>OX387380.1:23986611-33986611 GCA_947563715.1 Lycia hirtaria
GTATTTATATTAAATTGCTATAATAGGCGTCGGTCAGCAGCGTATTACGAATTGAACCCTTATGTATGATAACAGTGGATTGCAGTATTGCTATAACTTTAAATGCATATCCAGTTTCGACCAACAGCATGTATATATCCGTTAAGTATAGCCTAAAGGCTCCACCTCGTAGAACCGACTTCTGTTCTCTACCATCGATATTGTTGATAACAAATTGCTTTTCTTTGTTCTGTCTCTACCTCTTGCAGTCTCTACCTCTTTTGTAATTTGTCATGTTCCTTGTGTATAGACTTCAAGTAGAGATTCTGCGATTTGTTTTTTTTTTTGTTTTGAATCTTTTAAAAGGCTTCAAAATGAATATGTTACAAAGGTCATACAAGGTGCTCCTGGTTTTAGTTTGCGAAGTTTTTTTATCGTAAAATTGTTTTGCTTGCCGAGGTTTAATTAAAGATCTATAAAGATAATGGAAGAGTAATGGAATTGAAGTTTTTGTGGATGATATTGATTTCAGTGGATTTGTTATTGCAAAGTCTTGTATTGTTTTTTTTTTCTTCTTTCTAATTTGATACAACGTTATTTCTAGTTCATGCAGATAATTATAAGTACAATATAGGTTTATAGGTTATCTAAAAATTTATAGTAGGTATAGGTAGATCTACGTCTCATAAACACTTTGAAAAAAAGTACACTTTACATAAAGGTCGAGTTACAATAGAAACTTCGGATAGGTAAAGAACCTGTTTAAGGCTGTCCAAAAATTAATTATTTATGCATTTTTCATTTTTAGCCTTTAAACATTAATCAAGTTCGAGAATTCATTTACACATTACGTATAATTGGGAATTATGAATAAACCTGTACCTTCATATAAATTTTAAAAACGTTGTAAAAAAATATTCGCAAATAAGAAGTTATGGTTATGTTATTAATAATTATAGTTTAAAAAACTGGATACAAAAACCAGATTAAAAATACGCAATTCATTTACTTGGACGACATTTTTTCAGTTGTTTTGTTATAAAAACCAAAGTACAGAACCCGATTCATTATGCCAAATTTCGTATGCATATTTTTGATAGTCTCTGAGTAATGTGGTTGTGACATAAGGACATAACATACAGGAACAGACTAAAAGACAGACAGTTTACCAATTTATAAGGTTTCCTTATAGTTACTACGGAACCCTAAATACGGTACATACAGGGGTGGCAATAGTAAGCTGAACGATTCTAATGATAAACTGAATGATATAACTTGGTCCTTTCTGTCCCAAAATAGAATCATAGGCCACCAAGCTCGAGAAGAGCGTGATCATATTTAATCGATTAATCACACGATCATGATTGCACAGTTTCATTCGATTGTCCTGAACAATCGGTGTTCGTTCTTTTGTCACAAATCTCCAGGTTTGACCATTTGACCACTCGTCTGTGAAAGTGGTCAAAACACGCTTTTGTGGGAATTTCGGTTGGGATATTTCTTATTTTATTAAAGGGTTGGTAATGATTGAGATGTTACAAGCAAAGATTAATATTTAGTTCGTGCTTATATATAAAAATATCGTTCCAAGCAAACGAATAAGGATTTCTAAATTTTGTTAGTTAATTTTTTCAAAAATTCCGACATAATGAGTTGAACGTATTTTTTTTTGTAATAGCGTTTTGCAGTGTTTCAACTGATGAAAACTGACAAAGGCTAATTCTACTTTTTAATCAACATATATAAAGGAGGTCCTGCCTCACTTAGACTAATTCACACTAACACCGACTCACTGGCAATTGGAAACCATTTAGATTTTGTTAGTAAAATAACTAAAACTTCAGTAACTAAAACTTCACGTATGGTTTCAGGCCGATTAAAATTTATTTTAATTAAAACTTCCAAAAAGGAGGTTTTAAATTCAAATGTATTTTTTTGTATGTTTGTTCACCGATTAGTCCGCCATTTGTATATTGATTTTGATGATAGTTTTTTTGGTAGAACATACATAACATAGGTGGTCCCATATACATTTTATCAAAATAGGTTCGATACTTTGTATTTTTTTTTAAAGAAAATAACTAAAAAAATATCATCCAAGTAAAGGATTTGCTTATTTTGATATCTGATTTTTTAGTTTTTTAAACTACTTAACTATACCTAATTATTATAATTATTTCCAGAACGCTAGACTATGCTTATTTATACGCCATTATAGGCCACAAAGCCACAATAGTCCATCTAAGCGGGTGGATCCATACAACTAAGTTCACAGTTAGTTCGCTGCATCGTCACTAGCCGTCACGCTGGTGCTAACATTTTCGCCAACATTGCACTACTTCGCTAGCGGATCACAGACATAAAAAGCTAGATATCACTTAAGCTCCGTTTTCACTGTCGCGTCTTTGTCCAGCGATAGCTATCGCCCGATGCTTGATTTACGACGGTCGTAAATTGACCGTTTTACTGCGACCAAGTGTTTGATGCGCCACTTCTCTTACTTATGTTTACTTTGAAACAATGTTGAGAACTTCTGTTTTCACTTTGTTTGTACAATGATGATTTAGATTGAATTAGATCACTTAATTAGGTTACCAAATTTTACTTAAAATTAACTACAATACTTACAGATGGGACTAAAGAAGTTCTAGTTTGTTTATGCGTTTCCTTAAAAAGTTTTTTTAAATGAAGGACATATAATAATAATTAAGGACACAGTAGATACCTTAAAATTTTATTCAAATTTCATCAACTTCGATTAATAATGATTTTTATTCAGCTCTTATTATTATTTTAATATAAATGAATATTGGTTCTACTGGTAAAATTGTTGCCAAATATAACACAAAACCAAAAAAAAAATACAACCAAGATCATTTAAAAAACTTTAAGTGTAATAAAAATGATCATCGAAATCAGTTCACAACATGCTAAAAGTTATTAGAATAAACAAATCAAAATACAAATATAACACAATTATGTAGGTCAGTTCTAATTTTTTTGACATAATCCAAAATTGTTTTGAAGCAAGATGCTTAGTCAAAATGCTTATCTATTTCGTAATAGTAAATGCTAAGTCTGTGGTCAAGAAATAAACTCCTATTCACTTTTATTCAGAAGTGATGTGTGAAAACTATTTGGACAGGTAGTTTTATTTAAATTAACCACAACTTTGTAAGCACTTACAAGTCTGAAACATTTAACGAGGCAATAATAGTAAAATATATAATTGGTGTTAACTTTGTTATTATTACTTAGTTATTTCGTCGTTAGGCTAGTTTGAAAGTTTTGGACACCGAGGGTTCCGTACAAACTAGTAGATAAAAGGGGGAATTTATATATATTTTTTTAATATTTTCCTTCAAAAATCGAAAAATTTACATCGCAAAAATATTTAAACATATTAAAAATAGGGTCTTTTTGCAAGGAATGAGGGTCCAAAAAAGTGAGTTAACCGAATCATGTGGGGTATCACATGAAAGAACTTCATTAGCACAAACTAATACTAGTTAAACTAGCTAAAAATATAAAAAAAACAATATATCATTTCCCCTTTTATCAATTACTAGGTTCGCCCGGTAGTTCTTTTATCTAGTTTGTGCGGAACCCTTGATGGGCGAGACGCACGATAGCACTTGTTCGTTTTTATTAAATACTAGCTGCGCCCCGCGGTTCCACCCGCGTGGTGATTGATTATGTTGTTATTGTTTAATGTATCCCACAGGAACTGTCAAATTTTACGGGATAAAAATATGCCAGATCCTTCTACTTAGTGTAAGTAATAATCCTGCCAAATTTCGACCAAATCCGTCCAGTGATTTCGGCGTCCATCGGACACGCCGCGCCGTACGGACAGACAGACACAAAAAAATAAAAATTGCTGTTTTGGCTTCTATATCGATAGTAATCCTCCAATCAAAATTTTTCAAATATATTTAATGTCCAGATTTTGACCCGTTACAGTCTTATTATATGTACCAATAGATTACATCGCAGTTAACCATTTTTGTTGTGTCGCAGTAATGAAAACGTACTTAGAATACGTCATTATCTTATTAACCTAATATTACCTACTTATATTTCCAAGGACCGTTGTGTGATTGCAGACAGACCATAAATTAGCGTGCCTAAGTACCGCAATAGTACTTCTGATGAAATCGGTCTGGTTAGACTAACTTACTAATTACACCTGACCAGATAGTAAGTCATGTAGCAGTTAAGTACTTACTTATAATTTACTCGTAGAACACATTGAGCTCTATGTACTTACGTACCAGAGGAGCTATCTGAAGCAAAATTATTGTTACATTTTTTTGGTAAAGTAAACAAAACAGTGGTACAGCGCTGGAATAATACTTACATTTTTTATGATTATACGATACGATTGATACTTGCAGCGCAGAATTGCATCTATGGTGTGTTTTCTCGTCAGAAAGCACTCACTTCACTAGTAAGCCACTGAGTGAGGTGCGGTGTACTCGCCGCAGTTGAATATGATAAAGTAGCTATGAGTGGTGTCTGCTCTCGTACGTAAGTACATACAGCTCAATGATAGAACATGACGTAGGTAGGATATTTTTTTTAATTTAAAACTTAAGAGACCAAACGGGCTATAGCAGCCCCGGCACGTCACTGCGACCTTTGCAGATCTATTGTAACGTAGGTAGGATAACCTGACATTCTATGATCCCAATTACATTTGTTTGGATCTTTCATAATCCATAATGTCTTTATTGCGCATATGGGTACAGTAGGTGGAACATCAGGTCAAAAACATAGCTCTCCATATTCTGCCTTACCGACGTGCAAAATTGTATACATTGTTATCATATTATTATAATTTATATACATTGAATATAATCTTATTTGTCCTAATCCGTTTCATAGAACTGTCTAGTTCCAGACGTTTTACTTGAGACGAGTTTCTGATTTTAATTTAGTAAGTACATAAGTTTCTTAGTCGTAAGTTACATTTGACCGTAGAATTACTAAGTTAGGTTCGATAGATTTCTGTTTATAAAGAATTCCATTCATAAAGGTTCGGTCATCAGATGTATAATTATTATCTGGTTCTGTTTGTGGTAGATGAACAAACATACAAAAAAAACCGGACAAGTGCGAGTCAGACTCGCCCACCGAGGGTTCTGTACAAACTAGCAGATAAAAGGGGGACATCGTATTTTTTTCATATTTTCCTTCTTATACCGAAAAATATACATCGTAAAAATATTTAAAAACCTGTTTTAACATATGCTAATAAAGCTCTTTCATATGATACCCCACATGATACGGTTAAAGAACTTTAAAATTTGGACTCTCATTCCTTGCGTAAAAACACTATTTTTTGTGATTAAATTAAAAATGTCCAGATTTCGGATTTTTTCCTATACAGGTATGTGTACTCTAACACAATGCTTCTTGCCAAATTTCATTGTTCTAGGTCAACGAGAAGTACCCCATAGGTTTTGATTCCCTTGTGAGTGCCGAAATGTGCATTTTTTACGACTAATTCGACTGTATTTTTTTTATGAAACTGAGAAATTTGATTTTTCTAAAGCAAACTTTCTGCAGCAAGATACTATGGATTTGCGTATATGGTTTTAATTTCAACGCGATACTTTCACGCATTCCCGAGATTAAAGGTCTTGACACCCGGACAGACGTACAGACAGACAGACAGATGGACAGACGGACAACCAAGTGATCCTATAAGGGTTCCGTTTTTTTCTTTTGAGGTACGGAACCCTAAAAAAAACATACAGTCGATTGAGAACTCCTCCTTTTGGGAAGTCGGTTAAAAACTTAATTAACTACAATACAAGCTACAATATATAATTATCAATCGAATGACCCGCCCCTGATCTTACTCGGTGCAAAGGTTCCCATAATGCTACCAGCATTACCACGTTGAATAGCAATAGCCAGCCTTTACATCAGGAACGAGTCAGAACGCGATGACTCCTGACTTCTTCCTCGTCTGCAACTATCTCTGATAGTTAAAAATAATAGTCAAATTACTCAATCAATTAATTTGTTCAAAATAAAAAGACTGTTAGTCTTTATATTTTGAACAAACGTGTTCCTCACGTCTATTTTGAGCCGAATTCTCCGACTATGGTTTCACCGTATGGACCGCATACGACGGTCTTTTACCAGACGAGACGTCCTTTGGCAGTGACGTCTGCGCTACTCCTTTTGAAAAAGACCGCCGCATGCGATTGAAACTATAGTCGGATAATTCGGCTCAAAATAGAGGTGAGTAATCCGTTTGTTCAAAAAAAAAAAATGTGTAACAACCACGTTAGGTTTCATAATTATTATTAACAGTCGTTTGACTACTAATCTTTTGGGGGGGATCGAGAACCTTTGAAAGAAGTTATGTACAATGTTTGACACGGAGTCAAAGTTACCCACATTTGTAGCACGTAAATCTATGTACTAGTACAGTTTTACATCACTTCAATAGCACCAAACCACATGTTGCCTCACAAACTAAATCCCATTACATCTATATCACTTCTTCCTCAATTAAGTACAATTAAACAATTGATTTACAGTAACATAAATTTAAAAACATTAAAAATAACACAGCACTTTCGTCCAATTACCTGTTATTATAGTTAATTGCTTAGCCATTATAGTAATATCCTAAATCATAGACAACATAAAGAGAAATGCGATTCAAACGATACTTTTGACCATAGACTACGGACGGGGGTCATTTTGACCATAGACTTCGTTCAATTTAATGATTTTAAAAGCACCAATTTTTGAATACAACAGGCGTGTTTTTTCTTTTGTTTTAGTTACTGTTTTGACATAATAATTGCTTTGATTTTGGGAAGAAATGGAAGTAGTGATGATGAATATCAATCGAATATTATTTCTGATTTTTATTAACATCTTCTGTATTATTAAATGTTTTTGTTTGACACATTTATAGACCTTAAAAATACGTTTTCGATATGAACATTAAAAGGTTAGTATTTTTAAACAAAATGTTGTATGTTGGAATTTAGTTATAGGTAACTAAATTCCAACATACTAAATTTTGTTTTAAAACAAAACCCTACTTAGCTACTTTCTCCTTTGAGCGAGTTTAGCTTTGTGGCCGAATTCATCTTACAGCAGAATTTACTATTTTTGAAATACAGGTTTTGAAAACAAATAAATCATAGATAGATGACAATAAAGAGTTCATTTATCTACTATCTAGATTAGTTTTTGGAAACAAAAAAAATTGAGATAATTGATATAGAGACGAGATACAAAATCAGTGTATGTGTCTGTGTTCTTGTGTTATAACGTGTGTGTATGTTTTCTCAAGCGTGTCTCATAATGTAAACAATAATTGATTGAATTGATTATATGTTTTTGTGTTTGTTCGATTAATACGTTAATTATGAATTGATTCTGATGATTATTTTTTGATTGGTAGGTTACATTTCAGAGGTGCTTCCATATATTTTTTATCAGAATCGGTTTAGTGCTTTCGGATTTAAATAATAATAACGGAAAATACGCAATTTCGATTACTTGGTTGGGTTCACATAACCCAACCAAGTAATCGAAATTGCATATTTTGAAGTCGTTTGTTTCAGTTTTTTTAAACTACATTAAAATAATAGCTCTCATTGCTCATCAGTCCTACTATATGACACTACATAATCGACAAGTTATCACATACATACATGTCATTTACTCTAAAACACGCCTATTTCTTACAAGATAGGTAATTTAATCCAGACTATACACACACACACACACACACTAGAAACCCCTTACCTCCTTTCTTAGACAGTCGGGTAAATAAGACTGCACCACCGTGTGAGGTCTCCAACATTTCTCTAAAACGATTATATTTCTCAACACAGTAGCCAATAATGGCTTTCCAAATTACTAAGTTAACCTCCTTAAACCAACTAAAACCGACCGCAATCCATCATTACCTACACATAGTATCTAATAAACGTAAGAGTCCAACTATTGAATAGAGCTTTTTGGCCATAATTTTCGTGTCATATTTTCAGGGTTCCGTACCGAAAGGGTAAAACGGAACCATAATACAAAGACTCCGCTGGTTGTCTCTCTGTCTGTCACCAGGCTGTTGTATCTCATGAACCGTGATAGTTAGACAGTTGAACTTTTCACAGATGATGTATTTCTGTAGCCGCTATAAAAACAAATACTAAAAAATAGAATAAAATAAATATTTAAGGGGGCTCCCATACAATAAACGTGTTTTTTTTTTACTCGTTTTTGCTCGATATTGATAACGGCAACTGGTAGGCGCTTGAAATGTTCACAGAATATTTGAGTTATATTATTGACTTTAAAAATAAATAATTAAATTAAAATAAAATTTTTATTTAAGATATATTCGACTCCCATACAACAAACGTGATTTTTTCCCAATTTTTATAGATTATGGTACGGAACCCTTCGTGCGCGAGTCCGACTCGCACTTGACAGTTTTTTCGTATTTGACGTACATAGTTGCTCTAAATTAGTTCCTATTTTCATGGAGTTAAGATTGATCTGTGGCTGCAGGTCGTTAAGTTCGTTCCTAAAGTAATAAAGTAAAGAGAAGTATGAGTAACAATAAGAGATGTCTCTTTCGCATACATCAAATGTAACAATGGTTTGTTATTAGCATATGAAAGAGTGCGTAGTACGGGAGCCATACGTTTTTAGTAGTTTCTAGGGAAGGGCGGTGCAGACGAGCGATTTTTAACCGGCTTCCAAAATGTTTTTTATTTTATACAAGATAGATCTACGATTGACCACCAACTCACCTGATGTTAAGCGACGGTGTGGCCGAGGATGGAGCTCGTCGATCTAGAAGATATCTATTCACTCTAGCCTTGAAAATTTCAAGATTGTAAGGTCTCAAGAAATAGAGACGGCGGCAAAGAATTCCATTCTTGTGCAGTACGCAACAGGAATGTGGATCGATATCGCTGAGTACGGATTTTTGGCATTTCAACCAGAAATGGGTGGTAATTCGCCGACTAGTTCTGCTAGTTCTTTAGTGAAATGGGGAGGGTGGAATTAGGTCGTGAAGCTCTTGCGCACATTCCCCGAAATTAAGGGAATTTTTTTGTTTGTTGGTCACACGATTAGGTACTTCACCAATTGTGAATTGATTTTAATGATTCTTTTTTGTTTGGTAGACTTCAGAGATGTTGCCGTTTAATTTTATTAAAATCGGTTGAGTACTTTATTGTTTAAAACAAAATAACTGGAAAAAATATGTCGTCCAAGTAATCAAAATTGCGTAGTTTAGTCGGTTGTTTCAGTTTTTAAACTATACTTACCTATCTAGTTACTGAGAACATAGTTTCAATAAGAGGTTGTATGAAAGCAAAATTGTAATAGAGAAGAAAACGTAGATCCCAATTTGAAACCCAATCCGTTGGATTGTAGACATGAGTACTGATCCTGGAAGCAGATACATCACCAATTATCATCCAAACAATTAGGTATATATTGTGTCTGTTTTATTATGTCATAGTGTGTAGATTTCAACTTTTAGGGTCAACGTTAGTCAACTTCGAACCCTTATAATTTCGCTATGTCCGTCTGTCCGCGGCTTAGCTCAAAAACTGTTGGCATATTTATCACGCCAACAAAATAGTTGAATAAAATTTTGAAAAAAGACAGGATACCTACACGTAAAATGGGGATGGAGTTATTTTTCTTGTTTGACACATCGTGTGGGATATCGTTGGGTAGGTAATCTAAAAATATTTGGGCTACACGAAAGCCATTTTTCAATTTAGGGTCCTGTTTGTGGAATAATAAGCTTTAAAGTGATATTTCTTGTTAGAGTCCAACGCCTTCCCTCACCCTCACCCCCCGGCCCACTAAACGGTCGACTTTGGAGTACCTAATAAAATCATGCTAGTAGCATATATTAAAGAAATTAATAGAAAAACTATCACAGCTAAACATGCATTACAAGTTATATACAACATCGTCATAAAATTTAGTTGTTGTTATAAATTTCGTACAAATTCCATTTAAATCGCAATATTAATCAATATTGTCGTAGTATCAAATAAGTTGCTCTAATTTAAGTCCGCATATTATAGTGAAGTCCAACTACGAAACATTATTCTGAGCATGGCTCGACACGCACTTGGCCAATTATATGCATACAAAAAACTTTAAAAAAAATGTGCACTTAAAAATGTATCACGTGTGCAAAACTCCCTCCGTCTCCGGCGCGAGCTGTCGCTAGAAAACTAATTACCATTCACGTGGCATACAGCCATGATAATTAATAAGTTGGAGGCTTGAAGCCGATCTGCATACAATGCTGCGACGGACGCGTCCGCTGTATGAAGCACACGGGGTTACATGTTGGCGCGGATTTGAAACTACCTCACTTTAAGTTTACTGTGTGTAAAGCTCATTCACTGATATGGAATGAAATGAATACATAATTATAGCTTAAAAAACTGAAGCAACCGACTGCTCATGGAAGCACGGGAAGCACAGCTTTCAAATAAAAAAGAATCATCAAAATCGGTTCACCCAATCGAAAGTTTTGAGGTAACAAACATAAAAAAAATACAATCGAATTGAGAACCTTCGCCTTTTTTGAAGTCGGTTGAAAAAATCAAACGGTGCGTTCTTGTAATTAATTTTAGCTGGTCCTATAATTTTTTGTATAACCGCTAACTGGCCTTGCAGCTCGGTTGGTAGTATGACTGCTTACTAAGCTCTAGGTCGTGTATTCGATCCACTTATGATCTGTGATTCGATCCCCACCCAGGGCAAACATTTGTGTGATGAGCATGGATTTTTGTTCTGTCTGGGTGTTTCTATGCATATTATGTAACAAAAAAATATTACAAAAAATGTATATATGTAGAAAAACAGTTACGAAAATGGACCAAAGGAGATATTCTATCAACCATCTAGTTTTCCATTTTTTGAGAGAAGGTATGGATTAAATCTTTGTAAAAGTTTGTAAATGCCCTTGTTACATATAGAATAATTATATAATTGAATCACGTATTTATTACGAAAAATAATATTGGAGGTTACCAAAAAGCGTATTTTTTATTATTTAGAGTCGTATTATTATTATTACAAGAAACATTCAGGGAATAAAGACAAATTTAACGACACCTCGCACATCAAAATCGGTCAAGCTATTTAGGCTATAGAAGGTTATATATAAACATACGTAAATTCGAAAAACATAGCCTTCTTTCTTATGCAGTCGGATAAAAAGGTTACCCTTTGGACGACAACGTCGGTTCTCACCTGCGTCAAGTAAAGCTCGCAAGCGATGTTGTGATATATGTATTTGAATGTATTATTGATATCGAGCTTTAAGCTTCAAGTTGTGAAAAATGGGTCTACTCCGAAACCGGTAAATAAAAATCTTACTTTGTTACACTAATCCGAAGAGTAACCATAATATTTGATTTACAGTCATGAATGACAAGCAAAATCTAAAAACACGTCAATTGACTTCACATTTGTCAAAATCGAGTGGTCAGACAGATTTGTAAGATAAAAGCCGAATGTACTCAGCATAACTTATACAGCTACAGATGAAGAACATGATTTCACAAAAAAAACAATCACCGGAAAGAAGAGACCAAACCTATAATAAGCATATCTTTATGGTAAGAAGCACAAGAACATTCAAGATGACAGACACGCTAGCTCCCTTATTGTCCCAAATAATGATTCTCGTCTCTTATCCCAAAACCCGCTACCCGTATTGAACGGTTAATTCAGGTAGCTGTGGTCAACCCATCATGCGAACTGGCAGTGAATGCGCTGCAAAATTACGGAACACCGCAAATCGGCTTTAAGACTGTCAAAATGTTTTATAAGCTGCCTAAATGATAATTCAGCCCGTATGGCGTAACTCGGGAAGCTGCGGTTGATTGGTCGACTTTTGTATATTGTGTGAAATAAGGAATAAATCTTAATAAGTCGTATGTATGGTGGTTCTATAGTAATTATGCCATATAATGTCTTGTGATCAATAACATTGACTTTATAATTATAGTTTGGACGAATTTTATGTACTTTTACGCGATTGCCGTAAGTGTTTTTTTTTTCAATTACGTAAAATATATTTTATTTTGACTTGCTCTATAAGCGTTTATTGAATTTCAAGATTTAAAATGTCATTAGATTTATTTCAGTTCTGCAAGACGTTATTTTAATAAAGTCATGATCGAAAAATTGAGAGATTTCTTTTACTTTCAGCCGTTTTTTTGTCGATATCTAATTCATCTTGTTACAAAAAATCCAAAATTGAAATTTCTAATCATTATATAGATTTGTAGAGTATTCGCACAATTCTCCACAATTTTAATTTTAGAATCTCACATTTTTTCATATCATTTCATGTTGTAGTTTATATGATAGAGGTAGGTACGTTAAAAACGTAGTTTATTGATGATAAAAAAATTATATCGATTTTATTAATTTGTACAAGTTCAGTAATTTTTCTTTCATAAAATTAAAAAGCTGTTTAGAAGTCTACAAAAACAAAGTATACGATAAAATTTTATAGTGCCACTTCTGAAGTCAGAAGTAATAATTAATGTACTTACATGAAATAATCAGGCTATGCTCGGAGTCTCTCTACGAGATCGAATCAGAAATGAAGAGATACGTAGACGTACAGGAGTCACCGATATAGCACAGCGGATTAGCAAGTTGAAGTGGCAGTGGGCAGGGCACATAGCACGTAGAACTGATGGCCGATGGGGCCGAAAGGTTCTCGAGTGGAGACCACGTACCGGCAAGCGCAGCGTAGGAAGACCAGCCACGAGATGGACAGATGACCTCATACAAGTGGCGGGAAGACGCTGGATGCAAGCCGCTTCCAATCGGTCTTTTTGGAAATCCATGGGGGAGGCCTATGTCCAGCAGTGGACTTCTTATGGCTGAGATGATGATGATGATGACATGAAATAAAAATATATAATTAATAATTTGTATAGGTAATTATGTCGTAACGCTTGACACAATTTATCGATATGACATCGATATCGATATGAAATGTACTATTCGCCATGTGGATGTGGTCGCACCCCGCAGTTCCATTTTAACGATGGTTATAAAATTCAAAAGCCTCGCACTGATTTGTAACGACTCCAGTCGCGCAGGCGGAGTGCTACCGTGTTCAGAGATAGAATATGAGCTCATCGTATTCGGCTAAAGTTATCGATATCACACTACAAAATAATACTCTTATTAAACATGTTTCATAAGTGTAGGTATTAGCTAATTCAAATTTAGTTTTAATTTAAAACTTCTTTAAAATTCTCGTGTTTTTTAAACGACTTCCAAAAAGAATTAGGTTATCAATTTGGTCTAGTTTGTTCACCGATTACTTAGCCTATTGTGCATTGATTTTGATGTTTTTTTTTGGTAGGTCATACTTCAGAGGTGTTCCCATATAAATTTTATCAAAATCGATGTAGTACTTTGGTTTTTGTAACAAAATATCACCCAAGTGCCTGTAGAAAAGTGAACAGCAAGTCGCATACATATCTGGTGTATTGCGTATTTTGAAGTCGGTTTTTTTTTCAGTTTTTTAAACTAGGTATAATTGTTTCACCTTATTTTTAAGCATTTTAGAAATACGAAAAAAAACAATTAAAAAAACAGTTGTGATTCATTATTTAACTGTTATATTATATATTTTTACTACGTACGCAATTTTTACGCTACTCAGGATCATAATTACCTGAACGATTATTAACTGAGTACCCATCCAACGCAACTTAATCACAATTATAGATCCAATAGTAGTATTACTATAAATAACAAGAAAATAATCGAATTGAACGTAGACTAGTATTATCAAAAGAATAAAACGCAATCAAGCAATATCAATAACTTAAAACGAACAGCGAATCTAAAAAGAAAATATCGATATAATTTTATCTGCGCAGTGCACCACTAAGGCCACTGACCTAAAAAGGCCAACAAAAAACTTATATATTTTATTTTCAAGATGCAAGTACATACTATCGTGGTATAAATTAAAGGTTCTTTTTTTCCTACCACGTGTTTTGGCTCAAGTACAGTGCGTGGAAGGCTTGCCTTGTACGGTCAGCAGAAAAAACCTGTTATGTTTCTTTTTTTGTTTTGTTTTGTAGGTCTAGGTACGCGTGTAAGACAGTAAATTGTGATATCCAGATCATTGTAGTTATTTTTGTTTAGTAGTAAAAGTAAAATCTTTTGTATCATACCTTTGCTTCAGAAGTAGTAATATAGTCATTCACTAAACTTGGGAAATCAGATTCGATCCCAATTTGAACTCAAATCTGTTTTGTTTGATTTTAGTTCAGTCCTTGTTGGAAGACGTTAGACGAGGATGAAACACATCAATGTAAAATATTTATAGTAACCATTAATAATCCTTAAATAATTATTAAGTAAACATAGTTACTTTTATTTTTTCTGTCAGTCAAGACTTTTATTCGCAGAATCATAAGAAACATTTGTTCTTGTAAATAACAGGTAAAATAGGTACTCAAATTAAAATAAATTGAAAAACTAAATATATTAGTTTTTAACATTTCGTGTTCGGTGGTTCGGTGACACAATTTCACACAGTTTGCTGTCACTGTAGGTAAACCTAGTATTTATTATCATTGATAAACTTGCGTTCATTTGCTAATTTGCCTAGTATATATATAAATGTTATATGGTCTTCAATAGAGTGTCTAGAAGAAACTTTTTTTTTTTTTTTTTATCATTGCATAAAGAATCGTTTCAAATAATCGATGAGCATATCTATGTTATAAAGTTTTATTATTAAGTTAGCGGCAATGCACCTCATTACTTACCATTATTGATGATTTTTATACTATACTTTTTACATCTAAAACAAGATGCTGTCTGTACAAAACAATATCAAGATTATTACCATTCGGTTACGTATAACTGGTCGCTACCGGCATTACGCGGTGTCACTGTGTGAGTGTGCACGTACACGAACTCTGACACTTGCTTCTATGTGTGCGGTTACAAGAAACCCGTTGTTGCTTGAGTACTTGCTGTGTTATTTTGTTATTAGAGATTTATTAGATAGATATTGCTTCTACCAAATCAATGTAGGTACTTACTCAGCTTCTGTTTAATGGTAAGCCAGAACATAAAATTTGAGAAATGATAGCGTACCTTATTGTAGTTAATAATATCAATTATATTTTAAAGTGACAATAAATTTATGATTTAAATACAAACTTCCCGAAACGAGATTATTTTAAGTAATTAAATGACATGATATTTAATTAGCCCAATAACTTGTCAAATGTCAAATAAACAATTACGTATCTTTCATATCCATGTACTATGAATCAAATAGGCGTAAAATACATTCATTATTTATGTCAAATACTTACCTCCGTGGACATTTTTTTGACCCAAAGAAAAAAAATACTATTATCTTTTTTCTTTAAATATCTCAGCTTTTTGTAATGCGTTCACTCATTTATCTAGTAGTCTAGTAAAAATAAATCCGTTTGTAAGGAGCAGATCACAGTATTTGCAACTGGAGGGATTCTTTGAAATAATAATAGCAAAATAACTAAAAATCATAAATCAACAATAATCCCCGATTTATAGACTAGCTGCGTTGCGCGATTTCACTCGCGTAGTTATGTAAAACAGTGATGATTATGATGATGATAAGTAGCTTATGTCCGTCTCCAGATCTTTTATGTTGTCACAAATCTTATTTTTACTAGACTATAGAGTTTAATTGAAGAATGATCTCCATATAAACTTCACAAACCGTGTTAGCTATTCACCCGCTACACTTGTCTTATGCTAGTTATTTATCGCCAAACAAAACCTAATTACAAAATGTGCTCCAAATAAAAAAAATGTATCTAAAATTAACGAATATAATGAATTTAGCATATAAACTATGTAGGAGCGGCGGGTGCAGTGTACTGAAACAAGAAGTTTTGAGTTGAAAAAATCTAATATTTTGTTTTCTATTTACGGGCATGTTCTATCAACAACAGACAAACGACTTGGACGTTTCCTTTAGTTATATAAAAAAGTACAAGTCTACTAAATTCCAACGTATCTCGATTAAAATCAACATATATTATGTTGATTTTAATCGAGAAATTTTAAAATACTTACACTTAATAACAATACACACAATAAACAGAACATACAATACAGTAAAATATCCAAGATAAAAGGAAAACGAAAATAAGCTACTATAATACGATTTCATGCCACATAATTATTAGGGTGGCATAATTCTGTTTCATCCCTAAATAATAAGCGATAATACTGTACTGATTATTTTTACACCGCAATTGGCAGGGGATGGTTTTCAAAGTAACGCAACAAAATAACATGAAAAATGGCATTAACTTCATCAAAAAAAAAACTAACAAAACTGGATGTGTAGGCCACAGAAACTTATAAATGAGTTCTCGAAATGTAGGAGGAAACTACATATATCTTCCACGTGGAGTTGAGTAAAAAAAGTATTATACTACATCTTATTAAAACATAAAATTTACTAACACACTTACATAAAAATGGCAAACCATAATAAAGAAACTATCCTCAACAGAAAACAAAAAAAATAAAACAAGGCACCATCCATTTACTGCGCCAGCGCAAGACCGGTCTAACTTTATAGCCCCTAAAAATAACCAACCTAATAACTTTAATTGGTAAGTTAGTCTAAAATATAGCTAAAAGCAACAAAATAAGCCAAAAAGGTCCACAAGACCAACAAAACAAAATAAAAAAGATCCGTCACGAACATAGGCGAGGGAGAGCAAAAAGAAAAAAAAACAACACAAGTTCAACGTTTATTTTGGTTGCGTCTCTTTCACGCATCAAGTGATTTTGTATCGCCTTCTCTTTCTACCAGGCTGAACGCTGGACACCTGTGCTTTAGTTTCCCCTGAGTACCAACGACCTCTCGGCCGGTTCACGACAAAACGTCTTATGGACTCGAACATATTTTTTCAATTTTGTTCCGTATCATATTTGCTAACGGTACTTTTTATGTTGAATATAGCGTAATTACAGATGTGTTATTTTTCGAAGCAAAGTAATCATTGTCGTATACGGATTTGATTCGTGGCAAGCTGAAGTTTTTTTCTTTTTTTTTATAGTTTAATGCGTAAACTAATGTATCGTAATAATAATGCGAGTTGAACACCTGTTCTTTACTAATCCTATTGTTAGAAATCATCAGTGAAGTAAATTAGAACTTTTGATGCGAAAACTTTTTTATTTAAGTGGAGTTCGGGGTGGTTTGGTGAAGGGGAAGGGAGAAAAAATACTTACAAAAAAAAACGCTTAATAATGAAGGTTGCTGAAAGCTGTAGACCGTAGAGCGAACAGAAAGAATAAATTTGCTTCTATATTAGCGGCAAAAAACTTAAACATCGTTTTTCACATTATAAAAATATGATATTTTTATATTTAAATTTATATTAAAAATAATTAAAATTTTACCTATTACGTCTAACAATCGATGTAGGGAGTCATTTTAATCTTTAACCCCCAACTAGGCCCGTGACCTAGAATTATACACACACATTTCTACGAAAAATAGCTCTAAGCATCTATTATGAGTCAGTAGTTCGGCCATCGCATCGTCCGTCTCGCTCGCGCGTCTTGTTCGACCTCATGTCATGTGTAAAAAAAAATGATTTTTATGTATGAAAATTTACTTGGATCATGTCGGTAAACCAAGGAAATTTTCATACATAAAAAATTTTTTTTTACGACAAACTAGGCTTGCGTTTGGCCACAATCTCACCTGAAGAGAAGCGATGATGAGGTCGAACAAGACGCGCGAGCGAGACGGACGATGGGCGATCGAACTACCGACTCTTATCATAAGTAATAACTACCTATTCTGAAAACCTATTGAAGCTCCTGTGGATAACATTGTTATCATTATAAATGGTTTGAGCAGCAGTTAATGTCCTCATCGGTGTCATATTACCCGGACAATGCGTTCTGATGATCACATTTCAAGTTTATGTGGTGTTATATGACACCACACCATTAGTATGTATGTACGTAGCATACGTTTGTGTTTGTTGGCCCAGTTAGATATTATTTCGTATATTTTGTTTTACAATTCATTGGTAACCGTACATACATACATAAAAATGCCCTGAGTCGAAGAAGTAATTAATAGAAAAGGTGTCGAGTGAAGAAAAACACGATTATGGGCAGAGATTTTGTGTCCAGTACGGAACAACACAAAATCACGATATGGGCCGAAGGTTATAGTATAGAATAGAAGGTTATAGAGGGGAAAGGTATTGGAGGGTAAGATGTAATCTTGGTCTGCAGTGAGAGGGGGTCAGCCCATCACCTAGATTCTAGGTGATAGGCTGACCCCCCCTGACCCTGACCACCCTGATGGATGAGGAAAATTGTTGTTGTTGTTTTTCTAGGTCCTAGAAAAACAAAAAATTTCCTCAAGTCCCTTAACCGACTTTTACAGTGTGCTATAAAATAAAGAAGTATCTATTTTAAAAGAAAAACAAAATACCCGACTGCAGAAAAGCAACTTTTGCAGTCTAAGTATGCGTAAAATCACTTCAAAAGATTATAAATGCGCATTATTTAGAACAATTCTAATAAAATCACTTGTTTATTACGAAAAAGTTCTTTTTTTTTTATTAGTTGTTGTAGGTAATTATATTATAGAAACATACATACATACCCACAAACATATACGTATACATACACTCAAAAAACATAACCCTTCATCTTACTCAGTACGGTAAAGATATAGGTGCAATCTAATTAACAAAAACAGCAAATGTATGTGTGTGAATGTTTACATCATCACATTGAAAAAGTTCAAACGATTTAAATAAAATTAGTAAAAAAAAGTTTAAATTAGATTCTGCATTCTTAGACATATGTAAGATTTACGTATAAGAAAATAACGATCATCTATTAGCAGGTAGCAGGGCAAAGAGAGGTTTATAGCTAGTAAAACATAAATAGTTTACTCTATAAATCGTTTTTTTTTTTTTTTTTTTTTTTTTTAAATTAATTAACATAAATTAATAATAGGGAGATAGAGAGAATTAAATAACCCACCTATATATGTATGAAAACCAAAACTATGAAACGTTTAGTAAAATTTTGTAAGTAAAATTTTATGCATTTCGATTTTTCACAACGCATCGCAACCGTTGTGGTACTTGAACAATTTTATTTATTTTCATCTCCGAATGTCCCGTTCCATAAGGAGACATTGTTAATTTTGTCGGTTTCGTTTGTTTAAATCCTTTTGTATCTTCCCAGAATAATTTAGCCCTGGCTTACAAAATTAGCTTTCACTGCAATGAAGTGAGAAACAACTCATTTTCATAAATTAGGTAGATTCTCACAAAATTAGCGAAACACTTAGCTAAATTCTTAAATATTTTATAATGTACCTACTCCTAAAGTGATTTAACAAATAAATTCCCCGAAAACTAAATTTATTTTTTCAAATGACACTATGAAAATCCCGAAAGCTCATTTGATAATTCGTCTGATAACCGAATCTTTGGATACGAAAATTTATGATAAAAAGAAACCGAACATTACCTAATAATTGATTGATTTCTCTTGTGTGTATTGTTTTATTATAATGTGGCTCTTAACACTTGATTTTTTTTTTTTTTTTTTAATTGCAAATAGACCTGCGCGTGACCGGCAACTCACCTGGTGTATGTTTTTCTCATGTACTGTAAAAGGTATCCAGTGAAAAACATTTCTCAATCGCAAACAAAACCATAAGCCTTGGCAAGTATTTATATTTTAAAATACTGTACAAGTATCTATATCTATAAGTAAGTATTAAAAAAGACACTTCATGGGAACTTTTTTTTTTAATGTTAACCCTACGCTGCTTACCGAATACAAAATAACTTTTTTGTTAATTTTGAATAAGTTTTGAATACATTACCAACCTGATACTATGATTAAAGGGTAAATGATAAATGATAGAGCTTCAATAGGACGGTATCGCTGACAAGTGGTGTTAACTCTAATTGATTATTTTTTAAAACGATTTGGGCCTGTCTAGTTTTTGTTAGAAATTCTACAAATATATTTAAATATTTATAGCAATTTGATCCTCGTGTAAAAGTAAATGAATATTATAAAAATATTTTTAATGTACTTATAATATAGATTCAAACAATAGATAATTATATAAATTCATGTCTAATTCCCGTACGAGGTAGGCAGATAATCAAATCGCACGGGGATGTTTGTCGTTACATTTTGTCTGTAGTTAGATGGAAGAGAGTAAAACCATGGAGTAAATCTACATTCTTGGTAAAATATAAAATGTTGGTTGATAGGATTCATCGCATCGGCTACGTAGATGATAATTTCTTTTTTAAATCTGTAAAGTCTAAATAGAACACAATATTTTTTTGTACTTATGTGTCTCTATTTTGATGAGTTTCTTTTATTTTTAAATATTATATTAAATATCCACATATTTTTTTACAACGTAAAAATTCAAATATCGCTCTTCACGAATATAACGTAAATAAACATTATTCTAATTTATTTTACAGACGTATCAAGGTATACAATGATTTTATAAATAAAATACTAAACAATCACAGCTACTGACTGATTAAAAAAACAAATACACACCCAACCATAGCAATAAATAACAACATAGAACATCCAATAAACCAAATCATAGATTAAGAACCAAGATAGAGTGTACCATTATTTATATTGTATTAAAAAGTTGTAAAGCTACCGGGCTAAAGTTGAGTGACCCGGGACGGTCAGTGAGAGCGTGCGCGCACTGCGCAGGCGCATCTGACTCGTTGTTTTTTGTATGTATTGCGGCCGTTTGTGTGTGTGAGTGCTTTGTTTTGATGGTTTTTGAGTGAAGCTGTGAATATTGATTTTGGTGTCAGGGTTACCTGTTACTTTTATGCAAAAACAAGTTTATATGAGTAATTCAGTTACATCTGCGAATTTATTTTAAATAAGTAGTACTTATTTGAAAGCTCATCAGGGGAAGCACTGCACTTTTTGTGGTTACTAAAACACCAAGCAGTAGTGCCCAACCATTATTTTTAAAAGCTTTTATTCTACTTGCCCTGTTAGTATGTTAGTATGGGACAAATCTTGCGAGTTAAATTAGGACCACTTCCTGTCGTTAGATTAGGTTGAAATTTGGTTTACTTCCGTAACTTCGGTGACAATGCAATGCAATAAGATGGCGTCGGAAGGTGGCTATCGGAACTCCTAAACTAAACGAGATGAAACCGTCAAGTTTGGACTCGTTTGAATAGTCTTGACTGTTGAGGCGGTGGCTTTTAACATTTAGTTTTATATATTTCTACAAGCACTCTTGTGCTACATGACAGCCAGGGTCTCAAGATGGCGTCGGAAAATGGCCATAGGAGCTCCTAAACTAAACAATAAAACCGTCGAGTTTGGACTCGTTTGAATAGTCTTGACAAGCACTCTTTTTTAATCTAGTAAATAAAATATTAACTTAAAAAAAAATTAAAAACAAGCTTTTATTTAAATGCTCTAAAACGAAGAAAATATATTTTATATTGATATAAATAAAAAGCTTGTCGCGAGATTTTAAACAACATCGTACCTATCTACTAAGTAATATTTAATTCCAACAAAAGACGCGTTCTTATCATTTGCTTAGAATTAAAGTTAGTTTGTTCTTTTGAAAAAAAAAAAAAGATGTTTGTGTTCTCGCGACAAGCTTTTATTTTTATCAATATAAAATTTATTTTCTTCGTTTTAGAGCATTTAAATAAAAGCTTGCTTAAAAAAAAAAATACATAACTAAATAACAAAACAAAAAGCTTCTATTAATTACTAAAATATGTTCTAGATTGAATTTTGAAACAAAAAAAAGTTATTTCAATTATATTGCTAGCATTTGATCGCCATGGGTAAGTATACTATGAAGTAAGTAACTTACCATCGCTAGCCATTGCTTTAATGACTTGCTTAAAAATACATATAAATATATATTATTATTAATATTAATTATAGTTTAAAGAACGGAAGCACCCGACTTTCTGAAATTTTTAAGTTAATTTGATATAAAAAACCAAGTGCTGAATCGACTTTGATAAAATTTATATGAAACTATCTCTGAACCTACCAAATAAATATAATCATTAAAATCAATTCATAATTGGCGTAATAATCGGTGAACAAACATACAGTTGAAATGAGAATCTCCTTCTTTTTGGAACTCGGTTAAAAATAATTTCTTTTCTCTTGAGTAAATTTATCAAATCATTTAGACACCTTCACTTATCTTTAGAAGAGCTGCGGTCAAACGTTTCTCCATCCGAACTAATATTTTAACCTACTAATTGTTTTAACATACCTCCTACTTATCAATTGATATGCCTCAGGTGCTTGGACAGGATTTCCACATTTCCGATAGATTTTTAGGAAATTATAGATATCCTAGGAAATGTGCGTAATAAAATTTATTTTATACATTTACCATCGATTTTATTTGTATACATATTCTAGGAATTCTAAAGATAGTTGAAAGTAAGAAAGTATTACTCAAGGGCGTCGCCAGCCCATGGCCCAGGGGGGGGGGCAAGTTAATATTATGGAGGATGAGAAAAATATGAATTGTAGGTACAGGTACAATTGCACGGCCTTAGGACTTTGATTGCTTTGCAGTTGGCTACATTTTTTTTATTTCTAGGGGGGGGGGGCGTCTGCCCCCTCTTGCCCCCCCTTGGCGACGCCCTTGGTATTACTTATCATTACGTATTCAATACATTTCCCGTGACATATACAGTTTTATATGTATACACATAAATAACAACACTGTCCATATGAAAGTTCCCACCTCACAACATTGATTTAACCCTTACAAATTTTATGAACACTTCGCCTCCGTAAAACCGGTAGCTGAGTACGAGATTGATTCCACCAAGAAATTGCCAATTTCGTGCACTGAACGTAAATTAACGCTGTCTGAATAACGACCGCAAATAAACCGAGATAACATTATTATTAAATTATTTAACGAAAATGGGTCAACAGAACAAGTTTTTGATAATTCTGTTACGTTTTGTTTTGGACTGGAATTGAAGCGAGTTGTTGATTTTATACATAATATACACATGTATATGTATACTATAAATCAACAACTGTTAATATAATATCGAGAAACATAAAAGTATCTGGTGCCTCATAACAATGATTCTTTTTTGGAAAGTTAATTTTCTTCGACATACCTACAAGTGGCAGGAAGACGCTGGATGCAGGCCGCTTCCAACCGGTCTTTCTGGAAATCCGTGGGGGAGGCCTATGTCCAGCAGTGGACTTCTTGTGGCTGAGATGATGATGATGATGATAATGAATTTTGTATACAAAATGTTTTATGATTGCAGTCCCAAATATGGAATTATACACACACATATATAAAGTTAATTTAATTATTTAAAGTCAGAAAGTTGGCGCTATAACTTCCTGGGTCCTTATTTCGTATTACCATCGGCCACGTGACTTGAAATTGACGTGGATGCATAAATAAAGAATATTAGACTTTAGTTTTTTGAACTTAAAATCAATTTTTCATTGTCAAGGCAACCACGTCACGTTCATGTAACGTTGCCGATGGTCGTAAGTAATCTGGCCCTGATGGTAAATACTAAGTCTGGCTTAGACTGTTTTTTTTTTATCTGGAATTATCTCCAGATAATTCCAGATAAAAAAACAGTCTAAGCCGTATTAAGTACTCCAGTACTTAATACAAGTTTAAATAATAAATGTAGGTTTCCATTAATTTTCCAATAGTTCTTCCCATGGGCGTACCCAGCTTCTGGTCTAGGGGGGGGCAAGTCAGATTTTTTAGGTCAGATCGTTCGCGGCTGTTTTGTCATACACACTACACAAAAACACCTACATTAAACATAGCGGGGAAGGGGGAGGGAGGGGGAGTGTAACAATTTTGTTGGTTAATAATAAAACATAGGTAATAAATAGCGCGAGCGAAGCGAGCGCGAAATTTTTTATAATGTTTTATAGTAATATGCTTTATTTCTCGTATTAGTGAGCCCACAGTACTTCTATATTAAATTACAAAAATGTTAAACGCGAAAATTGAAAAGGTTATTTAAATTAAATCTTGGAAGTAATTTGATTCATTGATCTTGTTAGCGTGTCCTAGGTTTTTGTGACCCAGATAAACCATACAAGTAGCTGTGTTAAAAGAAAAATGAAATAACCGACTGGATAAGAACGACTTTTAAGCTATAAAAAATTATAAATATAACGATTTGAATTTATTGATCGCTAATTATTATTCCTGATTAAATTTAAATTTATGACTTTATAGAAAATTACAAACATACCTACAAGATACACGCTACTTTCTTGACAGTTGGGAAACAATTTTTGCTTTGTGATTGTTTTTTGTGAATTATTTGATTGTATTAGCAAGTTCACTAGCTTGTAGGCGATCTTATAGAAGCATACCCACATTTACTCGAATAAACTTAACCCTCTTTCTTATGTGGTTGGGTAAAAATAATAGGAAATAATCAAGCGCGAGCGAAGCGAGCGCGAAAATTTTTTAAACTTTTTTTCAAATTTTTATTGTGTTTTTAAAGTAATATACTTTATTTCTCATATAAGTGAGCCCACAGTATTTCTATGTTCAAGTAGTAAAAACGAGAGCGAAGTGAGTGCGAAAATTTAGAAGGTTTTTAAAATTAAATCTTGGAAATAATTTGATTCATTGATCTTGTTAACGTGTCCTAGGTTTTGTGGCCCAGATGAACCAAACAAGTATTTATGTTAAGAGAAAAATGAAATATCCGACAGGGATAATAACGACTTTTACGTTATCAAAAATTATAAATACAGCCATTTGAATGCATTGTTTGCAAATTTAATATTCCTAATTAAAAAACATGACTATAGAAAATTAAAAACATACGTTTTTATGACAAAGTGTACCGCTGTAAAAGACTATAAGGGCGCATTATTTAGAATAATTCTAGTGAAATCACTTATTTATTACGAAAAAGCTCGTTGGAGTTTTACGACACCTCGCACATCAGAATCGGTCAAGCCGTTTAGGCTTGTAGGCGATCATATAGAAACATACCCATATACATACATACATACACTTGAAAATCATATCCCTCCTTCTTACTCAGTCTACTAAAAATACTTACTAAAAATAATATAAAAAAAAATATTAATAATAATATTAAATTTTAGGTATTCATATGCTGATTTGCTGTTAATGTTGTCACAGTACTGACATGGCTCAAAATGCAAAGGATAATAAATAACTTTGAACGATCGCCGAAAATATTCGCTTAACGAACCAGCTGGTTGATTTGCCCTATATTGTTGGCGGCTTGCTGTCCTTGGAAGACGCAGCTCTCAAGATTCAAAGCCTTAGCATAACATGTCAAATAAAATAAATGCTAGTCGCTCGCAATTCCCTACCGCCAAGAATACGAACGCTCAGCTAGTTTCGGTATTCTTCGTCCGCCATCGTCGCCGCGGCGGTGCGCGGTGGCTGGCGACTGTAGCGCTTGCTCACTGCGCGTTTTTTTATGGCAATAATAATTGCACCATGCATTTTGCCAGTGTCTACTGCGCGTTTTATATAAAAGTTAGCACATAAGGCCCCGTTTAAACTTTGATTAGTAGGTAATTAGGCGAGTTCATGCATTTTCTGCGAGTTTCCAGGGGGGGGCAGCTGCCCCCCCCTGCCCCCCCCTGGGTACGCCCATGTCTTCCTACATTTTAACCAAACCGAATGCAACTATATCGAATAAGTAAATAACAAACCCATAGAATGAAATGAGTTAATATTACTACTAGCCCGTTTCATTCTGTGTTCAAGATATAAAAAAAAACTTTTTTGTAAAATTTTATTATTATTTACATAGATCATCTTCGCCATAAGAAGTTCACTGCTGGTCATAGGCCTCCCCCATGGATTTTCAAAAAGAATGATTGGAAGCGGCTTGCATCCAGCTTCTCCCGCAATTTGTATAAGGTCATCTGTCCATCTCGTAGCCTACGCTGCGCTTGCCGGTGCGTGGTCTCCACTCGAGAACTTCTTGACCCCATCGGCTATCAGTTCTACTTGCTATGTGCCTATTGTTTTCGTAGATACATATGTATGTATATATATATATATGTTGTAGAAAATTTGTCCGTGTTGTGTGTACATTTATTTACGTGATCGAACTACAAAAGGCACACCAGGTGGGCTTTCACAAAAAAGTGTTGGATTATCACGTTTAACTGGCACCCTCCGAAACCTACCATGTAGGAGCTTTATGGCAGTGCATCCCAAGTAGAGAACGGTGCTGCCAGTTTGGCCGGATAAAATATTATAATAATATTTATTTATATAGAGTATAGTCATTTTAGATGAATTTCTAATGTTACTATAATACACTGGATTGGGAGAAAAAGAAAAACATAGAATGTACCAGCTGCTTCTCTACCCTGGAATAATGTAAAAGTTGGTTATGGGACTTGAGGGAAATGGTTATTAAAGTAGGCGATGGGCTGACCCCCTGTCGCTGCAAGCCACATATTTTTATCCTCTTATACCCTCTTATCTTCCAATACCCTCTCCATCCCATCTGAATTGATTGGTCAAATGTGTTGTCAAATAGGTCTTTGACGCTCTGCCTATCCCGTAAGGGAAATTAGGCGTGATTGTTTAAATGTAGGACTAACTAGTAAAAAGTTATATATTTAATCATTTTGTTTTTTTTTTCTTAATAAAATATATCTACAGACAGACCAAATACATGATTAAAATATAATAGTTGTTGTTCATATGTATATAGTAACGCATCCTACTACTATATATATAGGTACAAATGAATAATAACTATTATTTAATCATGTATTTGGTCTGTCTGTAGAGATATTTTATTACAAAACTTTCTCTCTCTTTCTGTCCTTCAAAACAATTAAAGTGCTATATCTTTCTACTTTATAGTGAAGCGTGCATTTTTAGACAAAAAAATCGCTACTTACGGTGTACTCAATGGTCGCTGAAACTACTGTACAAATTTGAACGAACATTTTCAGCTATATTTTAGCTGATTGAGCTAGATTTTATAGGGCTTCGGCCCTCATTTTTGAACAGTGCAAGTGCAGCAGTTTTCAATATATATAAAAATAGAATTTTACTCCTAGTAATTCACATTTAATTTATATTAAAGCATTAGCACCTGTGTTAGCATATGATTTAGCATTTCTTCAAAACAAATTGCTATTTTTTTCTGCTAAATCCAGCAAGATTTAACAGATTATTGGCATGCAGTCCAGCAGAATCTGAATCCAATCTGGATTGATAATATCTACGCAGGTAGATATTGACAATTTTTAATATTTTTTTTACAGATTCATTATAAAACGTTTTAAATGACTCTAATTAAAATTTAAAGAAAAGATGAAACAATTATAGCACAAATATGAACAAAGAACTATTTATTTATATTTAGAACAGAAAACGGTTCGGTTTTTTAACTATGAGAAATTTACAATTGTTATAATCACACAAAGTTTTGCGTAGCTCTTTTGACGAACACCGCTCAGTCAATCTTCATGCTTTCTGTTCTTATCGACGATAATCATAATGTATAATATAATAGATGCTAAAGTGGACGGATTATCCGGCTAAAATTAAAAGTCAGTCTACCATCCGTCCTATTTTACATTTTACGACAATACAGTCAGACACTGCACAGACATTCAAAAAGGCAGCAACATATGGTGACCTACGCCAACGACCATTCCTCATCCGAACATAAACAAAGCCGGGAAACAGAAATAGCTTGTAGTAAACAAAAATTGTTTACTACTCATCACTTCTTATTATTGTTTTCTTTCGTCTGGCTTCAAAGGAACTCTGTCCGATACTTCGGCAGACGTGGCCGCTGGAATACCAAAAGAGAAGTAAACAATTGTTTTCGAAATAAATAGCTGGTCCCTGATTTGACTGCGTCTGTGGAGTTTTTCTACCGCTTTTTTAAATTATACCTCTATTTTGCAATTCATTGTGGATACAAAACAAACTAATTAATTTTGTATTTCTACTTGATAAAATATTTGTTTCGTCTATTTCTTAAATGAATTACAGTTTTTATAAAAAAAACTGAATTAAAATCTTTACAAATTTGTCAGCAACTTAAGTGCTAAAGAAATCTAAATCTAAAAATATGGTACGAACAGGAGGTATTCAACTGTGCAATTTTTGAAATAACCAATTATGGCAAATAATACTTAGTTTGAACCGCAAAAAATTATTATGTTTTTATACTGAGTTGTTCTAGGAAATCTATAACCACTCGATAAAGAACAAAGACATAAATGAAAAATTAAATCGATGAATAAATCCAAACAAAGGATTATTAAGGCCTTAATTTTTTGCGACGCAACAGCAAATGCATAAATTTTATTTAAACCCATTTAAAAACAAATTGGTCATGACATTGTAACCAGCCAGCCAGTGTTACCAGACCTTTAATTTGTAACTGTTTAATTAAAACCAGAGGTGATGTTACAGTGGACATTTAAAATTATTTTGTGCACGTATTGACACAATCGTTCATTCGCCCCGACTCCCGTACATAGAAACATTAAATCTGTACAAACAATAATAAGCTTTATAATAAAAGCAATAAGGAATGATATCAAATTTAAATAGTAAAAGTACGTGACCAAGCATTCGTATGTGATAGATAACTATGAGAAAGAATATGTGCGTTTTTCTAATAGAGACAACTATGCAGAAAGATATTTTTAATAATATATGATATCTAATGACTGTTAGGGAATTGAGTATAAGCTATTTTAAAAAGCAACTATAAAAATAAGTTATATGTTGGTACGCGATAAAGTAAACAAATAAAGTCAACACAAAGCAAAAGTTTACTGAAATGATAAGTATTTCAAGATGTAGCTAAAAATAAAACATAAACAAACGTAAAGGTTGCAAATACGAGTATTGAAGCCTGTTTGGCAAGATTGTACAAGTAACAAGAACCTGCGAATTCTTAAGAACTAATCACACTTTTTCTGAACATAGGTTTGTTTTCAATATATTAGGATTGCCAGTGTATACTATCTATTAAAGAAGATAAAAGTTTCTAAAACATTTTTTTTTATATAATTTAGTGACGATACGAGTAAAACGTTTACCTGATGTTATGCTTTACGCTTGTCCGTAGTAAATCAAATTAAAATTATTATTATTAACTCAATTTTAATTTTTTGTCTAACCCTACTAATTATATTGTGACAAAGAATAGGAAAAAAAGCTGCTGGCGGGAAGACGCTGGATGCAAGCCGCTTCCAATCGGTCTTTTTGGAAATCCATGGAGGAGGCCTATGTCCAGCAGTGGACTTCTTATGGCTGAGATGATGATGATGAAAGAATAGGAAGAAGTTATTTAAAAAATATGTATCTCTCAAAGTTTATACCTTACTCCAATATTGTGGTCCAACCAGTTTGAACAAGTACCGTTAAGGTGTGTCCCTACACAAATAACACATTACGATTCGTACCCAGTACCCGAATTTGAACATGATATGCCCTAAATGGAGACATCGAAAGCATTGGACAGTTAGGCCACGTGAGGGTTATCAATATTGTTTCGCTGAACTTCGTATATGGAAGTGTAGCTTTGTTCACAATGGATATTTTTTGTATGCTTTTGGTGTAGGTACTGATTGTTAGATTTTTTCCATAACGGGTGTTTCCGTAAGGAGTTCTTAGGAAATGAATTAGAAAATTTTGTGAATTCTAACTAATGTAATTTAAGAGAGCGGTATAAAATTTTGATGCAGTAATAAATTAAATTTGATTGTTTATTATGCAACTAAACTTGTTAAAAATAAATGATACAAAATTAAATATTTGGAGATCATGGAGAATTCTAAATGTGTATAATATTGTCAAAGACTTATCCCAATTATTATTAATCACTAATAATATCTCTTCATTTCTGATTCGATCTCGTAGAGAGACTCCGAGCATAGCCCTCTCCATAGCTCGTTGCGTGACCTTGAGCTTCCTTATAAGGCCCATAGTTAGGGAGCACGTTTCAGTGCCGTATGTCATCACTGGTAACACACACTGGTTGTAAACTTTCGACTTGAGGGAACGTACAAAACAAACGTACCGAAAAAGTCACCGATATAGCACAGCGGATTAGCAAGTTGAAGTGGCAGTGGGCAGGGCACATAGCACGTAGAACTGATGGCCGATGGGGCCGAAAGGTTCTCGAGTGGAGACCACGTACCGGCAAGCGCAGCGTAGGAAGACCAGCCACGAGATGGACAGACGACCTCATACAAGTGGCGGGAAGACGCTGGATGCAAGCCGCTTCCAATCGGTCTTTTTGGAAATCCATGGGGGAGGCCTATGTCCAACAGTGGACTTCTTATGGCTGAGATGATGACTAATAATATATAAGAGCGAAAGCAATTCAGTCTGTTTGTTACCTTTACGACTAAATGTCTGAAACGATCGTTATTTATTTATTTTAATAAACGGATATAGCCTACTTTTTATCATCATTACTACCGGGCGAAGTTGCTAAGTAGTTAATATTTTAAAAGCCAAAGTAACTCTGTCTGTTTATTATCTTTTCACGACCAAACGGCAAAACCGAATGATAAGAAATTTAATAAGTACAGAGATACCTGAAAACTTGGAATTGGATAAAGGCTATATTTTATCATCATCATCATCATCATTCACCATCACTCTGTCGTTTCTCATCACTACGCAGGCGAGTCCGCGAGGAACAGTTATAGTTTCTTGTAAATAAATAACAACAAAACCACATCCAGTAGAAATACATTTTATAAGAATACAGCAGACAAAAAAAAACATAATAATCAGAAATCTAATTATAAATTACAGTTTATGTAACCATGTATGTATACATACTACCGGTTATGTACCATTTATAGAACATAAACATATGCGCGCAAAATGTAAACAAACACTGACATTAAACTTGCAAAGACTTGAAGACCTTGATTGCAATAGCCCTATGCAGAACTTCTTAAAATTTGAAATAACAAAACTTCTATAAGATTACAATTGAATATTTACCCTCTACTATACACATACAGTCGATATTGCCTTGAACTTCAAGTGGATCTTACAACCTTCTATTGCAAGGGAGTATATACTCAACTTGACCATATCGAGATGTGTTTTTACTGAAAATGGAAACTGGAAAATCATACAAACATTTGCCCTTGACATTACTGACGTTGGTCGTCAGTTGCATCTTGCAAAGGAATCGGAGATTATAATGAAAATCGGATAAATTATAGATACATCTCATTTTCATGTTGTATTGAAATTACCTTTGATTCACTGCGACTAGAGGGATTTATAAAATTTGTTTATTAAAAATGTGAAAATATATAGGTATCCTGTTCATGGGCTTAGAAAAATTCATCATAAATCTTGTCAATAGCATATATTATATAACTACTATCTATAGGAGTTTGAGTAAGTTTTTGGTGATTTTCAACATCTTTCGGTCGAATATTTTCAAAGCATCTGTATCCATATTACTCATTGGTGCATTTTTACATTTATCTCCAACTACTCTGTCAATTTTGCTAGACTATGCAATGTGTTTGTAGTCAAAATCAATTAATTTACCAATTATAAAAAATTCACGATATCTATGTATTACAAAGGTTGATAATGATTAATTTATAATTCTAATGCTCTCGTAATTATTTCTTGGACTACGTGACTCAGCAATTACACATCCAATTATGCCCTGTAATAGGTACTTAATTCGAAACTAATACAAATCTAAAACCTATAGCAACGTGTCCAATTTCCGTATAAGAAGGCGAGTACACCTCGAGCCAGACTGCCTGGCGGCTGCACTTCTTGTAACCAGATCCCATTGTTTGTACTCTGTATTGTACCACATTTTCTGTATTAGCTACAATCACAATGCTCGGCAAGGACTTTGCTCCGGCCTTTGCAAATATTATTATGGTGATCGGGTAAAGTTAAAACGAATTTTAAACATGCAAAACGTATTGTTCATAAATGTTATTTTTATTCTTAGTTTACACTCACACATGATGAATATAAAATGATGATGAAATAATACAGGAGGTTAGGAAATATTTGAGAGTACCTTTTAACTTGATAGAATCACCTCAAGTACTTACTTGATAAGATAAGTGGCAGGAAGACGCTGAATGCAAGCCGCTTCCAATCGGTCTTTTTGAAAATCCATGGGGGAGGCCTATGTCCAGCAGTGGACTTCTAATGGCTGAGATGATGATGATAAGATTGTCTAAGTTATAATTACTACTAATTTAAAATGTAGTTTCTACATTAGAATACAGGCAAAAAAATGATTAAAAGTTTTGCACTTCTTGAACTGTACTAAGAAATTATTATATTTTTCATAAGATAAAATGCATTCTATCAAAACTCTTCTTGTCATATCTTGGCAATAGATGTATAGATGTTACTAACGAAATAGTTATGTCAAAATTATATACCAAATAATTGTTAGACAGCATGTAAGTACCGATGCTTAAATTGCCAATCAAAAAGCTCATCAAGTCTTCGACGAACAAAAATTATGTAGTTTAGTAAATTATAGACAGGTTAATCCATCGTAAATGTTAAACGTAGTAAAACAGATGTGGAAAAAGTGATACTTGTTATAACATATTTAATAAATACGAAAACTTAAAGCATTCATAACCGTGTCCATCCAAAAACGGCACCATACCATTAGTACAGATCACGTACAGCTGCGAGATGTGTCACTGGGTGGAAATAGCCTCGCCTCTGCAGACTCGGTGGCGACGACTCTGATTGGTTTATAACATGAGATAGTTGCATGAGTTCAATTGAGTACAAATTTTATCCTAATACGGAACGAAGAGTCACGGTAAGATTTGCAAGGTCAGAAACAGGCTACAAACTTGAAGACTACTTATATGAAAATTAAAGATATTCTCCCACTACGCTATCAGCTAGGCCTTCGCCATCACTTCAAGTTCGTAAATGGAATTTGTATTGTTTGGTTTAGTTGCAGCTCGAATCTCTCTATCTTATTGTTTCAAAACTATTAAAATAATTTATTAATTGAGTGCCAAAAATATTGCAATGTATCTGTGTCATATTATAATTATATTTTCAATTTTTGTTTTAGCAGACGCCTCGTCTTAAAGACTAAGCCCATATGCGGCAAAGCATCTTAACTCCGAACCACTGAACAATCATCGCCAGATCTTCAGACGTAATTTAGAGCCGTCTGTCATGTCACCAACATTGACAAATACTCCGCATTCCCATTCGACAACTTTAACAGCAATTTCGAATATTTCAAACAAAAATACTTCCCTGAATTGCTCTTAGGGGAGTCTGTTATTTAACCTGAAATTAACATGTCGGAAATCAATGTCCTTGTCAGCGATGTCAAGGGAAGAACGTTTGTCATGTAAGAGGAATATTTTTTTTTTTGGGTAAAAGAATTTATGGGTATCTTTCTGATGAGCATTGACAGGTTAATTGGTTTGCTATTTTTGTTTTCTGTTTTGTTAAAGTTTTATGTGTTTTTAAATTAAAAAATAAGAAAGAATAAAATAGATAATGTCAAAGAAAACTAAAAAATAAAACGGTCACTTTTTTATTCGTTTATTACAATGGCACACTTTGTATTTATTGCGGCATATGTTATTTAATGTTTAATTTTGAACTGATAGTCTACAGCTGATTTTTTATATTTTGAATTTTAAGCTTAATTGGATTGTTTCTTAACCCGTAAATAGAAAAAAAAAACAAAATGAAGTATATAATACTTGAGAAAATACATTATTTAAATCACCTGTAATTTGACTTTATAAATGCTATATTAAATCTTCGACTTGGCAAGGACATGAGCTAAATACAGCTTTTGCGAAAACTTGCTAAGAGATTTTGATCCATATTGATACCGATTCCTACTAAATATAAGCTATTTTGGAGCCTGTCATAATGTCATAGTGTTTTTCCATTAAAATTTAATTAAACAATTTAATGGTATTATTCAAATTCAACTAAAATTGTTATGCCACAAATAAACATTTAATGACCTAACAATAAAATGTTGTGAATAATGAATAATAAGGCAAATTATTCAACGACAATTAAATTTCAAACAATATTTCAAACAAACTCGAAGAAACAAAACATTTCTATGACGAATGCTACTTTAAAGTGCCCCAAAAATAGTACAATAGAGGAGCAGAAGTTAATCTTAACTAAAATCTTTTCAAGTTAAATGAATATTGATTAGCCGGGGACAAAAACACCCTAATTTGGGGTAGCATTAGACAAATAGTTTGAAGACAAAAAGTTGCTTAGAAATCTAAGTTTCGACGTTTAGATTTATGTGACTTTCGACTTTTTTTTTTTAATATGCAACCGTTTTTAGTACTATTTTTTATAGAAGATGCGCATGTTTTGTATGCAGTTGTTGAGTTAGAGACAGTCAATAAATTTAAGGAGTAATTATAGCTTAGGGCGGTTTGTTGAAAGTTAATTTGAGTCAAAGTTAGATTTATTGTTAAAACAATCAGTAGCTGGTGGTAAATTGGTTTTGGATACATTAAACGAAGCTGGAGATTAGTAGACAAATAACTAGATACCCATAATTTTGTAAGCTTCTGTATTTAATATTTAAAATTATGTATTAAATTATTTTGGGATTGAAACAGTAATATTGTTACAGTAGTGAACTGATCTCATTTGTATGACTTCTGTACGTATAATACTATAAATATAAGAAATCAGATAAGTCAAGTAGCCAGTTTTGATGTCAGTGGATTACGACATGGGAGATCAATTATTTTTATGGGATAAACAAAATGGAATTATATACAATAGTAAATTTATGTATAATTCGATCCATGGCAAGAATTATTTCTAAATATCTACATGTAGGTAAATACTTACTCACAGTCACTAATATAAAGTTGGAATTAGTGAAAATTTATCTTAGATGTGTGATTTTTATTATTTCTTGTAGTTTTAATACTAGAAATTCAGGGTCTTACCGAAAAAAGTTACTCAAATTTGAGTAATGCTCAATATATTTTGTCAACTTCTCGCCGATAAATAATGATACTTGCGGAAAGAAGACAGAGAATTTCGACAGAACACAGAGAGACGTTGTTCAAACTAATGTTTTTTTTGGTAAATCCGTCAAAACTATGCGCATTAACAGACCTCCTGATGACCACCTGGTGGTGGGTGAACGGTGAGAAGTATTTTTACAACAACCCACCTCTTTGATAAAATTTTGAAAGCTCCCAACTATATATTCTCTGAAATATTTCAAATTTACAGACACCATTACAGACTCATCCCAGTTAGACAATACAGCAAACTAACTTGCCAAAAATACCAAAACATCTTTCTAAAACTACAATAATCGTTTTCTACCACGAGCAAGGCCACTTAAACTAGATTTACACACTTTTTAATAGCTACTTAAACAAGAGACGCCATCGATACTCAGCGCAATCTTGAAAGTTTGCCAGTTAACTTGTCAATTCTGCGCTATGGTGGCACTAACATAAAATTAAACGAGTCGGGTTAAGCTCGAGCAGATGGTATGGAATAATAATTTCTATCTATTTGAGTTTGTTTATGTAAAAAACTAGTCATCGATAAAAGGGGGATATTATACATTTTTGATTCGGTTCCGTTTTTTCCTTTTGAAGTACGGATACCTAATTATGGTTTTAAAATCATTGAAGCAATATTGACTTAGCTCAACGTATTAGTAAGCTTAGAGTGGGATGCCTGGTTATAAGTAATTACGCTATTGCTGTTACAGAACACATATTCGTTGATCAAGATTCAAGACCACGCATCGGCGCACACAGCGTAGCAAGACTATAGCCACAGAACATAATAAAATAATACTACGTACTATAGCCATAATGTGGACAGACGACCTCATACAAGTAGCAGGAAGACACTGGTTCCAGGCCTCGCGACAACCGAGCTCATTGGGAAATTCATGCGGAAAGCCTAAGTCCTGCAGTGGACTTGCTGCTGAAATGATGATGATGATCCAGTGACAAAGAATTGACACCGGGATTGAAATGAGTGATGACTTAAATAGATAGATGAATAGATGATGCTTATTTAACGGTCCAATAAAACTTTAAAATAGAGATCAGGTTATGTACTCGATTATGTTTTCTTAAAACTATCCCTTTGTAATTAAATTAAGTTAAATTACTTGAAGGAAAAAAAAAAATTTACTTGAAGGAACACTCATAATTATTATGAGTGTTCCTTCAAGTAATTTAACTTAGGAACTTAATTTAACGGTAAAGTAAGCACCAAAGTGACACTTTTAAACTCTGCTTTAGGTCATAAAAGTAAAACCTGAAACAACGCGCGTTAAGTTGACTCCAAGCTACCGTATTGACCAATAACTTGAACATAACTGCTTACTTACTTTATCCTAAGTGCAGTGCTTAGAAGAAATTGACCGTGGTTAGTGCTTATAGATTTCATTTTCCTTTAAAACACACTTGTTTAATAATAATAACACAACAGTGCGGTACTTCCAAGTATATTTTTTTCATCATCTCAGACACAAGAAGATGACCGGTTGGAAGCGGCTTGTATCAAGGGATTAAAATATCTGCCGAAATTTAAAAATTACGGAATTTTAGAATTACTGTAAAATTTTATTTATCATTAAAATTAAGATAATTACAAAGGTACAGTACTTTTTAGCTCATTAGGCGGATACTCATACTTTGCCACTTAAACCTTGGATTTTATTAAGACCAATTTTTATGCTTTAGCAGTAAGTACCCAAAAATATGTATTTCAAAATTCAAAACAGGTTGTGTCAAAGTTTAGTCGTATTAGCAGCTCTGTTTTTACCAAATACATTGCTACATTTTTAAACGATATCACAAAAGGAGATTGTTTCGTATAGTACGTTCGTATCGTTGTTACGTATTCCTTTTAAAGAAACTAATTATCAACTGTAATGTAATAAAAATATTTGTTTACACGATTTTGTAGTACTTAGTACTCTCGTAAAATAAGTCTGTCTTCAGACAGTTTACGATATAACAATTAGTATAACAATTTATATACTATACGTATGCTACTTCAATTAAAATAATATTATTCACACATTCAAACTGTAATAGCACTTGACAACGAATCTAACAACACTTCATATCAAATCAAATTTTATTTTGGGCACCAAACTTTCCCACAGGTTAAAAATAAATCTATTAGAACTATAATTACATACATTAATATTCAAGTATGTTTGTTTAGCTCTCAAATAGTCGAGATGTATTCGAGTGGGCAAGTTCCCATGTTGGCTAAAATAGAATACGTATTGAAAATATTGTTATTAATGTATTTAATTTGACCGAGCAAGCGAGTCTTAGGATAATGAAATGATGTAAGCAACGAATATATAAAATAATTTGCTACGAGTATCTATTGATGTCAGTCATTAGACTTTATGTGAACTCTTTGTTGATACCTCCCAGCGCCATCTAGCGATCACGCATCGAACTACTAAGTGAGCAGTCTTTGTGGTTTATGAAGATAGGTACTATAATGCAAATTAAGTAAAAAAAAAAAATTACACCAAAATAAGGCCAAATGAAAGAATTTTGAAAATCCATACTTTGATTCTGTACACTCGAAAATCTACCAAGCGAGGGTTGTTTATATTATTCATTATTTACGTATGAATAAAAGATACGAAAGTATTTCGTACGCAGTCGGGTAATAATCTTCAGTTTCAATTCACACTGTATAGAAATGAATAAATATATGTAAATTGATATAAAATTAGTAACGAATAATATATTACTATAAAAAATATATTTTATTATTATGATTTCTAACAAAACTTTTTTATTATCCCAAAAATAGTACCCACCTACCAAGACGGTATTAAGCCCCTTGCTCATTACCCGTAGGAAGCGTGATTTAAAACTGAGCCTCGCAACAATTCAAACAAAGCGCTACTAAAACATAATGATGGGTTCTTGTGATCGCTGGGGATTACGCCTCGACCGAAATGGCGTTATAATTTTTTAGGTGAGTGTAAAAGGAGCTTAGGATTGTTTGAGGAGATTTTCGATGTCGGTGTGAGAGTGATGGGTGTTCAAAGTTTTATAATAGGAATATAATATTATTATTCCAACCCACCCATACTTCAATAGAAGGACAGTTAGAAGGTGAACATTGTATTGTAGCGGGCATTCAAGAAATCCGATAGGAACGCTTTTGTTTCACTTTCAATTAAATTATTTTGGGATTTTTGCAGAGCCACATGACGTTTTTTTGTCAAATTATGTTAAGTAGTTTAGATGTTATGAGGGAACAGATGAACATACACACATACCGGTCAATAACATAACAAAGCTAGTTTAAGTATATTTCAACGAGATTCCCTGATATAGATTTTTTTATACAGATTATTTCCATGTCAGTTTGTTAGCGAATAATACTCAAGTTAAATAAAGTGAATGGCTAATTCAGTTCATTATCATCAAGTACTCCAATAAACTGCATCATTTTCCCATTAGCTTTAGCAATTTGTAAAATCTTTTAAATTGTTCAAATAGAGGCTCTAACTTAACGATAATAGAGTATAATTTTATCCAATTAACCTGAGTTTGAAATGAGACACACTCAAGATACACAGCTATAATAAGAAAATCTAAATTATTCCTAAAATATCACTATGACACTGACCTACGAAAATTATATTTGGAGTGGACAGGATTTTTTCATTCACAAGTGACAGGTTATTTTTGTTAATCCACTAAAAAGTTCTGTGATCGTTCATATTATAGAACAACTCAAATCTTTGTAATACTGAACAATATAAACCAAACCGAAAATCTATAAGTTTTTTTTAATTAAAATAACTTAATTTGAACGAGCACTAACCGCACCAGATGTGTGAGAACTCCAAATGTTTTTATGACACATTCTTCAGAACACGTGCCTCCAGGCATGCGCCAGCGCACTATTTTGAAGGTAAATAAATATGGCACTAAAGTTGGCTCGCGTCGCGTTTAGTGTAAACACACCCTTACACTAGGGTGATTCAGGGTTCCGTAAATTATAGTAGACATAATATAATTTTACCAGAGATTTTGTCCAATTTTTTCTAGTTATTTTCTTTGGTCTCCTTTGTGGCCAAACTTTATCTGCCTTACCGAAAAACGTTACATAACTTTAAGCAATGCTTAACATATTTTGTCAACTTGTGGCTGACACGTAATGAGACTTGCGGAAAGATGACAGAGATATTAAGACGTTGGTTAAAGTTAAGTAACGTTTTTCGGTAGGCCCTATACGTTTATGTTTTACTTTAATGGTGGTGAAACGGTTTTTGGATACTAAATAAAACAATAAAATGTGCAATAGTTTCTTAAGGTTACTCAATGGGGTACGTAAAGTCGTATCTTAGTTAAGTACCTATTTTATATTTGATGAACATAAGAAAATCTACAGAACTCTTAAACCAAAACGTCACGACCCGGAGTTGACGATTATTTTTTCAGAAAACACGGTGTGGGGCGCACTTTGATGTTCGTTGTTTGTAGAAAATAATACAAGGTGAGGTTGCTGTTTATGGAACTTGAAGTAAAAGTTATACAAATATAGATGAATTTGGGGTCTATGTTGCAGAAGAAACAATTTTGTTGCGCACTGGCGTACCTACTGGTACATGCCGCACAGTCACGTTGTTGTGTCAAAGTTCGCTAGATGGCGCTTTTAAATATTCGTAGATTTATAGCACATTTTGTTAATTGTGTAAAAAAATCTTTATTCGTCAAAATTACAATTATTGCATGTAATTTTTTTTGCTAATTAGTCCTGTTTTCTGTGTTCATAAATTGCATGGGAATGGGAGTGAAATTCGTACTTTGTCGGATGTATTTTGTAAATGCATACTTTTAGTACGAAATATCCAGACTCTTTCATTTAAATGGGTAACAATAGCAAAACCTTAGAAAACATTCTGGTCAAGCTTCCATGCTCCTCACACAAAAATGATTAAACTGATTGGGTTTCTATTAGCGATAAGGCCGCCTTTTGTGCCTTTCTTACCTAATGTTATAATGTACATGCCCTAATAAGTACATGACTTATTGTTAATTTATGGTGTCAATAAAGTATTAAATAATAATAAAATAAATATATCTTTATTGTACACCAAACATTACAATTCAAGGACACACATTTAAACAAGTTTTAACTTATAGCAGAAGCATAAAAAGGAATAACAACAGTAAACAAAAATCTCGGTGGTACAAAGGCGGCCTTATCGCCTTGAGCGATTTCTTCCAGGCAACCTTTTGATAGAAAGTAAATGGGAAAAAAGGTTATGGAAGGTAGTGCACATACAAATATAGATAGTAAATATATTAACAATATCAATATTAAAAATAAATAAATAAAGATACTATAACAATACATACATGTATACAATAAATATTCTATATATATAAATATACCAAATGAACATAAGGAGAGATAATGATTATATATGAGGTGTTTGAATATATCAAGGGATCTGGCTTGCCTGACGGAAACAGGCAGAGAGTTCCACAGCAGGACAGCTTGCACCGTGAAGGATTTGCTGTAGGATAGATTGCTATGGGACGAGGTTTGGAGCTTGAGTTTGAGAGCGCGGGAAGATCGTAGAGGATTAGCAGAGTGACCCTGTACAAACTCAAAACGTTCCTTCAAGTACACAGGGGTAAAGGGATTAAACAAAATTTTATAGAGAAAGGAGAGTAGTATTTTGTATTGTATTGTGTATTTCGATCACCAACTAAGTTGAAACTTTTGGAAGTCCAGTCAAAGATTTAATGCAAGTAATTGAAATATAGACAGCGTGAAAGTGACAAAAATGACTTATCACGACCTACCCTACACCATTGCAGGCGCCGACATTTGGCGGAAGAAAATGCCACGGCGAGTGAACTTCTCACAACGATTTATCTGTTATGTTAGGGCCATAGATGAAGAATATTTCGCTACGTTCGTTCAATAGATGGAGGGTATTGTATTTCACACCGTGTCCACTATTCATTGCCAAAACTATATGGAAATATAAATAGTTCTGACAGGGGTTATAAAAATATGTCTATATTTTTGTACGTGTGTTTTAGTCCATCTCTAGTTAGGTAGTTAGGTGGCATAAACTAAAGCATTAAATTATTATCACGTATTTTAGCAATATATTTTTTTTCGCGTGACGTCAACTTGACGCCAATGTATGACCAGAAAATAGGAATGAAGCGGATACGTTTTATATAGCTGAATAGCAAACAACCAAAGTTTATGCTCCTTCCATTGTGATCCTACTTCCTTGGTTATGGCTGTATTCGTCCCGCTCGCGCATATGCGAACCGACTGCGCGACTGTGCGTCGCAAAGAAGGGTAATGTGTCTATCAGTAAATTAAAATATAAAATTACTAAAATAGCTCACGAAAAATCTGAAATGCATAAACATAGAAAAAAATATTCACTAAATAATCACTCATAAAATAGATTCAAGTACTTTTTAACGTGCCTGTATTTTTTGGTTTATCAGCTATTTCGTCTCCATAGTGCAAGAGTGGCTTGGTTTGGTTTTTATGTGAAAATGTCCACCAAAAATTATTTACTTTAAGAAGAAGGTTCTCAATTCGACTGTAGGTGTTATTTTCACTGTTTGTTACGCGATTACTCCGCCAATTATGAATTGTTTTAATGATTCTTTTTTAGTTTGATAGATAATACCTCAGACATAGTCCCATAATTTTTTTATCAAAATCGTTTTTTTATATAAGTATTTAATAAAAAAAAACTTATAACAACAATATAACAAAATAACTGAAAATATACCATAAATATGTAATAATAATTTTAGCAGTTTATTCCAGAAAAAGCAACAAACAGACAGAGTTACTATAGCTTTTATAATATTAGTTAGAATATGATCCAGTATGTTTTGAGAGAGATATGAATATCTAACCTCATCTCATATGCAAGTTTATGTGCCAGTTCCGAACGACTTAGCACTTTGACATCGACTGATTACCTAGATCGCTGACACAGAACAGAAAAAAACTGCTGGCCATGACCTCAGAAGAAAGATTACCTTTGGTAACATTTCTACTGAAGTGTAATCCACTAAGAAAATAATTCTGAACCGAGTAAAATTGCAGGACACGTCTAGTCATGCATAAGAGAAGACCTGAGCTGAAAGTGACGGTGTTCCTGAACTAATGGTTAGTAATAAACCTCCAGTAAAGTATTATCATCTCGCGTTACAGGGAACAGTGCTGGCTCACAACCTGCTGCTCTGCCTAATTGTGCGCTAATTGAACGTTTACACTCGCTGGTAGTCCGCGGGGTGCAAGTGATGAGAGTATGAGATTTAAGTGATATCTTCTGGATCGACGTGTTCCATCCTTGGCCACACCGTCGCTTGGCATCGGGCGAGTTGGTGGTCAATCGTAGATCTATCTTGTATAAAAAAAAAAACTCTTTTAATACTGATATATATTTAATAATTATAGTTTAAAACTGAGAAAACCAACTATAATACAGTGTTTACTTGGTCGATATTTTTTCAGTTATTTTGCTATAAAAACGAAGGTACTGAACCGATTTTTATAAAATTCATGCGGGACCATCTCTGAGGTATAAACTACCAAACAATCATAAAAAAAAATTATAATTGGCGTATTAATACTTGAACAAACATATAAAAAAAGCATACAGTCGAATTGAGTACCTCCTTCTTTTTGGAAATCGGTTAAAAAGCATACTTCTTCACTTTTCCACTGATCTATTCTCTGATCTTTGTATATTTCACTATATTAACTAATAGCGTAGCCAATCGATACTATTTTTAGTCGACTTCAAAAACCTTACTTAAACTTTAAAAAATTACTTCGATAAGGATTCACATGATGTTTAAAATATTTCTAGTATGTTTTTATTTCACAAATGATTAATCATACCTTCCCTATCAATTCTGCTTTAACCATATTTTATCGTAATTATACCTTAAATCTAGTCTGGTGTATACAAGACAATGTTATTGAGATAAAGCGCATCAGCAGATAACCATTACATCAGAGATAAATAGATACTCGTAGATAAACTCTATCCGCCTTATCGCTGAAAGCGATCTCTTCCAGGCAACTCTGTGATCAGAGCGATCAAATAAAAAATATACAGTGTATCTAGTGACTTGCACCACACCGGTGTTGTTGGTAAAACAGACGGTCCCTTTGATCCTGGTTGGAACACGACACCGGCTAGTGAGGCGTCACACTCGCACTCGACTGTGATAGGTACCACTGATAATACACTTCATATGTTCCGAGATAAGAGGTTACAATGTATTCGTTATTTACGTTAAGCGGAAGCTGAAAAAAAAACAAAGACCAGTTGGGAGTAGAAAAGGGCTGAGTTAGGAAAATTACGATATGGGATGAGTAAGGAGCAAGCCATTTTTAGTTAGTATTGGACATATGAAATTATATATATATATATATATGCTATAAGGTCGCCAATCGTTATACCTAGTTTTATATTGCTCTCTTTTCATTGTAATTTAATTATGTCTATAATAAAGAGTTTATCTATCTGTCTACCTATCAATAGTATGATATATATTCAAATTAAATTGAAAACCATTATAAATAATTAAGTTTTACAGATTAATAAGTTGTAGACTTAGAAAAGTAAGATTGGAAATTTAGTACAAACACAAACCCCTAACTTGTATGTTCCAAGAAGCCTTATTTTAAGTCCACATATTGTAAAGTACACCTACAGAACCCTAAATTGTACTTACGTGTCTCGATATAATAAAGTGAAGTTAGAAAAACATAAAAATTATAATTTAAAAAACTAAAAAAAACGATTTCAAAATACGCAATTCGTTTACTTCGTCGAATTTTTTTCCAGTAATTTCGTTATAAAAAACCAAAATACCTACTTATCCAATTTCGATAAAATGTATTTGACACCACCTTTCAGTTAACACCTACCGAACAAACATAACATCAAAATAATTCAATATTGGCGAAGTAATCGCTGAACAAACGTAGGTACAAAAATACAGACGAGTTGAGAACCTCCTTCTTTTTGGAGGTCGGTTAAAAATAGGTTAAATTAGTCGTTCAAATACTCAAATTAATTATTGTGATTAATAAAATTTATAATGCGTTTATGAAATAAAATAAGTAAACGTCATGAAAAACACTATATTATTATTAAAATCTATCCATACGTAAACGACATGAATAACCTGTTTGTAAGTTATTCATGCAAACTTTATTATAATTAAATTACTCATAAATAAATTACCTATTGATTAGACAGACAACGCCGCGGGCTGAAGCTAACAACAAAATTACCGTAAGTATCTAATAGCGCACGAACAAAATATTAAACACAAACGTAATTTCGAGCCTAGGTCTTGTCCTCTATACCTAGCCTTGACATGTTTAGCTAGACTTAACTTAGGTAATAATTGAGCTGAACGCAGGTGTTCAAGTTTCATATTAATGTTCTTTACTTTGTTTACTATTGATATACATACTTAGTTAATACAAGTGTGTTAGATGAATGGTATCATTTGCGGTACTTAATTCGGTATAATGTTGATGCTGGATTTCTTTTTTACCCGACTGCGTAAGAAGGAGGGTTATGTTTTTCGAGTGTATCTATGTATGTTTCTATATGACCGCCTACAGCCTAAATAGCTTGACCGATTTTGATGTGAGAGGTGTCATTAGATTCGTTTTCACTCTCTGAGTGTCACAGGCTATATTTGTTTGAATAATAATAATAATGCATTACGAATTTTCATATATCCAAAGTCGGTTGACTTAGTTTAGCCAGTAATGGAGAGTGGGAGAGACATTTCGCTCCCTTAAATAGAATAATGACTTTTGAACACCCCTAATCTCTCGGCTTTACAAATATGCAAATCCATGCCAAATTACTGTAACCGAAAAGAGTGGCGTAAAAAAGGAAATCCATTCTCAGCAGTGGGTAGACAATGGTTGATGATTGATGAACACACCCCCACAAATACACTATCCCCCCCCCCCCCCCCCCCACACATACATTTCCCCTCCCCTACACACATAAAATCACCATCATACACTCACATTACTCACACGCAGAGCTTACTTTTCTATTAAATGTAAAAGTATTTTCCTTTATCCTTTACGACTGAAGTTTTTTTTTTTTTTTTATCAGCCCTGTTTGTACAAACTGTCCCACTGCTGGGAACGGGCCATATTCTCATTGTGAGAAGGGTTAGGCCATAGTCTGCCACGCTGGCCAAGTGCGGGTTGGCAGACTTCACACATCTTCAAGATCATTGAGAACTCTCAGACATGTAGGTTTCCTCACGATGTTTTCCTTCACCGTTTGAAGTTGGCGGCAATCAACAATACGCACATCACTTCGAAAAGATAGAGGTGCGCGCCGTGGGATTTGAACCCAGGACCTGCGGATCGCAAGTCAGACGGTATCACCACTAGGCAGCCGGAAACGACTGAAGTTGCATATGATTAAATATAAATCTATTATTTGCCTTAATATACGTTACTAATGGCGATAAAGGCGATAAAGTAAAATTTTGTTGAATAAATAAAAATAAAATGTTGATGATTATTATTACTGCATTCAGATACATGTAGCACAAAGCAGCACAGAAGCTGGACCACGGCGAAGACAATAGATTTGAGCCAGGTTGGTTGAGTTACTCACAAGTGAATAGAGGTGAATGTCTACTATCAAGTATCGTTCCTCTAATCGTGACTGGTTCTTGAACACGAGTAGCTCCCGTTCTACTGAGCCGCGGGAGTTAGGGTTGACACTTTGCCTAAAACTACTCAATAAATAAGAGAGTGTTAAATGCCTCAATTCTATAAAAATATGATCAAAATATGTAGCATTTTTATTTGGCAATGCCATTGTACATAATGACAAACATCCTATATCACCATCATATTTATCCACAAGAAGTCCACTGACGGATCTATTAGGCCTTCCCCATGAATTTATAAAAGACTGGTCGGAAACGGCTTGCATCCAGCGTCTTCCTGTCACTTGTATGAGGTCTTCTATTCATCTTGTGGCTGATCTTCTTACGCTACGCTAAATATCCAATATGCAAAACAGATATCCACTCCATTAACTTTTTTTTTGCAAAACATTAAAACTTTACATTATGAACAGATATTGGTATCATCTTTATTTGAGTAATTATTTCTGGTGACAGTGTTTATGTGTCATTTATAGGAGAATGGAAGCTCCGGTGTGCGAGTGAAACTCGTACTAAGCCGGATTTATTTTTAAGCATCTCTAGCGACATTTGGGTTTTAGATACTAGTCGAAAGATACCTTAACTGTCGAAATCCATCTAGTCGTTTGAAAGATACGAGATAATACAGAAATTTACAAACATACAAGATACGCGCGAAAAACATAACCTTTCTATGGCAGTCGGATAAAAATAAAAAAAAAATCAGTAAATAATCACAAATCAGAAAATATAAGCCACTAAAACCTTTTGGTCATCAAATAAAGCTACACACAGAATTCGTGGCCCTATTTACATCTTTGGCTACGCAATTTCTAAATGCCACAAGCAGAATAAGTTCAATTTGAAAAACATAAGCAAAAGCTAGTTTTAACCGACTTCCAAAAAGAAGGAGGTTCTCAATTCGATTGTATGTTTTTTTTTATTTGTTCAGAGTTTTCTCCGCCAGTTATGAATTATTTTTGATGATTATTTTATTGTTTGGTAGGTTTTAATAGTTCAGAGGTAGTCTCTTATATTTTTTTATCAAAATTGGTGCACTAATTTGGTTTTTATTACAAAATAACTGGAAAAATGTTATTGAACTAAACGAAATTGTGTATTTTGAAGTAGGTTGCTTCATTAGTCTATAATATCTAAATCTACACAAATATCTCCTCACAAGTTGTGTAAAAAAGTTCGGCGAGACAGCCCTAACTGCGCCTCAGGCGTCGACACTTTTTGCCTCCGATATCTAATGACAAAAGTGTCATTATCTAATCAAGCGCTTGCCGGTTTTTCATAAAATGCAGCCGCGCACGAATCTTGAAGTGCTTATATCAGGATTAGTCTGACGGAGCTAAATTTAAAGTTTCAATTAAAACGCACAATTGAAGTTGTTCATGACCATTGGTTGTGTGCGCATTTTACGTTGAGATTTAAATTTAAAAGTTTAAATGTTAAAATTTATTTTTTATGCCAACGCGACTTAAGGTTATAATAAAACTAAGTATACGTTTTGTTTCAGATATCATGCAGAAATATTTAACAAATTACTAGCAAGCACCAAGAATCGGAGTATCAAATTTTGCATCTAATTCTGCAAAAAAAAAACTTGGAATTTAGCACGGAGGAGTGTAAGAATTGGAAAGTTAAATATTATGTGGAGAAGAAGTGCAGAAACTAACAAAATTAATAAACCACGTTCGAATTTCGACCACTGAGCAATTGATTTCCCACTTTCCTTAAAGAAATCCTTAAAAAAAGTAAATCATGCAATCATAATTTTTTCCACCACTGAAAATGTTTTGAGTATGTTTTAAGCGTATGTTACAGTTTTCGTTTTAACGAAACGAAAAAAAAAATGAAGCCCGTTCACTTATACAAACGGGCTAACATTAGTTTTTCCAAGCCAACGACACACAAACACATCCCAATTATTTATCAATCTGACGTAATGATAGCAGCTTGCCCTCCGAGTACTGCACAGACCGTAATCACCTCAATTAGTAGTAGTTTAAACCTTTACACTAGAGATGAGACCGCGAGACCATGAGTCTTGTTTTATACCAATAAAAGATTAAAACAGTAGGCTCAGTCTTGATCAGGATATATAAGAATATCCGTTGATACCTACCTACCTGAGGTACTACCTTAAGATATACCTACCAAAATTTAAGATTTGTATTGTGCGAATATGATTGCTATATATGACATAAAGTATGTTTAGATAGAGAACCATAGTGTCAAAAATGGGAACTAACGTCTCTATTTAGCAAAATAATAAAAAGGGCAGCAGCGCCTTCAATGCCACATTAGTTCTCTGCCCAAGATTATACTACTAATTAAAAGCCACACCATAACGTATACGTCAATATTATTTTGTCTTTCTATTATGTAGTCTTTTAATTAATATATTTTTGTTATTTACAGGCTATTTTGTGACGAATTAGATCCCTGTATATTTGGAATATCCATCTTCTCCCATAGACAAGACTGATTTTATATACTTACATTTTTACTGAATACTTTTTGATTTTTATTATCTACGCTATATACGAGTACACTGTAATTTATCAAAAAATAACTTGTTCTTTTGCGCATATTAAATTTTCAAAACCAAGACTGATGATAATTTTTCAAGACCAAGACAAATCGAAACTGCAATGTCTCTTATCTAAAAATCAAAGTTCAAATTGCCTCTGCCTCCGAGCACATTATTGCTTTTGACATTCAAATTACCTTTGTACAAGTAGTTTCGTTCATTATACGTTTACAAAAATTAATTTGAGTTGATTGCCAATGTATAATAAGTAGTAATCAATAAGCGAAGAAAGGTGAAGACAAATAAGATCTAAAGAAGTAACTTTTGAAAGAACATGGGAATCAATTGAGATGCGAGGTTCCCATGAAACAATCTATGGTACCCTTACTCACAGAAAATATCTGTAAAGTTACATTATTTAAGTTATAGATGATACATCTATAATTTGAAAGCTTTTTGATATTATTTCCATTTTATTTTTAAGTTTGCGCTACCTAAATGAGTCTTACCCAAAATAATTTATGTATTGAGCGCATTCCATCTTAGACGAAATTTAGCTAAATTTATTCAATAGCATTGAAAAAGTTTAGCCAAATTTTTGAGTAAGAAAAGAACGGCCTAATCTAAAAATAATTTTACACAAATTTCCCATTAGGGCAGGAAGAGACTATATTTCCACATGCTACGATCTTGATACAGCTTGTATATGTGATGGTCAAGCATGCATTTTGATAGATTTTTGGCTTCACCTATGAACGGAATTTTGAATTAAACTATTACTCCAAGTGCCCACTCAGTCTATACGAACTTGATTACTCTAAGGGTTTATCTACGTGGTTCCTGTCCCGTTTGAGTATATAAATACCGCGTACGTCTAATTAGAAGCTCGTAAGACTATACTGCGCTTAAATAAACAAACAACACAACTGGAAACAAATTTTCCCATGACATCTAATTTCAGATTCAGGTCACCCATTTAGAATTAAATTACCAGCTGCCATCCACTCGTGACTGCATCAAGCATTCCGTCCAGGCGTAAGCTAGGCCGTGTAGCCTATCCTGACTAGGTTTCTGATATAGACCGTTAGTCAGGTGTCGTGACTACGCTCCTTGTTTTTAGCAAGCGAGCTGAATAGGTATTATCGAAAAGTAGTGTATATTAAGTGATGATGTTTAAATTTATTCTGTGTATAGATCAGTTAGTTTATGTTGTTGTTTCATTAACTGACGTGGAATATTTAATTTTCTCCTATCTAAATAAACAAAATCATCTCTAACTTTTATAATATCCCTACCCAGTGATTCTAGTGAGATGCGTGTTTTGAGCCGTGAACTTTTTTATTGTTTAGGATTCTGTGTGAATGAACCTTTATAGTGTTGCAAAGTTCATTATTTTTACTGGCTAGATTATATCACAAAACAAAAAAAAAGTTTTGTGATATTTTTTTGCTTAAATCTTATTTTTTGTTTAAATCTTATTTGCCTGAATCCGTTTTGTAGAACTGTATGTTCAAGTAAAACATCTGGAATGTTTTACTTGGCTCGGCGATAAGTATCGTTTGCCCGAAACAATTATTAGTAAGGGTCCTTAAGTTTTAAATGCAATTCATTTATTCAAGTATACAAAACAGAATATAGTCATAAGTTATAGAAGATAACACGTGACAATCGATCAGAACAGACTATAGTCCAAAGCAAACTGGCCAAGGCTTACCATCTCGCATAATTATTTGCTCATTTTATAATTGTTATAACATAACTAAGAGTAAATTACACCAGGAAACCACTTGCATCCCCTGCATTTCCTAGTGTGCGTAAAGCGTGAACGAAAACTGTGTCAAGTACGAGGTATGTAGTACTCATATGAATCATGGAATGACGTTCATCCATATTGCGAGGAAATCATTATACATGACGTAGCGTACAGTTAGGATTGCGTAGCAGAACTGTGGGAAAATGATAACAGAATCATTGTTCAGTATATCTTTTAAAGTAGGTATCTAGGTATTTTTAGGGTTCCGTGCATGAAAAGAAAGAGACTTATAAATCACTTCGTTGGTCGTCTGTCACTCTGTTAGTGAAGAAGTTTAGTTTTAGGGAACACGTGATGGGAAAATATATTACATCAAAAATTATATGCGTGGGTGCAGTGTTTTGTTAAAAAACTACATACTTATTAGTTAATATAATAAGCAAGTAATACAAGTATCATTATTAAAGTAAATATTATACTATTTTTTATATATATTATCATCATCTCAGCCATAAGAAGTCCACAACTAGACATAGGCCTCCCCCAAGGATTTCCAAAAAGACCGATTGGAACAGCTTGCATCCAGCGTCTTCCCGCCACTTGTATGAGGTAATTTGTCCATCTCGTGGCTGGTCTTCCTACGCTGCGCTTGCCGGTACGTGGTCTCCACTGGCGAACTTTTCGGTCCCATCGGCCATCAAATCTACGTGCTATGTGCCCTGCCCACTGCCACTTCAACTTGCTTCACTTATACACAAACACCATAAACGGTTGTTTACGCCGCATATTTAGACAATCGCAATATAATAAACAAGTAATACAAGTATTATTACTAAAGTAAATATTATACTATTTTTATATATATTATACATTTACCTAAATAAATAAATCAATCAATAAAAACACAAAAATTGCTGTTTGCGCCTTATATTTAGATAATAGCGAATAATCAAAACATTTTCGGTAATTTACATTGGCCTAAAATCACGAAATTTGACAAAATTCAAGAAAATATTTCATTCAAGGTTCATTAGGTCTAACCCAGGAGGTGACCTATGAGTAAACATGTTGATTAATTTGAGTTAATTGTGAGGAAGCCTTGCCAAATACAAATCAAAAGACTGAAATGTCAATAGCAACAACAAGTGCAACAAACCTTTATGCTAACAGGTGCAAAAGGTTTCGCAAAACATGTCCACCGACACAAAGGAAAGGGACAGTTTCATGTAAATTTATTAACCAAATATACATAATTTATTCACAAATATAGATAATTTAGTGGTAAATCACTGCCATGTCTTGTTTGGTGCTATTTTGACAGATACGAATGCTGGTGTTGTATTTGATAGACGTTTAGCAGTAGTTCAAAATGCAAATAATTTGATTTTGATTATTCGTTGATTGATTGGTTCCAGTCCAGTAAGTGAACAGTCCAGTATCATCTGAACTATATAGTCATAATAATTTGCAAATTTCAAAAAAAGAAACAAGTTAAAACACTATTATTATTAACGGGATATTTACCGTGGTTCGCGTTAATAATACTGTTTTAATGAAGGACCGTGATTGTTAAAAAAAGTGAGAAACAAATTAACTTTTACATTGCACGTAAAAAGGCTAAGGCTAGAATTAGATGTTGTTTTTAATCTATAATTTTATACGTGAAATTCCTTTTTCTTAAATGGGCAAGTTCTATTATTAACTACAACAAAACTACAAATACTTTACTAACTAAACTACGACACAAAAAGCAAATAGATTACTCCAGACCGATATAGGTCTAAAGGTAATCTTGAAATTATCTAACAAAATTCTTGTTGTGATTAATAATCGAACAACGTAAGAAAATGAATAGTAATAGACAACGTTATTACAAGTGATACAGAATGCTTAAGTCAAATTCCCTTTCAATATTATCGAGCTGTTAAAACAAGTCTGGCTGGGTGTCCAACTCACTGCAAACTTGTACCACCTACTCTATGTGGGAGTCGAACACCTTGCTTGGATCTTTTGGATAAAGCTGCTTCCACGAATGTTCACAATATAGGGTTACTATAATATTGGTATGATTTTATCAATTGAAAGTTTTAGGTTTTTGTATAAAGGTGATTTGATATTTATAAAAAATAGAATTAGAACAATAGTAATACAAAATATTATAGAAAAGCTTTATTTCTTTTAAATATAAATTAATTAATTCAAACTAAATAATATATATACTAAAAAACAAACAAAAACCATCGACACAAAGAATGAATGAATCACTACTAAAACAAATAGTAATAAGCTAATTATATTCATAAGAATTAATGTGGAGAAATTTTGTTCCTAAATTATTGTCTTAGAAATTAGAAGATTAGTAAAATCCACTTCAAGTCCAACTTTCTCTCTATTTCAAGCGATCGAAAAACATAATTTATTTACAAAATAGCAATAAAACTTAATAATAGATTAGTAAATGTTTGTACTGGAATATAACTTCTTTTTACAGCACTTGTACCACCATCTACAAGAACTAAGTCGCACTTGACAGATAATTGGTCTTAATTTATGTTCCATATTACAGTTCTATACAATTTGAACATTTATTCAGACAATCCTAAATTGGACAAAAAGTTATTAGTTTTGGCTCCACAAATGGCCATAAATATTATTAAGTTACAAATTTTATATATATTGATATATAATTCGGAAATTGTACTTGTTATTACTATTTAAGCAAGTTGAAGTGGCAGTGGGCAGGGCAGATAGCACGTAGAACTGACGGCCGATGGTGCCAAAAAGTTCTCGAATGGAGACCACGAACCGGCAAATATAGCGTAGGAAGACCAGCCACAAGGTGGACAGAAGATATCGTACAAGTATAACTATAGAACTATCAGTTCTCAAAAATGACCAAAAAATCAGATTCAAACCAAAATCAATATTTTTTGTATGTGTATTTAAATAACATATGTAACTATAATATTTAATAAGTTAAATCTCTTATTTTATCGCAAACCGCTTCATAAAAACTTATAATAGAAACAGACGCAAAACCAGCATCTAAGAACCGCAAGCTTTCGTCACCACTAACAAACATTATAATTCTAATCTCCCATACATAAATTATAGGGCAGTCGTTAAATATCAGTTTTGAAGCGATTGCAGTGACATAAAGCTGCATTGGATCTACAACGTCATCTTTACCTTCCGTAGCTTCGATTTTGATCTCTATGTCTTTCCTACCAAGCATTTTATGAATATTCTTAGATTGTATTTTATCATTGTAAAGCGTGTCTTATACAACTTTAAGTTGGTCATCGGTACCATCAATTTTATACTCTACTTTAAGTTGATAGAGCTTAAATTCTGATTTTCGATCGTATTGAATGATTGTTATGTAAATCTTTAGTTTGCGCAATATCAGCACGAGCTTGTTGATGCACTGTCTTGCATTTGTCTCTGTTCGTGTAATTGGAATTGTCTTTTGTTATGTTATGTTCTAATTGCCCTTTTGGAGATATTTATATACACAATTTATATACTAAATATACATTTTCATATTAATTTAATTTTCGAGAAATTACAATAGAATTGTGTATTACTACATTTTCAGAAAATATTGTATTTACTATTAACTACCAAAATGCTGAAAACTATCTTCATTCGAAATTTCTCATTCATATAGTTAATAAAAGTCCATAAAGTAATAGCTACACGTATAGGATAGGCTAATAACACGAACGTATAAGCAGGGTACACTTTTGTTCTACTCGCAAACCGGTTAAAGAACCGCTTCTGATGGTCTAGCTACAGTTCATACTCGTACGTAGTATGTTAGCTATATATATTGTACTACGTTGTATCTTGTAACTGTTGTGTGTGTTAAATGATAAACTTAAGCGATTTAACAGCAACAATTAAAAAGATATGCAGTATATTTATAAATAGTCTGAAATCTAGACTGGCCTTGTGGCTCAGTTGGTAGTAGGTCTGCCTGCTGAGCTGTGGGTTCGATCCCCACCCAGGGCAAACATTTGTGTGATGAGCATGGATGTTTGTTCTGCGTCTGGGTGTTAGTATATACATATTTACAAAAAAAAAGTATATATGTATTCTATATTTCTATCAGCCATGAAAGCGTTAAAGACAATCTAACATATTGATTTTAATATGCGTTTTAATTATATTGATATTTATGTAATGTATATATATATATAAACCTACACTACTTTTTTTTACGGCAAAGCATTAATGTACACGATTCGATAAATCATTGTCCATGATAAATATTTTATATTTTTTATTGTTTGATATCAAATTCAACGATAATAATCTCAAACTTTCAGGTTTTGTATAAAAAATCAGCTTAGGCATGGTATAAGGACATATTTCTCATATTTTTTTAGTTTTCCGTATTAAGGGTGCGGGAGACTATTCGTGAAGCTGTGGTGATCTACACTTAAATGGCTAAATGTATTTAATGGTAATACATACAAGTCTCAGACTTAGCAAGATTGTAGGATTTACTTTGATGTAAATCTACAAGCTGGCATCATAATCAGGCTAATCGTATTGTAGAAATTATGTGAAGTTTTAAATATTCTTAGACAGAAATACAAATAAGTTTATTTATGATGATGATGATGATGTAACACACATTTTGTTGAATAATTAGCCCTGGTGTCAGTGTTCACGTTTATGTGCAATGGGTGTACAGCAGCCTCGGTATGAAACTCGTGCTTTGCCGGATTTGTTAAACTATAGCTTGTATTATCTGTGTAAGCTTATAAATTAAATCCACTTGTTAAGCTTAACTACTTTGTAGCTTGAAGCTTTCCTTAGGTCTTGTGTTCTTGTGGCTTAAACCTTTGTACTTATTGCGTGTTTAATATTTTTAGGTAATAACGTTAAATTTACTACAATTTTTAACCGCCTTCCAAAAAGAATGAGGTTCTAAATTCGACTGCATGTTTTTTTGTATGTTCGTTTCAGAGATTACTCCACCAATTCTAAATTGTATTTCATGATTATTTTTTATATGGTAGGTAATTGTGGTTCCTTATAAATTTTATCGAAATCGGTTCAGTACTTTGGTTTTTGTAACAAAATAACTGAAAAATATGATCCAAATAAATGAATTACGTATTTAGAAGTCGGTTTTCTCAGTTTTTTTATTCAAATAAATTTAAGACAGTATTCATTTTTGTATTAATTTACACACAGTTTGATGGTTATACTTTTTAACCCCCGACCCAATAAGGGATAGTTTAAGTTTGACATGTGTATCTGTGTGTCTGTGTAGCTCTTAAAGAAATCGACCGATTTTGATATAGTTTTTTTGTTTGAAAGAAATTTCATGGAGCGTGTTCTTGGCAATGTTTCGTCAGAATCGGTTTCGGTGGTTTTTGAGTTATCTAAGGTACGGTACTTGTACGTTATTGGATTCGTAAAATATAGTAAATGTTGCGTCTACTATCACAAGTACGGTTTATTTGTTCATTACTAACTTAATAATATGGTTATTTTTTTGATTTGATTAGTTTAGTTATAATGCTATAACAAACAATTAAGACATGTTCTATAGTTTGGTTCACGACGACGTTTTATATTATTTTTAAGTGACCGATCCTAAAAAATAGATGATTATGTAAAATGAGATAATTTTATAGTAAATAGGAGTAACAATTCGTAATAAGAAAAGTTTCAGTAGTAAGTACTAAAGAAACATATCCACATATTATATGTATAATACATATAAACTAACAAAACAAAAAAATAATTTTGTGACCTATTTTGTGTGTATGATTTTTATTTTCTGTGTTTTTGTTACAATAAAATTATGTATATGTCTATGTCTACTTGAAAAACATAGCCCTTCTTCTTGTGTAGTTAGGTAAAAAAGAACCACCGGAAATAAATAAATAAAATAACCTTTAGTACCGAATGAAATAACTATATAACTGCAACTAGAATCGAGAACCTTGTGTATATATTAAATTGGAATTGCGAGATATGAAATTACTAATATAATATGATATAATAAAACTACTATACTGAGGGGAAAATATTTATCCAGCAACTTGGCAAACATGGATTGATTTCAAAATCAAATATAGCTGTGATTCCCATACAAGTAGATACTTATCTACTCATATAATATGTAAGCAACGATTTGTATTGATATTGCAAAATATTGTAAAGTGTATTATAAATACACTTGACACAGATGTCTTTATCAGTTCGTTACTCATGCCTTGGAAAATGGATTGCAATGGATTAAAAATATTAAACGCATTTCTGGAGACTTAAATCTAAAGAGATAAGACGGGATCTAAAGTGGAGACTGCGTGTCGGCAAATGTGTGATACGCTCTGAAAAATAATGGTGTGTATATACTCGTACCTAAGGCAATCGGGAGTGGATGGAGAGGGGAAAAAGTTGAAGATGCGGCTGCGAAGCGGTCAAGAGTAAAAAGAAGAATGGGGCCCATTTCCAACAGTGTAATAGTGATCTTATAAAATAACAATGTATGTAACTTTGACTTTGTGTTAAACATTTTCATTTTTTTTTCAAATTCATTTATTTAATTAAAGTTTTCACAAAAGTACAGATACATGTTAATGCGATAGAATTGTGGGTAGATAGCCTTTATTGAAGGCTCTATTTTTTTTTCTCAAAAATATTAGTAGACAAATCATTTAATTCAGTAATCAACAGTCATTTTGCCTACTTATCTTTTGGAAAAAAAAACAAGAACTTTCTATAAGTCAATATACAGTAGTATACAATGTTTGACACAGAGTCAAAGTTACATACGTTAATAGTCTTTACCCAAACTTAGACAAAAATAAAGTATTTATGTATTTCTATTTTTAATCTTTTCGATTTTAATATTTTAAATTTTTAAGTCCTACAATAAAGACTATTTTTCTCGTAGCTACAAGTTAACGAAATTAGTAATTTGATGGAGTTGGCAAGTTGACGAAATGGAAAAGATGACGAAAAAGGAAACTGGACGAAGTCACCCTGAGGCTAAGGGTGACTTCGTCCAGTTTCCTTTTTCGTATTTTTTTTAACTACATAGTGCTCAGGGCCTGAGCACTATGTAGTTAATAGACAATAAAGTAAGAATACTCCTTGTTACTTTTGTAGCTATTTATCATTTCAAATACAGACACATAGTATTTTAATTAGTTTCTTAATAGCTATTGTTCATGTAAGTAATTTAATCTATAACAGATTATGTTAACAAAGGCGTTGTTGTCGTAATTTATTACTTACTACCGGCACGAGTACATTTCTATATCTTCATAAAATAGTAAATCATATGTGACTTACTATTTTATGAAGAATACTCACTCGTTCGTTAAGTAGGTGTGTGATGATCACAGTAAAAATATGTTTAGCTTACGAATAACAATAAAATAAAAATGCCAACCCATTACATCTCAAAATTTACTATAGGCTCAGTTTTTTTTGTTTTTGCCCATTTCATATTATGCATCGATTTGACCAAACCAATTGTAAATAATTACAAGGATTAAAGATGATGACAGCACCTATCCTAGAATGTAAAATAAACAACATCGAATGATATTAATCACTCAAATTGGCTTATTTTTAGGGTTCCGTACCCAAAAGGTAAAACGGGACCCTATTACTGAGAATTCGCTGTCTGTCCGTCCGTCCGTTCGTCTATCACCAGGCTGTATCTCATGAACCGTGATAGTTAGAGAGTTGAAATTTTCACAGATGATGTATTAATGTTGCAGCTATAACAACAAGTACTAAAAACAGAATAAAATAAATATTTAAGGGAGCTCCCATACAACACACGTGATTTTTTGCCGTTTTTATAGATGGAACGATGGTACGATGGTAATGGTACGGAACCCATCGTGCGCGAGTCTGACTCGCACTTGGCCAGTTTTTTTGAAATTAGTTTATTAGTCTCTTTAACCCCCTACCCAAAAAGAGGGGTTTTATAAGTTTGATGTGCGTATCTGTATGTCTGTGTGTCTGTCTATAACTGTCAGTGGCATCGGATGGATGCCAAACGGATGGACCGATTTTGATCTAGTTTTATTGTTTGAAAAGGATTAAATAAAATAAATTAAGTTGAGCCGTTCTTTTTTTGTCCGGGGTTTTTGAGTTTTCTAAAGTCAGGTATACTTGTTTAGTTTTGCAATAGGCTAAGGCTTTAAGCATATAATGAATTAAATCTTTAGCATTTATTACTTAAAAGATATGTATAACTATTTAATTAAATTAGTATTTTTTTGCAAAATTAAATATTTTACTGTATTATAATTTTTTTTATGACTCGTAAAATCTAATTTGTCTAGAATTTGTTTCAAAATTGTTACTGTGTGTTACTTAATATTTTATAACTGTGTGTAGGCGTTAGGTAAGTATATACGTAAAATATTTATTAATAGATAACCGCAATATTAAACCTATAATATAAAAAAAATAATTAATTAATTATATTATATTAAATTTGCAAAATTAAAGTTCCTAGGTTTCCCAGACGCCTGGCAAAGTCCCACAGTAATAACAGTATTTTATCGTAATACGCCATTAAGTGCACATGTTTAGTATGTAGTAGTAAATAAGTCGTTATCAGTTACTTGCCTATTCATTATAACAATAATAATACAGTCTCTAATCATGAAGCGTGCTACACATTTTAGCACTGTGTTAAAATAAAAGCGGTAAGTAAGCCTTTTTTTAGGCTTAAGGTGGAGATCAACGCGTGCAGCTATCTCTCTCGCGCATCACAAAATTTTTAAACACATAAAATCATTGAGTAGAGATATTAGAAAAAAGAGTCAACGTTTAAACCTTCCCTGGACTACGACAAACATTTCAAAACCAAATCAGCTAAATCGGCCCAGCCGTTCTCGAGTTTTAGCGAGACAAACGAACAGCAATTGATTTTTATACATATAGAGATAGAGATATATAGATAAGAATTATTTGAAAAATATATATATATTCAGAAATCACTTATACTGGCGACGAAGTACGAAAAAAATATTTTCGTACTAATCAGCCAATTTTAAAGATATCAAACAAAAACTTTCTTTAAAATATTTCTCACATCTAAATAAAAAAATCTGTTTCTAACATTTCACCTCTACTCAGTAATTTTATATGCATAAAAATTTTGTAATGTGCGAGAGAGATAGCTGCGCACTCTGAGCCGATTCTTAATCTAAGATAGTAAAGTGATGATGATGATGACAGTGACTATAATGACGACGATGGTAGGATGTATGATTCATTTACCGTATTATTTTAATTACAACAGTAGTGTGGTAGGTTATACCTATCACAAAAACATTAGGTAACAAAGAGCAACGTCTTAAGTAAAACCACAATTTACAAGTAATAAACAGCAAGCAATTTAAATACTACGCGTTTACTACAGAATGTACCTAAATAGGTACAAATTATAAAATACCTACTCCGCTTTTGATTCAGTACAGGAAAACAATTATATATTTATTTATAACAGGCAATATTTACAACGCAAATTACTTTTAATCGCAATAATAAGGAATTTAATTATTCAGAAGAATGGTTTTATCAAAGTTTGTGGTTTTATGCACTGAAAACATCTATATAAAAATACATATTATAAGCAAAATATACGTTAATAACACAGATATTATATTGAATTCTTTTGTAGAGTACACTTGGGAAAGTTCCAGACTTTTAATAGTTATTCATGGCATTCAGCAATTTTCAGGCATAAAGACCATCAAATGTTTCATATTGACGAGCGTAGTGCATTCTCACACAGGGTTTTGGCACTTTTAGAGCCCTAAATGCTAAGCGGTACTAGATTGCTTACTCACTTTAACACTCAAATCAGGAAAAAACATACAAAGTAGGATTTCTTTGCTCAAAGTTTCAGCTATGTTATCCAGATAGGTAAGAATTTTAGGAAATTATGATTGGAGCTATACTTTTTAAATGGTATATGATACTCGTAACTCGAAATAACTATAGTTTCATTCACATTCGGTGGCCTTAAATTAAGAGAATTATTGTCGCGCAATCTCTCATACAAACAGGAAAAAACTGTTTCCTACCTCTAAACATTAAACGTTTTTTTTATATCTGATTAAAATCATATATTTATATTCCTGTTTTTTTTTTTCTTCATATTTTATTATAGTTCCGAAGTTCAGGATTTAAAAGTGTAAATTTTTGACTAAGCAAACCGTAGAGGCTTTGAAAAATTTGTAATTAGGTGGCAAAAGAACGCGCGACAACGTTTATTTTAATACCATAATTACAATACAATAAAATCGTGTCTACAGCTTCCAACTCTGACGACACCAGATTAATTACAGTCTAATATATTATAAGTACAATAATGTAAATACTTCCATGCTGGACTGAGAGAAAGAAAACAGGCGTGTTTGACACTCTAACTCCGCAAGGGAGACCAGGCGTGTTTGTATGATTGTATGTACTTAATTAAGTAATGGGCCGAAAGGTTCTCGAGTGGAGGCCACGTACCGGCAAACGCAGCGTAGGAAGACCAGCCACGAGATGGGCAGATGACCTCATATAAGTGGCGGGAAGACGCTGGATGCAAGCCGCTTCCAATCGGTCTTTTTCGAAATCCATGGGGGAGGCCTATGTCCAGCAGTGGACTTCCTATGACTGAGATGATGATGATGAATTATGTAATGTTGCAACAACTGCAGTGTTTATGTACATAAAGAGATAATTTTACTACTGAGTACTACGCATGCGCAGATAAGGGTATTGCGTTATAACCAGCTTAAGGGCAAGTGATTCATTAATTTAATGGACGTATTGTAGTGATTTAGTAATTAGTGATTTGCTAATTAATGAGTAATTTTCAAGTAGTTTGTGTATTTATATTAACGCGTAATACTTATATTCCGAAAAGTTTACAAGTTTATAATAATTATAAAAGAAAAATAAAATACCCGACTGTATAAAAGCTATTTTCGTACTGTACTGTAACTTACGCTCGATATACTGTTGAGTAAATTGTGAGTAAATAAAATAATGTAAATATGTTTCGTATGAACTCAGTGAATGTGCTTAAGTAGCTAATGGCAAACGAAGCGATAAGCTTTATGGTTGAGGATGTAACACGTAACATTGATCTAGAAGAATTCCGTTCACTCTATTGCATGCATGAAGTTTCTTCCTTGTTCTGTATGCACTGTATATGGCGTCAAAATATATAGCATATTTTTATTGTTATTATACATTATTTCCTTTTTTTTTCTATACCGGTGGAGTAAAAATAAATCTCCACTTACAATAAACCTTGAGGTGTATGTACTTACTCTAAAGTTTTGTACTTTGTCCAGTCTAAAAATCTTCCTTGAGTGTGCAGGTTTTTTTTGACAAAGATACTTTTTTATATAGATCTACGATTGACCACCAACTCGCCTGATGTTAACCGCGGTGTGACCGGGGGTGAAGAATGGAGGTCGGGTAAACTGATTTGCACCCGTCTACAAAACAAGAAAGAAACGCGAAATCGTACACAAAGCGCTCGTTCTTATGCAGTCGAGTATCAAATTATATATTTTGCACTAGAAAAAGAATAGTAATCTATCATCCGATACACTGTGTCATGTTAGAGCCTTAAGTCTGAATGAAACACAAACAGAATGTAAATCGAAACCTACTGTTATCAAAGGAAGCCAAACAGAGTGCGATACTGATATTCAATTTATATTCTAAAATGGACACTGTAGTTGATAACAATTCAAGATATCAATTTAATTTAACTCTTCAATTGCAATAGTTTTTAATTGACTTCCAAATTCCGTCCGTCCGTCCGTCCGTCTGTCACCAGGCTGTATCTCATGAACCGTGATAGTTAGACAGTTGAAATTTTCACAAATGATGTATTTCTGTTGCCGCTATAACAAAAAATACTAAAAAACAGAATTAAATAAATATTTAAGGGGGCTTCCATACAACAAACGTGATTCTTTTGCTCGTTTTTGCTCGATATTGATAACGGCAACAGGTAGACGCTTAAAATATTCACAGAATATTGAGTTATATGATTAGCTTTTAAAATAAATAATTAAATTAAAATAAAATTAACATTTAAGGGGGGCTCACATACAAAAACGTGTTTTTTTTTTTCGTTTTTATAGATAATGGTACGGAACCCTTCGTACGCGAGTCCGACTCGCACTTGGCCGGTTTTATTTACAAATGTTTCTTCTATATAAAGAGCAACAAACAGGCAGAAGGCTCGCCTGATGGTAAGTAAGAGCTGTGCCTGTGGACAACTGCAACATCAGTGGCGTCGATGTTGGTTTGCTAGCCCAGAGATAAAAACCTGAAAAGAAATCCACATTTTGCTTGTTGTTGAGGGAGGAAGAAGAAGAGGAAGAGGATGGGATTTCAAGTTATGCAAAATGTGAGGGTGAGCTTTTTGGTGACATCAAGTTCTAAATTATTATTATTAAACCCATTGATCATGTGAACTCAATTTTAAAGTTTTTTTTGTATAATTTTTAAATGTAGAAGATCATAACTTGTCTATGGACCTCTACAAATGCGAAGGAAACAAACAGTTTCAAGTGAAAATTATATCGTTTGAAAAATAATACTAAACCAAAAGTAATACTATTTCAATATTAGATTAACTCAACGTTGCAGCTCCGATTACGGGTAGTATTGCCGACCGCATAATATTATATTCTCTTATACCGCAAGACCGTTTGGTTGTACGACAAACTGGTATAATAGAGATGAGACATAGAATGGTTTTATAAGTATCGATAAAATCATCCGTCTAAAAATGCATGAATAACAAAGCATTTTACTCCCTATAATGCGCAAGAAATGTCTTTTTTTTTGTTTGAGATATGAAAACTTGACAATAAAAAATAGACAATGTTTTTATTGTGACAAAAACTTTCAAATATTTACATGATTTAAACTAAGTTTTTACCACAAGCCGGCTCCAGCTCAGCATGACTTGCGTCATTCATTAATTAATATAATATTAGTATGTATTAATAATTACTAAATTATTACGTGATTATTCAAATACAATTTATTTAGTAGGTATCTACTCAAAATTTTGTGACTAAAGAATATAAAAATCATGTCATACTATTGAATTAAATTGGCAACCTCTACACAGAAACACTCAAACAGAACAAACATCGATGGTATTCACACAAAATATTTACTTTAGATGGAGTCCAACCCAATGAATATTTTTGATTTGATTTGACAACCTACAGCTAAGAAAGCAGGCTTATTTTTACTACCAATTGAGCTGTGAGACACGTCATATACCTACTTACACCATTACTGACAATACTATTACAAAGTAAGAGTGTTGTTTTTCTTGCACATAACAAAGTTCGTTCGAAGAGCATCGATATCGATACTCTAAATATTGATCCCAACCCTGGCCGCCACCACGAAGATGCATTAAAACCGATGGAAGATTTGATCAGAGCACGCGCCAGACCTGAAATGCCAGCTTTGTAATGTAATATAAACGTATTTATTGCAAGCAGCGGCAATAGACTGAAGAGGAAGACCATACGATGACATAAATATTTTCTCAAGACGACAAAATTGAATGGTTGTATGACATTATAAAGGTGGTTCAAAAGACTAATAAACAACAAAAAACATCTCAACTGAATGAAAGCGAATTGAACCCAATTTATAAATAAATAGGTACGTCCAATCAAAATCACCGAAAATAAAAATATTTTTTTTTGAAGATATTCATGAAATTTGTATTTACAAAATTTCGTTAAGAATGAAATTAAACATTTTTTAAGAATTTTTACGTTAAAGGATGTTTAATCTCAATGACTCGTCACGAAAACATCAAAAAACAATTCGGCAATCAATCGTGCCGAAAAATATAACCAACATCCAAACAAACAACCGGACAGATGAAAGCAAATTTTGCCAGTTCATCCAGCTAAGCTTCAGCACTTCGTTCGTCCCATCAATTAAATTGCTAATGATTGTAGAAAAAGACATTACTTCACATTATCATGCTAATAGTACCTACTTACGCGTCCATAAATGATTACTAGCTATGATTAAGTACCGACATCTGTTATCTCCAGCTACTTTCTAAAGTTTTTAAACCGATCTGAATACAAAGTTCTCGCATTGCGCAAGAGTCCATTATCACTTTACTAAGCGCTACTAGCTAACCAGAGGTTTAGGAGGAGTTCATTAAGGCGGGGCTCACACCGCAGGCTGTGCTGACAGGCAGAATCGTGAGTCTTGTAAAGACAATGAATGTAGCATAGAGGGCATTGCTGTCTCAATTTTATTATTATTATATTTGTCTAGCAACACAATAAAGACGTCAGTTTCCATTTTTTGCCACGATAGTTTTTTCCAAACAGACTTTAATCATATTATACAGAGTTCCATGTCGGATGGTGTAAATACGCTATAAAGTTGCTAATAAAGTAATTTTTAGCTGGCTAGATATCACTCACATATTAAAAACCAATGATATTTTATGTTTATTGCCTTAACTGAACATTAGATGACCATGTATGTTGATGTAAATATGCTTAACTTGTCAACCGAAAATACAAAACGGTAAGCGCAATATATCACATTGCGCCACTTTTTAACCGTCTTCCAAAAAGAAGGAGGTTCTCAATTCGACTGTATGTTTTTTTGTATGTTTGTTCACCGATTATTTAGTCATTTTGATGATTCTCTTTTGTTTGGTAGCTCATACTTCGGAGAGGTGGTCCCGTATAAATTTTATCAAAATCGGTTCAGTGCCTTGTTTTTATAACAAAATAACTGCAAAAATGTCATCCAAGTAAACGAATTGCGTGTTTGAAGTCGGTTTTTTCAGTTTTTGACGTGACATCGTCTAATCGATTTTCATCGACATTGATGAACGCCGGCTGCTCGCACGAAAAAGTATCATTCGGGACTCATTGTCCCGTTACATCATAATCATCATTTCATCAATGTTTTGTTATGACGTTGTCACGTTAAACTATCGTCCGTGAACCGACTTTACAGAAAACCATTTTTTTTAAACTATTAATAATTATTACGATCCGTTGGTCACTTAAGATGTCCGGAAATTTCTCTATGCACTAAATAGCTGTTTATGGTAAAAAAGATACTACTAAACTTGAACTTGCGCCACAGAAGATTTTAACAGTATGCTTGCGCAAACTTATGTCGCGTCCGGTGAGGCCCTGCCCTAAACGGCACTAGCTAACCAGAGGTTGAGATTTACCGTAAGTTCAAGATATGCGCCGCTAATAAATCATACGTTAAACGCTGGTTTATTCGATGTTACCGCGCGAGTATGCGGTGGCTAACTGTGGCTGTATCTTACACTGTGCTGTAACATAATAGATATTCATTATTTTAAATTTAATTTTATTTATCAAGCCCTTGATATAAAATTCATCTGAACGAAGATTTTCTTAAATCATAGCTAAGAATACTCTTGAAGATTACAATAAAAAGAAATTTGATACGAGTACAAAAATCAGGGCAAGTGTCTATGAATTGATTATAATAAAACTAAGTACAGATGGACAGAAGACTTCATACAAGTTGGAGGAAGACGCTGGATGCAAGCCGCTTCCAACCGGTCTTATTAAAAATCCAGCAGGGGACTTCTTGTGGCTGAGGTGATGATGATGATGAATTACTAAGACCCTGAGAGACGATGGAGTGATGATATACGGAAGGCGGCTGGCAGTGGCTGGAAACGGAGAGCTGAAGTTCGGGCTGAATAGCGTTCAATGAGAGAGGACTGTGACCAGCTGTGGACTAGAATGGGCTGATAAAAAATTGTAATTGGATTACCCAGGCAATCTATTTATATCTAAAGTAGACTGATACGAATATTTTGAAAATAGATATGAAACTAATCTGTATGTTTATAAATAAACAATTTTTAACAGAATTATCGCGTACGTATCAGTACTATTTTTTTATTATTGTTGGAAATTTCACACAACGCCATCTAACTCAAACTAATCAAAGCTTGTATTATGGGAACTAGATGGTTTAAAAACAATGAAAACATTACTGTCTGGTTAATTTAAGTAATTATCAATCAGGTATACTCATAATACCAATCATGTTTCTTTTTTCAAATAATTTAAAAAGTAAGAACAAGAAACAAAATAAAATCAACAATTCAAACCAATGTTTATTCGACAACACACTACGGTATGACAGTCAGTGAAGTAACCATCTTCAGCCCTAGCTACCTCTTTGCGATTGCATTTAACGCAGTAAGGCCTGCCTCGAGGACTTTTAACTCAACCGATAATAATTCGAGAAAATAACTCCTTAAGAGTAAGTTTCCAGAATTAGTCCATAGAATAATAAATAAAAACAAATTATAAAGGATTACCAGAGTTTTTATATTATGTATTATTATTTTGGTTTTTATTTTTTAATTATTGGCTTGTATTGAACTGACCAAAAACGTTGTAGATGACGCAGCTCTGGCTTAGAAGAAACTTATTAACATGCAAATTAAGATTCCTTATTATACATTGCAGAAAACGCGCTCAAACTGAGTATCAGATTAAGTTCATTTAATTCTTATATTAGGCACTATTATAACTGTATTTCATCCAAAGAAATCGTGTCGTCCGCTGTGAACCACCATCGCTACTTTGTGTAAGGTAATTTCTGATTCCGCCACGTCTGTCTCTGGCTTTATTATGATTTACTTGGCTAATGTTTTCTGTGAACTTTCCTTTGTGCATGATTGTTAATAGTGCATTGATGTATGACAGACTCACAAAATATGAACTCGTTACATTGTTTTTAACAGAAACATTTCAATTCAAATAAGACCCGTAAATGTATTTCATTTATAGAGATCATCAATTGCCTGCACTACGAGCAGCGATCTCATTGATTCCAATAAGAATGGGTTTCAAATTAATATTTGTGTCAAAGGTATTAAATGCATCTTAATCAATTTTGGCAGTATCGAAAACTTATTATATGAAATCTCCTTATTAAAAATACTATCTTTGTTATTTTTTCTAAAACTTTTAATAAACTGCGCGCTCATATCGTTTTAGTTAAGTATATTTTTTACGTTACGTTACATTACGTTTGAAATACCGGTAGGTCGCGCGGTTTGCGTCGACTGCCCCGGACTTGCTATTGAATAGGTACAGTCACAATCCGCAACGAAGAAGCGAGCGGTTGCGTCATCACGCCTGTTTTTTCGCCAAAATCCGATCAAAAGTATAAAACTGTGCCTATTTGTTATTAAAGTGTGCCCAAAGTGTCAATTAGTGTTTTTCTTGATAAAATGCCGGTCGGCGACCACTTCAACATCTACAAACTGGATATTTTACTAACTAAAATCATAAAGTTAAAAAAATGTGGTCCCATGGTTTGCAAAAACAGCAAACATTTACAGAGATACCAGTAACCAAAAGTCTTGTAACCGTAGCTCGCAATAAAATTTGAATGTCATTTTTATTAAATCTCATATCATTTTATTTGATTATGAAATTGAATTGGATTATATGAGGTTAAAATCTTCAAAAATGCAACATATACAGCTAAAGACTGAATTAATTGATGTACTTTTAGAAAACAATACACCTAAATTAGAAAAAGTTGACAAAAAAATGATCAGCAAGCATATCAATGTTAAGAATAGATCTTATTATTATTATTATCTTATTATCTTCTAGATCGACGAGCTCCATCCTCGGCCACATCATCGAAGAAGGTAGTCTTGCCAATCGTAGATTTATGTTGCGTAAAAAACAAGTTTTTTTTCGATTTTTCGATGAGTTCAAAAATGTTTATAATTAGTTCATTGTTTTACAGCTTTGTATTTAGTCCTGTCAGAAGCGATGAGTGATGTGATGTCAACTGTACCCGTCTGTAAAGCGGTCCCACTATGTCACGTGTCATCGTTAAAAGCGTCGATTGACTCCAATATCGAGCAGTAAGTAGATACTCGTTTTATTTTGTAATCATTAGTTGATTGCGCTGTCAGGATGACGATGCGCAGGCGACGCGTGTGGCGTCCTGGTCCTGTCTGTAGACGTATGTGTCAGATTTTATTACGTTTTATTGTGTTGAAGAATATTTTATATGTAGATGAATGGTAAATAATGATGTAGAAAAACAATGGCTTCAATTATTAAGTAGACTATCAGCTGCAACTGGAAGTTTGTGTATATTTTATATCATTGTAGCTATTGTGGGATAATTCCTGTCACTGCAGGCCAACATCATATTTTACCCTCCGATATCCTAACCCTCTAATACCTTCTCTCTCCCATCCATTCCACTAACCATGGTAAGATGTGGCTTCAAAATTAAATGACCTCGTGGTCTTTGATGCTCTTCCTACCCCGTAAGGAAAAATAGGCGTGATTGATTGTATGTATGTAGCGAGACGCAACGATACAAAAAAAACCCGTTAGTATTTTTTACTCTCAGACTATCGAAAAGGCAAATGATGCAATTGATAGTTTAATATTTAGCTAAATTAAATATAATTTGTTTTACAAAATAAGCTACATAAATACGATTTCGCACCCCTTGTAAAAGAAGTTGACATCGCATTGGAAACCTATCTCATTCGTGCTATCAGTTTTTACCATAATAACTTAAGCGATAAACGTAAACTTGTGACAAAAACTTCCATAAACCATTGACCTTGTAACTTTTACGTCAACTAATATCTCAAGTGTTGCCACGTGCTACAGCTTAATGGCCACAATCGATTAAAACCGTCGATTAATGGCAACATAACGACTAACTCATGCCGAGTGATTTACTAATGCTCTCAGCTGGTTGTAAACATCATGCTTCCAATGATGCTGTCATAATTTTTACTGATGTGCAACATTAAATATTAGAACTTTTGGATTGCTACTCTATTGCCACATTGAATTATGTGCTTTTGTTTTTACATATTTCTCTTTTTTAACCGACTTAAAAAAAGGAGGTTATCAATCCGACCTGTATGCTTGTAATATTGTCAGAATCGCACAATTTTTGAATATGTTAGTCTATACCAGCTTCTAAACATGTGTGCCAAATTTTTTATAAGTGTATGTACGTTTGTATATTTGTAAGTTTGTATGTTTGTCCACGCATTACGCAGAAACTAGAAGTCGTATTTCAAAAATTATTTTGTTATTGGATAAAGTATCTTTCAACTTAGGAGTCACTGTAAGTTTTATCAAAATCGGTTTAGTAATTTTCAAGATATGGTCTTTTTTATCAACGATGCTATACGAACTACTGGGCGGATTTGGACGAAATTCGGTAAGTTTATCACTCATACTATGTGAAAAATGTGATCTGACATACTTTATAACGCAAAAATGAGGCGTTACAATAGTAGTGAAGTGTGTTTGAAAATTATACGAAAATACCCAGTGAAGTTTTGTGAATAAATTTTTTAGTTTCAAACAAAACGAGTAAATACTATTAAAAATTAATAAATAAAAAAAAATTAACCAACTATTTTTGAGGTCGGTGTCTTTATAGGACTTAGTTGATGACAGTTTAGGTCCTGACACCGACATCAAAAAATAGTTTGTTTACGTACCTATTTAAGTAGACGCCCAGTATCGATTTTCTTCCTGTTATTTTTCTCTCTTCAGTGTGAAGTCGGTTTAATTTTTTTAAATTACTTTTATTCGTGTATTCTTTGATCCTATTGTCTCTTAAATTGCAATGAAATAGAAGAAATCTATATCTTTCTCCCCTTCCTTCATTTCTTTTCTTTTGTTCTATGATAAGTTGTACAATAGTGTTACGAGTACCTAACACCACTGATCAAAAAAAAATGCTATAAATTAACGCAATATCTTATTAGCGTCAATATTTGTGAGAATGAGCGTTTGTGTGATGTTTATTATTTATTATTTAATGATTGGTTTATTAATTAATGAAGCCAAAACAGCTGAACAGATTTTAAGGAATATTCGATAATTTTTTTGTGTTTCCCAGGTACAGATTGGAATACATTTTTGAACTGTCTATTTGTAGTAGTTAATACATTATTGTATAGATAAGTGATTAAAACAAAACAATAGTTACTACACATATTGAAGTTATACTCTTATTTGACCGAGATTCAAAATGAATCGTGCTGAGTTTGTTAAAAATATTCTTCAATAAGCCATAGTAACAATGCTAAGTGTATTTTTAAACGTACAGCAAGATAATACTTTTGTTATATTCATCCTTAATTTGTACCTGTTTGAACCTGTTCTAGGTTTATTTTTGTATTGTTATGAATAGTTATAACTGAATAATGTGAACCTGTTTGAACAGGTTTCAATTTGACATCATCACGTCAAATAACAAACACATGTAATTGTATACACTTACGAGTACTTCTTGAAAATAATTTATTTATCATCATCATCATCTCAGCCACAAGAAGTCAACTGCTGGACTTAGGTTTAGCCCATGGATTTCCAAAAAGACCGGTTGGAAGCGGCCTGCATCTAGCGTCTTCCTGCCACTTGTATGATATCTTCTTCTTTTGTGTTTTTTAATTGTCATTATTGTAATTGATATTGAATGATTATGAATTTTAATTTCAACTATTTTCAAAATGTGAGTGTATAATGATATAAGTAGCGTCTTTGAGCTAAAATTAATAAATTTGCTATCTAAATCTCAGTCAGTCTCGTAATGTAACCAATAACAAATAAATTCTAATCAAATCTTAGCATTCAAAAAATCAAAATATTTTGACCCAAAGAAACTCTCCAACCATTGAAATACAAGTGAATCTGAACAATCTAAGTACCCAGTTTCAAATTTTAAGTATAAACTTACTTATTTCCAACACAAATAACATACGACATTTTTGATTAGATACGAAAAAAAAATAACGACATCAACTCATTATGTCTTCTCATCTCAGGACAGATCATCATCGGCCACCATTGTCCTTACTCCAACCGAGCGCACCATTACCTACGATTTTAATGAAAAAACATACAGAGCGTTACTGAACACAAATTCGTTATACTTTTGCTAAATGAAGCGAGACGCTCATAAGCCATTGTATAGCGCTTTCTTACTATATTCAAAGCTTATATTAATGTCTTCTTTCCTTTACAAATACCATTTTATTGTTCGATATTCTATCTAAGCGAATTTAACTCCTATTCTGCTGTAATAAGATTTTCAAGGTTTGAATGTAGTAAATATTCGCTGATTTTGAAGTTTGTAAAGTAAAAGCATCAGATATTTTGTATTGAAGTTAGAGTAAAGTGTTGCTTGCAAATGATTTATGTTTTAGTTCCGGTTGCTTCTTGTTTATTACAATAAGACTTGTGTTTCACAAATAACTTATTCAAAAGTGTAATGCATTTTCAGAAAATCTATATATATGTTTTAAAAATACCATGAAGCCTATCTTTTTCCCTGGTGGTGGAAAGATGTAGTAAAATACTAGTGTGATTCTTTGTGTTATTATTTTATCAACATCTTAACAACAGTATTACTTACTTTTGATAGAAATTTAGTCTATTTTATCTATTTTAGCTTTAAAAAAAATCCTCAGCTGAAACATTATTAGACGATATTTAGTGAATTTTGTAGGTATTTAGTGTTTTACCTTTCCAAATTCGTTTCTATTCTTCTTATAAAAGAAAGATTAATAAATTAACATCGTTAGTAGCCATACGGAGTCCCAGTATCTTGCTTCTATCGATAAGGTCGTGTCACATTACGCCTCTTATTTCAATTTGAAAGTTAATCTGACGTATAATAAACTTTGTATGATCGATCGTCTTCACAACAACCAAATTATCTATACTTTGATCGAAAACAAATTCAACATCGTACACTTCTTTAAGGTGATTGTCATAAGGACTATTATTGTAATATATTTATATAAAATAGTTTCAGTTTGTTTTGGTATTAGTATTGGCTGGTGTCATATTTTTTGTCCTAAGGTTAAAGTGAGAAAGGGATAACTTATAAAAAGTGATTGAACTTTATGGTTGACTTGATTTCAACGCTTCGGACTTTCTAGTTAACTACAGAAATATAAAACACGACGAACAAGATATAATTTAATGTCAAAAGAATTTAATATCACCAATGTTTGTTTTAAATTAAGAATACATTAGAATTGCATCGGCCGAGCTTAGTATTATGAATAACACAGAATTTAAAATTAAAAGTGTACTATTGAAATGCTTATAAAATTATGGAATATAAAGAAAAAAATATAAAATGTGGTTTAGTATTGCTTGTTTTTTGTGGCAAGCGCCTTTATTAACTACAACACAACAGTATACAGACTCAACTATCAAAACTACTACACAAGAAGCACATCGATCACCCCATACCGATAAAGGTCTAAAGATAATCCAAATGCTCCAACCCACTACCAGTTGGCAGCGTACCCAGCATGCTGGCCGCATTGCCACGTTGAATGGCAATGCTTATGCGTTGGGCCAGATACGCGCCAGCATTTTGGTCACGCGTCGCATCGATCAGGCGCTCAGATATAGAATATATAATGCAGACGTACCTAACTAATACTTACATTTTAATTTGCAGAATATACAGCAGCTGAGACAATTTACAAACACTTACCTGTAACAACAAAGATTAGCATATTTTAATAATATTTATGTAATTACACCTAATGATAACATGTTCAGTTAAATCCGTCAAAGTAATCGTACTCCATGCAAGCTTATTAGTAACAAATAAGTCAAAAAAAAAACCTGATACCTGATGAAACATTGTTAAGAACACTCTAGATCAATCACTTTTAATATTAAAACTAGATCAAAATCTGTATATTTGTTTGAGAGCGTCGATGCCAAAGATAGGCACACAAATATACAGAAACAAACGTTAAACTTATAACATTTAACTTTTTGGGTCTAGGGTCTATGATTTATCATAGGAATAATCTGGATTAGGCAAAATATTGGTTTGTATCCGTCGCTGGCGCTTGCCACAATCTACTTTATCTAATGTAAGTACATTTAAGTTCTTTGGAATCAAGCCTTAGTTTTTATTACCTGGGAGGCTGAGCACATACGAGTAATAATAATAAGTGAGTATAAAAGTAACTTGGTAATGTTCAACATTTTTATAGCTAAGATATCCATGTTGAATATTTTATGACCGCGTAATTTTACACCTTTTGACCAATGTTTAAATGTTATAGCTTTAAGTTTACTGTTATTGGGTACAAATGAGGAAAATTTTAGCTTCGAATGTGAGAAATATCATAATAATTGTTATTAAATGTAGTTAAACAGTCATAATTATACATAAGCACCATAGTTTGTAATAATTCTGAAACTAGGTTTACTCTTAAAAAAAAAATATATATATAGCGAAAATTTAACATACTTACTTAATTTTTAAGCCCTGACCCAAAAAATGGTTATAAGTTTGACGTATGTATTCGTTGTGTTTGTCTGTGGTATCGTATCTCTCAAACGGATGGATCGATTTTGATCTAATTTTTTAGATTGAAACATAATTTTGTCAAGAGTATTCTCAGCTATTTTTCATGAAAATCGGTTCAGCTGTTTTCTTTTGTCGACAGTTTTTGAGTTTTCTAAGTACAATGTGGGTACGTACTTTTAGTATCGATTTACTCAATATTTTGATAAATATGTTTTTGTTGTGAAATAGTACATTCTGTTTATGAACCAGAACAAAAATACAAAACCACAGTGATATAGACAGTAGGCACCTACTTCCTCGAAATTATGTTTAATTTTATTGGTTGCGAACTCCAGGAAAACGACACCAACGCTATTGTATTAGTTCAAAGAATCAAGTGTTGTTTTGCCGCTTTCTTATTTTTGCTGATGAGGTGTTTTAGATACAAATAAATACTCTGTAATATGATAGTATAATTATCTCACATTATTTTACAATTTTCAAGGCTAGAGTGAATAGATATCTTCTAGATCGACGAGCTCCATCCTCGGCCACACCGTCGCTTAGCATCAGGCGAGTTGGTGGTCAATCGTATGTATAGATCTATAGTGTATAAAAAAAAAATTTATTCCTAAGAATCATGTTTTTATATACATTACTCCGGCAAAAATGATAACAAATTTGAAAATGAAAACATATTACTGAATTCAAAAATTGGTTTCGAACACCCACAATGCAATTTGAATTATACACTTTTGATAGTGTCACTACTAGTGGTACACTATCATCAATAACGACACTCCACACCATGAGATAAACGAAAAAAAATATCATCCCCATATTATGTGAAGAGGTGTATGTGATATGGATGTATTATCCCTGACGGGTTAGGTAGAGGGTTGGATGGAAGGAAAACGGTATTAGAGGGTATTTACATATGTTTTTTTATTTTTTATTTGTGGACATTTCACACAACACCATCTAGCCCAAACTAAGCAAAGCTTGTACTATGGAACTAGATGGCTGATAGAATACATATATACTTTTTTTTGTAAATATATACATATGATACATAGAAACACCCAGACACAGAACAAACATCCATGCTCATCACACAAATGTTTGCTCTGGGTGGGGATCGAACCCACGACCTTTCAGTTCAGCAGGTAGACGTAGACACACTACCAACTGAGCCACAAGGCCAGTCAAAATATTTTATTTTACCACTTTTTCAGCGTTATATTATATACCTACTCATATCAAATGACAGCTTTCTAGTACCTACTAAGATTTTGAGCTAAGTCGCTGACGGACACGGTGAAACTACTAGGATACCTTGTTGACTACAGAACCCTTAAAAACAAAATATGACCAAAAAGGACAGTACATAGTACCTACTTAAAAAAAAAACCCCACAGAGAATTCAGATGAAATACAAATTATTACTAACTTTAATAAGTACCTACTTACATACAACAAGTTCCGTTACAAAAACCATACACCAAAATAAACAATTGATAATAATCTCAAACCCTTGCCTCTCATCTTTACAAAAATACGTTTTATTACCAAGTCCAGACAGGTTTTTGATTGGCTAAAACTTAAGTTCGTTCCTAATGAAAGGTTTAGCCTCGTTTCTTGTAAGAAACCGTAATTTGGACAGTGGGGTCGTCACGACTTTGGGATGATTCACACAAGTTCAAGAAAAGATTGGGATGAAATAGGCCGTCCTGGAAGAAATGTTTTTTAGTGATAAGGATTTATGAGAAAGATAAATTAGATTTATTAGTTGTCGTTCTGCAATTTTCTACATTTTTAACTTAGCTACTGTGTTCTGTTGTTTTTTAATGCTGAATTTCTTACGTTACATTATTAAATTGTCATCAATCGTCTTCGTTATATATTTCATGCCTCTCTTTCAGTTTTTCATATTATTGTGTATCGGTCTTCATCCACAGCCTTCTCTATCCCACAGCTGGGTATAGACCTCTCTCTTGCTTTCCATCTTCCTCGGTCCTGTGCCAATCGAGTCCAGGTTCTAATATTATCGGTCTTAAGTCAGTTAAATTCAAGTTTTATTCGCAATTATTGATCATCCCATCAAGCTATCTATGAGCAAACTATTCTGTAGTAGAACAATAATTGCTCCGAATTTGCTTTATCACAGCTACTGTTATGTTATAACCATATTCTACTGTCATTTCTATCAATTTGTCAAAGATACTTATAACATAAACTTTATAGTTTCCTTTATTATAACAGAAACTTTATAGTTTCCAGTATTTGTAATCTTTTTTATTAAAATTAAATTAAATGATGATGATGAAGATGCTACAAAATACACCTCAAACAACTGAAGTGGAACTTCTACTTACCATCATTTCATCTAAACTTATTAAGGTACTATTTAAAATTACCATAATAACAACTTAAACACAATACACATGAGTGATACCATTTAGTACGTTTTATCATGCTATGAAAATGTTACTTAAATTTTTCAAATGTCCATTAAACAAAAGCATTCTCATGCAATGATCCGCGTCGGTTTCTCACGTTTTATTAAGATCTTCATAATAGTTGTTATAACGTTTAATGTCATAAATGCAACAGTTAATTTCGTTGTTAGAACGTAAGATTTAAGTAATGACAATGGTCATGAGTTTTGATGTTTAAGCGTGTTTGAAATTAGAATGTGAGTTATGTTAGTTACTACTGTAGTGGACTTTGATTATGTTGTATATGCAGGAATAAAATTGTTTTGTATGTAGGTATGTTTGTTCTAATTGGGTTTGGTAGAAAACAAATACATATACCTATCTAAACTTTTTATCAGAAGACCGTTTATCGCAGTAATTTTGATTTGCACTCTCTGTTAGTCAACCAGAGCAAATTCGAGGTCTATAAATAAACTACTGTATTGAAAAGCCTTGCAGTAACGTAATTCCAAGTCAATTTGTCTCCATTGAACTTTCAATTAACTTCAATTTTGCATCGGATAATATTATATATTTATCTTTCTGCTCTAAATCCTAAATTGTATTTATTAAAGTCGTTAGAATATAAAATTGGAAATGTCTCTCGGTTATCATTTAGTATGCCTTCGACGTAATCTGTTCAAAAATGTGTGTCTCCATGTTTTTAAATATTGCATCAGTCTATGGACTTTTATAAAATAAATTATATTATAAATAAATAAATAAATATTTGTGGACATTTCACACAACGCCATCTAGCCCAAACTAAGCAAAGCTTGTACTATGGAAACTAGATGGTTGAGAGAATACATATATACTTTTTTTTCGTAAATACATACTTATTATACATAGAAACACCCAGACACAGAACAAACATCCATGCTCATCACACAAATGTTTGTCCTGGGTGGGGATCGAACCCAAGACCTTATAGCTCAGGAAGCAGTAATACTACCACTGAGCCATGAGGCCTGTCAATAATAATTATAATTATTTGACGTGAATAATCAGCAAGAAAAATAAAAAAGAAATATCGAAGATTTTTTACTATATATTATCAACAGTATATACCATATTCCGATGAAATTATATTATTAAATTAATAAAATCTTAACTAAACACATACAATTAGGTTTCAAAGCCGTGAAAAATACAATTTAAATCTGTTCGATATAACGTCGATTGACATCAGGCAAGTTGGTGGTCAATCGTAGATCTATTTTGCATTAAAAAAACAGTAAGTAATCTTTTACATTCCAAGATCTATTGGGATGGTAAAACTACAAGAGGTGATATAGATACACGAACTTTTGAATATTCTAGTAAACACAAAGACGATAACCCAATACTTATAACAAAAAATAGGTGTCCTTAAGCAGCAATTAGCTTACGATATCTAAGAAACCTCGAGCAAATGTATCATGTACATCAGTAAAATATAAAGGCTCTAAAGTCAGACAAAAGGCAGTCTACCCTTTATCCATAAATCTCGCCAATCCAGAACCAAAAATAAAAACAGCACTAAAATGATCCCTAAATGTTCCCAAAAAGAAAAAGTTCAACAGGATCAGTCCCCAAAACGGTATAGAAATAAAAATAATAATATATTCCACAGGTGTAGAAGAAACAGGTGCTCATTTTTATTCTGTTTAGGGTTTTAATACGCTAGGATGGACTCCTATAGGTTATGAGATAAACGATGAAGAAATAGCAAAGTGGCAATGCTAAGTGAACATTTTTAAATAAAAACTACGGGTCACTCACGTCTGTTTTGAGCCGAAATATCCGACTATAGTTTCAACCGCATTCGGCGGTCTTTTTCAAAGGAGCAGCACACACGTCACTCACAAGAACAACATAACAAACAACAACAACAAAAACATAAACAACATAAACAACAACATAATAAATACATACTTAAATGATATCACACCAATACAAAATAAAAAAGAAGAAATGACGGCTAGTTAATAAATTATCTAAAATTATAATTAAGACCGTCGAATACCGTCGCTTAACATCAGGCGAGTTGACTGGTCAATCGTAGATATATTTTGCATAAAAAGAATACTCTAAAAAATGTGAATATTGCGACTCTCATTTTTAAGACGGTAACAGTGCGCTACATCCTCGTACGTTTACACCCTTACCCATTTTTTTCTGAACAGGTCCAGACAAGTTCAATAGGGTTTTGTAAGAGCCTGCCTCTATGCCCGATTTGGTGTATTTTGTCGTTTTTTTCTACATTTTTTGTGAGCTCGGAACGAATGATAATTTATTGCGATGGAGTTAGTTTTAAGAGTTTGAGATGGTATCGATATTGAAAACCGGTAGCGTAAGATTGTGTTGGATAGTTTGTTACTTTTAGAAGGATATGTAGTATAGCCGTGTTAGATTTAATAAAAGTCAACTTAAGAGTTAAAAATAACCAATAAAAAAATATATATATTATTAAAGTTTCCTAAAGTTAATCTTTCTAATTTTGGAGTTTATTACAACGTAACTTATATTCTAATACGAAACATTAAATATTCTTTCACGATTAAACTAAACCATAAAAATATATATAAACTGATCATAGTCTAGAAATGGTCGTGATTAAAAAAAAGTTATGTTTCTTCTTTATCATCGCCATTTTTAATATAATTGGAATTCCATAGAGGAGGCCTATGTCCAGCAGTGGACTTCTTGTGTCTGAGATTATGATAAATTAGAAATCAAAGACTAGCCATAACTTTAATTACTTTATAAAATCGATATTGTCTTCCATCCTAGCATTAGAAATTATCATTGAAAACATATGCCAAAAAAAAGACATCTTTGAACAAAACGAAATTTCTTGTGATCAAATCATTTTTTGCTCAAAAGTCTCACGAGATTCGGCAAAATAGTACAAGAAATTATTATCTTCCACACAATTACACAAAATAAACACAACACTTGACATTATCCTTATTGTGGTTAAGAAAAGATAGTATAACCTGTTTTACAGTAAGTTATCTCTCTATTGTTCAGTATTATAGAGGAATCATTTCACGGTCCATAAAGACTGAATTAAAATTTGGGGTAAGGGTCATCTTACTACAGACATGGTTATATAATTTGGTATGACTTAATCTTTATTCAAAAGTACAATATTTATAAATGGCTGCTGAATGATTTAGAAGATTGGCTTGTTACGTGCTAAAGTGATGCGGCCACCATATTATTGTACACCATTGTACATATTCTTGCCTATATTCATTTTATAACTGGAGATCAATGATGTACTATAGGTAGAATCTCATTGGTGGAGATATTTAAAAAATAAAAAAGTATTTTATATGAGAATTTCATTTTGTACATGAGAAAAAGATAACAAAGTTCGATTTTTAAATGGAATTCATATTATCAAAAGAGTTCCAATTTTTTTTCAGTGTTCCGTCTGAATTAAGTTTTGTTTATATATTATGTATTTTGTTTTAAAACAAAGTTTAAATTATCTGTTAAAACAAACCTCTCATTTTTATATATTCTCTTCAGTGTCTTTATATCCTTAAAAATAAGCAAAAATAAGATAAACGCGAGTCCTGACATGTCCAATATACACAATCATCCCACAAATATGAACTGATCTAATTTATTCTTTAGTGACGCTTTCGAAGTAAGTACACCGTTATACACTTCCTCCTTATTTATCTATTGTTAAACCAGTACCTTCTTGCATTTACTTTCTTACAATGACAACCTATTATCTTTCATTTGAGCAAAAACTGTTTCAACTATTGGAATCGATGAAGCGTCCCTTTACACTCCAATCGTAATCGAAATGCGCTCCCAATGAAGCGGTACTTACGATTTCATTGAAGTTTTAAGGTTTATTGACTTGCAACTTTGTTTATTTCATACTTACGTAGTAATACTTACTTGTCGACTTGATCTTCCTCTAGGGTTCTTTCTTCTTTACACGAAGCTTATTACTATATTATTACTATTATAAACTAATATTTGTGGTGTGAATTTTGCTTTTCGTCAGTTAAGATTTTGTTCTGCAACTTAATGCTATTATTAATTTATTGTTTTAACCACAAATTTCAATATTGTGCGACTTTGGTAGGTACAAAATTTTCCTGTCATTAATGTCTTGAATGAATTTCAGTCCTGACGTGATGGAGCTTATTAGTAAATCTATTGTAAAATTGATGTCATTTATGCAATTTTCGTTTTCCTTCCTTACGACGCATATAATTTTCGCTTTCAATTATTATTGTATTGAGTTGCAATAGTCACCATTACCATTGATTTGTGTCCCAATTTATCGAAGACTGGCTATATTTCAAATTGACCAAAACCAGTTGAAATAACTAGTTATTTTGTTTACAGTTTAAGAACAAATGACACACTTATTAGAATGTGCTTACGATAAATTGAATTAATTCTAATAAGAGTTTTTTAAATTCTAACTTAAGATTTAGACATTTTACTGAAAAGAACTTGTCGATGATTTTTTTAAATATACAAGTTATGATTATTTGTAGATAATTTTTAAATACAAATCAAATGTATTATTGTTTAATGTTAAATCATAACTAAATTTGAAGAATACATTCTTAATAAGATAAGATGAAGTACTTATTGCAATATGATTTAGTTTTAATTTATCACTAGAAAATAAAATAAATTTATATTAGATTAATTTATAAACGATTAAATTCTAGTTTAAAAAAAGGAAATGGTACCTATATAATAATATTGTTAAAATCAATTATTCGAGAATTTCATGATCTTGAAAAAAAAAAACGATTTACCATTTTCCGTAACATAGACTCTACAACCTCCACGAAGGTAGAGTCGTGACTGGTCTACGTTACAGAGCGTGCCAAGTTTAACTCGATAGTTCCGAGCAGAACTAGTTCAACTGTATTGTCTCTATCTATTTATAAAATAATCTTACTTAAGTTTTGTTATTACTGAACTAATAATAAAGATTAAATGATGGAAAGATGCGTTTCATCAAAATATTTGAAAACTTAGAAATAATGATATTGACTTAAAATTTTTAGAATTTTCACTAATCTAAAATTCAGACAGTACTTTTTCATTAACAAAATATGTTAATAATAGAATGTAGTTAAGCCAAATTTTAACTTTAGTAAAAAATTAATCACTTATTATTAACGGGATATTTTCCGCGAACCACGGTAAATATCCCGTTAATAATAATAGTGATTTAATGGATGACAGTGATAGTTTAAAAAAGTGTTATAATAAATAATGTTGAGTTCTGTCTCAGAGTCATCCCTAACTTCAGTTCCCTTCGGACATTAGTGTACGTAAACACTGGGATATTTTGGTTTGATTGACGACCCGTACGAACAGAGTTTATGACTTAGCAGTGTGTGCGCGTATTTAACTTGGCTATTTTTAACATCGTGTATTTGTGTTGTTTAAAAATTTACAACTTCAATGAATATATTATTAAGTAAAATTCCCGAAAAATTAATAACATATTGTAGTGAAATCTATTTTGAACATAAATATATCAATTTCAAATTTGTAGAATACGATTCTATACCTAATGGTGAAAATTGAAATTTGGGTAAAATAATTAAAAACTAAGTATTCATTGTTAAAAAATAATATTTATTTCAAAATTCCCTCTATTACATATTGGGGATAATTATGATTATTTCAACACAATCCAGTTTATTAAAAACGTTATGTATAAATGGTTACATGATTTACTTAACTATGTTTATGTAGTAAATTATATATACCCAAGAAATGCTTTATTGAATCACAATTTTTAAATGCAACATTTACACATTGGTAAAAAAAATACGTCTAAATAATTCAGATTGCTAGTTCATATTTTTTTTACATCTGTTTTTTTTTTAACTTTACACTTTTTTGAAACAAAACAAAATGATAAAACAAATTCAAACTTATTACATCGTAACAAAGTTTATTTAGCCAAATTGATACTTAACTAAACTATTTACAAAGGAATAGACTACCTTACCTTTGAAACTTAAGATAATGGAAAATACGACTTTAATAAATAGTCGTCAATAAATTTTAGGAATTTTATCTTGATTTTGAACATTTAACTACATAATATTTGGTGTCTAATCGAAATCGAATGAGATTTAAAAATCAAGAAACTAAAAAATCGTATGACTATAGATATTTGGAACTAAAATATATTTTGAGATCCATACGAAAACTACTCATTTTAAATGCTAAGATATTAACAACTAATATGGAAATATTAAAAATAAAAGTAATAAATTAAACTAAGCATAAGCTATTTGATTCTAAAATTGATAAACAAAAATAAGAGATCAAATGGAAATGTAACTAAAAACTTAACAAAACTAAAATTGACATCCTTATCTGTTATTGAAAATAATGATTTTACAAAATGGAGCAATGCCAGATATAATTACACCATAATGTAAGCACTGGTAAAAAATTGACACAAGTCAAAAACTCGATATCACTTAATGAACTAGTACGTGAATATTTGCATATAAACAAAAATTGGTCAATTTTTGAGATTCATATTTGAGGTGTTTTGTCGAACTTCACTCAAAATGACGAAAAGCATAATTCACAAGCTGAATCGTGTTATAAATATATGTATTCCCAAAACATACCGCAGATAAGCTCGACGATATGCTCTGGTAAACCACCATAACGAATTAAGTGCAGTTTGACACAACATCTCCTCATGCCAAAGAAAATAATAACCACAAACACGGATGGACTTACAAATACTTAACAACAGTCCCGATCTGCTTTGCAGGTCACTGTTAACAATACTTATCTAGGTCTTCTTTTATCTGATGGTATTGAAGAGGGACGACGCGAGCGACACTTTAATGATGGCCACGACCATCACGAGGTTGACGATGTATGTCGAATTGCATCTTAAGTTGTAAGGTGGTGTTTGGTTAGGCTGGCGAGGACACTCACCTCGGCGATTGTCCTGGGCTTCTTGGCCAGGCTGCCGGGACACCAAGATGTGGCACAGAACCTCGTAAAGCTCGGCTAAGAGCCGGTTCAATCGTGAAAAGTTCTCCTCTGTCGCCTCTCGCTCGCTCGGCAAGTTGAACGCTATAGCCATCTTTGTCTCTCGCAACGTCTTTTTCTCCGGAAGAAGCGTGCACAGATAGCAGTATGTTTTGTATGCATAAAGGCTCTGTGCCCTTTTGATTTTGTTGTCCTCGTCTTTGTTACAAGTTATAACAACTTCGAATTTTTTATTTCAAGTCTTGAAATGGGTTTCATGTATCGAAATTTCGGCATTCGATGAAAAGTAGGAGAAAGTTTCTAACGAAAAATTTTCTAAGTCAAAAAATCTTCGAAAACTTTTTCTTCGCAGTAAAAAGTCGTGTAAAATGTCTTACTAAAAATCACTCAAAAAGTTCACTTTGACACTCCAAATGGCACAGCGAGTTCAAAAATAAAAGTTCAATTTGGCGCTCCTGAGATCACGGTCAAGTTCGAAAATTCACAAGTTCACAAAAAGTTTTTTGCCGAACTGACGAGCATCGTCCGCAATAATTCACTCTGGATTTAGTGACCGGCTCTCGGTCGATGACACAATCGCGCTAACTAACGCACTATGCATCGCAGTGATCCGATGTAAACAGACTGACACTTCGCATGCCGTACGACAAAAGAGGTCGCTTGTACGACAACTAGTGCACGTGCGGCAGTCGCGGAAGCGAAACGTGTAATAAGGGATAATGCTTCGTGCACATCATCGCCTCGCTCCACTCACTTCCATGTAGTGGTACGGTGCATAACGTAAGCACGCGCGCACACAACAACAACCCATTTGATTATAAATAGTGGAACGCACGGTAGCACGTTCCCTTCGCACTCGACCACTGCAATCATCGTCGACACGGCCTCCCCCTCCCTTTCCTTCTCTTTGTTATACTGTATCGCTGTCTCATTTCAAACTGGTTACATCACGTTACAACAGCTATCGGCGACATGCAGTTTTCTCATTCCGATTCGGGCAAAACAACCCTTAGTGGAAGTGAAAGAGAGGATGTGTCAATTTTGATTTTCAGAGCTAGAAAGCGCGCGAAACCGAACAAGCCAATGAGCGTGGGTTATTCGTATGGGGTGAGGTGACGTAAGAATGGAGGGCTCGAGAGCACGGGGTTGACAGTCGGAGAGCGTTCACTTGATCACGGACTTGCAGACACGGTCCAACTAAAATACGATTCGCGTAATTCTCGCGAGGTTTTAACGGCTCTTTGTTCGAAGGTTCGTAAAGCTGGTTTATACGCAAGTTTAGGATCGAGTTATACGGTATCGTGACAGGAGTTAGTGCGTGCGGTTTCAACGTTAGCAATTTGGTAATGGTTTGCGTATATAAAGTCGGGTTTATGTCGCGGTTTTGCTATAGGCGTTGGTTTGTGCAACCGAAGGTGTTTTTGGGTTTATTGGCGTTTAGGCCGAGTGGAAAGCTTTGTAGAGATTCGCCGTATACGGGTAATAAAATTCATATAACCGGTGAAATAAACATTTTAATGGGTTAACGTGCAGTTTCGTAATTGTTTCTGTGATACATTTTGTTTATTATTTGTTTTTTTCTAAAGCACGTCATAAATTTAATTTTTAACAATAGAAATAAAAATAAAAAGTGAAGCGGGTGACGGTACCTATATACCTAGTTTTAAATTAACTTTAGTGAAAACAGTGTAAAAAAAGGTTTAAAAAAATTACGATGAGCTTTATTTTCTATCCGTTGAAAAACTTATATTTCAAAAAATTGCTGAAAAGATTAATTAGTATCCAAATGATAACTTTTAACTATTTAATCGATTTTTTTTTTATTATTTTAGCTAATTTATAATTTTACAAAATATTGTGATATATCGTCAAGATTTCGAAAAGGAAATTGGCTAAGTGATTCTTATTTCTAAATAAAAATTTAAATTTTAAGAAAAAAATGCAAATAACAAATCTTCACATACGGAGTTGTTTTGTTTATTTCACAATATTATGTTAAGAGCTGTTTGTATGTGTATTTTTTGGGAAGAATGAAACTTAAAATCTCGGAATAAAAATTAAAAAGATATTTTTAGTCAACAGCCAAAATTTTGCCGTCACGAACTTCATTATGTGTCATAAAAGTTTTAAAACACTTTATCAATATTATAAAATTGCATCAATCTCCAAAATACTAAATTGTTTTCCTAAAATAATTCTGTGTTTTGAAAACAATTGTAAAACTTATACTTAAAAATACTTTGATTACGCTCCATAATAAGGTTAATAGCAAAAAAAAAAAATATATTATATTTTTAAGAGTATCAATTAAAACTTTAATTCAACTTATTTTTTTCATAATTTTTACATTAAAAATAGATTTTTTTATTTTTTACTTTTAATGAATGGTAGGTATTCATTCCAAATGGTATGACTACAGTGTAATAACATTCAAAAAACTAACGTTATACTTAGTTAATTAACATATTGAAAAAAACTTGCTTTCAGTAATGATAAAGGTTACACACAAAACTGCACATTGTATGAACTTCGAAGTGAATATTGTATGAATTATTTTTTACAGGAAAGGTTGTAAGTATACACACATAATTATCACACCAAAACTCTATTGACTAAAAAATATATATGACTATCTTATGTCCGATATTTTTGTGTGTTTTACACACAATTTTTTACTGTCTATATATCTTATGTTGATGATGAATTGATAACAAAATATCATTTTAAAGAAAGTAATGTATTTTTCCGATATTTTGCATTTTCCTTGAAAATTTCGAAATATTAGATGAATAGGATTGGATGAATCTCCAAAGTATATTGTGTGGTCGTGTCCCGTCGGATGTTGTTTTTTTTTAACTGTACACATTAGTAAAACTTAAAAAATATACCTATATAAACAAAACCGATTTTTTTCCTGTCTACTTATATGTAAGTATATAAAAAACTTGCAGAATTTACTGCAGCGACAAATCTTTTTTACATAGTCTTAATTTTTATTTCTTTTGTGTATAAATTACATACTAAAAAAATACTTCGAAGAAAATAATAGCAGGTATAATTTTTCTACTTACATCTGTGTAAAAAGTTAAATTTTATCAGGAATGTGCACCAGAATCACATCACCACTGCTTTGATTTAACATCAGATGACCAATGGTTGATTCTTCTCATTCCTTACACACAAATTAAAATTAGTCATATTATTAGCCAACTTATACGAGAAGTTGATCAAATAACGAAACTAAATAAGACTTAGAATTCTGATAAAAATGCGTTTGTGGCTCCCTCGGAATATACTCTATACATCTTCAAATCGACATTGTGTGCCTTCAAGGATACCTGACTCACTACGGAGTAGAGTAAGCACAAACAAAATGGAGTCAAAGTCAATAGAAAACGTTAAAAATAAATATAATTTGTACACAGATTAGCTTTGGTTTTGGTGCTTCTGTACAGAACATCTACAGCTACTGAATGTTTGCATAACTAATAAGTCTAATATAAATAGTACTAAGAATTAAGGTGATATCTCCATCTAAACTATGTGTGCCTTTTTAACTTTCAATATTAGAACTCGAGATTATATTTACGAAGAAGCTATTGCTTTCTGGAGCTATTCTGGAACATTCTTTACGTTGGTAAAGCATGTCCGGTCATATTTTATCATTCATTCAGATCAGATATTATCAGGTCAGATTCATTTCGGCGGAGCTTCAACTTTTAACTCAGACCTTATATTTTCAGTTTCCCCATTCCACTACAAGACAAATAGAAAATTGGGGAATTGTAATTGAAATGCCGAAAAATCATACTCTCTCTCTCTCTCCTCCTCTCTTCTTTTTTGCTAAAAAAAACCGGCAACGTACGAGTTTCACTCGCACACCGACGCTTCCGTACTGCGTAGGCATGGATTCATGAACACGTACGCTGACACTGGGTCTTATTAGCAAAATGTTCTCTGTATCTAAGATATAACTTCACATATTTTCTATACAGTAAGTACTTGGATTGTTTTGGTGTTTTATATCTGCTTATCAAATGAAATTGCAAGTGCCTAAGTTACAACCTTAACTACACATGTCCTTAATTGGTCAATATCAGCAAAACGCTATCACGCATTCAAAATTAAGTAATAATATTTATATATGAGTAATACAGGTTCGAAATATAACAAGTTAAAAATTAATCATCTTTTGTAATTAAGTATAACGATTAGTAAAAATTTGTGAGTGCTTATTTAGGTAGTTTGTTCCAGTTAGGCTAAAATGTTGCTAAAATATCACAAAATTGCGGAGCGGTATGTAAAACAGGTAAAATTTGGATAAACTTTTTGCGTGAATGAGTTTTACATTATTTGTTTTATCTTAAAAAAACGGCTACCTTGGGATGGTAAAGAAAACCGAGAGGCTTAGTTATTATTATCTAAAAACAAGACAATCTGAAATATACCTTTTAGGCACTGGATTTTATAAATTTGTGCATAAAAGTACCTACGATTCCTAAAAAAAACATTCAGTCGAATTGAGAACCTCCGTTTTTTTTTGGAAGTCGGTTAAGAATTGGTAAAAACTTGAGTACCTTAACACTTAGCCTCAGGGTGTACACTGTACAAGGGTAATCTGCCGGCTTCATACCCCCATTATCCTCTGTAATGGAAGGTACCCAATCATTACATTTAAATCGTTGTTTAAATCTAAGAATATTTCTAAATCACATCACATATTTTCTACAGTAGGAATAACCTGAAATGCTAGGCGTTTTCTCCTATTTGTATGGGAGATCGCTTGACAACAGTCCTCTTAAATGTATGTAGGACAGACAGACACCATAGCCTCACAAATAGGCTCCGGAGCATCTTTACTATGAAAGCCTGAAAACTAACAGTTGAAACTAAATATCAACTAGTAAAATGTTATTTACAATATTGACTGGTGTAAATCTGGACAAATCTTTGTACATTTAAATGAAACTTCGCTTACATAAATAAATATTTATCTTTATACAAGTAGCCAAATTATAATAAATTATTTTCATTTATAAAAAACAAATCATCTATTTATATTTTATTAAAATACATACCGTGTAAAATTCTATACTTATATAAATACTTTTCTTTGCGAAATATTCATAATCTACCGCTAGATGGCGCTGCTAGTCTGAAATGAAGCACTGTTAGAAACGAATAAAAGAACCCTACATTGCGCTCTTTATATACCGCGAGCGGGAGCAGTCAATGAAATCAAAGTTACTTGAATAATATAATACGTATCTATCATCGTTTACATTATTAATAATTTCAATACCTACATGAAAACACAGATAATTATTTCCATCAAAGTGCACTGTGGGCTCGCTTATTAACATAATTTACAATTTGTCATTACCACGGTTTCCATTCCGAGTGTCAATCGTTTATGAATGGATTTACACCTCTGTCGCATTTCGTATTCATAAATTTTATGCTTTCATTATTACGATGTTAATGCACTCATCAGCACCATCAGCACCTATATGGGAAATATTATTATTTGTTGGTGTTGATCATCACAAAATCAGTTTTTGTTTTACTTCTTTACCGCTTTTTTTAATTGCGACCGACAAAAAAGTATTGTCGCCAAAAAAAATTTTCTTGGACCGTCCGTCAAGATTTGCAGAAATTTGAGAATTTGAGAGTAATACTATTTAACGAGACCGTTCTAGGGTAAACTTCGCATTTTGGCAAATGTAGTGTTTGGGTTAACTGAAATATAGTGAACATAGTGAGTATAACAGGGAATAGAAAGCTATAGATAATGTCGCGTTCAAAGGAAGAGATATTATATCAGGAAGTGAACTGAAGAGGGCTGTTGATTATATCCTACAAATCCTAAACCATTCTTCTCAACCTTAACATTTATCGTTGAGTCAAAATCTCCGACTATAGTTTCATCCGCATACGGCAGTCTTTTTCAAAAGAAGCAGTGTTTGCACTGCTTCTTTTGAAAAAGATGTTTCGTCACGTCTCACGAAAGACATCTCATCTGGTTCTTTCTTATCGAACTTTGCATCGCTATAAAAGTTGTATTGAGAGTACGGTTGCTGATTCAATATTCACGATTGACATTTTGTTAGTGATTCCAATTTGAAACACCGGTATTGTTTCCATCCAGCTAATTAAGCTCGTTTCAGTAATAAGGCCTCGGTGCAGCGAGGGCATTAATTTTACCAGTCTATTGTCCGGTTGTAATTCACTGGAATAAGGCCACCTGGTGTCAGTGAGGATACATTGCTTTGTGGCTTTGACGCGTGTCACTGTTGGTATTGGATGAAATAAGTTGGCTTGAATGGTTTGTCTAAACCTAATTGGTTTGGAATTTGCTTATTGTTCATCAAATTATGTTTCAGGGTGTAGTTATCCGTGAAGAAGCCATAGTTGAATTTATATCGTTGGTATTATTTATTTATTATTATTTATTTTATTAGGTCAGGCCACTTATCGCAAAAAATATCACAATCCGGTTACTTTTTTTAAGAATGCGTTGAGAGCACGAGTGACGCGAAACATTGGACTGAAATTCCATGACTTTGTCCGGCTAAAGCCATTGGAGAAGACCTTATGTTTACGGCTGGGCCGATGTCTCATATTTTTATCTGGTACGTAGAGACTACAAATATTGTTGTGCAAATCCGGTGAATTTATTGCACCTCTCAATATCTTGCAGCCCGTCTTAAGTTGGTCTAAAGAGTGCCTAACTTTTAACGAATTAAAGCCCAACTGTCCAAGCAAAAAATCTATATGGTATAGGAAAGGGTAATAAACCCAAAGTTATCTTGTAAAGGTTCTTTAGAAATGCCTTCTGGACCTTCTCAAGACACAAAATGTATGTGTCGCAATGTGGACTCCACACACACACGCTCGACTCGAGTTGACTCGAGTTGGTATGATAATTACTGTTGAAAATCAGTTCAGGGACAGTTGCTTTATCTATATCAAGTACAGGTCAGATCGTGGATGGAGCTGCCACATTTGATTGATATTTTACAATAGAAAAACAATAAACATAAACAGAAATAATAAATAGATAAACAATAGACACTTTGTCAAGAAGTTACTAAGTCTTGAGTATCACCGTAAAGTAACATGTTGGGCTATAATATTATATAGATTTATTTTTGTCAAATGTGCACTAGTGCACATTTGACAAAAATAAAGGAAAGGAAGGTCTAGACCTTCCTTTCCTTTACCTCTCTCATCCCACTATAGGACAAGCAGTTGCCAGTCTAAGTGATGACAGGTGGACTAAAACGTTGACCATGGTTAAAACGGTGGCCATATTCTGGTAAACGAAGCGTCGAGCGCCCACTATCTTGCTGGATCGACGATATTGTAAAGATCGCGGGTCGAATCTGGACAAGATTGGCTCAGGACCGAGATAGAATAGAAGCCTATGCACAGCAGTGGGCAATAACAGACTGAATTAATGATGATGATGATGCCTGATCTATTGACATAATATTATTCTATTACAAGAGCACTGCTTTTTGTATTCAATGGATTGAAATATCTGTCTCTAATATTTTTAAACAAATCAAAATTAAATATATGAGTCTGGCCATGAATTCTTATTACGTACCCAACCAAACTCATTTAAAAAACTCATCACTATTCCACCGAACCTTTATTCTATACTTATGAACAAAATACAATATATTCTCGTCCATATAAATCATGTTCAATCGAACGACCGAAGGGTAGTTCAGGCTTAAAAACTATTAAAACCATCCCTAGATCAACAGGGTGTAAACTGAAGGGGGTGGCAATCATCGGAGTACATGCTGACGTCGAAATATGAAAAATATTTTCATATAACCCGCAAGCAATAACATATTGCAAGCTTTACAGCATATGAATATTGAAAAACCGTTTTTATGGAGTTATGCAGCTGTAGTCTACGGTTTAAAATGTAGTATTTTGTAAGATACTATAAAGTAAATCGAGAAAAGGATGGTACGGCGTGGCCTTGCCGCTCGAATTAGCGGGGCCACTGCCGTGCCCCCAGGTATAAATTATTATCAAGGTAAAGAAAGCGCCCCGTCTCTTGGTTAAATGTAAGTTGCGTAAAACAAACGACAAATGACAAAAAACTTACCCATGAAAAAAGACTTTACGTGAGCAGGCTAAGTGCACATTCAGTTTTGTTTTTTCGGCCGCGTACGTAACTATAAATTCGTAACTAGTTTCGAACGAAACATAATAATTCTTGGTACGAAACTGGTGTCGTTCGGAGAAGTTTTTTCCGTATTCGTAACTACGGTTTCGTAGCAGGTTTTTTTTTTAAATTCCAGTTGTTTTTTTTTATGTTTTCTGGTGCGTAGTAGCATGTTGGGTATACGCTGCCAACTGGTAGCGATTTGAGCAATTTGGTTGTCTTTAGATCTTTATCGGTCTGGAATAATCGGTTTGCCTTTTGTGTAGTTGTTTAGTTAGCTATGTATGTGTAGTTCATATTTAATAATGTTTTGTTGAACGTAATAAAGGTTTGTCCGTTTAAAAAAGTTTTATATTATTTGTACTATTTGGACTAACCAAAATTAATCCGGATCAGTAGAGACGCTGGATGCAAGCCGCTTTCAACCGGTCGTTCTGGAAATCCATGGGGAAGGACTAAGTCCAGCAGTGGACTTCTTATGGCTGAGATGATGATGATGATGAGTAGAGACCAATAAAAGTGAAAAAGTGGCTACTGCACCAGTCAGTGGATACCGGAGTCTTCGTAGGAATGCACCATATACTTATACATACTTACTTCTTATATACCTACTTACTCCTTAAGACATTGCCCATGTCAATTCTCTCAGAGTATGCTGGCAGCTTGAAGTTCTATTGTGCATGGTGACTCTGGTAACCATTAAAAACGTGCCAAAAAACTCATTGGAAGCAAGTCTCATCTATCCGTAATACTATGGAACCCTGAAAAGGCATGTACTCACATGTTTTACTTTCTATTGAGGTTCCCATAGCTTTCCCCTTTAAGCTTAGTCCAGTGTGACTGACCATCATAATAACATATAACTTCACCAGACTGACGGTAAATAATACGATGCAGAATAACAGGTGCTGTATGGACGACGCAATCTACCGTCATAAAGTTTAAACGTGCGGGATTAAGAGAAAATAGATTTATAGAGCTGTTATAACCAATTACAATAAATAAAATTTATCAAATAAGTTTTATTATAATCAAACAATAAAATACTTAAAAAGCATACCAAACGACAGCCATAGACCAACGAAAGTCACTAACACTAGTGGGAAACATAACATGCGAAACTGATGACTGATGGAGCCGGAAAGTAATCGGATGGAGTGCACGTATCGGCAAGCACAGCTTTTTTTATATATTATAGATCTACGATTGACCACCAACTCGCCTGATTTTAAGTGACGGTGTGGCCGAGGATGGTGCTCGTCGATCTAGAAGATATTTATTCACTCTAGCTTTGAAAATTCCAAGATTGTAGGTCTCAGGAAACAGAGATGGTGGCAAAGAATTCCATTCTTGTGCAGTACGCAACAGAAATGTGGATCGATATCGCTGAGTACGGATTTTTGTCATTTCAACGAGAAATGGGCGGTAATTCGCCGACTTTCTGCTAGTCTTGTAGTGAAATAGTGTAGTGTGTAGCTGTTACAAGTTGAACAGACGATCTCCTATGTAAAGCAGAAAGACGCTGGTTGCAAGCCATTTCCAACAGTTTGCTTTTTAATCCTTATAAAACTGGAAACACAGCTAGGGTACACGATTGTATTATTTGTATATAATATGATTTTTTTGCGTATGAAATCTTAGGAGACAGTTATTGGTACACTGATTTCTGTTAACAAGGTAAGATGTGACCAAAATGCATTTTTTTATAAATATAAATATAAATATTTGTGGACATTTCACACAACAACATCTAGCCCAAACTAAGCAAAGCTTGTACTATGGAACTTGATGGCTGATAGAATACATATATACTTTTTTTTGTAAATATATACATATGATACATAGAAACACCCAGACACAGAACAAACATCCATGCTCATCACACAAATGTTTGCCCTGGGTGGGGATCGAACCCACGACCTTTCAGTTCAGCAGGTAGACGTAAACACACTACCAACTGAGCCACAAGGCCAGTCAGATTTATACCGATGATAAATAAAGAAAAAGTAATTTGCGAAGTGCAAACAACTCTGTATAAATCCGTGCAACGAACTCGCCTCCGCTAATCTGTGCGCATCAGCCATATTGCAATCTATTAACTCCTGGACATGTCCGCACGCGACAAATGTAACCGGTTTGTGTCGGATTTTACCAGATTTTTCCGGTTACACTGGCCCAGGGTATGTCAAATCATGATTGTATGTTGAGATGTTTTGTAGTTTATTTTTATTTTTTTAATTAAAAAGTATGGAAGAAATGCACCTCATTTCAGGGTAATATCTACGCAGCATTGTGGTCTAATGTTACTTTATAATACGAAGAATTCTTTTGCAACAAAGTTTGTTAGTAAAACGAAAGAGTAATGTTTAACCTGGAGTACGACCTAGCTTTAAGGACAAAAACTTTTTGATATTTGAACATCCCACCATTAGTGAAACGTTCCGTCTGAATAACATTTTTATAGATATAGATAAAGTAAACAAATATACATCGTTAAAAATATCACTTTCTTTTTGTAAGTCAGATAAAAATACCCAATAACTACTTAGGCAACAATAGTCAAACAGGATATGGCGCACTATTTGTATAACGACTCCATTATTGCAATAAAGAGCTACGTCGAATTGTTTTGATTTTAACGTTTCCTGCGTCAGTTACGGGTCGTCTTCCTGTTGTGGCTGATTATAATTATAATTAATAATAATACCTACTACATTGATGGGTATAGAATAGGTAGATAACTATATAGGTAGATATCCGTCTACGATTACCAGTTTTATTAAAATGGACTTATCATCATCATCATCTCAGCCGCAAGTCTACCCCATGAGTTTCAGAAAACATTGATTGCACGCACGGCATGCCATCTGCAAAAGTTCCTTACCTTGCGGCTAGTCATCTTGCTCTTTCAGTTCTGAGGCAGCGATCTATATGTACTAATGTACTAGATGTCATGTTTTGAATACTCACTTTGTTCATCGCAACTGCAGAGCAGTGTCTACACCTTGTAGCTGTCTGCTCGACAGTGCCGTGAGCGGCGATGCAATAGCGATGCTGCTTTGACGACCGTTTTAATGTATGACTTTCTTTCTAGTTTACATTGAATTCTTTACTCTAAGAAGCATTGATTTACTATTATAGGTAAGCGAAAAGAATAACTGCTCGTCATAACACACAGTTTCATAAAAATATATTCTTAATTTGTTGAAGTTTAGTAATTTTAATTAAAATACGCATTTATTCCATATTTGAACTAATCTGAAAGCAATTTCCAAAAATCCAATCGTGAATCAGAAGCATGAAGAAAGCCATCCCTTGTGTCAATCTATGAACACTCACTAATGCAGCGCTCGCGTGTTCCGGGACATTCGCGCTCGTGCCAAAATAACATGATGACCTCGGACAAAGACCTTATAAATGTAGACTCACCGTGGATACTCCATAACGGACACAAATTATAGTTTTATACTGTGTAGAAGCTTTATAGCTTACACACCACACAGTTGGACGATACTCACCGGTTTTCACCCGCGTAGTGATGAAAACAATGATGATGATAAAAATTTATATGACCTATAATCCTCTCCATGTATGTGCCATCTAAGAGGCATATTGTGGCTCTCTATGTGGCAGGAAGACGCTGGATGCAGGCAGTTTCCAGCCGGTCTTTTAGGAAATCTATGGGAGAAGCTTATGTCCAGCAGTGGACTTCTTGTGGCTGAGATGATGGTGATATATCCTCTAGATCTTACAGAATCTCTGTGCCAAAATTCGTAACTATTGTTTCAGCAGTTTAGCTGTGAAGAGATAAAATATAGACAGATACACAGACAGAGTTAACAGTAACTCTGTCTGTGTATCTTTAATAATGTCTTTTTATTAATTTAATAAAAATTTAAATAATGTCTTTTATAATATTAGTTAGGATATAGAAATAATGGTAGGAGTATTCGATATTTTTGAGTGTTTTACACACTGAAGTATCTACAAATATATACACAGTTAATAAATTACACACATCCGACAGGACTTGAACCCGCATTATCCCGATCTGTACCTGGGAGTCTTTACTATAATTCATCATTTCCCAGGTACAGATCGGGATAATGTGGCTTCAAGTCCCGCGGTCGATGTGTGTAATTTTTGAACTGTCTATAAATTTGTAATGGTAAGAGATTAGAAGTACAGGTTTATTTTGGCCGAGTCGGATGAGTAAATAAGAATATTAATTATAATACGCTAACCTCGGCAATGCACATTTAGATTTCGTGTCTGAGAGCTAGCAGTTTATTTTTTTTAAGACGGGCGTTTGTGTTTTCAAATGCAGATATATTTTTTATGGTGGAGTTCAACGCGCGCAACTATCTCTCTCACGCATAACAACATTTTTAAGCATATAAAATTATTAGTTAGAGATGTTTGAAAAGTGAGAAATGAATTTGTTTATTTACATACAAGAAATATTAACCTTATAAACATATGGTTGTCAGTCAAATATTATATTGAATCTTTAGTAATTTTAAAAATCTTTGATCTTCATTGATTCGCCTAGAGCTAACATTTATTTTGGAAGTTGTGATATCAATCAGCGTTGTAAGCGAACACTTAACGAACTTTCTGGGATACATTTCGAAAGTAACGACCTTTTGATGGGTTTACTTCATTTGCGTTTCCGGTGTTACCTTTATGATAAACTGAGCGTTTGACCATACCTCACCTGAAGTTGCTTCACAATGCCGCCAAAATGATGGTAAGAATAATTAGTCTGGAATTAAATATAAAGTTTTATACAGATTATGGACTCTTGCATTGATTTCTTTGATGTATATGCATATTTTCTATAGTCAACAAGCTTAAGTTTCATCATCATCGTATGGACTATTGGATAGTGGACTACTTATAGCTGACATAAGAAGTCCACTGTTGGACATAGGCCTTCACCATTGATTTCCATAAAGGCCGATTGGAAGCATACGTTTAGAAAACTCGAAACCCCTGACAAAAACGGCTGAATCAACTTTGATGAAACATAGCTAAGAACACTCTTGACCAAATCCTCTTTCAAACAAAAAAACTAGATCACAATCATTCGGTCCATCCGTTTGAGAGCTACAATGCCACAGACAGACACACTGGTAATCTTTTCTAAGTTAAGAGACAGATTTTTAGCTCTATTTTTTACAGTCATACAAAAATTGATATTATAAATGAAAATTCACACAACTTATAAAATACCACCACTTCAATTTGAATGTGCTATTTTAACTTATAATTACTACCATTTTTCTGTTATTAGTTTACCAGCAAAACAACATAAACCAAAGCGACAGAGGCAATTTACACTAACAAAGCACTCCATTTTGTACCATGACCTTAGGAAACCACCCTTCTCTGTCCTACAGGTAGACTCTACCCCCAAACTTACATAAAACACAATCAGTGAAAAATAGACTTTATTTTATTGTAATAAGGATTATTAGGACCGAAAGAGATAAGTTTGTTCCTAAAGTTTTTGCCCTACATTTGAAGCAAGTCCGTGCAAAAAATGTTTTTTGTTCGTGCACGTGCATGAGTTTGCAAGTGCAAGCTATTATTATTTTCTATTCCTTTTTTGAAAATAAGCGAAATACGCCACCTGATGTGGTACATCTGTCATTGCATTGAAATCGAGAGATAAAATTATAGTTTATCTTGTAATGGTGCAAAATAAATATTCATAGAGGTACTTACATGTTTATTAGGAATACGACTGCCTCTAAGATTACTTTTTTGAAGTGATAACTTCTTATGGGAGGGTAAGCCGCTTCGTTACGTAACGCGTTACGGCGCCAGTCTGTCTGGCTAGATTAGCTTAAGTTATGACTTCTGTCGGGCGTCCCGAGACGCACACTTTTTTTTTGGCCTTGAGTACTTGTATCAACTGGCAAAATTTGCTTAAGTTTGTCCGGTTGTTTGTTTTAATGTTGATACTATACAGGTTTGCCACTCGCGCTCGTTGTTATTTTCAAAAATTTTTGAATTTGTTGTAAAATTGTTATCTTCTTTCAATTCTGATTTTTAACGTTCAGGACAAAAGGTCCAGTGACCCAAAAAGTCTAGTGGGTCAAAATGACAAGTCCCAAAAGGTCAAGTCTGAAATTCATAACCATCAAATTGTAAAACGTAAGTACCAAGTTTTGTTCTACCTAGCTTTTCTCGGTCAGTCAATTTATGTTAAGTAATGTAAACCGTACTATTATCTACGAATTCCTTATTTTAATAATTAGTGCCACAGAGGGCTAGAATTATTTTTAGCCGACTTCCAAAAAGAAGGAGGTTCTCAATTTGACAATATGTTTTATTTTTGCATGTTTGTTTCGCGATTATTTGGCCAAATTATGAATCGTTTTTGATGATTATTTTTTTAAGTAGGTAATACCGCATAGATAGTCTCATATAAATTTTAATAAAATCAGTTTAGTACTTTGATTTTTGTAGCAAATTAACTGAAAAAATGTAATCCAGGTAAACGAATTGCGTATTTTGAAGTTTTTTCAGTTTTTTTTTTAACTAGGTATATCATGGCTTCTAACATACTTTTTTAATACGACAACAGACTATATTTATCTTTATTATTATTTAGACATCTTAAATATTTACTGGTAGAAATCAGCTTTCGATTGTATGACCGTTCAATAAATGCTGGCTTCGCAACCCTCTTAAACCAAAATTATTACGTTGCGTAGGAGTCGACTCGATCTTCAGATGTAAATGCGTAGCAGCCTTCCTCCCACGACCACAAAAACTGCTAATCCCCACACAATACCACCCTCAGCTGTGTAAACAGAGGTTATGGTGCCGGCCAAATGTAGAATAGTTAAACTATTTTACATAATGCGTTAGAGTGATTTTAGAGTTTTTTTTTAGACTGAGCGAAGTGTGGTCTCAAAATGATATACGTACTGTTATACATAGCTCACTATCATCAGTCCACATTAGTGCACTGCTGGACTAGAAATACCATTTAACGCCATTCCAATCGATTTTCAGTTTTTCCTATAGAGACATTGTCAACTGCCTTATGTACCTACGTACAATTTCAGTTTTTAGGGTTCCGTACCTCAAATGAAAAAACGTAACCCTTATAGGATCACTTTGATGTCCGTCTGTCTGTCCGTCTGTCCGGGTGTCAAGACCTTTATCTCGGGAACGCGTGAAGGTATCGCGTTGAAATTAAAACCATGTACGCAAATCCATAGTATCTTGCTGCAGAAAGAAAAATCAAAGTTCTCAGTTTTCATAAAAAATAAGTTACAGCCGAATATGTCGTAAAAAATGCACATTTCGACACTCACAAGGGAATTAAAACCTATGGGGTACTTCCCGTTGAACTAGAACTATGAAATTTGGCAAGAAGCATTGTGTTAGAGTACACATATACGGAAAAATCCGAAAACTGGTCATTTTTAATTTAATCACAAAAAAATAGTGTCTTTACGCAAGTAATGAGGGTCTAAATTTTAAAGTTCTTTAACCGTATCATGTGGGGTATCATATGAAAGAGCTTTATTAGCATAAGTTTTTCGGTATAAGAAGGAAAATATGAAAAAAATACGATGTCCCCTTTTTATCTACTAGTTTGTACCTTGAGGGTTCCTCGGTGGGCGAGTCTGACTCGCACTTGTCCGGTTTTATTTGTGTCTTACGGCGTTTACACTAATTTTGCCAACACGCGGTCTTCATTCGAGAACCCATCAAACACAGTAGTTTTGCCTTCTACAACAGATAATTATAATCATTAATCAGTCCGCTTCGCTTACAGTAAATTTTTAATTTATTTATTTCCTAATTACATCACGAAATTTTATATTAATTATAGTTCTACCAAAGCGCATATCAGTTTGTAGGCAGTGTGGCAGATAGATACGCTGTTATAATTATATCACTTATACTTTGTTTGCTGACTTACTTCGTTTCGAATTGAGAGATATTGGCACCTGTGGGTGCTTCTTCAATGTTAACTTCAGAGATAGACATAGTTGCCTCGATTATTATTTTGTGGTTCAATATAATTCAATTCAACCGGGAAATACGGGTAAACCCAGGTTCATCAAATATGAAATTTATCGTCGTAAAATCTACCTACATACCAAATCTCATCAAAATAATTGGATGGAGCCTTTTCCGAGATATATTTATATAAGAATTGCTCGTTTGAATAAATATATTTGTAATTTCTTATTTGGAAAAGTCGGCACAGGAGGGGTTGGATCATTGTCTGCTGAAAATACATATTATGATAAATCAGTTTCAATCTTGACTAATCCTGGCATATGTATGTGTGTATTTTTTTTAAAGAAGTGGCTGCTGCTGCGCACCTTTAAGTGCTTAACGACCATTTTTTAATTTGAAAATAGTAAAATACTTCACGACCATGGTATCCTCAGGAATAGGAGAAAAAAATATATAATTTAAAAAAAAAACCTCTCACCAAAACCTAAATACCTATTACCGTTGCTAGGATTCCATCCCGCTACGCACATTCAAAACGAAATTAAAAATTTTAGCTTGAGCTTATATTTAGTTTTGTACTACATTTTTCAGACATCATAATAATCATAATACGCGATTGCGTTCAAGTTCACGTAAATTATGATATAAGAAATCAAATTCTTGCAGCGTGACTGCCACTAGATGGCGTGGTTCCAATTTCATGCATTTGACAGTTCACGTAAACGCCATCGCATATCAAAAGTCGCAGCCACCTCTTATAATAAAACCTGTAGGAAAATGGACAAAATTGTAGAGCAGAGTTTATTCTAGTAAAACAGTTAACTAACAAAAACAATTACTACTCAATATCTAAATCCATCCAATAAGTGACCTTCGTAACGTTTGCAGTTGAACCCAGTGTTCCATTTGTTTTGCTTGTATTGCTACCGAGAGCTAAGATTTAGAGCTTTTAAAGCTCACGACAAGACCTAAACTTAGAACCTATAATAACCGGTTTGAACCAGTTACGAAACAAAGGAATCTAAGACGCAGATTCAATCTAGGTTGATTGAACGACAGTTTAGGTCTGGGGTTTTCAACCTTTATGACGCTACCCGTGCTTAATTTTGCTTTTCAATATTTTTATTTTGAAAAATAAACTTACGCTTGACCGCCTATTCACCTGTTGACCATTGTGGTCTACGAAGGAGCACGCTTGCCTAGAACCTATTTAAAGTCGAATACAATACAATACAAAAACACTGTATTGACACCATAATAATAATAGCATAACATATACATAAAAATCATTTTTAGAAATCAGTAACGCAAAAATGATTTTTATGTACGAAAATTGACTTGGATCAAATTGATTTTTTTTCGAATATTTGTGATGTTATTTTCTAGTTTTACAAACTACGATTTTTTATAAGTTCATGCAGCCATTTTAATATATTTTCGAAAATGTGGGTCAATAACCTAAAAATCTGTGTCCATTCTGTGATTCTTCGTAGCCAAAGTTTGACTAGCCCTGAGTTGGGTTTGAAAGTTCTAGATACCTTAGGACTTGTTTACATTTAGGGCTTGTTTACTTTACCAGCTGCGGATTGACTTTACGACTGTGAATTGGGTTTAAGATCGTCTTTATAAAATGATTGGTGGATGGTAGTTTAGCTTTGTGCGTTGAATTTCTGCGTTTATGCGTATTTGGTCTGAAATGGCTATGATATAATTCCTACTATTAAAATGTGTTAATTTAAAGTATGTATAGCATACAATACATAATATATTTTTGACTGGATTAATTAAACAAGGATCTATATTAAAAGAAAAATAAAATACCCTACTGAAGAATACCAGATTTTGCAATCTAACATAAGATATTGGTACGCTTGGTCAGCTTGTGAGTGTACGTTTTTTTTTGTAAGAAAGTATTCTTAAAATCACTATAAAAGATTATAAATGTACATTCTTTAAAATAATTTTAGTAAAATAATTTATTACGACAAAGTTCGTTGTACGTACGTTATTTTCGTATATAAGTGAGTACTTATGATATTTACTTTTAAAATTTTATTGCCGTGTTCACCTTTTTATCTAAAAGTGTATGTCTCCAATGAGTGTGCCTAATCTGAGATAAACAAACGCCCGTACAGTTTATTGTCAATAATAAAACAGCTCCACTAATAACTCACGAAGCTCGTTAGCTGGTTCAAATCAGACAATTATTGTGCTGCCGCTGCTTTTACTACATTATGGGGTTTATTTGGATTTGTGTATGGGGTCAGGATATGGGGATTTTTTAAGATCATCGATTTTTAACCAGCTGTTTAAAAAGTGGAAGGATTTTGTACGGGGTTGTTACAGTACCCTGTACTTAGACGAGAGGGGTATTTGTTTGTACTTACAAATAACTTACTATTGATTTATAGTAAATAAAATAAATATTGGTGGGCATTTCACAGAACACCATCTATAGTCTAGTAAAAATAAGATTTGTGACAACATAAAAGACAACTAAGTATATTGTTATTTAAATGAATGTACTGGTGTTTTGAAATACATTTAACACAATTTCATAATAATATTATAAAAGCTAATTTGGTTACCTTTACTCGCTCAAACAGCTGAACCAATCGTTATGAAAATTAGTTTAAAGATAGCTTTGGACCTGGAGACGGACATAAGCTACTTATCATCATCATAATCATCACCGTTTTTCATAACTACGCGAGTGAAACCGCGAAATGCAGCTAGTCTATAAATCGTAATTTCAAAGAATCCCCCCAGTTGCAAATACTGTGATCAGCTCCATACAAACGGATTTATTTTTACTAGACTACTAGCCCAAAATAAGCAAAACTTGTACTGTGACACAACTTTAAATTCGGGAAAATAAAATCACTTGTTAAAGAAAATGTTTATTGACCCCTACATAAATATAATTGAAAGAGTTTATTTTGAGGTTTTTTTTTGTGATTGGCCAAAGTAAAAGAAATTTATAATAATGAGTAGAACGAAAATGACCCACTCAGAAAAGAGTACTCTCATGAGCCAGTATAAGAAGAGAACAGCTGTTAATCCTGCAATTTTATTTGAATTTTTTATATCTTTAATATGAATTTTAACTTTATGTTCTTACTGAAAAGATTCTAGCATTTCTTTTTTTTCTGCCAACTAACTGAGCCTGGCTGACACTGTCCTGCCAGTTCGACCACTCGCCACTTCAGCCTGCGCTTTCACTAAAAGACCTTTCACCTTGAGCCCATAATTTTTTTTCACAAATATTATTTACATACCTACAACTATAATTTACAAATGTGATTTGTACTTAACAGTATGAATATTTAAAAAACAGCCAATCGATCTCAATTAAGTGACGCCAAAGAACGTCATTCTATTTTTTTATATGAGTAACATTTTTTCTAACTTACGAAAACATTTTATCTATTGTTTCAACATTAACGATCTAAAAAGTAAACGATTTTTTTAAAAATGTCATTAAAGTTTTTACGCCGCGCCATTCTGAATAAAGTCAGCAAAGCCGAAAAACGCTCCAACGCTTTATAGGTAAGGTAGTTATCACCAAAGATAATTAAACCATTGTCTTGAGCCAACGAAAATTACGGTCACCATAAATCGTAAGCCCGGGGTGTCTTTTCGAAGCCATATTTAAAAAGGTGCCATAAAAACTGTGCTTTTAATACCAACATAACTTGAGCTTTTGGTTTTCAAAATCGTGTAAAAAGCAGAAAAAAATCTTTATTGTTTTCTACTTACTATGTTTAAGCTTAACTTTACTTTATTTTAGTATCAAATATAAATGTAAATTACCGCAGTTATAGTAAAATAGACCATTTTTGCTTATTGTTTTTTTAAATATAATTTTAAATGCTAATCTTTCACTACTGTAGCTCACTATGATCCCAAAAGCCGTGAAAATCAAAGTAAGTACAACTAAGTAATGGACTCATGGATTTTATTAACAATAGCATAAATCAAGAACCGATTAAGTTTAGTATGTGACAAAAAAAATGTTTTATCCAGTAATAGGCTTACGCTTGACCGTTAAACCCAGCTCTGTTGATGTTAGTCGACGGTGTGTCCGTCCCGCGATGGAGCGAGATAACTCGTATCAGACTCGTGATATATTCTCTCTCTCTCTCTCTCAATTTGTCATTAGAATGATTCGCGAGTCTTGTTTTTGTCATGTCGAGTCTTAACCTGGCTGATAAAATAATTATATGTAGTCTTAAAAACTAAACTTCTGATCCGATTTTGATGAAGTTTCTATGGGATGGGACCAGTCTGAATTTATATTCTCTCAAACAGGAAAAATCGGTTTATAAATAACGGAGTTATGTGGTAACAAACATAAAAAATACAGCCGAATTGTTAATCTCCTTCTTTTTGAAGACGGTAAAAAAGAAGTGTTTCGGCCATGAGAATAGCTTCAGTCAGTCAGCTTTAATAAGTATGTTTTTTTGGGGTAATTACATGTGTTATGTGTTACGTAACTTTTAACAGCGCGAGCAATGCGGTCAACTGGCAAAAAATCTATCATTTACGCGGATTTGTTTGGTTTGGATGTTGATATTTACGTACTGGTTGTATTTTTCAGTATTTTCCAACCAAACTCGTCAAGTTTGGTTGAAAAATACAACTTGGAATAAAAATATTAAAATTTCATAATTTTTTGTTGTTGGTGATTTTTAATTAAGGGGGTAATATCTTCCAAAGAAGCGGCAGGGAATACCGCTGAGACGGGTCAAGAAAGACTAGCTTTCATAAAAAGACAGAAAGACAGAAAGTCAACATCATCGATCTAACGACTCCTAACATCTCGGCTTGCTTTGGCATAAAATATTTTATCGGCACTTAAAGTCGTTTTATTATGAGCCTCCCAGATTAGGGTAATAGTTGGAATCATTAGGGGATAGATCGGCTGCTGTCTTGTGGTTTAGAACTTCCGGTCTTAAACGATGAATATAGCTATATTGTCTCTAACATTTGAATTTTTTCTGTTTACCCTAAGCAGACCAGACGCATATCGCCGCTCGCATGATTCGCTCGCAACTCTCCTATCTTATTTTTCAAACAATAAAAACAAGTATTTAGGATCCAAATACATTAAAAGTATCTATGTGAAATTAAAATGTAAGTAACCTCTATGAAAACTAATATCTGTATACAAAACATCCGATTTTTATATTTTTGACAAATACATACTACCTAATCTCCAACCGAAAAACGTTTGTCCTAAATAAATGACCAAAATTAGATAGGACAATTAGTCATACGAGCGACGATATTTGACATCATGTTATGCGAAGATGTGCGCGAGAATAGAGCTCGTCGATCTCGGAGTTATCTGACAACAAATAATTAATAAACAAAATAATTAATACATTTTCTGTAATTATAAAAAATGTCGCTCTATTTTGACATTTCTAATGAGTCAGCCGTTTTCTTTATTTTTCTTCCTTTCTGCCTCAAGGGGATGGTCAGCAGTTTACACACGTTTGTTGTAAATAATACGTTAACAACATATTTAACAAAGCGTACACTCCGGGGAGCGCTAACGACGTACTATAGCGTCTGTCAATATCTCACAATGATAGGTTTCAAACTCGATACCAATTTACTGTATTACTTTCAACTTGACTTTAATTTACTGTCGAGTCGTGTTAACCCTTTGGGACTTGACTACAAAGGAATTATTGTGTTTACGATGTAATCATTAGAGATTTAGTTAATTAATTATTTTTTATACTTCAAAAATGACAAGATTTTGTTAATGCAATGAAATGCACACGATGAATGCAATAGTGTGGGCTCAGTATACTTTAACGAGTCCAAAATTTGTCGTGTAGCAAATTAAAATGTTCTATTGTTAAAATTAAAAATGTTCCAATTCGAAATTGTTTAACAATTTAACAATTGTCTACCTTGTACATACTGGGGGCAGTAAATCTCACTTGAAGTGGAAATCAACAACAAGACCTTTATATCGGAGTTTATATTTAGTTTTTATGATTACTTAAAATCTATAAATAATATGAATAAACTCCAAACTATCTATTTTGTGCTAAAGATATTTCAGGTAAAAAAAATATAACTCTCTACCTACTTACTAACAAAAAAAATACTACCCAACCCTCAGCTGAGTTTCACAAAAAAGGTAAACAAAACTTTTTTCAATAGACACGTTTGGACACGTTGTGGACGAGAGATAAAGTTTGTAGGGTAAACGCGGGGGTTTTTGACAAGTCCAAATAAACTTAAAATAAAATAAGTGTCAATACATCACTTAAGTTTCCCGAAAGCTTTTAACTAGGTAATTTATAACTATCAATAATAATAATATATTTATTCATATAAATATTAAGTCAGTTTATATTTGGTTTTGTAATAACTAATAATGTCGTTAAATAAGTAAATAAGCATGCTTATTAGTTTGATGTAATGTGTGAAATTACAGATAAAACTATCGAGAGTTAACGTTTTGGAGACAAATGTTCTACTTCTGACACAGATTTTAGTATTTACATAGTCAAAGACCTCTGAGTAGTAGCAACATGGTAACTATGGTTACTAACCCCGAGAACCTAAACAATGATGCAAATTAGTGATGAAGAAATATAATCCATAACCTGCCACCGAGGTTTTACCACATCTCATATATCAAACCAAATCCTACCTATTATATAATGACCCAAATATACAGAGCTACTTTTATAATTTTGTAACTTTTTTGTTAATACACACAAATGTTGAGATTACTCATTTTACCCCAGCATACCCTTCAAAATCTACTACGCAAAAGATACCCGACACCAACGACAAAAACTTGACTCCTGATTGAAAAAATATTGTGTTGTAAAGTTGTAAAGCTATTAGCTGATATGATAACACACCCATTAGACGACGCAACCTGATAAAAAAATAAACTACGAATTATTATTCCTTAGTTTTCTGTTTTGATTTTGCTTTTGTCTATAAGCCTCAATAATAATTATAGTTTAAAAAACTGAAGCATCCGACTTCAAAATACGCAATTTGTTTATTTAGATGACATATTTTTCCAGTTATTTTGTTATAAAAGCCAAAGGTACTGAATTTATTTTGATAAAATTTATATTTACCTCTGCCAACCTAACAAAAAATCATCAAAATTAAAGCATAATTGGTTAAGTAATCGGTGAACAAACATACAGTCGAATTGAGAACCTCCTCCTATTTGTAAGTCGGTTGAAAGGGAGCCACTCAATGTACATTAGTTTTATTTAGTCGTTGTATTAGTTACTAAAACTTCTAATTTCAAAATTTAGTTTCAGTTGGACTGTTAGCTTACCTAACTGTTGACCAACATGACGGACCGACAGACAGACCGTTTTGAAAAACTTTTTTGAATTGTAGATTTTCTGATTTAGTTCGCGTTTGGCTACAAGTCATTAAACATGTAAGCTTTAGTAAAAAATCTCACTTGTTTCCTATAAATAACTGAAATAAACGTAATTAGAATACATTTAATTACACGACAGTCCATTAAAAGACAATAGTCAATAATAGGCCCATACCTGCATGGGAAACCAGTCCTGATTCCGCACGGATCGTTAGGTCGACGATGTCGCTCTAATCGAATGTGCCATGCGATTGGAATATTACAACTAATGTGGGTTATAGCTTATTAACAAAAATAATGGAAGTATTCTGTAGGACAAGCCTCATGTCTGCGTTCTAAGGATGGGTGCAGCAAGCATAATGTAGATCGTGGGTTCGATCCCGGCCCAGGATAAATATTTGTATGATGGACATGGATATTTGACCTGTGTCTGGGTGTTTCTATGTATCAAAAGTACGTATTTACAAAAATAAGTGGCCAAAACAGCCCGCAGCTAATGTCAAAATTGACGATGATTTCTCAAAGAGGTCAATGACCTCTGTACTATTACAACTTAAGTGTTTTACATATTTATCGCTACAATTATCTTGAAAAATTGTATGCACAGAGTGTTCAACATAATTTTCATTAAAAGTCTTTGATATGGTCTACTTTTAAGTAGTTAACTTGAATTTTTAGGTTTTTTTTTACCTTTGGCGGGCTGTTTTCTAATACTTCTACAATGATATCCCACACGATGGGGTGGGATATCAATCCTCTATATTGATATCCCACCCCATCGTGTGAGTGTCTTTACCTCTATTTCTCACTTTTTTTTTTTGGAAATTTTATTACAGTATTTTGTAACGGTTCACTGAACACATCTAGCTGAATTTTATTTATGTAATGCTAATAGTCTTTGATACGGACAGACAGACAGACGGACATGGTTAATTTATAAGGGCTGCTCGCAGTTACTACAGAAGTCTTAAATATAGAAATCAAATAATGTTTAGGTGATAAGTTTTTCTTCTGATATGTAAAAAAATACGCAAAACTCAGGTCTCCCCATAATGTTCCTCTCCGTACGAAACGCTTTGGCTCCACTTGCATTGTGCGTACCACCAAAATGTGGAATGCGCTTCCTGAATGTAGGTATTTCCGAATAGTCTCCGGTCTAGGGTCTTTCTGAATAGATATAGGTACCCTTGGCGACCGAGCTCTTTTGGATTTTTTATGACTGAAAATACGAGCAAACCCGGGTTCACTAAAAATGAAACCTAGCAAGATCGATTTATCGTCTCCTAATCTACCTACAAACCAAATTTCATTAAAATCGTTGGAGCCGTTTCCGAGATTCAGATTACACATACATACATTTTTATATTATACATACATACATTATGTCCTCCAATATTTATTTATTATATATATACTTATAAGAATTACTCGTTTAAAGGTACCTATTAGATCTAGGTATTTTGAAATCACGAGTGAATAGTTTTTTCCAGGCAAGCGCGCTCCATCGTAGACCGTAACTTTCGCTTAACACCAGGTGAGTCGTCGGTCAAGCGGAAGCTTATTTTTGAATAATAATATCGATTGTAGCTGGAACCCTCAGTACCTAAAGTGTCCTGTCCGTGTAACTGACAATATCATCGATCCATCTCGCAGCTGGCTAGTCAATTGATCAACGCTCCACTTAACTTAATTAATCCAATATGTAGACAAACGGTTCATTTACCGGCAGCAAGTCTGAACTTGACCCAACAGTCTATAAAACACTATTTACTGTAAAAAAATCGCTAATTACAAAACAGGTTAGTCATAACTTTATTCAGAGTTTAAATAACGCTGGTGATGTAGACCGTAATACAGTTGTTATAGAGTTAATAATTAATTTTCTTTAAACATTTAAAGTAGGCGAGTCATGAATGTGCAATGTATAGTGAAGATGCGCACGCGACTTTGACGTGCATCATAAAATGTAATAAGTTGAAATTTTAAACAATACTAATTGCTCGGTGTGCTCAAAAAAGCTAAGCGATACTTCAGTTCACACATAGTCAACGGTTTTTACTTTATCCCAAGACTGGAATGGTACACACCTGCTTATCAGCTTCAGTTCCTCGACTCCCTACAGCAACGAGCCTTAAGAAATGTTGACATTCCCGAGCTTCCTATTTTTTTTTCAGCCTTGTTTGTACAAACTGTCCCACTGCTGGACGCTGGCCATCTTCTCATTGTGAGAAGGGTAAGGCCATAGTCTACCACACCCTCCAAGTGCAGGTTGGCAGAAGCTCTGAAGAAAGAAAATTGGCAGAAGCTTCCTATTAAATTAAGCTAGAACCAATGATTAGGGCGAGCGAAACAAGCCCTACCATCCCACATCCTGCACATTTTTGTGGTAGACTGTGGTACCTACACTGTAACACCTCTGAACTTGGAATTTAACGTATTATTTTTAAATAAGCTCTTTTATAAATTTGTGTTAATTAATTCAATGTACTTTATATCATATTTAATTGAATATAAAATACTAACATAACCAATTAAGATAAAATCTGTTTATTTTATCTGCACATCTGTAGAGTGTGGGATCCCTTTGCATCTTCTACCGCTGGTTTTCTTCTTGTTAAAGCAATTCGAAAGGCTCTTTGTCCTGCTTTGGAGTTCTACCATCGCATTGAACGACACCGCCAAAAAGCTCACCTCCACATTTTGTATAACTCCCTTAAAGTCAGATTCTAATGCTTCTTTCTCCCGCGGACAAGCAAAACGTGGAATGTCCTTCTTCAGAAGGTTTTCCCGCCGAACTTCAACAAAGATAGATTTTAAAAAGAACGTCTACAAGCACCTCTCCTGGCTATCAAAGCAACAGCAACACCACTGTTTTACAGTTGTCGATAGGCAATGGTTATTGCTTACCATCAGGTGATCCGCCTGTCTGTCTACTGCTTTTTAGTACTTACAGTCTTTGAGCTAAACCGCGGATGGACGGACGGACGGACATGGCGAAACTAAAGGGTTCGTAGTTGATTACGGAATCCTAAAAATTAGATTATTCATATGGTACCGAATAGAGCCGATATCTCGCTCACGAGTTTCCAAATTTTGCTCAACTTCAAGCGATTTGGCAGTCTGGTTTTACGGCTTACAAAACTATTACTTAAATTTAAAACAGAAAATTAACATTTTATTTTGGTTTAATATTTTGTCTATAAGTGCTTAATTAAATTCAGTTTTATATAATTTTATAATACAGGTAAAAATATAGCTACTAATATAAGTGAATAATGTAATAATACATAAGTAAGTAATAAGAAGTGAAAAATGATAATATTACACTTATGAGGTTTTACTCTCAAGTTCTGTTTCAACATACAATCGGCAATTTCTTTTGCTTTCTCCGATACTGTTAACTCAGTAATTTTTCCCACGATCATTGTCTTTAGCTATCACCTGGTTATTAAAATATTCGAATCGATAAAATAGTTCTTATCTTTAAAACAATAAAGTACAATTTTATTTTTGATAGGTAAAATAGCGTTTCCATAAGTGAGCAATGCATCCGCGTTAGTTTTTGCAAAATGTTAATGTTTTTCAACTTTATAGATTTAAAATAGGTAAAGGTAAATACGATTTATAACCGACTTCCAAATAGGAGGAGGTTCTCAATTCAGCTGGATGTAGTTTTTGTATGTTTGTTACGCGATAACTTCACCAATTATAAATTGATTTTGATGTTGTTTTTTTTCATTTGATAGGTAGTTAAGAGGTGGTCCAATATAAATTTTATCAAGATCGGTTCAGTACTTTGGTACATTTCAGAGTTGTGAGAAGAGATGACCTTATACTTACAAGTGGCGGGAAGACGCTGGATGCAAGCCGCTTCCAATCGGTCTTTTTGGAAATCCATGGGGGAGGCCTATGTCCAGCAGTGGACTTCTTATGGCTGAGATGATGACGAGAGTTGTGAGTACTATAGTTTATGACCCTTTACAATTGTTCACCTTTCTTTGTCACCTTTCAAACAAAGATAAGAACCAAATCAAAATTGGTTCTTCAAATTATGAGTTACGGTGACCAATAGATTAAAATATGTAAACACCAAGCATGACAAACATAACAACATCCTTCTTTTTGCGTCGGGGGTGACTCTTAAAATATTGTGAAGGTTGACTACCAGTATAACGAGAATCTTCTAAGACCCTAAACCATATTGCGTCCAATAATTTTCGTAGAAGCCATCTAAACGTCAAATTGTACAAGTAGAATTACAATTCACGCGAAAGAATTGCACTTTTCCTCTAACGTTAAGGTATGGTTTCGCTACCACGTTATTGCGACAGAATTAAAAACTTTTTCAGATACCATGGGTAAAAATGTAGATCTTTGTCGGAGATTCAATAATTAATTTATACTTTAATTGTTTTCTTCATAAATTAGTTTTTCTCTAACCATACAGTGTGTAATTATGAATAACGGACATATTTTACTTAGTTTTCTAAGCTATAATGAATTTAATTAAAAATCTTACAATAAAAGTTTCCTTTTTAAATTAGATAAAGTAATATTCTGTCTGTATTTATAACCTAAATTACTCATCATTAACTATTTTCACTGTGAAACAAATCTCAGTTCGCTCAAGAAACAGCTATTTATTACAAAAAATAATCTTTACCTTCAAAAACTGTAGCTGATTTTATAATGATTAAATCTCGTAGTAAAAGTTGTTTATAGGTACAATAAAAATTGAAATATTGTGCCGTTCAATACCTAAATGTATTATTTAAATAAGATTACTAGGTATTTCAAATGAAATAATGATGATAAACAAACTTTTTTCATCATTTTATCATTGTCAATGTACCGAAACTTGCGGCCCAAATATATCCAGAGGTGCAATATTGTGTACCCCAAGTATGGGACTCTAGCATTCTCGAAACTGGTAGAAGATTCGCTCCTTTGACGGTTTTTTTTTGGTAATAATATACCTAATAATTCCTATTATCAATATCTGTTTTTATTTACCCACTACCTAGTGTGGTTTTATTTATTTCTGCCCTGTACCAGATGTCATTTGACCAAGCTGGCCTAACTTGTCGTTAATGAAAAGTTTAAAAATAGACTGAATAAATCGCAAGCGTAACTTATGAAAACGCACCTTAAATCTAAGCATATTTTTACGACAGATTTGAATGGGTATTTTTCCAAGCCCCGCTTTTTACAAGTGGCAAGGAATGTTCGAGTTTAATCGTTAAAATTAATGTCATGGTACGGGGATGGTGTAATTTTAGGAATAGGTATGCGGTGTGTTTTGCATTTTTATTCATATCATTGGTTTTATTTATGTTTCAATTACTATTGTTGTTTTTAAAATATTTAAAGAAATAGATGTTCAATGTGACTGTATTTATTTTTAAGGTGCATATGTTTTCCGATGTCTTCTCCAATCTTGAAACAATTTCCTTGATTATCGATTTAGGTAGGTACTATGAAGTAAAAATAGTAAAATACATCACGTTCCGTTGCAAATAAAATTTTTAGACAACTCTAATTATACGAAAAAATATCTCATTATCTTCGTACCTATATTACAATTAATAATTATCCTATATATTTGTATAAGTATAAAAATATTGAGGTAAATAAAACAAGCAGAAATAAACTAAAGTGAAATAAAATTTAAATTACTCGATCGGCTGCAACTTAAGAAGAACTAAATAAATAAATATTTATATTTATATATTGTTTTTAAATATTTATTTATATATTTTTATTGGTGCACATTTCACACAACACCATCTAGCCCAAACTAAGCAAAGCTTAGGAAACTAGATGGTTGATAGAATACATTATATACTATTATTATTTTTACTACTAACTTTGTTACTACTTTTACTAACTAAAAATACAAATTAATAAAAACGTAACAATTAATTAAATACATAATATGTACAAAACACTAGAAAATTTATTAAATTATCAATCTTTATCAGCCTCGTCAAAACAAAACACAAGCAAAAATCAAAAATAGACAGAACCTGTTAACCCCCAACCCTCTTACGGATTATTTATGCCCTCCCCACAACGCCGGGGTCCAAATGACCGAACATAATGACCTAACTATTGTCCTCGCCCGATGCTCGCAAAGCCTCATTTATTTTTACAACGCTACGGGATTTTTAACAAAAATGTCGGTAAAAAATTGTGGGCAGTCGATGACGTGAAATGACACTTCCAAATGTATTGTTTATGTTTATATAAAAGATGTTTAGGTTATTTTTTTTGTAATTATTGTCATTTCAAATAATGAAATCAAACATAATAGTAGAAAGTTGTTTAATTTATATAATTACATACTCGTATATCTAAATATAATTTGGATGGGTTAGTGATGAACGAAAAATAGGTTAATAAAATAGGTGCTGCAGTTAGTAGAAAAAAATCATAACTAGGAATACCTATGAATTACAAAATTAAAATCAATAAATACGATTCGTCGTGGATGACTGATCGTATTGTGGAATATTGTAATTAAGTAAAATGGTATTGACGAATTGAATTGACGAAGCCTTGTATTATAAGTAACGATGGCGTTATGTCATAATTTACAACAATGAATGCATGAAACAGTTATGGTAATGTTACACTATCCAAAATTTTCAACTCAAAACTTGCTACAATAACACAGTCATACTTAGATGGCGCCACTTTACTAGTCTACTTGGTTGAAGTCTAATTAAGGTTCGAATGTTTGCACATCTCTCCAGTGTGCTGGAAGACTTGGGTCTGCGGGACCACTCGACTCTTGCATAACCAATTAGTTCTGCAAACTAAAATAGATGGACGGTGAGGGGTTAAAGTAATTTTGGGTTGAAAAATAGTGTGGTGCAGTTTAGTTGAGACACAGAATAGATTAAGGGGGCGTTTATTGTCTTTATATTTATGAGAACTACATTCTTGGAATTGTCAAGGCTAGAGTGAATAGATATCTTCTAGATTGACGAGCTCCATCCTCAGCCACTCCGTTGTTTTAACATCAGGCGAGTTGGTGGTCAATCGTAGATCTATAAAATACATATATATATTACACAGGCATTTTTTGTCACTTCTTTTTTGGGGGCAAGCTCATTTTCTTTTAAATCAAGATAGACAAAAAAGATAGATTAGATTTTGTATTTGGATAATTTTGACCTATTAAAGAAAAATGCGCAGTGCCTCCACGTGCCCCTACAAAAAGCCCTGTATATACAATATATAAACTTGATCTAAATACTTAGTGTTAAAATGACTACATCATATTTGAACTTTAACATCCGTCATATATAGATATCATTTTCCTTTAACCTAAACGTATCCTAAGTGTCTCTGCTAGTGGCATATTGTTTGCATATGCAAAATGGCTTGAGTGTTTTTACTACTGATTAAGCCGTGGACTAGAGGTACACTCTGGAAGTAAAGTTAAACTAGCTCAAGTTTTAATAAATAAAATAATAGTTAATCTGTATTATATCTAATACCTTAAAACGAGCAATTTTTGTTTATATGTATTTATATAATCTGAATCTCGGAAACAGCTCCAAGGATTTTAATGAAATTTGGTTTGTAGGTAGATTAGAGGACGATAAATCGATCTTGCTAGGTTTCATTTTTATTGAACACGGGTCTACTCGTACTTTCAGTCATAAAAAATCCGATTGGAGCTCGGTCGCCCAGGTACCTACTTATTGTTACATACGCATATATTTCACCTTTAGATTTGATATCTATGTCATACGATCGAGTACCTACCTTGTAGATATGTTTATTTCAGTACCTCTACCATGAGATGGTATCGACAAAAACCGCTCATGTGATTCACTTGACAGTGAATAAACGCGCTGCGAGTTACTTTACGTTAGAGCGGCACCATGAGACATGCAGACTCGCCAGTGAGAGCTCGCTAGCGTGTAACTCGAGTCGAGTGTTTTTGTTTCGGTATGTTGGTACAAAAGCATATCGGTGTCTAACTTCACACTATAACCCGGCTAATTTATGGCGTCACATAGCAGTGCTTATTCTATAGTCCGTTTACAGAATTTAAATTGGTTGGTTATATTTGTTCAAATACACTTACATAGAGTACATAAAGCTTCTTCGAAAAATGGTGGACTATGCCAATAACAGCTGATAACTACCGTAAACTTATAACGCAATACATATATTATATAACTTGAATAGCCATACCTATCAATAAGGAATGCATTTATAGAAAATATCCTAATGTATCCTATCCTAAGTTTAGGTACCTTACTTACCTTTGATCCAAGTGAGACTGTGTAGATTTCAAGGCCGCGTACTAAGAAAGTAGTACCAAGTCACACAAATCTTCGAGAAGCCTCCTCACTGAGCCTATATTCTTTTATAAAATTATTCTCACTTTAGTGACTTCTCACTTTACCTTAAAGGGCTCTTTTATTGTCATGCGGGTGTGCGCCCGCGTGCGGGCCAGCTCCGCATACGTGCTGCGGGCCACACGCAGAGCAGATATTTTTCGCCCGCCCTGGGTGCGTGTGGCCCGCATGACAATATAAAAATGTATGAAAGGATAGGTTGCGGGCGGAACATATGCGGAGCTGGCCCGCACGCGGGCGCAAACTCGTATGACAATAAAAGAGCCCTACTATGTGCAAGTGGATCTGCAAGTCTCCTTCGCATATTAGCTTGAAAATTCCCTTGTTCGCGTCGTTCGTCTTCATATGCAGCCGTCGCTAACATATTCCATGCTAAATAACTCTTACCGGACATTATTTGTATTTATATTTCATAAATCACTACTAATTAATCAGTTTATTGTATTTCTTTAACAAAACAAACACACTTTCACAAGCATTCACCCTACAATATGCCGGTGAGTTACTTTACTACAATTGCGAGCAATCGAGACGGTGTTTCTCGAGAGCACTTGTCAAATTATTGTCTCATGGTACCGTTTTGTATGGTAACTTCTAAAAACGTTACACGCTAGTGGTTTCATTTCGATAGGTTTTTTACCTTAGTGACTTATGGTGCCGATTTTTAGTTCTCTAGGTAACCGCTGGCAGCACGGTACTATTTTCTATAGAAGTTGTTCACGCCGTCGCTATCGAGTTGGATCGCTACAAACTCATGGTAGAGGTACAGATATTTAAACTCACCTACCGTCATTTTGGGAGCCACTAGTATCTAATTTAATTAGTCGGGTTTCACTATTCGGAGAGATGATTTAAAAAACAAAATCTGACATAAACACCTAATGTCTCTTGTCCGCTTTAAAGTACTTGGTCAAAAAGCCAAGGCCTCAGAGACTCAACAAGACGAGAAAGAAAAGATTTTCTCCCTTTATTTCTCCCTTTTCAGTCAGTAAGATTGTTTTAAAGTCGGTTTATTTTTTTTAAACCACTTTTCTACACAATAATACCTGAAGTACCTAAACAGAAACTGCCGCCGGCTAATATTTAGCTAACAGTGTTTATTTAAATCGCCAAACTATCGGACGATGTGCCTTAGATTGACAATTAGCCGCGGCAGAGACGGGGGTTGTTTCAACCCCGCACTTGAGGGTAAGGTGTTGTTTCAATAAACACGAGCTGTTGGTTTTGGGACAGTTGAGGAGGTGATATAGGAAGGTAGATGGTTCAGTCGCTTGAAACGTTTACTTAATTGGACATACTAATTATGTGTTTGTAGTACAGTTAACATAATTATCAAGTACGGGAAACCAAATATTGTGGTTGTTCTTAATGTAAGCACATACCTTTACTTAAGTAACCGGACTTGGCTTTTCTGTAAATTGAGCCAAGTAACAAGGCACTACAGTAAACATTTTATTAATATTATATGACATAGTCATAGACATGTATTTTATTCTGACTAAAACCTACAACAGATAGTACAATAACACATTGAATTAAAAATAAAAATTAACAAATTATGTAATTGGTAGTTTGGAACAAAAGTTTTAGCCAAAAAGACATATTTTAGACATACACATAGGCAGAAATGTATTATAACAAGGAACATACAACAGAGAATAAAAATCATACACAAAATAGATAACCATATAATGTTTTTGTCATTTTGTGAATTGAAACCATGAGAAATTTTACCGCACCGAATACGAAGCCGCGGTGAGTAATTTTAGTTACTAATATAACCGACTATATTTCATTTTCATTTACTCATGTTACTTTTTGTAGGTTGTCTTATCTTAGATTTACTACACACATAATTGGCCATCGACATACATCAACATGATGCACACAAGCACATAAAACTGACAAACGAACAATATTTTCAATAGAAGCCTATAAATCCTCTCTGTAATCCTTCAATATGGTCTAAGTAATAAGAGTTTAGAGAATGTTTAACATGTATGCAACTGGCTCACACATTTTATTTCGGAATAGAAATACTAAGGGCACGCGATTAGCATACAATAAGTAAAGCAGCAGGCATACATAATATGTTCAAATGGTATAAGGCATAAGGAATGTTATTTAAGATAAGATTGAGGAAGCTCGGCCATCTGTAAACCGTCAACTTATATTGACGAATACTTTATAGTTTCACTTGCTTGATCCGCTGCCTCCATACAAAGTTTAATCCGAAATTATTCAACATAAAAAATTTAAAATACTATTTTGACATATTTTTTTGTCAATAAACAACGAAAAAAGGTAAAACTTTTTTTTTTTTTTCGAGAATTTAGTTTCTAAATGTTCTGTATGATGGGATAGGACACAGAAGAAATTTAATGGAACTATTTGTCAGCCAGCTCGCACTTATCCAGGCGGTGATCTCCCCCGCCTACTATCGCATTGAAGCTACGTCGACGTGACCACAATTATATTTAGTGTGTATTACATTTAGTATGTAGGTGGGCGACAATACAGGGTAGGTAGTCGTGTATTTTTGAATGATTTCATTCAGGGTAATAAAGCTTATGGTTTCCTTGATCCCTTAGAGATAAAATATGGGCCTTTTCAAGGTTTGTAAGCCCAAAATAAGTATTTTTTTAGTCATCATGTTTCATTTTCGACCATTAAGTCGTTTTTCCAAAGGATGGCGTACAGTTGCAGTGCAATGCGTTAGTATTATTTGCTATATCTTAGTGTGATGCCATCGAACCAGCCGTCTCTTACAACTTGGACCATCCAGTCGTTAAGTTAAAACCAACTGGCACGATGTAAATGAGCAGGCCGTGTTTATTGTTTCTAGTTTTAATTGAAGTGCAAACATCAGCAGGACTTGTGAAAACAGACGCACCTGCTGTCATCGGTTTGTGATCACAAGTCGGGTGACGCGGTCCTTATCTGAACGCTTTGTTGAAGCGGGCCTTGGAAGCATCACGGCGTCAACGACAGGCTTGACGTTTAATCACATCTCATGATGACACTATAGTGTAAAGTTAAAGTATAAAGTAAAGTTATAGTATAAAGTTACTGTAAACAAAGATGTGACCTTGCTCGACGTGGCCTCCACACAACCGACCTCCAATCTGGAGAGCAAACTGGCTTTGGATTCAGTTTGCATGCTATCAGCACTAGCTAAATATTTTCATGGGTAAAGGTAGTATTTTTTGACCAAGATAGTGTTAATAAGACAAAACCGACAAATTAAATTTCTATTCGTGATCGGTTTTTCAGACAAGCTGGTTTCGTGCGCCATCTAGGGAGTATAAATTAAACTATTTATTTGCATGAGTCGTGTGCCAGTGCCTTATTTTTGCCCTCGCGATGTCGCGCGACTCTGTTTACTGTTCCATTTGTCAGGTACATTCATTGACAAGCTGGCGCCTACGCTCCACCGCTTATTTACCTAATGTTAAACAACGTTACGTTTTACAATAGGGCGTACTTGCATAGTTAAATAAACCTAAACAACCTAAATAACCTACTAAAACCTAACCTACCTTTCAAATAACCTACAAAAATCCAACCTAAATAACCAACTAAACAACCTAAAAACCAACCTACCTGGTCCAAATAACCTACTTTTTTGAAGTCGGTAAACAAATTATAATCTGGCTTTTATTAAGTGCTAACGATGACTAAAAATTAATGAACCTTAGGAAGTTCCTGTAGCAATCTCCCAACTCCAGGATTAGGCTCTTGTTATCAATCTGATGGAATGACTGAACCCAACTATCTTTGCACTTCCCACCAGAAAGTTAAATTCTAGTCTATAACCTCGGTTTTATTAGCTGATTAATAACAACTATGAACTGACCATATTACAATAATATTGCATTGTCATCTGATTTATATATATATATGTTTATGAAAATTTCAACTCTATCGGAAACTGGGAAGTGGGTCAATTTTAACTTGCAAGATTTGATTACAGGTACAGTTCAAAAAAAAAAATTATTAGCCCTGTTTGTACAAACTGTCCCACTGCTGGGCGCGGGCCATCTTCTCATTGTGAGAAGGGTAAGGCCATAGTCTACCACACTGGCCAAGTGCGGGTTGGCAGACTTCACACATCTTTCAAGATCATTGAGAACTCTCAGACATGTAGGTTTCCTCACGATGTTTCCTTCACCGTTTGAAGTTGGCGGCAATCAACAATACGCACATAACTTCGATAAGACAGAGGTGCGTGCCGCGGGATTCGAACCCAGGACCTGCAGATTGCAAGTCGGACGGTCTCCCGACTAGGCTGCCGGAAACTTCAAACTAAATAATAGCTAATAATAATGTATTTCATTGTTATTTATTCAATTCATTGTATTTCATTGTTTTTTATTCAATTCATTGTATTTCATTGATAATTATTCAAACATTCATAATTAAAATTCATATATTAAAATATTTGCTTAGTTTAGTTTCAACCTTAACTCTGCTTACACGAGCTATCATAGTATAAACCTAAGTGTAAATTCTGAATTTCTTTACGAGTTTTTTCCATAATGTTCAAGAAATTAATGTATTGATAAAATTATCTATTAAGTCACTTTTAAGTAAAATAAGTCACGTAAAAATTAAAATAAACGTATTTTAAGTACATAATAGCTTAATAACACCTATCTACTTACATTTTTAGCTAAGTTTTACAAAATTCAACGCAATTACCTGTCTGAAACTTGAACACACGTTCTAATTCTCTTTTACCAAAGTTTAAAAGTTATTAATAGACGATCACTCAATAACAGGTCTCAAGTTTTAACTTATCACTTAGTTTAACACACCCACGGGACTTCATTAATTTTACTTAAAACTTTTTTATTCAAAGAAAATTTGATAGGTGCTTTGTTGTAAGTAGCTTTTAATAATGAAAATTTTCGAAGGTGTTTTTTTGTCTTTAGACGATAATAAATAAAGCACACAGAACAATACTTAAAGTCATTTTTAAGATTTTGAGGCTGATGAGTGAAACGGAACGCAAATCTATCCTATGACATTTCAACTACATTCTCATCTCTCTCTCGCTCTCTTGTGTGATCCCATTATAAAGCTGCGCATTACTTTGTAATTGTTATAGTCCCTCGTAACCTTTAGTTTGTAAGCGGCCCAGCACCTTCTGCGCTCGCCAAAGTCCGGTAAGCTGTAGAGGCCGTTAGAGGCCAACAGCTCTAGTCATTTCACAAAAAAAAAAAAAAAGTTATTGTTATAATTTAAATAAAAAGTCTTTAATCAGTAAAATGTGCTGTATATCTAAGAATATTTGTAACTTCAAATATTTTCTCCAGTAGGAATAGCCTAAATTACCAAGTGCTCACATCAATATCAAGTTCAAATAAGTAGGTGTCACAGACCTGTTTTCTTTATTCAAAGAGATTTTAGCACTTCCGGTGTAAGTACTCTATTTTAAGTTTATCTCACTTGACATCAATTGTAACCGAAAAAAATCACTCGTTCACTTGTCATTTTTTTGTGGATGCAGCAAGGAGGTTTTATCTCGCACAATAATTTCCCATTTTAAAAAAAAATATTTACGCAAACTTGTCTCACTCTAGACCAGTTTTCAGTTAATTAACATCAAAGTAAACCCTACAATCTTGCTAATTTTGAGACTTGTATATATCACCGTTCAAAAGATACAGGCGTTTAAGTGTAGGACAGACAGACAGACATACATACATCCTAGCCTCACGAATAGGTCCCTGCACCCTTAGTACCGAAGCCTAAAAATATTATTACAAAATAATAAAATTCCCATCAAATTGATCCTTACCACAGATTAGCTATCAGTATCAAGTAGGTAGGTAAAGTTGACAGCACACATATAAGTATACATAGTAAGTGTAATGCACACTGTATTATAATTACGGTTCAGTTGTCGAGTGTAAGTTGCACGTACGCTCTGTACTACGTTTACTAGAGAGATGATCTGTAAAGCTGTGTACATACTCGTTGGATAATTATAGTTTAAAAACTGAAACAATATCAAAATACAGTTCAAAATATTTCGTTTATTTGGATGAAATACTTTTTCAGTTATTTTGTTGCAAAAACCAAAGTACTGAACCGTTTTGATAAAATTTATTTGGGATTACCTCTGAAATATGACGACTAAACAGAAAATAATCATCAAAATCGATTCATAATTGGCGAAATAATCGCCTAACAAACGTACAAAAATAATAATCTTACAGTCGAATTGAGGTTCTCAATTAAGTTCTCCTCCTTTTTGGAAGTCTGTTCAAAACAGCTTTCAGTTTTGATTTGAAGGTATAAGGTACTGTAGTAGGACTTTTACGCTGTAAAATTGGGCACTTTTGGTTAAAAATATGAAATTTCTACTTGAGGGCAGGGGCACTCTCGTCTTAAGTAAGCATCTCTTTTGCTTTATAACAGTGACACTGACACTGACACCGACGCTTACACTTATCTTGACGATGACGATGATGCTGACACTGACGCTGATACTGATCGGCACGTGTCACTGTGTCGATGTCGGTGGCGCGCAGTCACCAAATACCAACCGCTACCAGTGCCAACACCGTTTCTCGGGTCCCACTTTCCGATTTTGGCATCCACGTATTGTGCCGTGGCCCGGGGGATTATTTTTGCTACAGTAAATTTTGACAATTATTACATATTTTTCGTACACAAGGCAGTCTAAATATTTTATCTTTTAGGATAATCTCTACAAAATCTCTATGAAAATGTATTATGCTCCGTCTAATCTCAATATTTCTTCAAGCAATGTATTGAAATACTATTTCTATTTTATCCCACCAACGTAAATTTAAATAATTTGTTGTAACTACCTTAACAACATTAAGGGAGAATGGTTCCAGAAATATTAATTTTTAGAATGATTGGCTTATTACAAGTACAAACTCATTAATAAATAACAGTAGATCAATCATCTACCAGAACCTCAGTGTATTAATTATTTATTGAACACTTACAGTATGACACACGTCGGGTTCAGGCTGAATCATTACTTAGCGAGAAACAGTAGGTGGATTTAATAGTACCATTTCTAGGTATACACTTAAATTTTATTTATTTTCTGACGAATTTTTGTAATATATGCATAATAATACACATGACTCTATATATATGTCAAGTTATTTTTTGAAATTTCATTCGTTCAATTTCGTTGTTGACTTCTTAGTCATATCACGTTTTATAAATATCTTTTTAGTGAAAGTTACATCGTAACAAAACTTAATTGCGTCTTTTAAGATTTTCGTTCTTGCATTAGCATCCTCACATGTCAATATTTGTACTTTAAGTTAGATAGATAGATAACACTTTATTAAAAGACCACAATACAGAAACATTAAATACATAGAGAATAATATTACAGCTAGGTGTTTTAATTGGCGGCCTCATCGCTTAGAGCAATCTCTTCCAGGCAACCTTGAAGTTACCCTTAAGTTGAGCATATTCCTTATTAAACAAGTAATGAAAATAATTATGGTTACTTATGGACATGCTTCTAGAAAAATATGACGATTTTTCTTGATTGTCACAGTTACCTTAATAATTTTATGATCAGATAACTTATGGTCTAATACAGCATTTGCAATTGTCAAAATTAACTTACTCGTGTCGGCTCATTCAATATAAATTTATAAATATTCAAAAGTTTTTATATTCGCTTAATATTTTAGTCTTAGTCTGTTAATCATCAGAAAACCATTTTCAACTTAGCAAAAATTATCATCTACACGTATGTACTAGTCCTTACATCGTTGCAGGCGCAGCTGCTCGATGCGCACTCGCTACCGGTTCTGTAGGCTAACGACCCCCCCTGCGACCCCCTCCGACCCCCCCCCCCCCCCCCACTCCAATCGATCCGAGACACGGAAAATTTTACGGCCTTATATAGCTTTCGGTTGTGAATCGTGAAATCTTTGGTCGTGGTCAGTTATGTGTTTGGGTTTTGCTGGTCGTTTTGGGTTCGTGTTGTACGAGTAGGTCACGGATCTGAGCTGGTGGAATGAGCTTTATGTACAAATATAGATATATAGTTTATGATTTTTATTGCAGTAAGTATTGGCAGCCACTGACTATTACTATAGTCACTATAGCCACTGCTGATAAGTGAGGTGACTGATGGTGTCCACAACTAGTCAGGAATGGGACTTGGTTTTCATGTAAGCTGGGACCCAAGCTGGGACTCAATGCTTGGCGACAGATTTAAACTTGAGGGTTTTAGTTAAGCAGCTGAACACTAGAAAATGTCCTACTGCTGGGGAAAACTAGTATTGTAGGCATACTTTAGATTAAAATCTTACATTCTCTTCATCTTGAACACATACATGTATAAAATCACGCCTACTTTCCTTTACGGGGTAGGAAGAGCATCAAAGACCATCACGCTGTTTGATATAGGGTTTCCAATCCCGCAATACCGGGATTCCGAGATCCCGCGTCATTTATTCTGAGTAATGCGGGGAGCGGAGAATGGTGTGCTAAGCGAGCGAGTGTTATTTGTCTATCAGTTTTAAAGTAAACAAAAATGAGCAATATTCTTAATTACTTAAATTATTGACTTTCTAGTAGTTCCGTGAAATTTATGGGTACAGTGATACTATAATAAGACATAAACGGCCTTATCGAAAAATATTACTGAACTCTAAGCAATGCTTAATATATTTTGTCAACTTCTCGCTGACACGTAATGACATTTGCGGAAAGAAGACAGAGAATTTATGACGTTGGTTATATAGTTAAGTAACGTTTTTCGGTAAGGCTAAAAAATGTCTAGTTCATTTTCAATTGAATGCTGTCAAAATGATCAAAGTAAATAATTAGTTCTGTTAAAATGTTTAATTGTGTTTTTTTTTTATCTCTATAATTAAACAGTATAATTTGATTTCTCTTGCTAATAGCAAAACTGAAACAAAAGTGGAGTTCTGTTGATTCATTGTTTTATTTGCCTTATATGCGGGATCCCGCAAATACACGGATCCCGCGGGAATGAAAAATCTGACTCCCGCAAATACCGAGATTGTATATAGGCTGCGGGATTGGAAGCCCTAGTTTGATACCACATTTCACCGTGGTTAGAGGGTTAGATGGGAGGGAGAGAGATGGTTAGAGGGGATAAGAGGGCAAGATATATTGGCTTGCAGTGACAGGGGGTCAGCATATCGCCTACATTAATGCCAATTTCCCTCAAGTCCCTTAACTGACTTTTACAGTATGCCCGGGAAGAGAAGCAGCTCATACATTCCATGTTTTTCTATTTCTCTCGGCCCTGTATCGGAGAAAAAGATCTAAACACTAGAAAACGCACTATTAGCGAAATCTAGTATTGTAGATATACTTTAGGTTGGAATCCCAGAAAAATTAAATCTTAATATGAAATAAGCGGCTAAGTGGGTGTCATGCCAAGCGCAAAGTAGGGTTCCGTAGTTGCACATATACATCATATTAGTATATCGTAGTTGTGATATTTTATGTGAACCTTAAATGGGGATACTATGAACATTCGAGCTAACTTATGTTAGTTTAAATTAAATTGGCACGATTTTTTATTTTTTATTTCTCTAAGTACATTTTTCAAGTTAAGCAACTATTACTCGTTAACTAGTACAGAATACCTAAATAGGCTGTACAAGTTGACACGGCTAACCGTGATAGTTTTCCTTTTAATTACATCGTATATGCTTAATATTTCGCAAACGGATCCCTAAATATTTAATACAAATATCCATACTAAATTACAGCTTTCTAGTGCTAATAATCTATGAGCAAAGCCGCGGACAGACAGACAGATAAACAAACAGACAGACGCACATGGCAAAACTATAAGGGTTTCTTGTTTACTACGGTACTCTAAAATCCGGCACCGTCAAGCGCAGCGTAGGCAAACCAGCCACCACAGAATTCGCCCTATTACATAAAGTCTTTGCCAGCCACAAGACGACTTCATGCGAGTGTCAGGAAGACGCTGGATGCAAGCTTTATCCATTAGATATTTTTGGTAATCCATGGTGGAAGCCTATGTCCAGCAGTGGACTTTATGTGGCTGAGATGTAAATTATGATGAAAACCATAAAGTGAATTTACAATTACCTCTAATGCTCGTCTGGCTAGCTACAGTTCTGAGATATAACTGTGGCACCAAGCGTATGTCTTACATATACATATATGTAATAATTACATATAAATAAATTTTAAGTATTTTACGACTTCTTCCTGAAAATTCAATAATCATATAGCTTTTAAATTAACCACATAAAATCATACGAAATCATGTTCGTCTAAAGTTTTGCATAATACAACAACACCAATAGGCCTAGATTTGGCTTTGAATTATTCAAAACCAGCATCTTAAGTTAGTTCCCAATCAAGCAAAAATAATACATGATAGACCCTTGTCATTATAACTAAGTTACATTTATTATAACCTGATCACATATTCAATGGTTTATATCTTGTTATGACAAAGTACTAAAAGTTTCTATGTTGACGATTCGTTGCAAATGTGGAGGCAAAATACGCGGTTCTAAAATTAAATATCAAGGCGCGAGTGAGACAGATGATAGTGCGCGTGCGCATCATTGATAACACCAAGCTAGAAGTGAATTTTATTTATTTGTCTTCGAAGTTGTATTCACTTACTCAAAGTAACTGAAATACTCAAATTTATTTAATTATGACAAGATCATGATGTATCTTTTTTCTACTTTCGTCTTTATACTCAACTTTAAATCAATTTGTTACTGTGAAAAAACTTAAAATTATATACCCGGAAATCATATTTACCGTTCTTTCAGCAAACTTATCATCATCATCCAATGTCTCTCCTCTACTAGAGGTTGGCCAACAGCTTAATGCACTCTTCCTTACCCTGCGCCAATTGGAATGCAAGCTATTCAATGCTGGGCGTGGTCTAGTTCCAGACATTTCTCAACTTAGACAGAGACATTCTCAATATTAAGCGTAGGTGCTGTACTATACGATAGTATTTCTTCTTTTAATATGGGTACTATCTCTTCTAGTGTGTAGAGATCTTCAGCAAACTCGTCCTGCGCCTGGCCTGCCACCCCGCCCCGCGCCGCTCCGCTCCCCGCGTGCGTAAATGTGACCCCGGCTTCTTGAACTCTAGCGCACTACTGCTTGCTTGCTTTTTTAACTTATTTAATTGAAGTACTTACTTTCAGATATAATACAACTGGGACAAGACTACTGGGATGTATCAGGTTTACCCGTAAAGTCCGATTCACATTATGTTAATAATTTAGTAAAGTAAAAACACCGTGATAACCTACAGTGCTACTTGAACAGATACTCCCTATATTTTGACGATTTCTTACCGTGCTCTGAATAAGTGCTCGTGCGAAGGCGGTAAAGTTCGTATAAACTGAGTGAGTGGCCAGCCCTAGTGTCAGAGTTACTAAACCGCCGAAAGGCCTCTGACCTGGCTGTGTCCAGTACTTTATTAAATTACTGGTATATGGGTACTAGGTTCAATAGTTTGTTGGACAGTTCCTGTCGGAAGCAGGTGAAACTTTCAAAACTTTCCAATTTTCAACGTATCTTAACGAGAACGTTGCGTCAAATGGTGCATCAGAACATACTGACCTCGTTACCTTGGGTAACATAATTTAAATCAGATTTATAAAAAATACCGCGTGAAATCTTTTATAAATATCTATGTTTAAATATGACCACCAACTAGCCCGTGTTATAATTATCCTGAATTTTATAAGAAAAAGGAGTATTGACCTAACTTCTTTCCCAAGACAGATCTGCAACTTTTTGGTGATAAACTATTTTTAACACGTGACAATTTACAAGAACCTCGAAGTTGACAACAGAATAGTAACGACTTTTGGCACTGTCAAAAATCATCAACACGAAGACATGCAAAAATCAGTATGGCTCAATAATCAAAATTAATATTTAGTTACAAGCATTCTTATTTATTTTCAAACCTACATAATTATGTAAAAATTAAGTGTGACACGTTTCCATAAACAAAATGATGTCTATAAAATCTGCGTACGTTTTAATTTTGTGGCTGGCTGAGAGGTAAATTTGAATCGGGACATTGACTCCTTCAGGTCGAAAGGTAAGATTATTATCTTTAAGAGATGCTGCAATTTACAAACGCCTGCGAATTTTTATATTTGTACTCGTGAGGCATGCGCATTGCGTTATTGTGTACCTTACGGTGATATAACACATACACAATCACAAATTGATCACAAGTAAAGACCGGTCGCTATCGTGATTTGCAGCATCTCCTAATAAATAAAGTTCTGAATAACGGTATTTATGACTTCTACGTCATTTTATACGCAGACGTTATAATTATATTCGGTTTGACCGGTTTATTTATTTACATAATAATATGAAATAAAATTTTGTGCAATTCGTACATTTAAAAAAATTGGTTGTCTGTAAAGTCGGTTTACGGACGATAGTTTAACGTGACAACGTCATAAAAAAAAACATTGATGAAATGATTGCATACTTTTATGAATAAAATTGGGCTCGACAATGAGTGTAACGGGACAATGAGCGTAACGGGACACTTTTTCGTGCGTGCAGCCGACGTACATCGATTTATTAGATGTTATCACGTCAAAAGTATTTAATTTGCATAGTTATTCGCCTATTTAGTGGTTGCATTTTGATGGTTTATGAATTTTTTGCCTAGTTTTTGTAATTTGAGTAATATTATATATGTAAAAGTTTGTGAGTATATGAGTTAGCTAACCCTCAGTGCTTAAATGACTGAACGGGTTTTCTTGTTCTAAATTTGAAAAGGAGACAGCTTGAAAATAATGGTTTCTATGGCATAGTGGTTGGAACTACGAGCGCTAATTACTTTGTATTATTATTTTATTTTTGTTTGTTTGTTACTTACGGTAAGTAATATGATTTGGTAAGTAACTTACCAAATCCAAACTACTTCAGAGTTTTCTAAGAACCTTAGGCAATTTAGTAAACATAAAAAGTAAAAAAAAAGTATTACCTACAAATATGATGTGTGCTTTTATTTTAGCTTCAAAATGGAGCAAGTATTCATGATAGAAGTCTTTGTGAAAAAGATAGTCCTCAAAATAGAGCCATCGGTGAAAGATGAATACGAGCTTCGGATGGAAGAAGAGGAGAGAAAGAGAGAAGAAGAACGCTTAGCTCTCCTAGAAGCAATGCAAAAAGGAAAGAAAGGAAAAAAAGCTGCAAAACCAAAAAAACCCAAGAAAGGTAAAAAAGGTAAAGCTCCACCTATGCCTTCAGAAGAGGAAATGAAGTTTATGCAAACATGCACTATGCAAGTGACCTGCCCTCCTCTCTTTGATTTCTATGTAGCTCACGATAATTTTATCCCTCCCCCTCCACCGCCGCCACCACCGAAGAAAGGGAAAAAAGGCAAGGCCAAACCTAAACCTAAAAAAGGTAAAAAGGGCAAGGGTAAAATTGCGCCCAGAAAAATAGTTTTACCCTCAGAACCCTTACCACAACCACCATACTTTGGAGTCGGAAATTCTGTCATGTTCATATCACGACCGTCCAAGCTTGAAGAGCAATTAGAAAAAACACCATTGTACATAACAGTCTGGAACAGAGACCAGGAGATGAATTGTATAGGATTCTGCATTGTCGAATGGCATAAATCATTTTTCAATACCCTTAAGACTGCTGGTTATTTTAATCCTGTTAATATGGATCAGGCTGAGTATAGAGATACTAGAACTCAAGAACTGGTAACTAACACAGTTGAGTTAACAAGACCATTGCAGTGCGAGGAAGATCTCAAAGCTTCCGGGGAAATTGAGTTTTATATTCGACTATCATGTTTAGGTAATCGACTTGTTAGTTACTTCGTTGCTTTGCCTGAAATGGAACGCATCCCAGGAAGGAAATATTTAAACGATTCTTTGAAACTAAAAGACGTAGAAGTAGTGAGACATTGGGAAGGCACTACGATTGATCCTGTACCACCTGTGGCGTACTTCTTCGGAGCTCCAGACATAACCAGAGAGCCAATTAAACCGGCACCCGAACCTGTGGTATATGAAGACTTTGTTGCTCCATTCACGAAAAGTGAGCTGGCAATATTGTCTATGGGCTTTCCTAAAGGACCTTGTGGAGGCACTAACTGTCTTCAAAGAATGGATTATAGAGGAAGTCAGCATCAATTTATACATGGAGAAACAATAAAAGGTAAATACCAGCATGGTAGCTTCGTTAATAAAAGAGACGTTCACGGTCCTTGCGGAAGACTTGATTGTCCTCTAGCTAAAAAAGTTAGGTCATACCTTTGTAGTGAAGGCGGCTACAAGCCCTGCAGAAAACCATGTTGCAAAGAATATTATTAATTACACTTATATTTAAATCATGTTACAAACAAAAATAAAGTATAATAATTATTATATTGTATGTGTCCTTTGTATCGTTTATGGTGTTAAAAATAATAGAAGATTGGTGAACAATGAGAAATTTTATTGAAATGAAACAATTTTTAATTAAATTTTAATTTTAATTAAGGATTTTTAATTAGTTAAAATCGTAAAACCTTAGAAAATATAATGAGAAATGTATTACTGGAATTACAAGCTATCATTGGCCGCTGGTGCATCATTCCTTAACCAACTTCCAAAAAAGAAAAGATTCTCAATTCGACTATGTTTTTTTGTATGTTTAGCTTAGCGATGACTTCGCCAATTATGAAGTGATTTTAATGATTTTTTTTGTAGGAAATACTTTAGATGTAGTCCCATATTTTTTTTTGTCAAAATCGGTCCAGTACTTTGGTTTTTATAACGAAATAACTGGAAAAATATGTCACCCCAGTATGTATTAGAATTGCGTAAGTATTTTGGAGTCTGTTTTTTCAGTTTTTTTTATCTATCATAATTATTTAAATATACGAGTTTGCATTATATGAATTTAATATAGAACAGACTATATATAAATTATTATTTGTGTGTTTTGGTACGCAATATTTTTTTTTTGTAGATTGTGCAACAAAATGTTATGCTTTGCTCTTTATTCCATGAAAAAATAAAAAAAAAGGTTGTCCAGTTACTGAAAACGTTCAACCACTATTTTACTACTTCAGTTATGACTTAGTTATTGACAAAAACTTAAGCTTAAGTACCTACGATACAACGCTATAACTTAAAGTTTAAGTTTTAAATAATCAACAAATAATAAAAGTAAATGAACACCACTTTCCAGAATACTCGCCCACTTTTTTACATTTTACAGCGAATATGAAATTATAAATTTCCTTTCATCACAAGTTTGATCTGATAACACGCTAACACAAAACAAAACCATGATTCATTTCAAGAAACTTTCTCTTTTCAAACTCATATTGTTGGCAAACAAGGTCAAGATAATAAAACAATTAATGCGCATTCGATGAGGTCACTTGGATGACTTATTCTGTCATTATTGCGGCCGGCTGTAAAACCACCTACGATTTGTAAATATAGGATAACTGAAGACTTCATCACTTATTTACAATCAATGCTTAAAATTAATGTTATTTGTCGACAATTTATATAATATTGTTTTTATCAGCAATTTGATATTGAGTGACCGAAGCTCTACCAACTACCTACGGGTAGCTAATAGCGATTAAGGTGGTACGATTTCTATACAAATATATTTTTACCATATATGGCCGAACAAGGTATAGTTTTACAGTGAAATAATTTTGGTTAACTATGATATATGTTTTCAATGGCGGCTAAAAGGTGGGATTAACAAAAAAAAAAACATTAAACATTTGACAATATTCGATAAAAAAAATATTAGAGTAAAATTTGTTATTAATCTCATGTTTTCTACAACAAATATGATGTGCCGCTAATAAAAATCGATAATGAAGCTTAGCACAGCTACTTCATTGTAAAACTATACTCTTTTTTGAACAAATTTGGTAAAAATCATTTGTATGGAAATAGTACCTAGTGGTAACCGCTAACAATATACTGATATTGCACATGATATTAAGACCATATAAAAAGAAATTAGGTAGACATGTATATTAATATGTTTATTAACATATAAAAACTACGTAAGATAATAAATTTTAAAATATACAATCAAAAATAATATGAAAAGAAAATCAAATATATAATATTACTTATAAAATATTTACATTACAAGAAAACCACGGAATCAAAATCTCTGGTTGCAGATCATAGAAATTCATGGACAGGCCTATATTCAGAATTCTTGTGGCTGAAATGATGATGGTGGTAACACTGGAAGGAAAATATGACAAGCATGTACCAGAGCGTTAACTTTATGATATTTTAGTTTACATCGATATCCAACTCTCTAGTAATTCTAATTTATTAATATCGTAAATAACAAAACAAATTAATCTACACCAGTTTTCAGAATACCTTCTTATTTCATGCAAATTCTACATATTCCAAGAAAAGATTAACGTTTGCGATACGCGATTAACACTTCCGAACTCGCTGGTCCACAATGTTGTCTCATTTACATACATTCTCTCGACATCTTAAATTTCATTTAATATCAAATTACGACTTTATTTTGATTAGCTTTAGAGAGTTGGAAATTTTTATAGTGGTTAGTGTTAAGTTTGTTTTTAGTGAAATCATTGCAATCATTAGCGTGTTTTTTGACATTTGGAAATATACGCGTTACGGTTCGCGAGTGCGAATAAAACTGTAATTAGGATATGGGATTTTATGAGTTTTAAATTGGACACCCATTGTTACCTTTAATGTAAGGGAGTAATAAAGTTACGAGAGAGAATTAGGACAAGTTAATGTTTTAAAGCGTTGAAACATAAGTTTAACAAGTATGTTTGAATTCTTTGTAATGGAAATTAGGAGTTTAAAAAAAATGTGTTGAATAAAAACGAATAGGCATTATCATCATCTCAGCCACAAAAAGTTCACTGCTGGACATTGGTCTCTCCAATTGATTTCCAAAAAAACCTGATGGAAAGTAAATACTACTTAAAGTTATTAATAAAATTTCTTCTCATTCGTATTTCTATTATTATAATTTGATTTCGTTTTTTTTTTTTTTTTTTTTTAATATATAGAAATAGGTTTGCGCTTGACCGCCAACTCGCCTGATGTTAACCGTTGTTTATAACAATGTTTTACTGAATTTTTAAATTTTTTAATAGCATAATCTTATATCCTGGCATATGACTGACTGACCAGAAATCATTATAATGTATAGTAGATCTATCTTCTATAAAATAAAAAAAAGTTAATTTTTGTGGGTACTTAGGTACATGTTGAATGAATTTTGGAAGATACTGTGAAAAAGTAATTTCATAAATATCTCTATAGATACATAAGTTTAACAAAATGAATATATATATTTTTTTAATTTATATCGCTACGTTGTATGTATGTTTATACATTAATTGTGTTTAAATATGATGTATGTATGTTTATACAAGTATTCAAAATATTCAATTAATATGTCAATTAACAATTTTCCGTTTTAGAACAATTCTTTTTAAACATTTATCATCCTTTGTTACACTCATAAATCTATAATAGTTTTTGATTATACACAAACAAAGTGCATAAACTGTTACATGTTTTTATCGAAATGTCCTTGGCAGCGTATCGCGTTGCATAGATAAATATACTTCCAACCACATTACACTATAGGATTGTGTCTCGTTTACCAACTGCCTCATTAGCTGAAGTATTAAAGGCTTTATTAAAACATGTATTATGATAAGATTCTATATTGTCTTCGTTTATAACGTTGACTGGTGCATAAAGAGTCATTGTGTGTAACAATTTGAATATACATATTAATATAATCGTGTGCAGCCAGTTCTGGTATATGTACATTACAGTTTTAATGGCACGTTCTCAGGTTGATTTGCGATGGATGAGGGAACTTCGTTCTAGTATCATTTAATATGTTATTAGCATAATATTGTGGCATGATCGCAGCTTTTATGGAAGCTTCTTGAAGTCTGTGCTAGCTTGATTCTCTTTAGTACACTCCTTTATGGTTATAAATGTAGATACTTGCTTAATTTTATTGAATATAGTGTCTTCCGTAATGTAATTACGTGGTTTATATCACTTACCTATTTTATATAATTAGTATGGTAACACATCAATTCCACTAAAGACTTATTCTAATTACATAATGAATTGTCAATAATTAGGCCACAATTAAGTTATCTAACACGATTATTTTGAGACGTTTGGCTTTAAAATATGTGTCAAATATTATAACGTTTCGCTCTGAATTATTACAATGATAGTACTATTAAAGTATGAAAAAAACTAATTCACGATGATTGTAATTCAAATTTAAATTGGATTATTTTCTAACTATAACATCTAAACTTAATCTAAATTTGATAAATCTAAATTTATGTATTTTTAATTTAATTAACCGAAGTAAATAAATAAAATTACATACCTACATTTCTGCACATGATTTAAAACTTTTTCTCTGATTTATTTACCTGCACAAATTGTTAGCTACTTTTTTAAATCGACGTTCGTATACCTAATTTCATGTTATAGCGGTAAAATTAAAAAAAAATCTCTAAACTTTCGATTGCCATACGACAGCTTATTGTATATTTACTCATTTAAATTTAGTATAAGAATTGTAAATCAGCAATATAAATATTTTCCTACAAACATTACAAACGCCTTCGAAGTTATAAAAGCAAGATTGCTCTCGAAGCTTGAATCTCCTTTGAGAAGCTTAAGAGCTTTATACTTCAGAATTCAAAAGTAGTTTCTTCATAGGAAACTCATGCATGGGACTCTGGAACTTTATTTGTTTACTTATTTTATTTATTAACTTTAGTTAATGTTATGTACAGATAGTAACAGCATAATGAGAAAATAATATTCATCTTGTTAAAGAGATATTCTTAACATTTTAAAGTAAAAACAAATGGTACATACGCTAACAAAATCAAAGCTCCTTATTCTTGGTTTCGTTATTCGCGCCTTTACCATTCGGGGTTAATTTTTTTTGACTCAGTTTCTGTATTCGCGGCTAGTTTTTTTTTTTTTTATAGAAGATAGATCTACGATTGACCACCAACTCGCCTGATGTTAAGCGACGGTGTGGCCGAGGATGGAGCTCGTCGGTCTAGAAGATATCTATTCACTTTAGCCTTGAAAATTCCAAGATTGTAGGTCTCAGGAAACAGAGATGGCGGCAACGAATTCCATTCTTGTGCAGTACGCAACAGGAATGTGGATTCATATCGCTGAGTACGGATTTTTGGCATTTCAACGAGAAATAGGTGGTAATTCGCCGACTTTCTGCTAGTCCTGTAGTGAAATGGGGAAATTTGAAATTTTTAAAGGTAAATTAAAGGTAAATTTTTAATAGGTATGTAAGTTTCAAATATTTATTTCGAATATTTGAGGATCCTTTCGGTATATTATATTGGAATCTGTTTTCTTAACTTTTCTTTATTAACGTGTCGGCATTATTTGAATACTGATGGCACGTGCTGAGTCGGCGTTTGGAAAGTACAACCGAATTGATGAACAAGTCGGAACATTTTTCCGCAACCGATTTGTAAAATAATATGTATGTATAATGTAAAATAGTTAATCTGGATTCCATTGCAGAAAAGGCTAGTACGATCATTAAAAATATGTTCTTTACAATTATAAACTTGTGTGAAAGTTTACCGATGCCAAATGAGCTTTGTGATTTCGTCAAAAATGTATCCATCTCTGGAAAGAAGAAGAGTTTGTAGTTCGACCATTGTCCGCATATAAACATTTTTGTAGATATAAAATGAGTCAATGAACTTATAAAAATCGTCGCTTAGAAAACTAGAAAACATCACACATTTTCGACAAAAATTTCAATTTAATCCAAGTTAGTTTTCGTATTTAAAAAACTTTTTTTAAATTATTAACGTAAAAATGATTGTGATGTATGAAAACCTCCATATATGCATACCCACATACATACACCCTTACATACGTACATACACTCGAAAAATATAACCCTCCTTCAGGGACAGTCAAAGAGTCAAGAAAGTCAAGAATCGAATAAATCGGTGAGTCCATTTACAATCAAAATTTTAACTAAAATCGAATTTAAATAGTTACCACCATGAAACCTGGAAGCACGTATCAACTGAATGGAATCCAATAAACCATAATATGACTCACTCATATCCAATTTACGTTGGACTACCTCAGTACAACCTCGGTGCTAGGCTGATGAAACAAGTCCTGACATTGCTGGTGAATCATCCTAAGACATAGCATGGGTGTGGCTAGCCTTATGTGGAGTTGGTAATAAAAGTAAATGATTCTAACCTGTGATTGGTCGAATTTTAAGTAAGCTTAACCGCAGATGACCTCTGCGGTTTCATGATTTCTTATAGTTCGCAGAATAGGTATCTAGTTCAAAATGTTTTTTTTTTATTTGAGGTACGAGCTTAAAACGACACTACTAAATTCAAATATGCGTAGATATAAATAAATAAATATTCAAATTCAAATTCAAATTCGATTATTGAGATAAAAATGGAAAAAGACCAATTACAATATTGGTGGACACACAACACCAGCCCAAACTAAATAAAATTTGTACTATGGAAACTAGATAGCTGCTACATGCTTTTTTTTAAAGTAGGTACATTCGATACATAGAAACACTCAGACACAGAACTTAAATATTGTATTTATTAAATTAATCTTCTTCTCTCCATTCACTTTCATCTAGATTCAAAACAAAGAAGCTGCTACAAGTGAAGCCTCCGCTGTATCGTCTGATGTAACATTTCGTCCAGTTTGCTAATTTAGGTCAAGTTTTCGAGTTCAAGAGTTTGCGTGACACACCGCCTTCCAAACCTGTTGCTAAGTGGAGATAGTTGAAGCAACTTGCTAAAATGTTAACAAATAGAGTGAGTAATCCGAGGGAACCTGTGTGAGGTGTGATGTCTCGTTATGCAGGCAGAATAATAACAATTAATTTTATTCGATGAAGCTTAGAGCATTTTATTAGTAAAATTTACAAAATTTTATAAGTAACTTAACAATTAAGTTAAAAAAAAAAACGACATACGTTCTTGATGGTTACTGCAGAAGAATTGAATTCTTTGCCGCCATCTCTCTTTCCTGAGAACTACAATCTTGGAATTTTCAAGGCTAGAGTGAATAGATATCGTCTATATCGAGGAGCTCCATCGTCGACCAGACCATTGCTTAATATCAGACGAGTTGGTGGTCAATCGTAGATCTATCTTGCGTAAAAAAGAAATAGGTACAAAGCGGCTGAACCGATTTTGTTGAAACATAGCTAACTCTTGAAATCCTCTATGAAACAAAAATAAACTAAATCCGGCAAAAAGTACCTACAAGTTTCACACGCCGCAAGCCGCCAGGCAGATAAATAAAGTTGCGATATAGTCAAACCAAAACCAGGGACAGGTTTATTATTTTAGCGACATTTTAGCTGCCAACAAATTTTGGTATATACCGAACTTAATCTTTTTGTACGAATCTCTAAAGTGAGATATACAATATCGTTGATCTGTATAACTTTTATGATTCTTCGTGCCATATGTCCTCTATAAATATCACTTACCAATTCAAATATAAACACTATTGCCCTATTTGTCCAATGTGAGTGATATGTTTAACCAGTTTATAGTAAGGGACACGCCACCTTTTGTATATAAGCCAGAATTTAAAATATCAAGCGAGTTATATTTTATATAGGTACCTAACACGATTATAATGTATTAAGATTATTCTATCACCCTTACACTTAAAATATTAGTGAATTTATGTGTGGTCTATTTTTTTGTTGAAAATACTGACTTTTTCATAATTATCATCCGTACTATGTATTTAGTTGCCTTCCATGCTGATCTAGGAGAAAAATAAAACATAGAATGTGCCAGCTGCTTCTCTTCCCGGGCATACTATACAAGTCAGTTCAGGGTCTTGAGGGAAATTGGTATTTATTTAGGCGATGAGCTGACCCCCTGTCACTGCAAATCAACATTACATATTCTCTTATTCTCTCTAACCCTCTAATACAGTTTCTCCTCCATCTAACCCTGTAATCACGGCCAAATTTGACGTCAATCGACTATATTAGTCTTTGAACTAAACTATGTACATAATGTGGCAATAAAGCATTGAATTGAATTGAATTGAATTGATGCTCTGCCTACCCCGTAAGAGATAACAGGTGTGATTTTATGTACCTATGTATGCGGTTGTCTTCTTTTTTTTCTGCTAATTGTGGACTGATATTCTTTTCAACCAACTTCAAAAAAGGAAAAGGTTTTGAATTCAGTTGATTGTTTAAAATGTTTATTTAATAAATTATATATGTTAGGAAACACAGGCGCAGGCTTTTTTTCATTGTGACAAGGGTATGACTATATTCTACCACGCTGACCAAATGTGGTATGGCAGACTTAAACATCTTCAAGAACGTTAAGAACTCTCAGACATGCAGATTTCCTCACGATGTTTTCCGTCACCGTTTGAAGTTACGAGCATAACTTTGAAAATATGAGGTACTTACCGCTGGGCATGAACTCGAGACCTGCGGATCGCAAGTCTAGCGGTCTCCCTGCATAGCTGCCAGAAATATATAAACCTACTATTTGAATAATATCAACAGATATTCTATATACAGCCAAATTTCAGCACCGAATTCAATGTAGATCCTAACTCTGTCACAAAGGCCATTTAAATTGAAACTGCAAAATACATTTCGACGTAATTAATTTAGGTATTTTCACTGAGTATTTCATTACAACATGCATCGTTGGTAAATTTGAATAAAAGGAACAAAGTTAGATTGTTTTCTACGTGAGGTTTCATTAAAACTTAATTGGGTACAAATATGCTGTAATTACGCAATGTCCACGTTCCCTTTTTATGTTAATGCTAATTTAATTTAGAGTTGGGTTTTATTTGATTTTGGTAGGGGTTGGTAGACGTTTCAGTAAATTTTTAACTGACTTCTAAAAAAGAGAAGGTTCTCAATTCGACTTTATGTTCTTTTTTTAATCGACTTCAAAAAAAGGAGATTATTTTTTATGTTGGTTTAGCGATTACTTCGGCGATTAGGCATTGATTTTGATGATTATTTTTTGTTTAGTATTTAAGTAGAAATAATCTCATATAAATTTTATCAAAATCGGTTCAGTGCTTTGGTTTTTATAACAAAATAACTGGAAAAATATGTAATTCGAATAAACAAATTGCGTATTTTGAAGTCAGTTTATCCAGTTTGTTAAATTATAATTTTTATTAGTTCTGTTTGTACTCATTGTCTATGATTTATGTTATATTATGTGCTATGCAGAATATAACATAATATTTGTAGTAAAAATACATATACTAGGTATATGTATTTTTCTACAGCGTTTTTCTATTTTTTTTTTTTGCTGCCAACTGTAGTAACATTAGTGTATTTCTTGTGGCTGAGATGACGATGATGATAAAGACTATTTATTTATTTATTTAACACTTTATTGCACACAAGTACAAAGTAACAAGCTGTACAGTAGGAGGACTTAATGCTAATGTAGCATTTTCTGCCAGTCATCCACATTTCTACACTATATACACTTCCTCTTGAAAACTGTAGAACACTTATAGAATTATGCAAACTCCTGTACTACGTGAGTAAATTGCATCTGAAAATTGTCCAATGCAATCAGCATTTGTATAAAACGGAGACGGGCCACGTTCCCAACTGATACAGAAGTCGATAACCGACGGTTAAACTAACCAGAACTAATCAATTGTTATAGTGTTAGGTAGTCTAAGCAGGATGCGCATGGAGTTAGCTATCTAGAGATATTTCCAACAATAATTCTTTTTATGGTAATTGTTGTTAAAAAACTGTAATAACCGACTTCAAAATGTGAAATTTTATTTTTTCACACTGGGTTATAAATGATGGAGTACCTTATACGGTAACAAACATTAAAATAAGACTGGCCAAGTGCGAGTCGGACTCGCGCACGAAGGGTTCCGTACTATTACCTATAAAAACGGCAAAAAAATCACGTTTGTTGTATGTTGTTTGTTGTAGGGGGGAGCCCCCCCCCCCCTTAAATATTAATTTTATTTTAATTTAATTATTTATTTTTATAGTTAATAATATAACTTAATATTCTGCGAATATTCCAAGCGTCTACCTATTGTCGTTATCAATATCGAGCAAAAAAATCACGTTTGTTGTATAGCCCCCTTACATATTTATTTTATTCTGTTTTTTAGTACTTTTTGTAATAGCGACAACAGAAATACATCATGTGTGAAAATTTCAACTGTCTAACTATCACGGTTCATGAGATACAGCCTGGTGACAGACGGACGGACGGATGGATAGACAGCGAAGTCTTAGTAATAGGGTCTCGTTTATACCCTTTGGGTACGGAACCCTAAAAACATGCAGTCGAATTGAAAACCTCCTTTCAGACCATTTTGCAGTCGTTTAAAAATTAATGTAATTCATTTTTTTAACGGTTTTTTATTTACAAAACGATCTAATTGTAATAAAATAGTCTTTTCTGTTCTGTGACCACGGACGATGCAAACTGTTCAAAACGTCAGGTCATAAAATCCGTTAAAGTTTGTTTTATTTCTATCAGTATAAATCTAAAAAAATCTCAAAAAATATTAATAAACGGTATACATATTACTAATACAGTGTTCATACCAGATCGGTTGTTGAAATGGCAAAGTGTTGCCACTCGCTTGTAACTCTGCGACTCTCTTCGCTCATTTTTAAATTTCATAACATTTTAAAAGTAAATTTGATAGCTGAAATATATAAAACAATCATTTATACCACTTTGCATATGTCAAGTTTAATAATAATATAGAAAACGTCCATAAAAGTAACTTATGAATTAAATGCAAAATGTCAGACTTATTAAAAATCAACTGATAAGATACTCAACTGATAAGATAAAAACTATTTGTGTGAATTAGACAAAATTACTCCCTAGATATATCGGCTGTAGTAATCCCAGGTGTACCTTCCTCCACCCGGCTGCTAGACTTCAAGACAAAGTTCCGAATGATTAAATTTACAGTTTGAATGCTCTAATGGCTGAAATTCAGATGTGTGGTGACCGACTAGCTTACGGTTATTTTAGGAAGTTTGTCTTTGTTATCGTTCTGAGTTTTCAATTTCAATTAAGGCCTTAAGTAGTACCTAAATCGTCTGTCTTGCTTTCGCATACCAATCTCAAATTTCGCTTTTTTGAAGATATTTTTAATCCAACATTTAGATCACTTCCCTTCTTGTGTTAAGACTCCTCTATTGTGTTACGACGTGGGTTGCAATTCTTCTGACCATCAAGCCAATAGTCTATTTTCATGTTGTGGCCTGTTAAGAAACAGGCCACAACAAGAAAAAAAGCTAAAAACAAGAGAAAAAAAAAAAAAAAAAAAAAAAAAAAAAAGCAGAAACTGATGGTCATCATCAACCTATCAGAATCAGAATGTTATTTATTGCTTTTAGTTGTGTACGAAATAAATGTTCATAAAATGCGAGCGTGCAACATTATGTTTATATCAACATCATCATTATCTATTTTAGCCCTTATCGGTCCACTGCTGGACATAGGCCTCTTCTTTATTACATCATTCTTTCCGGTCCTGCGCTGATCTCATCCAACTCTTGCCCTCTGACTTGACGATATCGTCTCTCTATATATACAATTACTATTAATAGTTAATACTATTTGTATATGAATAATCTTTGGCTATTAATGTAAGTATATTAAATATTTATTATAACCTATTATTAATTTCAAAATATTCTTCATGTATTAAATCATCATTTAAAATTAAGATCTCCCTAATCATTTCATTGCCACCCACAACACAAAAACAACTTAACTTACTCAAGCATGTCACTAACTTTTACTTAAAAAAATCTTATAAAAACTACAATTAAAGCCAATTCATCACAGTCAGAACCACACGCAATCTTAACTCCTCTAAATATTTTTCTATATTGTTATTAAGAATAAAACTCAGCTTATAATCATTCGATAACAATACACGACATTTTAAGATTAATATTGGTCATTTGGATGATATTAAGTTTGTCGACTCAACTAAAGTAATTTCTATTACAAATTTAGATAAAATATTCCCTAAAATTCAACAAACTCTATTAAATGAATAATAGAAGTGAGAATCCAAAAAATAATACGATTTAAATGGAAAGAGATAATTTGGTGTGAGTTCACAACTCAAAAGGTCCTAATTATAATTTGAATCGTTTAGAAGTTAAATATTTTCGGCGTCAAATAGTTGAAAAAAGTTTGAAGACATCGTCTCGAGTTTGGTCAACAGAGCGGAAGGACAAAAAATGTGAGGAGACATCCAATTATCAACTTATTTTTTAAATAGATATAACAATCAGAACACGTGCTGATATCAACGAAAGTCCTGGTAATATTTCAATAACCAAGGATTGTTATGAAGAAAAATAAAAGTTTGAGGGTAAAAAAATCTTGTTGACGTTAAAATGAGTAAATATCACAATAAACTTATAAATTTATTACGGTCTGTCAAGACGTATTTCTTAATTGATTGTAGACAGCCAAAATCGACGCAAGCTTAAAATCTTGTCTTAATGTAAAATGGAATTTTATATGTAAAGAATGATAATGTATTTTTTTTATTTTATTCAAATTTAAAGATAATTATTATATTGAAACAAAACATAACCTTTATCTTTCTCTATCATAATTAACATGCTTATTCATTTTACGATTTTTATTTATAGTGGATCTCTACGTTTTTTTCTGTCCAGGCTCACAGACTATGAGTCACCGTGGAAGTAGAACGGTGGTACTGGGAGGCACCGTTGAAAAAACGGCCGGTGTGTACGCACCTTATCTGTTGCATCAGATAAATATACAGGTTGTTCAGATTCCTGACATAGTGACTGATATAAAAAATATTAAAAAACAATAAGTACCTCAAGCCTTCCTCATGTATAAAGAGAAATAAACATTAATTAAGTGTTTAGAGGTATACATAAATATGAATTATTGTTGACTGACCATCTCAATTCGACTATATGTTTGTTCAGCGATTACTTCGCAAATTGAATTGATTTTGATGATTTTTTTTGTTTGGTAGGTCATAATTCAGAGGTGGTAAATAATATCTGAGTATAACTTTTTTTAAACATTTCTTCTATCTAAATAAACAATATTTATTCACAAATTTATAGACAATTCAAAAAACACACATCCACGATTGTTGTATATAAATTTTAAGACACTTTAGTGTGTAAAACACTAAAAATATCTAATATTTATTCAGTGAAATAAAAAATCTGTCTATTTTTTTTTTTAACTTATAATTAATACATTTTATATTCTGGATTAATTTAACACCTATCTAAAAAGCTTGAAATATGCATGCAAATATGTATGAAAAATGGGTAAAATGTGCATGAAAATTGTTAAAATATGCAACATAAATTATGAATTTTAGTAAAGTAAAATAGGGAAAAAGTGCCATATTTTTTTTCGTGGAAATTACATAATCGTTCAAAATTTAACAACCTTGTAGACTATAAATTATAGTCTATAATATTCAATACAATTAAACGAACAATTATATAACAATTTTTTGTGGTATAAAGAGAAAATTATTGTAAGACATAATTTTACACTTATTGGGTAACCTACCGAAAAATGTAGTAAATACAGCGAAAATATGCATGATCATGAACTACATTTCAGACAAAATATGCAATGATCGCTGAAACTGTGGTAAATATGCAAATGCATAATAATCCGGTCTCTAATCATAACTCTTATTATCTCTGACACTTGGGTTGGCCACTCAGTCTATACGAACTTACTTATAACAATGAAAAAAATATTGTTATTTTTAATTTAAAGATTTCTTCACCCGCACAATAACAATGTCAGATTAAACCACAAAATGACGAGTTAGTGGAGCCATGTTACAGATCACAATGTTGGTTCCCGGACTAATCTCGTTCAGTACACAAATATTGGCTAGACGCGGCATCTAGACTCGCGTCAAACCGTCTGTGTCAACCTGTGTTTACAACTTGTAAACAGCTAAGTGAGACGTGTTTGTCGCGGGGCAGACAATTTGTTGCATACGAGTTTTTTTGTCACGTTGATAGGTTTTCAAGATTTTCGTCTGGAAATATGTGTTGAATAATACCTATTTCAACCACTTAAAGGAAGTAATTCTCAATAATATATTTTGTAATGTTTCATATAAATAATTAACATTTATTAGTTTCACAAAATAATATCAGTTAGAATTTTGAATCGGATAATGCAGTATATAAAATACTATTTTTACCTACTGCATTATCTGATTCAAAATTATTTGAACCCCTAGTTTATAACTTTAAACCATTTGTCCTAAAACTGTTTTAGGTTTTTTTTTCTGTAGTAAATAGATATACATCTGACCACCAACTTGCCTAATTGTAAGCGATGGCGTGGCTGAGGATGAAGCATGTAAATCTAGAAGATATCTATTAATTCTAGCCTTAACGATTCCAAGATTATAAGTTCTCAGGAAACAGAGACGGCGGGACGAAGATTCTTCTTTATAAAATAAGTACATACTAAAGATTTTTTTTCATTATTCGTAAAGTTATGTGACTACAAGGGACAGTTTGTTATACAATAAAGAAAAAGGAAATAAGTAAAATAACAAATAAAAAAGTAAATACAATACAGGATACATTTTTAACCCGTTAACTACTACTCAGGTGTGGCAAATTATATGTAGTAAATTATTATTGAGATTTTGAGGCAAGTGAATTTCTCTTGTTACAGATAACCTTGTCTTTAAATCGAGAGGGAATTATTTTCTTCTGGGCTAAGTATGTTTTTATTGTAAAACTTTATTTCGCTCAACATCATTTTTGGCGGTCAAGCATATCCATAATTAAAAGAAAAATAAAGAAGTTTATAATTTCAAATTTGACGTTTCTGTAGTGACTAAAATAGGACAGATTCAATAGGACAGATTCAATAGGACAGATTCAATAGGACAGATTCAATAGCCCAAAAAGTGATAATTTCTAATGTTACTTATTTACATGTTTACCCACACCCTGTATGTACCATGCGCCGGCGCAGATGAGTCACACGCCGATCGTCAAACACTCTTACGACAAAGGAATAGAGATTACAGCTCAAATTGACCGGTTATTTACTCAAGTACCAGTCATTTATTACTTCACTGGTGTTTAGGAATATAGATAGATAAATTATTTATTGTTAACGTACATATATTATGCTTTTTTATGCACAAAAATTATTTTAATAATAAAATACTGAAAATCCGAGTAAACCAATAAAACGCGGCTAGTGTTAATATACTATATTGATATTATATGTGAATGTAAAAATTATATATTAAGACCAATGTTCAGCAGTGAGATCTAACGGATAAAAAAAATCTTCTATACAAGCGTGCTTCATTGTTGACAGCGGACTCCCTTAATACTCGCAGCATTATCTCTCGTGCATTAAAACAAATTACGGCCTTACCGAAATACGTTACTTAACTTTAACCATCGTCTTAAATTCTCTGTCTTCTTTCCGCAAGTGTCATTACGTATCAGGGAGAAGTTGACAAAATATGTTAAGCAATGCTTTAAAGTTAAGTAACGTTTTTCGGTAAGACAGTTAGTCTCTCACTTTTCTTATATCCCTACTCAATGATTTTATAAGTTTTAAAATGGTGTGAAGCGCTTCAGGCGAGCGGTCAAGCGCAAGCCTATATCCAAATAAAAAAATTATTCGATTGTATATTTCTTACAAATATTTAGGCCCTTAAAATGGCCGTAAAATACATTTTATTTTTTCGTCCACCTTAATTTCACAGCCAAATCAAAAACAGTTTTATAACCACCATAAAATATATTTTTTAACAATCAAATCTACACTTTAACTGTCATTGAGAGATTTAACCATTTCTATGTCACCCATACATGATACATTGTATTTCTCTAATATAAAATGTCCAAAAAAATTACGACCTAATAGATCATTTTACAACGTTACAAGCGTTATTTTAACATAACGTATAACGGTAACGGGTCGTGACGGATGCGTTATTGCCATATTTAACGATTTTAAATACAGCAAACAATAGTGTTGCCAGTTTAGTGCGGCTGTAAATCAGGAGTATCGTAAATTTGGTTTGAATGTCTCTTACTCTTGGTTTTATGTTGAGAATTTAGTTCGAAATTCATTTTTTGTCGTGGACGATGGAGTTTCAAGTTTTTTGCACAACATTGTTTGATAAAAAAGCTGATGAGAACTGTTTTCTAAAATATTTTACAGAAGTAGAAAATTAATAATTAAATGAGTATACTTGGGTAGATTTTTTCATTCACAGAGTTTTTGAAAAGCTTGTTCAGATTCGCCTGAAGAAGTATTCAATTTTCTCCTGTTATTTGACTGCCAACCACTAGTATCTATCTACATTTTCAGTGACGAGTGCAATGCATTACCACACAGGATTTTAACACTAATTACTAATCCTCGAACGCTGCCAAGAGTATTGTGTTTTAATATCATTTCTTCTACGAGTTCACGCTCTAATTCTGGGTTATAATGCACCTCTAGCGAGAACGGTGCGTCAATATAACAGCCTGTCTAAAGCATTCGACATTGACATATTCTAGTTTGTCAGAGTTGACCTAATAGGTGATAGTTACAATACCTAGTCTTGCCATAAATATTGTCACGAAGAAAAAAATTATTTTTTTATTGCAAATAATATTTATTACTTTTACAGTGTGTTAGTTTAATACATAAATATAAAACAATTTAAAATATAAGAGCTTATACGAAGTGGTCTCCATTGGCTGCAATACAGTCCTTTAAACGTTGAGGCCAGTTATCAATAGAAGCACGCACTCTTTCCATGGGAAAATTCTTCACTGCCAATCGTATGGATTGTTTTAGGGACTCCAAATTATCATGGCGTTTAGAGCAAGCCATACTCTCTAAAACTGACCATAAATCATAATCCAGCGGATTAAGATCAGGACTAGACGACGGCCAGTCTTCAGCTCTGATGAAGTCCGAAACGTTCACTTCCAACCAAGACTGCGTGGACCGAGCTTTATGACCTGGCGCCGAGTCTTGTTGGAAGGACCATACTTGGTTATTGAACATGGTGTTGTTAAGGGGCTTAACTACCTTCTCAAGAATGGTATTTTGATACACTTGTGCCGATGTTTTGATACCTTTTTCACAAAAATATGGCTCAGTCACTCCTTCATAGCTAACACCCCACCAAACCATCACTGAAGTCGGATAATGCCCACGTTGCACTCTGTCGACTAATTGGGAAGCTTCCTTAGAGCTTTGAGAATAAATACGGTCATTTTGTTTGTTAAAATGTTGCTCAATTGTAAAGATTTTCTCATCCGTAAACAAAATTTTTCTGTGGCCTCCCTTTGCGTACCGCTTCAGTAGTTGTTTCGATTTACCACCCTATTCTTTTTTAAATTATCAGTTAAAAAATGACCAGTGCGTCTCTTATAGGCTGCAAGTCCTGAGTCATCTTTTAAAATACGCGACATGGTTCTGGGTGCTATCTTCATCTCCCGAGATAAAATCTTTTGCTTTCGGACAGGATTTCTTCGAATTCTTTCCCTTACTGCTTTGACCACCTTTTTCGTACGAACACTACGTGGACGGCCAGATCTTTTTCTGTCACAAACAGAGGAGGTCTCATTGTACCTATTAATAGCCCGGTACACAAACATTTGACTAATACCAAGCGTATGGAGAGTTTTCAAAATTGTATTTGGCTCCATACCAACTTTGTGTAATGCAATCACAGCGATTCGGTTCTCTTTATCACCCCACTCCATTTTAATATCGCAAAATATTGTACAATGTATTGGCGCCAAAATTAGAAAACACAATGAACAATCGTATAAAAATGACAGATTCCAAATTTAAATGTAATATCTTTCTTATTTTTAACTGTAACAGTATTTATGGCCAGACTAAGTATAGGCATATGCCGGAGGCTGGAGAGTTGATGATAATGAGACACATGCTGGTATCGGTCTAATTTATTGTAACAAATAACTAAGCTTATATACTAAGTAGTACGTGCTAAGGCCTCCTATCTATATCAGTCATACCCTTACTATGCTAACGTATCCTGTATATAGATGATTTATCATTCTACATATAATCACGCATCTCGAACACTAAACTATGTGGCTACAGGTATTTAGGAAGTCCCTGAGATCTCTGCGCTTCTATCCTTATTATTCTAATTTAACTCTATATAAAATGACATAATAATTTTAATTATGTGATAAATTTTTAGTATCTTTAATTTCATCATCGTCATCATCACCTCAGCCATAGGATTTCTAAAAAGACCGATTATAAAATATTTTTAATTGTTTAATTATTATTTTTTACGTACCATATTTAATTATTTTTTTGTTCTCTCCATTAATGCATGATATCTCCATCTTTAATTAAAGTAGCAATTGAATTTATATTTTTAATGTAGTAATAAAAATATGAAAAATGCCGTAGTACACAATGTTGATAGAATTTAATAAACACCAAGCGAGCGACCTTCTCATCTTACGTAGTAATAATAACAAGTATCAATGTTAAAAGAAAAACAAAATACCAAACTGCACAAAAGAGGTTTTTGCAGCCTAACTTATGATTTCTTTACACTTAATACGCTGTTGAGTGTACGTTTTTTGTGAAAAAGTATGAGTTCAATCTCTGTAAAAGATTATTGCGCATTCTTTAGAAAAAAATCTAGTGAAATCACTTGTTTATTACGAAAAAGTTCGTTGGAAGTTACAAAAAAACACGCGTTTTTTTATATTTGTGAGAGATTTATGATTTGTATTACATAAAAATATAGCCTATGACACTCAGCAAGTGAAAACGAATCTAACGACACCTCTCACATCAAAATCGGTCAAGCCCTTTAGGCTTTAGGCGATCATAATTATAGAAACATACAGATATACATATACATACCCGCATACATACATACACTCGAAACACCCCCTCCTCTACCTCCCCCTCCCTTCTCCCCTCTCCTTACCTTAAAAAACAATTATAATGGAACAGTTGTCGGTGATTTTTTGAGGTAGGAAATAGGTTTAATCCTGTTTTACCCGTTCCCGCGGGAATCCCGTGATAAAAAGTATCATAGGTGTTAATCCAGATTATAAACTACCTGTGTGCCAAATTTCAGCCAAACCCGTCAAGCCGTTTTACCGTGAAGAAGTAACAAACTTCGCATTTATATTATTAGTGTGAATTGTGATGTGATTTATTAGCATTTTGTATTCCAAACTCCAATGGAACATATAAGTTATATATAGTATATTCGTAATCACCGTTAAAAACTTTTTATTTTGATACCACACTCGATGTATTTTGAAAACATAATTTTGTTTTGATATTACTTTTCCCCCCCAAATTATCCTTAATTTTTTTTTTATGTACCCAGTGTCACTCTCACGACTAAGACGAATCTATTGACACCACTCACATAAAAATACGACAAGCCGTTTAGGCTCTAGGGCGTGACAAAGAAATATACATACATACTTACATACATACACTCGAAAAACATAACCCTCCTTCTTTCGCAGTCGGGTAAAAACCCTCGCGCGCGAATGGTTCCGTACCATTATCTATAAAAACTGCAAAAAAAAATCACGTTTGTTGTATGGGAGCCCCCCTTAAATATTAATATTATTTTAATTTAATTTATTATTTTTAATGAATAATATAACTCAATATTCTGTGAATATTTCAAGCGTCTACCTGTTGCCGTTATCAATATCGAGTAAAAACAAGCAAAAAAAAAACACTTTTGTTGTATGGGAGCCCCCTTAAATATTTATTTTATTCTGTTTTTTAGTATTTATTGTTATAGCGGCAACAGAAATACATCATCTGTGAAAATTTCAACTGTTTAACTATCGCGGTTCATGAGATACAGCCTGGTGACAGACGGACGGACGGAAGGACAGACAGCGAAGTCTAAGTAATAGGGCCCCGTTTTACCCTTTGGGTACGGAACCCTATAAACGACCAAGTGCGTGTCGGGCTATGCGCTGTGTGGGAGTTCGTAGTTGTACATCACAAAAAAACGGAATTACAAATTATAGAACAGGTCTTCTTGTCACAACAAAGTCACTGGTAGGTATTTTATTGTAGGTATCAAACAAGAAGACCTGTCCTAATTCCGTTTTTTTTTTTAGTAAGTTTCCGAGTAAAGTTATTTTTTCTCCTTTTTCGTTGTTTGCCATCTACAGAATGGGAAGGTATAGGTGGACTGCAAGGCTACCCGACCTTGCAGTCCACCTATACCTTCCCATCGTCTCACCGCGTTCGGTCCGGACATACCGGACTCCGTATACATTTTAGTTACGCATTGAACAAAGATCGACGGCCGCTGATAAGAGATGATGAAACCGAGTGTGAACGCAGTAATGAGTTGAAATATAACATGCTTATTGTACGCACCAGATAACGAAGCACTGCTTTTTGTGGTCTAAGGCAAACAAATATAAATAATTAAAAATGCAAGTTACATAAATAAATGCTTGGTGGTGGTGCTTTTTTTTTGACCGACTAGCTACGTAGAAGTTTAACAATATGTTCCGGCAGAATCAATTCAAAACCAGTTCTCATTTCAGGAAAGAAGTGCCTAATATACTTGACCACATAGTGGTTAATTGAACCATAAAACATGTTAACCATAAAAAATAATTTGAAAGCAATATATCGCAGGTTAATTGAGTGATGATCAATAGGCAATTAATTTGTTTACTTATGTGTTTAAATGTCTAGGAAGAAGACAAGGACAAAAGTAAAAGTATGATAGAGGAGGGAAAGCGAAAGGAGTCTAGTTTTGAATGATATTTATTGTCATATATAGTCACACTCACAAAATTTTATATATAGGTATAAAATAATATTATTGCTTCTGAATGGGCTCGTCAAATAAACTTTGTTTGTCTTTAAATAAAATATTGTACAAAATAAACATTTAAATAACACAATTAACTTATACACTTCAAGAAAATTACATTATAAAAATGTTTCTGCAAGTATCTCATAACAGCAAACAATACACTTCAATAACTCTGCTGTATAGGGGCTTCGTCAAGTTTGAAAAATAAATTTAGTTATAAAAATAATAATAATACCGAATTGTCAGGAGGTTTCTGAGTCTGTAGCCCCTACCGCCAGCAGCTTAGGCCCTGCCCCGCTGTCGGCGGCATTCTAGGTTTAAGTTTTTCTAATGTTTTTATTGTTTTTTATATAAATATTGTAAAAACTTAGGCTTAAGATTAGTAAATAAATGTCTGAATAATAATAAAATCATGTTGATATGCGATATGGCTTAGTATAAGCTATTGTTATACCAAACTTCATCATGACATGTTCATCTATTTAGTCCTGAAAAAGTTACAAAATTATATATATAAAATATAAGTAGGATTACTTTTAGTTATAATAAGTAATTGTATATCTGGAAAGATAACTAGCGTGGCAAAAATGGGAACAGATGTCTTGAATGTATTGTTATTATAACAAACTATCGGAATGAGCCCTGAATGCTCCATTAGTTCTTTATTGGAAAACACTAACCTCTTTTAGCTTATGATTTGAACCATTCCAAGCGACAGATAAAAGCGTGTTGCCCAACAAATTTTAATAAAACCTCCTTTTTACAAGCTTTATGGCGACATATTTGTTCGTTGTAAAATGTTCGATAATGGGCTGTCTTTGTTTTAGAGGTCAGTGACTGATGACTCATTTAGAGTAATGAACTGATTTTTGTATTATGTGGTTCATGCAATACGAATGTAAGGTACAAGTGTATTGATGCTCCAATATTAATATGCTCTTTTGATATATTGATGAATTTTAGTGAGGTAAACTGACTTTTATTGTTAATTTTACGTTTTTTTTTATGCATGACAAATCTACGATTGACCACCAACTCGCCTGATGTTAAGCGACAGTGTGGCCGAGGATGGAGCTCGTCGATCTAGAAGATATCTATTCACTCTAGCCTTGAAAATTCCAAGATTGTAGTTCTCAGGAAACAGAGATGGCGCCAAAGAATTCCATTCCTGTGCATACGTTATCATTTTTAGATGATATAATACGAGTACATTTAGGGATTTTTGTTTTTATTTGAATCGAGTTTTTCTTTTTTATGCGACTGAGTTACAACACGAGGAAGTAGGTCATCATCATCACCATCATCTCAGCCATAAGAAGTCTACTGCTGGACATAGGCCTCTCCCATGGATTTCTAAAAAGACATGATAGAAGCGGCTTGCATCCAGAGTCTTCCTGCTACATGTATGAGGTCATCTCATGTTATTCTTTATGCTCAATTAATTAATTAATTCCTCAAAGAACTGTTCTTCCAAAAAGACTCGTGAGCGTACGAGTCTTTTTGGAAGAACAGTTCTTTGAGGAATTAAAATGTTCAACAGTCAGCAGAAAATTCGCAGATAAATTAAGTATGTAATATTTCTACGTGAAACAGTAAAAAGCTATGTTGTCAGGAACTCCAAATAAGAATCTAATGAAAATCGTTTAAAATCACGTGAGAGTAAAGTGCAAGTCAACTAATGTAAACATCATTTAGGCAGGTATATGAATTATAACGACCCATTGTGTTGCCATGTTCACCGCGATTAGCATAACATTATCTACGTCCATTAGCTAAACCGGCAATTAGATAACATAATGTTGGGTGTGCCTATAATTAACAATAATTATTGGGTAGAAAAACTGGCTGAAGATGGTTATTAAATTGTTTGATTTAATACTTTATTTTTTTATTATACTAATAACTTCGTGAGTAGTAGACCTTGCGAGCATACCAGCAGGTAACGTTACTTACATTATGTATAAATAGTGAAATGTATGTTCGCTAGATGTCGCCCGAATGTGGGCTGTCTATACCAACTCGCTTAGACATAAAATAAATTATTTCACACGTTGTTCGCTTCTCTTTAGGCGTATATTTTTTATAGTAAACCAGTTGTATCAGTTATCATAAAAAACCTATTTTTTAAATTATTATATTTCTATGTTCTAATCCAAAATATGTACTACCTACAGTCGAAATTTCACTCTATTCGGTTGAGCCATTTCGGTGTGATGAGTAATAATTATAATAAACAGGCACACACCAACAAACTTTTTTATTTATTTTGCATTATTGGGTTATCATTGGTATTTAGTTAGAAACAGAGTACCTACATAATTTATATTACTACTTAATTACGTACTTTAAATTTTACAAGTAAGTAATAATTATAGTTTAAGAAACTGAAAAAACCGACTTCAAAATACGCAATTCGTTTACTTGGTTGACATATTTTGCAGTTATTTTGTTATAAAAACCAAATTATCTCTGAACTATCTCCAAATCGATTCATAATTGGCGAAGTAATCGCTGAACAAACATACAAAAACAACATACAGTCGAATTGAGAACCTTTTCCTTCTTGGAAGTCGGTTAAAAAATAACTACAATGCACATAATATACTATTTATTCTAATCTTTACTCACCCATGCAACGATGCACGGTGGTGCGAGGTCACACTGCTCCAGTCCATAAATAATATCCATGTCATCACTATGGAGGCCGCTATTGTTCGTCACGTGAATCACATGCGGGCAAACTCAGGAAATGGTTGAAAACACACTCTTATTGTAATAACTTCTGACACAATGTTGGCTATCTAAAACAATACCAGTGAAAGGTTGAAAGTGACGGTAATGCAACGTTAACAAAGTTGAAACTATTGTGTATTTACATAATTGTTACATGAAGATAAATTCATACATAGTGCTAAAAAAAGTGTCTTCAATCCATTATACGTATAATAATATATATTCTAAAAACCCGAATAAAACGCTTCAATTCGGATTTCGAACTGCTAAATTATGGGATTCACTTCCTGGGTGGTGGGTCTTTCCTGATAGATTTAATCTGGTATCCTAACATTTTATATGAATTGGTTTATTTTTGTTGACGGTCAAGTTCAAGTCTGTCAGTAAAGTCATAATTTAAAAGCATGTTTACTGTATCGCATGACACTTTTATAAACTATCACGGCTGTTCACTACATTAGAAAAATAATGTCTAATGTATGTTTTAAAAATATTTTTTCCCATTATAACTTGAAAATGAAGGGTAGTTAAGTTCGCTTCGAAAAATATAATAACATAAATCTAAAACAAAATTAACTTAAAATTTAATAGCCGTTATAAAATATGACAGTCAACAAATCCTCAATATTTTACTACTAACAGTTACTATGCATTAATATTAGCATTATTTTATGGTAGGTACTAGTTTCATATTTTCTCTAAATTTAACTTTTTTTAAATATAATGATAGGATTTTTTTTACATATTAATAATTATTGTATAGAATCCATGTTTTGATAAAAATGTCATGCTAAAAATTAGTTTAAAAAAAATTAATATCATGCTGCATAGCTAAAAATAACAATGATATGACTTACACGCTACCGTATCTAAACGATTACCATACTGCATGATTGCATATTTTAACTCTGGTCCATCACACAAAAAATTGAAAGCGAAACTTCGTTTAATCATTTGAGCTCCTGTATTCACCCCTTTTCGATGCATCCATACTGATTGACACATAAAACCAACGTTAATTTATTCCAAAGAAGGTTTTATTATGCGATTTTCATTTTTATGTCTTATGCAATAGAGATGAATTTAAAACAATGTTTGGTATTCAAAATCGAGTCGTGGCTAATCGATCAATGATGGATGAATTGAAAATCGCAGGTGTTCGAATGAGTTGACTTTTTTTGTCCACGTCAATGCGTGTTGCATCCCATTGTGCGAGTGTAATGTATTGTCATCCACCCTGTATGTGTACTTTACATGAGAGCTTTATTTTCTTAGTATATGTATAGTAAGCTACAGTTACAATTTGGAATTACGCAACTCATTTGAATAAAATAATCTGGAAAAAACTTTTCATTAATACAATGGAAAATACTGACGGCTAACGGAAAATATAACAAATAATTATAGTTTAAAAAACTGAAGAAAAAAAAACGACTTTAAAATAAACTATTAATTACAATTCGTTTACTTCGATGACATTTTTTCACTATTATTATTAACGGGATATTTACTGTGTTCGCGTTAATTTTGAGCTCCCGATATTTCTGTTGTTTCATAGTGCTTTAATGAATGACCGTGATAGTTTAAAAAAGTGTTCGACATTTTTTCAGTTAATATTTTGTTATAAAAACCAAAGTGTTAAACCGATTTAGATAAAATTTTTATGCGGCCACCTCTGAGTTATTACCTACCTATTAAACAAAAAAGAATCATCAAAAACAATTTATAAATGGCGGAGTAATCGCTGAACATACAAAAAAACATTCAGTCGAATTGAGAATCTCCTTCTTTTTTTGAAAATTGGTTTAAAAAGCTAGTTTCCATTTATGAATTCCATTTCTCGGTTGTTTCATCAGAATTTCATCGTCGTTCTATACATTTTTTCGATGACTGAAAATTTCCTTTCAATGATTCTTGTACTTTGTAGACTTTTTCTAATTCTATCACCGGTTTCCGCGGTTTGATTTGGTGAAATTGACTGGTAACTATAGTTACCAGTCTGTAACCAAGGCCTGATATAATCGTTTTGACTTCCCGAAGTTAGGAACCAACCTCCTAATCCTGCAGAGTAAGCCGAGTATCAGCTGTGCTGGCTTGTCTCGCGGCTGCTAGCGAGCGCTCGCGATCATATTTCTCCTGAAGACATGCAAATGCCCGCTACAATAGCAGGTTTCCTGAACAATAGCTTAGGTACTGTTGTGGGAGAAATACTTTCACAAAGCGCTATTAATTGATTTTTTCCATATTTTTGTATAGCTCAGGTCAGAATAGACCTTTGACCATAGCATGCTGGATGCTAAGTTACGGTGTGGTTGAATATCTGTTGAGGTCTGGAATTGAGAAGTAGCTTTCAAAATATTTGCGTAAGGCAAAGGCGTAAGGCCAATCTATGTATCAAGAAATTACAAAATTATTGTTGTTTTATTTATTGTTATATGATGTCATATCTCGTAAATATCACGTGAGCAGCTAGCTCTATATTCACACGAAATAGAAGATAAGGAATAAATTTTACTTTTAATCTGTTCATTAAGTGACTTTTTTCGGTAATTGAAAAAGGTAAAAGATTGAAATTAAACAATTTTTAATGTATTTAGATCATAAAATTATGTAAAATTTACGCGATAAATCCGTTAATATGTATTTCAATGTTTCCAAAAACTGTAGCGAATTTTAAAATCAACAATGTCAGTGGATTTTTTTACAATATTGTCACACATGATTTGCAGACTCGTTTCGAGGATGAGATTTTATTTAAAGACTTGGACCATAGTTGCACCTGCTAACCATCCTCTGACAAAGGTTTGAATGCAGTTTTAGGGTTCCGTACCCAAAGGGTAAAACGGGACCCTATTACTAAGACTCCGCTGTCTGTTCGTTTGTCACCAGGCTGTATCTCATGAACCGTGAAAGTTAGACAGTCGAAATTTTCACAGATGATGTATTTCTGTTGCCGCTAAGTATAACAGCAAAAACAGAATAATATAAGTATTTAAGGGGGCTCCTATACAACAAACGTGATTTTTTTCTGTTTTTATTGATAATGGTACGGAACCCTTCGTGCGCGAGTCCGACTCGCACTTGACCGGTTTTTTTCTAATACCTACGGTTCTTTCTAGCTATAAGTGCAAAATTATAAAATAAAAAGTTGTTTGGCAATTGTCGTTAATCATTGTATTACTAATATTAAAGTCAGCGTAAAAACTATATAGTCTCAGATTTTTATCCCTGTAACCACAGGTCATAAAAACAATGATAACCTATAACCATAATATAGACATTCTCTCGCTGGCAGTACAGTGCCGCCAATATGACTGGCGCATTACAGCGCATCAGTCAACCCGCATTTGTGCAATATTCATTAAGCGAGCTGCTATTAATTCTGCAAACCATTACACTACCGAGGTGCGAGGTTGTGTTTTGGTTGGGTAGGGTTGTTGCTTGCGCTGTTATTATTATATGTCAGTAACTATTACTGTTTTGAAATGAACCAGAGATTAAGTATAGATTTAATTAGGACGTCAATTAGTTAATTTTCATTTAGTCACTTCAGACTGTCAGTTAAACCAACCCATTCAAAACTTAGTAATTGTCGTGATGCGAAACGTCCGTCCGTAGTTCGACCATCGTCCGTCTCACTCGCGCATACCCAAATTTTGAAGATATAAAATGACTTATGAAAAAAATATTACTTATAACACAGAATTCAGATAGTCAAAGACTTAAAAGTTGAATCTTAAATTTTATAAATCGTGATGGCGGTATAAAGCGAAATAACAAAATAAATATAAACAATAAGGTAGAATACTTTTTTTTTTATCATCCCTGTTTGTGCAAACTGTCCCACTGCTGGGAACGGGCCATTTTTTCATTGTGAGAAGGGTACTTTTCTTAGTGATCTAAAATTGGAAAATGTAAAAGTGTGACGCTGGCAAAGTAATCCTTGGTCAAGTTTATATTTCCAATTTCCTCCATACAATACACGTGTAGTCTTGTGTTTCTGCATTCAACCTCGGACCTGGAGACACCTGATGCATTCCCAGACGTTCGAGGTGAAGATTACAATAACATGCATTTAGAAATATGATAAAGACAGATATTGTGATTCCCCTCGTGATCTACGATCTTGACACAGTTCCCTATGCATGCGGCGATGACATGCTCTTGAATCAGTTGCGATGAAAACGTGCTGTAAAAGGTACGATGTAAGGTGTGGATACTTATCAATAAATGTTATTGGTATAAGTTGATTACGTATAAGTATAATATTAGTAATTGATGATGAACATCATTTTGATCTAAATAAATCATGAAAACTCGGTTACTTTGTTTAAGCAAGGTTGTCTGGTAGAGATCGTTTTTAGGGTTCCGTACCCAAAGGGTAAAAACGGGACCCTATTACTGAGACTCCGCTGTCTGTCCGTCCGTCCGTCCGTCTGTCACCAGGCTGTATCTCATGAGCCGTGATAGTTAGACAGTTGAAATTTTCGCAGATGATGTTTTCTATTGCCTCTATAACAACAAATACTAAAAAACAGAATAAAATTAATATTTAAGGGGGCTCCCATACAACAAACGTTACTTTTTTTGCTCGTTTTTGCTCGATATTGATAACGGCAACAGGTAGACACTTGAAATATTCACAGAATATTGACTTATATTATTCACTTTAAAAATAAATAGTTAAATTAAAATACAATTAATATTTAAGGGGGGCTTCCATACAACAAATGTGTTTTTTTGCCGTTTTTATAGATAATGGTACGGAACTCTTCGTGCGCGAGTCCGACTCGCACTTGGCCGGTTTTATTGTATATACAATTGCCGATTATTTTTCCTAGCATTTAAGCTCTGTTTTATTTATTTAAGGTGTAAATAATTGAAAGTGTATCTATATAATATCAGAACTCAATCTTCAATCCTTTCTTTTAATTAAAACAATCAGAGACCACAGATAAATCTGATGTCAAGAAAAACTATTATAAAAGTTTCAAATCTTTGGTAACTACAGCACTCTATAATGAGAAATCAGCTTATTTCAAGCAACATATTAATAATAATTATAAAACACCCAAACTTCTTTGGAAAAATCTTAAAAATAATCTATTACCTAGAAAGGACAATGAGCTCCCCTCTTTCTTTAATGATCCTAATATTATAAACAATCACTTTCTGAATATCCCTGGTAGTTCAGATACTAAAATCTCATATTTAACTTTCTTAGAGTATCACAGGTTTAGTAGTGCAGTGTTTCACATTGAACCTATTAGCCTAAATCAATTAATTAAAATATTGAAAAGTTTGAAATCAAATGCTGTAGGATGTGATGGTATCAGTTTGGATATGCTGTTTATGACGTTCCCATATACTATAGAGTGTTTGCTGGCAATTATAAGTACCTCCATTGTAACCTCTACCTTTCCTGATCTATGGAAACATGCAATTGTACGGCCAATATCAAAGATCTCTAATCCTGTAGATCTCAAGGATTTGAGACCTATTAGTATCTTGCCATGTATATCTAAAATATTAGAAAAGGCAGTGGGCATTCAATTGACTGATTATTTAGAGAAAAATGAAATACTGCCAGAAGTTCAATCAGGATTCAGAAAAGGTCGTAGTACTACAACAGCTCTTCTCGATGTCACTGATAATATCCTAAGTGCACAAAATAAGGGTATGTGTACTATTTTAGTTTTATTGGATTTCTCACGTGCATTTGATTCTTTAAATTTAAATATCATCATTTCCAAATTCAACTACTATGGGTTCGACACAGAGGCACTACTATGGTTTGACAGTTATCTGAGTAACCGTCAACAGTCAGTCAAGTTAAGCCAAGCTGATGGTTCTACACTGTTGTCAGGGAAATTAGGTATGAATAGAGGAGTCCCTCAGGGTTCAATTTTGGGGCCAGTTATCTTTACCATAAGTTCAGCTGATGTCATTGACCATATCAAGGACTGTAGTGTTCATGTATATGCAGACGACATCCAGGTGTATATATCATTTAAGCCACAGGATATTGATATTGCTATTGGGAAAATAAATTCTGATCTCGCCAGGATTGCAGCATGGTCGCAAGAGAACTGCCTGCTTCTCAATCCCCTGAAAACGAAATATATGATTTTTGGGACAGGGCAGCAGCTAAATAACCTCAGACCGACCATTGATGTCACACTTATGGGTGAACCTGTCGAGAGAGTGTATGAGGCGAAGAATCTGGGCTTGCTAATGGACGTCAGTCAAAGATATGAAAAACACATTTCTAATTGTATAAACAGTTGTTTTTATAAACTTAAAGTTCTCTATAAAATTAGACCTTATTTAAAGGAGGAGGTACGCATACAGTTAACCGAATCGTTAGTGCTTTCCAAGTTAAATTATATGGACCCTGTCTTTGGCCCTAGGCTGTTGTCTAAAACAAAGAGGCTAATTCAGCGTGTCCAGAATGCCTGTGCTAGGTTCTGTTTTGATATCCCTGCGAGAGCCCATGTTACTCCTTTCTTAAACAAGCATGTGCAGCTAAAACTACTACATCGTCGTAAACTTCACCTGGCGTGTCTCATGTTTGGAGTGGTCAAATATAAGGCGCCAAAATATTTGTACGAAAAGTTGTCGTGGAAGTGCAGTCGTAAGCCTGTCCGTCAATGTTCATTACAACTTTTTACTGAGAGGTGTGGCTCTGCTGTCTTCCGAGGTAGCTTTCGCTACGCTGCATCCAAGTGCTGGAACAATATCCCTCCTCCGATACGTAACCTGCAAAATGTAAACAGTTTTAGGTTAAAATTGAAAAAGTTTCTCTTTGATCACCAAAAAAGCGAAGAGCTACTTAGAAGTGACACAAGCGCTATTTAATTTTATTATTGAGTATTGGTTAAACTTACCTACGGTCTTAGAACGGTTATCGGTAGTAATAACCTTTTGGAGCTTCAGTTCCGTTATTATTATATATTTTTTCTGTAGTACAGGGGCAGTTTATTCTTTTTACTGCACTATGATGCTCACAATATATGTAGTCTCACAAATTATATTACTGTTTTTATACTCCATTTGTATTTTATATTGATCTTATCTTCAAAATTGTGTTGTAAAATATTTATCTGTTTGTTGCGAATGTCAGTCAGTGTCATCATGCCATTGGACGTCATTGTCAGTGTCACGGTATGACAACTGCGCTGACATTCATCTATTGTTTTTTCTTACATTTTTGGTTTTAAATATTTAAAGATAATAATGAACAAATACCTTTGTGTTTGATTGTATATGTATGTTTATTAAGCTTATCTATACGTAACAAGTATGATATGTTGAATACGTAATAAGTGTTATTTTTAAGTGTTTTCTCGTGTGTGGCGTCGCCTACTGGTTCCAGCGGAAGACCAGCGCTGGTTGTTTACAACTAGCATTATGCTGAGCTGGGGCCGGATTGTGACAAAAACATAATTTTGTGACCTATTTTGTGTGTATGATTTTTTATTTTCTGTGTGTTTTTGTTACAATAAAATTATGTCTATGTCTATGTCTATGTCTATGTAGATTATAACTTTATCTAATGCTAACAATACGCTGACGAAAAGAGCATCGGGGCGTTTCTTTATGGTCCGAATCGACCTATTCCAAAATATGTCTTGGGTCATTCGCACCGGACCAACCACTGCGGTGCGAATGGGCCCATTCAGAAACAGTACATGGGCGATTCGCACCGCGGTTTGAATCACTTGCGGTGCGAAACGCCGAAGTACCCGATAAATCCACCTGCTTGTAAGAAAAATGACGCACTTACAACCTTGAGATTACTTCATTACTTCTTCATTACTTCGTCATCACCTCAGCCATAAGAAGTCCACTGTCCACATTCTCCATGGATTTCCAAAAAGACCGATTGGAAGCGGCTTGCATCCAGCGTCTTCTCGACGCTTGTTTTCTTAGATTAGAAATAATAATACAACACGATATAATAATATTTTTTATCTTAGTAACTTAATAAGTAGATATTGGTACTAATAGGTTTTTAAAGTTACAAAAACTTTTGAAACAAAATCTAATTTCAACCCTGAATGTTCGGTAAACTACTCTTTTGTTCAACTCGTTGGACCAATGATTAATAGCGTCTATGAAGCCTCACCCCCACTATTGTATCAAAAACCTGAAAACAACAGACTGGAAACTTTAGTTAATTGCAATGTGGCTACAAATAAACTGAAGCACAATAAAACAGTTCAGTATATAATAACAATAATGTATTATTTAAATTGTTAACTTATAATAGCAAAGTAACACAAGTCAGCACAAAAGCAACACCTGCGCGTCTTCCGGAGAAAAATAAAAAAAATATCTGTCCCTCATTTTAAATATATTAACGAAAACAGATGGGTTTAAAAACTTTCTTTGGGAATGCAAAAATAATTATTTTCACACACTTGTACCAAACCAATCCCAATCACAGACTATGCTAATCCTGCATATTTGAATATGTCAATAATCACAGACGATTTACATAATGTGTCCAAAAATGTCACCTTGCGGAACACCAAAAGTTTATTTACTAAAAAGTTCTCACACGGTCAATTAGATGTGTCTTCGAGGATAAAAAATTGCATTATTCTAATGTGAAAACATTTGTCACTTGTAAATTATTTAAATTGTTCTCGACTTTGCAAGGGAAGCATGCAAATTTCCGAATGCGGCTGCAATCAGACTTGATCAGAAGCTAAATGAGGAATTTATACAAAAATGCAAGAGAGGGGATTTCTTTGCATTTTGCTGACTTGAGATTTTTGACGTTGCCGTTGTTTCTGTTTTGTGGATATTCGAGGTAATGTTTTTGTGTGAAAAAAGAAAAATATAGACTTTTTACATAAGTACGTATTTTTTCGGTGATTTTTTATTATGGTTACTTGTAAAATAATGAAGTCACGAAATAACAAGTCTGAATTATATAATGCGACAAAGACATTTAATTATGATGATTTTAATAAAATTTTCGGAACCCAATTTTGTAATTTATTAGTTTGTTTTACTGTGTTAATGTTGTGCTTAATTTAACCAATTTTCAGTTGATGTGGGTAAAATTCAAGCAAAATACATCAGTAAGATTCAAATTTGAAAGAGTCGTTTTTAAAAAAACATTTATCATTCCAAAGTGCAAATCACTAATCCCTACCAAGTAATGTAAATGAGGAGAACTGGCAAGTGCAAGTATTCACACCATACACAGCCTGGGAATCAATATCTGATAACAAGTTATTTTGAATAAAATACAAATAGTAACTTAACAAGATGAGATTCGAATAATTTACACGGTCAATTTGATAAGTAACCACGCTGAGAATTCTATGGATCTATCAATCGATATTTGATTCAAATTAGCAAAAGATGCAAACAAGTTAAAGCAGTATTTAAATAACGTCACAGAACATAGTAGCAATAAAAATAAATATGAATGCAACACAAAGAACAATTTTGAGGATCGGTAAGAAAAGATTAGCGTAATGATTTAAAGTGTATAAATAGCAACACAAATAGTCGCAAGTATCAATAAACTCCACAAGACATTCTTTACACTTCTTTTTTAGTTAATAAAAATGTACATTATATCTATTTTTGTTCACATTTGCTCATTAGCATGTCTAAGAAAATAGGCAAAAGAGAATGTTTGCCCTATTTTATCGACCTATTGAATAATAATAAATAAATAAATAAACTAGGTACAATCAGTTTCAATGGATTTAGGTGTGAAAATTCAATCGTTTTGCAATATATTATGATTTTCATGAATGACTTTCATACAAACGTAAAATGTTAGTTTCAATTTTAAAAACAAGATCTTGATGCGAATAAATATATTAATTTTCGGATCAATGTCCGAGAATAAATTAACATAAGCAACGAAGTGCTACAATAATAAAGGGTCATCAGACGACGAGATCCCCAGACGTATCGGAAATGGTTGAAATTCTTTTATCTGGTTCGGTACACTTGGCGCTTGTGTTTTTTAGGCAAAATCATAAAAGTTGAAAAAAAAGGATTTGTTTTTGACATTTGCCGTGAGAGATGAGAGCAATAAAGATTAAATCGATTAGGTACTATCGGTAGACAGAATTGTTATTATCAATACCTAAGAAGTAGGATATAACGTTTTGAGTATTTATGTTTATGTTTATCTTTATCTATAAACCTTCAACTAGCCTGTTGTTACACTATGGTCGATGATGGACTTCATGGATGGATTTATTTATAGAGTTACGGTTTCAGAATATTTTATTTCTCATAAGAATTACAAATTCACTTACTGAGATAATACACTTGAAATATCTTAAAGTATTTAAAGCACAGTGAGCAAAAGATACTAGTACTAATTATGTTTTATATTCTTGCGATGCCAATAAACCATAAATCACACACTTAAGCAAGTACCTGTGGAACATGTTGCTGTTTATACACAATTTTTTATAGCATGGATTTTTGGAACAACCTCCATAAAAAAAAACATATTTTGATATGACTATAAATTAAAGAAATATGATAATTTCATATAGACTAACATAAGTTAACACGTACGTTCTTAGTATCAAACAAGAGACCCTGTTTTAAGTTCACACAAATTATGACGTGTAACTACGGAACCCTACATTGCGCGTGATATGTTAACGAACTAATAATTTTATAACTCTCGTCTTATTGTTTATCGTTGTCGTGCTGGTTCACGTCAATTGTTTTAGTTTATCTAAACTATAATTTTTAAGCTATTGCATAGCTTCTATCGCGGGCCTTGAGCGTGGAGACCGAATCCAGAAATTCCGTAACGAAAATAACCTAACACACCGCGCGTAAAGCTATTATGCAATAGCTTTACCGCGGCAGTCTCCGAGTGCCACACGTCTTTTTTTTATTTTTTTTTGTCCAATATTACAATACATATTTATTAACTTTATAGTTTTTAGGGTTCCGTACCCAAAAGGTAAAAACGGGGCCCTATTACTAAGACTCCGCTGTCTGTCCGTCCGTCCGTCTGTCACCAGGCTGTATCTCATGAACCGTCATAGTTAGACAGTAGAAATGTTAATAGATGTATTTCTGTTGTCGCTATAACAACAAATACTAAAAAACAAAATAAAATAAATGCTTAAGGGGGCACCCATAAAACAAACGTGATTTTTTTCATTTTTTTAGATAATGGTACGGAACCCTTCGTGCGCGAATCCGACTCGCACTTGGCCGGTTTTTTATCGCATTAATATAATCCGTCTTAATTATAAACGCTGAATTGAAAAAAATATGTAAATATGAAGTGTTAATCGGAAATAGCAATAACGACTCCAATTCCTATTTTATGAAATCTATAATAAAGTACCAGTAAATCTGTAATTATTACTAGGCTTAAAAAACAGATAAAAACTTTAAAATGTTTGAACTTTTAACGTATTTATATCGCGTATGTTTGTTTACATAATTTTAAAAGTCTAACTTTTTTTTTATAAAATAAGTGTTTAATTAATAATCCCACAAAACCCACGAAATCATTATATAAAACATACATATAATCTTTAGTCTTAGTAATTTTGTGAGATCTTTAGTAACAATTCTATATATTATTATGTTGTAAGGCTTATCTTATTTAATTTTTACATTAACTATTTCGTGCTAAGTTTTGATTTCCAAATTTAAAACTGCCAAAAAAATATGTATTAATATTCTAAGCACTACGTGTCTGATAACTGGGATGACTCACAACAGCCCATTAATTGTTCTCTATAGAAATTTGCGTAACTCGACGGCGATACTTCGAAAAACTTCACTACTATACCGTCATTTCAAATTTCACCTTTACATTACTTAGGTTAACGCTTAAATTTCTATCTATATGTAACGATACTTGTAACTCTTTTCAGTCTGGTTCGTTTTGAAGAGCACTCAAAGCTTCATTGAAGTCTAATTTATAAACCATTCCAATTTGGACTTTAATATGTATATTATTAAGTCTAAACTGCTTTAAATTTCAAAAGCATATACAATCTTTTTAGCTTGGTGTTTGTTAAAGAGCACCCAAAGCTTGATGGTGCAGGTGTCCCGAACAAAGGATGTTAGGTTCGATACCCGTCCAGTGTATAGCGATTTGTGGAAAAAATACAACAAAAGAGATTATTCACGATTTTGTGTTGTATAGTACGGTCCGTTATGGGTTCTTTCACTTTGTTTTGATTGTGTTCATTGCAAAATAGTGATGTAAGCACTAAGAAATACAATTTAATAGATACACTGTTATTGTATACGTTTTCACCACCTTCAAATATAATAAAATTTAATTTCTATTTCTAGTTTTTCCCTTTGATATCAATTCTGATTAACGAACTCGCCCCAAAAAGGTGAAAAAGCGAGAGTTGGCTCGCGCCCGACGCGCGCCAGGAACCGTGGAGTCACGTTCATCAATCAGAGCTATTGCAGCTCTGTGGGTGCCGTTCACCGCTGTAGGTACAGGGATGTATACTTGAATCGTGTATTATACTACATATTACTTTGTTGTATGTATTCGAGATTTACGTTTAAGGTGGTACAATGTTCATACTAAAGTATGTTTAATATATATATTTTTTTTTATCAGCCCTGTTTGTACAAACTGTCCCACTGCTGGGAACGGGCCATCTTCTCATTGTGAGAAGGGTTAGGCCATAGTCTGCCACGCTGGCCAAGTGCGGGTCGGCAGACTTCACACATCTTCAAGATCATTGAGAACTCTAAGACATGTAGGTTTCCTCACGATGTTTTCCTTCACCGTTTGAAGTTGTCGGCAATCAACAATACGCACATAACTTCGAAAAGACAGAGGTGCGTGCCGTGGGATTCGAACTCAGGACCTGCGGATCGCAAGTCAGACGGTCTCACCACTAGGCTGCCGGAAACTTTAACTTTATAATTAATTATTATTGTTGAAAATATTATAATAGTTTTACAATAAAGTTATTGTGACTAGCATTTGTCGATCTTTATTGGAGAATGGTGGCAAATAATAGTTTTTGGAGAAAAAAATAGATATTAGTAGCAAAAATATCAATAAAATATTTATCCATGGTTTTCGATGAAATATTATTTGAATATTTCTTATTAATCTCCAGGTTTCTACAACACATATGATTTGCTGCCAATAAAAACCGATATTAAACCACAATGATTTCATAGTAAAATTACTTATTCTTTTCGACCATAATTGCTAAAAATACTTTTGTATGGAAATCTTACCACTTTAACTTGAATCTATCCTTATAAAGGCTATGTCCTGAATCGTTTGACAAGCTATATGCTGTCTCTATTCTTAGACATAAATTTGGAGGGTACTTTCCATGGAAATGCAGATATCCACTAAAAAGGATTTTTCTATAGATACGTTTTGATAGGTAAAACCGCGAGATACAACTAGTATATTATATTCTAATGTAGTAGAAGTTTGGCCTCAATTTATTGGATGTTAAAAGACTTAAACGACTTGACTACAATGGCAACTAGCTCTCAAATGAGACCGACTAAACGCACTGAGAGGTTCTTGGTGACAGATTTTCAATATTTTTGTATAATGTTTTCCTTCCTCAAAAGCTATTTGGAGCTATTCCGATTTGCGATTTCCAGCACGAAAATCCACTGCGCAATTGACTATGACAATTCTTTTTTTTTTTCAATACAATATTCACTTGTGAGTTTTCTTTAAACGAATATATTTAAACTTAACCGCGATGAAAGTTCAAAACAAAGAATTTACCGCAAGTTAACAATTTATATGGAACCAGACGGGTTGTCCTTAATTCGTAAATAATAACGTCTGCTCGGGTATTCGTCACATCGCTTACCGATACCTTTGAAAAAGGTACTTTTATACAACACAGCAATCGCAGTCTTATTGCCAATTGAATAATGGCGAAAATTGGATGCCTAAATTATTATATTCAAACGATTTTCGATATTGTAATTCCGAGAATCGGAAATGATTACCAGGTTTTAAACCGATATCAGAATTGCGATGTCGTTAACCGAAACGGTTTGTTTGGCTTTTAGAAAATTAAATAGTATATAATAATATATGTATTTTTGTAGTATTATTCATTTCTGACGTCCACTATGGAGAGATAAAGGTGTACCTACGTTTTATTTTTTCTGCATAAACAACATAATATGTATACAAGTCAGATGAGTTAGAAGGTTCTCGAGTGGAGACCACGTGCCGGCAAGCGCAGCGTAGGAAAACCAGCCACGAGATGGACAGATGACCTCATACAAGTGGCGGGAAGACGCTGGATGCAAGCCGCGCGCCAATCGGGCTTTTTGGAAATCCATGGGGGAGGCCTATGTCCAGCAGTGGGCTTCTTATGGCTGAGATGATGATGATGAGTCAGATGACATCATCAAGGCAATGGATGAACAATGGCTGATGATGATGATGATGTTGATATAATATACATACGTTTGAGTACAATTCATGTGATAATAAATGTCAATTGGTCAAGGATAGAGTACAGCGATCTAGAAGATAATTATGTATAGAAATTATAGAATTAATCAATTTCTTCTAGACAGATAGGCTCTAGACATGTAAAGTCCTAGATTATAGTTCCAAGAATACAGGATAAAGAGTTCTACTCAAGCATATCGAGAACGACAAGAAAAATCATGGTATATAGATTTTTAAAATGGATGCTGGTTGGTGTGCAGACTTTTGGCGGAGATTGCTGAAGTTCAGGATTAATTTGTAGAATATACAAACAAGAAAGCTAATAGACTGGAAGGAAAAATAATAGATTATACCATTGTTACGAGTATATTCTAACCGTACATCTAAACTTTTCTGGGTTTGTTTTTCTAAGTGCCTCTTTCATAATCTTTGAGTAAAGTGAGAAGTAGCTACGTGCCGAGTAATGTTACTCAGCGAGTAATAGTCCCGATTAACTTTTGTCAGTTTCATAAACGAAAACCTAGCTCCGAGTAATAACTCAGGGGTTAGCCGAATGAAAGAATGAAAACATTTATTGTTCGTTCAAATTCCTTTGTTACAACTGTTTAGTTAGTCAAACACACGTAGCGCCACAATCGCATACTTTACATGGTACTTAATATGAAAATATTAACTGACAACTGAGGTACGAAATATGATAATTTTATGAGGTTAGTATCAAGTTCTATAATTCGAACTATAAAATTTTTGATGTTATTTGTTCTTTATATTTGTTAGAAATAAACAGAATAGAATTAAAACCCATTTTTTTTATATGTGTTTGGTTTTGGCTCTCAGTACACTCTTAATACTACGATTATATATATCAATTCATGTTTATCTTTTAGGAGTAAGATATCGTAGTTTACCTGGAAATAGAGTCCTTTCTCCACATTTGAACAAAAGGTCATAAAATAATAAAATCCAGCCAGGGACATCTACAATAGAGGTTGTACGAATGGCACATCTGTTTATGACTGACAATGGTCTTACTCGTTGATTATCTCCGATACTCGGCAGATGAAGTCACACGTAAGTTACGGGCCAGTTTAAGAGATGGTTATGGCTACTCAGACATTATGAAATTAGAATCTACAATTACTTGGCGGTTCAAGTGGCAAGTAGCCAACTTTGATCTTTACTCGGGGGCGGTGAAAGAAGCCCTAAGAATAACAAAAGTTATAAACACGATATAACTAGTAAAATAATTTACATATTTTATATCTAGTTTTTCAACTTCTTCAAAATACAGACAGTTATCACAACTCCACATCAAATTTTATTTCCTGTTACTTCGCAAATTGACTTGTAATTCCAACTTTTACTGTTGAAAACACAATTAAAACTGTGCCAAGCGAATAAACACCTTATTACCTTGTTTATTACAATTATACAGCGCAAAGTGAAGAACAAACTTGTTCCCAGAAAGCCAAACAATAAGCACCCAATAAACATAAACAATTATGTCCCGAGGCGTCTGGGGCTTGCACTAGTGATGGGAAAAGGGAATCTTCTGAAAAATAATTCGGTAGCATAATAATTTCTTTTTACTTTGCTTATTAATTATTTTTTAACGAGTTAGTGTTTTTATTAACTACGCGAAACAAATTACATGGGTAATTAAATCAACCTAAACTACTACAGCTTGTAACAAATTTACAATACCTAGAGTACCTGTTGTACTGGTTGGGAATATGCACGAATTTTATGTAGTAGGATTAATAGTTTTAGTGGAAATGAAAATATATTACACATACTAAAAAAACTAGTAATTCTACGAACAGTAAACCTCACGAGCGTAAACTTTTGCAAAATTATCTGTTGCAACAGAGTCTGTGTTGCTGAGGTCCACTGCTCTCATTCAAAATTCTTGTTAAAAATTCAGTATTAAATGTTTGTTCCAATTATTATGAAAATTGGCCGACAGATGGCCTCGTAGCAAATTTTTCCTCTTTTTAATGGCAACCATAAAATTCACAACCTTTAGTCTTAACAATCTCTTGATCAATGTATTAATTTTTAATTAGAATTGAGTACCAAACATTTTTAGCAAATATTATTTATGTATTTTTAGCAAATAATATTATATTAGCACAACAATCTTTTCTCTTTTGTGAGAGGAAAATAAGGAATGTTACTTATAAAAAATTACCGACGACGAATAAAACTATAAAATTGAGGAACCCGTACGCAAGTACCAACAAACATCAGGTCAGAAGAACGGAAATCTTGGTAGTTGATGCAGAGAGATTCGCTCGCTTCGATTACATGATCAATAATTTGAATCAGTCAATAAATATACGATATATAGACATTTATTTTTTATTGGTGGTGTACATTCTGTCCCCTTCCCGCGAAATGACAGTTTGTATTAAAATGTTGTATAGCGCACGTGACGCATGACGTGGTCTTCCGTGACGATGTGGTCTTTGTCTAACATGAAATTGAAATGCTTGTAAGTTTGTTATTTTTGAACATATTTTTTTATGCAGAATCGATTTCGGTTTAGCTTTTTATGGACAATTAAAAAAAATGCATACTCTCTATTGTTATTCTTGTGAAGCCTACTGCTACAAAAGCACTTCCCGATTGATTTTAAGACTAAGACTGAGAAATTGAAGCCAATTTTCAAAAAATGTGTTTTCCTAGTGAGCACATCACTACGCGCACTAAGTGTTATAGTGGCTCCATCTCTAATTGAAGTTTATTCACGTTTCCCTGAGTAGATATTAACACCTCTGCCTTTGTCTCTGCGACTAATGAGCATTCGAACTAACGTCTTTATTTCGCACTGTCTACCTACAAATTGATTCTTTCTGAAACTGTGAACCCCTTGCGAGCACACAATAGGGGTTTATACAACCATCTTACTTATAAACGCTTAATAAGCGCATTTTAGTTAAACAATGTTTTGTTCCGCTTTCGCGCGCGGCAGTTTCCTTCTGACAGAAAGTGACAAGTCCTTATTCAGTGAATAAGTTTGTAAGTAAGGAGGATAAAGTATAACTAGGCCACGTACAAAAATGTAATAGCTACACGTAAGTTCGCTAGATGGCGTGCAAAGCTCAGGCTTCTTCCAATATAAATAGACGAATCGACGAAATGTGTATCTTATCGCACTCGCTCGTTTTTTTTTAAATGTAGAAATAGGTTTGCGCTCGACTGACAACTTGCCTGATGTTAAGCGACGTTGCGTTCTACGATGGAGCGCGCTTACCTAGAAGAAACCAATTCACTCGCGATTTAAAGACACCCAGATTAAATCTAAGAAAAATAGTTAGGGAGACATCGGTGCCTTCCGTAAAAAACTCAGAGGCTGGCCATCGAGGGGGTTTTAGTGGGTCCCAATTCCACATAAACCAGTTGCACCCCAATGCAGCTGGGCATCTTACGAAGATTTCCCCCGTCAACAAAAAAAAAGGGTACGCTGACAGCATACCTAGCTTGCCCTATATAGCTATATATAATCTAGTGATAGTGGGATTGAACAAATTGATTATCTTTAGAATTTTATCTGGACTGGGGAAATATATTTGCTTTTTGTGTAGTGGTGTACTTTAGTATACTTTCATGATAAATAGATAAACTCTTTATTGTTTACATCTTAGCTAATACAATACTTTCTAATAAAATACATACTCTTACTCACATGCTAGTGAAACAACAGGCGGGCTTATCACTTCCACGTCCACTTGACGTCTTCCAGACAACCTTAATGATTTGATGCTTTTGGGCTTCCGTACTTGACATGCGAACGCTTAGTCCCTGAACGTTATTGAGTAACTAGCCCTAGTATCAGTGTTTATGTTCATGTATTGTGTCAAGTAGGAATACGGAAGCCTCGGTGTGCGAGTGAAACTCTTACTTTGCCGAATTTATTTCATGATTGTTATTAATTTGTAAGACAGTCGATTTTCTAAAATTTCTTGAGATAAAATTTTCCTTAAAACCCCTTATTCATTTTCTTATTCCTTCTCCCAGTAGTTCCTTGCGTAAAATAACAAATTAGCTGGGAGTTCGCTCCGGAGTGTTATTGCAGACGTCTTGCAGGAGTCGCTGCCGCCGCTTACCTTATACCTACGTGGTGGTGGCGTGGCATTTCAAACTTGCCAGTACTAATTGAGTATACTAGCTTTTACTTGGAATAATAGTTTATGTAGTATAAATTGAATATAATAATTATTGTTTAAATAACTGAAGCAACCGACTTCAAAATATCTAATTTCGTTTACTTGTATGTCATTTTCCCAGTTATTATCTTATAAAAACCAAAGTACTGACCCAATATTGATAAAATTTATATGGTACGCCTGAACTATTACCTACCAAACCAAAAAATAATCATCATAATCAAGTCAAAATCGTAATCGTTTTACAAACATAAAAAAAACCTGTCGAATTGAGAACCTCCATCAGATTCAGATTCAGATTTCATTTATTTGCCAAACATATGTACAAAATAAGATGTTGCAAGATATAAATAACATGCCCAATTATTATGCCATCTTTTTGGAAGTCGGGTAAAAATAAATAATATGTCGTAGTATCGTACAATAACCCCAGTTTTAAATCCACATTGTGTTATACATGTGGATGATTACTTAGTCTGGCCATAAATACTGTTACAGTTAAAAATAAGAAAGATATTACATTTGAATTTGGAATCTGTCATTTTTATACGATTGTTCATTGAATTTTCTAATTTTGGCGCCAATACATTGTACAATATTTTGCGATATTAAAATGGAGTGGGGTGATAAAGAGAACCGAATCGCTGTGATTGCATTACACAAAGTTGGTATGGAGCCAAATGCAATTTTTAAAACTCTCCATACGCTTGGTATTAGTCAAATGTTTGTGTACCGGGCTATTAATAGGTACAATGAGACCTCCTCTGTTTGTGACAGAAAAAGATCTGGCCGTCCACGTAGTGTTCGTACGAAAAAGGTGGTCAAAGCAGTAAGGGAAAGAATTCGAAGAAATCCTGTCCGAAAGCAAAAGATTTTATCTCGGGAGATGAAGATAGCACCCAGAACCATGTCGCGTATTTTAAAAGATGACTTAGGACTTGCAGCCTATAAGAGACGCACTGGTAATTTTTTAACTGATAATTTAAAAAAGAATAGGGTGGTAAAATCGAAACAACTACTGAAGCGGTACGCAAAGGGAGGTCACAGAAAAATTTTGTTTACGGATGAGAAAATCTTTACAATTGAGCAACATTTTAACAAACAAAATGACCGTATTTATGCTCAAAGCTCTAAGGAAGCTTCCCAATTAGTCGACAGAGTGCAACGTGGGCATTATCCGACTTCAGTGATGGTTTGGTGGGGTGTTAGCTATGAAGGAGTGACTGAGCCATATTTTTGTGAAAAAGGTATCAAAGGTATCACATCGGCACAAGTGTATCAAAATACCATTCTTGAGAAGGTAGTTAAGCCCCTTAACAACACCATGTTCAATAACCAAGTATGGTCCTTCCAACAAGACTCGGCGCCAGGTCATAAAGCTCGGTCCACGCAGTCTTGGTTGGAAGTGAACGTTTCGGACTTCATCAGAGCTGAAGACTGGCCGTCGTCTAGTCCTGATCTTAATCCGCTGGATTATGATTTATGGTAATTTTTAGAGAGTATGGCTTGCTCTAAACGCCATGATAATTTGGAGTCCCTAAAACAATCCATACGATTGGCAGTGAAGAATTTTCCCATGGAAAGAGTGCGTGCTTCTATTGATAACTGGCCTCAACGTTTAAAGGACTGTATTGCAGCCAATGGAGACCACTTCGAATAAGCTTTTATATTTTAAATTGTTTTATATTTATGTATTAAACTAACACACTGTAAAAGTAATAAATATTATTTGCAATAAAAAAATAATTTTTTTCTTCGTGACAATATTTATGGCAAGACTAGGTATATATATGTGGTAAGCACCAAACCCAGATATAGTAAGTACTAATGCTAAATTGCGATGTGAAATAAATGGCAGAAGACTAGTTCTTTCTCCTTTTTTCCTAACCAATTACCGTTCCCCATCCTTGTCTTTCTCACGTATCGCGTAACTGGCGATGAGAGACAGTCTGTTTCGTTGACCGAATGGCGGTCATGTGATCTCTCTTAAAATAATGAAAAACTGTTGTTCTTCCTGTGATTTAGTGTAAAATATTATAGACATATGTGCAGAAATGTCCTATCTTCGAATTGTGATGTAAAAAGTGATCTCCTGGATCTTCCTGTGGGAGCAGCAGCGAAAAACATGAGTCCTTTCATGTGCCTTCCTCACCCCTAGATCTTTTGCCATTATTAGGTTCTAAATTCAAAATACGATACCAGCGCACATACAACCATTCCATGTTACTTATTTTGTATGGTATTACCTACCACCATGCTAAACCAATAAACGGCTTAGAAGTTTTTTTGCTTACATAATTCACTCGACCGCACTGCAGTACCGTAATTCTCTATGCAACCAGTAAACACGAGCAAAAAATGCGGGTAGATGTGACTCATACTGACCGTTAGCGTGAACCCACAGTTTAAATAGCAATTACTACGTAAGCAGTAGTCGGTCGTGACTAAAGAATTATTTTAATGTCGTGATAAAGGATTTTGCACTTTTATTTTACTATGAAAATGAAATGAAAGAACAATTTAGTAAAAGACACTTTTCCAGGGTGCGCCCGGGCAAGTTTTGTTTTTATACTTGACTGGTTTTCTAGCTCAGTGGTATTACGATTGCCTCCTGAGCTGTAGGTCGTGGGTTCGATGCTCACCCAGGGCAAACATTTGTGTGATGAGCATGGATGTATGTTCTGTGTTTGGGTGTTTCTATGTATCATATGTATGTATGTATTTACAAAAAAAAAAGTATTTATGTATTCTATCAGCCATCTACTTAGTTCCATAGTACAAGCTTTGCTTAGTTTGGGCTAGATGGTGTTGTGTGAAATGTACACAAATATTTACTGTTATTTATTATCAAATATACAATTGAGTAGTGAAACGAACAAGTAGTGTTAGCTATATTCTTAAAAATACCTATCACTTTAATTCTAACAAGAATTTTACAAGTTAAAACTGTGTGTAAATCCACAGCGATTTTTGTGAAATGTTAAAATTATTTTCGTAAATTTTCTATTTTACTTATTATAAGTGCCAGTTTGGATTACTCATCTAGTTACCTAAAACTCCAAGTTAAAACCCCTGAAGATGTCGCTACCAACAGTTACTACAGGTAATGAGACCACATTATTATTGTGTGCCTATTGCTGTGGAGATTTTGGGCAACTAAGGTGCCAAAGCTGAGGGCGGAGGCCAAAGAAGCCTTATAACACAAATTGGGCGGGATAACAACGGTGACTCCCGCTCCGGCTTGTTACTAGTGCAAAAGTTGGCCATTGCCATTCAGCGGGGTAATGCTGCACTGAGGCACTGAGGCTCGGGTGTTTTCAATTTATTTTATTTTATATTCACACACAAAATTATTATTTGATTGTGTTTGTTATTCTTTAATAGACAACTTCTATTATCAAAATATGAAATACAATTATTTTAATCTACAAAATTATCTGAATAAGATTAGAATCTACTAAAAATACAAATTAAAAGCAATCACTTAGAAGCCAAATAGATGATTTATTCACGCTACTTACCGAGAGATTATTAGATACTTAAAGTACATACCTACATATAGAGAGTGCTCAAGTACCGGCAAGCGCAGCGTAGGAAGACCAGCCACAAGGTGGACAGAAGATACCATACAAGTGGCAGGAAGACGCTGGATGCAAGCCGCTTCCAACCGGTCTTTTTGGAAATCCACGGGGGAGGCCTATGTCCAGCAGTGGACTTCTTATGGGTGAGTTGATGATGATGAGAGAGTTCTCAATGATCTTGAAGATGTGTGAAGTCTGCCAACCTGCACTTGGCCAGCATGGTAGACTATAGTATGATATGGCATGGTATAATATAGATATGGTATGGTATGGCATGGTATGGCCTTACCCTTCTCATAATGAGAAGATGGCCCGGGCCCAGCAGTGGGACAGTTTGTACAAACAGGACTGATAACAAAAAAAGGTAAACAGTATATATTTTCTAAATTTCAAACAAACGATTTTGCTTTACGACTTTTAAATTGGTCTTGTAGATAGGAAGAAACCTTACAAACTTACATTTTGCACCTGAACAAGTTTGATTTGATAAGGATTTGTACTATACATTGTTTTACACAGCTGTAAAGTTGACTTTGTTTATAATTTTAAAACTCCCTACGGTGTTAAAGTAGTAAAACTGAAGATTCCGCATTAAAAAGTTTATTTTATTTGATAATTTTGTTGCGTCATAAAATTATAGAAGTCGTATTTCAATATTTTACGGGCGTGTGTACACCCCTTTGTTTTTAGATAAATTGGGGAATGTAATAAAATAGCATAATTGAGTGAGAATTTTATTGTATTCAATAAAATTAATCAAATAAGTTTATTGTTATTTCATAATGGGTTTTATACAAAATATTATGTATCAAGAAATAATTATACTAATTTAAAAACTGAGACAAACGTTTTTAAAATACAAAATTTCTTTTACCTGAATGACATATTTTTTTCCAGTTATTTTGTTTTAAACAAAGTACTGAATCGATTTTGATGAAACTTATATACACACAACTCCTTTTTGAAGTCGGTTAAAAAGAGCTTTAATTAGCTAATAAGTAGAACAAACATACAAACTTCTGCACCAACATATCACACATTAACAGCAACATCATAATCTCAGTCTATCTCAGCGCAATAATTAAAGTGCACATCTCACTCCGCCAAATGTACACTTTACCGTGAATTATGAACATTTTGACGTCAGAGTGAACATTTTGTCGTCAAATGCGGACATTTTGCTGGAAATGGCCGCGAATCCGCTTATCTTAATCCTGGAACGGAAATCAGGTGGAGCTACTAAATAAGAGTTAATAGTCTAGTAAAAATAAATTCGTTTGTACTTATGGAGCAGATCACAGTATTTGCAACTGGGGGGAAAGGGAAGGGAACCGAAAACTTTCTTTAAAATTATGATAGGAAAATAACTAAAAATCATATATCAACAATAATCCCCGATTTTTAGACTAGCTGCATTCCGCGGTTTCACTCACGTAGTTATGAAAAAACGGTGATGATTATGATGATGATAAGTAGCTTATGTCCGTCTCCAGCTCCAAAGCTATCTCTATACTAATTTTCATAACGATCGGTTCAGCCGTTTGAGCGTGTAAAGGTAACAAAATTAGCTTTTATAATATCATTATGAAATTGTGTCAAATGTATTTCAAAACACCAGTACATTCTTTTAAATAACAATATACTTATTTGTCTTTTATGTTCTCACAAATCTTATTTTTACTAGACTATAAAGCGGCTTTGAGAAAGTACCATCGTAGTAACGCAATCAAATTTAAGAAGCTTGTAACATAATTTGCCTGCATTTTTGTAAATATTGACTACATTAATCCGCTAATTTCGTGGCCCGACATAAAATCTTTGCAATATTAAGCAGTCGCTTTTAACGTGCGAGGAAATTAATGAAGTCGGAAAAGTTAGACCACACAAAGTAGTCTAATGTACGAGGAAATGTTACTGTTGTTACGATATAGTAATTTATGCAAATCTCTTACTGTTGCTTTCATATCTCACCTAAGGCGCGTCGCTCACTGGTAAGTCGAGGCGCGGTCGAGGCGGCGTCGCGGCACAGTCGAGGCGTGGCGTTTTTGCTAGAGTCGAGGCGCGGGCGGCTATGCTTCCTTCACACACTACAGTGTAAACACATCTACGCACGAAACAAAATAATAAACTGGCGGTGGAGTCGCGGCGCGGTTGCGCACTGCACCCCTGCCGCGACGCCGCCGCGACCGCGCCTCGACTCCACGTCGCTTGCGACGCGACTCTAGTGTATGAGCGCACTGCCATTTGACCTGAAGGAAACGTAGAAGCGACGCGCCGCTTGTACGCCCGTGCCTCGACGCCGCCTCGACTCCAGCTCGTGTGGGTGATGCGCCTAACTCATACAGTAAGACTGGGTGATATAATCTTTATTTTAGCTAATGGGTTTAGGTTGTGTGTTTTGAAGTTTTGTAAAATAAAGATCAGCCAACAAAATTGATCAAACAAACAAAATCGTCTTGTTTCAGTCTGTATATTTTTTTATGTTTGCAACGCCCTATAACAGGAAACCCTGTTACATATATACCTAGCCTATTTAAGTTTGCTCTGTAAATATTGCAATAAATAAAAATGTCGTTGTTGCTTTGCTAACATAGAAATATTTTTTTTTTATTTATGTTTGTATCCAATTGCGAATTTCCTTGCGGATGTCTCTTGAAACAGTGGGGACAGTGAAAAGTGCAAAACTTCGTAAGGCGCACTGAGCATTTTATTTTGTAGGTATTGAATGCGCCGCACTATGGGACCAAAAGGGGTTCGTCATCTCAAAAATGGTTTGGACGAAAGTCACAATTTAATATATTCGGTTACTGATCTGCTTAATAGGATGTCTGAGCTAATTGCTAGCATAAAAATATCTTGTTTATTAGCAAATTAAACTGCCAAATTTCACACTTGAACATGATAGTTTTTATTCCGCGCTATAGAGTAGTTATGGTCTGGTATATTCCCGGCTATTATTTTAGTAGTTCTTATTAATAAATATAGACATATTATATGTCACCGTAGAGGTAATTGTTTAGCCTTGTGATTGAAATTTTAAAATAGTCAAAATACATGTTCAGTTAGTTATAAAAAATTATTAGTAAACCCTTCGATTTTTTTCACTTTCAGAAATTCACATTGACTTTTAACTAGCTCCGCTTTCCTCCGTCGAGATATTGGTACTAATACGTTTGTACATTCAAATGCTTTCAGAAAAATAAAAATTGGTTTGCCCTAATTTGCCCCCCTGAAAACTGAAGACAAACAAGTGGAACGCGGCAAAAAATCTGTAGAAGAAAAAAAAGTCACAAATTTTGTTTGTCATAAGTATTTTAACAATTTTCGGAAGTGTGATGCTGGTTTTAGCTGTTTTAATTTTTGAAAAAAATACTTTTATTTATTAAAATAATTGTGATAAATATTTTCAAATAGTTTTTGCGGTTATTCTAATTGAAATGTAAATACTGTGGTTTTATGGATAGAACACGTGCAATTCCGTATCTTATCGTGAGAAACTTGCGGTTAGTTATTGCATTCGATAAAATAATGATATTTTCCGTGGTTGGTTATATAAATACATAGATAGGGTCATGGTAAGATAACATTGTTTTATCAATTTTTTAAACTATAAAAGGCTTCGGAACTATGATTTTCAATCACATTCAACCGTTTGGTTTCAAATATTTCTATTCTTATACCTACATATTTTTACAATGAGTGCTGTTACGCTATCTAAGCGTGAATTCTGCGAATTTTTTATTGCTCATGGCGCACAACAGGAAGATATAAAAAAATCTGCTTAAAAACAGTTACATCTAGAATTTGATTATGTAAGTATACATTACTGTATAGTTAAATAATATGAAAATATGTTTTTAAAAATCATCCTAGTTTTAGTTATATTTTCCAGTCTGTATGTATTTATAGATTAACACCAGAATTTTCCTTTTTCGATATACGATGTTGGTGAACAGAGGAGACGAGTACGGAAACACAGCGCCGTAACTGCTCGAGTTTATGGTTTAATTTCCTGAAAGCTCGATTTTCATTTGTCAAGAGTACCATGCATACGTGATAGTTAGTTTTTATGGTCTCAAATAGACAAAGAGCCACCGGTTGATTACTTTACATAACAAGTCAAATTCGACGGATCATTATCATACTGAATAAATTATACACTTACATTTTTTCTTGATTATCACAAGGAACACGAAATCAATATAATATAATCAATCAATCAGATATTTTGCCTGCTAGTAAGAGATCTCTGTCACCGATATACTACTGCAACCCTTGTGGTGTGAGCTATTAACTAGCAAACACAGTACAGAGCCTTTTGTAAAATAATGTTTAGAAATAGCAAAGATAGTAATCAATAGAAATAAGACTAAATAGATAAGAATTTGTTCGGCTATATTATAGCCGAAAATTCTTATATAAATTAATATATTATATTGATTTATATACACCGCAGCAAAAATAAATGTGATAGATATAAAATTATAGGATTAAGTAAAAACAGTAAATACAAGACATACAGTTATTTAGATATGAATAAATAAATGTAAAATAGATATAAATGTAAGTAAATTGAAAATGTGATGTGAAGATGGAAGTAAATCTTATAAGTAGCTAGAGGAAGAAGAACTGTAATATAAAATATTATATAAGAATTAGTGAATAAGTAATTCAATCCTAGAACTTATACTAGGGACCTTGGCTCAACATTATTTAAAAAAAAGAAAGAAAAAAAACCCTCGTGGTGTCGTTATTTATTTTTGAGGCGTGTTTATAGTATAGATTCTATTTTGACCTGTAAGCCACACCCAACACTTACTTGTACTCTATGTTACTTATTGAACTAAGCCGAATTTAATAAATTTTATTATGAAAACTAATGTGGTTGTTACATATTTTTATTTGAATAAACGGGTTACTTACGTCTAATTTTGAGCCGAAATCTCCGATTATATTTTCAACCGCATATGGCGGTCTTTTTCAAAAGACCAAACTATAGTAGGAGATTTCGAGAATTTAATGAAATTTCATATTTTAAAATCCGTTATACGATTTTAGACTGCAGAGCGTGCAAAATATTAAAGCAAGACGTGCATTCAAACTTATTTCTCGAAATAAGGGTAAGTATTGCTTATCAGTGATAATTTTTGACATTGGCACCCGACCTACATGATCATAAAAGTAATTCAATTTGTATATGAAATGTGTGAAGTTTTGATAAAATGAGGGTATTTAGCATTTCGAGGGATTTTGCGTCCTAATGTTATGAATAACTAACAATTTCATGGGAGATCCATGTATTCTAACGGATATGGTTAGGAAAATAATTCTGTTTATCATATTTTATGAACAGTGAGTACGTTCTCATCGATAGTAGTTCTGGATTATATATCAGATTTATTTAGGATTAGTAGATAATAGCGAATATCGTCGAAGTGGGGGCGAAAATGATTGAAGATTGATAGAGCCAAGCTAGGGCTGATTGCTGCATCAACGATTGAAGAATTAACAATAGTTTTAAAACAATGACTTTTCATTAGAATCCGAGCGAATCGGATGAGATGAGACGCATATAGTTTTACAACGAAAAACATTTTTTATTCTGTTGTTATTATAATCTGAGAGTTTAAAAAAAATTATAACAGGTTATTATTTGACGAAGCAGCTAAATAACTGGAAGCTTTATCGGTATCGGTAATGTTAAATTTATTGCCAAGAAACTCTAGGTAGTTTCTTGCTAGAGTATCTCCGTACATTAACTTCTCTGGCTACTCCATCGGATTTATTTCGGTGGGTATCAATGAATTAGTTACCTTCACGTGGACGTAAATTCTAAAACAAAATTCACGAATATAGTGTCCTGGGTTGACCGCTCATAATTAATATTATGCCAACAATTACGAACTTTAAGATTTTGTTATAAAGACTCTATGTCGCCGCGTTAAAGCCTAATTTAGATTGAGAAGTCTAGATACGTCTATTTCGCCGCTTCGAATTATGTATTTTGAAAATCGTGTAAGGGGTCTCATTAGACTTTTTTGAGCTCGGACGTTTCTGAGGACTGACGCTACATCCCGTTGATACTTTATCAAAGGTGAGTGTACAAAAAAGCTTAGGACTTTATTTCTATTTCCACATTTCTCATTAAAATGCCAAAAAAATATTAAAATACTTGCCTATATTACAATTTCGTTCTGCTCTTTTGATTTGTAGATACTGCACAAGAGTGTAATTTCCTGTCACCTTATCTCTTTCCTGAGAACTACATTCTTGAGGTTTTCAGTGAAAAAATATTTTCTAAATTGACATGCTCTCCATCCTCGGCCACATGGTAGCTTAAGATCAGGCGAACTGGCGGTCAAAAGTAGATCTATTTCGAGTTTAAAAAGAGTTTTTGAAATTAGTCAAACCCAATTGTCGTCCATATTATAGTAGTTTGATAGCGGGCTACATTACACCATCGTATCAAAATTGGACAAGCTAGTTAATATAGAATAAGACTACCCTCATAAGTCAGCTAAACAGATGACCCACAAAAATTTCTTTAAAATCATAAACACTATTATTCTACGTTCGAATGACACTAATGCCCACTTTGTATCAAGTAGAATGTAATAAGTTATTGTTAAACATACATTACCATGTTATTAATTAATTTACATGTAAGGCCCGTGGTTAAAATCTCGTTTTTCCTAAAGCGGAGAATGACCCTATTCACGGAGATATAAATAATATGGATGTGGCCTTCGAATTAGTTTAGTTTATCATCATTTTAGCTACTAGAAGTACATTACTTGTCATAGGCTCTCCCATGATCTTCTTGCCACTTGCGTGAGATCGTTATTCTATCCTTCGATATATTCGAGTACTTGGTTATAAAAAACGCTGAGGTTTTATCTATAGAGAGGTTAGAGAGGTTATACTCATTGAATATGAAGTAAATGCATGGCAAATCTCAGTTCTTAGCACCTTCGAGGTGACTCACTTCAGGTGAGGCAGACACTTCTAGAACCTTAGCCATATATATATATATATTGGTGTTGCATTGTCACTATGTTCACGAGTCACAACACACGTCTAGCAGCGTTGCGGAATGAGTCGGGGGATAACCCTTTTTTTTTATCAGCACTGTTTATACAAACTGTCCCACTGCTGGGAACGGGCCATCTTCTTCTCATTGTGAGAAGGGTTAGGCCATAATCTGCCACGTTGGCCAAGTGCGGGTTGGCAGACTTCACACATCTTCAAGATCATTGAGAAGATAAAGATAAAGATAAAGATAAAGATAATTTATTTGCATACAACACGAGAATTTTATACAACAAGTGCATAAAAGATGTTACACTAAATTTAGTCGCTTAAAATCATGTTGTGCCGATTAGGCGTACAAATGTCAGGTAGACAGCATCATGCACATGCGAAAAATTATAAAATAATAATAATTATTATTTGTTATTAGATTAATACACAAACCAAAAATATCTATAATATGACAAAGCAGAAGCAATAAAAGATACACATAATGTCAAATAAAATTAAAATTTGTCATTTAAAAAATCATTGATAGAATAATAACACTTCTGCAATAACAATGCCTTCAACTTTTTTCTAAATAAATTACTATTCTGGTCTCTTATTGACTTAGGAATCTTATTGTAGATTTTAGGACCCATACATACGATGCTATTTTGCATCAGTGCTGTCTTTCCTTCATGTACGCGCCGTTTGTCTTGGTCGCGCCTATTTCTTACAGTAGTATCAGATAGTGTGGGGAATCGCTCCCGGTTTGTTTTTACAAAAAGGGCCGTTTCTAAAATGTATAAACACGGAAGTGTAAGAATTTTATACTTTAAAAAATAGGGCTTACAACTATCTCTTTATTTGAGTTTAAACATTGAACGAATACAGCGTTTCTGCCTTTTAAAAATAATAATTTTATTTGTTGAATTTCCCCAAAAAATAATCCCGTACCTCAAAATTGATTCAACTAACCCATAGTAGGCTTTAAGTAAAGATTCTATATTTAGAGTACGAGCTAGTTTGGCGATGGCATATGTTTGGCTACTTATTCTTTTCGAAAGGTGCTCTATTTGTGATTTCCAATTCAATTTTCGGTCAATGTATAATCCAAGAAATTTTGAGCTTTCTACTTCATTTATAATGTTATTGTCATATGCTACATTAATATTACCTTTGTTTGTTTCTCTTTGTCTAAAATGCATTATATTTGTTTTATTTAGGTTAACTTTTAAGTTATTGTTGTCAAGCCAAGATATAACTGAGGTCAAAGATTTAACAATATCGTTTTCATAAGAGTCAAGTGTTTTACATGCTACGGTGATAGTGCTATCATCTGCAAATAATGTCATAGGTTGAGATGTAGCATTAGGCAAGTCATTTATGTATGCTATGAATGAAAGTGGTCCCAGGACACTACCTTGTGGAACTCCGTACGCCACTTTGCGTTCATACGATCTATATATTTCTTCTGCTTTCGTGATAAGATTGACTCGACTGATTTCCGTGATTTGTATTCTATCTGCTAGGTAAGACTCTATCAAATCTAAAACGTTACCACGTATTCCATACGCTTCTAATTTACTAGCTAAGATTCTGTGATCTACGTAATCGAACGCCTGCGTCATATCACAGAATATGGCGCACACCGGAGTGCTTTTATCCATACATATTAAGACGTTTTTAATGAAATCGTATATGGCCATATTAATACTTCTATTTTTTCTGAAACCCTTTTGTTCATTGCATAGAATATTATTTTTCTCTAAATAATCATTTAACTCATTATAAACATACTTCTCGAAAATTTTTGAAAATATCGATATAAGTGCAATGGGCCTATAGCATTCCATTTTCTCTCTATTGTCTTTTTTAAATAAAGGTTTAATAATGGTCGTTTTTAGAGAACTCGGAAATGTGCCTGTGGATATACACAAATTAATAATATAGCTTAGAGGGGTACATACATACTCACTTACTGATTTTATTATGAAAGTTGAGATTTCGTCATCACCAACACTTTTAGTGTTTTTAAGGTTTTGTATTATTTTGCTTATTTCTTGTGGCGTGCTTGGTGCCATGAACATAGAATCTTTGCTATGATTTATATTAGCTGTCACTTTATATCCTGACTCAGGGACCGGTTTTATTTTATCTATGAAAAAATTATTAAATGCGTTGGCTATAGCTATCGGATCCGTTATATCTTCATTATCTTGTTCAATTTTTGTTATGGCTTCTTTAGGTAAATTTAATTTGGTACTATTTATGATTTGCCATGCAGTTTTTGACTTGTTATGAGATGAATTTATCTTAAAGTTATTTTGTGCCCGTTTAGTTAGAACAATGATCTTTCTAAGACGTTTTGAGTAATTAAGGAAGATACTTTTATTAGTTTTTGTAGGATTCAGTCTATATTTCCAAAGTAAATTTCTTTTGTTTTTGCTACAAATTTTTATGCCACGTGATAACCACTTTATGGATTTATTAACTCTAATAATAACTGTTTTATATGGAAAGCACAAATTATAGTATAGTTTGAAGTTTGAAAAAAAGTAATCATATGCAACTCTCAGACATGTAGGTTTCCTCACGATATGTTTTCCTTCACCGTTTGAAATTGGCGGCAATAAACAATACGCACATAATTTCGAAAAGACAGAGGTACGTGCCGCGGGATTCGAACCCATGACCTGCGGATCGTAAGTCAGACGGTCTCACCACTAGGCTGCGATTACCTTACTTGAAGCTTACCAAGCAGAGCCGGCGATAACCTATCTACGTATAATTATTATTGATCAAAATATTTTATTTTGGAATATTTAATGTCCTATAGACGGTGACATGTGGATTTTTGTTTAACATGATGTAAGTAATTTATAAGCAGAGGCCAAATTATCAAGAACACTTCCAGTGAGCTAAGATTCCGTGCGTCTCCGGACATGGGCGTGATATCTCGTGCGTAAGCGCAATAAATTAGTTAAAAAACAAATCGGTAAACACAGGGCTCATGCTCCGGATTACTTTACTCCACCATTACACGGCTAAACGACGGCTAAATTGTTTTTGATGTGCTGCGGGCGGTTATGATAGTAGCTTATGAATTAACATCATGTGAAATGAATTAAAATGAGGGGAAATATGCATAAAACGGGGCTAGAATAGTAGTTCTACAAACAGTAGACCTCGCGAGAGAGCTTATTTGCAGCTCACCTTGGGTCATCTGTACATAATACCTACATGTACATAGTACCTGTATATCTGTACATATTACATGGCCGACCGAGCTTCACTCAGATTTTTTATGACTGAAAATACGAGCAAACCCGGGTTCACTAAAAATGAAACCTAGCAAGATCGATTTATCGTCCTCTAATCTACCTACAGACCAAATTTCATTAAAATCGTTGGAGCCGTTTCCGAGATTCAGATTATATATATATGATGGAGATGGAGATGGACAGATGATGATGATGATACATATATACAAGAATTGCTCGTTTAAAGAGAATCATTCATCAGAATCATTATTCTGTCTACTGACTTCATCTTCAATCTTTTTGTAGTTTAACTAGTATATACATTAGTATAGCTCATAAATATAAACATGGTTTTACTTGCTTAAATACCATGGATGGATCTGACAACAGCGTCAAAATCATCAGGCGAGTTGGTGGTCAATCGTAATATACTACCATGTTCAACAAAATAAAATTCTGATTCTAATTCTGAACGTAAACCTATCAAATCGTCGTTGAAAATCTAAAATCTCATATGTGAAATATTTTGGGATATTTTTATAGCTTTTTATAGTTCTTTGTTTACTACGGAACCCTAAAACCTATAAAAATATCCGAAAACATGTCAGATGACAAATTTTAGATTTCGAACGACGAAATGTAAAAAATAATAATAATTTGACAGCCACTAGTCCATCGTAACCCTCCATCTTTAGAAGTCAGTGACCTACTCTAATTGCGAAAAACAATAACGGGTATAAAAGTTTTAAATGTCTTTGCTCTTTGAAATATTAAAAAATCACAAAAAATATCGAGATGCGTTTAGGGAGTCATTAAAAGCGCTGCGCCACCTGGTGACCCGTTCACACGAAAAAACAGCGCCGCCGTCGAAACCGTCGTAAAATCAGCGATCGCTCGTAAAAAAATCGCAAAATCATCTCAAAAATTCATCGATCGACAACAATAGACCATTACCTTTTTATTACCTCTAATGAATATCATTTTTTCAAAGTCCCGTTTAAAAATATCAGTTGCAACAGTTTATTAAATAATAAAGTTTTAAATTCCGAACATAAAAATTTGTAAGCGTTGTTTTGTTATTTTTTTTATCTTTTTTTTTATTGTCAGCCAGTTATAGATGGGGTGTTAAAAAAAGGTTTGTCATTCTGTATTTGAACTTGCCCCCTTTTTGGCATCTTTTGATTTTGACACGGTTAACCCTTAAATGCTGGGGTATAAAAAATGCAACATTGTACTCCCCAAGTTTTTAATTTTCTCTAATGTCGTTCTTATATCTTTGTGATAAGACTTATAATTTATCACAATTGACTTTTATCTTTAACCGTTGAAAATGACGTTTATAAGATGAAGTAGGTCATAATTGGGATGAGTGTACGAATTAAGGTGTAACTAATTTCTTCAAGTGTTACACTTTGACATTTATTTTGACTTGTATTGTTGAGATTGTCAACTTTCACCCTTAGAGATCAGTTGTCTTTTATAAACAACAAAAGCTATTTAAACTGTAAACAGAGAGAGACAGATAGGAGTTAGAAAAAAATGTGTATGTTTCTTTACTCTTGCAGCTTCACCAATTTTGATGTATAAGGCACGTTAAGCCGGGTCTAGACTAGTGGAAAGTTAATGTCAAATGTAGAAAAAAAATTTTCAAATCTAATACATTTTAGCCATAATATTTTGCGCCTGATCTTTTTTTTATAGGTAGGTACTGTAATTTATTACTATAAAATCGTCATGGTTATTTGACATGTTAGCCACGACCCTAATTTCACTATGGGATTCTTGTTTTTATAACGAGACCTTCTTTTCTTTCTTTGTTCTTTATATCTAACTCTAGCTTGAGATTTTATATTTATAAATCATTAACAACTGGTTCAAAAATTTAGACAGTCTAGCTACGTTTAGAATTACGAAAATAAAGTAAAAGCTTACTGTATTGGTTCCTATAAAGTCTCGTGATATACACACGAGAAGATGTGTTTATGTGTATACGATATATACACATAAACACATCTTACATATTATATGAGTATACTAGTTGAATTTGAATACAAACTCGACAAAGGAACAATACAGCTAATGGGCGAGGACGCAACTCATTCAACTGGCAATCAGCGGGTAATAGAATAAATAGCGTAATCAGGACCACTTCTGTGAGATTGGTGCAGGCTGTGCGACTGGCGAAGGAGCGATGCTCTCGAAACAAATCTCTTTCGACACACGCAAAAAGCGAGCACACAAGTGACGAGATTAAGATAATAAAATATGACATATTAACCGACAAGTGAATTAATTTAGCGATTTGTGTAATCACTGTACTAAAAAATCCGTGAGTAAAGTAAGTGAGCTGCTAATATCGTGAGTTTTTTCCGGTTAATTATATAATATATTTGTGTAGATGTGTGTGTGTTTGTGTATTATGTAGATGTCCGAACTTCTCTTTTGAAAGTACATACATCAAATGCCATGTAATGTAGATAATATTACAAGACATTTGATGTACTTCCAAAATATATTTTGTATTAACGTCCAGAAATAGTTTCTAATATTTTTTTATTACGAAAAATACAGACTACGTTAAAAAACTTAAATCTAACTTTATATATTTAGTGTATACCCGCTTCGAGCGAGTGTGTTCTCGAAGCGGGAACACACGAGACATATAAGTTTTTCAATATGAATTTCCGCAACGTAACGCCTGATTCAATAATTATTTTTGTACACTACGTTAAAATTGTGTGGTAAAATGGTATACCTTATAAAATGACGGAATAAAAAGAATGTTTTTTAATACACAATGTAATAAATGTGCAATGATTGTTTTTATTACAGTAGGCAAAAAAAAAATACTTATTTTGTTTTTATATCAAATATGAAATTAGTGACTTATAGATGCACCCAATTTTAATCTACGTATTTTAACCCCATCCATGCGAGGTGGATCCCACTCCAGCGAGCCTACCTTTGTATTCACCATTTGGATGTTAATGTGTTAATTAACAGTTTTGCATCGAAATTATGTGTCTTATGGGTTACACATTATACACACGAGCTTGTGGTGGAGACACATTTATCACACTAAAACAACAAAATAAATTAATCCCAGGTAAACACTTTGTTTATATAACATTTGAATACTTTTTGTTTAACCCTTAAATTAGCTAAGTGCATTTTATGTAACACTACAACAACTCCTCACCTTCATATTAGATACATATATAGATAAATTCTTTATTGTTTACACCTTAGCTAAATGGCAAATTAACAAGAAACTTGAACTCGATTATCCCAATCTGTTGCGGATCTTCGAGTTTAGAATTTTTGAACTGTCAATAAATTTGTATATACATATACACATTTTTAAGCGTTAATTAATTATTTTTCAATTCATAAGTCTACCTGTACGAGTAAAATATTAATCACAGGAAAGCTCGCTCGTCTACCGCCGACTGTTATGTAAGTTATAAATATGATAATTTAAGTTTAAATGCGGATTGATGAGCGCTTGTTCCGTGTGCTGTTGACACTGGTAATGAACTAATTTGCTTCCGTTAATAGAATATAAATGAGCGATATTGTGCTGTTTGGGACACGATCCCAGTGTCATGTATTGGGTTAATGGTTATAATAGAACTCGATGCTGACTTGTCTGTGCAAAAAAATGCATTTTCAACTTTTGTAGGTTTGTATGTTCATGTATTCCGTCTACTATCATTTACTCTATGCCAACTACTGGTACAATCTTGTCAAATTGGTTATCAATCGCCGTGTTTTCACATTGTTATAAGCTATACCTATCATGATAATTAAATTGCAGATTTTGAAACCAAATATTTAATTACCACTATCAGCGTCTTATGTGATCTCACCAACGTTAGTACCTATATATTTATTTTGTTTTCATTACTTACGTAAAGTTTTACTGAGAAACATCTCTATGAGCATGTTGTTCGTGTGTTTATGCAGTTCTTTGTGTTTTTCACTAACTTACGAATGCAAAACAAATGAGGTTCCAAAACTTTAGATTGGAGCTAAGTACCTACTATTTTCAGTATTTTCACAAACGTTCTATATTAACCTTAAAATTAACGGGTTTTTTAAGCTACTTCTTTTAATCTAACCAGTAGAGTTTACCTATTATTACTGTCACTGAGCCCTCTCCTGTGAAATTTAGCAATAAACGCGTATATAAAAATGTCAATGTCATCATTACTCCGCAAAAATAATAAAAAATATGATTCCCACGCCATCCCTCAGTTGTCATTCCAATCAATAAGAACATAAAATAGTTTGACATTTAATGACATATACTTGCCTATACAGAGTACAAAAAAGATACAAAAAAGAACAGAACGGATATTTACGAGTTCAAACAAAAAATTAAAAAAATATTGGGGGGAAATCGTAACCGCGAAATCGAAAATTATTTTGCGTTTTTTATCGCAATAATTATACAATTTTGTGCATTAGGGTAGCACTGCATTCCGGGGTTAACATATAATTTATGATTGTTATATATAATAATAAATATAAATGCGTAATGATTGTATATCTATTTAATTAATACTTTAGTTATCCGCCATTATCTCATGCTGCTAGAATATCAGGTATAAATAGGAGAATTAATTTGACAATTAAAGTTCATTTTAAAGAAATAAATATAGCTTTAATAACTCCTGTCATGTTCCACATCAGTCTTTCATCACAGTTTAATTACTTATTAAAATACTAAAACCATAGTTCCCGATGGCTGCTTCAGACATTTTGCATATTTTTAACGTTCAGCCGTCAATTTTTTTTGTTTTATTTTGACACGTACAAAAAGGAGCAAATTATTAAAAATGATGAAAATTGTTATGTAAATAGATAATTTATTTCTCATAAAGGGAGTTTTATGCCGCTGCCAATTTATCGACCAATTTTAAAAACATTTAGCAAAAACATTTAAACAAGATTTTCAAATATGAGCAAATAGACAATGTGTATTAATATTATTTTGATTTTAATAATATTTAATAGAGTCATTTAGTAAGTATTAATTCCTAAAATATGAGCAAAATTGGTTAAGCGGTTGTTTAGACAAAAATGTGTTTTATCAGTCAAAAAGAAGCAACCGATGTCAATAATATTTAATAGAATACTTTAGTAAGTATTAATTTCTAAAAATAAATTATGAATATGATCAAAATGAGTCAAGACATAGTCTAGATATGTGTTAGTGATCGCGAGGTCCATTTGCATTACTGAAAGCCACATTTCTACCCGTAGTCCCATACATGGCACCTGACATAGGTAGATATATTTTCGTATTGACCATGATAAGAACGTTGACCTCGACTGTCCCTGTACAGAGGTATACAGGGTTTAATTGTTGGGTATAATCTGTGCAGCAATAATCATGCAGATACGCACATAATCTGTGACTCGGACGCGAAGTCACGCCTAGTTATACAGGCTGTTTTGATAAACTTATAGTAAGTAAAATATAGTGAATTTATTATGAAATACACTTGCATTTGACTATTAATTCGCAAAATATAAGGAGTGTTTTTTTTTACATTAATATTTGCCCTTTATTAGTTAGTTAGGTTTTTATTAGACATAGATATAGATATTTTGTGAGAAAAACAACTGTAATATTTTTTAATTGTATTTACAGAAAAAAAAAATACAAGAACAAAATATATAATAGGTATTATTTTTGTCATAAACCAATTCCAACTCAGCATAATTTTAGTAAAATAACCAGCGCTGATCATCTGCTGGAACCAGTAAGTGACATCGGCCCCTAAATTTACCAATATGTATTATTTGATTTAAAAAAAATTGGTTGTCTGTAAAGTCGGTTTACGGACGATAGTTTAACGTGACAACATCATAGCAAAACATTGATCAAATGATTGTATACTTTTATGAATAAAATTGAGCTCGACAATGAGTAACGGGACAATAAGCGTAACGGGACACTTTTTAGTTTAAAGCTAAACTTGTGTTCAAGTATTGAAAAATTTGTACCGGAACTGGTCATGTCACCACAAGATTAGAAGTGTTTTTCTCTCAAAAATATACGATCTAACAAGTAGGTACCTAATTACAAAAAAAAAAAAAACCGACAAGATGAAAAGACCGGAAATCTGTTATTAACAGAAGTTTTTAAAAATAATTAAAAAATCGAGATAAATCATTTCGTTTCCGTATGTATCGTTATTTTCAAAAAGGCAAGAAATAGCAGTAAATAATTATATAGTTTTGGTAACACTAACACTAATATGCTGCATAGGTTGGACAATACGGCTAGGGGTAAAAAAAATTGAATAGGCAAGTTTACAGAACTCTCGATTAAAAAAATAAACAATTAGATTCTGTTGAAATATAGCTAAGAACATTCTCGGTAAAAAATCTTAGAAACAAAAAAAGAAGCCAAATAGGTGCATATATTGTATATCACACCTTGTTTTGCAAAGGGGGTTAAAAAATTAAGATTATTTTTATACCAACTAGTAATACACGTCGCGGCTTTGTCCACTTTAAAGATACTCTGATATAATTAATTTGTCTTTTGTCTCTGTTATGTATTTCTTAAAATAGGAGCACGCTGTATATGAGAGTTAAATGAAGCGCGCTGGAGCGTCATCTATCATGAGGCAGATTAACTGCAACTATGTTTACTTGTCTTCTCTCACTACTTCCGCGTGCTCGATCTCAAATTATGTATTTTTATTATTTTAAAATTAAACGATATTTTAGAAAAAACATCATAACATATTGTTTATATTACGACGTAAATTAAAGTTATAAAATAACTATTATGACTTTGTTAAGTGACGTTGCGGTCTATGATGGAGCGCACTTACCCAGAAGAAACAAACTCACACGCGATTTAAAGACACCCAGACTATATCAATCAGAGAAAACTCAGTCATGAAGCGTATTCCACAATCTAGCAGTCCGCACGATGAAAGTGGAATTAAAGCGTTTCATTCGGGTTTTTGGAAAGTCCACTATAAAACGATGACGCTTTTACGTATATAGCAAACATCAAAATCGGTCAATAAAAGACGACTGGGCAAATTTTTTTATGAGATAAATAAATATTAATCAAAATCCCCGACGACAAAAATCTATAAAAAAGTAAAAACTTGTGTAGTGTACAACAAATTTCGTAAAGATAAGTTGAAAATGCGAACTGTACACGAATACCGGCAAAATCCGGACAGAAGAAAGAAAATTTGGCCAGTTGATTCAGAGACACTTCGACACTTCTTTTGTTCACTTCGTTCACTCGGTGAAGAAGTCTAGTCCCTAGGTATGTATGAAACTTATCATTATAAGTAGATATGTAGGCAGAGGGGTCATTGTACAGGAAAGCAATCATAATGACGTTCTGATCCGCAAATTACAAGGAAATTGAGGTCCCTCGCAAGGCAGCGGGCTCTATTTCCGGTGCTCCGGAGATTTTTCTGGCGACGTTGTTGTACAAAACCTGTATCAGCAGTATACAAAACTATGCAGTTCAAACTACGCTAATAAGACTACATTATCCTGTTTTTTTAAGTTTTTAACCGACTTCCAAAAAGAAGGAGGTTCTCAATTGTTTTATATGTTTTTACGCGAAAATTTCTCCAATTATGATTTGATTTCGATGATTATTTTTTGTTTGGTCATACTTCGTCATCCAAGTAAACGAAATGGCGTATTTCAAATTCAGTTGTTTCAGTTTTTTAACTATGACCTACACTAATTATTACATAAGTTGCTGCAGTTTATTATGGGCAAAGATGCATGTTTTTACTGCGTATAATATAACTACAAAAACAATACCTATGGTGTCGAAGAGCTGGGGGCTTACTCTCATCTCTTATAGTAGTCCAAATTAAGTAAGTCCACGATTGACCATTAAATCATCATTTTTTTTATACAAGATAGATCTACGATTGACCAACAACTCGCCTGATGTTAAGCGATGGTGTGGCCGAGGATGGAGCTCGACGATCTTGAAGATATCTATTCACTCCAGCCTTGAAAATTCCAAGATTATATGTCTTAGGAAACAGAGATGGTGGCAAAGAATTCCATTCTTGTGCAGTATGCAACAAGATTTTTACTAGCCAGTTTAGCCTTAGATTCAAGGTTGCCCTTAAAGTGCATTGTTGGGGTTAACGCGAGTCCAAGCAGTTCAAGACGGTCTGTCATTGATAAGGATATATTTTGGAAAGTGGGAGACAAAAGAAACTCACTCTTTTTGGCGGAGAAAAGGCAGGCTTGAGTCTTGTTGGTGTTGAATTTGACGAGATTTTCGTCACCCCAGTCGGACATAACTTTTAGAGCTTTATTCATACGCGCAACCATATCTTCTCTCAACGCCTCGATTTCAGCCTTTTTTAAATGTAAGCAACTATACGGTCATGGATAAACTACGCATACCCTGTATTATTACATGTCTCTACTCTGTACTCTAATACAGAGTAATAATTATGGTATCATTCACATATATTAATAACCGCCAAGTAAACACTTGCATGAAACATCAATCAGTCTCGCTAAGACAAATACCCAATTTGACCCCTAATCAGCTCGCTATACCGCATATTAACCCTTTGCACGCCGTGATACCGGAGTCAATACCGGTATACACCGGTATGCAACGACTTCACGCTCATAGACACCTCACAAAGTAAACTTATGAAGTAAAGTAAGTACATCAACGTAATAGTTCTATTTTAACGGATAAATATTTGTGTGATTAATTGCAATTAAAGTACCTATTCTGATTGTAAAAACTGTGAAGTACGTCATAATTATGTACTACTTTTTCCAGTTCTCCGTTTTCTTGTATGTAATGTAATTGAGTTTCTTTTTTCTTCAATCATTAATTTTAAAAACTCCCGGTCAGGTTTTTTTTTAAGCAAACAGCTAATAACATGTTATTATCATCTTTTATAATAAGAATAAGTTTAAAAAACTCAAAAACCCCGACAAAAACAACGGGTTGCACTCCGGGAGTGCCGGCAGAAGTGTAAACTAAAAAATAAAATATACATTAATAATAATAATAATAATAGCCTTTTATTCCTAAACATAGGGTTACAAGAAGTCCCGAAGTTCGGTGTGCCTTTTGGCATAGGCCTCCTCCAATTCCTTCCAATGGGTCCTGTCCCTTGCTACTCTCAACCAGAATGGTCCCACTGTCTGTTTCAAGTCATCTTCCCATCTTCTGACTTGACGACCCCTACCTCTTTTGCCGTCTCTTGGTTGCCAGAGGGTGACTTGCTTGCTCCATTTGTTAATGGGGTGGCGTATCAAATGTCCAGCCCATCTCCATTTTTGGACGTCTATCCGGGTAAGAATGTCTGTGAGTTTTGTTCTTGTTCTCATGTCTATGTTCCTGACTCTGTCTTTGATTTTTAACCCTAACATGCTTCTTTCCATGGCACGTTGGCATTTTGTTAGCCTTTCCCTGTGGTAAAGTGTTGTTGACCAAGTTTCACAGCCATAAGTAAGAACTGGTAAAATACAGGTCTCGAATGTTTTCTTTTTTATGTGATTGCCTAGATCCTTACTTTTCACTATTTCCTTCAGTGACCAGTACTTTCTCCATCCTTGGGCTATTCGCCTGTAAAAAAAATATACATTATTTAACTTTAAATGCAGAATGTTAGATTAGGTTTATGACTAAAATAATCTGTCCGTCTTACGAATTCGATCTGACGCGAGTTTAACATTTTTTACCTATCCAAAAAATGCACAACGCCGCTAAAGAAGTTTTCACTTCAAAAAACGGCTTAATTGATTTTGACAAAGCATGCCAAGAACAGTAACATAAATGTAAATAAATACCACGGGGCGCATTGGGCAAGTATAGGCACCTCAAGTGTAGTAGTGTTTTATGATATTATATCCATGTAGTGTTTATTGGATACCGCGTCGTTGGTAGCGAATATACCGGTATATAGAGCTATAAGTACACAGAGCAGGGATGAGTAAGCCTTCGCACAAATATCGAAGCAAACGTATGTTAAGCCAGCTTATGTACAGATGTGTAGTTAACAGTTTTGAAGTTTTTAACGAGAATAGGAATGCCATCTACCAAATATACATATATTATGTAGGATACATTTCGGGTAGTGTGAGCAAGAGCTACACGACCTAATTTCACCCTCCCCATTTCACTACAGGACTAACAGAAAGTCGGCACATTACCATCAATTTCTCATTTAAATACCAAACATCCGCACACAGATCGTACATCGATATCGGTACACGTTCTTGATGCGTACTACACTGCAATGGATTTTTTTGCCGCCATCTCTGTTTCCTGAGAACTACAATCCTGGAATTTTCAAAGCTAGAGTGAAGTAATATCTTGTAGATCGACGAGCTCCATCTTCGGCCACACCATCGCTTAACATCAGGCGAGTTGGTGGTCAATCGTAGATCTATCTAATTTAAAAAAAAACTACACTACCAAAATGTCTAATATTTGACACTTATTTAGTCGTTAGTGTGGTAAAATGACTGCACTCGAGATTAACGAGCAGTATGCCCAATGAAATAAATGGGCACAACGTGATTTAGGGACCAATTTTAGAACATTAGCGATAAATTAAAATTTCAAACAGTTTTTTGGCTCTTATAGTTAACTTGGGGTAACTTTAGTAAATAATCACAATGTTTGCGACAATCTAAGTTTATTATTTATACTATAACACATCTATTTAACTGTCAATAATGCACCTCCTTGCTTACTTGCTTGCTTAGCTCAAGAAGACACTTGAATTAGTAAAAACCGGACAAGTGCGAGTCAGACTCGCCCACCGAGGGTTCCGTACAAACTAGTAAATAAAAGGGGGAAATCATATTTATTTTGTTTTCCTTTTTACACCGAAAAATATGCATCGTAAAAATATTTAAAAACCTGTTTCAATTAATGCTAATTAAGCTCTTTCATTTGATACCCCACATGATACGGTTAATTCACTTTAAAATTTCTACCCTCATTCCTTGCATAACGACACTATTTTTTTGTGATTAAATAAAAAAAAAACAGTTTTCGGATTTTTTCCTATTATGTGTATTCTAACACAATGCTTCTTGCCAAATTTTAGAGTTCTAGGTCGACGGGAAGTACCCCATAGGTTTTGATTCCTCTGTGAGTGTCGAATTGTGCATTTTTTACGACATATTCGGCTGTAACTTTTTTTACGAAAACTGAGAAATTTTATTTTTCATTCTGCAGCAAGATACTATGGATCTGCGTATATGGTTTTAATTTCAACTCGATACCTTCACGCGTTCCCAAGATAAAGGTCTTGACACCCGGACAGACGGACAGACGGACAACAAAGTGATTCTATAAGGGTTCCGTTTTTTCCTTTTGAGGTACGGAACCCTAAAAATGGGTTTCTGGACTCATCCAAGTTACACGATTTATTTATTGGTGAATGAATATGATTACTTTATAATATGTAAGGATAATCTTAAATTCCGGCAAACGTAACGATAGATAATATAATTTAAGTTGGTAAGTCTGGTGTTATTCGTAATTTCATTATTAAAAAGAAGTACCCGGGTAATTTTGTTATCGGTAGTACTCCAGGCTGGCTCTTGGTACACAGTGTGCTCGATTGAAGCTTCCGCGGTACTGTTTCAGCTCTATTCGGTTATGTTCATATTATTGCATTGTTTGTTGATTTATTTATATATCGGTTGCTGAGCAAACCTTACTTATTTTGGATTTATTTGGTACTAAATAGGTACTTATTTTCGTTCCTCGATAATCATAATCCTCATGTAGGAATTATTTAACATCTTCATTTAGTATCTTCAATGAGAATTATAATGAAATAATAATCCTCACTTTTAGAAATGTCCATTGATAATAATTGCTAGCAAGGACAGCGTATTAACTGCAAAACTTAATTAACTTTATATTAGATGATTTTTAGTAAAGAAAAGCAAATAATAATGTAATAATATAATATAGGCACCTGGTAAAATACTCGTATTACAGGCTATAATATATCACAATTCTGTAGCTATTTGCCATCAAATTCATAACACCCATGCATATTGACTTTGGTATCATAGAGGGCGCTGGCGGATTAAGGCGCAGACTTGCGTGTTTGTTTAGCTAATGCACGCCATCTAGCCGTAGGCTTGGTAAACAGACGCCCAGTCCATTCTGTGTAGTATACAGAGTACCTGACAGACATGATCTGTTTTTGTCTGAGAGATTATTCGAGACGGCAATTAGCTTCGAGACTACGTACAGGTACGGACCGTAACTGATATAAAAAAGGATGAGGTTATCAAATAAGTAGTTTTTTTTCTATGTTTATTTCTCCAAATTCCGTTATTTAATAACCGATTTGGAAATTTATTTATAATTGGAAGAACATACTTAAGATTGGTCCCATAGGCTCAGATTGGTCTAATAGCATTTCTTCAAAATCGGTTCACTAGATAGGTATATTTTAAAACAGTTGAAGAAATATGTATCCATGTTATGAAGTCGTGTGTTTCAGTTTTTAAACTATAATCATTTACTAGACAAAAAGAGAAGATTATTTATTTCGCAAGATCTTATTTCTAACGGACTTTGTTGCCCTAATTAAGAATTTATTTCCGTCATAGTAATATCTACTATCATTTGAAAATGGTAAATAAAATATCGCCCTATTGTGAAAAATATAAGAAAAAATGGTTTGATAAAAATATAGAACCAAAAACATTTGACATATCACTTCATCTCTCCCCCAGATAAAATATGTTAAAAGAAAATCGTATTAGCAATGATTTATATGTCGGTTCGCGAGGGTCAAGATATACAAGTCATGTGATATAATGGTCGGACATTGTCTTATGCGGAAATGTTTACTATATAAGGAAAACCTTACAGGAAATGTCCCTCCTCAATTTTTTTACTTTTTCGTTTGTCTCCATCGTCTTCTCAGCCACAAGACTGACGACACTGACATGGAAGCGGTTTACCTATAGTTTAAAGTTTAATATTTGTCTTCCTTCCTTTGCGCCAAAATAAACTTCTCTTTTTGTGATATCACCATCTCTATCAAAAAACACCCAACATCGTAAATAAGCCCTAGAAATAAAATGCAATGCTTTGCAAAATTATGAATTAAATGATGGAAAATGTACCTGTAGAGGAGGACATGGGCATGGCCCGTTTTGAAATAAAGAGACTTCGTCATGATTTAACTCGACTTGATACTGGTAATATTAAATTCATGTAAATGTACACTCAAATATATAATTTAAAATCAGAAAAACCGAGTTCAAAATGCGCAATTTTGTTTCAAAAATCAAATTATTGGACCGATTTTAACAAAATTTATATTACATAGACCAAATCTGAAAGTATCATTTCAAACAAAAGTAATTTTTCCAATCGGTTTATAAATGTCAGTATTATGCAGTAACAAACATAAAAAATACAGCCGAATTGTTAACCTCTTTCTTTTTGGAGTCGGTAAAAACGAGATAAATTCATGTGAGTTTTACTTTCCTATTGTTCTAATTTCTTATGACCATACGGTCATTGTATATGGTCATAAAAAGTGTAACAGCAACTGACCACCTTTCACAAATAATCACGTATCTACTAATTTAAAAGGGTCCCGTACAAAAAATAACTTATTTGTGCAAAACAGAGCAAAATATGAAAAGAAACGGATCGAAATCAAATCACAAAGGGAACAAAAGATACACTTTTTGCGTCAAAGTAACACTCGGGCGCAAGAAAGTGTAACAATAAAAGCACCTACAAAAACAAGGACAAGTGCGGACGTGTTTATTCAAAAACTAAAAGGACTTAAAGATAGGAAATCCTTCAACAAAACAGTGGAGTGTGACGCCAAAAACAATAATTCTTCATTACTAATACTGTTGAGGGTGGAAATGGTTCATGCGCTTACGATAAGGTGCGACTTTTAAACTCATTTTAAATCCGTTTTTATATATTCAAAATATACCTGTGCTTACCACCATACCAGACCTTACCAGATCTTAAGCAATCGTGTGACTAGTATAAATACTTGAATCTAGAAAAAAAATGTTCACTTCGATTCATCTTTGAAAAATCCATGATCATTCTTATGAAAGTTATGCTTGACTTTAGCCAAATCACAACAATATTATTATGTTGACTTTGGCGCGCAATTCTCGCTATTATGAAACTCGCTACATTTAATTTTGTTTTACTCAAAATATATTTACTTTGACTACGAAATCGCCTAATGATAATCAACAGTAAAAAATAAAATAAATATTTTTTTGTGGACATTTCACACAACACCGTCTAGCCCAAACTAAGCAAAGCTTGTACTATGGAACTAGATTTTACTATGGAAATTAACGTGGTTTTCACACATTTTTAAATAAAAACTACGGGTCACTCACGTCTGTTTTGAGCCGAAATAAAACCGCCGAATGCGGTTGAAACTATAGTCGGATATTTCGGCTCAAAACAGACGTGAGTGACCCGTAGTTTTTATTAAAAAATGGAACTAGATGGCTGACAGAATACATTTATATACATTTTTATATTCCAAGAGTTCTCTGAAAAAAAAGAGTAAGCAGCAGAGAGTTCCATTCCAGTACAGCATGCATAAATAATATGAAGCAAAATTGTTATGTATGTTTTCTAACCGATTTGCGATAAGAAAGAGGTTATCAATTATTTCTGTTTTTTTTTGTATGTTTGTTCATCGATTACTCAGCCATTTGTGCATTGATTTTGATGATTATTTTTGTATTTAGTAGATTATATACCTACTTCATAGGTGGTCCCATATATTTTTTTTATCGAAATCGATGCAGTACTTTAGTTTTTATAACAAAATAACTGGTAAAATATCATCAAAGTGCCTGTAGAAAAGTGAACAGCAAGTCACATTAGAACGCGTATATTGAAGTCGATAATTTCAGTTTTGTAAACTATAATTATTGTTATTTCAACGAGACATTATGTGATAGTCTACCGATATCGCGCACACGTCGAGCGTATGAACTGTATAACAAGTGGCAAACATCGCATACTGCTCAATCAGATGGGAACATGCAGGTGTTCTCAACCGGGGGTGGCTTACACTTTTTGTGGGCCGCAGTGTAAGCGTAAAATGCGAGTCAAATGAGTGGTTATTTAGTCGGATAAATGTACATTCAGATTAATTTTGGCTGCTATTCTGAATGATTTAGGAGGATTATGTTGTTTGTGTTATTTAGTGTCCGAAATAAATACTTCACTACACATTTGGCCACTTCTCATTTTATAATTACAGACATTGTTATAATATTGTAAATTTATGTAATTCTGTAATTGATGTTTATTATTTTAAGTATATTTTGTTACACTTCGTTTAACTCAAAACACGAAATAGCATGTGTATCAAAAGTAGACATAAGGTTTTTGAATAAAATTACCATGCATAATTAGATCACATAAATAATTACGGCCCGCTTTGCCCCTTATCTAATTCCTTATCATTTAGTTTTTCAATACACAAATATGTTAAAACAATATGAGGTAGGTTTATTACATAATATAGTTGCTGTGATACACAACTATTTCCAATTTTCAGGTTTTGTACAATTTCCAGAAGAATATTATCGCAATTTTGATGTCCTTTGCCTTTTCATCATCAGTTCTACACACGTGCCGCGTATAACTCAAGTTACTTATGCGTGCGCCGCTATCTAGATAAAGACCGCTGAATGTAGTTGAAACATAATAATTAAAATGTTGTTCTTTATGTGTTGAAATTCATAAAATATGTCAAAGTTAAGTTAAGTTTGTAAATATTATTATTATGTAGCACAAGAAGTTATAAATTACTTGACTATTATTTATTAAAATATTTAAAATTTTATTAAATTATATTTGCGTTTTTCAAATAAGTCAAATTAGCTTTGATTTTTAAAATCTGGTCGCGCTATGTGTGACTGCGAGTAAATAATAATAAATAATTACAGTCCGTGATCTGTTAGCATAGAATTCAATATTGGGTAAAATTAGATTAACATAATAGAATAAGTTAAAAGCCCTGTTTTGTTAAAAAAAACGTCGTTAATAACAATTCCGTAGATGGCTTCCTGGGTGGGTTTTTAGGGTTCCATACCCAAAGGGTAAAAACGGGACCCTATTACTGAGACTCCGCTGTCTGTCCGTCCGTCCGTCCGTCCGTCTGTCACCAGGCTGTATCTCATGAACCGTGATAGGTAGTTAGACAGTTGAAATTTTCACAGATTATATATTTCTGCTGCCGCTATAACAACAAATACTAAAAAACAGAATAAAATAAATATTTAAAGGGGCTCCCATACAACAAACGTCTTTTTTTTTGCTCGTTTTTGCTCGTTATTGATAACGGCAACAGTTACGCTTGAAATATTCACTGAATATTGAGTTACATAATTATTCACTATAAAAATAAATAAATAAATTAAAATAACATTAATATTTTTGCCGTTTTTATAGATAATGGTACGGAACCCATCGTGCGCGAGTCCGACTCGCACTTGGCCGGTTTTATTATATCTTACGGAAGATCTATTCAGGTAAGATAAAGTTCTTTCACTGTTTCGCCAAGATCACAGAACAAAAGGAACTAGTTGTTCTGTGACACAGATATCCAGGTTTATAACTTAAATCTTTAAAATACAAGAGAATTGATTTTTTCTAGGTAAGTGCGCTCCATCGTAGACCGCATTTTTTATATTTCAGTAGTATATTATAACTAGTATAGAATTTTATTAAAAGAAAACCAAAATACCCTGCTGCATAAGAGCGATTTTCGTACTGTAACTTACGCTTAGGTTACGCTTGATATGCTGTTGAGTGTACGATTTTGTGAAAAAGTATACGCAAAGATACTGTTTAATTTAAATTAATATTCTTTAGATTTTCTTTTGTAATACACATATTTGTTGTCAAAAGTTCTTTGGAGATTACTAAAAAGCTCTTTTTTTTATTTTTGTGAGAGTTATATTTTTATTATTATTACAAAAAATATGCCTATAGCTTATGACACTCAGGGAGTGAAGTGAAGTGATCTAACGACACCCACCTCGTACATCAAAATCGGTCAAGCTGTTGTAAGAGGTGATGTACATACATATCCATACATATATGTACATACTTACGTACACTCGAAAAATATAACCCTCCTTCTTGTACAGTCGAGTAAAAACACAATGTTCGAAAATAAACTAATAACTACATAGCCGATTTTAACTGACAAACGAGTCCAATTCTTAGAGCTTGCAGTCTATATCTAAATATTGGTAAAGGTAAAAAGCTCATAATCAATAATGCAAACACCTTGACAGACAAGCATACATTCAAATTACCGACTTCCGTGTTAAATCAACATAAAATATGAAACAAAAGGAACAAACAGAAAATTACAAACCATTTGACATCTGACACCGCGAATATTTAAATTAATGCATTATCTATATGAAGGTGCAGTGAAGGGCGCTTTATGATACAAGTGCACGTTTGGGCTGATATCCCCTTTTTGTGTCATAGAGTAGAGAACGAAAGTAACACCTTTCTCTTTATACTTACCTATCTTTCTCTATTTAAAAAAACTCAAGTCCATTACCGAAACTGATAAGACCTCAAGTCCATTACAGAAACAGTAAGGACGGTATGTGAATTATGATAGTGAATCTCTATCAAAGAAAAAATTACAAAAAAGTAATTGATGAGATGTGAATAAAACACGAAAAGTAATTTTTTTATTACGATACAATATTAATTGACGAATTTGAGCTTCGGGAAAATTACATTGTGACAGAAAATGTTTATATTGCGCCACAAATATATAGAACTCCTTCCTCTTGGCCTAAAATAGTAAAATCAAACAAAACCATATTATAAATAAATGGTTTTTTCTAAGTGACTTACTGAACGACTATAATACAGCCTAAACCGCGGGCCCAAGATATATTTTATGAAGCGTTCACGTTTTATTTATGAAGTATTATTTAAATAAAAGTACTCTCTAAAAAAAATCGCGGGTACAAGTGCGATTCGCAGTTAATTCATCATATACAAACCCACCTGTGCCTTCCAGTTTAACCTGTATAGTGATGAAAAACGGTAATGATGATGATATTAATGAAAATAAAATGTGGCCTATGTCCACCTGCATTCTATTTACTTACATCTTTTTTAGGGTTCCGTACCCAAAGGGTAAAAACGGGACCCTATTACTAAGACTTCGCTGTCTGTCTGTCTCCAGGCTGTATCTCACAAACCGTGATAGCTAGAAAGCTGAAATTTTCACAAATGATGTATTTCCGTTGCCGCTATAACAACAAATACAAAAAATTTCAAAAAAAAAAGGGGGGTCCCCATACAATAAACGTGTTTTTTTCGTATTTTTTTGCTCAATATTAAAAACGGTAACAGGTAGACGCTTAAAATTTTCACAGAATATTTACTTGTATATTACCTTTCAAAATAAATAATTAAATAACAATAAAGTAAATATTAAAAGGGGGCCCCCATACAACAAACGTAATTTTTAAGCAATTTTTACTCGATCTTAATTAACAGGTAGAAACTTGAATATTTGTAAGTAAATATTTAGAAATATATTAACTATAAAAATAAATACCTAATCTGATACATAAAAACTCACAAAATGAAAATAATCCGTGCATCTAAACGCGGTGCGAGCGCCGCGCCGCGGTGTGGTGGTGGCGCGAGCGCGAGGCGGTTGATAAGCAACGGCCGCGCGGGTAGCGGGGGAGATAACATTACGGAGCGAGCCATAACCGCGCGTATTCGCGCGAGCGTTGTCATGCTGCCCGGATGTGTATCGAAAACCTACCTATAAGTTTGCAATTTACTACTTGGAATTTCGTTGATTTCTCGTTACTTTATAAACAACGGGTTATACTCAAATAGATAACGTGTTTAGCAATATTGACTTAAATGCTGGCACGTACTGTGCACTATTTAGTTACCATATCCCTTTATGGATACAATTTCGAATTGAGCAATAGATTTTATCAAAACTACCCGAAAAGCAAGAATAAACTCTCATGGATTTATATAACAACTAAAACAGACAAAAAATTTGTATACCTACAACAAACGTGATTTTCTATTATAGATGATAGTACGGAACCCTTCGTGCGCGAGTCCGACTCGCACTTGCCCGATTTTTATTATTTAATTCTACAGGTTCTTAGAGATAATTATGCCAAATATTTGACAAATAGGGCAGCCGTTTAGTCGTGAAAATGTAACAGATAGACAGAAGAGTCACATTTTATTTTATAAATTACTGGCTGCGTCCCGCGGTTTCATCCGCGCATTCATGAAAAGCGGTGATGATGACGATGTTGATAAAAATATTTATGTCCTTTTCCAGAACCAATTGGTTCAGCTGTGTAGTGTGTGAAAATTTAACAAATAGATATAGTGACAGATAAACAAAGTTTTTTATTTTGAACAAACGGGTTACTCTCGTCTATTTTTGAACCGAATTCTCTGACTATAGTTTTAGTAAAAATGTGTAACATAACAACCACGATAGTTTCTATAGTAAGATATACAAAGTCATTTTAACCAAGCTAAGTTAAGTATTAGTTAAGAAAATAAGATTAGTAACGATTTTTTTTGGGTTATGTTGATTGAAAGTACCAAAAGCCCATCTACACTAAGTCCCTACTCTATGTTCAGCGAGTAGACAGGGCCGGTGCAGGTTATGACACGTAATTCGAGCGTAAATCAAATTTGACCCGTGGGCGGGGCCGTTGTCTAGCGCATATGTTCGGTTCTACACTCCGCACTCGATTGTACATTGTAAGTGCTTTTGCGTGTCTTGTGACGGTTCGCATGTGATGAATGACTGGTTGACTGGTAAATAACTTGAGCTCTTGGTAGTGCTGTTGGATTTTTTTACCCGCCTGTACTGAAATAGGGCAAGTTTTCAGTGTATGTGATACTTTGTTGACCGTCTGTCCATCTGTCGAGACCTTCTATCTCGGGAACGCGTGGAGACGCGTCCAGGATCCGCGAAGGTCCAACCAAATATTAAAGTGAGTTATACTGTATTCTGTGAGGTATTGAAAGTGCTTCATTAAATCATTAGAACAAGCTAAAACTGGTTTTTAATTATTTTTAGGATGTGCAATTTTCGGATTATGACCAAAAAAAAAATATACAATATATTCACCTGTTATCAATGACTAGCTTGGCCCGGTAGTTCTTTTATCTAGTTTGTACGGAACCCTCGGTGGGCGAGTCTGAGTCGCACTTGTCCGGTTTTTACTTTTATGTAGATTTTTTTAAAGTTTAGTTCTCATCAAATACAATTCCTTATTTTCTTCACCAAATACAGCAACTCTGGAAATGAGACAAATTCTCGTTCAAATTCTAAAACATTTCGGAACCATTAGCCATATGTGGCGTAATTGACTTGCACATTTACAATGCGCTCTGCTCCATACGTCAAACTACCGTCATAAATCACGAGGTAAGTAACCCCCATCCCCTGTACTTGTTGGTATTACTCAATGTCAGCTTCGCAGGTGAGCGAGTTATGTTCATTATTAAAGGTTTTGGACTAAAATATGCAAGAAAAATATGACATATTCATTTAAGACAAAATTAGGAATACTATATTTTCTCTTAATTACTAAATATAATGCTACTTATAAATCATATTTCTGTTATTTAACTTTTTAACGGAGGGTTTAATTGCCTAACATCTTGTTAAAGACTCACATTTTTATATGGAAAATGTGAGTCTTTAGAGAAAGAAGAAATTAAAAGTTCTTTTTTGTAAAAATAAAAACTGTTCTGACATAATTTTTTATCATTGCTTCTAACACGCTTTTGGGACGTTTTTCTATGATTGTCAAAATTAAAAAGTACTATCTGATACCAAAAATAAATATACACAATTAAATATTAATAATTTAAATAATCATCGCCTATCTGCAAAAATATTATTAATTTGAATAATCATCACTTTGCAAAGTAACATCTGTTGCGAATGTCGATAGTGATCAGTCCACGCGTCCAGTCAACTATGTTGCACATATTGCGCATTTGGGGTTAACTCGAATTATCTCTAACATTGCATTGTTTAGTAAATGGGAGTATTAGTCATTGTACTCTTTTAATACACCATGGAAATAAATATAACTCAGTCATCTAAGCTGTAGGTGTGTCATGTTAATAGACATAACAAGAATCATGGCTCAGTAGTAATACGTCTAGCTTCTGAGCTGTGGGTCGTGAGTTCGTTTCCTACCCAGGTCTAACATTTCTGCTGAGCAATAGGTATGTATTCTATATGCCATCTGGTTCTCATAGTACAAGCTTTGCTTAGTTTGGGGCTGGATGATGTGTGAAAATGTCCTCCAATATTTATATTTAAAGATATTGTTATTTGCACATCTAAAATACATCCAAAACATAAAGGGTAATCAATCATTCGTTTAAAAAACCTATATAAAAACTCGTCAAAAGTACATAGTCTTGTACACAAGTATTAATATAATAATAAGTATAATGCATGAAAAACTGCTAAGTATATATACTTATATAAATATAAGTTATAATTCGTATAAAACACTTGCTGTAAATCGTAGGTAAGTATTTACATCTCAATATAATCTCTTTCGCACACAAAACTAACATGTGCTCTATTTAACCGATCACTTCACCGAGTCAAGCCCCTGAAAGCTTAAAAATTTAAATCCGCAAATAGAGCCCTCCATATTTCACCCCTGAGCGAATGCGCTGACTTGAGCCGCTAAAATGTTTGAACTTTCAAAAAGTTACCAAGCAAAATGGTGTGTAATAGAGACATGAGATACACTGGGAGAAAAAAAATAGTTTTCTTTTTATGAGACAAAATCGATTCAAATATCGTTATTATCGTTGTTATGCGTGTGTACCCAGAGCACTCACGCTCGCTTAAAGGCTTCTTCTTGCGGCGGCTGTGTGTGGCGGGTCGCCCTCTTCCCTCAAATATGGTTGAGGAGAGCGATGGCTGGCACATGCGTCAACTCGTGAACGGGTGCTGCTTGCGGGAGCTGGACTGCTCGGCGTACACACGCATGCATGTGCATGTTACTTTAGTATTAACAGTTATTAGTTAAGTATTAACGTCTTCCTCTAGTACTCTAGTTAAAAAAATGTAAAGTTAGCTAAAAAAATGTATTATTTATAAAAGGCATGGACCCTGGAGTCTGTGGTGCTCGAATTTTTCAAATAAAAAAAAATAAAAAAAAATAACGTTATTTACAAAAATTATCTAGATAATACGATTTATGGCTCTATTATATTTTATATTGTTTTTTTTTTTACTACCTGAACTAAATAAATTGAGTACCTATAAAGGTACAAATTAGTAATTAATAGAAGAAATTTTAAAAATGAATATAACATTTGCTTTAAAAGAAACTATCCTTAAAAAAGAACATGAAATATAAGTATGACAAAATCCTTCCGGACCATAATGTTGAATTCTCGAAATGTTGAATTCGCAAAATGTTGAATTCTCAAATTGTTGAATCGCAATTGATTTCTCAAAATGTTGAATTCTTAAAATGTTGAATTCTCAAATTGTTGAATGTCGAACAAAATTGATAGCGATAATTATAGTTTAAAGAACTGAAACAACATACTTCAAAATACGCAATTTTGTTTATTTGTATGACATATTTTTTACAGTTAATTTGTTTTAAAAACCAAAGTGCTGAACTGATTTTGATAAAGATTATATGGGACCACATCTGAAGTATGTCCTATCAAATAAAAAAAACATATATTCATAATAATTGGCGAAGTAAACGCGTAACATACTTACAAAAAAAGTATATATGAGAAAATAGGCGTGATTGTATGTATTTTGTTGAAGTGTGTTGCTTAAAATTTACTATAACTTTTAATGTGCAAGGTGTATTTTATTTCTGGTTTATGTTAAATGTCATACAATTGGACTTTTGTTTTTTCGGGTATAAAAATAACTGTTATGTATATACTTACAAGCATTTTTTTATGCATCCTCTAAACAGCTTGATCAATTTCTATGCTCGATATATCTTGAATATTTTATATTTTGTGACAATATTTTTACTACTTAATTGTATCATTTTATAACCACAGTGTATAACCAGCTTTACAGCTTACATCCTCCATCAAAGTTAATGCCGATAGATAGCAACCAAATGTTAAATTCGTCATGATGACTCCACGGATCCTTATTGTGGGGGGTGAGGGGGGAGGGAGAGATGCCGTTACGATATTGAACACTCATCTCACCGTTACTTCGGAACTCACTTTGGGTTTGATGGATTGAGGACTCGTTTTAGTGGAGGCAAGTAAAATATTAATAAATGATTTGGATATGTTTACTTTTATGTGGTAGATATGCTTTTGAATAAGGCGACAAATGAACCAAAATAAAATCAGTATCATCTCAGTCAGAAGTCCATGGCTGGACATAGGCTTCCAAAATCACAAGGATTTTTTAACCCTTCCCAATAACAGTAGCAAGAGTTTGGTATCAATCATCCATGCTCTTCAGAGTTTTGATCTTTAAAAGCAATAATAATTTTATAATTCTCATCATGATGAAGATGATAATGAGATGATGAACACTCATAAAATTATGAAATAGTTTACGTTAATATTTATTTATTTGTTTTGTTTTGACTTTGACTTATAATGCTTAATCATATGGAGATGTTTTATGTGTTATTATTTTGCCTATATATTTTTAGAGAAATTTTATGAAACTGGCCGGGATATCCGAAAAACGATATGTATGACAGATGTTGTTTAAATGCACAGAATTCGGGGCCCTATTTACATTTTGTTTAAAGACTACATTTTAGCGTCAAATTATGAATGATAATGAAGATCAAATATTTCAAAAATATTGCCTCTTAAATAAATTAATCCACTCCTTATATTCCCGGCGCCTTAATTCCCTTATTCGATTAGAGAATAGCATTAACTTATTGCAAAGTCATTTTGTTCATTTTTCTTCCGCATGCTCGGTGCGCCCCAAAAATTCACTCTTGCCGAATTAGGCTTCATAAGCTCGGGGGCTAATTCATCGGCAAGGAGTGATGGGGCGAAATAAATGGTTGTCATGGAATTGAAGAATTGTACTTAGTTATGGTTGAAACCATAACTAGGTACAAATCTGTTGATTAAATTTATGCATTACTTACCTGAATTCATAGGGCCTCAAATTGTATGCTGGATTCCTTATTTTTTTATTCATTGATACGCTGTATTCGTTTTTAGGGTTTCGTACCCAAAGCGTAAAAACGGAACCCTATTACTAAGACTCCGCTGTCTGTCTGCCTGTCCATCCTTCCGTCCCTCTGTCACCAGACTACTATCTCATGAACCGTGATAGACAGATGAAATTTTCACAGATGATGTATTTCTGTTGCCGCTATAACAACAAATACTTACTAAAAAACAGAATAAAATAAATATTTAAGGGGGTTCCCATACAACAAACGTGATTTTTTTGCTCGTTTTTGCTCGATATTGATAACGGTAACAGGTAGACGCTTGAAATATTCACAAAACATTGAGTTGTATTATTCGCTTTAAAAATAAATAATTAAATCAAAATCAAATTAATATTTATTAATATGTAAGGGACATACAACAGACATGATTTTTTGCCGTTTTTATAGATAATGGTACGGAACACTTCGTGCGCGAGACCGACTCACACTTGGCCGGTTTATTTATTTTTTGTGAGTTATTAGAGTATTATTATAACACCTAAGAAGTAAAGACAAATCTAACGACACCTTGCACATCAAAGTCGGACAAGCCGTTTAGGCTATAGGAGATAATATAGTAACATATATATACATACACTATAAAACATAGAATACACTTGAAAAACCCTCCTTCTTGCTTCCTCTTTGTTAGTTACCCCACCATCTATTTATTATTATAATTTTTTCCATCCCAAGGTTGCCTGGAAGAGATCGCTATTAGCGATAAGGCCGCCTGTTGTTTCACTAGCATTTAAGCCTTTTTCACTATGTAATTTGTGTTTTAGTTAAGGTGTGAACAATAAAGAGTTTATCTATATATCTATCTATCTATCTTCTTGCGCAGTTGGGTAAAAATTTAATTGAACCATAGAACATTTGTTTTATCTCTTTTCTACTCTGATGCAGGCTGAAAATTAATATTTTATAATTACAAGTAATTAATTGTCAATGTCAGAAACATGCTATCGATGTGAAATAATCTGTCAAGTATTTTTATTAGGATAAAACATTGTAAATGGATTATAAATATTAATTTATAAATAATCTTTAATCTTTCTTATAATCTTTATATGTTAATGTAGATAATCAATAGATTATTCAGGAAATAATGCCATTTTCGAAGCCTGTAGTGATCATCGATAACGGGAGCTATAACATAAAAGCTGGTTTCTCTTGCGACAACCACCCGGTCTCCATCTTCAGGACTGTGGTGGGGAGACCGAACTACTTGAATGGCCATTACGGGAAACAAGACTATGAAGTGTACATTGGTGAGTTTAACTACGATTAGTTTAAAAAATTAAAAAATACAATATTTTGAACATTTCACTCGATGCTTGTGCGTTGATCGCAAGTTTTTCGTTGTTACGAGGGATGTATCACAATATAGGTATACATTTTATTGTGATCAAAAACAAAACATAGGTATATAGAACTGAATGAAAAACATACAAACAAAAAAGAAAATACATATAAAACAATGTTTTTTCCCACAACCCGGCCTTAGCTCAGCAAGATGCTTGTTGCAATGGAAGCGCCGACGCCGTTGGTCTTCCATCGGGACCGGGATCAGTGCGTATTCTGCGTATTCAAGATCAGTGTATTTTTCGTAATTGAATATATAATTTGCTTATAATTTAATTAATTTGCATAATTGCTTTTTATATATTAGGTACTAAAGAATTTAAAAATAATAAATATACATTTTTTGAACTTCTCGAGGACGGCGCGCTATCTGTAGAAACCTTTGGCCTTAGACTTTTTGCGACCCTGGCTGATTTGTATCCTATGTATGTATGGTGTTACGGACACGATCTTGTCATATAACTCCAATAATACTTATACCTATACTAAAGTTTTATTGTTCTTTGGCATACTCTATGATGGGACTTCTGAATTGTAAGTTAGGGGAGACGTTTTCCCAGCTACAGGATAAAAAAAAGTTTAATAATTAAAATTATTTCTAGGTGATGATGCGATGGCTAAAATTGAAGATTATGAACTTTGCAGTCCTGTCGTGAATGGACGGATCGTCCACTGGGACAATATGGAACGAGTCTGGCATCACATCTTCTACCGAGAGCTCAAATGCGCCCCAGAAGACAGAGCTGTGCTGCTGACGTGCGCTGCTAGAACACCTATCAAAGAGAAGTACGACAACCTCCCCGACATGGTGATAAAGTGACTCATTAATAAATTCATCTTTTTAAGCTATCAAAAAGAGCTGAATGCCTTTGTCCAATATTGGGAAAAAATCTTCCTACAGTAATCGAAATTGAACAAGTTCATAAACAATAACATCATCAACTCAGCCATAATAAATCCACTGCTGAACCTATGGATTAGGCTTTTTCATGGATAAAAAAAACGATTGTAAACAGCTTGCATCCAGCATCTTTTCGCCACATGTATGAGGTCATCAGTCTATCTTATGGCTGGTCTTCCCACGCTGCACTTGCCAGTGGGGGGAACAATAATGTAACATAAACTTATTTATATGGCATAACTTAGTTTGTATGGTGTTGTTAAACGATGGTGTTTTTTTTTTCAGAGTGGAGTGCTGTGAAGTATTCCTCGAAACTCTGAATGCACCTGCATTGTGTATCCAACCACAAGGGGTATTAGCCGTGTACGGGTCTGGGTACACCACGGGCCTCTCTGTCGACCTTGGATATGATACCACCGACATAAGCCCTTGCTACGAAGGCGGCCTCATCAAGTACGCACACATGCAAACCAATCTAGCAAGCAGGCAAGTGTCCCAGTACATAGAAAGCAAGCTTACCGAAAAAAAAGTGGACCTTGGACACCAAGTTAATGAAGTCATCGAAGGCATTAAGCGAGAGATGTATGTTTTTAAAGAATTTGCTTTGTCCGCAAAGTTCAATTCTAAGGAGTACACGTTACCTGGTGGTCAGAAGATAGAAGTAGGAGAGGAAGAATTCATCGCATCCGAAATGATATTTCAACCTAAACTTGTTTGTGGAGATGATTGTAAACATATGCCGCTACAGGTTGGAGTCACGACGGCTGCGTTGAAATGTGACCCAGAGCTGACAGAGACGATGTACGAAGCAATCATACCATGGGGAGGTCTTGCTACTTTACCAGGTCTTGTAGAGAGGCTCAAAGTGGAAGTAGAAGATTTAATACAGAGGCCTGCTAATGTTCTGCCTAACTTGGAGCCGTATACGGTGGCATGGCTAGGAGGGTCCACGTTTGCTGGCATCAAAGAAGCTCAGAAGGTTTGGATTACTAAGAAACAGTTTGAGGATCATGGCGAAAAAATTGTGAGCAACAAGTTCCTTTGAATTTATAGATTGTAAATGGTAGAGCTAGGTGTTTCTGTTGCATATATTCTTTATATTCATAAAGAATAAAGTTTTCATCTTTACTTTACTTTACTTTAATTTACTCTACTCTACTCTACTGCACTCTTCGTACTACTGCACTTTACGTAGGTACTTTTTTGAAATTACTTTACAATACTTTTGATGTTGATAAAGAGTTCATAAGTGCTTTTAATAGTAAATTGTAGTTCAAAAGCGTTTTGTTCCGTTTTCACGCGTTTCGCGTTCCCGTCTAACAAATGGATCTATTATTAGATAAGTATTACATGTACATTAAAGATATCATTACAATTGCTTACTGTTTACTAAACACAAGCGTAATTGGCAACGCATGTCTACTACTGCAAGTACCACCCACAAAGTAATACAAAACTTTAGCATTAATACATTGTTAACAAAAATATCACAAAACATTTCAATAAACACGTCTGCCGAAACAACTATATACAAAAAATAACCCTAAATTTGTCGCGGTCCATTAGACCACACAGGCGACATAACGTCGGTCTTTGAGACCCAAACGCTATTGTCCGGACAGAAAATAAATATAAGCATTTTATTATTGTATTCAAAGCCTTCAGTTTTGAGACTTTAACCACCTTTTGACCTAAATCGGAGCTTGTCAAAGGGCCAATAAAGTTATAATAATGCTAAGTCTGAAATGGTGAATCGTAAATTTCAATATTGTCTGGCCGTCGGACGTGGTGGTAATACAACAATGTTGCGGAAACTGTCCGCAAAAGGAGTTACTTAGCTGAATGTTTTCATTTTAAGATACTATTGTAATATTATAGCTTAATTACTTTTTGTATGTGCGTTATGCATAGAAAAAATTATGCGTTATCTTATCACATTAAATATTAAAGAAAATAATATTAATATATACTTAAATACTATTTTGTTAGAAAGTGTATGTTTCATGTTTTACGGTTAAAGGAATTGATATGAAATTGAAATTGAACATGGAAACGTGAAGATTAAAACAAGCTAATTCTTATATTATGTGCTCCAAATATAACTGGTTCCTCTGGAAATTATAGGAACTACGGAGTACACCTGGCGTGTGAAGGTTATAGAAATGTTAATACTGTTTTCTATGGCTACATTTTTTCTCTATTTACCGGACTGATTATGAAAGAGGGTAATGATTATTAAGTGTATGTGTGTGTTATTATTTCAGTTAGCGGCAAACATGTTGAGCAATGTTTGAACATGCTCACTCTTTTGTTGTTGTTGAAACAAATAAAACCAGCCAAGTGCGAGTCGGACTCGCGCACGAAGGGTTCCGTGCCATTATTTATAAAAACGGCAAAAAAATCACGTTTGTTGTATGGGAGCCCCCCTTATATTAAAATTTAATTATTTATTTTTAAAGTGAATAATATAACTCAATATTCAGATAATATTTCAAGCGTCTACCTGTTGCCGTTATCAATATCAAGCAAAAACGAGCAAAAAATCACGTTTGTTGTATGGAAGCTCCCTTAAATATTTATTTTATTCTGTTTTTTAGTATTTGTTGTTATAGCGGCAATAGAAATACATCATCTGTGAAAATTTCAACAGTCTAATTATCACGGTTCATGAGATACAGCCTGGTGACAGACGGACGGACGGACGGACGGACGGACAGACAACGGAGTCTCAGTAATAGGATCCCGTTTTTACCCTTTGGGTACGGAACCCTAAAAAGAGGGCATTAGTTCAGGAACAACAGAGTGATCAGTGTACATACCTACATAAAAAATACACACAGTCATACATACAACATCCTCCTTTTTGAAGTCGGTTAACAAAAGAGGCCCTCTCTCTTTAACCGACTTCGAAAAAGGAGGAGGTTATCAATTCGTACCGTATATTTTTTTTATGTATGTACACGAATTACTCCGTCATTCGAGAACCAATTTTTGTGTTTCCTGAATTGGTTTATAGAAAAAGCTTCCAAGTTGGTCCCATAATTATTTTATAAACATCGCTTTATTACTATTGAATAATCATTAAAACTGTAAAAAATTTCATTGTATTCCTGAGTGAGTGCGTCAGATTATAGAATCGCAGAGTACCACCACACGTTTTTCTTTGCAAAAGTGTCAAATGTTGAGGTTTTTCGTATAAACATCTGTAAATTTTCTAATCTGCGACGACGAAGCATTTGACATTCAATGACAAATGGCATTCTTGAAAAAAAAACGAGCGGGTGAAGAGAGGTATCTTTAAAAAGTTTACAATCGTGAGGGATTTTTTGAGCTTGAAAAGTAAAACCTACTTCAACGCTTGAGCGCCTTGTTTAATATCCTTCTAATATTACAAGTAAACGAAATAACGTACTTTGAAGTCGGTTATTTCAGTTTTTTAAACTATAGAATTATATATATATAGATAACTGGTAAAGTATCATCCAAACAACTGTAGAAAAGTGAAAAGCAAGTCACGTATACGAGTATGTGTGCATCTTTTTTCTGCAGGCGTTATACATATTCCGGATTTTGAAGGAATTTTCGTTTTTTTTTAGTTTTTAAACTATAATTATGTTAAATGAAATTGGCCGCTATTTGCCGCTATTTACTTCTTGTAGCCTAACATCACATACTATTTTGGAGTGTGAGGTGTAGTTATATTATATTTGTATTTATTTCTTGAGTGTCCTAAAGCTACATTGGAATCGGGAATTTCGGTCGTGGTTGTTTTTAGCCCAGTGCTGAATAAAGGCGCCCCATTTTTCCATTCTAGTTTGGATTTGTGCGTTATTGTACAAGTTTTAGTCGAAGTTGTCAAGTTTGTTGCTTCCCTTCCCCATCCCCTTCGATTAGTATTTATTCGATAATTTCCATCTTTTTGAATTTGCATTATTTTTAAAATTAGTAATATTAATTGGGGATTTGGGGGAGACCGTTGTTCTGCAGCGGGAACTAGCATGTTAAAAAAAATTGTCAGTAAATTAATTTAAAATTTAAAACTGTACTGCGCCGCTTCACCGTGCGAACTAAGTTTAGTTCGAGCGACGCGCCAACACTTTCAAATTAGCGCCGTAAAATCAAACGGTTGTTTACGAGCCAATAAACAATTTGTGACTTTATTTGCGATGCCATTCTAGGGTTATTATTTTACTTTGTTAAGTCGGACGTTCTATCAAACTGATAGCTACATTTTAACGGTGATATAGACTAAAGTGTAATATACTTTTACGGATAACCGAATAGTGGTACACTTGTACACAATATATTACAAGAATTGCCATACCTTACATTACCCATGCGTCACATAAATATAATAAGTAAGTTAAGTCACACTTACAAATGTGGTTAACTTTGAATATCTGTAAAATATTGTACATAGCATTTTTACAAGGTTCTTCTTATAGAAAAACCGACTTCAAAATATGCAATTCGTTTTCATGGATGACATTTTTTTTTTAAATCAAGGTATTGAACTTATTTTGATAAAATATATATGGGGGCCACCTCTGAGATATTATCTACCAAACAAAAAAAACCAAAAAAAAAAAAACCAGTAGGTACAGCTGATTGTTTTTTTTACCTAGCAAATTAAATTAGCAAACAAACACACCACAAGTGGGATTTACTGTGGAAAAACGGACACTTGTGCAGAGTATAAAAATTTGCATATTATTAACATATCGCGTTTTGGTTTCGAGTATACAACAGATGTTAACTCGCATGGTCTGCCCTGTCCTATGGGCTACCCTTACTATGTAATACTGGAAGAAATTTGAGATTAAAAAAAAAAACATTCAAGTTGTTTTTCTCTGGTTATACAACTTCATCATGAACTTTCCTATCCGCGTGGTCTACTGGAGACTATTTAGCACAAGAAACATTATCTAGAAACATGGAGAAGCTCTCTCTGTTTTTGTTTGGTAAGCTTTCTTTTTAGGGACTGTCCAGCAGTTTGGTTGCTTGCATGTAGTTCTTGAAAGGCTAGTCGATACGAGTAGGCATTAATAGTAGGCACTGATGGTCCGATAGAAAGGGTGTTTTTTATCTTAATTTTACGTGCTTTTTGGCATAGCGAAAATGTCGCACTAGTATTTCTAACTTCACAACATACTTAATTAACAAAGTTAAATAAAATCGGTTCTGCCAGCCAAACAAAGGACATAAAGGTTACTGTTTGCACCAATCTTCTTGTTGCACTTTAACTGTCTAATAAAGCCATCATCAGTATCTTTATTTGACAAATACCAGCACCGTTGTACAGGACAACTGCACCGAAAATCCAGTATTTAAGAGATTTCAATTGTTCTAGTTCTATGAATCTATAACTGCAATTAACACAAAAAATATACCAAAAATAATGGGTTCATGTATACCAGACAAATAAATTAATTCAAATTTAATTCAAAATACTGCATATCTCATGAACGCATCGACCCACGTGCACTTGTGCCGTACGGACAAACAAATGTTACAACTTTTTAATTTATAGCTACATCAATTTCCTTGTACGGTCAATTAGTTATATTGTTTAGGTAATAAAATCAGGTGTTATAGTTTACACCGACTAATTATGGCAGTTTTTGGTGCTTCCGTTGTTTTTATCAATTTTATTTATACCAAAGATCATCAACTGTACATAGTTAAAAGATTGATCTGTTTTGCAATAAAAACTAAATAATGGATAATTAAGCAGGTTGTAAAATTTGTAAATAAACTTTTGCGCATTTGTCATTACTTTATTGATCGATTTTTATATTTCAATTGAATAATTGACATCTGTACATTTAAAAATATTTAAACTGTGCTAAATCTAAATAAGTCTGATAAGTTTTATCAACATTAATATTTATGAATCTATTTAATATGTAAGTAGATTTATAATATTAGAAGTAAGAACAAAAGTTAGTAGGTCTATACCTATAAGATTACGATGAACAAGTGGATGTTTGCAGAGAATCGTGGTCTACACTACACTGCTCGCAAAGCCACTAACAGTCATTCCTTACTCCGTCGACAGATATCAATTGTGTTCCTATTTATACCGTCATTATTTGTCAAGCCCTGAAAATATTTACGCACATTAAATTTAATTGCCGCAACTATTTCCGAGGTAGAACTAGAATAATGACATTTCTTAACGACATAACTAATGACAGCTGTCACTAGAACGAATGTACGACGTCTTAATATGTGTCGCCGAGTTTGGGGTTAATTTTTGATGAATAATGCACATTTTGTGTTGCTGGCTGAAACTTAGTTATATTTGTTTTCAACGCTCCTTGATGTGTTTCAATAACAATAAAAAACTTCAATCACCAGGTGCATATTAGTTATCTATCTAATACCTCTAAACGAGTAATTCTTGTATTGAATGAATGAATACTCAAGAATTGCTATTATATTATATATATAATCTGAATCTCGGAAACGGCTCCAACGGTTTTAATGAAATTTGGTTTGTAGGTAGATTAGGGGACGATAAATCGATTTTGCTAGGTTTACATTTTAGTGAACCGGGTTTGCTCGTATTTTTAGTCATAAATAATCCGAGTGGAGCTCGGTTGCCCAGGTACTATATATAATTGGAGCTTGTTTAAAGACTACAAAAAAAGGGTAATAAATATAAGTTTAGGAAACTCAAAAACCTCGCCAAATAAAAACGTCGGAACCGATTTTGATGAAACATAGCTAAGAACACTCTCGATAAACTTCTCTTTCAAACAAAAAAAAAACTAAATCAAAATCGGTTCATCCGTTTGAGAGTTACAATGCCACAAACAGACACACAGATACACAAACATACAGATGCACACGTTAAACTTATATCATTTTGGGTCGGGATTAAAAGAGCTAAGAGAGCCAGGATAAAAATATATAATAATTTAAATCTGTCTACTATATAAGTACATGATAGCGAATCTATTGCAGTCAATGAGATTGTATCTATAATACCTACATCCATAGATATATAAGGCCTTATATATCTATGAATACATAATTGGTGGAAGTTTCAACATTTGTACAGACTGAATTGAAATTATGAACACGTAGAACTGATGGCCGATGGAGCCGAAAGGTTCTCGAGTGGAGACCACGCACCGGCAAGCGCAGCGTAGGAAGACCAGCCACGAGATGGACAGATGACCTCATACAAGTGGCGGGAAGACGCTGGATGCAAGCCGCGCGCCAATCGGTCTTTTTGGAAATCCATGGGGGAGACCTATGTCCAGCAGTGGACTTCTTATGGCTGAGATGATGATGAATTGAAATGATATGTCTGTCATATTTCATACTGACAGTTTGGATACTACCATTTTAGACAGAGTGACTTAGTATAAAATTTATCTGTTGTTTGTTTTTCATAGTGTGTATACTCGTACAGTAAACTACAAAGAACAACAAATAAATCTGAAATAAATTGATAATATCACGCTATACTAACTCGACTGTGGTTATAATTTCTAATATCTATATAAATAAATAAATATTAGTGGACATTTCACACAACACCGTCTAACTAGTCCAAACTAAGCAAAGCTTGTGCTATGGGAACCAAGTTATCGATGCAACTTTAAGACTTATGCGCGGCTTTGATTTACAACTGGATTTGAGACTAGATATTTTGGGTTTTGTAATTTTTGCCTATTGTACCTTTTGGCTCACTAGACCTTGTGACTATGAGGAAAACTTTTTGAAAATGTATCACTGTGCGCCAGTGGTGAGCAATTGGAACAATTTAAAAAGTTATGGCGTTGTCCCCCAGCGGGGGACACGGAACTGGGGGACAACGGGAATAATCGGTCGAGCCGAGCCCTTAGATGAGCGGTGGGCTGTACGTAAATATTTTTCAAATAAGCATAAGGCCAAATGGTTTTTTTGCGTTTTTGGCCTCTCGCTGATGTGGCCATTCGCGTAAATATTTTTTTAAATAAGCAAAAGGCAAAATGGTCTTTTGCGTTCTTGGCCATTTGCGTCGATCCCATCGATTTGTATCGGTCCGTGCGAAATGTCTACACTTTCACCACTGAAAATATACCACACAAAAATACGTTAGAAAAGGTGCCTCTATAGACATCAGTAATTTTACTAAGTAGTATTAATTACAGTTACAAAGGCAATTTTTTTCATAAGTTATCATTTTCCATCAAGTGGACCGTTCGAAAAAAAAACAAAGTAAATAATTATTAACCTTGACATAATTATTTTTACTTTCGAAAAATGATTCAATGTACGAAGTAAATCAAAATGAGTCATTATAATCTCTTAGCTCTTTGTCTGCAAACTGCAACCTTGATGTTCTCCCATGCATCAGATTTTAGCGCGGTGAGTTGTCAAATGCATTATTATTTCAGAAAAAAAATCGGTTTAATTTCATGCATTTCAACTTTATCCGGATTTCGTAAAAAGAGAGCCATGTTTTTATATTGTAATGTTTTTATAAAAAAAGTTAATGCTATAATGATTAGGTAGGTACATAAATTACAATGCAATAGACTGTTTTACTATATTAAGAATATTATTGACAGTAAAGTATGCATAAAGCCTCGATGACACTGGGCTAGTTTTTGAGCTGCTAGTCGGCGAGTTTAAAAGCTAGCGAGAGAGCGAATGCGAGTGTCGATGACATAATCAAAAGCAGATTGTAAAAAAGCTCAATGACACGGAGCGAGTTTACAAGCTGCTCGCGAACTCGCCGACTAGCAGCTCGTAAACTAGCCCAGTGTCATCGAGACTTAAGTCAATACTTTTACTATTTTAATTTCTTCTCTGGAAAAGTGGAAAATGAAAAGAAAGTCACTGATTGCTAATACGTTTCTTTGCGGATCAATATTTTTATGCTAGTTTATTTAAAATTTCAAACTAAAACAACTGACGTGTCAAAAAGTTAGCCCAAACGATGTGGCTAGAAGTACCACAAAAGATATATTTTATGCTAAGAAATACAGAAATATGACTTCTTCTTTAACTTGTCATCTAGTCTCCCCTGTGACGGACGGACGCTGCAGTGTTCGAAACGCCAGGTCATAAAATTATGTAAAATACATATACGCGAAAATCCGTTAAAATTCGTTTCATTTCAATGAGTACTATTAAAGTATTCTGTAATTTTACTTATTAAATAAAAATAATATAATTTAAACTGCTACTTACCTAAGTTAAACAAGACTTAAATACTACGCTAAGCGTTGATCATGATTGCATATAGTTCATTATTTGAACAATTTGTGAACAAAAGAAATGTTTTTCCGACGTCTATTAATGCAAATGACACTTTCCTTTCAATATTTAACGCCAATTACCGATTCAAGTGTGATCGATTCGCAACTTTATTTTTTAAATATTACGGAACTTTATTCTTTAACAAAAGTTTGTTTCTTTTCCAATTACTGTGGCAATCATAACCATTTGTATACGATTATAGCCTTTGTAGCGAAACTTTTAAAGTTTACTTTTGTTTAAATATACATACACATAATACTGTTTAAATTTGTAAGAGGTTACTTTTGGTGACATGTCAGTGTTTACAACGAAATGTTTATTTAAGGGGTGAGTGTACTGTGCTAATGATTCAAAATTGTTTAAGTATTCCAATATTGGGTGTATTAGAGAAACTGGTTGGCAAAATAAAGAAACCTGATTCGATTCTCTGTTTATTAATTAAATTCATTTATTAATAAAAAAAAGTTTTTGTACATAGGCACAATTTTAACAATCAAGTATAATTTTAGAAAAATAAAATCTTTATCAAACGAATATTTATTTCTCGCATTCAAGAAATATTGTAATGATAGATAACAAAATTCGGGTAATTACTTATAGGTATGTGTATATAATTGGATTCTCAAACTGAAATATTTTGAAAACTCAAAATTATATGAAAGATTTTTTATGCATTAGCAAGAAACGTGTAAAAAACTAAGTTGTAAAGTTTCATCATCATCATAATCTCAGCCACACGAAGTCAACTGGACATATCCAGTGGACTTTTTGTGCCCTTTCCTCGGATTTACAAAAAGACCGCTCGGAAGCGGCTTGCATCCAGCGTCTTCCTGTGACTTGTATGAGTACTATGTACTATGTCTTCCTATACTGTACCTACTTGCATGGTCTCCACTCGACAACTTTTCGACCCCATCGACCATCAGTTCTGCGTGCTATGTGCTCTGCCCACTGCCACTTCAACTTGCTAATCCACTGTGCTATGTCAATCCTGTGTGCTATATAACTTAATGTACTATAAATCGTTATATGGAGGACATTCAAGTTTCGTATTTTGGATGTAGAGTATTAGCCCATGATTGATAATGTGAAGGAAGTTAATATCTGGAAACAAGTATATGGATGCCAAGTAGCTAGCAGCAAACCTGGATATGTCACAAAACCGAGATAACATAGGTACAAAAGAAGTAATGTAACTCAATAGTAAACGATAGAAGAAGTTAAAGTTATGCTAACTTAAATATAGTCGCATTTAGTTGCAAGAACAGTCGACATCCTAGACATAAAAATTGTTCGCTATGTTACATCTTTTTCTTCTGTTCGTTGGTCGACATAGACGACATAACCAAGAAAAGTCAGTAAGGATGTCATCAATTTCAAAGTAATTAAATCAAATCTAAATAAATAATAAGCAAAATAATTATACTCACTCATCAATCTAAGCTAACATCAAAATATAAGTTCCCAAAGTAGCGTGTTATTAGAACAGTGATTAATATCATCCCTATACAGCACGTGATGTCCGGTGTCTATAATGAAAGTACACAGATCATGCGGGTCGCGTGCGGGCTCGCTACGACGAAATACAAAAAAAATCTTTTAACGAAATCGGGTCACCAGATCTTGAAATCGGGTCTTAGGTCTAATTTCTATATTGTTTTTTTTCCGAAAATAGGCCTGCAATTGACCGTCAACTCGCCTGGTGTTAAGCGACAGTTTCCTGTTAAATAAATAAGTTGATCGCTTGTAACTTATAAGGAAGCTATCAGATTCAGAGATATGGTGGTCTATTCAATAAACCCAAAGAAATAAATGAAATGAAAGAATCATGAACGTCATTGTTGTTATTATGACAGCAATAGCAATTTAAGTGAAGATTTTCCCAATATTTTTTGGGATTTTTATAGTGTTACCCTGAATAATGTGTAAAAGTATACCGGTGCGCGTTTTCATGATATATCAGTGCATGCTAACCGGCTCAAAAGTTGTGAAAGGTTTATAGTGAACGCAATCAGTGATTGCATTGTAGTGTTGCATGTGTAGTACATACATACATGCAATCACGCCTTTTTATTTATTTTTATTGAAATAGGTACAGTTACAGATATTAGGATATACCTATATAATATACAGTATTTACCATAATATCTGTGTAGTCTTAATAAATAATAAGTGCGAAGTTAAAAACAACAAATCGAATATTGTAAACTAATGTTCGTCAATACAAACTAAACGTTCAGCGCATGTAGCCCGCACCTCCGCAGGGAAGTGTTTTATTACAGCTTTTATCTTTGTAAATCTACGTTTTTTTTCGTCTATTCCATGGCATCATTTATATCGGAACGGGCACAATTAATTTAATTAGGCCGTGTCGAGGTGATTTCGCCGAGCACTGTTTTTGATGTAATCATTTATTACATTTTTGTGAAACAGGTTGCTTTCGGATGTAATGTGGCGGAAAGAGACAATGGAAAAAAGTGGCGGTTAGGAAATTTAGATATTTTTTTTCTCTTTTATTTTAGCTTGATTGGTGACAGAGTCGATTGACAAAAATGTAACGCAAAACATATTAGTACCTTTATGCGCAAAGCCTACTTTTCAAACAGAAAGTGGTGCCATATTTTAATGTAAAATAAATTTATCTTTTTTATCTATTTATCTACCTCTGACCTTTGAAAGACTTTAGATGTAACGAAAATGTTGATGTCTGTGGTTTGACCACTGGCTCGCCTGACTGACTGTAAACGATTGAGATGATGGTAGTTTCCCGATGAGTTACCGAACGAAACAATCTGTTACTCGTTGGGAAGTTTTTTAACCGACTTACAAAAAGAAGGAGGTTTTCATTTCGACTGTATGTTTTTTGTATGTTTGTTCACCAATTACCTACTCCGTCAATTATTATGCATTGATTTTGTTTAATAGGTAATTCGCAGGTGTTCCCAACCGATTACTCCGTCAATGCATTGATTTTGTTTGGTAGGGCATTCTTCAGAGGTGGTCCCACAAACATTATATCGAAATCGGTTCAGTACTTTGGTTTTTGTAACCAAATAACTGGTAAAATATCATCCAAGTAAACAAACTTGTTGAATTCAAAATACACAATTTTGTATTTTCAATTTCAATTTCAATGCTTTATTGCCACATTATGTACATGGTTTTGGATATAAACAAGTAATTGTATTGTTGTTATTACATAATGACCCTAGTTGGGTATTGCAATTTTATCAGAGCGGGATGATTTGTTCCATAAACAATTATGTCAATGAATGTAACAATATAAAATGCCAATGTAGCAATATAAAATTTTGAAGTCGGTTTTTTCAGTCGTTTAAGCTATAATTATTTATTTCATTGCGTGACACTATCGCAGTTTAATGTTTACTAGTCAATACTTGACTCTAACAACAATTATAACTATAAAGTTTTATTTCGCAAACAGATCCCTGAATTGAAAAACAAATAATATTCGCACAGCCTCGTTATTTTTGAATATATATTTTTATATTCAACTACGCCCCATGCCATGGTAGAGACGAGAAAAAATATGCATCTTCCTTCTCCTTCTCTCCTCCTCATATTTTCTTATTGTATATATTTGTCTGAACCCAAAAGAATATCAAAAATACTGATTTCCTTGTGAAATTTTGCGTAAAATTGATTATGAATCATTTTCAAATTAGATGTATCCAAGCACCTCTTTACTGAACGTGAGAAAATGCAATTTAGGGTGAAAAACGTTTTGCGGTGAATTATCAAATTACGCGGTTCCTATTTCAATTTTGTATAATTTGGTGCAAGCGATATGTTTCATTTTGAGGGTAGTTTACCTATAGTTCAAAGGTCAGCAAAAAGTTTTACCGCAATAGAGTTATGATAGCTGTTTTTTATACATTATTGTACAAAATTAAGTTAATTTCTTAATAAAATTAGGAAATAATAAATACTACATTCACAAGTTTTTTTTTTAATTTTCTTTGTGATCGTATTTTACTAGTAATGATAATAGTAGTAGTAATAATTATTGGACGAGGTAACGTCACGTGGGATGTTGACTCGACGACCATACTCCGGATAGTCGTTATGATGAACGGTCTCATAGTAAAGAGTCTCGACCGATATCTCAAGAGGCTCATGTTAGTTGGTTGGGTCAAGGGTCAGATACAAAAGGCAGTCATCATAGACACGGCCGCTACCAACGGCAGCTTGAGCCCCGCCCCACCCTAGTTTTAAGTTTTTTTGCAATATTTATGTTTTTTTATATACATATATTTATTGTAAAACACATACAAGTGGTAGACAATTCACAAAACATCATTTAGCCCAAACTACATTAGGTAGTATTGTTCAAGTATTATGTGCCCAAACTAAGCAAAGCTTGTACTATGGGAAATAGATAACTAATAGAATACATATTTATAAGTAAATTTTTTGTATATATGTACATAGTACATTACATACTTATAAAAGATAAAACACCAATATAGATACTTAATTAAATCTAAGTCGGCATCATCAGCTGTGGTTTCCCATAAAAGCTAGTCGCGCTCGGTCAGGGCGCACAGTGGGCGCGCTTCCAGTAATTACCGGACAAAATAATAAACGAGATATCATAAAAGTGGTCGCTTCGTGTGAAACGACGACACCTGTGCGTGGGGTGGGCCGCTCCTACACTTACGGACTGTATAGACAGAATCATGAAAAACAAAAATTATTTTGAGATAGTTTTATTGCGCAATGCACAATTAACAAGATGGCGTGTGGAGCTGTTTACTTATTCACAGCGTCTTGTATTTACAAGCGAATATCAATTGTGTTAACTTATAATACCAAAAATGCACCAAATTGACGCAACGCAATGTGATACGAAATAAATATTTCAGTTTAAAAACTGAAAGAACCGACTTCAAATTACGCTATTTCGTTTACGACACATTTTGTCCAGTTATTTTGTTTTGACAATCAAACTACTGAACCGTTTCTGGTAAGATTTCTATGAAACTAACCTGAATTGAAAAAAAAAACTGTTTATAAATAGAGTTATGAGGTAACAAACAAAACAACAAGTGGATTGATAACCTCCCCTAGGCTATTTCACAATAATTATGTAAACAGAGCTCCATACGCCATCTTGTTAATTATGCATTTTGCAATAAAACTATCTCAACATAATGTTGTTTTTTTTCAAGCCGCTTAAAAATAAACAATAGCTAACAGTAGCACAATTACGTTGTCGCGTAGAACAGTGTCCAAAGAAACGTAATAAATAATGTGTCGCATCGCATCCTTTTCATTTTCCGCTCGCCTAGGACAATGGATCGGAAGATTACGACTAGATTGTCTGCGCACGCAGTCACACACGTCGCACGCTTAGTCTGCGCTACTATTTTAAATAAATTAAATTAATGAAATAGATAAAATGACAAAAAAAACGTGTGCGTCTCGGGACGCCCGACAGAAGTGATAACTTAAACTAATCTAGCCAGACAGACTGGGGCCGTAACGCGTTACGTAACGAAGTGGTTTACCCTACCATAAGAAGTTATCATTTCAATATGGTAAAATATTTAAAGTACTTACAAGGTAAGTACAATTCTATAAAATAAATACACTACATACAAAACGTACTAATGAGACTTCACACAAAATGCACCGGAAACAAGGCAGGAACGTGACGAACGAAATTTCTTAGCGATTTCTCATTTCGACCCCACTTTGTACAGTACAATACACAACCATTTGATTCGTGTAATCAAATGCGGGCATTCGAATTAATTAGTTTGTTATGCACCTGAGCATTTACACCCATCTATTGTGCTCAAACAATTTTAAATTTAAACTAACAAACAAAATTTCACTTAACAATACTACGAAATTTGACTTTTCGAATTGTTAATCTAAATTTGTCGTCAAGATTATTTTTGACAAATTATTTTAATGTTTATTAAAATAGTTTTAAAGTTTGAAATCGGTTGATATATTGATAATGACACGTTTGGATTGATTTAATTAACTGTTGTCAGTTCGTCAGTCGGTTGACGCGTTGGCTTACTAAACTAATAACAGGTTTGAGACAACTTTTTTAGTTTTAATGTTTAGTTGTAAACCATTGTATGATTCAAATAATTGATAGTTATGTGACAAATCAATAGAGCGCGAATAACACAACGAGCGACGGTATATTTTGTTTGACGCGGTAATTGTTGAATGATTTTTGAGCTTCCTTTTTGGTGAATATAATCATTAGTTATGGACGAAATAGACAGGTGCATGTGGCTTTTGTAGAAGAAAAATGCAACACCCAAATATATCTAATTCTATTTTGGTTCAACGCATAAGCATTCCCATTCAACGTGGCAATGCAGGCAGTATGCAGGGTACGCTGCCTGCATTGATAGTGGGTTAGAGCAATTGGATTATCTTTAGACCTTTATCGGCTGGGATAATTAATTTGCTTTATGTTAGTAGTTTAGTTAGTTATGTATGTGTAGTTTGTATATTGTTATATTGTAGTTAATAATGGCACTTGCCCGTTAAAAAATATGCAATTGGTGACAATAACTAAACAAATGACAACAATAATATAATTACCAAAGCTTACAAGATTTTATTTCACCTGTCCCGGAGTCTGTATGTTGGTAATCATATCTTGCATATTGAATTTAAGTTCCTGATTGAAATGAAATTTTCCCTGCAATATACTTAAGTATATAAATCAGATAAAAAACAATATTATTACGAAATGGAGCTTTAAGATGATTTTTTGCATAAGATAATAATGCTTAGGCTAATTAGTATCTAGAGTATATTTCATAACACATGAGGTTCTGAAGATGGAGCCAGGAGATGGAGGAGGAGCCACTGGAACTTCTGCTAAAGTAATCCAGTTTGTGCTCATTTCTTAGTCAGCGTAAGCACTTTTCATTGCGTCATTAAAACTTTGTACCTAAAAAGTTTTTTTTAGATTGTCATGTTTAATTATATCGTTTGTATGATTTCTACTTTACATGCTAATAAAAGGGCCAAATTAAAGTTAGCAAACAATAGAACGAGTGTCTGAACGCAACTTGGGATCACATATTAAAAAATCCCAACGACCACAGTTATACAGGGTGCGACATGTGGCCTGCATTCTAATTAATTTGGCGACTTTATTAAACAGGGATACGAGGTTTTGGCGGAGAATCTGCTGTTTGGGCGGTAAATTAAATTCCGTTTATCATCCATCATTCATTTATTATATCTGTGTACATTTATTTTGTACTTGTGGGAAGTTTTTTATTTGGCAGGTGCTAAATATTAAGTTAAAATGGCCTATATAGCCGTTTTTTTGTCTCGTATAACTTACTAGGATCTTATATTTTGCAGGTTCGAAATATTTTATTGTTTGTTTTATGGCACACAATCGTTCAGTAGGTTAATATCTTACTATAGAAACTAACGTGGTTTTCACACATTTTAAATAAAAACTACGGGTCACTCATGCCTCGCACTCAAAACAGACATGAGTGACCCGTAGTTTTTAATTTAAAAGGTTAATATCTATCGATTTTGAACTGGACTAGAAATAACTTATAAAAAATAAAGTAGACGAATTTGGAACCTCTCTTTTGAAGCCGGCAAAAAATTAGCCCCAAAACAAAACGTGTCAATCCCTCAAAACGTGTCAATCCCTCAAAACGTCGTCAGTTTACGACGCTCTCATTTTCACAAAATTACTAAAGGCCAAAATTGCAGGATTTATCCGATTGGCGCATCTGCATCGGCTTACGAATGGCCTCATCCAGTTTACGAGCTGGATCGAGCAGATTTAAGGCAAGCTTTTATAGTTGCCTTAATTTTACGAGGTCTGATTAGCCTCACGGGTGATTTGACTTAACTCCTGATTGTCCTGAGTTGGGACAAAGAAATGGATTGCTTGAATATTGATAAATGGTAGCAAAACTACGGAATATTAAATCTAGAGTTAATTTCTGTTTTCAACAAGATTTTTTTATGACAGAAGGAAGAATGGAATTATTAATATATTTTGTTGTGAAATAAAAAGGATTTTAAGTTATTTTGAACACCATGTATGCGTGTATGAGGAAATATGGTGTTTATGTGGCGATGTACTAATACTCTGTCACTGCAAGTATATTTTGTACATCTTGATACTCTCTACGCACGGTTAAATAAAACAGATAAACAATAACAATACAAAACGGTTCACAAACAACGCAAATATAAGTCAAACCATAATCTCAGACCTCACCCAAACTACACTACACTACACAAACTACACTATAATATCGTCGCTCGCATGACTAACTATCCTATCTCATTTTTCAAATAATAAAAACAGGTATTTAGAATGCAAATACATTAAAAGTATCAATGTGAAATTAAAATGTAGATATGTAACCACTACGAAAGCTAATATCATAAGGTATGCAAACATCCGATTTTTAATATTTTTGACAAATACAATTTAATATCAGAACCAAAAAACGTTTGTCCTGAACATATGACTGAAATGAGATAGGGCAGTTAGCCATGCGAGCGACGATATGAGTTATCTTATTATAATGAAATAGGCTTTGCTGTTCTACCTGACCCGTAAAGGAAAATAGGTGTAACATTATGTATCTATATCTGTGCATGTATCACGTATATTTGCAAAAAGAAACAAACTAGCTTCCAGAGTTTAAATCCAGCATTATAATTTAGATGTTTTATGGACGCAAATTTACTAATAAGTAGGTACTAGAAGATTGGATCAACCCAATAGATATAGTAATAATAATTATTTCTTAAACAAGAGTCTAAAGTTTATTTTTAACCGCGTGCTCAATTTTGATGACCGAGCAAGCGAAGGATTCTAAAATTCAAAAATTAAAATTCTGAGCGTTAGCGAGAGAATTAAAAGAGCACGAGGTGAAAATCTTTGCACTCGAGTGCAACACGTAACTTTTCATCCCACCTCAGCGAGGAATTGACTAAATGCAAAAAAATTAATACATTTACAATCACAAGATACTTTTATTTCAGTTTAGGTATTAACTACTACATTATGATAGGTATTACAAGTATTACAGAATTATCTTTAAATTATAACAAATAATACTTAGGTATAATTAAGTAAAATTGAAAGACTTGTTTTCAAATTTCTTGTTTTTAACCTAAGGTTTTAACAATATGTAGTGAAAAGATAATTAAAAAAGGTTGTATGATAAATTCGGCACCATGGAGATAGAAGTAAATAGGTTTAATGATGTTTTGAATTCACAAACTTAGTGCACACGATCTTTTAAATTCAATTTACTTTATCATCTAGCGGATAAAAACGGCATTTGCACTTTGCACAAAAATACTTTTTCCGAGTTCCGAGATGAATGGGGTGAAAAATATTTTTACTGTCTCTTATATATTTATTTATTTAAGTCCATCAACATTGTGTACATTAACAGTATTATAAAAGTCTAACATATTAAAGAATAAATCCAAATGTCACAATAATAATTATAGGTGGAGTCGGCATGGATATATGTAAAGAGTAATATTAGTACTTGTGTAACAATCTACAAATATCGATTATGTTTAAAAAACATTCGATATAAATTAAAGTATTCCTTTCTAAGCATCCTTACATTTATTATATTTATTTCCTAACTACGTTATAAATATGATTGAACCCAGGTCATCGTCAGATACTTTAGAAACTCCAGGCTCTTATACCTGTTTTTAAATTATGATGCAAAAGTTGAACGGAAACTGCATACAACTTTACTTTGGGGCATGTTTGTGAAAAGCTTCTCATTAATCAATTCTGCGTCACACAAAATATTGTTACTCAATATAGTTTTTTAAGCAACATCATCCTTTTAAAAATTGAGATCACTATGACACTTCCTATCTTTAATTAATTATTGTGAGCTTTCACAAATAGAGTCTGAAATTAGCCACCCACATTGCTGGGGCCATTCATCACCCAACGTCCTTTTGTTCACGTGGTGACAACGGAGTTCTTAATTTAGATTTGTTTGTGTTGAAATTGTTGCCAACACCGTGCTGGTAAATGTGCCGGTTGATTATCTACACGTGGTTAAGAAAGAGTTGTTTATATACCTACATACATTCGATAGAATACATCTATCTGTTCACTCTGATGATGGAACAGAAAACTAGCACTTTCTTAAAAGTTGAGGCAGAGTTCATTTATTTAGTTCGTAATCATCAATTTTATTAGTAGTTATTAGGGGCATTCGATGACAAATATGATAATGTAGACGAAAAGGCTCAAAGGGAGACACAGGAAGCGATGGATGGACTGTGTTGAAGAAGATTGGAAAAGGAGAATGGAAAAATATCTTGGAGAAGGACGACCAGAGATAGAGCGAGATGGAAAAAAAATAAAAGTAATACAATCATACTAGCCATACTTATTCCGTGTTACTGCCCTGAATTGAGAAATCTCTTCTTAACGGATAACTACACTTACAAGAAGCGGTAGGTTACATTACAGACTTTTTTGTTGAGACTGGCTCCGTGGGAGCCGGGAGCTCATTTCATATTCAAAAATGTATCTGTGACAATCTGTGTACGCAATATGCTGTTGCGTACTTGGTTCAACGTACAAGCATTGCTATGTAACGTGGTAATGCTGGCAGTATGGTGGACACGCTTCCTTCCATCTTTAGATCTTCATCAGTCTGTGGTAATCTATTTGCTTTTTTGTATCAGTTTACTTTGTTAAGTAAATATGAATATTGTTTTATTGTAGTTAATAAAAGCACTTGTTCTTGTTAACAAGAAGGCATCCTCCATATAACATGTCTCCAAAAACAGTCATTTAGGCTTTGATAAAGGAATGCCATTGCATTACGGGAATAGGGTATACATTATCTGTTATTCAGTCGTTCAGGAAAAAATCTTTGATATGAATAGATATTAGACGTACATTACAAATATAATTTCTTGTACGTATATTGCAAATGATAGATGTAAAGTCAATAAGGCAGATTTGAAATGGCGCGCCATAAAACCGCCCCAGATGAGTTTCATGCAAATTGTAGCTGTAAAACATCGGGATCGTGTCCCCGATGAATGCTCTCATGCTGATGCGCAATCTCACTTTAATTACATTGAAGTCATACGGCAAGTAAGGGCTTTAGTAATTAGCCTTTGTGGTAATCGTTCAAATTTTTTTTTTGCTGGCGTCCAAAAATACAACGACTTTCTATGGAAAGTTCTCAATTTGACTGATTTTTAAGTAGTTGAGCTTATTTCATTAAGCTTACGCTGTTTGTTCGTCTGTCTGTCTGTACTACACTTAAACAATAAAGCTATATGTTATGTTCCGTAATAGATACAGAGTTAATTTTTTTAGAGAATGTGTTAATATTTCGACAGATATATCAACAAACAACGCCACCATGTCAGTCCGAGTACAAGACCAGAACTCAGAGGCAATTTCATTGAAAAGAGGCGTGAGGCAGGGAGACGTTGTCTCTCCGAAACTGTTTACCGCCGGTTTGGAAGATGCCTATAAGCTTCTGGAATGGAAAGGGCTCGGCATTAATATTAACGGCGAGTACATCACTCACCTTCGGTTTGCCGACGATATAGTAGTCATGGCAAAGTCGATGGAAGAGCTCAGTACGATGCTCGAAGACCTCAATAGAGTTTCCCAACGGGTGGGCCTCAAAATGAACATGGACAAAACGAAGGTTATGTCGAACGCCCATGTAGTGCCCACCCCAATATCTGTGGGGAACTTCACTCTTGAAGTTGTTGACGAATACGTCTACTTAGGACAGACGGTCCGATTAGGCAGGTCCAACTTTACGAGGGAGGTCAATCGTCGTATCCAACTCGGCTGGGCAGCGTTCGGGAAACTTAAAAGCGTCTTCTCGTCCAATATTCCCCAGTCCCTCAAGTCGAAAGTTTACAACCAGTGTGTGTTACCAGTGATGACATACGGCACTGAAACGTGGTCCCTAACTATGGGCCTTATAAGAAAGCTCAAGGTCACGCAACGAGCTATGGAGAGGGCTATGCTCGGAGTCTCTCTACGAGATCGAATCAGAAATGAAGAGATACGTAGACGTACAAAAGTCACCGATATAGCACAGCGGATTAGCAAGTTGAAGTGGCAGTGGGCAGGGCACATAGCACGCAGAACTGATGGCCGATGGGGCCGAAAGGTTCTCGAGTGGAGACCACGTACCGGCAAGCGCAGCGTAGGAAGACCAGCCACGAGATGGACAGACGACCTCATACAAGTGGCGGGAAGACGCTGGATGCAAGCCGCTTCCAATCGGTCTTTTTGGAAATCCATGGGGGAGGCCTATGTCCAACAGTGGACTTCTTATGGCTGAGATGATGATGATGATATCAACAAAATAATATTCATTACACAATCTAATAACAAAATAGAGATTTAATCCAAAATAAAGACAAAGCTAAACGAATTAATTCTTTTTTTTCTTCATTTATTTTAGTACATAACATACTTATTAATTAGTCTATCTACACGTATGATTTATTTACACAATGTGAAAATTATTGTCCAAACCTATTAGGTACCCATAATTTTAATAAAATATTTTATTAGTATGACCTTCCTACTAATCGGTTTGTAGTCGGTGCCAAGCCCAAAACAAAATAAAACTTAAAGATAACGTATAAACCACAGAAGAAAGAAGGTTATAGAAATGCTATGTAATAAAGCTATAATATAGCTGAACCAGCCGAGCTCTCAATTCAACAATTTAATTCAATGTAACAATTTAATATTGCCATAATGTGCCGTTTTAGAATGCAAAAATAGTAGCACAATTTTTTTTTATCAAGGTATTTCATTTCACAGGTACGAGTAAGTGTTTTTTTTTATGAACTAATACAATTTCGGGAAGATCACAAAACTCTCCATTCTATTGTTACAATCAAAAGACAACTAAATCCTTATCGTAATAAAGTATAATTTGCACTAATTGGGTTAGCGCTACTCAACTCAACATGAATGGCCGTACCGCAAAACGTTTGTTCGCCGTTTATGCTCGGCCGTGCCACGGCATCGAGCTGATCACATATTATATTTTGCCATTTTTGTTATTTATAGGAGGAATAAAATAAAATTAAATTAATTTCACACGAGTTAGTTCTTCTTCTTCTTTTTTGTATTGGACCCGCATTTGCCAGTGTCAAGTATTAGGATTTTTTCAAGTTTCTAGAATAAAACAAGTTATACCTATATAGTCTTCTAGTCACAGTCTAAGTCATGTAAACAGTCATTTTCAAATTTAAGTCTTGCCTCAGTAAAGTGATGGCGACTTTACTAGAAGCTTCTATGGAGTTTTGCCGACAACGTAAAATCACACGTTTTACTGCCTTATTTCACTTGCCTACACTCACGCACTTTATCGAACACTTTATGAATAAAACACCACCATTTTTATAGCATTAATGTTCAAAATAACACAAGTTTAGGAAAATAAAACAAAGCAACAACACGTTACCAAGACGTTCCCGCCAAAACTCCCGAGTTAGTTCTGACCATTTTTATTTTGATGTTTTGTAAACGAGTATTGTTTTTGCTTTCGTCGTGAACAGGTAACATGGTCTGATTTTGGTCGGTATTTTTTTCAACTTTTAAAATGTAAAAAAGTAGTTATAGTGACGTAATAACAATAGTTAGACATATGCTATCGCGATGTTTTTTGTAGATTTTGGTATGTTCTTTAATATTGTAGAACATATTTTTGTTCTATTATCAATATCCTGAGCAGCGTATGCGATGAAAGACATTTTATGGCTATTTTTTTTACACCTTGGGCTCCCTAATTTTTTCTGGTATTAAATATAGGCTTAGTTCATCAGGGATAATGTAGTATTCTAGTGGTGAAAGAATTTTTGTAATCGGTCCAGTAGTTTTTGAGTGATAGTTTGTCAAACATACAAAAATACAAATCTTTCCTCTTTATAATATTATTAGTGTAGATTAATTAGGTCAATAAATATATTGCAAATGGGTTGTCTAAAAATTTCAGTCTTGAATATGATTGATTTTTTTTTTTTTTTTTTTTAAACAATTCACTGGTTTGGTTAATAGACAAATTCAATATATTTATGTGTAAATAATGTTTATTTTAATTTAACTTTAATTCATTAACCAGACTGGTGCAAGTTACTAGTATCGATTTACCTGTTTATACCTGCCTACCCAAGAGTTGTGACGGGAAAAAAATAGTCAACCTAACGTTTGCATATTCTATGGGCTTCATACTTTCGATTGGTATGGAATTTGTCTATTAACAAAAACCGGACAAGTGCGAATCTGACTCGCCCACCGAGGGTTAAAACTAAATAAAAGGGGGAAATCATATATTTTTAGGGTTCCGTACCTCAATAGGAAAAAAACGGAACCCTTATAGGATCACTTTGTTGTCCGTCTGTCCGTCTGTCCACCCGGACAAGACCGGTCAAGACCTTTATCTCGGGAACGCGTGAAGGTATCGAGTTGAAATTAAAACCATATACGCAGATCCATAGATCTTGCTGCAAAAAGAAAAATAAAATTTCTCAAATTTCGTAAAAAAGGTTACAGCCGAATATGTCGTAAAAATGCACATTTCGACACTCACAGAGGAATCAAAACGTATGGGTACTTCCCGTTGACCTAGAACTTTGAAATTTGGCAAAAAGCATTGTGTTAGAGTACACATATAGGAAAAAATACGAAAACTGGACATATTTAATTTATTACAAAAAATAGTGTCTCTATGCAAGGAATGAGGGCTGCCTCAAACGTTCGCTCGCTCGGATCCGAGGGGGAGGCACCGCTACTATAGCCATATTATACTACTTGGATCCGAGTGGTGAGCAAGGAATGTGTTAAATATTTTTACGATGTATATTTTTCGGCTTATGAAGGAAAATATAAAAAAAATATATGATTTCCCCCTTTTATTTAGTTTGTACGGAACCCTCGGTGGGCGAGTCTTACTCGCACTTGTCCAGTTTTTTTTTTATATTTTCCTTCATAAGCTGAAAAATATACATCGTAAAAATATTTAACACATTCCTTGCTCACCACTCGGATCCGAGTGGGGCCGGGCTATATTGATTTGCAATGAAATAAGTCATAAATATTTATAGATCTACTAATATCAAAATGAAGTCTTCTTCATCTTGTATGCTAGTTAATAAAAATATGTAAACTTAGTTAATAAAAATAATTTATTAGCTTATAAAAGGCACGGACCCTGGAGTCTGTGGAGCTCAATTTTTTTAAATAAAAAAATAAAATAAAAATTAAGTCTAACGTTTAGAATTTAAGGCATATTTTCAAATGAGCTGTATTTGTCTATTGTGCTTAGTAAACTGAGCTATAAATTGCCAATGTGATAATAATAATTACATATGTAGTGCAAAATTCGGTATATATCTTACTTGATGATGGTACTACTAATCCTAAATAATTGTCACTAGTACCATTAATGGTACTAAGGATACAACGTTGTGTCAATTGTACAATCAATGGTACAAATCAATGGTACTACTGACAATAAAGCACTTGTTTGAGTTTCCCAACAGTGGTTTTGCGTAATAAGGTGTTTAAAAGCCACTTCTTTTACCTTCTTTGTTCTGTGGTATAAACGCATAATATAAGTTAAAACTTAACTTAGTGTTAATCAAACATTAGCAGGCTAGACATTTACATATCTACTCTTTGGCTTGGCGCCGACTTCAACTCGACCAGTATTTAAAGATTACTGATTAGATGCCTGCAGACTCTGCAGAGTAGTTATTCCGGTAGGCAATATATCAGGAGGCAATAGTTCAGGCCCATCGAAATCTTGACCTTTCATGAGTTCATCAATGTCGACGAGCTCCTTAGCAAGCGTGGGACGGAGCGCTTGGGGGTGCGCGACCAGCCAGGTGACGAGATGCGCCGCCGTCGGTCGAGCGTCGGGCTCCCGGCGCCAGCAGGCGCGCGCCAGTGCCCGCGTCCTGGCGCTGGCGTCCCACGGCAGCAAAGGGTGGCCGCCCCCCACCACATGACGCAGCACCAGCGGAGGCGGCTGCATGCCATACGGCCGGCGGCCCAGCGTCACCAGCTCGAACACCAGCACGCCGAAGGACCACACGTCGGACGCCGGCGAGAACACGCCCTGCGCGAGACTCTCCGGCGCCATCCACAGCACGGGAACCATTCCTCGTCGGCACATGAGGTACTCGCCGTCGACGGTGCCGATTGCACGCGCGAGCCCGAAATCAGCCAGTTTCAAAGAGCGTTGTCCATCAAGAAGGCAGTTCGCGGCGCGTAGGTCTCGATGCACAATTTCACGTTCGGCGAGGTATGCGAGCGCCATAGCAGCTTCTTGTGCTAGCTTCGTTATAGCCTTGGCTGATACATGCGTTTTTTCATCAGTGTCGACCTGGTCGGTACCTTCTGTGCTCGTCTGCGCTTCAAAGAGGTAACGTCGTTCCTGTAGGTAATGTTGTAGGTCACCAAAATACGCGTGTTCCATCAGTAGTACCGGCGGCCCGTCGACTATGCAAATACCGACAAACCGTATTATATGTTCATGGTTGAGTGATGCCAGAGTGTGTGCTTCTCTTAAAAAATCGCTTTCTTCTGCAGATGATGCATCTTCCCGCAGTACCTTACATGCGACAATGACGTTCCGACGCTTGGTACCAGACTCGCGGAGTATGCCTTGATGGACGCGACCGAAACGTCCCGAGCCCAATTCTTGGAATAGTTCCAATTCCTTTCGGTTTATGAGGTGCTCGACAAGTGCTTCAAAAACTCTTTCTCGCCTTGTGAGCATCCGTTTTGCGTATTCAGTATTAATGCGATATTTAAGTACCAAATATGCTTTGCGCGAACAATATATTATCCCCGCAACGAGAAAGACAGTGCTAAAAACAATAAATGGAATCCATACATAGTCTTGACAACTCGGACGGAAAGCATCTCCGAGAGGTGTGAGGCAGTGCGTAGAGCCGTCGTCAGGAGGAGGGTCGGGGGCAGGGCACGCCTCGCCCTCCTCGCGCCAGTCGCCGCCGCGCCACGTGGCCAGGACACGCGGCCGCGGCTCCGAGCCCCACTCTTGCACGAATATCGAAGGTGATTTTTTGGCATTTCTTTCAATCTTTATACTTTCAATAATACCAGGTATTGTTGACTCTCTAGTTATACCTTCCCAGTCAGCACTGAAAAACAATAAAATACATTAATCTGCCACTATCCTTATTGCCAAAATGTTGTCAAAATTAATTGCTACGGCTTGTTATCAGTTTTTTTTATCAGCTCTTTTTGTACGAACTGTCCTACTGCTGGAAACGGGCCATCTTCTCATTTTGATAAGGGTTAGGCCATAGTCTGCCAAGCTGGCCAAGTGCGGGTTGGCAGACTTCACACATCTTCAAGATCATTGAGAACTCTCAGACATGTAGGTTTCCTCACAATGTTTTCCTTCGCCGTTTGAAGTTGGCGGCAATCAACAATACGTACAAAACTTCGAAAAGACAGAGGTGCGTTCCGTGGGATTCGAACCCAGGACCTGCGGATCGCAAGTCAGACGGTCTCCCGACTAGGCTGCCGGAAACTTTATCAGTTGAAGTATATTATTATTAAACAGTTTTATTGAGCTTGTTGCTTATTTGTTGTTGATATTTTTGGGGCAAATTTAATAATCGAAATGTTACTCCTTTCATGCTGATAGATTGGTTCTGATATTTGGTACACAACTTTAGTTCTGATGACAATGTAATTGAATATATTCAGTATCATTATAATTTCAAGATGTCCATGTGTCACAAACTGACTGATTACTATTTTTTCACGTCCTATAATATGGGTATCAAATGAAAGGGCTTGACTAGTACAGTACACAGTACACTATGAAACATTCCAAATCTAAGATAGCCTATCGTTCAAAATGGTGTATTTTTTTTTTGGGTTCCGTACCTCAAAAGGAAAAAACGGAATCCTTATAGGATCAATTATTTGTTGTCAGTCTGTCCGTCTGTCCGTCCGTCCGTCTGTCCGGGTAGACCTGTATCTCGGGGACGGATGAAGGTATCGTGTTGAAATTAAAACCATATTCATATTCTCTTTAGTCTCTTGCTGCAGAAAGTAAAATCAAATTTCTTTGTTTTTGTAAAAAAAAGTTACAGCCGAATATGTCGTAAAACACACATTTCGAAACTCACAAGGGAAACAAAACCTATGGCGTACTTCCCGTGTACATAGAACATTGAAATTTGGCAAGAAGCATTGTGTTAGAGTACCTACACATACAGGAAAACGACAACGACATTTTTAATTTAATCACAAAAAATAGTATCTTTATGCAAGGAATGAGGGTCAAATTTTAAAGTTCTGTAACCATATTACGTGGGGTTATTATATAAATGAGCTTTATTAGCATAAGCTAAAACAGGTTTTTAAATATTTGAACGATATATATTTTTCGGTTTATGAAGGAAAATATAAAAAAAATATATGATTTCCCCCTTTTATCTACTAGTTTGTACGGAACCCTCGGTGGGCGAGTCTGACTCGCATTTGTCCGATTTTATTTCAATCTATAATGCATAATACATACATAAAAATTAAAACTAGAAAATATTGTATACTAGATTACCCGGCGTACTTCGTATCACCTATAAATGAGTGGACCCGATATTATCTCAACGTTTAAACCTTCCCTGGACAACGACGAACATTTCAAAACCAAAATCCGCTAAATCGGTCCAGCCGTTCTCGAGTTGTAACGAGACAAACGAACAGCAATTGATTTATATATATATATATGGATTATATATTTTATATAATATTGTGAAAATATTGTATATTGTATACTTTAGTTTCTATTTTATGAATATTAAGTACTTAATGAAATAAAAACTAAAAACTTTAAAATAGTATTTCTTTAAGTTACTTTTTAGTAAATACAGTTGATACGGTATTGCAAAGAAAGATACTAATAATGTAGATAATGTACTAAAAGCTAAAAAAAAAATCGGTAAGTCTTAGTACCAGTCATCAGACCACTCACCTCATCTAGGTAATCAAAACGCGCTATAAACTTATCGAGATAGAGATCCAAAGAGAGACAGCTCTCTGCAGCTGGAGCTGGATTTAACTTAGCGCTATGTTCATGTATAATCATAGAATATCCTATTAGTTAGCGCCTACTGATAGGATATTCTGATACATAGCGTTACCTAAATAATTCCCACAAATCTGATAAATAATTAAATACTTACAAACGATAATTATGTCTAAAATGTATTAATGTAAACAAAGCATCCAGTATCGGAGCAGCGTGCAGTGGCCAAGCGCGGCCACGCCAAGTTTCTTCCAATTTGAAACGTAATTCCATTTCTTTTGTCATATTTCCGTAGTAACTCAATTTAGATGCATAATCGTGATCATTTGTTGAATCGTTCTGCGTTTCACCGCGCCACGAGAACGAAACAGAGTATGGTCGTGTTACAGTGGTAGCGTTGTCAGCCGCGTGGTACTCGCGCACTATCCATACAAAGCCTCTGTCTCGTGTCATGCCGAGCTCCTGCGCCGCGGCGAGGACGGCGGCGGCCGTGGCTGCTTCACAGTTCACTAACAATACTCGGGCATCAGCATTAAGTAGCTCCCGGAGCACGCCTGGGATGGCAGAACTCGAGTTTATTGTCAAGTCCTTTATTTTCAGGGGTGGAGCGGAGGGGAGACCAGCAGGGGTGCGTATTGCACGTGATACTGCCTCGGCAAGCTGGGTTGGTTCCGAGATAATGGCTACACGCCGCCAGCCGCAGTCAGCTAGTAGGCGCCTCAGCGCGAGTATGAGGTGTTCTAACTTTCCGGTAGATGAAACTACCTCTGGATAATTACTTCCTGTGCATAAATCATACGTTAATAACAGTAATTTATCCACCCTGGCAAGTGATGCTGTGGCAAGTGCTATTTCGTTTGGAAGAACAACACCGTCCGCTTTTCTCCAAACCAAATTAACTTTCCACTTTATTATTTTTATGATCAACCAGTTTGTATCGGAGCAATTTATGAAAATCGTTTGAATGACGGTGTTTTCTTTATTACCAAATAAATTTGAGTCATTAATCTCCTTACCATCCGATAACGCTTTCATCATGTATAGATATTCATTTAAATTTTTAGCTTCACTGGAGCAAATAATTACTAGCATTCTACGTCGATATACTCGTATGTCCGATCTTAGCGGGTTTGCCCATATGTTAAGTTTCTTGTAATAAGAATTATAATTATTGTAAAGATAACAGGCGGTTACCATGACGTCATTACTCCCCCGACTCAAACCCAATACGGCTGTCAATAGCCAAAGTTCAGGCGAAAATTTAATCATTGCGTCTGGTACTTCTTCACCGACGTTATTACCGTCACCATACTTCAACAAGACAGTTTTGTTAAAAATAAACTCCGTTGTATTTAGGGCTGTTAGATATTTGCTTTGTTTATTATAATTGTGTAGGTAATAATTATCTGTGCCAAATGCTACTTGTGATAGTGTCATGGTGTACGGTCCCAACCGTACAGGACATACTCCTCGGATGCAATCTTCGTAGCCTTAACTTTGTATAACTTTATCTTCCTCATCTCACACTTCCTGCGGCTGGAGCATGTACGATCTCAAACGTACAGGGCACATTCCTCAGTTGCTTCTTATCTATAGGTACGTGCTCCTACCGCGGAAGTGATAGTTTTCCTTATAAGTAATTGTACATTAGTTTATTGAGTAGACAGTAAGTCGTAGAACAAGTAACAACTTCGTAAAATATACGTCTAAAAACATCGAGCAGAGTTTTCATCTTCTACTCCACAACTAGTTGCAAGACGTCGTCACACTACACGGCGGATTGTACATGGTCCTTCGAGCCGGATATGAACCAGCGACCTATGGTCCTTCGAGAGGAGTAAGTCACTTGTTTGTTTTGTATTTCTTTTCCTGCGGCAGCGAATCGGCTTGATTGGCCTGCCACAAGCGGCACTCACCAGTCAGGTTGAGACAATCGTTATTGTCGTAGAGGAGGTACAAGTACATAAGTGCTTACTGTAACACCAGCCACGAGTTCAAGAGTCCATACGAGGTTCTTGGGTTTCGGTGGAACAACATCTGCAGCGTCGTCAACAACAAGGCGGCGGGCAAGGAACAACATCTGCAGCGTCGTCAACAACAAGGCGGCGGGCAAGCAACAACATCTGCAGCGTCGTCAGCAACAAGGCGGCGGGCAGGCAACAACAACTGCGGCGGCGTCAACAACAAGGCGGCGGGCAGACTAAAGCTGCAACTTAACACTGCAACGTCGTCCACAGCAAGGCGGCGGGCAGGCAGCATTAACAATGTCAGCATAACTGGGCTGACGTCTCATCATTAACTTCGTTTACGTTTTGGTGTCAGTTATTATCGCTGTGATGGAGGCGATATCGATCCAAAATGAAGTTTGCGAAAACATCAAACGACTCTGCTCAAACTACAACAAGGATTTGAAATCCAGGAAAACCGCAGATTATTTGAAGATGCGGTTGGAGTCTCTGGACGCCCAATGGGAGGATTTTACGAGGCGCCATAAGGAGTTCCTGAACTTGCCAAACAAAAACATAGAGTATTTTAGCGACGGGATTTATGAGGCAATCAGGAAGACGTGTTCGGAAACACGGAATGACATGGTGCAGTTGCTATTCGCAATGGCAGAGGCAGCGTCATCGTCGACTCCAGAACACAAACATACAGTGTTAGATTGGAGCTTCCCCGTCTGCAATACTGCAACATCATCAACTACAGAGCGGCGAGCTTTGTCATCGTCGACTCCAGAACGCAAACCTACAATGTTAGATTGGAGCTTCCCCGACTGCAATACTGCAACGTCATCGACTACAGAGCGGCGAGCTTTGTCATCGGCGACTCCAGAACGAAAACCTACAGTGTTTGATTGGAGCCTTCCCGGCTCAAATACTGCAACATCATCAACAACAGAGCGGCGAGCTTTGTCATCGTCGACTCCAGAACGAAAACCTACAGTGTTTGATTGGAGCCTTCCCGGCTCAAATACTGCAACATCATCAACAACAGAGCGGCGAGCTTTGTCATCGTCGACTCCAGAACGCAAACCTACAGTGTTGATTGGATGCCTCCCCGGCTCCAATACTGCAACGTCATCGACTACGAAAGAGCGAACATGCGACATCGGAACTACACCGATTCCAACACAACAACACCGTCAACCACAGACCGGCTGGCAGACTACATCGGGGTTCAATCGGGTCTCACTAAACCACAGTTGGACAACCGCAGCGTCATCAATTACAATGCTGCCACCTCCTGTGCCTCAAGTGATCAAAGATATCACGCCAAAAATAACGAACGCAGAATTCGTGAATGATCACGATAAGAAAACATGCGCATCGGCAAAAACGTGCAAGGAACGCAACGATAATAATCATTATATGATGTTGCATAATACAATTGCAATGCAAGCAAGGTCGATGTCAGCAAATACGCCGAGTAATCAAAACAACGCGCATGCTGCGTCGAGAAATAAACACAAGAATAACGATTGTTTGCGTCGAATACAAGAGAATGCCACTACAATAACACTGTTCAACGCATCTCAGATCTGCACCAATATGAACAGAAGAAAAAAGAAGCGCTGTATGCAAAAGATAAAGAAGAAGAAGAATCTAGTCTATAATCAACCCCAAACGCGAGCCTTCAACGAGCCTGCATTGCCAAATTATTTGCCAGCAGAATTTATATCAACCAAATATGAAGCTAATCAAAGCAATGCCTTTAAGAACAAAGACAACATTCCAGTTGACTGGGAATACGGAAAACATCCACGTCACAGAGTAACAAAGCATCAATTGCTGTCGAAAATACCGATAGTAAAAGACAGAGACAAAGAGAAAGAGGCACAAATACATACAAGATAACTAACAACAAAACATAACAATCTTCAACTTCAAGCTATTTTTGATTGCATCGCGTATTGAAAACTAAGTAATAACAACATTATACTACAATTTGACCGAGTGGAAACAAAAATGCTGACACGCAAGTATGCGGTGTTAGTTTGCAGGTCGCTAACCCGCACGGTTAGCAAAAATCCCGTGCGAGGTAAGATTGCGGAGGCAGTAGACGACCTAGACAGGTGACACAACAATGTCAGCGTGCGGGGAAGCCTGGGTCAGATTTCATCCTCGTAGCAACTGGTTCGTGCGTAATACAACTGTGATGTCATGACAATTAATACAAATTATAAATGAACTATTGCTTTACAGCAGAGATGCTTTTGATAATCGGAGCGATGGCCAACCAGGTGGTGGCATTACAATTACTAGAAAATAAACACTGCAATCACCATCGCCGGCCTCGACATGCTCGAATACTACGAGCAGCATCCATCAGCACTCAACAACACTCATTACCAGATGATCCTTCCGCATAACACAGCTATAGTTAAGCGAAGCGATGTCTAGCCAGAGATAAGCAGCGACATTTCCAGCTGATCCATGTATATCAAGAACTTTCACAACATTCACCAGTAATCAGCAACACTCATCGACGCAGCACGAGGATCACGCGCCAAGAAGCTGAAATCCTGAACATTATATTTAACTTAACTGGCTCTTGCCAACACTTTCTGCGGCTGGAGCATATACGGTCCCAACCGTACAGGGCATACTCTTCGGGTGCAACCATCACAGCTTAACTTAACTTTGTATAACTTTATATTTAACTTAACTGACTCTAGCCCTCACTTTCTGCGGCTGGAGCATGTACGGTCCCAACCGTACAGGACATACTCCTCGGATGCAATCTTCGTAGCCTTAACTTTGTATAACTTTATCTTCCTCATCTCACACTTCCTGCGGCTGGAGCATGTACGATCTCAAACGTACAGGGCACATTCCTCAGTTGCTTCTTATCTATAGGTACGTGCTCCTACCGCGGAAGTGATAGTTTTCCTTATAAGTAATTGTACATTAGTTTATTGAGTAGACAGTAAGTCGTAGAACAAGTAACAACTTCGTAAAATATACGTCTAAAAACATCGAGCAGAGTTTTCATCTTCTACTCCACAACTAGCTGCAAGACGTCGTCACACTACACGGCGGATTGTACACATGGTAAATGTATAATCCAATAAAAACAGGGAGCTGTTTGAGTTTCGGAACATGTCTATGATGTTTTGTTTATCACTCTCTTCGAAGCAAGCTTTCAATGATTCTAAGTTTGAGCGTTTTATTTGCTTAGCCACACAAGTTTCATCTTCTACGAGGTATATGGTGACGTAAGTGAAATTTTTGGTTCTGTAAAAGAAAACATATATAAAATTACTAATCTACATCTGATTTATCTACGAGATGACCTCATATAAGCGGCGGAAAGACTGTGGAAGCAAGCTTCGCTTCCAGTTGGTCTTTTTGGAAGTCCATGGGGGAGGCCTATGTCTAGCAGTGGACTTCTTATAGCTGAGATGAAGACGATGATAAATATTCTACATTCTACAGAAGTATTATAAATGCGAATGCTTGTGGGTTTATTTGTTATGCTTTCACGCTGAAATGGCTGAACCGATCTACGTATATGATATTTTGTATGGAGATAATTTAACCTAGACTAGCACCTAGGCTACTTTTTATCCCAAAAAATTTAAAATTTCCTATGGGATGCTCAAAATAGTCAAAATAGTAAAAATTGTATTCGGTGAGACGTTTTTGGAGTAAGGATTGTAGCAGAACATAAAGAAGGAATACAGAATATAGTTGTAATTTAACGGATTCTGTGTGCATTATTTACTACTTGTTTACATCTCATGAAGCGGGATAAAACGATAAAATTTCGTAAGTACATGTCCACTTCAAAACTGATTGTTGGCCGTCGTTAGTTTCTGTATAACCACTACATACCTACATCGACTGTAAATAGGTACAACGATATTTGAACAAGATACGGTGATTATACTATTTGAACGGACTTAAATTTCTTATACACATGGATATATACGTAACAAAAACACCACGACGAAACGTTCGAAAGCAAAACACTAGTAGCTGTAGCCGTAGCAGAGAGCGTAGTATGGAGGAACGTCGCGAGACTCGCGAGTCCAATAAGCACAGCAAGCATCGGAAGGTGAAGCGGCGCAAGTACTGCATCGTTATCGTGGAGATTGAGACGCGGTGTGAACGTCGCAGCCGCAGCAGAGTTCACGATGCCGAGAGGCGGCGGGAGCGCTGCGGCCGAGGCGGGGTTCGTGACGACGGAGCGCACCATGGGCGGCATGTGCGCGGTTACCGGTTCGAGACACTCGTCAAGACGAGGTCATTCAAAAAGGTCCTGTAGCTCTCCCTGGGCTCCCTGGTTTTGCTTCTAAAATATTATAGAAATGTTAACTTTTATTGGAGGGGTTTTGCCATCACAGCCGTAAATTCTAAACACAGGGTTACTCCTATATAAAGAATTTTTGGATACGCTCAATGGATTCCCCGTATTCTGAAACACCATTTGTTTATGAGCATTTCTCGAACTGTTTTAGTATGCATGAATGGTGAAGTGGTCTCTAGTGCAGAATTTGTCGATGAAACTGGTTACATGCTAATGAGTATTAGACATCGTGATATTGTACGTTTAGGGAAGCTACAATGGTTTTATTTTTCAAAATTTTAATAAACTATCTTGTCGGCGGTATTAACATAATATATGCCTTTACCAAATTATAGCTTTGTAGTACAAAAACAATAGAAGATAAAGATTTACATGGAAGGCCATGTTAATCTTTGTTTGTCACCTATTCGCGCTAATGACACATTTAAGGACTGTGTTACCTAGTTTCTTGCTCTTTAAATTAGCTAAAATGTTCAATCACTAAAATTATTGATACGAAAAAGTTACTTATATTATGATATCATAATAGGTACTATAGCTGGATAAGCTTAATTAATTTATTACTTATCATTCTGAGTCAACAACTCAACAATTTGGTGCCTAAATTAATCTCTAGGGGTGTTAAATATATCGAAGTTTGAAAAATGGTTATCGTAAGTAGTACACATACGAGGAATAGGCGCATTTTTGGCGTATTGTGTAAATCGGACACCCGACGAGAAAAGTTTAGTATAGCGTGTTCTTTTTCTAGGTACATTGTACTGGATTGCTGAGAGTAAGGCTGGTGCATCTAGGTGACCGTTAATTATATTATACAGTAACATCATGTCCAATAGAGTACGCCTGTCTTCCAGAGTCATGAGTGTTTGTAACGAGTGCAACTGGGATTATAATCTGAATACGAGCGAGTTCTGTAATTCAGATGTTTAGTAAATTTAGCTTGAATTTTCTCGATTTGTTGCGTATAAGTAATGTAATACGGAGACCAAATACTACAGGCATACTCTAATACACTGCGAACATATGCAAAGTATACATTCTTTATACAGTTAAGATCAGAGAAAGGTTTACATGTACGCAAGACAAACCCCAGATTTTTGTAAGCCTTTTCCACAATATTAGTATCAATATGTTCTGTCAGCGTAAGTTTATTATCAAGAAGGACCCCTAAATCTCGCATAATATTGACTTTTTCTGTAGCGATATTATTTGAACTAGAGAACATAACAGGCGTGATTCTACGAGTGAAGGAAATTTGCTGACATTTACGTACATTTACTGTTATATTTTGAGAATCTAGAACAGAAATTCGTGTTATTTTTTTTATTTGAACAAACTACATAAAGGGTTACTAACGTCTATTATAACTAATTTAACATAATTTCGTGCTGTAACGTTTAACATAATGTGGTAATTATCACATATAGTCTTTATATCATAACAAAAAAACAGGCTGAACCGGTTTCATGGAACATAGCTAAGAACATTTTCGTGAAATTCTCTTTCAAACAAGAAAATCGTAGATCATAACCAGTTCATCCATTTGAGAGCTACGAGATCGCTACATACAGATACGTAACACAGATCTTTTTCCGTCGAGGTTAAAAAAATAATTAAACTTATACCTGACAGTATATATTATATATAAGTACATATAATCGCATCTATTTTTCAAAGACCAGGAGGTCACATTTGACCATAGTTAGATGGTTACATAAGAACGAGAGGGTATTAGAGGATATAAGGTATTAGAGGGTAAGATATAATGTGCCTGCGGTGACAGGGAGTCAGCTCATCACCTACATAAAGAACAATTTCCCTTTAGTATCTAAATTGACTTTTACAGTATGCCCGGAAAGAGAAGCAACAAGCACATTATATTCTGTATTTCTTTTCTCCCAATCCAGCATGGCAGCCGACTGCGGTTGAAACGATTATCGATAAACTATTATGCTCTAATATATCACTAGCTAGGTGGCATAAAATAATTCATTAAATTATTACGTAATTAATTATTGATTCCATATTATGTATCTTCTCGAGTGAGTCTATAACCCAAAAACATTACATATTTTGTTTGGAAACTGCTATACACAGCTGAAAATTTCCGAACATAACACTTATAAGTGAAATGATAATTATGGATGTTTTATTCCTCCTATTGTTGTTCTTGTGAAAATAGACTATTTGTATAAATTATTTGTAAAGTTATACATGTACATTTAATTTTGGTATTTTTAGAAAACAGTTCATTGAGGGTTCCATTGTAATCCATTTTCCTAGGGGTTACTCAATTAAAATTTGAAGCATAAAAACATTATTCCCGAGTTTTATCGTTCAGAAAAGAACCAGCGCATAGATATTTGGATCTAAAGGTTAACGAATGTGTGAGGGTTTCCTCTGTGAGTGTCGAAATGTGCGTTTTTTGGGTTCCGTACCCAAAGGGTAAAAACGGGACCCTATTACTAAGACTTCGCTGTCTGTCTGTCTGTCTGTCTGTCTCCAGGCTGTATCTCATAAACCGTGATAGCTAGAAAGCTGAAATTTTCACAAATGATGTATTTTCGTTGCCGCTATACCTACCTAAACCAAACCAAAAAACAAATACTAAAAAAAAAAAAAAATTAAGGGTACAATAAATACAATAAACGTGTTTTTTTTGTATTTTTTTGCTCAATATTAAAAACGGTAACAGGTAGTAGCTTCAAATTTTCACAGAATATTTACTTGTATATTACCTTTCAAAATAAATAAGTAAATAACAATAAAGTAAATATTAAAGGGGGGCTCCCATACAACAAACGTAATTTTAAGCAATTTTGACTCGATCTTAATTAACAGGTAGAAACTTGAATATTTGTAAGTAAATATTTAGAAATATATTAACTATAAAAATAAATACCTAATCTAATACATAAAAACTCACAAAATGAAAATAATCCGTGCATCTAAACGCGGTGCGAGCGCCGCGCCGCGGTGTGGTGGTGGCGCGAGCGCGAGGCGGTTGCTAAGCAACGGCCGCGCGGGTAACGGGGGAGGTAACATCACGAAGCGAGCCATAGCCGCGCGTATTCGCGCGAGCGTTGTCATGCTGCCCGGATGTGTATCGAAAACCTACCTATAAGTTTGCAATTTACTACTTGGAATTTCGTTGATTTCTCGTTATTTTATAAACAGAACTAAACTTTGTAGTATTATAGATGATAGTACGGAACCCTTCGTGCGCGAGTCCGACTCGCACTTGACCGATTATTTGTATTGGACCCGCATTAAAGCATTTGCCAGTGTCAAGTATTAGGATTTTTTCAAGTTTTTTGAATAAAACAAGTTGTAAATGTTCTAGTCACAATCTAAGTCATGTATACAGTCAATTTATAAGTCGAGTCCTGCTTCAGTAAAGTGGTGGCGACTTTACTAGATGCTTCTATGGAGTTTTGCCGACAACGTAAAATCACACGTTATACTGCTTTATTTCACTTGCCCACACTCACGCACTTTATCGAACACTTAATGAATGAAACACCACCATTTTTATAGCAGTAATGTTCAAAATAACACAAGTTTAGGAAAATAAAAAAAAAGCAACAACACGTAACTAAGACGTTCCCGCCAAAAACTAAAAAGTTTAGGGATAAAACGTCAGACAGCAATACAATTACAAAATAAGTATGTCGCTAGAGTTTCTGCAATGTCATCGTCAAATTATTGGATTCAATACACATGATTATTAGCATTTCATAATTATTAATAGTAACATCTGCAATAGCAAAATAAATAATTAAATTAAAATGTAAAATAAATATGAGGTATCTGCAATAGCATTGTCGATATGTTATATGTTACTCATTTTCACTGACAGGACTTAGTTTTCCCCCTTCTTCTTCCCCTCCCTCTCTCCCTCATCTACCCTCTCCCCCTCCCTCCCCTTCCCCTCCCTTCACCCCTCTCCTTACCTTAAAACACAATTATAATGGATACGTTGTCGGTGATTTTTTTGAGAATTGTATGAAATAGGTTTAATCCTGTTTTACTCGTTCCCGCGGGAATAAAAAGTATCTTATGCGTTAATCCAGATTATAAACTACCTGTGTGCTAAATTTCAGCCAAACGCGTCAAGGCGTTTTTCCGTGAAGAAGTAACAAACTAACACAAACTTCGCATTTACATTATTAGTGTGAAGTGTGATGTGATTTATTAGCATCTGTGGGCACGGCCGTGCCCCCGTCATGTGAGCGTTCGTTCAAATTTTCAGGATCAAGTGTGGTCAGTGAACTAATACAATACTATATAAAAAAACATGTATTTAGCTTTTATACTTTCGATTTTATTGATACCTAAAATACGCCGATTTGCCATTGATTAACTAAAAAAAAATTTACGCAAGGAAAGCAAAAAATTTAAACGACTTGCTGAAGTCCTAGAAAGCTGAAATTTGGTATGTAGGCTACAATTTGCACACAAACAATGCTTAAATTAAAATATTTGTAACTTTCACCCTCCAACTCCTATTTGGGGGCTATCCCGTTATTTTCATCAATAATATATCAATAATAGAAGGTACTTCCTGAAGTCCTAGAAAGCTGAAATTTGATGTGTAAGCTAATATTTACACATGAACAACGAAGAAATTAAAACATTTGTACTTTTCTTTGAAGTCTCAGAAAGCTGATATTTGGTATGCAAACTACGATTGGTATATAAACAACAGAAAAATTAAGATATTTGTATTTTTCACCCTCCAACCCTTTTAAAGGGTGAATTTGACTATATTTTTTAACTGGATGGATAGTATCGTTTTCGTTCGTTGTTTGTTTAGTAAATATGGGTTTGTATTATACATATTCGACTTTCGTTGATGATTTGGTTTGTTTTAGGTAGTACTTAGGGATTTATTTACACAGAAAAATATAATTAATACTTTCAACTAAGAGCTTATTAAAAAGCTTGGATTCGGGACGGGGATCTTGTTAGAGAAGTTATTGAATAATAGTCTGGATACAAGAATAATCTAAAGTTGGTTTAGCGCACGTATTCCTATAATAAAAATCGGCCAAGTGCGAGTCGGACTCGCGCACGAAGGGTTCCGTACTATCATCTATAATAGAAAATAACGTTTGTTGTAGGTATACTAATTTTTAGTCTGTTTTAGTTGTTATATAAATCCATGAGAGTTTATTCTTGCTTTTCGGGTAGTTTTGATAAAATCTATTGCTCAATTCGAAATTGTATCCATAAAGGGCTATGGTAACTATATTTAGTTACCTATTACTATATACTGTGCACTATTGTGCACAGTATTATAGTATATACCTATTACCTATATACTGTGCACTATTGTGCACAGTACGTGCCAGCATTTAAGTCAATATTGCTAAACACGTTATCTATTTGAGTATAACCCGTTGTTTAGTTCTGTTTATAAAATAACGAGAAATCAACGAAATTCCAAGTAGTAAATTGCAAACTTATAGGTAGGTTTTCGATACACATCCGGGCAGCATGACAACGCTCGCGCGAATACGCGCGGCTATGGCTCGCTCCGTGATGTTACCTCCCCCGCTACTCGTGCGGCCGTTGCTTAGCAACCGCCTCGCGCTCGCGCCACCACCACACCGCGGCGCGGCGCTCGCACCGCGTTTAGATGCACGGATTATTTTCATTTTGTGAGTTTTTATGTATTAGATTAGGTATTTATTTTTATAGTTAATATATTTCTAAATATTTACTTACAAATATTCAAGTTTCTACCTGTTAATTAAGATCGAGTAAAAATTGCTTAAAAATTACGTTTGTTGTATGGGAGCCCCCCTTTAATATTTACTTTATTGTTATTGAATTATTTATTTTGAAAGGTAATATACAAGTAAATATTCTGTGAAAATTTGAAGTGTCTACCTGTTACCATTATTAATATTGAGCAAAAAAATACGAAAAAAACACGTTTATTGTATGGGGACCTCCCAAAATATTTTATTTTTTTGAATTTTTTGTATTTGTTGTTATAGCGGCAACGGAAATACATAATTTGTGAAAATTTCAGCTTTCTTGCTATCACGGTTTATGAGATACAGCCTGGAGACAGACAGACAGACAGCGAAGTCTTAGTAATAGGGCCCCGTTTTTACCCTTTGGGTACGGAACCCTAAAAAGGAAATAAGACGAACAATAAGAGTAACGAAATAATTTCTTTGGGAGACGGGCTATTGTACATTTCATAGTATGTCTGGAAATGGTTCATGCCTTTTCCATTCATTGACTCTATAGAAGACCGTATTTGATGTGGCGTTGCAAATTGAGGTGTGCTATTGTTTGTTATGTTGTCTAACATTGGGACGAACTGCAACTTTATAATTGTGCTGAAGACTGAGAAGTGTATCTGGATACCGACTCTTATACACGCGCTATCACCTATTTTAAGTAATAAACCAACAAGAAAAGAGGCTATGACAGAGAGAGAGTGCTTCAAAAAAATGATAACAGATGCACAGGAAAATAAATTCCGTTAAAATAAAACGTTGCAGAAATTGCAGAGTCTCTTACAAAAAGAAATGAAATCCCACCAAAAACATTTCATGTAAAATTGGTTGCCATGTCTCGCATTGTCATGCCACTTTCACTGACAAAAATAAATCAAATGAGATCTGACTGAATCTGAAAAGCCAGCTAGCTCTACAAAATCTAACGCTTCCATACTTATCTCTGTAAGCCTTAAATCTTGGTCAAAAAGCATGGCTAGGTCGTTTCATGGAACTATTACATTACTATTCCATATAATATACAACATTCAAGAGCAGAGATTTTAATTTCTCTTTCTTTTTCTTCCTTATAAGTCCATGTACGACATGTTAAGCGACATATGTTTGTTGGAAAACGGCCAAGCTATGCTTTTTGATCAAGATTGAAGGCTTACAGAGATAAGTTTTGTAGCGTTAGATTTTGCAGAGTTAGCGGCTTGGCTCTTCAGATTCAGTCAGATCTCATCTGATATCTTTTTGTCAGTGAAAGTGGCATGACGATGCGAGATATGGCAACCAATTTTACATGATATGTTTTTGGTGGGATATAATTTATATGGAACTGCGAGTATATCTGAAGTATGACCTACCAAACAAAAAAAGAATCATCTAAACCCAGAATACAGAAAAAATATTTAAATATTTTTTCTGTATTCTGAGCGTCTAAGTCATGTCATTATCGGCGAAGGAATTCTATAGAAACATACAAAAAAAAAACATGCAGTTTTATTTGGGACCCCTCTTTTTTGGAAGTCAGTTTCAGTTAGTTTAACGACTAAATTTTTTAACGTTTCATTCCAAAAGGTCGAACGAAAAGTTCTAATTCTATAAATCGTAAGGACAGTTAAATTATTAGTGTAAAGTACGTTTCCGGACTGAATCTTCCTTGATACAATCTGGTTATCTTTAAATCGCGACTGAATCGGTTTCTTCTAGGAAAGCGCGCTCCATCGTAGACCGCGATATCGCTTAACAACAGGTGAGTTGACGGTGAAACGCAAATCTATCTTGTACAAAAAAATCGGTATTGTGCAACAATTGTTTTTCCCCCCTTTTCAGCTAGTTGGATTGTCTTGAACTCATGCTAACCTCGCTCGCGACGCTCGACAGTTAACCCTAGAACCCTACGTTACACGCGGGACTCAATACGTCATCCGTGACTTAAAACTGTTTATGCGGTGGTTTATTAGGTGCTTAATCTATTATAATATAATTAGATATACCAATAATAAAAAATATGAAAATGACCTATTAATTATTGAATGACTATGACCCATATGATATGATATGATGCCATGGAAAAAGGGCGAGTGCCTGGTGTGGGACGCTACTTGCGTGAACACTGTCGCGGTTAGAGCCAAGCCGCTAACTTAGGTCTCACCGTCCGCTCTGCAGCAGCAGCGGCGGAAGATGCTGCCAGCAAAAAGTGGCAAAAATATTCAGCAATGTTGCCACAATATTTCTTTGTGCCCATTGCTGTGGAAACAATGTTTCGGTTCCGAGGTCAAAGCGTTGGTGGCAGAGTTGGGGCGCAGAATTGCTGAAAGGAGTGGAGATACCTACTTGATCCAGTTCGTATCTGGTACAAAGAATTTCCGTGGCAATTCAGCGTGGAAACGCTTCTAGTTTCATGGGAACCTTTGCGCCATGAACAATCCGGGGCGGGCTTTTTTTGACTAGTTTTATATAATAATTATTAAAATTCTGTTTTTTCTTGCTTATTTAATTAGTTTTTAAGTTAGTTATTGTGAGACTTTATTGTGAATTATGATATAAATAATTTTAAAAAAAATAGAAATATAATTAGTAGCATTTTGTATATATATACTCACTCAGGAATAATAAAGCCATTATCAAGAGTAATCGTCGTATCTTTAAAGTCAGTATCTTCATGCAGCCCGCTGACGGCCGCGTTACATTCATCGCTGTGCCGCCAGCCGCCGAAGAGAATACGTTGAATCTGAAGCTGCAGCAGGTTTCCCGCCGGCACCTCCACTGATCTAACAATAAAGAAATCTCACTAATATTGTAAAAGCAAGTTTATTTGTTCACGCATGCGTGTGGGTGTCTGTGTGTGTGTGTGTGTGTGTATGACACTTATACGCTGTTTGCTACACGAATGTAAATGGATAGTTATACAAGACTTACAGTATATGCGTGCTCTCAGCAGATAGCACCTCAGTGCCTCGCCGGTACAGCTGGATGAGATGTATGTTGTAGCCGGTGTCTGCCAGCGTAGCGCGCAGCAGCACGGCAGCGGCGAGCTCCAGTGTGTTATTCCACAATAACGCTATATTGACAGTCTGCTCTTCAACTACAGAAAAATCATCTGAAAAAAAAACACAGTGCAAATCGTGGTTCAACCTAAAGCAATTAATTGGAAATAGCATTGAAATAAATTATAAATATAAGTCAACTAAGTTTTAAAGATGTATTTGAAAGTTGCTATCCCAATGAAGCGTTTAATAATTTCCACGATATGTTCAAATTATTATTTGACCTCTGTTTCCCATTAGTAAAGCGTAAGCACAACATACACAAAAAGCCAGCGTGGATTTCAAAGGGAATAAAAACTTGAACTAAAAAGAAGAGATCATTATTGTGGAAATACCGGAAAACCCCTTGCAATGAAAACCTAAGTGCATTTAAAAGCTATTCCAAGGGATTAAAATCGATAATGAAATGAACACAAAATTCTAAAAATAATTACGCAATTAACAGAGCCTCTAATAAATCTAAAGCGACATGGAATATAATTAATAAAAATACATTTAGTAGGCCTCCACATTCGGATATTTTAAATATAAATTATAATGACAAAATGTTAACAAATCCAGATGAAATTGCAGAAGCGTTTAATGAATTTTATATAAATCATGTTAATTCATATACCCCAAATTATAATGTAAACAAAACGATTAATTGGAATAGGTCGAATTCTATGTTTATGTATCCTTCTACTCCTGATGATATTTTTAGAATAATTATGGCTTTAAAAAACTTAATTACTTTAGTTGTAATCTCATCACTGGATATGATGAGATTACAACTAAAGTAATTAGGTCTGTGGCAATTTATATATATCCACTTATCCAGTACTAAATCATATAAATAATTTGTGCATTAATTGTGGTATCTACCCAGATAAATTAAAGCTAACCATAGTTAAACCACTTTTCAAAAAACAGGATAAGGAAAACATGAACAACTACAGACCAATTGCTTTGGTTTCAAAAACATTTGAAAAATTCATTCGTGCTAGCTTGTATTCATTCATGGAAAAATATAATATCCTGGCTGATGAACAGATAGGTTTTTGAAACAATAAGTCAATTAACATTGCGATTAGAGATTGCAAACCGGGCCCGGCCGGGCCCGGCTGCGTATTTACGAAGCCTATACTATTTGAGTCAAAAGTCAGACTCTAATAGATGAGCTTTTGTTTGACAAACACTTTACAAAACCCTAATCTATTCTAGTACAGAAATTGACCGAAATCGCATAGACTTTGTAAGACAAATTCAATGTAACATTTCAGCAACAAACGCTATTCAATTTGATACCGATATTTACCAATCCTCCGATATTACTCCCCCCCCCCCCCCAAAAGGAGGGTGCGAAACCCCAAGGGAAAGTGAAAAACACTTAAATTTTTTTTTCTGAGAAATAAATTAATGAATTTGTTATTTTTATCACCATTTTTTCAAATAGTTTTTGAGGTTAAGTACAAAAATATTATTTAGCGCTTCGCCGGCCGCTGCGGCGGCATGCTCGCTTCGCTCGTTCGGCTCGCGCGATGTGTTGTTAATGTTCTAACATAACCTAACCTACTTTTTGGGCCACTAAATTATTTACAGAATTTTTTTACTGCTAAAATTAGTACGTAATGTTTGAAAATATCTCAACAAAAGCTTATCTATTTAAGTGAGCATGTATAATACAGTACTAGGTTTTGTCCGTGCATTTACTTTGAAAATATTAAAGCAAAAAGCTCATCCATTTGAGTAAATTTTTTTACTGAGATAGATTAGGTGTTGTCGAGTAATATGCATAAACAAAATCTAGTCTGACTCGTGACTCAAACAGGCTTTGTAATAACGCGGCCCGGCCCGGCTTTTCTTACCGGGCCCGGTTACCAGACCCGGTAGGTATGAAAATCGCGGCGCGGGATCCCATCGCGAAATCATAGAAAATTCGCATGACAACCGCTGCGAGATGCCGCGTTGTCGTTCTGATGCGCCAATAAGAATTTGTTTTGTTTATACCAAATATTACCAAAACTACCAAATTTTATCTATCTATCTAATCTTAGTTGTTATGTTAAGTTAAGTTAAGTTGTCTATCTATCTAATCTAAGTTGCTACAGTTACCACAATTTGCTTCAATACTTCGGTTATATAGGTAAGTGTGTATAATCAGATAATAATAATAATAATGTTGAGAGATAACAAGTTGTCCTCGAGCCAAGCAGTAACTTTAGATAGTCCTCGTTCCGTAAGTGATGCAACCGAAGGTCAGGTCTTTGCATGAAAAAGTAAAACTGTGTCATCAGCAAACATAAGGAGTTCCATACCAGGTAGAGTACTTTTACAAAGTTCATTTATATATATAAGAAAAAGGATTGGGCCTAGAGTGCTTCCTTGTGGAACTCCAATTCTACATTTGACGTCACTTAAGTAATTACCGACTTTTACCTTTTGTTGTCTTCCGGATAAAAAGCTTTCGAACCATTTTAGGGCTATGCCTCTAATACCCGCGTTTTCAAGTCTAGTTAAAAGGATCGGAATTGAAACAGTGTCAAAAGCTTTCTGCAAATCCAAAAACACCCCAATACATTGCTCATTATTATTTAGATAGTTTTTAATCTGTGACGTGAGTTTTAAAACTGCATCTTCGGTAAAAAAAAACTCTTAAACCATACTGGTTAGAGCTAAGAATTGTATTGTTCTCAAGAAATTTAACTAATCTTTTACTCATCAACTTTTCAAATATTTTAGATAGTGTAGTGAGCAGCGATAAAGGACGATAGTTGGATGCATGGGCGTAGCTATAGCTTTCTCATGGCGGTATCTCCAGGTACAAAAATTTACAAAAATAAACTACTATTTGCCTCTTTATTTGCGCAGACTATACCCAGACGAGTACTGGTTTCTAAACGTCTTAGTTATAAACACTAAAATACACGAAAATTAAGCTACGAACAAAGTATAACTTTAAACAACGGAACACTATTATTATTAATTTACTTAAATTAAACTATTATTAATTTACCTATAATAAACTAGATGTACATTTAGTTTTTTTGTGTTAGTGAGACGGCAGTAGGATTGGAGCGAGGCGGGAACGGGACAAGTGCGGAACGGAACGGAGTGGGGGCGAGATTATGTTAGGAGTGAAAAATGAGCAGGGCAGATGCGGTACAGGAGCATTAGCTTGGTAGGGGTGCAGTGAGTGCAAGTAGGAGCGTAACATGAACGAATTTCTTACGCGTACGAAGTTAGTATTATATAAAAAAGAATGCTTTTAGACAAATGTCATATTTCTGTTATCTTAATCTAAACTTTGGCTTGGATCCGGAATGCTCAACATGGAGTCTGGTCCAATACTGCCTTATTGGGCAGTCCAGGTCCATCCGCCACGCAAACAGCTGTAGGTAGCTGTTGAGCTGTTGGAGCTGCCCCGCACGCGGCGCATCAGTAAAGATGGCGCTAAAGTATAAAAACTACATAAATGAAACTTTGTTTGTTTTATACATGTACTGACTACTTTTTATCCTGAAAATTTGGACTCTCTAGAATTATCCATATCGAAGTTATGTTATGTTAAAAAAATATAGTCAAATTCACCCTTTAAAGGGTTGGAGGGTGAAAGTTACAAATATCTTAATTTTTTTGTTGTTTGTGTACAATAGTAGTTTGCATACTAAATTTAAGCTTTCTGAGACTTCAGGAAGTGCCCTATCTTTTTGTTTACGCTCAGAGTGTGCAGCCACAAATAAGGGTTGGAGGGTGAAAAGTAAAAATATTTTAATTTCTTCATTATTCATGTGTAAATATTAGCTTACACACCAAATTTCAGCTTTCTAGGACTTCAGGAAGTACCTTATATTATTGATGAAAATAACGGGGTAGCCCCCAAATAAGGGCTAGAGGGTGAAAGTTACAATTTTCTTAATTTTTCTGTTGTTTGTGTACCAATCGTAGTTTGCGTACCAAATTTCAGGTTTCTGGGACTTCAGGAAGTACCTTATATTATTGATGAAAATAACGGGGTAACCCCCAAATAAGGGTTAGAGGGTGAAAGTTACAATTTTCTTAATTTTTCTGTTGTTTGTGTACCAATCGTAGTTTGCGTACCAAATTTCAGGTTTCTGGGACTTCAGGAAGTGCCCTATCTTTTTGATTACACTCAGAGGGTGCACCCACAAATAGGGGTTGGAGGGTGAAAAGTAAAAATGTTTTAATTTCGTCAATATTCATGTGTAAATATTAGCTTACACACCAAATTTCAGCTTTCTAAGACTTCAGGAAGTACCTTATATTATTGATGAAAATAACGGAATAACCCTCAAATAACCCTCTTTTTGTAACTCTTTTTGTAAATTTGTAACTTTCACCCTCCAACCCCTGGAGGGTGAAAGTTACAAATATTTTAATTTTAGCATTGTTTGTGTACAAATTTTAGCCTACATAACAAATTTCAGCTTTCTAGGACTTTGGCAAATCGCTTATTTTTTTACTTAATCAATGGCAAATCGGCGTATTATAGGTATCAATTAAATTCGAAAGTATAAAAGCTAGATACAAGAAAATTTTAACTCTCTAGTGTTATTGGGGCCGAAGCTATGACGGTCTAAATATCCGACAAATCGCTTCGAGTCCGACGAATCTCTTCATATAAAGGTAGTCCCTCTCGCTCACATGGCGGGGGCACGGCCGTGCCCCCAGATTTCATCTCTGGCTGTGGCCTTCGTATTTAGTTTTGTTAGTTATGTATGTGTAATATGTATATTGAAATGTTTGAGGTATTAAATGCACTTGTCCATGAAATAAAAGTAAAACATAAAAATCTCTGACATAAAAAAAGATTTTCCATCTCAACCGATTTTGATGAAAAATAGCTAAGTATACTCTCGATCAAAACTTCTTTCAAACGAAAACTAAAAAGTTAATCAAAATCGGTCTGAGAGCTACGATGCCACAGACAAACAGATATACAGATACATATAGGTACGTCAAACCAGTAAAATTTATAGCACACAGTAAAATCTTTACCATTAAGGTTTTATTTCGGTGTGATTATTCACTATACTATTATAAATGGTTGTTTTGAAAAAAAAACTTAATATTAATTGTTTTACTTTCAATAAACATACCAGTTCTAACCGAGCACGATCCAATATAGTAACCCGTCCTGTAACGACAACATAAATTTACATTAATTAGGGTTCCGTAGTCAACTACGTCCACTTATAGTTTTGCCACGTCCGTCTGTTCGCGGCTTAGCTCAAAGACTATTCATCATCATCATCATCATCATCTCAGCCATAACAAGTCCACTGCTGGACAAGGGCCTCCTTCCTCCAAATGACCATTAGTACTAGTAAATTGTAATTTTGTTTAGGTACCTACATATAACACGACAACAAATGGGTAGAATAAAATTTTGTAAAAAAAATTACGAGGTACCCTTAACACGTACCGTGGAAGGGATGTTTATTTTTTTTAACTACCTCATAGTATGTGGTATCGTTAGATAGGTAATAAAAATATGCTAAGGTGTGCTAAAACCAGGTTTCGATTTACTGGTCCATTTGAAAAATATTAAGTTTTAAAATAATACCTTTTGGTTAGAGTCAAGTGTGCCCAGTGCCGTAAATAGCCTTTTCTGCGCCCTGTGCGAGCTTCTATAACTGTGCCCTTGTTTTTTATAGATATTATAGGTACCCTAGCTAGAGCAATGCTATGTATAGGCCTATTTTATTTCATTCAGTCAGTTCATTCGGTCGTCTCCGTCCCATCGACCGTGTACCTAGTCGGCCGGCCGCTTGACTTCGATAAACACTAAACACAAATACGCTCGTGCGCTGCCCAAAAAATGAGCTCGATGTTTTGTCTAATTTAACAGACGTTTTTGATGATACTGGCATGTAGATACGTATGTGTTGGAATCGAACACTAGGGGCGCAGCGGGAACTTATCAGGAGCAAACCGAGAATATAATAGTCTTGCCTGGTCTGGCCATTCTTGCGCCCCCAGAGTATACGCCCTGTGCCTGGGCACCGGTGGCACCGCCCTATTTACGGCACTGAGTGTGCCCACCCCCTACCAGCTAAACTAAACGGTTGGCTTTGGAGATGAGAAATAAATCATGCTAGTGGCATATAAACAATGACTTTCCATCACGTGGACGTAAAGTTTAAAACAAAATTCACGAATATAGTGTCCTGGGTTGACCGATACTCTTAAATCAACAATGACGAACTTAAAGATGACGAACTTAAGACCACCGCCTATGTCGCCGCGCTAAAGCCTAATTTAGATTGAGAAGTCTAGAGACGTCTATTTTGCAGCTTCGAATTATTTTGAAAATATAAATTATTTTAAGCGTGTCTAATTAGACTTCATTGAGCTCGCACGTTTTTGAGGACGGACGCTACATCCTAAGGGGTATGGTCCGATCCGGGATGGTGTGTAGGTAGATAATAATTTCATTAGTCACTTATTAACGTTTGTTTATTACACATATAGATAGTCACTCAATATAATACTAAACAGGCGATAGAAGAAGTTTAATAACGAATAAATACAAATAAATGATTTTACTGATAAATGCACGCTAGGTGCGCGTGGCTGTCGTATCACTGAGTAGTGGACGGTGCGGCGACGCAGCGCAAGCGCATTGCTAATCCCAAACCGGTTCTACAGCGGTCGGCCGCACCGAGCAAAACATAAGCGGCAGCGACCAGCGATATTTGGATAAATGTAAATATATTAATATAATAATATAATGTTATAATTATGTATATACTATATGGTAAATATAATAAATGCAATTATTAAATGTAGGCGATATTATAAATATTTGTATAAGGGCAATATAAATATAGATAGATGCCTACAATCCCGTTCATACTTTATCAAAGCATATAAATAATGAAATTACAAGGTAAACTCTCATAGTTAAGTAAGTTAACGAGTTATAGACGACCTATTTATAAAATGTATTTGAAGAGGCACATTTCGTTAAATTCCATTTAAATTGCAAAATCAATCAATGTGTTCATATCAAACAAGTAGCCCTATTCTAACTCCGTATATAGTGAAGTGCAACTACGGAACCTTAGCCTGCGCGTGGCCCGACACGCACTTGGACAATCATTATCAATATGTTTTGCTCTAATAACTACAATTCATGTACAGTAGACAGTTCGAGATATCCACGCTAACAAACAATGCACACAGACTGACTGACATGAATGATATTTGTCTATTTGACGAACAAATTTTTGATGTTAGATACCTAATTTATTTAAATAAAATGGTCAAAAGCTGAGTATTAGACATCAAGATAAATAAAACTAATAATCTTGAAGCATCATCCTATTTACAATAAGTATTTTCGGATGTTTTTGTTTACCTGCGCATTTATTGTCTGGTGTTATCTGTAGCATTATAGCTGCCAAAAGGATGGACCGATTTTGATTAAGCGTTTTCTTTTTTAAGCTATTGCATAGCTTCTATCGCGGGCCTTGAGCGTGGAGACCGAATCCAGAAATTCCGTAACGAAAATAACCTAACGCAGTAACGCCGATTGAACCAATGCCACCTAGAGGCGATTTGCAGAACTAAAGAGACAAGCGTGATATTTCAAAAAGCCATTAAAAGTTCTGCTATTCATCGATAGATGGCAAAACTAAAAACTAAAAAGTATCACCGCTGTGCCGGTCGGAGTGGGGGGTGTTAGGAATACTGCATAAATAAAATAAATAAATAATTATAATTACATAAGTTGATAAAAAATGCTATGCAATAGCTTTACCGCGGCAGTCTCCGAGTGCCACACGTCTTTTTTGTTTTGTTTGGAAGATGATTAATTGATCATATTCTTAGCTGCAAAATCGGCCTGCAATTTAAAAATCTGTTAAAAAGTTTTGGTGTTGAGTATTTTTAAACTTTAAAAAATATTTTTTTTTAACATTTTTAGGATTCCGTACCTCAAAAGGAAACAAACGGAACCCTTATAGGATCACTTTATTGTTCTTCTGTCCGTCTGTCCGGGTGTCAAGACCTGTATCACAGGAACGCGTTAACGTATCGAGTTGAAATTAAAACCATATACGCAGATCTATAGTTTATTGCTGCAGAAAGAAAAATAAAATTTATCAGTTTTCCTAAAAAAAGTTACAGCCGAAAATGTCGTAAAAACTCACATTTCGACACTCGCAAGGGAATCAAAACCTATGGGCTACTTCCCGTTGACCTAGAACTATAAAATTTGGCAAGAAGCATTGTGTTAGAGTACACATATAGGGAAAAATCCGAAAACTGAACATTTTTAATTTAACCACAAAAATTTGGGTATGCAATATATCCGTATCCTGTGGGGTATCATATGAAAGAGCTTAATAAGCACAAGCTAAAACAGGTTTCTAACAATTTTTGCGATGTATATTTTTCGATTTATGAAGGAAAATATTAAAAACATATATAAATTCCCCCTTTTATCTACTAGTTTGTACGAAACGCTCGGTGGGCTAGTTTGACTTGCTTTTGTCCGGTTTTTTGTTATACATGTATATTTTTTGTTATTTTTAAATATCCTAAATAAGTCTAATAAAGAAACATGAAAATTATAATTTAAAATACCTACGTAAAGTTTTAACATATCTTTTGAGACGTGGTAATGCGTGAACGCGCTCATTGTCAATAAGAGACTCTATAATAAATATTTGTACTTACAATAAATCTTCTACGTCCAGGTTTCCAATCCAAATACAAGTAGTCAAACGCAGCACCAGGATCAGTATCGCCGCTGGCCGCCACATGACTTGCTTGTGCTGTCACAATAATTTATGAATTATTCATAGATATACTATATACTGACGAGTTCCATCCTCGACCACACCGTCGCTTAAAATCAGGCGAGGTGGCGGTCAATCGTAGATTTATCTGCTGTTATCGTATCAGTTGTACTCCTATCACTTTGATAGATTTTAAGCTTAGATATATAACTTAAAAACCTAAAAAAGTTCAAATATAACCGATTTCAAAAATAATTAAAGAACGTTCGAGAAGTGAACATTAAGCCAGAAACACTTGAACAGTAAAAGAGACCAAAAGATAGAAAAAATACAACCGGACAAGTGCGAGTCAGACTCGCCCCCCGAGGGTTCCGTACAAACTCGTAGATAAAAGGGGGACAACGTATTTTATTTCATATTTTCCTTCTTATACCGAAAAATATACATCGTAAATCTATTTAAAAACCTGTTTTAACTTATTCTAATACGAGTAAAGCTCTTTCATATGATACCCCACATGATACGGTTAAAGAACTTTAAAATTTGGACCCTCATTCCTTGCATAAAGACACTATTTTTTGTGATTAAATTAAAAATGTCCAGTTTTCGGATTTTTTCCTATGTGCGTTCATTAATAGCTACATTTATCACTTCCACTCTTGAGCTTAGGTACTTAGCTCTTGCGGTTTCCACCACCCAGGCGGCCAGCTGTGGGTCAGGGGCTCTTTTAACCCCAGGGAAACATCGGGGTACGCGGTATCGCCACACACCGACTGCTCGCCACAAAGCCGCCTCTGGGGTATTATAAGTATTAATGCGTTACTCACCTCACCTTATGCGTTAATATTTGCACCCACAAAAATAATGTTTTTTCGCTCCGCTCAGAATGCACCACATGCAAGCGGTGACTGTGTGATTTAAGCGGACTATTTGTGATTTAGCGGTGATTTAAATAAACGAATGAACGTCATTCTGACTAGGTAATCGTTTCTACACCAACTTTCCTGTTCTTATTGAACAGGAAAGTTGGTGTAGAAACGATTACCGCGTAATTCCTATATTAGAACATTATGAATTTGTTTTTCCTTACATTATGACCGTCAAACCGTTGCTTGCTGTAACTAATTACCACACAAAAAGAATATCGATTACCTCAGACCGATAAAAGTCTAAAGACAATCCATATGCTCAAACCCAATACCAGTTAGCAGCGTACCCAGCATGCTTGCTGCATTACCACGTTGAATGGCAATGCGTTTGCGTTGAGCCAGATAAGTACGCACCAGTATTTTGGTCACGCGTCGCATAGAATGCATAATAAAATAGTACTTCTATAAATTATTATTCATAGAGGTACTATATATACTGACGAGCTCCATCCTCGACCACACCGTCGCTTAAGAGTTGGTGATCAATCGTAGATCTATCTTGCGTTAAAAAAATGGGAATTAAATAATTATAAATAATTTTTCTATTAAAAAACCGACTTCAAACGCAACTTACTAAATCCTTCACGATTGTAAACTTTTAAAGAGACCTCTCTTTTTCCGCTATTCTTTTTCTTTTGTCAAGATTGCAATGACAAATGTCATTGAATGTCAATGCTCGTCTTCGAAGATTAGAAAATGTGCAGATGTTTACACGATAATCCTTAATATTTGACACTCTTGGAAAGAAAAACGTGTAGGTGGAACTCTGCGATTCTATAATCTGACGCACTGACTCAGGAATACAATGAAAATATTTTCATTTTTAAAGATTATTCAAAAAGTAATAAAGCGATGTTTATAAAATAATTATGGGACCAACTTGGGAGCTTTCTCTATACACCGATTCAGGAAACACAATAATTGGTACGACAAAGACTTACATGTAATAGGGCGAATTCTGTGCGGTACGAATTGATAACCACCTCCTTTTTCGAAGTCGATTAAAAATAATTATAAATGTCAGATATTTGTTGTCTCAAGTTTTACTCAGAGTTTCCTTGATGACTTAGTAATTTAATAAAGTATTGATATTTCTATATTCACAGTGGCTGATCGTCTGACGCGATAATTGTAATAATCAGTTTACGTGAGTTGGTAGTGTTTGGGCAACGAATTATTTTCTGATCAATATTTTTTTTAAAACATTGCCCTTTGCACGTTTATTATTCTCTGGCCACAAAATTAACGATTAGATCGCTACGCTCTGAGTATACTTAATACTGTTTTTTTTTCGAAATTGGTATATTTATTTATTAGTTTAGCGAGATGTCCCCATTAGAGTACAGGACTAGCAGAAAGTCGGCCAATTCAATTATATACCAGCCACTTCTCGTTGAAATGCCAAAAATCCGCACTCAACGATATCAAGTGCAGTCAGCTCGAGTCGACTAAGGAGCGAAACAGATATAGGTAATCAACGCGTCTTAATTAAGTTCTCACTTCTGATGTGTGGTCTTAATGTGGTCTTATGTTTTTCGAGTATATGTATGTTTGTATGTATGTAGGCTAATATATATGCATGTATATCATACCTACTACCGCCTAAACGGCTTGACCGATTTTGATGTACGAGGTCTGTCTCCAATGCCTGAGTGTCATATGCTATGCTCTGTAATAATAATAGTACATCTCTCACAAAAATAAAAATAAACCGTTTTTTCGTAAACTGCAACGAACTTTTTCACATCAAAGAAGTGCTTTTACAAAAACTATTCTAAAGACTTTTCTTCAAGCGTAAGTTTCAGTACGATAATCCCATGTTATGCAGTCGGGTTGTTTTTCTTTTAATATAAAATAATATAGATTCTGTTCAGCTAGAGAACTAATGTGGCATTGAGGGTGCTACTGTCCTTCGAAGCAAAAGAGAGGGTTATGTTTTGGTTGGTATGTGTGTATGTATGCATGTATGTAAGATGTATGTTCATCTGTTCCCTTATAACTTCTAAGCTACTTATCATAGTCTGACAAATGAGGTGTAGTTAGAAGCATCTTGTTTGTCTGCTGGTTAAAGGCTATTAGTGATGTCACATTAGATTGAATATAGCGCCCTACAGGGGCACGAAGTCAAGAAAATCTTATTTTTCGTTCCATCATCTGTGCTATCATCGGACAGGAATTTTAAAATGAAGGTAATGTTTGGTACGTCATATTTTTGTCAATCGTAGGTACTGTTTGCGTGGTATATCTCGTCAAAGTCATGAAAATTATTTTTTTACCCGACTTCGGCATCGCAAAGAAGCCAAAAGGAGGGTTGTATGTTTTTTGATCTAAAATTTATGTTCATATGTCAAAGACCCAAAATACTATAAATAAAAAGTTCAAAAACTAAAACCCGACTACTGAAAAATCGCACTCTAAAAAGTACTATTATATTATTATTATATCAGCCAGCCTGTATTGTCCCATTGTTGAGCAAAGGCCTCTCTTCCCTCCTTCCATAATTGTCTATTGGCTGCTATTGAGCGCCAATCCTTGTTATAGGTGTCGATCTCATCTCTCCACCTCTTCCTAGGCCGACCAAGCGGCCGTTTACTTGTTAGGACCCAGTTAGTGGTGGATTTTGCCCATAGTTCTTCTGGCATCCGGCAGATGTGTCCAGCTCAATCCCACTTTAACATAGCAGCTTTATGAGTGACATCAATAATCTGAGTTTTGGAGCGTAGTATTGTGTTTCTGATGCGATCTTGTAGCTTCACGCCCAGAATACTGCGCTCCATCGCTCGTTGTAAACCGCGAGAGTGGACCTTTGTTCCATTGTCAAAGACACACTTTGAGCGCCATATGTGAGGATGGGGAGAATGCACCATGTGTATGTTTTATATCCATGAGTATATGTTTTAGGCGCATAGGTAAATTACCTTTCATTAAGTACTTCATGGCCCAATAGCTCCTCCAGACGTTTCCGGTGCGTCAAGCAACTTCTAAAAAGTATAAAACAAGAAAATATAATATATATTTTATTGTATTTCATACATATTCATAGTGGTGTTCACAGGATAGCCGTGGTCACATGCTACTTTGCATAATGTTATGTTTTGTTGTGTACACAAAAATTAGTTTGGGGAACCCTGTACTTTTTAGCTTTTCCGTGCATTTATTTGTCTCATGCTTGTAGCGAAATGTTTCGTGGCCAGAGTTTTGTAGACTATGAGTGTGTATGACTCACTTCACACCATCCTCGCCATAGAGGAATATTATATATAGAATTCTCACCGCGGTGTCGCATGATTTTCCTTCCTCAAAATGAACGTATACTTTAAACAATATGACAACCATACAAAATCTTATGCAACAATATTATACAAAACATTTCACGTCTGTTTCGGCATCGATCTCGGGTTTTCAAATATAACTCGTCGAAAACAAAAATTGCCGCAAAATGTTTGTATCTACTTCAAAGTTTGGGGATATCAGTGTTGAGTATATGGGGAATGGCGTCTACTATAATTATAGTTTAAAAAACTGAAGCAACCGACTTCTCATGGATGCCATTGTCAGAACTGGACCAAATTGAAATAGATAAATAAATAAATAAATAAATAAATATTTGTGGACATTTCACACAACACCATCTAGCCCAAACTAAGCAAAGCTTGTACTATGGAACTAGATGGCTGAAAGAATACATATATAAGTACTTTTTTTTTTTTTGTTGTAAATATATACATATGATACATAGAAACACCCAGACACAGAACAAACATCCATGCTCATCACACAAATGTTTGCCCTGGGTGGGGATTGAACCCACGACCTTTCAGTTCAGCAGGTAGACGTAAACACACTACCAACTGAGCCACAAGGCCAGTCAAATAGGAAGACACGGAAAGCACCAGCTTTCAAATAAAAAAAGCATCATCAAAATCGGTTCACCCAGTCGAAAGTTATGAGGTAATAAACATAAAAAACAGTCGAATTGAGAATCTCCTCCTTTTTTAAAGTAGATTGAAAAAAAATAAGTTCATTCTTATACCATCTCGCTCATTCTTCTATCGGACGGTCAGAAAAACCAAAAAGCGACATCAATTCATGTTGGATATTCCAAAAATCCGAACGAAGCGTTTTGTTTCAACTAAAATGACAAGCTCGGCCACATCGTAGCTAAATATCTGGCGAATTAGTGGTCAATCGTAGATTATATACTAATTTCTAACTAAGTAGAATACGCTACATGGGTATATTTTCCTTGATAGACATAACTTGAACTTGGACTTGTTTCTTCCAGGCTATCGCGCTCCGCCATGAACACAGAATCGCTCAACATCAGGCGAGCTGGCGGTCAAGCCTGGCCTATCAATGAATAAAAAAACCCGCAACTAAATTGGTATCTCCTACAATGCACTCCATCAGGTGAGTTGGCGGTCAAGGACAAGATCTATTACGACATTGGCTTTAACTGATCAATACTTAATTGGTTAAAATTATTTGTATCAATAATTTTGCCATGAAGGTACGTTCTCCAATATTACCAGTCAGGAAGTACGCGTATTCTCGTTTCGTTGATAGTTGCAGTTGCCAAAACACTCTGATTAGATAACAAAATGCATAGGTAAGTAGTTACGGCTATGCAAATACAAGGGAATGACGACAGGAAAATCTAAACCCTGTGTGCGCGTGGAGATTGTATGGTGAAAGGCAATCTGATGTTTTTGATTATGTCATAGTGATGTCGTACATAGTGAAATTTGTTATGTGGGACAATATAAACAATAGCATCGCAGATCGTATTCGTATAGCAGGTATTTTATGTTGCCTTTTAATCCCGACTGCATTTTTTTTAACAGTAATCTTACGCATGGTGCTCCAATTAGCTTGGTCACCACGTTTGTGCGTCGTCAGATAAAATTATAAAATTTTGCTGTTCGCAAAATTCACCCAAGGCGTACATAAACCTCCTACAAAGCTGATAATACATAATAATATGTCAATATAAAGTCACAGCGCTAAATTTATTTTTTCATTAATTGCATTTCGCATGGTTTTACTCACTCTAAGTTTCTTTCGTTATTCCGAATAATTAACTGCACGTGTTGTAACAGCGTATAAACTATCTCCATTTCAAATTTTATCTTTTTTTTTATTTTTTTTTATTTTAAGGGCTTTGTCGCTACGCGACCACATCACCCTGTAATTCAAAGCATTACAAAAATAATGAATTGAGAAAATAACAAAAAATAACAAAACTACAAAACAAATATTGCGTCAAAATAAATACATTATTATAATAAATGATAAAACTATCTCTTTAAACCTAATTCAGCTAACTTATATAAAATCTTTGCCTCGTTCGAATCCGGACACGCTAGTATTACATTACAAAATCCTACATCTCTAGTTTTATTACCTTTTAGCCATTGCCTTCTTAACGCATCGTTTCGCACAGACTCCATCAAAATATGTAAGGTATCTTCAACAACGCCACACTCAATGCAGTTGGGAGTAGAAGTTTCCTTCATAAGATACGCTATATACCTAGTCTTGCAATAAATATTGTCACGAAGAAAAAAATTATTTTTTTATTGCAAATAATATTTATTACTTTTACAGTGTGTTAGTTTAATACATAAATATAAAACAATTTAAAATATAAAAGCTTATTCGAAGTGGTCTCCATTGGCTGCAATACAGACCTTTAAACGTTGAGGCCAGTTATCAATAGAAGCACGCACTCTTTCCATGGGAAAATTCTTCACTGCCAATCGTATGGATTGTTTTAGGGACTCCAAATTATCATGGCGTTTAGAGCAAGCCATACTCTCTAAAACTGACCATAAATCATAATCCAGCGGATTAAGATCAGGACTAGACGACGGCCAGTCTTCAGCTCTGATGAAGTCCGAAACGTTCACTTCCAACCAAGACTGCGTGGACCGAGCTTTATGACCTGGCGCCGAGTCTTGTTGGAAGGACCATACTTGGTTATTGAACATGGTGTTGTTAAGGGGCTTAACTACCTTCTCAAGAATGGTATTTTGATACACTTGTGCCGATGTTTTGATACCTGTTTCACAAAAATATGGCTCAGTCACTCCTTCATAGCTAACACCCCACCAAACCATCACTGAAGTCGGATAATGCCCACGTTGCACTCTGTCGACTAATTGGGAAGCTTCCTTAGAGCTTTGAGCATAAATACGGTCATTTTGTTTGTTAAAATGTTGCTCAATTGTAAAGATTTTCTCATCCGTAAACAATTTTTTTCTGTGACCTCCCTTTGCGTACCGCTTCAGTAGTTGTTTCGATTTTACCACCCTATTCTTTTTAGGGTTCCGTACCCAAAGGGTAAAAACGGGACCCTATTACTAAGACTTCGCTGTCTGTCTGTCTGTCTGTCTGTCTGTCTGTCTGTCTGGCTGTCTGTCTCCAGGCTGTATCTCATAAACCGTGATAGCTAGAAAGCTGAAATTTTCACAAATGATGTATTTTCGTTGCCGCTATAACAACAAATACTAAAAATTAAAAAAAAAAAATATTAAGGGGGGTCCCCGTACAATAAACGTGTTTTTTTCGTATTTTTTTGCTCAATATTAAAAACGGTAACAGGTAGACGCTTCAAATTTTCACAGAATACTTACTTGTATATTACCTTTCAAAATAAATAATTAAATAACTATAAAGTAAATATTAAAGGGGGGCTCCCATACAACAAACGTAATTTTTAAGCAATTTTTACTCGATCTTAATTAACAGGTAGAAACTTGAATATTTGTAAGTAAATATTTAGAAATATATTAACTATAAAAATAAATACCTAATCTAATACATAAAAACTCACAAAATGAAAATAATCCGTGCATCTAAACGCGGTGCGAGCGCCGCGCCGCGGTGTGGTGGTGGCGCGAGCGCGAGGCGGTTGCTAAGCAACGGCCGCACGAGTAGCGGGGGAGGTAACATCACGGAGCGAGCCATAACCGCGCGTATTCGCGCGAGCGTTGTCATGCTGCCCGGATGTGTATCGAAAACCTACCTATAAGTTTGCAATTTACTACTTGGAATTTCGTTGATTTCTCGTTATTTTATAAACAGAACTAAACTTTGTAGTATTATAGATGATAGTACGGAACCCTTCGTGCGCGAGTCCGACTCGCACTTGGCCGATTATTTAAATTATCAGTTAAAAAATTACCAGTGCGTCTCTTATAGGCTGCAAGTCCTAAGTCATCTTTTAAAATACGCGACATGGTTCTGGGTGCTATCTTCATCTCCCGAGATAAAATCTTTTGCTTTCGGACAGGATTTCTTCGAATTCTTTCCCTTACTGCTTTGACTACCTTTTTCGTACGAACACTACGTGGACGGCCAGATCTTTTTCTGTCACAAACAGAGGAGGTCTCATTGTACCTATTAATAGCCCGGTACACAAACATTTGACTAATACCAAGCTTATGGAGAGTTTTAAAAATTGCATTTGGCTCCATACCAACTTTGTGTAATGCAATCACAGCGATTCGGTTCTCTTTATCACCCCACTCCATTTTAATATCGCAAAGTATTGTACAATGTATTGGCGCCAAAATTAGAAAAGTCAATGAACAATCGTATACAAATGACAGATTCCAAATTCAAATGTAATATCTTTCTTATTTTTAACTGTAACAGTATTTATGGCCAGACTAAGTATTACGCTAGATACGCAAACTTATTAGATGGAATGTGTGCGGAGCGAAGTCTATGAGCAGTCACAAGAACATTGCGATTTAGGAGGCTGTTGCTAATCCACGGGTATTTTGGAATCTCAGGTTGTATAGTCTTGAATCAGATTCCCAACTCCCTGGATCGTTCGTCGAAGTATTCTTGCCACATTGAGTGACATCGGGACTTCACCCAACCAGAATAATCTGAGAAGAGGGGAGTCACCCCCAATGGAATCCCGCCAGTGACTGCCTCCTTTGCCAAACTATCGACCGCTTCGTTTTCCTTTAACTGGATGTGAGATGGGATCCATTGAATGAAGACCTCCCTACTCTCAGACTGAAAACGCAAGATCAATTCCAAAATGCTATAGGCTATCAGAGTGGCTCTCGCCGTTTGCGAAGTGCACCGAGCCAAGTGTTGCAATGAGCTTTTAGAGTCTAATAGAATGACAACCTTACGGCAGTTAATAGAGCCAACGTAAGATAAAGCTTCTGATATTGCGAGTAGTTCGATATGCATAATCGAAATATTGGAATTAATAGGTTTAGGTTTAAAGAACTTTATTATCAACAAAGACAATTTGTCACTTACGTGATAACATAGTTTAAAATATAATGTGTGTTCGTCGTCGCATTCATAAAATAAAAAATTCCATGTACATTGTTAGGTGCTATGACTTGCCTCACACATCTAAATATCATTTATCTGCGATAATGTACTGGGATAAATGCTTTTTAAATGCGTGAAGCGAGTCAACATTTTTTATATGCGTATAAAAATTTAACAGTTTAATTAGTTTATATCTTAAGTTTAACATAACAATCTTGTTGGGGATCCAAAAAAGCAGCGCCTCCATCCGTCCTTAGCCTACCGTCCTTAGAACCATCAGTTAATATTTTGTAGCAATCGTTATATCGATAATTGACATAATTAATACACATGGACTTTAAAATATGATTGGCATAAGTGTGTTTTGCACGTACAATCCCAGGAATAGATGTACATAATATATGTGATACGTCAATATTGCTCATCCAGGTCTCCAACGAAAACATCTCGTGCCCATTACCTATGGATATTATCTATGGATAGGAACTGAATTTAGCTCTAAATGGATAGGGATAAGTATAGGTTTTTTTTTATTGCGCCAGTATATCGAAGTTGTTGTTTCAGAGAGTTGTTTTAATATTTCGACTGATTTATTATATGAATATGACTTAGCCTTCAACCAAAACTTTTCAGCTACAAATCTCCTGCGAATTTGTAACGGGGGGAGATGCAAATCGCTCTCCATAACGTGAAATGGAGTGCTTCGCACATATCCACCAATGACGCGTAAGGCTTGATTTTGGATCTTATCTAACTTGAATAAATGAGTTTTACAACTATTATCATAGAGAAAACTTGCATAGTCCATTCGACTTCTAATCATAGCTGCGCTATGCGGATCCCGACCACCACAGTTATGATGAGCAACTCTAAAGCGGAACCAGTCGAGCTCGACAGTACGTACGTCACTACTTTAAAGTGGTCGTGTTACAATTTAATATTGCCATATTGTGCCGTTTTAGAATGCAAAAATAGTAGCACTAATTTTTTTATCAAATGGAGGTATTTCATTTCACAGGTAAGTGTTATTTTATTATTTTTATGAACTAAAACAATTTCGGGAAGATCACAAATTAATTCTATTGGTACAATCAAAATACAACTAAATCCTTATCGTAATAAAGTATAATTTGCACTAATTGGGTTAGCGCTACTCAACTCAACATGAATGGCCTTACCGAAAAACGTTTGTTCGCCGTTTATGCTCGGCCGTCCCACGGCATCGAACTGATCACGGATATTTTGCCATTTTTGTTATTTATAGGAGGAATTAAATAAAATTATATTAATTTCACTCGACTTAGTTCTGACCATTTTTATTTCGTTGTTGATTGACAGTGACGTTTTCTTACTTCTAAGTGAAAGTGACATATCAAAATATACTTACCATAGCTATGAAACCTTTACGTAGGAGCCAAACTCTAACAACTTTACTTAACTTTACTTTAAGCCTTAGATTATCTCTAGATTCCGTGTTCAAATACTAGGCGCATCGTTCAATATGAAGCAAAAACGTTTTACGTTTGTGAGTGAGCCGCCTATCGAGGGTGTATTGCTTACACCATTTACATTTGTGTGCACGATGCTTGTCATACCAGTGCTTAGATATTTCCCCAAAACTTAAAGACTTAAAAAAATATTTGGAGTCGATATTATTCAACCGGAAATTTAAACCTAACATTACTGTTGAAAACATGAAAGTCCAAATTGGGCTCGTTTGCTTTGGTGTCTTAAGCACTTTCTGTTTCAGATGATATCTGATGAAGGTATCAGATGATTGCCACTGGAACACCCTGATGGAAAGGACTAAGACAGTCCAGTTTGAGCTCGTTTGCTTTGGTGTCTTAAGCACTTTCTGCTTCATATGATGACGAGAGTCTGACGAAGGTATCAGATGATTGCCACTGGAACAACCTGGTGGAAAGGACTAAGACAGTCCAGTTTGGGCTTGTTTGCTTTGGTGTCTTAAGCACTTTCTGCTTCATATGATGACGAGGGTCTGACGAAGGTATCAGATGATTGCCACTGGAACACCCTGATGGAAAGGACTAACACAGTTCAGTTTGGGCTCGTTTGCTTTGGTGTCTTAAGTACTTTCTGCTTCATATGATGAAGAGGGTCTGACGAAGGTATCAGATGATTGCCACTGGAACACCCTGATGGAAAGGACTAACACAGTCCAGTTTGGGCTCGTTTGCTTTGGTGGCTTAAGCACTTTCTGCTTCATATGATGACGAGGGTCTGACGAAGGTATCATATGATTGCCAATGGAACACCCTGATGGAAAGGACTAACTGTGAAGTATGCAGCGAGAGGTGCGCAGTGTCGAATAAAACAAACGTGCTTTCTCCGTAAAGGTCGGTTTAATACTGAACAATGCGATGTAGCAACAACGCTCAGGCATGTATACCTACATACATATCATTCCTCCGCCTTAATTTCCAAACCTGGCGACAATACAAAGAATATAATTAAACCTTATTTAAACTTAAACTAAACTATAATAAAGTTAACTATTGAGCCAATATTATTAAGAACGTTTTGTATAATCAACAAATTTAGTTCTTGGTCGAAGACGTGGCGAATTAACAGTGTGCCCCGCCTTCCCCGGCGACAGCAGCGGCGCCGGCGTCGGGTTTAGTGGAATCGAGCCCGCAGTAGCGGCCGGCATACTAAGTACGTTCGGTCGCGTCTGGCTTACAATTTGATCCACAAGAGGCGCGGTCGGCGTCGCGCGTGAGGATGCGATTCTTGTGCAGACCGCATCGGAGATCGAGCCACGCTCCGTTTCGCTCCCTTGAGCAGCTAGCTTGGTTGTTGGATGTAACACTTCCGACGGCGACGGCGCCGCCTCTAAAACTCCACCGGGAGGTGTATTATTATTACCTGCTCTTCCCTCTATATTCGGGAGCTGCGCAGGCGAGGCGAGGCTCGATCCCTGGGGATACTCGGTACGCTGACATGTCTGTTGTGGGCGTTGGCCTCCTATATACCGTAACAATTGGTCTACGTGTCTTCTAATCATTACGTTATCGACTATTACATTGAACATTCTACTTCCTATCTTATCTATTATATGACCTAATTTCCAAATAGGTTTCTGAGCTGTAAAACACCTGACCCATACTTCCTGACCTTTTTGGAAAGTCCTAGCGTTATCGAGCTTCACGGTGGCACTGATGGTGGTTACCGCGTGGGGTTTCGGAGGCAAGATCAGGTCTAGCCGACCTCGCAGATCCCTGTTGAACATTAGCTTAGCGGGTGCTTCACCGGTGCTACAGTGAGTAGTGTTTCTATATTCGAATAAAAATATGCCGAGTTTGTCTAAGATTGTATTACAGTTCAATCTATCGGTGTCATGTAATATACATTTCAACATCTTTTTACATGTTTTAACGGAGTTCTCGCATTGTCCGTTACTACAAGGGTGATAAATCGGCCCCGTCAGATGTGTGATTCCTGCATGTTTACAAAAATCCTTAAACATTTCATTGCTTATTTTTGGATCGTTGTCGGAGATGACGACTTCAGGTAGCCCGAACGTGGAGAATAGGCCCTTTAGTTTTTGTATTAGCATATTTGTAGTTAAGCCGGCCTGCATGTGGAGACACTCTAACCATTTACTGTATGCGTCAACTACGACCAGAAAAACTCTTTTGCCGACCTGCATATAATCAATGTGGATACGCTTCCACGGTCCGTCGGGGCGCGGCCAGGGCGCGGGCGGCGCGCGCGCTGGCGCGCTGCGGGTGCTCGCGCATGCCGAGCACGATCCAACCTTTTTTTCTATACATCTATCTATTCCAGGGAACCAAAATTTCCCGCGTGCAATATTTTTCGATTTTACAATGCCGAAATGCCCCCTATGTAATTCCTCCAGCATTTTTTCTCGTAATAATTTAGGTATTACAATTCTGTGACCTCGCATCACACAACCGTCCACTACTTCTAAGTCCGTCTTGCAATTGAAGTATGGCTTGACTTTATTACAAGTAATTTTACGCGGCCACCCATTGCGTATATACATCATTACGATTCGCAATGTCTTATCGCTGGCCGTAGCTTGTTTTATGTTTTGCAATGAAACCGGTAGCTGTGACTCATTAATAAAATTTAAGTAGGTTATTTTATCATCTATGTCTTTTTCGATCGGGTCACCATCGATTGGGGCCCTCGAAAAATAATCTGCTACGACGTTCTTTTGACCGGAAATATAACAGATTTCATAATTATATGCGGACAAATAAATAGCGTACCGTTGTAATCGTGATGCGGTCATTACCGAAATTCCGTTTTTCTTACCGAATATCGCGATTAAAGGTCTATGATCGGTTTTGAGCACGAATGGTTCTTCTCTGCCGTAGAGGTACTGGTGAAAATGCTTCACCCCAAATACTATTGCTGTAGCTTCTTTATGTACCTGGCTATAATTTTTTTCGCTGGACGTGAGTGCCCTGGATGCAAAAGCGAGCGGCCGCTCGCTGCCTTCATTCCCCTGGTGAAGGACCGCTCCAAGCCCAGCTGGACTAGCATCGATGCTTAACACAAGCCTCGCGTTGGGATCAAAATGTGCAAGCACCCGTTCTGAAGCTAACTCCCGTTTGACCGCAACAAACGCGTCTTGTTGTCGCTCGCCCCATATCCATGGAGTTTCTTTTCGTAATAGTTCATGCAATGGTGCCAGAATAGCAGATGCACCGGGAATAAAATTTCTATAATACGTTATAATTCCTAAAATTTTTTTTAATTCAAGCACATTATTAGGTCGAGGGGCTTCTAATATAGCCTGCACCTTTTTAGGGCACGATTGGAGCCCATTCTTATCTATTACGTACCCGAGGTACGTTACATGGTCTTTGAAAAACTCGCATTTTTCTCGCTGGAGTTTTAGCCCCGCCTCTCTCAGCCTATGCAAGACTTCGCGGATCCTGGCCATGTGAGTTTCTTTACACGGAGCAGTCAGACATATGTCGTCAAACCAGCAACTGACCCCTTCGATGCCCGCCAACAGATTCTCCATTGTTCTTTGGAAAATAGCCGGCGCGTTAGCTAGACCGTAGACGAGACGTGTATACTTAAAAAGGCCGCGCGGAGTGTTTATTGTTGTCAACAATTGTGACTCATCATCTAAAATAAATTGATTATACGCGTTACTTAAATCAAGTTTTGTATACAGCTCCCCGCCCCCTAGCTTAGCGAACACTTCCTCAATACGAGGCATCGGGTACCTATCAATACATAAATCCCTATTTAGTGTCAGTGAGTAATCACCAGCAATTTTCACTTTACCGTTGTCTTTTAATACGGGCACTATCGGAGTTGCGTAATCTGAGTGATTTACGGGCACTAAAATACCTAAAGACGTTAACCTGTCTATCTCCACATTGACCTTATCTGCCAGCGCAAAAGGCACAGATCTAGCTTTAAAAAATTTCGGTTTAGCGTTTTCTTTGAGCTCTAATGAAACTTTAAATTTGTTAAAACTACCTAAGTCATCACTCCACAGATCCTTAAAATTCATTAATAAAATTTTCAAATCATTGTTGTATTGATCTAATTTAATATATTTATTGTCAATAGGCGCAATACTTAAATTAAATTTAGACATAAAATCTCTGCCCAGAATAGGTGCACCGCCATTTTTTATTACAAAGAATTTAATGTTCTTTGTTGCATTATTGTATGTCACATTTGCAGTAAAATAACCTACAGGATTGATCTTGTGGCCGTTATAAAAACACATACTCGCTTTAGAATTGGTTAAAGGTAATTTAGAAAAAAAATCTTTTGTAACATAATTCTGAAATGGCAGAAATACCGGCTCCTGAATCTAATTCCATGGATAGTGACTTTTCATCGATAGTGACACGGATAATAAACGGTTCAAAGCTATCGTACCTTAGGTTATAAAGTTTACATTCCTGACAGTCATCATCTACGCTGCCTTCCTCCGGCAGGTCTTGTTCTACATTGATATTGTTGACGCGAAGCTTGCAGACTTTCTTCAAATGTCCTATCACCCCGCAGAGCTGACAGCGGTATCTTCTGTACCTACACTTGTCCGACGTGTGGTTCTTGAGGCCGCACACGTCACAAGTGTGTGTGTGCTGAGTGCCTGCGCCGGCAGCGGCGGCACTGCGCGCGCCCTGCTGCCGTCCTGAGATCGCGCCCGCGCGGCCCCTGGCGCGGCCGGCGCTTGACCGCCAACCTCCGGATCCATGCGCGTTGCACTCCGTTCCCGACATTTTATACAATGCTTCTTCTTTCACTGTTATATCAACAGCCGCCCCCGGCCCTTGTACGGATTGCTTCCCCTGTCTCGAACTCGCCACTCGCTCAGCTAGGTCCAGAGCCTTGGTAAATGTAAGGGTCGTCGCGTCTTTTTCAAATAGTTTGTCGCGCTCAGGTCCGTCGTTTAATCCCAGCACGAATCTATCTCGTAGTACGGTGTCGAGGACGGTTCCGAAGTCACAAAAACTGGCTAAGCCACGTAGCCGCGCCGCCCATTCTCCGATTGATTCGCCTGGATTTTTCCGTGCGCTGTAGAATCGAGCCCTCTCAGCAAACAAACATCTCTTCGGTTTGAAATAGTCTGTCAGGGCTTTCGTTAACTCCCCAAATGTCAATTGTTCTAGCTCGCGAGGGAACACCACATTCTTTGCGATTCTGTATGACTCCTCGGACAGGTGTGTCAGCAGCAGCGCTGCTTTATTCTCCTCCTTCACCGCATTCACTTTATAAAACTGATTAAGACGTCCTAGAAATATCTCCCAATCGGAGCATGTGTGGTCAAATTGTTCCACATTCCCGAGAAACGACGCCATTTCGGAACTACCTCGTCGTCAGTGTGAAGTATGCAGCGAGAGGTGCGCAGTGTCGAATAAAACAAACGTGCTTTCTCCGTAAAGGTCGGTTTAATACTGAACAATGCGATGTAGCAACAACGCTCAGGCATGTATACCTACATACATATCACTAACACAGTCCAGTTTGGGCTCGTTTGCTTTGGTGGCTTAAGCACTTTCTGCTTCATATGATGACGAGAGTCTGACGAAGGTATCACATGATTGCCACTGGAACACCCTGATGGAAAGGACTAACACAGTCCAGTTTGGGCTCGTTTGCTTTGGTGGCTTAAGCACTTTCTGCTTCATATGATGACGAGAGTCTGACGAAGGTATCACATGATTGCCACTGGAACACCCTGATGGAAAGGACTAACACAGTCCAGTTTGGGCTCGTTTGCTTTGGTGGCTTAAGCACTTTCTGCTTCATATGATGACGAGGGTCTGACGAAGGTATCATATGATTGCCAATGGAACACCCTGATGGAAAGGACTAACACAGTCCAGTTTGGGCTCGTTTGCTTTGGTGGCTTAAGCACTTTCTGCTTCATATGATGACGAGAGTCTGACGAAGGTATCACATGATTGCCAATCGAACACCCTGATGGAAAGGACTAACACAGTCCAGTTTGGGCTTGTTTGCTTTGGTGGCTTAAGCACTTTCTGCTTCATATGATGACGAGGGTCTGACGAAGGTATCACATGATTGCCAATGGAACACCCTGATGGAAAGGACTAACACAGTCCAGTTTGGGCTCGTTTGCTTTGGTGGCTTAAGCACTTTCTGCTTCATATGATACCTTCGTCAGACCCTCGTCATCATATGAAGCAGAAAGTGCTTAGACACCAAAACAAATGAGCCCAAACTGGACTATCTTAGTCCTTTCCACCAGGGTGTTCCAGTGGCAATCATCTGATACCTTCGTCAGACTCTTGTCAACATATGAAGCAGAAAGTGCTTAAGAAACCAAAGCAAACGAGCCCAAACTGGACTGTCTTAGTCCTTTCCACCAGGGTGTTCCAGTGGCAGTCATCTGATACCTTCGTCAGACCCTCGTCACCATATGAAGCAGAAAGTGCTTAAGACACCAAAGCAAACGAGCCCAAACCTAACTGTCTTAGTCCTTTCCATCAGGGTGTTCCAGTGGCTATCATCTGATACCTTCGTCAGACCCTCATCATCATATGAAGCAGAAAGTGCTTAAGAAACCAAAGCAAACGAGCCCAAACTGGACTGTCTTAGTCCTTTCCACCAGGGTGTTCCAGTGGCAATCATCTGATACCTTCGTCAGACCCTCGTCACCATATGAAGCAGAAAGTGCTTAAGACACCAAAGCAAACGAGACCAAGCTGGGCTGTCTTAGTCCTTTCCATCAGGGTGTTCTAGTGGCAATCGTCTGATACCTTCGTCAGATGCTCGTCATCATATAAAACAGAAAGTGCTTAAGACTAAGAATCAATAGGTAATAAAACTCTTTCGTCACTATTCCATTTTTGGCAAAACAAAGCTTATCATTGGTAAATATATTTTATACCCTTGGCAACACCAAGCATTATGGCGCCATATTTCAATATTTTTTAATTCATTTTAAATTTCGGTTTGTCATTTTGATAAGAAATTCATCAGAAAATTGAATATTTACTTAAGAAATGTGATGTTTACATACTTTTCTTTTTTTCCTGTATGTTTTTTACAGGATTTTACAGCACAAACTGATATTTTTTTACTAAAACATTTATATTCGTAATTTAATCACGCGGCGAGCGCTCCTGAATCACTGATGGGCATTTGGCGGGGGCCGGGAGGGGGGTCGATCAGAGATGTCAATATCAGTGCCTTTTTAGTGGAAGTTTTTACTGAGCGCTTACTAGGCATCTAGACAATATATAATCTAAGCTTTAAGCATTGTTTAACATAATTTTGTCAACTTTTCGCTGATATGACATTTGAGGAAAGAAGACAGAGAAATTAAGACGATGGTTAAAGTTAAGTAACGTTTTTCGGTAAGGCCGGAAGTTGCATTAGCTAATTTTCGACTTTAACATTAAGAACTTAAGAACTTTATCAGTTAAAATTATAGCGTCCAGTGCAAAACAAGTTTGTGTCATGTTGATTTGCAATGAAATAAGTCATAAGTATTTATAGATCTAATGCCAAAATGAAGTCAAATGTTTAGAATTTAAGGCATATTTTCAAATGAGCTGTATTTGTATATTGTGCTTAGTAAACTGAGCTATAAATTGCCAATGTGATAATAATTATTACATTTGTAGTGCAAAAATCGTTATATATATATATATATATTATTTTTTTAATTTAATTTTTATCTCCACAGAACTCTTATTTCTAACTACTGAAATACTAGTATTTCTGTGATATATATCTTATTTGTTTGAGTTTCCCAACAGTGGTTTTGCGTAATAAGGTGTTTATACGCCACTTCTTGTACCTTCTTTGTTCTGTGGTATAAACACATAAGTTATAACTTAACTTAGTGTTAATCAAACATTAGCAGGCTAGACATCCACATATCTACTCTTTGGCTTCGCACCGATTTTAAATTGACCAGTATTTACTAAAGATTTAATAATAAATTAAAAATTACTGATTAGATGCCTGCAGAGTAGTTATTCCGTTAGGCAATATATCAGGAGGCAATAGTTCAGGCCCATCGAAATCTTGACCGTTCATGAGTTCATCAATGTCGACGAGCTCTTTAGCAAGCGTGGGGCGGAGCGCTAGGGGGTGCGCGACCAGCCAGGTGACGAGTTGCGCCGCCGCCGGTCGAGCGTCGGGCTCCCGGCGCCAGCAGGCGCGCGCCAGTGTCCGCGTCCTGGCGCTGGCGTCCCACGGCAGCAGAGGGTGGCCGCCCCCCACCACATGCCGCAGCACCAGCGGAGGCGGCTGCACGCCGTACGGCCGGCAGCCCATCGTCACCAGCTCGAACACCAGCACGCCGAAGGACCACACGTCGGACGCCGGCGAGAACACACCCTGCGCGAGACTCTCCGGTGCCATCCACAGCACGGGAACCATTCCTTTTCGGCACATAAGGTACTCGCCGTCGACGGTGCCGATTGCACGCGCGAGCCCGAAATCGGCCAGTTTCAAAGAGCGTTGTGCATCAAGAAGGCAGTTCGCGGCACGGAGGTCTCGATGCACAATTTCACGCTCGGCGAGGTATGCGAGCGCCATGGCAGCTTCTTGTGCTAGCTTCGTTATAGCCTTGGCTGATACATGCGCTTTTTCATCAATGTCGACCTGGTCGGTACCTTCTGTGCTCGTCTGCGCTTCAAAGAGGTAACGTCGTTCCTGCAGGTAATGTTTTAGGTCACCAAAATACGCGTGTTCCATCAGTAGTAACGGCGGCCCGTCGACTATGCAAATACCTACAAACCGTATTATATGTTCGTGGTTGAGAGATGCCAGAGTGTGCGCTTCTCTTAAAAATTCGCTTTCTTCTGCAGATGATGCATCTTCCCGCAGCACCTTACAGGCAACGATGACGTTCCGACGCCTGGTGCCAGACTCGCGGAGTATGCCTTGATGGACGCGACCGAACCGTCCCGAGCCCAACTCTTGGAATAGTTCCAGTTCCTTCCGGTTTACGAGGTGCGTAATAAGTGCTTCAAAAACTCTTTCTCGCCTTGTGAGCATCCGTTTTGCGTATTCAGTTCTGATACGAAGATTATGCTCCAGGTATATTTTGTAGGAACAGTAAAAACAGGATATTATTACTGCAATGAGAAGAACGGTGCTAAGCACAATAACAGGAATCCATAGAGAGTCTTGACAACTTGGATGGAAAGCATCTCCGAGGGGTGTAAGGCAGTGCGTAGAGCCGTCGTCAGGAGGAGGGTCGGGGGCAGGGCACGCCTCGCCCTCCTCGCGCCAGTCGCCGCCGCGCCACGTGGCCAGAACACGCGGCCGCGGCTCCGAGCCCCACTGCTGCACAAATATCGAAGGTGATTTTTGGGCATTTCCGTCATACTTCATACTTTCAATAATACCAGGTATTTTTGACTCTCTAGTTACACGTTCCCAGTAATCACTGAAAAACAATAAAATACATTATTGTAAAGACCGTCACAGACACAGCTATAATTTATATTATTATATTTTATAGCTAAACTTATTACCATATATTTTCTATACAAATTTTCGAGTGACCGCACACGCAGCTATAATATATATTTCTATGACGTAACCAAACTATACCGTAATTTATATTATTGCATATTTTTATATTATGGTATAGCAAGACATATTTTGAATATACAGCATGTTTCAAGAGAGTTTTGGCAGGAACGTCATCGAAACATGTTGTTGCTTGGTTTTTTTTTCCTAAACTTGTGTTATTTTGAATATTTATGCGATAAAAATGGTGGTGTTTTATTCAAATACAGATACATTTATTTCCATAAACTTAAAAAACATTTCTAACTACCCTCAGTTTAATTCATTAAGTGTTTGATCAAGTACATGAGTGTGGGCAAGTGAAATGTAGTAGTGAAACGTGGTCATTTTACGATTTTTACGTTGTCGACAAAACTTCATAGAAGCTTCTAGTAAAGTCGCCACCACTTTACTGAAGCAGGATTCGACTTATAAATTGTGTGTGTACGTGGCTTAGATTGTGACTAATTTTTGTGCCTGACAAGGCAACTAACATCTCTAAAGCAACATCAGAATCGTCGTCTGAAGAACTGTCAATTCCAATAACAATGCACTTTTTGAATTCATAATTACTGTGTTTTAAAATCACCCTTTATTACAAAACACGTGCAAATGCTAGGCCGACCATCAATGAAATGAAGGCAAAATATATATTATAGTATCATCTCCGTGTGTGGTAGCTTGCTATAATATATATTATAGTAAGGTATATTAATATATATTATAGCTGTGTCTGTGACGGCCTTAATCTGCCACTATCCTTATTGCCAAAATGTTGTCAAAATCAACTGCTACGGCTTTTTATCAGTTGAAGTTGTATTTTTATTAAACAGTTTTATTTAACTTGTTGCTTATTTGTTGTTGATGTTTTTTGGGTCAAATTTAATAATCGAATTTTTACTCCTTTCCTGTTCATAGATTGGTTCTGATATGTGGTACACAACTTTAGTTCTGATGACAATATAATTGAATATATTCAGTATCATTATAATTTCAAGATGTCCGCCACCACAAAATGACAGATTACTATATTTTCACGTCCTACAATATGGGTTTCAAATGAAAGGGCTTGACTAGTACAGTACACTATGAAACATTCCAAATCTAAGATAGCCTCTCGTGCAAAATAGTGGATTTTATATTTTTTTCAATCTATAATGCATACATACATAAAAATTGAAAACCGGCTAAGTGCGGTTCGGACTCGCGCACGAAGGGTTCCGTACATCTATAAAAACGGTTAAAAAAAACATCTCTGTTGTTTGGGAGGCCCCCTTAAATATGATTTTTATTTTAATTTAAGTATTTATTTTTAAAGTGAATAATATAATTCAATATTCTGTGAATATTTCAAGCGTTTACCTGTTACCGTTATCAATATCAAGCAAAAATATCACGTTTGTTGTATGGGAGCTCCCTTAAATATTTATAACCCGACTGCGAAAGAAGGAGGGTTATGTTTTTGGAGTGTACGTATGTATATATCTTTGGCACGCCCTAGAGCCTAAACGGATTGTCGTATTTTTATGTGAGTGGTGTCAATAGATTCGTTTTAGTCGTGAGAGTGACACTGGGTACAACAAAATTGAGGATTTTTTGCGGCAAAAAGTAATCTCGAAAAAAAATATGTTTTCAAAATACATCAAGTGTGGTACCAATCTAAAGAATTTTTAACGGTCATTACGAATATACATATATATAAGTATATAACTTATATGTTTTATTGGAGCTTAGAATAGGAAATGCTAATAAATCACATCACACTATTAGGATAAATGCAAAGTATGGCTTGACGGGTTTGGCTGTTTAGCACACAGGTAGTTTATAATCTGGATTAACACATAAGATACTTTATATCCCGGTATTCCCGCGGGAACGGGTAAAACAGGATTAAACCTATTTCCTACCTCAAAAAAATCACCGACAACTGTTCCATTATAATTGTGTTTTAAGGCAAGGAGAGGGGCGAAGGGAGGGGGAGGGTTGGGAGGGGGGGTTTTGAGTGGATGTATGTATGTGGGTATGTATGTTTCTATATGACCGCCTAAAGCCTAAAGGACTTGACCGATTTTGATGTGAGAGGTGACGTTAGATTCGTTTTCACTTCCTGAATATTAAAAAAACGCGAGTTTTTTGTAACTTCTACCGAACGTTTTCGTAATAAACAAGTGATTTTACTATTTTTTCTAAAGAGTGCGCAATAATCTTTTACAGCGATTGTGCGCATACTTTCTCACAAAAAATGTACACATAACAGCGTATTAAGCGTAAAGAAATCGTAGGTTAGCCTACAGGTTCGATCGCTCAGTGTAATGAAACAACTTGTTGGTTCACCACTGGAGTTTATTTTTCTCGAAATTATACAACTGGTGTAGCGGCATGTCAATTTGAATGCATTACTCGATAGCGCGATTTAACAAACCGGACTTCAATGCCTAGCGCCATCTAGTGAAAAGCTTACACAACTTAAATACCTTAACAATTAGGCTGCAAAAACCTTTTTTCTGCAGTCGGGTATTTTGTTTTTCTTTTAACATTGATACTTGTTTTATTCAGTTTTTTTGTATTTTTTACCCGACTGCGAAATAAGGAGGGTTATGTTTTTCGAGTGTATGTATGTATATTTCTTTGGCACGCCCTAGAGCCTAAACGGCTGGTCGTATTTTTATTTGAGTGGTGTCAATAGATTCGTCTTAGTCGTGAGAGTGACACTGGGTACATTAAAATTTAAAAAAAAAACAAAATTAAGGATAATAAGTAATCTCAAAACAAAATTATGTTTTCAAAATACATCGAGTGTGGTATCAAAATAAAGAATTCTTAACGGTGATTACGAATATATATATATAACCTAAATGTTTCATTGGAGTTTGGAATAGGAAATGCTAATAAATCACATCACAATTCACACTAATAATATAAATGCGAAGTTTGTTACTTCTTCACGGTAAAACGGCTTGACGGGTTTGGCTGAAATTTGGCACACAGTTAGTTTATAATCTGGATTAACACATAAGATACTTTTTATCCCGAGATTCCCGCGGGAACGGGTAAAACAGGATTAAACCTATTTCCTACCTCAAAAAACTTCCAACAAACTTTTTCGTAATAAACAAATGATTTTACTAGATTTTTTTCTAAAGAATGCGCAATAATCTTTTACATCAATTGTACGCATACTTTCTCACAAAAAACGTACACTCCACAGCGTATTAAGCGTAAAGAAATCATAAAAAGGCTGCAAAAACCTCTTTTCTGCAGTCGGGTATTTTGTTTTTCTTTTAACATTGATACTTGTTGTTATAGCGGCAACAAAAATAGGTATATCATCTGTGAAAACGAACGTACGAAACGTACGAAACCCTAAAAACTAGAAAATATTATATATTGTCTAGTTTTTAGTTTCTATTTTATTAATATTAAGTAATGAAATAAAAACTGAAAACTTTCAAATAAAATAATTATTTCTTTAAGTTAGTTTTTAGTAAATACAGTTGAAACAGTATTGCAAAGAAAGATACTCATGATGTAGATAATGTACTAAAAGCAAAAAAAATATTCGGTAGGTCCTAGGTACCAGTCATCAGACCACTCACCTCATCTAGGTAATCAAAACGCGCTATAAACTTATCGAGATAGAGATCCAAAGAGAGACAGCTCTCTGCAGCTGGAGCTGGATCTAACTTAGCGCTATGTTCATGTATAATCATAGAATATCCTATTAGTTAGCGCCTACTGATAGGATATTCTGATACATAGCGTTACCTAAATAATTCCCACAAATCTGATAAATAATTATATACTTACAAACGATAATAATTATGTCTAAAATGTATTAATGTAAACAAAGCATCCAGTATCGGAGCAGCGTGCAGTGGCCAAGCGCGGCCACGCCAAGTTTCTTCCAGTTTGAAACGTAATTCCATATCTTTTGTCATATTTCCGTAGTAACTCAATTTAGATGCATAATCGTGATCATTTGTTGAATCGTTCTGCGTTTCACCGCGCCACGAGAACGAAACAGAGTATGGTCGTGTTACAGTGGTAGCGTTGTCAGCCGCGTGGTACTCGCGCACTATCCATACAAAGCCTCTGTCTCGTGTCATGCCGAGCTCCTGCGCCGTGGCGAGGACGGCGGCGGCCGTGGCTGCTTCACAGTTCACTAACAATACTCGGGCATCAGCATTAAGTAGCTCCCGGAGCACGCCTGGGATGGCAGAACTCGAGTTTATTGTCAAGTCCTTTATTTTCAGGGGTGGAGCGGAGGGGAGACCAGCAGGGGTGCGTATTGCACGTGATACTGCCTCGGCAAGCTGGGTTGGTTCCGAGATAATGGCTACACGCCGCCAGCCGCAGTCAGCCAGTAGGCGCCTCAGCGCGAGTATGAGGTGTTCTAACTTTCCGGTAGATGAAACTACCTCTGGATAATTACTTCCTGTGCATAAATCATACGTTAATAACAGTAATTTATCCGCCCTGGCAAGTGATGCTGTGGCAAGTGCTATTTCGTTTGGAAGAACAACACCGTCCGCTTTTCTCCAAACCAAATTATTTTTCCACTTTATTATTTTTATCATCAACCAGTTTGTATCGGAGCAATTTATGAAAATCGTTTGAATGACGGTGTTTTCTTTATTACCAAATAAATTTGAGTCATTAATCTCCTTAGCATCCGATAACGCTTTCATCATGTATAGATATTCATTTAAATTTTTAGCTTCACTGGAGCAAATAATTACTAGCATTCTACGCCGATATACTCGTATGTCCGATCTTAGCGGGTTTGCCCATTTGTTAAGTTTCTTGTAATAAGAATTATAATTTTTGTAAAGATAACAGGCGGTTACCATGACGTCATTACTCCCCCGACTCAAACCCAATACGGCTGTCAATAGCCAAAGTTCAGGCGAAAATTTAATCATTGCGTCTGGTACTTCTTCACCGACGTTATTACCGTCACCATACTTCAACAAGACAGTTTTGTTAAAAATAAACTCCGTTGTATTTAGGGCTGTTAGATATTTGCTTTGTTTATTATAATTTTGTAGGTAATAATTATCTGTGCCAAATGCTACTTGTGATAGTGTCATGGTAAATGTATAATCCAATAAAAACAGGGAGCTGTTTGAGTTTCGGAACATGTCTATGATGTTTTGTTTATCACTCTCTTTGAAGCAAGCTTTCAATGATTCTAAGTTTGAGCGTTTTATTTGCTTAGCCACACAAGTTTCATCTTCTACGAGGTATATGGTGACGTAAGTGAAATTTTTGGTTCTGTAAAAGAAAACATATATAAAATTTAATAATCTACATCTGATTTATCTACGAGATGACCTCATATAAGTGGCGGAAAGACTGTGGAAGCAAGCTTCGCTTCCAGTTGGTCTTTTTGGAAGTCCATGGGGGAGGCCTATGTCTAGCAGTGGATTTTTTATAGCTGAGATGAAGACGATGATAAATAATCTACATTCTACAGAAGTATTATAAATGCGAATGCTTGTGGGTTTATTTGTTATGCTTTCACGCTGAAATGGCTGAACCGATCTACGTATATGATATTTTGTATGGAGATAATTTAACCTAGACTAGCACCTAGGCTACTTTTTATCCCAAAATATTTAAAATTTCCTATGGGATGCTCAAAATAGTCAAAATAGTAAAAATTGTATTCGGTGAGACGTTTTTGGAGTAAGGATTGTAGCAGAACATAAGGAAGGAATACAGAATATAGTTGTAATTTAACGGATTCTGTGTGCATTATTTACTACTTGTTTACATCTCATGAAGCGGGATAAAACGATAAAATTTCGTAAGTACACGTCCACTTCAAAACTGAATGTTGGCCGTCGTTAGTTTCTGTATAACCACTACATACCTACATCGACTGTAAATAGGTACAACGATATTTGAACAAGATACGGTGATTATACTATTTGAACGGACTTAAATTTCTTATACACATGGATATATACGTAACAAAAACACCACGACGAAACGTTCGAAAGCAAAACACTAGTAGCTGTAGCCGTAGCAGAGAGCGTAGTATGGAGGAACGTCGCGAGACTCGCGAGTCCAATAAGCACAGCAAGCATCGGAAGGTGAAGCGGCGCAAGTACTGCATCGTTATCGTGGAGATTGAGACGCGGTGTGAACGTCGCAGCCGCAGCAGAGTTCACGATGCCGAGAGGCGGCGGGAGCGCTGCGGCCGAGGCGGGGTTCGTGACGACGGAGCGCACCATGGGCGGCATGTGCGCGGTTACCGGTTCGAGACACTCGTCAAGACGAGGTCATTCAAAAAGGTCCTGTAGCTCTCCCTGGGCTCCCTGGTTTTGCTTCTAAAATATTATAGAAATGTTAACTTTTATTGGAGGGGTTTTGCCATCACAGCCGTAAATTCTAAACACAGGGTTACTCCTATATAAAGAATTTTTGGATACGCTCAATGGATTCCCCGTATTCTGAAACACCATTTGTTTATGAGCATTTCTCGAACTGTTTTAGTATGCATGAATGGTGAAGTGGTCTCTAGTGCAGAATTTGTCGATGAAACTGGTTACATGCTAATGAGTATTAGACATCGTGATATTGTACGTTTAGGGAAGCTACAATGGTTTTATTTTTCAAAATTTTAATAAACTATCTTGTCGGCGGTATTAACATAATATATCATCATCATCATCATCCACAGCCTTCTCTATCCCACTGCTGGGTATAGGCCTCTCTCTTGTCTTGCCATCTTCCTCGGTCCTGTGCCAATCTAGTCCAGGTTCGACCCGCGATTGTTGTTATATCGTCGACCCATCTTGCAGCTGGACGTCCCACACTCCGCTTACCTTGCCTCGGCCACCATTCTGTCAAAATCTTACTCCACCTGTCATCACTACGCCTAGCAACATGTCCTGCCCAATTCCATTTTAATTTCATTACCGAAATCCCAGCGTCTCGAACTTTTGTTCTTCGCCGGATTTCAGTATTACGAACTCGATCTTGGAGTTTGATGCCGAGCATGGATCTCTCCATGGCTCTCTGTGCCACTCTTATTTTATACACAGCCTCATGTGTGAGTGTCCATGTCTCGGCACCATACGTCATGGTTGGCAAGACACATTGATTGAAAAGTCGAGTTTTCAGACATTGTGGAATATCGCGTGGTTTGAGGATGTAGTCCAGCTTTTTAAATGCCGCCCATCCAAGCTGTATACGCCTAGCGATCTCTTTCTTCTGATGTTCTATGCCAAAGGATAGAGTATGTCCAAGATACTTGTAACTGTCAACCGTTTCTAGGTTCTCATTCCCAATTTTGATTGAGTTCGAGGTCCCAGTAACATTTGACATTACCTTGGTCTTGGTCATATTCATCCTTAGGCCTACTTTTGAAGAAGCATCCGAAAGTTCTTGGATCATATTTTGGAGATCGTCGAGGTTTTCGGCAAAAAGTACCAGGTCATCTGCAAACCTAAGGTGAGACATATATACACCATTGATGTTTATTCCCTTTGAGTCCCAGTCAAGCGTTTTTAAGACATTCTCTAGAACCGAAGTAAAAAGCTTGGGTGAAAGAGTGTCGCCTTGTCTTACCCCCCTTTTGATCTGAATGGGGTTGGTTAATTCGTGCAATTTAACCTGCATGGTTGCCGAAGTATACAACTCCCGAAGCAAGTCTACATATCGAGTGTCGATAGAGCAGCGATGAAGAGAGTTAAACACAGCCCAGTGTTCGACGCTGTCGAAAGCCTTTTCATAATCGACAAAAGCCATACACAAAGGCCGGTTAAACTCTTGACTCTTCTCCATCAACTGCTTAATCGTATGAATATGGTCGATAGTAGAAAATCCGCTTCTGAAGCCAGCTTGTTCCACAGGTTGGTACTCATCCAGCTGGCGTGTGAGTCTATTGCATAAGACCGTTGCAAATAGCTTATAAATTTGTGAGAGAAGGCTTATGGGTCGATAGTTCGTCAATTGCGCTGTATCTCCTTTTTTATGTATAATAGTGACTATGGCGGTTTTCCAGGAGTCTGGTGTGTGTGTTTTAAGTAAAACTTCGTTAAAGAGCTTTACTAGAACCTTCATTACTGGTTCTCCACCTGCACGGAGCATTTCAACCGATACACCGTCTTGCCCAGGTGACTTCTCAGATTTCATCTGATCAAGAGCTTTTTGAACTTCACTTGATAATATATACGGCAGATCCTCCGTGTTACGATCTTCTGTAGCTAAAGCTCTGGGGGATTCTAGCATATTGTGTTCGACTGAATGTTTCGCATAAAGATCCTCGTAGAACTCTTCAACAACTGTCAATATTTTCTGTCTGTCTGTTACTAAGTCACCATTGTTGTTTTTTAGTTTAATTATTTGTTTGTTTCCTATCTTGAGCTTTCTTTGAAATACTTTTGGACCTCTAAATCTTTCAATGGTTTTTATTATTACCTCTGTTTTATGTTTCCTTAAGTCTGATTTAATAGCTTTATTGATTTTCTTGTTAGCAGCCATTATCAATTTGTGCTCTAAAATTGTGTGGTGTTTCATATTTCTCCTTTCTTCTATCATTTTTTGTGTCTCTGCTGATAGTTTGCTCTTTTTTCTATTTACTCGGCCTAGGTGTTTTTTCGTGGTGCTTAGTATTGTATCACAGAGCTTTTGATTGATATGGTCAACATCCAAATTCGACTCTTCTAGGCCTTCAAACTGATTTTTCAGCTCTATTTGAAACTCTATTTGAAACATAATATATGCCTTTACCAAATTATAGCTTTGTAGTACAAAAACAATAGAAGATAAAGATTTACATGGAAGGCCATGTTAATCTTTGTTTGTCACCTATTCGCGCTAATGACACATTTAAGGACTGTGTTACCTAGTTTCTTGCTCTTTAAATTAGCTAAAATGTTCAATCACTAAAATTATTGATACGAAAAAGTTACTTATATTATGATATCATAATAGGTACTATAGCTGGATAAGCTTAATTAATTTATTACTTATCATTCTGAGTCAACAACTCAACAATTTGGTGCCTAAATTAATCTCTAGGGGTGTTAAATATATCGAAGTTTGAAAAATGGTTATCGTAAGTAGTACACATACGAGGAATAGGCGCATTTTTGGCGTATTGTGTAAATCGGACACCCGACGAGAAAAGTTTAGTATAGCGTGTTCTTTTTCTAGGTACATTGTACTGGATTGCTGAGAGTAAGGCTGGTGCATCTAGGTGACCGTTAATTATATTATACAGTAACATCATGTCCAATAGAGTACGCCTGTCTTCCAGAGTCATGAGTGTTTGTAACGAGTGCAACTGGGATTATAATCTGAATACGAGCGAGTTCTGTAATTCAGATGTTTAGTAAATTTAGCTTGAATTTTCTCGATTTGTTGCGTATAAGTAATGTAATACGGAGACCAAATACTACAGGCATACTCTAATACACTGCGAACATATGCAAAGTATACATTCTTTATACAGTTAAGATCAGAGAAAGGTTTACATGTACGCAAGACAAACCCCAGATTTTTGTAAGCCTTTTCCACAATATTAGTATCAATATGTTCTGTCAGCGTAAGTTTATTATCAAGAAGGACCCCTAAATCTCGCATAATATTGACTTTTTCTGTAGCGATATTATTTGAACTAGAGAACATAACAGGCGTGATTCTACGAGTGAAGGAAATTTGCTGACATTTACGTACATTTACTGTTATATTTTGAGAATCTAGAACAGAAATTCGTGTTATTTTTTTTATTTGAACAAACTACATAAAGGGTTACTAACGTCTATTATAACTAATTTAACATAATTTCGTGCTGTAACGTTTAACATAATGTGGTAATTATCACATATAGTCTTTATATCATAACAAAAAAACAGGCTGAACCGGTTTCATGGAACATAGCTAAGAACATTTTCGTGAAATTCTCTTTCAAACAAGAAAATCGTAGATCATAACCAGTTCATCCATTTGAGAGCTACGAGATCGCTACATACAGATACGTAACACAGATCTTTTTCCGTCGAGGTTAAAAAAATAATTAAACTTATACCTGACAGTATATATTATATATAAGTACATATAATCGCATCTATTTTTCAAAGACCAGGAGGTCACATTTGACCATAGTTAGATGGTTACATAAGAACGAGAGGGTATTAGAGGATATAAGGTATTAGAGGGTAAGATATAATGTGCCTGCGGTGACAGGGAGTCAGCTCATCACCTACATAAAGAACAATTTCCCTTTAGTATCTAAATTGACTTTTACAGTATGCCCGGAAAGAGAAGCAACAAGCACATTATATTCTGTATTTCTTTTCTCCCAATCCAGCATGGCAGCCGACTGCGGTTGAAACGATTATCGATAAACTATTATGCTCTAATATATCACTAGCTAGGTGGCATAAAATAATTCATTAAATTATTACGTAATTAATTATTGATTCCATATTATGTATCTTCTCGAGTGAGTCTATAACCCAAAAACATTACATATTTTGTTTGGAAACTGCTATACACAGCTGAAAATTTCCGAACATAACACTTATAAGTGAAATGATAATTATGGATGTTTTATTCCTCCTATTGTTGTTCTTGTGAAAATAGACTATTTGTATAAATTATTTGTAAAGTTATACATGTACATTTAATTTTGGTATTTTTAGAAAACAGTTCATTGAGGGTTCCATCAATCCATTTTCCTAGGGGTTACTCAATTGAAATTTGAAGCATAAAAATATTATTCCTGAGTTTTATTTTTCAGAAAAGAACCAGCGCATAGATATTTGGATCTAAAGGTTAACGAATGTGTGAGGGTTTCCTCTGTGAGTGTCAAAATGTGCGTTTTTAGGGTTCCGTACCCAAAGGGTAAAAACGGGATCCTATTAGTAAGACTTCGCTGTCTGTCTGTCTGTCTGTCTGTCTCCAGGCTGTATCTCATAAACCGTGATAGCTAGAAAGCTGAAATTTTCACAAATGATGTATTTTCGTTGCCGCTATAACAACAAATACTAAAAAAAAAAAAATATTAAGGGTACAATAAATACAATAAACGTGTTTTTTTTGTGTTTTTTTGCTCAATATTAAAAACGGTAACAGGTAGTAGCTTCAAATTTTCACAGAATATTTACTTGTATATTACCTTTCAAAATAAATAAGTAAATAACAATAAAGTAAATATTAAAGGGGGGCTCCCATACAACAAACGTAATTTTAAGCAATTTTTACTCGATCTTAATTAACAGGTAGAAACTTGAATATTTGTAAGTAAATATTTAGAAATATATTAACTATAAAAATAAATACCTAATCTAATACATAAAAACTCACAAAATGAAAATAATCCGTTAAGGCGGTTGCTAAGCAACGGCCGCGCGGGTAACGGGAGGTAACATCACGAAGCGAGCCATAGCCGCGCGTATTCGCGCGAGCGTAGCCATGCTGCCCGGATGTGTATCGAAAACCTACCTATAAGTTTGCAATTTACTACTTGGAATTTCGTTGATTTCTCGTTATTTTATAAACAGAACTAAACTTTGTAGTATTATAGATGATAGTACGGAACTCTTCGTGCGCGAGTCCGACTCGCACTTGACCGATTATTTGTATTGGACCCGCATTAAAGCATTTGCCAGTGTCAAGTATTAGGATTTTTTCAAGTTTTTTGAATAAAACAAGTTGTAAATGTTCTAGTCACAATCTAAGTCATGTATACAGTCAATTTATAAGTCGAGTCCTGCTTCAGTAAAGTGGTGGCGACTTTACTAGATGCTTCTATGGAGTTTTGCCGACAACGTAAAATCACACGTTATACTGCTTTATTTCACTTGCCCACACTCACGCACTTTATCGAACACTTAATGAATGAAACACCACCATTTTTATAGCAGTAATGTTCAAAATAACACAAGTTTAGGAAAATAAAAAAAAAGCAACAACACGTAACCAAGACGTTCCCGCCAAAAACTAAAAAGTTTAGGGATAAAACGTCAGACAGCAATACAATTACAAAATAGGTATGTCGCTAGAGTTTCTGCAATGTCATCGTCAAATTATTGGATTCAATACACATGATTATTAGCATTTCATAATTATTAATAGTAACATCTGCAATAGCAAAATAAATAATTAAATTAAAATGTAAAATAAATATGAGGTATCTGCAATAGCATTGTCGATATGTTATATGATACTCATTTTCACTGACAGGACTTAGTTTTCCCCCTTCTTCTTCCCCTCCCTCTCTCCCTCATCTACCCTCTCCCCCTCCCTCCCCTTCCCCTCCCTTCACCCCTCTCCTTACCTTAAAACACAATTATAATGGATACGTTGTCGGTGATTTTTTTGAGGTATGAAATAGGTTTAATCCTGTTTTACTCGTTCCCGCGGGAATAAAAAGTATCTTATGCGTTAATCCAGATTATAAACTACCTGTGTGCAAAATTTCAGCCAAACGCGTCAAGCCGTTTTACCGTGAAGAAGTAACAAACTAACACAAACTTCGCATTTACATTATTAGTGTGAAGTGTGATGTGATTTATTAGCATCTGTGGGCACGGCCGTGCCCCCGTCATGTGAGCGTTCGTTCAAATTTTCAGGATCAAGTGTGGTCAGTGAACTAATACAATATATAAAAAAACATGTATTTAGCTTTTATACTTTCGATTTTATTGATACCTAAAATACGCCGATTTGCCATTGATTAACTAAAAAAAAATTTACGCAAGGAAAGCAAAAAATTTAAACGACTTGCTGAAGTCCTAGAAAGCTGAAATTTGGTATGTAGGCTACAATTTGCACACAAACAATGCTTAAATTAAAATATTTGTAACTTTCACCCTCCAACTCCTATTTGGGGGCTATCCCGTTATTTTCATCAATAATATATCAATAATAGAAGGTACTTCCTGAAGTCCTAGAAAGCTGAAATTTGATGTGTAAGCTAATATTTACACATGAACAACGAAGAAATTAAAACATTTGTACTTTTCTTTGAAGTCTCAGAAAGCTGATATTTGGTATGCAAACTACGATTGGTACATAAACAACAGAAAAATTAAGATATTTGTATTTTTCACCCTCCAACCCTTTTAAAGGGTGAATTTGACTATATTTTTTAACTGGATGTATAGTATCGTTTTCGTTCGTTGTTTGTTTAGTAAATATGGGTTTGTATTATACATATTCGACTTTCGTTGATGATTTGGTTTGTTTTAGGTAGTACTTAGGGATTTATTTACACAGAAAAATATAATTAATACTTTCAACTAAGAGCTTATTAAAAAGCTTGGATTCGGGACGGGGATCTTGTTAGAGAAGTTATTGAATAATAGTCTGGATACAAGAATAATCTAAAGTTGGTTTAGCGCACGTATTTCTATAATAAAAATCGGCCAAGTGCGAGTCGGACTCGCGCACGAAGGGTTCCGTACTATCATCTATAATAGAAAATAACGTTTGTTGTAGGTATATTAATTTTTAGTCTGTTTTAGTTGTTATATAAATCCATGAGAGTTTATTCTTGCTTTTCGGGTAGTTTTGATAAAATATATTGCTCAATTCGAAATTGTATCCATAAAGGGCTATGGTAACTAAATAGTGCACAGTACGTGCCAGCATTTAAGTCAATATTGCTAAACACGTTATCTATTTGAGTATAACCCGTTGTTTAGTTCTGTTTATAAAATAACGAGAAATCAACGAAATTCCAAGTAGTAAATTGCAAACTTATACGTAGGTTTTCGATACACATCCGGGCAGCATGACAATGCTCGCGCGAATACGCGCGGCTATGGCTCGCCCCGTGATGTTACCTCCCCCGCTACTCGTGCGGCCGTTGCTTAGCAACCGCCTCGCGCTCGCGCCACCACCACACCGCGGCGCGGCGCTCGCACCGCGTTTAGATGCACGGATTATTTTCATTTTGTGAGTTTTTATGTATTAGATTAGGTATTTATTTTTATAGTTAATATATTTCTAAATATTTACTTACAAATATTCAAGTTTCTACCTGTTAATTAAGATCGAGTAAAAATTGCTTAAAAATTACGTTTGTTGTATGGGAGCCCCCCTTTAATATTTACTTTATTGTTATTGAATTATTTATTTTGAAAGGTAATATACAAGTAAATATTCTGTGAAAATTTGAAGTGTCTACCTGTTACCATTTTTAATATTGAGCAAAAAAATACGAAAAAAACACGTTTATTGTATGGGGACCTCCCAAAATATTTTATTTTTTTGAATTTTTTGTATTTGTTGTTATAGCGGCAACGGAAATACATAATTTGTGAAAATTTCAGCTTTCTTGCTATCACGGTTTATGAGATACAGCCTGGAGACAGACAGACAGACAGACAGACAGACAGCGAAGTCTTAGTAATAGGGTCCCGTTTTTACCCTTTGGGTACGGAACCCTAAAAAGGAAATAAGACGAACAATAAGAGTAACGAAATAATTTCTTTGGGAGACGGGCTATTGTACATTTCATAGTATGTCTGGAAATGGTTCATGCCTTTTCCATTCATTGACTCTATAGAAGACCGTATTTGATGTGGCGTTGCAAATTGAGGTGTGCTATTGTTTGTTATGTTGTCTAACATTGGGACGAACTGCAACTTTATAATTGTGCTGAAGACTGAGAAGTGTATCTGGATACCGACTCTTATACACGCGCTATCACCTATTTTAAGTAATAAACCAACAAGAAAAGAGGCTATGACAGAGAGAGAGTGCTTCAAAAAAATGATAACAGATGCACAGGAAAATAAATTCCGTTAAAATAAAACGTTGCAGAAATTGCAGAGTCTCTTACAAAAAGAAATGAAATCCCACCAAAAACATTTCATGTAAAATTGGTTGCCATGTCTCGCATTGTCATGCCACTTTCACTGACAAAAATAAATCAAATGAGATCTGACTGAATCTGAAAAGCCAAGCCGCTAGCTCTACAAAATCTAACGCTTCCATACTTATCTCTGTAAGCCTTAAATCTTGGTCAAAAAGCATGGCTAGGTCGTTTCATGGAACTATTACATTACTATTCCATATAATAAACAACATTCAAGAGCAGAGATTTTAATTTCTCTTTCTTTTTCTTCCTTATAAGTCCATGTACGACATGTTAAGCGACATATGTTTGTTGGAAAACGGCCAAGCTATGCTTTTTGATCAAGATTGAAGGCTTACAGAGATAAGTTTTGTAGCGTTAGATTTTGCAGAGTTAGCGGCTTGGCTCTTCAGATTCAGTCAGATCTCATCTGATATCTTTTTGTCAGTGAAAGTGGCATGACGATGCGAGACATGGCAACCAATTTTACATGATATGTTTTTGGTGGGATATAATTTATATGGAACTGCGAGTATATCTGAAGTATGACCTACCAAACAAAAAAAGAATCATCTAAACCCAGAATACAGAAAAAATATTTAAATATTTTTTCTGTATTCTGAGCGTCTAAGTCATGTCATTATCGGCGAAGGAATTCTATAGAAACATACAAAAAAAACATGCAGTTTTATTTGGGACCCCTCCTTTTTGGAAGTCAGTTTCAGTTAGTTTAACGACTAAATTAAACGATGACGGTTTTTAGCGTCATCGTTTCATTCCAAAAGGTCGAACGAAAAGTTCTAATTCTATAAATCGTAAGGACAGTTAAATAATTAGTGTAAAGTACGTTTCCGGAGTGAATCTTCCATGATACAATCTGGGTATCTTTAAATCGCGACTGAATCGGTTTCTTCTAGGAAAGCGCGCTCCATCGTAGACCGCGATATCGCTTAACAACAGGTGAGTTGACGGTGAAACGCAAATCTATCTTGTACAAAAAATCGGTATTGTGCAACAATTGTTTTTCCCCCCCTTTTCAGCTAGTTGGATTGTCTTGAACTCATGCTAACCTCGCTCGCGACGCTCGACAGTTAACCCTAGAACCCTACGTTACACGCGGGACTCAATACGTCATCCGTGACTTAAAACTGTTTATGCGGTGGTTTATTAGGTGCTTAATCTATTATAATATAATTAGATATACCAATAATAAAAAATATGAAAATGACCTATTAATTATTGAATGACTATGACCCATATGATATGATGATATGATATGATATGATGCCATGGAAAAAGGGCGAGTGCCTGGTGTGGGACGCTACTTGCGTGAACACTGTCGCGGTTAGAGCCAAGCCGCTAACTTAGGTCTCACCGTCCGCTCTGCAGCAGCAGCGGCGGAAGATGCTGCCAGCAAAAAGTGGCAAAAATATTCAGCAATGTTGCCACAATATTTCTTTGTGCCCATTGCTGTGGAAACAATGTTTCGGTTCCGAGGTCAAAGCGTTGGTGGCAGAGTTGGGGCGCAGAATTGCTGAAAGGAGTGGAGATACCTACTTGATCCAGTTCGTATCTGGTACAAAGAATTTCCGTGGCAATTCAGCGTGGAAACGCTTCTAGTTTCATGGGAACCTTTGCGCCATGAACAATCCGGGGTGGGCTTTTTTTGACTAGTTTTATATAATAATTATTAAAATTCTGTTTTTTCTTGCTTATTTAATTAGTTTTTAAGTTAGTTATTGTGAGACTTTATTGTGAATTATGATATAAATAATTTAAAAAAAAATAGAAATATAATTAGTAGCATTTTGTATATATATACTCACTCAGGAATAATAAAGCCATTATCAAGAGTAATCGTCGTATCTTTAAAGTCAGTATCTTCATGCAGCCCGCTGACGGCCGCGTTACATTCATAGCTGTGCCGCCAGCCGCCGAAGAGAATACGTTGAATCTGAAGCTGCAGCAGGTTTCCCGCCGGCACCTCCACTGATCTAACAATAAAGAAATCTCACTAATATTGTAAAAGCAAGTTTATTTGTTCACGCATGCGTGTGGGTGTCTGTGTGTGTGTGTGTGTGTGTATGACACTTATACGCTGTTTGCTACACGAATGTAAATGGATAGTTATACAAGACTTACAGTATATGCGTGCTCTCAGCAGATGGCACCTCAGTGCCTCGCCGGTACAGCTGGATGAGATGTATGTTGTAGCCGGTGTCTGCCAGCGTAGCGCGCAGCAGCACGGCAGCGGCGAGCTCCAGTGTGTTATTCCACAATAACGCTATATTGACAGTCTGCTCTTCAACTACAGAAAATACATCTGAAAAAAAAACACAGTGCAAATCGTGGTTCAACCTAAAGCAATTAATTGGAAATAGCATTGAAATAAATTATAAATATAAGTCAACTAAGTTTTAAAGATGTATTTGAAAGTTGCTGTCCCAATGAAGCGTTTAATAATTTCCACGATATGTTCAAATTATTATTTGACCTCTGTTTCCCATTAGTAAAGCGTAAGCACAACATACACAAAAAGCCAGCGTGGATTTCAAAAGGAATAAAAACTTGAACTAAAAAGAAGAGATCATTATTGTGGAAATACCGGAAAACCCCTTGCAATGAAAACCTAAGTGCATTTAAAAGCTATTCCAAGGGATTAAAATCGATAATGAAATGAACACAAAATTCTAAAAATAATTACGCATTAACAGAGCCTCTAATAAATCTAAAGCGACATGGAATATAATTAATAAAAATACATTTAGTAGGCCTCCACATTCGGATATTGTAAATATAAATTATAATGAAAAAATGTTAACAAATCCAGATGAAATTGCAGAAGCGTTTAATGAATTTTATATAAATCATGTTAATTCTTAAGCCCCAAATTATAATGTAAACAAAACGATTAATTGGAATAGGTCGAATTCTATGTTTATGTATCCTTCTACTCCTGATGATATTTTTAAAATAATTATGGCTTTAAAAAACTTAATTACTTTAGTTGTAATCTCATCACTGGATATGATGAGATTACAACTAAAGTAATTAAGTCTGTGGCAATTTATATATATCCAGTACTAAATCATATAAATAATTTGTGCATTAATTGTGGTATCTACCCAGATAAATTAAAGCTAACCATAGTTAAACCACTTTTCAAAAAACAGGATAAGGAAAACATGAACAACTACAGACCAATTGCTTTGGTTTCAAAAATATTTGAAAAATTCATTCATGCTAGCTTGTATTCATTCATGGAAAAATATAATATCCTGGCTGATGAACAGATAGGTTTTTGAAACAATAAGTCAATTAACATTGCGATTAGAGATTGCAAACCGGGCCCGGCCGCGTATTTACGAAGCCTATACTATTTGAGTCAAAAGTCAGACTCTAATAGATGAGCTTTTGTTTGACGAACACTTTACAAAACCCTAATCTATTCTAGTACAGAAATTGACCGAAATCGCATAGACTTTGTAAGACAAATTCAATGTAACATTTCAGCAACAAACTCCCCCCCCCCCCCCCCCCCCCCCAAGGGGGGTGCGAAAACCCAAGGGAAAGTGAAAAACACTTAATTTTTTTTCTGAGAAATAAATTAATGAATTTGTTATTTTTATCACAATTTTTTCAAATCGTTTTTGAGGTTAAGTACAAAAATATTATTTAGCGCTTCGCCGGCCGCTACCGCGGCATGCTCGCTACGCTCGCTCGGCTCGCGCGATGTGTTGTTAATGTTCTAACATAACCTAACCTACTTTTTGGGTCACTAAATTATTTACAGAATTTTTTTACTGCTAAAATTAGTACGTAATGTTTGAAAATATCTCAACAAAAGCTTATCTATTTGAGTAAGCATGTATAATACAGTACTAGGATTTGTCCGTGCATTTACTTTGAAAATATTAAAGCAAAAAGCTCATCCATTTGAGTCATTTTTTTTACTGAGATAGATTAGGTGTTGTCGAGTAATATGCATAAACAAAATCTAGTCTGACTCGTGACTCATACAGTATAGGCTTTGTAATAACGCGGCCCGGCCCGGCTTTTCTTACCGGGCCCGGTTACCAGACCCGGTAGGTATGAAAATCGCGGCGCGGGAGGGAGCGCGAAATCATAGAAAATTCGCATGACAACCGCTGCGAGATGCCGCGTTGCCGTTCTGATGCGCCAATAAGAATTTGTTTTGTTTATACCAAATATTACCAAAACTACCAAATTTTATCTATCTATCTAATCTAAGTTGTTATGTTAAGTTAAGTTAAGTTGTCTATCTATCTAATCTAAGTTGCTACAGTTACCACAATTTGCTTCAATACTTCGGTTATATAGGTAAGTGTGTATAATCAGATAATAATAATAATAATTTTGAGAGATAACAAGTTGTCCTCGAGCCAAGCAGTAACTTTAGATAGTCCTCGTTCCGTAAGTAATGCAACCGAAGGTCAGGTCTTTGCATGAAAAAGTAAAACTGTGTCATCAGCAAACATAAGGAGTTCCATTCCAGGTTCATCGTATTTTTATACGATTGTTCATTGAGTTTTCTAATTTTGGCGCCAATACATTGTATAATATTTTGCGATATTAAAATGGAGTGGGGTGATAAAGAGAACCGAATCGCTGTGATTGCATTACACAAAGTTGGTATGGAGCCAAATGCAATTTTTAAAACTCTCCATACGCTTGGTATTAGTCAAATGTTTGTGTACCGGGCTATTAATAGGTACAATGAGACCTCTTCTGCTTGTGACAGAAAAAGATCTGGCCGTCCACGTAGTGTTCGTACGAAAAAGGTGATCAAAGCAGTAAGGGAAAGAATTCGAAGAAATCCTGTCCGAAAGCAAAAGATTTTATCTCGGGAGATGAAGATAGCACCCAGAACCATGTCGCGTATTTTAAAAGATGACTTAGGACTTGCAGCCTATAAGAGACGCACTGGTCATTTTTTAACTGATAATTTAAAAAAGAATAGGGTGGTAAAATCGAAACAACTACTGCAGCGGTACGCAAAGGGAGGTCACAGAAAAATTTTGTTTACGGATGAGAAAATCTTTACAATTGAGCAACATTTTAACAAACAAAATGACCCTATTTATGCTCAAAGCTCTAAGGAAGCTTCCCAATTAGTCGAAAGAGTGCAACGTGGGCATTATCCGACTTCAGTGATGGTTTGGTGGGGTGTTAGCTATGACGGAGTGACTGAGCCATATTTTTGTGAAAAAGGTATCAAAACATCGGCACAAGTGTATCAAAATACCATTCTTGAGAAGGTAGTTAAGCCCCTTAACAACACCATGTTCAATAACCAAGTATGGTCCTTCCAACAAGACTCGGCGCCAGGTCATAAAGCTCGGTCCACGCAGTCTTGGTTGGAAGTGAACGTTTCGGACTTCATCAGAGCTGAAGACTGGCCGTCGTCTAGTCCTGATCTTAATCCGCTGGATTATGATTTATGGTCAGTTTTAGAGAGTCTGGCTTGCTCTAAACGCCATGATAATTTGGAGTCCCTAAAACAATCCATACGATTGGCAGTGAAGAATTTTTCCATGAAAAGAGTGCGTGCTTCTATTGATAACTGGCCTCAACGTTTAAAGGACTGTATTGCAGCCAATGGAGACCACTTCGAATAAGCTTTTATATTTTAAATTGTTTTTTATTTATGTATTAAACTAACACTGTAAAAGTAATAAATATTATTTGCAATAAAAACACTTTTTTTTCTTCGTGACAATAGCAAGACTAGGTATATAAGAAAAAGGATTGGGCCTAGAGTGCTTCCTTGTGGAACTCCAATTCTACATTTGACGTCACTTAAGTAATTACCGACTTTTACCTTTTGTTGTCTTCCGGATAAAAAGCTTTCGAACCATTTGAGGGCAATGCCTCTAATACCCGCGTTTTCAAGTCTAGTTAAAAGGATCGGAATTGAAACAGTGTCAAAAGCTTTCTGCAAATCCAAAAACACCCCAATACATTGCTCATTATTATTTAGATAGTTTTTAATCTGTGACGTGAGTTTTAAAACTGCATCTTCGGTAAAAAAAACCTCTTAAACCATACTGGTTAGAGCTAAGAATTGTATTGTTCTCAAGAAATTTAACTAATCTTTTACTCATCAACTTTTCAAATATTTTAGATAGTGTAGTGAGCAGCGATAAAGGAGGATAGTTGGATGCATGGGCGTAGCTATAGCTTTCTCATGGGGGTATCTGCAGGTACAAAAATTTACAAAAATAAACTACTATTTGCCTCTTTATTTGCGCAGACTATACCCAGACGAGTACTGGTTTCTAAACGTCAATCTTAGTTATAAACATTAAAATACACGAAAATTAAGCTACGAACAAAGTATAACTTTAAATAACGGAACACTATTATTATTAATTTACTTAAATTAAACTATTATTAATTTACCTATAATAAACTAGATGTACATTTAGTTTTTTACATCTAGTTTTTTTGTGTTAGTGAGACGGCAGTAGGGTTGGAGCGAGGCGGGAACGGGACAAGTGCGGAACGGAACGGAGTGGGGGCGAGATTATGTTAGGAGTGAAAAATGAGCAGGGCAGATGCGGTACAGGAGCATTAGCTTGGTAGGGGTGCAGTGAGTGCAAGTAGGAGCGTAACATGAACGAATTTCTTACGCGTACGAAGTTAGTATTATATAAAAAAAGAATGCTTTTAGACAAATGTCATATTTCTGTTATCTTAATCTAAACTTTGGCTTGGATCCGGAATGCTCAACATGGAGTCTGGTCCAATGCTGCCTTATTGGGCAGTCCAGGTCCATCCGCCACGCAAACAGCTGTAGGTAGCTGTTGAGCTGTTGGAGCTGCCCCGCACGTGGCGCATCAGTAAAGATGGCGCTAAAGTATAAAAACTACATAAATGAAACTTTGTTTGTTTTATACATGTACTGACTACTTTTTATCCTGAAAATTTGGACTCTCTAGAATTATCCATATCGAAGTTATGTTATGTTAAAAAAATATAGTCAAATTCACCCTTTAAAGGGTTGGAGGGTGAAAGTTACAAATATCTTAATTTTTTTGTTGTTTGTGTACAATAGTAGTTTGCATACTAAATTTAAGCTTTCTGAGACTTCAGGAAGTGCCCTATCTTTTTGTTTACGCTCAGAGTGTGCACTCACAAATAAGGGTTGGAGGGTGAAAAGTAAAAATGTTTTAATTTCTTCATTATTAATGTGTAAATATTAGCTTACACACCAAATTTCAGCTTTCTAGGACTTACCTTATATTATTGATGAAAATAACGGGATAACCCTCAAATAGGGGTTGGAGGGTGAAAGTTACAAATATTTTAATTTTAGCATTGTTTGTGTACAAATTTTAGCCTACATAACAAATTTCAGCTTTCTAGGACTTTGGCAAATCGCTTATTTTTTTACTTAATCAATGGCAAATCGGCGTATTATAGGTATCAATTAAATTCGAAAGTATAAAAGCTAGATACAAGAAAATTTTAACTCTCTAGTGTTATTGGGGCCGAAGCTATGACGGTCTAAATATCCGACAAATCGCTTCGAGTCCGACGAATCTCTTCGTATAAAGGTAGTCCCGCTCGCTCACATGGCGGGGGCACGGCCGTGCCCCCAGATTTCATCTCTGGCTGTGGCCATCGTATTTAGTTTTGTTAGTTAAGTATGTGTAATATGTATATTGAAATGTTTGAGGTATTAAATGCACTTGTCCATGAAATAAAAGTAAAACATAAAAATCTCTGACATAAAAAAACGATTTTCCATCTCAACCGATTTTGATGAAAAATAGCTAAGTATACTCTCGATCAAAACTTCATTCAAACGAAAATTAAAAAGTTAATCAAAATCGGTCTGAGAGCTACGATGCCACAGACAAACAGATACACAGATACATATAGGTACGTCAAACCAGTAAAATTTATAGCACACAGTAAAATCTTTACCATGAAGGTTTTATTTCGGTGTGATTATTCACTAAACTATTATAAATGGTTGTTTTGAAAAAAAAAACTTAATATTAATTGTTTTACTTTCAATAAACATACCAGGTCTAACCGAGCACGATCCATCATAGTAACCCGTCCTGTAACGACAACATAAATTTACATTAATTAGGGTTCCGTAGTCAACTACGTCCACTTATAGTTTTGCCACGTCCGTCTGTTCGCGGCTTAGCTCAAAGACTATTCATCATCATCATCATCTCAGCCATAACAAGTCCACTGCTGGCCAAGGGCCTCCTTCCTCCAAATGACCATTAGTACTAGTAAATTGTAATTTTGTTTAGGTACCTACATATAACACGACAACAAATGGGTAGAATAAAATTTTGTAAAAAAAATTACGAGGTACCCTTACACGTACCGTGGAAGGGATGTTTATTTTTTTTAACTACCTCATAGTATGTGGTATCGTTAGATAGGTAATAAAAATATGCTAAGGTGTGCTAAAACCAGGTTTCGATTTACTGGTCCATTTGAAAAATATTAAGTTTTAAAATAATACCTTTTGGTTAGAGTCAAGTGTGCCCAGTGCCGTAAATAGCCTTTTCTGCGCCCTGTGCGAGCTTCTATAACTGTGCCCTTGTTTTTTATAGATAATATAGGTACCCTAGCTAGAGCAATGCTATGTATAGGCCTATTTTATTTCATTCAGTCAGTTCATTCGGTCGTCTCCGTCCCATCGACCGTGTACCTAGTCGGCCGGCCGCTTGACTTCGATAAACACTAAACACAAATACGCTCGTGCGCTGCCCAAAAAATGAGCGCGATGTTTTGTCTAATTTAACAGACGTTTTTGATTATACTGGCATGTAGATACGTATGTGTTGGAATCGAACACTAGGGGCGCAGCGGGAACTTATCAGGAGCAAACCGAGAATATAATAGTCTTGCCTGGCCATTCTTGCGCCCCCAGAGTATACGCCCTGTGCCTGGGCACCGGTGGCACCGCCCTATTTACGGCACTGAGTGTGCCCACCCCCTACCAGCTAAACTAAACGGTTGGCTTTGGAGATGAGAAATAAATCATGCTAGTGGCATATAAACAATGACTTTCCATCACGTGGACGTAAAGTCTAAAACAAAATTCACGAATATAGTGTCCTGGGTTGACCGATACTCTCAAATCAACAATGACGAACTTAAGACCACCGCCTATGTCGCCGCGCTAAAGCCTAATTTAGACTGAGAAGTCTAGAGACGTCTATTTTGCAGCTTCGAATTATTTTGAAAATAAGTATAAATTATTTTAAGCGTGTCTAATTAGACTTCATTGAGCTCGCACGTTTTTGAGGACGGACGCTACATCCTAAGGGGTATGGTCCGATCCGGGATGGTGTGTAGGTAGATAATAATTTCATTAGTCACTTATTAACGTTTGTTTATTACACATATAGATAGTCACTCAATATAATACTAAATAGGCGATAGAAGAAGTTTAATAACGAATAAATACAAATAAATGATTTTACTGATAAATGCACGCTAGGTGCGCGTGGCTGTCTTATGTATCACTGAGTAGTGGACGGTGCGGCGACGCAGCGCAAGCGCATTGCTAATCCCAAACCGGTTCTACAGCGGTCGGCCGCACCGAGCAAAACATAAGCGGCAGCGACCAGCGATATTTGGATAAATGTAAATATATTAATATAATAATATAATGTTATAATTATGTATATACTATATGGTAAATATAATACATAAATGCAATTATTAAATGTAGGCGATATTATAAATATTTGTATAAGGGCAATATAAATATAGATAAATGCCTACAATCCCGTTCATACTTTATCAAAGCATATAAATAATGAAATTACAAGGTAAACTCTCATAGTTAAGTAAGTTAACGAGTTATAGACGACCTATTTATAAAATGTATTTGAAGAGGCACATTTCGTTAAATTCCATTTAAATTGCAAAATCAATCAATGTGTTCATATCAAACAAGTAGCCCTATTCTAACTCCGTATATAGTGAAGTGCAACTACGGAACCTTAGCCTGCGCGTGGCCCGACACGCACTTGGACAATCATTATCAATATGTTTTGCTCTAATAACTACAATTCATGTACACTAGACAGTTCGAGATATCCACGCTAACAAACAATGCACACAGACTGACTGACATGAATGATATTTGTCTATTTGACGAACAAATTTTTGATGTTAGATACCTAATTTATTTAAATAAAATGGTCAAAAGCTGAGTATTAGACATCGAGATAAATAAAACTAAAAATCTTGACGCATCATCCTATTTACAATAAGTATTTTCGGATGTTTTTGTTTACCTGCGCATTTATTGTCTGGTGTTATCTGTAGCATTATAGCTGCCAAAAGGATGGACCGATTTTGATTAAGCATTTTCTTTTTTAAGCTATTGCATAGCTTCTATCGCGGGCCTTGAGCGTGGAGACTGAATCCAGAAATTCCGTAACGAAAATAACCTAACGCAGTAACACCGATTTAACCAATGCCACCTAGAGGCGATTTGCAGAACTAAAGAGACAAGCGTGATATTTCAAAAAGCCATCAAAAGTTCTGCTATTCATCGATAGATGGCAAAACTAAAAACCTAAAAGTATCACCGCTGTGCCGGTCGGAGTGGGGGGTGTTAGGAATACTGCATAAATAAAATAAATAAATAATTATAATTACATAAGTTGATAAAAAATGCTATGCAATAGCTTTACCGCGGCAGTCTCCGAGTGCCACACGTCTTTTTTGTTTTGTTTGGAAGATGATTAATTGATCATATTCTTAGCTGCAAAATCGGCCTGCAATTTAAAAATCTGTTAAAAAGTTTTGGTGTTGAGTATTTTTAAACTTTAAAAAATATTTTTTTTTTAACATTTTTAGGGTTCCGTACCTCAAAAGGAAACAAACGGAACCCTTATAGGATCACTTTATTGTTCTTCTGTCCGTCTGTCCGGGTGTCAAGACCTGTATCACAGGAACGCGTTAACGTATCGAGTTGAAATTAAAACCATATACGCAGATCTATAGTTTATTGCTGCAGAAAGAAAAATAAAATTTATCAGTTTTCCTAAAAAAAGTTACAGCCGTAAAATGTCGTAAAAACTCACATTTCGACACTCGCAAGGGAATCAAAACCTATGGGCTACTTCCCGTTGACCTAGAACTATAAAATTTGGCAAGAAGCATTGTGTTAGAGTACACATATAGGGAAAAAAACCGAAAACTGAACATTTTTAATTTAACCACAAAAATTTGGGTATGCAATATTATATCCGTATCCTGTGGGGTATCCTAAGAAAGAACTTAATAAGCACAAGCTAAAACAGGTTTCTAACAATTTTATTTTTTATTTTTTACATTTATTTTTTATCTACTAGTTTGTACGAAACGCTCGGTGGGCTAGTTTGACTTGCTTTTGTCCGGTTTTTTGTTATACATGTATATTTTTCGTTATTTTTAAATATCCTAAATAAGTCTAATAAAGAAACATGAAAATTATAATTTAAAATACCTACGTAAAGTTTTAACGTATCTTTTGAGACGTGGTAATGCGTGAACGAGCTCATTGTCAATAAGAGACTCTATAATAAATATTTGTACTTACAATAAATCTTCTACGTCCAGGTTTCCGATTCGAATAGAAGTAGTCAAACGCAGCACCAGGATCAGTATCGCCGCTGGCCGCCACATGACTTGCTTCGCTGTACAATAATTTATGAATTATTCATAGATATACTATATACTGACGAGTTCCATCCTCGGCCACACCGTCGCTTAAAATCAGGCGTGGAGGTGGTCAATCGTAGATTTATCTGCTGTTATCGTATCAGTTGTACTCATATCACTTTGATAGATTTTAAGCTTAGATATATAACTTAAAAACCTAAAAAAGTTCAAATATAACCGATTTCAAAAATAATTAAAGAACGTTCGAGAAGTGAACATTAAGCCAGAAACACTTGAACAGTAAAAGAGACCAAAAGATAGAAAAAATACAACCGGACAAGTGCGAGTCAGACTCGCCCCCCGAGGGTTCCGTACAAACTCGTAGATAAAAGGGGGACAACGTATTTTATTTCATATTTTCCTTCTTATACCGAAAAATATACATCGTAAATCTATTTAAAAACCTGTTTAAACTTATTCTAATACGAGTAAAGCTCTTTCATATGATACCCCACATGATACGGTTAAAGAACTTTAAAATTTGGACCCTCATTCCTTGCATAAAGACACTATTTTTTGTGATTCAATTAAAAATGTCCAGTTTTCGGATTTTTTCCTATGTGCGTTCATTAATAGCTACATTTATCACTTCCACTCTTGAGCTTAGGTACTTAGCTCTTGCGGTTTCCACCACCCAGGCGGCCAGCTGGGGGTCAGGGGCTCTTTTAACCCCAGGGAAACATCGGGGTACGCGGTATCGCCACACACCGACTGCTCGCCACAAAGCCGCCTCTGGGGTATTATAAGTATTAATGCGTTACTCACCTCACCTTATGCGTTAATATTTGCACCCACAAAAATAATGTTTTTTCGCTCCGCTCAGAATGCACCACATGCAAGCGGTGACTGTGTGATTTAAGCGGACTATTTGTGATTTAGCGGTGATTTAAATAAACGAATGAACGTCATTCTGACTAGGTAATCGTTTCTACACCAACTTTCCTGTTCTTATTGAACAGGAAAGTTGGTGTAGAAACGATTACCGCGTAATTCCTATATTAGAACATTATGAATTTGTTTTTCCTTACATTATGACCGTCAAACCGTTGCTTGCTGTAACTAATTACCACACAAAAAGAATATCGATTACCTCAGACCGATAAAAGTCTAAAGACAATCCATATGCTCAAACCCAATACCAGTTAGCAGCGTACCCAGCATGCTTGCTGCATTACCACGTTGAATGGAAATGCGTTTGCGTTGAGCCAGATAAGTACGCACCAGTATTTTGGTCACGCGTCGCATCGAATGCATAATAAAATAGTACTTCTATAAATTATTATTCATAGAGGTACTATATATACTGACGAGCTCCATCCTCGACCACACCGTCGCTTAAGATCTGGCGAGTTGGTGATCAATCGTAGATCTATCTTGCGTTAAAAAAATGGGAATGAAATAATTATAAATAATTTTTCTATTAAAAAACCGACTTCAAACGCAACTTACTAAATCCTTCACGATTGTAAACTTTTAAAGAGACCTCTCTTCATCCGTTATTTTTTTTCTTTTGTCAAGATTGCAATGACAAATGTCATTGAATGTCAATGCTCGTCTTCGAAGATTAGAAAATGCAGATGTTTACACGATAATCCTTAATATTTGACACTCTTGGAAAGAAAAACGTGTAGATGGAACTCTGCGATTCTATAATCTGACGCACTGACTCAGGAATACAATGAAAATATTTTCATTTTTAAAGATTATTCAAAAAGTAATGAAGCGATGTTTATAAAATAATTATGGGACCAACTTGGGAGCTTTCTCTATACACCAATTCAGGAAACACAATAATTGGTACGACAAAGACTTACATGTAATAGGGCGAATTCTGTGCGGTACGAATTGATAACCTCCTCCTTTTTCGAAGTCGATTAAAAATAATTATAAATGTTAGATATTTGTTGTCTCAAGTTTTACTCAGAGTTTCCTTGATGACTTAGTAATTTAATAAAGTATCGATATTTCTATATTCACAGTGGCTGATCGTTTGAAGCGATAATTGTAATAATCAGTTTACGTGAGTTGGTAGTGTTTGGGCAACGAATTATTTTCTGATCAATATTTTTTTTAAAACATTGCCCTCGTCACGTTTATTATTCTCTGGCCACAAAATTAACGATTAGATCGCTACGCTCTGAGTATACTTAATACTGTTTTTTTTTTTCGAAATTGGTATATTTATTTATTAGTTTAGCGAGATGTCCCCATTACAGTACAGGACTAGCAGAAAGTCAGCCAGTTCAATTATATACCAGCCACTTCTCGTTGAAATGCCAAAAATCCGCACTCAACGATATCAAGTGCAGTCAGCTCGAGTCGACTAAGGAGCGAAACAGATATAGGTAATCAACGCGTCTTAATTAAGTTCTCACTTCTGATGTGTGGTCTTAATGTGGTCTTATGTTTTTCGAGTATATGTATGTTTGTATGTATGTAGGCTAATATATATGCATGTATATCATACCTACTACCGCCTAAACGGCTTGACCGATTTTGATGTACGAGGTCTGTCTCCAATGCCTGAGTGTCATATGCTATGCTCTGTAATAATAATAGTACATCTCTCACAAAAATAAAAATAAACCGTTTTTTCGTAAACTGCAACGAACTTTTTCACATCAAAGAAGTGCTTTTACAAAAACTATTCTAAAGACTTTTCTTCAAGCGTAAGTTTCAGTACGATAATCCCATGTTATGCAGTCGGGTTGTTTTTCTTTTAATATAAAATAATATAGATTCTGTTCAGCTAGAGAACTAATGTGGCATTGAGGGTGCTACTGTCCTTCGAAGCAAAAGAGAGGGTTATGTTTTGGTTGGTATGTGTGTATGTATGCATGTATGTAAGATGTATGTTCATTGTTCCCTTATAACTTCTAAGCTACTTATCATAGTCTGACAAATGAGGTGTAGTTAGAAGCATCTTGTTTGTCTGCTGGTTAAAGGCTATTTGTGATGTCACATTAAATTGAATATAGCGCCCTACAGGGGCACGAAGTCAAGAAAATCTTATTTTTCGTTCCATCATATGTGCTATCATCGGACAGGAATTTTAAAATGAAGGCAATGTTTGGTACGTCATATTTTTGTCAATCGTAGGTACTGTTTGCGTGGTATATCTCGTCAAAGTCATGAAAATTATTTTTTTACCCGACTACGGCATCGCAAAGAAGCCAAAAGGAGGGTTGTATGTTTTTTGATCTAACATTTATGTTCATATGCCAAAGACCCAAAATACTATAAATAAAAAGTTCAAAAACTAAAACCCGACTACTGAAAAATCGCACTCTAAAAAGTACTATTATATTATTATTATATCAGCCTGTATTGTCCCATTGTTGAGCAAAGGCCTCTCTTCCCTCCTTCCATAATTGTCTATTGGCTGCTATTGAGCGCCAATCCTTGTTATAGGTGTCGATCTCATCTCTCCACCTCTTCCTAGGCCGACCAAGCGGCCGTTTACTTGTTAGGACCCAGTTAGTGGTGGATTTTGCCCATAGTTCTTCTGGCATCCGGCAGATGTGTCCAGCTCAATCCCTCTTTAACATAGCAGCTTTATGAGTGACATCAATAATCTGAGTTTTGGAGCGTAGTATTGTGTTTCTGATGCGATCTTGTAGCTTCACGCCCAGAATACTGCGCTCCATCGCTCGTTGTAAACCGCGAGAGTGGACCTTTGTTCCATTGTCAAAGACACACTTTGAGCGCCATATGTGAGGATGGGGAGAATGCACCATGTGTATGTTTTATATCCATGAGTTTATGTTTTAGGCGCATAGGTAAATTACCTTTCATTAAGTACTTCATGGCCCAATAGCTCCTCCAGACGTTTCCGGTGCGTCAAGCAACTTCTAAAAAGTATAAAACAAGAAAATATAATATATATTTTATTGTATTTCATACATATTCATAGTGGTGTTCACAGGATAGCCGTGGTCACATGCTACTTTGCATAATGTTATGTTTTGTTGTGTACACAAAAATAAGTTTGGGGAACCCTTTACTTTTTAGCTTTTCTGTGCATTTATTTGTCTCATGCTTATAGCGAAATGTTTCGTGGCCAGAGTTTTGTAGACTATGAGTGTGTATGACTCACTTCACACCATCCTCGCCATAGAGGAATATTATAGATATATAGAATTCTCAACGCGGTGTCGCATGATTTTCCTTCCTCAAAATGAACGTATACTTTAAACAATATGACAACCATACAAAATCTTATGCAACAATATTATACAAAACATTTCACGTCTGTTTCGGCATCGATCTCGGGTTTTCAAATATAACTCGTCGAAAACAAAAATTGCCGCAAAATGTTTGTGTCTACTATGAAGAAAACTCCTTGTCTGAACTTTATGACGCTTTATTATTACTTATAACACTGCACTTATTTCACTGCACTGAGCGGTCTGACGCTAAGACCGCCTTTTTACTACCGAGTTACGCCGCGACTACTTTTTCGAAGGGCCGCTCGCGCTCGTCCGCCCGCGATATATCCCCTCCCCGGAATTACAACATCACGCCATCATCCGGGGTAGCGTTCATTCTGTTCGATCACCGTTCTCCAGAGTATATAAATTAAGAAAATAGCAGTGCTGCCACTCCGCAACACTGAAAACACCGCACACCACATACAACAAATACTCAAATCATGACACTCGGCCATCCGCTTTTGTGCAACGTCCCGATGCACAACAACTCTCTAAAAGCAAGTCTGATTAATCATATCGAACCCTTTGGACTCCTTAAAGATTTGCTGCAAAATAAAATAGTTAAACAGTAATTATTATGCTAATTTTATAAAACTACTTGTGGCACACTACAAGTAATCATGACACTCGGATTCGTTTTTAAATATGACAATTATTTTATGTTTATTCTAGCTGGTCTGGGAACCGGAGGCTTCCTATTCGTGTGTAAATGTACACTATGCAGATAAATCATTGTTTTACAAATATGTTGTACGGATCGAGTATATATTCTGGTATTTCCAGAGGTTTGGTATATAATTAAAAAAAGTACATAAAAACTTATTCAATTCGCATTATTAATTTACTGTCGGTTACTCAATTACTTCCTCCTCTGGCTTAGTGATTGCGAACGGCAGCATCATTATATAAATGTCCCAATGTTGTAGTGGCCACTGAAGTAGCATTCAAACCTTGTAGACTTGGACTTGTAGACTTTTTTTTAATGAAAAACTCTATAAATACTCCTTTTTGTTCTTCGTCCAAACATTAAAATGACCAACGACAAAGCTTGAATAAAATGAAAGCAAATTTCGTCCAAAAATAATTACACATAAATTCAAATATTTAGATCCAACTCAAACCAGCTCCAGTAATAATTTGGTGACACGAGTACGTTAATTTTGTAAGTGCTCTCATAGGAATCAACATTTTAAACTGTATTTCTGTCATTGTCCTGCCATTACCAAATAGCATTTTAAAATTGTGTAACGTATACTCCCCAAATCCGAGTAATAGAGAGAATAAGAGAACGGAAATAATTTTCCAAATCCCCTTTTTTTTAGCAAGTCGCTACAACCGCATTAATTTCTGTCAAGCTTGTGGATGATCGGCAAAGCACATGAGCGAAATTTTGTCAGTTTAGAATGTCAGAAGTATTATTATTTTCTAATCACTAAATTTCATTATCATAGGGACAAATTAGTCACGATAAACTACAGGTAGCTGATCCATTGTCAGTCCTTCACCAACCGTTATTTGACTGGCGTATACCTGTTGTTGTTTACCATTAAATTGATGTACTATCAAGTTGAATCACTTCACATCACAGATGCCCTGAGTTGACATCTGTCGGATTTTAATCTGTTGTTTGCCAAATTCTTCTTCTTAATCGTACACTCTAGTCAGAGTGGTCGTGGTTGCAATGGCGGTGGCTCCTCGCCGTCACCGTCACTCTCCAGGCCAGCTGCTCTTCTCGCGATGCTTTTCCATTTCTGCCGGTCGGTTGCATTGCGAGTACACTCTACTTCGGTGGACTGCGTAGCTTTTCTAATGAGGTCGGTCCAACGTGTTGGTGATCGTCCAGGACTTCGCTTGCCTTCTACACGGCCATGCATATGCTGCGATAGGCTCTCCGTCGAGTGCTCTTTTCTTGAGATCTGCGCAAAGAACTTCAGTATTTGCAATTGCCCAGTCGACGATAATCTATCTCGTATATGAATCTCTTTGAGGATAGAGTTGTTGGTTGTTTGTCAAATACGTCATCACTATTTTGATGACACGTTAGCTAGAAAAAATACTGTACACATTACATACTAACAGTACTCAAACCGAGATTGTGGACATATTTATTTTCCCATCCAATATTTATAGTACTGATGTAACAGTAGAGCAGAAATTACTTGACTAGGTTTTAATAAACTAAATTGTAGGTAAAGACTGAGAATGTTTATACACAGAAGCATACTTAATTCCTTTTAATGCACACCTGAACTAATACTAAAGCATCAAAAGATAAGAAGCAGGTAATCACTTCCATAAATAAAATTAGTCTCAATATTTGTCTTACTAATTTCTTTTGTTTTTTTTTAAAGGTCTATATGATGTCGACTAGTCATATCATAACTGCTCTTGCACTGAGTACAAGCCAGTGGGGATTTTGATAGTTGCCGTTTTATTTCAACTAAAAATCATATTTCGAAAACGTTACCAGTCCTATCAAATATTTATTATTAATGAATATTTATTATTCATGAATATTTATTATTAATGAATAATTATATATGCTTATTTTTAATGAAAATATTTTTTTATTTATCGATTAATTTTCCTATGCTGGATCCAATTCTGTTATACGCTTACCAAAATTATACTAGATTTATCAAAATGTTCATATGCACGAACGATATTTAACGATATTGATCTAGAACCTAGAAATACTTGCACGCTTTGACAGCAAAAATAGAGGGCCAAATGTTATTACTATCATAAGACCACATGTTTGTATACCTATTTTGCAAGAAATAAATTAATTATGAATATTAGGTTTTTATATTTGACTAATTTTTGAACTCATAAACTGTACTTTTACAATAAAACCGCCACCGGTGCAATCTATTTTTGAGGCTACTTTGTTCGAAATATGAAACTGATCAATCAGTTCTCTCTTTGAATTATCTTTAGTTCGTGATAAGAAACTTCGGTCATCGCTTAAATTCAAAGCCAAATTATTTCTTGGGCTTGTAACAAAAGTGTTATATTAGAAAAGCCCTTTTCAAATTAGTATTTTTTTGTTATGTTTGTACTCCAAGCTTTTTCTGTTATAAAATACAATTTAACGTAGTTTTTATTAATTTAGATATAATATATTCTATTTATTTATGTCATTTTTATATCCAATAACATAATAAATAATAAAAGGATGTCGTCAAACTTATGTCAATATTCATAATAATGTTCAAAAGGCCAAAATAGAATAATAAAAAATATGCTAATCTACTTATGGAAGAAAGTAGAAAATATGATCCGCTGCTCCATTAGAACGAGAATTCAGCAAGATCTATTTTCATCAACTCATTCAAGGCATAAAATGGGTTTCTCTCAAAGAAACGTTTACTACGTACGTTTACTCTCGACTAATAGTTTTGTAATATTATCGAGTGGTTCATTTAACATACAGATTTGTTTATATATATTTTACGATAATTGTCAACGCTCATCACTGCTTACGTCACTGTCCAGCGGACAATTCAACAAAGTGTAGACACTGCTCTGCAGTTGCGAAAAATAACGTGGGTGTTCAAAACATGACATCTAATTACGTTGGCACATACAGATCGCTGATAACTATATATATTTTTATAATAATCCTTAACCGAATAGTATTTTTCGGAAAATGTCTTAGGCTTACTCATTTATCAATTCATGAATCTTATTGATGGAGTAATTTCCATTCTCTCTATAATCTAATAATAATAACCATAATAATTGAGAATCTAATAATTGCAAACAGATTACTCATAAATTTATTCGCTCTAACGCACTATACGCGTTTTATCAAAAGTAAGTGTAAGTCACTTCTATGTCGATTCTAATTAGTACGTTTCGGAAATTTCAAGCATAGTGGCATTTGTCAAGACTCCTCGACTCTTCGAATTTCTATGCACGTCAAGGTTACTTGCTGCGTGTCCGATCGGTTGATCTCTCATATATGATTTAAATTTTCTCTATGAAACTCGAAACTACATCAAAACTGGAATTATAGCGTTATAATCATCATTAAAAGTCAGGTGCTCAGGTTCTGGGAAAGTCCGATCAATGATTCTGCTATTCAACGCTTAACATAATCACATTAAAATGATCATTAATCGACTGGATTAATCAAATCCACTAAAATACAAGATAACAAGTGCAAGTGCACAATAAATACAAGTGCACACTCTTGCACACCATATACATATTATACAAAATTTAGTTAATCAAGTTATTTTGGATTAAATACAGTTTGGAGCTTCTACTTTCCTTTGAATAGGCTTGACCTGCTGCAGTTTAAAACGTTCATGGCTGGAAGCTAGGTGTTCCGTGACCGGTTAAAATTATCATCCTGAAACCAAACCTTCATGGTTACAGCTAAAACATCATTGAATAATTGAACTTCAATCTTACAGCTCACTTACATGGTTGCAGCGAGAACATCATCAAATCTTCGAACTTCGACATCGTCATATCTTCAAACTTCAAAAATCATTAAAACTCCAAACTTCAAATATCGTCAAATCTTCAAACTTCAAACATCGTCAAATCTTCAAACTTCAACCTTACAACGCACCTATATGGCTGCGGCGAAATCATCATAAAATCTTCGAACTTTCTTTACGGCACACCTACATGGTCATACTTCTTTAGAATATTACCCAGCAGCTCACCTACACGGTTGCAGCGATAACATCATCAAATCTACGAACTTCAACTTTACGGCACACATACATGGCACTCTTTGGAACATTTTCCCTGCAGTTCACCTACATGACTGCAGCTAACAAACTCATAAACACTAAAAATCCTTGAATTTCAAACTTGCAGTAACACTAAGTGTAGTTGTTAACACTAAGAAATGCACTTTAATTTTCAGCACTGTCGATACTCTGATATCTTAGCGCGGCTTTAAATTCCGCCTTCATGATTACAAGGCGTCAACGGATAAATATTCGCGACAAGTTACCGGTACACAATGGTACTATTTCTGAGGTTATACATGCCTTTGAAATTCAATTAAGATTTTAAGTCAATCGAACTATGTTATCTCTGTATAATTCAACTTCATAAACAGACTTCTGTATTAAATATTTACGCAGTGATACTCTGGTAAATCCATCAATATTGTAGCTCTACTCATATAAAATTTCGTTTGACACACTTATGTGGTTCAAGATCTTACAATAGTTACGTCACAAAGTAGTTATAGTGTTGCAGGTGGAGATACAATACCTAAATTTCGCTTCATGGTATAGCATACTTACACGACTAAAGACAGTGCTACTAGTTGTAGTAGACTAGTTGTCGTACTAGAATATTTTACTTGCGGTACTTTATTAACCTCACAGAAAAATTAACACAGTACAACTCGCCCTAAATGGCCGTAACCGTAAAGACAGGATTCCACCAGTGTGCGGCTCTGTACCGCACAGAGTGCAGCATAAATGTATTTCTTGGTCAGCAAACTGTGCGCGCACTCTATTGGACAAACCGTGAACTTTTGTCGCGCACTCCTCGGTCTCGCGCTGTACCCGCGACGACGCACTCGCACACATGTTTACACACTAAACTGAAAGTAAAGCACATTTCCGAGGTATAAATGTTCGTGTACAAATGTACCGTACAGCACGCATACTAAAGTTACGCACAACTGAGGTGGTGGACACAGGCAATCTACTATTGTGATCAAGTTCGCGCACTGTAAAAGGTCTGCACCAAATTTTTATCAACAAGTGTTCTGAATCTGAACACAATTTTAGTGGAGCCCAACCTTAACAGCTAGATAATAAGCTGCTATATTTACCATAATATTTTATTTGCGTTACTGTTAGCAATATTCTAGAAAAGCTACATTTAGAAGCTCGCTTAATTGGCTGTATTGATGTAGCCCAGTTACCGAATTAAAATTTTTTACTCGCAGCACTTTACTAGTCTTCTAGAAAAATAACACACTGCTGATCGCTGATACGGCCACAGACCGATATGCCATAGCCATTGTACTATTAAAAACACTACTCTCACCATCACACCAAAAAAATATTACCACGCTATGGTTCCTCTGAATGGCTGCAGCATAATCAAATACAAAAAGTAAAAATGGTTCTCAAACAAGAAAAACATATTTTCGTATACTTGTCTCTCGGGATGTTAACGAAATAATTTACTAATGACTTACTTACAACAGACTTCATTTCGTTTAAATTAAGATAAAATTATCGGGGAGTAGCCCCAACCACACTATCAAAATTTCATTAGGTTATAATAAAATCGTCGGATTATAATCTTTAATCGCTGTGCTACAATAAAATAATCTGAGAGTAAGCCAGATCACATCTCATTGCAGTATCTTAACAGATTCTGTCTACCCGTATTAAGAATATCCCGTTATAATTATTTTAACACCCTGTTTCAACACTTTAAGAACCATTTTCTCCAATTCGATATGCGTGACAAATTTTTAACATCAATATTCAATAATCGGAGGGTAAAATATAATCTCGTAGGTGACTCACGATTTTACCGGGCTTGGCTCGCAGGTTGATTGCCACTTCTGATATATGAAGAAAACTCCTTGTCTGAACTTTATGACGCTTTATTATTACTTATAACACTGCACTTATTTCACTGCACTGAGCGGTCTGACGCTAAGACCGCCTTTTTACTACCGAGTTACGCCGCGACTACTTTTTCGAAGGGCCGCTCGCGCTCGTCCGCCCGCGATATATCCCCTCCCCGGAATTACAACATCACGCCATCATCCGGGGTAGCGTTCATTCTGTTCGATCACCGTTCTCCAGAGTATATAAATTAAGAAAATAGCAGTGCTGCCACTCCGCAAAACTGAAAACACCGCACACCACATACAACAAATACTCAAATCATGACACTACTTCAAAGTTTGGTGATATCAGTGTTGAGTATATGGGGAATGGCGTCTACTATAACTATAGTTTAAAAAACTGAAGCAACCGACTTCTCATGGATGCCATTGTCAGAACTGGACCAAATTGAAATAGATAAATAAATAAATAAATATTTGTGGCCATTTCACACAACACCATCTAGCCCAAACTAAGCAAAGCAAATTAACAAAAATGACGACATTGGCTTTAACTGATCAAACATTAGTTGGTTAAAATTATTTGTATCCAATAGGTTACAGTTTAGATTTTGCCATGTAGGTACGTTCTCCAATATTGCCAGTCAAGAGGTACCCGTATTTTCGTTTCGTTGATAGATGCAGTCTGCCAAAACACTCTGATTAGATAACAAAATGCATAGGTAGTAAACTTTACGGCTATGCAAATACAAGGGAATGACGACAGTAAAATCTAAACCCTGTGTGTGCGTGGAGATTGTATGGTGAAAGGCAAACTGATGTTTTTGATTATATGTCGTACAATTAGTGAAATTTGTTATGTAGGACAATATAAGCAATAGCATCGCAGATCATATTCGTATAGCAGGTATTTTATGTTGCCTTTTAGACCCAACTGCATTTCTTTTAACAGTAATCTTATGCATGGGTACAAGTTTTTGGGAAGTTTGTCGATGCAGGTAAGTATGGTGCTCCAATTAGCTTGGTCACCATATTTATGCGTCGTCGGATAAAATAAAGCTGTTCCCAAAATGCACCAAAGACGTTCCTATACCTCCTACAAAGCTGCTAATACAAATGTCAGAATAAATTAACTGCGCTAAATTTTGATATTTCATTAATTGCATTTCGCATGGTTTCACTTCAAGTTTCATTAAATTATTCAGAATAAATAATTGCACATGTTATAATATCAGTGTATAAACTATCTGTAATTCAAATTTTATTCAGATCTATCGAGCCGTTTTTGCGTGAAAAATTAATAAAACTCTATTCAAATATAAACATTTCCATTAATAAGATATTGGAATATGAGCAGAATAAGTGAAACGGTGGGCTTCCGTTTTTTTTTAATGTTGTGATTTACTGACAATATCTAACAAATATTTTTTTTACGCAATAGTTATATAAGATTGACCACCGACTCGTCTGATGTTAAGCGACGGTGTGGCTGAGGATGGAGCTCGTCGATCTAGAATATATCTATTCACTCTAGCCTTGTATACTGTGGGTATTCTGAGGGCATGCTATTTGAATATGAATAATGAGGTTAGTATTTAAGTAATTATTCAAGTTATTCCTATCTTATTTTACGACAGCAACATTGTTCGCGAACTTAACTGAGCGAGTAAAACTTATCTCGGCAACTCATTCCCGTCAACGGGATTAAAAATTTGATCGTAAAGCGGGCTTAGCGAACAAGTGGGAGCAGTTTTATGTGAAGATGTTTTGTTACAGACTTAGAAGGAATTACTCGGACGAGGAGTTATACTGCTCGGTATATTGGTGAATTATTCTATACTGTTGGTAATGGACATAAAATAAATACTTGCATTTTCTTGGTCATTTTTCCTTTTTCTTCTTTCGGTTTTGCTACATACCTGTACCTACGGCAAAAGAGAAATGGATTGAGGTGATTTGTTCTGCGAGTGTATTTTTAAAATTTCATTATAAATATTTATCGTTACGAAAGCTTTTGATCGCTTAGACTTAGATCAAACCTTGAATCGACAAAATCACATCGATAATCATAATTTATTGATAGCAATTGTTACAAGTCATTAATTAAATTCATATAAAATAATAATTGTTTATCACAATATTGTATAACACTATAAAATAATAATTGTATTACATATGAATCAGAATTACGCATGTCAAATAACTTATACCTATAAATAACAATAATACTTAAAACAAAAAGGAAAATTAAAACATGTCTAAGTTGAAACAATCATCCACTAAATTTAATAATTAATTTTACACGAAATAAACTCATATATAGTAGTATATATATTATAGTTATATTAGTCATCATATACTTATATTTATTATTCCTCCAGATATTCCATGTATTGTGTCGCAAGTCAATAAACTTAGGTAATGCTTCATATGACATTTTACTGGCCTTGTGGCTCAGTTGGTAGTGTGTTTACGTCTACCTGCTGAACTGAAAGGTCGTGGGTTCAATCCCCACCCAGGGTAAACATTTGTGTGATGAGCATGGATGTTTGTTCTGTGTATGGGTGTTTCTATGTATCATATGTATATATTTACAACAAAAAAAAGTATATATGTATTCTATCAGCCATCTAGTTCCATAGTTACAAGCTTTGCTTAGTTTGGGCTAGATGGTGTTGTGTGAAATGTCCACAAATGTTTATTTATTTAATTATTTATTTATGCGTAGTGAGATTGAAAATGTGATATCTCAGAGTGATGAATGCTGTGCTTTGCCACACAGAGTTTTAAACTACTGAAATCCATAGTATTGTTTGGCATCGAACTGTTATTGCTGGCGTTAGATTAGGGTCTTGCCATTTATTTAAATAATAAAATAAAAAAACTAAAAAAAACGGATTTATTTTTTCAATAAGTACAATGACCTGACTTAATTTATGACCTTTGAAATATACATATAGATATTAACTTAGCCCTTTTGGTATCGTCCATTTTTTTCATCTAATATATTTAAACGAGCAATTCTTGTATGTACATATAAATTCATAAATTTATATAAGTATAATAAGAATCTCTGAAATGGCTCCAACAATTTTAATGAAATTTGGTATGTAGCTAGATTCGGGGATGATAAATCGATCTAGCTACGTTTCATTTTTGGTGAACCATGATATGCCCGATTTTCAGTCATAAAAAATCCGAGCGAAACTTGGTCGCCCAGGTAAGTACCTACTTATAAACGAGATACGTATGTACCTACAGTAAGTAGATTATGTTTCGACTTCTCCATGCGTCGTTTTTTCAAATACAACATTAGACAAAAATATAAGTGAAGTACGTACAGATTAGTAATCCATTATTTTCTTAAACAACAAGAACAAAATTGGGGTGTGACTTCCATCCCTCTTTCTAAATATTGTCATTTATCTTTATGCAAATCCCACTCAACTTTGAAAGTATAATTTTGCTTAATTGTTAATTGTGCTGTAGGCTATTTGCAATTTCTTCAAATGAAATTAGGGAATATTAGCTTTATAAGCTTTTAAACGATAGGTTTAATGCATATATCCCTAGGGTACTGAAGTTCAAAGATTGTTTGGATGGGATAAAAGAAGAGTCCTGGAATAATATATAATCTGGTTTTTGAGTTATTAAATTATATTTTCATTTATTTTGCCCATAAATAAATTTAAGTGACAACCTAATCATAAGTGCCTAAGAAACTACGTCTATCTGTTTGTTTGTTACTTTCTCATGATCAAAAGCATAAACCGATTGTCATGAATTTTAGTACAGAATGATACTTCATAATAAGTTGGCTGTAGGTATATATTTCATCATCATCATCATCATCATCGTTTTACATTATTAGGCGCGTCGCTCACACGAGCTGGAGTCGAGGCGGCGTCGAGGCGCGGGCGTACAAGCGGCGCGCCGCTTCTACGTTTCCTTCAGGTTTAAATGGCAGTGCGCTCACACACTAGAGTCGCGTCGCAGGCGACGTGGAGTCGAGGCGCAGTCGGGGTGGGGGCGCGGCAGAGGTGATGTGCGCAACCGCGCCGCGACTCCACCGTCATTTTGTCATTTTGTTTCGTGCGTAGACGTGTTTACACTGTAGTGTGTGAAGGAAGCATAGCCGCCCGCGCCTCGACTCTAACAAAAACACCACGCCTCGACTGTGCCGCGACGCCGCCGCGACCGCGCCTCGACTTACCAGTGAGCGACGCGCCTTAGACGGCAGAAACCGCAGGGCGCCCATGGTTACAAATAATCAACTTATTTGCTATTTCGTTTGTTAACCGACTTCCAAAAAGAAGGAGGTTCTCAATTCGACTGTATGTTTTTTTATGTTTGTTCAGCGATTACTTCGCCAATTGTGAATTGATTTTGATGATTCTATATTTGTTTGGTAAGTAAATACCTCTGAGGTATTTCCATATACTTCAGAGGTGGTCTTACAAACATTTTATCAAACTCGGTTCAGTACTTTGGCTTTTATAACAAAATAACTGAAAAAATGTTGTCCCAGTTAACGAATTGCATATTTTGAAGTCAGCTTTTTCAGTTTTTTATACTATAATAATTATTTCAATTTGCTAATAAAATGAGAGTTTATTTAACATCAACAGGAATATAAATATATAATATATACACATATTTGCTATTTATGTATGTGGATTGGTAAACAGACGGTTGAGCTTCGTGCGTCATCTCGCAAGCATACCTATATTAGGTAACACAATTGGAACATTACACACAAACGTTTTATAATTATTTGTGGTTTAATAGTATCATAATGGTTATAGGCATATCAGCACGAACTTTTAATAGAATAAACTACCTAATTAAGGATTCCAGACATAAATCCATCTTAATTATGAGACACTTTGACTCCCGTCTTCTCCCCATCCAATCAGGGGCTGTCAATTTCGTCTAGTTACCGGAAACCGCTTTGATAAGACATGCAAATACGATTGCAGCAGCAACCAACAACAGCAACTGCGCAATATTAACAGTATGGAAACACGCTACATCACCAATTAAGGTGTCAATAAGTGTTAATACACGATTCATCTAATAAAATAAGAAGCATTTAGGGGTTGTAATTTTTTATTGTGTAGAAAATATTAGGCAAGCGTCCTTTATCTCCGCTGTGTATATTGGGTTGGGCCAACTAGCTTGGGCCAATGTGTACTGTACAGCAAAACTTAGCATCATGTTGTCATAGTCAGGATCAAAATGACCCGACATCAAGGGCTAAACAGCTGGTCCAAGCTTGGCCCAATGTGTACAGCGGGTTTTATAGAAAGACATTTACTTCTTCAAACCAAGGTCGCACGTTCTATTATTGTTCTATGATGGTGTAATCATATCATCTGGAAAAACAGATGGAAGGTCTCGAAAATCTTTGGGTTCTTTCCAGGGACATAAAATGTTACACTGCATTATTGAAATACAGGATTGTTTTATGTTTTTTACTTTTTCACTTATAACAAACTAGACCAGAGTTTTGACCACGACCTTACCTGGTGAGTGTTGTGATGATGAAGTCGAAGATGTAGCATAATTATCTAGGAATTTATTCTCTAACATTTCAATAAATTTTACACGTCCCTCCACCATGTTAATGTATTTCACTTATTTCTATTCTGTGTATTTCTGTCTTTTAGAAATCTAAAATGTATTTTTCTCTCTCAGCTTTGGGGAAAGATCTCGTACTGAGTATATCAATATATATGAATGATACTTTGGTAGTCCTACCAATGATTAGGCGTACAGCTTGTTTGGCGCTAAATCCTTTGTCTATTACTGGTTTAGACTAGTTAAGTCTAGTTTGTGCCGGTTTAGTCCGGAGCATACCGGATCAATTATTTGTGATTTGGTCAGTATTGGACGTGTGTTGTTTACGAATGAATTTTGTGTGCTTTTGTGAAATTACTTAATTTCTGGCGGTTTGTTGTCTATTTGATAAAGTAGGGGCTGCATATGGTTTTTCTGCTGAAGTTTATTTACTAAATTTACTTTCCCTTTGAGATTTTCAATATTAAACTAAATCTCCTACAAAACTCTTGACGCAAGAATATGTCTGCATTTTACCGAGTGCTCTGTCAGGCGTTTTTAATTGATATAAAACATCTGTTTAGACGTGTTAAATCTAAAGGTTGATTATGTTTGTGTGTTTGAGGACGAACATGGTGAAACTATAATAATGCAGGGCCTTAACAAAAACGTTACTTAACTTTAACCAACGTATCAGCGAGATGTTTACAAAATTATGTTAAGCACTAAATATGCTTAAAGTTAAGTAACGTTTTTCGGTTAGGTCGTAAGTAATTAAATGCTACTAAATGGGTTCCTTGTTCACTACAAACCCATAAAAACCAACAGACCAGCATGTTTGCGTCAGTAGTGATTATACATGATTTTTGTTATAGCGTGATTAATTATTATTACATTTTGGTGCATATTAGAGTATAGCTTATCACCTCAATGCAATTATTGAGTAATCTACGAAACAATTACACACAATTAGATAGATGTAATGAGCATCCACCGGATTGTGATTGAATTCATAATTGGACGTATTAATTGTGTTCAGGATTAGCGGCGGATGTAATCCCCTACACTACAGGGTGGTTTTGCTTATAATTGACTGGCTATTTGCGCTATTCAGGTGTACTATATATGTATATAGGATGCGGTTTCAGAGCACACAGCTTATAATTATAGTTTAAAAAACTGAAGCAACCGACTTCTCATGGATGCCATTGTCAGAACTGGACCAAATTGAAATGGGACCACACGGAAAACACCAGCTTTCAAATAAAATAAGAATCATCAAAATCGGTTTACCCAGTCGAAAATTATGAGGTAACAACTCCTTTTTTGAAGTAGGTAGAAAATATTAAATATTTGTTGACATTTCACACAACACCACCTAGCCCAAACTAAGCAAAGCTTGTACTATGTAACTAGATGGCTACTAGAATACTACATGTATGCTTTTTTTGTAAATATATACATACATATGATAAATAGAAACAGCCAGACACAGAACAAACATCCATGCTCATCACACAAATGTTTGTCCGAGGTAGGGATCGAACCCATGACCTACAGTTTAACAGGCAGGCATACTACCCACTGAGTTGCGAGGCCGGTAATCAAATAATTGACTGAGTGAGCAAAACGAAGGAAGGTTTCTGTATCAACTTGCATGATGTTTGTTCTTCTGTCCGTGTGTTTGTTAGCGTAGTACTGATCGTATTGTTCAACCACTATTGACGAAATTTAAATTGGTATACAAGTTCCTCATTTTACAGTTTTTTTTGTCGTCGGGAATTTAAATTAGGATATTATATCCCCTATAAAGGGGGAAACATCCCCCATTTGTATTAGTATTTAACTTTATTAGATTATAGGCAGGTTTCAGTAATTTATTATAGCTATACATATTATCTCTGCTATTGCACTCCCGCTTTACTTATTGATCTCCATACTAAGGATGCCTGGCAGATATCACTTGTAGCGATAAGGTCGCCTGTTATTACACTGGTTTTGTAAGATGTTCTGTAATCTTTGTATTTATTTGGTGTACAATGAAAAGTTTATATGTTATTGGTTGTGTATCTGGGTGTTTCTATATATGTTATGTAACTATGTATTCACAAAAATAGAATTTCATTATGTATTTTATCAGCCATCTAGTTTCCATAGTATTACAAGCTTTGCTTAACTTGGGCTAGATGGTGTTGTATGAAATGTCCACCAATATTTTTTTAGTTATTTATTACTACAACTTCCAATCTTTTTTGACAATGAAACCTTTTTTTCCCTTGCAAGTTATTAATATTTTCTGGCATAAAAAATAATACGTATGTCAGTGTTGTTACGTCAAAGGTGTAAAATTTGTTTTGTGTTCAAAATTTATGTACAAATATTTCTAAAAAAAATAGTGAGATACAGTAATTAACACGATAAGAAGATCTGTTGAATAGCGGCAATGTATCTTAGTTTAGAATTATTTGTTACTTAGTGCCTGGAAAGAGATGAGTAAAAAAACTGACAAGAGAGGGTTTGAAGATAGATATGCAGCTTGTTTCGTTGATTTTGGATTAAAAATGGGTACGTTGAGTATTATATAAATAGTAAAACCTTATTCGGAAAAGCTGGTGCGATTGAATAAAGAAACGGGCAAGCATCAAGCACAAAAGGACCTAATGGCTCAAAGTACAGACGTGGATTGAACCCTATTTATAAGATAAGATAAGATTATATTTACATATATATAGTTATTGCAAGGAACTACTGATAGTGGTTTTTGGTTGTGAGTCTTGTGCTTGAACCCTAACTAATCTAACCTAATAACCAGCGCTAGTTTGGTTATTAGGCTGAGTTGGAGCCGGTTTGTGACAAAAACGACGATGTTTTTGTTTGTTTTTGTCTATTTTTTGGCTGTTTTTGTCACAAATAAAAATATGTCCAACAGTTGATCGGACAAATCCGGAAACTTGGATAATAAACTTGGGGTATCAGAAACTCTCAAACGTCTCAAGTGAAACATTTGTAGGTAATTAGACATTCTATAACACGAATTCGGGCAAATAAGATTCGAACAATAATATAACTTATTATTTGTAATCTGATAGCAACAATTGATCTAGTACAGTAAATTACAATGGGAGACTAAACCAGCCCATTTAATAGCTATGTTTTGCCCTTTTTACAGCAAAAACAAAGACTTTCAGTATCTCTATTACTTGTATAATACACATAGATAGGTTTTCCCCGGCTCTACGTGGCAAGCCTCAAGTAAGGTAATCGCCCGACTCGTTTTCAGTCGCGACACGTCGAATAACGCTGTTAGACGCATGTCGTGACTTGTGAACAGTGACAATGCGCTCCTATATAATATGTACTTAGAAAGTGCAACACCAAGATAATATACATAGATGTGGTCTTATCCTTGAAAGTGCTGCGAACTGAGATTTGCTATGATTTTACTTCACATTCAATGAGTAATATTCTGTTTTTTTTTTTAATGTAAAAATAGGTTCGCGCTTGACCGCCAACTCGCCTGATGTTAAGCGACGTTGCGGTCTACGATGGAGCACGCTTACCTAGAAGATAAAATGTGCTTGTTTTCAGCCGCCGGTATCATAATCGGGAGCATGATGGGCAGTTTCTTCTTCCGTGGGTTCCGACGCTGGCCGATGTTCATAGGCGGCGGGCTCGGGTTCGGCATGGCCTACGCCAACTGCGAAAACGCATTGAACAGTTATCTGAAATCGATGGATCCCAAACTCTGCGTAATAAAGTGAGTATTTAAGAAAATCATATAACGTGCCTATAAACAGTACTGAATAAATTACACTACAATAACACTAAAATAATTTTCGAAATGAAAAGACTTAAGTACTCAACCTAGCTTACTCACAAATATAATTATAACATAATACATATTCTTATTACTAACCAGGAGTAATTAAACTGTCATATGAAATATTATCCAAATCAATCAGTGCGTGTGGTTCAAATATTATTTTTTATTTACTTGTCTTCAAAATAAATAAGGACAGTTTTTTTTTTCAATGTACTCTTAATATTACGCCAACTCCTTTCTGCCAACCGTCTCGAATGAACAATTATTTGTTTCTTTTCTGGTATTCACAATCGATTGTAGAGCACTGTCCGACAAACAATTCTCTTCAACAAAGAGTGCAACTAATTATCGCTATAAAGCGCTGAGAAGGCTGAAAAGACCATTTTAGAATAGTGGCATGGTAGCCCGCGATGTAATAGGCTGTAAATATTGTTGTCGGTGCGTCCGTTGAACATTGTGGAAGATTGGTCGCTGTTATTGGTCATTGTTGCTTAGGGCTGTCACAGCGTAAGGTATGTTTGTTAAAAAATATTTAATGAGGTGTCACTTTGCAGGAGTTGATTCATTCCCATTTCTGATTCAAATGAGATATTTGTACTTAGCACTTTCTGATTAAAATAAGATATTTGTAATCAACAAACTTCTTGATGTATTGCATAAAGCTCTCTGACGACTCGTGCTTCCTGAAAACTGTTATCTTCGAATTTTTAAGGGTAGAGTGAAGATGTGTTTTGTAGATTGCTGTGATCCATTCACAAATTCACCATTGCTTATTATCGGGAGTCTTAATTAAGTGGTCACTATCTATTGTGTTTCGTAAAAAAATCTGTAACATATTCTTGTTCAGGCTAATGTTAACCGCGCGTTTTAAAAATTACGTGATGTAAACCGTGCTTTTAGGATTATGGTTTAAACAGTGCTATAAAGCGGTTCAGCGAGCAGGTGGCGTGCATTCAGGCAAACGGACTTCCAGAAAAAATACTGGGCTTATCAAAAATAAAAAACTATGAATAGTATTAGAACCACACGGACGCTACGTGATACTATTTGCCAGTAATTATGTTGCGATAAAAAAATGATTCAAAAGATACTCAACAAAATGAGAACAGCGCGAAATGATGCAATTCTGGAACCGAACAGTTTCTGTCATGTTTTAATTAGGCATAAATAATTTCTCGATCAATAGTACAGCACACATGTTTAAAGTTTTGTGCAGTTCAAGCACATCTAAATTAAAATGACTGAAATGTAATTTATAGACATTAGTGACAGCCCTACGAAAATCTTTTACCAAACGGTCAACGGTGAAGACGTCAGCTACTTTAAAGCACAGCGGGGCATTTCCCTTTACCATTCTGCCTTCATTGTATAGAAAAGGTCAGTCTAACGTTGTGCACTTTTGTTCCTCGTTCTATATCTACGTTTTAATACTTCAATGGTATTGAAAGTCGGCTTCCTTTCTTTTATTGCGTAAAATCGGTGCATGTTTGCAAGCTTACCGCCTCTGTACCGTCACCTATGGAGTTATTCTTCGGTTTACTGAACAATTTTATACTCTATCGGTTTGTTTTAAATTTCAAATTCGACTGTAGTTGAATTTGTTTGTACTTTTTATTTTATTTTATTTGTAATGTTTCAATCGTTTGTGAGTCATACCTATAGCCGATTGTAGCAGGCTTTGAAGTTGACCGATTGGATCTCTGTTGTAGGAATTTGTAAAAATTGATTTTTTTTCCTTGCTTTTTTAGGTCAGTATGCGTTGAATGTTTTCAGTGCTATGTTTTTGATTGGAGTATGGTGTCCTCAGGCCTTGGGATGTTAATTATTTTAGGTTTGGAAATTAGGGTTTAATCTGTTTAGGGTTTAGTTTTGACGTTTGGTAATTTAGTAGGTTTTGGTTTTCGGTGAATACGATAAATTTTATTGGCGATTGTGTAAAAATTATCCACAGAACATGAAATGACCATACCTTGTTTAGTTTCGCTAACTATTCTTAAATTGTATACTAGTTAGGTTAGGTTAATTAATCTATGAGGCAGAAATAAATTCCTTAGACAATGCGTAAATGTAAATACCTACATAATGAGGTATATTTAATTTTAAGTATATATTTTTCTGTTTTCCAGGAAAGGTCCATGACACGAGCGGTGGATGCGTTGTTGCAACTTTGGTATTGTAAAAATACGTAATTTTTTAATTTTAAAATAAATATTTCCGTAAGTTTGTGTAAGTACATGGCTGAATTTTCTTAGTTTCTTATTATTTACTTCGCTTTATTATTATTTACTACCATGCTGGAATGGCAGAAAAAGAAAAACATAGAATATACCAGCTGCTTCTCTTCAAGTGAGTTAAAGGGCTTGAGGCTTCTCTATACCGTGCGGACTGCTAGAATGTGGAATACGCTTCCTGAGTGGGTCTTTCACGATAGTTATTATCTGGGTGTCTTTAAATCGCGAGTGAATTGGTTTCTTCTAGGTAAGCGCGCTCCATTGTAGACCGCAACGTCGCTTAACATCAGGAGAGTTGGCGGTCAAGTGCAAACTTATTTCTACATAAAAGAAATACCTCCTGGAATTAGGTCACGAGGTCCGTGAACTGACACAATGCAGTTCACGGACCTCGTGACCTAATTCCATGTGGTTCATTTCTGCTGGGACACCATGACTCATTGGTTGATGCAGATTAAGTACTAATATGGCTTATTCTGTGGTGGTAGTTGGGTCATGGAACCAGTGAACCCTTACATTCCATGAAGTGACGCTCCGATGATTATGGCATGCGGAATTTCGATCATGATGACAAAAATGCTTGGATGACCTCGTATAGTACTCGTATCTGATTACCTTTTTGTTGTACTCTCGACTCTCTCTCTCTCGCTCTCTTCTCTCGCGGGTTGATGCGGATTACGGCTGAACTATGTCTTATTCTGTGGTAGTGAGTCACGGAACCAGTGCACTCGTCCATTCCATAAAGTGATGCTCCGCTGATTATGGCATGCAGGATTTCTTTCATAATGACTAAATTGCATGGATTACCGCGATCAGATAGGTAGGTATGTCATCACAACATATTTGTCCTAATACGGATCTAAAAAAGAGTTGCCTTTGATTCCGATAAAATATTACAGTTTAAAAGAAATGTGGGTTACCGAAAGTTTTTTTTAAATGTAGAAATAGGTTTGCGCTTGACCGCCAACTCGCCTGATGTTAAGCGACGTTGCGGTCTACGATGGAGTGCGCTTACCTAGAAGAAACCAATTCACTCGCCATTTAAAGACACCCAGATTGTATCTATTAGGGAAATACCCACTCAGGAAGCGTATTCCACAATCTTGCAGTCCATACGATGAAAGTGGAACTAAAGCGTTTCGTTCGGATTTTTGGAGTATCCACCATGTTTATCCAGGCACGTTGGTACTTCCTAATCTGTGTTTATATCTGTTATTTTGACCGAAATAAACGTGTAAACAACAAAATTTCGTTGACACGTTTATATTCGTAAAAATAACAGATATAAAAATAACAGCTATTGTTAATACATTGTAATAGTGTTCCTATGAAGCTAAACAAAGAATGTTACTTAAAAGTTATTTCAATAATTTTATAACTAAAAGAAAGTCTGTCTCGCTCGCACGCGATTACAGCGGCGCCACCCTACTTTTTGCCTTAACTTGCAAACTTGATATGTGTTATATTACCTTGGCTGTTAAAATGTAATTTATTCATACATCTGATATCAACAACAATCATAGTACAAGTAAGTATAAGTTTAGAAAACTAAAAAAAACCCGGCTGAACCGATTTTTTATGAAACTAATAACACTCTCGACGACAAATCCCCTTTCAAACAAAAAATAACTAGATTCAAATCGGTTCATCCGTTCGAGAGCTGCGACGCCTACAGATACACAGGTATTCACGTCAAACTTATAATACCCATTTTTTGTGTCGGGGGTTAAAAATGTGAAACTGAATGATAAAAAATATATATCATTCAGCCAACTTAACATAGATTCAGAAGCAGTACCTATTTGGCTGGCATGTGAAGTGTCAACGACCGTAGTGTCATCAGGTGCAACAGAGACTGCTAGGAATGCCGTGACTCACCGCAGCCTGATGATGAATCATCGCTCAACTGAAGCGAGGGAACGAGGAATCCATGGAGACGACTCAGAAATACTGTTAGGTACTTTTTTGTAACTAAATTGTTGATTTTGGCCAGAACACTTCAATGTCATCCGGATTCCTATGTGTCAAGTAAGACATTATAAACATTCAATTATAATAAATACAGCTACATTATAGATAAACTATACTGCTTGGTAGTTGAAAAATATGTGGTTATAAATATAATACACTGATTTTTTGGAATGCAATGACACTTGCATAGTAACGTATAATTACCGCTACGAAACATGGTAATCATCACAACTAAAAGGTAGCACAATTAGATAACTAGTTTTAGGGTATAGGAGAAATAGGAAGTATTTGCTTATCATATCGAACGACTTGCGTATCTCTGAGAAATATTTATACATAAATACAGTCTATGGGTTTTGTTCTAGAATAGTGGAAAGGTATCCTAAAGTCATTGCATTTTGTGAAGTAAATAAGTTGCAAGAAATGACAAAGTAGCAGGAATTTTAATACCTTTTTATTTATAGTTTATTTATATTATTTATCTCAATGTTGAAAAAAGCCGTAAACCATGTTTATAAATACGTTATAACTTTCTGGTCAGCAGACGTTATTGTTATTATGTATTTGATATTCATCTTTATTTACACACGTGTATAATTTAGTTTATCTCTACTTTTAGAAATTTGATGCTCATTTATGCCAATATTTTGTTTCAAGATTATTCCTAGCTTTGCACTAACCATTGTTTACACGAAATGAGATAATAGTAATCTGAAAAATGTCAATAAGATCGAAAATTGCGTAAAGTAAGTTCGTATAGACTGAGTGGTCAGCCCTAGCGTCAGAGTTATCGAGCCTCCGGAAGCCCTCTGCCCTGGTTTGACGATTGCTGTTATATGTCGAAATAGTCAATGGTATAATTAGTTCGGTGAGGATATGTCTATATTATTTCTTGCAATGGTTAATAGAAAAATAGTTTTAATCTAGGTTTTTTAGAATATTGTCAATGAAATTGCTCGGCCAACTCAATCAAAATCAGCTCTATTTGTATAAACTGTCTCACTGCTGGGCGCATAGTCTACCACGCTCGCCAAGTGCGGGTTGGCAGACTTCACACATCTTCAAGAACAATCAATCTATCAATCAATCAATAACACTTTATTGACACCACATAAAGTAATAAGACAATAAACACATAAGAAAAAAATGGTACAAAAGGCGGTCTTATCGCTAAAAGCGATCTCTTCCAGACAACCTTGGGATGTGATAGAAAAATATATGTAAAGGTGGGCGGTGGTACTAATTCAGGAGTAAATACTCGAAGACTAATTAAGTTAATAAAAGAAAAGAAAACTATTTTTAATATAAACTACTTAGAAATAATACATACACAGATACATACATACATACATAACTATAGAGTTTATAAATAAACTTACACAAATACAATATATAAAAGTAGTAATTATAATGAATGCACACACATTTACTAAATCTTGGATAGATAATGGCCCCTGACCTGAGCCTTGAATGATTCCACGCTCTGCGCACGCCTGATGGCCACCGGAAGTTCATTCCAGAGAGCAACAGCACGCACGGAGAACGATGAACCATAAAACAGGGAGCTAGTGTGAGTTGGAGTTGACAGAATAAGGTTAGTTGACGACCTAAGGGTATTGAGATGGGTGTCACAAAGAAAAGTGAAACGAGAATTTAGGTATGAAGGAGAAGAAGGAAGAAAGAGTATATTGTAAAGAAGACTAAGTATGCGAGAATCCCGGCGAAGGCGGATAGGGAGCCACTTGAGCTTAGTGCGATACATGGAAACGTGGTCATATTTTCGGAGACCAAAAATAAACCTAATACAAAAATTCTGAAGGCGCTCAAGTTTTTCAAATTGCTCTTGAGTTAGATCTAGATAGCAGGCGTCAGCATAGTCTAAAAGAAGAAGAAGAAGAGATTGTGCAAGCGCAGCTTTGGTAGCAGTGGGTAAAAAAAATCTGATTCTTCTCAGTGAGGCTGCCGAGGCAAATAATTTACGCTTGACAGCTTGTATTTGAGGGTTCCATGATAAACAACTGTCAAGGATTATTCCAAGATTTTTAACTTCACTGCTAAAAGGAATCGCTACTCCACCAAACATCAATTTAGGCAGTGAATTATAGTCAATTCTCGAGATCAGTCTGGAGCTACCATCATAATCATGGAGCTATGTCTGGAACATTGAGAACTTTCAGGATCGTTTCCTCACGATGTTTTCCTTCACCGTTTGAAGTTGGCGGCAATCGACGATGCGCACATATCTTCGAAAAGACAGAGGTGCGTGCCGCGGGATTCGAACCCAGGACCTGCAGATCGCAAATCAGACTGTCTCCCGACTAGGCTGCCGAAAATTCTCGCACAATTATTTGCCGAATATTTGATCCAACGCTTCCACTGATGAGCTTTCAACTTTTCACACAATCTCTGGGCGTGGCCATGTTAGTTGCAGCGGACGATAAGCCAGCTCGAGCCACGCCATCCCGATATTAGCGAGCTTTCATTATGAAGGTAGAACCATTGCAGGGTGATAATAAAAGCATGACGGGTAGATAACACCATTAAAAACAGTTCAGTGACCACTGAATAACCATTCACACTTCTAGGAATAGATTAGACTCGCTTTCAACGTCCATATGTGTAGATTTTTTTTTTTATTTGCATACTTATTTATAAAAAATGTCATAAATTAGAAAAAAGGCTAGCTCAATAACTTTAAAAATATATTCTATGAGTACGTAAATAAAAAAATACAGAATAATTTCCATTGCATATAATGTTTTATGCCACTTGTCGACTACTTAAAAAAAGATTTTAAATAGATAGATTAAAACCTTCTTCTCACAATGAGAAGATGGCCCGCACCCAGCAGTGGGACAGTTTGTATAAACAGGGCTGATAAAAAAACCTTCTTCACACGTTTTATTGATATTTGTCGTAGAAAAAATACTTTAGTCTCATTATCAAAATTTCAACATGAGTACTGTATTATTACCTTGATCCTGACCCACAGAGTCAACTTCAATTTTTATAGTAGAGATAACATTACAAAGTCCAATATAATGCATTATGCAGCTATCTCATTAGCGCACCGAATGGAAAGCTTTGATTAAAATGGGTCCACTGTAGTAATAAAATCTACAATGGGGCCGTTAATACGTGAAACCACACATTTCGGGATATGTCCACAACAATGTCACGGCGCAGCGCCGGCGAAAAATTAAATTAACACTGACACGTGGTTTTTAATAGAACTAGCAACACTGGAAACGGCTATTTTAAATAAAATTATATGAACATTTCTTCAACTTCTAAAAGTAACAGTCACTGACTGTTGATAATAGTCTCATAGTACCGTCGAAACGCCAAGAAAATGCCCGCATTTTGATAGCAGGAAAATCTATACTAATAAAATATTACCGAAATCGGATATTTGGCTGGCCTTCTGGCTCTGTTGGTAGTATGTCTGCTTGCTGAGCTGTAGGTCGTGGGTTCGATCCTCACCCAGGCAAACATTTGTGTGATGATCATGGATGTTTGTTCTGTGTCTGGGTGTTTCTATGTATCATAAATTATGTATATATTTACCAAAAAAAAAAACATGTACTCTATCAGCCATCTAGTTCCATGGTACAATCTTTGCTTAGTTTGGGTTAGATGGTGTTGTGTTAAATGCCCTACAATATTTATTATTTATTTATGGACAGAAAGTATGGAAAACGATAACGATTACGTTTTTCTTACTACTCCTAAGTTTTTGTATTGCCCATACTACTATTAATATGAGCAAGATGAAATAATGTGCGACTACTATGTGCTATGTGCGTGACTAATCACGTAGTAGATAATTTCTTATATGAATGTATAATTGGTGCGTTACGTTATAGACACTCGAATTACTAAGCTACAACATACAACCATTTTAATTACCAATAAATCATTAATTGGTAATTAAAAGGGTAATATTGATAATATTTATTTATTTATTTAATTCACCTATCTATAGCAACAGTAGTGCTTCCATCACCAACCGACTCTACGTTTTCCTGCAATAAAGTGCATACAGAAGCCATAAAGTAAGGTTAACAGGTTCGATGCTCGCTGTCTGCCGAACGCCCGTTACAACGTAACGCCGTTACTGTTAACGCCGACAAATATTACCTATCCGATTGGGACTAATGAAAAAGTTAACGTTTAATATATGCAACAATGTGACACAATTTCAGTTGCAGTATTTTTTATCATGAAATTTTATATTTCACAAAAATAAAATCGTTATGCCATAGCAGATGTGTTTTTTTATGGATCGTAAGTTGTTTTGATCACATTTTTATGCTATGTTGAAAAAAAAGCAAATATTAAGCGATCTATTTAAAACGTATGATGGTTTAAATTTGTAAAATGGTCATAATATCTCTGACAGAAGGATTCTTAAAGCTATTACTCTAAGACGTTACAAAAATAAATAAGATCAAATATTTAATAGGACTACCCAAAATGTGGTCAATATTTTTGAGCGTTTTCATGCATTCTCATAGTTTTCTTATTATCTTAGTCATAATCTAACTAATAAAAGCTAAAGTATCTCGGTCTTATTGTCTGTTTCTTATGTTTTTTACGACCAAATGGCTGAACTGATTGTTATGAAAAAAACGTGGAGATGGACATGCAGGCTAAATTTTATCGTCATCACCGTTCACCATCACCATAGTTTTTCATCATTACACAGTTGAAACCAAGAGGTACTAGAGATTAATGAAGCAGTTAGAAATGTCTACAGAACCCAGCTATATTAGTCATCACAAAACAAAGCAAATTCTCACAATCACGCACCTCCATCAAAATATAACTCCAGCAATAAAACGTAAGTAACTGACCTGCGCAACATATACAGACTTACAGCAATCTAACGTAATGTACGCCGCGATCGAATCACCTGTGCAGTTTAAATGATGGAGCTACCATCGCATTAACTGCATTAACCACGGAGCTTACAACGGCATGTCTTAGGTTTTATATTTCTCCGGTAGCGAGGATATATTTGTTGCATTGTACTCAACTTTTAACAGTCAGTGCTCGTAAAATAAGTTGACTTATGTCGTTAATCCATTGCGTTTAGTGTGCAGTAGCCAGAAATACAGACAATGTGTGCTAAGGTTGTTATTGGTTTAAAAATTATAGTGCTACTACAAGACTACATGCCAGAAGACCTGTGGGCTAAAATCAAGAAAATGCGGGTACCTAACGCTACAAGGCCACGCGGCAGACGCAAAAAGTGACGGTGAAACGAGCTTGACTTCCTTTTGCAGTGGCTTGACCAATGATGATCTCGACCGCTAGAAATTGAAAGAGGAAAGAGAGGCCTATTCCCAATCAGGACAATCACGGCTGAAAATGAAAGGAATTAATCTAGTATATATTTACATAAACTATCTTTTAGCAATAGGAGTCCTAATGTTTATCTGGATCCCGAACTACTGCAACTTCAGTGACAGTAGTCCGGTTGGGATAAAACACCGAAATTATGCTACCCTACAATAGCAGTAGTCTAACAACCTGTTTATAATCAACAGAACGAACCTACGATATGAAAATATATAAAAACTGATAGTTAAGCCCCATGTTTACAGAACCTGGATTTAATAACGTCGCGTAATAAAGAAGAGATGGAAAATATTTTCATTACCCTCACAGGACATTACTACTTGGTGCTTTTTCACAATAAAAACTCCATATATCTATTGTTAGGCGATACTATGTAGTTCATACAGAATATACCGACAAGGTACGATAACGGCGGTTCATTTAAATAGCCTCAAAGGACATGACAGCTTCTGTCCGTATAAAGACATTTACGGAGTGAAGCTGCAAAGTTTTTATTATAGAGACGTTAAGTTACATTGTTGTTATATTAATGGACTTTTGTAAGTAGATATGAATGTAAAGATTTAATGTTTTGAGGATGGTCGAGTTACAGAGTTCATACAACCACTAGTAATTAATAATCTACCTAACACATAAACGGTTCTTTCAGGTAACATGGCTGTCTAGATCAAACTTACAAAACAAATCCACAAATAAAAATATAGAAAAAAAATTTTTTTAACAAAAAATCTTGAGATTCTATGAAATATTTCCATGGACAAACTTGGCCTCGCTATTTAAGAGTTGGTTGACGAGCTAGTGGAAATTAATATAAATATTAACATATGTTCCTAAATTTATGAGTTTGATGCTTAGCTAAATAATATCTGTTTATTTATTAAAAGCTTAAGATCAAGTTCAATGCGAGTAACTCGAGCGAAGCGCTTTGATTCCAGTTTACCATGCGTACTGCAAAAAATTAGGTACCTATATGCCTTCTAATTGAGTCTTCCTGATATATACATTCTGGGTGTCTTTTAGTCACCGAAACTTAAAAATCCTCTGCCCAGTAGTGAATCTGCTGATAATGAACTCTTAGTAACTAGCTACAGTAAAATTATTGCTATAAAATAAATTTGCAGATACCAATTTTTACTTCTAAGCTGACACAAGATACTATTTATTTCAATCGTACAGAACTCATATTAATATCGAAGGGATACAATCGGAGGTTCCATTAGCGTTCCTTTACAAGACACAATTTATGGGACATCCCGCCGAAGCACGTAGAAATTTTTACTCTTAGCTAAATATTACCTTCTTTCTTGTCTCGCTGGGAAACTTGTTGGACCAGAGGTGAATATTTGATTCAAGTTTTCGGTTACCGAAAATCTGTAACCAATAGACAGTGTTCCATTTCGACGAGAACATATTTATGGCCAAAAATTACCAAAGTGGGTTTGCCAGCAAATAAATGTCTAAATTTAGTTTAAGCAAATCATTATTGTGATTATACTTAACTCTGTTCACATTAACTGTTCATAATATTTTTTTATTGCAAAAGTAAAGAACATTTATTATTATTTGAGGAAATAACTACAAAAAATAATTTCGAGAACGCGTCCTATGTAGCAATCTTCAGAAATTAACTTTGGAAATATTCATAAAATAAAATAAAGTGAAAAGCTTTTCTTACTGACCTACAATTTTAACTTATATCAATTAATTATTGTTATTATTAAAGAAAGAAAATAATTTAAAGAAAATCAAGTCATAATATTGTATCCAGCAATGTAAGCGTCATTTTAGTGAACGCAATTTTGATTCTCAGTAAAAATTAAGTTTTTGAACGCAACCTTTAGTTGTTTATGGTACAGTGATGTGAACGATGTAAACAAACGGTTTTTGAGAGAGTTTTTGCCAAAAACAATTGAAAATAAGTGGTAAGTATCTTTCAATTCATTATTTATAGAGCGTACACCATCTTACCGGGAATGCGTTACTCAACTTGGAATATTGAAAAATACGTTGTTGTAGTGTTTTATATCAAATAGTAACCTCAAATATTTTACACTAACAAAGCCGAACATGATGTCAAAGATGGATGCCGTCTAAAAATGGTGCGTTTATTTAAAAAAGTCATTTCGGGATCGGTCATTTTCGGGACCGTTCCCGGACTTTACGGAGGGTTTCAAAATGACGTCGACATTCCCGATTTTGTTCCCTTTTGCACTATATTTTGCTTTTTAACGTCTTTATTCGCAATCTCATTACATTTTTTTATTTATAAATAACATATATCCGCTATTGAACAAGGTAAAAAATAAATACTTGTTATATTTTAATATTATTAGATATAAACCTCTCAAAAACGTTCCCGGAATGATTATTTTCAACGATAGCTCTCTTAAAAAAAAATACAAAAGTAGTAATCAATTCTATGCTCTGCCAACGTAAATATTGTTTAAGCATAAGTTTAGTGATCATTTAGGCTGATCATCAAAGTAATAGCTGCTAGGTAAATTCATCATAAAACAGAATTTGGAATTTGCCACCTTGGTGATTTTGACTCTTATAATTTATGTTTTGTTTTAATGCAGAAAATTTAATAATTTATGTTGTATACTCTTTGTCTAACGAAAATTAGGTAAACTTTTAAAACTCTTTAAAGTTGTCACGTTCTCGTTCGACAAAAAGAGCACAGCCAATTTTGTCGCGGTGCGCAACATTGGGCGTCACGCTTGCCCGTAACATTCCTATGCCGCTTAGAGCTTTGGAACTTAACGTGAATTTATTTAGTATCCATAAATTTAGGTTTTATAGCAAGTATGTTGCTTATATATACTACTGAATTATAATATACGAATAGCCGCTAGAAATGCGGTGGGCTGGACTGATCTATGTACTAATTAGTTCAGAGCTTACCAATTGCTTGTGTACTGCGGTGATTGGTTAAGGTCACATAACAATATAGTTGAGTGAATTTAGCTTCTGTAATTAACTAAATTAAAATGGAGAAATGAAAATTCCTCCACACAAAAAAACATCCCAAAAATCCCGAAACCGAAAATTATATAAAGATGATCCCATCTTTACTCGTAAATAATATTCTTTTCAAGGAAGCTTATTGCGCTCCCGCTTGTGTGGGGATGAAACAAATAGTATCATGTAAGGAAGAATGTAAAAATACTTGGTTCGGAATGGCTACTATTATCGTAGGTATTTCCTGCAATCATATCACAAATGAAAAAATATTATGTGTTCTGAAATATATAACTAACTGAAATGGCACGCAAAAATGATTTAGTTTTTTCTGCAGATGTTTTTAGTCCAATACCACCCTGATATATTAGGGAGTAAGTACGAAAAATTTCGCATTTCGCTTGTTATGCTGAGACAGAGAGATTAAATCTTATTATGCCATAATGTAAACATTACTATATAAAAGCTGCGAATACCGTAATTTTCTCTCTACGAGATCGAATCAGAAATGAAGAGATCCGTAGACGTACAAAAATCACCGACATAGCACAGCGGATAAGCAAGTTGAAGTGGCAGTGGGCAGGACACATACTCGTAGCATGTAGAACTGATGGCCGATGGAACGAAAGTTCTCGAGTGGAGACCATGCACCGGCAAGCGTAGCGTAATAAGACCAGCCACGAGATGGACAGATGACCTTAAACACTGAAATCAATTATATTATTATAAAACTATTTATACGGTTATATGTATGTTGTTTATATGTAGGTAGTAGCAGTAGTCAATGATATCAAATATACAAAATGCTGCAATGATTCATCAGTCAAAATTACGCTCTACATTCACACGTCCCCGTGTCACTTAAATAAATAAAAAACAAACAAAACACCATCACCGATCTTATCACAAAATTAATGGCGCTCGACTAAATGATTGTCCATCATCCTCTCCGAACCAATAGACTACCTTTCATTCCTTCACACACGGAGAGATAAAGATCTCGCGCAACATTGTCTAATACCCTTACAGGATAAAGAGTCTCGTACAATATATTTTCTGAATATATTATGACCTGTGAACTGTGGCTCGTCTGTTCTTTGTCAAAGCTCTGCTATGTGGGTTCGTTGGCCGAGGAGATTAAAATTGTTCCGAGTTGTATAGTAATGTATAGGGTTATACAGAAACGGTGTCTATAGCAAGGAGTTCAGTTGCTTACGTGTTGTTGATATAAGTTTTTTTTAAATTATTTATTTAATTATACAAATAAACATTATTATACGATAAATATAGTAACAAAAACCTCGCTGAGGTTTGTCTTCAGTAAGACGTGCCTTGCTATTTTGAAAATTAGTAAAGGTCTCACAAAAGATTTAAGAATTGAACGTGAATTAGCGCATATTTATCAAAACGTGATTTAAAAAATAGGAAGAGTAGAAATATCCCCAGTTTATTTTGTCAACATTACTGACTTTTAGCAGTGTCGGTTAACTTAATTAAGTTTTAAGCAACATATCGAGGATGCATAACTATGCAAAAGTTAAAAACAAAAATTAAGAAAAGCTCTACCTACACTATTATATTTTTAATTTCAGCACAAATGGTGCACAGGTGCAATGATACAAAAATACGTCTGTTGTTAATTTTTAAAAGATTTCCCTTTATTTCGATATGTTTCAAAACGGGAACTTTTAATAATTATTTTGCAGAAACAGAGTTACATATACCGTACCGTATTATATGTAAGTATTAACTTTCCGTGTTACCCTATTTAGTGACTCATTTCGATTCTAGTAATGTTTGGTATTTATTGATTCTTGAGATGTAAAATTTATTAAGTTTCGTAGATTGAAAAAGATTTATTGGTGTTTTTTTCCGTGATATTGTCTCTGCTTGTTGTTATATCAATATAATTTTACTCTTTGGTTGTCTTCAATTATTTTAATTTTTGCGATTGATAATAATATCTTAAATTCTTTTACTCTTATTTTTTTTACTTATAAGTACCTACTAAACACACAACAAAAAATTCTTTGTTTGAAATCAAGATTGGAAATGTCAAGTTATGTCCAGCTAAATAATGATTAGATTAATAGCTGCTGTGTGATAGATTTAGTTTTCTGTTACTTGACTCAAGCGTTAAAAATGCTCCTTCATTTCTCATGTCTCAAGCCATAAACGCAATAAGCATTTCTACTAACAAAAAATCTATTCAAAACTTCAATGACAATCATAATCACAATGTATTCACATCAATCTACTGACATATTGTGATACAATTCCGTCACGTACAATTAATGTATAATAGCGGCCCGAATATACTTCCTTGTGCTACACCTCTCCGCTTTATTGTTCGGGACCCTTCGTTATCTGAGTATATCATTTATTCATGGTCATTATTTGACCATTTCTGGATTAATGATGTGTTATCATTGTTCTTATGTGTTAAGAGATCGTTAAATGTTTGGAGAGGTGTGAAATAAGATACTTAATGGGTGTAACGTATCTTCTTTGTTGCATTTGCTGACCCCATTTTGGTATGTGATACAAAAATGATTCCCACATTTATGATCATTATGGATAATTATAATGCCTGAAGCATATTTTAATTTTATTTATTTTCTATCTTAGTATCTTATATCTTAGATTTTTTTTTTATGTTTGAAATAAGTCTTTGATTTGTTAATAGTCTTAATTTCTACTAATTATAAACTTTCTTTAAGTGGTTTTTTTGGAAAACTACATGAAAGTTAATAATAGCGAAGTCTTATTTTATTATCAACACTGTTACTTATATAATTCATGTAAAACTAGTTTACACAATAGTAAATTTTATTATTTTCCTTCAAGTTTTGAAATAATTAAATGACATGGTTTTAGTTATCAAATATTTTATGGCATTAGTTCACAGGTTGATCTGGATTAAACGCTAAAAGACAAGTTCTTCAATCACAATATTAATTGCGAAATTTCCCATACCATTGTAAACCAATTTACAATTACTCTTCAAATTACATTCTTCCAAATTAATAGCTTTCTCATCAAACACTTCAATGGGAACATTTTTATCGACCATTAAAAATTCAAGTGCCTCTATAAGAACATGGATATTAAAATCCACTTCTGGTTGTGTACTTTTGTTAGTTTTGATTTTTGCGCATTTGTCACCATGTTTCTTAGAAGGGCTTGCCCCTTTGTAAGGCATTTAATAGCCCCTAAAACCAGTTTTGGCAATAATCAACTATGTTGCAATGTTTATTAAACAAGGTAATAAGCAGGATCTTTTCAGTAGTCACGTTCTATGTTGTAAACCTGTTTGTTTGTATCTTTGATTCGAATCTTTGATACGATGCATTTTTAACCCCAAAGTTTATATAATTTATTCTATAAAAAAATATCGTAATAACATTATTTTTCTTTTTCAATATTTTGAAATAAAAATAAAACTTTTTACTTAGTCACTAAACACTTTATTTCTTATTTATATAGGTATGTTAGTTTAAAAACAAATAGTAGTAGGTAGGTACAAATTTATTGTAGTATATAGTGTCGTACTTTATTAGTTAAATTCTTCAATCTCACCAGTAATTTTATAAATCTATGTAGTATTATCAAACACACAACTTTTTTTGTAATAAATAGTTCGATAATACGTTATTTGACCACCAACTCGCCTAATGGTAACTAAGCGACTGTGTGGCTGAAGATGTCTAAATAAATTAGGTTTCATTTGTAATAACATTGAATAAATCTATAATTGAGCATTTTTACATAAGAATAACTATAATTATTAGTTAGATTCCAATTGCAATAAAATATCAGTGTAAAATATTTTTTTATAGTCTTCATCAAGATCAAAATCAACCTTTAACTTTCTTTATAGCATAGTTTAAAATATAACTTCCAGTACATCGACAAAAAACTAAACCCTTTCTCATCGCCCCTTTCACACGTAACTCTTTCTTGACCCATAAACAAATACCCGAAGAATAGCCGGTAATGAGCTCCCTTGCATTAATTCTAGATCATAAAGTATAGAATTTATGCGCTCGGAGCTAGTCCTATAAAATGAGACATGGTCTTTTTGCGTCACCTTTCTTTCTTTGCGAGACAATGTTGTTGAGTTACGGGAACAAATTTTTGTAAAGTTATTACAACCATCCAGAGAGCTTTGCTTTGAATTTGGGTGGAGTGGAGTTGTTTTATGTGTTAAACGGTTTATTTTTAGTTGAAATATTACAAATTATAAAAATGTCACACTGTGTGACACTTTGGTGTTTAAACAAATGACAATACTTAAATACCAAGCAGAGATGTAAAATATTAGTCTGTTTCTAAATGAAGTTTAGTATAGCGATTAAGTAACTAAGTATAAACACGATAATATCATTAAAATAAAATATATAAAGGTGGCAAATAAAATGCATTAAATATTCAAATATTTTTAACCATACTGCTAGCCATCTACTAATTACACAGCACGGTTATTTAAAGAAGTATAAGTTTATAAAATAAAAATGGATGAACCGATTGTAATGAAATATAGCTGAGAACACTCGACAAAATCCTCTTTCAAACAAAACAAAACTAGATCAAAATCGTTTAGGTTGGGGGATAAAAAGGTAAAATACAAGCATAATAGATAGATCTTTTCCATGATATTAATCAAATAAAAAATATAAACATAATTAAAAGCAAAAAATATTTTATTTTTAATAAAGAAATAAAACGCAATAAAGACGACTCCATAGGAACAGAGAATGTATCATGCAACCAGACGAGACAACTAAATCCAAATGTCCATCCGTAAAAATAGAAATAAGTCTTAAATTATAAAACATAATACAAAATGTCCGTTTGCAGGACATAATTGACCATAAATAATAGAGATTACACATGTTTAGTTCACCCTACAATGGAATAAAGGGGTCAAAATAGACAAGAGTTTTTGTGAAGACGTCCGAAATAATTTGCAATAGTTTCATAGATATAATGTGATAACAAATGTGAATAGAATCTATGTGAAACAGGTAATAAATACTAATTATTATGATATTAACATGTTTTATGCATTTAACGGTTTTATAAAGAAATTTTAACAAAATTGTAATAAATTTTGTAGAACAATAAAATGTTGTCTAAAAAACTTTTATACAGTAAAAAGTGTTGCTTACGATACTTAATAAAATATTGTTAATTGACTGAATTGAATATGATAGACTTGCCATTTGCCCTTAGAAGGGTTACGCCTTCAATCGAACCGCATCGTTGGATATACTAATAAATAGCGATTCTGATATGACTAATAATATAAACTCTTACAAATCATGGTACCCATTAGAATCATCATTGGCGTAACATACATACATACGTAAATATCTGTACTATATATCTATATGGGACTTATGCAGTTTGTCTTAATCCAAGATTTGACTTCCGGCGACCTCCCATCAAGCACTGCATGAATCTAAACATAAGGTTGTAAAGAGTAGTTTGGTTATCTCTCTCACATCAGAAAATTAATTAACCAAGCTATAATAGTAACTATAAATAAAAACTATTGACAATAAAGACAATAAAGAGTTTATCTATCTATCTAAATAAAAACTATTGTCTCGAGCTCTCTACATAAAAGTAGGAACCCCACATTACATTGACCTCTCGACCTCCCTCTATCAAGTAATATCTGACCACCTCACGACCTTACAATATTCTCGGATCTAATTTACGTTTATTTATGTGTGAAGATTAAACACAGGTGTACTGATCAATTTCAAAGATAAATTTTTCAAAAGACACGTTGTTTGATTTCTAACGAATTTTTTGACCTACAACTATGTTGTTTTTTTTTTCTTGTTTTTGTCACAGTCAATAAAGGTTATATTTATTTAAAATACTAACTGTACCCCACGGTACGATAAATATTTAGACTATTTATTACTACATTTTATCAAGACTCTTATAGATATTTAGTCCTAAAGGTAACAAACAGAAGAAGAAAAGAGTTTTTTAGGTATAATAAAATTAGATTAATCCATTAATCTGTGTAATAGTGATTACTTTTATAATTTAGCGTACCTAGGTAATTTCCAGGAAGTAGATATAATGATACCTATATAAGCTAAAGTTTCAAGTTTTAATCGTAGATTAGAAACTGGGGTAGCCGTAAAGTTTAACTACCAGCCAAAATTATTCCATGCAGCGCGGCAATCGCAGCGCTTGAAGCGCTGTCGGAAATTACTTCATGCTGTTTTATCTGAAGTTATTTTGGACTTAATGATTAGTTCATGTAAGTTTGGCACCAACCAATACTAAAACAAATATCAGAAGTCTAATTAGAAACCTTCATAATTCAGGTGACATAATTATTATCTCGTTAGATTTTAGCATCGTTTGTAATCATGTAAGCGCAATTGTACATAACTTACCTATAAAGTATACAGACATTAAAGGTAAGCTACGTACTTGCGCTTGCGCTTACGTTCTGTTCTAAATGCCTTTGCCAAACTGTCAACCAATGAGAGATAAACAATTTAAAAATAAGAGATCCGATTTGTCGCTTCAAAGTAGGCAGGAAAATGCAGCTTTTCAATGGCTGATCTTGATAAAAGAAAACTGTTGTTATTTCTCTTTTGAACATATTTGGAGACAAACATAAACTTCCCTACCAAGAAATATGAGTACTAAACACACGTTCATACATCTTAATAATCACGTCATCAACTCCCGAATTGCTGAATTATATCCGATGAGGCTAAACCAGAACGATAGATGTGCTGCATTGATATTCAACGTTGATGTATCGCCGCCAGCGTGGACAATAGGCACCCCTGTGAGGAGCATATTTCCCCCCCGTGTCCCCCTTTTCGTCAGGGTTGTCACCCATCTGGAAAGAAAAAATAAAATGTTAAATTACGAAACGATGTAATGCGATAGGACAACTAAAAATTCTGTTTGAAATTTTGGTATACAAATAAATATTTGTTTTTTAATATAATTATCTAAAAAGATAGAAAATACTTAATATGGGTAGATAGCCATTTGAAATTATTCTTTTAATGGCTTCGAAAAAACGGGTTGTTAAAGAAAATGTATGTCTATAACTAATAATGGATTTATGAACCAAAGGTAGATAAACACCTATATATAGGTATAGGTATAGGCGCAGTTGAGCGGCTAGGCTTATTAATTATGCAAGTTTGCCTAGAAGATAACTTACGATGGTAATTTTGATGTGAATATCATCATAGTGAATTTGACTATGAGATTAATAAAGTTCCCCCTATTACGTTAAACATAATTTCATTATATCAGTTTATTGAAGTAAAATAAATAAATAATAAAAATTTATTATAATACTATTATTATTTATTTGTTCGAGTGTGAAACAGCCCTAGCGAGCAGTACCGCCCCCCTGTTACCGCGGCGACACTCTGTCGGTCACCCTTTACCGCGCCGTGGTACAACACTACGTATCGATACTTTATGAATTATTTATCAAGTTTCCTGATTGTGGTGATCGACTTGACACTAATCTCGGACTTTAGACGAGATAAATATCAGGAAACTTTAAAATGAATAAGACTTATGTTTACAAACATTTGAAATTTTTGTCGTACTATTTAGGTGTCATCATGGTGATGGTGAAGTTATTATCTCAGAAAAAAATTGATGTATTCGGAAAATAAATAAAAATAAAGTTAGATTCGGATACATTTTGAGGTATAGATAGATTATATAAACTTGTGTTTGACCGCTAACTTTAGCTAGCTTTAACATTAAAATAGATTTGAAATCACATAAAATATGTAGTATCAAATGTGTGTTTAATATAATATGTGAACAATTCTGTCCCGACTTAAATTCCTTTGGAATCGATCTAAAACTTACAGGTGTGTCGGACGACTACAGACAGCAAATATACATGAAGGAGGGATCCCCATCAATATAAGTTACAATTAGGTATGTCATTAGTAGCATAACAAGAAATACGGGAAAATATTTAAACGGCACCAAGCAGTTTTTGCATAACGTATGTTTAAATGACAGACAACAATCTTTTTTTGTGCAAACGTGTAATTTTTCTGTATTAGCTTTAGTGTCAATTATTTTAACACTTAAGTAAATTGAGCAATTACAATGCTATTGTCAACAAGAGAAATTTTATATTTAGTAATATTTTACTTACACATATTTTATTGTATATACATGGCGTCTATGTGGTATAGGGTAACAATTATTTTGAAAACATATCGATATTCTTCTATTCACTCTATAACATAAAGCTACTTATTTAGTAAAGAATAACATTTTTTTTTGTTTTTTTTTTGTTTACTGGTGTGAATTTCTATACTTATTTATGTGTAATGTTATTTTTATGTTAATGATTATAATCATAATAATGATCTTGAGCTCTAGTGCGTTGGACACATAATAACAATGAAAAATAGTTTTTGTAAATTCTTATTTTTCTTAATAGAATTTAATTAAAATTTTGAAATAAGTGCCAATTTGTCTGTATTTTTATACAGTTGTCGATATCGATACATTCTGTCATACTTTTAGTATAACAGAATTTATCGACACTCCCATCTCTACTCCAGTGCAGCTATGACTCACCGAGTTGAGGTTACAACGGAACACGGTAACGTGTTCTTTTTGTTTAGGTATTAACCGAGCCTTGCGGTAGTTTTTAAAACGGCTAAACTGTTCAACAAGAATTGAAGAGAGAATTGAATATTTAAAGAACCGGTACGTTATATATGGACCAATATACATATTATGATCCTTAGTATAATCACAGAAGACTTATTTTCGCGTTACTTTTTTAAATGCGAAATTATTCAAATCATCTTAGAAAAAATAATGTGAATTGCTAATCATCATTTTACTTATTCTTATTTTCCAAAAATGTTTCATAGTAACTTGATCCCAATAATTACAAACAACAAATAAAAGCAACGCAACCGTCAAATTGGTCAAACCGTTTTCAAGCGATGAGCTAATAAACATACATGCGACAATTATTTGTTTATTAAAATAAAACAGCACTATGGAATAATGATATTAAATGTTTAAAAAAATGCAATTTATTTCATGTAGACACAGAAATCGTCGCCCTATTTATTATACACTTATAAACATTGAAACGCTGTCGTTCTCTACAAGTTTTTGAAAAGCGCGTTTTAAATACAATTTTAAATGTTTTAAAAAATATAAAATAAAATGCTGCACGCATAGTACCAGACAGCGAGTAATAATGGTTTTTCGGCAATTGAACAGAAAAAAAAACATTTTGACGATACTCACATTTTTGGAATCCAATACAAGCATTTTTAACGATTGAATTTGATATTGCTGTTTTGATTAATTAGTACCTGTCTTTAGATTTAAGTTGGTACGCCAATGTATCTATATTTAAAATTAGATAAGTTAAAAGATTTTATACCATCTCTAAAACTTTAATAATACACAATACACAACACGCAGACAAATACTAACTTTAATTAAAGTGGCGCGTCTATCCACGGGAGAGACAAACGTCTCTAATTGAAATACCACGTGTGGACCGACCAACACGTATCTGTAGAATTAGATAAGGTTAACAACAGTAACATATTTCTAGGAAAAAATAAACTAATGTTAATTTATTATAAGTAACTAACTAATATATTAAATATTTCCTCAACACACACAAACTAAGAGAAGGTTTTAATACTGAGTTATGAACTGAACCCAAGATAAGAGCCATTTATTGGTTCTTTCTTTATTTGGACCACTTTCTTGAAGAAACATTTATTTTTTATATCCGTAAAACATAACCGTTTGTTTTATTGAGATAATCCTGTTTGATTTATTTTGCTTTCGTGAAATATTGGAAAAGTTTCCGATTAGAATTTGCCCTATTTGTCAATGGGAATAGGGTTTGTATCGATGTTAGTATTGGAATTTGGAATGCTTAAATGGAATATGAACAAAACTAAAACCGCTTGCATAACGATTTTTATATAAATAACCGTAGTTCTTCTTATATTTTTCCATTATTATAAATATTGAACTCGTGTGATTGGTACATTCGCTATTTTCAAGTGATATAAATATTTGAATAATGTTATTCAAATTCGAGACAGTCAAAGTCAAGCACGGTCAAATCTAGTCACACCACAACAATTTAGTAAAGTGATAGTGATTTTATTGAAGTGAAGGCATGTTGTCCTCAGACCTCTTGAACTAATAAATGTAACTAATTTACTTAAGCTTGTCTATATTTATGTAATATAAGGAGTAAAACACCAACACACCTGCTGGTCTCAACGGAACACCAGCGTTGGTTAATTTAACCAGCTAATGCTAAGTTGGAACTGGTTTGTGACAAAAACAACTGTTGTTTTTGTTTATTTTATGTGTTGTGGTTGTTTTTGTCGAAAATAAAAATATGTCTGTCTATGTCAATATTTTTGTTGACAAGTTAACAAAACGATACACAAGACAAACGAAAACGAACAAGATAAACGAATTAGAGCGATTACAATATATATATTTTTACGATACCCTTTTACATGGTTTTACCAAAAGTGACCTTCATTTTACGAATGATAAATACAGAAAGTTAAGAATAATATTGTTTTATTAGCTTTTATGTACCAGTTATATTGACAGTGGCCTTGCTAACCCCATCAGTCTCCAGTAACCCGATTAGGCGGCGGAACTTGAGGCATCAATTATTGGTTATCAAGCAGGCGCATGCTACATAAATCAAAACCGTCACAGACTGATACCATTTCACATGTTAATCCCGATATCGGGACTGTGGAGGGATTTGGACAATGTATGGCTGTTTCACTATTTAGACAGTTTGGTTTGACGTCACTATGGACAATCCTAAGCTTTCTTGGAAGTCTTTGTGTAACAGTTCAATTTTCAAAATTGAAAAAAAAAAGTGTAACAGTAGATCTGGAGACTGATGATGATGGTACCGCTGCCACTGATGATTGATGAAATTATGGAGCTTAAGGTGGTTCGATTTATATACAAAAGTATTTTTATTAAATATGGTAGAATAAAATCTGAAAAAAAAATTGGATGGATACATGTAAAGTGAGGATGTTTTTTTTTTCTTTTGACCCCATTGTGTGGAATATGGTTGGATAGGAAATCTAAAAATATTGGAGGTGTACGAAAACCTTTTTTTTTCGACCATTTGCGAAATATTTAGAGCTTTAAAGTGTTAATTTTTGTTAGTCAAGTGTCCCTCTCTGCTGGCTGAGCGGTTAGTTTTGAAGATGTGAAAAAATCATGTTTGTAGCATAAAAAGTGTGTGAAATGTAATTAAAAGGAAAACTATTACAGCTTAGTAGGCTTTACAATGTTTACGAGTTACAGACAACCAAGTCATAAAATATACTTGAAGAGACAAATTTCGTACAAAATTCATTTAAATCGCAAAATCAATCAAAAATAGTACCTATCAAACAAGAAGCTCTATTCTAAGTTAATTTATAGATACTGAACTACAGCTACGGAGCCCTACCCCGCGCGTGGCCACGCATTTAGTCAATTATTAAATCATAATGATTATTCATTCTTCGGATCCTACTATTTATTATTTACGTATTAATTAAAACATACAAATACATACAACAAAACAAAAACAAAATGTGCATCTGGGTTTTTAAACACCTAAGATTGAGATGGACAGAGCATAATTATGATAAAAGATATGAAACATTCAGTCTTATATATTTTATCATTTTTTTATTTTTTTTAATCATCCAGCGTCTATTCAGACACTGGATAATGAAGGTGATAGGATGATGAGGGGAAGGGGTTTGTTAGGGTTTCCGACATGTAAAATTTCTAATAAACGACTTTATTTGATAGTATTAGTACCATTAATTTGAATTGCTACTAGGAAGAAACAATCTTGATACATTGTTGTTGGACAAAGGATCCTGATTTGCGATCAAGTTATGACCAAGACTTAACAGTCCACGGGGCGCTGTTAACTGGGATTCAATTATAACTTCACTCCTTTGAAAGCAAAGACTATAAAGTGCAGTACAGATAAACTATCCATTTTACACTTCTTAAACAGAATTGAATAGAATATAACTTTATTGGACATCCATACAGAAAAACTTATAAAATAAACAATAAACTTAAACAGTACAAAGTCGGCCTTATCGCTTAGAGCGATTTCTTCCAGGCAACCTTAGGGTGGATAGAAGTAGACTAATGAGATTTGTGGTTACAATACTGCTAGATGTGTAAGGAAGGAGGTGAAGGGAGCGACACGTCAGTCCAAACAACAAGCTAGTTACGCACTCATTTAATATATTCGTAAATGAAGGTACTATAGCAACTAACTATATATATAACAAATACAAATTAAACAATAAAATGCGTATGACACTATATATTATGTACTAACAAAGATTACATAATATTAATACACAAGTACTTAGATATATAAACTAATATATAGTACTCGTTAAGACGTTTTTTTACTTTCACTTTCGATATAAATATACATTATTAAATGCGCACATATAAATATTTTTAGTTCCATTAGGTGAATTGCAGACGCAGTACATTCTTTATATACATATGTCGCCGCAAGTAATCGAAAAATGGCAGGAAAAAATAAATCATTACATAATTTTTCTACCAAAGTAATTAATTCTTACTAGAATTATTTTTATATTCTAATAAAATAAGTTTCCAAAGATATACTGAAACTATAATAAAGTTCTGTAGCCAGTAGGTAATATAGTCTAAAAGTAAACGACTTGGCAAGTATTGTTAATTACTTAAGATGTGGCTCAAAGCGCGCAGCTATCTCTCTCGCGCATTACAACATTTGTAAACGTATAAAATCACTGAGTGATTATTAGAAAAGTGAGAGACAGATTTATTTATTTACATAGGAGAAATGTTTAAAAAAGTCTTCGGTACCTTTTAACTTGGCTGTGGAGTTTGAAAATGTGTTTTTTCATTACTCCGTCGCCAATATAAATGTATCTGAATAAAAAAATTCTTAATATTTTATCTATATAAATAAACAATTTCGCCTCTCTCTTTTCCAATATCGCCACTCAGTGGTTATATATGTTTAAAAATATTGTTATGCGCGAGAGAGATAGCTGCGCGTTTTGAGGACTATTTTACAAAATTAAGAGACATGTCCTTTGTACCTAATAGAATTACTAGATGTTTTTAAATGTATTAAGAAACTTTAAATACAGTTTACTACAATTTAATAAAATAAATGTCCCCAAAATGAGAAAGTTTGCCATTTATCAGCTGATTTCGATAAATTTGGCAGAAACATTTTGTGCTCAATTCTAAACGAGATTTTCGAATAGGACAAAAACCGGTCATTTATGTTTTCAGGATATAAACAAATTGTACAAAGAATTTTGTGCTCGCGTAGTTTAGGGGCTCTCAAAATGCTGTCTCTTCTGTGGTGTTTATTCCATGACCACATCTTAACAGCATGCATGGCCCAGTTGACTCATAACCCGCGATGCCAGTTAACTTCGTGAAGCAATGTTCCAGACATAAACTAAGTCTTATAAGAATACTAGCTGTGCTCCACCGTTTCACCTGTACGATGATGAAATAAAAATTAGCCAGGTACGATTTTGACTGACACCAGCTTCCGTAACTTCTTGCGAAAACAAGATTAGAAAGTATGACAAATCTTGTTGTCAAAAAAATGTTGATTCATACAAGTACCTTCCAACTGTTGGTGTAAATTGAGAATCCTATAATCATCAGCATCTTCATCTCAGCCATAAGAAGTCTACTGCTGGACATAGGCCCATGGATTTCCAGACCGCTTGGAAGCGGCTTGCATCCAGCGTCTTCCCGGCACTTGTATAAGGTCATCTGTCCATCTCGTGGCTGATCTTCCTACGCTGCGCTTGCCGGAGTGTGGTCTCCACTCGAGAACTTTTCAGCTCTAACGGCCATCGTGCGTGCTATGTGCTGTTTAAGTATCACGCCGCTTTAACTTGCTAATCCGCTGTGCTATGTTGGTGAACTTGTACATCTACGGATCTCGTCATTTTTGATTCGATCTCGTAGAGAGACCATGTAAAACAGCAAGAATCAAAGAAGGTGAGAGAATCCTGTAATATAAATAAATTTAAAATGACCGAATTATTGTATTATTTCTTTGAGTATATTTTATAGCGCTCAATCCAAGGAATGTTTTTGGTATTAGTAATTCCAGCTTAACATCTTGACTATGATTTCATCGTAGCCAATTGATGTCATTTTCCAGGATTTCGGCTACACTTATGATGCATTTCATAATGACGTGAAAACACTTATTTAAACTATCACGGTAATTCACAACATATCGGAAACTCGTAAAAAGATTATAAAAGAGGGTAAGTATAATAATTGATTAGTTTCTTTAGTCGACGGTTATACGCTCAGTTTGACGTCAGTTCAGTCCATCGGTCTAGTCCGAATGACCAGATAATCTGTCCTGTTAACTGACGGTAATGATCACAGATGAAGAATTTTTCGCTACGCTCAATAGATGAAGGGTATATGTAGTGTTTCACACCGTGTCCACTATTGTTGCCAAAAATATATGGAAATATAAAAATTTCTGACAGCGTTTATAAAAATATGTCCATATTGTACGTACGTTCTAGACCATCACTAGTTATGTAGCATAAACGAATGCACTAAATTATCGCGTATTTTAGCAATTAATTTTTCTTCACGTGACGCCCACTTGACGAAAATGTATGACCGAAGAGTAGGAATGAAGCGGACTCAATTTATACAGCTCAATAGCGACAAGCATACGCGTTCCATCGTAGACCGTAACTGTCGTTAACACCAGGTGAGTTGACGGTCAAGCGCAAGCCTATTTTCGAATAAATAAAAGAGCAAAGTTTATGGGTCCTTCTATTATGATCCAACTTCCTTGGAAATGATGATCCAGAATGACAAATATTAAATATTTTATATAATTTTTATCAGTCGGTTGTTGTGATGGCTGAGCAGGTAATGAATGACTCTCGTCCTCATTCTATAAATGGCGTCTAACGATATATCCTAAAGCCAAGACTTTTTCACTGAATCAGACTGCTTTCAGTCTAGGATTGACCGTGTAACCGTGTTTTTCATCCATTTTCTGGCGTCAGTCATAAGTGTGATCCACCTACTGACTGAACTGATGCCAAATTGAATATGTAACCGTTGTCTTAAATTACGAAATATTAGTTGATTAAATCAGACTTATTTATCAATTTATATTTGTCGTCAACACAACAGATGCTTTGACATATAGTCGGGGAAAAATCCCTCTTCTGAATCACTTGTCACCAGAAACCACTCGAGCGCATACTGGAATGAAACTGATTATACATATGTAGCGCTTTTAGCGCTTTAACTCGGCGAATAATTTTTAAACAGATTTTTTGTGAAGTTCGTTTGATGCAATTTAGTATTATTTAATTTTACAAGAATAAAGCTGTCTGCTAAGTTTTCTTTATAAAACTAATTACAATTCAGGAATTCTCAAAGCTAGAATGAATATCTAGATTTTTTCAAGTGAATAATGAATATGAAAACATAGTTTTTTTCCCACGTGATTTATTTATTAGGATCACTTCCCTTTTTCCCATTTCTATATTTTTATACAACGTAATAATATACATACATTTTGTAGGTACATATTATGTACCTAAATTAAATTTTTAATAGTTGCATTAATATGTTGTTTTTCATAAGGGCTATTATTAGCTCTCTCTCTCTCTCTCTCTCGCACACAATAAAGCGCTTATCGCTGGATTTTAGATAGAGCTAATGTTACAATTATTATAGTTTTTTCGCTCCAAAACCTTCGCACAATGGATATCAGATTGACACTTGTGGCAAGTGTTCAAATTGTCACCAAATTGAATGGGGTTGCGTTTTTACAGTCTAAAATACGTTATTACATAAAACGTGAAATGCTTGAAAGATATTTACTAATTATTTACTAACTTATCCATGCTACAAGGCAGGCAAATTGTCTGGTGGTAAGCATTAAGATGAGTGAGTGACATATTTTAAGGGTTCCGTACCTCAAAAGGAAAAAACTGAACCCTTATAGGATCACTTTGTTGTCCGTCTGTCAGTCTGTCTGTCTGTCTGGGTGCCAAGACCTTTATCTCGGAACGCGTGAAGGTATCGAGTTGAAATTAAAACCATATACGCAGATCCATAGTCTCTTGCTGCAGAAACAAAAATAAAATTTCTCAGTTTTCGTAAAAAGAAAGTTACAGCCGAATATGTCGTAAAAAATGCACATTTCGACACTCACAAGGGAATCAAAACTTATGGGGTACTTCCCGTTGACCTAGAACTATGAAATTTGGAAATAAGCATTGTGTTAGAGTACACATATAGGAAAAAATCCGAAATCTGGACACTTTTAACTAAATCACAAAAAAATTGTGTCTTTATGCAAGGAATGAGGGCCAAAATTTTAAAGTGAATTAACCGTATCATGTGGTGTGTCATTAAAAAGAGCCAATTAGCACTAGCTAAAACTGGTTTTTAAATATTTTTACCATGTATATTTTTCGGTTTATGAAGGAAAATATATGATTTCCCCCTTTTATCTACTAGTTTGTACGGAATTCTCGGTGGGCGAGTCAGACTCGCACTTGTCCGGTTTTTTTTTTATTTTGTCTTTGAAAACTACAATATATTGATGTTGTTTACACGTTAAGTTGTTTATAAGATTTAATGGCAACAGAATAAAAGTTCTTCATTTGTTATGTTATACCGCCACATCTTTATTTAACTTTAATAAACCCCAATCCTTAAAAGCCACGTACACACACATTAATTTCTTAGTAATTACTTGAACAAATTGATGGCGAGTATACTGTCATGCATGGCGTGGAGTTTTCCTCACAAATTCAAATACAGACATACATGTTTTACATTTAAAATGTTTTTTTTATTAAATTCCCATTTTACAAAATAGATTATATGAGTGACTTTGTTAAATTTATAAAAAAAAGCAGTTTTCACTTTTCTATACTTTGTTAGACTTATTTTAATATCGCACGTAAGGGCCAACTGTTGGAACTTATTTTTAAGTGAAGCACCTTTTATATACACAAATTCGCAATAAATTACATTCAAAATAACAAATATAATATATAACAGATCAGCAAATAGTGCCGTAATTTTTCAACTTGTCCAGTTTATTTTATTATGAATCAGTAATAATATTAGGTGCCTCACTTTCAGGTAACCATTGTACGAGTATCTATATTTACATTTGTTTTACGTTTAACAGTCTTTACTAACGTTTACCTAACAATATAATAGCTATACTTTAACTTCAGCAAACACTGAAACTACCGACTATTTACCCGAAAAGAAAAAACAGACTAAGGCGTCATTCACACTGTTAATAAGCACAAAGATCACGACCGCTTACAGAACAAACAACCGATGATATTCTATTTGCCCTCTTGTGAGGACACCGCCTAATTGAGTTTGTTTTACGTGTCTGAACCTGAAAATGAAATGGGGAAAAATCTGAGGTAAATATTACCTTATTATCTGCTTGAGAAAGAGAATCAGCGAGGCGTATGATTGTGGCTCCCACAAAGCTGCGATTGATAATGTGATAATGTTGGGCGAGCGAGCGCAACGAGCGAAGCGTTTCAGTTTCTGAACCGCCGGTCTTGTTTCTGTTTGTGTGGGTCTGTCTATTTATTATCCTCTACTTGTCGTATTTCTTAAATTAGTAATTTGTATATCATTTATATAATAATTTTATCATATTTATAAGAAATGATAATTATGTTTATAAATAGTGATCTGTGAAAAAAAAATGTTAATGGGGCTAAAAAGTGACCGTGGTCATGATTAGAAGATACAATAACTAGAACTTGTCAAAAAATAGTCTACTAAAAGTTGTCATACTCTGAATCAGGACCAGGGGTTAAAATGTAAAGCGGGATTGCTGTTGTACTAGGTATAATTTCATTATTGTTATCATGATTGAAAAAAAGACTCAGTTGTACAATTCCACGAAAACTCAATATATGTATAACAAAAAAAAATTTAATACCTACTTATTAAAATAATTTTTCGTATTCGTATAGGTAATAAACATTCGAATTAACACGAGTTATGAGAAGTAAGACCAAGCAGCGATACAACATTTCCATTTCTGACACAGAATATTTCAATAGTACTCTTCTTGCTAAAATCCGAAGAGCATGTCCCTCAACCTCTCAGCCCTCAACATAAACAAATTTTATAGTAACAAATGATAGTCTCGCATTAATCAAAACAATTACATGACAAATTATTAAATTATCGTCAAAACAAGAGGCAATCTAATGTTCATCATAAGCCTCTTTATTCAAATACGTTTTTAATTCCATAATTACACCTCCATATACATAACGGGGATGCATTTAATTTGATCACGTGACAAATGTCACATTGACAGATGCTGGAATCAAAGATGGCGTCCAGTATTATTTATTATATAGTAATATGTACCTTATAGTAGAGCCGTTAAGGTACATATTGCAACAAAATTTTCAATATTGTCAGTATTGCATGCAAGGGTGAGAAGAACGTGTCATTAATAAATTAGCTGATTGATTTGAAATTAGCCACCGTTTCCATAAAATTGCTATACTTTCAATGACATCACTTTATGATTAGAACTTTTTGTTGTTATGAACTAATCTTAATTAGACGGTGAGTTGGTTTTATTGTATGTTATACTCATCTGTTTTGTATTTATTTTTAAGGTACTTTATTATTAGTTTAACATCTACTTAATAAAATAATGAATTTATCGAAATTACTTTGATTATTTGATTAGCGAGTTTGTTTAAAAAAAAAACTTTCTGTTTTCTGCAATCATTAAAATTAAACAAATTACCTTAACTAGACTGCACGGTTCAACCGTTTGTGTGTGAAAAGACAGACAGAGAAACAGAGAGGCAAAGCTTCTTCTGCTTTGATAATATTATTTAGAATTATACTTGTAAACGATAGTCTAATAACGACATATCAGTCATCATTTAATTGTGTCCAGTCTTTAAAGCTATAAGAGCCAATTTAAAAGATATTAAAACTTACATGTACAGATTTGAAAAGTGTGTATTTTCAGTAAGACAGCGGGTGAATCCATGAAGAATAGCTAGTCTTATGATTAAACGAAATTGACGCTCCATAACAATTACTAAATGAATGCATAGTAACCACCCTTGACCAGTTGGTTCACGGGTGCAAATTATAAACCCGGACGTATTACTGTTTGTTTGGCTTACTTTATGAGCTGAAGCGGATAAATTATAAACGCTGAGATATAAAAACGTGTTATTTTCAGTTAGTTCTCTCGAGTTTTATGGGTGATCAAATTGTATTTTTACAAACTTTAATGTTATTTGTAAGGGCGGACGGCGATAGTTGAAACGAAGTACAAAGCTAAGGATCCTTACCGAAAAACGTTACTTAACTTTAACCAACGTCTTAAGTTCTCTGTCTTCCTTCCACCACGTGCTTTACGTGTCAGCCAGAAGTTGACAAAATATGTTAACCATCGCTTAAAGTTAAGTAACGTTTTTCGGTAAGGCAGTAAATCTTGGACAACTCCCACTGGCTCGATCATGTTGAGATTTACTTACCTTTTAATATGAAGTATTCTATAAGCATGCAATAATGAATATGATACGACGTGGCTGCAATGATAGAGCTGGAAAATTGGTATAAGGACTTCCTGTTGTTCATGATGCGTAGAGTTAAAATTAATTTAATAGTTTTCGCAAAGACTTTTTTATTATTATTTGAAAATAGGCTTGCGCTTGACCGTCAACTCACCTGGTGTTAAGCGACAGTTACGGTCTACGATGGAGCGCGCTTGCCTAGAAACTGCTGGACTTGATGTAAATAGGACCACAAATTCTGTGAGTTTTCATAAGCGTTGTTAATTAAGTACATGCAATATTGAGGTTTTGGTGAGTGGATAAAAATAATTTTGACAAGTCTCAAATGGAAAATAGTAGACATTTCGAATTTGGATTCACTCGAATCATTCTATGCATTATTCATCATCGTATTAAAGAATTCTCGTTCAATTGTTTCTATATTTTTTTTAATTACGGATTGTCATGATGGTTTTCGGTGAGTGTGTGTGTATGTTATTCTAAAAGGAACCTTATACTTATGCATTTTTAGTTAGTACTAATACAACTTTTATAAAATCATGAAAAACTCTTTTCGCTTTATAATCGAGCCGCAACTTGAATGTTTATAGTTTTAAGAGAAGAGTGAAAAGCACTTAAAGTAATTAGATTGCGGAAAGGTTAGGACGGAGCCACTGTGAACTGCTTATAAACGAGTGGTATACAGGATGTGCTAAATACGTCCTATCTTACTAAATTAGTAAAATAAATATTGGTTATGGATAGATGTACGTTTAAATATTTGTTATTTATTATATATTATGTGCCATTACCGCTATATGATATTTGGACAAAAAATAGCTATATCATGGATTAACACTTAAGCGTTATATCCTAACTAAATAAATATATAAAGTATTGTGTTCTTGTCAAATTCTCTAGTATGGTAACAATTTCGCTTTACCCGCCGCGGCTTCAATCACGTCCACAATCCTAGCGGCTTCAAGTCTATAAGAATATGATATCATTTTTCAAATCAACCAACGTTTTCCTAAATCCTTATCAATGAAACGGAATCAAATATTGATATAATATAATATACAAAATAATTTTTGACGTGACAACGTCTAATAAATCGATGCACGCCGGCTGCATGCACGAAAAAGTATGCCTCATTGTCCTGGTACGTTACGCTCCTTGTCCCGTTACAACCGCGCGCGGTGGCTGAGGAAGCGGGCGGGTGTGCGCCGCGCCCGACCGCCGCTTCAATTATTTATCATTCCTAGGAGCTCGCGCGCGGACGTATGTTGTCACGTTAAACTATCGTCCGTAAACCGACTTTAGAGACAACCATTTTTTATACATGATAGATCTACGATTGACCACCAACTCGCGCCTGATGTTAAGATGATGACTTAAAACGTAAAATTTTGTATTTAACGTAAAGAACAGCATAACAACACTTTTTGCTGATAGAATAACAAATATGAGAAAAGTGTAATAAATCATCCAGATTTTAATAAGCACTAAAACCTTGCTAGCAAAGGAACAGTGCCATATTGAACGTTCCATTTAATTTCGCATGTTTTCGTAAAGTTTGTACGTGTAAACAACACAGTGGAAAACTAAAACAAGCAACCAATGGCTACATCTGGTAGAGGCGAAATTTAAAACAGTAACAAATAAATTATATACAAAATAAAAAAAAACATTATAAGGACAAGTTTGCCAGTTAAAAAGTAGATAATAAAAAACACATACACATACAAAATAATACAAACAAATTATTGATACACTTGAACTTCACCGCGAGTTCGCATTTTGTTGAAAACATAATCCAAATAAAAACAAGGACAAAAAACTTTCACAAAATGACTAGAACAGTTGTTTAGTGTGTTTTCGTTAAAAAACAATTAAAACTCATTCATATTAGACAATTGTTGTAAAAATATCTTACATAAGTATTATTTTACTAATGCGTTATCAGAAAATTGTGCTTCACGTATTGTATTCAACTACTAGCTAAATCTGACATAGCAATACAAAACCTGGAAACCTGTTAGGTAGACGTTTTCTAACTTTAACTGGTTAATTAAACGCCACTCATGTTTGCAGAAGTCCCGTTTCTCTCGCATTTGGAATTAAATAAATTGGATATGTGAAAACATGTGAGCGCTATTGTTTTTATTTCTCGCTGCGTCGAGTCTGTACTCCTTTCGTATTTAGAGATTTCACTTAATTAAATGGTGTTTATGTAAAGCGCTTTGTTTGACACGTCTTGTTGTTTGTTTATCTCCGGCGAAATCATACACAAAACATCATTCTATGATCACCTTAGTAGGCCACGAATTTTTAATGTCAGTAGAATATAAATAATTCTTTATATTATATTATGAAAATCTTCCTCTACACAGTTTAAGCAATAAAATATTTAGATTCTCATTATTTAACTTTATTAATTATTTTTTAATTAATTTCAAAATTCAAAAGTATAGAAAAACAAGACATTTGTCATATTAGATTTCTATGGCGTCAAACAACTATGGGTAGGTATCTATTAAACACGAAATTATCACTAAGATTGCCTATACGTTCAATTATATCTTGAGTAGCTTGCTAGACATTCAAATACCTAGACTACCTAACTGATACATATAATAGATAGATCCTATAATAAAATGGGTACATAGCAAGCATCAGACCACCCTGTATAGCCCAGTCCACTACATCACTGTCCCCGGGGAGTACCGCGGGTCGGATCCACATTTTTTCCCCGTAAATCTAATTTATTTGTATTAGTTAATGACTTATACGCGTACTTCGAATGCCACCAGTATAACTCTTTCATAGTGCGATGAAGTGATTTTGATACATTTTTGTGTTACAATTTCTTACACAAACAATATTTTAAGAAAAACGGTTTTATTTTTATTTTAATTTTGAGCATATTTTTATAAATCATCTGTGATTATTCTTTGACATTCCATTATGTAGCATTTATGAAAATAATATTTAAATGTAAACAATACTGATTTTTAATAATTCAAAAATGAATTATACTTGATATTAAAATATATTATATAAATAAATAAGTAATATATAAATAAGTTTACTGTTTTAAATGGCAAATTATTGATTTAAAAATAATATTGCTATAAATATCTAGTTTTTGGCTAGATAGTGTTGTGTGAAATGTCCACCAATATTTGTTTATTTATTTTATCTTTTAGAAGTTAAGTTTGATACACATATTTCACAATATAATTCCACATTTATCTTTGTATTTTTTGTATTTCTAACTAATTATCAAAATATCTACCGTCTACCAACTTACAAACACGATTAGTAAGTTTTTCGATCCTTGTCAGTTTGATAACTCGGTCGCACGGTCAATAATAAAAAGTATCAAAATCATTAGTTTCTGCTATCAAAAGTGTCGATCCGTTCGTATTGCAAGCAATTATTTTAAGTTTATTTCCGTGTCCGGACATTTCGCGGTTTACCCGCGCGCTATTAGCGAATTCCGAGTTTACCCGGACGAACATTTTAATGGTCATCCTATGAGATTGCATTTTAACTGTTCTGGTGTTTTCTTTTAAACATTAAGTTAGGCAAATCATTTATTTTAAAGTTATTTTAATACATAAAATCACGTCCATTTTCCCTTAGAGGGTAGGCAGAGCACCAAAGACCATAAGGCCGTTTGACGCCACATTTGACCGTGGTTAGCAGATTAGATGGAAGGGAGAGGGTATTAGAGGGTTAGAAGGGATTATAGGGTAAGGTGTACTATTATCTTGCCGAGACAAGAGGTCAGCCTATCGTCTACATAAACGTCAATTTCTCATAATCTTATGATTATGAGAAATTGAAATAATCGTGTCATCGCCCACTGAAGAGCGTAGGCCTACCTCCTCCTCGCATTCTATTCATGTTGGTCCTGTGTTAGGTAAATAATCTTTGACCGGGTTTTTTTTATATTGGACCAAGATATATGTATATGTAAGGATTGAATTACTTGTTCACTAATACTTATATAATATTTTACGTAACCTCTATTCTTCACCTAGCTACTTACATTACTTAATCTTTACATCATCATCATCTCAGCCATTAGAAGTCCACTGCTGGATATAGGCCTCCCCTAATGTTTACATATTCATGTATATTACATTTTTTATTTACTTACATTTATATTTATCTTTACAAAAAAAAATATCTTGTCCAGGTTAATGTCGTCGACCCAAAAGAGATGGTGGGTGCCCGACGCTCCGTTTACCAGAATGTGGACACCAATCCACATACTATCACTCATCCTGCCAACGTGTCCTGCCCAGTACCTACTAAATTGTTTGAAGCTAGCGACATGTAACGAAGTAACAAAAAATCACCATAACATTCAAACAAAAAGCAACTTAAAAAGTCTAAACCAAAATTGAAATGGCAACATTTGATTTAGAACAATAACATCAAAAGCCCTCGGGGCGACATGTGGCCTGTTAAGTGCCGGTGACAATACTACAAATAAAGTTACGTTCTATTCTATAGGAACCAAATTTATTAATTTACAATACGACAAAACTCTTAAAACTTGAACAACCAATCAAATTTCAACCCAATCTCAATTTAAATAACGATTAATTTCGAATAATAAAGTAAATAAAAAATAACATTTCTAGGATCTTAAATTTTCAGTCTACAGATGGAGAAAATAGAGTGAAAAATTGAATGATCATAAAAATGAATAACCGTTTATTCATTTGAAATAAACCCATATTCAAATAATGCTAGGGTGTGGTATCGGTTAAAACGTATGTAATTGTTGAACGTATTAGGGGACGTTTCTAAAACATTTCGAGCGTGTCGAGTTTAATGAATTTAGTTCGATGAGCGAATACAATCGCACGCAAGTGGAGTCATTATGGTGAAAAATAAAGATGGTATGTAGTCGGGGCAATATGTCATTAAACCTAAATTAGTTGAAACACTTTTTATATTGTAGCCATCAAAACTTTTGAATAAGTTTTGCTTTTTTATCTTGAGTTATGACAAAAAAAATAATGAAAACAAATTAACACTGAAATAATATTCATTATAAATAAATGTTATGGCTCACTTCATTTTGCGTTCCAAATTCTTTTTTAGAGTTCCGTAACCAAAGTGTAAAACGGGACCCTATTACTGAGACTTCGCTGTCTGTCCGTCGGCCGTCCGTCCGTCTGTCACCAGGCTGTATCTCATGAACCTTGATAGTTAGAGAGTTGAAATTTTCACAGATGATGTATTTCTGTTGTTGCTATAACATAAATACTAAAAAAACAGAATAAAATTAATATTTAAGGGGGCTCCCATACAACAAACGCGATTTTTTTGCTCGTTTTTGCTCGATATTGATAACGGTAACAAGTAGATGCTTGAAATATTCTCAGAATATTGAGTTATATTATTCACTTTAAAAATAAATAATTAAATTAAAATAAAATAAATATTTAAGGGGGCTCCCATACAACAAACATGATTTTTTGCTCGTTTTTGCTCGATATTGATCACGGCAACAGGTAGACGCTTGAAATATTCACAGAATATTGAGTTATTGGCCGGTTTTATTTCAATTTAAATTCAATACATTTACGCTACGTTACGCTTAGACAGGAATTCTAACTAATATTAATATTTACGAACAGCAGACCTCGCGCGTACAACATTTGTACATGTAAGGTAAGGCCGCCAAAATTGTCACATACATCACAAAAGTAACACAACTGATTTTGTGTTACCCTTACACAAATGTAACCCAAAAGTAACACATCTTTTGGGTAAAGGTGGTTTCATAATGGTTAAATAAATAACCTAAAATAATACAAGATAAATCAAAATATCGGCCGACAAATGGCTATATACGTAGCAAACTTCTCATTTTAATTGGGCGTTCATAATCTTGTATGTTTATATCGACAACCGATCTGTTGCTTTCATCAGAATTCAAAATGTGGTTTTTGTACACACTCCGTCTTACATACGAACGCATGTTAAAATCTTATTCACTGACTAAGGACTTGTCACTTTCTATCAGACGGGAACTGTCACGCGTGAAAACGGAACAAAACACTTAATCTTAAATGCGCTTATTCAACGTTTTAATTAAGACGGACTGTGTTTCGGAATATATTTCGTTATTAAGATGTAAAGTGGATTGATAAAAAAAATTGACGTACAATGGTAAGCTTATCATAAATTGAAAAAAAAAGATTTACTTACCTCAGTACAAATAGTTTATTTTGTTTTCACTTAAAGTCTGATATAAAAAAAAAAACATAAACGTCCTTCTTACGCGGTCGGGTAAAAATTTAGCTTATAATTTAGTATTTGAAGGGGTCTAAATAATACAAAATACGAGTACATGCCTTTCTTAAAAAAACTAAAATCTAATTCGTATGTAAGTACAACTAGCCATGTACCGACGCCTACCACCACAGACACCCCATAGCTGAAGCAGGACAATAGTGTTAAGGGGCGCGCACACGACGCAGTGCACGTGACCGGCACGTGACGACGCGACGATGGCCACCGGGATGTTGATGTGTGCGAGTTATGTAAAAACTATGGAGTAGACTTTTACCATAATAATAATAAATGTTGAAGAATATTGGATGGTTTCTCACTAGCTTATATCTCATTAGCTTATGAGTGTAACATATTTTCTCATTGCTTATGAAAAATTGTAATTAAATTGATTCCAAAATAATTTGCAGGTTAAAGTCGCATAAATTGAATGGCTAGCTATTATTTTAGTATATTTAAAACGCCCAAAAGACTGGCATGACTTAGTGGTTGTTAACCAGAAACTATTACAATTAGTATAACATTATAAAGCTGCAAGCATAAATTACCACTGACATCAGGCGGAGACTTCACTTCAGTATTTTGCCAAGCACTAGAAGAGGAAGAGTTTCTTTAAAATAAAAAAAAACACACCAAGAATTCACGGAGTGTACATCGTTTTATAAAGTACGTATTATAACAACACACTCCGTGAATTCTTGGTGTGTTTTTTAATTTTAAAACTATTTTCTTTGTTTAAGACTATTATGAAGAAAACTCCTTGTCTGAACTTTATGACGCTTTATTATTACTTATAACACTGCACTTATTTCACTGCACTGAGCGGTCTGACGCTAAGACCGCCTTTTTGCTACCGAGTTACGCCGCGACTACTTTTTCGAAGGGCCGCTCGCGCTCGTCCGCCCGCGATATATCCCCTCCCCGGAATTACAACATCACGCCATCATCCGGGGTAGCGTTCATTCTGTTCGATCACCGTTCTCCAGAGTATATAAATTAAGAAAATAGCAGTGCTGCCACTCCGCAACACTGAAAACACCGCACACCACATACAACAAATATTCAAATCATGACACTCGGCCATCCGCTTTTGTGCAACGTCCCGATGCACAACAACTCTCTAAAAGCAAGTCTGATTAATCATATCGAACCCTTTGGACTCCTTAAAGATTTGCTGCAAAATAAAATAGTTAAACAGTAATTATTATGCTAATTTTATAAAACTACTTATGGCACACTAAACTTTGTAGTATACGTTGTCGTAACTAGTTATTATTGTAGATACAAGTAATCATGACACTCGGATTCGTTTTTAAATATGACAATTATTTTATGTTTATTCTAGCTGGTCTGGGAACCGGAGGCTTCCTATTCGTGTGTAAATGTACACTATGCAGATAAATCATTGTTGTACAAATATGTCATACGGATCGAGTATATATTCTGGTATTTCCAGAGGTTTGGTATATAATTAAAAAAAGTACATAAAAACTTATTCAATTCGCATTATTAATTTACTGTCGGTTACTCAATTACTTCCTCCTCTGGCTTAGTGATTGCGAACGGCAGCATCATTATATAAATGTCCCAATGTTGTTGTGGCCACTGAAGTATCATTCAAATCTTGTAGACTTGGACTTGTAGACTTTTTTTTATGAAAAACTCTATAAATACTCCTTTTTGTTCTTCGTCCAAACATTAAAATGACCAACGACAAAGCTTGAATAAAATGAAAGCAAATTTCGTCCAAAAATAATTACACATAAATTCAAATATTTAGATCCAACTCAAACCAGCTCCAGTAATAATTTGGTGACACGAGTACGTTAATTTTGTAAGTGCTCTCATAGGAATCAACATTTTAAACTGTATTTCTGTCATTGTCCTGCCATTACCAAATAGCATTTTAAAATTGTGTAACGTATACTCCCCAAATCCGAGTAATAGAGAGAATAAGAGAACGGAAATAATTTTCCAAACCCCTTTTTTTTTCTTAGCAAGTCGCTACAACCGCATTAATTTCTGTCAAGCTTGTGGATGATCGGCAAAGCACATGAGCAAAATTTTGTCAGTTTAGAATGTCAGAAGTATTATTATTTTCTAATCACTAAATTTCATTATCATAGGGACAAATTAGTCACGATAAACTACAGGTAGCTGATCCATTGTCAGTCCTTCACCAACCGTTATTTGACTGGCGTATACCTGTTGCTGTTTACCATTAAATTGATGTACTATCAAGTTGAATCACTTCACATCACAGATGCCCTGAGTTGACATCTGTCGGATTTTAATCTGTTGTTTGCCAAATTCTTCTTCTTAATCGTACACTCTAGTCAGAGTGGTCGTGGTTGCAATGGCGGTGGCTCCTCGCCGTGTCACCGTCACTCTCCAGGCCAGCTGCTCTTCTCGCGATGCTTCTCCATTTCTGCCGGTCGGTTGCATTGCGAGTACACTCTACTTCGGTGGACTGCGTAGCTTTTCTAATGAGGTCGGTCCAACGTGTTGGTGATCGTCCAGGACTTCGCTTGCCTTCTACACGGCCATGCATATGCTGCGATAGGCTCTCCGTCGAGTGCTCTTTTCTTGAGATCTGCGCAAAGAACTTCAGTATTTGCAATTGCCCAGTCGACGATAATCTATCTCGTATATGAATCTCTTTGAGGATAGAGTTGTTGGTTGTTTGTCAAATACATCATCACTATTTTGATGACACGTTAGCTAGAAAAAATACTGTACACATTACATACTAACAGAACTCAAACCGAGAATGTGGACATATTTATTTTCCCATCCAATATTTATAGTACTGATGTAACAGTAGAGCAGAAATTACTTGACTAGGTTTTAATAAACTTAATTGTAGGTAAAGACTGAGAATGTTTATACACAGAAGCATACTTAATTCCTTTTAGTGCACACCTGAACTAATACTAAAGCATCAAAAGAGAAGAAGCAGGTAATCACTTCCATAAATAAAATTTGTCTCAATATTTGTCTTACTAATTTCTGTTGTTTTTTTTTTTAAAAGGTCTATATGATGTCGACTAGTCATATCATAACTGCTCTTGCACTGAGTACAAGCCAGTGGTGATTTTGATAGTTGCCGTTTTATTTCAACTAACAATCATATTTCGGAAACGTTACCAGTCCTATCAAATATTGCTTATTTTTAATGAAGATATTTTTTTATTTATCGATTAATTTTCGTATGCTGGATCCAATACTGTTATATGCATACCAAAATTATACTAGATTTATCAAAATGTTCATATGCACGAACGATATTTAACGATATTGATCTAGAACCTAGAAATACTTGAATGCTTTGACAGCAAAAATAGAGGGCCAAATGTTATTACTATCATAAGACCACATGTTTGTATACCTATTTTGCAAGAAATAAATTAATTATGAATATTCGGTTTTTATATTTGACTAATTTTTGAACTCATAAACTGTACTTTTACAATAAAACCACCACCGGTGCAATCTATTTTTGAGGCTACTTTGTTTGAAATATGAAACTGATCAATCAGTTCTCTCTTTGAATTATCTTTAGTTCGTGATAAGAAACTTCGGTCATCGCTTAAATTCAAAGTCAAATTATTTCTTGGGCTTGTAACAAAAGTGTTATATTAGAAAAGCCCTTTTCAAATTAGTATTTTTTGTTATGTTTGTACTCCAAGCTTTTTCTGTTATAAAATACGATTTAACGTAGTTTTTATTAATTTAGATATAATATATTCTATTTATTTATGTCATTTTTATATCCAATAACATAATAAATAATAAAAGGATGTCGTCAAACTTATGTCAATATTCATAATAATGTTCAAAAGGCCAAAATAGAATAATAAAAAATATGCTAATCCACTTATGGAAGAAAGTAGAAAATATGATCCGCTGTTCCATTAGAACGAGAATTCAGCAAGATCTATTCTCATCAACTCATTCAAGGCATAAAATGGGTTTCTCTCAAAGAAACGTTTACTACGTACGTTTACTTTCGACTAATAGTTTTGTAATATTATCGAGTGGTTCATTTAACATACAGATTTGTTTATATATATTTTACGATAATTGTCAACGCTCATCACTGCTTACGTCACTGTCCAGCGGACAATTCAACAAAGTGTAGACACTGCTCTGCAGTTGCGAAAAATAACGTGGGTGTTCAAAACATGACATCTAATTACGTTGGCACATACAGATCGCTGACATCTATATATATTTTTATAATAATCCTTAACCGAATAGTATTTTTCGGAAAATGTCTTAGGCTTACTCATTTATCAATTCATGAATCTTATTGATGGAGTAATTTCCATTCTCTCTATAATCTAATAATAATAACCATAATAATTGAGAATCTAATAATTGCAAACAGATTACTCATAAATTTATTCGCTCTAACGCACTATACGCGTTTTATCAAAAGTAAGTGACTTAGTCGATTCTAATTAGTACGTTTCGGAAATTTCTAGCATAATGGCATTTGTCAAAACTCTTCGACACTTCGAGTTGCTATGCTCGTCAAGGTTACTTGCTGCGTGTCCGATCGGTTGATCTCTCATATATGATTTAAATTTTCTCTATGAAACTCGAAACTACATCAAAACTGGAATTATAACGTTATATCATCATTAAAAGTCAGGTGCTCAGGTTCTGGGAAAGTCCGATCAATGATTCTGCTATTCAACGCTTAACATAATCACATTAAAATGATCATTAATCGACTGGATTAATCAAATCCACTAAAATACAAGATCTGTGCACACTCTTGCACACCATATACATATTATACAAAATTTAGTTAATCAAGTTATTTTGGATTAAATACAGTTTGGAGCTTCTACTTTCCTTTGAATAGGCTTGAACTGCTGCAGTTTAAAACGTTCATGGCTGGAAGCTAAGTGTTCCGTGACCGGTTAAAATTATCATCCTGAAACCAAACCTTCATGGTTACAGCTAAAACATCATTGAATAATTGAACTTCAATCTTACAGCTCACTTACATGGTTGCAGCGAGAACATCATCAAATCTTCAAACTTCGACATCGTCAAATCTTCAAACTTCAAACATCATCAAAACTTCAAACTTCAAATATCGTCAAATCTTCACACTTCAAACATCGTCAAATCTTCAAACTTCAACCTTACAACGCGCCTATATGGCTGCGGCGAAATCATCATCAAATCTTCGAACTTTCCTTACGGCACACCTACATGGCCATACTTCTTTAGAATATTACCCTGCAGCTCACCTACACGGTTGCAGCGATAACATTATCAAATCTACGAACTTCAACTTTACGGCACACATACATGGCACTCTTTGGAACATTTTCCCTGCAGTTCACCTACATGACTGCAGCTAACAAACTCGTAAACACTAAAAATCCTTGAATTTCAAACTTGCAGTAACACTAAGTGTAGTTGTTAACACTAAGAAATGCACTTTAATTTTCAGCACTGTCGATACTCTGATATCTTAGCGCGGCTTTAAATTCCGCCTCCATGATTACAAGGCGTCAACGGATAAATATTCGCGACAAGTTACCGGTACACAATGGTACTATTTCTGAGGTTATTACATTACATGCCTTCGAAATTCAATTAAGATTTTAAGTCAATCGAACTATGTTATCTCTGTATAATTGAACTTCATAAACAGACTTCTGTATTAAATATTTACGCAGTGATACTCTGGTAAATCCATCAATATTGTAGCTCTACTCATATAAAATTTCGTTTGACACACTTATGTGGTTCAAGATCTTACAATAGTTACGTCACAAAGTAGTTATAGTGTTGCAGGTGGAGATACAATACCAAAATTTCGCTTCATGGTATAGCATACTTACACGACTAAAGACAGTGCTACTAGTTGTAGTCGACTAGTTGTCGTACTAGAATATTTTACTTGCGGTACTTTATTAACCTTACAGAAAAACGAACACAGTACAACTCGCCCTAAATGGCCGTAACCGTAAATACAGGATTCCACCAGTGTGCGGCTCTGTACCGCACAGAGTGCAGCATAAATGTATTTCTTGGTGAACTCTTACGGGCAGCACCAGCAAACTGTGCGCGCACTCTATTGGACAAACCGTGAACTTTTGTCGCGCACTCCTTGGTCTCGCGGTGTACCCGCGACGACGCACTCGCACACATGTTTACGCACTAAACTGAAAGTAAAGCACATTTCCGAGGTATAAATGTTCGTGTGCAAATGTACCGTACAGCACGCATACAAGTTACGCACAACTGAAGTGGTGGCCACAGGCAATCTACTATTGTGATCAAGTTCGCGCACTGCAAAAGGTCTGCACCAAATTTTTATCAACAAGTGTTCTGAATCTGAACACAATTTTAGTGGAGCCCAACCTTAACAGCTAGATTAAGCTACTAGCTGTTAAGTTTACCATAATATTTTATTTGCATTACTGTTAGCAATATTCTAGAAAAACTACATTTAGAAGCTCGCTTAAGTCTGCACCAAATTTTTATCAACAAGTGTTCTGAATCTGAACACAATTTTAGTGGAGCCCAACCTTAACAGCTAGATAATAAGCTGTTAAGTTTACCATAATATTTTATTTGCATTACTGTTAGCAATATTCTAGAAAAACTACATTTAGAAGCTCGCTTAATTGGCTGTATTGATGTAGCCCAGTTACCGAATTAAAATATTTTATTCGCAGCACTTTACTAGTCTTCTAGAAAAATAACACACTGCTGATCGCTGACACGGCCACAGACCGATATGCCATAGCCATTGTACTATTAAAAACACTACTCTCACCATCACACCAAAAAAATATTACCTCGCTATGGTTCCTCTGAATGGCTGCAGCATAATCATAGCATAAAAAGTAAAAATGGTTCTCAAACAAGAAAAACATATATTCGTATACTTGTCTCTCGGGATGTTAACGAAATAATTTACTAATGACTTACTTACAACAGACTTCATTTCGTTTAAATTACGATAAAATTATCGGAGAGTAGCCCCAACCACACTATCAAAATTTCATTAGGTTATAATAAAATCGTCGGATTATAATCTTTAATCGCTGTGCTACAATAAAATAATCTGGGAGTAACCCAGATCACATCTCATTGCAGTATCTTAACAGATTCTGTCTACCCGTATTAAGAATATCCCGTTATAATTATTTTAACAACCTGTTTCAACACTTTTAAGAACCATTTTCTCCAATTCGATATGCGTGACAAATTTTTAACATCAATATTCAATAATCGGAGGGTAAAATATAATCTCGTAGGTGACTCACGATTTTACCGGGCTCGGCTCGCAGGTTGATTGCCACTTCTGATATATGAAGAAAACTCCTTGTCTGAACTTTATGACGCTTTATTATTACTTATAACACTGCACTTATTTCACTGCACTGAGCGGTCTGACGCTAAGACCGCCTTTTTGCTACCGAGTTACGCCGCGACTACTTTTTCGAAGGGCCGCTCGCGCTCGTCCGCCCGCGATATATCCCCTCCCCGGAATTACAACATCACGCCATCATCCGGGGTAGCGTTCATTCTGTTCGATCACCGTTCTCCAGAGTATATAAATTAAGAAAATAGCAGTGCTGCCACTCCGCAACACTGAAAACACCGCACACCACATACAACAAATATTCAAATCATGACACTATACTTACTTAAAAAATAAAAGTATCGTTAAAAATTGTCTGCTCCATATATCTTTTGTCTTACACTTCTACATCTTCCATTTACGTACGTTTGATTCGATCCTGATTTTGTCAAAGCCATCGTAAAAACAGCGAGCCGGTCGTCGATTGTTTTTATACAATTTGAACACACACGCACTCCCTTATACACATTTATACACTCATTTAGACATGGCGTGTATCGTGTACACCAGCCTTTATTTGCTTTGATTTGCGAGTGACACTTTTTTGTTGTTTTCTTTTTATAGATTTTTTGTTATGATGTTTTCGTATTATCTAGTTGTAGTTATGTGACGTCGGAGTGTGTCGTAGTTTTGACTGTCTGTCACATTTACATCGACATGATGTGATACGATTTGAAGCCGTGAGAATGTTTTTCTTGCTGGGTGTTACACTGTATTGTAATTAAAATATTAGAGTGCAATATTATTAAAAAATAATTTTGTTTAATTTGTAAACCAATGGTTGAGCAGGAAAAGAAAACAAAGTGTCTCAATTATGTGCTACAGAAATGTGAAGCATTTGTTTGATTTTGCAATTTGATTAGGGTGTCTTTAAACTAGCTATGAATCGGTTTCTCCTAAGTAAACACACTTCATAGTAATATGCAACGTCACGTGACATCACGTTTGTAAAATGGAATGGAATGGCGAAATGGAAGTCTATCTTTGAATAATATAAAAGTTAAAGAGGACCATTTTTTTGGTTATTTTTATTTCAATGAGTTATGTAATAAGGAGATTTCTTCCACAATATATTCAATTCTATTTTTAACCTCCGACACAAATAGTCAGCTATAATTCTGTTTTGTGAGTTTGTCTGTCAGCTTCTAGCAGATGAACCAATTTTGTTTTATTTTTTTGACAGACTTCATATAGGAAGTAATCAATTCGTAGCATATATTTTTAACCCCCGACCAAATGAGAGGGGATAAGTTTGATGTGTGTATCTGTATATTTGTGTGTTTGTATGTAGCGTTGTATTGTAGGTACATCACAAACGAATGTACTGATTTTAATCTAGCTTTTTGTTTCATAGAGGATTTGATCTAAAGTGTTCTTAGCAATGTTTTATAAAAATCTGTTTTATGAAATTTTTTAGTTTTCTAAACTTAAGAACAATTGAATATTCTTAGTTCATTTGTTTATTTGTCGGAGATTTTGAATTCAAAAATTATTTTAATCCCACTAAATAAATACTTAAATCAAAAGTAACCTTTTGAAAGTTACTTCAGATTTACAGAAGATCCAACACAATGTATCCAAACATTTCCCATCTTAACCGTACCCCCCACGGGGTGTATTAGGCCCCGCGTGCCCCGACGTCGCGGGGGCCCCGACGTCGCGGGGGCCCCGCATTGACATTGTAAACTACAATTACTCGTGCTTGTGCGCTTCGCTTTAGGCTACTTTTGTGTTATTCTTCATACGAGTGAATTGAAGCGGCTCATGTGAGGTTTGTATTTGATTTTTGTCCGGAGGCGATTGTGAATAAAATATTGATGCTAATGCAAACACATTGGCTTGACAGTAATAAACTGTTATTTTATTTTTATTGAATTTGCGATTATGTGCAAAAAACATAATTCAAAAATATAATAACTAGTATGTAGGTTGAAATTTAAATTGTATAATTATGTCACTGTGTAAGCCGAGCTAGCTATTTTTTCATGATTGTATCAAAGCTGCCACTATCCGTGAAAATCTATAATTAGCTTTCTGGTGTTACAATTTTTAAGTATATGTTATAAAGCTGTTGAATTAACACTGCAAAAACAAACAATTTATAAATAATATTTACAAAATAAATAAATAACTCAATCTAAAAAATCACTGGTGGGAAAGTTGGTCAGAATGCTGGCAGCATTGCCACCCTGGATGGCAATGCTTACCTTTTCAGCAAAGTAGGAGCTACCATTCTTATCCTTTTTCACTTTAAAAAACAACACTTGTCTTGTTTTTGTTCTCATACGAATTGTTCTTTAACAAAGCATTAATGCATCTGGATTAATAAATTGATGTACCCGGATATATAAGTTACTAAATTAAATAAGAAAATGTTTAGCTCTTTATTTATGTGCTACTTGTAACTGTAACATTATAAAACTTGTCCTAATATAACATTTATAATTAAAATTAATTTATAATTTATAATAAAACATAATGCAGACTACATCAGGCCTGTCACACATTATAAACTAGCATTTTTTTAAATAGTATATGTTGTAATTATTAATAATAAAAACATAAAAAATCGTAATTACCATCAAATAAGAGATTATACTATAACCGAACTAGTTTTCCTTTATATCTAAAGTTACCGCTCCGATATTACCCAGCACTCGCCGCAAATCCGATTCCCGTCGCATTTACCTGAACTCGCAGTAAAATTGCAACATTCTCATAGCAATAAAATTTTATCCCGCGATTCAAAAGAGTTAACCCTAAAATGACTGCGATGTTCCGCCAAAACGGTTCGTCATAAAAATATTTTTGATTCTCCATTCCGCGTTCGTTACAACCACAAACATAGAGACACTTAGATGAAAGAAAATGTCTGTCACACAAGATTATTAAACGCCCAAAAAATATTACTTGTACAAAGGTTCAAACAGTTTCAAATATACGTAAACGAGTGACGCCCTAACATTTCAGTCTAAGAACCAGGGCTTGAAAATGAAAAAAATCCTTGAAAGTGCTGAGAACTGAGATTTGCCGCGCTTTTACTTCATATACAATGAGTATAACCTCTCGATAAATAAAATATCATAGATCAAAAATAAATTTAATAAGTTTTAACTTTAGAAAACTCAAAAAACCCCGACAAAAAAAAACGGCTGAACCGATTTTGATTAAATATAGCTAAGAACATTCTCTATAAAATTTTCTTTCAATCGAAAATAAACTAGATCAAAAGCGGTCCATCTGTTTGAGAGCTACGATGCCACAGATTGAAACAAATACACAGATACACACTTCAAACTTACAACACTGGGTCGGGGGTAAAAAAATATGTTTTAAAAAAGATATCTCCAGATATTTAGAAGTGAACAGCCCCTGTACAAGTCTGTGTGAAACAACAAACAACATTGTTAAACCCGAAGCCCGTGTTATGGAAGTGTTTAGTTTTGTTAGAGCGGGTTGTTTCCACCGTTGTCCCGCGCCGCCGCGCCGCCTCGGGTTACATCCCACATGGGTTGTTCTACCGTGACTAATAGATTTACAATCAAACAACAAATATGAATAAATAAATGTTGCATTCGCATTTAGATGTTTTTTTTTTTACAAAAGTAAAAAAAAAGTTAAGTAAAGTTTTCTTTTTATCGCTTAAAAAAGCGGTAAAAAGATTTTTTAACACTGAATAGATCTATGTTTGACCACCAACTTGCTTGATATTAAGCGACGATGTGGTCAAAGATGAAGCATGTTGATCTGGAAAATATTTAACCCCAAAAATTTTTAACCCACAAAACCGAAAGACACGTATTTTTGGTTTCAACTCAATATTGTGAACTAAAAAACACATTTTATTCGACAATAATGTAACGTATTCAATCGAGACAATCAATTGATCTCCAAAAATCAAACCGCTCGAGCCCCTAATGTAATTACGTAAATATTTTATTCATTACGCACTTCACAATTTGTTATTGTTAATTTTTGTTGCTAGCGGCGATCGCGTGGCGTTACTTTAACAACTATTTTATAGAATACTGTTGGAAACTAGCTGTGGGGGGTTCAACGTGGGAATTAGCCGATATAAATTTGCAGAAGTTATTGTATTTTTTTTTATATTGTACTCTGATTTCATTTTACGACTTGGTGGAAATCCCGTTCAGATGCACTAAGCTTTTCTGTTTCACTTTCTTGATGAACATTGCAGGGATGTGCAATACTTTTTCAACATGTGTCTACTTTAAACAATCGCCTCATTATTCAGATTTATATGATATGCTCTCTAAAATGAAACCTGGGGTTGCTCAAGAAAAAGTCTGTATAATATGTTTATCGTAAGCAAGCGTGATACATTTTTTACTTTATCGTCATTTTTCATTACATGATACCTATTTAAACGAAGTTAGGGTCAGGATTATAAAAAAAAAAAAATGATCGGTGGACAAAGATTTTTATTCATTATGTTTAATTTCTTAAGACAACCTTAAACTCTCAAGTTTAAAGTTGTCTGAATGAAATTAAATACTGGTCTGCAATTTCGAAATATTATAAAAAGTTCGGCGAGAAGCAAAGCTTGACCAAAAATAATTAATGAAAGGTTAATAATTAATGTAAACATTGGGTTGGAAGGATTAGAAACTGGCGGGGTCATCAGGAAATTGAAAATCCGTTAATAGTGATGGTAATTTATTTAATTTACTATTTTTATTTATTAATATTTGTCTTATAAAATGCTTTAAGGAAATCAATAAACTGGGTGGTTCTAGCCCGAGATAAACAATAAATAATAGGTATACAACGCGTAATATGTTACACGCCTCCACACATCACTCAGCTATCCTGCCATAATACCGTCAACAATAGGAATGTGAAGAGGCCTTAACCCCCTAATGATCACCGCGGGTACATTTGATCCCGCTGGCCGCCGAGACCTCGCCGGTCTCCCAGACCCCTGGACATCACAACAAACATCGGCAGCCACGTGACCGCCGACAAATTGCTTGCGATAGAAAGTACGAAATATGTCAATTATAATTAATAGGGAGTCAGATTATTGGGCGGAAGATGCAGTAGCTAACATTCAGAGCATGCATTCTGATTACTACGAAAATGACGTGACATACTTCCATTTTCTTAAGAGTTGATGAACTACATTTAAGGCAAATGATTTTCATATTTATGTAATTGTTATTGTCATCAAATCGCTGAATTATACATATAAATACATTTTAAAAACCAAAAAACTAAACCAACAGAAGCCTGGACAAAATTTTTACTTATGTAATTGGAGCTGTTTTGAAATCTACTGAACTGTTTTTTTTTTTTGTATAAATATTTTCTTTCCAATCAAACACATTATAAAAAAATATTTATACAATAATGGTTAAAAATACAAAATGTACATCAAAATGATACTTACATTTTTGAAGTCGGTTATAAAATAGCATACATAAAATGAGAAAATATCTAATGTATCTTCTTCGATTCCGTATATTTTGTTTGCTTTACTGCTCAAAACAGTAAACATATTGATTGAGTGATTTCTTATCTTGGGTGTAAATTATTAAGCTATTAAATAATGGCTTTAAGTGTTTTATGTTGAATTTGTGCTTTGATTTTTAACTTAAAAAAAAAACAGTTTCTTCTAGACAATCGTGTTCTATTGCAAATCGTAATAAAGCCTAGTCGAGCTTCCTAAAAATAACGAAGACGACGAATCTTTCTTTCACAAGTAAGTGAAACTTTGAATGTTCTCATCAAAAAAATGTGTGTAAATAATAAATGTAACTTTACAAAATAGTAAAGCATTTTTAAATATTGATGAAATTACTATAGGCATTCAGTCAGCAATCAAACGTACTGTTTCCACTGTTTATATATTATATTATTGGTATCGTATTGTCCAGATTTGGCTGTAGTGGACGTTAACAAGGGGCTCGAGAGACCATTGTTGGGATTGTGATTATAATTGTATGTTGTAAGCATCTCTGTGAAGATCGGGAGGTTTTAATTCCGTCATTTGTATGTACTTGTAATATAAACTACTTAAAATACTAAGCCCTGTGCCTACGTAAGGTATACTTATGTACCTACTTGTATTTTAGACTTCATTGCTAAGGATGAGGAACGTCTTGCATTTTAGGGTATTCCTACTGTATAGAAAATATGTGAAGTTACAATATAGCCCTGGTATTATGCATAGGTATACGGAAGCCTCGGTGTGTTAGTGTAACTCGTACTTTGCGGGATTTATTCAGAAGATAATAAATGCATTGCATGTTTGCAGTGCAGTGTTTTTTTTTTCTTACGTTTTTCTTTGTATAGATTATTATTTATAGTACAATTTCAATATTTTGTAATTTATTTTAGAAGTGGATAGGTTTTTGAATGATTACATTGTTACGCATGTAGTTACATTTTTAAGTCTGTGTGCGTAATCTTCGATCACAGCATATTTTCCATCAGGAAAGTGGTGGTTATACGTAGATCAACAATAAAAAATAAAATCTGGCTAATGCATAAAATGCGCAATAGTTTAAAAAAAACTTACTTCAATGTCGTCTTTATTACCTACGTATTTTCATACAAATTTGGTCCAGTTCACGTTTTGTATGGTTGTACTATGATTATATATTTTTGTATATTATCTATTATTATTATTTGTATGTAAAACACTCTACAACAACGTATTGTTTGCATATTCAAAGATCTAGGTAAGTATACCGTTTTAAATCTTTTCGGCTGCATAGGTTAAAGAGTACCAACCGCTAGCCAACGACATGCCAAGAGATGGCACCACATATGCAAAAACGCATATTTTTTTTTTACAAAATACTGACATAATAAATATTACAATTTCATGTCAATTCAATTGCAATTCAACAACATCAAATTCTATTAAATCGCACAATTGAACACCAATTGTCGTCAAACACTTAACCCTTGACGTGAAGTAGGGTGTCCTCAAAGACAATATTTGCCGAGGACGCGCCGTGTCCCTCTTAAAGGACCAGAGTAACCACACGTGTCTAATAACGTGGGAATGGGGAAACAGTAATTTGTGGACTCTTGAAATGACGTGTGAATTGTAAATTTTGGGTAAGGTATGGAATTTGATGCTTTGAATTGGGGTATGTAGATGTGTATTTGAACGAATATATATGTAATTTTGAAGTATTACTATGTTTAAGAGGAAATTTGAGCACAGAAATAATGCCAGCATGTAAAAAAAACCTACCCAGTAGTAGAAAAATCTATTCTACCTATAAACATTTAGATGTCTTACTTTTTAGGGTTCCGTACCTCAATAGGAAAAAACGGAACCCTTACAGGATCACTTTGTTGTCCGTCTGTCCGTCTGTCCGTCTGTCAGGGTGTCAAGACCTTTATCTCAGGAACGCTTAAAGGTATCATGTTGAAATTATACGTTAAATTGTTGTATACGCAGATCCATAGTATCTTGCTGCAGAAAGAAAAATAAAGTTTCTCAGTTTTCATAAAAAAAAGTTACAGCCGAATATGTCGTAAAAAACGCACATTTCTACACTCATAAAGGAATCAAAACCTATGGGGTACTTGCCGTTGACCTAGAACTATGAAATTTGGCAAGAAGCATTGTGTTAGAGTACACATATAGGGAAAATTCCGAAAACTGGACATTTTTTATTTAATCACAAAAAAAATGTGTCTTTATGCGAGGAATGAGGGTCCAAATTTTAAAGTTCTTTAACCGTATCATGTGGGGTATCATATGAAAGAGCTTCATTAGCATAAGCTAAAACAGGTTTTTAAATATTTTTACGATGTATATTTTTCGGTTTATGAAGGAAAATATAAAAAAATATATGATTTTCCCCTTTTATCTACTAGTTTGTACGGAACCCTCGGTGGGCGAGTCTGACTCGCACTTGTCCGGTTTTTATTTAATTTAAATTTCTAATGTCTAATTGATTAACAAAAAAATATTAAATTTGAAAAAAAAAGGTAAAAATACAAACCTCATTCAAGCTATTTTATCAAGTTTTAAATCACACAGAATATTCAAAACTGATACTAGGTAACGAGCAAGTCTTTCATTGAAAATGTCATCGTCATTGGGTAGATATCAGTTTCTGTCTTTTTTATGGACCTACTTTATTTTGTATGCATCTTTAATGTCTATTGGGTTCAGTAGTGGCGTGTCCGTTTTAGAAGTGAACGGCCCAGGATTCGATTCCTAGCCGGGCAAATGGAATGATTTTATTTTAAGTATCTATTAGGGATCCGGGTATTCATTGATCATATGAGAGTGTGTATAACGCGATATCCCCAACGTATCAGGAGATATTAATGCTAAGAGCTATTGCACAAATATCACTACTATAGATACATATGTCTTAATTCCATAGTGTTTTATTACATCTATCTTCAAAGTTAGTAGAAACAACAGAATTATTCCGTCGTTTATCTGAACACAAACAGCCCGAGCCCCCGGGCTGAGGCTGCGGCGGTGACGTTCATCTGAGATACTAATCCAAGCCTGACGTATGCTAATACTGTGTTGCTACACAAACCATGGAAACGACCAAACAGATAAATACTTTAAACCTAAAAGATAATAATCTGTATGTGTTTGAAAACAATATTTATATTAGAGAGTAGATAAGCGTAGTACACCATGTAAAAAAAAGATTAATGCTACACCTTAGACCGCATCCTTACTAAAAATGATTTTGCTTGAATTTATTAGATGGTTACGTCTTCGTAGAAGGTCTACGAAGATTAAGACGTAGCATTTGGTAACTACGAAATATCGTAGAAATGCTACGATAACCTCTACAAAACTTTGCTACTTATTTTTAACCCCCGACTCAAAAAGAGGGGTGTAATAGGTTTGACGTGTGTATCTGTGTACCTATCTGTGGCATTGTAGCTCTCAAACGGATGCACTAATATTCATCTAGTTATTTTTTGTTTGAAAAAATAAATATCGAGAATTTTGTTTTTCTTTTTATGAGGAAATAGATCAACATCAGGTTACATGTTCTTAGCAATGTGTCATCGAAATTGGTTCAGCCATTTTTGTCGGAGTTTTTGAGTTTTCTAAACTTATATTTGTTAGTATAGCTAAACTTAGAAGTTTAGCTATACTAGATTATTTCTAGAGTAAATAAATATCTCTTAAAACAACGGAATCCATCTTCGGCCATATTGTCATTTACCATTGGGTAAGTTGGTGGTCAAAAGTAAATAAATTACACAATTATTTTCGAATAAAAAAAAAATACATTTTGTATTAAAATATCGTCTATCTCTTCCAGCTCGGTATATCTTGATGTAAATGCTAACTGAAGCCGGGTCAATTTCTGTGCGAAGTTATCTCTAATATCTCCGGATTACCCGTCCCGGTTATTTGAGACACGTGAATGCTTCTAGTTGTGTGGTTGTATGTGGTCTCATACTAGTTATTACTTTGATGTGAGTTAGTTGTGTGACGCGGATTTATGAATAACGTATGTTATGAATAGCGCCTTCAGCCAAATATTGAGCTACATCTAATGTGATGTTTTACAAAAAAAATTGTAATCTTTTAAAAAGTTTATTATTTAGTACTTAAATACATATATAAAAATATTTATGACTAAATAATATTAACTAAAATTATTCTGTCTAATATTTCCTACCAGCCAGATTAGAATCTTATCATTAAAAAAAACTAAAAATTAACGGTATTAAGTTAAGAACTCCATAGAAACTTATAGATATTGGTTATTACCAAACAGATGTCAGTTATACTATAAATGTAAAAAGTTAAATTGAGTAAAAACGTGTTTATCATACGGCTTAAGAACTAAAAATATCTTTCATTTATAAAAAATGGAATTCTTTTCCGATACTATTTTATATAATTTAACCCTCTCCCCACAGCAGTGCCACGGAGATATAAAACTTTACAACATCAGCTTCCGCATACGTCCAAATGTCTGCTCTATTGTGATGCTGATTCTAAAGAGACGCAGGCGCTTCTCAAACTTTTATAACATGTTTTCGTCCAGTACTGTGAACATATATTATATGAATACTAGATTTATGACTTATGATCGAATAAAATCATACACCAATTCCTGACCAAATGTCTCCAACATGCTCACTGCGTTGCCATGCTGCATTGTGGGGGAAATTTGTTGGGCTATGATTCATTTCAACTCAGGGTTCCAACATCTTTTCTTTTTTCAATTTTTTTTTCTACAAATTTTATTGCCTTCGTCCGCTTCTGCGTCAGAGGACGGCTAGGTAGCAGAAAGATATTACGACAAGAACTTGCATGCAAACGATGCAACCATGCAAGGGTACTCGCTTTCCCACGTTCTTGACGCGTACTACACAGGAATTAAATTCGTTGTCGCCATCTCTGTTTTTTGAGAGCTGTAATCTAGGATTTTCAAGGCTAGATTTTACACATATATTCCAGATCGACGAGCTCCATCGTCGGCCACACCATCACTTAACGTCAGGTGAATTGTTGGTCAATCGCCGATCTATCTAACATACAAAAAAAACTTTGAGTGCCACTGTATCTTCGAGGTTGATATTAAACAGTTTAGCTCACGCTAACGACGTCGATACGACTGAGGTTTTTACGTACTTGCTACGTTTTCGTAGATTTTAAAAATGATTACTATATATTTTGCTATTTTTAATTCGATACCTAGCAAAATCAAAATATATGTGAACAAAGCGGAGTTAAAATATTTTTATGGCTTAAAATAGAAATACCTGTGCATTAGGAATGGGATAAATTGCCGGCTTCTTTGTTCCCTAAGATACAATGTTATTTAGTATCTTCTATGTTGCGTGTTTTATCTTTGACCACATCGTCGCTTTCCAACAGACGAGTTGGTGGTCAAAAAAATGGATGGAATGGATGGAATGGACGCGGACTTATGCGCAATTAAAAAAAGTTTTTATTCTACTGAAAAGGAGTTCTATGATATTGATAATATATTGTATGTATTTATGTCTTTAAGTTTGTCCTCTAGTTTCCTAAACTCTATTATATTTCAATAAATGGGGTGTCAAGTACCGCGACGCATACTCTGAAACTTTTTCGATGAATGCATTGAGTAAAAAAAAAGAAATTCCTACTCTATGAAATACACCGCTTACGGGAAATTCTGTATAGACGCGTTTCCGCTCCTTCATTTTTAAGAGAACAGCAAAAGTTGGAAATGTTTACTCGAGGTTTGCTTTTTTTACCAAAAACATTCCCGAGGTTGCTTAAAAAAGGGTATAGATAATTCCTAGTCAGGCGACAACAGTTTGAGGCAACAACTCAATTAAGTTAATATATTTTGTATATATATTGTTGGTTATTGTGTGTATACATTATGCTAATAAAATATATCTATATGTCTATCTATATATAACTTATTGTATATGTCTATAAAAAAGCTGTCTATTGTTCAATAAATATTCCATCAAGAAGTTCATGTAGTCGTCATGAAACAGATCACTCTTGGCTATAAAGCAGCTACGGAACCCTTTCGCAGCGCTTCGGAAGTCGATAGTCTATATCGTAAAAGTTTACGAGTGACTTCCTACGAATTAATGTCAGGGAGCGTATGCAGCTCAGAGCTGGAATTTATAGACTTAGCTTACGTCACTACCTAATGGAGTATGGAAGGGAATGGAAGAAGGTATTGTAAGGGGGGGGGGGTAGTGTTATAAAATGCGTGACCGTTTCTTTTTACCCGATTGCATGAAATAAGGGAGGGTAATGTGGTTATCACTCCAAATACAAGTATGTATGTTTTTTATTCGATAATTATAGTTTAAAAACTGAAGCAACTGACTTATCATGGATGCCATTGTCACAACTGAACCAAATTGGAAAATGGGACCACACGGGAAACACCAGCTTTCAAATAAACAAGAATCGTCAAAATCGGTTCATCCAATCAAAAGTTCTGAGGTAACAAACATAAAAAAAATACAGTCGAATTGAGAACCTCCTTCTTTTTTGAATTCGGTTGAAAATAGGCCTGTGCTTGATAGTCACTGGTGCTAAGCGACAGTTACGGTCTACAATGGAGTGTTCTTGCCTAAAAGAAACCTAACCTGCTTGGTGTTTGTTTCTTTGTGCGGCTGTAGAGATAAAACGTGTGAGCCGATTATCGTCATTTATTATCGTGTGATGCGCCTTTGAATTGGACTTATAATTGTTATTATTTTATATACACAGTGATACTAGCCAAAAAAACACTAATAAATATTAATCGTAGCAGAAGATAGTCAAATGCTTTTACTTAAAAAATAACATTTAGCGGTAATGAAACTTTGTGTTTATTTCAGTCAAAACTATGTAAGGTGCAAAGTGTTCGCAACGTCAGCTCATAAAATTATGTAAAATATAAGCGATAAATGTGTTCAAATTTGTTTCATTTCAATGTGTAACAATTACTTAGAAAACTTTGTAAGGTTTTTTGATATAGTGCGCATGGTTACCAATTTTCCACATTTATTCATCCCTTGGCAAACACATTTACCCTTTCACAAGTATTCATCACCAACAATAGTCCCGTAAGCTCACGAATACCTTTTCCCAGTTTCCTGATAAAATACGGTTTCTCGAGATTCTCCTTAAAATGGATTGCACCATTTTAATCTGTGAAATTGAGCACATTTCTGGGATTACATCTATTATGTAAATTGTGGATGAATCTGTCGTAATCAAGTATGAAAATCCTTCTCAGTTTATTTACCTACCTGTTTTATATTTTGGGAATCATCGAATTTATGCGTAGGTTATAGACAGAGAAGACATTAAGTATGGGTATCATCATCGTCATCATCTCAGCCATAAGAAGTCCACTGCTGGACATAGGCCTCCCCCATGGATTTCCAAAAAGACCGATATACAAAAGTAATACATATCAAAAGTACGAACACGAAACGTACGTACGGAGTGAAAGTACGAAGAATACATAATACATAATACACACACAAACAAAAAACAACATAATATATAATATTAATCATGCCGAGAATGTGATAGAGCAAAATATTTAAAGTAAAGTTCTGGTAAAACGGGATGAATTATTTTTCTGCTAAAACTATTTTTCAATTTAGGGATCCGTTTGCGGAACATTAAACTTTAAAATAATGTTTTTTTTTGTTAGAGTCAAGCGTTATCGTCGTGACCTTGAACGAATGCTATCAAAATACTACAGTTTGACGGCTGAATATCTTTGTAGTTCTCTAAACGGACTCTGCAAGTCTCATAAACCACTATATTGCGGACATGTTTGGCACCCTTGTTCAATAATATAAAGATAGTTACATTTCCTGACATAAACGTACACAACATTATCATTGAAAAAATTAAAACAGCACGTGACACCACTTACAACAAAAAATGCAAAAAAAAAAACTTTTTTTTTTCTTCTCTCACAGATAATCAGTGCAAAATAAACTTTAATTCCTTGGCATAGAAGTTAAGTATTTGAGGGTAGGTATGCGTTGCAATAATTTTAGGTGTAAGTGGGTGGGGTCCAATAAATTTTAAATCCATTAGTAGCGAGTACACATGTTCGGGGTCTCAGCTACACTCCATTTAACTTTATGAGGTTTAAATTCGTTGAATTGTTACGCACTCTGATTTGGAATGGTATCCCGTTGGAGAGAAAAGAAAACACTTTAAAATAATTCCCATTCCAAAATCTGATCACAAAAAAATGTAAGATACTCGTCAACACTTGCAATTAACTTAGGTATATTCTTACTGGAATCGGTATTTTAATTATTTCTTTTATGTTGCATATTTTGTATATTTTAAGCAATATCAAAAAAGAGTTAGTATTTGTCGAATATGTAATACATGTGTTGCAAGTTTCTGTATTATTTTATGTAAATTAAATTACTTCACATTAACTACATTTTACAAATTGATTTGTTTTTTTTTTAATAATGTTACTCGTCAACTCTTTTTCTTACACAAACCTAACGAAATCACAAAAATATCACCAATACACTTTACCAAACACCCGACACGCATTCATCCATTGTAATCCAATAATCGCTTTTAACGGTTCCTAACTCAATAATTTTGTTTTTCCCTCCGGTCACTCCAATTTCGGTAATATCCTTTCGTAAAAACTCCATTTATAAAAAAGAAAACTACATTTTTTCTATCATTCTCCCCTTTCTGCAATCATTCGAGCGTAAAAAGCATTAGCGTCAGTAGCATCATACAGTCTTAACCCCTTGCTGTCTGCACTGGGGTATAAAATACCCATATATTATTTTTTGCCGATTGTCAATTGTTCAGTGATTGATAATCTGCTTATAGTGTTCTTAATCGATTGTTTGTGGCGAAATTACGGTTGGGTCGATTTGTGATAATGGTTTTTCAAGATAAAGATTAAAAAATATTGATTATCGACACACCCCTTAAATTTTGTAAATAAAAGTGTTCATCTTCTACTCCTGTGGCAACATTGTTGTACGAACATTAATCAAATAAGTCAATATATTTTACTTGGTGTACAAAAACGGCTTAAAATAAAGTAAAACGATACGACATTAACTACCAAATAATAATAATGTACGTCTTTCTAAACTACACCCATATTGGAACGGTTATTAGTGAAAACACATAAATATGTCAAGAAGCTACACCAAAATAGTAGATATTTTCTAAAATTGACCCCTAGTTGGGACACCGGAACTGATTTTATCACATTTACACTTGAACTCGATAAAAATACTCAAAATACATTGTCCGTAAATGCAAGGGTCATTTGTACCCGGTCACACCTAATTATAGAATTCCAACCCATAGCCCTAAAAATAAATATAAGGTTTGAAATAACACCTACCAATATCGTTGAAGTATCTACAGTTATAAAATTACTTTATAACAAAAAATAATTATAAAACAGTAATTTAAAAAATCGGCCAATTGCGAGTCGGACTCGCGCACAAAGGGTTCCGTACCATTTTATCTATAAAAACGGCAAAAAATCACGTTTGTTGTGTGGGAGCCCCATTAATTATTTATTTTATTCTGTTTTTTAGTATTTGTTGTTATAGCGGCAATAGAAATACATCATCTGTGAAAATTTCAACTGTCTAACTATCACGGTTCATGAGATAGGTACGTACAGCCTGGTGACAGACGGACAGACAGACAGCAGAGTCTTAGTAATAGGTCTCGTTTTACCCTTTGGGTACGGAACCCTAAAAAGTAAACTTCGGGAGTAATAACCGACTATTCAAATTTATTTAAAGTTACCAATATTTCTTTGTATTTTTAATACTTTTCGTTTCAAGTTACCTTAAATATATATGTAAGAACGTTTTCGCGTCTTAGAATTAATTCCTACACCAACAATATTTTTGATGTTTTTTTTTTCTTTTGTAATTGACCACTCAATTAAAGTTGTTTGTTGATTAATTTATGACGTCACGGGTAGTTGAAAGTGAATACAATGTAAATCTGTGCTGACCACGTGTGGTCGTATCAAACCGATGCGGTCAATAAACCGAATTTTAATTTCACGCTGTGATTAGAGGGTTAAGATAAAAAATAAAACTGTATCATAATATTAAACTAAAAATTTATATTCGAAAAAAGAAAACTTATCCCTTTATATACGAGTACATACCTGCGAAATGATGAAACAAATTAAATTATTAAACTATGTCATCAAAATAATAGACATAACAATTTTATTAATGACTACTCTATTTTACCACTCTAACTACTACCTACTGCGGTCAAAATGACCCCTTAATTTATGATAACGGAAGGGTTAAAGTAATTAAAACTAATTAATTAATTCGCGATCTGTATTATCTTCCCATTGTCTATTAAAGTGACAGCTACATGACAATTTGATGTGGGTTTTAATTTGTAATCTGATTGTGCATCTATTTATTAATAGAAGTGATTAAAAAGTTCACTTGAAGCTATGATAAAAAAAAAACATCATATGAATATTTTTATAACTTTTAAAATATGAATGTGAATCCGAGATTTATGTGTTCTTTACTATATATTTCACGATTGAATTCGTCAGGCAGAGGTATATTCATTCTTATACAACCTACAGAACTACTTTAGTTCCTTAATTTTTGGAATTTTGCAAAAAGAGCGGTTTCATATAAAAACTTGATTGACACATATGTATTATGGGATACATACATAGGTATTATGGGAAAATGTATGGAACTGTAAAATGTGTCTATTACAAAAATAAGATTTCTTCTTTATTCTACAAAATAATATAGCTATTTGAAATTTCTAAATGTATTATTATACCCTTGGAGGAAAAATTAATATAATCTGTGCTCTGTGGAACCTAATTAATGTTTTTTTTTTTTTTATATTTTCTGTTTTTTTTTGGTTTTTTGAAACCAATATTTAAAACAGTGATTAAAAGGTACAAAAATACAAAAAAATAATCAAACTTAAAATCTTGGATGACTCCATCTAAACACCATTAGACATTGTAAAAATGACGTCAACTGTATAACGATAAGTTTCAATTTCAGCCATTGTCAACTGTCAAAGTGTCGAACATCAAAGCTTAATGGTCTGTCAAAACATATAATAATCTGTTAATGACTTTAAATTCTAGAGTTTATCGATTCTAAAGTGATGTATGGTGTGATGAAAGTTGAGTGACGATTCCCATGGATTAGGGGCTCTTTACTTTTAAATAATTTCTACCGAAATATGTTATCTGCACAGGAAGAATTGAAATCAGCGTCATTGTTATAATGTAAATGAGATGCTAAAATAATTGGTTACTGAATTTTTTCATGACCGACGTGTCAGAATTAAGTTGACATTTATCATCAATGGTTGTTTTTTTTTTTAACAAGGTATAATTTTCTGTCTATTTGCGACATTTACACAGAAGTTTTTTGGTTACATATATTTGGTTATTGATTTAATTAGCTAACATTCAAGAATTTCTTATTACACTATTTTTTTTTTGTGGGTCCAAATCTAAAAAAATAAATTATACTGAAAAATAAATAAATAAATAAATTGTACTGAAAAAAACAATAATCTTCAAATAGCACACTCTTGAGCAAAGTAATTATTTAATTTGGCATTTATTGTATTTTTTATGGGACCATCTCCTACCTTTATAGAATCCAACATAAAAATAATTGAATAGGGAAATTGGTGAAAATAAATAAAAATACACTTCCTAAATATGAAATGTTACTTGAATAAGTATGTAATCCGCTCACTGATTAAATTTTAGTTTGAGTGTCTTGAAATTGCGAGTCAGTTTTTATTATAGACCGCAGTTAGCATGCAATTCAAATCGGTAAATTCCTCAGGGATGTGCTGTTATTGTTAATGTTGTGTTTTTCTTTACTATAATTTCAAAATAAATTTAAAACGGATATTTCCTAAGTTTGAAACCATCGATTTCGCTCAACAGATTTTCACTTCATCCAATTAAACATTACAAGGGGAATGTTTTACGAGTTCCAATAAAATCTACTGACATTATTGAAGTGGAAAACTGGAACATAAAACTTGAAGTAGTTCGGACGAAAATATGAAGGATGTTCGCCTCGTAAACTGGGTAAATAATACAAAATACAATAAGTGGCGATATTGAACACGCGAGCGCCGGTAAAGGTTGGAATACACTAGGAATTTTACGATATTATTTATATACACTCAGAATTTGTAGGTGTAAATATATTTTTGACTTGACTTTGATGATTATACAATTACTATTAAATATATTGAGATTTAATAGTTAATGAGATCACCTTTTAACTTGTAATAACAAAAAAATATTAAGCTACAATTACAAAAGGTTTATGATTGCTTTCTCACAAATACTTACACTGAACAGCGTATCAAGCTTAACGAAATCGTAAGTTAGACTGTGAAAACTGCTTTTTCGCAGGCGGGTATTTTGTTTTTATTATAACATAGACCCTTGTTTAAATGTTTCATTAGATCCCGATCCTTACCGTGCTAACTGTCGCGCACACTAGGCGTGACGCGTCGCGTCGTCGCGTCGCGTCGCGCGGTCGCCGCAGCTTCTCGCGCTCGTAAACATTTACGATCGCACGGGGATTAAGATAGCTGTTCGCAGGTTTTATTAAAAAAATACACTACGTTTGTTACTTGTTATTGTTTTTAGATACAAGTTGGTGGTCTATTGAGCTTAGATACAAGTTTCTGTCGGTTTTATTGTAATTGCAAAACTTCAGATTTCGCAGACAACTAGTAGTTTGATGTTTTATCTTGAAAAGTTTTGCGGCAACTTTTGGATTCCTTGGACATAAAACGAGAACGAAAAATCTTTGAAACCAACATAAAGATTTTTTTCATTTGAATTATTGGTAAAAACGCCTAGCATAAAATGAAAATTAACTTTATACTATTCTATTTATTACTTATGCAAATAGTACATATACATAACATCAGATATCAAGTTGAGTGTCATAGAAAGCATTATTCTAGTGTTTATCTATAATAGCACCCATACCATGCTTTGTTTTTTTACGATATTGTACCATTAGATTTGTCATTTTAAGCTAGGACTTTTAGATAGGCCTCGCTTTCCATTTATTAACCCCCTTATAATTAAGAGACCGATTTTGCTCTAGTTTTTTTTTTTAAAAGGACTGTCAAGAGTGTTTTTTGCTATGTTTCATCAAAATCGGTTGTCGTTTTTGTCGGGGTTTCAGGTTTTCCGTCGAAACAATATCGACAAAATCCAATAACAAGTTATTCTCATGTCAGTGTCCACTGTCCGCAGAGTGGTCAGTAATTGGATTCCGGTCCGGTCACCGTGATGTATCTGTTTAGACGATAACTTAGTTATACAGCTCTGTGAGAATATAGAACCGCATGTCTTCTCATAGCGCTGGAGGCTTTGTGAAGGCAGGAGCTTGGCTGGTCAGTCGTAAGCAAATCTTTATAAATATAATTTACGTACAATTTTGATCAAGAACATTTCGATAGTTGTAACAGTAACTCAATCTCGTATTTTCGAACTAATTTATAATGCACTACTGTATTTTAGATAATAGAATACATCGGAATTAAATACTTCGTTCAAAGTTCATTTAACAGTCAAAATTGAGTAGGTAGTTACTTGCTATAGACTGTATCAATTGTTTTTTTTTTTGAATAATCATTAATTTCAATTAGAATAGTAATTTTTATACAAATCTAATAATCTATTTAAATAAAAAAAATGCGCTTTCACAAAATGAAATACGTTACGTCAAATGTTTTCAAATACAATTTTACCTATTTTTTTCCAGATTGCACTTTTTTTTAAAAAATAAATTAAAAATCCTACTTTAACAATCTTTCCTTCTGTTTTAAATTATTATTTGATAATACATATATAGGTATAAATATCGCTCAGTGTCAATTGAAAACCATCTCTAATGTTTGTATTATATTACTGACCACTGTCCACTAAAATTCGCGTGAAAGGGTTGTCGCTAAATCCGCATTTACAGCTTGTTTGGTCAATTAGTCGCTAATACTGTTATAGAGAACCTACCGTGGGAACGGTCGGCTTTCACATTTACTGGTAAATCGGGGAAAATTGTCCATACATATATTTTTTTTTTTTTTCTTTCATGTAAGGGTACAAGAGTTTTTAGACACCTGTAATACTTCCGAGGTAGTCTAATGTTAGTTGTACAATAGAAATCTTTCATTGTTCGGACCACTAAATTGTGGAAACCACTTCCTGATTAGATAGATAGATAAACTCTTTATTGTACACACCATACAATTTACAATCAAAAGAAATTAATTAAAAACTAGTGTAACAACTGGCGGCCTTATCGCTAATAGCGATCTCTTCCAGGCAACCTTAGGTTTACCGATAGCTATAATTTGGGTATCCTTAAATTAAAACTAGATAAGAGCGCTCCATTCTGGACCGCGACCAATATGTTCTGTGTCGTAACATAGAGTTAACGGCCAAGGACGAGCCTCTTACTCTATAAAAAAAAACTTGTTGCGCCATTTACGCCACTCGTGATCATCCATGTACTAAGGATTAACCGGTCTGTCTTTTGTTTATCTTTGGTAACTATTATCTTCGACCAGCTACACTATCGCTACCTATATATCTTCTTTTCTACATTAAATGGGCTTGCGTTTGACTAAGAAGACCAAGTGTAAGGTGGAGCACGCTTGCCTAGAAGACACCTATTCACTCTTCATTTGAAGACACCCAGATTATAAGACGCAGGCAGAGAGTTCCAAGCTTTAGCAGTACGGATAATTAAGGAGTTTCTTTTCTACGGATAATTACAAAATAAAATTATCAGTCCTTACGTATAAATAAAACATTAAGTACAATTAATAATAAATGTCTTTATTTTAGTTTTGGTAAGTGCCTTTATTAACTACAGCAAAACAATATAGAGACTTTAACTAACTAAACTACTACACAAAAAGCATATCGATTATCCCAGACCGATAAAGGTCTAAAGATAATCCAAATGCTCAAACCCACTACCAGTTGACAGCGTACCCAGCATGCTGATCGCATTGCCACGTTTTATTTTAGTTGGCGCAGTGAACCAAAATGTGTAGGGATGTTGAATATCCATTCTTACACTTTTTTTAGAAGTACGTACCGAAACGTTTAGGGCCAAAATATCCGACTATAGTTTCAACCGCATTCGGCGGTCTTTTTCAAAGGAGCAGCACACACGTCACTCTCGGTCAGTGACGCGCCTTGCACTTGCCTTGGCTCAAACGTGAGTGACCCGTAGTTTTTATTTAAAAATGTGTGAAAACCACGTTAATTTCCATAGTGAAACGTTTAGGTTCTGTAAAAAATATATAGAAGAATTTATTCGTAAAAAGGGTTTTAAATATTACAGCTCAGATGAAAAAATAAATAGTTACGTATTTATTCTTTACCCGATCATAATATTCCAAATTTTATTTTGCAAAAAATAAGTAAGTAATAAAACCGCTTTTTATACCATCTTCCCCAATATCTTAATGTTTGCGTTAACTTCTAAACCAGACATAAAACCAACTCTAATATCTGTGATTTTATTCTCAAATATGAGAATGGAATATTTTCCTCGATGGCGAGTGTTTATTTCATTGCGAACGGAATGTCTCCTAAATAATTGAAGATAAGAAAAGCATCGCTTACAATAACGGTTGTGAGTGTGCGCGATAAAAACATAAGGTGGAGATGCCGATGAAACAAGAAAGCATTGAATGGATACGCCGCGCCGTAGCTATTATTTGAACCACATGGTCTCGATAATATTTTTACAAAAAATGCGACGGTATTATTATTATCAATAGATAGTTAACACTTTATTAAAAACCACATGATAACAAAATAACATAAAGATAACATTAAGTACTTAGGGCTAGGTTTTTGAGGCAACCATGAAATCAATCAATTGTGATTAACAATAAAATACTTATCAAAACGATGACTTTGTCAATACTCACAGATTTGCGCTGTTTTTTTTTAGTAAATATATCTACGTTTGACCACCAACTCGCCTGATGGTAAGCGACGGTGTGGCCGAGGATGGAGCACGTAAATATAGAAAATATATATCTATTCACTCTAACCTTGAAAATTCTAAAATATTATGGATAGCATTCCAGATTGTGAGACTGTTGTCACAATCTGGAATGTTTCGCACACTAGAATAGTTTGTGAATAATAAATATACATACATATTTTTTCTACATTAACCTCATTTTTTCTAACTTATCAGCCAAAACTACTTTAGTTTCTTGCGGGACTTCCGAGAATGACATTAAATTGATGGTTTATAGGATTCTGCGATTTTGATTCATTGAAATCAAACGCTAATCAATTCCGTAAAAGTTTTTAATTTCAATGAAATATCATAAGCAGTAAATGTACTGCTTATTGTACAGTTAGTACACATACTTACTGTCAGCCACAAGGCCAGTCGATCTGTAGGCAGATCGACTGGCCTTGTGGCTCAGTTGGTAGTGTGTTTACGTCTACCTGCTGAACTGAAAGGTCGTGGGTTCAATCCCCACCCAGGGCAAACATTTGTGTGATGAGCATGGATGTTAAATTACAATTTTGCCTGGAATATCCATACTAATCTATAAACCGTCCCCAACTATCGTGCAAAAGGAAAACCTCCTTCGAAACGCTAAGAAAATATCGGATAGAGATTAGGCAATATACTTTTATTGGGTTTTTCACTTTATTTATCTTACGTCTCTCCACCATCCCGTAAAGGAACTTATCTGCCACTTGAAAATAAATCTTTTTTGTTTGTTAACACAGTTTTTGTACGTTTTCTCTTCATATTTTTTGGGGGTTTGAACAAATAACCGAGGAGTACTCTTGTACGATAACGTCTATGAAAGCTTAATTTATTGTTGCGGATTATTTTTCCGGTGTTTTGTGTTACAGATGGGTTTTTATGGCTGAGTTTTGTTGGGAGAGGCTTTGTTGATGTTGGATGGAGTGAAGTTACGGTGTTATAATTAGATAGTACTTTGTTTTTTTTAAAGTACATTTTTCTAGATAGTTTACGTGTGTAATCAGAACGAAAGTAGATTGAAGATAAATTAACGAAAAAGTAATAAGTTGACGTTAGCAGCGCCAGTGTTAAAGTAAGAGTTATTTTCACTTGGCAAGAGATACTTTACTTTGTACCAGAAATATTATAATAATAGATTAAAATCTTAAAACAACTTGTATTTTTTTTTTGAGTTAATGGTGAAATATTTATTTAAAATTAGAATGATTAAATTAAGAGTTATTAGTTAGAATTTGAAAATAGGTTTATCATATTTAATATTTAACCTCCGACCCAAAAAGAGGGGTGTTATAAGTTTGACGTGTGTATCAGTGAGTCTGTCTCTGGTACCGTAGCTTTCAAACGGATGAAACGATTTTGATGTAATTTTTTTAAACAGATTTTTTTTCGAGAGTGTTCTTAGCTATGTTTTATCATAATCGATTAAGCCGTTTTTTTTGTCGCCACCTAGACACATTATCAAGCTATAGAGCTTATCAATAACATACTTACCACTCAAAAATATAAACAATATCAATTCATACAACAATAAACGCTACCATCCTTCGGAAGTCGCGACCACTGGGCGTATCGTAAAATTTTACGATAACGCAACGCACGTGTGCGGACCCCGGCCGCGGCGTCTCGGTGATGGGATGTCATATAAATGACCCCACAGTGATGGGACGTCATATTTATGACGTCACACTGACAGGATTTTGTGATCCGATTGTTGGGAGTAGTGATGTGATTTATATCGATAAATTTCTAGCGCATTAGTACTTATAATATAATAGGTACTTTGTGAGTGTTTTCAAATACCTAGTCCGATGATCATAAAAAATATATCAGAATGACGATTTAGTACTTGTCTGATCACGAACGGTTAAATAAATATTAATATTTTTTTCTGTAACATGCTTAAAATATTTAAATTAAATGACTTATCAACAACTAGTTACCGTCGTCATACTGTATTTGGACAAATACAAACACAAAGATAAGCAATTTTTTTTTAAATATTATAATCGGCAATCACTCGCTAGAATATAAGCAGATGATTTAGAATATTTATGATATGAAAGCAATGCCTTATCAAAGCTAAAAAAATATGATAAAAATAACATATTTTGATGATATTAATGCGTTTTTTCATAATGTACCTAGCTAGATTAAATATTTTTTATTTTTTATCCGTGACTGTACAGAGCCAATGTCTCTCTTCCCTCTATTCACTTAAGCGAGAGCTTACGATATCGATGTGTGCTAAGAGCTATTCCCATCCCTACAACGAAGTATAGATTCGCGAGTACCACAGTAACCGCGTACTTATTGTTTATAGCTAATAAATATTACCCCGTGTATGCGAACTCGCCGAATTAATTCAGGAGCGTGTCTGCCATCAATGTCTAAGTTTTATTACTCTTCGTGGAATTATGAGAATTGGGCAGTAATGATGGGCAATTACAGTTACATATTATATCGATGCAATATATAATTATCTCTATTCATATATTCAGAATAGGTAGTTTGAAAGTGAGCTAACGCAATCGACTTACTGCCACATTTCCTGAAAACTATAATCTTGGGATTTTCAAGGCTAAGATTGTGATCTCAATAAAGTGTTATTGATTGACCCTCTTAATTATTAACGCATGATAAATCTTATTCACTGAATAAGGATTTGTCACTTTCTGTCAGGTGGGAACTGCTATGCGCGAAAACGGAACAAAACACTGTTTAACTAAAATGCGCTTATTCAGCGTTTATAAGTAAAGACGGTGATTGCTTAGATGTCTTCTAGATTGCTATGTTTCAGCCTCTGTTATACTACTATTCTTCATGATCAGGTGGATTGGTGGTCAAACGTAGATCTATTAGTATGAAAAAATCTTTACGCATTAGATCGTAAAGGGCAATGCACATCAAAAAACCCACCGATGAGCCCGTCTTAATTAATATAATTATAAATTTTACATAATAGGCAACTCAGTACAAGTCAGACTTATTTCCCAAATAGTCGTAATTATTTTTGTACTCTCAAAGACCACCCCATAATCCGATTTGGCGTAGCCGTGTTGCAAATCGAGAACCCATGGCTGGGATCTAATGGGTTAAGCCTATAGACGGGATGGACGTAATTCTATTACATACAACCATTCTGCCGAGAAATCTATGAGTATGGGAAGGGAGATGTCCAGAGCTGCCACTAGTTGGCTGCCAATGTAGCTAATGGTCACTTTAATGGGCACACGCAAAAGTAATGCTGGCAATACGGTTTCTAATGGTTTGGGCTGATGAACAAAATAAGAACGTATAATGTATTATGTGGAAAATTAACGTTCATCGATTCATTTCAAAAACATCTACGTCAGAATTTTTGACCCGACTCTCTTCAATAATAATTATAGTTTAAAAAACTGAAAGAACCGATTTCAAAATGTGCAATTCGTTTACTTGGATTCAATTTTTTCAGTTATTTTATTGTAAAAACCAAAGTGCTGAACTGATATTAATAAATTTGATAAAAAAAGAAAAAAGAAGTATTACCTACCAATCTAAAAAAAAAACAAAAACAATTCATAATTGACTGTGTAATCGCTGAACAAACACACAAAAAACATACATACGAATAATTAATAGAATTTAAATTCCACTCATCATCTTAAGATCAAACTAGTCAAAAACTTTCCAACCAAATAACATTTTATAACTAGTTATTGGTAGGTAATTTCTAACTTCCGCTCATAAATTACCCATTAACAATTTTCTTAGAACAAAACGATACATTTAAATGTATAAAACGCGACATATGCGTTTATTGGCTGACGCAATGAACCTCACAATGCTCGATTTATCACGGAATTGTCTTCTAATTATGGGGTTACAGGTGACGCGGTGACTCGAGTACCAAATTATGATAATTTATGTGAACAGATGTCAGTTTGGGAATAAAGTTTAATTATGCTAAATTTAACCGAGAAAAAGTGTACAAAACAAGTAAAATTTTATTTATTTGTGTTAAAATAGACGTATTTTTATTTGCGACATAAACAACCACAGCATATTTTAAACATAAAATAAACAAAAACAACAGTCGGTTTGTCACATTCCGGATCTAAATTGGTATGTTTTGATTATTTAATCCTTTTTACTCGACTGAGTAAGAAGGAGGGTTATGTTATTCGGGTGTATGTATTATGTATGTATGTATGTAGGTATGCGGGTATGCGTTTGTACTCGTATGTTTCAGATAATGTTTCTATAAGATCGCCTACAACCAGATCGGCTTGACAGATTTTGATGTGCGAGATGTCGTTAGATTCGTTTTTACTCCCTGAGAGTCATAGGCTACATTTTATTGTAACAATAATAATAAAACTCTCAAACATAAAAAATATACAACAAAGTACCAGTGTCCAGACAAGTGTACCAGCTTGAATACCTCGAAGCGGAAACACACTGCATATATACTTAAGCTAAATTAAAGTTTTTGAATATGAAATTAATTTACGCAAGTAACTCCCGATTCAATAAATTTTCTAAGCTCAATTTAATAAGCTAATACTTTAGATTTTTATGAAAACATAATTTTAATTTAACAAAGAATAAAAGTGATTAACCTTTAACCTTTTCTTCCATTTCCTTTCTATCAAAAGGTTGCCTGGAAGAAATCGCTCAAGGCGATAAGGCCGCCTTTGTACCACCGAGATTTTTGTTTATTGTTTAGTTTAGTGTTCTGTTTAGTGTTGTTGTTATATTTGTATTATAAGTTAAAACTTGTTTAAACGTGTGTCCGTGAATTGTAATTTTTGGTGTACAATAAAGATATTTATTTATTTGATTATCTTTAATAAAGGTCCTTAATTAAGCATCTCAGATTTTTTACCAAAAAGTATACAAAATCCGAACATTTGTGCCGACAAATTGCTATAATTATCGTTTCCCTTGCGTTTTGATTGGCCAAGAGATAATGGTTACACGCAATTTTAGGGTTCCGTATCTTTTTAATCAAATACGGCGTGTCAATGTGTCACTTCTGTCACAAATGCTTAATTAATTGTATTATTTTTATCGCGTCTATTTCATCTTTTTTCGTTTGATGTCATTTTTTTGGGAAATAGGGTGATAATTAGTAGCTTCTTTATAAGGAAAAATTACGTTGGTTGTGAAAAGAAAAATCAAAAAGTATTAGTATTAGTTTTGCTCCAAGTTTTTTTTTTATCTGTATTTATTTTGGGGCTTAAGTCGCTATGCGATTATGTCAGCCCCGTTTTACACGAAACTAGGTATTACTCAAAATTTCACTATTTCACTACAATAGCAAGGGAAAAAGCCGTTTGCGCTGCAGAAGTACCTCAAGGTGCTCCACAAAGTTAAAAATATGGATAAATAATTTAAAAAACTGCAGAAATGAATGGTTCTTAGTAGGCTTAAAAATATTGAGATGTTTTAGCATAGTATATAAAATACTTTTTAAAAGTTTTTGTTACAGTAAATCAATTGTATAAAATTTATATTGTCAATACACATTATGTAAGTTTGTATACAAGTATAAGCTTAGAAAATTTAAAAATACCCAATTTAAAATACGGTTGAACCGATTTTGATTAAATATAGCTAAGAACATTTTCTTTCAAACAAAAAAATCTCCCCAAAGATCGAAATCTGGGACGATTTTGATCTTTGGGGAGATTTTTTTGTTCGTTTTAAAACTACGATGCAACAGACATACAAAGAGATACAAAAGTCAAACGTATAATTCCCCTCTTTTTGGGTCGGAGGCTCAAAATAAATATATTAGTTTCTTCTAATTTCCTAGTTTCCCGATTCCCAAGACGTCACGGCTATCACAGTAATCAGTGAGTTAGAAGAGAGACTCTCGTAAAAATGCTTACGTCACATAACACGGTTTCATTACGGAAGTATTTTCTATGGAATTCCCAAACGGGGAACCCTAATTGTTTCCCTGATTTGTATTTTTTCTCTTTCTTTATTATTGGACTAGTGACTTGTCACCAATCTTAGTGTGCGTTGTTTTTTGAGAAACTATCCAGAATAACATGCTAGTTAATATGATCGCTGTTTACATGCAGCTAATTTCAATATTCGGACTAAATACTTTTTTTTCATCCGCGTTAAATATAATACCGATAAATTACGCTTACGTAAAATAGGGCAAGAGCTTTTATTAACTACAACAAAGCAATATACTTAGGTACAAACTACACATATATCTACAAACTTAACTAAATTACTACACAAAAAGCAGATCGATTACCCAAAGACCGATAATAAGACAATCCAAATGCTCAAACCCACCAACAGTTGGCAGCGTACCTAGCATACTAGCCGCTTTGCTACGTTGAATGGAAATGCTTAAAAAATTGCTTATAATATCTATAGGTCTAGAGGGGAAATATATTAGATATTCATGAAAAATATCAAAATTAATAATAATAATTAAGTGACATAACTATAATATCGCCAATTGTAACATGTTGTTTCTATAATATTGGGATTTAGTATTAGAGTCAATTTCTATTCTAGGCTCACATCACCATCAATTGCAATAAGTTTGAAATATCACATAATGTTGCGTTATGAACTTAATAGTACAGTGAAGATTCACTTCTTAAACACACATGCGCTACGACACAATAAAGTAGGCTAGTTAGCACAGATTGCTCACATATTAACCTAGATAAATACTGTAATGTCCGGTCGTGCCGGCAGGTTATCTCGTCTAAGCTGCAGTCAGTGCAGGGGTCTAGTCTGCCACAGACACGACCGCACGAAGAAGTATAGCTAGAATCATCACTGTAACCAGCGTTCATTAGAAACGAATGGCCGCCAGTAATAAACTGCGAGACTCGTAAAGTGCCACCAGCCAGCGACACAGAAACACAGTAAACCAACAGTAAAACAAAATAAATAGAAGTTACGGGGCCTTGCGGCGTCTGGTGCTAATTCGTATTTATTTAACGTTAACCTACTGTGTAATGGAACCACATTACAACTTATCACTTTGTACGCGGTAAAATTAAAACAATCTTCAAGAAGCACGCTCCTGACCATTTTCTGAAGAATATAATTTCAAATAACATATAAAAATCATGGATATTGGTTTTTCTATCGATTAATAACAAATTTAAGTCACTAAAACGGGAGTCACCACCTTCTTCTCTAATTCGACGGTCAATCTCAATCAATTTTGATACTATAAATATATTATGGAACATATGAACATCAACTTTTTGTTTTCACACCGCGCCGATAACGCTCAAATAAATTGATATATTTTTATTACTTTCAGTTCGACAAACTCACAAATCACAATACAAACATCGTATTTCAAATTTCAACCAGCTAAAATTACTTCAATTCTATTACTTTCACTTATCCAATTTTGACACACTCGTCCTATTTTGACACGTGAAATTTTCGCACGAGTCCCAATTCGAAACGGACTTCAATCTGTCCGTGAGTGACGCAACTCAAAGTGGTCCTTTCTAGGACCAACCGTGACGTAATGTGACGAGATTTTAAAGCTGTCACTTATTTTGTTTAACCCTTTGAGAACTTTGCTTGATCACCCATAGCGTGGGAATAAAAAATACCGTTTTAAAAATCGTCACGTCACTTTTGAACTCGACGCACACGCTACACGCTACACGCTGTTTTCTAACTTTGTTTTTTACGCTACTGCGTAAGAACGAGGGTTATGTTTTTTGATACATAAACACATACCTACATACAAGTAGGTATGTTTGTATGTTTTCTTTCCGTATTGTAACGGTTAAATGAATTTGGTCAAAATCAAATACGAAGCTAAAACCATATAATCAAAAAAACAGTAATTCTTGCTGTTATTTTGTTTTATACAAGAGAAAAATGCACCAAAAGTAAAACGTGGATAATAGGTAGTTAAAATTACGCATTCATTATTGTTTTATTACAATTGAGACATTAAAATAATCTCCGATGGTTAAACATTTTTATGTTAAAGATTAAACATTATTAGGTACCTTTTCAAAACACCACAGATGTCCTTTGAGCCATTTTAATAAGGAACCGTCCCGATATTTTATGACATAATGCATTGTATTTTTAAACGTATACTTTACTTTAACGATCGATTTATCAAAAAAGCTAGTAAAAGTCATCCCTTGCAGTTAACGGCACGACTCAGCTGTTTTATTTCTTTATTTAAAATGATTATGCTAATTTTCATTAATATCATCGTATATTAACAAATCAACCGTTACAAATTAATGTTTACAATCATTAGCATATACTCAATGAAAGTCCGTGTCATCTTTTTGCTAAATTGATATGCAAAACTCCTGTCAACATTACCGAGTCATTAAATTTTTATAACAAAATTTTACGACATTCATCAATCAATCGCTAAAATACAGACGCATTTTAGTTTAGCATTTATGCTAATTTTTGAAAATAAAAAGATGCTAATTAATTCATTAGGGTTGCGAAAAATAATCGATCTATCATAAATCGTGATTTTATAGCTGCAAGCAGACATCCATAGTCGCCTATGACATTTGCAGTAATATCTTCTGCATGAGTTGGTTCGATTTTCAAAAGCAATATTTCTAATGGTATGTCAAATTAATGTCGATCCCTTTGTGCGTCACATATCGACATATTGTCGATAGAATTTAAAAAGGATTTCTGGTATGTTGTCGCGAACCCTTTTAAAATTTTACGCTTAGGCTTTAAATTACAAATTGAATGAGGACAATTGAATGGTGCCCTTTTATTGTGTTAGCTTCGTGTTTTGGTAGGCACTTTGTGCATTGGTTTTCGTTAGATTGTATCTAGCGTTTTGGTCAAGAAGTGGCATTGGGCGCTGCTGTGCTTATTTCATTATTTTGTTTCATCGAGACTTTAGTTCTCTTTTTTCCACGATAGCTCTATAGGTATATGCAAACAAAATCTATTAGGCGAGTAACTTAATTGCTCGTCTTAAGAGGCTAAAAAGATGAAGAGCTTATCAAACCTGTTAAGATTTACATGTAAAAATAAACTTTTTTACATGTAAATCTTAACAGATATCTGCTATCTATACAAAGAAATCGATAATTTCGTATAAATATAATATCGATATATAATTTCGTTGTTTCAAATCAATATATGTTACAAATACCCATGTTAAAATATTTATATGTATTGATGTCGGATATCTTAACGCTGGTCGCTAATCTAATTCTATTGGCATTACGTATGATGACGTAGTTGACTTCATATTAATTATATTACATAATTATATTATAAACGAATACTCACGGAAGTAGTTAGTTAACAGTAGTTGACTTGAATTGTCAATTATATTTTCATTATGAGAAGCTTATGCATAGCAGAGGATTATTTTGATAATTTAAAGAAAATAGATAAAGATAGAAAATAGAGAGAGACGCGCATGCAAAGCCGTGAGTGGATGCCTATCCTAGAAGGCTTAGGCCTTCTACCACAGAACGCTTTTAATAATTAAAATAAATACTTGATAAAGAGCTTTTACCACAAAACCTTATAAGATGCTTACAAGACGAGTGCTCTCCCGAAAGCAATTTCGTACAAAAATATGAAAGCACTTCAGCGTATCAATGCTGTGGCAGAAACAAACACAGAAAATGAAAGGAAAATATGTAACGGAATGATCCTTTATTGAGTAAATAAATACCGATGGTATGGTTAAACTTGTGTTTGTATTATCTCTTTACTTTACCGATTGGTTGTACAATACGGTTTGAATAGTATAGAATTGGGCATGCGCCATCTAGTGGCGTATTTTTACATTTTTATGTGGGTACAAGTAAGTGAAAGTGTGATTGATAATGTATAGTACATAATATCCAAAATGGAATAGGTATGTTTAATTGGGATAACCAACAATATGGGAGTATTACAATGAAAATTCGAAAACTACATCATGAAAAAAAAAAAACAGTAAGTAATTAAATGAATACAATAATTTAAATAAATATATTCTCATTTCCCACGTCTACTAAAGTTCATAAACCATGAAAACATTGTTCTAACTAAAGTCTATACATTTCAGACGGTCTAAGTTTTTATTTTTCTGTGATGTACAAATAGCAATTTTCAGATTTCTTAATATGGGTCATTATGGGTACTCTGAAACTTAACAAATTTTTAGGGTTCCTTGCTCTACAAAATTGTTCAGATATTTTACCTATTCTAACAATACACGCTTTACTACAAACCTGTCCCTATCACTTTAAATCTGAGGATCTCTTGAAGAATTTGCATAGTCTAAGATGCATTAAAACTCTTTTAACATCAACGACATCTCTAGTACTGCCCGACAAACTAACCTGTAAAGTGGTCAAATTATAAAACAATGTTTTGCTGAGGAAATTCCATTTTTTCTTCAATATTTGCGATGGTGGCTCCATTATCAAGGCAATAAATAAGTTTGTATTTCTAAGTATACGGGTGATCTGTATGCCCGGTTCAAGAGTTCCCATGAGTTCCTTTGTTGTGTACATAATTTTGCATATTTTTACGGAGTGCCTTGTTCTTGTATTGAGGTTAAGTTGATTTAACTTTTCGAGGAGGTTTTGTTTTGAGCGTGGAGCGTGAGGCTTGATGGTTGTTTAGGAGATGCATGTGGTTGTTCTCTTAATAATTAGTTACAATATGTAGAAACATGTATCTTTATTTATAAGTTGACATAGTGTTTCAAAACTTTATATATGAGTTAAAATATTTGACGATTCAGTTATTGTACTAGTTTGAGAATTGATTTGTATCGTTAAACAAGCACAGCATGTTTTAAAAGTCAAGGTTGAAACGTTGGCTTATCAGTCAAGCGTTTTATGATTTTGGAAAGGAATTTATGACACTGCCTATTAGACCATGACTGAATTACAATTTTGTAATTCGTTTGTATTCCATTCAAATTTTATACAATTTTTGAAATTTTTATTTACATATTATATATTTTATTTTTACTTTGACATTCTAACTAATTGTTACATTATAACTCAATTATTATTTCAATTTTATTTTTGACGTATACCTGTAGTATGAATATGAATAAAAGCATTTTTACACGACTATGGCAAAGCAAAAGGTAGGATTATATTTTTGATCGGTATGTATGTATGTATGTTCATCTGTTTCCTCACAACTTCTAAATTACTTGCTTCGTGCCTCCTAGAGGGTTCCATATTCAATTTGATATGACGTCACATAGCCTATAACCACCGGACAAACAAGACGCTAATATTATCTAATACTAAACGCTTTGTTTTCTAGACGCTAATGTATATGTTGTGTGTTTGTTCTTGTTATGTGTTTGTTTGTTGTTTGTGTTTGTCTTATGTTCACAGCATCTAATTTGCATAGACAAGTATAAATTAAAACACGCGAGGGCAAACAACACGTCAACCGCCTTAAATCAAACGCACCCACTTGAAGCACTCACCGAGTACACTCGTACCACAGTAATCATGGCTCTGACACTTACATCTTACACCCTTTTGCTGCTGATGGTACAGCCACACCATGATAATTACAAGTTTTATGGTGAAATGGGCCAAAATTTCACGATAATTCACCAGAAACTGAAAGCGATGAAATTGTAAAAAATAGAGCATGTTTGCACATGAGATGCCTATTCATATATATATACATATTTATTTTATAAAATAGGTGATGCAAAAAGGCAGACGGCTCGCCTGATGGTAAGCGATAACCGTCGCCTATGGACAACTGCAACATCACTGACATTACTGTTGCTTTGCTAACCCGGAAAGGTGCTTGTAGATACATTTTTTAAAACCCTCTTTGTTGAATCTCGGCGGGACAAAATCATATATTGACAAAAAATATTTTCAGAAATAGTTTGCATAAATGATGTCTTGATACTGGATTGGTAAGTAATCCCGTTCTGGATCCAACACTCTTATTAATTTATTGTAAAGAGGTTACTTATTTACTTAGATACCTCTGTGTCCATCTTCAAGTTCTCAGCAGAGCTTAGTCTGTACTAAAATTCATAATAATTGGTCTAGCTGTTTGTACCTACTTGAAAAAAGTTACAAATATACAGAGATTATGGTTAATTTTTCTTTTATAATATTAGTTATGATACTTTAGAAAATAATGCTTTTCCGTAAGCCCTGTAAATACATACATATTATCATAGTCAAGCTATACTTACAAGTGTCATGGGAGTGACACTCTAAATTTGCATACAATTTCAAGACGAAGATGTATGAGGGAGCAGGACAGGGCAGGTCAAGTGATCGAGCATGAAGGTATATTGTCGGACTGATTCTGTGCCACTTGTGTTCATTCAACTGTTTAGGATTGAGGTGGCTTTGTGAGAAACTTTATGCAATTCGATCAGTTTGTTCAATCAAGTTGATATCGGTTACGAACTAGCCATGCGAATACGAATCAACTAGACGTGCGGACCAAGTTGACGTAGCAGCTACGTCATTCGTAGCAGCTACGTCATTCGTAGCAGCTACGAAATATCTTCGAAATAAATTCTACAAGATCCGACCACAAGTGGTATAAGTTTCATGGTTAAATGTTAGGTCGACTTTAAGTTGACCGTTAATTTACGTGATGTTAAATGATCCTTACGTTCTACGATGGAGAACGCTTGTCCAAAAGAAACCAATTCAATCGCATGATATAGACACTCTATTTTTTTTTTATCCTTGTTAAACGCATATGATTTTAACGAAACTACGTTTTGTCGTTACTTGCTCACAACATAATTTTAAATTGAATGGTTCAAAATAAAAATATGAGATTTTTTGGCCTAAAATAATAATAAAACCATCATTGTTGTAACGCAACCCAAAGAACAGTCAACACAGATCTGTCAGTGGAGATAGCCCATCACCGCTGACAGCACACTTACGCATATATTACCGATTCACAAAGCTTTGTACCCGCGTCACACTTCGACCTTTCACAATTCAATGTGTTCAGATACGGACAAAGATCAGTAACAACGGCTGCAGAAGAGAATAGCTACTTAAAATAGTTGCCAACATTATACATGTTTATATCAAGTGCAATCTTGTTTTATTGACAATAACACAATGACAATACAAGAGAAATATCTATTAATAAATAAATTAACTTAGATTTTTAATCACATTTTTGAGAAGTTACAAAATAAAAATTATTTGTAGATTAAACATTGAAGACAAATTAATTTTTTTTTTGAAAAGACAAGAGCCTATACGTGCGGGAGCACCCTTAATAAGGAAGCCTAAAATGAACTCGAAAACAGTAACGTACAAATAACCGAGTGACAACACAAGGCAAGGTAACTAGAGATCAAAATGAGACGCCAAAATGAAAAAAACTGCTAATAATGGATGTAGGTTACAAATAGATCAAATGACACTGGCTGATTGGAGCAAGATGTACTGCTACCAGTGTAAACATTGTGTCTATTATCTCGCGCCATGTAGTTTAACATGTTTTACACCGCTCACTTCTAATTTTCAATTCTTTGCCCTACCCGCTTTGTTCACTTCACACATCCTTCCGTTATCAACAATCAGGGTTTGTGTTGAAGTGTCAAACCCAATATCCAGCACTTGTAGCCCTTTGGTGACGTCATCCACTCAAGTGCGGTTGGTCATTTTCACTGGACAAAGTGGACAAAGGCCATTTTGGATTGAAATTAAATTGAGCCGTCAGGGAAACTGAAATGTCTTTAATAGACTGTATCGGGCAGGTTGGCTTCCTTTGGGTGTTTTAGTTTCTTGTCATAAACACAAGACATAAATTATGTTTTGATCTGGAAGTAAGTCTGTTGTAAGATGGGCTAGACTTGTTTTATTTTTAGGCTAAAAACATTTTTTTAATTTCAAAAATACTAATTTTCATCATCATAACAATTCCAGTCTAATTAGTTTTAACATACCTAATACATAATATCACTCTTCTAAGAAACAAACCCATCCCGGAATTCTGCTATCTAATTTGCCCGTTTTATTTTGTAATTAACCAATATTGTTTTTTGCCACTTCTGTAAAAGTAGTTAAATATTATTTGTATTGGCCTTCCTAATTATTTTTGATACACGCAGATATATTTCTGAATTTCAAATTAATCGACACGGCTAAAAGGGTAGCGCATAATCTCCAATCTTGGCTGATTATTTTGATAGGGATTTCAGTCCCAAGGGAATTATAGAGGCTAGTCCAGTCTGCGTTTTAATTAGTTGGGGATTAAGCTTGATTGATGATGATGATGTGGAAGCGAGGTGATGTAGGTGGGGGTTGGTAGATGATATACCGATATACACATGTGTTTTGGACTATAATTAAAAGATCACCGGCATAACAATATCATATTCAAATCGACATTATTTCTGTGTGTGTACATTTATATTTTTGACGTGTAATATTCATAGTCATTTTATGAATAAATTACTTATGACTTACGAAGCTTTGGAGATACTTACGAATTAATTCGAAATTAACTCTTTAATCTATTTCACTAAAAATAACATTGGAAACATTCAACAAAAAAACTTTTGAACGTAACAAACTCATTATACACTAAATAATTAAAAAATAACTCGAATTGACTGTTCAATATATTTTTTTTCAGTATAATATAATCGTTACTTCATATCTGATTTTTATCAAGTGTCGTATTTGAAAATTTGTGTTACAGTATTTCTCATTGTACACAAGTTTAGAAAATTTAAAAACTATCAAAAAAACAAAAAAACGCTGAATCGATATTGATGAAACATATTATAACTAAGAATACTATCAATTAAATTTTCTTACGAACAAAAAAAATCTAAATCAGTTTATTCATAAACTAAGATGCCACAGCCAAACATACAAATACACAGATATGTGTGTATTACAGTCTGACGTTAGACTTATCACACCCCTTTTGGATCGGGGGTTAGAAATACAAGTTTTTATCATTCTGTAAAAAAACAAGACATGAAACAAGTTGCATACACCCCCAGGAGATATTTATTCGCTCTAACACTAAGAATCCTAAATTATATTTCTAAGAAAGCAATAAAAGCTACATTTCCCTTCATCGCCGATATCGCTAATACTTATTTCAAATTATTCACCAATTCCCAAACTTTACCCTTTTACATCGCAAAGTCGACTTAACACAAAGTTCGCTTAATTAACGGAAATTAATTACTGTTAACGGTGAAGGGGATTACCTAGATCCGGTTTCTGCTAATTGACAGTTAATTAATATTATTATCTATCTGATGTAGGTATATTCAGTCAGTATGTGAGCCTAGATCGTGTTGCTAATCTCATTACCCTTAGTCATAAACAACTAGCTGCAACCGCGGTTTCACCCGCTTCCTATGGGAACCGTTAATTTTTAGGGATAAAAAATATCTCAAGTTCAAAATATATTCCAAGGTATGTACGTATGTCCGCTATAAATGTCATTCAAATCCGTTCAGTAGGTGTAGCGTGAAGAAATAGCATACAGTATCTTATTCTAATGCACAAGTAGAATCATTTATTGTGTTTTGGATGGAAGGCTAATATTTACAGCAAAATTTCCTACTTTATCTAGATATAAATTATTTTATATTGTATATAATTATTTTCTGTGTAGTGTAGATGAATTCCTCTATTGGTTACAGTGCCATCTAGCGATCACGCCCTGAACGTTTATTACGCAAGGCAATTATACTAGCTCGCAGATCCACAAAATAACAGTAATTATTAAAAATGAATATTTTGAAGTAGTACATATGAATAAATCTGGAATAATAAACTGGCCAAATTCAGATCTAAGTTTTAAATATTCTTTCTTAAGATAATTATGTATTTCTATTAAAATTGTTTACATGTGACCAAGAACTCGAGTTATAAATTGAGACGCTCGTCCAGGGGTCCAGGGACGTAGCCAGGAATTTATTTCGGGAGGGGTTCAGCAATGGTAGCAGTATGTAATATACTGTATAACGTGCGTATACAGTGGTGTTTTATAGTAATATGCTTTATTTCTTGTATTTGTGAACTCACAGTACTTGTATGTCAAAATAGTAATAATACGCGAGCGCGAAAACTTTAGTGGTGTTTTTATAGTAATATTCTTTATTTCTCGTATAGTGAATCTATGGTAATTCCACGTGAAAATAATACTAACGCGCGAGCGAAGCGAGCGTAAAAAATTTTTAGTAGTGTTTTACAGTAATATGCTAAATTTCCGGTATTTGTGAACTTACAGTACTTTTAGGTCAAAATAGTAATAATGCGCGAGCGCGAAAATTTTAGTGTTGTTTTATAGTAATATGCTTTATTTCTCGTATTAATGAATAAAGGATAAAGGGGGGGGGGTGAACCCCCAACCCCCCCCCCCCCCTGCCTACGGCTTTGCGCTCGTCGATTTAGTAATTACCTAATTATCAGCTCTTGCTAGAACGTTCCTAGATTCAAACCAATGGAGAAAGATAACAGAGTTTGATTTTTATGTATGTAAACACTTTCTTAAACTATCACGGACATTTATTTAAGCACTATATTTATTAACGGGATAATTTACCGTGGTTCAAATCAAATCAAATCAAATATCGCGTTAATATTGAGCTCCCGATATTTCGACACAGACACATGCACCACCGTAAATATCCCATTAATAATAATAGTACTCATGAACGTCTAACCAAATTATATACTTAGGTATATTTATGTAATTTTGATAATGTAAATACTCGAGTTTTCTTTATTCAAACCCAACGGCGCGTCATATTTTGCAAATATCTCAGTACATTCTCGTCCCTTGCAGACGAGTACAGCAATCGGAAGTATAAAGGAAGTCGCGCAATGCAAGCTGAAACGAGCTCCGAGTATAAACTAGCATAATACACATAAAGTTTATTCTCTAAATATTCCTAAGAGACGGTCTAGCTCGGAGCGCATGCAAAGGTGGTGGCGCTACCGTTGGTTTTGTAAACTCGAAACTAACGTTCAAATTAAATATCTATTAATGGCAAGTAGTTAAAAAGGCATTTTCCCGTTTAAAAAACAGTTTTAAAAAAGTATCGAATAAGTATTATGCTTAATTATAATTACCTGTAGTTAAGAAAAAACTGAAACAACCGACTTCAATATACCTACATAATTTCGTATACTTAGATGACATATTTTTTCGAGTGATTTTATTTAAAAACCAAAGTACTGAACTGATTTTGATAAAATTTATGTGGAGCCACATCTGCACGACCTATCAAACGAAAACGGAATCATAAAATTGACTAATGATTGGCGAAGTAATCGCGTACAAAAAAATACATACAGTCGAATTGAGAACCTCATCTTTTTTAAAATCGGTTAAATATTGTAATTGTTTAAAGTTATTTTGTCATGCAAAATTTGAATATAAAACGCTTTAATTGTGCGTTTAAATTTGGTTTTAGTTGTGTTTTTTTTTTTGACATCATTCTTTTGGATGCATATTTGCTTTACATGATTTCTAATTCCCAATTTCGTTGCATTTTTAAAGGATTATATGCAGAGGATATGATTTATGTCTTTATTAAGGTTTTGAATTAGTATCAAATAAGTTTTTACGACTTCAACAATGGTTACAAAAGAAACAGGATTAAAATAAATGAAATAACATTAGCTTTCCGTCCATAAGAAAATATTATGAAGTGAAAATCCATTTATTCAATAATAAACTATCCATTGTTTTTTCTTTTATATATTTGTCTTTATTGGAAGAATTGATATTTGGAAAATGTAATTTGAATTTAGAACCCTTGCGACATAAAACTTTTCGTCGAAGATTCGAGTTTCCGTAGTAGTGGTACAGAAAGCGTGCCCGGATATGTCCCGGAGCGACGGTACCAACAAAACGTTTGTCTTTTTGGCACATTTGTTTAAGCGATAGTTGTATTTTCTCTTCGTCGCATACATTACTGTGAGGACAAGAAGAAAAGTAACATATTTCTAAAGAAATTGGTGCTCTTTTCATCATCTCTAGAAAGGGTTGTTTACTCCTTATGTAGACATTTTGGGCTTCCGTACTAAGGGTGCGGGTGCCTATTCGTAAGGCTACGGTGTCTGTCTGTCTGTCTGTCTTACTCTAAAACGGCTGTATCTTTCGAACGGTAGTAATAGATACAAGTCTCAAAATTGACGAGATTATTGGGTTCACTGTGATGTAAATCAACAAATAATATAACAATAAATAATTAAATGACAAACACTAGATATTATCAGTTTCTTAGGGTTCCCTTTTTACCCTTTGGGTACACAAACGGTATTTAACGGGTCCCTATTACTAAGACTCCGCTATCTGTCTGCCCGTCCGTCTGTCACCAGACTGTATCTCATGAACCGCGATAGACAGTTAAAATTTTCACATATGATGTATTTCTGTTGCTCCTATAACAACAAATACTAAAAAACATATTAAAATAAATATTTAAGGGAGCTTCCATACAACAAACGTGACTTTTTTTGCTCGATATTGATAACAGCAACAGGCCCGGTAGACATTGCTTGAAATATTCACATAATATTGAGTTATATTATTCAGTTTAAAAATGAATAATTAAATCAATATTTAAGGGCTCCCATAGAACAGACATGATTTTTTTGCCGTTTTTATATATAATGGTACGGAACCCTTCGTGCGCGAGTCTTACTTGCACTTGGCCGGTTTTATTGTTTCATCTCGTTCAATATAGCTTATGAAACTCAGAGAATGAAGACGAATTTAACGACACCTCGCGCATCAAAATCGGGCAAGCCGTTTAGGCTGTAAGAAACATACATATAAACATACATACATTCGAAAAACATAACCTTCCTTACGCAGTCGGGTAAAAATATTATGTTTATCCTAACATAAACTGCGGTTTTACTTTTACAATATGTTGCATAGTAAAAGTAAATAAATACTAATGTTTCACAAAGAATAATTCTCCCAGAGAATAAAATATCTTACGTTAACAAGAACTCAAAAATATGGTGCAAAAATAGCAAGTTCTCCATGACAAGCTTATTATGCTTCTGCCTGAGTAATGTACTCAAGCACTATAGAGTAATGCTAGACATCAGGGCGAGTACAACCTACGCGGCATGCTAGTCTAATACTAGATACAAAGCATGAACATTCAAAACTAGACTTTAGGTTCATAACATTATACTATAGTTTTAAATGTTATGTTCAGATTAGTCCAATAAATTTTATCAAAGTCAGTTCAGTAGTTTGATTTTTAAAACAAAGTTGCGCATTTTGAAGTCGTTGGTTTCAGTGTGGTGTGTGTGCAACTATTATTATTCAAACTCCGATTAACATGATCAAAATATTATAGTGACTTTTATAAATAATAACAAAATGAATATTCTCATGCAAATAGCTAACAGCTTCCAATGACCAGTACCACCCAATAAACAATACCTCGGTCGCAATTACTCCCATCTCCCATCTCTGGACTCCCATCTCCCATTACCCGGCCTACTAGGGTGACCATGACCATTCAATCAACAGCGGGACATAATCATAAACCGGGCGGCGCGCGGACTCGTAAATATCCGGACGGACGCACGCGGACGGACAGTTATGCCGGACCGATGTTTATTGCTGCCTCACTAGTCTGAATATGTCAGTATTTAAAATACACTCAATTTAGGACGCTTTGAAGATAAATGAGAAAAAAAAAATTAAAACATATTTTCCGATTCTTATTGTAAAGTTTTTATACATCTCATGTTGTAGTGAAAGAAAGAGGGAATGAGGGAGCTTAAAAAGAGCATTAGAAACATACAGAAATTTCCATACATAATAGTTAGTGAAGTCAATAAATTATAATGCGATATGTGTAGTAAGTTTGTTTTTTTTCATCCAAATAGTAACAGAAAAACAGTATTAATAGACATTTTTACGGCATCTTATATTTTCACGATTAATATTTTTAATTTTTGTATGTACTTTTTTTTTGTTAAAACGTTGAAGCGGAGAATCATTTTAGACAGTTTATTTACTACGTATGCACTGATAAAAAACAGATGATATTTTTACTTGAATGCCAAAGAAATAGGATAGAAAGACGATAATCCGATAGAAGATCTCTGTTTCCTGAAAACTTCAATCTTGGAATTTTCAAGGATGGAGTTCGTCGATCTAGAAGATATCTGAATAGATATCTTCTAGATCGACGAGCTCCATCTTCGGCCACACCGTCGCTTAACATCAGGCGAGTTGGTAGTCAATCGTAGATCAAAATAACATAGGCTATATTTTACTATCACCATCATCATCGCCGTCTTTCATTACTACGAGGAGGGTGAAACAGTGGGGCACAGCTAGTTGATTTACAGTTCCAGACCACTTTTGTTCGGGTGTATCTAAGTATGTTTCTATGTTACCTGTTGTCTCAAACTGTTTGATCTTTTTGATGTAAGGTGTGAGTAGATTCATGTCTTAAGATACATTTGGCAATTTTGTTGTAAATATGTCTGTCATTGAGTCACTGTCCATCCCTACACGGTGCCCTGTGACGAGATGTTATGAAATCGCTGGGGTGATTGTAATTGATGGAGAATTGGTGGATGATATTTTTTCTGTTGTGATGGTTATGATTATTGCTGATTGCAAAATTTTGTTGCGATGGTCGATTTTGATGATTGGAATTTCATTAATACAAGTTTGGCTACATTATCGTTCAGTTATATTTAAGATATTGTTAAGAATAAAGAACAGAATAGTACAGGAAATAAAGTCAGAAGATAAATATTTTTCATACATCACAAAGTTGTCTGGAAGAGATGAATATTTTTTACACATCCTAAAATTATCTGGAAGGGATCACTGTTAAAGATCGCTCTTGCGCCATTCACTTATGTGTATATTGTTTGTTAATTTTATTACTTTCTGTTGTGTCAATAGGGTTTTGATTGATTGATTGATTTTTTGAGTAAATATCTGCGAGGTGTTACAGTAAGTAGATATAATTTATAAAGTCAACGTATCTATCATTATGAATCGAAAATCCTGGATCTAAGAGCGGGTTGCAGACCAAGAGCTGAGCTAAGTTAGTTTAGTTTAGCTCGCATAGCTGACGCAGTTTTTCATACTTGTGTGCAGACTGCAAACTATGCAAACTAAGCTATGTGAGCTAATTAAAATACACGAAGCTAAGTTATTGTATGCCGATGCGCAGCTACACGAGCTAAGCTAAGCCCCTCTCGCCTACCCTTGTATCCCCTACGCACATCCTTTGCACACTGACTGAGCTTTCGCTTAGTTGTTGGTGTGCACGGGACATATTTTTAATTTATTTTAGCTTAGCTTAGCTAAGCTAGTATAGTTTAGATTCGGAATATGTTCGTTCTGCAACCCGCAAAAAAATAGCTCATCCATACTTGTTTTGAAATCAACGAACTCTATATTTCGATTCACCTTTTTCTTCAATGTCAAGATTGTGCAAAATATACAACTTTCTATACGTTCCGCATTAATAAAAACGCCATATACCACATCTATTTTACTTCCATGCTGGACTGGGAGAAAAAGACAACGTAGAATGTATCGGCTGCTTCTCTTCCCGGGCATACTGCAAAGATCAGTTAAAGGAATTGAGGGAATTTGTTGTATATGCAGGCAATGGGTTGACTCCCTGTCACTGCAGACTAACATTACATATAACTCTCCAATACCTTCTAACCCTCTAGTACCATCTCTCCCATGTAACCCTCTAACCACGGTCAAATGTGGAGTCAAACAGCCTCATGCTCTGCTTACCCCGTAAGGGAAACTTTGCGTGATTGTATGTATGTATATAATATGTATACATGTATATTCTACTTATTAGCCTGGAATATACAGCTTTAGATTTATATGATATCGTCAGATAATATTATAATAACTGAAACTCGAGTGGAGACGACGTACCGGCAAGCGCAGCGTAGGAAGACCAGCCACGAGATGGACAGATGACCTGATACAAGAGGCGGGAAGACGCTGGATGCAAGCCGCTTGCAATTGGTCTTTTTGGAAATCCATGGCCTATGTCCAGCAGTGGACTTCTTATGGCTGAGATGATGATGATGATAATGATGAACCAAAACTATCTTAAATGACCACACACGCGCGTTCATTAATATACCCTGAAACATAAACCTTTTACGAGCGGTGCACCACGCATTCGTAAAAATTCGGTATAGTTCGGAAACGCGTGACGTCATTATTCCGCTGACGTTTATTGGCGGACGTGGTAGCGTTTTGCGCATTTATTGGTCGTTAATAATAATAGCTTCCTTACTTATTTATTCATGTTTTAATTGTGTTTTTTGAAAATTTTTGTCTACGATTAAACTGTGAATAATGTAATTGTTCACCAGAATTTTTAAAATGGGGTATTTTTTTACGTAAATAGTTTTGTCGCGTATGTGTGTATGTGTATGTTAAATGTGTAAAATTTAGTATCACTCAAAGTTACTTATCTGTGTACTTAAATTAGAAGAAGTACGCCACTGTCTCAATTTATGAAAAACCTAAAAACGTACTTGCCATATACAAGAATATGATGTGGTGGTAATCTAACAAAATATCCCCCCTTTTTTGCGCAGTCGCGTAATGAGAAATGTATATTGCGTGTTATTAAATGTCATGGATTCCAATAATTAAATATTTATATTGGTTGTTATGTGAATATATCCACAGGGATATTTAATTAGAGAACACCTACGGTCACATTCAGCTCTATGATTGCATTATTAGAATTTGCCTCATTCAACCCTTACATTACAATTAACCCCATTATTAATAAGGTGACGTATGAAAGGGACAGTTAAATTAACTATCAGTAAGGGTACTTTAATTATTTTACTGAATTATAGTAGTGTTGTCAGAAAAAAAATATCACAAAACAATAACTTTAGCTTGTGAAAGTTTTTTCTTTATTTAACTTTTTTCTTTTTTCTTATTTAATTCTTTCTTTATTTATTTCTGATTGCCTAACATATCACAAAGAAAAATATGATCTTAATTATATTGTATTTGAAATCATGTTATTGATCTAAATATATTATACGTTTTTTTTGGAATAATGTTGCTAATCCACTCAAGCTGCAAGCCTGCCATGAAGAGACAAATTATAAGAAATAAAATATTTATTGACATTGACAGTCTACATGACAAATGGATAAAACTTGTCTACTTTTCGTGTTACCCCAGCCATCTTTAATGTCAGAGTGAATTATCTTTAAAATCAATGAAGCGTAGTAACACTTAGATGTTTTTTGGGAAGTTCTCATACTATTGATAGTCGTGAAGTGTTGTCGTCCAGTAGTCAATTTAGCTGTTTAATTAAGTGTAATTCAAAATGTTCGTATTCCAACACGGTCGCAAATCAAAGTGCCCGTATCTTCGCTGGGAAAGTCGACCGTCCGCTGAATAGACACCATGATTGGGATGCAGATTGGGCTCAAACAACAGCGTTTGGGGTCATTTGTAACGGACAAAAGCTGGACCGTAGACCCCTTCAAACCTGAAGGGTGTAGAGATGGCGTCAGATAAAAAGAAAATATATTTCAATTTTTTTATTGTATTTTTATATTGTTTATAGTTAATTAATGATATTTTTTGCTTTTATTTACATAATATTCCCAGTTATGTTAATCATCTCAGCCATAAGAAGTCCACTGCTGTACATAGGCCTAACATGGATTTCTAAAAAGACCGATTGGAAGCGGCTTGCATCCAGCGTCTTCCCGCCACTTGTATGAGGTCATCTGTCCATCTCGTGGCTGGTCTTCCTACGCTGCGCTTGCCGGTACGTGGTCTCCACTCGAGAACCTTTCGGCCCCATCAGCCATCAGTTCTACGTGATGTGTGCCCTCTTACTGCCACTTCAACTTGCTAATCCGCTGTGCTATATCGGTGACTTTTGTACGTCTACGTATCTCTTAATTTCTGATTCGATGTCGTAGAGAGACTCCGAGCATAGCCCTCTCCATAGCTCGTTGCGTGACCTTGAGCTTCCTTATAAGGCCCATAGTTAGGGACCACGTTACAGTGCCGTATGCCATCACTGGTAACACACACTGGTTGTAAACTTTCGACTTGAGGGACTGAAGAATATTGGACGAGAAGACGCTTTTAAGTTTCCCGAACGCTGTCCAGCCGAGTTGGATACGACGATTGACCTCCCTCGTAAAGTTGGACCTGCCTAATCGTACCGTTTGTCCTAGGTAGACGTATTCGTCAACAACTTCAAGAGTGAAGTTCAACACAGATATTGGGGTGGGCACTACATGGGCGTTCGACATAACCTTCGTTTTGTCCATGTTCATTTTGATCATGATGTTCAGTTATGTTAATAAATCGCATCAAATATAATATATGAACTTTCAAAATTAAAATTATTACAGCTATTCAGACTATATTTTCAAATCCACCCATTTTTGCAATCTTTTTCAAAAGAACAATGTACTTATTACATATTGGCTTTAAAAATATCATTTTGCATCATCAATATCAAAGCTAGTAGTAAGCTAGTAGTAAGTAGTCAAAGATTGAGTTCTATGTTGATTTGCCATAATACCATTTATGTTCCCCTATTTCTTTTTAAAATCTATTTAATATTTATTTTTAGGTGTTTTGGTTTACTTGATTATGCATAGTACTATACGTATAGTACATTAGTAGTATAGCACATTCTTCAGCAATTTTTGACGTGGTAACGTGTTATAAATCGATGAACGCCGCCGGCTGCACGCACGAAAAAGCATGACTCGTTATAACGTTCCGCCTGAGCCGACCGTGCAAGCGAGAGCGCGGAACAAGCGATAGAGAGGCACGAGCGGCCTAAGCCTTCGGCCACAAAACAGAGATCTGTTTTGTGGTTCAACTTTGTAACCTATAAATAAATTAATAAACGCGGTAAATTTTTTACATATTCCCAATTTTCACCAACAACCTTAAAATAATATTATAATTTGAAAAATAAATAATCAAAAACTGACCAAACATAACCGTCGACTCCATGCCATTCCCTCGAATTGTCCAAACTCCAGCCGCGCAATGGAGTGGACAGTTTTTTCCTATTTGCAATTGATAGTCACCGCCATCAAGCAATTAAGCGGACCGTGCGCCCGCGCGCATATTTTAAACCATTTCTTTTATCATGCAGATTAACGTATTGACTCTTTCGCGGGCCTTAAATTCACTGGACTGTGCTCTACAAACTTTACCACTAATACTATTTTGAACCCCAACTTCTACGAATTAAAGACTATAAAAGCCGCAAAGTTATATTTGTGTTGAGTATTGGCGACATTGTTAAGTTTAAATTTCATATGGACAATTTCAATCTTATCTTTTGAGTATTAATGTCGAAGTAAACTGAATAAATAAAATGGTTGCTCTCGATTTCAAGATTTTTATTGATGGGTTCCGTATGTGAAAAAGAGATGGTAGATTGTTTAGGGTTATTCATATCACGTTTTAGTTTTAATGGATCGGACAATGAGTTATGAGGGCGGATTGTTGGCTGACCGAAAGATAAAAGAGCTTGGGAAATGTTTTTAATTTTGCACTCGTAGCTCCTTTATGGTAATTGAAAGGGTTTGAGGGTAAAGAGTTGATAATATTTTGAAATTTTCAATTAAAAAAAAATTATGTTTCGTATCTATTTTCATATCAATTTTTTATGTCCACACTACTAGCCATAGTAGAATCGCCCGTAAGGAAGATATCCTGGCTGCACGTCAAAGAGCTGTCTTATTAGGCTTTATACGCTTTATATGAATTATTCAATGAAAGTTGTTTTTATAAAATTTTAAGCATAACTCTCATCGCATTAATTCTTCTTACCCGACTGCGAAAGAAGGAGGGTTATGTTTTTTCATTTTGATTTTTCATCGCTTTATGCTATTAAATAATAATCATTAATAAATAATAACATATTAACCATGTCCTGCAGTGGATTAAAGTAGGTCAATGATGATGATGATGAAGATATATACTATTAATAATTAATAAAACCATTTTACCTCAAAGTGAAGTAATATTTGCAAATATCACGTCTTTTGAATTCCAAGCGTCAACAAAGCGTTTATTCACGTACACTCATTCACACCTGTCTTCCAAGCCCCATATGTTATGTATACCTTATGGCAATATTAATAAAGTCCATTTCATTTCGACAAAACACTGTAAAACCAGGTGTCTTCACGGTCGGTAGCGCACGGGTGCATAGCATTATGAGTCATGCATGTCCGAGCAAAAACTGACGCGTGGACACTGTCTCTAGACGTTGGCGTTCTATGGTTCATTTAATGTTGTTTCTTGCAAAATGTGACACACCTGGCAACTTAAAAATATCAATATTAGCCACCAAGTGTGTAGTTGTGCAGACTGTGGCACTGTTTGCTTTGATGAGGTTGCTGTATAGAGTACTTGGCGCTTGCTGCCAGATAACCAAGTACGTCATGGCACAAGAGACATTTGTAGTATATTGGTCTTGAAATTTTAACAGACCTCATGGCTCAGTGGTAGTAAGTCTGCCTCCTGACCTGTATGTCGTGGGTTCGATCCCCACTTAGGGCAAACATTTGTGTAATGAGCACGGATGTTTGTTGGTGTTTGTTGTGTTTGTTTTTATGTTTCCATGTGTCATAAGTATGTATATTTACAAAGAAAAGTATATATTTATTACATATAAACAACCGTCGGATGCCCATAGTAGGTACAAGCTTTTCTTAGTTTGGGGCTAGAGTGTGTTTTGAAAAACTGACCTCCATTAATATATAAAAAAAAAAAAAAAAAAAAAAATTTAGTCAACCGCGGAAATATTTATGGTTCGTGGTCACCTAGATTCACTGTCAGCCATATAAAAAAAATATGATACTTTATATACAAAAGCCTCTATGGATGGGGTCACTGAACTTTGGCGTGATGTAAATTTTCTTAATACGCTCACCCTATTTTTTTTATCGATACCGGAATAATAACTTTAAATACTACTTACCTTTTTTTTTTATTTTGCTTCACATCCGTTATTGTGCTCGATAAAAAAGTGCTTCCTTTTTTCTTTTGAAAAACGTAAAGTTGATATTTCTGAGTAAAATGGGGATGTAAAAAAAAAACAATTTAAATACCTATAATTATTACTTACCTATCCCAAAAAACTAACCCGTGTCCAGTAAAAAACCCGCCCCTCAAGAAAGTCGAAGGCGCGTGCGCTACGGTTGACATTACCGTTGTAGCGTTACCGAGCGCTTACCATCTGCCGTTTGACCTTTGGTTTTTGCAACACCTTGAGCTCCTCAAAGGGTAAAAGGTGTAATAGTCATTGCAAAATATGCGGGTGGAAATAAATTATTTGGTGACGTAAATAAATAATCGTATATCTAACCAATAAGTATGTTTTATTATTTAAACTAACCTGGTTGTTACAAATTTTTATTTGAACAATGTCGTTTCATCTAGTACTGAAAATAGACGTGAGTAATACCTATTTATAAGTTAAATATTGTCTTTATTAAATACGATAAAATAATTATACAATCTACATACATTATACTTATACTAATAAATAAATGTTCTCGAGTGTTCTCGAGAAAGGCTAAAGTAAAGGTTCTCGAGTGGAGACCACGCACCGGCAAGCGCAGCGTAGGAATACCAGCCACGAGATGGACAGATGACCTCATACAGTGGCGGGAAGACGCTGGATGCAAGCCGCGCGCCAATCGGTCTTTTTGGAAATCCATGGGGGAGGCCTATGTCCAGCAATGGACTTCTTATGGATGAGATGATGATGATGATAACACAAATAATAAATATTTATAAGTAGTTTCAATGTATAAAAAGATTCATCGAATTCAGATGAAGTTTAGGAGTAAATGAAAAATAGCTAAAAATAAATATGCATTAATGTTTTTAGACCACACCGTCACAGCTGTGGAGAAAATCCTACCCTGTCGGCGAAAAGAATACGTCTTTGCTGGTATTTTTTCAACAAGGTCATATCAATTTTATTTAGACTAACTAACAATGCATTTAATATTTTATCAAAGCTAATTAATATTAATTTGCCGAAAGACTAAAGATTGAAAAATAGTTTTGCCACAAAAAGTTGAATAAACTTTTACTCCTTTATTCTTAAAAATATTTAAAAACAACAACAACAAAAGCCAAACTTCGTGAAGCATATTCACACAATCAGCATTCAGCTGAGATTAGTCGCCCCAGCGAAATCTCAAATTAAATCCATCCAAGGGAATTGTGACGAACGCCATCCGTCATCCCGACCCCTCATTTGCATGAGAAAAACTGTTAAAGAACAACTATTTATCAAATTGCGAGGGTACTTCCGGTCGCCATGACAGTAGGCGCGACAAGCTTCCGCCCGCCATCTTTGGTGAGCGCGCGTTTCCGACTCTTGGATCGTTGGGAGTTAGTTTTGCTGGAAATGATATTTTTTAATTTGAATATTTCGTATTGTAGGTATTTGAAAAAAATATTCTACAGAATGTTCATTTAAATAAAATTACTAGTTTAAATTAAGGCGTCTTAAATATTAAACAATTACTTTCTATGTTTAGCAGACTAAACCTTTGATCTCGGCTTACTTAATATAGAATTTGCAACGAAAACTGCAAAACTATTTTTTTATATAAAACTTTTATAATGAAGTTGTAGCTGGTTGTAGTTCTTACCAAAAATTTTGAAAATGCTTTTTTAGGCTTCCGTATTAAAGGCGCGGGAGCCTATTTGTAAGGCTACGGTGTCTGTCTATTTAAGGCTATTCCTACTGTATAGAAAATATGTGAAGGCACAAATATTCTTAGATATAAAGCACATTTTGATAACTAATTAGCTCTAGTGTCAGTGTTAATATTCATGTATTGTATGTATGCATAGGAGTACGGAAGCCTCGGTGTGTAAGTGAAACTCGTTCTTTGCTGTTTTCTTTTACAATTGTTGCGGTTAAAATCGAAGAAGAAATTATTACCTTAAAGTATTTTAGGAATAAAGTCCAGAGATATATACCCCTTCCAGTAAATCTAGGCAGAAGTCCCGAGCCGCCACGTCGCTGATTGCGGCTCGATCTCTATTTAGATAATTTAGTGCTCTCCCCCGATGAAATATTCCTCGTATTTTGTTCCGAGCGCTGATTGCCGGTGATTCGGTTATCTTATATCCCTCATTTTGTATGGACTTGTTTACTAGACGGTCTTAATGCGAACATATTAGTATTGGCATGGTTGGGATGCTGTTTGTTTGTACAAAATGAATGTTAAGGCGTAAAAGATGTTTATAGTACGTAAAATATAAAACAAAACCTCTACATAAATATCAAAAATATATTTTGTTTGTCTCACGACAAAAAAATTAAGAACCTAACTACTATTACTACGTGCTTTTTTTTTTAATGTGTGTGTGTGTGTTTGTTTGTTTTTATTCGATTTCAAAAACATAGTTGGGGTCAGTACCTACTTAAGTAGACGCCCACTTTTAATTTACTTTGTCGATATTATGTAACAGTTATTTTTTCCTTTTCAGTTTTGAAGTCGATTTTATTTTTTTAAATTACATTTATTTTTGTTCTAGATCGACGAGATATATCCTCCGCCACACCGTTGCTTAACATCGGACGAGCTGGTGGACAATCGTAGATCTATATAAAATAAAAAAAATAAAATAAAACTTATATAATATTACCAACTGCACCCCGCGGTGAAGTGATGAAAACTAGTGATGATGATGGAGATAAAATATAGCCTATGTCCTTCTCCAGATCCTACAGAACCTCTGTATCAAATTTCATAATGATTGGTTCAGCCGTTTAACGGCGAAGAGATAACAAACAGACAGAAGGACAGACGACATCCAAAATTATTTTCACTTTTATCAACCGACTTCGAAAAAGGAGGAGGTTATCAATTCGTACCGTATATTTTTTTTTTTTTATGTATGAGCACGAATTACTCCGTCATTCGTGAACCAATTTTTATGTTTCCAAAATTGGTGTATAGAGAAAGCTTCCAAGTTGGTCCCATAACTATTTTAGAAACATTGCTTATTACTTTTTGAATAATCTCTAAAACTAAAAATATTTTCATTGGATTCCTGAGTGAGTGCGTCAGATTATAGAATCGCAGAGTTCCGCTGACACGTTTTTCTTTGCAAAAGTTTCAAATGTTGAGGTTTTTCGTATAAACATCTGCACATTTTCTAATCTGCGACGACGAAGCATTTGACATTCAGTGAAAAATGTCATTCTTGAAAAAAAAAACGAGCGGGGGAATAGAGGTCTTTTAAAAAGTTTACAATCGTGAGAGATTTATTGAGCTTGAAAAGTAAAACCTACTTACTCCTCATCCAATGTGTATAAGGAGAAAATAGAGTTACTTCAACGCTTGAGCGCCTTGTTTAATTATTATCCTTACATATATGTATTACAAGTATTTCGGTTGTTTCAGTTTTTTCAACTTGAAAATTATATTAGTTAGTATCTTAATACTATGAATGAATGATAACGCTTCTGTTATCACATAACCACAATGACGTAAAGATAATAATCTTATTGATACACTTTTCAAGCCAATACACATGCTTGGAAACTATTTCCTAATTTCGGCGGTCCGACCACACCTTCGATAGCTCAGTTGGTAGAGCGGTGGACTGTAGCTGGTACGTAATGGTTATCCATAGGTCGCTGGTTCAAATCCGGCTCGAAGGAATCTTTTTGCCATATTTACTTATGTATTTATTATGGAGACGGACCAAGGAAAAGATAATTTTGTTGAATTCTTGTTAGGTAATTTTTTTTAATTTAAGATCATGCCATGTTTGGAGTTATCCAGAATAATCTTCAGGATATAATGAATGAACTACGAAACTTCTCGAAATAAGCACCAAAGTACCGCTGGTAGCATTATTTGTTTCCGTAGTCGTTCAAAATTACAGTAACCTTAAAATTTATACTCACCAATGTAGTACCAAATTACATTCATTAGAATTAATTACAATTCTGACAGTTTTATGTGGAAGCGTGCTACAAGAAGTAAACATCATCCGCTAGGTAGCGTGGTACGTGGTACTACGTAGAAAACTATGGTGATGCCGTGGGCTTCCTGAATTATAGGGTTGCCTGCACAAATCCTGGAGTGTTTCTTCTGGGAGCCAATGACCACCTATCAATAAAATTATACAGAAATAGCAAAATATTGGGATCTATGCATACATCAATAAGTTAAAACTAGATCTAGATAGAAGGACTCTGTACAAGGGCGTCGCCAGCCCATGGCCCAGGGGAGGGCAAGTTAATATTATGGAGGATGAGAAATATATGAATTGGTGTGGTGTGGATTGAAGGTACTGGTACAATTGCACGGCCTTAGGACTTTGGTTGCTTTGCAGTTGGTTACATTTTTTTTATCTTTAGGGGGGCCCCCCTTGCCCCCCCTTGCCCCCCTTGGTGACGCCCTTGACTCTGTAGATGTGTACACATGCTGAGCTCATTTGTAAATGGTCCGAATAAAGTATAGAGGTAATATATATAAATAATGTACCATATATTATATTACACAATATACATATACAACGGAAACAGTGATCGTGTCAGCGTGTTATCGACAAGGACATAAGATTCACTAATAACATGCTGTTGCAGCCACGAAAACTACATTCTATCTATCTCACAACGAAATGAACACCCTTATGTAATCGTGAAAACACGCGAAATTATAATGTTTATCATTTTTACAAATTTTGAAATCAAATAAAAATGTTATTATGTGGTACAAAAACATCCACTTCAACTCAAAAAATCGGCCAAGTGCGAGTCGGACTCGCGCACGAAGGGTTCCGTACTATCATCTATAATAGAAAATCGTATAAAATAACGAGAAATCAACGAAATTCCAAGTAGTAAATTGCAAACTTATAGGTAGGTTTTCGATACACATCCGGGCAGCACGACGACGCTCGCGCGAATACGCGCGGCTATGGCTCGCTCCGTGATGTTACCTCCCCCGCTACCCGCGCGGCCGTTGCTTAGCAACCGCCTTGCGCTCGCGCCACCACCACACCGCGGCGCGGCGCTCGCACCGCGTTTAGATGCACGGATTATTTTCATTTTGTGAGTTTTTATGTATTAAATTAAGTAGTTATTTTTATAGTTAATATATTTCTAAATATTTACTTACAAATTTTAAAGTTTCTACCTGTTAATTAAGATCGAGTAAAAATTGCTTAAAAATTACGTTTGTTGTATGGGAGCCCCCCTTTAATATTTACTTTATTGTTATTTAATTATTTATTTTGAAAGGTAATATACAAGTAAATATTCTGTGAAAATTTGAAGCGTCTACCTGTTACCGTTTTTAATATTGAGCAAAAAAATACGTAAAAAACACGTTTATTGTATGGGGACCCCCCTTAATATTTTTTATTTTTTTATTTTTAGTATTTGTTGTTATAGTGGCAACGGAAATACATCATTTGTGAAAATTTCAGCTTTCTAGCTATCACGGTTTATGAGATACAGCCTGGAGACAGACAGACAGACAGACAGCGAAGTCTTAGTAATAGGGTCCCGTTTTTACCCTTTGGGTACGGAACCCTAAAAATGAACACACGCTACGTGACAAACTCTGTCTTTTTTCTTTTCGTGACAAATATTAGGTACTCTGCTTTTTGTCATGCAAGTTAAAAAGAGAGTAGTTTAGCTGCAATAGTCTTTCCCTTTCTATAGAATAAAGATACGGACATTAAAAAAAAGTATTTTTTGTAGAATCTGTTCTAGTAGGTAGGTACTTACTTCCATCCAGTTGCTTAGTCCATTCGAAGCTTGTCTCCCTCACACCGAGAGACTTATTCCGAAATCTTAGAACCGTGTTGAATCAATTACAAACCCTCCGTATTGTGGTCGGATGTCTTCTTTTCAAGTTTTCCTTTTTTTTCTTTTGTAAAAAGCTGTCTCGGGGACAATTTGTAGTGATGGACCATGATGTATCGATGAAATTAGAATTCTGTTGAATTGGCTCGGATTTAGGTATTTATTGTATGACCTCTGCATTTGATTTATTTTCTGGTATTTTTATGTTTATTTCATGAGTACGAAGAATCGTATTGGCTTGCTTATTTCTTCTTTTAGTTTTACGAGGAATGTCAAGTGCGTATCATTTGTTCATACAGCTTGAACATGAAATATCATAAAAATGTATCAAATCGTATGTAAAAATGTTATCGATAAAATGCTAATATATTTATTAATATCTCATCCTCCGAATCAGACCAATTATACACAAATGAAGTTAACCCTTTGCAGAACTTTTTAATTGCTGTTAAATCGAAAAGGGATCCAAGGGTTCTCTAAAAAAGGATCAGTCGTATCATTAATCTATGTGGGTGGGTCGGGGTCGGGTTACAGCACGCCACTATTGTTGCTGGATTTGTATTGTTTTGATGGATGAGAAGAAGTTAATGAGCATTCTCGTTTAAGATAACAAATATCTATATTAAACGAAATACAAATTACCCGACTGCAGAAAAGAGATATTTGCAGTCTAAAGCCTCGATGAAACTGGGCTAGTTTACAAGCTACAACCCAGCGAGTTCGCGAGCAGCTTAGCAGCTCGTAAACTAGCCCAGTGTCATCGAGGCTTTACTTACGATTTCGTTACGCTTGATACGTTTTTGTGTGTTCGTTTTTTTATGAGAAATTATGCACAAAATCTCTGTAGAAGGTTATAAATGGGTATTCTTATGATACTACTAAAATCACTTGTTTATTACGAAAAAAGTTCGTTGGAGGTTAAAAAAAGCATTTTTTTATTTTTGCGAGAAATGTATTATTATTAAAAAAATATAGCGTTCTTACGTCTTCAGTTCTCTAGTGTCTATGACACTCGAGAAGTGAAGAACGACGAGTCTAACGACACCTCGCACATCAATAACGGTCAAGTCGTTTAGCTGTAGGTGCTCATATAGAAACATACATTCATGCGCATTCCTCCTCCTCCTTCTTAGGCAGTCGGATAAATAAAATAATAGGTACGTTAATAAATAATGCATCTCATAATTATTGAATGAATGGATTCGTATAAATCACGTATACATACACACATGTATCCGCCAAATGATTTTCTAAAATCGTAAGCAAATAGATTTCTTTCAACAACATGTGCTACGAGTACTTCGAGACACAAACTAATATTTATAACATCAATGCATTGACAATCTAGCAAATACAATGACAGATAATAATTTTTATATTTAAAAAAACTGAAAAAACTGTCTTGATTATAAGCAATTCGTTTACTTGGATGACATTTTTCAGTTATTTTGTTATAAAAACCTAAGTACTGAACCGATTTTGATAAAAAAATTATAGGGTCACATCGTAGGTATTACCTACAAACAAAAAATAATCATCAAAAACAGTTCATAATTGGCGGAGAGTAATCGCTGAACAAACACATAAAAAAACAGTCGAATTGAGAACCTCCTTCTTTTTTGGAAGTCGGTTAAAAAATACATGCCATCCTTGGCTCTGACGCCATTCATTGTGAAAGATCGTTGAAAGAATATTCTGACAGAATATTTAATTTTAACACGTTATAACCAAAAAGAAAAATGTCTAAAACAATGAACCCCATCATTTAGTAAACTTATAAGCGCCGAACAGTTCGATGCGTGTCGGATGCCAGCCCTCTCCACCAGATCCCGGTAATTAATGGCAACTTAACCCTTTGCCTGGGACGTGGAATAAATCGCTGCTACACGGAACAGCTCCTCAAACTTTTTAAGATAAACAAGTGTTTATTCCAGGGTTTTTTTTAATGCAAGATAGATCTACGATTGACCACCAACTCACCTGATGTTAAGCGACTTTGTGGTCGAGAATGGAGCTCGTCGATATAGAAGATATCTATTCACTCTAGCCTATAACGGAAGAATCAAGTCAGTGTAGAACAAAATTATAACTTACGATGCCGGAACTTAAACACTTACTATTGGCATCAATTAGCATACATAATTTTAGGCAAATCGCATAGTTCAGAAAATTTATGAATTATATAACAGATCTCTCAACGCTAAAATAATTTTTCATACTATCTAGATTACAAACGATGTTGTATGTAAAACCAGATAAGTTAGAATTTGATTGCTGCTCATTTAAGAGTTTCCATGATTTCGTTGAGAAAGCCCAGACTTTACATTCAAAAATGTTTTTTGATCTCCTTTATTTGAAGTCGGTTAAAAAAGAACATCGATTACATTTCATAGCCATAATATCCACGATTTCTCGGTACTATACGGTTGAATTTACAAGATGTTTAATAGTAAAGTAATGATTACACATATAGGTACCATTAATTTTACAATAAATAATACATAAGTTAATTAAAAAAACATTTATTAATAAATAATTTGAGAAACACATTTTTAACCCTTTCATGAGTGGGCGTAGATTCTCAATCTGTCACCGGATGACGGATCAAGATATTAATACCGAAAGCGTGGCGAATGCGGCCGAAAAATAACCCTAGCGTGCATTTTCTATCTACTTTTAAAGAAGCAGCTTCAAAGCTTTATTAAATATTGAAACGAAAAAATCTTGTCTTCCCGTAATAATGTGTGTATATTAGCAATATTTTGTAAAATTAACAAAAGTCACGGACCCCGGTGTCTGTGGAGCTAAAAATTAATTAATAAAAGAAAAAAAAAGTTTAAAAAGGTTTACTAAATATTTAAATCTATAACCGCAATAACCCAGTGGTGTAGGAAGATACCAACAATGAGCTTGACTTGCCAAAAAATAAAAACATGTTTTAGAAAACTACCATTTCAGGATACTTTATACCTACTTCAAATAGAAGGAGGCTAACAATTCGACTGTAGTTTTTTACGTTTGTTAATACATAACTCTGTCATTGATACAGCGATCTGATATTTTTTTTCGTTTGAAAGGATATACTTTCAGATTGATTGCATAGGAATTTAATCAATATCGGTTTTTAAAACAAAATTGCGTATTTTGAATCAGTTTTTCAGGTTTTTAAACTATAATTTTATTACTGATGACATTTTGTTCAATAAAAAATAGACTTTTCTACAAAAACGACTGCTTGGAGGATGGACTAAGTTCGTTTAGAAAAAAAAAACTGTTTATATAGACTTGAAAATTCCAAGGTTGTCATTATCAAGGAACCAAGAAGGCATCAGAGACTTCTACTTGTGCATTACGCATCCAAAACGTGGACTAAAATAGTTCTATATTTACGGATATCTACGGATTTTAAGGCCAACTTATATAGTGTGTGACCGTGTGGACAGCGTGTGTGTGTTATACAGTTTATTGGAAAAATGCAAAAGATCAAGTACTCAAATATAGGTGAGTATTGTGTTGGCACAGCTTCCACCACGCATTCTATGCATATTTAATTCGATGGGTGTCAGGCTTCTCATGACCGATGGGCGTGATTCTTCCTTTGACAGAAATGTAATTAATAAGTAATTACAGGGGATATCGTAAGAATGTTGTATATTTGTACGAGATAATGGGGAGACAGAATAGTGCCTGACTCAGTTCTGATAGCAAATATCCTAAGTCACCAATAGCCCTTCATTTAGAAAAGAAGAAAAAATGTTTTTTTATATAACAAGTATCTATGTTAAAAGAAAAATAAAATAGCCGACTGCAGGAAAGCAGTTTTTGCAGTCTATCTTACGATTTCGTTACGCTTGATACGCTGTTAAGTGTACGTTTTTTGTGAGAAAGTATGCATAAAATCGCTCCAAAAGATTATAAATGTGCATTCTTTAGAATAATTCTAGTAAAAACACTTGTTTATTACGAAAAAGTTCGTTGGACGTCACGAAAAAACGCATTTTATTATTTTTGCGAGACATGTATTATTATTGTTATAAAAAAATAAAACCTGTGATATTCTGGAAAAGAAGACGAATCTTACGACAACTCGCACATTAAAATCGATCAAGCTGTTTAGGCTGTAGGGCCTGTAGGCGATCATATAGAAACATACATACATACATACCCACATACATAATATTTGTATTAATTAGTAAGGATTAGTATGGTGGTAAAACTTTGTCTCCCGTTTGTCTCTGTGATATGTTTTATGTTACTCATCTTCACTGACAGGACTTGGCTTCCCCCCCTCCCTTTTTCCCTCCTTCTCTTCCTCATCTACCCCCCTCCCCCCTCCTCTGTCCTTACTTTAAAGCACAATTATAATGAAACAGTTGTCGGTGATTTTTTGAGGTATGAAATAGGTTTAATCCTGCTTTACCCGTTCCTGGGGGAATACCGGGATAAAAAGTATCTTATGTGTTAATCCTGATTATAAGCTACCTGTGTGCCAAATTTCAGCCAAACCCGTCAAGCCGTTTTACCGTGAAGAAGTAACAAACTAACACAAACTTCGCATTTATATTATTAGTGTGAAGTGTGATGTGATTTATTAGCATTTTGTATTCCAAACTCCAATAAAACATATATGTTATATATATATTCGTAATCACCGTTAAAAATTCTTTATTTTGATACCACACTCAATGTATTTTGTAATTTTTTGAGATTACTTTTTGCCGCCAAAAATCCTTAAGTTTGTATTTTTTTTAATTTTGATGTACCCAGTGTCACTCTCACGAATAAGACGAATCTATTGACACCACTCACATCAAAATCGGTCAAGCCGTTTAGGCTCTAGGGCGTGCCAAGAAATATACATACATACATACATAAGCTCGAAAAACATAACCCTCCTTCTTTCGCAGTCGGGTAAAAACTACGGGTTACTCACGTCTGTTTGAGTAGAAAATCCGACTGTAGTTTCAATTTCAACCGCATTCGGCAGTCTTTTTCAAAGGAGCAGCGCAAACGTCACTCTCGGTCGGTGATGCACCTCGCATGGAGTGCGAGCCGCGAGCTAATTTTGAGATGTTTTATATATATAATATTTTTAGTTGATTATTCCATTTATTAAATAAATAATTAATCTACTAATTCCACCATCGGTACAGGACTAGACCCATTTCACTACAGAACTAGCAGAAAGTCGGCGCATTACCAGTTACCAAGTCCCCAACCCATGTCAAAAATCCGTACTCAGCGATATCGGTCCACGTTCTTGATGCGTACTGCACAGGAATGGAATTCTTTGACGCTACATCGATTTTTAAGTTCGCAAATAGGCTTGCGCTTGACTGCCAACTCCTGGTGTTGAGCGACAGTTACGTTCTACGATGGATCGCGTTTGGTTCCCGAGAACTTACAAACTTGGAATTTTCAAGGCTAGAGTGAATAGATACGAGTAAGTATCTTCTAGATCGACGAGCTCCATCCTCGGCCACACCGTCGCTTAACATCAGGCGAGTTGGTAGGCATACTTATACAAAGTTCTTAGCAGTACAATAGGCAACAAAGGTAGGGTATTATCATATTAAAGTGTTTGTGTATTATTATGTATTCTTTGTACATATTTTATTGTCATACCTATTTTATTGTTTAATTTGTAATGATACAACAAACCTCCTTACTCTAAATTATATTACTTCTACCCACCCTAAAGGTTTCCTGAAAGAAATCGCTCTATGCGATAAGGCCACCAGTATACAGTCGTTTAACTGTATTTTTTTAAGTTTTATTGGATGGATGTATAATAAAATAATATTCTATTATATTACCTATTAGGTGCTTTGTAAGAAGTGATATGTATATGTGCAATATATACTTAAGTCTGTGATTTACATATATTTATCGTGATATAGGACTCGCGTGGAAGTGCATTTGCCGTTATTAAGTATGAAGATTCGGTAAAACTTCTAAGACCCCTCTTGTAGTCGGGGTTAAAAATATAACTTTTTGGCATACTTCTCCACTTATTCACACTAGTCTAATCGAATACTTAGCACCATCATTTTAGATATAATATAATATTTGTATTTATAACAACCGTAAATACCTACATATTTAGCAAAATAAAACTGAACTGCTGCATGTTTATTTCGTGATCGTCAAAACATGTTTTATATTATTATTTAATTCAATCATTTATTCATCACCCGTTTCACAACCGCCAGATAAAAATTAACATGCAAATAAGCAGAATTAGCTGAAGTCGATCGATTAGACGTAAGAAGCGGGGTACAATGTGCCCGCATGGGCGGCGTACTCACACCAACATACGTAATATCAGCATATTAGGTGTCTACTTACCGATCGTTGACCTTAATTTATGCACATTTTTATTAATCCGACAGGTCACTTTTTTTTTTGCCCTATTGCAATAAAATGGGAAATTAGTACTTAAAACATAATTTGAATGATAATTTATGTATTATAAAACTAGTTGTATCCCTTCATAGTATGTAGATGCTGTGGTTCCTGCCATGGGTCCAACTAATCGGTCCGCTTCCACCTAATGCGAATCACTCGGAAATGGAAAGCCTTAGATACCACTTTCGTTGTTACCTGAAAACTATAACTAGCGGATATCTTCAAGTTTAGAGTGATTAAGCAGATCTTCCTGCTTCATCTTTAACCATAGTATGGCTATCCAGACGAGCTGTTGGTCAAACGTAGACCTATTCGTAACATATAATTAAACAGTTCAACCGTTTAGTCGTGAAAATTAACATGCAAACAGAAAGACAGAGAGAGAGACAGGGTTACTTGCGTTTTAATAATGTTAGCTTAGGATAACGACAAATTTAATAGGTTATTTATATTTTTAAACTAAAATATACATCTATATCCAATTAACAATCAAAACAGAACATCGCCATCAGAGTCATAAATAAAGCCCCCCCAATAATGGTTACAATACGCAATCTACATCAGAACTGTCTCACACTAATCACCTGATTAATCAGCAGGTAATCAACAGTTAATTGAGCTAATTTACGACTAATCATATCACCTACATTACCGGTTACATGCCGAGATAATTTCAATCTAAGATATACATAACATACTACGTATCATAATATAGTATAGGGCCTCGTTATCCGGAATAACGCTAATTTGGTGATCGCAGTCATCCAGCGGTATTCCATCTATATGGGTATATATAGGTAGATGGAATACCGCTGAATAACTTTTTCATTATAATTATCATCATCATCTCATCCACAAGAAGTCCACTGCTGGACATAGGCCTTCCCTATGGATTTCCAAAAGGACCGATTGGAAGCGGCTTGCAAACCAGCGTCTTTCCGCCACTTGTATAAGGTCATTCTTAAGCTGCGTTTGCCGGTGCATGGTCTCCACTCGATAACTTTTTGGATATATGATAATATTTAAAATAATCTCAGATTCTTCCAAACAATATGATCACTTACAAAAGTTACCCAAGCTAACTAAGTATCGAAATTTCAAATTGTCCGCCGAATATCAGGCATTGGCTTTTAGTATAATAAGAAAATAAAATATTGTAAATAGTTTTACCTGCTGTTTTCTAATGTTTTTTTGTTTTTCTTTTTCAGTAACTCTATTTCTCTTTCTCTCTTTCTATTTACTTTGTCCTTTTTACAATCAAGATCGGACGATTAAACCGATCGTTCTGAAATCCGATACAAAGATAGTCAAGAATCTAGAGACGGTCACAGTCTATATTTCCTCGTCATCTTTTTCACCGGATATCGTATTTTACCGGCTCCAGGCCGACTGGACCACGCTTAGTTCGCCGCCCCTCCCACTTCGCCTCCGGGCTGGGTCGGCACTCGGCACTAGGTCAACATGCGCTCTCTTTATGCAGATTTGTTTTGCAAGATTTATTTATCTATAACAGCTATTAATTGTCCATCTTCGATGATTGTAAATTAATAGCACATATGATTCAATTAGAGGAAAAGCTATCACAACTGAGTAGACTTTACAAGTTAATTAGTAATAGTTGAAAACTATTACGAATTAGAAAGAAACGAAAATTTTGCGCAGATTTCGTTTAAGCCAACATGAGTTAACTCGTATGTTCATAGTATCTAATAGAATATCCTGTTTTAAGTTCACATAAATTATGATGTACAACTACGGAACCTTACTTTACGCGCACTTAGCCATTTATTCATTATTGTATTGGCTATGGAAACTTACTGTAGTGTGTCTCGTTACGATCTTGACCATTTATTGTGTATTTTACATGTAAATTATCAACATTGCGTGTTTGTTATCTATTTTCCCATAAAGCTTTCACAATCTCCCGTCAGCTTATGAGCTACAAGATTGATGCGATGTTTAACATCAATTATATGGACTTAGTAGTTTTAATTGAGAACAGGGTGACATCAAATTAATTAATGCTGTTTTAACGAGCTCTAATTATAAGTCCTTTTCTACGCCGCTTAATTGTTTTAACACTATTGAGACCATTTGTGACACCTGGAAACCTTGGATACCTCCTCTAGACAAAGTGGGTGTGATATTTTTTATCATTCAATCACGTGGTGTTGGATGTCGTTAATTTAAAAATATAGAGATTGCACGAAAACTATTTTCAATTTAGTAATTAATTTGTAAATTGTTAAGTTTTAAAGTGTTATTTTTGTTAGAGTCAATCTTCCCCATCCCCTGTAAACCAGTATACGACCGACTTACTTAACCAAAACAAAATCAGTAATTGAATAACTACCATCAAAATGTTTACCATATAACTAATAGGGAATAATCGAATGGTAATGCTGTTTGCCGACAAATTCGATTGTATATACGATATTCGATATTAGAGCTGACAATTTCGGAATTGGAGTTCGTAATGTATTCACCCCCGGACGGGTGTCGGGTGGGACGCGGATGAATATTGAAACTGCGTATGAGGAAACAAATAGATTTAGTTGTTTGTTACATTATAATTTTAAGAATGATATGATTATGAGGGAAACTATATCAAAGTGAGTTTGCCAACCAAATTCTGTTAAGGAATAAAATCCACAATGTTTAACTGCTTTACAGAGAGTCCCATAACAAAACAACCACATAATTCGATGCCCTATTGCATGAAAACAATATTAACTCTTATTATGTAATAATTAAATCTACGTCTGACCTTCTAGTCATTTATTGGTTATTTACATTATGACAGAGTCCGTTATAATTGTTTCATATATTTCACGATTATTAATCAACAAACATTGAAATTAAACCAATTTTAACGCATTCATCGCGTTTATTTTACATCATTTCATGACCTGACGTTTCGAACACTTTGCAGCGTCCGTAGTCACAGATGAAATTACATGACAGTTGTCTGTTTTGTTATGAAAAATTAATTACTACTGACTTATTATGCAAAACGTTTCCTATACACGATGATCACATTACACACTTGTTAGAGTGTATATTTTTTATATCTGCAATATGTTTCTTCACCCGATTCAAAGAAAAGCACAAAATGTCACAAACATCACATTTTCAGATATTAGTATAAATCTATTTCTTCGTATAACTAAAGTAACTGGTATAAATTAGACAAATCTATAGCGAATCAATAATTCATATTGTGTATTCCTCTTTCAAAATTTGATATACTTTCTCCACTCGCTGCCAGTTCTCCCATATGCCACTGTTTGAACTCAGATTCGTTATAACATGATACCTCGAATTCGAATAGGGGTTACAAAATATATACTAATATAGGGACGACCACATTGGATAATTATATTGGATCAATGTTGACATTTCCAAGTAGTACAGATAATGTTTCTAATCTGAACAGTTTTCTAAGCGAATTTAAGTGTAAATATAATATAATCATAGACAAATACAGAACTATAGATCGCCAATGCCGAACAAAAATGTGTCCGCCGCTAAATTTATCAAATCATCTTCAATTGTACGACATAGTTGTATGATTGATAGATATTGAATAAATTGTACCTTAATTTTGAGTTAATTTAAACTAAAATGAGTATGGCACTTCTATGTACTGAAATATCACTTCTCAGGTACAAAAATTAAAAAAAAATACTAGTAAAATTATATCTTATTTAAGAATATACCACAATAATAACAAACAAACCGTAAGCAGAAAATCCGCCTGAATTTCAAATGTATCGCTCGGCCGATCGTAGCGTCCTCTGCCTATATACACCCGAACCATGGTATGCGTAACTAAAATATCCATGTGAATTAAAATAATTAAAGCAAGTTTTGTGAACAATTTTAAAAATAATAGATAACTTATAGGCTCGATTAGCAAATAAACATGCTAAATTTAAGAGATTAAAATGTAGAAAACAGAATTATTAGGCAATTTGCTAGCGCCATCTACATATAAAACCATTTTAGTGGCGGGAATTTTTTTATTCAACATTGGTGGTCTGTTCTGTAGTTCTGTATTGGTTTATGTTAACCCCTCCGGGTTAGACCAGGATGTTTTTAGAGATTCAGTCCTCATCAGACGACATAATGAAAAATATAAAAAACAAATTAATAAAAACGTTTTGTAATATTGGTTTGGTACAAACCTTTCATACCGCAACCACAAAAGATATACGACAAGACTATATATATTTTTTTTACACTAGATAGATATACGATTGACCACCAACTCGTCTGATGTTAAGTGATGGTGTGACCACGACGTATTATTGCATACGTGTGTAGTGGGTGAATGATCAATATTGAATTAAATATCTTTAATTTTAAAGTATAACCAAAAACTAAAGTATTTGAGGAAGCTTAAACAAAAGTACATTCATCGTATTTAACCATCAAACAATCAAAGTATACGAATTTAAAATAAATACAAATTTTAAACCAACGCCAAATTCATTCAATCACAATACATCAACACATATTATAGGATACAAAACATTAATCGCCAAGGATTACCCTGCCTATTTATATTCAGTCAACTAGCCAAAGAAAGGGTGAATAAATTCCGACTCAACAATCTTAATAATCACGGGAATATAGGTTCTATATTAACGAGCATAAAGTGGAAACTAGTATTCATAATTTATACTCAGAAATAGTACTGAAAAGAGGAATCGTCTAAAGTAATTTAAACTCTAAACATGAATACGATAAAGTTAAAAATCATAGTGAAGTTAGTGGTTAAAAAGGTTTAGATTGTGTGGATGTCGCGTCGGAATCAGCAATGCGTTAATGATGTGGTAATTAATAACAGGAATCTTGTTTCAGAAAATATTTCAGTTGAATAAATTGATAATAATATAAGAGATTCCAATACAGAAATCAGATTGAAAATAATATGAAATCATATTTAATCAACATTTTTGTTTCACTTATCCTGTATTATTTAGTAAAACCACTAAAAGCGAAAGTAAATGTTGATCTGGAAGTGTAAGAATGAAACTTTTATTTAAAAGATAATTCACAAGAACTTCATAAATAAAATGTCAAAAGTAGCAACACTTTTCTATCTACCCTACGGACAATTGTGGTGAAAAAATATACTTCGTGTGTGTGACAGAAAGTTTTTTTGTTGAAACATAATTCAAATTAAGTGAAAATAACTCAAATAAAGTGTATTCCCTGCTGCATTATTCCCTGACGCCTGGAAGGCCGCGCGCATGTAGTTTTTTCTTGGTAATTCTAAATTTCGGGAATGTATAGTGTTGTGCGTTCGTGCCAACTCAAGTTAGACTATGACGGGGCGGGGGACAAACACGCGTATCCCACGCGTGAGTTATAAGCAATCGAGTTGCCTGGGAGGCGATCATTAGTATTAAAGGTAATTTTTTACTATTCCTATTTTTTAAGTTTGTTTTATTTTTCTATGATTTTTACTTAAAATATGTTTTTAAACAAATGCATTTTGTATTTATGAATAAATTGGAGAATGTTAGTGCAGACTAGATGTTATAAATAATATTAGAAGATTGATTTGATTTGGCAGTGCAAGGCGCGTCACCGACCGAGAGTGACGTGTGTGCTGCTCCTTTGAAAAAGACCTCCGAATGCGGTTGAAACTATAGTCGGATATTTCGGCTCAAAACAGACGTGAGTGACCCGTAGTTTTTATTTAAAAATATTAGAAGACTCGGGCAGGATAATTGAAGATAATTTAGAAGTCGAACTAATGACATGATGAACTAATAACTTTATGACTCTAATGACAGTGTGGTTGACTCTGATTACATGCCTTACGCACTTGAATATGACCTGGATATAAGGTACACCCTATCCTACAAGGTGAAAAGTACGTACGTACGTTTTTTTAAAGTCTGATGCATTATAACAAATCGCACAACTGGAAATATTAATTTATCTCTCGCACATATAATAAAATTACGAAACATCAAAAGAGCTTTCCGGTGTCGATTTCAATCCAGAAATAAAACAGACATCGTTATTTACGAGCAACATTAACACCTCTACAATCAAACGTCTATCACCCCGATCTTCAATATTCATGAAGGTATAACCGCGAGTTATTGTTCGATATGTCGCCTCTATATTTTTCTCAATCACCATTAGTGCGTATCTGCGTACTCACTGGCCTTTTCTATCTGCTCCCTAAAATATTTCACTGCTCTCTTTAATGTTCAATCCAATATGATCTATATTATTGTGTAGATAAGATTTGGAATTGTGTGCAATTGTAGGCTCCTTTATGTTACATTTTTCGGGAGTGCAGTGGTAGAATTCGGAATATGTCGGCACTTCACTTTTATTGTATCAAATAATAGGGGCGCTCTTACAGGCATTATCACGTGTTTGATCTAAAATGATACTTGGTACGGTTGGCCCTTAGGGGTGTTGTCTGTGCAGTTGTCATGGGCAGGCGGAATTAGAGGGATGCAATCAAAAAAATGGGATGAAATTCGTCCATTTTACCAAAATATGACTTGAATGGACATTTAAGTACTACTTAGTTGAATTGATTCGGCTATTGTTATTTAAAAAGTATTTTTGAAAAAAAATATTCTTCCTCAGTTAAGCTTTGAATACATGTAAACTTTTATTTAATTACTCAAAGAAAGAAACATATTTTCCGAGCATAATCAGGTAAGTATATACTGTGTGTTATATACGCTTAAAGGGTCTTAAAATAAAAGTAGACAAGTACAGCCGGAACTTTTAGACTGAAAATAAATAAATAGATGGAAAACGAATGATCAATAAACATATTAATAAATCATTTTTAACAGTCCTATTATTCAGTTATTTCCCTCATTACAAAATTTAAACTGAAATGGTCTATGAAATATAAATCTGTATACAGTGATTTAAATAATTTATTTAAGGCAGCACCATACGAATTAGCTAATCTCAATATAACTATAGTTGTTAAAGCTTGATAGATTAGATTATACAAAACATCTGAACGTCGTGCTCATGCGGTCTCAATACTTATTAGCCGTTATGTTTTGGCTAAAATGCAGTTAAGCCGGCTAGTGATGAAGCATTTATTGCAAATGAACTATATTTCGTTTTTTAACATTAACTTTATACTTTCCTTTAATTACACTTAAGATTAGCCGGCTAAACTTAAATATATATTTTAACACCCATTTTTAGCCGTAACATACTCGTATGTAGTTAGTAGGTATATCTAGAAGAATAATTATCTATGTCTCGGTAAATATCTTCGTTAGTACTTAGATTCGTCTTTAACTCCTTAATAAATCGATTAATATTTACAAGCATGTTTAATTTTATCATAAATAATTTATTAATATGAATATATTTATGTAACATGATATGTAATAAGTACATATATATTGAGGGACCACGTGAACTTTTCTACGTTAGATTTCCTCGATTCAATGTTATTTTAATATTATTATGATATCACCACACCGTCGCTTAATATCAGGCGAGTTGGTGGTCAATCGTAGATCTTCTACAAAAAAAAAAAAAAAAAATGTTCTAAATCTTAAATAGCCTGTGAGATAATTCTTTTCGTATTCATAAATATTTTTACAAAATTAAATATATATTCCAATAGAAGCAATCACATCATTGAATCCCATTGCGCTGCATTTGAAGCGAATAAATGTCGTAAAATAGTTTCAAAATATATTTTCACAACAGATTTTACGGTTGACTAGCAAGAAGACAATAAACCGAATCAAACCGAGCAAACTAATGCTGCAAGCCATTCAAACTTGCAAAGCCTTCAGACATAACCATTTCCTATTCTCATACAAGGATCATCCGTCTAACTATCTAGCTGGCTGACGACCAATCAAAACACAATACGTTATAAATTGCCAGCATTATTTCTATACAAATTTATCGGTACCATCATCAGCTTTGTCTGTTTTAGGGATTCCCTTGTTAACATCAGCGGGTAAGGTTGGTTTTCAAATTTTTTGGAATGCAAGGTTAAGTTGGTAAATACCAGCTCTTGGCTTTCCAACTTTGGCTCATAACCATCCCGCTGTGTTGTGCAAAGAGCAATGGCTTTCGATATTTCGCAGGTTTCGGGTGCCATCGAAACAATAACATACATAAACTATTTATTTCTGATTCGTTATGATTATGAGGTAAATTTAATTGTCTACTGTATTGCCACAATTTTGTCAAAATGGAGTGCCAATTCTCGCATCTCTAGACTCGACGTAGCAAAACTATAAAAAACCCCAATGAAAGATATTAAACGTAATAGAGCTCAAACATTTCAAAATATAATTATAAATTAAATTGAAAAAAATAATATATAATATGTATATTTTTTTTATTATTATTAGACAAAATGTCTAAAAAAGTTAACAAAATTACAAAAACTTTATAAATGTTGCAAAAAGCCAACATCACGCGGTGTTCCCAGGCGGTCACCCATCCAAGTACTGACCGCGCCCGACGTTGCTTAACTTCGGTGATCGGACGAGAACCGGTGTTTTCAACGTGGTATGGACGTTGGCAATTGACATGACGAAAATAATAATACTATTGTACTTATTTATTTAAATTATTATTAATTGTTATTTTTTTTATATATAAATGATCCATAATATTATTACCTGTAATAATTAATTTTTCTCTAATTTTTGTACTTCTTTGAACGTTTGCTGGGCACACAGCGAGCTTTGCTATAGGCTATAGCTATAATAGAATGTACTAGACTGTACTAGACTTATTTTAATATTGCACGCCAGTGAGGGCCAACTGGTGGAACATATTTTTTTAAGTTAAACACCTTGTATATACAGTTTCGCAATAAAAATACATTCTGATTCTAATGCTGATACTGCATATTCTTATAATATACGCCTGAACTAATAATTGGAGCAAGTTACATATAAGAGAAAATGTGAAACAAAAATTAATAGTATTGATAATACATGATGGAAATACTATTTTTTTACATTTAGTTAATTGTATTTTTGTCGATATAACAAAATGTGAAAAGTGTACATTTTTACTTTTATTTTGTAATTTAGATGATAATATAGAATCATGATTGATAATTATGATAATAGACTTGCAATAGTTTTCAGTACCATTTCCTCATTTCTTAAATCATCTGTTTTGGTAGAGTTCATTAAATCACTTTTTTTAAGTAATTTTCAATATATTAGAATCATCATGCAAGTGACAAGGGCGTTATTTAGTTTTGGGGGGTTACGCTCAGTTTTTATAGCGATGCAAATTTGCCTCGCGACCGTTTTTAGGGTTCCGTACCCAAAGGGTAAAAACGGGACCCTATTACTAAGACTTCGCTGTCTGTCTGTCCGTCTGTCTGTCTCCAGGCTGTATCTCATAAACCGTAATAGCTAGAAAGCTGAAATTTTCACAAATGATGTATTTCCGTTGCCGCTATAACAACAAATACTAAAAATTAAAACTAATAAAATATTAAGGGGGGTCCCCATACAATAAACGTGTTTTTTTCGTATTTTTTTGCTCAATATTAAAAACGGTAACAGGTAGACGCTTCAAATTTTCACAGAATATTTACTTGTATATTACCTTTCAAAATAAATAATTAAATAACAATAAAGTTAATATTAAAGGGGGGCTCCCATACAACAAACGTAATTTTTAAGCAATTTTTACTCGATCTTAATTAACAGGTAGAAACTTGAATATTTGTAAGTAAGTATTTAGAAATATATTAAATATAAAAATAAATACCTAATCTAATACATAAAAACTCACAAAATGAAAATAATCCGTGCATCTAAACGCGGTGCGAGCGCCGCGCCGCGGTGTGGTGGTGGCGCGAGCGCGAGGCGGTTGCTAAGCAACGGCTGCGCGGGTAGCGGGGGAGGTAACATCACGGAGCGAGCCATAACCGCGCGTATTCGCGCGAGTGTCGTCATGCTGCCCGGATGTGTATCGAAAACCTACCTATAAGTTCGCAATTTACTACTTGGAATTTCGTTGATTTCTCGTTATTTTATAAACAGAACTAAACTTTGAAGTATTATAGATGATAGTACGGAACCCTTCGTGCGCGAGTCCGACTCGCACTTGGCCGATTATTATCTTGCTTTTTCTGTAATTAAGAGTGCGAGACAAGAGTTCAAATGAGCCTACTTTAAATTGTGATATCTTTAACGGTCTCTTCAACTTTTGTGTCAATCTCTTAACAGCAGAAAAAGCAAGATAATAATTATAGTTTAATGACCAACCGACTTCAAAATACGCAATTCGTTTACATAGATGACATATTTTTCCAGTTATTTTGTTTTAAAAACCAAAGTACTGAACCGATTTTGATCATCAAAATCAATTCATAATTGACGAACAAACATAATTATGTAAGTAGGTTAATAAGGTAGGTGTAAAAACGGGCGCGAGACAATTTTGCATCGCTGTAAGAGTAAGTAGAGTGTAACTCCTATATAATCGTGATATTTTCATTGCAATAGTAAGATTTTTTTCAAGAAGCCATTTACAGTATTTTATGAAGGATCTATTTCAGATTCCGTTTACATACTTATGTAATAAAACTCCTTTATATGGAAAACACCACTTTATTTCGCACTCATCCTTCATGGACCCCGAGAGGGTACTCCATGCCTTTGCAAAGATTCTAACTCCACATTCACAAGCCCTAGACACTTGAGAAAGAATGTGGACAAGAAAACTCAAGGCCATCACTTTACTTTTTCGACTTAGACTATTAATAGGTGCTCATCGCACCGCCGCTCAGAATAGAATGTCTAGCTCGCTCCCGCATCCCACCCGCCATAAATAATCATATTTTTATAAACTACTCGCAAAAGTCAAATGAAGGCAATTTTCAAACACTACCGCTGGAAATAGTCATAATTTTAGAAACAACTTGCTAAAGTCAAATGAAGTCAATATAAATATAATTTAACCTAACACTCGTCCGTCCAGACCTCGTGCATGTCCCCATGCACGCTGCCAGGCGAACCTAACACATGGCCAGTTGGAGCGAGAGAAAGATAGAGTTAATTACCATCACAATATGTAGCTTAACTAGTTTCAAAAATCAAAATTTTGTACTCATCAGAGTTTTTCATACTTAAATTTATACATATTGTGACATATAAATTAATCAGTATTGTTTAAATTTAACCATTACAAATCGACTTAATTATATACAATCTGTCACAATACATAGTCTAAATATTCATAAACCGATCAATCCTCACAAGTGAGTTTAATTTCTTTAATTTGTCACAATTAGGTACCTATTATAACTATCTGTGAATCAATCAGTTATCACAGATCAAATTAACTTTACATAATTCCTAAAAATGCTTCTATCTGTGAACCAATCAATTCTCACTCATCAAATTAATCTTATACAATTTATCAAAATACTTATTCTAACTAACTGTGAACCAATCAATTCTAACATATGAGCTCAATTTGTTCAATTTCTCACAATAACCTACTATCTGTGAACCAATCAATTCTCACAGATTTGGTCCACCCGTAAACCAATCAATTCTTACGGGTAGAACCAACTTAAGACTATTGTGATGAACCAATCAATTCTCGCCACAAAGTCATACTAACTTATTTCTAGCCGTAAACCAATCAATTCTTACGGAAGAAATACCCAGTATGTATTGCAAACCAATCAATTCTTGCTTTACAGACAAATTAACTTCATATAATTCCTAAAAATGCTTATTCCATCTGTGAACCAATCAATTCTCACAGGTTTAGTCCACCCGCAAACCAATCAATTCTTACGGGTAGAACTAACTCGAGACTATTGTGACGAACCAATCAATTCTCGCCACAAAGTCATATTAACTTATTTCTAGCCGTAAACCAATCAATTCTTACGGAAGAAATACCCAGTCTGTATTGCAAACCAATCAATTCTTACTTTACAGACAAACCGGATTGTATTACTACTGTACAATTACAATTTTATATTCTTCTAAACAATGGAGTAAATAAAGTAAGCTGCTATGAAACATTGAACAGTGTGTGTTCAATTTACACGCACATGTGTTTGTTTCTATGCAATCATATATTATTATGCAATTAACTTAATACACAGCGACATAACATAGCGAAACAAACGTACTACTAGTCTTATTGTCAGATTCATTTAATTCTAAGGCGGCTACATGAACCCAAGGCAACATCCCATCAGAAGCGATGATCGTGTTACGTTTATTTCTAGTACCAGTTAAACCTGGAACGGCAGTGATTCTGTACCTATCATTATCCAAAATTTGCGTAACCCTATAGGGACCAACATACATATGGTGGAAGGAGCTTCTTACTCTTGCCATCAATAGTGAAAGAAGTCTACCTGCCCGTTAGATCGTGGACTAGCTACAGCATTTAAGATATGTTTTATACCTTTGACTGAATAAAATCTTTTGAATGTGTGTGATGTAAAACTAGTTCCACGATTGCTAATAATTCTATCAAGACTTCGGAAAATATAGAAGATATCTTGCAGTACTTTTACCGTGTTCTGAGTTTGTGTTACGGACCGGTTTTATGAAATTAATTTTAGTAAAACCATCGACAATAACTAGAAGGTGAGTGTTCCCTCGTTTTGAGTTCACAAAAGGTCCAAGGTGGTCAACATTGATCGTGTGGAATGGCATTTCAACCCTTTCAATGCGCAGTTGCCCTTCCTGCAATCTTACAGTTTTCTTTTCACACTCAATACACGCATTACCATATTTTTATGAATCGGGACTTTTTGAGAAACCAATAAGAGTTCTTAATGCGCTCCGTAGTTTCCTCTATACCAAAATGCCCGATATCGTCGTGGTTAATGCAGCACAGTTGCCATCTTGCACCTTTTTCAACCCAACGAATGTTCGATTTGTCGCCTTTAACAAATCGATACAACTTGTTGTCTTTCATAATGTAGTTATCTTTAATGTACTGGAGACCACGAGTATCAACGTCAGACACAAGAATGTCTCTGATACGTTGTAACTCCGGATCTCCCAGCTGAAGGGTGTGGAGCCAGTCCTAATTAGAATTTGTCAATACTAATGGATGCTGTTCATTTAAATCCCTTGAGCCGTCGTTTGGGATCTAAAAGACAGAGCATCAACGTACATGGAACAGATAGAAAGTGGAAACTCTTTTATTCACGAACTCACGTTTCGAGAAAGTAGCTACACCGCAAGGTGCCGCAATCTGTCACCATTTTGAAGCTCTGTCCCAATTGATAAATACGAAATATCTTTAGTGAACAAATATCAGCCAGTGCCTCCAATTCATATGAATGAAAATTCTTTTCTTCTGGAGACGTCTGTCTGCTGTAAAAGACTGCTACTCGGAATGGCTCGTTTTTGCTCAAACGCTACAACAGGATGCCCCCGATACCAACTTTACTAGCGTCGGTATGAAATTCCGCTTCAGCCGCTGGATCATAGATCGCAAGAATTGGGCGATCGGTAAGTTTGTTTCTTTCAACGTATTGAAGGCTTGTTCTTGAGCTCAGACCCAGGAAACATCCCTTTTAAGCAGTTCTGCAATTGCAAAGTTTTGAATGAACCTGCGAAAATATCCAACCAACCAACCAAAAAACTGACGAACACAGTGCCGGTTGGATGGCTGAAGAAAGTCAAGCACACACAAACTTTGTTTTTATTTATTTTTTTGTACCAGGCCATACATCTACTGTACTAATCTCGTAACCAAGGTAGTTTATCTGGTCCTGCAAAAAAAACTCGCATTTGGACAGATTTAGTGTGAAATTAGCCTTGTCTATGAGCTGTAAAACATGCTCTAATCTTGCTAAGCACTCTTCGACACCTTTGCCATAAATTAAACATCATCAATGTAAGCAGTGGCCTCGGAGTTACGTGACAACCTCAACTACTTTGATTATTCTCGCGCACGGGTCGCACTGGCGTGCGTACGCAATACTCCGTTTCAAAAATCTAAATGTGTGGAAAGTGTCTGTTGTTACGTTACGAAGGAAACGTTACGTTGCAGATATCATAACCTACATCACAAGGTACGAATACAAATTAAACCTTTCTACAAGATATACTTAAACGCTTTTAACTAAAAGATATATATCTCGTATTTCAACTATTATCAGCTGATGATACTAGTAGGTGCCGGAGACTCGTATGCATGACTCATTAGCAGCTACGTTCCTGTATCATGTAGCTGTCTCTGTCACTCGCCCGCTGCAAGCAATGCATTACATCGAACAATTGTTTTAATTGAGACGACTGCCAGGCTTCATATTACTCTATAGGCACTCTCTTCGGATGCATCAAAAATTAAAGAGTGAAAATGTCCAACTTGCCGAGCCGGTGAGCTTAAAATGTGTAATTAAAATACATCGGCCCTTTCAAGCGACCGTCTCGACGACAGTTCGAACTTTAATACTCCGTTATGGCGAGCAAATAAGACCTGCCTTAGATCATGGACTTGTCTGGGGAAGTGGAAGATGACACTCTGTCCGACATCGCGACAGAGCTTCGATGTGTACGCCATGATATGGCCGAAATTAAATCATGCCTTAAGTAAGGTTGGATAGCTTTGCCTCAAGAATTCAATCACTAGAGGAAAGAGATACAATTATCTTATCCCTACAGAAAGAAATCCAACAGCTGAGGGAACAACTAAACTTTCAAGTGCAATCTAGCTTTAACGAGGAACTGGAGATTATAGGCATTAATAAGGCTCCTAACGAAAACCTTAAGCACATTACGATGGTGACATCCACAAAAATAGGTGTGAATTTACTTGAGACTGAAATAGACTCTGTGACCAGAGCCGGCCCAAAACACCCAAAAACAATGGAAAGGACTCAATGCCTGGTAGGTCAATCTTCGTCAAGTTCACCAGAAGATTAAAAGAGACGAAGTGCTAGAAGCGGGAAAAGTCTGTTGGCACACTCTTATATCCGACGATCTGAGTCTACCTGGCCCGCCTCGCAAGATTTATGTAAATGAACATCTCTCAAAACAAAGTAGGCTGTTATTTCATGAAGCCAGAATACGACCAAAGGGCTCCTAATTCCAATTCTACTGAGTCCACATCGGGAAAATATTCTTACGCAAAGAGAAAGGAAAACCTGCCCATCAACAACTACCCCGACCTGGATCGAGTTATACCCCCTATTACGACAATCGTAACCCGGCTCCAGGTAACAGTTGCTAGCCGCATTAAAATATATTACCGCTACCTAACATCTTTGAATGCTGCGTAGTTGCCTGCAACCTGCCCGATGTCGCTGGACGTCGCTGTTCTTCCTCGCAGTCACTTCTGCTTGCTTCGCGAAGCTGGGAACCATAGCGACTGCATTCTCGTTCGCGAAACTCAGCCGTGCGCAGGTGGCTTCACTTCCGATGTACTTCGGCTACAGGTTTCCGTAGACGCTTCCTTTTTCGGTGAAGGTGTTGCTCACATTCTCGTAACCGCTCCCGTTCACACGTAGAACTGCGGCGTCGAACTGGCTGCGACTACGGCAGCGATGCTGGCTACCGACACGCTGTACACGGCTGCAGCTGCGCCGTGTATCTTACACTCGCTGTGAAGACATCCTATTGGGAGTCTTCAAGTGCCGTGGAGGTGGTTCAGCATTGTCTTCCATTTATATGTGGCTCGAAACAGAAAAAGAAACTGTGTTAGTGCTTATTTAAATCTTATTTATTTGTTCGCTAGAAAACAATGAGAGATTTCGAATACTCAAAATCCATTAAAATACCACGATAATCATCAACATAATATATATAACTGTACACGTTCTAAAGTTCTCAACTTGTTCAAATCTATCCAATAAATGAGTTAAAAGTACACACACATTTATGTAGTCGATATCTAGTATAGGTAAAAAAAAACTGTACAATATTAATACATGTTGATAGGACATAGTCAACAGGCTCCATACTACTCCATATTACTTTCGTTTCACTCCTCTCCATCCTAAGGTTGCCTGGAAGAGATCACTATTAGCGATAAGGCCACCAGTTGTTACACTAGATTTTAAATATCTTATCTTGATTGTAAGTTTCTAAGGTGTGTACAATAAAGAGTTTATCTATCTATCTCCATTAATATAATTAATAAAATTTTTGATTACCTACTTGTTTATACCCGATAATTGCATTGGCATATTAAAAGGTTGTGATTGGATTAAACCCTCGGTTAAAAGGTAGGTACTTTGATTTACCAATTTATTAGATTTCGCGGTTAAAATGAGGGTAGAAAATAACACACTTTACTCTAGCTAATTTCAGAAATTTTGGAGCATATACGTATAATTTATCCAAAAAGTAGGTACTTACCACTTCTGATATGTAATAAAACTCCTTTATATGGAAAACACCACTTTATTTCGCACTCATTCTTCATGGACCCCGAGAGGGTACTCCATGCCTTTGCAAAGATTCTAACTCCACATTCACAAGCCCTAGACACTTGAGAAAGAATGTGGACAAGAAAACTCAAGGCCATCACTTTACTTTTTCGACTTAGACTATTAATAGGTGCTCATCGCACCGCCGCTCAGAATAGAATGTCTAGCTCGCTCCCGCATCCCACCCGCCATAAATAATCATATTTTTATAAACTACTCGCAAAAGTCAAATGAAGGCAATTTTCAAACACTACCGCTGGAAATAGTCATAATTTTAGAAACAACTTGCTAAAGTCAAATGAAGTCAATATAAATATAATTTAACCTAACACTTACATAAAATCATGCCTAAAATGTAACATTCATAACATGTATACGCAATAGTCGATATTCATCTACCCCCACCACTATAATGCCTCATAAATACAGGATCGCGTCATAAATTGATGCGCTCAATCGCAGACATCAAACGTCAAGTCGTTTCCTCTCCCCCCCCCCCCTGTATAGTATAGTGTATAGTATACGGCCGCTATACGTCGTAATCCTCGCAATCACTACCTCACGGATTATATTATATTCAACTTACACTGAACAGTGCGAATACGTACAGCTTCAGTTTGATATTACACCAACCTCGTATAGACTGTTGGGAAAGGATATTACTAAGAACGTGTAGAGACATGCATAAGGTTCCGTAGACCATTTAATTGGGTGGCCCAATTCAAGAAATCACTAAGTCCTAAAAGTGACATTTGAGATAGGTGACATTTTATGTTTCAAAAGTCAGTTGAAATAACATGCCCAAGTTAAAAAATTCAATTTAAAAATGTATTATAGCGCAAAATAGGTGGTTTTATTAACTGAAACAATCAAATCTATATATGTCAGGAGTCACTCAGTAAAATATTTAAAAAAATGGACTTATTTCTAATCCCTGGACTTAGTGATACTACAGAGACGAATGATGGACTTAGGTATATTATTGCAGTACCCAGTACAACACTCAAACAAAATCACCCTATCATTCTACTTCTTATTCAGAATCTAATTCTGCAGTTATGGAGTTCAAAGTTCCATTAATTAAATCCCCATAAAAATACCTCTCCGATACAGGAACGGATTCTAGCAGACGCTTCATATCTTGCAATTTAGCAGCCTTTATAGTTAAGGGTGCGTCGTACCAGTCATCGGGCGTGTAATGCCAGAAAATGAGGGTAGCTGTGGAAAATCTATTGATGGTAACTTATGAAATGGTGAAGACGGCTGTTCGTTATTTAAAGCGGTTACATTATTTTTGAAAGCGCGAGTTTTTTGGGTGTCCATGCATTCATCCTCAGATAAAGCAGAATAATCGCCAATATCACTGGCAGTACTTTCCCCACAATCAAAGAGTCCACAATTGTTGCATTATTCTGTAATAATGTAAGAAATATTTCAAGCGTATACCTGTTGCCGTTATCAATATCAAGCAAAAACGAACAAAAAATCACGTTTATTGTATGGGAGCCCCCTTAAATATTTATTTTATTCTGTGTTTTAGTATTTGTTGTTATAGTGGCAACAGAAATACATCATCTGTGAAAATTTTAACTGTCTAACTATCACGGTTCATGAGATACAGCCTGGTGACAGACGGACGGACGGACGGACAGACAGCGAAGTCTTAGTAATAGGGTCCCGTTTTTATCCTTTGGGTACGGAACCCTAAAAACCGTTATGAAAAAAATCTGTCATTTATTTTAACGTAATGACGTGTGTTGCCATACAGACTTAAACAAAAATCAATGGACTTAGCGATTTCTTCCAAAAAACTAAACGACTTAGTGATTTCTCGGACATAGGGTTTTTATGAATGGAAGATCAATAATTTTTTTTTTTTTTTGCTTTCGGAAATGGCACTTAGGGTTATTTCCCAAGAATCTTAAATAGACCATTCGAAAGGGAATTAAAAACGTAATAAGCCAGTATTGCTAACTCAAAACTGTAAAAAATGGACTTAGTGATTTCTTTAGTTTACTTTAGTTACGTGAAATTGACGTTTGCGTTGACAATAAAAATTAGGTGATCTTTATTTATAATGCTCTAAAGTCTAATTTTCATTGTCACACATCCACGTCGATTTCTCGTAACGCTTTTTTATATGTTTATTCACCGATTACTCAGCCAATTATGCATTTATTTTGATGATTGTTTTTGTATTTGGTAGATCATACTTCAGAAGTGGTCCCATATGAATTTTATCAAAATCGATGCAGTAGTTTGGTTTTTATAACAAAATAACTGGTAGAGTATCATCCAAACAACTGTAGAAAAGTAAATAGCAAAGTTACGTATATGCGTGCATTCACTTTTCTGCAGGCGTTATGCATATTGCGTATTTGAAGTCGGTTTTTTCAGTTTTTGAAACTATAATTATTATTTTACATAATTTTATGAGCTGCTGTTTCGAACAATTTGCAGCATCCGTAAAATTTGTTTCATTTCAATGAGTAGCAATTCCGAAAACCTTAGAAAACATTATAATTATTGTTATCTGTCAATCACATCTATAGTAGTCCGTGTCTCATCCACCGGAATCTTGATAAGGCAGAGAGTACTGGAGGCTAGTTAACTGTCATAAAGCTCCCTCAAGCAGAGCTGCCACATCGTCCACTCAATCGCGTCTAATCCCACCCTTGTTAATGCCAGCAGATATTAAGATAGGGCTAATCCTCACATAACTTAGGATCGAGACCGTTAAACGCGGTTTAGAACCCACTGACCATTGTCCTGCGTTTAATTTAAACGGGAAACCGGCCTCCAAGCGAGACGGTAATGATTTTACTATCCCCTACATATGTTACTTTCCATCAGTCAAAACAACCCTCGATCTTATTTGTATACTGTTAAGGTTGGTTTTTATTGTGTGACGGGTTCTAGAACGTCATGATAACTCGGTTTGAAGGTGTCGTAAGATTTTATGCGTGAACCTCTTTATGCAAACAGGTCCTATGGGTCGCGTTTTAGGTTTTTGGAGCTATTGAAACTTGACCCATCGTATTAATGTAATGAGAAACATCATGATTGTTTAGACCGTAGCGAGATATGGGAATAATTTTATGGTTGTTATAAAGTTAAGTGACTTAGATAAAAAATGGGAGTGCAAAAAGCCAACATCACGCGGTGTTCCCAGGCGGTCACCCATCCAAGTACTGACCGCGCCCGACGTTGCTTAACTTCGGTGATCGGACGAGAACCGGTGTTTTCAACGTGGTATGGACGTTGGCAAGCAGAGTGAAGAAAACATTGAACCATACTGTTAATACATAATATTAAAAAAACTCATAAAGAAAAACCTAATAATAATATCGCTACGCTTAGAATTTTGTCACTGACCTCAAGCCACACTGCCAAAATTGATTGCAATCATTTTTTGAGTTTATTTACAAAATGCCTACAATTACCACAAATAGGATGTCAATCGACGCGTCATCACTCTCTAATCACACATTATCGGCTAAATGACATTATAGGAAATTCCGTATATAACCGTTTTCATTTAACATTTTTACCTGTGACCAAGAAATCCGTTCTTAATATAGAACCTTTATTTTATAAAGAACGCACCCTCCAAATTTCGGTTTTTGGCCTGTGGCTTATTTTCAACGAGTAAATGTAAGCATCTTTCACCCAGATATAACTACCTACACGTAAGTCATAAAGTCACAACAAACCATTAACCGTTTTACTTAATAATGAGTATCGTTAACATAAACAATACCGAGTGAGAGGGGGGATGGGGGAGCGAGATATAAAATTTAATTGATTGTCCTGCTTTGTAGTGTGACGTTTAATTTGCGCTGATGTATGACGCGGGAGGTAACGAGCTGGGGCCTAGGTGACGTAATTTTTGGTGGTTGGAGGTGGGTAATTTTCGGCTCGGATCTTCATGACAACCTTTTAGTTACTTTGCATATGTTTATTACATTATGAAACAATGTCAAAAAATACAATATTTACAAATAAATAAATAATGTAAAGTCACGTCTTAAAACTAATACATTATCTAACTCCACGAGGTATCTCTCCGCCCAAAAGTGCCCATTAGGCTGCCGGCATTACCGCGCTGAATGGCAAGCGATATGTTTTGGACCAAATAGTAGCCAGACCGCGGATCACGCGGATCATTGCGTATGTAATTGGGGCGCCACTATCGCAACTTTCGAACAAATAAAAAACTTATTACTATAAATGTTTATTGGCGATGAAGTTTCAATTTGACAGATATGTTGTAGAAATTAAAACGCCATCTATTTTGATTTATAAAATCATGTTTATTTAAATGCAAGAAATGTACATACAAAAATGGAAATTTAGAGCTAAGCCACTTTCGCTTTATGCGTGCGTTTTTAAAGTGAATGTGCAAATACTTTGTTATTAATTAAAAGTTTGTTGAAGTAAGCTAATACGTATCTTGAGAACACGTGGACCACCCAGGGTGATTTTTAGGCTTCCGTAGTCAACTAAGAATCCGTATAGTTTCGCTATGTCCGTCCGTCTGTCTGTCCGCATGTCAGCGGCTTAGCTGAAAGATTAGTACTAGAAAGTTGTAATTTACTAAATATGGTTGTACATATTTATCATGCCAACAAAATGATAGCATAAAATATGGAAAAAAATTAGAACATAAATTGTCGAAAAAAATATATGTTATTAACATTAGTACTAGAAAGCTGTACTTTGGCATGAATACACATAATAATCACGCCGAGAAAATTATAGAATAAAAATATCGGAAATGTGTGAAAACCATTTTTCAATTTAGGAGGCCCGTTCGTGAAATAAATCGCTTCGACCGCGTACGTAACAATAATTTTGTAACTAGTTTCGTTCGAAACATAATTATTCTTGGTACGAAACTGGTGTCAATCGGAGAAGCATTTTCCGTAGTCGTAACCACGGTTTCGTAGCAGGAAAAAATACATTTTTCAAAGTTTACAGTTTCGAGAGCGGAATTGATATTTTTTGTACGTAACTTTACAAGGAAGTTGTTGTTATTTTTTAGGGTTCCGTACCTCAATAGGAAAAAACTGAACCCTTATAGGATCACTTTGTTGTCCGTCTGTCCGCCTGTCCGTCTGTCCGTCTGTCCGGGTGTTAAGACCTTTATCTCGGGAACGCGTGAAGGTATCGAGTTGAAATTAAAACCATATACGCAGATCCATAATATCTTGCTGCAGAAATAAAAATGAAATTTCTCAGTTTTCGTAAAAAAAGTTACAGCTGAATATGTCGTAAAAAACGCACATTTCGACACTCACAGAGGAATCAAAACCTATGGGGTACTTCCCTTTGACCTAGAACTCTGAAATTTCGCAAGAAGCATTGTGTTAGAGTACACATATAGGAAAAAAAAACGAAAACTGGTAATTTTTTATTTAATCACAAAAAAATAGTATCTCTATGCAAGGAATGAGGGCTGCCTCAAACGTTCGCTCGCTCGGATCCGAGTGGGAGGCGCCGCTACTATAACCCCTACTCGGATCCGAGTGGTGAGCAAGGAATGTGTTAAATATTTTTACGATGTATATTTTTCGGCTTATGAAGGAAAATATAAAAAAATATATGATTTCCTCCTTTTATTTAGTTTGTACGGAACTCTCGGTGGGCGAGTCTGACTCACACTTGTCCGGTTGTTTTCGCTATGGTCCGAGTAATTATATAGGTTACAGGAGAAAAAAATTAAAATATCTGTATTTAAAAAAAAAAAAAACATTTTCTGCTTCTTCGGTCATTTATATAAAACTATAAGTATTTATGGTAAAAGTATTTATTAAAATAGGATGCATGACAAGTGGCGTAGCAGCGACCTTCCTGTTTCTTGCCGGTCACCATAGGACTCGAATATGTCATAATTAATTATTGAAAAATGTATAGAATACATCATCCAATAGCAATAGCATGCATACCAAAAAGAAAAAAAATAAGCTCCACCGTGACAATGTTTACACATTGCCGTGACCAGGATTCGAACCTGGGTTACTACGGCCACAACGTAGGGTCCTAACCACTAGACGATCACGGCTACCGGAGCGCTGACGCGAGTGGCGAAATTACGAGCCGCTTACTGGATAACATTGAGCGAGAGAAAAGATAACAAGTCTTAATCGATTAAAATATGACCACAGAGAAAATAATTGTTATTTTTAGTAGGTAGGTATGTAGGTAATTAAAAGATAATAATGAGAAGATAGCCCGCGCCCAGCAGTGGGGCAGTTTGTAGAAACAGGGCTGATAAAAAAAAGCAAGTAAGTAAAGTATAATAATTAATATATCGACACACTCCGGATAAATACTGGAATCTGCCTAGCTAGAGAACTAATGTGGCATTGGGGGCGCTGGCTGTTCTTATTTCATTATTTTTTTCTGGCGAGACCACAGAATACTATTTTTATAGTAGTAGTATTTTTTCTATACGTTAGTTCCCGTGATTTGCCACCAAGTTTTATATTTAAACGGAATCTAATACATAATGGTTACCTAAACTTAAACTCAAAATTACAATTAAAACATTTTTTTAAACCAGCCCTGAAATAATTCCATCCTCCCCATTTCACTACAGGACTAGCAGAAAGTCGGCGAATTACCACCCATTTATCGTTATTGAAATGCCAAAAATCCGTACTCAGCGATATCGATCCACATAATTGTTGTGTACTGCACAAGAATGGAATTCTTTGCCGCCATCTCTGTTTCCTGAGACCTACAATTTTGGAATTTTCAAGTCTAGAGTAAGTAAATAAATATTTTCTAGATCGACGAGTTCCATCCTCGGCCACACCGTCGCATAACATCAGGACATCAGGCGAGTTGGTGTTCAACGTAGATCTATCTGGTATAAAAAAAAAAAAAATTTATCTTTTCTAAACATGAAATTTACTGGTAAAAGTTGCCGCAAGAACTATGCGGACTCTTTTTAGTCGAAGAAAGAAAAATGCCGCGTTACAAACAACAGAGTGAAATAAAACAAAAGCATCCTCGAAACACAACAAAATAAAACAAAAACATGAAGAATCAAGTTCCAATTACTCAAACCAAACATTTTGGGGAACAAGAAAATTGGTTATCAATTCGTGGCACGTGTCATTTCCAATAGACATTGTCATAGAAAATTGTTTGGTGTAATTCGGTTTTTTTTTTTATAATTATATGTATTTTTTGTTTTTATTTATTCCTTTAAATAAAGGATCAAAGTAAGGTGACATAAATAAACCAGGTAACAGGTGCGCATGCAAGATATTTTCCAAGAAAAAATCGACTGGCTTCTTAACATTATGAAGAAAAAAAATGGAATTTTCAAGGCTAGACAGAATAGATTATATTCTAGATTGACGAGTTCCATCTTCAGCCCACACGCTGAACCCGACCGGTAAAGGGCATCGGGCTTTACTATCAGGCGAGTTAGTGGTCAATCATAGATCTATTTCATCTAAAAAAAAAAACAATTGCGAGTCAGACGCGCCCACCGAGGATTCCGTAATAACTATAGTAGATAAACGGATTATATATTTTTTTATATTTTATATTTTCCGGATATATATTTTTCGGCTAAAGAAAGCCGTAAAACGCGACATATTTGGCTGTAACTTTATTTATGAATACTGAGAAGTTTGATTTTTCTTTCTGTAGCAAGAGGCTATCTGCGTATTTTTGTATATTTGTTCAGCGATTACTTCGCCAATTATGGATTGATTTTCATGATTTTTGTTTGGTAGGTCATATTTCAGAGGTACTCGTAGTTCCATATACATTTTATCAAAATCGGTGTATACTTTGGTTTTTATAGTAAAATAACTGGATAATGTCGTCCAAGTAAACGATTTGCGTATTTTGAAGTAGATTTTTTCCGTTTTTTAAACTATAATTATTACTTACTTAAGTAAAAGTATTTAAGTTGATCGACATTATTTTTTGTGAAGCTTTTGTTAGTTGTGCAACTTTTTATTTTAGTTCCGTTATATATATTATGAAACTGTATTAGTAATTTTCTCACATCAGTTGCGTGAAAAAAACAACATTTTAGCAGCGCTCATCCAGTTCCAACCAAGTCAACACGAGACTTTTGTATAGTAAGCAATTTGATGCTCATTAATTATTTTTGATGTGCATCCCAATATTTTCCTTTTCTCTCTAATTTACGTTAACAAGTTGAAAATTTAATACACCCCACAGTTATGTTTGCGTGTGTCATAGACAATTTGTTTGAACAAGCTCATTCATTAGAGAGGTTTCCGTTGTTTGACGGCCATTCTCTATGGTAATTGGCGATTTGATTGCTACCTGTAAGTGTTATAAGGAGGACACACAGGCGATTTGGGAACCACTTCTTTTATTCGTAATTATTGATGAAATATTAATGAAAATTGAGGAAAAATTACTAAAATGGTAGTTATTTAATCTAAGTTGCGCTGCGTTATAATGTTAAAGATAAAGATATATTTGCTTAGGTTAAAGCATAACGGTCAAAAATGCTTTCACCCAATGATATATTATTGCATAGATTTTGCGTAGGTTTTCCTCGTCTCTGCGTGGCAAGCAAGTAAGTTAATCGTACAACTCGTCTTCAGTCGCGACACCTCGGGCAACCAACGCTGTTAGACGCGTGTCGTGATTTGTGAACTGTGAAAAGCCATCTTGTGTGCTTATAAAGTGCAACACCAAGATATATAAGGCCAAGATACTAAAAGGTCCTAAGGATGTGTCTTATCCTCGAAAGTGCTGAGAACTGAGATTTATTAGCTTCATATTCAATGAGCATAACCTCTCTATGGATAAAATCTCATAGATTTGTATCACATAAATATTTTGTGTTCTTTGATATAAATTTTATAATTTATGTAAAAAAACTACGCACTATTTTTTAATTATCAAGTTTCATGACTTGACTTTTTGTATGAGAAAAATAAATAAAGAAATATTGGTGGACATTTCACACAACACCATCTAGCCCAAACTAAGAAAAACTATGGAAACTAGATGATTGATAGAATACCTACTTTTTTATATGAGATTAAATTAATTCAGATTAGTAATAAAACCGCCCAAGTGCGAGTCGGACTCGCGCACGAACGGTTCCGTATCATTATCTATAAAAAAAAATACATTTGTTGTACGGTAGTCCCCCATAAATATTAATTTTATTTGAATTTAATTATTTATTTTTAAATTGAATAATATAACTCAATATTCTGCGAATATTTTAAGCGTCTACCTGTTGCTGTTATCAATCAAAAACGAGCAAAAAATCACGTTTGTTGTATGGGAGCCCCCTTATATGATTATTTTATTCTGTTTTTTTAGTATTTTTTATTATAGCGGCAACAGAAATACATCATCTGTGAAAATTTTTACTGTCTAACTATAACGGTTCATGAAATAGAGCCTGGTAACAGACGGACGGACAGACAGGCGGCGGAGTGTTAGTAATAGGGTCCCGTTTTACCCTTTGGGTACGGAACCTTAAAAACAAACAAAGTACCACCTGATTACAAAAGTATGTATATACATACTGAATAAACTTAATAATAGCAAATGAACGAGAAAGACACTGTACACTTTTTTGATCAGTCCATGTTTTTCGCATTGACAGATGCCAACGTCCATACCACGTTGAAAACACCGGTTCTCGTCCGATCACCGAAGTTAAGCAACGTCGGGCGCGGTCAGTACTTGGATGGGTGACCGCCTGGGAACACCTCGTGATGTTGGATTTTTGCACATTTTTAGCAAAATAATTTCAGTTTATCATCATCATCATCTCAGCCATAAGAAGTCCTTTGCTGGACATAGGCCTCCCCCATGGATTCCCAAAAAGACCGATTGGCGCGCGGCTTGCATCCAGCGTCTTCCCGCCACTTGTATGAGGTCATCTGTCCATCTCCTATGTCATGTATGTATGTCATGTCTTCAGTTTTTATAAAACTGTTATTGGTAAAACTTTGACGTATGCAGTAATTTAAATTCGAAGTTAAATCTTCCCAATATGCAAAGTGAAACTTCAATCACGCTAAATACGGGGGCTTAGTGGGGTTTGGTTTAATCTTTTGCACCCTACTGCTGATAATTACAAATCCTGCATGAATTCATCTGTTACATAATTCGAAATTCAAACTATGCGAGTCGTGTTTAACTGGCTGTGTGACGATGAATAATGAATACCTAGTTACTAAATGCCTTACCGAAAAACGTTACTTAACTTTAAGCAATGCTTAACATATTTTGTCAACTTCTGGCTGACACGTAATGACACTTGCGGAAAGAAGACAGAGAACTTAAGACGATGGTTAAAGTGTCGTTTTTCGGTAAAGCCCTAAGCTGGAAAGTTGTTTTTTACCATCAAGTGACTATACAAACATCAATCAAGTAAAATTACCATTTAACACAACACAAATAAAAATAACACAAGCTTAGAAAAAAATATGTGTCCAGAAATGAAAACTTCATCGAGGCAACGAAAAATGAAATAGAAGGATAACAGTGACGCGTTGACTATAATATATCTCTCACTCCCTTAGTCGACTCGAGCTGACGTTACCCGAATGAGGGTTACATAGCCGAGCGTGACGGCTCAGTTTCATTCAACACACACAAAATAAAGTGCTCAGCGCTCTAGAAGTTTCACTAAAAAAAAACAGGACAGTAACATTCCTCATTTCCTCCTCATTCCTTCCTCAATTTCCCGCCAAAACTCGTATGTTAAACTGAGTTACTATGTATGATCATTACTAATAAACTAAATAATAAACTGTGCTATTTATGTTTATAAAAAGTTTTGCGAGAAGAAAATAGGGGTTTTGTAGTTGGGTTTAATTTTTTTTTTTTCAGCATGTTAAATATGCCACATAGGTTTGACCTAAAACATTTAGCAAAATTTTGAATCTTAGTAAAATTTCTATCAGTCTTTTCAAACCGCGCTCTCTCTTTCTTTACATTAGCAGATCCGAAACACATTACCTGAAACTTAAGGATTCGCTCAACGCACACAGCTATCTCTCTCTCGCGCATCACAACATTTATAAACATAATTATAAAATCTCTTAAAAAAATTGTCTCTTACTTTTTTAACCCTAGATATCAAAAAAGTAAGAGACCTTTATATTTATTTAGATAGAAGAAACATTAAAAAAATCTTCCATGTCTTTTATATTTGCTGAGGAATTGGAAAATATAAGTTTTTTCACTATTCTGTCGCCAGTATAAACGATATCTGACTAAAACTTTTTTAACCTCCGACGCAAAAACGATGGGGTGTTATAAGTTTGACGTGTCTTCGTGTTAGTGTGTGTGTGTCTGTTGTGGCATTGTAGCTCCCGAACGGATAAACCGATTTTGATTTTTTTAATTATTTTTTTTGAAAGGTGAATTAGTCGGGAGTGTTCTTAGCTATGTTTCATCAAAATCGGTTCAGCCGTTGTTTTTGTCGGGGGTTTTAAGTTGTCTAAACTTATACTTGTTTAAAAATGTTTCTCACATCTAAACGAAAAAAATAGCCTGTTAATTTTATATCCATACTCATAGATTGTATAATTATGTTTAAAAATGTTGTGATGCGCGAAAGAGATAGCTGCGCGCTTTAATCTCCACCTTAATCTCCTGATACAGTCTTATAAATGACGAGTCTATGCTTATCTATGTAATTAACTCTTTTCTGATTAAATTTCACCTTAATGTTGCACAAGTTACGTTTCAAAATCGTGCGTAAGTTGTAAGTTCATAGTTAAAATCGCGGCTGACAAATGGTGTTAATAAGAAACCTGTCGCGGTGGGATTAGGTCGCGTTAATTGCTAGTATTGTCACCGCGGAGTTTATAGTGATGTGCTTTTGTATGCATAAATATGTCGATCAAAATATTATATTAGCTCTCTCTATTCTAATACCAATACGGTATAAAATCCACAATATACATGAAATTAAATTGTAACAATCAGTCATCAGATAAAAATGGTTAGCAAAGTAACAAAAAATTATCAGTGTTACAGTCATTTGAAACTTATTTTCGCATTTTTTTCACTGCACTTTCCTTCATACAGCGTCAAAATTGTAAACCTTGTTAATATGTAGCAAATTTTTATTTACTAATATCAGGTTTTACCTCTTTTCTTTCATTTGTCATCAAGATGAAGTTAATTCTTCCCGTAGTTGTCTTTGCTAAGCTTCAGCAAGGAAGATTTTAAAAGGGATTTTCAAAAAAATGGGCTCAAAAATGCGTCAACAACGCTACTATACTACCATAGAGTGATACTGTTGTCTATTTTTTTAAACATCTTGGACGCAGTTTGGCAGTAAAATCAGTTTGTGTTCCGTAACGGAAAATAGCATGACGCTCTTCGTGCCGTGGCGCCCCAATTACGTTACCTTATCTCGACTTCAGCGTAGGTACGCGTATTCTATACCTACACTTCTTTACTTCAATATAATATTTGACTCATTTACCAAGTGTAGGTACACGAATTTTGTATTTCAGAAAATATTTCCTTTAGTTTCTGCGGGGCGTCCCGTGATGTCCAACTTTTTTTAAAATTTACGCAACAAAATAAAATATTTTTGTCTATTTACATCATCCAATTGAAACGTTGTCATCATCATCATAGCCGTCATTTTGCACAACTATATGTGTATGTATGTGAGTAGCTGAACCCCTTATAGTCAGCTCCGGATCTTGGCAAACCGGGGCACCCGCCCCGGGCGGCATTTTCAGGGGGCGCAAAAATCATAATTAATATGATTAAAAATAAAATAACTTGCTTCACAAAGCACCTTGAATACGAAAGCTTGGTTGACTCTCCGTTAACTTTTAAGAAAAAGGCCACATATATAATTATATTTAGTTTTTTTAAATAAGTTATTTTAAGCGCTGGAGAGAGGGGCGCCACCGTCAAGTTTCTGCCCCAGTTCGAAAAAATCGTAGATCCGGGGCTGCTTATAGTTCTATCTTTAATCATTTCTTAGTTTCGTTTTGAGTTTATGTTACATTACGTCAACAAACAGTTATCCAATAACTATATCGATAAATTTCATATAATTGTGTCACACCACTAAACCATAATTTAAACTCAGTGTTACCCCAGCACGGTAAGCGGATTAGTCTCAAAAATTTAAATGACGAGCGCAACGCAGTTCCAATAATTAAAATGTGTCATAATATTTAGGGGTGACTAGTGAAAATGAAAATAATAAATAAGTGAAGAGATTTTGGATTATCTGTGGTTCTGATTATATTTTTAAATAGGGTTCGAGTGATTAAGAAGCTGCAATAAGTCTTCTAAATTAATTACTTTAAAAATTTTGGATGAGTAATTTTAAGGAAGGTTTTATAAGAAAACCTTTGATGAAAAATATCTATACAACTTTCTAACCGACTGCAAATAGGAGGTTAGCTGTATTTTTTTCTTTTATGTTTGTTACCGCATAATCAGTCATTTATGGACCAATTTTTTTGTCTAAGCAACTTTAAGATTGGTCCCATAGAAATTTCATCAAAATCAGTTCATTAATTTGGTTTTTAAAACCAAATTGCGAATTTTAAAGTAGATTTTTCTGTTTTCTAAACTTTAATTATGTATACTATTAGATATACTTACAATAGATTGTAGTGCGCATTAATAGTGCAGTTATTATTTTTCAACAACTCAATCTATTCGACACGCAAATGACAATAAGATGACGTACATCAACTCTCCTCCCCTACAGCAGGCTCTTCCTTCTCATAACCCGAAATACATCAAAGTAATAGTTCCGTTCATCAAGTGACCGATACAAATGTCAGCTGTACACTAGGAACGTACACAGATTTGTTTAAGAGAACGCATCTCAATCATACTACAATGGGATACAAATAACATAAGACCGGTTCGTTACTTCGCCTACAACTACAGCGGATAAGATAGATTTATTTTTACATTTACATTTATTTTTCAGCAATTACACCACTATAACGCAAAGCCGTTAAGGCGAGGCTTCCCCAGAACTTTAGGTACCTATTTTATGCTACCTCAGCCCGCACTTTTTGAGCGCGGTGTTTTCATGTACGTAGCACAGAAGTACGTACGACGTCACCGCGCCGCGCGCCGCGGGACGGTTGCTCGCAAGCAAAATTATTGTAAAATAAATTACTATAAAACAGTGCACTAAACGTATCAAAAATTTATGATATTAGAACTCTAATAAAAAAAAATAACATAATATTGTTAGTGACTTAAAACCACTTAGAGATCAATTTAAAAATATATAAAATTGTACATTTTTCAAAAAATAAAGTTGTCGAGACTTTTTAACAACATAATAACATAACATAAAAAAAAACAACAACAACACAACATAATAACATAACATACTAACATGGTAACTTTGGTGTTAGTGACTTTAAACCACATAGAGATCAATTTAAAAATAAATAAAATTGCACATTTTTCAAAAAATAAAGCTGTCGAGACTTTTTTCAGCAATCGTGTTTTTATTATTGAAGAAGCCTAGCCAACAGACCAACTATTTACATACTAAAAAGATGGTCTGTTGGCTAGGGTTCTCCATTTGAGCTTGAACTAATAGTACAAGTATTTTTTGTAACTTTTCAAAAAGCTATTTTTTTGCTTTTGCCTTAAGCGCTCTTAGTTGGCAGATGACTTGCGTGATCCTGGGGCCAAATATTGCAGCTGTCCTATTGAAGTTACAAGCGTATTGTTAAATTCCGATAAAGGAAGAATATCGTAAGAAAACTATGGAAACCATAAAATATTCGACAGATAAGCATACCTATAGCAATAAGGTTATTTCTAAGTTATAACTAGGCTACTTACTTTAGCTATAATAGTTCTATAGTTTTATATTACGGCATCATCTGCCTAAAGAGACGACTTTATGAGGCTTGAGTCCTCGTGGATGGAAAGATTAAACAAATTGATCTGTTATGAAATGTAATACAATTTAGCTATACACTAATGTTGCCAATATATATAATTTTATCCCTTTTTAACAACAATATGTATTGTATATAGGTAGTTACCTTATTGAAAATTAATCGTCATAATATCTTTGATTCAATAAAAAACTATGTCTGTATATTTGTCCCGTATAGAATAATGTAAACAACTAAACATCCCAAAACCTTGGTCAATGATGAGCCAAAAAACATCAGGTTCACTAACGCTGATTGAGAAGGGTCCCGTACAAAACAAACTCTGCTTTCAATACAGACCCCTGTCCCTGTCGGCGGAACAAAACTGTTTAAGGATGAAAAATGAAATCAAGTGGACAGTACTTTTGGTGGCTTCCATGACTGTGAAGTTGGGATAAATTAGTTTAACAATAAAAATGAAAATCTGAAACACCAAATTTTATTTTTGGTGACCAAATCCGCTTCGGCCGCGTACGTAACTATTGTTCCGTAACTAGTTACGTACGAAACATAATTATTCTTCGTACGTTACTAGTATCGTACGAATAAGTTTTTTTTCCTTATAAGTATGTAATCACGGCGTTTGTTACGTAACTGGTTACGTAGTACCTAAACATAATTATTCTTTGTACGAAATTGGACGTTTCGATAAAATATGTTTCCTTCTGTATTTATAACCTCTTTGATTCACTAGTACATACACAAGAACATACAACCGAATAATCTTTATAATTTTATTAGTCCATTCGAAGAATATATGGGCACATGCTTCAGGAGGCTTCCCTTCGACTATACTCCTATCTTCTGTCCCTTTCTATAGTCTCCATTCGTATCCTATTCTTTTTGTGATGACGTTAAGCCATCTCACTCTCATGACTCTCATTCATACGCATGAGACTCGCCACATTTGTTGTGGTTAGAATTCAAATATAAACATACATTATACAATTAAAATGAAAGGGATTTATAATTCCAGTAAAAAGTCGTGCCTCCCCAGTTTTCAGACAACGCAACTGACCACTTTCGTCCAGTCCATTTATCAAACACTCTTAGTGAATTTACATACACAGTGATTAATGATTGTAAGCGATATCGAGATAAAATCCACACTGAATTCGCTTTCATTGTTGTTTATATAGGACAAGGTATCATCCTTTTTCTATTGTCGTTGCTTATGACAAAACTTGAATATATAACTTGTTCCTTTAGTGCTGATTTACAAGAAGAAAAATATGGATATATGTACTTTAAATTGAGGTTACCGATTTATAAATGTATATATTTAATACTATAATCAACGTTAGTTAAATACCATTAATTTATATAAATAAATAAATGTTGGTGGACATTTCACACAACACTATTTAGCCCGAACTAAGCAAAGCTTGTACTATTCAAATTTGTTTATTGAGATAAAAACGGAGAAAATACCAGTTATATTTATCTCACAACAATGTACTATGGAACTATATGGCTGATACATTATATACTTTTGTTGTTGTAAATACATACTCATGATACATAGAAACACCCAGGCACTGAACAAATCGATCGAATCCATAACCTACTGCCTAGCAGGCCGACATACTACCAACTTTGCTGCGGGGCCAGTCATATATTCATAGGTTTTGTTAGAATTTAGAAGGAGATAAAAAAGGGAAAATAGGTACTCTGTGGACTTCATTGAGTTATATGTAGTAAGTTAGTAAGTAAATTAGTAGTTAGTCTAACTCGATGGTAGACTTTTGTCGTCTTATAAGGCGTTAACGGCTGCTTGTAAATATTGTAAGACGATCTTGAATCACTGGACACTATTACTGGTCTTTTGTATGTTTTACCAACTTAGTTCATTCCCAAACCAAAAGCTTCACGTTTTAGTACGTATACAAATGACACAATGTGCTATAGAATAATAATAGACTGATACATATAGACAAAAATATAACAGAGACAGGTGCACAACAACTACAAAAACTCGAAAGCACACTCTCGAATACGACTCGCAAACTGTAAATCTAATCTAAGCCTCGCTAAATAATAGATGAGCTTCGAAAAAACGGATATTATGAAGACGTGTCATTATTCATTTTGAGTTCGAAATACTGAGAACGGTGATATATCGGCGCGGATGTGAATTAGGAATTCTTTGTATTCACATGCGTTCCTATCTCGTATGCTATTTTGGAATTTTTCCGCAAATGCGTTTGAAATTCTATTAATTTATTACTATGTACCTGGTGTTCTGTAATATCTCTGTGTTAGTAATACAAGTTTTAAAGTAAACTAGAAGATATGGGAGCAACTGATGGTAATAACATTAATATCGTCTGATTAAAGCTAAATAATTAAGTACTACAGAGCTTTAAAATTAATTAGTAAATTCGCCCTAAAATATGTTAATTAACAAATAAAAGATATTTGTATAACGCATTCTTCAAGTGATTTTAAATTAGATTAACAATAAATCTACAAATAATATTAATTTATATTACTAACCCTTTCGATGGTAGAAATTTCTTTTATTTTGTTTTACGAACACTAAGTTAGAACGATTGTTTTTTTAAGCTTCTAACCACAGAAAAATTGTCGCACGACGCGAATATATCCCTGTCACCCAAAGCGGAATAAAAACCGACAACTCCTGTACAATAACCAGACTGTATGATTTATGTCCAGCTCGAACGCAACATCAGCGTTATCAAAAAGGCATACGAACAAACAAATACAGCAAGTCTTGTTTTTACACAGAATTAAAATATAGATAGAATAGCAAAATCCCTAGGCTCGTCGATTATATTGCTATTAATTTTGGAAAGTGCCTTCCGTGGAAGAAAAGCTAGTTTTAAAGTGTAAACGCTAACCGTTTACAATGACAGGTTTTTGAAATAAAGATAAAAATTGAATGAAAATTGTTTTTATCACTAGCCACAGAAGCGGCCAATTGTTTTTTTTTTTTATGTATAAATCTATATTTTCTTAGTCTTAGTAATTTCTTTATTTGTTCATTTGAACCAATAGCCAAAAAATTTCTCGCTAATCAATTCATACCATTTAATCCAGTATGTACTTACGTAAAGGGTTTTAAAATATGATACAAAATGTTATAAAATAATACGTTTTATCATTTTTAGGGTTCCGTACCTCAAAAGAAAAAAACGGAACCCTTATAGGATCACTTTGTTGTCCGTCTGTCCGGGTGTCAAGACTTTTTATCTCGGGAACGCATGAAGGTATCGTGTTGAGATATACGCAGATCCATAGAATCTTGATGCAGAAAGAAAAATCAAATACCTCAGTTTTCGTAAAAAAAAGTAACATCCGAATATGTCGTAAAAACGCAAATTTTGACACTCACACGGGAATCAAAACCTATGGGGTACTCACCATTGACCTAGAACTATGAAATTTGGCAAGAAACATTGTGTTTGAGTACACATATAGGAAAAAATCCGAAAACTGGATTTTTTTATATTAATCACAAAAAATAGTGTCTTTATGCAAGGAATGAGGATCCAAATTTTAAAGTTCTTCAACCGTATCATGTGGGGTATCTAATGAAAGAACTTTATTAGCATAAGTTAAAACAGGTTTTTAAATATTTTTACGATGTATATTTTTCATTTTATGAAGGTAAATGTAAAAAAAAATGTAATTTCCCCCTTTTATCTACTAGTTTGTACGGAACCCTCGGTGGGCGAGTCTGACTCGCTCTTATCCGGCTTTTTTAATCTAACCTCTGATTACATAAATAACAGAATGGACCTTCTATCAAAGTCTACCCCCATTCACCGAACAGATGACGATCGTTTTTCCCGCATCCGTTCTCGCGTATTCAAATGTGACAATGACAAATCCTCGGTCGTTTCCGGTGCGGCTTCGGCCGCGCTCGGATGTTCACGTCATTTGTCGTTCGAGAAGCGAGCGAGTTTTGTTCGAGATAAGTCGAGATGACGGATCGTGGTAGGGGGTGAATTAAAATGTTTGATTGATCGTTGATAGTGTGTGAGTTGTGTGAATAGACTTCAGCAATAATTATTACAGTACGTTGATAAACACTTACACACGAGGTAATTCAAGTTTGTGGCAGTTTTGTGACCAGTGAACGATTTTGATAATATTTGGCTAAAACATTATTTATTTAATTCTGACTAAGAATGTTTAGTATAAACACAGAGCAGTAGATCTTGAGAGCCAGCATTTGGCAACAAGTTTTTTTAGGGTTCCGTACCTCAATAGGAAAAAACGGAACCCTTATAGGATCACTTTGTTGTCCGTCTGTCCGTCTGTCTGTCTGTCTGTATGTCCATCTGTCCGGGTGTCAAGACCTTTATCTCGGGAACGCGTGCAAGTATCGAGTTGAAATTAAAACCATATACGCAGATCCATAGTATCTTGATGCAGAAAGAAAAATACAATTTCTCAGTTTTCGTAAAAAAAAGTTACAGCTGAATATGTCGTAAAAAACGCACATTTCGACACTAACAGAGGAATCAAAACCTATGGGGTAATTCCCGTTGACCTAGAACTCTGAAATTTGGCAAGAAGCATTGTGTTAGAGTACATACATATATAGGAAAAATCCGAAAACTGGACATTTTTAATTTAATCACAAAAAAATAGTGTCTCTGTGCAAGGAATGAGGGCCCAAATTTTAAAGTGAAATAACCGTATCATAAGGAATAAAGAATAAGGAATAAAGAGATACGTAGACGTACGAAAGTCACCGATATAGCACAGAGGATTAGCAAGTTGAAGTGGCAGTGGGCAGGCCACATAGCACGTAGAACTGATGGCCGATGGGGCCGAAAGGTTCTCGAGTGGAGACCACGCACCGGCAAGCGCAGCGTAGGAAGACCAGCCACGAGATGGGCAGATGACCTCATACAAGTGGCAGGAAGACGCTGGATGCAAGCCGCTTCCAATCGGTCTTTTTGGAAATCCATAGGGGAGGCCTATGTCCAGCAGTGGACTTCTTATGGCTGAGATGATGATGATGATGAACCGTATCATATGGGGTATCATAAGCTAAAATAGGGTTTTAACACATTCTTCGCCCCCTGCAGACCCTTCACTTCTGCTGGGAACCAAAACTTTTTAGGCGAATTTTGATTAAGTACAGAGTGTCCGTGCAAGCAATGTTGACTGCCTCAAACTCTGGCAATTTACTGACTACTACAAAATGAACGGGACGCTCGCTCGGATCCGAGTGGTGAGCAAGGAATGTAAATATTTTTACGATGTATATTTTTCGGTTTATGAAGGAAAATATAAAAAAATATATGATTTCCTCCTTTTATTTAGTTTGTACGGAACCCTCGGTGGGCGAGTCTGACTCGCACTTGTCCGGTTTTATTTTAAGTTTGTACCCGCATTCTACGAACAAGACTTCTTCGCGGACTGCAGGGCCTACTGTTCGAAGAAATACGTTGAAAAATTCAGAAAAAAGTAAATTCGCAAAAGAAAATAGAAGAAAAACAAATGAATAGTAAGTGCATGGTTGAAAATAGAAGATAGTGGGTTATACCTACTATAAAACTTGACAAAAATATTTTTCCCTCTTATATTTTTTCTATAAAAAGCAGGGAAAGCCAACAATTTGTGCTCAATTACCATAGGCAGCGATCCGTGAGCCTGCAGGGTACAGCCACGGGCGGGAAACGGACGAATATTTGGCAATTTATTGTTATTCCATGCGTTTTGTTAAGTGATACTTCAGATTTTGAGAAAATCTTTTGTTGGGAGGTGGGACTTTTTCTTTCTTTGAAATAAAGTACGTACAAATAAGTAAAAATGGTTTGAATATCAGTATTTTTATACTAAACTTACACTAGCTGCGTACCGCACTTTTATAGATTAGGCCAGGGAGGCAATTCAGTTATTCAAAACCGATCTGTAACTGAACCTTGTGCGAAGCGTTTCCTGTCGGCTGCTATCATTTTTTGATTTAGTAACGAGCGAAGGACGTGTTAAGTTTCATCAAATGTGTCAATTGTATGACATAAAAGTGACTGAATCAAAAAAAAAATATGGCGGCCGGCGGAAAACGCTCCACATATGGTTCGGCTATGGAGCGGTCTTGAATAACTGAATTGGACCCCTAGAACCTTTCATTTTACCAGGTTAAAAAGTAACCTATATGTTATTTTCCGGGCTATAAGCTAATTCCATAGTAAAAAATCGGTTCAATAGTTTAGCGTGAAATAGCAATAAACTTATGAGATAAAACTTCCTTGTTAATTCCAGAAAAAAGAAACAAAAAATGACAAGTGAACGTTTCTTCACAGTTGACAGTGTCTAGTGAAATAAACATAAACTAGAGTAAACGGTAGTATTCAAATCTCTTTGGATAAATAAAACAGGTCTGTGTCATTTACTTATTTGAACTTGGTATTTGAACGCGTAGAATTTAAAAGTATGTAAAGTTATAAATATTCTTAGATTTATAGCACATTTAGTTGAGTAATTAACCCTGGTGTCAGCGTTCATGTTCATGTGTTGCATCATGCACAGGAGTACGGAAGCCTGAGTTTGCGAGTGAAACTCGTACTTTGTCGGATTTATTACAAAATATGGTCTGTGCTTCTGATCTCTCCTAATGGTTGATGAATTGACGATGAAGTTGCAGATATTGCAAGTTTTGTTACCTTTACCATACCTTTACCATACTATTTCACTTTTTTCTTAAGCTACTTTAGGTTTTTAAATAATACTTTGAGTTATAATTGATAGGTGACATATTACATTCTTCTTGTGCTTTAGCTAAATAAGAGCTTTAATTGGAGCCTCATCAAGTCGCACGATAAAAAAGCCGAGGCTGAAGATGATGCACACAAACAATTATCGTTATACACAAACACAGAAAATACATACATTCATATTTAATAAGCTTTTCTAAAATTACACAAAGAGACAATTCCTGTTAATTTTACTTTGACTACAAAATGACACCCATCTCGCTTTTAACAAAAGATTGAAAATGCCATAAAGCTAAACAACAGCAACAAAACCTATTGAATCTGAAATGTGCGAAACACATTCCGAACAAATTGCGAATAAAACGATCGCGCCGCTATCAAAAAGCTGAGAACAATAAATTAAGGGCAATATACATGTTAATGGCGTAAGGAAAATCTACATCTTCCCCTTTGCACTCGATACTTTGACTTACTGACGATGTGGGAAGGTTTCTAGATACGGCATATTTACCTACTTGTGCATGTGATAAGCATGTTAAGGCTGAAACGCTAGCGTGGAGATAGAAAAAAAAACATTTTAATGTATTAATTACACTCCTTATTTTTACTTTTTTCTTAATTAACCACCGACCCAAAAAGTACTGTTTGTATATATGTATTAGTGTGCGTCTCTAGCATCTCAGTTCTAAAACGGATGGACTGATACTAATTTATTTTTTTAAAGAGAGAAAAGAGCTTTTGATTAGAAGTATTTTTTGCTATTTCATCAAAATCGGTTAATCGGTTAACCATTTTTATATCGGGGTTTTTAAGATTTTTCTGCACTTTTTTACTAAATCATTATACAGTGCTTTATAGAACTCATCATGTACTTATCGAATATGTCTGAAGTGCTATCAATCCTTGAATAAAATACTCATGTTATATGTACAGATAGACCCGATGAAATTACGCAATAAGAAATTGGCAATTGAGGCTAAATGCGCATGTATTAAGATTTGTGTAAAAGTGTGTAAAAAGACACAATATTTTCAGCGGGATTTTTTTTTTTTTGACGCACATTAATAAAAGTAAAAGTGAAGCGAGAGACATGTGTCAGGATCGAAGCAAGTGGTAAGATATTACAGTGTCTGCCTACCGTAATGGGAAGAAGGCGTGATTGTATATATATATATATGTAAATTATCTGTTATGTATACATATTTCAGTTTGTATTTTACTGGCTGATTCTGTATAACCAAAAGTCTAAATAGCTGGATCGATTTTTAGTTTGACTGTCATCAAAATAATATTACATTACTCGATACCACATCTACCCCTGATTTGACTTTTATCTTCTAACATCTCTCCCACGCTTAAGCAGTTCTCAAGCAAATGCGCAAGCCGACCGGTGGTGTGTGACTAAAAGCATACTAAATTTGGGCGAGCTGCCGACGGAGCCACGACGTCTGCAAGATGTAGCACTCCCTGTGGAGTATAAGTAGTTTAAAAATCAAAGTGCTGCCAAAATAAAAAGAAAGATTCCAATAACTTAAGGCACTGAAACGTGGTCTAGGGACCACGTTTCAGTGCCTTATTTCAGTGCTTCTTTTATGGCCCATAGTTAGGTCTATGGGTCATAAAAGAAATTCAAGGTCACGCAACGAGCTACGGAGAGTGTTATGTCTCTCTGCGAGATCGAATAAGGAATTAAGAGGTCTGTAGACGTACGAAACTCACCTACATAGCATAGCGAATTAGCAAGTTGAATTGGCAGTGGGCCGGGCATATAGCACATAGAATTGATGACCGATGGGGCTGAAAAGTTCTAAAAGTGAGACCACGCACCGACAAGCATAGCGTAGGAAGACCAGCCACGAGACCGACACATGACCTCATACAAGCGGCGGGAAGACGCTGGATACAAGCCGCTTCCAACGGTGTTTGGACCAAGTTCCAACGAAGTCCATGTTGGCGGCCTATGTCAAGCAGTGGACTTCTTATGAGTGAGATGATGATGATTCCAAAAATATATAATTTTTTTTATATTCTGAATTTAGAAATAATAATAGCAAGCCACATATAACATGTTTCTCTCCCTCTTTGCGATAATGATGTCCCTAATTACTTTGCCGTGTCAATATAAACCAAACGGCAGTTATAAAGAGTTTATAGTTAAAAGTGGGGGTAGTGGTGGGGATGGGAGATGATGGCACGCCAATCAAATGTTTATGCTAATGGCAACACTAAACTCAATGGTCTGGAATGATGGCATCTGAATAGGTAATGTATTTGTTGTAACGCTTTTGTAACCGACTTCAAAAGGAAGGGAGGTTAATAATTCAGCTGTATTTTTGTTTCTTATCGCATAACTCCGTCATAAATAAAACGATTTGAAAAAATATTTTTTGTTCGAAAAGATATAATTCAGATTGGTCCTATACCTAGTAATTTCATCTAAATTGATTCAGTAGTTTGATTTTTAAAACATAATTGCGCATTTTTAAGTCAGTTGTTACTTCAATGAATTCAAAAGTCTTTAACTTTAATGAATTCAAAAGTCTTTTAGCGTGGCTGTATAGGCTGGTAAGTATCCAAACTGTCCGGATAGTATTTTTTTATTCGAAAATAGGCTTGCGCATGACCGTCAACTCACCTGGTGATAAACGACAGTTACAGTCTACGATGGAGCGCGCTTGCCTAGAAGAAACAGATTCACTCGCGTTTTGAAGACACCTAGATTATACTATCTATTTGGAAATTCTATCTGCCGGGGTAGTACAATTAACTCTGATTTTTATAAACCATAATTATCATTAAATCATCAGGTACATCGGGAGCCAGGATCCCAATCCATACAGTGGCCACTTTTTATGAAAAATGTATCTACTGAAAACAAACTACACCTAATAACCTTAAACCATATTGCCAGTTCATAAATTGCCATAATCCCGCACCATGAAATAAATTCGCGTCGGACGGTACAGCCCGTGGTGTTGCCAGTTTAATCGTGCTAAGTGACGATGTATTTATCACCTAAACGGCGCGCCGGTAATCGATGGAGCCTATTTGGTACGGTTCACGCAAATTGAGTATTTCATGCGATCAACAAATTATATTTTCATCGCATCTTTACGAAAAACTGAAGTCGGTTCGCTTGTGCGTTCAAAATAGTAATGGAAGGTTCACAATACAATTTTAATTTATAATTTAAATGGATGAACGAAATTTTATAGTGAACAATAGATGTCTTTTAATATTACTTTCAATTACAATTCAACTTTAATTATGACAAAGAAAAATAATCGCCAATTCCGTAAATACATTATTCGATCATAGTCAAATATATGGAACTATTGTTTATTATAATTTGACGTTAAGGGTGTATCTATGACATTTCTGTTTTTGATGTTAATTTACGTAATTTAACATACAACTTCCAGTCCATTATGGACTGGAAGAAATAGAAAAACAGGATATATCGACCATACTTAGTAAAAATGTTTTAGTATGGAAATCTAGCTTAACGTAAACATGGACGAGCGTATTTCGATATTCGCTAAGTCATTATACAATTACGCGGATCGACACAACTCAATTACATAAAATTAGGTTGGTGATGGGATGTTAGCTCCACCTCATTAGTGCGGACGGTAATTATAATGGTAAAATGATTTATATTTTACCTGCACTATCACTAAATGAACTTTAGTTTTGTTTGTAACTACGAAAACAGGAAATGTCTTTTTCATTATCGAATCGAAACTTGATGAGTTCTTGATTATTTCTAATAGACTTCAAATAAGTGGCCAAGTGCGTGTCGTGGCACGCGCAAGATAGGGTTCCGTAGTTGATCATCATAATTATGTGAACTTGAAATGGGGATACTATGAATATATCAGTTAACATAAGCTAGTTTTAAATTGCAAAATCGTTTTGGCACACCCCGATTTTTTTTGATTACCTATCCAACGTTATCAAGAAGCATGATAGTAAGATGAGAATAAGAAGAGCAATGTTGCGATTTCACCGAAAGAAAATATGTTTATCAAAATTGAGTGACGTTTTTCGGTTAAAACGTTAAAGTCTCTAATAAACGTGAAAGTAACGCTGTCTCTGTTCATTTGTCACCTTTCGACGATTAAATGCTTAAACCGATTGTTGTTGGTTACATTTCATCACCATCATCACCATTTTTCATCACTATACGGGTGATACCGCTAGGTGCAGCTATTCCAATATCAACCTAGCTACATTACGATTACATACATGACCGCGGTAACAGCACCTATCTGCCGCCGGCCGGCGCCGGTGGTGCGTCAGGCACGCAGATGTGCGTCTAATTAGTGCTGTGCGTGTCACGCGCCGATCGGCTGCCGAGTTTAATTTATGCGATGCGTTTAATTAAATGCTCTTATTGATTTTACACAGCTTTGTGACGAACCACGAACCAGTGATGTGGTGACACGCGGCTTCACGGGACAACTCGACAAACTTTATAGACACAATACGTTATGTTGTTTTTGTCAAACTTGGTTGAAATCAATGTTGGAAGTCTACCAAATTAAATAATTGAACAAATTACGTAACATAGAGTGTGATATAATTTTAAGAGAAATGCAAACATATCTTTATTTTAGCCCGGATTCTTATTTGACTGTTAAATAAACAGGTGATTTTTAGGGTTCCGTACCCAAAGGGTAAAAACGGGACCCTATTACTAAGACTTCGCTGTCTGTCTGTCTGTCTGTCTGTCTGTCTGTCTGTCTGTCTGTCTGTCTGTCTGTCTGTCTGTCTGTCTGTCTCCAGGCTGTATCTCATAAACCGTGATAGCTAGAAAGCTGAAATTTTCACAAATGATGTATTTCCGTTGCCGCTATAACAACAAATACTAAAAATTTTAAAAAATAAAATATTAAGGGGGGTCCCCATACAATAAACGTGTTTTTTTCGTATTTTTTTGCTCAATATTAAAAACGGTAACAGGTAGACGCTTCAAATTTTCACAGAATACTTACTTGTATATTACCTTTCAAAATAAATAATTAAATAACTATAAAGTAAATATTAAAGGGGGGCTCCCATACAACAAACGTAATTTTTAAGCAATTTTTACTCGATCTTAATTAACAGGTAGAAACTTGAATATTTGTATGTAAATATTTAGAAATATATTAACTATAAAAATAAATACCTGATCTAATACATAAAAACTCACAAAATGAAAATAATCCGTGCATCTAAACGCGGTGCGAGCGCCGCGCCGCGGTGTGGTGGTGGCGCGAACGCGCGGGTAGCGGGGGAGGTAACATCACGGAGCGAGCCATAACCGCGCGTATTCGCGCGAGCGTCGTTATGCTGCCCGGATGTGTATCGAAAACCTACCTATAAGTTTGCAATTTACTACTTGGAATTTCGTTGATTTCTCGTTATTTTATAAACAGAACTAAACTTTGTAGTATTATAGATGATAGTACGGAACCCTTCGTGCGCGAGTCCGACTCGCACTTGGCCGATTATTTTTTCCAATATAAATGTGTGATCTAGTCTAAAGCCTAGTTAACATTGAACTGTCATAAATATGTAAGGCTGAGTGAGAGCTGTTTGTTCCTGTTGTATAAAAATACATAAGTACGTACTCCGTCTAGGATTTATACGTGTCACATTCGTACTTGATTCTAGTAATTTATATAGTAATGTATTACATTCGTCTAATGAGGCTACAAATAGAGCAGACAATTCGGAGTAAATTCAATCGCCATTGGTCAATGAAGTGAGTGTACGAGTCAGTCAGAGACAGTCCGGGCGCCGCCGGCGATTGTTCTAATTAAATGGGCGAGCCGGCCGGCGGCGCTGTTACTGCCCAACGGATCACTGGACCTATTCTGACGACGTTTGTACACGGACGGACCCATGCAACATACATACATACAATCACGCCTATTTACCCTTCCGCATAGAGTAAGCATAATATCAAAGACCATGAAACCGTTTAAGCCACATTTGACTGTGGTTAGAGGGTTAAATGGGAGGAAAGGAATGTTATAGGGTTAATTATATTCGCTAGGAGTACCGCCACAGCCACTTCATTTTTAGTAAATGAAGAATAGGAGTACTTTTTCGAAGTTACGTTGAGTACTTTTTAGCGTTTTATATAACAATCTTAATATAGGAAATGTTAAAGAAACGAAAAATTTACCAAAAAAAAGTTTTATGCATACTTAAAACTATAATTAATTGAGAAACTGGCTGCAAACTACGGTTTCACCCGCTATCCTGTAGGTAACTTTCATTTTCCGGGATTAAAGTAGCATATGTATTATTCAAAGAATTAAGCTACATCCATACTAAATTTCATATAAATTAGTTTAGCCATTTGAACATGAAAGATTAACAAACACGTACATGCACAAACTTTCGTATTTATAATTATATTAGTGAGATGATAAGCGACGAAAAGGTAAGACGGTGTAATTTATGAACACATTTTGATAAACGTATACTTAGTTGATACGGCCTAATTAATTGTTGATTTATTTTGTTTTATTTAATTGTAATTTCATCGTGTAATTTAGTTTTTACCCAACTACGGTGAAGCAAAGGGGAGGGGTATGTTTTTTTAAGTTTATTCTAGGTACTCAGCGATATCCGTCCACATTCTTGATGCGTACTGCACAGGAATAGAATTCCTTGCTACAATCTTGGTATTTTCAAAACTTGAGTGAATAGATATCTTCTAGATCGATGAGATTCATCCTCGGGCACAGCGTCGCTTAACACCAATCGTATATCTATCTTGCATTAAAAAAATATATTTGGTTCACCTCGTGTACGAACGGCCAACCTGCCAGTGGATATGACCGGACATATTGTAACTATTCCATAGATATTGGACAGATTAAGCTGGTTTATGTTTAGGTATGCGGAAGCGTGACTTAATATAAAACACGGACGAGATAATATACACACCTACAAAACTAGACGTTTCGTAACTCAAGACTGGGGAATCAGATTTATAAATTTTGACCTTGTTTTATATTTTACTTAAAATAAGAAGCCATGTAACTTAGTCGATTGTGATTAAATGACCGTATTGGAGGGTGCAAATTTGAACCCTAACATTGATATTGAGTTTACCTTTGCGAAGAAAATTGTGACAAATCCATATCGCTAAGCTAAGCTACCGCCTTCAGCCAACGTATCGCCAAGCACCAAATAGTGTGCTTATTCCAAACTAAGTAAGTATCTTTAGTGTGATTGTCATGTATCGTTATCCCATGAAATCCCAAACTGACCTATTTGTAATGTGCATGCGTAGTTTTATCTTATAATTTTTATTGCTTCAGTAGCATTATTAGCTTGCAGTTATTATAAATTTGTCGTTAAAGCGTCATATTTTAAAACTTTTACATTTGATTCTAAATTTCTAACTCCTGAACCTAATACTAATATCTCTACAGCTTATCTTCGTGCTTTCCAAAGCTTAAAACATATAACAAACTACAAACTCAACTTGATACACTACACCGAACACTTCATATCCTCTCCCGAAAGCAAGCCTGTGTTGCCATAATCCCACCTTAAATCACCCATAAGAAGTCCTCCCATATATCTCTCGTGATGACAGTTTTACGGCCTAGGGTCTGCAGTGCCATGGTGTGAAATGCTACATAAAATATTAATACACAATTTGTCCGAGTGGCCGTCTGTTAATCTACTTTTATAGGATGAGGTGGATTAATTGTCTGGATTTGAAGCATTGCGGGACTGAAGAAAGCTTTCTTTGGGGAAAATGTGGGTAGTTTTATTACGCTTTGCTACAATATACTACAGTGGATTTGTAATTGTAGTGAAATAATTACATAGTAAACTCCATGGTATATAGGAATGAGATATTGACATCAATAAAAATGTTTACAAAATCAATTGCTAAATTGTTTTTAAGGTGATAAAATTTTTAGCGTATAACAGATTTTTTTAGCTATTTCTCATTTTCATTCAGAGTCTTTCGTTCTGGTTCTTAGGTAAGCGACATCGTTACATGGTTGATATTCCGAAAATCCGTACGAAACGCTTTGGCTCCACTTTCATTATGCGTACCGTCAAAATGTGGAATGCGCTTCCTGAATGGATCTTCCTGAATGGATCTTTCCGAATAGATATAATCTAATAGATATAAGTTTTCAAATCGCGAGTGAATAGGTTTCTTCTAGGCAAGCGCGCTCCATCGTAGACCGTAATTGTCGCTTAACACCAGGTGTGTTGACGGTGAAGCGCAAGCCTATCGTCGAATAAAAAAATCTCTAATGTAGTCACCTTTGCAGTCATGGATATAAAAATACACCTTTAGCGTTTTTGAAAAACCGTTAAAATATAAATCTGAATGTAAATAAAATATTTAGTCAGACTGACTATGAGTCTATCAACATTTCAGCTCTTAAAGTGTAGAATTGAATTATTACCCAACTTGCAACAGGTAGGTAACGGACTTGACAACAACTCTTCGTGCAACTCCATTTCTCTATGTATTACTAAGTACTAAATATCTTGATAAAAAACAGGTTATTTCATATTATTTTTTAATGATTGAAACCAAAACTGGAAAATAAGCCAAAGCTATTATAATTTTGTTTGTCTACGGTTTTTCTGAAATATATTAATTGGCAACACTGTGTACTATAATTTGTCTGTAACGAGGTCTGATTACAACACACATGTCGCATAATTGCTAATGAGATACGCATTACTGCGTATCGATACATGATCGGTGCGCAGGTAGAGTACGCCATGAGTACGCCATGTTGATGCGTATCTGTATTTATAGAAATATCGTAATGCAGCCGCATATTGCATCCAAATAAATACATGGCAATATATTGTGTAGGTATTTATTTTACTGATTTTAAAGAAATTTGTAAAATAAGTACACCTAAATATACAGGGGCACAGTCCGTAAACTATACAGATATATTTGGAGATCAGGTAAAATCAGTTATATAAGAAGTCTATTGGAATAAAATAATAATTATATTTTAAAACCCTGAAAAACCAACTTCAAAATACGCAATTCGTTTACTTGGATGTCATATTTATCCAGTTATTACATTATAAAACCCAAAGTATTGAACCAATTTTAATAAAAATTATATAAAACATACAAAGAACCTTCAAAATCAGTTCATAATTGGCAAAGTAAGAGTTTCTCATTTCGAATGAGAAACTCCACCTTTTTGGAAATCGGTTAAAATAAGGGAAATGTCGTCAGTTTTGATGGCAAAAAATTGCAAAATAATTATTGTCTTGATTCTTATTTATATTTTTTTTTATTCTATACAATTCGACATTCTAAATTTCTATACAAAACAAAATGAACAATCGATTCTATACAACGACCTAATTTTAAAAATGTACACAGTTCAAAATTTTTCAACATCTAATGAGACCGAATAGGCACTTAAATACCTTCGGTAGTTGGGTAATAATATTGACTAAAGAATTCTTTCATGATAATGCAGACAGAAATTAAACTTGACATGTAGCCCTCTCTATGGATGATATAAGCTCCAATCATTAAAGCAGATAACGTTATAGGTAGATCCAGATAGGAAAAGTCATTGCAAGGGGAGTGCGTTCGGCGCTAAATATCTTGCATGGTTGTGCACTTTGTTAGGGATGTTAATATCGATAAAGTCAGTTGATGGATAAAAATATTTTACGTAAATGTCGATATCGATATAAATATCATTGTTTTTTTTAAGTAAAGGGAAACTGACGAGTTTACCGCTCTACATTGTAGTCAAGAATAAAAGATACGTTGGCCTACGGCGTAGGAAATGGTATTGAAGGCGTTACGAGTAAGTGTGGTTGTTTTTTTTTATGCAACACCTTGCAGTCAGTGATGAAGGATGCTTGACTAAAAAAAATATTCACTCATGATTTGAAGATACCTAGGTTATATATATTGAGAAAAACCCACTAAGGTAGCCTATTTCACAATTTAGAAGTTCGTGTAAAAGTGGTTCAAACACATTTCGTTAGGATTTTTTAATATCCAACATGAAACGCTGAGAAAAGTAGGAATATTTTCCATTGTATAGGTGTTATTTCAAAATAAATTGTATAACCAGTCCAGGTCGTCAAAAAAGACAAGGCTTAAACTAATTTACATTTTTGCAGATAACAAAGTTTTAAAATGTCGATAGAACATGTTCTAGTAAGAACAACACTATCAAACGATAACGCCTATAGAACCCACCCATCAGATGTCACCATTCCATATACGGAAACCGCATTTCTGTTCCTATTCCGTATAATATTCCGGTTCATTCCCCTTACATCTGGCATGAACCGGAAAAGGACCAGTATACGTAGAACTATGCACTTTATCTGCGCTAGTATATTTTAATAGGTGGCTCAGGTCTTGTTATAATAGTTCTGCCTGAAGGGTAATGGACAATGGTCAAGGGAATTTCAGTAAGGCCAAAGGCCTGTAAAGGCGGTCTTTGTTTTGTGCAGACAGATTGACAATTGACATATTAATAACAGTTAATCGATTTTCTAAAATCGGAATACATATAACATTTTAAGTGTTCCGTAGAAAACAAGGAACCCTTATAGTTTCTTCATGTCAGGCTGTCTGTCTGTCCGTCCGCAGCTTTGTTCAAAGACTATTAGTATTAGAAAGATATAATTTGCTATGAATGTACAATTGTACATATTAATCACGCCAAGTCGTAGAATAAAATCTTGAAATATTTTGGGGTTTGTGGTACCTCCCTAACATTTAGTGTGTATAATTTTTTTTTTCTCATTTACAAGAAATGAAAATTTTGTGCAAATTTAATTTAAATTAACATACTTCCATAGTATCACACTGAAGACAGTGTTTTAAGTTCACTTAAATTATGTTATGTAACTACGGAACCCTACTTTGCGCGTGACACGACACTCACTTGGCCGGTTATATTTTGTTATGTTTTATGTAGTTTTGCTGTTGTTTCGTCCACGAATAAATCTATATCTATGTTGTAGAATAGGAGCATTTTTAGGGTTCCGTACCTCAAAAGAAAAAAAAACGGAACCCTTATAGGATCACTTTATTGTCTGTCTGTCTGTCCATCTGTCCGGGTGTCAAGACCTTTATCTCGGGATTGCGTAAAGGTATCGTGTTGAAATTAAAATCATATACGCAAACCCATAGTCTCTTGCTGCAGAAAGAAAAAATATTTTTCTCAGTTTTCGTAAAAAAAAGTTATAGCCGAATATGTCGTAAAAAACGCACATTTCGACACTCACAGAGGAATCAAAACCTATGGGGTACTTCCCGTTGACCTAGAACTATGAAATTTAGCAAGAAGCATTGTGTTAGAGTACACATATAGGAAAATATCCGAAAACTGTTTTTTTTTTATTTAATCACAAAAAAATAGTGTCTCTATGCAAGGAATGAGGGCCCAAATTTTAAAGTGAATTAACCGTATCATGTGGGGTATCATATGAGAGATCATAAGAGCCTCAATAGCATAAACTAAAACAGGTTTTTAAATATTTTTACGATGTATATTTTTCGGTTTATGGAGGAGAATATTTAAAAAAAATATGATTTCCCCCTTTTATTTAGTTTGTACGGAACCCTCGGTGGGCGAGTCTGACTTGCACTTGTCCGGTTTTTTATGTTATTTCTCGTGTCTTGCTCAATACACAAATACTACAAACCATGTCCAGGTTAGTTGAACATACCGAGAATTGCAGGCTTGCAAGCGCAATGACCACGGTTTTATGAAATGTACAAAATATATGTATGTACTTGTACATGTCATGATTTCGGGTATCTTTGTGTGTACTATTTGTATAATTGAATATTTGATTTACTATTCTGATATTTACGCCTCGTAATTTTACGCGCGTGGTAAAATTTTAAGGCTAATAACAAACTAACATATGTCCAAAATAGATATTTTATTCTTTAACAAGCTGCACTAGGAATCGACAAAAATCAAATATATTTTATTACAATTTTGGATATCTTAAAAAAGTCGGACATAAAACAATAGCTAAAAACAATCGCAATCATAGTATTTCTTAAATATATCAACAAAACTAACACACAATAAGTCTTCTTGTAAACTTTGTCTTGGAAGTCCAACTCTTGGAAAGCATCAGGTCTTCTATTTCGGGTAGGTAAACATGGCGCTTACTATTAAGTGATAATTTACTCATGTCGTCGCTCTACGTGACCTAATGTCATAAAACCATAGATCATGTTCCATCTAGACACAGCTCACGGCATAATTTCCTGTATAATCCACAAATGGACAACCGTCAATACCCACACACATATGTACATACACACACATACACAGACGGCCGGAAGTGTTGGTGTGGTTATCGCTACATAAGTTAGATTTGTATAAATTATGTAGGTTGGCACTTTGTGAGCAATTACTGGGTTTCCATTACATAATTCACTGATGTCTGCTCACTCAAGGTGTGGATACATAGTGTGGAGAAGGTTTCAATTAGAATACCGTTTCAAAATTATAAATTGCTGTTCCGTTATAGTGTTTCATTATATTGTAGTAAGATAATATCATGTGGTTGGAAAATCGTCCATAGGTGAACGATTTTACTGGCAAAACTGTCATAAACGAAACGTCGTGAATGTGGAAAATTCAATGAAGACACAACTGTCAGAGATGGGATACGGATTTAGATCAAAAGATAATCCAAATTCTTAAGCCCGCTACCGGTTGGCAGAGTTCCCAGTATGTTATCCACGTTAAGCGTCTATGACTGTGCTTTGATTTATTATATACATATCTATATTAGCTTAATTATCTACATAAGATGTAAAATGGCATACTACATAACGGCCGTGAAATTCGAATTACAGAAACACCGATGCGGCTGGGGGCTGAGCTTACAAGCTAAACGTATATAAAAACTTTCTACATAATTTAATATAGGATTAAAATAGCAATCTATGATTGCTATTTTTTTCAAGAGACTTATAGTCAATAGTCAATAGTTTATTGCATTCATTATAGGTTACATGGAGATGTTACAGTACATGTTTGTTTTTAGTAATACAATGACCCTGGTAGGGTGTAGCAACTGGTACGGAGAGGAACAGTTTATTCGATAATCTTTTTATCATTAAGAAACTCGTCTAAGGTATAGTAACACTTATTAATTAATATAGTTTTGAGGGTCTGAGCAAACTCCTGTTCATTTTCAATTTCTTGTAATTGTTGTGGCAACTTATTATATATTTTAATGGCCATAACATGAGGGCCAGAGCTATGCATTATTAATTTGGACGTTGGTAATATTAGGTTATTTTTGTATTGTGATCTTAACCTTAAAAAACTTGTGTTATTCAGAGGCATAAAATTCGATACTAAAATAAATGCACGGGAACATCCCAATTTATTATGAAATCGGTTATTTTCAACATGGGAAAGAAACAAACTCGACCACACAAATCACGCATAAGAGATGAAAGTGAAGAAAATAATAGTCCTACTCCACAGTTTCGCCGTCAGCTCGCAATCCCTGTCCACTCCTATAATAGCGGTCTACTGAATAATAATCAGACTCACATAAAATTTCAATAATGACTCCGCTAACTGCCTCTACATGCAAATACAGTCGGCTCACTTCACCAGGGCTTTGTACAACTTCATTCCGAGCGCTGATTGCTTTGTATGTGAGTACCTACTTACTACTGGATTAAGTAGTAGTTAGCGATAGTTATTGATTAGGTATAGGTACTGATTTAATTATATTAGTTCCTTTATTAAATACGACAAAATAATTGTACAATCTACACAAGTTAAACCAAAACTAGTAAATAAATAAGAGATTATTTAAAATATTCATAGGCATCAAAGCTTATGGATAGTTCCGCTGGCCGCATTTCCTCGCTGAATGGCAATACTTACTTTTTGTCCAAAGTAAAGACCAACATTTTGGGCACGCTAAGAATTCTTTAGCCTCCCCGACAAATCCCGACAATTTAATATGTAATTACATACATATTTCGATATACTAGTAGCGCCATCTTCTTCGAACAAATCTGCAGTTAGTTCGTACTTTATATTGGTCAAAAATATTTAGCAACGAGTAAGTTTGGTGGAGCTGACCAGTGACCAGAATGGTTCCTACTATACTCAAATAAGCATTGCCATCCAATGCTCCAGCAATGCTGCCAGCATCCTGGACACTTTTCCTACTGAGGACTTTTTGAATAAATTATTTTATTAATTTTCTGTATATATGTATTTTTTATATTGTTTTATTTTTAGTTTTAAGGTGTAGATAGTTGAGGTGTTGTTCTTGGTATAATTTTTTCATATATATCCATTAATGCCCATAAACTATCAGAAATCTTATAGCCTACAAATATATCACTTAGGGAGTAAACTACCTACTACCTAGCGTAATAAAATCAGTCAAGCCGTTAAAACTGTATTATAGAAACATACATTGTTAAAGTCAAAATCAAGGCGATAATTTATAAGATCCTTGGCTCATTGAACTTCTTTGTCTATGAAAGAGAATTCGATTTGTATTACAGTTTCAATCAGAAAATCATGAAAATATATTTTTATTTTTTCATCTTTCTAGTTTTACTTGATAATGATAACACTGCAGATTAAAAATACCAAACAAAATAATAGTAGACAATAAATTATTACACTTTTGTGTGTGTTAATAAAAGTTTACTCAACATACAAATGATCCGATACAAAATTCTTTACCTACTTTTAATTCCGCAAATATACGCAAATGAGCATCCCAAAACGGTGGAGGATTTCAGTTTAATTGGTAGATTAGAGTGACATCTGACGCCACGTTTTAGAAACAAGTCTTCAACTGACGTTAAACCAGCAGATAAGACGAACGTAATTGCACCCGTTTTTTAACGTTTCTATCTGATTTTTCTCAGGATTCAGCGTTCCAATCTGACCAAGCATGTCTCTCAGCCGATGAAATTAACACTTTAAATTGCCGTACAAAAAGTTGAATTTACTTCAGCACGACCGGTTTTAAAGGACATTTGCAGGCATCTATCAGGATGGACAAGCGTTTTGTAGAATACGTATTCGGACGATGGCGAGAACGTTTTAAATCTGAACGATTTACGGGAAAATAATAGCTTGAAAGCAATCTTCGGTCGAATGGGTTCTGTTGGATCTATTCCGAATTTTTGTGGTTTTATTTGATGTGGTTAGACGAGTGCTAAGCCCGAAGTAAATCGGTTAGGTTTCTGTGAAAATGGTCTAGTTCAATGGTTTTCAATAAAAAAAATAACTTCGATGTGGTTAATATTTCTAACTACTTATTATCTCATTGCTAGGCCATATTGTAAAACGAGTAAATAAAGCCACAGTCCACCGCGATGATCAAGTGTGAGTTGAAAGACACCAGAAAAGACGTTGAGAATTTTCAGACATGATGTTTCCATAAGTTAGGTGGTTGGGATAAAGTTGCTTGCTCTGCCGGCACCAGCCCTGACTATTTTGGACAATCAGTAACAATGTTTTCATCAAATCCAACACTTAATTATTCAATTATTTATTCTATTTTTCTTCTATCATAATTTAGGTGTATTTATATTTTTCTTGTCTATTTTTTTATGTCTTTGTTGAATGCTTGCATTTTAATTCTTTATTTTAATTTAAACTTAAAATAACCAGATATAAAGTCAGACAGACTCTCACCTAGTCTGCTATTACTAGTAAATTACATTGCTTTTAAATTATCCAATACAACTTAAACTTAGGTTTAATGACTTTTGGCCCGTCACTAAGCAAAAAATCATATTATACTATAACACGTAAACTTCCAAAACATCGTTGCTATTTATACATACACTTTGAAACGTCAAAATCAGACGAATCATTATCCCACAAAATCTGCTTTACAAAATGCCATAGCAATAAAAATAAACGTCAGTAGAATGATGGATAGACCGTGAAGAAGTTCAAACTTCACCCTTTCATTACTTATACCCTCTCATACATTATATGCCAGTAAATATACTTGTTTTACTTTGGTATATATTTGAAGTGAAAACTTCTTTAGCCGCGCTGAGAACTTTATTTTGTGGTTATTGAATGAGACAGACGTCACGCTGGCTATGTAACGCTCATCCGGGTAGTCGACTTGAATTGGGAGCGAGAGAGATACAGTCAACGCGTCACTGCTATACTGTTTTTTCACTTCTGTCGAGTAATCTTAAGCACACATATTTTTTACAGGAAAATAGCTAGTATTTTACAAATTTGTAAAAGTTTCCATAAGGCGAACAGCCGAACTATTTCCAAACGGCAAGTTCTGGAAAAGTTAAAGTTAAAATGACATTATATATTAGCGCGTATGTGCATTGTATTTTAAAAGAAAATCTTATCGCCTTAATGAATTCCGAAAATCCCAGCTACTTATCGCGTCATCTGCAACTTGCGTCCTCCTGCCACTTGTGTGACAATGACATCTATCCATTGATCTATATTTATGATCGAACTTTTTGATCTCATTGACCACCAGTTTTGCGTGATATGTGCCTAACTGCCTCTTCAATGTGCTAATCCGCTGGACTAAGTCACTGTCACTTGTCTAAGTACAATATCAGTCAGCCCTTACTGTTTTAGTTTTTGTACAAACCAGCTGGTCATAGCATACGAAATCACAGACAAGAGATCATTAATCTTGGACAATGTAAATTTGGCGCTGATAAATTGCTGGTCAAGCTCCTAATGCATAGTGGAGTCTGCTCCTGTACCGTTATTTTAGGACGAGGGTCATTGGTGCTCGTAGTTTCATGTATAACGCGCTTGTATGCATTTAAATGGCATTATAATAAACTTGCTGCAATAGAAACAAAGGTACCTCAAAAAGATATGTAATATTTCTACCGAGTAAATTTTATCAGCATTTATGTAATTTTTTGCGAAAAATTATAATCATTATTTGAAATTCTGGAATTGAAGGTGCTTCTTAGTCCCAGAGGCTAGAGATACAAACATTTATAAAATGTTAACATTTAGCATTATTCTCGGTGATATTGTGGGTAGGATCCCGCCGTACTGAACTTTTGACCGGTCTGCTATTCAATCATTATCAGCTTACTTTAGTCCACAACTGGACATAGCTTTTTGTTCCCAGCCACAGCCAACTGAATTACGTATATCGTCATTCCATCGTGCATAATTTAATATGATTATTGTAGTTATATATATTAAACAAATATTATACATCATACTGAACACTGTACAAAGTCCACATTCTCATTAATTTTATGATACATATCTGAGACATCAAATATACAAACAGATATTTTGTCAGACTTACTTCAAGATTGATTTTCAGGTTTACCCTAGATCCTCAATACGCCTAGAATGTGACACAATGCCTTCAATACCCTACAAGATTCCACATCAAAGGTGAAATTCCAAGAATACCAGCTACAAGCTGACATCAAAGGACTCCATTCAAACTGGGACTAATTGGATTATTCAGATGCTATATTAGTTCTATCTGACATATCGGAGTGTCAAAGTACACTGACCCGCGCGCCTTAGGACAGGGAGGCCCCATAAGCTTCACCGCACACTCCACAATGAACCCATTAGACATAGTATGAAGTGGAAAGTGGTTCATCAACAATCCAGTTGTATTTTCATTTATTGAAGATATTATAAGGCAGTAAAAATAAATCATGCATATTCCCTATTACATTCAAAAAAGTATAGTTATATTTTATTTTCATTTTGGTATATAGGTATCTTGAGTCACATTTTATGTACAATAATAGTGAATATTATACGTAGGTAAAATAACTAGTAGTTTATTACTACAAATATGTGTTATAGATACCGAACCTACCTTCTAGTACAGTACTACTTACTTACCTGAACCATTGAAATCAACTGAGAGCGGTTGATTCAAAAGGTGTAGCATTCGTATGTGACTATTTGTGGCTAAGTTTTTATAGCGTTTCGAATACTAAAAGGATTTCGGAGGATTGTGGGTCTATATTTCATTGCTGTGTTAAAATATGTAATGTGAAATGATAATTCATCATTATTAAAATAACTAGCTATTGCAATTATGTACTACACATACTTACAATAGAAATCTATTGTATTTGAGATTACGTTGAAATACAGTTTTTAACGAAAGTAGGTATTGTTATTGTGAATGAGAGTTTATTATCTGCCTACAAACTGCTATACAGTTTGGCAGAACTGTGTTGTTTAAAATTTACGTGATGTAATCAGATAATAAATAAATAAATAAAATGGCTCTGCTAACAGACTTTGCAAACTCATAGTATATTTAAGTTCCTTCTTTAATCGCTTCATATAAATATTTAGTCGTAAGTTCAAAGGTACACCAAATAATCGAAATATACGAATATAAAATTCAATCACCTTGCGGTTTCATACATCGTCGTCTTATAGACAAACAGTTACAACAATGAGTTTTCTGATTTAATTCGTGCAAGTTTAAGGAAATCTAAATATTTGAAACATTGATGAGTTTGGATGTGGCAGTACCTATACAAAAAATATTAAATAAGAATAATATTTTTGGCTATAAGATCACATATAAGTCAATTATATGTTGCGCTACATTTCCGCATCAATAGTGGCGAGTGTGCGGCGTCCCGTCCGTCGCCCAGGCGAGCGACGCCGGTGGTAACACCCGGCCCTCCACTTGCCCCAACAGACAGCGGTGTCCCCTCGCTGCCGCGGGCCTTCACTATTGATGATTAGGGGACCCAACTGTGGTTGCATCATATTTTTATGTTTAGAATGTAATCGCTTATACGTTTGATTGGTACAGTGTGTTGTGTATGTTCTTTAGCTTAAATAAGCTAAGAATAAACTGGTATGGACAGATGGATTAAGATGGAAAATATTATCCTAAAAGATAACACTAAAATTCAGCACTGCAAGATGTAGATACGTCAGCTTCTGCTGCTCGCCTATCACCAAATAAATAAATAAATTACATCCTTGAGTGATCAAGGGGTGTTCATTGATCACTTCAATTGTAAAGTCAAAACTAGAAAGTTTCTCACGCCCAGAACATTAACGAATAATTACATTTAACACAACTTAAACATGACAAACTGCTTCAATCCACTTATGTGTGAAGACACGTGCGCTAACTTGACTTTTTGATAGAAAAAAATCTAATAGCTACACGCAATTATCACCACTAAGCTTAACGTAATAAGATTTAAAGTAAACAAACATCACAAGTCAAAATCGAATTGAAATGTAAATAAACTACAAGGCGTTATTGTCAACACAATTCAAAAGTAAACAAGTATACGACTTTACAACTTTGTCACTGTATTAAAACTAAAAAAATATGGCAAATCATTACGAGCGTGTTGTTGCGACAGAGTTCCACATTGTTCCCTTGTTAGGAAGCTAAAAGATGCTTAATGGTTTTCATAACACTCAATTGATCACGCATCGGATCACAGGAATGGGAAACGAACATAAATTATGTGCAAAAATATGGGAAATGTTAGCAGTACGCGTGTACCAAGTTTAAACTGGGATTTGATGACATTAATTTTAATATTTCGCGTGGGACAGTCCCTATTTTAAATTAGTAGCAAAGATTCTTGAATATCAAAAATATGGTTTTATTTTGTGACTTATCTCTCATTGATCTATTTTTTTGTGTAGGTTTTTCTGTAATAACTTTAAAACCTAAAGCTGTATAAATTTTACACCCGTGTTGAATATGAAGCATCCATAGAAGTCTACAACGGTACACAGATTTACAATGAAGTAATTGTAATTCTAGTTCTCATTAGAAGCTACCATTCTAGCAATTACATTTTTTGGAGAAAAAAGTTGATATTTATAACAAAAAACCAATTGAATATTTATTCATATTTTAGATAAAAATGCATTAAAATAAAACTTGCTATTAATCTCCTTTTTTCTTCAACATATATGATTTACCATTAATAAAACCCGATATTAAAACTAACCACAATTACTTTGTTATAAAACAATATATATATTATATATAAAATATTTGATTTATATTTGCATACATAAGATAGATAGATATTATCTTTAAATCGCGAGTGAATTGGTTTCCTCTAGGTAAGCGTGATCCATCGTAGACCGCAACGTCGTTTAACATCAGGCAAGTAGGCGGTCAAGCACAAACCTATTGCTACATTTAAAAAAACCGGACAAGTGCGAGTCAGACTCGCCCACCGAGGGTTCCGTACAAACTAAATAAAAGGGGGAAATCATATATTTTTTTATATTTTCCTTCATAAACCGAAAAATATACATCGTAAAATATTTAACACATTCCCTGCTCACCACTCGGATTCGAGTAGAGCGGGGCTATAGTAGCGGCGCTTCCCACTCGGATCCGAGTTAGCGTCCCGTTAATTTTGTAGTAGTCAGTAAACCACCGGCGTTTGAGGCAGTCAACGTTGCTTTACGCGGCCACTCTGTACTTAATCAAAATTCGCCTAAAAAGTTTTGGTTCCCAGCTGAAGTGAAGGGTCTGCAGGGGGCGAAGAATGTGTTAAAAACCTGTTTTAGCTTATGCTAATGAGGCTCTTTCACATGATACCCCACATGATACGGTTAATTCACTTTAAAATTTGGGCCCTCATTCCTTGCATAGAGACACTATTTTTTTGTGATTAAATTAAAAATGTCCAGTTTTCGGATTTTTTCCTATATGTGTACTCTAACACAATGCTTCTTGCCAAATTTCAGAGTTCTAGGTCAACGGGAAGTACCCCATAGGTTTTGATTCCTCTGTGAGTGTAGAAATGTGCGTTTTTTACGACATATTCGGCTGTTAACTTTTTTTTACGAAAACTGAGAAATTGTATTTTTCTTTCTGCATCAAGATACTATGAATCTGCGTATATGGTTTTAATTTTAACTCGATATCTTCACGCGTTCCCAAGATAAAGGTCTTGACACCCGGACGGACGGACAGACGGACAGACAGACGGACAACAAAGTGATCCTATAAGGGTTCCGTTTTTTCCTATTGAGGTACGGAACCCTAAATACTAAAATACTCCCTGTGATGTAGCATGTATATTTGATGAAAATTGTACCATATTAACGTGTTTCCAACTGATTTTATAACATATTTTTTTATATAGGCAAGTAAACAATCTGCTACAGAATACACCTCACATAAGTGGCCGCAGGGTAAGCCTGGGTGAAATGGCACAACGATCGATCAAAGTCCGCACTAATTCCCGGACAACCGAGATAGGAGAGTTAAACGTATACGTGACGGTGGGCGAGAATTGCCGTTTTTACCCCAAACGGTAAATTGTTTTGAGAGGACAAATGGTCGGGGCGGTGAGAGGATTCTGGGCAGAGTTGCTGTTAATTTATTCTTGAAGGAGTTACCGTTCGACTGAGCCGATTAAATGAATTTCGTAACAATTTGTTGTTACAAGAGATTAATATTACGCCTTCTCTGTTTCCTGAGAACTATAATCTTTTATTTTCAAGGGTAGAGAATAGATATATTCTAGATTTACGTGCTCCAGCTTCGGCCACACCATCTTTAACCATCAGTTGAGTTGGTGGTCAAATGTAAATTTATTTTTATTTATAATAAAAAAATCACGACTTGTTTGACACAGTAGTATGAGTTATAGATTCGATTCCCGGTCAATTTTATCAAAGGTAATTAAATAACTTTATAGCAATTTTATAACTTCAAAAGAATTCTAGAAAAGAGCTATGATTTATTTATCTTAAAAATACATATTCAAATTAATAACGGTTTTTTTTAAACTTAGCAAAAAATAATCATTATAAGATCTCTAGCTTTTATCGTCACATTAAAGAAGAATCTAATAGACCTATTTTCTCTGTCCAAAGAAATTGCCACAGAATTCGCGGCCCTATTTACATAGGAAATTGTAAATTACCGTTTACGCTGTACATGACTCTATGTCACATAATAGCTGTCAACTAAACTTACACTTGCGTGTCATTTTTGATTTCTTTTTTTGTTGGATCAACAAGGAAGTTTTATTTTGCCATTAGAATTTCCCATTAGGTCAAAAATTAATAACGCAAGCTTGACACGCGCTTGACCAGTTTTTAATAATGTGTTGATTTACTTAATTTTCGATTTGATATACTTGTTGAAACATAATTTCTACATATTAGCATAAACAGAGTATAATTATAACATAATTAGTTTACCTATTTATAATATCATTATTTTCCTAAGAACTCGTCTTAAACAAGCTGATTCCGACTCTCAATCAAAGAAACATCTGAAATCCATACCTCATTACAACCCGAGTAATCCCAACCCTTGCTAACGACAACACGGCGCGAGCGACGTGTCGCATCGCGTCGTATCGCCTCGCATTGTATCGCAATTAGTGCAAATGTCGCCCCGCCTGAGTAAAGCTTACTTGATCCGCATTTCAGCTTTGCGACACGCAAATCCGATGGAATATTCCGGAGTTACATCCCTGGATATGGCCCTGGATATATTATAATGATACATTTTCTGAGTGTGCTTACTACTACCAACATCATATTATTAATTATTATTATTTCAGGACGAAGCGATGGCACAATTGGTTGATCGTTTATATCAAAGGTCACTGCTTTGTATCCCGGCCTGGATTTGAGGAACGTAATTTTTTATGCACAAATATAAAATCTGACAGTCGCTAAGCTCCTAACAGTGTATTTTAGCAACCTCACTTAAGAAATGCCTGAGAACTTGTAATTATTCCAAATGCTAAGCCGATGCTAACTTTTCTCACTGTTGATCATTTTTTACTCCTTATTGAATCATTCTTGGTGCTCGTTCGATCAAATGGCTATAAACGCCGGCGTACCTCAAGGGTCTGTACTTTCCGCTACTCTCTTCCTGCTGCATATTAATGACCTGCTGAAACCTGGTATCTTAGAGTTTGCAGATGACAGCACAGTCGTGGAAAGATACACTTCTGGTCCAAGAGCCAAAAAGGCGGGAATCGAGGCGTTAAGAGAAGATATGGTTGTACTTATGAATAAAGCTCTAAAAGCTGTGTCCGACTGGGGTGACGAAAATCTCGTTAAATTCAACGCCAACAAGACTCAAGCCTGCCTTTTCTCCGCCAAAAAGAGTGAGTTTCTTTTGTCTCCTACTTTCCAAAATGTATTCTTATCATTGACAGACCGTCTTGAACTGCTTGGACTCACGTTAACCCCAACAATGAACTTTAAGGGCTACCTTGAATCTAAGGCCAGTTTTTTACTAGCCAGTTTACTAGCCAGTTTATGGCTAGTAAAAAGCTTGCCATCATTAATAAGGTTAGGCGATACTTCTCACTGGGACAACTGCTTCATCTGTATCAAGCACAGGTCCGATCGTGTATGGAGTACTGCTGCCACCTTTTTGATGGATCAGCCAAGTATCAGCTGGAAGCTTTAGAATCAGTGGACCGGCGAGCTGTGAGGTTAATCGGTGACGATAAACTAGCTGCCAAGAAGCTACTTAGTCTCGAGCATCGCCGTAAAGTAGCATGTCTGTCTATTTTCTACAGGATTCATTTCGGGGAATGTGCGCAAGAGCTTCACGACCTAATTCCACCCTCCCCATTTCACTACAGGACTAGCAGAAAATCGGCGAATTACCACCCATTTCTCGTTGAAATGCCAAAAATCCGTACTCAGCAATATCGATCCACATTCCTGTTGCGTACTGCACAAGAATGGAATTCGTTGCCGCCGTCTCTGTTTCCTGAGCCCTACAATCTTGGAATTTTCAAGGCTAGAGTGAATAGATATTTCTAGATCGACGAGCTCCAGCCTCAGCCACACCGTCGCTGAACATCAGGCGAGTTGGTGGTCAATCGTAGATCCATAGTGTAAAAAAAAAAAAAAAAATGTAATATTTTATTGAATTTAATACTAATCAAAAATTTAAAAGTATAGCTTTAGTTGATCAAAATTAATTGCCTTTTTGTTTTCTTTTCCTGGGAAATATCGTCATTTAATTTTTGTTAGATTTTTTTGCAGTTATCAATGTGCATTGATTCCAATAGTTTAGAGTTAGTTTACACAATCTAAATCAATCAAATCGTGTTCAAATCTAAGCCATGCTTAAACCTTACCTCCTGACATCCTTTCCTCCTGACTTGGACTTGTAAACTGGTAGTCATTTTTCTAAAAGTTTCTTTAGTTTTGCCAACAACACAAAAATAAGGTACGTTTTACTTCATTATTTCACATTCCCATACTCGTAATACCATTACCGTTGCTTACCGTATCTAGTTTACTTTATGTTCTTGTCATGTATTTTGTAATTGTAGAATTTTCGCTTGCATCTATCAAAATTAAATTTTATGGGATTTTGTGCTTTAAACCGTGTACAATAAAGGATTGAAATGTTACATGGTCTGTTTATTTCATTTCCACAGTGCAAGCTGGACAATATTAGCATAAACCTTTGTCAAAATAAAAAAAAAATATGCTGCGTTTTTCTTATAGGTGATTATTGTGTAGCTTTCTTGTGATATAGTTCTTCATTAGTACTTGTTTTCGTTGGATGTGGTAGATGTGGTTTATTTGTGACATTTGTCTAGTTTAAGTTGATTGGTTAAGTAGATTTTATAAATATTGTTTGCATATGTTTGGACCACTATTTTAGACAACAATCGGAATAAACCAAGAATACTATGAAAAGTCCAAACAAATTGAAATGAAACAAATTTTAACGGATTTATCGCGTACATTTTACATACTCCAACGAATTTTTCCATAATAATACTTAGGTGATTTTACTAGCACTATTTTAATTAATGCATTACAAAACACGTACACTCAACAGCATATCAAGCGCAATTAAATCGTAAGTTAGACTGAAAAAATTGCTCTTGAGCAGTCGGGTATCTTGTTTGATTTTTGTTTTACTATCCAAATAATCAGGTAAGAAAATAATGACGAGAAAGAAAAATACAACCCGACCATAAAACCAACGGCTGCTTAGAAAATACAACCCGACCATGAAACCAACGGCTGCTTAGAAAATACAACCCGACCATAAAACCAACGGCTGCTTAGAAAATACAACCCGACCATGAAACCAACGGCTGCTTAGAAAATACAACCCGACCATAAAACCAACGGCTGCTTAGAAAATACTACCCGACCATGAAACCAACGGCTGCTTAGGTATTTATAAAAATAATAAATCAATATTTTTAGCTATATTGCTTTAAAGAAGTTGATGTAAACAAAGTTGCAAAATATTATTTTATACAAATTGAATCCAAATTCAAAGATCATCATTCAAATAGATAAAGCGACGAATTTCATTACATTTGATGAATCGAGAGCACGCGTCTTTGGACTTGAAGGATCACTTCCGAGCTCTGATGATGTGGAATAACTGATGCACGATTTTATAACTTAATGTAAAGTTGTAAGGTTGACAGTTACTATAAATGTTAACTTACAGAAGTACATTATAGAGATTGGATTAGTGAATAGCAAATATTGAATCAAACATTGTGTAACTAATTACACACTCATTCAAGATTATTTTTATCGAGAATAACTAAAAAATATATTTCGTGAAATAATAAGAAAAGAAAGAATTTCAAAACCGGACCAAGCAAAGTAGAAAAATAATGTGTTAAAATTTATTTAACATTTTTTTTCTTATTGTGATCTACTTATTTTAAGTACCAGTTATTACTGCTCAGGCCAAATGTCCCTTATTTGACATTTTTTGGCAGCTTTTTTCAGAGCGTTAAATAATACGTATAATAATAATTAGTTATTTTATTGTATTAACGAAATAATATACTAAGTGCTATCAAAGTTATTCACAAGCTATTAATAAACCACTCTCACCTACTTAAAGACAGCCGTCTCGAGCTTCTATTCATCAAAGCTAACCTCTATCTAAAATACTTACAAACTGTCAAACTATTATCATACAAATGTACAAATAACCATTTTATCAGGAAGTCACGAAATAGCAAAACTAAAATACTCTAAAGAGCGTATATGTCTTATTGAAAACTTGCGATAGAGGCTCCCTTTTCGATGTATTTGGTAAATTTGTCGCATTGCATGGAAATGCCTTAGAAATACTCGGGCTGTTACTATGGTTTATTGTTATGGGAATCTCTTGGAGCAGAGTTTACAAGATGTTTGTGACACACTGCTTCTTAGAGTGGGAAACATTAAATATATGAGATAAAATAAAACTCTTGTAGAACTGTAATAGTGAAACTGTACAACTGTAGTGTTGTTGACTTTTACATTTTTAGACATAAACGGTTAGTTGCAGCGCATTTATGCAAAACTTTGATTGAAGGAGCAATTTAATAAGTCCACGCCTTAATCACTATGGAAACACTACTTTCCAGTTCTTTTTTGTAGATTTATTATTGTAATTACATCATCGCCTAACATCAACCAAGCTATGCTCAAATGTAGCTGAGTATTTGACCACAGCTACTTTTAGTACTATTAACAGTATTTTCTGCCACAATCCACCTTGACAGCATTTCTTTTAATGTTAAGCCCTATTGACCAATAAAGTACACCTGCTAAAAATATACCTACAGACAAAAACTTACTGTCAGGCTGGGTTTTCTCATTAAGCACGTCTGGTAAAATGTAAGTAGCTCAGAGCTTGAGAATATGAAAAACATACGGTTTCCTCATATTTTCCGCTTATATCTTCGAAATCAAAGGCTAGGTTACTTCACAGTTATACTGTAAGTAGGTTGATATTTAAAATATTGCTCGTTTCCACTTCCGTGTGTATCGTAAGAACTGAACCGTATCTAAGTGCTTCAAATCTCGATTGCAAATGTAAGTGAAATTCAAAACAGGCCGTTCGCACGTCAGCGGCTCCAGCCGATTTATTGAAGCGATTTAATAGCTGTTTTACAGTATCGCTAAGTGCCAAACAACAACGGACTATGACTCGGACTGAAAATACGAGTAAACCCGGGTGTATTTGAAAAATAAACCTAGCTAGATCGATTTATTGTGCCCGAATCTATCTACAAACTAAATTTCATCATATTATATATAAATAATATACTTATATTTTTAAAAGAATTTCTCGTTGAAACATTATATTAGATTTAATGTTGACTTTTAGAGACTGATTGTGTACAATAACTGATTTTGATGATAAGCTGTGTATTTTGTGTTTTGTTTTTGCAAATAAAATGTTTGAAATAACATTACAATAGATTTGCTCAAGTATAAATACACAGCTAATAGCGTGTCAGCACTGTAACTTACACAGACGGGTAAAAGCTGGTATTACTGTCTGTAGGTATATTGTTAACAGTACAACAATAGACACCCATTTACCTCCAATCCAATCAGCCAAATTCAACACCATTCCAGCACCATCTCCTTTAATATCGTCCGTTTCCGAGACAAATACCTGATAGAACAGTTCCATTAGTGAAATTAATTATTTACGTCTGGCAAACTTGTCCTTTTGACCGATCAGAGCGTGACTTATCGGTAATCCGAGCGAGAGATGTTCGCTGTTTTAGGGAGTTGCCAGTACGAAGTGAGAAGTTAGCTTAAAGTTATTTACAGGCGAGATGAGTAAAAAATACCGGCCAAGTGCGACTCGGACTCGCGCACGAAGGGTACCATTATATATAAAAACGGCAAAAAAATCACGTTTATTGTATGGGAGCCCCCTTAAATATTTATTTTATTCTGTTTTTTAGTATTTGTTATTATAGCGGCAACAGAAATAAATCATCTGTGAAAATTTCAACTGTCTAACTATCACGGTTCTTGAGATACAGCCTGGTGACAGACTGACGGATGGACGGACGAACGGACGGACGGACAGACAGAGTCTTAGTAATAGGGTCGCGTTTTTACCCTTTGGGTACGAACCCTAAAAAAGAAGCCCTTCAGACAATTGACATGAAATATTATTACACAATTTTCAGCAAATAGAAGTGATAGTGTGCAGGGCACATACCGCTCACTGAAGTCATTCTACTGATGGTCGAAGAGGTGATTTTTTTTCTAAATGTTTATGAATATATTTTTAGTGTATTTGACGTAATATTAATACCGTCAAGCTTTACTTTAGAATTATTAACATAATCTTAAGATTTGTGCTGGCCCAACGAGCCAAAAAGAGGGGTGTTATAAGTTCGATGTGTGTAGGTATATGTGTCTGTCAGTGGCATCCTAGCTCTCATACGGATGGTCCGATTGTAATCTAGTTTTTTTGCAAATAGCTAAAAAGCTGTTTCATCAAAACCAGTTCAGCCGTTTTTTTTTTGTCGGAGATTTTTGAGTTTTCTAAACTTATTTTATTCTAAACTTACTTGTCTATAACACCAAAATGACTATCGGGACAATGATTTGTGGATACCACATGAGCTGGCAACACAAATTCTAAGACATCTCTATGTTAATAATTCTAAGGTAAAGTTTGACAGAAGGTGCTTTGTAGGTGCTAAGTAATCGCTTACCCCGATAGTGATTTAGGTAACAATTCTATGGATACTTGATATTAATCTGGGGAGATTTGTTACTGGTTACGGTCCAGGCAGTATTAAGCTGTTGTTTTAACTTTGACAGTTCTACAATATGTGGTAGGATTCTAAGAGTCTAAGAGGGATTTATCTGAAGATTTAATAGTCAAAGCTGTCAAAACGTCGCGTGTTAAACTAAAGAAATAAGTATTTTGTTTGGCCTGAGCGCAGATGTTGTATTAAATACCGAGTTACTTTGTAAATTCGATAACCGCTTTAAAATACTACTTAAAATATCCGAAAAAAATGTCACGTAGGAGATATTAAATTTATAACGACAATTTATGCCTTCAATGTTCAAATCACCAAAATACAGATTTAAAAAAAAACTATACTTAATATCTTTAAAATTGGCTGGGAAGTAAGAAAATATACGTTATTTCACAACCTGTCGCCACTTTAATATTTCTTTTATAAACAAATTCATTACTCATTGAGAACATTAAATTCATTACACACTATTTAATATTCCTAACCAATGATTTTATCGGCCTTACCGAAAAACGTTACTTAACGTTAACCATCGTCTTAAATTCTCTGTCTTCTTTCCGCAAGTGTAATTACGTGTCAGCGAGAAGTTGACAAAACACGTTATGCATTGCTTAAAGTTAAGCAAAGTTTTTCGATAAGGCCGTAAATGTTGTGAAGCGCGAGAGAGACAGCTGCGCGATGAGCTTCACCTTATTATGATCATTAGCGATTCCAAAACAATATCAAAGTGCATTTGTATCCGTCTGGCGCAAACAATGCCAGAATACATTACCCGCTGGAAAGCTAAAGGACAGCGCTCCTGGAAATTAAGCTTCCCAACTAACAATGGGTTGTCTTGGACGGCTAATTCTGTTGCCCTGTTTGATGTTTGCGTCCAATTCATTTACTATTCTTTGGGGATATGTTGTGATTTAATTTGATATTCAAGATTTTATTTTAATGAAATAAATATTTATAATGGTCACGTCATTTGAATAATATATGTATATATATATATATGGTGAATTAAAAGTTCTTTCTTTCTAATTAATTATACTATGAGTTTTCAAACGAAATATGAATTAGGCTAGATATGTGTTGCTACGCACTACACAACCAGTTGGCAAAAACAACTCCGATGCAAATCCATCGACTAATCGACATATCATTAGAAATGATGATAGCTTCATCACTTTTAATGATATTTATAACAGTTTGCTACAGAAATTACCTATAAAAAAAGACCGGTATTACAAATTTGTAGCTGCTGAAAACCAATCCCTTGGTTATTAAATCACGTCGTTAAAAAGAGCTGGTTGCAATTGCATTTATCAAAAATAAATATCGAAAATAAATTGCATCCGCCATCATAATCCCGAATCGATTTCTAAACACGAAATTTTAAAGGAATCTATGATTGAATCAACACGGTATAAGTTGTGGGGCTTCCGAGGGCTGCTATTGTGACATCTTCACGGATCTAAAGAAATATTTGAAAAGATACGCTAACATTGTTAGTTTTTTTTTTGTTAAATCAAAACTATATTGTTTGTTGTGATGTGATTCAAAATTAAATAGTCAGAAACTTCGATTTGCATTCACAGATATACTATTGTTTCAGTAGTTAGAAATAAGAGTTGTGTGCACACCTTGAGCATTCAAGCTCACCATCGAAGGCTCGTTCTTGCGGCGGCGTTGTGTGGCGGGTCGCTCTCTTCCCTAACATATAGTTGAGGAGGGCGATGGCTGGCACGTCGGGTGCTGCTTGCGGGTCGCTGGTTTGCTCGTGGTATGCACGCAACATAGTAATAAGTACTTAAATTAAAACTAAATAACTTTCCCGTAATGATAGTTTGTAATTTTGACAAAGGTCACGGACTCTGGTGTCTGTGGAGATAAAAAAATAAATAAATAAAAAAATAAAAAAACCTTCGATTTTATCCTTTCAGACTTTCAGCATTACAATCGCTAGAGAGGAATTGATGGTCCATCCAAGTGAGTTTTATAATTATTGTATGTATGAATCTCGCTTGTAGTGTGATGTTAGTTTTGCCAATGAGATCACATTAAGTATATCAATGTTGTCATAATTGAATTCGACCTAACCAAATAGTGCCGTTACTTTTCGGGTTACATGTTTGTATTGTAAACTTTGACAAACGTACCCGGCATTCAAATAGTAATGATAATGATAAATATCTGTAACTCGCTATTCTAGCCAAACAAACACCAACATTTCATTAGTGGAGTATTTTTTCATGATATCTCATCCAGCTCCTCTATCAGCGGACACATGCTATTGTGTTCGGAGCAATATTGAGTGTGAACGTAAGGGCAAGTAATTGTGAAGATGTTGGCGTCAGATTACTGGGCCCTCGGGCTGGGGAGTGTACAGGACTGTGGGGGCCCGCGCAGTAGTGGGAACCAGTCACTAAACTTTGCACCGAGCTCTAAAAAAACAAAAGTCTTGCGGATCTATTGCAACATCCGTCGTATTAGATAGATTGTTTTCATTGTACATTATTCAAATAAAGCATAGTATTTTTTCAATTTATATTATTACTCTAACATATGTGGTGGTTGAATAGTGAATAAGTAAGAATGTAACGTGGTAGTGGGCGAGATGAGGCAAAAAAGTGAGCGGCATGTATTCAACCATAAGGTAAGATGACGGTTTTGAATATATCTTGAATATACCAAAAATATAGATACTTAACGCGAACCACAGTAAATATCCCGTTAATAATAATAGTGTTTATAATACATACTGTTTGAAAGAATAATGAAATAAAGATGAGCTACTGTCGTCTCAGTACACAGTACTTAGTTCAGGAACTGTGTAAGTGATACATCAGTGTCGAGTAGTATCCGTTGGTTGGATTGATACTTTTGAACTGCTGCGGATGATGAGTGGGTTTTGATGGAACTATTGGTGATGATCTTATTGAAAACATCACAATGGAACGCACGAGTGATAATTTTTTGATATACAATTTCATGTTATTAAAGTAATTTATAAATAATAAAAGTCACTTAAAAAAAAGGAACATTTTGTATTTTACCCGGTCTGCCAAGGATAGGTTTTAGAAGATACACATTGGAATTTGTTTCATTAATTTTTATTATTCACATTTGAACCTATTATTTATTAGTTAGTCATTGATGATCATCATTATGATGATCATCCCAGCCACTAGAAGTCCACGGCTAGATATATTCCTCCCCATGGTTTTCCAATAAAGTCTAATTGAAGCTGTTTGCGTCTAGAGGTTTTCGGTTACTTGTATTATTAATAAAATAATTAATCGCATTATTTATTATGATTAAATAGATGATAAATTACGTATATTATAAATAACATAGATATTGTTCTAGGTACGCACAAAATACAATTTTAATAATCATAATGAAACATTTTTTACGAATTTATCACGTATTATATTTTACATAATTTATATCTACACGCACAGAATTCGCCCTATTACATAGGACCCAGAAGGATAATCTCCATACAAACCGCCTTTTAAATTCGGGCCAATTTTATTATTTCAATTTGACACTTCATTTTTTTATAAATTTATTTTTAACCGTAGATACACGTCCATTTGCCAAATTTATCTACAAAGTTGCCTTTGAAAAGGATATCTCCCGATTTGATCGGGTAATCATGATTAAAGTCAGAATGGTCCATGGGAGATTCATACAATCATATAACTGAAATAATAGTAACTTTGAAGTCTGTTGTTTCAGTTTTTTAAACTATAAAATTATTATATTTGTTATTTTGATCGAAATTTAGGTATCTATAAACGTGAAAATTTTGTCGGTTACACGTTTATCACGGCCAAAATATCACATATAAAATAACAGCTACTGTTAATACATTGTAATAGTGTTCTTATGACTCTGAAAGAAAATCTGAAATCAAAAATGAAATCAGTAATTTAAATAATTTTATATCTATGGGTGCCGCGTGCGAGCGAAACAAGCAGCGGTGCCAATTTCACCACCTTATAAAAGAATTTAATATTAATTTAATATTTTATTTACAAATAAAAATACAGTTCACGATAATAGTATTTATTAAATAAGTTTATACATGCAATTTATAAATTGTGACGTCATATAACTGATGTCACAACGGCAATGAATCGACTAATAGATACCTCATTCATAAAAAAATAACTCAGTAGCTCAGTAGAAGTCATTCGCAGTTATTTTTTCCAATAAACTTCATTTCATTTCAATTTGACTTTTGATATGTCATATTTTATTTTAGTAAACTTTAAACCGGCCTTAACACGGACTTTGAGTTGCACGATCTGTTGAGAAGAATAAGAGTCAAAGTAATTGTCTGGAAAGACTATATTTTTATGCTACGGCGAAACATACGTGTGTGTGTGTGTGTGTGTGCGTGATAAATGTGTACATAATGTAGGTTAAGATCACGAAGGTTCTTTTTGCTTTCGCATTAGTTGACAGTCAGGTAAACATATATTAAGTTTTTTTTGTTGGAGTGCAACGGTCCACGCCCAGCTATTTCATTCAGAACTTCATTTTTGAAAATAGAATAAAACAGCAAATGTTTATTTTATTATAGCAGAGTTCCTACATTGTGGTTAACGTAGCACTATTTTTGTCCTCCGTATTCATTAAGACATTACTGCCTCTCGAAATCTAATGGATTTATCACAATACTTAGATAAGTATGTCAATGGTTTATTCGTAGCACCAGTAATGGACCAAATTAATTTGATTACATTCTACTGAATAAATAAATTTTCACACCTATTTACAAACAATATAGTAAAGGTAAATACAAATGATACAGGGAAATTGAGAAAACATATACTGGCAATACTGAAATAAATAAAAAAAAAACTAATGACATTAAGCCAGAGATAGACCAATAGGTATTAAAGTATCGATATCGATAAGTAATTATAGGTACCAATTTTTTCTTTTGTTTTTTTTTTGTAATGTTTCAAGAAACATCGTTTTATTAGGGTTCCGTAGTAACTACGGGGAACCCTTATAATTCCGTCATGTCCGTCTGTCTGTCTGTCCGTATGTCACAGTCATTTTACTCGGATACTATTAACCCTATAAAAACAAATTTTTATACATAATTGTGTTTTGTGAGCCGGTACAAAATGCCGTAGTAAAATTTTCAAAAAAAATAAAAATAGAGATTGGGTTTTTCATATATACAATAAAGACTGGATCATTTTTTTAACCCCCACCCTATCGTGTGATATATGCGAGATATAGCTCGCTAAAGTTAAAAAGTTGTATCCCCCCCCTACATTTCTCAACTAAGACCTAAAAATTCATTATTAACCATAATAGTAGACCATATTAAATACTTTCAGTGAAAATTATTTTGAACATTCTGTGATTCCAACTTCTCTATGGGACTATAAATTTAAATTTGAATAAATGTTATTAATGTCATGATTTTATAATTCAAAGTAACCTTTGAAGGTATTACTCAATGTTGTAAACGCTGGCGCCCTGTTTTTGTTATGTATTTACATTTATTGTGGAAATTCACTGAACAAATTGTTAAGCGAGAATTCGGTTTCCACCAAGGATCATTTTGACTTCGCCTTACTATATCTGCCCTATGTTCTGCTTGTACAGCATCAACTAGAAAATCTAAACAGAATAGTTAGCATGGTGCTGTGTTAGTTTGAGAATAAAAAAAACATTTATCGTAACATCAAATACCATGTTTCACGTACAAACGTCACCGACATAGCACAGCTGATTAGCAAGTTGAAGTGGCAGTGAACGTAGAACTGATGGCCAATGGGGCTGAAAAGTTCTCGAGTGGACACCACGCCCCGGCAAATGTAGCGTAGGAAGACCAGCCACGAAATGGACAGATGAACTTATACAAGTGGCAGGAAGATGCTAGATGCAAGCCGCTTCCAATCGGCTTTTATAGAAATCCATAGGGGAGGCCTATGTCCATCAGTGGACTTCTTATGACTGAGATGATGATGATGATTCACATATCATAATTATTATAGTTTACAAAACTAGAATAACCGACTTCAAAATTCGCAATTTTGTTTTAAAAACCAAACTACTGACCGATTTTGAGATTTGAAAGGAATTTTAAATCAATTTAAATGACGAAATCATGCGGGTAACATATAAGCTAACTGATAATCTCGTTTTTGAAGTCCGTAAAAATAATAATTGTTATCGATAACTTATATTACATCGACCCATCTCTAATTCTTTGCAGTAATTTGTATAAATAATAAAATCAATTTATGAAATGAAATGCATATATGCTTTTTATACTAATATTCGCGAATGTTATTTATTGAAATGAAATAAATTTCAACAATTTCATCGCGTATATTTCACATAATTTAAGACCCGATTTTTCAAACACTGGAGCATCCGTGGTCATAGGTGAGACACGAACATACGCTACAAATACGTAAAAATTTGTTTCATTTCGCTTTTTATACTGTTAGAAATATATTTTTGCTACTTAGAGATGGAAGGTGATAATGTTTTCCATAGTTTTTAAAGAAGTTTGTAATTTTTACAAGATTCTTTAACACAGTTCACCATCTTGGCACCGTAAGAATTGAGAAGTGATTGCGATGAGATGACGTTTAAGATTAAATGACGTTTGTGACCTGTCATTAGCAAACACCTGATTTTGGTGTTAAGTTTTTGGAACAATTTTTTGTATCGCATTAGGAGTCTTGTAAGTCTTTGTCTACACGTATATTTATATATACGTGATAAATCTGTTAAAATTTGTTTCATTTTAATGAGTATCGAACGCGAAACCCTTAGAAAATATTTAATAATTATAGTTCAAAATCTAAAAAACTGACTTCAAAATACGCAATTCGTTTACTTGGATGATATTGTTCAGTTATTGTATTATAAAACCAAAGTACTAAACTGATTTTGATAAAATTTATATTTGACCGTGTCTGAGGTGTTAGTATTACATATCAAACAAAAAAAAAACAAAAAAAAAATCTTAATAATGGCGGAGTTATTGCTGAACAAACATACAAAACACATACAGTTGAATTGAGAGAACCTCCTTCTTTTTGGGAGTCGGTGAACAAATGAAAGAGCATACTCATCCCACTCGTTAATGATTCCACGAAATAAGCCAAAAACATTGGAGTCCCTTTGTTTGTTGAAGGGGAAATAATTAGAGCAGGTTCGAACGAAACTGAAGGAAAAAATAAAACAATAATTCATCAGGTAAAGAACCCGAGAGCATAATCCACGGATTTTACAATGGGAAAAAAGGGAATTTCACAAGAGGGTAAGATGAGCCAAATTAGCAATTAAATTTTGAAAATGTCTGTGGAGCCTTATTTTAAAATGGTGTCGTATGATGGTTTGTTTGGGATCGGACGGTCTGTAAATAATTGAGCGTTGTTAAAAAAACCTTTTCACAAGTTTTTTTTTAAAGAAACTAGATTATTTTTCTAATTTATGTCATGTTATGTCAGTTACAAAGGTTTTTATCTACCGACAGTATTTTTTAGACCTGAACATTTAGTTTAGATTCAACGCATTGAGCGTTTAAAATGGTTGATATCATTAATTGTGGGATTATACGTAGCCTTATAAACATTGCATTTTCAACACATATCACAAGTCAGATAAATAGATAGTTTTAACTTTTTAGAGTTTCACCATTTCCGTCCGTTTCACTATTTGTCCGTCCGTGACCTTGCTGAAAGACTCTTGGTACTATAAAGCTGTATTTTGGTACAGGGACATAATTATTTTATTAACGTCGACAAAGTGGTAAATCTAAACCTTGAAAAAAAAGTTGGGTGTTTTTGAATATGCAATTCAAAAATACAAATAAATAAATATATAAAAATAAGTGTGCGAATACGAATTTTGGAATTTTCAAGGCTAGAGTGAATAGATATCTTCTAGATCGACGAGCTCCATCCTCGGCCACACCGTCGCTTAACATCAGGCGAGTTGGTGGTCAATCGTAGATCTATCTTGTATAAAATAAGATAAAAAAAAAACATTTTTAGGTTTCATAGTAAATTATAGACAAGACACGATTTCAATGATCCCGAGTTAAAACTCGGGAAAAAATATCAACGGTGTAATCATAATACAATCATGAATTTTACGTCGTAGGCATTTACCATATAGGTATTTGAATTGATGTAAACAAAAAGTACTTATCGGAAACAGCAATGCAGACACATTTATATTACAATCAAATTCCCCTGTCACCACTACCAATCCGAGCGAACCAATTTAAAATTCGACAATCTATCATCCCCGACACCAAAACACAAATACACGCAAAAATATAAATATACCCTCAAAATTTGTAGCAGCTTTGTGTAAATCCATTGTAACGTATCACCCTAATACATATTCAGCGGGGCGGTCTGTTCGAACGTCTCCGACGCTCGTGTGACACTGGATTAAGACAGATGGCGTGCTAGAGACCTCTTCAATCGCGAGGAGCCATATTTCAAATTATGGTTCGGTTAATGTGGCCTCAATTTACAGCGGTGGATAAAGATGATTCTTGTACGAGATTGGTTCGCATATAGACAATTTATGGTGAAAATATGCTATACTTCAACTTGCGTGTGTTATTTTTAACCGACTTCCAAAAAGGAGGAGGTTCTCAATTGGATTGTATGTTTTTTGTATGCTTATGCAGCGATTGCATCACAAATTATGAATTGATTGTGATGATTCTTTATTTCTTTGGTAGATGATACTTCAGAGGTGGATGAAGTTGAGGACCCATATAAATTTTATCAATATTGGTATTGGTAAAAATTGGTAAATGGTTTAGTACTTTGTTTTTTTTTTTAAATAAAATAACTAGAAAAATATGTCATCCGAGTAAACGAATTGCGTATTCTGACGTCGGTTTTTTTTTTAAGTTTTTTAACTTTAATTATTTTACTCAATTTTGAACACAGAATGCATACTAACATGACTAAAACGTACGTTCAAATGCCAAAATTTTGTAAATTCAGGTTCCATAAGTAAGCCGAATTTAGTTTATGTTTTGCTTTGCATTCATTTATATTATAATAGCTGCGTCTCGCGGTGTCACCCGCGTAATAATGAAGAACGGTGATGATGATGATACAATTTAGTTTAGCCGTGAAGAGGTAATATACAGGTAGAGAGACAGACGACAGAAAAAGTTACTTTTGCTTTTATTTTATTATACAGTTTGGATGTATCACTTGCATTTTGCACAGAGAGACACATAATGATGAAATACTAATTTTTTTTTTTCATAATGTTACTCAACTCTAAAACGATGTTGCGTGTATTCCATTGTGTTACATAACTTTCTCGGTGCCTTTGACTGATTTCTATTTATGTTAAATGAGACAGTTTCACAAAAATGCCGTCCACATAAATTAAAGTTTTATAAGTATTTATATAGTTCTAATTTTTAAGTAAAAATTGTTCAGTTGCCTGGAATTTGAAGTCGATTTTCAATCGATTCAAGATCGATTTCCAATTTTAGTCTAAAAATATTTCATGACATCTAATGCAAATGCTGTAGAGGAGTCGGCGCCTAGTACCCATAAAGGCAAATGCACAATCCTGCGATGCCAAAATCCTCAGCACGCAATCCTCCCAAATGCCCAGTTCAATTTACAAAAAGTCCCAACACGTCATGCATGCCAAATCTGAATACATTTGCATCCGTGACGTCACAGCACGTGTCACAGAATGCTTCACGGAGATTACATTCGTTTTCAATCTTCTTTCTTGATTGTGACGCGGGATTTTGCATATTGATCTTATGGAAATACCGAGACTTATGACGGGATTATGTTATTGGACTTTTAGCTCTTCTGTTTAAACAATTTTTAATCTAATGAAAACGTTTTTGAAACGATCTTACAATATATAAGTAAATAACTTAGTTGCCTACATAAACGCGAAACTAGAATGCTACATACTAAATCATATTTTTTTAGGAAGATATAATAATATTTATGGATTGAACTAAATAAACAATTAAATAAATAGAAAATAAAATACTACGAAAATATTGATCTGCATTTAGGCACTGTGTACCATTATTTAAGATATTTTACCACAACAATAAACAATCTCTTCATCTCACTCGATGCATAACACAAACTTTCCATTTCAAAGACTGAAAACGTATCCTTTGGTTCAAACTCCAAAGTTTCAAACTTACACTCCACCGATTAAAGAGTCAAAGGGTTCCGTACAATGGAGGATAGGAAAACGATGTTTCCGTCTCCTCTCTACGTTTGAAATGAATTGCTTCTGAAATTCTGAATAATCTGCGATGACAATAGACAGGTCCCTAGAATTTCAATTTAGAACTTACAAATAGTATTTTTGATATATGAGTATCTTTACTTATTATCCCTCTAAGCTTCAACGAACGCTTGACAAAATTCACAAAAAGCGGAAGCAATACTTGTAGGTAGAGAGAACCACATAGAGTATAGGTACTTTTTTAACATTGACTAGTGACCCTAGCAGTAAAAATAACTAATTGTCACAGAATATTCATAATAAAATTCAATTCAATGAATCAAGAAAATATAATATGAAATTACAAACATTTATATACCTATATAAATAACATTTTGTTAATTAATCCTGTTTTAAAATGTTACATGCGAGTGCAGTGGATTTACTTTTTATTTCACTTGTTTTGTCCGTCTGCTACTAGTGAATAATAATTAAAATGATATTTTTTGTATATAATTGAGTAAAAATGCAGTTGAAAAAATGAAGCGAATTCTACCTCGTGCGTCTTCAGTTCTAGTAAAATCGTAACCCTCTTCATTATCATCTCAGCCATAAGAAGTCCACTGCTGGACGTAGGCCTCCTTCATGAATTTCCAAAAACACCGATTGGAAGCGGCTTGCATCTAGTGTCTTCCCGCCAATTGTATGAGGTCATCTGTCCATCTCGTGGCTGGTCTTCCTACGCCGCGCTTGCTGGTGCGTGGTCTCCACTCGAGAACTTTTCGGCCCCATCGGCCGAAGCGGTATGTATTTTGTAAAATACATACATATTTTTGTACTAGTCATAAACATCACTATCGTCGTTTTCAGAATTATCGCTGCAATAATTTGTCTCAATAGACCAAACCTTATTGAATTATCATCTGTAAAAGTAGAGATAGCTGGAGGGTCAAGCAAAAACCGGTAGCAAGTGGCAAGATGTCCGGCGCACTCTGTCACACTCCTCGACGGGTTTATGGCGTGGGGTGCGTTAAATAATACCGCCACGTCATCTTACATTCATGGGAATCTGGCACAGGATGCTCTGCAGACAAATTACAAAAGCTGCGGCTACAATTTACAAATTTTATAAAATCTTGTAACCGCAGATTTACAAAATATTATTATTTTCAAGCAAAATTAGGAGCTTCACACTTTTATACTGAGTTGGAATCGCCGCATACGACGTTTTTTTAAACTAAAGTTAGAGATTTTGACTTATATACGTGAATAATCCGTGAGTTCACTTAAAACTATGTGATATGATAACCAAGATGTCCAAGATTTGTGAATTTGTAATTTAATTTTATTTACTTGACATTAGTATTCTAATGTTATTTTATTTTTTTATTTAACAATTTGTTATAATGGGTCAGCCAAATATCAGTTGAGTTGTTGGACCGGCGAGCTATGCGGTTAATCGGTGACGATAAACTGATTGCCAAGAAGCTACTTAATCTCGAACAGCACCGCAAAGTAGCTTGTATGTCTATATTTTATAGGATTCCTTTTGGGGAGTGTGCGCAAGAGCTTGACGACTTAATTCCACTCTCCTCCATTTTACAGAAAATTGGCGCATTACCATCCATTAAAATGCCAAAAATCCGTACTCAGCGATATCGATCCACATTCCTGTTGCGTACTGCACAAGAATGGAATTCTTTGCCGCCATCTCTGTTTCCTGAGACCTACAATCTTGGAATTTTCAAGGCTAGAGTGAACAGATATCTTCTGGATCGACGAGCTCCATCCTCGGCCACACCGTCGCTTAACATCAGGCGAGTTGGTGGTCAATCGTAGATCTAGCTAAAATAAAAAAAAATGAGCTTGAAATATTTCAAATTTTCTTTTCAGTTCATTTTTAACCGAAGGTAAAATACAAAACCGTTACAACATTTTCATCTAATTTTAAAATATTTACCACGGTGATCTTAAGGTGTCATTTTCTTTTTAATTAGTAAAGTTTCTGTAGCACATTTTTTTTTGTTTTCCGTTTTTATACTTATGTACCTAAGTATTTACATAGCCCGCAGTGGGTTATGTAAATATTTACAAGTAGCAAAGTATATTTATAGTGAATTTATTTTAGGTTACGTTAATATTTCTGTATTAGATCTAAGAACACCCTATATTTCGGTGTATCCTGGCAAATACCCCCAGTTCGGTATTATCATTGTTGCTATAGAGGCCTGACAAGAATTATAGCGGGCCAGCTGGCGCCAACTCATATTGAGGACTATCAGAGACGACAACGTGACCACAACGCCTGATATTACTAATAGAACCTGTCCAGAAAGATAACTAATGCGGCATTGAAGGCGCTGTTGTCCTTATTCCATTATTTTGTTCCACTAAAAACACACTTGAGACGTCAGTTCCTACTTTTTATCACGATATTTCCATTCCAAACAGATTTTACATTAAGTTATTTTTACATCCGAATAACATTGCATTACTATTACTATTAGTCAGCCCTGGATTTGTCAATAGGCCGTATAGGCCGCAGATATCTATGTATCTGCATATCAGATACACTGATATACCTACTGATACATAGATACATATGTTAAACTCATAACACCCCTCTTTTAGGTCGGGATTTAAAAATAACACGATAATAAGGCACAAAATCATAATACATACATATATTGGTACTTTAATATGTCAAAAATACATAACATTCACACTAGGCAATGTCAACATTGATATTTATTAAAATTTACTTACCTAACTATTGGTATTAAGCTTTTGTTGATTTCAGTGATAGCAGAGTAACATGTGTTAAGTAAGTCATCGTCATCAACTTAAATTCTTTTTAAACCTAGTCTTAGTTACTCAACACCCAAAGGAAACTGAAATTCAGTAAATAATTCTAATTATTAAGCAATTACCGCAGACTCACAATAAGCACACTCTTAAAATCCTATCAGAATTAAATACTTCGGACATTATGATAATGAAATTTGTACATAAAAATATTCACCCTAACTTGCCATAATCCGTAGTTCTCCCCAAAATGCGGTTAAATGCAACTATTTCTGATAAATTCGAGTAAAAGGGAGATTTAATCGAATCACTCGATTCTGTAAGTGGGAGAGATAATCGAATGTTATGATCCACTTTAGTTTTTTGCGGTAGACTGTAAATGATGATGAGGTGGGATTTTTGTTCGTGACGGATTTGTGTCCATGTAATTATGTGTGGTGCCGTTACTATTACTGAATTAAGGGTGGCTTTAGTTTAATTAAAATTCACCCTTAACAGTTATGGAACATGGATATTTAGTCACAAAATAGGTGAGTTTTATGGAAATGAATGTATTTGTAATATTAGTTAACAATAAATATTAATTATGTGTACAGTCTGTATCTGTATCAATTCATTGCAGAACATATACTTTTGAAAAGAATTAGGATATACTGGCCTCAGGCTGGAATTCTGCTACGCCTTTACGTTAAGTTTTATTTCTTCCTTTACAGTCACGGCGTTTTAACCATTAAAGTAGGCAGAAACTTAATCTTTCAATTTTCTATGATTCTTTGAATTTATTTTTTAATTATTAAACTTTTTTTATTGGTATTGTGTACAACAAAAAATCAAAATTGATGTAGTTCATAGTTGAGTTTCATAGCGATTAGCTTACTCACCTTATTTTAAAAGATGAGAAAGTAAGGCAGGGAATGGTGATAGAATAATTGAATGTACAGGGCCAGGTATCGTGGTCCAGTACCACGAGAACCTAGAACGTAAAATTACGTAATTTATGATAATGAAATTAAAAATCCATGTGTGATACTCGAACATAATATTTTATAACGTTTTAATCTTATTTACGCATTCAATTGAACATCATCACAAAATCATTTCTCGATAATAACTTTCCTCTTAAACTTTATACAAAACAGGAAAACGACATTTTTCTATTTGCAACACATAAATCATACATTACCTGGCGGGTTGGCAGACAGGCAATTTGTCATGAAGCCACTCATGTGAGAATCTCGGTGTACCCTTTGAACATTTGGATTTTGTTATTGTTACGCTGCTGTGAGTGTAAGCCCATTGTGGCGACTTACTGCGGGGGCTATAAGAACTAACACGAAAATATTTATTTAGAAATCTGATAAGCTCTTTGGGTTTTTAACCGACTTCCAAAAAGAAGGGGGTTCTCAATTCGAATTTATGTTTTTTTTGTTGTTTGTTCAGCGATTACTCCGCCAATTATGAATTGTTTTTGATGATTATTTTTTGGTTGCTAGGTAATAACTCAGAGGTGGTCCCATATTTTTTTTGTCAAAATTGGTCGACCACTTTACTTAGTTCTTATAACAAATTAATGGAAAAAATATCTTCCAAGTGAACGAATTGCGTATTTCGAAGTCAGTTTTTTCAGTTTTTTAAACTATAATTATGTATTATTTTAAATTTAATTTATTTGTAAGTGTAATAAAGACAACGTTATGTGGCATTCATTCCTCGATAATATGAATAAAATGAAAATAGTAAAACCTGCCGATAAAACGAGTGTATTTCACATGTACGGTAGCTGGGATTAAATATAATTATTATACATAGTTTGAACAACTGAAACACCCGACTTCAAAATACGTAATTTCATTTACTTAGTTCACATATTTTCCAAATATTTTTTTCTAAAAACTAAATTACTACAACGATTTTGAGGAAATGTCTATAGCACCAATCTCAATGTATATCATAAAATATTTTTCATTTTTTGTATTCCGAATCGGTTTATAAATGACGGTTATAACAAACACAAAAATAATGTAACCAAACTGGGATCTTCTTGAGCTTTTTGAAGGCTTCAAAAACAGGAGTCCTTTTGGAAGTCGGTTAAAAAAGGACGATTCAACAAATTCATTGTAGAACACTCTAAAACTCAATACGTACTGTAAGTAAGTACAACAAAAATCCGAGTTGAGTACCATTTAAAAAAAAATATAAAATAACTCTGGTTCCCATATTACAAGCTTTCCTTAATTTGGGGCTAGATGGTATTGTTTGAAAATATCCTCCAATATTTATTTATTTTATTATTTATTACCCTTGTTCGACAATTACCTATATTATACATTAAGGTCCGGCTAGTCCGCAAAAGCAGTAAAACAAAGCTTTTTGAAAATTTACAATAAATACTTGTATTATTAGTTCAAGCTCAAATTTTTTGTATGTAAAATTTCGATCTGTTGGCTAGGTTTCGCTAGAAACAAAAACACGATTGCTGAAAAAAATCTCGATAGCTTTATTTTTTGAAAAATATGCCATTTTATTTATTTTTCCCATTTATCTCTAAAGTGTTTAAAGCCATCAAAACCAAATTTACCATGTCAAGTAGCTATTACATTTTTTTAGTGTTCTCTAGAATTACATTTTTGATACGTTTAGTGCATTATTTTATAGTAATTTATTTTACAATAAGTTTGCTCGCGAGCAACCGTCCCGCCGCCTTGCTTCAGCTGTTCACCCGCGCCAGTCTGTCGGTGACCACTGTCAGCGACGGTACTGTGTCGGATTGCATCGCGCGCCAAATAAAACAAATTACTATGGGAAATCATAGAACAAAGAAACCAAAAAATAAGCGAACGCGTAAGCGCAAAATTTTGGCTCATATAGAAATGATGCGATCCCGAAAAAGGTAAATACCCAGTCGCAAGTTATTATTTCCTAGAAATATACATGTAAGTATTTATATAGATCATACATAAGACATGTACTTACTCTTACCTGATGTTCAAATATTACAGTTATGATAGATGTGTGAAGTCTGCCAACCCGCATTTGGCCAGCGTGGTAGATTATGGCCTTACTCTTCTTATAATGAGAAGATGGCCCGCGCCCAGCAGTGGGACAGTTTGTACAAACAGGGCTCATAAAAAATAAATGTATACATAAACATACATACACATGCTAGCTGCATCCCGCGGTTTCACCCGCGTAGTGATGAATAATGGTGATAATAAAATATATATATAAATAAATAAATAAATATTTGGGGACATTTCACACAACACCATCTAGCCCAAACTAAGCAAAGCTTGTACTATGGAACTAGATTGCTGATAGAATACATATATACTTTTATTGTAAATATATACATATGATACATAGAAAAACCCAGACACAGAACAAACACCCATGCTCATCACACATATGTTTGCTCTGGGTGGGGATCGAACCCACGACCTACAGCTTAGCAGGTAGACATACTACCAACTGAGCCACAAGGCCAGTCAATATATATATATTCTGTCTTTCTCCAGGTCCTAAAGAATTTCTGTTCCAAATTTCATAATTATTGGTTCAGCCGTTTAGCCGTTTAGGTAACAAACAGACAGAGAGACAGACGACAGACAATTTCGCTTTTATAATCTTAAATGATTCATACATTTGAAAAACATAACCCACCTTTTTGCACAGTCCGGTAAAAATACACCGCGGTCGCGGCAGGCGGCATATGGCGCGGCATCTTTGAACGCGTCACAGACTTTGAGAGTACCTATATAGGTATACCGCCGTCTGTCGCGCGCCGCCCGCGCCGCGCGTAGGTAGGTAATTTTTACCCGATTGCGTAAGGAGGGTTGTTTATCGAGTATATGTATGTTTGTATTTATGTATGTAAGGGTGTATGTGGGTGTATATCTATGTATGCACTATGCATATTTTTAGATTACCTCCTACAGCCTAAACAGCTTGACCGATTTTGATGTGCTAGGTGTCGTTAGATTCGTCTTTACTCCCTGAATATCATATGCTATATTATATTTTTTGTAACGCATTTTTTGTACTCTTGCAAAAATAAAATAAAATGGTTTTTCATAACCTAGAACTTCTTCGTGATAAATAAGAAATAAGTAATTTTACTGGAATAAAAAATACACACTTCAACTTTTTACAGCGATTTTACGTATACATATATTACGTATTTGAGTATAAAATATTTTAGATAGGTAGTTTCATAACATTTATATTTCCACCACAAATACAGGGTGTTAGGTTAGGTTAGGTTAGTTAGGTACATTTATCAGTGATCGACCTTGTTAGCATTATTCTTGTATATTGCAGATCAAAGAAGCATCTTGAAGTAATCAACGAGTCTTTGATAACATTAGAGCCAGTTGATTTGAATACTTCTAGGATTGAGTGAGCACTACAACCTTATTAATTTTACAAAAAATTAGGTTTATGCACATATATTTTTGTAACTGCAAATTGGTAGGTAGACCAGCAATTTATGTGAAAACCTCACGCAAAAAAAGTAAAATAAATTATAATGCACCTGTTTGTATAATTAAAATATATCTTATGTGCATTAGCCTCGTTGTAATGATAAAATGTGTGGTTGCTACAACGTTTACTTTGATATTACAGAACGACCGTCAATGAAAACTCGCATAATCTGTCCCGTACTCTACCATGTGAGAGTAATAACATCGACATGTGAGTTGTGATATAGTTGTGAGAATAGAACATAAAAAAGAAATAAAACAGGCACGAATACTGCAACCAAAGAAGATGAAATATGCTACAACTGAAAGATCTGTTAATTTTTTGATATTGTACTACGGTTGTTTTTTATATTTTTATTATGGGAAACTTTAGCTTGACCACCGATCCCGCTAGTTTTGAACGACGTTTACGGTCTACGATGGAGCGCGTTTGCTTAGAAAAACTCTATTTTAATTGCGATTGCGACGTTCTGTTACATAATGTAGGTATAATAATGTGAATCAAAGAAAATCCGTTCAGGTAGCGTATGCTGAAATTTTTCAAGGCTGTACGTTAAAAATAACAACAAAGCGCTCTGTTTTGTTAAATAATGTAGATTCAAACCCATTTCTTTCTATAATCGCATTAGGTGTAAAATTATGCACTTCGGGGATAAAGGTGTTTTTGTCTTGGGCGAGATTGAATCCCTCGTTACACTCCGGATTCTAAATTTGTAACTCTGTAAATATGTAAATCTGTAAATCTGTAAATATGTAAATATGTAAATCTGCAAATCTGTAAATCTGTTAATCAATAAACAAACAAAATAGACAACTTATTATTTATATTATTTGTAGTAAACTCTCTCAGGATCTTTTGAAAACCTACAATAATTGTAAGTTATTTTGTTATAAAAATCCAAAGTACTAGACCGATATTGATAAAATTTATATGGGACCACTTCTGAAATCACTTACCAAAGAAAAAATAATCTTCAAAATCGATTCACAATTGGTGGAGTAATCGGTGAACAAACATACAAAAAACATAGTCAAATTGAAAACCTCCTTCTTTTTGGAAGTCAGTTAACTAATGGTATTGCAATATAATTATAAAATTAACCTTGTTGTGTCTGCTTGTGTTTATTACCTAACATCCTGTATAGACCTTTACATTATTGTCAAAGATATTTACGTGATATATTTGACCTGTAATATGTAATTCTAACCAATATTTATGAAATTTGGACAGGAGATTCTTCAAGACCTGGAGAAGGACAAAGGCTATATTTTATCATAATCATCATCGTTTTTCATCACTACGCAGGATACACCGCAGGAGCATAGCTATTATTTTATAAATGTGATAATTTAGTGTTTTATGTGAGTTAGTGAGTTGGTTGTTGAATGGAGATAGATATACCCACTTAGTATGACATACTTAGGCTTTTATCCCGGAAAAATGAACGAGTACGAGTAGTAAATTATTATTTCATAGATTTTCAAGAAATAAGCTTATAGATTGATATCAGTATATCACAACTTACTTGCCACTACAATGTAATGAAGATGTGGCTCAGACGAGTCGCGCGCCGCGCGGCGAGACTCGCGCGCGGCGCGGCGCGCGGCGGATCGGTATCGCACTAAACGTACGCCACGTTTTGTGCGGACTTCGCGCTCTCATAAAACGCGGAACTATGCCGTAAACTGAGGTAGCGTAAAATACCTAAATTTCTGGACATGCCTCGCCTTAATCGAAAATGTTACAAGTAACACAAACCCATCAATACCATGTCCGCAAAATGCAAATAAAAACACAAATCATTTTTCATATCCGTAATCCAAGATTAACACATCATTAGCCATCGCCCAGGGGGTTTGAAAATCGAACCTTGCCATGTTAATTAAACAGATTAAAGCCCATGCTCGCATGACCTATTTTTACCCCACTTTTATCCTTTTTACCCCACAACAGGGCCGTTTTAGATTGGAGGTTTAGGGTCAGTTTTCAGTGCGATAGAACGTGGATTTGAAAATTTTGTTTGATTTATTTTCGAGAGAGTCTTAATGTATAAAGAATGCATAATATTATTTTTAGTATTTGTAATAAAATTTGATGAAAGAATATAATTTGCACATTTAGAGAAGTAGTTGAACTTTTTTGTTCCCCCTTTAAGTTTTAAAATATCTAAACTTCTATATTGATTATTGATATGGTATTTAACCAGATGAGAAATTCATTTTACTTTACCCCTAAACATGTCCCTTAATGCATCCCTGCCCCACGCGCAAGTTACGCGAGCCCCTATGGGTCCCTGCGGGGCGACGTATGAATGATTTAAAAGAATATTGCTAATTAATTGCAGGAATATTGCTCGTATATGTTAATTGGATAGCCATTATCTGAGAGGCTTAGGTTACACGTCGCTAAGCTTGTTTACGAATTAGAAAATTATTGCAAGCTACCTAAAGTCAACCCATTTTCTATTACAATGATGTTTAATAACTCGTAACTCATCAGCTTCACTCATATTTTTGCAATAATATAACATTAAAAAATTCAAAAATAAAACCGGCCAAGTGCGAGTCAGACTCGCGCACGATGGGTTCCGTACTAATATCTATAAAAACGGCAAAAAAATCACGTTTGTTGTATGGGATAAATATTTATTTTCTTTTAATTTAATTATATATTTTTGAAATTAATAATATAACTCAATATTCCGTGAATACTTCAAGCAAGTACCTGTTGCCGTGATCAATATCGAACAAAAAAATCACGTTTGGTAGTATGGTAGCCCTGTTAAATATTTATTTTATTCTGTTTTTTAGTATTTGTTGTTATAGCGGCAACAGAAATACATCATTTTACAAATTTTAACTGTCTAACTATCACGGTTCATGAACAGCCTGGTGACAGACAGACGAACGGACGAAACGGACATACGGACGTACAGACAGCGAAGTCTTAGTAATAGGGTCTCGTGTTTACCCTTTGGGTACGGAACTCTAAAAAATACATTGCCAGCCATTGGCATTCAACTGTTCGATAATCTAAATGATATATTATGGAAATATTGTTTGTTGCTAGATAAGCAATTTGTAATTTGGATGCCTATTCCCAAGTAAATAGGTCCAAGAATTCTGTGCCTATTCTTTAATATTTATATATACACGTAAAACTGATGGCCGATGGGTCCGAAAAGTTCCCGAGTATAGATCACACACCAGCAAGTGCAGCGTAGGAAGACCAGCCCCGAGATGGACAGATGACCTCATAAGCGGCAGGAAGACGCTAGAAGCATTCCGCTCGCATCAGTTTTTTTTGGAAATCCATGGGGTCCAGCAATGGGCTTTTTGTGGCTGAGATGATAAAAAAAAAATTCTGTATATTTCCACCAAGCTTAAAGCTAAATTCTTCGGTCACATCTTTGATTAGCAAGTCTCAGGTGTGTTGAACCATGATTGCCTTTAAAATGTCCTCGCGTATAATGAAACGGATAATTCGGAGGCGCATCTGTTCCCAAACATAAATGCTTCGTTCGAAGTCGTTTCATTATAAGTTGTTTGTGAAGAGAACATTTAATAGGTAAAGTAATTGGCTCATTATTTTTGATTATATTATAGCTTACAATCGTTATAAAGATCTATTAGTTCAGTTACCGTAAATGTGTCGAGCAATGATTATTTTAAAATTAAATGAGAAGAAACATATTGGATAGATAATAACTAAATAAAACCAGGTAAGCTAACCAAAAAATATTTGGTTACAAATTGGCGGCGATTTTATAGCATTTTCAAATAAATAAATAAATAAACTGAAATTAGCTTTATTATCGCTTTCGATCGCATTGTATTATATTTAGGTAACATAATAAATTTTCGAATTTGTGTGCGTATCGTTGATTGCCGCCAACTTCAAACGGTGAAGGAAAACATCGTGAAGAAACCTGCATGTCTGAAAGTTCTTAATGATCTTGAAGATGTCTGCCAACCCGCACTTGGGCAGCGTGGCAGACTATGGCCTTACCCTTCCCACAATGAGAAGATGGCCCGCGCCCAGTAGTCGGACAGTTTTTATAAACAGGGATGATAAAAAAAAATCAAAATGTTAACCAACCCGGTACAACGCAACATTTTTTGTAAATTTGTATTCAAAATATGTCTCAAATGCAATATTTTGCTTTTCACTGAGACACCCAATTTAAAATCCACCTCCGACAAGCGGCACAAATAACTCTTTCCCCTATAAATAACTTAATACCTCAAAAAGCTTCAACGTTAACAAGGTGAATCGTTATGAACCCGCAAGTAAGAACCTCAACATTCAATATCACAAAAAGATTTCCCTTTTTTCCTACAAAAATATTTTAACAAACAATTATCAACTTTATAGCAACTACGTAAAGTCAAATGTAGATGAAAACGTATCTTTGTAAGGCCTGTAACCACCAGTAACTCTGGCATTACGCTAACCATTTTTGCTATCGTAAAAACAACTTTATTAAGAAGTGTTAAGAGCTAAAGTTATTGTGGTAGATCTTAAAGTGAGTCCTTAACACAATTTTTACGCATTTCATCACGGGTTTGTTGGAGCATTCATGTGAAAAGTCGTTTCTTACGAGCATCGGTCGCAGGTTGTAGGAATTGTTTTTACGTTAGGCATTTTTCAAGATATTTTGCAATAAATAAGATAGTCTCTGATATCTTATAAAAAAATATAACCGACTGCATAATGCGCTCATCTCTTATACTGGTGCAAAGTTGGTTCGGCCACGATTTTATCTTGCATATTTTGTAATTTATCGTATTTCATATTTAATATTTAGTAATTGTATATGTATATTCATTTCGTATTAATATTGTTTACTTATATTATTAATTTATATATTTATTAATTAAAAAAACAAAGTCTTTAAATTGTATTTCATCATAATTGTAATGCATAGATAGGTATTTAATATCTCCAGCGCGTAAGAATTAGTCATTAGATATTTATGACACAGGGTTTCCAAGATACCGGCTTAGCCGAGTTTGGGACCCACTGCATTATGATTTGTGTAATATCGTTAGGAGGAAATAACCTTTACTTACTTTTCTTTTGGAATCAGTTAAAAACACAGACCAAATTATTTTTTTGTTACTCATAAAACAAAATTTTACTTTAAAAATGCAAACGAGGAAATGACTTTCACGTTATAAAAGACATCAAAGATTTTAAATCAAAGTCCCATCTCATTAATATACCTTTTGCCGTCTCTTAAGAGACGCCGAAACGGGACTGATCATTTTGCGGGGATCCCCAGAGAGAGAATCGTATTGTTTGTGTGTATAATTGTTTGTATGAGAGCGGTACCGGTGCACCCAGTGTTTATGTAGTGACACCATCATTGGGAAAGCGAGGGAACCGTAAAATGATATAAAAAACTATGTAAGCGTAAGCAGAAAGATTTTTCTTATCACTATTACGAAAAACGTCAACATTATGAATTTTTCAAAAACACAAACGCTTTAATTTCACTTTCCTTATGTAAAATGCTATATTGTGGAACACGCTTGCTGAGTGGATATTTCCGATAGATTGTTAATCTGGGTATGTTTAATCGCTAACGATTCGGTTTTTTCATAGACTGCACAATCTTGATAAGTTAGCAGTCAAGCATAAGCCTATTTATTGGATAAAAAAAAAGATGTTTATGGGTATTGAAAGTTATGGATGAGTTTTGATGAATTACTCGCAGAGTCAATAGTAATTGTTTTTGTACAATTTTATGCCGATGCAATTATAATATTATTATCCTTTTTGCGCAGTTAAGTAAATTATCAACCTGAACTACTGAAAACAGTTGACGGATGAAGGTCAAAAGATAATTCAGATGCTAATACCCACTACTAGACAACAATACTGCATTATGTATTTTTTCGGTTAATACTCAGTGGTTTTTATCTTTATTTATATAATATGTGTAGATCCTAGAACTACCCGCGCCATGGTCTCCTCACCGCCGAGTGATCTTGCCGCCAAAGGCATCCGCCGGCGACTGCTTCCGACTGCACGCACCTTTAATGAACTAAAAACTTTGGCTTAGGATACTTCTACACTTGTCTCGACAAACGAACCAACAGATAAACGGATCTTAATAAATCAGTAAATGAAATAATAAATTATGTTTGAGGGGGAAAGTAAAATCAGCGGGACTATACTCTTTTGTTTCTTTTTATTAACCGACTTCAAAAAAGGAGGAGGTTATCAATTCGCGTATATTTTTTATGAATGTACGCGAATTTCTCCGTCATTCGTGAACCAATTTTCGTGAATTGGCGTATAGACATTAGACAAAGCTCCCAAGTTGGTCCCGTAATTATGTATTCTAGGCTAGGTTTAAAAACTTTGAGTCTAGCTGACGTTACATGGGTGGAGATGACTTGCAGGTGTCTAATCTACATGTAGATCGACTGTGGTCGAAATTATAATTTGTTACTTATAAATAAAACAATTGTCAAAAAATATAAATATAATATTTTATATTTTTAATATAATAGATCATAAAAATATTTTAAATATCTTGAAATGTTTCAATAAATAATTGGGTACTTATTAGCTTTACCTATACTACTCTACTAAGTTTTTTGAGGTTTTCTGGGAACTACTTACTTTGATCTTTCTTCCTGTGTCTAGAGACACATATGACTTTCAAACATTCAACGTTACTAATAGTTTTCACTACATTAACGCTATGGCCTTACTGGTTTCGAAACATCTTTAATTCATGTGTTCATATATTCTAAACATCTTAAAAATAAGTGTAAAAGCTCCTTTACAATATGAGTAAGTGTAAGTAATAATCATTTGTTTTTTATTACGTGGAAATAGGGGTGAAAATGATGCGGCGGATGAAGATTCCCATTTTTGCGCATCTTTGAAGAAGACAAATGGAAGTAGGCGCATATTTTATACGCTTTTGGGTTCTATTGATGCCTTTTTGAATTGTTTTGTTTTGATGTGGATATTTTTATAACAATTGCAGTATTCAGGTACTTTAATTTAAATAATCGATTGAACAACAAAATTATATATCAGTTTGTTCATTTTATCCATCGATTACACAGTGAGTAGCCGCTAAATTGTATTTAAAGATATTTATAATTATGTAGACTTTTTTAGTTTTCGCGATTATTGCATGAAATTTAACAAATAAAATTTTAGCAGATTATGTAAAATATACGTGATAATTTGCTAAAAATGTTATAAATTTAATGCTACGAAATGTTACCAAGTGCTACGAAACGACTTGAATGCTACAAAAGCTACGGTGTTTTTTGTAGCACCTCAGCGTCAACGCCCAGTAGCTATTTGAAAAAGAAAATGTATGTACATAAAAACGATTTTAGATGGCCACCAAACTAAGTTTGTAATACTTTTATAACCCCTGAAAGAGCCTAAAATAAGAAATAAATTGAATAAGCCAAAGGTGTTGTGGGATATTGGAGCAATAAGGGTTTGCTAAGGGGTAATGGATCGGAAATGGTGGACCGAGTCCATCTTGGAGGGTAAACTAGTTGTATTATGAAGTAGAACATTTTATAAATATATCCTTTCATTTCACGTTTAAAATAAATAAGCGAGGTACTAATACTTACTAGTAATACTTTTTTTTTCTCTGTATGGTAGGTAAGGTAAAAGGCAATGTTGTCAAGAATTTGTGTTTATTTTATTTTATAGGCTTATTTAACGTGTTAAGTATTCGCTCGTGTGCGACGTCACCTACCGGTCCCAGCGGAAGACCAGCGCTGGTTGTTTGCAACTAGCATTATGCTGAGCTGGGGCCAGATTGTGGCAAAAATATTATATATTTTTAGTTTTCTATTTTGTGAGTATGATTTTTATTCTCTGTTGTATATTTTTTGTTACAATAAATTTGTCTGTCTATGTTCATTCCCAACATCTTTCTAATCCATCTTCTTCTTCATCTACTTACATAATCCTCTCATACCTTCATCCCATCATATCATATCATATTCATCGATCATTTAACAATCGAGTCCAGTTCGACCTACGCATCTAATCTTCCTGAAACATCAATTCATACAAGTCATTGACCCCAAATAAATAAATAACATACAACCTGAAATAAAAGGACAGTAAACGTGACTCCCGAAACGCAGTTAATAGTACCGACACTGAGGGCGGAATGGCTTCATTTACGATTTTTATTTCCGGAGGTAGGGATGGCAAGAATATTGTATCGATAAGTTTGAAATTGTAGGAAATTTTATGGAATCTTCGATTTTTATGGTTGTTTTTAATTGGACTCATCAATGTCATCATCATTCATAGCCTTCTCTATCCCAGTGCTTGGCGTCAAACTCTCTCTTGTCATACCATCTACTTCAGGAGAAGAGACTAGTATAGTCCAAGTTTGACTTGTGATAGTGCGAAATATATAGCATAAGATTATACCATAAATCAGCAATTAAAAAAAGTAATCTTAGTTGTTGATTTATTGTTTTCGTATTGTGTATGTAAATTATAATTTATATGACATTTTGCTATATGTATATTATTTTTGGCATTGCAATAAAGCTATGCCAAATAAATAAAATCAATTTATGCTTTATATAATATCTTGCAAATGACACCGTATATTAATAACAAAATTCAAACATACTATTTTCGCGCTCGCTAGACAAATTAAAAGGTAAATTATTATTTGATTGTTCTACATTGTATAAAAATATGCTCGCCATTTTTCAAAATGCATTTTTATATCACAAATATCGATACAACTTATATATCGATAGATGTACGTTATCGACATCTATTAAATGCATCCCATCACTAAAGATAATAAGTGCTATCGGTGTATTGAGATTAACCTGCTTTTATAGCACCAGGTTAGTGTACATTAAATTTAACGATTCTACTTCATTGGTCCATTGCTCTAAATTGACTCGGACAAAGATCCCGACGTTTAACTGTTTATTTTATTCAGCCACGTAGACTTTTTAATGCTGTAATCGTAGGTAAGTGAGTAAATAGGAAGTAGATGTAAAAATAAAGCTGCTGTACTGAGTGGAACAAAAACGTAACACTGCGTCGCGTTTTCACACATACCTATAATAATAATACTTTTTCATTAATTTTTACCTCCTGCCCGAAAGAGGGGTCTTATAAATTTGAAGTATGTACCTGTGTATTTGTATATCTATATCTGTGTGTCTGTGGCATCGTAGCTCTCAAACGGATGGGCCGATTTGATTAAGTTTTTTTTTTTGTTTGAAAGATAATTTTGTCGAGAGTGTTTAGTTATGTTTCATCAAAATCAGTTCAGAACCGTTACAATAAAAACAGTTTTTTTTTACAAAAAAAAGGCCTTGCGTTTTCTAAGCTTGAAATTGTTTTTTTTTTTTTTTTTTTTTTTAAATGAGATCCACAGACTCCGGGACCGTGCCTTTTGTAAACTAATACATATTATTTCTTATCTAAGTTTATATTTTTACTTATACTTGTTACATGAGCTTTACTTACCATCCCTCTGTTTTACAAGCTAGGCGATGTAGTCAAAAATAATAATTAAGTATGTAGAGTTTGGACTACAAGTTGATACTTATGAAAAACTATGTACCAACTATGACTCCATATTTTCAATTTAAGTTTGGCTAACATAGATAACTTTGCACTAAAAATACCCTACCACCACTAATAAAGCGACACGATGGAATTATTTTTTCACTTCTCTGCCAATTATCCGTGAATCCTTTTATAATAAACCTTACTTCTAACATCTGTCAAACACAACCCTAAGCAAAACCACAGCAACATAATCATCCACTCACATACAGTTGCTGTTTACTTACCTCCAAAACAATTATCCATACAATCAAAGCGACCCCGCTGCTGTCGGCGACTAATTAGTCGCTCGAGCGGCATTTTAGTCACTCGAACGGCGTTTTAGTCGCTCGAGCGACTTTCAATCGCCCGCTCGGCGCGGATTAATGAAAAATCGCCCCGAAACGGAAGAATGTCCGCTCCGGATCGGTTGACCGCAGTAATTGGGTGGCTTTCAATGTTATCTATGCAGTTAATTAGGAAATAATGACAAAAATACCTACATCAAGTAACTATTAGAAGTAAAATTAAATTCCCGACTTCATAATTAGGATTAATGTAGTGTACATGTGATACTGGATATGATCTTGAATTCGCGAGAAAGTATGAGCAGAACTATTGCACAGATTCTTTAAAATAACGTTCTTTAAAAAGATTTTTATAAAATTACTTATTTGAGACTGGGGGTTATCTGAACGGTGGACGCTGTCGTCAGGAAATTTGTTGGCAACATTAATATAAAATGATCTTTTTTCGCACCATGGGTCGAATACGTCTCAAAGCGAATTGGCAAAATACCCCGTAAAATAACAATTCAAGGTATATCTACTCGAGAAGTGAAAACGAATCGACGCACACCAAAATCTACAGCATAGATATAGACATATTTTTATTTGCAATAAAAACAACCACAACAATAAACACATAAAATAAACAAAAACAACAGTCGTTTGTCAACAATCACCGCTTGTCAACTTTTCGCTTTTCTATACCAAAGTATTTTTAATCGACTTCAAAAATGGGTATTGTTTACAATTAATTTACAATCACAAATTGAAATTTGCATCTCGCCAACCTCGCAACTGTAAAGCAGTATACATACAGTTTTATCTATGTATGTAGATTGAACGTAATGCTTAGTACAGGGAGCATCAGGTGAGGATAGTGAGTTTTGTGATGGATTTGCGTCCGGTCTCGCTCAGCATATACAAATATAAAATGAACACTGGCACAGGGTGATGTTATAAAAAATACTATAACATTCCTTAATCAGACAAGTCTCTATATTACAAAACAACTGTACAAAATACCTGTACAAATTTCTGTACAAAAAACCCGACTGCTGAAAAGCAGTTTTTGCAGTTTAACTTACGATTTCGTTACGCTTGATACGTTGTTGAGTGTACGTTTTTTTTTTTGAGAAAGTATGCGTTAAATCGTCGTAAAAGATTATAAATGAGCATTCTTTACAATAATTCTAGTAAAATCACTTGTTTATTACGAAAAAGTTCGTTGAAGGTAACGAAAAAAAGTATATTTTTTTTAGGTTTGTGAGAAATATATTATTATTACTACAAAAAATATAGTCTATGACTATATTTTTATAAAGTCTAGTAAAGACGAATCTATCGACACCTCGCACATCAAAATAGGTCAAGCCGTTTAGCGAAATGAATAAAGATATTTTAAACCCCTATTATTGGGGGAAATAAACCCTCTTATCAAAAATTTCCAACAACAAAAAAAATCTATAACATTGAGGAACCTGTATACCAAGCTTCGTCAAGATTAGTTGTACACGAGTGCCAACAAACATCCGGACATATGAACGAAAATCTTGCTAGTTGACGCAAAGACCTTCGTTCACTTCGATCACTCGCTTCCTCCTTTTATCTCACTCGACTCTGTATAGTTAGGTAAAAATATGAGTACATCCTAATTCCTAACTAATATTATAGAAGCAAAAGTAACTCTGTCTGTCTGTCGTCTGTCTCTCTGTCTGTTTGTTACCTCTTCACGGCTTAACGGCTGAATCAATCGTTATGAAATTTGGCACAGAGATTTTTTAGGGCCTGGGAAAGGACATAGACTATATTTCATCATCATATCTATCACTGTTTTTCATCACTATGCGGATGACACCGCGGGACGCAGCTTATATTGTATAAAAACGACAATAATTGTATACACTAAGCAAAGTGGAGTATATTATTGTCATAAATCTCAATAATCAAAATTCTACATTCAGCATTCTCTACACACAGGTATGTATTCCGGAAACAAACCATTCCGAACTCCCTGTACGTTATACAGGGGGTCTCGACAGCCGTGACGCTGACTCGGCTGAATAGAGGGTGTTCCACTTGGCTCGTTTTATATCTATTGTTTATGCGTTGGGATCGGATTGATGGAATATGTTAGTACCTTGAAGTGTGGCATGAGTGTGATGGGTGGGTGAATACGTGCTGACGTTTGAGATATTTTTGTTTTTAATAAAATATAATATAATAATAGGTATATATGAATGTTTCTGAATGAAATAAAACATATTTTTTTATACGAGAAAGATAGAATCTAATATGTAGATTCAATGCATGTAGTTTCAGCAAAACAAATCCTGGATATTTTTTCCGATCTTTAGGCTGGTTTCGGTAATTATCAAATTTGACGACTTTCTTACTAGCTATTCTTAACAAAACTTAAATTTAAACGTTTTCTTACCATCATTAACGACTAACCGTTGTCGTTTGAGATTCCAATCCAAAAACTAATTAAACAGTTTTGATTGACTTCGCTGACCGAAATATTAAAGTGAACTTTTGATGGCTTTAAACCTCTAAATCTCATCTTTACCTCTCAGCCCGTGACGAAATTACCTAAAGTCTTTTAGCAATAAAATGGTAATAAAGACCATTTTATAATAGGATCGTAAAACTGACTATTCAAGATGGATAAGGGTAGCTCCAGGGGGCTTTTGTGTACCTAGTGGTAGGACTAAAAGCGGTATTTTCTGATGTTAGGTAAATAACAATAACGGTATTGTTAATTATACAAGTAGAATCACTTGTGCTTAAAAGTCCGATGTTGATTTTTAGTGGCTTTGTGTTGTGTACGAATAAAAGGAATTTCGTAGTGTAAGCCACATAAACGACGAAATAAATTAAATTATCAAATTCATTGATTTTTTTGTACGTTACTTGTTATTTTTGATTTTGTTTAATGCTAAACAACCAGAAAAAAAATTATTATAATTTACAATTAAATTCATATTGTACCTTTTGATACCATAAAGAGTTTTGGTGGTGTTTTATCATAATAAATTCAAATATCCAGAATATTTTGTTTAAAAATTTTATACCACATCATCGGTATTAGTTTTGCAAGTAATACCGGTATTTTTAGGTTCCTCGGTCCTCAATATAAGCTTTTGTATCCCTGAAGGCACTTTTTCTAATTTTACGACGCTTTTCTGTGTCGTTACTCAAACAGAATGAATTTTAATTTTTCAGTGCACCTGATGTTTGAAGAAAGGGTAATGGGTGGGGTGAACGAGTGGAGATTAGATAATCTGGGGCATTTTATTTTATTACTTCTGAATCTTTTAATGCCAAGAAAAAACATAAGATAAGGAAATATTTTTCCTGTTAAACAATGCAAATCACAGAATTTGAGGCCCTATTACATAAGACGCCAGTATTTAGAGAATATAGTAAGTGAGCTCGTCAAATGAACATTCGAAGAACGCTTGTGCAACAGAACTTACACTATCGTATTTTTGAACGAGTATGTATTAAAACAGAAGTGTGAAGAAGACCTTCTCCAAGTGGCGGGAAGGCGCTGGTTGCAAACCGCTTCCAACCGGTCTTTTTGGAAATCCATGGGAGAAACGTATGTTAAGTAGTGAATTTTTTGTGACTGAGATGATGATGATTCGGTTAAAAAAAAACAAATGAATATCATTATATAAGAATTACGCTAGCATAAAATACTATTACACCAAAATTAGCTCGCTTACGAAATCGGCTGTATAGAAAAATAACTACGTACACATTCAATAAGTATGGAATAACACATTAATGGCTACAATAACCAAAGCCCATAAATACACCTGAATAGCTCCAAGCACATAAGGGTGGGAAACCGTTTATCCATAACATGCATGATATGTTTGACCAAACGACGTGGAATTATCTTTCGAACTGAGCTATAAAGAAGGACAGTTAATAAGGCAGTGGCACGGAAACGACTATTTACCTGAAAATTTCAAAGAGCATGGTATTATAGAGAAGGAACAAGCAATAAGCAATTCTTAGTTGATATTTTTTCAGTTATTTCTGAGATATTACATATCAAACAAAAAATAACCATCAAAAACAATTCATAATTTGCGGAGTAATCGCTGAACAAATATACAAAAAAAACATATGTTCAAATTGAGAACTTCCTTCTTTTTGTAAATCTGTTAAAAAGGTTGCCGTTCTTTAGTTCTATGATTTTTTGTTTGTATTACGTTAGTAGTATTAGGCTTATTCCGATGTCAGAAATTAGTTTCGAGAACTTCTATGTTCATATTCTTTGGCTAAAAATCCAAGTTTATTTTACTAAGGAAGTCCATTCTTTCCGTTCAGTATGATATCGTGCATATGATGGCGTGAGGATACACAATTTGTTAGCTGCTGGACGCGGCAGCGAAGCGATCGCAAATAATGCTTACAGAACTAAAATTCATTGCTTTTACAACGGATAAGTGGAATTAATGTGTTCTAAACTCTGAAATATACTATTTATTTTCTTAAGAAATCAAATAATGCTATTTAGTAAGTCTTTATAATTCAACAGTCGGCTCTAAGTACTTATTATGAAAAAATATCGGAATGTTTATTCTTAGAAAATGTAATTTTCATAATTATGTTTTTTGACAATTAATTACGACTTATTTGATTTTAGGTATGTGACGGAGATGTCGGAGATGTAGACGTTACTTTTGCATGCGAGTTTTAAAGTGGGGTTATCAGTTTACGTGGTTTGGTCACAATTTATTATAATAATGCATTTTTTACGAATTTGTCACGTATATAAAGCTCGTAAATTTTTGTAAAATATACGCGATAAATCCGTTAAAAGTTGTTTATTTATTAGATAACAATTGCGAAAACCTTAGAAATCATTGTAAGTATTTGCTATTTGACAGGTAAGTTAAGTAGATAATATTGGCTAGAAAGCAAGCTACCGGGCTGCGACCTTACATGTCTTGCTGTTCAAAACAAAGTCTTCCTTGGTATTTTTTAATGTGTTTATTACAAATGACTAATATTTTATTTCCCATAAAAGTAAAGTCTTAGTTGGCTATATATAATATTTGTGATTCATATAACTAACATATGTTATTTAATTTACTAAATAACTATATTACATCCAACTGGAAACTAAAAGAATAATAGTTCTCGTAGGGGATTTTTGCAGATTTTCGGCAGCCGTTGAGGTCCTCTCAATTTCGATAACATTTCAAACACTGGTTTTAACTGCTCTTGGGTTACACCCTGAGAAAATAAAAATATATAAGTAATTAGTTATGGTGAAATGGACAGATGACCTCATACAAGTGGCGGGAGGACGCTGGATGCAAGCCGCGCGCCAATCGAACTTTTTGGAAATCCATGGGGGAGGCCTATATCCAGCAGTGGACTTCTTATGGCTGAGATGACGATGATGATGAAGTTATTATTTTACCTTATTAAAACCTCAAAAAAAAAACTTTTGGTACGTACCGTACATATCTTTTAGAAACAAACCAAAAGCAAAAACGAGAAGTCAGCTTGTATTCTTTGATTGAATATCAGGTAAAACTGGTAACGATTGAACGATCTAACTTACATAGTATAGGCTTTTGATATCTATGGGTATTTTATATGATATCCATTAGTATACGCAGAATTAGTAGTACTTATTTTTAGTTTGTTTAGTTCATTTAATTTAAAGTAATTATTTAATTAATTTAATATAGGTATTGTTATAATATGTTTAAGTATATAATCACAATTACTTTGCTTGTAGAGGTGCTTACCCGAGTTCTTTTATAAATAACAGCGGAGATGAGTCTGCCCCACAGCATTTGAACCAGAAACGGTCCGGAACTTTCATTAGTTTCAACCAGATGCAATTGCATCATTGCGTGGGTCACCTTTTCTGAAACATAGTACATAAAAGTATTGCGTTACTAATTTCTTTAGCTAATACAGTTACTTAGAGACAGAAAGGACAGAAAATAATCTTAGCGTTTCACTGGCATTTATAAGTAAGACGGAAGTGCTCGAAAACGATTTATAGACTTCCAGATTGGCCATTGCAAATTATTCTTTCCATTAAAAATTTAATATTAATAATATAACTTTAATATCAAAAATAACCTTTATATACACAATTAATTATACGCATTACAACCATGATCGATGATGGTTACTGGCATACTCGTATCAAAATCTTGATCATTTTCATGGTAAAAAAATAAATAACATTTTTTGTAAAGAACAAAAAAAAAATACGGTAAGTTAGTTCAGTATGTCTCACGCGTGTCGTTGACGCCGGCGTCTATAGACATGACCTGCTGGAAGCATCCCTTGACCCCCTCCACCGACTTGGACCACACGTCGTAGGGCAGTTCCGTGTGGTACCTCTGCCTTATCGTGGTGCCCTTGTCGTCCAGTTTGATGACCACATCTTTTGGTGTCTTAGTCTTCTTTAACAACCATTTCAGTGCAGCCTAAAATAATGCATCGTTACATTTTGTACCGTTTTTATTTCATTGTTTTACCCCTACTGAAAATAGAGAGATATTAAAGACGTTTATTTCTTTCAACTTGGTTTTTGGACTTGATTGAGCTGATTATAAAATCACAATATAACTAAACTTTATTTGATAACATCTTTTATTATTCAAATTGAAATAGGATTAATATAACAAAATAATTAGATTACAATAAATTTAACCTACAAATTTAATTGCGACTTCATTTTAAAACTGGCCAGTTTTGCTTTTATTTGTATGAATACATTTTGTTCTTTAAAGATCTTATTTTCCATCCAATCTTGATGAAACTTGTTTGCTTTGATGGAACTCTTATTGCATGATTTTTTTACAGACCGTTTTAGTAGTTATAAAATATCCGAAACAACGAAAAGCTTACCCAATCACTCTCTCTAAGCTCCATCCTGGAGCAGTTGACATCTCGTTCGGGGAACTGCTTCTCCGGTATAATGGACACCACATGCCAGGTGCCGACCACTTTACTAAACAAGAAAGAAAGAAATAGAAATACATTTATAAAATATTCGCGTTCCAGCGCAAAGGTTATTGTCCTTTTGTTAATTAATTCCAATAAAAATGCTTCGATGTTTGATGTGGTTCGATTTCTTTAAAAGTATTTTTACCAATTAATTATAATCGAAGAGAAGAGAGAGAGAGAGAGAGAGTTTTAAAATGAAGTAGGTAGTTGTGGTTAGCTTGAAATGTCGTTTTTTTGGCGGTAAATTACATTTGTTGAAGAGAAAAATTGAGATTTATAGCAAAAAAATCAATTAAACATTTATTCATAATATTCGATAAAAAATATATTTGAATAAATTTTATAATATTGTACTCCTATTTTCTCTTTAACAATCATAATTTGCTGGCAATAAAGACCGATATTAAATACGATCAAAATTACTTCATAGTAAAACTATAATAATTTAGACCACAATTGGTAATTTAAAAAAAAAAGGAAAGAAAGCGTACCACCTTAAGTGATATTGTTTTTAGCAAAATCAAAACAGTATATGTTTAGTTGGGGTCATAGATCATACATATGATCTGATCTGAAATTCAAGACTTAAAGATTCCTTACAGATAACTATAAAATTTAACAAAGTAGTATGAAAATTGTGTAATACCTGAGGTTGAAGGTAGCTTGAAAATCGTCGCAAGTAGTGCTGTTGTAGTGATGCTTAGCAAGAGCCCCGAGCACCTGGCTGAGGGCGAGGAGGAGGAGGGTCGAGTAGAGTGGAGACATGGTCGGGCGTGAGGTAGGACTGAGGAGGAACGACGCGCTTGCGAGGATTAGGGTTTGAAGCGCTAACAACATTTAGAAGTCACATATAGATGTTATGATGCATTTAATTTTTACTGCGATATAAATATATAAACAAAAACAAGTAGGTATCTACGAGTATATGAAAAGAAAAACAAAATACCCGACTGCGGAAAACCAATTTTTGCAGTCTAACTTATAATTTGATATGCTTGATACGCTGTTGAGTGTACGTTTTTGTGAGAAAGTATGCGTAAAATCGTTGTAAAATATTATGAAGCATTCATTCTTAAGAATAATTCTAATAAAACATAAAACAAACAAGTGGTTAGTTACGAAAAAGTTCGTTGAAGGTAACGAAAAAATTTTTTTTTGCGAGAGATGTATTATTATTATTACAAAAATATGGACTATGACACTCTGGAAGTGAAGATAAATCTAACGACACCTTGCAAATCAAAATCGATTAAGCCGTTTAGGCTGTAGGCGATCATATAGACATCATATAACATACATACACTTAAGAAACATAACCCTCCTTCTTACACAGTCAGGTAAAAAAATACCTAGTTGTTTTGAAATTTTCTCCATCTGAGTTGTGCATATACTAATGCACGCAAATATTGGTGAAAATAATCACGATCGTGGATGTTTCAAACACTATAGTATATAGTGTTATATATTAAGTCGTGGTATTATCTTTCTTTTTTCGCTTTCTTTATATCCTATAAAGCCTTATCATATTTCTCAAAAAATTTGCAATCGTTAATAATTAACAAAAAAATACATATGTAAATGCAAACATATTTACTTTTGTTACATAAGTTTATATTTAATTTTTGCTGACTTTCATAAAATATGTACCAACAGGTATGTTTTTAAAACTACAGTTATGTTGTGTAAGTACAGTACAGTTTTTTTACATTTAAAAGTTTTTCAATTTAACAAATGCTTTATGTAAACGCCTACGCTTTTCGTTATACTATCTAATTTTTTGCAGCGACAATAATATTTTTATAAGGCACTTTCAGTGCGCACACAATCTTTCTACGAACAACATCATTTTGCTGCATCCCAAAATAATTGTAAAATCGCAATATCGCTGTGAAAAGTTTTTGGAGATTTTATTTTGTGTCCATCTGGGCATGAACACTAAATCTCAATAGAAATAATTATAGTTTAAAAAACTGAAGCAACCGACTTCTCATGGATGTCATTGTCAGAACTGGACCAAATTTATTAACAACAAAAAATGTATACTTACTTTATAATATTCGAACAATACGTTTTTTGCCGTATGTTGTTTAACCAAATATAAAACCACTTCTAAACATGACCTCTCTAAATTATTCTTATGTCTACTTCCCAAAAATTAAATTACAAATGTGTCGGTGGGAAGTGTTTCATTAGTTAACAGGATGATGTTTGTCCCGCGAGCGAGACGTCTGTCTTCACCAGTCACCTACTTAGGTTAGGTGTAATAGTAACTAGTGTATAACTGGCAGTAGGACACTGCTGCCCTACATAGCGACAGGACTTGAACATTGTGATCTAGCAGAGTTCTGAACTTTCTCACATGATAACACTGTTTTATTAAAATACAGAGTATTTATTCATACAATAGCGCTTTTTAGGGTTCCGTACCCAAAGCGTCAAACGGGACACTATTACTGAGACTTCGCTGTCTGTCCGTCCGTCCGTCCGTCTGTCACCAGGCTGTATCTTATGAACCGTGATAGTTAGAGAGTTGAAATTTTCACACATGATATGTTTCTGTTGCCGCTATAACAACAAATACAATAAAATAGAATAAAATAAATATTTAAGGGGGCTTCCGTACAACAAACGTGATTTCTTTGCTCGTTTTTGCTCGATATTGATAACGGCAACAGGTAGACGCTTGAAATATTCACAGAATTATTTTATTCACTTTAAAAATAAATAATAAAATAAAATAAATATTTAAAGGGGCTCCCATATAGCAGACATGCTTTTTTGCCTTTTTTATAGATAATGGTACGGAACCCTTCGTGCGAGAGTCCGACTCACACTTGGCCGTTTTTTTAGGATACTGTAACATTATGAGGAACCCAAATATATAATTTTCCATGTCCACCTGTCTGACCGCATGTCACAATCGTTTTACGCGGATACTATTATTATCAATACATAAACAAAATTTGGCAGGTAGATAGATGTGCTTTGTGAACCGCTACAAAAAGCTGTAGTAAACTTATGAAAAAGTAAAAAATAAGTTTGACTTTCATACATAAGGAGGGATTCACCACTTTTTCCAATAAATTGCAGTGCCATTTAACTGAGTTGATATCGGTGGCTAACAACTAAATAAAATTTACCTTGAATACAATATTTTATAAAGTTTATCCTACGAGCAAAGAAAAACAGCAGGATAATGATCATTTCACTTTATATGTCTAATAAAAGTCGGTAATTATTAAAATAATATTAGTTGATGTGAGTCAGTTTTATCTGAATAAAAGACGGGTTAAAATAAACTCAATTTGTGCACCTCCTTAGCGGGATCCTATTCTCAATTCTGGCAACGACCTCCACACAAATTTAATACAATCCCCATAAGACCGGACTAAATAACAGTCGTGCAGGAAAGCTCACCACTAAAGCGAAGGTTTTACGACTTTAAAAAAGCTATTTTCGTTCGTAGTCCATTCAAGAGCTTCTTAAGAATTATTCCTATTCCCATACAAAAATACGTTCATTGTTTAAAAAGTCAAAACCGACATACATTTGTTCGAACAAAGGCAGTAAAAACGGTTTATGGACTTGTTATTGCCGTCCCGACGGACATGGCGCCTGGTGCAAGCATAGAGAGTACAGCGGGTTCAAATGGCTTTAACTCTCTTACAGGTCTCTCTCTCTCTATCTCAGCTTTCTTTACAGCTTATTGTACTCGTATAGTTGGAAAGATATTTTTCGTTAATAAAGCAATCCAATTTCGTATATTAAATGTTGTACAAAACGACATCAACTATTTTAACTATTTTTCTTATCTTTTGATTTTCTATCACCACAAATCAACCGTTAGGTACACTTTTTATTTGTAAAATTTATAAATAATTATTTGGGTTGTGTCCAACTGGATAATATAAATACATATTGTGCATAGTTTATAGGTTATTACTAAGATGCGTCACTTGTGATTTCTATGGATATATACAAAGTTCATAGCTTGTAGCATAGACGAACATAGCAATGTTCATCCATGCTTCTAGTAACTACCTATAATTCAAATTATATTTCATGAAAACTGTCAAACCTTACCACTACAAAAATCGTAATTAACTAACCAAGTGTTTTTATGATTGCTTAAGAAACTATTTGTACACTTGCAAGCATACATATGTATGAAATAAGCCTGTTGTATTATTTTTTGAGAACTCGTAGTCATGAAGAAATTATTAATATCAGTGCAAGAATGGTATATTTAGGTAAATAAAATTAAGCTTGTATTATTTATTTGTCAGCTGTCATCAACTTATAAATTGAACCACCATCAAAAATAGAAGCGGTGAAGCCAGATTTTAATGTATCCTACGAAAATCTTCATTCAGGAGCTCTTTCCTTTGAATTTTAATATAAATCTTGAATCGGGAGTTTATTAGCAGCGAACGGGACGGTAATAAATGCGAAAATAATGTATTTCCTCCTCAATGGAAATATGGAAGTAAACCTTTTTACGATTGAGAAGCTACGAATATTAATTTAATGTTGAATACAAAGGAAATGTACATTATTTACGAAACTCCGTTAAAGTCCGTTACCTACAATCATGATTATAAATTATATATTATTATTGCAAAGAATGCTGTGAGGCCAACGTGATGCTGTCAGATTACTTCATATCACGATATTGTTAATAACCAAGCGAGCGAAGCGATGTATGGTCCCTGTGTCAACTATTCAAATTTGCTCCATCGCATCGGTGTGAATATTCGCTTGTTTGGATGTTGGTGCTCGTATACAGGCAATAAGATTTTATCTCTAGAGAGGTTATATTCATTGTATATTGAAGTAAAAACACTTTCGAGGATAAGACATCCATAAGGCCTTAAGTACCTTTTAGTATCTTGGCCTTATATATCTTGGAGTTGCACTTTCTAAATACACAGGATGACATTGTTCATAAGTCGCTACACGCGTCTAACAGCGTTGCCCAAAAAGGTATGGTAAAGAAATTCGGTACAAAATTTTAAACAAGCATGAAGCTTGTGCACAGTTTTCTTTTACTATGGCGATATGGAGTGATTTATAATACAATCATTTCTGTGTAAAGACTATAAAAATTTGATTAAAACTGACGAAGATACACCGGTGTCCGTTTACCACACGCAAAAAATGGGGAAAAGGAGACCGCAGTCATGTGGTTTGTGACGTAGTCATGCTCACGCTGACTCACCTGTATTTAATATATTACATCTACTAACTTAGTGAACTTAGTGAGTAAGTGTACTAACTTAGTGAGTAAGTGTACTGTCATTTATGACATCACTGACCAACCGCAAAGCAGTCACGTTTTAAGCCAGACTAAAAGAAAAAAGTTTAGGCTGTAGTTGGTATATAGAACATACATACGCAGTCGAGTAAAACCTACAAAACCGACTTCAAAAGGCCAATTTTCTTTTAATTACCAAACCAATGAACCGATTTTAATGATATTTCTATGGTGCTAGTCTGATAGTATATTATCGTTTCATTTTAAAAAAGAGTTTTTCAAGTCGTTTTATAAAGGACGGAGTTATGCGGTAACGAACAATAACATTGTTACTTTTTGGGAATTGTGGGAATTTGGGAATGTTGGGAATTTCATATAAAACGAGTAACAGTGTTACATATAAAGTGTTACTCGTTGGGAACAAACATTTAAAAAATTCTACCGAATTGTGAACTTAATTTTTTTGCAGTCAGTAAAAAGAAGCGTAAATATTTGAATGGTTCGCATTACATCACACAAATGCGATCTCACTGGTGATGGTTTAACCATACAGATGTGTGAAGTTAATGATGACGATGACGTAAGTGGTGCACAGGTTGATCATCTCGAGAGGCGCGGACACGTTGATGGAGATGATGCGCCAGATCCTGAACTGGAACGGTCTCATCCGTGTGTACTCGAGGAACAATTCTACTTGATCTTTTGTTTCTGCATCTGAAACAAAATGGTCAAGACCGTGTCGAGACATGCATTTAGTAGGGTTCCGTGGCCAATGTTATGGTGTAAGAGAAAATCATATGTCGAAGATTGTTTGTTAAGGTCCGATTACCATACAAAATATTTTTGTGTACATTTATTGAGTGCCACCTGATTGTTTATCTTTTTTAAATTTTTATTATGAAATTTTCTAGCAATTCACGGAACACATCTCCCTGACAAAATCCGTTTATCGAGTGCTGATAGTCTCCGAGTAAAAGGCGGTGCCATATAGACATATTCAGACGAACATGGTGAATTTATAAGAGTTCCTCGTAGTTACTGCGGAACACTTAAAATATAATTAAGCCCGTATTCTATAATATAACTCAAAAATCTGTGAAACCAGACCTAAATAAAAAAAATTGCATAAAGAAACTTAAGAGAAGTGCTTTATAAAAGGAGAAACTTTTTTAAAATCTTTATTTCACGTTATTTTAAGCATAGCGAAAATGTCGCACAGGAGAAACGTTGTCGTGAGGAATTTACAAAATAAGTACAAAATATTATTTTAATATGTATTAATGTTACTATAGAAACTGATGTGGTTGCTCGTATGTTTACGTATTATACAAACCCAAATACGAGTGGACGCGAGGCGCGGCGCAGACGCGTGTGCTGGATGTTTGCAAAAGTTCTCTAGACGGTTGAAACTATAGTCCGAAATTTTTACTAAAGTCATGTTCGACACGTGCCTTTACTCAAAAATCCCTTGACTTACCGTTTTCATCAATAAGTCTATGTATCAAGAACAGTCTGATTTTTTCCACTTCGACAGCGTACAGCTCGACAATGACAAAGGGTGAGAACAGCAAGCCACATATCTGTGCGATGTGCATGACCAAGAAACTGAGGGACTCACGCGACTCCTGAAATTATAATAATATTTTTTAATCTGTATAGTAACTTTGAATCTCATCAAATTCACTTATGACTAGTGGACTTATTCAACTACTTTTAATTTTAAAGTTACAAATTTGGGAAAAACTGAACATTCATTATTCACATGGGATTTTTGTACAAGGCCAGTCTTTTAGTAAATAAGTCTGAAATTGGAATAGAAAAGTGATAAATTGCAGGTTTTCCTTATACAATAAAGGCGCAAACCTTTATTGTACAATAAAAACCTAAACCTTGACCGCCAGCTCACCTGATGTTAAGGTGGCGGCAAAATAGTAAATGAGAATATATTTGTAGAAAATAAAGAAAAAAAGTAAGTAAGTAGTTTCCAATAATACACTTACCAGTCCTTCAAAAATGGCAAGTATATGGTACACGTTTAAAACTAGTTTGGGTAAGTTGCAAGCCACACTCATAAAAAGCTGAAAAACAAAAACAAATGCATTTTCCACGTTAAAACGTTTTGTATTTGATTTTTATTTAAATTCCCTTTTCACTTACCGATGCGTAAAGTTCCGGAGATACCAAGTCCATCAAATCTGCGATAGTTCTATATAAATACAAGCAAAACTTCAGTTTATCTTCCTTTAACGTCTTATTATTCTTGACGAATAAATAATAGTTTTCCTCGGGATTTTCCTCCAACCTCATTCTGAGTGTTTTTAACCGATATCTTATTGTATCGAAGAGGATACATCGCCATACTCGACTCAAGTCGAGAGCGAATGGAGAAAACATGCTCACTAAATACAGCATCAGATCTCTATAACACGTGTAATACTTGCAGTACAGATATGTATAAGAAGCCCTAATACCCCAGATTAGGGCAGTGAAAATGAATATTTTGTATTTATCCCAGAAATAATGATTCCTTCTTATTCTAAGATATACATCCACTTCGCTTAGTTTTTGGAGAAAAGCACGCATTTTGCTTTTGAAAAATAAAATGATTAAAACCGAAGATGAGTATTCTAGTAAGGAACCAATTTGTGTGAGCTCTTTAGTTTGACAGCACATCATTGTCGCGACGGAAACAACTGCAACTAGAGTGATGCAGTATAATTTAACGGCTCTACGTATGATGTTTTTTTCGCGGTAGAAATTAAAGTCGTATCCGAAGATTAATAAGGTAACGAGCATCGGTTCGTACAGTTTATACAGAGTTCTGGGCTTGTTAGTTGGTGCAACTTTAGGAACATTTTTTGTAGGCATTTTATTCAATTTTATTTTGCAGTGAACGGCTTGCGTTTGAAAGCAAGCGTTTGTTTCTAAGTAGACTTCTTCACTGTGTGTGTTATAGAAATAGTCGATGTTTTGAACTTTTATAGTGTAAGCTTGAAACCCAAAGTTATTCCTGTAAATGTTATGAGATTGGATACTAACTTTACCTTCTTTGGTATTTTTTGATTGGATTTTTTACATATAAATTAAAAAGTCATCCCATATCTAAAGTTTATTCTATTTAACATTTTGTTCTTGTAAAATTGTGAAATAAAACACGACACGACTTTGTGCACTTGTTCAATTTTAATATAACTTACGTTATACTTACTCATAAGATTTGAATTTCGAAGCAATTTTGCTTCAAAATTCAAAATGTTTAATAAAATATTTCAAAAAATATAGCTAAAGTTCCAAAGATGTCAAAATTATAATATTTGAACGTACTCCACATTGGAAATGATTGTGTAGTGAATCCGCCCACCGTAACATTAACACACAACAACTTTCAAAGGCTTGCGCCTCGCTATGCTTATCAGATTTCTAGTCAAAACCGTGTTGAGTTAAACCATGAAATTAACAAAAGAAATATTTTACTATTGCTCCAAGACGTTATCACATTGAATAAGATTTAGTGATAAAGCTTCACACATTCAGTGAAAAACAAGAAATTCGTATTGAATATGTAGTGACTGTATTCACTATAACGTATGTAAACTGACTAGTCTTGAAATTTTAATTTCAAAGTCCAATTCTGGAAGGTCGGTTTTGAGCCATATATTGATTAGAAGCACATTATCTACAATATATCAACAGGATATATGGTTCCTGTTCCTACAATTAAATTTGAAAATATATATTCAAATATATTTACACCAAACTTCATCGGAATCGTGATAAATTTTGGATTACATGGTTTGACGTCAGGGACCTTATTCTAAGACCATTAAATGTCCACCTGTGAAAAAAATTATTTATTTATTTATTTATTAACAAAACGTAAGCGGCAAAATCGACACTGAAAATGAGGCCACAAAGTTCAATGCTGAAAGTTAAATTTTCAATGTCATATTTTGTTAGTTTTTTAAACTATAATTATTAAAGCTTGAATCATACATTCACGCTTTCCTATTTCTTTCTAGTATGAAACCCCAACCAACGTTAATAAACTGTCCATCCAGACATGAGCAGCGATGCACCTATCTGTGTGACGTCATTCATTCGCGCCGTTTGCAAATCGCGTCGACTTTAAACCACATAATATCTATTAGCTGATTACCACAGTACTGCAAGCGGGAAAACTCACTGTGAACACAAGAAAGAACTTTTTTCAGTCAATAATATTTTCCTTTCAGAATGTAGGTATATGTAAAACATTATTTATAACATTCCGAGGGTCATTGCCGATGCAGTTGTGACGAACTTCTTTCTTACTTTCGGATATTGTTTGACAACTAACAGAGAAGTTATAATTGAATGCAATTGAGTTACGTGATGTGAAAATAATAAATTAAATGTAGTTTTCTTATTCATCATCTCAGCCATAAGAAGTCCACCGCCGGACATAGGCCTCCCCCGTGGATTTCCAAAAAGACCGATGGGAAGCGGCTTGCATCCAGCGTCTTCCCGCCACTTGTATGAGGTCATCTGTCCATCTCGTGGCTGGTCTTCCTACGCTGCGCTTGCCGGTACGTGGTCTCCACTCGAGAACCTTTCGGCCCCATCGGCCATCAGTTCTACGTGCTATGTGCCCTGCCCACTGCCACTTCAACTTGCTAATCCGCTGTACAATATCGGTGACTTTTGTACGTCGACGTATCCCTTCATTTCTGATTCGATCTCGCAGAGAGACTCCGAGCATAGCCCTCTCCATAGCTCGTTGCGTAACCTTGAGCTTCCTTATACTTAAGGCCCATTGTTAGGGACCACGTTTCAGTGCCGTATGTCATCACTGGTAACACACACTGCTTGTAAACTTTCGACTTGAGGGACTGGGGAATATTGGACGAGAAGACGCTTTTAAGTTTCCCGAACGCTGCCCAGCCGAGTTGGATACGACGATTGACCTCCTACGTAAAGTTGGACCTGCCTAATCGTACCGTTTGTCCTAGGTAGACATATTCGTCAACAACTTCAAGAGTGAAGTTCCCCACAGATATTGGGGTGGGCACTACATGGGCGTTCGACATAACCTTCGTTTTGTCCATGTTCATTCTGAGGCCCACCCGTTGGGAAACTCTATTGAGGTCTTCGAGCATCGTACTGAGCTCTTCCATCGACTTTGCCATGACTACTATATCATCGGCAAACCGAAGGTGAGTGATGTACTCGCCGTTAATATTGATGCCGTGCCCTTTCCATTCCAGAAGCTTATAGGCATCTTCCAAACCGGCGGTAAACAGTTTCGGAAAGACAGTCTACCTGCCTCACGCCTCTCTTCAATGGAATTGCCTCTGACTGGTCTTGTACTCGGACTGACATGGTGGCGTTGTTGTACAAACACTTCAGCACTTCGACATACCGATAGTCAATACGGCATCGCTGGAGAGCCTCAAGCACCGCCCAGGTTCTTATTATAAAACTGTTATTTCTTTTAAACCCTCCACTCTGTGCCTTAACAAAGATCATTTTAAAGGAGTTTCTTTAGTCGAACACATCTCTGACCTAGAAAAATATAATTGATACTAATAATTTTACAGTTGTCTTATGCGATGGTTAAATACGGGTTAGTAAAAAAAATGTAAAGCTGTTGTGAAAGTGAGGCGTCAGTTGGCAATGATGCCTGTGCTGCTCATTTTGGAAAATACCACCTAATACTATAGAAACTATAGTCGAAGATTACGACTAAAAATAAACGTGAGTAGCCCATAACTTAAACAAACTTCTAGCTTTAGGCTGTAATTTAATTTCCGTGACTGGTAAATTTGTGCGATACGCTCTTTTAGATAGATAGATAAACTCTGTATTGTTTACACCTTAACTAAAACACAAATTACTTAGTGAAAAGGGTTTAAATGCTAGTTAAACAACAGGCGGCTTTATCGCTAATAGTGATCTCTTCCAGGCAACCTTGGGATGGAGAAATGATAATAATAAATAGATGGTGGGGTGATTAACTAAGAGTTTAAGAGCTTTTAGTGGGTCTTTTCTAACAGATACCGGGAACCTGAGTATATTTCCATTGTAAGCCACAACGTCACTTAATATCAGGTGGGTTGGCGGTCAAGTGCAAATGTAAGCATGCTAGATAATGTTCCATATTAAAAGAGGTTGTGTCACGGATAGGAGCTTACACTCCAGCATAATATGGACAACTGAAAGAGTTAGTCCTCTGTATTGTCGCTGTGCTGTGCACAGGGTGTGTAGTGTTCCCAGGGAGGCGGATATATCGGGCAGGTGGAGGCGAGCCGCGCGCCGCGGTGAAGCGATGCCGTTCATCATCTACATTGTGTACTGGGGCCATGACTTCCTATGTATTTTTTATTCACTACCGCTGACTACTTGAGAATATCCTGAGAGCGATGAATTATGTCGTTTGATTTTCTTGCGTTATGATAAGCATTACGTTAGCCTATAACAGCGCCATGATATGAAATAATTTTAACATAAATACATAAAACTCCCGTGCGGAAACGCACTAATTACGAAAATTTTGCTTTTATTCCGTGGCTTCTATAATTCGATAAGACAAATGTTGCCACCAATCCTTACTCATTCATCATCATTCATCTCAGCCATAAGAAGTCTACTGCTGGACATAGGCCGGGAGGCCTATGGGGGACCATGGATTTTCAAAAAGACCGATTGGAAGCGGTTTGCATCCAGCGTCTTCCCGCCACTTGTATGAGGTCATATGTCCATCTCGTGGCTGGTCTTCCTACGCTGCGCTTGCCGGTACGCGGTCTCCACTCGAGAACCTTTCGGCCCCATCGGCCATCAGTTCTACGTGCTATGTGCCCTGCCCACTGCCACTTCAACTTGCTAATCCGCTCTGCTATATCGGTGACTTTTGTACGTCTACATATCTCTTCATTTCTGATTCGATCTCGCAGAGAGACTCCAATCCTTACTAATATTATATAATTATAGTTTAAAAAATACTGAAATGGCCGACTTCGAAATGCGCAATATTGCAGTTACAGGTGGCGCCACCAACGCAGTATCTATGGTTCAGAGATTTTCCATACACGTAATCAACCCCTGTCGCGCTTCCCGAGTACTGATTGGGATGCTGTGTGTTCAAATCTCGACGGGTATTGAACCCTATATATTTGAAGTATTTGAACACTAAGTACATAATTATTATGTTAGTAATTTCACATTCTATGGAACATTACAATTTCTTTATATTACGATTCAATACAAAACATCAGCAGTTACCATTAAATACTTTGTGGTAGCACCGACATACATCAAAGCGTATATAAGCGTGGCGACATGCGAGCCCGTCTACTGAAGTCTATAAACTTTTCCCAGAACTCATGGTGAATGGTTCATGACGAAGCTCGCGCATAACTAAACTGATGTCCTGTTTATAACAAGTGACGGCGCATTACAGCACCGGGTGCAGCACGATTTGTACAGCAGGTGCGGGTGCAGGCGTGGTCAGGCACGCCTTATAAAGCCAGGTATAATTCGTCCAGTCTGCGCTGCCACGTTGAATGGCGATGCTGGTGCGTTCAGATAGATATACATTTTGAGCAAATATTTTGAATATTTGTCGCGATGAGCTCCCGGACCCATATCTAGTAACAAGATACACACAGATAAATAGATATAATAAATATAAAATAGAAGTAAGTTATTGTTTATCTGCATTAACGAAAAATACAATTCTTTATTTTTCAAATAACAAACAAATAATAAATAATTAATAATATATAATTTTTATTTTACTCTCCCAATTGTCAATAACAAAGACCGCTTGCAAGATCTATCCCTGTTATAAGGTTGAGACATGGGGTAAGGACAAATAGTGATTCAAAAGAGGACTGAATTTAACCTAATAACCAACCAAATTTCTTATGATACAATAATATTATTTTTTAAATACAATGTATCAAGCAAATATGTTATATGCCACTTTGTGCCACAAGGGAAAAGAAAATATATTGGATGGCATTGAAAGAAAATATAAATCGTACATAACCATAGATCCAATCAAGATTACAGGCCGCGCCGTATTAGGATCACCGTGCACTAGCTGCCATATTAAGGTCCTCCCCCACTTCACTAGTAGTAACTACTCGAGGCCGTGTCGGAAGGCACTCGTAAAACTTTACGAACTGACGCCCTCTTACAGATATCGGCGACAATCATCTTGGGTGCGCAGAGTAGTGCAGAACAGAAATTTTTATCCAGAATTGATTTTTTATTTGAAAATGATGTTCCAAATGCTTACATTTCCATTTTATTGACTATTTTAAAGTATAAGCTTGTTTTTAACATGTTTGACATAACTTGTTCTTGACACTGATTTTTACATTAACTCTATATTTAAAAAAAAACTTTTAGAAAATATAGAAAACTAAGTTACATCTCTTACTTGAGTTCGGAGGAGGATCTTCCACGTAAGATTGTCTCGCATTTTACCAGTTTTTAGTAGTTGTTGATTTACATCACAAAAGATACAACAGTTTATGTGTAGGGCAGACAGACAGACACCATAGCCTCACGAATAGGCACCATTAGTACGGAAGCCTTAAAAGTAAAAAAAAAAATAGCACTTCACTGTTATGTAAAGAAGGGATTTTTTTCAACTCTACTCCATCGTGTGGGTTGTCGTTGAAAAGATCTCACAAAATAAAACTAAGATTTTATAAATATTTTTCTACTCAGATATCAGATATAACCCAGCAAAAGTGTAAGAAGTGTGTCCCCCGAATTTCTAAACTCGTCATATAACAATTGTAACCAAATTATTTAATCTTCTAAATTATTAGCAGCTAATTAATGGAGACGATTTCTTTTTTCTTCCTTATTAAATATACAGTAATTAAATTTATATCAGAAGAAAAACAAATATACTCACAGTCTTAGTTAGCTAAGTGATATTCTCTGGCATCATCTCTACTCTATGCGCAAAAGGCTGAGATTTCAATAAACGACACAGAGTCCCTGATTGCTGCACCCGACTCTACATACGTCGTCGTTAAATGTGACACACGTCTGCCGTACACTAGAGTAGTTTTATACGAGTGCTGCTGATTTCTTGTCGATTTCCAACACTGGGGTGCTCTTATAGCTCTGTATGATTCCCAACACTGGGGTGCTCTTATAGCTCTATATTGTATGAAATTTTATGGTCGTGTCAAATGATAAGTGCTCAGCTTCCGATATTTGTTATGGAACGTCGAGAGGTAGAGTGGATTTTGGATGAAGATGGGTTTAAGTAACGCTTTAGGTGGTTAATTGCTGGGCGAGTGACTGGACTAATGCTTCTGCAATAAAAAAGAATTTTAGAATAGGTAGGTATCTTACAGCATAATGCTTTGATATCTTAAAGCACCTTGCACTTTGGCTTCAAAAACATCGGCAACGCCTTATTTTCCACAGGTGACGGCTGCTACTTACAATCTGCATGTTTGTTTTTTTTAGCAACATACCACGCCACATTTAATATAAAATACATTTTATTCAACATTCAATTCATTAAATTATTTAATTATTACATTTAAAATAACTATTTCAGCATTTATACGGATAAGATTTACATTATTTAAATCTGCTGCAACCGGGCTGGATAAAATATACTCTGACTAATTTTATTTGTTTTTAATCAACTTTTTAACTTTTTCATGGCAATTTATTTAGATAATAATAAAAGGGTGACATTTAAAGCGATCGTTGATGAATATCCTAGGTAATGAGGCTGAAAGTTTAAATCCTTTCATCGGCGAGCCAACAACTCGTGAAAGGGCAAGATTAATTACTGGCTTTTTTGTTTATTATGATAAAAAGCGTCGAGGCTGCATAGAATATTCCGAACGTAGAATGGCGTAAAAATTTACACTTAGGTATATATATTTCTACACTCGGCGATCGACAATACATTATCTCATTCATTTTCTTTTAAAATTTAATTAATATTTGATTGTTGAAGTCTGATGATCTGACAAGCAATAATAATTATAGAAACAATTAAAATTATATAACTATAAAAATTATGTTGTTGTATAATATAAATTATTTCTTTAGACTAATGACGATTTTACTTATTGTAATGTTTTCTCCGTTTGCCATCTTCATATCCATTTCTTCCACAGATGGTGGTTATCTTACTGGACAGTAATTCTTTGAGCAAAAACTCACCCTAACTTACAATTAAACCTTTGTCTTACCAAATTAACTACTTTAAAAATAGGTAACGAACCATTCACACCTTCAAAGGTAACATTAATTCTCATCCCACAAAGGAAGGCGGTTATTCCCTAATTAAAAGTGGCAGATGCAGGCACTTTACTCATTTCACACCTGACTAACCCTTTTAAGGATAACGCCGGTAAAGTGCATTTTTAATCATGTCTTAAGGGAAGGAGGGGAGTGAAGTTTGTAAGATTGTTATGGAAAATGTATCAGTGTAAACGTAAATCTAATACCATTAAACGAGCGATTCTTCTATATATGTATTTATATAATCTGAATCTCGGAAACGGCTCTGACGATTTTAATGAAATTTGGTTTGTAGGTAGCTTAGGGGACGATAAATCGATGTTGCTAGGTTTCATTTTTAGTGAACCCGGGGTTGCTCGTATTTTCAGTCATATAAAATCCGAGTGGAGTTCGGTCGCCCAGGTACTTTAGATACATTTATTTGGAATAGGGTAACGCACAAGTTGTAAATTAAGCTGTTATTGATGTAAAAACTTTGTAATTAAATAAATCGTTTTGTAAAAATAAAAAAAGGTTAGTAGTCATCGCAGCCATAAGAAGTCCACTGCTGGACATAGGCCTCCCCCATCGATTTCCAGAAAGACCGGTTGGAAGCGGCTTGCATCCAGCGTCTTCCTGCCACTTGTATGATATCTTCTGTCCACCTTGTGGCTGGTCTTCCTGCTTCCTTTCCCTCCTACCTCCTTTGTGGTCTTCCTGGTTAGTAGTAAAAAAAATATTAAAATATACGAATGTCCCGTTAAACATATGTGACGTCACGTCACGTATTTTTATCGGAGTTGCCGAGTCATGTTCGAGAAAGCGGCAATTTCAAGCCGCGACAATAATTAATTAAGAATCAAAATAGTTTGATTCTTTATACTTACCTTGAAGTTTGATTCCAATTATACGAGGATTCAACCGAAGACGATTATAATATTTACTTGCAGCAGTACTTGCGTTGTGCTGTCTTTCTTAAACTGTTAGGTGATCCACTAAAACAAAAAATAATTTCCTGTGTCCCGCTACGGTAATAGGAAATAAGTAATCTTATGCTCCCATAATCTGTGAGGAACTTCACTCTCGAAGTTGTTGACGAATACGTCTACCTAGGACAAACGGTCCGATTAGGCAGGTCCAACTTTACGAGGGAGGTCAATCGTCGTATCCAACTCGGCTGGGCAGCGTTCGGGAAACTTAAAAGCGTCTTCTCGTCCAATATTCCCCAGTCCCTCAAGTCGAAAGTTTACAACCAGTGTGTGTTACCAGTGATGACATACGGCACTGAAACGTGGTCCCTAACTATGGGCCTTATAAGGAAACTCAAGGTCACGCAACGAGCTATGGAGAGGGCTATGCTCGGAGTCTCTCTACGAGATCGAATCAGAAATAAAGAGATACGTAGACGTACAAAAGTCACCGATATAGCACAGCGGATTAGCAAGTTGAAGTGGCAGTGGGCAGGACACATAGCACGTAGAACTGATGGCCGATGGGGCCGAAAGGTTCTCGAGTGGAGACCACGTACCGGCAAGCGCAGCGTAGGAAGACCAGCCACGAGATGGACAGATGATCTCATACAAGTGGCGGGAAGACGCTGGATGCAAGCCGCTTCCAATCGGTCTTTTTGGAAATCCATGGAGGAGGCCTATGTCCAGCAGTGGACTTCTTATGGCTGAGATGATGATGATGATGAATCTTATGCTAGATAACTAAAAGTTAAGTAATATTTAATAGTTACTATTTAGCTATCACAAGCCTAATTTTAGGTTTTGTGTACATTGTTGTTGTGTAATTTTTTGCATTACTAAACGCTTGTGACTAAACTTTTTATTTTTATTTTACACAAGAGTTTCTTATTTATACATTATATAATATACAGCTGTCACTTACGAATTATAATATTATCTCAATTGTTTTTCCCTATTGAGAGATATATATTATATAATATTATATTATATATATATTATATCAGTAAATAAATCAACTGACTTTTATCATTGCGTTCTGTAGATTGGTAGTTGCAACAAATTCTGATATGTGATAATAATTGAGATGTTAAAAAATAAATAATACATTGTGTAGCAAGTAAACTATATTATATTCCACTTAAGTATACAAATACACTTAATATTTTTGCCTGTATAAAAAACGATTGAGGCAACATATTTAGTTATGGTACTCATAGTTTTAAATGTACGGCTAAACAAATTTGATGAATTTATTGCAGGAATCGAGACACTGTCCGGTAGCTGAATATAATACTTAGTTACAACTTTTCCAGCAATACTCAACATACATTATTTTCGTTAAGATGTCACTAAACTTCTCTTACAGCTAAGTATTTTGAATACCAAAACCTTTCCCTTGTGAAGCAAAGTTATCTTCTCCCGGAGATTTAATTAAAACTAGAAATAAAAACTAGTGCACAATAATCTGTACTAATATAAAAGCACGGCGGACTTTCCACCGGTTTATGACCCTCGCCGTCAAATATAAAACACGCTGGTGGAATTGTTAATTCTGCGAAACTGAGCATTTTTGATTATATCTCTTTATTTTAGAGATACAATGGGATATTTTCAGCAAGAAACACGTTTTATTTATTTGAATATTAAGTATAGAGCCTATCGAACGAGTACAATACAACTAAATATACAATACTATGTTATATCTTACTTATAATTTTTTGTTTGTGCGTATTTTATCTATAGTTTCCTTTTTATATTACATATTAATGTTTGTATCTCTTACGTGCCCAGTAAAACATAAGTAGTTATACCTATGGTTAATAAAAATATTCTATTCTATTCTATTCCTCGAGTCGGCTTTCGGATGTTCAAGAAAGCGTACTTGTACAACCTATATGAAGGGACTCTCGCAAGTACCTCTGGTTTGACGCTGTAGATGAAGATCTGATAATTTTACAAGTTATACCTCCTGAATGAGGTGAGGTCACAGTACTATGATAGGATGGGTGGCAACTTTTGCTGTCAAAAGAAAAGATAAATTTTGGTGTGGGGACACCTTATTTTGATCGAAGATGATTGAAGTAAATAGCAATTATTTCATAAATAATGTATTTATCTATATGGGTATATAAACTGAATGTCACAGGTTAATTAACATAGTTACAAATTAGTAGGTGTCCAATAATGGCTGAACTTATTCAATATTTATTCGACGAGCTCCATCCTCGGCCACACCGTCGCTTAACATCAGGCGAGTTGGTGGTCAATCGTAATTCTATCTTGTATAAAAAAAAAACGTTTACGTATATTTGCTTAATGAGTTATTTCTTATTCTATTTAAAATATTTTTAGTCTTATAATAATCGTCTTCAATTGTAAATCAGTACTTAAATTTGGTCATCATCATCATCACAGCCACAAGAAGTTCACTGCATATAGATGGCTCGCAGAGGCATATCATGGATATACCAATGCCCAGTTTTGCGTGACCTTCAGCCAGCGATCGTCTTCCTGTCATTTTGTTTGAGGTTGTCTGTCCACATTATCGCATTTTTTTAATTTGTAATATACTCGTAAATAGTGTCTCATTGTAATACCGACCTTAGAGCACTCTTTTGAAAGCGGCTCACACGACTCGTAAACCAACAGAGACACAGATACAGAAAGCACGGACAGTATAAAATATTTTAATTATATTTTATCACCACTAAAACTGTGTAAATGAAAAACCGGTTTCTCTGCTTTATGAAATCGTAAAAAACTTGTCTTTGCTCGCGGCGAGGATTTTACAATTCATAGGTACATACTTTTAAAATGTTGGAAAGGAAATGAGCGTTTTTTTCTTTGATGATTGTTTGTTGTGATTTTAAAAAAGTATATATGTATTCTATCAGCCATCTAGTTCCATAGTACAAGCTTTGCTTAGTTTGGGCTAGATGGTGTTGTTTGAAATGTCCACAAATATTTATTATTTATTTATTTATTTATCTTACCTAGGTAATTCTGTTTAAAATTAAAAAAAAATGGAAAACTCGTATCAATATGTTTTAATTAATATTTTAGAAAAAAATAACAACAGTAAGTCGTCAGTAAAGCATAAGCTTATTAATAAAAAAAAAAAGAGATATTAAATTACTATAAACATTTTCACTTCATCTATCTAAAAGCAATAATCTGTTACGTCAACAGAAACGACAATATAACAGTAAGTCAATTTGAAATTTAAATTGGATACAACGTTGAATGAAGCAATTGTCACGGATGAAGGATGATCTGCTCCCAGGGGAGAAGACGTTGGAAACAAGACGTTCCGCGAGTAATGAGATCTACCTACTGCCGATAAAATATAGAATATTTTTTATGTAAATATTTATTGGGCGCCTTGACAGCGAAACCGACTCATATCTTCCCTTTCATGCCTTCATGCCGTTATGCCCTATTTCATCGTAATTCGCGCTCCATCGTAGACCGTAACTGTCGCTTAACACCATGTGAGTTGACGGTCAAGTGCAAGTCTATCGTCGAATAAAAAAAATGATCTTAACTCTATTATGTATGCGTGTGCGTATGCTAAACACTTCATTTCTTGGATGTATATGCGTTGTAAACTGCGTATACCTTTATATTCAAGTATATTTAACGCGTTCCCTACACGTGTACACAAATTTTATATTACTGACAATATTATCTCCATACCACGGTTGCCTGGAAGAGATCGCTTTTAGCGATAAGGCCGCCGGTTGTCACACTAGTTTTTGTAAGTTTCTCTGTTTGTTTTTTTTGTTTAATAGTGTACAATAAAAAGTTTATCTATCTATCTCTCTTTTTGCTAACTTTTCATATATTTCGGTGTCTATCTAAACCTTAAAAAAGGACGTTGAAGTACCTATTCGAAACGTCAGGTCTCAAAAATATGTAAAATATGCGCGTTAAATACGTTAAATTAAAAGTTGTTTAATTTCAACAAATTATGTAAATTAATTTGGACCCACTCCTAGGGCTCTAATTTTGCATGTATGTGAAAATTGCAAATTGAAATGCAACATTAATATAATATGAAGCTAATCTAATCATAGAACCGGGAATCACATAGAGACTGGAATTTCCTGATGATAAGTAAGTTGAGTTTGGATTCATAAGCATTGTTTTATTGGGTACCTTCCATTACAGAGAATAATGAGGGTCTGAAGGTGGAGCCGGAAGATTGCTCCTACAATTTCCTCTAGAAAGTTCTAAGATATTGTTAAAATTATTACAAAAAAAGACGTACGGCACTCGGAGACTGCCGCGGTAAAGCTATTGCATAATAGCTTTACGCGCGGTGTGTTAGGGTATTTTCGTTACGGAATTTCTGGATTCGGTCTCCACGCTCAAGGCCCGCGATAGAAGCTATGCAATAGCTTAAAAATAGCTTCTAATTAGTCTTGTCTAATTGTCTTAGGGAAAAAACTCGTTATGAATTCCAATTTAAGTATCACAATAAAATAACTCATCACGGGAGTTAGCCGTCAGGACATAATTACAGATAATCCCTCGGGACTAATAATTACAATACGAGCTAGCTACTGTTACGAAATACAATTAAAGAATACATATAACACCGACAGCGAACATACTTTCTTGCTAAAAAAGTACACTCAACAGCATTTTAAGTAGTATTAATATCTCGTTATTCTGTACTTATTTGTATGTCCTTTCACAATTTTCGTCAAAATAACCAGGTAATGCTATAGAATAATCTTTGATATCGGACATCACAATTGTTACAGATATTTTGAGATAATTAATTCTTTCAACAATACTTATATAATGATAACCCAGAGAAAAGCCGCTCAGAATTCTTAGATAAATTTATTTTAAGCACTAAAACTTCTAATTTCAAAATTTTATCGCAGTCAAATTATTAGTTTTAATATAGTATTAATACATTTTATATTCTGTGCCTTAGGCAAGCGTAATGAAAGATTTTTTTTGGCGATCCCGTTTTTTTATGCCTGAAATACATTTACGATACTACTACGTATTATATTTTTCACCTCACAAGCTCGGAACGATTCTGTTTGTCATTAGAAATCTGAGTGGAAAAGTGCATTTTGTCCGCTAGCGTGGAATGAGTTTTTAAAATTCGAAGTTTTCTATTCCATACTTTTCTATACCTCAAGTCCACTGAAAATGTAATAGATACTTATTTCATGTCAGTGCGCCAACCTCATTTCTTTGAATAATCGCACTGACCAGCCACAGGTGGCAGCACTGGACTAGCGTTTTCCTCGCTGTAGTGAGGTGAAAAATTTTGTGTTTCACTCGGCAGCAAAGTTATTTTGCATCTCGTACTTTTGAAACCCTCGCTACGCTCAGGTTTCAATACAAATACTCGCCCCAAAAACCAACTTTGCAGCCTTGCATAACAAATAACTATTGGATACATCTCAAACGTGTATGTTTGCTCCACGCACTGGCCAGTTGAAAAATCAATCAATTAATTGACATTCTGGAATTTGATTTCTATAATTTATACAACAACGCCTATCGAGATTTCAATTATAATACTACATATATCTTAACGTACAAAGAATGACGCTGATTTTTTCGCGTTTACAAACCTGCATTAACCTGCATTATTTTTATATTACGAGATCAGGAAATATCTCGTAAGTATATACATTTAAAAACCGGGATAGTTTAAAATATTTTTTGATATAAAATGTTCTCAAATGTCAAATTGTTTTTGTTGTTTTTTATAGATAGACCGTCTGTACTAATATAGTACACATTATGTACTATATAATTTACTGATCACTGTAAAATAGTTTAAGACTTCGTAATGAAATATTCCTGTATTTCCCAAAAAATATACTATGTAATTAATATAATAAATAACGAGCATATCGAGTTTTCTGTCATTTTCAGCGTTTCCTCTGCAATATCCTCTTTTTACTCGATTAAAGGTGACGTAACCTCCTTCCGTAAGAAACGAAGTTTCTCGTGAATTTTTCAAGAAAAAGTCCTTCCTCCAATAAATAAAGTGAAATAAAGACAATGAGGGCAGAGAGTAATGATCCTGAACAGCTCCAATGAATGTTTCACTTCTGGAGGATAACTATAGAGATGTTATATTTCTTACTTATTCAAGATAAGCTAGCGCTTGAATGCAAAAGTACCTGGGTATGGTTGACAGGCCTATATTTTGATTATAAACGATAATAAACGCGATAGTAAATGATAAAAAGGTATTTAAAAGTGATATAACCACACGTACAAGCGTGTGTCTGTACCGTACCGTACCAGTATTCCAAAAAATATACGTTAAAAACTGAAAATTTAAATTCCGTAAAAGTTTTTGTTTAAGTACAGATTTATTAAAAAAAAAACCCATCAACAATTAAATAAATGTAATAATGCCTAGTTTATCAGCTCCATTAATAATACGTTTGGGTGCCAGTTGATAGATTGCATGTGTTAGTTTTTTGTTTTATCAACTTTATAGAGTTCTACCCTTTCTTCGCCGCTGTCCCCATCGATCGCGCGTGATGAGGCCAGATAAGGCCCAGACGGGATTGGCCGGCAGTTCCTCTCTTCTTATTTATTGGACTGACAGACAGACAAATGTGGGCAAACCTACAAATGGGTCGCTTTTTTCTTTGATCTTGTTAGGTTTGATTAGAGTGAATCGGAATGCTCTAGTTTGTTTTATTTGAAAGATGTTTATTTTAGAAGTCATTTAACTCTGTTGATTGCTACGTCTTTGTGTCAATAAAATTATGTAAGTACCTACATACTTTATTATACATCTGCGGAAGGAGAATTTTATTTTTCGATATTGTGGTGTAGGTATGTATACTATGTAAGTATGTATGTGTCATATGAATCATCATAATAGTCGGAGTGACTCTGGGTTTAATACAAGAAGATAACGCGTACGTAAACAAATAAAGGGAAAATTATTGTGTAATGTTTGCTAAATAAATAGGAAAATTATATCACCGTTATGTAGAACTTACGCAACGGATCTACAAATATAATTACTCAATAATTACTGGGAAATAGCGGTTTCTTATTAAGGTCGAGTATTATGTGTAGGTATGAAATAGGAATGCAACTACCACGCCGCTGCGTCCGCGCAGATCTCCGCGCCGAGAGTAGTTTTTTCGTTGCCCAACCAGCAGAAAACTAATGTGTGAAAATTATTAAACAAATATAAACCGACTATATTATATTAATAAAAGGTAACTGAAACTAAAAAAATATAACCTTTTTATACCATAAAATAGAAACTGAAAAAGCACGTAGGCATACATTTTTATCATCATAGAGAAGGCGTGTAAAATTAAACATAAAAGTAGTTATAAAATGTCTAAATAAATAATGCTCCTTGTCCACGAGGTAATAGACTACGTAAAGGATGTAAATTAAACACCATGTATACGTGTCTTGATCCGACAGCTAGTTACTGGTGCTACTAGCTGGTTGCTGGTTGATCTCATTTTATTCCAAATTACATTTATGCGTCAAACGATTGTGTGTTTTAACGATCTAATGGTACCGAAACAATAAACTAGATGGCGCTAGCCGGTGTATTGCTGTGAACGCGAACACCCCTGTCTGCCCTATATTTTCAAAAATGTATTTTTATATGCTTTTCAGTTTCTATTTTATGGTATACTTAGTAAGAAGTATTAGTAAAAGTATTAGTTTTAGTATTTTATAGTGTAGGTTTGTAGTATTTTGTAGTGTAGTAGTAGTGTATTATAGTAGTAGTACGTATAAGTTAGCTTCTATTAATATAATGCAATCGGTATTTTTTTTTATTTAGTTAATTAATTTATTAGATGAAGAAGTGAAAGCGGACGGACACGACAGACAAAAGGAAACTATAAGGATTTCTTGTATATTGTACCTACAAATAAAAGATACAATCACGGTGAGAGTATCTTACTTCGAAATCAGTTAAAGTAGGTAAGTAGTCAGTAAACCTAATTCAGCGAACAGTAGACTTCCCGAGCACATTTTTCTTTTAAACAATATCTTGACAAGTTGATGGCTAATTTTGATCATTTATTTGAAAGTCATGTTTACAATTGAGTTTCAGCTAGATATTTGTCAAAATGACGCTGCAAAAAGCTTCGCCCTTTTTGAAGGAAATATCTTTCGACCAGCCTTAGATCAAAACAAATATAAATGCATTTCTAGAACCTATAAATAAAATTTAAATATAAAATATATAAATAAAATTCACTTCACTATACATACGTCAAGACGAACGAGACGAGACGACGACGTAGACGAGGTTGCCTGGAAGAGATCGCTTTAACGATAAGGCCGCCTGTTGTTTTCGCTAGTGTGTAAGCTCTCTCATGTTAATTAGTGTTTTAGTATAGTGGTGTAAACAATAAAGAGTTTATCTATCTATCTATTCTATACGTCAAGACGAAACAAGAGCTGAAAACCAAGACCTAAAAGCAATGACTTTCCATCTCGTGGATGTAAATTGTAATACAAAATTCACGAATGTAGTGTCCTGGGTTGACCGATACTCATATACCAACAATGATAAACTTAAAGATTTTAATATAAACTCTCAACCTAGAGACGTCTATTTGCTGCTTCGAATTATTTTGAAAATCTAAATTATTTTAATCGTGTAGGTAAGGGGTCTAATTAGACCTCATTGAGCTCGGACGTTTTTGAGGACTAACGCAGCATCCCGTTGATACTTTATCAAAGCGGTAGATAGGTTTCCCCGGCTCTGCGTAGCAAGCGTCAAGTAAGGTAATTGCCGGACTAGTCTTCAGACGCGACACGCCGGGCAACGCTGTTAGACGCTTTGTGGCGTGACTTGTGAACAGTGACAATGCTGTCATATATGTTTAGAAAGTACACCACTAACAATAAGGCCAAGATTAAAACGCTTTAAGGATATGTCTTATCCTCGAAAGTGCTGAGAACTGAGATTTGCCATGCTTTTACTCCATATTAATGAGTATAACTTCTCTATAGATAAAATATAATTGCCAACATCCAAACAAATAAACATCCGGATAAATGAAAGCAAATTTAGGCAGTTGATGAGGAGACAGCTAGTTTTGCTGGCTCGGTCAGTTATACTCATGTGGGAAATTGTTTCCAAGTTAATTTATCTGCAGCCCTGCAGCGCCACCCCACCGCGCGCGTAACTCGATAGTTCCGCTACTTCTCTTTAAAGCGATGCAATGGCTGCGTGATAGAAACTTAATCCAGTTACCTCGTCATTAGCGCATGATTGTACCTCGATGACGAGCACCGGTGGTAATCATCTTTTTAACCCCTGACCCAAAAGGAGGGGTGTTATAATTCTGACGTGTGTATCTGTATGTCTGTCTGTGGTATCGTACCTCGTAAAAATATCAAAAAAAAAACTTTTTTATAGATTTTTTTTTGTTTGAAAGAGGATTTGATCGAGAGCGTTCTTAGAGGTTTCATCAAAATTTGTTCAGTCGTTCTTTTATGTTGGGTGGATTTAAGTTTATCAAAATTACTTAAGTAAATAGCAAAACGAGCAATTCGCTCGCCTGAATTAAACCTCCACCTTTGCCCATACAGTCATATGTCAAAACTTAGATATATGTCTTTAAAAAATTGCCCATTTTTGCATTAATTAGATAATATGTATTTGTAATACAACATAACATTATTCATATATTAAAAGAGGTCTTTACCTTAGAGTGTTTATCTGTCTATATTCAAGGCTGAATATAAATAAATAATTGCAAATATCACTATCTGCATAATTTAAGGAAAACATAAGGGAGCCATGCTACCTACGACCACACAGGAAAATAACAAGGTAATATATTTACCACAATAAATAAATTACATGATAAGTATTGGTACTTTGTCATTTTACTGTTAACATTTATTTACTTTTTTAACCGACTTTCAAGAAAATGACAAGATTTTTCTTTCTCTTTTTTGTATGTTCACCGATTACACACTATTATTACATGAGTACGGTTTTTTGATATTTTTGTACTGTACAGGAATTCATTGGCACATTCTCCCTATCCTGAAAGCTACAATCTTGGAATTTTCAAAGGTACAGTGAATAGATATCTTCTAAATTGACGAGCTCCATCCTCGTCCACACCGTCGTTTAGCATCAAGCGAGTTGGTAGTCAATTATAAATCTATCTAATTAAAAAAATGCAAGTCAAACGGCCATCGACTAGATTGCGGAAAACTTCGACAGTCAGTCCGATATATAGCTGCTAAGTTATCTCTGAGTTTTTTTTTAATTCGACAATAGGCTTGCGCTTGACTGTCAACTCACCTGGTGTTAAGCGACAGTTACGGTCTACGATGGAGCGCGCTTGCCTAGAAGAGACCTATTCACTCGCGATTATAAGATACCTATTAGATTATAGCTATTCGGAAAGACCCATACAAGAAGCGCATTCCATATTTGAGTTTGTATAGATTAGGATATTTATAGTCGAAGCCCTGCACCTCCGCTGACCGCCCTCACCTCTTGACAATGACATATAACGTTTAGTTCCCATCACACACACTTACTACAACATTAGCTGGTCTTGGCCCCGATGTATCGAGCTAGTGAAAAATGAGCCTGTTGTCGGGACGATCTGCACCGATCTGGGACCATTTCCTGTTCCGGCTGCGGCATCCATCTCACTCGGATGTTGCCGACACCCTTCCTAAGTCATGGCGTGCTAATGATACCTTATGGTGATTTTATAAAGTTATACCTATTTTACTTATAGAAACAACAAATGGCTCTTCATCACGCGGACGTAAATTCTAAAACAAAAATCACGAATATAGTGTCCTGAGTTGACCAATATTCATATACCTACCAACAATGACGAAATTAAAAAAAAAAATATAACGACCCTATGTCGCCGCGCTAAAGCCTAATTTAGACTGAGAAGTCTAGAGACGTCTATTTTGCCGCTTCGAATTATTTTAATCGTGTAATTGTGGATCTAAGTAGATCTCATTGAGTTCAGACGTTTTTGAAGACTGACACTACATCCCGTTGATACTTTATTAAAGCCAACAACTATATTTTGAAACCCTACTGTCAAACAACATACAGATTTGAAATTAGAATGGCTGTTTAGTTTTGTGAAAATTTAATGATATTCTAATTGATTCTATGCTTCATTTTTACCCAACTGTATAAAAAGGAGGTTTACGTTTTTAAAGTGTTTGAATGTAAGGATTGTATGTATGTTTGTATGTGTGTATGTATGTATGTATGTATTTATATATGTATTGTATTATTGTATTGTATGCCTCTATGTATGTTTCTATATTAGATACCTTCTACACCATAAACGGCTTGAAAATGCTGATGAATGAGGAGGCGTTGTTAGATTCGTTTTCACTCCCTGAATGTATAATAGGCAATTTTTTTTGTAATAATAATAATACGATTCTCGCAAAATTGAAAAATGCAATTTTTCGTAACCTCTAACGAAATTTTTAGTAATATTTATGTGATTTTACTAGAATGATTCCAAACAATTCGCATTTATAACCTTTTACAATTTTACGCATACTTTCTTAGAAAAGACGTGCATTCATCACAGCGTATCAAGCGCGTAACTAATTGCTAAGTTACACTGCGAAAACTCTTTTCTGCAGTCTTTTTTTTTTTAATACTCGTTACTAGTACTTTTCGAGGCGAACAAGTTAGCTAGCTAGCAAGTTAGCTAGATGCAGAGAGCTCCGACTCTGCATCAACTAGCAAGATTTTCGTTCTTCTGTCCGGATGTTTGTCGGCGATCGCATACAGGTTGTATTTTTTTTAACTAACCTTGACGTAACTTGGTTTAAATGTTCCTCTTATTACTCAATCTTTAAATATTAGAAAATTCGTCAAGTAGTTAGCGAAATAAAACGCTATGGATCCTCGGTTGAAAATAGCAGAAGTTTTATTTATTTATTTCCCGGCCGATTTTGAATAGGTACATAATATGTGTTTGACACAAACATTCGATAATAAATTAATTCTAAATAAGTATTTAGAATACAGTAGTAGACCTTGCGGATACTTTTAAGTGTACTCGCGAGGTCTACTGTTCGTAGAACTACTATTCTGTGATCGTAAATAACAAACAATTGGACGATCTCATTTATTGTAAACATTACCGTCGCTCACAAAAGGGAGAAAGGTACCTAGGAAAACTAAGATATTTATGTGTACTGTGCCGTCGTCTCTCCAGGTGTAACGTCGGTTCTAGCTCGTCCTTTATTCTAGAATACTAGAACTTTACTTTCCCGTATACTTATACATGTTTCAGACTCAAGTAATATCTATATTTTTTCCTGATTTCACAACCTAACAAGTTACAGACATGTATGTTTCAATACCTATAATTACGTCAACTAAATCAAATAAAAGTAATACTTTTTTAACCTATCATGATTATTCACTACATTAGAATCACAACAAAACAAATTCAAACCACACCACGGTAAATATCCCGTTAATAATAATGTAATAAAAGTAATATATCTGAAAATGATTCTGATGTAATAAAAGTTATACCTAAAAAGTGACTCTGTTCGAGATAAAATCACAAAAATGTGATTTTTTTGATGAGCATTTTCTATCTGCAGATAATTGATACTTCTATTTTCAAGTAGGTACTGAGCAGCCCTGGCCATTGTGTTTGGTAATATCGTCCGTAACAAGCGGTCAGGAGGTAAGTGCAGGCCGACATCGCTCTTTTATCCCTCTCTAATTGAGTTGCCATAGTAACTTCTCATTTGGAAAATAATACTTTTTATTTCCTACACTAGCTGTTACCAGACACTCCGGACACTTAGGAAAACCTATCAAACTTACCACTGCCAATTGAAAATCTCAGCAAACTCGAATGTATTTTGTTGATTTTCCTTCATGAAATTCTCAATGTGGCCCTTAGCATAATAAAACAAAACCCAATACTCAAGCTGATAAAAATACATCTGCAATTAGCAGTGTTAAGAGAGTCAAGTGACAAATGCCAGGCGGGGGGGCCCGCGGAGAAGGAGGGGGGACGGTGGGGGCGGCATGAAATAATTGTACTTTAATCTGTGGATATAAATCAAGAACGCTACTTAGCACTCGATTAGCATCCAACAAGAGCGCGTAAATCATCGTGACAGGTCCTCCCTCCCTCTTGTGATGTGCAGCTATGTTGCAATATGGATATATATACCAAACAAGACACGGACGTGCTACCGATCAGGCAATGGACCACTAATATTGTATTAATTCTACTGTAAATCTGCGCAAGTAAAAATAAAAATTAAAGTGGTTTTTCTTTTCGTTAGCGTAGGTAGGTTTTTTATACGTATGGGTAGGTGCTCCGTTGTTAGCTTTGATTGTTGTTTGACTGGATTTAAAAGGGAATAATACAAATCCGGTTGCAGCTAGTATTCTAAGTATAATCACACCACCACCTTTTTCATGAAGCAACAAAGTATCAGCTGTTTACTTTAGATTCAGTAGATCGCCTAGGTTTGCAACAACTTACTAATCCTTCAGTACCGCCGTAGGGTAGCACCTGTTAATTTATATCCGTTAAATTATAATGCAGGATCTAATTCAATATAATAGATATAAATGATTGTGTCTTTATAGGTATTAGAGTTTTTTTGAAGGGAAAACTTCTTTAGCGGCGTCGTGCATTATTTGGATGGGTAAACAATGTTAAACTCGCGTCAGATCGTCAGATTCAGATTCGTAATACGAAAATTCGTAAGACAGACAGATTATTTTAGTCGGAAACCTATTATAACGTTCTGCATTTAAAGTTCATTTTGGTATGTACAAGTTTGTCCTTCTAGCATGACGTCATTTCGTTGCGCCGAATGCTTATTTTCGACAAATGCACATAAGACTCGTTAGCTCAGTAGGTTAGAGCACCGATATAAATTTCAATTTGTCCATCGGAGGGCGGAGGTTCAAATCCTTCACGAGTCAGTCTTTTTGCTATTTTATTTTTTAGTTTTCACTTCTGCAGGCACTCCTGGAGTGCAACCCGTTGTTTTTTTTTTTACTTTGAATTCACAAGAATTATATAGAAATAACCAACCAACAAAGAGCATGTCTATTCTTGAAGCACAATTACGGTAGAGATCCGAAAATAAACATACATTTTAAAAAAACGCTACGAATTGATAACCTCCTCCTTTTTTGAAGTCAGTTAAAAACAGGTGTCACATTCATATCCACGCCACGGTTCAAAAATCACTTAGTGTTTATACGACCTTTTAGTGGTCAGTTGAACGGAGTTATACTTAACATATAATATCATCCCAACTCAACACACTTACTGCGATTTTGCTAATTTGAGAAGCATATTTATAGAGATAGATATCATTTCGCAAAAAGTCGGTAACATTGTTAGTAAGAAGTTAGAACGATAAGAATGTTTTACATAATCATTTTAATTTAAAATTTATGATCACGTAATATTCCAAATAATTTTAATGAAAATTAAAATATATCCCTTCATTATTTTATTATTTGAAGTCATAAGATTATGTATTATTAAATACTTGGGTATAGAATTATACATTTATGTACGACGCCACCCCTAAAGTAATAAAATACAATTTTTATTGTTGAATAAGTGATTGATTGAATTAAATTTAATTGAACCAAAATTAAAATTATTTTAGTATAGATCTACTAAAATAATTTTAATTTTAGTAATTTTTACGACCACATTTTCATAAATATATAATTTTCATAGTTCTATAAAACTTATGATGGACCACTGACGTTGATACTTTATCAAAGGAATGGACAATAAAATAATTACTATGAAGGCTACTTGTAGTAATACAGAATAATGACATAGCTTTCACAACCACAAAGCTTCAATTAAAAATAAAAAGTACCAACTTTCAGACAAAAATGAAAAGAACCATAATCTGCCTGCCGCAGGTTTTTTGAAAGCTTTGACTTTGTCATTTTCAGGTTTTGCTTTATCCTTTGATTTTCTACTTTTATGTTGGTGCTTTAGTTTAGGCTTTAACATAGGGACAGTTACGTCTATTATAAGACAAAATTCAAAATTCATGATTTATGCATTTTTCTACTTCTTCATCAAGTTGGGTCTCTCGCAGACTCCTGGTGGTGCTGCAGCATCAGGCTATGGTCACTATGTTCTTACACTAATATTGGAATGCTTGAATTCATAATTTCAAATTGATCAGAACTGCAAATGTTGCTCGTATCCTTTCATCAGCAAGAAAAGAGCTGATTCAAACTGCTGGATTTCATAACAGAAAAAGTTCTCGATCAAATCATGTAAAAGTGTAAATATTGAAAATATATAAAGAAAAAGAAAGAAAGAAAGAAAATATTTTATTTTTATACACCATACACTACAACAAAAAGAGAGAACACAAGTACAAATAACAAAAGTAAGACTATTGAGCCTAAAAAATATGCAGTTTTCGCTGTTGTGTTATATAATAATATGTATACATTAGCATGGCGAGACAGAATTCGTGGCCCTATTTACATTGAAGTGCTTGCACCACAGTAACATGATCTTTCCATCAATATATCCTCTATTGCACCCTCACAATGCTATCTTTCCAATTCAATTCTCGTCTAGGTCCAACTTTAGGGCATCCATAGGTATTAGGTAGCCATTAAGTAAGCCCTATCAGATTATACATCGCCTGATAATGCCTTTTATGCCTGCATAAAAGCAAAACACTGTCAGTGAATGCATTTAAAATCCGCTGGTGATTGTGTTACTTACTCATTATTGAAAGTTTATTCGTTTAGAGTCCGTGCTGCGTTTCTAGGGGACTCGGGAAAATTCCGTTTATTCCCAGTAGTACTGTTGCCAGTCCGGTTGACCGTACAACTGAGACTTTTAATTCCCAGTAGTACGGTTAATGGCGGCTGACCGTACTACTGAGACTTTACAAGTCTCAGTTGTACGGTTATTAACAGTTTAACTACCAACAACAAAGTTTTATCGTAAAGAACTAGATAACCGAATACATATTTCCATTAAACATATTATTTAGCGCTTCGCCGGCCGCTGCCGCGGCACGCTCGCTACGCCCGCTCGGCTCGTGCGATGTGTTTTTAATGTTCTAACATAACCTAACCTACTAAATAATATAGTGGCCCAAAAAGTAGGTTAGGTTATGTTAGAACATTAAAAACACATCGCGCGAGCCGAGCGAACGCAGAGAGCGTGCCGCGGCAGCGGCCGGCGAAGCGCTAATAACCGTACTACTGAGACTTGTAAAGTCTCAGTAGTACGGTCAGCCGCCATTAACCGTACTACTGGGAATTAAAAGTCTCAGTAGTACGGTCAACCGGACTGGCAACCGTACTACTGGGAATAAACGGAAAATTCCAGGCATTGTATGGCCATTGCATGTCGTGTGACGCATCCAATAGAGTAGGTATACTAATAATAAGATTTAGTTATCAAAGAACGTCATTGAATTAGGTATCATTAGTACTCATGAAAAGTCAATAGTTCGACAATTGTCCGTCTCACTCGTGCATACCAACATTTTTGAAAATGTAATCTGACTGAAATGAATTGAAGTTTCCGTCAGTCTAGTCGGGAGACCGTCTGACTTGCGATCCGCAGGTCCTGGGTTCGAATCCCACGGCACACACACGCAGTTATGTGCGTATTGTTGATTGTCGCTAATTTCAAACGGTGAAGGAAAACATCGTGAGAAAACCTGCATGTCTGGGAGTTCTCAATAATCTTGAAGATGTGTGAAGTTCACCAACCCGCACTTGGCCAGCGTGGTAGACTATGGCCTTACCCTTCTCACAATGAGAAGATGGCCCGCGCCCAGCAGTGGGACAGTTTGTACAAACAGGCTGATAAAAAAAAGGAAAAAAAAAATAGTATGTCACAATATTATTTGTAATAACAATCTTAGACACTTATTTTGTACTCCGTATTTTATTAATTTTCTTTTTAGTGTGCAATTAGTTTGAATATGCACTTCCCGCCCGAATTGCGTATTTGTTTTACATAGCGAAATGTTGATATGCATACCTAAATTCATAATCATTTCCATTGCATAAATAAACTATGTAAAGAATAACTTATACGCAAAGTTACGAGTAACGAGTCCACGTACATGCGGCGTAATCCAGCTCTTTGCGCTAGAGTGGAAAATTGTTCAGCCAACTTCCTTTGTTCAGTGACCACTCGCCGGATTTTTTACTATTTAATTCACTGAATAACTCTTACGAGAGTCGAGTACTTCTAGTGTGGGAGACAATTCTACGTTTTGTTACGATTGCAAAAAAACAAGTGATCTTGACCATCAGTTTTCTCAATGTAGAACTGTAGCAGGACTGTAAACTACTAAACCTAAACTGTAACTGTAGCCTAAACGGCTTGACCGCTTTTGATGTGCGAGGTGTCGTTAGATTCTTTCTTCACTCCCTGAGTGTCATGGGATTTATTTTATAGGTATATTTTTTAGATAATAATAATAATAATTCTGTTACAAAAATAAAAAATGCATTTTTCGTAACCTTCAACAAACTTTTTCGTAAAAAATATTTAATTTTGCAACAATTACTCGAAAGATTAATGCACATTAACAACATTTTACAGTAAGTTATTCCGATATAGTTCCGATAAGTTTTGTTTTTTTTAAATAAAGATACTTATTGGCCCTAATTAGGATAAATAATTTGAATGGAAATTTACCACATTAAAGCTGTAAATAAAATATGCGAAAATAAAATACATTCATTGATTGCATTATGGGCTCGTGCAAATGTAAGTAATTGGTATGGTCAATATCTCACGGACTATATAATAGTAGACGCGGGTATTACTTGCAATTTTGAGCTCTCACGGTCCGTTTGTCGAAAATACGAGTATCTGCGTTTTTAGACCTTAAGTGGGGATTGTCTCGAGTACTGGGATATAGTTCTTCTGTGGAAAACTTTAAAATTTTGTTCATATAAATTTCACTTGCATTTATACGACCTTGTTTTTAGGGTTCCGTACTCAAAGGGTAAAACGGGACCCTATTACTAAGACTTCGCTGTCTGTCCGTCCGTCCGTCTGTCACCAGGCTGTATCTCATGAACCGTGTTAGTTAGACAGTTGAAATATCCACAGATGATGTATTTCTGTTGCCGCTTTAACAATAAATACTAAAGAAACAGAATGTAATAAATATTTAAGGGGGCTTCCATACAACAAACGTGATTTTTTTGCTCGTTTTTGCTCGATATTGATAACGGCAACAGATAGACGCTTGAAATATACACAAAATATTAAGATAAATTATTCACTTTAAAAATAAATAATTAAATTAAAATAAAATTAATATTTAAGGAGCCCCATACAACAAACGTGATTTTTTGCCGTTTTTATTGATAATAGTACGGAACCGTTCGTGCGCGAGTCCGACTTGCACTTGGCCGGCTTAAAAAAAAGTATAATTTGTAGTCATAGTACAATGTACTTTGCGTGTCTTTCGGTAAATATAATAGATATACAATTGCAGAGACAAGACAGGCCTCATGGCTCAGTGGTAGTACGACCGCCTTCTGAGCTGTAGGTCGGGTTTCTATGTATCATAAGTATGAAGTTACAAAAAAAAAGTATATATGTAACTATGTATTCTATCAGCCATCTAGTTTCCATAGTACAAGCTTTACTTAGTTTTGGCTAGATGGTGTTGTTAAGAAGAAAAAAGTTAAGAAAAGGTATACTGAACTTATTTTAAAATCTTTTATATACATATAGGTAAACGTTAAAGCTATAGGTAATTGTTGGAATTATTATTATTTGTACAACATTAATATCTGATTTTCTTAGAATAGATTATTTTTTAAATTTTCTGAAATTTAATTTATATTGTATAAGTGTTTGTGATACAAGTGGCGGGAAGACGCTGGATGCAAGCCGCTTCCAATCGGTCTTTTTGGCCTATGTCCAGCAGTGGACTTCTTATGGCTGAGATGATGATGATGAAGTGTTAGTTTTATCCTCAAGTTATCTATACAAGGAATCTTTAAGATAACAGTTGTCTATTCGACAGTTCCTCGGTGGGAGGCACTGTAGTGAGCAATCACCCATTTTACTGCCCTTTGTCTTTATAAATCTCAGCGGAGATACATCTAGTCCTGAAGAGACTCTCGTTAAGGCAAGCTGTGTCCAATGGCTCGCGCAGTAGACCTCGCAAGAAAACCAACAGATACAATTTGTTCCATTTTATATTAGCTATCGGGCTAAAAGGCTCACCCTCCGCTGGCATGGGCTGAGGAGGTCATGTGGCGCAAGTGCGGAGCACTTCGCGTTTTTCTTTTGCCACGCGTTATTAAAACCTAGATTTTCCTAGAATTTGTATGAAAGCTATATATAAAACTTAAATAAATGTAATTCTACTGAATAAAGCTAACTGAATAACAAACGCATATGTCTTTTAATTAAATCAAAGTATCCCTTAGCTAGGCTTAAAGTGGAGCGTGCGATTTTTTTCGCCATTTTTAGGGTTCCGTACCCAAAGGGTAAAAACGGGACCCTATTACTAAGACTTCGCTGTCTGTCTGTCTGTCTGTCTGTCTGTCTGTCTGTCTGTCTCCAGGCTGTATCTCATAAACCGTGATAGCTAGAAAGCTGAAATTTTCACAAATGATGTATTTCCATTGCCGCTATAACAACAAATACTAAAAATTAAAAAAAAAAATATTAAGGGGGGTCCCCATACAATAAACGTGTTTTTTTCGTATTTTTTTGCTCAATATTAAAAACGGTAACAGGTAGACGCTTCAAATTTTCACAGAATACTTACTTGTATATTACCTTTCAAAATAAATAATTAAATAACTATAAAGTAAATATTAAAGGGGGGCTCCCATACAACAAACGTAATTTTTAAGCAATTTTTACTCAATCTTAATTAACAGGTAGAAACTTGAATATTTGTAAGTAAATATTTAGAAATATATTAACTATAAAAGTAAATACCTAATCTAATACATAAAAACTCACAAAATGAAAATAATCCGTGCATCTAAACGCGGTGCGAGCGCCGCGCCGCGGTGTGGTGGTGGCGCGAACGCGCGGGTAGCGGGGGAGGTAAGATCACGGAGCGAGCCATAACCGCGCGTATTCGCGCGAGCGTCGTCATGCTGCCCGGATGTGTATCGAAAACCTACCTATAAGTTTGCAATTTACTACTTGGAATTTCGTTGATTTCTCGTTATTTTATAAACAGAACTAAACTTTGTAGTATTATAGATGATAGTACGGAACCCTTCGTGCGCGAGTCCGACTCGCACTTGGCCGATTATTTACGAAAACAATCATAGAAGTATAAATGTATAGGATTCGTGTCGTTACCTTTTGGATCTTTTTTGAATCTATAAAAATTACATGAAAATAATCTTTGAAATTAAAATCTTACCTGTTTAATTTTCAATATTACTTTACGCGTTACGTGGCCGTATATTTTCACCTATTTACATATACTGATGTCTATTTTACCTACGAAAAGAATATAAATAAGTACTTAAAAAACTTTTTAAATTAAACTGTTTATTGAATAGAAAAATAATGATATAGGTAATGTATTTACTGTATTCTACTAGAAAAGCCCTTTCATTTGATTCCCATATTGTAGGGGTTGTGGAAAAATATGAAAACCGCCATTTCATGGCGGCGAGCGGCCATATTGAATTTAGAATGATACTCAGTTTGTTTATTTCATTGTATTGTCATCTAAATTATATATAATTATGTTATGTGGATAATTCTGTAGACAAAGTACAGTCAGTTTTTCTTCTATAGCAAAGATGCCTTAGAAATATTTTTAAAATGAAAAGTACAAATAATCTCCGAAACGTATTTAAATGTAATAAATGTCTTACTATTGTTAGTATTTATATATTAGAATTATGCATATTTGTACAAAATAATAAAACTATATATTTCAACCATTTATCTAGCCGTGCTGATAATTTGCGTACCAAACATAAATACAATCTTTGCGCTCGCCAGGTAAATAATAAGATGTATGCAAGAAGTCCGTCTAAAAGCGCTATTAAAATATATAACAACAATCTCCCTGTAAAAATAATAATGTTACTTTTTTTTATACTCTATAGATCTACGATTGACCATCAACTCGCCTGTTGTTAAGCGACGGTGTGGCCGAGGATGGAGCTCGTCGATCTAGAAGATATCTATTCACTCTAGCCTTGAAAATTCCAAGATTGTAGGTCTCAGGAAACAGAGATGGTGGCAACGAATTCCAGCATTTTTGTTAATGTTAATAAGTAGTGTCTTTAATATTAATGTCAAAATATATACTTACTGACAAATTGTTATCGTATGTTCGTAAAGGACAAAACTGTTGATACTTAATAATTATTATAACATCATTGTACACAGACAATCATCATTGTGATTGACGGTTGTTGTTTGTCGAAAATAAAGCTGGCTTGTGTCCGAGAGCTTCTATTTCCCCGCCATACCGAGAATACCTCATCACCCGGCAGGATCAGATCCTCGCCGCGCTCGTAAACTCGTCGCAAACAGGCGTGTTGCGGCGTGCAACGGCACGGAATTAATGTTTACTCAGCCACCTAACTATGTCGATCACAGGTTGGGAAGAAGTTGTCACAAACGAGCTTGTATATTTGTTAATTTGTTTTCTAAGGCCGTACAATAGAGCCATTTCTGATTATTTGTCAATCCCATACAATGATAAAAGATTATCTTACTTTTATCTAAGTGCCATAGAATTCCAGGAGAATCCCTATTACATAAAGGTTATACTTTGTGAATGTGTGACTTTGGTACTGATTCGCGCTCAAATGGATACATAGATAGATAAACTCTTTATTGTACACACCTTAGAACTTATAATCAAGAAAAAATATTTAAAACTAGAGTAACAACTAGCGGCCTTATCGCTAAGAGCGATCTCTTCCAGGCAACCTTAGAAAAGCTGAATGATTTAAGTGAAATATAAGTTCTATAAATCTTTTATCAGCGAAAAACGCACCATTTAAAAAAAAATTAAATTTACTTAATTTTTTCAGACCTCATAAAAGTGAATACAGACCTTTGACAGACCTCATACAAATGGCAGGAAGGCGCTAGTTGCAGACAGCTTCCGACCGCACTGAGCCAGTTGTAATAGATAGAAATATACCTACATTTCTATTGTAATGATTCAGTCATCCAGTCGATACATTTAAATCCCTTATTTGTTTCAATTAAACACTGAACCTAGGTCATACCCCTCACGCTGAGTACACGCGACTCGACCAGAAATTAGTTTGCGTCGCAGTTGGTGGGGAGACTATTATTTTCAGCTGCCGGCCGATGGGAGTCCTGTCGAAACGCATCATTGTTGCGTTCGGATGGTGTTATGTTGTACATCATTCAGCATTTAATAAATGCTGAATGATTAGATTTTTTGATTTAGACACGATTAGATTAAGACACTGTCGCTGTGTCTGTAGAAAAATGTACATGTTTGTCAATCTTCTTGATCTTCATCCTTACTCTTCCTCATAAAACGTGGCATTTTTTGTTTCCTTTACTTAATCTGTAAGACTTCTTCTCGGTCTTTCTTGTACTCCTTCTCTCATTCTAGAATTTATGGTAATTACAATATTTGTCTTGTCAAAGAGGCCAAATGTATACTTTGCCCTTCTGATTTTCTATACTTGTTTTCTTGTCATTTTTACACAGCTTATTTCTTCCATACTAACACAGTATTCAAATGTGGCTACTTTTTGGCTTATTTTAGTTATGGTCCATATCTCGTTTCCATAGTGAAAAGTTCCAAATAATGATAGGTGTATAGTAAACGTTTTCGTCTAACACCAGCCAACAAATCACAACATAAATATTTTGGACTTTTTCTGATCACGAGCAGTATATTATTATTATTATTTGGAGCCTGTTCCGTCCCACTGCTGGGCAAAGGCCTCCCTATACTGTTTCTCACGAGCAGTATAGTATTTAATAAATTATAGTTTGAAATATGTCCTTCACTTTAGAAAGTATATAGAAAAAAATTGTTGGTTACATTGCGTCGGCGCATTACTGCACAAATCCATCCAGCAAAGCCAGCTAAATGCAAATCGCTGATAATCCATTAGTAGAGGGCATTGTGTACAGACACTACAGCATTCTGCTCTACATTGTACTAGTGTGTACTCTGTACAATGTAGCTCGTGTGTAGGGGCCTTAATGACTGAGGGATCGACGAATTACAAACTGACAGCGGCGGGAAAAACAATCAAGGAATTACTTAGTGCGTAGGACTCGCTGCTGCCAAATAGTTTTCATACATATGTATTTGTTTTCACCATTGTGGTGCTTTAGGCGGGATATGAGTATATATGCGATTGGCGTTCCTTTAGATCTTTTAATTTTTTGTAAAATTACCCCCATTAGAGTTGCCCTATTGCGACTTGATATTTTGTAGATTGTATACGTAGCGTATTCTCGAATCTGCGAGTCAGTAGCGCCCACAACAGCCGTTTGAAACGTCGAGTTAGTTTTGAACGTAATACTTGCACACAGCTTTTCATATTATACTCAATAAACTGTTATTTCATAGGAAAAGTTTATCGAGTTTGAAAAATAAGCAACTAGTCTCACGGTTTTTCCTGTAATCAACCTAATTGTCAAGCGTAAATAGTGTTGCTGTAAAACAACAGCACAATCACCATGTTTTAAGTGATAAGTTGTTCTTAACGCAGCTGAAAAGAGGCATATAAAATTATATAATATGCGGCTGTATTACAGTTATTTTTTTGCCTTCATCTATTATGTTATATAAAAGTTAATAAATATTGTACTATAGTCAACATTTTTATCTGATCAAATGTGCTTTTGACAGCAAATCAATGGTACTGGCCAATGCAATGGTACAGCTGGTATACTGGTCCAGCGGTGAAAATCAATTACATTTAAAGTACTCAAAGTATTCTTATTAGTTGTTTATGTAAAGTTTAAATATGTATATTCTGTCAGCCATTTAGTTACCATAGTACAAACTTTACTTAATTTGGGCTAGATGGTATTGTATATAATATCCACCAATATTTATTTATATACTTCATACATAATGCAGCTACAGCGTGTTGTCACGAGGGAGAACACAATCTCTGAACGAACTCTAAGAAATAAAAGAAAAATCTCAATACAGAGTCACGAGTACCTATAGTGTAATCTTGACATAAAGATGCCGCAATCATCTTCTTTGTCTGAGGCAATCATGTTCTTAGAGCCCCGCATCCCCAATCTAGTACAAAGCGCGTGCAAATCTCAAGAATGTAACCAATTTTCTCGAAAATTGTCTAAGATCCTTAAAAGTTCTCTGTCAAGACTGAATTACTGGCCTGAAGTACAGACACCCTATTCTCTGGTTTTAATATTGAGTAATCAACTTTAATGCATCATAGTAATAAAATATATAATCTACTGTACCAAAATAGATTTAAACATAGATTTTGTAGTATATTTCTCAATAAAGTAATTAGATTAGACCCTTTAATTTTAATATCTTGTATTTTATTACTTAAAGAAATAAAAATACTATTAGGTACTTTATAAACTCTCATAGTAAAAGAAATGCACTACGTATAAAGTTAGATTATCAAGTTTTTGAGAAAACGTAAAAGTCAGGAGAGATTAGTAAACGTCATTAGGTAAATTAAACATAAACATTAAAAGTATATTTCATAGGTATGAAACTGAGTTAAAGTCCAATAATAAAAATCCTTCTAGCGAACTTTGTGAAGTAAAGAAAAATATAATATATAACAATCCTTCATAAGAACTCTGATAAAAATAAACCGAAGAACTGTTACCTAATAAGTATCCAGGCTCACCGCCATAAACTCTTGCAAGACATTACTGTCAAACAGTGAACAATCGCCCCTGCCCCTTGAATCTTGTCTTGGGGCTCGGGGCTTTTATTTCTTCAATCAAAAGTACAAGTAGCTCTAAATCTTGGGTATTCTGTGGAGAAGTATATTCATACCACATTATTTTTTTCTGTATGTTCAAAAAGATCCACAAAACGAGAAAATGAAAACAATAATTTCAAAGCACATCACGCTACTTGAAAAGAGATGGCTTGGGAAAAGAGATCGAGTTGAAATCAGTTTATAAAAGCTTTCTGCGGAAAACCGAACATTTTGTAAGATGTCGAGAAATAATAAGTACTAAAAATGTGACCTTCCAAAAATATTACAATATCAGAATTAAACAGTTTCCAATAATTATAATCGCTCAGTTTAGGCCGACTTACGAGTACTGCTAAATTAATAATGAAGGGGGACCGCGGAGAATTTGTCGACTAAACCTGATCGTGGATTTTCCTGTATTTGACTTTTTGTTTAGAGGCTTTTTGTAATGTATTTATTATAATGATTACAGACTTGACTGAGTATAATCACTTTGATAAGTTAATTTAATTAATTATTAAACTTTATTATAAGAGGATTAAAGATATTACTACTAGCTCTATGCTGCTATTCAGCAAGTACCAAAAGCAGAATGCATTAGTTCCTGTCTAGAGCGATACTCTGAGATGCAATTAATCACTAGGTTTTTGTTACACCGCCGCACCCGAGGAGCACTTAGCATAATTATACTGTATTTAGTTTATATTATAATAGTGAGATATTTTCTTACTACAACTTTTTTACAGTACTTATAATTTAAAAAAATACGGATAAGATTATACTCCATAAAAATCGTGTCTAAAGGAGCAATGTGCGTATTTATTTCAGGCAGACATTGATTTCAATCAGGACTTTGAATATCAAAATATTAAAAGCAAAAACATTACATACGTAGCCAAAAAATGTTATATATGTGATTTAAAGTATCTCCCAGTCGCCAAAACATCATGCTCAGACCATCAAAGCTCGCATGTACTCGTAAGTACATAGGTATACTTAAAAACAAGAAAAACAAACTTCTGTACAAAGTTTTGTTTAATGTACTCGTATAGATACGTATCGTTAAGTTAGTGTAGTTATTGTTATGTATTAGATTCTAAATATTACGTTCTAACTATTGTATGTTCTTTATGAACACGACTGTTCTTACCAAATATTAATATCCCTAAGATATCTGTACACAGTTGAACAATAAATTATATTCTATTCTATTCTATCTCGGTTTGGTTATTACAGTTATATTTCGGAATAGATTGCATTGTTCATTTGACTGTGGAACCTTGCCCTACATCCTTATTGTGAATCACTTACATTCAACCCTCGGCTCACTTGATAATGTACATTTTATTTTTATTTATTTTATTTATTTACATTCATGTAGTTCATAATCATTTTCTATTTCTAGTGAATAATATACAACATAATTCATATGATATATTATATGGAGCAACATGAAATTAAACAAGATAATTTTATAGTTAAAAAAACTGAAACAACCGACTTCAAAGTACGTTATTTCGTTTACTTGTAATATATGTAAGTAAGGATAATAATTAAACAAGGCGCTCAAGCGTTGAAGTAGGTTTTACTTTTCAAGCTCAATAAATCCCTCACGATAGTAAACTTTTTAAAGAGACCTCTCTTCACCCGCTCGTATTTTTTTCAATAATGACATTTGTCATTGATTGTCAAATCCTCCGTCGTCGCAGATTAGAAAATGTGCAGATGTTTATACGAAAAACGTCAACATTTGACACTTTTGCAAAGAAAAACGTATGGTGGTACTCTGCAATTCTATAATTTGACGCACTCAGGAATACAATGAATTTTTTTACAGTTTTAGAGCTCATTCAAAAAGTAATAAAGCGATGTTTATCCAATAATTATGGGACCAACTTGGGAGCTTTCTCTATACACCAATTCAGGAAACACAAAAATTGGTTCTCAAATGACGGAGTCATTCGTGTGCATACATAAAAAAAAAAACGGCAGGAATTGATAACCTCCTCCTTTTTCGAAGTCGGTTAAAAAGGATTTTATATTTAATCATAATCTTATGTATAAATTTAAAAATCCTTTTCAAAGTAAATGGACACTATTCGTATTGTTTATATGTATCTATGTGGCGTAGCTCGACTAGGTGCTCTCGAATGACCATCAATGTCAAGCAACGGACGTACCGGTCAGTCTTCGGATGGGTGACCGTGAGTGGCATTTCTTTTTGAGTGCTACTGTGGGTCGGATAATACGTTAAATTGTAGGTCACGGTTGTTAGTTCTTAAAACAGCAATAATTAAGCCAGGTCAGAGGCCTTTCGACGGCTTAATAACTCTGACACTAGGGCTGGCCACTCAGTCTATACGACCTTACTTACTTATTCGATTTACCAGGACATACTTACATACAAAAAGTGTTTCGAACGACTGTTTTCAGTCGAAATAACAGGAAAATTGCACGAAATCAACACTTTATTATCGAGCGTCTAATGTAGTTAGAATATCAGCACTGAGATCCTCTGAAATGGATGAGGTAGTTGACCAAATTGCTTTTGCTATTTACAAGATAAAAAACAAACGGGCATTCTCTCAAACAACATGTCTCACTCATTTAATATTATAAAGGTGAAAGTTTGTAAGTGTGTTTGTATGTTTGTTACTTCTTCACGCTCAAACGTAGACGTTTGAGCGTGAAGAAGTAAACTGATTTTGATGAAATTTGGTATGGAAGTAGCTGTCACCCAGAAAAATATAGTATTCCCGTGGGATGAGCAAATAATTCAAATGTGCTCTGATATTATATTGATATTTTGTTATTTGAGGGTACGTGGTGCGCTGGGCTGTAAGTGGGCCACGTAAAAATGGTCACGAGCACAAATGTTCTAATGCCAGTTGCTTTGATATCATTTATGTAAAACAGCGGCGTGTATAAAATAGTGTACAACACCACGGGGCGCAGCTAATACTACATGTAGAAAATTTTGTCTATGCATATATTTTGTTACTTTTTATAATAACTGATTTAAATTAAATTTGAACACATTTTCTTGAATTACCCGGGAATAACAAAACAATTATGTAACCTACTTTTCATCCCGAAAAAAAAATAGTAAGTTTCCTGTAGGTTAGCGAGTGAAACTCCAGTAGTAGCTATTTGTAATAAATTTTGAAACTATGGTATATTTACCAATTGTACAGTGTTGAAAAGAAAAAAATATTAGGCTTCCCTACTAAGTCAACAAATACTAAAAACTGGACATATGTTATAAGTTTGACTTGAAATATACCTGCTTATGGCGCCGTAGATATCAAATGAATATTCATGAAAAATATCATATACAATGTCTAGAGCTATATAAATAATATCATCTTTTACCAACTGAAACCTTATAAAACTGACAAAACTCTCATTGGAAATATTAAAATATCTCTGCTTTGCACTTATTGACTCTAATTTTAGAAATATAAAATAAATAGTTAGATAATCCAGTTCAAATGGAAAAATTCAGGTAACTTACGTAGCGTGCGGTATAAATATTTAGTTTCAGATTTTATAGTAAATCGTGGAAATCTGGCAAAATTTGTTATTCGTTGAAAACATAGTATTTTTAATGAACTCGTAATACCATATCCATTTGTTTTCTTTTACCAAATAGTATCTGGATGTGAGTGTAACACAGTCCATACTTCCCACTTCCTTTATCTCAGCGTTATTAAGGACTCGACTCCTGCAATATCCGGATTTCGGTGTAATACGGAGCTGATATTCTCGAACCATCGAAATCCTATCACTCACTCTCACTCATACTACATTAGCGATGAGAGGAATGCGACGGATATAATCTCGAACGAATGAGAATAGATTATCAGTTCAATGTTCTTTAGTTTCATTATTTAAGTATTATAGTCCGGCCTTATCGCGCTTTGCTTTCTTTTCATTGGCAGTTTAGAAGTTTCGAGGAGAGTCTGACTTTTGTTAGTGTTTTCTGTATTTTCATTGAATCGCATGATATGGGATAAGATAGAGAATACAATGGACTTACTGTATACGACTATAGCCAGCTTACTGTTGTTCTATATTAATCAATGACGTCACATCGACTAGCAATTACAATGATGTACCTAATATTAGCTATGCGTGGTGATAATAAATTATCTACTAAAGCGAACTCTGTATTAAAACATAACGATAATTTTAGCCGTTCTGACATTGAGACGTGAAATATAATATTAGTGAAATGAGTTTACTGTGTTTACGTTAGTAAAAAAATCTTAATTCATTTATTTGCGCATAGGGTTACAAATGTGGTAATAAAATTGCTTAAAATAAATAAAACATGAGACCGCCATATCCTACCTTTCGGCATGCAAAATTAAAAAAATTAAATCGATTTATCCAAGTACTTATATATCACTGGATTTATCACACACCATTCATTATTTACGAAAGGAAGCAATTAAATGAATCAATTCATCAATCGATCCGCACGTATATCACAATACATATCAGATTTAAAGCCATACATGATACAATTTATAAATACAATAAATAAAAAATAAAAAAATTCTATTAAAAAACCGACTCCAAACGCAACTTACTAAATCCTTCACGATTGTAAACTTTCTAAAGAGACCTCTCTTCACCCGCTCTGTTTTTTCTTTTGTCAAGAATGCAATGACAAATGTCATTGAATGTCAAATGCTCGTGTTTGAAGATTAGAAAATGTGCAGATGTTTATATACGATAATCCTTGACACTTCTTTGACACTCTTGCAAAGAAAAACGTGTAGGTGGAACTCTGCGATTCTATAATCTAACACACTTACTCAGGAATACAATTAAAATATTTTCATTTTTAGAGATTATTCAAAAAGTAATAAAGCGATGTATACAAAATAATTATGGGACCAACTTGAGAGCTTTCTCTATACATCAATTCAGGAAACACAAAAATTGGTTCTAGAATGACGGAGTAATTCGTGTGCATACATAAAAAAAATACGGTACGAATTGATAACCTCCTCTTTTTTCGAAGTCGGTTAAAAATACATGTCACTTCAAGTTCATTGATTAAAATATAGTAAATAAGTCAGAATATGAAGTGAAGTTTATTAATGTCAAATATCGTAACGAAGTCTGCGTAACTTTGTAATCTCGTTAAGTACTCGTTCCTAACGTTTTCATTTTTGATACATTCCCATCCCAGGTACAAAACATTCATATATTGAATGAAAACCCTAGAATCTTATTTTTACATAAAATCCTACAAAAACAACACAAATTATAGGTACTTCCGGCTGAATATACCTTTTCTAATAAACTACACCCTCATATTATTATTATTATACACACATATTGTATAGAATGTCAGAATAATAAGATGAAAATAAAACCTCTTGCACGAGTAATTCGATATTTTAAAAGAAAAATATATTGTTTTGGTGAAAAAGAAAAAGTTTCGAAGGTTCCGTACAATATGAACTAATATTGTATGCAAAATAAACAACAACCCCAGGTGAAATAGTTCCAATTTCGTGTATGAAAAATATTTTTGTTTTTATTATTTTGAATGGATATTAAAGGGTTTACCCCCAACAGTAATAACTGTTGTTGTTATTAAGGTTTCGTACCCAAAGGGTACGAAAGTACTTAGGACCCTATTACTAAGACTCCGCTGTCTGTCTGTCCGTCCGTCCGTCTGTCACCAGGTTGTTTCTCATGGACCGTGATAGTTAGACAGTTGACATTTTCAGAGATAATGTATTTCTGTTGCCACTATAACAACAAATACAAAAAAACAGAATAAACAATATTTAACGGGGGCCCCCATACAACAAACGTGATTTTTTACTCGTTTTTGCTTGATATTGATAACGGCAACAGATCGACGCTTGAAATATTCACAGAATATTGAGTTACATTATTCACTTAAAAAATAAATAATTAAATTAAAATAAAATTAATATTTAAGAGGGTCTCCCATACAACAAACGTGATTTTTTGCCTTTTTTATAAATAATGGTACGGAACCCTTTGTGCGCGAGTCCGACTCGCACTTGGCTGTTTTTTTTTTTCTTGTTACTTTTAATGAAACTAGATGGACATAGCTAATTAGCAGGCATACTTTTATAGCTAGGTATTATTATCTGATGTTAAATGATAAAAATCTGATATTAAATGATAAGATGATAAAATTTACTAATGAGGCAGGAATCTAACTCAATATTATAAAAGCGAAATAAACTTATACTAGCTGTATATTTTTCGAAGCGTATTTTATTTAAATATATTTTTTCACGTCGTATGCCGGAACCCCAAGAATATCGGACATGTGAAGACCTTTAAAACGACATCCCCCAGGATACGCAATTTAATTTACCAATGTCCGTCTATTGAGTGAAATCCAAAACATATTGAACGTGATACACGAACATAAAAAGCTTTGAAGCGATCCAATTCTTTCTTCTTTTTGTAAAATATTGGCTTCATTTTCGGACGGTGCGTTGGTTTAAAGTGGACGTGGGAGGATTACTTTGTTTGTTTAGGGGAATACTAAAGATAACATGATCAGTCTGATTTAAAAAAAATAAGTAGATACGTAGTTATTTTTACACACACACACACTTTTACACACTTTTTTACACTAGCATTAAAGTGTTTGTTTCAAACTTCTTTGGCAAAAATGTAATTCGTTATTAATAAAAAAATATCGTACCTTTAAGAAATATGCAATTGAAAACGTCGATTTTAAAGATCGGTTTACTTAATCAAAATACGAACATTAATTTACTTGTCTTAAAAAATACCTTATTCGTATAAAGCAATGCATAAACTTACAAAAAAGAAGGTACGCTACAATTTAACGAATTCCAAAAATTAATTTTGAAACATCAAAGATAGCTCATTTGTGAAAGAGAACAGGGAGTTATGAAATTCGAACAGGCGTTATTAGGCGTTAGAGCAGGGCGGGCGACGCGCTGACGCGTGACCGTCACAAAGGGATCGTTCCTTTGACCAGAGCGTCGCGTTTCGTTTTTCATTTTACAGATGATTCTCTAAAATGCGATAAATTGTTATGGTTTGTCAACGTAACACCGACCGAAAAGAACTCGGGTGAAGCGTAAAGTGCATGCGTGAACAGCATAAGGACAGCGACAAGGTTAGACGACTTCTTACAAGCGGCAGGAAAACACTGGTTGCAGGCCATCTCGAGCTTTTTTTTGGAAATCTGGTTCCCCATCAACTAATGGCCTATATCCAGCAGGGAACTTCTTGTGGTTGCGATGATGATGATGATGAACTATATAGATGAAAGCAGGTCTAAGTTGTTTATCGACAAATTGCGTTTTATTGTTATAAAGAGGGTAACTTTTAAACCCGCTCCAACTATTAGAACATTTTGTTCAAGTTTCTTCAACTCTTCGACTCCAAAAAAGAGGAGGTTATCAAATCAATTGTATTTTTTTTTTAATTTCTTATCCATAATTCTGTCATTTATAAACCGATTTTTTTTAATGTAAGAAGTTTGTGTACCATCTGCATTTTTTGTATGAACAAATAAACTTTTTTATTATTATTATTTGAATGAATATACGCTCGAGATTGGTTCCATAGAATTTTTACCAAAATCGATACAGCAGTTTTTAATTTTAACGAAATAACTAAAAAAAACATGTTATCCAAACTAAATTACGTATTTCGAAATCGGTTATTTCAGTTTTTAAGCTAAAATAATTATTAATCACAAATGTAAGCAAGCCAAAACATTTTGTAATGCTTTGCAATAAGCCTCTTATAATTAGCTGTAATTTTAAACACAACACGGAGTACAGTAAGCCAACCCTCACCAGGCGACATTAAAAGGAAACAAGATAAAACGCACGTCTTACATTAACAGTTTACAACTCATCGCGAGGCGGCTGCTTAAATCTTACTTCTGATGATCTGTTAAACTAGAGGTAGAATAACCATCCGGAAATATCCGACAATTTAAATCCATTTTGTATTTACCTTGATAGAAACGCCGATGAAAATGTTAGTATTTTGAAGTACAAAAAGGTGGATGGCTTTGAAGTCAATGTTTGATGAGCTGGAAGCACATCGGATTAACGATTTGGAACTTTCAAACTTCGTAAATCCTTTTGTGATTGTTTGCCAAATGTTTTCTCTCTCGATCATAGAAGATTTTCCAAGACATTAATTAATTGCTCCATAAAATCTGTGAGTAAAATCGTAATGATCTTTGAAGATCTCGACAGTTTTTTAATCAATAGCTGTCTTCAAATCTCTGATATTAAAAATCATATTTTGACATTTAGTCTCACAGTCACAGTTTTTTTTATGAATAGTTTGGTGGGTTTTATTGTGCCTTGTGTTATACTTGTAGCCTTGAGAAATAAGATTATTAAGTAACTTGAAAAAGAGGGTTCTCAATTTGGTTGTATTTGTTTATGTTTTTTACCACCAAATTCCGTCATTTATAAACCGATTTATTATTTCTCTGAAAAGATATAGTTTTAGATTAGTCCAAGAAAAAATCGTGAAATCGGTTTAGTAGTTTAAAAAAACTGAAAAAAAACATCCGAATAGACGAAAATACATTTCTGAAGTCGATTGTTTCAGTATTTTAAAGTTTAATAATTATTTCTCCACACTATTTGATTTTTTAACGATAACAAATGATCTTATTGTATTATAAAAACTTACGATTTTGTACGATTATGATACGAATACAAATGATTGTAATCTTATTGCAGTACGTTTCCGGCGAAAAACGTACTAACTACTGAGTGCATCTCTAGTTAAATCTAACCGTGGCTGGTTCGTTGATGAGCACTCCGTCGATTAACATTACATCTGCCGGTTTACGAGTAATTACAGATTAAGGTTGAGGAACGGGCTCTCAAACCTGAAGTGTTTGCTTTATATTACACGTCATTTCCGAATGCTTATAATTAATTTTTAACACGAAAATAAGCACCTGATGTTTGGAGAGCATTTCGTATTATGTTTCATGTTTGTTTTTATGCTCAAAATGTGCAGCTATTTCACTCGCGCATCACAATATCAAATATTGAATAAATCCGGCAAAGTACGAGTTTCACTCGCACATCGAGGTTCCGTACTCCTGTGAATGACACAATACATGAACATGAATACTGACACCAGGGCTAATTAATCAACAAAATGTGTTTTGTAACTTCACATATTTTCTTCAGTAGGAATAGCCTGAAATGCTAGGTGTTAAGTTATAATAAGTTTGACTGGCCTTCTGGCTCAGTTGGTAGTGTGTTTACGTCTACCTGCTGAACTGAAAGGTCGTGGGTTCAATCCCCACCCAGGGCAAACATTTGTGTGATGAGCATGGATGTTTGTTCTGTGTCTGGGTGTTTCTATGTATCATATGTATATATTTACAAAAAAAAAAGTATATATGTATTCTATCAGCCATCTAGTGCCATAGTACAAGCTTTGCTTAGTTTGGGCTAGATGGTGTTGTGTGAAATGCCCACAAATATTTATTTATTTATTTAATAAGCGAATGTTACAGACCTATTTTCTTTATCCTGATATAACGGTAAACCGTTTACTTTATTATTTTTTTTATCTTTTTTTACTCAAGATAGACTATGACCACCAACTTACCTGGTGTGAAGGAACGGTGTGGCCGAAGATGAAGTTCGTTGATCTAGAAAATCACTCTAGACTAGAAAATTCCAAGATTTTAAATGTATGTCACATGACATGAATTTTCACTTTTTTTTTTGTGGAATCAACAAAAAGATTTTAACTTGCAATTCTCGCAGTTTTTTTTTCATAAATTAGTTACACAAGCTTGCCTCGCATTCGCAAGTGCCCAACCCAAAATCTTGCCAATTTTGAGAGACTTGTATGATACAAGTTGTATCTATTACCTTTAAAAGGATATACAAATCGGGTTATACGAGTTAAATCCCGTCGGATGTGTGTAATTTTTGAATTGTCCATAAATTTGTAGATACTTAATAACTAATAACTTTTTTACTAAATAGTAAAACACTCGAAAATATCGAATACGAAAAGAGTACGTTGAGATTAATATAAAAAATATCAGTTAAATATCTATCCATGAGATTCGATAAACAAATATTTTAGCTAAATTTGATATTAATCTCCTGTTTTTTTCAACAAATTTGATTTGCCGCCAAAAAATACCGATGTTAACGCTAACCACAATTAGGTACTTCTGTGAAAATTACTCTTTTTGACCATAATATTGGTAAAAATATTTTTGTAAAGAAATCGAACCATCTATCAATTTGGTCCAAGCGATACATGTAGATACATAGCGAGTATTTTAACGCATACTCACTAAATAAATGGGTATTTATATGACTACTAATAATATAATACTCATATTTATAACAGTTTTGTAAGGAACATGTAGGTGTTGTGTGATAATGCTATGAAAACAGCTACATTACACGTGCGAGCTTGTAAGACGGATGTGCGCTAAGTGCAATATTTCTCAAGGTTTTCTCACAGAAATCTACACGCGGTGATTCATGCACTGAATGCAATCATAGTGCTCCACGAGCTCGGCGCGCGCTGGCCACTCTAGGGCTGCCTCACAGATACTAAAATAATAAATACAAATGTAATTTTGTTGAAAATCATTTCGATATTTAATAACTTCAATCATCCTAAGGTAGTCTACAAGAGATCAATTCTTTGAAAAGTTTCCAAAGGCAAAAAGAAGAATTACGGTTAATTTTTTCAGTATTATTTCAGTAGTGTATATTCGTATTTACGTATGTTCCACCGCGTCGCGCTCGCCACCGCGGGTGTGTAGTATAGACGCTACGGCAAGCCGTGGCGGCTACACTACTAATCAGATTTTAATTGCTCTAAGTGTCTATTGTTTCGTTATTATGATTCAGGTGACAATATAAGCCATACATCACTGAAAATCCAATTTCACGGTTTGGTAATTAGTTTTTACAAGTTAGAAAGACATTCTGATAAATACGTAGCATCTGACATTAAAATAAAGTATAATTATATTTAAGCTTACTGCCGGTTGCTAGTTGTTACCCAGAACATTGCCAGCCACGTTAAATAAAATGTGTTGTTGTGTATGGTCAGCCCTAGCCACCGTATTATGACAAATGGCGTCCCTGCAGCGATGCAACCTTCTCGCTCGAGTTGTCCACCAACTGATTTATGAGGAGTAACGACGTATATGAAATTATTGTCAGAATAATATATTGAAAAAAATAGAAATTACGTTAAATATAACATACATTCAAGAGTAATTAGAAATTGTCTCTTTAAAAAGATTAATAAAATAGTAACAAATATAATTATATTCATTTATAATTTATATGTATTGTAAAGCACAATAACGCATGACTTTATTTAATCATGGAACGAGAATAAACTATCAGATAATACCATAGACTTCTATAGATACGTACCTAGCGTGTCAAGTACAATAAAAATCGCAGTTAATGACCAAGATTTATTTCATTTCAGGTGATATTTCCGATTCAATATTTTATCAACTAGTTACTAGCGTACAAGCGCGCGGATGCCAATGCATCCGCGCGCATTGAACAAATTTCGCGCGGATGGAACATTCCATCACAAAATCGTGTGACCTCCACAGTCGGTACCAAAAATGTGACACGCAAGGTTTTCATATATATGAAGTCGCATGCTCCATCTTCTATGTCTGTGGATTATAATGACTGACGTTTCAGTAAAGTAAGAAATTCATGCATTGATCTCAAGTCTCAGACTCAGTTATAATAATTGTAACCGACTACCGACTATTCTGATCCGAATAGTCTCGGGTATCCAGTATATTGCCGTTATTAAATAGTTAAGCTACTGAAACAATACCTTAAAGCATTCGCTAACTATTAGCACGAAGCTCCACAAAACCTTCATCATAAAACAAAGCACATCTCGAAGCCGGCGCAATAAACTATCCGATTTAAGGCCCCTATTCTCGTGCACTCCACATAAATACCCTATAAACTTTGATAATTTACCTTTGCTTCATTTTGCTGCCAAACCTATATTAATGTAAACTTCATAGTAGTCCATCGTTCCTATTAGAGGGCGTGCGTTGAGAAACTTTCAGCTTTTATAACATGACGAAGTTCTGACATTCACAGCTTCTTAGACTTTCAAATGAGACTCTAAAAAATTATAACAAAATATTTATCTAACAAGATACACAAAATTAGTAAAAATTAAAGTCGAGTGCTCGAGAATGGGCTCTACCGTAAACTGTCCGATTCTCGTATTTAAACGCAGTTTAGTGCTCGAGTCGTTAACTCGCTTCAATCTGCTTAATTGTGAATGGTCGCGGCGCGGCCTTAATGGCCTGTACGTCATCCTATACAGGGCACATGTACTGGCGCGGCTCTTTAGACGCACTACGAACTGTGGAAATGGGATTAAGGTGGTAAAGTTATCATCTAACTATTCGGGGTAATGATATTAGATAATTCATAATTCGGACAGATAGGAAACATGATAATAGGTTTGAAGTTTGCAGGTCATTATTTGTTAATTTAAAATTAGACATTACATTTTTTTTTTATCAGGAACCCCAAAAACCTATCTGTATATAGCGTATCCTGCTACCGTACAAAACCTATCTGTATATAGCGTATCCTGCTACCGTACAAAACCACACTTTTTACTATCCTGTAGTCCGGTGCAATTTACTGCCCTCGGTTTACGCTTTGATACGTCTTCTGCGATGTTATTATACGGGACCCTTGTACATTATTGTTCACATTAGTATACCTACATACTTTTAGACATATTTTCATAGGGTTTTCAAATCAAAACCATGTAGGTATTGTAGATACAGGTACTACAGGTACACTTCGCACTTTCTATTTGCCAATAATTATGTAGTTAATTGGAGGAAATGGAGGAGGAGGGAGGGGGAGGAGGGAAAGGGAGGAGGCCTAGCAGCAGTGGACTGCTTATGACTGAGATGATGATGATGATGATAGTTACTTAATATCTATTATGATTGTAATGTGTTACGTATTTATTAATAGTTTATTATTGTATGATCGTAATATCATATACTTACAAACTTTTTCTATTGGACTAGTCCGTATTCACTTTGACTGTTGTTAGGGGTCATTCGCATTTTATCACATAAATCTCATTACACTTGTGATCAATGAATGATAACAAAAAAACACATATTTTATTTCTTTAACTCACCAGAAAACGATTTTGGATTGAGTGAGTGATGAGTTAACGTGTTAATAAAAATAAATAATATAATAAGAAGGTCATGAAAAAAACATTGTTTCACGGAATTAAATATAGCCTTCATACTGAAAACATATAATTGAAGTTACGAATCTGTAAAATTACATCACATTTTTGTACGTCATTGAGTAAAAATCAATCCAAAAATTACACTGGTCTACAGTGGTTTTGTTGCCCTAGATATAAGATTGATTTTGGATATATTTATGCTCACAATTCATGAAACTATCACTGATTTTGTAAGATTTGCTCTCATTTTTTTAAAATAATTAAGTATTTTCATTTTACATTACAAATATCGAAAAACAAGAAACACAATATAAGATATGTAAAAATCATAAAAAAAAACATGAGCACATTCAGTATTTTCATGAATAAATTCGTAATCTGGGCACTTGAAAACATAAAAATTTGCAAAGATATCAACAAAAAAAAAATATTTTTCATTACTCATACTCTGAAAGTAGGTCTGAAGCTGCCTGAGGAGCGGGTTGAAAGTAGTACTTTCAGCCCTAGGGAGAATCGCTTTCAACTGCCAGCTGTCACATAAAAAAAAACTAGTTCTATTTTCACGTTTCTATTGAGCCATGTCCAACTTTCTTTAAAGCCACTCAATTACAGCGCGATGTAACATTGAAATAACATAAAGATAAGTATTGATTGGGGGACTTAAATGCGAAGTTGGGCAGGAAATGCGAAAGTGAGTTGAGAGTGGGGCAATTTGGATATGGACAACGGAACCCCAGGGGACAGAGGTTGGCTGACTTTCTGGAGAAAGAGGGACTCTTCATGATGAACTCTTTCTTCCAGAAGCCACCTCATAGGAAATGGACCTGGTTGAGTCCCGATGGTTCTACGAGAAATGAGATAGACTTCATCCTGACCACCAAGAAACAAATATTCAATGATGTCTCTGTGATCAACATGGTTAAAACCGGAAGTGATCACCGAATGGTACGAGGCACTTTGAATATTAATGTTAAACTTGAGAGGTCCCGTATGATGAAGTCTACACTCCGACCCACTCGCGCCCATATCCAAAACCCCGAGAGCTTTCAGCTCGAACTATCAAATCGCTTCGAGTGCCTGGAGAGCTGCGCATCGGTGGATGAGATCAATAACAGGTTTGTGGAAACTGTCCGTACGGTGGGCGCGAAGTTTTATAAACCCCACCGTACAAATAGACCGCAAAAGCTCTCGAGCCATACCCTCGACCTCATGGCTGAAAGACGCTCATTGCAACTGCAGTCTTCCGGTGACGCAGAGTCATATAGGCGGCTCAATAGACTCATATCAAAGTCTATGCGACACGACATCCGTACCTTTAATACTAATCGTATTAAAGAGACGATAGAGCGGAATAAAGGCTCCAAAGTGTTCGCAAAAGACATGTCTATTGGGCAGAGCCAGTTGACGAAGCTGAAGATGGAAGATGGCAGTCTAGCGTCGACCAAAGCAGAAGTGTTGAGGGAAATCGAGAGGTTCTATGGACAGTTATACACATCGATCGCAAAACCTGTTAGCAGTTTGGGCAAAGATCCAAGAGCCAAACTGATTCGACATTATACCGAAGATATCCCGGACATCAGCCTGTATGAGATTAGGATGGCCTTGAAACAGCTCAAGAACAACAAGGCACCGGGCGACGACGGAATTACATCAGAGCTACTGAAAGCGGGTGGAACACCGGTACTGAAAGTCCTTCAGAGGCTCTTCAATTCCGTCGTGCTTGAAGGTACAACGCCAGAAGCATGGAACAGAAGCGTGGTGGCGCTGTTCTTCAAAAAAGGAGACAACACTTTGCTGAAGAACTACGGACCCATCTCGCTTCTGAGCCATGTCTATAAGCTGTTTTCAAGGGTCATCACGAATCGTCTTGAACGCAGGTTCGATGACTTCCAGCCTCCCGAACAAGCCGGTTTCCGAAAAGGTTATAGTACCATAGACCACATCCACACGCTGCGGCAAGTGATACAGAAGACCGAAGAGTATAACTTGCCCCTTTGCTTAGCGTTTGTAGACTATGAGAAAGCCTTTGATTCGATCGAGACCTGGGCGGTGCTTGAGGCTCTCCAGCGATGCCGTATTGACTATCGGTATGTCGAAGTGCTGAAGTGTTTGTACAACAACGCCACCATGTCAGTCCGAGTACAAGACCAGAACTCAGAGGCAATTCCATTGAAGAGAGGCGTGAGGCAGGGAGACGTTGTCTCTCCGAAACTGTTTACCGCTGGTTTGGAAGATGCCTATAAGCTTCTGGAATGGAAAGGGCTCGGCATCAATATTAACGGCGAGTACATCACTCACCTTCGGTTTGCCGACGATATAGTAGTCATGGCAAAGTCGATGGAAGAGCTCAGTACGATGCTCGAAGACCTCAATAGAGTTTCCCAACGGGTGGGCCTCAAAATGAACATGGACAAAACGAAGGTTATGTCGAACGCCCATGTAGTGCCCACCCCAATATCTGTGGGGAACTTCACTCTTGAAGTTGTTGACGAATACGTCTACCTAGGACAAACGGTCCGATTAGGCAGGTCCAACTTTACGAGGGAGGTCAATCGTCGTATCCAACTCGGCTGGGCAGCGTTCGGGAAACTTAAAAGCGTCTTCTCGTCCAATATTCCCCAGTCCCTCAAGTCGAAAGTTTACAACCAGTGTGTGTTACCAGTGATGACATACGGCACTGAAACGTGGTCCCTAACTATGGGCCTTATAAGGAAACTCAAGTTCACGCAACGAGCTATGGAGAGGGCTATGCTCGGAGTCTCTCTACGAGATCGAATCAGAAATAAAGAGATACGTAGACGTACAAAAGTCACCGATATAGCACAGCGGATTAGCAAGTTGCAGTGGCAGTGGGCAGGACACATAGCACGTAGAACTGATGGCCGATGGGGCCGAAAGGTTCTCGAGTGGAGACCACGTACCGGCAAGCGCAGCGTAGGAAGACCAGCCACGAGATGGACAGATGATCTCATACAAGTGGCGGGAAGACGCTGGATGCAAGCCGCTTCCAATCGGTCTTTTTAGAAATCCATGGAGGAGGCCTATGTCCAGCAGTGGACTTCTTATGGCTGAGATGATGATGATGATGATGAAGAATTGATTAAAGAATTTTTCTTTTTAAATAACTGTTATAATTTAGTTTCAACGATTTCTTTAAAACCTTTCACTAACTTTAACTAATTGTTCTAATTTTACCATAAACTTTAAATAAAATTATCTTACCAAAGTTTTTGATCTATGTAAAATAAAATTTACTCATTTTTTCTGTAGCTAATTCGTGGTTTTATTTTTACTTTCCTTGTATTCGTAATGAAAAGTACAGTGTTTACCTCGGGTTAAAGACTTATTTAGTCCCTCGAACTATTGGCGCCCTCACTTCGTTCGTGCGCCAAACCCCGTCTCGGGACTAAATAAGTTACTTTCACCCCTAGGGTAACAATGTACTATTTTTGTAGAGCTGTGTTATTTACATGCTCACAGATTTTGCGTTTTTAACACGCTATTATTAGGTCAACCTGTATGTAATGAAATCTAAGGTAACTAATTTAACCATCTTCCAAGGATCGTAGCGTCATGAAAATTGGCAGCTGTATGTAGTTCTGATGACAATACAATAATATAGTACTGTTGAACTGATCTGATGATGGAACCGGAAGATATGAACTAGAACTTCATGATGGAACATCGTATCATAGCTGTGTTTGGATTTGTTAGAAAAGCCTTGTAATGAACTTTGACCACGTTTAGGTTTATGACAATACAATAATTTGGAGCGTGTTTTTTTTTGTTTTTTAAACTGTAATTTAATTTATTACATTTTTAGTATTGGTAGTATTTTTGTTGAACATAACTACAGATTAGAGAAACATTGACGTAGAAGTGCTACGCGTGTAGCATTGCTACAAAGTTTTATACGTAGAGATTCTTAATTATTTTTTTATTTATTCATGACCATTGAAGCTAGTCCTTAAGTCGAACGTAGAAATTCATTAAAAAGGTGTTGCAATATTATTATTTACGTATTAAGCTAGAAGTGTCCCACTCAGAACCTGTCAGTAGTGAAACAGGTTTCCTCAACTCTCGGATTCCTTTGTCCATTATTGCGTAATCCGATATTATTGGGGCTCAAATTGAATTGTCATACATCCGTAGGTTTAATGGTGGACGCGCACGAACTGTTACTGGGGTTTCATGCTTACACACAATAAACATAACTAGTGATTATATTTATATTGTAGGGCTTGTGTACGACTCAAAAGCAAATACAACAGGAGTACATAATAGAAGCGATAGGTAAAATGTCAGCTCAAAAGAAATCTCGACTGCTTACAAACCCTACATACATGAATAACAAATTAATTGACATTCTACGTTGGATTGCTTATAGCATGCTGGGTACGCTGCCAACTGATCATGAGTTTGAGTATTTAGATTATCTTTAGTCGAACATCAGTCAGAGATTAATTTGTTTTCTAATTTGTTTAGCAATTTATGTAGGTAAGTGCGTGTAGATTATGTATCGTTTTGTATAAACAATTGCCTCGGATTTATACAACATCTAAAAGTAACTTGTTTGCTCTCGGTTAAGGTCCAAGTATAAATGCTGTTCAGAGTTATTACAAATACGAACATGTATTAGTTTCGTTGTTCTTCTTTGAGCTGTTCTTGTATTACAGCATATAAAATGACAATGGCAGTGAGCTGAGTCACCTGAGTGCGAGCTTTTTACAGATACATGGAAAAACTGTATTTCAATTTTATAAGTTTACCAAACTAGCAGGACCATATCTGCCGGGGTCAGATAGTTTGATGATAATTACACAAAATCATAACTATCTGGTTCATAACTATCGCTTTTAGCGATAAGGCCACCTTTTGTTGCACTAGTCTATTTAAGTTCTTTGTTATTACTTTTAAGGTGTGTACAATAAAGAGTTCATCTATCTATCTGTACAACTTGAACGCTGAGCTTAAGCATAATTATTAATCTACGCAAAACTAGTAATGTCTTATCGTAAAATCCTCAAGTAAGAATGAATGCTTACCTACTTAAAATATAACAGTTAAAGATATTCATTTAAAACAACAAAGAGTTCAGGTACACGAGAAAGCTCTCAGAAATATTACCGCACCCGCTTCACTCCCGGGAGGGAGTCTCGAATCAACTCGCTTATTGATATTTTATTGAACAAGTTCTTCAGGTTACCTATATTTAGGCCCTACTATGGAGTCCTAGATTAAAATTGATGGATTCCGTGTTTTTAGACATTAGACTAGTATATATGACGTGTTTACCACTTTTAGTCGCATTTGTATTTCTGACAATGCTACCTTTTGTTTTACATCTGCCTGGCGTGACGAGTTGATCAACAGTAACAACCTGGAGGAATGCTAAATTTCTTTCAGAGATTGAAAAAAACTTCCATCCTAGCCGGAAAGAAAAACGTAGAAGGAATGCACCAGTCGCTTCGTTTCCCGGGCATATTATAAGTCAGTTAAGGGACGTGAGGGAAATAGTATGTAGTATTAATAGTATGTATAATTATGTAGGCGATGGTCTGACCCCCTCTCACTACAGGCCAACATTATACCTTACCTTCTAATACCTTCTAACCCTCTAAGATCTGACCCTTCCATTTGATCCTCTAACCACGGTCAAATGTGGCGTCAAACGGCATCATGGTATTTGATGTATGAAATGTATAATGTTTGTTTGAAATAAAAAACATTTCGTATTTTCTAAAACCAGTAGTACCGGCATTACAAAAGGTAGTCAAGCTCTTTTCACAAGTTGCCAAACTTGTGAATATTTGAGAGAAGTACGTTCTCCGATGGATTTACTTGCATTAAGTGATTAGTTCCATTTGTGAAGCGCACAGCTTGCATTGTTACTACTTGTCCAAAACTTCTGCATTTGGATAATGTATTGAAACGTATTGGAACTCGGAGGTTTGCTCACCGATTGGAATTCATTTAGTTTTAATGAATGCGACTCTTTAACATTACAGCATTCTTAATGTTTATAATTTTTGAATTGAATTAATAAACAAGTAATCGTTTAAAAAACTTAAAAAAAAACAGACTTCAATATACGCAATTCGTTTACTTGGATGACAATTTTTTTCAGTTATTTTGTTATGAAAACCAAAATACTGAACCGATTTTGATAAAACTTCTATGGGACCACCTGGGAACTAGGGTATACTTCCCAGATGGGCCCATTCAAATAAAAAAAGATTTTTTCAAATCGGTTCAAGTGTCTTGGAGTAATTGGGGAGCATACATAAAAAATTAAATTAAAAAAAAAGATTCCGACGAATTGAGAGCCGCCTCCTTTTTGGTTAATGAAAATTTATATCTATAGGTACGTAAGAAAACTCCGTTATGGAAAAACTTGTTTTTATGTAGAAATAGGTTTGCGCTTGACCGCCAACTCGACTGATGTTAAGCGACATTGTGGTCAACGATGGAGCGCTCTTACCTAGAAGAAACCAATTCACTCGCGATTTAAAGGCAGATTATATCTATCGGAAAAGACCCATTCAGGAAGCATATTCCACAATCTAGCAGTCCGATGAATGTGGATTAACTTATTGACCAAGCGAACGAAGCGTCTCTGCATCGACTGGCCGATTTTTTTCAAATGAGCCGCAGGTGAGCTGCAAATAAACTCTCTCGCCAGGTCTACTATTTATAGAACTACTAGTATAATTTTCGAATAAGGAATGGAAAGCAAGAGAAATAAAGAAAGGAAATATAATTTTTGTTTGTATTATGTATATTTCTTACGTTATAAAATAATCTAAAATGTTTATCAACTAAAACCAAATCAAGAGACTTTTGGGCGGAAAGATAATTGCTGGGCCTCTAAGAGTTTTCCTAAATGTTGCGCAGTCTTCCTACCTACTTTTTCCTAGTCTACCTCTGTTACATGTAACGTACAATTTTGGCAATGAAACAAACGTAAGCCTAACCTAACAACATCAAAAATGTTTCCCCTCTACATAAACATGGTGTAATGATGTAAGCATCCAGCAAATGTGTCACACCCTAACAGAAGATAATGATTTCTTAACCGTTCATTAGTCAACTTCAAGCGAGACACATTCGGAAGCGGCGGCGGCGGCGGCGGCGGTGGCGGCGGTGGCGGCGGCGGCGCACAGATAATGTTCACTTTTACGATAATGATAATGATTCTGTACCTATATATACCTACTCACTGTTATATTATATTATTCTCTTTACATTATTATAATATAGTACTCTCTACCCGGCAAGCGCAACGGCAAACACAGCGTAGGAAGATCAGTCACGAGATGGACAGATGACCTCATACAAGTGGCGGGAAGACGCTGGATGCAAGCCGCGCGCCAATCGGTCTTTTTGGAAATCCATGGGGGAGGCCTATTTCCAGCAGTGGACTTCTTATGGCTGAGATGATGATGTCTCTCGACCCGCCATCTAACCCCCTAATCACGGTCAAAAGTAGCGTTAAACGACCTTATTGGGCTTTCATGCTCAGCTTACTCCATAAGGTAAAGCAGGCGTGATTTTGTATATGTATGTAAATTTATTAGATTCAAATATAACGAAGAATCTCAGTTCAACTGCTATGAAGCATACTAATCCTAAGTTTAGCTTTTAAAATAAATTTTAATATAACTACGGAAATATTAAAATGTCTGTTTAAGATTTTCGTCAAAGTAAAATGCTGAATACAAAAATGCGATCTAGACGGTCATGTTCAACTAACGTAATACGATATGAAAGAATCCTGAAACAATTTGTGCGACGATTGTATCCCAATCGGGGAAGGGAAGTAACGGAAAAACATAGCTGAATACAGATGAATGGAGGAGACACACAGCCTATAACGATGGCAAACATGTTGTGCAAATGTACGAAATTATCACCAACAGTTAGAAAAGAATTAGAGACTATTAGAGACTAACAAATAAAACGTTTTGTTTGAATATAATTGTCATATTTCAATCGTTCATTGCAAATTTATTTATAAAATTAAATATGTTTATTACATAGTTTTATTTACATAAGAAAATTATACGTATTAAAAATGTGCTTAATGAGCTTTATAATTTTTAGCGTCAAAGATTGCCGGTAACACCAAAACTAAAATTTAGTGGTAGGGTTACTTAAATTCAGTAGTAAATTCGCTGAAATTAAGTAGCAATATAGCTAAATTTCAGTACTAAAAATTGCTAAAATTCAATGATAAATTGCTAAAACTTAATGGTATAATTACTAAAATTCAATATAATTGCTAAGATTCAGTGGTATAATCGTAATCGTTTCTTGCCAAACATCCCGTCCGTGTGTGAGATTCAATCCTGTGCCAAATACAAATAGAAAGACTGACTCAATTGTAGTTGCGTCGTTTACATACTGTTTACAGAAATAAGAACAAAACTACAATATTCAATTGCCATACGGCATTGTGCTCCGGGGAAGGGGTTTTGCTCGCTTTGCGAACTTCTCTCCCATTTTAATACGATTAGTAGCCGGTATTGACTTGATTGAAGTCTCTTTTACTTCGAGATTGTAATTTTTCAGATAGATTATGACAGACTTACTTTAAAGTGTTCTAGAATTCACTCGTGATTGAACTACTTTTATTATGGGATGAATCTTCAAACAACAAACTTGTTTGTTGTGTATTTTTTGTAGATTTTTGTAATTTTTTTAAAATAGCTTCCACATGTTTTTTTTTTTAATATTAAGTAGATCCACTTGCCTGGTAAGTGACAGTGTATTATTTAAGTCAAAGGGCTTTAACATTGAACGAGATTTCATTATGTTATCATCATCAATATCTCATCCATAAGAAGTCCACTGCTGAACATAGGCCTCCCCATGGATTTCCAAAAAGACCGATTGGAAGCGGCTTGCATCCAGCGTCTTCCCGCCACTTGTATGAGGTCATCTGTCCGTCTCGTGGCTGGTCTTCCTACGCTGCGCTTGCCGGTGCGTGGTCTCCACACGAGAATCTTTCGGCCCCATCTGACATCAGTTCTACGTGCTATGTGCCCTGCCCACTGCCATTTCAACTTGCTAATCCTCTGTGCTATATCGGTGACTTTTGTCCGTCTACGTATCTCTTCGTTTCTGACTCGATCTCGTAGAGTGACTCCGAGCATAGCTCTCTCCATAGCTCGTTGCGTGACCTTGTGCTTCCTTATAAGGCCCATAGTTAGGGACCACGTTTCAGTGCCGTAAGTCATCACTGGTAACACACACTGGTCGTAAACTTTCGACTTGATGGACTGGGGTATATTGGACGAGAAGACGCTATTAAGTTTCCCGAACGCTGCCTAGCCGAGTTGGATACGACGATTGACCTCTCTCGCAAAGTTGGACCTGCCTAATCGGACCGTTTGTCTTAGGTAGACGTATTCGTCAACAACTTCAAGAGTGGACTTTCCCACAGATATTGGGGTGGACACTACATGGGCGTTTGACATAACCTTTGTTGTGTTCATTATGTCATGCTAAAACATAATGTGATTTGAATTTGGAACCTACTAGATTGACTATGTCTCAACTTTTAATTCAAATGAATAATTCTGTCTTACAGGCCCATAGCAAAGACAAATAATTCTAAAACCGAACTGGCTACCGAGAATAGAACGTAAAAAGAAAAAACACAAGCACGAATACAGCAACCAAAGAGGATTTAATAGGTACGCTGGAACTACATCAAATTTGTTGATTTCTTAAAATTATACTAAGATATGAGTGTTTTATACAATTTTATCATGGTACGCTTGAGCTTGACCCCCGATCCCGCTTGTTTTGAACTAAGTTACGGTCTACGATGGAGCGCGAATTTACTTGACATTTAAAGATGTCCAGATACAAATGTAGGTATAGCAATATATAAACAGAAAAAACTCATTTCGGTAGCGCATCCTGCAGCTTTTAAAGTTCATACAATAAAAGTGAAAACAAAGCGCTCCGTTTGGTAAAAAAAAATAGATTCAAAACAATTTCTTATTATTATTTTGCAGTCGGTGTACCTCGGAGATAAGGGTGTTTTTGTCTTAGACGAGCTTAGATCCCTCGTTATACTACGAATTCTAGCCTTAAATCCCTCGCTTTGCTCGAGATTTAACTTATAACGCCCTCGCTACGCTCGGGAACCCGGGTTACCCTAGGAATCCTAGGTTACACTCGGGATTCAATATGTCGCCTGTGACATAAAACACTACTTTATCTGTTTGGTTTTACTAATCTTAAATCTATTATTACACATTTTTTTTTTTTTTCTTATGTAATTGTATAATTATTATTTTTATTTCTTTTGTAATTGTATAATTTTTGTTTGTTTATTTATTGTACGTACGTGATGCAATACATATAGAGAAGAGTAATATCCCTCGGTTATTCCAAAACAAGTAAGTACGAGTATAGTGTGGAAGCTAGATTCAATTTATCATGTTGGCAAAATAAAACGTTTTCCGATATAACCCCGTCTAATGTTTAAAACATTCGCTGCTGTGGTAGAATTTTTTTAGAGATCCTTAAAAGAAATGGATACACATACGTGTAAAATTGTGCATAGACAACTATCACAAACATAATATACACAAAAATTGTAATCATTACTAAAGTTAAATTCAGATTAAACATTTATTGTACTTATTGCTTTTTAGTTTTTTAAATTGAATTAACTGGAATTATTTTTTAAGTAGGCAAATACAAACAGAACAAGACACTTAAGACATTGGTGTTTTATATTAAAACTAGTTGCATCGCACGATTTCACTCGCGTAGTGATGAAAAATCGAATAAGCAATTGAAATATTATTATTATATCAACTGTGCTTAAGTACTCTTATCCATATAAAAATACAGTTAAATTTAATTTTGAGATTAAATAATTAATTACGAAATTAGTAATAAAAAATATCAAGTTATAAAGTTTGACAATCTTGTGAATGTAAAAAATTCATTTAGATCCAAGTTAATTTTCATTCATAAAACATAACCCTTTTTACGCAGTGGGGTAAAAATCATTCTTACGTGTGATAGTTAACTTTGATCAAAATAAAATTTTGTGCAAACTTTGTGATGTAATTTTCTAAGCCGCTTTCTGTAAGTTATTATAATCATTCAGTCAATTTATATCTTCAAAAATGTTCGTATGCGGGAGCGAGACGGACGATGGTGGAACTACAGACTCTTAAACTAGGATACTTCGTAAATTTTCTTTGCATTCTTCAATTTGACTTAACTTATTATGAATTTGATTTAAAATTATACGGAGCCCAGTATATTATCTCGAGCACACAATAAAGGTGGCGGTGTTGTTTGACGGATGACTGCGCGGGCTGGGTTGTGATGTATGTACGGTACAATAAGTGTGTATGTGTGTGTATAAATGTGTTGTTATGGTGTACGACATTGATACGGGGCATCCACCCGTGACGTGCGTTATGAGGAGCCTTTATTTGATGTAAAACTAAAACCCCGGAAAATAAATTTTATTTTTTTGGTTGTCAGCTTGAGGCTAAACAGTTAGGTTGACTGCTTTATAATATATCGTTTGCAAGCTTTGTTTGTAAAGTATAATCTAATTGGAACAGGAGTTTTTATTTAGGAAGAATATCTGTAAGTATTATTAAGCTATCAATAAATATATCTGAATCTGAATCTAAAACGATATTTATACTACTAGTATACCTATGTTTGTTTACAAGTTATACAATATACATGGACCCTACACTAGATATAAAAACTGTGTTTGACCACTAACCAGCGTGATGTTAAGCGATTGAATCTAGGAAATAACTATTCGTCTTAGCCTTTAAAATTTCTAGATGGTAATTTCCAGAAAACATTGATATAAAATGTTGATTTTAGTCTTCCACTATTTAGTTTAACTAGTTGTTTTGACATATTTGCTATGTAAACAAGATCACTGTTTAATGATGTATCAGATATGATTGTATAGCTAGCTAGATGTCTACACAAACATTATGCATGGTGTGAATCAGTGGCGCGGAACCCATTAGCGGACGAATCATTATCGGGTTTGCATACATAATGCACTCTCTATTGGATTAGGATCACTCACTGGGTCATACATATACTTAGTATTTGATTCTTAATAAACAGAAAAGATTTAAATTGTAGAACACCTACAAGATAATTGTAGTTTAAAAAACTGAAACAATCGGCTTCAAAATATACAATTTTGTGTAGTTGGACTATTTTGATATAGAAACCAACGTATTGAACTGATTTTGGTAAAATTATATGAGACCACGTCTGAAGTATGACGTATCTAATAAAAAATAATCCTCTAAATCAGTTCATGATAATTGGCTAAGTGAGGCGTAACAATCATACAAAAAAACAACATAGATACAGTCAAATTGATAACCTCCTCCTTTTTGTAAGTTGGTTAAAAGCAAAGCTTATTATGTTAAAACATGAGAAACTGGAGGAGGACTGTAGGACTGTAGGTTTAAGCAATTAGTTTTACTTCAGACCTTTATAGGTCCGAAGTAATCGATTTGCTTGTTAGATTTTAATAGTACTACGTAGTAGTTCAGTTAGTTAAGCATGTGTAGTTTGTACACTTGTTTTGTTGTAAAGGCGTTTGCCCGTTAAAATATAATTTAAAATGTATAATGCACGTATTATTCATAAAATTGCTAAATTTTAATTCAATAATAACATTGTACATAGATACATATGTTTAAATTTATAAAAATCTAACGAACGTTTGAACATTTATAATATACATAGTATATTATATCTATTTCAATTTTCTGCAACAAAATACCTGTATCAATCACAAAACTCAAAGTGATCCAGGTATTTGTACAGTCCATCACATAATAATAAGCTGCTTATACAAAACCTTTTTACTCAAATAAAAGGAGGCTACTTTCGATTTCACAAACAAATCGGCTCAAATCCCTCGGTAATATAAAACCTTTGGATTACCTTCCCGAAAATAATATTTTCAATCTTATTTCTTTGTCAAAAAAGGTGAGTATTCCATACTGGGACAAATTAAATATTATTTTTAGATTCATATTTGTCAACATGTCAAAATAGCCCTTTGATTTCTTTACGGTGTCCCTAGGACCTTTTATAAGGGAACAAATACGAAAAGGGTGAATCGGAATAATATCAATTGAGGTAAAACGAGGCGTGGAATCGTGCTGCGATTTATATTTCACATTATTATGGATTTAAATTCTATTAAGCTTAGTTATTTTGAAAATACGAACGTACGATGTACGTACGAAACGCTTTGGCACCGCTTTCATTGTGCGTACCGCCAAAATGTGGAATACGCTTCCTGAATGGGTCTTTCCGAATATAATCTAGGTGTTTTCAAATCGCGAGTGAATAGGTTTCTTCTAGGCATGCGCGCTCCATCGTAGACCGTAACTGTCGCTTAACACCAGGTGAGTTGACGGTCAAGCGCAAGCCTATTTTCGAATAAAAACAAAATGAATTATTTTCTGCCACGAATGATAAAGTCTAGTTAAAATAAATTTTACCCGTTATTTATCTAACGAAAGAACTTTTGACAAATTAAAACGCAGAACATATTTTTCCCATGGTAAATAAATACTATCTTTTATACATTCCAAACTGTGCATATAAATCTGGTTTATTTATTATTTCTCGTTTTACACAGACTATTTGCGCATGCCAACTCATGTTTTTTCCGTTTCAACCAGATCAACGTTATACTTACCTATTACCTACGAGTGTAGAACAGACAGCTAAAATATTGTTTCTCAAGCTTATAATTTTATTATTTAACATTTTAACAGGGATATCTCGAAAATGATTCTTAGAATGTAGTGTAGGTAGTATGTGTGGAATAAGAAATTATATTTTATTTTTAAAATCATATCGTATATTTTATCTTTATTTTTAATGATAAATAAGAAATTGTTGAAGATTTGTATTATATCTGTAATTATACTCGTACATCCTAACAAATGTTACAATCTAGTTACAAAATTTAAATTATAAGCATAAGGAAAAAATTAAGTGAAATGTAAAAATATGTAAAATTAGTAAGCGCTGTTATATATGTAAAATAATAATATTAAATTTAAAGAAAGTAAATAAGAACATCCTGTAACCCACCAACCTTGACTTTGAAATCACTATTATTAATAATAATAATAATAGTGATTTAACGTTAATAATAATAGTGATTTAATTAATTACCGTGATAGTTTAAAAAATTTTGACTATGTCAAGGAAATCTAGCTCGAATAATAAATAAAAATAGCCAGGATATCTCATCAACAAGGATTATCTACCTATATAATCAAATAGCGTACTCGCAATAGTTAAATCAAGGAAATTTAACACAAATAAAATAAATATTTTCATTAATTATTAGATATTTAAGTTAGGTAAGTAAGTGTTTTAAAAGCGTAATATAATTAAATTTCAATGGTATACAGTCAAACTAATAAATTAATCACAGCACGTACTCTGTATGCAGCTAAATTAGAGCTCGGTACGTGCCAAACCCCAGGTTCCATTTGAAAATGGAACGTCCCAGAACAAAGGAGTGTTTTCTGTCAACGGCATTTCCTTTCGTAAATAGAATGCAATGCACTCTGTGTCCAACGAGCGCTGTCTGCGATAGAACGAATTTAAAAATCTACAATCGGACGAGATTTTTTTGTTTGAATGTACTTTAGTACTTGAACGGGTTAAACCATGACATGCTTGTTTACATGACAAATTCAATTATTACATATATTTAATTAGTTTATTCCTCTAATTTGATAATAACAACAGTATAGTAGTAAGTTGTAGGTATATATAAATTGAAATAAGTTGTATATAATATAATCTTGTTACGTACCGCACATGAATGGAATTCTTTGCCGCCATCTCTGTTTCCTGAGACTTGCAATCTTGGAATTCTCAAGGCTAGAGTGAATCGGCCACACCGTCGCTTAACATCAGGCGAGTTGGTGGTCAATCGTAGATCTGTCTTGTAAAAAATAAAAAATAAATAAACTGAGTAATAACAAAATTTTAGTATTTGATAGCCATGGTTACTGAAATAAAAACAATTAGCCAAAGGCACTGTTGGGTTGAAACTTGTGTGTTGATTTTATAAATCGTTTGGAATAGTGCCCTCGAGTCAAACAACTTATCTACTGAAACTTAGGTTTAGTATCATCCAGTCACCGCTAGCGCTACTATTACTAAATGCGTACTATAATAAATTACTGTCTAAGTGGTTAACTTTGACCCCCTGTCAAACATTGTACATGGCTTTATTCGATGTTTTTTTTAAATTTATAGTAGTCAAAATGACTGCTAATTAATTAACTAAGTAATTTGACTACTAATCTTTTGGGTAATCAAGAACCTTTGAATGAGGCTACGTACAATGTTTGACACAAAGTTTGTTTTGAGTCAAAGTTACCCGTTGACAGTAATTAATTTAGGTTGGACAGTTTTTTTAAGCTGAATCATAAAACAAAATTATACAAAAGTTATTAAAATAAAACTGGCTAAGTGAGAGTCGGACTCACGCACGAAGGGTTCCGTACTATTATCTATAAAAACGGCAAAAAACACGTTTTTTGTATGGGAGCCCCCCTTAAATATTAATATTATTTTAATTTAATTATTTATTTTTAAGGTGAATAATATAACTCAAAATGCAGTGAATATTTCAAGCGTCTACCTATTGCCGTTATCAACATCAAGCAAAAACGAGCAAAATAATCACGTTTGTTGTATGGGAGCTGCCTTAAATATTTATTTTAATCTGTTATTTAGTATTTGTTGTTAGAGCGGCAACAGAAATACATCATGTGTGAAAATTTCAACTGTCTAACTATCACGGTTCATGAGATACAGCCTGGTGACAGACGGACGGACGGACGGACGGACAGACAGCGGAGTCTCAGTAATAGGGTCCCGTTTTTACCCTTTGGGTACGGAACCCTAAAAACATTTGCCTCATTTAGATGTATACCAAAAGGTACCAATATCCAGAAAAAACACAAATTATTAAACACACGTATAGTGGTAACAGGATAGTCTATAACTTGTCTCTCATTACGGATCTTAAAAGTATCTGGTCACGCGCGTCTCGCATTTGCCGTTCGGAGCAGGAACAACCCAGCAGGGGCCAATATCTGGCGAGCTCACCTCGCGTACGTTACGATGCTCGTTTACTGGAAAATTTACCTTATTGCACGGTTATTAGGGTCCGTGAAATTGTTTTCCCGCTGTTTTATGGCTGATTCTATAGTTAGTGGCTGGTTAGTTGGTTGGTAGTTGTTTAATTTTAGAACACGACCGTTTTGTTTGGAAACTCTAACAACCCATTAGAATAGACAAAAATGATATTCTAGCTAATATTATAACATAATTATCGTGTTATTCAAATTCGTTTATTAACAGACAACAAAGTCCACTTTGCCTAAAATTAAATTAAAAATGTATTGTATGTTATGTAAATATTGAAAACTCTTTAAATATGGTTAACGACTTAACTTTCCAAATTATAATTGTTTAGAAATGTAAAATGGGGTGATATTTTTCTCCTTTGGCGGACTATAACACGCGCCCTAAATATTATAAAAGCAAAGTAACTATTAAGTCTCTCTGTCTATTTGTTATCTTTTCACAATTAAACGGCTGAACCAATCTTTATGAAATTTGATATATTGTTTGAGACCTGAAGACGTACATATACAACTAATGTTCGTTATCATCACCATGTTTCATTACAACGCGAGCAAAGCTGCGAGGCGCTGCTAGTGAAATAATTTTAGCAAAGCGGCCGGTAATTTTAATAATATATTAATTAATTATTAACGAAATGTTATACCTATAAGCTTGTAATACAATATAAAGATTTAACATCTGAAGAAGGCTAACGCTGGGTAAGGAATGTAAAATTGCATAGTTAAAGAATTAAAAGAAGACACAAAGGCATCATTGAAAGTAGCTTTCCTTCTTTGTGATCTTGAAGTAGTGAATATTATATAAAATCCATAACTTTCACTTTATAGTTTAATCCTGTAGTTAAATAAGAAATTATTTTCGAATAAATCCTGAAAAATAAACTTAGTGTCATTACATAGTATACTCGAACTTAAATACATGCATACATAATAGTGTACATATATATCTATCTATATATTATTTTTTATGTAGAAATAGGTTTGCTCTTGACCGCCAACTCGCCTGATGTTAAGCGTCGTTGCGGTCTACGATGAAGCGCGCTTACCTAGAAGAAACCAATGCACTCGCGATTTAAAGACACCCAGATTATATCTATCGGGAAAGACCCACTCAGGAAGCGTATTCCACATTCTAGCAGTCCGCACATATGATATATGAATAGAAACTCTTTGATACGTAAGTGTACAAATCACAGCGTACATCGTAATACCGGGGTATACCTTCCGAGACACAGTTAGTGCTCGTCAATCATACGTGTCATTGTCTAATTGACAGTTCAAGTGGCGATCGGTTGCGCCGAGACATGCCGACTCATCTTAGATAAGGCACTGGAATACAGAGTGTTATGGGAACTAAACTTCAGCTAAATTTAATTTTTATACCAATCATTAAACTATAAAGTAATAATTATTATTATTATTTTCTAGTATGTGCGATTGGCATACTCATATATACAGACACATCTATTCTCTTTTACAAGGTTGACGTAGTATCAAAGAAGATGTCATTAAGGCCATCTGATTGTATATTAGATGTACAAATTAATATAATGAAAGAAAAATGCGATTGTCTAATCTGTAAAATATACATATGTACATATACGTAGTTTCATGTAGGTAAGAATATTTCTTGTAGAGATATATATTATATTCTTCAATCCATAGATAAAATTCAAAACTCCTTTTAACATTATAATAAATGATTTTTTCAATATGGCAAAATTTTCATAAACCCATGAAAAATAACATAAAATGTTGTCCTATTTAGACGATGAAATACACTGATCGCCTGTCACTCACCGTTTTACATTATTAAAACGCATACATCATTCATAAGTATGATAAGGAGTAACACCCTGTATGAGTAACACCCTGTATGAGCGGGTTCACCTCGCCATCGCCAGGCTCATTAATCACAGTCTAGACTGTAGGTATCAAATGTAACGCCTAAGTTAAGACCTGGTATCGTTCTCGTAGTGTTGATTAATGACGAGCGCAGCTCCGTGGATGCACAGGTTTGAGCTGGAGTCTACCGGACCTGGGCCGGAAGTAAGTCGTGGCACATGGCGACAACGGGCTTACCACAATCAGCTGCATCTTGACTTCTTAAAGACCAGTAGAAAACGTATTATAATGTGTTTCTTTGCAATAATCTTATTTTTTGTTACCACTATCATCGATGATAATGGTGACCTAAAATAAGATGTATTAGTATGATAATAAGTAAATAGGATCAGTTTGTCTAAGGTGTATTTATTTATGCGGTTTTTCTTTCGATATTCTTAAAAAATCGAGCTTTTATACACGTATACTAAAACTAGCTCTGCGAAGCTTATAGCCGCAGACATAACAAGTTCTTTGCTTCACATTGCGTCAGCTCCGACATTCTTTTTGCGTTATCTGTTTCAAAGCGCGTCAGTTCCAACTTCATTTCATCATATTCAAATAATCGAATGCTTTTGAAACGTTGTCCGAAGTTCTAACAAGTACCAATCTACATATACCGTCTTATAAACGCATGCTAGATAATCTTGTTCACTGAATAACGACTTGTCACTTTCTCTCAGCCGGGAACTCTCACGCGCGAAAACGGAACAAAACAGTATTTAACTAAAATGCGCTTATCACCGTTTATAAGTAAGACGGATTATCTATACAAATTAACACTTTTTCTCCTAGATTATGTGAATACTCGCTAGCTTTTGTAATTATTTGATTTAACGTGACTATTTAGCTACTTATTCGTTCATGCTTATTAACTAGTATGCTGTAATCACATTAGTGTAAAGTTTAGCTCCCTGCTTCCAGTCTGACCCTGCTTCCAGTCAAACCCTGCTTCCAGTCAGACCCTGCTTCCAGTCAGAGGCTGGTTCCTAGGGATTGTTCTCAGTGAATGCATGCCGATGAATAATTGGCGCAGCCCTCCAGTTCAATGTACTACGGACACCCTTTTTGCAATTTTTTATACTAACAGTATGGGTGCGTGCTTGGCATCTGCAATAACATGTGCTACCAATTGATTACTTCCTCCTTTTTTGAATTCGGTCAAAATGATGAAATATAAAGGATAGATAACTAGAAATCAAAAATAAAGCCTCAGAAGTTGATTATTATAAAAACAGTTGACAATTCAGTAGTAGACGCGACCCTTTACCTCTATTACACACAGTATTTGTGTTGTGCTACTCGCATTTTGTGTTAGTTTGTGGACCCGGAGAACCAAGCCACTCATAATTATGTACACAAATACCACACAACTGAACACAAATAAAGTGATGCGCGTAATCTTATTTACCACATCTATACCGACAGACAATTGAACAACTATAGGTAATTTTAAGCCTAATGACAGTTTTAGTAATAAATCTAGAGTTCCGAGGGACTGCTGCCAATGTGAGTGACGCGGGCGGATGTACCGAGTGCATGAAAGTGAGTTGCATAGTGTAGTACAAGTCTGCAGCGCGACAGTAGCAAGCTATCACCGCGGGATACAAACCACAAAAAAAAAGTGAGAAACGTGGACAAATTTTTATTTGTTTATACTCTTCCTTCGTTAAGATAGATAGATAAACTCTTTATTGTTTACACCACTATATTATAACACTAATTACCAAAAGAGAGAGCTTACACGCTAGCGAAACAACAGGCGGCCTTATCGCTAAAAGCGATCTCTTCCAGGCAACCTTGCTTGCTTGTTAAGCCTTACTAAGTTGATGCGATTATTTCAAATTGGGTGTTGGCTTCCAACACAAAGAGACGCCAGTTTCAGAAGCCTCATATACTGGACGCAGGAAGCCTGGCGTCGTTAATAAAACTTGTTATACTGTTTCTACTGGTACCCTGCAGGGCCCTTTGCGTGGTTGTAGGTATGTCAGTATGTCAGTGACATCTTATTTTCATACAGATAGTGGTCGGAAGGTGTGTGTGCGTGTCACTAGGGGAATCTAGGGGCGCTTCCCGCGTTTTAATTTCTCAGAGTTTCATCGTACCTACCCGGCACTTGAATACCAAATACACGCTTGAAATAAACTTTTATCTTCCCTACACCTAGGAGTCGTAGGGTCGGTCGCATCACACAGCAATGTTTGAGCGTGATGGACTAATGAAACTTTAAAGAAATTGTTTTATATTTTCCAGTAATACTTAAAAAAAAAACAAGAAAGTATTTACTGATATTAGTTGTTTTTTTTTTATTTTGCAAAGGGACCCTAATATTCATATTAATTTAAGGATTTTAATACAGGGGGCATACCTTATTTTCCTAAATTTTTGTTTACAGATTTTATATAATTCTATTATTTACTTACACATGTTTATCTAATCCATAAATATTGCATTCATGTTGTTATATTCTTACTTGTATTTGATATAAGTACAATTAAGAGTACAACTTACTAGTAATGAGTAATGAGAATTCTGATTCCAAAAGCGTAATTAATATACAGAAAAACAACACCAACCAACCACACATTCACCTCCTTTTGGGCAGACGGGTAATTGATATTATTATGAATCAATCAATATTTATTTCATAATCACAAGTAAGTGCATCTCAAATTGTGCAAAAATACAGATATCTTAATAAAGCGTTGCTTGTGGAACATGATAGTGACGTGTAGCGCCTACACTAAGTAAAACTTGTATCGCAGGTAGTTATTTAACGTTTTCAAGTATTATTTAATGAACGTATCAGTTATTATTCAAAATACCCTGAAGCAGTGTGTATAAAATGTGGCCGTTTCTAGGGAGGGAATGATATTTTTTAACTTTTTTACTTACATTACCTTACCAAAACAATAAGCTGGAGGTTAGAATATTTTATACGATACGATTTATGCAAAATGCTTCATAGTATTTAATAGTTTGCCTGCACTGTGAGGGATCTCTAAATAGTAGTTCTATGAACTAGTTAACTTTGCGAACAAAACTACTTACTACTGGTTGCAAAACATTTTTGTTTAGAGATGAATATTGAATGTGTCTGCCAAATATTATCAAAATCAGCCAAAAATGGCCTCTTAACAAACTTCTCTTTCACAATCTTTTATTTTGACTTTTCGACACTCTGTTGACTTACATATTTTGATCATAGTTATTTTAAATTCATTAAACGTTTCTTCTAGCCAAATATTATCAAAATAGCTCAGTACACGGCGCTACAGCAACTCACCTCCCTTTTGGGGGAAATACCCCCGCGACAAAAATCCCCGACTTTCGTAATTTTTTTTTGAAATTAAGACCTGTACTACTGTACTAAGACGCTGTAGTTCAGAGGTCATTGACCTTATCGCAAAGTTGTCTTCGCGAACGACACTTGAGATGCGCTCTTCTATCCGATTCCCGTGTTGGATACGAATTTTCTCGATCGGTGTGTCTCGACGCGTTCTTGACTTTTTGATCCTGCACGATAGCGAGCGCACGACGATCGGAGACGGTCGGGGACCGGCCAGTGCGTACGTGTCGCGATTTTCGCGAACCTCCCGCGGCCGGTTCTCGAGATATCGCACGAAAACGGAAAATTTTAACAAACATCTGGACAGAACAGAGATTTCCAGTTCGCTTTGCTTACTTGGTCAATTACCATACATAGGGAGAAATAATTGTCAAAGTTGCTGTGATTCCCGAGGCAGGCTCTGCAATTTAATAGTCCTATTACTTGTACGTACCACACGAAATCAACAATCAATCAATCAATCAATACCACTTTATTGACACCACATAAAGTATTATGACAATAAACACATAAGAAAGTGGCACAAAAGGCGGTCCGATATCGTATCGTGACGTATCCTACCAACACACGGTGTATTCGGAAAACAGCTCCAGGGCATGATAATTAGAATATGCCTGTATGCAGCTCGGGTTTCTGACGGTTACCAATAAAAAATAATATTTTTCCATCAGGCATTTTGATGCGAGCGTTTGTTTGTATTCTGTTAACTTATTTTGTATTTGTTTACTTGGATGACTTCTTTTCAGTTATTTTGTTATAAAATCCAAAGTATTTAACCGAGTTTGATACATAAAGTGTCAGAATAATCTCAATCCAATTAACTCATGTTTAATCCCCGGCCCAAAAAGAGGGATTTTCTAAGTCTGGCGTGTGTATATGTATATTTGTATGTTTGTCTGTGACATCTCAAACGCATAGACCGATTTTAATCTAGTTTTTCTGTTTGAAAGAAAAAAAATGTTCTTAGCTTGTGTTAATAGGACATTCAATCTCACACGAGTAAACCCACAGCAAACAGCAAGCCATTTACATCGCCATTGCCTTTGGCGAGCTCGCCTTTATTTAGGATTGTTTTTATTTCCAGTCTGGTCTATTTTTTAGGATAAAATAAGAGTCAAAACATTATGTTACATATATTTTTACTTTATTTAAAAACATCGTATTATGAAACCTGGTGACTTATTTGAATGATTAAATACCAAATCAGTGCCTTAATATAAAAGGTATCACGTTTTTTTAAAAGAAAGTGGCTTATATGTTATTATCAAAAATATAAGTTAAAATATTTTAACTCATTCACCTCACAGTTTTGTATCAAAACAAAGTTATACTTTTCAAGTATAATATTCTCTAGCTAATTTTAATTTAACTTATTTATCATAATAATACCTGCATTCTGATAAATTATCCCTGTAAAAGAGTACGCAATTGCATCTCTCCATCACGAGCGCATAATAAGTACTGTATAAAAACTTTCAGAATAACAACTAGACAAATCAATTTTAATTTACAACTTATTTATTATTGCTGACAATGATTAAATTACATCATAGTAGACGAAATGTATACTGTAAAAGCTATAATATAATTATATTCCAAAATTTTATTATGATCTATGCTATGTCCTTTCTCTATCTGCTACGACTAGCTACAATCTCGCTACGAATTTTACTTCATAGCTACGCTACGATGCTACGCCATAAATGCTACAGCTACGCCATTACTGCTCTGCTTAAATAATAACGGGTAAGTGCGTGTCGGGCCACGTGCAGTATAGAGTTTCGTAGTAGCACATCATAATATATGGACTTATAACAGGACTTCTTATTTCAGAGAAACATATAAATTAAGGGTTTGTGAAATTCGCACGAAATTTTAATTTATGCATCTCTAAAAACATTTTCACTCATTATCTTGTAAAACCCGCTTAGTTAAGATAGTTTTCCTTTTAATGTATTTATGAATATACTACTCTATTTTTCGAGCTATTTATTAACCGTAGATCAAACGAAGTGGATCACCGTGATAGTTTAATTGTTATTGATATTAAATATCCGAGGATATATTGCTACAAGTTTACGTCACGTGTCAAATAGGCCCTTTGATATGCCTTGCCTTACTTACAACTCAAGTGCTATCATTTTTACATACGTACGTTTATTTTTTATTTTTTGATAGTATTTTTATTTTTTATTTTAAAAGGAAAATATTCATATATACTATAAATTATACTAAAACTAATTAATAAAAATTTGGCATACATTTAACATACATTTTTTTAACATGTTTTTTTTTTAACATAATTACCCGCCCTGATTTCTAGAATATGTGCTACTGTTATTTCCAGTATATTGCGTCAAAACGCGGAGTCTTGCTAATTATCCTCTTAAGTTAATGCTTGATCTCACAGTTTTATATTTCCTTGTATTTTTGCTCGTTTTAATCCACTCCGTTGTTCTCCGGATAAAAGCTTCCTTTCAAGCTGAATGAATGAGCAGTACAGGATCCAGTGTTTTATCTTTTGTAAGCGGACGGACATTCAGGTATGAACCAAGTTTATAATTACAAATAATTCCTTATTTTTTGCGTTATCTCTACATTGATGTCTTAAAGAAATTTTAAAATTAAATTAAAAAATAAGTGATTTTTTAATAACATTCGCAATAATACGTATATTATAACCTTTTACAGAGATTTTACAAATACTTTACGCATACAAATACTTAGTAATAGCGTAATGAAATCGTAAGTTAGCCTCAAAAACCGCTTTAATGTAGTCAAATATATTGTTTTTCTTTTAATATAGATACTTGTACAATGTGTTATAGGGAACTTAAGCGTAATAAGCCGACCAAGTAGGCTTTATTTCACTATGATACATTTTAAAATACGTTGCGCTCCAACTCGTTCGGTAAATGGTCCTTTAGAAATCGAAATCCCATGTTTGTCTACACACAGCAAAATTCTTACCTCTTCAGCTCATATCTGGCGAAGCTCTGATTCGAGATAAAATTCATGGCCCGTCACCGTATTCAGTTATTCATGGAATATCATAAGGGTTCGCTTATCTATACCTGTTTCTATTCGTTATGGTGATTTCGTTGCTTTATATTGAAAATTGAATGGGCTTTTGCGGAAATACTGTATTAGATATAACCGGTGTAGGTTTGGATTGTTTACCAAATATCTACTTGCAGAATAACTTACGAAACTTGGAATATATTACGATTTTTTAAGCTAATGTGCAAATATATAAAAAAACTGACAAAAACGCTGAAATGTTGACAATTATCGCTATAGTTTAAAAAACGGAACAAACCGACTTCAAAATACACAATTCGTTTATTTGGATGATATTTTTCAGTAATTTTGTAATAATAATAATAATAGTTTAAAAATCTAAAAAAAAACACGCTTCAAATCATTGTATTGTCATCGACCCTCGATAAGTCTACAAAGTTTGAATGAAATCTGACCGTTTGATGTGGGTCAAATATAAGTCCAAAGGAGTTGGTTACAAACATGCATACGAGTGAAGCTAATAAAAGCGTGTTAAAAACCAAAGTACTGATCCGATTTTGATAAAATTTATATGGGACCTACCAAACAACAAAGGAATCATAAAACAATTCATAATTGGTGGAGTAATCGTGCAACAAACATACAAAAAAAAACATACAGTCGAATTGAGAACCTCCGTCTTTTAATAAGTTGTTTAAAATAAGATTGTTATGTTCACATTGACCGAGCGAGCGAAACAAGTAAAGGTCTTTATACGAATGTTTATCTGTACGAATGTTTGTGGTGCTTTTAAGAAGAGTTAACGCCTTTGTTTCTGCCAAATATCTGACATCGACAAAGCTGTTAATTGAATATAAAACTAAATCAGCCGACACTCCGCGGTACTTTCCCATAAAATGACTATTCATGTGCATATTTGCAGAACCATCGCCGGCTTTCAGCTTTTAATGGCTTTCGAGCCTTTTCGAACGATACATTGTTTTCAGATACATCCAAACTGGCAGCTCACCAGCAAGGTAAACAAATACGAAGCGGATGGATTTCAACGGGCAACACCATAGCATTTCATACAAAGATAATCAGGGATGGGGGGTTCTTAGCCCCAAATCTAGTAAGTAATATCGATTACATTATGTATTTGTGTTTTATGAACCTTTAGTGAAAATTTAACAATTTATTGAAATAACTTGACAGTTTTTTTTTCTTTTATACATAATTAATTAACTGCCTTTATTAACTACAACAATACAATACACAAACTACACATACTTAACTAACTGAACTACTGCACAAAAAGCAAATCGAGTACCCCAGATAAAGGTCTAAAGATAATCCAAATGCTCAAACCCCCTACCAGTGGGCAGCGTACCCATTATGTTATAAAATTATGTAACAACTTTTTTGTATTTAACAGAATGCTCTTGTTTCTACCCGACTTAAAAAACAGGGTTATGATTGTATTCTCTATTTATCATAATTTCACAAAATAAAACATTGTTAGGAGCGTCTTGAGTGTCCGTTGACTATTGGCTAAGTGATGTCACACTATATTTAATTATTTATTTTATTCAATTAGCACAGCTGATGCGAATTACACTAATGATACGTCATTATACATTATATTACATATACATAATATGGCGCTCTCTAGCGATCCTTTAATGAATTCGATAAAGTACGAGTTTCACTCGTACACGGAAGCTTCCGTACTTTGCATGACATAATGAACATGAATACTGACACTAGGGCTAATTATTTAGCCCATTTTAAAGAACTACACTTAACAAACAAAAACCTTTTACCATTAAAAGCCACGTTGCAAAGTGTATTATCCTTTGTAAATCCTGATTGGATCGACGTTTCATTTTCAAACCGACATCCAATATGAGTTGTTCATTTTACCTCTTCATCCGTTCCATCAATTGAGCTGTAATCAAATTTAAAAGCAATCCGGAGTTTTGAATTTCAAATGGAGGTCCACGTGAGAGTGCTGTGGATGTAAATCACAAAGGAAGCCGTGTAACTGGCTGCACAGGCTGCCCGGTTGTTGAGCCGATGGTAAACCACCCGTTAAATGGTTGATTTGTGTGGTTATTGCTTGTTTATCTGGGAAATATTTATTTGCTTTCGGTCAAATTCTATCCATAATTTTCTGATCAAAATTATAATATTTCTAATTTGATTGATTGATTGCGTAATCTTCTATTTTTAGTCGCGGGCAACTATAAATAAGAAGGCCCTTCCCGACACGTCGAAGTGCGATGCACGCGTGGTTAAAAAGCTTGTTGTTTCATCCCATGTGATGTTTGGAAAAAAACTCTGTAATAAAAAAAAACAGCGCCAAAACCCTTCGGTCTGCTTTCACAAATTTTCGATATATATATATATGTATATATAGGTATATATATAGTCTCGAAATCATAAGATGGAGCGCTAAACGTTACCTCAGAAAATACGTGTTTTTGAACATCTTGAGACCTTTTAAAAAAAATTGTTATAGATATTTGGAATTTTCAATATATTTGGTAAGATTGTATTGGAATATTTTTTTTAATTTTGTCATTTCTGAGCATGTTATGCGCAACCTAAGTTTGTGTAAAAACGGGCTTTTGGAGGTTTGTCCTGGATTCGTGCCTTAGAGTTTTAATTTTTTACTTCGATAGAGACCTAGATCTACTGTACAAAATATCTATTACAACAACAAATTTGAGTAAAGTTTTGTTATTACGTCACCAAGACGTACGAGCTATGTGTCTATGTATGCTCATTTTATTTGACACGTCCTACCTAAGCCTTTTAACGATGTGAAGTGTTTTTACACATAATAAAAACATCATTAGCCTGCTAGACGTGGTATTCAATGCGTGAATCAACTACGTTATCTTACTGTTACATGCCTCTTTCAACATTAATAAAGCTCTTCAATATCAAAGCCGACATTATTCTCTTTCACACACGCTCAATTAAGTACGTATCGCGATCAAACTCCAGGGCTCGCCAACCCGACGATTAAACGATCGATGTGGCGAAGGTTGGCGAGACCTGATCAAAGGGTGATAGCTCATTCGTTTGAACGGAACTTTGGATATTCATATCGCTTGTAGAGAAACTGGAAGGAGACTTGACAAATTTTGAAAAACTCAAAGCGGTAACATTCATGGAAATGTTGACTATTTATAGTATGTTTATGAACATAAATAAAATTTCCTACTAGAAACACGTGCTTTATATTATCCGACGGTATACGACAAATTTCAAATATAATCAAACCAAACTAAACTAAATCCGTTTGTAAAAATCCGTATATGGATCCGTATACTCATCGAATCGATCTAAAACCAGACGTCCGAGCGAATTAAGACGGCCCATACTTTCACACAAAAAACGTACACTCAACAGCGTATCAAGTGTAACGAAATCGTAAGTTAGACTGAAAAAAGTGCTTTTCTGCAGTCGGGTATTTTGATTTTCTTTAAATAAACATACTTGTTTTAAAAAATATTTACGTAAGCTTGTCTCGCACTTACCAGTTTTTATTATTAGTTGATTTACGTCAAAGTAAGCCCAACAAATCAACAAATCTTACCATTTTTGAGACTTATATCTATTACCGTTCAAAAGATACAACCGTACGTACGAATAGGCTCCCGTACCTTTACTACCGAAAATCCGAAATCTAAAGTTTCGGAAAAAAATACGAAATAGATGAATGAGAATAGGTTCATCCAGAATCGTTTTATATCCATGAGTGCGTATGGTCGGGTGTTTATTGAGTTAGGCTTCCCGTCATGTAGCCGCTGCACGCTGCACGTTGCACGCTGCACGCTGCACGCTGCACACTGCACGATGCACGATGCACGCTGCACGCTGCACGCTGCACGCTGCACGCTGCACGATGCATGCTGCACGTTTTATTTAGTCGTTGACGAATAAACAATAAACGGCAAGGTTTGTAGGTAATGTTAAACTCTTCTATTTATTACTTCTATACAAACATCATTATTGCACAAGTGTGAATGTTCTAAAATGACTCTTAAAACAACACACGTTTATGTGTAGTTTTATCTATGTTTTGTTATGAAATACATAATACATTTTAGGTTATATTTATTTAACGATAAGATAGACCATAGACATAATTATACTTCTTCGTGACAAAAAAAAAAGCAAAACAAATATTAAACAAACCGAAAAACTTACAAACAAAAAAGAAACAAAGCTTTTTGTCACTACCCGGCTGAAATCAACAAGGTGCTTGTCGCTTGCAACCAACTCTGGTCGTCCGCCGGAACCGTATTTGTCTACCTTAGTTTAATTTCCATGGTATAGGTATCTTGCATGTCAAATAAAATGATCTGGTAGAACACATCCACTAACACTACTAGCAACAATTTTGCTGACCGACCGAGCGAAGCAATCTACCTACTAGATAACGAACGAAATGATCAATGGAAAGAATATGCTAATCAGTTATTTGGCTGGATGTTTATTATCCATGCTTTGTGGATGCATGTTTAACGCCGTCGATTCATTTCAGCGCCATCTAGAGATCATGCGAGAACTCGCGCGAAATTTATTTCCATAGAGAACCACTGTAATTCAAAATTAAAAATAAAACCAGTATGTAGTGGTACAAGTTACCAAGTGTCATCGACCTCCTTCAGCCACCTACGAGCAGCACCCCGCGCACCGCGGCGCGTCGTGCCTGCACTAATCCCTGTATAATCCCCGATCCCCGGTGACCTACTTCCATCCCCATTTTTCTGTAATTACTCACCGCTGCTTGTGAACACCCTTGTTTGCACCCCACCTGGTACCAAGACTGCAAGCGCTGCAGTGCTTTACAAGCAGCATCCTTTTAAAAGATCATACCTTTTACCGTTCAAGACTTAATTTATATATACACATTTAACAGATTAACCAAATCTGTTAAATGTGTATATATAAATTAAGTCTTAAACTTAAAAACTCATTATAGTAAATAAAAATACGTAGATATAGTATAAATAACGTTTTTTGACGTTCACCTGATACTTAGGGGCGGATGTCAACATTTTACGAATCATTATCGAAATAATATTATAGCTGGTTTGCTGGTATGCCACCTAACTAGTGGTGGATTAAAACACACGCACAAAAATATTGACATATTTTTACAACCGCTCGCTGCCAGCAATTTTTATATCCCCATATATTTTTGGAAATAAAAAGTGGACACGGTGTGAAACACTATACCCTCCATCTATTGAACGTAGCGAATGATTCTTCATCTATGTATAATATGTATACTTATATACATATACTTACAATAGCTGAAGATGACAGCTCCCTTCACTTTGATTATAATAGTAGGGGGAGGGACGAACTGCGTCTGTGTGGAGATCATCACGCTTTTATCTAAAGAAATACCTGCTGCAAAGTGGTTATATACATACAACGGTTAAACTGGGGAGATATACACATACAGCATTGGCATCATTTATCTATTATTTTAGTTTTATTTCCACGAATACAGATAATTATATATTATTTTTAAAATACTTAAAAATACGCAATTCTTTTAGCTTTTATCAGACCTGTTTTAACAAACTGTCCCACTGCTGGGCGCGGGTCATCTTCTCATTGTGAGAAGGGTAAGGCCATAGTCTACCATGCTGGCCAAGTGGGGGTGGCAACTTCACACATCTTCAAGATCATTGGGAACTCTCAGACATGTAGGTTTCCTCACGATGTTTTCCTTCACCGTTTTGTAGTTGGCAGTAATCAACAATACGCACATAACTCTGAAAAGACAGAGGTGCGTGCCGTGGGATTCGAACCCAGGACCTGCGGATCGCAAGTCGGACGGTCTCCCGACTAGGCTGCCGGAATCTTAATTAACTTAAAACTTAATTCCTTTAGCTACTTGGATATTTTTTTTTAGTAATTCTGCTATAAAAACCAAAGTACTGAACCGATTTTGATAAAATGTATATGGGGCCTATGAGGTATTATATACCAAAGACCAATTTTTGAAAAAAGATAAATCATGAATTCCTTAACTGCTAACAAAATGACTGTAAAAAATAGTAATGAAGCTATTGAAAATTATAGTTTATATTGAAAATACACATAAATATAAAATCTATTTGCTAACGCTTGTCTCACATTGGCGCGTCACTAATGCACTTCTAATCTAATAACTTCTCATTATCTCACACAAGCTTCCGCAATTTAATCATACAGGAACCTACGTACAGTCTACGCATTGCCCTTTCACCACCCTGTCATTGCGATGTCGAATGACGTCATTCAGCCTAGAGATGGATTTGGACTATAATTCCTGAATACGAAACTTCTACCATAATAATTGACCAACATAATATCAATCGCAAAAAATCATAACCATTTCTGTGTATGTAACAAAAATATTTTGCAAGCTCGAAGTAAAACACCAATGGACGTCGTGTATCAAAATATTTCCGCGTCATGGTGAGGGTAATTGGTAAATGACGTGTCCCATTTAGGGGCCTGATGGACAGACATTAGGACGTCTGCGTTGTTGTGGCACAAATTCCATTTGTGCTGGGGTCCGCCGTCATTTTGCAAATGTACGGAACCGTCGGGATAAAAAAAGTGACGAAGTGTCAAGTGACAAAAGAATGCTGGGCTTTTTAATTTTGTCCGACGGCAGCGTGTGGTTTACGTTTGATGAATATAAAACAAAAGGGTGGAAGAATAATATGTGGGCATTATATTCTGTTGAGGAGCTTAACGATTATTTCCAGCTTCATTTAATGAAAATATTTTCAGTTACAAAATATTTGGACCCTGAATATGAATACTTTTTTTACGCAAAATAGATCTACCATTGACTAATTTGACCACCAATTGACCGCCTGATGTTAAGCGACGGTGTGGCCGAGAATGGAGCTCGTCGATCTAGAAGATATCTATTTCCTCTAGCCTTGAAAATTCCAAGGCCAGGAAACAGAGATGGTGGTAAAGAATTTCATTTCATTTCTGAGCAGTACACATCAAGAACTTGGACCGATATCGCTGAGTACGGATTTTGAGTAATTTGAAAACGAGAAAATTTCATAAAAAAATCTTTTTTTTAATTACAGAATATTCACCATATTTCTTAAATTAAAGAAACGTTATTTTTAACATTAAACAGATAAACATTTTTATTGATAATTTGTACAATTATACGTCATAATTTTCATTTCCTTGGTAACACTACACATCATGTAGTAACAGTTCAATTGATAATTCAATTCAATAGATAATCAACAACAAAAAATCATTTTTTAAGACAAATTCTAAAATCGAATAAATATATAAATCCAAATAATTATTTCAAAAATACAAAATAAAATGTCATCGACTGTCGATAATAATCAGTAATGTCAAATAATAAATGAATACACTAAAGTAAGGGTCATATGTCAACAATAACATAATTGTTTCGTATAAAACAGTAATTTATTTTGTAAAACCAATTTACATGTCACAAGGAAGTCAATTAATAGAAAAATTAAATATGGTAATAGTAGGGACAACTCATAAACAATACCTTATATCACAATAATAGGCAACATATTAAACTAGAAGGTCACCCACAACTTGTGACATACCCAATAATTGTTTCTTCACAATTTAATCGCTTGCTACACTTGCCGTTGAAAAAATCAATAAATGAAAAAAAAACGTTCAAGTGCGATTCAGACTCACCCTCCGTACAAACTAGTATATAAAAGGGGGAAATCATATATATTTTTTATATTTTCCTTCATAAACTGAAAAATATACATCGTAAAAATATTTAAAACCCTGTTTTAGCTTATGCTACTGCAGCTCTTTCATATGATACCCCACATGATACGGTTAATTCACTTTAAAATTTGGACCTTCATTCCTTGCATAAAGACACTTTTTTTTTTGTCATTAAATTAAAAATTTCCAGTTTTTGGATTGTTTCCTATATGTGTACTCTAAAATAAAGCTTCTTGCCAAATTTCATTGTTCTAGGTCAACGGGAAGTACCCGATAGGTTTTGATTCCCTTGTGAGTGTCGAAATGTGCGTTTTTTACGATATATTCGGATGTAACTTTTTTTACGAAAACTTAGAAACTTTATTTTTCTTTCTGCAGCAAGATACTATAGATCTGCGTATATGGTTTTAATTTCAACTCTATACCTTTACGCGTTCCCGAGATAAAGGTCTTGACACCCGACGGACGGACAGACGGACAACAAAGTGATCCTATATGGGTTCCGTTTTCGTTAAAAACGTCACTATCGCATTCCGTACCTTAAGAAAATTTGTCACGTCACGATTGTCTATGATTAGTCTAAGCATACCAGGAATACTTACATACTTATAGTACCTACAACTGAATTTGAACGAATGACAAAATCAATGGATAAGTATATAATGTTCCCAAAGTGTGGCTAATGGCGGTTAGAGGAATTATGTACATCATTCATAATGACGATTAAAACAATAAATAGATATAATATTATGACAAAAACAAATCAAAAAACAAAATATAATCAATTTTGTGCCCCCATCAAGGTTAGTAACAATCAACCGGCGCTGATCTTCCGCCGGGACCGGCAGGTGACACGTGCAGTACTTGCATTACATATTACATATTATTAATGCTATGCCATGTATTATTGTCTTCTATAGCCACGTGTAAAGTTATTTTCCCTCGGTTGCTGAGAGATTTCCACGTATTTTATCCTTATGTAGCGATTATCCTTGAACTAGCGCGCTCGGTGACTCGTATGAATATCTAAGCTTTGGCTTGGCATTGCCCTTGGCTCGCGCTCTTCTGGGTTATTCTCAGCTATTATTTACTACATAATCTTTATAATATACATTTATAAATCCACTACTTAACTGTATTGTTTTTTTTGCGCCCAAGTTAACCTGTTACATAATGTATATTGATGTTCTTTTGGAGAATAAATTGTCTTATGTCTTATTTTGTGCTGCAAATTTATCAAAACTTAATTTTGTGGCGGGAAGACGCTGGATGCAAACCGCTTCCAATCGGTCTTTTTGGAAATCCATGGGGGAGGCCTATGTCCAGCAGTGGACTTCATAAGGCTGAGATGATGATGATGATGATAGTCTCGGAATGAATACACCGGATTTCTTGTTTTCCGTGATATACTAGTAGATTGAAGATTAGAGTGAATATAATAATAGAGGTATCTCCTAAGTGTGCGCATTTAGTCTTCGACCATAGTCGTCGATTTTACGCCACTCTCGAGGTCACAGCCTAAACATGGTTTTGTTTGCTGTGTTTGTTTTAAACACCAAGTTTTAAATATGCAGTAACCAAAATGATATGTATTTTAGTAGTGAGGAGTACTTAGAATACTATAATATTCTAAGTAAGTACTCAAATTTTCAACAAATAATTTGTAAAACGTACGTATAAAAGTTAATTTATAAAACGTACGTATGATAATTAACTTGGATCAAAATTTTTTTTGTTGAAAATTTATGAGTTTGCTTTCTAGTGCGGTCTAATAATGTTTTGTATAAATTCATTCTGTCATTTTATATCGTCAAAAACTTTGGTATGTGCGAGCGAGACAGACGATAGTCAAACTACAGACACTTACTCGTAAGACAAAGATTTCGTGTGGCGAATTATTCCAATTACGTTCTTCTGTACTATTATTTGTTGTGTGTTTTTATATTCACACTGCTCTGCGTCATTAACTGATCAATTTTATATCCTTAAGTTCTTTCCACGTGATATCAGGGTGACATGGAGGAACCTGTTCTTCTTTTGAATTAGTTTCTAAAATTAAAAAAAAAAGTTTGTATAATTGTATTATCATATTTATATCAATATAAAGATATTTTTTTTCAAACCAAGAGAAACTACCTAAGAGAAGCTATTTCGTAAGTGATTGAGAATTAAGATCCTCCTATATTTTGAAGTTAGTCGTAAAATGAAACTTAACAGTTGCCTGTTGAGAATACCCCATTTCAGTGTACCCTTGACAGTATGCAATGCAAGGCCGTCGGCGGCAACAAAGAGACGCCCACGCAGCCACGTGCAAGCTTTCTTATTTAACTTTGTTGGAAGTTTTATTACAAAGACCAAGTGCAAGGTGAGCTCGCCTTATCTAAATTAATGCGATATTTATAAAGTAAAGAAAGATTTCCGATTTTATTAAAATACTGACTAATTTAGCTAGTTTTTTTTTTTCTATAAAATTTGACTATTCAGCTACTTACTCTTCAGTCCATGTTATTAAACCAAGTTTTAGTCTAGACGGAATATAAAAATCTTAAAAAAATATATCATTTTCCCAGAATTTCACAAATTTCTATTATTTAGTTTTTCCCCATAAAAAAAAACTAGGAAACTAAAATACATACGTCTAGACATGAGTGACTCGTACTTTTTAACCGACTACCAAAAAGAAAAAGACTCAATTCGATTGTATGATTTTTTTTTTTTTTTTTTATAGATAATAAATACTTCAGACCATATAAATTTTATCAAAATCGGTTCAGTACTTTGGTCATCCAAGTAATCGTATTGCGTATTTTGAAGTCTGTTTTTCTGTTTTTTTAGCTATATAGCTTAGCTGAATATTTTGATTAGCCTCACAGCTGCAGATTGTGGGCTCAATCCCCACCCAAGACAAACAATAGTGTGATGAGCGTGGATGTTCTGTATCTGGATGTTTATATGTATTTATATAAATGTATACCTATATTTACAAATGCATCATTAGTATGTATATATTTACAAAAAGTATTCCATCAGCTATTTGGTTCCCGTATGGTACAAGCTTTCTTATTTCGAGTCTAAATCACGCTGTGTAAAAATGCCTATTAATATTTATTTAAGCATATTATGTACGTCAGGTGTACCTACTGAAGTAAATTAAATGATCGTTTACTATACTTTTAATACTTTCTTTATTTTTAATACTTTTTGTTTTCACTGAATATTTTTCTGTATATCCTAGTTCGCCCTTCGAGGCTCCTTTCGAGCGAGCTTCAAGCGCACTTTGAATAATTGAAAGAACTGCTGAGAGGTTAGGGGTCCTACCCTTTACGTGACCTACACGCCAGTACATAAACTAAAATATGAATTAGCACACACACACACGCATACACAATTTCATTCTTACCAGTACTATAACAGTATAGTATACTATAGTCGCTATTTTTTTTATTAACATCTCCCACAATTATTTACACAAATCGCAGACCATCGCTGCCTCCTGCCTCCTGCCTCCTGCCAATCCTGTTGCAATTTAACAAAAAACATCTTTATTATTATTATTTTATTTAGATAATTATTTGTACGAACATTTCAAATAAAAAATATTTTCACAACTCTTCGATGCAATGGCACTAAGAAATAAATTTGTTTGGATATAAAAATATCGTACAAAAAATGGGAACTAACGTTTCGATTTCACAAAATAATGAAATAAGTACAACAGCGCCCTAAATGTAGCATTAGTTTTCTAACAGGGTGGACTCTATATTTTCTACTAGAGTACTAACCCATTAAGTCTATAATTTTGACAATTAATAATACAGTACCTGGGCAACCAAGCTCCACTCGGATTTTTATGACTGAAAATAAGAGCAAACCCGGTTTCACTAAAAATGAAACCCAGCAAGGTCGATTTATCGTCCCCTAATCTACCTACAAACCAAATTTCATTAAAAGCCGAATACAAGAATACAAGAATTGCTCGTTTAAAGGTATTAGATACATAAGTATATACATAAAATCACGCCTGTTTTCCCTGCAGGATAGGCAGAGCATCAAAGCCTATGAGGCCGCTTGACACCACATTTGACCGTAGTTAGAGTGTCAGATAGAAGGGAGAGAATATAAGAGTTAGAGGGATTAGAGGGTAGAATGTAATATTGGCTTGCAGTGACAAGGGGTGAGTCCATTGCCTACATAAAAGCCAATTTCTCTCAAGTCCCTTAACTGACTTTTACAGTATGCCCGGGAAGAAAAGCAGCTGGACATTATATGTTTTTCTTTTTCTCCCAGTGCAGCATGGAAGTAACAATTAATAATAATAAAGTAAAGTTAACGTACTGGTTGCAAGGGATAGAAACTGTATATTTATAGGTCACCAGTGCAACGCAATCCCTGTGGGAGGGTCGTGGGCACGTGCCGAGCTAGTGTTAAAAATGTAACACCTAGTTACTCGTAAGTAGAAAGCTCTATTTAAACAAAACCTTTGAAATAACGCCATTCCATATTATATCTTATGGTAGTACGCTGGTGTTGGTGAGGGTTTCTTCTAGGCAAACGCGCTCCATGGTAGAGCGTAACTGTCGCTTAGGACCAGGTGAGTTGACGGTCAAGCGCAAGCCTATTTTCGAATAAAAAAATAAAAATATAAAACAAACGAGGGTCTCTGCATCAACTCGCAAGATTTTCATTCTTCTGTCCGATGTTTGTTAGTAGGTACTCGCGCATTCGTCGTATTTTTCAACCAATATTGAAGAAAATTTGTTTACAGGTTTGACACTTTTACAGAATTTTTACGTTGTCAGGGACTTTTGACGAAGAAGGTATTTCCCCTAAAAAAATGGAGGAAGTTTTCTGAGTCGCCATTTACTGATCGATTTTGATAATATTTAACTGAAACCTTTGGTATTCAATTCTAAATAATAATTTATAAAATAAGCAGTAGACCTTGCGAGCACAGACTTTTTTGTAAACGTGCTCGCGAGATCTACCGTTCGTAGAATTACAAACAGCTTGGACAATTAATGATTATTGTGATGTATTAAAGAGAGTTTTTGATTGTTTTTTCAAATTACATTATTAATTCGGCGTAATTAAAGAAACTTATCATTCTTAGCTCTTTATCACATAAATTAATATCAGAATAAAATAATTATTTCGCTATATAAAAATCGAAAATATTTTTTCTCTGGTTGTTTTGAATATATACAATTAAACTGTGCATCGTACTAGCGACAAATCCGCGCTAACAACCTTCTCAGCTATAAAGAACAACGGGTTACTGGGACGTATGGCGGCTGCGTTACTGGGACGTATGGCGGCTGCGTTACTGGGACGTATGGCGGCTGCGTTACTGCTTCGGAACCAACTTTTACTAAAATTACCGCTGTTTTATACAACCCTGATTAATATCACGCCCGGAGAAACCTATCCATTAATCACAAGGATGAGTTAAACCCTACGGAAATATTAAAGCCAATTTTTATTCAAACAAACATGGATGCAATAGTAGACGGAGCTTAAAAATAGCATTTTAAGAGCACCATGGCTAATTCAAGCACACTTACTGATTTTAGCTTTATAGAACTTAGATTAAGAGTACAAAATTAATCTCAAAATTGAGTGTTTTATTTATTAACCGTCTTGCTCATAAGTGCATTTTAGTTAGGTGTTTTGTTCTGTTTTCGCTTGTGGCAATTTCCGTCTGACAAAGTCAAAGTAAATTTATTTGCGTTTGCGTTTGCGTTTTGTGTTCTTTAGTTAAAATAAGAAGTTGAAAATAATGTTTTAGCTAAAATATCTTTACAAGCAAGATGGTAAGTGTTTGGTTACGCGAAAAAGTGACGACGAGTGAAATGATGAAGTAAACATCGACATTTAATGTTGTTAAAACTCCATAGAATAGAAGATTCCAATAAAGTTACAACACGTCAATGGGACACAACTAGGACTTGAGCTTTTTAAACTTGGGTGTTATATTTTTTTTATTATAAGCAAAGGGGGCCACAAGGGCTTCAACAGACCACTAGTCACTAGTCACTGCGACCTTTACAGATCTATTGTGACATCCCCTGCTGTATTACAGCACCTCTCCAAGTCCAATGCTGATCATGTAGTCATTGATAGCCTTGGGGGAGGAGGTTTTTATCTCATCGAGTGAGATTAAATTGGGGTGTCTAACAAAAAAAAAAACAATTTCTTAGTCACTAGTTTACAAAATTAAAAAAAAAAACAACTTCAAAATACGCTATTCGTTTACTATGATAATTTTCCAGATATTTTGTTATAAAAATAGACACTGAACTGATTTTGATAAAAATTATATGGGACCACCTCTGAGGTATTATTACCTACTGTACAGGTTCGATCACTCAGTGTAATGAAACTATGGGTTTGTTCACCACCGGATTTAATTTTCTCTCAAAAAATCACAACTTCCCGATCAGACTTCGGACTTCGTTGTCCAACGCCACCTAGTGAAAATCTTACACAACTTTCATACTTTAACTCCTACCGAACAATAAAGAATCGTTAGAAACAATTCATATTTGGCGGAGTAATCTCTGAATAAACATACAAAAATACACAATTGAATTGAGAACCTCTTCTTTTTGGAAGTCGGTAAAAATAAGCACATTATTCGCTAGCAATTTTAGTAAAATTTCAGTAAAAGTTATATGGGACTACCTCTGAACTATTGCCTACTAAACAAAATAATCATCAAAATCAAGTCATAATTGGCGAATTCGAATAAAAAAATCATCAAAATCAAGTCATAATTGTCAGTCGAATTGAGAACGTCCTTCATTTTGGAAGTCGGTCAAAAAGAACTTCGAGAAGCTCGAGTTGTCCATGTTGCTTCTATCGTCCATGTAAACAAATTGAAATTCTTGCGCTAAGCTGCAGCGCAATACCTCAGCGTCAAACCTAACGTCTCGCGTCAGGGAGAATGGGTTTAAATGAAAACTAATTTTAATATTAATATTAATTTTAAACTTTGTGGAAGGTTAGCTTCAGTAGAATACAAAAGGAAAGCAGAGAAACTTTTTACGCTTCTCTAACAATGTAAATAAATATCGCTTAATTATATTATAAGTTTCTTGAAATCCAGAGTAAGTTTTTTATATGCAAGATAGATATACGATTGACCACCAACTCGCCTGATGTTACGCGACGGTGTGGCCGAAGATGGAGCTCGTTGATCTAGAAGATATCTATTCACTCAATAGTACTAATAGTACTCACTTATCTTGCTTATACAATATTCCAATAACATTATCATAATCATATCACAAAAATAATAGAATTAAACTGTATTTTACAGAAAATTCTGAGTCTAAGAGCATATGACGTCACAAAGAGGAGGTTCTACAACACTGACCCTGCAAAGGGAAAAGGGTGTTTTCAAATGCACTATCAGTGAAGCCCTATATATAATATATAAGTATGTTGCACTTTATGTATGTTTGAAGGCAACGATGTTATTATCACAATATTGTCTTCAATATAATATCGTTGTTTGATGGTAATTATTTTTATTACTAGAATTTGAACTTCAGTAACTTGTTTCTTAAAATATTTTTTTGCATATGTATTATAAAGTAGGTAACTATTCTTGTGTAGAATTATGACACCCCTACGAACAAGTATAATCAGGTATTACGTATAAGCCCTTGCATAATTAATTAAGCATTTCAACTTCATTCCGCGTTAAAAAATCGTCTGACATTACAAATGATTGCTGGTCATCGTGCTACCGGCGCGCGGCGATGGAAACGAGCGGTCATTTTCAACTGTCACATTTTTCAGGGGTTATAATCGTTTTTAATATTCGTATGATATCTAATACTGAGCGCTTATGTAAATTCTTTTTGGGTTCTGTAACGTGGTTGGGAAAACGTTACCTACGTAAATAATATGTAGGTTTATTATTTATTTATTTTTTCTTAAAATATATATGTATATATATATATATATATATATATATATATATATATAGTCCTCCTCATCGATTTCGATGACAGCGACCCCGGACTATGGTTTCCTAGCATGAGCCCTGATGTGGCTCGCTAGGCCAAACTTGGTCTTAAAGACTCTATCGCAAGTGCTACAATACAGCTTAAAAAAATATTTAAAAAAAAAATACGCGCACGTACGTGCGTACGTGCTTAAAATATACGTAGTTTATGATGCGTCTGAAGATTTGAGATCGATGTTGGATAGTTTGATTTTCATAATTATAAGACATGCGAAAATTTATCTTATCGGCTAACTTCGAACGCACCCTTATCTACGTGATTAAGCTTAGCTCTGTTGGCTAAGCACTCTTAATTTTAAGGAACGATGCTTGATATTTGTAACTTATTCGTAACATATTTTATTTTCATCGGTTACGCTTTTTAAGTCCGTTTTGTTTTCATAATAACATTATGGGACTTACCGAAAAACGTTACTTAACTTTAACCAACGTCTTAAATTCTCTGTGTTCTTTCCGCAAATATAATTACGTGTTAGCGAAAAGTTGACAAAATATGTTAAGCATTGCTGAAAGTTAAGTAACGTTTTTCGGTAAGGCCGTAGAATCGTAAGTTCAAAAATATTCCTCATCTTCTTAATTCTAAACGATAGGTACGGAACCATCTACATTAATACACTTGACATAACTTGTCCAGTTATTTTTCTCTGTAAGCGAAGTGCATTTGCATACATTTGAGGCTTCGCTTTAGGTGTTTAATGGTACGTATGAGACATAAATATTGTCTCATTTCGACTCGCCGTTTTGTTTTTCCTTTTCTCTGTTTTGCATAAATACAGCCCTAGAGGGCTGATTATGTATACCGCTAGGAAAAATTAAGGCTAAACTCGGAATTTTAATCACTTTTTATGTATACTGAATTTAAATCAGCATAATTATTTTTGAGGGTAGATAAATAATGTTTGTTATCAATGATAAAAGTAATTTAAAAAAAATAAAGCGACTTCAAAAGAAAAGGGAGAAATAACACGATAAAAAATCAAAATTGGGCGTCAACTAAGTAAGTCTGTGCACCAACTATTTTTTTAAGGTCGGTGTCAGGCCCTATTAACAGTAACACCCCAGTATCACCCCAGTTAACAGACACTAACCTCAAAAAATAGTTAGTGTACGTACCTACTTAAGCAGGGGTTTAGGTTTTAAGGGTTTTACCCGCTGAGGTGGTGGGACACAAAAAATGGTCACATTTTTGCTAACTGTACCAAACGCTCCAGGTTTAGCGTGCACTAATGTGCGTCATCCTAAATAGCTCACATCTTGTTACCCGATGAGGTCGGTAAACATTCGGCCCACCATTATAATTTTAAATGTGATATGAGACCACGGATACGGTTGAAGTGTGACATTACTGACTATCAAACAGCTGAACCTAACGTTGTCCAGCTTATGGATGCAACATAAATTAATTCACTTTTCATCACTGTTTCGTTTTCACATACTATTTCGTTACGCTTGATACGGCGTTAGAATGTTATAAATGCGCATTTTTTCTAATTCTAGCAAAATTACTTTTTACGAAAAAAGGTTACGAAAAAGCGCATTTTTAAGCTATTGCATAGCTTCTATCGCGGGCCTTGAGCGTGGAGACCGAATCCAGAAATTCCGTAACGAAAATAACCTAACACACCGCGCGTAAAGCTATTATGCAATAGCTTTACCGCGGCAGTCTCCGAGTGCCACACGTCTTTTTTATTATTGTTAGAGTTGTATTATTATTGTTACAAAAATATGACACTCAGGAAAATATACAACACCTCGCCCATCACAATTGTTCAAGCCGTTAAGGCTATAGGCGAAAACAGAAATATAAATACATATCCCAATTTGACTCATCATTTTGTTTACAGAATTGTGATGTTTTCGCAAACAGTTTTTGTAATATTTACATCCATTTTATAGTGATCCGTTATTAAACGATCGGCTGGGAAGTGATATCTCCGTATAACGACATCGCCAGCAATTAACCAGAGTGCGCCGGTTTTATTGTTAAGCCTATTAGCGATAGAGACATCTTTTGTCTTCTTAATTCGGCGGCTTAAGTTACAGGAGCTCAGTGATACTTACAGTAAAGGTTTCATACTTTGTTTCTTATCGGAACAGCGAAAGAGTAGAACAAATTGCGGGCTTCATTTTTCCCTGAGAGATACAACGTTGGTCTTTTCAAGGTCAGAGTGTCTCTTCTAAGTCTGCGTGCTTCATCATCTTCTTCATCATCGACCACATCGTCGCTTTCCGACAGGCGAGTTGATGGAGAAAAAAAAACTTCCAATTTGTTTTTTTTTTGATGATGATAAAATATATTATATGTAAGTTTTGTTTTCTGATAAATTATCTGGAATTAATGGTACCATGAACAAAGTGTTTATTTTCCAATTTGTCGCGTAAGAATTACTTCTCTTTTAACATGAATTTCCCGTTAATTTATGATAAATCTTTTTTTTTTTTCTTGACTCATCCGGCAGCTGTGATCGTTAAAGGCACCAAGGCAAATCGTTAAAGGTTAGAATTATTATTATGAACCATTTCGTGTGCCACTTGTGTGTGTTGAGTATGTGCAAAATATATTTATTTGCGTATGCTCGACAGTGATTGGTATTGGCTGGACCGTGCTTCCGTGTCTCCATAAGCTATCCAGCATACATATCGCCCTGAATATGTATATAATATCTGCACCTCTAATGAGTATCATACATATCCGCTACCGCTCGTGCATTGGAGCGCGCGGTGGCTGCGTCTTCGCTCTCGCCTATTTATCAACGTCTCGTCTCGCCGTCCGATTACAACGTGACGTCTCCATTCCTCCCCCGGATTCACTTATAATTCGCTTCTTGATCTCGAACGCCCCGGTTATTAATGCTGTACATCATTAATTGTGGGACAATTCATTTATCTGCGCGCCGCCGATCCAGATTTTTGGTAATTGCTTGTTTGTATTTATTTATCTATGTCTGTCTATTAAGTTTGTTATTTTGCTCTTATCATTTTAATAATAAAATAATTTTTATTTGCTCTTATGGGTTACAATATAAGTATAGTACTTTTTTTGTATTGTATTGTATTTTATTTTTTGTCATTAATAGTATTATTATAATATATTTCATTTCATTTCATTGTTATCAGTAAATTAATTTCCTAGCGCGCGTAAAAATTGTAAAATAGGAACATCTGCTCTGGGCTTCCAAGATACCGGCTTAGCCGAGTTTGGGGCCCACTGACAATGCATAGCAATAGTAATTCTATTTCGGAAATAAACATTTACTTTACTTTACTTTACTTTATATTGGTGGAACATATAAAAGAAAGTAGATCGTCATAATCTGCCTCGCGGTGTGCAAATTATATACTAGTGTAGTTATATTTTTTTAGATTAGATATGTGACGCACGGAGAGAGAGGTATAGTCTTAGTTCTTAGTATAGTTTTTATTACATCTAAATAAAATATACTTAAAGAACTGATAATATAAAATACAATTTATTTAAATTTTCCTTAAGCATGCATATGCGCATATGTGCTCTTACCAATTGTTATGTGCAAACTATTGTTAGATTCAGTGCCATCTCTGAACTTCATTATTACTGGCTAAGTTCTACTAATTCCCCTTTACAAGTAGGTATCTAAATCGTGATATTTTATATCCATGCAAACGACGTCTTTTCAAGATATCTTGAGAAGACCATGAAACTTGTATCGGTATTTTATTATTCTCAGACCATTCTAAGGACAAGGCAATGCACTTCCGGATAATTCATGAAATATTATATACAAAGATAATGATTTTGTACTGCATGTCTGTTATATTATTGCACATAGAAGTATCTCATCTAATTTCCTGAGCAAACAAAGGGAGTGAGTTTATAAAATATATAAATATGAACCCAACAAGTAAAAAAATTGTTAATCGTCTATTCAATGTAGTTGGACAATTATCGTCGAGCACTTATCCAACTACTAGGCTTAGAATAGAATATAATATACATTTATATTTGGTAAGAACAGTTGTGTTTATAAAAAAAAATACAATAAAAATAAAAATACAATATTTAGAATTTAATACATTACTAAAGTAACTTAACGATAACCATTGATACGAAAAAAATAAGGAAACCGCTTATCAAAATATAACAACTACTAAAATATGGAGTATACAAACGAACTGCAACATAGTTTGCTAAATATTCGGTCAAAAAAATAATGTATAAATAAATATTTGTGGACATTTCACACAACACCATCTAGTCCAAACTAAGCAAAGCTTGTACTATGGAACTAGATGGCTGATAGAATACATTTATACTTTTTTTTTGTAAATATATACATATGATACATAGAAACACCCAGACACAGAACAAACATCCATGCTCATCACACAAATGTTCGCGCTGGGTGGGGATTGAACCCACGACCTACAAGCTGGCAGTATGTCTGCTCGGTAAGCAGACATACTGCAAACTGAGCCAAAAAGCCAGCCAAAAAATATGGCAGGCAAGACCACCTCAACGAATCATTTTAATCTATTGTCATTTTGCTAACTACGAGTATACATAAAGCAGACGTGAGCGGTCCCATAGAGTGACTTACATATTATAGTATTTCGTTATTTTATTCAAAATAAAATATTAATATAAAACTATGTTCTCTAGAGTACGACAGACGAAACCACAAGATATAACTAGTCACATATAAAACTAAAATCGTACGGACAATAAACCTGTCGAACCGATCGCGTCGTCAATACGGCTATTTCAAACGTTTATTGTTTTGAGAAACGTAAAATAAATGGCTGGAGATGTGTGAGACCTGAGCTAGGAACCTAGGCTAGGGGATCGACCAGCTTATTACATCTTATTCACGAGTTTCTCTGGTGGCAAAGTTTCGGTGTATTACCTGAACCTCTAAGATTTTAAAAATATATATAGGAAAGAAAGAAAGAAATACGTTATATTTTCCACAATAAACTTTTACTTTTTTCCGGAATTATTTCGTTATGCTTTGCAATTTGAATTGGTTTATTACTAATATTATCCATTTTTAACCGACTTCCAAAAAGAGGGGGGTTCTCAATGCGACTGTATGTTTTGTGTATGTTTGTTACGCGATTATTTCGCAAATTATGAATTGATTTTGATGATTATTTTTTCATCATCCAAGTAAACGTAATTGCATATTTTGAATCTGGTTCGGAAAAAAATATTTTAGTTTTTGAAGTAAGTATAATTATTAGAGAATAAAGTTATGCACAGTATAATTTTGTTATTAGTATAGTATAAATATATTTTTCCTAACAGTTGTATGAAATAGCGCGAAAACTTTTCAATCGACTTCAAGAAGGAAGAAGTTATCAATGTCGGGTGTGTATTTTATGTTCGCTAGGATAGCATGTCTATAATCCGAAATACATCTGGTTGAATGTTATTTGGCCGTACAGTTTGATTTCGGATGTTTCACGTGGCAACAATTTCTAATACATAAGTTTGTTAGCCAGTTAGCCCGAACAATAATTAGGTTAGTTTCATTATGTTTCTACTTTATTATACCCAGAAATTTTCTTATTTCTAAGATTCGGTAATCACAATACCTACATTAAAATTGTTAGGTTAGGTTAGATTTTGTTTTCATTGAATAGAGAGAATATAGGTTAGTAACTTAAAAGCGTCTTCTCGCCCAATATACCCCAATCCCTCAAGTCGAAAGTTTACAACCAGTGTGTGTTACCAGTGATGACATACGGCACTGAAACGTGGTCCCTAACTATGGGCCTCATAAGGAAGCTCAAGGTCGCGCAACGAGCTATGGAGAGGGCTATGCTCGAAGTCTCTCTACGAGATCGAATCAGAAATGAAGAGATACGTAGACGTACAGGAGTCACCGATATAGCACAGCGGATTAGCAAGTTGAAGTGGCAGTGGGCAGGGCACATAGCACGCAGAACTGATGGCCGATGGGGCCGAAAGGTTCTCGAGTGGAGACCACGTACCGGCAAGCGCAGCGTTGGAAGACCAGCCACGAGATGGACAGATGACCTCATACAAGTGGCGGGAAGACGCTGGATGCAAGCCGCTTCCAATCGGTCTTTTTGGAAATCCATGGGGGAGGCCTAAGTCCAGCAGTGGACTTCTTATGGCTGAGATGATAATGATTATGAGGTTAGTTCCATAGATATTTAGTCAAAATCGGTTCTGTAATTTAGTATTTAAAACAAAATGACTGGCAAAATGTGTCAAAGTTAACAAATGTTGTATATACTTATAGTTGGTGGTTTCAGTCTTTTAAATTATAGTAATTATTATAGGTAATATCTAACTCTTTAACTATCAACATTCTCCCCTTTTCGTAACCGAAGAATATATCTATGCAATAAGTACTTTTAAAATAAGGTATATTTCCCTAATTAAAAAAATTAATAAGTTTCCATAAAAATTCAAATGAAGTTGCTATCGCTGCATCGTCGGGTTTCCATAGAAATGGTAATATTACTCGCGCCATCTGCTATATTTATTCCACCTGCATTTGTATAGTATTACAATTCTAATAATCAAATAAAAATTAAAACTAAATTATTTTCAGAAACTTAAATAATTATAGTTTATGAAGCTGAAAACCCTACTTCAAAATACGCAATTCGTTTTCTTGGACTTTTATGAGACCATCTCTGTAGTATTAATATGTCACACAAAAAAAGAATCATCAAAATCAATTCACAATTGGCGTAGTAATTGGTGAACAAACATATAAAAAAACATACAGTCGAATTGAGTACCTCCTTATTTTTGGTAGTTAGTTAAAAAAATAATACTTAATAAGTTAATGAGTAAGATTCATATGAATACATATGTGTACTTAGTAAATTAATAAACAAAATTTACTTATTGCCTTTCTATTAGGGTAGGTAATCAATATATTGGAGTAATCAAGTAGACGACTTAGTTGATTATTCCATACATTATATTATTAAAATATAATAATCTCCTTCGCGTCGAATGAAAATGATAGTAATTGATAATAGCGTCTCAACACCGAACACTACCACAATACAATCCCAAAGTAAATTTTTGTAAAATAAAAATAAAAATGAGCTTTTTAATTAAATTCTTTGCTGTCATTGAAAATATTTTGTGCGTGTACCGTAATTACTGGTGTTTAAATAGGATACAAAAATTACTGGTTTGTCTCAGGGTAGTTCTTGATACCGGGATGATAATTATCAGTTTGTTTTATTACAAGCTCGGTATCTCCAGCGTGTTTCATTCCAGCATTGTATATTGTTATTCTCTCTTGGTAATGTTGCTCTCATTATACAAATCGAAACAGTTTAAAACAATGATGTCTGCTTCAAGAACCAGCAGCGGCTACTTTCCAAATACTTCCAAAATGGGAAAATCTAAACTTCGAACAACCTTTTTGGTGGCCATATTTATTTTGTATATTTTTGTAAATTTGCTTGCGAGTATTTACAGTAAATTAAGTTACATATACACAACATTTGAAGATATAAGCGTGCCTCTTCCTGTTCATATTTATTTTGTAATATTATTTTACATGAGCGACTTTAGATATCATTTGGAGTGTGGTGTAATATGGAACACATATACATCTATATCTGATCAATTAAATAACATAGTTGAAATAATAGATAAAGAAGTCGATAGAAGAAGTAAACGGAGTGAAATAAAGCCATCCACCAATATTTCCTTGCGTAAATATATTAAAATCGTTGACCAATTAACGGCTGCGTATGAAATGCTGGGCAAAACTTCAAAGAGTTTCAATAATATATTTTATTGGCAGGTGAGACCACTCTTATCGAAAAAACTAGCCGTATTTACAGATGTTTACTTCCAAGCATTATTAGATTTCTGTTTGAATATCATTTTATATATTATGTACAAGTAGTTATAGTTAGTAGTTATAGTTACTTGTAGTTATAGTTTTTGACAACAGGTTTCCTTTTTCGTTTATACTCATTCATTATTATGGTAAAAATTTGAAATATTATTATTCAACAGACAACAGCGACGATCTCTATCCTAGTGTATGGCAACATTGGCATCACGTACAAATTTATAACATTTAACGTAAGTACGTTTTCAAAATTGATTTTTGTTGAAATAAAAATATCTATTTATTTTGGAGTAAATTTAAGAGCCTGTAGTTCGACCACCATTGTCTTCCAACGTGGCAATGCTGCCAGTATTCTGGTCACTTGTCTCATCACCATTGGGCTTTTGTAAATTATTTATTTATATCCTGTATCTATATAAATTGTTTTATTTTTGTTTAGTCTTAAAACGTTTAGTAGAAGTATTCGTTTTTTTTTGTCTTGAATATGTAAATTTTGAATTAAATAATTCACTATATACAGTATTAATTTTGACAGTTACAGAAGACATCCATTACAACGTACAAAATCGTTCAAACTATTACTATATTTGAGTTATTTTTGACTCTCTTCCTGTGGTGTGAAGCAGCGCAACGAGTTCAGAACAATATAAAAAGATTGAAACAGCTCCTCAGCAAACTGCTTATAGGGTCATGCGGTTGTAAGTACCTAAATAACTTTTTCATTTATCGGAAGATACGCTAGAATTGCTGTGGTCAAGCAAAGCAAGCAACTTCAAGGATGAAAGCAGTACTTTTCGTCCCTGGGAAACCATCTCGTCAAATTGGACACCAACAAAACACAAGCTTGTCTGGTAAAGTTCCGCCGAATAAAGTTTCCGACGTCTCCTACTTTCCAGAATATATCTATGCCATTAACATACCATATTGTTAAGCTAAACTTCAGGACCTACTTCGACGCGGCTAAACAAGCTAGCATAAAACTGCCAACCTTTTGACAAATCGGTCAAGTACCAGATGCTTTAAAGCCGGTGAACCAGTGACCCAGAGCGAGGTTAATAAATGACATCTCGTGCATCGCCACAAAATAGCATGTAGCTACAGAGATAGACATTATAATGAATACAACAATAAAATATGATACGACATATATATATATATATATATATATATAACCATTCCCCGCTCGGCATACTTTTTTTTTTAATATACATTATAGATCTACGATTGACCACCAAATCGCCTGATGTTAAGCGACGGTGTGGCCGACGATGGAGCTCGTCGATCTAGAAGATATCTATTCACTCTAGCCTTGAAAATTCCAAGATTGTAGGTCTCAGGAAACAGAGATGGCGGCAACGAATTCCATTCTTGAGCAGTATGCAAAAGGAATGTGGATCGATATCGCTCAGTACGGATTTTTGGCATTTCAACGAGAAATGGGTGGTTAAATACTGCTGCTTGTAAACAGCCAATGCTGGCTGGTCTTCCGCTGGAACCGACGAGGGCGGTGACGTCACGCACAGTTAACATACACGGTATACAATAAATAAAAAGCAAATGTACACTAACAATAAACAAAAAATTAATAATAAATAATAATTTAAAACAATTAAGCCGACTTCAAAACAATCTAAGTAACTGAAAAGGGAGAAATATCACGAAAACAATCAAAACTGGGCGTCTACCTAGGTAGGTACGTAAACCAACTATTCGTATTTTTGAGGTCGGTGTCAGGCCCTAAACTATCATCAACTAAGGCCTATACAGACACCGACCTCAAAAATAGTTGGTGTACGTACCTACTTAGGTAGACGCCCAATTTTGATCGTTTTCGTGATATTTCTCCCTTATCAGTTAATTACATTGTTTTGAAGTCGGTTTAATTTCATAATTTACATTTATTTATTCATTTTTAATAGTATTTACTCGTTTAGTTTGAAACTAAAAATTGTATTCACAAAACTTCACTGGATAAGTTCGTATAATTTTCAAACACACTTCACTACTATTGTAACGCCTAATATTTGAGTTATAAAGTATGCCAGATCCTTTCACATAGTATGAGTGATAAACCTACCGAATTTCGTTCAAATCCGCCCAGTAATTTGTACAGCGTCGTTGAATTGAAACGCTCAAATTTTAAAATTAAAAATATCCATATGTTGAAAACTACTAAACCGGTTTTGATAAAAATTACGGTGACTCCTAAGTTGAAAGATACTTTATTCAATAAAAAACCGGACAAGTCCGAGTAAAACTCGGTCACCAAGGGTTCCGTACAAACTAGTAGGTAGATAAAAGGGAGAAATATAACTTTTGCTTTTATAATATTAGGCAGGATTTAACTATAACCTACTATTTCAGGTGAGCCTCGATATAAGTCGACGCACGCTCTGCTCCGCTTCGTGAGTACGCACCCTGTACAGATGGAAGCGTTTGGTTCCGTGGTGGATATGACACTGCTGCCGACTTGCGTTGCTCTCATTACCTCATACCTCGTGGTTCTGTTGCAGTTTAATAACATTTTGTAATATTTCTTACCGCTGAATATTGCATTATTTTTTGACGTGACAACGTCTTATAAATCGTTGAACGCCGGTTGCATGCACGAAAAAGTGTCCCGTTACGCTCATTGTCGAGCCCAATTTTATTAATAAAAGTATGCAATCATTTAATCAATGTTTTGTTATGATGTTATCACGTTAAACTATCGTCAGTAAACCGACTTTACAGACAACCGATTTTTTCAAATGTTCTCTTGTTTTCTAGATTTTTCTATTGTTTGTAGTCATATGCACATAAATAAATAATAAGGCACAACTAGCAAATATAATAATGAGAATAAACATTGTCACTATTCGTTTCTCGTAATGAAGCACTTTGTAAAGGTTTCCGTGATGCGACAAATAAAAATAATTTAATATACTTAAACGTTTGAGCAATTGGATTATCTTCATACCTCTGGTATGAAGATATTCTCTAAATAAATATATATTGTGAGCGTGTTGCATATTAATTTTAACTAGGGTAACAATAATACAGATTTTCTTAACTTATTACACTTTACGTGAAGGGAAAATAATATAAGGAATTACACTTTACTCTAATATTATTTTTTCACGATTTTACTTTACCATTTTTTTGACGTGATAAATATGTATACTCATACTAAATAACTACTTTCTAGTACTAATCATATTTAAGTCACGAAGAGACCGACAGCGGGATATGGTGAAACTATAAGGGTTCGAAAAACTCTACAGAACCCTAAAAAGGAAAACTAAATATTTCAAAATTATATTTTTTTTAATAAACTTTTCACTGTTGAAATTAAGAAATATATATATATTTTTAAAATAAATATTTGTATATGTCCCACAAGTCTCTAACATAGTTGTACCAATACGTTCCAATACCTACTATGTTCATACGACACGCTACCGAGACCAGATGGCTGGAATTGGCTATTAAAATCGTATTAGTTACGAATAAACGAAGTCTCCACTTTTTATTAGAGATTGGGTAATAGTTTATGTATGACCATCAATCACTATGTAAATAGCTGTAAAGTACCGTCAATCAGTATAACATTCATCACATAAATTATTGTTTTTAAGTAAGGGCTCAATTTATTTAGGAGTTGATAAGTTTTTGAGAAGAGTAGAATGACTAGATACAAGGTAGAAAACCAACCTCACAACTGGCAGGAAGACGCTGGATACTAACCACGCGCCAACAGGGCTTTTTGTGCAAATTCATAGATGCGCCCAATGGTTTCATGCTTATAGCGATGAAAAACTGCGATGATGATGAAAGGAAGTCTATATCCGTCTCCAGGTTCCAAGCTATTTGTATACATATTAAGTTTTATAATGATCGATTCAGCCGTTTGATCATGAAAATGTAACAGACAGTCAGAGAGAGCTAGATTAGTTATAGAGATATATAAAATGACCTAGTAAGAAAGTAGTCTTATCTGTTTCAGCACATACAATCATCATTCATGAGATTACAAAAAATCCTTTGGCGAGTATATTTCGCATTTATAATAATAGTTAAATAAATAAATAAACAAATATTTTATTTATTTGAAATGAAGATATCCGTAGACGTAAAAAAGTCACCGACATAGCGCAGGGGATTAGTTAGTTGAAGTGGCAGTGGGCAGGGCACATATAGCACGTAGAACTGATGGCTGATGGGGCCAAAAAGTTCTCGAGTAGAGATCACGTACCGGCAAGCGCAGCGTACCGAGACCAGACACGAGGTGGACAGATGACCTCATACAAGTGGCAGGAAGACGCTGGATGCAAGCCGCGCGCCAATCTGTATTTTTGAAATCAAATCAATAAAAAAAAGATGATGATGATGATGGTGAATAATAGTTAGGACATCCAAATAGTGAACTTCTTATTTGATGTGATATATTTTAAATATTGATTGATTGATTTTGAAGACAATCTCACCTGATGATAAGTGATGATGGGGTCAAAGAAGTAGCACACTCACCAAGATATCTAAAATGTTATGAAAAGATATTTTAATGTAATTAATTCCAATAACTACTCCTTAAAGTCAAGTTAAGTCAAGTCATACAGGAAGCAACAACAAGCATAACCCTTTAATAATTCAGGACAATAATGAAACAATTTCATACAATGACCGCAGCCAAATTGGCGGAGTTAACCCGGCGCTGCATCCGACGGGTCTTAATGACTTGGGCTTAGTTTAATTTAATATTAACTGCAGCAAGACCGCCGTCTTATACGCAACCTTGTAAGGGTAAGATGCTGGGCACACCTTACGATATCATATTTAGTAGGTACTGGAAATAAAATAAAATAAAATATGAATAATTATTAATATTATTATTTTTTATTTTATTTCAAATAGTCTAGTTTTCTCCACTACGACTTTGTAAATAAATTTGTAATGAAATTTAGTACAGGAGTAGAATAGTGAGTTTACAGGAATCAGGTAATTGATTAAGCATCGTGGAACATCAAGCGATGGAATACTTATATAATATACAATATACAATATATGTATATATAATAGGTATTTGACATTGACATTTTGCAGTAAGTATGCGAAGTGCCTATTTCTTGAAAATACATGGTATTGTAGTACCGCGTACATACGGACCCGTAATGAGTGTTTGCATTAGTTTACACTGTCGACTGCGCTGTAACTTCACACTTGCGATTTAATCTAGATATCTCTGACCGTGTGCTCCGAGTGCTGTGTTCGAACAATCGGACCGCGTGCACTTTTTTCCTCTACGTTGGATTAAATGATCGAACTAAAGCTATCATTTTCGATCGGACGACGGAAACTTTAGTTTTCTTGTTAGTTCGATCACCTAGACTAGTTAAAATATAATAAAACTATAATTTCAATATAGTGTCTTAAGAAATACTGTTTTTTTTATATTTCGGAACTATTTGTTACATAATATAAGTGACATTCTTGTCTCTTGTGTATAAAATCTTTAAGAGTAGATATATATAGTTATAGTTTAGTATTTAGTTAGGTTAGGTTAGTTTTCATTTAGTCAAATCAAATAAATGTATTTGCAATTTAATATCTGCTATGAAATGAATTGCACTATATTACAAAAATAACTGCTACCTGTACTAACAAACCAGCGTCTCACTAAACTGCCCACTAATTAAATCAGTGTGGAATGGGCGCCATCTGCGCTAAAGGGTTAACTGATCCGCTCGCCGTCAGCCGTGTACTAGTGACATGTAAGTCACTGTCAGTGAATTGTACGCTGTTGTTAGTTTATAGGATTCCGTACTCATCAATGAAAGCTTATTTATAGTTTCGCCATGTCTGACTATCTGACCGCGGTGTTGCGCAAAAAAATCTATTAAAAATATGTACGATTTAAATAAATATTGCAGGATATTTTCCCGCAACACCATCTAGCCCCAAACTAAGCAAAACTTGTACTATGGGAACCAAATAGATGAAAGAATTAAATTATTTACTTTTGTAAATACACACATATGATACTTATAAACACACAGACACAGAACAAACATCTATGATCAGCAGAAATGTTTGCCCTGGGTGGGGATCGAACGCAGGAGCTACAGCTCAGAAGGCAGACGGACTACCACTGAGTAATGAAGCCTGTCTTTGTAAACACATTAATAATGCCAATAAGTTGGTAAAATAAAATCTTTAAAAATATATTTTAAGATACCGTTACAAGTGAAGTGGAGATGACTTTCTATCGTCTAGTTCTATTTTTTTCCATTTTTTAAAATCTTATTCAAGCTTATTCACTGACTTTATAAATGCTTACCACTTTCAGTACCCAAGAAGTGTAGGTAACAATATTACTCATAATTGGATTAGACGCTAGCCGTAGTGAAGTGAATCGTAGCAGAATTTATTTGAATGACATGTCGTTTAACCCGTTAATAGTCGACGAGATTAAAAAGGGGTCTTAATTAACGAAGTAATTATATTAAATGAATAGTCTCATGTGTCTCTCTCGGTTAAAATTTTTAGACAATTCTTAAATTGAAATGAAATATTCGAATAATTATTGTTTCACTGTCTTCTGAATACTTGGTGTACTACATTTTTTTTACATACTTCAACTGTAAAACAAAAAAATATGTTTTACTACTATCAACACTGTCAACATTCAACAATATTCGGGTTAACAACCCGAATATAAGCCTATATTCGGGTGTAAATTTAAATTTGAAAGTAGCCAAAACACACAGTTCTGCCTCCTAGCGTCAGATGTTTAATGTATTTAATGTGCGGAAAACAGCAAACAAGTTGTAAGAAATATTTTCTTATTCAAGAATAGGTTTTGTGCTTATTTGCCAACATTTATGTTTAATATTGTATACGTTGAATATAAATTAATGAATCAGTTGATTGGTATGGCTAAACTCGCAATCGTTTTCGAGTTCATAAGTGAGACTCAAAGTCATTGTTAGGTTTGAAACCACATCGTACTGATCGGAATTAGATCATAAATATGCCAATTTGTGTTACACGTATGCATAAATAAAAATATAAATTTAATGTTATTCAAAGCTCGATAAAAATTTATTCATATTAGGTACAATTTTGTCCCAAAATAAGAATTCAACATTGTGAAATACCAAACCCTCGGGCCCACTTTGAATATTTCAAACGTCCAATCCACATTATCTGTTCAAATAAAAATATCATCGCAAAATATACACAAAACGTCAACGGGAAACGCTTTAATATTTGTCAACGTCATGTCCCTCCGAATAAAGCGCACAAAAAGAGAATTCGAGACATTTTTTTCGCAAATGAACCGTGTCGAGTTCGGCTCCTCTTATTAGATTAACAGCACGATTTGCAATTCTGTGTGTTCACATGTTTATTTTACGGAAATGAATCGCAATTTGGGAGGGGAGTGTGTTGTTGACTTAGCGATATTTGTTGTGGAGGTGGGTCGCTTCTACCACGGAGGCGGGAGGACGGTTACAGGGTTAATAATAGGTTATTTAGACTAAATACAAAAAGTGATTTAACGCGCTCCATCGTAGACCGTAACTGTGACCAGGTGAGTTGACGCTCAAGCGCAAGCCTATTTGCGAATTATAAAAAAAAATATTTTTCAATTTCAAATTACATTAATTAAATTAAACAGTAAAAGTGCTAGACAGAGTAACAAATTCCATATAAAATTAATAGCGAGTTTGACCGACTCCATAACAGCGGGCATGCATTCATAGCCACGTGCCTTTTGATTACTTCTACAATTCTATCATCTCAGAATATTTATTTAACAATACCAAACATAGATAATTTAACCTTATTTTCACCATCAAAGAGTTCAATTTTGGAATTGAGTTACATATAATCACATCGCAATATTTGTATATTGCTGTAATTTTGATAAGGGAAAATAAACTCTTTTTTGGAAGCCATAAAGTATACATTAGTATGAGAATTTTTATTAAGGGTTCACAATTGAATTAGTAGACCACCAGTAGTTTTTGTTACTTAACACAATAGGTTTTCATAGAAAATGGATGGAGTCGCGTCGGTGAAATTAACATAAGGTTTTTCTAAAATAAGTTAATTACTATTTTTACTAGAAAAGTGGAAAATGAGGTGGATGTTTCTTTGAGCTTTGATCTTTGTTCGTGCGTTATTTATTCAAGTAATTTTATTGTTATTCGTTTGATATTAGGAGTATTTATTTACTTGAATGTGAGACGATAAAAAAATACGCTATAAAATATTCTGCATTTTTTCTTCGCTTATTTCTCTTAAATTCCAGTCCCATAAGATAAACCATTTAGTACATGGCCTTTGCCCAGAAGATAGTATAACCACTCGTTATTCCACTGATAATGAGAAACATCTTGTAATCTTTTTTCAACGACCGACCTTGTGTTACTTCAAACTAAATAAAAAAAAATATACTAAAAAAAAAAAAAAAAAAAAGTTTGTTCCTAGGTGAGAGTGACCCCTTTTTATTCACAAATATCTCAAAAACGGGTAAGTAAGCACATAAACCGGCATTACAGATTGAATCAACACTCTAATCCTGTAATCTCATTGTTACCCGCGGCTTCGCCTGCGTTTTATGTGACGTTTAGCAATATCTGTCAAAACCTAATACTATAAAATGCGGACTTGAAATGCGGTGGTGTTGACGATTTGGTACGAATATGTATGTGGCGTAATGAAAGCTATACTAAAGCGCAATATAGCAATAGTTACTCTGTATTTCTTTAATATTAGGCTCTGAGCAAGTTGACTTCGTGTGATAGTAGTTTAATGCGTGATCGTGATTTAAATAAAATAAATTATTTAATCATTTGTTGTGATTTATCTTGTATCAATTATAAACTGTTTTGTAATATTGTATGAAGAAAACTCCTTGTCTGAACTTTATGACGCTTTATTATTACTTATAACACTGCACTTATTTCACTGCACTGGGCGGTCTGACGCTAAGACCGCCTTTTTACTACCGAGTTATGCCGCGACTACTTTTTTTGAAGGGCCGCTCGCGCTCGTCCGCCCGCGATATATCCCCTCCCCGGAATTACAACATCACGCCATCATCCGGGGTAGCGTTCATTCTGTTCGATCACCGTTCTCCAGATTATATAAATTAAGAAAATAGCAGTGCTGCCACTCCGCAACACTGAAAACACCGCACACCACATACAACAAATATTCAAATCATGACACTCGGCCATCCGCTTTTGTGCAACGTCCCGATGCACAACAACTCTCTAAAAGCAAGTCTGATTAATCATATCGAACTCTTTGGACTCCTTAAAGATTTGCTGCAAAATAAAATAGTTAAACAGTAATTATTATACTAATTTTATAAAACTACTTGTGGCACACTAAACTTTGTAGTATACGTTGTCGTAACTAGTTATTATTGTAGATACAAGTAATCATGACACTCGGATTCGTTTTTAAATATGACAATTATTTTATGTTTATTCTAGCTGTTCTGGGAACCGGAGGCTTCCTATTCGTGTGTAAATGTACACTATGCAGATAAATCATTGTTGTACAAATATGTTGTACGGATCGAGTATATATTCTGGTATTTCCAGAGGTTTGGTATATAATTAAAAAAAGTACATAAAAACTTATTCAATTCGCATTATTAATTTACTGTCGGTTACTCAATTACTACCTCCTCTGGCTTAGTGATTGCGAACGGCAGCATCATTATATAAATGTCCCAATGTTCTAGTAGCCACTGAAGTAGCATTCAAACCTTGTAGACTTGGACTTGTAGACTTTTTTTTTATGAAAAACTCTATAAATATTCCTTTTTGTTCTTCGTCCAAACATTAAAATGACCAACGATAAAGCTTGAATAAAATGAAAGCAAATTTCGTCCAAAAATAATTACACATAAATTCAAATATTTAGATCCAACTCAAACCAGCTCCAGTAATAATTTGGTGACACGAGTACGTTAATTTTGTAAGTGTTTTCATAGGAATCAACATTTTAAACTGTATTTCTGTCATTGTCCTGCCATTACCAAATAGCATTTTAAAATTGTGTAACGTATACTCCCCAAATCCGAGTAATAGAGAGAATAAGAGAACGGAAATAATTTTCCAAACCCCCTTTTTTTTTTAGCAAGTCGCTACAACCGCATTAATTTCTGTCAAGCTTGTGGATGATCGGCAAAGCACATGAACAAAATTTTGTCAGTTTAGAATGTCAGAAGTATTATTATTTTCTAATCACTAAATTTCATTATCATAGGGACAAATTAGTCACGATAAACTACAGGTAGCTGATCCATTGTCAGTCCTTCACCAACCGTTATTTGACTGGCGTATACCTGTTGCTGTTTACCATTAAATTGATGTACTATCAAGTTGAATCACTTCACATCACAGATGCACTGAGTTGACATCTGTCGGATTTTAATCTGTTGTTTGCCAAATTCTTCTTCTTAATCGTACACTCTAGTCAGAGTGGTCGTGGTTGCAATGGCGGAGGCTCCTCGCCGTCACCGTCACTCTCCAGGCCAGCTGCTCTTCTCGCGATGCTTCTCCATTTCTGCCGGTCGGTTGCATTGCGAGTACACTCTACTTCGGTGGACTGCGTAGCTTTTCTAATGAGGTCGGTCCAACGTGTTGGTGATCGTCCAGGACTTCGCTTGCCTTCTACACGGCCATGCATATGCTGCGATAGGCTCTCCGTCGAGTGCTCTTTTCTTGAGATCTGCGCAAAGAACTTCAGTATTTGCAATTTCCCAGTCGACGATAATCTATCTCGTATATGAATCTCTTTGAGGATAGAGTTGTTGGTTGTTTGTCAAATACGTCATCACTATTTTGATGACACGTTAGCTAGAAAAAATACTGTACACATTACATACTAACAGTACTCAAACCGAGAATGTGGACATATTTATTTTCCCATCCAATATTTATAGTACTGATGTTACAGTAGAGCAGAAATTACTTGACTAGGTTTTAATAAACTTAATTGTAGGTAAAGACTGACAATGTTTATACACAGAAGCATACTAAATTCCTTTTAGTGCACACCTGAACTAATACTAAAGCATCAAAAGAGAAGAAGCAGGTAATCACTTCCATAAATAAAATTAGTCTCAATATTTGTCTTACTAATTTCTGTTGCTTTTCTTTTTAAAGGTCTATATGATGTCGACTAGTCATATCATAACTGCTCTTGCACTGAGTACAAGCCAGTGGTGATTTTGATAGTTACCGTTTTATTTCAACTAAAAATCATATTTCGGAAACGTTACCAGTCCTATCAAATATTGCTTATTTTTTATGAAGACATTTTTTTATTTATCGATTAATAATCGTATGCTGGATCCAATTCTGTTATACGCTTACCAAAATTATACTAGATTTATCAAAATGTTCATATGCACGAACGATATTTAACGATATTGATCTAGAACCTAGAAATACTTGCACGCTTTGACAGCAAAAATAGAGGACCAAATGTTATTACTATCATAAGACCACATGTTTGTATACCTATTTTGCAAGAAATAAATAAATTATGAATATTCAGTTTTTATATTTGACTAATTTTTGAACTCATAAACTGTACTTTTACAATAAAACCGCCACCGGTGCAATCTATTTTTGAGGCTACTTTGTTTGAAATATGAAACTGATCAATCAGTTCTCTCTTTGAATTATCTTTAGTTCGTGATAAGAAACTTCGGTCATCGCTTAAATTCAAAAACAAATTATTTCTTGGGCTTGTAACAAAAGTGTTATATTAGAAAAGCCCTTTTCAAATTAGTATTTTTTGTTATGTTTGTACTCCAAGCTTTTTCTGTTATAAAATACAATTTAACGTAGTTTTTATTAATTTAGATATAATATATTCTATTTATTTATGTCATTTTTATATCCAATAACATAATAAATATTAAAAGGATGTCGTCAAACTTATGTCAATATTCATAATAATGTTCAAAAGGCCAAAATAGAATAATAAAAAAAATATGCCAATCCACTTATGGAAGAAAGTAGAAAATATGATCCGCTGTTCCATTAGAACGAGAATTCAGCAAGATCTATTTTCATCAACTCATTCAAGGCATAAAATGGGTTTCTCTCAAAGAAACGTTTACTACGTACGTTTACTCTCGACTAATAATTTTGTAATATTATCGAGTGGTTCATTTAACATACAGATTTGTTTATATATATTTTACGATAATTGTCAACGCTCATCACTGCTTACGTTACTGTCCAGCGGACAATTCAACAAAGTGTAGACACTGCTCTGCAGTTGCGAAAAATAACGTGGGTGTTCAAAACATGACATCTAATTACGTTGGCACATACAGATCGCTGATAACTATATATATTTTTATAATAATCCTTAACCGAATAGTATTTTTCGGAAAATGTCTTAGGCTTACTCATTTATCAATTCATGAATCTTATTGATGGAGTAATTTCCATTCTCTCTATAATCTAATAATAATAACCATAATAATTTAGAATCTAATAATTGCAAACAGATTACTCATAAATTTATTCGCTCTAACGCACTATACGCGTTTTATCAAAAGTAAGTGACTTAGTCGATTCTAATTAGTACGTTTCGGAAATTTCAAGCATAGTGGCATTTGTCGAGACTCCTCGACTCTTCGAGTAGCTATGCACGTCAAGGTTACTTGCTGCGTATCCGATCGGTTGATCTCTCATATATGATTTAAATTTTCTCTATGAAACTCGAAACTACATCAAAACTGGAATTATAACGTTATATCATCATTAAAAGTCAGGTGCTCAGGTTCTGGGAAAGTCCGATCAATGATTCTGCTATTCAACGCTTAACATAATCACATTAAAATGATCATTAATCGACTGGATTAATCAAATCCACTAAAATACAAGATCTGTGCACACTCTTGCACACCATATACATATTATACAAAATTTAGTTAATCAAGTTATTTTGGATTAAATACAGTTTGGAGCTTCTACTTTCCTTTGAATAGGCTTGACCTGCTGCAGTTTAAAACGTTCATGGCTGGAAGCTAAGTGTTCCGTGACCGGTTAAAATTATCATCCTGAAACCAAACCTTTATGGTTACAGCTAAAACATCATTGAATAATTGAACTTCAATCTTACGGCTCACTTACATGGTTGCAGCGAGAACATCATCAAATCTTCAAACTTCGACATCGTCAAATCTTCAAACTTCAAACATCATCAAAACTTCAAACTTCAAATATCGTCAAATCTTCAAACTTCAACCTTACAACGCGCCTATATGGCTGCGGCGAAATCATCATCAAATCTTCGAACTTTCCTTACGGCACACCTACAGGGCCATACTTCTTTAGAATATTACCCTGCAGCTCACCTACACGGTTGCAGCGATAACATCATCAAATCTACGAACTTCAACTTTACGGCACACATACATGGCACTCTTTGGAACATTTTCCCTGCAGTTCACCTACATGACTGCAGCTTTCAAACTCGTAAACACTAAAAATCCTTGAATTTCAAACTTGCAGTAACACTAACTGTAGTTGTTAACACTAAGAAATGCACTTTAATTTTCAGCACTGTCGATACTCTGATATCTTAGCGCGGCTTTAAATTCCGCCTCCATGATTACAAGGCGTCAACGGATAAATATTCGCGACAAGTTACCGGTACACAATGGTACTATTTCTGAGGTTATACATGAAATTCAATTAAGATTTTAAGTCAATCGAACTATGTTATCTCTGTATAATTCAACTTCATAAACAGACTTCTGTATTAAATATTTACGCAGTGATACTCTGGTAAATCCATCAATATTGTAGCTCTACTCATATAAAATTTCGTTTGACACACTTATGTGGTTCAAGATCTTACAATAGTTACGTCACAAAGTAGTTATAGTGTTGCAGGTGGAGATACAATACCAAAATTTCGCTTCATGGTATAGCATACTTACACGACTAAAGACAGTGCTACTAGTTGTAGTAGACTAGTTGTCGTACTAGAATATTTTACTTGCGGTACTATATTAACCTTACAGAAAAATTAACCGGCATTAATTAAATTAATGGCCGTAACCGTAAATTCCACCAGTGTGCGGCTCTGTACCGCACATAGTGCAGCATAAATGTATTTCTTGGTGAACTCTTACGGGCAGCACCAGCAAACTGTGCGCTCACTCTATTGGACAAACCGTGAACTTTTGTCGCGCACTCCTCGGTCTCGCGGTGTACCCGTGACGACGCACTCGCACACATGTTTACACACTAAACTGAAAGTAAAGCACATTTCCGAGGTATAAATGTTCGTGTACAAATGTACCGTACAGCACGCATACTAAAGTTACGCACAACTGAGGTGGTGGACACAGGCAATCTACTATTGTGATCAAGTTCGCGCACTGCAAAAGGTCTGCACCAAATTTTTATCAACAAGTGTTCTGAATCTGAACACAATTTTAGTGGAGCCCAACCTTAACAGCTAGATAATAAGCTGTTAAGTTTACCATAATATTTTATTTGCATTACTGTTAGCAATATTCTAGAAAAACTACATTTAGAAGCTCGCTTAATTGGCTGTATTGATGTAGCCCAGTTACCGAATTAAAATATTTTACTCGCAAAACTTTACTAGTCTTCTAGAAAAATAACACACTGCTGATCGCTGACACGGCCACAGACCGATATGCCATAGCCACTGTACTATTAAAAACACTACTCTCACCATCACACCAAAAAAAATATTACCACGCTATGGTTCCTCTGAATGGCTGCAGCATAATCAAATACAAAAAGTAAAAATGGTTCTCAAACAAGAAAAATATATTTTCGTATACTTGTCTCTCGGGATGTTAACGAAATAATTTACTAATGACTTACTTACAACAGACTTCATTTCGTTTAAATTACGATAAAATTATCGGGGAGTAGCCCCAACCACACTATCAAAATTTCATTAGGTTATAATAAAATCGTCGGATTATAATCTTTAATCGCTGTGCTACAATAAAATAATCTGGGAGTAACCCAGATCACATCTCATTGCAGTATCTTAACAGATTCTGTCTACCCGTATTAAGAATATCCCGTTATAATTATTTTAACACCCTGTTTCAACACTTTTAAGAACCATTTTCTCCAATTCGATATGCGTGACAAATTTTTTACATCAATATTCAATAATCGGAGGGTAAAATATAATCTCGCAGGTGACTCACGATTTTACCGGGCTCGGCTCGCAGGTTGATTGCCACTTCTGATATATGAAGAAAACTCCTTGTCTGAACTTTATGACGCTTTATTATTACTTATAACACTGCACTTATTTCACTGCACTGGGCGGTCTGACGCTAAGACCGCCTTTTTACTACCGAGTTATGCCGCGACTACTTTTTTTGAAGGGCCGCTCGCGCTCGTCCGCCCGCGATATATCCCCTCCCCGGAATTACAACATCACGCCATCATCCGGGGTAGCGTTCATTCTGTTCGATCACCGTTCTCCAGATTATATAAATTAAGAAAATAGCAGTGCTGCCACTCCGCAACACTGAAAACACCGCACACCACATACAACAAATATTCAAATCATGACAATTGTTCATAGTTAAAATGACAATTTTTTGTCCATCTCAAAATGGTATAAATTTTTAAACACTAGAGATGCGTGTTTTTAGTTACTCACACATAATGGGAACGATAATAACAGTAAATTATAAATACATATTTATTGCCATTAAAATAATTGTATGTTTGACTATCTACAAATTCACATTAAAATAGTGTTAATATTTACGCTTTGTTTAAATCAAAAGAAATGGTAGCTGTAGGTATGTTTTATCTAAGAAAATATATATGAGTCCGTAGTTCGACCATTGTCCGTCTCGCTCGCGCATACCTACTGACTCAACTAACTGAATCAACTTATGAAAAATCGTCGTTTGTAAGACTAAAAATCAACATCACAATTAGTCGATAAACATTTCAATTTGATTGAAGTTAATTTCATACATAAAAATCATTTTTGCGTTAATAATTTCTATAAATGATTTTTATGTATGAAAATTAATTTGGAATAATTTGGATCCAATGGAAATTTTTGTCGAATATTTGTGATGTTGTTTTCTAATTTTACAAATGACGATTTTTTATTAAAATGCCATGCAGTCATTTTATATCTTCAAAAATGTGAATATGCGCAAGCGAGACATAATGTGGCAATAAAGCATTGAAATTGAAATTGAAATTGAGACGGACGATTAGAAGCCCGCAGTTCGACCTACGGGCTCTTAATTGATTTTCTTTGATTGATTGTAGTCTAAAATAAAAACCGGACAAGTGCGAGTCAGACTCGCCCACCGAGGGTTCCGTACAAACTAGTAGATAAAAGGGGAAAATATTTTTTTTTCTATTTTCCTTCATAAACCGAAAAATATACATCGTAAAAATATTTAAAAACCTGTTTTAGCTTATACTACTCTTTCATATGATACCCCACATGATACGGTTAATTCACTTTAAAATTTGGGCCCTCATTCCTTGCATAAAGACGCAATTTTTTTGTGATTTAATTAAAAATGTCCAGTTTTCGGATTTTTTCCTATATGTGTACTCTAACATAATGCTTCTTGCCAAATTTAATAGTTCTAGGTCAACGGGAAGTACCCCATAGGTTTTGATTCCCTTGTGAGTGTCGAAATGTGCGTTTTTTACGATATATTCGGCTGTAACTTTTTTTTACGAAATCATTTTTTAGAAACATTATTTTTCTTTCTGCAGCAAGATACTATGGATCTGCGTATATTATTTTAAATTCAACTCGATACCTTTACGCGTTCCCGACATAAAGGTCTTGACACCAGGACGGACGGACAGACGGACAACAAAGTGATCCTATAAGGGTTCCGTTTTTTCCTATTGAGGTAACCCTAAAAATAAGAATAAGTTATTAAAATATTATTTCTGAGTTTTTCTTTAGGCGGAAACCTACCCTAAAACTGGGGTACACCAGACCCCATCTGCGTCGAAGGGTTAAACTGTTACGAGGCCATAACAAATAATGAGAAGTGTTTAAAAGAAATTTAAGCCCTCAGGGGGCGTTTACTAACGCGAGTTAAGAATAGCGTCTTTTTTTTAAATGTTGGCGTGAAAATTAAAAAACAGTCTGTTTACGCAAAGCCCTTGGTGGTGGTAAATTAATAGGGGTCATAATGAAATGTTTATTTTTGGCTAGTACTTTGTGGCTGCTTAAAATAACTAAAGATAGGAATGAATAAAAAAATATATGTCTTAAACTATTTTAGCGTGGGGAAAGCAACAAATTTCCACTACGTCCACTACTATAAGTAGTTCTATAAAATATATTCAAATATATTATGGTACTACGGCTCTCAGCTTCACCCGTGTAGCGATGGATAATGCTGATGATGATGATGTAAAATAGTATATGTCCGTCTCCAGGTCACAGGTTAAAATTTGTTTCATTTCAATGGTAGAAAAATTGTTTAATGCCAAGAAATTACTTTTCTCATATTCTCCTAGAATACATAATATACTCGTATACGTATCAGTTTACGATCTATTATAGGGCATATCCGTTTAATATGTATTATAGACCGTTGTCATTACTGAAACTAATTAAATGCCGAATAAACTTGTGCCATAAAATGTCCCACTAACCATAACTTAATAGGTATTAACTAGTAAACCCGAGACGAACAGTAAAACATAATATCTCATTTGTTGGAATCATAACGAAGCCAGTAAAATAACTTACTGTGTGCTTTATGGGTCATCCTGTGTTTCTAATAATGTGCGGGATTAGGCTGTATACAGGGTTACACACGGTTGATGTAGGAAGCCAAAATAGACATAATAAGGATAACCTATCAATCATCCGAAATACATTTATTTGCGCAAATCCGTTTCGTAGAACTGTTTGATGCCAGAAGTTTTACTTTTGATGTCATAAATTTCTTAGACATAATTTTAATTTACCCGAACAATAATTATTGGTATAGGTGCATTAAGTTTAGGTAGATAAACTCTTTATTGTACACACCTTAAAAGTAATAACAAAGGACTTTTTTTAGCAAGATAGATCTACGATTGACAACCAACTTGCCCGATGTTAAGCAATGGTGTGGCCGAGGATGGAGCTCGTTGATCTAGAAGATATCTATTCACTCTTGCCTTGAAATTTTCAAGATTGTAGTTATCAGGAAACAGAGATGTGGCAAGGAATTATTTTCCTGTGCAGTATGGATCAAGAACGTAAATTGATATCGCTGAGTAGTACCTATCTAATAATTGACTATTGTACCTAGACTATTCTAGTAGATAATACTGTGAAGATGTTTTAAATTTAATGAAATACATAAATAATTTGGATATCGATATGGATTATCGTAACCATAATAAAGCTACGAATTTATGTGAAACTGATCTCGTAATCGCAATAAAATACCACATTCCGATGAAAAATGTTATTCACATGCAGGGAAATATAATTTATACTGCAGATTTTATAAATTTAGGAATTTATGATCTTTACCTCGGCCAGAAGAAGGAGAAGAATCTGGGAAAAAGAAGCAGCTGGTACATGCTATGTTTTCCTATTTCTCCCAGTCCAGCATCATCATCATCATCATCTCAGCCATAAGAAGTCCACTGTTGGACATAGGCCTCCCCCATGGATTTCCAAAAAGACCGCATGGAAGAGATAATTTCTTATGTTGAATAATATAAACCCCTTTCTATTTAGTATACATACATGTGATTCAGTAAATAACTCATTGAAACTGACTATCAGCTCTCTTTGTCATGACCAAACCATCCAGATTATTTACCGTAAAAGAATAATTAAGTAGTTAGTTAAATTTAAAACCAATAACACTGTATTTTTCCTTCTAACATCAATAGTGGTATCGAAGCGTTTCATTCTAATGTCTGCTCTTTGATAAACAGGAACTCACGTACAAACAAGGTCATATTAATTACAACGCTCTCCATATTATCCTGTTTGTACAGCAGCTCGATAAAGCAAGCCCAACCTGAGCCCACCAGTACGCCGCCCCGCCGCCGCGGGCTGTAATCTGCTAAGTGTTGCGCCGTGTCTTCGAACTGTGAGCAGGTTCTGTGCCAACGGTTATTGCCGTAGTTATTGTGATGCACTCTACGTGGATGATTACTGGCGAAATACGTATTTATATAACGCGGACCCGGGTGAGTTGTTTTATGGTGAGTTCACCATAAAACAACTCACCCGGGTCCGCGTTATATACTGTTGTTCACGACACATACTAGCCAGTTGGCTAGTATGTGTCGTGAACAACAGTGGTCGTGTGCTGATGTGGAAATGCTTGGTGTGAACTCAGGTACGTTTACATTTATAAGTGAGGTACACTGGACGACCAGCTGGCTTGATCACTGTGTTGCAACTCACTCGGCAAAGCAGTCTATTGTTGACGTACAGGTGAATTATGACACCGTGTGGTCTGACCACTTCCCTCTTATCATTGAGTGTAATTTTAAAGTTCTCGCCGCGAAGTTTTCACCTAATGCTTGTAATGTGAATATAGACGTAGTAAGGGGTATGAGAAATGAGGATCAAGTCAAGAGGTATAGGGAAGAGTGTCATAATAAACTTAAATTGATTGACTTTCCTTCTGAATTTGTAAACTGTGTCGATAGTTTTTGTGGTAATTGTGACCACAAGCGTATTCTTGATAAGCTTTATTCCGTCATTGTAACCGCTCTTCGGGACGCGGCGGCGACATCTAGAGGGGGCAGTAGCTCGCGGAAACGCGGAAATGGCTCACATATTATGGGATGGAATAGACATGTCAGTGATGCTCACAGGTTAGCCAGGTCAAAGTTCAAAGAATGGGTGCTATGCGGGAGGCCCAAATCAGGCTATGTGTTTCAGGAAATGAGCGATAGTAGAAGACTGTTTAAAGCTAAACTTAAATGGTTTCAAAACCATCATGTTCAAATCAGAATGGATTCTATTGCTGAGAAACAATGTACGGGAGACTTTCGTAGTTTTTGGCAGGCAACCAGTAAAGAAAATATACGACCTGGCCTTCCGGTGAGCATTGATGGCGTCAATGACCCTAAGGAGATAGCGAATGTTTTTAAAAATCATTTTTCAGTGAAATCTCCTTTAGGCCCGGCGAAGGAGGTGCTCAATGCTGACATGAACAGCCATGCAGTAGGGACTACCTTTTTAGCGAAGGATGTAACCGAAACCATAACGCGTATATCAAAAGGTAAGTCCCCTGGACAAGATGGACTCAGCATTGAGCACTTGCAGCATGCTGGACCACATATTTCAAGAGTACTAGCTATGTTCTACTCGTTGTGTGTGAGACATTCGTACTTGCCGCCTGACTTCATGAAGACTGTAGTTGTGCCTGTGGTGAAAAATAAGACGGGTGACCTTGCCGATAAAAATAACTACAGGCCTATATCTCTAGCTACGGTCATAGCGAAATTATTTGACGGTTTGCTTAACACACAGTTAAATAGATACATAAGCCTCCACGATAATCAGTTCGGGTTTCGTCCACGACTGTCTACTGAAAGTGCCATACTGTGTCTTAAGCACACCGTCAAGTACTACACGAAGCGAAAAACTCCCGTATATGCTTGCTTCCTCGATTTGTCCAAAGCCTTTGACCTGGTTTCGTATGACCTGTTGTGGCAGAAACTTAAAGATATCAGGTTGCCACTGGAACTTGTAAGCATATTCCAGTTCTGGTATGCGCATCAGCTCAACAGTGTTAGATGGGCGGGGACAATGTCGGATCCGTATAGGCTCGAGAGTGGTGTGAGACAGGGTAGATTAACTTCTCCAACCCTGTTTAACCTGTACATAAATGGATTAATAACAGCGCTCAGCAGTGAGCATGTCGGCTGCCATATTGACGGTGTTTGTGTTAATAATTTAAGCTATGCAGACGACATGGTACTGCTGAGTACATCCGTTTGTGGGCTGAGGAGGCTATTGCGGATATGCGAAGAGTACGTTTGTAGCCATGGATTACTGTACAATATAAATAAGAGCCAATGTATGGTTTTTGAGTCCAAAGAGAAATGTCCCCAAGACATACCTCCGGTTTTATTGAACGGAGTTCCCTTGGAATGGGTTAAGAGTTTTAAATATTTAGGACACGTGGTTACTGCAGACCTAAGTGATAACGAGGACATTGAGCGGGAACGGAGGTCCCTGTCGATCAGAACTAACATGATCGCCCGCAGGTTTGCACGTTGTTCGACAGAGGTTAAAGTTACACTATTCAAAGCATACTGCACATCCCTCTACACGTGCAGCCTGTGGGCTGATTACACTAAAAGGAGATACAGTGACCTCCGTGTCCTGTATAATAATGCACTTAGGACGTTGTTGGGGCTGCCACGATTCTGCAGCGCTTCAGGCATGTTCGCGGACGCACACACGGCTTGTTTTCACGCAACTATGCGGTCGAGAGCCGCGTCCTTGGTGCGCAGAGTGCGAGCCAGCTCCAACACCGTCCTGAAAATGATTGCGGCCAGGACTGACTGTATTTACCTGTGGTAATGCTGTGAGAGACATGTTCCGGTACCAATGCCAGAGAGAAAGTATTAACCGATTATTAATGACTTGACATATTAATTTAATGGACATTTACTTTTATTTATATTTGACATCGTTAAATTGTGATTTTTATTTTTTATTATTATTATTTTATTATGTAAACTTATGACTAACAAATTTTATTATTATATCTGTACTGACATTATTGATTGGCACCTGTGACATTGTTTACTTACTCGTATTTTTATTTGAAGGATATTTACTATGACGAAACAGCTGTCTGATTGTAATTGTCGGCTCCGGGAAACAGGAATCCTAGTCCGGAGCCTGACGCACTTGTAATTATATCATGTGAATTTTGTGACAATAAATAATTTTTTGAAATTTTGATTTTGAAATTGTATGTTTAATTGTTATTGTAAAAATTAATCTTTCTGTATGGGTAATTTGCCTGAATTTTTTTTTTTTTTTTTTTTTTTTTTTTAATATACCTTAAGTCATGCCAAATGACTGCTTCTGATTCTAATTACATCAATCTTTTATGAATGGATTGTTCTGTGATCGTCAAATCGATCGAATCAAGACAGAGACGTTTTATTACTCTAAAATTACTTTACTTACCTATATAATAAACAAAAAATGCCAAAGTAAAACAAAAAGTTGATAGATGCTCTTTGCTTATATAGCTCTCAAATTTATTTGACTTGTAGTGACGGGTGAGTCTATCCAATATACAGAAAATAATAACAATTAACACACAACATACACAATAAATAAATAATAACAACTAACAACTTATGCATTGATAAAATACAAGTCCTATTTATACTACTTCAACAGTTCCAAAAACAAAATAAATTTACTTATAGTCACAAATACATGTAATGTATTTTCTTGTATTTTTCTAAGTTTTATTCAGACTATAAATAAGTAGAAGAAACGAAACTGAAAGAAAAGAAATGAAACTGTTCGGTTCCCTATCGGTTTAACATTACAAAATGAAGTTTGCGTTTCGATGAATCTTCCAATGAGATTTTAAACCCTACTACTTTCAAATAAGGTCTAGGATCATTTAGATATTGAAGTATTAAGTTGAAAAAACAGACAGTTATGACAATCGATCAAAGTCAAAATTATTTATAGAATTGAACTTTATATTCATAACTGGGGTTATTGTGATTGGATAGCTTTATCATCGCTACAAATTTAATATTTTTAATAGCTCAATAAGTTGGCCGTCGCAGAACGCCTGGCAGATATGAAACAAAAGGTAATATTGTTTAAAATACAAATACAGGGAACGCGTCACATATACAATTATAGTTGAATAGATATACATACGGAGTTTACAACACACACGTAGAAGTAACTATATGGGTATTGTATATTATACGCGCACGCACACACGTGTAGTAGAGAGCGGTAACATAGACGCACAAAACAGAGATAGTACAGAAGGCAATCACATGTATGTACTTCACTTTTCATACCTACACTCGGCGGTCGGGGTGTCAACTTTGGCTTTTGCAGAAAAAACTACCGTGGTAGTGGCACTCGTATCTAGTTATTTGATTTATTGTTGAGAATGAAATAGGAAGAACGGAAATATAAACCAATAATAACTAAAATATTTCAATTTTAATTGTTTATTTCAATTGTTTACAGTAAGCTAGTGGATGGCACTCGCGCTCGCACTGGTCCCAGTCGGTCCGAGATATTGCGTCCGTGAGCGGCGTCTATGTGTGCGTTGCTCGAGCACACTTAGTATGTAGATTGTCTTCTGTAGTCTCTGTTTTGTGTAGACGCAAAGAGGGGCGCGTGACGGCGTGAAAGAGCCTATAGCCGTTTTACGTCACGGAATACGAGTTGGTCTTACACCCAAAGCACTCCAATAGGTGTTTTAATATAACAATAGAAAAATCTGTATGCTATATTTTCAAGGAAATAGATACGTTTTATGTGTAATGGCACGCCATTTCACAAAAATTTACCTGGGTCAGTTAGTGAACAGCTGGACGTATCCGGGTGTTATGTGCTTGCTAACTGTTACATAAAAACATAAAAAACATTCAATCGATTAGTATATCAACTAGTATAATATTACATAAGAGGATTGAAAACTGGATGAAACTTGACCAATATACCTACTTGAACATATTGAAAAAAGTGAAACAGTGAATACTACGTATAAAACACTATGCACGCATATAGTTTTCATAGGAACGTATCTATAAGGAATATAATTTAACCGTGTATTGATATATCGATCAAAAAAGTGGGCTTTCTGTGCGCTTTGGCTTCGCTGTAAGCATAGATAACAGTTGAATAAATAAATCAATACACAGTTATATGAATAAAATTGTAGGAAATTTTGTCAAAGTCTGTGTATATTTTGGAATGTCCACAGAAATGTGAACGAAGTACAAATATTTGACGCAAGTAAATTCTTATCAAAGATACAGAATACACTTCATTTACGCTGGTAAATAAATAAATTCGGTACGATTACCGATCGCCCTGAGCGATCTACTGCCAACAACCTGCGGACGAGTAGCCTACAAACACATGGATACCAATCACTATTTGAACTAAAATACGAGCGGATATCATCTCAGCGATGATCGAAACTCACAATTTGTATCAAATTCTCAATCAAAGGGCATTTTAAACATAGACAAGCGTCAAAGGGAAATAGCAACTCTAAACCAGCTACTCTAGACCCTGACTTCACTCTTCATTGTAACAAAATGAGCTTTCAATGAGGGGTCACCAATACTGGTAACTGGATATTAACATTGTTAATTCATCATCAAACATATGAGCAAACGTATTGCAAATATGAATAGGAAATGTTAAACATAATAAACTTCGGGCAAAGAGATTAGAGGACTGATGTAGGATGAACAAACGGTGGGAGTTCACCGACTGTCAGATACCTGAATGAGACAATTTTGAGGGTTATTTAGACTGCAAATTACTCTATTCGCCATATTTGTTTTATATGGCCATATAAGAAGAATTCTAGACTGGCACTGCCCTCTACTTATTAGGCGACAGTATAAAATAAAACCGGCCAAGTGCGAGTCGGACTCGCGCACGAAGGGTTCCGTACCATTATCTATAAAAACAGCAAAAAAATCACGTTTGTTGTATGGGAGCCCCCCTGAAATATTTATTTTATTCTGTTTTTTTGTAGGCATTAGTTGTTATAGCGGCAACAGAAATACATCATCTGTTAAAATTTCAACTGTCTAACTATCACGGTTCATGAGATACAGCCTGGTGACAGACGGACGGACGGACAGACAGCGAAGTCTCAGTAATAGGGTTCCGTTTTTACCCTTTGGGTACGGAACCCTAAAAAGTATATAATTTTAGTGTTACTATTCTTCTTCTGAATCTAACACTTAAATCTAATTTAGGTAGGTTAATTGATAAATAAATCCAAGTTACATCTATTTTTTTAATTAATAAACATAGAACGCCAGCTGCGCCCCGCCATATCACCTGCGTATTGATTAACAAGTAATTACTTAAAAAAACTTTTTAAGTTAAACAATTTTATTGAAAAAATAATAATGATGTAGGTAATGTATTTACTGTATTTTACTAGAAAAGCCCTTTCATTTGATACCCATATTGTGGGGGTTGTGTTAAAATATGAAATCCGCCGTTTTGTGTCGGCGGCCATCTTGGATTTAAAATAATACAGAATATACTAAATTGTATTGTCATCAGGACTAAAGGTGCATACCAAATTTCAGATCGTTCGGTCAACTGCAAGGGGGTAAAATACAATTACTAAATTTGACCCAGACAAACAAACAAACAGGTCAAGCTAAAGAAAACCGTTTAAAAACGGCGATAATGATGATAATATGTAAGCCTACGAATATAATTATCCGTGTTACTATGGAAATTAACGTGGTTTTCACACATTTTTAAATAAAAACTACGGGCCACTCACGTCTGTTTTGAGCCGAAATATCCGACTATAGTTTCAACCGCATTCGGCGGTCTTTTTCAAAGGAGCAGCACACACGTCACTCTCGGTCGGTGACGCGCCTTGCACTGCCGCATATTTCGGATATTTCGGCTCAAAACAGACGTGAGTGACCCGTAGTTTTTATTAAAAAATTATCCGTCTTATTAAATATTTCTATATCGTATAAAGTTTAATCGTGTAAAGGTATTAAAATTAGTTTTTTAGCTTATAGTCTATCATCGTCAATAACAATTCGACTACCAGCTAGTAAACCGTGACAGGTATAAAAATATCAAAAAACATTCCCGTGTCACCCTCGGCTCTGCCAGTAAACGTTTTACGGCTGCCGCGGTGTAGGATAACTATTTTATGCGCTATAACAGTAGAACGCGTTAAATTCGCTTTATGCCTAGGTTTGTGCATGTCAATGAGTTTAATCGTATCTCATGCCATTTAAGTTTGATTCTATTGAATGTATCATAGCAGCTTAGCGTTTACAGTTTTTAGAACACTAATTTCGGAATAAATAGTTTAAATAGTTAATAGTTCAAATGCTTAGCTAATAAACTGAAACGTATTTTGACTTAAATATTCAGTGTATTTGTTGTGACTTGTTTCTCTTCTCCACATGGTGTCATCAAAAATTGTTCAGTCTTTTAATTCTTCTATGAAAATTTCCACAAACTAAAATATCAAGTCAGATTACGTTATCAGCGTAAACTTTCACGGAGAATTTTAATATATCAATTATATCTTTAAAAACTTCATTTATGAGTTCATAATCTAAATCCTAATGATAGAGAAATGTAAAATTTAATTTTAGAGTACCTTAAAAATATCTCCACAGCTACAAAGGCCAAATACAAATATGTTAATGTGACATCCAACGTGTCGACAGCCGGAGTGCGCTGAGCACTAAGACACATAAATCATATTTTGCATACTGAAATATACTCCGGAGTTCATCGGTTCCTTCGATTTTAGATGCTTCGAAACCTGGGATATTCATGAAGTGTTGAAAATATAGACACGACATGCTAAGAATTTTATGTTCAAATCGGACTAGAAAATATTTTAAAAGTTTATAGTCGCGATTAGAAATAGAAAATGTTGTTTGACTGCACAAAATATTACTATTAGCTACGAGTACGAATATTTACAATTACTGTATTATTTTTAAAAAACTTTCTCGTAAGAAAAAGAACCCAAAACACATGTATCAAACAATTACAAAAAATATAATATATATAATCATACATTGCACTTGTTGAAATGTTTTTTAAACCTGATTGAAATGGCTCAAAAGCGTTAGGACACAAATGAGTTATATTATTTTCTAAAAATAAATTTAGAGATCTCTTTTAATTTTAAACCATATCCATATTATCTTTATTTTATTTCCACGACTCATAGAGAAATGCAGACTCATGAGTTAGTTTTCTCACATCGGAACGAACTTATTCTAATATACGTAGACTTCCATTGAAACTGGGAAAACTTGCAGAATTTAATATAGTTTACGACACCTTTGCTTTACGCCCGTGTTTATACAGAACTTGGGAGTGCATTAAGGAATATCTTATTCGTAATGCACATCTATAATAAAGTTAGATACGTTATGGTAATAGTGAAAATCTTATATTTTTGAGTTGGCGCGTTCTTTTATTCGGTAATCGACAGATGTGTAAGTACTAATTTCCTACATAATTAATGGTAGAATATTTTTAGTTTTTTTTTATTTATTTAAATAGTCCACACGAAATTCTCCTCATATTAAAAACTATGGTGTATCCACATAACCTACTAACTATAAATTAGAATATCTAATATCTAAAAAGTATGTACTATTTTGATATTTTACCGACAAAGTTATTATTGTTATCTAAGTATTTTTTCTCTTAGAAAACATTTCCTCATCTCTGTCTTGTATCAACGTCGTTTCGTTTCGCAAAAACAAAAAATTAATCACTATAATCTTTATTCGATCGACGTTCTTATGTTTTATTCAGTCTAGTAAATAAGTTTCGGACAAAACGCTCCCATGTGACATAGATACAACTGTTATACAAATATTCGTGCGTCCTGTCTTTGAAATAGCAACTCTTATTTGTAAAGGAATAGAGTTCAAGTTAGATTTACGAAGAGGTAAAGCAGTCTATGTGTGGTGATACGTGTATTATTTGCAAGGGAAACCGGCAATCCGTCAAAGTCCGTTTTATTTATCGTTTTAGTTGAATTTTATCGAACTAATAGCTTCGGACATATATTTACGATTGCTGCCGGAATTGTAGAGGAAAGGGTTGTTTTGTACCGATCAGTATACAATATTGAAAAGGCAGGTATTCTTACTGGTTTCACTAAATGTAGGAAAATTCCAGTAGAAATGTAAAAGAAAAATTGTGGAGTTGCTTAGTTGTTTTTTTTTTCGAGAAACACGATAAAATTTCTCGGAATGGAATATATGAAGTATTTTATTTCTAAGTCACAATAATATTGAATTTAGTTTCCTGTAATGGATAAAATTTTCAAATAAAAGCATAAAGTTACTTAAAAACTTACTTGAAAAATACTTTATGTGTCTCTTTCCTATATTAGAATAATTTCTATAACCTTTATCTTATCGTATAATAACCTATGATTTTGAAATATGCAAGGATATGGTGCAAGTACGTCTATACGGCGTGCGGCGGCGGCTTATGAAAGCGAAGAGAGTATTTTTTTTATTGCAAATTAAATATTTGAAATATCACAATGGTTTTAGCGACATTCTGATACATACAAACAAACACACGTCTCTATCACCATAGCAACAGGAAGCGCACACCCATCAATTCGGGCGACACGTCGTAACACATCATTAATCTCTGATCTATGTGACATTTAATTACCTAAAACACCATATATTAGGAATTCTTCCGTCCCTCCCTTATGGGTCACATCACTTCATTCGACAACTTAAATATATCTTAATCAACCGAAAACCAACGTTATATCATTAAGGATAGAGTTCTAAAGGTTATATTAGTTGGTAGTGAGTAATTAATATTGTCTTTCTTATTGCTTCACGCCTTAGATTTTATTGCTTTGGTGTATTACAATGATCACGTGAGATCTTAGTGACACTGCATATATACTGACATACTACATTTCTGCAGCTTGTACGGTTTCCCTTATCAACTCTTCATACTTGCCTAAAATCAAAACCTAAGCATCGGATTGGCAGATAACTAGCAAGCCAAGTCAGAGGCCTTTCGGCGGCTTAATAACTCTGACAATAGGGCTGGCCACTCAGTTTATACGAACTTACTTACATACTTACTTACTTAGCAGATAACTAAGTATGTGAGGTATCCATAATATCTGTTTTACTGTAGTCTATTTAAGAGCAACGGACACTTTTCTAGCAAAAGTACAGTCAAGTAGTAACAAAGTATCATCACGCCAGAAAACAAATACCATACATTAGTCCGTGTTTCAGCACCAGGTCCCATTGTGCATGCTTTTATCGTGGCAACCACCAGACTGTGAAATGTACTCGTATTTGTCAACAACTCCGCACTATTGTGGTGTTTGTAACTTGCATTAGATGAAATAGGCTACAGGAATCATCAAATATAAGTCATTCTCTGTAATGAGACATTATCGCAAAAGTTTGTAATGCAAACACAATGATAAGAAATCGATGAAATAAATATGATATTTTGACGGTCTCTCGCTTCAAATTTAACTTATTTGATGGAAATCACATTTCAGTGTGGCCAGAGCCAGAGAGAAGCACTCAAAACGAAAAATACCTATATAATTATGAATAGCAGTTTGAGGTGGCTGAAATTTTGTTAGTTTTTAGCTCTTTTATAAATTTATGTTACTTAATTAAAATGTTTAATATAATTAAATTAAAATTAGAAAAACTATAGTTATTCAAACTCCCACACAATAACATGCGATATTTCTAAATGATACAAATTACAAAACAGCACTTACCAGCCTTTAATACTTCTGCCCTCAAGTTGTGTTCTTCTTTTAATTTCTACCATCCAACCAGCCGATACTCTCTCCACACTTTTTGTAACGCTACGAGATGCAGCATCTACGTTATGGTGGCTACGAGCTATGATACTAATGCTACGGATCTTGCTACGCGGCAGCATCATAATTATTTTTGAAATGTGAACTTCTTTTGTCCTTACACATTGACGGCCTTACCGGAAAAACGTTACTTAACTTTAACCATCGTCTTAAACTATCTGTCTTCTTTCCGCAGGTGTCATTACGTGTCAGCGAGAAGTTGACAAAATATCTTAAGCATAGCTTAAATTTAAGTAACGTTTTTCGGGAAAGCCGTTACACAATACCTCAACACTATAAGGTGATCAAAACATTGGCCCTCATATCATTTACAAGCGCACTCGAGCGCTATAAACGTTGGTTTATAGCGACGAACGTTTCGCAGTTATAGTGCAATGAATGGGATGGCTTTTGCGCTATCTCAGTAATTAAAAGTAGGTTATTGCATACACTAGACGTGTGTGGGTAAGTACCTACACGCGGGGAGGGGTAAAGCAGTAAACCAAGAACAAAGACTGAGGTTGGCGCTGCAACGGATCCGTGTGATTTTAGTGGAATCCAAAGTTATCTTCCTGAACGATATGTTCCATCCTCAGCCACAGGGTCGCTTACTGTCAGACAAACTAGGCCTCAAATAGATTTACTTCGTGTACATAATAGTTCTGCTTACAGAAGACCTCGCGTACACAAAAAAATATTTTCGACAATAGTAAAAATAAAAATAAATATCTACCTAAAACCACCTTATTATAAGGTGTTTTTGGGTAGATATTTATTTATTTTATGCCTTAATTACTATCCAACTATAAAAAATAAATACTTAACTAACTAAAAATATACTAAACTAAACACTAAAACTAATCGAACAAAGCACTACCAGCAGTAGGCATTGTGCCCAAAATGCTGTCTGTGTTGCTGCGTTGAATGCGCAAAGTAGCGGGCAGCGTTAGTTTTAGTATTTAGTTATTTTTAGTAATTATGATTTTATTTTTTGTAGTTAGTTTTTAATGAAAGCATAAAGTAAATAAATTCCTACCTAAATACACCTATAATATGCTAATAAATGGGTTTAGGTAGTTTTTTTTTTTTATTAACAAGAAGGTTTTATTTCTTACAATAATTTTTCTTCTTTTTTAAAAAAAAATATTTACACTAGCTTGTCTTCTTCGTTACCCGATTTAAGTATTTGTAAATTTACATTAATGTAAGCCCTACAATCTTATATATATTACCGTTCAAAAGATACAGCCGCTTAACTGTAGGACAGACAGACAGACAGACAGACCAGACAGACACCGTAGCTGCACGACCAGGCTCCCGCACCCTTAGTAATAGAAGCCTAAATACAATTAAAAAAACCGCTTCGGCCGCGTACGTAACTATTGTTACGTAGTTTCGAACGAAACATAATTATTCCTGGTACGATACTAGTGTCGATCAAAGAAGTTTTTTTTCCTAATTCGTAACCACTACAGTTGCAGGTCGGTCTAGTAAGCAGTGTACTCAACATGCTGCCGGCATTTCCGCGATGAATAATAATACTGTTACGACGAATTTAAAACAAAAGCACATCATGATAAATTGAAATAAAAACTAACAGCTTCGCATAACAATAGTCGTTCTCATAAAATGAGCGATATATATCAACACAGTAGCTGTACCTCGGCGCCGGCGCCTCTCGCCGGATGTCGGCCACGGCCTCGCCGCCGGAAGCGCGCCAAATAATTATTAATTGCCATTCCTGAGGAAACGTCTTAAGACGCCCAGCGGGACATCCGACACAACATGATTTAGATTTTAATGAATTTTGCTCGCAATTTGGTTTATTTCAAATTGGTAAATGGTTTGTAAAGTTATAATGTGATCTTTTTTTTGTTATGTTAAATTTTAAGAATCATTTTTATCATAAACTACATACTTTATTACTTAATCTAAGATAGATTATTGTTAGAATTTTAATGTAGTTAGAATAATCATATTACTGGATATGGTTAAAACTGAACCAAAGTCACCGAAATGTTATGGGTACCACTACTCAATCCAGATAAAATAAATAAATATTTGTGGACATTTTCACACAACACCATCTAGCCCAAACTAAGCAAAGCTTGTTAGACTATGGGACTAGATGGCTGATAGAATACATATATACTTTTGTTTGGTAAATATATACATATAATACAGACAAACACCCAAACACATAACAAACATCTATGCTTATCACACAAATGTTTGCCCTGGGTGGGGATCGAACCCACGACCTACAGCACAGGCAGACATATTACCAACTGAGCCACAAGGGCAGTCAATCAGATAATCCAAGAAGAATACTCAGAATGAACAACTTAGTCTACTTGAGCAACCTCTCTTTATAAAGACCGTATATGTGTCCTTATAGAATTTGTCAAAAACAAAATTCAGTATGAACGGACGAATACGCAACAACGGCTTTGGATCCATCCCACCTCACAACCACTGCACTTTATCGCTTTCAATCGGAGCCAACCCTCCAACCCTGCAACCCGAGCCTTTAATTTATTCTTTCATTGCGTCTTATTATTTGCAAACGGTCTATTTGTCGCGACTTAACCCTTACCGCGCAGATGGGGTCTCCCGGACCGCGGATTACGCGCTCGTCTAGAATCGTCAAAACGACGTCGTTCGCCCTTAAACGTTCACAATTTATTGACGCGGACATTGACAGATATTGCCTCAGGTCTCGTAAAATGCAACCCAGATTAAGGGTTCACTGGAATTTGCAAATGGGACCAGTTGTTAATAATAAACAGTAAGGAAGTCACGACGATGACGGTGAGGTAGGTATATTTAGACCGCGTTATTCCTATAAAAACGCTAAGAAGGTTAAAGTAAGGAAAATAGTTGCTACAAATTATTTGCAACTTACACCTTATTTAAAATAAATATTGTTGGACATTTCAGACAACATCATCTAGCCCAAACTAAGCAAAGCTTGTACTATGGCTATACTAGATGGTTGATAGAATATATATATGCTTATTTTTTTCGTAAATACATACATATGATATATAGAAACACACATACACAGAACAAACATCCATGCGCATCACACAAATGTTTGTCCTGGGTGGGGATTGAACCCACGACCTACAGATCAGCAGGCAGACAGACTACCAGCTGAGCCACAAGGTCAAACCATTACCTCACATTATACATTTCGTCAAATTCAATCATTACATATTTTTTCTTTATTTCATAGGATTCATTATAATTACACGTACACACAATATATTTCGTTATTGTTAACAGTAGATACTTTTTGTCTAACACAACATTAAAATTCTTATAAGTCGCTGTTGCGTACTTTAACATCAGGCTAGCTGGCAGTCAAGCGCTAGCCTACCAATGTATGAAAACCTCTATGTTGTTTAACTCATTTGTTGATAATTTCTGTGTTTTTTTTTTTTTTTTTTTAAGTATAAATAATTAAGTTCGCGTGTTGCGTTACTGTTTATACCGTAGTGTTCCAGCGCGTCGGTCTCATTACGATCAGGGATCCGTGTGGAACGGTGTCAAGCCATTGTTGTGCAAATGTCGCCCGAGTGCGTGATTACAAGTTATTATATGGGCTTATCGTCTCCAGCTCTGTTCGGTAAGCTTCCACTGTTTTATCTTGATTCTATTTGCGTTTAGTGCCTCCATTTCGATTATGGTAATAAAATTTTATATTTAACGGCCCATGATTAGTTCAACCTCTTTTTAGTTTCCCAAAGCTTGAAAATGGAGAACAGTTGATAAGAGATATCGCCTAGAAAGCCAAAGAAATGTCTAATATTTCCTGATAGGTAAAATTATAGTCAAATGCGTGCCTAATTTGTTGTGAAAACCCGGACAGTGACCCGATCGTGACATACATCGGATCGGACGGGACTTTATAGAAATCTAGGCCAAATGTAGTGAATCGAACCCAGTGCACTGGGAAATAGAATTAAACCTTTTGAGTAGGTTGATCTAAATTTATAAACAAATATTTTGAAATTGAACAACCTTTTAATATTATTTATTAAGCTTACAATGAATGTTAGTGTAATTTTAAGATAAGACAAATGATCTAGGATACATTAAACTGAAACAGAAGACGTCTTCTAACTCGTATAAAATATCATGTTTTCAAGCTAACGGCATATTAATGAGCGGCGAAGCGAGCGGAGCGAACAAAATGAGCGAAGAGAGCGTCAGACGAGAACATGCTAATTACCGGCCCTCAGCCTGATGCACGTCCTCACGTGATTGATGCGACACCGATACACGAGTTTCATCTTAATAAAAAGAAAAAATATAATATATGTATGCTTTTAAAATTGTTAGTTAAATAATTACATATAAGTAAATATATATATGTATATTTTTTATTATATATGTAACTTACTGAAATCATCTCGCTTAAAGGTAAGCGCCACGCTTTCTATGTTAGCTCAACATATGAACAAAGAAACTGTTCATGGTTGTTTAGATACGTAAGTGACAGTTTTGATCATCGGTGTTAACCGATGTCAATTTTTCGTTATAATGCTGTCATTTACATACTTTGCCGTCGAGTCAAGTCGCAAAAGTACAGGAAATTATAGAACTGTCGTATTTAGAGCCTTCTCTATCTTTCATTTGTTCGGTTAATTTTCAAATGTTGGCTAATATAATTAATTTATTTTTTGTATTTCCATGACAAGAGAAGCGGCGCGTAGCTACAAATAGGTGAATAATATTGTCATTATCGCAAATCGAACCTGGATTCAATTAGCATGGACTCGAAGCAGATGGCATGATACTGATAAGGAGACTCAACCCACTATTGAGATAGAGAAGACCATGGTTAATGATACATTTAATTATATCAGCAATGTTTTTAAAATAACGCCGAACAGTTCGTTCCAGTAGACTCTAATTGTGAGGAGTGTGTAAGGTGAGAGCAGTTCCACGCCATTTGTCCCGCCCGCGCCGTCAAGCTCCGGATCATTTGTCAAATCTCGGATGTCACTACTCACACTGATTTATGGAGAGGAATGCAATTCATATAATGGATAAATATTGCTTTTTGTTTGGTGCCTGTGAATCGATTATTTTGTGTCAGAAGAGACGAAGAAGTGTCTCACCTGAAATATCGGATGAGGTTGTAAACTCCATGGTTTCTTATAACAGGAAATTGTCAGAGTATTTTGAGCCAATGACACGTAAGAGTAAGTTGGTACTTAAGTTAATATTTCCCGTATATTTGTTAGATTTTTACGATATCATACACGTAGGTAAACCGATTTTGATGAACGCTAATACAATTTTTAAAGTATAAACCTCGTTAGAAACTCAAGTTGTAAGATATCGAAAATTAGAAAAACGTGGTAGGTAAACGTTGCAGGCCTTGACATTTTCTTTTTAAACCCCGACCCAAAAAGAAGGCTATTATAAGTTTGACGAGTGTACCTGTGTATCTGTGTGTCTGTCTGTGGCATCGTAGCTCGATGAATGGATGGACCGACTTTGGTCTAGTTATGTTTTGTTTGAAAATTTGATGGAAAGTGTTTTAGTCACGTTCCATCAAAATGGGCTCAGCCATTTTTTATGTCGGGGATTTAACATTTTCTATATTTGTAAAATATTGTAATCTGATAAAAAAAAACGTTCCCGTCAGCTTAGTGGTGAGACCGTCTGACTTGCGATCCGCAGGTCCTGAGTTCGAATCCCACGGCACGCACCTCTGTCTTTTCGAAGTTATGTGCATATTGTTGATTGCCGCCAACTTCAAACGGTGAAGGAAAACATCGTGAGGAAACCTACATGTCTGAGAGTTCTCAATGATCTTGAAGATGTGTGAAGTCTGCCAACCCGCACTTGGCCAGCGTGGCAGACTATGGCCTAACCCTTCTCACAATGAGAAGATGGCCCGTTCCCAGCAGTGAGACAGTTTGTACAAACAGGGCTGATAAAAAAAAAAAAAAAAAAAAAAACGTTTAACTGTAATAATCTGCGTCACAAAAGCAACAGTAGTGCCGCTGTTTTGTGATCAAACAAGTTAGATTGTCACCCTACTTACCCACTCGGTGTGCTACCAGGCTTTAGTTTACGACAGAGCGAGAGAAGCTTCATTTATCACAATACCTAATGATAGCTTGTATGTTGAAGAAAATTGTGAGCATGTTCTCATTTATTTTAGTGATCTAGTATTGTATTCAAATTGTATCTCTCCGGGAACAAAGAAGCCGGCAATTTATTCAGTTTGTATGGTTTTATATATTTAGGGCCTTACCGGAAATCGTTTCTTAACTTTAACCATCGTCTTAAATTCTTTGTCTTCTTTCCGCAAGTGTCATTACGTGTCAGCGAGAAGTTGACAAAATATGTTAAACAATGCTTAAAGTTAAGTAACGTTTTTCGGTAAGGCCGTATGTTTCTACAAGCAGAGCTGATAAAAAAGGCAAAGAAAAATAATACTCTTTACAGAGTAATAAGGCAACCAACAGACACTTTATTTATGGCAATGTACCTATGTTGTAAATAAATATATTTTAAATTTTATTCTTAAATTAAGTGAATTGATGATTTAGTTGAAGTGGCAGTGAGTAGGCACATAGCATCATTAGTGTGGTAAAACACTTTTAAAAATATCGAATATAGGCATGATTTTATGTGTGTATGAAAATTAATTTGAAAAGCTACTCAGTCACCCACTAAGTCCCACCGGCAGGCTACTTTACCTGGAATAAATCTTTTCCACAAAAAAAAAAGATTAATTTTTTAGCATATAATTTATTTTCTTGAGAGAAAGCTTTAGTCCATTCAAACACAAATTCAATGTCCATTTTTAATCAATTAATCCATACAATATAAAGCAAGCAACTTAAATGTAACTTACAATAGAATCCAATCTGCATACTTAATTCTAACTTAACCAAGTTTTTGTTGCCGGACAGTAGGGTAAAGGCGGCTATTGTTGACCACCTTCAATAGCTGACAGAGTGACAAATGTAATGAATAATTGAACAGGGTGTTAGTTTAGTAATTGGACATTAACTTAATGGAGTTAACTGGACAAATACAGAATGTACGGATTAAGTTTAACTTGATATTTTACTAGAGAAGACTATGGGAGATTGTGATTAATTTAGGGCAAACACTTTGTTTAAAGCTGTGTTCCGAAATAGTCGGCCGGAATCCAGCGTTCACAGATTAGAATCCTGCATTAATATTTATTATCCTAACCCTTCAGTACAAGACGGGTTCTTGCTACTTTATTGCGCGGAAAATGGATAAATGACCGAACGTATCGTTTAGTGTCAAGTTCCAAAATGTAGCGATTTTTAGGGTTCCGTAGCCAAAGGGTAAAAACGGGACCCTATTTCTAAGACTCCGCTGTCTGTCCATCCGTCCGTCTGTAACCAGGCTGTATCTCATGAACCGTGATAGTTAGAGAGTTGAAATTTTCACATATGTATTTCTGTTGCCGCTATAACAAAAACTACAAAAAACGGAATAAAATAAATATTTATGGGGGCTCCCATACAACAAACGTAATTTTTTTGCTCGATATTGATAATGGCAACAGGTAGACGCTTGAAATATTCACATAATATTGAGTTATATTATTCACTTTAAAAATAAATAATTAAATTAAAATATAATTAATATTTAAGAGGGGGCTCCCATACAATAAACGTGATTTTTTGCTTTTTTTATTGATAATGGTACGGAACTTTTAGTGCGCGAGTCCGACTCGCACTTATAAATAAATAAATAAATAAATATTTGTGGACATTTCACTTGGCTGTTTTTTTTTTACAATCTGTATTTGTATTTCTGTATTTTTGTATTTTATTGTTTTTGCTTACCTACCAATACCTATTGTAATTTACTGGTAAACAGGGAAATATTCTAAAAGGTCACGAGTATTCATCTTGTCCCAAAGTACTCAAGTAGATCCCCTTTCACAACTTGAAGTTATGTTGCCAGTCACTAAGGATTCATTACTTTATAAAGTACCTATTCGTTATTATAAAACACTTTATAATGTTGTATGCAGTAGATGATAACTGTTTCCGTTATGTTGTTATCGTAATCTTAATATCCAATATCTATAATTACAGTGAAAACTTGTATTCGCGCCGAGCACTTTATTCAGTGTATATGAGACTGAGCCGTCACGTTCGGCTATGTAACGGTCACGGTCGTTCGAATAAACTCATCTCGAGTCGATTAAGGGAGCCAAAGAAATACATATATTATATATTCAACATACATATACAATACATATATTGTATATTCAACGCGTCATGGATTTCCAGCGGCTTGCATCCAGCGTCTTTCCGCCACTTGTATGAGGTCATCTGTTCATTTCGTCGCTGGTCTTCCTGCGCTTGCCGGTATGTGGACTCCACTCGATGTATCCATTTATTATTGAAATTAAACAATTTTTAACTGTTTTATAGCGTGTAGTTTACATAATAAGTATTATGAACTTACGTTTCGGCAGCGTCTGTGGTGAGACTAGATGATAGACAAAAATACCAATGTCATCTAGTCTCAACTGTGACCACGAACGCTGCAAGAAAAGTGTTTAACTTCAACTTTATATCTATGTTAAAGTCGGCAGTGTTAAATATTTTTTTTTACCCTGGCTTGAAAATAATCGTAGATTCAGTACAATGTGTCGTCTAGAAAAGGGCGTAACTATACTATTATCCGAAATTCCTTAATATTCTAAAACATATAAATATTCAGTTATAGACGTTTTGATCTTTCTACTTGTACCATACTAAGCCGCCCAGTTATTCGTCAGGAAATCAGTGCGGAGGAAGCTGTTGAACACAAAAACCTATAAAATATCGCTCCGTCCGCCGCAGCAGCGACCAATCACCGTTTCGGTCAATTTACTACTTGCTGTACCCTCTAAGGGGTTGAAGGGCATATTAAATAGTCGGCCTATTATTTATTTATTTAAAAAAAGTTACAATTTCCAAAAAACCAAATAAGTTTTAACTAGGCAACAAATTCTCTTTACGCTTTAACAAATATGTATCGCTATATAATATATAATGTTCATAGTTAAATAATTATACAACTGCAGGTATTTATCGTTTGTAGGCACCATACGCACGACCTTTCACGGAGAAATGTGTAAATAGATAGGTAAATATTGACAATCAAATACCTATCCCAGCCACTGCAGCGGGCGCGCACTTCGCCTTCGATACTTGCGTGGACACAGTTAAATACATACAAAATAGGTAATCAAAATGAAAGATATCTCGTCTCATATATGTACATAGTCGCTCGATTTCATTAAAGATATTCAATTATATTATTGTTAGCTCTAAAAAATATGTCAAATAAATATACTCGTATCTGCAATGCTAATGATTTCATCATTTTATGAAAGTATGTTCTATATCAGTTATAATTAATATTGCCTGGCTATTCATGTGATAGCCAGTTTTAAAATAATTAGGTTTTCTACCATTTCCGCCTGTGAGCAATGGACTAAACATAAGAAATACAAAACAACGAAGGTGATTACGGATTATAGAAAAGTATGGGCTTTAAATTAAAACCAATGGAAATAAACAGTCTATTTTTCTGGGATCTCAACCCTAACCTTTTTGTCCATTGAATAATGTTTACTTATGGAAATAGAGGCGTTCTGACCCCTTCCTATTTTTATTATTTATTATGTAACGGTATCAATAAATTGTAGTTTAAGCTACATTAGCTTTTGCTTTTCCATAAAAACGCATTTTTGGGGAAAGGTCATAAACAAGGTGTATGAGTAACAACAAAGGGTTAGAGGATTGTATTCTGGTGCAAAGTATTCGAAAGCGACAATGCAAAAGTATTAAATTGTGCAATTAATTGTAATCTTTGTAGAAATTATGGTCACATCAATACAATTTATTAATAAATATAAATTACAGACCTGATATAGATCGCAGACCTGTAAAATCGATTTGTCCATGATTTTTTAAATATTTAAACAGAAGCCGATAAATAAACGACAGTGCTACTGAACACCAAACGAGTCACACTAGTAACTCGTTGGGACAATTTTTCCCGCCAAACAACACTGTCATATACCTAGTAAGGTTTAAAAACGAATTACAACCAGTACCAGTCGTTATCGAGTGTTTTGAAATGTAGACTAGCTTAAATACTTTTTTCTGTGGAAGTAAACAGTTCATCTCTAGTCATAATGAGAATCTGTATAAGATTAGGCGGGTCGTGGTTAAAAGCGAGCCTCTAATGAAAAATAATGCGGTATTTCATACTTCAGTCCGATTTCGATGCTAAATTAAAACACATACAGCGATAAAGCCATAAATAACAATCGCTGGTTAACACATCGCTGTGGTGGCGATAAACCAAAGCTTTGATTAACAGATCGCCGGTTAACTGCTCCCTGTGCATCAGGGCTGGTAAACACATACTATGTCAAAATATATTATTTATTAAATTGTAAGAATCTTTAATATTACGTATCGCGTGAAATATAAAAAATGTAAATGAATAATAATATTTTTTATAAAACTGCTAGGAACACTCTCGATGATTTTTTTTCAAACAAAAAAACTTGATCAGAATCAGTTAATCTGTTTGAGAGTTACCACAGACAGACACATATACACAGAATACAGTTTTACATATATAAAGATATACACAGATACACACGTCAAACTTGTACATAAAATACCCCTTTCTTTGGGTCAGGGGTTAAAAATGTACTTGAAAGTTGTTCACAATCGGTTAATTTCATTTCGACCATTTCAATTCCGATTTTCAATGAAACTTACATCAAAAGCTCAAATTTTCCTGCAAGAAATCTTTGAAGCTTACCATTAATTAACGTCGACGCCAAAGGGGTTAATACTTTAACCCTTTGCTTCCTTTCACCGGGGTAAAAAATACCCTCGGCCATTTTATGCACTCATAAATTCTTTCAAAGTGATTGTTTCTTTTTCAAAAAGAGACTTTGAGATATCTCAGTTATTATCGTTTGATGTTTGTCGTTTATTCTACTTTTTTCTTTAAAACGTCAATAGCAGTGGCGGGTTATTAAATATTTCAATATTGTTTTTCATGTGACATTTTGTACGCCTTATTAAGATACCTACCTATACATTTTATTACATCTTTTAAACAAGGCCTCTAGGCCTCTTCATCATCATCATCTCAGACACAAGAAGTTCACTGCTGGACATAGACCTCCCCCATAGATTTCCAAAAAGACCGGTTGATGGCGGCCTGCATCCAGCGTATCCTGCCACTTGTATGATATCTTCTGTCCACCTCGTGGCTGGTCTTCCTACGCTGCGCTTGCCGGTTCTTGGTCTACATTCGAGAACTTTTTGGCCCCATCGGCCGTCATTTCAGTACTACGTTCTATGTGCCCTGCCCACTACTACTTCAACTTGCCAATCCGCTGTGCTATGTCGGTGACTTTTGTATGTCTAGGCCTCTTACTAAATATTTAATTTTGATGTTTCATTTAAAGCATTAAATGTCACTCCACCTGTTTATACAATCAATAAAGGGCTTAATTTAATTTGATTATTATGTAAACATTAGAATATTCCGTTTGTTCCATTCCCTCGGTTTGACCTAGATATTTATTTTATTGAAATTGGTTTTAACGTATCTAAATAATTATTTTAATGTTCATTACAATCGATCATGAATTAATTATACACCGAGACTGAATTATACACCGAGACTGAATTATACACCGAAACTGAATTCAATTTTAAATAAACCAGAAAAAAATATGCTCTGAAAGTTTTGATTTAATTAGCGATGTTATTTTGGCCTTAATATTGGATTTTTTAATTCAAAAAGTAAAAAAATTTGTTTCTCTAGTATTTGTTTCTCAATATCATTTTGCGAATACAGAAAGCAACTATTTAAATATAAGTATACTATTACACTTTCGAGCATAATTGTTGATGTTGTTATTCGTCATAGAAGTTAACTTGTTCTAACACTTTACTTGCCCATTCTCACATATTGTGACAAAAAAATATGTTAAATTGAACGGTGAAAGCGAGTAGCAGTTTGAACATATTTTTTTCGCAAATACATTTATACCTTCAATATTAATTGCTAAGGCTGCTTTGAGTTACGCTACTCAAAAGTATAAATATAAATAAATAAATATAAATATTTGTAGACCTTTAGCCCAAACTAAGCAAAGCTTGTACTATGGAACTAGATGGCTGATAGAATACATATATACTTTTTTTTTGTAAATATATACATATGATACATAGAAACACCCAGACACAGAACACACATCCATGCTCATCACACAAATGTTTGCCCTGGGTGGGGATCGAACCCACGACCTACAGCACAGCAGGCAGACACACTACCAACTGAGCCACATATTATATATTCTGGCTGCATATGGGGTATCATCGTATACTAGATACTGCATGAGGTTATATGTATAATGGCTTGTATGTCGGTATTGTAGGGATTAAGGTTTTACAGTTTAAAATAAAATAGAAAAATAAATTTTAAATTATGTAAAATAAAATAGATAAATCCATTAAAATTTGTTACATCACCTCATGATGAGATAATTAAAGTTTTTTGTATCATCTACAGATAACAAGTACGAGTTGCTATGACTCATTTAATAATATTTACAAATATATTGTCTATTCTACCGAGACAATCGAACATTCATTTGATCCATCAACTAACTAATGAGTAATGTATGAAAACTGCGGTTCCCGCGCCCGCGCCCGCGCCCGCGCCCGCGCCCGCGCCCGCGCCCGCGCCCGCGCCCGCGCCCGCGCCCGCGCCCGCGCCCGCCCCGGGGACATGTCCCATTGTTTATAGGTTATGTATACTCTCATAGTATGGTCGAGATTAGAGCGCGCAGCTATCTCTCTCGCACATCACAACATTTTTAAACATATAAAATCATTGAGTAGGGATATTAGAAAAGTTAGAGCTAAATTTGTTCATTTAGAGAGGAGAAACATTTAAAAAAAATTATAATCAGATATAATTTATACTGGCGACGGAATTAGAAAAAAACATATATTTCCTTATTCCTCAGCCAATTTTAAAGATATCGAATCGAATATTTCTCCTGTCTAAAGAAACAAATTTAGCTCTCACTTTTCTAATGTCCCTATTCAATGATATTATATGCTTAAAAATGTTGTGATGTGCGAGAGAGATAGCTGCGCGCGTTGAGCGAATCCTTAACACACACATAGTGCGGACAAGGTTCGCTAAGCGTTTTACTTGACTTGACATAGGTAAACCTCAACACCTTAAAACTCCATAGTTAGCCATTCTCGATGCCCCTTTTAATAAATATAAATAAACAGTAAAATCGTCCAAGAACAATAATTCGGATTACGTAAACAAATAAAACTCGTAGACGCCGTTAAATATTTTATCTCTTATGAATATAATCCTATTTTTATGTGAGATATTAAATTTGAGCCATTTTAAGGGCTACTGAGACATAAAGAGGGTATACAACCTTAAGGAACTGTCGGGAGGGATTATCTCAAATCTTCGCTTGCATTTTTTATTATTGTTAATTTTGAACCCCGGAAGGAGGTTTTTGTAATTTGTTTTTTTTTTAGTTGTTATTTATAATGTATTGTTAAACAAGAGATATAAGAATAATTGGGACAAATTGTGATCATTATCGGCAACATGTTCACTGTTCATAAACTTACTTAAAAATCAGAAAAAATAAGTTGTCATTACCATGTCGAGACACGCGTAATACAGGGTTCAGTAGCTAATGCTCTAATTGAAAAGAATTCAAAACAATTATCTCATATTTTCTCTTTGAAGGTGTTTAATATGGTCTACTATTATGGTGAATTGTGAATTTCTAGGTCCAATAATTTAGAAATGCAGGGGTGAACACTTGTTTCACTTTTGGCGGGCTATATCTCGTACCTACAAGTCACATCTGAGAAAAAAATGATGTATGGAACCTTAGTCTAATTTTAAGAGACATATTCAACCACACACTATGGGATGGAGTTGAAAACAAAATTTCACCTCATTATTATGTATGAAGTGCCAATAGTCCAGTAACTTTGTCGCCTGACAGTATGGGGTAGTATGCGTCCAATCCGGTAGTTCTGATTTTTTGCAGACTTGTTTATGATGTTGGCCTAATGAATAATCCAAGTTTGTGACCTCGAGCGCCGAGCGCAACTTTGTAAAAAATCAAAAAAACCGCGAAAAAATCCTTATTTTAAAAAAAATTGGCGTTTATAACCCTAAAGGGCTAGTTTTTGAAAAACTTTCTTAGGACGTTTTTAAAGTAGACTAAATTTGCTACAATATGATACTGGAACTGTCTCTGTAGACCCAGAGCTAGTTGCAGTTGTAAGCTGCAACTAATCGACAAGGCCATTTTACAACTGCTATGTATTTTACTTTTATTATTAGTCTGCGAATGAATATTGTATCTGACGTGACCATGTGTACTAAGACCATGTGTAATAAGGACCCATGGTCCGAAAAAAATCTTTCAAGATCACAAAAACTCAATTTATTCCATTCCGTAACCATCACACCATCTATAAAAGTACGAGTAAGTTAATATTTCTCCTACAATTCATTAAGTTAAGCTTAGTCATCGATCGGGCTTAGCATATTTGATGTTTAGGAATACTCATGGATATAACGTGCATGGTGTTTGGTTTGTTACCGACTTCAAAAAGTAGGAGATTAACATTTCGGCTATTATTTTTTGTCACCGCATAGCTCCGTCATTCATTTTTTCCAAATGAAAAAAACGTGGATTTTTGTTAAGCGGGGTATTTCTTCTAAAAAAGGAGAAAGTTTGTTATGACTCCTAACACATTTCAATTATTTTTTTAGAAATATTTCATTAGTACTTAATTTGAACAAGCATTTCAAATATGAACAAAATGAGTCCAAGCTATGAATGAATAGCTAGAGGAGTGTCGAAATAAAAAGTTGCGAAATAACAATTGAAAAGAAATGCTACGTAGCTACGTTTGCTACGTAGCCATTTACCACGTAGCTACGTTTGCTAGGTAGCCATATACCACGTAGCTACGTTTGCTATGTAGTCATTTACTAGTGTTTACCACGTAGCTACGTTTGCTAGGTATCCATATACCACGTAGCTACGTTTGCTATGTAGTCATTTACTAGTGTTTACTACGTAGCTACGTTTGCTACGTAGCCATTTTTCGGCTAATTTTGTCGATATAAAAACTCAATTCTAAAATAGAATTTTGAATATGAATGATAGGTCTCACGAGTACAGACTTTGTGCTCATGATGTCTACTGTTCGTCGAACTACTAGTTAAAATTGTATGATGACTGTCAACGAATCACTGCTTCGAGCCACAAAAGAAATTGTGTTTGTCGTACAAAATTGACAAAAAATGTATAGCCTTACTTATATTTCAAATACTTCAATGATTTTATCATGAAGTTAGAAACTTCTTCATTCAAACTTTAATCGAAGAAGCTTAAAAATAACAATTTTAAGAACGAAATTACATAGATCAGGGTAATGGCGTTCTAGTCCGTATAGATTCTTTCTTGAGAGAGAAAAATTACTTGAAGTAGGATAAAGGTATTAGATAATGTAAATTAACTTATATATAAAAAATGCGGCTGTCTCAGAGCAAATCGTTTAATACACATGTGAAGCCTGAATAACAACAATTAGATATGAAATACAGACGCTTAAAATAATTCCCGGCAGCGTGGCGTCCAGCGGCAGCACTTTATACAGGAGGAACTTCAACGGGTGAGCCTCCACGTAACGGATGAACTTCTTTATCGCACGAGCTTCCTTCTTGTCTGAAACAGAACTCATTGTACATAACCTATTCTATGACCTATATCTATTTTTACAAACAAAATATCTTATATATTTATGTCGCTTACTTTGCAAGCTCGCCCACTATACAAAATATTGCAAGAGGTAAAAATTTAGGTTAGGTTTAGGTTTTTAGTTGTATATTAACTATTTCGTGTACTTTTTAGGGTTCTGTACCTCAAAAGGAAAAAACGGAACCCTTATAGTATCACTTTGTTGTCTGTATGTCCGTTTGACAAGATCTGTATCTCTGGAACGCTACGCAGATCCATAGTCTCTTGCTACAGAGAGAAAAATCAAACTTCTCAGTTTTCATAAAAAAGTTACAGCCGAATATGTCGCAAAAACGTATATTTCGACACTCGCAAGGGAATCAAAACCTATGGGGTACTTCCCGTTAACCTATAACTGTCAAATTTGGTAAGGAGCATTGTCATAGAGTACCTACACATAAAGGAAAAATCCGAAAACTGTACATTTTTTATTTAATCACAAAAGAAGTACTTACTTAAAAAACTTTTTAAGTTAAACGGTTTTATTGAAAAGAAAGATAATGATGTAGGTAGTGTATTTACTGTATTTTAGAAAAGCCCCTTCATTTGATACCCATATTGTGGGGTTGTGTTAAAATATGAAATCCGCCATTTTGTAGCGGCGTCCATCTTGGATTTACAATAATATAGAATATACTAAATTGTATTGTCATCAGGACTAAAGGTGTATACCAAATTTCAGATCGTTCGGTCAACTGCAAGGGGGTAAAATTTCAATTACTAAATTTGACCCAGACAAACAAATAAATAAACAAACAGGTCAAGCTAATGAAAACCATTTAAAAATAGGGTCTTCATACAAGAAATAAAACAAATTTTAAAGTACTGTAACCGTACCATGTGGGGTATCATATGAAAAAGATTCATTAGGACAACCTAAAACAGATATTTACGATTTTTTTTAGGGTTCCGTACCTCAAAAGAAAAAACGGAACACTCATAGGATCACTTTGTTGTCCGTCTGTCCGTTTGTCTGTCTGTCTGTCCGTCCGTCCGGGTGTCAAGACCTTTATCTCGGGAACGCGTGAAAGTATCGTGATGAAATTAAAACCATATACGTAGATCCATAGTCTCTTGCTGCAGAAGGAAAAATCAAATTTCTCAGTTTTCGTAAAAAAAAGTTACAGCCGAATATGTCTTAAAAAACGCACATTTCGACACTCACAAGGGAATCAAAACCTATGGGGTACTTCCCGTTGATCGAGAACTATGAAATTCGGCAAGAAGCTTTGTGTTAGAGTACACATATAGGGAAAAATCCGAAAACTAGACATTTTAAATTAAATCACAAAAAAATAGTGTCTTTACGCAAGGAATGGGGGTCCAAATTTTCAAGTTCTTGTGGGGTATCATATGAAAGAGCTTAATTAGTATAAGTTAAAACAGGTTTTTAAATAGTTTTACGATGTATATTTTTCGATATAAGAAGGAAAATATTAAAAAAAATATGAGTTTCCCCTTTTATCTACTAGTTTGTACGAAACCCTCACTGGGCGAGTCTGACTCGCACTTGCCCGGTTTTTTTCGGTTCGGTATAGATCTACGACTGACCACCGATTCGGCTCATGTTAAGCAGCGGTTCGGCTGAGGACGGAGCTCGTCAATACTCTAATAATAATAGTAATAGAAGACTTCTTCTTACAACCACAGATATGACCTGATAATTATTGTATATAAAAAAATAGTCATGTAAAAGTCGTTGTAAATATTTATAACTAATTGTATATTACGTGATGTACAGTGACAATAAACCTTTAAAAAAGTCATGTAAAATTATATGAATTTATTATTCATGTATGTGGGTACACCTATGTCGACACATAGGTGTACCCACACCTATGTCGCTTAATAGTTGCTCGCGAGAAAGCTTTCTCGCGAGCTGCTATAGAATAGATATATTGTACGTGTTATCAGCGAACGTTACAGTACCTGTACACTCGACCAGCTTGTCGTGCAGTATGTGCAGTATGTGGGCGGCTTGCGACGACAGCGCCGCGGCGAACACAGCGGGAGCAAACGATAAGAAAATAAACTCTACCACTATGAAGTGACTGGCTCCCAAGAAAATTTTCCACGACTGAAAAAAGGTAAGTGATTTGTATACTTATTCGAAATGGGGTAGGTAGACGTAGTTATTTTTTGGCTTATTTTACGCACCAAGAATATTTTAGCATATTTTATAATTCGGATTATGTATTATAGATAGATAACCGTTTTAGTAGTTTTATGTATTTGCCCATGGCAATTAACTTGCTTTCAGATTACAATTACTAATATAAATGGAATAATATAAACCAATATATATGTTACCGGCCAAACCCGATTTCAGGACAAACTAGTTTGGCCTAGGCTAAACTAGTTCATCCTATCGGGCTTAGGACAAACTAGTATAGCCTAGGCAAAACTAGTTTGTCCTAAGCCCGATAGGATGAACCAGTTTAGCCTAGGCCAAACTAGTTGATCCTGATATAAATACGCACACTCTAGGATAAACTGGTATGGCCTAGTCTTATTTTTGCAATTACGGAGTATTTTATTCAGTTATCTATGTATTTTGATTTGATGTTTGTCCAGTCAAGTCAAAATAAATGTCATATAAGATGGTGATAGGTATAAGCAATAATTTCTTCAGAGATTTGGTTACGGTTATTTTTTTTTTTATACAAATTTATAGATAATTTACAAATACAGATAATTTACACTTTAAGTATGAAGCTGCAAAGAAATTTTCTGCGACAGTGCTAAGGGGGAAACGAGGAAAGTCCCAAGAGCGAGCCGGAAATAAATTTGTATTAAAAAAAAACATTACCTAATCTCTGAAGAAATTATTGGTTATACCTATACCAGGATCAACTAGTTTGGCCTAGCCTAAACTGGTCTATCCTATCGGGCTTAGGACAAATTAGTTTGGACTAGCCTAAACTAGTTCATCCTATCGGGCTTAGGACAAACTAGTTTTGCCTAGGCTATACTAGTCTGTCCTAAGCCCGATAGGATGAACTAGTTTAGCCTAGGCCAAACTAGTTTGTCCTGAAATCGGGTTTGGCCGGTAACATACATATGGTCAACAATGAACTGTTACTGACGATCATGATGCAATATTAAATAATTATAAAATACTTAATCATAGCATAAAAAGCTCACCGATATATTCATATTTTTCAGATCCACTACTATGCGATAAATGAAAATCATACAGTTTTGCACGTTGGACGTTAAAACAACGAAATACTGGAATAAAACAATATAAATAATGTGAACAAAATTGTAAAACAAACATTAGTAAAAAGATTATAGACCGGCGCCCTGTACCGGCCGTAACCCTACCGACACATGCGAAAACGTAATTTGTATAAATTTATATGAGACAACTCTCACTAGACCGTTCCGTCACCGACCAAGACCGTAGCGTGCCATGCTCGGTCCGGCAACGAAGATAACAATACGATATCGACACGATAATTATACTGAGCGGAGTAGCACTGAGCCGTATCTGACACGTTCGTAGCACGGTAATGGCTACAATTTTAAGGTAGACGCTCATGCGTCTATCTTAAAATTAATGGAATAGGTATGTACTTTATAGGCAGTTAAAAATTTCACACCCGACGGGACTTCGAAAGACAAAAAAGTCTTCGAAAATGTTTCGAGCACCCCAAGTGACACACCCGTGGCCAAAATGGTAAAGGCTCCCAAGTACATACTGGTATATACGGGATCAAGTTAAATTTATAAATACTTGAGTGTGGTAAACATTTAAAAAATATCGAATTATAGAATATGTACAAATATACTTTCTTTTTTAGTTATTTTCTAAAATAAGACTGAACTCACCACAAAATCATACGCTCGCTTTACCTTTGTTATAATGTTAGAAATCATTTTGTACAGACGAAGAAAATAAATGATATCAACATTATCTGGCTTCAGACGCTCAACGAATTTTTCGAGACGACATTTAATTGCATAAAAAACAAAAACATTGAGCAACGCAACTAAATCTCGAAATGCAACAGTAAAAAAGTAAATAATGTTTTTCCCGTATCCCGGGAGACACAATTGAAATGCGCCACAAACAATATATGTCCATCCAATTCTAACAGAAAGAAACACAAAAACTGTAAACAGATTTTTAGTTTCTAAATGATATGACTCAGGGTCGACGCTTAGTTTTGAATCGACATGCGTAAATAATGAAAAGAACCCGGCTAAAGTAAAACTTTCATCCATGAACATGAAAGCAAAAACAAGTATTATATGTTGAATGATAAATATTGAATGTCGCCAAAATATATTCCACTCGACGTCGTAATATGTGTATATGAGACACGCGACAGAAACGGTCAACACATATATAATCGTAACAATATTTGCGACGCATTTTGTTTTAAAAGACTGAAATTTGATAAAACCAAATGTAATTCCGGATATAAACTGAAGAAATTGATAAAACTTTGAAAATATTTTTGACATCATTTCCATTTTAAAAGTGGTCTTCGTCGTAGTTCTTTCGTCGATGGCGATAGATACCTCACTGACAGAAGTTTCCGCTGTTATCGATGATTCTATTATTAACAGGGCCAAGAGACCTTAATAATATTGATATTGATTTTAAAATAGGGTCTGTCATGTGTCCTTACATTTACCTATTTCATAATTGATGTGACATGATTAATAAACACCATGTCTCAAACCTTAAGTCACCAGTCCAATTTACAATTTAATCATAATGCAACGTATTCATTTTGATTTCTTTTTTTAGGGTTCCGTACCCAAAGGGTAAAACGGGACCCTATTACTAAGACTCCCCTGTCTGTCTGTCCGTCCGTCTGTCACTAGGCTGTATCTCATGAACCGTGATAGTTAGTTGAAATTTTCACAGATGATGTATTTCTGTTGCCGCTATTATTACAACAAATACAAAAAAAAAAAAAAAAAAAAATGCAGAAAGAGTACAATTAAAACCTTAATCTAATTTACATGATACAAGTGTTATACAATTATTGAGGTATCTCAGAGTTCTATTGGACCCTGCACTAGGCATAGCCTGTATCGCAGGGGCCTGTATTTGTGCGCATACTTATAACATGTTATCCTAAATGGCACGGTTGGATTCCTGATGTGTCCGGATTATAAAAAGTTTACACAAGATCTGCTAATAAAAGAAAGAGACAAATAATTACGAATTTAAAAAGTTTCAATAATTTTACAAAAAAGATAATAATAAAGGAAAAGAAGAAGAGAAGTACAAACCATAACTAGAAAGAGCAAGTCTATTTTAGTATTTTTAATAATTCCTCCGTTTCTATGTATGAAATAGATTTTAAATAACAAAAGAGTATTTTTTTGCATTCCATAACTGTTTTATTTCGAATATCGCAAAGTTTACTAATTTTATTATAAATCTATGGGAATCTAAATTCCGGAAGGCGTTGTGCGAAGGTTGTAACAACAAGCGGTTCTGGGGCACGCGGAGGCCTCCTCTTGTGTCTACTGTCAACAGCTAGGTTTAATTGCTTACTGCATAAAGATATCTTGTCGGGTAACGGAAATGAAGTCTATGCATTACCTTTAGCACTGCGCGCTGTGCTCTCTCTACTTCGAGCATGGCGGTAGTTCCAGCTCCACCCCATGTGGTTATGCAGTAAGATAAAATGGATTCGCAAAGAGTTACATACACCAATTTAAGAATTCGATCATTTGCAGCGTTCCGTAGTGATTTCATCACATGAGTGAGTTTGCGAACTCGTTTCGCTAAAGATGTTATGTTGGCTTTAAATGATAAGTTTTCATCGATTAAGACTCCTAGGTACTTTATATTCGAGGTTCGGGAAATAATTTGGCAGTTACAGTAGCACATATTACACGACGAGTATATTTGGAGACCCAGGTGTGGTTTTGGTTCTGAAACTTTAGTTATATGAAAACAAAGATATTTTGTTTTTTCGATATTGAAGGTGAGAAGATTTCTGTCTAACCAGCTTTTTATTAGTGCCATTCCGGATTTTGCCTTGTCAAATGCCGACTTCCATGTTTTCCCATGAAACAATGCAACAGTGTCATCAGCATAGCAAATAAGATCTGTTTCTGCGACGCATACAGAGTGTATATCATTTATGTATAGAATAAAGAATGTCGGGCCAAGTACGCTTCCCTGAGGAACTCCAAAACGTACAGGTAGTGTGTCACTCGTACAATCGCCTATCTTTACACACTGTCTTTGACTAAGGTAACTTTGAAACCATTTCAGAGGATTGGCTCTGAAATGGTTTCAAAGTTACCTTCCAGATAATTCCGTAAAATTCTAGTTTTTTGATCAGAATGGCTACTGAAATGGTGTCAAAGGCCTTGGCTAGGTCCAAAAATACTCCGACCGACTTGTAGCCTGTATCTAGTCTAGTTGCTACTTTTCTAGATAGGAGTTCGACCGCATCTTCTGTCGATTTGCCGCGACGGAAACCAAACTGCCTATCCGAAATTAAGTTACGACTTTCAAGATATGCAGTAAGGCGATGGTTAACAATTCTTTCTAGTAGTTTGGAAAAAGAAGATAAAAGTGAGATTGGTCGGTAGTTTTCTGGAATGTTCTTAAGACCACTTTTGTGGATTGGTGTCACGCCAGCCAGTTTCCATTGATCTGGAAAAACACCAGTTGAGAGTCTTATGTTGAAAATGTGAGTCAATGGGATTAGTATATCGTTTTTTATAGCCTTGATCAAGGCCGGTTTGATATCATCTAAACCTGGAGCACTGTCATTTTTTAGTTTATCAATGAATTTTCCAACCTCGTGTTCATCTGTTGGTTGTAAGAAGAAGGAATTAGGATTTTAAGACATTCTATGGTTTGACTCTGCTGCCAGGTCTGCTTCAGTTTTATTTTGCTTCCTAAGTAATTGACTAGCAAGTTGATCTCCAATGTTGGCAAAGTACTCATTGCAGTTATTTATTGCATCTAGACTGCTCGACTTGTCTTTAAGAAGTTCTGAGGCTGGTGACGGTCTATTTGGGCTATCAGTGACGGTTTTTATGGACTTCCATAGTCTTTTTGTATCGTACTGGTTAGCTTCTAGGAGGTTACATTCGTAGTCTCGTTTGAGCTTATGCAGCAAATTGTTACAGAAGTTTCTGTACCGGAGATAGACTTTTTTCCGTGTAGTATCTGCCGGGTGCTTTTTAAGATCTAAGTGTAACCTATCGTAATGACACTTGCGGAAAGAAGACAGAGAGTTTAAGACGATAGTTAAAGTTAAGTACCTAAAATTTTTCGGTAAAGCCATTAATGTACACTGTTCCTGTTTCTGACTTGGCTGTGAAAATCACGACTAATATTGAAGCTGGCATTACTTTACGGAAAATCGTATTCAAAAACTTAAATCAAACATATATCTTCAAGCTGGTACTTTTATCTGCTTTGGTGTATTTAACAACCGGATTGTAACAAAAACTTTTTATCTATTTTGTGTATACATATTTTTGAAGTGAAAACTAAACTTCATTAGCGGCGTTGTGCATTTTTGAGATGGGTAAAAAATGTTACACTCACGTCAGATCGTCAGATTAAATTCGTAAGACGGACTAAAATAATCCTATTTTAGTCAGAAACCTATTCTAACGTTCTGCATTTAAAGTTCATTATTGTATGTACGAGTTTGTCCTTCTAGCTTGACGTAATTTCGTTGGGCCGAATGCTTATTTTCGACACATGCACGTAAGAGTCGTTAGCTCAGTAGGTCTATAGCATGGATATAAATTTCAATTTGTCCAACGGAGGGCGGAGGTTTAAATCCTTCACGAGTCAGTCTTTTTGTTATTTTATTTTTTAGTTTTCACTTCCGCCGGTACTACCGGAGTGCAACCCGTTGTTTTTTTACAAGTTTTGTTAAAATAAATTTCTTTCTATGTCTACGTCTATGTCTACATTTTGATATACATTTCGACTTCGAAGCAGCTGTCCATAACCATTAATTTTAATAAAGAGCTTATACAGACACTCCTTGGAATGTTCAAGCAAATTGTAAATGTAGTTGAACCTAAGTTCGAGCTAATAAGGTTAATTCTAAAAATGCAAGTGTTTTAAATTTAATGCTATAAATATTGTAGGAATAGAAAAAATATACATGTCAATAAGTTTATAGCGTAGCTACGTTATAAACTTATTGACAGGTATATTTTTTTACTCGTACAATATTTATAGCATTAAATTTCTTTCAGATAAATCTAATTCGAAGTTAATTAATAAAAAGGTATAAAGTCCACAAAGAAATTCAGCCTTGCAATTTCGAAGTTTCTCGAGTTTCTCCACTTTATTCAATTCTACGCGCAATTATTCTAAAAATAATATGTCTTACATAACTTTTATTGTTACTATAAAACTGGATCAATTGTATAAAATTCACATTTGGCAATTTATAATCAAGACTTAAGCCTGCCTTTTCTCCGCCAAAAATAGTGAGTTTCTTTTATCTCCTACTTACCAGCTGATTCACTTGTATAAATCACAAGTCCGATCCGCTGTGGTGCACTGTGGGCAGGGCACATAGCAAATGGAACTGACGACCGATGGGGCCTAAAAGTTCTCAATGGAGACCACAAACCGGCAAGCGCAACGTAGGAAGACCAGCCACGAGGTGGACAGAAGATATCATACAAGTGGCAGGAAGGATGCATGAAGGACGCTGGATGCAGGCCGCTTCCAACCGGTCTTTGTGGAAATCCATGGTCCCCCATGGCCTCCCGGCCTATGTTCAGCACTGTACTTATTGTGGCTGAGGGATAATGATGATGATTTTGGTAGGGGGAGGTACTATTCTTAAACCGATAACCACATGGTATTGTATACAATTATTTTACTGTACGGCATTACATTATCCAAAATTAAATAGGTAATTGTTAACAGTTTAACAAAATCATTTCAGCCCAGTCCCCGGCGATTCTTATTTGGGACTAAAAAAACCTAAAGAACAAAATGAACAGGATTAGATCATGTCAATTAACTCGTATAAAATAATACGGCTGTCTGAGAGCAAATCGTTTAATACACATGTGACGCCTGAATAACAACAATAAGATATGAAATACAGACGCTTAAAATAATTCCCGGCAGCGTGGCGTCCAGCGGCAGCACTTTATACAGGAGGAACTTCAACGGGTGAGCCTCCACGTAGCGGATGAACTTCTTTATCGCACGAGCCTCCTTCTTGTCTGAAACAAAGCGTATTGTACATAACTCCCACTCGCTTTAATCCATTTTTAAACGACTTCAATAAAAGAGATTATGAATTTGATATGTATGTACTGAGTATGAAGAATCGCACAATTTTCGCATATGCTAGTCTATGTGGGCTTCTAAGCACGTACTGTGCTAAATTTCTTAAGTTTATGTATGTATGTGTGTCCACGTTTTACGCGGAAACTAGAATTCGTATTGCATTTTTTTCTTGTATTCTTTTTATTGAATTAAGTATCTCCCTGGTTAGGGAACAATTTAAGTTTTATCAAATTTGATAGTTTTCAAGATAAGGACGTTTAAATTTTAAAGTATGAAATGCTGCCTATTAATGTGTGAAAATTACAGTGGTAAGTTATCCAATGACGCAATTGGAGTAACATTTCATGCGTAAATAATTGTATTTCTATATTTATTGATTTTGTTCAAGTATATTCGACTTCCCATGATTCATGGTACTTTTGCAAAGGTGGTGTTACTTTCCTACTTCCTGTAGACACTTTTACTGGATATCAGCAGATGGCGCTATATAACATATTTTAAGTATTGTATATGTGTATTGTATAAACCACTTTATTTGCAATTCTTATAATGATTACATAGTATAGTTAATATAATATATATATCGGTCTTTTTGGAAGTCCATGGGGGAGGCTTATGTCAAGTGGACGTAGACCAGTGGACTTCTTATGGCTGTGATGATGATGATAGTAATATAATTCTTAATTATTATTCTTATTACATGAAATATAACGTATAAAACTACGGGGATATGGTATAAAACTATTGAACCGCACCCACCGAGAAAACCTTGGATTGACAATGCGAACCTAAATAGAAGTGGCATGGTTTCTGCTCTCAAACTACGTTCCGGACACGTTCCATCAAGGAGTTTTGCATTCCTAATGCGAAAAGTTTTATCTCCCAATTGTCCGGACTGTGGAGTCGTCGAGGATACCTACCATATCTTGATGGAGTGTGTGCGGAATGAGACCTGTCGAAGAGCTGCTAGAATGGACCCATTGAGAGTGGGTGAATGTAATGGTATTTTGGCCTCTCCATCATCGGAGAAAGCCAAACTACTATATAAATTACTTATACCATGATGTGTGGGTGGGGCGCCTGGTACATGGCAGTAACATTGTTGCTCCTATGTGCTACGCGCCTCACAAACGTATTATTTATTGTATAAATTATAGTATATTTATTGTATACAAATACTGTATTAGTGGTAAGGCATGTATTTATATTGATTCATCGGAACGACATAGTCGGCAACGACAAAGTTCCTTAAAAAGATAAAAAAAAAAATAACGTATAGATTTACTTAGAAGATAAGTACCACTTTTAAGATTTCCAGTTTCTGAACTATATTTACTATGTTATAAAAATTAATAAGTTCGTTTTTTTTCTAATATCTTGTATGCTAGTTCTATGTTTCATAGTGTAGTACTTTCGTCTTCGTCAATTCTCCTGAATGTTGTGGCTTAAAATCTATTTTATTATTGATCATACATTACTTCATCTCCAACTTCTTAATTATTGTTACATAAATTTTTAACAAATGTTTAATGAAAATACTGTCACCAGAATAAAATTTGTTGTAAAATAAAATGAATTATTAATTGTAATTCAAGTATATATATATATATATACATATAATATCAGGATATATCTGCGGTTGTAATACGTACACGAGATACTTGAATTACAATTAATATATATATATATATATATATATATATACCTATATTTAAGGAAATTAATGAATGTATTATGCGTATGTCTACAGAAGTAGTGTGTTGGTAGACTTCTGAACATTTTTCATGTCACTATTTTTCTATAGAGTTATGCATGTTGTGCGTGTTATCGAACGTTACAGTACCTGTACACTCGACCAGCTTGTCGTGCAGTATGTGCAGTATGTGGGCGGCTTGCGACGACAGCGCCCCGGCGAACACAGCGGGAGCGAAATTCAAAAAAACAATCTCTACCACTATAAAGTGACTGGCTCCCAAGAGAAATTCCCACAACTGAAAAAAGGTAAGTGATTTATACTAAGCAGATACCAAGTTCTGTCTCCAATATATTTATAATATTACTTATGTTGCCTCACGTAAAATTTCGCCCTGCTTATTTGTTTGTTCCACCAACTTAGTCTGAGCTATGTTGTTCTAATACTAACTTCCATCCCCACAAACATCATGTGCTATCATTATCGACAAGTGAATGAACATCTAAATGAGGCAAATATTTTTAGGGTTCCGTACCCAAAGGGTAAAAACGGGACCCTATTACTAAGACTTCGCTGTCTGTCCGTCCGTCCGTCCGTCTGTCACCAGGCTGTATCTCATGAACCGTGATAGTTAGACAGTTGAAATTTTGACAGATGATGTATTTCTGTTGTCGCTATAACAACAAATACAAAAAATATAATAAAATAAATATTTAAGGGGGCTCCCATACAACAAACGTTTTTATTGCTTGTTTTTGCTCTATATTGATAACGGCAACAGATAGACGCTAGAAATATTCACAGAATATTGAGTTATATTATTCACTTTAAAAGTAAACTATTAAATTAAAATAAAATTTATATTTAAGGGGGGCTCCCATACAACAAACGTGTTTTTTTTTTGCAGTTTTTTATACATAATGGTGCAGAACCCTTAGTGCGCGAGTCAAACTTGCAATTGGCTGGTTATATTATAGATTTTTTGTTGCTAGGAATTTTTGATAAGTTAGGTATTTTCCCCAAAAATGGGGAAAACTTTCTGCGCCGCCATTTACTGACCAGTTTTATTAAAAGTTATTAGAAATTTATGTAAATGAAATCTTATTAAGAATTTTAAATATAAATTTAATCGGCATAGAAGTTATCGAGATAAAAAGTTACGAAATCTCAATTGAAAAGAGAAGTTAGCTACGAGACCATTTGTCGGACGATTTTGATAACATTTGGCTGAGAAATTCGATACTCAATTCTGAACAAAATTTTCGAATATAAGCGGTAGACTTCACGAGTACAGGCTTTTTGCTCGCGAGGTCTACTGTTCGTAAATTTACTAGCGTTATGACTAACTATAATAATTATTAATAATAATTGTCTCCACTGTAAGCAAGTAGAAGCAATTGACAAATGTACTTATGTAAGTAGTATAATATAACCAAATATATATATAGGCACACAAAAATTAACTGTTACTGATGGTAATGATGCAATAATAAATCATTAAAAATGTATCATGGTATAAAATCTCACCGTTATATGCATATATTTCATATTCATTACCACGAGATAAATGAAATTCATACAGTGTTGAACGTTGAACGTTAAAACGACGAAGTACTGGAATAAAACAATATAATTAATTTAAAAAAATATTAAAAGAAACATTTTAGAATAAAGAATATAGATATTATATTGACATAATATTATTGATTATTGATTATACGGTAAGTAGGGCGAATACTGTGATTATACGTATACAATTGTATTAATAATAATATAAATAATTGAATACACGTATGTATCTATACAATTCTTTATTTTTATTTATCAAGTATATTTTTAACCGACTTCCAAAAAGAAGGAGGTTATCAATTCGATCCGTATGTTGTTTTTTTGTATGTTTGTTCACCGATTACTCCGTCATTCGTGACAAGTGACATATAGAGAAAGCTACCAAGTTGGTCCCATAATTATTTTATAGACATTGCTTTATTACTTTTTGAATAATATCTAAAAATGAAAATTTTCATTGTATTCCTGAGTGAAATACGTCAGGTTATAGAATCGCAGAGTTCCACCTACACGTTTTTCTTTGCAAGAGTGTCAAATGTTCAGGATTATCGTCTAAACATCTGCACATTTTCTAATATTCGAAGACGAAGCCTTTGACATTCAATGACAAATCTCAATCTTGACAAAAAAAATAAACAAGCGGGTGAAGACAGGTTTCTTTAAAAAGTTTACAACCGTGAAGGATTTAGTAAAAGTAAAACCTTCTTACTTCTCATCCAATGTGTATAAGGTGAAAATAGTTACTTCGACGATTAAGCGTTTTGTTTAATTATTACCCGACTGAGCATGATGATATGAACTTTATGTATCCTAAACCTTTCTGATATTACATGTAATGAAGTAGCGTACTTTGAAGTCGGTTGTTTCAGTTTTTTTAACTATAATTATTGTTTTATGGATTGTAAAGCGCTCTGGCATATATAGCTGTAAGCGTGGCAATCATTTGTATCTAAAAATAAATAAATAAATAGGTAGAAGTCCACGAAGTAACCGCACCAACACATACAAAAATATAACTGGTATCTGGTATTAATATGTAATATGAGACAACGCTCCCTCGACAGTTTCGCCACCGATCAAGGACACAGCATGGCAATCACGATCATATTTGCGGTCATGGTATCTTACTTAACAGTGGGCGTCTATCTTAAAAATAATTGAGTTGGTACTTATACAAATATACTTCCTTTTTTTAAAGTTTCTGCAAAAATGTGTTATCATTTTATGGTGGATATTCTAAAACCCCGAACAAAACGTTTTAATTCCACTTGCATCCTGCGGCTTACGTAGAATACGCCTCCTGAGTGGGGTTTCCTCGATAGATATAGTCTGGGTTTCTTTAAATCGCGAGTGAATTGATTTCTTATAATTAAAGGTAAGAGCGCTCCATGACCGCAATGTTGCTTATCATCATATGAGATGGCAGAAAAACAAACCAATTACTGCATAAAAAAGTTTAAATGTATTACAAGAAAAACAAAATATCTGACTGCAGGAAAACGTTTTCTGCAGTCTAACTTACACTTTCGTTACGCTTAAAACGTTGTTGAGTGCACGTTTTTCCGTGAGAAAGTATGCATAAAATCGCTATAAAACGTTATGAATGCGCATTCTTTAGAAAAATCACTTACTTATTACGAAAAAGTTAGTTGAAGATACGAAAAACGATTAATGACTTGAATTTGATTCATTGAAAAATTAATCAAAATTGGTCAAGCCGTTTCGGCTGTAGTAGTTAATAAAGAAACACACATACAGATAATAAATATCCACACACATATATACAAACATACATACACTTTCTTGCGCAGTCGGATAAAAATTAAAGTCAGAACTCACCACAAAATCATACGCTCGCTTTATCTTTGTCGCAATATCAGAAATAATTTTATACAGACGAAGAAAATAAATAATATCAGTATCGTCTGGCTTCAGACGCTCAATGAATTTTTCAAGACGACATTTAATTGCATAAAAAACAAAAATATTGACCAATATAACCATATCTCGAAATATGAAAATGAAGAAGTAAATAATATTTTTCCCGTATCCAGGGAGACACACGTGGAATACGCAACAGATAACACATGTCCACACAATTCTAATAAAGAGAAACATAGAAACTGTGAAGACATTTTTAGTTTCTAAATGATATGACTCAGGGTCGACTCTTAATTTTGAATCGACGAGTTTAAATAATGAGGAGCATCCGGCTAAAGTGAAACGTTCATCCATGAACATGAAAGCAATAACGAATATCAAATGTTCAATGATATATATTGAATGTCGCCAAAATATATTCCACTCGACGTCGTAATATGTGTATATGAGACACGCGACAGAAACGCTCAATACATATATAATCGTAACAATATTTGCGATACATTTTGTTTTAAATGACTGAAATTTGATAAAACCAAATGTAATTCCGGATATAAACTGAAGAAATTGATAAAACTTTGAAAATATTTTTGACATTATTTTCCTTTTAAAAGAAGTCTTCATCGTAGTTCTATCGTCGATGGCGATAGATAGTTTAGTGACAAAATTTTCCGCTGTTATTGATGATTCTATTGTTACAGAGTGAAGTCACCTTAATTCCATTATTGATATTGATTCTAAATTAATATCTGTTAAATGTGTCCTTACATTTACCTATTTCATGATAGATGTGAGAGGTTATAAAACACTATCGGTCTTACAGAAAAAGTTACTTAACTTTAATCATCGTCTTAAATTCTCTGCCTTCTTTCCGCAAGTGTCATTACGTGTCAGCGAGAAGTAGACAAAATACGTTAAGCAATGCTTAAAATTAAGTAACGTTTTTCGGCAAGGCCGTATGTCTCAACCGAATATACAAAAATAACAATAGACCTAGTTCATTTCATTTAGCAACAAATAACAAATCCTCAAAACGTGACACCAATCCAACTAACCTTAATCATCATAAAGTATAGTATACATCATAAGTATATATAAACATGTCCATTATAATCATTATGATTATAATAAACATACATGTTTATATGACAGTATCATATTCACATAAATGTTTGTTCTAAATTTTTTTAAGTGTTTGTCTTTTAGCTTTTTTTATCCAATAACATTTTTTTTTATAATAAATAAATAATTGTAATAAATAAATAAATAAATACACCGAGACATATTAATACGAAACAATCCTACATTGGAGCGGATCAGTTCATAAATTCATATTGAACACAGTTATTTACTAATTCTTACACGCACGACCACTTGCAACGAAAGCAGATCCAATATTCAGAAAAGTTATTTTATGTACTGTACAACATGCCTGTTTCTGTTTTGGCTAACAAAAGTCACGACTATTTATTGAATCAGACGTTACTTTGTGGAAATTCATATTCAAAAACTTTAATCAAACTTCAAGCTTCTTCAAGTTGGTTTTACTCTTACCTGGTTCAGTCTATTCTAGTTAGCACTTTTGTTGACATGTGTTTCACCTATTCACGAGGAATTTTCATGACTTCTTGACTCTTCGAGTAAAATTAAAAGCTCAGAGTACATTTGGATTTCGAAGCTTAGAGCTTATTCCGACACTCCTTGGAATCATGTTTATACAAATTCTTAATGTATTTGAATCTGATTTTGAGCCCACAAGGGTAATTTAAAAAAATGCAAGTGTCAAGCTGGGTACTCACTTGGCAGTGTAGCATGTATCAGATACGGTATCAAGTGAGTACGTAGGCACGAGCCCGCTGCGAGCCGCTCGGGCGTGGTGCGCTGTAAGCTCGCAGTGACCCGCCGAGTGGCGGTATCACTGCGTTAACACAAAGGCGGCTCGCAGGATCCGGCAGCTCCTAGTAGCTAGATACGCGGTGGACTGTGGACGAGCCGTACCCACTTGCAGGTTGATACAGTATCTGATACGTTACATGCAACACTGCTAAGTGAGTACCCAGCTTTATGTGCTACATAAACTTATTGACAGGCATAATTATTTGCTGGTAATATTTATAGAATTTGTTTCAATCTATAATTTACCAACATAGAAGTTCGGAATTATAATAATCATACATTGTACAGTCCGCCGTGCAGTGTGACGACGTCCTGCAGTTAGTTGTGGAGTAGAAGATGGAAACTCTGCTCTATGGTTTAAGACGTATATTTGTACGAAGTTGTTGCTAGTTGTACGCGTTAATGTCTACTCAATAAACTAATGTACAATTACTTATAAGGAAAACTATCACTTCCGCGGTAGGAGCACGTATGTATCGATAAGCGGCAACTGAGGAATTTGCCCTGTACGTTTGAGATCGTACATGTTCCAGCCGCAGGAAGTGTGAGATGAGGAAGTTAAAGTTATACAAAGGCTACTAAGATTGCATTCGAGGAGTATGCCCTGTACGGTTGGGACCGTACATGCTCCAGCCGCAGAAAGTGAGGGCTAGAGTCAGTTAAGTTAAATATAAAGTTATACAAAATTAAACAAAGTTAATACACAAGTTATACAAAGTTAAGTTAAGCTGTGATGGTTGCACCCGAAGAGTATGCCCTGTACGGTTGAGACCGTACAGGGCATACTCTTACCTACATCGAGTTATTCCACTTAATTCAAATCTACGCACAAATTGTTCTTAACATGTGTCTTACATAATTTTTATTGTTACCATACAACTTCCTATAGAACAGCAGGAAACTGTTAAACGTTGTTGTTATTTTTTTAACTAAACAATTGTTAACAGTTTAATAAAATCAATTCCTTAAAACTCATCCCTTAGAAGTCCCCAGCGATTCTTAATAATAAATAATACGGCTGTCTGAGAGCAAATCGCTTAATACACATGTGAAGCCTGAATAACAACAATTAGATAAGAAATACAGACGCTTAAAATAATTCCCGGCAGCGTGGCGTCCAGCGGCAGCACTTTATACAGGAGGAACTTCAACGGGTGAGCCTCCACGTAGCGGATGAACTTCTTTATCGCACGAGCTTCATTCTTATCTGAAACAAAGCGTATTGTACATGACTTAACATATTCTGTTACCTACAGTTTTAATGAACTTCAAATAAAAGTAATTTTAACAAAATCGACTTCTCAACAATCTAATTAACAGAAAAGGGAGAAATACCTAAGATGAAATATTAAATCAAAACTGTGCGTCTACATAACTAGGTACATACAACAACTATTTTTTGAAGTCGGCCTTAAACTTTCAACAACTAAGACCTATACACACAGACCTATACACACAGACCTATACACACAGACCTATACAGTCTATGACCTCAAAAAATAATTGGTATAGACGTACCTAATTACAGACGAACAGTTTTAATATAATATTTCAAGTTATTTCTCCCTTTTAGTTAGTTAGATTGTTTTGGAGTCGGTTTCTAAATATATTTTTTTTAATAACTTTTATTTATTTATTTTTAACTAACTTCAAAAATAGAAGGTTACCAATTCGACTCGTATGTATGTTATATTGTCAGAACTGCACAATTTTTGTATATGTTTGTCTATAACAGCTTCTAAACATGTGTGCTAAATTTAAAAAGTGTATGTATGTTTCTATGTTTGTAATGTATGTTTGTCCACGTATTACGCATAAAATAGAAGACGTATTGCAAAAAATCTTTTGTTTTATTAAATAAAGTATCTCTCAACTTAGGAGTTACCGTAAGTTTAATCAAAATCGGTTCTGTTGTTTCCAAGATATAGACTTTTTAAATTTAAAAACATGAGCGTTTTAACGACGCTATTCAAACTACTGCATACTGCATAATGGTCGGATTTGAACGAAATTTGATAGGTTTATTCATTATTACTCATACTACGTAAAAGATATAAGTTTTTTTTAGGTGAATAATATAATTCAATATTCTGAGAATATTTCAAGCATCTACCTGTTGCCGTTAGCAATATCAAGCAAAAAAATCACGTTTGTTGTATGGATGCTCCCTTAAATATTTATTTTATTCTGTTTTTTTTTTTGTATTATTGTTTTTATAGCAGCAACAGAAATACATCATCTGTGAAAATTTCAACTCTCTAACTATCACGGTTCATGAGATACAGGCTGGTGACAGACGGACGGACAGACAGCGAAGTCTCAGTAATAGGGTCCCGTTTTACCCTTTAGGTACGGAACCCTGAAAATGTAATCAAAACTGGACATCTAATTAGAGTACGTAACCCAACTATTTTTTAGGTCGGTGCGAGGTCATGAACTACAATATAAATAAATAAATATTTATTTATATTGTAGTTCATGTTATTGGAGTTATGCATGTTGTGCGTGTTATCGAACGTTACAGTACCTGTACACTCGACCAGCTTGTCGTGCAGTATGTGCAGTATGTGGGCGGCTTGCGACGACAGCGCCGCGGCGAACACAGCGGGAGCGAAATTCAAAAAAAAAATCTCTACCGCTATATAGTGACTGGCTGCTAAGTACAATTTCCAGAACTGAAAAAAAGTTAGTGATTTATACATTTTTAGATACATTTACATTGAACTCATATATTATACTAAGCAGGGACCGGCTTCTGTCTTCAATATAAAATGTTACTTTTATTTTGCTTCAAGTAAAATTTTGTTTAGCTTATTTGTTCGTTCCGGCAACTTAGTCTGACCTATGTTATCGTGATATTATCTTCTATCACCACAAACATCAGACTATTACTGACCGAGTGAACGAAGAGAACGAAGGTTTCCATCACTCGCATCAAGTACTAGCTTACTGACGATTTTATTAATACGTATATACTAAAAATGTTTCAAAATTATTTCAAAGCACGAATTTTAAAATATACCTTTATATAATCGGTCAATTTTCTGTTCTCGGTTATCGAGATAAAATATGATGAAATCTCGGTTGAAAAGAGAAAAGGTTTGTTACGAGACCATTTGTTTGTTTTGACCACGACTTTGTTAATATTTTACAGACTTTGTGCTCTCGAGGTATATTGTTCGTAGAACTACTAGTGTTACGTCTAACTACCAGACTACGCAGAATGTTTTGCGAAAAATTGCTTTTAAGTATTAGACACCGCCCAGTTATAATTTATTTAAAAAAAACAGCCAAGTGCGAGTCGGACTCGCACACGAAGAGTTCCGTACTATTATGTATAAATCCGAGCAAAAAAATCGTTAGTTAGTTAAACGTTAGTCGTATGGGAGCCCTATTAAATATTAGTTTTATTCTGTTTTTAGGGTTCCGTACCCAAAGGGTAAAAACGGGACCCTATTACTAAGACTTCGCTGTCTGTCTGTCTGTCTGTCTCCAGGCTGTATCTCATAAACCGTGATAGCTAGAAAGCTGAAGTTTTCACAAATAATGTATTTCCGTTGCCGCTATAACAACAAATACTAAAAATTAAAAAAAAAATATTAAGGGGTCCCCATACAATAAACGTGTTTTTTCGTATCTTTTTGCTCAATATTAAAAACGGTAACAGGTAGACGCTTCAAATTTTACAGAATATTTCCTTGTATATTGCCTTTCAAAATAAATAATTAAATAACAATAAAGTAAATATTAAAGGGGGGCTCCCTCCCATACAACAAACGTAATTTTTAAGCAATTTTTACTCGATCTTAATTAACAGGTAGAAACTTGAATATTTGTAAGTAAATATTTAGAAATATATTAACTATAAAAATAAATACCTAATCTAATACATAAAAACTCACAAAATGAAAATAATTCGTGCATCTAAACGAGCGCGAGCGCCGCGCCGCGGTTGATAAGCAACGGCCGCGCGGGTAGCGGGGGAGGTAACATTACTGAGCGAGCCATAACTAGGGATGGGTTATACTTGCAAAATCTCATACCAGGGCTTCCAAGTGCGCCCACATAAAAATACCAGCGCCAAAAACCAGGGCTCATAACCCTTAAAAGTATGTTTTTCGTTAAAGAAAATTGATTTGTATTTTAACTATGATAAGGTGCACAATTGCGTAACAAGTTTTTCTACTCAAATACTTGCATAGGATATTGTTCATTATATACATTATGATAAGAAGCATAATGGCATTCACGAAATTCAAAACGTTCCAAACGACACCAAACATGACTGAGCGAGCGCGCGAGCGCGAGTATATATTGCTTGCCTACTTCGTTCCGTGTATTTGAAGATGACACCCGAGTGAAGCGCCAAAAACCAGGGTCAAAACCCTTGAAAGTATTTTTTTCGTTAAAGAAAATTGATTTGTATTGAAGTAATAATAAGGTTCAAAATTGCGTAGCGAGTTTTTCAACTAAAATACTTGCATAGGAAATTGTTCATTGTAAATGTTACAATAAGAAGCATTATAGCATTCGCGAAATCCAGTAAAGTAAATACTTTTAAGACTTTTTCTCCTTGCAAGTATTTCGGGGCGGCACCTGGTCGGCACACTTGCAAGCAAATACCTGGTGTAAAAACCTGGTTGCGTAAATACGCACCATCCCTAGCCATAACCGCGCGTATTCGCGCGAGCGTCGTCATGCTGCCCGGATGTGTATCGAAAACCTACCTATAAGTTTGCAATTTACCACTTGGAATTTCGTTGATTTCTCGTTATTTTATAAACAGATCTAAACAACGGGTTATACTCTAATAGATAACGTGTTTAGCAATATTGACTTAAATGCTGGCACGTACTGTGCACTATTTAGTTACCATAGCCCTTTATGGATACAATTTCGAATTGAGCAATAGATTTTATCAAAACTACCCGAAAAGCAAGAATAAACTATCATGGATTTATATAACAACTATAACAGACTAAAAATTTGTATACCTACAACAAACGTGATTTTCTATTATAGATGATAGTACGGAACCCTTCGTGCGCGAGTCCGACTCGCACTTGGCCGATTTTTTTAGTATTTGTTGATAAAGCGGCAACAGAAATACATCTTCTGTGAAAATTTAAACTGTCTAACTATCACGGTTCATGAGATATAGCCTGTTGACAGACGAACGGATGGACGGACAGACAGCGGAGTCTCAGTAATAGGGTCCCGTTTTTACCCTTTGGGTATCCTAAAAAGCCCAAATTATAAATAAATATAAGAACGTTCCAATTTCAAAATTTCCCTCCATACTTTGACGAGCTAATTTAAATTATACGAGTATCATTCAATTGTTTTACTCTGGATCTTATGGCAAAGAAGTCCGGTGCCCTCGCAAACATACTTGACGCACTGCAGTACCGCGGCAGCCTCATAGGAGTCCGGAATGCGTCATTATACTGGACTCTTGTGGTGTTAATCGGTTTTCGCGTAAACATGGTCCACAGCTGCCACGTGTATGTACATACATAAGCAGTACGCTTTATGCTAGGGCTACATTAGCGGACAAAGATTCGTGTCGCGTTGGCGCGCTAAAAACATCGTGCAACGGGCATACGCGATGTTCTTGTCTACATTAGCGGACTAAGATTCGTGTCGTGTTGACGCGACACATCGTGCCGGGTTGTGTTGTGGTGTGCTGTGCAGTAGAGACATAATTCAAAATGGAGGAAGAAGTGGCGTTGCATTGATGTTTTTTTTATACAAGATAGATCTACGATTGACCACCAACTCGCCTGATGTTAAGCGACGGTGTGGCTGAGGATGGAGGTCGTCAATCCAGAAGATATATTCACTCTAGCCTTGAAAATTCCAAGATTGTAGGTCTCAGGAAACAGAGATGGCGGCAAAGAATTTCATTCTTGCGCAGTACGCAACAGGAATGTAGATCGATATCGCTAAGTACAGATTTTTGGCATTTCAAAGAGAAATGGGTGGTCGGTAAATTATTATTTATTACAATTGTACGAGTATCATTTGCATTTGCTTTTCCGTTACTCCACTCCATGATGTACCAAAAAACTCAAGCACATCCGTCCCGCATCAATGTCTGGACAACAGTCGACACTGAAGTGACGTAAGTGTAGCTACCTAAGCGAATATTGTCGCAACAAATCTCTTTGATGCGCGCCAGTTTACCGACAGTGGCCCGATAATACATCGTCTGCGCCCGAATACTACACGTTGCAACGATGTACCCGGCCACACTCATCGCGCTGCGGCGAATGTTCGCCGTAGCCCGCTAATGAAGCCCAGGCATTAAAGAGAGTGGTCTTTACATTTGTACTGCAGTTAGCAAACCGGCGAGCAAGCATGTTGCTTCTTCTGCTAGGGCCCTTCTTTCCCGGTCAATATCTGCATCCTCTTGCAGCCGCTTCGTCAACAAATATCCTAGATATTCAAACTGATTGACAGTCTTTAATAAAACATTATTTAAGTACAGTTCAGGTATACTATCCGGACCCCTACCCGACTTGAACACCATCATGTCCGTTTTCGAAACATTGTATTTCAATCCGTGCTCATTAGCATTATGTTCACATATTGAAAGCAGCTTCCTTAGCCCCTTGATCGAGGGACTCAGGAGCACCATGTCATCCGCACGGCTCTGATTATTTACACAAACGGTTAATTCTATATCAAACGAAATATCCGACTCCAGAAAAGTAGTTTTTGAAGTGAAAACTTCTATAACGGCGTTGGGCATTTTTGGGATGGGTAAAAAATGTTAAACTCGCGTCAGATTGTCAGATCGTCAGACGGACAGTCAGAAACCTATTCTAACGTTCTGCATTTACAGTTCATTATTGTATGTACAAGCGCCGTACACTAACGCTTTGCGTACAGCGATGAGCAAAAGTTGTTTGTAAAACACAATATCTTTGGTCAAATCCTTCACGAGTCAGTCTTGTTGCTATTTTATTTTTTTAGTTTACACTTCTGCCGGCTCTCCCGGAGTGCAACCCGTTGTTCTTGTAGTCTAACTGACGGGAGTGTTACACTTGATACGCTGTAGAGTGTAACTTTAGTTGTCTGAAGCGGATTAGAAAAAGTGTATTGAAAATTGGTTCAGATGCGTGAAACTTTGTACTGATACTGGTGGACACTTTTTTGAAAAGAATTATTTAATAAAAACTACCCATAGAGCACATTTTTTCACATGTTTTGACATGTCCCACTTATTTTATTTTTAATTATTCAAAAAAATATCTTCTCAAAGAGGAAATTGAGGGAATTGACAAAAATGAACTGATATAAGTAGTACAATATAACCCAATATATATACATACATATAATTATGCTTAACGTTGAAATGTTACTGATGGTGATAAAACAATATTTAATTATGTTATCTTATCTTATCTAATAATATAAAAAGAACTATAAATAATTTATATCTAAAACTATTCATAGTTTAAGAATCTCACCGATATGTTAAAATGTTTCATTCCCATTACCATGCGATAAATAAAAACCATACCGTGTCCTAAGTTGAACGACAAGACGACGCTGTACTGAAATAAAACAATATTAACAATGTGAACAAAGTTGAAAAAGAAAGATTAGTATGTGGACGCCCACTGGACCGACCATAACCGTACCGACACATGCAAAACATAACTTGGAGAGTGAGCGTTGCTCACTCTCTGAGCTCACTAGACCATTCCGGCACTGACCGAAACCGTAACGTGAGATACCGGCACGCAGTGTGGCGGAGTGGCGCCGTGCCGTGTCTGATACGGTCATGGTATGTACCTACCATAGCAGTGGGTGTCCATCTGAAAACTAACAGACTTGGTACTTATGCAAATATATATTGTACTTTAAATTTTCAAGTAATTTCTGAAAGCGTCATCTTTTCATGGTAAATATGTATTCCAAAAACCTGAATGGAACTCGTTAATCCCACTTTCATCGTGTGGAATGTAAAATTTTGGAATTGCTTGCACGCTAACGCTTGCTTAGTGGGTTTTCTCCGACAGATGTACACTGAGTGTCTTTAAATCACTATGAATTGTGAATTGTTTTCTTCTAGGTAAGCGTACTCCATTGTCAACCTCAACATCGCTTACCATCAGATGAGGCAGTCCGCGGCCGAAACGATCTTATTACTGTATAAAAAAAGACAGAACTCACCACAAAATCATACGCTTGCTTTATCTTTGTCGTGATATCAGAGATCATTTTGTACAGACGAAGAAAATAAATAATATCAGTATCATCTGGCTTCAGACGCTCAATGAATTTTTCAAGACGACATTTAATAGCATAAAAAACAAAAATATTGCCCAATATAACCATATCTCGAAATGTGAAAATAAAGAAGTAAATAATATTTTTCCCGTATCCAGGGAGACACACGTGGAATACGCAACAGATAACATATGTCCACACAATTCTAATAAAGAGAAACACAGAAAGTGCGAACAGATTTTTAGTTTCTAAATGATATGACTCAGGGTCGGCTCTTAGTTTTAAATCGACGTGCGTAAATAATGAATAGCATCCGGCTAAAGTGAAACTTTCGTCAATGAACATGAAAGCAAAAACGAATACTATATGTTGGATGATAAATAACATATGATGAAAAAATATATTCCACTCGACCTCGTAATATGTATATATGGCACACGTGACAGAAACGGTCAGCACATATATAATCGTAAGAGTATTTGCGATACATTTTGTTTTAAATGACTGAAATGTGACAAAACCGAAGGTGATTCCGGATATAAACTGAAAAAATTGATAATACTTTGATAATATTTTTAACATTATTTTCCTTTCAAAAGTAGTTTTCATTGTTGTACCTTCGTGGATGGCGGTAGATCTCTCACTGTCCAAATTGTCCGTTAATATCGATGATTCCATTATTACAGAGACCTTGAATAATAATATTGATTCTCAAATAGTGCCTGTCATGTCTGTCCTTACATTTACTTATTTTATTGTCACATTTTTATAGCCATTAACCAGGGTTAGAAAAAATATTTTTAACCAAAAATTTTTTAAGCATACATTCATGTTTTTTTTAGATTCAGTTGAATGTAGCTTAAATAAAAAATAACAAAAGATCAAAGTGACAGGCGGCGAAAGTGCTAACGCATGTCCGAAACTAAGCATTTGCCGTTCTTCCATGGCACCAGAGTCAACCCGTCCGGTCGCTTACCATCAGACCTATTGAGACCCGGAGGTTACAACACGCAGGGTACATTGGCAGACACGAAAGCCCGACGAACTATGTCGTTGAGGGCATGGTGACGCGGAAACCTACCCGAGCAACGCTGACAACTCAAAGCGTGATGGCCATCAGCCTCCACCATGGAACCGCAGTTGCATCTGTGAGGTTCACACCTTGCAGCCCAGATGGAGAGCTACCGCTACACGTAAAGAGTCATCATTATTTTAAAATAAATACTTTTATTCGTAATATCCAACGAACTGTTTTGTAAAAAAAAACAGTAATTTTGCTAGAATTATTCTAAAGAATACGCATTTATAGCCTTTTGGATCGATTTTTACTCATACTTTCTCTCATAAACGTGCACTCTACAGCGAATCATACTCATGCCCTTATAGGGTCATATGTATTTTCAAATAATATATGGGATTTATAGACAAATGTCTATATAAATATTGCGTCATATGTACATAACATTTGTAATAAATAAATAAATGAGTAATGAGTAATCAAGCGTAACGAAATCGTATGTTAGACTGCAAAAACCGTCGCTCATCTGCAGTTTAGTTATATAGAGACTTGTTGCCTTTTTTAGCTAAGAAAAATAACAAACAAATATTACCCCGAGACATAGACATATTAATACGAAATTAGTCATATTTGAATCCCTCTAACGGAACGGACTGGTTCATAAATTCATATTGAGCGCAGTTACTAATTCCTGCAGGCACGGGCGCTTGGAACGCGTGCAGATAACATATAGAAACGTCATTTTCTGTACACCATCATATAAACACATTTTTAGGATTCCTTACCCAAAGGGTAAAACGGGACCCTATTACTGAGACTTCGCTGTCTGTCCGTCCGTCCGTCCGTCCGTCTGTCACCAGGCTGTATCTCATGAATAGTTAGCCATAGTTAGACATCATTTTTCACAGATGATGTATTTCTGTTGCCGCTATAACTACAAACAAACAAAAATACAAACCAAATACTAAAAAACAGAATAAAATAAATACTTAAGGGGGCTCCCATACAACAAACGTGATTTTTTTGTTCATTTTTTCGATATTGATAACGGCAACAGGTATACGCTTGAAATATTCACAGAATATTGAGTTATATTATTCACTTTAAAATAAATAATTAAATTAAAATAAAATAGAGGGGATCCCATACAACAGATATGTTTTTTTGCCGTTTTTATAGATAATGGTACGGAACCCTTCGTGCGCACAAACTACATTACATAATGTTTACACACCAATAAAGACTAATTAATGCATATCAGTTAACTCACCTATAACGGTATATGTATATCTGATTGTCTTATAAATTAGATATTATAATCTGTTGTACTGTTCGCAACTTGACAAATGGCCAGATTTATCTTTATGATGTAAATAATTAGGATTTTTTTCAATTACTACTTGGTAGTTCTAAACTAAAGTAGCTAACATTTTTGCTGCAGAAATGCTTAATATATAGACGCCTCTAAACCTTTATAAGCTGTTTCAGAACATCAATTTTAATAAAGAGACGATACCGACACTGACATATAGAGAAGCAATTCTTACATACGTAAATACAATTGCTATTTATTGCGCCAACATTATTTGCTGACTTTATTTAACTAAAAGTGCCGCAAAAGCAGCTGGCGGGCGAAATGACGTACAAAACGCAAATTAATTATACCCAAGGTTGCATTCGTTTTATGAAATAGGTAATCCAGCCGCTGTTATTTTATACAATTATATATTGCTTTTTAAATTACCGAAACTCTTATCCATTATTTTAAATTTATCGATATGCAAAAAACATTACATTTGGTATAATCATGATTGCACGCGGCCTTCGGTTGTGTTCGTGCCGCGTATGTGTGATTGACACTTTTTTAGACTTACCAAGAAAGATTATTACCTACGTAGTTTGGAGATTTCATGAAAAAACAGCAAGTAATATTTCGGTTTTTAGGGTTCCGTACCTCAATAGGAAAAAACTGAACCCTTATAGGATCACTTTGTTGTCCGTCTGTCCGCCTGTCCATCTATCCGTCCGTCGGGTGTCAAGACCTTTATCTCGGGAACGCATGAAGGTATCGAGTTGAAATTAAAACCATATACGCAGATCCATAGTATCTTGCTGCAGAAAGAAATATAAAGTGTCCAAGTTTTCGTAAAAAAAAGTTACTTACAGCCGAATATATCGTAAAAAACGCACATTTCGACACTCACAAGGGAATCAAAACCTATGGGGTACTTCCCGTTGACCTAGAACAATGAAATTTGGTAAGAAGCATTGTGTTAGAATTCACATATAGGGGAAATCCGAAAACTGGATATTTTTAATTTAATCACAAAAAAATTGTGTCTTTATGCAAGGAATGAAGGTCCACATTTTTAAGTTAATTAACCGTATCATATGAAAGAGCTTCAGTAGCATAAGCTAAAACAGGTTTTTAAATATTTTAACGATGTATGTTTTTCGGTTTATGAAGAAAAATATTTAAAAAAATGATTTTCCCCTTTTATCTACTAGTTTGTACGGAACCCTCGGTGGGCGAGTCTGACTCGCACTTGTCCGGTTTTACGTATATAAATATAATACACACAGTGCTCGAAATGGACCGGAACGCACCGGAACGCCGTTCAGGTTCGTTCCGTTTCGAAAAGTTGCCTTATCGCTCCGGTACGGCGAAAAAATGCCGAACCTTTGTTTGGAAATACTCAGAAATAAGCAAGTGTCCGAGTAAAGACCACGTACCGGCAAGCGCAGCATAGGAAGACCAGCCACGAGGTGGACAGATGGCCTCATACAAGTGGCGGGAAGACGCTGGATGCAAGCCGCGCGCCAATCGGTATTTTTTGAAATCCATGGGGGAGGCCTTCACCAGTGGACTTCTTATGACTGAGATGATGGTGATGATGATGATGAAGCAAGTGTTCCCGTATTTTTCTATGACTACACACGTGTGAACCCTCCCACAAGCTCTCTGCTCTTGGACGGTACCTGGCGCTCTCTATTTGCTTATTTCGTTTTATTGTTCGCATTTTGTTGGCTGTCCGTTACAAGTGTTTGTGTCTTCGCACTCTGCAGAACCGAATTCACAGCGCAGTTTTCGAATTCAAATCAATTTATTTGCATGAATATAAGTAAGTAATATACAGGTTATAAAATGAGTAATTTGATATTTATTTACAATTTGTAAATAAATATTTTATGGTTATAAAATAAAATATATATAATTATCAGTATATACTATCCCTTACTGGACGTGCAAATCATATAATGTAACTGGCGTATTTATATTGCACATAATTATGTTCTGTCGTTCTATTATTTTTTATAGATTTTTCATAAATTATGTGAATTTGTTGTGTACCAGGAAAAGACTAACTCGTAGCCATTGCCTGTAATGGAGCCTATATTAGGATTGGGAAAAACTCCCGAGTAGAGATATTTGCAGTCTCTGCTACTTAGGTGCCAACCGTAGATATAAACGCTAATTAAACAACATGATACAACATCATCTTTGTTCGTAGTTCTAGTAATAGTCTTCGTTTTTACGAGTGCTATTTTAGTGATAAAGAGATTGACGTCAAGGAAAAACTTAAAGAAATACAGAAAGTATATAAAAAAAGGTATATTCTTCCGGTAGTTAAATAAGATAGTTGACAGCAATGTCGTAACGGTTTCCATGTCCACTATCGTCCTAAAACACGTGAGGTGAGGGCAAATAAATATTTAATAATAATAATTCATATTTGATTCTCCTGTCCCAGACTAATAACTTCCACGTGTGATTTATTTGGAGGAGTTGCATCTGAAACCAGAAAAAGAACGCTAACTGCAGATAAGTCAAATTTACAAGGACTAGTGATCGCCCAGAGGTTGTAACTCGATCGTGATTGTTTGTTTTTGATATACCTGAATATTATGTAGAAAGATATAAATTGCTAGGTTCATTTTCCATTCCAGGCGATTAGTAGCCGTCAGTCCAAACAAGGTTTTATAGTAATTATAATTAATGGCAGCCAAATTATCTCGCGGTAACGACACGCCTGATGAGTGCCGATTTGGCATTAAATTAACATAATATCCGCTACTCTGTGTCTGGGTGTTTCTATCTATCATAAGTATGCATTTACAAAAACAAACTACAATCAGCCATAATATAGTCCTATAGTACAAGTATTGCATTACAGATTCTCAGGCCGCAGTCCGGTCCTTTGATAAACATCAATGGAGCCAAAGCCAACACTGGGAGGTCCTTTTGAGCTTATAATAAATTAAAAATACAATAAAAGTAATTTAAAAAATATATCGACTTTAAAACAATCCATTTAACTGAAAAGGAAGAAATAACAACTGTTACGAAATAACGAAAAATTAAATCAAAACTGGGCGTCTACATATGTAGGTATGTGTCTGTCCCCTAATCTGGGAGAAACTCAATAAAAAAAGAATTATTGCAATCCAACTTCTAGTTTCCGCGTAATACGTGGACAAACATACATACTTGCATACATTTATGAAATTTGGCACACGTGCTTAGAAACACACTTAGACTAACATATGTGAAAATTGTGCAATTCTTATAATGTTACATACATACAAACTGATAATCTTTGTTTTTGAAATCGATTAAAACTAGGAATTCGAGAAACTTTATGCCACAGAACTAACTTTACGGTTTCGGTTTGATCATCTTGTTGCATCAAATAGATATATGTATACGTAAGTAGTTAATTTATATGTTTTGAAAAAAAATAATTAAGGTCTTGACTGTTGAGCATAGTATCATAATTTACGAGAAATTGAAGGAGATTTTTAATTTATACTATCATTTTTAGAGTTCCGTACCCAAAGGGTAAAAACGGGACCCTATTACTAAGACTTCGCTGTCTGTCTGTCTGTCTGTCTGTATGTCTGTCTCCAGGCTGTATCTCATAAACCGTGATAGCTAGAAAGCTGAAATTTTCACAAATGATGTATTTCCGTTGCAGCTATAACGACAAATACTAAAAATTAAAAAAAAAAATAAGGGGGGTCCCCATACAATAAACGTGTTTTTTTCGTATTTTTTTGCTCAATATTAAAAACGGTAACAGGTAGACGCTTCAAATTTTCACAGAATATTTACTTGTATATTACCTTTCAAAATAAATAATTAAATAACAATAAAGTAAATATTAAAGGGGGGCTCCCATGCAACAAATGTAATTTTTAAGCAATTTTTACTCGATCTTAATTAACAGGTAGAAACTTGAATATTTGTAAGTAAATATTTAGAAATATATTAACTATAAAAATAAATACCTAATAATACAAACATCAAAACTCATAAAATGAAAATAATCCGTGCATCTAAACGCGGTGCGAGCGCCGCGCCGCGGTGTGGTGGTGGCGCGAGCGCGAGGCGGTTGCTAAGCAACGGCCGCGCGGGTAGCGGGGGAGGTAACATCACGGAGCGAGCCATAGCCGCGCGTATTGAGCGTATTCGCGCGAGCGTCGTCATGCTGCCCGGATGTGTATCGAAAACCTACCTATAAGTTTGCAATTTACTACTTGGAATTTCGTTGATTTCTCGTTATTTTATAAACAGAACTAAACTTTGTAGTCAAGCCAGTGAGTGCCCCGGGAAGCGATGCGATAACTCCACTCCTGCTAAAATATGCTATGCCGGCACTTCTTGAGCCATTAACTCATATTTGCAACCTAAGCATGACCTCTGGCACCTTCCCAGATCACTGGAAAACGGCTGTTATCACGCCGGTGCATAAAAGTGGCGATAAAGCGTGTCCAGAAAATTATAGGCCCATTGCTTTGCTTAGTATTGTATCCAAAATCTTAGAAAAGCTAGTCAATAAAAGACTAATGGACTTCCTGGAGAAATACAAGCTGCTAAGTAATCATCAATACGGTTTCCGGCGTGGAAAAAGCACGGAGGACGCAGTCCTATTTCTAACAGAAACGGTTTCGTCTCACCTGGACCGTGGACAGAGATGCCTAGGAGTATTTCTAGACCTGGCAAGGGCGTTCGACTCCCTCTCCATAAAAATCCTATTGGAAAAACTCGAATGCATTGGCATTAGAGGTATTGCCCTCAACTGGTTCAGTAGTTACCTCTCAAACAGGCGTCAATATGTCAAAATAGGTAGTCGCAATAGCTGCGAGATGAATATAGACTTCGGACTACCTCAGGGAAGCATCCTAGCGCCTACGCTGTTCACGGTCTACATGGACGGAATCCTCAGGCTGAACCTTCCAAACTCAGAAATCATCTGCTACGCAGACGACACCGTGGCGATCTTTCACGGTAATGACTGGAAGTCGACTCTTGAGGAGGCCGAAAATGGACTAGCAATGCTGTCTCATTGGCTCGACGTCAACCTACTGACATTGAATACCAATAAGACCATCTTTGTTGCGTTCCGCATTACCGAAGCTACAGGAACAAATCTTGCTCAATTACGCATTCTCAACGATAACTGCGAGAAGAAAGCCAATACTGCAACAAACAACTGTTCATGCAACTCAATTGCTAAAGTGGATAATGTGAAATACCTTGGCGTCATGGTGGACCAGAACTTGAATTTCAAAAAACATTTAGGCTATATCTCGAAAAAGGCTCGAAAATGTATATACATAATGAAAACCATAAGGCAAGCATCCAATGACAAGATTAAAATGCTTGTTTATAAGACCCTGTGCCAATCACTATTCCAATACTGTGTTGGCGTGTGGAGAGGAGCGGCGACCACGTACTTGGCAGAGGCGGAGTGTGCTCAAAGAGCCGTACTTAAGGTAATGATGGGAAAGCCACGGCGTTACCCTACAAATGAGTTACTTATAGAAGCCTCGGTACTAACAGTACGTCAGCTCTTTGTCCTCCGTGCTATTGCTTCATGCCACTGCTTACCATCTGCACATAATCTCACAAAAAGAAAACGCCATAGGAGTCGTCCCCTCCCTCTCCCAAAAATTAACACCACCTTTGCCAGCCGCCTCCCGAAATATGCACATACTTTCACTTACAACTCGGTTTGCAGAATCATAGACATTCACAACACACCATTTGCACAGGCCAAACATGAAATAAAAAAATGGATCATGTCTCTCTCATTCATGCAAACCGAAAAATTGGTGAGATTCAGTGAGATGGTATACAGGGATAACTACCCTGCTAGCAGATTGTCTAATACACTATTGTCCTTTCTCCCCCACAGTACAGAACCAACACCCTGCACCTCGAATCTATAGATAACAATAACATACTCATGCCTATATGCATACGCAACACACACACGCACTTGTACTCACCACATAGACGTGCCACACACAAAACTTCCCTCACACTTACACCTTACATCCACACTTACACACCCACACAAACACATTATTCATCATCATCATCTCAGCCATAAGAAGTCCACTGCTGGACATAGGCCTCCCCTATGGATTTCCAAAAAGACCGATTGGAAGCGGCTTGCATCCAGCGTCTTCCTGCCACTTGTATGAGGTCATCTGCCCATCTCGTGGCTGGTCTTCCTACGCTGCGCTTGCCGGTGCGTGGTCTCCACTCGAGAACCTTTCGGCCCCATCGGCCATCAGTTCTACGTGCTATGTGGCCTGCCCACTGCCACTTCAACTTGCTAATCCTCTGTGCTATATCGGTGACTTTCGTACGTCTACGTATCTCTTTATTTCGTATTCGATCTCGTAGAGTGACTCCGAGCATAGCCCTCTCCATAGCTCGTTGCGTGACCTTGAGCTTCCTTATAAGGCCCATAGTTAGGGACCACGTCTCAGTGCCGTAAGTCATCACTGGTAACACACACTGGTCGTAAACTTTCGACTTGAGGGACTGGGGTATATTGGACGAGAAGACGCTTTTAAGTTTCCCGAACGCTGCCCAGCCGAGTTGGATACGACGATTGACCTCTCTCGCAAAGTTGGACCTGCCTAATCGGACCGTTTGTCCTAGGTAGACATATTCGTCAACAACTTCAAGAGTGGAGTTACCCACAGATATTGGGGTGGGCACTACATGGGCGTTCGACATAACCTTCGTTTTGTCCATGTTCATTTTGAGGCCCACCCGTTGGGAAACTCTATCGAGGTCTTCGAGCATCGTACTGAGGTCCTCTATCGACTCTGCCATGACTACTATATCGTCGGCAAACCGAAGGTGAGTGATGTACTCGCCGTTAATATTGATACCGAGCCCTTTCCATTCCAGAAGCTTATAGGCATCTTCCAAACCGGCGGTAAACAGTTTCGGAGAGACAACGTCTCCTTGCCTCACGCCTCTCTTTAATGGAATTGCCTCTGAATTCTGGTCTTGTACTCGAACCGACATGGTGGCGTTGTTGTACAAACACTTCAGCACTTCGACATACCGATAGTCAATACGGCATCGTTGGAGGGCCTCAAGCACCGCCCAGGTCTCGATCGAATCAAAGGCTTTCTCATAGTCCACAAACGCTAAGCAAAGGGGCAAGTTATACTCTTCGGTCTTCTGTATCACTTGCCGCAGCGTGTGGATGTGATCTATGGTACTATAGCCTTTTCGGAAACCGGCTTGTTCGGGAGGCTGGAAGTAATCAAACCTGCGTTCAAGACGATTCGTAATGACCCTCGAAAACAGCTTATAAACATGGCTCAGAAGCGAGATGGGTCTGTAGTTCTTCAGCAAAGTGTTGTCCCCTTTTTTGAAGAACAGCGCCACCACGCTTCTGTTCCATGCTTCTGGCGTTGTACCTTCGAGCACGACGGAATTGAAGAGTCTCTGAAGGACTTTAAGTACCGGTGTTCCACCCGCTTTCAGTAGCTCTGATGTGATTCCATCGTCGCCCGGTGCCTTGTTGTTCTTGAGCTGTTTCAAGGCCATTCTAATCTCGTACAGGCTGATGTCCGGGATATCTTCGGTATAATGTCGAGTCAGTTTGGCTCTTGGATCTTTACCCAAACTGCTAGCAGGTTTTGCGACCGATGTGTATAACTGTCCATAGAACCTCTCGATCTCCCTCAAGACTTCTGCTTTGGTCGACGCTAGACTGCCATCTTCTGTCTTCAGCTTCGTCAACTGGCTCTGCCCAATAGACATGTCTTTTGCGAACACTTTGGAGCCTTTATTCCGCTCTATCGTCTCTTTAATACGATTAGTGTTAAAGGTACGGATGTCGTGTCGCATAGACTTTGATATGAGTCTATTGAGCCGCCTATATGACTCGACGTCACAGGATGACTGCAGTTGCAATGATCGTCGTTCAGCCATGAGGTCGAGGGTATGGCTCGAGAGCTTTTGCGGTCTATTTGTACGGTGGGGTTTATAAAACTTCGCGCCCACCGTACGGACAGTTTCCACAAACCTGTTATTGATCTCATCCACCGATGCGCAGCTCTCCAGGCACTCGAAGCGATTTGATAGTTCGAGCTGAAAGCTCACGGGGTCTTGGATATGGGCGCGAGTGGGTCGGAGTGTAGACTTCATCATACGGGACCTCTCAAGTTTAACATTAATATTCAACGTGCCTCGTACCATTCGGTGATCACTTCCGGTTTTAACCATGTTGATCACAGAGACATCATTGAATATTTGTTTCTTGGTGGTCAGGATGAAGTCTATCTCATTTCTCGTAGAACCGTCGGGGCTCAACCAGGTCCATTTCCTATGAGGTGGCTTCTGGAAGAAAGAGTTCATCATAAAGAGTCCCTCTTTCTCCAGAAAGTCGGCCAACCTCTGTCCCCTGGGGTTCCGTTGTTCATATCCAAACTGTCCCACTCTCAGCTCACCATCGCTTCTCTTGCCTAGCTTCGCATTAAAGTCCCCCATAACAACATTGAAATAGGTCTCAGAGGTGTGTATGGCCCTACTAATGTCCTCATACATCACCTCCACCTCATCATCAGAGTATGCCGAGGTCGGTGCGTATACCTGGATGACCTTCAACGAATATCTCTTCGATACTCTGAGTATCAGGTACGCAACCCTGCTCGACACACTGTCGATGGCAAGAATGTTGTTAGCAAGAGACTTGTGGACGAGAAACCCGACACCACCCTGGAACTGTTGGTCACCCTCCCGGTAGTAGAGTAGGTTACCAGATTTCAGGGTTATCGTGTCCTCACCCTCTCGTCGGACTTCTGATAACCCTAGGATATCCCAATTTAACCTACTCATTTCTTCTTCCAGCTCAGCTAGCTTCTCGTCTGTCCTCATCGTGCGAATGTTGTGCGTTACCAGGGCCAGTCGTCGTTTATGCAGGGGGTGGTAGCCGGATCTCTGCCGGAGATTCTTAGCACCCCTTGCTCCGCCGTAACCGGGGCCGCTACCAACACATTATTACTTACAAACTAATATATGTGGTTCACGTTACGTAGAAGAATAAATTATTTTGCATAACGGGAATCACTATATTCTCTCAAGTAAATTTGATGATTATATATTATTGTACATATGTCGCTGTTTCTCTGTGTTTGCCTGGTAACTTCAGTAATAAAACACCAGGCAAGGGCATATCAAATTTTAATTGTAATTTTTTATTTTTTATTATTATATTATTTTGATTTTAATTTATTCCTGATTTGATTGTTATTCCCTTAATTTATTTTATGTTTATTATTAACGCGAAATTGATTTTGATTTAACTTCATTCTGATTTTGTTCTAGAATTTAATTTATATCTTGGTTTGACTCTGAGCTCTAATTTTATTTTAATGTTTAATTATTATCTTGATTTTCAACTTAACTTATTTTAATTTAAATTTGATTTCTTTATTCAGACATTTGTATATATCTGCTTTTGCTATCCATTTACTACGGAACAACGTACCATGTAATCTAAGAATTTTCACTAAATTAATTATTGTGTACAAACCTTAGCGCACATATGATTGTCAACCTTTGGCCCTAGGGCGCCCAAAAAACAGGCCTAGCCTTGTTTGGGGCCCGGCAGAAATTCAGAATATCTTTGACTAAGCTTGATTTGTATACCGTATTTTGTATAATTTGTAACTGTTTTTTGGTACAATAAAATTATCTTATCTATCTTATCTTATCTTAGTATTATAGTTGATAGTACGGAACCCTTAGTGTGCGAGTCCGACTCGCACTTGGCAGATTTTATTAGTATGTTAGCGTGAAATAAAGTTTCTTTCTTAATTGCTAAATAAGAAAAAAAATACGAGGCATACGAGCCAAACAATAGATAACAAACAAACACAAAAACTGCAATCAATGTATTTATCTCATAACAAAGACTAATTGTACAGGGTTCATTAATTTAAAATCTTAACAATACTAAATGAAAGGGTTCCGTTGTGTGTATATTCGCAGATTCTTCGTCGAGATAGAGGGACATTAATCATTTCGCTTTCGACGAACGAAAATAGATAAAATAATGCATTCTTGCACAGTTTTCTTTGATAAAGATTTATGTTTGTAAGGAAACTAAATTTTAATAAATATTCAACTGATATTGGTTAATTTTGGGAAAATAGCTTAGTCACATACTTAATCACAGACCAATATAAAATTATAAATTTTATTAGGAGCTGTTTGAATAGTAGATTGTTATACAAGGGTTGAAAGTAACCTATTGAGGCCCGAGATGGTGATACAATATGGCCAATAGTTCTTAAATAAATAAATAGGTATTCTACCAGAAGTAAACACATACTCTGGGAAAGTAGACAATACAAGACTCTAGATTCAAAACTATTTTTTTTTCAAATCTCATTAAATTTTATCAATAGTCAATAGTTAACCAAAAAATCGGCATGGTTCAATAGAAATGTCAAAATAGAACATGATTTATTCAACATGTATCTCACTTTTGTACCTTATTTATTTATTGGATAATACATATAGTGGTTGCTTTTTTAGTGTAACAATAAAATAAAATAATTTGATAGTATGTATAAACGCATAGAGGTAAGTACCTACTATATATACTACAAAAACGATTTTCCCTCTCTAGGGACGAAAATAAAGTTTTCGTGTTTCTAATATCTTGTCTTTCGAATATTTTGAGTCAATATCGTTGCGCCAAACAGAGATGTCAGCGCATGCGTCACCCACACGCGAGCGTGGTGGGTGACGCGTGCGCTGACATCTGTGACGTGTACTCGTACGTGTACGTGTAGGCGTACAGCGCGCCTGCGCCGCGTGAGAGGGGATGGATGGGGGAAATTATACGATTCTGTAGAGATAAATATTTGTAACGCTAGTTTAGAGATCGAAATACCTGTTTAGTAAATAACGTACTTAATAAAGACAGACATGCACGCAATTACTATGGCGCATTATTATCGCAAATTTTGTCTCGACTCAAATTACGTTCATAGGTAAATTTAATGGAGATAGATAAATTAACTTCAGTATAAAGCACTATTATTATTAACAGGCTCAGTATTTACCGTGGTTCGCGTTAATGAATGACCGTGATAGTTTAAAAAAAGTGTTTAACTTCAGTATTTCTAAAGATTCCAGTGTCGTGAAACTACTCAAGTACAGTTTAACGGAACTACTCAAGTACAGTATAACGGAACTACTCAAGTACAGTATAACGGTACTACTCAAGTACAGTATAACGGCAAATCCTGTATCATAAACGGGAGTATCTGTAAATCCCGGTCATTAAACCGGGATTGAAAGGGTTCAGGGTGTATGGTTGACCCGGCTCAGACGAGGCGCGTACAGTGCAGGTGATTAAACTAACCATTTCAGGGTTAAAACGATATATGTATGTAAGTCAGTAGCTTATAAGGAGATGAATCGGAAACGTGTGTCAAGATTAGATCTCTCGCCCTGTCCTCTTCATACACGTTTATAATGGTGAAATGGAAGTAAGTACGTGCTTAAAATAAAAATAATTTTTGACTAAATTGTGAAATATGTTGCCGCAGAGAGTGTTTCACGATAAATGTAATCACTCTTATTTAATATAAGTTTTTAAACATATTTCAGATATGCTTAAATATAATACGGTTGTTGAGGTAGGACAAACATTATTAAAATATCTATCATTGCCTAAATAAAAATAATCATTTCAATTGATTTTTTTGTCACTTCAAAATATTAAAACATGAAAATATGGTTTTTGGAAATTTCTAATAAAACAGAACACAGACACAGTAAAGACACAGTAGATACTACCTACCGACAAGCGTATCAATTTGTGTTGCGTAAAAACATTACCCTCGTTTTTAACAGTCGGCTAAAAACTAATACAATAGTTGGTGTAAGCTCTCAAGCAGATACAGTAAGAAGATATCCCGGTAAGTTTATACGAGTATCCTAGAACACCTCGAGGCGGGTATGAAATTGAGAAACGCGCCCGTCAGATAACTCTACTGTATTTCAGCTCCCAGGCGAAACAGCTATCTCTGTGGTTTACTTACCTGAGGGCACTACTAACGTTCTCAAACGTCTGAACTGGATAGAAGCGCGAGTGGCAACAATGTGGTCTACTGCGTTCAGTTCTACTATTAGTTATTTAGGTATATATTTATTTGATTAAAAAAGTTACAATTTACAAAAAATATTGCTAAAAAACCAAATAAAGTTTAAACATTACACTTTCTAAACTTTAAAGTGATCACGCTCTATTAAGTCGTCTAAGGCGCGTCGCTCACTGGTAAGTCGAGGCGCGGTCGCGGCGGCGTCGCGGCACAGTCGAGGCGTGGCGTTTTTGTTAGAGTCGGTGCGCGGGCGGCTATGCTTCCTTCACACATTACAGTGTAAACACGTCTACGCACGAAACAAAATAACAAAATGGCGGTGGAGTCGCGGTGCGGTCGCGCACTGCACCCCTGCCGCGACGCCGCCGCGACCGCGCCTCGACTCCACGTCGCCTGCGACGCGACTCTAGTGTGAGGGCGCACTACCATTTGAACCTGAAGGAAATGTAGAAGCGGCGTGCCGCTTGTGCGCCCGTGCCTCGACGCCGCCTCGACTCCAGCTCGTGTGGACGATGCGCTTTATGGTTCATCGCTTTTGATATAAAATGCTCCGCCACCGACCTACGTGAAGGAAGAGTAAGCACTGGTTCCAATAGACTGAGTAGGAACTTGCTAGATAAGCGTACTACATTCTCGACCACAACAACCAATCAGATGAGATACTATTTATGAGATATAAGTCTATCCTGTCGTATTAAAACATTTCTAAACTGCATTAAACTAATATACCTAATTACATTGGTGAAGATTTCACATAACTGATAGTTTTTTTTTTTTTGTAAATACAATATTTATAATACATAGAAACACTCAGACACAGAACAAACATTCATGCTCATCACACAAATGTTTGTCTTGGGTGGGGATCGAATCCACGACCTACAGCTCAGCAGGCAGGCATACTACCAACCAAGCGAGCTGCGATAACATAGTACCTATGTAATTTAATTACCAACTGAGCTGCGAGCTGCGATTACATAATACGTAATTTATTTGTATATAATTAATTTTGTCAGTATCGAGAACCAATAGTAGACGCAATCACAAACCCAGATGTTAATAAAATATACATTATGTATAAGGGTTTACAAAGCGAAGTCAGAAATACAATTTTAAAGAAAGTAACAGTTTTAATGCAATCTCAACAAATAAACTAAATGGAAAAGAAAGCGTTTTGCAATTTATTTTTATTAGAACTCTCCTGGCCTGAGCTATGCTGATTGCCTACTTCCAAGTGCTGCTGCAGGAAGAATCAAATCAACCCAAATATAATTAATTACTATCAGAATAAGGACAAAAGTAAACAAATACAATTAGATCGTATAGATGTCACATGTTTTATATCCGAAGTTATTGAAAATGTACACACCTTTTGAGTGCTGGTGATCCTATATTAGATTAAAAGGATTAATAAGTATTTAGAGACGACTTCACCTGACTCGCTAGTTCAAAGTGTGCAATCGTGTAGAGTGGAAGATTGCCTCGGGGCACAATTTGCCTAATGTTACACTGAACTACTCTCGCGGATCTTATCCCTTTTATCTGGGGGGAGGTAGTGTTGTAACTTAAGCCGTTAGTCAAATAGATACATAGTTTGGTATTTCTTTAAACTAATTTTAAAAGTTGGTACGTACTTATTTATCTTACTTACTCAATACTTTGACTCAATAATCATCAACTCGCGTGGAGATAAGTGACTATGTGTCTGTGGATGAAACACGTCGCTCGGAGACTTCTGGTCCTTGGAGAAAGATATATATATATAGATGAACTCTTTATTGTACACACCTTAGAACTTACAATCAAGACTAACTATTTAAGAACAAGTGTAAAAATTGGCGGCCTTATCGCTAATAGCTGCCTCAGTCAGGCAACCCTAGTAATTGAGAGAAGAGAAAAACAATTAACCTGAACATATATTTAAATATAAAGCAGCGTTATTGAGACACAAATACATAATCCATTAAAATACTTTTACAGCATAAATTATTGAATATTTTGTACTGTATGTCAGTCGGTATCCATTATAAATGTTATGTACTAACTAAACACATTAGCGATTACCTCAAGAGCCTTGTTTGTGTTTCACCCAATTACTCTAGTTCACCCGGTGAGCCGCCGCCGGCGCCGCCGCCGCCGCTCGAGGCGAGGCGCTGACGAGATCAAATCAACTAATGGACTGTACTATTTATTTATTTATATGGTAATTTTACCTGAATGATTGAATTACTTCGAGGTTAACCTAGTTACAACAAACGTTAATTGAGTAATATATTTTATTACGTATGTACCCGGTCATTATTTACATAAATATTGTAAATCAGGTTTCTTGAAATGTTGCTACACGTAACGTATTAGGTAAATAGATAAAATCTTACAGATAACAACTTATAAATCTTGAAATTTGTTATTATTTAAATAAATGGCACTGGTATAAACGATATAACTAAACAAAACAACCGGCAAAGTTCGTATCGGGCCATGTACAGTGTATTGTATTATATATTATGCTTCATAAAGACAATTTACATGTCAAACGATATTACCTACAAGTCTAAAAATTAAATTACAATATGCGAAAGTAAAGCTACCTAACCGTGTCATTAGGATAACAATGTCAGCTTAGACACAGAACACTTTAGATAATACGTTTAGAATAAATTAATACAAATTACAAAACCAAGTGAAGTTAAAATTATCAACATAAAGTATTTTTCATCTTAATAGCTCGTAAAGTTAGGTTTCCAAGGCTAATATTGGCGTGGAAAAGTTCATTTTGCTCCCTAGCGTGGAAAGTAATTTCGAACACGACGGAGCTCTACAATTTCAATACAAAATATATCCAACCTCTTTGTATAATACCTTCACAAAATGAAGAAAAATAGTTCGATTCAAGGAGGTTGCTATCTTAGCTTAAAGAAACACTAAATATTATATTAAAATAACTTAGACATTTTGTATATTTACGTAAAATGTAAATAAATATTTACAATTAACTTTCTCTTATCAGTGTTTTGAATTTTTAGAACCATTTACACGAAAAAGGTTTGGATGAGTAATGAAGAATATTACCTATGCGAGTTGTGTCAAGAGCCTAAAAGAAGAAAAAAAATTGAGTATAAAAAAACTTTGTACTACGTAATTTTGTTGTAAATAATGTTCAAAATTAATTAAATGTGTACATGCAAGTGAACTCACGTGATTATAATGTAACTTTAGGACCAGTAAAGCGGATTTTTCTACTCGAGAACTAAAACAAAAAAACAAAAAAACTAAACAACTAAAAAATTTCCTCGCTACGTTAAGATGAAATTTTTTGTATTGCACTCGGCTGTAAAGTTATTTTATCTCGTGTCTTCTTGAATCCATCGCTACGCTCAGGATTCTACACTAGAACCACTCGCTGCGCTCGTGGTTCAAACCAAGAATCCTTCGCTTGCTCTAGATTCCACTATCAGACACTCGACGGTAAAATACAACTTTCCAGCCTAATACAATAAATAACTATTTCACTTCAGTAGCTCAAACATGTACGTTTTGCTGCCTGAAATCAGTGAGCAAAATGCGATTTTGCTCACTAAGTGAGACCAAGTAACTTTTTAATGGTTTTTTTTCAGAAAGCCGCGAATATCATTCAGCCTTGGGTTAATCATACAATTCGAAACATTCACATTCTATCTCTTTCCCGCCATTAGAAAGAGAGAGACAAAAACCAGTCTTTTCGAAGTTCCGATTTTGAATTCTACCTCAAAGACAAACGCGTTCGGAATTTCGTACTAACTAAAGAAATTTTGCAAAAAGATAATTATGTCTTTTAATGTAATTTATTGAAATTTTTATTGTTGTATTTAAACGAAAATAAGTATTTACAGCTGTAAATATTTATTTCTAGTTTCAATAATGTTACGTAATATATTTTATCTCCTAAAGTGTTCTCGCTGCTAAAGTGAAAAGTTATGTGTGTTACACGAGAGCAAAGTTTTTTGCATCTCGTGCCTTTGAATCCGTCGCCACACTCAGGATTCAAAATCAGCACTCGCAGCAAAAAAACGACTTTGCTCTCTTGTTGCACAAAATATAACTATTGTGTCATACTATACAAAATTCACCATGTTCATAGAAAGTTTGGCCAAATAAGCCAAAGTTTTAGCCTTCCTTTAAAACATTGGCTTAATAAAGGGCTACTTATTTTGAACTTAGTAACGATACGATACATACGATTTAATTTAAGATCCTACATTTTATTTTTTAAATTAAACAACACCCATGGATAACTGACCAGTTTGTTCTTCCAGCTCCCTTTCAGCATAGTCCAGTTTGCACAGATGCTTTCATTTAAAAAGTTGGTCAAATCTCTTACTCTGACTACTCTCACACATACTCGACACTACTCACATACTACTCACATACTCGAAGCTTTCCGTTCTATCGGTTCTTAAGAGAAACATGAAAAAACAAAATCGTATTCTGTAAAGTCGACCACACTTCTTTTCGTTATTTTTCAAATATTACTTATCATCTAATTCCTAGATACATTCAGCAACAGACATAATTTTTTCCGCTTCTCTTTGCATTCACCAGAATCGTCATTTCATATCATAAACAAAAGACGAGATATTTCACATGCAGATAGATAGAGTCGTCCAATATCGTGCTGAATAACAAATGGCTGCCATCACTCCGGCGGCGATGAGGCCTAATGTGCCTCATCACATTTGCACACTCGCTTCAATACCCGAGCTACATGGAACTGTGAGTGATGTGTGCCAGGTTTAATCAATGAGATTTATTTTTTCTGTTTACGTGTTTGGTCTATTGAGTAATTTCTAAGTTTTAATCTCATTCTCAGACGACCCTGGTTCTGCCAACCTAGTTTGGTCCACCACACAGGTCTTGCCCAACCGCCGCGCTATACTATTTTCTGCTGCTGCTTTTACGTCCTTCTTTCAGGATGATACCTGCATTATCCTGTTTTATCTGTTTGAGATAATAAAAGTCTCACATCCGACATCCTCGACATACAATATCCTTTTAGGAAGCTCCTACTAAAGACACGAAAAAAAATTACGTCATGACGACTTAAACATTTTACATTTAGATGCATCATGCCACATCCCCCATTTGTACATCTCTGCAGACATTTACGCCAAATAAATAACCTCACATATTTCATACGTGTATCTGTTCAATTATTTATTTGCATCGAGTCCGTGTGATCATGTCTGTTATTTGTCTCTCGTAAACTATGTTGCAAAACTCCAATGTGTTTATTTGTGCTTATTTTATTTTTGTTTCCTCTCTCTTTGATTTTCTCAATATAGTATATTACAGTTGTTTTATTGAATTTTATTATTATTCCTGGTTTTAAGTAAAAGTAATACCTTTTTTAACAGTTTTTTTTTTTTTAAATAGATTACGGACTTATGACCGATGTTGTATGAAAGCGGTAGTACCACTGTACGCCTGTATTATAAATTACCTCACATCCATGCCGCGCGCTGCGCCCTGCCCCTGCCCTGTGTGACCAAGACATTAAGCTCAGCACGGCGAGGACTCGCCGCGCATTGTGTGACCCCACCTTAAGAAAAGCGAGTCAGATCGAAACACGGCGACCCTCTATTTGGAGGTAGTTCAATAAGTCAATATAATGTGATGTGTTATTGCTCGCTACCGAAACATATCAGCTTTATCATACGCGACCTGACTTCTATGGCCTATTCAGTATGATTTGTGACCAGTCTATCACAAATAACGTTTTGTTTTAATCATATGCATCTTAAACCTTAGCTGTATGTTTCCGTAAATTTAGATATAAAAAATAAATCCAAACACAGTCAAATCATATAAATTACTAGCAATTTTTGTCAAAAATCTAAAAACAGTCGCAATTAAAGAATCTGCCTCTGCACCTATTACTGCTGGCGCGCTACCGCGCTGATACGCGATTGCCAACTTTTAAATGCCAGAAACATGTTGCAAACAGGAGTCACCTGCTCCGATGTTTTTTACTTTTCCGTTTTTACTTATTTGTTTTCCCGGAGTATTTAAGGTTTCTAAACTTACTTGTTGCTATAATACTAGTTTTGTATCTTTTTTATGCTATCACAAATTTGATATAAAATTAAATGCCATATAATTATTATAACAACAATAATAAACCACCATAATATTCCATTCGAGTACATGTTGGTTTACGAGCCAGGCACGAATATCGTCAGTCATTTCCTCTGACGGCCAACTATTTTTTTCTTTCAGATATTATGTTAACTATAATTTGACACAATTTTCAATCCGGAGGCAATTACTGACTTTTTTTCTACAAGTTTGTGAGGCTACTGTTTCTCAACCCAGCATCGGAGCTGACGTTCACAATAAATTATAATAGCTCTGGTGCGAGGCGCGTCACCGACCGAGAGTGACGTTTGCGCTGCTCCTTTGAAAAATACCACCGAATGCGGTTAAAACTATAGTCGGAATTTTCGGCTCAAAATAGACGTGAGTGACCCGTAGTTTTTTAGGGTTCCGTACCCAAAGGGTAAAAACGGGACCCTATTACTAAGACTTCGCTGTCTGTCTGTCTGTCTGTCTGTCTGTCTGTCTGTCTGTCTGTCTCCAGGCTGTATCTCATAAACCGTGATAGCTAGAAAGCTGAAATTTTCACAAATGATGTATTTCCGTTGCCGCTATAACAACAAATACTAAAAATTAAAAAAAAAATTAAAGGGGGTCCCCATACAATAAACGTGTTTTTTTGCTTAATATTAAAAACGGTAACAGGTAGACGCTTCAAATTTTCACAGAATATTTACTTGTATATTACCTTTCAAAATAAATAATTAAATAACAATAAAGTAAATATTAAAGGGGGGCTCCCATACAACAAACGTAATTTTTAAGCAATTTTTACTCGATCTTAATTAACAGGTAGAAACTTGAATATTTGTAAGTAAATATTTAGAAATATATTAACTATAAAAATAAATACCTAATCTAATACATAAAAAAAAAGACGTGTGGCACTCGGAGACTGCCGCGGTAAAGCTATTGCATAATAGCTTTACGCGCGGTGTGTTAGGTTATTTTCGTTACGGAATTTCTGGATTCGGTCTCCACGCTCAAGGCCCGCGATAGAAGCTATGCAATAGCTTAAAAACTCACAAAATGAAAATAATCCGTGCATCTAAACGCGGTGCAAGCGCCGCGCCACGGTGTGGTGGTGGCGAGAGCGCGAGGCGGTTGCTAAGCAACGGCCGCGCGGGTAGCGGGGGAGGTAACAACACGGAGCGAGCCATAACCGCGCGTATTCGCGTTCCCTATATTATAAAGTACTCTTTGGTATTCGCGCGAGCGTTGTCATGCTGCCCGGATGTGTATCGAAAACCTACCTATAAGTTTGCAATTTACTACTTGGAATTTCGTTGATTTCTCGTTATTTTATAAACAGAACTAAACTTTGTAGTATTATAGATGATAGTACGGAACCCTTCGTGCGCGAGTCCGACTCGCAATTGGCCGATTATATTTAAAACATAATAACTCTGTTAATCAATATATTTATTATCGACCGGAAGGAAATTGGTCGCGAAAATCTGCTAGCTCGCGGACCATGTGTTGTTGACCGAACACAGACACGACGGTGATCGATGTCAACTTAATTAATGTAATCATCAGCGTTTTTGCATTACTTCTTAGTATAAATCCGTAGACTTTTCTACTCGTTATAAAAATACTAGTTTTTCTAAATACTGGTAAGCTTTGTTTCTCCTGACACACTAAGACTATCTGCGCCTCCCGGTTTCACCCGCATAATAATAAAAAGCTGTGATGATGAAAATTTGTCTATGTCCGTCTCCAAGTTATTAACTATCTCTTAATATTAATTTCATAACGCTCAAATAGAATATTGTAATAGAAAAAAATATTCCCGTATGGCGCGACTCGCATTTGCGAGTGTGTCAGGAGAAACAAAGCTTACCAGTATTTAGTAAAATTAGTATTTTTATTTCAAAAAGTTATAATGCAGTATTTATATTTTACAATAATTATTGGAAGCTTTTTAAATGAAATGGTACTTACCAAACATATTTAAAAGCAGTCATACGGACGGATCGGTCACTCGTTGGATGAGTGACCGTGAGTGGCATTTCTTTCTGAGCACCTGAGCACTGGGTCGTATGACACGTTAAACTGTAGGTCCCGGTTACAAATAACCGAAAAAATCAAAACCTTAATTACCTTATTACCTTTATTTATTACCTTTGATTAAGATCAAAATCTTAAAAACAGCAATCATCAAGCCAGGTCAGAAGCCTTTCGGCGGTTTAATAACTCTGACGCTAAGCTAGCCTCTCAGTCTATAGATACGAACTTACTTTATCTAGAAACTTCTAACGTTTGACCCGAAAACTGTTTTAAAGAAAGTATGTTTTAACAAAATTAGTACAATCGAAAACTTATTATCGATATTTTTTCCTGTCCCATCTCTAATTTTGTTACTTTTTTATCCATCCCTACTGCCTATCTGTGTTATACACGATACACCCTCCCGACCCCCTAAACATGCGATAGAGACGCCTGCAGCTCACGCGTTTTGTAGGTATTTTTAGTTGAAATTCTTGTTTACGTATTAATGAAATTCCTCCCCCTAAATCACAATAATATCTTTTGATTTTGATATCAATCGATTGTCTAGACAATAATCTATGTTTCTCAGGTTTACTTTTTACAAAAAAAGTTTTAGGTGCTGTAAAATAACAACTTAATTTGGACGTATTTTTTGGCAAAAAATCATTAACTTTAGGTGTCTGTATCTGCAAAAATATAATAAAATTTTAAGAAATCAACAACCGTACCAACAGCAAATTTTAACACCAAACACATAAAAAAATCAACGAGATTGGTATTTAGGGGGAGACTGATATTTATTCATCGGATTACTCAATACTCAAATACTCAGCAACAGTCAGAAATTTGAAACCCTTTTTGTGTGATTTTGTATGGGAAAAAACGCGGCTTCTCTTGTCTTAATAGAAGTTAAAACTTAACTTAGTGTTAATCAAACATTAGCAAGCTAGACATCTACATATCTGCTCTTGGGCTTGTCACCGATTTTAAATCATTTCACACATTTCGACATTTCATACAACACCATCTAGCCTGAACTAAGCAAAGCTTGTACTATGGAACTAGATGGCTGATAGAATACAAGAATACATTAATACTTTTTTTTTTGTTGTTAATATATACAATACATAGAAACATAGAAACACCCAGACACAGAACAAACATCCTTGCTCATCACACAAATGTTTGCCCTGGGTAGGGATCGAACCCACGACCTGCAAGTTCAGTAGGCAGACATACTACCAACTGAGCCACAAGGTCAGTCGATAATGATTACTGATTATATGTCTGTTAAGAACTATCGCCTCACGCACGACAGTGGCAAGTACGTATGCGGGCGCGACGGGTTCTGTTGGCATCGGAGCAAGCTAAAGTATACTCAGAGAAACACTAACACTGATAAAGGTGTATGTGTATTTTAAACTAACACTACTACCATACACAACTACGGAAACTAATTATTCTAACAACGATAAACTAACAAAGATATCGATTGCGTGCACAGAGCACGCACATGTATCGGCGACTACCTTTGGCCCAGTGGTCTCGAACGTCATCCTCAAAGAGCGATATCGGTAGAGTTGCCAGCTGAAATCGGTATATTTGTACTATTTAGTACCCAAAATCGGTAGTTGACAAAAAAAATACATTTTACATTCAAATTCGTTTATTTATTGAAAATAAAACTTACTTACTCATTTATAACAATCACACTCAAATACAATTATGTTTTATACTAATATTCTTTGTCCATATTCTCAGTCATCTTCGAAGTAATTTCACAATCAAAAAATTTGCTTCATAAAAAAGTCTTTTTGAATGTAATAGGTCAGTGATTGATTGAGTAGACATCCTATTTCGCTGTTTTGTTTTCAAAAGATTAATATGCGAAAATATGCGTTCAACGTTAGCGGATGAATGGGGTAGTGATACAATATTAAATATGAAATTAGACAACCAAGAAAACATCTGAGTTTCATCACCATGCCTTAGTAAACTTATTTTATCCCAAAATAATTCTACATTATCAAGTTTTGATTTGTTCACAATTTCTTAAAATGTGCCACTCTGTTTCAATTTAAAGTATAAAATCGGTAGAAAAATCGGGAGAATTTTCATGTATACCCTGAAAACGTGGAAAAATCGTCGCATTTCGGTATTTCGGTAGAACAAAGCCCATATCGGTAGAAATACCGAAAAATCGGTAGGTTCGAGACCACTGCTTTGGCCAACCCGGAGTGGGCCTTATAAGCAAATAATTACCGCCTCTAACGTAGCCCCACAGATGGCAGCACGAGTTGGAAACAGGCAATGATTTCTTACACACATGGGCGTAGCTATAGCTTTCTCATAGGGGGGGGGGTCCGCGGGTACAAAAATTTATAAAAATATACTACTATTTGCCTCTTTATTTGCGCAGACTACACGCAGACGAGTACTAGTTTCTAAACGTCAATGTTTATATAATTATAATCTTTATATAATTATAAGTTATAAACATTTAAATACACGAAAATTAAATTACGGTCAAACGTAGGTATAACTGTAAATAAAGTGTAAAAGTAACGTCGGAACAATATTAATTCATATTACTAGAGGTACCCTATGACTACACCAGTTTTAACGAGCGCTCAGCATTTGCATGACTCAAGTAAACAAAAACATACTTACATAATAAGCATACGCGAGCGAAGCGAGCGCGAACATTTTAGTAGTGTTTTTATAGTAATATGATTCATTTCTCGTATTAGTGAGTCCGCAGTATTTCCATGATAAAATAGTACCTAATAATGCGCGAGCGAAGCAAGCGCGAAAATTTTTAGGGTTTTTAAAATTAAATCTTGGAAATAATTTAATTCATTGATCGTGTTAGAAAGTGGCCTAGATGAACCAAAAAAGTATAAAAGTGTTTAAAAAATTAAATATCCGACTGGATTAGTAAGACTGGCTTACGCTATCAAAAAATATAAATATAACCATTTGAATGCATTGATTTCAAATTTAAGCACGGCACTTTAAGAGTCGATGGTCTTTTCGAAATTATTAACGCAAAAAATATTTTTTTATATAAAATTGGCTTGGATCGAATTGAATTTTTCATGGAATATTTGTGTTTTTTTTTTACGTAAGATAGATCTACGACTGATCTCCAACTCGCCTGATATTTAGCGATATTATTTTCTAGTTTTACGAACGAAGATCTTTTTATAAGTTCATTCAGTCGTTTTATATCTTCAAAAATATGGGCATGAAAAATATTGAAGCAAATTAAGTAAACTTTAAAAAAGAGCAAGGATTTTTCATAATTGCCAGGATATTTTGGGGGAGGGTAGGTTTAACCCCTAAGCCCCCTGCTTACGGCCTTGTTCACAACTTGTCGGATTCGGAATCGGCCTGGAAACTGTATCTCCATCTCTCTCAATTTGTATAGATATGACAGAGATGGAGTAAGAGATTTTTTGAAAGTATGTAATATTAAAAAAAAAAAAAACGACAGCAGAAAAGCAGTTTTTTGCAGTCTAACTTACGATTTCGATACTTTAAATAAGCTGTTGAGTGTACGTTTTTTGTGAGAAAGTATGCGTAAAATTACTGTAAAAGATTATAAACGCGCATTCTTTAGAATAATTCTAAAAAAACACTTGCTTATTACGAAATAGTGCGTTAGTGATTACGAAAAAACGTTTTATTTTTATTTTTAAAGAGATGTATTATGATTACAAAAAATATAGCCTACTTATGACACTTTGGAAACGAAGACGACTGTAATGACACATCAACCTCGCACATCAAAATCCGTCAAGCCATTCAGGCTGTCATATAGAAACATACATACATACCCGCATACATACATACACTCGAAAAACATTACCCTCCTTCTTACGCAATCGGGTAAAAATATAATAGTTTCCATTTGATATATACGCGTTTGTAGTATGCGCGGGCGAAAGACGAACATGGGTCATACTCGTACTGCATCTCTTTAGCTAAGCTGTAGTTATGCACACACATTACCGCACATCAGGTTTTTATATATATTTTGTAACATGCGTGCCATCCGCGATACCTATTCCGGAATTTTGACAGCACTTAATATTTTTTTCGGACAATCCCATGGGGGGGGGGGTCCGGACACCCCCCCCCCCCCTTATATACGCCCATGCAGTTACACATAATAATTAAGCATGATCACCATAAACGCACCTTATCTTATCATTTATAAACACTTATCTAGAACTTACTCTAAAACTAGTAAGTCCTAACAAGACTTATCTAGCAAGTCTATGTGTATACCTTAACATGCGTGCACACCTATCCTAGCACTTTATTATGTAGCATCTAGCATTATAGATAAGGATCTACCTCGCTACTCGGACGATATAAGCTTACTATACAATTATTATGTTCTATCTCCGATAATTATTATGACTATACCTAACATATTCATTATCATGGCTCTGGCTTTCTCTTCGCAACAGACCCAGGGATAAATCATAAAAAAGCGGCTGCACGTGGCGAGTCCTGAGACAACGAGCTACAATGGGTTTTACCACCCTTTGTACGGACAGATATTGTCTTTACAATCTGTAACTTACTACTGACAGCGCGGAAGTAATAAATTCACAGAGTTAAGTACATGACACTGGACGTTTATCAAACTATAAATTCCCTGTTTGTTTGTTGTGGACAAATGACTCTAAAATAACAACCCTGAGACTTAGAGAAAGCCATGCACATGTCATACTTTGAACAAACGCCAAGACTTTTGACGCTCAAATACTGCAACTTAATGACAATAGGCTGTAAACACTATACGCTCGCCAACAATGTCTGCGGAGTAGTTATTCCGGTAGACAATATATCAGGAGGCAATAGTTCAGGCCCATCGAAATCTTGACCTTTAATGAGTTTATCAATGTCGACGAGCTCCTTAGCAAGCGTGGGGCGGAGCGCTTGGGGATGCGCGACCAGCCAGGTGACGAGTCGCGCCGGCGTCGGTCGAGCGCCGGGCTCCCGGCGCCAGCAGGCGCGTGCCAATGCCCGCGTCCTGGCGCTGGCGTCCCACGGCATCAGAGGCTGGCCGCCCCCCACCACATGGCGCAGTACCAGCGGAGGCGGCTGCACGCCGTACGGCCGGCAGCCCAGCGTCACCAGCTCGAACACCAGCACGCCGAAGGACCACACGTCGGACGCCGGTGAGAACACGCCTTGCGCGAGACTCTCCGGCGCCATCCACAGCACGGGAACCATTCCTTTTCGGCGCATGAGGTACTCGCCGTCGACAGTGCCGATTGCACGCGCGAGCCCGAAATCGGCCAGTTTCAAAGAGCGTTGTCCATCAAGAAGGCAGTTCGCGGCACGTAGGTCTCGATGCACGATTTCTCGTTCGGAGAGATATGCGAGCGCCATGGCAGCTTCTTGTGCTAGCTTTGTTATAGCCTTGGCTGATACATGCGCTTTTTCATCAGTGTCGATCTGGTCGGTACCTTCTGTGCTCGTCGGCGCTTCAAAGAGGTAACGTCGTTCCTGGAGGTAACGTTTTAGGTCACCAAAATGAGCATGTTCCATCAGTAGTAACGGCGGCCCGTCGACTATGCAAATACCTACAAACCGTATTATATGCTCGTGGTTGAGTGACGCCAGAGTGTGCGCTTCTCTTAAAAATTCGCTTTCTTCTGCAGATGATGCATCTTCCCGCAGCACCTTACATGCGACGATGACGTTCCGACGCCTGGTGCCAGACTCGCGGAGTATGCCTTGATGTACGCGACCGAAACGTCCCGAGCCCAACTCTTGGAATAGTTCCAAATCCTTCCGGTTTACGAGGTACGTAATAAGTGCTTCAAAAACTCTTTCTCGCTTTGTGAGCATCCGTTTTGCGTATTCAGTTCTGATACGATGATTATGAGCCAGGTATATTTTGTAGAAACAGTAAAAACAGGATAATATTACTGCAATGAGAAGAACGGTGCTAAGCACAATAACGGGAATCCATAGAGAGTCTTGACAACTTGGATGGAAAGCATCTCCGAGGGGTGTGAGGCAGTGCGTAGAGCCGTCGTCAGGAGGAGGGTCGGTGGCAGGGCACGCCTCACCATCTACGCGCCAGTCACCGCCACGCCACGTGGTCAGGAGACGCGGCCGCGGCTCCGAGCCCCACTGCTGCACGAATATCGAAAGTGATTTTCGGGTATTTCCTTCATACTTCATACTTTCAATAATTCCAGGTATTGACATGCTATTAACAATTTTCCAGTAATCCTCAATAAATGTCAGGTAATGCCTAAAAAAGCATAAAATTCGTTATTGTAATCTGCAACTATCGTTATTGCCAAAATATTGTCAAAATCAACAGCTACGGATCAGTTCAAGTGAAAGTTTATATTAAACGGTTTTATTTTGCTTGCCCTGTTTGTTGTTGATGTTTTTAGGTCAAATGGAAATTTTACTCCTTTCCTGTTGACAGTTGACAGTATACAATTGACTCGCATAAAGTTGTCGAATTATGAATTAGCATACCTGCAACTGTCCTAATGATGTATTAGCATGATAATAATTACGTATAAATGTTTAAACATAATATTAGTTTTCCTAATTACAGTTGGCATAACGATAAACAAGGATATTATTCATTGAAATAATGTTCTTTACAAATAACGACATTAATTCATAATATTCATGGCAAGTATTAATTTAAAATTTAAAAAACCCCGGAAATATTTTTCTTTTAGTAATTATAATACATTCTTGAATATCGATATACTTAAACATATAAATTATTATAATTATTATAACCTTTATCGGTCTGAGGTGATCGATGTGCTTTTTGTGTAGTAATTTTGGATTGGGCATTTTTAACGTTACTTGCAATTTGATCTAAACAGGAATTTAATTGAGTGGGGCACTTAACATGGGCTTCTAGGTTGTAATTTTGCAGTATACTTAATAGATCTTTTGTAACTATAACATCCTTCAAAATGTCAATATTCCAATCTCTTACGTTTGAATTCATCAGTCAGGTAGTTGAGTAAACTTTGTGAAGAAAGATATATACATATATATATATATATATAGATAGATGTATGAGATTTTTTTGCTCAGGTGTTTGTTCTATATTTGCAAAAAATGATAAGGTTAAATCCAATTACTTCAATTCCACAACCCTCGAAATAGAATTTTGCAGTTAAGTTTGAGGGTATCAATATGGGTTTAGCATTATAGACTTTTTAGTCAAAATGCATGTACCTCCTCTAAATTTATCTCGACAAAACACGACAGCTAATTTAAAATTATTGTCTTTTATTAGTTTATGTACCTTCCTTAACAAATGTTTCGCTAAGACATAAATCCCCCTCATTGCCCTTTTCTTTTAGTTCAGTTAGGATTATCTCCAAGATGTCTAGTTTATTGCACAGACAAGCAATATTTTGATGCATAATTGTAAACCTATCAGTGTTGTTACATTTTTATTTATTTATTTTATCTACATCTTTATATTTATACACGTATTATCATCACAAGGAACGAAAAAACAAGCTTGGATTTTGAAAATCTTGCGAAACATTACATTTATCATTTACAGTATTCCTATATGATAATTCACATTCTATTTGATCAATTTCAAAAATTAATCGCTCAGTAATCAATTTTATTCTCGGTATTTTCGAATCCTATTTTAGAAAGAAGTCCTTGATTTTAATAAATTAATTTAATAAAATAATTAATTTACTAACTTAATGAGATTACTTACAATCTGAACTATACAATATGAAATATATTTATAATTGACCGAGCGAGCGAAGAGTCTCAGCATCAACTGGCAAAATTTTCTTTCGTATGTCAGTTTGTGAATTGTGAGTTTGTGAGATTGTCATTTGTTTGTATGTTCGTACTCGCGTACAGGGTGAAATTTTGAACCAATTTTGATGAAACTTGGTGTTTATAGGTTCTATGGTTTTTTTTTGTCGTTGGCGGGTTTTGAAGGATGGTTCCCATAAAAGGGGGGAAGTTTATTGCGGCGTTATTTACCGACCGATTTTAATGATATTTGGTAGGTAAATAAAGTACACAATTATTACAACTAGTGGTAAAAATTAACAGAATTGGTTAAGTAGTTGTCGAGATATGACAACCAACTTCAGATTGCGTGTATCAGTGAGGGCGCGTGGATGTGCTTGATACATTTTAGCGCTGAATAATTTTCTTGATTTTACGTTTTCTCCATTTATAAAATTATTACTTGTTTTTATAAGAATATACACCGTTTTTTTAATTAAGCCGTTAAGGAGTTCCATTGATCATCATATTCGACTACGACAATTACTTGACCATAACGACGTTACGGTAGGTGACTCAAATATCCGGATAGCCTGTAAAAGATTCGCCCGAGTATCGTTAATTTCTTCTAAAAATTGAAGAGTTCCGTTACTTTCTCAGGGATCCCATAATTGGAACCTAACCAAACTCTCATCAAATTAAAATTGAAGTACGTGCTTTCCAATAAAAAAATATCATCGAAATCGGTTGGCGTGATATTGAGTTATTCGTCTATTTGTAGCGCACATACTTAATGCAAATTTAAGACTTATATAGTTTTCTAATAGATCTCATGATCAGAACTGGACCAAATTGAAATGGGACCACACGGAAGTCACCAGTTTTCAATTAAAAAAATCATCAAAATCGGTTCATCCAGTCAATAGTTCTGTGGTAACAATAATAAAAAAAAACACAAAAAAAACAGTCTCATTGAGAACTTCCTCCTTTTTTAAAGTCGGTAAAAAATAATTCAGTAGGTCTTAGGTACCAGTCATCACACCACTCTCCTCGTCAATACAAGATCAATCAACAATCAAGAATCTTTTAAAGTATAGGATTTAAGTGGGTAATCAAAACGCGCTATAAACTTATTGAGACAGAGATCCAGAGAGAGACAGCTCTCTCTGGATCGAACTTAGCGCTATTTTCATGTAAAATCATAGAATATCCTATTAGTTATAGTACCTACTGATAGGATATTCTGATACATAGCGTTACCTAAATAAGTCCCACAAATCTGATAAATAATTATATACTTACGTATAAATAAAATCTTTAAAATGTATTAATGTAAACAAAGCATCCAGTATCGGAGCAGCGTGCAATAGCCAAGCGCGGCCACGCCAAGTTTCTTCCAATTTTAAACGTAATTCTGTTTCTTTAGTTATTTTTCCGTCGTAACTAAATTTAGATGCATAATCGTGATCATTTGTAGAATCGTTCTGCCTTTCACCGCGCCACCAGAACGAAACAGAGTATGGTCGTGTTACAGTGGTAGCGTTGTCAGCCGCGTGGTACTCGCGCACTATCCATACAAAGCCTCTGTCTCGTGTCATGCCGAGCTCCTGCGCCGCGGCGAGGACGTCGGCGGCCGTGGCTGCTTCACAGTTCACTAACAATACTCGGGCATCAGCATTAAGCAGCTCCCGGAGCACGCCTGGGATGGCAAAGCTCGAGTTTATTGTCAAGTCCTTTATTATCAGGGGTGGAGCGGAGGGGAGACCAGCAGAGTTACGTAATGCACGTGATACTGCCTCGGCAAGCTGGGTTGGTTCCGAGATAATGGCTACACGCCGCCAGCCGCAATCAGCCAGTAGGCGCCTCAGCGCGAGTATGAGGTGTTCTAACTTTCCGTTAGATGAACCTATATTTGGATAATGACTTCCTGTGTATAAATCATACGTTAATAGCACTATATTGTACTCCATGGCAAATGATCTTGAAGCAAGTGCTATTTTGTTAGGCAAAACAACACCGATCACGTTATGCCAAGATATATCAATTTTATTCCAATGTTTTATTTTTAAGTTCAACCATTTCATATCGAAGCAATTTATGAAAATCGTTTGAACGACGATATTATCTGTACCAAATAAACTTGAGTCTTTAATGTTCTTATACTCCGATAACGCTTTCATCATATATAGATATTCATTTAAATTTTTAGCTTCACTCAAGCAAATAATTACTAGCACTCTTTTTATAGATTTGCCCAATAGAAATACCGATTTTTGCCATTCTTTAATCTTCTTGTAATTAAAAACCCGACGACAGGAGGTTGCCGTGACGTCGTTGCTCAATTGATACTTAGCCAATATGCCTGTTAATAGCCAAAGTTCAGGCGAAAATTTAATAAATGCGTCTGGTACTACTTCACCGACGTTATTACCGTCACCATACTTCAACGAGACAGTTTTGTTAAAAATAAACTCCGTTGTATATAGGGCTGTTACATATTTGCTTTGTTTATTATTATTTTCTTGATAATAATTATCTGTGCCAAATGCTACCTCTGATAGTGTCATGATATATGTTAAATCAAATAAAAACAGGGATCTGTTTGGCTTTCGGAGCATTTTTATGATGTTTAGTTCATCTTCCTCTTCGAAGCAAGCTCTTAATGATTCTACGTTTGAGCGTTTTATTTTCTTAGCCCAACATATTTCATCTTTTACTAGGTATATGGTGGCGTAAGTGAAATTGTTTGTTCTGTAAAAGAAAACATATATAAAATTTTATAATTTACATCTCATTCATCTACGAGATGGACAGATGACCCCAACAAGTGTCGAGAAGACGCTAGAAGAAAGCCGCTTCCAGTCGGTCTTTTTGGAAGTCCATAAGGGAGGCCTATGTCCAGCTGTGGACTTCTTAATAAAACATAAACATATTATTATGAAGACGATGACAAGCTAAAACAGGTTTTTAAATATTTTTACGATGCACATTTTTCGGTTTATGAAGAAAAACATTAAAAAAATATGTGATTTCTCCCTTTTATCTACTAGCTTGTACGGAAGCCTCGGTGGGTGAGTATGACTCGCACTTGTCCGGTTTTTTGTAGTATTTGTTTTTATAGCGGCAACAGAAATACATTATCTGTTCTTTTGCCTCTATAACAACAAATACTAAAATACAGAATAAGATAAATATTTAAGCCCCCTTAAATATTTATTTTATTCTGTTTTTAGTTTTTGTTGTTATAACGGAAACAGAAATACATCATCTGTGAAAATTTCAACTGTCTAACTAACACGGTTCATAAGATACAGCCTGGTGACAGATGGACAGACAGACAGACAGCGGAGTCTTAGTAATAGGGTCCCGTTTTACCCTTTGGGTACGGAACCCTAAAAATCTATTTATTTGATTCAAAGTAGTTCAAAATGTTCCGAACAGTATCCCTGTACAGTAACAGTATCCTTCCTCATGTTTGCTGAAACCTAAAATCATGAAATGGACAAGGTGAATATATTCTCCTGTTATTTGATTTTATAAAAAAAAATGGTTATGCAAAATAAAAATAAAATCTGTGGAAAAAAATAATAATTTCGTGTTGAAGATTATATTTTTATTCCAATATAATGACAACACTAGGTTAAGACTGCACGATATTCGACCTTGACTCGACTCGACACAGTTTGATACTTGTATGCTTTGACCAGACATAAAGTGAAAAAGTGGTGTTTTGCTGTTGTTTATTTGATGTGTTAGTATATTATTATGTGTTTGTTTAAAAGTATTAAGTAGTAAGCACGCACCTCTATCTTTTCGAAGTTATGTGAATACTATACATTTCCGTAAACTTCAAACAATGAAGGAAAACATTGTGAGGAAACCTGCATGTCTGAGAATTATTAACAGTTCTCGTAGATGTGTGAGTCTACCAACCCGCACTTGGCCAGCGTGGTGAACTTTGGCCTAATCCTTTTTAAAATGAGATGATGACTCGTACCCAGCAGTGGGACAGTTAAAAATTATGGCCTCAGACCCTCGGTTTCTAACTATTAGACCTAGAATTTCATTATTTACCATAGAAATAGATTATACTAAAAACATCAAACGAAAATTAGTTTGAGCATTCTGTGATAATAAAAAAAAATCTTTCACCCCCTGTCAATTCGAAGGTTATTATTGACTTTTTCCCAAAATAGTTTTAACAAACAATACTCGTCAAATGGTTTTCTATTTATCTATGCCACGCCATTTGCGACGGAACCATGTCATAATGTGTGTCATGCTCTTGGTCAATTATTGTCTTTGTAATTCATCAAAACGTAGGCTTTTGCCCAACAGTGGGACAATTATATACTTTATGTAATAACTTTTACTAACCTTAAATACTAACTCTTAATTTTTGCGATAAAAATTATGACAGATCCTTTTACATACTGTGAGTAATAAACCTACCAAATTTCGTTCAAATCCGCCCAGTACTTTGAATTGTGTCGATGAAATGTTTATATCTTAAAATTAAAAAGTCCATGGGCTCAATTTTTTAATCGTTTGAATTTTATCGCAAACGGATATGACTTTGTTTCACTCGCTACTGTAACTAATGATCTCAATTGGTTCGAATTATAATTGTACTAACAAGAAATTCTACGAAAATATTTTTGATATAGTTTGAAAGTTAGGCGACAGTTAGGCTGCATGAGAATTCCTTTCGAGCGATTTAAAAATCGCACCCCATATATGAAATGGTACTGCATCGATTTTGATAAAACTTACACTGTTTCTTAATCTGGCAGATAGGTACTTTATTGGATAATAAAAGAATTATTGCAATAAGAATCTCCCTTTTTTGAAGTCGATTAAAAAGTGAGTCATTAATTTGTTTATTTAAATATGAGAAATATTTCAAAAACTTTTTTTTTTGTAGGTATCTTTTATATTGTCTGAGTAGGAAAATGAATATTTTTCACTACTCCGTCGCCAGTCTATGTTATATTATTATCTGAAAAAAAATAATTAAATATTAGGTACTTCTATCTAAATAAATAAATTTCATGTCTCACTTTTCTAATAACCCTAACCAATGATTTTTTACGTGTGTTTTAAAATGCTATGATGCGCGAGAGAGATAGCTGCGCGCGTTGAGCTCCACCTTTCTTCTAGATTTGATTTTTGCCGGTACTTCACGCCGGATCTGTTGCTTACACTATACAAGAACAAGTTAGGTCGTGCATGAAGTATGGTTCGCATGTTTGGGACGGATCGGCCAAATACCAACTCCAGGCGTTGGAATCTATTGAGAAGCGTTCCAAGAAGCTAATTGTCAACGAATCCCTAGTAAAAACTAAGGTTCAAAGGCTAGGAAAACTAAGGTTTCCCTAGCCCTTTTTTATATCGAATGGTTTTTTCGTCGGTTAAAAACTGATAAAACCGACTTCATTATTTTAGTTTAAAAAAACTGAAGTAACCGACTTCAAAATACGCAATTTCGTTTATTTGGATGACATTTTCCAGTTTGTTATAAAAACCAGTGGCGTAACTATAGGGTGGCAGGGCTGGCAAAATGCCACGGGCCCCCGACCCGAGAGGGCCCCGGCTTCTTTAGCCGGGGGCCCGTCTGAGTACAAGCTCAGAAATAACCTAACATTTTTAACTGAATCTACCTAAGTACTCTTTAAAATTATAATTACAACATGGCACAAAGAATTTGCCACGGGCCTCTGATGGTATAGTTATGCCACTGGTAAAAACCAAAGTACTGAACCTATATTGATATAATTTATATCGGACTACATCTGAAGTATGTCCTACCAAACAAAAAAATCATCTAAATCAAGTCATAATCGGGGCGAAGTAATCCCATAAAAACATACAAAAAAACATGCAGTTTAATTGGGAACCCTCCTTTTTGGAAGTTGCTTAAAAAGCGTCATCGTTTCATTGCAAAAGATCGAACGAACATTTATAATTCTATATTTATCGTACGAATAGTTAAATTATTATTGTAAAATACGTTTCCGGAGTGAATCTTCCTGGTTACAATCTGGGTATCTTTAAATCGCGACTGAATCGGTTTCTTCTAGGAAAGCGTGCTCCATCGTAGACCGCAATATCGCTTAACAACAGCTGAGTTGACGATCAAACGCACATCTATCTTGTACAAAAAATCAGTATTGTGCGACAGTTGTTATTTCACCCTTTTCAGTTGTTGAATTGTCTTGAACTCATGCTAACCTCGCTCGCGACGCTTGACAGTTTTTTTTTTATAAAAGTGGTTTGAGGGTGGTATGAGAGGTTTGATCCTGGCAGCAGGGGTTCAGCGCTATTGGTATACACATTCCACGCTCGACAGTTAACCCTAGAACCCTACGTTACACGCGAGTTTCAATACGTCGTCCGTGACTTCAAACAGTTTATGCGCTGGTTTATTATGTGCATAATCTATTATTGTATAATCAGACCAATTATAAAAAAAATATGGAAATGACTTATTAATTATTATTATAGTTGGTTGCATTTTGTATACTCACTCAGGAATAAAGTCACAATTACGATTCATCGTACGCAGCCTCCTGACGGCCGACCTACATTCATCGCTGTACCGGCCGAAGAAACTACGTTGAATCTGAAGCTGCAGCAGGTTTCCCGCCGGCACCTCCACTGATCTAACAACAAAGAGATCTCACTAATATTGTAAAAGCAAGTTTATTTGTTCGCGCATGCGTGCAGGATGTGTGTGTGTGTGTGTGTGTGTATGACACTTATACGCAGTTTGCTGCACGAATGTAAATGGATAGTTATAAATGACTTACAACTTACAGTATATGCGTGCTCTCAGCAGACGGCACCTCGGTGCCTCGCCGGTACAGCTGGATGAGATGTATGTTGTACCCGGTGCTTGCCAGTGTAACTCGCAGCAGCGCGGCGGCGGCGTACTCCAATTTGTTATTCCACAATAACGCTATATTGACAGTCTGCTCTTCTGATTGAAAAGTATCTTATGAAAAAAAAAACACGTTATGGTTCAATCTGAAGCAATTAATTGGAAATAGCATTGAATTAAACATTTTTAAAGATTTTAAAGATTATTATCTAGTTTAAAAAACTGAAATTTGGTATGAACAAATTATGAATGGTATGAACATACATATTAATCACGCTGAAAAGTCGTAGAATAAAATATTGAAGACCAAGAAGAGAAGGGGACTTACATTTGGTTAGATAATGGTTTTGGGGATTGAGTCACCCTCGTCCGTGGGGAAAGCACCCCTTAACATCAAACCCCACACGTGATCCCTGGCTGGTGCTAATCAAGTGACAACACACTGGTGGTAGGCTTTGGCCGTGGCTAGTTACCACCCACCGGACAAAGACATGCCGCCAAGCGGCCTAGCTGTGTTCCGGTATGATGTTCGATGAAGCCATTGAGGAAAACAACGCGAGAACACACATCGCGATGACGCATTGGGTAACCAGTCATGGAGGGTAGCGGGATCCGAGGCACGGTGCACCGCTGGCCGACCGCAGTTAGTAGGGGGCCCAATGGCTGCCCCGCCAACTTGCGAAAAATCCCGGAATGTGCCATCGTGCCGGTCGACGACCGGATGAAAGGGCCCGATGGATATCCCCGGGGGGGCTCGGGCGTCCCCGCACTCTCCAGACTGGTTCCCCACCGATGTTACCTCGCGGCGTGTGCCTCCTGGTTGGCAGCGCGGAGCCTCATTCCACTGCCGTTGTCCTACCAATTCCCTCGCCAACATCATGCAGTACAAAAACAAAGATAAGATTACACAGCGGCTGCACGCCCTTTCACTAAAAGTGCACCTCACTAACATAAGAGGCTTGCACTCAAATCTCGTGCCAGTCCATCATCATCTTGAGACTGATAAGCCATCACTCCTGTTCTTGACGGAGACGCAGATAGGAACACCGAGTGACGTGGCGTATTTAATTTTGTTGTATCCTGGGTACAAGCTGGAACAACAATTTTAAGCCCCATGCTGGAGAGTGCCTATATGCCCGTGACGACGTCTGCTATCGGCGTCTCCGTAATCTTGAAGACCCCAGATTCTCCGTGCTCTAGATACTGGTGGACACAGGTATAGAGAAAATTATCTATGCCTGTGTGTACCGGTCATACAGCTGCGATCAGGAGGCAACAGATCTGATGAAATATCTCGGTGAAGCTGCGGATGCGGCTCAACTCAAGTATCCCACAGCCCAATTAGTGTTACTGGGGGATTTCAACGGCCCCCACAAAGAGTGGCTGTACCCATACCGGGACACTGACCATGCTGGGTTAGAGACGCGAAAGCTTGCTTTAGCGTTAGATCTTACCCAGCTGGTTCAAGGTGCAACACGGGTGTCTGACATTGAATCGCACACACCTTATTGCTTGGACCTTCTACTAACAACAGATCCAAACCGTTACTCAGTGTCAATTTCGTCTCCGCTGGGTAACTCCGATCACTGTCTGGTGAAATCAGTATCAGTCTACTCCCCACCTGATCCTAGCCCTAGAGGTAGTCGACGAGTATGGCGATACAAATCGGCAGACTGGGACGAGATGCGAGCATTTTTCGCCTCTTATCCCTGGTGGTCTGTGTGCTTCTCTTCTGACGATCCTTCAAGCTGCGCGGATGCCGTGACTGATGTGTTGCGTACTGGTGTGGAGTACTAAATCCCATATTCTGACATTCCATTCCATGAGCTTTGCCAGACGCAAAGCTCGCCCATGGTTTGGCCCCCATTGCAGTAGTGCTAAAGCGCTTAAACACGAGGCATACCTGGCTTGGTTTGATACTCGACACCGTAAGGCAAAGGACCAGGATACCAGAAGAAGAAAGCACTTAACCAGGCTCCCAAGTCCTACAAAAAGGACCTACAGAGGGCTCGCTTTGATCACATTAGTCGAATAGGGAACAAATTAGCATCGCACCACGCAAAGAAATTCATTTAAAAAATCTAAATAAAGAAATTCATTTCTCACTTTTCTAATATGATTCACTCACTGATTTTATATGTTTAAAAATGTTGTGATGCGCGAGAGAGATAGCTGCGTCGAGTTGACGGTCAATAACAGGCCCATTTACCTATTTTTGAATTTAAAATCTATATTTAAAAAACTTTTTAAAAACAAGCTTTTGTTATGTTCTTGTTAATAATAAAGTACTCGCCAAGACGAATCAAACGAGCCGAAACACGATAGGGTTGCGTCGTTTCATTACAGAGTTCCTATGACCACCTTCCAGCTCCATCATCAGACCCTGGTTACAATTGAAAGACAAACTACTCGTCAAGACGATTCAAATGAGCCCAAACTCGATGAGGTTGTGTCGTGCATTGCGAAGTTCCTTTGGCCATCTTCCAGCTCCATCATTAGATCAGCACTATGTCATCATAATATTGAATTGTAACGCGATTTACACATGTATGCAAAATTTCAGCTCAATCGGTAAAGTAAAACATAAAAATCTCCGACATAAAAAACATCTCAACCGATTTTGTTGAAAAATTGTACACACTAGTACGAGTACACATCTTCGATCGATCAAATCTTCTTTCAAACGATAAATTAAAACTAAATCAAAATCGGTCTATCCGTTTGAGAGCTACGATGCCACAGACAGATACACAAAGACACAGATACATATAGGTACGTTAAAGTAGGTTACATTTATACCACTCCTCTTTTTGGGTCAGAGGTTAAAAATGATCTTTACTATGAAGGTTTTATTTCGGAGTGATTATTCACTATAATATTATAAAAGGTTGTTTAGAAAAAAAGCTTAGTAATAATAATTGTTTTACTTTCAATAAACTTACCTCTTATTTTCAAGCATGATGCTTCAGAGTAACCCTCCCTGTAACGACAACATAAATTGACCATAATTAGGGTTCCGTAGTCAACTACGACCACTTATAGTTTTGCCACGCCCGTCAGTCTGTCTGCCCGCCCGTCCGCGGCTTAGCTCAGACTATTCATCATCATTATCATCATCTCAGCCATAAGAAGTCCACTGCTGGACATAGGCAACAACAGCAACAGTAACAGCATGATGGCCGCGGTCGCAGAGAGGCTCGACTGCCCTTACATAGCTCATTGCTGCATACTGCACATTGTCTCTGAGCACAGTGTGTGATGGGCAGCGGTGAGCTAGTTAAGAGGGGCGCCTTATAATTTTAATGTACTACAATTTTATAATTTCAAATTGACATTTATTTTTTTATTTTATAAATGTATTATAATGTGACTATAACAAATATCTATATTATTAAAAGAAAAACAATATACCCGACTGCTGAAAAGCAGTTTTTGCAGTTTAACTTACGATTTCGTTACGCTTGATACGCTGTTGGGTGTACGTTTTTTTTTTTGGAGAGAGTATGCGTTAAATCGTCGTATAAGATTATAAATGCGCATTCTTCTAGTAAAATCACTTATATATTACGAAAAAGTTTGTTGGAGGTTCATCATCATCATCTCAGCCATAAGAAGTCCACTGTTGGACATAGGCCTCCCCCATGGATTTCCAAAAAGACCGATTGGAAGCGGCTTGCATCCAGCGTCTTCCCGCCACTTGTATGAGGTCGTCTGTCCATCTCGTGGCTGGTCTTCCTACGCTGCGCTTGCCGGTACGTGGTCTCCACTCGAGAACCTTTCGGCCCCATCGGCCATCAGTTCTACGTTCTATGTGCCCTGCCCACTGCCACTTCAACTTGCTAATCCGCTGTGCTATATCTCTGACTTTTGTACGTCTACGTATCTCTTCATTTCTGATTCGATCTCGTAGAGAGACTCCGAGCATAGCCCTCTCCATAGCTCGTTGCGTGACCTTGAGCTTCCTTATAAGGCCCATAGTTAGTACACACTGGCTGTAAACTTTCGACTTGAGGGACTGGGGAATATTGGACGACAAGACGCTTTTAAGTTTCCCGAACGCTGCCCAGCCGAGTTGGATACGACGATTGACCTCCCTCGTAAAGTTGGACCTGCCTAATCGGACCGTCTGTCCTAGGTAGACTTATTCGTCAACAACTTCAAGAGTGATGTTCCCAAGAGATATTGGGGTGGGCACTACATGGGCGTTCGATATAACCTTCGTTTTGTCCATGATCATTTTGAGGCCCACCCGTTGGGAAATCTATTGAGGTCTTCGAGCATCGTACTGAGCTCTTCCATCGACTTGCCATGACTACTATATCGTCGGCAAACCGAAGGTAAGTGATGTACTCGCCGTTAATATTAATGCCGAGCCCTTTCCATTCCAGAAGCTTATAGGCATCTTCCAAACCGGCGGTAAACAGTTTCGGAGAGACAACGTCTCCCTGCCTCACGCCTCTTTTCAATGAAATTGCCTATGAGTTCTGGTCTTGTACTCGGACTGAGATGGTGGCGTTGTTGTACAAACACTTCAGCACTTTGTCATACCGATAGTCAATACGGCATCGCTGGAGAACCTCAAGCACCGCCCAGGTGTCGGTCGAATCAAAGGCTTTCTCATAGTCCACAAACGCTAAGCAAAGGGGCAAGTTATACTCTTCGGTCTTCTGTATCACTTGCCGCAGCGTATGGATGTGGTCTATGGTACTATAGCCTTTTCGGAAACCGGCTTGTTCGGGAGGCTGGAAGTTATCAAACCTGCGTTCAAGACGATTCGTGATGACCCTTGAAAACAGCTTATAGACATGGCTCAGAAGCGAGATGGGTCTATAGTTCTTCAGCAAAGTGTTGTCTCCTTTTTTGAAGAACAGCGCCACCACGCTTCTTTTCCATGCTTCCATGCATTTTTGAATTGAAGAGCCTCTGAAGGACTTTCAGTACCGGTGTTCCACCCGTTTTCAGTAGCTCTGATGTAATTCCGTCGTCACCAGGTGCCTTGTTGTTCTTGAGCTGTTTCAAGGCCATCCTAATCTCGTACAGGCTGATGTCCGGGATATCTTCGGTATAATGTCGAGTCAGCTCTTGGATCTTGGCCCAAACTGCTAACTGGTTTTGCGACCGATGTGTATAACTGTCCATAGAACCTCTCGATTTCCCTCAAGACTTCTGCTTTGGTCGACGCTATACTGCCATCTTCCATCTTCAGCTTCGTCAACTGGCTGTGCCCAATAGACATGTCTTTTGCGAACACTTTAGAGCATTTATTCCGCTCTATCGTCTCTTTAATACGATTAGTATTAAAGGTACGGATGTCGTGTCACATAGACTTTGATATGAGTCTATTGAGCCGCATATATGACTCGGCGTCACCGGAAGACTGCAGATGCAATGAGCGTCGTTCAGCCATGAGGTCGAGGGTATGGCTCGAGAGCTTTTGCGGTCTATTTGTACGGTGGGGCTTATAAAACTTCGCGCCCACCGTACGGACAGTTTCCACAAACCTGTTATTGATCTCATCCACCGATGCGCAGCTCTCCAGGCACTCGAAGCGATTTGATAGTTCGAGCTGAAAGCTCTCGGGGTTTTGAATATGGGCGCGAGTGGGTCGGAGTGTAGACTTCATCATACGGGACCTCTCAAGTTTAACATTAATATTCAAAGTGCCTCGTACCATTCGGTGATCCCTTCCGGTTTTAACCATGTTGATCACAGAGACATAATTGAATATTTGTTTCTTGGTGGTCAGGATGAAGTCTAGCTCATTTCTCGTAGAACCATCGGGACTCAACCAGGTCCATTTCCTATGAGGTGGCTTCTGGAAGAAAGAGTTCATCATGAAGAGTCCCTCTTTCTCCAGTAAGTCGGCCAACCTCTGTCCCCTGGGGTTCCGTTGTCCATATCCAAATTGCCCCACTCTCAACTCACTTTTGCATTTCCTGTCCAGCTTCGCATTGAAGTCCCCCATAACAATATTAAAATAGGTCTCAGAAGTGTGTATGGCCCTACTAATGTCCTCATACATCACCTCCACTTCATCATCTGAGTGTGCCGAGGTCGGTGCGTATACCTGAATGACCTTTAACAAATATCTCTTGGATACTCTGAGTATCAGGTACGCAACTCTGCTCGATACTCTGTCGATGGCAAGAATGTTGTTAACAAGGGACTTGTGGACGAGAAACCCGACACCACCTTGGGACTGTTGGTCGCCCTCCCGGTAGTATAGGTTACCGGATTTCAGGGTTATCGTGTCCTCACCCTCTCGTCGGACTTCTGATAACCCCAGGATATCCCAATGTAACCTACTAATTTCTTCCTCCAGCTCAGCTAGCTTCTTGTCTGTCCTCATCGTGCGAATATTGTGTGTTACCAGGGCCAGTCGTCGTTTATGCAGGGGGTGGTAGCCGGATCTCTTCCGGAGATTCTTAGCACCCCTTGCTCCGCCGTGACCGGGACCGCTACCGTAGCCCGGTATAGCGGAGCTGCCGGGGACTTCGCACATCAAAATTGGTGACCTCGTTTAGGCGGTAGGTGATTATATAGAAACATACATACCCACATACATACAAACATACACTCGAATAACATTACCCTCCTACGTAGGAGGGTTATGTACTGTGTAAGAACACAGTTAAGTAAAAATTCTGTCCGAATAGGACAGGAATTTGTAATATTCCCTCACATTGTCGGATTTATAGGAAAAACAAAGGATATAAACCGTACTAGAAATTAACCTATTTGTATGTGGATCGAATATAGACTTCCAACCAACTTAGACCATTTCATAAGAATATTATATTAAACTATGAGGACATGAAGCTGATGTCGTAAGAAATTTGTAAGCAGCCTGTAACGGAAAAATAAAATAAAATGATGTTTATTGCATTTATCAGTGTGCTTGTGAGGTCTAATGATCTCAGAACCAATAGTAAATCATATTTAGGTTACGGTAGTTTTCTCCTTGATGAAGCAAGAGACTAATAGCTTAGATCTTTCAAACTGGAAGGGATGAGAGAACATGCAATGCTGTCGTGGGCCAATGAATCACCTTTAATACGAGAACGAAGGCTAACGACATTATAGAACACATTCCCGTGTCCGGAGACAGTTGTTTGCAAATGATGATGCTACATTTCATGATGTAAAATATCAAATAACCTTAACTATACTTAACTAGGAAAGAAACAAATTTATTAACAACTATAACCTATATTAGATGTAACCTACACTAGCTTAATATAATAGTAAACAAATTACTACTAGGCAGTAGGCACTGCTAAGCTACTGTTACATACAGCCTAAACGACTTCACCGATTTTGATGTGCGAGGTGTCGTTAGATTCGTCTTTACTTCCAAAGTATCATAGGCTTTTGTAATAATAATAATACATCTCTCGCAAAAATAAAAAATCGCCCTCTTCCCTCAAATATGGTTGAGGAGAGCGATGGCTGGCACATGCGTCAACTCGTGAACGGGTACTGCTTGCGGGAGCTGAACTGCTCGGCGTACACACGCATGCATGTTAGTTAAGTGTTAATGTCCGTCTTGCTCTTGTATGCTAGTTAAAAAAATATTTAAACTTAGTTTAAAAAATAAAATGTATTAGCTTATAAAAGGCACGGACCCTGGAGTATGTGGAGCTCAAATTTTTAAATAAAAAATTAAAAAAACTTATATATATCTGACAATACATAATATCTACACTAATATATTCATATACATTTCGTCTATGTTATTTATATTATATTGAGCTTTTACACGAGTTTTGAAACATCTAATGATGGAGCACGCTTATAAGTGGCAACTCATTCCACAGTTTGAAAACATCTAATGATGGTGCACGCTTATAAGTGGCAACTCATTCCACAGTTTGAAAACATCTAATGATGGAGCACGCTTATAAGTGGCAACTCATTCCACAGTTTGAAAACATCTAATGATGGAGCACACTTATAAGTGGCAACTCATTCCACAGTTTGACAGCTGTCACTGCGAATGAGGAAGCAACTTGGTTCTATGCTGAGGGATATCAAGCGTCAGATTCTCTGATGATTTTAGAAATCAAGAAATAAAAGAAGAGCGAAGTGGAAGTTTTTTTTTTTTGCATTTTTTATACATATATGTATATGGTTTTTATTATTTTTAAATATCCTAATTTATAAGTCTAATAAAGAAACATGAAAATTATAATTTTCAGTACTTACGTAAAATTTTGTAGTATCTTCTGAGACATGGTACTCGTAATGCGTGAAAAAGCTCATTTTCAATAATATGCCCTAAAATAAATATTTGTACTTACTCTAAATCATATTCGCTCAGGTTTACAATTTGAATAGAAGTAGTCAAACGCAGCACCAGGATCAGTATCGCCGCTGGCCGCCACATGACTTGCTTGTGCTGTCACAATAATTTATGAATTATTTTTTTCATCCTTTAGGTATTAACTACAACAAAACAATATACAACAAAACAATATACTAACTACTACACAAAAAGTTGTTGATTACCCCAGACCGATAAAGGTCTAAAGACAATCCAAATGCTCAAACCTACTACCAGTTGGCAGCATACCCAGCATGCTTGCCGCATTCACCGCATTGCCACGAAAAATGGCAATGCTTATGCGTTGAGCCAGTTATGCACCAGCATTTTGGTCCCGCGTCGCATCGAATGAATAATATACTGACGAGTTCCATCCTCGGCCACACCGCCGCATAAAATCAGGCGAGGTGGTGGTCAATCGTAGATCTATCTAATATCACCAGATGTAAGTACTCTTGTCAGTTTGATAGATTTTAAACTTAGATAATAACTTAAAAAATATCAAATTTCATCGATTTCAAAAATAATTAAAGAACGTTCGAGAAGTCAACATTAAGACAGAAACACTTGAACAGTAAGAGAGATCAAAAGTTTGAAAAAATTAAATTTTATTATTTATCATTTATTTACATCTCGGCTCTAGCCCGGTCTTCTGATGGGCTTCGGCTCCACAGCCGAAGCCAACGCTGAGAGGCCTATATATTAAATTTACAGTTATGATTAATGGAACTGTACGCGACGAGCGTGTGATGAACAGCCGGTAATAGTGAGTGAATAAGCGTAAAATCTTTGGTGGCCAGCAATGTAGTAATAGAACGCACAATGGATTTGCAACACGTTATAGCGCGCAATTAGAGTAAGAAAGTGCGATAATTGATAACGCTGTATAGGCGGGCGGGACATGTATGTGATTTCATAATTAAATAATGTTAGTGTTGATAAGTGCCTACATTAGTGTGATATTTGTAAGGTTGTGACTGTTTTGTAAGTCTAGAATAGGGGTTAGTACCCAAACTGTAATCTATACCTAAGTCTGTGAATAAAATGTATTGTCGGCTGCCTTTATTCCCCAAGCGAGGCTGTAGGTAGGTAGGATAGTCAGAAATTTCCGATAAATGCGCAAATAGTCGTAATATACCTATGGTCGGGCACCTACGGTCGAAAAATAAGTGGAAGTGCGGAGTGAACCTCGAACGTAAACAGGTGTAGTTCACGTACCTCTGTACTTGAAAAAATATTTTCGACATATAAGCAAGATATTCCACGAAAAAGTTATATCACTGTGAAGCCCTATTTCAAAGACAACTGTTAAACTAAAAATCTTAGAAAATAATAAGAAACTTGCTATAAATATACGTGTGTGAAAATTAAAAAGAACGAAATTTTAAACCGTCCAACGGTCCCGGTCAGCTGACCAACATCGATGAACAAAAGTGAACCTTACTGCTTCGAGATACGAGCAACCAGAGGAGCAACGAAACGAGACGAGTCTATGATAAGTACAGAACTTTTCCTCACACAATTTTCAACATATTACACACTAATCTCACAAAATGGACTGTAATGCATGTAAAAAAACTATTCACTTTGACACGGAATTATTAAAGTGTACGGCATGTCTGACGAAATACCACTATGCGTGTCTTAACATAACATCAGCTTACTATCTAGATAACATGTTTCAACTTAAAAAATCATGGGTTTGCCCTTCGTGCCAAAACGTTACAAATAGGCGAAATAGAAATGACAATACTCCAGTGAGAAAACAGGTTCTAGATCTGAATGAGACAATAATGTCGGTAGATGACACACCAGCTGAAGATCAAAATAAACAAGACACGACTAAAAGTAATGATCTATCCCTTCTAAACACGACAAATATTACCATATTAGAAGACAATACAATGTTACAAAAAAAATTCTTACTTCTTGATAAAAAGCTAGAAGAAAATAAACAATCAATTTTAACGGAGATAAGAAACACAATTGACTCAAGAATAGAATATAAAACTGACCAAATAAGAAATGAAATACATAAAAAGACAAATAAAATACTGGCTGACCAATCTACCATGACAAATCAAATAAACACACTGACGAAAACTATTGAAAGGCTAGAAAAAGAAAACCATAAACTAAAACAAGACATACAACAACTGTCTCCCAGCATAAACCGTATACAGACACAACAACAACATGCAGACAACACATTAGGAAGACTCCCACATCAATACACCACAGATAGGTCAAAAAAATTGGTACTTTATGGCTTAACGGAACACGGAGAAACCGACGGACAACTTGACCAAATGATAATAGATATTTTTCAAAATATACTAAACACAGACCTCACAGGCTATATTGAGGAACTCACGAGAATTGGAAGAAAAAGTTCAGGACGTAGACCTATAGTAATCGAGCTAATTAGTAAAAGGATGGTCAAATACCTCCTACAGCACAGTAGACTCTTTAAAAACACTGGACTTGCCATATCAGAGTATCTAGACGACACCGCCATACAAAATAGAAAAACCCTACAAATACAACTCAGGGAAGCACGACTTGACGGTCGCCATGCCGTCATTAGAAATAACAGACTATATGTAGATGGTAACCTAACACAAACTTACCTGCGGAAAAAAGCATCTTTATCAGCACCGATACGATCATCCCAATTACAGAACACGCCCGTCACACCGCGTGGCTCCATCAACGATGATTTAGCTCCGTCCACAATCACCACACACACACGTGCACAAGTCAATACAGAATATCGGAACTTTCGTCACTAAAAACACAGATTTTGGCATTGTATTCCAAAATATGCAGAGTCTGTACGGGAAACGAGACACACTTCAAGAATATTTACAAAATAACTATGCAACTGTACATGCACTCTGCGCAACTGAGACATGGCTATCAACGGCCAAACTACAACTGATTGACTACACCGGGTACAACACCGCCGCTGCATTCTGTAGGCATAAACGTAAAGGAGGAGGAACCATTATATTGCTACGCGACGACTTCGGTTATACGGAGATAACAGATATAGGGGCCCTGTCGATTGAATACTGTATAGAAATCAGTGCTATAATAATCCACAAATTCAATATTTTATTAATAACTATTTACTGGAATGATAAGCGGAGCGATTTATTCTATACCCAATTAAATAAACTACTAAATCTAATCTTAAATAAATACAATTCAATTGATACAATAATCGGTGGAGATTTTAATACAGATATATTGGAAGATAATATAAAATCGACCACACTACTAGACGTAATGCGAGAATATAATTTTCATCAATATGTAAAAGAAGCTACCCGTATCAGTAATAGTTCCGCCACTTGTCTGGATTTAGTATTTTCAAACTCTAATAAAAATAAAATAAATGTTTTAGTCCGGGATTTGGGGTTTTCGGATCATCTAAGCACTAAAATTATGATCAAAGACGTACTGTGTCCAAATGATAAGCCATTAAAATGGAAAATCAGAAAACGTCTGTTTAACAAACAAAATATGGACAAGTTTAAAAATGAACTGAAAACTCTAAACTGGCCTGAGCTTCTACATATAAATATAGACAAAACAGTAAATGATAACTATGAAATATTCAATGACATATTATTAGATACTTTAGAGCGCTGCATACCAAAAACAACGATAAAAATAAACTCAGCTAAAAAGCATAATTGGTTAACGCGAGGTATAAAAAAATCTTGTAAAAATAAGCGGCTGCTAAAACCCTTAGTTATATATTGTAAAAACACAACCTTGAGTAAATATTACAAAACATACGTAAAATTACTAAAAAAGCTCATAAATAAATCTAAAAGAAACGAATACATAAGGGAAATGAAACGTTCCGAAAATAAAACTAAAACGATGTGGAAAATAATAAAAGAGAGAACTAACAAGAATATAAAAAAGAACAAAAATAATATTAAACTAAAAATAAATAATAATATAATCTCCGATCCGCATCAGGTAGCAAACACCTTCAATAAGTACTTTGCGTCAGTAGGTGATACGGACAGTGGAGGGGGACCGGCGGCGCGCGGCCGGCCGCCGCTCCAGCGCACGCACAATACTATGTATCTGAGCCCCGCCGAGCCGGGAGAAATATACTCCATAATAAAACAACTGAAAAGAAAATATAGCTACGGTGTTGACGAACTACCACCTATTTTAATAAGACATTGTGCCAAGGAATTAACCCTACCCTACTATTTACTAATCAACCAGTCATTCACCGAGGGTATATTTCCCGATCTTTTGAAAACGGCCATAATAAAACCTGTACATAAGAAATCATCAACATTAGAACCTAGTAATTACAGGCCAATCGCACTCTTACCGACTTCATCAAAAAATTTTGAAAAGGTAATGCAAAAGCGCCTTTATTCTTTTTGCGAAAAATTTAATATTTTTGACGAGTCACAGAATGGATTTAGGCGAAACCGATCCACAATTTTAGCTGTCTATAAATTCATCGATGAAATATTAAAAACTATAAATAACAAAAAATACGCAATAGGTATCTTATTAGACATGTCGAAAGCCTACGATAAAGTTAAATATGACATTTTATTAAATAAACTATATGATATAGGAATAAGGGGGGATGCACATAGTTGGTTTAAATCATTCCTCGAAAACCGTGCTCAGTATGTGGAAATTGAGAAGTTTGACCTCAAAACCGGTTTGATAAACGTAGCTCGATCAAAACTGCTTCAAATTAACCAATCAATTCCTCAAGGAAGTGTCGTCGCATGCATACTGTTTTTAATCTATATCAATGACCTACCTAAAGAAATTGACGACTCTTGTGTACTTTTCGCGGACGATATATCTATCTTGACATCTTGTAATAATAATATTAATTTAAATGACAAACTTACTGACATTTTTAATCGCATAACTAATTGGATGACGGACCATAATCTTGACATAAATTTATCAAAAACTTCAATAATGCAATTTCGACCCCATCAAAAACAACCTCTTGACATAAAATTGTCATTTAATAATAATCATTTAGAGTGCGTTAGCACTGCCACATTACTTGGCATCGATATTGACATGCATGTCAACTGGAAAAATCACATTAAAAAGCTGAAGGCTAAGTTGTCAAGCTTCGTATACGCCCTCAGAGAACTACGACGAGCAACAGACCAGGATACAGCTATTACAGCTTACTATTCATACGCGTTTGCCTGGATTAAATATGGTGTGATGCTTTGGGGGAACAGTGTAGACGCAAATGATTTATTTGTAATACAGAAAAAATGTCTACGTATTATAGCTAACATTAAACTACCTGATATAAATATACCACACTTTCACCGTTCTTATTTCATTAAATTCAAAATTCTGACATTAATTTCTCTATATATCTTCGAAAACTGCATATTCATAAAAAAACACCCTCAATTTTTCCCAAAATTAGCTTATAAAAGAGATTGCCTAATGAGATCGAACTATAAACATAATTTGATATTGCCATCTTCCAAACTATATATACACAGCTCCGGCCCTCATTCTATGGCTATCAAAATATATAATAATTTACCAACGCAGCTCAAAGAAATAGAAAATATACAGAATTTTTCTCAAACCCTAAAAAATATATTAATTAAAAAAGGCTATTATACGATAGAAGAGTTTTTTAAAGACAAACACATAATAGAATAAACCGTTCCGCTCCGCACTAGATTGCTATACCCTATTAGGGTGATTATGTATGTACCTATGCTATGTATGTAATTGTAATGCAATGTAAAATAAACAATAAACAATAAACAATACGCATAAAATTGCTAAGTAGGTGCATCAGAGGTAGGTGCATAGAAGCTTCTAGATGTCAATCGAAATCTCTCGAAGGATATGAGCAGGACATATATATCGTTTGCTACGTTCACACCCTTTCTAGAGAATACTCGAAAGGGCTCGCTAAGTTAACAGATAAGAACTTTCTCTCGCTCGCACAATGTTTCTGATTGGTTACTACTACAGAGACATTTGTAGTAGTGTGTATAGCGACGATACGAGCAATGGAAAATATAAATATATATTATGAGAGGGCCGCGAGTAAGTCAGTGTTATATAATAGTCAGTTACAGATATAGCTTAGAGTTCAGTGTAGTATGTGCCTAGTGGTAATAGTCAGTTCGCGACAAGCAGAGTACGCACATTTGAACCGCACATTCGAACCGCGCATTTGTACCACTGCCGCGCCGCCTCGCTTTCCCACCGAACTTCGCCGACAGTCTGAACCACCATTAAGAAGAGTTTTATTCTCCCAATCCATACATATTGAAAGGGACTACGAACTTCGTCACCACCTCATCGAACCGCCATACAGTCTACTCTAAGTGGTGGCGCTCGGACCTCCGTCCGTTCAGAACTATTGTACATTAATGGAACTTAAAAAAAACTTGACTATAGGCGAAATGGTTATGACTTAAAAAAGTTGTTTATAAGTTAATGTTCTGTGTATGAGCATCAAAATGATAAAATTGTACCTTTCAAATTCAACTCATTATCCAAAAATATTGACGCAGGCGATGAGTCACCACCCACTAAATTGCCACCCCCATTATTTATAGTTTATATAGTAATTAGTTATAGTTTCCACCACCCAGCCGGCCAGTTGGGGGTCAAGGGCTCCTTTAGCCCCAGGGAAACATCGGAGGCCACACACCGACGGCTCGCCACAAAGCCGTCTCTGGGGAATTTAAAGTATTAATGCGTTACTCACCTAAGATAATAATTTCACCCACAAAAATAATGTTTTTCGCTCCGCTCAGAATGCACCACACGCAAGCGGTGACTGACTTGATTGTGCTATATATAATATCATATATATCATACATATCATATATATAAACGTCATTCTGACGAATCGTTGCTACACCAACTTTCCTGTTCAATAACCGCGAAATTCCCATAATAGGAAATTATCAATTTGTTATTCCTTACATTATTTTATTTATTTAGTTCATTGGTACACAAAACAGAATACAGTCTTTACAATTATTTTACAATGTACAATTCATAATTTTGACTTAAACTTTATTCCTTAAATGTATACACAACATGTTATAATTAAAATTATTAGATTTTCAGCTTCAAAAGTAAAAGAAGTAAAAAAAAAATAATTTTAAATGATTAAATTAATTAAACTTCATCATCGTATGCAGCAAACATAATATTTTTAACGTCTCGTCGTAACTTAAATTTGTAATTTCGGTCATTCTCCGAGAGGAGCCATTCATTTATTACGTAAGACGATTTAGGGGGGACCCCTCCCCCCTAAATCGTCTTACGTAATAAATGACCCCCCGGTCAACCATATCTTTTTATTTTTCTTACATGGGGGTCATTCTTATAGGAGGGAGTCTTGATAGTTCTTACGTAAGATCACAAAAATGCGCAGATAAAATTCCGGTTTCCGAAAAGGCTATAGTACCATAGACCACATCCATACGCTGCGGCAAGTGATACAGAAGACCGAAGAGTATAACTTGCCCCTTAGCGTTTGTGGACTATGAGAAAGCCTTTGATTCGATCGAGACCTGGGCGGTGCTTGAGGCTCTCCAGCGATGCCGTATTGACTATCGGTATGTCGAAGTGCTGAAGTGTTTGTACAACAACGCCACCATGTCAGTCCGAGTACAAGACCAGAACTCAGAGGCAATTCCATTGAAGAGAGGCGTGAGGCAGGGAGACGTTGTCTCTCCGAAACTGTTTACCGCCGGTTTGGAAGATGCCTATAAGCTTCTGGAATGGAAAGGGCTCGGCATTAATATTAACGGCGAGTACGTCACTCACCTTCGGTTTGCCGACGATATAGTAGTCATGGCAAAGTCGATGGAAGAGCTCAGTACGATGCTCGAAGACCTCAATAGAGTTTCCCAACGGGTGGGCCTCAAAATGAACATGGACAAAACGAAGGTTATGTCGAACGCCCGTGTAGTGCCCACCCCAATATCTGTGGGGAACTTCACTCTTGAAGTTGTTGATGAATACGTCTACCTAGGACAGACGGTCCGATTAGGCAGGTCCATTTTTACGAGGGAGGTCAATCGTCGTATCCAACTCAGCTGGGCAGCGTTCGGGAAACTTAAAAGCGTCTTCTCGTCCAATATTCCCCAGTCCCTCAAGTCGAAAGTTTACAACCAGTGTGTGTTACCAGTGATGACATACGGCACTGAAACGTGGTCCCTAACTATGGGCCTTATAAGGAAGCTCAAGGTCACACAACGAGCTATGGAGAGAGCTATGCTCGGAGTCTCTCTACGAGATCGAATCAGAAATGAAGAGATACGTAGACGTACAAAAGTCACCGATATAGCACAGCGGATTAGCAAGTTGAAGTGGCAGTGGGCAGGGCACATAGCGCGTAGAACTGATGGCCGATGGGGCCGAAAGGTTCTCGAGTGGAGACCACGTACCGGCAAGCGCAGCGTAGGAAGACCAGCCACGAGATGGACAGACGACCTCATACAAGTGGCGGGAAGACGCTGGATGCAAGCCGCTTCCAATCGGTCTTTTTGGAAATCCATGGGGGAGGCCTATGTCCAACAGTGGACTTCTTATGGCTGAGATGATGAAATTCCAGTGGCAGATCCACTTTCTGAGTGGGTTTTGAACCCCTGGACTGAAATTTAAATCTTATGTAAGTAAAGATGAATGATTAAAACCAAAGTTTATTACTACCAAAAAATAAAAATTACTAATTCCTTTGTAAGTACAAATAAACATTCCTAAAAATTGTTACTTTGAAATATAAACATTACAATAAACCAAACATGTTTTCATGTTTTCCTTTATGTTCTTACGTAATACATATTACACAGAGGGGGGGGGGGGTTGGTTGGCCTATTCTTATTTTTTCTTATATATGGGGGGAGGGGGTCAAAAACTAGCAAAAATAGTCTTACGTAATAAATGAATGGCCCCAGAGGCCCCAGAGCTCAAATAAGCATGTCCGGGCGGAAAACTCCTGTGAAATGGTTCACTATCTACATCATATTTTTTTTTATGATAGCTATGATAACATTTTGGGACGAGCATGTATTCTTTTTTAGATAAACTAAATGCAAGCTAGCTTAAAAAAATAAAAACCATGGAAATGTTGACCTCGGTGCCATGTCCCAACCCTACAAAAAAACCCTAGGTTGCAAATTATTTTCATTATTTTTGGTCTAAAACATGGCATTATTTTGCATGTATTTCCAAAAAGCTAAATAGTTAGGTAATAACAAATCTTACAATATTCCTTATCAAAAATAAGCCTTATTATACAAGTAAATTTTCTTCATGTCCGAGGTTTAGAGTTGATATCAGTGGCGCGGACGGAATCGTTCTTAAAATCTGTACTTTAAGACGATAGAAGCCGTGTTTTTTCCCAAACAAAATCACACAAAAAGCGTAGACAGATTCCTCCCCCTAAATGAAACCAATTGAATGAACCAATTTCGTTGGTTTTTTAATATGTATTTGGTGCTGAAACTTTCTATGACGGCACGGTTTGTTTTCTTCAAATTTTATTACACTTTTGTAGATACAGACACTTGAAGTTAAGGATTTTTTGCCTAAAAATACGTCCATATTAAGTTGTTATTTTACAGCACCTAAGGGCGGCCGTACACGGACCGCTCGAGCGGTTGGTTGTTGACTGCTCGAGCTGTCGCTACCAACCGCTCGAGCAGTTGATTTTCTACCGCAGTCGAGTCATGGATTCTGACGAGGAAGCACTGCTTTTGCTGCTTCTGCTCAAGCGGAGACGACGGCGGCTACGTCAAAAGAGAAAATTTTAGAAGTTTAGAAGAAAGTTAGGTAGTTAGTTTTTTAGAAAGTTATTATTTTTGCAGTTGGCTACATTTTTTAATCTCTATTCAGCTGCCCCCCTTGCCCCCTTGGCAACGCCCTTGTCCACCTCCATTTTCAAAGATCAGTCGACAAATGAGACGAGACAGAGAGACAGACGCGAGGCCACAAGGGAATGGGGGGGAGGTCGGAGAGCTGTCGACTGCTCTAGCGCAATCAACGGCTCGAGCAGTCGGTGTATTCCTCGCGACCGCTCGCGAGTGGTCGACGGCACGCTGGAATTTCTCAATTTCTGGAATGGCTCCATACACGATCGTACCTGTGCTTGATATAGATGAAGCAGTTGCCCTATCCTACCTACCTACGTTATCCTATTTTATCTGAGATCGTTTGAAATTATAAAAATCTCACATCCGACATCCTTGACATCCAATATCCTTTTAGGAAGCTCCTACTAAATACACGAAAAAAAATTACGTCATGACGGCAAAAATATAGAACATTTAAATGCATCATGCCACATCCCTATTCGTACATTTCTGCAGATATTTGTGCCAAATAAATAACCTCACATATTTCATACGTGTATCTGTTCAATTATTTATTTGCATCGAGTCCGTGTGATCATGTCTGTTATTTGTCTCTCGTAAACTATGTTGCAAAACTCCAATGTGTTTATTTGTGCTTATTTTATTGTTTATTGCTATTTCCTCCCTTTTTGATTTTCTTAATATAGTATATAACAGTTGTTTGATGGATTTTTATTATTATTCCTGATTTTAAGTAAAATTAATACCTCTTTTAACAGTTTTTTTGGAGTTACGGACTTATAACCGCTGTTAATTGTATTTCATAGCGACGCCTGTATTGTAAATTAAGTATGTAAGTATAAGTAAATTACCTCGCATTCATGCCGCGTGCTGCGCCCTGCACCGTGTGACCTAGACATTAGACTCACTATGAGCAATTGAGCATATTGTACGTACGTACATACTCAGCACGGCGCGGCGAGGACTCGCATATTACCTGGAGAAAGCGAGTCAGATCGAAACACGGCGACCCTCTATTTGGAGGTAGTTCAATAAGTCAATATAATGTGATGCTTTATTGCTCGCTACCGAAACATATCAGCTTTATCATACGCGACCTGACTTCTATGGCCTATTCAGTATGATTTGTGACCAGTCTATCACAAATAGCGTTTTGTTTTAATCATATTCATCTTAAACCTTATCCGTATGTTTCCGTAAATTTATACCTACATTAAAAATAAATCCAAACACAATCAAATCATATAAAGTACTAGCAATTTTTGTCAAAAATCTAAAAACAGTCCTAATTTAAGAATCCGCCCCTGCACCTATTACAGCTGGCGATTGCCAACTTTTAAATTCCAGAAACATGTTGGAACTGGATGACTCCAGTAAATCATCTGCAGGGTCAGAAAAGTAATCAGAAAAGTAAAAACACAGGTGACCCTGCTCCGGTGTTTTCACTTTTCTATTTTTAGTTTTTTTTTTTTAGGGATTTTAAGGTTTTTAAATTAACTTATTGCTATAATACTGGTTTGGTTTCTGTTCTTATGCTATCACAAATGTTATATAAATGCCATATATAACAACAATAATAAACCATCCTGTATATTCCATTCGAGTACCTACATGTTGGTTTACGAGCCAGGCACGAATATCGTCAGTCATTTCCTCTGACGGACAAAGATTTTTTCTTTCTTTCAGATATTATGTTAACTATATAATTTGACACAACTTTCAATCCGGAGGAAATGACTGACTTTTTTTCTACAAGTTTGTGAGGCTACTGTTGCTCAACCCAGCATCGGAGCTGACGTTCACAATAAATCATAATAACTCTGGTGCGAGGCGCCTCACCGACCGAGAGTGACGTTTGCGCTGCTCCTTTGAAAAATACCACCGAATGCGGTTGAAACTATAGTGGGAATTTTCGGCTCAAAATAGACGTGAGTTACCCGTAGTTTTTATTTAAAACATAATAACTCTGTTAATCATTATATTTATTATAAACCGACCGGGAGGAAATTGGTCGCGAAAATCTGCTGGCTCGCGGACTATGTGTTGTTGACCGAACACAGACACGACGGTGATCGATGTCAACTTAATTAATGTAATCATCAGCGTTTTTGCATTACTTTTTAGTATAAATCCGTAGACTTTTCTACTCGTTATAAAAATACTAGTTTTACTAAATACTAGTAAGCTTTGTTTCCCCTGACACTTGTCCACTTGTGCGCCTGACGTGATGTTGCGTACCGTCGCCGTCGTCGAGGAGGTGCACCTATTTTATTATTATACTATATCAATTCTATCTCAGATAATGGCTTGCAGTCGATTACGCATGCTCAATAATTAAATGCAAGCATAAACTGAGCACTAAAACAATCATAAAAATCCGATTAAAGTATTCACTGTCGTAAAACTCAAACAATACTAACTGTATTGCCAATGTGCAAATATATTTTTTCCATAAACTAAACATATTTTTTTTTCAAAACTAAATCATCTTCAAAGTCGCCGACATAGCACAACGGATTGGCAAGTTGAAGTGGCAGGGCACGTAGCACAACTGACGGCCGATTGGGCCGAAAAGTTTTCGAATGGTGACCACGAACCGGCAAGCGCAGCGTAGGAAGACCAGCCACAAGGTGGACAGAAGATATCATACAAGTGGCAGGAAAACGCTGGATGCAGGCCGCTTCTTACCGGTCTTTTTAGAAAACCATAAGGGAGGATGTCCAGCAGTGGACTTCTTGTGGCTGAGATGATTATGATTAAATCATAGTGACTACCTACTTCGCACTTAAATTTAAGTATTGACTTTACACTTAAATACAAGATACTGACTCCACTTACATATTAGACCTATATTAAGGATATCTGAAACGGCTCCAACGATTTTAATGACATTTTGGGTATCTAAGTAGACTTAATTTTTAGTGAACCCGAGTTTGCCCGTATTTGGTCCCCGATCTTGGTCGCCCAAGGTACTTTTTCTTTATACGACAAAGTGTAACTACCGATTCTGCTGTTCATGCCTTTTATATTTTTTTTTTTATATAAGTTCAAGACACGCGTGGCGTGTCAAGCCAAATTATAACGAGTAGGTACTCCGAATGCTCGACGTACCTACTCGATATAATCATAATTATTTACTTCCTTAGGCGGGAAGTTGTCGGAGCTGGCAACACTAAGCTACGAATAGTGGTAGACGAAGGTATTGATGCATTCTATTCTATTGGTTGAGTTTTATGTGAGCGATGCAGGAGCTCGTATTGTTGTTTATGTTATGGCGGGTTTATCGGGAGATGACGTCACATACGGGCAGTGCAATTTTTATTTCGCAGGTGATCAGCGTTCCCTACCAGTCTCACCCCGTGTATAACCTCCATACGAATTTACTGCTCAAATATTTCGATGAGAAAATAAACAAGTACAATTAATTTCTAAATCGTAAAGACTAACTGCGTCATTGACTTCAAATTGATGAAATCAATAGATCTCTGTAGAATTATCACGGCTCAACTTACAGCAGCTTATACGTTTCTTTAGCACTATTTTAATTAAAGCACTTATTATAAATGCACCATGTTCACGCGCGACTGAAAAATGCGGGTGGATGATGATACTGTGAAAATGAACGCAAACCACGGTAAATATCCCGTTATAATAATAGTGTTTTAAGGAATGACCGTAATACTAGTTTAAAAAAGTATTTTAACTAACTGAACTGATTTTGAGTAAATATATGGGATCATCTCTGAAGAACAAAACAAAAAAATTACAACTTCAAAACAAAAAAGTATCATCAAAATAAATTCGCAATTGACGAATGGATTGAGAACCTTTTTGGAAGTCGGTTAGAAAGATGTTAAAAGCGAAACAAATGAAACTTTGTAAATTTTATAAATGTACTGACTACTTTTTATTCTGAAATATCTCTACTATTATCCCTAATGAAGTTACCTATGTTGTGTTTAAAGAATAAAGAAAAAATCACTTTTTAAAGGGGTTGAAATTATAAATTTCTTAATTTTTCTGTTGATTATATATATCAATCGTAATTTGCATACCAAATTTCAGCTTTCTAAGACTTCCTGTTGGTTTTATTTAATTATATATGCAAAAATGTATCTTAACAGCTTCTGAACGATTGATTGAAAATGACTGTATATTTTAAAACGAAACAACCGCCATCTTGATTTTCTACTCGATCGTTCACTTCGCCTGTGTCAGGAGCTAGTGGCATCATTACTTCCAAATATAAGAAAGAATAAGGATAACATAGTTCTAATAATTATTTAAATCCTTAAATTACATGTTTTCAATTACGCCCTTAACCTCTTATAACTAATACTTCAGAAAGTACCTTAGATTTTTGGTGAAAATAGGGTGGTACCCCCCAAATAAGGGTTGGAGGGTGAAAGTTACAAATTTCTTAATTTTTCCGTTGTTTGTAGGCAAATTGTAGTCTATATACCAAATTTCAGCTTTCTAAGACTTCAGCAAGTACTTTATGTTTTTGATGATCATCTAGGTTTATCATCCATACTATGTAAAAGAAACTGGCATACATTATAATACAAAAAAATAAACAGTTACAATAGTAGTGAAGTGTGTTTGAAACTTAAACGTATTTATCCAGTGTTCCAGTGTGAATAAAATTTTAAGTTTTAAGCAAAATTAGAAAATACTATTAAAATGAATAAATAAAATTATTTTACTATATACTTTTTGATTGGTAGGTTATACCCTTATACCTCAGAGGAGAAGGTGTCCCATGCAAATTTTATCAAAATTGGTTTATTACTTTGGTTTGTATATCATAATAACTGCAAAAAAAATCATTTTTAGGGTTCCGTACCCAAAGGGTAAAAACGGGACCCTATTACTGAGACTCCGCTGTCTGTCCGTCCGTCCGTCCGTCCGACAGTTGAAATTTTCACAGATGATAATTTATTTTTGTTACTGCTATAACCGTATTCAAAGCCGTGTGGTACCGGCTTAGAATAGTACTTCCCCCTCTCTTCCCGTGGGTGCCGTAAGAACCGGCTAAGGGAAATATCACCAGAAGTGGGCAGCAGCACATTCTGCGTAAAACGCCATCTACTGCGCTCGCCAACCCGCATGCCAAGCGTGGCGAATATTGGCAAAAACAGACGAGAAGCTAGCTGAGCTGGAAGAAGAAATGAGTAGGTTAAATTGGGATATCCTAGGGTTATCAGAAGTCCGACGAGAGGGTGAGGACACGATAACCCTGAAATCTGGTAACCTACTCTACTACCGGGAGGGTGACCAACAGTCCCAAGGTGGTGTCGGGTTTCTCCTCCACAAGTCTCTTGCTAACAACATTCTTGCCATCGACAGTGTGTCGAGCAGGGTTGCGTACCTGATACTCAGAGTATCGAAGAGATATTCGTTGAAGGTCATCCAGGTATACGCACCGACCTCGGCATACTCTGATGATGAGGTGGAGGTGATGTATGAGGACATTAGTAGGGCCATACACACCTCTGAGACCTATTTCAATGTTGTTATGGGGGACTTTAATGCGAAGCTAGGCAAGAGAAGCGATGGTGAGCTGAGAGTGGGACAGTTTGGATATGGACAACGGAACCCCAGGGGACAGAGGTTGGCCGACTTTCTGGAGAAAGAGGGACTCTTCATGATGAACTCTTTCTTCCAGAAGCCACCTCATAGGAAATGGACCTGGATGAGCCCCGACGGTTCTACGAGAAATGAGATAGACTTCATCCTGACCACCAAGAAACAAATATTCAATGATGTCTCTGTGATCAACATGGTTAAAACCGGAAGTGATCACCGAATGGTACGAGGCACGTTGAATATTAATGTTAAACTTGAGAGGTCCCGTATGATGAAGTCTACACTCCGACCCACTAGCACCCATATCCAAGACCCCGTGAGCTTTCAGCTCGAACTATCAAATCGCTTCGAGTGCCTGGAGAGCTGCGCGTCGGTGGATGAGATCAATAACAGATTTGTGGAAACTGTCCGTACGGTGGGCGCGAAGTTTTATAAGCCCCATCGTACAAATAGACCGCAAAAGCTCTCGAGCCATACCCTCGACCTCATGGCTGAACGACGATCATTGCAACTGCAGTCTTCCGGTGACGCCGAGTCATATAGGCGGCTCAATAGACTCATATCAAAGTCTATGCGACACGACATCCGTACCTTTAACACTAATCGTATTAAAGAGACTATAGAGCGGAATAAAGGCTCCAAAGTGTTCGCAAAAGACATGTCTATTGGGCAGAGCCAGTTGACGAAGCTGAAGACAGAAGATGGCAGTCTAGCGTCGACCAAAGCAGAAGTCTTGAGGGAGATCGAGAGGTTCTATGGACAGTTATACACATCGGTCGCAAAACCTGTTAGCAGTTTGGGTAAAGATCCTTGAGCCAAACTGACTCGACATTATACCGAAGATATCCCGGACATCAGCCTGTATGAGATTAGGATGGCCTTGAAACAGCTCAAGAACAACAAGGCACCGGGCGACGATGGAATCACATCAGAGCTACTGAAAGCGGGTGAAACACCGGTACTTAAAGTCCTTCAGAGACTCTTCAATTCCGTCGTGCTCGAAGGTACAACGCCAGAAGCATGGAACAGAAGCGTGGTGGCGCTGTTCTTCAAAAAAGGGGACAACACTTTGCTGAAGAACTACAGACCCATCTCGCTTCTGAGCCATGTTTATAAGCTGTTTTCGAGGGTCATTACGAATCGTCTTGAACGCAGGTTTGATTACTTCCAGCCTCCCGAACAAGCCGGTTTCCGAAAAGGCTATAGTACCATAGACCACATCCACACGCTGCGGCAAGTGATACAGAAGACCGAAGAGGATAACTTGCCCCTTTGCTTAGCGTTTGTAGACTATGAGAAAGCCTTTGATTCGATCGAGACCTGGGCGGTGCTTGAGGCCCTCCAACGATGCCCTATTGACTATCGGTATGTCGAAGTGCTGAAGTGTTTGTACAACAACGCCACCATGTCGGTCCGAGTACAAGACCAGAATTCAGAGGCAAATCCATTAAAAAGAGGCGTGAGGCAAGGAGACGTTGTCTCTCCGAAACTGTTTACCGCCGGTTTGGAAGATGCCTATAAGCTTCTGGAATGGAAAGGGCTCGGCATTAATATTAACGGCGAGTACATCACTCACCTTCGGTTTGCCGACGATATAGTAGTCATGGCAGAGTCGATGGAGGACCTCAGTACGATGCTCGAAGACCTCGATAGAGTTTCCCAACGGGTGGGCCTCAAAATGAACATGGACAAAACGAAGGTTATGTCGAACGCCCATGTAGTGCCCACCCCAATATCTGTGGGGAACTTCACTCTTGAAGTTGTTGACGAATACGTCTACCTAGGACAAACGGTCCGATTAGGCAGGTCCAACTTTGCGAGAGAGGTCAATCGTCGTATCCAACTCGGCTGGGCAGCGTTCGGGAAACTTAAAAGCGTCTTCTCGTCCAATATACCCCAATCCCTCAAGTCGAAAGCTTACGACCAGTGTGTGTTACCAGTGATGACATACGGCACTGAGACGTGGTCCCTAACTATGGGCCTTATAAGGAAGCTCAAGGTCACGCAACGAGCTATGGAGAGGGCTATGCTCGGAGTCACTCTACGAGATCGAATAAGGAATAAAGAGATACGTAGACGTACGAAAGTCACCGATATAGCACAGAGGATTAGCAAGTTGAAGTGGCAGTGGGCAGGCCACATAGCACGTAGAACTGATGACCGATGGGGCCGAAAGGTTCTCGAGTGGAGACCACGCACCGGCAAGCGCAGCGTAGGAAGACCAGCTACGAGATGGGCAGATGACCTCATACAAGTGGCAGGAAGACGCTGGATGCAAGCCGTTTCCAATCGGTCTTTTTGGAAATCCATAGGGGAGGCCTATGCGGGTAGATGGCGCGGCCGTCGAGTAAACATTACTCTTACGCGATTGTATTTGGATAAATATTTTAAGTGCTTATTCGACACTAATTCTTGTTGTAATAGTAATCTCGTTGCGTGATTTTTCGGTGACAGTGTTTGTGATCACAATAACTCGCTATATCTTGGAAAAATCTGAAATAGCCTGTGACGTGAACAATTCACTTTCATTTTGTAAACAACTTATATCAAGTGAGCTATTTCGTTAAAATCAAGTGTAAAATCTATGACAATACGTGAAATATACTGTCGTGGTTATATAATATGTTTTAGTAACAGAATAAAATAATTAAATCTCATATATTTACATTGTTGTGATCAAAATTTTGTGTAGTGAGTCACCTATGATCTATGGACCAATAACAGTGCGGCATTACTAACGGCCGACGACGGCGGTACCGTACGTACTTAGCAAATAAGCACTGAACATTATTTTGTCATAATTTTGTCAAAGTGGCATGCAGAGATCGGTCACCTTACGTTCTGTGGACTCTTTTTCGAATTACTCGTAGTTTAGAATTAGTGACTTTTTTTTTTTTTTGTAGTTTATTTTATTACAAAATACTTTACACTTGTTTTAAAACTGTTTTAAAATTATTATTTTTGATTATAAAGCCAGTGACATACATAACAAGTCTTTAAAGTAACTGCATTTAAGTTAAAATGAATTTCTTAGAAAATATTACTTTTCGGCGTAAGCGTACTACGTCTGACTCGATGAATCAGACGGACAGCGAAATACTATCACAAACTCCGGATAGATCTGTAAATAGCTTGCCAGATATTTCAGACGAAAGTTTGGAAGACAAAAATCTAAAGGATAAAATTGAGGCTCTTGAAATTCAATTACAAAGTGCACATGAGGAGATAGAATGTTTGTCAACGGAGAATCTGAACCTCAAACGTATTAATGAGGATTTACTAAATAAAAATGAATTGCTTAGGAAAATTTCTACTAGCCCGGCTAAGAAAAAGGTGACACCAAAAAAGAAGTCTGTCAAACGACAGGGACATATTGACTTGACGCATAACGCTGACATAGAGGAAGTTACGGGAAAAAACGTAGAACTATTACCAAAAGTACGAGATAAAAGTAACGAAATACCGAAACCTGACCCAAAACAAAAGGCATCAGGACTGAAGTCAATACTTACACCTAAAATTTGTATTCTAAGCTGTGATAAACGTAATAAGTTACTATCAATTGCGGAGGACACGTGGGGCAGCGTTAAAAACGTCTGCCACTATCTTCAGCCTCATGGAAATATAAACTCACTCTTCACGGGTATAGAGTTAAAAGTAGCAGATTTTACAATAAAAGATGTTTGCATAGTAATAATAGGAGAAGACGATTTTAAAACGACAAACAACTATTTTGACTTGGTCGTTATGATTAGAGAGACTTTACAGAAAGTCAATAATACAAATATAGTAATATGTCTACCTACATACAAGTACGGACAAATGACGGAACTATATAATCGACGAGTAGAAAACTTCAACAATCTTTTATATCTCGACGCATTAACACATAACTACGCATATATATTTGACTCGAACAGGAAACTTAAATACGATCATACTATGTTCTCTAGGGATTCTGGTACAATCAACAAGCTTGGTATGCAGACAAATTTCAAGACATTAAAAAACTATTTCACTGGAATAGTAAAAAACAACGGAAATAATAATAATCAGGATGTTATCGAACCACTCAATAATAATATAAACAAATCCTAATTTTTTCGTGAATAATTACCTTCATATTCTACATCAAAATATTGCGGGTCTCATCAACAAGACAGACAGACTAGTAATTGCCCTGGATCAACTAGCAGAAAAGAGTATTATTTCAGATGTGTTGTGCATAACGGAGCATAATATAATGGCTGGTTTCGAGCAACATGTTTATGTTCCTAATTATACACTAGCTGCATCTTTCTGCAGAGACAGTACAAATAAAAGTGGTTGGTGTATCTTAGTGAGGAATGGACATGAATGGAGAGAGGTTCCGGAATTTAAAAAAAAATCACTGACCAGTGTATTTGAGTGTTGTGCCGTAGAATTGATTAGACATAAATTATTGATAATATGTTTATACAGAGTACCTAAAACATCAAATTTAAAAACTTTCTTATGTAAACTGGATAAAATATTGAGCATGACGAGTAACAAAAAATATGAACAAATCGTAATTGCTAGTGATTTTAACATTAATATATTAAAAGCATCTAATTTGACATCAGACTTCGAATCAATTCTAGGAAACCATAATTTTAAATTGGCGGTGAAACAACCGACTCGCTTTGCAAGCCAAACATGTATCGATAATATGGCATATAACTGTAAAAAGATTTGTAATACGGAAGTGCACGAATTAGATTTATCTGATCACAGTGCTTTAGTAATGAAGTTCCCAGTCCATAAAAACGCGCTACTTAAATTCTGGAGGAAAAAGCAGCGTGATTATTCTGTTGAAAATATTAATAAATTTAAAATGTGTCTTAGTAATGTTTTATTCCAAGAACTATACAGCTTTTCTGACGCAAATCTTGCATATGATTACTTTTTTTCAAACTTCAAATTATACTATAATTTGTGCTTTCCATATAAAACAGTTATTATTAGAGTTAATAAATCCATAAAGTGGTTATCACGTGGCATAAAAATTTGTAGCAAAAACAAAAGAAATTTACTTTGGAAATATAGACTGAATCCTACAAAAACTAATAAAAGTATCTTCCTTAATTACTCAAAACGTCTTAGAAAGATCATTGTCCTAAATAAACGGGCACAAAATAACTTTAAGATAAATTCATCTCATAACAAGTCAAAAACTGCATGGCAAATCATAAATAGTACCAAATTAAATTTACCTAAAGAAGCCATAACAAAAATTGAACAAGATAATGAAGATATAACGGATCCGATAGCTATAGCCAACGCATTTAATAATTTTTTCATAGATAAAATAAAACCGGTCCCTGAGTCAGGATATAAAGTGACAGCTAATATAAATCATAGCAAAGATTCTATGTTCATGGCACCAAGCACGCCACAAGAAATAAGCAAAATAATACAAAACCTTAAAAACACTAAAAGTGTTGGTGATGACGAAATCTCAACTTTCATAATAAAATCAGTAAGTGAGTATGTATGTACCCCTCTAAGCTATATTATTAATTTGTGTATATCCACAGGCACATTTCCGAGTTCTCTGAAAACGACCATTATTAAACCTTTATTTAAAAAAGACAATAGAGAGAAAATGGAATGCTATAGTCGGCTATAGGCCCATTGCACTTATATCGATATTTTCAAAAAATTTCGAGAAGTATGTTTATAATGAGTTAAATGATTATTTAGAGAAAAATAATATTCTATGCAATGAACAAAAGGGTTTCAGAAAAAATAGAAGTATTAATATGGCCATATACGATTTCATTAAAAACGTCTTAATATGTATGGATAAAAGCACTCCGGTGTGCGCCATATTCTGTGATATGACGCAGGCGTTCGATTACGTAGATCACAGAATCTTAGCTAGTAAATTAGAAGCGTATGGAATACGTGGTAACGTTTTAGATTTGATAAAGTCTTACCTAGCAGATAGAATACAAATCACGGAAATCAGTCGAGTCAATCTTATCACGAAAGCAGAAGAAATATATAGATCGTATGAACGCCAAGTGGCGTACGGAGTTCCACAAGGTAGTGTCCTGGGACCACTTTCATTCATAGCATACATAAATGACTTGCCTAATGCTACATCTCAACCTATGACATTATTTGCAGATGATAGCACTATCACCGTAGCATGTAAAACACTTGACTCTTATGAAAACGATATTGTTAAATCTTTGACCTCAGTTATATCTTGGCTTGACAACAATAACTTAAAAATTAACCTAAATAAAACAAATATAATGCATTTTAGACAAAGAGAAACAAACAAAGGTAATATTAATGTAGCATATGACAATAACATTATAAATGAAGTAGAAAGCTCAAAATTTCTTGGATTATATATTGACCGAAAATTGAATTGGAAATCACAAATAGAGCACCTTTCGAAAAGAATAAGTAGCCAAACATATGCCATCGCCCGTGCATGATGCTGTCTACCTTACATTTGTACGCCTAATCGGCACAACATGATTTTAAGCGACTAAATTTAGTGTAACATCTTTTATGCACTTGTTGTATAAAATTCTCGTGTTGTATGCAAATAAATTATCTTTATCTTTATCTTTATGTCCAGCAGTGGACTTTTTATGGCTGAGATGATGATGATGATGACTGCTATAACAACAAATACTAAAAAAACAGAGGGGGCTCCCATACAACAAACGTGATTTTTTGCTTGATATTCAATTCAATTCAATTTTTTGTTACCAGTAAATATGACTATGACTATGACTAACAGGTGAAATATTCACTGAATATCGAGTTATATTATTCACTTTAAAAATAAATAATTAAATTATAATAAAATTTATATTTAAAGGGGGCTCCCATACAATAAACGCATATTTTTTTTGCTGTTTTTATAGATAATGGTATGGATTCCTTCGTGTGCAAGTGCGACTCGCACTTGGACGGTTTTATTTCATATACAAACCAAAGTAATAAAACAATTTTGATAAAATTTGTTTGTGACCAGCTCTGAGGTAATACCTACCAAACAAACATACAATCGAATTGAGAAGTAGAAGTATATAGTATACTCGTATATCTGACCTGAACGCCGACCGCGACTGAACATTCATTTTCGATAAGCAGTCTTTTCGTTCGCCAGTCCGACGCTATCTACAATCGTAACGCCCTTCGCCACTTTCACCACACATCCATACTTATCATCACACATGCCACATTATCTGCACCATTCCTCGACATCTTCCTTGCAATGTAACCAATAATAACGTTTGGCATAAATATTTTAAACCTTTTTTATAAAAATAACTGACAAGACATTATTATTATTATTTTCTTTAATTATGAAATCATTTATTGGAAACATTCTGGTGCTTCCAATAAATGATTTGATAATACTAATTAAAGAATATTAAATTCATAATTGTTCATAACATAAAAATAAATTAAATATTAAAATTAAAAGTCCATCAATTAAGAACGACAAAACAATACAAAAAAAACGGCCAAGTGCGAGTCGGACTCGCGCACGAAGGGTTCCGTACTATCATCTATAATAGAAAATCACGTTTGTTGTAGGTATACTAATTTTTAGTCTGTTTTAGTTGTTATATAAATCCATGAGAGTTTATCCTTGCTTTTCGGGTAGTTTTGATAAAATCTATTGCTCAATTCGAAATTGTATCCATAAAGGGCTATGGTAGGTAACTAAATAGTGCACAGTACGTGCCAGCATTTAAGTCAATATTGCTAAACACGTTATCTATTTGAGTATAACCCGTTGTTTAGTTCTGTTTATAAAATAACGAGAAATCAACGAAATTCCAAGTAGTAAATTGCAAACTTATAGGTAGGTTTTCGATACACATCCGGGCAGCATGACGACACTCGCGCGAATACGCGCTAGGGATGGTGCGTATTTACGCAACCAGGTATTTGCTTGCAAGTGTGCCGACCAGGTGCCGCCCCGAAATACTTGCAAGGAGAAAAAGTCTTAAAAGTATTTACTTTACTGGATTTCGCGAATTCTATAATGCTTCTTATTGTAACATTTACAATGAACAATTTCCTATGAAAGTATTTTAGTTGAAAAACTCGCTACGCAATTTTGCACCTTATTATTACTTAAATACAAATCAATTTTCTTTAACGAAAAAAATACTTTCAAGGGTTTTGACCCTGGTTTTTGGCGCTTCACTCGGGTGTCATCGTCAAATACACGGAACGAAGTAGGCAAGCAATATATATCGCGCTCGCTCAGTCATGTTTGGTGTCGTTTGGAACGTTTTGAATTTCGTGAATGCCATTATGCTTCTTATTATAACGTATATAATGAACAATATCCTATGCAAGTATTTTAGTAGAAAAACTTGTTACGCAATTGTGCACCTTATCCTAGTTAAAATACAAATCAATTTTCTTTAACGAAAAAAATACTTTTAAGGGTTTTGAGCCCTGGTTTTTGGCGCTGGTATTTTTATGTGGGCGCACTTGGAAGCCCTGGTATGAGATTTTGCAAGTATAACCCATCCCTAATACGCGCGGCGCAGCTATGGCTCGCTCCGTGATGTTACCTCCCCCGCTACCCGCGTGGCCGTTGCTTATCAACCGCCTCGCGCTCGCGCCACCACCACACCGCGGCGCGGCGCTCGCACCGCGTTTAGATGCATGGATTATTTTCATTTTGTGAGTTTTTATGTATTAGATTAGGTATTTATTTTTATAGTTAATATATTTCTAAATATTTACTTACAAATATTCAAGTTTCTACCTGTTAATTAAGATCGAGTAAAAATTGCTTAAAAATTACGTTTGTTGTATGGGGACCCCCCTTAATATTTTATTTTTTTAAATTTTTAGTATTTGTTGTTATAGCGGCAACGGAAATACATCATTTGTGAAAATTTTAGCTTTCTTGCTATCACGGTTTATGAGATACAGCCTGGAGACAGACAGACAGACAGACAGACCGACAGCAAAGTTTTAGTAATAGGGTCCCGTTTTTACCCTTTGGGTACGGAACCCTAAAAACAGGCAGTCCTCCTCTCTCCTATGCTGGTTCGCCCGACAGGGTCCATCAGATACATTTATTTGATTTACCATTTACCAACATTGTAATACTATGGAATAAGAAGGAGGGTTATGTGTGTGTCTATATGATCGCCTACAGCCTAAACAGCTTAACCGATTTTGATGTACAAGGTTTCGTTAGAATCGTCTTCACTCCCTGAGTCTCGTACGCTATATGTTTAATAGTAATAACAATAAATCTCTCGCAATTTTTCTTTTTCTTTTTCATAACCTATACAAGTTTTTTTACTAGAATTTTTCTAAAGAATGCGAAATGAATAATCTTTTACTGCTATTTTACGCATACTTTCTAACAAAAACGTACACTCAACAGCGTATCAAGAATGACAAAATTATAAGTTAGTCTGCAAAAACTGCTTTTCTGCAATCGGGTATTTTGTTTTTCTTTTAACATACATGCTTGTTACTCCGAGATTGTGCCCAATACTTATACTGTGCCCAATAACTTTTTGATTCCGCTCATACCAGCTACTTCAGTAGTCATCTAATTCAAAATTGGTTTAAAATTTTCATCCTGTTCTTGAACCTTACGCAATAGGAACTATTCAACATATTATTTGGGATAGATAGAATAGAATAGCATAGAATATGAGTGATTGGGCTGGGTGGACATATTCGGAGTAAACATTAATATACTTGGTTTTTAACGGACTTCAAAAAGGAGGAGGTTCTATGTTCGACTGTATGTATTTTTTTATGTATGTTCACTATTACTCTACCATCCCTGAACCAATATCTGTGTTTCTTGAATAATTGTAACAAGAAAATTCTCTAGGTCCCATAATTATTTTATCAACTTTGCTTTATTATTTTTTGAATAATTTCCAGAAATGTGAATCCTTAATCCGTATATGTAAGTTACTCTAATATGTGAATTATTGGGTGCCTGAGTGAAGTGGATCAGATTAAAGAATCGCGGAGTTCCACCGACACGTACTTAGAGCATCTATGCTCTAAGGACACGTACTAGTAATGTAAGGCCTAGACCGTACTACGGTTTTTTCCCGCGAGCGGTAACCGCTATAAACCGCGAAACCGCTCAAGACGGTACTAAATCAGTCGCGGGGAAAAACCGCAAGTGCGGCCGCTTGTATTCGTTTTCCTGTTTCATAAACTCACGCGGTTAAAAACCGCTGCGGCTTAACCGTAGTGCGGCTTTAGCCTAAAGTAATACATAGTAATGTAACATCAATAAATAGTCAATAAAATTTATATGCAGCATACTTTATGAAATTGTCTTAATCCCTATCTATAAATAAAAACTCAGATACATCTAAAACACAATAAAAATGTGCACTTAAAAAGAATAAAAGTGTATTATGGAAGGTTAAATATATACACGACAATATTATTTTTATTTTTTAATTAACGAGATTAAAGGTACAATGTTTGACACTACGTCTAAGTTAGCCACGTTGACAGTACCTACTTACACATAATATTTACTAAAAAATATCAAAAAGGGAGAAAAAACAAAACTTCAACCGACTTATATAAAATAACTCAAATTTGCTAAACCAAAAGGAAAAAAAAACCGGACAAGTGCGAGTCAGACTCGCCCACCGAGGGTTCTGTACAAACTAAATAAAAGGGGGAAATTATATTTTTTTTATATTTACCTTCATAAAACGAAAAATATACATCGTAAAAATATTTAAAAACCTATTTTAGCTTATGCTAATGAAGCTCTTTCGTATGATATCCCACATGATATAGTTAATTCTTTTTAAAATTTGAGCCCACATTCCTTGAAAAAAGACACAATTTTTTTGTGATTAAATTAAAAATTACCAGTTTTCGGATATTTTCCTATATGTGTACTCTAACACAATGCTTCTTGCCAAATTTTATAGTTCTAGGTCAACGGGAAGTACCCCATAGGTTTTGATTCCCTTGTGAGTGTCGAAATGTGCGTTTTTTACGACATATTCGGCTGTAACTTTTTTTTACGAAAACTGAGCAATTTTATTTTTCTTTCTGCAGCAAAAGACTATGGATCTGCGTATATGGTTTTAATTTCAACTGGATACCTTCACGCGTTCCCGAGACACCCGGACACCCGGTCTTGACACCCGGACAGACGGATAGACAGACAGACAGACAGACAGATGGACAGACGGAGAGACGGACAACAAAGTGATCCTACAAGGGTTCCGTTTTTTCCTTTTGAGGTACGGAACCCTAAAAATAACAAAATAGAGATTTAATGCAAAAGACAAAGCTAAACGAATTACATCTTTTTTCATATTTATTTTAGTACATAATTATACTTATCAAATACTTACCTTATTACTTAATAATACTTAATTACTTTTATCAATCTATCTACATGTATGATTTATTTATAAAATGGGAAAATTATTGTCCAAACCACAACCCACCATACCCATAATTTTCATAAAATATTTAATTAGTATGACCTTCCTACTGATCGGTTTGAAGTCGATGCCAAGCCCAAAACAAAATAAAACTTAAAGATAACATAATAATATAAACGCATAATATAATTTAAAATTAGCTTAGTGTTAATCAAACATTAGCAGGCTAGACATCTACGTATCTACTCTTGGGCTTGGCGCCGACTTCAACTCGACCAGTATTTAAAGATTACTGATTAGATGCCTGCAGACTCTGCAGAGTAGTTATTCCGGTAGGCAATATATCAGGAGGCAATAGTTCAGGCCCATCGAAATCTTGACCGTTCATGAGTTCATCATTGTCGACGAGCTCCTTAGCAAGCGTGGGACGGAGCGCTAGGGGGTGCGCGACCAGCCAGGTGACGAGATGCGCCGCCGTCGGTCGAGCGTCGGGCTCCCGGCGCCAGCAGGCGCGCGCCAGTGCCCGCGTCCTGGCGCTGGCGTCCCACGGCAGCAGAGGGTGGCCGCCCCCCACCACATGACGCAGCACCAGCGGAGGCGGCTGCACGCCGTACGGCCGGCAGCCCAGCGTCACCAGCTCGAACACCAGCACGCCGAAGGACCACACGTCGGACGCCGGCGAGAACACACCCTGCGCGAGACTCTCCGGCGCCATCCACAGCACGGGAACCATTCCTCGCCGGCACATGAGGTACTCGCCGTCGATGCTGCCGATTGCACGCGCGAGCCCGAAATCTGCCAGTTTCAAAGAGCGTTGCCCATCAAGAAGGCAGTTCGCGGCGCGTAGGTCTCGATGCACGATTTCAAGTTCGGCGAGGTATGCGAGCGCCATGGTAGCTTCTTGTGCTAGTTTCGTTATAGCCTTGGCTGATACATGCGCTTTTTCATCAGTGTTGACCTGGTCGGTACCTTCTGAGCTCGTCTGCGCTTCTAAGAGGTAACGTCGTTCCTGCAGGTAATGTTGTAGGTCACCAAAATACGCGTGCTCCATCAGTAGTAACGGCGGCCCGTCGACTATGCAAATACCTACAAACCGTATTATATGTTTGTGGTTGAGTGACGCTAGAGTGTGTGCTTCTCTTAAAAAATCGCTTTCTTCTGCAGATGATGCATCTTCTCGCAGCGCCTTACAGGCGACGATGACGTTCCGTGACCTGGTGCCAGGCTCGCGGAGTATACCTTGATGGACGCGGCCGAACCGTCCCGAGCCTAGCTCCTGGAATAGGTCAACATTATTTCGATCTAGGAGATGCTCGACAAGTGCTTCAAAAACTCGCTCTCGCCTTGTGAGTATTCGTTTTGCGTATTCAGTATTAATGCGATATTTAAGAGCCAAATATGCTTTGCGGGAACAATATATTATCCCCGCAACGAGAAAGACAGTGATAAAGACAATAAATGGAATCCATACAGAGTCTTGACAACTCGGACGGAAAGCATCTCCGAGGGGTATAAGGCAATGCGTAGAGCCGTCACCAGGAGGAGGGTCGGGGCCAGGGCACGCCTCGCCCTCCTCGCGCCAGTCGCCGCCGCGCCACGTGGCCAGGACACGCGGCCGCGGCTCCGAGCCCCACTGCTGCACGAATATCGAAGGTGATTTTTGGGCATTTTCTTCATACTTCATACTTTCAATAATACCAGGTATCATTGACGCTCTATTTATACGTCCCCAGTAATCACTGAAAAACAATAAAATACATTATTGTAATCTGCCACTATCGTTATTGCCAAACTATTAACAAAATCAACAGCTACGGGTTTTTATTACCCGACTGCGTAAGAAGGAGAGTTATGTTTTTCGAGTGTATGTATGTATGTATATTTCTTTGACACGCCCTAGAGCCTAAATGGCTTGACCGATTTTGATGTGAGTGGTGTCAATAGATTCGTTTTAGTTGTGAGAGTGACACTGGGTACATCAAAATTAAAAAAAAAACATAAGTTAGGCTGCAAAAACCTCTTTTCTGCAGTCGAGTATTTTGTTTTTCTTTTAACATTGATAAGTACTTGTTATCAGTTGAAGTTATATTTTTATTAAACAGTTTTATTTAGATTGTTGCTTATTTGTTGTTGATGTTTTTGAGTCAAATTTAATAATCGAAATGTTACTCCTTTCCTGCTGATAGGTTGGTTCTGATATTTGGTACACAACTTTAGTTCTGATGAAAATATAATAGAAAATATTCAGTAGGTATCATTATAATTTCAAGATGTCCGCCCCCACAAAATGACAGATTAAAAATTTTTCACGTCCTACAATATGGATAACAAATGAAAGGGCTTCACTAGTTCAGTACACTATGAAACATTCCAAATCTAAGATAGCCTTTCGTGCAAAATGGTGTTTTTTTTCAATCTATAATGCATACATACATAAAAATTTAAAACTAGAAAATATTGTATATTTTCTAGTTTTAAATTTCTATTTTATTAATATTAAGTATTGAAATAAAAACTTTAAAATACAATAAGTATTTTTAAAGTTAGTTTTTAGTAAATACAGTTTAAACGATATTGAAAAGAAATATACTAATGATGTACATAGATAATGTACTAAAAGCTAAACAATGATTCGGTAGCTCCTAGGTACCAGTCATCACACCCAGAGTGGCTCATCTACCTATATACAAGAATCTCTCTTTTAATGTATAGGATTTAAGTAGGTAATCAAAACACGCTACAAACTTATCGAGATAGAGATCCAGAGAGAGAGAGAGCACTCTCTAGTTCGAACTTAGCGCTATGTTCATGTAAAATCATAGAATATCCTATTAGTTAGTACCTACTGATAGGATATTCTGATACATAGCGTTACCTAAATAATTCCCACAAATCTGATAAATAATTACATAACTTACTGATGAATTAAATTATTAAGATATATTAGTGTAAACAACGCATCCAGTATCGGAGCAGCGTGCAGTGGCCAAGCGCGGCCACGCCAAGTGTCCTCTAATTTTAAACGTAATTCCGTTCCTTTTGTTATTTTTCCATCGTAACTCAATTTAGATGCATAATCGTGATCATTTGTGGAATCGTTCTGCCTTTCACCGCGCCACCAGAACGAAACAGAGTATGGTCGTGTTACAGTGGTAGCGTTGTCAGCCGCGTGGTACTCGCGCACTATCCATACAAAGCCTCTGTCTCGTGTCATGCCGAGCTCCTGCGCCGCGGCGAGGACGGCGGCGGCCGTGGCTGCTTCACAGTTCACTAACAATACTCGGGCATCAACATTAAGCAGCTCCCGGAGCACGCCTGGGATGGCAGAACTCGAGTTTATTGTCAAGTCCTTTATTTTCAGGGGTGGAGCGGAGGGGACACCAGCAGAGGCGCGTAATGCACGTGATACTGCCTCGGCAAGCTGGGTTGGTTCCGAGATAATGGCTACACGCTGCCAGCCGCAGTTAGCCAGTAGGCGCCTCAGCGCGAGTATGAGGTGTTCTAACTTTCCGGTAGATGAACCAATTAGTGGATTATAACTTCCCATGTATAAATCATACGTTAATAGCACTATATCGTACTTCCTGGCAAGTGTTGTTGTAGCAACTGCTATTTCGTTAGGCAAAACAACACCGACACCATAAAACAAAGTATTACTTTTTGTCCACTGTATTATTTTTAAGGTCAACCAGCTTATATCGGAGCAATCTATGAAAATTGTTTGAATTACGGTGTTTTCTTTACCAAATAAAGTTGAGTCATCAATGTCCCTATAATCCGATAACGCTTTCATCATGTATAGATATTCATTTAAATTTTTAGCTTCACTCGAGCAAATAATTACTAGCACTCTGTAACGAAATCTGTCCAACATTATCGAGTTTTGCCATTCTTGAATTTTCTTGTAATTAGAAATCTGGTAACAGATGTCTGCCGTGCCGTCGTTGCTCAACCCATACCTAGCCAATATGGTTGTTAATAGCCAAAGTTCTGGCGAAAATTTTATAAATTCGTCTGGTACTTCTTCACCGACGTTATTACCATCACCATACTTCAACGAGACAGTTTTGTTAAAAATAAACTCCGTTGTATTTAGGGCTGTTACATATTTGCTTTGTTTTTTATTATTTTGTAGGTAATAATTATCTGTGACACATGCTACTTGTGATAGTGATAGTGTCATGGTAAATGAAAAATTCAATAAAAACAAGGAGCTGTTTGAGTTTCGGAGCGTGTCTGTTAGTTTATCTTCCTCTTCGAAGCAAGCTTGCAAGGATGCTAAGTTTGAGCGTTTTATTTGCTTAGCCACACATGTTTCATCTTCTACTAGGTATAAGATCGCGTAAGTGAAATTGTTTGTTCTGTAAAAGAAAACATATAAAATTTTATAATCTACATCTCATTCATCTACGAGATGGACAGTTGATCCCATACAAGTTGCGAGAAGAGGCTGGAAGCAAGTCGCTTCCAGTTGGTCCTTTTGGAAGTTCATGAGGAAAGGCCTATGTCTAGCAGTGGACTTCTTATAGCTGAGATGAAGACGATGATGAATAATCTACATTCTACAAAAGTATTATAAATGCGAAAGTTTGTGAGTTTGTTTGTTAGCCTTTCAGGAGTTAATTTATAACCTAGAATTGCAAAGCTTTATAAGCTAAGCTTTGCAAATTAGTACCTCTTCCTCACTTGCTCGGTATGTATTGTTTTTTTTTTATACACATATTTTAAATTATATTCCAGCTCAGATAACTTATGTATATATAGTAAATATTATTGTTAAAGTGTAATTGAATATAATTTGTATTGTATTTAAGAAATAAAATAAAATAAATTATAACACATAGGCTACTTTTTATCCCGAAAATTTAAAAGAATCCTATGGGATGCTCAAAATAGTTAAATTGATATTCTTAATGTTGTCACGCAGTTCCAGCTCTGCTGAACGGATTTGAATGAAATATTTACACTAATATTATAAATTAGAAAGTTTGTGAATTTGTCAGTTTTTTGCAACACTCCTGCATGTCGTGCTTACAATGAACTCAACGCGCGCTGCTATCCCTCTCGCACATCACAACATTTTTAAGCATATAAACTCATTGATTAGGAATATTAGAAAGGTAATTACAAAAAAAAACGGACAAGTGCGAGTCAGACTCGTCCACCGAGGGTTCCGTACAAACTAGTAGATAAAAGGGGAAATCATATATTGTTCTTTATTTTCCTTCATAAACCGAAAAAGATACATCGTAAAAATACTTAAAAACCTGTTTTAGCTTATGCTAATGAAACTCTTTCATATGATACCCCACATGATATGGTTAAAGAACTTTAAAATTTGGACCCTCATTCCTTACATAGAGATCCTATTTTTTGTGATAAAATTAAAAATGTTACACATGATACAGTTAATTCTTTTTAAAATTTGAGCCCACATTCCTTGAAAAAAGACACAATTTTTTTTGTGGTTAAATTAAAAATGATCAGTTTTCGGATTTTTTCCTATATGTGTACTCTGTAGCCACATAGTTTAGTGTTCGTGATGCGTGATTATATGTAGATAATAAGAGTATGACTGATATAGATAGGAGGCCTCTAGCACGTACTACTTAGTATATAAGCTTAGTTATTTGTTGCAATAATTGAGACCGATACCAGCATGTGTCTCATTACCAGCAACCCTCCAGCCTCCGGCATATACTCTAACACTATGTTTTTTGCCAAATTTCATAGTTCAGGGTCAACGGGAAGTACCCTATAGGTTTTGATTCCCTTGTGAGTGTCGAAATGTGCGTTTTTACGACATATTCTGCTGTAACTTTTTTTTACGAATACTGAAAAAAAAAAATTTTCTTTCTGCAGCAAGACACTATAGATCTGCGTATATGGTTTTAATTTCAACACGATAGCTTCACGCGTTCCCGAGATACAGGTATTGACACCCGGACGGACGAACAGATGGACAGACAGACAGACGGACAAGAAAGTGATCCTATAAGGGTTCCGTTTTTTCCTTTTGAGGTACGGAACCCAAAAAAAAAACGACTTCTTATCTGAAAAGCTCGAGAGTTAACCCTAGAATCCTACAACACGCGGGACTCAATATGACGTCTGTGGCTTAAAACAGTTTATACGGTGGTTTATTCTATCTATTATTGTATAATCATACCAATTATAAAAAATATGGAAATGACTTATTAATTATTATTATAGTTAATAGCATTATGTATACTCACTCAGGAATAATAAAGTCACAATCACGAGTAATCGTCGTATCTTCCAAGTCAGTATCATTAAGCAGCCCGCTGACGGCCGAGTCACATTCATCGCTGCGCCGCCGCCAGCCGCCGAAAAGAGTATGTTGAATCTGAAGCTGCAGCAGGTTTCCCGCCGGCACCTCCACTGATCTAACAACAAAGAGATCTCACTAATATTGTAAAGCAAGTTTATTAGTTCGCACATGCGTGCGGGATGTGCGTGTGTGTGTGTATGACACTTATACGCAGTTTGCTGCACAAATGTAAATGGATAGTTACACATGACTTACAGTATATGCGTGCTCTCAGCAGACGGCACCTCGGTGCCTCGCCGGTGCAGCTGGATGAGACGGCTGTTGTACCCGGCGCCTGCCAGCGTAGCGCGCAGCACCGCGGCGGCGGCGAGCTCCAGTGTGTTATTCCACAATAACGCTATATTGACAGTCTGCTCTTCAACTTCAGAAGAATCTTCTGAAAAAATAATCACAGTGCAAATCATGGTTCAATCTGAAGCAATTAATTGGAAATAGTTTTGAATTTAAAAAATCACATATATAAGTATTACCGCCGTTTACAATTTTTTAGGGTTCCGAAATAAATAACAGTAAAAGTTTTCAAATATCACTTATATCTACTAGCGACGAAGTAGTGAAAAAACATACTCTTATAGTTTTAACCTACTCCTCAGTCAATTTAAAAAATATCAAAGAAAAACTTTTTTTTTTATATTTCTCGTATATAAATAAAGAAATTCATTTCTCACTTTTCTAATACCACTACTCAATGATTTTATATGTTTAAAAATGTTGTGATGCGCAAGAGAGATGACGGACAATTATATAAAATATGGAAATGACTTATTTTCCTATTTTCGAATTTAAAAAAAAGCCGACGTCGTGGAATATTGCAACACCGAAGCCACGAGGCACCTGCTTCTGGCCACAAGACGTCTGTTCAACACCTAGATATGTAGGTACTAACCAAGTCGTTTTAGTTTCGATTTATACGAGTATAGAGAACCTTAGATTAATTAATCTAAGTAGAGAACACTTTTAGTTTTAACATCGAACAACGTCATCTATAATTGTAATTTCTATTTTAATAATTAGGTATTACATTTTTTTTTTCAACCTCTAGTTGTGGCCTTCGTATTTTGTTTTATTAGTTAAGTATGTGTAATATGTAGGTATATTGAAACATTTGAGTTATTAAAGGCACTTGTCTATAAAATAAAAGTAAAACATAAAAATCTCCGACATAAAAAACGTCTCAACTGATTTTGATGAAAAATAACTAAGCACACTCGATCAAATCTTCTTTTAAACGAAAAAAAAAACTAAATCAAAATCGGTCTATCCGTTTGAGAGCTACGATGCCACAGATACACAGAGACACAGATACATATAGGAACGTCAAATCAGCGTTAAATTTATACCACATCTCTTTTTGGGTCAGAGGTTAAAAATAATCTTTACCATGAAGGTTTTATTTCGGAGTGATTATTCACGCTTCTTACCCACCGCCCCCCTCCAGAGACCCTCCTCCCACCTGGTGAACGGTGGGAAGTTTTTTTTCCAACGGCTCACCTTTGTCCAACTGGGTGTTCCATCACTATAATGTTGTAAAATGTTGTTTTGAAAAAAAAAACTTAATAATAATAATTGTTTTACTTTCAATAAGCTTACCTCTATATCCCAAGCAAAATACACCATAGTAGTAACCCTCCCTGTAACGACAACATCAATTGACCATAATTAGGGTTCCGTAGTCAACTACGACCACTTATAGTTTTGCCAAGTCTGTCAGTCTGTCTGTCCGCCCGTCCGCGGCTTAAGGTAGATTTAGACAGATCCAGTGACTGGCGCCGAAATCGAGACAAGCCAGCGCTGACCCGAAAAAAAACCCGTGTAAATTGATTTCAAGTCAATCCAGTGGCGGGAAGTCAGCGCTGGCTTGTAAATTCGCACACGAATATTTAGAAGCCAGTCGGCGCCCCCGCAACCCGCGCCCACCCGTGCCAGTGACAAAAACCCCGTGTAAACAGCTTGGTCAGTTACTGGCGGCGCTTTGTGGGGTGACGTTGCGTCTGGCTAGTGAGAGAAAATGTCGCGTAAACTAACGGAAGACGAAACCACGAAAATCTGCGGTGACATTCTCAGAGCCATTTTATACTCGCCCGGATCTTCAAATCTCAATTGCTTTAGCAACAAAGCAGAGCCACCAGTTTCGTTTCTTTCTTCAATCCATTTTCTTATCCAAATTCGTTTATTTTTAGTTAATTCAGTTTCTAGCATTTCTGCTACCTCATTAAATAGTAAAACGGTAAAAAATTTCAACAAGAAACCTAATCGTTGTTTTTTTCGTCCGTTTCGCGAGTTCATTTTTCTTCACTGACTTCACAAACGTGTGCTCACCGTGAAAACTAGCCGCGACTACTGACACCATGTAAACAGTGGAAGCCAGTCTAGGCGCGGGCACTGGCGCCGATAACTGACTTGTGCACTGACCCTGTCTAAAATTTCCTTTAGCTCAAAGACTATTCATCATCATCATCTCAGCCATAAGAAGTCCACTGCTGGACGTAGGCCTCCCTCCTCCAAAATACTATTAGTACTAGAATATTGTAATTTTGTATAGGTAAGTACATATAACACGACAACAAATGGGTAGAATCAAATCTTGGAAAAAAATAACGAGGTTGGTATCCTTACACGTACCGTGGAAGGGATGTTCAATTATTTTTCTTAACTACCTCATAGTATAGTATCGTTATAATAAAAATATTGTAGGGGTTTCGATATACTGGTCCACTTGAAAAATATTAAGTTTTAAAATATAACTTTTTATTAGAGTCAAGAGTACCCACCTTCTACCAGCTAAACTAAACGGTTGGCTTTACAGATAAGATAAGAAAAAATCATGCTAGTGGCATATAAATAATGACTTTCCATCACGTGGACGTAAAGTCTAAAACAAAATTCACGAATATAGTGTCCTGGGTTGACCGATACTCATATACTAACAATGTCACCGCGCTAAAGCCTAATTTTGATTGAGAAGTCTAGAGACGTCTATTTTGCCGCTTCAAATTATTTTGAAAATCTAAATTATTTTATTCGAGTCTAATTAGACTTCATTGAACTCGGATGTTTCTGAGGACTGACACTACATCCCGTTGATACTTTATCAAAGTATATAAATAATAAAATTACAAGGAAAACTCTCATAGCTAAGTAAGCTAACGAGTTAACGAGCTATAGACGACCTATTTGTAAAATGTAGGTATTTAGTTAAATTCCATTTAAATTGCAAAATCAATCAATATATTCATATAAAACAAGTAGCCCTATTCAATTTAATTCAATTCTATAATAGTCTGTGAAACTAGATATATGTAGGTAAGTAGGTATACATAGGTCTTAAATAAGTCGGAGTCGAAGTATATTAGTCCGTATATTATAGTGAAGTGCAACTACGGAATCTTAACCTACGCGTGGCCCGACACGCACTTGGACAATCATTATCGATAAGTTTTGCTCTAATAACCACAATTTATGTAGGTACACTATTCATAGACAGTTCGAGACACCCACACTAACAAACAGTGGACACAGGCTAACTCTGACTGACTGACATAACATTTGTCTATATGACGGCAACGAAAAAATTCTTGGTGTTATAGCTTGACCGCCGTTAAGTCGACCCTCCTGATGGTATGCGGGACGCGAGGGCGGGGTGCACTCGATCAATCAATCGGGTGGTTGTAGCCTTGTGTCTGCTACACACGACATTATTTCACGTCTTTACATCCAATAACAAATATGGAATTAAAAAGTTAAAAGATCAAGCAAAGATAATGCTATTAAATGTAGCGAATTATTTTCAAAGGAACTAACTGAAATTGGCATCTTCGTCCGACGATTACTATTTATTTCATTTTCTATATTATGTTATTAAGACTTTTAAAGTAATTTCGTTGTGTCTAAATGAGTATTATTAAAATAAATTGATTCCGATGAGGAATGATATTTACAATATTAATCATATTGAATAATAATAATTTCAGAATCAAGTCTATTCTTTTCTACACTCATAAAACTGTTATGATATTATCTCCTAAATAAAAACACGAAAATTTATCATGAGATATCTCACTGCGGTACTCCTAATGGTATGCGGCGTCCCGCTTACCATTAGGAGGGTCGCTTATATAGGTACGGAATTACGACGGTCAAGCTATATCTAGTAACCTAAATTTATTGAAATAAAATGGTCAAAGGCAGGGTATTGTATTAGATATCAACATAAAACAAACTAATATTCTTAACGCATCATCCTAATAACAATAAGTATCTATGGTCGGATACTTACACTAAATCTCTTTCGTTCAGATTTTCAATTTGAATAGAAGTAGTCAAACGCAGCACCAGGATCAGTATCGCCGCTGGCCGCCACATGACTTGCTTGTGCTGTCACAATAATTTATGATTTTTTGTCATCCTTTATTAACTACTACAAAACAATATACAAACTAACTAACTACTACACAAAAAGCATATCGATTACCCCAGACCGATAAAGGTTTAAAGACAATCCAAATGCTCAAACCCACTACCAGTTGGAAGCATACCCAGCATGCTTGCCGCATTGCCACGTTGAATAACAATGCTTATGCGTTGAGCCAGATACGCACCAGTATTTTGGTCACGCGTCGCATCGAATTAATAATATAAAGTACCTCTATGAATTATTCATAGAGTTACTATATGTATACTGACGAGGTCCATCCTCGACCACACCGTCGCTTAAAATCAGACGAGGTGGTGGTCAATCGTAGATCTATCTAATATCAGCAGATGTAGGTACTCTTGTCAGTTTGATAGATTTTAAACTTAGATAATAACTTTAAAAGTTCAAATTTCATCGATTTCAAAAATAATTAAAGAACGTTCGAGAAGTCACAATATTAAGCCAAAAACACTTGAACAGTAAGGCGTGTCGCTCACTGGTAAGTCGAGGCGCGGTCGCGGCGGCATCGCGGCACAGTCGAGGCGTGGCGTTTTTGTTAGAGTCGAGGCGCGGGCGGCCATGCTTCCTTCACACACTACAGTGTAAACACGTCTACGCACAAAACAAAATGACAAAATGGCGGTGGAGTCGCGGCGCGGTCGCGCACAGCACCTCTGCCGCGCCCCCGCCCCGACTGCGCCTCGACTCCACGTCGCACGCGACGCGACTCTCTGTGTGAGCGCACTGCCATTTAAACCTGAAGGAAATGTAGAAGCGGCGCGCTGCTTGTACGCCCGCGCCTCGACGCCGCCTCGACTCCAGCGTGCGCGTGGGCGACGCGCCTTTTGAAAAATTTAAATTTTATTATTTATCATTTATTTACATTTTAGCCCGGTCTTTTGATGGGCTTCACCTCAAAAATATTGAGGCAGGTGATGACTCACCACCCACTAAAAGGTCCCCCATAGTGGCGCCGCATGTTGGCGCTGGAGAAGCAACATCGGTGTGGGTGGCTAAGGGTGTCGAGAGGTGTGCTGCGCGTTCACTAAGAGCTACTAGGTGTTATGCCTTTTGTCACTTCTTTGAGCTTAGGTACCTACTTAGCTCTTGCAGATTCCACCAGCCGGCCAGCTGGGGGTCAGGGGCTCCTTTAGCCCCAGGGAAACATTGGGGTACGCGATATCGCCACAAAGCCGCCTCTGGGGTATTATAGGTATTAATGGAATGCGTTACTCACCTGAGATAATAATTTCACCCACAAAAATAATGTTTTTTCGCTACGCTCAGAATGGACCACATGCAAGCGGTGACTGACTTGATTGCTATGCATGCATATATACAAGGCCGTAGGCAGGGGAGGGGTGGGGTTTGGGGGGTTCAACCGCCCCCCCCCCCCCCCACAAATCCTGGCCATTATCAAAAAAAAACCAGGCTTCAATAATTTTATAAAATGCTTCAAAATTTCGCGCTCGCTACGCTCGCATATGATTGTTTATTATTGATCTTTATTTGTATTGATCATTAAAGTACTGTGAACTCACTAAAAATATTCGCGTTCGCGCATTATTACTAAGTATTTTGACATAGAAGTACTGTGAGTTCACAAATACGAGAAATTTTACATATTACTATAAAACACTACTAAAAAAAATTGCGTTCACGCATTATTACTATTTTGACATAGAAGTACTGTGAGTTCACAAATACGAGAAATAAAGCATATTACTATAAAACACCACTAAAAAATTCGCGCTCGCTTCGCTCGCGCTTTATTACTATTTTTACACAGAAGTACCGTGGGTTCACTAATACAAGAAACAAAGCATATTACTATAAAAGCACTACTAAACTTTTCGCGCTCGCTTCGCTCGCGCATTCATTTTGTTTTAACATGGATGTACTTGGATTCACTAATACGAGAAATAAATCATTATAAAACACCACTAAAATTTTAGGGATCGCTTCGATCGCGCTTTATTACTATTTTGACAGAGAAGTACTGTGGATTCACTAATACGAAAACAAAGCATATTACTACTAAAACACTATTAAAATTTTCGCGCTCGCTTCGCTCGCGCATACTAACCTATATTTTTGTTTATTTAGATCATGTAAATGCTACAACGCTAAGCCCTCGTTAAAAAAATATACCAAAAATAATAGAAATTCCCCCCTCCCCCCCCCCCCCTCCACTCTGAGAAAGCTATAAGCTATAAGCCATTGCTGACCCCCCCCCCCCCCCCCCCGAAATACGGCCCTGCATATATATATATAAACGTCATTCTGACTAATCGGTTCTACACCAACTTTCCTGTACAATAACCGCGTAATTCCTATACTTCCTAGTCTAAGAATTACGTAAAAAAATTGTGATTCCTTGTCAAACCGGTGCAGGTGTTTGGTGCCGCTAGCGCACCACTAGCGTCGCAGATATCCACAGGCGACTATGGTCGCATATTGTCTCTCCACTCACCCGCGAATAAATCAGTCAGACGTGGCATCAAGAAAAGCATTTAGTAAAGCAAGAGATCGGGGTATCGGTGCGGTTCTGTGAGCGACAGTTTTACACGCCGGGACGGCACACAGTTTGTTTCGCTGCAGCTCACTGTGTACCGCGTGATCCCGCTGCGCTCGACGCGCACCTGCTAGGGATGATCCTCAACTTCTGCCTCACATACCTCATTGTTATGATACAGTTCACTAACTTGTAATAACTTATACAATGATTATAATCACACTAGTACCAACCTACTGAAGGAACCCGACATATTAGGTATCCCATGTGTGTCGTCATGTTTGTCTTTACAAGCTTTATATTAACTTGCCGTATCTTCCGAAGGGCTATGTTTTTGACCGGTATGTGTGTATGTATGTATGCAAGTATTATCTGTTCCTTTATAACTTCTAAACTTCAAAATAACAAAACCTAAACAGTGAAAACTGTGGTATGGCTCTGCGAAAACCCTAAAATACTTTAAATAAGTTACTAGAAAAACTAGCTTTTAGAAGCTACTTAGTCTCGAGCACCGCCGTAAAGTAGCATGTCTGTCTATATTCTACAGGATTCATTTCGGGGAATGTGCGCAAGAGCTTCACGACCTAATTCCACCCTCCCCATTTCACTACAGGACTAGCAGAAAGTCGGCGAATTACCACCCATTTCTCGTTGAAATGCCAAAAATCCGTACTCAGCGATATCGATCCACATTCTTGATGCGTACTGCTCAGGAATGGAATTCTTTGCCGCTATCTCTGTTTTCTGAGTCCCATAATCTAGGAATTTTCAAGGCTAGAGTGAATAGATATCTTCTAGATCGACGAGCTCCATCCTCGGCCACACCATCGCTTAACATCAGGTGAGTTGGTGGTCAATCGTAGATCTATCTTGCATTTAAAAAAATGTAAGCGCAAAAACTAAAACCTGACTACTGAAAAATCACACTTAAAAAAGTAATAAACAAGAAAATATTCTCTGAAATTGTTACGTACAAACTATTTAATATGTATCTATGTGTATTAAATAAACAACTTTGACTGGCCTTGTGGCTCAGTTGGTAGTGTGTTTACGTCTACCTGCTGAACTGAAAGGTCGTGGGTTCAATCCCCACCCAAGGCAAACATTTGTGTGATGAGCATGGATGTTTGTTCTGTGTCTGGGTGTTTCTATGTATCATACGTACCTATATATTTACCAAAAAAAAAAGTATATATGTATTCTATCAGCCATCTAGTTCCATAGTACAAGCTTTGCTTAGTTTGGGCTAGATGGTGTTCTGTGAAATGTCCACAAATATTTATTTATTTATTATTTATTTATTTAGTAATAAATATTTCGTTGTATTTCATATACATTCATAGAGGTGTTCAGGGGATAACCGTGGCCGTATGCTACATTGCAAAACATTGTTTTGTTACAGTAGCTGGCATACGACCACGGGTTATCCTATGCATGACACATAATACATGAACATGAAAAAGTCCATTTATAAATGCTATTAAAATATATAACAATCTAACTGTAAAAATATAAAAGTTAGATGGTGATAAATTCAAATTGAAATTAAACTGCTGTGCTGTCATTTTTCTTGCGTTACACGTCCGTACGTATCTGTAGTCGGGACCAAACCCAAGCAGCAAACTGGCACGGTGCCGTGAATGTATATGTGCGCGCGTGAATGCCACGCGAATGAAGCGTGAACCCTTTGTCGCGGGACAAAATACCACAGAAAAGAGAAGGCAAGAAGGCTTACAAACACAGTATTACGCAGAACCACTGTCGGCAAACTCACACAAGTAAATAAATAAATATTTGTGGATATTTCACACAACAGCATCTTTCATTGTACGTACTGCCAAACTGTGGAATGCGCTTCCTGAATGGGTCTTTCCGACTGGATATAATCTAGGTGTCTTCAAATCGCGAGTGAATAGGTTTCTTCTAGGCAAGCGCGCTCCATCGTAGACCGTAACTGTCACTTAACATCAGGTGAGTTGACGGTCAAGCGCAAGCCTATAATCGAATAAAAAAAAAAAAAAAAAAAGCCCAAACTAAGCAGAGGCTGTAATATGGAACTAGATGGCTGATAGAATACATTTATATACTTTTTTTTTGTTGTAAATATATACAATATGATACATAGAAACACCCAGACACAGAATAAACATCCATCATCATGCTCATCCCTCAAATGTTTGCCCTGGGTGGGGATCGAACCCACGACCTACAGCTCTGCAAGAACAACTACAGCTCATTTGAAAATATGCCTTAAATTCTAGCCGTTAGACTTCATTTTGGCATTAGATCTATAAATACTTATGACTTATTTCATTGCAAATCAACATGGCACAAACTAGTTCTGCACTGCACGCTAGATGTCTTCTAAATTAATTTTAACTGATAAAATTTTTAAGTTCTTAGTGGTAAAGTCGAAAATTACCTAACGCAACTTCATGTTGAGTTGAGTAGCGCTAACCCAATTAGTGCAAATCATACTTTATTACTATAAGTATTTAGTTGTCTTTTGACTGTAACAATAGAATTAATTTGTGATCTTCCCGAAATTGTTTTATTTCGTAAAACAATAATTAAATAACACTCAATTAAACAACACTTACCTGTGAAATAAAATACTTCCATTTGATTTTTTTTTTTGTAGTGCTCTATTTTTGCATTCTAAAAGGGCACAGTATGGCATTATTAAATTGTTTCACGTCCACTTTAACGTACGTGCTGTCGCAGTCGAAACTTCCGCTTTAGGGCTACTGGTCATAAGGCTGCGTTTCCACTGACGCGGAGCAGGGCGGTGCTTAGCGGTGCATGAATAGACCAATCACTATGCTCGAAATCTCCGCTCCGCTTCAATGGAAACAGCACGAGCGGAGTGGAGCAGAGCTGAACGGATTACGGATATTCATAGAAATAAAGCGAGGCGATGCGTAGCGGTGGACAGCGGGGTGGTGCGGTGCGGAGCGGAGGACAGCGGGGCGGTGCGGTGCGGAGGACAGCTAGGTACCGGGGTGCGGGGGTGGGTGTATGACGCCACGTCACTTGACTCGCGCGAAAATTCTCCATGAACAGAAAGACATTTTATATGTTGTCGAATCCAGAATCTATGTTTTCTCTTCGAATCCAAAAAAGCCGCAACAGTCAATGCTACTTCATCTGATTCGTTATCTTCGTCTTCAAGTAGAGAAAGATATAAAAGGATTGCACTTTTCTTTTTAAACGACAACATGCCGTATGCTCTTTCAGAGAGATTGAGTGTAACTGAGCGCAAAAATGCGCAATTCCAAAAGTATGCTCCGCTCCGCTCCTATCTGCTCCGCTTCAGTGGAAACACTCACCACTTTTCACCGCTCTTCTCCGCTCCTCTCCGTCCAGCTCCGCGTCAGTGGAAACGCAGCCTAACTGTGGTGGTCAGGAACCGCCTAAATAGCATTTCTATTGTCTTCTTTTTTCTATGCAAAATACCGACTTCTATCGGGGAAAAGACGTGAACGCCGTGAAAACCATCCACATTCATATACATAGAGTTTTATAGTGGTCCTACCCCAGAGTATGGCATAATAAAACAACAAGATATAATTTAATAATACATTTTATTAGCATCTTTATACTTCTTAATAGGTACCTCACTAACAAATAACAAACAGTATCCTAAGAATAAGTAATTGAGTAAAAAGAAATAATAACATTTTATCCATTGAGCTGTATGTACTTACGTACCAGAGGAGCTATCTGAAGCAAAATTATTGAAAATTTTTTTTGGTAAAGCAAACAAAACAGAGCTACAGCGCTGGAATAATAATTACATCGTTTATCTACGATCATACGATACGATTGATACTTGCAGCGCAGAATTGCATTTATGGCGTGTTTTTTCGCCAGCAAAACGTCGAAAGCACTCACTTCACTAGTAAGCCACTGAGTGAGGTGCGGCGCTCTCGCCGCAGTTGATTGTAACAAAGTAGCTGCTCTGAGTGGTGTCTGCTCTCGTACGTAAGTAGATAGATAGATAGATAAACTCTATGGTACACACCTTAAAACTAATAACAAAGTACTTAAATAGACTAGTGCAACAACAGGCGGCCTTATCGCTAAAAGCGATCTCTTCCAGGCAACCATGGGATGGCGAAAAATATAAAATATAAATCAGATGGGGCGTGCAACGGGGTATTAAAGAAGTAACATTATAAATAAATAATGACATATAAATATATACTAATACTAATTACATACTAATACTTATACAGAGAGAGGAAAATATACTAATAAATATTATAATTTAATATAATAATACGTTTAAATACAAATACTACAAAACGTTATACATTACAAAACATACTTAAAATAAATAAGCATAATTTGACAACAACATTAACTTCCGCCGTGGGGTACCGGCTTAGAATAGTACCTCCCCCCTCTCCTCCCGTGGGTGCCGTAAGAACCGGCTAAGGGAAATACTACCAGAGATGGGCAGCAGCATCCTCTGCGGAAAACGCAATCTACTGCGCTCGCCAACCCGCATGCCAAGCGTGGCGAGTAATGGCAAAACCCCCCTATGACAGCGCCTACATTGCAAGCGCCATATCGACGATAGAAAAACACATTTTCTGTCTGACTGTTTTATGGGTATGATACACTGATCCGAGTACTATAGATATATAGGTACATAAAATCAAAGAAATGAGATTGTACGTATATGTTCGTTTAAGCCAAAGAGGCTTAGAGTAAATTGAGCTGTATATTTGAAGATAAAAGTTTGCGAGTTAGCCTTGTACGTTTATTGTACCGTGCTTGCTACGCAGGCTTTAATAATGCGGAAATATACATTGAACATATTATGACTCTTGTCCAAAAACTTGGCGATATAGGGCATTTGATGGAAGATACTGAGGTACCACAGCTAATTCTGAGTAGGATATCTATCTATCTATATATACGTATGTAATAAAACTGTAATGGGTCAAAATTGTACATTAAATATTTAAAAAAAAAAATGATTGGATGTACATATTATTACTATCGATACAGTAGCCAAAACAGCAATTTGCAAAATTTTTGTCTGTCTGTCTGTACGTTGTGTGCAATGGACGCCGAAACTACTGGACGAATTTGGATGAAATTTGGCAGGATTATTACTAATAATATATAGAAGGATCTAGAATACTTTTTACTCGGAAAAAATTGACAGTTTCTGTGGGGAACACTAAACAATAACAATATAATCCATTAATCGCGTTTTACGTTGAATGTACTGGATCGATTTGAAGCTTATAAGGGGCATTATCAATTAACATCGTATATATAATTGCGAAAATCGATTAAAATAGAATATAAAAATATTATTTCATTGAAGGTTAAACGAACTTACCAACTGAAGTTTGACTATAATTGTGCAACGAGAGTTATTCGGTTTGGTTTATTATTTACATGTATTTGCGGTCAAGCTTCCACTAACTATGTAGTATGTTTTAGAGATCCTAACTAATATTATACAAGCGAAAGTAACTCTGCGTGTCTGTCTGTTTGTTACCTGTTCACGGCTGAACCAATTGATATGATTTTTAGGACCTGGAGAATGACATAGTCTATATTATATCATCATCATCATCGTCACTACTTTTCATCACCACGCTGGTGAAACCGCGTGGCGCAGCTAGTCACAAATAAGAATAGGTACTAGTTTTCAAAGAGCGTTCGACCTCTTGTCAGAACATAACTACAAGAATAATTTTAATTTCTGTTCGAAACCGGGACATTTAACAACAAAATGTTATAAGAAGAGGTCAAATTTAAGAGGCATCAACAAATTAAGAATAAGTGGTCAGACTAGTAAATACGATGCAGTTTACGTTTTAATTCCTTTCGATAAGAATCAAATTCGAAGTGTCGAGCTTGATGGTTATTAATTTGTAAGTAGTTTTATTTACTCGAGTATCGCAACTAGTACGACTAAGAACACGCCATGTGCATTCATGTATAAAACTCGAAGAGCCAACAGCTTCATTAGTACTTCTATTTGTCTTTTGTTCGTGTTTAAAATGAATATTTTGTTCATTTTTATATTTGCGTTTGCGTTTGGGTTAGACGGCTTGAAGGCAGATCATTCAGGGAGTTTTGGAAATGAGTACTATGATATTGTTCATGGAGCTAATTTAGGTAAGGTTGTGTTTAATTTTTAACAAAGGTTCGAAAATTTGCATTCTTACTGAAAATTTATTTTTTAAGTGTACTTATACTCTTTTCTTCTCTAAGTCTCATAAAAATATTGTCTACTTTGTTTCTATACTTCCATACAAAGGGTGCGTATCTATTCGTGAGAGTGCGTTGTTTGTCTGTCCTAAACGGCTAACGGCTAAACGGCTGTATCTTTTGATCAGTAACAGATAGATACATATCTCATAATTGGCAATATTTACTTAGATGTAAACCAACAATCATTAAAAACTGGTCAAGCGCGAGACAAGCTTGCGTAAATAGTTTTTGAAAAATTTGGAAATTATTGTTCGAGATAAAAACTCATAGTAGATTCCACAAAAAAAGAGACGAAAAACCAAAGTGAACGTTTCTCTGGCAGTTGTATCATGTTTACTCAATTTAAACCTTAAAATTGATTAAACGATAATGTAAAAATATCTCTAAGGATAAAGAAAAAAGGTATTGTATGATAAAGGCATTTTAAGCTATCCCTACTGTAGAAAAAATGTGAAATTACAAAATTTTCTTAGATAAAGCACGTTTTGTTGAGTAATTAACTCTGGTATCAATGAGCTATGCATGACACATGAACAATTCATGTTCATGTGTCATGCATAGGAGTACGGAAGCCTCGGTGTGCAAGTGAAACTCGTACTTTGCCGGTTTGTTATACGAGCGCCAGCTCATTGAAGTGGGCTATTAAAAAAATTATATGTTGATTTATCGTTGTTAAATCATGTCATAGGTAGCAAAAAAGTTTTGACTAATATTTATCCCTATATTATGTATTCTTGACTGTTTATGAATGCCAATATTATAAACCAGGGCAACACTTCCGACCGCCTTCTACGCGATACGTGGATTTCATTTCATTTATACACAATAATTACGACCGATGTCACAAAACGAAATTAAAAAAACAGGTGTCAGAAGCTCCCATACAACAAACGTGATTTTTTTGCTCGTTTTTGCTCGATATTGATAACGGCAACAGGTAGACGCTTGAATATTTACTTTAAAAATAAATAATTAAATTAAAATAAAATTAATATTAAAGGGGGGGGGGGGGGGCTCCCATACAACAAACGTGTTTTTTTTTGCCGTTTTTATAGATAATGGTACGGAACCCTTCGTGCGCGAGTCCGACTCGCACTTGGCCGGTTTTATTATAACAAAATAACTGAAAAAAAATGTCATCCAAGTAAACGAATTGCGTATTTAGTTTTTTAAACGATTACTTGTACTTTACACAAATTTCTGATTCCATATATTTCATACCAAATAACTATGATAAGTATTGTTTATTTTTTAACTTGAATCCAGAAACTTTTACGAAAGGTTTGGTTGTGAATGAGCCTTCGAGATGTTGATAAGTGTCGATCTTCAACTGGAACGCGATAGCTCGGCAGGTATGTCATGGCAAGGTAGTTGTCACTGTATAATGTTACAGATCCTGACATCAAAGAAGACAAGTTCCACCCTTGTGACCTGTGCGACGTGCAATGTATACGGAACTTCTTGGCTGCAAATTCTGATTGCCGCCCTGCTTCCGGACCTGCCCCTGATCCGTTGAAACTGCCGGTGGACAAGTTTTACATACCTTTCATCAACCTGACTATAACACATAAAGATCTTGAAATACGAGGCTTCAGAAACGCAAAGATAACGGAGTTCTAGTGAGTACTTATCATGATTACATCTCATGAAGCATGAAACACCTATCAATCCAAATCAGTCATTCTTTTCCTGGTACACATACATATCGATAAATCTCTTCCACCAATAAATTAATATCAGTAATTCTTCTCTATCTATCAATCCATATCAGTAAGTTATGCACTTTTCAATTCAGATATACATTTCTATATATTACAGTGTCAACAAAGATACGGGTAATTTAGTGATAGCTATCAATGTACAAAGGCTGAGCCAAAGTTCGCCTAAAACCTACTTCACCTACCAAAGGACGGGCAAGGAACCGATCATACGCTCGGACTACACCACTGTCACATATGGTACGTACACAGGGTTTTATAACACACTTCAACATATTTATTGTAACTTGTTTTTAAATTAAGTTAGTTACTGAAACTAGTTGCTACTGAAAGTAGTTGCAAACTTTTATCTACAGAAACATTAAAGAATGCGTATAGTTAGACAAAAAAGCTATAGGGGTCAGAAAGTAGATTGTTTTGCTAGTACATAGATTGTGATTGATTTGCCACTTCATAGATCCACCCAACTCTTCGCCCCAATTTTCTATAGTATAAGTAAGGATAGTGCATGAATTAAATAAATAAATAAATATTTCTTAGTCACAGCATTGTATTTCATAAGAAATGGTAAACCATAGAATTATTCCGTAGTAAACCGTAAAATGCAAGTTTATACAATATTTATTACACACAAATTATTTGTTTGTTGGCTGTGTACGAGCCCGCAGCACAAGTCTGCAGCCAGTCTACGTACACACGGAACGTTTCCAAACCAAGTCTATCGCGGCCGTTTGCCGTTACGTCACCGAATCCCACGAAATGGTTATTATTTACTTTATTTACGGCTATAAGTAAATAAAGTAAATAATAACCATTGTGTCATTATGTATATACGCAAGACTCGTAGAAGATTTAGCGTTAACTTACAATACACGCCACGAAAGAAGAGACCTGGCAGACGCGATTGGAGGGAAATCGCGGAAGTACAGTCGCGCTCAAACAGTGTTACCAGCATACGTTGATAAACTGCAACTACTACTTGATAGGATATTGACAACTACTATAAATCGAAACTACGAAACAGATGCTAGTCTTTCTATTCAGGAGAATAAATATTTTTAATTGTATTTTGTGTAGATTCTGCAACATTCACTGCAGTGATTCCGAAGGTCCCTCACCTTCGTCTTGACAAAACGGAGATCCATGCGGACATACACGATAGCAAACCTGAATACTCTATGGGACTTGGATTAGCCAATAGCAAAGGTAATAGAAAATTAAAATTATGTGATTTTATACAGCACAGTAATTCATATAGGACGACCTGCTACAAGGACCTGCGACTAAAACGTAACAATAGTCGGTAACAGGGCTACTGCTGGGAACGGACGGACCCTGTACATTTTTGTTTTATATATTACAGATCAAGACGTAGTCACAGCCTTCCTGTTATTTGAATCCAATATTCCTACAATCATTCAAGAAGCTTTCAACTTTCAATCCAGCCTCCTAACAACCATCTACATTCAAAAGAATCTCTGCGACTTTGGTATCGATTCTTACGGGAACTATATGAGTTTCATCAGAACTAAAGGGTATACTCAAAACCCAAATACTAGGTCTTATGAAAACCATAAGATATATAAGTAATTAAATATGATGTTGAATAATAAATACATAAATGAAGATCATGTTTATCGACAACAAGTTTCATTACCATGGTTGCCTGGAAGAGATCGCTTTTAGCGACAAGGCCGCCTTTTGTTGCACTAGTCTATTTAAGTCCTTTGTTATTAGAATAGAATAGAATATTTTTATTAACCATATAACTACTTATGTTATACTGGGCACTAGGCACGTCAAAGATACAAACATTAATATGTAATATAAAAAGGAAACATTATTGATAAAATACGCACAAACAAAAAATTACAAGGAAGATATAACATAGTATTGTATAACTGTATTGTACTCGTACGATTAATGAGAATGTGAAATAACGTGTCGTAAAAATGTCAGGGAGAAATATTATAATATGTAATGTCATAATAGAATAAGGTTAAGTTTAAGGTGGTTTAAGGTGTGTACAATAAAGAGTTCATCTATCTATCTGTTTGCGGGACATTTGCCATGATTTGTAATTTTGTTCAGTTAGTGAATGCAGCCAGCGCGTGGAGCCCGGTGTTTAGCTAGCACTGGGTACCGCGTAACAGCCACGCGCTGCCTAGATTATATACATAGTAGATTAGATAGAGCCTTAAAAACAAACGTACCTACATACCAAACTGACCAAACTGTGTCCATAATCTTTACTAATGTTATAAAAGAGAAAGTAACTGCCTGTTTCTGTCTGTTGTGAAACTATAATTCTATCGCTTTCATTTCCATACAAAATGAAAAGATGGAGTTATAATTTCCGACCCGATTCTGAATCGGAATGATTAAGAATAGGGGTACAGAAGACAAACAGGCAGGTACTACCATTATATCATCATCACAGTTTTTCATCATAACGCGAGTAAAACCGCGGGGCGCTGCTAGTGCTATATATATACTGTAAGTATTTGACTATAGATCAAGTTCCACTACCAATGATAACGATTTTCGCAGCAAAGAAAGGGGAAGACCGTTATGTCTGCCGCTAACTGTATCGACCAACAGCACTCTTCAGTCTGCCCGAGAACATGATGCATGCGACTGCGCTGATATATCCTCGAGTGGCAGGAAGACCCTAGATGCAAGCCGCTTCCATCAGGTATTTTTGGAAATCCATGGGTGAGGCTTATGTCTAGTAGTGGACATTTTATGGCTGAGATGATGATGATGATGATCTATTTTGAATCTAACTATCCGATTATCGATCAATCTAATTCAGCGGTACTTTTCAAAGTAGCTGCTCACTCCTAGTTGGTGCGACGCGACGCTTCGCACTGCCAAGTGCGCGTACATCATGTCCACAGATGCAAGACTTGCTACGTGAAGAGCTTGTCTACGTGCGCTAGTTCCGCTGAACCGCTTCGCTCGCTCACTGATCACACTATAAATCATAGTAGTACGAGCATCATCATCATCATCATCCACAGCCTTTTCTATCCCACTGCTGGGTATAGGCCTCTCTCTTATCATGCCATCTGCCTCGATCCTGAGCTAATCGTGTCCAGGTTCGACCCGCGATAGATTCAATATCGTCCACCCATCTTGTAGCTGGACGACCTACGCTCCGCTTCCCTTGTCTTGGCCACTCGGTCATAGCCTTACTCGTAGTACGAGCAGTTAATAGTAATTACAAAATTGGTGGTATTCAAATTGTAGGGCAAAACTAGAATGCATAAATAAAATGCAAATACGATTAAGAACAATAAAGAACTGACCGTAATCGAGGCGACCTTGTTAACTACGAATAAAGAAATCACGCGCATGTCAGAACGCAAGGACTTATCGGCTTAATATTCAGTAGCAAGAGCTACTTGGATTATGATTAGGAAACAAGTACCTATCTGTACCAATTACAGGCGCACTCCGAGAGGAAGAGGCCTCCTAAACGAGCTAGAAGATATCTATTCACTCTAGCCTTGAAAATTCCAAGATTGTAGGTCTCAGGAAACAGATGGCGGCAAAGAATTCCATTCTTGTGCAGTACGCAACAAGAATGTGGATCGATATCGCTGAGTACGGATTTTTAGCATTTCAACGAGAAATGGAAAAAAAAATGATTCAAAGTTAATTAATACATTTTTGATTGATTTGCAAATATATCATTCTAGTGAAAACCGTGATACAAAACATCGAGAACATTTTTGTTTTTAATAACTAAGTTACATACTTAGTACGAACAAATTGACAGGCCTCTTGGCTCAGTGGTAGTACGACTGCTTCCTGAGCTTCCTGAGGTCGTGGGTTCGATCCCCACCCAGGGCAAACATATTTTGTGTGATGAGCATGGATGTTTGTTCTGTGTCTGGGTATTTCTATGTATCATAAGTATGTATTTACGAAAAAAAAAGTATATATGTATTCTATCAACCATCTAGTTTCCATAGTACAAGCTTTGCTTAGTTTGGGCTAGATGGTGTTGTGTGAAATGTCCTCCAATATTTAAATGTCCTAACGTGGAACTTTTGACGGTATATTTCGGTAAAATTAACTAAGTAACAACACCTCACATAACAAATTCAGAGTAGCCATTTGCGCCGCAGCAGGCACTACAGAAACACATACAATTAAATCCGGTATATTCGACAAAATATATTTATAGTGTGAAGTACTTCCCCAAATGGTGCATCATGAGATTGCGTTCAATTAACGTATCTAGGTGATGCTCTTTTTAAACAAAATAGATATACGTTTGACAAACAAACCGCCTCCTAATGAACGACGATGTGGTCGAGGATATAGTACGTCAATCTAAAAAATACCTATTTACTCTAGTCAGTCTTCTACCGGAAGGGATGCTCACTCCTGTGATGTACCTACTACGCGCATCGAGAATATGGATCAAAATCATTGTGTACGGATTTTGAGCATTTCACTGGTCAATCATAACATAAATAAATACAAAAACTTATAAAAATAGATGTAAAAAAAAACGTAGTAAAATAATGCGAGGCAAATAATGCCAAACTTCCTTCTAGCCTGACCTTCCTCGGTTCCCTAACCATGTACGTGATGATGTATGTGATCGTCTACAGCCTAAACGGCTTGACAGATTTTGATGTGCGAGGTAGGAGGTCTTCACCCCCGGAATGTTATAGGCTGTATTTTTTGGAATAATAATAATACAACTTTAAAAAAATTAAAAGGTTGTTTTGTAACTTATCCAACGAACTTTTTCGTAGTGTAACAGTTTCATAAGTTAGAACCCTGTAGTATCTATTATAATTACGAAATACAGCATCTTACAAGACATTGAAGTGTTTCTTGTCACCTCCTCGAAGGGAAGACTCCGTCGCGCCGAGATAAACCACTCCCAAACTTATACCAAGTAATTGTACTAGAATTATTCTAAGGAATGTGCCTTTATAATCCTATACCGCGATTTTACGCATACTTTCTTACAAAAAACGTACACTCAGCATATAAGCGTATCAAACATAATGAAATCTAGTTAGTTAGACTGAAGAAACTACTTTTTTGCAGTCGGGTATTTTGTTTTAATCAGATGGATTATACTGACAGATCAAATGTTGCAACATTTTTATGAAATGATAAAAGTATTGTACTAAAACGAATAACTCAATTAATTATTCAGTTCAGTGATACATTTGAAATTTTGTCAGTCCGTTAACCACACGAAAAGTTAGGTTAGGTCACATGGTTAGGGAAATAGTTTACGAGAAAACTATTGGAGAAATCAAATCAGAGGAAAACATGGAAAACTCATCGCTGGTACACACCCTCAAATTAAAAGGAGCAGACAATTGACCCGTATGGCGCTTCCAGACCGAAGTCGTGTTGAGAAGCCGCCGCGTGTAGACCGTAGTAACCGGCGCTGAAACATTATCGAGCGAGGAAACAAAGGCGTTCACGACAAAAGATGCGAAAGCGCAAGAGAATTATCGTCACAAAGATGGAGGAGGAGCCACTCACACATCTATTTTCGTGCAACACAGCAGCAGAAATGTGGACTAAATTGAAATCAGCTTATATCATTATTATAGCAGCAACAGAAATTCTTCTCAATGACATTGGAAAACGGTGAACAAATATCGAAGTTATATTCAAGAATGGAAGAGGTTAAAACGAAGCTCAAGCTTGCAGCCGAACCCTTGAAAAATCTTGATGTCGCTCGCTACCCGAGACTTACAAACACTTTAGATCAGTGCAAGATAAAGGGCTTTACATAATTTCAAACAATAAACAATGCTAGTTTGTGGACAGTAGTGGACATGCAGTTGCAAACAGAGAGAACAAACTATAAAACGTGTTTTAAAGACATGGAGAGTGCTATATAATTTAGCAAATCCCATTCTGCTAAATTTGTGAATATATATAACACTATTTCCGAACGCGATTTTAGTGACGGTTTCATTTCCACTTCCACTGACTATTTTACAATATTTTATGCATTTTGTTTTATTGTTATGTTCAAATTGATAAAAAAATTGTAAAACGCTGATTTTATTTCTTGGTTCGGTATCTACACTATATGTATTTTTGTATGTTTGATATGAAATAACTCAAAAACTACTGGACCGATTTCAAAAATTCTTTCACCACTAGAATACCACATTATCCCTGAGTAACATAGGCTATATTTTTAATACTAGAAAAAAATTAAGGGTCCTTACTAAAACTTCGATAATATTACGCGTACGAAGTCGCGGGTTAACAGTTAATTTGAAATAAAAAAATAAATAAAATAACAAATTATATTAACTAAATAAAAATATAAATTTACAGTTCAGTTTCTATAAGAAAATAATACCTAAAAAGTCAAACCCCATCACGATGACTTGAAAGTTGGTATCACTATTTCGACAAGTGACATTTTAATCTGTCAGTTGACTGCGGATGATTATGTCGACTTGTTACGCCTGAGGATCGCTCGATTTCCGTAGTTATCAATTGAACTGTGAAACCGACCGATCCTATTGGATGATTTCGAACGCATCCTTAGCTACATAGCTTATCTCTGGTAGAGAAACACGCTAAAATTGTCAATCACACACATTTACACCATAATTCTTAACTAAAACATGTAAACAGATATTTTTAAATATATTTGGCTAACAGTTTATACTAGTCTCATTGTTTCTATACATTGTTTTATACAACCTTCAATTTTATTACCAAGGTTACACGTTTTCCATGCATACAGAAAAATAAAGTATTAGCACTAGCTCCTAGACTTACTATTTGTGTATGAATAATACAAGGTTAACGGTGGGCCGTACTGAGTCCAAAGGAGGTCATTGTACATATCGCTGTAAACTACTTTCACTGTGTTGTACCAACGACTCTAAATTAAAAAAAAAACCTTTGCCCAGCAGTGGGACGGAACAGGCTCTAAATAAATAAATAATATTTTTATAGAAAATCAGTTCTATGATCCCTGAGAAGACATATGGAATAACAGATATATTTTTTTCTCGCGAATTTAGAGTTGTTGACTTTATAATAATTAGTAGGATGACCCTTCGTATCAGGACAAGTCACCGTAGTAGCCCGTACACACGAGATAGTTAAGAGATAGTTACCCGGGTATGCACTTTACAATCGGATTTCGTATGGATGATATATAACCTCGACCTAATTTATCTAATGATAGTCCATGTCGGGAGCGTCCCGCGATCTGGAAACAGTATCGTCGAGGGCGTGACTCTGGCGAGCCGCACCTCGGCTCCCGCGCACCCTCGACAGATCTAAAATAGGCAACCGCACCACGTAATCGTTGTCCCAGGTCCCGCTCCTCGCCCTCTCGGACCACGGAATTATCCTAATATTATCATTAGCTATATCGTTAGGGATCAGTCTAAAGTCTGCCGAGTTGGAGGCCGCCGGCGCGACTCTGAAGTCGACAGAGCCGGTCGCGTGTCGCACTACTCTAAAGTCTGTGTAGGTGTGTCCGCTTGTATAGGGTGCGCTGTTGGCGGGAGTGGTGGAGGCAGCGCGCAGGCCGGCCCGCTGCGGCCCGGGGGCGCCGGGGGGCTGCACCCTCGACTCTGCGCTGTTGGAAGGTTGGCTCGAGGAGCCGGCGACCTCCAGGTTGGAGCTGGTGGGTACCGCGTTAAGGCGAGGGATGCGCTGCGCCAGGGTGCGCAGCCGGGAACTCTCGCTGCGCTCGGCGCGCGCTCCGGGGGCGGGGTGGGCCGCCTCCGCGCGCTGCTGGCCCGAGCTCGCCGCGAACATGTGCTGGAATCTGACATTTAACACGATACTATTAATAATAATTATAGTTTAAAAAACTGAAAATAAGCCCGACTTCGAAATACGCAATTCGTTTACTTGGATGATATTTTTTCAGTTATTTTGTTATAAAATCGGTTAAAAACAATAACGATCGAGTGAAATGCGATATATTTTTGTGTTAGAAAAAATTGCTAAAAATGGGTATAGTTATTTTTTTCCTATATTAGTTGTAATTACAAAACCATTTCGAGGGATAGGATCCCTGATCATGTCACATTGTAATTTTTTTAAAGTGATTGACCTCCATTCAACTTTTATAACGTACTCATAAAGACAAAGCAAATAGTTCCATCGAAGCCATAAAAAAGTTTTATGTCCAACAAACGTCAAGTACTAAGTACGTAGTGTTAGTTTGGTGTTTACATTTTCTTCAAAGTTTACAAATACGAAGCAACTGTAAAGAAAACGAATATTGAGAGACATTACATTACTGACATAACGTCGTGTAGAAAATGTATTTTCCCAACTTGCAAGAATGATACAGCAAGCAGTCCAGGAAACATTTTGTTCGTATCAGATAAGATACTCGTATACGAGAAAAGTGGTGTTGTGAAGCAGAAGTAGAATATTTCCAAGGATATATACGATACTGCTCATAGGTTTTCAAATCTATGATACTGATATGAAGATCATTTCAATGTATCTCCAACAGCACTAAAGGCGTATAGTTGGTAAACATCGCCAAGCTGCAAAGATGACTTTGACAGCTTTAACAAGAGTACTTTAAAAAAAAAAAAATTGGCATCGCTATGTTTAATATTACGCGAGTGATGACGTCATCGGGCAGATATTTTAAATATTTTTTTTAAATAAAATAACTTTATTATACACCACGAATATCAAAATTATTAAAATGAGTTTCTTGAAGTGGTGTATTCTGAGAGTGAAGTAGTGCAGCGTACCTGGCGATCTCGTCCGGCAGCAGCGGCCTGGCGTCCCTGCCGACGCGCTGCACGGTGAGGTGGCGGCGCTCGGGCGCGGCCAGCTCGGCCGGCACCAGCAGCGCGGGCGGCGCGCGCGCACCACCTCCCCCCGCCGCACCGCCTCCCCCCGCGCCGCCCGCCGGCAGGTTCAGCGCGAGAAACTCGGGCAGCGGCACGCAGAACACGCCCACGTCCTCCTGACACCACACAACACAACTTCCACATATGTATACCTTCACACGACCGCCTCTACTCTTACGTGCGACGCTTCTACTACGGGGACCATACACACAAACAAATCACAACTCAACACAATCACACAAAAACAAATCATACCTGTGATATACATATAGACATACACGGACACAGAACGATGTCGACACGCTCATGAACAAACGTTTGACCTGGGCGGGAACCACACGGACACAGAACGATGTCGACACGCTCATGAACAAACGTTTGACTTGGGTGGGAACCGAACCCGTAACCTAGTCTGCGTAGACGGAAGACGCACTATGACGGGCGTGCGTTTGTCGTCGTTACATTTTCACGCTAAAATGCATCAACAAGTCTGGATGTGAAATAGAGATAGCTCACACAAGAGAATTACATAATTATAATTATGCTCGCCGTTAGATGGCGCTGTGTGAACAGAAGCGGGTCACTTCCTGGAACTCAACCTAGTTTAATATCAAGTGAGATGGCGGTCAAGCGCAAGCCTACTACTTCATCGTCATCATCATCTCAGCCATAACAAGACCACTGGTGGACATACGCCTCCCCCATGTTCTTCCAAAAAGACCGATTGGAAGCGGCTGGATACCCCAGCGTCCCCCGCCACTGTCGAGGTCATCTGCCCATCCCGTGGCTGGTCTTCCTACGTTGGGTTAGGTATATTTCTTCCTATAACTATTACAGAACCAAATGTACTCACGATAGAGTTCGGAGTTTTTTCCCCTCCAGTTTCAGGTATACTGAAGAACGGTTTCCGTTCCAACTCCAGTGAGGAGGGGTTGGGGGATTTCTCCTTAGCTTCGTCTTCAAGCGGGACGTCAGGCACCACTTGAAGATCTTCCGGTGGGTTCGGTATGATCACGTAGCTGGCTATAATGCAGGACAGCTGGTCCAACACCTAGCAAATACGGTTCACAATTTGGACGCTGACTTTATGTATTTCGGTGATTATCGCTGCTTCATTCGAAAACAACACTTGGTAACTTGTAGACTTTACTGAAATTGGCACGTGGCTCCTAAACTCAAACAATAGGGAATATGCATGATTTATTTATATTTGGTCATAAAAACCTGACCACAAATGGTAGATCCATTCCCCAAAAACAAAATAGAAATATCTTTAAAAATAATAAAGTTACCGCTTGTTTTATTTTCATGTTAGACAGAGAGCACACGATAGCGAATGATGATGTCATGGTTCCTGCTCGCCGTACAAATTCAATACAAACGGTTTATATCTCGGAAGTCTATTGAAGGATAGAGATATATTTTTTTGTATATGTATTACATTTTAGTATGGTTTCAATTAGAACTATTATTCCTATGAAATAAAATTCATACATATTCCGTATTATTTGTGCCTGGTGTGTCTCGCCGTGATGTGCCGCTTTCAGTATACATCGGGTGATCCCCGAGAGAAGTTCGGAGCGAACATGTCTCCAGCGCGATAACTACGCGCGTCTGAGTGCACAAGGAAGTTATGTCTGTAGGGTCACTGTTAGCTCTATGCGTGTGTGTATAAACTGGACTCAGACGCAGACGCACGGCGATCAACTGTACTCTCCGATCAACACTGCTACTTTACTTTTTCACTACTTTTCCCTCCACTAAAAAGAAGGATTTATTGCGACATAACAAAACTCTCTATCGGATTAAAATCTCACCACCTGTATAACATCATAATGACTGTAGCGATCTTTGTCTCATTTAAACCTAAATATTGTGTTGAAATGAAGAACACAAACCTAGTGGCTTGTGCAATAGTCCACTCACCTCGTCAGCCAGTAATCTATGTTTGGGATCCTTCACTAGCAACCTCTGTATCAGAAACACTGTACTGTCCGAGGCCTGCACAGAGTTACCATCGCTGAAATTAATTATTATTTTAAATTAGAATAAATTGAATCATAGAATCAAGCTTCTTCGCATTATTCTCAAACTCAATTTTCCCTCCATTATTGACCCGTGTCATGCGAGTGCACACAATACAAATATTATATTTAGAATAATGTCACCTAATGTTTTCTAACGTTTACACGATTGTTACTTATTGAAATTAAACAAATTTTAACGGATATAATATCGCGTATATTTTACATAATTTTATGAACTGACGTATCGAATACTTTGCAGCATCCGTTGTCACAGATGAGACTAGATGACAGTTGTCTTTTAAAATATAAAATAAAACCGGACAAGTGCGAGTCAGACTCGCCCACCGAGGGTTCCGTACAAACTAAAGAAAAGGGGGAAATCATATTTTTTTTTTTTATATTTTCCTTCATAAACCGAAAAATATACATCGTAAAAATATTTAACACATTCCTTGCTCACCACTCGGATTAGAGTGAAGCAGGGCTATAGTATCGGCGCCTTCCACTCGGATCCGAGCGAGCATCTCGTTCATTTTGTAGTAGTGAGTAAACCGCCGGCGTTTGGGGCAGTCAACGTTGCTTTGCGCGGCCACTCTGTACTTAATCAAAATTCGCCTAAAAAGTTTTGGTTCCCAGCTGAAGTGAAAGGTCTGCAGGGGACGAAGAATGTGTTAAAAACCTGTTTTAGCTTATGCTAATGAGGCTCTTTCATATGATACCCCACATGATACGGTTAATTCACTTTAAAATTTGGGCCCTCATTCCTTGCATAGAGACACTATTTTATTGTGATTAAATTAAAAATGTCCAGTTTTCGGTTTTTTCCTATATGTGTACTCTAACACTATGCTTCTTGCCAAATTTCAGAGTTCTAGGTCAACGGGAAGTACCCCATAGGTTTTGATTCCTCTGTGAGTGTCGAAATGTGCGTTTTTTACGACATATTCGGCTGTAACTTTTTTTTACGAAAACTGAGAAATTTTATTTTTCTTTCTGCAGCAAGATACTATGGATCTGCGTATATGGTTTTAATTTCAACTCGATACCTTCACGCGTTCCCGAGATAAAGGTCTTGACACCAGGACAAACGGACAGACGGACAACAAAGTGATCCTATAAAGGTTCCGTTTTTTCCTATTGAGGTACTAAACCCTAAAAACGCTATAAATCCGTTCAAATTTGTTTTATTTTAAAGTCACCTAGCTAACCATGCGTTGTCATTCAAACCAGATGTGTCTGCAAAATTTCAGCACAATCGGCTGGGGATGGTTTAACATTTAGTTACAATATATCACTCACACATACTACAGTCCGTTCACAGATAAACTTAAGAGACAATAACAAAATTGTATATATTTATAATTAGAGGCACATAACAGTCTTCCCCTGTTGCACGTATTCATTTACGTAAAAAATACATAATGTACAACATTACGTATTTTTGCGAAAGTGCCGGTCCAATGGTTCTCTTATATGGAATTGCATGTCGGTGAGCACACAGCCACAGCAAGTCTGTATGTTATGTTTTAATTAACCGACTTCAAGAAAAGGAGGTTATCAATTCAACCTGTATGTGTGTAACAGAACTGCACAGTTTTTGTATATGTTATTTAATTTTAAAATATGAACGTTTCAACGACGCTATTCAAACCACTGGGCGGATTTGAACGAAATTCGGTAGATTTATCACTCATACTAAGGATCTGGAATACTTTATACCGTAAAAATTAGGACGTAGGTAGTGAAGTGTGTTTGAAAATTAAACGAACTTACCCAGTGAAGTTTTGTGAATACACTTTATAGTTTCAAACAAAACAAGTAAATACTATTAAAAATTAATAAATAAAAGTAATAAAAAAAAAACTGGGCGTCTACCTTAGTAGGTACGTAGGTACACCAAATATTTTCTAGGTCGGTGTCTGTATAGGACTCAGTTGATGATAGTTTAGGGCCTGATACCGACCTCAAAAAATATTTGGTGTATGTACCTGTTGGTGTTGGTGCCGACCAGTTTGTTGGCCCCGCTGTGACTTTACAAGATAAGATAAGATAAGATGTACCTACTTGGGTAGACGCCCAGTTTTTTTTTCGTGTTATTTCTTTCTTTTCAGTTAATTAGATTATTTTGAAGTCGGTTAAATTTTTTTATGATACTTACGGCGGTATATTATAGTTCGCGGCCTGTATTCTGCTAAACAGCTGTGCGAGGCTGGTGTCACAGAACGGAAACTGGCCATAAAGCATCGTGTACAGAACCACTCCGAGCGCCCACATGTCTGAAGGCTTGCCTAGATACGGCTTGCACAATAGCACGTCCGGTGATATGTATGCAGGGGACCCTAAAAATGTATATAATTTTTTTACTTAGTTAATGCGCTAACATATATTTTTAACAGTCTTCAAAAAAGGAGATTCTCAATTCGGTTCTACATTTTTTATGTTTGTTACCACATAATGCAGTCATTTATGAACCTCCGTGAGTACTGAGTATACATTTATATTATTTGATTAACCGGAAATAACTCACGATATTAATAGGTCAACATTTTAAGTTAAAGTTATTAGACGTTGTAACTCGTACAGCGTCGACAGACTCCTGCTAGCCTATCAAGGTAAATAAACCGTATTTATCCACGCTGTTATGTCAGTTGTTAATGTCGGTCCATTCTATATTTCCTCTAGTCCCGACACCGGTTGGAAGATATCGCTCTTTTGACCGATTAATATCGTGAGTTTTTTCCGGTTAATCAAATAATATTTATAAGCCTATTTGGAAAAAACCTTTTTAACCGATCATTATTTCAATTCAATCAATCGACCTGTATGTATGTAATATTGTCAGAATTGCACAGTTTTCGTATATGTTAATCTATACCAGCTTCTAAACATGTGTGCCAAATTTCATAAGTGTATGTATGTTTGTATGTTTGTCCACGTGTAACGCAGAACCTAGAAGTCGTATTGCAAAAAATATTTTTATTGAATAAAATATCTCTCAACTTAGGAGTCACTGTAAGTTTTATCAAAATCTGTTCAGTAGTTTTCAAGATATGGACTTTTTAAATTTTAAAATATGAGCATTTCAATGACGCTATACAAACCACTGCCGGCGGATTTGAATTCGGAAGGTTTATCACTCATACTATGTTAAGGATCTGGCATACTTTATAACGCAAAAATTAAGCGTTACAATAGTAGTGAAGTGTGCTTGAAAATTAAACGAACTTACCCAGTGAAGTTTTGTGAATACAATTTATAATTTCAAACAAAACGAGTAAAAACTATTAAAATGAATAAATAAAAGTATTTTAGTAATTTAAGTGTGTACGCCGAGCAGTCCAGCTCCCGCAAGCAGCACCCGTTCACGAGTTGACGCATGTGCCAGCCATCGCTCTCCTCAACCATATTTGAGGGAAGAGGGCGACCCGCCACACAACGCCGCCGCAAGAAGAAGCCTTTAAGCTAGCGTCAGTGCTCTGGGTACACACGCTTTCCTAATACTATAAAGGACAGAAATGATTTAACTAATTTTCCTTATCAAGGCCTCCACTACCGCCGCGTTAAGATCTTTGATGGCCGACCGATAAACCGATAAACCGACTTCAAAACAATCTAATCAACTGAAAAGGGAAAAATAACTTAAAAAAAATCAAAACTGGGCGTCTACCTAAGTAAAGTAGGTACGTAAACCAACTATTTTTGAAGTCGGCATCTGTATAGGACTTAATCGGTGATACTTTAGGGCCTGACAGCGACCTCAAAAAATAGTTGGTGTACGTACCTACTTTACTTAGGTAGTCGGCCAGTTTTTATTGTTTGTGTTATTCCTCCCTTTTCGGATAGTTAAATTGTTTTGAAGTCGGTTTAATTTTTTTAATTACTTTCATTGTTTGAAAGGATATACTTTGGTCCCACATAAATTAATAAAAATCAATATTTCTTATTCTTATTCGAGATGGGAGCGATAGGTCCTTAGGTCCTGCACTATCGTCCAGCTTGAGGTGTATTGTGCATTTCCCCCTCCCAGCATATACTTGAGCCAACCTAGCTCCTCGAAGTATCGGAGCGAGGCTCCAGGCTGCTGACACAACTGCTCCGGTGGTGAGGGTGTTCGTGAGAGTGATGATGATGATAAGGAGGCACACTGCTGTGATACTGACAAAAGCGATGATGGGACTGAACGTGAACGTGTTTTGGTTACTTTTTACAGACTTCAAAAAGAAGGAGGTTAATAATTTGGCTGTATTTTTAGGGTTCCGTACCTCAATAGGAAAAAACGGAACCCTTATAGGATCACTTTGTTGTCCGTCTGTCTGTCCGTCTGTCCGTCCGTCCGGGTGTCAAGACCTTTATCCCGGGAACGCGTGAAGGTTTCGAGTTGAAATTAAAACCATATACGCAGATCCATAGTATCTTGCTGCAGAAAGAAAAACTAGAACTCTGAAATTTGGCAAGAAGCATTGTGTTAGAGTACACATATAGGAAAAAATACAAAAACCGGACATTTTTAATTGAATAACAAAAAATAGTGTCGTTATGCAAGGAATGAAGGTCGAAATTTTAAAGTTAACTAACCGTATCATGTGGGGTATCATATGAAAGAGCTTAATTAGCATTAGTTAAAACAGGTTTTTAAATATTTTTACGTTGTATATTTTTCGGTATAAGAAGGAAAATAAAAAAAAATATTTCCCCCTTTTATTTACTAGTTTGTACGGAACCCTCGGTGGGCGAGTCTGACTCGCACTTGTCCGGTTTTATTTAATGTTTGTTACCGCTTAACTCCTTCATATATGATCCATTTTTTTTTTAAATGTTCAAAGAATACACTATCAGATTGGTCCCATAGAAATTTCAGCAATATTGGTTGAGTAGTTTGAGTTTTAAAACAAAATTGCGCATTTTGGAGGGGATTATTTCAGGTTTTTAAACTATAATTATTTTATTAGTAATTATTATATTTTGTCTGCAATATATGTACATTAACATTCATTAGTTTTGGTCAAGATTCGCAGTGGGCGTAACGATTCGTATGTTCGACCTACGTGGTTTCGACGGCTAGATATCTAAATGCATTATCTCTTTTCTATTTATTTTAAAGTGTAGCCACTTGTAAATTCACAATGTGTAAGTGTAGTTAAGAAATGTAATAATCTGAATCGATTCTAACCTCGGGGTTCATACTGCGATGCCATGAATATGAGTTACGTCAGATGCTGAACATTGTTACTGTCTACATACTGTAAACAAAGCCATAACACTGTGTTACCTCTTTGATCCTTCAACAAATCCCTGTCGCTGCCCAGGTGAGTCCCGAGACAGAAGTTGGTGATGATCACACGTCCTGTTCTTTGGTTTAACACTATGTTGCCTAGCTTTAAGTCTCTGTGTACTATATTTCTCTGAAAGACAATATTAAAGTTTTCACATAAAAAGGCAACCAAGAGTAGATAGGCAAAAAATCGACAGTCTGGCACCTTTCATACTAAATATAATGTAAGCCAATTTATATCAACTGGCTAACTTTAAGTTCTAGTATTCGATGAAGTCAGACAGCATTTTTCATTCACACAATGAAATGTCAGTACGCATCGTAAAATGCGCCTCTAGTGTGAACAACAGTCGGCTTGTAAAGCAAATCTGTATTGTTTGTTTTATATCTCAATAAAACATTTCAAATCATTTTTCAAATAAGTGTTTCTATAGGCTTCATAATAATAAACAAAAGTCAAACAAAATTAAACCATTTAAATAGCTGCAAATAAAATAAAGAAATATTATAATCAAAACATAGAAAAGGAGGGATGATAGAAACTCCTTGGTACTACCACATACACACATATACTGTATGTACATAAATTTGCATCCTATAATATTACGATATGCTACGTAGCCAAAGTCCACAACATGTCACACATAGTCCAATCCATGTGAGGTTTCTTGAAATACCAGATTGTAAGTCAAACCAAAACTATCATGTTGAAACAATAGTGTTTATAACATTTGGATTTTATATTAAAAATATCTACAAACCTTATGTAAATTTGCTACTACTCTCACTATATCATAAAATATCAATATGGCTTCTTTCTCTGGCACCTTCTTAACTTTAGTAACATATTGTTGTAAGTTGATCAGCTCCGATCCTTTCTCGCTGAACTGGTGCGAAGTGACACAGTCGAGGACAAGGAACAACCGTTGGCGAACACGGCCTGTGTATATAAATCCTGGGCCACACGGATTCGGAACTTCTTCTAGTGCATGATCCTGAGCATAAGAGAATAATACAATGTTTTTTACCACACTACATAAGAAGAGGGGTATGTTTTTCGAATGTATGTATGTATATGTGTGTCATATGCCATGCTGCAATACATCAATGTTAAATAAGTGATTATAATATATGAAAATTCATCAGGATCAAGATGAATTTTTTTGTGATAACTGATAATACATCTAATATTATTTTATTTGGTGCTTGCTGATGTACAGATTTAGAGAAAATAAAAAATAACAGGTAAACCACAAGCCCATTGGGTCGATCACGAGTTGCACCTGGATAAGATCTATGAGTAATAACAGGCACAAAAAATGATGATGATGGTGATGAAAAAAGTAAGGCATCGGCGAGATAGCAAGCTACATCATGGTGGCCTCTTAGTAGTTCCAGGATTATTACAGTATACCTTCTATTTCTGGTACACACCAGATTAAATGGAGGTTGAAAAGATTCATACCAAACCAAGAGATTTTTATTTGTTCTCATTACAAGCTGCCAACCCACTGTACTTAAGTACAGCTCTTGTGTAAGAGCTCATACATGTTTAGGACGTAATAACAAAACATTATTCAAATTTGTTGTTACAACAGATTTCTTGTGCAGTAGATCCTTGATCTTTAAAATCACTATCAAAGTAAACATTTAAAATTATGAGGCAAAAATCCAGGATAAGCCTCCAAAAGTCCAGCCAGAGTTTTTTTACACAAAGTTATGCTGCTCATATAGTTCTTGACAAGTAAAAAGGTTATTTTTTAATGTAGAAATATGTTTGTGCTTGACCGCCAACTCGCCTGATGTTAAGCAACATTGCGGTCTACAATGGAGCATGCTTACCTAGAAGAAACCAATTAAATCGCAATTTACAGACATCCAGTATATACTACCCACTCAGGAAGCATATTCCACAATCTAGCAGCACGACGAAAGTGAAACCAAAGAATTTCATTTGGGTTTTTTTAATATCCACCATGAAACGGTGACGCTTTTTCGTGTTTCTGACTGTCTGATACTAAAAAGGGCAAGGGGGAATTAGATGATGCAGACCAGATGCACACTCACCATGAAATGAATCCGATAAATGCTGGTTTGTTCATGTTTATGAACAAACCAGCACTCATTTTATGTGACGGGAAGTATAACATGCTCAGAAGTTATAAAATGTTAAAAAATATTTGAATATAAACTTAGCAAGTACATTGGAAATTCCAAGTAATCAATATTTTAACTTTTTAGTTTACAAGATTTTTACAAAAGACCATTTCAACATATTTTATTCAGCACACCATCTTGTGATTTTGTGAGTATATTGAAAATTAGTGAAACTAGATTGAAGGGTTCTGGCACTATCTTTCTTTTTTTACAGAGTTTCCTTTCCAAACATCACATTGGATGAAACTAGCTTTTTAACCATACATACATTGTACTTCGACATACTGAGAAGTATCTTCATTTATAGAGCAGAACTATTAAAAGAAACACTCACCTTGAATAGCCCGTGATGATGTATGACACCTTCCTGATCATTTAATAATGACAACAGAGAATATTCAGTGTGTAGAAGCATTTTGCCTTGCCGGTCATCTTGGCTCTCCGGCTGCCCTTCATATCTTAGAGTTAGTATCTTAACCTGAAAAATTTGAAAAACATGTTTTAAATACATGCATGTATTTAAAACTACCCAAGATTTAATAATTTCTCTCTGTGTTAAGCAGTCATCAGTTAGAGGTTGGGATCTATTTCATTCAGGCCTTGGTTTCAATTCAAGAGCTCTAAGAGGCACCAACATATTATAAATAAATGTTTACATCTATAAACAAACAAATAAAGTTGAAGTCTACAAACTACAAACATGTAGTTTTTTACTAGCCCAATAATGTAGTTTCCACCACTGGCACCAGGTTTGGTGGCGGCTGTTGAGACATTTTTTATTTCAATACCCTACCATCACTGTCACCATGGTGACGGTAAAAGTGAATCTAGCCTAGAAGTTTACCAAGTAACACAATAGATGCGCTACTTCAACTATAAATATACGTTATTTATTACAAAAAAGAGAAATCATGCTGTGCCTCACCTGGTAAAACTCATCAGTCTTTTCTTTTCTGGCCAAGCACTGCACAATACTTTTAACGGGACTGGGCCCAAGCTTAGGACCTAATAAATAAGGTCCTGCTTTTCGCACGTGCCTATCTGGTACAGGGGTACCAGCTGCAGGTACATCGCTTTTATTGTACGTGATCTTAAGCTTTCTCGAGGAATGTATCTTCTTTGAACCCTTTAGAATACCACTAGAACTTGCGCTGGGGTATGCAGATAGCCTTGCTACCTTCGGGCTGGGCTGTAAAAGTAAAGGTCGTGTCCTTTTTCCGTGGTTCGTAGTACTCTCGGGACGATCTTGATCCATTGCTTAAATTCGCAGGGAGAGATGAGGTGGTACAGTTTTCTAATGAAGGAGGTAGGCTTTAACGGTTTTTGGTAAGTTTAATATGGATAACTAGGAAATATAAAGTACTATGTAAGTAAAATCTTATTTTTATTTACTTTACAAAAATAAAAAAGAAAGGCTGCTGAATTAAAATTGACAGACAATAATGCACAACCACTCTATGTACATCCCGTTTTGTACAAGCAGGAAGGAATGTCCAGGCAGCAGGAACCCATGTACATGGCTATTTTTTTAAATTGAATTTGAACCCGCTTAGAGCATTTGCCAGTGTCAATATTAATATTTCAGGTACGTAAAAAGAACGCTGGTTTGTTCGTAAACGCGAACAAACCAGCGTTCTTTTTATGTAGTTGTGTATATAGTGGAATAGGGCCACTCCATATAATGTACCGATAAGTTGCTTTAAGTAGAGACGACAGGCTGGATTCCGAAGCCAACATAGACAAAAAATTTGGAGGGTCATGCCTCGTTTGAGTCAGGCAAGTTGAGCGTTTTTTTCCTTTTTAACGGACCCATACGATTTGTACACTTGCCAATGTCTAAGTACTGTGGAACAAAAAATAGGTTAGTTTTTTTTTATAAAAACGGGAAAATCCTGTTCAAGCACCCAAGGCGGATTAATTTTCCGTCTTCCATAAAAACGGTGAATAAGCGCATTTTAGTTAAACAGTGTTTTGTTCAGTTTTCCTACGTGTCAGGTTTCCGTCTGACAGAAGTGACAAAACCTTATTCAGTGATAAAGATTTCGTCAAAATCATGAAAACAATTTTATTTTACCCGAATACGCCGTCGCAAAGGAACAAATGGGAGGGTTATTTGTTTTTTGGCCGGTGTATACGTATGTGTGTATGTTCATTTGTGTCCAAGTAACTTCTAAACTACTTAATTTGACAAAAATATGATGTGGCTCTGCTACATTGCAGAATGTATTGTTTAGCTAAAGTAGGCAGCATGTGACCACGGTTATCCTCTGAACACCACTATGAATGTGTAAGGAATACAATAAAATATTTATTACATTTTCTTGTTTCATACTATTTAGAGCGTCATTTTTCAGTAGTCGGGTTTAAGTTTTTGAACTATTTTTTATTTACAGTTACGCTTCCGCACCACATCCCCGTAACTCAATCGGATTAGGAATCGATCGGAATCTATATTTCCGTCTCTATCGAAATGACACTTGACAGAGACGTAAATATAGATTCCGGATCCGAATGAGTTCAGAATACGGGGGCAGTTATAAGATAGTACCTATTCCCGCATGTTGGCAGCGCGACGTTTGAAACGCAGAACAATAGCGGCGGCTATACAAGGAAAACTATGCTTTTCCCTGTACTGTAACTGTTAGTATTATTTTGTTGTGATAATCATGCTTACCTCAATATTTGATTAGTAAAGAAAGTATGTATATCAAAGTAGTCAAAGTCAAAGTCAAAGTAAATTTATTTGCATAAAACATGAGAAACACAGAAAACAAAAAAAAACAGTTATCGAAAAACAGTTTTAATAATAATCACATAATTTCACTACATGGCACTTAATTCTTATTCGTAGTAAGTATTAGTAATCTGACACGTGTAAGTCCTTCATCTCTGTAAAGGACTATTTCTCTTTATATCATTCCTCACTTTACATTGTGGAGAGTCGCACAATTCTTTAGTAGAAGAGCTTAATCTGTTTTTTACCAACTTTTGATATACTTACTCTACTTTTTAAACTACTTTAAATTTAAAGAATTTGACATCTGTAGAAATGTCCAATTCTTAAAATTGACAATAGACATAACAACAAAATTGAGAAAACTTAAAACATCTTACAAATGTTTACAAATTACAAAATACAATCATACAAATAAAATTAAAGCAACCTGGAATATTATAAAAAAGGAAACAGGTAAAAACGTAAGCAACCATAAAATTACATCGTTAAAAGTAGAAAACAAACTTATCAATGATTCCTTAGAAATTGCAAACTACTTTGAAAAGTTTTTTGGTAATATACCAGTGCAACTAACTAAAACTCTTGGGTCGTCAATCGACGTTTCTTTAAGTCTACTAGCTCAAAATGTGCAATTACCTAGGCCAACTTTCACATTTCACCCTGTGACTGCAAAAACAATTGTAAAAGTCTTTAAGTCACTCAAGATGAAAAAAACCGAAGATATCTGGGGCTTATCAGTTAAAGTTATTGGTAACATAATTCCCTGTATTGCAAATAATCTGGCAGATATTTTTAATAGTTGTATAGAAAGTGGAGTGTTTCCAGATTTAATGAAGTTAAGCAAACTAATTCCTCTATTTAAGACTGGTAATAAGAATGATCCTTGTAACTACAGACCAATATCCATATTGCCTTGCCTTAGCAAAATTTTTGAAAAGATAATGGTTGACCAGTTATTAGTACATTTCAATACTAATATTTTGCTACATAATCGACAGTACGGATTTACGAAATGTAGGTCAACAATAGATGCAGGGACTAAGCTAATATCATGTATATTGGATGCGTGGGAAGGAAAAGATGATGCCATTGGTATTTTTTGCGATTTGTCCAAGGCATTTGACTGTGTCAATCATAATATTTTAATAGAAAAAATGAAATATTACGGAGTCACGCATATAGCTTCAGATTTCATTGCGTCCTTTTTAAAGGGAAGATTTCAAAGTGTCTCTGTAGACAATAAAATATCTTCGGGAGCACAGATTGATATTGGTGTACCACAAGGCTCTATTGGAGGACCATTTATGTTTGTAGTATATGTAAATGATCTACCTTTCATGATAGAAAAGCAGAAAAAAGCTGAAATCGTTCTTTTTGCGGATGACACATCACTTATATTTAAAACAAAGAGGCGCTGTACAGACACAAGTAACGTGAACAATGTGTTAGACACTGTTTGTGAATGGTTTGCAGCAAATAATTTATCATTGAACACAACAAAAACTAAATGTGTAAAATTCTCGCTACCTCAAGTCAAACCAGTAAATATTGAAGTGCAAGTAATGGGAAATAAACTTGACATAGCTAAATCAACTGTTTTCTTAGGAATACAATTAGATGATAAGTTACAATGGGGACCACATATCGAATCTTTAGGAAGTAAGTTAAGCTCGGCTGCATATGCAGTGAGAGAGATCAGAAAACTTACAGATATTGCGACTGCTCGGCTTGTGTATTTTGCTTATTTTCACAGTATCATGAGTTATGGAATATTGATGTGGGGGGCGGCTGCTGACATTGATGTCATATTTATATTGCAAAAACGAGCTATAAGATCTATATACAGAATGGAAGCTAGAGCGTCTCTACGAGAGCACTTTAAAAACATTGGTATCATGACAGTACCATCTTTATATATATTTGAAGTTATAATGTACCCACGAAAATATTTAGATACTTTCACAAAGAGAAGTGCTATAACAAATTATGATCTGAGAGATAAACATAAACTGGTTCATCCGACACTTAGGCTACAAACTAGTAATAAAACATTTTTAGGAAACTCAGTACTGTTTTATAATAAGATACCACAAGAAATATTAGATTTGAATGAAAAAAGGTTCAAAAATGTAGTGAAGAATACCTTGATTAGTAAAGCTTATTATTCGATTAAAGATTATGTCCACGATAAATTGGCGTGGAGTAGTGTAGTTCTGCACAGCTAACTATAAGCATGACAAGGCCTCTTTACAGCCGCATTGAATTTATTTTGAATTATTAATAATGTATCAAAAAGAATCTTTTATTATTTTATATTTTTATTTGATTTCTAATGTGACAAGGCCCCTATACAGCCGCATTTGATTTGATAATGTATATTTGATTTACCTTAATGTAAAATATCTGTAACATGACATTGCTAAGTGTTCCTTGAGTTCCTATGGCTAAATAAATGAAATGAAAAAAATGGCTAAACTGATTTTGTTGAAACAGCTAAAACACTCAATCAAATTCTCCTTCAAACAAAATAAAACTCGGTCCATCTGTTTGATAGCCACAACACCACAAACAGACACACACGTTAAACTTGTACTATTGTACAATAACACGTCCATAGCGGGTGAGAGCGAGAACATAAGTGAGAACATAGTGAATGTCGACAGTTCTGGACGCCGCCACAGGCAGACTCACGCCGAGACTTCTACCGAGACTTAATAAACTGCCCACACTCACTATGTTCTCACTTATTGTTCTCGCTCCCACCCGCTATGGACGACTTAGTAATTAATTAGCCTTAGTAATTTGTGCAATAGCCTATTATAACTTTGTTAAAACTTAACAAAAAGCTAAGACCCAGATGATGGCAACAGATATACCTATTATAAACCGATAAACACGCACGTATACTTGATTTCGCTTCCTAGTTCGCACTGAGACCGAAAAAGAATGTGATAGTCTTCTCTTTTCTCGCCCGAGACACCCTTTGAAGTGGGCAAAAATACCGACACCGACCGGAGAACAGGCAAGCACGAGAAAGAGACGTAGAGAAACCTCTCACATTCACGCTTCTCGGGTGTTCTCGGGCTTTCTCGGCGTGAGTCTGTATGGGCTATTATAGTTTGACGTGTATAATGTATATCTGTGTCTGTCTGTGCCATCGTAGCTCTCAAACGGATGGGCCGATTTTGATGTAGTTTTTTATTTTCTTTTGAATGTAGATTTTAAGTGTTCACAGCTTTGTTTCATCAAAATCGGTACATCCGATTTTTTTGTCAAGGATTTTTGGGATTTCTAAACTTATACTTGTATACTCCTCATCCATCAGACTTCATCAGAGTTGAGTTGTAGTAATTCCTGACTAGAGGTGATCAATCACCTCACCGATTTCAATCAAATCTGCCGGTTGTCAATCAAACCCAGAATACTATATTCTTATCTACAGTAACACCGCACGAAATAAATAAGATCATTAAAAACCTAAAGAACAAAAGCAGTTACGGGATTGACGAGCTTCCGCCTAATCTAATTAAGCAATGTGCCGAAGAACTTACCTTACCTTTTTATCTTTTAGTTAATCAATCTTTTGAACAAGGAGTTTTTCCAGATCAGCTTAAAAAGGCAATAATAAAACCTGTGCATAAAAAACATCTAAAAACAGATCCTAACAATTACCGACCAATTGCCCTGTTGCCAACCGCATCTAAGATATTCGAAAAAGCCATGAGTGACCGCGTTTATTCCTTTATGGAGAAATATAACATTTTTGACGACTGCCAGAACGGGTTCCGTAAAAAAAGATCCACAACTCTGGCTGTCTATACATTCATGCAAAAAGTACTAAATGTTTTAAATAAAAAAAAGTACGCTGTAGGTATTTTGCTCGATATGTCAAAAGCTTACGATAAGGTTAAATTTGAAATTCTTTTAGACAAATTATATGGAGTAGGAATTCGTGGGATAGCTCATGAGTGGTTTAAATCGTACCTAAAAAATAGGGAACAGTTTGTAGAAGTCTTGTATTATAATCTTAAGAAAAAAATCATCCAAAACATACGCTCGGACCCAACAAAAATAAATGCATCAATACCTCAAGGAAGCGTCCTTGGATGCCTGTTGTTCCTAATCTATATAAACGATCTCCCAAAAGCTATAAATGAACCATGTGTTTGCTTTGCTGATGACATATTCTTACTTACTTCATCAACAGATAGTACAGATATAAATTTTAAACTCACTGCACTGCTCAAACAAACTACTGATTGGTTATACAATCACAATCTTGAGCTGAATTTAGCTAAAACTAAAATAATATAATTTCATCCACATCAGAAATCTCCACTTATGTTAAATTTTTCATTCCGCGGCACCAAATTAGACGTTGTTAAGGAATCTACTCTGTTAGGTATTGCAATTGACGCACACATAAACTGGAAATCACATATTAAAAAAACAAAATCCAAACTTTCTTCGCTGACATACGCACTTCGCGAAATAAAAAAGACAACTGACTTGAAAACTGCAATTACGACTTATTTTGCAAACGCCCATTCGCGGTTTAGTTACGCAATAGTCTTATGGGGGGCCTCTGGCGCTGCCATCGATCTGTTCATTATCCAGAAAAAAATTATTCGTATACTAGCTAATATAGAACAAACTGTTAGCTGCAAACCCTATTTTATAAAATACAAGATTTTAACTTTAGCATGCATTTATATATTTGAAATTTGCAAGTTCGTTAGATATAATCCACATTTATATAAAAAAAGACAAGACTTGTGCGTGAACAACAGATTACGTCATGGCAATAGATTGGTGTTACCTACATCCCGACTGCAGCTACACTCGTCCAGTACCCTACCTATGTCTATAAATATTTTTAACAAATTACCTATGCAATTAGTAAATGAAGAAAATGACAAAATGTTTTGTAAGAAATTGAAACAAATTCTAATAAACAAGGCTTACTATACAGTTGACGAGTTCATGAAAGACAAAAAAATAAATGTATAATAAATATGACACTTACACTAAATGCATAAAAAAAAGAGAAAACATAAAAACATGACATTAACCATTAATTGTTTGACTATATTTACTTGACATCTTATGACTTCTTATTTAAATGTTGACATATGATTTGTACCTATTTTAATTTTATTTTTTTAAATCTTAATTGATGTGTATTATTTTAGAATTATTGAATGTTTCCTCTTTTATAATGCATAAATCGCGGAATTTGTTGTAAATAGCGGTCCTCCTCTCTTGTAATATTGCTGCGCCCGACGGGGTCCATATGACACTTGAACAGTTTGTTTTACCACCTATGTAATATACTATGGAAATGCAATAAAAGAATCTGAATCTGAATCTGAATCTGAATCTGGATCAGTCCGCACGTCGCTCGTTAACTCTGTGATCCGGGCTAGAATGCTCCTCACGGTGTGTAGAGGACAGTCGGCAGCGTCCGGTCCGGCGGGACTCTGCAACACAACCACGCAATCGAATAATCTACCTCATACAACCAGATAGTAGTTTCGGCGGATGATAGAATGTGGAATACGCTTCCTGAGTGGGTCTTTCTCGATATTATGTAATTTGGGTGTCTTTAAATCGCGAGTGAATTTGTTTTTTCTAGGTAAGCGCGCTCCATCGTAGACCGCAACGTCGCTTATCATCAGGCGAGTTGGCGGTCAAGCTCAAACCTATTTCTAGATATTATATAACAATATTTATTTCTGAAAATTGTTAGTTAGTGTTTTAACAAGTTTCAATTAATTACTTAAATATTAACCAATCACCTTATATCATTGTTCCCTCGGGCCACAACTATGTATCTTGGGTACCCGTTGGCCAGTTCACTGTATGAGTTTATTTATTTTTAGCGCTGACATTGGTTTGGTACACATTTCCGGCTTGTTATTCGACTAGTAAATACCATATAAACATTATCCATAATGTGCAATAAATTCTGCAATTTCAATTTCTGAAATTAAATTTTTAATTACAGAAATTGAATTTGAATTTTAGGTGATGAAAAAATGATGCTGCAAATTCATAAGACCGGACACTTCAGTAGGTACTTTGCCGCGCATCAGATGAGATAAGAGCTACACACACGATAGAACAATGCACATAATACCTTTATAACTTCGGAACACTTGAAGCAATTCTTACGAGATTTGGTGTGTTGTCACGGCCAATTAACGGCTAATTATAGGAATTGTAACCATGACGATAGCTCTCACCGTTTTCACGTATGAGTGGTGAGGATTATAACTATTAGCTCCATCCAGAATCCTCAATAAACACTAATTATAACTTCGGAATTTTGTTGCGGCTAATTATGTGACATTGATGACCAATTACGAGTAATTAACGGCAAAATTTTTGGCATTGTCGGAACTAATTTTCAGTAATATCTGAGAAGTGAGGATTACAGATATAACAACATGAAAATTAAGCTCTAGTTGATTCTCTGTTGCATTCACATACGACTGCACTTTTTAAAACACACAATACCTAATTATTGAATATATATTTCATAAATATTTGAATATCATTTGAGTATCCATTTTATCCTCATCCTCTATTAAGGTACACTGCTTAAAACTGGGATAAACCCCCGTTAAAGAGACGGAAAAATATTTCACAACTTACTTCAGCACTAGCCGGTGCTAGTGCTCCGTGTGCCAGTGCTGGTTGTTCTGATCTTGACTGCGGTACTGTAGCTTTGGGTGCTTTCGTTTCGTTTCTTTTTGTTTGAGATTCCGCACCTGCGGGAGTATCAGCTCGCAGGCTGCTCGGGGCTCCATCTTCCTCCTCCAGCTCCATCATAGCGACTCTCGCCTCCAACACTTCCTCGAAGTGAGCGGCGTCGTCGAACATCTTGTCTAAGCTGTCACTGAAACGCGAACACGGTTAGGAAACCCACAACTCGTAACGTAACGTAACGTACGGAGAGAATACTCGCGATAGCCGCGGAGCGCCGCGCCGCAGCCAACTGGAAACTTACTCTCATCTCATAGAGCGGTGCAAAGTTGGTTGGCGCTCGTTTTTATCTGCCTTTTCTGCAAAAGTTGAACCGATTATTTAAAAAAAACACAATTCGAAGGTGCTTCATTTCAAGTTTTGTCTCGCTCTCTTAATTGCAGAAAAAGCAAGATAAAAAGATTCCGTTCCGACGAATTGAGAACCTCATCCTTTTTTTTAATTAGGTTAAAAACAAGCGAGCTGTGTGAGAGCGCTGTGTGTAGCTCAGCCTATAGGCTAGTTTTTAAGTCACTAACATTCCATCATAATCTATCTGTTAAACTCTATATTATCCATAGTAATCCATCCATAAACTCATACTGTATTTTTTATTATACATTTGTAAAAGGGCCTCTCATTGTTGGTTCCGGACCCACTGATACCTTTCAAAGGTCCGGGCTAGACCCGTGTATAAATTTAAATAAAGGGATAATAATAATTTATTCTATGATATATGACATCATTCTGTATTTACAACATGTTGCAAATAAGCCCTCGAATTTTTGGAATTGTTGTACCTATAAGCGAAAACTGTTTATGGCTAATGTGTTCCCCATAGATTAGTATTTATATAGTCAAAGGTGTTCCCATTAATTTTATTATTTACATTATAGATTGTGGAATACGCTTCCTGAGTGGGTCTTTACTGATAGATATAATCTGGTTGTCTTTAAATCGCAAGTGAATTGATTTGGAAATTAATTAGAAAGTATGCACAAAGTAAGAGCTACTGTATAATTAATTTAAATAAACATTCTTATTTATTTTATTCTTAGTTTCTTATAGATTTATATAAACAAATTACCCGTTAAAAATATATATGCATTATATCTTTTTATTCATAAAAATACTTTTTTAAGGTTCCGTAATAAACGAGGAACCCTTATGGTTTCGGCATGTCTGTCTATCCGATCGAGGCTTTGCTCAAAAACTCTATGTACTAGTCTACCTTTGACTATATAAATACTAATCTATGGGGAACACATTAGCCATAAACAGTTTTCGCTTATAGGTAAAGCAATTCCAAAAATTCGAGGGCTTATTTGCAACATGTTGTAAATACAGAATGATGTCATATATCATAGAATAAATCATTATTATCCCTTTATTTAAATTTATACACGGGTCTAGCCCGGACCTTGCATATCTATACCAAATTACAGCTTTCTAGTGAAGGTATATATATATGCATATTAATAATGTTGTAATGCCGAAAAAGTTGTAGAAAAGTTTGGGGTACACGTAAACTAGGGACGAATTATTTTTTTCTCATCTACCCCATCGTGTGGGGTATCATTGGATAGGTAATCAAAAAACATTGGGGGTGTGCTAAAACCATTTTTCAAGTTAGAGTTCCGTTTGTGAAATATTAAGCTTTGAAGTGATCATTTTTGTTAGAGTCACGTGTTCCCCCCACTACACTAAGCAATTGACTTTAGAAATATGAAAAAAATCATGCTAGTAGGATATATGATGCAATTAAAAGGAAAAGTATCACGGCTAAGTAGACTTTACAAGTTATCGAGTTATAGTCGATCAACTTAAAATAATTATTTTGACAAGTCAACAATTAATATTTGATTATTACATTTCACTATTTTATTATATACATAAATATGTAATTTGCGTCTAAATATAAATATAATAATATACATATAATATATTATATTATACACATAAATATAAAATTTACATATAATATATACTTATCCTATAGTATTATATTAAAATAAAACTACTTTGTCTCTAAGGCCTAGGCCGCACTACGGTTTTTTCCCACGAGCGGTAACCGCTATAAACCGCGAAACCGCTCGAGACGGTACTAAATCAATTGCGGGTAAAAACCGCAAGTGCGGCCGCTTGTATTCGTTTTCTTGTTTCATAAACTCACGCGTTAAATTAAAAACCGCTGCGGTTTAAACGTAGTGCGACCTTAGCCTAACAAACAAAGCAATAAGTGTGAACGGGTCTAATGCAGCCTTTTGTGTTTGTGTTCGGTTTTGCAAGTTGCATTGTTTGTTATCTACCTACGACACGCAAGCCGTATGTTTTTATAAACTACCCTACATACCAGTACGCATCAATATACTTAACTGATTTATGTTTTTTTGGCATCGCAAGAAGATAAAGATAAAGATAATTTATTTGCATACAACACGAGAATTTTATACAACAAGTGCATAAAAGATGTTACACTAAATTTAGTCGCTTAAAATCATGTTGTGGTGATTAGGCGTACAAATGTCAGGTAGACAGCATCATGCACATGCGAAAAATTAAAAAATAATAATTATTATTATTTGTTATTAGATTAATACACAAACCAAAAATATATAAAATATGACAAAGCAGAAGCAATAAAAGATACACATAATGTCAAATAAAATTAAAATTTGTCATTTAAAAAATCATTGATAGAATAATAACACTTCTGCAATAACAATGCCTTCAACTTTTTTCTAAATAAATTACTATTCTGGTCTCTTATTGACTTAGGAATCTTATTGTAGATTTTAGGACCCATACATACGATGCTATTTTGCATCAGTGCTGTCTTTCCTTCATGTACGCGCCGTTTGTCTTGGTCGCGCCTATTTCTTACAGTAGTATCAGATAGTGTGGGGAATCGCTCCCGGTTTGTTTTTACATAAAGGGCCGTTTCTAAAAGGTATAAACACGGAAGTGTAAGAATTTTATACTTTAAAAAATAGGACTTACAACTATCTCTTTTTTTGAGTTTAAACATTGAACGAATACAGCGTTTCTACCTTTTAAAAATAATAATTTTATATGTTGAATTTCCCCAAAAAATAATCCCGTACCTCAAAATTGATTCAACTAACCCATAGTAGGCTTTAAGTAAAGATTATATATTTAGAGTACGAGCTAGTTTGGCGATGGCATATGTTTGGCTACTTATTCTTTTCGAAAGGTGCTCTATTTGTGATTTCCAATTCAATTTTCGGTCAATATATAATCCAAGAAATTTTGAGCTTTCTACTTCATTTATAATGTTATTATCATATGCTACATTAATGTTACTTTTGTTTGTTTCTCTTTGTCTAAAATGCATTATATTTGTTTTATTTAGGTTAATTTTTAAGTTATTGTTGTCAAGCCAAGATATAACTGAGGTCAAAGATTTAACAATATCGATTTCATAAGAGTCAAGTGTTTTACATGCTACGGTGATAGTACTATCATCTGCAAATAATGTCATAGGTTGAGATGTAGCATTAGGCAAGTCATTTATGTATGCTATGAATGAAAGTGGTCCCAGGACACTACCTTGTGGAACTCCGTACGCCACTTTGCGTTCATACGATCTATATATTTCTTCTGCTTTCGTGTTAAGATTGACTCGACTGATTTCCGTGATTTGTATTCTATCTGCTAGGTAAGATTCTATCAAATCTAAAACGTTGCCACGTATTCCATACGCTTCTAATTTACTAGCTAATATTCTGTGATCTACGTAATCGAACGCCTGCGTCATATCACAGAATATGGCGCACACCGGAGTGCTTTTATCCATACATATTAAGACGTTTTTAATGAAATCGTATATGGCCATATTAATACTTCTATTTTTTCTGAAACCCTTTTGTTCATTGCATAGAATATTATTTTTCTCTAAATAATCATTTAACTCATTATAAACATACTTCTCGGAAATTTTTGAAAATATCGATATAAGTGCAATGGGCCTATAGCATTCCATTTTCTCTCTATTCCATTATTATTATTATTATTTTTTTGAAGAATGTGAAACGTAATTAGTATTGGTATCTTTTGCTCACTATGCTTTAAGACATTTCAAGTGTATTATCTCAGTAAGTGAATTTGTAATTCTTATGAGAAAATAAATATTCTGAAACCGTATTTAAATTAACATAAGTTACCTCATATGTTCGGGGTATCAAACAAGAGATCCTGTTTTAAGGTCACATAAATTATGTAACTACAGAACCCTACATTGCGCGTGGCACGACGCGCACTTTGTCATTTATTTAACTTTTTTGTCTATACTTTAGTTTAGACCTTTATCAGCCTGGGGTAATTGATTTGCTTTTCGTGTAGTTTAGTTAGTTAAGTATGTGTAGTTTGTAATTTTGTATATTGTTTTGTTGTAGTTAATAAAAATAATAGGTACTACACAATAATAGGTACATTTGACTAACTCGTAATTTTGGAAGCTACGATGTACGAAACTAACTCGTACCTAGCCTAATTCTTTATGTCTGTTCGAGAATTTATTTATCATAGTATTTATTAGCAGAAGCTGTGCTTGATCGTGGACCGCAGCATCGTTCAACATCAGGCGAGCTGATAGTCGAATGCAAGCCTAACAATCAATAGAAAGAAAAGTTAATATGAAATTGTATCGTTCCTTACCCATGGAAAGTGTGCAGTATACTTTTGAGTGCTTGATTTACTCTCCTGAAACTGTATTAAAATAATATTAAGTTAAGATTTCTGTTTCAGTTTTCTGAAGAACTGAAGGTGGTTACATTTCATTATTATCACAGTTTTATATCACTATGCAGGTGAAACTGCAATAGATATAATCTGGGTGTCTTTAAATCGCAAATGAATTAGTTTCATAAAAGTAAGCGCACTCCATCTTCATCATGGCAACTTGGTTACCATCAGAAGTGTTGGTAGTCAAGCACAAGCTTATCAAGTACAAGAGGAAAGATTAAACTCACTGCTTATCGCTATCTGCAGCCAGTTTGAGTTTAGCTATATGTTGATCTTTCAACTCACAGCATGCCTGCATTTGCTCCAACTGTAGATGTGTAGAGTGCAAGCATGTTTCAAGGAGCTCTCTATCGTCATCATGTGGCTCTTCCGAAGTGGCTGGGTACAAACGCATCACGTGCCGGTCCAATACCGGCTTGCGACATGTTGGGCAGTTTGAGGCTCTGTTAACAGGATATCAGCAGTTACATATTGTAATATAAAAGTCAATGGTACACTTATAGACACAACTCAAAATTCATAAAAAAATTACTGTTCCATAGAACTACAAATATTAAGTGAAAAAAACAAAGTTAAAGCAAAACTTATTGAAAAAGCTTAATAGATAATATAAAAGTTCATGGACGATGAATAGGTAATCACAGTAAACACACACAGTAAACAGTCACAGGCTTCCATGAAGGCATCATGTATTCTGAGTGTTTGCAAAGTTACAGGACATTATACTGACATAGGTGGAACCGATAAATGGCAGCAAATCCTATCATAATCGTAACTCATACTCTGTGATGAAATGAACTAGAAACATATTATATGTTATACCTTTTAAGTAACAAGTACTGTTCACAATTTAACCATATTAATAAATTATCATGTTTTAGATAATATATTTTAGCACAGAAATCTTATGCAAATAAGAGATGACTTTCACCATTCCAGTACCCCGATGGGGTCCTTGTACTTTTACTAATTAATTATTAATAAATAAATAGTTTGGTGGCCCTATAAACAATGTATGTAAATATTAGATTATTAACAAAGAGAAAATTGTGGTCAAGCAATTAATACCTACCTAAGTATTCACTTTACCTTTCCCTCCACTGTGTCAGACACAAATAGTGGAACATGTGTCCACAGCTTGTAGCACACCACTCTTGAGCATTTGGCTCCAGGGACAATGGTTCTTCACAGAAGCACTTGAGTATAAGCATTTTTCGGTAAGAATTGTATGTTATTTATTTTTAGTGTTTTATTAAGTTAGTAAGTATTTTAGTTTGAATTTGACAATACAATCTATATCACAGACGAACTCTGACAAAATAACATAGCAAATTATGAAGGAAAGGAAAGACGAATTCCTCTAGAGTACAATCATACAAAGTACTCTTTTGAGTACAATCTGTACAATATTCTTTGGACCTCCCCGTGACTCCCGTCAACTCCCGTGCGTTAATGATATAAATTATAAATAAGTTACTTTATGCGTTAATGCACTGGGGTTCCTTGTTTTGGCGGAGCCCGGCATAGACCTATTTTTTTTTTTTTTGGTTAATTTTTCCCTTTCGGGAAAGGCAAAGGGTGTCAAGCCCATACAGCCATCGTCTGATGTTATTTTTAATTTCATTATTTCAATAATTTAGGCCATCGTGGCCAAGTCTTTTGTGTTTTTCCATGTGTTTTCATCATTGGTTTTGGTCAAATCAATATTATTAGTATTTTTACTCTCGATACATTTGTTTTAAGTCCATAAAATGGTATGTCTGTATGTCATGAATTATTTGACTATTGACATAGTCAAGTTTTTTTTAGGTTATATTTTAATATTCACAGGATTCGGAGATAAAATTAAATGTCTCCGATTGTATTTGTTATAAAATCATACAGAGGTTTAAAACATTTCTCATTACTTAATAGTTGCTGAAGAGAGCGCGGGATATTTTCATTAGTTTTATATATCTCCAGGAGGCGATCTACTAAAACTAGTCTGACCAAGGAAAATTCAATACAATCAAAGAAAAGATGTTCCAGTGTTTGATCAGCCAGATTGCAATAGTTGCAGGTCGGTGATGATATTATCTTGATTTTATTTAGATGAGCGTTAAAGCGACAATGACCTAACCTAAGACGACAAATTATAGTATAGAATTTCCTTCCACAGTAGCGAGGCCCTTTGGTGAACCAAGGCCTTGATAATTGGTTGTTAACCTCAATATACCACTTCCCTTTAATTTGTGTTATTTGTTTCCAAGTTTCAAGAAATTCTTCACTCAATTGTTTTTTAACAGAGACTAAAATATCTGAACTAGGTATTGAAATAGCTGTAATAGGAATACTGTGAGTATTGTTTGTTATGGATTTAGCAAGAAAATCGGCCTGTTCATTACCAACCACATCTATATGACCTGGAGTCCAGATTAATACAATGTCTTTATTATGCAATGTTGATAAATCATGATATTTGGATCTAATTTCATGGATGATATAATTAGTGGAAGAATTGAAATTTGGATTGTCTAAAGCCTGGAGGACACTCATACTATCTGAAACTATCAACCATTTATTTATGCCGTTCTGAGTTTGGATGTATTCTAATGCTTTAAGTATACCGTAGCTTTCAGCAGTGTACACACTAGCTGAGTTAGGGAGTCTATACCCGTACCCTCTTCTACACTGAATGTCATAAAGAGCCGAAGAAACATTGCTAGCATTTTTTGCACCATCAGTATATACGTGATTATATCCCGGCCAATTTTCTAACAGACAATAGACTTCGGATTTATGCCTTAAAGATTTATCAATCACAACTTTGAGATCAAAAAATTTGGAAGAATAACAACCCTGATAACAAGGCAATAGGAAGTTTTCATACAGGTTATTTTCATTTTTAATTTTCATTATTTCAGGTAAATGTTGGAGCAAAATCATAGATTTTGGAGAAGAACCAATGGTAGCCGGAGACTGATTCAGTTTTTCTACAAGGAGATGATTTGTCAAAGACAAGATTTTCAAGATAAACCTGTACGTAAGATATTTAAATCTTAGCATCAGTGGTGGTACACTGCACTCCACCTGCATCGAAATGATGGGAGTGGAATGCATTGCACCAACAATGATACGTAAACACCTATTTTGAATTTTATCTAATTTATCAACAAGCTTCATTACACCTGCATAGCAAAAAAAGGCATACTCAAAATGACTCCTTACGAGTGATTTATAGAGTGTTAGTAGAATTTTAGGGTCAGCACCCCAATATGTACCTGTCAATGTTTTTAGTATATTACAAGCTTTTGTGGCACGGTTTGCTAAGCAATCAACGTATTGATCAAATTTGAAGTTGTTTTGAAATATGACTCCTAAAAATCGAATACTATTTTCAACTGGCAACAGCTTTTCACCATAGTATACAAGTACAGATGCATCATTAGTTGGCTTTTTTGAAAATACAACAACCTTACTTTTTTCAGTGCTTATATCTAGATCAAGACTCTCATAATAGGCTTGAAGACTTTGGAGAGTACTATTAAGTGTCTCTACAACTGTAGTCAGGTTATGCCCTGAGCAATATACTGCAAGATCGTCAGCAAACTGCAAATTTTTTACTTGTGAACCCAGTATATTATTTAATTTATAAATGTACAAAATAAAAAGCAATGGACTTAAAATTCCACCCTGTGAAACACCTTTGTACGAAAACCTTGGCCCAAACAACTGATTATCATGTTTGACAAATATTTTTCTTTCATTCAAAAAATTAAAAATCCATTTAACCAATTTTTCAGGAATCTGGAGATCAAGTAGTATGTTTGCAAGCACATCCAAGTTAATGCCATTGAAGGCACCTATTACATCAAAGAAGACACAGACTGTGAGACCGTTACAAGACAAAGAGTTGTTGACATCTAAAGAAAAATTACTTAAACTTTCCCTTGCCGAGCAACCTCGACGAAAACCAAATTGATTACTAGGTAATATTTTATTACTTTCAACAAAATGTTCAAGGCGTTGTTTTAGTAGTTGTTCAAATATTTTACCCATACAAGAACTTAATGTAATGGGGCGATATGAATCTGGAAGATCTGAGGGTTTATTTGGTTTCAAGACCGGAATGAAGCAGTCAGTTTTCCACTGATCTGGGATTATATTGTGTAGCCAAAGAAAGTTGAGCAAATTTAACAACAAATGAAGGTTACTAACACTTAAAAATTTAATCATTTTATACGATATCCAATCTAGTCCAGTTGCAGTGTCTTTTCTTGATTTTAATGCTGCCTTGAGTTCAGTGATGGAGAATGTGTCGGTTAAAAATGAATTTATATCATGTCCTGTAATATTTGGCGAGTTCCTAACTGTATCTGGTGTAAATTTTTTTAGAAATGAAGGAATCCAATCGCAATTACAGAACTCATTTTGTGGTGTAAATTTTTTTCTGAATTTTTTCATTTTTGCCCATACATGTTTCATTGGAGTAAGCCTGCTAATAGAATGACAAAAGTTCTCCCAACTATTTCGACGTTCCTGTTTCAAAATTCTTTTTTTCGAAGCTTGAGTACGTTTGAAAGCGATGTAGTTGTCAAGACAAGGATTTGTTTTAAAACTGATAAAAGCTTGTTTGCAAGTGTCTACTGCTTTTGTACATGTGTCATTCCACCAGATCAGAGGAACTTTGTTTTGTTGAGATGAGTGATATTGACCAGAGCCTTTATTAATATTTGAGACTGATTTAGAAGTAGTTTTCGTAACAGAATGATTGACAGCAGAGACTATTAAGTCACAAAAGTTGTTGTAGCTTGAAATCAAATCAGATGTATCAATAACAAAACCATCTAACATGTCATTTACTTGTTTTTCATATATATTCCAATCAACCAATTTCAGGTTTGCGTGCAGAGGGATATTAGAGAAAGCAGGACGAGGTTGACTAGTTGAAGAAAGTCTGTATTTAATTAGAGTTGGCAAATGATAGCTGCCAAGAGGATCAGAACAAACAAGCCAATCGCAAGACAAAGCAATAGAAGAAGAAACCAAGGATAAATCAAGGCCATTTGGCCTCCAGTTATGAGACCCCACTGTAGTTGGTTGACCATCATTTAAGAGTACCAAGTTATTACGATCTATAATATCCATAATATCACGTCCGCGTGTATCACACCTAGAACAACCCCAACTTGTATGTAAAGCGTTGAAATCGCCTGCGACAATGCATGGATGTGGAAGATTATGCATTAAGCGATCAAGATTATTTTTATCGAATCTAGGAGTAGAGTTTCCTGGGATGTAAATGCTGACTAATGTTAAAGTTTTTTGTTTAATCTCTATTTGTATTGCAGTATTTTGTAAGGAGTTATCAAAATAAGTATCAATCTTACGAAATTTTATACTGTTGTGAACTAATATGGCTACTCCATTGTGATCATTACCACAGTCATTTCTCACAATGGAATATCCATTAATGTTAAAATTGATGTGAGGTTTTAACCATGTTTCACATATTAGAGCTATATGTATAATTCCAGAAGTTTCTCCATTGCCATAGAGAAATTTCTGGAATTCTAGTCGATTGCTTAGCAAACTTTGTGCATTCCACTGAGCTATGTTGATGACGTTGGACATTGTGATGACTTATTGTCTTGGTGCTGTAATGTTTCCTTTATTGTGTCTGTTATTATTTTAGAACTGATGCTTGTGTTGTTCATTTTGTTGAGGGTTAAGACTTTAACTAATGATTCTGTTATTAAATTCAGAGCTTTTTCATTATTTAGAATTAAGTTAATTATGTCAAGGCTGTTTTCTGTCTTGTTTAGTGCTGGAAAGTTTTTATTTTTGTTATTGAATAAATCAGTAAATGGTGTAGCTGTAACTTTGGATTTATTTTCTTGTATCTTTTGTCTTTTAATAGGGCATTGACCCGATACGGACAAGTGATTTCCTGAGCAGTGAATGCATTTGGCATTATCTGGAGTTACTGTACATTCTTTGTAGCCATGAGGCCCAGTACATATAGAGCATCTTTGTGAGTTACGACAAAATTTTGCCAGATGATCGAATCGCAAGCATTTGAAACATTGCTTCACAGGTGGGATGTATGGGGCTACAGGCAGCCGCCACATTTTTATAAAAACATAGTCAGGGAGTGATGTCGAAGCCGAAAAGGTTACTGCGACGGACTGTGTCGGTACCAAGGTGAATGTATTGCCTATTTTTTCCTTCCTCATCAAGCGACGCACACATATTATTTTTTTTGGACTGGATAAGGCTTTGAATATTTTTTGATTGCTCATATCCGTGGGAACAGAGTTGATAACACCTGTAATCTCAGTCTTACCTGCCGGTATAGAGGCCTTTATGTTTTGCTCTTTAAGGAATGTAGTGTTGTCCAAAAAAGCGTTTGCAAAGTTTGGACTGGTAAACACTACACCCACTTTGTATTTATTTAGTTTTTTCAAGTATTTTACACCCTTAACGAACCTAGTAAAACAGCTACTAAGGAACATCATGTCCCGCGTTCCAATCAAATTGTTATCATTGTTGCTTTCAATAAAGACCACAAATTCATGACCAGCCGCGCTGTCTTCGGGATATCGCCTACAATAGTCTGCGACTCTATAGGGCAAGTACTTGTTTTTACTTTCCTCAGCCCCTTGGTCGGAAAAATATTCCTCGGAGTCGCTAGTCTCCGAGTCCGGTAGACCGGGGGGAGGTTTTTCTTTTTTTCGTTTCTTCCCCATCGCCCTTTTTTTCAATTACAAAAAAATGGAAAGGACTCACCAAAAATATACAGATATTTACAACCTATACCTAAAATGAAACAAGTATTTACAAAAATTTAAACGAAATATACAGAATTTACAATTAAATTAACGAAAAATTACAAGAAAATTGAAAATGACCGCCAGCCGCTAACAAGGTTCCCGCGCTTTTTTCCCAGCACATCGCCCGGCATAGACCAAGAAAATCCTACTCTAGGCATAGACCAAAAGTTGAACGAAGTAAGTTGAGTTGGTAGCCAGTGTCCATAGAGTTTTGGCGGGAACGTCTTAGTAACGTGTTGTTGCTTTGTTTTATTTTCGTAAACTTGTGTTATTTTGAACATTAATTTTAAAAAAATGGTGGTGTTTTATTCATTAAGTGTCCGATAAAGTGCGTGAGTGTGGGCAAGTGAAATAAAGCAGTAAAACGTGTGATTTTACGTTGTCAGCAAAACTCCATAGAAGCTTCTAGTAAAGTCGCCACCACTTTACTGAAGCAGGACTCGACTTATAAATTGACTGTATAACGTGACTTAGATTGTGACTAGAACATTTACAACTTGTTTTATTCAAGAAACTTGAAAAAATCTTAAAACTTGACACTGGCAAATGCTTTAATGCGGGTCCAATACAAAAAAGAAGAAGAAGCCAGTGTCCACTAATGTCAACTATTAGGTCCGTATGCCCCAGAAAGGCAGAAGAGTTTTTGGCGGGAACGTCTTAGTAACGTGCTGTTGCTTTGTTTTATTTTCATAAACTTGTGTTATTTTGAACATTAATGCTATAAAAATGGTGGTGTTTTATTCATTAAGTGTTCGATAAAGTGCGTGAGTGTGGACAAGTGAAATAAAGCAGTAAAACGTGTGATTTTACGTTGTCGGCAAAACTCCATAGAAGCTTCTATAAAGTCGCCACCACTTTACTGAAGCAGAACTCAACTTATAAATTGACTGTATACGTAACTTAGATTGTGACTAGAACATTTACAACTTGTACAATTAAAGAAACTTGAAATATCCTAATACTTGACACTGGCAAATGCTTTAATGCGGGTCCAATACAAAAAAGAAGAAGAAAGAAAGGCAGATACAAGTTTGACACCCTTTGGCTTTCCCGATCCGATAGGGAAAAATTAACAAAAAAAAATGCTCTGTCTGTCTCAATTTTGTTCCATGGTCTGTCTGTGCTGTGGCTGTGTGTCTGTCTGTATTATTTTATTTTGTGATCTAGTCTGTGTTTGTGATGGTGCGCGCGCAGGTCTATTAGATATGTATCAGGGTTACCATTTCTACGGCAATTAGGGCCGCTTGCCATAAAAAACACGGTACACGGCAGAACATTGATTGCCGTATCATAAAACACGGCAATCAGAGCGAAAGAAAAAATACACCAATAAAAATGCAAGCAACAGCTACTCTACAGTTAAATCGAACACATTCCATAGACACGTCATCGAATATACTTGAAGCTTCAAGTGTAGGTGATTAATCATCATACATCTCTCTAGAATACCAAGGACCAATATTACCACATCATTAGTAGGGACACCCCCGGGAGGTTAAAAATATATCTTAGACATTTATATCTCGTTCTTTACGGACAAATATATTCATTCATTCTTCAGACGTTGTTTACGAAACTTTAAGAATTGAAATAGTGACTGAACAGCCTACTATATTTAAAAAAGAACTGTTTTCTATCCCTCAATATTATTCTATTTCATTATTTTTAACCGACTTTGAAGGAGGTTATCAATTTGGTCTGTATGTTTTTTTATGTTTGTTCACCGATTACTCAGCTAATTGTGTATTGAATTTAATAATTCTTTTTGTATTTAGTAGATCATACTTCAGAAGGGGTCTCATATACATTTTATCAAAATCGATGCAGTACTTAGGTTTTTATAACAACATAACTGGTAAAATATCATCTAATCGCCTGTAGAAAAGTTAATAGCAAGTTGCGTATGAACGCGTTGTATTGCGTATTTTGAAGTTGTTTTTTTAGTTTATTAAACTATAATTGTATAAACTATAACACGGCAATATTTGGAATTTTGAGCCAAAGCACGGCAATTCAACATCCAAAACACGGTAGTCAATAATATTTTTTATGGCAACCCTGATCAGTGATGTTCCTGATACGGCTATTGCCGTAATATACGGCTTTTAGGCATGCTAAGTATCTAAAATACGGCATACGGCAGCCATCCCAAAGCCGTATAACATTTGTATGAAAGTATACGGCTGATATCGTAAGTATCGACGAATAATAATTTCTTCGCATAACGGAACGCATCAACGCGGAAACGGTTTCAGGTTTGGGAGTTCCCCTGCACTTAGCGTATGAATAATACGGAAAAATTAAGATGTTACGAAAATAGAGCAAAAACAATATATATCTTTGTTCACCGAGTGACTTTAGAATTTTGTCTGCTAAATCAACAATAGCATCTTAAATTTTTGGATTGTTTTGAATAACATACAAACAAAATAAACTAATAACCTCCACTATCAATGGAGCTTTGAGCAAAGCAAGCCGTGCGAAACAAAGGCAATTGCACGCAATTTGAAGTACCAGAAGAAATGATGAAAAAAATGAAGGAGAAGAAAACAAGAGACCTCTCACCAACTGAATCTGAAGTATTAAATACCATTCAAAACTTATACGGATTAGTTAGATTAGTTATAAGTAAATAATTAGTGTAATTAAGTCATATAGTACCCATAATTTGTAAAACTAAATAAAATTTTAGTATACGGCCGTTTTTTCCGGTTTTCCCCGAAAATACGGCTATTATAAGGCGGAGATACGGCAACACCAAAATTGACTTGGAACATCACTGACCCTGATATGTATGCATTTTGTTTTATTTAACGTTTGTTTGATTCTGTATTTTAAATCGCGTAATGTTCTCTTCTCGTGATTAGAACCTATAACAATTACAAAAATGACGTAAGTACTTACTTACATAGTGGCCTATGTAAATAGGGCCACGAATTCTGTGCTCATTGGTACCTAACTATATTTTTGATTGTACAATTATCTGGGAATGAGTCGATTGGTATTCTACAGAATTCGATGTCCTATTCGTATGAATAAATAAGTATATATCTGAAAATAAAACCGACTGAATAGAAGAGTACTAATTTTCATTCACAATAAGTAACGTCTCTGGGCTCTTGGGCTGTTTTCACATTCTCATTCACCGATTTTGATCAGTTCTTATTTAAGGATAGCTGCCATACAACTGAAAACACGGCAACAAAACCAAAATATTTCAAAAACGGCTACATTGATTTTGATGAAACTTTGCACTTATTATAGTTACTAATACTGTTATATGAAACGGCTTTAGAAGATACCCTGAATTAAATTTAGGTTGGCTCCCATACAAATGAAACATGGACAAAACAACTTTAAAGTGATCTTATTTGAAAATAATATGCCAAGCTGAGGTCAGGAAACCCATTTTTTTTTTAACGAAATAGATTGTTTATACTATCGCTACTATTTGGTGTAGTTTTCATCATGGAAGCAAGTATGGAATCGTCTGATATTGGTCTCATAATGGTAGCTAATGAGGTGTTTTTTTGCAGTGTGCTCCCATACGCCTGACTGATACAATCTTTAGAATATGTTTATGTGTGGAAGTATGCAGCTTTGGCCCCATAAAATGTATATTATATATTAATCAAACCAATTAATAATCAAAATTATATTTTCAGTAAGGTCGTAAATGTCATCAAATGTCAGAGACATATCATCTCCACGCAGATGGTACAAGCATCAGCTAACATTATCTAAATGATTATAATAAAATTCATATTTGACATAATAAAGGATTATAACAGTATTATTATCTAAACTAGAAGGGTGGCTTCCTGATGAGCCAGCGACAAGGGACGTCACATACCCTGATGTTTCTCTGTGCATAAATTGGCCCCTGATTTCCATCTTGCCTTAGTTGGCCAATCGACCTGCTGGGTGATGAAAATTGTATGAGCTAAAAATTGTGCTCAGAGGTGGAAGTGCTACACCGCTCCAGGAATATAATTATAGTTTTCTAGTCACACTAATGTTGACTGGCCTTGTGGTTCAGTTGGTAATATGTCTATCTGCTAAGCTGTAGGTCATGGGTTCAATCCCCATCCAGGGCAAACATTTGTGTGATGAGCATGGATGTTTGTTCTGTATCTGGGTGTTTCTATGATTCATATGTATATATTTACAAAAAAAAGTATGTATATATGTATTTTATCAGCCATCTAGTTCCATAGTACAAGCTTTGCTTAGTTTAGGCTAGATGGTGTTGTGTGAAATGCCCCTAAATATGTATTTATTTATATCTAACAGTTAATAAACTCCATATTGTACAATAGTTTCATTGGCCATCCTTATACCCAATCAGTGTATTATATATTATGTAAAAGGGTCAGTGTTGACTTTGGCCAAACTGAAGGCAACCAAATCATTAGGCTAGAAATGAGATTATATTATTTTCATAATAGTTTATGCAGGGGTTTATGGGTAATTTGTCTTTCATTTCATTGATTTTGTTTTTCAGAAATATACTTCCCAGTTGTATAGATTGTGGTGAACGTATGCCAAATTTGGATGAAACAAGCATATTTCCAGAATGTGGCCACATACTCGAAAACCGTTGTACCAAGTATGTAAAAAACTATGATGTACCTATGTTATGTTTTTTTTTATGGTTCTATTTTATGGTCCACAATTGAGTGTTTAAATTAAATCCTTACAAGCATAGCAGACTGCAACGTGGAATTGGAATTAAAGTATTCTGATTTTGAGAATATTCACCTTGAAAAGGATGAATGATCTAATCTAACTGATTTTATAAAAGCGAAAGTAACTCGTCTATTAGGAATGAAATGGCTGAATCTATTGTCTTGAATTTTGGTCCAGAGATCATCATCATCATCTCAGCCACAAGAAGTCCACTGATGTACATAGGCCTCTCCCATGGATTTCCAGTGACTGGGGGCCCGTTTTTTTTTGTTGCCTATCATATGGGGCGGTTTTGCGTATACTCGCCACGCTTAGCATGCGGGTTGGCAAGCGCAGTAAATGACGTTTTCCGCAGAGGATGCTGCTGCCCACCTCTGGTAGTGTTTCCCTTAGCAGGTTCTTACGGTACCCACAGGAACAGAGGGGGAGGTACTATCCGAAGCCGGGTACCCCACGACAACCAGAGATAGTTGAGAACAAACGTATTCAGTGATTCTGGGATGTTGGGTTCATATGGTAGACAATTTGCTCTTGAGTTTTAATTTCAATATTATTTTCAGCTTTGGGTCAAACAAGCTCAAGAAGTGTAAGGCGGCCTCATGCAAGACAGAGAAGAGCATAAGCTACAAGGATTTCATCAAAATAAAGCCTCTCTATGAGGAGCCATGTACTTCACATTCAACTCTTCGGTAAATTGATATTTTATAATTATTACAATTCACATGCTTAATACTGTAGAAGTGATTAGAATGTAGATGGGATCTAAACCATCTACATTCTAATCACTTCTACAGTACAGTAACTATAGATAACTATAAATCTACAGTATTTGTTTAAATGAGATTTTTCTTATCAAAAAGCTGACCAAAAACGAGTTTGGCTCTTTCATTAAGGTTAATGAACTTTTTCTCATATTTCATGATTTCTTTGCCAGTGGAGTTTTATGTCTATACCTACTTAAATTATGTACTGATTTGTACATTGTACATGATTTGTACATCTGGCCACGTGGCGAAAAACGATATTGTTAGTTTTAAAAAAAGATCACTTAAAGCACTCTCCAAAAACTTGTTTTTGGGAGTAAAATAAAACACTTTCAAAAACAGTAGATCTACAGTTAAAACTGTAAGGTTGGCTAAACAGCTTACATGCGCTTAATGTGTGTGTTGTGTTAATGTGTATGTATATTATATGCGTTGCGTTTGTGTCAGAGCTACGATGCCACAGACAAACACGCACATATTTGCCTAGAGACATGTAGATACACACTCCAATGATGTATAACTAAAGTAACATAATAAATAAATAAATAATAATAAATATTTGTGGACATTTCACACAACACCATCTAGCCCAAACTAAGCAAAGCTTGTACTATGGAACTAGATGGCTGATAGAATACATATATACTTTTTTTTTTTTTGTAAATATATACATATTATCATATGTATACCACCCAGAGAAATATTCATAGAAACACCCAGACACAGAACAAACATCCATGCTCATCACACAAATGTTTGCCCTGGGTGGGGATTGAACCCACGACCTTTCAGTTCAGCAGGTAGACGTAAACACACTACCAACTGAGCCACAAAGCCAGTCAAATAAATAACAGCCAGTCCACACGGCGCGTTGCGCTATGTAGTGTCGTCGCAACGCAAATATTTTAACGCATAGACGGCCACACGGGCGCTGCGCCATCGCAGCGTTACTACAACGCAGTCGCGACGTTCCGTCGTCGCCGTGGCGACGCCGGAATGTCAGTACTGAAAAAACGAAATGAGCTTGCATCTGTCCTGCCACCCTATCAACGCACAAACAACTGAGTGCTGCCGTCCCGGCATCGAAATGAGTACACCCCCGCCCGCTTCGTCTAGGGGGCTGCAGTTCAGGCGTGTGTGCGTTGCGTCGACGCAACGCGCCGTGTGAACACTATGATTATTAGTATGTAAAACGACGCAGCGACAGCGCTACGTCGACACAATGTCGACGCAACGCGCCGTGTGGACTGGCTGTAAGGTAATCGCCCGACTCATCTTCAGTCGCGACATGTTGGGCAACGCTGCATCCTGTGTGTTACATAAGGGGAGGGAAGGGGATCACCAGCAGACCTGTATGTGCATTGTGCGCACTCTGACCACTCTCCTCTGTGTAATAGTTTAAATCTAAAATGTCTTTCTAGGATTTTTGAAAGAAAATCAGTCAGTTTATTCTAATTTAAATAAAATAAAAAGACGTGTGGCACTCGGAGACTGCCGCGGTAAAGCTATTGCATAATAGCTTTACGCGGGGTGTGTTAGGTTATTTTCGTTACGGAATTTCTGGATTCGGTCTCCACGCTCAAGGCCCGCGATAGAAGCTATGCAATAGCTTAATAAATCCTAAACTATGCTAAATGATATTGTTTACAGATCTCCCATATGCAAATTATGTAATCATCAGTTATCAGAGATGGGCGACATGTATGTGATGAGGTGCCGCTCGTGCCGTGAGTCACACCTCTACCATTATGAATGTGCCATAGAAATCACGAAGTAAGTAGAATTATTTAACGCCGCTGACTGACAAAGTAATTGAAACTATTCGTGTTACGCTCTTGATTCGTACTGCATAAGAACGGAATTCTCCGCCGCCTTCCCTATTTCCTAAGAACTACAATCTTTGTATCAAACTCAGTCACTGGGAGCGCCACTATCGTAGTTTTTGAATAAACCTTAACAGTAGGGGTATTCAGAGATTGGAATCGATTCGGAATCTATATTTTCGTTCCGTTTCTATCATTTCCATAGAGAATGACAGAGACGGAGATATATATTCCGAATCGATTCCGAACACGAATGGGTTCAGAATACGGGGGCTGATACGCTGTACCGAGTTTTTTTATCTGCCCTGTTTGTACAAACTGCCCCACTGGGCACGGGCCATCTTCTCATTGTGAAAAGGGTAAGGCCATAGTCAACTACGTTGGCCAAGTGCGGGTTGGCAGACTTCACACATCTTTCAAGATAAGAACTCTCAGACATGTAGGTATGCTGACGATGTTTTCCTTCACCGTTTAAAGTTGGCGGCAATCGACAGTACGCACATAACTTTGAAAAGACAGAGGTGCGTGCCGCGGGATTCGAACCCAGGACCTGCGGAACGCAAGTCAGACGGTCTCCCGACTAGGCTGCCGGAAACTTATCCGATACTCACCGAGATATTTATGTACAATGAAACATCCCACTTGTCAGTTTAATAATCTCTGCATTTATGTGACTAGATTTTACAGATTTTATCATAATTATAATAATTTCAGGCCAAGAGGAAAACGTGACATGTGTATGTGTCCAATGCCCGACTGCATCGGATATGTAACGTCAAGCAGCATTGTCAAACTAAACCTGACGCCTGACCACCATAAGTAAGTCTGGACTTGTTGTTTTCAGCTTGCAGTCTCCCTGCACGTAGAACTGATGGCCGATGGAGCCGAAAAGTTCTCGAATGGAGACCACGAACCGGCAAGCGCAGCGTAGGAAGACCAGCCACAAGGTGGACAGAAGATATCATACAAGTGGCGGGAAGACGCTGGATGCAAGTCGCTTCCAACCGGTCTTTCTGGAAATCCATGGGAGAGGCCTATGTCCAGCAGTGGACTTCTTATGCCTGAGATGATGATGATGATGAGTATCCCTAACGGGCAATGGCTACTTCTAGCTTTGGCCATAAGGGGGGATTTTATGGCCTAAGTCAGAAGTAGTTATCTTCAATCTTGTCTATTTAGACAGCAAAAATGCCAAGCTACGACCGACGCCTATATACACTGTGACGTGGCGTGGCAACAACAACACAACCGCCACCGACCACTAAACGCGACTACAAGGTTCGATCTAACAGCTCTTTGTTTTGTTGCGAACATTAGACGAGATAAAGATATATTTATTTGTCAAAACATGTGCAAACAAGTATCTATGTTAAAAGAAAAACAAAATACCCGACTGTAGAAAAACAGTTTAACTTAATTATGATTTCGTCACGCTTTATACGCTGTTGAGTGTGTTGTGAGAAAGTGATCGTAAAATCACTATAAAGGATTATAAATGCGTATTTTTTAGAATAATTGTAGTAAAATCACTTGTTTATTACGAAAAAGTTCGTTGAAGGTAAAGAAAAAACGCATTTTTTTATTTTTGTGAGAGATGTATTATTATTATTAAAAAAATATAGCCTATGACTCCCTGGGAGCAAAGACGAATCTAATGACACTTCGCACATCAAAATCAGTTAAGCCTTTCTATGCTTTAGGTGCTCCTAGATTTAACTTTACCTGTGCTGCCATCTATTAGCAATGTTTACGTATTACTTATTTTAGTATTTCTTTTTCCTGTAATTTTAAGTTAATATAGTCTTGTCTAATACATGTACATATAACATGTGTGCGTATACATACACAAATGTATGTTATATTTGTATTAATTAGTAAGGATTAGTATGGTGGTCCTCCCTCTCCTTACCTTAAAACACAATTATAATGGAACAGTTGTCGGTGATTTTTTTGAGGTAGGAAATAGGTTTAATCCTGTTTTACCCGTTCCCGCAGGAATACCGCGATAAAAAGTATCTTATGTGTTAATCCAGATTATAAACTACCTGTGTGCCAAATTTCAACCAAACCCGTCAAGCCGTTTTACCGTGAAGAAGTAACAAACTAACACAAATTTCGCAACAATTTATATTATTGGTGTGAAGTGTGATGTGATTTATTAGCATTTCCTATTCCAAACTCCAATAAACCATATAAATTATATATATATTCGAAATCACCGTTAAAATTTCTTTATTTTTATATCACACTCGATGAATTTTGAAAACATTTTTTTTTTTATGTACCCAGTGTCACTCTCACGACTAAGACGAATCTATTGACACCACTCACATAAAAATACGACAAGCCGTTTAGGCTCTAGGGCGTGCCAAAGAAATATACATACATAAATACATACATAATACACTCGAAAAACATAATCCTCCTTTCGCAGTCGGGTAAAAAAGCGTTACTCGTTGTTAGTTTTTCCCGAAGTTGTATGGACCATAGAAAGAACATAGTCCCAAAGTATTTAGGTTTTGGTATTATATTTCAGGGATAGACCGACGAGCGCGCTTCAGATAATACAGAAAGCGTTCGATGTCAACGCTACCATTACAAAAGAAGCCGCTGAAGACTTGGAGATGAAGATTTTCATAAGTAACATACAGAAATGGTAACTCTTCATGCAATGTTAATGTCAATGGTATTTATTAGTTTTGCGTGAAACTAACAATTTGATTCATTTTTTTTTATGGCAAGCGCTTAACTACAACATTATTATTTATTAACTACAACACATCAATATACAGACTCAACTAACTAAACTACTACACAAAAAGCACATCGATCACCCCAGACCGATAAAGGTCTAAAGATAATCCAAATGCTCAAACCCACTACCAGTTGGCAGCGTACCCAGCATGCTGGCCGCATTGCCACGTTGAATGGCAATGCTTGATTCATCAAACTTCACTACCCAGTGAAGTTCGTTTAATTTTGAAACACACTTCACTACTATTGTAACACCTCATTTTTGGGATAAAAAGTATGTTAGATTATTTTACCATAGTATCTAAAACCTTTAAACGAGCATGTGTATATATTATAAATCTGAATCTCGGAAACGGCTCCAACGATTTTAATGAAATTTGGTTTGTAGGTAGATTAGGGGACGATAAATCGATCTTGCAAGGTTTCATTATTTTTTTCCAGATTGTATTCTGTTTTGTTGCCCTAATAAATACGTATACTCATATCAAATAACAACTTTCTAGTACTAATAGTCTGAGCTAAGCGACGGACAGACAGACAGACTGTCGTACTTTGCGAAACTATAAGGGTTCGAAACCTGAAAATATGATCCCATTTGGATGATTAATATTTAAATATTTATATTAAAGTATTGTGCAGGGAATCGTTGAAGCTCAAGGACAGAGATGTAGCCCTGAAACTGTTCCCGTTTGACGACAAAAAAAAGTTGAAACAACATTGTGAAAACTGCGATCATGAGAGGTGAGTGTCTCGTACACCGAGCAGAGCGAGTTCTCAAACTCTGAAGTATAAATAATTATATAATACGTTTGAATATCTCGAAAAGCAGATATTTAACCGCAGGCGGGAAATTCGAATTGTAAACACATTTTTTTTGTCTATATAGCCAACTTCATATTCATATTAACTATCGTAAGTGATCATAACGTTTGCGATAACCTAAGATTATTCTTTATATTATTACGTCCGTATAACTATCAATAATGCGCCTCGTCGCTTACATATCTCGAGAAGTTACTTGAATTGGTAAAGATGAATTTCTAGAGTGATATGAGTACCAAGATGTATTATTGTAAACATAATGACTTGATAGTGTAAACAATAATCTTAGATTGTCGCAAACATTATGATCAACGGTATTAGATACAAAATAAGTGGCCAAAACCGTATCGAGATACGCATATGGTAGGGTTCTGTAGCCACTTTGCAAAAAGGTCAATGATCTCTGCACTATAATGATTTAAGTGTTTTACATATATATTGCTATTTCTCGGAAAGTTGTAATCACAGAACAATTTTCATCAACAAGTGTCATACTTCCAATCTAGGTGTACTACACAGTCTATTATATATATATATATACAGTCTATATCAGTACTACTGGGGTTGTTCATGAAACTCTAGGTCTGTTTTTTTTTTTTTTTTTTTTTATTATTTATTTAATTAGATAGTATATTATTTATATTATTTGATAGTTTAGATATAGGGAGAAGAAATTATATATTAAACCTTGGTCTTATTTTAAGATACCTATTCAACGATACCGGACACGACGGAGAGGGGTGAAAAAAATCCCTTAAATATATTTGGAGTGCCACCCTCATTTTTTTTTTTTTTTAATTTGACTACGGCATTTTGTAGTGGTTCGCAGAGCACATCAACTTGCCAAATTTTTATGTAGGGGTGATAGCCTTTGAGTAAAATGACTGTGACATATGGACAGACAGAGGGAAAGGCGAAATTATAAGGGTTTTTCGTAGTTACTACGGAAGAAGAATCAAAATAGATTTTTTCGACACATACAAAAATATATAAGAAATAAATACAAGTAAATCAATTATAGTTAAAAAAAGCCGGACCAGTGCGAGTCAGACTCGCCCACCGAGGGTTCCGTACAAACTAGAAAGATAAAAGGGGGAAATTATATATTTTTTTGTATTTTCCTTTATAAACCGAAAAATATACATCGTAAAAATATTTAAAAACCTGTCTTAGCTTGTTCTAATGAAGCTCTTTCATATGATACCCACATGATACGGTTAAAGCACTTTAAAAAAATAGGGTCTGTATTTGTGGAAGGAAGGAAGGTCTTCCTTCCACAAATACAGACCCTATTTTTTGTGATTAATTTAAAAATGTACAGTTTTCGGATTGATTCCTTTATGCTTACTATATGACAATGCTTCTTGCCAAATTTCACAGTTATAGGTCAACGGGAAGTTCCCCGTAGATTCCCTTGCGAGTGTCGAAATATGCGTTTTATGCGACATATTCGGCTGTAACTTTTTTTATGAAAGCTGTTTTTATGCTATTGCATAGCTTCTATCGCGGGCCTTGAGCGTGGAGACCTAATACAGAAATTCTGTAACGAAAATAACCTAACACACCGCGCGTAAAGCTATTATGCAATAGCTTTACCGCGGCAGTCTCCGAGTGCCACACGTCTTTTTTTTTAAGCTATTGCATAGCTTCTATCGCGGGCCTTGAGCGTGGAGACCGAATCCAGAAATTCCGTACCGAAAATAACCTAACACACCGCGCGTAAAGCTATTATGCAATAGCTTTACCGCGGCAGTCTCCGAGTGCCACACGTCTTTTTTTTTATTTTGATTTTTCTCTCTGCAGCAAGAGACTATGGATCTGCGTATATGGTTTTAATTTCAACTCGATACCTTCACGCGTTCCCGAGATAAAGGTCTTGACACCCGACGGACAATAAAGGGTTCCGTTTTTCCTTTTGAGGTACGAAACCCTAAAAAACTAAAGAAATAAGTAATTAAAAATATACACGAGTTGTGTCGAAAGGAATCCATTTCGGCGGTAATGCTGAATGTCTTGTCACAGAGAGGCAGCGCAGTATAGCGAGTGGAGCAGCCGGACTGTTAACACGTCTGCGGAGTTCAGCGGACCGTTTTGTAGAATAGCTTTGTCTTTATTTTCAGATTGAACATTCTCAAGAAGAGACTGAATAGTGTGACGAAACTGAAGAAACGCTATTACGAAGAGAATAAACGTATGAAAGAGCTGAAGGTACAGCTAAAGTAAGTTAATTCATTGGAGTCTATAAAATTAAGCCTTCGGAGTAAAATGAACATGTGAAATTATTGAAATTAAAAGTCTATGGACATATTTCTTAAATCCATTAGTGGTTAAAAAATAATATAGTATTTTTTTCTAATTTCTACAAATGCTTTGAAATTCTCTACCCTTCTTTTTAGGGTGCCGTACCTCAAAAGGAAAAAAAGGAACCTTATAGGATCACTTTGTAGTCCGTCTGTCAAGACCTGTATCTCGGAACGCGTGAAGGTATCGAGTTGAAATTAAAACCGTATACGAAGTCTATGAGTATGAGATTGAATTGTTACATTGATTACAGGGAAGCTGAAGTGGCGAAGGTAATGCTGCGTGAAGCGAACGCGCAGATAGTGAAACTGACCAAAGAAAAACTGGACAACGAAGAAATGCAGGAACAAATATCGCGGTAAATAATATACAGATGTACTGCCATTTATATCATCATTTCGGATTAGGATAAGTTATAAAATTTAACATTTGATTATTTCGTTTATTCCCAGTAGTACAATTGGCAGTTCAATTGATTGAATTAGTAGACTTTTAATTCCCCCTAGTTCGATGAATGGCGGCTGATTATACTGTTGGAACATCTATATTACCAGTAGTACAATTTTTAGTAGCGTAGACCCGTAAATAAAGAAACTCCCGTAAATAAATAAAAATAAACTGAGTAGGTACAGAAAATATTGCCAAATTTAATTGAATGAATCAATCATATACATAAAAATAAATAAATATGATAATTTATGATTCTCATCGGAAAATAAATAAATTCGGCAAAGTACGAATTTCACTCGCACACCGAGGCTTCCGTACTCCCATATAACATGAACACTAACACCAGGACCAATTAGTATAATATGTGTTTTATCCCCGACGCAAAAACGACGAGGTGTTATAAGTTTGACGTGTCTGTGTGTGTCTGTCTATGGCATCGTAGCTCCCGAACGGATGAACCAATTTCCATTTGGTTTTTTTTGTTGTTTGAAAGGTGAATTAGTCGGGAGTGTTCTTAGCTATATTTCATCAAAATTGGTTCAGCCGTTTTTTTTGTCGAGGGTTTTTGAGTTTCCTAAACTTATACTTGTATATCTATGAATGTTTGTAACTTCACGTAACATTTTCTATGCAGTAGGAATAGCCTGAAATGCTAGCCGCCCACATACAATATAAAGTTCAAATGAGTTAGCGAGTAGTCAAATTAGAATAATACAAAAAAATCAGTCTCATACTATATCATTCACATATCAAAAGAGATCATATAGTTCTTAGACCTACTTTCTCTATTTAAAGAGATAGTAACATTTATTTCACATTAACGGCCTTACCGAAAAACGTTACTTACCTTTAAGCAATGCTTAACATATTTCGTCAACTTCTCGCTTACACGAATTACACTTGCGGAAAGAAAACAGAGAATTTAAGACGATGGTTAAAGTTAAGTAACGTTTTTCGAAGGCCGTAACTATTTACTATGTTAACTATCCCGTATTAAATCGCGAGTTGACCTTTGCACTACAGTTGATGGGATCAATAAACTTTGCAAAATAATCACTAAATAATAATAAAAAAGCATAAAAAATAAATTTTGTGAACAAATAAAGGGGGGAAAGAAACTATCCATGGAACGTCCGTTTGTAATTTTTAATTTATTTTTTGTGGGATATACAGATAGGTTTTATTTCGCAGTTCTCGCACAAGAATTGCCCGTTATTTCAAAAATTATTTACGTAAGTTTTTGCACTTGACTAGTTTTTATTATTTGTTGATTTATGAGTCATAATGATACATACATATTCTGTGAAAGTTTCAACTTCCTACCTATTATGAAAAGCCGTTTAAGTGTAGGAGAGACAGACAGACAGACAAACACCGTAGCCTCACGAATAGGCTCCTGCACCCTTGGTACGGAAGCCTAAAACTCAATCGTAATCGGTACATACAATATTTAAATAGAAAAACAACGATTTATATGTACTAAAGTACTTGAATTCTTTGTAGAAAACAGTTTTTTAGTTAGAAGTTTTGCTTTCCGAGTCGAGGATGAAGTATATTGAACTGTTTGCTTTCTATTTATTGGAACAGAAATATGGGGGCTCTTGAAGACAATATTCTTGAACAATCTTACCAGAGCAAAGTAAACCAGCTAGAGACAGAAAATGAAGCTTTGAAGACAGAAAATGAAGGTTCAAAGACAGAAAATGAAGCTTTAAAGACAGAAAATAAAGCTTTGAATACAGAAAATGAAACTTTGAAGACAGAAAATGAAGTTTTAAAGACAGAAAATGAAGCTTTAAAGACGGGAAATGAAGCTTGGAAGACAGGGAATGAAGCTTTGAAAACAGAAAATGATGCTTTAAAGACAGAAAACGAAGCTTTGAAGATAGAAAACGAGCAGTTAAAGAGGTAACTACGTATTGTGTTTAGTCATTAGTTATATACAACTTTGATTGTATAACGGAACGTTTATACCGTGCGCAAGAAGGAGGGTTATGTTTTTCCCGTGTATGTATGTTTCTATATTACCTCCTACAGTGAAATGTCCTTGAACTCGTCTTTACTTCCCGAGTGTCATCGCCTACATTTTTGTAATAATATTAATGTAACTCTCACAAAAATTAAAAATTGCGCTTTTTCATAACCTTCAACGAAGTTTTTCCAATCAAATGAGTAGTATTTACAGTACGAAAATAGCTTTTTGCAGTAGGGTATTTTGTTTTTTTTTCTTGCTAAGTGCCATACAGTCCGGGTTGTTTTAAGAATCCGACCATCGTCCGTCCTGCTCGCGCATACCCACATTTTTGAAGAAATAAAATAAAATAAAATGACTGATTGATCTTATAAAAAAATAGTAGTTTGTAAAACTAGAAAACTAAGTAGGTACTTTATATTCTCTTTGCTAGAAAACAACATCACAAATATTCGACAAAAATTTGAATTTGATCCAAGTTACATTATTTTCATACATAAAAATCATTTTTATTTCACGATTTATTTCTAGTTTAGAAGCGGTCCTCGTAACTATTTCATCAAGTTCAACTGAGTAGCATTTTTAACCGACTTCTAAGGAGTTCCTTCCAAGGAGAGTTCAAGGAGGAGGTTATCAATTCGTCGAAACCTTTTTTTTATGTGGCACATACATAAAAAAAAGATTTCGTATGATGTGACCCGATTACTCGAAGATACGGTCGATTTGAAAAAATATATTTTTGTTTGAAAGGGTTTATACTACCCAGGTGGTCCCATAGATTTTTATCATAATCGGTTCAGTATTTTGGTTTTTATGACAAAATAACTAGAAAAATATGTCATCCAATTAAACGAATTGCGTATTGTGAAGTTTGCGTATGTTTTCATAGTTTTTAAACGATAAGTTGTAACCAGGTCCGGTTGTTACAGCGATATTGCGTCGGTGAGCGAAGAGTTCGCCGGGTACGACGCCGCCATCACCGAGTTCATGCTGAGGCAGGCGGACAGCGAGCTGCAGCACGAGACCCTCCTGCGGGACTCCTACGAACAGATCGACTCGCTGGCCGCCGCTAACGACTGCCTACACACGCAGATCCACCAGCAGAGGTCTCTACACTTGCCACTTGCCAGTTAGCGTAGCGGCGAACATCTTCAACCATGTTGCATCATGCCCTCTCTTTTGGTTTTGTTGAAAACAAAAGGGAGATATCATTGGCTCAAGATGTTCACCGCTACGTGTACATGTGTGTGTTGCTCTCAGTCTCGGTGTGTGTCCGGCGCTGCTTGTTGGCCGGACGGCAGCCGACGCTGAACCCAAATTATGACAAATCGAACGCACTGAGAGAGCAGGCACCGTGGTCAATTCTGAAGGCTCTAAATTAATTTAAATTATTAAACTCATTAAATTCAAATAAAAACCGAACAAGTGGCGAGATTTTTTTATATTTTCCTTCATAAACCGAAAAATATACATCGTAAAAATATTTAACACAGTCCTTGCTCACCACTCGGATCCGAGTGGAGCGGGGCTATAGTAGCGGCGCCTCCCACTCGGATCCGAGCGAGCGTCCCGTTCGTTTTGTACTAGTCGGTAAACCGCCGGCGTTTGAGGCAGTCAACGTTGCTTTGCGCGGCTTACTTTTGCGCGTACTTAATCAAAATTCACCTAAAATGTTTTGGTTCCCAGCTGAAGTGAAGGGTCTGCAGGGGGCGAAGAATGTGTAAAAAACCTGTTTTAGCTTATGCTAATGAAGCTCTTTCATATGATACCCCACATGATACGGTTAATTCACTTTAAAATTTGGCCCCTCATTCCTTGCATAGAGAGAGACACTATTTTTTTGGGATTAAATTAAAAATGTCCGGTTTTCGGATTTTTTCCTATTTATGTACTCTAACACAATGCTTTTTGCCAAATTTCAGAGTTCTAGGTCAACGGGAAGTACCCCATAGGTTTTGATTCCTCTGTGAGTGTCGAAATGTGCGTTTTTTTACGACATATTAGGCTGTAACTTTTTTTACGAAAACTGAGAAATTTTATTTTTCTTTCTGCAGCAAGATACTATAGATCTGGGTATATGGTTTTAATTTCAACTCGATACGTTCACGCGTTCCCGAGGTAAAGGTCTTGACACCCGGACGGACGGACGGACAGATGGACAACAAAGTGATCCTATAAGGGTTCCGTTTTTTCCTATTGAGGTACGGTACCCTAAAAATGAACAAAAATTGTTTGGTGATTTCGTTCGTTTTTTGAATTTAGTTCATCATCACCATCTCAGCCATAAGAATTCCACAGCTAGACATAGGCCTCTCCCATGGATTTCCAAAAAGACCGGTTGGAAGCGGCTTGCATCCAGCGTCTTCCCGCCACTTGTATGAGGTCATCTGCGCATCTCGTGGCTGGTCTTCCTACGCTGCGCTTGCCGGTGCGTGGTCTCGACTCGAGAACTTGTCGCCCCCATCGGCCATCAGTTCTACGTGCTATGTGCCCTGCCCACTGCCACTTCAACTTGCGGAAACAGCGGAATACCGCTGTGCTATGTCGGTGACTTTTGTACGTCTGCGGATCTCTTCATTTCTAATTCGATCTCATAATCATAAACCTCTCCATAGCTCGTTGCATGATCTTGAACTTCCTTATAAGGTCCATAATTATGGAACTTTAATTAGTTTTGTGGTGCCTTCAGAACAGCTCTTACTGTGTATTTATAGAGTTTAAACATTTCATAGTATAGTTTGTATTTATTGTATGGCAGAAATTGCAATTACGCTAAAAGGTATATTTTTGGACAAAAGCTTTATTTATTTAATTTAGTAAATAATACATTATGCCGTATAACTGTGCGACAGTATTACGGACAATTATCATCTTTATTAGTAATTACGATCTACTTTTAAAAGTGAACATTTTTTTAATAGTTTAGCGCTTAACACTGCTGTGAAAAATTGTTTTGTTTTGTTTGTTTGTTTGCTGTGAAAAATTATCCACCAATATTTATTATTTATTTATTTGGAAACATTAGGAACCATTTTACTCCTGAATGAAACGAATGTACCCCTCAATTATTTTTCTACATTGGCGGCATAATTTATACATATTACCAAACTACAGATTGCTTTGCCATACAAAGAGTGTTTGAACACAGCCGCGGATGAACAGACAGACAGACAGACGGACATGGCGAAACTATAACCTTGTTACCTACGGATCTCTAAAAAACGGAACGAACAGAACGCTTCTATATGATATTTTTTTTTATTTCAGCGAACTATTGACACGGTTGCTCATATAGGCGTGTGCGAGATACTGAAGAAGAGAACATCTGTTCTGTACATAATCTGCCACTGAAGAATCTGCTTTACATGATAATATCTACGGCTCATATTTCAATGACTGCAAGTGCAAAACTTATTCATAAGGCTGTCTTAAAGGTGTATTTATTACACCACCCGATTTATCGTGCCCTGTTGGCAGGGACAGGGAGGTGTGATAAGAGGCAGGGTCCCGATCACCATATATATATCCCAGACAGGGACCCGATAGACATTGTCCGAGAAATCGGGTAGTGTAATACGCCTTGTATTTAGAGCAGCATGGTGCGACCGGTGGCTCGGGACCACCATTGTTATTGTCAGGGATGTTTATCGAGTAATGTTAGATATAGGTACATAATATTGTATTAGGGATGATAAGAAACTCGCAACACGTTCGTTCAGGAGACGCGATTTTATTGTTTATTGTGTGTATATAGCAGCAATAGGTGCGCGTGCGTCGGTGTCCCAAGTATTCTTTAATAAGCCCTTAATGTGACCGTGCAATACAAGTGCGCTGCACTCAACGCATTTTGAAATTATTGTATCCAACGTCGCGCACTTATTCACGGAGATCTCGCCGCATGTCGCCGCCAGACAGTTGGTGCGGTTATATTTTATACTATTACTATTCACCAGTCAGTCTGTTCTTGTAAAATCTGTTCGTAACTAACTGAGGAACGTCGGTCAGTTGTCTACCTCTACAAACGACCTACTTAACTAGTGTGTAAAACTAATTTTATCTACACTCTGAGCTTCATTACCTGTCTTATGTAAACAACGATAACGGACTGGTGGCCGATGAGGGCTCGTCTTTCTAAAATAAAGATCCCATTGATCATCTAACCTGCATTTTTTCTACATTATAATATGTTATGATATAAAAGTATTTAATGTAAGCGTGAAAACAATATTACATTGAAATAAAACTTGTTTACTTTCATTTTACTTTTATAAAACAAGTTTTATTCTTTTAGTTATCTTATACTTGTTTTCCGTACCAGTTGCTACACCCTACCAGGGTCATTGTATTACTAAAAACAAACATGTACTGTAACATCTCCATGTAACCTATAATGAATGCAATAAACTATTGACTATTGACTATATCGAAATAACCCTCGAGAATTCTGTTTTTGAATATTTACTTCTATATCGGCCACAGTTACCAAAAGAAAAGTTATTCTGAATGTTTTATGATTCTGTTTTCATGATGCTAATATTCGCGTATTTCTGAAAAGAATGTATATATTAATTTTATAAGTATTCAAATAAAAAAGAGTGGTAAGCGAGATAGCTGCGGTTGACGCCATTTGCATATAGTATCTACCTATTTAGATTTATAGATTTATTAAAATATAGTTGTATACCTAGTAATTTTTAGTTATGTTATTATGTTAAGATTCATTCAAAGTAAAATAGAATCACGTGTGACGTGTATCTAAACCTAATGTGATGATTTAAAATATCACAATCTTGGTGAAGAATATATTATTTCTCCTCCAAGCTCAGAATTATTTGTTTTTGTACCATTTTTAATCAAATTTTAATTTTATACTTATTAAATATTTTTATATAAACAATTGTTTTATTGAATTGAAAGTATATTTGTACATGTTCAATCTGGACCGTGATCCAGATTGATGCGTCTACGCATGACCCAACCAAAATACCCAAATGTGTCTACGGACCACCTTAGTTACTGACAGGACAGTTGACAGACAGTAACTAAGGTGGTCCGTAGACACATTTGGGTATTTTGGTTGGGTCATGCGTAGACGCATCAATCTGGATCACGGTCCAGATTGAACATGTACAAATATACTTTCAATCTGGATCGTGATCCTTGATTTTAATCATGGAACAAAAAATAAAATTAAAATAATCGGCCAAGTGCGAGTCGGACTCGCGCACGAAGGGTTCCGTACTATCATCTATAATACTACAAAGTTTAGTTCTGTTTATAAAATAACGAGAAATTAACGAAATTCCAAGTAGTAAATTGCAAACTTATAGGTAGGTTTTCGATACACATCCGGGCAGCATGACGACGTTCGCGCGGCTATGGCTCGCTCCGTGATGTTACCTCCCCCGCTACCCGCGCGGCCGTTGCTTAGCAACCGCCTCGCGCTCGCGCCACCACCACACCGCGGCGCGGCACTCGCACCGCGTTTAGATGCACGGATTATTTTCATTTTGTGAGTTTTTATGTATTAGATTAGGTATTTATTTTTATAGTTAATATATTTCTAAATATTTACTTACAAATATTCAAGTTTCTACCTGTTAATTAAGATCGAGTAAAAATTGCTTAAAAATTACGTTTGTTGTATGGGAGCCCCCCTTTAATATTTACTTTATTGTTATTTAATTATTTATTTTGAAAGGTAATATACAAGTAAATATTCTGTGAAAATTTGAAGCGTCTACCTGTTACCGTTTTTAATATTGAGCAAAAAAACACGAAAAAAACACGTGTATTGTATGGGGACCCCCCTTAATATTTTATTTTTTTAAATTTTTAGTATTTGTTGTTATAGCGGCAACGGAAATACATCATTTGTGAAAATTTCAGCTTTCTATCTATCACGGTTTATGAGATACAGCCTGGAGACAGACAGACAGACAGACAGCGAAGTCTTAGTAATAGGGTCCCGTTTTTACCCTTTGGGTACGGAACCCTAAAAACAACCGGTGCATTCCGGGAGTGCCGCCAGAAATGAAAACTAAAAAATAAAATAGCAAAAAGACTGATAAAAAATTACATACAATAATGAACTTTACATGCAGAACGTTAGAGTTTCTGATAAGGTTGCTATTTCTTTCCTGTTTTGTTTCCTGTTTTGCTAATAATACTTTCCTAACCCCGTATTCTGAACCCATTCGGGTTCGGAATCGATTCGGAATGTACATCTCCGTCTCTGTCATTTCCATAGAGAATGACAAAGACGGAGATATAGATTCCGAATCGATTCCAAGCCCTAATGGATTCAGAATACTGGGGCAGTATTCCATCTTTTTTTTTTTTTAACCAACCATAAGTAAACAATTGAAAATAGAAAACACAAAAAGGAAACCAGAAGAAAGTTAATTCAACATCATATAGAAAAAAACAGGAGGAATAAAGAAGGCTCTCAAAGAACTCAAAGAAAAAAATCATTGTTATTTATTAGCTGCTCAAACATCTTCACCACTGGAGCAGCCGGGCAATTCAGTTATCCAAGACCGCTCCATAGCTGAACCATATGTGAACCGTTTCCCATCGGCCGCCATAATTTTTTTTGATTCAGTCACTTCTAAGTCGTACACACGTCCTTTGCTCGTTACTAAATCAAAAAATGATAGCAGTCGACAAGAAAAACTTCGCAAAAGGTTCAGTTACGGATCGGTTTTGATTAACTGAATTGTAGTGCCAGCAACCCAGAGCCGTGCTCGTATATTTCAAGGAACAGGGCTGGCTCGGGTGATTCAGGTAGGGAGAAATGTACAATACATCCCAAGCGGGACGTCAGTGCAGGGCCCATCACCCCCACCTCGAATAAGAATCACGGATCGCGATCCAGATTGATACGTGAGATACGTCTAAGGGCCGTCTTAGGTCTTAGGCTAAGGCATAGATAAAGAATATTTTGTCCTAGAGCTAAGGTATATGTCGCTCGTTTTTGCTGTTGTCAATCTGTCATCCATTCTTTTGATATTACAAGCCGCTTCCAATCGGTGTTTTTGGAAGTCCATGGGGGAGGCTCATGTCCAGGTTATGCAGCCAGTTTTGTCCGGCCCATTAATTATTGGAAGCTAATTGGCATCGTTCTCCTGCCTGTACATTATCTGGTTGTGCATTATAGGGACTAGGTGGGGATTTAGACTTTTTTTTTATTGGATTTAGACCAGCTTAGAGCATTTGCCAGTGTCATAAGTATTAAGATTTCTTCAAGTTTCTTGAATAAAAAAAGTTTCATTTATGTTCTAGTCACAATCAAAGTCACATATACGGCCATTTTCAAATTCGAATCCTACTTCAGTAAAGTAGTGGCGATTGGCGACTTCATAGAAGCATCTATGGAGTTTTGCCGACAACGTGAAAATACACGTTTTGACAATTTATTTCACTTGCCCTCGCACTTACGCACTTGATGAAACACATAAATGAATAAAACACAACAATTTATATAGCATTAATATTCAAAATAACATAAGTTTAGGAAAATAAAATAAAACAACAAAACATGACGTTCCCGCCAAAACTCCAATTTTGACGTCTATGATTGATTGTTTACATCAGTCAGTTTACAATTTACATTTTGTGTAGTTTTGAAACTGAAAGTTTGTTTTGTTTGTTAATTTTCTAAAGAAAAATGGCTATATTACTTAATTACTACGGGCTCTAACCTTCAAATATTATTAAATCATCAATTCTCTATTCAAATTATCAGGATCTATTTCGATGTACCATACAGCCCCTTAATGTTCTGTGATACAGCCTCAATTTCTATGAAGGTACATAGCATTCGTATTTATTCGTTGCTTATTTAGTGCTTGCTTGATTTAATATTTCACTATTTTCATTATTTTCTTGGTCAGCGCATTCCTTCGAGGACTACTTTACAGAAGCATTTTTTTTATTCGTCGATAGGCTTGCGCTTGACCGTCAACTCACCATGCAGTATAATTGTGCCATCTGCTCTGAGCAAGGAGACTTCTGGCAAGATCTGAAGAAAGTGTGCATCACAAAATGTGGCCACATTTTTCATATAAATTGTCTGATGATACATATAAGGTTTGTATAATAACAATAAAACAGTCCCAACTATCAAAATACAAATACCTTTATTTCCAATAAAATTATAAAACATTTGTAACTACCCTCATTTTTTAATCAATTTTTATTAAAGGATGTTATCAATTGGACCTGTATGTATGTAATATTGTCAGAACTGGAAAGTTTTAGTACATGTTAGTCTATACCAGCTTATAAACATGTATGCCAAATTTCATAAATGTACGTATGTTTGTCCACATATTATGCAGAAACAAGAAGTCTTATTGCAAAAATTCCTTTTTTAATAAATGAAGTATCTCTCAACTTAGGAGTCAATGTTTATCAAAATTAAATTTTATCAAAATCAATTCAGTTGTTTACAAGATATGGACTTTTAATTTTTAAAATATGAGCATTTCAATGACGCTGTACAAACTACTGAGCGGATTTGAACGAGGTAGGTTTATCACTCCTACTATATAAAAGGATTTGGCATACATTATAACCCAAAAATTAGGCATTACAATAGTAGAGAAGTGTGTTAGAAAATCATACAAAATTACCCAGTGATGTTGAAGAAAATTTTCAGGTTTAAGCAAAATAAGTAAATATTAATTAATAAAAATAATTAAACTCACTTCAAAAACAATCTATTGGACTGAAAAGGGAGAAATAAGAAAAATTAAATCAAAACTGGGTGGGTACCTAAGTAGCTACGTACCATACACCAATTATTTTTTGAGGTTGGTGTCTGTATGACTTAGTTGGTGATAGTTTAGGGCCTATTATTTACCATTTAAAAAAAAATTTGGTATATGTACCTACTTGGTCACCCAGTTTTGATTTAATTTTTCTTGTTACTATACAATAAACAATTTTAATACCAAAACTATCCAAATATTAACTTATGTTGTGGTTAATGAAGGTGACCACATCTAGTCTGGAATTATAATTTGTGCTCTAATCATGCTCTTGGGATTTTTGTCTTGAGACAGTTCACTAGTCATTTGGCACTAAAAAGTACTAGATTTCACATTAATCACTTCTTTAACTATAATTTTCAGTTTGGTGTCAAAGTCGATGATTGAATGTCCACTGTCAACATGTAATAAGAAGATAAAACTGACTACATTCATTCAAATAGACCTCACTGCCATACAAAACGAGAGTAACTACAAGGTGTAAGTTATTAAACAGCCATTACGTAGCCAGCAAGTAGGTTCCATATTGTTGATAGTTATTAAACAGCCATTATGCAGCCAGCAAGTAGGTACCATATTGTTGATAGTTATTAAACAGCCATTATGCAGCCAGCAAGTAGGTACCGTATTGTTGATAGTTATTAAACAGCCATAAAATTACCAACATTAAGTGGACTGCAACTGCAACTGTAAATACATAACAGTGTTCCATTCCATTTTTTGTTTTGTCTGCAATTTGAAGAATGTAGCACAATTTGTTTTCATACAAACTTGAGAAAATAAGCTTTTGTAGAATTCTATCTTTATTTTGTATTTTTATCCATAGTCAAAAAATATAGCACATGACACTCAGTGAGTGTAGACAAATCTAAAGGCACTTAGTACATCACACCCACATACATACATTTGAAAAACATAACCCTCCTTACGCAGTCTGGTAAAACAAGAGAACCTATGAATAAAGTGTACTTGTATGTTACAGAAAGCAGCCCGTTGCTTGCAGTCTTTGTGCTGATCCCGTGACTGCTCCGTCAAATATATCTGTTACAAAATGTGGCCACATATACCACTACATCTGCCTTACCGCCCTTGTAAAGTACGTAAATATAAAATTTCCCTTATTTTATATGCCTGAGATCAATTGTTGAAGTGAGCCGATCAAGATCTGCCTAGGCAAATCACGATACGCCGCCTTCTTGATTTGCCTGTCTAATTACCACCAATCGTTCAAAACATAATGTTTGATGATTTGCCCATAAAGACAGCAATTCGAGAAATAGGTTGCACTCATCAATTTGCCTAGTTTTATACTGGGCCCATCAAGAAATAATCGGTCAAATCAAGAAATGGCGGCGTATCGCGATGGCAGATCTCGATCGGCCCAGTTAAACGGTTGGCCTTGGACATATACCATGAACAGTTGAAATATTCTTAGGGTGTTGTGAAAAGCACATTATTCACCGCAACAATATATTAGGTGATGTTTGATTTCCTGTGTGAATCTCTGTAATGTGACAAAGTTATTAAGAAAATTCTTAAAACAAAAAATTCAATCACAGCTACTGGCGTTCCAGCTTCGTAGTACATTTGCCTTCTGAGTTATAGGTTGTGAGATCTATCTCCTCTCCACCCAGGTCAAATTTAAAAAAACATAGATGTTTTTTCTGTGCCTGGATGTTCCTCATTAACATAAGTACAGATAAAAAAAAAACAGTAACGGGACACCTGGCAGATGTGGAACAAGAGGTAATATTGTTGGTAAGAAAGACAAAATTCATGTACAAGTGTTGAACGGGTCACATATACTATAGTTGAATAGGTAGGCCAAAGAGTAATGTACTTGAGGTAGGCATATACACTATACAAATACACATGGATGTAACTCACACACACACACCAGGGAGTTGAAAGTGGTATCATAGCAAGGGTGTAATGGCATGAGTGCCATGCCATTATCTGTTATGGCGTACAAGTTGGTTTTACAACTTTGCATGTTTTGGGGTAAATGTTATTGTGTAGAAATACCCTCCATATTTTTTTATATACTAGTTATGCCCTTCGATTTCATCCATATAGTGATAAGAAACTATAATGATGGAGAACGGTGATGATGATTAAAATAGAGCCAGGTCTATATTGTATATTATTGTTGATTTATTTCAGACCAAGATCGAATGCATGTTTGGTGTCTTCGTGCCAAATCAGGTTGACACAGGCAAGCATCACAAAAATAAACTTTGCATTGGATAGCAGTGACGACGTCACATCGCCCGGTGACGTCAGACCGCCCAGCGACGTCAAACCGCCCAGTGACGTCAGACCGCCCGATGATGTCATACCTCCCGGTGACGTCAGACCGCTCGAAAACGTCATACCTCCCGGTGACGTCAGACCGCCCGTTGACGTCATACCTCCCGGTGACGTCATACCTCCCGGTGACGTTAGATCGCCCAGTGATGTCATACCGCCCACTACTGATATGAACCAATTACATAATTTCTTAGATGAAAAGGATCCGACTCTAAAGAGTACTAAGTGAGTGGAATAAATATAATTATTTTAGTTTAAATACCGAAACAACATATGATACAATAAATACGCAATTTCGTTTACCTGGATGACATAATTTTCCAGTTATTTTAATTTATAAGTATGACTTTAGGAAACTCATCTACTTCAACCAGACCCAGATCTAGGCGGGGGCAAACGGGCGGCAGTTTCAGGGGGGCGCCAAAATCATAATATAATACGATTAAAAATAAAAAAAAATTGCTCCACAAAGCGTCTAAGCCTGGTTGGCTAACCATCGACTTGTAAAAAAAGCCGCCACACAGATATATTTATGAGTTTTTTAAGTAATTTATCTCAAACGCTGGAGAGGGGCGTCACTATCAAGTTTCTGCCCCGGTTCGAAAAAATCGGAGATCCGGTTTTCCCGAGATCCGATCCGAATCAGAGATTTTTATTGGATCGTCTTTTTACTAGACAAATTTATCTAAAGTAACGTTGGTAATTGTAACCATACATAATACTGTTCAACAGTACATTAACTAAATATGGTGCGAGTTTTTAACCACATAGTTATATATTTCCAGCCAACAAATTAGGAATGAGCTGGATCGTGAATGTCTAATGGATATGTCTGATGGAGGCAAAGATAATAATGTAGGGGTAACGCACAATCAGCAAATCATGAAATTGAAGCAGGAGTTGAAAATGTTGGAAGAACAAAAGAAGTTGCTTGAAAAGTAAGTGAAACATTACTAGTGTTTGATTGAATTAGTTTTTTTTAATACAAGATAGATCTACGGTTGACCACCAACTCGCCTGATGTTAAGCGATGGTGTAGCCGAGGATGGAGCTCGTCGATCTAGAAGATATATATTCACTCTAGCCTTCAAAATTCCAAGATTGTAGGTCTCAGGAAACAGAGATGGCGGCAAAGAATTCCATTCTTGTGCAGTACGCAACAGGAATGTGGATCGATATCGCCGAGTATGGATTTTTAGCATTTCAACGAGAAATGGGTGGTAATTCGCCGACTTTCTGCTAGTCCTGTAGTGAAATGAGGAGGGTGGAATTAGGTCGTGAAGCTCTTGCGCACATTCCCCGAAATGAATCCTGTAGAAAATAGACAGACATGCTACACTACGACGGTGCTCGAGACTAAGTAGCTTCTTGACAGCTAGTATATCGTCACCGATTAACCTCACAGCTCGCCGGTTTACTGATTCTAAAGCTAATACTTGGCTGAACCATCAAAAATCTTCTAGGTAAACGCGCTTCATCGTAGGCCTCACCGTCGTTGTCATCTCCGGAGTTCTAGACTAATTCTAATTTGGAGTGAGGGCGATAAGACCTGCACTAGCGTCCCGCTTGGGGTGTATTGTGCACCTTCTAGACTAATAAACGTTCCTGTTTCTAGAGAGAGAAACGACGCTAAGAAAGAGACGGCTATATGGGAGATGTGTTTCAAATGCCTTCGGGATAATTTCGAAGGCACCGAACTAATGATACCCAATGAAAAGACACTCGAGCTTATGAAGAAAAATGAACAACTTATTATAACCGCAGGAGAAATGGAAAGGTGATGCGCTAATTTATGACATTAATTTAATTTAATTTAGTTGAGATTAGTATACTAATGTAGTTTTTTATTTTATTTTACAATTTGTTAAAATTATCTGAATTAGCTATTTATGACTATTCATAAGTGTATTGTTTGAATACCTAGTGAAATAAATGGAATTGAATTGAATTGCATCCCCAAGGAAGCTTTAAATTTGCATGTTCGCTGCTCTCACGAAATATTAGCGCAAGTCCTTTATTGTTTGTTTGATTGATGTCAAACAGACTTTTGTAACTTCTTTGTGTATTGCTATTTAGATTTTTTCCTTTATGACAATGCTTCTTGCCAAATTTCATAGTTCTAGGTCAACGGACAGACGGATAACAAAGTGATCCTGTGAAGGTTCCGCTTTTTCCTTTTGAGGTACGGAACTCTAAAAATATCATCGGTAGGGCATAAAGTGATCTATTGTTTAGGGGCGATAAGCGTAGTGCATCGGCACTCGGCGGTTTGATTGAATAACTGAATTGTTTTTATTTTTCAGAGAAAGAAATAACGCCAAGAAAGAGACGGCTGTATGGGAGATGTGCTTCAAACACCTGCAGGAACAGTTCAAAGACACCGACATGATGATACCGGATGAAAAAACTCTCGAGATTATGAAAGAAAACGAACGATTGAAGGCGCTCAGTCAACACTCCGACAGGTTCGCTAGTTTTACACGTTCTTGAAGTAATGGTAGCTCAGTCGGTTGCGCGTTCTACTTCCAGGCCGGAGAGCGCAGCTTCGAATCCCAACTTTGAATTTGAGTTTTCGGAGAAGGAAAGCATCGTATGAAAGCCTTAACATGGTAATAGAGTAATTTCTGGTAACATGCTACTACCCAAGTCAAGTGGAAAAACGATCTTGAAGCCCTTTTTATTCGGTGCGTGTATCTCTAATTTAACTGATACAGTCTAAACGATTGGACGGGTTTTACATGGCGAGTAAAGTACATATGTATGTTAATTTACTATAGTTTAAAAAAAAACTGAAACAATCGACTTCAAAATAAGCAATTTGTTTTACTTGGATGACATATTTTTTTCAGTTATTTTGTTTGATAAACTAAACTGTTGAACCGATTTCAATAAAATTAGGACCGTGGGACCAATCTGAAAGTATACATTTTCAAATAAATAAAAAAAGGTTTTGCAAATCGGTTCATAATGACAGAGACAGAGACAACAAAAAAATACAACTAAATCGAGAATCTCGTCCTTTTTTGGAGTCTGCTAAAAATGTTATTTTACAGGGACGCGGTTTCTGTGAAAAAAGAAGTGAACGGCGCAGGATCTTTGAAGGCACACTTTAAAACACTTACTGAAGAGAACTTAACTTTAAAAAGTAAAAATAAAGAGATGGAAAGGTAAAGTATTTCTCCACTTCTGCTTGATGCCCATGGAAGGTATTTTTTTCGGGTACATGTTTGTATGTATGTCATGTATAATGTATCGTTATGTTTTTACGGTTGGTTTTGTTTTTCTTACATATTATTTATACACATATGGTAGAAATAAGTGTAAGTATGTATGTAATATTGTGTTATTTAATTATTAGCTTCATTCCATATACGCAGAAGGTTTGAATTGAAGAGATTCCAAGCGATACGACATTAATAAAGCTTGCTATGTTACTATACAAAACAAGTTACCTTAAAAGTGCGCTAATAACTTGTAACGCTAGACTGAGTTTAGTGCTTACCAAAGCACTACACTCATTAACACATAAGCTGGAAACCTTGCTCCATACATTTTGTTTAAACACTTAAATTATTTGGTATATCTGTGAGAGAAAACCCTTTCAGACCTTGAATGAGTAAATGATTGGATCACTAAAAATGTACCAAACTGTGTATTGCTGCTGTTAGAGCAATACACAGTTTGGTACATTTACGCATTGACATCGGGCCCCAAACTAGGCAGAGCCCGTCTATTGGGCACCGTGATACCTGTTCCCAATACTTTAAATGCGCTTAGTATTGTAAATATTGTCGAAAATATAATAGTAACTTGGTAAGATAGATATACATACATACATAATCTTTACTTACATAGGCCTATAGCCTATACCATCACATTTTGTATATTAAGTAATGCACCGCGCATGGTATTAAATAATCGCAATATCCATCTCGAATAGGTAGGAATAGATCGAGAACAACTATTTCCCAGCCCGTTGTAAAAGTGATAAAAAACTAATAATCGCAAAAACAATTCCTTTACATTACAGTGACCTAAAAATTGTTAAAGAACAAATGGAACAGTTCAATCCCATGATCAACGAACTTGTTATAAGTCATTCGTTAGAGAGTGAGACCTTGAAAGAACTTAATACATCGTTACTTAACGAAAACACTAGATTGGCCGATTTGAACCAAACTTTACAAAAAGAGCATACTACTTTGAAAGAAGCGAATGATACTCTACAGAAAGAAAACACTACATTACATGATTTGAACGAAACTATACAGACTGAGCGTAACCAAGTGACCGAAACGCTACAACTAGAAAATACTAGATTGAATGAGTTGAACGAAAATCTACAGACAGCAAAGAATAATTTGAAAGAAGAGAACAAAAATCTATATATAGAAAATAAAAAAATGAAAGAAGTTAATGAAACTCTTCAGAAAGAAATGAATAGTTTGAACGAACAGCTTGAAAATCTCCAGAAAGAGAAGAAAAGGCTGGACGAACTAGTCCTTTCTTTGAATAAGAAACAACATGATTTAAAATGGTGAGTAAAATAAATCGTACTTTCTAAGGTTTCCAAGCATGAAATATGTGTATCGAGATTCTGAATAAATAGAACGTCATTTATTTCACAATATATTTACACATTTACTCATACTCATGATTTACCCCCTTTACATTTTTAACAGATTTAAAAAAAAGGAGGTGGCTTTTTTATGTATGTTAATCGATTTCTCCGTAGATTGTGGACCACTATGTACACTTTGATTTCGAAAATTCTTTTTGTATTCGATTCAATTAAAAAATGGTTACAATTTTGTTATCCATTTTGGTTCAGCAGTTTAGTAAACATCTACAAGTATGTTAATTTTTTTCAATCACAAAGTCCATATTTTCTAGCTTTTCACTCTTTCTAAATTTTTTTGGAATATTTTTAGCAACAAGATCGCCGTTTGTGCTCTCTTGAGTGTTTATTTTGTAAATTTATTTTGTGGTGTCGAAAAGGTTTTCAATTGATTAATAATGAGTACATTCACGTACTGGTATCCTGTAAAAACTAAAGCAGCCCATAATTTTCAGGGATTTAATAAATCGTCGTCGTACTTTCTCCGAAGGTAATCAGGGGACGAATAAAAGAAGCTTCTCAGAACTGATCAATACCGCTGTAGAAATCATAGACGTGGCAAACGAAGATTCGGTAAAGGAAGAGCTCATAGATGAAGAAGTAGTAAAGAAAGAACTTTTAAACGAAGAAGTAGTAAAGGAAGATCTTTCAAATGAAGATATTATAGTAAAAGAAGTACAAAACAAGCGAAAGCTGAACGAAGAGGTTATAAGTGAAGATGTGGCAAAACACGGCGTAGAAAATAAAGAGGTTGTAAAAGACGAGGTGGAAACCAAACGAATTAAGCTAGAGCCTAATAATGACACAAATGATAGTGTCCCTAGCATATCGGTATCTTGAAACCTTGTGTTAAGAATCGAACATAGAATGTACTAAGACACTGGTAGGCTAGACGCACTCTCTAGGTCAGGTATAATGGTAGATATACGAATATGTATGACCTACCGGCTTGACCGGACATTTCGATACTTTTTTACTCTTCGGGATAGTTTTTTAATTCTATTGTTATATAAGTATATAATGTTGATTTTGTTTCAGAGTTTAATGAAGGCTAGTCAAGCAATAGTAGACACTCTTGACTAGTTGAAACTTTCTGCTATAACTAGTATTATTGTTACTTGTACATTAACCCTTATCACCTTCTCTTTGGTAACGAAACAAATGCTTTTCCATAAGTAAAATAAATATCTACTAATGCTTTAAGTGTTTATTTATTCAAGATTATAAAAAAATGATTTGAAAATATAACTCATAATATTCGAACTTTTATATTACAAAATAATATACTCGTAATAATAATGGAGATCTGATGCAGATAAAACAAGGTTCGATGATTATTTTGTATTGTATTATAATGATGTGTGATGTAGACAATAATATTTTGCGAATGAGAAGATAATGATATGTTTAATGCCGCCTCTTAGATTCGTTTCTCTAATCGTTTGTGTGATATAGTTTCCTATTCTGTGTTGTTCTTAGTAGTAGTTATTAAGTGTCGTTATAATTTTCGTACAATGACAAATAAGTGTAGTGTCCGTGCGATACGCGACGTGGGTGACACGCGCGGTGGTACACTAACATTATACCATGGAATCTCGATACTCACGTACAAACGTAGCGATGTCTATATGTATACAGTTACCAACTATAAACGTAAAAAGATAAAAATTTGCACAAAATGAGATATGTGGTTATTTTTTGTTTTTGGGAATGTATATAAAACACAAATATTAGTGAATGTCACGACATCAATTATATATATATTTTTTTTAGTAAAAGTTGTATAAAATTCAACTCATATTCATTACAACTGGATACTTTACAATTAACGCAGTAGTTCATTGTCGGATGACCTCTTTTTATATGAATTAGCACCACAGCTTTTTCTTCTCTTTGCCGAGAGATTGTCAGATGTGTGGTGGCTTTTGGAAACTGGTGATCTAGGAGTTTTTCCTTGCCCTTTACATTTTTTTCGAGGTTGAAAGACATCTCTCACTTTGTCCGTATACTTCGATTCATAGTTGTACCAAATAAATGTTTTAGTCTTGGTTCGATTAGTCATTCATGTACTTAGCATATAACTTTTTTCGTAAAAGACATTTAGCATAAGATAGTGGCATATTACAATAACATATGAGTTGCAGCTAGATATACTGAGCATGTTATAGAACCAATATTATGCAGGTCGATTACATGATATATTCCAACACATATGTTCTCATGTGTTAATGATAAGTCTAGCTTCAACTTCAGAAGCTAGACTTCTTTAGTCCTCTTTTTTCATTATACCTCTTTTTAACCGACTTTCAAAAAGAAGGAGGTTATCAATTTGACTTGTATGTTTGTTCACCGATTATTCCGCCGATTTTGCGATCAATGCAAATGTGCATTGATCGCAAAATCTTAAAAAACATTTCGGAGAAATTTATTATTTCGAGGAATGTCAGCTATCTAGGGTTAAAAGATAAATGTGGGCGTAAATTGTTATGTATGCCTAATACTGAAACTGTTTATATGTAAGTGTACTTTGATAAAGTATCAAGCGTGTGTAAGTTAAATGTTGTCAAAGAACTTTTCAATTTGTAAAACATTCAAATTTTACGTGCCATGATTGTGATTATAACATTTACCAAAATTTACATCAATAAATCATGATTAAATAATAAATAAAGTTTTTAATTTGTAATTTCATATTTATAACAAAGTATTTATTTATTTTCACGAAAAGAAATAACAAAAAAAATCCCAAAAATCTTCAATGGCAGGTGGCATGGATCCTGCAGGATAGCGTGTGAAACCACAGGGTGCAGCAAGTTCTTTTTTAAATAGCAGCAAAAAGACGCTTTGAAAGGGTAACGATAACCGTCGCCTGAGGAAAACTGCAAAAACTGTCAGTAGCATCGCTGTTGCTTTTCTCAACCCAAAGAGGTGCTTGTAGACGCCCTTATTAAATACTAGCTGTTACCTGCGACTTCGTACGCGTAAGAAAACATACCCGCTGCGCTCCAACTTAACTGCCGACCCAATCTGTTTGTGTCGAATATGTGGTCAAACGTAGATCTATTTAAATGAAAAATAAACTCCTGTCCCTTTTTCGCCCCGCTCCTGTTCAGCTTCTGTCCTGAATCCACCTCGCTTCTACTCCACTTCCACCCTGCACTTACTCCGCTCCTACCTCACATCAATCCTACATCCACCTTGCTCCTGTCGCACTCCCGTTTTGCTGTCACCTACTCCCACTCCAGTCCTGTCCCGCTTCTGTCCTATTCCCATCTCGCTCCCACTCTACTACCTCACTTTCACTTCTCTTCCTCCTCGCACTCATAGCGTTTGCACCTAGCTTCTCTCCCACTCCAACTTCGTTCCCACCACACTTTCGTCTCGATCCGATCCAACTCTCATTCCAATCCACCTCTCTCCCACCACCCACGTCCCGCACCCACCACTCACGTCCCGCACCCACCTAGATCCTTTGCCGTACTCCCATCTCAATCCATCCCCGCTCCATTCCGTTCCTGCCCCATACTCATTCTGCTCCACGTCGCACTTGTCCCATTGCCACCTTGTTTTCACTCCACTGCCTTCCCACACTATATTCACTGCATTTCTGCTTTACACGTGCCCTATTACCTCGCACTCCCAAACCTACAGACAGGCGCTCGAGGCTAAGCTAAATAATGCCGCATCGCAACTTACCAAATGGTTCAGGGAGAACGGACTGGTGCTGAACCTCACAAAGACACATTTTATACACTTTGACTTATCGGGCCGCCCGCTGAAACCACTGAGTGCTTACGCAGAAGGCACGCAAATTGAACAGAGCGACAAAAATCACTTTTTGGGATTTGAGATTGACCGCCGCCTAACGTGGGAAGCCCACATTAGCTAAGTGTGTGGAAAACTTAGCGGAGCATGCTTTGCCCTCAGGCGGCTGGCCAGGTTCGTACCTAGCGGGGTGGTGCTCTCGTGTTACTTCGCAACGGTGCACTCAGTACTTCAGTACGGGACTGAGCTCTGGGCTCGGGGTGCAGAGTGGAGGCGCGCCTTCGTGTGCCAAAAGATGGCAGTACGCGCGATAGCGAGGATCCAGGACGATCAGTCGGTCAGGCCATTCTTTGTATCCTTCAAAATACTCACACTCCCGTCCATACTAATTCTTAAGTATCTATATATGTTCGTCTGAACTTACATAGATACGTACAGAGTATTAGGAGAGGCGTTAGGTAACTCACATCAGCGACCAATTCGCCATAAAAACAGATTAAAGGCTGTAAAGCGGACACTCACCAAGTCATCTAGATTGACACACATCATGGGCACGGAAGTCTACAACAGACTCCCTGAAACTGTTATAGAAGCACCGAACCTACCTATTTTTAAGTCAAGGTTAAAACACTGGCTTGTTAATCGGGCGTTTTACGATTTCGATAAGGAATTTATGACACTGCCCTTAATACCATAAATATGACTATTAATATAAATAGTATTACTTTTGTCATTCTTATTTTATTTTATAATTATTTGCTTTTTTTACATGTTGACATTTTCATTTTATACATATTATGTATATTTTTTAACTTTGACATTATTAGCTATGTTGACATTATGTACAATTATTTTTTATTTTTCTATTCCTATTATTAAGTTACACCAACTGTGATTATTTGAAAAATGATGTTACCTATTTCCATTTTAATGTGACGTATACTGATGTATGAATAAATGAATATGAATATAACAAATCTACTTAGCTTTTACGGACAAAAAATGTTATGGTAGGTCAGTCTAATATTTATATATAAATAGCAATCAGTTAAATATTTTAATAACTTTATTGTACTTAGTAGCTTATACAGTAGCTATTCTTCTTTTTTGTATTGGACCCGCATTAAAGCATTTGCCAGTGTCAAGTATTAGGATTTTTTCAAGTTTCTTGAATAAAACAAGTTGTAAATGTTCTAGTCACAATCTTTCTTAGTCACGTATACAGTCAATTTATAAGTCGAGTCCTGCTTCAGTAAAGTGGTGGCGACTTTACTAGAAGCTTCTATGGAGTTTTGCCGACAGCGTAAAATCACACGTTTTACTGCTTTATTTCACTTGCCCACACTCAGGCACTTTATCGAACACTTAATGAATAAAACACCACCATTTTTATAGCATTAATGTTCAAAATAACACAAGTTTACGCAAATAAAACAAAGCAACAACACGTTACTAAGACGTTCCCGCCAAAAAAACTCTACAGTAGCTATATCTACGAAAAATGCACGTTCGTTTACACAGCGTTCGCTATGATCCAGTCTGTGTATGAGCTGACTCGAGTGCTGACTCCAGGGTAGTATGGCAAGCCGCAGTCCTCTCCGAAGGAGATGATTCCCACGAGGACACCATTATAGTAGAGAGGGCCCCCGGAGTCGCCCCCGCAGGCGTCCTTGCCGCCCACGTCCAGGATCCCGGCGCAGATCATGTTATCGGTGATCATTCCTCCGTAGCGCTCGTTGCAGAGATCTCGGCTGACGGAGTAGACGGTGACATGGAGGAGTACGGGCGAGCCTTCGAATGAATCCAACTGAAATTATAAATTCAAATCAGGTCTAATTTTTTGTAAAATATAAGTACGCGATGAAACCGTTACAATATACGTACGCGATGAAACCGTTAAAATTACGTACGCGATGAAACCGTTACAATATACCTACGTAGGTACGCGATGAAACCGTTAAAATTTGTTCAATTTCATTGAGTAACAATCACGAATACCTTAGAAACCATTATGCGCAAGTTTACTGTACTGTACTGTGTTTATTGTATCAAAATACTGAACCGATTTTGATGAAATTTCTATAAGACTAGGTAACCTGAAAGTACGTATATCTTTACAAACTTTTTTTCCATATTTAGGTTTATAAATGACGGAGTTATGCCGTAACAAACAAAAAATAAAGTGAATTGTTAACCTCCTTTTTGAAATCAGTCAAAACAAGCTTTAGGTACTTACATAGGTGTCACCCCATCCAGCATGCACGACGGGCAGTCCACCAGGCAGCTCGAACCCTTGTGGCGGGATGGGCACAGCCTGGATGCCGGGGCCGAAGGTCAGAGAGGAAGACAACAAGGCGATGGTGATGTCTCCATCCAAACCCGTCTCGGGAATTGCATAGGACGGGTGGTCGAGGAACCACTCGATGTAAACTACATCGCCGCCAACGTGCATGTAGGTAGTGCCGGCGCGGATACGCCTTAATGAAGGATTCCTGGAGCAAGTGAACGATACCAACGGTACACGTGGCTCATTTTTAAGATATAACTATAATAATCGATTCATTTGTTCGAGAGCCATGGTGCTACAGAATTATTTGCGTCGGGGCGGGGGTTCAAAAACATCAAATAAAATCCTAAGTAATATTATATAAGTACCTACTTATCTATCTTAAAAGATAAACTAAATGCCCGACTGCATATAAGATCAACTTTCCTAGTGCAACTAATGTTAAGCATGATGTGATGTTGAGTGTACGTTTTTGCGAGAATGTATCGACAAAGCTAATTTTTAATTTATTTAAATGAGCATATTCTAGAATATTTTTTAATAACCTTAATCTTTAATAATCTTATTTGTTATGAAAATGTTTCTCGAAGGTTACGAAAATTCGCATTTATTTATATTTTTGTGATTGATGAGTGTAGAGTATAGATGGATCTGACGACACCTCGCATATCAACATTGGTCAAGCCGTTTAGGCTGTAGTATGTAATATAGAAACGTACATACATAATTACATATACACATACTTACATATATTAAAAAAAAAAACCTTCTTGCGCATCTCTCAGTTTGTTATCTGTTCACGATGAAACGGCTGAACCGATCGTTATGAAATTTTGAGTGAAAGCTATGCAAAACCTTGACAAAGATTCCGACAAATTCCCGACTCTAAGTAACCGAAACTTTGTGCAAACTTGGACAGAAAGCATAATCAAAGAATCGCAAATCAACTGAAAGTGACATCCAGGCCTAAATATATAAGGGTCCTGCGCAGCTGCAGCATGTTCCCCCAATCGCAGAGTGCGTCAAACCTAAGTAGGGCACTGGCCAGCTTGGTCAGGAACTAGAATTAGGTGCAAATTTCTTAAGTGCACAGGGGTCTCCCAAACAATATGTGAGAAATGCGGCGTAGCTGTACCTTGTTGCTGTACAACAAGAAAAATAATTACTTCAAAGATTTTCACACCACATAGAAAAAATATATAATACTAGATCAATGTCACATATATGTACACTTCCTATATTAAAAAAAAAATAGATATAAAATAAAAATATAGATTTTCTGAAAAATACGTGTTTTATTACCTATATTTAAACACAAGTCTACAAATAGAATTCATGATGAGTTATAACACATTTAACAATGCATGTGACTCAATAGTAAACCAAAAAAGACAAGATATGATGAAGATATTTATGTCGTTTGCCTAATAATAAGATTAGAGTTATATTTACTTGCACGCTTGTGGTACAGCCCCTAGGCGTCTATGTAGACGCGTACACCTACACCAAATATTAAGAGTTATATTTACTTGCACGCTTGTGGTACAGCCCCTAGGCGTCTATGTAGACGCGTACACCTACACCAAATATTAAGAGTTATATTTACTTGCACGCTTGTGGTACAGCCCCTAGGCGTCTATGTAGACGCGTACACCTACACCAAATATTAAGAGTTATATTTACTTGCACGCTTGTGGTACAGCCCCTAGGCGTCTATGTAGACGCGTACACCTACACCAAATATTAAGAGTTATATTTACTTGCACGCTTGTGGTACAGCCCCTAGGCGTCTATGTAGGCGCGTACACCTACACCAAATATTAAGAGTTATATTTACTTGCACGCTTGTGGTACAGCCCCTAGGCGTCTATGTAGACGCGTACACCTACACCAAATATTAAGAGTTATATTTACTTGCACGCTTGTGGTACAGCCCCTAGGCGTCTATGTAGGCGCGTACACCTACACCAAATATTAAGAGTTATATTTACTTGCACGCTTGTGGTACAGCCCCTAGGCGTCTATGTAGACGCGTACACCTACACCAAATATTAAGAGTTATATTTACTTGCACGCTTGTGGTACAGCCCCTAGGCGTCTATGTAGGCGCGTACACCTACACCAAATATTAAGAGTTATATTTACTTGCACGCTTGTGGTACAGCCCCTAGGCGTCTATGTAGACGCGTACACCTACACCAAATATTAAGAGTTATATTTACTTGCACGCTTGTGGTACAGCCCCTAGGCGTCTATGTAGGCGCGTACACCTACACCAAATATTAAGAGTTATATTTACTTGCACGCTTGTGGTACAGCCCCTAGGCGTCTATGTAGACGCGTACACCTACACCAAATATTAAGAGTTATATTTACTTGCACGCTTGTGGTACAGCCCCTAGGCGTCTATGTAGACGCGTACACCTACACCAAATATTAAGAGTTATATTTACTTGCACGCTTGTGGTACAGCCCCTAGGCGTCTATGTAGACGCGTACACCTACACCAAATATTAAGAGTTATATTTACTTGCACGCTTGTGGTACAGCCCCTAGGCGTCTATGTAGACGCGTACACCTACACCAAATATTAAGAGTTATATTTACTTGCACGCTTGTGGTACAGCCCCTAGGCGTCTATGTAGGCGCGTACACCTACACCAAATATTAAGAGTTATATTTACTTGCACGCTTGTGGTACAGCCCCTAGGCGTCTATGTAGACGCGTACACCTACACCAAATATTAAGAGTTATATTTACTTGCACGCTTGTGGTACAGCCCCTAGGCGTCTATGTAGGCGCGTACACCTACACCAAATATTAAGAGTTATATTTACTTGCACGCTTGTGGTACAGCCCCTAGGCGTCTATGTAGACGCGTACACCTACACCAAATATTAAGAGTTATATTTACTTGCACGCTTGTGGTACAGCCCCTAGGCGTCTATGTAGGCGCGTACACCTACACCAAATATTAAGAGTTATATTTACTTGCACGCTTGTGGTACAGCCCCTAGGCGTCTATGTAGACGCGTACACCTACACCAAATATTAAGAGTTATATTTACTTGCACGCTTGTGGTACAGCCCCTAGGCGTCTATGTAGACGCGTACACCTACACCAAATATTAAGAGTTATATTTACTTGCACGCTTGTGGTACAGCCCCTAGGCGTCTATGTAGGCGCGTACACCTACACCAAATATTTTTTGAAGTCGGTGTCTGTATAGGAGGACTTAGTTGGCGATAGTGTAGACCTTAAAAATAGTTGGTGTACGTACCTACTTAGGTAGACGCCCAATTTGTATTTTTCGTATTATTTCTCTCTTTTCAATTAATTTGATAGTTTTGAAGTCGGTTTAATTTTCATAATGGTATTTAAGTACTAGTTTTGCATGAAACAAAAAAACCGGACAAGTGCGAGTCAGACTCGCCCACCGAGCGTTCCGTACAAATGAAATAAAGGGGGGAAATCATATATTTTTTTATATTTTCCTTCATAAACCGAAAAATATACATCGTAAAAATATTTAACACATTCCTTGCTCACCACTCGGATCCGAGTGAGGTGGGGCTATAGTAGTACTAGTTTTGCATGAAACAAAAAAACCGGACAAGTGCGAGTCAGACTCGCCCACCGAGGGTTCCGTACAAATTAAATAAAAGGGGGGAAATCATATTTTTTTTTATATTTTGCTTCATAAACCGAAAAATATACATCGTAAAAATATTTAACACATTCCTTGCTCCCCACTCGGATCCGAGCAAGCGTCCTGTTCATTTTGTAGTAGTCAGTAAACCGCCGCGGCCGGCGCGGCGTTTGAGGGAGTCAACGTTGCTTTGCGCGGCCACTCTGTACTTATTCAAAATTCGCCTAAAAAGTTTTGGTTCCCAGTTGAAGTGAAGGGTCTGCAGCGAGCGAAGAATGTGTTAAAAACCTGTTTTACCTTATGCTAATGAGGCTCTTTCATATGATACCCCATATGATACGGTCAATTCACTCTAAAATTTGGGCCCTCATTTCTTGCAAAGAGACACTATTTTTTGTGATTAAATTAAAAATGTCCAGTTTTCGGACTTTTTCCTATATGTGTACTCTAACACAATGCTTCTTGCTAAATTTCTGAGTTCCAGGTCAACGGGAACTACCCCATAGGTTTTGATCCCTCTGTGAGTGTCGAAATGTGCGTTTTTTACGACATATTCGGCTGTAACTTTTTTTACGAAAACTGAGAAATTTTATTTTTCTTTCTGCAGCAAGATTAGTATCTTGCTGCAGAAATGGATCTGCGTATATGGTTTTAATTTCAACTTGATACCTTCACGCGTTCCCGAGATAAAGGTCTTGACGGACCGACGGACGGACAACAAAGTGATCCTATAAGGGTTCCGTTTTTTCCTATTGAAGTACGGAACCCTAAAATAAATTCACAAAACTTCACTGGGTAGGTCGTTTAACTTGTGAACACGCTTCACTGCTAATTGTAACGCCTAATTTGTGGGTTATAACACTTATAACGTATGCTAGATCCTTTTATTACATAGTATGTAGAAAATCTACCAAATTTCGTACAAATCCACCGAGTAGTTTGAATAGCGTCGTTGAAACGTTCATATTTTAAAATTAAAAAAGTCATTGTCTTGAAAACCACTTGACCGATTTTAATAAAACTTATATTGTTACCTAAGTTAGCAAATACTTTTTTTTAGGGTTCCGTACCCAAAGGGTAAAAACGGGACCCTATTACTAAGACTTCGCTGTCTGTCTGTCTGTCTGTCTGTCTGTCTGTCTGTCTGTCTGTCTGTCTCCAGGCTGTATCTCATAAACCGTGATAGCTAGAAAGCTGAAATTTTCACAAATGATGTATTTCCGTTGCCGCTATAACAACAAATACTAAAAATTAAAATAAAAAAATATATTAAGGGGGTCCCCATACAATAAACGTGTTTTTTTCGTATTTTTTTGCTCAATATTAAAAACGGTAACAGGCAGACGCTTCAAATTTTCACAGAATATTACGGAGCGAGCCATAGCCGCACGTATTCGCGCGAGCGTCGTCAACGTCATGCTGCCCGGATGTGTATCGAAAACCTACCTATAAGTTTGCAATTTACTACTTGGAATTTCGTTGATTTCTCGTTATTTTATAAACAGAACTAAACTTTGTAGTAATAATTATAGATGATAGTACGGAACCCTTCGTGCGCGAGTCCGACTCGCACTTGGCCGATTATTATTGAATACTTTTTTTTTTGTATTAGGTATTTATTAAATTTTTGGAATACAATTTCTAGTTTCTGCGTAATACGTGGAAAAACATACTTTATACATAAATTTATGAAATTTGGCACACATGTTTAGAAGCTAGACTAACATATACAAAAACTGTGCAATTCTGACAATGTTACATACATACAGGTCGAATTGATAACCTCCTTCTTTTGAAGTCGGTTAAAAATAGAACGTGATATTCAGCTAGAAATGATTTGACAGCACGGGAAATGGACGAAAAGTAGTGTTTTCGACCCCGTGTACCTACCTACAGACAACATGCGAGTATGAGATATGAAAAGGAACTTACAACTTTCCGATCCCGACGCAATGGGCAGCAGAAACAATGTATCGGCTAGTGAGGATGCAGGCCCCGCAGTACTGGATCCACACGGCCTCCGTCAAGACACCTTCGAGCTGCACGATGCTGGGGTACTGCTCGATGGTGGTGGGGTCACCTCCCACGATGCGGCCGCCCTCCACCTGGCGCACTACACCTGTAACCGACACATGCCTGCTGGAGAATAACTGCCACAACCTGGTCAATGGCAGTGAAATCAGCTCAAGTGTTAGAAATCTTATCAACTCAGTAAGTAAGTTCCCGTAGGCTTCCGTACTAAGTGTGCGGGATCTTATTCTTGAGACTGCTGGGTCTGGCTCTATCTGTCCTTTTTAGGGTTCTGTACCTCAATAGGAAAAAACGGAATCCTTATAGAATCACTTTGTTGTCCGTCTGTCCGTCTGTCTGTCCGTCTGTCCGGGTGTCAAGACCTTTATCTCGGGAACGTGTGAAGGTATCGAGTTGAAATTAAAACCATATATGCAGATCTTAGATTGTATCTTGTAATAAAGTTTCTAAGTTTTCGTAAAAAAAGTTACAGCCAAATTTATCGTAAAAAACGCACATTTCGACACTCACAAGGGAATCAAAACATATCGGGTACTTCCCGTTGAGCTAGAACAATGAAATTTGGCAATAAGCGTTGTGTTAGAGTAGATACACATTTTTAATTTAATCATAAATAATCGGCCAAGTGCGAGTCGGACTCGCGCACGAAGGGTTCCGTACTATCATCTATAATACTACAAAGTTTAGTTCTGTTTATAAAATAACGAGAAATCAACGAAATTCCAAGTAGGAAATTGCAAACTTATAGGTAGGTTTTCGATACACATCCGGGCTGCATGACGACGCTCGCGCGAATACGCGCGGTTATGGCTCGTTGGCTCGCTCCGTTATGTTACCTCCCCCGCTACTCGCGCGGCCGTTGCTTAGCAACCGCTTCGCGCTCGCGCCACCACCACACCGCGGCGCGGCGCTCGCACCGCGTTTAGATGCACGGATTATTTTCATTTTGTGAGTTTTTATGTATTAGATTAGGTATTTATTTTTATAGTATATATTTTTTCAAAATATTTACTTACAAATATTCAAGTTTCTACCTGTTAATTAAGATCGAGTAAAAATTGCTTAAAAATTACGTTTGTTGTATGGGAGCCCCCCTTTAATATTTACTTCATTGTTATTTAATTATTTATTTTGAAAGGTAATATACAAGTAAATATTCTGTGAAAATTTGAAGCGTCTACCTGTTACCGTTTTTAATATTGAGCAAAAATATACGAAAAAAACACGTTTATTGTATATTTATTTACCCTTAATATATTTTTTTTTTTAATTTTTAGTATTTGTTGTTATCATCATCATCATCATATGGCCTTTACGTCTGTTGCAGACGATTTAAATAGTGTCTTGGGGGCGGTGGCACCTTTTCTGGTGACTAAATAATCCGATACGAGAACGGCATAGTCGTCCACACCGTGAGCAAGCGTGTGTTGCGACGGATGGAATTGTGTCGCTGGCGTGCCTTCTCGCTCTTTTTACTGCAAGGTCATCAAACCAAGCCCTGTCACAAGTTGTTATAGCGGCAACGGAAATACATCATTTGTGAAAATTTCAGCTTTCTAGCTATCACGGTTTATGAGATACAGCCTGGAGACAGACAGACAGACAGACAGACATACAGCGAAGTCTTAGTAATAGGGTCCCGTTTTTACCCTTTGGGTACGGAACCCTAAAAAATTGTGTCTTTATGCAAGGAATGAAGGTCCAAATTTTAAAGTGAATTAACCGTATCATGTGGGGTATCATATGAAAGAGCCTCATTAGCATAACCTAAAACAGGTTTTTAAATATTTTACGATCTATATTTTTCGGTTTATGAAGGAAAATATAAAAAAATATATGATTTCCCCCTTTTATCTACTAGTTTGTACAGAACCCTCGGTGAGCGAGTCCGTTTTTTTATACAATATAAGTTTGCGCTTGACCGTCAACTCACCTGATGTTAAGCGGTGTTGCGGTCTACGATGAAGCGCGCTTACCTAGAAGAAACCGATTCACTCGCGATTTAAAGACACCCAGATTATATCCTACATTTAAACGGCTGTAAGATACGATACTGTATCTTTTGAACGGATTACCGTTCAATAGATACAGTATCGTATCTTGCCAATGTTGACCTTTGTATTCTAATGGATACAATACAAAGGTCTAAATTGGCAAGATACGATACTAAGATAAGGGTAAGATAGGGTTTACTTTGATCTAAATCAAATAGGTACTGAAAACTGTTGAAGAGCGAGACAAAAATAGGAAATAAACGTGTGAATTAAGACCTCTTTATTGATTCCATAGAGAAAACAAAAACTACGTTGATTCTATAAAAACAAGTATCTCTAAAATAGATAGTAGATCTGTAAAATTCTTTGTAAGATTTTACCTGAAATATATTTATATTTAATGAAACACAAAGCTAAAATAATTACCTACGCCGCCGCCGCGGCGTCACTTGAGTCTAGCTCGCTCGCCAACCTGCGATCCACACACCCAAACGAACAATCTGCCTATAATTGTTACAAAACACGCATGATCTATCGTCCCGCTTTCATTGACGTCTTTTTTACTTAGAATAGTGTCTAAAATGCAATGGCAAGCACGGGTGGGCGCTGGTCCCGAGGTGACTGGCGCGGGGGCAAGAGACGGCGCGTGGAATCATAAAAACAATAGGTCCAGGCCATAGGCAGGGGGGGGGGGGGATCAAGCCCCGTAATATCATGGCCTTTATCAAAAATCCTTATTTTCCTCTAAGTTATTAAATATCCTTCGTATTTTTGAGCCATGTCAGTACTGTGACAACATTAACAGCAAATTAGCATATGCATGGGCGTACCCAGGGGGGGGGGGGGTAAAGGGGGGGGGCAGCGCCCCCCCCTGGAAATCTCGCAGAAAATGTATGAACTTGCCTAATTACTAATCAAAGTGTAAACGGGGCCATATGTGCTAACTTTTAAATAAACCGCGCAGTAGACACTGGCAAAATGCACGGTGCAATTATTATTGCAATAAAAAAACCGCGCAGTGAGCAAGCGCTACAGTCGACAGCCACCGCCGCGGCGACGATGGCGGACGAAGATTACCGAATCTAGCTGAGCGTTCGTATTCTTGGCGGTAGGGAGTTGCGAGCGACTAGCATTTATTTTATTTGACATGTTATGCTAAGGCTTTGAATCTTGAGAGCTGCATCTTCAAAGGCCAGCAAGCCGCCAACAACATAGGGCAAATCAACCAGCTGGTTCGTTAAGCGAATATTTTCGCCGATCGTTCAAAGTTATTTAATATCCTTTGTATTTTGAGCCATATTATGTCAGTCATGTCAGTACAGTGACAACATTAACAGCAAATCAGCATATGAATACCTAAAATTTGATAAAAAGTTTCGAGAAAATTCGCGCTCGCTTCGCTCGCGCCTGACTATTTCCTATAATTTTTAGCCGACTGTGTAAGAAGGAGGGTCATGATTTTCAAGTGTATGTATGTATGTATATGGGTATGTTTCTATATGATCGCCTACAAGCCTAAACGGCTTCACCGATTCTGATGTGCGAGGTGTCGTTAGAACTCCAACGAGCTTTTTCGTAATAGATAAGTGATTTCACTAGAATTATTCTAAATAATGCGCATTTATAGTGTTTATATTTCACAGCTGTACTTTGTCATAAAAACGTATATTTGCAATTTTCTATAAAGTCATGTTTTTTAATTAGGAATAATAAATTTGCAATCAATGCATTCAAATGGTTGTATTTATAATTTTTGATAACGTAAAAGTCGTTCTTATCCCTGTCGGATATTTCATTTTTCTCTTAACATAAATACTTGTTTGGTTCATCTGGGCCTCAAAACCTAGGACACGCTAACAAGATCAATGAATCAAATTATTTCCAAGATCTATTTAAAAAACCTTCTAAATTTTCGCGCTCACTTCGCTCGCGTTTTTACTACTTGAACATAGAAATACTGTGGGCTCACGAGAAATTAAGCATATTACTTTAAAAACACAATTAAAATTTGAAAAAAAGTTTCAAAAATTTTCGCGATCGCTTCACTCGCGCCTCATCATCATCATCATCTCAGCCATAAGAAGTCCACTGCTGGACATAGGCCTCCCCCATGGATTTCCAAAAAGACCGATTGGAAGCGGCTTGCATCCAGCGTCCTCCCGTCACTTGTATGAGGTCATCTGTCCATCTCGTGGCTGGTCTTCCTACGCTGCGCTTGCCGGTATACGTGGTCTCCACTCGAGAACCTTTCGGCCCCATCGGCCATCAGTTCTACGTGCTATGTGCCCTGCCCACTGCCACTTCAACTTGCTAATCCGCTGTGCTATATCGGTGACTCCTGTACGTCTACGTATCTCTTCATTTCTGATTCGATCTCGTAGAGAGACTCCGAGCATAGCCCTCTCCATAGATCGTTGTGCGACCTTGAGCTTCCTTATAAGGCCCATAGTTAGGGACCACGTTTCAGTGCCGTATGTCATCACTGGTAACACACACTGGTTGTAAACTTTCGACTTGAGGGACTGGGGTATATTGGACGAGAAGACGCTTTTAAGTTTCCCGAACGCTGCCTAGCCGAATTACATACGACGATTGACCTCCCTCGCAAATTTGGACCTGCCTAATCGGACCGTCTGTCCTAGGTAGACGTATTCGTCAACAACTTCAAGAGTGGAGTTCCCCACTGATATTGGGGTGGGCACTACATGGGCGTTCGACATAACCTTTGTTTTGTCCATGTTCATTTTGAACATGGACATCAAAATACATAGACACGCTAACAAGATCAATGAATCAAATTACTTCCAAGATTTAATTTAAATAACCTTTTTAATTTACGCGTTTAACATTTTTCTAATTTAATATAGAAGTACTGTGGGCTCACTAATACGAGAAATAAAGCACATTACTATAAAAACATTACAAAAAATTATTTTTACCTATGTTTTATTACTAACCAAAAAATAGTCTTTACTTGATTGGTTCATCTGGGCCACAAAAACCTAGGACATGTTAACAAGATCAATGAATCAAATCACTTCCAAGATTTAATTTTTAAAAACCTTTTAAATTTTCGCGCTCGCCTCGTCGCAACATGGGAGACTCCCGGGGGAGGCCCCGCTATACCCATGTCCACGTGGCCGGCCAATTCATGGCTGGCCCCCCATGGCCCCCCTAAAAAAAAATCCCTAGCTACGCCAATGCCTATTATAATGTAATATCAGGCGAGTTGGTGGCCAATCGTAGATCTATAATGTATAAAAAAAAAACTCAGAGAGTGAAGACGAATCTAACGACATCTCACACATCACACACAAATCGGTCAAGCTGTTTAAGCTGTAGGCGTTTATCTATACATATAATAAGACTGTAACAGGTCAAAATCTGTATACATTAAATGTTTATGAAAGATTTTGATCGGAAGAAGCATTACTCGATAGTAATGCTTCTTCCAATAGATACAAAGCCATAACAGCAATTGTTGGCTGTGTACGGTAGGTCCAATGGACGCCGAAACTATACTGGACGGATTTGTGTAGTGTGTACGGTAGGTCCAACGGACGCCGAAACTATACTGGACGGATTTGTGTAGTGTGTACGGTAGGTCCAACGGACGCCGAAACTATACTGGACGGATTTGTGTAGTGTGTACGGTAGGTCCAATGGACGCCGAAACTATACTGGACGGATTTGTGTAGTGTGTACGGTAGGTCCAATGGACGCCGAAACTATACTGGACGGATTTGTGTAGTGTGTACGGTAGGTCCAACGGACGCCGAAACTATACTGGACGGATTTGTGTAGTGTGTACGGTAGGTCCAATGGACGCCGAAACTATACTGGACGGATTTGTGTAGTGTGTACGGTAGGTCCAATGGACGCCGAAACTATACTGGACGGATTTGTGTAGTGTGTACGGTAGGTCCAATGGACGCCGAAACTATACTGGACGGATTTGTGTAGTGTGTACGGTAGGTCCAATGGACGCCGAAACTATACTGGACGGATTTGTGTAGTGTGTACGGTAGGTCCAATGGACGCCGAAACTATACTGGACGGATTTGGACACAATTTGGCAGTAGTTTTACCTAAACTATGTAGAAGGATCTGGCATACTTTTAATCCCGAAAACTTTGATAGTTCCTAGTTGAAGTGGGATACACTTTGCAAAAAAAAACAATTATCTCAGTGCTTTAACGACTTAATTGTTTTACAGTGATTTTAGTGATTTAATTTATATGGATGCAAAACATCCGGAATAAAATTATTTCATTTCATGATGTGATTTTAAGCACCCATTTCATTTCATTAGCGCAGTGATCGGACGACTTGCATGTACTCTCGGCGCGCATGGTTGAGTGACCGTATATATATTGTGTTTGCTCAGGATAATTACATCAAATTACTTGTTCTATATTGGTCTAGTAGGTAGTAGTATCTAGCTACTCACTACTACCCTACCCTGCCATCATGGGCGTATATAAGGCGGGGGTCCAGGGGGTCCGGACCCCCCCCCCATGGCATTGGCCGAAAAAAAAAATGATGAAGTGCTGTCTAAATTCCGGAATAGGTATTGCGGATGGCACGCATGTTACAAAATATATATAAAAACCTAATGTGCGGTAATGTGTCTGCATAACTACAGCTTAGCTAAAGAGATGCATTATGACCCACGTTCGTCTTTCGCCCGCGCATACTACAAACGCGTATATCAAATGGAAACTATATATTTTTACCCGATTGCGTAAGAAGGAGGGTAATGTTTTTCGAGTGTATGTATGTATGCAGGTATGTATGTATGTTTCTATTATGACAGCCTGAACGGTTTGACGGATTTTGATGTGCGAGGTTGATGTGTCATTACAGTCGTCTTCGTTTCCAAAGTGTCATAAGTAGGCTATATTTTTTGTTATCATAATACATCTCTTTCAAACGTAAAAATAAAATGTTTTTTCGTAATCACTAACGCACTATTTCGTAATAAACAAGTGTTTTTTTAGAATTATTCTAAAGAATGCGCGTTGATAATCTTTTACAGCAATTTTACCCATACTTTCTCACAAAAACGTACACAACTGCGTATTAAAAGTATCGAAATCGTAAGTTAGACTGCAAAAAACTGCTTTTCTGCTGGCGTTTTTTTTTTAAATATACATACTTATTAAGAAACCCTAACTCCATCTCTGTCATATCTATACAATTTGAGAGAGATGGAGATATAGTTTCCAGGTCGATTCTGAATCCGACAAGTTGTGAACAAGACCGTAAGCAGGGGGGGGGGGGGGGGGCTTAGGGGTTCAACCTACCCTCCCCCAAAATATCCTGGCAATTATGAAAAATCTTTGCTCTTTTTTAAAGTTTACTTATTTTGCTTCAATATTTTTTGCGCGCCAAAGCGACGCGATCGCTCACGCATGCCCATATTTTTGAAGATATAAAACGACTGAATGAAGTTATAAAAAGATCTTCGTTCGTAAAACTAGAAAATAACATCGCTAAATATCAGGCGAGTTGGAGATCAGTCGTAGATCTATCTTACGTAAAAAAAAAACACAAATCTTCCATGAAAAATTTAATTCGATCCAAGCCAATTTTACATAAAAAAAAATTTGCGTTAATAATTTCGAAAAGATTGAACAAGACTCTTAAAGTGCCGTGCTTAAATTTGAAATCAATGCATTCAAATGGTCATATTTATATTTTTTGATAGCGTAAGTCAGTCAGTGAAGTAAAGTAAGTAAGTCAGTCAGTGAAGTAAAGTAAAGTAAGTCAGTCTTACTCGTCCAGTCGGATATTTAATTTTTTTAAACACTTTTATACTTGTTTGGTTCATCTGATTTTCCATCTATTTCCAGATATTTCCAAGATTTAAATTTAAAAACCTTAAAAATTTTCGCGCTCGCTTCGCTCGCGCATTATTATGTACTATTTTGTCATGGAAATACTGCGGGCTCACTAATACGAGAAATAAATCATTATAAAAACACTACTAAAATATTCGCGCTCGTTTCGCTCGCGTATGCTTATTATGTATGTTTTTGTTTACTTGAGTCATGCAAAGGCTGAGCGCTCGTTAAAACGGGTGAAGTCATATTCATATTGTTCCGACGTTACTTTTACACTTTATTTACAGTTATACGTTTGTCCGTAATTTAATTTTCGTGTATTTAAATGTTTATAGCTCATAATTTTAAAATGATTATAATTATATATACATTGACGTTTAGAAACTAGTACTCGTCTGCGTATAGTCTGCGCAAATAAAGTGGCAAATAGGTATATTTTTATATTTTTTTGTATCCGCGGACCCCCCCCATGAGAAAGCTATAGCTACGCCCATGCCTGCCATAGTTGTAGTCAAACAAAACCAGTATACTCACCTGCGACTAAAAGCAGAGCCCAAACCAACCTCATTGTTACTATCTCACTTGTGATGTTGCTAATGAAATGAGTGTGTTCTTAAAATCAGTATCTATTTATATTATCTAGTTAGTTACTATTTACATTGGCGTATCTAGAGATATTTTTTGGGGGGAGGGGCCTGGCCTCTAAGTCCGCTAAGACTTCTATCTCACTTTATAGAATATGTTACAACACCTTACATAGCGCGAGCGAAGCGAGTGCAAAAATTGGAAGGTCTTATGAATTTTTGGATATTATTATTATACTAGTTTACTCGTGTTAATATGTCATGTTAGCGAGCTCTTAACACTTTCGCATTATTTAGAAAGAAAACAATAATTAGTACAAAACGCGATCGCAGCGAGGTTGAAAACTTTAAGATTTTTTCAATTAATTTATTGGTAATTAAGTTTTTACTATTTCTTTTCGTGTTAGTCTGTCTTCACCCCTGCTATGTCTTAAAGGTACAATGGACATCTTTTTACGATGTCGACGACGGGGTACGACGTTTTTTGGGGTACGACGAAAAGTTGTTCTTGTTTAGATAAAATTCTTAAAACTATAGTACCTAATAGCGTTATAATATGTATGTCACACAAATAGTTTAAGAATTATCGTGAACAAAGACTGCATACTACCTAGTTCATTTAACCGGCCATTCTGGCGTGCCCCCCCCCCCCTCCCCCTCCCCCTCCTTATAATCCTTATATACGCCTATGCCTATTTATATCTAGTTCCGTGTTATTGTGTATCACGTATTTCATGTAATACCTATCTTATTTGATAACATATATACGACTAGCTGTATCGCGCGGATTGGCCCGCGTCCCCTGCTGATTATGTTGATGAATTATGTCTATACATACCGATATACTTAAACAGTTTTTACACAACTACGCTGTAGAAGATAATATTTTTCTGGTGTTTGTAGGTTTCTATATTGCCTCCTACAACCTAAACGGCTTTAAGGAATCGAGTCATTAGAATGGTCTTCAGTCCTCGAATCGAGGCTACATTTATTATTGTAATAAAAGACACTCATAACGCGTTCACTGTTACAATATTGGAGGAGGTGGACACTTTGACACAACACCATCTAGCCCCAAACTGAACAAAGCTTGTACTATGTGATAAGGGAACCAGATGGCTGATAGAATACAAATATTATATACTTTTTGTAGTAAGTACATACATATTATATGATACACAGATTCAGAAGAAATGTCTATGATCAGCAGTAACGTTTGCTCCGAGTGTGGATCGAACCCACTACCCACTCAGAAGCTCAAAAAGCAGACGTACTACCACTGAGCCACATGGCGCTTTGCGTCGACGCAACGCACACACGACTGAACTGCAGCCCCCGAGACGAAGCGGGCGGGGGTGTACTTATTGCGACGTCGGAACGGCAGCGCTCAGTTGTTTGTGCGTTGATAGGGAGGGAGGACATACGCAAGCTCATTTCGTTTTTTCAGTCGTGACGTTCCGTTGCAGCGGCCACGCAACGCACCGTGTGGACTGGCTGTAACTCTGTCAAGCACAAAAACGATTTAAAGAGCCTGATAGCTCTAACAGTAAAACAGTTATGAGTATGATGGTAGTCATGACAACCAGTAAGGCGCATAGGCACATGATATGAGCAAGTGATAGCATTTATAACTGTTTGACCTAAAAAAACTAAAAAACACGCTACAAATTATTGTGGTCAAAGTTCATTACAAGACTTTTCTAACAAATCCAAACACAGCTATGATACGATGTTCCATCATGAAGTTTTAGTTCATATCTTCCGGCTCCATCATCAGATCAGTTCGACAGTACCATATTATTGTATTGTCATCAGAACTACATACAGCTGCCAATTTTCATTACGCTACGATCCTTGGAAGATGGTTAAATTAGTTACCTTAGATTTCATTACATACAGGTCGACCTAATAAAGCGTGTTAAAAACTTATTTGCGCCGGAACAAATGGGTTTTAGAAAGAAGAAGTCCATTAATTTCGCCATTTATAAATTCTTAAATACTGTAATGACTAATGTTGACAGAAAAGTGCCAGTGTGCGCTTTATACATGGACCTTACTATAAGGCATTTGACTACGTAAATCACAGCAAATTTAATATTCATATTCATAATCATATATTTATTGGTAAAATATTTTACACGTCAATTAGCAATACAAAAAAATAATATACATAATTACAACCATGGTAATAGCACGCTACAAATAATAATAATATATTAATTAATTAGACATAAAAACACCAATGTCAACACAAATGAAAATTAAATTAAATAATTAAAACAGTACAATTCGTGAAAGTCATAAAAGGACTGCTCGATAAGCCATTTCTTTAGTCTTATTTTAAATAATTGGAAAGTACCAGCTTCAGTGACGTCATCTGGTAACTGATTGTACACAGTTGGAGCCATGACATGCGCGTGTTTAGTGGACTTCTCGAGAGAACGCGTGATCGCCATCAGTTTATGCCTATTAATACATACACGGTTTATGCCCAGTAATACATACACGGTGTTAGAGAAAATACAAATAGTCTCATAAAATCATTCCTGACAGATAGACTACAATGTACACAAATTAGCAGCGTTTGTCCTAAGTAAAAAAAAACCGGACAAGTGCAAGTCAGACTCGGCCGCCGAGGGTTCCGTACAAACTAGTAGATAAAAGGGGGAAACCATATATTTTTTATATTTTCCTTCATAAAGCGAAAACTATACATCGTAAAAATATTTAAAAAACCTGTCTTAGCTTATGCTAATGAAGCTCTTTGATATGATACCCCACATGATATGGTTACAGAACTTTAAAATTTGGACCCTCATTTCTTGCATAAAAACACAATTTTTTTGTGATTAAATAAAAAAAGTCCAGTTTTCGGATTTTTTCCTATATTATGAGTACTCTAACACAATGCTTTTTGCCAAATTTCATAATTCTAGGTCAACGGGAAGTACCTTATAGGTTTTGATTCCCTTGTGAGTGTCGAAATGTGCGTTTTTTACGAAATATTCGGCTGTAACTTTTTTTACGAAAACTGAGAAATTTTATTTTTCTTTCTGCAGCAAGAGACTATGGATCTACGTATATGGTTTTAATTTCAACTCGATACCTTCACGCGTTCCCGAGATAAAAATCTTGACACCCGGACGGACAGACAGACAGACAGACAGACAGACGGACAACAAAGTGATCCTATAAGGGCTCCTTTATTCCTTTTGAGGTACGGAACCCTAAAAACGGACAAGTGCGAGTGAAACTCGCTCACTGAGGGTTCCGTACAAACTAGTAGAACAAGTATCTATGTTAAAAGAAAAACAAAATACCCGACTGCAGAAAAACAGTTTAACTTAATTATGATTTCGTCAAGCTAGTCTTTAGGTGCTCATAGATTTAACTTTACCTGTGCTGCCATCTATTAGCAATGTTTACGTATTACTTATTTTAGTATTTCTTTTTCCTGTAATTTTAAGTTAATATAGTCTTGTCTAATACATGTACATATAACATTTGTGCGTATACATACACAAATGTATGTTATATTTGTATTAATTAGTAAGGATTAGATTATGGTGGTACAACTTTGTCTCCCGTTTGTCTCTGTGATATGTATGTTACTAATCTTCACTGGCAGGACTTGGCTTTCCCCCTCCTTCTTCCCCTCCCTCTCTCCCTCATCTCCCCTCTCCCTCATCTCCCTCCTCCCTCCCCTCCCTTCTCCCCTCTCCTTACCTTAAAACACAATTATAATGGAACAGTTGTCGGTGATTTTTTTGAGGTAGGAAATAGGTTTAATCCTGTTTTACCCGTTCCCACGGGAATACCAGGACAAAAGTATCATATGTGTAAATAATCCAGATTATAAACTACCTGTGTGCCAAATTTAGCCAAACCCGTCAAGCCGTTTTACCGTGAAGAAGTAGGTAACAAACTAACACAAACTTCGCATATATATTATTAGTGTGAAGTGTGATGTGATTTATTAGCATTTCCTATTCCAAACTCCAATAAAACATATAATTATGTTAATAATATTCGTAATCACCGTTAAAAATTCTTTATTTTGATACCACACTCGATGTATTTTGAAAACATTATTTTTTAGATTACTTTTTACCGCCAAAAATCCTTAATTTTTTTTTGAAGTACCCAGTGTCACTCTCACGCCTAAGACGAATCTATTGACACCACTCACATAAAAATACGACAAGCCGTTTAGACTCGAAAAATATAACCCTCCTTCTTTCGCAGTCGGGTAAAAAACGGAGAAATTATGTACTAAGCAACAGTAATGTCAGTGATGTTGCAGTTGTCCATAGGCGACGGTTATCGCTTACCATCAGGCGAGCCGTCTGCCTTTTTGCTTCACCTATTTTATTTAAAAAAAAAAAAAAACTTATATTTTTATATTTTCCTTTATAAACCGCAAAGCGGCTGAAGCGAATTATACATCGGAAAAATAATTAAAAACCTGTTAGCTTGTGCTAATGAAGTTCTTTCTTAAGATACCCCACATGATACGGTTAATTTACTTTACAATTTAGACCCTCATTCATAAATAAAGACACCCGGACGGACGGACAGACGGATAACAAAGTATGATCCTATAAGGGTTCTGTTTTTTCCTTTTGAGGTACGGAACCCTAAAAACAACAAACTTTCCCGGAAGTTATATAACTAGGTAGATTATTATTTACTTACTTATTTTAACATTAAATTAGTATCTCTTATCGTAATATAGATTGATTCCTTATATTAAATTCTCATATATTTTATCGTTAATCGATTTTCATTCTAATTTGTATCCGCAAGTTTGAATTTCTACTAGAATATATTAAGCTATCCATGAATACCTACTTTTTTAACGGGCAAGTGCCTTTATTAACTACAACAAAACAATACATACCTATATTCAGACTCAATTAACTAAACTACTACACAAAAAGCATATCGATTACCCCAGACCGATAAAGGTCTAAAGACAATCCAAATGCTCAAACTTACTACCAGTTGGCAGCGTACCAGCATGCTGGGTACGCTGCATTGCCACGTTGGCATAAGCATTGCGCCAGATACGCGCCAGCATTAGCATGTCCATGAATTAACATGGACATACTATAGTCTTTTACCAAACTGCGCAAAAGGGAAGGTTATGTTTTGGAGTGTATATATATATATATATAATGTTTGTATATGTATGTTTCTATATACTATAGTATGAGTAATAAATCTGCCAAATGTCCTTCCAAGCCGGCAGTTTGAATTGCGTCGTCGCATTTTAGGAACGTTTCAAAGATGCTATCTTAAATATTTTTTTTATTGGCGAGAGTGAAATTCATATCATCATTTATAATATTTTTTCTAGTTATAAGATAAGAGGCCACTGTGACACCGCAGGGAGAGGCACCGAAGAGGTCTTGTAATGTGCAGGAGTGCGGACACTGAGAGCACGAGAGTAGGTGCTGCATTGTCTGCGAGGTGACTCCACAATCGCACTGTGTTCTCTCAGTGTAACTCCACCTAACCATATTTTCCGTGCAGCGGCCGACTTGGGTCCAGAGCCGATTTAGCGACTTCCATGTGGGCCACGGAAGGCCACAACCGGCTGGGAGTTTTTCGATAGGAGCTAAGAAATGTTGGTTGAGTCAACGATTCCTTCCAAAATATTAAATGGGTTTCGGTGTTGAGATAGAGCCGTGGTTTCTGTTAAAAAATCTTTCGGCTCTTGAGGCGGCTTACTGGAAGGCTTAATCCGTACAAAAGGTCAGATTCCTGTTTTAGTGTGTTCCAGTGAGCAGGAAATGTTTCGATGTATTGAAGCAAGAGGCTGAGCTGTAAGGTCGTGGGTTCGATTCCCACCCAGGGCAAACATTAGTGTGATGAGCATGGATGTTTGCTCTGTGTCTGGGTGTTTTCTATGTATCATAAGTATATATTTTACAAAAAAAAAAGTATGTGCCATGCTGGGCTTACTCAAAACACAGCGCCAGCCCTGTGGTTCAGAGAACGTGCGGAGAAGCACCCCAAGTTGTTGATGTCAGCCGGCAAAGTAGGTTATTTTGCATTCCGACCTTTTGTTTGGGTTTTTCACAGTGATTTCTATATGTGAGCGACCTGATAACAGTCATTTCTATATGTGAGTGACCTGTCAACCGTCATTTCTATATGTGAGCGACCTGTCAACCGTCATTTCTATCTGTGAGCGACCTGTCAACAGTCATTTCTATATGTGAGTGACCTGTTCAATTCAATTCATTTATTTCAATTAGGTACATACATTTTGGTACACTTTTGAACGTCATAATAATATATATAATAGTAAATATGAATTTACTTACATTTTACATGAGATTTAAATTAGTGCATAGCTATATCATTTTTTTGTTCATATATCAATTCATAAAAATAAAAATAAAAATCCAACGATAAAACAGTTAAGCGTTTTATCGTTAATTGTCATTATTACCAACTAATGTTACATCTTGCCAAGCCCGTTTATCCTGTATAAAATCGTCAATTGAATAATACGCTAATAAGTAATAGTTTCTTAATAGTTCCTTTAAAACATCTATCATTTAAGTTTGTCAAACAATCAGGTAAAGTATTATAGAACCGCATACAGTTATTTTTGAACGATTTGTTTATCTTAGTTAGCCGGGTCCTTGGAATTATGAGTTTAGTTTTGTTTTTGTATTATAACTGTGTCTATAACTTTGTTCCAAATATTTATTGTAATTTCTTCTAACATACATTATGTCACGTTTTCATAAATATACTGGCTTGGCATGGTCAAAATATTAATCCTGTCAACAGTCATTTCTATATGTGAGCGACCGGGCGACCTGTCAACAGTCATTGTACTGGATTCTGTTGGCTCGTCAGTTTAAATGTAAAGGTGCTCCCTCACCGGGCGCATGCGCGTGTAATGTAACGTTACATTGATCGGTGAGGGAGGAAAAATGCGCATTGCAGCGCGCACCTTGCAACGTTACATTACTTCGGTGAGGGAGGAAAACTGCGCATTGCAGCGCGCACCTTGCAACGTTACATTACATATTCGGTGAGGGAGGAAAACTGCGCATTAAAATGCGCACCTTGTAATGATACAATGAAATTGCAACACTATTAGTGTTTTATTACTAATTAATACTAATTGTAAAAATGTGAAGAAAAAAAAACATGAAAAAAACTTAGGGCCCTTGGGTTTTTTTTCAGAAACACAAAATTTATAATTATTGTTATATTTTTTTTTTTTTTTTTTTTTTTTTTTTTTTTTTATTCGAAGATAGGCTTGCGCTTGACCATCAACTCACCTGATGTTAAGTGACAGTTACGGTCTACGATGGAGCGCGCTTGCCTAGAAGAAACCTATTCACTCGCGATTTGAAGACACCTAGATTATATCCAGTCGGAAAGACCCATTCAGGAAGCGCATTCCACAGTTTGGCAGTACGTACAATGAAAGTGGAGCCAAAGCGTTTCGTACGTGTTTTCGGAATATCAACCATATAACGATGTCGCTTTTTCATGCTTCTTGCAGTCCGATAGAAAAATGGGCATGGGGGAATGAGATCATGCAAAGCAGACGCACACTCACCGAAATGTATACGATAAAAAACCGACAAACTAGCTACTTTGCGACGATGCTCCAGACTTTGAAGCTTAGTCCGGACAAGGTAATCGTCACAAATGAGCCTCTTAGCACGCCTCTCAATGGTCTCTAACGCCTCGAGCTGGTACTTAGCAGATCCGTCCCAAAGGTGCGAACAGTACTCCATGCACGACCGAACTTGTGCTTGGTATAGCGTAAGCAGCTGTTCCGGCGTGAAGTACCGACGCACCTTCGAAAGGATACCCAGCTTTTTGGCAGCTAATTGAGCCTTAGACTCAATATAGGAGCCAAAGTTAAGGGTGGACGTCAGTGTTACGCCTAAGAGCTCGAGGTGGTCCTTAATCGGTATCGCAACATCCCGGAAAGTAGGAGCCAGCTGGAATGGGCTCCTTTTTGCAGAGAATAGACACGCCTGCGTTTTAGCAGCATTGAATTTGACTAGGTTGGCATCGCCCCACTCGGAGACTGCCTTAAGAGCCAAATTCAAGCGCTCGACCATTGCCTCTCTAAGAGCATGGGTTTGAGGTACACTGGCTCGCGCGCTGGATATGTAACTCTCAACAACGGTGCTGTCGTCTGCGTACCCAAAAATACCGGGTTTTAGCAGACCATTAATATGCAGCAAGAAAAGCGTAGCAGAAAGCACAGACCCCTGGGGAACACCAGCATTGATAGCCATTCGGTCAGACGAGCAGCCATCAATGACTACTCGTAGCGACCGATCCCGCAGGAAGTCCGATATCCAAGCAATAAAACCGGCGGGCAGTCCATATGAAGAAAGCTTGCTGATAAGGCTGTCATGCCAGACCCTGTCAAAAGCCTTCGAGATGTCAAGGGAAACGGCGATTGCTTCCCCGTGCTTCTCTATGGCTTCACTCCAGATGTGGGTGACGTACGCTAAAAGATCTCCAGTAGACCGATTTCGCCGAAACCCGTATTGACGATCACTGAAAAGATCATTGGATTCAAGGTACGTCAAAAGCCTGTTATTGAGGATACGTTCCATTGTCTTGCAGAGAATGGACGTAACCGAGATAGGCCTGTAGTTAGCAGGGTCAGCACGACTACCTTTTTTGGGCACAGGTTGCACGTTAGCAACCTTCCACGATTTCGGCACTTGTCCAGTTTCAAAAGAGAGGCGAAAGAGGCGCGTCAGTACTGGAGTCAACTCAGGCGCACAAGTCCTCAGAACGATGGCTGGAATACCATCAGGGCCACTGGCTTTGTTCACGTCAAGACTGCGTAGCGTTTTGCGAACCTCCGTTTGGCGAATACGAAAATCAGGCAAGGTTGCCGTGCTAGCAGGTGGAGTTGGAGGTATCGCACTACCAGCGTCAAGACGTGAGGAATCCGCAAAAAGAGAGGCAAACAAGTTTGCTTTCTCTACCGCGTTATGAGCTAGTGTCCCGTCAGGTTTCAACAGGGGAGGAAACGAGGGGCGGCAGAAGTTCGCTTCAACAGACTTAGCTAGGGACCAAAACGCTTTACTACCCGCAGGGTATGAAGCAAGTTTGTTCCCTATCCGACTAATGTGCTCAAAGCGAGCCTTCTGTAGAACCTTTTTGCAGGACTTGGCAGCCCTTTTAAACGTTTTCTTTTTCAGTAGAACGTCCTTAGCCTTACGGTGACGAGCATCAACCCAAGCCAGGTAAGCCTCGTGCTTTAGCGCTTCCGCACTTCTGCAATGGGGGCCATACCATGGGCGAGCTTTGCCAGACAATGGTACGTCAGAGAATGGGATGTAATACTCCATACCCGTACGCAACACATCGGTCACGGCATCCGCACAGGTCGAAGGATCGCTGGAAGAAAAACACACAGACTGCCAAGGATAAGAAGCAAAGAAAGCTCGCATCTCATCCCAATCTGCTGACTTGTATCGCCACACTCGCCGGCTGCCTCTAAGGCTGGGATCGGCCGGAGAGTAGACAGATACAGATTTCACCAGACAATGGTCAGAGTTTCCCAGCGGCGAAGAAATCGACACCGAGTAACGGTCTGGATCCATTGTCAGCAGTAAGTCCAAACAATAAGGCGTGTGCGACTCAACGTCAGGTACCCGTGTTGCCCCTTGGACCAACTGGGTGAGATCTAACGCTAAAGCAAGCTTTCGCGTCTCTAACCCAGCGTGGTTAGTGTCCCGGTATGGGTACAGCCACTCTTTGTGGTGGCTATTAAAGTCCCCCAGTAACACTAGTTGGGCTGAAGGATACCTTTGTTGAGCCGAATCCGCCGCCTCGCCAAGATATTCCATGAGCCTGGTTGTCTCCTGGTCTCCGCTGTGCGAGCGATAGACACAAGCATAGAGAATTTTTTCTATGCCTGTGTCTACCAGCACCCAAAGCACTGAAAATCTAGGGTCTTCAAGATTACGGAGACGCCGACAGCAGACGTCATCACGGGCGTACAGGCACACACCAGCACGAGGCTTGAAATTATGCTCCAGGGTGTACCCAGGGAACGACAGGTACGCCACATCCGAAGGTACCGCTATCTGCGTCTCCGTCAAGAACAAGAGTGATGGCTTTTCGGTCTCTAGGTGGTAGTGGATCGGCACGAGATTAGAGTGCAGTAAAGGGCGTGCAACCGCTGTACAACCTTTTTCCTTTTGTTCCTGTTTTTCATAATTTTGTAATTGGCGAGAGAATTGGTGGAAAAAACGGCAGTGGAATGAGGCTTCACGCTGCTAGCCAGGAGACACACGCGGCAACGACACACTGAAAGGGAACCAGTCTGGAGACTGCGGGGACGCCCGAGCCCCCCCAGAGATGTCCATCGGGCCCTTTCGTCCGGTCGCCGACCGGCACGATGGCGCATCCCGGGATTTTTCGCGAGTTGGCGGGGCAGCCTTTCGTGAGTGGCTAGTTCACTACTTGGGCCCCCTACTAACTGCGGTCGGCCAGCGGTAACCGTGCCTCGGATCCCGCTACCCTCCATGACTGGCTACCCAATGCGTCGTTGCAGCTTGCGGCAGAACGGTCTCACAGCAGTAAAGCAACTATTCCGACCCGTTTTCCCTAACGGCGTCACTGGATATCATGCCGGAACACGGCTAGGCCGCTTGGCGGCATGTCTTTGTCCAGTGGGTGGTGACTAGCCTCGGCCGAAGCCTACCACCAGTATAGGTCACCTGATTGGCACCAGCCAGGGATCACGTGTGGGGTTTCGATGTTAAGGGGTGCTTTCCCCACGGACGAGGGTGACTCAATCCCCAAACACGTCTTACATTGACATAACGGTATAACGGAACCCTTATAGGATCACTTTGTTGTCTGTCTGTCCGTCTGTCCGGGTGTCAAGACCTGTATCTCGGGAACGCGTTAAGGTATCGAGTTGAAATTAGAACCATTTACGCAGATCCATAGTCTCTTGCTGTAGAAAGAAAAATCAAATTTCTCAGTTTTCGTAAAAAAAAGTTACAGCCGAAAATGACATAAAAACTCACATTTCGACACTCACAAGGGAATCAAACCTATGGGGTACTTCCCGTTGACCTATAACTGTAAAATTTGGCAAGAAGCATTGTTATATAATACACATAAAGGAAAAAATCCGAAAACTACATTTTTTTTTAATCACAAAAAATAAGGGTCTTTTTGCAAGGAAGGAGGATCTAAATTTTAAAGTGCTTAAATCGTATCATGTGGGGTATCATATGAAAGAGCTTTATTAGCACAAGCTAAAACAGGTTTTTACATATTTTTACAATGTATATTTTTCGGTTTATGAAGGAAAATGATAACAAAATATATAATTCCTTATATATTCATCTACTAGTTTGTACCGAAACCCTCGGTGGGCGAGTCTGACTCGCTTTTGTCCGATTTTATTTGGGATGAACACCATTGTTAGTACTAAGTGTACTCTCAACTGCTGCTGATGCAGTTGGAAGGGTGAGAAATCGAATGGTCACTTTAGATAATAAAGTAGACTTGCAAGTGTGAGTAAGTGAAGTAGGAGTCTACGACAATCAAACCAAACAACGGGAAGCAGGGATTCCCCACGCGCAACCTCGACTGTTGAACGTTCCGAATTTTGGAAATATTTTCAACAATTTTTGTTCTACTAAACAAGAAAACTACAATAATTTTTAAAACTTAAGATTGTGCTTAATACAAACATTCATAATAAACTATACTTAAATATAACTGTGGGGTATTATATTTAAATATAACTATACTTAAATATAATACACGTATGGGTTTGATAAAAAAAAAAATTTTTTGAGTTTCAGTTATAAGTATGGGGAACCCCAAAAGTCAAATCTATTATGTTACATTACACGCGCATGCGCCCGGTGACCTTAAGGTTTGAGCACCTTAAGGTTGGGTTGGGTGAGCACCTTAAGGTTTGTTGCTCGATGGGTTCTGAGATGAAATACAGGGCTGCGTGTTTGATGGATTAGATCTTAGGGCATTTTTGTCGTAATAATTTTATTACTGAGATTTTCTAGAGCGTGGTTAAGTTTATAGTTTTTTTTTTAATAGTATTACATAGTTAGAGTTACGCAAAACATAAAAATAAAAGACCGCAAAATGTATATTTTTTTACTGTGGCTATTATACTTATTATCCGAAAATTCAAGCTTACGAAGCGTTGGCTACGATCCAGTTAGTGTATGAGCTAACACGCGTGCTAACTCCGGGGTAGTGAGCGTCGGCGCAGCCTCGTCCCCAAGAAACGATCCCGACGAGGATATCGTCATAGTAGAGCGGGCCCCCGGAGTCGCCCTGGCAGGCGTCCTTGCCGCCCTCGTCCAGGATCCCGGCGCAGATCATGTTCTCAGTAACTAAGGCAGGCCTGGGAGACTCCGCGTATCGCTGTCTGCAGAGAGCTAGGTCGATGGTGAAGATGGTGACGTCACGGAGGACAGGGGAGCCTTGTTCAGATCCCGCCTGTAAAACAATCAGCGTTGTAGTGAGTGAAATGCTGCTAGAGGCGAAAAATCGGCCAGAGGCCAGAACCAAGGTGTGGAGTTCTATGAATTGATTTATTTTTTATGAATACAGAATATTATTTTTGAACTTATATACCTATGTGATTTTTAGGGTTCCGTACCCAAAGGGTAAAAACGGGACCCTATTACTACTTCGCTGTCTGTCTGTCTGTCTGTCTGTCTGTCTGTCTGTCTGTCTGTCTGTCTGTCTATCTGTCTGTCTGTCTCCAGGCTGTATCTCATAAACCGTGATAGCTAGAAGGCTGAAATTTTCACAAATGATGTATTTCCGTTGCCGCTATAACAACAAATACTAAAAATTAAAAAAATATATATATTAAGGGGGGTCCCCATACAATAAACGTGTTTTTTTCGTATTTTTTTGCTCAATATTAAAAACGGTAACAGGTAGACGCTTCAAATTTTCACAGAATATTTACTTGTATATTACCTTTCAAAATAAATAATTAAATAACAATAAAGTAAATATTAAAGGGGGGCTCCCATACAACAAACGTAATTTTTAAGCAATTTTTACTCGATCTTAATTAACAGGTAGAAACTTGAATATTTGTAAGTAAATATTTAGAAATATATTAACTATAAAAATAAATACCTAATCTAATACATAAAAACTCACAAAATCGTCATGCTGCCCGGATGTGTATCGAAAACTTACCTATAAGTTTGCAATTTACTACTTGGAATTTCGTTGATTTCTCGTTATTTTATAAACAGAACTAAACTTTGTAGTATTATAGATGATAGTACGGAACCCTTCGTGCGCGAGTCCGACTCGCACTTGGCCGATTATTTTTATTTGAAATCAATTTTTGTAGGAAATGTCTTTTTATTTGATACAAACTTGTGAGAAACCTGCCCTGAGAAATAAAATTATGAAATGAATTATTAGCTTACGCTAATGAAGTTCTTTCATATACCCCACATCATAAATATGATTAACTCAATTTGAATTTTGAACCCTCGTAGCTTACATTTGTTCAAATTAAAAATGTAGTTTTCGGATTTTTTCCTTTATGTGTACTATAACACAATGCTTCTCACCAAATTTTATAGTTCTAGGTCAACGGGAAGTACCCCATAGGTTTTGATTCCCTTGTGAGTGTCGAAATATACGGTAAACCGCAACGATAACCTGTCGGTCAAGCGCCAGCCTATGGTGAATAGAAAAGATGACCCGTGATTTGACCTATCTCTACTTGTACTGTACACCCATCATCTATTGTTTTGTTCTAGGTGGGTGGGAAAATAAATAAAATATGGTTACATATAAATCACCCCAGCCAGCATGCACGACGGGCAGTCCATCTGGCAGCTCGAACCCTTGTGGCGGGATGGGTGCTGCCCGGATAGTGGGGCCGTAGCTCAGATGGGAGGACAGCGTGACGACGGAGATGTCTCCATCGTTACCCATGTTGAGAAGTCCGTAGGAGGAGTGATTGAGGATGAAGCGGATGTAAGCTATGACGCCGCCAGCCTGCCGGTGGGTGGCGCCAGCGCGGATGCGCCTTGTTGAAGGGTGTCTGGAACGAGACACCTGGTTACACCGCAGAGTAGTCAATAGTACCTTAATGTACAGGGAGGTTACGCTCTATTTTTATAGCGATGCAAAGTTGGCTCGCGCTCGTTTTTATCTTGCTTTTTAGGGTTCCGCACCTAAAAAGAAAAAAACGGAACCCTTATAGAATCACTTTGTTTTCCGTCCGTCCGTCCGTCGGGGTGTCAAGACCTGTATCTCGTTGAAGGTAAAAAAAAACGATTTTTTTATTTTTGCAGGAGTTTTTTTTATCAGCCCTGTTTGTACAAACTGTCCCACTGCTGGGAACGGGCCGTCTTCTCATTGTGAGAAGGGTTAGGCCATAGTCTGCCACGCTGGCCAAGTGCGGGTTGGCAGACTTCACACATCTTCAAGATCATTGAGAACACTCAGACATGTAGGTTTCCTGTAGGTTTTCTCGCGATGTTTTCCTTCACCGTTTCAAGTTGGCGGCAATCAACAATACGCACATAACTTCGAAAAGACAGAGGTGCGTGCCGTGGGATTCGAACCCAGGAACTGCGGATCGCAAGTCAGACGGTCTCCCGACTAGGCTGCCGGAAACTTTTGCAGGAGACGTATTATTATTATTACAAAATATTATAGCCTATGACACTCTGGAAATGAAGACAAATCTAATGACACCTCGCACATCAAAATCAGACAAGCCGCTTAGGCTGTAGGCTGTCATATAGAAACATACTCTGTGATATATTATATGTTACTCATCTTCACTGACAGGACTTTGCTTTCCCCCCCTCCCTCTCTCTCTCTCATCTCCCCCCCCCCCTCCTTCCCCCTCCCTTCTCCCCTCTCCTTACCTTAAAACACAATTATAATAGAACAGTTGTCAATGATTTTTTGAGGTATGAAATAGGTTTAATCCTGTTTTACCCGTTCCCGCGGGAATACCGGGATAAAAAGTATCTTATGTGTTAATCCAGCTTATAAACTACCTGTATGCCAAATTTCAGCCAAACCCGTCAAGCTGTTTTACCGTGAAGAAGTAACAAACTAACAGAAACTTCGCATTTATATTTTAGTGTGAAGTGCGATGTGATTTATTAGCATTTCCTAGTCCAAACTCCAAACATACTCGTAAGTTATATATATATATTCGTAATCACCGTTAAAAAAACTTTATTTTGATACCACACGCGATGTATTTTGAAAATAAATAAATTGAGATTACTTTTTTCCGTCAAAAATCCTTAATTTTGTTTTTTTTTTTAATTTTGTACCCAGTGTCACTCTCACAACTAAGACGAATCTATTGACACCACTCACATAAAAATACGGCAAGCCTTTTAGGCTCTAGGGCGTGTCAAAGAAATATACATACATACATACACACACTCGAAAAACATAACCCTCCTTCTTTCGCGGTCGGGTAAAAACGCACATTTCGACACTCACAAGGGAATCAAAACCTATGGGGTACTTCCTGTTGACCTAGAACTATGAAATTTGGTAAGAAGCATTGTGTTAGAGCGGTATAGGAAAAAATCCGAAAACTGGACATTTTTAATTTGATCAAAAAAATAATGTCTTTATGCGAGGAATGATAAAGATAAAGATAAAGATAAAGATAATTTATTTGCATACAACACGAGAATTTTATACAACAAGTGCATAAAAGATGTTACACTAAATTTAGTCGCTTAAAATCATGTTGTGCCGATTAGGCGTACAAATGTCAGGTAGACAGCATCATGCACATGCGAAAAATTATATAATAATAATAATTATAACACAACAACAGGTAACAGGTTTTTAAATATTTTTACGATGTATATTTTTCGGTTTATAAAGGAAAATATAAAAAATATATGATTTCCCTCTTATCTACTAGTTTGTACGGAACCCTCGGTGGGCGAGTCTGACTCGCACTCCGTCAAATGATCTCGGATTAGTCAGACAGTCTCAGACACATACTCGTAATGACATAGGCGGAACTTCTGCAAACGAGCGACATGCTCGTGCCGTGAGCCGTCACTTGATGGGTTAACAATTATCTATGTTAAAAGAAAAACAAGATACCTGACTGCAGGAAAGCATTTTTTTTAGTCTAACTTACGATTTCGTTACGCTTGATATGTAGTTGAGTACGTTTTTTGTGAGAAAGTATGCGTAAAATCGCTATAATAGATTATAAATGCGCATTATATAGAATAATTCTAGTAAAACCAGTTATTTGTTACGAAAAAGTTTGTTGGAGGTTACGAAAAAAACGTTACAATGATTTTATTTTTGCGAGAGGTATATTATTATTATTACAAAATAATATAGCGACACTCTGGAAGTCAAGACGAATCTAACGACACCTTGCACATCAAAATCGGTCAAGCCGTTTAGGTTGTAGGTGATCATATAGAAATATACATACACTCGGAAAACATAACCCTTCTTCTTACGCAGTCGGGTAAAAAGTAATGACTAAACTAGAGTTACTAGTACCCGGCAGATGTTTGTGGAAGAGTGACTGGTGACTGGTGACTGACTGACATGCATGTTAGTACACAATGGATCTGATACTAAACTGTTGTACGCGCATTCTTTTGAGATTTACTTGAGTAATTATCTGGGGGCACGGCAGTGGCCCCGCCAAGTCGAGCGGCAAGGCCACGCCGTACCATCCTTTTCTCGAAGCCATTCAGAGCACTTTTGACCCCCCTGTAACGTTGTTTTGGATAAAGCTAGAAGGCTGAAATTTCAGAGACAAAGAGAGTATAATAGTACTAACTTCATTTAATTTGAACCTGTAGTTTAAGAATTATTGCAAGTTAAATTTCCTTGATTTTGTCACTGACTCATCTACTCACTCACCGATCATCAAAATTCTAAGGTACTTCTAGGAGACATACGAGCTTGAAACTTTGAACACAATTAGTGTTTAGCCTACAAAGTAAGGAAAAATTAAGACATATAACAATTTCAGTCCCATTATCGAGATATGTTAACTGCATAAGTAACTTTGTAATTTCATACATTTATATAGGATTACTAAGTTAACTTTACGGTTCATGCGAGTTTTCATCGGTTAAACCCGCAAAATTATGGCTTGAGCCGATTGATAGGTAGGTATTTAGGTAAATATAGAGTAAAGTGGAATACAGGAAGGCCTTTTCAATAAGTAATTCTTTAAAAAACAAAAAAAAACTTCAAAATACGCAATCGTTTATTACTTGGATAACATGAAATGAATGATGCTGATGAAACCAAAATACTGAAGCGAATTTGATAAAACTTCTACGGGATCACTTGGGAAGTATACCATTAAAAAAAAAAGAATACTATAAAGCCACCTTTTTTTCGATGCAGACAGGTTATAGCCGGAAAATTTTAAATGGAGTCCGTTGATTGGCGAGCTAAGATGTTATAACAGATGATAATAAACTAGTTGCCAAGAAGCTACTTAGTCTCGAGCATCTTTTTTTTCGATGCAGACAAGTATAGCCGGAAAATTTTAAATGGAGTCCGTTGATTGGCGAGCCAAGATGTTATGACAGATGATAATAAACTAGTTGCCAAGAAGCTACTTAGTCTCGAGCATCGATGTAAAGGATCCATTTCGTCAAGTGTGCGCAAGAGCAGTACGACCTTATTCCGCCCATAAACACGTACAGTCAAAGACGATATCTCTTAAAGTATATATATGCCCCCAGACTCCCAGACCTATAGTATACTTATATCTGTGCTTTTATATAAGTCGGTGCAGCGTGTTGCTTATCAAAGGCCAGCTTTTGTCATTGACAAATTCACCCGTCATCAAAATTATATGGTACTCTCTTCAAATTCACATATTTAAACAAAATTTGTGTTTAGCCTGTAAAGTAAGAAAAACTAAAACAACGTAATTTGAAACTGAGCGTGTGTCATTCCAAATACATACAGTCTAAGTGACATTCAATAGCTTAGCTAATTAAAACGTACGATTAACAGGCGAGTTGACGGTCAAGCCAGGTCTATTACCAAATTAAAAAACAGTCATTATGTTTTCTAGATCAACAAAGTCACAATCATTGAGTTGTCTCATGTTTATGGTTAGATGCATACGTGCTCCACCTTTAGCCACACCATTATTTACCATCAGGCGATTTGGTAGTCAAATGTAGATCTATCTCGAATAAGCACAGTTAGTTACAGACGATGTCTCTTAAAGTATACTTATACCTATAGTATACTTATACATGTACCTATGTATAAGTTGGTGCAGCGTGTCCAGTATCGGAGGTAAGCTTTTGTCACTAACAAACCCACCCTTTATCAAAATTCTAAGTTACCTTTTTCAAATTCACATGTTTAAGTTTGAAACACAATTAGTGATCAGCCTATAGAGTAAGAAAAACTAAAACATACTGTAATTTCATACTGAGATAGATACACATTACATAGTTACTCTTGCAGTTTATACATTTTCTCATCACTTACGCTACCTACAATTATGTAAATAGGTAAGTAAATAGTTCATATGTGCAAGATATGATAGTACCTACATCAAAACCTCTGCAAAAAGTCCACAGAGACAGGGAGTGGGCTTTGAAAAACTCCGTAGCTGACGCACAAAATAATATTATACGTGAAAATAAAAAAGACTACTACAAAAAGTTGTGAGATCTAATGTAAAACCAAGTCAATTAATAATTTTAGTACTATCTATGAGAGTATTTATCCAACTATTTTGTAAGAAATTGTGATTTAATTAGTTAACTAACAACTTTTGTAGTAACCGTAACGATATTAAACATCTTTATTTCTTTAATAATTAAAATGACTTGGCCATCGCACGACAACACAATCACATAAACATTGATCTGTTGTTTAAAATAGTCCTAATTTTAAATAGGATTTGCGAGCCTAATTTATGCATATAATATTAGGTAGATTTTGTTGTATGTAGATTATATAATCATGTGCGATTGCCAAGTCATTCTAATTATTAAAGAAATAAAGATGTTTAATATCGTTACGGTTACTACAAAAGTTGTTAGTTAACTAATTAAATCACAATTTCTTACAAAATAGTTGGATAAATACTCTCATAGAGAGTACTAAAATTATTAATTGACTTGGTTTTACATTAGATCTCACAACTTTTTGTAGTAGGAGAGCTGCGTAGCGAGACTTGGCCTTTTGTACATGTTATGTTTTTGGTGGGATTATTTTTACCAGACTGTGTAAGAAGGGTTATGTTTTTCAAGTGTATGTATGTATGCATGTTTCTATATGACAGTCTACAGCCTAAACGGCTCGACCGATTTTGATGTGCGAGGTGTTGTTAAATTCTTCTTTACTCCATGAGTGTCATAGGCTAATATACATTTTGTATGTAGGTATAGCCTTTAACACTCAGGACAGGACACTAATAATAATACATCTCTCGCCAAAAAATAAAATGTTTTTCGTAACCACCAACGATTTTTTTCGTAATAAACAAGTGATTTTACTAGATTCTAAAGAATATGCATTTACAATATTTTACAACGATTTTACGCACACTTTCTCACAAAAACGTACACTCAACATCGTATGAAGAGACTAGACTGGTAAAACTACTTTTCTGCAGTTGGAAAATGTTAAAACAAACAGAAATCATATAATTTTTGTTGGTTTTCTGGACAAAACTTACGCTCCTCCGAAGCAATGAGCAGCAGACACGACATGGTTGCTATTGACGATGACAGCCGCACAGTTCTGGATCCACATGGTTCCCGTGGTGTACTCCAGCTGGACGACGCTCGGGTACTGCTCGACGGAGGCGGGCTCACCACCCACGATGCGTCCGCCCTCCGCCTGCCAAGCCGCGGCTGGAAACGGTACAGTAACCGTACTAGTAATATTGCTGGTTTATCGGTTTTTACAAGTTTCTAACTTGTGACTCAAATATTGCAATTTGATTTTAAACCAGTTGTCTTCAGCCGACAGGTCGACAACTAGACAAGAAAACGACATAGTTACATGGTGAATATTCCAATAAAATAACGAAACGTTTATGTCTGTTTGGTATATATTACGACAAATTTTAAATAGCTATGATGAAATATTGATTTATAAAATTCGCGTGACGAAAATATTGTTGCTAATACATATAACTTGCTCAACCATAATTTAAGAGCCCAACCAATGAGTTTCCATCACGTGGACGTAGTCTTAAACAAAATGCACGAATTTAGTGGCCTGGGTTGTCCGACACTCATATTGTACCAACAATGACGAACTTAAAGTTTTTGTTATAAAGACTCTATGTCGGCTCGCTAAATCTTAATTTAGATTGAGACGTCTATTTTGCCGCTTCGAATTATTTTAAAAATCGAAATTATTTTAGTCAGCCTAGTGGTGAGACCATAGTTACTCAGCCTAGAGACATAGTTACTCAGCCTAGTGGTGAGACCGTCTGACTTGCGATCCGCAGGTCCTGGGTTCGAATCTCACGGCACGCACCTCTGTCTTTTCGAAGTTATGTGCGTATTGTCGATTGCCGCCAACTTCAAACGGTGAAGGAAAACATCATGAGGAAACTTACATGTCTGAGAGTTCTCAATGATCTTGAAGATGTGTGAAGTCTGCCAACCCGCACTTGGCCAGCGTGGCAGACTATGGCCTAACCCTTCTCACAATGAGAAGATGGCCCGTTCCCAGCAGTGGGGCAGTTTGCACAAACAGGGCTGATAAAAAAAAAGGGGTCTAATGAGATCTCATTGAGCTCACGGTTTTTGAGGACTGGCGCTACATCCCGTTGATACTTTAAGAGCCCAAGATTGTCACTTGACGTTGCGTACAATAGTTACTAGTTACCTCATTGGCTGAGTCCTGGCTTGAGTCCCACTGATGCCCACCAGAAGAGCAGCAGGCTAGATAGGCCGACGCCCACGGCGACCGCTAGCTCACCTTGGCGGAAGGTACGGCCGCGCCCCCACATGCTCGAACCATTCTACTCATTTGATATGGAATACATATTTAGAATACACGCTGAAGCTTACCTGCAATCAAACTCGCCCAAACCAACATCATCGTGACAGCCTCACTTATGGCGCTTCTACCAACCACTAATATACTTATTGTAACCAATACCTTTCATATTCAGCTCCTTGTAATTGCGTGTATTATCAGTAATATTAACATCATAAGCTTCCTTGATAACATTACAGATCACTACCTACCTGTCTGTGACACGTAACTGCTATAAAATTAAATGAATAAAATGATAATCGTGTGAAATGACGCGATAACAATTTTTAGTTGATTATTATTTATGCATTGATACCATTATAATAGGTGATAATATTTTATAACACATGTTATCACTCATGTTAAACGTGGTAAGAAGTAAATAAATTTTATTTGACTCTGAATTTGACCTGCGGACTGTATTCTGCGTATTCATCTGCGTGGATTTTATCAAGAAAGTCGCGAATTTGGCGATGTTTCGGTACAAAGATCAACTTAAACAAAAACTGAAAAATGTCTCTTCCTGACATCTATTGACGAGTAGTAATACTATTTTTAGGGTTCCGTAACTTAAAAGAAAAAAAAGGAACCCTTATAGGATCACTTTGTTGTCCGTCTGTCCGTCTGTCCGGGTGTCAAGACCCGGACAGACGGAAACGCGTGAAGGTATCGTAATAAAATTAAAACCATATACGCAGATCTCCAGTCTCTTGCTGCAGAAAGAAAAATCAAATTTCTCAGTTTTCGTAAAAAAAAGTTACAGCCCAATATATCGTAAAAAACGCACATTTCGACTCTCACAAGGGAATCAAAACCTATGGGGTACTTCCCGTTGACCTAGAGCTTTGAAATTTGGCAAGAAGCATAGTGTTAGAGTTAGAGTACACATATAGGATTTTGACCCGTTACAGCCTAGTCTTATCATATTTATAGATAGATAGGTATAGACATCATAAACATGTATAGATATAGATTATTTATTAATATTTATATATAATTAAAACTGCAAACAGCCAATTATACTAAGTAGTCATCATCATCATCATCTCAGCCATAAGAAGTCCACTGCTGGACATAGGCCTCCTCCATGGATTTCCAAAAAGACCGATTGGAAGCGGCTTGCATCCAGCGTCTTCCCACCACTTGTATGAGATCATCTGTCCATCTCGTGGCTGGTCTTCCTACGCTGCGCTTGCCGGTACGTGGTCTCCACTCGAGAACCTTTCGGCCCCATCGGCCATCAGTTCTACGTGCTATGTGCCCTGCCCACTGCCACTTCAACTTGCTAATCCGCTGTGCTATATCGGTGACTTTTGTGCATCTACGTATCTCTTCATTTCTGATTCGATCTCGCAGAGAGTCAGTTTGGCTCTTGGATCTTTGCTCAAACTGCTAACAGGTTTTGCGACCGATGTGTATAACTGTCCATAGAACCTCTCGATTTCCCTCAAGACTTCTGCTTTGGTCGACGCTAGACTGCCATCTTCCATTTTCAGCTTCGTCAACTGGCTCTGCCCAACAGACATGTCTTTTGCGAACACTTTGGAGCCTTTATTCCGTTCTATCGTCTCTTTAATTCGATTAGTATTAAAGGTACGGATGTCGTGTCGCATAGACTTTGATATGAGTCTATTGAGCCGCCTATATGACTCTGCGTCACCGGAAGACTGCAGTTGCAATGAGCGTCGTTCAGCCATGAGGTCGAGGGTATGGCTCGAGAGCTTTTGCGGTCTATTTGTACGGTGGGGTTTAGAAAACTTCGCGCCCACCGTACGGATAGTTTCCACAAACCTGTTATGGATCTCATCCACCGATGCGCAGCTCTCCAGGCACTCGAAGCGATTTGATAGTTCGAGCTGAAAGCTCTCGGGGTTTTGGATATGGGCGCGAGTGGGTCGGAGTGTAGACTTCATCATACGGGACCTCTCAAGTTTAACATTAATAATCAAAGTGCCTCGTACCATTCGGTGATCACTTCCGGTTTTAACCATGTTGATCACAGAGACATCATTGAATATTTGTTTCTTGGTGGTCAGGATGAAGTCTATCTCATTTCTCGTAGAACCATCGGGACTCAACCAGGTCCATTTCCTATGAGGTGGCTTCTGGAAGAAAGAGTTCATCATGAAGAGTCCCTCTTTCTCCAGAAAGTCAGCCAACCTCTGTCCCCTGGGGTTCCGTTGTCCATATCCAAATTGCCCCACTCTCAACTCACTTTCGCATTTCCTGCCCAACTTCGCATTGAAGTCACCCATAACAACATTAAAATAGGTCTTAGAAGTGTGTATGGCCCTACTAATGTCCTCATACATCACCTCCACCTCATCATCCGAGTGTGCCGAGGTCGGTGCGTATACCTGGATGACCTTCAACGAATATCTCTTGGATACTCTGAGTATTAGGTACGCAACCCTGCTCGATACACTGTCGATGGCAAGAATGCTGTTAACAAGGGACTTGTGGACGAGAAACCCGACACCACCTTGGGACGGTTGGTTGCCCTCCCGGTAGTAGAGTAGGTTACCGGATTTCAGGGTTATCGTGTCCTCACCCTCTCGTCGGACTTCTGATAACCCCAGGATATCCCAATGTAACTTACTCATTTCTTCTTCCAGCTCAGCTAGCTTCTCGTCTGTCCTCATCGTGCGAATATTGTGTGTTACCAGGGCCAGTCGTCGTTTATGCAGGGGGTGGTAGCCGGATCTCTTCCGGAGATTCTTAGCACCCCTTGCTCCGCCGTGACCGGGACCGCTACCGTAGCCCGGAATAGCGGAGCTGCCGGGGACTGGGCGCCTGGTTATTTTGTTAATCTTCATTAGGGGGGGTTTTGCCATTACTCGCCACGCTTGGCATGCGGGTTGGCGAGCGCAGTAGATGGCGTTTTCCGCAGAGGATGCTGCTGTCCATCTCTGGTAGTATTTCCCTTAGCCGGTTCTTACGGCACCCACGGGAAGAGAGCGGGAGGTACTATTCTAAGCCGGTACCCCACGGCAACTAAGTATTCAGTTAGATTTAAAAAAAAATACAATACCAACAATAACTAGATTCGTTCATTGGTCCTACAATATGTAAAAAAATCCGACCAATCGTCTCTGAAAATAACACAGTCAGGATTTGGGCATGGAACCAGTTTTTTCCGGTTCTAAAAAAACCGGGCTGGTTCTTTCTTGCCATAGATGGAACACTTCAGGCATAATTCCTAAATTCCTGTTGGCATTTTGAGCTCCAACGGGTCTTTGGTACAAGTATCCAAACTTTTATTCCGGCGTTAACAGGCCACGCATCGGAGGAAAAACACATAATATACGCAGCGAAGGGGACGCCCAATTTATAGGAATTGTAATCTCCTCTTGGAGTGAGCTCTTGCACTGTACATACGCAGCGAAGGGGACGCCCAATTTATATGAATTGTAATCTCCTCTTGGAGTTAGCTCTTGCACTGTACATACGCAGCGAAGGGGACGCCCAATTTATAGGAATTGTAATCTCTTCTTGGAGTTAGCTCTTGCACTGTACATACGCAGCGAAGGGGACGCCCAATTTATAGGAATTGTAATCTCCTCTTGGAGTTTTATTTTATTTTATTTATTGAGGAACAGTAAACAGCTGTATTATAAAGTCTAATAATAAGAATACATAAAAGTCTTAGTAATAACACAGCCCACAGCACTATTCACAGATTACTAAAATGAATTAAATAACAAATACCATACCGTACATAACAAATAACAAAACAAAATAAAATTGGAACTAGAGAAAGCAGAAAAAGTTAAGCCTAGATTTTTACCTACCAATGTTACCTATTCATACTTTTTTTTTTTAGCTTTTGCACTGTACATACGCAGCGAAGGGGACGCCCAATATATGGGAATTGTAATATCCTCTTGGAGTTAGCTCTTGCACTGTACATACGCAGCGAAGGGGACGCCCAATTTATAGGAATTGTAATCTCCTCTTGGAGTTAGCTCTTGAACTGTACATACGCAGCGAAGGAGACACCCAATTTATAGGAATTGTAATCTCCTCTTGGAGTTAGCTCTTGCACTGTACATACGCAGCGAAGGGGACGCCCAATATATAGGAATTGTAATCTCCTCTTGGAGTTAGCTCTTGCACTGTACATACGCAGCGAAGGGGACGCCCAATTTATAGGAATTGTAATCTCCTCTTGGAGTTAGCTCTTGCACTGTACATACGCAGCGAAGGGGACGTCCAATATATAGGAATTGTAATCTCCTCTTGGAGTTAGCTCTTGCACTGTACATACGCAGCGAAGGGGACGCCTAATTTATAGGAATTGTAATCTCCTCTTGGAGTTAGCTCTTGCACTGTACATACGCAGCGAAGGGGACGCCCAATATATAGGAATTGTAATCTCCTCTTGGAGTTAGCTCTTGCACTGTACATACGCGGCGAAGGGGACACCCAATTTATAGGAATTGTAATCTCCTCTTGGAGTTAGCTCTTGCACTGTACATACGCAGCGAAGGGGACACCCAATATATAGGAATTGTAATCTCCTCTTGGAGTTAGCTCTTGCACTGTACATACGCAGCGAAGGGGACGCCCAATTCATAGGAATTGTAATCTTCTCTTGGAGTTAGCTCTTGCACTGTACATACGCAGCGAAGGGGACGCCTAATTTATAGGAATTGTAATCTTTTCTTGGAGTTAGCTCTTGCACTGTACATACGCAGCGAAGGGGACGCCCAATTTATAGGAATTGTAATCTCCTCTTGGAGTGAGCTCTTGCACTGTACATACGCAGCGAAGGGGACACCCAATTTATAGGAATTGTAATCTCCTCTTGGAGTTAGCTCTTGCACTTGTACATACGCAGCGAAGGGGACACCCAATTTATAGGAATTGTAATCTCCTCTTGGAGTTAGCTCTTGTACTGTACAGTTTTCACATATATATGTATATGTGTGGGACATATATATAGGTACATATATAGCGAAAATGTACATTGATGTCGTCAAGCTATGTTCCATAAATGTAAATACTTTCGCGGTTCGATAGCTTTAAGAGTTATTTTTGCAGGACCAGCAGTACCACATAGTGATGTGATGCTGACCTCTGCCATCTTCTTTCTTTTACCTCTATCCACAGCTTTGTTTTCCGAGTGGGTTGTAGTCGTGGAAACGCCAGGTACCTTCATTGCATGTTCTTTATGATCTTCGTGTGTATTTTCTAGGTAATTTGAAGAATTCGGAGAAGTTACAGACACTATGGCGACAGACACCGGACACTGGAGCTGTACAAGCAGTACTAGGCTCTCAGCAGGAGATGGGATAGAAACTACAACAGCAGACGCAAGAGTTGTAGGGCTGATTTTTTGTTACTGCCGGATTTGATATAGGTATTTCCGCTTTTTTGAGATTTTAGTGAGAGAGGTGGTTTAAATATATAAATAGGTTTGTGCTTGACCGCCAACTCGCCTGATGTTAAGTGGCGTTGCGGTCTACGATGGAGCACGCTTACCTAGCAGAAATCAATTCACTCGCGATTCAAAGACACCCAGATTATATCTATCGCGAAAGGCCCACTCAGGAAGCGTATTCCATAGCCTAGCACGAACCATTAGTATAAAAAAGTGTCCACTGAATGTGGTTCACCTAGATGTTCCACGGGGGAACACCACATCGGTGGACCACGGGTAAGAAACTATATAAATTAACTTTCACGTAATTTCAGCTTAATTTGACAGTCGAACGAATTTCAACTCTGATTTTCTCGTTGTCCTTTTATTATCCTGTTGTTATTTATTATGGGAAGCTTGAGCTTGACCACCTCATTCCGCTAATTTTGAACGACGTTACGATCCACGATGGAGCGCGCTTGCCTAGAAGGACCCAATTTCACTTACGATTTAAAAACGTCCAGATACATAAGTAGTAGTAGTATGTAAGTCATATAATGACGAGACACAACATGTACCGCATTAAGTATTGTTTTATACAAGACGATATAACATTTAAGTATATGAATGTGTGTATCATGTTATGTCTATAAAAATATATCTATCTATCATATGTAGGTATATCTGTCAAAGAAAACTCACTTAGGTACCGCATCGTACAATTTTTAAATTTCGTACATTAAAAGTGAGAACAAAGCACTCCGTTTGGTTAAAATATAATTTCTTTCTATTTTATCGCAGTAGGTGTAAAAACTAGCGTATGCACCTCTGAGATAATGATGCCTTTGTCTTGGGCGAGCTTGAATCCTTGAATCCCCTCCCGAGCTAAGCGAGGGATTTAACTCTTGTCTTGACCCTTTCCTACGTTACACTCGGGATTCAATATGTCGTCAGTGACATAAAACACTACTTTATCCTTTGGCACATAATTTATTTGGTACATAATAATTGTCTATTCAACCCCATGTGATGGGATAGACGAGAAAAAAATCCATCTAGAAGAGGTAGCCTGAAACATTTTAGATTTTATTTTACCACTGCTTATAATCATCGCCGATTTTCAGCAATACGTGGTTTACTCAGAGAGGTTTTGTAGCCATTTTGTGATATGAAGTCACTCCCATATGCCATTCTGTCCCAATCCCAATGCTACAAAATAATAGTAGGTATAATGATTGTAAAACAATTTAATTTCTATTTAATAATTAATTCCCTTTCATACAGCGTTAAATGAGAGCCAGTCAGTATACGCGCTGACCCGCGTGTTGACGCCAGGTAAGTATTCGTGCCCACAGTCGGCTCCCCAGGCGATGATACCGACGAGGATATTATCATAGTAGAGCGGACCTCCGGAGTCACCCGTGCAGGCGTCCTTTCCGCCCTCGTCCTGGATCCCAGCGCAGATCATGGTGTCAGTGACTAATCCCCCGTAGCGTTCGCTGCAGAGTTCTCGGTTGATAGTGTAGACGGTGACGGAAAGAAGGACGTCGGAGCTTGAGGGTACTCCTGACTGTAACATGATCGATGATGAGCTACCTTTGATAACACATGTCCATCCTAATCTTCAGTAATATCACTGTCTAGAGAACACTGCTATGATTGTTTAGGAAATTAGGAACAGAGATAGCCGAAAACTTGGAGACGGACATAGGCTAGGTACATTTTATCAACATTATCACAGCTCACAATCACAATCATTTCTCATCACCACTCGTCTGAAATCTGTAGGGGTTCTGTTTATTCCTTTTCCAGAACTCTTAAAATCACAATTTGTTATAACAAGTTTAGTAGGTTTACGTAAAATTTACTCACAATAGTGTCACCCCATCCAGCGTAGACGACAGGCAGTCCATCAGGCAGCTCGAACCCTTGTGGCGGGATGGGCACAGGCTGGATCCTGGGGCCGAACATCAGATAGGAAGACAGCACAACGATGCTGATGTCTCCTTCCATAACCCTCTCAGGATCCTCGTAGTACGGGTGGTTCAGGTACCGCTCGATGTAGACTATGACGCCAGTGTTGACGAAGGAACTGCCCGCGCGGGTACGCTTTCTTGAAGGATGTCTGGAAGAAAAAACGTGGTTACTGCAACAAAATTCCTATTTATTCAGACATCGGCGCACGTACATTATTTTGAGTTTACTAGCTCTTGCCCGCGTCTTGCCTTGCCTTTTTCCATCATTCAACCTTTGCTGGAAGATAAATCATATTTTTTTGGGCAGGGTAAGTAGAGTAATAACCATTAAAAATCATACATCTCTCACAAATATAAATAAACGCGTGTTTTTTGTACGCGTGTAATAACAGCGTGGACACAACTAAAGGCCTTTAGTATTTATTGATTAAACATATGTATTTTGAAATCCTAATTAAAAACCCCCTGTGCGTGAGACCGGGGTGCCGGGGGTTATGGACTAGTAAGTGAAAGTAACGTCACCATCGGCGGGTTAAATGTGTTTGCGAAGGGAGGGTTCTGTACCTGTTAATCAAATTATTACTCACCTGCGACTAAAAGCAGAGCCCAAATAGACCTCATCGTTGCAGTATCACTTGCGATGACACTTGTGAGTGTTTATTTAAATCAGTACGTATTTATATACAGTTTCTTGTCGCTAGATATATATCGACCTGTCTAATACACATCATTGATAACTATTAACAATTAGCGGCACCCCGCTGATTGGCCTGCGTGCTGGTGATAATTATTTTGATGCATTCTACTTTTATCTATACTAGTACTATACAAGTACTATAGTAGTGATTTAGTATAGTTGGTTTTCAAGAAAATAATATGGTCAATACAATTACGTTGCCTAATAGGTATCCACTAATAGGGATCGTAACCTACTAAGTATATAGAATAGAATGGAATGGAACGGAACCAAACGGAATGGAATAAGGTGTTTGATCGCTCGTTTGGAGGAATGGGATGAACGTAAATTAAGGAATGGAGTGACCTTGAACAAACTCAAAACGTTCTTTCAAGTAGGAAGGGGTGCAAGGATTACAATTAAGATTTTATAAAAGAAGGAGAGGATATAGTACAAAGATAACTGAAATCTTGACTGACATCGTTAGCATTATTCGGCGGGTGAAACCGCGGCGCGCATTACCAGTACGCCTACGCCTAGTAGGTAATATGTAATGACATACATACTGTCTGTTACAATGGGTAGATATAACATAAAAGTTATGTCGCATAACATTCATATAATACGTATTTATGTACATATACATATCGTCAGAGCTCGGCCTACAGCAATCAGACTAATCACAAACAAATGAACTACACGGACATACAGACACTCACATTAGCATTAAAATATAACTTGTTAATAGAATAAGGATTTGTGATATACCTACTTAGTCATTTACACAAATTCGGATTTTATCAGTGAATTATGTTAATTTCTATTTAAATCAAGGCATGTATTTTTTCCTGCATCGATACAAAGGTGAATACTTAAAGTGCGTTAAGTATAAATATTTCCACACGACCGACAATTTTTAGGGTTCCGTAGTAAACAAGGAACCCTTTTAATTTCGTCATAATATCCGTCTGTCTGTCTATCCGCGGCTTTGTTCAAAGACTATTTTAATACTCGAAAGCTCTAATTTGTCTTATACACATTAAATCACATCGAAAAAGTAAAAGTATAAAATATTGAAAAATTCTTTGCCTTCTGGCACTGAACTGCCAGAGATTTTGTCAAAAAAAAAATACTTTTTTTTTTTTTTTTTTTGTATAGAAGACAGATCTACGATTGACCACCAACTCGCCTGATGTTAAGCGACGGTGTGGCCGAGGATGGAGCTCGTCGATCTAGAAGATATCTATTCACTCTAGCCTTGAAAATTCCAAGATTGTAGGTCTCAGGAAACAGAGATGGCGGCAACGAATTCCATTCTTGTGCAGTACGCAACAGGAATGTGGATCGATATCGCTGAGTACGGATTTTTGGCATTTCAACGAGAAATGGGTGGTATTCGCCGACTTTCTGCTAGTCCTGTATATAGTGAAATGGGGAGGGTGGAATTAGATCGTGAAGCTCTTGCGCACATTCCCTGCGCACGGTTCCGTACCTCAAAAGGAAAAAACGGAACCCTTATAGGATCACTTTGTTGTCCGTCTGTCCGGATGTCAAGACCTTTATCTCGGGAACGCGTGAAGGTATCGAGTTGAAATTAAAACCATATACGCAGATCCATAGTATCTTGCTGCAGAAAGAAAAATAAAATTTCTCAGTTTTCGTAAAAAAAAAGTTACAGCCGAACATGTCGTAAAAAACGCACATTTCGACACTCACAAGGGAATCAAAACCTATGGGGTACTTCCCGTTGACCTAGAACTATGAAATTTGGCAAGAAGCATTGTGTTAGAGTACACATATAGGAAAAAATCCGAAAACTGGTCATTTTTAATTCAATCACAAAAAATAGTGTTATATTTTATTTTGGTGTTTTCTTTATGCATTAAGGAATGAAGGTCCAAAGTTAAGTGAATTAACCGTATCCTGTGGGGTATCTTAAGAAAGAGCTTCATTAGCATAAGCTAAAACAGGTTTTTAAATATTTTTACGATGTATATTTTTCGGTGTATGAAGGAAAATATTAAAAAAATATATGATCTCCCCCTTTTATCTACTAGTTTGTACGGAACCCTCGGTGGGCGAGTCTGACTTGCACTTGTCCGGTTTTATTTTATTTTTGCGAGAGATGTATTATTATTATTACAAAAAAATAGAGCTTACAACACTCTGGAAGTGAAGATGAATCTAACGACACCTCGCACATCAAAATCGGTCAAGCCGTTTAGGCTGTAGACGATCATCTAGAAACATACATACATACTCACATACATACACTCGAAAAACGGTACGTAACCCTCTTCTTACGCAGTCGGGTAAAAAGGCGATAAACAATATTATAAACTAAGTATTCATGTTTTATATTGATACGTAACATCATGGTGCTAAGTAGAAAAAGTAGTAAATAGCGCGATAAAGTAAACAACAGCTGGCTACCGATTGTACTCGTACCTACCTAGGTACGAGTATATATATCTATTTTTACTAGAGATAAGGCGATTAGGAACATTTGCAGTAAGTACTAAGTACACGATAGTAATTGTACTTAGCAATATTTTACGGTATACTAAAGGCTAAATATAATGTTATGAAGATTACAAAGTTAATTATTTATGTATTCTCCTGGATCTGTGGGACTTATCAGCTGCATTCATGTCAAACCGGACAAGTGCGAGTCAGACTCGCCCACCAAGGGTTCCGTACAAACTAGTAGATTTTTATTCACTAGTTTATATTTCCCCCTTTTGGGGGAAATTATATTTTCCTTCATAAACCTAAAAAGATTGTTTTTTCTTTCTGCAGCAAGAGACAATGGATCTGGTTATATGGTTTAAATTTCAACTCGATACCTTCACACGTTCTCGAGATACAGATCTTGACACCCGGACAGACGGACAGACGGATAACAGTGATCCTATAAGAGTTCCGTTTTTTTCTTTTGAGGTACGGAACCCTAAAAAATATCCTTCTGGAAAGACCCATTCAGGAAGCGTGTTCCACATCTTGGCGGTACGCACAATAGAAGTAGAATTAAAGTTTCGTTCGAGAATTACTCAACAAAGTGTGCTTTATATGTATGAAATATGTATGTAAATAAATGAATGTTTGTAACTTCACATATTTCCATACTGTTGAAAATAGATTTGAAAGCTAGGCGTTCACATACATAATAGAGTTCTAATAAGTTAGTGTTACAGTAGTTAGGATATGTACTTAGTAAAAAAAATAACTTTCATGTTCTATCATTGACATCGAAGGAGACAGCAGACTTAGTCGACGTGTTCTCACAAGGGTGCGTTTCCACTGCGGACCGGAGCGGAACTGACCAATCACAATGCTCGATCTCCGTCCGAAACAAGGAAACGCACCCGACAGGCTCGCGTCTAGCGAGTGCAACAGCACCTAAGTAAACAAAGGATCAGATGAAATAATACAGTTGTAACGTTCCAACTCATCTTTATTAAATCAGTCTCATAGGGGAGAATTGTTGATTGACGCACACAAACAATCAACAAAATGATCATAGAATTGGAGATTTATCGACCGATCTCCATACTTCAGAGGCAGGGCCCAATAGACAGGGCCCGAGAAACGCACGAATAATTTTCAGTCAATCGACAATTGATGGAAAATTGATGAATATAATTGTAAAAAATCAGACGTACACATGTCTTGCATACTTTTAATATGCCTTTTGTGAAGTCGGTTAACAATCCGAATCGACAAAACCAAAAATTCGCCAGCAAAATAAAGGAATTGTCGCATTTCGTCTTTATGTCAAAAATAATCTACAATTGTGATGTTAAGAGTCTTACACAAAACGGTGGGTCTAACTTACTAAATTATTCTATTTGAAACTATAACAATCACAAAATCGGTCCTCAGTTGGTTTGTAGATATACAATTGTTGAATGTACTTTTGATAAATATAAGTAGGTACGTATTTTACTCATATAAACACCATTTCAAATAATTGTTATTTTGGGCGACAAACGACCAAAAGTCAAAATTTAAACATTTATTTACGCACTTAACATAGCTATCAAATTGCTTATACAATGCAATAGCTATTTAAATATTTTGTAAGGCAGTTTTATCGAGATTGATGTTTGCAAATCAATCAAAGTATACGCATTAATTATATATCTAACAAAAAAGGCGTGAAGAACGATATCTATTTGTATCGTCCATTCAACAATATAATATGGTTTAGGCTCGGAATATCCAAAGTCACAAGTCTTAAAATTATCTCTCATCAAAAAATAGTGCGGGTAACCATAGCCAAAACTTCCTATAGGTACTGCCCATTTTGAAAATCACACATTTGTAGAATTGTTTATGTGACAATTTCTCATTAAGAGAACTAGGCATTTGTAAAATTATTTTAAATCTCGGAGGACATTTAATAATTGGGCATTCTGCGCCTCAACAGAAGAATGAGCCCAAAATGAGAATAACTCCAGCGACTTAGTGATGTTATTATGAAGATTTCGTCTTCTCCCATCTTTGTAAGTAGCTATGAGTCTAGAATTTTACATTTTGAAAACCATGGACGAGCGAGAGAGAGAGAGAGAGAGAGAGAGAGGTTGTGGTTAGTTTTAATATCGGTCTTTATTGGCGGCAAATCTATTTGTTAAATAAACAGGAGATTAATAATGACATATTTAATTCATCCATAATTTTCTATCGAAAATTATGGATGAATTTTTGGCGTTAATCTCAACTTTTTTCGTCAAACATTGATTTAAAAATATAAATCGACGTTAAAGCTAACCACAACAACATCATTGTAAAACTATACTCGTTTCGACCAAACTTGGTAAAACACTTTTGCATGGAAACCATACCACCTTAAAGTTCGTCATAGAAACTATAAGGGTTCGTAGTTTACTACGGAACCCTAAAAACAATATCAAACGCTACAATATTGAAATTAATTTTTAAAATAGTGCAGTTTCAATTAAAATTTTCAAATTGAATTTTAATGTTTCAAATTGAAACTTAATAATGAATGTGAATTGCGCAGTAAGTACTGAAGTTTTAACTTCATTTTCATAGTTAGAAAATAACTACATGATAGTTCTATTTATATTATACATACAAGTTCATAAATATCTGTCAAATAACATTAATATATTTACAACTTTGAAACGCATTTATCATGAAAATATACAATAATGAATAGTACGTACATCATCCGATACAATAAATTATATAAAATTTACATGCAAATTACGGTCGATATAATCGACTATAGTTTCAATCGCATTCGGCCCTTTTCCAGATAAGTGTTTATTGTCTAGAGCGCGGTGGCGCGCAGTATTATTTGCTATCCTACCATACTAAATACATTCCTCCATCCTTTACCAATAACATCCAAACCGGTTTACCCGTTACACGGGTTGTTCCGATCAAACACTCCTATAAGGTGTCACACTACACATTAACCAAGATTCACATTTAGGATGCGACCGACCGCATCAGTGGAAACGCACCCCTACACGAAAATAAAACAATCTGCTGTTCAGAAAGTCAATAAACTTGAGTATATGTTATAGCAGATTTGTTTCGTATTTCGCAATAATGTATTTAAATAAAAGTGGTTCATTGTAACGAGTACAGTGACCCAGTAATATGTTCTTATCGCCGTACTCTACAGGGTTCGACTTAGTACACTAAGCCGAAAAAATATTATTGTACCCGTCATTATAAAGAACTTTACAATAAGAACATAACTAAAATGACAACTGTTCCATAAACAAAACACAGCTGTTTCATGTTTTCTAAGGGTTTCACGGTTGTTTCTCATTGAAATGTATCAAATACACGCGATAAATCCGTTAACATTTGTTTCATTTCAACGAGATGTTCCATAGACAAAGTCACACAGATACACATATGGCACATGTTTTTTTTTTCGCGATCTCAGTTATCCCTATAGTAAAGGTCGTTTATTATCAGTACAATGACCTTCCTTCCGCTTAGACTGAAGGAGCTTATGGAAACCAGTACCCCTATCCACAACTTGTCGGATTCGGAAACTATATCTCCAGCTCTGTCATTTCCTGATGACATGAATGACATAGATGGAGATATAGTTTCCGACCCGATTCTGAATCCGAAAAGTCATGAATAGCCCTACAGATAGCTGATAAAATACATGGGTACATTTATTTTATAAATACATCCTTCTAAGATACATAAAAACATCTAAAACAGAATACACTAGGTCCACTCGAATTGACTGATCGAGTACTAAATATTACACACAAACGTCTCATTATTGTATGATATTATTATTTAGCTTTATCTTCGGTTAACTTTTGGAAAAGCTTCCCAATATCCTGGCTGCCCGCGGCCGCGGCGGCCGGCCGCTTCAACCTGTGTTTGGCGGAGAGCTTCGGTATGTAGGCGGGGGTGCGCTTCGGCGACGGGAACGTGTCCACTTTAGAGCGACCCCCGAGCCCGTCGAAGAAGTAACCCAACTGTTCGGCCTCGCGGGTGTCCGATGTCAGTGGCGGCTTCTGGTGGAATATACTGAGCGGGTTCGAAGTATCGAATTGTTTCCTTGCCGCGTTGATTACTGCGAGCTCTGATGGCTGCGAAAAGAAAGACAAGTTTTAATCGACTTCAAAAAAGGAGATCATCAATTAATGTGTATATATGTAATATTATTAGAATTGAACAATTTTCACTAATGATAGTCTATATTCCATAAGTGTATGTAAATGCTTAATGTTATTTTTCTGTAATTTTGTTATCATGTGGTTTTTCATAAAGCGTTATCTATTTATCTACGTAAGTATGTTTGTCCACGTATTACGCGGAAACTAGAAGTCGGATTACAATAATTATTTTTATGGTTTCCTTAAGATTAGGGAATAGTGAAAGTTTTATCAAAACCATTTATTTTAAGATTAAAACGTTTCAACGACGTAATTCAAAGTACCGGCACGCCACCGCTGAGTCAAACAGTTATTACACAATGAGAAAAAAACCTATTGATTGAATAGTTGAACTCCCATTTTTATTTAAAACTAGTTGCGCCCGGCTGCGTTACCCGCTGTTTTACATAAATTTTAACAAAGGAGTTATAATTTTTCGGGATAAAAATTACGCTTTGTGTTAATCCAGGGTGTCGGCTACTTCCATACCCAATTTCATCAAAATCGATTAGTGTGAAAAAGTAAAAAACATACAAATAGACTCACCAACTTTCGCCTTTTATTTATTTATATGTCGAAAACATGATTGATATTTTGGACATGACTCGCAGCGCGGGCTTTAGCTCGCAGTGCCAGACGAGACGCGAATGTATTAGTTTCTTCTAGTCTAGATGTTTATCTAGTTCCATCATAGACCGCAACGTCGTTTAACATCAGGCCAGTTGGCGGTCAAGCTCAACCAAAAAAAAACTCATATTATGCTCAATTTCTTAATTTGTGTACTCCTATTATGTAATATTTTGGAAATGTATTTATGGATATAAACAATTATTATTATTATTACCTTTATCTTGTGTTCGTAGTGGGTGTTCTCCCGGCGGTGCAGGAGGGAGAGCGCCGGGTAGCCCTGCTTCAGCCGCAGGTAGGGGGAGTCGGGGGAGTCGGCCGGCTCCATGCGGGTCATTGACGCATTCTACAAACAATTTGTTGCTCTACTATACACATTTTTAGGGTTCCGTACCTCCAAAGGAAAAAACGAAACTTTTACAGGATCACTTTGTTGTCCCTGACTGGATAATACCGAAAATAAGATCTCAATGATCTGAATTTCTGATCAAGTTTGACAGCAGCCATCCGAAAATAAGATGTCGATGATATCTATCACTTAGGTGTAGAACCAACTAGTCTAGAATAAGTAGTTCACGCGATATGATTCAATTCAATTCTTGTCTATGGCGTTCTTAAGTTCTCGCCAATGTCACGTTGTTTGATTTTGTTGTTTTTTTTGTGACACATCAGTTAGGCATTTAAGTTGCTCTGCTTAATAAGTGACTCTCCGACGAAGTGGCCTTGCGAGTGAACGTCTGCCAGACTACGCTGGAACCTCAAGTTTAGCATCTGTCTCTCTATATCAAGTTTGACTTCTGTCACTTTGGAAGTCAAACTTCTTTGTTGTATTAAACTGGTATACATACATTATGCAAATTCAAGACTTATGCAGCTTGTATTTTTGCAACTGAATTTCAGACTAGACCTTTTGGGACTTGTCATTTTGGCCCTGGACTTTTTGGGACTAACCATTTTGGCCCATTGGACCTTTTGGCTCACTGGATTTTTCGGCCTACTGGACTTTGTGACCCTGATCGGTTTTGATGATGCCAGAACTAGTTATGAGCAGTTTTATACAATTTATATATAGTATAATATATGTTAGGGTCAAATATTAGAAACGCTCATTATTTCTAATATTTGACCCTAACATGTACTATATATAAATTGTACAGAAATCAATAATACATTACTATTATCGGGCTTCTGGTTGCACTTACCAATTTGTGTTCGTCCATCCCAGTGTTGAGGCCGACTGATTCATCCAACTCAGGGCGGCTAGGGCCTGCGGGGTATTTAGCGATCTTGGCGACCATCTCTTTTACACACAACTCTGTCGTATCCGGGGCTTTTCTCTTCATCATCGTTTCATATTTGTTGGTTAACACGGAGAGATGGTTTTCTAGTTGTCTGAAATTATTTTACTTTATAGTAACAGTGGCAAAAAGATGCACCAATAACTGCCAATGTACGCCAGAAATAAGATGTACTCAACGTTATGTATAAAACCCTGTTTCGTGTCGCGGGTTCAATCTACATTTTTCATTTTTCCATATGAGGCACTCGAATATCGTGAATAACGACAGTAATATATCATTTATTCAGGGTTACTTTTGACTAGTCACACTTTAGGGCTTAACAGTGCACAGGAGTGTTACGATAACTTGTACTAATCCCAAGCAGGTCAGCGTACATTGGGTTCTGGTTCGTTAATACTTAATGTCAAAATGGCCTTTGCTTGCTTTAACCTAAATTTCAATTTGTTTTTATCTCAAAATGCTTGAAATGAATAAATTGGTCATTATTAACAACCTTTACTATGGATCCAAAGTAAAAGTGACCGTAACACCTTGTTTAGCGTATGTGATTGAACATAAATAGATACATACGCTATCTGGACGCGCAATTGTCCCACCATGGTCTTCTCGACGGAGAGTTGTCGTTTTGTTTCGTGCAGCTCATTCCGGTACTCGTTCTTCCTCGCTTCACAGTCCACTAGAGCTCTGGAATGTAATACATAGTTATACTACATGTTAAATCGAGCTATTATTCAATAGGAACGCCAACGCCACTAAAATGCACTCGATGAAGTCCTTGACGTAATAAGGCTACTGAACGCCAGTCAGTCGCGCGGCGACGGCGTCAGCTTACGAGGACGTTATAGAAAATATCGCACATTTCGTATCGGGTTAGGCAGTCTACAGGTGTCTGTTTGAACACTGGCAGTATGATGTTGAGTACTCAATTCTCGTTCCAAATAACCAAACAAAATTGGTGGAAAATATTTTACCTAATTATCCTGAGCAAATACAAAAATTACGGACAGTCAAACTACGCACGTCGTCGAGAGTACATGCAAGTCGCGCGATCTCTGCGCCACGTCCCGTGACGTAGTTATGTGACATGCGCTTGCGCTCGCGCGGTGCGCGAGAGTGCGCGATGTACATACATTCAGGAATCTTGGGAAAAACTTTAACCGAACTTTAACTTTTCAGGGTTTTTTTAGTATTTGTTTCGGGTTTATTTCTTTTATTTAGACTAAATAACATGTCCTTGAATATAGCTACGCTCATGCGGAGTCAAGCGTTGCGCGTTTACCTAAAAATCTGATTTACCAAAGTTCACTTTATTTTCAAATAAATTTTACTAATATGATTAAAAACTATTTTTTTATATAATAATTTAAAAGAATATCTACAAATTTATACAGTTCGAAAATTCCACACATCCGACGGGACTAGAACCCGCATATTCCGATCTGTACTTGGGGAGCTTTTACCAATTTGGCCATAGAGGTGTCACGAATTTCCTTTAGATCGGCGTACATCGAGGACACCAGAGACAGACAAGAAAAAAGCAACCCTCACGTGGCCACCAGCGGATCAGAGTCTCTGAATTATTGACTTGAAAAAAAGCATTTCTCGATCCGTGCTTACTGATGAGATACCTTTTCAACGAAGTAGCGAACAGAGCTATGGTCCTTAGATCTGTGTAGCTTTGCAACATTTTATCCACCTCGTCTGCTGTTGCATTCAACACCTTCTGGAGACTGTAATAGAAATGTAAATTATGTGTACTCATAGTGGAGTTTGAGCCATCTACATCCAATATATTCTCATACACCAGACGTAGATGGCACAAAATTGGTTGCGGAGGGCGTTAGAAAACAGCCTATGCCCATCAGTGGGCAAATAAATGTAGACTGATGAGAATGAGAATATATATTTTTTTACTCCTTATCTCATGTATTTTCTAGTTATTTTTATTTGCATTAATTAAAGACATTTCACTTATTTTTCTCAGGGGTGCCCTGTACGATATTACCCACCGAATTGTGTAAAGAAGTGACATGTAACATACTGTTTGTTATGAATAAATATGAATGTGAGGAGATGGGTCGCACCTTTTCCCCATCCGCATAACTCAATTATTATTACATCTCGAAATTCGCGATTAACTACAATAATAGATCAGCTCAAAACTTTCTGAACTTTAATGAAAACTATTTGAACATTGTGTTCACAACTTTTCAAGATAAATATAGTGCTTAGCTTAAATAAATATATAGCTTTCTTAGAAAAAGATTTTAAACATGCTTGTAAGGTAGTCTTCTTTTCGATCACTGGATTCACTGGCTGTGGTGTTTCGACATATTCTTGGCCTATTATTATTTTACCCTCCACTTAATAAATTTTAAGTACCCATCCAAAGTCTGTAAATTCTTATGTAGCGTTTGATTTTCCTCTTTCAATTTATTAGTTTCTTTATTCTGTATCTTGAGATAGTTCAGTTGTTCTTTGAGTGCGGTCACTGCAGAGTCCTGGTTTACCAGTTTCTTCTCATAAGATCTTAACAACTCTCTGAAAATAAACACAAAATATTGTTTAAAACAAGTCAGACAAGCAGTTTTTTTTATCTAACTTGATACACTGTTGAGTGTACGTTTTTTGGGAGAAAGTATGCGTAAAATCACTGCATGCGCATTTTTTACAATAAATTCAGTAAAACCACTTGTTTATTAGGAAGAAGTTCTTTGAAGGTTACGAAAAAAACATTTTTTTTTATGCAAGAGATGTATTATTATTATTCCAAAAAAATATAGCCTATGACAATCTGGAACTGAAGACGAATCTAACGACACCTTGCACATTAAAATCGTTTGTCGTGTAGATTGTAGACGATCATATAGAAACATACATACATACCCACATAAAAATTAATATATGTATACTACAAACATACATACACTCGAAAAACATAACCCTCCTTCTTACACAGTCAGGTAAAAATGTCAGGTAACATGTATGTACATTAAAAGAAAAACAAAATACCAGTCTGCAGAAAAGCAGTTTTTGCTTATGCTTGATACACTGTTTAATGTACGTTTTTTGAGAGAAAGTTTGCATAATATTGTAAACAGAACCGTCGCTTAACATTAGGCGAGTTAGTGGTAAATCGTAGATCTATCTTACATGAAAAGAATAAAAAGAATATAATTACTCATTGTTTAGCATAATTTTAATAAAATCACTTGTTTGTCATAAATAGTTCGTTGGAGGTTATGAATAAACGCATTTTTTTATTTTTTGCGAGAGATGTATTATTATTATTAAAAAAACATTGCCTATGAAGCCTACTCAGGAAGTGAAATATAAAGACACCTCGACCATCAAAATAAGTCTAGCCGGTTAGGCTGAAGGCTGTCATATAGTAACGTACATACATACGTACACCCAAAAACATAACCTTTCTTCTTACGCAGTCGGGTAAAAAGGAAAAAAATACTGTATTTAGACTTCACAGTCTAAATACAGTATTTTTTTACTAATACTAGATACAGTATTAGATTTCGTTTATGCCAGTGCATTAATAAAGGAATTAAAGACACTTTGTCTTTACACAATAGAGAAAATAAGAAGTGTTATTTAGACACATTCATGGCAATTATTATACCAAGAAGTTTTAATGAAATTCGAATTACTTATGTAACCTCACAGGCTAGATTGTAATTATATTAAAGAATGCTTTAATATTGTTCCTTAAGCAAATGGAAAAAAAAACCTACGTTGTGTTTTTCATGTCTGCCATTAGAGCCTCAAGCTTGTCATCTTTTGATTTGTTGGAGGCCTTCTGCTCCCTCAACTGCAGAGCGAGGTCATCTAGCCTGGACTGTAGTGTGGGCACATCTTCCCTACTTCCTTCATTGGACACAGTAGGATAGAGACGGAACATGCATCTATCTGTCACTTTGTTGCGACATTGAGGGCAGCTCTTTGATCTGGCGATGAGATAAATTTTATCAAACTATCAAAGAAACATACCAAATGGAGAACAGACACGAAATGGGTGACCACCAGCTCGTCGAGTTAAATATATTATCCACTGCAGGACATAGGCCTCCCCATGAATTTACAAAAAGACCGATTGGAAGCAGCTTGCATCCAGCGTCTTCCCACAATTTGTATGAGATCATCTGTTCTTCTCATGGCTGGTCTTCCTACCCTGCGCTTGCTGCGCTATATTATATTTATCGCTATTAATTAATCCAAATACCAAATTCCATGCTCCTAACATTAAACCCCCAGAACTTTCACACAATCATTTATACCCTTTCAACCTCTTAACATGGCCCTTTTGCAAAATCCGTTCTTAGCTGACAAGTTTCCAATATTTATGGGTGCTGCGCACTCTCATGCACTGAGCGAGCGCAAGTAATATAATTATGTAAGTATGTCATGCAGTGATCATGTGATTTTTTTCATGATTTAAATAAATATTAGAGGACATTTAACACAACACTATCTAGCCCCATAATTTAGTAAATCTTGTACTATGGGAACTAGATGGCTGATAGAATATATATAGTATATATATTTAACACATTATGATAGTCAGAAACACCCAGACACAGAACAAACACCCACACTCATCTCACAAATGTTTGCCCTGGGCGGGGATCGAACACACGACCTACAGCCTAGCAGGCAGACATACTACCAACTGAGCTGTGAGGCCAGTTATTTTATTTTACCACTGAAACATAATTAATATATCCACAACTAATTACAGGTTTCAAGTAGGTACTAATAAGAATATTTGAGCTAAGGCGCTTCGCTTCACTTCTTTTTACGCGATGGTCGTATTGTGGGACAATGTATTGAATTGACTGCTATAAGAACACACTGTAATCCTAAGAAACTAGAGGTTTAAGGTACATATACAAGTATATAGCAATGAGATGTACGGATGTTGCAAGCATATTTCGGAATAACATAAAGTACTCTATACGTACTGTACTTACCTTTCTATCCACTGTGCCAAGCAGTGGTGGTGGAATATGTGACCACATTTTGTCACGTAAGAACTTTCGGCTTGGCTTATTAAATCACTGCAGATAGTGCACAGTATATTCATATTTATATGTCTGAAACTGTTAAAATTATCACTGATATATTGGAGGAATTGTACGTACGACTATTAAAAAAAGGGTGAAGAAAAAGAAACAATTATTTACCCTCTTTCGTTGTCCTTACCTATTGATTGAAGTAACCGTTAATGAGCAATAAGATATGGAAGGATAAATTGAGCAATTAGTTTCTTCATGCGCACATCGTACCGTAGACACTGGACCATTTAGATTTAAATTAGAATATTTAAAATACCTAGATGAAGAAATAAAATAACCAAAAAATAACAACAATAACAATTAGATACCCACAGACTAGTTAGATAAATAGATCCTTTAACTCATCTTTTTCTTTTTGTATTGGACCCGCATTAAAGCATTTGCCAGTGTCAAGAATTAGGATTTTTTCAAGTTTCTTGAATAAAACAAGTTGTAAATGTTCTAATCACAATCTAAGTCACGTATACAGTCAATTTATAAGTCGAGTCCTGCTTCAGTAAACTGGTGGCGACTTTACTAGAAGCTTCTATGCAGTTTTGCCGACAACGTAAAATCACATGTTTTACTGCTTTATTTCACTTGCCTACACTCACGTACTTTATCGAACACTTAATGAATAAAACACCACCATTTTTATAGCATTAATGTTCAAAATAACACAAGTTAAGAAAATGAAACAAAGCAACAACACGTTACTAAGACGTTCCCACAAAAACAAACAGAACTAAATAGAAATGCTATGTAGGCGGACTAGGCGGTTCCCGACCAGTTATGGCCAGCAGCCTTGAACCGGAACCAATTGAGCTCGTAATTCGACTGAGACAGTACGTGCGTCAGTACTTCAAAGTGGACGTGTAACAATTTAATAATGCCTTAGTGTGCCATTTTAGAACGCAAAAATAGTAGCACTACAAAAAAAATATCAGATGGAGGTATTTCATTTTACAGGTAAGTGTTATTTTTTTTTTTTTTACGAAATAAAACAATTTCGAGAGGATCACAAATTAATTTTATTGTTACAGTCAAAATACAACTAAATCTTTATCGTAATAAAGTATAATTTGAACTAATTGGGCTAGCGCTACTCAACTCAACATGAAGTTGCGTTTAGTAATTTTCGACTTTAACACTAAGAACTTTATCAGTTAAAATTTTATTAATGTAGACTACATCTAGCGTGCAATGCAGAACTAGTTTGTGTCATGTTGATTTGCAATGAAATAAGTTATGTGTTGAATTAAAGAGGTTTTGTGAGCTTTATATAAAAACCTTATTTGCATGTGATCTTCTTATGTTTAGAGGAAGAGATTTGTTATGTATGTCTGTCAAGAATATATGAAAATATTTGTCGGATTATGAAAATATAATTTAATTGTATTGGATTCAAGTGGTGTTATTTCATAGTTAAGAGTATACGCAGGAGCAGGCCTTGCCTTTTTTCTTAAAAATATGTATAATCTATAGATCTAAGCCAAGATAAAGTCTCACGTTTAGAATTTAAGGCGTATTTTCAAATGAGCTGTATTTGACTATTGTGCTTAGTAAACTGAACTATAAAATGCCATTGTGATAATAATTACATTTGTAGTGCAAATTACGATAGATATCTTACTTGTGTGAGTTTGCCGACAGTGGTTCTGGGTAATACCTAGTAAGCCATTTCTATTTACTTCTGTCTTCTGTGCTATAACTATAACGGCTTTGATAGCTCATATCATTCAATTTTGGCCTCGCTCGATTAGCAAAAAAAAAAGGAATAAAACCGGTCAAGTGTGACTCGGACTCGCGCACAAAGGGTTCCGTACCATTATAAATATAAACAAGGCAAAAAAATCATGTCGGATGTATGGGAGCCACCCTTAAATATTAATTTAACCACCGACACCGACAACCGGACCACGGGAAAAAGTACTGTAGTTCCTTAGTACTGTAACCGTACCACGGAAGATTTATTCTTTTCCATGGTCCAGTTAACCGGACCACGGAATTTTATATTAAACTATTTTGTGATTCTAAGCAATTCTTATTTAGTTTGACTTTTGTAGGGGAGACCTTAGGTAGGTCTAGCTGGTATCATTTCGCCTAGAACTATGTCTAACCAAACTCTAGTGGCTGATACTAGGTTTAGCCAATATCATAAGTTAGGTTCGAGTTTTTTTTGCAACGTGATACAACTTAAGAAATTGGTTGTTTGTAAAGTCGGTTTACGGACGATAGTGTAACGTGACAACATACGTCCGCACGCAAGCTCCGAGGAATGATAATTGAAGCGACGGTCGGGCGCGGCGCACACCCGCCCGCTTCCTCGGCCACCACGCGCGGTTGTAACGGGACAAGGAGCGTAACGTAACGGGACAATGAGTCATGCTTTTTCGTGCATGCAGCCGGCGTTCATCGATTTATTAGACGTTGTCTCGTCAAAAGGTCAAATAAAATCCATTTTAAATCTTCCGTGGTCCGGTCCACCGTACCATGGAAAAAAATAAATCTTCCGTGGTACGGTCACAGTACCATAGAATAAATCTTTTTCCTGTGGTCCGGTTGACCGGACAACCGAATCGGACCACGGGCAATGAGCGGTTAATAAAGGCAATTATCCGTTAAAAAAAATTATTACATTTAGACTGTTTGACACAGACTTCAACATTTTTTTTATCTTTGGCGGCTGCTGTCTCAAAAGTCCATTCTTCCAACAACAGACGAAAGAATCAAAGTGACAAGACAGTATTGATGTACTTGATACTTGTACTACTGATGAGAATTACTGTTTTAGGGTTCCGTACCTCAAAAGGAAAAAAACGGAACCCTTATAGGATCACTTTGTTGTCCGTCTGTCCGTCTGTCCGGGTGTCAAGACCTTTATCTCAGGAATGCGTGAAGGCATCGAGTTGAAATTAAAACCATATACGCAAATCCATAGTATCTTGCTGCAGAAAGAAAAATAAAATTTTTAAGTTTTCGTAAAAAAATTATAGCCGAATATGTCGTAAGAAACGCACATTTTGACACTCACAAGGGAATCAAAACCTATGGGGTACTTTCCGTTGACCCTAGAACTATGAAATTTGGCAACAATCATTGTGTTAGAGTACATATATAGGAAAAAATCCGAAAACTGGACATTTTTAATTTAATCACAAAAAAATAGTGTCCGTATGCAAGGAATGAGGGCCCAAATTTTAAAGTTAATTAACCGTATTATGGTATCATATGAAAGAGCTTCATTAGCATAAGCTTAAACAGGTTTTTAAATATTTTTACGATGTATATTTTTCGGTTTATGAAGGAAAATATTAAAAAAAAATATGATTTCCCCCTATTATTTAGTTTGTACGGAACCCTCGGTGGGCGAGTCAGACTCGCACTTGTCCAGTTTTAATTTAATTACAATTAAATTAAGTGTGTATGATAAACTTTCTCGGAATAAGTGACTATTAAAAAGAATTATTTTTGGCGGGCACGTAAATCTTTTGACGTTCCCGCCAAAAACCTAAACCCAAATCGGTTTGTTGCTCGTGCTAATACCAATCTTACTACTAAAAGTAACACCGGTAATTGAATTACCCTTCTTACTACTTTAGTTTAAAGTTGTTAGAACAGCAATAAAAAATTGCCCGTGTTACTACCGTAAAACTAAAAACAATAAAAACAAAACAAAATATGACGAATTTGTATTTCAAACAAAATGTAAGTAGGTATTATGCTTATGAAAAAAAATCGGTATCGGTATCGGTATAGGTATCGGTATCGGTATCGGTATCGGTATCGGTATCGGTATCGGTATCGGTATCGGTATCGGTAGCGGTTTCGGTATCGGTATCGGTATCGGTATCGGTTTCGGTATCGGTACCAGAAACCGGAAACCGGAAACCTGAAACCGGAAACCTGAAACCAGAAACCGGAAACCGGAAGTCGGAAGCCGGAAATTAGAAACCGGAAACCAGAAATTAGAAACCAGAAACCGGATAACCGCCAATAACCGAAAGTCGGAAGCCGGAAACCTCCGACACCGACACCAACACCGACACCGACACCGACACCGACACCGACACCGACACCGACACCGACACCGACACCGACACCGACACCGACACCGACACCGACACCGACACCGACACCGACACCGACACCGACACCGACACTGACACCGACACCGATACCAATACCGATACAGATACCGATACCGATACTTATATTATCCATGCCCAATTACAGCATACTACTTACTTAATAGTCTTTGAGCAAAGCCATGGACAGACTGACAGACAGACGGACAAACAAACGGACAGACAGACTGTCAATCATGGCAAAACTATAAAGGTTCCTTGTTTACTACGGAAGCTTAAAAAAGCGACCACATTTCTCTTAAGAATTTTTGGCTACGCTGAAACAAACAACGTGAATCAACTTCGTTGTAAAGTTCCGTACAGAAAATAATTTCGGTCTCGAAACTATGTACTTTGCAAATGTATTTTTCCTGCTACGAAACCGTGGTTACGAATACGGAAAAAACTTCTCCGATCGTAACCAGTTTCGCACGAAATTATAGTTACGTACGCGGCCGAAGTGGAGTTTTTCGTTTATTTTATTTAATTTTTTGGTTAAATTCAATGTTTTTTTTTTCATAAGCATAATACCTACTTACATTTTGTTTAAAATACAAATTCGTCATATTTTGTTTTGTTTTTGTTGTTTTAGTTTTACGGTAGTAACAAGGGCAATTTTTTATTGCTGTTCTAACAATTTTCAACTAAAGTAGTAAGAATGGTAAGTCAATTACCGGTGTTGTGCTACTACCAATCTTACTACTAGTATAGTAAGATTGGTAGTAGCACAGCCCGTGCTACCAATCTTACTACTAGTAGTAACATAAACTGCCGTGCTACACGGGCAACAAACTCCCAAATCATCATATTCTGTCTTGTAACTTTAAATCATTCCGTCTGTGTTTGGGAGAATAGACTTTAGAGAAGCAGCCACCAAAGAAAAAAAAATGTTGAAGTCTGTGTCAAACAGTGTAAATGTCAATTTTTGACCAAACTCCATACATTTTAAAATTTTCTAGTTTTTAAATTACAATATTCTCTTTGGTTTTTACTGTTCTGCGTTTCGGAGCGCCAGGCTGGTTGGCTGGTTGTTGTGTGAGCGAGTGAATCGTGTCGCCCGTAGTTTTATTTATATTTCATTTATCTATTATTAAATCTACAAAATACTTTTAGACTATCTTCAAGACAGTTCAAGACAGCACATGCGCGTATAGGTGTTTATAAAACGGTCGCGTAATTTCACGCTATAGTGAGTGTCGTAAATAACCAGTGCGAATCCAAATGTTTTTATTTAGTGATACAGCTTTACGTCTGAAAAATATATATGAAAACCTACTTTAGTCAATAATTTTCAAAAATAGCCATTCGACCCGAATTCTAGTCGTATAAATCAGTCGGCTGTCTCATAAAAATCAATGTTTTGATAAGATATCAATCTAAATATTTTCTGAATGATTAGAGTTAGCGAGTGATAATGTCGCGTGAACAAAGTGATAATATGGCATAAATACTCCGCTAAAGTACTATGTCAACAGTGATTTAAATATTACGAGTTTGTGTTAAAGCGTTTTGTAAATAGTTCCCAAGATGCCAGGGAAAATTAAGGTAAAAGTGTTGGCGGGAAGGAACTTGCCCGTGATGGATCGGGCTAGCGACACAACTGACGCTTTTGTAGAGATAAAGTTCGGAGGAGTTACACACAAGACCGATGTGTGCAGAAAATCTTTAAATCCTCACTGGAACAACACTGAATGGTACAGATTTGAGGTAAGATATTTTTCTGAAGTAGTATTATTTTATCATATTTATAGAGTTCCCCAGAGAAACCACTTATATTCCAGGCTGAAAGTTTTCTGTTATTTCTGGATGTAAGCCACATTTGTTTAAAAAAAACATCTGAAAAGATACTTTGGCAGAAGAGGAAATAACAGGATCCATTAAACTTCCTAATTTATAAGAGTGAGCAAGATTGTAAAAACTTCAATATAGTTCATCAATATTACTATCAAGACCACACCTGTCCTTCTATTCGAGATGCTATAACAGCTTTCTTTCCACTACAACATCATCATCATCATCTCAGCTATATGAAGTCCACTGCTGGACATAGGCCTCCACCATGGATTTCCAAAAAGACCGATTGGAAGCGGCTTGCATCCAGCGTCTTCCCGCCACTTGTATGAGGTCATCAATCCATCTCGTGGCTGGTCTTCCTACGCTGCGCTTGCCGGTCTCCACTCGAGAACCTTTCGGCCCCATCGGCCATCCATCGGCCATTCGCCGTGGGGCTTAGAATAGTACCTACCCCTCTCTTTCCGTGGGTACCGTAAGAACCGGCTAAGGGAAATATCACCAGAAGTCCGCCTGCCAGTACTGCCAAAAACCAAATTTTAGTTTTTTGAAGTGAAACCTTCTTTAGCAGCATTGTGCATTTTTGGGATGGGTAAAAAATGTTAAACGCGCGTCAGATCGTAAGATGAACAGTCAGAAACCTATTCTAACGTTCTGCATTTAAAGTTCATTATTGTATGTACAAGTTTGTCCATCTAGCATGACGTCATTTCGTTGCGCTGAATGCTTATTTTCGACACATTCACGTAAGACTCGTTAGTTCAATAGGTTAGAGCACCGACATAAATTTCAATTGTCAATCGGAGGGCGGAGGTTCAAATCCTTCATGGGTTAGTCTTTTTGCTATTTTATATTTTAGTTTTCACTTCTGCCGGCACTCCCGGAGTGCAACCTGTTGGTTTTTTTCTCTCTTAACTGATAATCAAAGACTTCCCTAAAATATTTTCTAAAAATAAAAATATATAAGTATTCCTGTCCAACAATACTTCACACTATGAAGTAGATGAAAAATATATAAACATCCCTACTGTTCATATGTTTCGGGGAGGTATCCAAATGTTTTTCTTTTTTACCTGACTGTGTAAGAAGGAGGGTTATGATTTTCAAGTGTATGTATGTTTGTACGTATATGGGTTTGTAATTTTGTATGTATCTGTGTATATGATCGCCTACAGCCTAAACGGCTTGGCCGATTATGATGGGCAAGGTGTCGTAAAATTCGTCTTCACTTCCTGAGTGTGTTTTTTTGTATTTAAAAAAAAAAGCGTTTTTACTAGAATTATTCTAAAGAATGCGCATTTATAATTTTTTACTGCGATTTTATGCATACTTTTCACAAAATACGTACACTGAACAACCTATCAAGCATAACAAAATCGTAAGTTCGTTTGCTTGTCTGCAGTCAGGTTTTTTATTTATTTTAAATATAGGTACTTGCTTAGGATCTTATTTTACCAATTTGTTGGTGTGATTGTATATATCTATGTGATATTTATCTATATCATATCCATTTCTAAAACAGAAAAAGTTAAAGTTAACAATAAAGTGTGTAAATAAATGAATGGAATACAAGCTATTTATACTGGATGTTAAAAGACCAACACACCATCCTATAAGTAGACAAGTTGGTAATCAGTCAATGGTGGAAGCTACACACTTTAGGAATAAATCCAGGTCTTCTGAGAAACTATTAACTAAGGATGTGAACAATGAACATGTTGATTATTTATAGAAGACCATTTGGCCAAATGTGGAGTCAAATGGCCTTATTTGTCTTTGATGCTCTGCCTGCCTCGTAAGGGAAAACAGGCACGATTTTGTGTTATGTTTTGTAGAGCTGCACTTGACCAGCTATTTCATTTAGTGTAATTAAAGCAAGAGGAATGCTCCTATTGTGTACCTATTCGAACCATAACCTAGCATCTGACACCAAACAGATATCAAGGTTGAATTTTTTCACCATAATCACCAAAATGTTGGCTCGAGTACAAACTGTCATTTCCATGTGTGTGTATTTTGCATGTATTTATATATCGGAGTCTGGCGTCCGTCTGCTAGGTATTTGTTTGTGTATTTCCACAATGTGGCTGCATGTTAGATGATTGTGTCGTTTGAAACATTGCCAAATGTTCTCTATTCAGACTGTTTGGTTCTCAAATGGTGATTTTATAGTGATTGAATCAGAATGACCTCATCTAAATATTATAATATAGATTAGAATAAATAAGATTTAAATGTATATATATAAACATTTTCCAAAGACCTTCACTTTTTGTGGTGTAGGTACGAGACGGGCTAAACATTCATATATACTTACGTTTCCCACTCCTCACCAACTCACTATTCACTATTGCTGAACTTTCCAACTACAAACGCTTTATAATTCTATATGGCTGATTTAAGTTGAGAGATACTGAACTCAAGCTAAACCATTCATTTTATTTGGCAGGTGGATGAATCAGAGCTGCAAGATGAGCCTCTTCAACTGCGCCTGATGGACCACGACACGTATTCAGCCAACGATGCTATCGGCAAGGTGGTGATCAGTCTTGCGCCTCTACTAGCGCGCGAGGCGAACAACGCCAGGGGCACACCTGGTTCTGCACCTGGTAACACTTCTTTAGCTTCATACACAGCACAGCTCTTACTAAACAGCTAACACCTGTTATATTACATTATTGCTCAATAAATTGTCGATACAGAAGGCCCTCTGTGCCGGCCGAGGTTGCCAACGTCAAAATGAGATATGTTAGCTACTGCACAGTCAGGACACAAAACTTAAGATTAGATTAAGACTGGACTCCTTGAGTAAACCCCGAATCAGCTCTGCAACACGACATCTCATGCAATAAAGATAAGGTAGGCAATTGTGCTAGCAACTGTAGGCTGTGCTCGGTTACTTTAAAGAAGCCAGCTGGTTTGAGTAGGCTGCTATAGGGAAAATTATTAATACACCCAATGGCATTTTCAAAGAGAGGAAGGCGAGTGACGCCCATCATTACAGTCTAAGTCTTCATATGAGGATTTGACAAAGAAAAAAAATCTGTCATTTGTAATTTTTTGGCGTGTGTTTTTATTTACGTATATTCCACGGTCCACCGTAGCGCCTAAAGCCTGAGTAGATTTTAGTAAATTTGTTATTATTCACTTCGTAGTTATGGTTCAGATGACATTAACTAAATTACGTCACTGAAAATATAATATGTCGGGAACCTAATATCATCATCATCGTCAGCTTTAATATCAAAAGGAAAGGCTTAATGAGTACATTCCAAATTCTAAATAAACATGTCTAAAATGATTACGATCACATAAAATAATTCCAAGAAAGATGAAAAAACATATGAACGCAGTTTATTATAGTTAGCGATGGTATAGCTTGTTAAACATGAACGCAGTTTATTATAGTTAGCGATGGTATAGCTTGTTAAACATGAACGCAGTTTATTATAGTTAGCGATGGTATAGCTTGTTAAACATGAACGCAGTTTATTATAGTTAGCGATGGTATAGCTTGTTAAACATATGAACGCAGTTTATTATAGGTAACGATGGTATAGCTTGTTAAACATATGAACGCAGTTTATTATAGTTAGCGATGGTATAGCTTGTTAAACATATGAACGCAGTTTATTATAGTTAGCGGTGGTATAGCTTGTTAAACAACTTCTATTCTTTTTTTCAAAGAAGGGGTTCTTATTTTGTCTGTATGTTTTTTTAATGTTTGTTCAGCGATTACTCCGCCAATGATGTATTGTTTTTGATGATTCTTTTTTGTTTGATAGGGATAGGTAATACCTCAGAAGTGATCCCATATAAATTTTATCAGAATCGGTTCAGTAATTTGGTTTTTATAACAAAATAACTGAAAAAAGTTTCAACCAAATAAATGTATTGCGTATTTTGAAGTCGGTTTTTTAAGTTTCTTAAACTATAATTATTAGTAAACAGTAAGCAATGTGTGGTTGCGTGCTGCCAGGCGCGGTCATGTCCGGCTGGATCCCAGTGTTCGACACGATGCACGGCATCCGCGGCGAGCTCAACGTCATCGTGAAGGTGGAACTCTTCTCCGACTTCAACAAGTACAAGACCTCCAGCTGCGGCGTGCAGTTCTTTCACTGTGAGTACATACCCACACTTGTATAAGCCGCGGAACATCTCCGTCCGCGATCATCGACCCAAACGAAGGACAAATAAATCCGGCAAAGTGCGAGTTTCACTCGTATTTCGAGGCTACCGTATTCCTTTGCAAGACAAAATGCACATCAACATACTAGAGCGAATTACTCAACAAAATGTGCTTTATGTCTAAGAATATATATAACTTCACATAATTTTTCTATACAATAGGAATAGCCTGAAAAGCGAGCCGTTCTCATAAAATATCAAGTTCAAATAAGTAAGTGTTACAGACCTATTTTCTTTATCCAAAGAGATTTTAACACTACCGTTTACTCTATTTGAAGTATATGTCACATAACACTAACTGTCAACAAACGTTCACTTGTCATTATTACTTTCTTTTTTGTGGAATCAACAAGCTTTAGTCTCGCACAATAATATCTAAATTTTTCAAAAAATTATTACGCAAACTTGTCTTGCTTTTGACCAGTTTTTAGTATTTGTAGATTTATATCAAAGTAAATCCTACAATCTTGCCAATTTTGAGACTTTTATATTTTAACCATTCAAAAGATACAGCTCTTTAAGTGTAGGACAGACAGAAATGACACCGTAGCCTCACGAATAGACTCCCGCACCCTTAGTACGGAAGCATAAAATTCAGGCGGATATTGGCGGGCCGGACAGGCTTGTCTTTTCGGTACCGGTAGACAAGTCTATATGTGTCTAATATACCTATAATGCCACAGTATTTTGCCGCGCGCCAGAAGAGATACTAGCTACACTAGAGATACACTCTTACCGTTATATTACAAAGTAAACGTTTATTCATAAACATTGTTTTGTTCCGTTTTCGCACGTGACATTTGCTTAACATCAGACGAGCTAGCGGTCAAGCGCAAGCCTATTTTCAAATAATAAAAAAACACCGTGTGTGTAGTAATGCGCTTTATTGCGTCGTAGCTAGAGTCGCTATTTAATTACTGCCGCTGTTTGCGGAGTGAGTTTTCGGTAGCTATACTATTATGTATGCTATGGTACCGGTACCGGTATATGTAATGCTAATGAACAACGTGTCCTCGACTAGGCTGCAACATTTCAATCGGCATGAACAATAAAATTGTCAGATACTTTACACTATTCACTCATAAAAATATCAAATATTTTCCGTGTTTGCTTTTGCAATTCCAAATAAACGGTAAATCATGTTTACATAATTGGAGCAGTAAACCTCGTGTTCGTTTCGTCTTCCCGCTAACGTCAGTATTGTGTCCGTTCGCGAGTGCGACGTAAATCTAGCTGGCTGTAAACATGTGTTCGACGCGGTTACATTGTACGTGTTTTGACGTATTTACTCTTGGTTCAGATAAATCTCTTTGCGGCCCTCGAAACTGTCAATCGGCTTTTGCGCTATCTATCACATATTTCATGAAGAAGAATAGCACATAACATTAACATCATTTGCGAATGTCCTTAAATATACAAATGAAGCATTTTAGCTGGATACTGTTATTTTAGCAGATTTCGACCCACGTTTTAGCTGGAAGTATAGCAGTTTATAGACATATCAAAATATGCTGTCGGAATATATCAAAATAGCATTTTACTCCAAAAAATTGTATTATTACCCGACTGTGTAAGAAAGAGGGTTATGTTTTTCGAGTGTATGTATGTTTCTATATGATCGCCTACAGCCTAAACGGCTTGACCGATTTTGATGCATGAGGTGTCGTTAGATTGGTCTTCACGTCCAGAGTGTCATAGGCTATTTTTTTTGTAATACATCTCTCACAAAAATAAATAAAAATGCGTTTTTTTCGTAACCTCCAACAAACTTTCCTACTAAACAAGTGGTTTTAAGTACTAGAATTATTCTAAAGAATGCGCATTTTATAATGTTTTACAGCGATTTTACGCATACTTTCTCACAAAAAACGTGTACTCAACAGCATATTAAGCGTAACGAAATCGTAAGTTAGACTGCAAAAACTGCTTTTATGCAGTCGTGTATATTATTTATTTTTTCTTTTTACATAGATACTTGTTATTGATATTTATTAAGCATTTAGACATATTATAGACATTGATGATGCCACAGACCACACAGATATACTCGTCAAACTTATAACACCCTTCTTTTGTGGGTCGGGTATTCAAAACTGCTGTGGATATCGAGTTGCCCTATTTTCGTGGAACCATGCTTTATTTTAAAAGTTTTGCGATAGAAGAATAGACTTCTTAAGTAGACTTAGACTTACTTCTTCTTAAAGCTTACAAACGTCATTTGATTTTTCGAATGTAATACACGATCACCCCAATCACGTACAGGTCCGTCGATCCCGGTGGGTTACCGCGCCACTTCTGTGCACGGCTTCGTCGAGGAACTAGTGGTGAACGATGACCCCGAGTACCAGTGGATCGACAAGATACGCACGCCTCGCGCCTCCAACGAGGCACGCCAGGTCGCGTTCATCAAGCTCAGTAATCAGGTAGGTGTGCGGGGGGGAGTCTTGACCTCCATTGCGGCAATTACACGCATTACAGAAATACCACATCTTATACGATGTGTAGGAACATCGGCCAATATACTAGTTTTCTAAGTACCAATAATTTCATCACAATAACTAAGATTTGTGTTGTGTAACTCTATGTTGTACAATATCTAACAAGAGTTAATGTACTCCAACCAGGTGCAGCGCCTGATCGGTTTGAAGGCAGCCGAGCTCGGCGCTAATGCAGTACTGGGCTATCAGCAACAGTTTGACCTCGAGGGAGAAGCGGGCGTCGTTGCGCGAGCTATCGGTAACAACATTATATACAAACTATACTATATCTGGGAGCTAGCATATACAGGGTGTCCCAAAAAGTCAACGATGTTTCGGCACCGCGTGAACACATATCATTGATTTAAATGTGGTCATAACACTATTCTGCGCTCTTTTTCATACTGTGAATTCTAGATTGAATATTGATGTTTTTCTGATAAATTAGTGCTTATTTTGTAATTGCAAATTAAAATTGTATTAATTGCCATTCAAAATAACGATTGAATGTAATAACGCCCTTTATAATATACAGTGCTTGGCCATCCATGTTTAGAACTTATGCCGTTTTGGTTAATGTAATATAAAATAAATAAATCCTATATATTGTATAGAGTGGTCAAGCGATGCCATGCTTATCGTCAATTTTAGGTATACACGGTTCTGATCAGCCGTGTATATGTGAGCCCACTGCTGGGCGCTGACCGTCCTCTCATTGTGAGAAGGGCTCGGCCATACGCCATGGAGCTGCACTAGTGTGAGTTAATAGATTTCACACATCATCCAGTACGTTAACATTCTGATATGTTATGTTGGGTATGAGTAGGTTTATGGGGATATGATATGTTATGTGGAGTATTAGTAGGTTCCTGCAAGATGATTCATAGGGACGTCAGTGCAGGCCTCATCGCCCCTAACTCAAATTAGAATTAGAAGATGATTTCATTAACGTTTGCAATTAACACCGACAGAGGTGCCACCCTGGAATTTTAACCTAATGTTTATTTTTTAATAATAAATGAAATATCATTTCCAGGCACCGCCGTCAGCATAACTCCTCTGCCGACACCTAGTCAACCCATGAACATACCTCCGTGCACTCAACAGTGAGTATAATGTACTATAATACTATTTCAATATAGGTAGTTAAAATTACATTGAATTAAATCCTGAAATATTTAATTAGGCTATCATGTAAATTAGAAATGTTATGGAAAAAATAATTACATTCGAGATGTTAAGCATTACCCATCTTTGAAAATATTTGAATATACAAATAAGTCAGAAGATGAGTTTTATAAAAGTATCGCATTAATATTGAAACATTATTTATTGCTATGTATATCTTGAAATGTGCTGAATGTTGTATATTCCCAGTATTTAGTAACAAATATAGACATAGTAATCTAAGTTTTCAATAAAATACTCATAAATATATGTTTGCATGTTGTGTCGTGTTGTGCTTATATTAAACACTTAGACAATTAAAAAAATGCTTGGACATTTTGGCGACTGACGACGAGTCTGTCACTGATTTGAATGAATACTATCAAACGCACCAAGACGAACTCATGAAGATGATTACTATCCTTAACCCTAAAGCTCCATCGATGCTGGATGAGCCAGAAGCGGTCGACGATGACGATGACAAAATGGAGCAAGGACGCCTGAGCATCCACAGCTACACAGGCTCTATGTCTCTGTTTCAAGACGATCAAATACATCACAGAAGCTTAAGGCATCTCTCCGAAGACCAGACGGACTTAAATAGACTTTTGAATAGAAAAGACGATTATGACGATTCAGATTCTTCTGGACCTATAAAGAAGATAAAGAAAATGAAAACGAATTTTTTCACGAAGAAATTCTCCAGACGCAAGCGTGATAAGAAAGAGAAGCAAGATGATCAGATATCTATAAAGTCTAATTCGTCTGACGTATCTCGTATATCTCTGGTGGAAATTAAGAATGAGTTAAAAAAGAGATTTAAGAAGCCCAAGATACGTAAAGCATTTACCAATCCTGATGGCGAAGGTGTGGAAATGGCATCTATACTCGCTCGGTCGGTGATTCACACGCATACGAGCCTAGCTTGTATTGCCGAGACACAAGATTCTGAACACTCTGCGCAAGAAATGAGACGCACTAGTGAATCTGAACCCAATATGAACGTATCAGATGATGATAAGCAAAGGAAAATAAATCTGGATAAAGTGAAAGAGATCAAAAGCGAAATTGAAAACACAACTGTTCCAGATATACATTTTTCGTCGTTAAAAAATGTTAGTTCCGAGGAAGCTGTTCCGGAACGAGTAAGGAAAATATCAGAATCATGCCCTTCTAGTCCAATGGTTGGTAGAAATGAAAATGTACTTAAATTGCCTGGAGAGAAAGGTTATTTTGGCTCGGTATCATCTGCGTTGTCCGGTGAAAGCTCTGAGGCATACTCGAGCTCCGAAGAAGACGATGAAAGTTCTGAGACGAAAAGTGACACTGAATCTGAGCTAGTTGAAACTACAGCTTCAGTAGTTAACTCTGTATTAAATCATGAAGTCAATCCAGCTTTCATTGCGCAAATGGAGAAAAAACTAACTACTCTAGAACATGTTCATCTGCCAACCGGCGAGAGTCTTACTGAAGCTGAGGTAAATGAAAAAGAAAATAAAGAAACTAAACAAGATAATATGGCTATATTGAAACAAAATGTCAACACTTTTGAAGCCAAAGATGATACAACAAAGAAACCACAAGAAACCATAGAAATAAATAAGCCTTCCATATCTGGTGAAGGCTCGGATAAGTGCGTATTAAAGCCCAATATGCATCATATTAAAATCCATAATCCATTCGCTCACAAAAAATCTTCCAAAAGTTTTAGCGCCCCCTCATCTCCAGTAGAAAAAAAGAGCTTTGTGTACCGCTCTTCAAAGCGTATCAAACACCAACTCGCGAAACTTTCCAATAGCAGCATGATCAAGAGTATTTCCCATTACTCTCTTTTGCCAAAGAAAAAAGAGGATGGCAAAAATTTCAGCCAACCAGGATCAGGACCAGGATCGTCCTCAAACGTCCCTTCAAGGGCTCCTAGTGACACCGTTTTGGGGTCTCTCTTTTTGTCATACTCAGACTTGCTTAGCTTGGACAAAGAGGGACTTCAAACCAATCGAGGGTTGTGTAAGAGCGACGAATTGGGACGCACAAAGGTTTCCATGTATATTGGTTCTGAACCTGTATCTAGAACATCTCTTAGTGGACCATCATTTCCTTCACATTATAGAGAGGAACATAGTCATAGAAGGCCATCAACTCTCAAGCCTGAAGGTTTGATTCACACTGCCATGGAAACCATTCTCATCGACAAAGTAGACACGTTGCTTTTACCCACTTCCCCAGACCATGTAAATAAAAATGATAAACAATTTTTTAATGATGTCAGTGAGAAATTAGAGGAGCATAAGAACAGGGAATCAACTGCAATAATAAGTATGGGTAAAGTTCAATCTACTACTGGTTCTACGACTCCTAGAATTGTAGCTATGACACCGAAAAGGTTGAGTGATGACTTTACAGCCCTCTCCAACAGAGTGCAGGATAGCAGGATTTATGTTCCAGAAACTCCTGAGGGTAGCTATCAAATAAAAGGGTCTTGCCGTGACCTTGACGAAAAATTAAAGCAAAAGGACCATAACATTTTGAATACCATTAAAACTACTTTGAAAGAACACCACTTGAACTTAGATTCTGTTTTCAGTAAACACCAGGTTAAAAAAGAAAACAGCCCGGATATGAAATCCGGTGGTTTGATTCATACTGCTATGCAAACCATGTTGATGGAAAGGGCTCAATCAGTAATGCCTGATACTCCAGAACCGATTTCTATAAGAACGGAGCCTGTGTTCGAACGTGGTTGTAGGTCGAGAAAAACATCCGAATCATCTCAATCTAGCGGATTAATACATAGTGCGATACAAACAATACTGATGGATAAATTCAGAGCTGTAATTCCAAATACCACTGAACCAATACCAATTCATTTAGGTGATGCTGATTCAAAATCAACAAAAATACAAGATCGACATAGTGAAGAGTCCGGTAAGTCAAGTGGGTTAGTTCACAATGCTATGAAAACTATTCTAATCGATAAAGTTCAAACTGTGCTTCCGGATACAAAAGAACCCGTACCTATACATTTAGATAATGATAAAAAATCTGAAAAAGAAACTGATCAGCCGGAAGAATTAAAAGGATTGGCTCACAGCGCTATACAAACTATGTTAATTGAAAAAATTCAAACTGTATTGCCTGATACTCCGGAACCTATACCTATTCATTTTGAGGATCCAATAACTCCAAAATCTATGAACAATACAACAGAAACAGGTGATTCAAAAGGGTTAGTTCAAAGTGCTATTGAAACTATGCTTATAGAAAAAGTTCAGTCTGTACTGCCTGAAACATCGGAACCAATTACATTAAATCTGGAAGGTTGTAAGACTCTGAAAAGTGAAGATATAAAACCAGAAAGTTTTCTGCAATCAGCTCTAGATGTTGACAAATTTCATTCTTTGGTCAGTCCTGTAACCGAAATAGTTGCCAATGTTATAAAGGATGAAGTAACTCTTTCTAAAGAAGCTGAAAAAGATTCAAAAGGACTTCTTCATTCAGCTATAGAAACAATTTTAATCGATAAAGTGCAAACAATCTATCCCAATTCATTTGACCCAGATATTATTACCAATCTACCTTTCGAAGAGCTCAAAGAAAAAGTTTCAACAGATCGTAAGTCTGTTGACAATAAATTAATACAAAATCCTGAAGAAGAATCAAGTTTGGTCAAAATTGCCAAGGAAACTATTATAGAAAAAGTGCAAAATGTAGTCGGAGTTTCTGATAATATCCCGTTAAAAATAAAAACCACAAGCGAAGATCTAAAATCGCCTGCTCTTGTTGAGACTGCAATGAAAACTATACTCATGGATAAATTACAATCTGCGATTGCGACCACTACTACAGACGTTTGTGAATCTTCCAATGTATTTAAAGATACAGAACCTGAAGATTCGCAAGGAATTGTGACCAAAGAAGAGATCTTGAAGTCTAAGAAGCTAATTCGTCAAGATAGTATTCATTCTATATCAGAGACACAAGATACCAAAACGTCCAACGAAGACTTGTCTAACAATAAAATAACTCGACCACCAGTCTTGCAACACTTCCATCCTATACTTAGCGGACTAGAAACCATACCATCAGTGTCAGAAAGCAGTTTTGAACGTAGCTTAGAAGGTGATTCGTTTGAGACTAACAGCGCTAGTGTGTGTGATAACTCGCATGCAGCGTGCGATTTTGACAGGAACGAGAGAGATAGAGATAGAAGCGAGAAGGACAGAGGCTCGCCCAGGCATGCGAGAGCGGAGTCGTATGGAGGGAAGGATCCAGTGGGGGGTGCGCAGCCGCAGCCGCAAGCCTCGCTCAATTCGACGTCGACACCGATGGGGATACATAGGCGGTCGTCTGATTCAGATCTGAGTGTTACGCCCAAAGGTAAGCATGTTTCAATTTATTACACAAGTCTGGTATCAGACTTCTTTAGATCACGTTTCAGGGAAAAAAGGAACTGTTATGTTCTGTAAGCTCTCAGTTTGTAGAGCATTATCTCAGTCGTACAATGAACGATTAGTCCAATTTCGACATATGCAATACGCACCTTGAATTATACCCGTGGAAAATATTGTATGTAAATTTATGTTAACTTATATTATTACTAGCTGCACCCTGCTGTTCCAGTTACGTTGTGTTCGTCATTCGAGTTAGTAAATAGGACGGGACGAACTAAGTACTTACTTCCTCCAGGTCTACAACCCTTTGTGGGTCAGGGCTCCTCCACGATTAACGAACTCTTGTAAGTGTCTGTAGGTTAATATAAGAGTAGGCACCAAAGAGTACCTTTAGTCACTTAGCGCTTGTGCAAACTGAATTGCGCATTAATGCGGCGTAACAAGAGTCAGTATAAAATATGTATGTTTGCGGAGTGAGTGTCCAGCCCCGGCGCTGTTTCAATAAATACTTTTAAGAGTGTATCTTGTTCAGGCGGCTCGCTGAACACGTCGGTGGGTAACGCAGGCGGCGGCGGCGCCATCTTGCGCCCCTCCATGAACACCGACAACCTGGACATGCTCGAGTATCCCTTCCTCACCATGACGGAGTATCCTCCAGGGTTTATTGTGCATATTGGTGAGTCAATCAACTCATTTGTAAATGTTTAATATCATGTGTTTTTCATCAAGAGCATGCGTGCGCACACGCCCCCACTTATCACACATACACATACATACACACACACGCACAGACATTACCACAGACTTAACCAAATCTGATTAAAATATGGCTAAAAGTAAATTTATTACCATACCAATAACCCTAAGCATGTACGATTATATTATATTAAATTAGGTTACATTGTAATGCACCTTTCCTAAACTTAATTATTAGTTTCCCAAGATATACGAACTACATTTATATTATATTATTTGCATTTAACCCAAATAAACATATCTTAGACCTAGTTATGTAACTACTATCCTAGATAATAAGTTATTGTTAAATTGTTCAACTTACTGGGAAGACACTGTCTACTGCAACACAGTTATTACTAAAGCAGTAGACAGGGTTACAATTTATTACTGTGAGATTTATTTAAAACAATAAAGTATTTGTATTTGTATATTTTTTAAATTTTAACCCCTGACCGAAAAAGAGGGATGTCATAAGTTTGACGTGTGTATCTGTATATTTGTATATCAATGCCTTGACTGGCCTTGTGGCTCAGTTGATAGTGTGTTTACGTCTACCTGTTGAACTGAAAAGTCGTGGGTTCAATCCCCACCCAGGGCAAACATTTGTGTGATGAGCATGGATGTTTGTTCTGTGTCTGGGTGTTTCTATGTATCATATGTATATATTTACAAAAAAAAAAGTATATAATATGTATTCTATCAGCCATCTAGTTCCATAGTACAAGCTTTGTTTAGTTTGGGCTAGATGGTGTTGTGTGAAATGTCCACAAATATTTACTTTTAAAATAGCTACCTACCTTCACATTATTTACACTCGGCATTAAAATCTGCGAGTGAACAATAAATCACTCCTATTTTCCCACCCTTAGGGTAGGTTTTTTTTTCCAAATTTATATGGGACCAATTTCGGTGCCAAATACCCTCTCCAATAAAAAAAGAATTATCAAAATCGGACTTCGCTGTAAAAAGTTATGAGTGATCATACATAAAAAAATATTTACTCGTCGACTTGAGAACCTCCGTTTTTTCGTCAGTTATAAAAATCTATAAAAGATAAATATCACAAGGGATAAATGTTCATTGACGTTAACAATATTTTAATTACTATGGCCAAAAAGGATTTTTTTTTTTTTTTTTTTTTTTTTTTTTTTTTCAGCCCTGTTTGTACAAACTGTCCCACTGCTGGGAACGGGCCATCTTCTCATTGTGAGAAGGGTTAGGCCATAGTCTGCCACGCTGGCCAAGTGCGGGTTGGCAGACTTCATACATCTTCAAGATCATTGAGAACTCTCAGACATGTAGGTTTAACTCTCAGACATGTAGGTTAAAAGGATTATTGCTTGAGTGTAAAAGAGACTTATAGATTTTCTGAAGTTGGTCATGTTAGAGTAGAGAAATAATGACGTTGTTGCATTTTACGGATACGGAAGTGGCCTCTCATCACAATATGTTTGTCGGCAGGCGGCACGGTGTGCGCTCGATCCGTGAAACTAGTAGACGGCGGGGGGGAGAGCAGCGTGCGCGCCGCGTGGTGGGCGGAGCTACGCACCGAGCTACGTGCGCATGCGCGTGCGCTGCGCTGTAACGCCGTCATTGCGTACACTGACTCCTGTTCAATATGGTGAGGCATACGGATACTTGACCAATATGGTGACCTATACGGACATCTACCCAATATGGGAATTTATACTGACATCTGCTCAATATGGTCAGTTATACTGACATCTGCTCAATATGGTCAGTTATACTGACACCTGCTCAAAATGGTGATTTATAGTGACGCTTGTTCTGTATGGCGAATTACACTGACATCTGATCTATGTGGTGAGTTATCCAGGCATGTGCTCTATCTATTGCGTGGGGTATAGTCCCAACAAATAGTTATTTTCGATATTTTTGAGTGCTTTACACACTGAATTATCTATTTATAGACGGTTCAAAACTGACACCTCCGTGGCCAAAATGGTAAGGCTCCTAGGTACAGATAGGGATGTGCGGGTTCAAGTCCCGTCGGATGTGTGTAATTTTTGAACTGTATAAATTTGTAAATAATGATTTAAGATATTCGACATAGAAATGATTGTCCGACGGTTGCAGCGAGGACGTGTGCGTGCTGTCCGCGTCCGGCACGGCGGCCGTCATCAACCTGGACTGCGACTACGGCGTAGAGCCCGACCCGCCCGTCACAGGTACATACAACAACCTGAACAGGGACCCGCATCGAACGGACGGAAACTAGAAATAGTACGTGTCGTGTCATGCCAGCATTATTGCACCTACTGATGGAATCTCGTGTCAAGCTCGATCCTTTGGTGGGCATCAATAGACGCGAAGCTATGGAACTATTGTGTAAGCAGTAAGCGTATTGTGGCGAAACACGAGAACTAACGTCGGAAAGTATATAACTACTATTATATTACGTGCTCTCGACTGAACATGATGATTACATTACAAATTTACTTCAAAATACGCAATTCGTTTACTTGGATGACATTTTTCCAATTATTTTGTATTATTGGTTTTTATACCAAATTACTGAACTGATTTTGATAAAATGTATATGGGACTACCTCTGAAGCATGATTTACCGAAGAAAAAGGGAATTATCAAAATCAATTGCAAAATTGGCAAAGTAATCGGAACAAACATACAAAAAACACAGTAGAATTGAGAACATTCTTTTTGGGCGTCGGTTAAAAATAATGAAATAGCGGCATCGAGCAGCGAGCTCGATGCCGCGTCAGTTATGTAGGTGTAGAGAAGAGAGTGTAGAGTTCCTGTCCGTGCGCAGTGTGCAGCGGCAAGCCGCCGCCGAGCGAGGAGCTGGAGTGGTGCAGCGCGGCGCACGTGCCGTACTCGCCCGGCGCCGGGCCCTACCGCGCCGAGCTCTCCCTCTGCGGCGGGTGCAGGTCTGTCTACTCGACTCTACCGCGTGGCTTCGACCCACTAAGTAAACAGAGCGGCGTTGAAGGCATCGTTCCGAGTGTCGGACGCGCCTCCGTGACGTCACACCGCCCTAGGTTCACGAAAATATCAAGCGTTATTGTGTTCAAATTCGAGTAGCGCGCAGTCGCCTGTGAAACCGGTCAACGGCAGCGAAAGATAATTACTAAAAATAGGTTAATTGAAAAAAATATGCTATCTATTATCATGTAAATAATTATGGGACCAACTTGGGAGCTTTATCTATACACCAATTCAAGAAACACAAAAATTGGGTCACGAATGACGGAGTCATTCGTATACATACATAAAAGAAATATACGATACGAATTGATAACCTCCTCCTTTTTTTATGTCGATTAAAAATACAGTGGTAAATTATCAGTATAAATGATGCAATTGGAGTATCATTTCATGCGTAAATAATTTTATTTGTATTTTTTATTGTTTTTGTTAGAGAATATTCTGTTTTCCCATAGTTTATGCTACTCTCGCAAAGGTGGCGTTAGTTTCCGGCTTTCTGTAGACACGTTTGCAGGCTATCAATAGATGACGCTATAGTACTTATTACCCGACTGAGAAAGAAGGAGGGTTATGTTTTTCGAGTGTATGTATGTATATTTCTTTGGCACGCCCTAGAGCCTAAACGGCTTGTCGTATTTTTATGTGAGTGGTGTCAATAGATTCGTCTTAGTCGTGAGAGTGACACTGGTTACATCAAAATTAAAAAAGAAACAAAATTAAGGATTTTTTGCGGGAAAAAGTTTTAATGTTTTCAAAATACATCGAGTGTGGTATCAAAATAAAGAATTTTTAACGGTCATTACGAATATATATATATATATATATAACTTATAGGTATGTTTTATTGGAGCTTAGAATAGGAAAATTAAATGCTAATAAATCACATCACACACATAATAAGATAAATGCGAAGTTTGTATTAGTTTGTTACTTCTTCACGGTAAAACGGCTTGACGGGTTTGGCTGAAATTTAGCACACAGGTAGTTTATAATCTGGATTAACACTTATGATACTTTTTATCCCGGTATCCCGCGGGAACGGGTAAAACAGGATTAAACCTATTTCCTACCTCAAAAAAATCACCGATAACTCTTCCATTATAATTGTGTTTTAAGGCAAGGAGAGGGGAGAAGGGAGAGGGAGGGGAGGGGGGGGGGTTCGAGTGTATGTATGTATGTGGGTATGTATTTATATCTGTATGTTTCTATATGATCGCCTAAAGCCTAAAGGGCTTGACCGATTTTGATGTGAGAGGTGACGTTAGATTCGTTCTCACCTTCTGAGTATCATAGGCTATGTTTTTTTATTAACAAAAATCATACATCTCTCACAAATATAAAAAACGCGAGTTTTTTGTAACTTCCAACGAACTTTTTCGTAATAAACAAGTGATTTTACTAGTTTTTTTCTAAAGAATGCACAATAATCTTTTACAGCGATATATTGTACGCATACTTTATCACAAAAAACGTACACTCAACAGCGTATTAAGCGTTAAGCGTAAGTTAGGCTGCAAAAACCTCTTTTCTGCAGTCGGAAATTTTGTTTTTCTTTTAACATTGATACTTGTTTTATGTATTATAACGCCCCAATATAAATCCCACAATATTCTGGAATGTACTCAAGATAACATTAATTAATCCGACCGATTTCTTAAATAAATTTCTACGAAACAATCACTCAGATATAATTATGAAGTACGTTCCTGTCACATAGCTTTTTGGGGCCAAAATTGCTTCGTGTGTGTTCGATAGATGGCGCGAGAGGGATAAATTATTATTTAGGTAAATAACGACTATCGTGGAGACTTTCATTTTACTTGTTGCTTAGAGAATTCGCTACCAGCTGTGGCGCTAAATAAATTTGCATCCCCCACCGCCTACCTTACACCCTATTGTGTATACGTGTAATGTGTATATACGTGTATATGTGTAATGATATTAAAATTTTAAATGGAAATAGATTTCAAAAATGTTTGACGGTATGGCTTCTTAGCGATTGTTTTTATAGTGTTAAGGAATATTTTGATTATACAAACACCTACAGACAATAGACTTAATTCTCATAATATAATATAATTAAATAAAATATTTGCACGTCTGCTTGCAGACTGAATACAAAATGTCTTACGATAATAATAAGAACTCTTTGTATGATTATGTATTCTAGCAAATAAATGACTTGATTTGATTTAATGCGTCCACGCACTTGAGTTGGAAAATTCATTTGATGAAACCTCTGTTTACTATGTGGTTCGATCACCACCCAGAACAAACATTACCGTGATTACCATAAATTATTGTTCTGTGTCTGGGTTACGGAATGCAATCTCGAGTCGAGATTCGAGATAATTATAAAAATTCGAGATCTCGCAAGACTCGAAATCTCGAAATTGCATTCCCTATTCTGAGTGTTTTTGTGTATCATGAGTGTATATTAATTTTATAAGGTATCTACAACGAAAAAGTATCAGAATCTATTAACTATCTGAATCTGGTGTGTGAAAATGTATTCCGATATTTGTTTGTTATTGCATTTTTGAACATGCATTTTTTATAGTAATAAAGTATTATTTTATAGTGTCTAACGATATTTAACACTGTGTAAGATGTCACTTCAAAAATATAAAATGACATTATAATGTACATATTTTTGTATTGTGACTAAAATCTCATCTATGGAAGTGTGTAAATGGAACATGTTCTGATTCCAGACGTGCGCGAGTGCCGGCGGTGCTGCTGGCGACGTGCTCCAAGCCCAACCGACTGATGTCGTATACGAAGGCGGTCACACTCACGGCGGTCGGTAAGTATAAGAAACATTTTCAATTTTAGCAACGAGCTCGCTACTTGTTACTTATAGTGTAGTATGTAGTGGGTGATAGTGTGTATAGTAGTTGTTAGTTATCGTCCTGTATAATTTTTAGATGTGTACAATGAAGAGTTTTCTATTTACGATGATGATTAATATGCCATATTGATCAACATATTAGATAAACGTGTCATATTTACCACTATTTACGTAATTAAAGCAAGTTTCCATGTTGATTAACATAATTTAAAATTGCCACATTGTCCAAAGTAATTGAAAAAAAATCACCTTGATCAATATAATTGAAAACAGTTCCAAATTGGCCAACATAACTGAAACAAAAAGTTCCACATTGACTAACATAACTGAAGAAAAAGTTTCACGTTGACTAAAATAACTGAAAAAAAAAAGTTTCACATTGAGTAACATTACTTAAAAAAGTATTATGTTGACCAGTATGATTGAAGAATTGTTCCATATCAGTCAAACCTGAGCATTGTACTGGCCGACTTGCCTCGTAGCTCAGTGGGTAGTATGTCTGCCTACTGAGCTTTAAGTCGTGGGTTCGATTGTTCGATTCCCACCAAGTTGATGAGCATATCTAGTTCGGAAAGTGCAAGGTTTGGTTAGTTTGTGCTAGATGGTGTCGTGTGAAAGTGTCCTCCGATACGGATCGATATATTGATGTTGGTTGTGTTGGGTCCCGGCAGCGGCGCGCGTGCGCCGCGCGGCCCCCGGCGCGGAGCCCGGCGCGCGCGACATCTCCGACCAGCTGCCCTTCCTCGAGTACGAGCTGCACCGGCAGCTGTTGGCCAAGCTCAGGATGCAGGTACCCACACACCGCTCTAACTTAACCACTACGCCGCTTCTGTTACTACCCCATCCGACCTATTTTGTGTCATAAAATGATCAATCCTACAAAGTACGAGATTAACTCGCATACTGAGGCCTTCGTATGTTTTTCGGGTATTTTTATGTAGTGATAGGTTTGCGCTTGACCGCTAACTCGCCTGATGTTAAGCGATGTTGCGGTCTACGATGGAGCGCGCTTACCTAGAAGAAACCAATTCATTCGCGATTTAAACACACCCAGATTATTATTACTCCTATGCAACATACTATGAACACAGAAAACAGAACTAATTAGCAAAATGTGATATAAATCAATGTATGTATGTGTTTTCACTTATTTTCTATACAGTAGAAATGTTCTGAAATAGTAGGCAATATGTAAAGAAAATAAAACTTTTCGAGGACATCGCTCTATTAATTGTAAAAAAAGGTGCTCATTATTCTTTGATTCACAAACTTAATTAATTTACAAATTACTTGAAACTGGTCTTTATTATTTTGGCTCAGTATCTTTTCACCTGCGAGTATTGTTATGGTTGGTAGATAGGCGCGTACAGCGTCAAGCTTTATAAATTCATATTTTTTCAAACTATAGGCGAAAACTTGTAACTAGCCTCGCAATTTATATAAATGTATAGTTTATTTAAGTATTTAGGCTGTAAGTTTTCCTAAAAATATAAAAAAAAATAAGACTAAATCAATAAATTGTAATGTAATGGCGCACGCCGCATAGTCATCTTTTTTTATCAGTCACGCTAGATGGTACTTTTACCAATATAATATGGTAATGATGAAAGTTAAATATTATAATGTATATTGATTGTGTGCGTGTGTGTGTCAGGGCGCCAACGCTTTGTTCGAGCTGTCGACGCAGGTGGGTCTCGGCGAGCGCTGCGTGGTGGCGCTCGCGAGCGGCGCCGCGCACAAGCTGCCAGCGCTACCGGACCCCGCTCCGCCTACCATCAAGGTACGTTGGAGCTGTCGACGCAGGTGGGTCTCGGCGAGCGCTGCGTGGTGGCGCTCGCGAGCGGCGCCGCGCACAAGCTGCCAGCGCTACCGGACCCCGCTCCGCCTACCATCAAGTTACGTTGGAGCTGTCGACGCAGGTGGGTCTCGGCGAGCGCTGCGTGGTGGCGCTCGCGAGCGGCGCCGCGCACAAGCTGCCAGCGCTACCGGACCCCGCTCCGCCTACCATCAAGGTACGTTGGAGCTGTCGACGCAGGTGGGTCTCGGCGAGCGCTGCGTGGTGGCGCTCGCGAGCGGCGCCGCGCACAAGCTGCCAGCGCTACCGGACCCCGCTCCGCCTACCATCAAGTTACGTTGGAGCTGTCGACGCAGGTGGGTCTCGGCGAGCGCTGCGTGGTGGCGCTCGCGAGCGGCGCCGCGCACAAGCTGCCAGCGCTACCGGACCCCGCTCCGCCTACCATCAAGGTACGTTGGAGCTGTCGACGCAGGTGGGTCTCGGCGAGCGCTGCGTGGTGGCGCTCGCGAGCGGCGCCGCGCACAAGCTGCCAGCGCTACCGGACCCCGCTCCGCCTACCATCAAGGTACGTTGGAGCTGTCGACGCAGGTGGGTCTCGGCGAGCGCTGCGTGGTGGCGCTCGCGAGCGGCGCCGCGCACAAGCTGCCAGCGCTACCATCAAGGTATCATAGTATTACTAAGTTCGGGTTAAAGAATTTTATTTTCTCAAGAAGAATTAAAGTTAGTTAGATTAACTAAGTTGGTAAATAGTAAATCAAATATATTTATCATATGGCGCACCAACATAGGTGAGAGGAAGACTGCCTATTTGTAATATCTGTTTGAAATTGATGGATAGACTTTCAGGTTGTAATATTTAACTTGTTTTTGTTATGAATCTCTGTTGTTACCAATAAATTATTTGATATAATTATGAAAAAATACAATGTCTGATACAGTTATTAAATTGCTATTATTTTGATGTATGCATCTGTGTGTCTGATTTAGACACACAGATGCATACTGCTCTCTAACGGATGGATCGATTTTTTTTTTTGGTTGAAAGAGGAAGTCATCGAGATTGTTTTTAGCTATGTTTCATCGAAATCGGTTCAGCCGTTTCTATTTGTCGGGAGTTTTTGAATTTTCTAAACTTATACTTGTTTAAACTATGATTATAGATTATAGCATTAATTACGGAACCATATCACATGCACGTGCCTCGACACGGTCTTGGCCCTTTTTTTATTATTCATTAAAAGGCTTGCGCTTCACCACCATCTCATTATGATATTCGTTGTTGCAGGCAACAGAGAACGAAAAAGAAGCTTTAGACTTACAGCGCAAGCTGTGGGAGTCGTTCACCGCGAACAAAGCCACTAACGGTTACGACATCGGTACGTACACTTCCTATCATGCGCATACGGCGCTCAGCAACGTAGCGGGGGTGGTACTTTTAACAGATAAACAAAATCCCTTCGGCAAGATCACCATGCCACTGAGGAAAATAAATCTAACTCGTCAAAAAGAACCGGACAAGTCGTTTGGACTACAGACCAAAGGGTAACGTAGAAGCACACATACGTAATACTTACACACACAAACCTAGTACATTATCGTTCATTTTGGACAATCAGATAAAGGTCTTGTATAAAAATAAAATTATTATGTAAACGAATGTGGTTGTTACCAAACTTGTTACACATTTTTATCGGAGATAACGGGTTACTTACGTCTATTCTGGATCGGCAAGCTACGGCCGTAGATTCCACCGCATTCGGCGGACTTTCTATAGTTTTCAAAAAGCAGGAGGTTAACAATTCGGCTGTATTTTTCTTTTCTTTATGTTTGTCACTTATAAAACGATTTCTAAAATATTTTTTGTTTGAAAGGATCTACTTTCAGATTGATCCCGTAATTTATAGAAAATCGGTTCAGTATTTTGGTTTTTAAAACAAAATTGCTCATTTTGAAGTCGGTTTTCAGTTTTTTTTACTATAATTATTCAAAAAGAGGAGCGCAGACGTAATTCTCGGTAGACATCTCGTCTGAGACAGATGTTGCTAGTCGAGATAGATTTCTTCACGCAAGGTAGATCTACGATTGACCACCAACTCCTCTGTCCACCGTCGCTTAAAATCGCCTGATGTTAAGCGACGGTGTGGCCGAGGATGGAGCTCGAAATCTAAATGTTATGTTTGTCTATCTAAATGTTAGCAAAGTGCTGTTTCAGAAATAATAATTATAATCAGGTGAGTATGTTCAGGTGGTGTGGAGCACGCTACAAGCGGCGTGTTACCGGAGCTGGAGCGAGAGGAGCCCCCTCCCGCGCTGGACCTGTGCGCGGACAAGGACGCCTGCGTGCTGGAGCTGGACGAGGCGGAGGACGTGAGTGACGGAGACAGATACAGGCTGGTCGTGTGGGATAGAGCTCGAGAAATATAGTTCCTACTTTCGTAGGGTACTCTTTAAACTGACCTTTTTCAAAAAAAAATATATAATTTCACGATTGATCTCAACTAATATTATAAGAGCGAAAGTAACTCTGGCTGCGTGTCTGTCTGTTTGTTACACTTTTCACGCCTAAACGTCTGAACCGATCGTCATGGACAGAGATTCTTTCCAATCTGGGGAATTTACAAATAGGCTAGGGGCAGAGGCTGCGAGTTTCATTCTTGTTTAACTATTTTGCTCAATAAGCTTATTACATATAGAGTGAAATCGTTGCATGTTAACTGTGTCAAATTTCTACTGGCCTTGTATTAAACTTTACATGTTTTTTAGAACTTTATTCGTCGCAATATATTCGTTTATTTTTTATCATTATCATCATCTCAGCCATAGGAAGTCCACTGCTGGACATAGACCTCCCCCATGGATTTCCAAAAAGATAGATTGGAATTGACTTGTATCCAGCGTCTTCCCACCACTTGTATGAGGTCATCTGTACATCTCGTGGCTGGTCTTCCTACGCTGCGTGCGCCGGTGCGTGGTCTCCATTCGAGAACCTTTCGGCCCCACCGACCATCAGTTCTACGTTCTATGTGCCCTGCCCACTGCCACTTCAACTAGTAAATCCGCTGTACTATGTCGGTGGCTTTCGTACGTCTATGGATCTCTTAATTTGTGATTCAATCTCGTAGAGAGACTCCTAAGTATATTTTAACGAAGTATATGTCGCCGCGAGGACGATCGGGTGTCTTCGGGTACTTTCGTCACCGCGTCAAGAAAGCAACATTACTTACTTACACTTATTTCTAAGAGTAAATTTAAGTCACCAAGTTATTAGCTCAGTTAACGAAAATCCGTAAACTTAATTTTAATGGCCTTCTGCCGTGATATAATCATACAATTAAAACATTAAACATATCGCAATGACTCGCGGATTACATCCGCGAGTCATTGCGAGTAAGTACGTTGATTTATGTTTATTAATTAAATATGCTGAATTTATTCGTTGTAAATTAGCTTCGTAATTTAAGTAACAATTTTATAAAGCCTTCAGGTTAGATAAAATAACGTTAAATGATAATCTAACCTAAACATTACCTCAGACGACTTCATCCGCAAGTCTTTTCAAGCATGAACGTTGATTTGTATTTTAATGTGAGTTTACGCTAGTTTATTAAATGTAAATTAGCACCATAGTTTCAGTAGTACATGTAAAAAGCCTTATGAATAGTTATTGTTAAATATCGATGGTTAGTTTCAATTACTTCGAGTCGCCGCTAGCGCCGCCTACACGCATATCCGACGAAACTTAACAAACGTTGAGGAGGGGTGCGAAATGGCGGCTGAGAATAATTGAAGCGAACATTTTGGATTCACTTTGTGACGATATTTCGAAGAGAACAGTTTGTAAGTTAACTTTCTGTCAAAATAAAATAAAATAATTAATCTTTGTGGTATTTTAACTACTTTTATTTCAAGTAAAATCCAGCGAGTATTTGAAGTTGTCCTGTTAGCTTTGTGAAGTCAAATTTGCATCAGAGTGTTGTTAAATGATAGTGAGGTTAGGTAGTGAGATATATTGCAATAGCAAAACTGGTGGTCAGTAAGGCCAGCGGTTTTGCGCATTTTAAAAATAACTAGCCGGCCACTTCTGCGACATATACATATATTTTAATTTTTTTGGCTAATATAGTTATGGTTGTTATATAAGTAAAGAAGTAGTAATATACATATATACAGTACAATACATACGTTGTTATAAGTGTACATGTGTAACACAATAACTGCTAAGGTATTTTTTAAATGCTCGCAAATCACTGCGTGTTTTTTCGCACCGTTGCTTGTAAAGAAACTTGTGCCAACACGCCTGGCGTGTGTAGCCGTACCTGCGTGGGAGTAGAAAAAGCACAAGGTGTATGTTATCGGCAGTTATTGTGGTAAACGGTCGTCGTTTGTCGTCAGGTGTGCGCCGCGCGCGCGCTGTGCGTGTTGCGTCGTCACGCGACCGCGTACACTCCCGCGCTGAGGTGCGCCAGCGCACCGCCGCACGCCTTCGCACAGGTACTACATAACACTACTACTACCTCACTTTATACATATATCCAACGGCTATTTGAACATACCATCTGTCATACGAATGGGGTATGTAAAGACAATTTATTATTTATTTATTATTATTTAATCAATCAATCAACACTAGAAATACACACACTAACACTCCCCAACTCACTACACATACCTTACATCCACACCCATTGGATCCGATCTCTCATATACCTACACACACATATATTTTTGCCATGCATATACAAGACAGTATTAGTAATCAAATTATGCAGTTACCTCTAATCCCGACATTTTGTTTACGTTGTACATTGTGAGGGCAGGTGTCGCGCGGGCGGGTCGCGGTCTCGCAGCAGGGCGGCGCGTGGCCGGCGTGCGAGCGGCACGTGGCGCGCGCGCTGGATAGCGTCGCGTACAAGCTGCGTCGGCTGCACCCCACCGCGCTGCACGCCTCCTTCCACCTCGACCTGCCGGAGGTAACGTACGAGCTGCACCCCGCACCCCACCGCACTGCACGCCTCCTTCCACCTCGACCTGCCGGAGGTAACGTACGAGCTGCACCCCGCTCCCCACCGCGCTGCACGCCTCCTTCCACCTCGACCTGCCGGAGGTAACGTACGAGCTGCACCCCGCACCCCGCCGCGCTGCACGCCTCCTACCTCAATCTGCCGGAGGTAACGTACGAGCTGCACCCCGCACACCACCGCGCTGCACGCCTCCTTCCACCTCGACCTGCCGGAGGTAACGTACGAGCTGCACCCCGCACCCCACCGCGCTGCACGCCTCCTTCCACCTCGACCTGCCGGAGGTAATGTACGAGCTGCACCCCGCACCCCACCGCGCTTCACGCCTCCTTACACCTCGACCTGCCGGAGGTAACGTACGAGCTGCACCCCACACCCCACCGCGCTGCACGCCTCCTTCCACCTCGACCTGCCGGAGGTAATGTACGAGCTGCACCCCGCACCCCACCGCGCTTCACGCCTCCTTACACCTCGACCTGCCGGAGGTAACGTACGAGCTGCACCCCGCACCCCACCGCGCTGCACGCCTCCTTCCACCTCGACCTGCCGGAGGTAATGTACGAGCTGCACCCCGCACCCCACCGCGCTTCACGCCTCCTTACACCTCGACCTGCCGGAGGTAACGTACGAGCTGCACCCCACACCCCACCGCGCTGCACGCCTCCTTCCACCTCGACCTGCCGGAGGTAATGTACGAGCTGCACCCCGCACCCCACCGCGCTTCACGCCTCCTTACACCTCGACCTGCCGGAGGTAACGTACGAGCTGCACCCCGCACCCCACCGCGCTGCACGCCTCGCTGCACGTTGCGCTGGTTATATGTAAATAATCACTTACAGTGGAGATAGCGAAGGAAACACTATAGCCGTTTGACACTGTTGCCTTGGTCGTTGTCAAAATGTACAATGTTGGCTTGTAGCGGCAGGGAGACGTCGCCTGCAAAAAACACCAAACTCTCTAAAATCCCTTAACTGTCTTCCAGTATACTCGGAAAGGAGAAGCATTTGGCATATCGTCTTTTCTTTTCCTCCTATTTAGCATGAAATACTCAAAATACCTAAAGTAAAGAGTAATAAATAAATAAATAAGCAATGTGTACTCGACAGGACGAGATACAGCTGGTGGTGTCTGGGACGGCGATACCTCTCGTGGACCCCTCCAAAGAGCAGGTCGAAAATGGCAACATCACCTCGCAAGGTGACACACACATTTTATTTACAGCAGTAATATATTGATTTCGCGCTTATTATACGATTTTTAGAATGTTGAGTAGGTGTTGTACTTGTATTCCTTATTAGTATAAATTAGGTACGTGTAAATAGTACAATCGGTTTCTTTTACGCGACCGATTTTTAATTTTTATCGAGTAAGCAACATGATTTAATGTCGAGCCGGTTGACAAAGTATAGTATTTTCATGAATTTATAGCTCTAAATGAAAATTATAATTTTTTTATTTTACTACATATATAAAAAAACCTTTTCAATTTGTATATAAAACTTGTAGAATATTCCTATCCTGTTTTTATAGCCCTACTCCTATAGTCTTCACTATTCTTTGTTCTTTGACTTCGTTTCATCCGTTCTGGATTAAATTTGTCTGTGAACGTTTTTCTCTATCTTTTTTTTTATCTTACTTTAATCTTTTTCCCGTCCAGTGGATTGTAGCCTTTGTCCGTCTTGAGTTTTCAAGTCTGCAGACACGTCCGGACCACTTCCTGTTTTCATTATTTACGAAATAGATCTACGATTGACCACCAACTCGGCTGATGGTTACCATCGAATCTGATAAATCTGATGGCGAAGGTGTGATCGAAGTTAATGCACGTCGATCTAAAATATATCTATTTACATGAGCCTTAAGAATCCAAGATGGTAGCTCATAGAAAAAAGGTGCGACAGCAGGCAGTTTCCTTCCTGTGCAGTACGCGCCAATAGTGTTTTGCCCTGTTAGTGTAATTGAATCGTTCTGTGTCCTCGTAAGGCGCAGTTTCCACGGCACACAACGGCACCGGAGACGGCGACGATGACATCTTCACCCTGGATGAGGAGCAGCTCGCCAAATGCAACCAGCTGCAAGAGCCGGAGGACAAGACGCAACTCAATGGAACGGTATGGAGAGACAATGGTCAAAGTAATTACCTTGTACATCGCAACATTTTTTCATATTCGATGAGTTTTTTTAACACCCGACCCAAAAAGAGGGGTGTTCTAAGTTTGACGTGTGTATGTATCTGTGTGTCTGTCTGTGGCATCGTTACTCTCAAACGGATGGACCGATTTTGATCTAGTTTATTTTATTTTAAAGAGGATTTCATCATAAATGTTCTTAGCTATGTTTAATGAAATTCGGTTCAGCCGTTTTTGTTTGTCGGGGGTTTTAAATTTCTTTTTAACTTATACTGGTTAATATTGACAGTCTAGGCGTTTAACCACATACAATTCGCCTTTTCTGGAAATTAAGAGCAGATTTAAAGCAAAAATTGGTAATGTTTATGGTCTTCGGTTGACACCTTAGTCGTCCTACAGTGTCACGTTGCTTGCTGCGACGAAATAATTAACTAATTTTATTCTCGATATTTTAGGTTCTGGATAAATGAAATTACAATTAGTTATATATGCGTTATATTTTTATTAAGAACAGATATGCAGTTATCAGTAAGAATAGAAGCAGAGCCCCTTCGCTTGTGGGGAACACACAGGCGTCGCACTGGTTACAAGATCGGTTCATTGTTCGCTCGTAGATCGCAAACAGAATATTTTTTTTTATCAGCCCTGTTTGTACAAACTGTCCAACTGCTGGGAACGGGTCATCTTCTCATTGTGAGAAGGGTTAGGCCGTAGTCTGCCACCCTGGCCAAGTGCGGGTTGGTAGACTTCACACATCTTCAAGATCATTGAGAACTCCCAGACATGTAGGTTTCCTCGCGATGTTTTCCTTCACCGTTTGAAGTTGGCGGCAATCAACAATACGCACATAACTTCGAAAAGACAGAGGTGCGTGCCGTGGGATTCGAACCCAGGACCTGCGGATCGCAAGTCAGACGGTCTCACCACTAGACTGCCGGAAACTACTCATTATAACCTGGACCACGCTCCACTTACAGAATCATTTCAAATTAGAGACAAGCCGTAAGCCTCAGTTGTAATAAAAACCCGATACTAAAGAATAGAGGTTAGTTACTATTGAGACGCCACACCGTAGAATAGAGCATAGCTACTATGGCAGCTTCACTATGTGGTCGTCTTTCACACGGTGACTTCGCACGCAGGGTTAACCTTAGAGAATTATTGACTCCTGACATTCTACCGGTACCGTTTCCAGTAGCGGCAGATGTGAGCCATACCGTAAGAAGACGCCGTGTGCTATGAATGTTGTTATCAGGTGCCGACAAGTGTGTCGCTGACGAGCCTGAGTGACGTGGCGGGAGTGAAGGTGTCGCGGCGGGTGTGCGCCCTGCGGCTGCTGTTCGTGCGGGAGACCACGGCGGTGCGGGAGCTGGGCGGACTCAGCGGGTTCCTGCACACCTTCACATGCGAGGTACGCACCGTGACGTCACACGCACTCACACCACTCACACTGAACACTAATTACTGACTGACACTTCAGCAACAACTTGAGGATATGGTGGTTCTTTTGGTTTTCCACCGATTGAATTTCTGTGCGAGTGTGCTCAAGAGTGCCACGGTCTTGATCCGGCATCCTCTTTTCGTTATAGAATTGCGATAATTATAAAATGTTTTCATCCCTCATCAACCACTTATGGATGATGTGCCTTCGATTGAGAGTACTACAAGTCGTACTACTGGTCATGAAACTTGGGAGCCAGTTTCTTATATTGGTCGTTTGAGTGTCGTGCTCGGGTCTCCATGAAGCGTGTAATGAACAGTAATGTTGTATGTAACGTAGGTGCTGGCGATAGCTCGCGCGTACACTGCGGCGCTCGGCGGGAACGCACTCACCTCCTTCTACATCCGGCAGCTGATGCTGCAGGACAACGCGCACAAGAACCAGGTGACTACATACATACCCGCGCACATAACTACATACATACATCGGCATACCGAGCTCCATCCTCGGCCACACCGTTGTTTAACATCAGGCGAGTTTGTGGTCAATCGTAGATCTATAATGTATTTAAAAAAAACATCTGTCCGGATCCGAGCAATCATTCTATGACAGCTGCAAACTGACTGACGCGTGTGACGGGCCCGTCTATACAATCACCAAAGTAACGAGTTAATCTTATGTCTGAAATTATTTTATTTTTGAGTAATTCAAAGAATTTGAATCCACATTGTGACATTACGGTTGACGCGTGTGTTCACGACCATTCCGATGTTGTCGATGGTCGAAAGTGCGACTAAACGTAAGTGTCTCCCGCTGAGTTCAAGGGACTCGGTATGGTGGCTCCCAACTATGAGCTTACGTGACGCGGCTTGCTCTGTTTGAAACTGTCATTGACATGATACATACTTGTCAGTTGTCATAGAATACAATATTATGGGAGCTATCCGAACGAATTCTGTCAAAACGCTATCTATAGTTACTGTTGCGTACACGCAAGCCATAGTAGTCATGGAATGTTCGTGCCGGTGTGCCGGTGGTGCGAGCTTCACTTTATAATTATCAGTTATTAGATTTTTTTTATGAAGAAGAGCGTTAGTACTCTGTGTTGTTAATTGAACCTACGTATTTAGCAATTTCATATTCATCTGTTTAGCCCTTTAGAGATCGAGTTTATTTTGCTTTCTATATTACCTAGCTGTTACCCGCGCCTTCGTATGCGTAAAAAAATCCTCCGTCACGCTCCTACTCCGCACCCGCTTCGCTCTTGACATACAGTGTGTCAAGAGCGACCCCGCTCTCACCAACTTTGTCAAATTATCTGAATCTGTGTTGAGTCTGTGGTCAGACGTAGATTACATATATATATAAGAAACTCCCGTCCCTTTTTCTCCATATCCTACTCCCGTTTCGCTCCCACCCTACCTTCGTACTCACTAAGCTTCGGCTTCGTATCTGTCCTACTTCCACACAGCGGGGTGGAAGTCCAGTTACCCCAGTCCCACTTCGCTCCTGTTTTACTCTCGCTCCTTTACCGCTTTTGCTGCGCTCTCGCTTCGCTCCCATTCTGCACTCACTAAACTCCCGCTTCGCATCTCACACTCCTTGCTTCAGTCCTACTCCCACCGCGCTCCCACCCAATTCCGTTTCTCACTCACTCACTCACTCACTCCGCCCTTGCCTAACAACTGTCTCACTCCAATTTTGCTCCTATGTACTCTTGTCGCGTTGTCTGTGCCCATACAATAAAAATAAATATTTATTTTATTATTTTTGTTCACAGGGCCAATGTCTAATGTCGGTGGGAGGCGACATAGTCCATATAACTTATTGAAGCGAAACATGACACTGTTGTTTTTTTTATTCGATTTGTGTGTTTAGATTTAATCGAACACGATTCGATATTTAATTTAATGTATTAAGGCGTATAGCGCGTATTTTTCCAAGAAACAGGAGACCTTTTTACCCGACTGCATCGGAAGGAGGGTTATGTTTTTCGAGTGTATGTATGTTTCTATATGATCGCCTACAGCCTAAACGGCTTGACCGATTTTGATGTGCGAGGTGTCGTTAGATTCGTCTTCACTCCCTGAGTGTCATGGGCTCTATTTTTTGTAATAATAATAATACGACTCGCAAAAATAAAAAATGCGCTATTTATTAAACTGTAACGAACTTTGTCGTATTAAATAATAGATTTCACTGGAATTATTGTAAAGAATGCGCATATGTAGTCTTTTACAGCGATTTTACGCATACTTTCTCACAAAAACTTTCTCTCTTTTTATTTTGCTCCAAAATGCATGCCGTAAGGCAGGATATGGCGGTCTTGTTATTGTCTAGATTCTATCCGTTTGTATCCATATACGCAAATAAAGTTATTATGAATTATGAAAACACACACACTCAACAACGTATCAAGCGTAACGAAATCTTAAGTTAGACTGCAAAAACTACTTTTCTGCAGTCGGGTGTTTTGTATTGCTTTTAATATAGATACTTGTTTATTACTTACCTCTAAGCATGATTTATCTCTCTATATCCGATCGACAGGATTGTGATATGGATGGTTACGATTATGGATTTTTTTAGAAATAATAGATGAGAGAGAAAGTGACAAGATTATGAAGATCCGTTAAATCTGTCTCTTTTTCACTCACATATTCGCGATGTGCAGCATTTACGGCTTGAATCACATATAAAATGTCATTAAACTTTTTTTATTCATGATATGATAGGTTTGCGCTGGACCGCTACCTCTCCTGATGTAAAGTGATGTTGGGGTCGACGATGGAGCACGCTTAACTGGAGGAAATCGATTCACTAGCTGATTATATTATTCCGGAAAAAGTTGAATTAAAGCGTTTCGTTCGGGTTTTTGAATATCCGTGATAAAACGATGACGTTTTTTCCTGTTCTTAACTGTTAAAAAAGTTAAAAGGACGATGAAGAATAAAATCATCATAAACTCGAATAATGTAAGGCGTAAAACAGTTTTCTTTTGTTGTATGGAAAAATGCCAGATTTACGATAAAAATGCGCGCTAAACGCAACCTATTTTAAGTGAAGTTTTTAACGGTTTTCGAGTCGTGTTGTAAAATATATTATCAATTTTATCGAGAGACTGTGAAATGTTTTAAACGAATTGCTATGAGATGATCTATTGGTGTTGTATATTTATTAGTATTTCTAATGTAGAATATGGACGTCTCTTTTGTTGTACTATCGTCAAGATTAAACTAAAATTGTCATTTCTACGACTTCTGTCTATTTTATCGTAAAACTTTTTCTGACTGTATGTATATGTCATTATTTTTACTTTATTAGAAACGATTTGAACGAGTTTGATGTCTTCTTCTTTTTTGTATTGGACCCCGCGATTAGCGATTTGCCAGTGTCAAGTATTGAAATATTTTCAAGTTTCTTGAATAATACAAGTTGTATAGTGTTCTAGTCACAGTCTAAGTCATGTCGTTGTGTTCGTCGAGAGACGAACCTTCCGAATGTTATACACAATGACAGTTTCAAGTACAAAGTAAACTTTAGTTTGCGGTTTCGAGTAGAGGAACACGAGTGACGTAGATTCAAACTTGATCGTATTATACTGAGTCTGGACACAGCCGGAAACTCGTGCTTAGTCGCATTGCCGCGAACGCGAGTAAATAAATAAAAAAAAATGTATTTTTAAAAACATTCTTTTTGTTAAGCGGCATCAAGGTAGAAGTAAATTTTCAATTGTAAAAATATTTAATCCCCTATTTTTAATCTTTCATTGGTTATATGGTTACATTCTGCAGTCGGGTATATTTTTTAAACTCTTTTTAGGTGTTGTATTGAAATGATAGTCGTAGATACTCTTTCAGATTTTAGTTTAATTTAATAAGTTGTACTTCAGAACCGACGTCATCGGCCTATTAATTGATTAAAAAAATTGTTAATTTGCTATTGGTAGATTAGGTAGGGTATGAATTTAAAATTCTATAAAAATTTTGTATATTTATAAAAAAATAACTTCAGAGTCTGTAGTCCGACCATCGTCCGTCTCGCTCGCGCATACCCACAATTTTGAAAATATAAAATAACTGCATGAACTTATAAAAAAATCGTCGTTTGTAAAACTAAGTATAACTAAACAACATCACAAATATTCGACAAAAATTACAATTTGATCAAAGTTAATTTCAAAATTATTTTTAGTAATTATGAGTATTAACGCAAAAATGATTTTTATGTATGAAAATTTACTTGTATATTAGTTTAGTTTTATTAACGATGATTTTATATAAGTTCATTCAATCATGTTATATCTTCAATAATGTGGGTATGCGTGAGCGAGACGGACGATGGTCGGACTACATACTCTTAATATTATTGTTTTGGGGACATGAAACTTACCAAATTGGTTTCATTTAGAGTTTTGCGAAGAATATTTAAGTATAGTATTATTTTTATTATACAAATTTTGTGGGTTTCTCGCACCTCTCTTAGCTACCTCGCACAGCTATAAGGCGCATTTCCACTAGAGCTATATTAAACTAAGTAATAAGGATGCGTCGGTAGTACTATAACAGGATTGTTGGAATTTCATAGTTCAAAGTCAAAGGATGTATTGCCAGGCTGTGTTACAGTTTAAATGTAACACAGCTGTGTTCAATCTAAGTTTATATTATTGAAATCAAGCAGTCCTATTGATCGACTTCAAACGCATACTTAGCTACGTAGCTTAGCTTATCTTCGGTGGAAAGGCAGGCTAATGCTATGCTTAACCCACTCTTGCGTAACGGGAGCTATATATTAACGTGTCTTCGTGCAATTTAAGAAAAATAAACTATCGCATCTTACGCATAGATACAGGAACGCATACGAATGGGTGGCACCCTGATGAATAGGAAATATACAAGTGTCTTATAGGAATATGAAAGCACTCACATGACATGTAGCGCAAAGTAATTTAATTTTGTCAATGTATGTTGTACACTAAACACTTATCCAGTCGTAATAAGGTATATATTTGAACGCGCAGAGCACTCGGCTCTGCAGTATCTGCTAATTTTACCGGGTCACCGAAGCTGACCTTAAGGCGATGAGTCGGGTGACCAACTGTCTTGTTCGCAATTCTTTTTATCCTAGATATTGAGTTATTTTATATATATATAATAGTAATTAATATTATAAAGTATCTTAATATTTTTGTTTTTATTTGTACTATTTTAGAATGTACGTGGGTACGTCATCCTCAAATAGTATTGAAAATATTTTGTACCATTTTTCATTTGATAGTCGTGATCGCACTTAAAAACGTCCGTTAATGCTATTCCGGCTAAAATGATAATTATATTATTAAAAAAAGTGTATTTAATACATTTCAATGGTGTTTTCATGCGACTGAAGTACATTCAATAATTTTACATCCGAAAGGTGACGCGTACGAGCGAGACAACACACCATCCGTCTCTGTGCCTTAAGAAGGAAATTTTATCCAAAAATTTACGCTCTCACATATCGATAAAGTATTTATCGTTGTTATCATGACTGACATCTAATAGTAGCTAATAACAAATCTTCAATGATAATTGACAACCCTTGTGACGTGTGACGTGTGACGTTCATTACAAGCGATTATCACCATGACCGTTGTAATTGTGCGAGTGTGCTATTGTCTGTAATTCCGCGGTCGCGACTAAATTGAAGTTGACAGCTGAAGTGTCATTTTTTATCGAGTATTGCGGTTTTACCCGCAACTGAGAGACGTTAAAAATATCACGGTGAAGCCGAGGCCGAGGCACATATTTCGTAGTATATACAGTTGACTGATTGAACTCTAGCTATATTGTTACAGGGATACAGGGTTGCTCAGTACTCGATTCGAGTTCCAAATAATCAAACGAAATAGGTGGTTAGTATTTGAACTAATCCTGAGCAAACGCAAAAATTACGGACTCTCAAACTACGCACACCGAGAGTACCTATATGCAAGTCGCGCGATCACTGCGCCACGTCCCGTGACGTAGTCATGTGACATGCGCTTGCGATCGCGCGGTGCGCGAGAGTGCGCGATGTACATACATTCAGGAATCTTGGGAAAAACATTAACCAAGGTATTCTTAGGTTTTTTTTTTGTTAAAAATTTGTTCGATTTTATTTTGTTATACCTTTTTTTATATGAGCACTAATTAACATGTCCTTGAATATTGCTAGTGTGCAAACAGTGAACCTGCTGTGTAATAGTACTATTTCTATGATTGTGATTGATTCTTGATTTTAAACCAATACCAATGTATGTGTTATTCCCAATGTATTTAATATAACATAATGTTGCAATAAATGTTTTGATTATATTTGACTTTGACTTTTAATATTTTTTTAAGCCGAGGAGATCACGCCCATCTCGCTTGCACATTTACTTTTGCTTAAATTTATAAATAAATAAATTTAAATGATTTTATTGTTACCTGTTAGTACCCAAGCTCACTAAATAATATAGTGTGTGTATTTTATTTTTTATTTTGTATCCGTTTCTACATCTTGTGTGTAATACATGAAGTTAATGAAACAAATAATGGTTTGATTTTTGAAAACCGAATCTTTTGTTGAATTTTTGTTGCGTACAATACAATATAATACAAAAATACTTTATTGACACCATAATAATATAACAATAAGTACATGATTCGGGCGTAAGAAAGGCACAAAAGGCGTGCGTACTGCACAGGGAAAGGTATAGGAACACACGGCTGCCTTCCCTGTTCAATGAAAACTATGAGTCTTGGAATTTTCGCTCTACCGTCCTATTTGTTTATTCGTGCCTGCATTTTTGATTCTTAAACAACTAGGTATTTTATTAATGCAGATGTATCTACGTGTTTCGTACCTAACTTGGCTTCATATTTGAGAGTTTTGTTAGAAGGGCAACGTAACGATGATGATTTACCTAATTACTATCGGGCTAGCTTTCTGTCACTTTAGACATTTGGAACACGCTATAGGAAACAACCTATAGCTATAGTTCCCGGCAGCTTAGTGGTGAGACCGTCTGACTTGCGATCCGCAGGTCTTGAGTTCGAATCCCACGGCACGCACCTCTGTCTTTTCGAAGTTATGTGCGTATTGTTGATTGCCGCCAACTTCAAACGGTGAAGGAAAACATCGTGAGGAAACCTACATGTCTGAGAGTTCTCAATGATCTTGAAGATGTGTGAAGTCTGCCAACCCGCACTTGGCCAGCGTGGCAGACTATGGCCTAACCCTTCTCACAATGAGAAGATGGCCCGTTCCCAGCAGTGGGACAGTTTGTACAAACAGGGCTGATAAAAAAAAAAAAAAAATAGGAAACAATCTGTTTAGCAACTTGAATTTGAAAGAAGCCGGCGGTTATGCCCGACACTCATAATTGGCTCGTATAAATTTTACTACTTTACAGACATTCAATCGATTAAATAGCTCATAAAATTCACGATCGCGAACTCGAAACAATTCTACAGCAATTTCAATTAGAAAGTTTTCACATCCAAAGCAGTAAAACCGTTCATTGGGTGAATTATTCGACTAGTTAAAAGAAGGGTCATGTTTTTCGGATGTAGGTATTTGTGTCTATTCTCGTATTTTTGGACGCAACTTGGAAAACCCTCCAAATAGCATTTTGATCGTAGAAAAAACTTCAATAAGAAAATTGACCAGCCGAGGTAAAAATTACGTTCAAGAATAGGTTTTGAACTTGAAAAATTCTTGAACATACGTAAGAGAACTCTCGGTTTGAACCTTTCTCGAAATGCTATTTTATTCATTCATAAAGAAACAAATGAGAGGAACTTTCGGCCGAGTCGAGAATAAAGTTATACCTATTCAAAATTATGGGATGGTACCAATTATAGGTATCAGTTACCCAGGTACCAACATAATACGACTGTTTTTTTAAATGTTTCCTAAGATTTTCGCGATTGTTACTTACTCATTGAAATTGGATTTTTTTTACGGATTTATCGCGTATAAGTATTTTACATAATTATATGTCCTGACCGTCCGAACGGTTGAGCGTCTGTGGTCACAGGTGAGGTGAGACACCGTGACTACGCACGCTGCTTGCAGTGTTCCAAATATCAAGTTATAAAATTATGTAAAATATACGCGATAAATCCGTTAAAAAATGATTCATTTGAATGTTTTTTTTTAAACTTAAGATAAATATTGTCGCGCGATCTTTTGCCGATAAATTACGCATTTTTCATGCAATAAATAAATAAATATTTATTGCATGAATTTTATTTTTTATACAGTAGTTCGAATCGTTACTTAAACTACTTGGCTATGCTCTCTCCGGCTATGCCTCTACGGTTTGCTTTTTCAAAATTCAAAACTTTTTAATAAAATTTTAACATTTTAATTATTTTAAAAAAGCAAACCATAGATATAGGCATAGGCATTTATGATTTTAATCAATAAAATAATCACAGAAAACAGTTTCCTTCTATCTGCATGTGAGATAGCGCGACAACATATTTAATAAGATTAAGACCATATAAATCATATAGTAGAATTGATCAATAAAAATCAAAAAGCTCGTCATAAATACATTATTTATTTAATTAAAACATTATAATCATTTGACTTACAGTTTACAAATGAAACGCTAAATAAAAACGTTGACAACAAGATCGTTACTCTTAAAACTATTAATACTTTAGTTTAAGTACATTATTGTAATATAACGTCTAATTCTTATAGTAACTTGGGAGAGAGGTTTACCGAGACGCTGTTCGCTCGAGGAACTTTGGACGAAATAACTTTTATACTAACGGTAAGTGTTATCTAATCAGCTCGTGTAGCGTGGTAGTGTCGGGTAGTAGTGCGTGGGGTTGGTTGCGCGAACGCAGGAGTGCGCGCGGGGAGGTGGCCGCGTCAGCGCCGGCGTCCGAAGCGCAGGAACGAGTGGACGACGTCCTGTCGCTTCATGCCGGTGTCGAGGAGTTGGGGGTAGTCGCGGACCAGGGCTGCGGAAAACATGTTTAGTTAGCCACGACAAAATACACATTAAAGATACGTTTACAACTTGAACTTGAACGTAATTTTCGGATTATGATAAAAAATATTTATCAATGACTAGCGTCGCCCGGTAGTTCTTTTATCTAGTTTGTACGGAACCCTCGGTGAGCGAGTCTGACTCGCACTTGTCCGGTTTTTTTACTAGCTTGAGCCACTGGAATTCCTAGCCCACACAAGCTGAATTTCGCTAAAATAAAGTAGGTTATCTGTAGGTGTTTTATCATTTATTTTTGGACAAATATTCGATTGTTTTCTATCCCCATTAATTTCGAAACGTCAATAGCTTACGTCCACCTTTTACAAAGTCGGTTAACCCGTTTCGAACTTCAGAATAGTCGCTTTTTCATACGGACCAATAAGATATGAAGCTTTCTGCGAAATTTTCTACCGAGCTTTCAAAATTGTGTTTACGTTTTTTTTATCAGCCCTGTTTGTACAAACTGTCCCACTGTTGGGCACGGGCCATCATATCACTGTGAGAAGGGTGAGGTCATAGTCATATAGTGTCAGTATGTTTAAAACATCAGAACTTTAAAAGCATCCGACTTTTTGGGCTAACGTAGCACTAGTGATGTAGTTAGCTATTTACTTATGAGCAACGGTTATTGTTAACTACCAATCGGATTGTCTGCTAGTTGCGTTGATAAATTCAGGGTTAGAAATAAAGGCTTTAAAAAGTATGTACTTATTGGTCGTACCTTGGTATTCCGGCACCTGCTCGCCAGCCGCCTCAGCGTACAGCTCTAGGAAGGTGTTGAGCGCCTGACAGAAGCGCGCGGCACGCGGGTCGTCCTCCGCCGCGCCCGCGCACAGCTGCGCCGGCGCAGCCTGCGTGACCGCCAGCATGGCCGCCACCACCAGGCACCACACTCCCGCTACCCGCCACGATTCCGATCTATGACAAGGAGACGCCGGCGTTAACAACGAACAGCCCGTTGATTATGGAACTTAAGTGACGGCGTGGAAGTGAAGTGAGGCCCTAAGTGAAAACTGCCGCAAAGTAGGTATTATGCGACTATGACGTGTAGCTGTAGACGCTGTAGTTCCTTAGACTTACGATTACATTATTTGATGTTGTCTGCAGTAATAAATAAGAAAAATGCAAATTTCCTTAAAGCCTCACTACATTTGTGTGAAAACTTATTTTCCAGAATCGACAGGCCGTACAGTACGACGGAAGTTAGAAGTTACACAGTTAGAAGTTATTAACTCAGAAGTTACACCTATTTCTCTCAATCGCTAAATAGCTTTCGCTAATTTTCGTGCTGATAGAAACATAGATACACCCGAAAAGGAGTACCCTCCTTGCACAGTCTGATATTGAAAATATTAGCCTGTGAGTGGTTCCTGTAAAAATGCGTCACTTCTCAATCTGTATCCGCCAGCCTACTATGTTGTAAAGCAGCTTTTGTTGCATTACGCGGAGTGTGTATCTGATTACAATAGGTGACGGTGCGAGCGGAGAGGCTCGATACAAGGCTCTCTGCCCTTTGTGCCGACTATCGCATTACCGTCGCTTTAACGAGACAAATCGCATTTCCTTTTTGTTGCCGCCAGTTACCGCGGTTTGTTTAGCCTCGTGTGTCGCGGTATTATTCACGAGTTTTAGTGTTTTTTCTAACAACTCACGCTTATTTTCCCTTACGGGGTAGGTAGGGAACTAAAGATCATGATGTCGTCTGCCAAACAATAAGTGCCTACATTATTTTTAGTCCAGGTATCTAGAGGCACAAAACTTAGTTTCAACTATAGTTGAGTTATGTAGTGCTTAGACATAGGTACTCGTATTTCCTATTTCAAATTGGTTACGTTTACATATTTATTGACATAAAATACTTACAACTTATTACACGCGAGAGGTCAAGACAAATCTAATTTTATGTCATACATCAAAATCAGCTTATAAATTATTATATTAATATATTTTATATAGGTATTACTAAGCAAACTGACATATAGTTTTGTTTTTATTATGAATAAAGAATATCAACATAAACATTCAAGGAGACAAACAGATATTCAAAGAAAACTAGGCTTTTCGGCCACAAAATTCTTCGTATTAATTTTATCCGCATTAATAAAAAGCCTTCCCGTCCTCTGTATGCCCACAGACTGCAAATTCAGTGCTTTATTTAAGCGATACTAATTAGTTAAATTGGTGGGATGCCAGAAGCGAGACGCAGACGCAATTGCCGTTGAATACAAAATTTGTGAAGAACCAGTGTCATACACAACTCAACAAGCGTCGAGTTCTCATGCGAGGTGTTGTTAGATTCGTCTTCAGGCCCTGACTGTCATAGGCTATATTTTTATTGTAATAATAATAGTACATCTCTCACACAAATAAAAAGATGCGCTTTTTCTTTCACGTCTACTTTCTCACAAAAAACGTTCACTCAACAGCGTATCAAGTGTAACGAAATCGTAAATTAGACTGCAACTGCTTTTAAATAGTACTATGCATTCTATAACTCTGGACACAACATTCTATTCTGTGCAGTACCTCCCCCCCCAAGCTACAACAGTATATATCTCAGTTTATTCGTGTACTGTTTTCCTTGGACACGACTCAGAAGAAACACATTTGGCTATATTTGGATGGATATGATGTTGATGATAACATTAGTGGTGGAGGCATTCCAAGAAAACACACTTATAAAGTGATGTAAGTAATTATAGTGCTTATTGGTCGACATTTCACACAACACCATCTAGCCCAAACTAAGCAAAGCTTGTACTATGGAACTAAATGGCTGATAGAATACAAATATACATTTTTTTTATAAATACATACTTATGATACACGAAACACCCAGACACAAAACAAATATCCATGCTCATCACACAAATGTTTGTCTGGGGTGGGGATCGAACCCACGACTTACAGCTCATCAAGCGAACATACTACCAACTGAGCGAGTCACATATTATAGTTATGACATAGGTACTATTTTAGGTCAATCCTATAGTATTTTATTTATTTTATTTCATTTTATTTTCAAAGGAAAACTTACAGCTAACTACATACATTAGAAAACGTATATAAAAACGGAAGGCCAATTGAAGTGAAAACTTTTTTCACAAATAAAGTATAGACGGTTAATCATTTTTGTATTTAAAAATCCTATCAATAAATAAACAGATGAAAAAAAATCTTAAAACGTAAAGAACACTCTCGAGCAACTCATCTTTCAAACAACAAAAAAAATTAAAGCATATAGGAGCTGTACGAGCATGTAGGTCTGTCTGTGGTATGGTACCTACCACAGATAGAAGATACAAACATAATACTTGGGTAGGTATAACAATCCTCTTTTAAATTTGCGTCGGCGGTAAAAAAAAACTTGAACCCATAGATACAGTACAAATCTCTAATAACAATTTTTCTCAGCTTAACAACACACAAAATCTTGGGAATGCCTGTTTTACCCACAAATACGTGTTTATAAGGCAATAAGAGTAATATTTCTCCAAGAATGTGCCTCCTAGGGTCACACTTTGAGGACAAGACGCGCATTCCGATCCTTTTTGCGTTTTTCGTGAACGTTTGTGAAGTAGTATTAGGTAGGTATTTATTATTTGTGTCAGTTCGTGCCAGGAAGTGATTCCTAAAATTTTATACACGTTTTTCTTCGTGATTACGGGAGGAATCTTTGCTTTAACGGGATCAAATAGATGTTAAACATTTTTTTACTCAAAATAAGAAAATGTTATCAAAAACGTATTCGGTTTTTATTGCGTATCTCATATTATATTATTCATACTAGGTTTCGATATCACATGGAAGAATTAAAGATTTCATTAAAATATTCACGTCAAGATTGGACAGGGAACAGCGTCCTCAATAACCTAGACTAGGCGGAACAAATGTTTATTTTTCGGGTGTAAGTACCTACCTAAATATATATGAATAAAAAAGAAAAACAAGTTTCTATATTATAGCAAGTCGTCCAAGTAAATTGCGTATTTTGATGTCGGTTGTATCAGTTGTTTAAGCTATAATTATTTAAGTCAGACATTATAAGTTGAGCCCTGTAAACTATGGGTGTCCGATACCTACTAACATCACCGAGCTTCACTATGTAATTTTTTTTCTTAAGATTAAAAATAATAAGAAAAAAATATTTAAAGACAACATAATGTCAATAATATGAACTGAACTGACATGACTAAGTAAAATAAACTAAATGCAAATTTCAAAGGCGTACACCTAGTGCTTTTGTACCACGTTGTCCGCTCCACGCGGATTTGTCTCCCTCGTTCATTTTAATATGTATTGTGTATGAAACGCCTCCTCCCCTAGCTTCTGAAAGGCTCCCGAAAGCACAAAAAGTTTAAGCACTCAGTAGAAATGCCGCCAGATTATAGAGTCGGCCCGAAGCTAAGTCGGTGTATAGGGCTAGTCAGACTACACTTTTTAACCAACTTCCAGAAAGAAGAAGGTTCTCAATTCGACAGTGTTTTTTTGTATGTTTGTTCAGCGATTATCGATATCAAAATTGGTTCCACAGATTGGTTCAGTACTTTGGTTTTTATAACAAAATAACCAAAAAATATCATCAAAGTAAACGAATTGGGTATTTTGAAGTCGGTTTAAAAAATATATTTAATATAATTATTATTTTACGTGTTGAAATGGAAATTTCCCGCGCACTAAATTACTAATATAAACCGAATGGGGCCTTAGCCATTAGGAAACGTTGTTAATATTATTACACCATAACCTCATAAGCTTTATTGTAGCGTTGTCTGAAAAGACCTTGATAGTACGAGTACAGGCAGATCTACGCCATGTTTGATCGAGGATTTGCTTCGGCGAGGATTTTGAGGAGTTATCCAATAAACTCGTATATTGGACGTAATCACTATTGTGAGTTTGTTGGACTAGGAGCTCTAAGGCTCGTTGATAAGAATCTGTTTACTCCACTTTTATTACAGGCTAGATGTTCGACTACAGCTCATTTACAAATTTCGGAGCTCTAATTTTTAACACATTTTTATTAGCTTCAACAGTAAACATGTACAAATCTTGGACGAACAATTTAATCAACTTTTAATTATAATATTGAGTTGAAACATTGCAATGTCCAAACCCTACCTATTATTGATACCTAATACAATATTTTGGTTAAATCGAACTGATCTGAAGATGGAGAGGTGGATGGTGAAATTCTTCAGTGGCTTCCCATAAACTCCTTTATGACGAGTGCACTTAACTTATTTTTATGGAAGATAGATCTACGATTGACTACCAACTCGCATGTGATGTTAAGCGACGGTGTGGCCGAGGATGGAGCTCTCGATCTAGAAGATAACTATTAAGATAACTATGTGCTTACTAGCGTGTTTTTTTTTAGTTTTTAGACTAATCTAAGTTTCACGATTAAAACTAAAACAAATAAAACGCTTAAAAAGTTTAAAAATAAAACGTCCTACATCTACTATGTTGACGGACCTACACTGCCGTGTTATGTACCTACTACTGAACTAAATAAAACAAGTACGAGTAAGTACAGTATAAAACCTACATAAAAATTTATGTATAAAACCAGCTTGTATACCTACATAATATATAATAACTGATAACATAAAAAACCCAAAAAAAAAAATTGGGTACGAGTCGCCGATTTAGTTATAACCATCAAAATAGCATTTTTTAACCGACTTCAAAAAAGCTACATGAGTTTTTCATTGTCGACCGGTAAGAGCCAAGAGTTATATTTGTTCGTAACAATTTGGTGTGTGCCAATACAGAATTCTACTTAGTAATGCACTGCGCTCGTGATCCCGAGATGTTGGTAGTTATGCCTTCTGCCAATATGTGTATGAATGGCTTGAATTGAAGCCAAGCACTCGCAGCACATTGTGTGGGCAGGTTAGTAAACAAACCACTACCAGTATTGTCTCTACACATCCCCGTATTGGTACAGCGGTTATTTACTAAATGTCGCCAAATTCAAGCAAACAACTACCTACTTATCTCAGTTGTTCATAATAAATAGATACATAGATATAGGTACCAGGTAAGTACGTAAGTATGAAAACAAACAACTGCCTTCAAAAGACGCAATTTTTGTTTGAAATCCAAATCTAATAAACTTATTTTAATCAAATTTCTGTGGATATAATCTGAAAGACATATAAGTACGAAATAAAGATTTTTTCAAATCAGTTTGTAAATGATGGAGTTATGCGTTAACAAACAAATAAATACAACCAAATTGAGAATCTCCTCCTCCAGTTAACAGGACAACCGCGTGGGTTTGTTTTAATATTCGTTAAACATAGTCGCTGCAAGAATATTATCTCTGCCTTTAATATTTGTTGCCATGTTCCATGTCTTGTTATTACTCTATCCAACTTGTAAAACGTGACATAAACGTGGACATAAATAATATCTGTATTAACACGCCGTGGATAATTTGGGACACGACATGGGCCACCCCGTCATATTTCCCTCCTTCTCGCACAACACCCGCATACAAACTGCAAGTACACGATTATTGGTGCGTGAATGACACAATACTGAATTATCACATGGAACCTCCTTCATGACAGTTGTGCGATACTAGTGAGTCCAGACAACATAATGTTAAAACGCGAAAAACATCTCAAGACAAAGTTTCTAAGTACAGATATCGTAGAATATAGTTAATAAAAACGGTATAAATAGACATGTATCGATTTTTCAGTTTTTGCTCTTGGGGTAGAGTTAAAATAATATTGTCGCGTGATCTCCCATACAAATAGGAGAAAACGGGCTTTACACATTAATCAATTTCGATGATTCTTTTTTATAAGACTAAAATCATAAATATCTACCTAAGTGTTAATTTTGAAAAAAGGAAATCGTAAAGAAATAGCCATTAATGGTTCCAAACATGTCAAAAATAATGATTGCTAATGTTCGCTAGGAATGAGGCTGTAAATTCAATTTTTATTGTATCAATTGCAATAATTATGGAATACGCTTCTTGATATATATCTTTCTGGATGTCTTTAAATCGTGAGTCAATTATTGTTTTATATGCTTGCATGTTTATATAAGTATGTTTGCTTTCTTATATATTTTATAAGCACGCTCCATTAGTAGATCGTAGAGTCACAACATCAGATGAATTTTCGGCCAATCACAAATTTATGAAATATGTATAAATAATGAGGTTTGACATTTCTCTAACTTGTATTATGCGATAGTGGGCAAGACGCGGCGAAATCATATAAACTATGTTATACATAGGTTTAAATAGCATTTATCAGTTAAAATTATCTGGTTTCGTAGCAGTAAATTGTCGGAAACTCTCACCAATCGTCGGTAATTGATCGACTGTCAACAAATCAATTAATGTCAATCTGTCAATCACTATAATAAGAAAACAAGTGCAATAAATCTTGCTGTTTATTTTAGAGCAGCGTGACAGTAGCGTTGCTTGTAGTCTAAAACACTGGAGAGTTCTTGCCATAACAAAGCAACGCTTCGAAACCGATATACTGGATTAAATTAATAGAATAATAGAGTCCAGTACACATTATGTTAGTAATTCCGTAGCTTATTAACTCTGCCTTCTCACGAGTGATTTTCCCAAGGCATGCCAAGCAAGCGTTGAAATAAAATACTGGGAGTATTCAGCGCATGTGGCATCATGCTGACGGCTGACTACTCGACACCCACTAAGTTGCTAACATCGTGCTGACGACTGACTACTCGACACCCACTAAGTTGCTAACATAATGCGAATCGGGCAGCGAATAGGTAATTTTTTGTAGGTAAGCGTATCCCACTGTGACCACGACGTTGTCAGAGCGAACTACGCGCTGTCCCGGATACAGCTGTGTGCTGAAGACTGTGGTGTGAATTCCGAGAGTCCATATTGCCTCATCGTAAATAAATACACCATGTATACATATATATATATTCCAACGCTTGTTTAGCGCGCTTTGGCAAAGTTCTCCTACATACGAGTAGGTAACGTAGGCTAATCGCTACTCAACTAAATTACTATAATAATCTCCTGGGTACCCACATAAGCTGGCCGTATTCTAAACACAGCCGGATATCTTTCGCAGATTTCCTGTTCGTCAGGAGAGGGTGCTTGGTTGATAGAGCTAATGTGAGCTAAGCTGGGGGCCGAAAGTAAGCTTATAGAGGCCTTCCTTGACCGCCTCATTGATGAGATTTTAATCCATTGCTTCGAGTATCCGTCGGATATTTAGCGTTGATGGACGCTCCATCGTTCTGTTCTGATTGAGCTATTAAGTATACAATTCCTGTAATTGCCCTTATAGTTTGCTTTATTACTTTAAAAAAAAAGTCAGTCAGTCAGTAAGTAAGAAATTGCAGTCAGTGGTAACCCACAGACCGCAATTTTGTTTTTATAGTCTAACGGAATGATTAGTTCATCGATTCCCTCTTCAAAATAAGAAAAACAATTCAAAATTTCAAAATAAACTTTACGCGTGAGAAAAAAAAATACTAACAAATGAAATGAGGTCGGACGCCACATCATATTGCGATGCAGCTTGATAGCCATTTTATACATAGCTTTCATATCTGTGTAATTATCATTTATTCCGAACCTCCTGTTTGTAAAAACTGTCCCACTGCTGGGAACGGGCCATCATCTCATTGTGAGATTAGTTAGGCCATAGTCTGCCACGCTGGCCAAGTGCGGGTTGGCAGACTTCACACATCTTCAAGATCATTGAGAAATCTCAGACATGTAGGTTTCCTCACGATGTTTTCCTTCACCGTTTGAAGTTGGCGGCAATCAACAATACGCACATAACTTCGAAAAGACACAGAGGTGCGTGCCGTAGGATTCGAACCCAGGAGCTGCGGATCACAAGTCAGACGGTCTCACCACTAGGCTGCCGGAAACTTCACTGGTAAAGTAAACTACTAAAATGTAGGTGCAGAATTCGTTACGTTGATATATTCAATTGTTTTTCATGGACTACTTCGCTTATTTATATTACGCACGAATTAAATCTTTGTCTTCATTGCACGGTTATTCTTTGTTAATATTTATCGAATCATACATTTTTGGATAAATTATATTATATATACTGAGTGGTCTCATAATGGTACATTAGTAGATATAAACTTATGACATGTTGCAAATATTCTCTCACTTAAGTTCAGAAGTATGCGAAAAACTTTCAAAATGTCTTCTTCATATATTAGTTATATATTAGTTATAACTAATATATGAAGAAGACATTTTGAAAGTTTTTCGCATACTTCTGAACTTAAGTGAGAGAATATTTGCAACAAATATGTGATTTTTTTAAAGCATGCGATTTTTTTAAATATTTACTATGTTAGTCTCTAGTTTTTGTTACTACATCAACAGACTAGAAATAATTCGGAAAACCTACATAGTTAACGGCGGAACCTATAAGTAAGTATATTTCTTTTTTAATTCTAGATAAAACCTTATTTTAGTATTCCCAAAGTTGGTAAATACTTACGCCTTATTTAGCAACATCTTAAAATCACTTCACAAAACCAAAACACAGAAAACAATCCATTAAAGTTATCATTTCACAAATTTCTTAATTTCACTCACTATAATTTTACTAACAATAATGATGTTCGTATCTATAAATTATATTATATATCGATAAATAAATATTACACTGTCACTGAAAACAAGTCATTACAGTTTTCATTTCAGGATATTTATTTATTTAACTCACTGTTTTTTTAACTAGTATTGATCTCGGTATCTATTTCATAATGTATATTTATAACTATGTTCTAAGCTATCAAATTATGTTAATCGATATTTAGAAAGTAAGTAAAATTGATGTTGAACTTGAACGCTCAATGCGTCCGCTCGCTCGGTCATCACTGCAAGCCGGTTCGGGTCTCAGCAGCACTACATCTCGTGAACTTGGATGCGTTGTTTTTTTTAATGCAACGTGCGTTATTAGCACGTGTGTCGAGCCCTTGAGAGGAAAGCCTGTAGAGCAACAAGTCTTGAGACGATGATGTAACTGACAGCGACAGGTTACTCACCTAATAAATCATCATGCTTGTTAATAAAATGTATATGCCACCTTGAGTTAAGTATATTTTTTAAATCATTGACAGGTTTGCCCTTGACCGCCAAGTCGCCTGATGTTGAGCCACGTATATCTACAATTAATAGATCGCGCTTGCCCACAAGAAACGTAAATTCCTTCGATTTGAAGACACCCAGGTTATATCTATCGGAAGAATCAATGTCAGGCGAAGTATTACACAGTTTAATTTCCATTTAGGGATATCCTATTTTTGCGTCATCGTACGGATTATTTGAAATTTGTAAAGAAATTCCATTGACATAATTATGTACGATACTTTTATATGTTTCATTATAATCAGTAAGTAATTTTTTGAATGCTTTATTTACCTTTCTTTTTGACTTATTTATAATCTAATAGAAAAAAGAAAAAGAAAAAAGTAATTTTACTAGAATTATTCTAAGGATACGTATTTATATACTTTTAAAGCGATTTACGCATATTTTTTCACAAAAAAACGTACACTCAACAGCGTACCAAGTGTAACAAAGTCATAAGTTACACTGCAAAAACTGCTTTTCTGCGGTCGAGTATTTTGTTTTTCTTTTAATATAAATACTTGTTTTCATTTAAGTTCTAATATTTTTGTAATATTACCTTTGGAACTAAATATTCAATTGGACTGATGTAATATAATCACGATTAACTTATGTATATCTATATAAGAGTATATTCTTAGTGGCCGGGTAATATAATTATATAATGTACGTCCTAACCCGCTACTCCTTAGGGGCGTCTTCCTTGTGCAGTGTGGGTTTCCACTGAGCAGTGAGAGGGCGCGGGTAAAACCAAAGAATGCCGCTAGTTAGGTGACCCTTGTTGATCGCGTATTTCCCAGCTTTCTCTAAATTTACTGCTTTCCCACAGTTTTGTAAAATGAGCAATTACACACATTTATCATATGTCATTTTACAATCATTAAACGCTTATAGCTAACATTCGTCAAAATAAATAAAAAACAGATTTTTCAAACAGTTACTAGTTACTGAAAAATATGTTGTAATAGTAATCAAAACCCACTGACCCGAAGTCTGTGAAGGAAAAAAAGAAAGTGCAAAAACCTGTCTCTATGATGACTCTGATAAGTACGTATAGATATCATATAAATTGTCAAGCTACGAGTATTTATTTTGTTGTGGTTCGCCATCTTTTGCAGAGTCCGTATGGGGGGAAGTATCACAGATCTGCTAGATATTCAATCTCCAAGATGTAGTGTGCGAAATTTCCGGTCATAACAAGATTTAACATCTTAAATTGACGAGCGTCGCCGCCGTGTATTTCCACAAAGGTTTTAAAATGTTAGGGATCAAATTTCTGGGTGGCCTATGACTGTTCTGGGCAAGTACAAAGCAAAGCTACATCAGGGGAGCAACTTCTCACTCAGTTGCGTAAAATGAGTTCCTGAATCTCGATCGATAAATTCTTGGTGTCTTTAATTTAAATCGGTTTCTTCTAGATAAGCGCGCTCCATCGTGGGCCGCAACTGACTTGACGGTCAATATGGTATATGGTAAAGGCAATACCAAAAATAAAATAATGTAAAAGGTTTTATACCTAATGTAGGGATCGCTTATACATTTGTACAGATTTAACCAATTGTATAATAAACTATTAGATACTATGAATAATTATTGTCAGAAATACAAAATTCGTGTAGAAGCGGCGAACGCGTCACATACTATATTTTAATAGATAGAAACACGCAGTATATAATTTAACACATAAAAGAAACAAAGTATATTAGTAGTAGTAATTTGTGGACAAATATCAAACACATTTCAGGGCACAAACTAACCAAAATTGCTATCTAAGGTTTTATTGACCATAACATTTAATTTGACCTGCTACTAGAAGTTAGCAATAGGTATTTAGTAAATAGTTTATACAGGTACTTCTGTGAGTATTTGTGACCAAGTAATGGGGTGTACTGGACAGTTTATACAGGTACTTATGTGAGTGTTTGTGACCAAGTAATGGGGTGTACTGGACAGTTTATACAGGTACTTATGTGAGTGTTTGTGACCAAGTAATGGGGTGTACTGGACAGTTTATACACGTACTTCTGTGAGTATTTGTGACCAAGTTATGGGGTGTACTGGACAGTTCAAATTTGTGTCTGGCTCTACGTATAATAACAGTAATTGAAATGTCTGATGTTCTCTGTGATCCATAAAACTGCTAGAAATACTAACTTTTGTTAATTTTTTTTTTATTTGCCTTTAAATCACGAATGAAGTTTTTGGTAGGAAAGCGCGCTCCATCGTGGATCGCAGCGCTGCACTACATCACGCGAGCTGGCGGTCACACGCAAGGCTGTCATTGAATAATAAAACCGGCCAAGTGCGAGTAGGACTCGCGCACGAAGGGTTCCGTACCATTATCTATAGAAACGGCAAAAAAATCAAGTTTGTTGTATGGGAGCCCCCCTTAAATAATAATTTTATTTTAATTTAATTATTTATTTTTAAAGTGAATAATATGACTAAATATTCAGTGAATATTTCAAGCGTCTGCCTGTTGCCGTTATCAATACCGAGCAAAAAAATCACGTTTGTTGTATGGGAGCCCCCTTAAATATTTATTTTATTCTGTTTTTTAGTATTTGTTGTTATAGCGGCAATAGAAATACATTATCTGTGAAAATTTCAACTGTCTAATCTAATCTAATCTAATCTAATCTATCACGGTTCATGAGATGCAGCCTGGTGATAGACGGACGGACAGACAGCGGAGTCTCAGTAATAGGGTCCCGTTTTTACATGTATATGTATATATAGCATTTAAACATTACATTGTATATTTAAATTTGTCGAATCGGCAACCGGAACCTGTTGCTTATGAAACAAATGAAACTCGGGAGCTCTATTCTTCAAATTGAACTATTGATTGTAATTTGCATTTATAGTGCGTTCAAGAATAGCACACATTGGTCTAAATTAACAACTGCGGTCCTACCAAGATAATGATACAATGGAATGAGGCGCTGCTGTCGCATTTTCTAAGCAAAACTTAGAACATTCCGTTGGATATTTATAGTTCCTTCATTAGTCCATCTGATCGCCTAGGTACACTTCAGTAATAGCCAGACTATTCCTGAAGTGTGTACGTGCAAATTTGCACGCAACACTTTAGTTCACGTACTCGCTTTTAACTCGACTGTGCATAAGCGGAGTAATGTTTTTCTGGCAGAGCAATGTTTTTAACCGTATTCTATAAATGTGTTTGGTAAACTTCAACACAAAGAATATTATAGTAGTGTACTTAGTATAACTTCTACTTTGGTGTCCCTGTAACTCCCTTTGAGATCACAATTGATGTTAGAATTAGTTCTTACGGATTACATAGCTATATATGCATAGATTACACACCTTAGTATGTAGGCACCTAGGTATATGTAGGCGTATGTAGGTAGGTTATCTTATTGAAAGCAAAAAATACACTTTAATATTTATTATTGTTACTTAAAAATATAGTCGACAAAAATGATACGTTATAATATAATGTACAATTCAACGTAAGTATATACTTATTTGTTTTATTTACTGTCTGTTACGCGCGACTTTGTAGTAGAAAAAACTATTAAAGATATACAATAAAACATCTAATACAATTGACTTGTTTGCAGAACTTCATTGTATGCTTTCGAAGAAAATAAAAGCCACAACTAGCGTAACATTTTCACCTTCTAATCCGTATTAAATTTTGCGCAGCAATCTAGAGTCTGGCTGCAGACATACGTTTCTGTTAAGTGTCATTTTTAGTTTTGTGCAAGTATTGCCAGCGTCATTCGTACCAGCCGTAAACACTTTTTCTCATTAAATAACACACAGAGTTTATAGCGATAATGTGGAAGAATCGTGTAACCACTCTGTTTTGTGTTTTTCTTTTTCAGATAAAAAGTAGATGTAGATGTAGTAGAGTAAGTTCGTATAGACTGAGTAGCCAACCCTTGTGTCAGAATTATTAATCTACAAAGAAGGCTGCCTTGACGATTACGGATTTTAATAAAATAGATATAGTAGAAAATAGATAAAATAGATAAAATAATTTCGAATGTGACTATGGTTTGTCCGACATTATTAATGAAACTTGAATAAATCTGTTAGCAAATCATCTAAGAGTCCAACCACCAAGTAAAACCACCGGTAGAAGAATAATAATCGACAGATGCCTATGAACCGAAGTAACGGTTAATTTGGAAAATCCCAGGTGTTATTCAGCCGCAACTTCTGCCTTGAAGAAATGCCAGTGGTGCAATACTTTGACAAACTGTATGTGAGACAAAGGGATTTAGATGCCCTACTACCTATCTCGATCGCTTGCGGTGAACAGATTTCATTTAAATCGAAATTTGACACGTTGTCAACTGCCATCAAGTTCCTGTGACTTAAGATAGGTATCATACATTTGTAATGTGTTCTATAGAAAAATATCATTTGAAAAAAATGCATAAGACACCTAACATCTGCGCAGACATTGTAAATCATTTTCTTGGTACTTTATTATGAGCAAACTATCTTTATTGATTTATCTTCACGTGAATCCCACAGGGACGATGTGTCATGGAAAAGTTGGAACCGTTTAACAAGTTCGGAATTTAAGCACAGTCTTGACTGGATGACGTCACTGAGCATCTAACTTGCAACTTTCTGTCAATTTTTTAATTATTTTGACTCATCTTCCGAAGGCTTGAATGAAATCCGGTTTGGAGTGTTTTGTTGTGATACATTTCTTGGGATTTCATGAGTGAGTATCGCACGTTTTTTTATATATACCTACCTACCATCATATAAATTCTCACGTATGCGTTTTACTACCCATGTAGGCCACACGGATTCATATTTGTTACCCAACTGCCGCAGGAAGGTCATGTTATTCGTGCGTAGGTATGTCTAACTATTGTCTATTCTTTTCACGCTCGACAGCCTAAGCTGTTTGACGGATAAGACTTCTATATATATATGTATGAGGTGCCATTAGATCAATCTCAGCTGTGGGAGTGAAATATTTATGTTACTATGGTATCTGAGTAATAAAACCGGCCAAGTGCAAGTTGGACTCACGCACGAAGGGCTCCGTACATCTATAAACACGGCAAAAAAACACGTTTGTTGCATGGTAGCCCCCCTTAAATATTAATTTTATTTTAATTTAATTATTTATTTTTAAAGTGAATAATATAACGCAAATTCTGTGAATATTTCAAACGTCTTCCTGTTGCCGTTATCGGCATATTATACATTTGTTGTATGGGAGCCCCCTTAAATATTTATTTTATTCTGTTTTTAGGGTTCCGTACCCAAAGGGTAAAAACGGGACCCTATTACTAAGACTTCGCTGTCTGTCTGTCTGTCTGTCTGTCTGTCTGTCTGTCTGTCTGTCTGTCTGTCTGTCTGTCTGTCTCCAGGCTGTATCTCATAAACCGTGATAGCTAGAAAGCTGAAATTTTCACAAATTATGTATTTCCGTTGCCGCTATAACAACAAATACAAAAAATTAAAAAAATATATATATTAAGGGGGGTCCCCATACAATAAACGTGTTTTTTTCGTATTTTTTTGCTCAATATTAAAAACGGTAACAGGTAGACGCTTCAAATTTTCAAAGAATATTTACTTGTATATTACCTTTCAAAATAAATAATTAAATAACAATAAAGTAAATATTAAAGGGGGGCTCCCATACAACAAACGTAATTTTTAAGCAATTTTTACTCGATCTTAATTAACAGATAGAAACTTGAATATTTGTAAGTAAATATTTAGAAATATATTAACTATAAAAATAAATACCTAATCTAATACATAAAAACTCACAAAATCGTCGTCATGCTGCCCGGATGTGTATCGAAAACTTACCTATAAGTTTGCAATTTACTACTTGGAATTTCGTTGATTTCTCGTTATTTTATAAACAGAACTAAACTTTGTAGTATTATAGATGATAGTACGGAACCCTTCGTGCACGAGTCCGACTCGCACTTGGCCGATTATTTAGTATTTGTTGTTATAGCGGCAACAGAAATACATCATCTGTCCAAATTTTAACTCCCTAACTATCACGGTTCATGAGATACAGCCTGGTGACAGACGGATGGACGGACAGACAGCGGAGTCTCAGTAATAGGGTCCCGTTTTTACCCTTTGGGTACGGAACCCTAAAAAAGAAAGTCAAATAGCAGTGAGTTCTGCTGATGGCTATTTCTAATAATTATCTGTTTAAGTATATCGAAAAATCAGGTAAACGAAATCATTGTTATATTTTCTGTTCAATACAAATGCATCTAGCGGTCTACGATGGAGCGCTCTTACCTAAAAGAAACCCATTCATTTGCGATTTAAAAACACCCAGATGGTATCTATCGGTTAAATAAATTAACTAAATTGTCGGTCAGGCAATCGTACAGTGTGTTCAAATTGAAACAATGACCCTTAAATGTGAATGCTTTCTACCCCAGCTAGTACACTCGTGACGTATATACCATCTAAGTAGCAAAACTTGACACGAGCTGTGATAAAACACCTAGTCTATCTTTATAAAAAGCGATATGTATTTCCCTAAGCGCTACCTAGATAAATATCGTACCTTATGTGAATGACCGGGGTTTTCCAAATTCAAACATTTTTATCGACACGTTTTTTATTTTAATACGTTTTTGTATGATAGATTTGTTTAATTTACATTTTTGACAACATCCTGCTTCAAGCTCAACATTCCGAGAGTCGCGGCCGACGAGCCGCCGGACGAGCCAAGGGAGCCGCATCGGCAGCGCGCGTCATTCACGCACAACTACTAACTTATCACTATACTTTTCTACTCGGACACTTTGTATGGTTTCGATAACTTAAAGCTTAGAAGCTAAAACTAGAAGCTATCTCAAATATATTTTCACCAATAATTACCTACATAAATTAGGTATAACTTATTATTCTTAGCTAAGCTATAATCATAAAGGGATATCTTATGTACTGTATTCAAACAGAAAAAAATAACTGTCGATATTGGAAAATTATTAGGGTTAAGAATTAGATTTCGGCTTTTGTAGGAGCAAATACATGTCAATGTAGCAAATAATACACAAAACTACTGGTTTAAAAAAAATCTCTTGTCAGAGAGTGCAGGTTGTTGTTCGGATACATTTTCATTTGTTTTGTTTGATTTAAGGGTTTATTTAGACATTTGAATGTCGAGCCTTGGTTAATTGCCTAGCCTGCCGAACAAGAAAAGGCGAAAATCCACAGAACTATTTGTTTCGCCCCCACAGAAACAATAAAGTAACATACGCAACACTTGGAGATGTAATTTTCATTTAGGAAGTCCCTCGATAGAGGCAGCGGGTTATTGTTCGGATACGTTTTCATTTGTTTTGTTTAATTTAGTAGTAATAAAAGGCACCTCGGCGGCTCTTGTGCTCTGGAAGGCTTTATTTAGACGTACATTTAAGGGTACTTTTATACAAGTAGTTGCCATATTGTAACAACTATAAAAGACTAGCAGCGCCTCCTGCTTTTATCCGATAACGTATTTTTTTTTACACTTTTAACCTCCGACCCTAAAAGAGGGGTGTTACAAGTCTGACGTGTATGTCTGTGTGTCTGTCTGTGACATCGTAACTCTCAAACGGATGGACCGATTTTGATCTAGTGTTTTTTGGTTAAAAAGAGATTTCATCGAGAGTATTCTCAGCTATGTTTTATCTTATTCGGTTCAGCCGTTTTTTTCGGGGGCTTAAAATATATACATATATGTTTACCACTATCTCGCCGGATGGTAAGTGGTAGCGGTGGTGGTGTGGTGGTGGTATCTTTGGCGTTGTGGTCGAGAATGGACCACGTCCATCAATATTTGTTCTAGATAAAATAAATATTGTTTTCAGAAAACATAGACTTTTATTTTAATTTTATTATAACGATCTTTCTTCAATATCAGCTAAAAGTTATTTATAGCTACGATGTTAAAAATATTGATAACACGTGGAATTTGTATATGAATTATGATAGTTCAATTTTAAAGCGTGCGACGCCGTAATCCTCTCAGAAAGGGAAAGAAAAAAGTGACTACAATATGTTCCAATGAAAATAAAATCCTGAAATTAAGCGAATCGTATCGAAGCGAATGTAATCCAAGCACCTGTCTCCAGTATATTGCAGGCCGGTGATTTAGGATTCTGGCGGCGGACAGACGGACCGTTTGTCACTATTATGTAGAGGGAGACAGACGACGCTTCCGACAGATTGAGACACCTCACTGTTGCTCTCATTTGTTTCTGAATCTCGTTTTCGTGATAGTTAGACAGTTGACATTTTCACAGATGACGTATTGCTGTTGCCGCTATGACAACAAATACAAAACGACTGAATAAAATAAATATTTAAGGAACTCCAATACATAAAACGGATTTTTTGCTCGTTTTTGCTCGATATTGATAACGGAAACAGGTAGACGCTTGAAATATTCACAGAATATTGAGTTATATTGTTCACTTTATTAATATTCAAAGGGGTTCACATACAATAAACGTGTTTTTTTTTTTTAATTTTTTATAGATAATGGTACGGAACCCTTCGTGCGCGAGTCCGACTCGCACTTGGCCGGTTTTATTAAAAGTGACGACGCGGGCCAAAGATGAAACACAAGGTATGCTTTAAAAACACGTATTCAATCTGACTTAGAAAATACCAATGTTATATCTGTCAGGAAACAAGGAAACCAGCAGCTTGTGTTTTGTTTGTGGTGTTTATATTGTCACTCTTTAATGTTAGTCACGTACCTATGAAAAAAAATGTTGTGTACCTGAGTAAAAGGTTTACGATATGTAAACGAGTAAAACAAACATGCTCAAAGAAGCTTTGGACATGACAGGAGTTTTTTTGTAATCCGCTTCGGGAAATACCTTTACCAGTTATTCAACCACCAAGTAGTAGTGTGCAAGCAGTATGATCTGTTCTAGATTGAAAATAAAAAATCTGGACATAAAGAGACTTAAAATGTAGTAACAATTCTCAAAGTAACAAAACAGTACCTTACTACTATATAAAGTGCTGTAGTTTAAAAATTTTAGACAACTAAGTGTGTGCATATCCAAGTTCTATACAAAACTTAGCTTTATTTACGATTAACAAAACTTAAGATTAACAAAATACCCGACTGCAAAGTGCGGACCGATATTTTAAGATACCAAATTATTGCCCTTCTATTTCCTTGGAGCCGGGGCGGCTGCACTGTTCAAATATTAACTAATAATAAAAACGCGAAAGTAACTGTCTGTCGTCTGTCTGTCTGTTACCTCTTTACTACTTAACAGCTGAACCAATTGTTATGAAATTTGGCACAGAGATTCTTCAGAGCCTGGGAAAGGACATATGCTATATTTTATCATCATCTCCAACACCATAGTAGCTAGTAATATAATACAACTGAGATGAATGTAAAGCATCTCATATGTTGAGATCCGTTGAACATATAGATTCGATACCAGTACATAATAATATGTATACTCGTATGTGTATGTATGTATTATACTCGCGAGAAATATTACCCTCGTTCTGCAGTTGGGTAAAATGAATAAGAGTATAAATATACGTACGTCACAAGATCACTACAACAAAAATAAAAAGAAACTCATCACATTACATGGTAAATGTTTAGGCTTCTAAAGTCCAACGTTATAAGCGGGCTTTAGATAAATGGAAATCATGAACGTAATTACGTACGCACTTGCAAAAACATGGAATTTTTATACGGAACCTTATAAAAATGTTATCTTTGAAATGGAAATTCTGCTAGGCCGCAAATTACCAACTAAATTTGAAATTACTACAAAAGATGAATGCTCTCTGGGGCAGGGAGTTAGTTTTTACTTTAGGTAGCGTAATTAGGAAGGTTGAAGCAGCAGTGGACCGGACATAGTATATACCTATCTGTTGTAGAAACGAAAACCAACGGGGTTGACGCGCTTTAGAGCGGAGATCACATAACGATAAACTCAATACCTGTAGAACCATCTTGAACTCAAACAAAAAATATTCAAAACAATTTATTTCTATAACCTCAGTTTTGAATTTAAGACACGTTTGTATGTTGTATAAATAAATCTTCTATTGAGAATAAAATGTGATGTAGAAGACACTGATTTTCCACTATGTGCGTATTCGTTGATTTTAGCTAATGATTTTTTTTCAGTATTACCTACCCATAGCTTCGACTATAACAAAGAGAAAAAATATTGAAAAGTTCAATATGTGGAGTAAAGGCTGTGAATGTGTACATCATCACGAAAAACAAGTTATGTATTCCAAATTTAATAACTGTTGCCTTTCTAACTAGTACATAATTATTTTTTTCTTAATATTTTTTAAACTTTATCGACAGTCAATATTTCAAATCTATCGACAACCGTACCGCCCTAAGCTCGTGTTCCGACGAAAGCCAGAACGCAAACCTGTGGAATGTCGAAACTTCCTTCCCATCACATTTATGGTGCTGTTGTTATTGTTTGTACGTTTGTTTGTAAATTAAGAAGAAACGGCTGATTAAATTAAGATAAAGCTTTTGGAGGGTTATATTATAGTATTTTGGAATATAACTGCCATTATAGTATTAAACTGCGGAAGATTCATTCTGAAACAAAAGTATGAATGTCTTCTATGAAAAAAGTTCACAAAATAAATCTTATCACAATACAAAGCCTAATGGTACCTATACTGCACTTCAAAACAAATCCGTCAAGCCTTTTTAGCTACGCTTTGTTTACTTTTTATGAAAATATAAACAAATACAATAAACTTCTAGTAACTCGCGCATTAGACCTCGCGAGCACACCAATAGCTACGACAGGCTTACATCAAATTCAATAGTACATTGTAAACTCGCTAGGTGGCGCTAGAACCACCAACGGTATCTACCAACGCACAAACATGAACAGAAAATTAATTCATCCTCGGAAGTTATATGAAACATGAATTGATAACCAACCTCAAGCACGGAGTGTCATATCGTGGCAGAAGAGAGGAACTAACGTCTCGAAGTATAAAAAATACCTGCTACTATTATAAACGAATGAAATGAGACAGCAGCGCCCCAATACTGCATTAGTTCTCTAACTAATTTAAGATTACTGTTTTAACCTTATACTTTGTTGTGTACTGTTTGATGATCTTAATAAACAATAAAAAAACTAACCAGACTCTACTAACGACTTTTTACTACAACAAACCTGAACGCTGAACCTCCTTCTTTTTGGAAGTCGGTTGAAAATACAACCGAATCGAAAACGTCCTTCCTTTTTGAAGTCGGTTGAAAAATATAGCTAAAACATTCCAGGTGGGGCCGCAGGCTCAGTTAGTATAGAATCTGAGGACCGGACTTTCCAGTAACACGAATGTAAGATGAACCAGTGATTTGTAGCGAACAAGGAATGGCGGGTTTTTACGCACTCACCACGCGGTCTACTGCGCTCCTAGTGCTCCTACTGCACAAGTGTTGGTCATCGTTGTGAAATGAGAGGATGCCTGGGGAAATACCACATCTTCGCGAGTTATTCAACCGACAAACTGTAATCTAATAAACAAATATTGCTGCATTGCAACAAAGGGGTTTGAGATAGTTTTGAGTGTAGTCATAATTCTATTTATGTCTATATATGTAAGTGGCGATTGATTTTTATTTACATGTAGAAGGTAAATAGATCATCGAATAGTATTGTTAATTCGTTGACATAGATAAAAAATGCATTGAAATCGCAGTGCGGTAGTGTGCTACAGCCTACCGGGAGACTAATGCGTTTTGAAATCGCAGTGCGGTAGTGTGCTACAGCCTACCGGGAGACTAATGCGTTTTGAAATCTGATTAGGAGTCAGCACGCGCATTCCCAAAAACTGTCAGCCGCCAGCCTGCGGAACCCGTGACGGATGCTAAAATATGCACCGGCACGAGCTGTGGCCAAGTTAATTACGGCACTGGACACTAATTACTTTACTGTGTACATGGAGGAAAAACTCCCAGTGTCGGGGAGAGATAAATAAACTATCTACTTTATTGTATGCAACTTGTTGTATTGTACAGAAAGCTATTAGTATATTTCGACTCGTGCGTCAGTACATGGCGCTTTTTACTGAAGCTATTGTCTGTGTGGTGGTCTGTCTTTCCGTCTGTTATATCTTTCATGGAGTACGGAAGCTTCGGTGTACGAGTACAGTTGCGAAGTACATATTTTGCCGATTTTGTTTTTAGTATTTATCTGGCATCTTATCCACTTTTTTGTCATGAAAACCTTAACCGAAATGTTATGAATTAAAAGAAATACATAGTATAAATATTTTATATTATACATATCCATAGTAATTAATTGCAACACATGTATAATCAAATCGGTCCAACCATTTTCAAGCGATGTGTTTCCTAAAGAAGAGAATTTGATTATTATTAGGATATGAGGAGCTACCCTCATTACCTGCATCCACTAACATGGACTCCGAACATTAATTCATGAACACAACACGCACACGCATCGTCTGCAACAAACTGCTGAACCGATTTTGATGAAATTGTATTATATATTATAAATTGTAAATGTATATGGGGAACCTGACAAACCTTTATCAGTCTGGGGTAATTGATATGCCTTTTCTGTAGTAGTTTAGTTTGTATATTGTTTTATTGTAGTTAATAAAGGCAGTAACAAATATAAAAATACACAACCGAATTCAGATCCTTGTTCTTTTTAACCGACTTCGAAAAAGGAGAATGTTATCAATTCGTACCGTATTTTTTGAATGTATGTTCACGAATTACTCCGTCATTCGAGAACCAATTTTTGTGTTTCCTGAATAAAGCTCCCAAGTTGATCCCATAATTATTTTATAAGCATCGCTTTATTACTTCTTGAATAATCTCTAAAAAATAAAATATTTTTATCGTATTCCTGAGTAAGTGCGTCAGATTATAAAATCGCAGAGTTCCACCTACACGTTTTTCTTTGCAAGAGTGTTAAATATCAAGGATTATCGTATAAACATCTGCACATTTTCTAATCTTCGAACACGAGTATTTGACATTCAATGACATTTGTCATTGCATTCTTAACAAAAGAAAAAAAAGAACGGATGAAGAGAGGTCTCTTTATAAAGTTTACAATCGTGAAGGATTTAGTAAGTTGCGTTTGAAGTCGGTTTTTTAATAGAAAAATTATTGAATTCGGTTAATAATGTATTTTTGGTCTCACTTAAAACGATCATATTTCTATTGAAACAAAATCAATCTTGCTCGAGGATTTCCTTCGGGAGCCGAGTTGATTGCTACAAAGCAAACACTCCCCCACGTCGCAAAATATATTTTTTAACAAGAATATATTTACTATGGTCCAATGTGTACGCAAGTAATGTGACGGGTTTTTTTTTATCAATGGTGACAGTAGTATCGCCGTACGTCGTGTATGGAAACACGTGTAACAACTTATGTAGATCTAAGCCATATCTAAGCACAGGCTGTATGTCGGTGAGCTGCGTACAACGAGTACTACTCATTGCATATTTAGTGGAGGGTGCGAAGTTTTTGCTTACAATATATTTACATGTTTCTGATACGTGTAACATACAGTACAACTTGAACATACTTAAGATGATTATCTTATTCCCGGTGCCATTTTTCTATCGCACCTCTAGAAATACGAAAAAGCGTCAACGCTCCATGGTGAACATTCCAAAAACTGAAATGAAACGCTTTAGTTCCACTTATTTCTGCGTACCGCCAAAATGTGGAATCAGCTTCCTGAATGGGGTTTTCTGATTAGATATAATCACGGTGTCTTCAAATTGCGAGTGATTTGGTTCCTCCTAGGATAGTGTGCTCCATCGTAGACCTAACTGTCGCTTAATACCAGGCGAAATAGCGGTCGAACACAAGTCTATTTTTGAATAAAAAAAACTTACTTATGTTTTTATAAATATAATTTTATTCCACATATAAATTATTCATTTCATTTGTAAATATTACTCTTGACCTTTAACAAGAGTGGTGGGAAGACGCTGGATTCAAACCGCTTCCAATCGGTCTTGTCCATGTCCAAATCCATGGGAGAAGCCTGTGTCCAGCAGTTGACTTCTTATGGCTGAGATGATGATGATATGATACTCTAACCATAATCAAAAAATGATTTTTACCCTACTGCCAAAGAAGGTGGATAATAAATAAAGGTCTGCGTGCACGTTACACTGTGCTTGTATGTACCTACATATTTTTGTAGTAGTTTATTTAATATTACGTATGTGTAGTTTGTGTAGGTATGTACCTATTGTTTTATTAATAAAAGCGCTTCCCAATGGCCTTATATATTCATGACGACATTATTAGACTGTATCATATACACCCTATATCTTGCAGTCGAGTATCTCGTGACCTATTCTTTTATTATTATTTATTAGCTAACTAGGTAGGTACTAGGTACTTGTTATGTACTTACACAAGCGATAAATTATGAATTATAGCATTAATTATTTGAAAATAGAGAAACTTTTGTGTGTAGTAATTCTCGATATCTTGGTGGTAAAAGTTTACCTTCATAAGGAGTCTATAAATATAAATTATGAAGTTCGTTTTCTTCGTAATTAAGTCTTTCCTCATTTTAGTTTACTCAAGAAAGCCAAAAGAAATTGCAAAAGGGTTTATTCAATATAAACATTTTTTTCACACAATTGAAGGTCTGAAAATACTCCCAAGGAAATCCAAGGAATCTGCTATAGGAGTCAGTCTTGTTCCAGAATCTTGCTAGGTGTTTTGTTAAAGGCGTTGATAAAATGGCTTGATATTGTTTTTTTATTTATACTAATGAGTAGCGAAACGAACAAGATGACTGCCTGATGTTAAGCTTTATTCTGGTTCAATGCTACACATAACTACAGACCTGAAAAGCTAAACCCTGTGCGACAATACACTGCGTTCGTCACTCTGAAATATTAGTTAAATTACTACTATCTCACTACTACCCACTGAAATCTATTAATATTATAGTAGTAGCAGGTTTAAGTCCTACATAATACTGCAAATATGTATATTATGAAACCTACACAACACACGCAATAGTAACAATTTTAAAATATGTATATTTATAATAAAATTTACAAGAGCGGCGCGTGTTACCATTGACATGTCGTGAGTGAGTTGTCGTTTGCACAAAACACGTCGGTAATGAGCAGGACGGGTGTGGACATGTACCCGCTCTCGGACTTAATTACTGCAATTATTATACATTAATGTAATTAGTATTTATAATTGAAACATAACGAATTGTAGTGTTCAAGAAACAGTGAAAACGGCAGAGTGAAATGATATTTTAATCGACTTCCAAAAAGAAGGAGGTTATCAATTCGACTGTATGTTTTTCCTTTTTTGTATGTATGTTACGCGCTTGCTCCACTAATTATGAATTGATAATTATTTTTTGTTTGGTAGGTTCAGCGGTGCATAGTCTCATATAAATTTTATCAAAATCGGTTCAGTAGTTTATTTTTTATAACAAAATAACTGGAAAAGTGTCATCCAAGTAAATGAGACTGCGTATTTTGAAGTCGGTTGCTTCAGTTTCTTAAACATTAATTATTTTAACTAATATTTCAGGTATTTATTTGATGCTTTTTATACGAAACTGTTCTATTTTCATGAACTGATTTTGTTATTTTTACTGTGAGGTTTTACGGTATTTGTATTAGGTAGATCTACGAATTGATTCTATCTAAACTAGTATCTATACAAAAAACAATCGGAATCCCTGACCGATGAAGAGCTAAAGATAATTCAAATGCTCAAACCCGCTACCGATTAGCAGCGTATCCAGCATGCTAGCACCATCGCTATATCGAATGACGTTGAGATTAAAGGTCTAACTTGCATCAAATTTAAGCGGCAACTTAGAACTTTTATTCTATTTTTAGAAAAGTCTGTTTTTACAAGTTGATCTGTTCATGGTGAAATGAAAGAGAGTTTCTCAACATTTGAATAGCAATGAACGGATGGTGTCCACCATTGGCTTAGCCATTTGTTATTTTTGAATTACTCCCTGCGTTGTCGTCCCGCTCTTTATCTGCCTTCTGTTTTCACAGTTATTTCAATATATATTGCGTTTTATACACTTTTTATCTCATCTGGGTCTTAAATGTGCTTTCATAATATCTATTATAATCGAGCTAAAAATGATTAAGTACTCAAAAATGATTAAACTATAGAGGCTTACTAACTGAACCGACTTAATGCGCAAAATTCCTCAACATTGAGAGGAACGTCATGCGATTTGTGTATTTCTTAGTGGAATACAATGATCCTTCTACACCACTATACATACCACGTTATATTAAAAAAATGTTTTATGATCGCACAAAACAAAGACAAGGAAAACGAACGGCAAGAACACTTACTATTCATAGAAATTTAACTAAACAGCGACTCTTGTAACGATGCTAAAAAGAGCAAATCAGATTGAATAGGTGTTCAATGTTTATCTCTTTTTGTCAATGGCGTTTAGTCTAAAGCAAAATTCACGAACAAAGTGACAATGACGAACATAAATATTTTTATTTACAACTCTATGTTGCCGCGCTACATCCCTTTTTAAATAGAAACCATATTTTATCACTTTCAATTATTTAAAAAATTGAATGAAAACCGAAATTATACTAAACGTGTAAGAAGTGGTCTAAAACCTTTGGACTTCATTGAGCTCGGACGTTTTTGAGCGGCTGACGCGACAGTTACACAGTTACAGTTATGCTCGCCTAATGGTAAGTGACGTTGTGGCCGAGGATGGAGTACGTCCAATTTGAAGATATTACTTTATTACCAGAGCATTCGCTTTAATCTTTAATATTCCTAGTTTGTAGATTTAGGAAGAAGAAAACGAGTAGGAAAAAAGGCGAGATGAGAAAAAGGATACCGACTGGGAGTTCCATTCATATTCAGTACGCACTAGAAATATCGACCAAAATCGTTGAGCACGAATTTTAGTCATTTCAATGAGAAATTGATGGTCGAGTCTGTTTAAATATAGAATTATCGCGGCAAAACACGGGAACTAATACAATAGGAAAATAAAGAACAAAATAATGAAATAAGAACAGCAGCGCTTTTAATGCCTCATCAGTACTCTAGCTGAACAACTCTACATGAAACGGATATAGTTGAATAAGGTCGTAAAGCTCTTGCGCACATTTTTCTATATGTATAATTGTATAAGATGTATTAGTCTAGTAAAAATAAATCTGTTTGTATGGAGCACATCACAGTATTTGCAACTGGGGGGATTCTTCGAAATTATGATAGGAAAATAGCTAAAAATCATAGATCAATAATAATCCCGACTAGCTGCGTTCCTCGGTTTCACTCGCGTAATTATGAAAAACGGTGATGATTATGATGATGATATATGTTCGTCTCCGGGTCCAAAGCTATCTCTATACTAATTTTCATAACGATCGGTTCAGCTCTTTGAGCGTGTAAAGGTAACAAAATTAATTTATTTGTTTATTTTTTTATTTATATTTCAAAACACCAGTAGGACATTCATTTAAATAACAATATACTTAGTTGTCTTTTATGTTGTCACAAATCTTATTTTTACTAGACTATATATTTACCGGTGAAACCACTGGATATAACCATTACCTGTAGACACCTGTCTATACCTAGAGGTAAACCCTTCCTAGCCAGGTATTAAACACACAAGGTATTAATGCCGAAGGGTAAAATTCAAATTATCGGTGAAATGAATCGTTTGATACTCCCGGGGGGTAGGTCCGGGGGCAGGTCCGGGGTAAAAAGTCAATTAATCAGGCAGATAATATTCCTTTAGATACAGTAAAGGGTATGAGTTTCGATTAACCGCCGACGGACCCGCGAGATGTGCAAGGAGTATCGTATTTTAAGTAAGGAAGACCTAAAATTTAGTGTTAAATAGTTTTCCTTAGTCACTAGTAGGTACTTACATAGATATAATTACTTAGTTGAAAAACTGACCAAGTGTTAGTGTGAGTCGTATAGCAAGGGTGCCGTACCAGAACAGAACTTTGACACTTTCCACTCGATATCAAATTATAATAATTATTTAATTGCTTATAAAGTTTAGATAAAGCACAAAAAAACTCAATGGCTCGAAGTACGTTCGCTAGACCGGACCCCAGTATAACATATTTAAATTGTTTCATTTTGTATTTATCAAAATTGTTGAATTGTCGATTGATCACAATTAGGTAATTTTCTGATTGTCTATTTTTGCAACCCAGGGATCCGTAGATTAAAATATCTGACATTATCAACTTCGCATATCTACGCCTCCTTGAGGAAATAGATCTATCTTGACAGTCAGACGGGCGCCGAAGTGAATTGTGTTGAAACTTCCTTATTTCCTCCAGCAGTACAAAACCTAAAAATTATCAAAATATATTGCAGTTTTTTTTACCTTGAATATTATCACATTAACATCAGTCATGTAATAACGCTTAAAGTGTAAAGTTGATGAGAGCAGCTGTCTCATTCGCATGGATATCTTTTTTCACGCAAAAGAATGAATTAAATGTACTTTCGCTAAGTATATGTGAACATCAGCCTCAATAATATACGGTAACTCCCATTATGTAGTATGTAGTATTAAACATAATTTTTGTAAATGTTATCATCGCAACATAACATGAATTAATTCAATTCATCAGTACATCAACTTCACACAAGTACGTAGATGAAACGTTTACACACAAAGAAAGTTATCGGTAAACAGATAATAAATATAATCTTAAAATTTCAGCGAATTGTGTGAATATCTTACATAATTTGGATAAGTAGGTCGATCGGTACGTTGGTTTACTAATAATACTGTATAATGAGCCGTGTTAACACTTGTTCTACCCGAATTATCCGCCATCGAGCGATCATGTTCCGTTCTAGCCACTGCTAAAGTTTCATTAAAGTAACAGCCAATTTGCCGAAAGTAAGGTAGAATTTCAGCGTCTTGTAGTACAGGACAAATAAGCTACTGGACACGTTTTAAAGTAAGACTAGGGCCTCGACTATGATCTCGTGTTACCGGATGAAGTTATTTTGCGCTTATGCTTTTATCTTTCTTTATCTATAGTTGAGGGAGCGAGACAATAGTCAGAGCATAAGTCAAGTCATATAACCACTGCATCTACGATTAACCATCAACTCTGTAATTCATGAGCATGTACGTGTGTGTGTAAGAAAATACTATTGAATGTAGGAGATGTGAGTGAAAGATGTGAGCGGGAGTTGATCTCTGCCGACACCAGTGGGAAAACACGTATTGTATACATGTACGGTAATCACGTTACGAATTTATCAATTATTTATTAATGTTTTTGTTAGATTCGGTCTAGTTTCTACGCAGAAAATAAAATCGATTTTTTTTACATAGCTTCGTATGAAACAAGTATCAATGTTAAAAGAAAAACAAAATACCCGACTGCAGAAAAGAGGTTTTTGCAGCCTAACTTACGATTTTTTTAAGTTTAATACGCTGTTGAGTGTACGTTTTTGTGAGAAAGTATGCGTACAATCGCTGCAAAAGATTATTGTGCATTCTTTAGAAAACATCTGGTAAAATCACTTGTTCACATCAAAATTGGTCAAGCTCTTTAAGCTTTAGGCGATCATATAGAAACATACAGATATAAATACATACCCACATACATACATACACTCGATCCCCCCCCCCCCTTCTCCCCTCTCCTTGCCTTAAAACACAATTATAATGGAACAGGTATCGGTGATTTTTTTGAGGTAGGAAATAGGTTTAATCCTGTTTTACCCGTTCCCGCGGGAATACCGGGATAAAAAGTATCATAAGTGTTAATCCAGATTATAAACTACCTGTGTGTCAAATTTCAGCCAAACCCGTCAAGCCGTTTTACCGTGAAGAAGTAACAAACTAATACAAACTTCGCATTTATCTTATTAGTGTGATGTGATTTATTAGCATTTAATTTTCCTATTCTAATATTCTAAGCTCCAATAAAACATACCTATGAGTTATATATATATATATATATTCGTAATCACCGTTAAAAATTCTTTATTTTGACACCACACTCGATGTATTTTGAAAACTTTTTTTTTGAGATTACTTTTTGCCGCAAAAAATCCTTAATTTTGTTTTTTTTTTAATTTTGATGTACCCAGTGTCACTCTCACGACTAAGACGAATCTATTGACACCACTCACATAAAAATACGACAAGCCGTTTAGGCTCTAGGGCGTGCCAAAGAAATATACATACATACACTCGAAAAACATAACCCTCCTTCTTTCGCAGTCGGGTAATAAGAGTGCTTATTATTGCGAGTCATCAAAATATTGCAATCAGCACTTGCGTAGGTATTCAAAAGAAATTGTGTAAATTTTTAGGTGAATCGAACTTTACTATCGATTGGTCTCAAGGATCTCAAGGCCTCAGCCGCACACGACACGCCGAGGACAAAAACATATTATTATAGCGCCTCGCGGGCGCCTTTAGTACAGCGTTCCATGGAGGGCTGTAAATGTTTATCTCAACAGCAAGTCAAGCGCAACCCTGTTCGCATTCTACATCAAGTCCAAGTCCTTATTGTTCCAAGCTTGCAGTAGCAGTAAATTGTTGCCAGTGTGTGCTAATGCGGCAATTCCCGCTTGTTTAGGGAGTATTTAGGAAGTTTAAATTGAGTGAAACGGTATTGGAGTAAAACTTGGATCGAGGGACAAACAAACTGCCTAACGTTACCTGAGCTTACTCGGAGCATCGGTATAGATGAAGTAGAAATAGGTGATTTTAAATGTAAAGTTACAATATTTGGTATGTTAATGGTATGGTATAGGTATGGTAACTACCTATTAACTTATTGATTATTTCCTATCATATCTCATCTTTTTATCACTATTTTCTTTGTAACATAAATGTAAATGTAGGTATACCGTTTTTATGTCAATAAATGGATTTGAATTTGGTAACATTTATTTAAAAATAAGATAAAATGTACAATAGTGTCTAAACATCAGGTAAATAAACAACTTAAAATTGAAAATGGTTCAAAAACTACTAAGTAATTAAATACGTTCTCGAGTGGAGACCACGCATCAGCAAGCTCAGCGTAGGAAGACCAGCAACAAGTTGGACGGGGAGGCCTATGTCCAGCTGTGGGCTTCTTTTGGCTCAGGATGATAATGATGAAAAAACTACTCAATCGAAGTGACGTTATGAGACCACATCTCAAGCAACCAATAAAAAATAATAATTGAAATTAGTTCACAACCGGTAAATATATCAACAAATCAAACTATTTATTTATTTTATTTTACAATATTTATTTATTTTATTTTAATTTGATGGTATCTAAAAGGGTGTAGGTACAACTGTACATGCTCGAATATAGTAGGAACAAAACAACTTGACTGATCCGAAGTGCTACATTTCGTAATCCGTTATTTCGTTTACCTACATATTTTTTATAAGTATCACTTATTTTTTTATCAATTCTGTTCATAAATTGCTTTTTATATCCTCCAAATAATAGAATTGTTTGTATGGAAGAAGGTATTGTACCAATTGCGGGGAATATCAACACAAGCCTCAAATGCCGGATTAGTAAAGGTTTATTCCCGTATTACCTACGGAAATCAGAGGCGGCTTGGCGAGGGAAACGGTGATGTGGAGAAACGGCAAAAAATCTACAAACGAGATGTCTTATCTATGTTGCGATGAAACAGTGGGATGAAACAAGAACAATGTTCTTGTAGGTATTAAGATAATCTTTTAGCGCGTTGGTATTTGTTTATACAAAAGGACAAAGTCGAGATTGAATCTTTACAATTACCTGATTAGAATGATTATTTTTAATATTATTGATTGAAGGCTAGTTTTCTTTTTTTATTACATCACCATAACTTCGACGTTAAAAAGTTTCCAAACCTGCTTGCTGGCGTGTACCTACATTTATGTTTTTTTTTTAATATGAATTTTAAAAAAAACTTTTCTTTCATGTCTGCTATTGTGTATTATGCTAGAGAGGATAGTTTCGAGAAGAAAAACTCAGTTGCTTGCTATTGTATGTAATAATGCGCGATGTACTGACGGTGTTTATGTCTTCAAAGATTCTCAAATAGCAATTCAAGGAGTAAAGCTGTTGTTATTTATTGACAATGTAACTTTTAAAATCCCCGCCCTCGCGTACAACGTCCTCTGCAAATTATTTGATCTTCCAAAGTTAATCCTGAAATTCGGATTAAAGGTTTTCGAAAAGGTATTTACCTTCTCTGTTAACAATTAAGGTTTTAAAAGCGCAGGAAATTGTCTCATTAGATGATCATAATTTTATGTAAATGAGTTAAACTTCGATTATACTTTTTATTAAGATGGACGCCCCCAGGACCAGATGTAATTTAAGTTTGATTTTCATTATCTAAGTAGATCTCAAACTTGCTTAATCTCATAAAACGTGATTTCTAACCCGTTTTTCTTTCATTACAGTGTTGAAATCACAAAATTGTCTGTAATCTGTAATTAAAATACTTAGATACTTACAAAGTTCTATAATTAAATTTATAATTTTAATTGCGTATTTTAACTGGAATTTTTTTTTTCCTTAATTAAAAATTAGAACATTTCGTTGAGTCCGCCTGGGAAGTATTCCATCTCTATTCTCTACCAGTTACTCTACAGCACTCCTGGCTTGTCATCACTCACAACAAACAAGATACGGTGTCTCTTAGTGACAAAAACTAACGTGTAGGCTCTGCCCTAACCTACATATTTTACATATTTTATTCTATCTTCTATTGAAGAAATTCAACAGGCGGGAACCAGATCTCGCAAACATACTGTCCTGTCATACTTAAATATTTATATATTGAAAAATGTATAAGTGTAGCGCTGTCTAGGCTCTATTGTGAACGAAAAAGGTTTATATATTGAATTTCGCAACACATTTTCTTTTACAGACGTCATTATTATTATTATTGACCTTATGACATAAACAAATACGAACTTATTTTTTATGGATGTCATAGTAGACGCTCTGACGCTCCTAGTGTAGCCTAGACTTGATGCTTTGAAGGTTTGCACTCCACTCCTCAAGGAAGGCGATGTTTTCATAGTACGTATGTATGTATGACAGTGTGTATGTATGTATGTATGTATGTACTTGTAGAGTCTACCAGGAGAAGCGTACACTTGTAGAGTCTACCAGGAGAAGCGTACACTTGTAGAGTATACTAGGAGAAGCGTACACTTGTAGAGTCTACCAGGAGAAGCATACACTTGTAGAGTCTACCAGGAGAAGCGTACACTTGTAGAGTCTACCAGGAGAAGCATACACTTGTAGAGTCTACCAGGAGAAGCGTACACTTGTAGAGTCTACCAGGTACGCTTCCACACTAGTATCGGTTATTCTACCTCCAACCGTAAAGTGCGGAAATATTTTGTTCCAGATTGACATGCAATATTTTAACAGTGCCAGGGTCCAGGTAATGTAAGGTATAACAAGGCAAATATGATATTGTAAGTTTACGTGCATAATTTCTTTCCACATAGAGTTTGAAGTTCAAATGTTTAGACGACAACTGTTTTAGCATATTTGACAAGCATGTTGCTTAATATCAGGCGAATCTTCTGCACGCCTTGTCAAACAAGCAACATTATAAAACACCCTACTGCAAAATGTAGTTATACTCAGCTCTATTGTAATTTTCACTATAAATACTATCTTTATTTGTGGAAGTAGTATTGAATTATTAATTTACTCTCTCTATGCAACTGAGACGAATCTACCGACACCTATATATTGTGATCCGCCAATGCCAGTGAAGTAGATCAACAAATTATACATACACATAAGTTCCAATAATAGTAGTGTCAAATAAACTAAAAAATAATTAACAAACCAAATAGCCGCTAGAAAATATGTAAGTAGTATGTCTATGCCAAAATACGAACCGCGTATAATCTACTTACTATATTACAAAATAAAACAAAAATTGGATTACTTGCATCGAAGTTTTCGTTCGGTAAGCTGGTTTATGTAGTAAAAATTACCTAAATTATATTATCTGAAGACAAGTTTCGGGAATAACTTAAAAAGTGTAACCAGTTCGCGGGAACTTATCTAAAACAAGTCGAAGTTATCCATGTGAGATGAACTTTATAGAGCTTGCGCTCTCTAGTTATTATTTGTTGCCTCTTTCACCCACACTTTAAGTATTTTTAGGGAGTCAAAATAAACTTATTATATTCTAGTGTGATCGTAGGATGAATGTTGAAATATAAGCGCAACAGAGTACATAACGGAGGATGTTATTACTATCTTAAGACCACATGTTTGTATGGCTATTTTGCAAGAAATAAATGAATTATGAATTATGAAGATTTTCAATGTGAAATATGTTCTTTGAAAACTATTATTTAACACGTTCTGAATTAATTCATACACAAATTTTAATTTAATTTAAATTTCATTAACTTTCGGGGTAGATTGTAATTTTCTCAATGTTTCCTTGAAATCGTATATTATTAAAGTAAAATAAATAATAATACAAGTGGCACGAAGATGCCAAGCAAGCCGCTTCCGACCGGTCTTTTTGGAAATCCATGAGGGAGGCAAATCTTCCGCAATGGACTTCTTGTGGCTGAGATGATGATGAAATGATGATAAAATATTCATTAGTCAGATATAATTAATTTCAAAAGCGACGTGAAACAGTTATATTCCTAAAGATTGAAAAAAAATATTTACAGACACTATTCATATAATGTGGGATGGTCAAAGTGACAAATTTTTATTTTTTATATATCTATATGAAATCGTAAAAATAAATTATTTCAGATATATACTTAAAATGTCGTAAACTTACCGTAGACAATTTTTTTTAATGACAAAAAAGAATATACGCAATATCTTCACGAAATATGCCAGCACAATATCTAATAAATAGATGTTTGTATACATAATTGAAACCCTATTTCCTCCTAGTCTGTTATTAACGAACAAACTTGAAAGGAAACCAGTATATTGACAACAGCGAATTTGATTTTCACTCTCGGAACGCGGAAGTGTGCAGATACTTATTTATTAATCTAATTTACCATACTCATTACATTTTCTCAACTATCTGGAGGAACTTGGAAGACAATTTATTTTATATGGTCCAGTGCAACGACAAATATACTTTGCGAGTACCTATAAGTATTGGATGGCTTCAATTTAATGTTAGCATTTCATTATAAACGTTTACTCGTGAAAATGTATTGTACTATACATATTTATTTATGAAAAATTATACGGTACGCTAAATGTAGAAATAATAGTAATTTTACCTCTATTTTATTAATTTCTACAAATTCTGTCAGAATGGGGCAGAATTATAGCCGCTTAGTAAAAGGTAAAAACATGTTGTACTCGCCTGTTGACAACGGGTCGTGAATGGTTTTAGCTCTCATACGCTAAAGTCTACATCAAAAAAATTAACACGGTAGTTGTGCTTAAAACAGTTAAATACCTGTGGAGTCGGCTTGATCAACGCGGACATTAGTGAGCCCATTAACATTTCGGAAGTAAGCATCCGAAGTGAAGAAATCGCGATAAAACTTCACGGGTAAGTTGCTTCGAGTTAAGTTACGCGTTTGAAAACTTGCACGGAATTTGCTTTGCTTTGGAATTTAGAATGGAATTTTCTAAGTACTTTTTTCGTGGCTATGTTAGTATTTTTACAAAATGTATAAGAATTTAAATAAAATAGCTAGATATCGTTTATAGAAGTAATTAATTTATTAGAAAATATTTTATGACTGGTTATAAACCGTAACTTTCATTAATTTAATCTATATCATTTTGATTTATATAAAAAAAAACATATTTTAATGACGATTTAAATAAGCTTCCCGATTTTTATTTTAATAAAATATACTTGAAAAGTTACAATTACAAAACTGCAGAATGTATTAACTTACCCCATGACCATTTTCTCTGTCGTGTGGTTAGTGGTACGCCGTAGCTGATGTTCTCTGCTACGCTGCTTGCTACGCTTGTGCCGTAGAGGGCTGCTACGCCGCCTTATATGTCAGGCGGCGCCTACAGAACCGCCCCCCGCCCAAGCGATGCTTCAACGGCCGACGCAATTTAATTGTTGTCCTGTACGTCCGATTGTATTTTTTCCGTTTTTGGGGAAAAAACGCAGAGTGCATGACAAGAGGGTTTTGTTTGGGGATGTTTGTAGTACCTATAATTTGTTCGAATAATTCTAAGAGTTATTTTTACAACAATACTATATGGTCCAAAATACTAAGTAAAACAATAAGTCAGTAATTTTAAAAGCTATACTATCGTATACGAATACCCAGTTTTGAAAACTGTTTTTTTATGATTTAGATTTTTATTATTGAATTAAATTTTGAGCAAAATATTGTCTCCTCAGAATGATTAATTAAGAAGAACAGTTTTGTAAATTAAGGTAAATATTTATTTCCTGTTATATTTAAAATACTACAATGGTTTCACTGTGGGTCCCAAACTCGGCAAATCCGGTATATTGGCAGCCCCAGGCAGATGCTATGTTACAAATTGGCAGGCGCTAGTGATGTTTCCCAATATTATTATATCTTTATCTTCATATAATAAGACTGTGACGGGTCAAAATCTGTACATTAAATATTTTTGAAAAAAAATATTGATTAGAATTAGATTAACATCTTCTGTATCGATATTAATGCAGGATGCGTTAATATAGATACAGAAGCATTATGTATCCAATGGACGCCAAAATTAATAGTCGGATTTGGACGAAATTTGGCAGGACTGTTACTTGTAATATGTAAAAGGAACTGGCATACTTTTTAAGCCGAAAATTTTCTCTTCCTGTGTGATAACAACAGTAACAATATAATCAAATAATCGCGTTTTACGCTGAATATACTGGATCAATTTGAAGATCATTATGATATTAATACATTTACATCTTATATACGGGTAATTGTAAAATCAATTAAAAAGAAAATAAACATATTAATGTTTCATTGATTGTTTTAGGAAATTACCGTGTGAAGTTTGACTACAATTGTACAACGAGACTTATTCATTGCAGTTGCATGTTACGAGTAATTGCGGTCAGGCATGCATCATTGCAGTTGCATGTTACGAGTAGTTGCGGTCAGGCATGCATCATTAAGTAGTATGTTTTAGAGATCCTAACTAATATTATAAAAGCGAAAGTAAGCGAAAGTTTATTTAGTAAATAAGGTTCTAAAACATAGTTTTGGATATTTTATTTAGTAAATAAGGTTCTAAAACATAGTTTTGGATATTTTATTTTGTAAATAAGGTTCTAAAACATAGTTTTGGATATTTTATTTAGTAAATAAGGTTCTAAAACATAGTTTTGGATATTTTGTTTGTAACTGGAGTTGTATTCAGCTGTTTTCCCGCGTACGAATCTCTTTTTGTAGCGGATTTCAATACTCTGTCAAGTCCGCTTAATCTTTCTATAAGGATTTTTAAGTACTTATTTAAACTAGTACTTGTAATACCGAAGATTTGAAAGAATAAAATTTTAGAAGTACCCTTCTTAGAAAACTATCAACACTGTAATAAATAAAATGTCGACTGCTTAAAGGCATTGGTAGCTATGGCTCATGGCTCTGGTAGGTAGATATTAAATGAAAAGTTTCAAGAAATAGTGGGCGTTCGAGGTTTTGAAATAGAAGTCTTTAGTTTCAAATTATATTACCTCTAGGTCCTACTTACACAACAACAGAAATAGATTTGTGTGACGCGTTCAAACAAAACTAGTTATTACTATAGAAAAGGAAATAATACTTCTGCAATTGCATTTTCATCTTGAGTTATTGTGCGGCATAATCTTTAGAAAAGCTGCGACGGTCGGACAGTATGACCAGGCATTGTTTAATAGGTAATAGAAGGACACCAATATCGCGAACATTACTGCCACCCATTTTAAGGTCACTGCAGTCACAGCAGTGACACTATACCACCTGGTTTGCCTGAATTTTGTTCGTATTTGGATTCATTTCCTCCAATTTCAAACGGTGAACATATACATACATCGTTTGGAACTTGCAATAGCTTAGCTTAGCTAACTTAGTTAATACACCTCTTAAACATAAAAAATGCGTTTTTTCGTTACCCTCAACGAACTTTTTCGAAATAAACAAGAGATTTTACTAGGATTATTCAAAAAATGCGTATTTATAACCTTTCACAGCGATTTTACGCATAAAGTATAAAAAAGTATATTGGACAGCGTATTAAGCGTAATTAAATCGTGCTTTTCTGCAGTCGGTTTTTTTTTAGTAAAGATACGTGTTAAACACCAAAATCCATCGTTGACCACTGATACTGTAACATTAATATGGTTTTGGATTAAATTGTCGCATTAACATTTTTTTGTTTATTTGAAGAGGATATAACTGGATGTTCTTACCCATGTTAAACTTAGTATCTTATTTAAAAAAATATGTATATTTAGATAAATGATTTATTTAGTAACGCTTATAACGACAATTAACATAATTTCTGAGAATTATAATCATATACATTGGCCCATTACTGTTTGAAGTTTATTTAAGTGAAATTTGAATTTCTCTAATGCCTCCATAATAAGCCAGGATGTTTCCACTAAATAATATATGTAAGATTTATTTAACATTAGGGATGAGCAAGTCAAGCCGCGTGCGATAGCTAGCGCGCACACATCATTGATTGATATTAATTGTTATTTGTTCGACACACACCTGAAAGTTAGCGGAAACCGTCCCGCCATTAAACTGTCGTACAAAACACGTACAGATTTCATGAGATTGGGTATTTGTGTAAGGTCCTTGGCCTCCCACTTGAAGGTTTTTATTTTAAAATAGACCAGCCCCCGTATTCTTGAATGTAACTTTTGCCTTGATTCTGTTAGTTCAGGTTCCGTACCTCAAAAGGAAAAAACGGAACCCTTATAGGATCACTTTGTTGTCCGTCTGTCCGTCCGTCCGGGTATCAAGACCTGTATCTCGGGAACGCGTGAAGGTATCGTGTTGAAATTAAAACCATATACGCAGATCCATAGTCTTTTGTTATAATTTAGTTATAAGCTCCACAGACACCGAGGTCCGTGACCTTTGTAAATTTTTCTAAATATTGCTAAATATATACATTGTTACGGGAAGACAAGATTTTTCTTTTTGACTTACCTAACTTATTAGTATATTGTGTGTATACCATGAGCAGACCAGCGACCCGCCTTGATTCTTTTCAGCGAACTTTTCTTTTTGTCTTGATTCTGTGAATTTTTTACTGACTTACAAAAAGAAGAGTGAAGACAAATCTAACGACACCTCGCACATCAAAATCGGTCAATCCGTTTAGGCCGTAGGCGATCATATAGAAACATACATAAATATAGGTTACATACATACATTCAAAAAACATAACCCTACTTCTTACGCAGTTGGGTAAAAAGGCCTGTTGAAAGTTGTTTCACTTATTTACTTAGCTAGAGGCGACTCGTATTCTAAACTTATTATTTATATGCTATGTGTTATCGTTTATATGAATTAAATGTAATATCGAGTTAGGTTCGAATCGAGTTTTCCGAGTTACGTTCAAGAATGTGGAGTTTGTGTTTGTAGGCATGGGTTGGTCGCGTGTAGTTGCTGCGTGGGTCCTACTCATAGTGTATAGAGTGAGAAGTGGAGCAAGTCGCTGCCCTGATGTTAAGCTGCTCGATTGTCCGTACCGCTACCGGTCCAAAGACACCTGGAACTATGGTCTACAAACAAACGGTTGAAACTCAGCGCTTATCTCCCTGAAATATTAGATAATCATGTTCATATATTACTAATTGCATCCCATGTTTTCACACGAGTGCTGATGAAAAATGATGATGAAATATATGACAAGGTGTGTCTTTACCGCAGCTAACTGCGTACAAAATTTCATAATGATCGGTTCAGCCGTTTGATCGTATAACTTTGCTTTTATAAGATTTATTAGGATTATTATGTATCAAAGGATTGTTATGTAATTGTGACAGATGTATTTAAAAACATCAGTAATAAAAAAAAATTAGTTCTATTTTATGTTGCCACAAAATTATTTATTCTCACAGGACTACTGAACACTCTCGAATCAAATAATTTGGGATTTTCTTAAAGCTACTGAACAATAATAAGGGAAATGTGTTGTATTGCATATATTTTCAAAATAGTAACGCAAAAATATTTTCAAAATCGATCCACGATTGATAGAAAAATCGTTGTTCATATTGTTAGAATTGTTCTAGATCTTTATCCGTATAAATCTGTTATTATTGTATATGATTGTCCTTTAATATCAAGTGATCGTTTCGCTCAGCGTGTTTCAATTAAAAGGTCGTTCCGTACAAAATATTGAATGAATTTATTGTTATGGGCGGGTTTGTTTGTGAGCAGAGATGTTGTAAACAATACTACACACAGGCGGGACCACGGCAGACCTGAACATATGAATTATTTAGTTATATATCATTGCAAAAATATACATACTCGAAAAAACTGAAAAACAAAATATCACAAACAGCAAGTACTTGAGAAAATATTCGTATCAAGTACAACGAATGAAGAACTCCCTTTTTAGGGTCCCGGAGTAAGTAAACTAATCAAATCAAATCAAATATATTTTATTGCTCATAACTGTGTACCCAATACGCGCGTGCTACATTGAGTTCTTATGTACTATATAATAATTTCTTATGTAGTATACAATTTCTAATGGAAGTCAAAAATAATATTTACATGTGAAAAATCTTTGGTTACATAAGACTAAGAAATATTTATTGTCACAATTTATTAATGTTAATAGTATTACTCTATGAGTACGAACCCTTATGGTTCACTATGCCCGTCCGTGTGTCCGCAGCTTAGCTCAAACACTACAAAATTATAATTTAGTATTGGTAGACGCATTTATCACACCAACATAATGGTACAATAAAATCTTGAGAATTTTTTTTTTGTGTATCTCCCCTACAGGTAAAGTGTACACTACACTACCCACTTTACGTGTAGGGGAGCATACATTTTTTTCCTTGTCCTCCCATAGTGTGGGGTGTCGTTGGGTAAATAAAGTTGGACATTTTTACACAGCATTATCTATCCCCAAACTAAGCAAAGCTTGTGCTATGGGAACTAGATAGCTAATAAAATACTTATATACGTTTTTGTAAATACATATACTTATGATACATAGAAACACCCAGACACAGAAACAAACCTTTCATTTATTCATCACACAAATATTTTTTCTGGATGGGGATCGAATCGACGACCGAAGCCAGTCGAATTATTTTAGTAATCCGCAACTTTAAAGTGATTGTTTTTGTTAGAGTCAAGTGTCCCCGCCCCCTGCCAGCTAAATAGATAGTGTCGTGTGTGAAATGCCCACAAATATTATTTATTTATTATTATTGTCTCAGGTGTAACTCATTGAGAATAAACCAAAAAGCCACATATTCGAGAAGTTTAAGATCTTTCATAGATCTATGTGTCACTCACATTTCCCCTTCGTAGGTTGAGTAAAATAAAATAAGCACATATTAATGTTTAAAGCGTAGGTGCCCAATGGTGTGAAAACATCTCTAAGTGTGCAACTTAGCTCGTATTCCCTGAACTGATAATAATAGTAACTTGATGCACTAAACTTTTAGTGTTTTACTGCAAAAAAGTAATGTTACATTTCCATATTTTAAGTAAAATGAGCTTAAAAGTGTTGTATCAATCCTTATATATGTACGTACCTACTGACGTCATACGGAGTTGTTCGGGCAGCCTGTATTCATTCGTTCTTAAATAAATAACTTAACATGTTTTGTTTTTTAAGCTTGATCCATGAAGGCCATACTTTTATCATTATTCATTCGTTCTATTCGTTTAATTTACATAATTATTCAAACCTTATCTATTTAGTAAGTAAAAAAACTATGGGAACTATACTTAAAGTCAAAGAAAACACAACTAGACACAAATAATGACACTAAGAATTAGTTAGTGGCTTTCAAAGGCCATAACCAAAAGATGATTTGCGGAAAATATACATTTTCACATAATCTATAACAAATGATGGAAGTTCTGTGTGTCTCTTCATATTTAATGCTATTTATATATATATATATGTATGCTTTTTAAAACTTCTTCACTTAATAGGACGACTGTAATAATACAGTGATGGTTTATGATGGTATACTTATGAGATTCGAAAGAAATATTAAAATGTAATCAAAAAATCATCCAAATAAACAAATTTGTAATATCACCGAAAACTGAGTTCGAGATGGTCATTCTACGAACAGATATAAAACGATATAAGCCAGTAATGCTAAGTGGCCTCTCACAAAACTCATTAGCGTTAAAGATTCATTTAGTTTGGTAATTAATTAATATTTATAGATTCAGCATTACTGTTTTAAGTATTTTTAATAACACAGTAAATTATTACATTCCAGATAGAGAATATATTAGATTCCACTCAGTATTTCTCCCGGACTTTTTCCACGCGCATTTTTTATCACATTTTGCGTGTATAATATATGAGTTATTTACATCTTACGTACCTGATCAAAGAAGTGTAGATTTTTGTAATAAGCAGCGAAATTATGTGTGGAGAAGTGTGAAATGACAACCCCACCATTGGAAAGTGTAAAAATATAATTTTATGTTGTGAAAGCAAAGGTTTACTCTTATTTTCTTTACTCTTTACTTTTGATCTCTTCATATACTTGATATCGTACCAAATCTGCGCAAATGTTGACAACTACCGTTTTTTTTGCTGATATGGAAAAATTAGTTGATACTTTGAAGATTAACCTCAATAATACAAAATAAGATCTCGTTGTAGTTAAATCTGTCCAATTTTTGTACCTAACCTGCTACACAAAAAGTACCCCAGATTACCCCAGAGCATGAAGGTCCAAAACAATCTAAACGTCCAAACTAACTACCGGTTGACAGCGTACCCAGCATGCCATATTGAATGACAATGCTGAAATAAAATTAAATTAGCTATGCATCATGCCAGATACGCACCAGCAAGATTTGTTTAATTTAACTAATATAGAATTTTTCCTTTATTAAAATACCTGTTCAAAAATATGTTCTAGCAACAAAACAACGACAACAGCAGATCAACAAAAAGAAATCGTAACTTGTGGCTCTCTCTCTGTAGTCACTTTACAGCTGAAAAAAATATGTCATATTATAAAATATGCCATACTATATAAGTGGCATACATTATCATCCAGCTCTCAGACAATATCTTGCTTGCTTGCCATGCCCCACCACCATGCATCATGCCCCACCACCATGCATCATGCCCCAACACCGCATGCATCCTGCTCCATATTACAATCTAAACATTGACCAAAATCATGATAAGCGAGATATTTTTGAGTTTTTCTTTTCAAAGATAGGCATCAGCGATATCATTTGCTGCTGTATTTTTTTATCGAATTAAAAGTCTAGTATTAGCCTAAGCCCCAGTTATTAAAGATAGAAAATAAGGAATTAAAATGTTCTTTGTTCTTCTATTAGTACTCTTATACTAATATTACTTATACAAACTCACAATCTTACTTCTTCTTACCAATTTCACACAAAGATTCGAGGAAAACCGAAGAAAATAAGCAACTGATTATTTTTTGTTAGTGATCATACGAATTTAACTCAACTTTTGACGGATGCCCGTCGCTCGTCGCGCCGCCGCCGCGCCGCTACTAACTTGTGCATTTATTATGCATAAGATCAGCTTGCTTATTAAACTTGGCTTAACTCAAAGATGCTCAATCTTGGTCAAACGAATATTATCTAGATTTGGTTAGAAATGATTGTTTCGGTTGGTTTGACTTCAATCCGAACCTTGCACAATAATGTAATCTAAAAGTTCGATTTATAATTGGAATGAGAGTGAAATTTCTCTAGGCAGACTGCTAAAAAGTGTGCTTCTTGTCCAAGAGAATACAATAAAAAACCGGCTAAGTGCGAGTCAGACTCACGCACAAAGGGTTCCGTACCATTAGGAAGGTGAAGCGAACCGCTTAGATCGAGCTGATAGTATATCCGTTATGAAGAGATGGTATCGTTGGGGTTTCCGGCATGTCCTGTTGTAGAAAGTAAAAGGAGGAATTAGGTCGTGTGGTGTAACTCGAGCATTCACCGAAATGCAGCCTGTAAAAATGCCAAGCACGCTACCTTACGTCGAGCCTCGAAGCTTTTCTTCTGACTCCAAAGCATCCAGCTAGTATTTGGCTGGTATTTTCTTGCGACGTAGGTAAAGCTCTATTTGTCTTACTACTAATAATACACAAGGTTTTTCTTCCAGCTCGATGTGTGAATAAGATACAAGAAAATATTTTGAACTGTATAAGTATGAAGTTTCCGGCAGCCTAGTCGGGAGACCATGCGACTTGCGATCCGCAGGACCTGGGTTCGAATCCCGCGGCACGTACCTCTGTCTTTTCGAAGTTATGTGCGTATTGTTGATTGCCGCCAACTTCAAACGGTGAAGGAAAACATAGTGAGGAAACAACATGTCTCAGAGTTCTCAATGATCTTGAAAGATGTATGAAGTCTGCCAACCCGCACTTGGCCAGCCTGGTGACTATGGCCTTACCCTTCTCACAATGAGAAGATGGCCCGCGCCCAGCAGTGGGTCAGTTTGTGTAAACAGGGCTGATTAAAAAAATGTAGATAGCTAGATTTCAATGTTTAAAAAAAACGGGATCTTGGATATTTGTCTCCATATCCGTTATGTACAAAAACAAATTTATTTCGTGCGATGAGGATATAAGCGCACCTTTTGGCAAATAAATGAATTTGAATTTGTGTTTTGATTTTCCTTCACATTTTTAATCACTGTTGAAAAACAAGACGAAAAACCAGTTGAGAAACGCTGGCGAAAGTGTGAATATTCATAATTCCATAGTTTGTACTCACAAGATCAAACAAAAGTACTTAATTAGTTAAGTTTGAATGCAAAAAGTTACATCAGTAAGAAGCAAGCAGCACTGCTTTACAAAAGTAAAATATATGTTTACATAAGTAAACACCATTTATCGCGTAATTATCACCAGCACGTAAAGTATTCCTTCACATTACATACATAACTGTTTTTTTCATAATTCATAATATGTTTATTTGCGCATATGGGTGTACAAAAAAAAACAGTTGAAATGTCGTATAAATAACAGAGCTCCATATCCGACCTTACGGCATGCAAAAATAGTAATAACATAAAATACCTAACATAAAGATCAAAGAGAATACAAACAAAGATGAAATTGTACTCTCAGTCACTAATACAGTATTTAAAAATAGAAATCATTGAATCTCAGTGAAATAAACCAAAAGCACATACCTTCAGTCACAAACAAAATTCATAGTTGAAAGAAATCAGTTCATAGTACAATTTATAAATACCGCACGTTCATTTTCTTTTCATTAACAAAATTCAACAACAACAACAATACATATCACAACACATCACAAGTTTTCGGATCAAGTAATTTACATACGTCACAAATGTCAAGATTTAAAGCCATCTATCTACACACGATAAAATTATTGTTTTTTTGACAAATGAAAATAGTTTTCTACCCGCAAACATTATCCGATTCAGTTTTTTGATGATTGAAATTATTTATTTATTTCATTAGTACGGTAAAATGCCAGTTACACTAATTACATAATAAATTGTTAATAATTAAATCAGCATGTCACAGTAATAATTACAATAAATATATGTCCAAACCAATTTTTATGCTTCCTCATTTACAGTGACTGCTGTTAAACTGTGGAATGAGTTGCCACTAGAAATTAAGCGTGCTCCATCATTAGATGTTTTCAAAACCCGTGTAAAAGCTCATTATGTAAATAACATGGACTAAATTTATTATGTATATATTAGTGTTGATATGTATTATCAGAGTTATATAAGTATGTTTATGAATAAGTATATCTATTATGATTAATTATTATTACTCTTTTTCCTGTAACATAAATAGGTACCTACTGTATATTGTTTTAGTGTATAATATAGTTTTTAGTTACTTTTAAAGGCCACTATCTGTAACATCTTACCTATCCGTGCATGGTTGCCTGGAAGAGATCGCTCTAAGCGATAAGGCTGCCTATTAAAAGCCTAGCTATATTTATGTTTTCTCTGTATTTCTTTTTCTGTATGTGTGGTATTTTAATAAAGAGTTATCTATCTATCTATCTATCTATGTCAAACTAATAATAATTACTTAAATCACATGAAAGTCAAATAAATTAAAAATAAAATTGAAGGCACACAACAAACATTCATACATTCTTCTCACAAAACAACAAGCATTCAGATAATATCACCTTCCAGTCATCGGCAAACACATCGCAGGCTGGGTTGATGTCCAGCAGGGCATTGAGCGCTGTAAGAGTGCGTGGTATAGGCGACTTAGAGCGAGCCACCGTCCGACATGCAGCAGTTGCAAGCAGCCTATGACGACGACATCTGTAATCATTGTCTGGAGCATACAGCCGACACAGTTCTCTGTTTAGGTCGGGAGCGCCAATCTTGCCTCTTCAGATTTTACACATAGTTGTTAATTGGTCGTAAGATCTTCTAACCTCTAAAGAGTTATATCCCAGGCTTCCTAACAGAAAACTAGTCGGATACATATACGGGTAGTATCCAAATGTACGCCTGTATAAGTACCTCAAAAATGCTTTTTGGACTTTCTCGAGGAGAAGTGCATAAGTAGTTTCATGCGGATGCTACACACATGCACTAGCTTCCAATTTGGTGCGAACAAGTGTACTGAAAATCAATTTAATGACTCCAATGTTGTGAGTGACGAGAGTTACGCAAAACAAAACCCTGAAGGATTCCTTAGCTAAACTCGTCATATGATCAAGAAAGGTTAGCCTTCCAAACTTAAACCTCTAACCTTTATTATGAACGTTTACGATTCAGATCATAACTTTTTTCTATGTTTAGCTCTTAACTAATTCCTAATGTATTTTGAAAAATGCAAAAATACAAACTTATCAAGTAATGACTTTAAATCCCAATAATTAAAAAAAAACATCAATATAGTACAATTAATGGTTTTTGAAACACATATGTATTTATATATTCACTTAACTTTATGTGAGCTGTGGCCGAACGTCTAGTCTGCCAAATAATAATCTTTTATCATAAAACGTGGAACTCTTATTTCCTAAAGTGTTTCCAGGGAGGGTTCCGCTCAACTTTTATAGCGATGCAAAGTTGGCTCGTGCTAGTTTTTATTTTGTCTTTTCTCTAATTAAGAGTGTGAGACAGAAGTTCAAATGAGCCTACTTTAAATTGTGATATTTTTAACAATCTCATCAACTTTTGTGTCACTTTCGTAATTGCAGTAAAGGCAGGATATAAACGGGCGCGAGCCAACTTTGCATCGCTATAAGAGTTAAGCGTAACCCTGCTGGTATTTTTATCACACTTTTAATACGAAATTCTATCTGAATATTGCTCGTAGGTACTACTGAGAAATTTTATCGCATTATTAAATTGCAACCTCCTTAGATCTCTAAACTTCGAATGAGGGAATATCTTGGAATCTACATGACCTATAAACTTGCACCCGTCAGTTTACTTCGATATATCACAGTATTAAAATTCTTTGACACGTTCCGAAATTGCCCGGTGCTCAAAATATATCAAGAAATTTATAGAAATAAACATATTTTATAATAAAGATGATTGGGTTATAAGATGGAAAATAAGGGAAGTTAGAATTAGTAGGATTTAGGTGTACCATGTGCCGTAGCCGCGTAGATACGCTACGAACGTGGCTACGGTACGGTGCTACACAAATGCTACAGACGTAGCATTACGTAGCAAAAAAGATCGCACTTTAGTGTAGCCGTTATTGTATTACGAGTCGACACCGTTCATTTCCGTGATCTAAAGTGATAGATAAAAAGCGTGACATATCGTTTCATGATCTCAAGTGGTCGACACTATCTGAGCCGGAGCGCGCGGGTAACAGACACTCACTTAATGTCTGTAGATAAACCGACACTTGTTCACCGGAGTGTAATGTTATTATCATTACCCCACTAATGGAAATGTGACGCCGCGATTTGATAGCACTACTTCTAAACTTGCGATGACTGTACTCTGAAAGTTACTTGGGAGCTAGGCCCTTAAAATTCATTTACTCGTTAATTCTCATTCTTGTTTTACTTTAATTAAATTGTTATTTAGACTTACTGATTTTTGTTTTACTACTATTTTAGTACGGGCAAATTGTTGCCTGACAACGGGGAGTCAATGTCACGCGCCGCTTTTTAGTTTAAAAATCGTGCGTTTTACAAAAAATAAATACACAGTATATCTCACTACATCCCCTCCCCCTAGACGTTGTTTTTTTAAGGTTGACGTCAAATCTAGATGCATCGGGGGCGGCTGCTGAGGATGCTGCGAATAAAAAACGCCAGAAATATGCGGCTTTGGAGGTGAGGTATGATTTTGTACCCATTGCTGTCGAGACCATGGGTAGCTGGGGCTGTGAAGCCAAAAGTTTGATTCACGAGTTAAGGCGCTGGATAAGGGGAAAGTGTGGTGACCCCCGCTCTGGGCCCTACCTGGTGCAAAGGTTGTCCATCGCTATTCAACGCGGTAACGCAGCTAGCGTCATGGGTTCTGTTGCGCCAGGTACAGTTCGGGGCGAGCTTTTTGACTGAGCTGAACTGAGCTTACTTTTTTTTATATATTATTAATGAAATGACGTTGTTGATGACTTGTAATTATGTTTTATTATCTAGATATTATAGTTTAATATTAATATGTTTTTAGAATTTCTATTCATTATTCAAACGATGTTTAAAATGTTTAAATATCTTAGTTATTAAACTAAGTTTAAGTTAGTTATTAAAATAAGTAAAATCCGAGATTGAGAAGAATAGCTTGTCGCACGATCTTCCATACAAATTTAATGAGAAAAACACAAACATTAAACATTGCGGAGAAAACTGTTTACTACCGCTAAACATTAACTGTTGTTTTTTTTTATTTGATTTAAATCATAAATGTCACTATGCCTCTATGGTTTGCTTTTTCAAATTTCGTTTTAACTCCGATGTTAAAAAATATATGTACGCATACCTTCTACCTTCTAGCTGAATCGACATATATGTACGCATACCTTCTACCTTCTAGCTGAATCGACATATATGTACGCATACCTTCTATCTTCTAGCTGAATCGACATATATAGATACGCATACCTTCTACCTTACTTCTCGATATATTTTCAACAACGATCGAGAGATCCTTTTAAGAAAGGATCCTTATACTCCAAAAGGAATATACTCTCCAAATGTGTTGATTCTACGACCATCTGTTTATTGACTTTCATATGTCTAGAAGAACTTGGTATGTTGTAGTAATACTAGAAAGTAGCGGGTAAAGTCGCAGGATGTAGCTATCATAGAATAACAATAATTTCACAGTCGGCTTGTTTCCCATAAATAATAGTAAATGTTTCCCGCAAGTATTCGTGCGTGCGATCAACAACCCATGATAACGTATGGGCATTCAATATAAATGTTAACTTGACGCTGGGAGGGTGACCACGAGTTCTATGGTAAGTACTTATGAAGAGGATACCAAAGTAACAATAGGTAAGAAATAGTATTGTGTATTAAATTTTATCCATTTAAATAAAGTTTATTTATTTATTCTTATATTTAGTTTAAATACGGGGTAATTAGGGTAATTCATTTATTTATATTCTATATGGAAAATACAACCAATCTATAATCTACGAATCTACAATCTTAGATTCTAGAACTTTCAAGGCTAGAGTGAATGTATATCTTCTAGATTGACGAGTTTCATCCTCGCCCAAACCTCGCTTAACATCAGGCGAGTTGGTAGTCAATCGTATATCTATTGTGTAAAAAACAACAGCTTAAATAGTTAAATTGAAAAGCGTAAACTAATACTAAAGGGGTAATAATACTGTATGTATATCCATATGTTCAAATAAAGAATTTTATTATTTATTTTTTATTTGTTGTTTAGTATTATATATTTATTTAATAATACTAAACAACAGGAATATGGTCATTGTAGAGGCGTAGTAGTGAGCTCAAACTTGTATTTTTTTATTTTTTTTTTATCATAAACTCAACTTAGTTTTGTGAAGTAGTAACTGATTCATAAAACTGCCGAGAGAAGATATAAACCACTTTTACTATCGGTAGGTATAACTGTTATACCTACCGATAGTAAAAGTGGTTTATACCTTCTCTCGGCTTAGTACTGATTAGTTCTGATTATACTTTGAACCCTGATAATACTGTACACCGCAATTCCTATCTGAAAGTCCTGGGTTCAAATCCCGCGGCACGCACCTCTATCTGTACGAAGATAGATGTGTATAAAGACTGCCGGCACTTGGCCAGCGTGGACCTGACTCACAATCTGAAATCTCAAGAAATCTAAATTAATATAACGACACCTCACACATTCAAACAACAACACATTTATTCGTTCCAGCCTGTGGGGCCAGCCGTTTAAGCAGCAAACGATAATACAGAAATATACATGTGTCCGAAATAACCGATTATTTGATTTGTAAGCGAGTACACACAAAAAGTATTTCTTTACCTCCCCCTCCTTCTTGAGCAGTCGGGTAATAATGAGGTTTCTTTAGATCTGGTTTTTATTTCACTGACACGAGGAAGGAAGTAACGAGATTTAGCGCTGTGGGATTTCCAATGTGCTGTGCGAATTGTGGGGAGGAACCAATGGCAGTCTTAACTAGAGGGACACGAGTGACGCTGCTTAATAGTTGGACCTAACATACTGAGTCCACTGGACACAGCGGGACGCACTAATGCTTAGTCGCATTTGAAACATTCCCGAGAATGCTAGTGTTAATGGTCGTAATAAAAATATGAATACTTTAATTGTTAATTTGTTTTTGCTATTGTTATCTTCGTTTACGAATTATTAGACATCACCATGACAGAAGATTTTTTTCTTTCAAGCTTTAGTTTTTAAGCCCCGACCAAAAGAGAGGGGGTTATAATTTTGACGTGTGTATCTGTGTGTGGCATCGTAGCTATAAAAACGGATGGACCGATTTTGATGTATTTTTTTTGAGAGAGGATTTGATCGAGAATGTTCTTCATCAAAGTCGTTTTTTATATCGGAGATTTTTAGTTTTCTAAACTTACTTGTTAGACTGAAATCTAAGAGCGTTACGTGAAACTTGTTAGATAAGCTATTGTTTTAGATTTGTCCGAAATTCGAGTGCCGGATGGTGAGCTTATAGTTCCTAGCTTCACCAGAACATGATTACCAGATGCTAATACCTCATCGTTTAGGGCATAATAATGCGTTGGATTCAATATCATTACAATACAGATCGAAGTACCTAGGCTCCTGCCTACTGACAGAAATAATTATAATATAGGATGTATTATTAGGAGTGTATATTTAGGAGAACTTCATGATCGGTTTTTATTCAGCAGTTTCGATCCACGTTCGTGATGCGTACTGCACAAGAATGGAACTCTGTGCCACCTTCCCTGTTTCCTGCGAACTACAATAATAGAACTTTCAAGGCTAGAGTGATTAGACATCTTCCTTAAAAATCAGTTGCCAGCTACATCCTCAGCACAGAGACCGCACAGTGTTAGGTACATTTGATCTCAAAATCAGACCTCCCTCTGTTCTCTGCATATTTCTTAAGTGTTTAGCTAAATAAAAATAAAGTATAACACCCACATGAAAATATTGTCTAGTTGGAGTGAAAAAAATATTGAAAATTCCCAAAATGTTAAATTGCGAAAAATGGAAGTTGATAATATCACGACGTTAAATATAAGTTTTCGATAGTACCTACTTATGTTAATAAAGCTACTGTTCAATTTATTTAACATATTATTTATTTTCTCGAGAAAATTATTTTCTACAGCTAAACATTATTCGATTTCGATGATTCTTTTTTTATCTGATTAGAATTATAAATGTCTCTGCCTCTACGCTTTGATGTTTTTGATTTCTTTTTTGTGCCAATGTTAAAAAATATAATGTTTAAAAAAGTAAATTTAATAAAAAAATTATATAAATTTTGAAAAAAGCGTACCGTAGAGGACCTTCCAAGGTCCCAACTATATATAAAAATATATTTAGGAGCAGTTTTCTCCTGTTGTATGAAAAACACGTAGGTAATTTATTGAGAAAAGTTAGCGTGACAAGCCGACAACGATTCTCTTATCAACATCAAACATCAAGGTCAAATTGTTTCAGCTATAGAAGATAAAATGTATGAAAACATACATACACACACACACACTCACTCCTACACACCCCCATACACATAGACATACATAGACGTACCTACAATAATACAAACATCCGAAAAACATTCCACACATTTTGCCTCCACCTATGTAGAATCAAAATTATCTAAAGAAAGATATTTTAAACCTATTCGATGCATGGTATGAGATGATACAATCAAGCTTACTATAAAGATACTACTTTTTCCTGTACCATAACTCGGTTATTCTCCTCACGCCTATGCTCTTTATTGAAATTAAAAACTGCGAGAGACTGTTTTGCATAAAATAATAGTTCTTAGAGATGATTGGTTCATTTATCACCTCAAAAGGCTTCGTTCGTTCCAATGAGACTAGGGTTATTAAATATCTGAGATGTACTTGTATTACATCCCCTCTTATAAGAATCTAAAGACAACCACTTTTGTACTCGTAGTTAGAATAAATTACGTGACATCTTTCATCGTCTTGACATTCAAATTAACATAATATATACTTCAATGCTAAAATTGCGGAAATTCTTTCATTTTGCTATTTGAAACTCAGTATTCGATATTTTTTTCCAGACGACGTTATTTAGTTACGTATATAGAGGTTCTAAATACCTACGTGGTGTGACCTTGTTATAATTTAGTTACGTATATAGAGGTTCTAAATAACTACGTGGTGTGACCTTGTTGTAATTTAGTTACGTATATAGAGGTTCTAAATACCTACGTGATGTGACCTTGTTATAATTTAGTTACGTATATAGAGGTTCTAAATACCTACGTGGTGTGACCTTGTTGTAGTTTTATATCAATCTATGCCATATTAAAGTTTCGTAAAATAGAATCAGATTTATATATATAGACATATCAAAATTCAATCTTCAAAAAATAGTTGGTGTACATACTTAGGCATAAGCGCAGTTTTGAATAATTTATCAATAATACGTAACAGTTATTGTTGTTTCTCCCTTTTTACTAGCTTTTATTTAACTTGCCCTGTTAGTATGGGACAAATCTTGCGAGTTAAATTAGAACCACTTCCTGTCGTTAGATTAGGTTGAAATTTGGTTTACTTACGTGACTTCGGTGACAATGCAATAATATGGTACCATGAAGCTGGTCTCAAGATGGCGTCGGAAGGTGGCCATAGGAACTCCTAAACTAAACAAGATAAAACCGTCGAGTTTGGACTCGTTTGAATAGTCTTGACAAGCACTCTTGTGTTACTACTTGATATCCAGGGTCTCAAGATGGCGTCGGAAGGTGGCCATAGGAACTCCTAAACTAAACGAGATAAAACCGTCGAGTTTGGACTCGTTTGAATAGTCTTGACAAGCACTCTTTAAAAGCTTTTTTTAGTCTAGTTTTTTTTTTTTTAAACAAGCTTTTATTTAAATGCTCTAAAAGGAAGAAAATAAATTATGAATGCAATCAAACCCACCATTTTATTAAATTATAAAATTTATATTGATATAAATAAAAGCTTGCGCGAGAACACAAACATATATATATATATATATATATTTTATTTATTTTTTATTTTTTCAAAAGAACAAACTAACTTGAATTCTAAGCAAATGATAAGAACGCGTCTAAATCTTTTGTTGGAATTAAATATTACTTAGTAGATAAGTACGATGTTGTTTGAAATCTCGCGACAAGCTTTTATTTATATCAATATAAATTTTATAATTTAATAAAATGGTGGGTTTGATTGCATTCAAAATTTATTTTCTTCCTTTTAGAGCATTTAAATAAAAGCTTGTTAAAAAAAATATTTTTAGTTCATTGGGTTGTTTTGAAGTCGATTTATTTTTTTAGGCTGCGGGAGCCTATTCGTGTGGCTACGGTGTCTGTCTTTCTGTACTACACTTAATCGGCTGTTTCTTTTGAACAGTAACATAAACATGTCTCGAAATTGTCAAGCTTGTAGAGTTTACTTTGATATAAATCTACAAATACTAAACATTGGTCAAGTGCGTGACAATCTTGCGTAAATAATTTTTTGGTAGAGGAAATTCACAGAGCTTTCGAAAACAAAAAATACTGTTGCGCGGCATTTTTGGATATCTCCCAGGCCTTGACAGAGTTTGGCACGTCGGACTGTTGTACAAAATGAAAAACCTACTCCCGACAAACTATTACATCTTCTTGAAATCGTATCTTGCAGACAGGTTTTTCTGCGTTAAGCATGGAGATGATATAACCAAACTGCACAGGATTCATGCAGGAGTGCCTCAAGGAAGTGTGCTTGGTCCGATCCTTTATTTGATCTTTACTTCAGACCTGCCCATGACAGACGGCGTCGTGATTGGCACCTTCGCCGATGATACAGCAGCCCTAACTACCCATGATGAGCCGATGCAGGCAAGCAGCATGCTGCAACTCTCTCTGAACAGCATTACTGATTGGCTAACAACCTGGCGGATTAAAGCAAACGAGACTAAGTCGGTACAAGTGACCTTCACGACGCGACGCGAAACATGTCCCCCTGTGTCTCTTAATGGCGTACTGATACCTCAAGCAAATGAAGCCAGATACCTTGGACTTTATTTGGATCGTCGTCTTACTTGGAAAAAACATATATCTACAAAAAGAAAAGCACTGGGTATCCAACTAGGGAAAATGTACTGGTTGCTTGGCAAGAAATCACAGCTGTCGCTGGAAAACAAACTGCTGCTGTACAAATGTATCCTGAAACCAATCTGGACCTATGGGGTTCAACTATGGGGCACAGCCTCTAATTCAAACATAGAAATACTCCAGAGATTTCAATCCAAAATTCTGAGGATGATCACTAATGCCCCTTGGTTCATGACAAATCAACAAATACACCACGACCTTGAAATCAGATTAGTTCACGAAGAGATTAAACACACAATGAAATCATACAGGATCAGAATAGATAACCATCCAAACATACTAGCTACGCATTTAATGAACAGTGATTCAACTTTCAAAAGGCTAAAAAGAAAATCCCCTAGAGATCTATAGGGAATATAACACATAAAGGGCGTACGTCACTGGACTAACTGCCCTCCAAGATACCCTGTATGTTCCTAACCATATGCTGAATGTTCACATGGAACAGATTGCAAGAATACCAACAAAAAAAAAAAAAAAAAAAAAAAAAAAAATTGAAAAAATGGGAAATTATTGTGCGAGATAAAACTTCTTTGTTAATTCCAATTTAAATGACCAAGGGCCGTGCCATATTTTTTTAAGTTGATCGACTATTACTCATTAACTTGTAAAGCCTCCTTAGCCTGGATAGCTTACCTTTTAATTTCATCATATATACCTACTACTAACATGATAATGTTTTTCTCTTATCTCTAAAGTCAACCGTTAACCGCTTTTTTCGGCATGATTAGATTAATATGTACATTATGTTTAAGTTCATACCAGTAAATCCGCGGACAGACAGACAGACAGATAGACGGACATCGTAAAACTATAAGGGTTCCTTGTTTACTACGGAACCCTAAAAAAAGAAATGAAAAATGACAAGTGAACGTTTCTTTGACAATTTTATTGCTGTCATGTGACAAACTTAAAATAGAGTAAATGGTACCTATAAGTATTAAAAAACTCTTTGGATAACGAAAATAGGTAACACTTACTTAGTTTATTTGAATTTGATATAGTGTGTGTATATTGTATAACACTCAGCGTTACAGTCTATTCCTATACTGTAGTAGTATGTGGAGCTACAAATGTTTTTGAATAAGTATAAAGAACATTTGATTGAGTAATGAGCCCTGGTGTCAGTGTTCATCTTCATGTAGGTATTGTGTCATGCATAGAAGTACTGAAGCTTCGGTGTGCGAGTGAACTCTTACTTTATAGGATTTATTTAAATTACTTTTATGAAAACGTCGAGAAGTTAATGATCACAAATGGCGGTCTATACAGTAATCCGCGCCGTTTAATTATAAACTTCTCTAACGGCCGTTTGTCTTCGTCCCTGTGGCGAGACTGGCGAGTTGGACCATCCGTCAACACAGTTGGTGACCCAGCCTGGGTACAGGTTGGCCTGTACCCTGACCTACTACTGAATAAATAGGTAACTGAAATCCAGCGTGTAAGTCTAAGCGCGAGATTGGATAAGTAAAACCTAAAACACTTTTAAATAATAATATTATTTCAATATATATATTTCATACATGCGTCCGGTTTCACTTCAAGCGTTATTTCGCAGTATGAGGAGTGAAAATGATTTTTTCAAAGGACAGTCAGGTAGGCAGGTCAGTACCTAGGTCTCATCTACAGGGTTAATACGGTGACTAATCAATCAACCTACCCAATACCTACTCATCATCATGAACTTGCCTTACGAGCACCACTTAAAATTTGGGATAAAATAACCAATTGTAACATAGAAAAAGATTTTATACAACGCTCTCACAATATCATCATCATTTTAGCCACAAGAAGTCCACTGCTGGACATAGGGCCTCCCCATGTTATATCCCCCATCCTCTATATTATCTCATATTTATTTACAAATATAGGTACATACTTATTCTGCTTTGTAGGTACTTATTCTTGACGAACTCAGTAATCTGGTATTATGTACTGAGGTGTACCTACATATTGGACAGCTACAAGTATGTTGTTGTTGTTGTTAGCCTGTAGTGTCCCACAGCTGGGCAAAGGCCTCCCCCCGACCTTTCCATCGTTGACGGTTTTGTGCATTGGTGTGCTAGTTTTCAACAAAGATGTCAAGTTCATCGCGCCATCTCCTGCCGAGTGGCCGCAACTTGCTAGAAGTCTCAATTATACTTAATCTAAAAATGCTTAGGCACAAGCTTGTATTAAATTGAAAATTGGTTCCGTCGACCAAGAAAATGACTCATATGTACACGGTTCTACAAACTGACATTTAGTTTCCACGTCGGCTCCATCTTCAGAATCTCATCGTTGTAGTAGCTAACTCGATGCGTATTTATTATTTAACTAAAACTGATTTCTGTATGCCTGTGGGGCATATTTAAGGGCCTGTGTTGTCATTCAGTAGCTCCGCGAACCGCCTTACTCTTTCGGACTTTGTTTTGAATCATGATGGATGAAGCTTGGCGCGTGACTTGCCTACTTAATTCAAACCACAAGATGCGCCGCTAGCTCGCCAAATATAACTTTTTAATCAAATATAAACAAGGGCAGATCGTTGTGGCCGACTAGCGCGTACTTATTTTATATAACTGAGAATCAAGACGAGCAAATCTCCCGCTTGATGTTAAGGGCCTACAGCGCTGCAGCTCGCTGACTCGTTTGTTTTTCCACATTTTATATGGCTACAAATCGTCTGACGGTAGGTACCTACTTACTGTTCCGTACCGTATTATACTTTCAAATTGGCTCGCGCTCGCTTTTATCTTGTATTTTTTTCAGTTATGAGAGCGAGACAAAAGACGTAGTGTAATTGTGATGTTTTGAATGCAGACCTCCTTTTTAGGGTTCCGTACCCAAAGGGTAAAACGGGACCCTATTAATACTGAGACTTCGCTGTCTGTCCGTCCGTCCGTCTGTCACCAGGCTGTATCTCATGAACCGTGATAGTTAGACAGTTGAAATTTTCACAGATGATGTATTTCTGTTGCCGCTATAACAACAAATACTAAAAAACAGAATAAAATTTATATTTAAGGGGGCTCATCCCATACATCAAACGTAATTTTTTTGCTCGATATTGATAACGGCAACAGGTATATGAAATATGCACAGAATATTGAGTTATATTATTCACTTTTTGCCGTTTTTATAGATAATGGTACGGAACCCTTCGTGCGCGAGTTCGACTCGCACTTGGCCGGTTTTATTTGAAGTCGAGATGAATCGGTTAAAAATATGCTAATATAAAATCCTAACATATAAAGTAAATTTATAAATATAAAGTATATCTCAGCGATCTACATTATGTACTAACGATGTACCTAGACAAAACAATATACTTATAGATGCTCCCACTATACACACGATCAAGACAAGGGGCATGATGTGGTTTCGAATATGTGAATATACATTATGCTGCTTACAAATACTAATTATGAAGCACCTTTTGATATTTCTACAATTTCAAATCATAGAAAAACATATATATGAAATGCCTAATAAATATATATTATATTCTAATTTCTAATTTATGGGAGTTAAATAAAACCATTTAGAATATAGCTATAAAATATTTATTCATTTAAAAACAATAAAATGGTAAATACAAAACATATTCTGGCATCAAATACCACGTATTATTATGAATGTCATTTTTATTATACCGATTTACGATACACATATTCATAAGGTTTACTCGCATACATTATAATGACGTCGAACTCATACATTTTTACTATACAGGATGTATTATGTATTTTAATTAAAATATGCAAAAGGATAGAAAGAGACGCTCGGAAAAATGTTATATTATTAATCAAACTGTGTAATGGAATCAAATATAATAGAAACATATAAATACATTTATTACTCAAAAACAATCAACTTGCAATTACATATTAAAAAAATAGTCGAGTGTTAAGAATAGTGTTTTAATGTAGAAACTAAGGTGGTTGTTACACGTCTTTAAAATATCTTACGGGTTACTCAAATATATTGTTTAGTCGAAATCTTCGACTATAGATTCAACCGCATACGGCGGTCTTTAGTCTGAGATTTCGACTCAATTAATAATTAATATTTTAATGCCGTATTTTGTCTGTCCAAATATTACATATTGCACTGCTTCTTTGCCGCAATATTATTTTTATGTTTGTATTACAAAAGACTTGTGACAAAAGTTTATTTACATAAAAAAATAAACAAGTTCAAAATGTCTTTTGATATCAAACAATCAAAATAATAGATTTTATAATAACATACGGGCGTGTTGAGCGCCGGTCGACGCGTCTTGTTGCCATATACGGGTCTAACACACCTTTACATTAGACCTCCTCTTTGTTGGTCGGGGTACAAAGATCTATCCTCTTGTCTTTATATTGTAATATAATTGAACCGACTCCATTAGTAAGCCTGACAGGGCTTACTTGGGGCCACTCTCAGGAATGATATTAGTCATTAAACTATTAACTAAATAATATGAGAATGAAAAGTAACTGCTCGCTCACCACGCCTCTTTGACAATTTACGTACCGTACGAGGTACGTAAAATGACTGAGGACTTGATATTTCCTCTCGTTGACGCTTTATCTATGAACAAAATGTCGCTTTGAGTTAATTTATGACCAAATGTCCACGTGAGCGACGTATGGTGAGCGATAACGTTTTAAGTGGCTATAAGAATAGAGCTTGCTGTCTCACTCGCGCATATCCACGCCTTTGAATATATAGTATGTTCGGATAGAGAAGTAATGCGGCACTGATGGCCCTGCTGTCCTTCATTCATTATTTTGTTAAATCGAAACGTTAGTTCCCATTTTTTTACGCGATAGTTATTTATCCAAACAAACTCATTACTTAGCGATTTTGTTATAAGGCCAATAAGCAATTTGAATATAATAATATTGTAATATTGCTGCGCCCGACGGGGTCCATATGATACTTGAACAGTTTGTTTTACCACCTATGTAATATACTATGGAAATGCAATAAAAGAATCTGAATCTGAATTTGAACTCTAAATTGCTTTAATGTACATAATTACGTCAAATCTGTACGTAGGGCATTTCGACAATAATATACACATATTTAACACAAAATTACATTACGATTCTGATAAATTTTCATATATAAAAATAATTTCAAGTAAAAAAATTAAATTGATTCTATTTTTCTGTGTAAAACTTTTTGTTTGTATGAGGATGGAATTTTGTGTAATATTGTCGAGATTCCGTTCCATACAGATTTGACATAAATATATTAAGACAATATTTATCTTTATAAAAATGTGTAAACACGAGAACGAGATAGTGGCTCCATTCTATTATCACTCATTCTATTCATTGCATTATTATTTAAGACCTATTTATTGTACCTATGTCCTTAGAAAATAAATCAATTTGAATTTGAATTCTTATAGGCCCTTAACAATGTTATGATGACAGCTTTATAAAGTCATATTTCATCTTTAAGAGTAATCTAAAAGCATCGTATTCTATATGATATGACTTAAAAAAATATTCTTAGCCACTACACAATTATGTAGCTATTTCATATGATTTTAATTTTTTGCTGTAAATATGAAACAAAAATAAATAAAATGAGCACTTAACATGATTAGTATGGAAGTTCAAGATTACGTCAATAATACAGGGTTACACGGAATGAGTATACGATCAATACGAGTTCCTTTCGACATATTGCACCATTTCTGTGTAACCCTGCAAATGTTAGAGGTAGGTTTACGAGTAATTACTATAAACCGCTACTATAGCGCCCTCTAGTGGGTACAATTACAATATTTTATCAAGATTGAAACCATTCATATAACAAGGGAGTAATGGCCTCTGCTCTCTGCTCTCTGCTCTCGTACTCTTAATACATTATAAAAAAATAGACTTAACAAGTCGCTTTAAAATCAAATATACATTAATGTTGATTGTAACGCGTTACATCGTCAATGATCGTGGAGAATAACATATCGAATCGTTTCTCAATACTTAATACTACGCAATTCGCAATTAATTACATAAGAAAATCATCGATTGTTTTATCTATTTAGAAATTAATACGAAATTAAAAAAAGAAGAAAATCCATAATTATTATAACAATTGAACATGACAAGATACTCTAATAATAATAACACATTGAACACAATACATCATTCGCTTACCCGACCACAACAGACAGTTTACATATATAATCGGATCACCCCTGAGTATATAACTAGTTTGATAGTATTTATTGCATATATTGTATAGTAACCGCACGCTGCGGTTACACGTAGTCTGTTAGTTAGTCACTCAGGATAAAGTCCTATACAAGTACAGATCATTTTAAGAGCTGGCGTCTCGAGCACTTTGCTGGGTCACAGGTGAGAGGTGAGACTGCACGACAGTTACCTTCGATTTTAGTTAAATTTTATATTAAAATTAAAATATTAATTAATTACCTTCTTATTATTTTAAATAGAACATCTCTATGAATGCAAAATGCTGTCACTTAGTTTCACCTGTGACCACGGACGCTACAAACTGTTCAAACATAAGGTCTTAAGTGTCCGTAGTCCGACCATCGTCCGTCTCGCTCGCGCATACACACATTTTTGAAGATATAAAATATCTGAAAAAACTTACAAAAAATAGTCGTTTGTAAAACTAGAAAACAACATAAAAATATTAGACAAAAATTTCAATTTGGTCAAAGTCGTTTTGTTTTTTGGTCATACATAAAAATCATTATTTTTGCTTCATTACTTTCTAAAAATGTGTTTTTTTCCGTATGAATATTAACTTGGATCAAATTGTTTTTTTTAATCTGATATTTGTGATGTTATTTTCTAGTTTTACAAACTACGTTTTTTTTATAAGTTCATTCAGACATTTTAATATCTACAAAAATGTGTCATAGACCGACCATCGTCCGTCACGCTCACGCATACACGATGACTATGGACTCTTACAATTATAAAACGCATAACTCCGTTAAACAGCCATACACGATACGCACATAGCGTTGATAGGAAAGAGGTGGTGCGGGACTTGAACCCAGAACCTGTGGATCGCAAGTCAGCCGGCCTCCCGAGCGGACGCCGGCGCCGTCACTTACATACCCACTACAAGTTTTCACTTCATAATATTATGTTCTTGTGGAAGTAGTCCGTATATTCACTTGGTTCTTATTGACCACATTTCTTACATTTCGATGTTTTCAAGAACCATCTAAACTTACAAGCGACGATCAAATATCTTAAATAATAAAAATACATTTTATAAGCAAACATAGTATTGAAGTCTTTGAAAAAATAACATTTACTAAACTACTATAATAATACAAAATACATGGAATGTAGAATACTTGTTTCTCTTTTATATTCTTATGACAAACTAAGAAATAGATATTTTTCTATTACAAAATCAATCAACTGACTGAAATAATTAAGTTTTTCACTAACTATTAAGGCGCAACGGTGGCACCGCAGCAATGATTCTCGCACGCGACATTTACTTGTCAAACATAACGTTATTCAACACGCTTAAAAATGTATTTATTTGGATATCTCATAAAGAGCCTTAAATAAACGTAAAATTCATTTATATAAAATTCAATTAATAAATATAAAATTCACGTTTTACATATATTTTCATTTCTGGAAGAGATATCAAAACAATAATAATTTTGAATATATGTTATTGCAACTCCGAAGATAGCATGTACATAAAAAATACATTGAGTAATTTCTTATCTTAATAAGAGTCGCGCACGAGCAAGACAACAACAACGGACACCCTTGCACCTTAACCACTTTTCGACTAAATACATCGTAAAAATAAATAGTGACACATTTTAGGATTAATAAATTGAGCATTCAAAGATAAAATTATGTATTAGATGCGTTAGAGAGATACAAGTATCTACATGCCTACCTTCTTATTCATAAACATTTAATAAGTCTGTTACAACTCAAATGTATGATAATGAACGAACGAACGACGAGACGAACGAACGAACACGCAAACAGAGTACATTTTAAAGGTAATAAAGTATAAGCCGCGGTGACACCTGCATAGTGATGAAAAACTCAAATTTTATAACAATCGGTTCAGCCAACACAATTCGACCTTAACACGTTTACACATCGGAACTTTTATCAGTTACAAGATATTCAATATAACGTGATAATATCACGCATTACAATGATACTTAACAATACATTAACAAGTCATACAATAAGTAGACATGTGAAATTGAAATAATATATATTTTGTGATATTAGTTGGTATGATCAACTAACCAGTCACCTCTGTCTTTAATATTTAGCAAAATATTAATATTAATATAAAATAATTATATTAGATACATAGTTTTAATATAAATAAAATTTAAATTTAGGAATTAATATTCAAACACTTTTTTAGTGTTCGTTATCGTCACTGCACGTGTTATATCTCTAGGGCGAGCGGTTTATGACGTCATAGTTCTATAGAACTAATTGGAATTACCGTTTATGTTGTATGTGGACTAAGGGCCGCTTACGTAACGATCCTTAAACGCGTTTAGCTGTCCTCTAAATGCATTTAGATGTCTAATCCTGTTTAGTGTCTTGCACAACAATAAGTTAGCCCTTAAACACGTTTATCTAACTGTTAACATTAAACACTCCAGAATGGCCGTATAACGAACGTTAAATATGTTTAGCGCGTATTTGGTGAAAGCTGTTTATGGTTGCGCTGTTATTTTTCGTGTGTATTATAGTTTGTGGTGTAATTAAACAATTTACCTGTTGCAATTTTGTACTTCACTAGTAAATCTGAAATGGATATGTGGGATTTCTCGGATGATGACGAAGAAATTATTATGTACATAAGTAATATGTTTTATATAAGTAATCCGTACATGAAAGTAAACCTAATTTATCATTCCTACCATACCAATAAGAAGAAAATCGCGAGTTCGTGTACTTTTTGGCTTTATACTCATTTTCGTGGTAGGTATATCACAAAATCGTGGTATTTTATTTTAAAATAAACGACACAATCAAATCAAATACATGAGTTATAAATGACAGTGAGTATCCATCGTTTGACATTTACTCGTACCTATTCCTTTTTACGCATAACTTTAACCCAAATTACGTGCGTTTAAACGTGCTTGACGAGAAAAAATATTCAATGAATGGAACGGAACGGTTGACGATATTTATGGATGTGCTAAAAAAGTTTAGTAAAACAGCACCGGGAGCGTCTTACGCAAGGTAAATAAATGCGTTTAGTGCTAAACGTGTTCAGGCAGCAAAATGTGTTTAGCTAAATATAATTTAAGACCATACGTTATGCAAGCGGCCCTAAGAGCCGGCCCACACGGCGCGTTGCGTCGACGTTGCGTCGACGTAGCGCTGTCGCTGCGTCGTTTTACATACTAGTACAAATAGTAATAATCATTGTGTTCACACCGTGCGCTATGTCGACGCAACGCACACACGACTAAACTGCAGCCCCCGATACGAAGCGGGCGGGGTGTATTCATTGCGACGCCAGAAAGGCAGCGCTTAGTTGTTTGTGCGTTGATAGATAAGACACACGCAAGCTCATTTCGTTTTGCGATGTTTTTACAAAATGCTCGCCGCAACTGTGCATCACCGCTGCGACGACGGAACGTTATGACTGCGTCGTAGTAACGCTGCGATGGCGCAGCGCCCGTGTGGCCGTCTATGCGTTAAAATATTTGCGTTGTGACGACGCAACCCACCGTATGGACCGGCTGTAAGACTTATACATAAGTTAATATTTTCCAACTTATGTGCTTATTAAATGTTTACTAATAAGGATGTACAATATTGTACGCTATGTTAGTAACAGGTAGTGTGTGTGTAAGGTTGCACTCACACTCACTTGTCCTGCAGTTGCACGTAGTTGGCGGGGAACAGTCCGTACGCGCCCTTGCACAGCCCTTGCCACCAACCCTCGTCGATCTAAAGGACATAATGCACTTGGTTTACGAACACTAACAGCCCGTACTTCGACCATCGTCCGTCTCGCTCGCGCATGGGTATACTTTGAAGTTATAAAATGGCTGAATGAACTTAGAAAAATCGTCGTTTATAAAACTAGAAAACAATTTCACAAACATTCGACAAAATTTTCAATTTGATCCAAATTAATTTCGTTAAGAATTGTCAATTTGCGTTAATGATTTCAAAAAAATATTTTTATGTACAAACAAGCACAAATACATGTACACTATGTTTACACAGATCATTTTTTGAAATTAACTTATTAACTTATTGTATCTATTAAAATATTGTAATGTTTTATATCATTTTGTAAATAAATTAATTAAGGAATTAACTTTTTGGAAATTATTATTTTTATGTATATAAAAATCATTTTTTGAAATTATTAACGCAAAAATGATTTTTATGTATGAAAATTGTCTTGAATCAAATTGAATATTTTGTCGAATATTTATAAGTTCATTCTATATCTTAAAAAAATGTGGGTATGCGCGAGCGAGCACTAAATATAACTAATTCATTTAACTTCAAAATATACAATTAATTTACTTGGATGACATTTTATCGGTTATTTTGTTATAAAAACCAAAGTGCTAAACCGATTTTGATAAAATTTATACGGATATAAATAAACCTCTAATATATTACCAACAAAAAAAAAACATCAAAAACAATTAATAATTGGAGGATTAATTGTTATATATAATATTTTTAATCGACTTCCAAAACAAAAAGAGATTCTCAATTCGACACCATGTTTTAATATGTTTAAACATAAAAAAACATGGTGTCGAATTGAGAATCTCTTTTTGTTTTGGAAGTCGATTAAAAATAAAGTGTGCGCCGTGGCTGGCTCACCATGACAATGTTGGTGATGACGTCGTCCGGGTCGAAGGAGATCTCGTCGGGCGCGGCGGCCTGGTAGTCGTAGAGCGCGCGCGCCGTGTACCCCTCCTCCTCCTCCCCGTCCTCCTCCCCCGCGCCGCCCTCCCCGCCCCCCGCCTCACCCTCCGTCTCCCAGCCCACTGGCGACACCACGATGGTGGGCTGACGCGCCCCGCGCTGCTGCTGCTGCTGCTGCTGCTGCACACGAGACATTTACATTTCATCATTACAAAATTACCGACATAGCACAGCGGATTAGCAAGTTCAAGTGGAAGTGGGTAGGGCACCTAGCACGAACAGTTCTCGAGTGGAGACCTTGCATCGACAAGCGCAGCGTAGGACGACCAGCCACGAGGTCGATAGAAGATATCATGCGGGTGGCAAGACGATGGATGCAAGGCGCTTCCATCCGGTCTTTTTGGAAATTCATGGGAGAAACCTATGTCCAGCAGTGGACTTCTTAACGCTGAGACGATGATGATGAATATACTCATCGTACAATACTGACGAGACTCAGTTCCATCTAAACATATTTCCAGCCGTAACCAGTTTTCGAGACCCGTCAAGTCGAGTATACAAGCTTGACTGTGAGGATTGTCATACATTGATAAAGAGAAGCATGGAGACTCGGGTGAAGGAACATAAAGCGGATATGAAAATAAACCTTCTATCAAGTGTTCGGTGTGGGAGACATCCATTCACTCTAATGATCCTCAAATCTTGGCTAGAGATGCGTTATCGACCAAGAATGTTCCGTAAGGCTATTGGAATACAGAAATATCCTAACTTCAATAGAGAAAATGGGTGGCGAGCGCCATCTGCATGAGAGCCGCTCATCAAATTAATAACATTCCAGGCCCGGACCTTATCTGCGAGATTTGTTTGTAAAGGGGAACGGAAAAGCTTTATTTTTAAGTGACGGAAACTATACTAGTGTTTGTGTTTCCCCTAAGATGCCACCCCCCGGACGCACCTCCTGACTGACCTCCTCCCTCTCTTCCTTGTCGTCCCCCACTCGGGTGACGTCGGGCAAGTTCGCAGGTCTCTCCTCCGGTTGCTTATTTTCTTCTGCTAGCTTCGCTTCTTCCGCTCGTTTCGCTTCTGTAAGACAATGAGACCGATCATCGTTTTATTAGATACAAACGAGCAAAAAAAATCGGCAATACGTATCTAAAAGTTAGCAGAAAGTCGGCACATTATCTCATTCAAATGTCTAAAATTCGTACAACTATTTAGGTCCGTATTTTTATGCGTACTGCACAGGAGTACAACTCCTTGTCATTTTCTGTTTCCTAAGAACTAAACTTGTTTGTGTATCTTGGAATTTTAAAGGCCAGAGTAGATATCTTCTAGATCGGCTTGCTGCATCCTCTGCCATGTAATCGCTTACCATCAGGCGAGTTTCGTTGGTCAAACGTAGATCTATATAGTATAAAAAACATTACACGACTAGATTTCCGTCGTAACAATTTTTTTAAAGTACAGCCAACATAATATAATCATGAAGCTTAGCACTTTGTTGTTCCTACTTTTGTGCAAAATAAAACCAATTTTATATTATACTCAACGAGACAATATTGTTGATTTCTGTTTGCCTGATGTTTAATTAATATTATTTTTTTATTACATGTTTTCGTTTACTCGTTTACATTCGTCTACTCGACTCACCACAGCTCAATTAGCCTATTCTTTTCGCTTCTTCCGCTTAGTTAGAATGCTGGGATTCGGTTTTGAATACTTATCAAAAAACTATTACTAACTACTCTCTTCTATCTTAAGCAGTTCTATTTGTGAAACAAACTTCCCGCCCGGTTCTTCAACTTCGCTTCACCGATGTGCTTCAGTTCCTCCACTCGGCTCGAACAGTAAGGTTTATTGCCGCGGGTTTGAGTGACCAAGTTATATTTGTTGTTTAATAAATTTAATAAATAGCTCAATGTAATGTTGTTACCGGCTTCGATTCGCTTCAACTCTTCGACTTGTTTCTCCTCCGCCGCTCGCTTCGCTTCAATGATCCGTTTCGCTTCCTCCGCTTGGCTCGACCGGTGGGGCTCATTCTCGAACGCTTGTGTGAGCAGTTTCGAGGGCGTCCGGAGCGGTGATTCTGGAGCGGCCGGCTCGGGGGATGGAGCTCGAGCTATTTCCTCTTTGCTCACTCTGTCTTTTTCCTTCATGTAATATCGGAATTAATATGTAAATGCACGATAGATACAATATTCAGTTTTGAGTTTAGATCAAATTAAAGCTAGTAAACTAATTTGGCATTTTTTAAATAAAAAAAAATACATGCGTACCTTTTCGGTGAGGTCCTTGTCGATTTGCTGCCTCTGTTGTCTTATTTTCTGAACTGATTGTTGAGCTTCCTGTAATAAATTCAAATAAATAAATTCGTTTAGAAAGCAAACCAGCAAGAATACATATATGAATACCCGTCGTTCTCCTGGTATGTAACAGGTTTTATGCTAACTTATGCAGATTTCTCGTTTGGAATACAAAGTACAGAACCTTAAAAAATAAATTAAGCTGTTCTGTTACTTGTTTCATTTTGTCAGGAACTGCAAAAAATGTCATAGTAAAATAAATTATATTATCAGTAAAGTAAGGTTACTCGTTCCTTGTGTTTGTGCGTGCTCTCAAGCTAGGCTCCAATAAAGCTGGTCCTACTCGGTGTTATCGTAAAAACGAACTGTATAGTTAGTACATTAAAGTAGTTATCACCTGTTCCTTCTGGTTGGCCATGTTCTCGAACCTGGCGCGTATCGAGGAGGGCTTGGCGCCGGCGATGTCGGGCGGGGGGCGCACGGGGGCGGCTCCCCCCTCCGCCGCGCGCCGCTCCCCCGCACCCTCCTCCCAGCGGTGCGCGCACGCATCCACGCGGTCGGTTTGCACGCCGAACTTGCCTCCGAAACCCTGCGTGACACACGGACAGACCGGATGTAAATAGTTATTGGAGTGCCAATAAATATTTATATCATTACTTACTATAGTTCGTTGGATCCAATGAAGTCGAAGTCGACTGGGCAGCGTTCGGGAAACTCAAAAGCGTCTTTTCGTCTGATATACCTCAGTGCCTCAAGTCGAAAGTTTACGACCAGTGTATGTTACCAGTGATGACATACGGCACTGAAACGTGGTCCCTAACTATGGGCCTTATAAGGAAGCTCAAAGTCCCGCAGCGGGCTATGGAGAGGGCTATGCTCGGAGTCTCTCTACGAGATCGAATCAGAAATGAAGCGATCCATAGACGTACAAAAGTCACCGATATAGCACAGCTGATTAGCAAGTTGAAGGGGCAATGGGCAGAGCACATAGCTCGTAGAACTGATAGCCGATGGGGCCGAAAGGTTCTCGAGTGGATACCACGCACCGGCAAGCGCAGCGTAGGAAGACCAGCCACGAGATGGACAGATGACCTCATAAGAGTGGCGGGAAGACGCTGGATGCAAGCCACTTCCAATCGGTCTTTTTGGAAATCCATGGGGGAGGCCTATGTCCAGCAGTGGACTTCTTATGGCTGAAATGATGATTATTATAGTTCAAAGTAAAACAATCGACTTTATTATTTGTAATTTATGTTTTTAAAATCTAATTATTAAATCGGATTTTAATAAAATTTCTATGGGACCACCTCTGAAGTATGATCTACCAAAAAAAAATATCGAAATCGCTTCATAATTTGACGAAATAAATACGTAACAAGCACACAAAAACATACAGTCGAATTGAGAACCTCCTCCTTTTCGAAGTCGGTGAACAAAATCAGTCAAGACGTTTACATTGTATGAAGTGATACATAGCAAAATACACACACATACGTCTGCTGGCTGGATGTCAATTTTTTCCTCGTTTCTTAAACCTATTTTAACAATAATACCTTCTTCCATGCTGAACTGGGATAAAAAGATAAAACATAGAATGTACGAGCTGTTCTCTTCTCGGGCATACTGTAAGAGTCAGTTAACAGACTTAAAAGAAAATTGTCGTTTATGTAAGCGATGGGCTGATGACCCAGACACATCTTACTCTATAATCTCTAGTCTCCTCTAACCCTTTAATACCTTCTCCCTTCCGTGTAACCCTCTAACCCGGTCGAATGTGTTTATGTGTTGTCTGTATGTATGTCTGTATGTAATGTAGTTTGTAAGGGTGTATGTATATAGTCGTGTATGTATGTGTGTCTATACCATCTTGTGGTCCGTCTGGCTAGCGTGCGCGGGCGCACGCTCCACGTGCTCCCAGCCGAGCGCGCACGCGTCCTGCCGGTCGCGCTGCACGCCGAACTTGCCGCCGAACCCGAGCGCGTAATCTGAACACACAATACAATACTAAACAAACAGTATGTAGTTACACCATCGTCCGTCTTGCTCACGCATATCGACATTTTAGAAGATATAAAATGATTGAATTAACTTATAAAAAAATTGTCGTTTGTAAAACTAGAAAACAATATCACAAATATTCGACAAAAAATTCAATTTGTTCAAAGTTAATTTTACACACATACACGTGTATGAAGAGTGTCGTGGTCAGGTCGCCGCGCGCTCCGGCACACGCACACGCCGGGCGAGCGCGGGGAGTGTCCGTCCTGTCGGCTCCAGGTGTGACCTACCCGTCTGCGAGTGGTGCGCCTGCGTGTCCTCCTTGTGCTCCCAGCCGAGCGCGGAGGCGTCCCTCCTGTCGGTCTGCACTCCGAACTTGCCGCCGAACCCGTGCGAGTAGTCCTTCTGCGACGGATGCTTCTCCACCTGCTCCCGGTGCTCCCACCCCGCCGCACTCTGCACACACACACCCGACACACTCACTACGCACTCTGAGAACAGGACAGTACAGTACAGTAGAGAGCTCTACCGCTCATATTCTAATTTCTTGTTCAAACTATCTCAGTAATTGTCGCTCATCTTGCTGCTCTGCTTCATTTATAATAGCTCACCTTGTCAACTCTGTCAGTCTGCACGCCGTACTTGCCCCCGAAGCCCTGCGCGTAGTCCGTCTGCGAGACGTGTTTCTCCACCTTCCCCACGTAGTCGTGCCCGACGGCGGACGCGTCCATTCTGTCTGTCTGCACGCCGAACTTACCGCCGAAACCTACAACGAAATATCTATATATTGAAACTAACCGAGCCCCGAGGTACCATAAACCCGCCTCATAATACAATGTAACCTATTATTTATCTTTTCCTATTGCCTCCAATCCAGACAATTAGTCCCGACAAGTTTAAAAAAAAAACTTTAAAAAAACACCATAAAAACGGCTGAACCGATTTTGAGAACACAAAAAGCTTACATCCTAGAGACGCACTGTCTACTTTTCTAATCGGAAAATGTGAAGGGTTCTAAGAACTGAATTGGAACATTGGAAGTAACCAGTATTTTCATAATATAAGCAGCGAAGGAGCCACAGTAGATACTAGACAGTACAGTAGAGGTTTATCTACAAACCTTGAGCGTAGTCTTTTTGTGAGACGTGTTTCTCAGTTTTCCCGACGTAGTCGTGTCCCACCGCAGACTTGTCCATCCGGTCCTGCTGCACGCCGAATTTACCTCCATACCTGTCACAACGGAATAAACACCATTGAGATCACATACAGAGTCACAAACACGTCAACAATCTGGACACCATCATGTAAGATAACATCATCCGCCACGTACGCCATACAAATTATATACAAACAGTCGTTACACGAGAAAGAAACCCAGCATCTCTCGACAATTACTTTAGATGTTTATATCTCGGAAGTTGTTTTTTTGTTTAACATATTAATTACATTTTCGTAATTAATAGTAAAGTATTCATTGATGATTTTATCAATGAATACTTTACTATTAATTATTTTTATTTAATGAATGGAATAAAGGATAATAACTTCTTAATTCGAATGTATGTGTCATTGATTACGATACAATAAACAGCATAAGTTTACATATCGCCGCCGCTCGGACATATTCGTTGTTATTTTTATTCAGATATTGTGACTCCGTTAGTATTCTAGCTCATTGATAGACGGAATAATACAAATATCAATCCAAGACTTCACAAATATCAAGCGTGAAAGTGACAAAAAACTGTTTGAAATTTGAAATTCCCGCCGCATGCGTATCGTACCACCTAACTGCTTACCCAAACGAAGATTTTGGTCCGTCCTCATATTGTTTCTTTTTAATTTGTTTGTCAGCTTCGAACACTTCCTCTCTGAGTTTCGCCATGCTGGAAGAAGAGTTGTACTTGTGTAATGACATATATAATAAGATATGTGATAAGATTTAAGAATATACACGTAAATTTAAATTGTAATTTATTTATTTTATTAATACACCAACAAAGCAACCAGTAACACAATTCAACAAAAATAATTTCATTTATTATTTTTTATGATAAGATTTGGGGATATATGTGTCCATGCGCATTGCGCACATACACACTATCGTGTTGTGCCACAATGCATACATATGTACACCAAATATTAGGCTTCTATGCAACTAGTGACCTTAAGGTGATAATGGACTTTTGATTGTGATCCGTGACTATGCATTTGATAGGTATGTATTAAAAATATGCTTCCTCTATGCTATGAAAACCTGTTTGCATCCAGAATATAATGTTTAAACCATTTAATAATAAACCTCGGTATGAGTGCCCACACACTTCCTTCCTTGTATCATACATACATTTATTGATTTCATGCTATTTAAAGAATCGTCCTTCCCGATAACAACTACCTAATGGAACAATTGCTCATTACTTGTTAAGGTGTCAAGATGGGCATCACAATGTGTTACTCTCACATGAAACCTGATGATTTAAAATAATAAATCTATTGACTCTAAATAATGGAAACTAGCATACAAAATACCCAACAAATAATAATAATAATATAACAAATAATAATATAGGAATGGTAGGGTTTAATAGTATTTAAACCCTACCATTCCTTGCAATAAAATAGCTGCTAAATCAATATTTATTTCAAACAAAACACTCTAAATATCAGGATTAATCACTTCATCTATATAACTGTTTATGGGATATTTAATGAACACATTGAAACCCATGTTTGTTTATGAAGGCAAGCTATCATTGGACCAACAAACTGTGAACTCACTCAATAGCCTCCACATTCCTACCGCCCGGTCCCCAGCGCTGCTCGTGCTCCGTTACATCGTTCACATAGTCGGGGTCAGTCTCCCAGTCGTCAGCCTCCGCTGGAGCGGGTACATCCGCTGCTATTGTTGCTTTCCACATCTGTCACATACAATACAGTGCTTTAGAAGACTCTTAAGGGCCAACACTAAATAAAATTGCGGTGGAAAATTAAAACACAAAAAAATTAAAAACAATGCACAATAATTATAGCACATATAATTATTGTACATTGTGATATCTTTATCATAATATTTGCGATCACCTAAGATTGTTAGTTAAATTTATTACATCAATTTAACTATCAATGATGCGCTTTGTCACTTACATATCCATATTATACACATAATTAAATTGTTAAATTGAGAAATTCTTTCACTTAAAAATATAATAAATAATGTCTGGAACCTATAGACAGTACAGAGGTTTTTAATACATAACAAATTAGTCTTCAGTCAATGGCATTTATTAGTCATTTATAGAACCCATCTACCTGCTAAATTTAATTTATGTTAGAAGAAAGAAAGAAAGAAAGAAAATATTTCATTTTTATACATCAACAAAAAAAGAGGACACAAATACAAAGAACAAACAATATGCAGTTGTCGCTGTAGTATCTGGTGTATCAAAAAAGGTAAGTGCTCAGCAATAATGCTGCCGAACGATCAGCAGCGCTGATTTCAGCACTTACCTTCAGACACACATGATTCTGAAGTTATTAAAAGTATTGCAAATGTAACGTATCAATGAAGGGACTGAATTACTTTGGCTGTCAGTCTACAAAAAAAAACATTGTCAGTCATTCTGAAGGTATAAGACTGACAGAGAAGAAAGACAGAAGGCACACTTCAAATCAAAACCTTTCTGTTTGGATTCAAAATACTAAAGATAAATAAAGTGAGATCTCCTCACTTAACTATAGCTACTAAATATCTATTGCTGTATTCTAAGGATATTTATAAAATTTGATGTTGTGTTCCAATTTTACTAATATTTCTAACCTTAGAATACTGCATATTTTTTTAGTAAATTCTAAATCTGTTCACACTTAATTTTAGTTTATAACTAGTTATTTTGATTTCCTTTATATTTAACTACTTTAATTTATTTATTTTTAGTGCAATGTGTCATAAGTTCCTACAAAAATTTAATACTCTGATTTTATACAAGGTAGTCCTGACTCTCGATGCTATCAACTATCATGGCAATATTTTCATTTCAATTCATAATAAGCTTCTTTTTATCACCTTTCTAGTACCAGGTATGTACTAGAATATACTTCCTACAAATTTTATTTTTTGAGTAACTAAATTTAGAGTGTAAAAACTTAACACTGAAACAGAAGATTGTCTCAATTTAGAAAATATAATATTATTTAATGGTCACCGACAGAAAGATAACAATGGCATTCTTATCAATAATAATCTCGATAGATATTACTGATGACTCAGAACTGCTATGTTTTCGATTCATTGAAACAGCCCTTATTTATACAAAATCTCAATGATATTAATTAAAGATTACGTATGTGGCGAGTGTATAGAAGTATATCAAAATAAATATGAATTAAATAAATTAAAAATAAAAGGCTTACTTTTAATGCGCCGGCAGATTAGTGTCACTTAAACACTCAATTTCTTAATTAAAAATAAACACCGTGCATGCCGTGTATGTAATGCTTTATAACTTGTATTGGTTTTTATGTACAAACCATTGAATTAATCAGAAAACAGTACAAATTATTAATTATCTCTAAAAATCTTGAATTCTTCATGTACCAAGTTTTTTTTTTTTTTTTTTTTTTTTATTATGGCTTGGACCCGATTCCCCAGGGTTGCCCTGCCCACTTTGCCCAGGCTGCCACTAAAAAAAAATTGACTGCCGTGTTTTGGATGTGGATGTTGAATTGCCGTGTTTTGGCTCAAAATTTAAAATATTGCCGTGTTTCATAAAAACAAGCAGTTTATTATACGTAGATACTTAAAAGGAGTGCTGTTGCGTGATCTCCCATACCTACAAATAAGAAAACCTATTTTCTACCCCTAAACACTAACCGATTTCTAGGATTCATTTTTTCGGCCAATGGACTTGGCAAATAATGAAATCGGTTAATATTAATGGACAGAAAACATTTCTTTTTTAAATGTAGTAGGCTGTTCAAAGTCACAATTTTCTTTTAGCATTTTTCACTATTTTAATTCTTAAAGTTTTGTCAACAACGTCTGAAGCAAGAATTTTATATTCTTTGTTCGTAAAGTACGAGATATAGGTATATTATAAATGTCTAAGATATATTTTTAACCTCTCGGGGGTGTCCCTACTAGTGATGTGTGATTGGTCCTTGGTATTCTAGAGAGATGTGTGATGAATAATCGCCTACACTTAAAGTGTCAAGTGTATTCGATGACGCGCCTGTGGAATGTGTTCGATTTAATTGTAGAGCAGCTGTTGCCTGCAACTTAATTGGTGATTTTTTTCTCTCGCTTTGATTGCCGTGTTTTATGATACGGCAATGAATGTTCTGCCGTGTGCCGTGTTCTTCCCAGAGCTGCCAACTGTACTGTCATGTATATAGCCAGATTTGACCCCAAAAAGCTAGAAGTAGATAAGGAAGGAAAAAATCAAATAGTGTAATAAAATCCGGCCAAGTGCGAGTTGGACTCGCACACTAAGGGTTCCGTACCATTATCTATAAAAACGGCAAAAAAAACATTTCTGTTCTATGGGAACCCCACTTAAATATAAATTTTATTTTAAGTTAATTATTTATTTTTAAAGAGAATAATAAAAATTAAAATCTGTGGATATTTCAATCGTCTACCTGTTGAACCGGTGACAGACAGACAGAGAGCGGAGTCTTAGTAATAAGATCCCGTTTTACCCTTTAGGTACAGAACCCTAAAAATGATATATGTCTTACTAATAAATTTTATTAAGATAGTTCGTTTGATAAATTGATTCATGCAGACAGTATGGACACAGTCGGTTTAGTGCAAAGTAAATTAGTGTCGATTTATTGAATGTGCATCGGTCTATATTTGTCTATAATATGACAAATCAACATAATATGGTGTGCATATACCTATAGAGATAAATTGTTACTAACTTACTCTGTACTTTCTGACTGTGCCCATACAGCCTGTATGAATCAACTTATCAACATAATTCTGTTGTTAAATTGATTCAAATAAAGTCGAGACTTCCAGCCCAGGTTCTTCCGTAATCATCATCATCTCAACCAGGAAAAGTCCACTGCTGGACATTGGCTTTCCCCTATGGATTTCCAAAAAGACCGATTGACGACCGAAGTGGCTTGCATACAGCGTCTTCCTGCCACTTGTATGAAGTCATCTGTCCATTTCGTGGCCGGTCTTCCTACGCTGCGCTTGCTGTGACTCGAAATTATGTATTAATTCGCCCTAAATCCTGAAGTTTTCTGTGGCTCTGTGACTGACCAATGACGTGCAACTACTCTATAATCTAAGAATAGATTAAACTTTATAATCTATGAATAGATTATAGAGTGGTGGCACAGATTTCAGAGCTGATTTGTAGAGCAGGCATTAGTATGCTCTACAACTTCATTCATATGTACTGTCAAACTGGTTTGGATACTTAGTCTCGAGCACCACCGTAAAGTAGCATGTATGTCTATTTTCTACAGGATGCATTTCGGGGAATATGCGCAAGAGCTTCACGACCTAATTCCACCCTCCCATTTCACCACAGGACTAGCAGAAAGTCAGCGAATTACTACCCATTTCTCGTTGAAATGCCAAAAATCCGTACTCAGCAATATCGATCCACATTCCTGTTGCGTACTGCACAAGAATGGAATTTATTGCCGCCATCTCTGTTTCCTGAGACCTACAATCTTGGAATTTTCAAGGCTAGAGTGAATAGATATCTTCTAGATCGACGAGCTCCATCCTCGGCCACACCGTCGCTTAACATCAGACGAGTTGGTGATCAATCGTAGATATATAATGTATAAAAAAAACACATTTTATATGCACATAAGTTACTGTGTCTGTGTCGTCGTGTTCAAAAGGTGCTAGAAAACGTAGCTAGATTTTTTAGCTACAACTTTTCGAAAATTGTAGCTGACGGTGGTCTAAAAGTAGCCAGATCTAGCTACAAAGTAGCTTAGCTGGCATCAGTGCCTCTTCCTCTTAATTCTGCGTTAACGTCAATGCGTAACTGACTTTGACAACAGTCGACAGCTTGAGTTTTTTTTTTAAATTAAATTTGGACACGCTTAAACCTCTTGCCCATGTCACGTATTAATATTTTTTCAAGTTTCTGAAATAAAACAAGTCATAGTAAATTTTATAGTCACAAACTAAGTCAATGGTGTGGCTTTACCATAACTTGTTTGACGTTTTTATTTTTTATTTTTGTTTTGACATTATTATTGGACATTACGTTTTAATAATTAATTGTATATAATTTTGATTTTATTAAATTTATTATTGTCAATTATAAAATAAAATGTATATTAGCTAATTTTCTTCTGTATTGTGAAAGGAAGGGATGTAAGGTGAATGACGAATATGATCCTGTTTTTGTTTAATATTATTTGACATTTGACATTGCTGGACGTTATTTAATTTTAATTTTTGTTCTGACATTATTATTGGATATTACGTTTTAATAATTAATTGTATATATTTTGATTTTATTAACTTTATTATTGTCAATTATAAAATAATATGTATATTAGCTAATGTAATTGGTGAATACCGTTTTAGTTAAATAAATAAATAACAATTGTCAAAGAAAACTAAAAAGATCCGGAATTTTGTTTTTCATCTGGGTCAACAGGGCCCCTCGACCGAATTGAATGAATTTTGTACATCCACCGCAACACTACATCTCCGACATTTTAACTACGGAAAGATCGAATGGAATGACCAACAGAATCACTTCCGCCACGCGAATAATAATTAAGTATATTAATATTATAATATTAGTTAGTAAAGTATAAGGTTCCTGGAAGATTTTGTTACCAATAATGAAACACAAGAAAGAATTATGACAAATACGGTAAGTATACCTAGTCATTTATTAGGTACTTCACAGATAGACAGATCTCACAGCTACAACAATTGATATGCATGCATAATTGCATTTAATATACATTATTCATGTTATTTACCGAGTGAGCGAGTGCCTTCAACTCAACAAGAGCCGCAATTTTTTTTTCTTTTCGCTAAAGTGTATGGACACTTATGACAGGTTGACAGCTTCACGCGCCATCTAGCGTGTACGTATTGAACTATACATATAAAAAATGATTTTGCCTATTGTAGCTGTAGATGTGCTCGCGAGGTCTACTGCTCGTAGAGCCACTAGTAGAGTTCAGCCTGTCGATTCTCAAAGCCAAGTGACCGCGCAAGTGAAGTGAGACCCTAAGTGAACTCGCATTTTTAACCGACTTCAAAAAAGAAGGAGGTTATCAGTTCGTAGCGTATATTTTTTTAATATAAGTACACGAATTTCTTTGTCATTTGTGAACCAATTTTGTGTTTCGTAAATTGACGTATAGAGAAAGCTCCCAAGTTAATTGGTTCCATAATTGTTTTAGAATAATTTATTACTTAATAATTTATTGAATAATTTATTGCTTTATTACTTTTTGAATATTCTCTCTCTTCATTTCACTTCATTGGATTCCAGAGGGCGTCAGATTATAGAATAGCAGAGTTCCACAGATACGTTTTTCTTTGCAAAAGTGTCAAATACTGAGGTTTTTCGTATACACATCTGCACATTTTCTAATCTTCAAAAACGAAGCATTTGACATTCATTTTCAAATTTCACTCTTGACAAAAAAAGAGCGGGTAAAGAGATGTCTCTTAAAGAAATTTAAAACGTGAAAGATATAGTAAGTTTCAAAAGTTAAACCTTCCGAGTTCTTACTCCTTATCCAATGTGTATAAGGAAACAAGTATCAATGTTAAAAGAAAAACAAAATACCCGACTGCAGAAAAGAGGGTTTTGCAGCCTAACTTATGATTTTTTTTAATTTTGATGTACCCAGTGTCACTCTTACAACTAAGACGAATCTATTGACACCACTCACATCAAAATCGGTCAAGCCGTTTAGGCTCTAGGGCGTGTCAAAGAAATATACATACATACACTCGAAAAACATAACGCATCCTTCTTACGCAGTCGGGTAAAAATAGAGCCACTTCAACGCTTGAGCTTGTTTACTTATTATACCCGACTGAACATGATGATGTGAACTTTATTGTGTCCGAATCCTTACTAATATTACAAGTAAACGAAATAGCGTACTTTGATGTCGGTTGTTTCAGTTTTTTTACTAAGTATAAATATCTAATCGCAAGTTGAATTGGCAGGTACTTACGTGTACGTACTCACTCACTCGATATTTTGTCATTTTTTTACAGTTTTCAGCTTGAAAAATGGAAACTCACTTAATGCCTCACTTCACTTGCGCGGTCACTTGGTTTAGAGAATCAGACAGGCTCAATCACACATGCATTTTAGGTATCGTAAGTAATAAGAATTAGGTAGGTAGCTATATTATAACAAATGATGATGATGATGAATATATATACTCGTAGCTAGCTTACATAGGAACTTATATTAAGTGTTATCTTACTATTATGGTGCCCACATATTTTTTGATAAATGTTGGTACAATTTATATTATTACACTCACATCTTTGAGACTCATTTACGCTAGTTATTATTTTCCTTCCGTTTTGTTTTTACTACTTACATAATATGTACTTTCCTACACACATATTATACCAGAGAAAACTACCTCATTTCTGGCTACTTCTGACAATCTAGTGTTATTGGTTAGTTGTATTGAAATATTAAGAATAAAGATCGTCTTCGATTTTCTGAACATTATTGTACATTTAAAAAAAAATATTCTCGTTTTGTAGCCAATACAAATAGATTGACAAACTACGCGGCTTCGTCTTCATTAGGCGAGCAGTGAGAGGCTGCCTTCGTCATAGAGATCGACACTTTATGTATTTTTATCTAACTTCAAAAAGGAGGAGATTCTCAATTCAGTTGTATTTTTTATATTTGTTACTGTTTAACTCCATCATTTACAAACCGATTTGTATTATTTTTTTGTTTGAAAGGATCCGATCAGATTGATCCCGAAGAAATTTCGTTAAAATCGGCTTAGAAGTTTTTTTTAAAATAACTGGAAAATTTAAGGGAACCAAGTATATAGACACACGCATTTTGAAATCAGTTGTTTCAATTTTCTAATAATTATATTTAAATAGAGCGTTCATGCAGCACGTACCTACTACACAGTACGCAGTTTGCCGTTTCGTTTGCAGACGGTGAGCGTTCACAGTTAGCGGTCGACAGTGGCCGCTCGCGTCGGTCAACGTTCACAGTTAGCGGTCGACAGTGGCCGCTCGCGTCGGTCAACGTTCCCAGTTAACGGTCGAAAGTGGCCGCTCGCGTCGGTCAATGTTCACAGTTAGCGGTCGACAGTGGCCGCTCGCGTCGTTCAACGTTCACAGTTAGTGGTCGACAGTGGCTGCTCGCGTCGGTCAAGGTTCACAGTTAGCAGTTGACAGTGGCCGCTCGCGTCGGTCAATGTTTACAGCTAGCGGTCGACAGTGGCCGCTCGCGTCGGTCAAGGTTCACAGTTAGCGGTCGACAGTGAGCCGCTGACCGTTCGCATAATGAAGACGAAGCTTTACTTTATACCATAAACAAATACAGAACTAGTTCAGTGTAGGTATTTTAATTTCAATCGGTTACGATTCCACTCGGAAACGTCATCTCCATCTCTGTCATTCTGTATGTAAATTACGGAGATGGAATATACTTAGTCTGGCCATAAATACTGTTACAGTTAAAAATAAGAAAGATATTTACATTTGAATTTGGAATCTGTAATTTTTATACGATTTTTCATTGAGTTTTCTAATTTTGGCGCCAATACATTGTACAATATTTTGCGATATTAAAATGGAGTGGGGTGATAAAGAGAACCGAATCGCTGTGATTGCATTACACAAAGTTGGTATGGAGCCAAATGCAATTTTTAAAATTCTCCACACGCTTGGTATTAGTCAAATGTTTGTGTACCGGGCTATTAATAAGTACCTACAATGAGACCTCCTCTGTTTGTGACAGAAAAAGATCTGGCCGTCCACGTAGTGTTCGTACAAAAAAGGTGGTCAAAGCAGTAAGGGAAAGAATTCGAAGAAATCCTGTCCGAAAGCAAAAGATTTTATCTCGGGAGATGATGATAGCACCCAGAACCATGTCGCGTATTTTAAAAGATGACTTAGGACTTGCAGCCTATAAGAGACCTATAAGAGACGCACTGGTCATTTTTTAACTGATAATTTAAAAAAGAATAGGGTGGTAAAATCGAAACAACTACTGAAACGGTACGCAAAGGGAGGTCACAGAAAAATTTTGTTTACGGATGAGAAAATCTTTACAATTGAGCAATATTTTAACAAACAAAATGACCGTATTTATGCTCAAAGCTCTAAGGAAGCTTCCCAATTAGTCGACAGAGTGCAACGTGGGCATTATCCGACTTCAGTGATGGTTTGGTGTGGTGTTAGCTATGAAGGAGTGACTGAGCCATATTTTTGTGAAAAAGGTATCAAAACATCGGCGCAAGTGTATCTAAATACCATTCTTGAGAAGGTAGTTAAGCCCCTTAACAACACCATGTTCAATAACCAAGTATGGTCCTTCCAACAAGACTCGGCGCCAGGTCATAAAGCTCGGTCCACGCAGTCTTGGTTGGAAGTGAACGTTTCGGACTTCATCAGAGCTGAAGACTGGCCGTCGTCTAGTCCTGACCTTAATCCGCTGGATTATGATTTATGGTCAGTTTTAGAGAGTATGGCTTACTCTAAACGCCATGATAATTTGGAGTCCCTAAAACAATCCATACGATTGGCAGTGAAGAATTTTCCCATGGAAAGAGTGCGTGCTTCTATTGATAACTGGCCTCAACGTTTAAAGGACTGTATTTCAGCCAATGGAGACCACTTCGAATAAGCTTTTATATTTTAAATTGTTTTATATTTATGTATTAAACTAACACATTGTAAAAGTAATAAATATTATTTGCAATAAAAAATATTTTTTTTCTTCGTGACAATACTTATGGCTAGACTAGGTAGTTTCTCAGTGGAATCGCTACCGAATAAAATTAAAATAACCCTACTATATTGGTATAAGTTTATACTTAGTCTTATTAGGTACTTTCATCTAAAAATAAATACAAGTCATTTAAACCAAAAACTATAAACTACGCATTATTAAACTTCAGGATCGGGTGCATCGATGGCATAACCTAATTTCTGCAGCGCTATTTTAATTTCGCCAAAAACGGTTGGATCTTCGATAGTTGAGGGTAGTTTGACGAGCTGCGAGCGAGCGAGTTTAGCGATGGCTCCCCGCAGCGCCTTGCCGGAGCGGGTGCGGGGGAGAGCGGCCACGGCGACAGCCTTCCTGAATGACGCGATGGGGCCTATCAGGTGGCGCACCAGCCCGATCAGTTCCTGCGTCACTGTGCTCTCTGCCACGATCTCTTCATCTGCGTCAAAATTACAAGGATTAAATAAACAATTTTACAATTAAACAACTTTAAAACGCCCGAATAAAAAGTTGAACCGATTTTCAGAACATTCTCCATCAATCCTGTTTCAAACAATTTTTTTTATCAAAATTGGTCCACATCCCTTTGAGAGATACGATGCCACAGACAGATACATTAATACACAATTACACACGTCATACTTATAACCACATTTTGGGTTGGTGTTTTAAAAGAAAGCAAAACAATAGACCTGATGCGAAAACGGATACGAGCTAAGCTAACAGACATTGCGAATGTGAATAAAAACTATGAATCTGAAGTGGGTTATAGCGGGTCGTGTCTGTCGAATGCACACAGGATGGCGGGCCACAGTTCTCTCGTCGGAACCCCAAAGACAAGCGTAGGTAGGTAGACCATCAGGGATCATGAGGCCATTTGCGCTACATTTGACTGTTATTAGAAGGTAAGATATTATGTACAAAATGTTAGCTTGCAGTGACAGGGGAACAGACTGCCAGCCCATCGGCCACGGTCATGGGACATGTAGTGTTTTTTCTTTTTCTTCCAGTCCGTTATGGAAGATATGAGATCGAAATAGAAAATGCAATGAATGATTATTTTAGTTCGATTGCTCACCGTCCTGTGGCGGCCTCATCACATAGAGACAGAGCGGCACGTCCCCCTTGGTCTGGTCAGGCGCCCCCACCACCACCGCGTCAGCGACTCTCGCGTGTCTGAGCACCACGTCCTCGAGAGCCGCAGTGGAGAGCCGGTGGCCGGCCACGTTGATGACGTCATCCGCGCGAGCCACCACCCACACCGCGCCCTCTGAGCTGATCCAGCCGGCGTCTTGAGTGTCGTAGTACCCCTGGGAGCACAGAAAAAAATAGAGAGGAAATTGTACAGGAACAAGTTAAGAAGTGGCAGGTGGGCAGGACAGAGCATGCAGACTAATGGCTGATGGAGTTGAAAAATTCTGGAGACTACGCAAAGGCAAGCTAAGCGTAGAACAACCAGCGACGAGGCGGACTGAAGACCTCTTACAAGTGATAGTGAATGCCAACCAATTTCAACCAGTTTTTTCAATCAAATTTACGAATGGAGCGTGAGAAATAAAATGACATTTATTATAGGTAAATGTAACGTCGTGACCTTGGTCGTAAAAGAAATCCAATACAGTTTGTCTAGAATTGTTATAATTCCATATTAAGATCCTTAATGTACCTACAAACTGCAATAAAATTATTTGTATTTGTATTTGATTATCATTTAAACAACGTACCTATAGGGTTAACTGTATCAAAGATTTGGGGGTAAATTTCGATCGCAGTCTAACTTTTCATGATCATATATCTATCAGAACTCGCAAGAGTCTTACCGGCGCCTTGGCTTCGTCCTACGGAATGCTAGAGACTTTAAAAATCCTGAAATAATTAAAACATTATATGATTCCTTAGAAGCAAACTTGAATCGAGTGCTTGTTTCTGGAACCCCCATCATGTCACGCGCGAATGCTTGAAAAAGTCCAAAAGGTATTTTTAAGGTCGCTGTATAAGAAAATGTATGGTTACTATCAGTTTCTGTATCCAACTAAATTCCTGCTCGGTCAGCTTGGTTACAATAACTCTTTGGAAGATAGGATGTTAGACCAGCTAACTATCTGCTGTAAGGCGCTTAGGGGGTCCGTCGATTATATACGTCTGCACGACTTGCTATGCGTACTGTTCGTACCGGACAAGCCCGGGGTTCCAGCAAACAGACGTGGTTGCCCACACAACCTGTTCCACATAGATCGCGGTCGCAATGTAGCACATTCTATGTCGCCTCTGAATCGTGCCCGTCGCCACTTAAACGCACTCCTTGCTGCCAACCCTGATTGTGACATTTTTTGTGATAACTGGAAGACTACTTGACTTATTGTGAAAATTTAATGGATCAATGGGACAGGTGTAAAAAACTTGACGATTCATTGGATTTTGAGGGTAACCTTTGAGTTTATTGACTTGGTACTCTGAGTAGTTACCCGAACGGTTTGACATACTTTTTTTGTATTGACATGCTAGGCATATTGCCCATTTGTTATTTTTGTATTGAAATTTTAAATGATATTTAAAATGTCAATACAAATTTAAATGGTATTTATAAAATGAATATTTCGTAATCCTCAGACATGACATGAATTGTTTAAGAATAATTTTTGAATATTGTGATTATTGGTCTTTTTCCGATTTTATCTCAAATGAATTTGAGTTAGAATAGAATATTTCAACCATTAAAGGTAGGGTAAGCAGGGGGAATGGCGATCACCGGGTAATAAATGGCGCTCACCTCTATATGTCTATAAAAATAGTGCATAGCAACATATCACGTCGCTTAAAGCCCCTTGCTTTAACAGCCAGTTTTGCGGACGGGGCCTATAACAGCCAGTTTTGCGTACAGCCAGTCAGATCGCGACTTGAGAATGTTATGTGCATTGTTTTGTATCGGGCCTTGTTGATCTAATTGTTGGGTGTTTCTGTCAGAAGTTTAGTATTTTCATTATTATTTAATTATTGTTATAACTTCTTAGACACTGAAAAGTTTATGTTTTGTGATAACGTAATCAATTTTTAACAATTGCATGTGAATGTTTTTAAATTTCTTTTTTTTTTAATAATAATAATATTAATAATATATTTTTCTTTGATAAATCTATTGGCCTAATATTATGAACTACAATTATAGCCTATCTTGCCTTGAAATCACCAAAGGACAACCGCTAAGCCCACATGGACTGAAGAAAAAAAATTGAGATCGTTATACCACTTGTGGGCTGTGTTCTCATGCTATATGTTCTGGATAAGATTCAGCAGATGGATACATCAGTGACTGATGATAAAATCCTACTATCTCTAATTGCGATTACCTCTAGTAATGATAATAATAATAATATATAAAAAAAGCTTGAGTGTCTTTACCCCTTATTGCCGCCTGAGCGGCATAACCCAAGGTCAGGGGTAATGACGCGCAAACCTGTTTTTTTAAAGTTCTTCTATTACTAATATATTAGAGATATATACGTTTTGTGTTACAATATTGATTACTAAATAATCAAAGAAATTGTTTTTTTTTTAATTATGATATGAAACCAATATTTAAAAAAAAAACATGTTTTCCTAAGGTGAAGCCATCCCCCCTGCTTACCCTATACATACGTTTGCAGTTTAAAACAAAACAATACAAGGTCCCGCGGCTTAAAAAAAGAATTATCTAAATCGGACATTGTTTAGAGGTGGAAAATAGCTGTCTCCTGTTATATAAAAAAACACGCAATATAGTGAGAAAAATCGCAGTCTCAACAGTTTTCTTAAATCTTTTTTCCGGGATAAATATTCCGTAACTACCCCTCTTTGCTTTTATTTCGTCTTTAGCGATAAAATCATATTTTGTGCCGTTTTAATAATATTTTTTCTCATAGTAGTAATTTAATTTTGTGGTAGGTACTCGTACCAATGACATTCCCATGAAGTTATGCAAGGGTTGTACTATAATATTATTGTATTGTATCTGATAAGACTTACAGGGTAAGACTCAAAGTATATCTTCTTGAACCTCTCGTCAGCTTGCCAGAGAGTCGAGGCGAATCCAGGAGGAAGAGGCAACTTAGCCACTAGCCTTCCGACTTCACCCGGCTCACATTCAGTCCCATCTTCACGTAATGTGCGAACTGAAAGATGAAAATATTATATAACATTTAAACCTATTTATATCTGTCACCAGTTCAACACAAGGATGCGGAACTGACGCCATTGAATGAACCAACACTACAGTTACACTTACTGTCGTATCCAGGTACGAGGTACCTATAGCCAGCAGAGTGCGGCGGGATAGCGCTCCCGCCATACCTAGGCTCCGTGATGAGCGACTATCTGCTACCAGTGGTTCGACACAAGGACGTCGAACCAACTCCTTTGCATGAACCAACAGTACGGCTAGACTCACTATCGTATCCTGGCACGGGGTAGCCGGCCGAGTGGGGCGGGATGGCCCTCACGCCGTACCCGAGGCAGGGCGCGGTGATGGGGGAGCCCGACTCTGTCTGCCACCAGTGGTTTAACACTGGCACGTTGAACACACGCTCTGCCCATTGCTGCAACGATTATGTACAAGCACAGATTTAAATAAACAAAAACTAACAGATACTTAACTACAAGAAATTATACATACAATGTGGGTATTTTCAAGGTTGTGAATATAGGGATCTTATAAGTTCAATGCCGAAACTACTTCGTCGTTTTCCAACAGACGAGTTGATGGTCAAACTTGGATAATATTCTTTATAGGCGAAAATTTGTAATCAGCTACGTATTTTATCTAAATGTATAGTTTTTTAGTATAGTAAGTGTTTTGGCTATAAGTTTTCCTAGAAGTATAAAAAATAATCGGCCAAGTGCGAGTCGGACTCGCGCACGAAGGGTTCCGTACTATCATCTATAATACTACAAAGTTTAGTTCTGTTTATAAAATAACGAGAAATCAACGAAATTCCAAGTAGTAAATTGCAAACCTATAGGTAGGTTTTCGATACACATCCGGGCAATATGACAACGCTCGCGCGAATACGCGCGGTTATGGCTCGCTCCATGATGTTACCTCCCCCGCTACCCGCGCGGCCGTTGCTTATCAACCGCCTCGCGCTCGCGCCACCACCACACCGCGGCGCGGCGCTTGCACCGCGTTTAGATGCACGGATTATTTTCATTTTGTGAGTTTTTATGTATTAGATTAGGTATTTATTTTTATAGTTAATATATTTCTAAATATTTACTTACAAATATTCAAGTTTCTACCTGTTAATTAAGATCGAGTAAAAATTGCTTAAAAATTACGTTTGTTGTATGGGAGCCCCCCTTTAATATTTATTTTATTGTTATTTAATTATTTATTTTGAAAGGTAATACACAAGTAAATATTCTGTGAAAATTTGAAGCGTCTACCTGTTACCGTTTTTAATATTGAGCAAATAATCGGCCAAGTGCGTGTCGGACTCGCGCACGAAGGGTTCCGTACTATCATCTATAATACTATAAAGTTTAGTTCTGTTTATAAAATAACGAGAAATCAACGAAATTCCAAGTAGTAAATTGCAAACTTATAGGTAGGTTTTCGATACACATCCGGGCAGCATAACGACGCTCGCGCGAATACGCGCGGCTATGGCTCGCTCCGTGATGTTACCTCCCCCGCTACCCGAAAATTTGAAGCGTCTACCTGTTACCGTTTTTAATATTGAGCAAAAAAATACGAAAAAAACACGTTTATTGTATGGGGACCCCCCTTAATATTAAATTTTTTTGAATTTTTAGTATTTGTTGTTATAGCGGCAACGGAAATATATTATTTGTGAAAATTTTAGCTTTCTATCTATCACGGTTTATGAGATACAGCCTGGAGACAGACAGACAGACAGACAGACAGCGAAGTCTTAGTAATAGGGTCCCGTTTTTACCCTTAGGGTACAGAACCCTAAAAAATACGAAAAAAACACGTTTATTGTATGGGGACCCCCCTTAATTTTTTTTTTAAAATTTTTAGTATTTGTTGTTATAGCGGCAACGGAAATACATCATTTGTAAAAATTTCAGCTTTCTAGCTATCACGGTTTATGAGATACAGCCTGGAGACAGACAGGCAGACAGACAGACAGACAGACAGACAGACAGACAGCGAAGTCTTAGTAATAGGGTCCCGTTTTTACCCTTTGGGTACGGAACCCTAAAAAGCGCGTTCTTGGGTGGTTCCATCATATTAGGTATTAGGTTCAATGAATATTGTTCGCGTTCAAGATATTCACAAAGTCGGGCACCAGTCGTCGCAAAGCAGTCGAACAAGTCAAGGGTCAGATCAGTAGTTGTTTGATTTACCTACCGACGAGTCTAATTATCATAACACTCGTTGTTACGGTTAACTTGCCGTTAGTTTCATGTTTTATTCATTACCTCTGAATGACAGTCACAACGTAGGTGAATAATCAGCAACTATTATATATTTACCTTCAAAGCTTTTAGGGCTTAAAGTGTAAAATAACGTTGTTTATTATAATAATGGTGGCTTTACACGGTGCGTGATAACATGAGCCGAACCCGCGCCATCCTTCACAGCGCGCGCAGCGTTCGTTCAGCCTGTCGGTTCTCCAAACCAAGTGACCGCGCAAGTGAAGTGAGACCTTAAGGGATCTTGTATTTTTCTTATTCTCTTACTGCAGATAAAGCATCTAATCGAAAGTGGAATTGGCAGCTACCTAAATGTAATTACTTGATATTTTGTCATTTCCCGAAGAAGTTTTCAGCTTGAAAAATGGAAACTCACTTAAGGCATCACTTCACTTGCGCGGTCACTTGGTTTATAGAATCGACAGACTTCCGTACTAAGGGTGCGAGAACCTATTCGTGAGGCGACGGTGTCTGACTGTATGTCTGTCCTACACAACGGCTGTATCATTTGAACAATAATATAGACAAGTATTAAATTAAGGGTTTAATTTGATGTAAATGTACAAATATTAAAAACTGGTCAAGAGCGAGATAATCTTGCATAAATATTTTTTGAAGAAATAGGAAAATAATGTGTGAGATAAAACCTTATTGATTCCACAAAAAAGAAACTATATATGATAAGTGAACATTTCGATGATAGTAAAGTTGGTGTCATGTGAGATAAACTTAAAATAGAGCAATGTAGTAGAGTAGTCAATTTTAACACTACCGGTGTTAAAATTTCTTTGGATAAGAAAATAGGCCTGTAACTATAATATGTAATACTTACTTATTTGTACTTGATTTTTTTATCATTATAATTATGAACGCCTAGTATTTCGGGTTTTTCCTACTGTAGACAATATGTGAAGTTACAATACAAATTACAAATATTCAATAATAATAATACAATTAAGACTGCAGGGGCGAGAAAACTGTGGCGAGCCGTCGGTAAGTGGCGACACCGCGTACCCCGATGTTTCCCTGGGGCTAAATGAAACCCCTGACCTCCAGCTTGCCTTAACCGTCCGGCTGTGTGGTGGAAACCGTAAGAGTTAAGAACCTAAGCTCCAGGGTGGAAGTGTTAAAGGGCATTAACGTTTAGTGAAAGCGCAGCACACCTCTCGACACCCTTAACCACCCACACCGATGTTGCTTCTCCGGCGCCACTATGGGGGGCCCATTCAGTGGGTGCCCATCACCTGCCTCAACATTTTTGTATGATGAGACGAAATTGGCAGGTGCCGTTATCTCATTCTGATGCTCCTACACAGAAGTGCCTACGTTATCTTACGCACCAGACAATAAACTAGTTTTATAAGTCATAACCATTTCATTTTAATAGCCCCGATTTGTAAAAGTCCATATGGTACAATAGTTCCATCCTCCATCCACATACCAAAAAACTGTAAGTATTTTTATTTTATGTAAAGGGCCTCTCGGTGTTGGCTTTGGCTCCATTGATGCCCATCAAAGGACCGGGCTGCGACCCGAGATTTAAGCTGAATAAAGAATATAATTAATGCATTATAATTAATACAATAATATAATTACAAATATTCTTAGCTAAAAATCACATTTTGTTGAGTGGCGTCAGTGTTTATGTTTATGTCAGTGTTTATTCCCTGGTGTCAGTGTTTATGTTCTTGTATTGTGTCATGCCTATGAATACGGAAGCTTCGATGTGCGTGTTTTACGATGTATATTTTTCGGTTTATGAAGGAAAATATAAAAAATAATGATTTCCCCCTTTTATTTAGTTTCTACGGAACCCTCGGTGGGCGAGTTTGACTCGCACTTGTCCGGTTTTTTATTTTAGTATTCAGAATTTTTCGAGTTCCAGATTCGGTTTCATATATAAAAAGAAAAAAACCGGCCAATTGCGAGTCGGACTTACGCATGAATGGTCCGTACCATTATCTATAATAAAACCGGACAAGTGCGAGTCAGACTCGCCCACCGAGGGTTCCGTACAAACTATATCTACTAGTTTGTACAGGGGGAAATCATATATTTTCCTTCATAAACCGAAAAATGTACATCGTAAAAATATTTAAAAACCTGTTTTACCTTTATGCTAATGAAGCTCTTTCATATGATACATACGGATAAAGAACTTTAAAATTTGGACCCTCATTCCTTGCATAAAGACACTATTTTTTGTGATTTAAGTAAAAATATCTAGTTTTCGGATTTTTTACTATTTGTGTACTCTAAGACAATGCTTCTTGCCAAATTTCATAGTTCTAGGTCAACGGGAAGTACCCCATAGGTTTAGATTCCCTTGTGAGTGTCGAAATGTGCTTTTCTTACGACATATTCGGCTGTAACTTTTTTTACGAAAACTGAGAAATTTCTTTTTTCTTTCTGCAGCAAGAGACTATGGATCTGCGTGTATGGTTTTAATATCAACTCGATACCTTCACGCGTTCCCGAGATAAAGGTCTTGACACCCGGATGGACGGACAGACGGTCAGACAGACGGCGAGACAAACAACAAAGTGATTTTATAAGGGTTCCGTTTTTACCTTTTGAGATATGGAACCCTAAAACCGGAAAAAAACATGTTTGTTGTATGGTAGCCCCCTTAAACATTTATTTTATTCTGTTCTTTAGTATTTGTTGTTATAGCGGCAACAGAAATACATATCATCTGTAAAATTTCAACTGTCTAACTATCACAGTTCATGAGATACAGCCCGGTGACAGACGGACGGATGGACAGACAGCGGAGTCTCAGTAATAGGGTTCTGTTTTCACCATTTGGGCACGGAACCCTAAAAAATCGTCGCACCTCGCGTTCCCGATTCACTGCCTTCACACGGCGTAACCCAACTCTGGTTCCAAATCAAGGCACGCCCAAGCGAGCCTTTCAGCCGCGCCTTTCACACGGCGCGTAGGTTCGGCCTTGATTTAGAACAAGAGTTTTTTTAAATTGGATTTGGACCCGCTCAAAAGACTTGCCAGTGTTTAGTATTAAGATTTCTTCAAATTTCTTGCATAAAACAAGATATTAATGTTCTAGTCACAATCTGAGGCACATTTAAAGTCATTTTCAAATTCAATTCGTGTAAAGTGGTGGCGACTTTACTGGAAGCTTCTATGGAGTTTTGTCGACAACGTGAAAATAAGTAATAGTTACCCGTACTTGTAGTAAGTATACCTATATAGTGTTATTTTTACCAAAGACCATGAGGCCGATTGCTGACATATTCGACTGTTATTAGAGGGTAAGGTTTACAATTCGATAAATTTTGTTATAATTAATTTTCTGAGATGGCTCTCTTAATAGAAGCATATTTAAAGACATGTATGTCCCGTAGTTGAGCTCACCCTGGTGTCCTGGTCGCAGTGTTCGCCGGCAATGAAGACAGTCTTGAGGGAGTTGGCGCAGTAGCGGCGCGCATACTTCGCGTTAGGGTCAGCTCGCTTCAGCACGCGGAACACGGTGGGTATCGTGAACAGCGCATTCACTCGGTGCTGCTCGATTATACTACAATTAACAAATCAGACATTTTGAAATTTGAACCGAGAGGATGGTTCAAGCTATGTAAATAGGGCCACGAATTATGTGGGTTCAAGTTATGCCTATAGCTAGTATTGGAATCCCGTCATTCGAAAGTGTTCATGTTCTGATGGGTCCGGAGTAGTCGAATTGAAACAACAATATGAGGATAGTCTACGACATCCTCTTCTATCGCATAGACGAGCCGCAGTCAGCTCGAGGTGTCCTCCGCGGTCGGTTCATATAACTCAAAAGACATGTGCTGGTAAATAGACAAAATGTTTTTATTCTGCGTACTTAATCCACAAATATGCTTAATATAATGTCGTGCTCATATCGCGAAACTCTTATGCTCGAAGCGCGAAACATAACGTCTCATAGCAAAGAAGACGATTATATTTATTTAAAATACACGGACATAAATAGGTATGTAAATTATTCTGTAAGTACTTATTTATTATAATTTCTATAATGATGTATTTATTATACGATCTCATTGAATTTAGGTAACTAATCTTCTATAATTATATAACTTAATAAAATGCACATAATATAGACTATAAAATACCTATTGTACCATCACCACTTAGAGCAAAAAAGCATTCATACTTTACTTTTGTCTACGCATGCGCTACCTTGGTCTGTCAAAAGCATTCGACCGCATGGTGCTGCGTCGCATAGCTGCATACGAAGCTTTGGCAGAAACTACAGGCCAAGCAGATGCTTATTGAAATACTACACATACTCGCAAAATGGCATCAAGAGTAAGATAATTGTTAAATGGAATAACACGACATCGAAGCCGGCACCATTACGATATAGAGTGCGGCAAGGTGGATCATCTTCTGCAGTATTATTTAATGTCTTTATGGGTGATCTCAGTTAAAAACTAAGAGACTCTGCGGTAGGGTGTCATAATATTGCACTTGCGTAATCCATATAACGTATATATAAATAACTTATTTTAAAATTAGATAATAAAAATTCATTTAAATGCATAGGTAAAAATAAACATAATCTAAATTTTGAAAAATGAATAAACATTAATATTCATTTTTCAAAATTTAGATTATTTGTTTAAATTTAGATTTTTTGTTGTAACAAAACCCTGAAACCGCCACCGCATGCAGATCTAATTAGACCCCTTACACGATAAAATAATTTAGATTTTCAAAATAATTCGAATAATATATATCTATATGTCTAGAATTCTCAATCTAAATTAAGCTTAAGCGCGGCGACATAGATTAAAGTCTTTATATCAAAATCTTTAAATTGGTCGTTGTTGGTATATTAAGTATCGGTCAACCCAAGGACACTATATTCGTGAATTATGTTTTAGACTTTACGTCCACGTGATGGAAAGTCATTAATTATATATAATAACGACGTCTGCTTGGGAACGGTCATTTAAATAAGCCTAATTATTTACCGAAAATACTGTCCCGGATCAGGCGTCCTGTCAGGCTTCCCCTCATAGAGCACGGAGGTGACCCCGGCCAGCAGCGGCCCGTAGCAGATGTAGGAGTGGCCGACCACCCAGCCCAGGTCGGAGGCGGCCCACCACACGCCCTTCTGGAGACCGTACACCATACGGAGACTCCAGCACAGCGTGGCAGCGTGACCGCACGCTCGCTGGATACCTTTTGGAGCGTCCGTTGTCCCTGGAAGTTAGTTTTTTATGCAACTGAGTGACAAGAGGAGCTTAACATCAACCAATTGTATTGCTCGCCTGATGATAATCCAATGCCACACAGAGATATGGACTTAAGCTCATGGATTCAACATTGGGTAGTTGAATAACTGGAAAGGTGTGGTGCTTCCCCAGACGGACTCTGCAAGAGTCGTACCTTTATAGTCTGGAAGTTAGTAATATGTTTTAATAAGGGCTCATGCGCTTCAGACCGTCATCATCAACCTATTTAACATTTTGTCCACAACTGGATGTAGGAGACCAGCTTTCCTAGGGAACGCCACATGGCATAGTTGCTACTATGGCTGCTTATTTACGCATCTAAGTGGTTGCGGACGCCGTTCGTAGATCGTAGGGATGTGTCTAATGCTGTTTATCAAATACATTTTGAATCTAGCTATGGCTATGGCGGGATAGCTCATTGAGCTATGGATTAGCTGTTTTTATGTAACCGTGATGTAGTAAGTATTACAATATATAGATTCTATAGAATACTATATTATTAAGTATTTGACACTAAGTATGATAAAATGGTTAATGTCGTATAGTCTTATTACCTACTTCTACTGCTGACTACTAGCAGTAGAAGTAATACGACAAAAAACCGGACAAGTGCGAGTCAGACTCGCCCGCCGAGGGTTCCGTACAAACTAAATAAAAAGGCAAATCACATTTTTTTTTATATTTTCCTTGATAAACCGAAAAATATACATCGTAAAAATATTTAAATACCTGTTTTAGCTTATGCTAATGAAGATCTTTCATATGATACCCCACATGATACGGTTAATTTACTTTAAAATTTGGGCCCTCATTCCTTGCATAAAGACACAATTTTTGTGATTAAATTAAAAATGACCAGTTTTCGGATTTTTTCCTTTATGTGTACTCTAACATAATGCTTCTTGCCAAATAGGTTTTGATTCCCTTGTGAGTGTCGAAATGTGAATTTTTTACGACATATTCGGCTGTAGCTTTTTTTTTACGAAAACTGAGAAATTTTATATTTCTTTCTGCAGCAAGAGACTATAGATCTGCGTATATGGTTTTAATTTCAACTCGATCCCTTCTCGCATTCCCGAGATAAAGGTCTTGACACCCGGACAGACGGACAGACGGACAACAAAGTGATCCTATAAGGGTTCAGTTTTTTCCTTTTGAGGTACGGAACCCTCAAAAGATCTAAAAAATCTAATTTCATCAATATAATTTGGTTAGGACTTTTTCTTTCGGATCCGATGAACTCACCTGACGTATACAATATGTAGAGAGGTTCGTTGGCCTCGACCGAGACGCAGGGCACGGGCTCGGCCTGCAGCGCCTCCTCCCAGGTGATGTCCCGGCTCGCCTCCAGGGGACACTCCAGCACGCGCCGCCGCTGGTAGATGATGCATGTGTTGGGCTGGTGGCTACTGTGGCTGAGAGCTTCGTCTAGGATGTCTTTGTATCTATGGACATATTGTATGGACGGTTGTGGATATTTTGAAAACATTGAAATTAAGGTATTAAATTTAACGAATCCACAATATTTCCTGCCTCTTTCTTCAGTTAATTACATACAAACATATTTTTTACCCGCCAAGAAAGGGTTGTTTTTTGTGTATATCTTGCTTGTAGTATAAGTAAATATTTATGAATATTTCACACAACATCATTTAGCCCAAACTAAGCAAAGCTTGCACTATGGAACTAGATGGCTGATAGAATACATGTATACTTTTTTTTGTAAATATATACATATGATAAATAGAAACACCCAGACACAGAACAAACATCCATGCTCATCATACAAATGTTTGCCCTGGGTGGGGATCGAACCCACGACCTGCAGCTTAGCAGGTAGACATACTACTCGTACCAACTGAGCCACAAAGCCAGTCAAATATTTGTATATTTGTAAATTTCTCTATTACAGGTTAAATTTCTCTAGGTGTCTTCAAAGCGCGAGCGTATAGGTTTCTTCTAGGCCAGCGCGCTCCATCGTAGACCGTAGCTGTCGCTTAAAACCAGGTGAGTAGACGGTCAAGCGCAAGACTATTTTCGAATAAAAATAATACAAACCGCCAAAAACCAAACCAAATAACTAAACGTATTTTGACAGGGAAGGTATCTTTAGATTCGTCTCAAAAACCCAAGTGTCCTTTAGATAGGTGTTTTAATAGAAAATTAAAATGGCGGATTTTGGCCCTAAAATGTAAGTCGTTAGTAAAAATAATTTACCAATCCTATCGATTAGGGTATAAGGAGATTACCAACATATAATTCATACATCTGTATAAATTAATTCAAATTTAAAATAGTCGGGTAAAAATACAATCCTAACTAGAACCTCTAGCTACGTTTTATCATCATCATCAACATAGTTTTTCATTCATCACTACGCGGGTGAAGCCGCGGGCACAGATATTACAATAATCCACAATGGATGAGTTCGCTAAACAATGATATTATGATATAAATTAATTTCACCTGATAATCTTGTTGGGTTCGACGCCGCAGCTCGCCGCTATGACCACGGTCGGCTCCGCGTGCTCGATCCTGGTCCTCAGCTCCCTCGCCGCAAACCCTTGGGTTGGACAGTTCTCATATAGAGCACAGAATAATGCACACAATAGATTTTTAAATACTTATATAGACGTGTGCACTAGGGCTTTTACACTATTTAATTGTTTTGGTTGACTATAATCCTTTAACAAGTATAAGCTTAGAAAACTCAAAAACCCCCGACAAATAAAAACGACTGAACCGATTTTGATGAAACATAGCTAAGAACATTCTCGACGAAATCTTCTTTCAACTAAAACACTAGATCAAAATGGGTTTATCCGTGTAAGAGCTATGATGCCACAGACAGACACACAGATACACACGTCAAACTTACAACACCCCTCTTTTTGAGTAGCGGGTTAAAAAATTACGATTTCATTGAATCAGCATACATACTCAAACTTCATAATGTACAGAATACATTAATAGTACCTACGTACACGTGAGTGAGCGAAAGGATGACTACGTCACAACGATATGATTGCCGTCTCTTTTCACCTCTTGTGCGACAGTTTTTCATACGGTACACTGATACCGTCGTGTCTTCGTCATTTTAATAATTTTTTTCACAAAAATTATTGGATTTATCAATCACTACAATCACTACAAATCTGCAAAGTAATAAAAATATGCACGCGTCGTACTTGATTTCAGTAACTGTAACCTAATTGTGACTTCTGGTGGATGAGTTAGTATTGTATACATATAGTAGGTAGATATTTAGATTATTTTCATTAAATAAACCACTTTAGGTAGGTCTTTCACATCGGGATGATAATTATAGAATATACCTATATCTAAATATAAAGTATTTTGTTTGGCAGAAAGATCGACATAATTATCGTCACTTGCATGAAAAAATTAAGATCGTAAGTAAGAGTTCCTGAAGTGTTCCTGTTCTAAGTACAAAAGGCCATTGCTCGAAATGCTTTCGGAAATCAGACCCCAAATAAGATAAGAAAGAGTTCTTGAAAATAATTTTTAACATTCTTTGATTACATGTTTTCGAGATATAGCTATAAATATGTAAAAAAATAAGTCATAATAGTACGAAGGTAGATGGAAAGTAGTCTCATCAAACTAAGTACCTACTTAATTGCCAAGTGATATTTTAAGATTAGGTAGGTATAGCATTTATTACGGAAGCCTAAAGCCCGTTTTCCACCGACAAAGAGGAATGAACTAGGGATGTCTAGCGGAGCGGTCTTCGTTTAATACATAAAATAGGATTGCTTTTCCACCGAGAAAGAGTTCGGGAGTTTTATTTCCACCGCCAAAGAGGAATGAGCGAAAGAAAAGAGCTGAGCGAGATGAACTGAAAATGAGAAATGAAAAATGAATTTTGATTTCCACATCGTACGAGCTCACTTGAAGACTGCGACGCAGCAGACACATTTTTACTCTTTCGTCATTTTCGCTCACCTCTTTATCGGTGGAAACACTACTATGTAAAATTCGATTGCGTATTGAAAGGACTCATTAATGAGTTCGCTCCGATCTCTAGAAATGAGCGAACTCATTTTTACACTTTTTGCCCTTTTTGTCATTTTCGCTCGACTCTTTGTTGGTGGAAACAAATTTATGCATTTTTGTATTGCGAAGTAAACGGAGTCATTAATAGGCTCGCTCCGCTCGCGGTGGACAACCCCCTTAACATATTATGAATATGAGTGTATCGCTACCATTTTATGCGAAATCGCAATAGTCATCATCATCATCATCTCAGCCACAAGAAGTCCACTGCTGAGCATAGGCCTATCATGGATCCAAAAAGACCGGTCGTCGCGCGGCTTGTATCCAGCGTCTCCTGCAATAGTGTAGAGGTTGTAAGTAATTTTCGTCCTTATTGAGTCACCTCCGAAAACAACGGAGTGTATGGCTCCGATCCTGTTGGTGGCCAGCATCGAGACGATGGCCTCGGGCACCAGCGGCATGTAGATGAGCACGCGCGAGCCGCGACGCACGCCCAGAGACCGCAGCGCGCCGGCCACGCGGGACACCTGCCGGGAGATCATTTAGATTATCTGATGTTACTACCGCATGCGGATGCTTTCCCTTCACATTAGTGGAGACATGCGTAGCGGAGACCAGGATTGTATCAAACTTCATGCCAAGCTGGGCAGAGTGGAGCGAAGTGGTTCCGAGAGGAACACTGAAGTGCTAAATATTTTTTATTTTATTTTATTTTTATTTATTTGGACAACCAAACAGCTTTTTACACAATATCATAGAAAAATAAATATTAGGCACAACTAAGCCAAACTTAAGTCATCACTAATATTTCCTGAAACTTATGTTAAAACTGCTAATGTACGGCAACAGAAATGCGTCCTAAGGGTAAAACATACACAATTTATATAGTTGAATCACATACCTACTAAATAGAAAAAATCCGTACAACACACTAGCTAAATAAGCAATTTCAGACGGACTACAATACGACATACTATCATATTATTCTGAGCTACTATCTAAATATAAAAAAGTTGTTATAATTTTTTGAAAGAACATTTTAATAAATGATCGGTTGATAAGGGAGTGTGGTACAGAACTATAGTGTGTGAGCCTCCACATATACCGTGGTTTATGAATACCAGTCTGTCACGTAGGCTTATAGCTACGGCGTACAGGCTTAGGACCGAATGCGTCCGGCTTCATCATGAGAGACGTTCACTTGAGGTGGCTTACAAGTTGAACAAGCTGGACGTGGGCCGATTTTATAAGATTTTAGCGGATCCTAACTCTGACGCAGCTAAAGAGCTGTTTGACTGTGTAAGTCATCTCAAGTGATCAAACAATGGGACTAAAAGTCCCAATAATAAAATATTTAATGTTTACAATAATATAAAATTGCAACATACTTTTGGTGAGAAAATACTTGCTGGGAAACATACCTACTTATTTATTTTTACGTATCTTATATTGCTCATTTGAATATAAGTAATTACTACGCATTATAATGCTTTTTATTTGAGTTTAGAACCAAAAAACCCGACTATTAATCAAATTTATGATCACATTGTGCTTCGTGGTAAATAAGTCAATTGACTCTAGAAATTTGGAATTAAAGTTTTTAAAAGTACGCGAGAAGAAAGAGTTTCCGCGGTAGTTTGTTCGAGAGTGGGGGGCACGAAGTCTTAGATGGCTTTTACGAGTGATCAGTTTGATGTCAGCTAGCAAGGATGAACGAACAATTTGATTTGACGCTAACTTATGCAGAAAACATAGGTCTGAAGCTTCCCTTCTTTTATAGAGCGGCAATAAGTGATGTTGTCTGCAATCAAAATTTCGATTAGAGATTTTAGCCTTAAAGTTAATGAAACGTACGAATTTCCTTTGAGGCTTTTTTGTCATAGCAGGGACTTGGGAGGCATATTCGAGTTTGCTGCGGTCCAGAATTTTAAGCGTTTGTAATAAGTCTTTAGTCTTTGGTGACTCGAAGGACAAAGCCTAGGGTCTTCATGGGTTTAGCTGTGACATCTTCGATATGTTTGTCGAAGAGAAGTTTGGAGTCGAGAGTAACGCCTAGCTCGAATATCACAATACTGATGATAAAATTAAAGATGAAAACTGTGCATTGAGGGAGACAAATAATATTTAGTACTTAACTCTTCGGGTAGGATAGGTATATGGAAACAGCAGAATCTGTAGTTTTTGCAATTTTCCATTCAAAAGTAGTAATCAGTTTTTTGAAAGACGTTCTGCATAGAGAATTAGTAGTTGTGTGAACAAACTCGGTTCAGAAATACGTAACTTATAAAACTCTAAAAGCAAAATACATAAAATATTTGTTCAACGACACATGTTTTAAAAGAAAGAGTCCGAAGGCATACTTACTGAAGTAACCAGACGAACTATAACAACACAGTTCGGCTTCGCTAGAGAGCCTTATTTTCCGTTACAAACAGCTCCGCTCGGCGCCACTTCTATGGGAACGTTGCCTATCCTCATCAGAACGATTTGCCGTGAAAAAAACTACTTTTGGTCGATTGAAAGTGCTGACAGAGCCAAAATGCACACTAGTTCAATATAAGGTAAGGTCCCAAATAGAGAACACAGTTACCTGATCCAAGAGCTCGTTGTAGGTGATCCTCCTGACGGTGTCGGTGATGGGAGAGTCGTGTATGAGCGCCACCCGGTCCCCGGCGCCGCGCGCCACGTGCCGGTCCAGCGCGTTGTGGCACACACTCATCTCACCACCCACCCACCTGCCACGTCACATCACATTATTTATTGTGGTTAACTGGTTATTTATTGTGTACTTACCAAAACGGCACAGTGGGCAAATTACATCAGTTCATTAAATTAAAACAATATTAAGTAAAGATTTACAGGAGTATTGGTACTACTCTGTACATTATGAGCTACTTTTATTACAAACTAACTATTACAAACTACAAAAGAAAAATCGTGTAAAAATCAGCTGTTTCACATAAATGTTGCCTGGAAGAGATCGTTTTTAGCGATAAGGCCGCCTATTGTTGCACTAGTTTATTTAAGACCTTTGTTATTACTTTTTAGGTGTGTACAATAAAGAGTTTATCTATCTAGGTATATATAAAAATAATAGACAGGCAGCAAGGAAGATAATTAGTCCAAGATAGGAAGGTACTGGGAGTGAGTACATCTACGTACCATTTAGTAAAAGGCGGGTTGCTATCGTCCAGCACTCGATCCCAGGGCTTAGTCCAGTCGAGCTCATGGCCAACCTCCGCCCAGAAACCCTCGGGGTCGTCCAGGGCACGCTGCTGGGCCCGCTGCCATTCCGCCGTAATACCACTTTCACCTACATAACACGATAACAACTTTACAGATTCTTTGATTTTATTAGATTTAACTCTAATTATGTAAACAGTATTGAAAAGAATATCCTCATTAAAATTTCAGATAAATTCATTTAAAAAAAAAAGATTTTTTTAAATAAGTAGTCAGTTTTAAATCCGTCCGTACCTATGTATCACCGGTAAAAATACAATACTTTAGTTCCATCCAACTAATCTGATGATGGAACCAGGAGGTGAATAATTAAGCTCTTCAACGGCTACGAGAGAAAGTTTCGAGTTCTTGCTTATGTGACTGAGTCAACGATTGCAATCACTTGGTGTCGAGGAGCTGATGATGCATTCCGGCGGTGGATGAGAAACCGTTACAGGGCGGGTTCAGAAGGGCTTTTTAAAAACAATTTATTGAAATAGTATCGCAGATTTATAGAGTATAACTCTAGTGCCCACAATGAAGTTTGATTTGGTCTGTCTTCCAATAACTACTAGCTAAAAGATGAAATGTCTGAAATGACGCAAGTATATAGTGAGCACGTTTTACGTTTAACGAGATACACACTTCTGCATTCGGAACTTGTATATTCATATACTTTATTGGTAATAAATGTACGGAAGTCCACACTTCCATGCTAGATTGGAAGAAAAAGAAAAACATAAAATGTACCAGCTGCTTCTCTTCCCGGGCATACTGTAAAAGTTACCTAAGAGATTTGAGGGAAATTGTTGTTTATGTAAGCTAACATTAGGTACATTATATTTTACCCTCCAATATATCCTAACCCTCTAGCACCTTCTTCCTCCCATATAAACCTCTAACCACTGTCATATGTGGCGTCAAAAGGCTTCATGTCTTTGATGCTCTGCCTACCTCGTAAGGGGAAATAGGCGTGATTGTGTGAATGTAAATGTACGTAATAGGTGTTGCATAATTATATTATTAACCCTCCTGTAAGCGGGTCTGAATTCTAGACTGGCTCATTTCCTAACCTTTGAAAGTACATTTATTTGAATTGACTTTGATTGACGTCACAGCCAATCAAATAAGCGCGTTGTAATCGCATTATATAACGAATGTTGATTGAAAGCAAGCAGCAACATTGATCGGACCCTTAATTCCTTTAGCGCACTTACAGGTGGTAGGTACAAAGTAGGGGAATTCAAATTCGAGTACGAATTTCACTCGCGCATCGAGGCTTCCGTACCTCCTTACAACAAGTACACGAAAATAATAAGTACCTATCTATGTTAAAATAAAAACAAAATACCCGACTGCATAAAAGCAGTTTTTGCAGTCTATATTTCGATTTCGATACGCTTGATATGCTGTTGAGTATACGTTTTTTGTGAGAAAGTATTCGTAAAATCGCTGTAAAAGATTATAAATGCGGATTCTTTAGAATAATTCTAGTAAAACCATTTGTTTAAAACACTATTATTATTAACGGGATATTTACCGTGGTTCGAGTTATTTTGAGCTCCCGATATTCCGGCACAGTTACATGCACCATGTATAGTAACTGAATTAACGCGAACCACGGTAAATATCCCGTTAATAATAATAGTGTTTTAATGAATGACCGTGATAGTTTAAAAAAGTGAACCACTTGTTTATTGCGAAAGAGTTCGTTGGAAATTACGAAAAAACGCATTTTTTTACGAGAGATGTTTAATTATTATTACAAAAAAATATAGCCTATGAATTTCTAGAAATGAAGAAGAATCTAATGACACCTCGCACATCAGAATCGGTGAAGCCATTTAGGTTGTAGGCGATCATAATATAGATACATACATACTTACATACACTCGAAAAACATAATCCAAAAAACATAAATTACGCAGTCGGATAAATATGACATGTTCGAGGAGTTTGGAGAACACCACCGTTCTAAGCGCAGACATAAAATAATAACTAAAACACATAGGTGAGCTAGATCTAGTAAACTGACGGTGTATACGGAGGGCATTTAGAGAACAGCCAATCTGTAGTTGGTGTAGTAAAAAGTGAATATTCTCCTATGCAAACACGCTACGTCTTCGACCGCATCATCTCTTCCCATCAAGTGAGACTGTGATCCAACACAAGTACTGTTTGCTGTAAAAAAAACCGGCCAAGTGCGAGTCGGACTCGCGCACGAAGGGTTTCGTCGCATAAATAAAATATATCTATATAAATCATCTATAAAAACGGGAAAATCACGTTTGTTGTATGGGAGCTCCCTTAAACATTAATTTTATTCTGTTTTTTTGTATTTGTTGTTATAGCGGCAACAGACATATAGCAGACATCATCTGCAACAGAGCATACATCATCTGTGAAAATTTTAACTATCTAACTATCACGGTTCATGAGATACAGCCTGGTGACAGACAGATGGACGGACGGACGGACGGACAGACAGACAGCGGAGTCTTAGTAATAGGGTCCCGTTTTACGGAACCCTAAAAACTAGCACTAGAAGTCTCCCTTGTGTAAGTACAGTAGTTTGCAGGCTTTGCAGGCTTTGGGGTGCAACGTCGTAACTCGTAACCTGGCGCTCTATACAAAGCACTTTACATTAGTTGATAGTGTGAGGAAGGAAGGTACTCACTGTAGCTCTCTATATCGGCAGCAGACACGAAAGTTTTCTTTTTCAATTCACTGATCGACGATACGAACTTATTTTTCTCCGATTTGTTGGTGACGTCTTCCGCTTCTTGGTACATTTTTACAATTTTTCAAAACAATTAAATCACTAATTTTATAATATATAATAAAAATAAATATAAATAATATACAGTCAATTATAACACTAATTAAGGGTTTTAATATCGCTTAATTTGCATAAAACAGAGAGTTGACTATGATAAAATAATACGGGAATGTAAGTATGTATCCCGCAGTAAATACTAACTAACTATAGAACGATCTGAATGCGTTGTAACGCCGTGTTCCTAACATGCATAATAATGGTCAACCTCTCACCCCGATGAATATTAACAACACGCTGAAGAGCTTGACGTAAGTAGCTCACTCCAGGTGTAGGTATAGGTACCTACCTGACGCATGTGGAGCGTAAGTCAAGAACAGTGATGGAGTGGATACTAATGTCTTTACAGATATGTTTGATTGTCAGTAGATAATACCTGAATGAAACACTTTTTTAAACTATCACGGTATCCCGTTAATAATAATAGTGTTTTAATGCCTGAATTAGTTGAAACAGGAACTTTTGTCATAGAACAAAAAATTCATTACATTGTAATCGTCAACTGAGCCATACGAAGTCTACTGCTGGTCGTAATAATAGGTAATAATAAGTTCATTTCAAGTTTCTTAAGACTTACAGTACAAGTACAGTACAAGGGTTACAGTAATTTTAATTAATTAATACAGTCACATTTCTTATAATAAACCAATTTAAAAAAATATATGTCAATGTAAAATAGAAAAAATATGTATATGTCAACCAAAAAAAAAAAGATTAGATTATTCATAGGCCTCCCCCATGGATTTCCAAAAAGACCGAGATTGGCGCGCGGCTTGCATCCAGCGTCTTCCCGCCACTTGTATGTGGTCATATGTCCATCGTGGCTGGTCTTCCGACGCTGCATTGCTAATAACAACTTACCTTGTACCCAGGCCCACAAGCAAAATAAATTTTGAATTTATGCGCTTACCGGTGTGGTAGACAGAATATACCTATTTTATTTATGATTTGATAAATATCTCAGTCTAAATAATTTGGTCAAAAGTTTTATTCTTGTAATGTTATTGTTTATATAAATATATAAAAGGTCGGGGAAAAAGTTTCTTCGCATTTTATATTAAAATTCAAGACATTATTTTTTAAAGTTTATTTACATTTAATTACAATCTATATGATATGTGCCATTTTGTTCGATGACTGTCTGCCATCTTGTAGGTGATCCCGTTGCTGTAGAAATTTTGGGACTTCTGATCAAAAAAAGCGCAACAAGTAGTTTTGGCAGTCCGCTCTTGATGTTAAACTGATACTGCCTAAAGAATTCTGAAGAGACCGAAACAAGTGGAAATCTGAAGGTGCAAGGTCAGGGCTACATGGCGGATGCATTAACACCTCCCAGCCAAACTCTCTTAATTTTTGCTGAGTGACTAAAGATGTGTGAGGTCTAGCGTTATCGTGATGAAAGACCACACCCTTCCTATTTATTCATTCTGGCCGCTTTCTCTCAATTTCTAGCTTTAATCTCATCAGTTGTTGGCAGTAGAGAACCGAATCGTTACTTATGCGGTTGCAGCGCGATATCCACGGAACTCTTAAATTATTTGACCATGAACGAGGAGTAGGTATTTTTAGAAACTCAAAATATATTATTGCTAACAACATTTCACACATTAGTTATATCATTATATGTTATCTATTCAAATGATGTATTATTTCGAGCTCTGTATGTAGGTACCTACGCACAGTCTGATACGTTCACACTTTACTTTTAGACCTCCGAACAAATAGCCCCAAGAGCATGCGCGGATTCATTGCGGGTTGAGTATAGTGGGCATGATGCCTATGTCTTGAGGGTTTATTGTACACGCTTTATTTGTGTATATACTTGTTATGTAAATACTTACTTATTCTAGCTTATATATAATAAAACCAAAATTAATAGTAAAATATATATATATATATATTGATAGAAATATTAATATCAAAATAGTTTTTCCCAACCACCCTTCGACATGACATAATATGAACTTGACTTGTAACTTGGGCGTTATGAATAAATTATTTGTATTTGTATTTAAATACAACAGTTATTATTCCATTACGCGAAGTAACTAGATACTTAACACGTAAACCTAAAATTAATATATTTTTGACTGGTTTCACAGCTCAGTTCGTAATAAATGTCTTCCTTCGAAATGTAGGTTGTTGATTCGATCCTCACCAGAACAAATATTTGTGTGATAAATATCGATAAGTATTTGTTACGTGTTTCGGTGTATATATGTATCATTAGTATGTATTTACAAACAACGATTCTCATAAAATACTTGTCTACCAATTCTTATTAAAATGTACCTATTGTGAAATATAATAAAGTCCACTGTAGATTTCCACCTCTTTATTCTTTTGTAAGAGTATTACTTCCTTCATGGACCCCGAGAGGGTTCTCCATGGCTCTGCAAAGATCCTAACTCCACATAACTTGAGAAAGAACGTGAACAAGAAAACCCAAAGTCATCATAATTTCTGAACAACCTTAAACTTAGGTTACACCAATCTCACAAGTATAATGTATATGAAAATGGATTATAACATGGGCACACCGTTAACGGTACAGAGAAGTGAACAAGATAATGAAGATATAACGGATCCGATAGCTATAGCCAACGCATTTAATATTTTTTTCATAGATCGAATAAAACCGGTCCCTGAGTCAGGATATAAAGTGACTGCTAATATAAATCATAGCAAAGATTCTATGTTCATGGCACCAAGCACGCCACAAGAAATAAGCAAAATAATACAAAACCTTAAAAACACTAAAAGTGTTGGTGATGACGAAATCTCAACTTTCATAATAAAATCAGTAAGTGAGTATGTATGTACCCCTCTAAGCTATATTATTAATTTATGTATATCCACAGGCACATTTCCGAATTCTCTGAAAACGACCATTATTAAACCTTTATTTAAAAAAGACAATAGAGAGAAAATGGAATGCTATAGGCCCACTGCACATATATTGATATTTTCAAAATTCGAGAAGTATGTTTATAATGAGTTAAATGATTATTTAGAGAAAAATTATATTATATGCAATGAACAAAAGGGTCTCAGAAAAAATAGAAGTATTAATATGGCCATATACGATTTCATTAAAAACGTCTTAATATGTATGGATAAAAGCACTCTGGTATGCGCCATATTCTGTGATATGACGCAGGCGTTCGATTACGTACATCACAGAATCTTAGCTAGTAAATTAGAAGCGTATGGAATACGTGGCAACGTTTTAGATTTGATAGAGTCTTACCTATCAGATAGAATACAAATCACGGAAATCAGTCGAGTCAATCTTAACACGAAAGCAGAAGAAATATATAGATCGTATGAACGCAAAGTGGCGTACGGAGTTCCTCAAGGTAGTGTCCTGGGACCACTTTCATTCATGGCATACATAAATGACTTGCCTAATGCTACATCTCAACCTATGACATTATTTGGAGATGATAGCACTATCACCGTAGCATGTAAGACACTTGACTCTTATGAAAACGATATTGTTAAATCTTTGACCTCAGTTATATCTTGGCTTGACAACAATAATTTAACAATTAACCTAAATAAAACAAATATAATGCATTTTAGACAAAGAGGAACAAACAAAGGTAATATTAATGTAGCATATGACAATAACATTATAAATGAAGTAGAAAGCTCAAAATTTCTTGGATTATATATTGACCGAAAATTGGATTGGAAATCACAAATAGAGCACCTTTCGAAAAGAATAAGTAGCCAAACATATGCCATCGCCAAACTAGCTCGTACTCTAAATATATAATCTTTACTTAAAACCTACTATGGGTTAGTTGAATCAATTTTGAGGTACGGGATTATTTTTTGGGGAAATCCAACAGATAAAATTATTATTTTTAAAAGGCAGAAACGCTGTATTCGTTCAATGTTTAAACTCAAAAAAAGAGATAATTGTAAGGCCTATTTTTTAAAGTATAAAATTCTTACACTTCCGTGTTTATACATTTTAGTAGCGGCCCTTTAGTAAAAACAAACCAGGAGCGATCCCCCACACTATTTGATACTACTGTAAGAAATAGGCGCGACCAAGACAAACGGCGCGTACATGAAGGAAAGACAGCCCTGATGCAAAATAGCATCGTATGTATGGGTCCTAAAATCTACAATAAGATTCCTAAGTCAATAAGAGACTAGAATAGTAATTTATTTAGAAAAAAGTTGAAGGCATTGTTATTGCAGAAGTGTTATTATTCTATCAATGATTTTTTAAATGACAAATTTTAATTTTATTGACATTATGTGTATCTTTTATTGCTTCTGCTTTGTCATATTTTATATATTTTTGGGTTTTGTTTTAATCTAATAACAAATAATAATAATTTATTTTTTTCTCTTGTGCATGATGCTGTCTACCTGACATTTGTACGCCTAATCGGCACAACATGATTATAAGCGACTAAATTTAGTGTAACATCTTTTATGCACTTTGTATAAAATTCTCGTGTTGTATACAAAAAATTATCTTTATCTTTAGTTACACTTCGCTTTTGACGTCTGCTCGGCTCGGCAATTGCCACCCAAATCCCCCTAACTTTCCAGCCAAGCCATAACCAAGCCTTACCGCCATTTTTCCAAGTAGGAGAAATATATCTAAAAACAAGTACGGCGCTTCCGTGATGGATTTGATTCACCGTTTGAATTTTCCTACTAATTATGATAATCTCTATCTTTATTTATTTCTGTTATCCATTTTTATTCTTATCACATTTCCATGAAAATGAAAAATATATTTCTTTACATAAACATAATTAACTAAGTTACTATTCATGACAGTATTATAAACATTTCAAATGTTGTAATGCGAGATAGCTAAAAAAACGGAGTTTTAGGGCAAATATCAACATTTACCATCACGGAAGCTAGAGAACTAAACTCTGCTGACGTTTGCCAGATTGCCAACGTAAAATGAACTGACGTGAACATCCTTATCTTCCTTACTTAAGTAATTAAGTGTAAAAATATTGTCATTAATATAATCTTAAGTACACTATTTCGATTGATAAGGTTTTTAAGAGCATTCATTACTTTGTTCCATTAAAATGTTACGGCTGGTTCTCATATTCCTGGGTAAGTAGCTATTTAATTGATTCATATTTATTTTGTATACCTACATATTTTATTTTATTCAACATACATTTAGGTGGAGTATTTCCTTCAAAAAGGGGCAAGTAGCTGCAACGCCATTTACTGACTAATTTTAATAATCATCATCATCATCTCAGCCATAAGAAGTCCACTGTTGGACATAGGCCTCCCCCATGGATTTCCAAAAAGACCGATTAGAAGCGGCTTGCATCCAGCGTCTTCCCGCCACTTGTATGAGGTCATCTGTCCATCTCGTGGCTGGTCTTCCTACGCTGCGATTGCCGGTCCGTGGTCTCCACTCGAGAACCTTTCGGCCCCATCGGCCATCAGTTCTACGTGCTATGTGCCCTGCCCACTGCCACTTCAACTTGCTAATCCGCTGTGCTATATCGGTGACTTTTGTACGTCTACGTATCTCTTCATTTCTGATTCGATCTCGTAGAGAGACTCCAAGCATAGCCCTCTCCATAGCTCGTTGCGTGACCTTGACTTTAATAATATTTACTAATAAAAATTAGTACCTACATAGCACAGCGGATTAGCAAGTTGAAGTGGCAGTGGGCAGGGCAGGGCACATAGCACGTAGAACTGACGGCCGACGGGGCCGAAAAGTTCTCGAATGGAGACCGCGAACCGGCAAGCGTTGCGTAGGAAGACCAGCCACAAGGTGGACAGAAGATGCCACACAAGTGGCAGGAATAAAAAAAAATAGTACCTACCTTATATTTAATTCTACACAAGAATTTTAAATGTATGTATTCTATCAGCCGTCTAGTTTCATAGCACAAGCTTTGCTTAGTTGTCGAGATATGAAATCTCCGATGAAAAAAGAAATGGTGTGCTACTAGGCAATTTGTCATCCAATTTTGATATAATATTTGGCAAAAACAAGAGATGTAAACAACACCTAAACAACAACAACAGACAGACAGAGAGATGTAAAGCGAGAAATTTTCATGGCTGTGGGCAAAAATCTTTGATACAAAATTCTTAACAAGTATTTCGAATATGAGTAGTAGACTTCGCGAGCACAGACTTTTCTGAAACAAATAATTTTGCAAAAATGTTAGCTCACGAGGTCTACTGTTCGTAGAACTACTAGTAAGTACGTAGTTACTAACATAACCTAACTAACCGTGTGGACTTGCTTTGCTACTTGTTAATCGAACGTTGTACGTTGCACAAGTTCTATTATTTATTTTATTTAACATTGTACATACTATTGTAAGTATGCTCTTTATGAACACAACTGTTGTTAATAAAATATTACGTATGTACACTTTAAGCCTCTGTACACAGTTGATCAATGAAGCATTTTTCTATTCAAAGGTTTCAAAATACCCTGCTAACTTTTTGTTTTAAATAAACTGTCATTTTGAGAGTAAAACCCAATTACAATAAAATAACTAAAGAATTGTGTCCTCAATAGGCGAACAGTCAGCGGCTCACTGATCGACTGACTCTGAGTGACGAATCGGCAAACTTATAATATAATAATACTAACAACCGACTTCAAAATACGCAATTTTGTTTACTTCATCATTTCAGCCATAAGAAGTCTGCTGTACATAGGCCTCCCTCCTCCCCCTTGGACTGCCAAAAAGACCGATTGGAAGCCACTTGATAACTGATAACTGCGTTGAGTGGATACTCAACGCCAATATTAAAGTTATTGAAATTAAACAAGTTTAACGGATTTATCGCTTATATTTCCCCAAATTTTATTAGGTACCTGGCGTTTCAAACACTCCTTTAAAAGTTTTTTTTATACTAGATAGATCTACGATTGACCACCAACTCACCTGTTGTTAAGCGACAGTGTGGCCGGGGATGGAGCTCGTCGATCTAGAAGATATCTATTCACTCTAGCCTTGAAAATTCCAAGATTGTAGGTCTCAAGAAATAGAGATGGCGGCAAATAATTCCATTCTTATGCAGTACGCAACAGGAATGTGGATCGATATCGCTGAGTACGGATTTTTGGCATTTCAACGAGAAATGGGTGGTAATTCGCGGACTTTCTGCTAGTCCTGTAGTGAAATGGGGATGGAGTGTTTAACTTCATTCAGTAATAATTGCGAAAACCTAAGAAGTCAGCAATATTAAACTTGTGAAACTGTCTTATATTATCTTTGTTCTCAGTTATGCACCAGTCATACGGATATGGAATTAAAGTCAAAGCCGATGTGGACATCGGGGACGATACAGGCTTAGCTACAGTCATTAAGGATCTCATGCAGAAGTATCTTAAAGAGGGTACCGCCGAAATAGATTTAGGTGAAATGTTACAACGTCTGCAAAAGTTAACAAGCACCGAGAGGTCAATGAAGGTCACTAACATTGACGACGGAGATACAACGAAACGAAAGTCAAAACATCAAAAACATAATGACGATAAATATAAGCACACAAAAAAAGAAAAACAAACTTCTGACCATAGTAAATCTGACAATAAACATAACGATAAAGAAAAAGAGAAAACAGAATTAAAACATAAAAAACATCCATCTGACGATTTTAGCGATGATAGTAAAGAAACAGCAGATAATAAAAAGCATAAATCAAAGAAAATAAAACACACTAAACGAGACAACAATGGGGAAAAATACAATCAAGAATCAAATGAGAATGTGGAAATAGAAAAAAAGAAAACTCATCAACATAAATCATCTAAGAAAGAAGAAAATGAAAGAAGAGAGCTAGACAATATATTAAAACCTAATAAAAATAAAGAGAGTAACGAAGATATACCAAATGAATCAAATTAGCTGCAAGGAGAAGTCCATATTTACGGCACACATGAATCAATATATAAATAATATTAAGACTTAAATTCAGAAATTAATAATCATTAAAACTTATAAACCTAGATTTTTTTCTTATCAGGCCCAGTGCTCTCCAATGGAGGATAGGTACATAATGTAGATGCAGGCACATTAGGTCGACCGGGAATCCCAGCAATTTCACGAGATTCACTCCATTCAGCCTCACATCAGACAAGTAAGTGTATTCACAATTATTTATATATACCTACCTGAGGAATCTCGGCAGTAATATTACACAAGTTTCACATAAAATTCTATTCTACCAACCAGCATATTGGTTGCGAGTCGCATCGATCAGGCGTTCAGATAATTTTTGAAAATGAGATGTGCTCTCGGTCCCTAAGGACCCAAAGCCTCGACAGCGACACCAAGCAGCTCAAACATGAACCGCTACCGAAATTAACATACTTGTATTTACGTCGCTTGAGTTGCTCCACAAAAATTAGTTGCAGCGCCAGCCCTACTCCGTGTAGCAGGAAGATGAGACGTGTTGATCATATCATCATCATAACTTCCATGCTAAGTGTCATTCCGTAAGGGTTTTTGCTATCGTTACGCGCAAGACCGCTCGGTTCGAGCGCAACAGCAACATCGGCGGAGGCAAAAGCCCGGCAAATGATATCATTCAGGCTCGGGTGACGACCAGTTCGACCAGAGCTACTCGAGCAGGAAACCGTGCTGAACGAGCTGATCAGTATTTATATAATTAGTCACCACTAGCTACGCTACCTGTGCTGACATCCCTACACTATCTTACCAAATTATCTAGCTATTGAATTAAAGCACATTAAAAAATAATTCATTCATTCATTAGCATGAAAATATTGGAGATAAGAGATAATTAAATACCTGCTTTAACTGATAGAGAATAATTAAAATAGTCGTAAATGTTTAAAACATGTTACGTGTGGTGCTGCTATGTTGTTGTAAGAACTTTATTTTAAAACTGCAATATTCCTAAACCTACCTTTCTACCCCCAAAACTTTAAACATTATTCGATGTCCTTGCTTAAACCATGAATAACTGCACTTCTGATTTGGACGTAACTTTATTATTAGATCATTTTTTAGAGAAACAGGCTGTTTCTCTAATAAAGAGGAGACTCGTATCTAACCGACTGCTATTTGAACAACTGCGTTACAAATTGTGCTTATATCATCAGATCAGATCAACTCCTTGTCTTCATAATAATGCATTATCACCCGATATACCTACATATCGGTGCAAAATTTCAGCTCAATCGGAAACCGGGAAGTGGGTCAAATTTAACTTACAATATTTGATACAGACAGACAACGGGACAGATGAAACTAAACTAGTAGTTCTACGAACAGTAGACCTCGCGAGAGAACTTATTTGCAGCTCACTTTGGATCATCTGTATATAATACCTACGTAAAGTTGGCTTAGGAGGCCGTATAAACATTTTTGGCTGATTTCGCAATTTTAAGTGTTTTTACAGACGTTATTTCACGGTCAAAATTTTTTTTTCCATAAGCCTAAGCACCTTGAAAGATCAATTTAATTTTAATACACAATTTAATACAAAAAATAAGATATGTTTAGATGCCCTTAATTAAAAAAACAATGTATATTCATATAAAGTAAGGCTAAGGCTCACTACATTGCAGCGCCCCTACGGGGCCCTTGTACTATATACAATTTTTAGTTTAAATACTAATTGTAAGAACTGTACAATGTGCAATAAATAAATAAAAACAAATAGTAATTTTATAAATGGAGAAAACGTAAAATCAAGAAAATTATTCAGCAGCGCTAAAATGCATCAAGCACATCCACGCGCCCTCACTGTTACACGCAATCTGAAGTTGGTTGTCATATCTCGACAACCACTTGACCAATTCTGTTCATTTTTACTACAAGTTGTAATAATTGTGTATTTTACATACCTACCAAATATCATTAAAATCTGTTGGTAATTAGCCCCACAATAAACTTCCCCCCTTTTTATGGGAACCACCCCTCTTATCAAAAATCGGCGACGACAGAAACAATTAAATAATCCATAAAACCTATACACCAAGTTTCATCAAAATTGGTTTAAAATTACGCTCTGTACGCGAATACGAACATACAAACAAATCACAAACTCACAATTCACAAACAAACTGACAGACGAAAGAAAATTTGGCCAGTTGATGCAGAGACGCTTCGCTCGCTCGGTCAATAAGAGCTTGTAAAAATATTCTCACTGGGAAAAGAAATGTCACTTAGGCAATTTACCAAAACTTCTTATATAATTACCTACCTAACTTGAGTGAATAGGTATCTTCTAAGTCTGCGTGCTTCATCTTCGCTTTCCAAAAGGTGAGTTGGTAGTCAAACGCGGACTTATTCGCGTTAAAAAAAAAAACTTCACTTTTGACCGTTTTAGTCTATGTCAAATGACGTATGATCACAGAACATGCGCATAATGCAATGTAGTGCGGTTGATAAATATTTTGTAAGTATTTAATTCGTAAAACGATTGTACTGCATTACTCACCGATGGGAAGTTATTCCTTTGCACTTCGATGTGTTTCTTGAGTTGTTCGTACAATATCGCAACACGCACGACGGCATTTTCCACTGATTTTATTCAAAATATTAGTAACAACACCACAATCACAATAGCGAAGTTCACTGGTATGCAACTGAGTGAGGTGCGGCGGGGGTGAGGTGAACGCACCGCATTTGAACGTAATATTTAGCTATGAGTGGTGTCGCCTCTCTATATGTAGCTCTATGGTACTGTTCTACAAAATCTAGATAATTATAATTACATTTTATATCGCAAGCATATTTACAAATTATAAAAAAAAAACTGCTGCTGCTGCTTTGCTGATTTATAATTATTAAAATGCGCTTACTATATTGTTAGCAACAATAGGTACCAAATTATACTTATTTTGAACTTTACAGTATTTTATCACTCTCAAGGCCACCCGACCAGACTCAAAGGTAAATTAGATATCGACAATGACTTCGCTTCTATTCTTCACGATCTAATCAATCAATTTCTCGATGACAACACAAATGACGGCAAAACTAAAATAAATATGAACAAGATTTTGAGTTCCTTTCAAAACCATGACAATAATACGACAAAAGTAAAGCTCCATCGGCCGAAGAATGAAAATAAAAATGTGAAAGTAGAAAACATAGACTTGAATAACGGAGCCAATAATACAAAACACTATCATCTTACGAGTTCAAAAAAATTAAATGCCAAAAGCGAACATGTGAAATCATCAAAACACGTAGCACATGCGTCCAGAAAGGGACGCAGACAAAGAAAAAATGGATATTCAACACGAGGGATTACAGATGATACAGAATATCACAGAAAAAAACAGAGAAAGACGAAGCACCACAAAGATCATAGAGAAAATGAAGGAATAAAGAAAGTACATGGAAAAAAAGAAAGAGGAAATAAACAAAATCACAAAGAAATTAAAGACGCCGAAAGAGAAAATGAAGGAAGAAATGAAGAAAAAATATATTCAGGAATAGAAAATGAAGGAAAAAAGGAAGAAATTACAGACACAGGCCGAGAAAATAAAGGATATAAGGAGATAATTATAGATACAGGAAGACACTATGAAAAGAAAAAAGAGGAAATAAGAAATACAGGAGCACAAAATGACGTGGGAAAAGACAAAAATGAAGATAAAAGAGACGAAAATAAAGATAAAAACATTATGAGAGAGAAAACCGTTTTGGAAGAAATTGTAGGAATGGATGAGAGTTTACATGTCTATGGAAAACATAGAGGGGATAAATACGACTTACCATTGAATAACATAAAAACATTGCGCTAGAATAACTATAAAATCATAAACACAAAACGTGTCCATGTCAAAAATCTACATTACTACTTACGCTGACTTTGTGGTTAGTTGCAAAGTATCTGCAGGACATTTCGTACCTACCTACTTGGTATAAACTGCCCTCGACATGGAATACTATTGAAAGTTTAATTTAACATTATTCAAATTTGTTTAATTCAGGTTTCTATAGTTGTAACCAACTGAAGTTTGTACTTGAAATTAATTATATCATAAACATTACGAATACTTCCCCCCCCCCAACTAGAATTTGAAATGAAAGACGATACATTTAATGTTAACTTTATTTCTTTACAATAAATTAATATTCGTGTGCCGTACAATGCATTTATAATAAAATAATAAACGCGCTATACCTTTAGATGCGAAAAACTTATACTTCTGAGCTTGCCTACCTTTCTAATAATGTTAACCACAATAACGGTTCGGTGCCCAAATGAAAGTAATTCTTAGTTTCGATATTATTAATTGGTGAACACTCCGCTATTTCCATTTACATTATAAGACAGGTAAGGAAACTCAGTTTTTAAATCTTAAGACGTACCTATCCCACCGTTTTAAGAGATCACGTTGATAACTGAACTCATCAGCTTGATTACTGTTCATGTCAAATGAAAAGCTTCAAGTTTTGTGGGGAGCGCCTGAGAATAAGCTGTTAAGGCCTTATTTTCTATGACCATTGACCACGTAATGCGTTAAAATTGACGTCGAAAAGTAGGCTCTAATGTTAAAACCTGAAAGTTAATTTTCAATATGAAGTAAACAGGCGTAATGTGGTCAATGGTCACACGGAATAAACCGACAGTGTTTTTAATCATCTTCTGAGAATAAGTTGTAAGGTCCAAAATATGTACGTGCCTCGATTTTTGTTCATTGGAGAAAAAAAAAGAGAGTAAAAATTATGTAATATGAAATAATACTTTAGGTTATTTTCGGAAACTGTTATCGTATTAAGGCGAATACCTTACTTCAATTAAGTAATTTTATTAATCTTTCGATTACCATTAATTTAATACTAAGTTCACGCAAGTGTGAGCGTGGCTTTAGACCTGTCGTCCTAAATTATTTTAGATGTAATTAAAGATTATATTGATTCGAAAACATTGGAAGCTGAACGTCAGAAATAGTTACAATATTGAATTAAATGCATTTGACTACAAAATTGAACCTTAGTCATGTAGACAACAGGCCTAAAATCGTTCGATACATCTGTGACAAAGCCCCTTAACACTAGAAACGAGGATAAAACAAATAAAAAAATTAAATTAATATTAATATAAAATTTATTAAAACGAAACAAAGTTAATATTTACAACAATAAAATAAATGTTATCAAAAACATTATTTTATTAATTCTATAAGAGAATAGGCCCCGATTCTAAAACATTGATTTAGCGTTCTTTGGGGAACAACACTAATGCTTTATTTTTAAATGGGCAACACTAAACCTTGTTGTCAATCGTCGCCGTCCAAGTCCAATCGCATGCATTAATCGAAAGTTTCAATATCAGATTAATTTCATGCTTTTGGTAAAAATCTTTACTTTATTGGTTTTTAAATAAAAACTACGGGTCACTCACGTCTGTTTTGAGCCGAAATATCCGACTATAGTTTCAACCGCATTCGGCGGTCTTTTTCAAAGGAGCAGCACACACGTCACTCTCGGTCGGTGACGCGCCTAGCACTCAATTGCACTTATTTGTTTACAATAAGACTGGGATTCCGGGCGCAGAGCATCACCCCACCAAACAGAGCCCGGAAGGGAGTCACACCAGCTATCCCGAAACAAAAAGAAGACAAATACATAAAACTGGCCGGTGGAGGCTCGGCAGCCGCCGTTACATTGACCGTTAAACATTGTTTAATTTGAATATTCGAACAAAACCAGCAATCCGGTACACAGCGCAACAGGCCGGTTCATCGTGTTCGCATCTACAATCCAGTGAGGGGCAGAGCCCGGGGACGCCGGGGACACAGCGCACCAGTCTTCATCTAAATATTGCGATTGCACTTTGACAGCGATCGGAATAATTGAGCTACCAATATAGTATGACCCACATAAGCTAATAAATTAATCTTCATTTCACTATGAATAAGAATCTTAGGGATATTAACAATTTTGTATTTACGATGATCTTTATATGACAAAGCGTATTAAACGTTTGACGACTTTTAATACGTACAATCTGGTGGACTATACGATGAACGGACCGCCGACCAATGACAGATTTGATTTCGTAATCACGAGCTGTCATTGGCTGCCATCGCCGGGTCATTCATTTTAAAACAGGTATAGTTGACCAGATTACGTTTTTTAAATTAAATAGTCGCATGAGTGTTTATTACATTTTAATCCTTATTACAAATCACTTGATACTAATTTCAATTCGCCGTAAATATTTTGCCTTCTATAATGATATTGAAATATTTATTGCGACGTTTTCTTTTCTCGAAACATTACACTTTTAGCACGCTGATAAAACACAGTCACACTACTCCACTCTAGCGTCAAATATCTTCATCTACACTTGGCTTCAATTGAATGACTGAACAGGGACTGTTATTAAAGTGCAATTCCACCAGAACTAAGCAATGCCTCTGAAATCACCCAATAGAATAAGATTTTCGTACCCACTTACAGCTGTGAAAATCACGCGATCCTATTGGTGAGTTCACAAGAATCTTTAGCTACGTTACGAAACTTAGCTTTGGTGAAAAGCAATCTATAAACAACCTATAGGATATTAAAAGCGTATGATATACAGGGTGTATACGAGAACATTCATTATTTATTCAATATAGGACAGGTGTGGTGGTTCCGTCTATGCAACTCTGAACAGCTTTCACAGCTTTTTCCAAATTTCCGTAAACGTCTTTCTGGTATTTTTAGAGATGACATTGTGAAGATCAAACAAAAATATCATTAGCAAAGGAATTCAATTACTTTTCATACACTTATAAATATGAAAAGTGTTGTTTGGAAGTTAAAAAATCTTTTTTTTTAATATTACATCAAATTGTTAAGCACTACAGTTGTTTTGCGTTCTGTTACACCCTGTATAAAGCGACTTTCCAAATTATATCGATTAACTGTACAACACCGTTTCGTTCATTCACAAACAATAACTACATAAATACATATAAATAACGAGTATAATAATAATAAAAACATCAAATTAGTGTACTTAGCGTAACATATGGAACGTTTCTACCGAAATGGTACGATTTAGAAAAAACACAGATGGTTCCCGACCTTAACGGCTAATGTATACCGTCTATTTTTGAATAATAGAAGCTTCCTTTGATGCACTATTGAGTACTATAATTTCAACCTTTATCGATGATAGACCATATCATCGATATAGCATAATATTATCAAAGAAGACATTAATAGTACAACATACAGAACGGACTCTCCGCCTCCCGCCAACCTCGGGTTCCTCTCCCGCTCCCCGCGCTCGCCATGACGCGACCCAGGATCTGCCAGAAGGCTGCCACATTTTTACAATTCGTCCTCTAACTGGGAGCCGTCAAAGAATTGTCAAAAGTGGCCGCCATTTATAATCCGTTTCTGATCAGTATTACCGTCAAAACACCATTTGCGCATGTGTCATATCACTGGTCAGTTGATGTTTACACCGAGCGCTTGAAGCGCTGCTTCGTCTTGAAGTACTGATAAACTCGTTGCATTTTAAAAGCGCTGAGAAACCAATAGATATCGCGACGAGCGACCACATACTGTGTGTACATTCATTCATACTGTGTGTGCATATACAAACATAAACTTTAGTATGTGTTAATAAATAGTGAGGGTTTGTATAGAACACTCCTATGCTGTTCAAATTAGAGATCGTCTTTTTATTTCTCTTAAAAAATGGGTATTGTTCTAAAATGATTGACCCACCTATGTATTAGCGTATATTGTGTATGTACTTGATCATTGATCAACCTTTCTAAACACAAAGTCCAATCCGGTAATCATCTGTTCACATTTGAATTTTAAATGTTATGTAGATACCTACGTATGTATACGCACAGACCATACGAATGACCTATCTCACTTTACGCATTAATATATTTCACTATCGCCGTTATACTTGACATAATTTCCACCAACGCAAAAGGGCGGTAGAAAAACCAATAAAGATTTTATACATTTCGTTTATAAGCATAAACAAACGAGCAAAATTAACGAGCAGACCTAATATTGTATGCAAACTGTATTGTCTGCATCTTATTATATTCGCCAAGTTACTCAGAGAGGGCGCTGTAAGCTCAACAATATTTTACACTAACCCTTATAAATAACTTTTCCAGTGGGATCTACCCTAAAATTACTAAAAACATCGTTTACACGGGAAGTAGCTAATACATGAAATAAAGTGAAATAGTTAATTTTTTATTTGTGTTGTTCCAATAAAAAAATGTTGTACTTAATAGTTACCGTATTTAAAAAAAGTTGTACTTAATAGTTTTATATTAGTTAAACGTGAACAGTGAGCGGATGAGAGCGTGATGGTCTTCGAATGTACACCCTTCCCTGCCAGCCCCGAAGTAACCTCAAGGTCGTACTAGCGAGATGACTATATAAGTTATATAGTGACTCTGCACGTACTAGCGAGATGACTATATAAGTTATATAGTGACCTTGCACGTACTAGCGAGATGACTATATAAGTTATATAGTGACCTTGCACGTACTAGCGAGATGACTATACAAGTTATATAGTGACTCTGCACGTACTAGCGAGATGACTATACAAGTTATATAGTGACTCTGCACGTGCTAGCGAGATGACTATACAAGTTATATAGTGACTCTGCACGTACTAGCGAGATGACTATATAAGTTATATAGTGACCTTGCACGTACTAGCGAGATGACTATATAAGTTATATAGTGACCTTGCACGTACTAGCGAGATGACTATATAAGTTATATAGTGACCCTGCACGTACTAGCGAGATGACTATATAAGTTATATAGTGACCCTGCACGTACTAGCGAGATGACTATATAAGTTATATAGTGACCTTGCACGTACTAGCGAGATGACTATATAAGTTATATAGTGACCCTGCACGTACTAGCGAGATGACTATATAAGTTATATAGTGACCCTGCACGTACTAGCGAGATGACTATATAAGTTATATAGTGACCTTGCACGTACTAGCGAGATGACTATATAAGTTATATAGTGACCCTGCACGTATGATAGTTTCAGAATTATAAACACAACATTACACAGATCGCTATATTTTTGCGAGTATTAAAGAAATTTAACTTAAAAATAATAATAGAAGCATTCAAGAGTGCATCAACGACGGCCGCTTAACAGTTACAATGAAATAGGCATAATTATGATTATTCTACATAGTTATGATAAGAAGGGGAAACAATGAGTATACCGCGCGCGTCGCTCGGCCGAGCGCTGCGCCGCGGGCGGCTCCAGCTGCGACGCCGCGGCGGGCTGACCTGGAACAACGATTATACCTGGTCATAACAACATAAGTTATCTTCCATGCTGGACTGGGAGAATAAGAAAACCATACAAGTCAGTTATGGGACTCGAGGGTAGCCGATGGGCTGACCCCCTGCCACTGCAACCCAACATTATATCTTACCCTCTTCCTACCATCTAATCTAACCCTCTAACCACGGTTAAATGTGGCGTCAAACGTTCTTGGATGATGATGCCTGTCCCGTAATGGAAAACAGGCATGATTTTATGTATGTATATATAAGGAGTTACTGCGCACGTGTTAAATTAGATATTGTATGTAGAACCATCCGCTTCGGCCGCGTACGTAACTATTGTTTCGTAACTAGTTACGTACGAAACATAATTATTATTATATAATTTTTTCTTTATACGTAATCACGGCGTTTCTTACGAAACTGGACGTTTCGATGAAACATGTGTCCTTCTGTATTTGTAACCTCTTTGCTTCACTAGTATTATACATACACAATAACATACAACCGAATACATTATTTTTTTTACAGTTTTTAAATGAAATCCATCGTGGCAACAAATAGGAACAACGTCTCGACTGAACAAAATAATGAAATAAGGACAGCAGGCGCCCTCTGTGCCACATTGGTTCTCTGTCTGGTTGGTGCCTGGCCAGACTAGTTTATTGACACTAATGTTAAGCTATTACAGCAGACTTCCGAAGAAAGGGAGGTTCTCTATACGATTGTATGTTTGTTATGCGATTACTTCGCCAATTAACGCTTCATTTTGATGATTATCTTTTTTGTTTGGTAGGTTCAGAGGTGGTCTCATATAAATTTTATCAAAATCTGAACAGTATTTTAGTTTTTATAACAAAGTATCTGGAAAATGCCGTCCAAGTGAACGAAAATGAGTATTTTGCAGTCGGTTGCTTCAGTTTTTCAAACTATAATTATGGTTTATTTGAATACGGAGTCATCCTAAAGGTAATTTATAAAATAAGTTAAAAATTACAAATATGTGAGTATTCTTTCAATCTGTAGATAGATAATGGCCTTTTGATAATGCCTGAATCACGCATTCAATACTTTATATTAAATTTGACATTGAACTGTCATTCGATTTAGTATTATTTTCTTTTTCTTATAGCAACATTAAGGCGTATTTGTATACACAAATACACCTAATACGGCATACCTATACACGCCAGTTTCAATTAGAAGGTTTAGGTTATTCCAAGGTTTTCATCGTAGTAGAAATAAAATAAATGACGGCCAAGCAAGCCTCAGTCATGTCTCAGTAAACTGGGGATTTTTCTGGAAGCTTCAATATAATTTTCCCGAGAAATAAAATGTTCAATGGCTATTTATCGTGCACGTGGTCGAACATTTAATGAATAAAATATCACCAAATTTACACATCTACATGCGAAATCCACAAAGTTTGGAAAATAAAACAAAACGTCCACGAGCAATATTGAATGTTATCGCAAAAACATTATTATGGAATGTTTTTGCGATAACATTCAATATTGCTCGTTTTCTTTGTGGTTTTTTTTTTCTTTTGCATTGGACCCGCGCTATTAGCTCTTTTGCCTCAAAACCGACTTCAATAGGCAATTTAGTATACTTGGATGACATATGTTTCCAGTCATCTTGTTTAACATTAGTTTCGTATCGGCTAATAATAGGAGTGAAAAACAGTTATCTCTTATATTGTTTAGCAAAATTGCAAAGTACTACAGTTTAATAAAACATGTACTTATTATTACCAAAATGTTCGGCCTCTGTAACTTTATTTCCAGTTAAAATGCAAATTATTTATTGTCATACAAACGATATAGGTACATCACGAAGATAATATTCACGTGTAATTAAATAAATGTAACGTCAACACAATATGTCAAGTCAATAAGAACATCCAAAACGAAATAAAATGTATAATAATAATGTCAAAATAGATAAGTAATTAAATCCAGTTAATTTATTTAACCGCCAATTCATCGCTCATTTGATTAGTCGATGTTGTAAATAATGTATTAGTTGCGTTGTCATTATACCATTTGCTGTTGCTTTTATTCTATAATTAATAATGTAGTTTGGTTCGCGGTTCGCGATACGATACTTCGAATAAACGAAGTGCCAACATTTTCAACATCAATAATACAATCCTATCATATTGTCTGTATGGCTGTATAAAGTGTAGTGACCGGGCTGTATGGCTGTATAAAGTGTAGTGAACGACTGTATGGATGTGTAACGACTGTATCTGAATCTAATACCTTTAAACGAGCAATTATTATATAATATATATATTTATAAATAATAATTGCTTATATATATATATATATATATATATATATATATATATATATAAATATATATATATATATAATCTGAATCTCGGAAACGGCTCCAACGATTTTAATGAAATTTGGTTTGTAAGTAGAACTAGGGGACGATAAATCGATCTTGCTAGGTTTCATTTTTAGTGAACCCGGGTTTGCTCGTATTTTCAGTCATAAAAAATCCGAGTGGAGCTCTGTCGCCCAGGTACTGGATAAATAAAGTGCAGTGAACGAGTGTACGGATGTATACATACAAGCGAGGCTGGAGAGAGCCGGTGGTCGCTCAGCGCAGGTCGGGGTTGTCGTTGATCTGTTTCTTGATGCGGACCAGTATGGCGGTGTACCACTGGTCGAGGCGCGATATGCTGTCGTACGTCTTCACGGCTTCCGTGAACGCCTCCACGTTCTGCTCTTCGAGGTGCTCGATCAATTCCTTTACAAACAAATTAATAAATCGGTGGACATATTTTCAGACAGCGCCATCTAGACCCGAAACTAAGCAAATCTTGCACAGTTGGAACCAAATGTGGGTTTACCGGTCATCTCTTATAGCGATGCAAAGTTGGCTCTGACATCTATTCTCGTCAAACAAATGTTTGCCCTGGGTAGGGATCGAATTCACAGTTTAGACATATGCGTTTTAGGGTTCCGTACCCAAAAGGAAAAAACGGGACCCTATTACTAAGACTCCGCTTTCTGCCCGTCCATCTGTCACCAGATCTCATGAACCGTGATAGTTAGACAGTTGAAATTTTCACAGATGATGTATTTCTGTTATCGCTATAACAACAAATACTAAAAAAATATAATAAAATAAATAAATAAATATGTACAACAAACGTGATTTTTTTGCTCGATATTGATAACGGCAACAGGTAGACGCTTGAAATATTCACAGAATATTGAGTTATATAATTCACTTTAAAAATCAACTCAACTTTAATACTTAAAATTATTTAAGGAGGGCCCCATACATCGAACGTGTTTTTTTTGCCGTTTTTATAGATTATGGTACGTAACCCTTCGTGTGCGAGTCCGACTTGCACTTGGCCGGTTTTTATTTTAACATTTCCGAAGAAGGCTACTATATCTTACTTAAAATCTATTAGACTCTTAAATATTGTTTTGTTCATTACGCATGATAACTTTCGTCAGGGAGGCGATGAAGTTGGCTGACAGATAGCTTTTAAACTTTTTTTTTTTTTTTAAACTAAACTAAAAACGACCCAAAACCAAAAATAGCTTGGGCTTCATAAAGATTCGAATTGGTACGAATATTTTGTCAAACTTGTTAGAACTTCAAATAAAGGAAGATAAACATTTCGTTAAATATAGCATTTTCCCAATTGGTGATCAATAACAGGAACAGTATTGTCCTCGGAGCAGTGGACCGTCGACCGCGGCTGGTGTATTAACATGCAGCGGCGGGGTCACGTGAACCCGCAGGAAATCATTACAATGATAATAAACAACAAACAATGGCCGCGTTATTCTCTCGTTTGACTTTCAGTAAATCTGGGGGCACGCACGTGCCCCCGCCATGTGAGCCAGCGGGTACGGCCGGGTCTATCTTTTCTCGAAGAGATTCGTCGGGTTTTAGACCCTCATAGCTTCGGCCTCGATAACACTAGAGAGTTAAAATTTTCGGTTTAAATGTAATTAGTCTCTCCAACTATATATTTTAGTAGAGTGAGTTGGTTGTCTATAACTCGTTAACTTGTAACATGTTTTGCTACTACCATGAATTTTGTCGGGAAATCCCCGTGTAAGTCCCCTAAAAAATCTTGTTTTCATAATTTTGTTCCATAATTATGCTAGCGTGACAAGTATGTATAATTTACATACGTATAATAAATTACAACTTTCTATAACTAATTGACTTTGAGCTAAGCCGCAGACAGACGGACGTACATGGCGAAATTATAAGGGTTTGCCGTTGACTACGGAACCCAATAAATTGGCCTAGCTGAAATTAGAAAAAGGATTTTCAGTTCAGAGTTATCTTTACAATCTATCTAATATTATATAATTGAAAGTACATACAACATATGTTTTAGTTACTTTCACAGATTGATTGGTGTAGCGTGGTCGTGTGGCCCCACGCCCAGGGCGGGCGGCTACTGTAACTGATCACAATGTTTGCGCCAATCTACACTATGCAATGTTATCGACTAGGCAGCGAGGTGCGCGAGGTGCGCGAGGTGCGCGAGGTGCGCGAGGTGCGCGAGGTGCGCGAGGTGCGCGAGGTGCGCGAGGTGCGCGAGGTGCGCGAGGTGCGCGAGCGGCTCATACTCACATTAACGCGATCATACAAATAATAATGTTAATTATCAAATCGAATAACATTTAATGTTTAGAAGGCTTTCGCGATTGTTGTTCATTCAAATGAAATACATTTTAACGGATTTATAATTTTATGATTTACAAAAATAAACGCAATAAATCCGTTAAAAGTTTTATTTTAATAAATTACATTTATTTCAGTAAAACGAGCTACCCACACCGACAATATAAATTAATTATAGATATAATCTTAATTTGTTATTTACCATAATTGTAAGCGGTATAGTAACGCTGTGCTCTTACAGCGTTACTACACCGCTTAGAATGATGGTTCTTGTGCCGCAGTTGGTACTTGCCAACAAGCCGCCGTCGGGAACGAACGGCTCCTCACATTGAAACAGATAAATGGTTATACTTATATTAGAAATGTTAACGATTTGTAATTACAATTTAGATTTAGAGTTGATTTAAAAGATTTATTCGTGTGTGTATTTGTGGCGATAACACGTGTATGTTATTTAATTACTTCCAGAAGTTCTTCTGTCTCATTGTAATTGAGATTACATAACCATCGCAAACATTATGATCACTTACAGAAGTGATCCGAGCTAGCTGCAAGGAGACCGACTACTCCTACCGACTACTACTTGCACTCCCTGGTGTCTCCGAGGGCCGGGTACAGAGTGCAGTACTTGTCCGGGGCCTCCCTGTACGTACCTTGACCAGCTTGCACTCCCTGGTGTCTCCGAGGGCCGGGTACAGAGTGCAGTACTTGTCCGGCGCCCTCCCTGTACGTACCTTGACCAGCTTGCACTCCCTGGTGTCTCCGAGGGCAGGTACAGAGAGCAGTACTTGTCCGGCGCCCTCCCTGTACGTACCTTGACCAGCTTGCACTCCCTGGTGTCTACGAAGGCCGGGTACAGAGAGCAGTACTTGTCCGGCGCCCTCCCTGTACGTACCTTGACCAGCTTGCACTCCCTGGTGTCTCCGAAGGCCGGGTACAGAGAGCAGTACTTGTCGAGCGCGTGCTGCGCGTTCAGTATGTCGACACAGAGGTGGCAGAGCGCCGCGCGGAACATGTACTCCTTGGCGCTGTACTTCAGCAGGCTGTTGTCCAGGGACGACTTCGCGATCTGAACACAAACAACTACCTTTATATTCACTGACTTATACGCCTCCGTACTACGGTGTCTGTCTGTCCTACACTTAAACGACTGTATCTTATGAACGGTAATATATACACGTTGTAGGGTTTACTTTGATATTCTATTATTTTTTTATTCGTATGCTTACCGATGGTTGTAAGTTTATACATAATATTGTATTATTAATTGTACAAATTTGACGTGTAAAATAATATTCTATTAATAAATATATGAATATGTGTGTGTAGTGTGCAGACTGTGGTGTGTAGTGTGTGCGTGTATCGGGTCACCTGTTCGTATATCTGTATCGCCTTGTCGTAGTGCTCGAGCTGCGCCGCGTACTGCGCCAGCTTGAGCATGCACTTGTTGGCCGAGGAGGTGGACTCCTCGCCGCGGAAGTAGTCCGCCGCCTGCTCGTAGTGCTGCATGGCGCGCGCCAGGTCCACGCACTCGCTCTCGTACAGCTCCGCTATGTTCTGCGACAACACAACACTCACATCACACACCGACACTCGCACTTACACACCTTCAATTTTACTTCCACACTGTTTCGTTTCGTTTGCGCACGGGACAGGTCCCGTCTGACAGAAAGTGACAGGTCCTCATTCAGTGCATAAGACTTAACATGCGTTTATACGTAAGACGACTATAATACCAATTGTCAAATACCGAATTTCCAGAGAAAACTAAATTTATTTTTTAAGACACTTTATCAAAATCCCGAAAACTCATTTGACTACTCATCTGATAACCGAATATTAGTAATAAGAAAGTTTATGTGTATAAGTTTAGAAAAACAAAAATCCCCGAAAAAAGGTCTGAACCAATTTTGATAAAACATAGCTAAGAACACACTCTATGAAATCCTCTTTCAAACAAAAATAAACTAGATCAAAATCAGTCCATCCGTTTGAGAGCTACGATGCCACAGACAGACACACAGATACACACGTCAAACTTATAACCGCACAGGAATGTAACTCCCCATCTACAATCTTAGAATTTCCCAGGCTAGAGTGAACAGACATAATAGACATCATATAAATCGACGAGCTCCGTCCAACTCGCCTGATATAGCGACGGTGTCGCCGTCGAGGCGATCAGGCGAGCTGCTAGTCACATGTAAATGCACTTCGTATAGGAAAGGAACTTCAGAAACGTTCAACACAACAAACGGGATATATCTTATGGATTTAGCCATTTTCCTGGCGGAAAGTTCGATGGCCGAATCTTAGATACGTGCGGCAAGAAGCCAGGCTCCCGGGCGTCAACCGCGCCGCCGGACTGCAATCGCTCACTTATTTTCTTTTCATAATGCTACGTGTAGTGTCACTCCTGTCCGTGTGAGGAGCAGCGAGAGAGCTTACCTGATGCTGTTTAGCGGCTACGGTGAATCTACCCATGTCGGTGTAGATTTCGATGGCTTTTAGAATGCACGATACTGCCTCTGTAACAATTAAAAAGTTCATTACAAACATGCGCTGTAGTCATTTAAAAACTATTACTAGTTCCACCTTGAGGTGTTCACCTCTTGTCCTAATCTCTGGCTCGTGTTACTCGAGTAGTCTGTGCGAAAAGATAACTAATGTGCCAATGAGAGCGCTGCTATGAGGGCTTTAAAAAAATATTTTGAAAATTGCTAATGACGGAACATTATCCGTCTCACTTATAAACGCTATTTAAGCACATTTTAGGTGTTTTGTTTCGTTTTCGCGCGTGACAGTTCCCGTTTGACAGAAACTGACAAGTTACTCAATTCTAATAGGTATGCGTTTATAAGTAAGACGGTATATTTTTAAAATATTTTTTTTCTATTAAAACATGATAAAAAAATATCCGCTTGTTTAACCGCGATCCCGCTTGTTTTAAACGACGTTTACGGTCTACGATGGAACGCGTTTGTCTAGAAAAACTCTATTTTACTTGCGATTGTGACGTCCTGATATACCTATATAATGTAGGTATAATAATGTCAATTAAAGAAAATCCATTCATGTGGCGTATGCAGCAAGTTATGAAGTTCGTACGTTAAAAATAACAAAGCGCTCTGTTTTGTTAAATAATGTAGATTTAAAGTATTATTGAGACACTGCATTTTACTTGGTGTGAAAAGTAGAGTATGTAATCGTACCACGGGGATAAATGTGTTTTTGTCTTGGGCGAATCCCTCGTTAAATAATAAATAAATAAATAAATAAATATTTGTGGACATTTCACACAACGCCATCTAGCCCAAACTAAGCAAAGCTTGTACTATGGAACTAGATGGCTGATAGAATACATATATAAGTACTTTTTTTTTTACAAAAATACTTTTTTTGTAAATATATACATATGATACATATGTAGAAACACCCAGACACAGAACAAACATCCATGCTCATCACACAAATGTTTGCCCTGGGTTGGGATCGAACCCACGACCTTCCAGTTCAGCAGGTAGACGCAAACACACTACCAACTGAGCCAGCTAAATCCCTCGTTACACTTCGGATTCTAGTCTTAAGTAGCGCTTTGCTCGGGATTTAACTCTGTTAAAGAGTTAAATAATACGTTCGATTTGTTCATCTGACAACAAAATGTAACAGGTGTTTTCGAATTAAATCTATACAAGTTATTCAACTTGACATTTGGGCCGAACGACGCACCACCTAGTGAACAACGTACTAAGGTTTTTTTTTTAAAACCCCTCATTATAATTTCACTAGCAACACTATCCAAACGTCTCGGTTCCCAAGCGGGAATGTCATAGTAACATGTTGTTGCTTTGTTATAATTTGCTAAACTTGTGTTATTTTGAACATTAATGCGATAATAATGGTGGTGTTGCATTCATTAAGTGTTCGATTAAGTGCGTGAGTGTGGACAAATTAAATAAAGCATTGAAACGTGTCATTTTACGTTGTCGGCAAAACTCCATAGAAGCTTCTAGTAAAGTCGCCACCACTTTACTGAGGATTCACTAACATTTTATTATTAAAAGAACTCTTTATTATTTCGACTGAAGGACTTTGTTTCCATGGTCAATAAAAATTAGCAACCAATCAAAGTCTCGGTCCCCGTTTTGCCAGGATAGTTCTCATTCCAAACATACTCTACAAAACATATTAATTCGTTGTTCTGTTGCTGCGGAAGAAGAGAAACGATCCAACCAGCTTTAGTGTAACCTAGTCCTTAGAATAGACCTCCTGTATAATTAGGAGATATCTAGGCTAGGGGTTGGTTCAAGGTGGGACCTGAATCTAATCAAACAGAAGTAAATGAGCACGTGAAGTGACCGATGCGGTCACACGCAGAGCAAGCTGGCCCGAGAGGAGCCGCGTGCCAAATACTACGGGGTATACCTCTGGAGTCCCAGAGGTCTTCCGTTTACCAAGCCAGCTTCTGTGACGTGTCGGGTACATTCCCTTTCCAGAACCTGGTTGCACCATTTTGAAATTAGAAGTTATTAGTTGGAATATTAAAAGAGAGACGAATTTATTTATTTAGATGTGACAAAATATTTAGAAAAGTTTTTCTTCGATATCTTTTAAATTGGCTAGAGTAGGAAAAATGTTTTTTCACTGCTCCGACGCCTGTATAAATGATATCAGAATAAAACTATTTTTAATGTTTCTTGTTATTTTATCTCAAACTTTTCTAATATCCCTACTCAATGATTTCATGTTATGTTTAAAAATATTGTGATGAGCGAGAGAGATAGCTTCGCGCTTTACCTCCACCTTTTTTACGATAAGATTAGCTTAGACTTTGTTTTGATTGTAATAGTAGGTATGCGCAAATTGCGAAAGATAAGAACTACCACACCGTGAGCTCAGTTCCAACACAACCCCGCCCTTGAACGCACGACTCATGTTCGTAACTTTATCTTTCCAATAGAGATAAGAATGAACCGGACCGGGCTTATCTGGTGATGTAACGCCTTTGCTTTCACTCTCAACTCAACATCTGTGGAGTGGAAGTGACTAAGAGCTTGTAAGGACGGACTAGGGTTTACGTTCTAGGCATTAGTATTTTTAACCGAATTCAAAAAAAGGAATAGGTTCTCAATTCGGTAGTATTTTGTTTCTGTGTTTGTTATACGTATTACATATAAACTAGCTCCTTCATAACTGTACTTCAAATTACACCATCTGAATTGGTTAAACTTGAGGTGAAGTGTTACATTTTTCTATGAGCTGGCGTGGCGACGCGTCGCCGCAAGAGGGGAACGGCAGAATTGTTAAAACAGAGAAACTATATAGACGGTTAAAAGGTAATAGGGTATAAGCGACATTGTAGTCGAAAGGTAATACGGTATAAGCGACATTGTAGTCGAAAGGTAATAAGGTATAAGCGACATTGTAGTCGAAAGGTAATACGGTATAAGCGACATTGTAGTCGAAAGGTAATAAGGTATAAGCGACATTGTAGTCGAAAGGTAATAAGGTATAAGCGACATTGTAGTCGAAAGGTAATAAGGTATAAGCGAAATTTTAGTCAAAAATGAGTTATGAATGCTAAATGAAAAAGCGGAAAATTTTAAGTAAGATAAATAAAAATAATATATAAATAAATATTTGTGGACATTTCACGCAACACCATCTAGCCCAAACTAAGCAAAGCTTGTACTATGGAACTAGATGGCTGATAAAATACATATATACTTTTTTTTGTTGTAGATATATACATATGATACATAGAAACACCCAGACACAGAACAAACATCCATGCTCATCACACAAATGTTTGCATGGGTGAGGATCGAACCCACGACCTACGGCACTGCAGGCAGACATACTACCAACTGAGCCACAAGGCCAGTTGATAGTATGTCTGGCCAGCCAAGGCCAGATAGCATTCATTACACATTTTTAGGGTTCCGTACCCAAAGGGTAAAAACGGGACCCTATTACTAAGACTTCGCTGTCTGTCTGTCTCCAGGCTGTATCTCATAAACCGTGATAGCTAGAAAGCTGAAATTTTCACAAATGATGTATTTCCGTTGCCGCTATAACAACAAATACTAAAAATTAAAAAAAAAATTAAAGGGGGTCCCCATACAATAAACGTGTTTTTTTCGTATTTTTTTGCTTAATATTAAAAACGGTAACAGGTAGACGCTTCAAATTTTCACAGAATATTTACTTGTATATTACCTTTCAAAATAAATAATTAAATAACAATAAAGTAAATATTAAAGGGGGGCTCCCATACAACAAACGTAATTTTTAAGCAATTTTTACTCGATCTTAATTAACAGGTAGAAACTTGAATATTTGTAAGTAAATATTTAGAAATATATTAACTATAAAATAAATACCTAATCTAATACATAAAAACTCACAAAATGAAAATAATCCGTGCATCTAAACGCGGTGCGAGCGCCGCGCCGCGGTGTGGTGTGGCGCGAGCGCGAGGCGGTTGCTAAGCAACGGCCGCGCGGGTAGCGGGGGAGGTAACATCACGGAGCGAGCCATAGCCACGCGTATTTGTGCGAGCGTCGTCATGCTGCCCGGATGTGTATCGAAAACCTACCTATAAGTTTGCAATTTACTACTTGGAATTTCGTTGATTTCTCGTTATTTTATAAACAGAACTAAACTTTGTAGTATTATAGATGATAGTACGGAACCCTTCGTGCGCGAGTCCGACTCGCACTTGGCCGATTATTGACTAAAATGTCGCTTATACCCTATTACCTTTTAACCGTCGATATACAAGTATGTATGTGAGTATGTAATAGGTTTCTTTGTTATACTACTTATAACACCCCTCTTTTTGTGCCGGGGGTTATAAAAATGTTTTCAAAAAATGCTTTAATTTATCGTTTTTATTATACATTATAATGTAGATTTACGATTGACCACCAACCCGCCTGATGTTAAGCGACGATGTGGCCGAGGATGAAGCTCGTCGATCTAGAAGATATCTATTCACTCTAGCCTTGAAAATCCCAAGATTGTAAGTCTCAGGAAACAGACAGGTCGTTGTTTTCAAGTTAATCGCAATTCGCAATGTCACCGTTGGTTGTACATTTATATCGGTACAAAGTAACAAAACCAATCAATCAGTATTCATTAGTGATTCTAATGAAGGAGTATTACATATAGCAGGTACCTACAAGCTACAACAGACTATTACATCCGTTAGCGTATCCGTACCGCGTCCTTTAGCAGGGTCCGTTTAGACGCGGCGAACACCTGGGGGCAATGTGTGTCGAGTGCCATTCTAATATTCAGATTCAGATAGGTATATTTATTGATAGCTAATACATACAGATGTGCTAGGTGACAGTGCATTATATAGAATTATCAGCTTACCCTCATCGGGCATTCAATATTGTCAGAAATGTACAACATGCTTGATTAATATGATTTAATATTCATAAACGATTTCTAAACTGTAGTAATGTCCTATATAATTATGTCAATAACATTTTAAATTTATCTAGATGTCAATATTAATGAAATAATAAATAAATAAATAAATATAAATATTTGTGGACATTTCACACAACACCATATAATAATAATTTAAATTTAATGTCAGATCAATAGAATTAGACCACAAAAAAGCTTACGTCAATTACATAAAATAAACAGAAAAAAATAAAATACAATTAGATAATGTAGATTTTATAGTCAAAAATACTTTGCAACCAATTAGTCAAAAAATTATGAACACTAGTCAACTCTGAAATCGTCTATTTAACAAGGTAGTACCAGTCATACTTCTGTTTACAAATTCTTTCAAGTCATAGAACACATTATTAACTAACCATTGTTTCAGCTTAGTCTTAAATTGATTGTTATTGGAAATGTCAGTGGAATCTTTTGGCACTCTATTATACTTGTATATATTGATAGCACTAATAAATGTACTTTTTTCAAAGATTACACTTTTTGAACATGGTTTATAAAGAGAATCATTGCCTCTCATAGCACTGTTTCTCATTCGACAATCAGATCTACTTTTGAATAAATTTTTGTTATATCTTACAAATATAGAAATTTCAAGTACGTATTTATAATTATATATACCGGTAAGGGTTAAAAATTGTTTTTCTCTGAATAGTTACCTTAACGTTTCATCACTGTTTTTGCTGTAAATTATCCGTAAACATCGCTTTTGCAGCAAAAAAGTTTGATTTACATTGACAGAATTTCCCCAAAATATCGCTCCATATGTCAACAGAGGGAAAATGTTGCCATAATAAGCACTCTTGGCAACCTCAGAAGATGCGATGTCAACTAATACAGATAAAGCATAACACTGGCTTGAAATTTTACTGTTGATGTTTGATAGATGAGCTTTCCAGTTTAGGTTTGAGTCCAGAGTTATTCCGAGAAAATCTGTCTGACTAACTTCGGTAACAGAGGAACCAGCAATATTTATGTTAAGATTGTTTGGAGTTGCCTTATAATTATGAAACTGCATTAATTTAGTTTTTGAAATATTAGCCTGAAGATTTAAAGCATTTAACCAATCTACCAGGGTTTTTAGCGTCGTCATAATAGTGTTATTATAAGCTATATCATTTTGCTCACTCTTTACAAATAACACGGTAGCATCGTCCGCATATAGTACAGTGTGAAGATTAATTAAAGATGATAGCTCATTTATGTATTCTAAAAACAATGGTGGGCCTAGGATGCTACCTTGCGGTACGTCAATATTCACACTACCTACGAGTACAGCTGATTGAACGCATCTGATTGAAAATATCGTGAACGCCAGTAGAATAGTAAAATGAATGTATGGGATTGACATTAACTAACGAAATATAAGGTGACAGGACGTCGCAGTTTATTGTAATTCGAAGCGCACGTTTGTAGAAATAGAAACATTTGCCACTTGTCTAAGCTTGCTGTGCGGACCACAGCTTTGTGAGTAGAGGGAATACCGATCGGGGTTTAATCTGGTACTCAGGGTGTAATGTCACTGAACAATGAAGAATGAGTTAGTATCGAGTTATCTGGCTAAATGTTCTGTTGTTTTTTTTTATAATTGTATATATGTAGATATACGATTGACCACCAACTCGCCTGATGTAAACTAGATGGCTGATATAATACATATAATGTATATATAATACTACATATACATACTACATATAATACTTATAATGTAATGTTCCTTTTTTATAAATACATACTTACGATACATAGACACCCAGACACATAACAACTATTCATGCAAACGTTTGTCATAGGTGGGGATTGAACCCACGACCCACAGTTTAGCCGGCAGATATTCTATCAACTGAGCTGCGAGGCCATTCGAACAAAATGAAAATAACCGGTGTTTAGATAATATTAAATATATTACCAATAATAATAATAATTAATATTAATATATTACCTCGCGCTCAGTCCGCGGTGAACAACGACTCGATTGCAAGTTAACATATTATGTACACAAATTCAGTGATATATACATATATCCCGTATTGCGTATTTAAGGACTGCAAAAAACAGTTCCCGTAAAAAAAAAGCCGGGATGGAATATCTTTTCTAAGCATTTGCCGACGGTATTCAATAACCATAATGCTTTTATGTATCAACTACTGCGCCCCGCGGTTCCACCCGCGTGGTGATCGATTATGTTATTTATTATTGTTTAATGTATCCCACAGAAACTGTCAATATTTTCGGCCTAAAAAGTATGCCAGATCCTTCTACATAGTATAAGTAATAATCCTGACAAATTTCGTCCAAATCCGTCCAGTAGTTTCGGCGTCCATCGGACACACCGTACAGACAGACAACAATTTTAAAAATTGCTGTTTTGGCTTCGGTATCGATAGGAATGCATCCTCCAATCAAAAACAATTTTTTTCAAAAATATTAAATGTACAGATTTTGACCTGTTACAATCTTATTATATGTATAGATATATCGTCAGTATGAACAAAGTCCAGACTCGCCACCCCGACGGCAGGCGGTAGCGAATAAGCACGTAACCATATTCCATACTAATCTTGAAAATAGTCGGAATCAGTTTATTCTCATCTAGGAAAAAAGCAAGCCGACATGAAATAATGAAATATCGCATCGATACAAGTAATTTTATGAATTACTTGCAACACAAAAAAGATATACGAGCTTGCGAGACTCGAGCTAGGCTGAATTACCAAAAGACTACGTTGAATAATAAATATATCAAGAAAAAACTCCCAAAATGTTGAAGTATTTAAATACCTATCAAAACGTCCAAAACTAAGCAAAAGGAGCCAAAATGCGCATATCTGAAGAAAGTAACGCTACGCATACGATATGATGTAAGGATGCAGTGTCTGCCAAGCCTTCAACTTGAAATAGCAGGAAGATAACGCTGCTATCAACTAGTAACTATTGAAGTTGCAACGGACAGAGCCTCCAATGTTCTAGTCAATAATAGATCGTTTTTCTGTCTTCTCATACATACAAACCATAATAATTTTGCAATGGCAATACACAATTATGACCATTGGAAATTGGACCTGCCATTTATATTTTAGCAAATTTTTGTGTCAATGGTAAACTGAACGATAATGAACCAGAACCAGAACCAGGCCTTTCCTTCTTTAGGCCCTGATTCGAAGTCAAACATTTCAAAGATCTCTCTCTGAAAATATTTTACTTATACTCATAGGGTAGATTTGGCTTTTCGCCAAAGCGACATTTGTTTTGCGATACAAGGAAGTGGGATGGGGCTGGCATAAGTATTAGGAGACTAGACTAGAGCAGTAGCTCTATGTGGAACAAGTTCAATGAACCAGTACCGTGCTAGTTTCAGTAATACGTACATACAAGTGTAATGAGCAAATAACTTTACTCATTAGGCACATGTACGGCCCGCCACAACGCCTCCCCACTATATGTATTTGATGAGCTCTCAGAATGAGTAAGTTATATGATTATAATATACGTCACAGCTTATTTTTTATTCAATTTAATTCCTAACTTTGCTCCTTAGTTCAGAACTACAGTAATAGAACTAATTTAACTTTGATATTACTAATTATGACACGTATGTCACAACACAAGTATAGGGCTAGTACTCCGAGACATCGGGTTATCGCGCGACAACGTCACCGCCATTTCAATTTAGAAAAGTACGAAAAAAAAATCATGCATAAACTTATTTTCTTCCTTTCCTTATAAAAGTTAACGTAGCGGCAAACAATCATTTTCTTCAGTTCAAAATGCAAACGCCAGAAGAATACATATTGTATTCTTTTAAATAAAATGGTGGCGACATCATAATCATCAGTTCGATATCTCGGAGTAGTATTCCTCTTCTTCTTATTAATTGTGGGGGCGATAAGTCCTAGTTGTAAGTGTAGCCCCTTCGATAAATTAAATCACGGTTTCTTCGTTTCAAATGTGGACTGTATTTGCTGGTAAAATTGTCGCGTTCCAATAACTTCGCAAGTATTGAGAGCTGATGTTCATTCCACGCTTATTCTCTATGTATTTAATGTTTCTGTATTGTGGTCTTTTAATAAAGTGTTATCTATCTATCTATCCTGCAACGAAATCCCGTTCGGGGTGATTTGTGCATTTCCCCCTACCAGAGTTCACCCGAGCCAACCCAGCTCATTGAAGTAACGGAGCGAGGCTCTGGGCTGCTGACACAACTGCTCCAGTGGCGAACATGTTTGTGAAGATCATTTTTAGGGTTCCGTACCTCAAAAGGAAAAAAAACGGAACCCTTATAGGATCACTTTGTTGTCCGTCTGTGCGTCCGTCCGGGTGTCTCAGGAACGCATGTGTTGAAATTAAAACCATATAGAAGAAGAATAAGAAAGAAGATGATCTATTTATATTAAGACTCAAAAAAAAGTTAATTTACAAGACATAGATAGATAGATAAACTCTTTATTGTTTACACCTTAACTAAAACACAAATTACATAGCGAAAAAGGGCTTAAATGCTAGTGAAACAACAGGCGGCCTTATCGCTAATAGCGATCTCTTCCCGGCAACCTTGGGATGAAGAAATGATAATAATAAATAGACGGTGGGTGACAATTACTCTATCCAGGAATTTCTTAGTGACAAAGTGTTAAGTTACTGTATTATGAATGAAATTAATGTTATATTATGATGTTGATTTATAAACAATTTTTTTACAAACCACTAATTTTGCATGCCATGTCGCTAGAGTATGGTCTTAACCTTAATTTTACATCTGCATTATGCCCATGACTCTGCAAATTGAATATTTTGAATTGGAATCTATTTAGGCACTGGAACTATCGGCGCTCTCGCTTACCTTACCGAGGTAGACAAGACAAAACTCGAGACTCGAGACTCAAGACTTAGGACTCGAGACTCGGGACTCAAACTATAGACAAATTAAAAATGGTAAATGTGATGACCGCGCTAGTCCACATCCCCATGAGAGAGTAAAGAAAAAAGCTTTGATATACATAATTCAATAGGAATATCAAAATAGAACGTGATTTTCTAGTAACAATTTCTGTTTTTTTTTTTTCTAATAATTTGACAGCACGAAAAAACTATTCTTCCTAGAGACCTAGGGACGAAAAGCAGTGTTTTCGACCCTGTGTAGTGTGTACAGGCAACTACAAGCGTAAGTACGCTTGAAGTTGAGAAATCAGAGTATGAGAAATTAAAAATACATATGTATGGAAATCGAACCACCTTAATATATAAATTCGTTTCATCAGTTAAGTAACTCCAAAATACGAAAAATACCTTGGTTTCTCAATAAACGTTTAAAACACCAAGTTGCATTTAAATACACACTCTGTTCCTTTCGATCTTTTTATTTTTTATTTTTATACATTATATATCTACGATTGACCACCAACTCGCCTAATGTTAATCGACGGTGTGGCCGAGGATGGAGCTCGTCGATCTAGAAGATATCTATTCACTCTAGCCTTGAAAATTCCAAGATTGTAGGTCTCAGGAAACAGAGATGGTGGCAACGAATTCCATTCTTGATGTAAACAATAGGTTAATATTTGAATTGACAAGTACTGAAGATCCACAATGTTAAAGGTCGGACTTTCACCTTGTCTGTATTTATATAGAGATCAGGGGGTCACTAGCTCACTCGAATTAAAGAGTTTATTGTCCGTCTAATGTTAATTTTTTTTTCTGTTATTTTATTTTAATAACCAAACCAATTTTGAACAAACGTGACCAATCTGAAAATATATGCTTTCAATTAAAAAATAAATTTCTATTCTAAATGGGTTTGTAATTTTCTAACACACAAAAATAATATTATTAGCGCTGTCACTTTATTTGTTGCTGAATTTCAACGTGACAACGTCTAATAAACTGATGAACGCCGGCTGAAGTATAACTCATTGCCCCGTTACGTTACACTCATTGTCCGTTACGCTCCTTGTCCCGTTACAACCGCGCGCAGTGGCTGAGGAAGCGGGCGGGTGTGCGCCGCGCCCGACCGTCGCTTCAATTTATCATTCCTCGGAGCTCGCGCGCGGACGTATGTTGTCACGTTACACTATCGTCCGTAAACCGACTTTACAGACAACCAATTTTTGTGATATATCCGTAAATAATTCAGCTATTTTATTGTTTCTTTATTTAGATGTATATTTAATTATATAGGCAAATAATTTTAATTTAATATTTTGAAATGATTTTAAATAGAGACGAAAACGCCATTTTAATCGATAAAGTTATATAATTGCTAGGCGTTTACATACCAAGTTCAAATAAGTGTTACAGACCTAATTTCTTTATCCAAGATATTTTTCTGAGGTTTTACCTCGCACTATAGTAAAATTATTTACAAAAGTTTGTCTCGCTCTTGATCAGTTTTTAATAACAAAGTAAACTCTACAATCTTGCCAATTTTGTAACTTGTATATATTACAGGTGCAAAAGATACAGTTTGTGTAGGACAGACAGACAGACACCACAGCCTCATGAATAGGCTCCTCACAGCTTTGGTACAGAAGCCTAAAAAGTACACACCGGATGAGTTAACGGTGAAGCGCTGCAAGCCTAGTTCTGAATAATAATAGCTCACCATTAGGATCACATTTCTTATAACAGTTGGATGCATCTACGAAGTTGGTGGCCGCGTCATGTCTTACGCCAGCCTTGAGGTGCAACTGTGCGGCGAGACAGAAGGCCTGCCCGGCCTGCTGCCACTTCTTGGCCATTTTGAATAGGTTTGCTGCTCGGAGGTAGCAGTCCACTGCTTCTTCTACTTTCGATGAGCCCCTGTATACAAATAACACTAGGTTATGGATAAACAATCACTTTATCACATATCACTTCTTTGAAAAGTGCTTAAAAATATAAAATTGTGTTTTTTTGGGTTCCGTTTCCGTTTAAAAGGAAAAAACGGAACTTTTATAAGATCACTTCGTTGTCCAGGGTGTCAAGACCTTTATCTCGGGAACGCGCGAAGGTATCGAGTTGAAACTAAAACGATATACGCAAATCCATAGTCTCTTGCTGCAGAAAGAAAAATAAAATAACTGTTTTCGTAAAAATATGTTACAGCCGAATATGTCGTAAAAAACGCACATTTCGACACTCACAAGGGAATCAAAACCTATGGGGTACTTCCCGTTGACCTAGAACTATGAAATTTGACAAGAAGCATTGTGTTAGAGTACACATATAGGAAAAAATCCGAAAACTGGACATTTTTAATTTAATTTATTTATTTGATGATAGGCTAGCAGCAGAAGCTGATGAGCCTATATCCTGCAGTGCGGAAATTTACTGGTTGTTTTTTAGTATAATCACAAAAAAATAGAGTAATAAAAGAATTCATTTTATTTTAACTTTTTCTTTATTTAACTTTATAACTGGATATATTAAGTACCCGAGTATAAAATAAAATAGTATACCATTATGAAACATTTTAGGAATACGTGTTCATTTTTTTAGAAAAATTCTAGTATTTACGAATGCAGATTTTCGTTCCAAAAAGAGTGAAGAATACTTCACATGAACACTTCGAGCGAATAATGAATGTATTGGCAAATAACTTCATTCAATAGGAACTTGACATAGGATTTTCAACTTAATCTGCCAGTAAATAGTCAAGATTACGGGAGCTTCCGGAGGATGGTGTTATACTTAAAATTAATGATTAAATAAAAACCGAAATATAGATCTGCTCAGAAAGACATGAGCTTAATTAATGCAGAGAAGGTTCCTTAAACTATTTTACAAGAGTCTATTAGCCGATGTCAACGAATTGGTGTTAACCAAAAAATTCGGAATGTGAGAAATGGCTGCGGAGGTGTGAATAACATAAGTAAATACTACAGAAAAATACAAAAAATTATTAGAAGTCGTTTTGTTGCTGATCCACATTCCGGCAAACGAAATGTTAAACAGTCCTCCAGAACAAACTTCTAATGATATGAATATATATTATATCATGTCCAATATATGGTAGATTCACAGAAAATTCATTTTAGGCTAATACCTAGTCCCTCTTTAATCACCAGAAAGGGTGAGCATACAGTAATGTTAGAGATTTCTGATCATTTACAGCCTTACTGATAAATGTTACTTAAGTTTGATCAATGTCTCAAATTCTCGGTTTTCTTTCTGGAAATATCAATTACATGTCAGCGAGAAGTTGACAACATATGTTGGGTATTGCTCAAATTTGAGTTCATTTCTTCAGGTTTGCAGTAGAGTTGTAACAGTACTTTATAAATACTTTTTGGGAAAGCAAAAGTAGCTTACAAATAATCAGAAGTGAAAGTTTACTTATGACAGTATGCAGTATTGATGGAAATCAGTTGTATAATTTTTCTTACCCTACACTTTAATTATTATTTATGACAATAGTGAATGTGTGTAGCCATAAATAGATTTCTTAAATTGTGTAGGTTTCTTCCCAGAGCATAGCAGGTATGCTCTCGGAAAAAGCCTATACATACAGACATTACTCAATACGTGAATCATGCATTAGTTATCAAAATAGCAAGGTTGATTAATCATCACGCGGTACATAACTAAAATCGCTCAAGCTCTAAACATTAAAATCAGCAACAGAGGAGCCAATCTGATTAATTGTTTAGATCATTTAGTACCAGAGTGAGTCTGATGAAGAGAGTCAAAGATAAAGTTTTCTATCAATATTTGATAAGATATTGAGATGAGAACGAAAATATATAGTCAGTCCAAGTGGTGATATACAAGGCCTAATAATTATGACAACAAACTCCGTGGATAATAAAGAAATATGACAATACTCATTGTTCTTACCCGAAGAGAGAACCAAGAAACGATTTTGACGAACTCAATTTCTTCTCCGCCTCCGCCATGAGCTGCATAGCTTTCTGTTCATTATCAGCCATTATTTCTGGCTATATTAACACTAATTCACAAAGAAAAAGACCCGATTTCTTTCCAATTTTACAATTTATTGACAAAATGTCGTCAGCGAACTTGTGCGAAAATTCGTCGCTGTCATCGATTGATTTCATAGGGCTGCCAGATATAAAAAAAGGGTGATCGTACATCTGCTACAAAAAAGTCGTAAATCAGGGAAAAATGAAATGAAAAAGTCGTACAGTCAATCGGGTTAACTTAAACCTTCAATAAAACCGGAAAATTAACTTTTTTTCTTTTAGAGGATTTCCCGAAACAATGCTGCTAATTCTGTTTTTTTTAATAGCTTTGGCCAGGTGTTAAAAAGTAAAACGATTTCGATCTAGCGATCGTACCTCGGCAAAAACGCCAAAAAGTCGTATGTTTACGATTTAAATCGTACATCTGGTAGCCCTGATTTTCATAGACCTAGAATGAATAGACGGAAAAACCTTGTAACAAGGTAAGAGATAGCGATATTGATACCATTGTATAACATTCCCATAGAAGTCGGGGAATATAAGTTGGGAATTGGGAGTGGATTTTATTATATAACTTTAAGATATTTTATTGATGTAATGATACTAAAAATATTTATAAATACATGCTTACACTTGTAGTTTGAATTTGTAAGCGACAATATATTGCAACTACGAGCACACATACACACGGCTACATCTTCCACAGATCCAAATACTTAGCAATTCATCTGATGGAAATCTATAAAAAGATATAAAATTTCTTATACATATAGGGTTCTTAGACATATATACACATACACACACACAAAACACAAAACTCAAAGCCAAGGTAAGTATACAGTATTTCCAGATGAAGATTGGGCTTCGCAAATCTCAGAAACGTAGGAAGAGAAAATCAGTAACATTCGCATCACACCCAAATCTACACTTCTACACTCTAATAAGAAAGATTTTGTATTTTTGTATGTTTGATATGAAATCACTCAAAAACTACTCGACCGATTTCAAAAATTCTTTCACCATTAGAATGCAACATTATTCTTAAGTAACATAGGCTATAATAACTATTAAAAAAAATAGGGATCCCTACTAAAACTTCAATAATGTAACCCAAGGTCTAAAAAAATTAGCCATAAAATGTCTTTCATCGCATACGCTGCGCAAACTGTTGATGATAGAGCAAAAAAAATGTTCTACAATATTAAAGAACATACCAATATCAAAAAAAGTCGCGAAAGCATATGTCCAACTATTGTTATTATACCACTATAACTACTTTTTTACATTTAAAAAGTTGATAGAAATGCCGATCAAGTTCAGACCATGTTATCTATACCTTGGTATTAATTCTTATCCAAATAAATTATTTCATTTTCAAGACTATTTTAATACCTGTAGATTACTTTTTGAATTATTCAAATCGGACATTCCATTCAAAAGATATTGCGAATTTAATAATGTCAATCTAAACAAAATACTAATAGAAAAATAAAAGCCGTCGGTCGCGTCACCGCACGCCGTGGCCGGTGGCACCACGCAGCGAAAAATGTTATGAATAATAACTTAGGTAGAGATTGTCTAATCTAAAAATGAACGCCCCTCCACTAAACTTAATTGTTTCAATGTGTGAGGACAAATAATTATTGAACCACTTTATATGTGTGCGCGCGGCGATTCTACTGCAAACTTTGACTCTCTCGCGCACTGATTTGTCAACTAATCGGGCGATCAGTTCGGGTGCCTAGCATTGTATGGCGGGGAGAGCGCGCTATGTACGGAATGACACGTCCGTACTGTCGTGCATCGCGTCATTTATGCACTAGTTGGCCAACTGGTCCTGTCGTTCGGGCATGTAGAATTTAAAAAGTACCGTTTGCATGTTTGTGTCTAGCTGGCGACTGAACGACCAATGAGGCAGACCAATTTGTGTGTATTGCGTCTATACACCTACTTTGAATGTGAGCGTAAACACAGTGGAGGGGCGTTCATTTTTAGATTAGACAATCTCTACTCATATTTGAGCAAGTGCAGTGTTTGAGATAAACTGCCTTGGCGAGACCAATAAGGTCACACTAGGCTGGGTACCTGGGCACTGTGGCATCCGGGGCAATGAAACCGCAGATGAATTAGCAAGATGTGGGTCTGGAGGTGCCCTGATGGGACCAGAGCCCGCCTGTAGCATCTCTGACTCCACATTTAGGGTAGCATCAAATCTTGAGGGATGAAACAGTGCTTAGCACTGTGGAACCAAAGCCCGGGAATGGTACACTCCAAAGCGCTGCTCACAGGATTCAGTAAGAAGTTCTCTAGGAAGGCGCTTCTTCTAAACAAGGGCCAACTTAAGGTTCTTGTTCGCACCTTAACTGGACATTGCAGAATGAACAAATACCTGCACAGAATGGGATTGGGTGAGAGCCCAGAGTGCAGGTTTTGCCTCGAAGAGGACGAAACGCCCATCCATGTCCTCTGCGAATGTGTGGCGCTCCACCACCAGAGGAGACAGCTCCTGGGAGGACCCGTCCTCTATCCTGAGGACGTGAGGGCCTCCGCCCCAAAGTCCCTAGTGAGATTTATCTCACAAGTGGGACTGGGAGAGGTGCTGTAACCTTTTTTTAGGAGGGAAGTTACAATAGATCCGCAAGAGTCGAAGTGACGGAAAGGCTCATGGCTTCCCACTCTACCTCAAATAGAATAGAATATTTGAGCAATATTCAACATATTTTGTTGATCAAAGTTTAGTAACGTTTTTGTTAAAGCTGTAAACTACTTACATCGCGTGCACTGCGCAAAGTATGGACAATAGAACAAAATCATGTGCAAAAATAATAAAAAAAACATGTCAATATCAACACAAAAATTGCAAAAGGGCAAAATTAATGGGTCAAAATGGGGAAGTAAATTATGAGGGTTCTAGGGTTTTTTATATTATGGGCATAAAATGTAGTATTTAAGTTAACTAATACATATTATTATAAACGTATACTTTAATATAGTTTTGCGACAAAGATACATTACGTCGGTTTAGTGCTTGTGTAACACAACCGCCACATTTATCGAAAATCAGTTTTAAATGCAGTCTTGTTAAGGATTACATTTCAGTTCTGTTGGTTAAAAAAAAACAAAAACTTTTTGCTTTTAAAACTACAAAAATATAGTTTAAAATTTCTTTGTTTCACGACAATGTAATGAAAATTTCGTGCTTGTTAAACACAAGTGCAGTGCTTAAGGCATCCACCACCATCGAAACAAAATTTTTGTGCTTGAGTAACACAAGTGCACTCATCGACCAATCACAGTTCACGACGCGATGTCCGCCATTTTGATTATTTTGTCACTCTGGCTTGAGTACGTGCGTAAAGCTTGTGTCGCTGTAGCTAAATTTTTATAAAACAAACAATTTAATAGTGTATAAGTGTTAAAATTATATCAAAATAAAAGAAAATAATGTCTACAAGTAGTAAATTATCTGTCTTCGTTCCGCAAGCGTGTCAGTACGTGTCAGATAGAAGTTGACAAAATATGATAGGCATAACTTAAAATTAAGTAACGCTTTTCGGATACGGCCGTTAATTTTTTACGTAACACATTCTCATTAACCGCAAATTTTCCGATATACAAATGGCCGAATAATCGATAATTTAACAAAATGGAGTAACAAATGAGAGTTTAACAAATGCTCGGAGTCTCTCTACGAGATCAAATCAGAAATGAAGAGATACGTAGACGTACAAAAGTCACCGATATAGCACAGCAGATTAGTAAGTTGAAGTGGCAGTGGGCAGGGCACATAGCACGTAGAACTGATGGCCGATGGGGCTGAAAGATTCTCGAGTGGAGACCACGTACCGGCAAGCGCAGCGTAGGAAGACCAGCCACGAGATGGACAGATGACCTCATACAAGTGGCGGGAAGACGCTGGATGCAAGCCGCTTCCAATCGATCTTTTTGGAAATCCATGGGGGAGGCCTATATCCAGCAGTGGACTTCTTATGGCTGAGATGATGATGATGATAACAAAATGGATTGATGTAAGTTGGGTATATGTAATTAAATATTTATAGTAAAAAAAACTGAAATACCGATTTTACAAGTATAAGTTTAGAAAACTCAAAACTCTCTACAAAAAAGGCTGAACTGATTTTGATGAAACACAGCTAAGAACACTCTCGACAAAATCCTATTTTACATTTAAAATACTACATCAAAATCGGTCTATCTGTACGAAAGCTAATCATTCTTCTTGTTGATGGTTTTTGTTGTTTTTTTAATACCAAAAAAACGAGAGCTATGAAGCCACAGACAAATACAAAGATCACTTGTTAAACTTGTAGCACTATTCGGATCGAGGGTTAAAAATGCGCAATTTTATTTTCAAACCCAAAGTAATGTGCTGTAGTACAAAATATTTTGTAACAGGTAGACAACCGGTTCCAGCGATAAAGTAAAAAATAACGCGTACATTTTTCTCTTTCACACTTGCTACGATCACATTACGCAGTTTCGCTGAGGAATGAAAGAAAAAGAAATGTGACATACTCTATTGCTTCTCTCTCTACGCCTTTACTAAAAAAATGGTTGCCTGTAAAGTCGGCATAAGGACGATAATTTTATGTGATAACAATGCGTCACAAGCCGAACGCTTAGGCCGATCGTGCCTCTCTATCGCTTGTTTCGCGCTCTCGCTTGCACGCTCAGCTCAGGCGGAACGTCACAATGAGTTTTTTCGTGTACGCACGAAAAGTCATAACTTATTTTTCACGTCAAAAACTAGGGAAAATTGTTATCTTAATTTGGCAGCACTGTCTGGTCTTAATTTGGCAACACTGTTATGCCAACTTACGAAAACATTACCTCATACGACCTTTCTATATTTTTGTTTATTTCAGCGTTTTGAACGGATATGCATAAATATTTTGTATTTAAATAATTGTCCCTTCATCAATTAACCTTTATGAATATTTGCGATGACACGAAACGAACACATGCACATAAAAATATTAAAAACTCACCTGTGAAAACTGACATTATTTAAACCTCTAGCACTTCTATTTTTACAACCTAAAACAACACACTTCACCATTTTACCACTAACCACACAGTTTTCTGTACTATTAAAGTTAATAGTCCCTGTTTAAAAGTTATATGTGATTAAAAACTCACAAATTGTGAATTTTGTGTCCCTAAGTCTTCGCGTATTAGATATGCGATAACGGGACCAAACAATTTTCAACACGCTACAACGATAAAGACAAAAATGCATAATCTTTCTCTTTCATGATTGCCACAATCACATTATGCTATTTCACTAGGGAGTAAAAGAGAAAACAATGTGACGGTATCTATTCTACTCTGGGCGAAATCTAGGTACTTATGTTTTATATCTAGTTTTTACCTAATTGTATAAGGAGGGTTATGTTTTTCGAGTGTATGTATGTGGGTATCTATGTATGTTTCTATATAACAGCTACAACCCAAGCGGCTTGAGCAATTTTGATGTCCGAGGTGTCGTTAGATTCGTAGGAGTCTTCTTCTTTTTTGTATTGGACCCGCATTAAAGCTTTTGCCAGTATTAGGATTTTCTCAAGTTTCTTGAATAAAACAAGTTGTAAATGTTCTAATCACAATCTAAGTCACGTATGCAGTCAATTTATAAGGTGAGTCCTGCTTCAGTAAAGTGGTGGCGACTCTACTAGAAGCTTCTATGGAGTTTTGCCGACAACGTAAAATCACACGTTTTACTGCTTTATTATACTTGCTCACACTCACACACTTTATCGAACACTTAATGAATAAAACACCACCATTTTTATAGCATTAATGTTCAAAATAACACAAGTTTAGGAGAATAAAACAAAGCAACAACACGTTACTAAGACGTTCCCGCCAAAACTTCACTCTCAAGACGGAGAGTCAGAAACTTATTCTAACGTTCTGCATTTAATTTTAATATTTGTACAAGCACCGTGAATGTGAATATTTTTTTGAGTTAAGTGAAAAGTCATTACCTACAATTTAACATAATTAATAAATAAAATAAAAAACCTTTTAATACTTTTCCTAAAATATTTGTAACTGTTTTATTTCCGTACAAGAATATTGGCAAGTTAAATAAAGTGTATAATATTTTCTGTCCGTCCCACAAAGCTCCATAAAATAGTCGGGTAAGCTCATCGCCACTGGCATGATTAAGTTATTCTTGACAAGGGCATTATGGCCAAACTGCATTAGCCTGCCCGCAGCGCGAATAGATACAATCAAATTGACAATATAGGTGAAGTAGAATATTGTCGAGTTTTGGCGGGAACGTCTTAGTAACGTGTTGTTGCTTTGTTTTATATTCCTAAACTTATGTTATTTTGAACATTAATGCTATAAAAATGGTGGTGTTTTATTCATTAAGTGTTCGATAAAGTGCGTGAGTGTAGGCAAGTGAAATAAAGCAGTAAAACATGTGATTTTACGTTGTCGGCAAAACTCCATAGAAGCTTCTAGTAAAGTCGCCACCAGTTTACTGAAGCAGGACTCGACTTATAAATTGACTGTATACGTGACTTAGATTGTGATTAGAACATTTACAACTTGTTTTATTCAAGAAACTTGAAAAAATCCTAATACTTGACACTGGCAAATGCTTTAATGCGGGTCCAATACAAAAAGAAGAAGAAGAAGGTGAAGTAATATTGAATTGAGAATTTTTGGTACAGTTATCAGTTATATTTTACTCAGACTTAAGTATCTCTGCTCTGAGAAGAAAGCAAACATATTATGCTACGGGCTATATTTCTTCTTACCACCACCCAGCGCCCTACTTTCTCTCTCTATGCCATCATCTGTAACGATGATACGAGTCTCAAATATTTGAAATTTTGTCTGTTTTTACCCGACTGCGTAAGAACGAAAGTTATGTTTTTAATGATGTGCTACGCTAGTGTCGTTTTGGAGAGCTCCTTGCTTTACATTTACTTGGCGCGCTATAACTACATCCTATGGCCTGAGAAATCAGTAGTGGCACTGCCGTTATATTAATTGGCTGTCAATCTGGGTCTAGAGTCCACGCCACACTGAAGTACAACGGCGAAATTTTAGAACTAAAGACAGGGTGGCCGTTGTCCGCTAGAAAACAGAATGGCATAGAACAATACTACCTACATAAATGTAGGTAGTATTGTTCTATGCCATTCTGTTTTCTAGCGGACAACGGCCACCCTGTCTTTAGTTCTAAAATTTCGCCGTTGTACTTCAGTGTGGCGTGGACTCTAGACCCAGATTGACAGCCAATTAATATAACGGCAGTGCCACTACTGATTTCTCAGGCCATAGGATGTAGTTATAGCGCGCCAAGTAAATGTAAAGCAAGGAGAACTAAATTATATGGTCTTATGATAGAAAATAAAACACATTACTAAACTTTTAACTTTATTTTCATAGATAGACTGCCCAGTTGTTTAGAGCTCCGTAGGTACCTACATTTAAGCATTAATCTGTAGCCTTTTCGAATACCAATCTCTCCTTACTTATGCTAGATTAACGTACAGATAAATTGTAATGGGAAACCACTCCTAACAAAAATATATTTCCAAGAAATCACATTGTAATTTATCGATCACATACATTACCTAACATGCTAGTACTGATCCATTTTATAAGATTTATTGTATGATGAGGTTTACAGGCATTAATATTATATAGTTAATCGGAAAATTATCACGATAATAAAATCGGTCAGAAGAATGATGTGTTCGACCGGTTTCGGGAGTGTCAGTCCCACTACCCACACCCACATGCCCCTCAGTTGTACCGTACGAGGCCGTGTAAATTAATACTCACGGAAGTTTTACTACACTGATTGTTGGGAACATAATATCACGACAGTTATCGCAAGTCTTTTTGAGGCCTCTCAATGCCTTAGTTACAAGTCACGAGAGCGCGTTTCGGGGCTCTGACTTTTATGAAGGTACACCGGTCTAAAATATGCTTCAGAGACCTCAAAAATGTTACGCGTAGATTTTTTTCCCGTAAAGCCACCCAAATAGGTACGTTCAATATTGTGATAATGTTCCATAAAAGGTTGCGTTCATTTAGGTAGGTAGTTTACTTTCATTAAATAAATTGCAATATGATTTTTCATCTTACATAAACGAACTAGATACTTGTCTCAACAGCTATTATACAATCCCTTATAGACATCTATAGAATATAGTGCTAGTAATACTGTGACACAATAAGAATGCTAGTTTATTCTTGTGACGGCTGGATTCCTTCTACGCAGTCTGTTGTACTTACCTACGAATACCAAACGATCTTCGAGCATATAATCTATGCTCGAAGCAAGCAATACGCAGCGATACTGACGATCAGCTACTCTGAAGTTAATTGACGTAGCAGCTATAGTTTGCGCCATACAATTTGATACATAAAATTATAAAAAGAATTTTACGACTAATGCGGGCTAACAATTGGACCTACGTAACAACTTTAAAAGTCGAGAAAACTAGACTTTCCCTAAAATAGCACGAAATGTATCAGTTTAGAAGCGAATTAAATTTTATTAATATATTATACGGATAAATTTTGCGCTTTATTAGCAAGTTTCGTTTTCTTCAATACTGTAAGTTGGTCCCTGTTTGCATAAATGAGTCCAATTCTGTAAATTCAACGCCGTCATTGATAACCAATCTGTTCTTGTTCTCTTATTTATTAACGGGACAAGTGTGCTCAGATTAGATCACACGTCGGACACTCCATACAATGGCGCGCTAATCACACATATACCTACGCAAGTTGAAGTCTGTATACAACACACACACATGTATGAAGTTACGGTTGTCGTCTGATTGCCGCTCGCTGGTGACGTCAATTGGAATTCTAAAGCTTCAAGCCCGCATTGCTTGTCAGTTGTCACGGCTGACAACCGTACCGGCAAGCTCCGCAGGCTGGCAAAGGACAGGGCGAGCTCGGGGAGCGGGTGAGGAACCCGAGACTGGCGGGAGGCGGAGTGTCCGTTCTGAATGTAATATTAATGTCTTCTGTGACTAGATATAAGTACGTAATATGTGGTGTCAATAAAGTGTTATTGATTGATTGATAATAATATATTGCAAACTACTGCAACGCAGCTTAACCAGCATCACCGACAAAGGAATCCAGGCTTCATAACTATTTTATTATAATTGGTTGACTGCTACATAAATTGTGAGAAGAGTATTGTCATTGGAACGAGAGGTACATACATTACGATTACCTTACGAACATACATTACATGGGGTTTACATTTAAACAATAGATAAAATAGTGATCAGAACCTATGCGATTTAGTTACAGGCTTACAATGGACCCATGGGTAAAAACGGCTAAAATTGGAGAAAATAAATAAATAAAAATCATAAAATAATATTATTGATTTAATTTTATAAATAAACTAAATTGGATATCTAAAGACTCGATAAATCTAGCAAATAGAGGTTTATTTACATAAAAAAAAACGTAACTCAATAATTGATAAAAAATAAAAGAATAAAATGTACAACTTAAAATTTCATGATCTATGAGTAGAGAACTTAATAAGTTTATTTCATTATAATATGGGCACTGGACAAATAGTAGTATTTTTTTCTAAAGAAATAATAATTAGTGTAAATCTATAATGAATTTATCTTTTCATCAACATCACAGCATTCATTGACATAAAAAGTAAACAGTATGGCCAACTGAACAAAGCTAAAATAAACACTGGATTACATCTGGCAAGTCCAATTGAACAAATTGGTTCAATAGTAGTGTTGCCATAGCATAGTTAGGAATACAAATAAAAAATATTGCACAAAAATACCAGCGAACTACAAAAAACAAAAATCAACCAACAGATCTCATAAACCGCAAATGATATTAAATATCATTAATTTAAATTCTCAAACTAGTTCATTGATAGGTACAGCAAAAGCTTTATACAAATCTAAGATACGTTATCTCAATTGTCCAGTAAGCTAAGGACGAAAGAACAAAGCACTATGTACTATGTGAACGGATGAATAATAAACATTTTATTTACATTTACTATTGAGTCGCACTAATGCATTTAGGACACTAACATAGCTACTATATAGAGTAACTTGTATAATTTTCTTAATATTAAGTGTATAACCGCTACAGATATTTTTCTGTGAACATTAGATTTTTTCTACACAAAAAGTTTTAGTGCAGCAATACTGCCACCATATGATCACATTATCTACAAAAAAAACATGAAATGTGATACAATGGCAACATGTTCTACAATACTTTGTCCAAACGATAGAAAAATATATTTGTTTTTTTTTTTTCATATAAATAAAGCCTATTTTTAATACTTTGAAAAAATAAACCAGTCTTTCAAAATCAAAATATCACAAACGAAATGATCCAATATTTTAACTAGCACATTTGTACAAAGTATTGTTGTGTAGTAAAAGGACGTACAATTATAACAAGAGGAGTTGTATATTTACTTATAATTTGGCAATATGCAACTGCGAAACCTACAAATTTTTGTACATAACTATTTGACATGTAAGATTTTGAATTTTATAATAAAGTAAAAACTTATAAGGAGCCAATTCTGTTACACACTCTCTAACACAATCAAAATTTTCCATACATACATAAAATCACTCCTATTTCCCTTACGGGGTAGGTAGAACATCATGGATCATGAGGCCATTTGACTCCACATTTAACCGTGGTCAGAGGGTTAGATGGAAAGGAGAGGGGCCAGAGGGTATTTGAGGGTTAGAGGGAATGACAGGGTCATGTACCTACTGTTAGTCTGCAGTGATAAGGGAGTCAGCCTATCGCCTTCAAAACGCCAATTTCCGTCAAGTCCCTTAACTGCCATTTCTCCCAGTCCAGCACGGAAAGTTTAACTAAAATAATATCTTAAGCTTCAAATAATAATAGTAATAAAATAGTAATAAATTACTGGAACTGATTACCTTTTATTTGGTAATATAAATAAATTTGTTTGCCATCAATTTAAGGTGCATGATTTCTAATTGTTCTTACAAAATAAACTTCATATCCGAAACGGTAGTATTCCAATAGATTTCGTCGCGTCTTGCCCACTATCGCACTTACGTAACTTTTCCAAGATGTTCGGGTAGTTCGTAGCACGACGCCCACCTTTTAAAATCAACATACTTTAGATCTCGCTGATTCCACTTTTTCAATGTCAACATAAATAAAATCCGGTGTACTAATAATATGACCGGTGGTAATTTCATTTTATGAAACTAAACCAACAGGACTAAAATGTCCGATCATTCCAGTTCCGGTGGTGAAAAGAGTGTAACAGAATCAGCCGCGATGTATTTGAATTTTTAGGCATTAGTTCAATTGTAATTTTTGTTTTCTATGTCGATACAAAAAACAAACAACTTGTTGAAAGAAGTAGTGAAATAGTATTGAGTTATCATAGGATGGGCACACAAAGCACCTATGTATTCACAACAGCAATAATATAACTATACACACCCGTAACGCCAACTTTCGTAACAGTCTAATGCAAGTAACCGTCTATACATACTCCTTATATAGCGATGATTATATTATTACATAATAGTGATTAGGGAAAAGGTTATAAAAGTGTTATATTCAGTTAGCGTTGAAGCCGTTTAACGATATTAAAGTAACGTTACACCGAGGCAACATCATCGGTTGTAGGACATGTTACAATCACATAGAACATCATAACAATAATGTGTCCAACACTTGAATTTCTTTTTACGCTGCAGTACATGTAAATCTGCGCATTAAAAAAAAAAATAATAATAAAAAATTCATAAGTTTTACTTCGATACTTTTTGATGATCCTCGAGTTCTTGAGTAAGACTGCAAGTTGAGTATGTTTGCGTTATGTTTCTGTTTTACAATCACTTCGTTTAGCTTCGCTGACAGTTGAAAGATAAGGGAAAAATACATTGAACAAGCGATCATAAATTAAGATAAGACATTTCGACATAAGTTCATATTCATAAGCTTTTTTTTTGTACAAAACTATGGAATGTGATGTGTATACAATTCAGAGAAGAGAAGAAATAAATATATTTAATTATTCATTATAAAAATTTATCGCACCGTATTCATAAGAATCTCATTTAACATAATTTATATGACATTTATTACCGTCTTAATTAAATGAACTTGTCTTCAAATGAATAGTATACAAACAAATAAATATGGCCCATACGCTCAAATAACTAAACCACTAAATAAAGTGGTAACATAATTCCTTCATTTCATTTAGCTAACTAAAATTTGACTAAATATAATATTACTCCAAATAATCATTATAAATTGTTACTATATGACTGTGGAATATTTTAACCCTTACGCAGACATGTGTATTTTAATGCACATTTTTTTTGTAATCAATTATATACGTTTTTTTATAATGTATATAAATTTGATTGACATCGATGTTTTACGTGTATGATTTCTAATCGTCGTAACGATATGAATTTAATATGCGATATGGTAGTATACTAAAATCGGTTAACATAAATAAAATCCGATTTTCTAATATGACCAGCTATAATTTAATTTCATACATTTCATAATATAGAATAAAAACGCATGTTTGCAACTGTCGCTTGTGAATTACCAAATTATATGACGTGAATAACAATCGCTTTTGTTTCAGAATCGCCTTCACATTGAATTTGCACAAAATATTTTTAATAAACAAAAACAAGCGATCCACGCATTGTATATTATTAAACAATGTTTTGTATATTGGGACACCTTAAAAGTCTTAATACAACGAATATACAGGCAAAACTGAGCAACAAAATCCGTTGAAACAATCCACAAGCGTATTGACGATGATCTTACGGCTCAACTTCATAACTCTGTACATAAGCGCGATACAATTCATATAACCAAACGTGTGTCGTGTTGTACGTTTAACTGAAGTGGTTGGGTTGCGGCTGTACTGCCGGCCGCATGGGGGCCTGCATCCCTCCCATGGGCATCATGGGGGCGCCGCTCATACCCATTACCATCCCCCCTGGCTGTTGCTGGAAAGACAGAGATCGGCGTTTAATTCAAAATAAAGGCTAAGTGTGCTTACTTAGTCCAAATCGACGTCGCTTTACATGAAATAACTATAAAAATATCATCGAAGAAAACAACAGTACAAGATGTTAAACTTAAAGAATCATGTTTATCTTTTATTATTGAATGAAACTATATAATTAATGTTTATATAGAGTTGAAGATACAGAATATTGAGACTGAGCATGGATTAAACGAAACTAAGAGATCGAAGTGTAACGATCAAACCATTCTCAGAAAAAAGGAAACAACAGTTTGTGCATGCTCATAATCCATTCACAACCATGCTTATATTTAACAGATGCCTATATTTTATACTAAACGTTTGTTATAGCATAAATAATGTCAGTTTTAAACTATCTGTATAAATCTTACCTCCGTATCAGGATCTGGTGTGAAGAGCCTACAATGGGATCCTACAGTGCCATCTAGCTAACAGTGGGAACTAAAGCGAACACTACGGGTCTCCAAAGAAGGGGTACGGCTCAAACTAAATAAGCAAATAATACGGACATTATTTAATCGCACACCCAATTTAGTTTTTATAACACTAAAAATGCATATCAATGCATGTCAGATTGGGCACATAGTTTACGGTTAACCCTAAAAACAACACGTACAGTTTTTGTTAAAATGAATTTTGACGCTGTCAAAGTTACTCACATTGGATACACAACAATCACATTTATCCAAGACCGTATATATTAGAACATTTTTATAGAGCACGAATGATTTGAACAAGAATTCTGTTTGCATATAAACATACGATGTCATGTTTAATATCAAGTCATAATATCAAAGATACACAATGCACCCAGCATTGGTTTCACCTAGCCAATGCACTTAAGTGTTGACAGCAGTCACAATTCGGCAGTCAGAAGTATATACTGAGATTTTTTACTGGTTTTGTTAGAACGCTGAGGCGGCAGCAAAGCGAAGCATATAATCTCGGTTACCAACAAATTATTTTAAATCTACCATTGTATTCAAATTGACGTCAACATATTATTGACGCTCGTTCAGTATATCCGATGTGCGTTCAAATACATCCGAAATAATAAAAATCATAGCGCAACTTACCATCACATAATGCGGGGGGTGGTATGTGTGTGGCAAAGTATGGGGCATGGGTGGTAAGTTCATGCCGGGGCCCTGGAAAACGCAAAATAAACGAAGCATGCTACGGGATAACAAAAAAATGCAAAAGGGATCGGGAACTCCAACTTTACAGAAAAACAGAGACGCTATCATTTACACCTCTACTTCTTTCGTTCCATCTTATAGTGGGTTTCCTAATCTCCCGACGGCACTTCATGGCTCTTTTCAAGGTAAATTAATAGTATCTTGTAGGATTGTGTGTTCGACATCATTTCCAGCTAGCGGACTAATTTGTCATTAAGAGCGGTGTTGTCACGTGATCTCCAATACAAATAGGATACAACTATTATCTATCTCTAAACATGCTCGAAGTGCGTCCGGAACCTAGGATCCCCAACACATAATTATGTTTTAAATCATAAATGTATATGCCTCTACAGTTTGATTTTGTCAAATTTCGTTAATACCTTCGGAAATACTGAACTTAAAAGCTTAGTTTAAAATTTGGGAAAAAAGTAAATAACCGGAAACGCGTAATTTACTGATAAAATAACATATATATATGTATATATATGTTGATTCTATGCTAACATTTGATATTATGTTACGTTGATATTATGCTAACACTCCATAGTGGAGTGCAACAGGCGAGTTAGCGGTCAAGTGTAAGGTCGTGTACCAAGTACAATACGACGCCATCTCTAGTTAAAATAACCGGACAAGTGCGAGTCAGACTCGCCCATCGAGGGTTCCGTACAAACTAGTAGATAAAAAGGGAAAATCACATATTTTCCTTCATAAACCGAAAAATATACATCGTAAAAATATTTCAAAACCTGTTTTAGCTTATGCTAATAAAGCGCTTTCATATGATACCCCACAATATGGTTAAAGAACTTTAAAATTTGGACCCTCATTCCTTGATTAAATTAAAAATATCCAGTTTTCGGATTTTTTCCTATATGTGTACTCTAACACAATGCTTCTTGCCAAATTTCATTGTTCTAGGTCAACGGGAAGTACCCCCATACGTTTTGATTCCCTTGTGAGTGTCGAAATGTGCGTTTTTTGCGATATATTCGGCTGTAACTTTTTTTTTTACGAAAACTGAGAAATTTTATTTTTCTTTCTGCAGCAAGAGACTATGGATCTGCGAATATGGTTTTAATTTCAACTCGATACCATTAGGCGTTCCCGAGATAAAGGTCTTGACACCCGGACAGACGGACAGACAGACGGACAACAAAGTGATCCTATATGGGTTCCGTTTTTTTTCTTTTGAGGTACGAAACCCTAAAAATGAAACAATAACATGTTTTTTTTTGTTAGATAAATCTACAATGGACCACTAACTCGCCTGATGATAGATTATTTTCAGACGATAGGCTATATAGGCCAGGCATAAAATTGACCTTCACTAGTCTATTTTCATTTCATTCTATATATAATATACTTAGTCTGGCCATAAATACTGTTACAGTTAAAAATAAGAAAGATATTACATTTGAATTTGGAATCTGTCATTTTTATACGATTGTTCATTGAGTTTTCTAATTATGGCGCCAATACATTGTACAATATTTTGCGATATTAAAATGGAGTGGGGTGATAAAGAGAACCGAATCGCTGTGATTGCATTACACAAAGTTGGTATGGAGCCAAATGCAATTTTTAAAACTCTCCATACGCTTGGTATTAGTCAAATGATTGTGTACCGGGCTATTAATAGGTACAATGAGACCTCCTCTGTTTGTGACAGAGAAAGATCTGGCCGTCCACGTAGTGTTCGTACGAAAAAGGTGGTCAAAGCAGTAAAGGAAAGAATTCGAAGAAATCCTGTCCGAAAGCAAAAGATTTTATCTCGGGAGATGAAGATAGCACCCAGAACCATGTCGCGTATTTTAAAAGATGACTTAGGACTTGCAGCCTATAAGAGACGCACTGGTCATTTTTAACTGATAATTTAAAAAAGAATAGGGTGGTAAAATCGAAACAACTACTGAAGCGGTACGCAAAGGGAGGTCACAGAAAAATTTTGTTTACGGATGAGAAAATCTTTACAATTGAGCAACATTTTAACAAACAAAATGACCGTATTTATGCTCAAAGCTCTAAGGAAGCTTCCCAATTAGTCGACAGAGTGCAACGTGGGCATTATCCGACTTCAGTGATGGTTTGGTGGGGTGTTAGCTATGAAGGAGTGACTGAGCCATATTTTTGTGAAAAAGGTATCAAAACATCGGCACAAGTGTATCAAAATACCATTCTTGAGAAGGTAGTTAAGCCCCTTAACAACACCATGTTCAATAACCAAGTATGGTCCTTCCAACAAGACTCGGCGCCAGGTCATAAAGCTCGGTCCACGCAGTCTTGGTTGGAAGTGAACGTTTCGGACTTCATCAGAGCTGAAGACTGGCCGTCGTCTAGTCCTGATCTTAATCCGCTGGATTATGATTTATGGTCAGTTTTAGAGAGTATGGCTTGCTCTAAACGCCATGATAATTTGGAGTCCCTAAAACAATCCATACGATTGGCAGTGAAGAATTTTCCCATGGAAAGAGTGCGTGCTTCTATTGATAACTGGCCTCAACGTTTAAAGGACTGTATTGCAGCCAATGGAGACCACTTCGAATAAGCTTTTATATTTTAAATTGTTTTATATTTATGTATTAAACTAACACACTGTAAAAGTAATAAATATTATTTGCAATAAAAAAATAATTTTTTTCTTCGTGACAATATTTATGGCAAGACTAGGTATAATCTAAGCTATCTTACTTCGTTCATACTGAATGGACAATAACGGCCCGACGACCGATGAGAGCTCACAATTTAAAAAACCAAAGCCACCAATTATTATTGGTCGGAAGTGCATTGTGCATTCACAATAAGATAGATAAAGTAACCCCGAGATTGTAGGAATGTTGCCATTTAACGTCATGCCGTCATTTAACATCAGCAGGCTTAGACAAGTGGCAAACGTCCCTTTTTCTACAAACGCTTGCGCTTCCAAAAGCAAATAAACTGTCGTGCCGTCGTCATTTACTTTTCTATTCTACTCACGTTTAGGAAATTATAAATCCTTATTCTGTATGATCATCGGATGCGTTACGTGAACTAAACGTGAGTGCGTTGACAATGAAAATTACACTTTAAGTTTAAAACTCTAGTCAAATTTTTACTGACACACACTCACGTCAATTTCACGTAACGCGGTCAACGGTCATACGGAATCAGAACCCTGGTGAGCTGGCGGTAAATCCAATTCTTTATTGGCACATAAGTACATAATGATGTTAAGATGTAAAGTAAATATTTGTAGCCTTCCCATAATAAGAAAATAGAAATGTACTCACTATTTTCTTATCATATCTTCAATATGATACTAGTTTTTGTTGAATAGTTGGAATGTATATGACGACTTATTTTACTGTAAAAGTATATGGTGCTAACCCAAGTATACCATCTTTGTTTTTCTGTATACTGCTCTATGTCGTACGGCATAAAGTAACTTGTTGCAATTAACTGAGAGAAATGAGAGTGAAAAAAAAGTTTTAGCGCAAATGCAACACGTAAAGCAGCTTAGCTCGGAAAAAAGAAAATAGGTTGTGTACTGGATATTCACAGGTTACTAGTTTAAAAAAATAAAACAGATTTGTACACATATTATTTTGTTAATATTTTAAATCATTAATGAAATAACGGTACTATGCACGCTGGGTGAGAGTAATCTTTCAATCATTTCATGTAACTATAAATATTCATAATATTTATAGGTGTAAATAGTATGAGTAAATATAAAAGAAATTTGCGACAGGAAAAATATAGCAAAAGTTTTGTTTTTTTCAGTAAAAAAATAAACACGATAATGTGTATATTTTAAAAACAAGTTTCTGAGTATCATTAAAAAAAATAAGGTTTTTATAGTTTATAACAGGTAAAATGACACATTTAATCCCTAAATAAAATAAAAAAACATATTAAGAAAAATATTAAAATAAAATGTTGCTAAGACTACCAATTGAAAGTAAAACTCATAATAACAAAAGCTACGTCTAAATTCAGTTTCTAATACAAAGATAAACAAATACAAAACAGAAAAAATTAAACAAAATAATTAATTAAAATATACGCGATTAATCCGTTAAAAGTTGTAAAATTTCATTGAATAATACATTAAAAATTCTATTTTTAGTGAAACTAGAGTGTAGAGTGCAGTGGTGTTATATAATACGCACCATAGGCCTGTATCCCGCCCCGGTGGTGGCCTGCATCGGCTGCGGCGTCCAAGTCGCTCCCGGCTTGCTCGCGTTCTTCGGCGAGTTCCATTGCATCGGTCTGGGTCGAGGTTTACGTCGTCAGGTTGGTACGTGGTATGTGGTACGTGGCGATCTCACGGAACGTGAATGAAAGATATTCTTTATCAGGATAAAGCCCGATTCGCTTTATATTAGCTATTTAATGAACTACCCCCCATTAGCACGTCCCATGTGAATAGATACCCACCCTTTCCCTTTATGTTCTATTTCAACACATGATTAGCGCGCTTAGGTTATGTACTCGTGCATAACCTAAGCGCGCTAATCACTCGGGGCTCTCGGGGGTTATTTATCTCAGATATCTACAGTTCAATAATAAGCAAGTTGGAACAGTGCTCGAGTTTCAGTCAAGGCGAGCGGCGGCTCCGGTGACTGTGTAATAAATACGAATCTAACGCCATCTTTTATTGAAATCGGCCCAGACCAACACCACAAAGGAACATACATAAGCTACTAAGCACTTTACCCTCGTATGTATCGCGAGGCCGGGTAAATGTGTTTGAATCTCAATTGGCCGAATCTGATTCATAGAACTGTCCGATTCCAGATGTGTTACTCGATGCGACTCTGATTCCATAACTTTATTAGCCACAAGTTTCATTTACTCGAACAATTATTAGGTTAAGTTCGTTATCCACCATCCACGAGCTCCATCCTCGGCCACACAGTCGCTTAACATCAGGCGAGTTGGTGGTCAATCGTAGATCTATCTCGCGAAAACACTGGCCTTGTGGCTCAGTTGGTAGTATGTCTGCCTGCTGTGCCGTAGGTCGTGGGTTCGATCCCCACCCAGGGCAAACATTTGTGTGATGAGCACGGATGTTTGTTCTGTGTCTGGGTGTTTCTATGTATCTTAAGTATATATTTACAAAAAAAAAGTATATATGTATTCTGTTAGCCATCTAGTTTCCATAGTACAAGCTTTGCTTAGTTTGGGCTAGATGGTGTTGTGTGAAATGTCCACAAATATTTATTTATTTAATATTATTTTATAACAAATCTGCTTTATTATATAAATATAACCTTTTATCTGCTTTATTTATTATTTGCAAAAGTTTGGTTATCCGATATCAATTATTATTATTTTATACACAAAAACCGTCTTATTACAAAGATTCAGTTATCAGACGAGTTGGCAAATAAGTTTTTGGTATTTTCATTGTCTTTTGAAAACCCCCATTTCGGGAGAATTATTTATATTAGATATTTCATAATTCTGAACATAGTTTACCCTCATTAGTATGTCATCTTTCGCACAATTCATTGACACTTGGTTCAGTGCCCTCTCCAGTGTCGGACGAGCACTGTTCCGCGTCTCCGTAAAATATAACAACAGTGTGGTTTACAAAGCTGTGGAGCACGATTATCTACATTTTCTTTTTACACTGGACTCTGCTGATTTTGTGGATAAACACGAGAAAAGCTTTCATTCACGTTATTGGATCTAGCTACGCTTTTAGTCTAATTTTCTATTGAGTGAAAAAACCAAGAGGGTAGCTAAATTGAGTTATTTAAATGAACACATAAAAATCTCTTTTATGCTGTTATCCAACAAAAAAAAAATATATTTTTGTAACCAGTTTCTTACAAGAAACAGATAAACAAAACAAAACTCTGATATAAAATAACCAAATAAAGAGACCTTTAAACCAATAACGACGTCTATTTAGACGTATAATTTACTAGCTCTAACATATCTAGCTCTGTTCGCGCCAACATATTTGATGAGACATCAATATTGGTTGAATGTGACGATAATTAGTAATAGAATATATAACACACAAAGAACATCTAACTAATATCACTTGACTGGCATTAAGTTTTGAGCGAGGGTAGCCCGAAACTTGTCAAACTTCAAGCTGGTCACAGTGCTGGCGAGTCGACGGCCACCGCTGTCCGGTACTTGACACGAGCTTATGAACACATTACTGAGTTAGGCAGAGGCCAAACAAGCGTCATTTTTTGAGTTATGAATATCGTAATTTACGCTGCATCCAGTTTCATAAAAAAGTCCTGTTTGTGCTACATGGTGACGCAAAATGAGTCTTCATTTTCAATTGAAACTCGAAAAATAGTTGCTCACAACTCAAAACATACGTTCCTTTGGCTTCACCCCTAGTCATAAGTTTCATTTGCCCGGACGACAATTAAGGTTAGTTTCGTTAACTTTCATTATTCTAACTCAAAAACCTTATTATTCACAAAGGTTTGAAAGTGTTTTCAAATGAGTCTTCAGCAATTGTATGTCTGTCGATAGATCAGTGTTTTACATGCGCATTTTGTGGTTGTCTAGGCATTCAAATAAAGAAAATCAGAAAGTCTGAATTAAATACTTTGAACTCGACATTAACGACATAAGATGGCGTTAACTGTCCCATAACATGCTTATTATATATTTTGATCGACGCGTGTTTGGTATCTCTATCGCGAATCTATTATTTTTTTACTGACAGTTTAATTTTGATAAATCAACCTAGTCCGCGACCGTCGGTGGAGCACTGTAACCTGCTTAACTACGTCACATCACGGGATATCATAATTTATTTAAAAGGTTTCTATAATCGCCAAAATAAACTTCATTCAAGCTAATAAAGAAATATTCTATGGAATTACTTAATAAAAACATTTTGGTTAATCGAAATATAAATTAAAAAAAAAAAAACGAATGGCAAAATATTGAAATTGGCATTTCATTTTACATAGAAAAGGGCATTAAAATGATATCAAAATATTGAAAAAGTTTGTAAATAAGTCCATAGAAATCGATTCACACATTCCACTAATAAATAAATAAAACTCACTTCTGCGCCGAAGCCGACTTATTGATGGACAAATTGTTGGCCAACTGAGCGAGGGACGAGTCCAGATCACCAGTGAGGACCTTGCCTTGTTGCTGTTGTTGTTGACCTGGATATAAAACCTTATTAGCATAAGCATAAAGTTGGATTTTGCATGACGATGATGATGACAACAATGGTCGGCCGTCCACTTGACCACTAAATGCGGCCACACGTTGGATCAGATTTTTTATAATTTGGTATGTCATCATATTGAGCGGTTGGCCGTGTGCTGCTATTTGTAGTCGCATTTACCGCAAATGCTGGATTATACCTGACTAGTGATTGTGAGCCTTAGTATGCCAACAGTGGCTGCATCTAGTACTATGGCCACTAGTGGCCAAGTGGGCAGTAGATTTACGGGCAACAAGTACATCACTTGATCATATCATATTTATGGAGATTAAAAACGTAGTAAGCGACGACAGGTACAGCACAATAGGTGATATTCCACAGATATGGTTGATCAAACGTGTACACGGATACTGTTTTAAGTAGCTCTGGAAATGAAATGTAGTCGAACACATCTAAAGCATGGAAGATGAACGGCGCAAACTGTGAAAACATTTAGAATAGCAATACAATGAGGAAATTGCTATGGGATCTTTATAAAGTACAAGCGAACTGATGATCGTATGCTTTGGTTCGAAATGGTGTACAAATCGATATCGGAAACACATCGATCGTGCAAAACGGCTTGGACAATCATGAGATTTCAGCGAAAGAACGATTTTCAAACAAAGGCGTAGGGTTCAAAATGACGATGACTGAACGTTGTTACCTAAATGAGGTACTGGCCGCAACTAAAACAAAGGTAACGTCGAAATATTACCGCCATGCTATAAACTGAAGAATTAAAAACAGCTCTATGTACATATTAATAAGGCACTGTGCACTGTGGGGGGTAGTAATAAAAACAAATACAAGCGTCCAATTCGGAAAATTTTTCTACAAAAAAACACAACACAGTGGCAACTAAAAGCGGCCATTTTCAATAATCGAACCGGCGGTCGGCATCATCGGCTGTCGGGCGGGGGAGCCAAACATGAGCGACTGTGGCTGCATCGACATGACGTCACTGAACTGCTGAGCCGCCATCGGCTGTGGCTGCTGAGTGATCGGCTGGGACCTGGCCGGGGAGCCGCCTAGAGACATTCTCATCACTTCTTCGAGGTCGTCGAAGGCAGACTTGGGCTGCGAGGGGAGGGAGGCGGGGGGAGGAGGAGGAGGAGGACGGGCGGGGGAGGAGGACATCGGGGCGGGCTCTCCCATGCCCAGGAACGGGTTCGCGCCGGCAGCTTGCAAGAAACGGAGTTTACATTTACATACATACTACCATCACCATAGAGAACGAATTGCAGTTTACGCTGTCCTGATTGCATTCATTTGAACAATTTCTGTAGTCACCTCGACTTCACACTTTGTTTTTAATGCAATCAAAATAGCTTTTGGAAAATAAGTTTATTATGAGAATTATTGAAAAACGTAATTAATTACAGATTTTTTTTATGTGACATAGAGAATAATATTACTTGAACATACGTTGATGAATATTATTTTGAACTTTAAAAGTGTAATTTTTTAACACTAAGGCCTAGATTAATATGTCATACAATTTTTTTATGGACACAGTTTCCGATCTTAATGTTGTTTTTTTCATAGACTATGTATTTTGGATGATACATTTTAGTTTTTATTTTCAATATTTTAAACGTAAGTCCATATTTTGTGTAATAATATAATAATAATGCATGTTTTCCCTGTTGCTGAAGTACAACATGTTGTGTGGATCAATAGACGTCAAACTGGAACTAGACATTCCCTCCTGCGATGTTGAATGATCATTTAGCCAGTACATGTCATTGTTTCGTCCGAACATTATGGCTTTTAATTTAGAATATTTAAAAAAACATGTAATTGTGTACTGTAACTCAAATAATGAAAATTTTACAGGAGCTGAGTAAATGTGTACTTTGATGTTTTATAATTATTATTTTTTTAATATTGCAATTTTTTACTACATGTTTATCTCATATTTTATATTTTTCAGTCCACATTATACGTCATATTTCATCATTTTTAGGGTTCCGTACCTCAATAGGAAAAAACGGAACCCTTATATGATCATTTGTTGTCCGTCTGTCCGTCCGTCCGGGTGTAAAGACCTTTATCTCTGGAACGCGTGAAGGTATCTAGTTGAAATTAAAACCATATACGCAGATCCATAGTATCTTGCTGCAGAAAGAAAAATAAAATTTCTCAGTTTTCGTTAAAAAAAGTTACAGCCGAATATGTCGTAAAAAACGCACATTTCGACACTCACAGAGGAATCAAAACCTATGGGGTACTTCCCGTTGACCTAGAACTCTGAAATTTGGCAAGAAGCATTGTGTTAGAGTACACATATAGGAAAAAATCCGAAAACTGTTTTTTTTTATTTAATCACAAAAAAATTGTGTCTCTATGCAAGGAATGAGGGCTGCCTCAAACGTTCGCTCGCTCGGATCCGAGTGGTGAGCAAGGAACGTGTTTAATATTTTTACGATGTATATTTTTCGGTTTATGAAGGAAAATATAAAAAAAATATATGATTTCTCCCTTTTATTTAGTTTGTACGGAACCCTCGGTGGGCGAGTCTGACTCGCACTTGTCCGGTTTTATTGTTACATATTTATCCGAGCCTTATTTATCACATTATATTTCAATACCACATAAAAACATTCGACCGCCGACAGGAGAATCTAATTAATTGTACTTTTTCATGAAACAATCTACAATGTGCGTTTCACTGCTGTTTGTTTTTGCAAAGCTGTACTTTGAGAAGCTTGATTGTTTTGAGTGATTGAATTTGTTTGATTATTTTTTCTTGTTAACTTGTTAATACGCTGTACTATGCCGATATCTATGGTTCTCCAGCCAATTGCTTTAAATCAAATAACTTAATTGTAATCACCGAACTTCGATATGGATATGACCCGTGTCCAGGCTAGTATTAGCCCTGGGAACCGAACATTAACCGAGCTAGTAAGATAAAAATATGTTTATAGAGTTACATTGATCAGTTTCTCCCGTGGCGTGCATGACAGTAGCGTGTCCGCGGCTCACCTGCCGACGAGTCAGTGTTATCGAATACGTTAGAGAAGTTAGCCTCCGGTACGAAGGCGCCGTTCCCCTGCGGGAATGGCGCAGTGGCGCCCCCGTTCACGTGCGGCGGCCAGAGCGCGCCCGGAGCCGGCGCGGTCGCGGACGGACCCGACGCTACACAAGTGACACTACATGCTAACACTTGCCACCTGATATGGCCGGACTTTATGGACTATTATAAATATGGCAACTCTCGTGGTACTTGCTTTTCAAATTGGTCACGTACTACATAAATGCTTTATCAAAATCAAAAAAAATTACAAATAGAAGACCGTCAAAATATGGTATCAGTGTTTTTTTCTGATTTCTACCCCCTAAACATTATTAGCTTTCTATGACTCTTTTTTTCGTCTTATTAGAATACAAATACAAATCATTTATTGGTAAATTGTTATTTACAAGTCAATTGATCACATAAAATTAAATTAAATAGTAAAATATTTATAATTATATCAGTACAAAAGCAAATCATCATAGAATCATGGCTGGCTAGACTTGTATGTTTTTTTTTTGTTACAACTCACATATGTTACATATTATCTTTACCATTGCCACAAATGTTGCCATATTTATAATGAAAGCAGGTGAATGTGGTTTTATTTTCTGTATATTTTTTTATTTATGTTTTCTATATTCTGTTTACTTACTTTTTATAAAATGTATAAAATCATATTTTTAAAAAGTGTGTATGTACATTTTGTGCATATATATTGTATTATTGTGGTGTCGTAGGTGGTACCGCTAGGGATGTGCTATTTACATTTAGTGTTGTGCTAATTGAAATAGTGAGTGTTAATAGAAAAAGATATCTACTACTACATAACTACACGATAAGTTTATAGCATGTTCTAATTATGGTTTTCGTATAAAACCTTGTTATTATTGAACTAAACACAGGTACATATTAGAAATGTTTAGTCAGTTATTGTTGTGCGAGTATATGTTAGAGAAGTAATTTTACTGCAATCAATACATAATAAAATATTTGCTGAAAAATATTAACAGTACATGAATTGCCATACTCAGTTTTGACACTATTATTAAATAAAAATTGAATCACAAGTCTATGTCACCTCAAAATGTAGCCTAAAATTCTAGACAGAGAAGAGTAAGATGGAACCTTTTTTAACGAAACTTTGGAACCACATTTTGCGTATCATCCTCCTGTAGCTTAAAAAGCTTGACCGATTTTGTAGTGTGAGGCGTCCTCACTCACACTTGGCTATAACAGTCCAATGCTGACAATAAGGTCCGGTTCGTTCGAGGCGATTAGGCGTCCGCTCAGAACGACGGCCTTTACAGCGTGACCATAGATTTTTCTGGACAATTTACCGACTAACTGACTCTGACCATGAATTTCATAGCCAAACCACACAAAGCCAATGACAATAGACAGATATTGTAGAACAGAGTAAATATTTTGAGTTCGACGGCAATGGAAGTTGGTAACCTATTCATAATCCGAAATACATATGTTTGAATCTTATTTGTCCGAATCTATCTCATAGTACTTGTTCGAATCCAGACGTTGTACTTGACAAGAGTTTCCGATTCCATATGTGTGTTAGCCATCAGTTTCATTTGCCCGAACAGTTATTAGCGTAGGTTTGTAAGGTCTCAAACGATGTATTTATTGTAACAAAACAATTTAAATATTTACTCTTTTATTATATGCAGAAATCTTCTTACTCGTAGTTGTCAAATATATCAATTATTAGATTAGGTTCGTTAGGTTTCTTTTTAAACTTTCGTATTACAAAGATTCGGTGAACAGACGAATTGTTGAATGAGCTATAGGGATTTTGGTAGTCTTTTGTTTTTTTTTATATACAATATAGGTTTGCGCTTCACCGCCAACTCACCTGATGTTTAAGCGATTCGGACTATAGATAGGTAAACATGAAAACTTCATTGCCAGAGACGTTTAGCCATCAGGGGGGAAGGTGGTGTCGGCGACATACCGGCGAACATGTCAGCGAAGGGGTTGCTGAGTGAGAGCAGGTCGTCGCTCGCCCTCCCCGCGCCGCCCGAGCCGCCGCCGGAGCCCGGCTCCGGGGGCGCCGGCCCGAACAGGTCCACTATAGACTGCTGGTTGTTCGCGGGCGCAGACGCGAGGAACGGATTGTTCGCCGCGTTGGTCGGAGACTGGACCTTGTTCTGGAACGGATAGAGGTCACAATTGAATGCTTTGGAGGTGGGCTGTTTGTCCCGTCACCGTATTGAATGATCTGCGTATGATAGTAAGGACACATGTACAATGCAAAGTATATTGTAAGTGTAATATGATTTCCAACATTTTTTTCGATAAATGTATTCAAATTTAAATAACTGACATAACAATGGTACTTCGATGAGGCTCTCCAAGAACGGACTTTTCCAAAGATCGCCTGTATAGATATTCCCAACAATATTCGATTATTTTTTTCTGAAAAATCTGATCAATCTTTTTCGTTTCACCATATATATATGTAGATGTTCGAGTGAGATGGTAATGAGATTACATAAACTTAACGAACGATTGAACAAACACATTAAACAAAAATAAATCCAACAAATTAATGATCATAGCTTTCCAACATGATTTGGATCTTTATTTACAATTCATAATAGAATATAGAAATTACGTTATAATAGAATACGATATACTTATAAACAGCTTATAAGCTTCATTTTATTTACATGATATTTGGTTAGCGGCGATTTCAATGTACCATTTCCTTAACAAAAATGACATTTCAAAATTGATGCTATCCTTGTCTCGCACACAAGTCAAAATGAATAAAGCGATAAATGATAATGTAGTAAAATTAGTTAAATATGAGAGAGGTAGCAAGCGAGATAAATATAGAAATTATAATCTAATGCCCGACTGGCGGATAGCCTACAAGTTGCAGTCAATTTGAAGCCGAAAACATCAGCACAATATTTTCACATTTAGCGCGCACATATCGCATTCAAGAAAGATTATATAATATGCTATGTCAGATCTAGTATAAGGAGAAAATAAAGTGGAGCTATATGTGCCTCTTTTACGATAAAACGGCTTAACACATTTAATTAACTTTTGGAATGGGGATAGCTTACAGTATGGAAAAACAGGTAACTTTTTATCTCAAAAAAAAAAAATAGCGTCATATGGCAGTCCAGGGCGAGTGACCGCGGGGCGCCACTATTACAACTATAAAAAGAAATGGTTCAACAAAATCAACGCCAATATCAACCTTATGCAGTGCAAATAACACTAGACTTTAAATATAATAGGTACACAATAATGTATAATTCAATAACATACATTAAACTGAATAATCAACAACATAATACAAAACAATACATAAAAATAACACACAATATAATGAGCGCGCCCGGCAACACCCTGTATAAATAAAAAATAACCCAATTTTACCAAGTCACGAACTGCATATTTCTACTCGGAGCTTAAGACACATTACATTTGACAGTTCGAAAAATGACTCGCAAAAATCGGGCTATAATCCGCTATCCCAGAAGCGATGTTAAACACCATGTATAAAGAAGACAGAATCCCCGTGTTTTCCTTACAAGTATCTCTGTAACGTCTTCCTCTCCGGTCCATTCAGCACCTTGCAATAAGTGCACCTGTTTCAAAATACATGCTGTCAGTTTACACGCTCTACAACATGAGATACAGGTTAGATAGGCGATGTCGGATGCTGTCACCTCACTCTCAACTGACGTTTGCTATTGGCATTAACTTGACATTGGCGGAGTTGTGAAACGTCTTCACAAGCGACAGCAAAATTTGTAATATCTTGGGTAAGTTTTATATCAATGGTAATGGGGTATGTAAAGAATATTTTCGATACTTTTCGGGGTTAGGGTTCCGTACCTCAAAAGGAAAAAAACGGAACCCTTATTAAGGATCACTTTGTTGTCCTTCTGTCCGACTGTCAAGACTATCTCGGGAACGCGTGAAATTAAAACCATATACGCAGATCAGGGCCGTAGCCAGGAATTCCTTCCGGAGGGGCTTCAGCAATGGACATGGGCATAGCTTTTAGCCTTCTAATAGCGGGGAGTCGGGAGTCTGCCATGTTGTCCCATATCTAACTTATAATGTGCAAGTGTAGCGAGCAAAATTATTTTTTATTTTTAATGAGCACTCAGCGCTTGCATGACCTAAATATAAACAAAAATAGGTAATAAGTAAGCATGAGCGAAGCGAGCGCGTTTTTTTTTAGTAGTGTTTTATAATGTAATATGCTCAATTTTCGAATTTGTGAACTCACAATACTTCTATGTCAAAATAGTAATAATGCGCGAGCGCGAAAATTTACTGGTGTTTTTATAGTAATATGCTTTATTTCTCGTATAGTGAACCTATAGTACTTCCATATGAAAATAATATGAATGCGAAATTTTTTTTATTGTGTTTTATAGTAATATGCTAAATTTCTCGTATTTGTGAACTCACAGTACTTCTATGTCAAAATATTACTATTTTGACATAGAAGTACTGTGAGTTTTGCGTGAGCGCGAAATTTTTTGTGGTGTTCTTACAGTAATATGCTTTATTTCTCGTATTAATGAACCCACAGTACTTCCATGACAAAATAAAAGATTTTTTTAAAGGTTTTTAATATTAAATCATGGAAGTGATTTGATTCATTAATCGTGTTAGCGAGTCCTAGATTTTCTTGGACCAGATGAATCAAATAAGTAACTGTGTTAAAAGGAAATATCCGACTGGTACAGAGCGACTTTAACACTATCAAAATTGGACCCCCTGCCTACGGCCTTGACGCAGATCCATAGTCTCAAGCTGCAGAAAAATCAAACTTCTCAGTTTTCATAAAAAAAAGTTACCGAATATATCGCAAAAAACGCATATTTCGACTCTTGCAAGGGAATCAAAACCTATGGGGTACTTCCCGTTGACCTATAACTGTGAAATTTGGCATTAGAAGCATTGTCATATAGTACACACAAAGGAAAAATCCAAAAACTGCACATAATAATTTAATCACAAAAAATAGGGTCTTCAACTTTTTAAAGTGCTTTAACCTTATCATGTGGGGTAGCATATGAAAGAGCTTCATTAGCACGAGCTTCTTTATTTATTTATTTGTTATCCAATTATATCATTTAAAAAAAACAAAAAAACATATATAATTTCCTCCTTTTATCTACTAGTTTGTACGAATCCCTCGGTGGGCGAGTCGGACTCGCACTTGTCTGGTGTAATAAAATATTATTTGCTGTTTCACAGACACCCGGGTCCGTGAGTTTCATAATTTTTAACAAACATATGTACTAACTGCATGTGAATTTTGTTCCCGAGTCACGCGTGACATTACTATCGATATAGAAACCAATATGCTGTATTGGTTTCTATATCGATAGTAATGTCCATCTGATACTTTTGAAAATAATTATTGTGCTGAATTAGACCCCGTTACAGTCTCATTATAATATTATGAATATATATAGCACACCCGGATCAACACTGCATTATGTCGAAATAACATTTATTAAGAACATCCGAAAAACCATTATCTCCGTCATAGAAAATAACGGTTAGAAAAAGTTGTTATTTTGAGTGAACGCAGTGTTTGTCTGGGTGTGCGACATACAGACGATACTCGTGAGAGCGGTAGGTACAGTATTGGTACCTTGTACTGATTCATGGCGGCCTCCTCCTCGGCGAGCACCTGCTGTTTGAGCGAGTCGTCGATGAGCAGGGCTCCGTTCCCGGTGCGGTCGAGCCGCGAGGAGGCGGCCGCGTGACCGAACGACGACGACGTCGACGACAGCGCTCCCATCACGCTGGCCACGTTCTTCTGGGCGCTACACATCAACAAACACAACTGTTACATTAACTGAACTGATAAACAACAGACAATAAATGTCTGAAACTATTTTGATGAAATATAACTTGCGCTTAGCATCAGTCGACAGACGAGTTAGCGCAAGCCTAGTTTCGAATAAAAGTACAATCCCGATGAAATCCTCTTTCTTAAAAAAAAAAGATCCACCCGTTTGAGAGCTACGATGCCATACAAACATACATTTTGTGCGTCAGTAAATAAGTAACGTCTGGCGACACTGGGTATTTGTAATATAATGTCAGATCCGTTTTTGATTTCCAGAAATGTTCCACACAATCCGACATAGAGTACAGACTCTATGTCGGATTTGTAAACAGTTACATAAACTGCTATCGGGGCAAAAAGGAACTAACAACTCGAAGTACATACTACTATGGTATTCTGCGGTCTCGACTGAACACAATAATACAAGTTCAGAAAACGCAAAAATAAAACGCATGAACCGATTTTGGAGAAACATAGCTCATTCTCGATCAAATCCTCTATCAAACATCCACCAGTTTGAGAGCTAGAGTACGATGTAACAGACACACTGATGCACACAGTAGCGGAGAGCGGCGCCTCCTCTCGTCAGTAGAGCGGGCGCGTGTCGGGTACCTGGCGGTCTGCGTGGGAGTGTTGGCGGCGGAGCCCTTTTTGCCCTCGAGCGTGGCGAGATGTCCCTCGAGCGCGTCCAGCAGGCTGCTCGGCGCCTTCGTCAGGTCAGGGATGTCGCCCTTGTCTATGCCCACGTTCTCTGCCACCTGCGATCAGATAACACCCCGTGTTCCGTGACGACCTACGTTTTTATAATAGTCTAAAAGGCAAATGTGCTTTATTTTGTTCACATTTTCACTTTCCATCAGGTTGTTGAGGCCCAACGTTGGCTCATCATAAAAAAGTTAAGTATGCGAGCACAGCTTTCCTGTTGTTATGAGACTGTGCGGTATAACATGGTAAACGTACACTTAGCCTGTAATGAGAACGGGCTCTAAAGTGAAGTTCTCAGAAACATAACGCGTGTTCGCATTTTTGCCCCGTCAAACTTTTCTACAATAGATCTAACCACTAGCAATAGCTTTGTTTATATCGATAGGAAAAGTATCTTCAAGCACAATTTCAGTGCTTATAAAGTAGATGGCGCTAGTTGTATTTTATAATATCAAATTTTGTTCTTATTGATTTAGCTAGCTAGAAGAACGTATCATCAAGCGTCATTTCAGTAATGATAAACTAGATGGCGCCAGTCGTAGTTAGTAACCTTCAAGAACTCTCCAACTCTATCCATTCTGATGAGGAACTTCTTATAGAGGTCGAGAGCGTCCCGCGCGTTCTTCTTGTTCATGTCAAAGTATTTCTCCAGCAGGTTGATGATGCCGTCGTTGTAGCACGCGAACAATCTGGAACACACGACATGGCATGTTAGGATATGGATTGAAGTGGCTGTGGAAGGAACGGCACACTGCCTACGGCCTTGAGTAGATAGTAGATGTAGGTAGTACACCGTTTCGCTCGAGTTTCTGGAATACCCACCATGACACGATGTCGCTTTGTAATTACTTTTATCGTCCGATAGAAATGAGAGCAGGAGCAATAAGATCATGCAGATCAGAAGCACACTCGCCGAAATGTATACGTACCTTAACAAACGCCTCAGGTGATCAGTGCTCGTTTCCCTAACTAGCCAGTTTGATATAAACCCGTGTAGACGCACAGTTTATTGTGGAGAAGCATGCCCACCTGATGAGATCCCTGAAGAGGAGCATGAAGCACATGTTGATGACTCCGTTGGTGAGGTCGTTGGCGGTGCAGTCGAACTCGAGCAGGCTGTCTAGCTGCGCCTGTAGCACCGGCAGAGTCTTCAGCAGCTTCTCCGCGTTCATCATGCGGAGCGAGCCCTCCTCCTTCCTGGAACACCGCGCGCGCTCACTCAACATTAACTGTACGTATGTTGGAACACCGCCGACGACGGGACGGCAGCAGTGTCCGCCGTTTGGGGAAATTAAACCTAGCTTTGGGGATGACTGATGGAACTAACTAGAAAAGTACAATATGTGTTTACTAAACTGACTTCTCATCCCAAAGACTTTCACATAAATATGGATTCCTACCTTCCGTATATTTTTCTATAATCATTTTTAGGCGTTGGCAAACACTTTACATGAGAAATTATCTCAATCTTTCAGCTCTTAGGTTTTTATTGTTTTTTCACGTGGACGTCTCTGGCAAGATTTCGTATTGAGATGCGAAATCCAATTAGTGCATGTTACTATTTCCACTCAATTTTCTCATATATTACCTATTAGCGATTTAGATGTAATTCATAAAAAAATATACTTTCAATTTTGAAAAGTAGTGGAGAATATCTACTAGCTGAGAGGTAAGGTAATATCGAGATTACGCTTCACAATAAGAACTGGTAACAAAACAAATGTACCCAATCCAGACTGGGATGAGAACAGAACAAAAAATTAAATTAAATACATAAATATATGGAATAGAACGTGTTTGAAATACTGACCCCCGCTTCACCTTGCAGAAGTCAAACGCCACCGTCCGGTAGGAGAGCGCCTTCTCGTTCAGGTACTTGGCGTAGCGCCGGATGAACGGGGACATGTCGTACCCTGCACAGAGCACATCACCGATACCGAGCCGCACTACACTCGCGGGCAAGTCACCGCTGCCTGAGGGTCTGCGATGCGCCGGGTAATAAGCATTGAAACATGAACCCTGTATCATGTACCTTTAAGGTATTATTTTGATAATCTTTTAATAAAGCTTGGTTATACGTCTCCTGAATAAAGAAATAATTTAAAGGACAGTGCAATGTTTGTGCTCACTGTGGGGAATCACTTACTCAACGAAAGGTTACAGAGAACCTGTTAAGGGCCTATATGAATAGAACCTTCTATCCCGCTCACGCATTTTCACATTTCAAAGATATAAATAACTTGACAAAGGTTTTACAAATTTTTATTTTTATTTTCCAATGGAATTGATTTTTATCTGTGAAAACTTATATGAATTAATGGAATTGGTAAAACGGTAAATTTCGTTACGTATTTTACGTAGATTTGATGTAAATACAGTTTAATCAATTTATATCCTAAAACTGTTGAAACACGTGAGACAGCGAGCTCTACTCGTATAGGCCTTTAACTCGGCGAGAGGTAACGCTGAGGACGTGCGGACGCATAACCAACGGAGCCTTGCTCTGTCTGACCTGTCATCAAACTTAACATGTCAGTTCATAAGGTTTATCCTAGATGGCGCGAGTTATTTATACGCCACCATTTAGTACCAATTTTATATAATCAATGTATGCCACAATGTCATTACCGTTTCAATGCTTTTTTGCATCGTCGCATCGTCTTTACTGAAATTCCCCTGGACAAGGATGATGCTTTATTAGGATATGAGCATCAACTGCAGCCCAGCGTTCCTTTCATATAAATCGTAACCCCAGGCAACGTTCAACACTTGCACACGATAGGTACTTGGAGTCTGATAATACAACTTCACCGAAAATACCTCAGATTTAACGTATTTTATTGATGTCATTCTAGAATAATCGAGACATTAAGCAAAAATATAATTTGAGTTGAATAGAGGTTACATCAAACTGACCTGTTCGATTGTGAATTTATGATTCATCATCACTCAGTTCAGTTTATCGAAGTTTAGAATTTTAGTACTGTAGGTGGTATTCAGGACATGTGCAACAATGTAGTGTCCCTTGATTACATATCAACTAGTTCAGAGATAACACCAACTCGAGATATTAATGGCGAACTCATTATATCAGACAGCCGTACATTTCAAAATGTGTACAAGCCAGCAACAACATCGACATACAAGCAAAGGAATTAAAACACAAAAATCATGCAATATTTTAGTTCCTTTTGCAAAAAAAAAGAACATTAAACATAAATTTGTACATTACTTGACAAAAATAAAGTGATAAGGCACAAAAATACCAATCAAATATTGTTTTAAAAAAAATGTACATTACTTGATAAGAAAAATGAAATACGTTCAAAAAAAATTAATATATTAATTTTCAAATTGTTTATGAGTGACAGGCATCATACGTTATTTTTTTTTGGATTAGCTAAAATAGAACAAATTTGAGTAAAACGTTTCAATAAGTATTGTTTTTTTTTATTTAAAAAAATGACGCTGTCCTGGTTTTCCTAGGAAACGCTGGCGTGAGTAGGGGAGCCCGTTGCCCAGCAGTGGTACAATATAGATTCATTACTTTTTTAGTTGCTGTTCAATTTACTGAATATTAAAAATAACGTCAAAATCGCCATAAACTACAATTGTAACGTATCATATATTTTTAACAAGTAATGTACACACATTACGTTATGTAGACGCCTACACAGTACGTATTAGTGTAAAATAATGTGAGTACAGAGTTATCTGTACCCGAGCTACAACGTGCAAGGTCGACAACCTTACATGTTAATAACTAATCTTCATTAATGCAGTGAATTGATTATAACCGTCTTATCCATAAACGTCTCAATAAGCGTCATTTTAGTTAAGGGCCTACACAAATACAGTTCGACATTTCGCATTCATTCATTTCACATTTTTGTTGATATACATTGTATAGCTGAGTGCACTTACGACAAATCTGTACTTATATGAAACAATGCCTCTTGCTTTTCCATAAAAATAGGAGAAGACTGTTTTCGGATAGGATAATATTTAGGTGTAGTATTTAACCCTTAATTTAAGCGAAAGTTGCAGTCACAACTATGCTTCGAAAAATCTCGACAATAATCACAGAAAAAAACAACCAGTTTCATACGGAAAAATAGAATCTATTTGTTTTCCTCGCTACTCATTGTATGATTTTCATGTAAAATGGAATTGGAGAAACTGGAATTTTGTGTAAAACAAGAGTAATTATCGTAGATATTCAATGCGTTCAGATTTGTAGTAAGTACATTCAGTTAATTTACATGTATATAACAAAATTGGTGAGCGAGATAAGCGGGCCCTTAAAAACTGTTGCTCCGTTTTCACGCGACTGTTTTTTTTTCAACAGTTTAGTTAAAACAGGCCTATTTATTACACGTGTATTAATAAGACAGTAACTGTTTTATTACTTCATTCACAGCTTGATTTTATTCTTTATTCTGATTCTGATGACTAACAAAAATTATGATAATCTTTGTGATAAATTATCATTAGCGACAAAGTTGCATGACAGGACATTCAAAAATAAAAGACAAAAACACTACTTATTAAGTACGTGAATATTTGTGCGACAGTGATGAAAAATATTTCAAATAAAAACAGTGCTTCGAACGTGAACAAAAGCGTGTGTGATTTAAAGACATTAAAACTACAAGAACTAGTGAAAAACTTGGAAAAAAGTCAGCTTATTCAATTGCTAACCCAATTCGTCCGATTCATGCCTTTTTGAGATGCCATATCCGAGAAAAGATACAGCAAGCACATAGATGCCTATAAAATTTACTTCTGTTACGGATTGGTCAAAACTTTTGGCCGGCATTGTAATGTGCTATGTGTCATGTTCGTGATGTGTTAATTATTGTTATATCCCATGTTTAAAGAATATTTCACTCATTATTGAATAACTAAAACATTTATATCGTACACTAGATCGGAGACCAACATTTTAAAATTTTAAGCTCTTTGCTATTTATAATGCTGTGTTAACAAAATGTTGAAATCGTACGTTAATTTAGTCGTAATATTACAACATTATCTGAATGTTCAACTTTAACAGTGCTAAAGGCGAATTACACATCACAGGCAAGCAAAATAAAAGTAAAACGTAGAAAAGCTTTCAAAAACGTGTGCAAAACGACAGAATACAATCCAAGCGTGTTTCAATGCAGTGAAACAAACAAAAGCGGCCTTTTTACTTCTCTAAACTCACCGATACGAGCCCCCGCCGCGCCTTCATACACCGGGAGAAACAAATGTTTAGTATAATAATGTATTTGGAAATTGTGTTGAGAGTATAAGTATCATCTTACAGTTAACAATTTCAGAAAGATCTAACTGAGATCTATAACGCTAGGAGAGGTGTGATAAGTTTCACTTGGGTATATGTCTGGGGCATTGTAGCGTTCAAACGGATGAACCGATTTTGATTTAGTTTTGTTGGAAAGGTGATTTGATCGAGTATTCTATGCTAGGCTTAATGCAAATAAGCCACAGGCCACAACCACCAGTAGCCGACGACTAGCAGTCATTACGCTGTCCATACATTTGGCTAATGGCTGTTTCGTGAAAACCGTATCTTCCACTCGCCACTGCAGCCGCGACGGGCGACACGACACGACACTAACACGTCGCTTCAACCCTTTCTCACAGCTTCACTTCAGTTCACAATATGGCAGCGACAGACCCCTCGTGGTGGTTACACTCGCTAGTCAGCGCAGCGCGCGACAGTCACCACCGTGCCGGTAAGCTACAGCCACGGCGATGACTGACGCACGTAGCTCGTTTGCGCGGAGCCTATCATTAAAAAAAACTTCAGCAATGTTTTTATGTTTGTGTATATATATATGTATTAAATTTAAAAATTATACAGATATTACATTTCGTCACTAAGAAAATGATAAAGAGGAGTTTATACAATAAACACTTGTAGGTGAATCTGAGTGAGAGCAATAAAGCGAATAGTTCGATAGTAAGCGGTGTCCTATCTTGAACTGCAAAACCGTACCCGACGCATTGCGCTCGTCACTCTATCTTCATTCTGTCGTCATTTGTATGGAGGTAGAAGAGCGCAAACATGTTAAAAATCTTTAAAAGTACTTAAACTTTTCATTCTATTAACTCTACTACTTTTTATTCTATTTTTTTAAATTTAATTTCAATTCAATGTAGTTAAATTGAGTATTATTTGTATATGAATTTTTTTGGTGGATTACTTATGGTAAAACTAATAGTAAGTACTTACTAATAAGAAAATAAAATTACAAATCATAATCAGTGGGCATTGTTATTTAGTTGTGTGTAGTAATATAGACAGTAAGACTTCCGTAATATTCTATGTAACTCCATGAAAAGAAAGAAAGAACGACCCCTTACCCGTGACAGAAATAGAGCAAGTCTAAGTACCCACCTAAATGTTGTTTTTTTTTTCATTTTTTCATAAGAATTAAATCTACAAGTGTGATGTTGCCGGTAATTAAGGATAGTTTTGGACATTCCATTCCATTGTAAACAAGTATATATCTAAATTATATATATATATATATATATATATATATATATATATTAACAGAAAAACAAAATACCCGACTGCAAGAAATCAGTTTTTGCAGTATAACTTACGATTTCGTTTCGTGATACGCTGTTGAGTGTACGTTTATTGTGAGAAAATATGCGTAAAATCGCTGTAAAAAATTATAAATGCTCATTCCTTAGAATAATTCTAGTAAAATCACTCGTTTATTACGAAAACGCTCGTTGGAGGTGACGAAAAATGCATTTTTTTTAATTTTTGCGAGATATGTGTTATTATTATTACAAAACAATATAGCCTATGTATACACTCGCGAAGTGAAGACGAATCTAATGACACCTCGCACATTAAAATCGATCAAGCCGTTTAGGCTGTAGGCTGTCATATAGAAACATACATACATACACTCGAAACACATAACCCTCCTTCTTACGCAGTCGGGTAAAAAAGTGGATCTTGCATATTAAGTCTACAAAATAATGTAGGAGGCTTCAACATGTAGGGAACATTATGCTTCCATACATGTTGTCATAAGCCTACAAGTTGTATCTCTGGAACAGCGCAATCAATCAAACAGAATGTAGACTGCGTCGAGACCTTCAATGAATTCTCAAACATTCAGTTTCGCTGATGTTTTCTTCCCCTCGCCGTCGAAAAGACAAAGCTACTTTTGAGAATTGAACCAAGGATTATCTCAGGATTGGCAACTAGTCTATCTTCAAGCTACAAGGCTGCCGTCAATTGTAAAGAGCATTGGTTTAACCTTCTTCTTTGAAGCTGGTAAAAAATAAACATTTACGAACTTTCGTAATAAAAAATATAGTTACGCATATCGCACTATTTTGTATGACATCAGTGTGATTACCGGCTGGTTTAACAAAATTAGTGTAACCAGTTCGGGCATCAAATTATCATAATTGTATCACATTACATACAATTCGGCACGGGTCGTGTACGTCGAGCCTTATCGGCCGTCACAGAATACCTAACAGTATCATATCAGGCACATAATTAATAAATCGTCATAAAAATATTAATTAACACGATAATGGGAACGTTTATTGCTGCAAACGAAGATATCTCTAGTTACATTGTATGTTCCAAATATCAAAGACTTACAAGACTAATGCGATACAAAATATTGTTCCAAAAACTTAACACCAAAATCAGGTGTTTGCTAATGACAGGTCACAAACGTCATTTAATCTTAAACGTCATCTCATCGCAATCACTTCTCAAATCTTACGGTGCCAAGATGGTGAACTGTGTTAAACAATCTTGTAAAAATTACAAACTACTTTAAAAAACTATGGAAAACATTATCACCTTCCATCTCTAAGTAGCAAAAATATATTTCTAACAGTATAAAAAGCGAAATGAAACACATTTTTACATATTTGTAGCGTATGTTCGTGTCCGACCTATGACCACGGATGCTCCAGTGTTTGAAAAATCGGGTCTTAAATTATGTGAAATATACGCGATGAAATTGTTGAAATTTATTTCATTTCAATAAATAACAATCGCGAATATTAGTATAAAAAGCATATAGGCATTTCATTTCATAAATTGATTTTATTATTTATACAAATTACTGCAAAAAATTAGAGATGGGTCGATGTAATATAAGTTATCGATAACAATTATTATTTTTACGGACTTCAAAAACGAGATTATCAGTTAGCTTATATTTTTCTTATGTGTTACCCGCATGATTTCGTCATTTAAATTGATTTAAAATTCCTTTCAAATCTCAAAGCAGTCAGTACTTAGTTTGGTTTTTAAAACAAAATTGCGAATTTTGAAGTCGGTTATTCTAGTTTTGTAAAATATAATAATTATGATATGTGAATCATCATCATCATCTCAGTCATAAGAAGTCCACTGCTGGACATAGGCCTCCCCCATGGATTTCTATAAAAGCCGATTGGAAGCGACTTGCATCCAGCATCTTCCTGCCACTTGTATAAGTTCATCTGTCCATCTTGTGGCTGGTCTTCCTACGCTACGCTTGCCGGGGCGTGATGTCCACTCGAGAACTTTCAGCCCCATTGGCCATCAGTTCTACGTTCACTGCCACTTCAACTTGCTAATCAGCTGTGCTATGTCGGTGACCTTTGTACGTGAAACATGGTATTTGATTTTACGATAAATGTTTATTATGTTTTTAATTCTCAAACTAACACAGCACCATGCTAACTATTCTGTTTAGATTTTCTAGTTGATGCTGTACAAGCAGAACATTGGACAGATATAGTAAGGCGAAGTCAAAATGATCCTTGGTGGAAACCAAATTCTCGCTTAACAATTTGTTCAGTGAATTTCCACAATAAATGTAAATACATAACAAAAACAGGGCGCCAGCGTTTACAACATTGAGCAATACCTTCAAAGGTTACTTTGAATTATAAAATCATGACATTAATAACATTTATTCAAATTTAAATTTATAGTCCCATAGAGAAGTTAGAATCACAGAATGTTTAAAATAAGTTTCATTGAAAGTATTTAATATGGTCTACTATTATGGTTAATAATTAATTTTTAGGTCTTAGTTGAGAAATGTAGGGGATGGGGGGGGGGGGGGGGGGGGGACACAACTTTTTAACTTTAGCGAGCTATATCTCGCACATATCACATCTGAGACATGATAGGGTGGGGGTTAAAAAAATGATCCAGTCTTTATTGTATATATGAAAAACCCAATCTCTATTTTTCATTTTTATGAAAATTTTACTACGGCATTTTGTAACGGCTCAAAAAACACATTTATGTATAAAAAATTGTTTTTATAGGGTTAATAGTCTCCGAGTAAAATGACTGTGACATACGGACAGACAGACAGACGGACATGACGAAATTATAAGGATTCCCGTAGTTACTACGGAACCCTAATAAAACGAAGTTTCTTGAAACATTACAAAAAAAATCTAAAGAAAAAATTGGTACCTATAATTACTTATCGATATCGATACTTTAATACCTCTTGGTCTATCTCTGGCATAATGTCAATAGGTTTTTTTTATATTTTATTAAATATTTAACGGCTCTGGATAGGTTTTTTTTATTTATTTCAGTATTGCCAGTATATGTTTTCTCAATTTCCCTGTATCAGTTGTATTTACGTATACTATATTGTTTGTAAATAGGTGTGAAAATTTATTTATTCAGTAAATTTAATCAAATTAATTTGGTCCATTACTGGTGCTACAAATTAATCATTAACATATTTATCTAAGTATTGTGATAAATCCATTAGATTTCGAGAGGCAGTAATGTGTTAATGAATACGGAGGACAAAAATAGTGCTACGTTAACCACAATGTAGGAACTCTGGTATAATAAAATAAACATTTGCTGTTTTATCCTATTTTCAAAAATGAAGTTCCGAATGAAATAGTGGACCGTTGTATTCCAACAAAAAAAAAGTAATATATGTTTACCTGACTGTCAACTGATGCGAAAGCAAAAAGAACCTTCGTGATCTTAACCTACATTATGTACACATTTATCACGCACACACACACACGTATGTTTCACCGTAGCATTAAAATATAGTCTTTCCAGTCACAATTACTATGACTCTTATTCTTCTCAACAGATCGTGCAGCTCAAAGTCCTTGTTAAGGCTGGCTTAAAGTTTACTAAAATAAAATATGACATATCAGAGTCAAAATTGAAATGAAATGAAGTTTATTGGAAAAAATAACTGTGAATGACTTGTACTGAGCTACTGAGTTATTTTTTATGAATGAGGTATTAGTCGATTCATTGCCGTTGTGACATCAGTTATATGACGTCACAATTTTTAAATTGCATATATAAACTTATTTAATAAATACTATCATCATGAACTGTATTTTTTATTTACAAATAAAAATACATTAGATTCTTTTATAAAGTGATGAAAGTGGCGCCGCTGCCTGTTTCGCTCGCACGCGGACCCCTTAGATATAAAGTTATTTAAATTACTGATTTCATTTTTGATTTCAGATTTTCTTTCAGACTCATAAGAACACTATTACAACGTATTAACAGTAGCTGTTATTTTATATGTGATATTTTGACCGTGATAAACGTGTAACTGACAAAATTTTCACGTTTAATTTCGGTCAAAATAACAAATATAATAATTTTATAGTTTAAAAAACTGAAACAACAGACTTCAAAGTTACTATTATTTCAGTTATATGATTGTATGAATCTCCCATGGACCATTCTGACTTTAATCTTGATTACCCGATCAAATCGGGAGATATCCTTTTCAAGGGCAACTTTGTAGATAAATTTGGCAAATGGACGTGTATCTACGGTTAAAAAATAAATTTATAAAAAAATTAAGTGTCAAATGGAAAAAATAAAATTGGCCCGAATTTAAAAGGCGTTTTGTATGGAGATTATCCTTCTGGGTCCTATGTAATAGGGCGAATTCTGTGCCAAATATCTTATTAGAAGGGAAATTGTAATTTAAACGTCAACCTAGGTACTAGTTATGTTATGACACACATACACTAGTGTGACGGTGTAGTTTAGATCAACAATACCCCACACGATGGGGTAAACAAGAAAAATAAAAGTAACGGAAACCTCCCTAATCTGGGGGCACGGCCGTGCACCCGCCATGTGAGCCAGCGGGTACGGCCGGGACTATCTTTTCTCGAACACATTCGTCGGATTTTTAGACCCTCATAGCTTCGGCCTCGATAACACTAGAGGGTTCAAATTTTCAGGATCAAGTGTGGTCCACGGTCTAATAAAATGTTAAAAGTTTCATGTATCTAGCTTTTATACTTTCGATTTTATTAATACCTAAAATAAGCCGATTTGGCACAAATTAATTGATGATCATAAAAAAGATAAAGTACTTGCTGAAGTCTTAGAAAGCTGAAATTTGGTATGTAGGCTACAATTTGCACACAAACAACAGAAAAATTAAGATATTTGTAACTTTCACCCTCCAACCCCTATTTGGGGTTATTTGGGGTTATCCCGTTCTCGTCATCAATATTCCAGGGTACTTCCTGAAGTAGTAGAAAGCTGAAATTTGGTATGCAAACTACGATTGGTACATAAACAACAGAAAAATTATGATATTTGTATTTTTCACCCTCTACCCTTATTTGGGGGCTATTACGTTATTCTCATCAATAATTAATATAAGGTACTTCCTGAAGTCTTAGAAAGCTGAAATTTGGTGTGTAAGCTAACATTTATATATGAACCACGAAAAAATTAAGATATTATTACTTTTCACCCTCCAACCCTTTATTTGTGGGAGCACACCCCCTGAGTGTAATCAAAAAGATAGGGTACTTCCTGAAGTTTCAGAAAGCTGAAATTTGGTATGCAAACTACGATTAGTATATAAACAACAGAAAAATTACGATATTTGTATTTTTCACCCTCCAACCCTTTTAAAGTGTGATCTTGTGTGTGTGTCTATATTTCTGTAACACAACATAACTTCGATATGGATAATACTAGAGAGCCCAAATTTTCAGGATAAAAAGTAGACAGTACATTTATAAAACATACAAAGTTTCATTTATTTAGCTTTTGTACTTTAGATATGATTCACATCTAAAATACGACAATTTTACCACTCAGTGAGGATCGTTTATCTAATTAGTTTCAAAAGGCGATACTAGATGGCGTTCGCCTCAAGTTAGCACACGGTATCATTTCTCGCGCTCTGTCGCAAATCAATTTTGGAAGTCGACACGCTGAGGCACATAAGTATTCCGTATTTATGGTTGGTCTGTGTTGTGTATTCGTTCGTTCTGATTTGGTTCTCGTTTATGATAACGGTTTGTTTGGTATAAGGATAAATAGTATCGTTTTCGTTCGTTGTTTCATGTTTGTTTAGTAAATATGGGTTTGTATTATATATATATATACATTAGGTTATAGGTTTGTATGTTATATATATATATTATACATTATTCGACTTTAATTGATGACTTGGTTTGTTTTAGGTAGTACTTACTTAGGCTTAGGGACTTATTTACACAGAAAATTATAATACTTTCAACCGAGAGCTTATTTAGAAGCTTGGATTCGGGACCGATCTTGTTAGAGAAGGAGTATTAGGTTATAGGTTAAGAATTTAAGTTATTGAATAATAGTCTGGATACAAGAATAAATCTAAAGTTGGTTTAGTGGACGTATTCCTATAAAAAGGAAATAAGACGAACAATATGAGTAACGAAACAATTTCTTTGGGAGAAGGGCTAGGGCCCTATCGTCTATACTACAGTTCATAGTATGCCTGGAAATGGTTCATGCCTTTTCCATTCATTGACATTTACTCAATCTATAGAAGACCGTATTTGATGTGGCGTTGCAAGTTAAGGTGTGCTATTGTTCGTTATGTTGTAGAATATTGGGACGATTTGCAACTTTATACTTGTGCTGAAGAGTGTATCTGGAAACCGACTCTTATTCACGCGCTATAGTATGGCGCCACATCAGAATTGAAGGTTACAGCAGCTATCATCTATTTTAAGTAATAAGTCAACAAGAAAAACAGGCTATGACAGAGAGTGTACTGCTAAAGAAATGATAACAGATGCACAGGGAAATACATTCCGTTAAAACATAACGTTGCAGAAATTACAGGGTCTCTTACAAAAAGAAATTAAATCCCACCAAAAACATTTCATGTAAAATTGGTTGCCATGTGTCGCATTGTCATGCCACTTTCACTGACAAAAATATATCAGATGAGATCTGACTGAATCTGAAGAGCCAAGCCGCTAACTCTACAAAATCTAAGGCTACAATACTTATCTCTGTAAACCTTAAATCTTGGTCAAAAAGCATGGCTTGGTCGTTTCACTTTCATGGAACTATTACATTACTATTCCAATTATACAACATTCAAGAGCAGAACTTTTAGTTTCTTTTTCTTCCTTGTCCATGTACGACATGTTATGCGACATATGTTTGTAACTGACCGTCGGAAAACGGCCAAGCCATGCTTTTTTACCAAGATTGAAGGTTTACAGAGATAAGTATTGTAGCCTTAGATTTTGTAGAGTTAGCGGCTTGGCTCTTCAGATTCAGTCAGATCTCATCTGATATATTTTTGTCAGTGAAAGTGGCATGACAATGCGACACATGGCAACCAATTTTACATGAAATGTTTTTGGTGGGATTATTTTTTCAAGTCTTTATTCTACCATTTTAGTAGGTAATAAATATGTATACCCATACTAAATTGGAACTTTCTATGTAGTTTTTCTTTTAAATAAATCACGGATAAGGCAGTAGGTACGATGCAATAAGTTCGTATAGACTGAGTGGCCAGCCCTGGTGCCAAGAGTTATTAAGCTCCCGATAGGCCTCTAAACTGGCTTGAAGATTGCTGAACAAACAAGCGGGACCTACAATTTAACGTGTCATTCGACCCAGGGTAGCGTTCAGAGAGAAATGCCACTCACGGTCACCCATCCGATGAGTGGCCGGTCCGTCCGTTGCTTGACATTGGTGATCGTTCGAGAACACCTCGTCAACCTAACCTAGTAGCTAGTAACACCTCGTCAACCTAACCTAGTAGCTAGTAACACCTAGTCAACCTAACCTAGTAGCTAGTAACACCTAGTCAACCTAACCTAGTAGCTAGTAACACCTAGTCAACCTAACCTAGTAGCTGCGAGTACGATGCAATTCGATTAATATAACGAATACATTTTTTCACTAATTATGAAAATCGTTATCTAAATAGAGATACAACATTAGAGAACTAAACGTTATCAGTTAGTGGGTTTATCGAGCAACACCCCTCGTGACGTCACCCCAACAATACCTAAATAAAACCAGACATTATGTCTGCAAGGTCAATATATGTAAATACCAAACAGGTTTCAAATTATTACATTTTATTTGAAAAAAGTATACATATTAACCAGTTACCTCTACAGCGTAACATACCGGTTAGGTAGTTTGCACTGGATACGTTAGTAATATCAAGTATTATTCTAGATGCTAAATCACGCAATGAGCTATGAGGACTAGCGTGGGAAGACCAGCCAGGAGGTGGACAGACGACCACATAGACAAGTGGAAGGACGATGCTGCATGCAGGCCGTTTCCAACCGATCCATTAGGAAATCCTAAGAGAAGACCTGTGTCCAGCAGTGGACACATCTAATATATAGTATATGCATATATTTATTTATTATAATATACGTCTCGGCTCGGCAACAGCTCCGACGATTTCGATGAAATTTGGTATGTAGGTAGATTTGGGGACGATAAATCGATTTAGCTAGGTCAGCCAGGTATTTGTGGTTGATATGATGATGATGAGATCTTGTTATTTATAGTAATAACCTAATAACCGACATTGAAAGCTCGACGCGATTCTAACAACTCTGACATTAAATCTATTACAATGATAGTTTATTTTTGGCTAGAAACTATTGATTTATACACCTTTTATAAGCGTAACTCTAAAGCTTGACCAGATTGGACCCTTTCCTTATATATTGGCTACCAACAGGATTGTCGGTAAAGTCCCGAACGTCGCAGTGTGACATTATTTTCTATACGTTGCCAGATTATGTGACGAACAAGAAAACGTCGGTATTTTTTTTCTGCAAAAGCTAAAGTGGATGGAGATCGAGGACATTTCCATTTCTTCAACAAAAATCATGACATGGCAACACATCTGAGTTTTAGGCAAATGCCTAAAATATGTATTTTTTTACACAAGATAGATCTACGATTGACCACATTTCGTCTGATGTTAAGCGAGGGTGTGGCCGAGGATGGAGCTCGTCGATCTAGAAGATATCTATTCACTCTAGCCTTGAAAATTCAAGATTATAGGTCTCCGGAAACAGAGATGGCGGCAAAGAATTCCATTATCACGATTAGCAAATTTTCAAAATGTTATTCTATGCGTGTTTACTGTTTACAAATGAACGAATAAACAAAAAAAATCATCACATCCATATTTAGGCTTCATTGAATCCTATGTCTAGATCTAGACCATTCACATCAAGCAAGTAATAATCAAATTGAGTGAAACTATTTTTTCGTTAGTCATCTCGTCATTCAAAACCATACAAATTGGTAACCTAGCAACAACTGCTGTTCCATCTGTGACCACATGACTAGGCCAGTCTAGGTAGGTAATTGAACTCTAAACTACACGAGTGTTGCCACCTTGCTACCAACTTTAATAGGTAAATTATAACCGAAAAGTTGTTGGATTTACTTACTGTCAAAACAAAACTAAGTATAGATAGTTATATAAACTCTTTATTGTTATAAAGTATAATAGTTACTATAAGCAGAAAAGTTTTAGGAATATTTTTCTACATAATTTCTTATTCAAACATAGCATCATTGCATATATTTGCTATATGAAGTAATTTATTTTAAAACTCCAACCAAAATATAAATAGCATTAGATTACGATAACTTCATTGGAGCAATAGTGGTCTTGAGTTTAAGATGATATTTACATACCTACATAGTAGTTGTTTAAAGTACTTATATAATACAATAAATGAATTAAGATTTTCTGTAAGAAAACTCTATTAATTTTGTACAAAGCAGAAGTTGCTAAAAATAGCAGATAGTTTTAACTACTTAAATATCTTTTTTAGCCGTGGAGAGTGAAAAAAGCTAGATCTAGCTATAAAGTTGGTGAAGTGGCAACAATGGCTAAGTTATCTACTGCCGGTAATGGTGTTTTGTTTAGTTACGTTTTGACGTTACATTGTAACAACAAGCTTTTGTTATGAAAATCGTCTAAATACCAAACTAATTAGAAGTAAAGTATTGTTTTAATAATATGCAATACAAATACACATATCATAGTTCAACAAGTTGCAACAGTCATTTAACATTAGGTGAGTTAGCGGTCAAGCCCATGCCTATTTATTTACAAACTTCAAAAAGATCTTTCTTTTTGGTTAACAATTGAGCTGTATTATTTTTATGGTAGCGCATAATTCTGTTATTTATGATCTACGAACCGATTCAAAAAATACTTTTTTGTTTGAATGGAATTTACTTTCAGATTGGCCCTATACAATTTCATCAAAATAGGTTCAGGAGTTTGATTTGTAAAACAATGTTTTTATATAAAAACCAAAATATTTTGAGCTTTGATAATGATCGGTTCCTTCACGTTGATGGTTCAATTTAAAATGGTCATTACAATATGTTGTGAGTTACGAATTTCTAAATTGTAATGGAAACGCTACCTAAGTGATATTACAGTACAGGTTACAGGTTACATCGATGTAGAACATGTTTCACCTTTTCTTCAAAATAGGTATTAACGAGGCGGAGTCCGACATCTCGAGTCAGCGATCTATCTCACAATTATTCTCACTGTTAATATAAATGAGAAAGCTTGTTTGTGTATGTCTTTATTACACCTTCTCACTAAAACGGCTGAAGCGTTTTGCATAAAATTTGGCATGAAGATAGATTATAAATTTTTTTTAATTTTAGATTATAGGTACTTATTTATACGTACTTATATGTACTTGGATTATAACAAAACATTCATTTTATAACAAAATAAAGATTCCTACGGGATTAGTGGGTGAAACCGCGCAGCTAGTCAATGAGAAATATAACCGGACAAGTGCGAGTCAGGCTCGCCCACCGAAGTGAAGGTTCCGTACAAACTAAAACAAAGGGGGAAATCATATTTATTTTATATTTTCCTTCATAAACCGAAAAATATACTTCGTAAAAATATTTTAATACCTGTTTTAGCTAATGAAGCTCTTTCATATGATACTCCACATGATACGGTTAATTCATTTTAGTCATCGGTTTTCGGATTTTTCCTATATTTCCTCTAACACAATGCTTCTTGCCAAACATACTCGTAGTTCTAGGTCAACGGGAAGTACCCCACAGGTTTTGATTCCCTTGTGAGTGTCGAAATGTGCATTTTTACAACATATTCGGCTGTAACTTTTTTTTTTAGGAAAACTGAGTTTTTTTTTTCTGCAGCAAGAGACTATGGATCTGCGTATATGGTTTTAATTTCAACTCAATACCTTCACGCATTCCCGAGATAAAGGTCTTGACAGACGGACAGACAGACAGACGGACAACAAAGTGATAAAGATAAAGATAAAGATAATTTATTTGCATACAACACGAGAATTTTATACAACAAGTGCATAAAGATGTTACACTAAATTTAGTCGCTTAAAATCATGTTGTGCCGATTAGGCGTACAAATGTCAGGTAGACAGCATCATGCACATGCGAAAAATTAAAAAATAATATTAATTATTATGATCCTATAAGGGTTCCGTTTTTTCCTTTTGAGGTACGGAACCCTAAAAAACAGGTCCAATATGTTTCCTCTTAGACACTTGGGTAATTGATTTGACACAATGGTGCAGTGGAGACTGCGAGTCGGCAAACTAGTCTAGTAAAAATAAATCCGTTTGCTTGGAGCTGCTCACATTAAATGCACTTTGAGAGATTCTTTGAAATTATAATTGGAAAATACTTAAAAACATAAAATCACAATAATCCCCGATTTATAAACTAGCTGCGTTCCGCGGTTTCACCCGCATAGTTCTGAAAAACGGTGATGATTATGATAATGATAAGTTGCTTATGCTCGTCTCCAGGTCCACAGCTATCTCTATACTAAATTTCATAAAGATCGGTTCAGCCGTTTGAGCGTGTAAAGGTAACAAACTTCGATTTTATAATAGCATTATGAAATCGAGTCAAATGTATTTCAAAACACCAGTACATTCATTTAAATAACAATGTTCTTAGTTGTCTTTTATGTTGTCACAAATCTTATTTTTACTGGGCTAAACGTAGTGTAGGGCGCCTTGAGACACGATGGAGTGACGATATACGGAAAGCAGCTGGCAGTGTTTAGAAACGGCAAGCTGAGGATTGTGCTGAATGGCGTTCAATGGTAGAGGCCTATGTCCAGCAGTAGGCTGATGATGTTGATGAATGGTGCAGTAGTTAATTCACATTTGCAGCTAATTTAGAGCCAGCAGTGAGTTCAAGTGAAACCATACAATCATACACGGTGTGCGTTGCCGGCATGGTTGTTGACCGCTGACCTCGAGGGCCGGTCACTCGCTGTGTTGCCATCCGTTGTTACCGCCGCGCCGCTCCGCATCATGCGTAGTAATTATTATGTAGTAGTGGACAGATTTAATGTGTAATTCTGAATTTCAAGCCGGCTTCATTAATAAAAAGCGAAGATGATTAAATTTTATTTTTAATTTAGGTATACTCAGTATTTATTAAAACAATCTTATAAGCGCTATATGTATGTTAGTTTTGCTGACAACGCAATTATAATATGCTACGATAGAGCCGGTCTAATGATGGCAAGCAAGCTCATCCATTAGTACTATTTAAAGGCAAACACCCAATCCCTAGATTTAAGATAATTGTCTTGAACACGGTGACTCTTTTACAGAATATAAATCGAGTTTCTTGATCAATCTTGACAGTCTTCGCCTACTCGTATTGTATTACCTACTCTTTTCGCTACAGGATGAAGCGGCTTACATCCAGCCTCTTCCAGCCTCTTCCTGCCACTTGTATGAGGTGGTCTATCCATCTTGTGGCAGGTCTATCTACGCTGCGCTTGTCTCCACTCGAAAACTCTCCACTCGAAAGCTGCAACGCCATTTACTGACTAATTTTAATAATCATCATCTCAGCCATAAAAAGTCCACTGTTGGACATAGGCCTCCCCCATGGATTTCCAAAAAGACCGATTGGCGCGCGGCTTGCATCCAGCGTCTTCCCGCCACTTGTATGAGGTCATCTGTCCATCTCGTGGCTGGTCTTCCTACGCTGCGATTGCCGATCCGTGGTCTCCACTCGAGAACCTTTCGGCCCCATCGGCCATCAGTTCTGCGTGCTATGTACCCTGCCCACTGCCACTTCAACTTGCTAATCCGCAATATAAAAATAAATATAAGATCAAAATTAAATATTTATAAGGAATTATATAGATTTTATTAGAGAAAATAACACATTAACAATAAACAGTTATTCAATTCAACTGAAAATTATTTTTGGCATTTCTATCTGTCCATGTATTTTATCTTTGTCAATGAAACAGCTGATAAGGTCAATGTCTGACAATTGCTGTATGTTTTACAAACAAAAACTATATCTGAAGTGCACTCACAAGAAAATTGTTCGCTAATCACCGTCAAGTCCCAAAGTATAGTAAAACGTTTGCCAAGATTGCAAAAGGCACCCCATTTTAGCATAGCATTGTCTGTATTCGCCTGCCAAATAGGCGCCAGTGGCAGACGACGGAAGTTGGCAGACCTGCTACACACATGCATGCATATTCTATACGTACACGTTATTTATTGTGTGCGTGTGTACCAAGTGTATAAACTGGCTCGACGATTGTGCGGAAGTTATGTTCATATACATGAGAATAATAACTTGAGCCGTAACAATGTGCTCTTATGATTTTTCTTAGGAAAGCTAATTGTTGAGGAACAGAATTTTATCAAAATAATATCTAAACACTAGCACAGTAACTCACGACAAAACCTTATATAGGTACAAATTATACGAATGCTAACGAAAAGCAATAACACCAAATTATCCGATGATTACTGTCGAAGGAAGAATAAAACAATTACAATGTAATCATAAAAACAACAATTCAAATATCCGGCGCGATCTGTTGACGCCTCCAGCCTGCACTAACTTGAATGGCTAGACTAGCTACGGGCCGCGGTGTCGCCAGCGCAGCGAGCGTAGTGATACAGAAATATTGCCTATGTCCGTCTCTAGCTTCTCTGTTATGTAATTTAGTCCAGTTTTAGTTGCTGTTTCAACTGTACTTCCCCCGACACAAGTCAGGCACACTGTCAAGCTGACTCAAGATTCAAGATTACTCCGCCAATTATGTTTTTTTGATAATTCTTTTTTGTTACCTCAAAGGTATAAATTTTATATTCCCATATAAATTTTATCAGAATCGGTTCAGTACTTTGGTGTTTACAACAAAATAACTGAAAAAATGTCATCCAAATAAACGAAACGTATTTTGAAGTCAGTGTTTTCAGTTTTTTAAACTATAATTGTGTTTGAAAGATGATTTCTTGAGTTCTTGATTAGCTATGTTTAACCAAAGCGATTTAGCCCTTTTTTGTGTTGGTTTTTTTTTAAGTTTTTTGAACTTATTCTTGTTTCAATTTGCCTTGTGTGACTCTAGACCTAAACTGCGTATCATCATGGCCAGCTGTATGCAATTAAAATTAATAAGCAATTGCTTACCCTCACAAGTCTGTGCTCGCGTTTGCGACGAAATTTCACGTCATTATTATTTTCCCAAGTTTATTGAGTGCGATAATGCAAGACTATGTGTGGAATATTACAAGACTGCGTGTATTATGTCACGGACGGGGCCTGTATTCATGCGCAGTAGAGTGTTGCAGGCACGCGTACTTTCAATACGTTTCTAGTGAGGGCGATCTTGACAGAGATTAATTCTCGATTGCCCCAGACTAAGGGCTCAAATATCGAACAGGTTCAATGGGTTTAACTATGGTGGATGTATATTCAGCACGCTACAGAAATGTGTTAAAACATTATTAAATAAGTCTTGAAATTATAAGATTTTTAACGCAAACAAGTCTATCCAGTGTCCACCCATTCGCCGTCTGTTGGAAAGCGACGATGTGGTCGAAGATGAAGTAAACTTAGAAGATACCTATTCAATCAGACCTTGAAAAGAGCCATATTGTATCCCTGAGGAAACAAAGAAGCTGCCAATTTGTGCCAATCCATGTCTGTCCGGACTAAAAATAAACATGCTTAATATATTATTTAACCACTTTAACTTACTGACCCCTTGCACCTGGCTACAGCACAAATTTATCAGTTAAATAGTAATAGGCACGAACATAATATCCAACAGCCCGTGGATAGAGGTCACTGACGTATTGTTAGTTACTATAAAAAGTTGTGTTAATAAGCTGTATTTCTTTTTGTCAGTCAGTTTTCCAACAGACGAGTTGGTGGTCAAAAGTGGACTTATTATGACGGGTCCTTCAAGTCAACAATTCAGGTCCTCTACCTTCCTTTCTCTAAAAGAAGTGTAGAGTGCGCTCTATACTTTTTACAAGCTTTTATTTAGTTTCACCTGTCCCGATGTTTGTGATCAAATCTTGCAAATTAAGTTGAAATTTTGCATACATGTGTAAATCGCGTGACAATGTAATATTATGATGACATGGTGCTGATCTGATGATGGAGCTGGAAGGTGGTCATAGGAACTCTGTAATGAAACGCCGCAACCCCATCGAGTTTCGGCTCGTCTGATTCGTCTTGGCGAGTACTTTATTATTAACAAGAACATAATAAAAGTTTGTTTTCAGAAAGTTTTCTTTTTTATATAGATACTTGTTTTAGAGTAAATAAGTAAATACTCGTAAGAAGGTGCTCGTTGAATGGACTAATATTGTTCTAATCCCTTGAGGAAAAAGTAATGATAGATGTTTAAAAATAAAACCGCCTCATTAATGCAGCTAAAACCTAACAATTGTTTTGAAAACAGTGGTGTTATCAGTGGTAGATAGCGAGTGGAGCCAGCGGTGGAGGGAAATGCAACGCGCGGTCCATCCGGCATCCGCGTCCGTTCGACTAAATACATCCCTATCATCATCGTAAATATAACGCAGCTTCATTTGCAGCAACAAACTAAACTAGATCAAATTAGCATGTTGACGTTGACGAATTTATGATCTTCGACTATAGACACGACCATCGGGAGTGACGTCTGCGCTGATACTTTTGAAAAAGACCTCCAAACGCGGTTGAAACTACAGGCGGAGATTTTGACTCAAAATAAACGTAACCCGTTTTTTAAACGTAAAATTAAATTAAAGGTTTAAAATGTGAATAATCACATCGGTAGTTTTATTTTGCTGTCTTTGCGGAGTCGTGGCACATGCTCATAATACAATATGTGCCAGCAGAAGAAGAACTACAGAAGTGGCAAGGAAACCAGAAAATTCGTTCGAATTCCATCGTAATGTAGTAAGGTAACAAGTGCCCAGGCCCACTAACGTACAAGCAAGTTCCGCACGGTACAGTGGTGTATGTTGCACACAGATAAAGTGATGTACCCATGCTTCGAAGTATCATATTATATATATATGTATATATATATATATATATATATATATTTAAGGTCATGCGTCCGAATGCAAGATAAAAGTACATGTAGGTCAAATGCACGAATATGCTTTAAATATGTTGTACTAATTTTGATGGTATATTCCATGTCTAATAACTATTATCTTTCAGTTTAGAACTTACATCTACAAGTAACAAACAAGTCGATGAAGGTTGAAGAGATTTAAGGCCCAGTGGGCGTCGCAGCTGAAATGCCCACGCCCGCCAATATTTTTAGATGAAAAAAAATATCGAACACCCCTACGCCTTCAAGCTGCTACCATTTATATACAACGTACACTTTGCCAGACTGTTAATAAAATTCAAGTTAACGATTATTAATAAAATCGATCTGAAGTTCTAAATGCAACCGATTTTTATTCCAGATCCAGGATTACTTAACCTAATCGCAAAGTACTTAAATGGACTGTTACACTATACGTTTTCTCGGGTCTTGTCAGCGATAAGGTAGTGTAGTGAATCACCAATCTCTAGTTCTAGTTCATAGCAGCACCCATCCAAGAAACTCTAGATCAGCTACAGAAAATCAACCCAAAATGTGGTTATCATAGGTTCGAATAGTTAGTAAAGCCTATGTATTTACCCTCTTTACGCCGGTTATAACATTACTATATGTAGTTTTAATTTGTATGCTACTGAGCGACGCAACCACCAAATCTTTTGATTATAAACAACAGTTAAATGACATTCGTAACCAATTCTTCAATGTTTTAAATGTTTGAGCGGCAATGTATTACGCCCGTCACTTTGTAATATTAGATCAAACCTCGTTAAAATGTTAGTGCTCTTTGCCCCTCAGTGTAGCCCAACAAACTATAATCTTAACTACGCACATGAGTATCCAGTTTCTGACTGCTGTATTATATTATGTCGTGTTATTCGCTAAGTATATAATAAAAAGACACATACCTTGCACCCCGCTTTTATCTAGGAAATTACTTAGTTGAAAGGTGGAGTTACTCGACGCCAGGTATTGTGTGAACCTCTGAAAGAAAACAAACATATTAGTGAGTAGACAAGTTATGGACACTGATTGAAAAGGGTCCGCGAAACAATTGCGCGGGGCAGGGCCGTACTACCTACATTTATAATGCATCGCTCAATTATATTTGTTGCGGAACCCTGGGTGATTAGTAAGTGACGTTTTAGCTACACTTATGTGTTATCATTTCTTTTAAGGCGGAGCTCAACGTTTAAAAATGTAATGTGCGAGAGAGATAAGTGATCTCTCTCGCACATTACATTTTTAAACATATAAATTTTTTTCTATTAAAAAACCGACTTCTTACAACTTGCAACTTACTAAATCGTTCACGATTGTAAACTTAAAAAAGAGACCTCTTTTCACCAGCTCTTTTTTTTCTTTTGTCAAGAATGCAATGACAAATGTAATTGAATGTCAAATGCTCGTGTTCGAAGATTAGAAAATGTGCAGATGTTAAACGATAATCCTTATATTTGACACTCTTGCAAATAAAAACGTGTAGGTGGAACTCTGCAATTCTATAATCTGACGCACTTAATCAGGAATACCACGAAAATATTTTAATTTTTAGAGATTATTCAAAAAGTAATAAAGCGATGTTTACAAAATAATTATGGGACCAACTTGAGAGCTTTCTCTATACACCAATTCAGGAAAAACAAAAATTTGTTCTTGAATGACGGAGTAATTTGTGTACCTACATACATAAAAAAATATACGGTACGAATTGATAACCTCCCTTTTCCGAAGTCGGTTAAAAAATAATAGGGTAGGGATATTAGAAAAGTGAGATATGAATTTGTTTATTTAGATAGAATAAATTATATAAAAGATAAAAGAATATAATTAAAAAAATAAATTCAGATAGCACTTATAATGGCAACGGAGTAGTAAATAAACATACTTAGTCTGGCCATAAATACTGTTACAGTTAAAAATAAGAAAGATATTACATTTGAATTTGGAATCTGTCATTTTTATACGATTGTTCATTGAGTTTTCTAATTTTGGCACCAATACATTGTACAATATTTTGCGATATTAAAATGGAGTGGGGTGATAAAGAGAACCGAATCGCTGTGATTGCATTACACAAAGTTGGTATGGAGCCAAAGGCAATTTTTAAAACTCTCCATACGCTTGGTATTAGTCAAATGTTTGTGTACCGGGCTATTAATAGGTACAATGAGACCTCCTCTGTTTGTGACAGAAAAAGATCTGGCCGTCCACGTAGTGTTCGTACGAAAAAGGTGGTCAAAGCAGTAAGGGAAAGAATTCGAAGAAATCCTGTCCGAAAGCAAAAGATTTTATCTCGGGAGATGAAGATAGCACCCAGAACCATGTCGCGTATTTTAAAAGATGACTTAGGACTTGCAGCCTATAAGAGACGCACTGGTCATTTTTTAACTGATAATTTAAAAAAGAATAGGGTGGTAAAATCGAAACAACTACTGAAGCGGTACGCAAAGGGAGGTCACAGAAAAATTTTGTTTACGGATGAGAAAATCTTTACAATTGAGCAACATTTTAACAAACAAAATGACCGTATTTATGCTCAAAGCTCTAAGGAAGCTTCCCAATTAGTCGAGAGAGTGCAACGTGGGCATTATCCGACTTCAGTGATGGTTTGGTGGGGTGTTAGCTATGAAGGAGTGACTGAGCTATATTTTTGTGAAAAAGGTATCAAAACATCGGCACAAGTGTATCAAAATACCATTCTTGAGAAGGTAGTTAAGCCCCTTAACAACACCATGTTCAATAACCAAGTATGGTCCTTCCAACAAGACTCGGCGCCAGGTCATAAAGCTCGGTCCACGCAGTCTTGGTTGGAAGTGAATGTTTCGGACTTCATCAGAGCTGAAGACTGGCCGTCGTCTAGTCCTGATCTTAATCCGCTGGATTATGATTTATGGTCAGTTTTAGAGAGTATGGCTTGCTCTAAACGCCATGATAATTTGGAGTCCCTAAAACAATCCATACGATTGGCAGTGAAGAATTTTCCCATGGAAAGAGTGCGTGCTTCTATTGATAACTGGCCTCAACGTTTAAAGGACTGTATTGCAGCCAATGGAGACCACTTCGAATAAGCTTTTATATTTTAAATTGTTTTATATTTATGTATTAAACTAACACACTGTAAAAGTAATAAATATTATTTGCAATAAAAAAAATTTTTTTTTCTTCGTGACAATATTTATGGCAAGACTAGGTATATCAACCAATTTAAAAGATTTAAAAGAATTTAAAAGATATTAAAGAAAATCTTTTTTATATATTTCTCCTATCTAAATAAACCAGTGAGTTAGATGCGCGAGAGAGACAGCTGCGCGCGTTGAGCCTATTCATAAAGAGGTTCGAACTGCGGAAGAGGTACTTCTACGCGGAGCGTAAGTTAAGCGTTAGTTGGTGAACATCTCATGCCGCGCGCGGCACCCACATCGCTTTAAAACTAGTCACCCCCCTCAACCCCGTCCTCATTGAGACTCACTCCTGCACTGCGCAGTTTAGCATCAGTGCCCAAAGTCGGTAAACTATGGATTCAGTATATTTATAATAGTAGCTAGATACTGTCTGCGTTTGACTGACAAGCCTATGTCGCAGTACCTGTAGCCCTTGAAGGAGCCTAATTCACAAAGTCTAGGAGAAACAGATTCACTTGCAAAATAAAGCGACTGATTATATCGACTGGGAGGAAGTATCTGATATGATAATATTATCATATTTTATAACCACCTTTCCCTTAAAATTGTGATTCGTAAAGAGCAAAATAAAACAAACATTGAAAAAAATCTGCAGGACTCGTAAGATTAAAATTTATGTTCGGACCTACCCGCGACACTAATACTTCGCACCGTACACTAATCCCTTGGCTGCCCTTCCATTACCCTGGAGGACCTTCGAGGGACCAACGTATCCGATGGACCTGATGTCGACGTTTTTCTATGTCGGCGACCTAATTTTATTCCGTCCCTCGAAATATTGAGGCCCGTAGATAATAAAATATGTGGACCGTTTAAATTAAATTATTGTAATCATTTAAATATGTAAATATCTAACGTCTAACATACCTAAGTTTTTTAGGGTTTCGTATTCAACAAGGAACCCATATAATTAAATATTGGTGAACATTTTCACCCAACTACGTAGTATTGTAATGTTCTGTGACAACGCTATCTAGCCCAGATCATTCAAAGCTAAAGTACTACGGGAACCATATAGCTGATAGTATTAGAATACTTATTATTATACTTTTTTGTGAATGATAAATAGAAACAACCAGACACAGAACAAACATCCATTGCTCATCAAACACATGTTTATGCTGGGGAGTGGGGGTCGAACCCATGACCTACAGCTTAAAAAACAATGAGATTTTATTTATAGAGAGCTTATACTCATTGAAAATGAAGTAAAAGCATGGCAAATCTCAGTACTCAGCACTTCCGAGGATAAGACCACATTCTTAAGGCCTTTATTTCCGTATCTTGGCCTTATATGTATATTTTGGTGTTGTAGTTTGCACTTTATACACACAGGACGGCATTGTCACTGTTCACAAGTCATGAAGTCACTACACGCGTCTAACAGCGTTGCCCCGTGCCCGACGCGGCGACGTGACGCAACAGAAGACGAGTCGGCCGATTACCTTATTTGAGGTTTGTCACGTAGAGCCAAAACCTATCTACGTATAACACATCATTGTTTGAAGGCGTCTGCCTTACTACCAAACCAACCGACCAATATTAGCAACCAGCCGAGCTGTGAGGCTCGGCTGGTTGGTAGTCATAGTTTCGCCATGTCCGACACTCCGCGACTCTTTGTACTAGAAATCTATAATTTGGTACAGATATACACGGCTTTACCGAAAAACGTTACTTTGATCAACGTCTCAAATTCTCTGTCTTTTTACCGCAAGTGTAATACGTGTCAGCGAGAAGTTGACAAAATATGTTGAGCATTGGTCAGATTAACGTTTTTCGGTAAGATCAGTATATTTGAATCTCGTGTGAGATGATCAGCGGCAATAAGTGAGGCGGCACCTTATGAAATATCCTTGGTTACACGTCTCGCGGGGCTGCTCGACGCTCGTGTAAGCAACGTATCATGAATACATTGTCATCAACACTTGTGTCAATAAACTACCTACACTACACGAACGTAATGTTTCTAATTTACCTAAGTACCTACTTATGCTTTAAGATACATTCTGTACTTATTTGGTTAGGTAGATTTTTTTGTTACTGTCCGAAATTAGTAAACAAGTATTTAGATTAAAACAAAAACAAAATATCCGACTGAAAAAAAAAGGTTTTCGCAGTCTACTTACGATTTCGTTACGCTTGATACGCTTGAGTGTACGTTTTTTTTGTGAGAAAGTATGCTTAAAATAGCTGTAAAAGATTTATAAATGCGAATTCTTTAGAATAATCCCTAGTAAAATCACTTGTTTATTGCGAAAAAGTTAATTGGAGGTTACGAAAAAACGAATTTTTATTTTTGCGAGAGATGTATTATTATTACAAAAAAACCGGACAAGTGCGAGTCAGACTCGCCCACCGAGGGTTCCGTACAAACTAAATAAAAGGGGGAAATCATATATTTTTTATATTTTCCTTCATAAACCGAAAAATACATATCGTAAAAATATTTAACACATTCCTTGCTTACCACTCGGATCCGAGTGGGGCGGGGCTATAGTAACGGCGCCTCCCACTCGGATCCGAGTCCTGTTCATTTTGTATTAGTCAGTAAACCGCCGGCGTTTGAGGCAGTCAACGTTGCTTTGCGCGGCCACTCTGTACTTAATCAAAATTCGCCTAAAAAGTTTTGGTTCCCAGCTGAAGTGAAGGGTCTGCAGGGGGCGAAGAATGTGTTAAAAACCTGTTTTAGCTTATGCTAATGAGGCTCTTTCATATGACACCCCACATGATATGGTTAATTCACTTTAAAATTTTGACCCTCATTCTTTGCATAGAGACACTATTTTTTTGTGAGTAAATTAAAAATGTCCAGTTTTCGGATTTTTTCCTCTATGTGTACTCTAACACAATGCTTCTTGCCAAATTTCAGAGTTCTAGGTCAACGGGAAGTACCCCATAGGTTTTGATTCCTCTGTGAGTGTCTAAATGTGCGTTTTTTACGAGATATTCGGCTGTAACTTTTTTTACGAAAACTGAGAAATTTGATTTTTCTTTCTGCATCAAGATATTATGGATTTGCGTATAAGGTTTTAATTTCAACTCGATACCTTCACGCGTTCCCGAGATAAAGGTCTTGACACCCGGACGGATGGACAGACAGACGGACAACAAAGTGATCCTATAAGGGTTCCGTTTTTTTACTTTTGAGGTACGGAACCCTAAAAAATATGTGTCTTATCAGTCTCTGTCAATCCGAGATTATCACTCAAAATACGACGCGAGTAACCAGTAAATTCAAACAATTGTGGAAAAACTGTGTTAGTTCACTTCATAAAAAAACCGGACAAGAGCGAGTGAGTTTCGCCCACCGAGGGTTCCGTACAAACTAATAAAAGGGGGAAATTATATATTTTTTTATATTTTACTTCATAAATCGAAAAATATACATCGTAAAAATATTTAAAAACCTGCTTTAGCTTGTGCTAATTAAGCTCTTTCATATAATCTCTAGATATGGTTAAAGCACTTTAAAATTTGGACCCTCCTTCCTTGCATAAAGACTCTATTTTATGTGAATAAATTAAAAATTTACAGTTTTCGGATTTCCCTTTATGTGTACTATATGACAATGCTTCTTGCCAAATTTCAAAGTTATAGGTCAACGGGAAGTACCCCATAGGTTTTATTTACATTACACTACTATAAAACCCATAACTTTGAAATTTGGCAAGAAGCAGGTTAAACAAAACAACCTTTAATAAAACAACTTTTTTAATACTCTCGCTAGACTGGTGTAAATCGGTGGCGGCTTTCTAAGTGTTTTTGACAATAGATGTACTGAGTGTAAAATTTATTAGTTTTGGTTCGGCAGTTTTACCTACATGTCCGAAGTAGCTGGCAACAGTAAAAACATATACAAATTGATAATCATTGAAATAAAAAGAATTTTAACAGATTTATCGTGTATAAGTATGTTACACAATTATATGAGCTGACGTTTCGAATACTATGCAGGTGCCGTGGTCACAGGCTCACAGGTGAGGCTAGACGACAGTTGTCTTTTTTGTTATGGAAATATTAATGACTACCGCCTAACGGGCCCATTCAGAAACAGTACATGGGCGACTCGCACCGCGGTTCGAACCGCTCGCGGTGCAAAACGCCTAAAGACCCATTATTTTTATGCAAAACGCAGGGAACGTACGCAGATGTGAGTATGTGAGACGGTGTCAACAGGTGTCGCAGGTCTGAGTTGAGCCTGAGATTGTATTGATTTGTTCTGTTTCATTTCAATGAGTAACAATTGCGAAACCCTTAGAAAACTTTATAATTGATTCATAAACTTCTAAAATACATTACACGCCTTCTTCAACTGTTGGATATAAACATTTACCCTAAGCCTTCTTTTTGTAAGTACACCAATTTTATTCAAATCCACCGACCTATTTTTAATAGTTATGGAAAACAACAAATAACAGTATGTATTTGGTATATCTCCATAATTAAATTTCCCATTACGGAATATGCTATTGTCTGTATCAGGTACACAGCTGGCAGCTGGCGGGCCTTCTGAATCATTTCAATGAATATCGTCTCGAACATTCCCTCGTACGGTCGATGTATTGGTCGATGGTGAGCGTTACATTAATATTTGATAAGAGCCTGAAAACGTGAGCTACAACGTGCATACTTACTGTTAGGCGTTGCGCACACGATGGACAGAACAGACCAAAGGGCTCCTACGCACTAGCGGTGAACCGCAGGGGCGGGCAACCTCGCGGCTTTTCCGTTTTAATATGCTACCGCTTGTGATCGTACGCACTAAACCTCTCCAAAATTACAACCGCAGCGGTTGAATGGAGAGCCGCGGCGAGCCGCCATCTATATACGCACTGGCGGTTTACTTCGCAGCTAGCCGCCGCCGAAGAGTTTGTACGTTGGTACTTGTGAGTGTTTATTCGTAAATCATTGTTTTTTTTTTAATCTTTCGTTATTTTTCGGGAGTAATACACAACAAAAGATACCCCGGGGTCCATTTCGTTCATGGACCAACTCGATTACCAGCGGTGGAACCGCTTGACGCGGTTTCATAGCCTATTATTATTATTATACGCGTAATTTCAAACGCATCAGGCGGCCAACCGCAAGAGCATAGGAGCCCTATATGGGCAACATTTACCGCTGGACATGAAACTGGCGGACACCGGCGGTGGGCATTAGCGGAGAAGATAGACCACGGCAGAAGACACACATGCATGCCCTTTTTAATTGAAATTTTTTTTGTTCTAATATTGAATTTATTTATTTTCTAACCAAAGATGCCTGCGATATTAACGAGAAGGAGTCGTCATTTATTTCAGGCGAACAAAACGTCAATCGTACGTCCAGTGCCTTCAGTAGGTACTTAGCGCGTATCCGATGGACATAAGATACTTCACCATCATCATCTGTTATTCATCATTAGGCGGGTGAAACCGCACAATAGTATATGTTAATTTAGACATGATGTTTCAAACGCTTTGCAATGTTGACGGTCACTGGCGCGACTAGACGACGAGTGTCTCAGGTTTTGCTATGTAAATATCAACGAGAATCACGAAAACCTCGTAATTTATTTATATTCCGTAATTTTCAATATCGTGTAACAAATCAACTTGAAGCAATATTTATTAAATTACTTCAAAGTCGGCCTATCCGTTTAAAGTGCATCACACTATTAAATATTATGTGACACCGCTGACAGCAAGCTTACTCTTGAGTATACTTACATTGTAGCGAGAAAATATGTATGTGTAATGCTTCAATTTATTTTTTGTTGCCTATTTAAAAAAACCGGACAAGGCGAGTCAGACTCGCCCACCGAGTGTTCCGTACAAACTTGTAGATAAAAGGGGGAATATTTTTTTTCCTTCAAAAAATATACTTCATAAAATATTTTAAATCATGTTTTAGCTTGTGCTAATTAAGCTCTTTCATATGATATCCCACATGATACGGTTAAAGTACTTTAAAATTTGGACCGTCTTTCCTAGCTTAAAGACTCTATATTTGAGATTAAATTAAAAATGTCGAGTTTTCGAATTTTTTCCTATATGTGTACTACAACACAACGCTTCTTGCCAAATTTCATAGTTCTAGGTCAACGGGAAGTACCCCATAGGATTTGATTCCCTTGTGAGTGTCGAAATGTGCGTTTTTTTCGACTTATTCAGCTGTAACTTTTTTTAATGAATACTGAGAAGTTTGGTACTATGGATCTACGTATATGGTTTTAATTTCAAGTTGATACCTTCAAGCGTTCCCAAGATAAAAGTCTTGACACCCGGACAGACGGACAGACGGACAACAAAGTGATCCTATAAGGGTTCCGTTTCTTTCTTTTGAGGTACGGAATCCTAAAAACCCGGCCAAGTGCGAGTCGGACTCGCGCACGAAGGGTTCCGTACCATTATCCATAAAAACGGCAAAAAAATCACGTTAGTTGTATGGGATTAAATAAATTAAATAAATATTAATTTTATTTTAATTTAATTATTTATTTTTAAAGTGAATAATATACCTCAATATTCTGTGAATATTTCCAGCGTATATCTGTTGCCGTTATCAATGTCGAGCAAAAACGAGCAAAAAAATCACGTTTGTTGTATGTGAGCCCACTTAAATATTTATTTTATTCCGTTTTTTAGTATTTATTGTTATAGCGGCAACAGAAATACATCATCTGTGAAAATTTCAACTCTCTAACTATCACGGTTCATGAGATATAGCCTGGTGACAGACGGACGGACGGACGGACAGACAGCGAAGATAAAGATAAAGATAAAGATAAAGATAATTTATTTGCATACAACACGAGAATTTTATACAACAAGTGCATAAAAGATGTTACACTAAGTTTAGTCGCTTAAAATCATGTTGTGCCGATTAGGCGTACAAATGTCAGGTAGACAGCATCATGCACATGCGAAAAATTAAAAAATAATAATTATTATTATTTGTTATTAGATTAATACACAAACCAAAAATATCTATAATATGACAAAGCAGAAGCAATAAAAGATACACATAATGTCAAATAAAATTAAAATTTGTCATTTAAAAAATCATTGATAGAATAATAACACTTCTGCAATAACAATGCCTTCAACTTTTTTCTAAATAAATTACTATTCTGGTCTCTTATTGACTTAGGAATCTTATTGTAGATTTTAGGACCCATACATACGATGCTATTTTGCATCAGTGCTGTCTTTCCTTCATGTAAGTCTCAGTAATAGGATCCTGTTTTTATCCTTTGGGTACGGAACCCTAAAAAGAAACGGATTCTTGGCGGCTTTATCTCTAGGACAGAAACCGTGGCAATAGTAGCATCTTATTACGTCACAGTAATATTTATAACGCGATGTTTGTAGTTGTGTGCATGTCTGTGTAAGAGGTAGTTGCTAATATGTTACGTACTAGACGCGCCTCTTCTTACGACACTGATAGCGTGCTCCAATTAGGTGAGTGACCGACGGTCAAGTGCGTAGTTTGACCCTAAATGGGGTCCTATATTGGCTGTTATTGTCACTTCATTTGTTTCGGTGGCCTTCATTGGTCATTTAATACGAGTGACATTTTAAATAACAAACGAGGCGTATGAGCATAGCCCGATATTGAGATGATGATGATCACTAAACTGCTGAAGCTGAAGCTTGGACCACACCGTTAAACGTTCGGCAATATACCATATCATCATGAAATGGTCTCTGTCGTGACGTTTTCGATGGTTACAAATAAATTCTAATTTCGAACTAATCACATCGACCTACATACATATATACGAGAATGTAAACATTTTAAAAACTAATTCTCAGAATAATGGTACTACTGACAATAAGGCTAATAAACGTACTTACACGTATCACAGAACTCACATACAGGTTTAACAATACAATAATATCGAAAGGAAATATCGAAACACTACAGGACAAGCAGAAAGTCGGCACATCACCATCCATTTCTCAATGAAATGAACAAAATCCGTACACAGCTACGAATAATATACTAACAATTTCGGTACACATCCATAATGCGTACAGCACATAATTGGAATTCTCTGCCACCTACTCTCTTCCCTGAAAGTTACAGTTCTGTGGCATTTTTAAAGGTAGAGTGAACCTTCTAGATCGATGCCACCATGCATCATCGGTCACATGTCGCGTACCATCAGGTGTCATATTTACCATAATATGATTGCTTAAAGGCTTCAACATATCTGATGGCAAGGACTTAGACCAGCTCCAAGCCACAACTAGCTTACGCAGTAGCTACGGACCTCCCACGTGACAGACGTGAGTCGGTGGTTAATTTCAAAATAACTTACATTAATTACATGTACACGATCTTATATTATACGCAGGTTTCACACCACCGTTTCAAGCCGTATAAGAATTCACAGATAATTTAGAAAATACCGAGGTTGTGTGTTGGCATTTGAACCGAAAACATGCGGAGCCCGAGTCGGACGGCTCCTACTCGCAGGCGCCGTAACACCACCAGGAGGTCCGGGACTCCGGGTAACAGTATAAATGCCATTGCCTCGTATCAAACAAAACAGATTCATTGACCACGTCAGTATTTGTTGACCCGGAAATTTATAATTTGGCACAAGTATTCATTGGTTTACAAAACATTTTGTCGCAACTACACAGAGTATTTTAAATTCCTTTATGATTTCATTGTCCTAAGTCTTTTTTAAAAACTTTGTATCGATAAGTATAAAAAAACGTAACTTTGCAATGTAATTCAAAATAAATTGATTAAAATAAAAACTTACTTTTAGAACAAGTTTTTATTTACGCCGGGTACTTACTAAAAATAAAAAAACCGGAAAGTGCGAGTCAGACTCGCCCACCGAGGGTTCCGTACAAACTAGTAAATAAAAGGGGGAAATCATATTTTTTTTATTTTCCTTCTTATACCGAATAATATACATCGTAAAAACATTTAAAAACCTGTTTTAGCTTATGCTAATGAAGCTCTTTCATATGACACCCCACATGATATGGTTAATTTACTTTAAAATTTGGACCCTCATTCCTCGCATAATGACCCAATTTATTTAAATTAAAAATGTCCAGTTTTCAGATTTTTTCTTATATGTGTACTCTAACACGATGCTTCTTGCCAAATTTCATAGTTCTAGGTCAACGGGAAGTACCCCATAGGTTTTGATTCCTCTGTGAGTGTCGAAATGTGCGATTTTTACGACATATTCGGCTATATAATTGTTTTTACGAAAACTGAGAAAATTTAGTTTTCTTTCTGCAGCAAGATACTATGGATCTGCGTATGGTTTTAATTTCAACTCGATACCTTCACGCGTTCCTGAGATAAAGGTCTTGACACCCGGACGGACGGACAGACGGACAACAAAGTGATCCTATAAGGATCACTTTCCGTTTTTTCCTATTGAGGTACGGAACCCTAAAAATACATACATACACTCGAAAATCACAACCCTCCTTCTTATGCAGTCGGGTAAAAATTTACCAGGTTCGACCGTGAGTTCGGCGTTCATCTATCTTAAAGGATTTAAAAGGCTGTAGATGATTGTGATGACGATATATGTAAGTAGGCATAGTAAGGAAGGACTATGGAGTGAAGACTAGAAGACTAAAAATATTAAGTTCTTCATCCACTTAAAAGACAACGTAATTATGTATCTACTATTAAGGAGCATACATTTGTTCGAAGGAATACTTTTCCTCTCTTTTCTAGAGACTTCGATAAATAAAACGAGCAAACAATCGAGAAAATATGAAGTATCATCGAGTGTCGGCGGAGATCGATCGACAGAGAAAATAACCTTTATTAGAAGAAAATACCTACTCCGGGGGAGTAAAGTAACTATCGCAATGTACTTATGTTTTATAGAAGTAGTCATCATCATCATCAACAGCGTTCTCTATCCCACTGCTGGGTGCAGGCCTCTCTCTCGTAATGTCATCTGCCTCAGGCTTGCGCCAATCGAGTCTAGCTTCGATTCGCGGTGGCGACAACATCGTCCCCACATCTTGCAGCTGGACGAGCTACGCTCGGGGGAAGTGCCCTCGGTTTGACACCACTACGCTGGTACTAGAGACATCATATTCGGAGTGTCTGTCATTCTTGTAAACTGTATCGTATAAATCATTTCTCCATCGCGAGTACTATTGCAGAATGCGGGAAGTGTCGCTTATTAGTGTGGTATAAATTACTTATTTGTTACAATTAGAGCTCAAGAGGAAAATGCCATTTAAAAACTCTAACATAACCGTGTTAGATTTAATGGGTGTCTAAAACCGACGCGACGATCCCGACCAGAGTAGCACAGTATTATTTAATTAAATTGTAAGCTCGCAGTCAATCGTTCAACTATCCCTTGATAAAATACGGTACGAACACCTCTCCGATCCGAACTCGCAGATGGTCTGCAACACCATTAGAGTGGCAGTTGCCCACATGCGATGGCCACCTCTTACCATCTGGCAACCCGTCAGCTTGTTTACTGATCATTATATAAAAACATCATCATCATCTCAGCCACAAGAAGTCCACTGCTGGACATATGTCTCCCCCATGGATTTCCAAAAAGACCGGTTGGAAGCGGCCTGCATCCAGCGTCTTCCTGACACTTGTATGATATCTTCCTACGCTTGCCGGTTCGTGGTCTCCATTCGAGAATTTTTCGGCCCCATCGGCCGTCAGTTCTACGTGATATGTGCCCTGCCCACTGCCACTTGAACTTGAACTTGACTTCAATATAAAAACATAAATATCAATTTATTTTACTTTTACGTTTTACTCAGTTTTTTTTTGCTACTCGAGTACAAATCAAATAAATAAAATTTGTAGAGAATGAGGACGAGTGGACTATGCAACTTGGGTGTATTTAAGTCGCGAGTGAATCGGTTTCCTCTAAGCATACGCACTCCATCGTCGACCGCAACGTCGTTTAACATAGTGGTGGCGGTCTCTATAGAAAAAAAAATCTTTTGCAGAAAAAATAGAAGAGGGAAAGAGTTAAAACAAGTACGCACCTCATTTCCATATGCTAGTAGATGGTGTACTGTTATTAGTGATTTATAGACCACCACCCAGTTGGTGTTCTGTGTGCGCTCCACGAGTAGGTTAGCGAGCTGCGGTATGGACACGTTGGGCTCGTTCGTGCAGTGGACTAGATCTGGAACAAACAACCCGGGGTTAGACGGCTTCTCACTCACGCCACAAGCAGATGGTGTGACGGTTTCTATCCACCCTCTTAGAAAATCTATCTTCGATCACAGCAGCGTCAGATAGCTGTAACTGAGACTCACTCCAAAACAAATTAGGATTTGTTAGTTCATAGGTGGACATTTCACACAACACTATCTAGCCCAAACTAAGCAAAGTTTGTACTATGGAAACTACATAGATAGCTGATAGAATACATATACCTATATACTTGTTTTGCAAACACATACTTATTATACATAGAAATACAACATCCAGACACAGAATAATTATTGTCAATAACTCCCCTTACCCAAGCGCTGAGGTTTATGCATAGGCTGTTTTCCTGCTATGACATTTGTCTCAACAAGGTTTCGGCCATGTGGCAAAATGTTTGCCAGGCTTGGCTCGAGATAGTTTCAATATCATCCACCCATCTTGCAGCTGGACGACCAACACTCCGCCTACCATTCCTCGGGTTGTGCTTAGCAATAGATAATTCAATGTTCATATTTATTATGTTTATAATAACGACATCCGGATGAGTCACACCATGAGTTATGCGAGTTCCAGACTCCAAAATCTTGCCTCGTAACAGTCTCAAATTACATAAAAGTAATTAAACAGCAGACAGACTATTGTGAAATTGAATAATCTCGCCATACAATACACTATAGCCTCGTGCCAGTCGTGCCATTCAATACGTAATCCTCATTGTGATAAAATAGGCAGATGTGAAAACGCTCTAACAGAGTGATGAACACACTCGGATAACTTTTATAAAATTCTGAATAATGAGTGTTTTAATCAACTAGTCAGTCTATTTGTTGATACGTATCATCATCATTTTTTAACCCATTGTAGAGCTGCTTCAAATATATCTTATCATGACATCTGTGTAGTCTTGTTTTAGCGTAGTGCAGCCTAAGAAGACAAACCGTTTTTATCCACTTGTCATGTCAGGTGTTAATATACTTTATTTCCACCAACAAATGTAAAAAGCAGTGGAAAGACAAATCTTTCCATGCTAAGCTGTCGATATTATATAACACTAATAAAGAAATTTTGATTTGATTTTTGATTTGATTTGATAGTGAGGCAGCTGGACTGGACAAACTATTTTATGATTTTCTTGATAGACAACACTCGATAGGTAATGCATGTAAATATGTGCATATTGGTAAATAAAGGAAGGATCTATCGTATTCCGATTTCTGACAGAGGTAAAATGTAAATCATAATGATGACTTATATTTATTTCGTCACGCACACGAGAAAGTACCCACTCAATCTAACCTACAATATTCCCAGTAAAACAAGAACCCGTTCGACCGATGGACTAAAGATCGTTCAATTCTGAACTTTTTTTTGAATACAGATGATGATGACACGTGACACATGACTGATGACACGCGCAGATTGCTTTCCTTAGAGGAAGAAAAATGACAGTCGAATGACGGGCGTTAGGTAACTGCATCTATTTTATGAAGGCTTCTATCGAGCCAAGTCAGACCTTAGGCTTCAATATATTATCATAGGTTATAAGAAGAAATTATATTTTAAGTTGATATAATAGTTATTTGTTATGCAAGGCTGCAAAGTTGGTTTTTGGGGCGAGTACTTGTATTGAAACCTGAGCAAGCGAAGGATTGCAGGATTGATTGAACCACGAGCGAAGCGAGTGGTTCAAATATAGAATCCTGAGAGTAGCGAGGGTTTCAAAAGTACGAGATGCAAAATAACTTTGCTGCCGAGTGAAACACAAAATTTTCACCTCACTACAGCCAGGAAAACGCCAGTCCAGTGCTGCCACCTGTGGCTGGTCAGTGCGATTATTCAAAGAAATGAGGTTGGCGCACTGACATGAAATAAGTATTTAATGCATTTTCAGTGGACTTGCGGTATGGAATAGAAAGGTTCGAATTTTAAAACTCTTTCCACGCTAGCGGACAAAATGCACTTTTCCACTCAGATTTCTAATGACAAACAGAATCTTTCCGAGCTTGTGAGGTAAAAAATATTTTATGTTGTTATAAATACATTTCAGGACTGACCATATATGAACTTGGCACCCGTTTAGATCTCACTTCTTTTGTCGTTAAAGTTAACAACCAAGGCATATATCATAATATTGAACTTGGCTCGCATTTCACATTTATGTTTTTGATGGGATTGGATATTATCCAAATGATTGAATGCTGCTGGAGAATTGCCTATAAGTTTAATTCTGAGAACCATAAGTCAAATGGTCAAAATGCAGTGCATAACCGTGACTTTTATAAAAAAAGGTACGTGTTTGTTAGAATAGATAAAAATCAGTTCAAAATGTTATTATTAAATTCACTGTAATAAAGGGTGTGAACGATATTTTATAACAAGTAAAGCAACAGAGCGCTCCAATTCACGATGTAACCATTTACGTACAAGTAGACAAGTCTCGTTAAACATTCAAAGGGTAATATTAGCACTCAAGGCGTCAATAATGAATCGGATCTGAGTATTTCGTGATAGCTCACTGTCTACGATATAAACCGATGACGTCACACGTCGCACAATATCACGTTAAACAACTTTTCCGAACTACCACCGTATGTGTTCCTAGGAGACTCCGCAGGGATGAATTATTATTCCATTCAGATATTCCATACCAACCTCTCATGCATAATTATGACTAGAGATTAGAATTATGTTATGGTAACATTTTAATATTCTGATATTGTGACGCGTGTTCTTTATAGATTAGTCATAGTCTGGGGTTGTGGTAATAACCTTTTATAGATGTTTAGACACGGTTGGACATCGAGGAGCTGACTGATAGATGGATGACTGAGGCACACGAGGCTTGCGCCTATTTGTTTGTGCCTGACAAGGCGCAATCCGCTCCTCTCACAGCAGTCGATGCAGCAGGGCAGGTGCTCGCCCCAAATTAAACATTAACATAGATATCAAATCAAATTTATTTATTTCTCATAATAACATTACATCAAGTTCCTGATTACTGTGTAGCCCCACACTAGACACAGGGTCCGTGTTGTGGGAACGTAATATCGACAAGTCTAATTTTATGTGTAATTCGGTAGAGGGTTGTCTCTTACATGAACCAGACGGGGTACAACATAAAGAATTTTATGAGACAAAAGTATAAACAGAATAACAATAGAAAAGTTGCACATTTGAGCTCGGATTATAACAATATTACGGATAACAATAAGGAGACAATTTGCGAAAAAAAATTAATTGCGTTTACTGATATGCATGTTTTTGTGTGTGTGTTGTGCAGGAAACTAACACCGTGGTAAGTAGTAAGTAAGTATCCGTCATTATGGCACGAAAAAAAAATGTTGTAAAGATGAGAACCAGAGACCTCATCTCTGCTAGTCTGAAATCGGTTATGAAACGCGTGTCAATACTTTATTGCATAGATAATCTATTTTATTAGTCGGACAAAATTCACTTCACGTATATAGAAAGAAATAACCCATAGAAAATTGAAAAAATATTAATAAAAAAATATATTTAAAAACAAGCTTTTATTTAAATGCTCTGAAACGAAGAAAATAAATTTTATATTTATATAAACAAAAGCTTGTCGCGAGAACACAAACTTTTTTTTTTTTTTCAAAAGAACAAACTAACTTTAATTCTAAGCAAATGATAAGAACGCGTCTAAGTCTTTTGTTGGAATTAAATATTACTTAGTAGATATAGGTACGATGTTGTTTGAAATCTCGCGACAAGCTTTTATTTATATCAATGTAAAATTAATTTTCTTCGTTTCAGAGCATTTAAGTAAATAAAAGCTTGTTTTTAATTTTTTTTTTAATTAATATTTTATTTACTAGATTAAAAAAAAGAGTGCTTGTCAAGACTATTCAAACGAGTCCAAAGTCGACAGTTTTATCTCGTTTAGTTTAGTAGTTCCGATAGCCACCTTCCGACGCCATCTTGAGACCAGCTTCATGGTACCATATTATTGCATTGTCACCGAAGTTACGTAAGTAAACCAAATTTCAAGCTAATCTAACGACAGGAAGTGGTTCTAATTTATCTCGCAAGATTTATCCCATACTAACGGGGCAAGTAGAATAAAAGCTTTTAAAAATTAAACTTTATGATATTGGAACTAATCCTAGTATTATAAAAGCATTAGTAAATCTCGTCTCTATAAGTAAATACGAATAAATCTAAATGATGTATCTGTCTCTCTTGTTACCGTTTCATGATCAAACTGCTGAAGAGATCGGCATGAGAGCTTAGGACCTGACGACGGATATAAGGTAAGTACATACGGTGTACCTTATGCAACATGAAATGTATTTCATCATCACCACGGGTGCGACCAGAATAAGCATTATTTTTTACCCAATTGCGCAAGAAAATGACCGGAATGTGACCGGGTTCTCGCCACACTCGAAATTAAGTGTAAGAGTAAATAGAAACAACAGAAAAAAAATTAAAGTTGTTTATTTATAAAAGTTTTTTTTTCTTTTATAAGTCCAAAGTTTATACAAGTATTAAAAATGGACGTCGCTAATCGTTCGTTGCGTCTTATTCAACAAATTATCTAGGGAGAAGGAGCGGTGAAAACCGTCCCACCTCTAATTTGATTCCACAATCACACTTAAATACTAAAGTATACTAAATACTAAAATACAAGAACGAAGAAGCTAGATTAAACTGCCATCGTTCCTTACCATCAAGCTTCATGAAAGAGTGTAAATTCAATGATTACTGGATGGCCCCACAGTGACCACCAGAATTTATTACTCAAAAATTATAGCAATTATTACTATGTTGTCTATAGAGACAAATACACAAAATTGTCTCGGCTTAAGACCAGACTTTCCACAATACACAGTAAATAAATTTAAGAACTTCGGAGAATATTAAGTCAGAAGATTTAATATTACTTAGTGTAATGTTTATGAAAAAAAAAATCACCACAATGGGGTTTTGTTTTTCGTGTACGTTTCAATATTACCTCCTTCAGCCTAAATGCTCGACACATTTTGATGTGCGAGGTGTCGTTATATTCCTCTTCACTCCCGAGTGTAATAGGCAATATTTTTTGTAATAATAATAATACAACGACCTTATTCGTAAAAAATAATGATTTTACTAGACTTATTCTAAAGAATGCGCATTCGTAACCTTTTACATAGACTTCGCGCCACAGACATAGGAATATTACTTAGGAATCTGAGCTTCACATATACTTTCTCACAAAAACGTATACTCAACAGCGTATCGTAACGAAATCGTAAAATACATTGCAAAATTCGCTTTTTTTCATTACTTAGTTGGGTATTTTGTTTTTATTTTAATATATGTTTTGTATGTAGATATACTTTTTTCATCTTCCATTTCTACTTTAGCATTCCCTTCAATATTTCACGTCATTTAGAATTCCATCATTGCAATAACAACCTTGAAAATAACGTACGTTTCCATCTTTTATTAGACGCAGCTGTTTATGAATAACAACAGTATTCGGAGCGCCTGCCTCTGACGTTCGGTCAGGAATCAGGACCAGGACAACTGCAGACTGCGGCATCTGGATACCTCGCCCGAGTTTGGACTTCGGCTTCGCCCGACTTTTATACTTGCAATTCATCAATGATATACAGAAATGCTTATATGTATAATGGAAGCGTAATAAAGTATGAACACTGACACCAGGGCCAATTGCTCAACAAAATGTGCTTTATATCTAAGAATATTTATAATTTCACATATTTTCTACAGTATAGGAATAATCTGAAATGCTAGGCGTTCACAAACATTATTATCCATTTTAAGGGTTCCGTACCCAAAGGGTAAAAACGGGACCCTATTACTAAGACTTCGCTGTCTGTCTGTCTGTCTGTCTGTCTGTCTCCAGGCTGTATCTCATAAACCGTGATAGCTAGAAAGCTGAAATTTTCACAAATGATGTATTTCCGTTGCCGCTATAACAACAAATACTAAAAATTAAAAAAAAAAAAATATTAAGGGGGGTCCCCATACAATAAACGTGGTTTTTTCGTATTTTTTTGCTCAATATTAAAAACGATAACAGGTAGACGCTTCAAATTTTCACAGAATACTTACTTGTATATTACCTTTCAAAATAAATAATTAAATAACTATAAAGTAAATATTAAAGGGGGGCTCCCATACAACAAACGTAAATTTTAAGCAATTTTTACTCGATCTTAATTAACAGGTAGAAACTTGAATATTTGTAAGTAAATATTTAGAAATATATTAACTATAAAAATAAATACCTAATCTAATACATAAAAACTCACAAAATGAAAATAATCCGTGCATCTAAACGCGGTGCGAGCGCCGCGCCGCGGTGTGGTGGTGGCGCGAACGCGCGGGTAGCGGGGGAGGTAACATCACTGAGCGAGCCATAGCCGCGCGTATTCGCGCGAGCGTCGTCATGCTGCCCGGATATGTATCGAAAACCTACCTATAAGTTTGCAATTTACTACTTGGAATTTCGTTGATTTCTCGTTATTTTATAAACAGAACTAAACTTTGTAGTATTATAGATGATAGTACGGAACCCTTCGTGCGCGAGTCCGACTCGCACTTGGCCGATTATTTATTATAGGAAGGTCTTGCTCGTCTTATCGCTTCGTCTCATAAACTAAAAACCGGACAAGTGCGAGTCAGACTCGCCCACCGAGGTACAAACTAGTAGATAAAAGGGGGAAATCATATAATTTTTCATATTTTCCTTCATAAACCAAAAAATATACATCAAAATATACATTATGCAGCGCTTCTGATGCATAAAGGCTTGGGTTTTGTCTGTTGAATTTCCCCAAAAAACTATTCCATACCTCAAAACCGATGCAACAAGGCCATGATATGCCGTTAAAAGAGCTTCGGTACTAGTATTAGGTGCCAATTTATAAAGAGCATAAGAAGAGCTGCTTACTTTTTTACTAAGTTCTGTGACGTGTGCTTTTCAATCTAACCTTTGGTCAATAGTTAAACCTAAAAGTTTCGTTATTGGTACATTACTTAATTGTTTGCTATCATACATAATATTCATATCAGTTACTTTATTTGGTTGTTGTGAGAAATGCATTATTTGCGTTTTACTGAGATTAATTTAAAGATATTATTTTCTAACCACTGTATTATGGAGACTAAAGCTTTGTTTATGTCATTGGAATATTGTACTGTTTGCTTACAAGCTACTGATATTGTACTATCATCATGCGACCGTCCGTATATCAGGATAGACGGACAACAAAGTGATCCTAATAATAGGGGTTCCGTTTTTTCCTTTTGAGGTACGGAACCCTAAAAAGGGGAACTTATATATATTTTTATATTTTCCTTAATAAATCGAAAAAATATACATCGTAAAAATATATATAAACCTGCTTTATCTAGTTCTAATGAAGCTCTTTCATATGATACCCCACATGATACGGTTAAAGCACTTTAGACAATTTAGACCATCCTTCCTTGCTTAAAGACCCAATTTTTAACAGACTTCCAAAATAGTACGCAGTAGGTACCTGGGCGAACGAGCTCCACTCGGATTTTTATGACTGAAAATACGAGCAAACCCGGGTTCACTAAAAATGAAACCTAGCAAGATCGACTTATCGTCCCCTATTTTACCTACAAACCAAATTTCATTAAATCGTTGGAGCCGTTTCCGAGATTCAGATTATATAAATATACATACTTAGTCTGGCCATAAATACTGTTACAGTTAAAAATAAGAAAGATATTACATTTGAATTTGGAATCTGTCATTTTTATACGATTGTTCATTGAGTTTTCTAATTTTGGCACCAATACATTGTACAATATTTTGCGATATTAAAATGGAGTGGGGTGATAAAGAGAACCGAATCGCTGTGATTGCATTACACAAAGTTGGTATGGAGCCAAATGCAATTTTTAAAACTCTCCATACGCTTGGTATTAGTCAAATATTTGTGTACCGGGCTATTAATAGGTACAATGAGACCTCCTCTGTTTGTGACAGAAAAAGATCTGGCCGTCCACGTAGTGTTCGTACGAAAAAGGTGGTCAAAGCAGTAAGGGAAAGAATTCGAAGAAATCCTGCCCGAAAGCAAAATATTTTTATCTCGGGAGATGAAGATAGCACCCAGAACAGAACCATGTCGCGTATTTTAAAAGATGAATTAGGACTTGCAGCCTATAAGAGACGCACTGGTCATTTTTTAACTGATAATTTAAAAAGAATAGGGTGGTAAAATCGAAATAACTACTGAAGCGGTACGCAAAGGGAGGTCACAGAAAAATTTTGTTTACGGATGAGAAAATCTTTACAATTGAGCAACATTTTAACAAACAAAATGACCGTATTTATGCTCAAAGCTCTAAGGAAGCTTCCCAATTAGTCGACAGAGTGCAACGTGGGCATTATCCGACTTCAGTGATGGTTTGGTGGGGTGTTAGCTATGAAGGAGTGACTGAGCCATATTTTTGTGAAAAAGGTATCAAAACATTGGCACATGTGTATCAAAATACCATTCTTGAGAAGGTAGTTAAGCCCCTTAACAACACCATGTTCAATAACCAAGTATGGTCCTTCCAACAAGACTCGGCGCCAGGTCATAAAGCTCGGTCCACGCAGTCTTGGTTGGAAGTGAACGTTTCGGACTTCATCAGAGCTGAAGACTGGCCGTCGTCTAGTCCTGATCTTAATCCGCTGGATTATGATTTATGGCCAGTTTTAGAGAGTATGGCTTGCTCTAAACGCCATGATAATTTGGAGTCCCTAAAACAATCCATACGATTGGCAGTGAAGAATTTTCCCATGGAAAGAGTGCGTGCTTCTATTGATAACTGGCCTCAACGTTTAAAGGACTGTATTGCAGCCAATGGAGACCACTTCGAATAAGCTTTTATATTTTAAATTGTTTTATATTTATGTATTAAACTAACACACTGTAAAAGTAATAAATATTATTTGCAATAAAAAAAAATTTTTTTTCTTCGTGACAATATTTATGGCAAGACTATGTATATACAAGAATTGCTCTTTTAAAGGTTTTAGATAGATAAAGGAAAATATCCGAAAACTGTACATTTCAATTTAATCACAAAAAATAGGATCTTTATGCAAAGAATGAGGGTCCAAATTTTAAAGTGAGTTAACAGTACCATGTGCGGTATCATATGAAAGAGCTTCATTCATCATCATCATCTCAGCCATAAGAAGTCCACTGCTGGACATAGGCCTCCCCCATGGATTTCCAAAAAGACCGATTGGAAGCGGCTTGCATCCAGCGTCTTCCCGCCACTTGTATGAGGTCATCTGTCCATCTCATGGCTGGTCTTCCTACGCTGCGCTTGCCGGTACATGGTCTCCACTCGAGAACCTTTCGGCCCCATCGGCCATCAGTTCTACGTGCTATGTGCCCTGCCCACTGCCACTTCAACTTGCTAATCCGCTGTGCTATATCGGTGACTCCTGTACGTCTACGTATCTCTTCATTTCTGATTCGATCTCGTAGAGAGACTCCGAGCATATCCCTCTACATAGCTCGTTGCGCGACCTTGAGCTTCCTTATAAGGCCCATAGTTAGGGACCACGTTTCAGTGCCGTATGTCATCACTGGTAACACACACTGGTTGTAAACTTTCGACTTGAGGGACTGGGGTATATTGGACGAGAAGACGCTTTTAAGTTTCCCGAACGCTGCCCAGCCGAGTTGGATACGACGATTGACCTCCCTCGCAAAGTTGGACCTGCCTAATCGGACCGTTTGTCCTAGGTAGACGTATTCGTCAACAACTTCAAGAGTGGAGTTCCCCACAGATATCAGAGATATATAAGAGCTTCATTAGCACAAGCTAAAAGAGATTTTTAAATTATTTTTACGATATGCAATTTTCAAATTATGACCAAAAATGAAAAAATAAAACCTTTTATCAATGACTACCTTCAATCCGGTAGTTCGGTGGACGAGTCTGACTCGCACTTGTCCGGTTTTATTTTTATTATTTCTCGTGTATGACTTTCACAAGCTTTGGAGACGAGTCGAAATGTTTACCCAACGTTTGTGCTTGATAACTCTTACAAAACGTAGATTCGAAGGCTCGATTACATCAACGCTATTGGGACTAGAAACAAGTTGTGGCAGCTTTTTGTCGAGATTACTATCAAATTAGCCACTCAGAGCGTCTTCACTGACCTTTTATACACACAACGTCGGATAGCACTGCACTTGTGGTTGTGTTGACAAGTGAACCGTATTACCGTTTACAGGAATATGAAAATACTAACACATCCCGTGGACCCGTGGTGTTATCGCGTACTGATAAAAATACTTTTAATAATGATATGTACAAGAAAGATACAATTTTGTGTGTTGCATTTATTGCATATGCAGTTTCGAATCTCATAAGATTAAAAAAAGTAAATGTTGTATAAAACGTGAGTCTAATTTAGAACAGTGTAATAATTTAGGCAGGTATGTCCTCGATTGGTTCATGCCATGTACGGGGTGAAATAGCGGTCAAATGTTGACATTTCGATACAAAAATACAACTAAAGTCAAAGTTATATGACTACATTCGATGCATTGTGTTATGTAAAAGAAATACGATATGTTTTTGACTTTAGTAAAAACATCACAACTCTGGGAGTTGCCTTCATTTAAGTAAAAGTTTTATTTTCTTTTCTACTTCTAATTGACAAGACAAGCAAGACGCGCCTCTGATATTAAGCGTCACTTGCTTTTGTTTGAAAGAGGATTTTGTCAAGTGTTCTTAGCTATGTTATATCAAAATCGGTTCATACGTTTTTTTGAGTTTTCTAAACGTATACTTGTATAAGTTAGCGCTACCACGTGTCTAGCTGGAGACACATTAAATCATAGGTTCAAGGTATTTACATGGCGTTCGTTTCCTTAAGACCTCATTTACTTACAAAGTAGAATGTAGGGTACACCGGAAAAATTTATCAGAGCTGCATTATTACGCCGCCCAAACCCTTTAACTAGGTGACATTTGTTTTAAAATAAACCTACCGTTTATGTCATCTGAAAATCTTACCAGTTTATAAAATATCATTTGCGGTCAGATATTCAAATGATAACTGGACTATTTCTTTCCGACTACGTCCTTATTATCTGCATCTTTTACATAAAATAATACATATTTGTTCATTTGATATTCAACACGACAATGTTGCTCCCCTTTCAATGTATTTTGTTCTCTAGAGGGCGCCGTGTGACGTCACATAGCCTATAACCAGTAGACGATCAAGACGCATCTAAAGATTATAACCCATTTGTCAAAGTTCATGAGTTTTTATGAGTTGTTTATATGTTATGTGAGATTAGCTTAACATGGCTGCCTTTACCGTAGTTGAGTAAAAATAATAAGACACGTCGATTTACACTTGTATAGTGTATCTTTTATTGCTTCTGCTTTGTCATATTTTATATATTTTTGGTTTGTGTTTTAATCTAATAACAAATAATAATAATTATTATTTTTTACGCCTAATCGGCACAACATGATTTTAAACGACTAAATTTAGTGTAACATCTTTTATGCACTTGTATAAAATTCTCGTGTTGTATGCAAATAAATTATCTTTATATCTTTACACTACATATACGTCGCAACACCCCGTTGGTGAAACAGCGAAGGACCCAGAAATGAAAAGTCCCACGGCGCGCAAGTAGCAACTAGCAACTAAACAGGTAGGTATGGCAGAGACTTCCGTTCCGTCCTTGACCCAATCACTTTCTATTTTCAGCGTTTAGTGCAGGCTAACAAAAGCCTCACTATGCTCATTATTTCCAAATTAACAGGTCAAGTGCGAACGTACAAGCGCACAACAGTAATTTTGCTACGGCAGTGTTGTGACCTCTCCGAGCCATTGTACTGGCATAATTATCTTGTCTCTATGCTTGTGCAAGGTTATATAACTCTGGGCCCGTAGACAATAATGTGGGCCGCTGTTAGCGGGTTGGTGGTTGATACATACAATTGAATACTCGAACACCTGTAACATGTTGGATGTTCGGCCTAAGTGGAATAAGTTATTTACTTAATAATGTAGACGCCTGGCCTTATGCCCAGGCTGATAAAAATCAACTCTAGATGAAATTCATGTAGATTACCACAGCCGAGAATTAAGTTGTAATTATTGCCCAGCAATGGGCTGTTTTTTTTTCATTAATTACATAAATATTTTAATTCTTTTCATATGTTTTTAGATTTATTTCTACTAGTTGAAACTGTAGACGATGGGCTGACACCCTGGCACTGCATCCCAACATTACATGGACACCTTTTAACCCCCCAATACTTCTCCTTCCCATTTAAAACTGTAGCCACAGTCAAATGTGGCATCAAACGGCCGCATGGTTTTTGATACTCTGCATATCCCGTAAGGGAAATACGCGTGATTTTATGTAAGTATGTATGCTTTCCCTTTTATAATATTAGACACCATTATTGTCGGAAAGTATACACAATTTTTCTTAGATGCAATTAAAAGTCTACTTTATCTACTTGCCTACTTAAGAGGCAAGCGACCCGCTGCGGGAATATCACTTAACATCGAAACTATGGCCCACTTTAAAATTTGGTTGAGCATTCTTGCTGTAGTCGGCACTGGACAGCACTGGATAATCCGACACGTCAAAACAACCTATTCTCTGCCCCAAGAGTTACGTGTGAAATCTTATCAAGTTTTTGCCATCAACCGCGGATAGGTGTGACTATGGCGTAACACTTATTTCTGTCTATAATCTACGATGGCTTGGAAGTTCGTGTATTTTTAGATGTCATAATTCACATTGTATAATTATGTTTTAGTTGAACATATTCAGTTTGATTTTGGTTTGTTGGAAGTCTGGGTCAACAGTGCCGCAACGGACGTGCATGTATAAAAACACGAATAAAGTAGAAGAAGCAAGTGTCTGTCTCCCCAATAGGAAATAACTGGTCAAGAGCGAGTATAGGCTCAGTTTCAAAAGTGTAGGAGCCAAGTCACAGTCGTCAGTACGGATCTCTTCGTTTCTGATACAATCTCACAGAGACCCCGAGCCCTCTCCATAGATAGATAGATAACTCTTTATTAAAAAACCACATTGTACAAACATATTGAAAAATGTCAATATTACTATGACTAATCTTTCAATAGGCGGCCTTATCGCTTAAAGCGATCTCTTCCAGGCAACCATGCACGGAGTAGGATAGGTATAGCTCATTGCTTATCTTTGAGCTTCTTTACAAGGCCCTCAATGTATGAAACTTTATACTTATAATAGCTAGTTTTTATTTTTACCCCTTACTTTTGCGTAAGAAGGAGGGTTATGTTTTTCGAGTATATGTATGATTGTATGTATGTACACTCGTATGTATGTATGTTTCTTTATGATCGCCTACAGCCTAGACGGCTTACTGATTTTGATGTGCGAGGTGTCGTTAGATTCGTCTTCACTTCCTGAGTGTCATGGGCTATATTTTTTGTAATAATAATAATACGCCTCTCGCAAAAATAAAAAAATAAGTTGTTTCGTAACTTCTAAAGAACTGTTTCATGATAAAAAACTGATTTTACTAGAATTATTATAAAGAATGCGCATTTATAATCTTTTACGACGATTTCACGCATACTTTCTCACAAAAAAACGTACACTCAACAGCGTATCAAGCAATCGTAAGTTAGACTGCAAATACTGCTTTTCTGCAGTCGGGTATTTTGTTTTTCTTTAATACAGATACATTGTTGTTTGAAAGGTAACATAAAGAAGAGTGTTCTTAGTTATAATTAAAGGATATCGATTTATCTATTTGTGCTGTAGACATTTTAAATTTCAAAATAATTAATAATGTTTTTGCTTCATTTATTGTCAGATTCTTCTTAAGTACAAGTTTGCGTAACCACAATGGAGACATAGATCCTAAAATAATTTTTCGTTTCATAGTCATCACTGACAAGTGGATAAAAACAGTGGAAGGATAAGTCAGTCTACTTCCCGTGCCTGCTGCTGCCGCAGTATGATGACATTTTATCAAAATGTATCTTCTAAGTCAGGGGTCTCCAAACTACGGCCCGCGGGCCAAATCCGGCCCGCCACTGCCATCAATCCGGCCCGCGACAGCTTAAGACTAGTGTCATCAATCTGGCCCACGACAGCCAATATTTACTGTTGTTACTATTGCTGTGATAAGTTGAATTGAAGAGAATGAAAACACAGAATGATAATTACTCGGTTTTATTTACTTGCACGGTATAACTTTACGACAGAAATTATGACGCAGAAAACTAAACTTAAGTATTTTAAGCTTAAGCATATTAATAACTAACAAATAATTAAATTGAAATTAGTCCCACTATCCCACATTTTTTACGTAACTGCGATTGAAATAGTATTGTTTTCTGCCTGAACGATTTGATATTGGTGTATAAATCAGGAAGAAGCTGATTTTATCCTTGCAATCTAAAATTTAGTTCGTTCATATGATTTGTCAAATTGACATAGAATGCTAATTTCCACAGCCATTCACTATTTCCTAAATCGGCACAAGGGCGATGCTTCTCATTAAAAAAAAAAAAAAAGATTTCTGCTCGAAGTTCAAAAAAGCGCTTAAGGACTTTTCCGCAACTAAGCCAGCGTACGGCAGTATGATATACACTTCATAGCTGTTATCGACTTCGCGAATAAAAATCAACAACTGAGCAGTATCTGACACTTCCGTTGACTCATCCAAGGCTATAGAAAACCACTCAAGATGTCCATTTTTGTCAGACAGTTGAGATGATATATTTTCTGCGATGTCTTGCATCCTCCGAGCCACGGTGTTTGCTGACAAACTGACACCTTTCAATAAATTTACTTTTTCGGGGCATATTTCTTCAGCTACTGCAATCAAGCATTCTTTTATTATTTCTCCATCGGTGAATGGTTTTCCACGTTTTGCGATTTCAAGAGCCACACGAAAGCTGGCGCGAGTTGCAGACTCTTGCTCAGTATTTGCTTTGGTAAACAAAGATTGCTGCGATTTCAGTCCGCGCTGCAAAGCTTAAAAATTTTCCATATTTAGAGTAATTTTGAAGATGTTTCGATTCATAGTGACGTTTAATGTTATATTCTTTGAGAACAGCTATGGTTTCATTACTAATTAAACATTATTACTGCAATCAATCACAAAATACTGAAAGTTCCATTTATCTTGGAACGTTCTGCATTCACTATTTTTCGCTTCTTTTCCATACTAACAAATCACATATAAAAACAAGTCTAATCAAAATACTCTTATTACTTTATTTCACAATAGGCTATTTCGCTTCCTTCGCCTTTCCCGCGCAAACTGACTCGCAATGGCGCCGCTAGCCTTTTTATACCTATGCAATTACTGCCATCTAGAAATGATCGGAAAAACTAGCCAGAACCAGAACTTTCTCGAACCAATGCGGAAATTCCCAAATATGCCACCTGTTAGTAGTGTAGCTGAAATAGATAGTACCTAGAACAGTACATAGTATCACTACTCGACACTAGATGTCGTTACGTGTCACAATACACAATCAATAGTAATTGAAATGCAATAAAAACCTATGTTTGCTTAGGTGGGCAGAAAAATTAAAATTGTTATGGCCCTTGCAACATACCGAAAAAAATATTATGGCCCCAAGGCTTCAAAGTTTGGAGACCCCTGTTCTAAGTAATACATTTTGATGGAAGCATTTTGCGATGGAGCGAAATATATTTATATTTTAATAATGTTAAGCGCGAATGATTCGTTTACATGCCTTATGCAATAAATTGCCGCGGCTCGAGTCAGGTCTCAGTCCATTAGCGTAAGAAACAATGCCAATACACAAGTACATGTTATTATACATTTAGATATTAATACTATGCAAATGCGATATTTTATAATTTTCAGTCAAGTTAATTTTTACACTTTACGGAATACTTTTTAAAAAAATATTAAAAATTAGGATACCCGTTTGTTTCTAATCTTAACATATCCCTGATTCGACGTATAAGGATCCCTTGCATAAAGTCGACTAGAACCCTTCGGTTATGTGTGTTCAGCACGCTCGATGAATTGTAAGGAACAATTGATTTTCTTTTTGCAAATGTTCAGTTGTGCCCTTAATATAAGTATGTTGTTTACAACCATGAGTTCAATAAGATGGCTTTGTACAGGTCAGTTTATTAACACTATACTATCACTACACTATACTCGGTCAAGCGACGTCTACTGCTGGACACACCAGGCTGGTTGACGGTCGCGCGCAAGCCTATTTTAGAAAAAAAACAAAGGCCTCCCCATGGATTTCCAAAAAAGAGCTGATGGAACCGAGTTCCGCCCAGCGTCTTCCTGCCACTTGTATAATGTCGTCTGTCCATTTAGTCTGTCTTACTAGACCAGACCAGATTGAAAGTAAGTTAGTAAAACTAAAACCCGACTAATTACTGAAAACTCACGCTCTAAAAAGTATGAAACAAGGAAATGTAATAAATATTGAGTGTTCAGAGGATAACCGAGGAACATCATTATGAATATACCTACTCGTATGTATCAAATACAATAACATATTTATTACATTTCGTTGTTTCACACTTTTTAAAGCGTGACTTTTCAGTAGCCGGGTTTTAATGTTTTAGTTTTTGAACTTTTTTTTATAACGATTTATTATTTTGTTTTATAAAATTAAATATCATTAGTGTAATTCCTGACAACGCGGTGCTAATTTGACCAAATAAATTGATGTAAATATTACAATAAATAAATAAAAGTTACAGCCGTTTAAGTGTAGGATGGACAGACAGACAGACTTAGCAGACCCAGGGTCCCAAGGCTGCTAAGTGAACATCACATGTTAGTTAAGTGTTAATGTTATATCCGTCTTCCTCTTGTATGCTATTTAAAAAAAGTAAACTTAGTTAAAAAATAAAATGTATTAGCTTATAAAAGGCACGGACCCTGGAGTTTGTGGAGCTCAAATTTTTTAAATAAAAAAAAAGTGAACTTCACTCGTTCGCCGCTCGCTGACACGATTCAACAACAATTTTGGTAATTGTTAGCATATTTATAAAGTAATAGACTAGCAATTCGTCAAAATAGCCATTGAATCGTATCAGCCAGTGACGAGCGAGTGATGTTCAAATAGCAGCCTCGAGGCCCTGGTAGACAGACACCGTAGTCTCAGGAATAGGCTCCCGCACCCTTAGTACGGAGGCGTAAAAACCTACTCTACCCTAAAATAAACATACTACGAATGAACCGACTGCATACGTAAGCTATTTTCGTAGCGTAACCTTTCTTCAGTGTTTGAAGATTTTCGCAAGGAAGTTTGTGAGTCGCCGAATAATTTATTTAAATGAGCATTATTTAGCATAATTCTTGTAAAACCACCCATTATTTGGTCACAAGAGGCTACGTAAGTAAAAGTTTTTTTTTTTTATCTGAATTGTTTTATTACAAAAAAAAATTAACCGGCCAAGTAAGAGTCGGACTCGCGCTCGAAGGGTTCCGTGCCATTATCAATAAAAACGGCAAAAAATCACGTTTGTTGTATGGGAGCCCCCCTTAAATATTAATTTTATTTTAATTATTTATTTTTAAAGAGAATAATATAACTCAATATTCTGTGAACATTTCAAGCGTTGCCATTATCAATATCGAACAAACATGATTAAAAATCACGTTTGATGTATGGGAGCCCTCTTAAATATATATTTACTTTATTCTGTTTTTTAGGATAATTGTTGTTATAGCGGCAACAGAAATACATCATCTGTTAAAATTTCAACTGTGTAACTATCACGGTTCATGAGATACAGTTTAGTGACAGGAGTACGGACGGACAGACAGCGGAATCTTAGTAATAGGGTTCTCGTTTTACCCTTTGGGTACGTAACCCTAAAAAAGGCTAGGACACTTCGTCACACATCAAAATCGGTCAGGCCGATTTGGTCATACAAGTTACATAGAAAAAAGCATCAAAAATATACCCGAAAAACAGTAACTTACGTACGAGTACGAGTGTAACGTATTCTTGAATTCTAAAAGCATATATATATATAGTTTCGTAGGTATGAGCAACATTGACCTTGATCGCCAAACGCCATGAAATGAACGTGCAATTTTACGAGCGACTGCGGAAATGCGCGATATCGTATGTTTTGATATTACAAGAACTTTGATAGGTCATTTTCTGCCGAATATAAGTTATAGCCGTTTGCTACCTGACCGGTGTTAAAGAAGTTACATCATAGTCGGGAGCCAGCCTGGCTTCGGATGCGGAGCTCCTGTGTTCACATCACAAAGAACGTAGATCTGGCTTTTCGAAATGATATGCCTGTGCGAAGGAAAACATATGAGGAAACTCGCATGGCTAGGTTTAATTATAAAGGTTCTTAAAAATAAATTCAGCAAAGTGCGAGTACAGAGGCAGTTTTCATGTATTTTTTTATTTTTTTTAATATCTTTATTGACCATAAAGGATTAAAGTGTAAACATCTCCAGTGTAAATTTAATCCTGGAGATGTTAATAGTAAAATTATACATCTACATTTTACAAGCTTAACTACTAGCTTATTAAAATTTATTATTATTATTATTATTTTCTACAGTAGGAATAGCCTAAAATGCTAATATAATTACTATTTTTAGCTATGTTCCATCAAAATCAATTTCGTCGTTTATTTTAAATTGACGGGCTTTAGTTTTCTTAATTTATATTTGTTCCTTAGTAGGTATACATTCTGCTTTCATTGTTTATGATTTTGAGTAGGATTTGGGGAGAAAGGGAGATACGGATGGGTCAATACACGTGACCAACCCCTACTTGGCCGATTTTTTATGTACCTAACATCGTCATATTACAAACAATATATATACGCAGCTTTCATATCGCATACACTTGCACCTAGAATAAACCAGTAAAATATTGATCTCTATTCAAATGCTTAGATCGACGACCTCTGGAAAGATCGTACTATTCCGACATAGAATGTAAGCTTTACGACGAGGAAATGAGATGTGATCAATTGTATGAATAATGTAGAGTGGAGTATTGTTAATGATGGTCTGGATATAGAGCAGCGGGTCAACAAAAATTAGGCAAGCGTGACGCCGCCTAACGCCTAACGCCTTTTAGCCGCCTTCCTAAAATGGAGCGTAATGTTTTCGGGTGTAATTATGTTATGCTTCCATACTACCTCCTATAACGAGAAACGGCGTAAGAATGCTGGCACTGGATCAAGACACCCAGACAATGGATTCAGTCTGCGAGCCAACAGACGCATAGCCTGTGAACATAGCCAAGCAGTTAGCATGTGCGAATTCCAATGATTTCCAATTTGAAGTACAGGATCAAACACTGTGGTATTGAGATGATTTCACACCACATTTGACGGTTTTCAGAGATGTACTAAATATAGATTAGAATCTGTTTAAACAGAGGGAAGACACCAAATCAAAGGAGCGGCCGAGAAAACGGTGCGATGACATAGTTGAAGCAGATAGAAACATTTGGACAAGACTGGCGAAAGAGCTACGAACATGACATAGTACTTAAGGAGTCATATAGAGGTCTATACCCAAATTTAAATACCCAAGGAAAAATATGTATAAAGGGGGAAAAAATAAGGAAATCTCTATTATTATAAGAGCGAAAGTTTGCGAGTGTGTTTGAATGTTTGTTGTTCTTCACGCTCAAACGTCTAAACCGATTTTGATGAAATTTAGTATGGAGGTAGCTGACACCCTAGATTAACACAAAGGCTACTTTTTATACCGAAAAATAATATCTCCTTTTATATATAATTTAGAAAAAACAGCGAGTAACACCGCGGGACGGAGCTACTTTTTATATATTTGGGGAGGTCTGTTTAGAAGGCACCACTGAGATAATTAAAAACAGCGAGTAACACCGCGGGACGCAGCTACTTTTTATATATTTGGGGAGGTCTGTTTAGAAGGCACCACTGAGATAATTAAAAACAGCGAGTAACACCGCGGGACGCAGCTACTTTTTATATATTCGGGGAGGTCTGTTTAGAAGGCACCACTGAGATAATTAAAAACAGCGAGTAACACCGCGGAACGCAGCTACTTTTTATATATTTGGGGAGGTCTGTTTAGAATGCACCACTGAGATAATTAAAAACAGCGAGTAACACCGCGGGACGCAGCTACTTTTTATATATTTGGGGAGGTCTGTTTAGAAGGCACCACTGAGATAATTAAAAACAGCGAGTAACACCGCGGGACGCAGCTACTTTTTATATATTTGGGGAGGTCTGTTTAGAAGGCACCACTGAGATAATTAAAAATCTTAAAATTAAAGAACTACTGTCAACGTGGGTAACTTTGACTCTGCGTTAAACTTTGGACATAGCCTGGTTTAAAGATTCTTGATTTTTTTACCAAAAGATGAGTAACTAAATTGATTGATGAATGCGTGAGTTGTAGTCGCCAAACATTATAAATGTTAATTTATGCATAAAGTTGACAAATGTTATGGAAGTTTTAAAAGTTTTCTACCATTTTCTAAACACAAGAATTTGCGACTGAAAAATGTATGGCCAAGATTTCCGATTTAATTATACAAAACTTGTTTAAATCCCATGAGTTTTATTTAATATCGATAAAACATTGATCTATCTTACCATTTTAAACAATATTTCTTGGTCTTATTTAGTTTTAGTAAAAATATTGTAAACAAAAAAGTCAACGTATTTTCTTTTATTGTGGGTAAAATTGACAATGGAGTTTCAGTTAATTATACGCGTAAAAATGCATTAATAATTTGAATTATTTCACTTCTATGTCTGACAGAGATGTTGTAAACAATATAATGTGGTCGAAGATGGTAAGCATACCTACATAACACGGAATAAGAACTGGCTCTCAAGTAGGTGGTTGATAGTCATGGCATCGTTAGGTATTTGACGATAGCTTTTCCACTTGAGACTATAACTCTCAAGTGAAAAAACTATCACACAAAACGAATACTCAAACACCATAATTCAGTTTCCTAATGATATTTTTCCTACACGGAAGATAAGCTCGCAGTTTCTTTTTCAAAAGGTGCTTTCCAATATAAAAGTTGAATGCACAACCAACTGCGCTGACATTGATTCACTTTAGCACTTTCTACATTTCTAGGGCTTCGTTTCAAGTGCTAAAATAAATTTTACTACTTTATCGGTGTAATTAAAATATATCTTGAAAACACTTTCGATAGGAATAGAGTAATTACAAGGGAGGTACCCTTGTAATTCCTCTACACGTAAAGTAGGGATGATTTTTTATCGTATACCCCTTGGTGTTGGCTGTAATTGGATAGGTAATTCAAAAATATATTATTCACTTTAGTATTCCATATTTGTCTTCGTCTCTTTTGCAAAATATTAGGCTTTAATATTATAGTTTTTGTTAGGGTCAAGTGTCTCTCCCCCTCTACCAGCTAAATGTTTCTTGTCGAATAGGTATGCTGAAAAAAAATCAGCCATTAATTTCCCTAACGAAATTGTAAGGAAAATTTTCACAAGTAAGTAGGTTTTACAAGTTAACGAGTAATAGCCGATCAACTTAGCTTAACTAGAATATTCTTAGTATCAAACAACACTATTTTAAGTTCGCATAATACTGCCATAGACATAAATTGTGATATGGAACTACGAAACCCTACAGTGCGCGTGGCCGGACATGCACTTGACCGATTTTTTTTAAATTGTTTTAGTTAGTACATACCCGAAAACTAGTCTTCTAAAAACCAAACAAAAGAGAACTCAAGAAACATAAAGAAAACAATAGGTATGCAGTTCATGGAATGGGGTGAATCTTTTTTAAATTTGATATTACTCACTATTAATCTTAGAACTTATAGTTGATAGTGATGTCATTCAACACTCAAATGATTGTAGAATTTTTTGGCTTTATTTGATTTTTAAGAAATTATTTCATTAGTAAAAAAAATGCAATTAAACTATTTTATTTTTTCCGCTCGCTTGTAGCTCAAAGTTTTTAAATGGCATTTTCCATGAAAATGAACATGATTGAATATGACAAATTGATTTAATTTGATAGATCTATGTTTTTTACCTAAAAAAAGTAAAATAAATCCAACCTAAATTACGTAAATCACCGTTTATGAAGATTTTCCGCTATCGAAATGAACGGGAGTCAATTTTACCCAAGTTCGCGTTTAACTTTGACAGGCCATTTAAACGCGATTTTCTTAAATATTTTTTATACTATTGGACTTGTTACTTCTTTACTTTAAAATTGACCACTAAAGAACACGCTTAAATAAGTAAAATACTATTAGACTCATGTACATTAATACTCTGATATTGTCAAATATATGAAAAAATGTGTGTAAAGTTACCCACGCTGACAGTAATCAGGAAATGGGAATAAAGGTTTTATTTTAATTTTATTTGTTTGTTCATTAAATAGATCTACTATTGACCACCAACTCGCCTGACGTTAAGGGACGGTGTGGCCGAGGATGAAGCTCGGCGATCTAGATATCTATCCACTCTAGCCTTGAAAATACATATTTTCTTCGTAATTTTTAGTCTGTTTTACAATAAAATCTCGAATTGAATCAAATATACCTATTCCCGTCCAATAGATAGCGAGCGGTCAGAATCTCATTCCAGGGGATCCACTCGGCTACGAAAGTACATGCTGTGATAACACAGGAAACGGAGCTGTCGTGTTTATCATATTTAGCTTCATACAGTAAACATGTGTCCAGTACTGACAGATACACTGTTACATTGTATGTTCCGATGGACATTTAGGGGCGGTTCTCTCTGATAATATAGATTTCATAGCAATATGGTATAGTATGGTATGCTATGGTGAATGAATGTCATACTTTCAAACAATACTCAATTTAAAGCTTTGTGGGCAGCTCCTCTCTCCCGCGCGCGCATGGCAACCATTTTGAAGCTATAGAATTACGGAATGGTCTTAAACAGGTATGTAACAAGTACTTGTCTGTATTAAGGAAAAACAAATTACCCGACTGCATAACTCTTACGTGATTACGATGGACCACCAACTCGCCTGATGTTACTCGTACTCACTTAAGATGGAGCTTGATTCTAGAAGATAACCATATTCTAGTATTTCGTGGCTTTAAAAATTCTCAGGAAAAAACAAGGCGGCAAAGAATTCCATTCCTTTGCAGTAATGTAGAGCGAAATTGTCGAGTACGGATTTTTGGCATTTCAATGAGAAATGGTTGGTGAATGAATGAAAGAGATGATGAAGCTAGCCGACATCAATACTATAGAATATAAGTAATAAGCCCTTCCCCTTCTACCCTTCTCTCAATGAGAAGATGGCCCGCGCCCAGCAGTGGGAAAGTTTGTATAAAAATATAAGTAATAAGAATACAATACACGAGACTAAATAGCTTCTTGGCAACCAGTTTATCGTCACCGATTAACCTCTCGGCGTGCCAGTCAACCAACTAAGGCATCCGGCTGGTATTTGGCTGATCCGCCCGATACATTCAGTCTTTAGTTTTAAATATAACAAAATACCAGAATACTGAACTGGATCTCTATTCACAACTCTGATTAAAACGCTATTCCACCATGAAAACACGAACTCTCACTCTCATAAAAAGATATGAAGTGAAAATACTTGCATGCGCACTCTGTAGTACATGCCGTCACCTGCCGCATCCAGCGGAAGACCAGCGCCGGTTGGCAACAACCGGCACCATGTAGAGCTGGAGCCGGCTTGTGGCAAAAACTTAGTTTAAGTCTTTAAGTTCAAGATGTGTAAAGTGTGTTTTAAGTTTTTGTCCCAATAAAAACATTCTATTGTCTATTTTTATTGTCTTTATCTCCTTCTCTGTCATTTCCGTACAGGATTACAGAGATGGAGGTAGGTACCTAATGTGTGGTAATTTTTATAGAGTGGGCACCATGCTACTGATTACTTGAACATATGGGAAAGTTACGAAAGTGCGGTAGTGGGCAAGACCCTACAAAATCATATAAACCATACAGTAAATATTATATAAAAATGATTTGATATGTTAAATTTTCCAGTCGAGTGTTCAGTTCAGAGTTCCAGAGATATTATGAAAGATATTAATCCTAAACAAATAAAAAAATTGCGTAATAAATAATATATACACAAATAAATTTGGAAATAAAACAGGGACAGAGGAGAGACTAATTCACTGTAAAGTATCCGCAACTTCAGAATGGAATCATAGATATGACCACTATTTAGGGAAAATAGAGCATTTATGAGATGCTTGTTGGCAACTTGGGATTAAATGCATGATGGTCAGACTAGAGATTGCAATCCCGGCCGGGCCCACCCCGGCCTTTCTTACCGGGCCCGGTTACCAGACCCGGTAGGTATGAAAACCGCGGCGCGGGAGGGAGCGCGAAATCATAGAAAATTCGCATGACAACCGCTGCGAGCTGCCACGTTGCCGTTCTGACGCGCCAATAAGAATTTGTTTTGTTTATACCAAATATTACCAAAACTACCAAAATTTAACTATCTATCTAATCTAAGTTGTTATGACAAGTTAAGTGCTTTAAGCTTTATTAGTTTCTTATTCTAATACTATGTTTCAAATGGACACTATAACGAGGAAAGAGAAAGACCTGCTTGCTTAAACTTATACAAATTAATAATTACTAATACCTACTAATGTTGAGTTTTGGCGGGAACGTAATAACGTGTTGTTGCTTTATTTTATTATCCTAAACTTGTGTTATTTTGAACATTAATGCTATAAATATGGTGGTGTTTTATTCATTAAGTGTTCGATAAGGTGCGTGAGTGTGGGCAAGTGAAATAAAGCAGTAAAACGTGTGATTTTACGTTGTCGGCAAAACTCCATAGAAGCTTCTAGTAAAGTCGCCACCACTTTACTGAAGCAGGACTCGACTTATAAATTGACTGTATACGTGACTTAGATTGTGACTACAACATTTACAACTTGTTTTATTCAATAAACTTGAAAAAAACCTAATACTTGACACTGGCAAATGCTTTAATGCTTTAATACAAAAAAGAAGAAGAATACTAATGTTACTATTCCGTCCATAAGTAAAAAGTAATCAATTCTGTATTAAATCAGAGATTTTGAGACTTTGAGTGAGACTGATTATTGTTGATTTGCTAGTTTGAAATAAATATTAATTCGTAACCTTGAATCATTGTCCTTTTCCATTCTTATTAAGCAAATTTTCATAAAATACTTTAACGGTTTCATCGCTAACACATCAACCCGCCAAGAGAGAAACATACCGGGTTGCAATCTCTAGATCAGACTTAAGCTCGCAGTTATTAATTTCACAGAAGCAAAATTTTAACAACTACAAAATGCCAGGGGAGTAGATCTTAAATTGGTGGGACAAATTTTATGGTAAGTAATTATTTTTTTGTGAAAAAATGATATTAGGTAATAATTTTACTTATCAAATACACGATGCTGTGTTTATGAGATAGCACTATTGTTAATGACAATTTTTTTTCAATTGTATTTATTGTCACCACTAAAAGCACCTCTTACTGTACAATGACCCACACCCAGCTTATACAGCTCCAAGTTACAATGTGAAGAGAATTGTGATTCCTCAAATGTGATATGAATGAAAGACTTGAATCTATATACATATGGTAATAACACTTTAGGATTACCGTCTTATAGCTTGTTGCACACATTTCAATCTTTATGAAATTTCACAAAATTTTGAATGAATATTAATTATATTGAGGATTAAACCCAAGTATCTTGAAAAATTTGGTTTATTTCTGTACGTTTGAAAAAAGTATTCTCATATTCTCATTTATTTATAACCGATGGCTACACGTCACAATGATATTTTCTAGTACACATTTCATACATACTAGTTAATTAAGTTAATACATTCTAGGTTACATTAGTCTAAAACAAAAAACAATATTAACAATACTAATACAATTAAAATAATAATAATAGTAGTAATATTGAAATTGAATCTTAATATGCGTTGTCAGTGTTGTCATACTAATTAATAAATAATATAATAAAATCAAACAAAATATGTAAAAATGTTTAAGTGAATATCAATAATTAATTATTAATTCTGTATACAAGTCGAAAATCAATTAATATATAATTAATATTTAACTTATTCTACTCTAGGTAGAAAATCGTCCACCTTATAAAACACAAAGTATTCTTCCTATGGCTGTTTGTACTGAATTTTACTGTAATAACATTTTTTATTTATTTTACTTCTCAAAATAAGAAACAACAGAGCTTGAATTTCCTCGTGATTTATAAATGTATATGGCATTCTTTTTATTTTTGAATACTGCCCCTTAATAATATAGTATGTTTATTAAAAGAAAAACAAAATACCCGACTTCAGAAAAGCAGTTTTTGCAGTCAAACTTACGATTTCGTTACACTTGATACACTGATGAGTGTACTTTTTTTGTGTGAAATCACTGTTAAATATTATAAATGTGCATTCTTTAGAATAATTATAGTAAAGTCAGTTGTTTGTTACGAAATAGTTTGTTGAAGGTTACAAAAAAACGCATTTTTTTATTTTTGCCAGAGATGTATTATTATTGTTACAAAATATTATAGCCTATGACACTCTGGAAATGAAGACGAATCTAATAACACCTCGCACATCAAAATCGGACAAGCCATTTAGGCTGTAGGCTGTCATATAGAAACATACATACATACAAACATACGAGTACATCTCTGTCTCTGGGATATATTACTCATCTTCACTGACAGGACTTCGGTTTCCTCCCTTCCTCTCTCCTTCCCCTCCCCTCCCTTCTCCTTACCTTAAAACACAATTATAATGGAACAGTTGTCGGAGTTTTTTTTGAGGTAGGAAATAGGTTTAATCCTGTTTTACTCGTTTCCACAGGAATACCGGGATAAAAAGTATCTTATGTGTTAATCCAGATTATAAACTATTCAAATTCAAATAGTTTATTATTCAGACAGTAAAGTCCTTTTAGTGATGTGATTTTCCCAAAAAATCATATACTCAACAGCATATCAAGCGTAATGAAATTGTAAGTTAAACTGCAAAAACTGCTTTTTTGCAGTTGAGTATTTTGTTTTTCTTTTAACATAGATACTTGTTTCTCAAACCATTTCACTTACTCTTGTGATGAACCAAACCATGCAAGCAAACCACTCTACAACAGATACTATTTCTTATATATAAATCCAAGTGGGTAGTTGAACAATCCGGTTTTTCGCATGACCACGTACAACCCTCGTAACATGACATAATATTGAAATGTGTGTCAAGTTAATGAAATATTGAGACTCGAGTTATGTAAAATCATTGCTTCAGGCTGTTTGGCCTAGAAATTGAAATATCATTGAGTATTTTCATTTAATAGGCGATTGTGCGTGAATGAAGTTTATTATACGGTCTTTGCGTTGAGTATTCAAGATCACAGAAATGTTATCGACCATCGCTTGGAGATTTGTCGTGGTGGCGACTTCGTCACTACTTTGAACGCAATTTTATTACCCAATTACGATAAAGACGCCTTATAAGAACAGTGTAAAGTAGAAATTGGTACTTACAATCTAAATGTTTCTTTTTCGGGGCTATCATTTCTTCGGTGGTGGCTTTGCAAACGGACTTTGCTAATCCCTGCCCGGCTATGCTGTGTCGGGCGGCCAAGAGCCTATCGTTAATAGTCTGACCCGCCATCCTCACGTTCAGTCCTGACATAAACTATTTACACGGCGAAACTACACTGATTTTCGCTTTTTTTCAACAAATTCACAAAATTACGACGATGACGGTAAAATATGTCACCGCCCCCCCGACTGGCACAATACTAAATTTCAAGATGGCGGAACTACAGTGCTGCCAACTGTACTGTCATCTATATAGCTAGATTTGACTCCAAAAAGTAGCTAGAAATAGCGGGTAGCGAGATAGCGGTTCCAATACAAAAAATAAGAAGAATCTTAACTATCTAAAACCATTTATTGCAGTAATTAATAAAACATCACCATTTTTGTCGCATTAATATTCAAAATAACACAAGTTTAGGAAAATAAAACAGAGCAATAACGTGTTTCTATAATGTTCCCGCCAAAACTCCAAAATTTCGTTTAATTTTAGCAGAAAAAAAACCGTAGTATAATTTTTGTTCAAGTAGTTTCTTGGGAACTTAGAGCAGTTGATAGATGCTCTAAGCTTGGGAGTTTCTTTTTAGGGTTCCGTACCCAAAGGGTAAAAACGGGACCCTATTACTAAGACTTCGCTGTCTGTCTGTTTGTCTGTCTGTCTGTCTGTCTGTCTCCAGGCTGTATCTCATAAACCGTGATAGCTAGAAAGCTGAAATTTTCACAAATGATGTATTTCCGTTGCCGCTATAACATAAAATACTAAAAATTAAAAAAAAAAAAAAATTTAAGGGGTCCCCATACAATAAACGTGTTTTTTTCGTATATTTTTGCTCAATTTTAAAAACGGTAACAGGTAGACGCTTCAAATTTTCACAGAATATTTACTTGTATATTACCTTTCAAAATAAATACTTAAATAACAATAAAGTAAATATTAAAGGGGGGCTCCCATACAACAAACGTAAATTTTAAGCAATTTTTACTCGATCTTAATTAACAGGTAGAAAGTTGAATATTTGTAAGTAAATATTTAGAAATATATTAACTATAAAAATAAATACCTAATCTAATATATAAAAACTCACAAAATGAAAATAATCCGTGCATCTAAACGCGGTGCGAGCGCCGCGCTGAGGTGTGGTGGTGGCGCGAGCGCGAGGCGGTTGCTAAGCAACGGCCACGCGGGTAGCGGGGGAGGTAACATCACGGAGCGAGCCATAACCACGCGTATTCGCGCGAGCGTCGTCATGCTGCCTGGATGTGTATCGTAAACCTACCTATAAGTTTGCAATTTACTACTTGGAATTTCGTTGATTTCTCGTTATTTTATAAACAGAACTAAACTTTGTAGTATTATAGATGATAGTACGGAACCCTTCGTGCGCGAGTCCGACTCGCACTTGGCCGATTATTTACATCCATAGTCAATAATTTTCCGAGAGCCAGAATCTAGCCCTGTTTCGAACCGGGCTGCCATAAAAAAATAATTGACTACCGTGTTTTGGATGTTGAATTGCCGTGTTTTGGCTCAAAATTCCTAAAATTGCAGTGTTTCATATAAAAAGTAGTTTTTTATACGTAGATACTTAAAAGGAGATCTGTTGCATGATCTTCCATACCCACAAATGGGATATAACTGTTTTCTACCCCTAAACACTAACCGATTTCTAAGTTTTTTTTTTTTTTTTCGGCCAATGGACATGTATCCATGGTTATATGTATTAACAATTATAGTTTAAAAAACTGAAAAACCAACTTCAAAATACGCAATACAACGCATTCATACGCGACTGCTGTTCAATTTTCTACATGCAATTGGATGATAATTTACCAGTTATTTTGTTATAAAAACCTAAGTCCTGGATCAATTTTGATAAAATTTATATGGGACCACTTCTGAAGTATTATCTACCAAATATAAAAATAATCATCAAATTCAATGCACAATTAGCTGAGTATTCGGTGAACAAACATAAAAACATACAGACCAAATTGATAACTTCCTTCTTTTTGGAAGTCGGTTAAAAATAATGAAATCGGATAATATTGAGGAAAGCAGTTCTTTTTTAAGTGTTTTTGCTGTTCAGTCACTATTTTCACTTTGCATTTTTCACTATTTAAATTCTTAAAGTTTCGTAAACAACGTCTGAAGCAAGAATGAATGTCTTTGTTCGTAAAGAACGAGATATAAATCTCTAAAATTTATTTTTAGCCTCTCGGGGGTGTCACCTGAAGTCACCATCAGAATACCAAGGACCAATATTACATCACTAGTAAGTAATGTAGTATTAGGTTTTTTTTGGCGGGAACGTCTTAGTAACGTGTTGTTGCTTTGTTTTATTTTTCTAAGCTTGTGTTATTTTGAACATTACTGCTATAAAAATGGTGGTGTTTTATTCATTAAGTGTTCGATAAAGTGCGTGAGTGTGGGCAAGTGAAATAAAGCAGTAAAAACGTGTGATTTTACGTTGTCGGCAAAACTCCATAGAAGCTTCTAGTAAAGTCGCCACCACTTTACTGAAGCAGGACTCGACTTATAAATTGACTGTATACGTGACTTAGATTGTGACTAAAACATTTACAACTTGTTTTATTCAAGAAACTTGAGAAAATCCTAATACTTGACACTGGCAAATGCTTTAATGCGGGTCCAATACAAAAAAAAAGAAGAAGAATGTAGTATTAGTCCTTGGTATTCTAGAGAGATGTATGATTATTAATCACCTACACTTGAAGGTGTCAAGTGTATTCGATGATACGTCTATAGAATGTGTAGAATTTTACTGTAGAGTAGCTGTTGCCTGCAACTTAATTGGTGTATTTGTTCTCTCGCGCTGATTGCCGTGTTTTATGATACGGCAGTCAATGTTCTGCCGTGTACCGTGTTTTTTATGGCAAGCGGCCCCATTTGCCGTATAACACGGCAATTTCCATAGAAATGGTAACCCTGCTTCGAAGTCTTCGAACATATGTTCTAATGACGGCCATGTTTTTTCTGTCGTTTCTTGCTTTTTATTGGTTTGGTGTTTCGTTTCGCCTTCAAAATTACTTTGTTGAATTAAATGTTTGTTTATATTGCTAAACGGTTCACATTTGACTTTTTTTTCTGAATTGATGAGAAAATTTAGTAAGCTAAGTGATGGAATCATTGTTTGTATCCAGATAATATCCAGCTAGTTTTTACTCAGTTGGCAGTCTATTTGTGAAAATATCTTGAAACAAAATGGTGAAAAGACGATTGAAGTCTCGGCCAGTCAGGGTGTCGGGTGCTTCGAGCACTCCAAGGGATAGTTCTGCCAGTGAGTCGGTGGATGATGAGATGTTCGCGGCACTAGCTTCGATAACCCAGAAGCTACCTGTGCTCATGAAGGTCTGCAGACTATGTGAAACTAAAGATGGACCATTTCTCAACATATTTGACGCCGATAAAGTCATTGCTAAGAGAATTGATGAAGTGTTACCATTTACGGTAAGTGTAGATTGCATTTAACACATTCCATTTCCATTTGTTTCCATTTGTTTTTCATATAGGTACCTAAGCGGGAAGACGCTGGATGCAAGCCGCTTCCAATCGGTCTTTTTGGAAATCCATGTCCATCTAATCCATCCATCTTCCAATCCATCCTATGTCCAGCAGTGGGCTTCTTATGGCTGAGATGATGACATTCCATTTGAGTAAAGAAAGTAAATTAAGTATAACATTGCACTTAGGGATTGGAACCCGGTATGTTTCTCAACCCGGCCGGGCCTGGTATCATTCGTCGTCAACCCGGTCCCGGCAGGCCCAGCCGGGTTGGCGGGTTGATGTGTTAGCGATGAAACCGTTAAAGTATTTTATGAAAATTTGCTTTATAAGAATGGAAAAGGACAATGATTCAAGGTTACGAATTAATATTTATTTCAAACTAGCAAATCAACAATAATCAGTGTCACTCAAAGTCTCAAAATCTCTGATTTAATACTCAACATCCTGTGATATTGGATTGTATACAAAATTGTACTCGTCCCTTCAATGTTGGCAACATATTGTTGGTGATTGATTTTATCTAGGTTAATAAATTAAACTAACTATAGAGTCTAACTCTCCAACTTAAGACTTACTATTGCCATAGAATACAAATAAATGCTTAGCCATAGAATACAAATGAATACTCTTGACTCAATAATTAAATGGCTTGACAACAATAATCTGAAAATAAAGAACAATGGCGAACTTCCATTTAAATGATTTTATGTCAGTAAAAAACATGTAAAAAAACGCTTCCACACATAAAACCGAACAGACATAATAATGCTGCTGGCCTTAGGCTTCCCCCATGGATTTCCAAAAATGACCGATTGGAAGTGGCTTGCATGCAGCGTCTTCCCGCCACTTGTATGAGGTCATGTGTCCATCTCGTGGCTGGTCTTCCTACGCTGCGCTTGCCGGTACGTGGTCTCCACTCGAGTACCTAATAATTAATGGTAGTAATTTTATTATGACATAAAATGTTATGGGTAAAAATAATATATCATTTACTTAGTAAATAATTGTATGACATATAAATTAAATAATAATATTGTATTAATAATATACAATTTTAATAGCGCGATCTGATTTGTAGGCCTCATCAGGCATAACATGAAGGTCTATAAAACAAATAACATCAAGTGCATGCTACTCATGTTTTATACAAATAAATTTACTTTGACTTTGACTTTAGAAATTATTCTAAATAATGCGTATATTATTATAATCTTTTACAACGATTTTACGCATAGTTTCTTACAAAAAACGTATACTCGACAGCGTATCAAGAATAAATAAATCGTAAGTTAGATTGAAAAGCTGCTTTTCTGCAGTTGGGTATTTTGTGTATCTTTTAATATAGATACTTGTTTAATTTATCTAACTGCTTTTTTGGCGTGAATAATATGTATATCTATTATAAAATAAAAGCCTTTATTTCATCTACACTATTAAATTAAATCAATCCTATTGTCATAATGTCAATTTTCAATAATTATAAAAAATTTATTCACTTTATCATGTCAATATTATTTCATATTAATTCTTCTTCGTCAATTTAATTAATATGTATCTTTATTATGCATATTTATGTCACTTTACAGCTTTCTAGTATTAACAGAATTTAAGCAAATCCACATACAGACAGACAGATGTACATGGCGAAACTATAAGGGTTCCTTGTTACTACGGAACCTTAAAAATGGTTCCAAAAATATTTCATGGAGCTAGAACATTTTTCAGTAAGACTAGGATAGGACCAATGGATTTACTTCCTGATAGGGATGTCAGAAGGAAGTAGTAAACCCTTCCCCTCTGTGAAAAAGGGGACGGTGAAAGCTCCCCCTCCACAGATGTTTTGCGACCTAACCTACTTTAATGTTTTCTTTGGTACGGTTTTCTCGATTGTTACTAATTGAAAAGAAACAAATTTGAACGGATTTTTGAACAGTTTGTCATCTGTGACCCTGACGGCTGACCATGGATGCTGAAAAGTGTTTTTAACGTCAACTCATCAAATTATGTAAAATATACGCGATAAATCCTTTAAAATTAATAAGAGAACTAAGAACAAGATAACTAAAACTAAGTTAGTTCAGAGAACTGTTTTCTACCCCTAAACATTAACTAATTTTGATGATTCTAATTTATCTGCATAAAATCATAAAAGTCCTCTTGGTAAACCTCTATGGTTTGTGTTTTTTTCAAATTTCGTTATGGTTCCAAAGTTAAAAAAAAAGGACAAGTGCGAGTGAAACTCGCTCACCGAGGGTTTCGTACAAACTAAAAGGGAGAAATTATATATTTTCCTTCATAAACCGCAAATTACAGATCGTAAAAATAATTAATAAGTATATATAAATAAGTAATTATAATTAATAATGCTAATGAAGCTCTTTCATATGATATGTAATGTTATATGATATGATATGTATATGTAATGTATAATGACGTATCATTAGTGTAATTCGCATCAGCGGTGCTAATTGAATAATATAAATAAATAAATTATACCCCACATAATACGGTTAATTCACTTTAAAATTTGGACCCTTATTCCTTAAATAAGACACAATTTTTTGTGATTAAATTAAAAATGTTCATGTTTTCGGTTTTTTTCCTATATGTGTACTATAACACAATGCTACTTGCCAAATTTCATAGTTCTAGGTCAACGGGAAGTACCCTATAGGTTTTGATTCCCTTGTGAGTGTAGAAATGTGCGTTTTTTACGGCATATTCGGCTGTAACTTTTTTTTTACGAAAACAGAAATTTGATTTTTCTTTCTGCAGCAAGAGACTATGGATCTGCGTATATAGTTTTAATTTCAACTCGATACCTTCACGCGTTCCCGAGACAGGTCACCCGGACGGACGGACAGACAGACAGACGGACAGATGGACAACGAAGTGATCCTAATAAGGGTTCCGTTTTTTTCCTTTTTAGGTACGGTACTCTAAAAAGTGTAAATTTTGCACCCCAAGCGGGACGTCGGTGCAGGTCTTATCGCCCCCACTTCAAATTAGAATTAGAATTAGAAAGTGTAAATTTTGAAAAGGTAAACCATTAATGCACAAAGAGGCATCGCTATTAATGGTTCCAACCATATAAAAAAATAATGATCTAATGTGGATAATATTCAGGGGTAGATGTTTCAAGAATGCGTAATTTGCTGGCAAAAGATCACATGACACCAATTCTTTTAATACAACCTGAAAATTATGATTCTTGTTGAATAGGGGGAAAATGCAGTTAACTCGGTTAACTCGGTACTCGGTTAATATGTAGTATGTATGTGTGATTGTCTTATAGCACCAAACAAAACCTATTGTCTTATTTTAATATCACCATATCATTTTCCAGGTTGCAGAAAGTGATGAACTACCGCACAAGATCTGTTTCCGCTGTTCTGCCAAAGTTGAAGAACTTTACGAATTCATTTTAAAATGTATCAAAACTCAAGAGAATTTACAGACTGTGATGGGTAAGAAGACTCCTCTTGCCACTAAAAGTAGATGTCGTGTTCAATGGGAGAAAAAACTGAATAAAAAAAACATCTCCAACGATGATATTTGTAATGCACTTATAAAAAAAGCAATGGAAGGACTTAAATATGTTCCTCCAAATCCCTTACCGATTGAGGAGGAAAATTCTCAAACCAAAACACCAACAACAACCAGAAGAGAAAAAAATGGTATAGAGTCACCATTGGTATCAAAAAAAGATAAAGAACTTGCAGCTATGACAAGTAAAAGTAATATAATTAGCGATTCTGAAGAACAAGTGGATCCTGATGATGTAAAACTTAAACAGGTGAAACTGTCTTTAGAGAAATGCGACGAAAGAGTTCCATTGACTAGGAGGTCGCGGTCTAGCAAACCAGAACCTTTAGTTGAAGATCTTGTAGAACCACCAAAGAAAGTCAGACAATATCCAGTTCGTAAATCTCAGAGTAAAGTAGAAGCGGCACCTGTGAACAAACCTGATGATCTTGTAGCGAAAATAAGCGATAAGACTAAACCGATTAATGATCAGAATGCGACTACTATATTAAGCAAAGATAAAGGTAAGCCTAACGTTACAGAGACTACTATAGTAAGCAATGATAAAGGTAAGCCTAACGTTACAGAGACAGAAAAGCCTAAAGAACCACCGGCTAAAATGCCGGATCCTGCACCACCTATAAATATCATGGACCATGTGAGCATTATAAAAGTGAACAGTGTAGGAACATTGTTTCTTTGTAAACTGTGCAATAGAAATTTCCTAAAGAAAGAACTAGTGTTGACACATGGTTGCGCTAAAAATAATGTACCCAAGGACAAGTTTCTTCATAGTCGTGCGCCTCCGCGTGAGGTGCCTAAACCGTCTACTGTCAAATATATAAAAATGGATACAGATTTCAAAAAACCCGTAATATCTCCTGTAGTGACTGAAAATAAGCTAGTTGAGAAAAGGCTCCCTTCAGATGTTATAAAAGTTAACATTCCAGTGCAACCTGATATTAAAGCCAAACCTAAAATTGGTCCAGCTAGCAAAGTTAAAAATCTGGCTCGGCCCACAGAAGTACCTAAAGAACCCACCGCGCCGCCGGCAAGACCAGTACAAGAAAACCAAATTGTGCCTGAGGTACAGTTCCCTACCATGCCTAGTTTGAATTCTCGCTACAAGTTGGTCCCTGGGCCTAACAATACATTTACGTTAATTGAAGATGAATCTTCTAAAACTGAACAATCGACGCCACAACTAATAAGCACTCCTGGCCCTAAATCAAAGAGAAAACGAAAATTATTGGTGGAAGAAGAAGAACTATCTAATCAACTTAGACAGGCTGCTAACAAAGAACCTAGTCCAGAAGTGATCGATTTGGACGATGTTCCGCCGCAACCACCAGTCATTCAGCAACCTTACCCAGTTGGCTTGTTCCAAACGGCACACCATTCTGGTGGATTCGCCCCTACTATTCCAAAACCACCTACGTTTACAACACCTGTGATGAAAAAACAGTCATACACAGTCGTACAAACAGGGAATCCAAGTAAATTATTAATATCAACAAAACCTCAGGCTGCTGTTGAAGAACAACGTAAAAAATCTAAGAAAGGCAAAGTAGACGAGAGGGAAAACAATACACTACCTTATAACCAATCCCAGGAAGAACCGGAACCCCAAGCGAAAGGAGCGGGATTCTTTACGTTCATCAATGTCGATCCTCTATTGCAGCCATCATATGTTTTGCCCACTGACAATATTATCCAAGAATCGCAAATTTCTACTTCGACGCCTGCTTCGAAAGTTATTAATGCTGATAATAAGGAGAAAGAGAAATATGCATGTAATATGTGTGAAGAAAGATTTTCTAGGGAAAAGAAGTTACTGGCACATATACAGTCTCATTTTAACCAAATGGACGAGGAAGACCAGATGAGAAGGGATAAGAGTGCACCTAAGAAGAAAACGCGGAAAACCTAATCAATGTCTTTAAATAGTAGGTACAGTGCATTTATTGTAAGTCTATAATATAGCATAACTATAAGGTTATGCCAGATAAAAGATTTCAACTTTCACACAGTCTATGATTATGTTGTTTCTCGTTTTGATAAATCTTGTAATTTTTTGATTTGGATCTGCAGTATATGTAAATGATTGACGGACAAGATGTATCGAAGCGTTTGTAGTTTTAGAAATTAGGGTACTATTTTAAATATAATTACTTAATATCACAGTGTTTATTTGCGAGACTCGAAACCTCTGTAAACGTATTTATTCATGTCATTAGGGACTTATCTAATGTAGTCTAATTGATCCATACCGACTCGGGCGCTATCAACACGAGCGTGCGTAATATCGCCTTAAATCCGCCATGATATCGTCGAGTCGACGATTATTTTTCCGACTGCGTAGGCGCGTTTCGCGACGTATTTCCACTGCCTCGATCGCACACAACACCTTTTTAGGCTTCCGTACTAAGGCTATGGTGTCTGTCTGTCTGTCCTACACTTAACGGCTGTATCTTTCGAACGATAATAGATACAAATCTCAAAATTGGCAAGATTTAGGGGTAGATTAGATTTATTTCCGGGTTCGCTTTTATGTAAAACAACAAATAATGTAAAACAATAATTAAATAACAAACACTAGATATTATCAGTTTTTTGTCATTTAAAAAATGAAACAATCAGGTTACGTTGACATAATATTTTTACTTTAGGCACAGAACTTATAATATTAATACGCATAGAACGGACACTCCTAACCTCCCACCAAATCGTGGTAGCTCACCCCGCGAGCAGTTCCCACAGGTTCCCAAAGGGACACATGAGGCACGCGGTGTTACAGAGCCGGTACTCACAGGATTATTCTTTTAAAAAGTGTTTTTTTTTTAAATACCGACAATGAGGCATTGTGCCGTTTATGGTTGTATGTTAACTCGACATGATAAAAATAGGACTTACATTTTCTAAAGATAAAAATATAAGGTACTAAGTTATTTTTGGTAATCGACACTAAGCAATTGTAATTATTATCCTTTCGATAAATGAAGTAGGAAACTTTTTTTGCGTATATTTTGATGGCACACTACGATCGATTGTTTCTTCATACTGTTACCATTTACACTCGCGTTTTTATGTCATCATCATCATCATCTCAGCCATAAAAAGTCCACTGCTGGACATAGGCCTCCCCTATGGATTTCCAAAAAGACCGATTGGAAGCGGCTTGCATCCAGCGTCTTCCTGTAGCGTTTTTATGTATCGCGGTATAATTTCCGTACGGTGATATATTGTTGTTTCTCGTCGTTTGCTGATTTTTCTGCGGCTGCCCCGGAGCTGGAACCTGCAAGTCATTCTGTGCAATGTGCGTTGTCGGGGCGGCAGGCGGCGCCGCTAGTGCGTGCCGCCGGCGGTCGAGGCTCGCGCTCGGAAATCCAGTTGCTCACTCTGACGCCGGCGGGCCACGTAGTCGGCGCGCTTATTTCATCGTAATAGCTCTCAGGAATGCCTATGATAAATACCGCATGCCAGTTTGCCTTTGTCTGCCGTTTCTCGACGAAATACTTGCCACATTTACGAATTTTATTCAGGTAATCGGTTATATTTTCTTTGGTAGTTTCTGGTTTAAATTGCCAGGCTTGAATATATTTCAAACGTTCGACCGTCAGAATAGTGTTGCCTACGGCTCCTGTGCCTTTTATTATCTTAGGTCTGCGAGACAATTTTTTTGTAACCTTCTGCCATCCTGCATCCAGTACTTTATTTTCAGTGTCCTTCTCATCAAGTAAACTTGCGCGTTTCGTGGCCGCACACGAATTACTCAATGTTGTCATTTCAGTAGGAATACTGTCGTCGGTAGGAGGTATCAGACTTTGCCGGGTAATCTCCGGTTCTTTAATTTGGTCGCTTTGCTGCGCTGGTTTTCCAACTGCTCTGTGTGTCGACACGGTTTTACCTTTTTTGTTCCGCTGCTGGGCTAACTCGATGGTGGCGGCGACACGCGCGTGACGCACTGGTCGCTGTGTCTGCGCCTGCGGGTGCGGCGGAGTCGTAATGCTGGGGCTGCTCACGTCTATATTATGTGTGCTTTTTCGTGAACTACCTTCGAGTGTTTTTTTATTTGAATGCACAATATCTTGAGTCCGATCAGCTGTTTTAATCCCGTTGTTGATTATTAAGGCTTCAATTACACAGATAGTTCACAGATGGCCTTCATCACGTCTTTCAAGGCCGGTTCCGTGGTGTTTAGTGCCATTTTATTATTTTTAAAAATTAATAATGTAGCTCGTGTTATGATGCGTGGGTGCGCGCTACTAGTTCCATCAATATACCTCGCGTATAACGCGTCTCTTCAAATAATGTGTCTATGTCTAAATATGTTACTTATTTACATTTCAGAAGACGTAGTAGTTTCGTAATTGTTTTTCTTTGCACGGATGACACCTGGCTGGATGTTTCTCGCTGTGAATTGTTGTGATTATACCTATAAAACTTATTATTGTAGGTATGTATAATGTGGATTTTTTCGAAGCATGCAATGACGTAAGTGATTACAAATCTTTCTTGGTAAGCCTAAAATAGTGACAACCATTGACGTTCCACACAACTGCTTGTGTACAGATTCTCCGTATTTGTAATAGGTAGTTAGGCCGCGACAAGTTAGACAGTCATGTGTTTTATGAAATTCACGCTAGATGGCGCCTTTTGTCAGTATTTTCTTTAGATATACCTATCATTTCAGAATATTTCTACTGTATAGAAAATATGTGAATTTACAAATATATATATATTTTGTTAATTAGTTCTGTTTTCCGTGTTAATGTTGCATGGGAGTACGGAAGCCTCGGTGTGCGAGTAAAATATATACTTTGCCGGATTTATTTATTTAGATATTTAGGTAATTATTGAATGTACTTTTGCAAAATATTACTATTTACGCCTCATGATAACAATGAAAATGTATTAACAATAACTTATTATTATGTCTTTTATTTTGACCTAAATAAACACTTAGGGCCTTACCCAAAAACGCAAGTGTCATTACGTGTCAGCCAGAAGTTGACAAAATATTGCTTAAAGTTAAGTAACGTTTTTCGGTAAGACAGTTAAACGCCAAATTTCCATGTTTGGTTATTTATTTCGGTTAAAATAACAGATATAAAATTAATTATTGTCGTTAATACATTGTTTTAGCAATACGAAGATTTATCAAAAGTGTATTCATTGATTTTATATCTAGGAAAAAAACAGTAGAGCGAGAGAACTGCGCTATCCGACGCAGTGCCGGGATTTTGATTTTCTTTATTGTTTGTTTGAAGCTTTAAATGGTTCCGTTTAGGTATTTTAGAATAAGTTTTATTGTGTGTTATGCGCGTAGTTCATTTGACCTTAGCTGTTAATAAATAGAAACCTAATACTTTCCAAATATCTTTCTGAGTGTCAAGTTTTACAACCTTATGATTTATTGCGGTATGGTTGGATGATGATTGACTTGCGGGATTTTTAAGCGTTTGATTACTTGGTTAATCGATATTTTTTTTTGTTATAAACTTGAGTTGTTTATATAACATTTTATGAAAAATGTGTGTAAAGTTTTAGGCTTTGATTTTATAATGTTATGTTATGTATTGTCTGGATCGTGGGTTAGGCGCGATCAATAATTACATGCTTTCATTCGAAGCTTTGAACCATTTAAAGAATAATATTTGTACGATTGATCCCGTTTTTATAAACTATTAATAATGTTTAAAATGTGGAGGAAATCGGGGAAGTTGTCACATCAATAATTACGATGAGAACCACAGAACATTAAGATGAGGATTGTTTTGTTAAATTTAGTTTGCATACTGACCAACTTTGACAATGACATAAAGGTAAATTTAATGGACTGTCGTTGTAGATCATTTAAAATCTCTGTAATATTAATACGAGGATTCGATAGCCACTCTAAAATACTATACAAAAAAATGTCACGTAGGAGATTTGCAACATCGCTATGTAAGGTGGGTGGACCATGGAAGGCCACCATAACACATAAACAGTTATTATACCTTTATTTACAGGATAAATTGAACAAACAAATTATTAAGTAACGCTTTGTTTTATTGTGTAACATAGAAAATATTTTTTTTTAATTGCAGATTCAATCACTATTTATTAAACTTCAATTTTGTAAAGCTCTTCCAAACGGCCTTGCTAGGAACAAGGCTCCATACAAGGCCAATAAAATAAATCAGTCGTTTAACTTAAAACTAACATTGTGAAAATTAAAATATCTGCTTCTACTTAAACTACATAAAAAGGTCTTTAATTAAAACGAAACATTAAATGATTATCATAATATATTCACTTATAAAACTCTCAACGAACATTACTTGAATACAATCGTATAACTAAGAATGTATTCGTGGAAATGTTTTAAAAATAACATTAATGAGTATTATATCGATATCAAATAAGTTGTCAATAACATTCATAACGAAATTATTAAAAAAAAACTGAGCTGAAATGGCTCGGTTCCTTGCAAGGCCAAAATGTTTCTAAGAAGTTGAAAAAGTGAATGATCCTAATATAAGTAATAATATTATAAACATAAACATTGCACTAACCTTCCCGATACGTATTTACAACTAAAAACTCAATATGAATATTTTCGTCATTTCTAGATGTTTATAGTAAGGCTTATGTGCCCTAGTAAGGCCAACCGTCAAATTTTTTATCGGCCTTACAAGGAACCATTGACTTTTCTAGGAAAACTACCGATATTTTAACTGAATTCCAAATAAAGTATTTTTTTCTTTAGAACCATATTAAATCCTTGTATATTAGTTTAGAGTAAAAAAATAAAGAAAATAATAGGTTATTTACTTAAAACTTACGTTTTAATGTGAGCGCAAATAACAATTTTAAATTCGACGACTGAAGTCAATGAAACAAGGGACTGCACTATAAAATAGCAGCGCGATCGACTCGCCGCCGCGTCTGTGTCCTTCAGTTCGATGGATGATAGTGTGAGTAGAAGGAATTTGTCATCACATGGCAATAACTACGACTTTTTAATAATTGGCCTTCGAAGGAGCATGGCCTTCCATGGTCCACCCACCTTAGCTAGTTTGTTTAACCGTATGGTAAATTTTTAAGGTTCCGTAGTAACTACGAGGAATCCTTATAATTTCGCAACGAACGTCTGTTTGTCCGTATGTCAGTCATTTTACTCGGAGACTAGCAGCCCTATGTAAACGAAATTTGGTATGTAGATGTGTTCTATGAACCGCAACAAAATGCTGTCAAAGTAAAATTTTCAAAAAATAAATAAATAAATAGGTGTGGCACCATACATATACCATATATTCTATTATAAAGAAGGGATGATTTTTTCAACTCCACCCCATCGTTAGCTACGGAACCCTACTATACATACGCGTGTCTCGACACGCACTAATTTTTTAGGTTTTAGGTTTGCGCTAATTGCGCAAACCTATATTTGGTTATAATTGCGCTTGTATGTTAACTCGTCTGATGTTAAGCGAAAATAAGAAATTATTTGAAAGTGTTTCAGCCTTTCAATATCAAGCTTTGTAAATATACGAACTAGAGATCATTGCGAAACTCTCCCAAATATGATCCTCAGTCGGGCAACTTGCGACATAATCTAACAGTGTTCTGTTAGATTATGTCGCATGTTGCCTGCTTTACATCGTCAACATCAGTCGTTGGCTCGCTCATTTTTACGGGATTTATTTAATTGTTCGTTGTTTATTATATGTTCGTTGCGATTGTGGCGCGATATCCACGGGACTTGATTTGAACATTTATGGCGAGTCTGCATGGATTCTAGTAATTGTTCATATCCATCCTCGATCGACGTGCTCCATCCTCGGCCATACCATCGCTTAACATCGGACGAGTTGGTGGTCATTCAAATATATCTGAATATATAAATATAGTAATAGATAGCACTAGCCTGTCTTTATGTACGTACAATAATTGGCAATTCGTCAGTAAAGTGGTGTTATTTATTGCAAGATTGCTTGCGGCCTTTACTTGTGTTCGTGTAGTATTTACATGTGTGCTCGCTACTGATCCTTACGTCGGGCACACACACACTTACTGAATGTACACAAATACTACATGACCTGTGTGCATGTAAAGGCTCGCGTGTGGTTGTGAATTGCAATAACTCCTTGATGCACCACTGTTAACTAGTTATCAGTCAATTTCACTGAAAGTACCGTGGCACCTAGATTTAACGTAATTTCAAAATGTCAATAATGTACAGGCCAAGCCATGAATGATTCCAAATAGACAGATAAAAACAAGACGAATAAATTTTAGATTTATCTTTTCAATATATGGGTACATCAAGGGGTGTAGTTTCATTATGACAACGTGGATGTCACACATTTTTTTAAATTAAAGTCTAGGATTACTCGCGTCTATTTTAAGTCAAAATCTCCGATTATAGTGTTTAACCGCATTCGGCAGCCTTTTTAAAAGGGTGTACAGATGTCACTCTTGGTTGTCGTCCTGCTTGTCTGGCAATATCAGCTAATTATTGAGTTGCGGCGAAGAGGCGAAGCCCCTTTTAAATGTTTGCCAAATGCAGTCGGAACTGTAGTCGGAGATTTCGACTTAAAATAGACGTGAGTACCCTCAGTTTAATGAAGTCGGTTAAAATATAAATAGGTATGTTTTGTTATAATTGTGTCATTACTGAATATTACTGATAAATAATTCATGTTGGCGACTAAACGGTACAATCTTTTTGTACTGAATAAGTCATTGTAAATATTATTAAAACTTTACTTTATTATTAAACTTAATGACTGAATCTAAGTTTTTTAAATACTTATATTTTAAGTGATTTCAAGTTACAAATGAAACACGAATTGAAGATGATCCATTTATTTGTTTGTCATTCAAGAACAATAAGCCGTATATACTTAGTTAAAACACATAAGAGACAATCTAAACAGATATCCAAGTTTTATAGATCTGATGCAAGTTCCAAATTATATGGTTATCTTTATGTATAATATTTATGTATGTATGGTACTCATATAAATTTCACTTAACCTACATACTACCTATCTATCAATTAGATAAAATATTAAATTCAAGAAATGCTACTAGGTAGGTATTAAAGTATTAGAAGAAGTATTACTTAAAATATGTATTTGTTTCACATGACAAGAAATGTGGGTAGATAAAAAAAGTTTTGATTTTTTTACCATGCCTTCCAAATGTAATATTTTATGTACTTCAAATTATCGAATGTACCAGGCCAGCACTTTTTACTGATACAATAGGTTAGAAAATATAAAATAATTATTATTAAAAATGTTTATGTATAATAATTTTGTAATCAGCTTCAAAAATTAAATATTTTTAACATTTCTTGCATATGAATCTAAGTACATATACTTACTACAAACTAATTTAGATGGTCTTCTAAAGGTGATCTATACATGATCTAGGTAGTTAACTTCAATTAATTTGCATTGAGGGTAGACACTAAAAACTTCTGGCAAATACAGGCTGTTCCCTAATTTATAACAAGTATAAATAATTGTTTAAAATCCTGTAAAAACTAACGACCGTAAAAATAAATGATAAGTGTTGCCAGCCGCTCACGTTATTAAAAATCAACAAATAAGTGGGATAATAACATTACATGAATCAAATTTAAAAAGAATACGGTCGTCTAAAACATGCTAAATTGTTACATGCCAATGCCGTTTATTTGCGTACCTACTTATCGAACTTTCCGTGTATCATTCATACTTACACCTGATCCCTAAAACGTATGTATATGCCAGAAGCACTTCAACATTACAATGTAATTCGTTGTTTCCATAGCCCGCATTTGACAAAAGTTTACATTAAATACACACAACATTTAGTGAGAGAAGTATGGTCTCGGAAGAGTAACGATGGAGAAAAAACTTACGCTAATGAAGATAAAATCTCTGCCTATTCGTTTACATTCATTACTATCTTAGCATTAATAAACATTCAATAACTCTAATTCTAACATTTATTTAATCACATAATTTTGATATGTTTTTATTTTCCATCTAAAGTTTTAATTAAATCACATAATTTTGATATGTTCGGATGTGCAGCACCGTTATACTATGCTTTTTTGATAACTAGGTAAGTATATTTCAAAAACGACTTTAAAATCTCTACTAAAAGGATCTATAAAATGTTAAACTACAATACCGATCATACTAAAATAATTGTACTTTATCAACTACGAATTAAATCTATGATATGTTTTTTAAACCTAAAATTAAGTTACAATGATATGTCTCCGTGGTCCTATTCTGGATTTTTCCAAAAGCCAGATATAAAGCGCATGCATTCTGTACATAACGATTCTTATTTTTTTATTAATCTAAGGACTTCAAATCGACCGATTTAGCTTTATATCTCGCTTAGAAAGGACGCTTTACGTTTCAATCATTTCATTTTCATTATGGAGTCGCCTCTGGTATTCGTGGGTAGAGCATAGGTAGGGGTAAGTAAGGGCGACATTCATTTCACATTCACTCCGTCTGTTGTCAAGGACGTACGTTCCCAAATGACAAATCACAGATTCTCATGCTACAACATTTCCACGGTGGCAGTTCGTATGAGACGCGAGAATCGACCCTGACGTAGGTAACCTAAAAACTTCCAAATTATAACAAGGTTACAAAAATATACCTTTATACGTACTACTATTCTACATCGAAAATGAATACCGTATGTCATAGCCGAAGCTAATAATAAGGTGTCGTAGAAATGAACGTCGAGATCGGATTGTCAAAGTGGCCGGAGGCAATGCCGATCTCAAAATTATTTCTGTCTCAGTCATAAACATGCTCTCAGGATTGGAAGGTTAGGAAAGTAATTAAGTTTGGATCTGGGGTTATTTTCTCCTATATTTGGTGGAGTCGTAGGGGAGGTAAGAGTAGAAGGAGGAGCTTAGGGGTGCGAATTGGACGATGTAGTAGTCAGAGGCAGACTCCGGTGCTATTCAATCGAGGAAACCGGTGTTCACCAGTTTCTCGAGGAAAAACTTGACGTCTCCGAGCTCGGAATCTTTAATGCCAAGCGATTTGAGCATGCCGAGATCTCCGTTCTCAACCGCCATGAATACTGAGCGTAGGTGTTCCAGGTCCGATCGCATCAGATGTAAAGCTGCGCCGAAGTCTTCGATTGTTTGTGATTCTGTGAAATAGAAAACCTGTAGTTAGGTTTGATCCACCAATTATTGGGACAAGTAACTTTAGCGCCCAACGTAATCAATGTTGGGCGCCAATGTTAGGTACTTCAAAGTTTAAATGAATATGTCTCGATATAAATGAGTAAATCATTCATAATTAATCCATTCTTCTAATATTAGTTTTATTATGAAAGTGAAAACTATCGTGGCAAAAAGGGGAACTGACGTCTCGATCGAAAGCTTGAGAGCAACGATGCGACAGATTGACACACACGTCGAACTTATGACATCCCTTTTTTGGGCAGGGGTATAAAAATACAGTCAGATTTCCTCCTTTTTTGAAGTTGGTTAACAATATCCATAGGAAAGTATTTCCAACAATTTAATCAATAAATTTAATCTTATCAAGGTTTTATAAAAATCACCCAAATCATTAGTTTCGTTTCGCAAAATGAGAGTTTTTTAATCTGATCTGACTGCGGTCGAAAACATCTATTCCGGTACCTACGGTGTCATATGAATAAGTAAAAAAAAAAATGATAAAAACTACAGAGTAATTTTATTTTTGAAGATAGAATTTTGCAGTAACGTATTTTATTATGATGTAGGTATTAATAGTTTTTTTTTAATATAATGTTTAGAACACACCTTCATTGGGAATTTTATCTGTGTCTTGTAGGTATCATGTTACGAGTGCCATATATCGGCACTTAAATTTTTTTTTATAGCCCATAATCAAACACCTCTTAAGTAACTGTTCGCCAATTACCTGACAATGCAATGGCGACCTTTTCAACGCCACCTAGCGGCTCCAGCGCATCTCTCGCTTTGCTTCCAAACAGTTTCTCGAGGTAGTTGGGACCGTGTGACGCCAGCAGAGATTGGAGAAAAGACGCAGTCTCTTCAACAGGTGGCCGCTTTGCTGGAATCGAGAGACATCTTCATATGTATGCTGCTTCATAAGTATTCTGGGATGTTGAGACTTGAGAGAATATTATAGCCTATTTCTTTGCCTAAATGGACCATTGTTGCTTTCAAAGAAACAAACCCACTTGCAACAATGTAGTGAAAAGCTCTGTTATTGGCTAAACATAGTTTACCATAAGATTCACTAAGATATTGTATTATAAGAGTGGTATTTAAATGCAAACCAAGAATAAGTCCGTCTGCTGCTATAAGTAATCGATCTCACGATCAAAATGATAGAATTAAAAAAAAAATTATGAAATTCATTAAAATTATTTTGATTCTGTTGAGTTACATACATCATTAATAAGCTAATAGTACCTTCATTACCTACTGGTATAAGACGTACCTATACATAATCCCTCTACTAAAACTTCCGTGAGTGTTCATTTATACATAATCCGCGTACTAAAACTAAATATTTACCTAAATCTTAGGTAGCGTCTGAAAGCAATCGTGGTGAAGAATGGTAACTGATGTTTCGATTGTGTTAATAGTCGAACACAATTAGGTATAAGATAAGGACAGCAGCGCCCTCAATGCTTCAATTATTTATAGGTATTTCCAAACAGACTATCTCAAGGTTTAACTACCTACTTACTATCCTGATATCTATGTAGATAGAGTATGTTCAGATATAAAACTAATATGGCATGGAGGGCGCTGCTTACCTTATTATATTACTTTGTTCAAGGAGACTAGTTCCTATTTTTTAACCGACTTCCAAAAAGAAGAAGGTTCACAATTCGTTAGTATAAAAGACTGAAACGACCGACTTCATAATGAGCAAATTAGTTTTAAAAATCAAACTAAGTAATACTAAACTTGTGATTTTGATGAAATTTGTGGGAGCAATCTGTGTATCCTTTCAATTTTGTTTTTTTTCAAATCAGTTTATAAATGACGTAGTGAGACGGTAACAAAGAAATAAAACCGGACAAGTGCGAGTCAGATTCGCCCACCGAGGGTTCCGTACAAACTAAATAAAAGGGAGAAATCATATATTTTTTTAATATTTTCCTTCATAAAACGAAAAATATACATCGTAAAAATATTTAAAAACCTGTTTTAGCTTATGCTAATGAAGCTCTTTCATATCATACCCCACATGATACGGTTAATTCACTTTAAAATTTGGGCCCTCATTCCTTGCATAGAGACACTATTTTTTTGTAATTAAATTAAAATTTTACAGTTTTCGGATTTTTTCCTATATGTGTACTCTAACACAATGCTTCTTGCCAAATTTCATTGTTCTAGGTCAACGGAAGTACCCCATAGGTTTTGATTCCCTTGTGAGTGTCGAAATGTGCATTTTTTACAACATATTCGGTTGTAACTTTTTTAACGAAAAATGAGAAATTTTATTTTTCTTTCTGCAGCAAGAGACTATGGATCTGCGTATATGATTTTAATTTCAACACGATACCTTTACGCGTTCCTGAGATAAAGGTCTTAACACCCGGATGGACGGACAGACAGACAGACAGATGGACCACAAAGTGATCCAATAAGGGTTCCGTTTTTTCCGTTGTTTATAAATAAAAAAGCCAGGTTGTATTTGTTATACAACTTGGCAATTTTAAGCCCCAGACAAACACAAAGTTGTTAATGTGTGGCCTGATATGCACTTGGCTGGTTATTATTCGACTGTAAGTAGGTACATTACGTAGATATATTATAGTATCTATGTACAATGATCTTGAAAAGTCAACCCTCTATTAATGCGACAACGATTTGTTTTTAAAAACCGTTAGGTAGGTATTAGTTAAATCAATCTGATGTGCTTCATGCTCTCTCCAACCTAACGCTATCCTGAGTAGACGATGTTGAACAAAAAATAACAATTAAAAAAGAAACTGTTCTATCCATAATAAGTATGTAGGTACGTAGATGTCTACGTTATCAAAATTGTACAACTTCCTTTCAGACAGAAAGTGTAAAATGTTGAAACCACAATGTTTTGCTAGAGTCGAAATTTCCCAGAACTTTCTGTATAAAGCAAAGTTTATTCACCATATTACGATGCCGGTTAATTTTAGAGAATCCATCGTGTCGGCCGGGCTGCGGCTGGAGCTTCAAGTTCGACTCGAAATTTACATGTTCGGACAAGTTGAGCTACGCAGTTAGACATATACTTGCAGATACCTTGCACACTGTCCATTTCACACACAATAATACATTTAAAATCGCTTCATTCGTCAAACTCCAGCCTTCTTTTAGCGTTGGGGATAAAAACGTGCATTCGCTGTGTGCATTACAGCGAAAAATTTGCGCGCTGCAATTCGTTCGTTCAACTGATGAATATCACAGGTGAACAAAGTGGAATTCGGTGATACCTTATTTACATATTAAAAACCCTGTAAAGCGTTGAAATTCCAATGCTTCAAGAGCGAGTAAAATGCATTCATTTCGCTAACGAGAGTTAAGGGAATTCTGGAATGTAAAAATAAATTACTTTTGCAATCGAGCGAAAAATTGCTTCTTTACCCCTGGATAAAATGGTAGGTAGATAACTTATATGTAGGTAAGTTTAAAATTTGTCGCTAAGCACCTAGACACCCACCGGTAGATTCACTACACACACAAACGCGCGCATACTTACTTACTTTATTTAATAATTGTCTTTCAGGTGGTAAAAAAACCTTCTAATAAGTGATTAAAATCGATTATTTCCGTTGTCCCCCAGTTCTGTATAGTCTAACTGTACTTCCGTACAGTTTAACTATCTCGACAGAACACGGGTAACTAACGTCTGGAAGTCGATACTACTATTGTATTCTATGGGCTGGTCTGAACAACTTAATGGAATAAGGACAGTAGCGCCCTCCATGCCATATTCTAGCTGAATAGACTGTAATCTTTCGAAATATCACCGAAGCAACGACAAATGAAAGGATCGGCGACAATGACGTTGTTTATCGTTCTGTTATTAACTTTAGACGCGTATTTGCGAAGCTTGACATGTAATTCGGAGATCAATATTGTTTTCGCCTCTACATCGCCCTAGCATTTCTGTTACGCGAGTAGGTACACCGCGACATCCAAGAGTCTAGATAATTTGACCATGAGTGATACTACCTAAGTAATATAATAATATTATGTATACAAGCATATTGATACATCACACACAATGTATTAGTCTATGTTTAGTTATGTCGGTACCTAAGTCTGGTTCACCATTTGGCTTAGTGTAGATGAAAGCGTGAAATGAAATAGCACCAGGAATGGCTGCCTGCTCAGCTGCTGTTTCAGATAACATTGTGAAGAGCTTCGTGCCCAGAGCACGTTGTGAAGTGTTATTAAATGTTAATGTAGCTTGCGACTCCATTTCTGAACGCTTCTGAAAGGGAAATGCGATTTTGCGTGCGGCCTTTGTAACAGCTTCAAAGTACCGAATTTAATACAGTTATGCCTCGTTGGGTTCAGTTAACTTTGGTTACATTGATTTTATGGTTAAAGTTAGCGAAATTACTTGGAAGTGCTTTAGCCTTTGGTGCTTAACAAGCTTGTGTTCGTATACATTTTGATTCATAAAGAGATTTGCGTGTTGTTATTTTTTTTCTATTTCTCAAGATTTTATTCTACGACTTTTTCGGAGTGATTAATATGTATGTCTATACCAAATTAGAGCTTTCTAGTACTCTTTGAGCCAAACCGCGTATAGACACACAGAGACGTACCTACATGGTGAAACTATAAGGATTTCTTGTTTACTACGGAACTCTAAAAACGATGTATGAAATTACGCATATCTATACGCGCGCAACATTATCCATTGCACTGTCGTCGAGTAAACTTTCACAACTGGCTCTTTACATTACAGTTCAGTAAATAGTGTTATCTGTTCAGCCGCCGCCGCCGCCGCCGTTCAACTGTTCTAATAAACTAATATTATAAAAGCGAAAGTACTATTACTACTTTGTCTGCCGTCTGTCTGTCTGTCTGTCTGTCTGTCTGTCTGTTACCACTTCACGGCTTAACGGCTGAACCAATCGTTATGAAATTGCCATAGAGATTCTGTAGGGCCTGGGGAAAGACATAGGCTATGTTTTTTCATCATCCTCACCGTCTTCATCACTACGCGAGTGAATAATTGTAATTTCTGGGCATAATGGAAAAGGTGGAAGGAGGAATGGATAAATGAAAAGCGTAAAGGAGGTGATCAATTCGGCTAATTTTATTTGTTACAGAATAACTACGTCATTTAGGTATAAATCTATAAATCATTTACCTACTGTATATTGTTTTAGTGTATACTATATACTTTAGTTACTTTTAAAGGCCACAATCTGTAACATATTTCCTATCCGTGCATGGTTGCCTGGAAGAGATCACTCTAAACGATAAGGCCGCCAATTAAAAGCCTTATCGCTTAGATTATGTTTTCTCTATATTTATTTATCTGTGTTTGTGGTCTTTTAATAAAGAGTTATCTATCTATCTTTATACTTATTTAAAAAAAAACTTTTTTGTTTGAAAGGATATATTTTCAAACTGTACCCATAGAAATTTCATCAAAATCGGTTGCTCGGTGCTTAAAATAAAATTGCAATTTTAAAAGTCGATTTTTTGTTGGTTATAACATCTCATATCTCAATGTAACGGAGTCCTCGGTTTGGATTTGGACTATTATTGGGCAAGCGTTACTTATCAGGCTAGCGTGTTGTTCGTTTTGTCACTTATAGCGGAACCGCTTAACTAAGTATGTTCCTGGGGGTATGGGAGCGGTACGGGAGGGGTTATATTACGGTATCATCAAATGACGCGTGACGTCAGCGTTGCTATTACATGTGAACCCTCCCGTGCCGCTCCCATACCTCCCAGGAACAGACTCAGTTAAGCGGTTCGACTATAGTTATATGTATATAAAACAATACTAACCCGCAGTACACAGCTTGGAGTCTTCGTCGTAGCCGTCGATGCAGTCCGGCGCGCCGTCGCACAAGTACTGGATGGAGATGCAGTTCCCGTCCACTGGACACTTGAACGGCTCGTACGGGTGGCAGTACTCTGGAATGGATACTTACACATACATACTTGTTACAAACTAAATATTGAATAAACAATAATGAGGCTCATGCAGGCAACAGTAAAATCCGTTAAGAAATAACGAAGGTATAGCCGTGTACTGAGTGAGCGAGCAGCCTCGCGAGGTTGTCGCGCGAGGCTGCTCGCTCACTCAGTAGGTACGCGGCTATTGAAGTTTTAATTTTGCCTCGTTTAAAACGCGACCGCTTTGCGGTTAGGAGCAGTGACGTTAAAATGTGACTACAACAGGAGGTAAGTGTGTTTGAACATAGCATTCATTTTTGTGCACACGAGAGTGCGCGAAGAGATGACTACGTCACTGCATATGATTGCCATTTTTCTTGCTCCGTTTTCGTGTACGGTACATCGAAATGGTTGTATCTTCGTTATTTTTCATCCAATTTTGATATTATTTTCACAGAAATGAATAAATTATCAATCACTATAAATATGCATAATAAACAAATAATCGGCCAAGTGCGAGTCGGACTCGCGCACGAAGGGTTCCGTACTATCATCTATAATAGAAAATCGTATAAAATAACGAGAAATCAACGAAATTCCAAGTAGTAAATTGCAAACTTATAGGTAGGTTTTCGATACACATCCGGGCAGCATGACGACGCTCGCGCGAATACGCGCGGTTATGGCTCGCTCCGTGATGTTACCTCCCCCGCTACCCGCGCGGCCGTTGCTTAGCAACCGCCTCGCGCTCGCGCCACCACGACACCTTGGCGCGGCGCTCGCACCGCGTTTATATGCACGGATTATTTTCACTTTGTGAGTTTTTATGTATTAGATTAGGTATTTATTTTTATAGTTATTATATTTCTAAATATTTACTTACAAATATTCAAGTTTCTACCTGTTATTTAAGATCAAGTAAAAATTGCTTAAAAATTACGTTTGTTGTATGGGAGTCCCCTTTAATATATACTTTATTGTTATTTAATTATTTATTTTGAAAGGTAATATATAAGTAAATATTCTGTGAAAATTTGAAGCGTCCGTTACCGTTTTTAATATTGAGCAAAAAAATACGAAAAAAACACGTTTAATGTATGGGGACCCCCCTTAATATTTATTTTTTTAATTTTTAGTATTTGTTGTTATAGCGGCAACGGAAATACATCATTTGTGAAAATTTCAGCTTTCTAGCTATCACAGTTTATGAGATACAGCCTGGAGACAGACAGACAGACAGACAGACAGCGAAGTCTTAGTAATAGGGTCCCGTTTTTACCCTTTGGGTACGGAACCCTAAAAAGGTGCACGAACCCCATAAGTTAAGAGTGTGTCGAGACTGGACTAAGACAATAATAGGGTTCCGTATGACCTTGGGACCATATTGGACAAGGGTTGCAGCAGACAGGACCCAATAGAGACAGTTTGGAGGAGGCCTATGCCAATAGAGGACATTATTTAAATATACAATTATTTTTTCTGTTATATGAAGGTACCAAATTCGGAAATAATTAAGACTTATTATTATTTTATAATCGATAATCATCATAATCGATACTCATCATAACCAATAATATCATAATCAAAAGATTATCATTTGGATCAATGCTTACCAAATGATTTTCATATTTTTACACAATGTAGGTAGGTAGTAGTAGTAGGTAGGTATCGAGACTCCTAAATCGTAAACTATTAGTTACTTATACAATTACATCCTCAATGTCAACGCTGTACTTAGAATATACCTACGTAATACCTGAAGAAGTCTCTTTTTACCCGACTTTTTTCATATACCGAATGAGGGTTATGTTTTTCGAGTGTATGTATGTATGTATGTATGTATGTATATTTCTTTGGCACGCCCTAGAGCCTAAACGGCTTGTTGCATTTTTTATGTAAGCGGTGTCAATAGATTCGTCTTAGTCGTGAGAGTGATACTGGGTACATCAAAACAAAATTAAGGATTTTTGGCGGCAAAAAGTAATCTAAAAAAAAAAAAAGATTTCAAAATACATCGAGTGTGGTATCAAAATAAAGAATTTTTAACGGTGATTACGAATATATATATAACTTATATGTTTTATTGGAGTTTGGAGTAGGAAATGCTAATTAATCACATCACACTTCACACTTATAAAATAAATGCGAAGTTTGTGTCAGTTTGTTACTTCTTCACGGTAAAACGGCTTGACGGGTTTGGCTGAAATTTGGCACACAGGTAGTTTATAATCTGGATTAACACATAAGACACTTTTATTATCCCGGGATTCCCGCGGGAACAGGTAAAACAGGATTAAACCTATTTCCTACCTCAAAAAAATCACCGACAACTGTTCCATTATAATTGTGTTTTAAGGTAAGGAGAGGGGAGAAGGGAGGGAGAGGTGGGGGGTGTTTCGAGTGTATGTATGTATGTGGGTATGTATGTATATCTGTATGTTTCTATATGATCGCATAAAGCCTAAAGGGCTTGACCGATTTTGATGTGAGAGGTGTCGTTAGATTCGTTTTCACTTGCTGAGTGTCATAGGCTATATTTTTTTGTAATAAAAATCATACATCTATCAAAATATAAACAAACGCGTGTTTTTTGTAGATTTTTTCTAAGGAATGCGCAATAATCTTATATAGCGATTTTTTTAACGACTTTTTTTAACGATTTTTTTGACGATTTCGTACACTCAACAGCGTATTAGGCGTACAGAAATCGTAAGATAGGCTGCAAAAACCTCTTTTCTGTAGTCGGGTATTTTGTTTTTCTTTTAACATTGATACTTGTTACTTACATTTGTCTTCATAAGAAAAATCCAAGACATGAATTTCGGCAGAAGCCTGTCTGCAAAGCAACTGCGCACCGTCAAAATCTACGTTGCTTTCATAACATGAATAATGCAATAATTTCCTCTCTAATTTCGTTATTCCTCGAATATTTCAGACAGAAACTGAGAGAGACAAGTTTAATTAATGCAAAGGAATACCTTATTAAACGCCTACAGCGGAATAGAGCGGCGTAAAGAAAAACGTAAAAAAATTCTCCGCTTTGAGAAAAAACATTAGCAGTTCTAATTCACCGAATTACCGGCAATTAAGCCTGGGTGTTCCCAGGCTCATAGTATACTGTAGAGTCAGTGTCTCTAACGAGCTGATTCCAATTTACATAATGCCAGACGTCGAACGCTCCATGTACAAAGTTACGTTATTTATTTACATATTCGCAAATTTACGTAATAAATATGGCACATAGATAATGCAGTTAGAGATACGTAGTAAGTATCTTCTAATTGGTCTGTGAGTTAGAGTTGCTGGTCTGTTGCACTGTTCACATAGACAACTGATTCTCTTTTGATCAATCAGAGAGATATCAAGTTGCCATTTCAAAAAAATAAATAAATAAGAAACGTATTCCATAGAATATAAAATTAGGAAACAGTGGGTTCCCCTCTACAGCCATTACGTGTTAGACGCGTGTTGCAAATTGCCGTGATTGACATTGTATCGTGCTACTGACTCATGCAGTGCAATTTCCAGTAACCAATAGGCTATCGTGGGGTGCGGGGGCGGAGGGTGGTCATTCTTTAGGTGACATAATGTATCTATTCATTTTTTCTAGTACTTTCATAAATAAATGTATTTTTAAATAAGGATTTTATTTAATAGACGGAATTTTTAAATTTTGCATGATTTTGGATATGAGATATGCTAGTATTTTCCAGTATCGGTGGTAACAGGTGACCACGAACCACTGGGTTGATCACCATACAAGAGAGAATTACGCTGTGGGGCCATGTATCGGTCAGTGATATTTGGAGAAATATTTGATACTCAATCTTAAACCAGAATTTTTAATATTCCATCAAGAGGTTGGTCGTGGTCTTTCAGAAAAAAAAACAGTTTGTGCTGGCGAGATCTACTGTTTGCAGAATCACTAGCGTAAATAAGTAAAGACATGGTCTCTTCTAGAGCTCCGTAACTGTCTCCCACAGTGTCTGCTTCCCATCGCGTCGAAACATTCCGATGGTGCCCCATTTCCGAGCTCTCCGTATATTTTTTAAACAGAGCCGCCGTCGATTAGCTGGATAACGTCGTCGTTTCAGGATATTACTCGTGTCCCTCTGGCCCTCCCCGAGACCTTAATTAGCACTATCTGCCTCGGTTCTATTGAATCACCCACCTTTTGGGTTAAAGTAAACAAAGGAGAGTTTGGTTTGTTTGGTGTAGTATTTGGGATAGTTTCTAGTTTGGATAATGTAGGTATTTCAGTTATCACTGTACCCATCTAGTGTACATAGTTTTGGGCACTTCTGGAATCGGTCATCGGAACCACTTATACATTTAAAGGGTTCCCCATAGGAAAAACGGAACATTTATTATACCTAGATTTATCTCGTCATCTGTCGGTCAAGAATTTCGTGGATATTAATATCCACGTATCCATGAACGGATAGGATATTAATTTGAGTTAGATACTTCTCGTACTTAAAGGACCACCTTTGAGGTTAACTACTAAACAAAAATATCAATGAAAACAATTCATAACTTGCGGAGTAATCGCTCAACAAACATAAAAAAACTTACAATCGAATTGAAAACCTCCGTATTTTTGGAAGTCGGTTAAAAATAAATGAAATACCTAGTAAGAAACAGTTTGCCAGTTAGAAAAACCAAAAGCTAATCATGTATTCGTATTTATAATATTTAAATCAACCCTAAGGAAATTGGCTTAGTTCATGAATTACGCAGTTAGACACTGCTTATAAAATTTTCCTACCAAATATAAATGTTATCAAACCTTGTCTGCCCTTTGATCTAGTTAATTTTAACGCGAATACTTTTCATAAAGCTGCTGTATAAAGACTTTGACTTAAATTTTAGACTAGATTTAAATAGATATTTACGTACTTACTGAACACGTTCATGGCCGTAACAGCTCAGCAGTCTAAATTCGACTTCTACAAAGCAACTGATGTAGGTAGAATATATTAGATTCTAGCTTATATACAAAATAATAAACTTAAAGTTACTAATATTTCGTGTAGGTAGATACTAACTCAGTTTCACTTTGAGAAAATAAGACCTGAAAACTGCTAGGAGTGTCATGTCCACATATGCAGAGTAAGACACGATACACACAAGACAGGATGGATTTCATTCAAGAGTCCGATCAGAGTAAGCCGTAAATCAATAAAAATGTGTCCATAGACATTGTTACATGGTTGATATTCCGAAAACCCGTACGAAAGGCTTTAGCTCCAATTATATGGCCTTACCAGAAAACGTTACTTAACTTTAACTATTGTCTTAAATTCTCTGTCTTCGTTCCGCAAGGTGTCATTACATGTCAGCGAGAAGTTGACAAAATATGTTAAGCAATGCTTTAAGTTAAGTAACGTTTTTCGGTAAGGCCGTCATTGTGCGTACTGCCAAAATGTGGAATAGCGTACAGACATGACAATTGGAGGATATATCCTCGTATTTGATAAAACAAAGGCAAATATCTATCTAACAATCTTGACAAGAATAAACAAACAAAGAAAGCACCCAGACTGGACTAGTTCACAGACAGAAGTTAAGAAAAAAACAACGCGTAGGTTGTGAATTATTGTCTTCGCTTACTGGTAGAAGTTCCAAGTTCCATGGGTATACTAAGTAGATTACAAGGAACATAACGATAACAAATTGTGTCATTTATTATGCCATCATAATAAACGGCCTGTTTTATGTTTTACAAGCGGAGGGACAGAGACGGTTGTTCTATGTTTTTGTAGCAAATTTAGTCGAATATCTTTTATTCCTAGTCGTTAATATTGCACCGTTTTGTGACTTTGTCATCCTGTTATTTCACAACTCTGTCATGAAGATCCACCTTCATGCTCTCAAATCTCGTATTAAAAATAACCGCTTTAGAGGATTTCAAAACTGAGCTAACATATACAAACATATATCATATACAGATACTAACTTAGAATAATATTTTTCTCTGCTAAGACTATGTCGAATATACAACGTAATAAAAGCTTTGCTAATCGATCTCGATATCTGGGGGCACGGCCGTGCACCCGCCATGTGAGCCAGCGGGTACGGCCGGGACTATCTTTTCTCGAACACATTCGTCGGATTTTTAGACCCTCATAGCTTCGGCCTCGATAACACTAGAGGGTTCAAATTTTCAGGATCAAGTGTGGTCCACGGTCTAATAAAATGTTAAAAGTTTCATGTATCTAGCTTTTATACTTTCGATTTTATTAATACCTAAAATACGCCGATTTGGCACAAATTAATTGATGATCATAAAAAAGATAAAGTACTTGCTGAAGTCTTAGAAAGCTGAAATTTGGTATGTAGGCTACAATTTGCACACAAACAACAGAAAAATTAAGATATTTGTAACTTTCACCCTCCAACCCCTATTTGGGGTTATTTGGGGTTATCCCGTTCTCGTCATCAATATTCCAGGGTACTTCCTGAAGTAGTAGAAAGCTGAAATTTGGTATGCAAACTACGATTGGTACATTAACAACAGAAAAATTATGATATTTGTATTTTTCACCCTCTACCCTTATTTGGGGGCTATTACGTCATTCTCATCAATAATTAATATAAGGTACTTCCTGAAGTCTTAGAAAGCTGAAATTTGGTGTGTAAGCTAATATTTACATATGAACCACGAAAAAATTAAGATATTATTACTTTTCACCCTCCAACCCTTTATTTGTGGGAGCACACCCCCTGAGTGTAATCAAAAAGATAGGGTACTTCCTGAAGTTTCAGAAAGCTGAAATTTGGTATGCAAACTACGATTGGTACATAAACAACAGAAAAATTACGATATTTGTATTTTTCACCCTCCAACCCTTTTAAAGCGTGATCTTGTGTGTGTGTCTATATTTCTGTAACACAACATAACTTCGATATGGATAATACTAGAGAGCCCAAATTTTCAGGATAAAAAGTAGACAGTACATTTATAAAACATACAAAGTTTCATTTATTTAGCTTTTGTACTTTAGATATGATTCACATCTAAAATACGACAATTTTACCACTCAGTGAGGATCGTTTATCTAATTAGTTTCAAAAGGCGATACTAGATGGCGTGCGCCTCAATTTAGCACACGGTATCATTTCTCGCGCTCTGTCGCAAATCAATTTTGGAAGTCGACACGCTGCGGCACCTAAGTATTCCGTATTTATGGTTGGACTGTGTTGTGTATTCGTTCGTTCTGATTTGGTTCTCGTTTATAATAACGGTTTGTTTGGTATAAGGATAAATAGTATCGTTTTCGTTCGTTGTTTCATGTTTGTTTAGTAAATATGGGTTTGTATTATATATATATACATTAGGTTATAGGTTTGTATGTTATATATATACATTAATCGACTTTAATTGATGACTTGGTTTGTTTTAGGTAGTACTTACTTAGGCTTAGGGACTTATTTACACAGAAAATTATAATACTTTCAACCGAGAGCTTATTTAGAAGATTTGATTCAGGACCGATCTTGTTAGAGAAGGGGTATTAGGTTATAGGTTAAGAATTTAAGTTATTGAATAATAGTCTGGATACAAGAATAAATCTAAAGTTGGTTTAGTGGACGTATTCCTATAAAAAGGAAATAAGACGAACAATATGAGTAACGAAACAATTTCTTTGGGAGAAGGGCTAGGGCCCTATCGTCTATACTACAGTTCATAGTATGCCTGGAAATAGTTCATGCCTTTTCCATTCATTGACATTTACTCAATCTAAAGAAGACCGTATTTGATGTGGCGTTGCAAGTTAAGGTGTGCTATTGTTCGTTATGTTGTAGAATATTGGGACGATTTGCAACTTTATACTTGTGCTGAAGAGTGTATCTGGAAACCGACTCTTATTCACGCGCTATAGTATGGCGCCACATCAGAATTGAAGGTTACAGCAGCTATCATCTATTTTAAGTAATAAGTCAACAAGAAAAACAGGCTATGACAGAGAGTGTACTGCTAAAGAAATGATAACAGATGCACAGGGAAATACATTCCGTTAAAACAAAACGTTGCAGAAATTACAGGGTCTCTTACAAAAAGAAATTATATCCCACCAAAAACATTTCATGTAAAATTGGTTGCCATGTGTCGCATTGTCATGCCACTTTCACTGACAAAAAGATATCAGATGAGATCTGACTGAATCTGAAGAGCCAAGCCGCTAACTCTACAAAATCTAAGGCTACAATACTTATCTCTGTAAACCTTAAATCTTGGTCAAAAAGCATGGCTTGGTCGTTTCACTTTCATGGAACTATTACATTACTATTCCAATTATACAACATTCAAGAGCAGAACTTTTAGTTTATTTTTCTTCCTTGTCCATGTACGACATGTTATGCGACATATGTTTGTAACTGACCGTCGGAAAACGGCCAAGCCATGCTTTTTTACCAAGATTGAAGGCTTACAGAGATAAGTATTGTAGCCTTAGATTTTGTAGAGTTAGCGGCTTGGCTCTTCAGATTCAGTCAGATCTCATCTGATATCTTTTTGTCAGTGAAAGTGGCATGACAATGCGACACATGGCAACCAATTTTACATGAAATGTTTTTGGTGGGATACTTATTTCACAACTCATTCAAATTTAAGCTATTCAAATTGTTTACTGAAAGCAATAAATTATAGCAATGTTCTGTCAATTTATATGCACACTAAACTTATTTTTTTTAATTCTTTTATAATGCACTTGCTTCGTTTAAATAATTATAGTTTTAGTTTTAATTATTTTGTATTCTACCACAACAAGGAATCATGTAGGTATACCAGAATATAATAATAATATCGGGGATTAGTCTTAATGTAATATGAATACTGTTGGTGATTCTAAAATAAATAAATAAAATTAAATTTTATTTATTTATTTTAGAATCAGTATTTTTTTTTTATCCACCTTTTTGTTCAAACTGTCCCACTGCTGGGCGCGAGCCATCTTCTCATTGTGAGAAGGGTAAGGCCATAGTCTACCACGCTGGCCAAGTGCGGGTTGGCAGACTTCACACATCTTCAAGAACATGGAGTACTCTCGGACATGTAGGTTTCCTCACGATGTTTTCCTTCACCGTTTGAAGTTGGCGGCAATCAACAATGCGCACATAACTTCGAAAAGACAGAGGTGCATGCCGCGAGATTCGAACCCAGGACCTGCGGATTGCAAGTCAGACGGTCTCCTAACTAAGCTGCCGGAAACTTCATTTATTTATATATATATTATTTAGTTATCTATTTTATGTGTATGATTTTTATTCCCTGTTGTATGTTTCTTGTAACAATAAATTTCTGTTTATGTCTATGTGTAGACAATAGTAATAAGACAGTATTTATTTCCCACGTTTATTTTTTCCTCCACCTTTGTTACTTCCCTTGGCGATCTTGACGACATTATACATATATTATCTTTGGTGTTCAATTTCCAGTCACGGTTTCGCCGAGCTAATCTCAGCTTCTATTTAAACTTTGTTTAGTTTAACTCTGTAGCGCGAGTCTAGTTTTAGCTCTCAGCACTATCAACTTTTCACTTATACCATAATCTGTAGACTTTTCGCCCTGAGCTCTCATCGTTTGCAAACTTACAGTATCTAGATGTTTAATTTAAAACTTTTTGAGTACTAAGTTTTAATTTTCGTTTCAATCTTAGCCATGGACAAGTTCAGTTCTGTCGTTCGAGTCAGAATAATTAATATTTACCTAAATTTATAAGTTTTAATAAATTAGGGCAGTTTCATGAAAGCTTTTCATTTTAGTATAATTGTGTTAGCTTCTCAGTAAATATTACCCTGAAAACGGGATCTTAAGGCGGCTCCTTTATTGTTTGTTTTTTTATTAATAACAGTCGAATATGTTCTATTAGATGATTAATATAAATAAGTATTGTTTTTAAAAATATTTTTTTATATAATCATGTTTGCGTTAATAATTTCTAATAATGATATTTTTGTATGAAAATTAACTTAGATCAGATTGAAAATTTTGCCGAATATTTGTGATGTTGTTTTCTATTTTTAAAAACGACGATTTTTTATAAGTTTAATCAGTCATTTTATGTGTGTTTTATTTGAAAATGTGAGTATGCGCGAGTGAGACGGACGACAGTCATACTACGGACTGTTAAGCTTTACAAGTTAACAAGCACTAGACGATCAACTTAATAAATACACTAAGGATAAAAAAAAGACACACACGTCAAACTTATAACAGCCCTCTTCTTGGGTCTGGGGTTGAAAAAGAGTCTTATGTTTAAAAGATTTAGAATGGCCTTGTGGTTCTGCCTGCTGAGCTGTAGATCGTGAGTTCGATCCCCACTCAGGGCAAACTTATATGTGGTGAGCATGGATGTTTGTTCTGTGTCTAGGTGTTTATATGTCTAGGTTATATATCATATGTATATATTTACAAAAAAAGTATACAAGAATTCTATCAACTATATAGTAAAAGCTTTGCTTAGTTTGGGCTAGATGGTGTTATTGTGTGAAATATCCCCAATATTTATTTATTAAGATGTGTTATAAATAATAGTCTAGTAAAAATAAATCCGTTTGCTTGGAGCTGATCACAATAAATGCACTTTGAGAGATTCTTTGAAATTATAATTGGAAAATACCTAAAAAACATAAAATCACAATAATACCCGATGTATGTACTAGCCGTGTTCCGCGGTTTCACCCGCATGGTTATGAATAATCGGCCAAGTGCGAGTCGGACTCGCGCACGAAGGGTTCCGTACTATCATCTATAATACTACAAAGTTTAGTTCTGTTTATAAAATAACGAGAAATCAACGAAATTCCAAGTAGTAAATTGCAAACTTATAGGTAGGTTTTCGATACACATCCGGGCAGCATGACAACGCTCACGCGAATACGCGCGGCTATGTCTCGCTCCGTGATGTTACCTCCCCCGCTACCCGCGCGGCCGTTGATTAGCAACCGCCTCGCGCTCGCACCACCACCACACCGCGGCGCGGCGCTCGCACCGCGTTTAGATGCACGGATTATTTTCATTTTGTGAGTTTTTATGTATTAGATTAGGTATTTATTTTTATAGTTAAGGCGACGAATTGGTAAACTATAATATCAAAAATTGAGGCGCCATACGCCGCAATCCGCTCTTACACCCTGATGTTTTTACGCGGTTCGCATACGATCGTGCCGCGGCGTCGACGGGCTGCCAGCGCTCGCTCGCGCCGGTCTCAGAATACAGAAAAATACAGAAGGCGCGTCCAGCTGCAGTTACAAAATCCGCGCTGTGTCCGAAAACAAAAGAATCGTCCCGCACCCTTCTCACCTCTCACCCGCATAATGTTGCTAGTGTAGACATTATTTACCCGTTGTTGTGGTAAATCGTGGAGATAAAAATATATTAAAATAAAATACTTACTTTCTTAAACGGATTTAATTATTTTTTATAACTGTTCTCTTGACTTACTATTCGGATTAATTGATGCACAAGAAAAAAGTATAATATTCTAAGCTAACGTAATAAGATACAAATACAAAATAATTTATTTGACAAGAATATTAGTTCGCACATAATAAATATAAACCCATTGGTTCCGAACTAGTATATTACACTGAATCAATAGCCTCTTCTTTGTGGTGCACAGTATATATCAAATTTGAGTTTTATATCAAGCAAATTACGCTTCGTTTTGACGGTTTCCACAACTCTTCTAACCGCAATTTCGTATTACTTCTGTCCACTCTGTTTTTCTTTTTTCATCAGCAAGGAACCTAAAATTTTAAATGTCATTATTTAAACCTATCACAGCTAAGTAGGCTTTATATGTTAACGTTTATAGACCACCTCAAAAAATTACTGAGGCAAAATTTCGCACTAAAACCATTTAAATCTCAAAATCAACCAATATGTTCACAATAACAAACAAGTAGTTCTATTCTAACTCCATATAGGGTGAACTGCAACTATGGAACCCTACCCTGCACGCGACTCGACATGCACTTGGCCAATTAATTTTTAATCGGGTAATAAATATATTTAAATACCTACTCATATAATTTACAAACTAATAAAATCGGTAGCAAGTAAAAGTAAGGAAAATTAAAACGTTGATATTGGCAACACCAACAAAATGGACGATTCTTTCTCTACGATAATCAAAGACCGAACAATTTATTAAATAAATACGTAAGATAATGTTGATTGTGCTACTTACACGTGAAATGTTATCCCATCGTGGTTTTTTTTCACCCCAGCAGCATTTTTACACGTAGGAACGACATATGACGGCATATTTGAATGAAATTTAACATCAACAAAGATTGCCACTCGCTACGACGTCCATAGAGCAACTGATTGCGCGCGCTTCAAACTACTCTATAAATGAGTAGTTTTTGTCGCTTCGGTTCTAAGCATGTTCACGGTTTCTGTATTTTTCTATATTCTAAGGCGCCGGTGAGCGTACGTCACAGCGCAGCGGCGCGCGGCGCCGCAATATACCTACTTGATTTGAACTCGAACGCTTTTCTGCCTTGCGCTGGAACATAGCCATCATGAAGAAGCCTTGTCTTTATTTTTGTACAGATAAAAAGACAATGCGAACAATGAAGGGTTTTATATTTTTGTTATAAGTACATTATAAATAAAATATTTATTATTTTTTAATCGACTTCCAAAAAGGAGGAGGATCTCTTCGAATACATTTATTTGTAATGTATTTGTTCAGTGATTTCTTGGTCAATTATGAATTAATTTTGACAATTCTTTTTTTGTAACAAAGGTAACTTTTTAAACAAATCTCACTAGTACACGTACAAATAAATAATTATAGTTTAAATACGATAATAATTATATTTAAAAAATCGAAAAATATCGACTACAAATACGCAATTCTGGGACATATTTTTTCAGTTATTTTCTAATAAAAACCAAAATACTGAACCCATTGTAATAAAATTTATACGGGACCACCACTGAAGTTTTACCTACCAAACAAAAGAAGAATCATAGAATCGATTCATAATTAGTGAGGTAATCGGTGAACAAACATGCAAAGAATAATTTTAAAAAACAGAAAAAACCGACTTCAAAATATGCAATTCGTTTATACTTGAATGACATTTTTCCAGTTATTTTGTTATAAAAATCAAAGTATTGAAACAATTTTGATAAAAAAATTATGGGACCTCTGAGGTATTACTTACCAAACTAAAAAAAAAACATCAAAAACAATTCACAATTGGCGGAGTAACAGGTGAGCAAACAATAAAAAAAAACATACAGTCGAGTTGAGAACCTCCTTCTCTTTGGAAGCCGCTAAAAAAACATGCAGTCGAAGAACCTCCTCCTTTCTAAGAGTTGATTAAAAAATTAAAAACTGACTACAAAATGAGCAGTTTTGTATTAAAAACCAAATTACTGAACAGAACAGAATTGAACCGATTTTTTTTTGTTTTAGCTCAAACACATTCTATAAATTATAAAATCTACCCGAGTAACACATTTTCTAACTCTGAGTATTCTAGTTGCTTACAAAATTAAAACAGTTTTCGTAGTTCACGCATATATCTGCATATATTTATATACTAGACTAAATAGATGCACTCCTAAAAATCCAAAGAAGACTCAAAGGAACAGAAAGCTCTATAGCTTTCTGTTCCATTCCAACGTTAGTTTTCTAAAAAACAAAGGTAACTTTTTATACAAATCTCACTAGTACACGTAGAAATAAATAATTATAGTTTAAATACTGAAAAAAAACGGACAAGTGCGAGTCAGACTCGCCCACCGAGGGTTTCGTACAAACTAGTGGATAAAAGGAGGAAATCATATATTTTTGTTCATAAACCAAAAGGGGAAGGAGAATCTCAATTCAACTTTTTTTTTTTTTTTTATATGTTTTTCAGCGATTACTTCGATAATTAAGAATCCAAGTTGATATTTCATAGTTACTAGTCCCATATAATTTTTATCAAATTCAGTTTAGTACTTTAGTTTTTATAACAAAATACACGATTTGAAAAATATCTAAGTAAACAAATTTGTATTTTGAAGCCGATTTTGTTTTTGCAGTTTTTTAACTATAATTATTTTAAACTACATATATTATAATTATTCAAAAACAAATCTTATTTAGTTATTTATTTATTTATAAATACAGAAAATAAAATTATTGGTTTCGCTGAACAGTAATAATAACTAGTAGTTCTACGAACAGTAGACCTAGCGAGTGCTTATTTGCAGCTCACCTTGGGTCATCTGGACATAATACCTACATAAAGTTGGATTAGGAGGCCGTTTTTTTTATAATTTATTATTTATATAAAATTTTCGCTTATTTCGCAAGGTCAAGTTATTTTACAAATGTTATTTTGCGGTAAAAAAAACCCATAAGTTTAAGCACCTTGAAAGATCAATATAATTTTGATACATAATTAATACAAAAATAGTATATTTTAGATAGCCTTAATTGAAAGCTTATTATAAGCATCTCGACAACCACTTGACCAATTCTGTTCATTTTTACCACAAGTTGTAATAATTGTGTACTTTATCTACCTACCAAATATCATTAAAATCGGTTGGTAATTAACGCCGCAATAAACTTCCACCCTTTTAACGAGAACCACCCCTCCTATCAAAAATAGCCGACGACAAAAAAAAACATAGAATCTATACGCCAAGTTTCATCAAAATTGGTTCAAAATTACGCCCTGTACGCGAGTACGAATACAAACAAACCACAAACTGACAGACGAAAGAAAATTTGGCCAGTCGATGCAGAGACGCTTCACTCGCTCGGTCAAATAATTATTTTCAAATACATAAAGAATATAACAATATATTATCTGCATCTACAACAAAGAGTCGAAATGTGTATTTGAAAGTTTATACTATATACTGTGGCATTGCGCGCACAATGCGATAACGGCTCAGCGGGCCGGCCACACTACGTTTTTACTCAGTATCAGCAAATATAGACCTTATTCCTGGGCGCTTAGATTCCGCAATGAGTATCGCATAGTAACGTGGTAACTTGTAGTACTACTATTACTAATTTGTAATATCATTTCAATTCGATCGTAAGTATTGCCCTGAAAATCTCCTAAATTAGATTTTGTAAAATCAGGTATAATTTACGAGTAATATCGAAATAAATTTCTCGCGGGATCGTCATACAGAGCGGCGGGAACGACCGTTGACGCCGAGCGCTGCCCGACAACTGAGGCGCCTCGACGCGCTCTATTGCAAATCTAAAGATCTTGGCATAAAGTCGAAAATCGTATATCACACATAACCATTATAATGGCGAGCTTTATTTTTGGTAGGGTTTTTATTTAATTACTACGGCAACGGAAATACATCATTTGTGAAAATTTCAGCTTTCTAGCTATCACGTTTTATGAGATACAGCCTGGAGACAGACAGACAGACAGCGAAGTCTTAGTAATAGGGTCCCGTTTTTACCCTTTGGGTACGGAACCCTAAAAACGGTGATGAAGATGATAAGTAGCGTATGTCCGTCTCCAGATTCACAGCTATCTCTATAATAAATTTCCTAGCGATCAGTTCAGCCGTTTAAAGGTAATAAAATTTGAATTTTATAATATCATTTTGAAATTACGTCAAATGTATTACAAAACACCAGTACATTCATTTAAATAAAAATATTCTTAGTTGTCTTTTATGCTGTCACCAATCTTATTTTTGCTAGACTAAAACAACGCAAGCTGGTAACGCTTAGTAGGTACAGCACACGCTCCTACACTGTACTTACACAGTAACGAGCCTACAAAGATCAGCCACACGAAAAGGAATATCTAAATATGAAAATGTCAGATATAAATAAATACCTACACGTTCTACATGTTGGCATTTTTAAGCGTTTACAGGTCACATGGAATTAAGTGGAGATTGAGATTTGAGACCTGAATTTAAACACCTAACTGTAAAATTATAGATATAACTATAGACCAGACCATGTGTCGGTTAATTGACCGAGCGAGCGAAGCGTCTCTGCATCAACTGGCCAAATTTTCTTTCGTCTGTCAGTTTGTTTGTATGTTCGTACTCGCGTACAGGGCGTAATTTTGAACCAATTTTGATGAAACTTGGTAAGTATATAGATTCTATGGATTATTTGTTTTTTTTGTCGTCGGCGATTTTTGATAAGAGGGGTGGTTCCCATAAAAAGGGGGAAGTTTATTGCGGCGTTAATTACCAACCGATTTTAATGATATTTGGTAGGAAGGTAAAGTACACAATTATTACAACCTGTGGTAAAAATTAATAGAATTGGTCAAGTGGTTGTCGAGATATGACAACCAACTTCAGATTGCGTGTAACAGTGAGGGCGCGTGGATGTGCTTGATGCATTTTAGCGCTGAATAATTTTCTTGATTTTACGTTTTCTCCATTTATAAAATTATTATTTGTTTTTATAAGAATATACACGGTTTTTTAATTAAGGACATCTAAATATATCCTATTTTTTGTATTAATTGTGTATTAAAATTAAATTGATCTTTCAAGATGCTTAATTATTTGGAAAAAAAAATTTTTGACTGTGAAATAACGACTGTAAAATCACTTAAAATTGCGAAATCGGCCTAAATTGTATATACGGCCTCCTAAGCCAACTTTATGTAGGTATTATGTACAGATGATCCAAGGTGAGCTCCAAGTAAACTCTCTCGCGAGGTCTACTGTTCGTAGAACTACTAGTTTAGTGTAAGGCACTCTGAGACAAGCTAGATGTACTTTTTACCCGACTGCTTAAGATGGAGTGTTATGTTTTTCGAGTGTATGTTTGTATGTATATGTATGTAAGTTTCTATACCATAATAGAATATAATTTTTTGTAATAATAAAATTTAAGAAATGCGTTTTTCGTTACCTTCAACGAACGTTTTCGTAATAAACAAGTGATTTTATTAGAGTTATTCTAAAGAAGCGCATTTATAATGTTTTACAGCAATTTTTCGCATACTTTCTCACAAAAACGTACATTACAGTACATAACAAGCGTAAAAAATCATAAGTTACACTGAAAAAAACCTCTTTTCTTTTCTCTGTATTAGTTTCTCGTATTTAGTTTTTCTTTTAATATAGACATTTATTTATAGAATAGCTTTACGGTTGATCAAAAGTGGCGCTGTGGCCGAAGATGAAGCATGTAGACTTTCTAGCTCACTTTAGACTTGAAGATAACCGGGTTATATATATAAATATACATACTTATGTATGTATATATACATATATATATCTGTGTGTAGTTTTATGGTAACAAGGTCGGCGGTAAGGCATTCCATTCCTGCGCAGTTTGCATTAGATGGTAGAACTATGCAGTTTAAGTACCTATAACGCTACAAGCACATCCCGGCTCGACCGGACAATTTACAGAAGAGATAAGAACTACACGGTAGAACGAGATGCACTCTGTAAGTGTCTCTAGGATAATTTAAGATTATGCGATTAGAATATGTGCAAGCTGTTCTTTATTGCGTCATCACAAGGTATATGTAATTTAATGTGTTTACCGGTGTGAGTCTTTTGTAACTAAATTATTAAGTACTACTTATATACCTGAGACATGATTGTGAGTTGATTGATATGTAAGGCATTGCCTGGAATGGAAAACGAGTGTAAATTCAACATATTGGTCGACATTTCCACACAACACTATACCTACTGCCACAAACTAAGCACATCGTGTGATGTAGGAACTAGTTAGCTGAAACAATATTCATATAATTTTTTTTTGTAAATTGATCGGTATTTATGATTTATCAAAACACTCAGGCACAGAACAAACATAAATGTTTGTTTCGGGTGGGGATCGAACCCACAATCTATAGTTTAGACGGCAGACTTATGACCAACTGGGCCTCAAGGCGGCTATTTGATTTATCACTTGGTCGCCACTCCCTGATACGATTCAGTGACAATTTTGACAAAACGTTAGTCTGCAAATTTTAATAACTACTATCGATCATTCAATCGTTGGCCACTGATAGAGATCGGAAAACAATAGAATGACACCCTAGTCTCGTAGTGATCGGCCTTAATTATGATGTCAAAAACAGCAGTCTGCTATTTTTTGACAGCTCTTCCAATCGTTTTTAGGGTTCCGTACCTCAATAAGAAAAAACGGAACCCTTATAGGATCACTTTTTTGTCCGTCTGTCCATTAATGCAATGTCCATGTGTCAAGACCTTTATCTCGAGAACGCGTTAAGGTATCGAGTTGAAATTAAAACCATATACGCAGATCCATAGTATCTTGCTGCAGAAAGAAAAATAAAATTTCTCAGTTTTCGTAAAAAAAAGTTACATCCGAATATGTCGTAAAAAACACACGAAGAAAAATATAAAAAAAATATATGATTTCCTCCTTTTATTTAGTTTGTACGGAACCCTCGGTGGGCGAGTCTGAGTCGCACTTGTCCGGTTTTTTTGTTTATGCAAAGGCCAGTGGGAAATCAGTGAACAACAATATCTATTTTGGCAATTGTAACCAATCGTTCACATCAAAAGTTCATAAATTACAAGTTTAAAAATGAGTGCTTCGTTGTGTTGGCGTATTTTAACTCTAGCGCATGAAGTAGATCGATGATGCCATAATAATAAACGCCCCTAGACTTGCGTCTTATAAAGAAATAGCTTCGACACTTTTGATCTTTTGGAGGTGGAATTTGTGAAAATATTTTGCCTCGGAAATGTCAGCCGAGAATTTTAATACTGAAATCAATTCTTATATAAAATATTACACCGTTGTGACGGCTAGTCAAACATGATAATAAGGTTAGAAAACAACAGCTTTTAGAAAAAATAATAGTAAAAATCCATGATCACGTTACTTTAGAAATTATTATTTTCCATACCTTGATCTCATTAACCCTATCAGGATCGTGATCGGACTTAGTGTCTGCCACAATAATGTATCTCAAAGATATATAAGTTATAATCATACATATGAAAATGCCGAATGCGCTGAATGTGCAAAATCCATTTTCGGGAGAGAAGAAAAAATAAAAAGATCAATAGACAACATAACATTATTTTCTCTAAGTATGTTTGACACATGACATTGACATTTGAGCCAAAAAAATAAAAAAGTAATTAGGAACCTCCGCAAACGATTATCTAAGCTTTATTCCAAAGACTTACAAGACTCCTAATGCGATACAAAATATTGTCCCAAAAACTTAACACCAAAATCAGGTGTTTGCTAATGACAGGTCACAAACGTCATTTATTCATAAACGTCATCTCATCGCAATCACTTCTCAATTCATACGGTGCCAAGATGGTGAATTGTGTTAAACAATCTTGTAAAAACTACAAACTTCTTTAAAAAAATAAGTAAAACATTATCACCTTCCATCTCTAAGTAGCAAAAATATATTTCTAATAGTATAAAAAGCGAAATGAAACAAATTTTTACGAATTTGTAGCGTATGTTCGTGTGTCACTTAAGACCACGGATGCTCCAGTGTTTGAAAAATCGGGTCTTAAATTACTTATGTGAAATATACGCGATAAAATCGTTGAAATTTATTTCATTTCAATAAATAACAATTACGAATATTAGTATAAAAAGCATATAAGCATTTCATTTCATACATCGATTTTATTATATAAACAAACAAGTCCTATGTAATAGGGCGAATTCTGTGCTTTATTCCATGTTTCACGGTGTTTTTTTAGTGTTAAAATTATGTTTTTCATAACAAACAGCATAAGTTTTAAATATTTGTAATAATATGACGTTTAAAATTTTACTAAGCTCATGAATAGGCGTGGTAGTCGTGCAATACAATTGTACTGACAACATAAGCGCGATTCTTCCAAACGATTCTAAAACGAGACCATTAACGAGTGGCGATTGGCCAATTAAATTTTACCAGGCTACGTATATTTAGCATTCTTCGTCCTTCGTTGGTTAATCGGTGATCAATAGCTCACTTTTATGGACAAAGAGCAGCCTTGAGGCCCTGGGCTGCAAGACCAGTCAAGTGTGGGTAACCGGTACACTACGAAAACAGCGCTTGTTATGTACAAGTACATTCGGCTCTTGGAATTAAATACTTGTCTATTCCCAAGATCAGTCTATTCCAATGATCAGTTTCTAATATATTTCCAAGTTGAGTAGTTTGTAATATCTTTCATACCTTTGTATATTAATATCCTACGTATCTGCCTACTTCGTATCTATAAGCACTTAGTTACCTACTTTGGCTAATAGCTAGAGACAGCGCAGATGATTATGCCTCGGGGATCCTCAAGCATTGTTCGTAAAACAAAGAAAGAAATAGTTATTTATTGTACTAGGCTGGAAAGTTGTATTTTACCGTCGAGTGTCTGACAGTTGAATCCAAAGCAAGCGAAGGATTCTAGGTTTGAACCACGAGCGCAGCGAGTGATTCTAGTGTAGAATCCTGAGCGTAGCAATGGATTCAAGAAGACACGAGATAAAATAACTTTACAGCCGAGTGCAATACGAAATTTTTCATCTTAACGTAGCGAGGAATTTTTTTAGTTCACCTATTTTCTCGACTAGAAAAATCTGCTTGGCATTTATGCAACTTTACTGGTCCTAAAGTTACATTATAATCACGTGAGTTCACAAACATGTACACATTTCATTAATTTTGAACATTATTTACAACAAAATTACGTAGTACAAAGGTTTTTTTTTTACTCTATTTTTTTTTCTTCTATTAGGCTCTTGACACAACTCGCATAGGTCGCATTCTTCTTTACTCATCCAAACCTTTTTCGTGTAAATGGTTCTAAAAATTCAAAACACTGCTAAGAGAAAGTAAATTGTACATTTTTATTTACATTTTACGTAAATATACAAAATGCCTAAGTTATTTTAGTATAATATTTAGTGTTTCTTTAAGCTAAGATAGCAACCTTCTTGAATCGAACTATCTTTCTTCATTTTGTGAAGGTATTATACAAAGAGGTTGGAAATATTTTGTATTGAAAATGTAGAGCTCCGTCGTGTTCGAATTTTGAAATTACTTTCCACCCTAGGGAGCAAAATGAACTTTTCCACGCTAATATTAGCCTTGGAAATGTAACTTTACGAGCTAGTAAGATGAAAATATTCTTTTACAAACAGCAGCTGAAAATAAAGTTAAAATCGAGCCCGAAAATGCCTGAAAATTTTCTTTGAAAGTGCCTGTGTGTATTGAGGATAGAAAGCTGAAAATATAGTAAAAGGTAATTTGCTTTGATAAAATGAAATACGAATTAGATTTACCAGATAACAGGGCCCTCGTGTACAATAGCTTTATAGTCTAGCGAGGCTTTAGGTAGTAAAAGGACCTGGGCATCAAGTTTTAAGCGCGAAAATGAAGAATATTCTTGTTGTAAACATTCTTGTTGTAAATTTTCAATTAGGGAATCTTTTTTTTTTTTTTTTTTTATCAGCCCTGTTTGTACAAATTGACCCACTGCTGGGAACGGGCCATCTTCTCATTGTGAGAAGGGTTAGGCCATAAGACTATGGCCACGCTGGCCAAGTGCAGGTTGGCAGACTTCACACATCTTCAAGATCATTGAGAACTCTCAGACATGTAGGTTTCCTCACGATGTTTTCCTTCACCGTTTGAAGTTGGCGGCAATCAACAATACGCACATAACTTCGAAAATACAGAGGTGCGTGCCGTGGGATTCGAACCCAGGACCTGCGGATCGCAAGTCAGACGGTCTCACCACTAGGCTGCCGGAAACTACTACTACTATTAGGGAATCTAAAAAGCTATATTTCGGCCGCGATATTTGTGTAACAAATTAATAATCACACTGTTCGATGTAGTTTGTAGCAGATTACACAGAATAGATGATTATGAATGTGACAGAAGATTTTTCAACCGCCTTCAAAAAAGGAGTAGGTAAAAAAAATACAGTCGAATTATCAATTCAATTTTTTATGTTTGTTATTTCATACCTTTCGACTGGGTGAACCGATTTTGATGATTATTATTTTTATTTGAAAGCTGGTGCTCTCCATGTGGTCCCATTTCAATTTAGTCCAGTTCTGACAATGGCATCCATGAGAAGTCGGTTGCTTTAGTTTTGACAGAAATATACTGTGTGTCAAAACGACCTTAAGCTTCACAGTTCATGTGTTGTATTATTACTAGTTGTGACCCGTGACTTCACTCGCACGGTGATAAAAAAACGATATATAGATGAATAAATTGTGTTGTGTCCGTTTCTAAGTTCTCGGCTTTCTCAGTTCCAAACATAACGATCAGGTCAACCGGTTAATAGAGAAAAGGTAACTAACAGAGACAGAGTTACTATAAGCCTTTGTAATATTAATTTGAAATAGTAATGCGCGCCCTGAATGGGTCTTTCCGAATAGATATAAGATATAATCTAGCTGTCTTCAAATAGTGAGTGATGTCTTAAGTGCGCTCCATCTTAGACCGTACCAGGTGAGTTGACGGTCAAGCGCAAACCTATTTTCAAATTAGTAAAAAAAACATAACCTTAATGGTGCTCCGTCAAGAGTTTTCTTCATAACACAAAACATTTTCACTAATAGATTTGTAAACTAAATTAGAAAAGAGGGGTCGTCACCTACAACCCCTCTTTTCTAATTTTGTCCGACATATCTAGGTGCTCATTAGCGTTTACTAAAGAAAAGCCTACATTCCATATGCAGGTTTTTCGTGTCAATACAATCAAGGTAAATACATACTGTTCTTTTACGTACATATATTTAATATGTAATATACATATATAATTGTATTTAATTCGATATTAATTTTAAATTGTAAGTCACTGTATCATGACTCGTTGATGTCGTTTTTGCTAACTTCATCTACATAATACTACATAATATAATGGCTTATATAAGTTACAGGAATTTTGGATTTGCTTTGATTAGTTAATATCGTAGGAAAAAATGATTTATTTCATAATATCTGATAGACTAACAGGATCGTCTTAAAATTTATCAATAAGTAAACAAGTTAATAAATTCGGCAAAGTACGAGTTTCAATCGCATACCCAGGCTTCCGTACATGTGTAGACAATACATGAACATGAACACTGACACCAGGCTAATCAAAATGTGCTTTGTATCTAAGAATGTTTATAATTTCACATATTTTATACAGTAGATAACTGTAGGTCATTTTTTGTTCCTTTTTTGTGGTATCAACAACTCGGTCAAACCCTAACTATAAATCCGCCCCTAACTGTTCCTGAAACAGAGTAAGTAAATAAATAAATAAAGTAGCAGAGTAAATAAGTAAATAAATTAAATGAAATGCAGGTGCCCAGCTCGGCAACTCGCCAGTACATCATTGTAATAGTGAGAATGATTGTATTTAATAACTTGTTGTTATTTAGAGGACAGAGTTTTATTAGTATACTATTCCTATGCTCATTAATCTGCTTTTTAAAATCATGCATTGTTTTTGTTTTATTTAGAAGGTAATAGCTTAGTGATGGTCTTTGTACTTTGGATTTTATATTAAAACTAATGAAAAAAAAATCGTTCAAGTAATCAAATTCGTTTTTTTCAGTTTTTTTACTATAATTATTATGTGTATATTATGCTTGCTTGGTTGTCTAGAAGAGATCGGTCTGAACGATAACATTGCCATTTTAAAAACTTGGCCATAAGTACTTGTCACTGTTGTAGTTTTTAATGGTGTTATAAATATATGTAACTAAAGAGACGTTCCAGCGTCTTCCTGCCACTTGTATGAGGTCATCTGCCCATCTCTCGCTGGATGCAAGCCGCTTCCAATCGGTCTTTTTGGAAATCCATAGGGGAGGCCTATGTCCAGCAGTGGACTTCTTATGGCTGAGATGATGATGATGAAAGAGACGTTATTTGTTCTCATCTTGGAAAGCTCAAACGCTCGTCTGCGTATAATTTTGAACTTCGATATCTACCTGCCCCTTCCAAAGTATATACCTATATATCCTAACTGCACCTCTGGCGTATTTTCATACTTGCCAGCTATTTCACGTGCCAAAGCTTCTGGAACGGACGCTACGTTGAATTCTATATTCCGTTAGATATTTTAAAATTGGTTGAGTTTATTTGAATTGGATATTTTGGAATAAATTTAGTAGTCTATACGGTTTGATCTATATTTAGGTACCTATATTCGTCTGGTAACACAGACTAGTCGTAAACTGTCTACTTAATGCATTCGGGAAACTCAAAAGCGTATTCTCATCCAATAAACCTGATATTGCATGAGAATACGCTTTTGAGTTTCCAGAATGTTGTCCAGCCGAGTTGGATTCTACGATTGACCTCTCATGCAAAGTTGGGCCTGCCCAGTCGGACTGTTTGTACTAGGGAGACGTATTTACACACATACGTACAATCACGCCTATTTTCCCTTACAGAGTAGCCAGAGCATCAAAAACCATGAGGCCGTATGACGCTTTGACCGCGGTTAGGGTCAGATGGAAGGCAGAGAGTATTAGAGGGTTAGAGGGTAAGATGGCTTGGGTAAGTGACAGGGGGGGGGGGGGGTTCAGCCCATCGCCTATATGAACGCCAATTACCCTCTATTGTCCTTGAGAGACGTCGTCGACAACTTCGAGAGTGGAATTCTTCGGGATCCAAGATCAATATGGACAGAACAAAGGTTACGTCGATCGCCCACCCTAGTAACTCTGGGGAACCCCTACACTCGCAGAAGTCTAAATCCTCGGATAAACAATCCGTCTAGGCAGGACCAAGTTTAGAGGCCACAATCTATTTATTTATATTGTAATCGAGCCACACGATTTCATAACATCGAGTTTGCATTTGCTTGACATTCTTATTTATTTTCAACGCAAACGTCAAACAAACTTTATAATATTGAAAGTCTGCCGTCCGCGTCGTTAGTACAGTCGACATCATAAATATGTAACGAATTTTTAGCTTCGTCGCATTCGTGTTTAACGCTGACAGTACTGAGGCAAGTTTTTGACACTGCATTAGGGAAATTATGTCTTTTGTTTGGTTGAAAGCGAGTGTCGGTGTGTCAAACTTAATCACGGATGCAACGACGTGGATAGTATTTCTTTATATGTATAATTATTGAACAGTTTGCCGGATAATCGGGTATGCAAAAAAACGCAGAGAATATCATGCAAGACATAATTTTTTATTAAATACATGCAAATATAGAGTCAAAAATAAAAAAGTTCTAAAATTCATATTTTTACAAAAAACATTTTGACTCATCAATAAAGTGCATATACTGCTAGACGTATGCATGTTTGCAAGAAGGAATGAAGATGTTAGAAACAAAATATATTTATTATTAAGGTACGGACCCTGAAACAATAAATTTATCAAAATGGAAAAGTACTCGCTGTCTCTTGCCATTGAGTCCCGTCGGAGTGTATAAAGAACCCGTAGCGGCTGATAGCGGCGTTCCCTCGAGTACGCTCCCGTTGCTGGGCGCGTGCAAGTGACGTCACTGGGTTGCCAGTCACGCCGACTAGGTCACGGGTCAGGTTGCGGTGGATAACGGTTGTAACGAACTAATTATGCTGTAGTGACTAATGACAATGTTTATGGTAATCAGGATTTTCCTGTTTTTAAAAAGAGAACCTGATTGTAAGCTGTCGGTTATTGTTAACGGACAACCGCAACACTTGTAGTGTTCTCAATTTATTTATTATTATAATAAAAACGGCTTACGGCCAATTACAATTATTATCAAATTACTTAAAATACAATTATAATTATTAATTATTGATAGCTAAGTCAATGTCAAGTCCTTAACTTAAATGTTAATATTATTAAATATATCGTCAAACAAAATGTTTCTCACAGAAACTCATTAGAGGCCTTAGAACAACGGCCCATTTATCATAAAAAATTTCACATTCAGGGTATTTTTCTAAGAATGAGTTGAGAGCACGAGTGTTGCGGCACATTGGGCAATGTCTTGTTGTAGCTGCAAAATATTTTTTAGGGTTCCGTAGCCAATAAAGAACCATTATAATTTCGCCATGTCCGTCTGTCCGCGGCTTAGCACAAAGACTTTGTATTAAACAGCTGTAATTTAGTATGGGTATAAAGTATAAGTATCGATTACACCAACTAAAAATGTTGAACAATATTTTTGCAAGGGTAAGCTCCCTTACACATAATTATACAAGGTAAATAGATGATTTTATTTTGGTCATTCAATTATGTAGTACGGGATGTCGTTAGATAGGTCATTTAAAAATATTAAAATATTGAGGTGCTCTTGGTCAACATATTTATGTGAAATACATGCGGTAAATCCTTTGAGCAAGACAGTCGAAGAATACTTTTTATTCATGCAATAAAAGTGCTTATGGTGACTAAAGAATGAGCACTGTCTGTCAAGGAGTTCCAGTTGCAATCACCGGGTGATTCTCCATCTCCAGACCTTCGTTATTATGTCATACATTGTACAAGGGACGCTACAGCTAATGGCTGATGTTTATCGCAGACACCGGGTCAGTTGAAACTAAATAAAACACTAAGAAAAGAAAAATAAAGTAAACTAATGTAATTTAAAAAAAAAAAAAATACTATAATAATAAAAATAAATTAATATAGCATTAGATTAAGTAATTTAATATATTTATTATATTATTATTATTTTTACGTTAAAATATAAACAAATAAATTGCTATATTCATTAATAAAAATAAAAAAACCAATTGAATAACTTACCTAAGTAAGTCTAAATGACTCAGACAGGGCTACTTAAACACAAACATCGTAACAAAGCAACAGAATAACTTAATTAAGTTATAAATACGAATTCGAGGTAAAACATCGCAAGTCTAGGTAATTTGAAGTGATAGGCTCGAGACGCTTACAGTATTTAATTTAACAGTAATAGACATTCAGTATTCCCAGCTTCCAAACAAAACAATAACTGAAACATCAATTTAATCAGAAATTTACAGAATTTCGGATTGTTTGTTTAAGATATTTGAAACTTTTTAACTACCTACATTTGTTTATTTAATAACTGTCTGAGGGCTAACTAGCGATCGATATCGCTTCAATGTTTTCACTCTGAATGTAACAATGACATGAAAATGAAATTGAAATTAAATTACCTACTCGCAGTAAAACTAATGTAGATGTTATTTTGAGTGTGTTTGATAGAAGGGGCCGGCCGCGCCGGCAGGCCGGCAGGGGTGATGCCGTACCTAAAGGTTCCAAAATCAGAATCATGCATTGATAGTGTAATGTATATGTATTTTTGTTTTTGTGTTTAAGTAACATTAATGCTTTCATATACATTTTCTACAGCTTCTTCTATGCTGTGCTGGCTTCTAAAAGCCTCTATTTCTCTATTTAAGCTGAAAACTTAAAATATTTTAATGTTCATTCTCTTTGATTTCGTATTAATATTTTTACGCTGACAGCTTAGCCGTGCCAAAGAGATAGCATCTCTCAAAATTATTTCTTTTTATTTTGAGTTTTTAATCAATAACGAAAAGGTTTATTGAGATTTTACGCAGATTTACTGGCCATATATTTCAAATTAATTCCATGTATTCTATGTCTATATTGTAAATGGAACCAGGAAATCTGCATAAAAACGGAACACCTCAGCCTTTGGGGTTCAGTTTTTGTTCAGTTTTGGATGAGTTTACTCCAGCACGGAGGTATCTTCGACCAGTATATTTTTACCCTTTTTTTATTATAAAATAGATAAACGATAATAGTACATCGTTATAAAAGTAAATGTGAAGTGAGATTTCAGCTAATTAGTACAGTGTTGTGTTTAGTGGAATTTCAGCTGAAGATCCCAGCGATCTCCCTGGGTTAATAATTTGCCCGGGATGTTTGGGTGTTGAAGAACCCAATTTTTAAAATTACCTCACTGAAAAGCATGGACCCATGGTATATGAGGTACTATCATAAAAACCACAGGTACTGTTCTTAACTATAATCCTCGAATGAGGATTTCTAATTTCTCCCCGATGAGGAGAGAACCTGCATGGAGATTCGTATCTTGATCTCCAACTAATACTCCCCCTTAAACTTATCCAGAGTCCTATAGACTCCGGTCGCCTCCGGTCGCTTTCCCTTTTTTTTACTCAATTTAGATTAATCCTTGTAATTTAGTCTTAAGTTTTTTTTGTAAACTCACAAGGAAACAGAACTATTTGGCTTATTTATATAACCCTTCTTTTTTTTGGGCAGCTCTAGTGGACTATTTAGCTACAAATAGTGGTGTTCACTAACTGCAAAAACATTAATGGCATAATAACTTTATTTGCTTTAATGATATTATTATATTTATCTTATATTGCTAAACTTTGCAATAAAGTTTCTTTTCTTGAGTCTCTAATACTCTTGATTACTTAAAAACTACTTGATAGTTTTCTTTAAAGGTGCGGGTTACGACATCTATAACAATAAGCCCTCGTTATGGACTATTTGAGTCTTCTAGTTGGTGCGGGTTACGACACCTGTAAAAAAATAAGCCTACGTTAATATTATTTTCATTACTTAGTGGTTTTCAAACAGGTGCGGGTTACGACACCTAATTTAAAAAAATAAGCCAACGTAATAGATTCTGAATATTTCCTTGTTGAGTATGCGTCATCGAATGTGAACCATATCTCTCCAGTATGAATGTAGGATGTTTGGTGAATGTAAGAAGTTGTGCAAGGTGTATGAAAGAGTGAGGTCTTATTCTTAACCGTCAAAATTTTCTCTGTGTAGAAAATTTTTCAGGGGTTTTTGGGGAATTGTAATGTATATGTATTTTTGTTTTTGTGTTTAAGTAACATTAATGCTTTCATATACATTTTCTACAGCTTCTTCTATGCTGTGCTGGCTTCTAAAAGCCTCTATTTCTCTATTTAAGCTGAAAACTTAAAATATTTTAATGTTCATTCTCTTTGATTTCGTATTAATATTTTTACGCTGACAGCTTAGCCGTGCCAAAGAGATAGCATCTCTCAAAATTATTTCTTTTTATTTTGAGTTTTTAATCAATAACGAAAAGGTTTATTGAGATTTTACGCAGATTTACTGGCCATATATTTCAAATTAATTCCATGTATTCTATGTCTATATTGTAAATGGAACCAGGAAATCTGCATAAAAACGGAACACCTCAGCCTTTGGGGTTCAGTTTTTGTTCAGTTTTGGATGAGTTTACTCCAGCACGGAGGTATCTTCGACCAGTATATTTTTACCCTTTTTTTATTATAAAATAGATAAACGATAATAGTACATCGTTATAAAAGTAAATGTGAAGTGAGATTTCAGCTAATTAGTACAGTGTTGTGTTTAGTGGAATTTCAGCTGAAGATCCCAGCGATCTCCCTGGGTTAATAATTTGCCCGGGATGTTTGGGTGTTGAAGAACCCAATTTTTAAAATTACCTCACTGAAAAGCATGGACCCATGGTATATGAGGTACTATCATAAAAACCACAGGTACTGTTCTTAACTATAATCCTCGAATGAGGATTTCTAATTTCTCCCCGATGAGGAGAGAACCTGCATGGAGATTCGTATCTTGATCTCCAACTAATACTCCCCCTTAAACTTATCCAGAGTCCTATAGACTCCGGTCGCTTCCAGGAGCCCCTTTTTTGTAGTAGATTTGATGTTCAGAAAATTAACCAATGTTTTTATAAATCTACCTTTACCAAAATAAACAATGTACTATTATATTTTCCTTTTTTATTTAATCTAATTAAGGTCTATTTAGGTTAGGTAGAATCATCAGTAATTCTGCACCTATTAGGCCTAACAGTCCGTTGCACCCGTAGGTAGCTCTTATGGTGTAACGTGACAATAGCTATCAATGCATGATTCTGACAATGATTGCGAACAGACTGGATTGTATTTTCCTCCAACATTGTTGTAATAGGCATGTTGCAGTACCGACGTCAAAACGAAAATACTGACTTAAATATAAATAGGACATAATTGTATGTAAATGTTATTTTATTTTATTATTATTTTAATTGGAATTTTATTTGACATTTAATTGATTATTTTAGAGTACTTATTATTGAAACAATAATAATTGCTATTCTTTTGCTGAAAGACTTTTGTTTGTCATAAAAAATACTTTAACCCAAAGTTTTTCTATCACTGAAACAATTTGTTCGTCACAAAATAACTTATTGCTTTTCTGTCGCTGAAAGTTTTCGCCAATATTAACATATTGGTACACGCACCGGCAAGCGCAGCGTAGGAAGACCAGACACGAGGTGGACAGATGACCTCATACAAGTGGCGGGAAGACGCTGGATGCAAGCCACTTCCAATCGGTCTTTTTGGAAATCCATGGGGGAGGCCTATGTCCAGCAGTGGACTTCTTATAGCTGAAATGATGATGATTTTGGTAGATCTGAAGATTGCTGATTGAAAAAAGTTTTTCTGATTTTACAACTTGTCATGGTACATAACTAGTTACAGCTGGTTATGGTACATAACTGGTTTTGATATGTGACACAACATTATTAATGTTATTTGTAATAATTAATAAACTAATATACATCTAATATGTAGATATATAATTTTTCTAAGATCTTCGCGATAGTTACCCTTTGATTGATTCTGCACTTGTGCATATTAATACATGAAAACGTTTGTTATATCTTTTCATATTTTTTTTGATAAAAGTAAAATAATATCTATCTATATACAATATATACTCTACTATATATTAATATAATAAAGTATCTGCAACTTCCTTACCTGCTTCACCATCAAGACCTGAACCGTGATCTCGTATTACTGTGCAAACTTATTTCATGCACTCTTTTTTTTTGTATTACTTTCTTTGAACGACAATAAAAGTCTATAATCTCCTTAGTTCATTGTGCTAGCCGAGAAAGAATAAATAAAACCCCGAGTTTATACCTACAATACTTGTATGCGCGCTGGTATCGTATTTTGAATTTAGAACCTAATATAATGGCAAAGATCTAGGGGTGAGGAAGGCACATGGAAGGACTCACGTTTTTCGCTGCTGCTCCCACAGGAAGATCCAGGAGATCACTTCTTATATCACAATTCGAAGCTAGGACAGTTCTGCACATATGTCTATAATATTTTCACACAAAATCACCGGAAGAACAATAGTTTGTAATTATTTTAAGGGAGATCACATGACCGCCATTCGGTCAACGAAACAGACTCATCGCGAGTGGCGCGATACGTGAGAAAGACAAGGATGGGGAGCGGTGATTGGTTAGAAAAAAAAGGAGAAAGAACCAGTCTTCTGCCATTTATTTCATAGCGCAATTTAGCGTTAACAATACTTTATGTTGAACTTTTTTTAATTCCTCATATTTTCTTTCGTCTTGTATCGTACCAGTATGAAAAGGATAATAAAATGTATCTACCTTTTTCGATAAAAATAATCAACCTTATTTGTACCAAAGTAATATGAATTCAAAATTATACTTTATTATTGCTTCATAACACGGGTAAGGCAATAAATCTCAGCATGATCTTTACAAACCTTAGCGTTCATTTACAACCAAATTTAAGCAGAAAAAGGATACAATGTCGCTTTTCTATAGCGGTAGAAAGGGACAAAAAGCCAGGCTCGGAATTTTGCCATAAATAATTCAGACAGGGATTTATTCGGGACATATTTCAGGACAAAATATAGAAACGTCTGTTCCATTAGTCGATTTTGTTACAAAAATTGGGAATATCAAGTCCGGCATTCATTCGTGGAGACCTTCTGAAGGGTATAGAGGTTTTATTAACATCATTTTTACGCGACTGCCGGAAAGATTATGTTTTTCACTCGTATATTGCATGTTTATAATTTTTTTACCTCGTATCCTTCAAACGGCTGGATGGATTTCGACAGTTAAGGCATTGTTAGATTCGTCTCAGAAACCCAAGTGTCCCGTGATAAGTGTTTAAAAATCTCAAAATGGCCATCTTGAGTTTGTTAATGTATCAAAATTAAGGAAAAAAGAAATTACAAAAATGTATACAGAAGTAAATTTTTAATTTAATAGGAATAATAAATTAGCAATCCATGCATTCAAATGATTGTATTTATAGTTTTTGATAGCGTAAATATGTATATACAGTCGGGGTTTTATTTTAACACAGAAAAGTACTTGTTTTTTTATATAGGTGACGTATTTTCAAATAAAAATTACGGCACCTTTTTTTACATAAGTAAATATATATTTTTTGTGTATCCTCTATTTACATTGATAGATACAAACTTCTATAAACATCTCGCTCAAAATGATTACAATGAAGTGAACAATCGTGTTAGTTTAAAAAGTGTTTTACTTTTAACCCCTTTTAGAGGTCCGTACTTCAAAAGGAAAAAAACCGAATCTCGGGAACGCGTGAAGGTATCGAGTTGAAATTAAAACGATATTTGCAGATCTGTAGTCCCTCGCAGCTGTGGAAAAATCAAACTTCTCAGATATCGTGAAAAAAGTTACAGCCGGTTATGCCGTGAAAACAGCATATTTCGATCCTCATAAAAGAATCAAAACCTATAGGATACTTTCTGTTGAATTAGAACTATGAAATTCGGCAAGAAGCATTGTTGTAGTAGGTACACATAAAGGTAAAAATCTAAAAATTGTATAATTTTTTTTAAACACAAAAATACTGTCTTTATGCAAGGAATGACGATCCAAATTTTAAAGTGAGTTAACCGTATCAGGTTTTTAATTATTTTTACGATGTGTAATTTTCGATTTATGACGGAAAAAAAAAAAAAAAAACCTTTTATAATTGACTAAGGTTTTAACAACTTAGTTTACGTTTTCGTGAAATTTTCGAGATAAAAAGCTATATTAATTTACAAGAAAAAAACTCCAACACTCGATTTCCGAACTATTTATCGTATCTACTAGTTTGTACGGAACCTTCGGTAGGCGAGTCTGACTCGTACTAGTTCCAGTTTTTCAAGGTTTGTCAGATATATAATGAGAAAGTGTTAAAACACTAGTGACTTAATTGACAATACCTGATATACAACGTAATTTAACCCCTCTTGCAGAAACAATTATGTTAAGGCGCTTAGCGAATTCGCCGCAGGTATCAGATATTGTAAGGTTTCCCGAACACGACCACGAAAGGCAATATAAACCTCAAGATACTAGTAACACTATACTTTATGGACGATATTCCATTGTATGTAAAGTGTAGACGGGGAGCTACAGGCATGTTTGGAAAAACTATATACTAGGAGAATTAATATAGGTACCTGATTGTGATGATCTCAGCTTCTGTCTCTTACTTTAAAATTATATTTTCTAAAAGGAGCGTTTCAAAAACCGGCCAAGTGTGAGTTTGATTCGCAGACACAGACTAATTGGTCGAGTGAGAGAAGCGAACAAAAGTTTTCATCATTCGGAAAAAACAATGGAAATTTTTTTGCGGTCGTATTTTTCAACCAATGTTTACAGAACGTTGTGCACATTTTGCAATATTATCTATAGAATTTTTTGTCGTCGAGAATTTTTGATTTATAAATAGTAGTATTTCGCGCAAAAGGTGAAAGTTTGTCGTGGCGCCAATTACTGACCGAGTCAGGTATTATTTGCTTTATATTTTCTAGTTCTCTAGTCAAATGGAAGGTAGAATGGAACAATGCTTCTGAGAAAAAAAAACCGGACAAGTGCGAGTTCCGTACAAACTAGTAGATAAAAGGGGGAAATCATATATTTTTTTTATATTTTTCTTTATAAACCGAAAAATATTTAAAAATCTGTTTTACCTTATGTTACTGAAGCTCTTTTATATGATACCCTACATGATACGCTTAATTCACTTTAAAATTTGAACCTTAATTCCTTATTTATTTATTTATTCCTTGCATAAAGACACTATTTTTTGTAATTAAATTAAAAATGTCCAGTTTTCGGATTTATTCCTATATGTGTACTCTAACACAGTGCTTCTTGCCAAATTTCATTGTTCTAGGTCAACGGGAAGTACCCCATAGGTTTTGATTCCCTTGTGAGTGTCGAAATGTGAATTTTTTACGATATATTCGGCTGTAACTTTTTTTACGAAAACTTAGAAACTTTATTTTTCATTCTGCAGCAAGATACTATAGATCTACTATCTAGATACTGTACATGGTTTTAATTTCAACTCGATACCTTCACGCGTTCCCGAGATAAAGATCTTGACACCCGACGGATGGACAGACAGACAGACAGACGAACAGACGGACAACAAAGCGATCCTATAAGGGTTCCGTTTTTTCCTATTGAGGTACGGAACCCTAAAAACAGTGAATGATATTATCTATACGTATATTTTAAATAAAAACAGTAAACTAGAGGCAGTAATCACGTTAGTTTAGTGAAATATACCTACGTATATTGAACAACTTTTAATTTTTTGTTATTACAAAAATACAATTGATACTGTGGTAAAATACGAACAAACACGACAAACATTTAATTGATTTATTTTAACCAACTTCAAAAACATAATTTTAATATGACTGTATTTTTATGTGTCTGTTTTGCCGCTGATTGCATAGTTAATAGAAAGATTCTGCGATGTCATTGGCGGATTTGAATTGTTTACGTTGTTATTTTTCTTTCGACATTGGGCGGCAAAAGTAGTGGAGAGCTCTGTCGGCGTCCGCTTTACTTTGAACGGAGAGGTATGATGTAAATAATACTGCATAGGTGCATACATAATTGTCGTGAATCATATATCAAATCTGCGCACGGAAAAGGGTACGGAATCCTCGGTGTTCACAACAGCAGTTCATACTTGGCTAGTTTCTTGAGATAAACACCCTACTAGCTATAGCCAATTTCTCTACAAAGCGAAATATTCCACTCAGTTATCTCTCATCCTATATAAAGTGGATTTTCCACGCATACAGGTGCAAATAAAGTGCTTTTAGTGTTGAATATTGGGACATATACATAAAATGGAACGCGCTGTATTGTGGCAACAGGATATATGTTGATAACAAATATGGTTATAAATAAATATCGTTACCGTACCGTCATGTTACGGCTCGATATAGCCAGTTCAAGTTTTATGAGTTTGGATAGGAACTGACTGTGAACATTGGATAGTTTAGGTAGAGGTTATGTTTAATGCGTAAGTGTTTCAGTATTATAAATGCGAAAGTTTGTGAGTTTGTTACTCTTCACGCTCAAACAGCTGAACCGATTTGTATGAAACTCGGTACGAAGCTAGCTCACTCGCTGGTTTGCTATAGAATATAACAATAGATGAATTGTTTACAGTTGTATGTAAAACGGCTTAAGTCGCAAAGCGAAAGTCGATTTCTTCTTGAGCTTCTTCTTCGACAGCCTCAAAAAAAAAGTTATACAACCACCCATAAAAACACATTGAAACATATTCTTCTCGTTATTTCAAAACGATTCATTTATACATGTTGAAGTGAACGCGGTTACAGTTCCAGGAATGCAAGTCGGGCCCAAGCTTACGTGGAGCGCAGTTCGCAGCTTGTATAGTCAGCTTGCGCTACAGTTTGGGTTCTTGCCACTATTTGCTTAGTATTAAAATTCTAGCCAATTTAGCGAAGAGCTCGCTTTAAATGTTACTAATGTAGAATGTCTGGTTACTTCGATGGAACCCTAGAAAGGCGACAGATTAGTTCTTTTAAAACGTTTTTAATTGTAAATATTTTTAGCAATGTCTTAACCACTTAACACTTATATCTAAAAAAAGCAGTAAAATTTTGGTATAGGTACTATTTTTGAAGTGACAACGTCTAATAAATCGATGAACGCCGGCTGCATGCACGAAAAAGTATGACTCATTGTCCTGTTACGTTACGCTCCTTGTCCCGTTACAACCGCGCGCGGTGGCTGTGGAAGCGGGCGGGTGTGCGCCGCGCCCGACCGAAACCGATCATTCCTCGGAGCTCGCGCGCGGACGTAAGTTGTCACGTAAAGCTATCGTCCGTAAACCGACTTTACATACATCAGGCGAGGTCGCTTAACATCAGGCGAGTTGGTGGTTAATCGTAGATCTATAATGTATAAAAAAAAAACATCTTTTTAATCATTGGTAAGCTTGAGCTTGATTATCTACAAGTTACTGGCACCTGTCCGGTGCCCCTATAAATAGGGCGATATACCATTTTTTATAATTTTTCTCCCTTATTTTAGGTTAGGTATTCAATCTGCGAATCGGTGACCAATTTAAGTAACGTCATAACGAAAGGATAATAATGTTTTCACTTCAGTAGCTCAAACATGTACGCTTTGCTGCCTGAAATCGGTGAGCAAAATCGCATTTTGCTCACTGACTGAGACAAAGTAACTTTTTAATAAAAAAATAATCAGAAAGCCACGAATATCTTATTCAGCCTTGGGTTAATCATAGAATTCGAAACATTCACACTCTATCTCTTTCCCGCCATTAGAAAGAGAGAGAGAGAGACAAAGACCAGCCCTTTCGAAGTTCCGATTTTGAATTCGAACTCAAACACGTTCGGAATTTCGTACTAACTAAAGAAATTTTGCAAAAAGAATGTCTTTTAATGTAATTTATTGAATTTTTAACTTATTGTTGTATTTAAACGAAAATAAGTATTTACTGCAAATAAAACTGATATTTAACCTGTAAATATTTATTATCTTCTAAAGTGTTCTCGCTGCTGAAGTGAAAAGTTATGTGTGTTACACGAGAGCAAAGTTTTTTGCATCTCGTGCCTTTGAATTCCTCGCCACACTCAGGATTCAAAATCAGCACTCGCAGCAAAAAACTACTGCTCTCTTGTTGCACAAATAACTATTTCTAAGGTTTTCGCGATTGTTAAAATTTGCTTAACGAAAGGATAAAAATAGGCATATTTGAAAAGTATGTACTGTGTTACAAGTACAACTTGTAAAGTTATTTCTATTTTATACGTGCAAAGTTATTTTAATTTTAACATCATTTACAATATGTTTTAAACCGGCCAAATCTGTTTGTATCAAAAAATTTAAGGTTTAATAAAACTACATTTGGAATTTAAACAAAGTTACATTATAAAGGACTTAAACTAATATTTTAAATCTTCGCATTAAGAACTGGCCACTGGTTGGTGGTAGTCTGGTAGTATGCCTCTTTCTAAACTGTAGGTCGTGGGTTCGATCCTCACATATTTGTTGTGTGTTTGTTTTGTGTCTGGGTAGATATACATCTACGTATCATGTGTATGTGTTTACAAAAACAAGTATATTTTAAGTATTCTATCAGTTATCTGCTTCCCACACTGTATGTTAAGCTTAGTTTAGTTTTGTGAGAAGTTTTCCACCAAAATATTTATAATTACTTATTTAGAAATCAAACACTCTATATATTGATGATTTCTACTTTTTTCTTGATGATTACCTACTACCTACTGCATTCGGATGGGAGTGCTTCGATAGCGTTTTCTGAACAAAACTGAAATTTTTATTAGTGTAATATTCATTACTTTTCTTTATCTGTTCAAATAAGTTTGTGGAGTACCCTGTGACCTATGACCTGTGACCTGTGACATGTGACCTGTCGTTATTTAATGGAGGCGGAATCTTTTGCTGTTTTAAACAGGTAGATAAGTAGATTTTTCTTGGTTAACTTCAATAGTAATTTACTTTGAGATGTAATTATTCTATACAGTTTTCTTTAGGGTAATAAAGCTTTCAGGTTAAGATGTTAAGCTGAGACGTTCGTAGCTCCTTTGAGAAAGCATTTTTAATCTATTATAATATTTTACTATTCTATAATCCGACTATATTAGTATATAAAAACTGGCCAAGTGCGAGTCGGACTCGCGCACGAAGGGTTCCGTACCATTATCTATAAACACGGCAAAAAAACATGTCTGTTGTATGGGAGCCCCCTTAAATATTAATTTTATTTGAATTTTTATTATTTATTTCCAAAGTGAATAATATAACTCATTATTCTGTGAATATTTCAAGCGTCTACCTGTTGCCGTTATCAATATTGAGCAAAAACGAGCAAAAAAATCACGTTTGGTGTATGGGAGCCCCCTTAAATATTAATTTATTTTGTTTTTTAGTATTTGTTGTTATAGCGACAACAGAAATACATCATCTGTGAAAAATTCAACTGTCTAACTATCACGGTTCATGAGATACAGCCTGGTAGGACGGACGGACGGACGGACGGACGGACAGACAGACAGACAGCGAAGTGTCAGTAATAGGGTCCCATTTTACCCTTTGGGTACGGAACCCTAAAAAAGGGTTTTCCTACTTTTGAATTGTCGCTTAGAGCAAGAAAAAAATTGTCGGTAAATATACTGAGTCATTTGGGGAAATCCAACCTGAAAACTTATTAAAACTTGAATATTTAGTTTTACCAACTGCTGAAAAATGAGACGTCAAAAGACGTCTGGTAGACTTGGAATGTTGATAACATAACATTGTATTATGCCAAAATAACAATTCTCTCTGAATAGCCGGTTTTTCATTCTGATAGTTTGCTATGAAAAATGGTCATATTCGTAGCAAAAGAGATAAGTAACGGTATTCTGAACGAAATTGAGAAATAATTGTTATCTTGATTTAATTCAGTGTTAATCTGAGTGTACCACATCATGTATTACTCATTTTTGCAGAGCAATTTGTCTGTTTTAACAATACTGTTATCGGTGGCAGTGCGCCGCAACGCCAGCAGCCAACAGGCTGTCTTGCTGCATTACATGTTTCTTGTTGTGAAATTGGTAAGTAGTGAGTAGTGATCGCCTATACCTGTTGATGGTTGTGTGTGTGTGTATGGGTGAGTGTGGTGGCGGTTACCCGAGCGCTTGGTGTGATGTCCGTAGAGCCGGTTGAGGTCGAGCGCATGCGCCGAGTGCGGCAGCGCGCTCCACACCGCCGCCAGCGCCGCTGCGCACGCTGCCACTCGCCACCGCCACATGTCTGCACACGAACATTACAACATCACGTCATGCACGATACAGATATTTCATTTATTAGTATATAGGCTGTGCTCGGGGAATTTTAAACTATTTTATTGTTTTGAATGAGCGTAATCCGTTGAGAAATAGCGAAGTTATTGAAGTTTTCTTTTTGGCTCGTTTAAAAAGCGACTGCTTTGTTGTTACAGTCTGTGATGTCATGAACGTGACAGCACACTCACTCACTACGTTAGTAGGTGTGCATGTGTGAACACATTATGCATTAACAGTGTGTCACGTTCGGGTGAGTGAGGGAGAGGATGACTATGCCACTAGCCATATGTCTAAGTTCATAGAGCAGCGCTGCGTCAAACGGATTTTGACCAATTGCTATGTAGTAAATGATCAAATAATTCATTTGGTGTCGACTGCACACCTGCGCGATTAAAATTAGTACTAGCGGCGCTGCGTGAAGCGGGAGCCCGTGTCAGATATCCGCAACGGACTATTTGTCTAGGACGGAGCACGGTGCGGTTGACCGCGACGGATCCCGGGCCGGGTTACGCGCCGAACGCCCGCGTGGCAGTGCGGATATTGTAGGTATATATCTGAAGTCTATCAAGCCTTAGCCAAGGTTTACGGAGGATTATTATGGTCTTACCCTTTTCACAATAAGAGGATTACCGATGCATCAATAAGTGTGACAGTTTATATACCAACGAGGCCGAGTGAGTTTTATACAATTTAAAATCCATATCGAATTGAGTGTGGCAGGTGTAACCGCGGGGCTGGCCGCACACTGGCGAGTTCTCGAAAAAGGTCTATGTGCAATTGTCAAAACTATATATTATATTTGTTATACAAGTAGATCAAGTTTGTTTCTTACAAAAATAATTTAAATTCTTCTTGAGTTTAACTATTGCAGGCAGATAATAACAGATGACAAACAAGGTGAGTAAAAATAAGTAAAGTGTTAAGGTAATGGTATTTTGTAACTGCAGTCGGTAACAAGTAACAATTCTGATGAAAGCCAGTCCGAAATAAATATTGAAGAAAAGCAAACAACGCGGAGTTTGTTCGCGGAAACCTTGTGAACACTTCATTCTACGTCGAGCTCATTAAAACTTTCCTGTCGCGATTCAAGAATCACGAACTCATCTCGACGCCAGGTAACTACCAGGTAACTAATTCAAAATATAAAATTCCCTAAACACTGTACAAATAAAGAAAAGTCCAGTGACCCAATATGGCAAGTCCTAAAAGGTCCAGTGGTCGAAAAGGTTCAGTGACCTAAAAAGTCTGGAGGGCCAAAATGATAAACGAAGTTTTCATTTTATTTTCAGTTATTATTCAAGAAAACTTTTCTTTAAGTAGATTTATTTCAATAAGAATTGTTCAATACAAAAGTTTGCTTTAGAATAAACATTAAAAAAAACTTAGTTTAATACTTTAATTTTTTTGTTGAAATAAAAGCGATGTTATTCGAATCTCTAGCTAATATTTCTTAGTTTAATAACAATGAACTTTCATGATTGTGTAATTACTTCGAAAACTTTTGAAAGACAAGAGTCTGAGTTAAATTATCACCAACGTGGTGGGATTTGGTAACCTTTTTACTCGACTGCGCAAGATGGAGGGATATATTTTTCGAGTGTATGTACATATGTATATAATGTTTCTATATTACCTCCTACAGCCTTTACGGCTTGATCGATTTTGATGTGCGGTGTGACGTTAGAATTGTCTTCGCTCTCTGAGTGTCATAGGTAGACAATTTTTCTCTTTTTTTATTTAAAGATTATACAGTGGTTTTGTGTATACATTCTCGAAAAATGTACCCTCAACACCATATCACGCGCAACGTAAGCGTAAGTTGCACAAAAAAAATCGTTCTAATGCAGTCGGGTATTTTGTTTCTCTTTTAACATATATAATTGTTACGAAGACCTAGTGACCTGCCATCACAACACAGAAGTTGGCCACCAGAGGATTTCAGTGTCTCATATTACCTAATAAATTTACATAATCCAGCAGCACTGAGCACTGCAATGCAATAAGACCCGTTAACAAAGGAACAGGTAAAACTGGCTCAAATTACCAAATCGTAATATAACTGAAATGATCAGTCAGTCGGGACATACCCGACTTTTTTTTATACAAGATAGATCTACGATTGACCACCTACTCGCCTGATGTTAAGCGACGGTGTGGCCGAGGATGGAGCTCGTCGATCTAGAAGATATCTATTCACTCTAGCCTTGAAAATTCCAAGATTGTAGGTTGTTGTATTGATAAAATGTAAGTAACAACGACACGCCAACGTCTGAACAGGACAGATACGTGTTATGTAAACCTCCATGAAATCGCTAGATCTCAAGAAATAGCAATACTAGTGGTTGTGAACATTTTCAATTTACCCAAAAAATAAAGCCTAAAACATCAGAAGGTCCCTTATAAGTGTTTCCACTTAAAATCCCTCTCGTTAAGTGATGGGACCGTACTCGGCGCTACTTTATGGAGCTCTCAGCATATTGAGTCGGGTTAGACAGGCTAGGAATGAACTAGCTCGCCTAGGCTTACCCACAGTTTCAGCTTTTCCTCGTCTATTACGAAAGTGAGCCTCCTTTATTAAATTATTTTAAGGCAAAATAAATTATGTAAAAAGATTAGATCTTGCTTTTCGTCGTGTACACTCATAAAATTTGACTTACTTATGTGTTAAGTTATTCTATACTATGTGTAAAGTATGCCCATAAAACTCACCGTTGAACAATTCTCTTGTGAGCTGACAAGCTTGGCACCACTATCAGATAACTTTAGTATTTTATTGTACTGAACCCTCTGAATAAGATTCTAAACTCTAGAAGATTCTAGAAACCTTGAATAACTGTGGAGTTTCCAGACCCACTGGACACCTCACTTATATATTGACATGCTAGGCGTATTGCCCATTTGACATTTTTATAATGTCATTTTAAATGATACTGTATTTATATAATGAATATTACTTAGTGTTATTACATGAATTGTTTAAGAATAATTTTTGAATATTGTGAGATAATTGTAATTGGTCTTTTTCCGTTTTTATCTCAATAAACGAATATGAATATGAATATACGCCCATGGCTACAGATATATAATATACAATAAGCTCAACCGGCAAAATATTGTGAACATAAAATCCAATTACAACAGTAAGTACACAGCTTAGTTAAAGATAAATTTGACACCAAGTGTTAAGTGAGTATTCGTAGCAATATGTATGAGCAATAAAATATAAAGGAACAATTTAAATAACTAGCTTATTCATTTAAAATTTAAACGACGGAAAACTACATGAAAATATGTAGAGACATATTTTCATGTAGTTTTGTAGTTTTGTTTTTGTTTGTTGTTTTTGTTTTGTATGTAGTTTTATCAGTGGATATCAGTCAGATCATCATGTGTGCGGCACATCCGGATTAATGGACTGTTCTTTGAGACATTGTTGAAGGCAAGTTATTACAAATAGTTATTTCTTTTCAAATAATTAATATTGTTTTAATTCTTTATAAATTTCTCTAGTACAAATTTCACTCGATTCTTTTTAACCGTTTTATCGTGAAAGAGTAACAAATACACCCATAAATATTTGCATTAGCAATTTTCAAAAAGATTTTTCGAAAGTATACAACAAATTCCAACGTTCAACAATTTTCCACATCCTGTGGAACTTGAATGCACACCATCCCAATCAGTACTTGGGAGTCTTTAGCGATTCGGCCACAGGTGTGGTACGTGTCATGTAGGAAGCTTCTGAACAGTCGTTTTGCTTAAACAAAATTGCATAGGTATATACATAGGTAATACATGTAAGTAGGTAATACATATCTACTTAAACTATTTTGCAAACCCATATTCGACGTTATAAGTTCCACGCAAAAACGTATATAACTCGGGAAACTTATTCTAAGGCTCCAATTTCTGAGAAGCACTCCATTCAGGGCGGGAATCCCTCGGCGGTGCGAATTCAGGAGTTCCCAGCACCTCAGGGAACCGGGACTGATGGCAAACCTAACGAAAAGCGACATTTTAATATGTAAAACTTCGTAAAGGGCACTAAGGATTCTGATCCCTTTTATTTCTTGATGCTATATTTAGAAATGTGTGAGAGAAAACATGATAAATTGGCGCTTCATTTTCTTGATGTTGTTCTTGCTAAGTAGGTACTTAATATGAGAGAAAGCCGTGCGTGTGACAGCAATTTACGCTTGTTTCTGGAGAAATAACCTGTTTAGCTCCTTATAAGAATAGCGCTGTAGTTTAGCGACATTTTGTGACGTGACACCGTGAAACTAACTTCAGATTCGGAGTCGTCAATTATGTACAATTACAAAACAACGGGTTGCACTCCGGGAGTGCCGGCAGAAGTGAAAACTAAAAAATAAAATAGCAACAAGACTCACTCGTATACCTATAACGGCTCTGCAAATAATTTGTTGCAATAAACGTACACTCAACATCATAACAGTGCGTCAATCGCGCGCAACTTATAACGCTTCAGGCTTAATCAGGAAGTTACCTTCACCGTTGTCGCCGTTGCGGAGTTCCACCACCGTTATTATTTTAAGTAAAATAAGCGAAACTTTTCCCTTTTCACTCAATTAACTGTCATCTCGCCCGTTAAATAAAATACTCGAATAAAATAAAGCTCCCATTTAATAGCTCCAGAATGGAAATTAATTAAAAGAGAAACATTTTCTCATTCCGAGTTAATTTTCACTGCATTCAACATTTCAAAACACGTTCGCAATTAGTTCAACAAGTCATACTGTCACAGTGCAAAATATACCTAGTTGGACTTTTAATTGAACGAGCTTAACAGGTAAAACTAGCTTTCATCTATCCAGACTGATTGACTGGGCTCATGGCTCAATTAATAGTAAGTATGCCTTCTAAACATTTGTCTTATAACCATAGATTACTAATATTCCGTGTATGGATGTTTTTTTTTAACTATAATTATGTTAAACTGGCACAGGTCAGATACAACGATGTTAAGTTCCGACGTAAAACGTCGATTAGCTTGGATATCTAATATTACTACTGTTTTCCAGCTCCATTAATTTCAGTACCAGCTTGAGACCTCATTTTAGTTCCCGCTTGCAGCGTTCCGCAGTAAAGATTATTCTAGAACTCATTCTCTATAATTCCTATTTAATCTTCATCACGATTAATGAACTAACAACAAAAGGATTTGCTGTTTGTGTTAATTCCTGTGGAATTACTTAAAATCTGTGTTACGCAGTTTAAATACTCGCTGCCGTTGAAAAGAGAATTTTAATGTTTGATAATTAACAACAGCTTTTGTTCATGAAATAATGAGAATCTTGCTTGAATATGATAATGTTTCATCGTAGATCGGCGTCACTGGTGAGCTATCGTCTAGGCTGTAGCCAAGCGTTGGACACACATTAAGATGTTAAACACATTTATAATAACAGGTAAAATATGTTTTAAAAAATCGTGAGTTTTATATAGTAATAAAAGTAATTTAAAAAAATTAATCCGACTTCAAACTGAAAATAAATAAATAACTCGAAGAAAATCAAAACTGGGCGTCTACCTAAGTAGGTACGTCCACCAACTATTTTTTTGAAGTCGGGTCAGGCCCTAAGCTATCATCAACTAAGTCCTACAAACACCGACCTCAATCGAGTTATTTATTTCTTTTCAGTTTGAAGCCGTTTTTTTAAGTTACTTTTATTAATCATTTTGAATACTTAGTATTTATTATTTTGAAGTCGGTTAAAAACGATCGTCAAAGCTCATTACCGCTCATGTCACTGTCTATCAAACAATTGAAATATAAGGTGTAGACACTGCTCTGCAGTTGAGATGAACGAAGTGAGTGTTCAAAAGCCCATATGAATTTTTTAAAAACCCATTGAAAACTACTGAACCGATTTTGATAAAACTTACAGTGACTTCTAAGTTGAAAGATACTTTAATCAATAAAATATTAGATTTTTTTAAATACGACTTCTAGTTTCTGCGTAATGCGTGGACAAACATACATACACTTATGAAATTTGGCACACATGTTTAGAAGCTGACTAACATATACAAATTTTTTCCAATTCTGACAATATTACAAACATACAGGTCGAATTGATAACCTCCTTTTTTTGGAAGTCGGTTAGTAATAGTTTAAAAATATGAAAAACCGACTTCAAAATGCCCAATTTTGTTTAAAATAAAACAAACTTTTTGATGTAATTTCTGAAATTATATCCTTTTACGCGGTAATAAACATACAGCCGAATCGTTAACCTCTTTCTTTTTGAAGTCGGTAACATTGTTATTAGATTAATAGAAAATCTCGCGAATTTTTGTTTTTGGAAATGAAATAATGTGATAAAAGTAATTAAACATATGTAATCTACAGTTTACATAGATAATTAAACATATGTAATCTACAGTTTACATAGATAATTAAACATATGTAATCTACAGTTTACATAGATAATTAAACATATGTAATCTACAGTTTACATAGATAATTAAACATATGTAATATACAGTTTACATAGATAATTAAATATATGTAATCTACAGTTTACATAGATACTTAAACATAAGTAATCTACAGTTTACATAGATATTTAAATTAAATTAGGACAAAAATTGATTAAGAAACACCTAGGTATATTATGACAGATGACAGATGTTACTTCAAAAATTGGTTTCATAATTACCTCACACACACACATCCCCCTCTCTCTCTTTTCACACACACTCAGAAACTTTAACTTTAACTTTTTTTTTATATATCTATATTATTATAAAACATGTATGTGATAAAGATTACTTAGATGACCTTTTATTTTACCATACAATCTGTTAGAACACGTAGGTAATACACGACATTAAGATTTCAGCCAGACTTCTCAAGTATATACCTATCTATCTGATACAGCATACAGCTAGCCTGTTTAATTTTCTAAAACCCACGTCCTGTGTTACTACAGATCCTAGACGTTATTAAGACGTGTTAAAGCTGTAAAGACAACATTTATCGCATTTAAGAGTAGGTATTAGGTGTTTTATCTCGCAAAGCCTAGCACATTACTTTTGTTTTAGGGTTTTTGTGCACAACATAGATTAAGAACGACCAGCTGTGTGATACTTAGTCGGTTATTTTTTTTTGGTATTCTTAGTGTCAGATTTATACAGACCATAAAAATACTTTTAAATCATCATCATCATCATCATATCAGCCATAAGAAGTCCACTGTTGGACATAGGCCTCCCCCATGGATTTCCAAAAAGACCGATTGGAAGCGGCTTGCAAGCAGATGGTCCGATTAGGCAGGTCCAACTTTACGAAGGAGGTCAATCGTCGTATCCAACTCGGCTGGGCAGCGTTCGGGAAACTTAAGAGCGTCTTCTCGTCCAATATTCCCCAGTCCCTCAAGTCGAAAGCTTACAACCAGTGTGTGTTACCAGTGATGACATACGGCAATGAAACGTGGTCCCTAACTATGGGCCTTATAAGGAAGCTCAAGGTCAAGCAACGAGCTATGGAGAGGGCTATGCTCGGAGTCTCTCTACGAGATCGAATCAGAAATGAAGAGATGCCTAGACGTACAAAAGTCACCGATATAGCACAGCGGATTAGCAAGTTGAAGTGGCAGTGGGCAGGGCACATAGCACGTAGAACTGATGGCCGATGCCACGTACCGGCAAGCGCAGCGTAGGAAGACCAGCCACGAGATGGACAGATGACCTCATACAAGTGGCGGGAAGACTTTTAAATATTGTGTATTATTCATAATTAGTAACCAAAGGCCCCAAAATTAAAAATATATCACTCTTTATTGTTAGTATTCAGTTTAGTAAGCGAATTATGAAAATTATATTGAGTTTTTCGAGAGAAGTAGGTAAATACACGAAAAAATAGACAAGGTGAGTCATTTTCAAATCGCGTCTCGGAACGCCGCCCGACCGAAGCGATAACTTAAACTAATCTAGCCAGACAGACTGGCGCTGTAACGCGTTACGTAGCGAACGGTTTACCCTCCCTTAAGAAGTTATCACTTAAAAAAATGTAACCACGGTATATAATATGGGCTCAAAGCACGCAGCTATCTCTCTCGTGCATCACAACATTTTTAAACATATAAATCATCGAGTAGGGATATTATAAAAGTGAGAAACTATTTCGTTTATTCAGATAGGATATTTATAAAAAAAAAAGTTTTATTCAGTTATCATTTATACTAGCAAAAATTACTATATACTAGTGAAAGAACATGTTTTCTTACCTGTCACCAAATATTTCTCTTATCTAAATAAATAATATAATCTCTCACTTTTCTAATATCCTTGGTCAATAATTTTATATATACTTAAAATTGTTGTGATGCGTGAGAGAGATAGCTGCGCGCTTTAAGCTTCACCTTAATTTACTTTAACCAATGTACCTATTGGTCAATTCTGATTATAGATATGTGTGCACATCAAGCATATTCACAATATTAAATCAGCTCATACAATACAATGACAAATATTAACGTTTTGTCAATGTTAACTAAAAGAAAAACGAGTAAAGAAAAAAGCAAAATAGAGAAAAAAGCACAAGAGTAAATACGCAAGAACGTCCAATACCCCTATTCATAATCATTTCGATTATTTTTTCATTCTTTTAGATTCAATATCGGATTGGAAACTATATCTCCATCTCTGTCATTCTGTATAGAAATGACACGAGATGGAGAAGTAGTTTCCGACCCGATTCCGAATCTGACAAGTTGTGAATGGGCCAACTGGTCTTGAACTAGCAATGCACAAGGACCCTAGACGTTTCAAAACCTTTGGGGGTGGTTTATATGGGTCATAAAATTGTTTTCCGCCTCATTTCAGCGGGTGATGGAAACGCCCTTTGTGCTTTGTACCGTCAATTGTGGTAATTATTCCTATAATATTATATGTAACTTTTTCATAACCTTCAATCCTACTCTCTGTTACATACGCAGTTAAATAAAAACTTTCGTCTTATGTAAGAAATCTGTGTATTTATCAGGCAGCTAATAAATACAATATTCTCAAATCTGTGTATTTATCAGGCAGCTAATAAATACAATATTCTCAAATCTGTGTATTTATCAGGCAGCTAATAAATACAATATTCTCAGATAGAATACAAATAAAAAATTGTTCGGTTTTTCTTTCTTCTTTCGGAGTCTCATTTCTTTGAAACTAATATTATAAGCAGTTTCATAAATTTTCATATTATTGTATCTCTGACAAAATAAAATAAGCAATGAATGTTTTATGGCTAAGGTATTCTATTATGATAAGAATATTTTGTTTATGTTTTCTGAGACACAAATTATAAAAAAATAAGACAATATGAAAAATAACGTTGTGTTGTGTTGAAAAATAAATGGCCTTGTATTCAGTAATTTAACTGAGTAGCGAGTGATTTAGTAAACACTAAACCCTTTACCGAGCTACTAGACTATTTTATAAAGTTAACCTCAAAGTCAAGTAAGCACATATTCATCATATTCACATTATGCTAATAATTTAATCGAGTAGTAGTATCAAGTTAGCGCACCCATGTTTATTGATTTATTGGGCACCAACATGTTATACATCAATACATTGTTATAAGTAACACATGAACATGAGTTAAATTCGAGCTAAGTGCTAACATAACTTGCACCGACAACATGCAGTTAGGAAACAAGCGGTCAGGAAATTAATTAAATAGATTTATGTGAAAACTAATTACATAACTTAAATTCATGAATATTAGAATACAAAACTGTGAATAATTTTGACAATGTACATTGAAATCTATATTAATATATATACTATACTAGATATATATTATGTTTTGAAACATGCGCCAAAAACTAATACTACCTGACTACCTGTTATGTGAAATAACTTCACGCCTTTTTTGCTCATGTTCCGTTGTATGTTCTGGGCGGGGACGACATGTACAATTGTACAACTCCTCACAATGAAAGAATAACAAATTGTCTAACAAGCTAACACAGCCCCGGGCCTGACCATACCTGGACGTAAACCATTTTTCTTTGTATGTATTTGTAAGCTGTCCTTTTGAAAAAGGTCCCCTGAAGCTACACAGTTACACAGTTACACAGTAAGGAATTTTCTTTGAAGTGTGAAATTATAGAAGATTATCTGAAGTTTATTCAGGACCGCCTCCATTCTTGTTTGGGTTAGATAGGTGAACTTTTATTGCACACACCACAGAATTTACAATCAAGAGAAATTATTTAAAAACTAGTGTAATAACAGGTGGCCTTATCGCTAATAGCGATCTCTTACAGGCAACCTTTGTTGCTTACAGACAATATTGGATGTTTTGTGGCTCAGTTGGTAGTGTGTTTACGTCTACCTGCTGAACTGAAAGGTCGTGGGTTCAATCCCCACCCAGGGCAAACATTTGTGTGATGAGCATGGATGTTTGTTCTGTGTCTGGGTGTTTCTATGTATCTTAAGTATATATTTACAAAAAAAAAAGTATATATGTATTCTATCAGCCATCTAGTTCCATAGTACAAGCTTTGCTTAGTTTGGGCTAGATGGTGTTGTGTGAAATATCCACAAATATTTATAAATATTTATTTGTGCAAGAGGCGCTATTAACTTCACTCTAATGTACACACACACACACACACACACACACACACACACACACATCCCATTAGACGATCTCAGTCTAATATAAATTGAATGCTAGACCGTAGTGTAGTAAAATGCCAACCTCAACACAGATCTGCGATATCTGACCACACCGCACCGCGACCGACTTCTGCGTACTTAGGGAATGTTTTGCATAAATTGTTACCGCCTATTATAGGCGGTAACAATTGATATTTTCATAACGAAAAATGGTTGTCTGTAAAGTCGGTTTACGGACGATAATTTTACGTGATAACGATGCGTCACAAGCCGAACGCTTAGGTCGATCGTGTCTCTCTATCGCTCTCTATTGTTCTGCGCTCTCGCTTGCACGCTCGGCAGGAACGTGACAATGAGTCATGCTTTTTCGTGCGTGCAGTTTTGTCCTTTTGTCATCTAAACTGTAACTGTGACCACGGACGCTGCAGTGTTCGAAACTTCATAAAGATGTTACATTTCAATGAGTAATAATCGAAAACATTAAAAATCTACGTAGCGTAGTATTTCAGTTTTATAGGAATATTATTAGAGGCATGTCCTTCAACAGTAACATCGGTCGTGGCTTGCGTAAGCTCCCCAAATGAACCAAAACACTCCCACTCCTGACGTTATCCACCTACATACATGTAGTTGAATCTTAATTTAATTTAATACTGCTAGTTAGCACCTTGGGCTTAATGAATTTCATCAACTACGCCAAGTAATGTTTCAGCGAAGTGTGTTCAACGTAATTACAATATTGTATCTGTAGCTCGTTCAATCTGACGCTGTAAAGTTTGAAAGGGGCTGGATTCCACTAAAGCGGAAAAGAGACGACAGAAAGATAATATTTATATTCGACGGCTGCGTGTGGCAGGTCGCCCTCTTCTCTACCACATGGTTGAGGATGGCGGTGGCTGGCACATGCGTCACACTCGTGGTCGGGTGCTGCATGCAGGTCGCTGGTCTGCTCGCGGTGTACACATACAATATAGTAATAACTTACTTAAAATAAAATATCCCGTAACGATATGTAGTTAACAATAGTTTGTAATTCTGATAAAGGTCACTGATAAATCTGGTGTCTGTGGAGCTAAACATTTAATATAAAAAATAATGTATAAATAACTAATATAACTGCGTTACATAAATATAACAATACAAACAATTAGCAAGTAGTATGCAAGTGAGTAGATGTATTAGCAAGTAGTATACAAGTGAGTAGATGTATTTGTCACAGAGTTAAGAAGTGAAATTATACCAAATTTTGCTTACTATAGAGGCCTCAATGTCGCCTCGACATGGCGCCCATGTGCTTGTCAAAGACAGCAAATAGGTGATTGTCATGTACATTCTAAAAGATTTTAGGATTCACTTAACTTGTTGAGTTCATCCTAGTGTTAACTCTGTTGTTAACACTAGGATGAACTCGTGTCTCTACTGAAACGTTAAAATTATATTTCTATGATATGTCCCCATAAGGCGGTCCATTGGAGAATTAAATGCCTCACGGCTAGACATCGCCAACAACCCCCGCCCTGAGCCCGTCCGACTCTCGTGACACCAGCACACGCCCCAGCCGAGGTACCTATATTTACACTAAACTTGTACTAGAAAATAGGATATAAGATGAACATAGGATATAAGTTTAGTTGACTCGTGTCGCGGAACACTCGATGGTGAGCAGACAGCTCCACGTGAGAGCTGCTCGTTTAGTTCACTCGCGGAACACTCGATGGTGAGCAGACAGCTCCACGTGAGAGCTGCTCGATTCCATTGCAGATTCAAAATATCGTCTACAAATATATATTTTTTCATTCGTTCATTTTGTTTAAGCTATTTCATATATCAAATTACGTAAATATGTGATGAAATGTTAACCTCTTATATTTCCTCCCATATATATTTTACTAGTCGCTCCATACATCACATACATCGCAAGACGCGCGTGATACTAGAAAAAACTACTTTACTGTCGTCTCACGTATTTGATACCAGACGTAGCATTTCTTGCACAGGAACACCTGAGTTTGGAAAAATCCATCAATAATCAAAACTACCGCCCCAGGAGAGACGCTAACGCGGCAGTGTAACCAGACGGAATAAATCCTACCTTACCCCTCTTTCCTCTTGGGGTATATTGTACCTACTTTAGCCCATCTTACCCGGGTTGAAGGGGGGGGGGGGGGGAAGGGGTGAATGGGGTCCGGTAACGCAGTTAGGGTAATATGGTTATTGGGTATTTTATAGATTGTAACTGTAAATATATTTCATTGAAGTTTGAGAAAATTTCACAGGTTTTTTTTATACTCGTAGTGTAAACAAATGGGAAGGATGCGTATTGCACAGGAGTGGTACACCTTGCCGCTAACTCTGTTTGCGGAGGACTATAATCTTGGAAATTTCAAGGCCAGAGTGAATAAAATGTCTTATAGAGCGACATGCACCATCCTTGGCCAGACCGACGTATACCAGTAAGCAACTTGGTGGTCAACGTTGATCTATTTTATAAACATATATGTATATATATATAAATAAAACCGAACAAGTGCGAGTCAGACTCGTCCACCGAGAGTTCTGTACAAACTAAATAAAAGGGGGAAATCATATTTTTTCATTCTGCAGCAAGAGATTATGGATCTGCATAGGTATATGGTTTTAATTTCAACTCGATACCTGCACGCGTTCCCGAGATAAAGGTCTTGACACCCGGACAGACGGACAGACAGACAGGCAGACGGACATTCGGACAGACGGACAACAAAGTGATCGTATAAGGGTTCCATTTTTTCCTTTTGAGGTACGGAACCCTAAAAAACCTCTTATTAATAGAATTAAATAAAATTGCTCTTAATTCGATTGATTTTTTTAATTTTTAGGGTTCCGTACCTCAAAAGGAAAAAACGGAACCCTTATAGGATTACTTTGTTGTCTGTCAAGATGCAAGGGAATCAAATCTATGGGATACTTTCCGTTGACCTATAACTTTGAAATTTGGCAAGAAGCATTGTCATATAGTACATATAAAGGAAAAATTCCGAAAACTGTACATTTTTTAATTAATCACATAAAATAGGGTCTTTATGCAAGGAAGGAGGGTCCAAATTTTATTTTTAACCATATCATGTGGGGCATTATATCAAAAGTGCTTAATTAGCATAAGCTAAAACAGGTTTTTAAATATTTTTACGATGTATATTTTTCGATTTATGAAGGAAAATATAAAAAAAATATATTATTTCCCCCTATTATCTACTCGCCGTGGGGTACCGGCTTAGAATAGTACCTCCCCCTCTCTTCCCGTGGGTGCCGTAAGAACCGGCTAAGGGAAATATTACCAGAAGTGGGCAGCAGCACATTCTGAGTAAAACGCCAACTACTGCGCTCGCCAACCCGCCTGCCAAGCGTGGCGAGTACTGGCAAAAACCCCCTATGACAGACGACAAAAATACCAGGCCCCCAGTCCCCGGCAGCTCCGCTATTCCGGGCTATGGTAGCGGTCCCGGTCACGGCGGAGCAAGGGGTGCTTAGAATCTCCGGAAGAGATCCGGCTACCACCCCCTGCATAAACGACGACTGGCCCTGGTAACACACAACATTCGTACGATGAGGACAGACGAGAAGCTAGCTGAGCTGGAAGAAGAAATGGGTAGGTTACATTGGGATATCCTGGGGTTATCAGAAGTCCGACGAGAGGGGGAGGACACGATAACCCTGAAATCTGGCAACCTACTCTACTACCGGGAGGGCGACCAACAATCCCAAGGTGGTGTCGGGTTTCTCGTCCACAAGTCCCTTGTTAACAACATTCTTGCCATCGACAGTGTATCGAGCAGGGTTGCGTACCTGATACTCAGAGTATCCAAGAGGTATTCGCTGAAGGTCATCCAGGTATACGCACCGACCTCGGCACACTCCGATGATGAGGTAGAGGTGATGTATGAGGACATTAGTAGGGCCATACACACTTCTGAGACCTATTTTAATGTTGTTATGGGGGACTTCAATGCGAAGCTGGGCAGGAAATGCGAAAATGAGCTGAAAGTGGGGCAATTTGGACATGGACAACGGAACCCCAGGGGACAGAGGTTGGCCGACTTCCTGGAGAAAGAGGGACTCTTCATGATGAACTCTTTCTTCCAGAAGCCACCTCATAGGAAATGGACCTGGTTGAGTCCCGATGGTTCTACGAGAAATGAGATAGACTTCGTCCTGACCACCAAGAAACAAATATTCAATGATGTCTCTGTGATCAACATGGTTAAAACCGGAAGTGATCACCGAATAGTACGAGGCACTTTGAATATTAATGTTAAACTTGAGAGGTCCCGTATGATGAAGTCTACACTCCGACCTACTCGCGCTCATATCCAAGACCCCGAGAGCTTTCAGCTCGAACTATCAAATCGCTTCGAGTGCCTGGAGAGCTGCGCATCAGTGGATGAGATCAATAACAGGTTTGTGGAAACTGTCCGTACGGTGGGCGCGAAGTTTTATAAACCCCACCGTACAAATAGACCGCAAAAGCTCTCGAGCCATACCCTCGACCTCATGACTGAACGACGCTCATTGAAACTGCAGTCTTCTGGTGACGCCGAATCATATAGGCGGCTCAATAGACTCATATCAAAGTCTATGCGACACGACATCCGTACCTTTAATACTAATCGTATTAAAGAGACGATAGAGCGGAATAAAGGCTCCAAAGTGTTCGCAAAAGACATGTCTATTGGGCAGAGCCAGTTGACGAAGCTGAAGATGGAAGATGGCAGTCTAGCGTCGACCAAAGCAGAAGTCTTGAGGAAGATCGAGAGGTTTTATGGACAGTTATACACATCGGTCGCAAAACCTGTTAGCAGTTTGGGCAAAGATCCAAGAGCCAAGCTGACTCGACATTATACCGAAGATATCCCGGACATCAGCCTGTACGAGATTAGGATGGCCTTGAAACAGCTAAAGAACAACAAGGCACCGGGTGATGACGGAATTACATCAGAGCTACTGAAAGCGGGTGGAACACCGGTACTGAAAGTCCTTCAGAGGCTCTTCAATTCCGTCGTGCTTGAAGGTACAACGCCAGAAGCATGGAACAGAAGCGTGGTGGCGCTGTTCTTCAAAAAAGGAGACAACACTTTGCTGAAGAACTACAGACCCATCTCGCTTCTGAGCCATGTCTATAAGCTGTTTTCAAGGGTCATCACGAATCGTCTTGAACGCAGGTTCGATGACTTCCAGCCTCCCGAACAAGCCGGTTTCCGAAAAGGCTATAGTACCATAGACCACATCCACACGCTGCGGCAAGTGATACAGAAGACCGAAGAGTATAACTTGCCCCTTTGCTTAGCGTTTGTGGACTATGAGAAAGCCTTTGATTCGATTGAGACCTGGGCGGTGCTTGAGGCTCTCCAACGATGCCGTATTGACTATCGGTATGTCGAAGTGCTGAAGTGTTTGTACAACAACGCCACCATGTCAGTCCGAGTACAAGACCAGAACTCAGAGGCAATTTCATTGAAAAGAGGCGTGAGGCAGGGAGACGTTGTCTCTCCGAAACTGTTTACCGCTGGTTTGGAAGATGCCTATAAGCTTCTGGAATGGGAAGGGCTTGGCATCAATATTAACGGCGAGTACATCACTCACCTTCGGTTTGCCGATGATATAGTAGTCATGGCAGAGTCGATGGAAGACCTCAGTACGATGCTCGAAGACCTCAATAGAGTTTCCCAACGGGTGGGCCTCAAAATGAACATGGACAAAACGAAGGTTATGTCGAACGCCCATGTAGTGCCCACCCAAATATCTGTGGGGAACTCCACTCTTGAAGTTGTTGACGAATACGTCTACCTAGGACAAACGGTCCGATTAGGCAGGTCCAACTTTGCGAGGGAGGTCAATCGTCGTATCCAACTCGGCTGGGCAGCGTTCGGGAAACTTAAAAGCGTCTTCTCGTCCAATATACCCCAATCCCTCAAGTCGAAAGTTTACAACCAGTGTGTGTTACCAGTGATGACATACGGCACTGAAACGTGGTCCCTAACTATGGGCCTCATAAGGAAGCTCAAGGTCGCGCAACGAGCTATGGAGAGGGCTATGCTCGGAGTCTCTCTACGAGATCGAATCAGAAATGAAGAGATACGTAGACGTACAGGAGTCACCGATATAGCACAGCGGATTAGCAAGTTGAAGTGGCAGTGGGCAGGGCACATAGCACGCAGAACTGATGGCCGATGGGGCCGAAAGGTTCTCGAGTGGAGACCACGTACCGGCAAGCGCAGCGTAGGAAGACCAGCCACGAGATGGACAGATGACCTCATACAAGTGGCGGGAAGACGCTGGATGCAAGCCGCTTCCAATCGGTCTTTTTGGAAATCCATGGGGGAGGCCTATGTCCAGCAGTGGACTTCTTATGGCTGAGATGATGATGATGATTATCTACTAGTTTCTACGGAACCCTCGGTGTGCGAGTCTGACTCGCTCTTGTCCGGTTTTTTAGTCACAACAAGTCTGTTCAAGAGTACAGAAATCAGTATTAGCTATTTAACATTCCAATAATACAATGTATCAAATATTGATGCTCCATTTACTAATTGAGGAGGTTCAATTCTACTGTTTTCTTTTTGCATACTTCAGAGATGGTCCCGTACAAATTTTACCAAAATCAGTTCATTACTATGATTTTCATAGCAAAATAACTGGAAAAATATGCCATCCAAGTAATTGAATTGCGTATTTTGTAGCCGGTTTTTACAGTATTTTAAACTGTAATTATTCCGTTTTTAAAACTATAATTATAACTTGAGTACCATTTACACAATTTACTACTTTAATTTCTAGCTACGTTGATTTATTTCGGAAAGTACCCGTGGAAAGTTTCCTTGCCATCTTGTATATTTAGCGTAAAGCCAAGCTGGCGCGTGGCGCGTGGCGCGGCAAGCGACGCGGACGGTACTCCCGACGCGACGCGTCCGCAATTATAACAAGAAACAAAGACGGGGAAGTAGGGCGCGCAAATGGAATTAGCCAGTTCGTTATTATTCTTACAGGAAAACTGTGTGTCCCTGGTACATTTATGTGTTACGAGTGAGTACAGTTCTGCTATTTGAATGGGGGGATTTTTTATTAGTTCAGGTTAACAATTAGTTGAGGCAATTAGGAGGCAATGAGCAAATAAAAGGGAGACATAGTCGCCAAACATTATAAATGTTAATTTATGCATAAAGTTGACAAATGTGATGGAAGTTTTAAAAGTTTTCCACCATTTTCTAAACACAAGAATTTGTGACTGAAAAATGTATGTCCAAGATTTCGGATTTAATTATACAAAACTTGTTTAAATCCCATGAGTTTTATTTAATATCGATAAAACACTGATCTATCTTACTGCTTTAAACAATATTTCTTGATCTTATTTAGTTTTACTACGTAAAAATAATGTAAACAGAAAAGTCAACGTATCAACGTACGAAGATGTTAAGCATATATAACGGTACACGGAATAAGAACTGGCTCTCAAGTAGGTTGTTGATAGTCATGGCATCGTTAGGTGTTTGACGATAGCTTTTCCACTTGAGACTATAACTCTCAAGTGGAAAAGCTATCGTCAAACACCTAGGCTGCAAAACTAATACTCAAACACTGTAATTCAGTTTCCGAATGATATTTTTTCCTACACGGAAGATTAGCTCGCAGTTTGTTTTTCAAAAGGTGCTTTCCAATATAAAAGTTGAATGCACAACCAACTGCGCTGACATTGCTTCACTTTAGCACTTTCTATATTTCTAGGGCATCGTTATTAAGTGCTAAAATAAATTTTACTACTTTATCGGCGTAATTAATATACATCTTGAAAACATTTTCTATGGGAATAAAGTAATTACAACAAAAATTACGTAAAGTAGGGATGTTTTTTTTTCTCATATACCCCTTGGTGTTGACTGTAATTGGATAGGTAATTCAAAAATCTAATATTCAATTTAGTATTCCATATTTGTCTTCCTCTCTTTTGCTAAATATTAGGGTTTAAAATGATATTTTTTGTTAGGGTCAAGTGTCTCTCCCGTCTACCAGCTAAATGGTTCTTGTAGAATAGGTATGCTTAAAAAAATCTAGCAATTAATTTTCCCAACGAAATTGTAAGGAAAAATATCACAAGTAAGTAGGTTTTACAAGTTAACGAGTAATAGTCGATCAACTTAGCTTAACTAGAATACTCTTAGTATCAAACAACCCTATTTTTTCGTATAAATTGTGATATGGAACTACGAAATCCTACATTGCGCGTGGCCCGACATGCACTTGATCAATTTTTACCGATTTTTTAAAATTGTTTTTAGTTACTACATACCCGAAAACTAGTCTTCTAAAAACCAAACAAAAGAGAACTCACGAAACATAAAGAAAACAATAGGTATGCATTTCATGGAATGGGGTGAATCTTTTTTAAATTTTATATTATTCACTATTAATCTTATAACTTATATTTAATAATGAGATCATTCAACACTCAAATGATTGTAGAATTTTTTGGCTTTTATTTGATTTTTAAGAAATTATCTCATTAGTAAAAAAAAATGCAATTAAACTATTTTATTTTTTCCGCTCGCTTGTAGCTCAAAGTTCTTAAATGGCATTTTCCATGAAAATGAACATGATTGAATATGACGAATTGATTTAATTTGATAGATCTATGTTTTTACATTAAAAAAGTAAAATAAATCCAACCTAAATTACGTAAATCACAGTTTATGGAGATTTTCCGCTATCGAAATGAACGGGAGTCAATTTTACCCACATTCGCGTGCAACTTTGACAAGCCATTTAAACGCGATTTTCTTAAATATTTCTATACTATTGGACTTGTTACTTCTTTACTTTAAAATTGACCACGAAAGAACACGCTTAAATAAGTAAAATACTATTAGACTCATACATTAATACTCTGATATCGTCAAAAATATGAAAAAGTGTGTGTAAAGTTACTCACGCTGACAGTACGTTAAGATGTATTAGATTTATTTTTTGTTTAGATCGTATATAAGTTGTGTATAGGTATAATGAGTAGGAAAATCTAAGCAACAGAGGAACATTTTGTAGCCTAGAAGTAGCGAAGAATATTATAAAGAAAACAAATAACCTTAGAATATAGAAAAATACAGAAACCGTGAACATGCTTAGAACTGAAGCGACAGAAACTACTCATATATAGAGTAGTTTGAAGCGCGCGCGATCAGTTGCTCTATGAACGTCTTAACGAGTGGCAAGCTTTGTTGGTGTTAAATTTAATTCAAATATGCCGTCATGTGTCTTTCCTACGTGTAAAAATACTGCTGGGGTGAAAAAAAAACACGAAGGGATAACATTTCACGTGTAAGTAGCACAATTGACATTATCTTACGTATTTATTTAATAAATTGTTCGGTCTTTGATCATCGTAGAGAAAGAATCGTCCATTTTGTTGGTGTTGCCAATATCAACGTTTTGATTTTCCTTACTTTTACTTGCTACCGTTTTATTAGTAGTTTGTAAATTAAATGAGTAGGTATTTAAATATATTTTTATCTGATTAAAAATTAATTGGCCAAATGCATGTCGAGTAGCGTTCAGGGTAGCGTTTCATAATTGCAGTTCACCCTATATGGACTTAGAATAGAACTACTTGTTTGATATTGTGAACATATTGATTGATTTTGCGATTTAAATGGATTTAGTGCGAAATTTTTCCTCAGTTTTTTTTTTTTTGTGGTGGTAGTCTATAACCGTTAACTTATAAAGCCTACCAGGGCCGTAGCCAGGAATATTATATATAACTTAAAACTCAATTTTGACATATACTGTGCACCACAAAGAAGAGGCTACCTATTTATTCAGTGTAATATACTAGTTCGGAACCAATGGGCTCATATTTATTACGTATGTGCGAACTATTCTTGTCAAATAAATTATTTTGTAATTGTATCTTATTACGTTAGCTTAGAATATTATACTTTTTTGTTTTGCATGCACAAGCAAAACAAAAAAGTATAATATTCTAAGCTAACGTAATAAGATACAAACACAAAATAATTTATTTGACCGATTAATCCGAATAGTAAGTCAAGAGAACAGTTATAAAAATAATGATATCCGTTTAAGAAAGTAAATATTTTATTTTAATATATTTTTATCTCCACGATTTACCACAGCAACGGGTAAATAATGCCTACACTAGCAACATTATGCGGGTGAGAGGTGAGAAGGGTGCGGGACGATTCTTTTGTTTTTGGACACAGCACGGATTTTGTAACTGCATCTGGACGCGCCTTCTGTATTTTTCTATATTCTAAGCAAATAACTTACTTACGTTTGACATTCAACTATGAGAGCCGGGGCCATCTTGTTGAAATAGAAATCATTATTCTTGTCTGACCGCCGATCGCCGACCGCCGACCGCAGGCCGCGAACAAAAGACGCGGCGGCTTCTGTTTGACTTACGATGTTAATTTTTCTCTCAAAAAGGAGCAGATATGAAACTCATGCGTTGTGGAGTTTCATTTTATATAGGAGTCTGTCCTTGAGATCAGGTGAACCGGGTGAATTACTTTTAAGCAGTAAGCACGTACATAATTATAATAAAATATCAGGTATTAAGTGAAAGAAATACGCCTTGATTAGCCGCTTTGTATCAAAAAAAAAAATATATAAATGAGATGCTTCGCTCGCTTCGCTCGCTCGGTCAATTACTTACAAAATAAAATTACAAGTATCTAGGTAGATATAATTCACGTACTCAAACCAAATCAAACCGATCGTGCGCATTACACTCGTACACTCGTCTCGTACACGTTTATCTCATTTTGTAGCTTGTGTTAAGGAAATAAAAAGAAGGAAAAATGCAAGTTGTGAATGGAACATGTTTCCTCTAACATAAATTGAAATTAGGTTACCATTCATCTTGACCCGTTTTTTGCTACCCATGGGTAAAATACTTCACGTCATAACTACGGGTAAAACACTCCATAAGAATATAATTTTGGAGCACGCCTCACAAGTCTTAGTAATGAGCAGTTCTTTAACTCCTCCAAAATATAATTACAGAAGTATGGATTGACAGAAATAGGTATATTTTCATCTCTTGTCTGTGCGTGAGCGTAGGAAAATCTACTTAACTAATAACGGAAGATAGCAAGCACGTTAAATGACAAGGCGTCAAACATCACAGTGTTCTACCAATTTCGCGTTTTAGTACCACAGATAAAATAAATAAGAAATGGTTAAAACGAGGAAAACAAAGAGACACGTACAGAGAAATACATATGTACTTTCGCTTTTTATAATATTCAGTTAGAATAATTAAAACAATTTTTTATTTAAAAGGTTTATTATTTTCTAATTTGCAAGACAGATCTTAGTTAGTCCATTCATTCATTTAATACAAATTGAACACCTACAACGCTGTTGGCAAAACATTTATAAGTTTTATAAGCCGATGATTTATTCATTTTTTATTTATCGGATATAAGTTTTATATAAAATTATCATTAGAACAATCTAAACATTATACAATCATACGGACATTGGCTCGTAAGTTCCAATTCCAAACAGTACGTTCTAGATCTAGGCACGGTTACAGCACTAGAATAGAACCTAATCTAGATAGCGGCGGCGTACACAGCACGAGCAATGCATTTAAATGTTCTTCTATGAACACACGTCGTCCGCCGTTAAACTGGGCTCTGGCTGGCGACCTTCATCAACTAGCCTAGCTGAGCATTTTATGAACTTTGACCTCAGACCGATGAGGTCCGAATATTAGTAATCTACTAGACTAGTTACTGATTTTATTAACTACAACGTAACAATATTTAAGCTATAATAATCTAAATTACTATACGAATAAATAGTTTACAAAAACTGAATAACCAACTTCAAAATAAGCAATTCGTTTATATATGGCTAACATATTTTTCCAGTTATTTTGTTATAACAACCAAAGTACTGAAGAGGTTTTGATAAAATTTATATGGGACCAGCTCTCAAGTATGATCTATCAAATGAAACATCATCAAAATCAATTAATAATTAACGAAGTAATCGTTGAACAACCATAAAAAAACATACAGTCGAATTGAGAACCTCCTCTTTTTAGAAGTCGGTTAAAAAGCAATTTGGTCCCTTTATTTTATGATATTGACCTCTGAATATTGGTTTGAGTTTGGTCATTACGATATCTTGAGATACATTTGAGATAAGGCTGTGACAGTAAGGGCTCGTTCAAGAATATGCAGGGCACCGCGCGGTGAGTCCGGCGTAGCGCTGTGTCGGACGCTTACTAGGATATGCAGGGCGCTGCGCGGTGAGTCCGTCGTTGCGCTGTATCGGACGCTTACTAGGATATGCAGGGCGCTGCGCGGTAAGTCCGTCGTAGCGCTGTGTCGGACGCTTACTAGGATATGCAGGGTGCTGCGCAGTGAGTCCGGCGTAGCGCTGTGTCGGACGCTTACTAGGATATGCAGGGCGCTGCGCGATGAGTCCGTCGTAGCGCTGTGTCGGACGCTTACTAGGATATGCAGGGCGTTGCGCGGTGAGTCCGGCGTAGCGCTGTGTCGGACGCTTACTAGGATATGCAGGGCGCTGCGCGGTGAGTCCGTCGTAGCGCTGTGTCAGACGGTTACTAGGATATGCAGGGCGCTGCGCGGTGAGTCCGTCGTAGCGCTGTGTCAGACGCTTACTAGGATATGCAGGGCGCTGCACGGTGAGTCCGTCGTAGCGCTGTGTCGGACGCTTACTAGGATATGCAGGGCACTGCGCGGTGAGTCCGTCGTAGCGCTGTGTCGGACGCTTACTAGGATATGCAGGGCGCTGCGCAGTGAGTCCGGCGTAGCGCTGTGTCGGATGCTTACTAGGATATGCAGGGCGCTGCGCGGTGAGTCCGTCGTAGCGCTGTGTCGGACGCTTACTAGGATATGCAGGGCGCTGCGCGGTGAGCCCGGCGTAGCGTTGTGTCGGACGCTTACTAGGATATGCAGGGCGCTGCGCGGTGAGTCCGTCGTAGCGCTGTGTCGGACGCTTATTTCAGTTACAGAAAGATGTTATGAAAGTATCTATATTAAAATAATAACAAAATAGCTGACTGCACAAGAGCGATATTTGCAGTCTGACTCACGATTGACTGGTTTATTCTCAGTAATACAATTGACAGTTCAATTGATTGAACTAGTGAGACTTTTAATTCCCACTAGTTCAATTAATGGCGGCTGATTGTACTGTTGGGACATTGTTACGTTTGATAAACTGTTGAGTGTACGTTTTTGCGAGAATGTATGCACAAAGTCGGTGTAAAATATAATACTTAAACGAACATTTTTAAATTAATATAATTGAGCATTTTTTATTTTTGCGTGCAATGACTTTCCATCACGTGGACGTAAAATATAAAACAAAATTCATGAATATAAGGTCTGTTCTATTTAGATTGGCAATAAAGTTCGTTGACCTTTGAGTGGTCTAGCAGAGATGACATACCTTTTATGACAGTGATTATAATTAATTTTATTTTACTTAGCAGTATGTTTCATTTACAGGAGTTCGCGTAGATAGGTACCAACAGAATATCAAATATTCTGCCGCAAAAGAGTAGGTACACATATATTGTCGTAAATAGGGCCACGAATTCTGTGGTATTGTCATTCACTGCCACCACTTAATTCTTCACTGTCTGTGGAGCTCTCTGAATCAGACGAAATGCTTGTGACATTAATTATGAATCTGTCATCAGTTCTATCTATTGTAGCATCAGTTCCACGCATTTTTCAATAATAATAAATAAATAACAACAAAACAGTAACAAAAATATAACAGATTCAATAACTAAAATTCAACAAAAATATTTACGAAACAACGAGAACGTACACACGTAAGTGCTATCCGAACACGACTGAACAAAATGGCGGCGTTGCTTGCCACGCGACCGAAGGTGACGCATCTCTGTTTGTCATTGTACGTCAGACGTAACAAAATCTGAACTTGAATGGAAAAGTGACTTAGCTCGCGTTTTGTGTTTTTTTGAAGAAGTAGTTTGGCAAGTTTTACAAAAGGTGTTGTAATGCTTATTTTTTTATATTTCAAGTAGAATAATTACAAAAAGAGATGTTCTAAATCTAACTAAATCATTAAAATAAAGTATAACATAGAACACTTTTAGTGCGTTAAACACTCTTTTTACAAAAATAACTGACAATAAGTATAGAGATCATGAAAATATGACAAATAAATAAGTCAAGTGTGTTCTAGTACTATGTAGAGTTGTAATAAAAATCGATGAAAATTAATATTTTTGTGGTCAATTTTAAGTAACGCTAATTTGCTCTTAGTGGCTGACGTGGGGTCAACGAACTTTATTGCCAATCGAAATGGAACGTACTATAGTGTCCTGGGTTGATCTGACCGATACTCATATACCAACAACGATGAACTTAAACATTTTGCTATTAAAAGTCAATGTCGCCGCGCTAAAGGCTAATTTAGATTGATAAGCCTAGAGACGTCTATTTTGCCGCTTCGATTTATTTTGAAAATCGAATTATATTTTAATCGTGTAAGGGGTCTAGAGCTCATTGAACTCGGACGTTTTTGAGGACTGACTCTACATCCCGTTGATACTTTATCAAAATTTGCGTGAGTATTATTATTACAAAAATGTACCGACACACAGAAAATAATGCCGAATTTAACGAGACCTCGCACATCATAATCAGTCAATCCGTTTAAGCTGTAGAAGGAAATTTAGAAACATAAAAATATGTATGTTTTAATGTATGTACATACAACACACACATAGATTTGAAAAACATAACACTCCTTGCTCAGTAGGGTAAAAATATGGCGGCATGCAGCTACCGTTCTAGTTACTACATATAAAATCGTATGTCCGCCTTTTAGCTTCTGATCAGTCGGACAAAGCGGAGTCCACGAGCCGGGGTTGCGATCCCTAATACAAAGCGGAGTCCACGAGCCGGGGTTGCGATCCCTAATACAAAGCGGAGTCCACGAGCCGGGGTTGCGATCCCTAATACAATAATTTTTCTTCTTACTTCAAAGGCAACTTACTAAATCCTTCACGATTGTAAACTTTTTAAAGAGACCTCTCTTCACTCGCTCTTTTTTCTTTTGTCAAGAATGGGAATTGTCATTGAATGTCAAATGCTCGTCTTCGAAGATTAGAAAATGTGCAGATGTTTATACGATAATCCTTAATATTTGACACTCTTGCAAAGAAAAACGTGTAGGTGGAACTCTGCGATTCTATAATCGGACGCACTTAATCAGGAATACAATGAAAATATTTTATTTTTTAGAGATTATTCAAAAACTAATAAAGCGATGTTTATAAAATAATTATGGGACCAATTTGGGAGCTTTCTCTATACACCAATTCAGGAAACACAAAAATTGGTTCTCGAATGACAGAGTAATTCGTGTACATACAATATATAATAAATGTATATAAAATAAAAAAATATATATACGGTACCAATTGATAACCTCCTCCTTTTTCGAAGTCGGTTAGAAATCGGATTAATCGAATAAAATTGAAAAATAAGTTCATTTGGTCCGATCAGTCGGACAAAGGATTTGTTATATGAACCTAACAGTCAATGACAGATTATTAAAATGATATTCATAAATTATTATTGTAATTAGTTGATAAGTTTGTGCTTGACCGTCAGGTCGCCTGATGTTGCGGTCCACGATGGAATACGTGCGAATGGCCTAGAAGACATTTGTGCCCTGTCCATTACACATTTATATACCAACTCACACACACATATATCCGTTTCACGACAACATAAGCATTCGCTTTGTGACGTGGTCGAGCATACGTGGTCAGAATACTGTTATTCCGAGATTACCGAGTACAGTCAGCAACAAATATCTATGTTAAAAGAACAACAAAACACCGACTGCAGATTACAGTCTAACACACGAATTCGTTACGCTTGATTCGCTGTTAAATTAACTGAACATAATATACTCCAGGTATATTACTACTACAATTGACAATAATTACAATTAAAAAAAAAAAAAAAAACCGACAAAATAAGCTATTGGTTTACTTGTATGACACTTTTTCAGTTATTTTGTTATAAAAACCAAAGTACTGAACCGATTTTGATAAAATGTATATGGGAACACTTTTGATTACCTACCAAACAAAAAATAATCATAAAAACAAATCATAATTGGCAGCGTAATCACGTAACAAACATCAAAAAAAAACGTACGGTCGAATTGAGAACCTCCTTCTTTTTGGAAGTCCGTTAAAAAAGCGAATGACCCCTGATAAATTGAAATCTGTCAAATCATTTAGACTGCAGAGTGTGCCAAAGAAATATGTACAGATACAAACGTTCGATAAATATTATACCATAGTTGCCTGATAGAGATAGCTTTTAGCGATAAGGCCACCTGTAGTTGCACTTATTGTTGTGATGATTATTCTAATAAGTTGTAGGGCGTGTACAATAAAGAGTTTATCTATCTATCTATTATCATCTTCCTCTTTGGAAAGTCGGGCATAGAAATTGCACAAACAACTGTCAGCGCTGCAGTACTTACTAGATTTAAACTGTTTCTGCTGACTGTTCCCAATTAGTATCATGTTGGAAGTTCCCTGAAAACGTCACTAACGCAAAGCTTATTAATGAGCCAGCCATATGTCGTACCTCGAGTTATTAATTTAATTCACCACCCGTTTCAGTCATTACCCCAACATGGACCCATTTACCCAACATTTCGGGTAAACACCCCTTACTGTCCGTCCATTACCCCGGCTTGACTCCGTTATCTGATAAAAACTTATTAAAACTACGTGGCTTGCCCCGAGGCTACATTGTTCTAATGGAATTATCTTGTAAAGGCTTGTCGGCGGTCATGACATTGCGCAGGCAAAGCTTTCTTTTGATATCATCATTAGTGTTTAATACGACAAATTTATCATCATCTCGGTCATAAGAATTCTACGGTTAGACATAAAAGACATGGACAAGTATCTATGTAAAAAAAATACCCGACTGTTTAAGTGCGAGTTACGCTTACGTTGCGTATGATATGGTGATGAGTGTACGTGTTTTAACGCCCGACCCAAAAAAGAGGGATGTTATTATAGTATATAGTACTATTCAAGTCTTCTGTGATTATAGGTAAATTTGACGTGTATATCTGTGTGTCTGTGTGTGGCATTGTAGCTTTCAAACGGTTGGATCGATTTGTTCTATTTTTTTTTTGTTTAAAATAAAGATTTGTTCCTAACTATTATAACCTCTGAAATGCCAAAGGTAATAAAATAATCCACAGAAACATAGAAAAATACTATTTTTCAGTCTCATTAGGATCTCAATTACTGCAGTAATTATGTCGTGATCCTCTGGGCTGACCCTGCAATTAGCAGTAATCCGACCTTTTTATATCCATTATCCTTAAATAATCGGCCTAGGCTAGGAGTAGATGATCCTAATATCTGCCTACGTATGTATATATACTATCAATGTTATTGGCTATTATCTATTATCTAATGCGGTAGAAAAGGTAATAAAAACGTTCTTAATGGACTTCTTAAAAGATTAATCGTGGTAGAAAAATATTGGCACAAAATGGAACGCGACCTGGGATACGTAGACGTACGTGACGAACTCCTCTCCTCTCTCGATCTTGTTGAAGAATACGTCTAATTAGGATAAATAATGACTAGGCATATACATTTTTGTAAAAGAGATATGTCATCGAAGCCAACCTTTTTTTATAGAAATAGATTTGCGCTTGACCGCCAACTCACCTGATGTTAAGCGACGTTGCGGTCTACGATGGAGCGCGTTTACCTAGAAGAAACCAATTCACTCGCGACTCTGCTTGTAGTGTTGGGAGTAAAACGTCTTATACTTATGCTTCAAAACGTCTACGTCCAATATATCTGAATGCCTGAAGTTGAAAGTGTGACCAGTATGTGTTAGCAGGTATGACATCACTCACTGCGTATGGGCCTCATAAGAAAATTCACAGTTGTACGACATGTACGACTACAGTCAGTAGGATATGAGATCTATTCATATTTCAGCATTGATTAAAGACGTAAATACAGACATATCATCCTTTAGCCCCCGACTCGTGTTAAGATCAGCTTCAGTAGTTAGCTCGTATATTCAAATGAAGTAGGTATCCACTGTGAGGGCCATTAGCGGCGGTGACGTATCTCTGACGTCATTCTAGACGTCCTTAGATTCCAGTAACAACCCACGCAATACGATTTGACGTAGAAATGAATAAGTTAAATTGATTTGCTATAATTCTACGTACTTTTACCCGACTGCTCGAGAAGGAGGGCAATGTATTCGCATGTATGTATGTCTGTGGACGTAAACTTTAAACATATAATTATAGTATGTTATTATAATTGGAAATGCATTGTTATGTTGAATAAAAGTTAAAGCGATTATAAAAAAAAAAACTCAAATCAATTCTGGCTCGCTTCGACTAATACTCCTTATAGTTGTAGAAAAAAATAACATAAAAGCGAGTGCAAACCAACCTCGAACGGCAACAAGAGTTAATATTCACCTCCTAGTTCCTTTCTGCGGTGTTGTCACATATGACACTGTGTTATCATGTTCTTTGGGTTTCGTTGAAGGATCCCCTAGTTTGCAATCAGGGAACAAGTCCAAATATCCCTAGTTGTCTCCTACGTCAAATAAAAAGACGAGACCATATTATTTTAAGTGCACGGGCTCCAGGGCTCACCTAAATCATGCATTAATATTGGATGACCAAGAAGGTATTAGTAACCTAGTAAATCATTGGCTAAATAAAGAATCCGTGAAGATAAACATACGTGAAAAATTACATTTGAAATTCTCCTCTCGAAGTCGATTGAAAATGAATCACTATCGTGAGCTTTAATAAATTCCTCGATACCAACCCCATGACGCATGACGTCACATATAATTCCTCGATACCAACCCCATGACGCATGACGTCACATATAATTCCTCGATACCAACCCCATGACGTATGACGTCACATATAATTCCTCGATACCAACCCCATGACGTATGACGTCACATATAATTCCTCGATACCAACCCCATGACGCAACGCGTCACATATAATTCCTCGATACCAACTCCATGACGCATGTCGTCACATATAATTCCTCGATACCAACCCCATGACGCATGACGTCACATATAATTCCTCGATACCAACCCCATGACGCATGACGTCGCATATAATTCCTCGATACCAACCCCATGACGCATGACGTCACATATAATTTTTGATGAATTGAATAGAACTTGTACTATTAAATATTCTGTGATAGGAGTACCCGAGGTCCTACCCACACAGAGCCGCGTTGCGTTGCGTGTGGGTAGATTGAAAGAAATCATTTGTCTTACCTGCGCGACGCGACGCCTACGGGACATGTAGGCGTTAGGATTAGGTCACAATATTTGAGGTGTGAATTTATAACGTTATTTTTGAACGACAGTCAAAGAAGGAAATTAATGTTTCCGGGTTTATCTGGGACACACAACACCTTCGGCCATCCCACCAAATGTTGTCTATGTAGTCTCTGAGTAAAGCGGCTATGATATACAGATAGACAGACGGACATGTTGAATTTATAAGACTTCCTCGTGTTTACTACGAAACTGACATAAATGTGATTTGAACCTGAGCCTACAAGACTATCTACGTCTCGACTAACTCAAATTAAAACTTATAACCGACAAATTAAATCAAACCTGGACGTCTACCTAAGTAGGTCTGTATCTGTACGCAAGACAACTATTTGTTTGAGGTCGGTGCCGGGTCACTATCACCAACTTTAAGTCTTAGACATGAATGTGCCATTCATTCCATAACCTTTTCTTCTATTTCCTTTCTATCAAAAGGTTGCCTGGAAGAAATCGCTCAAGGCGATAAGGCCGCCTTTGTACCACTTAGATTTTTGTTTACTGTTTAGTATTTCTCTTTATACTTGTGTTATAAGTTAAAACTTGTTTAAACGTGTGTCCTTCAATTGTAATGTTTGGTGTACAATAAAGATAATATTTATTATTATTATTATTCATTAACACCCTCGCCACGCTCGGGATTTAACTCTAGAATCCTACGTTACACTTGGGATTCAAAAATTCGCACGTGATATAAATAAAAACCAGACAAGTGCGAGTCAGACTTGCCCACCGAGGGTTCCGTATGAACTAGTAGAAATAATCGGCCAAGTGCGAGTCGGACTCGCGCACGAAGGGTTCCGTACTATCATCTATAATACTACAAAGTTTAGTTCTGTTTATAAAATAACGAGAAATCAACGAAATTCCAAGTAGTAAATTGCAAACTTATAGGTAGGTTTTCGATACACATCCGGGCAGCATGACGACGCTCGCGCAAATACGCGCGGTTATGGCTCGCTCCGTGATGTTACCTCCCCCGCTAACCGCGCGGCCGTGGCTTAGCAACCGCCTCGCTCTCGCGCCACCACCACACCGCGGCGCGGCGCTCGCACCGCGTTTAGATGCACGGATTATTTTCATTTTGTGAGTTTTTATGTATTAGATTAGGTATTTATTTTTATAGTTAATATATTTCTAAATATTTACTTACAAATATTCAAGTTTCTACCTGTTAATTAAGATCGAGTAAAAATTGCTTAAAAATTACGTTTGTTGTATGGGAGCCCCCCTTTAATATTTACTTTATTGTTATTTAATTATTTATTTTGAAAGGTAATATACAAGTAAATATTCTGTGAAAATTTGAAGCGTCTGCCTGTTACCGTTTTTAATATTGAGCAAAAAAATACGAAAAAAACACGTTTATTGTATACCCCCCTTAATATTTTTTTTTTTTAATTTTTAGTATTTGTTGTTATAGCGGCAACGGAAATACATCATTTGTGAAAATTTCAGCTTTCTAGCTATCACAGTTTATGAGATACAGCCTGGAGACAGACAGACAGACAGACAGACAGACAGACAGACAGACGGACAGACAGACAGACAGCGAAGTCTTAGTAATAGGGTCCCGTTTTTAGCCTTTGGGTACGGAACCCTAAAAAGGGGGATATTTTTTTATATTTTTCTTCATAAACCGAAAAATATACATCGTTAAAATATTTAAAAACCTGTTTTAGCTTGTGCTATTGAAGCTTTGTGCATTCAGATTCAGATATTTTATTGCTATTCCATAGTATTACAATGTTGGTAAATGGTAAATCAAATAAATGTATCTGATGGACCCTGTCGGGCGAACCAACATAGGTGAGAGGAGGACTGCCTGTTTATAATATCTGTTTTTAATTGGTGGACTTTTAATTTTAATATTTAATTTATTTTTATGTCATAAATTTCTGGTGTTTCCAATAAATGATTTGATAATTAAAGAAAATAATAATGTCTAAATATTTAAAAATGTCAGTTATGTTTATAAAAAATATTTAAATAAATTTATAATAAATAAATAATTAAAATATATATATATATAAAAATGTCAAGATGTAATAAGAATGTCAACAAAATAATTTAATCAATTTTATAATGAATTGGGATTTACATTATCATATTTAAATATTCGTGTACCGTATTTTAAGCCTTACAAGTCAGGAATTCCTTTAATTTAAGTATAAATGTAATGTCATTCTGTATATACTTGAGTTATTTCTTTGTCTCCTCCTTCCTTGTAACCTTCCTGTAACTTTTTTTAATGAAAACTGAGAAGTTTGATTTTTCTCTCTGCAGCAAGAGACTATGGATATGCGTATATGGTTTTATTTTCAATTCTCTTGGTCTTGACAGACGGGCAGACGACAACAAAGTGATCCTATAAGGGTTCCGTTTTTTCTTTTTGAGGTACGGAACCTTAAAAACTACTTTTTCTGCATAATCTACAATTTTAATATATTATGTCCCCATCCTCTGAAAACCCACGTCTCTCATACAATTGCAAATATTTAATGACGATGAGTATTTGTTCTGACTCTAACACATACGTGTTCAGTATTTCAATATTCCCGTGAAATGTGTGAGCTGCGGCCGGAACATTAACCGTTAAAATGATGATAACAAAGAATACGCCGTGTATTTTTGCGTCGCTTTATTGTCAGGCACTCCGACAGGGATAATAGCTTACTTGTACATATTTATTTTTATACGCACTCATCTTGTGTCTCATAAATGTAAATAACTAGCTATTTAAAGCACCAACATCATCATCTCAGCCACAGGAAGTCCACTACTGGAAATTTGCATTCTCCCATGGATTTCCATAAAGAGCATTCCAACAGCACCAAAATTGGCAAAAATATAATTTGACAGGTGCCAGTCAAATGGAAAAATAGAAATTAGTACCAGTGAGTTTTGGCGGGAACGTCTTAGTAACGTGTTGTTGCTTTGTTTTATTTTCCTAAACTTGTGTTATTTTGAACATTAATGCTATAAAAATGGTGGTGTTTTATTCATTAAGTGTTCGATAAAGTGCGTGAGTGTGGGCAAGTGAAATAAAGCAGTAAAACGTGATTTTACGTTGTCGGAAAAACTCCATAGAAGCTTGTAGTAAAGTCGCCACCACTTTACTGAAGCAAAACTCGACTTGTAAATTGTCTGTATACATGACTTAGAGTGTGATAGAACATTTACAACTTGTTTTATTCAAGAAACTTGAAAAAATCCTAATACTTGACACAAATGCTCAAAGCGGGTCCAAATTTAATTAAAAAAAATTAGTACCAGTACACTCAACATGGGCAAATTTGACTATGTTTTAATATATGACTAATATATGATATATAATATATGAATAATGTACATGACTTATTTGAAAGTTCATATTTTTTTTCCCAAAATATTAGTAGTCAAATAGTTTTTAGCATGCTTTTGAATACTGATTTTTTGGGTCAAAAAATCAAGAACTTTCTTAAAACTCAATGTTCAATGTTTGGGTCTAGTTACCCACGTTGACAGTAACTAACTATATTTCTGTCGTTGTATAGAACCTGTCAAAATAGCATAATTGAATGTTACAACACTGAACACGGACAGACGACGGCAGGCATCAATCAGACAAATTGAATTATTTCGCTTCAAATTCAAGGGCGGCTTCAATTCGAATTGAATAAAAATGTAAACCAGCCGCCATTTCGGGAGGTTTATGAGATGATTCGATTTGAACTACTATTTACATATTTCTTCCTTTCTTTGTTTTGTTACTCAACCTATGTAATTATAAATGTTTAAATGTATGTATATTTTTTTTATTTAATAATATACCTACACGTCTTTTTCACGTTATCTATCTTATGAGTCTTTTCGTATGGAGAACTAATGTAACATGAATGTAACGCTGTTGTCCTTATTTCACTATAATTTCGTCCAATCGAGACGTTAGTTCCCATTTCCTGTTACGATAGTCCTCCATACAAACAAACTACTCAATTTCACAAAATCAACAGAAGTGTTCTTTGTGATAACGTAACAAAGGCAATGCTTGTACTAATCTCATTTAGATAGAGATATAAAATATTCTTATACACAAATGAAATACTTAGTTCATTATCTAAATACCAATTCCTGTAAACATCAGAAACAAACAAATTAACCAAATTGTGTTGAAGTCATTCCGACTCTTATTCACTATTCACGAGATTCTAAGTTCCTACTTCAAAGAGATCGTTTAAGCCCACGCTAAGGTTTATGTTAATTACTTCCAAAAGTTATGTAACTGACAAGCGTTATTAACTTGCTAATTAACTTACACGTTTGATAATGTTACAAATTATCTATAATATTAACCCCCGACTTAAAAAAGGAGTGTTATAAGTTTGATGTGTGTATCTGTGTGTTTGTGTGGTCTCAAACGGGTGAACCGATTTGGATTAAGTTTTTTTGTTTGAAAGACGATTTCATCAAGAGTGTTCTTAACTAGGTTTTATCAAAATCGGTTTAGCCGTTTTTTTTGTTGGGAATTTTTGAGTTTTTTAAACTTATGCTTGTTATTCGATAATTCTATTGGATAATAGAATGAAATGGTTACGAACAACGAAATAACGGTCGACTTCCCAACTAGAGTTACGGAAAAAACAGCTAGGTGCCTAGACCAGCCGTATAGTAATCTCCCGGCTGGAACGGTCCGTACTGCCCCTATTCCCACAGATCTGAGTGATCATTTATGTGTAAGATCGAAGTGAGGTGTGAAAGTACTGTATCGAAACCAACTGTGTCGTATTTGAGATCCTTTTGTCAAGAAAATAATATTAACTTTGTAATGTCACTCGATAGCATGGACTGGAGTGAAGTGTTACAAGGTAGTAAATCCGCTGCTAATAAAGCAACGTCAGTCATAAATGTAATTCGTAACAATTTCGAAGCTAGTTTTCCCTTACGGAAGAAAAATAACTACACGAGAAAAAACAGACTTGAGTAACGGAAGATGTTAAGAATTTGAAATCTTTTTTATTTGACATTATTGAATTAGGTAAATTGAATCCCAATGATTAAATTATGATTTTTTTATGTGACATTAGAAATAAATATGATGACTTACTAACAAATACCAAATCGAAATACTATTCAAATATAATTGAAAAAAGTGGGAACATGTGCAAAACTATGTTGTATTAATATGAGTGTGGATTATGATAATATTTAGAACTGATTGTAATTTAGTTTATTGATTATTAATAATTGAATGTAATTTGTTTGATTGACATGTAAATAATATTTATGAGAAACAAATGAATATGAAATAAACGAAAAATAAATGAAGAAGAAATGACTCGCATTAAAGATGGTAAATTTTATTTTATTTATTTATTTATTTATACATAAATTAATACACTTTGTTATAAAATCATCTAAAAACCTAGATAGGGGTTGTCTAGATGACCTGTTCTCGTAATATTACATTTACTTACAATATAATGTACAAACAACACAACTTGACTAAATGTTGTGCGCGATCACGCAATAAGACAGCTGATGTAGGCATGTTAGGTAGGTACTAAGCGCCCATTTGCAGGAACTGTAGGTATACATAGAAATATTCGTAATTGTTTACTTAAATTTTCATTCGTATATTTAAATATATACAGTTCCATGGAAGTAAAGTCAGTTGCTCGTATTCGGTATTTAGTCTAGTAAAAATAAGTCCGTTTGTATGGAGCAGATCGCAGTATTTGCGACTGGGGGGATTCTTTGAAATTATGATAGGAAAATAACTAAAAATCATAGGTCAACAATAATCCCCGATTTATAGACTAGCTGCATGCCGCGGTTTCACTCGCGTAAATTTATGAAAAACAGTGATAATTATTATGATGGTAACTAGCTTATGTCCGTCTCCAGGTCCACAGCTATCTCTATACTAATTTTCATAACGATAGGTGCAGCCGTTTGAGCGTGTAAAGGTAACAAACCTAGATTTCTTAATATCATTATGATATTGTGTCAAATGTATTTCAAAACACCAGTACTTACATTCATTTAAATAACAATATTAACTTATGCTGTATTTTATGTTGTCACAAAACTTATTGTTACTAGACTAATTATACTGTTTACTACTGCCATTTCTCTCTTGTCAGTATATTCAGTTGATTCCATCACGAAACTAGCCAACGGAACCGCTGGAACCAAAAGAAAAAAGCTACACTGACAATGTTACATCAATCTCAGATTATATCCACTCAGAGAGACGCACTCAGGAAGCCTTTGATCAACTGCCCATATTTTTCCGGAAATGTGTCCAGTCTCGGTAAAGTCCCCGTCGTCTGTGTGTGTATGTGTGTAACAAGCTCCCACGTCATCGCAACGCGTGTATCAATTTGTACGACACGTCGTGTATTTGGAGCTCGCCGAGCGACACCTCATTTGCATCGTAATCGAATCAATACTCGTTTGTTAAATATAAACTTGGGATTTGTTTATTTATGTCGGCTTCGTGTTTTTGTAACAGGTATGTGGGTGGAATCTGTGCGAATGTGCTGTGCTATGTTGTATTTTGAAGCTGAGATTAATATAATACTATCATCATCATCATCATCCACAACCTTCTCTATCCCACTGCTGGGTATAGGCTCCTCTCTTGTCTTGCCATCTTCCTCAGTCCTGCCAATCGAGTCCAGGTTCGCCCCGCGATTGTTACTATATTGTCGACCGATCTTGCAGCTGGACGTCCCACACTTCGCTTACCTTGCCTCGGCCACCATTCGCTTAGCAACATGTCCTGCCCAATTCCATTTGAATTTCATTACCGAAATCCCAGCGTCGAAAAAAATACAAAAAAAATATAATAATACTATTATTATTTAAATAATACTGTTATTATTGCGTACAAATAATACTATTAATTATATTTATTTTAGTGCGTTAATTAAAGATCACATGAACAAAGTGTCATTGGGCAATAAGAAAAATATTTTTGGGCACATTCTTAGCAACATTAAACATTTAGTAAAAATCGAATTACTTATTAGCCTCGGGGCTAGATTGTAATTATATTAAAGCATTCTATATTAAACATTAGGATAACGTTCAAATGGAAAAAATATTTTGGTGTTAATTAAAATAATAAAAACACTTAGATTTGTAACATGGAAGTATCTTGAGTCGAAGTGAGAGTATGTAGATTGTTTCTACAAGCTTCGTACTCCATTGGCGTGCTATCGCGCCATCTTGGTACGTGGTTGAACGAATGAAATCACCATTCTGTAGCGCTGAAGCGGACGCCGATGAATATCTAATACACGGGGAGGATTACTGCTGGTTTGCGATTTGTTTCTACTAACTTTAAAAAGCCAGATCAAGTATCCGCTATTGACGAACATGTATGAAAATGTTACTGAAAGAAGAAGCGTAAAAAGTGTAGGATGTGATAAGTGGTTATAGTCTTTACCCATTCCAATTTGGTACATCTACAGTGGAATGTTCAGAAGCAAGAATGTTATACCAAAAATTATTTGATTATTTATAATAAAAAAACGTATCTTATCAGTCAGACGTAATATTTGAAATATTTTATATTGAAATAAAAACCAAACACCCGACTACAACATACAAACTTATGAAACAATTACTTAAGATTAATTAAATCTAACGATTTCTCGCATACAGGCTACAAGAAATATTTTAAATACATATTGTTCAACTGCTAGGCGCGGGCCATCTTTTTAAAGGTAATACGAGTATCATAGTCTACCATACATACCTACTCCCGAAAAACATACTTTCCTTATTGGAAAGTTTGATAAAAAACAAAATCTAAAGTTACCCCTTTCTAAACTTACGACGCCAACCAAGCTATTAATTCTAGACTACGTAGTGCTGCGTAGTATCTCGTAGCACTACGTAGAACAGCTACGAGGCAAGTTTAGTTTGTAGATGTTCGTTTTTTACAGTTATTGGAGTAAATTGGATTTCTCTGATGATAGTTTACTAAGTTAATAAACGTGCTGTTACCTTTCATTCCACAGTTTACTAAGTTAATGAACGTGCTGTTACCTTTCATTCCACAGTTTACTAAGTTAATGAACGTGCTGTTACCTTTCATTCCACAGTTTACTAAGTTAATGAACGTGCTGTTACCTTTCATTCCACAGCTTTTGTGCGGCTTTTTATTAGTTCTACAAACTATTTTTACTCATTTACGCCAAAGATAATATTTTTTTACTGCTAATAACGATGATAATAACGTTGTATACATGTGTATAATATGTATGTTTGTATTAACGTATGTGCCACCACAGCGTTCAAATTATTCATAAAATTTTGTTGAACGCTATGTTACTCATAATATTATTATGGTATAGCGTATATGGTATATGGTATGCGTGGCGTAGGTTATATGGTATGGTATGGTGTATTAGCTATGATAGGCTATTTGTACAAACAAAATCAATACGATGTTATATATTTTTATTTGTTTTTTTTTATTCGAAAATTGGCTTGCGTCAGCTCACCTGGTGTTAAGCGACAGTTACGGTCTATGATGGAGCGCGCTTGCCTAGCAGAAACTTATTCACTCGTGATTTGAATACCTACAACTAGATTATATCTATTAAGTTATGCGTGCTTTGTGAGTTAAAATCATGGACTAATAGTTTCGAACGTAACCAGTGTTTTTTTTAAAGGAGTTACCTCATTTTCTCTGCACGTATACTTTTGAAATGTTGCGAGAAAATTCACAGCATTTTATACATATAGTACATAGTCCCGGGTTTAGTTTTATGAGAAAGATCAGTTTTTTTATTTGTAAGTAATTTTTTTTTTGTATGGTAGATCTACGTTTGACCAACAACTCGTCTCATGTTAAGCGACGGTGTAGCTGAGGATGGAGCTTGTCGATCTAGGAGATACACTCTAGCCTTGAATATTCCAAAATTATAGCTCTCAAGAGACTGAGATGGCGTCTAAGAATACCATTCCTGTGCAGTACCCAACAAGAACATGGACAGATATCGCTGTGTACTGATTTTTGGCTTTTCAATGAGAAATGGGTGGTAATGTGCCAACTTTCTGCTAGTCCTGTAGTGGAATGGGGAGTGTGAAATAAAGTTGTAAAGCTTTTACGAAAAAATACCCAATCTACAACATATTAAACATGGCAGTTGCATTACTGTTCTTGTTTAGCAATTAAATCAATTTGAATTTGTTTCGGACGGTCAGCTAGTTAGACCGCATTTCCAAATATTTCATTGTCGTGCTATAAATTAAGTTTTAATAATAAAGCATACCTATGCGTGGGCGGAGGCAGTTTCGGGGAATAGTAAATACCTTTAATTAACAACTTGGAGCGTTAATACGTTTTAGGTATTCATTAATGCTAAGAATTACGGGTATTTCTATAATTTTGTAGCAGACGGTCGTAAAATCACGTCTTGTTTATGGACTTATAGCTCAGCTGGGGTTTCTTCATGTTTTAACTTATAAACTTAAATATTAATGTATAAATTTTCGTCGTTTAAATCGTCCTAATTGTGCTTCGTAGTTTGACCCTCGTAGTGATGAATAACGGTGATGACGATGATGAAGAAATGATAATATATACATTTACAGGCTTACAACTATATCTGTAGCACATTATATAACCATCGGTTTGGCCATTTGATCTAACTGAGAATACGTAAGAATTCTTACTTATTCTCGTTCAAATGACCAAACCGCTGGTGTACTTCCTCTGAAGGTGATTATTAAGTTACAGAGGTAGTGTTCCTTTCGCTTTTATAACACTAGGTAGCTTAGTAGACCTCGCGAGTACTTTTTGCAACAGTTGTGTTCAATCTGTATTTGACATAATATCTGGTTATTATAGTAGTTAGTTTTAAAATAAGACTTCTAGACTTTATATTTTGACAACTTTGATGCAAAGACATTTGCTCGCTTTGCTCGGACAGTTAGTTATAACTAGTGATTATATCGTAATGTGTACTACACGTTGTTAAGTATATCGTTCGTTACTCGAACTAGGGTTCTGTAGCGGCTCCTTACGCATTACAATAAACTCTCTTCTCGTTAATTGTTCCCTGTTTTTGTCGGCCAGTTTATTAGTTTTCCTGTGATGTATTATATTACTGTTATTAAATTATTATTATTTTATCCAACAGGTTGGAATTTATATCAATTTCATAAGACTAACGTACACGTAACGTACGCGTATAGGAAATTTTAAGCTTCCTAAATTTAGCTGCTTAAAAAATATAACTGTTTACAATATACTTATTAATTAAATCATAACTTGCTATTTGATTTGTGATCTAGAAATACTTCGATAAGTATATAATGGAGACCTTGATGTTAGATTATTAACACTGTCTAGACAACTGTGTAATAGTATTTATTCTTTTAATAGGTACCCACTCAATATTAAGGTGGTATGATTTCCATACTAATGTATTTTTATCAATTATCGTCGAAAAGAGTATAACTTTACAACGAATCATTTATGGTAAATCACATTTGTTGAATAAATAAAGTTGATTAGATTATTCCAATAATAAGCAAATATATCAATTAAATATTTATCAGTAAAAAAAAAAAAAAAAAATCTCCTGTTTTCTTTAATAAATATGATTTGCCGCCAATAAAGATCAATATTAAAGCCAACTACAACTACTCCATTATAAAACTTCACTAATATACATACTTTTGACATATAAAATACTTTTGTATGTAAATCGTATCAACTTTAGTCCTCGTCCTCCCGCCTCTCACGCAACTACCGCTTACAGTAAATTAAATATTGTGAAAAAAATATATTACTTTGATGTTACAAATGAGACTATTAGAGAAGTAGAGTACATAATAACAGCTATCGATGAATTTAACGTTTATGCAATAACGGCTACCTGCTAGTTATTAACGGTTATTTATAGCCAAAACACTGTTTACATTACTCCCAAGTGACCTTTTATGATATGAACATTACTTCACGCACGATAAGTAAGTTGGGTTCTGCTCTGAAACATTACCTGTTAAACCTGTATTAGTAATGTTGAAAACAGTGGAGCTATGATCGACGACTTCAAACAAAGATCAAGTGGAAACGCATCATTATTTATAACTGAAACTATGGAAATTAAATTTGATTCTCTCGGTATAGATATTATTGCAATAATATAATGTAAGTACTTACTTATGACTTAAATGAATAAGTTTTTTTTAGTTTCGTACAGAATATTTTAATGAAAACGGCTGAAATCGTCTTGCGTTAAATAATTGGCCGTTAAATTATTCTGCCGGTAATTTGACTAACAAATTAATAATTACTAATCAGTTGGAATCCTCTTATGGGTGTCTTCATTACATAATTTTGATCGGGAACTTTGGAAATTTATGAAGTTTTTTTACTCCATACAAATAGTAAGAAGTCAGTAAACTTTTTGAATGAAACAAGTGTTGTTGTTGTTCGTCTGTGTTAGTTCGTGAATTTTAAAAAGTCACTTTTCAAAACGTACTGAAGCCGAAGAGGATGCCGACTGATTACCTGTATAGTATTAGAAGTACAACAACCACAGAACGCAGACTCAGTGATACACAATAAATGTATATAGTAATTATAGTTTGAAAAACAAATAAATATATGAATGTGTTAGCTCAATGAATTCTGAAGCCAAAGATTGATTTTAAATTGCAGGTACAATGACTACCATGCCATATTGCAGGTACAATGACTACCATGCCATATTGCAGGTACAATGACTACCATGCCATATTGCAGGTACAATGACCACCATGCCATATTTCTGTCTAGATAATTATGAAAACCAAGTTTAAATGACGATTAACGATGTGTTTGATCGTTAACCTCGCTTGTTATTTCTAGTAAACGATCCTTACACTCTAATTTACATTTAAAATTCGTATGATCGAGTAATGGAACGATCGACTGGTAGTTTTTTTTACTTGAAGTATAATAATCTAAATATATTTTGAATTACAAGATGTCTATTTGCGTCGACCAAATGATATATTTAATAAAAAAATCGCCATTGCTTAGCAACCGCCTCGCGCTCGCGCCACCACCACACCTCGGCGCGGCGCTCGCACCGCGTTTAGATGCACGGATTATTTTCATTTTGTGAGTTTTTATGTATTAGATTAGGTATTTATTTTTATAGTTAATATATTTCTAAATATTTACTTACAAATATTCAAGTTTCTACCTGTTAATTAAGATCGAGTAAAAATTGCTTAAAAATTACGTTTGTTGTATGGGAGCCCCCCTTTAATATTTACTTTATTGTTATTTAATTATTTATTTTGAAAGGTAATATACAAGTAAATATTCTGTGAAAATTTGAAGCGTCTACCTGTTACCGTTTTTAATATTGAGCAAAAAAATACGAAAAAAACACGTTTATTGTATTGTTCCGTTAATATTTTTTATTTTTATTTTTAGTATTAAAAAAAAATATTAAGGGTTTATTATGTTGTTATAGCGGCAACGGAAATAAATCATTTGTGAAAATTTCAGCTTTCTAGCTATCACGGCTTATGAGATACAGCCTGGAGACAGACAGACAGCGAAGTCTTAGTAATAGGGTCTCATTTTTACCCTTTGGGTACGGAACCCTAAAAAACTATGCCTTCTGTTTTTTGATACAATAAATGTTTCAAACAGCATGGATTATAGACATTTTAACAAGTAAGCGTTCAATTTAAAAATAAATAAGTACAGAAATAAGATCTTTACTTATACATTAGGTACATGAAAACCTTTAAGAACTCCATGGTTTTAAAAGAACATGATAAATCTGTCATTATTCTGCGTACCTGTGTGTAATCGCTCATTATTGTACCAAAATAAGTATACCTTACAAGTGATCTTTGTACTACTTGGAATAAACGATTTATTTGAGTACTTATTTCAAAATTCAATTCTTAACATATTGATTTCAGTGAGATAGTTACCACGGAAATCGCGGCTTACGAGATAAAATCATACTGGTATCATTACAAAAAATATGAAGTTGCGTTTGACGCCCACAAGAGCTCGAAGAGTCAAGAAGTTGTGAAGATGCCTAGAAGATAAGATATAGTACCAGATAAGAGTACCAGCTTAAAGACTTCGAAGCTGGTAAGAGTACCAGATTGAAGACTTCGAAGCAAGCAAGATTACCAACTAGAAGACATCTAAGCGGGAACACACTAGATACATAGTTTTGCGTTTGACTGTGTCGGCATATGCTATGCTGGAGTGCGCTTGCCTAGAAGGAATCCATTCACTCCTGATTTGAAGATATTCAGATTGTAGATATCAGACAAAATCTATTACGATAGCATATTCCACAATCTATTACGATAGCATATTCCACAATCTATTACGATAGCATATTCCACAATCTAACGGGTTTACAATGAAAAAGAAACGAAGCGTTTCGTTTGTATTAGTGAGTTACGAACACTTGACATCAGGTAAGTCGCGATCAAACCTTTAGTTTGTCCTTGTAACTTCATTTGTAGGATCGATTTGTCGTTAAACTCAGTAAGTAGACCGGACGAACCGGATTTAAGTATCAATCCGGGTATTACATCATTAACAAGGAACGTTCAAGAGCCGGCAGAGGCCTTTGATCCTTAACATAATGACTCTGGTCCGTTGTTACATAAGAATAAAACCTTTCTACAAGCTTTCTTGCTTTCTACAAATGTTTGCGAATTTCATCCGGATCAGTTACATTTCTTTTGAAACGGATATTATTGTGGAATCAGTCATTTTTGACGGATCGGCGGTTACTTGTACAAAGACGGCGTTTTGTTTGATTTATTAGCGAAATTATTGACCCGAAAAAGTTTAAAAGTAACGGAATAAAGAATCGGCTCTTAATGACGGTAAAAAGTAAGATTTGGAAATGGTACGTATTTAAGAGGCTTTTTGCGGATGAAATGTAGAACTTTTTGGTGAATAACCGGCACTCACGGTGCGAGGTAGAATCTATCTACACATCATGGGAAAATGTTGTTTTCATGGTTGTACAATAAGTATATTTATGGTTATTGTGTTCTTCTTTTGTAGGGTTCCGTTACCCAAAGAGTTTAAAGTAACTTTGTTACTTTTGCTTATCTTTTAGTTTTTTTTTTTTTCATTTATTTCATAAGAGTCTAATGGCTGCAAGAGTCTAATTGGACTTACATTATTTCTATTTCCACTATTTCTGTAACTGACTTTACCGAACCGAAGCTAAATTGCTTTAAGGAAATAGAAGGTATCATGTTAACTGAAACTGGTTTAAGCCAGGAGAACATTATAATATGGAATCCCGAGTTATTACCGCAGATCATAAAGAGATACATAAGTTTGTATTAAAATAAACAAATCATAATTACAGTTTGGATAACTGAAACAACCGACTTCAGAATACGTAATTTAGTTTACTTGTGTCATGATTTGAATATTTGTTGTATGTGGTGTGCGGTGTTTTCAGTGTTGCGGAGTGGCAGCACTGCTATTTTCTTAATTTATATACTCTGGAGAACGGTGATCGAACAGAATGAACGCTACCCCGGATGATGGCGTGATGTTGTAATTCCGGGGAGGGGATATATCGCGGGCGGACGAGCGCGAGCGGCCCTTCGAGATAGTAGTCGCGGCGTAACTCGGTAGAAAAAAAGGCGGTCTTAGCGTCAGACCGCTCAGTGCAGTGAAATAAGTAATAATAAAGCGTCATAAAGTTCAGACAAGGAGTTTTCTTCATACTTGGATGCCATGTAGGCGGAAGGTATTGGTAGGTACGCCACTTCACAGGTTCTCCTAGTCTGGGTATCAATGTAGGCGGAAGGTATTGGTACGCCACTTCACAGGTTCTCCTAGTCTGGGTATCAATGTAGGCGGAAGGTATTGGTACGCCACCTCACAGGTTCTCCTAGTCTGGGTATCAATGTAGGCGGAAGGTATTGGTACACCACCTCACAGGTTCTCCTAGTCTGGGTATCAATGCACTTTTACTAAGATAGTGTAATTTGATTCGAGCCTCTTATGTACTGATTTCTTGATTCGAAGTTTGTTGTTATCAAATAAATTTCAGTTTCAATTCCAATTTCAATTTCAATATTTTCCCCAATTATTTTGTTTTAAAAACCAAAGTACTGGACCGGTTTTGATAAAATGTATATGGGACCACCTCTGAAATATCACCTACAAAACAAAGAAGAATCATCAAAATCAATTCATAATTGGCGAAGTAATTGCGTAACTAACATTAAATAAATTACAGTCGAATTGAGAACCTCCTCCTTTTCAGAAATCGGTTAAGAATAAAATTATAAGTAGTTCTCAATGACTTGAAAGAGTTCATTGCCCAAAATAATTAGATTAATGGCGTAACTTCTTACTTCATATTATATACTTCACAGATACTTCCCACAACACGGTGCTTCGAAACAACTAACTTAATTAAGTTACGTACAATTAAACTTGAAATTAACGTCTCGCAAGTTGAGCGCTCCCAGAATTCACTTACTCGCCGTACTCTAACTTAGAGACATCACAAACCGCAGCATTAGGCCGTTTGTACACGAAGCGATGTAGGTACGCGTATGTTAGTACTGTACAAGGCAGGGAACATCCATTCGAACCTCACCTTGGTTTGAAGGGGGTGGGGAGAAATTAAACATTCTATTGTTGGCTGATGATGCCTTCTGTTTTACCCAACTATGTAAGAAAGAGAATTATGCTTTTCGATTGTAAGTATGTATGTTTCTATACGACCTCCTACAGCCTAAATGGCTTGAACGATTTTGATGTGCGAGGCCATATTTTTTTTTGTAATACTAACAATGAAATTCCCACAAAAATGAAAAAGATGTGCTTTTTCGTTTCCTACAGCGATCTTTTTCGTAATAAATAAGTGATTTCACTAGAATTATTTTCAAGAATGCGCACTTATAACTTTTTACAGCTATTTTACGCATAATTTCTCACAAAAAACGTGCACTCAATAGCGTATCAAACGTAATCAAATTGTAAGTTAGTCTCCAAAAACCGTTTTTCTGCAGTCGGGTATTTAGTTTTAATACGCCTTGTTGTTTCAGTTTTTAATTATCAATCGATTATGATAATTAAAAACTGAAACAACTGACTTCAAAATACGCAATTTCGTATATAAACATTTCCCAGTTATTTTGTTTTAAAAACCTAAGTACTTCACTGATTTTGATAAAATTTCTATGTGACCATCTCTGAAGTATGAGCTGCCAAACAAAAAATAATCATCAAAATCAAGTGATAATTGGCGAAGTAATAGCGTTGTTTTTAAAGAGCAATCTTCTTGAATACGGAAACACCCTGTGTCAAACTATAATAGTATTCGATTAAATAACACTAGGTACGTACAGTACATAATACGTACGTATACAGTAAGTACCTACGTAGGCACTAAACCTAGAGTGCGTACTAGCCTTAACTACGAGTAAGTCGAAATCAAGGAATCCTTCAACGAAACAATCAATTTAGTTTGTGTGTGAACCACAAACGTCTGAACGGACTCGAATAGATTCTTGATTAGAGCTTCCTGACTAATTCCACTAAATCTCTTGTAACTAAAGTGTACGAATCAATAACTACATAGACAAAATAATTACTCATTAAGAAACCTCACGCCTTTCCTTTTTAGGCTTCCATGCGAAGGCCGCGGGACCCTAGTTACCATTTCAGGCTACCTTCAGGTTACCTCAGAACTTTCGACTGGGTGAACCGATTTTGATGATTTTTTTTTATTTGAAAGCTGGTGCTTCCCGTGTGGTCCCATTTCAATTTGGTCCAGTTCTAACGATGGCATCCATGAGAAGTTGGTTGCTTCAGTTTTTTAAACTATAATCTGTTATCTGTGTTCATATTGTATGGAAGCCTCGGTGTGCGAGTGAAATTATCGTTTTGTAGTGCTAATAATTAAGTTGGACACTAATTAGTATGAAGAGTTCAAGTTCAATTCTGAGCTGGGCAGTATGAGAGACAGATAGACAGATACCATTGGATGTCTAACGCTTTTCGTATACTTAAGTATAATGTGGTTTTACAGAATTCAGTATTGTTTTAAACGTAAAATTAAACCTGAAGGACCTTTCCACAGTACTAATTTACACGTCTCCTAGTAAACCTACACGTGTCTTAGTGTTGCTAAACGATTTATAATTGTTTCTATTTTCACTATTCCTTCTTCGAAATGGCAACATCATTTTTTTTTGTCAGCCCTGTTTGTACAAACTGTCCCACTGCTGGGAACGGGCCATCTTCTCATTGTGAGAAGGATTAGGCCATAATCTGCCACGCTGACCAAGTACGGATTGGCAGACTTCACACATATGCAAGATCATTGTGAACTCTCAGACATGTAGGTTTCCTCACAATGTTTTCCTTCACCGTTTGAAGTTGGCGACAATCAACAATACGCACATAACTTCGAGAAGACAGAGGTGCGTGCCGTGGGATTCGAACCCAGGACCTGTGATCGCAAGTCAGACGGTCTCCCCACTAGGCCGCCGGAACATCCCTTTACTACAAGTAATCGCTTAAAATACAAGTATCAATGTTAAAAGAAAAACAAAATGACCTTTTTTTTTACCTGAGTGCAAAAAAGCTGTTTTTGCAGTTTAAATGCGATTTCGTCACACTTGACATGCTGTTGAGTGTACGTTTTTTTGTGAAAAAGTATGCGTAAAATCGCTGTAAATGATTACAAATGCGCATTCTTTAAAATAATTTTAGTAAAAACACTTGTTTAATACGAAAAAGTTCGTTGGAGGTTACGAAAAAACGCATTTTTTTAATTTTGCGAAAGATGTACGTATTATTATTATTACAAAAAAATATAGCCTATGCCACTCTTAAAGTGAAGACGTATCTAACGACACCTTGCACATCAAAATCGGTCAAGTTATTTGGCTGTAGGTGATCATACAGAAATATACATATATACCTACATACATACATACATAGTTACATATAGGTATACTGGAAAAACATAACCCTCCTTACGCAGTCGGGTAAAAAACGATCTCAAAATGTGAATTTCGTTTACTTGGATGACATGTATCTCCAGCTATTTTGTTATAAAAACCAAAATGCTAAACAGACTTGTTTTTTAGGGTTCCGTACCTCAAAAGGAAAAAACGGAACCCTTATCACTTTGTTACTTTGTTGTCCGTCTCACTTTGTTGTCCGTCTGTCTGTCCGTCTGTCCGTCCGTCCGGGTGTCAAGACCTTTATCTCGGGAACGCGTGAAGGTATCGAGTTGAAAATTTCTCAGTTTTCGCAAAAAAAGTTACAGCCGAATATGTCGTAAAAAACGCACATTTCGACACTGACAAGAGAATAAAAACCTATGGGGTACTTCCCGTTGACCTAGTTCCCGTTAACATTTAAATTTGGCGAGAAGAATTGTGTTAGTACACATATAGTAAAAAATCCGAAAACTGGACATTTTTAATTTAATCACAAAAAATAGTGTCTTTACGCAAAGAATGAGGGTCCAAATTTTAAAGTGAATTAACCGTATCATGTGGGGTATCGTATGAAAGAGCTACATTAGCATAAGCTTAAACAGGTCTTTTTATATTTTTACGATGTATTTATGAAGGAAAAAATAAAGAAAATATATATGATTTCCCCCTTTTATCTACTAGTTTGTACGGAACCCTCGGTGGGGGAGTCAGAATCTCACTTGCCCGTTTTTTCGTTATCGTCCCAACAGACAGTTTTGTGGACATTTTGCAGATATTTGTGATTCAAATCACGTACATACACACGTACGTACATGCCCTCTTTCTGTACGGGAGAAGGCACATAAATGTAATTACATAAAACATCATAATTCCCAACACATCTTGTACCTAACCAGATTTCCACTGAGCGTAGGAAATTATTCTTTGTAGCTTGCGAGCTACTCCACAATTTACTCATGGATGCATTAATTTAAATAAATTTAAAACTATTCACTATCAGTGATCACTTTGACACAAGTTTTAAACACTGAAATTGAGACATCTCAATAGTTCGTGTGTTTATTTTGTAGTGAAATTTTAGCAAATTTTACCCCTTAAATATGCCATAATGCACCTTTCAAATATACTTATATACAATCTCTTGATTGACGACTGTTTTCATTTTTAAAAGTCATAAATTATTATTAAATAAATAAATGTATAATATTACAGCTAAGGATGGATGTAGTAATAAACTCAAGATTAGCCGGCTAAACTTGAGTTTATTTTCGAGGAGAGGCCAACATTGATTTCCTTTGTCTTTAGCGAGCTAAATTTAAGCGTAAGCGTGAAGAGATAAAGTGTACAAAACAACATATTATTTCAGTGAAAACTTTTTTTATTAAAATCTATATTTTTTATAGATAACCTTCTTGGTAGTTATCATTCTTATTACAAAACTTAAGTAGGTACTCTAAACTTAAATAAATAATAAACAGGACATCCCAGCATACAACACTGTCTAATATTTACATAGACATAAACATAAATTTATTGTAACATACAACAGGGAATAAAAATCATACACATAAAATAGATAACTAAATAATATATGTATAAATAAATGAAGTTTCCGGCAGCTTAGTCGGGAGACAGTTTGACTTGCAATCCGCAGTTCCTGGGTGCAATCCCGCGGCACGCACCTTTGTCTTTTCGAAGTTATGTGCGTTTTGTTGATTGCCGCCAACTTCAAACGGTGAAGGAAAACATCGTGAGGAAACCTACATGTCTGAGAGTTCTCAATGATTTTAAAGATGTGTTAAGTCTGCCACGCTGGCCAAGTGCGGGTTGGCAGACTTCACACATCTTCAAGATCATTGAGAACTCTCAGCCTATGTCTATGGCCTTACCCTTCTCACAATGAGAAGATGGCCCGCGCCCAGCAGTGGGACAGTTTGTACAAACAGGGCTGATAAAAAAACTTCTTTAATTTATTACAATACCGTCTCACTTATCTTAAGTTACGAATGACTATTTTTGAATGATTGTAATTTTCTGTCGTGACAAAACTGGCCACCCTCTCCCAACCTAAGGTAAAACCTTGAATGATACATAAAGGCTCACAGGGCACAATAACTAACGAACACAACAGCACAGAGATCGTGGATTACAGCTCTCGTGTCTACTCGAGGAGCAAGCTTCCGGGGCTTTGCGCAAATTGACGCGCTCACCTCGAGATACGGAGAAATACAATTTGAACTTTTGTAGTATTGGTAACTAGTATTGGTAAACGATTTATATGACAACTTAAAAAAATTAAAATGTTTATATATTACAAGAAAAACAAAATACCCGGCTGCAGAAATGTTACGCGAGGCTATTGGAATTAGGAAATATCCTCGATCGTCGGCCAGTGAAGTGCCACCTGCACGGGACCCGCTCATCAAATTAATAAGCTCTCAGCCATAACACAGATCTGCGATACCTGTTGACATCTTGACAGTCGGCTCATTGAAAATAACTTTAAATATATACTCGGAAATATCATCAATCCAGCGCAGTATCGCTCTACGTCAGGCGAGCTGGCGGTCAAGCGTAGAGTGTACACCTACCATTGAATAATAAAAAAGCCAACTCAAGCGATAACTCACGCGACTTGTGAGCTAAATCAGGATTGTTGAGATTCTTTAGTCCTTCCTAGTAGTTCTACGAACAGTAGACCTCGCGAGAGAGCTTATTTGCAGCTCACCTTGGGTCATCTGTACATAATACCTCCATAAAGTTGGATTAGCATATCCACGCGCCCTCATTGTTACACGCAAGCTCAAGTTGCTTATCATAGCTTATTTCGACAATCACTTGATCAATTCTCTTCATTTACAAGTTGTCAACACAAGTTGTAATAATAATTCAACAATCATCACAAGTTGTAATAATAATTTACCCACAGCAAAATTACAGTGAGTCGAAATTGCTCTGAATGGCTTCGAGAAAAGGATGGTACGGCGTGGCCTTGCGCTCGACTTGGCGGGGCCACTGCCGTGCCCCCAGATTGTGTACTTTATCTACATACTAAATATTATTAAAATCGGTTGGTAATTAACACCGCAATAAAATCGCTGACGACTTTTTTTTTTATAATCCATAGAACCTACACGCCAAGTTTCATCAAAAATTGGTTCAAAATGACGCCTGCGAGTACGAACATACAAACAAACTGACAGACGAAAGAATATTTGACCAATTGATGCAGAGACGCTTCGCTCGCTCGATCATAATTTGTTATAAATAAAGTCATTATAAAATCACATTTTTTATACGTATAAATTAAATTAAAAAAAGTGTCTGTTAATGAGTAAAATAGTGATCGCTGTTCGTATCGGTCACTAATATAGTCTCCAACTTTTTGATATTTTACCTCTGATATAACAAATAGTTTACAAACTTCTACAGAGCTTCGAAAATCGCAGATATGTACATAAAATAATAAAGCTAATTAATAAAGCTGGTACAGACAGTATATACATACTGTAGCTCCTGGCTCTGTAGCTCCGCCCACGTGCTTCTGTGCGATAATGTTTTCATTCAATTAGTGTTATTTAAACAAGTATCTAACCACTCGTAACACTTCAAAGAGCACGCTAAGACAATGGTCTTGGCTATAACTGGAATTAATTAGGCTCTTGTGCGGTATGGGAATATTATCAAAAGATGATTCGGCAAATTACCAGCAGCCGCTGCTGGAGGCTTTCGAACAACGTGCGAATACGAGGATCAAAATATATAATATCCTTGTTTAAATATTCAGAGTTTAAATTACCATATTGACGCAAAGTTACCGACCTAGCGGCTTAACGAGTACATTTAGGTGAGTGTGCGTCTAACCTACATGATTCTTCTTCCGTCTTATTCTTTCTTTTATTGGGCAATAGGAACACAAAAAAAAACCGGACAAGTGCGAGTCAGACTCGCCCACCGAGGGTTCCGTACAAACTAGTAGATAAAAGGGGGAAATCATATATTTTTTTATATTTTTCTTCATAAACCGAAAATTATACATCGTAAAAATATTTAAAAACCTGTTTTAGCTTATGCTACTGAAGCTCTTTCATATGATACCCCACATGATACGGTTAATTCACTTTAAAATTTGGACCTTCATTCTTTGCATAAAAACACATTTTTTTTGTGATTAAATTAAAAATGTCCAGTTTTCGGTTTTTTTCCTATATTATTATGTGTGCTCTAACACAATGCTTCTTGCCAAATTTCATAGTTCTAGGACAACGAGAAGTACCCCATAGGTTTTGATTCCCTTGTGAGTGTCGAAATGTGCGTTTTTTTTACGATATATTCGGCTGTAACTTTTTTTACGAAAACTGAAATTTTTTATTTTTCTTGCTGCAGCAAGATGCTATGGAATTGCATATTGGAATCGTATATGATTTTAATTTAAACTCGATACCTTCACGCGTTCCCGAGATAAGGTCTTGACACCCGACAGACGGACGGACGGACAACAAAGTGATCCTATAAGAGTTCCGTTTTTTCCTATTGAGGTACAGAACCCTAAAAATGGAACAATCTTACATTGTGATATTATAAAAATTTTATCGAAGTGCTTTGGCTCAACTTTCTTCTTAATTGTGGAATAATCTACATGAGTTTTCTCCATTTTCACGACCTGGGGGCTTACGCTTATCTTTTACAGTAGCGCAAAGTTGGCTCGCGCCCGTTTTTATCTTGGTTTCTATGCAATTAAGAGAGCGAGACAAAAGTTGAAGCTACTTGTTATAGTTTAAAAAACTAAATCTTCAAAATCCGCATTTTTGTTTTAAAACTAAACTATAAAAACGATTTTGATGCAATTTCTGAAAGTAGAATATCCTTTCAAACAAAATAGAATTTTCCAAATCGATTTTTAAATAACGGTAATACCTGAGCATATCCAAAAAAATATGTCTATGGGTAACACACATAAAAAATACAACTGAATTGAGAACCTCCTTTTTTGAAGTTGGTAAATAAATATCACAATTGAAAAATCGGTTCATTTAAACTTTTGCTTCACTCTTAATTGTAGAAACAGCAAGATAAAACGAGTGCAATTCAACCTTGCACCGCTCTGAGAGTTGAGAGGGATCCCCCAGGATGTCTTTAAATCACGGCTTCGCGTTTTACGGAAATAAGGGGAAACTCAGCAGTCAAATATTTGTAAACGGAGTGTGAATAATTCTAGCAAATTCGTCCAGAATATCGACACAAACCGGCATTCACCACAATATGCTATCTAGTCTCAACCCGCTCATTATTCACCGCAGTTTCCAGATGCGCGCCGGTGAATTCTACTAAATGAAACAATAACCGTTGATTGGACAGAGCGAGGCGTGGCGCAGGGCAGCCGCCTAGCCGGTCCGTGCGGTGCACGTACATGTATCTAGTTTACAGACTATGCATGTTGTACTTCATAACTGTACTGAACTTATTATGCAACAACGCTTTTATTTGTTTATTGGGGCAAGTTGGGGACGACTGTGATGGTTTAGCTGGCTGGCGCTTTCATTTACTTGTTCTGCAGCTAAGAGAGTGAGATCAAAGTATAAAAAATCACAGTTGTTTGTACTTTCCTCTTTCTATTCATAGTCATAATCAAACGTTGGCTCGCTACGACTTTTGAAAGTTTTCTTAACTGTGGAAAAGGCAAAATAAAAGTAAGCGCGAGCCAACCTTGAATGGTGTTGATTGTTTTGTTTACTTCCTTATCATTATCACCATCTCAGCTACAAGAAGTCCACTGCTGGACACAGGCGTTTCCCATGAATTTCCAGAAAGACCTTCTCGTGGCTGGCCTTTTTACGCTGCGCTTCCGGTGCGTGGTCTCCACTCGAGAACTTTCTGGCCACATCGAACATCAGTTCCACGTGCTTTCACTGAGCTATGTTGTATTTTAACATATCAAAATTAAATCTTTTCTCTTCCCTCGACAGACTGCAGTGTTCGCATGAATTATGCATACAGATTTCTTTCAGAACAAGCTTTTGTATATACATATTACAGCGACCTTAGATAGCGTAGTGTACTCGTATTATATTGATGGAAAAATAATATATTTACAGAATACATTTCATGAGCGTGCCGTGGAGTGACAAGACGCGTTAATGCAACATATTAATGAATTTGATTGTTTTAGGGTAGGTATATTTTCACCATAATCACCTCCAGCCGTTAGTTTAAATTAAGTTCAAGTTTAGTGTTTTCACATCGGTTCACGTGTAACTCCCAATTAGCAATTTGCTTACTACAACACATTGTTTTAATTGCTACCTAGCGCAGAGAGCACAGTACAGGAGGTACGTGCAGTAATGGACGCCCTGGTGGCCACTAGCGTAGAGAGCACAGTACAGGAGGTAAGTGCAGTAATGGACGCCCTGGTAGCCATTTGTTCGCAATGATTGTAATATATAAGTCAATGTTTGTTCGACGAAACGTACGTCACTGGGTGCCGGAACAGCGTCGGGACACGGAGCGGAGTCAAACATGTCGCAGGGTCACTAATTAACTGAAGCTCACAAAGGGTTATGTGTTTGGTGATAGATAGTGGTATATACAAATACGGGGCACAAACCTGCACACGTTGAGCCAGAAATCGCTAACACATTGATGCTTTTGAAACGTGACGCTGACCAATGAAATATTTTTTTCTTTGTCTAACCCTAGTTTACAGGCTGAAATATTAGGCGTCACTTGACTCATCTTCCTCTGCTGGAAACTGTCGTTGGTGCTGCCTAAAAATGATACATCCTATCCCATGCACGGGGCGCAGAACCAACCAAGTGATGTTCCAACAACTCTAACTTGACAAGAAGCCAAGCCAGGTTTGTCAATAGACACATTAGAGTACGTTATTTTTTTTTATGCAAACTAATGGTAAGCCTTATTTACGCTATTATAAGCTCTGATTGATAACCAATCCGCCATTGTTGTTTACGTAATAAGACACGTTGTATAAGTTATAAAGAAACAACGTTCATCAACAGTTATCTTACTTATTATACTCACTGATCCCCTTTTGTTTGAGTCTTTTCATGAGACGCCTTACCTGAAAGGATAACTTGCGATTAGTGATCGTAAAATAAATCTTATCACGACCGTACTAAAGTTTAATGTCGGACAACGGGAGCCGTTCGCGATACAATTATTAGTAGGTGTAGTTTGTTGTATCGAATCTGGGTTCTATTGATATTACTGGATGCGAAGAAACTGCCTTGAGACAGGAATTACACGCCGATAAAGAATAAATATTAATATATATAATACGTTTTACAATAGGTTTAGAAAACTCAAAAACCCTGGACAAAAAGGCTGAACCAATTTTGACCACTCTCGATCAAATCCTCTTTAAAAAAACTAGATTAAAATTGGTCCATCCGTTTACAGACAGACACACAAATATACACACGTCACGTATTAACATCTCTCTTTTTGGGTCGGGGTCTTGATATTATGAACGTCTAGCATTTCTGTCAACTGTAGAAAATATGTGAGGTTAAAAATATTCTTAAATTATTAAAGCACATTTTTTGAGTAATTAGCCCTGGTGTCAGTGTAATATGTTCATGTCTTGTGCCATGCGTAGAATAGTGAGGAAGCCTCGGTGTGCGAGCAAAGTCGTAATTTACCGGATATTTATATCTACTATCCGTCTTATTTATAAACGCATGTTAAAATCTTATTCACTGAATAAGAACTTGTCACTTTCTGTCAGACGGGAACTGTCACGCGCGAGATCGAAACAAAACACTGTTTAATTAAAATACGCTTATTCATCGTTTATAAGTAAGACAGTATATGTTTAGCTATATATTTGTATGAATATTAAGTTTTAAACTTGACCTAAAACAATGCATACATCCTCTACACAGTAACCATGAGGTACCTAAATGGCCTCAGTCACGGCAGATGCATGTGGAATACACATAAAATAAACATTAATGTATCACGGATTCTTCGGTACGAAAATATTATGCCCTCATCATTTTGATTTCCTGATATGCTGTTGTATATGTTTTTGTTTTCATTTTCCGCGTTGTTTTCCGTAATCACTTTTATACATAAATACAAATTTGGTTTGACATTCAAGATAAAAACACTCATGTATGTATAACAGAGAATGAAAAAGAGAGAGGAGAAAGAGAGAGAGAAAGCGAACTTGACTCTGGTCTAATGTATCGGAACATTTTTTTCCCGCCAAAACTCGAAGGTTATCAAATAACAGTGTAATACAAGTCACATTATAATTTCGTTTTATGTTCTTAAACTTGTGTTTTTCCGGATGTTACTACGTAAAATGGACGGTGATTTAAAAAAAATACAAAACTTTTTTAGTTAGAATTGAAATATTGGTAGATCCGGAAGCCATAAAAAATTGGTTGTCTGTAAAGTCGGTTTACGGACGATAGTTTAACGTGACAACGTCATAACAAAGCATTGATGAAATGATGATGATGTAACGGGACAATGAGCGTAACGGGACAATGAGTCATACTTTTTCGTGCATGCAGCCGGCGTTCATCGATTTATTAGACGTTGTCACGTCAATAAGTCATAATTATTATAAAAAACCGTATAAATGTTATGATCCAAGTGATATAGAGCATTAATCATTATTCTTACTGCCCGGGCATTATTAAAAATCTTAATGATCTCAATTAGCACTGGAACTAAAATTTTGCTCATCGCTGTCATAGAAGCTTGGTGTGTCATTTTCAGAATCACCTGACTCCGCATAATGTATTTTCTTGACTTTTCTATGGCTGGGTAACTTGTCTTGCGATCATTACTTTCGTGTTACTGAGCGACGTAGCATCAACAACTTGACCGTCTCAGACCGCTGGACCGCTGCCGGCCTGCTACTGAGAAGACGAATACTTAAAACTACATACAAACTCTTTCGTAACGATATGAAAACACACATTAAAACAATAATTTTGAGGGGCGGCTCATATTATCGTAGAAAATCTACACCAAACTGCATCACCGGCGTGACGTCACGTATTTTTCTGCGATCACCCGCATGGAATTCATTTATTCTAACATTTTATTTTGTATAATTATGAAAAGAAGAACAGCAAGATTTATTCCAAATTCAGTATATCGTCAATCAAGTGTTCTAACATCCCATTCCAGCAAACAATCGAAATACGGCATCATCAAACACAATTTCGGGTTTCCTTTTCTCCACGACGCAAAAGGGAACTCGCAGTGTCTCAAGCGAAGACAGTTTTTTTTGGTGACCGTGACAGGAGTTCGCCGACATGCCAAATTACATCAAGTAAACGACGTCGCAGCCGAAGCATCCAAATAATCAAGCAATCTGAAGACAAGAAGGATACTACCAAAACAACAAAACAATAACCGGCAGCGTCTGGCAGTGAAGCTACGATAACACTTCGCACGGATCACGGCAAAATCAAGCTAAGTGTCCTTCCCGTGTCCTCAATCACACCCTAACTAACATTCTAAATCCACAGAATGTGCCTCCGCAGTGTGTTTAAAGAATGAAACAGTGTCACATAACGCATTCAAGCATAATTCTTGCAATTTTCGCATTTAAAAGTGCTCCGAAGGTTGGACGAGTCCATTTTTTCATTATCATTAATCCACTATGAAAAACTGTAGTTACATGAATTTCTCATTAATACTTAATTATCTCCCTATATAATCATTTTTGTGTGTTTTAAAACGCATTTACTTCCAATAAAAAGTGCATTCATATATTCCGAAGGTTGGACGAGTCCATTTTTCATTGTCATAAATCCATTAAAAAACAACTGTAAATACCTACATTAATTTCTCAATAATACATAAATATCTCCGTATATAAATCGTTGTTGTGTGTTTTAAAACGCATTTGCTTCCAATAATCATCTAATTTTCAACAAATACATAAGTATAGTGCACTGACCTACCCTACTTATCATTTTAAATCAATTGATATTTTTCAAAATCATCACATATTTCAAGCTATAGTAGTCCCGATAATCATTGCATTAATTGTTATTTCTCGCTTTTCACCCGCTTCGCCGACTATTCCAGGATACGGGACACCTCAGTACATAAACTTCGTGTGATCAGCTGGTCGCGCTCACCTGGCGGCTATCGCCGGGACCCAGATTCCTGCATCACGTCGGGGAAAGTGAGACCTTACCTTACTGCAGCTAAGTCGAAAAGAATTTCATCTTAAAATCAACATTATACAACTGTAAGCCCCTCTGTTTCTGAGGCTGGCTTAACGAGATTCATGCAATTCATATTCTTTCTAAAAATCAAACATAGCCATCATTTATTTACATTATCAAAGTTCAACAACTACGAGTATTCATAGCAAGCATATCATAATTAACTGCCAATCTTAGATATTACGATCAAATCATGGCAACTCTACTGCAAAACTTATACAAAGCGAAGTTCAATCAATGTAATTTGTCCTTTACAAATTACAAAATTTTAAAATTATATCATATCTTTGGAATCAATTGAGATAAGTACCTAGCTTAGAATTGGCCGAATTAAAACTAAAATTAAGTAAATTTGAATCATTGGCTAGTAAGTTTTATAATTTACAAACAGAAATTGAAGTTTTGAATAGCGAATTTTTGGATTCTGAGATAGATGAGAGGGAAGTTAATGAACAAGATATTGTCACTTGCATGGCCAAGGCCAAGGTTTTAATCGAAAATGTAAACACGCAGATTGCTACTCGCCGCTAGTCTGAGGCGGGAGAACTGTGCCCTCATTCTCACTGTGATCAGAATTTAACATTTAAATTACCGAATATCGAAATTTGACGGATCTTATTTCCGCTGGGCTCAATTCCGAGACGCATTTGTGGCTCTCGTCGATAAAAATACTAAAATTACGGATATTCATAAGTTTCATTATCTTATCAGTTATCTCGAAGGGGATGCCGCTCGCGTCATAAGCAATCTCGAAGTGTCATCATCGAACTACGCGAGTGCGTGGTCACTGCTTTGCTCGAGGTACGACAACAAACGAGTTCTAATCAGTCAGCATCTTAATGCTATATTTAACGTACAACCGATCACTCGCGAGTCGGTACGTTGGTTACGATTTCTCGTTGACCACGTAATGAAGAACTTACGCGCTTTAGCTAGCTTAGGTCAACCCACCGACAAGTGGGACACGCCGCTCATTTATATATTGTCGTCTAAACTAGATAGTACCACTCTCACAAAATTGGAAGAACTTCGTAACACGTTCGACGAAGTTCCAACGATTTTTTCCCGATCGCGCAGATGTTCTCGAACCGATAAGTCGTAATAAGCATGATAAATTTAACACAAAGCCAACCGTCACTTTGCAACCAAACAGGGCTTTTATAAACAAAACACACACAATAATCAGAACTTTAATATTAGAAACATGAACTTCAACACTAAACAGGATAGAAATCATTATATAAAAACATTTACAAGTACAAATCAGCACACACGGAAGACGTTTTCATGTATCATTTGTAATGATGCACATCACATCTATCATTGTCCTATATTTCGAAACAAAAACATTAATGAAAAATTGTTAAAAAACACAATTTATGTAGTAACTGTCTCAGACAAGGTCATCAAACATCGATTGTCGCTCAGGTACTTGTAGAATATGCAACTCAAGACACGCGACGGCCATTCACCCAGGAGTAGCAACAACCTCCCCTATTTCTACAGAATCGGTTGTGAATTATTCTAAGCTGGGTCCTAGTGAAGTAATCTTATCGACAGCAGTCATCGAGGTGACCAGCCCGGTGACTCATGCAACGGAGACAGTACGCGCTCTCTTAGATTGTAGCAGCCAGTCATCGTTCATCTCCTAACACCTGAAAGATAAAGTACACAGCCAATAAATACAATAAAAGTCATAGGAAACGGAAACAATTCATGCAACGAGGTAGTTGAAAGTTCTACTATACACATAAAATCAAAACACGATCCATACAAAATTACCTTACCTTGCTTAGTACTCCAAGAGCTGACAAGCGAACTGCCAAAGGTACCTATAGATAGTCATAAATTAAAATTACCAAGCAACATAAAGTAGGCTGATCCTAACTTTAACATACCGGCAAGAATCGACGTCTTGCTTGGGGCGGACGTATTTTGGGACGTATCGTATCGTCTCGCCTCCTTAAATACTTTTTTTACTAACCTACACTGTCCCACAGCTGGGCAAAGGTCTCCCCCACTTCCCTCCATAAGTTGCGGTCGTATGCCATCTGCTGCTAATCTTTTCGTTATATACTTACGAAAAACGTAATTAATTAAAAGCTAAAACTAATTTACCCCGCTACATACCCCTATAAATTATTTTCTAGCAGACAAGTTAGAATAATTGTATTGTGAGACGTATACGAGCACCGATCGCCTTAGGATATATAAACGACGGTGAGTCAGCACTCAGCATCGTAAAGGCGACCTTGACTGCCTTTGTGGTATAATGCAAAGACAACACATGAAAAATACATTTATTTTCCGTTGAGGGTAACTCTTGAGCACATAAAGGAAAATATCTATCATGGCGGAAATAAATAACTGTAAGCAGTAAACAAGAAAATAGTAAAATAAAACGAAAATGTGTGTAGGTTGTACATTGTTGTACTGCTACAGTATTTTGAGGGGTCCGGAGCAATTACGAGGAACCCTTATAAATTCGCCATCCGTTCGTATTTTCGTCCGTCTGTATGGCTGTCCGTATGTATGGCTGTCCGTATGTATGGCTGTCCGTATGTACACCCATTTTACTCAGAGACTATCAGCCTTACATAAACAAAATTTGACAAGTACTTGGTTCCCGTGAACAGCTACAAAATACCGCAGTAAAATTTTTGAGAAAGGAAAAATAGCTTTAAAAATGGCTTTTATTGTTTTTTTTGGGTGGTTAGGTTATGTGTCACCGTGTAGGGTTATGTGTTAGAGTGTAGGGTTATGTGCCAGCGTGTAGGGTTATGTGTCAGCGTGTAAGACATGGGAAAATAAATATATTTTTTCTTGGTAAACCATTTAACCAGAGTACGAGTAGTAATACTTTCAATGATAATTACACTTTTTTGAGATATAGCGATAAATATGTAAAACATTTAAGTGTTTTACATATTTATCGTTGCTAGAAAATAATTAATCTACCACCAAGAGATCAATCGTAGATTTATCTAACATAAAAAAGTGTAATTCTTTTAAATTACAGCAATGGCTATGGAACCCTACTACATGCGCGTTTCGACACGGTCTTGACCACTTATTTGTGTGAAAATGAAAGATACTTGGAACGAAGCTTCTAATTTTACTGGGTATACCACCAAAATGTAAAATGCGCGTTCTGAATGGGTCTTTTCGAATATGTACAATCTGGGTATCTTCAAAATGCGAATTAATAATTTTCTATCAGGCAACCGCGCTCCATCGTGGACCACAAAGGCAGCTCATCAGGCGAGTTAGCAGTCAAGTGTAAGCCAAGCATACATTTAAAAAGAAGTATATTCCAGACATTCAACGATATTTTAACCTCCGACCCAAAAAGAGGGGTGATAAAAAAAAAAAAAAATATATATTAAATTGAGAAGTTGGGTATAAAAGCATTTTAATATCTCAGCGCTACCCCGAGCTAGCCGAGCTAGCCCCTAAAATAACGAACGACACTCTGATGGTGACGTTTAATTAAAATTGAACAACTTTGTGAAATAAATTGAATGGACATATTTATATTTATAGAAGGAATATACCGCAGCCTAGGACCGCCAGCGTTATTGTTAAAAACTTCATAAAAATCTCATAAAGTAAATTATATTCGTAGGTACTCCTAGTTAAATGGTAAATTATAAAGTTAGGAAAGGAAAAATCATATAGTCGAATTGAGAACATTCTTTTTTTTGGAAGTCAGTTAATAAATATCCTACTAAGCTATGCTTAAGCTTAAGCTTGAACGTAACTTATGATATTGAGTGTACGTTTTCGCAAGACGTTTTTTTTCGTTCAACTGCAGTTAAATGTATTTTTAATCGACTTCAAAAAGAAGGAGGTTCTTTATTCGACTGGTTTTGTATGTTTTAACGCGATTACTTGGCAGTTTTTTTTTATTATAACCTAACCCCCCTTCTTTCTCACTATTTCTAAACATATCAAGTAACGTTAATGAAATCAATATTGTCGTGTTACATCGCTCTCGACCAGATTCTATAAAACGGATAATGTAATGTTTTGGATAGATTGTGAGTAACGATTGCGGATCTTTTGTTCGTCGTCCTTTCTCTACAAACAGTCTAATTTATGAAACATCTCTAAGGGACCGGTATTCATTACCTGGATCATTATTCGAACCTGAAAAACTTATAAAAAGGATTCTGTACTAACCTCCTAGAGTTAGCGACGAAACGCTTCTGTACTAACCTCCCAGAGTTAGCGACGAAACGCTTCTGTACTAACCTCCCAGAGTTAGCGACGAAACGCCTCTGTACTAACCTCCCAGAGTTAGCGACGAAACGCCTCTTTACTAACCTCCCAGAGTTAGCGACGAAACGCTTCTGTACTAACCTCCCAGAGTTAGCGACGAAACGCCTCTGTACTAACCTCCCAGAGTTAGCGACGAAACGCTTCTGTACTAACCTCCCAGAGTTAGCGACGAAACGCTTCTGTACTAACCTCCCAGAGTTAGCGACGAAACGCTTCTGTACTAACCTCCCAGAGTTAGCGACGAAACGATTTTCTCAACACCAATGAATTAATAATTTCTATCACAGAAAGTGTTATTCGTTGGTTACCGTACGGATACTAGATATATAACAATAAATATAGGTATATTTGTAGGCATTTTTACACAACACATTTTTTTACACATTTGTATAGCCTCAAACTAAGCAAAGCTTGTACTATGGATAACCAGATGGCTGATATATATAACCATTATATATCTATCCATCCTGAGCACTATGTAAATATGTATGTATAAATGTCTATGTATGTATGTATATTATATAGTAAATAACAGGTTAGTAAAAATACTGAATCTCATTAATTTTCGCTAGGCTTTATTCGAGATATGAGATTAACGCTATCATTCTGTAGTTATGATTGCTGTTACCAGCTCGCGCTCGGCGGTAATATAACCCGGTTTGTTCAACTGAGTAATTAAACTTTACATTTGTTTACTCAATTATAACGGTTTTCACATTATACGCTCTCAAAATATTTTATATTTTGATTTTAAAAGGAGTACCTACCAAGCTGGAGCTTCAGTTAAAGTGGAACTTCGTGGTGGCAAAGGCTTACTAGCTTCTTCCTTCAGATCAAAAATGTATTGCCAAGAATCTAAACGTATGTTTTAACACCTACATTTGAGAGTCTGTTCCAATTCCAGGTGTGCTTATCGACTTCTATTACACCGTAACAGGTGAGCTGTAGTTAAATGTCTGACGAAAATGCAAAAGTTGTACCCATTATACGAGTGTTTCTAGACTGATCACAGATTTTCTGACTAACAATAGTTATTTGTGCAACAAGAGAGCAAACTCGTTCTTTGCTGCGAGTGCTGATTTTGAATCCTGAGTGTGGCGAGGGATTCAAAGGCACGAGATGCAAAAAACTTTGCTCTCGTGTAACACACATAACTTTTCACTTCAGCAGCGAGAACACTTTAGGAGATAAAAATATATTACGTAACATTATTGAAACTAGAAATAAATATTTACAGGTTAAATATCAGTTTTATTTGCAGTAAATACTTTTTTTTCGTTTAAATACAACAATAAGTAAAAAAATCAATAAATTACATTAAAAGACAATTATCTTTTTGCAAAATTCCTTTAGTTAGTACGAAATTCCGAACGTGTTTGTCTTTGAGGTCGAATTCAAAATCGGAACTTCGAAAGGGCTGGTCTTTGTCTCTCTCTCTCTTTCTAATGGCGGGAAAGAGATAGAGTGTGAATGTTTCGAATTGTATGATTAACCCAAGGCTGAATAAAATATTCGCGGCTTTCTGAAAAAAAATAATTAAAAAGTTACTCAGTGAGCAAAATCGCATTTTGCTCACTGATTTCAGGCAGCAAAACCTACATGTTTGAGCTACTGAAGTGAAACATACTTTACTCTGCGTGATTTGAATTTTACAATTTGTATTTATGTGAATTGTAAGCATCCACTATTAGAAACATCAGACCCATAAGGTCCGATATCAGTTTTTTGGTGAATGCGACATACGATCTTATGACACCAGGATCATAAAGTCGGATGTCCAACAGATCAATAACGAGGCATCCGGCCTGTGGTACTGATGCATAGATCTTAGAAAAGCTCTCTTTAAGTTGTTGGTCAGAGAAAAATCACCTGACGCAATATATCACTTGTCCATAAATATAATACAGGTTATATTTAACTAAATGTGATGCCCATATGCCGCTACTTTTGTTTGGGCATCCAATTTATTAAAAAAATATTTTATATAAAAAAAAAAAAAAAAAAAATTGTATGTAATTAGATACTTATTGCGATTTTGGAAGTCAAAAAATGTTTACATTTTCCGGAGTCTCGATCAACTTGTTAATATTTATAATACATACTATTCAAAAGTTTTTTTTAAAATAAATCTTTATTTTTATAGGCTAGGATTACTTTTGTACAAATTTACAGCCAAAACGCGCGAACGGTATTTCGGTATCCCCGGTTCCCAACAACGATACATTCGCCGAAAACGATCCTAAAACACTTTGAGTAATGAAAAATGTTCCGATACGTTCATGATCTATTACTTTGAGTACAACTCGGTAATTGAGTTGAGGAGTGGCGTTTAATAACAGTAGGGCTGGTGAGTGTCCTCTTTTTGTTTGAGTCGATGATAGCTGTGAACGAAATACCCTGGCTATTAAAGGTCGTCGTATTTCTTATAAAATAAAATGTTATTTTAAGTATATTTTTTCTAAGAGATGCTTAAAACCAACGACTGATACAACTGTCTATTTCTGTAGAATTTTTGATAGACGATGCTTTGAATGCGTAGTATTGAGAAATAATCGAGCCTTCTACTTGAGGGGCGTGGCCGGTGCCCTTAATACTTCCTCTTGGTTACAATAATAATTAAGAGTATCATATTCATCGTTACCATAAACACTTTAGACATTTAATTTGAAACAGTTGAATCTGACATAGTGCTAGCTTGTTTACTCACCAAACTTGGCTAAAAGGCCTTGAGTGTGAGAGTCTTGAAATATGATTAAAGAACTTAATTGCTCATTTATTTTGTTTTGTGCTTTGTTCATTTATTTATGCTCTGAACGATTCAGTTCATTCTTGTGGTTAAATTCAATTGAGCTCGAATTCGCGAGGCTGCGTGGAAAGGAAGCAAATCCTTTAAACGAGCATAATAATAATAACATGGCGTGGCGCAGTTTTTAAATGGCTAGTTTATCCAAATTTAATATTTATATAAGAGTAGATATTAAATAGCAAAATATTGAGGACGAGATATTCCTGATGTTCGTCAACTCATTTGTAATAATTGTAGTTAAAAAAAAAGAAAAAAAAAAAACGATTTTTAATACGCAATTCCTTTACTTGGGTGATATTTTTAAGTTATTTTGTTATAAACACCTACTGATCCTATTTTGATAAAATTTATATGGGACAACCTCTGAGGTATAACATACTAATAAAAAAACCGGACAAGTGCGAGTCAGACTCGCCCACCGAGGGTTCCGTACAAACTAGTAGATAAAAGGGGGAAATCATATTTTTTTTTATTTTCCTTCGTAAGCCGAAAAATATACATCGCAAAAATATTTAAAAACCTGTTTTAGCTTATGCTATTGAAACTCTTTCATATGATACCCCACATGATACGGTTACACACTTTAAAATTTGGTCCTTCATTCCTTGCATAAAGACACTATTTTTTGTGATTAAATTAAAAATGTCAATATTTCGGATTTTTTCGGATTTTTGCTTATATACTCTAACACAATGCTTTTTGCCAAATTTCACTGTTCTAGGTCAACGGTAAGTACCCCATAGGTTTTGATTCCCTTGTGAGTGTCGAAATGTGCGTTTTTTACGATATATTCAGCTGTATAATTTTTTTACGAAACTTAGAAACTTTATTTTTCTTTCTGCAGCAAGATGCTATGGATTTGCGTATATGGTTTTAATTTGAACGCGATACCTTCACGCGTTTCCGAGATAAAGGTCTTGACACCCCGACAGACGGACAGACGGACAACAAAGTGATCCTATAAGGGTTCCGTTTTTCCTATTGAGGTACGGAACTCTAAAAACAATTCATTATTGACTGAAAAATTTATAAACTAACATAAAGTCGAATTGAGAACCTCCTTCTTTTTTGAAGTCGATTAAAAATAAAATCACCGCCCTCTGGTAACATAAACAGATAATTATGCCATACCCCCACTCAGGAGTCTGTGGTATAAATCGAGTATTAATATCAAAGTTTCTACATCGTGAACTGAGTGGCAGCCCTACGAGCCTACGACGCTTGCATTTACTTTAATAACGGCGTGTTGGTCACGTCATTTATCATATGTTTCGCATTATGTTTAACATCGTTGAGGTGCTCTTGTCATTGACTTGGCAGTCCTTCACTTTACTGTTCACGTATATAAGTGGATCCTATCTTATTTTATTGGTGAACATCAGTTATGGATCACTCGGTACGATCTTAGTTTTCTTGCTCCATATATTTACACCAAAAAAGGAAGGACACAATTAAAGCAAACGTAAATAAGAAATAATCTGTATGGTGGTGTGAAATAGTGGGCATAGTATCATCATCATCATTTCAGCCATAAGAAGTCCACTGCTGGACATAGGCCTCCCCCATGGATTAGTATGATGACATCAAATAAGTACTCAGGCACGCTTTTGTTGTTATCCAGCTTGTAACTACCTACGTTCTAGTTATCATTTTGTTGGGGACAGCCGACAACTCGCTCCAAGTCTAGCCGTCCGCTTATCTATGTCCTGCCAGTTACAAATATCTCTTAATGTTCTTGAATTCTTAATGAAGGTTTGTTCAGTTCGCGAGGTATGCGCTTGATTTATGCTGCTTTTTAATTTGTCCAAGTAATTTATTTTCTTTAGAAATACATACTACAAATATACATAGATTTAAACCACATTTTGCTAATTAGTCTTGTTCTCTGTGTTCATATATTTTGCATGAGAGTACTTCCATACTCCGAGTAGAGCTTAAAACTTATACTTTACCGGATTTATTATTTGCCAATTTATTATTATTTAACATCAACAAGACTAGGGCAATCATTTGATTGGAAACCATATTATTATGTAACATTAGTTATTATTATTTAACGTCAACAAGACTAGGGCAATCATTTGATTGGAAACCATATTATTATGTAATATTAGTTATTATTATTTAACGTCAACAAGACTAGGGCAATCATTTGATTGGAAACCATATTATTATGTAACATTAGTTATTATTATTTAACGTCAACAAGACTAGGGCAATCATTTGATTGGAAACCATATTATTATGTAACATTAGTTATTTTTACCTAAACATTTAAAACCTCAGTCAGCCCTAAATATATGTGACAAACATGTTTACATTGTAACGATATCATCGAACTCATAAATCTCGTCATAATAATAGCAACTACACAGTACTGTAGTTGCGGATCTCTGAAACCAAGCCCGTGTGCGGAATCCGCTGAATCCTTCCCGCTGCCGAGTTTCTAGATCTTGTTAAAACTTGGAGCTCGTTCCGAATACCAAGTGGTTCTTTGTGGACGCCCTCGCCTAGCCTATACAGTAGTACCCGTGCGCCCCCGTGCACCCCCGTGCGCCCCGGGTTCACGGGGTTCACTTCCACGAATATACTGAACTTATGGAATACAGTTTATAATACCACTTGGTGGATGTACATTATTATTTTATCTTTTTAGAATTGTCTAATAATAGTAGTTTACCAATAAATGTATCATTATAATGAATGTTTGGGTAAACAAACCCCCGACCTAAGAAGAGGGGTGTTATAAGTTTGAGGTGTGTTTCTGTGTATCTGTTTGTGGCATCGTAGCTCTCAAACAGATGGACCGATTTTGATTTAGTTATTTTCTTAGAGATAGAATTTAATCGAGAGTGTTCTTAGCAATGTTTCATCAAAATCGGTTCAGTCATTTTTTGTTTGGGTTTTAGAGGTTTCTAAGCTTACACTTGTTAATGCGTCTATTTGAGCAAGAATATATATCTTAAATAAAAACAGCGAAGCTATCGATCTGCCTGGTCTCATATTATCATAACTAAACGCAATGACTTTCCATTACGTGGACGTAAAGCCTAAAACAAAATTCCCGAATATAGTGTCCTGGGTTGACCGATACTCATACACAATGACGAACTTCAAGATTTTGATACAAATACCACCGTCTAAGTCGCCGCGCTAAAGCCTACAAGTCGACGCAACGCCGACGCAACGCGCCGTGTGGACCGGCCCTAATTTAGTTAGATTGAGAACTCTAGAGACGTCTATTTTGCCGCTTCGAATTATTTTGAAAATCTAAATTATTTTAATCATGTAAGGGGTCTAATTAGATCTCATTGAGCTCGGACGTTTCTGATGACTGACGCTACATCCCGTTGATACTTTCTCAAAGCTAAACGGCTGAAGATCATGCAATTTGATAAGTTGTTTCGATATTAATAACGTCAATTTCTATCAAAAATCTTATAAACTTTCGGTACTAACAGAAATATGTAACAGTAAATGACATGTCAACTATTATGTTGGAGTCGAAAAGAACGTATACTCGTAGGTACACACGGCGACACTTTTCAAAACATAGGACCATTCCAGTGACATTTTTCCGCGGTAACGTTGCGGCGAACTTTGGTTCTAACTTCCCTGTTATAGTGGACGAGCTCATTATTTTGTTTCGGCCATAAAAGTTATATTATACCTCCAGCGGCTGGAGATGAGCTTATAGGACCGCAGCCGCTGCGGCGGACGGGATTTACTTCATGGATTGCAAGCTAAATATTAACAACACCGTATAAGAAGATCTTTTTAAACCAAAATTATTATATTAATAAATATAATATTAAAAGAAAAACAAGATACCCGACTGCATAAGAGCGAATTTCGTAGTGTAACCTACGCTTGCGTTACACTATGTTGAGTGTACGTTTGTGTGAGAAGGTGTGCAGTTGTGCACTAAACTACTGTATGATTTATTCAAATGACCATTCTTTAAAATAACTTTTGTGAAACCACTTATTTGTTGCGAAATAGTGGGAGGCTACGAACAAGCGCATGTTTTATTATTTTGGTTTTTGATAAAGTGTTATCTGTCTATCTATATAAGTAACATTTACAAATAAACTATGTTAACTACTGAAAATTAAAACTATGATAGATTCACATTTAGATATACTTATTTACCCACAATCATAACACATTAAATTATGTATATCTAAGCTGTGAATAAATATATAAATATTTATGGACATTTCACACAACACCATAAAGCGCAAACTAAGCAAAGCTTGTACTATGGAACTAGATGGCTAATAGAATACATATACTTATACTTTTTTATAAATACATATGAATATGATACATAGAACCACTCAAACACAGAACAAACATCCATGCTCATCACACAAATGTTTGCTGGGTGGGGATCGAACCTACGACCAACAGCTCAGCAAGCAAATATACTACCAACTGAGCCACAAGGTAATTCCGGGTGCCGGTTCACAAAATCTTAAAATCACACTTAATTAAACAGTTTTCTGATTGATGAATTGGTAATGACGTTGGTCCTGAAAATGTATCTTATGTTCTTAACCAATTTGTTGTAGTATCTAGTTACCAAATTTCATAGTGACCTAATAAAAACGTAACAAATACACATGTAGACACTTGGATATGGAGTCACTTGGACATGGAGTCACTTTTGCTTTTATGATGTATGTTATATTAACACTCATGGTACATGTTATTTCTAGTTGAGATTGATGACAATACCAATACATTGATAGATAAAGATGTATCATCCCGCTTGTACACATATTGATTTATCCGAATACGCCATTTTTATAAAAACATATTTTAGACGAAAATAAATGGTTTCAGAAGGATTGACAAAATAAACATTTCGTTATCATACTTTTTGTTTTCCTCGATTCCAAGAAAATTTTGAAAAAAGCGTCACATTTCAGGAGTATCAAATGGCCAAGATCGGCTTTTTATAAAAATATGGTTATTTTTGAAAAGAAATATTGACAGATGAAAACGAAACTAAGTATGGTAACAATTGAATAAAAATAGATACTTAGATAAACTGTTTATTGTCCGAACCTTAAGTCAGGCGGCCTAATCTTTAACAGTAATCTTTTCCAGGCAACCATGGGATGAATTATTATTACAAGAACAATACAAGAATTATTGTGTTTTACTTTATGTTGCAAGACTATTTTGCAGTCATTTTTCATGTAATATTTTTTTGTCATCAGTCTGTGAATTCTATACAAAATTTTACAGGAAAATACATATTGAGCTTTAGAAATTAAATATTTATAACTAATCGTGTTGGCAAAGCGGGTGCCATAGCAAAAAAACCGGTAGGTATACAAAGACTGCGCCCTGGCGCCGGGATACTAGAACACGGCATCGGTATCTTCTGCCTGCTGTAAGAGCCCACTAAAAGGGGACTTCTGGATCCGGGGTTCGTCGGGAGTGGGACCCTGACCTACTACCCAAACAGGCCCAAGGTGGACGCGCAGAGTAGGACAATCGTCGAAGGCCTAGCAGCCTGAGGAGGAACTGTGTCACAGTGCTGAGGGCTCCGGTATTTGTTACGTCAAGAGAAGTCCTCCGTTTAGCACTAAGGCTGGCCACTTGGGGGGTTCGTGGGTCATGGGTACAATCCCACATACTTAACCAGGTTGCATCCACAATGTAGAACGTGAACGGATATCTTTGGAAGATTTCCACCTCATCTAAAAGGTATACAAAGGCTACATTTTCACGACAGAAATGTAAGGTTTTTCAGGTATATGTATGGATGTATGTTGCTATATTACCTTCAGCTGTAGTCTACGAGTAAGTGGCTTCACCGAATTGTGTTTTTATTTGCGAGATGTCGTTACATTTATATTATCGTCTTTACATCTAACGTTACATTTATATTATCGTCTTTACATCTAACGGTACATTTATATTATCGTCTTTACATCTAACGTTACATTTATATTATCGTCTTTACATCTAACGTTACATTTATATTATCGTCTTTACATCTAACGGTACATTTATATTATCGTCTTTACATCTAACGTTACATTTATATTATCGTCTTTACATCTAACGGTACATTTATATTATCGTCTTTACATCTAACGTTACATTTATATTATCGTCTTTACATCTAACGGTACATTTATATTATCGTCTTTACATCTAACGGTACATTTATATTATCGTCTTTACATCTAACGGTACATTTATATTATCGTGTTTACATCTAACGTTACATTTATATTAACGTCTTTACATCTAACGTTACATTTATATTATCGTCTTTACATCTAACGGTACATTTTTTTGGCGAAATAGTAAAACTCCATGTAAAATTAAATACTTTATGGTAGTCTCACCTAGCGAAATCTAGGTGTTCATAGCATAATATTGTATTGTATTTATCGTATATATTCGAGCTTTTCAGTTTTTAACGTAAACAAATCAATACTTAATGGAGCTAGGATACAAGGTCTAAAATAACGTTCGAAAAGGAAAAACATTTAATATCTACTGTAACCTAACTCTAACTGGCGATGTTTCTAATGTTCTAAATTGAAGTTTGTGCTACTTTTTTGTTAGCATTTAAAGATACGTACATATCAGTAGCCTAGCTTAGAACAAAATTATACAAGTGAAATATATATAAATATAAGTATGTACTTGTTAGTTGAAAACTATCGCTTGTTCCTAGAAATATAGATCCTCCCAAGATCAGCTATTTACAAGGATAGATTTATGTAAGGTAAGACTCTATATTATGTTGGCATCGATGATAAATCGTGACGCAAACGCGACTTATCAAAGCCTGTGGCCGTGCTATCTCATAGATGTTGTAGAAACTATCAGGCGTTTCGGATAGTGCGTCTAGATAATTATATTCATTATAGACTTTGAAATTACGCATCGGGTAACAGATTCAGCATTGAAGGCCTTTTTATGTGCTTACGAACCAACATATTCGCGTTACGCCCATGTATTCATATACCGTCTTACTTATAAACGTACGTTAATATCTTGTTCACTGAATAAGGACTTGTCACGTTCTGTCAGACGGGAACTGTCACGTGCGAAAACGAAACAAAACACAAAAATTTATATTTATATTTATTATATGTTTAACTAAAATGCGAATATTCAGCGTTTCTAAGAGACGGACAGTATTAATTGCCGTCAATTTTATACGGTGAAGGGAAACAGAGAGCTTTTAATCAATATTGTAATATGTAAAGTCAGTATTCATTCCAATCAGTAAGATTTTGTAAAGCGTTTGGGGCCCCGCTGCCGGCAACAAAGTGTTTTTAAATTAGCTTCTATTTTTTTCAGCGAATAATGCATAAATAATATGTTGGTGAGCTAGGTTACTGCACAGCTCCGTATAGTGTCCGTGGGGGGTGCAAGCCACAGTTCCGGTCACGGCACGATTGGTCAGGCAGCCGGACGCGCGGTAACGAGTCATCGGACGATGAGAGTCGCTTCACCGGAACAAAGTCTATTGATACACCCACAACTACTCGTACCTACACAAGGAGTGTCGAAACGCTCCAAACTCGCCACCTTACGCCGGCTTCAAGCTGTTGAAACATTTTTTCGCTTTTCAATCGTGATTGGCTTTTAAGATCGAACGATATCTAAAATTTCATGTCACTCCTGCAAATCGTTGAGGTTGCCTGTACTATCAGTTTCTATTATATTATTAAATCCTTATTAAAATTTAACGAGCATACAACATTTCAAAATCGTAAACATAAAGGAAGTATTTGGGCTTGTAAGATTTGTGGGTACTAAGCAAACACACAGATACAAATGAAACTAATAGGTATAAAGCTTGCAAATAGCAATTAGCGTCGATGTACAACATGTGGATATCTGAAAAAAAATCGTTAAAACAAAAAAAAATGGAACACATTTTATTATTTTTAATTTTGTAAATTTTCTTTCACCGAGTCACATACATCTATCTAGTCTGCTACAATGTTGGAAAACTTGGAAATGTCCTGTTTTGTATGTACAATAAAATGGCCACATTAGCTCTCTCCTCAGTTCTCGAAACTTTTAACTCTTGCGAAATAGTTTGAGTAGCGTTGCTGCCGACGACACCACTCACTCACTTAACACTCAAACTCCTGCTCAAAGTGAAACTATCTCTTACAGGTGCTTACCTACTGTTCTCGGATGTGTGGGAGATCATTGATTATCTCGTTTCAGATTACGTCATATATTAGTATAAATACATTGCCAAATAGGATGCGTACTTAGCGCTAACCTGACGCCACGCTGTAGCGTCGAATTGTGTTGGATGACACATTGTATTAGCCGTCAATCAAAATACGTACGTTGCATACAGCTAGCGCCGGTACTCTATTTGACAGCTAATATCAGCTGTAGTACAATGATGTATATATAATACGTAAATAGGGTTTCCCCGGTTCTGCGTGGTGAGCCTCAATAATGGTGATCGCGCGACTCGTCTTGAGTCGCGACACGTCGGGCAACGCTATTAGACACTATCAGCCTTACCGAAAAACGTTACTTAACTTTAACATATTTTGTCAACTTGTCGCTGACACGTTATGACACTTGCGGAAAGAAGACAGAGAATTTAAGACAATGGTTAAAGTTAAGTAACGTTTTTCGGTAAGGCCATATGTATTGTGACTTGTATATAAGGCTAAGATACTAAAATGCCTTAAGGATGTGTCATATCCTCGAAGCTGCTGAGAACTGAGATTTGGCATCCTTTTACTTAATATTCAAGGGGTACCTCTCTACAGATAACATCTTATTGCTGTAGTACAACACAATTCAACGCTATACCGCGGCGTCAAGCGCTTTGGCACGCGAAGTAGGTGTTCTATTTGGCAAACCCTTAACCTAGAATAGAGTTCACGCCTCATTAGCTCGTAAAGCTTGCTGTCCAAGTGTAAAGAACACCGCATTCTATCCCCGATGCACGATGCACGATGGTGGAAACTGATTCAATGATTCTAACATGACGGAAACTTACCTACCTCTTTGTACAAGACACGGATAAAATTAAAACATCAACAAACGGAATCCTAAAAAGCTTTTGAACTATATTCAAAAGCGTTTTAGGATACCGTGGTAAACATGGAGCCCTTATAGGTAATTGCTGTCTTAGTTTAAATACTTAAGTATATCTTAAAATAATTTAGAAATTTAGCTTATGAATTTATAAAAACAGAAATATTTATTGGTGCACATTTCACACAACAACATCTAGCCCAAACTAAGCAAGGCTTGTAGGAAACTAGATGGCTGATAGAATACATACATACTTTTATTTGTAAATACATACTTATGATACATGAAAGAACCAGACATAGAACAAACATCTATGCTCATCACACAAATGTCTGCCCTGGGTGGGGAACCAACCCACGACCTGCAGCTCAGGAGGCAGTCGTACTACCACTGAGCCATGAGGCCTGTCTAAGCATGTTGCTTCACTTCGTCTAAACATTTATTGAATCGTTCACATAAAAAGATTTGCAAATGTGGGAATCATATTATGTGAATTGCGTGAAGCATGTTATATAAAAACAAGTATCTATATTAAACAAAAAATAAAATACCCGACTGCAGAAAAGCGAGTTTTGGAATTTAATTTGACGATTTCGTTCCGTTTGATACGGTGTTGACGTGTACGTTTTCGTGGGAAAGTGTGCGCAAAGTCTCTGTAAAAGGTTACGAATGCGCATTCTGTATAATCATTTCAGCATTCCAGTATCTTACAATCACTTATTTTCCATGACAAAGTTTGTTGGAGGCCATGATAGCGCATTACACCACTCGCGGTTCGATTACAGACGGACAGAAGTCTGTCTGTAATATTTCATTGTGTCAATCTTGTGCCTGAAAAATGTTTTTTTAGATTATCTTGTTTTTAGGGTTCCGCACCTCAAAAGATAAAAAACGGAACCCTTATAGGATCACTTTGTTGTCCGTCTGTCTGTCTGTCCGGGTGTCAGGACCTTTATCTCGGGAACGGGTAAAGGTATTGTGTTGAAATTAAAACCATATACGCAGATCCATAGTCTCTTGCTGCAGAAAGAAAAAGGAAAATTTTCAGTTTTCGTAAAAAAAGTTACAGCCGAATATGTCATAAAAAACGTAAATTTCGACACTCACAAGGGAATCAAAACCTATGGAGTACTTCCCGTTGATCTAGAACTAAGAAATTTGGCAAGAAGCAATATGTTAGAGTACACATGAAGGAAAAAAACCCAAAACTTAACATTTTTAATTTAATCACAAAAAAATGGTGTCTTTATGCAAGGAATGAGGGTCCAAATTTTAAAGTTCTTTAACCGTATTATGTGGGGTATCATATGAAAGAGTTTCATTAGCATGAGCTAAAACAGGTTTTTAAATATTTTTACGATGTATATTTTTCGGTTTATGAAGGAAAATATAAAAAAATACATGATTTCCCCCTTTTATCTACTAGTTTTTACGGAACCCGCGGTGGGCGAGTCTGACTCGCACTTGTCCGGTTTTATTTTTTAGGTTGATCGAACGAAACGCTTTAGCCCCGCTTTTATTTTGCGTACCGCCTAATGGATGTAATCTGGGTGTCTCCAAATGGCGAGTGAATAAGTTCCTACTAGGAAAACACACTTCATTGTAGACCGCATCAGTCACTTAACATAAAGCGAGTTAGCGACAAGTGCAAGATTGCGCTTTCTAATAAAAGTTAAATATATTTTCATTTCTATGGTCAAGCTTACTTGTAGCTACTATTAGTTGTGTCTTTTATAAATGTTTTTTATAGATATTTATATTTAAAAATCTCTTTAAGGAAACGAATAAACTTCGTCCTTAAAAGGTCATAATCGTAAAATAAAAAAGAAACTTTCTCCGTTTATTAAAGTACGTGCGTACTTCGCCTAAAGAAATATTCAGACCCTTTCCCAAAACAATGCACCGTCATTTCTTTTTTTAGGATCTCCAGCATCATATTTTATACAAAAAGGGTGTTTTGTATTATATTACTGTACCTACTCAGGGCAAGGGCTAGGGCTAGCTCCACACCGGAGAGTATACGTAGCGCCAAACTTCTTGACCAATATTTCATAATGCCTTCTCTTTTGTGTTCAACAAAATTATAAGAGAAGTCATGAAACTTTGCTCAAGAAATTTGTCGCTAACTGTAATTAACTGCTTTGTTTCTCTGTCCCTCTGTCTATTTATGAATATCTTATTTTTTATGTTATAGGCTTACGCTTGACCGCCAGCCCACTTACAGTTTGGCATAGATAATTATAGGTGAGAATCTAGAAAAGGACAAAGGATATTTTAGTACAATCACTTCCATCACCGTCATCATAACGTGAGCCTTTCGTATGTCCTTTCATTAACTTTAACCTTCATAAATGTTGGTAAGTATGCCAAAGAGATATGAAATGATTAGTTCAGGAACTACGCTGTTCACATGTCTAAACATCCAAAGGATTTGAATGTGTAAGTGCAGCGCATAGAAGAAATTGTGATAGGCAGCAGTGGACTTCTTGTGGCTGAGATGATGATGATTAGAGTAGGAATTTGTGTGCTGCAGATTAATGCTAACTCATTTACTCTTTAGATTTACTCTTCAGGTCTGTACTTAAAAAATATATGTGTATGGTGCGGTCCCGGCCTTAGTGTCAGTACATCAGTGTGGGTAGAGAGATGGACGAGCGAGACGATTAATGTCTGTCGAGTGGAATAAAGATGTGTGAAGCTGCTCTGCAGCGACGCGCGACGGCCAGATGGAAACTAACTGCTGGTGATTAGGATAGCTTAGTTTAATTTAGAGCGATAGCCACGAAACATTCGCTTATGAAGCTATATAATATTATATACCTTAGCTCGAGTTTTACTATCTTAGAAATATATATTAATGCAAGAAATCTGTGCTGTAGGTATATGTATATGTCTTGAAAAATAAAAAAAATATTCGTACTATATTCCCAGCACACCCAGATCAACACTGCATTGTGTATTTTTTTTCTGAATAGCTCAAAAACAGTTATCCCCGTTATAGGAAATAACAGGTTTTCGTTTTTTTTTATTTTTTTTTATTCGAAAATAGGCTTGCGCTTGACCGTCAACTCACCTGGTGTTAAGCGACAGTTACGGTCTACGATGGAGCGCGCTTGCCAAGAAGAAACCTATTCACTCGCGATTTGAAGACACCTAGATTATAGCCAGTCGGAAAGACCCATTCAGGAAGCGCATTCCACAGTTTGGCGGTACGTACAATGAAAGTGGAGCCAAAGCGTTTCGTACAACCATATAATGATGTCGCTTTTTCGTGCTTCTTACTGTCCGATAGAAAAATGGGCATGGGGGAATGAGATCATGCAAAGCAGACGCACACTCACCGAAATGTATGCGAAAAAAACCGACAAACTAGCTAAGTACTTTGCGACGATGCTCCAGACTTTGAAGTTTAGTCCGGACAAGGGAATCGTCACAAATGAGCCTCTTAGCACGCCTATTCTTTCGGTTATTCTGATCCTTTGCTATGAGATTTACCAGAATAACCAAACAATCGTTATCTACGTCATAGGTGATAGCGGGGTTTCGATTATTCAGAAGGAATTGTTAGTTTTAACCACCTTCCAAAAAGAAGGAGGTTCTCAATATGTTATATGTTTCTTTCCGCTCCGCCTAATACATTCAATTCAATTTCATTTATTTCACTTAGGTATTGAAACAATACACTTATGAATAGTCAGAAACAGCTAATTCAGATAATTTAACAAATTGTAAAATAAAATAAAAACTACATACATTAGAATACTAATGCCAAGTAAATAAAATAAAATTAATATCATAAATTCATTCAATATATCAAAATAAATATAAATTGTAAGAAATGTCCTTAAAAATCATTATAAATATTGTTATTTGTCATTATTTAAAGCCAATGCCGTGTCAATATTAATGTTTCGCCAGGCCTTTTCGTCTTTTATGAAATAATCTATATCATAAATAAGCCTTTTTTACCAAGAGCTTTTTTAGTGTAAATCTAAATTGATTTTCAGTAAGGCTTGTTATAGATGAAGGCAAAATATTGTAAAACTTAATACAATTTCCTAAAAAAGATTTACTTATTTTTACTAGTCTTCTCCGAGGTAATTGATACTTACATCTCGCCCGTGTATTATAGTCATGGCCAGCCCCGCGCTCAACAAAATGTTGCAGGTTTTTTCTGGCATATAAAATACAGGAGAATATGTATTGGCAAGGCATTGTCAAAATGTCAATTTCTTTAAAACGTTCTCTCAGGGACTCTCTAGACCCAAGCCTATAGATGGCTCTAACCGCCCTCTTTTGGAGAACAAAAACCGAATTTACATCCGCTGAATTTCCCCATAGTAAAATTCCATAACTCATGATGGAATGAAAGTAACTGAAATATACAATTCTAGCCGTATGTATATCAGAACACCCCCTTATTTTCCTAACAGCATAAGCTGCAGAGCTTAATTTAGCTGACATTTGTTTAATATGAGGACCCCATTGTAATTTAGTGTCTAAAATTAGGCCTAAAAACTTTGTTTCGCAAGAGAATATTAAAGGTTCATTGTCTATTTTGATAGCATTCAAGGTCCTATTGTTGGCTAAGGTAAAGATAAGGCAATTGTTTTTTTGTGTATTTAAAGCCATTTAGAGACTTCACAGAGAACTCTGTTTATTTCATCTGTATTCATGGTTTTGCGGTTGACGTTAAATAATAACGAGGTGTCATCCGCAAACAAAATTATTTTAGCAAAGTTTTTATTTTGGTTGGTTTTTTGGTTTTTGATGGTTCTTTTTTTAGAATTTTATTTTCTCTCTTTCTTGTCTTGAATTTTTCTTTGGTAGGTCTTTTCATCAGAGGTAGTCCCATATAAATTTTATCAAAATCGGTTAAGAACTTAGGTTTTTATAACGAAATATCTGAAAAATGTCATCCAAGTAAACGAATTGCGTATTTTCAAGACGCATCTATTTTGATAAAATTTATATTTATATGGGACTACCTCTGAAGTAGTTACCAACAATTGGTGGAGTAATCGCGTAACAAATATACAAAACACCACACAGTCTAGTTGAGAACGTGTCGGCGGCGGGGCGGCGGCGGCGCGGCGGCGGCGCGGCGCTAGGGAGATAGCGGTGTTACCCTACTCATTGCCTTCAGCAGTATAAGGTCATGACTGTCTTGTCTATTCAGTCTGATTCATCAAACTTACTTCTCCCGTAAATTTAATTCCAGGCTCGAGGCGGGAGGGGGAGGGGAGGGGAGGGGAGGGGGGGAGTAGGTGAGCACCTGCACACGTGACCCGCCTGCTGAAATTCACTTCAATAAGTTTTATATACTATTATATTTATGTTATATTTTACAAATCACTCGAATTCCTCAAAATTGCATTATTGTTAAATTTCTTTGCGACGCGATACAAATGAAGTTGTCTATTACGCTCGTGGCACGGCTTCAGGTAAACAACAAGAACCGGTCTTGCATCGTTGCGCGCACACACATCGACGCACGCATACTGGGCTCACCTAACAACGCTGCGGCGATGTGTCGGTGAGCTGATAACATAATGTACCTACTATATTTGTACTTATTTTCGCGAGAAGTTGTCGGCTCCGGGAAACAGGAATCCTAGTCCGGAGCCTGACGCACTTGTAATTATATCATGTATATTTTTATACAATAAATAATTTTGAATTTGAAATTTGAATATAAACCTACACAATTACTAGGCAATAAGTACTTGGCGTGTTTTTGTTTTTCTTGCGCAGTCGGGTAAAAACGCAACAATGATTCGTATAGACCTTCAATAACATTTGGGGCGCGATCCACTGAGCTGATCCCCAGCATGTCACTTTTCATAGCTCTTTGTGTTACACTGATGTTGTAGATTATGTTTTAGTGACATTGGCCATAAACGTTGCTCTTTAGGCACTGCATGATTTAAAGACGTCGTCTAGTTTTCTAAAGGCAGCCCACCCGAGCTGTAGCCGCTCACCGACCTTCTGTGACTGAGAGTCTTCGACATATTTGTACTCAATAAAATTAGGTTGCCAGAAATATAGAAACCTGTTTTAGTCCTCATCGAACATACATATCGTCGAGTTTTGTGCGACCGTCCTCAAACAACTGAAATCAAATAGGAGAATATACGAGTAGGTGCCTTTACGAGTATCACTGATCTGACCCTTGACTTTCTACTAAATAGATATGAAATAAACTGGAACTGTCAGTCAACGTATTAGCGCAAAAACGGTCCACCATTGGTCAGCATCATACAAATACAAAATACAAATACAAATAGTTTATTATCAACCAAAAGATACAGAAAACCAGTACAAGTACTTCTTAATTTATTGAAAAATTGGTGACCAGGTTCACACAGAGATGTTCTTGTGAACCCTGCACTAGGTATGAAACCTGTATCGCAGGCGTCCACATGTACTGCTTTATCCAAAGAAAATAACAGAACGTGCAGTGAATTTTACAGGATATCTTAAAATTACGCAGTTGGTAACAAATAAAATGTTATCTGTTAAATGTTAGCGTTTATTAAATGTGTCTTAAATGTTAAATGTTAGCGTTTATTTATTCCTCTATAATCTTTAAATGCGTATTCTAAGAAATACTCATTTAAAGATTATAATTGCGTATTCTTTAGAATAATTCTTGTAAAATTATTTATTTATTATGAAAAAGTTGGTTGTTACCAAAAAACGCTCTTTTTTATTTTTGTGATATTTGTATTGTTATTACAAAAATATAGCCAATGACATTCAGGGATTGGAGACAAATCTTACGACACTCTTAAACATTAGTTAATTGACCTCGCACGTTAAAATTGGTTAAGCCGTTTAGGCTGCAGGCGATCATATTATACATACATACCCACATACACTTTAACATACACACACTCGAAAAACATAACCCTTCTTATGCAGTCGGGTTTAAAAAAATAAGCTAGTTACTTCGAAACTTAGTTGAAAGTAGGGATTCGGTGCGTAAAACTTTTTTGCGCGTTTTTTTTTCACGGGATTCATTTCCAATTCATATCAATGGCACATCAGCATAAGTAGGTAGTTGATATATTTTTATTTTTAACTGATTTAAATACTCATATACCATCTATATGGTATCGAGTCCCCGGCTCTAACCCTCTCCCGTACCTATATTTCTGTCCCCAGATTCACACAGAAATGAAGACAAATATAAGAGAATTTCATTGTTTTCGAATCCCTAGAGAGCACGGAGGGTTGTAATAAAATAAAATAATTTCAGCGAAACTCGATCAAAGATATTTCGATTTTTATTTGTGTTATATGGACTGTTTGTTTAATAAAACAATATTGGCATTGTAAGGGTTGAACAATAAACAGCCGTATAATGTAGAAAGTCTGAGTAACTGTAAAAATACAAAAGAATACTTTAGTAACATTATTATGGTATGTGTTATTTACTGACTACACAAGAAGAAAGGTAACTTTATTTCTAATAAATCAAATATATGTTTGAGCACCATGATGCTGTAGCCGAAGATGAAGCACACAAATGAAACTGCAATTAAAATATCGTGTCATTATTTGTAAGTACGGTAGCAGAACATTTGTCTGCTGACCGTACTTACAAATAATGATCCGATTATTCCCGTTGTCCCCCAGTTCCGTGTCCACCACTGGTGGACAACGGGAACAATGTAAATAAGAACTTGACAGATCACTTGACTTGTATGTTGAGGTATTTTTTTATTGGTTGATATTTTTTCCTCGTGTGTGTGTATTCATTTCTTGGGGAACACAACTTTGTTTTCAATACATTTTCCTCATCCATATAAATAATTTTACCACACTTGGAATATAAGCAGTGAGTAATTAATTTCGGGATATTATGTTTATGTTATTGTTTCGGGTTTTTGTATGGATGGAAATATGTATGTTTGTTTGTATGCCTATTATCTGCTTTAGCCTAAAAAGGACATCCGATTTTGGTAAGTAAAATGTTGTGATATTCGTGTATAACTCCCCTTCCTAGGATATATATTTTAGAAATCTAATACATCGCACAAAAAGAAGAAAATCAGATAGCCTGATTGTAGAAATGGAACTGGATGAATGCTTTTTAAATTGATTGCATTTATCGAAAATAGGGTATGCAACAATTTGAAAAGATATAGAAAGGTGAAAACAACAATGATGGATGAAGTTTCTCGGTTGTGTGTATCATAAGTATACATTTAGTAAAAAGTATATAAGTATTCTATCAGTTACCTGGTTCACATAGCACAAGGTTAATTACGTTAGTTTGCAGCTTTTTTTGCATAGGTTTGCTGGTTTTAATGCAAGCGCATAATCTTTACTCAACACAAAACATAAACAAGTCTTACCCTAAGTACGTATTGCGGCACAAGTTGGACTGTTTCCAAGAAAATAATGCCTCCAACAAAATTTATGGAAACCGTCTTTTAATAACTTTCGAATTCAGGGAACGCATAAAGTAATATTGTCATAAATCAACCTTGTAGACACAGCCAGCGTTACACGAGAAGATATTAAATTTCACAGTTTTTGTATGTTAATAAATATGTGAACATAAACATACTAAATTATTTTGTTGTAGATAAAATATTGGAAGGGTATGAAAACAGTATTAATATGAAAAGAAAAACCAAACAACCGATTGGAAAATGTAGCCATTTCTTGCTGCCCTTATTCTAAAACAATAAACTTTATGTTATGTATCTTTCAGCAATCTTCCAGCAGTCAAGTAAAAACAGAAAGGTATATTAAATAATATTTCCTATAATTTATGTTCTAATATTAATAAGTCTCTGCCGCTTGCGCCGCGCCGTCGTGTTGTGAGGTAATTAGTGAAAAGGAGGTAAAACTGTTTATGGGCACAATATCTAAATATGGCTGCAGAAGCAGAAAGAAGAAATTTGGAAAGAGCACATGAAAATTATAAAATCATCAATTCAAAAAAAATATCAAAGTGCCAGAAAAACTTTTTAAGAAACCCTTTTTTCCGAGGATCAAATACAGACATTTGATCCTCGGAAAAAATGTGCATTACGACACTAGCACTTGTTTTGCGGAAAATATTAAAAGCTCTTTAAAAATCTTACGAATCGCAATCGATTTAATTAAATTAGTCAATAATAATAAAATTTTAGTATTGATACTAATTTAATTAGTTAATACTAATTAAATTGAAAGTATTTTTGTACATTTAAATAGCTATTATTACTAATAACTTATACTTATATAGATGTGCGTCCCACAAACTTTAGCTTCTATAGAGTCGCCCTTTGAACACACTGACGTCTTTAAGCATTTTCTCTGTAAATATAAAACTTTTACTGCCTAGATCTAACCCTAGACCGTTACTAAGTACTAAAGCACTAAGTAAGTGCGCACTTAGCTCTTGATTTGTAGACTCTGACATGGTTGGTGGAATAACTGGGAATTGGCTTAAGTTGAGATTGTCTGTGGAAGAATTACTGTGTCTTAACTTAGTGAGCCTATGTGAAAGAAAAGTTAGTTACTTAAGAGTATCTTAATTTTTCTCATGCTTTCTTCACTTTCATTTAGTATTGTTAAGTTATAAAATGCTTGAGAGGAGAATTTACCTGTGCACTTTATTTATTTTATAAATTTATTTAGGCACACAAAACAGAATACAATTGGAATATTAACAATAGAAATACGATAAAACATAAGAACTAGATTGTATTCCTACACATGTGTACACAGCAACAACAAAATAAATACAGTACTTGCTTGTTCCATGCACGTGCGCTATCAAATTATATGTAGAGTGTTAAAATAAATAAAAATAATTTCATTAGGATTTTAATTCCTTTTTATGCTTGCGTAATAAGGCCGAAGTGCGGGAGCCTATTCGTGAGGCTACAGTGTCTGTCTGTCTGTCTGTCTGTTCTACACTTTATTTATTTATTTATTTCATTAGTACGGTAAAACACCAATTACACTTAAACGCCTGTATCTTGTGAACAGTAACAGATACATGTCTCAAAATTGGCAAGGTTGTAGGTTTTACTTTGATGTATGTAATTCTCAAATACTAAACAAGTATCAATGTTAAAAGAAAAACCAAATACCCGACTCTAGAAAAGAGGTTTTTGCAGCCTAACTTATGATTTCTTTTAATTTTAATGTACCCAGTGTCACTCTCACAACTAAGAAGAATCTATTGACACCACTCACATTAAAATCGGTCAAGCCGTTTAGGCTCTAGGGCGTGTCAAAGAAATATACATACATACCCTCGAAAAACATAACCCTCCTTCTTACGCAGTCGGGTAAAAATAGACAAGCTTGCGTAAAAGTTTTTTAAAGAAATGGGGATTTATTGTGTTAGTGTTACAATCTCTTTGAATAAAGAAAAACATATCTGTAACACTTATTTGAACTTGATATTTGATGTGAACGACGCGCGACGCTCAGCATGTCGAGCTATTCCTATTGTAGAAAAGTGAAGTTACAAATATTCTTAGATATAATTTTTGTTGAGTAATTAGCCCTGGTGTCAGTGATGTTTACATTCAAACTGAAATTCTTACTTTGTTGGATTTATTTGTGCTTCTACATTAATATTGTCAATTAGTGATCGATTTGTGGAAATAATACTGTAAATAACAGAATAGTACCTACTTAGGTGTATTAAAACTAAACCGGTTTGTTTCTTTAAGATCTCTTACAGCCTGAACGGCTTGACCGCGTTTGATGTGTGAAGTGTTGTTAGATTTGTTTTCACTTTCCGAGTGTCATAAACATTTAAATGACTAAGAAAAAATCTATAATGAATGCACGACAGAAAGTGTGAAGAGTGTATTAACGCTCTTAAGTTAAGATTGCCAGTGTAAGCGTTTCTGGCAGGAGTTATACATTAACTTTGTGAGTGTTTTTTTTCTGTTATTACTTAAATAAGTTACTCGAGATTTCAGAAATTGTACATTTTCGTAAAATGCTGTTTAGAGTTCCATAGTAACAGTAGTAACTGTAGTAGCAATAGTGACACGAGGGGCTTGTACACTTGTATCTCTCTATCTATCTGTACGTCACAATGTGCTTTGTACCTATAATATTTTAACTTGAAATATTTTCTATAGGTACAGCGGGAATAGCCTGAAATGCTTAGACGTGCACATACCAAGTTCAGATAAGTAAGTGTTACAGACATGTTTCTTTATCCAAAGAGATTTCAGAACTACTGTTTACTGTATTATGTCACATAATATCGACTGTCAGCAAATATTCACTTGTAAATTTTCATTTACGATTTGTCAAATGAACGTTCGGGATTTTGATAGTCTTTTGAAAAAATTAACTTCGTTTTCGGGGAAATTACAGTCGATATTTCGTAATATGGATTAATTATAGATAGGTAACACCTTTGGTTTTCGATAGTAGTGAGGAATGTGCAAGCAGAGCATACGTTAGTAGCAATCAATATTCTAATCCAAATATCACATACTTCTACAATGATTTCATATCCATTCGGCAGCCATGATTATCTTTCTTACTCGCCCAGTTATATTATTAAGTATCTAGTATGCCCTCGATGGATGTTTCCCTTGGTAACGTCCCCACTAATTCCAACTTAAAAGCAATTATCAGCTGCTTAAATATTGATAGCCACGCCTTGCCTATCCTGTAACAATTACAGGCAGTAATACAAGTCGGCCCACTACGCGATTATTTACTATATACCTACATTCAGCTGGAAGCGTCAGAGTCGGTTGATGGCCAATCTTTGAGGTTAATATCAATAAATTAACTGACGTTCCGTGAGTCCGTTCCGTATTAGTTACAAAGCCGGAATTGTTTTGGAAAAGAACGAGTACCTAGGTATCTTCCAGGCACACACGCTACATCTTCGATCTTATCGCCACTTCCCTTTAAGATTACCTATGTCATCTTGTTTTTTAAAAGTCACGCTAAATGGCACTTTTACCAATATTTTCTTTAGATATGCCTGCCATTTCAAAATATTTCTACACTATTATATTCGTTAGCGCCTCGTCTGTGATTTGATTACTAATGTAGTCGCGCTGCGATGTACCAAAAAACTCACAAGTGTTCAGAGTCCCTAAAAAATTTTTGTGTCGCAGCACTCCAGCCGCGACGCCACTCCAATTCCTGTCATTGTGTTGTTTTGTGCCAAAACGAACAGACGTCCCTTACTCTTGAATTTAAAATTAATTAGTGTGAAAGATTTAGTAAGTGTGATAGTGAAAAATTGTGGAAAGGAAGGAAAAAACCTCTTATTGGACTTGGTAAATGATTTGCCAGAAGGTATGGTTTCAATTTTATAAATTTATATTAACCCAACTGTAATGTGGTTTGCTACCCAATAGTAAATAACTAAATGAGTATAAATAATACACTAAAATATGTAGTGTAATAAAATAAATATTAAGTTATGATGTTATTTCTTTACCATGACATACAAATACATACAAAAATTCTTCTTCTTTTTACTTTAAAAAAGTAATAATAATTTATTTTGTGCCATGAAAAAGCCCCTTGTCATCTAAATGTTTATGAGGTGCCACGAGGGGGTACACGTAGACTGATGGCAGTCATCGAAATGCTTATGAGGTGTCACGGGGGGGCACACGTAAGCTGATGGCAATTACCTACCAAACATTATGGTCAGGTAGAGGTACTATTTTGTATTTTTTGAGATAGAACGAGGGTCTATACGAAAAATACCGTACCATTGCGGACAAAAAGCGAAAACGCAAACCGCAAAACGGCACACAGTCAAATGACAATTACCTACCAAACATCATGGTTAGGTAGAGGTACTATTTCGTATTTTTTGAGATAGAACGAGGGTCTATACGAAAAATACCGTACCATTGCGGACAAAAAGCGAAAGCGCAAACCGCAAAAACGCACATCACCACATTTTTTGTGTGTGGCTATGGGGCAATAGTTCACAGAACCGACTTTAAGTGTTGTAAGATAAGACTAGGGCTTATATGCAACAATATTGTTAAAGTGCTGTTGTGAGATAAGACGAGGGCTTATACGCGACAGAAATGGTTCACATTCTACTGCATATATCACTTGTAACCTTTTTTGTTATTTTTCTTTTGACACCATGTGAACTTACAAAAAGTGCGTTTTTTATCTGATACACAATCATATAACGAAACAATACTTCCTAAAAGAAGAAGAATTATTGTAGAGAGTAGGAGAAATACTAAAACCTTCATTCTTTCGGACCATCGGATTACAAAAGGAAACCAATTAGACCATATCAGAAATATTCCATTTTCTGAAACGTCACTTCTCTTATAATTACAGTGAAATTATGCAACCTAAGCCTCTTTTACACGAATAAGAGATGAAATTTTGATTTTTCTTGTAATTACAAGAAAAATCAAAATCATTTGAGGTAAAATAATAATGAACATCGTTGGTGTATTGAAATGAAGGTTAGGGAAAGACAAAGATTTAAAATTGTTTTCCCATTGGGAAACCGCTTATCAAATACATTGAAAGCAGCAAAAATCTAGAGTGGCTTGCTAAAGACAAAGAGAATTAACAAAACCGTATCTTTAAACTGCTGGGGCCCGTCCATGTCGAGGATACAAGCCCTTCAGAGCGGGCAACCCCAACATGCCCAGGGAGAGAGAGACAACACTACAAGTCTAGCCGACTAGGCGACTCGCGGATAAAATTAGTTAAATCGGAAAGCCTAGAGATATAACCATAATACATTGTATGTACATATATCAAAATTGTAGATTAGATTAGATAGATAAGTGTTTATTAAAAGACGACATTGTACAAACATATACACATCTAATCTTTCAATGGGCGGCCTTATCGCTTAAAGCGATCACTTCCAAGTAACCATGTACGGAGTAGGATAGGTGGCACTAATAGTGGTCTTTAAAACTAAAACATAATAATTTGCGTACACAAAAGTGAAAATACTACGGTAGTAACTTATATCTATATAGTATATTATATACATACATACATAATTATATAAAATAAAAATAAAAATAAAATAAAAAGTAGTTATTTACTCATTTAAATAGTGTGCTTTCATAAGGGTTTAAAAAAAAAAAAAAAAAAAAAAAAAAAAAACACTTAAAGAGGCACGCATGATATCCACTAGATTAAAAATGATATCAAATTATTTGATAAAGAATCTTAAACATTAAATATTTAAATGACAAGAACTGCTATTTAAGGCGCTATAAAAATGTATGATGTATGTCAAAAATCAGTATCTTCCTAAAATATTTCTTGTACTTAAACTTGATGGCTCTTCTCATTGTATATTAAAGTTAAAACCACTTTAAAATTTCATATAACAAAGGCTTTTTCTAAATAGTAGATATAAAACTGCCCTAAAGCTCATTACAAATATTCATTAATTGCTAACTAATAAATATAATGAAATGACATAAAAGATGCTTATATTATATTCATTATCACGAAAATACTTAAAAATAATATTTTATACATAAACTCAAGTGCCACCAGTGCTTCTCCAAGCGGGGTCGATACGACAACATAAGTATCACCTCTCGATTCATATGAATGATGAAGTCGCATCATTCATTATTCACGAAGTTAATAAAAACTGTCGTAATACACCTCAGAAAACTGAGAATTTCATCGGTAAATTATTTAAATGTTTATTTTTTTTTTCTGTATAGAAATTAGGAAAAGAAATGCAATCAAAACATCAAGATCACAAATGTACTCTACTAAGTTCTTAAAATAAATTTAAAGAAAAGCAAATTAAGACCAGGAAAACAGTACAAAAAAAAAAAAAAAAAAGGGAAAATAGTAATAATATTGAATAAAATAAGATTACAGTGGCATACTTACACAATTAGATCTTTTCCATCTCTAATAAGTAGCCTATTTCCATTTCCTCCGGCCACACGAGGACCATACCTTGTAGCTTGTTCTACATTCTATTCTATTTAATTTAAGTCGTTCATTAGAACAAATACCTAAAATTGCTGGTGTTAAAACCAATTAATGATAATTATGATGCCACATTAATCTTAAAAAGAATACGAAAAAATATATGTGGCGTAAAAAACATGTTTAAAACAAATTATATGTATAAGGCAAGCAAATAATAAAATGGCAAGTAACTGTGATGCTTCCAGGTCTGGCTGCTGAAGCATATGTCATATACTAAAATAAAAAGCTCCATGGATATTGGAATGACATGTTTTATAAAATCATATTAATTACTTAGAACTTAAAGCCACACAATAACTATATCATAGGATCTCACACGAAAATTATATTTATTTTGTGAAACCGAACAATTACGAAGTTCTAATAAGATGCGATAACTCCGCACCAATCTCTTATGTGAATTGAATGCATGGAGTACAATAAGTGTCATGACAATTTACATTCAATAATCAGTTTTTTTTTCTTGTAAGAGAAAAAATTGCTAACAAGCCATCTCGTATCATTTGAAATGATACAAAATTGGATTTAAAACGACTAAACTATAATTATAAAGTAAACTATAATTACTTATTAATTACTAAGTAAACTATAATTATACTTATATTAAATATAGGCCAATAATTTAACTTTTAGCCTCAAAAAAAATAAAAAAAATGCGAATTATTATTTTCATGGTATGCACCAAGTTGTTTAGGTGTAGAAGCATTTCCCTCACCTTTTTTCTCAAATTTTTACTGAAACGTTTGTGAAAGGTGATATTGACAAAACATGATGATTAAAAGTTGTCGATAATTGGTCATTGCAGGTATGGCCCACGCTATCGAGATGCCTTTGTTAAATCCGAATAAACATCCGAATAAGATTCAGGAAATGGCATCCATTACACCTTGCATTAATTTCCGCCATAATATCCAACATAAATGTATTTCTATAAAGATACATTTACTATATCTACAAATACAGGTAGGCAATATGCTAATGTCTGAAATAGTAGTTACTTTTGTAACGCTAACAAAACAAACCTAACAAGCCATACCTGAAATTTTATTATGAATACTTTAAATTAATTTCAATCACAATCACAATGGAGGAATCCATTGAATTTATTTAGCTGTCTAGGGTTATTTTGAGCATTTTTGGCGGAATATTACAAGTTGGTAAAATAAACCAAAATTTGAGCCGACCTGGAGTCCAGACCTCAATGATTATTGCCAACCTTTTTCCCCAATAAGGAATTAACTCTGGATATGATATCAATGTTGATAATATTATTAACATTAGTTACGGCACAGAGATTACAAATAATGGCATTTATTAAAGTAATCAAAATAAAGACGTCAGATGTTAAATCTAACGTCAAATACGATAAAACAACAAGGAGCAACATTTTAAGTCTGGGAACATTTTTGAGTCTACTCACAACCCTTTGAGGAAGATTGCCGAAAATGCTAGCTCAAACATAGCTGACTACACAAGAGCAGATGTCTCATTAATCGACCCTTGCAAGTCTGTCGACAATTTATTTGTTGCTATCAGCATCAAACCATACTCTCGCCAAATGAATAAAAATAAATGAATAAAATGATATTAAATAAATAAAGAATAATAATCCAATCAAGAATCTATACTAGCATTTTTGCATACATATAAATTATATATTAGAAAAACAGTTGGTTAACAGTTGGTTGGACTCAGTAGGAAAATCTAACACCTTCACTGTATTATGTAACAGAGCAATAGCTGTTATGTATAATTTTGATAAACGTATTACTTTGACAGCTATATTGAATGTTAGTTTATAACTTAACTATTTTGTCTTTTCTACATAAATTTATTGTAACCAGTACATGTATGAAATATTATGTAATTGCAATCGATTTCTTTAAACATCTACATTAGTAATCAAATCACAGACGAGGCGCTAACGAATATAATTAGATGATCAAAGTAACTTACCTGTAAGTGACCTTCGATCACAATTATATGAAGTTAGCGCCTCGTCTGTGTATAACCCACCCTTTAGATGACGCGTATAAAACGGTGTCATACCCAAACCCAAAGATTGCAATTACGTGCTTTGAACTAACAATGACAGGAATTGGAGTGGCGTCGCGGCTGGAGTGCTGCGACACAAAAATTTTTTAGGGACTCTGAACACTTGTGAGTTTTTTGGTACATCGCAGCGCGACTACATTAGTAATCAAATCACAGACGAGGCGCTAACTTCATATAATTGTGATCGAAGGTCACTTACAGGTAAGTTACTTTGATCATCTAATTATATTGTATTTGTTCAATGGGGTACAATTAAGAGTTTATCTGTTTATTTTTATAGAAAATATGTGAAATTAAAAATATTCATAGATTTATAGCTTCTTTTACTAATTAGTCCTGTTTTCTGTATTCATACGTTGCGTGGAAGTACGGAAGCCTCGGTGTGTGAGTGAAACTCGTATTTTTTCGAATGTATTTTTTGTTCATAGATTGCCTTGCGATCGAACGCCAGCTCGCCTGATGAGCGACGTTGCGGTCTACGATGGAGCGTGCTTGGAGAAGAAACCTATTCACTCGAGATATGAAAACACGCTTCGTTCTGATTTATGGAAACGATTTAATATTTTACCAATGACAATGTTCTATCGAATCTAATTCGGCGGCTGAGGGCAACAACTTGACGACCTTATTCCACTCTTCCTATAATACCACACTACAGAAAAAGTCAGCTTCTGACGAGTATACTCTATTATACTACTATACTCTATCCTAAAATCTACAATTTTGGAATTTTCAAGGCTCAAATGAATAGATAGATATCTGTCTTCGACGTTTACCGTCAGACATATGAACATGTTTTATTATCTAAATATATAGATTGCAAAAAAAACACTACGCCAAGGGAGGAGTCACTTCACGTAGTCGGGTGAAAAGAAAATTAAAGTACTGTTTTCTACCTTGGTAGCCGTTATGGTAATTCTGGCAGGCCAGTGGGCCAAGGGCACTTTGGTTTGGATTGCTGGCGGCTACAATTTTCGGTTCCATACATGAAAAAATAATGAGCAGTTAGTTGGAGTCATAATCACCGCGTTATGAAGTTGATGGGGTTACTTAAATGCGGTTTGTTTTGTTGCGATACTAGTTAACTTTATATTCGTACAGATTCAGGATTTCCTGCAAGAATCGTCAACCGAAGGGTGGGCCGAACTGTGGGCTCAATTGGTCATTTTGACAAATAAGATGGTAAGACATATATATATATATAAATATATAGTTAAAATAAATTGAATATGCCGTCCAATTAAAGACATAAACTCATCAATTTATATAAAACTTGAAGTGCCATCTTGAGTATCAAATATAATATGTTTCAATGTAATTACGAAGTGCTTAACAATTCCACAATATGCTAATTAAAACATTTTATTTGATACTCAATGTGGCACTTTTAGTTTTATTTAAATTGATGAGTTTATCTATTCAGTTGGACACTACATTCAATTTGAGTGATTTTAAATTCCGGTTCTTAATGTTACATAAAACTAGCGGTGTCCCGCAGTTTCACATGCATAGTGATGATGGTGAACTGGCGATCATGTTAATCATAAGCCATGTCTCAAGGTCTCAGCTATAACTGAACCAACATTTCATAACAACCGGTTCAGTTGTTTAGCCGTGAAAAGGTAATGCACACACAGACAGACAAACAGATTTACTTTTGCTTTTATGCACGATAAATACGTTAAAAGTAGTATAATGTCAACGAGTAATAAAGTATGGAAGGTTGTTAAACAGTAAGGCATCAAACACAAGAGGTGAAAGCTCCCTCCCGCAGCTTGTTTTCCAAAAATAGCTCCAGCTGTCGTATCGACCAGTGCTCACACACCGACACCATGCACGGAGAGCCGCGTGCACGTGCTCGACCGCCACACATGCTTGAAACTGCTGAATTCATTCATATTTGAGCAAAGTTTAAGTCCAGTTATACACACGTAGCTTCAGCGTTATGTACAATTGTACACACCAAATCTTTACATTTATGTTTTCATGCAAATAGATCTATGTTGACCAGCACTACATCACCAAAACACTAAAGACTTGAGTGAATAGATATCTTCTAGATCGCCGAGCTCCATCCTCGGCCACACCGTCGCTTGACATCAGGCGAGTTGGTGGTCAATCCTAGATCTATATCATTAATCTACATCTAATACAATCTATTTAATTATATTTAAACGAGCAATTGTTGTATATATTAATATAGTAATGATGATGACGTAACATTCATTGTTAGTGAAACTGATTTGGAGACGATAGATCGATCTAGCTAGGTTTCATTGTTAGTGAAACTGATTTGGAGACGATAGATCGATCTGGCTAGGTTTTATTGTTAGTGAAACTGATTTGGAGACGATAGATCGATCTAGCTAGGTTTCATTGTTAGTGAAACTGATTTGGAGACGATAGATCGATCTAGCTAGGTTTCATTGTTAGTGAAACTGATTTGGAGACGATAGATCGATCTAGCTAGGTTTCATTGTTAGTGAAACTGATTTGGAGACGATAGATCGATCTAGCTAGGTTTTATTGTTAGTGAAACTGATTTGGAGACGATAGATCGATCTAGCTAGGTTTCATTGTTAGTGAAACTGATTTGGAGACGATAGATCGATCTAGCTAGGTTTCATTGTTAGTGAAACTGATTTGGAGACGATAGATCGATCTAGCTAGGTTTCATTGTTAGTGAAACTGATTTGGAGACGATAGATCGATCTAGCTAGGTTTCATTGTTAGTGAAACTGATTTGGAGACGATAGATCGATCTAGCTAGGTTTCATTGTTAGTGAAACTGATTTTGTCCGTATTTTAAGTAATAAAATATAAAATCCGAGTGAAGCCCAGATACTATTGTTAAATGTATTCTAATTTCAAGATTGTAGTTTCCAAAAAATAGGATAGACAGCAAACAGTTATATTCCATTTAGCAGTGCCTAAGTACGTATTAATAATGTCATTTGAAATTATCGCGTATATTCTTACCGTTTCAACGAAATGTGTCATTTAAATTGTCAATAGTCTGTTCAGAGATAGTGGTCCATGCAGCCAGTGCGCTGTTACTGTAATATGTGTTGCTAACAACAATATTTTTATGTTCTTGTAAAATTAAAACTTCATCGCGCGTGTTCAAATTAGCTAACAACACTTGGAGTTCTGTTTTTGAATCAACCATAAAAGAGTTTAACAAGAGACTATAGCAGCGAAAAAATAGAGTCAATTCGGAAAGAGAACTAACATGCAGTTGAGGTCGTTGCTACTTTTATTTCATTATTTTGTTCGACTGGCAACACAATCGAAACGTCGGATTCAATGATAGTAACATGTTGTTGCTTCGTTTTATTTTCCTAAACTTGTGTTATTCTGAACATTAATGCGATAAAAATGATGGTGTTTTATTCATTAAATGTTCGATCAAGTGCGTGAGTGTGGGCAAATTACATAAAGCAGTGAAACGTGTTATTTTACGCTGTTGGCAAAACTCCATAGAAGCTTCTAGTAAAGTCACCATCACTTTACTGAGGACTTGCTAACGTTTTATTATAAAATAACTCGTATTATTTCGACTGAAGGACTTTGTTTCCATGATCATGAAAAATTTACAACTAAAACTAGTCGGTTTCGTATACACTACTACTTTACTGAAGCGTGATGAGGACTTGACTGTGATTTCTTTTACTTGACTTCGACTGTGACTAGGACTCTAACGACGAAAATAATAGAATAATAATAAGAAGAAAATAAATTAAGAATAGGCATAAAAGACTTGTATCCGTTGCCGTCATTATATACTAGTATTATACTAGTTGCCGTTAAATCTTTTATAACAAATAAAGTCAGTTTCAACTGTATGATAGAATAGTTCTCTTTCCAATAAGAATATTATCGTTGCTTCTATTTAAATAACTTTGGAATTATATTACAAACCTTTTTGATTATGAACGAATGACGCGCTCCCTTGATAGAACCGAGTATAAATGCAAGAGAATTACGTCTTCGAGCACGTACAAGTTGTCAGAAAAAGAGAACAAGATCTGTAAGTTGTCGAACATGGCAACAATGTTACCAAACTTCAACACACGAGCAGGTTAATAAAGGTTCGGGTTTATGTAACGCTCGGTCTACTCTAGACATGTCTCGCAGAACAATAGCTATATCGATCGAACTGGGGGCCTACTATGGGAAAAACTCACACTAGAGAAATAGGAAGACCAAACCCTGACTTGTCAATTGATCAGTTCCTTATCTAGTGATAATCTGACCATACTATCGAGCTCGACAATATTCTTGCTAACAACACTTAATACATGATGTTTTTTTTAAAACTGTTTAACGGCTAGTAAGCCGTTACACAGCGGAGTCTCAGTAATAGGGTCCCGTTTTTACCCTCTGGGTACGGAACCCTAAAAAAGTATTATATCAACCATCTAGTTTCTTGTTTGTTCAACCTTTGCTTATTATGGGTTTGTTGTATGGGAGCTACTTAAACATCTATTTTATTCTATATTTTTGTATTTGTTGTTATAGCGGCAACAGAAATACATCATCTGTAAAAATTTCAACTCTCTAACTATCACGGTTCATGAGATACAGCCTGGTGACAGACGGACGGACGGACAGACAGCGAAATCACTATCTACACTATCACTATCTACGACAACCAGCGGAACATTCTGTCTGTCAATCATTATGAACTCTAACTAATATAATAAAGTGAAACTAACTCTGTCTGTCTGTTTGTTACCTTTTCAAGGCTTAATGGCTGAACCAATCGTTTTGAAATTTGGCTCGATGGCAGATTCTTTACGACTTGGAGAAATCATCATCATTATCATCACTGTTTTCATCAGTACGCGAGAGAAACCGTGGGGCCAGCTAGTCTAGTGTAAAATTCAAAGCAACTATCAAAGGAACAAGAATGGAATTCGTTGCCGCGGTCTCTGTTTCCTGAGACCTACAATCTTGGAATTTTCAAGGCTAGAGTGAATAGATATCTTCTAGATCGACGAGCTCCATCCTCGGCCACACCTTCACTTAACATCAGGCGAGTTGGTGGTCAATCGTAGATCTATAATGTATTAAAAAAAAGGAACAATTTCAATTAAAATTCATAAATTACATTTACAAAATTGCAAACGTTATCGCTATTTTTGTAACTACGAGTAGCATGAATTATACTTTAAAGCTACAGTAAAATTCACTGCAGACAGCAAAAAAGCTAACACTCATAGCTCCCCTAGGGGATAAACCCTTGCCGTCAGTAAGGGTTTTCCTGATGACGTCACCCTGTATTCCAAACTAACCATAAGTAACACCGTTACCGAACATTCCATTAGGCGGCTGCGGACCCTGGCCTGGCCGTCACGCAGGCATGAGACGCATTTCGTCTATGGATTCAAGTTTTTGGGATAGGATAAAAACTAGATGGCTCTAACTGCCTAATATTGTAATACTTTCAGCCCTAGGGAGAACCACTTTCAACTGGCAGCTGTCAAATAAAAAAAAAACTATTTCTATTTTCACGTTTCTATTGAGCCATGTCCAACTTTCTTTAAAGCCACTCAATTACAGCGCGATGTAAAATTGAAATAACATAAAGATAAGTATTGATTAAAGAATATATATTTTTTAAATAACTATTATAATTTAGTTTCAACAATTTCTTTAAAATAACACAGATTTGAACAAAATATTTACCATTTTTATTAATGATGAAAATGAAATATATTGGCTGAATAGATTGCTTACCAAAGTTTTTGATCTATGTAAAATAAAATTTACTCATTTTTTCTGTAGTTAATTCGTGTTTTCATTTTTACTTTTCTTGTATTCGTAATGAAAAGCACAGTGTTTACCTCGGATTAAAGACTTATTTAGTCCCTCGAACTATTGGCGCCCTCACTTCGTTAGTGCGCCAAACCCCGTCTCGGGACTAAATAAATTACTTTCACCCCTAGGGTAACAATGTAGTATTACAGACTCCAAGAAAGGTGGTTAACAAATCGGCTGTATTTTATTTGTTTTTATGTTTGTCACCTCATAACCCGAGACGAACCAGGCATCCTAGTGTGGGGGACCACTAGTGAATCCTGTAATGTTTGTATACTATTTGTGAAATAAATTAATTTGAAATTTGTTCCAAATAAGCCTACAAAAACCTTTCATAATTTTAACGCAAAAAACAATAAATAGTAGCTAACATTTTTACTGAACCTAAATGAATAAATAACGTTTAGTTACATACATAATTATAAATAAACATCTACAAAAAATTCTGAAAATATATTTAGATATGAAAAATGTTGTATTTTGTTTTCATTACATTTGTAGATAGTTAGGTAGAAAATAAAAGCAGTGCTCTGTTATAAAATAATCATAGGTTTTAAGTGATTTTACGTACAAGTTTGTCTGTGATTTAATTAAGAAGAACCACTCGCAGCTTTCCAAGAAATCAAATTAGGTTTTTCTATTACAGAAAACTTATATAACCTAAAACTTGTGGTAGAACTGGGAACAAAATTGCGAACAAGTTTTTTGATTAGTCAAGAATATGCAATTGGAGAATTCCGCGGAATAGTTTCACTTTCTCATGTATACAATATGATTACAAAGCTTTCATCTGCTGCTTTCTTGTAAAAAAATAAAAAGTCGAGAAATATTTTTTTAGTTTAAAAAATATATTTTGTGATTATAATGCTAGGTACCTACGCTAAACAGAACGCTAAGTTTATTAACAAATATTGTCTGGATTACTAGACAATATTTGTGATAATTAATTTAAAAAATAATCTTGAAAAAGTATACTTAGCTTTGTTTTGACTGAGTGACACACTTCATATTATACCCTAGCCTACGGACATGAAATTTGGAGGATCTTTTTTATGAATTGTAGGTAATTAATAAAATATAGTTATAATTTAATATTCGTAGATTTACATAAAAGTAAATCCTAAAATCTTGGCAATTTTGGGATTTTTATCTATTAGAGTAGGACAGACATACTGATACCATAGCCACGAATAGGCTCCCGTACCCTTAGTACGGCAGCCTAAAAATTTGCATGATTTCCATTTGTTAATGGTAGAACTAAAAATGAATTTCTGACTTTCTAACAGCGATCTACTCGTATATGTACTAACGTACTAGATGTCATGTTTGGACACTCGCTGTGTTCATCGCAACTGCAGCGCAGTGTCTACACCTTGCAGCTGTCTGCTAGACAGTGACGTGAGCGTGACGATGCCACAGCGATGCGGCTTTCACGACCGTTTTGTTGTTTGAAATTTCTGTTCTAGTTTACATTGAATTATTTGCTATCAAATGGTAAATGTCAAGCTTGGACTAAATATTTAGCATTTCATTCTCTGATTTTTCATATTCGATAGTCTAGGATAAACACGGATCACTTGATGCTAAGTGGCGGTGGCCGGTGCCGACTCCAAGCAAGATGGTAAGCACTCTTAATAATTAAGAGTGCTTTTAGCAATGTCGGTCTAAAACTATTTATTAGTTCAGATTAGATTCACTTAAACTATTAATATTTGATTAGAATCTGAGACGCCAGACAGAGAGCGTATTTACGTTAATATCTCTTGTGCTGCTTAATTGGAACGAAAATGAAAATTGTACTTGTATTACTTCTGACAAGATCTCATTAGCTTTACGTGATACCGGTATACATAATAAATGAAGTCAAAAATGTAGCAGAGAGCCAGTAAGCAGAAACGTTTACAAATATTATAAAATAATTTGAGAAAACATTGACCCTACACTTAGCATATATAGATCTTGTTGATCTTGTTTATGTTTGTAATTAGGCATTTACAAAAAAATACTTTTATACGAGTACCTTGCCTGGGTGACCTAGCTCCGCTAGTTTTATACGAGTACCTTGTCTGGGCGACCTAGCTCCGCTAGTTTTATACGAGTACCTTGTCTGGGCGACCTAGCTCCGCTAGTTTTATACGAGTACCTTGTCTGGGCGACCTAGCTCCGATAGTTTTATACGAGTACCTTGCCTGGGCGACCTAGCTCCGCTAGTTTTATACGAGTACCTTGCCTGGGCGACCTAGCTCCGCTAGTTTTATACGAGTACCTTGTTTGGGCGACCTAGCTCCGCTAGTTTTAGACAAACAGACAGACAGATATCGTAGCCTGACGAATAAGCTCCCGCATCCTTTGTAAGGAAGTCTAAATGTGAAGATATATTGATCAAATACATGTTTTTTATGCAAGATAATTATATACGATTGACCACCAACGCGCCTGAAATTAAGCGACGCGACGGTGTGGTCGAGCAATAGCCGTGGCCTCGTATATATTATCTAAACAATATTTGTTTATTTTGTATAAACCAGTAACATAAAACAAAAATGAAATGAAGACAAATGTTATCCTCAGGCTTCACAAATTATTCAAGCTGTGTCTGTACATATCGGAGGTAATATTACTGGTGTGTAGGACAGTCACGCATATCTATGTTCACTTGCGTTCTGACTTATACTAAAATAATATAGTTTAGTTTTATTTATGTATATTCCTTAATAGAAAATAAATATTAAACATCTAAAAAAATATCTTAATATGTAGGTACTTAAAAGAAAAATTAATGAACTTCCTGTTTATTTAGTATCTTTCAACGGCTATATAGCCGTTGAAAGATTGTTTTTTATTGTTCATTGTAATGTTCATCATGATCTGTTCAGGATATACCTGAACAGATCATGATGAACATTTGACACAGAGATAGAAACTCCGGAAAACATAATCATAACTAATATTATAACACCGAAAGTATCTCTCTCTCTCTCTCTCTCTCTCTGTGTGTGTGTGTGTGTGTGTTTCTCCGTCTATTTCTTTTCTTTTCGCGACTAAACAGCTAAACCAACCGGTTTTCATCAGTACGCGAATGAAGCCGCGGCGAACTGATTGTATATTATATGTTATCATCATCATCACCGGTTTTCATCAGTACGCGGGTGAAGCCGCGGCGAACTGATTGAATATTATATGTTATCATCATCATCTTTTTCCGTTTTCATTAGCATGTACTCGTATGTGAAACTACAGAACACTGCCAGTAATATTATTAAATTGAAAGTAAATGTCTCTTTATTTGTATACTTTGGACGACATGGATACGCATAGAAAGGCCACTATGGAATTTAGTACAGAGATAGAATGGAGCTGAAATCTCGGACAAGGACTTGAACTACGTCGTCATCATCATCGTCATCGCTGCGTAGATGAAACCGCGGGACATACTACCCGAATCATTCTAATGAAAAACTGAATAGAGGACATTTTAAGGAAAAATATTTGAAATATTCTTAACGGCTTACAAGCCGTCATATTTCCAAAAAAAAATTTTTCGTACAAGAATTTTTTTTTAACTTTTAATTTTTATTACAAAATAACTGATTCAATAGGAATGAAGTCGTGAAACGTAGGTAAAATCCCGAAAATCCTTCTCTACTTGTTGATTAAACGCGCAACAGATACGAGTATGTGAATCCTTTGTCTACGCTATCAAGCTCTCAGGGCATATAGGCAGAAAAACTGCGCCGTTTTACGATGCTTTTCGTACTTCATGCCTTCGTTACCTCGAAATATGAAATAACATAGGTTAATAACGTCTTTGTTACGCGAAAATAGCTATAAAGATTTAACGCGAGCAAAAATTACGTTCCAATATGTTCATATTACGTTCCAATATATATCAAACATATATTTAACAATATATTTTATCAAACTTTTTTTGCTTTTGGAACAATTCGAGTCCTTTCATTTTCTAAATTGAAAGCCTTACAAATTGAAACAAATGAGCGCGCCTTTGTTTAAAAATAGAACTTTTCCATTGTTTAATGAAATTGTATGAAAAATAAGAAATGAGTATTCAATAGTCCCTTACCTTTTTGCTTTGTAGAGAACAGCCGACGGGAACCGATTCACAGTATAATATTGTAAACTAAGTGAGTGAGCCCAGAAACGCGACCGTCCCGCTGGGCTGCCGAAGTGACACTGAAGACACTGAAGAGAGGAGCAGCGAGCGACGGTAACTGTTACCTTTACTTTACCTGTTACTTTGTTTAGGGCGGGGGTTGCTAGGGACGTACCCAACCCGAATCGAGCATCGATACTTATTCGACAGTGTGCCGATTTAATAGGTTGTCTTCCACATAACTGCGCACAGTTAAAATCACTTGTGTTTGAATAAGGAATACAGGTTTATGAAGAAAACGAGCATAAACGGAATCAAATGAGCATTTATATGAAAAGTTAGCTTTAATACTCTGGTATTTTTAGAAGTAAGTATATACTAATTGATACGGAAAGCTTTTCTGACACCAAAGGATTTTAGGAGCACTTCTATAATAATTCGTACATGTCAGTTTGGATGTGAGCCACATAGGAAGACGCTGGACGGAGGCCGCGCGCAAGTGAGCCACATGGAAGACGCTGGACGGAGGCCGCGCACAACCGGCCTTTTTGGAATTCCATGCGAGAGGCCTATGTTGATGAGCAGTGATTTTTTTGTGGGTGAGATGATAATTGTGATGTCCATGTCAGTTTGGAAGTATTGTATGTTTAAATCGTAAACAGGAAGCGTACTATGAGTTCTAATTACAATTTAAAGTGGTTCTTGTAGGTTTTTACCCGACTGCGCAAGAAGGAAATTATATTTTTCGAGTTTATGTATGTTTGTATGTGTAATGTGTGTATGAATATGTTTCAATATTACTATATTATTGACCGATTTTGATGTGCGAGGTATCGTTAGATTCGTCTTTACTCCTACTACAGGGCTACATGATGCTATTTTTTTTCAGAATAATAATAATTCCTGGTAATAAACAATGAGACAGATCTCCCAAAAATAAAAAAAACGGCCAAGTGCGAGTCGGACTCGCGCACGAAGGGTTCCGTACTATCATCTATACTAGAAAATCATATAAAATAACGAGAAATCAACGAAATTCCAAGTAGTATATTGCAAACTTATAGGTAGGTTTTCGATACACATCCGGGCAGCATGACGACGAAATGCGACAATGCGGAAAGCCGCCGAGCTGGAGTTACAAGCAGAGCTTGTAGCCATTGATTCGGTGGCCTCAGAAAAAAGTAACTCCACCCATAAGTGGTTACTCGAATGTGATGCCACTAAGGAGAGTTACACTAACGAACAGTTTCTTTACAGTTCCAAACTTGGCTTGGATATAGCGCCTAGCGGCATAGATACCGCGGTGCTTGACACAAACCATGTCGCTGCCGCGTCTACCAGCGCTAGGCTTACGCTACATGGTGAATTGCCCAAGGAACAAGACACTAAACATACATTTCCTTTAGGCACACATTACACTAAATCTAAAAATGATTGTGATTGTAAAAACATAAATAAAACTAAAAATGTAGAGACACAAGACTCTTTTATTAAGCTAGCTCAAGCTATCACGGACCTGGGATGCAAGCGAAACAAGGTCAGTATTATTCTTCCCTTTTACGATGGTTCTCTCCCTGATTGGCTGTTGTTCAAGAAGACCTTTGAGCGATCAGCGAAAAGCTACACGCCGGAAGAAAATATGGCCAGACTAAGCACCGCGCTGCGTGGCGTCGCCCGGGAGTCTGTCTCGGCGTTATTAATGACAGCTGTTCATCCAGCGCAAGTGATGCGTGCTTTGGAAAACCGCTTTGGGCAACCGGAAAGCATCATCCTCCACGAGTTGTCCGTAATTAAATCTCTGTCCAGGCTACAGCTGAATGAGTCTCCAAAAGACCTTAATATCTTCGCCTGCCGATTAAGAAATTGTGTGGAGGTCATCAGGGAGCTACGGAGACCGGAGTACTTGGCATCGCCTGAACTTGCTAGCACTATATTAGCCAAATTGACTCCTCTCCTCCGATACCGATGGTCCGACTTCGCCTCGGCAGACATGTCAGGTAAGTTCAAGCTTGAACTCCTAGCCGATTTTCTAGATTCGGAATCGAAACAACAAATAAAGTATTCCATAATTAATGCAAAATATTTTCATCTTGTCAAAAATGTCAGTCAACAATATGGTCAGTCAAATACTGTTACTAAGCAACCAGCTAAAATTTTTCATACAACGTCAACTCCATTGACGACTTCAAAGAGTTCGACATCGAACATTTCGGAACCATGTAGATTTTGTAAGTTAGGTTCACATGATGTCACCGAATGTAAAAATTTTTTAGCTCTCTCTGTTGATAATCGTTGGCAATGGGTTACCGAAAACAAAGTTTGTTATAAATGCTTAGTCAAAGGCTCCCATAAGTACGTCTCATGTAAAAAACATTGCGAAGTAGTCGGTTGCAAGTACAGATGGAAACATAATACTTTGCTTCATAAACTGACCACAGAAAACGCTGCATACGCGAACGTAACGATGAAGTCCAAGCACATTCTAATGATGAAGTACCAGTTATCGTATCTCACAGCGCGTCACCTAACCCTGTAACCCTTCGGAGGTCGTTATTAAAAGTTATACCCGTTACTGTCGATGGTCCTCAAAGTAGTATTGATACTTATGCGATGCTTGACGACGGGTCAACCGCTTCTTTTATTGATCAATCGGTTACCGACCTGATAGGGGCAACTGGGCCTAAGAGGTCTATTCATGTTGACTGCATTGGTGGTCTCAGTAAAGACATGCAGGTCAGCTTTGTAAATATTAGGATCAAAGGACGTCATAGCCCGGATGTGCATGATATAGTAGTAAGATCCATTTCCAACGTGACTATTGCAAATCAATCTATCCAGTCAGAACAGATTAAAAATTTTGCTCACTTACATGACTTAGTCGATGTCTTATGCTACGAAAACGCTACACCGACGCTTTTACTAGGAATTGACAACTGGCATCTTACATTCTCAAAAGTCATTCGGCGTGGAACTCCATCTCAACCAGCCGCTTCTCTCACTCCTCTCGGTTGGGTTTTATACGGTTCCTCTGCCCCCGTGTTGAAATCTATTGATTTTGTCAACCATACAATTATTGGGTCTGAAAACGACAGTCAAGGTGATTGCCACAGCCTAGACACACTCCTCAAAGAATATTATAAACTAGATTCTGTAGGCATACAAATTAAGGATTGTCGTTCTGTTGATGACCAAAGAGCATTAAAGTTATTAGAAGAGACCACTAGGCGCCTGCCCACGGGACGATTCGAGACAAGTTTGCTGTGGCGTGAGAACATTGAGCATGTTCCCAACAGCCGCCCACTAGCCTTACAACGTTTTAGAACTCTTGAACGCAAAATGATAGGTAATTCGGATTATGCCACCCAATACAAACTAAACGTTCATGCTATGCTTGACAAGGGATACGCTGAGCTCTGTAATGCTGCCCCTTTAGGTTTATTATGGTACTTGCCACATTTCGGCGTTATACACCCACAAAAAAGAAAACTTAGAATAGTACATGATGCGGCGGCCATGTGTGAAGGCATCAGCCTAAACTCCATGTTACTCCCTGGTCCCGATCTTCTCCAATCATTGATAGCTATATTAATGCGATTTAGAGAAGGACGCATAGCCCTTTCTGCGGATATTCGAGAAATGTTCCCGCAAGTAAAAATTAGAGAACTCGATCGCGACGCTCAACGCTTTTTGTGGCGTGATGATCCTACGCAACCTATACAGGAGTATCGTATGTCGTCGATGACATTTGGTGCTGTATGTAGTCCGGTTACGGCCTTATACCTCAAAAATAAGATTGCCTCCGAACATCAACGAACACATCCAGAAGCTTCTATTGCTATCATTCGGGATACTTACATGGATGATTACTTGGGTAGTTGTAGCAATGAGAAAGAAGCCGCACGTTTAGCTGCAGATATAGTCTCAGTCCTTTCTGCAGCCGGCTTTGAAATGAGATCCTGGGTGTGTAATTCACAAAGCGCTCTCTCTATGTTACCCTCCGAACTATGTGCTAATGGAGCAACACAGATAAACGTTGGTTCTGATCCACGACCACCAACACGTGTTTTAGGTGTATCTTGGAACATCCTCAAAGACACTCTGTCTTTTCCCAACATTGATTTTGAAACATTACCACACAAACTGACCAAGCGCATTGCTCTGTCAAATTTAATGAAAGTTTACGATCCTTTAGGTTTTCTAACGCCCGTGATTATAAAAGGTCGTGTTTTATTTCAAAAAACCTGGAAACTGGCCGCACCCTGGGACGAAATACTACCAAAACCATTTATTGACAGGTGGATAGACTGGTATAAAAACCTAGTAAGGATTTCAAATAATTCCATTCCCCGTTGCTACACTAGTCTAAACAACCGTATTGCTTCAGTTCAATTGCACGTTTTTGCAGACGCAAGTGAGCAATCTTACGCCTGTGTTGCGTACTGGCGCTTCGAATATTCTAACGAAAATGTTGAACTCTCTTTAATTAGTAGTAAGGCCCGTGTAGCTCCCTTAAAACCCGCAACTATACCTAGGATGGAGCTTCAAGCAGCACTGATAGCTGCTCGTCTAGCCAACTTTATTATGGATTCTCACAAAAGAAAGCCAGAATTAATTTATTATTGGTCAGACTCTAAAACGGTCATCAAATGGCTACGTACGGACCCAAGCACCCTTAAGTCTTTCGTTGCTCACAGGGTCTGTGAAATTTGTGAAATCACTAACGTTTTGGATTGGAGATATGTACCTTCGTCCTTGAATGTCGCAGATGATGCCACAAGATTCAAGGATGAACTTACAATAAATTCGAGATGGTTCACCGGGCCATCATTCCTACTTCAACAATCTAACAAATGGCCCTGTGAACCCGTATCTGAGGACGCACCAGTTTTAGAGGAGTCTAAACATAATAAAGTCCTGGTGGGTCTCACTACATCACGTCATCTATCATCACCCGTAATAGCTGATTATACTCGGTTCAGTGTATAATCAGCACGTTACGTTTTATCCGTGCTACCGCACGTGCTCACTATTGTGCCACAGTTTTTCGTCGTCATTCAAATCCAAATTATAAATTATTTTTACACGGTTTAGCAACTTTGGATATTACTTTACGGCAGCAGAACGTCATGCTTTTTTACGTATTCAATTAGATTCGTTTGGCAATGAATATATGTTGATTGACGCAGCACGCCCTGTTTCCAAAGATAGTAGGCTCAAAAATGTATCAGTGATATTAGGAGACGATAGGCTTCTACATTTGTTTGGCCGTACGGGAGCTTCAACTGCCATCGACCCACAGCCAATAATATTGGAGGGAAAACACCCGCTAACCCGTCTACTGATCAGCTCCTACCACGTCAAATTTGCACATGGCAACAATGAAATGGTGGTCAACGAATTGCGGCAACGTTTCTTCATCTTTGGGTTGAGACCGTCTGTAAAGAGTGTGGCAAAAAATTGTCAGCGATGCCGGAACATGAAGGCAAAACCACTCTTACCACCAGTTGGAGATCTACCTGAAGTCAGACTGGCACATCATATTCGTCCATACACATTTGTCGGGGTAGACTATTTTGGTCCTATGAACGTCACGTCAGGGCGGCGAATAATGAAAGTTTGGATCGCCCTATTCACCTGCTTAACAGTGCGAGCTATTCATATAGAAGTTGTAGAATCTTTGTCGACGGATTCTGCTTTGATGGCCTTACGCCGTTTTATCGCTCGAAGAGGATGTCCCACAAGAATCTATTCTGATAACGGTACGGCGTTTGTAGGCGCATCGAACATTTTGTCAGAACTATACGATTTTTCTACTAATAAAGGCATAGAGTGGAAGTTTATCCCACCTTCAGCGCCCTTCATGGGTGGGTGCTGAGAGCGCTTAATACGTTCTGTAAAAACTGCTCTCCATGTTACTTTGAAGAACCGATCACCACGAGTAGAAGTTCTGAACACCTTACTTATTGAAGCTGAGGCCATTGTGAATTCGCGACCCTTAACGCATGTTCCAGTTGATGCCGAGAACGAACAAGCACTGACCCCATTTAATTTCTTGATAGGAACCTCGAGCAACGATCGCAGCCTACGAGAATTCTGCGACGCTGATTTGTGTCGACGCGCAGACTGGCGGAAAGCCCAGCGTCTTGCCGAACACTTCTGGCAAAGATGGGTTAAAGAGTATCTGCCGCTTCTAATACCCCGAAAGTCAGTTTCAGACCATAAGCTTCTGAAGATAGGAGACATTGTTTTAATAGCTGATAGCAACCTACCACGAAATTGTTGGCCAATGGGACGTATCACCGAGGTGTTCCCTGGAAAAGACGGCATTGTTCGCGTAGCTAACGTTAGGACTAAAGGGGGTCTGCTGCGTCGGCCGGTTCGTAAGTTGGTCCTACTAACCGCAACGTAACTGGTGTTTCACACCGCTCGGGGCCATATTGCGGACCGACCTTTTTTATAATTTTCTTTTTATTACTCATTGTTTTTCTATATTTTAAATTTAGATTTTATTTTTGTATTTTTGATGTTTTGTAAATAAGTATTGTTTCTGCTTTTGTCGTGAACGCTGAGTCTTATATATATTAAATTGAAAATGAAAGTATTGTTTTTGCTTTCGTCGTGAACAAGAATATTTATTTAAATTAATTATACAATAGCTTTGTGCATACTATCTCGCAACACCGTACACTCAACATGACGTCATGCGTACCGTACGCGGCGCGTCACTACCTCATGGTGTTTAACACTGTGCCTTACCCGTAACGGAAGAACTTCTCAACAGAACAAGTGGAAATTGTATTCCCATTTGTTTTGTGGACAGAACTAATGGAAAAAAAAACCCAGTAGTTCTGTCAACAGAACTACTCAACAGAACAGGTGGGAGTAGACGGGAAAATAGACGTGATTTTATGTAAGTGTGTATGTACTAGGTATGGTCTCGGTAGAGTGAGCTCCAATTACAGAATGTCATTTGACTGGCCTCGTAGCTCAGTTAGTAGAGTCTACCTTCTAAAACATGTACCTACATATGTGTTGGATGGGTATCGACAAATGTAAACAAATGACATGACAGATATTTGTGTGATGAGCCTGGATTTATCAATCAATAAAAATTTGTGTTTCTATGTTTCATTAGTACGTATTTAAAAACAAGTTTTCGTAATTAAGAGATCCGTTGACATACCAATACCATCATAGCTGAAATGATATGTGGGTAGAGCACATTTCACGCAGAACTGACGCTCAATGGGGGCGAAGAGTTCTCGAGTGGAGAGCACGCACCGGCAAGCAGTATAAGAAGACCGACCACAAGGTGGACGGATGACCTTACACAGGTGGAAGACGGGATTTGAGAGTCCATTAGGGAGGCGTATGCTCTGCAGTGGATTTGAGAATCCATTAGAGAGGCCTATGCTCTGCAGTGGATTTGACAGTCCATTAGGGAGGCATATACTCTGCAGTGGATTTTTTGTGCCTGAAATTAAGATGATTTAAACTATTTTCTTTCCAATGATTTCAAGAAATTTTGTTTAACATTCAAAGACCGCCGTAAATTAGCTTGTCTGTTTATATTCTGTACGATTCATTTCGTGGAATGTGCGTAAGAGCTTCACGATCTAATTCCACCCTCCCCGTTTCAATACAGGATATGCAGAAAGTCAGCGCATTATTACCCATTTCTCTTTAAAATGTCAAAGATCCGTGCACAGCGATATCGGTCCACGTTCTTGATGCGTACTGTACAGGAATGGATCTCAGTTTTCTGAGAAATACAATCTTGGAATTTTTAAGGCCTGAATAGATAGGTATCTTCTAGATTGACGAGCTTCATTCTCAGCACACTGTTGCTTAACATTAGGCGAGTTGGTGGTCAATCATAAATCTATCCAACATAAAAAACATTCAAAAACAATTGATTCCAAATTGATAAACTGATAAGACCTCCTAATTTGATGTCGTCGGTAAAAAGTACAAAGAGGAAATCGTTATTCCAAGAAACTCCTACTATCTACACAACTTTTTTTCACAAACAACCTTTTTTGTTCCGGGATAAACTAAGCGCTGTTTCCATCAAATGTTGTTTGGTCGGGTGAAATTTTTGTTTGAAGAAGTTCTACAGCCGTACTTATAACATTAGATTCATCGTCGTCAAGTGGGCTTTATCCTGCAACTACCCGCACGACGGCACTTGTCTACCTTGCGACTGGTGGTCGCTGCGCTGCGCTCTCCGATGCATGGCTCCCTCTCGAGAACTTGCAGGTTTCATCAGCCATCAGTTCTGCCGTGTTTTCTATCTTACACACAGTCGTTTAATTTTCTAATTCGCTGGGATATGTCAGGTTAAGCTGTTGTTAGGGTTCCGTACGGCACCCTTATGGGATCACTTTGTTGTCCGTCTGTCCATCTGTCCGTCTGTTCGTCTGTCAAGACCTGTATCTCGGGAACGCGTGAACGTATCGAGTTGAAATTAAAAACATATACGCAGATCTATAGTCTCTTGCAGCTCAAAATCAAACTTCTCCGTTTTCATAAAAAAAAGTAACAGCCGAATGTGTCGTAAAAAAACGCATATTTTGACACTCATAATTGGAATCAAAACCTATGGGGTACTTCCCGTTGGCCTATAATTGTGAAATTGGTAAAAAATATTATCATATAGTACACATAAAGATTGAGTTTATGTTTAATAATATAAATGTAGTTTAAAAAACTTAAAAAAAACGACTTCAAAATACGCAATACAATACATATGAACGCTGTTCACTGTTCTACAGGCACTTGAATGATATTTTACCAGTTATTTTGTTATAAAAACCAAAGTACTGCATCGATTTTGATAAAATTTACATGGAACTACCTCTGAAGTATGACCTACCAAATCCAAAAAGAATCATCAAAATCAATGGACAATTGGCTGAGTAATCGGTGAACAAACATTAAAAAAAATACAGACCAAATTGATAATCTCCTCCTTTTTGGAAGTCGGTTAAAAAGGTTGTGTTGTGCGAGAGAGACAATAGAACTAGCGCAAGTACAGCTCATTCTTACATGGTGTCCTATGTAAATAAATAAACGCTGCATTGATGGTTCTCCACTAGTATTTATTGTATCAGGAATATATGTATGTATATACCTACATACTTCTACGAACAATAATACTATACATATACAAAATCACGGTTATCTTCCCTTACAGGATAGGCAAAGCATCAAATAACATGAGGCAGTTTGACGCCACATTTGACCGTGGATAGAAGGTTAGATGGAAGGGAGACGATATTAGAGGGTTAAAGGGGATTAGGGGTAAGATGTAATAACGGAAAAGAAAGGAAAAATTCACATCTACACACCGAACAATTAGTGGTCAGCCCATTTGGAGTCGTCCGTGTAGATGGCGACTAAAAAAATCTGAGTACATCGTGAAACGGCACCTATGTGCAAAGATCTAAGATATAAACCGTGGAGCTCGCCAAGTTCTAACTCAAAGTTAGTAAGTGGGTTAAGCCCTCGTTTGTTATGATTTAACTGAGTTTGCGAGTTTGCGCGAGTTTACCAATCTTTGTGGGGTTTTGACGATATTTGTTTCATATTTTCTTCGATTTTATATGTTTCCAATTAGATTACTATATTTCATTCAATAGATCGAATAATTTATTTTTAGTATTTGAAACTGTGTCGTAGTCTGCAAATTAATATAAAGTTAACTACGTAGCTATCTGGTTCCCATAGTACGAGCTTTGCTTAGTTTAGGGTTGGGGAGTGCTGTGTGAGAAATATTCACCAAAGTTTGTGATTTTCAAAATGACTACAGACAGTGTTACAAACGCATGTTAAAATATTATTCACTAAATATGAATTTTTCACCTTCTATCAGACGGGAAGCGTCACGTGCGAAAACGGAACAAAACACTATTTAACTAACATGCGCCTACTTATATAGAGCGTTTATAAGTATCACTGAAACTCTTATATTATATTATATATATAATATTTTTAACAATTTCTGATTCTACAAATGTAAGTTTTCAAAAGCGAACCTATCTAGGATTAGCGAACCTAGTTAGGACTTTTTGTCTTTAAAAACATGTATTTCAACCCAATTCTGGGTCAGATTATTGTGGAACGCGGGGTTCTAGTTCTACGTCAGCAACACTCCCGAGCCTTGATGTGCCCGAGTTGTTGCCCGCCGCCGGTAAGTACTGGTTTCTTATACATAATATCATATTGTACACAGTTTTGCACAATTAAATATTCATTTCATTTCCGCTCTCTTATCATGCCATGTGTTATTACCATGACTCCGTCTTATGCAGTCGGATAAAGAATACATAATGCATGAGTGCAATCTAACAAGATTAAAATATTTTATTATAACTTATTTCATTTTGTATTCAGGAGAGGTGTGTGTGTGTGTCGGTGCAGAAGGTAACGAAGTTCAGTTTCAAACTGAATTTATCTGGAAATATGCAGTTTTATTATAACGTTATTTTAGTGCCAGAAAACAGTTGTTGTAACGTCGTCTAAGGAAGCTGCAAAGTGTTCGAAACGTCAGCTCATACAATTAAAATTATGTAAAATATACTGTAAAAAAATCCGTTAAAATGTGTGTCATTTCAATGACAGTTGTTCTATCTATGTTTCTAAATAATAGGACTGAAAGATGTCAAAATATATACGTTATACTTGTATTTTTAATCAGACGGAGTAAACTGACAGACTGAAATGTCACTTTTCGAAATAATGATACCAACTCTCAAATCATAGTGCTGGGATTTGAGTCACATATAGTTCAAAAAAGGCCGGAACATGGAATGAAAATACCTAATAGAAAATTAATAATACATCTTAAAACGTTTATGTCAGCGAATCGCTTTTATTGAGTCAGCAACAACCTTAGAAGAAGTATTTTACTGGTTTTCTGAATAAACACAGGAATTAAGAAGTGATTCCATAACTGTATCACTACACTATACATTCATTATCATCATCATCATCAATATAATATAATTATTACACTATAACTGTGTCTCCGTATAGTTATAGTGTAATAATTATTTCCTAAGAAACATATAAGAAGATCATGGTATGTAATAGTTTAGTTTGAAATCTTTGATATCTATTACTAGTTAACGAATACACAATATAGACAAAAGTTTAGATTTTTAGGAAGATCTAGAATACAACGTAATGAAATAATAGATCACTTATATGAATTAGTTCATTTCAGTAGCTCTTTTTAGCGCAGCACTATTTTCATATCTTATAAAAGTGGTAACATTCGAATCTGTCAATTTACTCCGTTTAATTAAAAATCCAAGTATAGGTAAATATTTTCGGATAATTTTGATTGGCATTGCATTATTATCGATACAGAAGGAATAGGTACTTACCTATTTTCTTTATCTGTCTTTCTTTACGATCGATGTACTCGATGGGCGCTGAAACTGAGTGACTAGTTATGTTGAAGCTCCTGGCTTACCTTTATCTCAAACATTAGGAGTTCACAATATTAGTGAAAACTTTAAAATTAAACGAATTTACTAAATAAAGTTTGGTGATTCAGGTCAAGCACAATGCACGAACTAAATCGCTTTTGCATCTTCTGTTATATGGGTATATCTGTTTAGCAGTCTACTTGTGAAACTGTAGTGGGTACTTCGCCCTCTAAACACTAAAATGCAAGGAAACTTCTCCATGAAACTTATAATGGTACAAAAATAATTATATAAAGAAAATAACACATTACAAAATTTGAAAGTTTTTTTTATTATTAAAAGATGATTTTTATATTTATTTTTTAGATTACATACTCTTACAAGAAAACTTGGCCCTTGATTTTTTCACTATATCCACTTTAATATCGCTCGCTAGGATATCTCACCGTACATAGAAAAATAATTTAGAGACAAACGTAAATATGAGAGCGGTTATCATTATAATTAAATAAAGACTGTTTAGATATAGAGCTATCGTGGCAACATACGGGAACTAACGTCTGGTAGTACATACTACCGTGCTATTCTGTGCTCGCCACTGAACAACGTAATGGAATAAGGACAGCAGCGCCCCCGCAGCCGCGTTAGTTCTCTACCTGGACAGACTCTACACAAGGAGAAAACTGACCTTTAATGGCAATGACGTCATCATCACGCTACATCGATATAGTATCGTTAAAAAGTTAAGAAAAACTTTAAAAAAAAAATGTATGTTAAGTATGTAGTGGTTTAAAGCTTCCAATTAGCGCGTATGTTTTTTTTAACAAATTAAATCATACTGGTTAAATAAAAATAAAAACTCAGAAGTTACCATAAAAACTAACAAAAATGACTACTCAGAGAACTATAGCCAAATTATATATTCAGTGTTTCTAGCCAGTAGCTAGTATGTCGAGCTCTACGATTATAATATCGACTTATATGGTTTGAATCATTAATGACTTGGCTTATATTTGGCTTTATTTTAACTTATACACAACGACTGAGTTATCATCATCATCTCAGACACAAGGAGTCAACCGCAGGAAATATGCCCCCCATGGATTTCCAAAAAGACCGATTGCGCGAGGCCTGCATCCAGCGTCTTCCTGCCACTTGTATGATATCTTCTGTCCACCTTGTGGCTGGTCTTCCTACTGCTACGACTAAGTTGCAAAATAGAAAAAATATATATACTTATTTAGGATTCCAACCATAACATACAGATATATCAAAACTAGATAATATTTTAGAAAACAGTTTTCGCCTGTTGTGTGGAAACATGTGAGTTGTGTTGTTCAGTAACGCTTTTACCACAAATTATATAAATCTAAGACTTGAATATGCTCAGCGCAGTATCAGATACTATATCGCTCACATACCAGGAAATTTTATATTAACCGTCTAATAAGTAAATAAATAAATCACGTTTAGCAAAAGTTGACGAAGAACATTTTAGCTATAGATAGTTAGACATTCATGAATAAGATAGTAAGTCTTTATTTAGTTACGCTATTATTTATCTTATTATAAGGGTGAGCACAAAACATCATAATAAGGTATCGCCGATACGCACCGCAACTATCTATCTACACAAGGTACCGACGTAGCGCTGTGTTTCTACATAAGGTACCAACGTAGCGCTGTGTTTCTACATAAGGTACCGACGTAGCGCTGTGTTTCTTACTATATTGACATACAATGTTACAATAAATCCTATTGATCGAACGGTAATGCCACGTGACCTTATCTAAATAACCTTTGAATAATATCAATCAGTGCGACCGCCGTCACTTCTCATGTTAATATCAATCAGTGCGATCGCCGTCACTTCTCATGTTAATATCAATCAGTGCGACCGCCGTCACTTCTCATGTTAATATCAATCAGTGCGACCGCCGTCACTTCTCATGTTTATATCAATCAGTGCGACCGCCGTCACTTCTCATGTTAATATCAATCAGTGCGACCGCCGTCACTTCTCATGTTAATATCAATCAGTGCGACCGCCGTCACTTCTCATGTTTATATCAATCAGTGCGACCGCCGTCACTTCTCATGTTAATATCAATCAGTGCGACCACCGTCACTTCTCATGTTAATAACTTCAAATTTAAACTACTAACATTGAAACAGCTGCTACAAATAGAATTATCGAATGGAAACTTCAAAAAAAGGCTTTCTTATATAAATTCAGTTTTAGATCGAAAGCACAGTCGTACCTATGCAGAAATCCAACTTAACAACCCGTCAGTTTATGGTCAGTCAGTTTGTTTGGCAGTCTCTCTTTATGTCTTGTATTTTTTCATGAAATTACTACCAAAGTACACTTTTTAAATACAGTTTTTGTATAAATTCTGTATATGAGTCATTCGATTTGGAAAATTAGATATTATTATATTACACAAATAACGACCTAATATTTGTATCGCCTAAACAACATAACTTGAGCGTAAATACGAACAAACCAACTTGACACAAAATCCATAGTACGAGTATGTGTGAACATAGCATAACAATGGAGTACTTATTTAATACTCTTAAATGAAAAATATTGCGAGAAACATTCCATTTTCATAGTTGACATGTTAATTTACAGAATTTAAATATAATTCAATTTACACAAAAATCAGCGAATTGTCAACGAAATCTAAAACATAGTGAAACGAGTTCATGTTTATCCAATCAGATTCAGTCAGTACAGTTGCCAAACCTTCTACCAATCGCAAGCCCGTTGCGATGCGTAACGTGCGCACAAAGAACAAACTCACAGTTCCGTGTGGGTAGATGGAAATTTCTTCAGAACCGCATGGTATAGGTTATAGAACGCGTATACTGACACACTGACTATAACTAGGAGTGTTCCTCCAAATACGAAGCTCAGGAAGTTGCCGTCGATCATAGTGGTTCCCCTGAGACTCCTGGCTTCTCCTTGGAACAGATCCTTGGTCCCCGACCCTGCAGCTTTCCTCTCTTCCATCATCCGTTTCATGGATGACAGCCGTTCTTTAAGCTCGTCTATTGACTCCATCATGTCTTCTGATGCTGAAGATGAAATATATTATTTAGTTAAACTAATTACTCTTGCCAATATTAATTAAATATAATTTGTATCGTAATATCATAAAAATAAATAAGGAACCGATGATTAGGTAACTAAAGCATAGATAAATGATATTTTTCGTAGGATAGGCCAGATTGTCTATGTATTTAACAATAACTTTACATCATAGCGCATGTTATTGCAATGAGTCGAATTATATAATGTAAAAACTGAAATTAAAGGTAAACGAAACTGTCCTAAAACCTGTTGATAAAAAGATTTTGGTCGCATTTTTCCAACTTTTAGTCCAAAAGAGAGTAAGTACCTATTAATAAAATGGATAGAAGGTACTATATATACCTTTTATCCATTCTATTCATACACTGTATGATATAGCTTTGCCAAATTTAAACATAACCCAGCTACTTACATTTTTAAAAGGGTCAAATAAAGAAATTTAGTTTAAGCTTTAGCTATTATAATGTTAGTGTTATTATACTTAATACAGAAATTAGTATAGGTACATGTATTTGGGCATTTGTCATAAAATATTTTTCATTAAACCAATGTCAGTCATTTGTAGGTGGTGGAACTGAGCCGGCCAGGTCCACCGGCAAAAGGCCTTTATTATACCTATTTACACAAAAACAGTAACAGTAACTACTAAACTTACACGATAATACAATTTACTTAAAAAACTTACCATCATTCTCTCTTTCTGGGCTCATTTTTCACAATTATTCGCAAATATTAGAAGGAAAAACCTAGGGAACTCTTTGTTTTTGGTTCCGAAGTCCCGATGTATCCCGGATTCAAGATGGCCGCCACGCATGCGCGAGACAAAGAGGGGGCCATATTGATCGCGGCCAGGACTTCCTAGGTCCGGCCTAGAGCACATACATTTACACGAATGTTAGATATTAGTGTTTGCTGTTTCACCTCGAAGGCTTCATCGGTGTCCTACTGCCCCTTAGGGTCAAATAAAAAAAATACACACCACCAACCTCTTTATCTATTTACTATTGTAGCTACATCTGTCTAGTCAAGAGTCTAATATTTGGGTGGGTTGGGAGTATAATCGTCTTCGGTTGAATCCTCGTATATTTGGAATCAAACTTCAAGGTAAGTATCGTTTGATTCTTAATTATACTAACGGATATCAACCGAAGACGATTGTAATATTTACTTAGCTGTTGTTCGTGACTTCATGCAGGTAGATAAAATCCCACTCTCATCACGCTTCCCGCCCCGCTCCCGTTCCGCTTCTTACCTAACCCCCACCACCGTTCCGTTCCGTGGTGTGCCCTGCGGTATCGTCCGTGTAGTGATGAGAAATAGTAATGACTATGGTGATGACCAGAAAGCGGCATAGAATCCACTCAGACAGCTTATTCCATAATTTAGAAGTGTGTTATGCGTGATCAACACGCTTCGTGTTTTTAGTTTATGTGAAGTTGTGTGTACTAAAACTCAGTGCAGTATCGGTGGACATTCTAAAATATTTATCTTGATTTCGAACAAAATCAAAATACCAAAAAAAAAAAACGTCAAAATTAAATACGGACGTGTAATGACGTATGTGTAAAAGGCACATCGCCGCGAGTAGCGTATATTGGAAGTGCAGCATGCCTCGACACTATTGGAAGTGCAGCATGCCTCGACTCTATTAGCCACCCACGCCAATGTTGTTTCTCCGGCACCAGTATGAGGCATCTCTATAGGGTCCCATTTATTTATAGGTATAATTCATACCCTTACGGATATTTAGTGGGTGGCAAGTTATCACCTGCCTAATTTTGTAAACAGTTTTATTTAACAGGCAACTGTTTGTTGTTCGGGTCAAATTTAGTAATCGAAAATTTACCCCCTTCTTGTTTACAGATTGATTTGATATTTGGTAGACACCTTTAGTTTTGATCATAATATATTCAATGTCTTTATAAATTCAAGATGGCCGCTACCGCAAAATGGCGGATTATATTGTTTTCACAACTCCCATAATATCATCGTCAACTGAACTGACTGGTATCAATTGAAAGGGCTTGTAGAATACAGTAAACTATGAAAAATTCCAAAGTTTCTAGTTTTTATTTCCTTATATAATATTAAGTCACGAATGAAAAACTAAAAACTTAAAAATAAAAATAAGTAAAAAACTTTCTACACACCACATCACACCATTTTGCTCATCGATAAGCCCTAGATTAGTCATAATCATAATCATTTACTTAGTCATAGTATTAATCATTTATTTTTCTGCATTTGAACAGATAGGAGCACTTGGACTGGACATGAAATACCAGTCCAAGTCCAGTCCAGTTTACTTAAATTGAAACCTCTTTTAAACAAAAAAACGATTATGTCCGTGTATTATGCTCACATACATTCAAGAATAAGGTATGCGATTACTGTATGGGGCAATGGCGCTAGCATAAAAAAAGTTCTAACAGCTCAAAAGAAAATAAGAACTATGTTCGGACTAAGAAAACGTTCATCTGCTAGACCTTATTTCAAGAAAAATAAAATAATGACTGTGATTTCACTGTATATATATAATTGCTTGCTTGAAATGTACGACGAAATGGGTAACTTAGTAATAACAAGGAAAGAGCGATCCAATGTTAAGGCCCGGCTAGTCGGCAAAAGCAGTAAAACAAAGCTTTTTGAAAATTTACAAAAAATACTTGTATTATTAGTTCAAGCTCAAATTTTTTGTATGTAAAATTTTGATCTGTTGGCTAGGTTTCGCTAGAAACAAAAACACGATTGCTGAAAAAAATCTCGATAGCTTTATTTTTTGAAAAATATGCCATTTTATTTATTTTTCCCATTTATCTCTAAAGTGTTTAAAGCCATCAAAACCAAATTTACCATGTTAAGTAGCTATTACATTTTTTTAGTGTTCTCTAGAATTACATTTTTGATACGTTTAGTGCATTATTTTATAGTAATTTATTTTACAATAAGTTTGCTCGCGAGCAACCGTCCCGCCGCCTTGCTTCAGCTGTTCACCCGCGCCAGTCTGTCGGTGACCACTGTCAGCGACGGTACTGTGTCGGATTGCATCGCGCGCCAAATAAAACAAATTACTATGGGAAATCATATAACAAAGAAACCAATAAATAAGCGAACGCGTAAGCGCAAAATTTTGGCTCATATAGAAATGATGCGATCCCGAAAAAGGTAAATACCCAGTTGCAAGTTATTATTTCCTAGAAATATACATGTAAGTATTTATATAGATCACTCGCACTCGCAGTTCATAAACCTATGAGTTCTATTCATACTCGTATAAAGAAAATGTACTTACTCTTACCTGATGTTCAAATATTTCAGTTATGAAAGATGTGTGAAGTCTGCCAACTCGCATTTGGCCAGCGTGGTAGATTATGGCCTTACCCTTCTTATAATGAGAAGATGGCCCGCGCCCAGCAGTGGGACAGTTTGTACAAACAGGGCTCATAAAAAATAAATGTATACATAAACATACATACACATGCTAGCTGCATCCCGTGGTTTCACCCGCGTAGTGATGAAAAATGGTGATAATAATATATATATATATATAAACGGCTAAACGGCTGAACCAATAATTTCATAATTATTGGTTCAGCCGTTTAGCCGTTTAGGTAACAAACAGACAGAGAGACAGACGACAGACAATTTCGCTTTTATAATCTTATATGATTCATACACTTATATGAATTGACTGGCTTTGTGGCTCAGTTGGTAGTGTGTTCACGTCTACCTGCTGAACTGAAAGGTCGTGGGTTCAATCCCCACCCAGGGCAAACATTTGTGTGATGAGCATGGATGTTTGTTCTGTGATTGGGTGTTTCTATGTATCATATGTATATATTTACAAAAAAAAAAAAAAAAAAAGTATATATGTATTCTATCAGCTATCTAGTTCCATAGCACAAGCTTTGCTTAGTTTGGGCTAGATGGTGTTGTGTGAAATGTCCACAAATATATAAAAAAAAAAAAAAACATTTGAAAAACATAACCTACCTTTTTGCACAGTCCGGTAAAAATACACCGCGGTCGCGGCAGGCGGCATATGGCGCGGCATCTTTGAACGCGTCACAGACTTTGAGAGTACCTATATAGGTATACCGCCGTTTGTCGCGCGCCGCCCGCGCCGCGCGTAGGTAGGTAGTTTTTACCCGATTGCGTAAGAAGGGTTGTTTATCGAGTATATGTATGTTTGTATTTATGTATGTAAGGGTGTATGTGGGTGTATATCTATGTATGTACTATGCATATTTTTAGATTACCTCCTACAGCCTAAACAGCTTGACCGATTTTGATGTGCTAGGTGTCGTTAGATTCGTCTTTACTCCCTGAATATCATATGCTATATTATATTTTTTGTAACGCATTTTTTGTACTCTTGCAAAAATAAAATAAAATGTTTTTTCATAACCTAGAACTTCTTCGTGATAAATAAGAAATAAGTAATTTTACTGGAATAAAAAATACACACTTCAACTTTTTACAGCGATTTTACGTATACATATATTACGTATTTGAGTATAAAATATTTTAGATAGGTAGTTTCATAACATTTATATTTCCACCACAAATACAGGGTGTTAGGTTAGTTAGGTACATTTATCAGTGATCGACCTTGATAGCATTATTCTTGTATATTGCAGATCAAAGAAGCATCTTGAAGTAATCAACGAGTCTTTGATAACATTAGAGCCAGTTGATTTGAATACTTCTAGGATTGAGTGAGCACTACAACCATATTTATTTTACAAAAAATGAGGTTTATGCACATATATTTTTGTAACTGCAAATTTGTATGAATTGGTAGGTAGACCAGCAATTTATGTGAAAACCTCACGCAAAAAAGTAAAATAAATTATAATGCACCTGTTTGTATAATTAAAATATATCTTATGTGCATTAGCCTCGTTTTAATGATAAAATGTGTGGTTGCTACAACGTTTACTTTGATATTACAGAACGACCATCAATGAAAACTCGCATAATCTGTCCCGTACTCCACCATGTGAGAGTAATAACATAGACATGTGAGTTGTGATATAGTTGTAGAATAGAACATAAAAAAGAAATAAAACAGGCACGAATACTGCAACCAAAGAAGATGAAATATGCTACAACTGAAAGATCTGTAAATTTTTTGATATTGTACTACGGTTGTTTTTTATATTTTTATTATGGGAAAATTTAGCTTGACCACCGATCCCGCTAGTTTTGAACGACGTTTACGGTCTACGATGGAGCGCGTTTGCTTAGAAAAACTCTATTTTAATTGCGATTGCGACGTTCTGTTACATAATGTAGGTATAATAATGTGAATCAAAGAAAATCCGTTCAGGTAGCGTATGCTGAAATTTTTCAAGGCTGTACGTTAAAAATAACAACAAAGCGCTCTGTTTTGTTAAATAATGTAGATTCAAACCCATTTCTTTCTATAATCACGCATTAGGTGTAAAAAGTAGAGTATGCACTTCGGGGATAAAGGTGTTTTTGTCTTGGGCGAGCTTGAATCCCTCGTTACACTCCGGATTCTAAATTTGTAACTCTGTAAATAAGTAAATCTGTAAATATGTAAATCTGCAAATCTGTAAATCTGTTAATCAATAAACAAACAAAATAGATAACTAATTATTTATATTATTTGTAGTAAACTCTCTCAGGATCTTTTTAAAACCTACAATAATTGTAAGTTATTTTGTTATAAAAATCCAAATAACTAGACCGATATTGATAAAATTTATATGGGACGACTTCTGAAATCACTTACCAAAGAAAAAATAATCTTCAAAATCGATTCACAAATGGTGGAGTAATCGGTGAACAAACATACAAAAAACATAGTCAAATTGAAAACCTCCTTCTTTTTGGAAGTCGGTTAACTAATGGTATTGTAATATAATTATAAAATTAACCTTGTTGTGTCTGCTTGTGTTTATTACCTAACATCCTGTATAGACCTTTACATTATTGTCAAAGATATTTACGTGATATATTTGACCTGTAATATGTAATTCTAACCAATATTTATGAAATTTGGACAGGAGATTCTTCAAGACCTGGAGAAGGACAAAGGCTATATTTTATCATAATCATCGTCGTTTTTCATCACTACGCAGGCTACACCGCAGGAGCATAGCTATTATTTTATAAATGTGATAATTTAGTGTTTTATGTGAGTAAGTGAGTTGGTTGTTGAATGGAGATAGATATATACCCACATAATATGACATACTTAGGCTTTTATCCCGGAAAAATGAACGAGTACGAGTAGTAAATTATTATTTCATAGATTTTCAAGAAATAAGCTTATAGATTGATATCAGTATATCACAACTTACTTGCCACTACAATGTAATGAAGATGTGGCTCAGACGAGTCGCGCGCGGCGCGGCGAGACTCGCGCGCGGTACGGCGCGCGGCGGATCGGTATCGCACTAAACCTACGCCACGTTTTGTGCGGACGTCGCGCTCTCATAAAACGTGGAACTATGCCGTAAACTGAGGTAGCGTAAAATACCTAAATTTCTGGACAAGCCTCGCCTTAAATATAATTTAAGGAACAAATGACAAATGGTACATGCCGACAGTGAAACTCTCTAAAGTTAAGAAACAAGGAATCAATAATAAAATAGCCATGTTTGAAAAACTTCCTCGAGTTCTAACTAAACTACATGCAAATGATTTCAAGAAGAAGCTGAAATATTTTTTTGAGGTTAACCCATTTTACTCCATTAATGAATTCATGAATATGCATCTCACAGAATCTTCATTCTTGTTTGAAATTAATGATTAATAAGTACTAGAAAAATATGATTAATGATAGTATTTTTTTATCAGCATTTTTTTTCCTTTTTATATTACATAATATTGATGTTGTATCTTTGACGTGCCTAATATAACATAAGTAGTTATATGGTCAATAAAAATATTCTATTCTATTCATGTCAAGGTCAACAGAATAATACATGAGGAGAGTGGTATGATGACTGGTATCTAGAACCTACCTAATTATTTTTTGGCTTTTAGTATACTTTCTACATCATTATCTTTCTTTATAATAAAATCGTTTAACTTAAAAACTTTTTTTCTCTATTTAATTTTATATGAGACCAAATTAGTAGGTGCCGTTTTTTCATTGTGGTGTTTCCATACAGAGCTACAATACCTTACTTATTGTGTGGGAGCATCAGCCCATAGCCTAGTTTCCTAAGTTACATCTATTTCGACGGCCCCTACGTATACCAGTGTATCTGCAAAAACCAAATATTTCAGGAGAGCAGTTTAAAAGTTTTTTTTTAATCGTGATATCTTTTTACCCGACTGCGTAAGATGGAGGGTAATGTTTTTCGAGTGTATGTATATTTATGTGGGTATGTATGTATGTTTCTATATGACAGCCTACAGGCGAAACGGCTTGACTGATTTTGATGTGAGAGATTTCATTAGAGGGAGGGGGGAAAGCTAAGTTCTGTCAGTGAAGATGAGTAACATAATATATCATATCACAGAGACAGAGATGTATGTTTGTATGTATGAGGGTATGTATGTATGTTTCTATATAACAGCCTACAGCCTAAACGGCTTGTCCGATTTTGAAGTGCGAGGTGTCATTAGATTCGATTTCCAGAGTGTCATAGGCTATAACATTTTGTAATAATAGTAATACATCTCTTGCAAAAATAAAAAAATGTGTTTTTTTGTAACCTTCAACGAACTATTTCGTAACAAACAAGTGATTTTACTATAATTATTCTAAAGAATGCGCATTTATAATATTTTACAGCGATTTTACGCATACTTTTACACAAAAACGTACACTCAACAGCGCATCAAGTGTAACGAAATCATAAGTTAGACTGCTAAAACTGCTTTTCTGCAGTCGGGTATTTTGTTTTTCTTTTAATAAACATACTTGTTCATATAAGATAAGACTTTTTAGCTGCAAATTCAATTGTGAACCCTTGATAGGTATTTGTAGAACACAGGATATGATGACAAGAGGCCCGCAATAATACTCACTCATCCGTTTCCCTAAATAAGTTTTGGTAATGAAATTTTAAAATATTATAATGCAATTAGTACTACAACTTTCCAACCCCGGTCGAAGATCTAGATCTTCGACCTGGGTTGACTTCGTGGTTTTGGGCCTGCCTCTAGAGGCAGGCCCAAAACCACGTGGAAAGCTGTAGTGCTAAAGGACATGAGAGAAGCCGAGCTGATCGATGTCGACGTCGAAGATCGAGCGAAGTGGAGAAGCAAAAGCAGGAAAACTGACCCCACCACCATGTGGGACGAATAGCATGGAAAAGAGTAGATAATGCAATATTATAGTGACTCTATAATACTGCATTATAATATTTTAAAATTGTGCGTAAATTTAAAAAATGCATCATAATAAGTATGTGTATATATAATACTTATAGATAAGTGTGTATCATGTAGATACACGCGTATACGTAGGGGCCGTCGATTTAATCTGAATAGGCGAGATTTGTTAAACTCCAAAATAGCTCCGTCAATCATCCACACAAGTATTTTTTAATTTATTATATATATATATAGTTTAAAAGGGCCTCTCAGTGTTGGCTTTGGCTTCACTGATGCCCATCATAGGATCGAGCTGCGACCCGAGCGAGCCTCTCTATCAATGTTTGAATATAATTTATTCTGAGGGATCCCCAGCCGGCGCGGCGTGGACAACGGGAAGAGCACTGGAGTTCGAATTCTTGGCTGCCGATAGCTGCGGGTGGCACCTCCGGGCTGACCTCCGGGGAGCTGGGGTGGATGAATTCTTGTCACGTGGAATTGGTGAAATCTCCAGTGTGGCGGTAGGTGGCGCCTGTGCGAAGACGCACCTGCTCGAACCAGGAATTGAGACATCTAACTTTAGAAAGCCGTTGATCCTGTGTTGTTTAGAAATTGCAGTCGAGAGAGTTACGTTTATATAAAAAGTAGATACAGAATTCGAAGCACTATTACATAGGTACCTATATATATATATATAGCTATTTGTACAAACGCCTGTAGCTTCCACATGGATGAATCGATTTGTTTAAATTTTCAATATCCTACTGTTTTCTTGACTGTTTACACTTTAAATTTATATTTATCGTGTTCTAAGAACTGAGAAGCTTCTTTTATTATACCGATTATTTTCATTTTATTTCCTTTAGTTTGTTAGGTTAAATTCTTTAATTAACGTGTCTGTAATCAGATAAGCCCTAATGTTGGTCACGTGACGATATACATATATAAACACACAATACATACATATGTTATCACTTCCATTAGTGTAGTACAATATAGTTAACAGCAGTTTTAGCATATCAAACAAATAGATTATTCAATGATTAGTCAGTAATAATTAATTCTCATCAATCAAGCGTTATAAACTTTCTCGCATTAAGGAAAATTACCTTTATTAATAAAAAAATGTATAACAACAACTGAATGTAAATATACACAATATATCAACAAAACTTCAACAAAAGGAAACATGACTTCGTACTTCCAATTACGTTTGTTATGTATATTTAAGTTACTCTGTCTGTATGAATGTACAATAATATAGAGAAATGAATGACTTTAACTTTAACTTTACAATAATGAATGACTTTTTTTTGTATTTATTGAAAATATAGTGGACATACCTACCTACACTAAAACTTTATCTATTTATAAAGAAAAACAAAGTGACGTGTGTGTATCCGGATACTTGTTGATGTCGCAATGGTTAATCATTAATACTTTGATTTATAATAATTTTGTTCATTAGAAAATACTTCATTTTTAACCGATTTCCCAAAAAAAGGAGGTTATCAATTCGGTCTGTATGTTTTTTTAAATGTTTTTTCACTGAATACTCAGCTAATTGTGCATTAATTTTGATGATAATACTTCAAAGGTGGTCTCATATAAATTTTATCAATATCGATGCAGTACTTTGGTTTTCCTAACAAAATAACTGGTAAAATATCATCCAATTGCTTGTAGAAAAGGGAACAGCAAGTCGCTTAAGAACGAGTTTGTTTTTGTTGTGAAGTGAAGTTTTCGGTTTTTACCCGACTGCGAAAGAAGGAGGGTTATGTTTTTCGAGTGTATGTATATAAGTATGTATGTATGTATGTATATTTCTTTGGCACACCCTAGAGCCTAAACGGCTTGTCGTATTTTTATGTGAGTGGTGTCAATAGATTCGTCTTAGCCGTGAGAGTGACCCTGGGTACATCAAAAAAAAAAAAAATTAAGGATTTTTGGCGGCAAATAGTAATCTCAGAAAAAAATACTATTAAAATAAAACTCAAATACTATTTCATCCTTGTCATCTCAACCATAAGAAGTCCACTGCTGGACATAGGCCTCTCCCATGGATTTCCAAAAAGACCGATTGGCGCGCGGCTTACACCCAGCGTCTTCCCGCCACTTGTATGAGGTCATCTGTCCATCTGGGGGCTGGTCCTCCTACGCTGCGCTTGCCGGTGCGTGGTCTCCACTCGAGAACTTTTTGGCCCCATCGGCCGTCAGATCGACGTGCCCTGCCTACTGCCACTTCGACTTCCTAATCCCCTGTGCTATGTCGGTGACATACATACAAATTAATACACTCGAAAAACATAACCCTCCTTTTTACGAGGTCGGGTAAAAAGTGGAGCTCCATCCTCGGCCACACATCAGGCGAGTTGGTGGTCAATCGTAGATCTATATTGCATAAAAAGAAAAAGATAACACAAAACTTCTAAGCACAAGGTCTTCCTCAACTGAATCAGTTAAATACTTAACACTTCTTCGGCAGTCGGGCAATAAAACACTATTTTACAAACATTAGGAAAAAGCTACCTATTATTCTGTATGATACTGATATTACTCAATCAAACTCGTTTGTTATTTTAAAAACCGAACCATAGTAAGTAGTGAATAATTTGCACATGGACCTTGAATCTGAGTGTCCCTGGATGGGATAACATCCCAACAATACAATACAATAAAAGTAATTAAAAAAAAAAACTGAAAATAAAAAAGATTTCGAAGAAAATCAATACTGGCCGTCTACCTAAGTAGGTACGTACACCAACTATTTTTGAGGTCGGTGTCGTTGTCATTAATAGTATTTATTATTTTGAAGTCGGTTAAAAACGGTCGTCAAAGCTCATCACCGCTCATGTCACTGTCTATCAAACAATTGAAATATTAGAATGAAGAATTGACAATTGAGAATTTTTGAAATACGACTTCTAGTTTCTGCGTAATGCGTGGACAAACATACATACACTTATGAAATTTGGTGCACATGTTTAGAAGCTGGTATAGACAAACCAATACAAAAAATATACAATTCTGACAATATTACAAACATACAGGTCGAATTGATAACCTCCTTTTTTTAAGTCGATTAAAAACACTTTATTGACACCATAATATAAATAACTTTAGGTACATAATTAAGGCGTTAGAAAGGTACAAAAGGCCTTATCGCTAATAGCGATCTCTTCCAGACAACCTCTGTCCCCACCTGTTTTCTTAAACTGGCTAGCAACGAGATTGTGCTTATTGTTGTTTACAATCGAGTTAACTTAGTACCAGTACCAGTGAGCAGTGAGCTTGTTGTCGCAGCTCAGACCTTTTTTTTGACCCAGGGCAAACCTTTTATGGATACCACCGCGTCTCGCGGGTGATTGCGTGGTACGTGTCTTCTAAAGATAAATCATAGATAAGGGCACTAATATGGACGATAAAAATAAATACAGAAGATTGGTGTTACAATACAATACAAAAACACTTTCTGCCTTTCAAAAGCACTTAGTACTACCCATATTCTTGCACTTATTCAAAAACACATAGGAAATAGATACACCCCTAGCCCTTTTTAAATATTATCGCTTGTCGTTAACGTGTGTAGGATTTAGGCGCGACGCGACGGGTTCAGGGTTCAGGGTTCAGGGTTCAGGGTTCAGATCTCTACTGAACATCGCCAAAGTCAACATGAGAATTAAAAACACCGAATGACACTCATAATCTCATAAATTCAGTTTATTCACTCACACATAAACACAATGTTGATTAGACTAAAACAAGCAATCACACACACTTATTAACAGTAAACTAAGCTATTTAACACATTTGCAATTATTTTGAAACACTCTACAATAATATGAACCGTGAGCGAGTTCTGCGTGCATAGGGAACGTTCAGTATAAATAAATAATAGGCTTAGTAGTAGTACTTCATTAGTATTTTCAAAACACAAAAGACAAAATGTGATCTAGTCTCACCCGTGTAATGAGTACCGAAGAGTAATGTACTCCTGTGACCACGAAAAGCACAAAGTGATCGAATCGTCAGGTTTCAAGTTATGTAAATTATACGAAAAACCCGTTAAAAGTAGTTTGATGTCAATGAGTATCAATAGCGAAAACTTAATAAATGTTTAATCCAAATGTGTGAACTGTATAATGACAATAAGATAAGTGACGCACAAATTGAAAATCACCCCGAAAAGGTCCGCATTCAAAGGAATAATTTTGTATACATAGAACTTCATGGGTCGTGTCTCAATATAATGAATGAATCTCGATATATCGCGAAATTTTTTTTCATCTGAAAAAATAAAGAACAGCATAGGTACATAAATACTCGTAAATATACTTATTTTCATTTAACGTTAACTATAGAGGCCCAGAAGGGTACTTTATTTACTACGGAACCCAAAAAATCACCGACACGGGACTACACGAATGCGAACCCAGTTTGACACGCATACACGACTGCGATATATTTCCTACATTTGTAGTCCCCGAGTCAAAAACAGGAGTGCTATAAGCTGAGTCGGTCATTGTTAAGAGCGACGCGTGGGATACGCTTGTCAAACTCGAGCCGCCTTCCAAGTAGCCAAACGATAAGCTGCGCTATCTGTTGTCCAAATTTAAAATATCGTTGTTACACAGGCAAGTCATTTGCCTGTGTAACAACGATTTTAATTAGCGTGATATTATTAGAGTCACTCATAACGATTAAATGATACCTAACTAATCATCATAGCTCCTTGATTTGAAAATATTGAATTCTTTAATATAAAAATAAAAACTCGAACCTGGCTTTGCTAGAAGCTTGTCCATAAGTGTCATTTGAATGTTCTCCGCTTGTGTAGAGATCATGCCGGCCAACAGCGCCGGCGTCGTCGTCTCTACCAGCATGAACACTACTGTTACACTGGATATTATGGAATACGAAGAGCCAAACTGGAAAAACAAGCAGTATAAGTTTCTATGCGAGATCGAATCAGAAATAAAGAGATCCGTAGAGTACGAAAGTCACCGACATAGCACAGCGGATTAGCAAGTTGAAGTGGCGGTGGGCAGGACACATAACACGTAATACTGATAGTGAAAAGTTCTCGAGAGTTCCATCAGCCATCGGTTCTATTCGAATGGAGAGCACACACCGATAAGCGCAGATCAAAACTTATAGAGGTTTCTCGTTTTCAGGTTATTACCCGTTAACGGGAAACATCTATACGTTTTGATTGGTTTGTGAGCGTCTAAGTATGTGCCACAAACGGCTTTATCTATTCACAAGGGAATTAAACGTACACGAATTTTTATTTTATTAATTAAAGCAAATGTTGCACTTTCTCTCTTTATCCCCTCCGCAGAAAACGCTGCTACCCACTGCTGGTGAAGTTTCCCTTAGCCGTTTTGTTTTCAGCAGAAGATGCTGCTGCCCACTGCTGGTGAAGTTTCCCTTAGCCGTTTTGTTTTCAGCAGAAGATGCTGCTGCCCACTGCTGGTGAAGTTTCCCTTAGCCGTTTTGTTTTCAGCAGAAGATGCTGCTGCCCACTGCTGGTGAAGTTTCCCTTAGCCGTTTTGTTTTCAGCAGAAGATGCTGCTGCCCACTGCTGGTGAAGTTTACCTTAGCCGTTTTGTTTTCAGCAGAAGATGCTGCTGCCCACTGCTGGTAAAGTTTCCCTTAGCCGTTTTGTTTTCAGCAGAAGATGCTGCTGCCCACTGCTGGTAAAGTTTCCCTTAGCCGTTTTGTTTTCAGCAGAAGATGCTGCTGCCCTCTGCTGGTGATGTTTCCCTTAGCCGTTTTTACGGCTCCCACGCTCGGTTTTAGGGAGGGAGGCCAGCGCATACGAATATATATATACAATACAAACTTAATATAGTAGGTAACCGAAATAGATTATTGTTTTACTTACCGAAACAAGTTGTAATTTTATATTAGCCACTACAAAGTATATATAAAGCATAATTTCAGGAACATTGAATAATATTGCAGTCAAAAACTAAAACCAAAACAATATTTGTTAGATCATAATATTGTACAGAAGAGAAGAATAATAAAGCTCAATAAAACTTACTAATGGATTAAATGAGTTTTGAATTGATTCGGTAACATCGGCAATAGATTTGTAAACATTATTTAGGGAGATGTATCCCGTGTTTGCTTTCTGCAGTTTGATCGTCAGCAACTTCATACGAAGGTACGACCAGAGTAATACTAAGGAATTTGTAAGTGGCACGAAATCATGACATACGCACATAGTGTATAAAATAATGGATGTCCACGCAGTATTAAGAGGAACACAGCTCCAAGTAACATTCATAGACACTTTAATACTAACTGTTACAAGTGCCGCACACAAGAATTTATTTTCAATATTTGTATCACCTTTAGCATTTAGTTTTTCGGAAATATTTGTAATAGCACAATAGTAATCATGTACATTGTACTTCATTGTGCAATAAATAATAATATAAATAATATGGCGACAAGAGTAATAAATGTTAAAAATAATGACTTTTTGATCGGGAAAAAAACATGAGTATAAAATATTCCCAATAGAAATAACAATACCGAATAACAGAGTGAGATATTTAATAATCATTTTTTTGTTCGCTTTGTCGTAAAATCCGAAATCAAGGCCAAGCGCAACATGTACCATTTTAAAAAATAAAACAAATATTGAACATTTTGGAATGACATTGTTAATGTGTGATGTTGCCAAAAACGTATTTAATGTAGGTAAGTGATCCATAGCAGATTTAATCAAGTTAAGATAAAATGAGTACGTTTTTAGAGTAAGGTTATCGAAACGACGCCTCAAGTAGAGTCAGTTAGGAGAATGACTGGAGTATTGTAATATCCTTAGCACCCAGCTTTGTAATCAAATTAAGTTTGTCCTCAATTGTTTGTAGGAATGGATGAAGTGTTATTGTTTTCTGTCTTACCTGAGTGAAATTTCAAATTAATTACTTCTAGTATCTTCCTTCTAAGCCTACATGACAGCAATTAATTACTTATTTGTATATGTAAATCGGTCAAGCCGTTTGGGCTGTAGGAGCGAATAAAGAAACATTAGAGTTTAGAGTCTAACTAGAACGAATCAACGGCAACATTTTAAAGTTAAATTTGACTGTTCCGCCAGTTCGCCATTGTCCACCGCAATGCGACTGAATCATGGTGCATACATATCATTTGAGTAGTGAGTCCACAATTACTCTTTGGACTGAGAGTATAATTTTCTTTGCTGTTTATCTAATCTGCATATGATAACGAGCTAACAAATTAAAAACATAGTTACCAAATCCTGGTCAATCTTAATTGCGTGTTTTAAAATTCAGTCTATTTGGCGGTAGCGCAATCTCTTATTTGGCGGCAGCGCAATCTCTTATTTAGTTGTTAAAAGATATAAAAATAATATTAGACGTTTTCTTTTAAAACTGTTTCTTTTTTGTAGATAGTTATTTATAAGTGTGATCTGTACATTATGCAACAAATACGCGGCACATAATTATGCGGAGACACGTAGATAGTTCTGAGTGACCCTATTTTTTAAGTTACCTATTTAGATATTTTATACTGTGTGTTTCCTGAATAAAATAAAATAAAATAAATAAATGATATGATATGATGATGATGATATAGCTATTAAATCTCTGATGGCCAAAGAACTTATGATTAAAAGACTTGATAAGATTTATATAGAATTGTATTTTCCTTTACAATGTCAATAAATATAAGGCGCTACATGTACTAGGTAGTAAGATACTAGTTTAGACGGCAGTTTGAAGGATCCAGTCAGTGTAAGAAGAAACCTTGGCTCTGACTCCAGGGTAGTGTGGAAGAGCGCATTCTTCTCCCCAAGACACTACTCCAACGAGAACATTAGTTCCTTGGGTGTAGTAGTAGAGAGGACCTTCGGAGTCGCCCTGGCAGGCGTCCTTGCCGCCCTCGTCCAGGATCCCGGCGCAGATCATGTTCTGGGTGACTGTTAGTAGCCGCGGTTCCAGCTTGGAGTAACGTTCCCGGTACAGTTGATGGTGTAAATGGTTACGTCCAATAGTTCTGGAGACGCCGGGCCATCGAACTGTCAATGATGAATGATTAATTAATTAATTCATATGTAATGACAGATTTTGCCAGAAGCATGGAACAGAAGCGTGGTGGCGCTGTTCTTCAAAAAAGGGGACAACACTTTGCTGAAGAACTACAGACCCATCTCGCTTCTGAGCCATGTTTATAAACTGTTTTCGAGGGTCATTACGAATCGTCTTGAACGCAGGTTTGATGACTTCCAGCCTCCCGAACAAGCCGGTTTCCGAAAAGGCTATAGTACCATAGACCACATCCACACGCTGCGGCAAGTGATACAGAAGACTGAAGAGTATAACTTGCCCCTTTGCTTAGCGTTTGTGGACTATGAGAAAGCCTTTGATTCGATCGAGACCTGGGCGGTGCTTGAGGCCCTCCAACGATGCCGTATTGACTATCGGTATGTCGAAGTGCTGAAGTGTTTGTACAACAACGCCACCATGTCGGTCCGAGTACAAGACCAGAATTCAGAGGCAATTCCATTAAAGAGAGGCGTGAGGCAAGGAGACGTTGTCTCTCCGAAACTGTTTACTGCCGGTTTGGAAGATGCCTATAAGCTTCTGGAATGGAAAGGGCTAGGCATCAATATTAACGGCGAGTACATCACTCACCTTCGGTTTGCCGACGATATAGTAGTCATGGCAGAGTCGATGGAGGACCTCAGTACGATGCTCGAAGACCTCGATAGAGTTTCCCAACGGGTGGGCCTCAAAATGAACATGGACAAAACGAAGGTTATGTCGAACGCCCATGTAGTGCCCACCCCAATATCTGTGGGTAACTCCACTCTTGAAGTTGTTGACGAATATGTCTACCTAGGACAAACGGTCCGATTAGGCAGGTCCAACTTTGCGAGAGAGGTCAATCGTCGCATCCAACTCGGCTGGGCAGCGTTCGGGAAACTTAAAAGCGTCTTCTCGTCCAATATACCCCAGTCCCTCAAGTCGAAAGTTTACGACCAGTGTGTGTTACCAGTGATGACTTACGGCACTGAGACGTGGTCCCTAACTATGGGCCTTATAAGAAAGCTCAAGGTCACACAACGAGCTATGGAGAGGGCTATGCTCGGAGTCACTCTACGAGATCGAATAAGGAATAAAGAGATACGTAGACGTACGAAAGTCACCGATATAGCACAGAGGATTAGCAAGTTGAAGTGGCAGTGGGCAGGCCACATAGCACGTAGAACTGATGGCCAATGGGGCCGAAAGGTTCTCGAGTGGAGACCACGCACCGGCAAGCGCAGCGTAGGAAGACCAGCCACGAGATGGGCAGATGACCTCATACAAGTGGCAGGAAGACGCTGGATGCAAGCCGCTTCCAATCGGTCTTTTTGGAAATCCATAGGGGAGGCCTATGTCCAGCAGTGGACTTCTTATGGCTGAGATGATGATGATGATGATGACAGATTTTACGAACGAGCTAAAAACGGGCCTACTGAGACCTATAGGAAATAAAAATAGGTTTAAAAAAAAATATTTAGGTATATCCTGAAACTCTCATGTCTCTAGACCTTATCCAGTACCAATGAGACTCATACACAAAAGTGATATTTATATTTCTGTATAAAAACGCGTGGACTTCAAATCATCCGTCTCACTCACGCATGTCAATATTTTTGAAGATATAAAATTAGTGAATAAACTTATAAAAAATTCGTCACTCCAAACCCTAGCAAGTAACATCACAAATAAAAAAAAAATAGTTTTGATCCTGGTTGAATCTCATACATAAAAATTATCATCATCAACGTCATCTTAGAAGAAGAAGAAATCCATCGCAGGACATAGGCCTCCCCAATAGATAGCGTCTTCCTACCACTTGTTTGAGTTCTTTTGCCCACCATGTGGTTAGTCTGCATACGCTGTGCGATTTTTGTCACAGTAATTCTACATAAATACAAAAATCGGTTAAACCAAAATCGATCGCTACGAAAACCGGCCGCTTCGCTTTTGACAAAAAGTTAGTCCTGTCAAGATTTACATTTTGTAAAGCAAAACTTACAAAGACTACTCCCCAACCACCATGCGTGACCGGCAAATTATCAGTAAGTTCGAATCCTGCTCCAGCAATAGAAGCAGGTTGCACCGCCGGCCTGTAGACCAATGGAGTCTGCAGGAGTACCACGCTGACGTCTCCGTCGTAATCAAGCGAGCCGTAGCTAGGGTGGTTGAACTCGCGGACTATATTGTGAAGTTGGCCTCCAGTGTTGCGGAAGGTGGCGCCAGCGCGGATGCGACGCCTTGCCGGGACGTAGAATCTAGAACGAAAATGGGAGTTTTTGGAAGCCAGTAGAAAAAATATAATGCTGTCTTTTGCGAAACAAAACCGAAACGAGACCTGTGCTAGCTTGTCTATTTGGAAGTGACTTGTGACAAATAAAGTGCTTCTTATTGTTCAGGGTCACAAATGACCCGACAAGTCCATTGAAACAAAAAGTCCAGTCCATGAGGTCTAGTGTACCAAAAATTCCAGTGTTTTTTATATTATTTATCAGTTTGTTTTTTTCTGTTATTATTTGTTTTCTTCTTTTCTAGGCTTCCGCACAAGCCTAAACAGACTGACTGAACGACTTCTACGTGCACAGGGAACGTTTTGCATAAACAATAATAGGCGGTTGTAAAAAGCAACTGTCGTCTAGTCTCAACTGTAATAATAGGCGGTTGTAAAAAGCAACTGTCGTCTAGTCTCAACTGTAATAATAGGCGGTTGTAAAAAGCAACTGTCGTCTAGTCTCAGCTGTGACCACGGACGCTGCAAACTGTATGAAACGTCAGCTCATCAAATGATGTAAAATATACGCGATAAATCTGTTAAAAATTGTTTAGTTCCAGAAATAATAAGTGAACGTTTATTTGAATGTTGGGATCCTATTATTATGTTACGATCTTTTTGGATAAAGAAAACAGATCTACTACTTTCTTCTTCAATGTGATGATAAAAATTATATACATTGTTTTTTTTTTATTACTTCAACTACAACAATTATTACATTTCTTAATTAATTTTTATGTTTTATGTGAATGCTATAAGTGGTTCAGATCATTCCTACTGTACTGTAGTATTAAAAAAAACTAATTCTAAAAAACTAGTCCTGGTGGTACAAATAAAGATTATAATATATATCTATGACTAATACTCATCGCATACTTACATTCCCGCAAAACAATGAGTAGCAGAGAGAAGGTAAACACTATACAAGATGTTGGCGCCGCAGGACTGGCCCCAGGCGTTTGTAAATATACCTAAAGACTCCACTTGGACGATGGAAGGATAAGCTTCAATGGTGGTGGGAGATCCGTCCACAATACGGGTGGGTGAGGCAGAGCATGTCGCTACTGGAATACAAAAATATTGTTGTTAGTAATATGTATTACTGATAGTTATTCTATCTGGAATCACGTAAACTATACTTATACTTACGACATAACAAAGATGTAAAAAAATTACTACTGAACCGTATCAATTATAATGCGTTCACGTTGTAAACTAGAATTTTAGGATAAAAAAGTAGACTTAAAAGTAGACTTGCCCAACGGGCAAAGTTGTTTGGTCTCTAGCTAAGTCTGTCGAATCGAACTTCTATTAATCATCTCTGTCTTTATTGTTGTTGAAACCGGAGAGATCTTTTTACCTCAACTGTAGCAGAACTAGCCAATTTAGGACTAGTTATTTTTAAGCACTCCCATATAGTGGGTATCAAATGAAAAGATTTGCTGAGAAGAATTCGAGCAAAATTACTTTATATCGAATATGGTGGTGTGTTTTCTTCTTATTGCAATTTATAAAATAAATCTTCAGATCATTTAAATAAACGCTTGTTTAAAAAAATATAATAATTTATTTTAGATAGATATTAAATATTATTGTGTACCATACCTGCCAGAAGTACGCAAGCCCACACTTTGATTGCCGACATGACTGTTGTACTTATGTATATTGAATAACTATTATGACATATGAGACATTTATATTGTACGTTAATCTAGATAACAGAGATTAATTTAGAATGATACATTGTAATTAATGTTTTGCTTTTTCCTATGATTATTTGAATCGTAGTTGGGAAGTTTTCTGACAAGACCGTGTCGACTTGAGACAACATTATCACGGGTACTTCGGCGTTTCGCACCGCATGTTGCGAAACGCCGAAGTACCCGTATCACAGGGTTCCGAAAGTAAATTATTATTATTAGACAACGTTTACCATCAGGCGATTTGGTGGTCAAACGTAGATCTATATCGAATAAGAAGGCACAGTCAGTTACAGACGATGTCTCTTAAAGTATACTAATACCTTAAGTATACTTATATATAAGTTGGTGCAGCGTGTCCATTGTCGGAGGTAAGCTTTTGTCACTAGCAAACCCTTTATCAAAATACTAAGATACTTTATTCATATTTACATGTTTAAATTTGAAATACAATTAGTGTTTAGCCTATAAAGTAAGAAAATCGGCCAAGTGCGAGTCGGACTCGCGCACGATGTGTTCCGTACCATTATCTATAAAAACGGTAAACAAATCACGTTTGTTGTATGGGAGCCCCCTTAAATATTTATTTTATTATGTTTTTTAGTAGATATTTGTTGTTATGGCGGCAACAGAAATACTTTATCTGTGAAAATTTCAACTGTCTAACTATCACGGTTCATGAGTTACAGTCTGGTGACAGACGGACAGACAAACAGACAGACAACGGAGTCTTAGTAATAGGGTCCCGTTTTACCCTTTGGGTAAAGAACCCTAAAAAACTAAATCAGCGTAATTTCATACTGAGATAGATACACATTACATAGTTACTCAGCAGTTTATACATTTTCCCATCACTCACGCTATCTAAAATTATGTAAATATAGATAGATAAATAAATAGTTCATATATGTAAGATAAGATAGTATCTACAGCAAAGCCACGAATAAATACGAGAGAAAAAAAACCGGACAAGAGCGAGTTAGACTCGCCCACCGAGGGTTCCGTACAAACTAGTAAATAAAAGGGGGAAATCATATTTTTATTTATTTTCCTTTTTATACCGAAAACTCAGAATAGAGAAATTCTGAGACCGAAAAATACATCGTGAAAATATTTTAAAACCTGTTTTAATTAATGCTAATTAAGCTATTTCATATGATGATACACATGATACGGTTAATTCACTTTAAAATTTGGGCCCTCATTCCTTGCATAGAGACACCATTTTATTGTGATTAAATTAAAATTGTCCAGTTTTCGAATTTTTTCCTATATGTGTAATGCTTCTTGCTAAATTTCAGAGTTCTAGGTCAACGGGAAGTACCCCCATAGGTTTTGATTCCTCTGTGAGTGTCAAAATGTGCGTTTTTTACGACATATTCGGCTGTAACTTTTTTTTACGAAAACTACGAAAATTTATGTTTCTTTCTGCAGCAAAATACTATGGATCTGCGTATACGGTTTTAATTTCAACTCGATACCTTCACGCGTTCCCGAGATAAAGGTCTTGACACCCGGACGGACGGACGGACAGACGGACAGACGGACAGACGGATAACAAAGTGATCCTATAAGGGTTCCGTTTTTTCCTATTGAGGTACGGAAACGTAAAAAAATATATGATTTCCCCCTTTTATTTAGTTTGTACGGAACCCTCGAGTCTGACTCGCACTTGTCCGGTTTTATTACATCTTACATCGCGTGCACTGCGAAAAGTATTCATAATAGAACAAAATTTTGTGCAAAAATAGAACGTAGGTTAGTATTTAGGTTAACTATTACATATAAACGTATAGTTTTGCGACAGGGATAAATTAAAGGAATGAATGGTCCAAAGTTTTAATGTTAGGGAAATTAAGTTTTTCATTTAGATGAACTAACAGATATCAGATGAAAACGGCTACTATTGTTTTGCTACTTAGGGTTAAAAGGTGGAAGTAAAAGATTGTATGAATGTTCCGTGCTTTTAATGTTAGGGACACGAAATGTAGTATTTAGATTAACTATCAAATATAAACGAATACTGTTATTATAGTTTTGCGACGGGGATGAATTAAGGGGTAGGAAACGGGGGTAATTGATTGTGTAAAAGTTACAAGGTTTTAATTTTGGGGATATAAATTCCAGTATTTATATTAACTGAGAAGTGCAAACGAATACTGGTATTATAGTTTCGTAACGACAGGGTCGAATTAAGATTTATATAAGGGGTGAGGGCAGTTAAAAGATTACACAGAAGTTCCAGGGTTGAATGTTAGGGTGAGAGCGGGGCAAGAGGGAGCAGAGCTGGCGAGAGTGAGGCATTAGTGTGATGGATGGAAGCGTCACGGGAGCGGGGTGAGAATGGGATAAAATAAGCGAGGTGGGAGAGAGTGTGGACGGGAGTGAGGCGTAGGCGAGGTGAGAGTGGAGGGATTACAGTGAGAGGGGTGGGATTACGGTGGAAGGGGGTGAGTGTGGAGCATGAGTAAAGTGGGAGTGAAAAGGGAGCAACAGACTCGGGCTGGGAGCAAGGTGGAAGCGAAACAGAAGTAGAACGGTATCGGTGTGACAGTCAGGGGGATACAGGAACGGTGAGTCAAGTGGGGTGCGGTAGGAGCGAGGTAAGAGCGGGAGAAAAGCAAGGTGTGAACGGTATGAGTACAGGAGTTGAATGAGAGTGAGACGACAGTAGGGTTGGAGCGAGGCGGGAACGGGACAAGTGCGGAACGGAACGGAGTGGGAGTGAGGAGAAAGTAAAATGAGAACAAAGTGGGAGTGCGAAAGGTGCGAGGCAGAATAGCAAGTCAGTGTAGGGTGGAAATGGAGTGAAAGCGATCTGAGATCGGGAAAAACGGAACAGGAACAAGTTGAGAGCCGAACGGGAGCAGGGCTGGAGCGGGGCGAGAAAGGGATGAGAGTTTATTTTTCATTGAAATACATAAATCTACGTTATACCACTGACTCGACATTAATAGATTGGGTCGGAAGATTGGTTGGAGCAGGACGGAAGTGCGGCGAGATAGAGTTAGGAGTGAAACACGAGTAGGGCAGATGCGGTACAGGAGCATTAGCTTGGTGTGGGTGCAGTGACTGCAAGTAGGAGCGTGACATGAACGAATTTCTTATGCGTACGAAGTCGCGGCGGGCAGCTAGTAATAATACCTAGTCTTGCCATAAATATTGTCACGAAGAAAAAAATTCTTTTTTTATTGCAAATAATATTTATTACTTTTACAGTGTGTTAGTTTAATACATAAATATAAAACAATTTAAAATATAAAAGCTTATTCGAAGTGGTCTCCATTGGCTGCAATACAGTCCTTTAAACGTTGAGGCCAGTTATCAATAGAAGCACGCACTCTTTCCATGGGAAAATTCTTCACTGCCAATCGTATGGATTGTTTTAGGGACGCCAAATTATCATGGCGTTTAGAGCAAGCCATACTCTCTAAAACTGACCATAAATCATAATCCAGCGGATTAAGATCAGGACTAGACGACGGCCAGTCTTCAGCTCTGATGAAGTCCGAAACGTTCACTTCCAACCAAGACTGCGTGGACCGAGCTTTATGACCTGGCGCCGAGTCTTGTTGGAAGGACCATACTTGGTTATTGAACATGGTGTTGTTAAGGGGCTTAACTACCTTCTCAAGAATGGTATTTTGATAAACTTGTGCCGATGTTTTGATACCTTTTTCACAAAAATATGGCTCAGTCACTCCTCCATAGCTAACACCCCACCAAACCATCACTGAAGTCGGATAATGCCCACGTTGCACTCTGTCGACTAATTGGGAAGCTTCCTTAGAGCTTTGAGCATAAATACGGTCATTTTGTTTGTTTAAATGTTGCTCAATTGTAAAGATTTTCTCATCCGTAAACAATTTTTTTCTGTGACCTCCCTTTGCGTACCGCTTCAGTAGTTGTTTCGATTTTACCACCCTATTCTTTTTTAAATTATCAGTTAAAAAATGACCAGTGCGTCTCTTATAGGCTGCAAGTCCTAAGTCATCTTTTAAAATTCGCGACATGGTTCTGGGTGCTATCTTCATCTCCCGAGATAAAATCTTTTGCTTTCGGACAGGATTTCTTCGAATTCTTTCCCTTACTGCTTTGACCACCTTTTTCGTACGAACACTACGTGGACGGCCAGATTTTTTTCTGTCACAAACAGAGGAGGTCTCATTGTACCTATTAATAGCCCGGTACACAAACATTTGACTAATACCAAGAGTATGGAGAGTTTTAAAAATTGCATTTGGCTCCATACCAACTTTGTGTAATGCAATCACAGCGATTCGATTCTCTTTATCACCCCACTCCATTTTAATATCGCAAAATATTGTACAATGTATTGGCGCCAAAATTAGAAAACTCAATGAACAATCGTATAAAAATGACAGATTCCAAATTCAAATGTAATATCTTTCTTATTTTTAACTCTAGCAGTATTTATGGCCAGACTAAGTATAAATGCAAAGTTTCTGTTAGTTTGTTACTTCTTCACGGTAAAACGTCTTGACGGGTTTGGCTGAAATTTGGCACACAGGTAGTTTATAATCTGGATTAACACTTATAATACTTTTTATTCCGGTATTCCCGCGGGAACATGTAAAACAGGATTAAACCTATTTCCTACCTCAAAAAAATCACCGACAACTGTTCCATTATAATTGTGTTTTAAGGTAAGGAGAGAGGATAAGGGAGGGGGAAGGGGTGGGACGGGGGGGGGGGGGGCGGGAGATGAGGGAGAGAGGGGGGGAAAGCCAAGTCCTGGCAGTGAAGATGAGTCACATATAACATATCACAGAGACAGAGATGTATGTTTGTATGTATATGTATGTATGTTTCTATATGACAGCCTACAGCCTAAACGGCTTATCCGATTTTGATGTGCGAGTTGTCGTTAGATCTGTCATTTCATCGTTCATTTCTAGAGTATCAAAGGCTATAATATTTTTTATAATAATAATACATCTCCCGCAAAAATAAAAAAATGCGTTTTTTTTGTAACCTTTAACGTATTATTTCGTGACAAAGAAGTGACTACAATAATTATTCTAAAGAATGCGCATTAATATTTTACAGTGATTTTACGCATACTTTCACACAAAAAACGTATACTCAACAGCGTAGTAAGTGCAACGAAATTGTAAGTAAGACTGCAAAAACTACTTTTCTGCAGTCGGGTATTTTGATTTTCTTTTAATAAACATACTTGTTTAAACTATAATTATATCATAATGAATTCTTACTATAATATAATATTATTTTCATTTTATAAGTCTGAGAAATTCGAAACCATGATGATCTATTTAAAACCAAATAACAACTATTTTTCGAATCCAAAATAGAAAACTTACCACCGAACAATGTTTATAGTTTGCTCACTTATTAGGTACATTTTTGCGAATATTTTTATGAATGCTTAAAAAAAACTCAAATACTATATCATCCTTATCATCTCAGCCATAAGAAGTCCACTGCTGGACATATGCCTCTCCCATGGATTTACAAAAAGACCGATTGGAAGCGGCTTGCATCCGGAGTCTTCCCACCACTTTTATGAGGTCGTCTTTCCATCTCGTGGCTGGTCTTCCTACGCTGCGCTCGCCGGTGCGTGGTCTCAACTCGAGTACATTTTGGCCCCATCGGCCATCAGATCAACGTGCCCTGCCCACTGCACTTCAACTTCCTAATCCGCTGTGCTATGTCGAAGACATACATACATATACACATACAAATTAATTCACTCGAAATACATAACCCTCCTTTTCACGCAGTCGGGTAAAAAGTGGAGCTCCATCCTCGGCCACACATCAGGCGAGTTGGTGGTCAATCGTAGATCTATATTGCATAAAAAGAAAAAGATAACACAAAACTTCTAAGCACAAGGTCTTCCCCTTCTTCGGAGTCGGGCAATAAACATTATTCTGCAAACATTGGGTAAAAGCTATCTTTTATTCTGTATGATACTGATATTAAACTTGACATATTTTTCCATAATTATAATCATATTGTGGGGTAAGTATTTTTCATTGAAATTCTTTTATGTTTACATTACAACTTTTTTTATTCATTAATTATAAAACTATAATAAAAATTTCAATTTAGATAGCAGTTGCAACAATCCAATCAGTGTAGGAAGAAAGCTTGGTGCTGACTCCAGGGTAGTGAGGATGGGCACAGCCTTCACCCCAGGACACCAAGCCAACGAGAAGATTTGTGCCCCAGTTGTTGAAGTAGAGAGGACCTCCGGAGTCGCCCTGGCAGGCGTCCTTGCCGCCCTCGTCGAGGATCCCGGCGCAGATCATGTTCTGGGTGACTGTTCGTGGCGTTGATTGGTTGGCGTAACGGTCACGGCACAGCTCGAAGTTGATGGTGTAGATGGTCACGTCCAAGAGTTGTGGAGATGCAGCACCTTGGCTCTGTTGGGGAATAATAGAAAAAATCTTAGACTCTAGGTAGACCGGCATTTATCGAAACGACACCTATGTATGTGTTTGTTTGGGTCAGGTCGGGTCATCTCATTTCAGTTTTCATAACAAGCCAGTTATCTCGTCAATTTCCTTGTACGAATGATTTTTATGTATGAAAATTAACTTGGATCATTGAAATTTTTGTCGAATATTTGTGATGTTTGTGAGTGTCGAAACGTGCGTTTTTTACGACATATTCGGCTGTAACATTTTTTACGAAAACTGAGAAATTTTATTTTTCTTTCTACAGCAAGATACTGTGGATCTGCGTATATGGTTTTAATTTCAACTCGATACCTTCACGCTTTCCCGAGATAAAGGTCTTGACACCCGGACAGACAGACGGACAACAAAGTGATCCTATAAGGGTTCCGTTTTTTCCTATTGAGGTACAGAACCCTAAAAATGTGCATCGTGCTCGTGCATACCCGAGCGAGACATACGATGGCCAAACTAGAGAGGCAGTGGCCACGGATATTATTAGAATCCTTAAGTTGTACGTCTCTCTCATACGCCAGTTTCATCATCTTGTATGATAATAACTTGAGAACTATTGATCCAATATTGCTAGTGTGTATCTGGCCGAACGCATGAGCTTTGACATTTAAAAGTGGAAATGCTGACAGCATGATGAGTACGCTGCCAACTGGTAGTGGGTTTGAGTAATTATTATTGGTTTATCTTTTGATCTTTATGGGTCTAGGATCAATCTATTTGTTTTTTACCCGACTGCGAAAGAAGGAGGGTTATGTTTTTCCAGTGTATGTATTATGAAGAAAACTCCTTGTCTGAACTTTATGACGCTTTATTATTACTTATAACACTGCACTTATTTCACTGCACTGAGCGGTCTGACGCTAAGACCGCCTTTTTACTACCGAGTTACGCCGCGACTACTTTTTCGAAGCGCCGCTCGCGCTCGTCCGCCCGCGATATATCCCCTCCCCGGAATTACAACATCACGCCATCATCCGGGGTAGCGTTCATTCTGTTCGATCACCGTTCTCCAGAGTATATAAATTAAGAAAATAGCAGTGCTGCCACTCCGCAACACTGAAAACACCGCACACCACATACAACAAATATTCAAATCATGACAGTATGTATGTATGTATGTATGTATATTTCTTTGGCACGCCCTAGAGCCTAAACGGCTTGTCGTATTTTTATGTGAGTGGTGTCAATAGATTCGTCTTAGTCGTGAGAGTGACACTGGGTATATCTTAGAGCATCTATCAACTCTATCAAAGGGAGTAGGCATTCGTACGTAGTCCCCTCTGCCGAGGTACATGAACATCCGTTCATGTGTGTTTATAAAAACTAGTTTGGGGCGATCGTCCGCCATTTTGCGTTCATTAGTGTCGCTATACGGAGCTCCATAAAAATGGTTGGTTATGCTGTGTTTTCATGTAAAAGGCGATCAGAAACATCAAATTTCAGTAAAGACTGAGTTTCTTACCACACGTAAGTAATTTAATTCACGAATAAGTTGTTATGTTCACTCTTAAACACATTTTGTAGAAACATGTTTACGACAGAAATAACGATACGTAATTTCGTGGTACGGGGGCTAGTGATGTGACAATAAGGAACGGATGAATGAATGAATACATATAATTTTAATTGAGCCGATTTTATTTTTAATTATTGAAATGGATTAATATTTTTACCTGACTGCGCAAGAAAGAGGAAGAAAAACATAAGTTTTTAGGATATATGTATGTGGGTTTTCAAATTTAAATACCAGGATCCCGCCACCTACCAAGATTTTCATTTTCGAAAATCCTGTTTCGGTCTTTTAAGTTGACTTTTTTACGCAGGCTGGTATTTTTTTTTTATAATAGTTTTTGGAACGGAGTTCCATAGGGGACGATGCGGTGGGGTACCCTAACCGGGAAAAAACGTCCGTAACGTAAGCATTTTTTTTATTATTGCTTCGCACGATTTGTACATTTAGCCAGTGTCTAATAGGAACATTCGTTCCTATTCGGTGTCCCACGACACCACACTTTTTTTTTTTTATTTGACTGCCTTAATATCAAATGTGGAATAATGTTTGTTGGTTTACTGCTTTGTACTTCTTTCACATAGAAACGGAGCAACGTATCGACGTGATTTTTAGGGTTCCGTACCTTAAACTGTACCCTTGACATTAATGTATGTTTGTTTTGCAGAAAAGGGCTGTTCGGACTATCGTATGAGATCGCGGGATTCATTGAGAGATAAATATATTGGTATTCTTCCAGTGTTTTCGAAGTATGTTCATGAAAATTTGTTACTTACTCATAAGAATAATAGTAAGTTTAGCAAGAATAGTGATTATCTTAATTTAAACTTAAGAAATAAGAATAAACTAGCTATCCCCAAATAAAGGCTCCATAAAATAACTAATTCATTGGGGGAAATTGTGTTCACATGTGTAATACATTGCCCAGTGAGGTGGCAAATATATCAATAAATAAATTCATAAAATGTAAATTGTGCCAAAAGGCGTATTATAGCATTATAAGTCGTAAGTAATAAGTCGTCCTCTACTTTTTTGACAAGGCTGCCTAGCAGTGACACGAATTGATCCTTAGGTAGTTAAGTTACAAAAAATGTAGGTATTAGTTTTGAAGAGAAACTTTGAAAAAAAAACATACTGCAGTTCTTGTGCGAGTCTCTTCTCAGTCTTGTTGCCTTTTAGAACGCACGGTATAATTACGATAGACAGACAGACAAATTTTGATGAATCTTAATAATTTTGTATAATAAATACAGAATATTTTATTTTTATTTTATTATTAAATATTGTTATTTAACACATATTAAAAATGTTTTTTATTATTAGCCAAATAAACCTTATAGATTTAATTACAATTCAATTTCCTTAGAAATGTTACTATTGTTTGACTGTAAGTGCTATACCGCACTTTAAGTAGGCCTGCGGCCAGTAGTGGGACAGTAAGTACATAATCCCACAGGCGCTAATCTCCTCCTGCTCTCACTTTTCTTCATCCCACCACACCAATTAAAGTGGAAAACTCGGATGGCCCGCGTAATTTAAATATTCTTCCGTTTTTTGCAAATTGCAGCACTATATCAGGTTGTATGGTTATAAAAACCTTAGACGCGGTAGTAACAAATATAAATTATTACCATAAGTCTCCAAGTTAGCTTATACTGTAAATACCATTTACATAACCAACCATGCAACCATTAACATTACTACAAATTGCAAAAACACCTACGAAATTTTGAATTTCGCGGGTCATCTTAGTGCACTCCTTTAAGCAAAAAATCTATATCCAGTAAAATGCATTCATTAAAATCGGTAATCTAAAAGGTTGTTTTAGATTACGCATTTTAAAGTACGCGGGTGAAACCGCGGGGCACTGCTAGTCTTTTAGTAAAGGCTTTTGCCTTAAAAAAATGTAGTTCTAAGATTGAAGCATAAAAAATGTATTAAAAACTTTTCATATAATCACAATAACTAGTAGTGCCCCGCGGTTTTACTCGCATAGATAGAATATAACCTATCTAACACGAAATAATGTAGGTACCTATCTTATTTTAGTAAGTAATTTGTAAATCTGTTACGTAGGTAGTTTCTAAGCTTACCAACAAACAAACAATTAATATTACCTCTTTATTAAATCCTAATTTCATTCATTCAAAACCATTCATTATATCGGTCTTTTTACATCACTATTTTTCGTGTTTGTGTGCAACTAAATAATGGTGTAACAACAGTCATTCTTTATTTGTGTGCTCGTTTTGTGTTTGTGTACAGCTCTCACTTGTATGTGCGTTTGTTAAGTAATCAGACATCGTGTGATTTGATGACACATAGCAACACCTACCGGGAAGTCGCCGCTGTTTCACAATACTGTTCGATCGCCGCAAGATACTGAGAAACGAACTCCCATGTGAATCCAGGTGTCATGAATTGCGAAACATAAATTTACTTTTAAGCTATAGGTCACTAAGTATGTCACTTTTGTTCTTACATCGACATCAGTCACATGTAAATTAGTTGTAATTAAAATTAAATTTATATTAATTAAATAATCTTTAAGATTAATTCGGTTTTTTTGCATCCTCAACGACAGCCCAACATAATTGGCGCAGTCGGTAGGATGCTCGCGGTCGGTTACGCGTGAGAAGATTTCTTTTTTCCGCTTCACTACCGGAAGCCGCCCGTGTGGTTTTCTAGCCGCATCCTGAGCATCCGAATCTACGTGTTGAGCTGCCCAGAGGTATCCAGACATTGATAAGCAGAGAGACCGAATTAAAACCCAGGTGAGTACACTAGATTCTTTTTAGTGGTTGCTCGCTTCCTAGCCTTAAATTTTCCTAGTGTTACTAATTGAATTGCCAAGATTTTCCTTCCGCGAAATTCGTTGGACCCTAGGTTAGTTAGAAGATATAGACAAGAATATAGTGATAGTTTAAAAAATATTAGCATTAATGAGGCATTTAGGGTTATATTAAATAGATTTAGTATTTTATACACTAAAGAGGTAATTTTAGATCTTAGTTATAGGGAATATTTCCATCTATTGAAACTAGGATACTATTTTAAAGAAAATTATATAATCTTGGTAATTAAGTTTCCAATTGCCTTTCCTACTAACTATATCCTATACAGGTTACCCTTAGCCCCATATCATAATAGCAAAATCCTTATACCTGCCTATCCATACGTAGCAATCCACGAGAAAGGTCTATTGTACATAGAGACAGAATGTCCGAAGTATAGCCACGGTCACCTCTGTGAGGACAACTTCAGCCGCCACTACGGGGAACAGTCTGACTGCATTCAACAGCTGATACTACAGCAGCATATCCACGAGTCCTGCCGATTCACTTAAGTAACCCTGTCGTCTGAAGCGATGGAGCAACTAGACGACCGTCACTATGTACTGAGCTTTCCCAACTTAATGAAAGTTCGTTTAACCTGATCTCAAGACCAATATGAAATGATGCAATGGAGTTATCTAGCCATTATTCCTAAAGGATGCGCCCTACACACCCTGTCATTCTCTACACATAACTATCACGACCAAGTTGAAGGACAGATGCTGAAAATTTTGAACATAGCTATCAACAAGGAGAACCCATACAAGTTACCTGCAAAGAAAATGTTGAAACAGAATACTATCGATTTGAGCCACTTACACTCAACTAACTCAAGGATTGCTGTTCAAGAACCAATGACTTTGGAGTCTACAAATATTGACATCGTCTATTATACTACTGTACCTATCTACGTGATACTCGGTGCATCAGTACTCACTACCGTCACCGTACTCATTCACCGTAAGCTGAAGAGAAACATTTTGAGAATTAATTCACGAGACACCATAGATGAAACACAGAACCGTCAAGAAACCAAAGATAGCAGCCCTAGAGGTCCATTGTCCCTATCTGCACTATTCTCGACGAAAGTCTCCAAATAGTTTCAGATCTTGCGGAGGGAGATGTTAAGTAATCAGACATCGTGTGATTTGATGACACATAGCAACACCTACCGGGAAGTCGCCGCTGTTTCACAATACTGTTCGATCGCCGCAAGATACTGAGAAACGAACTCCCATGTGAATCCAGGTGTCATGAATTGCGAAACATAAATTTACTTTTAAGCTATAGGTCACTAAGTATGTCACTTTTGTTCTTACATCGACATCAGTCACATGTAAATTAGTTGTAATTAAAATTAAATTTATATTAATTAAATAATCTTTAAGATTAATTCGGTTTTTTTGCATCCTCAACGACAGCCCAACATAATTCGTTTATAGAGACGCATATTTTTTTTGCATTAGTGTGTGTGATTATGTAAATGTGTGCTGTAACTGTTTACCTCACCTTCCGCAAAAACAGGCAGAAAGATTTTAGTGCTGGGAAGAAGCGCTTGGGATCTCCCGTTGATAGATGCTCTAAGGGGTACATCAAAATAAAATAATCGGCCAAGTGCAAGTCGGACTCGCGCACGAAGGGTTCCGTACTATCATCTATAATACTACAAAGTTTTGTTCTGTTTATAAAATAACGAGAAATCAACGAAATTCCAAGTAGTAAATTGCAAACTTATAGGTAGGTTTTCGATACACATCCGGGAAGCATGACGACGCTCGTGCGAATACGCGCGGCTATGGCTGGCTCGCTCCGTGATGTTACCTCCCCCGCTACCCGCGCGGCCGTTGCTTAGCAACCGCCTCGCGCTCGCGCCACCACCATACCGCGGCGCGGCGCTCGCACCGCGTTTAGATGCACGGATTATTTTCATTTTCTGAGTTTTTATGTATTCATGGGCGTATATAAGGGGGGGGGGGGGGGTCCAGGTGGTCCGCCCCCCCCCCCCCCCATGGCATTGGCCGAAAAAAAAAAAGTGCTATTATAATGCTGGATTATCGCGGATGGCACGGATGTTACAAAATATACATAAACACCTGATGCGCGGTTGTCATAACGACAGTTTTGCTAGAGATGCAGTATGACCTTAATCCATCCTTCGCCCGCGCATACTACAAACGCGCAAACAAATCGAAACTATATATTTTTACTTGACTGCATAAGAAGGAGGGTAATGTTTTTCGAGTGTATGTACGAGTATTTTTGTATGATTCTATATGACAGCCTACAGCCTGAACGGCTTGTCCGATTTTGATGTGCGAGGTGTCATTAGATTTGTCTTTGGTTCCATAATGTCACAGACTATAATTTTTGTAATAATAATAATATTACATCTCTTGCAAAAATTAAAAAAGTTTTTTCGTAACCTCTAACGAATTATTTCGTAATAAACAAGTGTTTTTAGGGTTCCGTACCCAAAGGGTAAAAACGGGACCCTATTACTAAGACTTCGCTGTCTGTCTGTCTGTCTGTCTCCAGGCTGTATCTCATAAACCGTGATAGCTAGAAAGCTGAAATTTTCACAAATGATGTATTTCCGTTGCCGCTATAACAACAAATACTAAAAATTAAAAAAAAAATTATATTAAGGGGGGTCCCCATACAATAAACGTGTTTTTTTCGTATTTTTTTGCTCAATATTAAAAACGGTAACAGGTAGACGCTTCAAATTTTCACAGAATATTTACTTGTATATTACCTTTCAAAATAAATAATTAAATAACAATAAAGTAAATATTAAAGGGGGGCTCCCATACAACAAACGTAATTTTTAAGCAATTTTTACTCGATAACAGGTAGAAACTTGAATATTTGTAAGTAAATATTTAGAAATATATTAACTATAAAAATAAATACCTAATCTAATACATAAAAACTCACAAAATGAAAATAATCCGTGCATCTAAACGCGGTGCGAGCGCCGCGCCGCGGTGTGGTGGTGGCGCGAGCGCGAGGCGGTTGCTAAGCAACGGCCGCGCGGGTAGCGGGGAAGGTAGCATCACGGAGCGAGCCAGCCATAGCCGCGCGTATTCGCACGAGCGTCGTCATGCTTCCCGGATGTGTATCGAAAACCTACCTATAAGTTTGCAATTTACTACATGGAATTTCGTTGATTTCTCGTTATTTTATAAACAGAACTAAATTTTGTAGTATTATAGATGATAGTACGGAACCCTTCGTGCGCGAGTCCGACTCGCACTTGGCCGATTATTTTTTAAATATTTTACAGAATGTGCATTTGTAATCTTTTACAGTGATTTTACGCATTTTTATTCTTACAAAAAACAGCTTACAACTTACAACTTACAAAATTTTGAAGCATTAATATGCTTCAAAATTTTTCGCAGCAAATTAAGTATGTTTTTGAAGCATTAATATGCTTCAAAATTTTTCGCGCTCGCTTCTCTCGCACATGGCCACATTTTGAAGATGTGAAATGACTGAATAAACTCATAAAAAAACGTCCTTCGTAAAACTAGAAAATAACATCGTTAAACATCAGGCGAGTTGGCAATCAGTCGTAGATCTATATTAAGTAAACAAAAACACAAATATCCCACAAAAATTTCAATTCGATCCAAGCCAATTTTATATAAAAAAATATTTTTTACGTAAATAAAATCGAACAACTTTTAACATGCTGTGCTAATACAAGCAAATACTTGACCAAAAAATAATCACTAACTAAAAATTATTTTCCACCTGCAAGGGAGTACCGCGTAGGTATGTTTGTAATTTTCTTCTTAAGTTTTTTGGGAATAATAAACTGTCAATCAATGCATTCAAATGGTTGTATATATAATTTTTGATAGCGTAAAAGTCACTCTTATTCAGTCGGGTATTCAATTTTTTCTTTTAACACAATAATATACTTGTGTGGTTCATCTGGGCCACAAACACCTAGGCTCGCTAACACGATCAATGAATCAAATCACTTCTAAGATTTCATTTTAAAAACCTTAAAAAATTTCGCGCTCGCTTCGCTCGCACATTATTACTATTTTACCATAGAAGTACTGTGGGCTCACTAATACGAGAAATAAATCATATTACTATAAAAACACTACAACAATTTTCGCGCTCGCTTCGCTCGCGCATACTTATTACCTATGATTTGTTTACTTGAGTTATGCAAATTTATTACTTTTTAATTTATGTCAATTATCTGCCTTTCTTAGCTCGTAAGCATTGTGAAATTATTCTGTTTGCCGATGACACATCTCTATTGTTTAAGTTGAATAGAAAAACCTGTGATGTATCTGAGATCAGTTTGACACTAAACTACATTAATATATGGTTCAGCGTTAATAACTTGATGTTAAATGCCAAAAAAACAAAATGTATACATTTTACTCTATCTAGAAATCCTATCCTGCCGAATATATATATCAATAATTAACAACTCAACTTATCTGAAAACACTAAATTTCTTGGCTTTACCCTGGACAAAAAGCTTCATTGGGGAGCACATATTAAGGAGCTTTCTGGCAAACTGAGCTCAGCTGCATATGCGGTGCGAAAAATTTGAGAATTGTCTAACATTACATCAGCTAAAACTGTATACTATAGCTATTTTCACTCTCTAATGTCATATGGCTTACTGCTTTGGGGAAATTCACCTGATGTCAATAGCATATTTATTTTACAAAAACGCGCTGTGAGGGCGATTTACAAATTAAGCCATAGGACATCTCTTAGAGAAGTTTTTGCTCAGGCTAAAATTATGACATTGCCAAGTCTATACATATTTTTGAATGTTATGTATGTTCGCAAAAACATTTTTAGATTCCCGAAAAGAAGTGACATTTATAATTGCATGATGACAAGGAACAAGTCTAAACTTGTTCTGCCAAACATTAGACTAGCTAAGACAGGCAACTCTTTCGTTAAAAACAGTATTACTTATATAACCTACTACCTGATAGCTTAAAAAACAAAAATGAAAGTACTTTTAAAAAAATATTGAAGAATTTTTTGTTAAGCAAGTCCTATTATAAAATCAATGATTTTGTCTGTGACAAAGCTTCCTTGCGGAAATTGGATTTGGACTGCAAAACGACATGACATAAGTTTAGTATAATTTAGTGACATAAAATGTCTCATTTTATTTATTAATTTTTTTTTTTTTTTTAATTTATTTGACTATGATCATACAATTGTATTTTTTCATAATAATGTAATTTTTATAAACACATATTTTGCATTGTGTACAATTTGACGCTCATAAGTGTACTTTTATGTACCCATATTTGAAATAAGTGAATTGAATTGCAAATGTTGAGCGCTCTTTAAATCCAATTAAATTTCACCCGTAATCATATCTAGTATAATATGAATTAATAATGTTCCGACATTACTTATACACTTTATTTACAGTTATACGTTTGTCCGTAGCTTAATTTTCGTGTATTTTAATGTTTTTAAACTATGATTGACATTTAGAAACCAGTACTCGTCTGCGTATAGTCTGCGCAAATAAAGAGGCAAATAGTAGTAAACTTTTGTACCCGTGGACCCCAACCCCCCCCCCCATGAGAAAGTTATAGCTACGCCCATGTATGTATTAGATTAGGTACTTACAAATATTCAAGTTTCTACCTGTTATTTAAGATCGAGTAAAAATTGCTTAAGAATTACGTTTGTTGTATGGGAGCCCCCCTTTAATATTTAACTTTATTATTATTTAATTATTTATATTGAAAGGTAATATACAAGTAAATATTCTGTGAAAATTTGAAGCGTCTACCTGTTACCGTTTTTAATATTGAGCAAAAAAATACGAAAAAAACACATTTATTGTATGGGGACCCTTAATATTTTTTTTTAATTTTTAGTATTTGTTGTTATAGCGGCAACGGAAATACATCATTTGTGAAAATTTCAGCTTTCCAGCTATCACGGTTTATGAGATACAGCCTGGAGACAGACAGACAGACAGCGAAGTCTTAGTAATAGGGTCCCGTTTTTACCCATTGGATACGGAACCCTAAAAAATAACAAAATTAAGGATTTTTGGCGGCAAAAAGTAATCTCAAAAAAAAATTATGTTTTCAAAATACATAGAGTGCGGTATCAAAATAAAGAATTTTTAACGGTGATTACGAATATATATATAACTTAGATGTTTTATTGGAGTTTGGAGTAGGAAATGCTATTAAATCACATCACACTTCACACTTATAAAATAAATGCGAAGTTTGTGTCAGTTTGTTACTTCTTCACGGAAAAACGGCTTGACGGGTTTGGCTGAAATTTGGGACACAGGTAGTTTATAATCTGGATTAACACATAAGATACTTTTTATCCCGGGATTCCCGGGAACAGGTAAAACAGGATTAAACCTATTTCCTACCTCAAAAAAATCACCGACAACTGTTCCATTATAATTGTGTTTTAAGGTAAGGAGAGGGGAGAAGGGAGGGAGAGGTAGGGGAAGAAAATTTATGGTTACTATCCGTTTCTGTACCCAACTAAAAGCCCCATCGTACAAATAGACCGCAAAAGCTCTCGAGCCATACCCTCGACCTCATGGCTGAACGACGCTCATTGCAACTGCAGTCATCCTGTGACGCCGAGTCATATAGGCGGCTCAATAGACTCATATCAAAGTCTATGCGACACGACATCCGTACCTTTAACACTAATCGTATTAAAGAGACGATAGAGCGGAATAAAGGCTCCAAAGTGTTTGCAAAAGACATGTCTATTGGGCAGAGCCAGTTGACGAAGCTGAAGACAGAAGATGGCAGTCTAGCGTCGACCAAAGCAGAAGTCTTGAGGGAGATCGAGAGGTTCTATGGACAGTTATACACATCGGTCGCAAAACCTGTTAGCAGTTTGGGTAAAGATCCAAGAGCCAAACTGACTCGACATTATACCGAAGATATCCCGGACATCAGCCTGTACGAGATTAGGATGGCCTTAAAACAGCTCAAGAACAACAAGGCACCGGGCGACGATGGAATCACATCAGAGCTACTGAAAGCGGGTGGAACACCGGTACTTAAAGTCCTTCAGAGACTCTTCAATTCCGTCGTGCTCGAAGGTACAACGCCAGAAGCATGGAGCAGAAGCGTGGTGGCGCTGTTCTTCAAAAAAGGGGACAACACTTTGCTGAAGAACTACAGACCCATCTCGCTTCTGAGCCATGTTTATAAGCTGTTTTCGAGGGTCATCACGAATCGTCTTGAACGCAGGTTTGATGACTTCCAGCCTCCCGAACAAGCCGGTTTCCGAAAAGGCTATAGTACTATAGACCACATCCACACGCTGCGGCAAGTGATACAGAAGACCGAAGAGTATAACTTGCCCCTTTGCTTAGCGTTTGTGGACTATGAGAAAGCCTTTGATTTGATCGAGACCTGGGCGGTGCTTGAGGCCCTCCAACGATGCCGTATTGACTATCGGTATGTCGAAGTGCTGAAGTGTTTGTACAACAACGCCACCATGTCGGTCCGAGTACAAGACCAGAATTCAGAGGCAATTCCATTAAAGAGAGGCGTGAGGCAAGGAGACGTTGTCTCTCCGAAACTGTTTACAGCCGGTTTGGAAGATGCCTATAAGCTTCTGGAATGGAAAGGGCTCGGCATCAATAGTAACGGCGAGTACATCACTCACCTTCGGTTTGCTGACGATATAGTAGTCATGGCAGAGTCGATGGAGGACCTCAGTACGATGCTCGAAGACCTCGATAGAGTTTCCCAACGGGTGGGCCTCAAAATGAACATGGACAAAACGAAGGTTATGTCGAACGCCCATGTAGTGCCCACCCCAATATCTGTGGGTAACTCCATTCTTGAAGTTGTTGACGAATATGTCTACCTAGGACAAACGGTCCGATTAGGCAGGTCCAACTTTGCGAGAGAGGTCAATCGTCGTATCCAACTCGGCTGGGCAGCGTTCGGGAAACTTAAAAGCGTCTTCTCGTCCAATATACCCCAGTCCCTCAAGTCGAAAGTTTACGACCAGTGTGTGTTACCAGTGATGACTTACGGCACTGAGACGTGGTCCCTAATTATGGGCCTTATAAGGAAGCTCAAGGTCACGCAACGAGCTATGGAGAGGGCTATGCTCGGAGTCACTCTACGAGATCGAATAAGGAATAAAGAGATACGTAGACGTACGAAAGTCACCGATATAGCACAGAGGATTAGCAAGTTGAAGTGGCAGTGGGCAGGCCACATAGCACGTAGAACTGATGGCCGATGGGGCCGAAAGGTTCTCGAGTGGAGACCACGTACCGGCAAGCGCAGCGTAGGAAGACCAGCCACGAGATGGGCAGATGACCTCATACAAGTGGCAGGAAGACGCTGGATGCAAGCCGCTTCCAATCGGTCTTTTTGGAAATCCATAGGGGAGGCCTATGTCCAGCAGTGGACTTTTTATGGCTGAGATGATGATGATGATGATGATGACCCAACTAAATTCCTGCTCGGTCAGCTTGGTTACAACTCTTTGGAACTTAGAAGGATGTTAGACCAGCTAACTATCTGCTGTAAGGCGCTTAGCTATGGGGTCCGTCAATTCTATACGTCTGCACGACTTGCTATGCGTACTGTTCGTACCGGACGAGCCCGGGGTTCCAGCAAACAGACGTGGTCGCCCGCGTGACCTGTTCCACGTAGATCGCGGTCGCACAGTAGCACGTTCTATGTTGCCTCTGAATCGTGCCCGTCGCCACTTAAACGCACTCCTTGCTGCCAACCCTGATTGTGACATCTTTTGTGATAATTTTAAGTAACTCCTTGACTTATTGTGAAAATTTATTGGATCAATGGAACAGGTGTAAAAAGCCTGATGATTCATTGGACTTTGACCATAACCTTTGAGTTTATTGACTTGGTACTCTGAGTACTTACCCGAACGGTATATTTTACTTTGTATGACATATTTTTTTTTTTATATAGACATGCTAGGCGTATTGCCCATTTGACATTTTTGTATTGACATTTTAAATGATATTGTATTTATATAATGAATATTTTGTAATCCTCAGACATTTGTTTAAGACATTGTTTAAGAATAATTTTTGAATATTGTGAGATAATTGTAATTGGTCTTTTTCCGTTTTTATCTCAATAAACGAATTTATCATTATCATTAAAAATAAATGCGAAGTTTGTTACTTGTTCACGGTAAAACGGCTTGACGGGTTTGGCTCAAATTTGGCACACAGGTAGTTTATAATCTGTAGTTATTAGTTATAATAGTAGTTTATAATTAACACATATAATACTTTTTATCCCAGGATTCCCGCGGGAACGGGTAAAAAATCACCGACAACTGTACCATTATAATTGTGTTTTAAGGTAAGGAGACGGGAGGACTCCCAGAAGGGAGGGGAAGGTAGAGGAGTGGGGGGGTGTTTGAGTGTATGTATGTATGTGGGTATGTATGTATATCTGTAAGTTTCTATATAATCGCCTAAAGCCTAAAGGGCTTGACCGATTTTGATGTAAGAGGTGTCGTTAGATTCGTTTTCACTTGCTGAGTGTCATAGGCTATATTTTTTGTAATAAAAATCATACATCTCTCACAAATATAAAAAAAAACGCGTATTTTTGTAACTTCCAACGAACTTCGTAATAAACAAGTGATTTTACTAGATTTTTTTCTAAATAATGCGCAATAATCTTTTACAGCGATTGTACGCATACTTTCTCACAAAAAACGTACACTCAACAGCGTATTAAGCGTAAAGAAATCGTAAATTAGGCTGCAAAAACCCTCTTTTCTGCAGTCGGGTATTTTGTTTTTCTTTTAACATTGATACTTGTTTGAGATTACTTTTTGCCGTCAAAAATCCTTAATTTTGTTTTTTTTTTATTTTGATGTACCCAGTTTCACTCTCACGACTAAGACGAATCTATTGACATCACTCACATAAAAATACGACAAGCCGTTTAGGCTCTAGGGCGTGCCAAAGAAATATTCATACATACATACATACACTCGAAAAACATAACCCTCCTTCTTTCGCAGTCGGGTAAAAAGAAATTAAATCAACGATAAGCATGCCTGGCTTGTAACAGAAACCGTTATTCAAACTTCTAGGTTTGAGGTATGTAAAGATAGCCATTAGCCATGCAAGCTCTACAAATTACACTACTGAGTGTAAATTGGAGTTAATTTTTCATTAATCTTTGGCTGCTTTGTTCATTCTTGGGACTACTATTAAAGATGCTTATGGAGTTTCTTGAATTTTGAACGCGTAACCAAATGAGCTATAATCACTAGTAAATCACAAGAAACTTACGGCGATGGCTCCCCAACCAGCGTGCACAACTGGCGTGTTGTCGGGGAGTTGGAATCCTTGAGCGACGATGGGACCAGCTTGCACCACCGGACTGTGGGTCAAGACAGTCTGTAGGAGGACCACGCTGATGTCTCCGTCGGCGCCGAGCGACCCGTAGCTGGGGTGGTTGAACTCACGCACGATGTAGTGCAGTTCCCCTCCGGTGTTGCGGAAGGTGGAGCCAGCGCGGATGCGACGCCTCTCCCGTTCGTACAACCTGAAAGAAGTTTCCGAACTCGATTACGATGATTTGTTAACCGACTTCCAAAAAGAAGGAGGTTCTCAATTCGATCCGTATGGTTCTTTTTGTATGTTTGTTCACCGATTACTCCGTCATTCATGAACCAATTTTTGTATTTCTTAAATTGACATATAGAGAAAGCTCCCAAGTTGGTCTCATAATTATTTTATAGACATTGCTTATTACTTTTTGAATATTATATAAAAATGAAAATTTTCATGAATTTACGTTGTCGGCAAAACTCCATAGAAACTTCTAGGAAAGTCGCCATCACTTTACTGAGGCAAGACTTAAATTTGAAAATGACTGTTTACGTGACTTAGACTGTGACTATACCTATATATACACTATATAACTTGTATTATTCAAGAAACTTGAAAATATTTCAATACTTGACACTTGCAAATCGCTAATCCCTCGCGATCCAACACAAAAAAAAACCGGACAAGTGTGAGTCAGACTCGCCCACCGAGGGTTCATTTTTTTGTATTATCCTTCATAAATCCGAAAAATATATATCGTAAAAATATTTAAAACCCTGTTTTAGAATAAGCTAATGAAGCTCTTTCATATAATGATACGGTTAAAGAACTTTAAAATTTGGACACTCATTCCTTGCATGAAGACACAATTTTTTCAACAAAGTGATTCTATAAGGGTTCCGTTTTTTCCTTTTGAGGTACGGAACCCTAAAAAATAATTATCAAAATCGGACTACTCTGTAAAAAGTTATGCGTGATCATACATACAAATTAAATAGGCATATACGCGTCGAATTGTAAGCCTCCTCCGTTTTTCGTCGGTTAAAAAATGATGACAAACTGGAAGTTTTGGCGTAAGGCAGAATGGATGTTTTGAGAACGGGTGTTTTGGTTAAAGCTAGCATGTTCCGAAAGGCACCGGTCCAGTAAATAATATACAAAATCAACAAGTAAAATAATTGTTTCCATAATTTGTGGATTCGTGAGGTGTACTTAATCTCAGAAGTAGTAAATAATGTAGTAATATAACGTTCATATATTTCTAATTAGATTGTACGTACCATCCTGTGAAACAATGAGCAACAGAGAGAATGTAACGATTGTTCAAGACGTTGGCTCCGCAGGACTGGCTCCAAGTGTTGGTGAAGAAGCCCAGGGAGTCCACCTGGACGATGGAGGGGTATACGTCTATGGTGGTGGGGTCTCCACCCACGATGCGGCCTGGCGCGGCGGAGCACACCGCCGCTGGAATTGTACATGTTAACTATTACAACGTCATATTAACTTTCGTGGACAAACATTATTTGATTCAGTATTGTAGGTTCGCGTTTGACCGTCAACCATGATAAAGCGTGTTTAGCTAGAAGAAACGAAACAAACAAGTATCAATGTTAAAAGAAAAACAAAATACCCGACTGCAGAAAAGAGGGTTTTGCAGCCTAACTTACGATTTCTTTACGCTTAATACGCTGTTGAGTGTACTTTTTTTGTGAGAAAGTATGCGTACAATCACTGTAAAAGATTATTGCGCATTCTTTAGAAAAAAAAACTAGCAAAATCACTTGTTTATTAAGAAAAAGTTCGTTGGAAGTTACAAAAAACACGCGTTTTTTTATATTTGTGAGAGATGTATGATTTTTATTGCAAAAATATAGCCTAGACACTCAGCAAGTTAATACAAATCTAACGACACCTTTCACATCAAAATGGGTCAATCCCTTTAGGCTTTAGGCGATCATATATACATACAAATATACATACATACATACACTCGAAAAACATAACCCTCCTTCTTTCGCAGTCGGGTAAAAACAGAGAGATCATAAGGCATTCAAGCTTTTTGTATCTGAGCAGAAGTTACCAATTTTCTTAGACAATAAACTGAGGCTAGAAGGCATTATATTTAGAAGACTAGCTGCCCGCCGCGACTTCGTACGCGTAAGAAATTCGTTCATGTCACGCTCCTACTTGCACTCACTGCACCCCCACCAAGCTAATGCTCGTGTACCGCATCTGCCCTGCTCGTGTTTTACTCCTAACTCAATCTCGCCGCACTTCCGTCCTGCTCCAACCAATCTTCCGACCCAATCTATTAATGTCGAGTCAGTGGTATAACGTAGATTTATGTATTTCAATGAAAAATAAACTCTCATCCCTTTCTCGCCCCGCTCCAACCTGTAACCCCCCCAAAATAACTCCTTACCCCTACAACCCTTTCTAACTCGGTCTCCGCGACTCGACCGAAAATGATGCAATTGAACGATTTTTGTAACTTACTATTAATTAAGAAGATATCAAGCCCTACTGCCCTACTTTTATTCACTTATATTAACTTACAGTAACTTAAGTATATGGCCAGTGATTCGTCTAGTGGAGGACTTTCTACTTGTTGTGACGCAATAACCGCAGAAGGGAAATTTGAGTCGATACCTTTCCTATATCAATATATTTGACTTATCGTTAAAATACAAGGATTAACCTACCTAATATGATCATATTTGTGTATACCTAGTTACTGGTGATTGAGACATTCAATTGCAACAATATAAATAACAGTTATAAAATATAATAATTCACTATAGAGTGCCGTAGGTTTTATAATATGTTAAGCGACCGATAAACATGAAGATGACCCTTACTTGGAACCAAGATAGTTTTACCTAACTGAAATAGGAAGGTTATGTTGTGGGAATCCTATTTCTCAATATATGATACAGTGGACTTATGTTCAGAGAGATTACTTCTACATCTTTTGTCACAAATTAATAATATACTGTCAAGATATATTTTGGAGCTAAGAGGTAGGGCTCCGCCTTCCGCCCTTGCGTACCACGAGGAAAACCAGCTAGCAATAACTAGTTATACCAACTAGTTGGTAAAAACCAGTCACACCAACCAGTTACCTACTAGGAACGCCCCATGTGCTGCGACCAGAGACTGGTTGGACTTTTAAGCACCCTGGCTCCATCAGAAACCTCCGGACTAACATCCTTTAGGAGGCCCTGTTTAGCAAATGGGAAATGAGTCTTTCTTGTATGTGTGTCAAAATTCCCTACTTTCTTAATAATGTAGCTAGACAAGAGGACGCAAAATCTTTCAAGTATGTCTGTGTTGGTATAGTATAACGTCAGGCCGAGATAGAAATAAGTTTATATCGGAAAACTACCCATTCCGCTTAGAACAGCAATGTAGAATCAGAGGCTTTCCTGTTGGCCCAAAACCTATGGAAAATCCTATCGAAACAAAGTGGTTTACTTTGTTATTGCAAAAAGTGAGATGGTTGATTCTACATCTAGTTGAAGTCTTAAGCAATGCAACAGTGACTTTACTGCCTAGGTACGTTCCTGCCTATACGTTGAACTTCCTGGTTCCAATACCTAGGTCTATAGCAACTATTTATACTTTCAGTAGGTCTTAATCTTGACCTACAGAGATTCTTCAATTCTGCCAACAAGAATCGAATAATCCCTACAATAATTATTTAGTTATTTCCCTACGTGCGAAACCCTTTGTTCACCGCGGTGGATCCTTAACCTTAAATCATAGATGTACCTATACTTTTGGTGAATGTGTTTGTCCAGACGATTTGCTAAACATCAGGCAAGTATCAGTCGCCACATCAGATATAATGTACCTATGTAGATGTTCTTCTTCTTCGACGCTGTTCTCCCGCAGGGAATTTATATCTAACCCTGATAAGTGAGGCAGTCTTTGATATAGCTCGGTAGCATGTATGTAATATATAGGTACAAATACACTTCAACACTGCGTTATACAGCAATGACTACTCAAAATGCTGACACCTCTCTCTCGACAAGGTTAATCAGACAAACGGTTGGTCTTTCCTCACCGTTATAGAAATTACTGTAGAACTGGCACATCCTGGCCAAAGGCTTTTGTGTATCTAAACCTTAATTTAATGTAGTGATTATAAACTCAGACATATCTCAGACTGCCCGACTTTTACAACAAAATCTAGCTTTTCATGCAAATTACACAATTCCTATTTGCATTATGTTGTTTGATACTTCCACTGAACAAAATGAGCATAGATTATGAACGAGATTCTTCCGTCCATTGTCAAATCAGAGACCAAGCATGAAGTAGGTACTTCCGAAACACAAAGGAATTTGAGTAGTTCATCCAATGAAGTATATGAAACAACAATGCTTACATTTTTATTCGTACCGTGTTAAATATTACGGGTAGGGTTTCGCTAGTTTTGCCTAATGAATCTGATTATTGAATTCAGTGATCCTTATTGTATTATGTTGTTCAGATCGCTGATGTCAAGATAAAATGGTTATAATATTTAAAGGTATAAAGTGTTCCTTATTGAATTGATTGTTCAGAACACTAATATACTGTTCATAAGAAGAATTTACTCATCCATTTTGGTAGAAGTAACACCAATAAAACATGAACCTTTTAGAGATCCTTGTTGAATAAGTAGAATCTACCTACTTAACTGATAATATCCTACCTGAAACGTTAATTGTTAAGAACCCATTTGAACTCCTTATTTTATTGTATTGTTCAGAGTCAAGGGTCCCCCCTGCCTATCACAAGACCTACCGACAAAATCAGAGAATTGAATTTTGTGCATGTCTTCTGGAACTCCAAGGGGTTTCCAGAAGTTGTGTAAATGAGATGTTGTGTGTGTGCTTCTTTGTGGAGTGTACTTAACCCTTCCTAATACGAATTAAAAGAACTACGTCCCTAGCTAACTACGTATTTGTTAATAATAGCTATCTTCTAGCTATTATAACAAATCTAACCACTACCCCACCGTGAACTCGGGTTCACACGGAACTGCTCCAAAGCTATAGACGCTTCCTCACGCCCAATTCCACGTCTACTAAGCTATACTACCAGTTTAGATGGCGAGTCTGAAATACCTACTGGCCCCTGGCTCCCTACAATCTCTCCAGCAACTTCATCGATAGTTACAAGGAGATTACCCTACAACGCGAAGGGCAGTCAGGAACCAATTCTAACCAAAATTCTGGTGGAAATCCATCCGCGCACTACTTCTTTCTATGCTGCCAGAATTCGAGAAAGAACCAATCCCCGACCAGAGACCTCAAATCCTCTACTCCTGGTCGCGTCTCAAACAACCAGCCGCCTAACAAAACGTAACAAAAGGGGACAGCGTCGTATGGTCTCCAACTTGCGTTTGAAGCTCATAACGACACTAGCAATAACCACTTTGGGGTTATAATTAATAAGACTCCGCAGTTGCTTTCCCTAAACACCCACGCCATGTTTAACCGGAGGTTCATACTCAAGAATCATACACCAATCCGTGCATCTACTTTTCGGTATCAGCCGGACCAGCACACAATTCCATTCCGAACTCTCAGACCAAACAGGACGCGCACACTCACAATAATTTATCCCCGCATCATCTCTAACAATAAGTAAAATAATAATCTAACACAAAACGTTTGCAAGTAGAACGTTAGCAAATGAAATTAACGTAAAAGAACACTTCAAAATAATTTAAGTTTTAAAAGAAGACTCCCCGCAATCGTTAATCTAAAAATAATTCTATTTCCCAAATGAGCAACCAGCGAGAGTAACGTCTAACGCGAAAGCTACGAAGTCCTAGCGCCCAGTGAGCACCAGAACCCAGAACGAGTGAATCGAAAAAAGCCGAATCATTTCCTTTTACGTATCAATCCCCACCAAGAACTACGCCTACTCGTCCCGACTTAAGGCTTCGCGCGCACTCAAACTAAACACACACCGAAATTGCAAATGACCGCCATTCGAACTTAGTAAATAACAAAATACGCTTCCGTCACCCGTAATCTGTATCTGTATCTGTGGGCATATAATACTTAAATGACCGCTCCCCATTTTAACTCATTTTTAGCAATATAATGATAAATTCCAGCAAAGTAGGTTTGAACGTTCTACAATAACGGTTATAAATAAGGTGACAAAGTGCTGTAGACCAAAACATCGTCGCCATTAACTATTCCTAGATTCAACATACATACAAACGTAATTAGCAATACTACTTTGTAATACGAAAACCCTTTTAACAACTGTAACCTTTCATTTATTTACCACTTCCTTTGGCTGTATAAATATTTAGGTAACTATGGTCGATATATCCGAATTATTACATGAAAATATGAATTTCCGAGAAATAATAATATAATTATCTTAAAAGAGTAGTATTGTAAATTTGATATAAATAAATATATTTTAATCTTTACACTAATTTACCGTGACGTCACATATGATGTATTTATAAAAATAAAATATTTAACTTCTGGAGCGTGCGCCGGCGCATAGCCTTTTTCCAAGAACCGATCGTGCAAGTCTAAATATGGAACTGACAATAACAACAATTTTTCGGATCTACCCTCAACATTTTCTCATAAAATTATTCAACTAATTCAAAGGACTTTAAACTCTATTCTCATGACGTCTGTATACCAAATTGCATACTTGTACACATACTATCAAGAATGCAGCCTTCTTTCCATGAAACGCTTGTGCAAGTCTAAATATAGAACGAAATGCTCCAATACCTATTTAACTACTAAATGAAGGTAGCTCCAGTAGATAGTATTAGGTAATATACTTCCCATTAAATTTGGTGTTATGTTTCCAAATCAGACATTCATAATAATATTATAAGCCATTGACCTCAAATATAACCTTGACTGACTAAATAGCATTATTTGGCTTTTGTTAATGTTTTATATAACGCATCTTAAAATAAATTCTATAAGTAATTAAAAATAAGGGAAATACTTATAATTACAGATAAATTAATGTAGACGAGATAAGTTTATTTGTTATCTTTATTCCATATTTTGAACATTTAGAGTTATGTTGAATACATGTGTAACGGATAGGGCTGGACCGTTACAAACCCTGCTCCCGTTCGGCTCTCAACTTGTTCCTGTTCCGTTCTTCCCGATCTTAGATCGCTTTCACTCCATTTCCACCCTACTCACTCGCTATTCTGCCTCGCACCTTTCGCACTCCCACTTTGTTCTAATTTTACTTTCTCCTCGCTCCCGCTCCGTTCTGTTCCGCACTTGTCCCGTTCCCGCCTCGCTCCAACCCTACTGTCGTCTCACTCTCATTCAACTCCTGTACTCATACCGTTCACACCTTGCTTTTCTCCCGCTCTTACCTCGCTCCTACTGCACCCCACTTGACTCACCGTTCCTGCATACCCCTGACTGACACACCGAAATCCCACCCCTCTCACTGTAACCCCTCCACTCTCACCTCACTTACGCTTCACTCCCGCCCCACACTCTCTCCCCCCTCGCTTATTTTATCCCATTCTCAACCCGCTCCCGTGACGCTTCCATCCATCACACTAATGCCTCACTCTCGCCAGCTCTCATCCTAATATTCAACCCTGGAACTTCTGTGTAATCTTTTAACTGCCCTCCCCCCGTGTATAACTCTTAATTCGACCCTGTCGTTACGAAACTATAATATCAGTATTCGTTTGCACCTCTTAGTTAATAGAAATACTGGAATTAATATCCCTAAAATTAAGACCTTGTAACTTTTACACAATCAATTACCCCCGTTTCCTACCCCTTAATTCATCCCTGTCGCAAAACTATAATAAAAGTATTCGTTTATATTTGATAGTTAATCTAAATACTACTAAATACTATTTTCCTTCATAAACCGAAAAATATACATCGTAAAAATATTTAGCGAGGGTGCGAACCATGGCTTCTGTACTCGTGAATGGTTTTGGAAGAGGATATCGAGGCATACCGGGTCTTTCACATATTACGCTGATGATACCGAAGACGATGCAATCAGTCGGTTCGTGCGGCGTGCGTCGGCTGCTTCACCGCAGACCATCAGAGAGTACAATTTAGAGATGGCCATTAAAGATCGGAACGCGGCGGTGATGGAGGCCCTGGGCCGAGAGTAGGCGACAGATTTATGTAATTAGACGATGTGAGTGCAGTCGCTGATAGAGTCCGATCAACCGAGGGCAAATAGATAATCTGGAAACCCCATCTAAAACCGGGCTCTACCAGTGACTGCATTCACAGAAATACTAGTATTTCAGTAGTTAGAAATAAGAGTTGTGTGCATACCTTGAGCATTCATGCTCACCATCGAAGGCTCCTTCTTGCGTCGGCGTCGTGTGGCGGGTCGCCCTCTTCCCTAACATATGGTTGAGGAGGGCGATGGCTGGCACATGCATCATACTCGTGATCGGGTGCTGCTTGCGGGTCGCTGGTTTGCTCGTGGTATGCACGCAACATAGTAATAAGTACTTAAATTAAAATAAAATCATTTTCCCGTAACGATAATTAGTAAACAATAGTTTGTAATTATGACAAAGGTCACGGACCCTGGTGTCTGTGGAGAATAAAATTAAAAAAAAAAAAAAAAAAAATTTTACACATTCATTCATTAGCAACATCACGCACGGAGAACGAAGAACCATAAAACAGGGAGCTTGTGTCAGTTCTAGGTCAACGGGAAGTACCCCATAGGTTTTGATTCCTCTGTGAGTGTCGAAATGTGCGTTTTTTACGACATATATTTTTATTTCGTTGCCACCATCTCTGTTTCCTGAGACCTACAATCTTGGAATTTTCAATGCTAGAGTGAATAGATATCTTCTAGATCGACGAGCTCCATCCTCGGCCACACTGTCGCTTAACATCAGGCGAGTTGGTCAAAAAATCGGCTATAACTTTTTTACGAAAACTGAGAAATTTTATTTTTCTTTCTGCAGCAAGATACTATGGATCTGCGTATATGGTTTTAATTTCAACTCGATACCTTCACGCGTTCCCGAGATAAAGGTCTTGACACCCGGACAGAGGGACAGACAGACAGACAGTCAGACAGACAGACAGACGGACAGACGGACAACAAAGTGATTCTATAAGGGTTCCGTTTTTTCCTATTGAGGTACGGAACCCTAAAAATGTTACTTTACTTTGATCAACGTCTCAAATTCGTCTTTCCGCAAGTGTCATTACGTGTCAGCGATAAGTTGACAAAATATATTATGTTTACTCAAATATGAGTAACGTATTTCGCTGCGTGGGGGGTCACATAACGCGAATTTGACGTTGTGCATCTACAATGAAAATTAGACTTTGGCTTCTTAAACTTAAAGGCTAATTTTCATTGTCAATGCACGCATGTTACGTACTTGAACGCGGCCGATGGTCATAATACGGAATAAGGGTCCAGCCATCGGCGCGGAGGCGCGCGGCGCGACGGCGTTTATTTTTCTATTAGTATTTTTTAAATACGTAATATCTTTTGAATGGAATGTCCGATTTGAAAAGTAATCTACAGGTATTGAAACAGTCTTGAATACAAAGGCCGTTTCCGGCAACAAAAGGGAGTTTACAAAGGGGAGTTTCCGGCAGCCTAGTGGTGAGACCGTCTGACTTGCGATCCGCAGGTCCTGGGTTCAAATCCCACGGCGCGCACCTCTGTCTTTTCGAAGTTATGTGCGTATTGTTGATTGCCGCCAACTTCAAACGGTGAAGGAAAACATCGTGAGGAAACCTACATGTCTGAGAGTTCTCAATGATCTTGAAGATGTGTGAAGTCTGCCAACCCGCACTTGGCCAGCGTGGCAGACTATGGCCTAACCCTTCTCACAATGAGAAGATGGCCCGTTCCCAGCAGTGGGACAGTTTGTACAAACAGGGCTGATAAAAAAAAAAAAAAAAAAAAAAAAAAAAAAAAAAAACAGTTATAGTGGCATAATAACAATAGTTGGACATATGCTATCGCGACGTTTTTTGTAGATATTGGTATGTTCTTTAATATTGTAGAACATTTTTTTGTTCTATCGTCAATAGTTTGCGCAGCGCATGCGATGAAAGACATTTTATGGCTAATTTTTTTACACCTTGCGTTACATTAGTAGTTTTTGAGTGATAGTTTGTCAAACATACAAAAATACAAATCTTTCCTCTTTATAATATTAGTGTAGATTTATAAACTTTCGGCTTAGGAATACGAACGGTGACTGTACTGTATCGGCTATACACCACAACATTGCGTAAATATGGCAGATAGTAATTTATACAATTTTGTCAGTTTTAATTGCAAGAATGTGAAGCGGTCACTTGATGATATACGCGAACCAAGGGCGTCGCTAGCCCATGGCCCAGGGGGGGGGGGGGGGCAAGTTAATATTTTTTTTAAACAACTACATCTTATACAGTAATATGAAACTTAGTTGCGATAACTTAATAAAAATGCAGTCAACTACGTTATCCACAGATTAAGTTTATACATGTTTATACGCTTAAGCTAGACGGGCAATTAAACAATATTTAATGTTAAAGCAATACAAAAGATAATGTTATTTAAATTTAGATTTAATTATGTTTTCCTGGAGAAGTAATTGAATTATATTGTTTTTGAATATATAATATGTTAATTGAAATATATCAATATCCCCAAAAGTTTTGTTAAATGACTGAACCATGCGACGAATCGGTGAACGAAGACCAGAGTTAGTACGACATACGTTTAAGGAAAAGATAGAGCGAACACGCACATCTCGTACAACAGTCTTTCTCGGAACAACATAACAAAGTTTACGAACCAATTCCGTACAATCATAACAATTGTTAACAATGTTACGTAGGATAACTGCTTCTAGATACCGGCGTCTAGACTCCAGAGATAAAAGCTTATATTTCTGAAGTAAGTCAGAATATGTAGAGTAATGGCGGAAACATCTGTAGTTCACAGCACGCAAAAATTTGCGCTGGACTTTTTCAATAGCAACAATGTACTTCTTGTAATATGGGTTCCAGATAGGTACGGCATATTCCAACTGAGAGCGCACAAGACTCTTATACAGATATAAATAAGTAGAGGGTTTTTGAAATTAACTGAAGACCTCATGACAAAACCGAACATCTTAAAGGCCCTGTTAATTATATTTTGAACATGCTCGTTTAAGCAAAGCTTATTATCAAGCTGGATTCCCAAATCTCTTACTGAAGTAACTCTGTTTAGAGGAGTATTGTTAATATAATAAGAATTTAAGAAAATGTTTTTATTTTTTGTGAAGCTGATAGTGTTACATTTTGGGATGCTTAACTGCAATTTATTATTTATACAATACGCTGAAAGTCTATCAAGATCCTGTTGAAAAGAGGCACAATCAGCCACAGATGTAATTGGTTTATATGCCTTGAGGTCATCAGCATACAAGAGAATTTGAGAGTTTAGGAAGCATTGACCTATGTCGTTAGTAAAGATTATAAAAAGCAGAGGTCCGAGTATGGAGCCCTGGGGCACACCGGAAGTGACTTGAACGCTCTCAGATTGGTAGCCGTTAACGACAACCCTTTGACTTCTACGAGTAATATAGGATAAGAACCACCGGAGAAGATTACCACGGATACCATTATATGCGATCTTTTTAAGAAGAATTTCATGATCGACTTTGTCACACGCTTTTTTAAAATCGGTATAAATGGCATCTACTTGTATACGCTTATCCATGTTCTCGAAGAGATTACTTACAAAAATAGTTAAATTAGTAGTTGTAGACCTTCGCTTAACAATGATGCTTCTTCGCTTCGCCGACTTCGCCCATGCTGCTCTTTCATAATAGTTTTGTGGAGGTATGGATAGATTTCATCATGAACCAACCTCTCAAAAAGCTTTGACAGTGAAGGCAAAATAGAAATGGGTCGATAGTTCTCAATATCGTGTTTATCACCACTTTTGTAAACAGGGGTAATAAATGCACATTTCCAAACTAAAGGAAAAACCCCTTGTGACATGCATTTATTAAAAATAATTGTTAAGGGAACGTGTATTGTTGCTGCCGTCTGTTTCAAAAAACAAGGTGGTATTCCATCTGGGCCAGGACCCTTAGAAGGATCTAACAGTTCAAGCTGCTTTAGTACCGTGACATTATTAAAATCTATGTTACTCAGAGGAGTATCGTTGGAATTATTTGTGTCCGAGGTGGCGTCCATTGATCAGAATTACAGGAAGATGATTCAAATACAGATTTAAAAAAAGTAGAGAACATGTTGCATATAGTCTCAGGGACAGATGATTGATTACTAAGATAGCTCATTCGTGACGGAATGCCCGATTTAGTTTTACGTTTAGATAAGTAAGTCCAAAAATTTTTCACATTTACAGAAATACTGTCTTCAACGGTTGTCATATATCGGCTGTAACATTCGTCGCATTTCTTTTTGAATGACGTTCTGAAAATTTTTGATAGTCTAAGTTATTGTTGAATTTTTGAATATTATGGAGGATGAGAAAAATATGAATTGTAGGTACAGGTACAATTGTACGGTCTTAGGACTTTGGTTGCTTTGCAGTTGGCTAAATTTTTTTAATCTTTAGGGGGAGGCTGCTCCCTTCCCCCCCCCCCCCCCCCCCCCCCCCCCTTGGCGACGCCCTTGACGCGAACTGTGTCGTACCTCACACATAATAGCGCTGCAAGAACATTGACTTCCTGAGCTGTATTGATGACGGCTTTGCATATACGGGTGTTTCACCGATGGACCTTTCGAAAGAGGTGATTTCTGGAAGACCGTGGGGAGGGGTAGCTTTGCTATGGAACAAGCATACTTTTCAAAATGTGTCTGTAGTGAAGTGTGATAACACTCGATTATGTGCGATAAAAATAATAGAGGACCAAAAAAGTTTCCGGCAGCCTAGTGGTGAGAGCGGCTGACTTGCGATCCGCAGGTCCTAGGTTCGAATCCCACGGCACGCACCTCTGTCTTTTCGAAGTTATGTGCGTATTGTTGATTGCCGCCAATTTCAAACGGTGAAGGAAAACATCATGAGGAAACCTACATGTCTGAGAGTTCTCAATGATCTTGAAGATGTGTGAAGTCTGCCAACCCGCACTTGGCCAGCGTGGCAGACTATGGCCTAACCCTTCTCACAATGAGAATATGGCCCGTTCCCAGCAGTGGGACAGTTTGTACAAAACAGGGCTGATAAAAAAAAAGTCGTTGTTAGTGTTCAGTGTTTACATGCCGACTGCTAAGGCGGTTAACTTAACAGAGTTTACGGATTGTCTTGGCTCACTGCATGCGATTGAAAGTATCGAGTGTGTTTACATGCTCGGGGACTTTAATTCCCGCCCTGGTGAGCAGTTCTCTATGAACTTACGAACTTTTGTAGATTGGTTTTGTGCTGATGTAATAAAATTAGGTTTATTTTCTGACACATACAGTTTTATTAGTGACGTAAATGGGTCGGTAAGTTGGTTAGACCACTGTGTTGTGAAAACAAAAGCACAAAACCAGACTCGCTGCTTTTCAAACTGTTGTTAATGCACAAGTAAAATATGACTCAGTGTGGTCTGACCACTTACCTCTCATAATTCAATGTACAGTTATACCCCGAACATATACTATACTATCCGTGTAAGTCGAATTCGCGTAAGTCGGGGTAGCATTTTGCATATAAAGACATACACAGTATGTTTAATTGGGACCGGAGACTAAATAAAACAATAATTTAGGAAATAAATGTGTAACTAATTGTAGATAATATTACAAATTATGTTATTATAAACTGTATAAACACAATCCGAAGTTATTTTGATGTAGAAGGTTTTATAAAATTTATCAAAGTCGTCTGACGAGTCAATGATTTTTTCTTCTCCCATGACATCTCCTCGTAGTCCTCCTTCTTTCGCAGTCGGGTAAAAATAGCGACGTTTTACAATGTGAAAAGTGAAAATAAACGCGAAGGTGTTCACAAATCGAAAATCTAAATACGGCTGGTATAATTAATGCACCTACCCTACCGTACAAGGTATACGTATACGATTAGATTGACACTTCATGTACGAAAAAACAGAAATCTCCGAGCATCAATAAACTGCTATGATAAGACACAGCAAACACAATACTGATGAAATCGTAATCGCTTGGAATTCACCGTTTTGTCGGAGCTCTTCGTGCTGCTCTATGGGCCCTTTTCTCGTCCGCTTTGGGTTTTTTGTTTGCCTTCGAAGGAGCCGGAATTACAAGCTTATCAAGCTCTGCGACATTGCAGATTCGGCTGCGCTTACCATTCGGTCCAAGCACTATAACGCAGCCATCGCGTGTCCAACATTTACTGATACCAAAGCGCTAACGGGCAGTTACAAAAGCATCGTGACGAGGCTTAGTCTGAAATTCTGATATTGTGATCCCGGTTCCTTTAAAGCAGTTTTTCTTTATCATAGCTTTTGACGTATCGCCATATCACGCACCTTCACTAATATAGGCCTGGGTCTGTCTGCGGCAGAAAAGCGGCCCATGCGATTACATCTGGTTCGCATCTTCTGGTTGTCTACCTCCCTTGCAAGTAAAGCGATTTGATTTTGGAGAGACTTGAGGGCCAACAAAATGTAATCCCGGAAAGATGCAAAGTCTTCATCCAATGATACAGGTCTGGCCGAAGAAGATGATTTTTCAAGATGAACTGCTCCTGAGACTCAAGTAATGCTTCCATGTTCCACTGAATGTGTTTAAGTTGGAATGATAGTTCAATTAAAAAAAGTGAAAATAATTTGTATTTAAGAAAAATTTACACTTCCGCACAGGTATCTCGTATTATACTTATAATTACACATGCTAGGTATGTTTCCAAATGTATTTTAAATAAATTATCTACGAGCTTATTTCAATACATGTGTTAATGACAACTACCCACGTCGAAAAATAAAGTAGCATGTACTTCTCTCTCTCTCTCTCTCTCTCTCTCAGTATTTTCATCTTAAATTACTGTGTAACCAATTTTTTTTAAATTTACACGTAAATAATCTTTGTAGCACTGCACTAAAGCCCCAAGGGTACAAGGTGCAACAGTGTGGGGCCCGGCACTCATATTACAATACTCTGTACAATTATCAAAATTGAATCATATTTAGCAAACGTATTTTAACTTACTCCTTATCAATAGAAATATAGGAATTTGTATTATTTATATTTGTATTTCCGCTTCAATATCGAGAAGTAGTCCGGTGGATAATTATGTTAGTGCTGTCAACACGTGCTTCACCTCTCCATAAGGCTCTTGATCAGGGCGTATCGACGTGTTCCTCAATCTAGAGCTCGAAGAAACGACACCTCCTGAGATGCCTCAGATGAGATGGAATAGATGCGGAAATGCATTAAAATAATTAAAGTTCAATTAAATTTTTCAGACGACTGTTAGACTGAATATAAGAAATTACCTATGTATATCTGAAATAATTTTGATGAAAATACTTACACTAAATCTAGTACCTAAACCATGATAATTTCTCCATTAAAAACATGTTGAACCAAAGAGAACAAGAATAACTTGGATTATACCAATTTCCTCCATTTCTTGGCATGCCGTAAAAGTCAGTTAAGGGATTTTAAAAGCCAAGCAATCGTCAAGCCAGGTCAGAAGCCTTTCGGCGGCTTAATAACTCTGATACTAGGGCTGACCACTCAGTCTATACGAACTTACTTAAGGGACTTAGTTAAAGGACTTGAGAGAAATTAGCATTATGTAGGAGATAGACTGACAATCTGTCCCTGCAATATTTTGTATAACTTACTTATCCATGTAACACTCTATAGCCACGATCTGCGATGCTCTGCCTACCCGTAAGGGGAAATAGGTCTAAGTTTATGTATCTAGGAAAATATAATCAATATTTTAAGCACTGGTATAGTTATAATTTACACAAATGTAAACATTTTTGTAAAAGCCCACGCACCTGCCAGAAGTACGCAAGCCAACACCTTGATGAGCGCCATGACTGCTGCTTGTCGATTGAACAGAAGAAGTCGACGGTTCTGATATTTATATGATATCCTTAATCAGATAATAAAGATTATTATACCTCTTCGTTTTTCTGTTGCTTTAAGCGAGTAGTTATATACAGTGAACTCAGATAAGAATTTAGGCGTTTATAGGGGGGTTTAGGAGGTCCGCCCCCCCCCCCCCCTTTAGAATTCGGAAAAAAATTTGTAAAATGTGCGACAGATGTCTACGTGACTAGCACGTCAAACTTTGGATTCTTTTCAAGGTCTTCATTTAATTTAGTTTCTTTAGAAAGTGGGTATTTTGTTGCAATATGAATAAATGAAACCATAGAAATTTAATTTTCAAAACGGATTATCGAATGCATAAGCGTATCTAGAAAGCAAGGTGGCTTGTACTATGTGCATTTTTACCCGACTGCGAAAGAAGGAGGGTTATGTTTTTCGAGTGCATGTGTGTATGTATATTTCTTTGGCACACCCTAGAGCCTAAACGGTTTGTCGTATTTTTATGCGAGTGGTGTCAATAGATTCGTCTTAGTCGTGAGAGTGACACTGGGTACATCAAAATAAAATAAAATAAAATACCTATTAACGATTTTCGGCGGCTAAAATGATCTCAAAAAAAAATATGTTTTCAAAATACATCGAGTGTGGTATCAAAATAAAGAATTTTTATATGTTTTATTGTAGTTTGGAATATTAAATGCTAATCACATCACACTTCACACTAATAATAAATGCATGTAAGATTGCTGATTATCAATTCAAGCTGATTTTAAAGTCTCAAACAGATGCAAACCGAGACAACAGAAAAAAAAGCCTTCTTCTCCGCTAAATAGAAATATATCTCATACTTAAAAATTTTCTTCTACAATCTCGAAGAAAGCCAATACATCCAATGCTTTCGATTTTATGACCCGTGCTAGATCTAATTCATTAAAAAAAACAGCATCTAGCAGCTAAAGAAAAACATAAAAAAAAAACATGTCAAAAGTACTTAACAGTCTTTTGTCAGGCGGCAATAAGGCACGCGCCTTCAACGGTTGGGTGATGCCTCTACTGACATACTCCTTTGGCATATTAAGGTGGACTCAAACTGAGCTGGACGCCCTGGATAGGAGGGTCCGTCAGCAACTGCCACTACATCGCATGTTACACCCACGCTCGTCTGTTATGAGACTGTACATCCCGCGGAAGTGGGGGGTCGTGGCTTTTTAAGCGCCAAGAACCTTCACAACCGTGAGGTGTGCAATCTCAGGGACTATTTCCGAAACAACGACTGTGGTATGCATTGTGATGTAGTGGCGGTTGTTAAGGGCCTGACGCCTCTCTCCTTGGCAAAAGAAAACTGAATGGAAATGGGAACTGGAATGGGACTTGGGTTGGGAACGAACGTGGGACCGTCGCACGTTTGTTCGTTCCACGGTAATAGGGCACATGTAGAGCAGAAATGCGGTGAATATAGGATGGGAGGGGTGTGGAGGAAACCAAGGTGGCAGCGCAATAGAAGTACGGTAGGTGCGGGGTAGGAATGGGACAAGTGCGACGTGGAGCAGCATGAGTGTGGGGCCGAAACGGAATGGAGCGGCGATGGATTGAGATTGAAGTACGGCAAAGGATATAGGTGGGTGCGGGACGTGAGTGGTGGGAGAGAGGTGGATCGAGGATTTTGAGACGAAAGTGCGGTGCAGCGGAAGTGAAAGTCTTGAAATTAGAGTGTCTTGGAAATCGCACATGATTCTATATTCAACAAAATCTACCTAATATTATATGCATAAATTTGGCTAGCAAGTGCTATGTATTATTAGGACTATTCCAAACAACAGATCAATGCTTATATTATTGTGTTATCTGCGATGGCCAAGTCATTCTAATTATTAAAGAAATATAGGTGTCTAATATCGATGCGGTCATTACAAAAGGTAATTGGGTTACAATTTCTTACTAAATAGTTGGATAAATGCTCTCATATATAAGTATAAAATTAATTAACCAACTTGGTTTAACATTATATCTCACATCTTTTTGTGGTAAAAGAGATGAGTTGCGAGACTTAGCTTTTTACCCGACTGCGAAAGAAGGAGGTTTATGTTTTTCGAGTGTATGTATGTATGTATGTATATTTGGCACGCCCTAGAGCCTAAACGGCTTGTATTTTATGTGAGTGGTGTCAATAGATACGTCTTAGTCATGAGAGTGACACTGGGTAAATCAAAATTTAAAAAAAAAAAAAAAAACAGGATTGCTTGCGGCAAAAAGAAATCTCAATAAAAATTAATGTTTTCAAAATACATCGAGTGTGGTATCAAAATAAAGAATTTTTAACGGTAATTACGAATATAATTATATACCTATTACTTATATGTTTTATTGGAGTTTAGAATACGAAAATTAAATGATAAATCACATCACACTAATAAGATAAATGCGAAGTTTGTATTAGTTTGTTACTTCTTCACGGTAAAACGGCTTGACGGGTTTGCCTGAAATTTAGTACACAGGTAGTTTATAATCTGGATTACCACCTATGATACTTTTTATCCCGGTATTCCCGCGGGAACGGGTAAAACAGGATTAAACCTATTATTCCTACCTCAAAAAAATCACCTATAACTGTTCCATTATAATTGTGTTTTAAGGCAAGGAGAGGGGAGAAGGGAGGGGGAGGGGAGGGGGAGGGGAGGGAGGGGGAGGGGAGGGGGATGGGAGGGGGAGGGGAGGGGGAGGGGTGGGGGGGGTGTGGGTATGTATGTATATCTGTATGTTTCTATATGATCGCCTAAAGCCTAAAGGGATTGACCGATTTTGATGTGAGAGGTGACGTTAGATTCGTTTTCACTTGCTGAGTGTCAAAGGCTATATTTTTTTTGTTAACAAAAATTATGCATCTCTCACAAATATAAAAAAAAACTCGAGATTTTTGTAACTTCAAACGAACTTTTTCGTAATAAACAAGTGAGTTTATTAGATTTTTTCTAAATAATTCGCAATAATCTTTTACAGCGATTGTACGCATACTTTCTCACAAAAAACGTACACTCAACAGCGTATTAAGCGTGAAGAAATCGTAAGTTAGGCTGCAAAAACCTTTTTTCTGCAGTCGGGTATTTTGTTTTTCTTTTAACATTGATACTTGTTTGTACATAATTATTATGTTTTTGTTTGGATAGATGTTTTGATGGGATAGATATTACTGTGTTAAATATCAAATATTTATTCAAAGTTTTAGTAATGATTCAGGGCAAAGTAATACGTCTTCAAAACAATCAAAAATCTATTGACACTTTCCACTTTACTTCAAGAAACAATAATAGAAAGACCGATAAACTATTTACTATAAACAATGTAATTCCTACCACGACTATAAACAAAACAAACAAGTTGCAATATGATTCAGTAAGCGTAACCCTATAAATACACATCATAAGTGTACATTTCTCAGATTTATAATAATTTATATCTGTTTGTATATATATTTGACCGAGCGAGCAAAGCGAGCGAAGCGTCTCTGCATCAACTGGCCAAATTTTCTTTCGTCTGTCAGTTTGTTTGTTTGTGATTTGTTTGTATGTTCGTACTCGCGTACAGGGCGTAATTTTGAACCAATTTGATGAAACTTGGTGTATAGGTTCTATGGATTATTTTTTTTTGTCGTCGGCGATTTTTTATAAGAGGGGTGGTTCCCATAAAAAGGGGGGAAGTTTATTGCGGCGTTAATTACCAACCAATTTTAATGACATTTGGTTGGTAGGTAAAATACACAGTTATTACAAATTGTGGTAAAAATGAACAGAATTGGTCAAGTGGTTGTCGAGATATAACAACCAACTTCAGATTCCATGTAACAGTGAGGGCGCGTGGATGTGCTTGATGCATTTTAGCGTTGAATAATTTTCTTGATTTTACCATTTCTCCATTTATAAAATTATTATTTGTTTTTATAAGAATATACATTGTTTTTTTAACTAAGGGCATCTTAACATATCTCATTTTTAGGATTCCGTACCCAAAGGGTAAAAACGGGACCCTATTACTAAGACTTCGCTGTCTGTCTGTCTGTCTGTCTGTCTGTCTGTCTCCAGGCTGTATCTCATAAACCGTGATAGCTAGAAAGCTGAAATTTTCACAAATGACGTATTTCCATTGCCGCTATAACAACAAATACTAAAAATTAAAAAAAAAAATATTAAGGGGGTCCCCATACAATAAACGTGTTTTTTTCGTATTTTTTTGCTCAATATTAAAAAATCGGCCAAGTGCGAGTCGGACTCGCGCACGAAGGGTTCCGTACTATCATCTATACTAGAAAATCGTATAAAATAACGAGAAATCAACGAAATTCCAAGTAGTAAATTGCAAACTTATAGGTAGGTTTTCGATACACATCCGGGCAGCATGACGACGACGCTCGCGCGAATACGCGCGGCTATGGCTCGCTCCGTTATGTTACCTCCCCCGCTACCCGCGCGGCCGTTGCTATATATACCTAATATTTATTTTTATAGTTAATATATTTCTAAATATTTACTTACAAATATTCAAGTTTCTACCTGTTAATTAAGATCGAGTAAAAATTGCTTAAAAATTACGTTTGTTGTATGGGAGCCCCCCTTTAATATTTACTTTATTGTTATTTAATTATTTATTTTGAAAGGGAATATACAAGTAAATATTCTGTGAAAATTTGAAGCGTCTACCTGTTACCGTTTTTAATATTGAGCAAAAAAATACGAAAAAAAACACGTTTATTGTATGGGGACCCCCCTTAATATTTTATTTTATTTAATTTTTAGTATTTGTTGTTATAGCGGCAATGGAAATACATCATTTGTGAAAATTTCAGCTTTCTAGCTATCACGGTTTATGAGATACAGCCTGGAGACAGACAGACAGACAGACAGACAGACAGCGAAGTCTTAGTAATAGGGTCCCGTTTTTACCCTTTGGGTACGGAACCCTAAAAACGGTAACAGGTAGACGCTTCAAATTTTCACAGAATATTTACTTGTATATTACCTTTCAAAATAAATAATTAAATAACAATAAAGTAAATATTAAAGGTACGTTTCTTGTATGTGAGCCCCTCACATACAAGAAACGTAATTTTAAGCAATTTTTACTCGATCTTAATTAACAGGTAGAAACTTGAATATTTGTAAGTAAATATTTAGAAATATATTAACTATAAAAATAAATACCTAATCTAATACATAAAAACTCACAAAATGAAAATAATCCGTGCATCTAAACGCGGTGCGAGCGCCGCGCCGCGGTGTGGTGGTGGCGCGAGCGCGAGGCGGTTGCTAAGCAACGGCCGCGCGGGTAGCGGGGGAGGTAACATCACGGAGCGAGCCAAAGCCATAACCGCGCGTATTCGCGCGAGCGTCGTCATGCTGCCCGGATGTGTATCGAAAACCTACCTATAAGTTTGCAATTTACTACTTGGAATTTCGTTGATTTCTCGTTATTTTATACGATTTTCTATTATAGATGATAGTACGGAACCCTTCGTGCGCGAGTCCGACTCGCACTTGGCCGATTTTTTTGTATTAGTGTGTATTAAAATTAAATTGATCTTCCAAGGTGTTTAGGCTTATGGAAAAAATGTTTTTTGACCGTGAAATGACGTCTGTAAAATCACTTAAAATTGAGAAATCAGCCAAAATTTTATATACGGCCTCCTAAGCCAACTTTACGTAGGTATTATATACAGATGATCCAAAGTGAGCTGCAAATAAGCTCTCTCGCGAGGTCTATTGTTCGTAGAACTACTAGTTATATCTGTTTGTATATATATATTTTAAAATTGTTTTTTATGTAGTCTTAAAGTGTAGATAGTAAAGGTATAGTCATAGTTCTTAGTACATTTTTTTACATGTTCTTTCTGTAAATAAATAAATTCCTTTCTTCAATAGGTAGGTACTACCATAATCAAATCCAAATCTAGTACCATAAAACTAAAGGCAAAAAGTTCTTAAAGCTTTAAAGGGCTATAATGTTATGTAATAATATGGAAACACAAAACTTATATCTGAGTTAATTTATGTTATCGTTTAATTGAATCATATCTGAAAATCGTCAATACCTGTTTAAGCCAGTAGATATGATTTCAAGATACTGTGTCTGATTAGGTTTTTTTCCATACAAATAGTAAACGAAAATTTGAAACACTACGCGCAGATGTTTCTGAGACCACGTAGTATCAACACGTTCGTCTACTTGCGGATACAAGACCACACAATACCATATGACAGATAAATGTCGAGGGCATCATTCCATAGGGGCGTATGAACAAAAATGCATTTTTTTTATTCCATCATTGGAAAGTAGATCCCCGTATCTATGTACTGGTAAAACACACATAATTTTAGGGTATCCCGATTTTTTATATTCACTAAAACGTAATATGCCCCAGTTAGTGTCGTCTGTTTGTGCTTGTCTAACTGGCACATTTCGTTACATTTAATAAACAATCACAATTAGCCCTTGAATGGCGTCAAAAACTAGTCCATAGCACTTTTTCGGTAAATAAAGACGATATTTCCCTGTAGACGTATCGCAGCTAATGCTTCAGTTAAATCAGGAAGCTTGACGTTTTCAAATCTTAAATTCTAATTGTCACGAAGTCGCATTTCTTGATCGTTGTACGCATCTTGCTGTGTTGTGTGTGTCGACATCTTGCTGAATGTGCATAATTAATCGGTGAAGGCATGTCGTTGTCACGTCCACTAACGTGTTGAATGTTGAATATTAGTACAATATTGCGAGATAAAATCCAATTGGCGTATTCCTTGGCTCGTTATATGATAACCTAAGAAATCCATTTTGCTCTTGAAGAACTCTCATTTCAAGATTAATATTATCCCATTCTCAAAAAAACGGTTGAAATCGTTGCGGGCGGAACCATGCGGGGCGTGAGGCGATACAGTATTCACCAGACAGTGACCAGATTCACCAAGTGGTGATGTCACCTTTATGGAGTATCTCTCCGGATTATTCGTCAGCAAAAGGACCAAGCAGTTGGTAGTGAGACTGGCAACGACGAATACTCTCATATCCTTCTGGACCAGCTTGTTGAGATTTAGGGACAATACTTGATTATACGCCTCTTTCTCGGCATGGTCTGTCTTCTGATTTGGGAATAGCCAATCCTGATGGTGACCATTAAAATCCCTCAGAAGTTCAAGTTGAACCGTAGAATAACGACGTTAAGCCACATCTTCTGTCTCACTTGGGTGTTGTAGCAGCTGAGTTGTTGTTGGATTTGTCTTCTTTGTAAGTATGCGAATGCTTGTCGCAGCTATTTCAAAAAGGAATATTAACTTTTAGGTCTCAGGAACTCTATAAGGCTGTCAAAGGCTTATAGTAAAACTGGCCTATAAGTTATGCTAAAAACAAAAACTTTATGAACGACAATAATAATATGATCCAAGCCTGCTAACATACTCTACAACTCTTTTACAACTCTTTGGAAGTTAGAAGAATGTTAGACCAGCTAACTATCTGCTGTAAGGCGCTTAGGGGGTCCGTCGATTTTATACGTCTGCACGACTTGCTATGCGTACTGTTCGTACCGGACGAGCCCTGGGTTCCAGCAAACAGACGTGGTCGTCCACATGACCTGTTCCACGTAGATCGCGGTCGCACAGTCGTTTTATGTCGCCTCTGAATCGTGCCCGTCGCCACTTAAACGCACTTCTTGCTGCCAACCCTGATTGTGACATTTTTTATGATTACTGGAAGACTATTTAAGTACCTCTTTGACTTACTGTGAAAATTTAATGGATCAATGGGACAGGTGTAAAAAGCCTGACGATTCATTGGATTTTGACGGTAACCTCTGAGTTTATTGACTTGGTACTCTGAGTACTTACCCGAACGGTATATTTTACTTTGTTTGATATTATATCTTTTTTTTTTGTATTGACATGCTAGGCGTATTGCCCATTTGACATTTTTATAATGACATTATAAATGATATTGTATTTATATAATGAATATTTCTTAATGTTAACCCTTAATTTGACAGTGTCCCACCGGTGGGACACAAAAAAAAATATACCGTACTAATTCAAAACAATTTTAACCAATATTTTATTTTTTATTGTTCCTTAGGTGTTAAATTTCCGGAAAAATATATTTTGTATCACTAATTATATTTTAAGCTGTCAAAATAAATAGCCATAGCCATCGATGTTCAAAAAGTTTTTTTTTTCAATTTTTCAAAAATTTTGTATTTTTTCATATGGATTTTATTTATAGATGTATAATTGTTTGTTTTTTGCCAAAATATTGCATAAATATTGTATAAAACTATTTTTATACTTTGTAAAAGATGCACGTCCCATCCGTAGGACGCTGCCAAATAAGTAGTAAAGCACCAACTAAATCAGTTATCCTACCGATGGTACGTTGCCAAAGCCATTACGATGTTTTTTTAATATGAAAATCTTTGTAATCATCATCATTTCCACCCTAGCATATATTTTACATAGCAGTGGGTTGTTCTAAAAAGCAAAGCTCATATATTTTTATAGAAAAAGTTTAATTTTGCTTTTACTTTTTTAATTTTAGATTATATCAAGGGGGTACTACGCCACCTCAAGCCCGTAAAATTTATTTATTTTTATTATTTATCCAAAAAGCATACGGCTTCTGAAACAAATTATGAGTTCTGAGAATGAACTACAATAATAGATCCGAAGCTTTACTTCCTCATATGCTCATTCTATTGTTTCTTATTTGAACTCCTCCACCTACTCAGCTCAGATAAGTGAAACTTTTTGTGAAACTAAAGAGGTCCAAAATAGTTTTATACTTTTTGTACAATAGCAAAACCTATTGTCAATTAAAAATGTACCTCTTACACTAATATTTCCCCAAACAACTTGTTTGTGCCAACTCTTGCTTCGATGAATTCAATACGAACATCGTCGGACACCCCAGGGCAGAAGGCCAGATCTATGTGTGAAATTTCCAACACTCTTAGCAGCCAAGTGACCTCAAAAAATGAATAAAATTCATTTAACTCATAAATGAAAGATAGTGGCGATAATGTTTTTGCTACTATAACTTGTGGACTGCCACATCACCACAGAATATTTCAGGACAGGGTTCGTAATTCGCAGAACTGATGATTGATATACCCGAGAAGCTCTTGAGCAGATAACATGCTCCAGTAAACACAAAGCAGGATCACTAATCACAAAGTGGACGATCTCATTCAAATGACAGGAAAACATGAGCCTGTGGAGCTAGTTGCAAGCCGCTTCCAACATAGTTTTTCGAAATCAATGGAAAAGGCGTATGGATAGCAGTGGATTCCTTGTGCCTGAGATGATGAGAATATTCTTCGATACATTTTTTTCCTCTGCAGAGCTGTTTTATATATTCAAAGATCACTATGATCTATCATAGGATTTTGAATTGGGTACCATCAAAGAAAGTAGATCCCAAGATAGACCGTCAGATATAGTTGTTTCTAGCAAATTAAGTTGTTAATAAATACATTTTACAAAAAAAAAAAAAAAAAAAAAAAAGATGCATCAAAGCTTATTCCAATAAGAAAATAGAAAAGAGGGTAATAAGGAAAAGTCAAGAGATTAATTCTTGTACTCAAATTCATGTACTGATAGGAGATACTTAGGAGATACTTCAAAGAAGAGAAGAAAAAATAAGAAATTGATTGCCCATAGTACAAACTAGTAAAATAATATAACAAGCAGATAGGTGTGGATTTAGCTGACATGCTTATTTCCCTATGGAAAACCCTGTTAAAAACACGAAGGTGATATCAATATATCACCTTCGTAATTTGGACAGCGTTTCTTTCCGAAGTTCTTCCTGTAAGTATAAAATACATTATTGTCATAATATCTAGTAATTGGTGGATATTCCAATGGATATACATGCAATTGCTGGATATTTATGAGAATAAAGCATTTTCATCTTACAGACAAAACTTTACAAGGAACAAGTATCAGTGTTAAAAGAAAAACAAAATACCCGACTGCAGAAAAGAGGTTTTTGCAGCCTAACTTACGATTTCTTTACGCTTAATACGCTGTTGAGTGTACGTTTTTTGTGAAAAAGTATGCGTACAATCGCTGTAAAAGATTATTGCGCATTATTTAGAAAAAAAATCTAGTAAAATCACATGTTTATTACGAAAAAGTTCGTTGGAAGCTACAAAAACACGCGTTTTTTTTATATTTGTGAGAGGTGTATGATTTTTATTACAAAAAATATAGCATATGACACTCAGCAAGTGAAAACGAATCTAACGATACCTCTCACATCAAAATCGGTCAAGCCCTTTAGCCCATACAGATATACATACATACCCACATACATAAATACACTCGAAACACCCCCCCCCCCCCCTCTACCTCCCCCTCCCTTCTGGGAGTCCTCCCCTCTCCTTACCGTAAAACACAATTATAATGGTACCTACAGTTGTCGGTGATTTTTTACCCGTTCCCGCGGGAATCCTGGGATAAAAAGTATCTTATGTGTTAATCCAGATTATAAACTACCTGTGTGTCAAATTCCAGCCAAACCCGTCAAGCCGTTTTACCGTGAAGAAGTAACAAACTGATACAAACTTCGCATTTATTTTATAAGTGTGAAGTGATTAATTAGCATTTCCTATTCCAAACTCCAATAAAACATATAAGTTATATATATATTCGTAATCACTGTTAAAAAATCTTTATTTTGATACCACACTCGATGTATTTTGAAAACATATTTTTTTTTTGAGATTACTTTTTGCCGCCAAAAATCCTTAATTGTGTTTTTTTATTATTTTGATGTACCCAGGATCACTCTCACGACTAAGACGAATCTATTGACACCACTCACATAAAAATACGACCAACCGTTTAGACTCTAGGGCGTGCCAAAGAAATATACATACATACATATATACATACACTCGAAAAACATCCAACATAAACAACATAACCCTCCTTCTTTCGCAGTCGGGTAATTATAATCGGCCAAGTGCGAGTCGGACTCGCGCACGAAGGGTTCCGTACTATCATCTATAATACTACAAAGTTTAGTTCTGTTTATAAAATAACGAGAAATCAACGAAATTCCAAGTAGTAAATTGCAAACTTATAGGTAGGTTTTCGATACACATCCGGGCAGCACGACGACGCTCGCGCAAATACGCGCGGCTATGGCTCGCTCTGTCATGTTACCTCCCCCGCTAACCGCGCGGCCGTGGCTTAGCAACCGCCTCGCTCTCGCGCCACCACCACACCGCGGCGCGGCGCTCGCACCGCGTTTAGATGCACGGATTATTTTCATTTTGTGAGTTTTTATGTATTAGATTAGGTATTTATTTTTATAGTTAATATATTTCTAAATATTTACTTACAAATATTCAAGTTTCTACCTGTTAATTAAGATAAAAATTGCTTAAAAATTACGTTTGTTGTATGGGAGCCCCCCTTTAATATTTACTTTATTGTTATTTAATTATTTATTTTGAAAGGTAATATACAAGTAAATATTCTGTGAAAATTTGAAGCGTCTACCTGTTACCGTTTTTAATATTGAGCAAAAAAATACGAAAAAAACACGTTTATTGTATGGGGACCCCCCTTAATATTTTATTTTTTTTAATTTTTAGTATTTGTTGTTATAGCGGCAACAGAAATACATCATTTGTGAAAATTTCAGCTTTCTAGCTATCACGGTTTATGAGATACAGCCTGGAGACAGACAGACAGACAGACAGACAGACAGACAGACAGACGGACAGACAGACAGACAGCGGAGTCTTAGTAATAGGGTCCCGTTTTTACCCTTTGGGCACGGAACCCTAAAAATGAACAGTTTTAAATTTAAAAAAGTGACCTTCGAAACAATGATAGATGTGAAGATAAGTTAAATCACAGTTAAAATCTAGAGCCTAATGCTATATCGTTATTTGGCAACGTTTCACGTGTGGCACATTGCAATTTTGGTATTATACTATGTAACTTTGGCATCGTCCCTTCTGTGGGACATCAGTTTTCTGAAAAACTGAAAGTAGTAGATTTTTTAAATTATTTTTTCAGGCTCCCTTAGTGACCAGAAACTCCAAATATATAATAAAAATTTTAAAATTCGATGATATTTTTGCTTGCCAAATTAAGGGTTAAGACATGAATTGTTTAAGAATATTTTTTTAATATTTTGTGATAATTGTAATTGGTCTTTTTCCGTTTTTATCTCAATAAACGAATATGAATATATGAATATGAACATGATTTTTATAAATTAATCCAACACATTCTAACTCAACAACTAACAAATCAGCAACTCAAAATCAAGAATCCCAGCAATCTATGGAAGGTGTAGTGCATAGTAAAAATAATTATCAATCATTAAAATTAGTTTCAATTGTACATTACAATATTGTGCATTAGCCTTACATATTATTATAAATTATACTCCTTTTATAGAAATAAGACACATGTTCATATTCTTGTCAAGCTATAAGGGCGTATAGACGAAATAATTTTACGATCTAGGCTATTTCAGTAAAAACTATTTAGCTGATAATTATATGCATAGGCCTCAAATTATGACGATTAGACGAAATTAAGACTAGAAAAATATTTTTTGCAATACTCCTTACAAAGTATGGCAAAACGGAGGCCAAATGTGTAAAAAAACTTTCAAACCAAAGAGACGTATGAGCGAAATATATTAGAAAGAGGCCAAGTTGATAGATAGATAGATAGATAAACTCTTTATTGTACACCATAAAATTTACAATCAAAATAAAATTAATTAAAAACTAGTGTAACAACTGGCGGCCTTATCGCTAATAGCGATCTCTTCCAGGCAACCTTACCAGGCAAGTAGTACATTATTTTAAATGTCATTCTAATGTGCGGAATAACTTTCAATAAAATCACTCTGAAAATTTCATTAAGCTACGTTATCTCAATAAAAAGTAAACAAGTTTTTTGTCTCTCCTGAAAAGTTGTCAAAAACCGATGCGCCCCTACGGAATGATGCACTCGAGTGTACTCGCGGATACAAGACCACACAATACCATATGACAGATCAATGTGTACTCGCGGATACAAGACCACACAATATCATATGACAGATAAATGTGTACCTACTGGCGGATTCAAGACCACGAAGTGTCTTGTCACAGAGGTCTACTCCCGGATTCAACAAAAAAACTCGTGAAATTTCTTATCAGAGTTATGTTTACTTAAGTTTTAAAAACTCCAAAATATTATATTAAACTCAATTAGGCTTTCCACACACGGAACTACTTGAGTGTGACTTCAGTTTGTGACCTATACGACTACAATGTATTTTTTTATTTATTTCATATATTTTATCATTTTAACCCATCGCACCGTTTGCGAATAATGTAAAATCTGTCTATTCTTGATAGAATATATATAATATTGATATGTATGTATATTGGATAAATAAATCCAACTAAAGAATAATGAAAGAAGTAAGAATAAAATACACAAGAAAGAAAGATAATAAGAAAAAAAACCGGACAAGTGCGAGTCAGACTCGCCCACCGAGGGTTCCGTACAAACTAGTAAATAAAAGGGGAAATCATTTTTTTTTATTTTCCTTTTTATACCGAAAAACATACATCGTAAAAATATTTAAAAACCTGTTTTAATTAATGCTAATTAAGCTCTTTCAGATGATACCCCACATGATACGGTTAATTCACTTTAAAATTTCGACCCTCATTCCTTGCATAACGACACAATTTTTTTGTGATTAAATTAAAAATGTCCAGTTTTCAGATTTTTTCCTATATAAGTGTACTGTAACACAATGCTTCTTGCCAAATTTCAGAGTTCTAGGTCAACGAGAAGTACCCCATAGGTTTTGATTCTTCTGTGAGTGTCGAAATGTGCATTTTTACGACATATTCGGCTGTAACATTTTTTTACGAAAACTGAGAAATTTTATTTTTCTTTCTGCAGCAAGATACTATAGATCTGCGTATATGGTTTTAATTTCAACTCGATACCTTCATGCGTTCCCGAGATAAAGGTCTTGACACCCGGACAGACGGACAGACGGACAGACGGACAGACGGACAGACGGACAGAAGGACAGAAGGACAGACGGACAGACGGACAGACGGACAACAAAGTAATCCTATAAGGGTTCCGTTTTGAGGTACGGAACCCTAAAAAGAAGAAAGAAGAAGAATAATGTAAGAAAATGTATGTAAGAATAATGTTACACTTGAGTGTATAATATACAGTATACTTCACCTACAACTTGACATAAGTATTTTTCTTTATAATCATACTTCGAGGGATGTATTTATATGAAAATCTTTTATGTTTACATTAGAACTTTTTTATTCATAAATTATAAAAGTATGGTAAATATTGCAATTTAGATAGCAGTTGCAAGAATCCAATCAGTGTAGGAAGAAAGCTTGGTGCTGACTCCAGGGTAGTGAGGATGGGCACAGCCTTCACCCCAGGACACCACGCCGACGAGAACATTGTTGTAGTAGAGAGGACCTCCGGAGTCGCCCTGGCAGGCGTCCTTGCCTCCCTCATCCAGGATACCGGCGCAGATCATGTTCTGGGTGACTGTTTGTGGCCACGGCTGCAGGTTGGCGTAACGGTCACGGCACAGCTCGAAGTTGATGGTGTAGATGGTCACGTCCAAGAGTTGTGGAGATGCAGCACCTTGACTCTGTTGGGGAATAACAGAAAAAGTGTTATACTCTAGGTAGACCGGCATTTATCGAAACGACACCTATATGTTTGTTTGGGTCAGGTCGGGTCATCTCATGTCAGTTTCCATAATTAGCCAGTTTCGCTAATTCCTCAATTTCCTTGTACGAATGATTTTTATGCATGAAAATTTACTTGAATGTTTGTCGAATATTTGTGATGTTGTTTTCTAGTTTTACAAATGACGATTTCTTATAAGCTCATGCAGGCATCTCATATCTTGACGACTTGAGACGAACGATGTTTGAACTACAGTCTCTTAAGAGGACTGCCTCGGGCACGGATATTATGAGAATATTTAAGTTGAACGTTGCCCTAAATACGCCAGTTTCATCACCTTGTATGATAATCACTTGATAACTATTGATCCAATATTGCTAGTGCGTATCGTGCGTAGTGGCCGAACGCATAAGCTTTGCCATTCCAAGTGGCAATGCTGGCAGCATGCTGAGTACGCTGTCAACTGGTAGTGGGTTTGAGTAATTAATTGGTTTATCGGTCTAGGGTCCATCTTATTGTTTTCTTTAGTAGATTAGTTAGTTATGTATGTGTAGTTTATATAGTGTTAAAGGCATTTAAAATAAAACATGCGAGAGGTTGTAATTTATAAGAACTGCAAAGTCAGGTGACTAATATTATAAATATTGTAAGTACGAGTGGCCAGTTATTTTATTTTAAGTTTATTGAATAAAACTCTTACTTAGCCGTGATAATTTTCCTTTTAATTTCATAATTTATTCTACTAGCCTGATTTTTAGGGTTCCGTACCTCAATGGGAAAAAACGGAACCCTTATAGGCTCACTTTGTTGTCCGTCTGTCCGTCCGTCTGTCCGGGTGTCAAGACCTTTATCTCGGGAACGCGTGAAGGTATCGAGTTGAAATTAAAACTAAGTAGTATACGCAGATCCACAGTATCATGCTGCAGAAAGTAAAATAAAATTTCTCAGTTTTCGTAAAAAAAGTTACAGCCGAATATGTCGTAAAAAACGCACATTTCGACACTCACAGAGGAATCAAAACCTATGGGGTACTTCCCGTTGACCTAGAACTCTGAAATTTGGCAAGAAGCATTGTGTTAGAGTACACATATAGGAAAAAATCCGAAAACTGGACATTTTTAATTTAATCACAAAAAAATAGTGTCTCTATGCAAGGAATGAGGGCTGCCGCAAACGTTCGCTCGCTCGGATCCGAGTGGGAGCAAGTAATGTGTTAATTATTTTTACGATGTATATTTTTCGGTTTATGAAGGAAAATATAAAAAAAAATATATGATTTCCCCCTTTTATTTAGTTTGTACGGAACCCTCGGTGGGCGAGTCTGACTCGCACTTGTCCGGTTTTTTTTATATCTCCAAGGTCAACCGTTTAGCTGGTAGGGGGGAGGGGGGAGACACTTGACTCTTTGACTCTAACAAAAAATATCGCTTTATAATGTTTTTTGATTACGTATTCAACAATACCCCACTCGACGGAGTAGATGAGATTATTTTTCAAGATAACATGAAATTACAGCTTTCTAGTACTTACAGTTGTTGCGCTAAGCCGCGGGCAGACGGACGGACGGACGGACATAGCTAAACTATAAGGGTTCCTTTTTTACTACGGAACCTTAAAAAATGCATGGAACAGAAACCATTATTCTAATCACTGCTAGGTTTGAGGTATGTAAAGATAGCCATACAAGCTCTACAAATGACCCTACAAAGTGCAATTTTTCATTAATCTTTCGTGGCTGCTTTGTTCATTCTTGGGACTACTATTAAAGATACTTAAGGAGTTTCTTGAATTTTGAACGCGTAACCAAATGAGCTATAATCACTAGTAAATCACAAGAAACTTACGGCGATGGCTCCCCAACCAGCGTGCACAACTGGCGTGTTGTCGGGGAGTTGAAATCCTTGAGCGACGATGGGACCAGCTTGCACCACCGGACTGTAGGTCAAGACAGTCTGTAGGAGGACCACGCTGATGTCTCCGTCGGCGCCGAGCGACCCGTAGCTGGGGTGGTTGAACTCACGCACGATGTAGTGCAGTTCCCCTCCGGTGTTGCGGAAGGTGGAGCCAGCGCGGATGCGACGCCTTTCCGGGTCGTAGAACCTGGAACAAGTTTTCGAACTCGATTACGATGATTTGTTTGTGTATCTGTAGCGAAATCCCTATTCGACTTATTATTAACTAAAATGCGCTGTAGACTTTCTCGTCTATATGAATTATACTCTTTTCTCGGGCAGTAATATACGTCTTTTTTTAACAACTTATATTTTAAGACTTAGGCTCTACTGGTCAAAGTATCGACTTAAACTCTTAATAGGTGCTCATAGCACCGCTGCTCCGAACACAACAACTACTTTTAACTACAAATTTATACAGTTCAAAAAATACCACATCCGACGGGACTTGAACCCGCATTATCCCGATCTGTACCTGAGAGAATTTACCATTTTGGCCACGGAGATGTCACGTGGTATGGTCGGAACTTTCGAACAGTGTTTGCTTAAACCAATCGAGCGTAAAAATATCAAACTATTTTTCTGGCAAAAATATCGAATGCGGGATGCATGCACAGGGAGACACTTCGGATGGATGCACAGGGAGACACTTCGGATGGATGCACAGAGAGACACTTCGGATGGATGCACAGAGAGACACTTCGGATGGATGCACAGGGAGACACTTCGGATGGATGCACAGGGAGACACTTCGGATGGATGCACAGAGAGACACTTCGGATGGATGCACAGAGAGACACTTCGGATGGATGCACAGGGAGACACTTCGGATGGATGCACAGGGAGACACTTCGGATGGATGCACAGAGAGACACTTCGGATGGATGCACAGAGAGACACTTCGGATGGATGCACAGGGAGACACTTCGGATGGATGCACAGGGAGACACTTTGGATGGATGCACAGAGAGACACTTCGGATGGATGCACAGAGAGACACTTCGGATGGATGCACAGGGAGACACTTCGGATGGATGCACAGAGAGACACTTCGGATGGATGCACAGAGAGACACTTCGGATGGATGCACAGAGAGACACTTCGGATGGATGCACAGAGAGACACTTCGGATGGATGCACAGAGAGACACTTCGGATGGATGCACAGGGAGACACTTCGGATGGATGCACAGAGAGACATTTTGAGAACCGATAAGGAAAGGTTATGTTGCCATTCTATCATTCCGAAATTATTCAAATTCCATAGTCTTTGGCATTCACCACAGGCAAATATTTAAAAAAATAGAATGAGACCCTTAATGTCGAAATTAGTAAAGTGTGTAAACTATAAACGTGTGGAATGCATCACAGACCTTAAGATTTAAAAAAAACGGACAAGTGCGAGTCAGACTCGCCCACCGAGTGTTCCGTACAAACTAAATAAAAGGGGGAAATCATTTTTTTTTTATATTTTCCTTCATAAACCGAAAAATATACATCGTAAAAATATTTAACACATTCCTTGCTCACTACTCGGATCTGAGTAGGGGCTATAGTAGCGGCGCCTCCCACTCGGATCCGAGCGAGCGAACGTTTGTGGCAGCCCTCATTCCTTGCATAGAGACACTATTTTTTTGTGATTAAATAAAAAATATCCAGTTTTCGGATTTTTCCTATATGTGTACTCTAACACAATGCGTCTTGCCAAATTTCATAGTTCTAGGTCAACGGGAAGTACCCCATAGGTTTTGTTACCCATTCCTCTGTGAGTGTCGAAATGTGCGCTATTTACGACATATTCAGCTGTAACTTTTTTTACGAAAACTGAGAAATTTTATTTTTCTTTCTGCAGCAAGATAATATGGATCTGCGTAAGTATATGGTTTAAATTTCAACTCGATACCTTCACGCGTTCCCGAGATAAAGGCCTTGACACCCGGACAGACGGATAGACGGACAGACGGACAACAAAGTGATCCTATAAGGGTTTCGTTTTTTCCTATTGAGGTACGGAACCCTAAAAAATATGACAAACTAGAAGTTTTGGCGTAAGGCAGAAGCTAGGATGTTCCGAAAGGCACCAGTCCAGCGGCTATGATTACAAAACAAGTAAAATAATAAATAAATAAATAAATATTTGTGGACATTTCACACAACATAGTAATATAATGTTGGTATATATGTATTATTACATATTAGTTAGGCTGTACGTACAATCCTCCAAAACAATGAGCAGCAGAGAGAACGTAACGTGTGCTCAATATGCTGGCTGCGCAGGACTGGCTCCAAGTGTTGGTGAAGATACCCAGGGAGTCCACCTGGACGATGGAGGGGTATACGTCTATGGTGGTGGGGTCTCCGCCCACGATGCGGCCTGGCGCGGCGGAGCACACCGCCGCTGTAGTTGTACATGTTATCAATTACGACGAACTATTCACTTTCCTGGATAAACATTATTTTGTGCAGTAATAGGTTCGTGTTTGACCGTCAACCACGATGGAGCGTGCTTAGCTAGAAGAAACCAATTCACTCATCATTTAAAGATACCCAGATTATAGCTACTTAACTTTTTTTCACGTTGTATCATGCATTTCTCTCTCTCTCTCTCTTCCAGTCTTTTCATCTTAAATTACTGAGTAACCTAAAATGTTCACATACAATATGTTTGTAGCATTGCATTGCAGTAAAGCCCCGACGATACAAGATGACACTTGAAACAAATTAACATTTATACTGTAGGAGATAGGCTGACACTGCAATGACACTGCTCTGTCACTGCAATATTTAGTATATCTTACTCCCATACATATTATGTAACACTCTATAACCATGCTCTTGGAGACCACCTCCAAGAGCCTGATCATCTGTGATGCTCTGCCTACCCGTAAGGGGAAAATTACTTTTCAACACACTTGCTCGTAAAGTGGCCCTTATTCAACCGTTTTTATGGCCGAAAAGTATCCTATTAAACACGCGTGCTTTTGTCTTTTCTATTACGCACTAGTGTATTTTGTTTACAACCAATGCAAGGGCACCTGCGCGCGCATAATAAATTCAACCAATGCAAGGGCACCTGCTCGCGCACAATCTAAGCCTACTAGATTGTCAGAGTCCAATCAGAGATGAATACTTCTACCATACCGGCCCATAACAAAAAGAATTCACTCGAAAATCGTACTGGCAACCGAGAATATAACATAAAGAAATAAAACAGGCACGAATATTGCAACCAAAGAGAATGAAATATGCTACGTAATACCATGCTACAAGTGAAACATCTGATTTTTGGATATTGTTTCAATAATTAAATATTTCAGTTATAAACGGGTGTTTTTTCCTTGCAAGTGTGTTGAAAAACGTCGTATGAAACGCGTGTGCATTATGGTCATTACACTCTCGGCTCTATTACGCCTCGACTGTAATGACCAACTTAGCACACTTGTATCATAATGTACTATTAAGCACTGGTAAGCAGTAGTTATAATTTACACAAATGTAAACATTTTTGTAAAAGCCCACGCACCTGCCAGAAGTACGCAAGCCAACACATTGATGAGCGCCATGACTGCTGCTTGTCGATTGAACAGAAGAAGTCGACGGCTCTGATATTTATATGATATCCTTAATCACGGTAATAAAGATTATTATACCTCTTCGTTTTTCTGTTGCTTTAAGCGAGTAGTTATATACAGTGAGCTCAGATAAGAATTTAGGAGGCGTATATAGACGGGGCGGTTAGAAGTTTGGTAAATTTGGTAATGAGGCAAAACGAAATGAAATAAACATAACCCTTCTTCTTATACAGCCGAGTCATTAATTATCAGTAAATAAACCCATAATATCCCGCTCTTCAAAAAAATCCTCGAACCTGGTGAAAATCATTTTTCAATTTAGGGATCCGTTTGCGAAATATTAAGCTTTGAAGTGATATTTTTGCTAGAGTCAAGTGTCCCCCCTCCCCCCCTCTACCAGCTAAACGGTTGACCTTGGAGATATGGAAAAAATCATGCTAGTAGTATATACATGATGAAAAAGGCAAACTATCACGGATAAGTAGGCTTTACAAGTTAAGAAGTTATAGATACTCATAAAATATACTTGGCGCGGCAAATTTTGTATAAAATCCGTTTAAATCGCAAAATCAATCAATATGTCCATGGTATCGTACGAAGAATAATTATGTTTCGTACGTAACTAGTTACGAAACAATAGTTACGTACGCGGCCGAAGCGACGTATAAATAATTTTATATAAAAACCATAAAAAATGTGTATTCGGTTGTATGTTCTTGTGTTTGTACTAGTGAAGCAAAGAGGTTACAAATACAGAAGGACACGTATTTTATCGAAACGTCCAGTTTCGTACAAAGAATAATTATGTTTACTACATAACCAGTTACGTAACAAACGCCGTGATTACGTATAAGGAAAAAACTTCTTTGTACGATACTAGTATCGTACGAAGAATAATTATGTTTCGTACGTAACTAGTTACGAAACAATTAGTTACGTACGCGGCCGAAGCGGTATCAAACAAGTAGCTTTATTGTAAATCTGTATATAGTGAAGTGCAACTACGGAACCCTACCTAGTGGCCACGGCTAGGCGGCCACGTCCGACACGCACTTGGCCAATTTATTGAACGCTGAAATATTTTTTTAAGTTTGTCTACGATTGACCATCTAATACTAATAGTCGCATGATGCTAAGAGTCCGCACGGCCTTAAAACTCCAAGATTGTAGGTCTCAGAAAACATAGATCGTGGCAAAGAATGCCATTCCTCTGTAGTACGCATCATGAACGTAGACTGATATAACTGCGTACAGTGTCTTCGGCATTTCAATGAGCAGTTATCGTCATTGATTAATCTCACAGATCGGCGGCGGCGATCAACTGACTCAAATCTGTAAATTCTTGTAGATAAACTATCGTTGGGGTTTACTAGCTACTTTAATAATCTAATCTAGTTAAATATTGATTTATGTTTTAGTAGAAGCGCCCCGCGGGTTCACCCACGGTGGCTATGATATAATAATTTCTGAAGATCAAAGATCAAATTCGAAAATTCACAAATTTTGCATTTATACGTACTTATAGTGTAGATATAAATGTTGAAGTACTCGTATACCTAGATTCGTAATAGTTATTATTTTGTTGTACAAGAGTGCAAAGTTGCTTTTTAACCACGTGCTCAATTTTGATGACCGAGCAAGCGAAGGATTCTAAAATTGAATCACGAGCGCAGCTAATGTTTAAATATAACCGGCCAAGTGCGAGTCGGACTCGCGCACGAAGGGTTCCGTACCAATATCTATAAAAAAAAAAGGCAAAAAAAAAAAACAATTTTGTTGTATGGGAGCCCCCTTAAATATTAATTTTATTTTAAGTTAATTACTTATTTTTAAAGTGGTTAGTATTTGTTGTTATAGCGGCAACATTAATACATCATCTATAAAAATTTCAACACTCTAACTATCACGGTTCATGAGATACAGCCTGGTGACAGACGGACAGATGGACGGACGGACGGACAGACAGCAGAGTCTACTCTTTGGGTACGGAACCCTAAAAATTAGAATCCTGAGCGTTAGCGAGGGAAACAAAAGAACACGAGGTGAAAAATCTTTGCACTCGAGTGCAACACGTAACTTTCATCCCACATCAGCGAGGAAATGACTAAATGCAAAAAAAAACATTTACATTCACAAGATACTTTTATTTCAGTTTAGGTATTAACTACTACATTATGATATAGTCCGGTCAATTTAGACCAAAAAATGAGAGTGAAGTTACATAAATTCCCAACTAGCTGAAAATCAATAAAATTGATCAAAACATGAATATAAATAAATAAATTAAGTTCCCCATCATTCCCGTGTATGGTTTTTTTTATTCAAGGTCAAAGGCAAAAAAATAGTTTTTCGCGATTTTCAGCAAAACGGTAATTTTATCATAAAAGTACCCCAGACAAAAAATGTAGATCATAAAATTATCTATAAAAAATGTTTTAATACTTTTTTTCCTACGAGCCACCGTTTCTGAGCTATAACGATTCATTCATTCATGCACACGTTCTTACGCTACCTATGAGGTAGTATACTTAGCGCGTGTTTTTAGGGTTCCGTACCTCAAAAGGAAAAAAACGGAACCCTTATAGAATCACTTTGTTGTCCGTCTGTCCGTCCGTCCGTCTGTCCGTCCGTCGGGGTGTTAAGACTTGTATCTCGGGAACGCGTGAAGGTATCGTGTTGAAATTAAAACTATATATAAGTATAGTTCCCGTCACGTAAAAAGAACGCTGGTTTGTTCGTAAGCGCGAACAAACCAGCGTTCTTTTTACGTGACGGGAACTATACGCATATCTATAATATCTTGCTGTAGAATGAAAAATAAAATTTCTCCGTTTTCGTAAAATAAAAAATACAGCACAATATATCGTAAAAATCGCACAAGGTAATCAAAACCTATCAAAACCATTCCTTGCATAACCCTATTTTTTGTGATTAAATTAAAAATGACCAGTTTTCGGATTTCTTCCTATATGTGTGTACTCTAACACAGTGTTTCTTGCCAAATTTCATAGTTCTAGGTCAACGGGATTGCGCATTCTTTAGAATAATTATAGTAAAGTCACTTGTTTGTTACGAAATAGTTCGTTGAAGGTTACAAAAAAAACGCATTTTTTATTTCTGCAAGAGATGTATAATTATTATTACAAAATGTTATAGCCTATGACACTCTGGAAATGAAGACAAATCTAATGACACCTCGCACATCAAAATCGGACAAGCCGTTTAGGCTGTAGGCTGTCATATAGAAACATACATACATACCCTCCCTTCTCTCCTCTCCTTGTCGGTGATTTTTTTTGAGGTATGAAATACTTAGGTTTAATCCTGTTTTATCCGTTCCCGCGGGAATACCGGGATAATAATAATAATTTGTTTATATCAGAATTTGATTCCATATACAATATCAATTACAATGTCACAACTAATAATAATGTCAACACTAAAATAAAATCACGAAACACGTACGAAACGCTTTGGCTCCACTTTCATTGTACGTACTGCCAAACTGTGGAATGCGCTTCCTGAATGGGTCTTTCCTACTGGATATAATCTAGGTGTCTTCAAATCGCGAGTGAATAGGTTTCTTCTAGGCAAGCGCGCTCCATCGTAGACCGTAACTGTCACTTAACATCAGGTGAGTTGACGGTCAAGCGCAAGCCTATCTTCGAATAAAAAAAATAAAAAAAACAGCAAAACAATTGAAAATTAATTAAGTAGGTATCAGGGGGGCAATTCAGTTATTCAAAACCGATCCGTAACTGAACCTTTTGCGAAGCGTTTCCTGTCGGCTGCTATCATTTTTGATTTAGTAACGAGCGAAGGACGTGTTACGTTTCATCAAATAAATCAATTGTATGACATAAAAGTGACTGAATCAAAAAAACTATGGCGGCCGTCGGGAAGCGCTCCACATATGGTTCGGCTATGGAGCGGTCTTGAATAACTGAATTGGGCCCCAGTTTATAACTTTGCACCCATTAGCGTTACCATCCACTTATGCTGGATGGGGCAATTCTGGCGGGCGGCAATCGTTTGTAGGATACTGTTACGACTGCCCCGCAATCGCTGCTGAAGAGATGCAACTTTCTTACGTATCATCGCATGGAAGTCATCCGTGCGTGCTTCAGCAAACATCTCAGATGCACTACAAAATCTAGGCAGTCGCATCAGCATCCTAAAAATGTCGTTATATTGAACACGTAAAGTACTGGCAGCCCGTCGAGTGTGGTTTGTCCACAGACTGCTCGAGTAGAAGGACTGGCAGTAAGCCTTAAAAAGTGTGATTTTCACTTCTCTCGAGCAGCGAGCAAACCTGCGTGCGATCATGACGTTTCCCCGGACTGCCAGCGCTCTACGCTCTCTCAATGTCTGTGTCATCTTTTAAGTCCTCGTTTACAAAATATAAAAAGAAAAAAAGATAAATAGTTTAAAAAGATAAAAAGTATCTTATATGTTAATCCAGATTATAAACTACCTGTGTGCCAAATTTAAGCCAAACCCGTCAAGCCGTTTTGCCGTGATGAAGTAACAAACTGACACAAACTTCGTATTTATAATATTAGAGTGAAGTGCATGTGATGCGATTTATTACCATTTCCTACTCCAAACTCCAATAAAACATATAGGTTATATATATATTCGTAATCACTGTTAAAAATTCTTTATCTTGATACCACACTCGATGTATTTTGAAAAAGAAAATTTTTTTAGATTACTTTTTGCCGCCAAAAATCCTTAATTTTGTTTTTTTTTATTTTGATGTACCCAGTGTCACTCTCACTAATAGGACGAATCTATTGACACCACTCATATAAAAATACGACAAGCCGTTTAGGCTCTAGGGCGTGCCTAAGAAATTAGTATAAACAGAAAATGCATTAAAAAATCTGGATACTAAATGGGCTATGCACTCGAAAATTTCAAAGATAACAGATAATATAAGAAAAAAGTTTTTTTTTTTTTTTTTTTTTTTTTTTTTTTTTATTTATTTGACAACAATAAAAAGTACAGGGTAGTAAGTGTGAACCCATTGGCTCCGAACTAGTTATTACTGTGTTTCAGAACCAATGGCCTGTCCCATAATAAATTACATTTTTATGTTATTTAATGCACTACATATGTTAAAGAGAAAGAAGAAAAAAATAATAATTAACAAACAATAAACAATATCAAAGTTAACTAAAATATATATATAAATATATCTAGAATCAATAAAATATAGTAATTGAAGCTACACAAACAATTCAATTCAAAATTACGCAATCTAACATAAGTATAAGGTATCTAACATGTTCTCTATACCGTTATAATCAAATTTATTAAGCCAAATAAGTAAAATTTGTTTTATTTTATGGTTACTAACTTTTTTAATCTGGTATTCTTTGTCTATTTTATTATAAATTAGAGGGACGATTCCTTCAAATTTCTTCTGCTTAAATCATCGTCTTTTACGAGGAACAGGGCATCGATCAACTCGTCTAGATGTTACAGGCAAGTGTGGGACAATCTTTTTGTGATAATACCGTATGCTCTCATGAATAAATAACTTTCTCACACTAAGAACGTTTGCAGTTTCATATACTTTTGTCGTAGGGTGTCGGAATGGCAAGAATAATAGCACCTTAAGTATTGCTCGTTGCGCACGCTCAGCTGAAATTATATGAGTTTTCATGGCAGTACCCCATGCGCAGATGCTATACCTAATAATGCATTCACATAGAGCTTTGTACGTTTGAATGGCTAGTCTAGGTTCAGCAACTGTTCTCAATGTTTTGAAAATGTAAATTAATTTCCTTAATCTTGACGCCAATGTTTTCATATGAATGACCCAATTTAGATGTTCGTCTATATATACGCCTAAATATTTTATGCAATCTACTTTTGATAATTCTGAACATGTACAGTGGGCTGTTTGAGTACTTCTGTTACAAGGAAATGTGTGGATTTTAACGTTAATTTTGAATTTTGGCGATCCTGATTCTGTAATGCTAAAGCAAATGTATTTTGTTTTGTTGGTATTTAAAGACAGCAGATTATTCTCAAGCCATTGTGTCACAACTGCGAGAGAATCTTCCGCTGACTTTACTGTTTTTTGCCAAGTTTCTTCATGTACAACAAGCACAGTGTCATCCGCAAACATTATTAAGTCTAGGCCAGGTAGTGTAATGTTACACAAATTGTTGATATATATGAGAAACAGCAAGGGACCTAGAGTGCTTCCTTGTGGCACACCGTACGTACAGGCCGAGCTGTCACTCTCATAACCTTCAATCCGTACTGTTTGAGATCTAAGAGAAAGGTAATATATATGCGTTTACGGGGTATAATATATTATACCCCGTAAACGCAGGAAAATACAGTAGATTAACAAAAATCATTTGATATTAATTTTATTATGAATAAGTACCTACTAATAATTTCTGTACAAAAAGTAATGATATCCCATCAAAAACATAAAATGTGAAATGAGAGCCATGTGTGAAGAGACTACTTCACTGAACACTTTATTATTACTTATACACTGAACTTATTTCACTGCACTGAGCGGTCTGACGTTAAGACCGCCTTTCTACTATCGAGTTACACCGTGACTACTTTCGGAGGGACCACTCGTCCGTCCGCCATATGCCCCCTCCCAGGAATTACAACATCACGCCATCATCCGGGGTAGCGCTCATTCTGTTCGATCGCCGTTCTCCAGAGTATATCAACAAAGAAAATAGCAGTGCTGCCATTCCGCAACACTGAAAACACCGCACACCACAGACAACAAATATTCAAATCATGACACATGTATACGAGAGTTCTCATATACGAATTATTATTAAGAACCTACTAAAACAGTCATGGAAGAGCCCTATGTTCGATGTCTAGTTTCTACCAGCAAGCCAAATTTTCGGAATAATAAAATAAGAACTTACAGCTTTAAAACTTGAGAAGGTTATAATATAATTCCTATATGAAACTAGCCAAGTCAGACCTTGGGTTTCAATATATTATCCTAAGTTATAAGAAGAAATGATATTTGAAGTTGTTATAAAATATTTTACGTTTCTATAAATAAATTTCAGGACTGGGCATTGAACTTGGCACCCATTTAGATCTCACTTCTTTTGTCGTTGAAGTCAACAAATAAGGTTATATATCATAATATTGAACATGGCTCTCATTTCATATTTATGTTTTAGATGGGATTTTACGTTTTCTTCATTTATTAAATTATTTGACGATCGAGCGAGCGAAGCGTCTCTGTATCAACTGGCCAAATTTTCTTTTGTTTTCAAAACGGCTTCCTAAGCCAACTTTATTGCAGCTCGCCTAGGGTCATCATTGTACATAATACCTACGTATTATGTACAATGATGACCCTAGGTGAGCTGCAATTAAGCTCTCTCGCGAGGTCTACTGTTCGTAGAACTACAAATAATAATTGCGTGTCTTGACGCGGTCGTGACCACTTATTTTCATATCATGCGAAAGTAAACGAAATTGTTAATTTTTGGTACATTATGGTACAAGTGTGTAATGTTGGTGATTACCGCTGAGGCGCCATTGAGACCCGAGCCATTAGGTGAGGGTTAGGTGAGGACGGTAATCATCAATGCACACGTGTATCATACGACGTTTTTCAACACACTTGTGAAGAAAATAATACTAAAAAAAATCGGTCAAGTGCGAGTCGGACTCGCGCACGAAGGGTTCCGTACTGTCATCTATAATAGAAAATCGTATAAAATAACGAGAAATCAACGAAATTCCAAGTAGTAAATTGCAAACTTATGGGTAGGTTTTCGATACACATCCGGGCAGCATGACGACGCTCGCGCGAATACGCGCGGCTATAGCTCGCTCCGTGATGTTACCTCCCCCGCTACCCGCGCGGCCGTTGCTTAGCAACCGCCTCGCGCTCGCGCCACCACCACACCGCGGCGCGGCGCTCGCACCGCGTTTAGATGCACGAATTATTTTCATTTTGTGAGTTTTATTTATTAGATTAGGTATTAATTTTTATAGTTAATATATTTATAAATATTTACTTACAAATATTCAAGTTTCTACCTGTTAATTAAAATCGAGTAAAAATTGCTTAAAATTACGTTTCTTGTATGTGAGGGGCTCACATACAAGAAACGTACCTTTAATATTTACTTTATTGTTATTTAATTATTTATTTTGAAAGGTAATATACAAGTAAATATTCTGTGAAAATTTGAAGCGTCTACCTGTTACCGTTTTTAATATTGAGCAAAAAAATACGAAAAAAACACGTTTATTGTATGGGAGGTCCCCATAAATATTTTTATGTTTTTTATTTTTAGTATTTGTTGTTATAGCGGCAACGGAAATACATCATTTGTGGAAATTTCAGCTTTCTAGCTATCTCGGTTTATGAGATACAGCCTGTAGACAGACAGACAGACAGACAGACAGACATACAGACAGCGAAGTCTTAGTAATAGGGTCCCGTTTTTACCCTTTGGGTACGGAACCCTAAAAACATTTTATTTAGTAAATAAAATGTTTATCAGTTTTCTTAGGCGCGCGCATCTTACAATGGCGATCGGCCATAGACTAAAAGACAAGGTTTTTTTTTTGGCTTTTCGCGGATAGCGTTTTAGCCACGTACAAAATGGAAATTTCAAGTTTTCTTTATTATAGAAAAAAACAAAAATTTTATTTGTGTGAAAGTTTTATTTATTAAATACGTACAAGTTGAAATTATCTATTTAGATACAAAGTTGCATGAAATAAACAAGTAATAGATACATTAATTAATTTGTACTATTGGACACGACCTTTTTTGTATCGAAACTTTTTTAAGAACAAAGCAACTCAACCAATAAAATAAAATAAAAACTCTATAACTCACTTGTGAATAATAAGAATGAAAAAGTCACAGTTTGATTACAGGTGCCATTATGTGCCTAATTGCGGTGAAATTAGAACCACTTTACGAGCAAGTGTGTTGAAAAATATATTATTTACTATAGAAACGGTCTATAATAATATGACATGGGAATTGAGTTAGATCATAGATTTTGGATTTAAACAATGACGAATTTATTATTTTTCAGATTTGTAATAATTTATTCTATATTCGGTTATACAGCATTGGAAACGATCCAGTTGGTGTATGAAGAGACCCTAGTGCTGACTCCAGGGTAAACAGCTTGTGCGCAGCCTTGTCCCCAGGAGACGATGCCTACTAGGATATTTCCGTAGTAGAGTGGACCTCCGGAGTCACCCTGGCAGGCGTCCCTGCCTCCCACGTCCAGGATTCCAGCGCAGATCATGTTTTCAGTGACAATGCCAGGACGTGGTCTCAAGTTGGCGTAGCGCTCGGTACACAGAGGTCGGTTGACGGTGAAGATCGTCACATCACGAAGAATGGCCGACGATAATCCTCCTTGCTGTCAGTAAAAGAAGAAAAATATACAATTGTGATCAAATTGTGGTCTTCGCTGACAGTACTAAGTATATAGTGCAGTGAACATTATTAAAAACCGGACAAGTTCGAGTGAAACTCGCTCACCGAGGGTTCCGTACAAACTGGTATATAAAAGGGAGTTCTTTTTTCCTTCATAAACCGCAAATTATAAATCATAAAAAAATTAAAAGTTGTTTTAGCTTGTGCTAATGAAGTTCTTTCATATGATACCCCACATGAAACGGTTAATTCACTTTAAAATTTGGGCCCTCATTCCTTGCATAAAGACACAATTTTTTTGTGATTATATTAAAAATGTCCAGTTTTCGGATTTTTTCCTATATGTGTACTCTAACACAATGCTTCTTGCCTAATTTCATAGTTCTAGGTCAACGGGAAGTACCCCATAGGTTTTGATTCCCTTGTGAATGTCGAAATGTGCGTTTTATACGACATATTCGGCTATAACTTTTTTTTCAAAAACAGATAAATTTTATTTTTCTTTTTGCAGCAAGAGATTATGGATCTGCGTATATGGTTTTAATTTTAACTCGATACCTTCACGCATTCCCGAGATAAAGGTCTTGACATCCGGACAGACGGACAACAAAGTGATCCTGTATGGGTTCCGTTTTTTCCTTTTAAGGTACGGAACCCTAAAAATTAACGAAAAGTAGTCTTTCATCAAGAACTTAGATAAGAACAATGTTTGCAATATATATCGGACTGTTTACGTTATATTGGTTGATTCTTGTTTTAATGCCATAGCCAAAGGATATCTATCGTTTTACTTACGAACGGTTACGGTTACGAACTATTTGTGTGAACTGAATAGTACCGAGTGCATTTTGCATCACGGTGTGAATGGTTACTTTTTTGGACTAGATCGGCACAATCGATAGTGCCTGTTGCCACTTGCAACTTTCTCCATAATTTCATATAGAATTCAAACAAACGATGGTGTGTCCAATGTGATAACTAATATAGCTATTTTGGGTCAGAACGTAAAACGAGAATGTAAGTCTCTATAACAAAATCCGGGCCTTACTAGCGAGCCAAGATTGCCATAGTAGTAACATAGTTATAGATTGCCATAGTTAACAGTTCAAAATATACCCCAAAAAAACGGATATATAATTATTACGGCCGTATAACCGTGTGGTCACTAGCAGACCACACGGTTATATGGACAAATAGCATGCTGTAACAGGAGCATCTCTGTTACGAACAAATAGCAAGCTGTAACAGGAACATCTCTGTTACGAACAAATAGCAAGCTGTAACAGGAGCATCTCTGTTACGGACAAATAGCATGCTGTAACAGGAGCATCTCTGTTACGAACAAATAGCAAGCTGTAACAGGAACATCTCTGTTACGAACAAATAGCAAGCTGTAACAGGAGTATCTCTGTTATGAGCAAATAGCAAGCTGTAACAGGAGCATCTCTATTACGAACAAATAGCAAGCTGTAACAGGAGTATCTCTGTTACGAACAAACAGCAAGCTGTAACAGGAGCATCTCTATTACGAACAAATAGCAAACTGTAACAGGAGTATATCTGTTACGAACAAATAGCAAGCTGTAACAGGAGTATCTCTGTTACGAACAATAAGCAAACTGTAACAGGAGTATCTCTGTTACGAACAAATAGCAAGCTGTAACAGGAGTATCTCTGTTACAGTGTGTAACAATCGCGAATACCTTAGAAAACATCAGCAGAATCTATGACCTGTACCGAGTAGTAAAATAAAATGCTGTTTGTTGATACGTGAATGAAGTGAGTACCACTGTGCCGATCAGGCTATGCTGTTTGTTGATACGTGAATGAAGTGAGTACCACTGTGCCGATCAGGCTATGCTGTTTGTTCATACGTTAATGAAGTGAGTACCACTGTGCCGATCAGGCTATAGTGTTTGTTAATACGTGAATGAAGTGAGTACCACTGTGCCGATCAGGCTATGCTGCTTGTTGATACGTGAATGAAGTGAGTACCACTGTGCCGATCAGGCTATGCTGTTTGTTGATACGTGAATGAAGTGAGTACCTCTGTGCCGATCAGGCTATGGTGTTTGTTAATACGTGAATGAAGTGAGTACCACTGTGCCGATCAGGCTATGGTGTTTGTTGATACGTGAATGAAGTGAGTACCACTGTGCCGATCAGGCTATGCTGCTTGTTGATACGTGAATGAAGTGAGTACAGCTGTGCCGATCAGGCTATGCTGTTTGTTGATACGTGAATGAAGTGAGTACCACTGTGCCGATCAGGCTATGCTGTTTGTTGATACGTTAATGAAGTGAGTACCACTGTGCCGATCAGGCTATGGTGTTTGTTAATACGTGAATGAAGTGAGTACCACTGTGCCGATCAGGCTATGCTGCTTGTTGATACGTGAATGAAGTGAGTACCACTGTGTCGATCAGGCTATTCTATCTTCAAATAATATAATTTAAAAAAACAGGAAATTGGGATAAAAACTGAACGTTCTTTTCTTTTGTAGTCAAGATCTCGGTCATAAGATCGAGATCCTGACTACAAAATAGCAAAATAGCTATAGCGTGGTCAAAGGCCGATCTGTCGAGCCCAGGAAAACAACGTCTGCCAGGCTCTGCTAGTTAAAAAAGATATTTAAATACTTACAGAAGTGGTGCCCCATCCTGCGTGCACCACAGGCAAGTTGTCCAGTAATTCAAAGCCTTGCGATGGGATGGGAACCGACTGGATAACATTAGAGAAAGTAAGCAGCCTTTCCAGCTGAATCAGCGAGATGTCTCCGTCCAGCCCCCTGGAGCCGTACGAGGGGTGGTTGATGCGGCGCCTGACGCCGACCACCACGCCGCCTGACTGGCGGTTGCTTGTACCCGCACGGATACGACGGTTGTTCTCGTTGAAGAACCTGTCATTTGAATAAAACACAATTTAAAAGAATCTTACTAATAATATAAATGCTAAAGTTTGTTTGCGTGTATGTTTGTATTTCTTTTACGCTCAGAGCATAAAGCGGTAGAACTGATTTAAAATAAATTTGTTATGAAGATAGCTTCCACGTAATGTTACCACACACGTAGTTTTTTTAATTACGAAATATTGTGAAAAAGCAAGACACAGTTAGCCCTTTGATGCACCACTTATAGAAATATGGATGGTGATCTGAACATTGTCTGAGATCAATATTAAATGAATATGGAACCAGACTTTCTGTCCTGTCGATAAATGACTATTTTAACAGACTTCCAAAAAAGAAGGTCATGATGTGCCTCATTTACCATATCGGTCTTGGAGACCAATACAGCAATGGGTGCCAAGAGACTACATGTGGAAATACAATCGCCAGTACAGGATTGGTTTATTACATAAGTGTGGTAAAACATATCCGTGGCAGTGCAAAACATGCACTTCTATATCATTTTTTTCCACGTAAAGAGATCTGTCTCATAAGGTTTTGTAGCCCGGTATGAGGATCTCTCCACAGTTTCATTATTGCTGATTATTTTAGATAAAACTATTCCATCGAATATCACATAGTTGTGGCAGAGACCTGGAAACTATTTAAGAGTGATTTGGATTTTGGATCAGTTTTTATCGAGAAGTATACTGACAGGCCTTCAAAGCAGTGAGCGGCGGACAGCAAGTAGGCGGTGTTGAGAATGTTGGCGCCGCACGACTGGGTCCAGAGTAGGAGATTCCTGAACTCCACCTGCACTATGCCGGGGTACCGGTCGATGGTGGTGGGAGCACCGCCGACAATGCGCTCTGCATTGCTGCAGCAGACCGCAGCTGAAATTACCTTACCAGTTTAGACATGATTTATATCAGTATAGCGTGACTTTCGGGCTGGACAATTAAGACAATTTCAGCGTTACTTAACTCTTTAAAATCCATGAAGCCTCTGAAGATTCAGAGTGAAAACATTACTCTCCTAAAGCCGAAAAATAGTGATGTAAATTTTCGGCGTTCTATTAAAACGGTCAAGCAAGTTACAGGGGTAGAATTACTATGTCAGGGATCTAAGCCTGTGCTCCATTGTTTTAAGGATGTTTGTTTGGCTTAAGTAGACAGGCGGGGGAAATCTACAATTATTTATGTCCAAGCAGGGCATCAGTACAAGAATCCTAAGAATTCTCACTTCAAATTAGAAATTAGAAGACATCACGTCAAATATAATATATTTTGTCAGTTTGATATTTTGTGTTTGAATTATGTGATGTGATAGAATGTGAAGTACGTTCCAAGGGGTTGCCCTGTGATCTGGGCATCTTTCAATCGTGCTTCTGATATTTTGTTTAAATTTAAATTATCTCAGATTGAAAACTGAACAACTGATGAACAAAATTAATATTTTACATGATTAATCCGTGGAATAAGCTATTTTGGCTTGACTTCACTAGGTAGGTAACGTAAACTATGCTATCCCTGGTCCAAAAATAAATTTAAAACAAATTAAGTTTATGCCCTGCAGTGAGATATTACAAGCTATCGACAAATAACAACAACAAAATAATTAACTACTAACCTGCTACCAAAAAAATCCAGACCAACTTCATGATGACTACTTCAACCGCTACCTAACTGTATAGTACCGTCAGACGATAAACTTCATTTTATAAACTTTGTCGGTTTATTATCTATAATTAATACTTAGCATAATAACGATTGGATTGATTACAGCTGTCAAAATGTATACCCTAATGATAAATTAATGAAAATTCAACAAGTCAACTAGATGTCACGTATTTGTAATCAGTACCTTACCATAATCATAGCCACAGTGTTTTCAGTAAAACCGAGAGTTCTGTAGTGCAGACCACGCATCAAGAGGCGCAGAGGCTTAATGCAAGTCTATTCCAGTCAGTCTTTTTGGAAATTCATGCAGGGGGCTTATGTCCAGTAGTAGACTTCTTGTGAAGAGATGATGATGCTGACAATGAACCGCTACAATAAATAGATATATTCGTAGGTTTAAATAACGAACACCCGCCAATCAAGCTAATATTGTTTACCTTTATCGTGTGTCGTCGGGCAAAGTGACGTAACAGACCTTAAAAAGCCCTTTAAAAGTTGCTTCACTTAGCTAGAGGTGACTCGCATTCTAAGCTTATTAATGCAGCAAGTAACAGGATGTGCCCACTATTGAATACTTATCAACGATAATACCACGGCTCCTGCACACTACTGCAATGATAGGTAGATATTATTACAGGGGGTTGTTTGAAGAGACAACTGTCATGGCAAAAAATAGAAATTGAAGTGACGCTTCGATTCTGTTCGATTCTGTTGCTCGTCAAACAAAATGAAATGAAATGATCGACAGCAGCGACCTCAACGCCACATTAGTTATATTTTCAAACACACTTGACTTGTTTGACTTGTTGTCAATATAATGTTTATTTGTAATGTTTTATTAAAAATGAGGAACGACATGAGAAACCTTCAGAGTGTATACCTACAAGCAGTACTCAGTAAGACACATGTCGTTCCTCACTAAACAAGTCTGGCGGCTCTGGGCTCTTCGAATGTAATCTTACTTGTTTAAGTTAATAATCAATGTTTGACACGGATTCAAAGTTACCCAGGATGATTGTACCTACTTCATTATCTAATATAAATTTTAGAAAGTCTTCCTTTTCGGAATAAATACAGTTTTATAACATACAACATTGATGTGGGTGGCTAAGGGTGTCGAGAGGTGTACTGCGCTTTCACTTCTCGCTACTTTGGGCGTTATTCCCTATAGCACTTCCACATTAGAGCCTAGATTTTCAGCTCTTCCTGCCGCTATCCAGCCGGCCAGTTAATGGAAGCTGTAGGTCTAGGGTCTGGCCTGTTTCATGTAGCTCCAGGGAAACACGCTGGGCTTAATTAAACGAGAGTACGCGGTATTGTCAGACACCTATGGCTCGCCACAAAGCCGCCCCTACGAAATTATTATTATTTATATATTAAAATCAGTTCAGTGTGATTCAAAGGAGTCCTGCGCTCACCGCCTCGCTGTTTCCACCTTATCACACGTAGATATCCAAAAGGTTAGTTAGAGTATTATCCTATCGTATCAAATAATCTTATAATTTACTACCTGTTATTGTAGCTTATTTTGTTGTATCATAATTTATCAGATAATATATTCGGTTACTCTGTATTATTAATACATAAGACGACTACTGTATTTAGGCTACCGAAAGTAATTTAGATATTAACTTTTACTGCGGGTACCTTTTAATGTGAAATAAAACTGGACAAGTGCGAGTCAGACTCGCCCACCGAGGGTTCCGTACAAACTAGTAGATAAATAGGGGAAATCATATATTCTTTTATATTTTCCCTCATAAACCGAACAATATAGGGTCTTAAAATATAGGGTATACAGGTATTGACACCCGGACGGACGGACAGACACACAGACAAACAGACGGACAGACGGAAAAACAAAGTGAAATTAAAAAAAACAATGTAAAGCTTAGTTATTAGGGTTCCGTAACTGAAAAGGAAAAAACGGAACCCTTATAGGATCACTTTGTTGTCCGTCAGTCCGTCCGTCCGGGTGTCAAGACCTTTATCTCGGGAACGCGTGAAGGTATCGTGTTGAAATTAAAACCATATACGCAGATCCATAGTATTTTGCTGCAAAAATAAAAATCAAATTTCTCAAATTTCGTAAAAAAAAAAGCTACAGTCGAATATTTCGTAAAAAACGCACATTTCGACACTCACAAGGGAATCAAAACCTGTGGGGTACTTGCCGTTGACCTAGAACTATGAAATTTGGCAAGAAGCATTGTGTTATAGTAAACTTAATAGGAAAAAATCCGAAAACTGGACATATTAAATTTAATCACAAAAACATAGTGTATATATGCAAGGAATGAAGGTCCAAATTTTAAAGTGAATTAGCATATCATGTGGGGTATCATACGAAAGAGCTTCAGTAGGCTATATAGGTATAAGGGAGTATAAGCTAAAACAGGCTTTTAAATATTTATACAATGTATATTTTTCGGCTTATGAAGGAAAATATAAAAAAAAAATATGATTTTCCCTTTTATCTACTAGTTTGTACGGTGGGCGAGTCTGGCTCGCACTTGTCCGGTTTTTTTAACTCTAGTAAGGCTTACGTTGACCGATGATTGGGCGAGCGTTGTGATCTTGATTCGTGTTAATGTTATCGTTCGTACTTTCGTATTCAATGAAAAACTAATTTAGGTAATTTTTCAGTCACAATGGTCCATTAGCAAAAGCGTCATAATTTTATAGTTATTGAGTTCCCATGTACTAATCAGAAAGGAAGTCATTGTGTTTATTATTATCAAGACCTTAGCATACGTCTCGAAATTCACGTAAAAAATCAGCTGTTCCATAAAAACACATACAATAGTGTAATTGTCTGAAGCCTTCTATGTTTATTGAAAACTACATTCTTGTAATTTTCAGGGTTAGGAGTCTCTTGGTATCTGTTAGCGCACAAACGGCTGAACTTATTTATTATGAAATTTATATAGGGATAGTTGGGAGCCTGGAGACGGCTAGACTATGTTTATATAGGGATAGTTGGGAGCCTGCAGACGGCTAGACTATGTTTATATAGGGATAGTTGGGAGCCTGGAGACGGCTAGACTATGTTTATATAGGGATAGTTGGGAGCCTGGAGACGGCTAGACTATGTTTATATAGGGATAGTTGGGAGCCTGCAGTCGGCTAGACTATGTTTATATAGGGATAGTTGGGAGCCTGCAGACGGCTAGACTATGTTTATATAGGGATAGTTGGGAGCCTGGAGACGGCTAAACTATGTTTATATAGGGATAGTTGGGAGCCTGGAGATGGCTAGACTATGTTTATATAGGGATAGTTGGGAGCCTGGAGACGGCTAAACTATGTTTATATAGGGATAGTTGGGAGCCTGCAGACGGCTAGACTATGTTTATATTGGGATAGTTGGGAGCCTGGAGACGGCTAGACTATGTTTATATAGGGATAGTTGGGAGTCTGCAGACGGCTAGACTATGTTTATATAGGGATAGTTGGGAGCCTAGAGACGGCTAGACTATGTTTTTCTCCACTTCGCGGGTGGAATCTCGAGGCGGAGCTTGCTCAAAATATACGTAACAGCTGATTTCTTTTTTACGAATTTTGAAATAATATAAATAATTCCATCGACGAGTTAATATTTACTGTTACAATACAATGATTTTAGTTTAAATCATCGACATAATTAGCGTAAACTGAATTTGACTTTTAACTATTGGGCGTTTGTTCGAGGGCTAGCATATTATGCGGAACCCGAAATATAAGTAATTATCTATATCTATCATCATCATAAAACACGACTCGCAACGATATGTGTGAGTAACACGTGCGTTACGTTTGATGCAGGTGTGGAAATATCTAGAAGTTCACGATATCCGCAGTGCGCTTCAGAGGAATATGATTGCAGTGTTTCTTAATCCACGGACGGTTTGCGTTTCACTGAAACGTACTGATGTTAGCTATCGCTAGAAACCCACCTAGGTTGTTATAGTAGGTCTGTAACAAGTATCTGTGTTAAATGAAAATCTGTGTTTAGAGGATAACCGTGGTCGTATGCTATTTTGCAGAATGTATTGTTTTGTTACGGTAGGTGGCAAACGACCACCGTTATCCTCTGAACACAAATAGAATATAATATGTATCAAATACAATAAAATACATATTACAATTAAGTGTATACATACATATCGAATAGTTTGTACATAACAATTTAAGATAAGAATATTTTCTTGTTTTATACTTTTTAGAACGTGAAGTTCAAGCAGTCGGCTTTCAGTTTTTGAACTTACTTTTTATTGTAATGTTCTTTTAGTTTCCTTAATTTTTATACACACGCCGAGATATGGATAAAATATATATTATCCATAACTAGGCGTTGGGGCGGGCTTCGGGAGTCAACATTACCAGACTCCGCGCAGTGTAGCAGCCGGAATCCGGGGTTTGGTTGCATGCATTACCATCGCCTCCCTCACCTGGGCACCTTATTGGACGACAACTCTTTGCGGGTAGCAGTGGCCCTCGGTCTAGGCTGCAAGGTGTGTGAACCCCATAGATGCACCTGCGGCTCCACGGTGGAAGCCGATGGCCATCATGAAATGAAATCAAATCAAATTTATTGGAAAAAATGCTATGCCTAATTACAGACACCGAGGAACAATAATATGAAAATTACAACTAAATAAAATTACAGTTACAACGGCGTGCACTGAAGCCCACACTAGGGTGACCTGTGTAGTGGGTTTCAGGCTCCTCCTTAAAACATACAAAACATATAAGATTCACAGCTATTAGACTAAACTCATTTTATGAAAGTGTAATACATAATACATAAGTTGTTGAAGAAGATAATATAAAAACAACAAAATAGCACTTTCAGCCCACTAGATGCTACAGTGAGGTTATGTTCTTTATAGACTGTGTTCTGAGTATGCGTGAGTGCCAGCGTCTGTGCGCGTTCATGATTGAGTAGGAGAGTGGAGAATGCATGTATGTGTGTATGAAAGAGTATTTGCGTTAATGTGCGGGTAGACTTGTGTATTATTGTGTGGTTTTCCATGATTTTTAGCATATAGAAAAATATAATAGGAGTGGGACCTGGGCATCGCCTTTCTGCAAGAACACTGTATAATAATGGAAGCCTCCATTTTTATAAAGCGATCTTCTACCTCCCTGGTATTTTCTTATTGTGGCTGAAAATCAGACCACACTATTTAACTATATTAATTATTTTTTCCGTGTTTGTATAATTTTGGGTAGAAAGCCATGCACTGATCTTATTTTTACATTCAAAACTTGCATTTTCTAATATGTCTAGCTTGTTGTCAAGAAATTGATAAAGGAACGGTCCTTTAAAAGAGTAAGCATTTTGTGCGAATGTAGTTCTCGTATTTGGTAGTGGCCATGTATTCCGGCGACTGTTAGTCTTTTTCGTTTGTTTTGCGCTCAACAAAGCAGTTTTGTGGAAACGGACAACCACCGCAACAATGTATAACTGACGGACGGTTAGATATTTGGTATCTTCATAGAGCTTACTGGTAGAATATCTAAAAGGTTTTTTGTACGCAACTTTCAGAAGGGCTCTTTGGGTTCTATCTACATTAATAAGACGTGTGGTTGCTGCAGATCCCCAAGAAACAATACAGTAGCTAATAACCGACTGGCATAAAGCTAAATAGAACATTCTTAGTGTTTTGGGGTCAGCTATTGTGCTTAATCGTTTTAAGATATGCAACATTTTGCGTATCCGTATCCGCAAACAGGTCAAGTGATTATCAAATGTCATTCTATGGTCAATAACAATACCAAGGTATTTGATATGATTAACACATTCAAGCATGGGACATGCACATGTTGGGTTCGTGTGTGATCCACATGAATGGAGCTTAAGTGATATAGGTCCAGGACTGGTTCTTTGGTTAATTCGGAAAGTCATGTATTTGGTTTGCATCATGCACTGAGTTGTCGTCGTTGCACAGGTAGGTTTCCGCGGCACCATGCCCTAAACGACATTTTCCGAAGAGCCTTTGTGTCAGCAAACGTCCCCTGCGTGCTTGAAGCCCCTGGTTTGTGTAGGTCTGATGGCAAGAGACCGGACGGGCTGATCCTCGTGCCCAGGAAGAACGGTAAGTGCCTGGTTTGGGACGCCACGTGCGTCAGCACTGTAGCCGCCAGTCATGTGGGTCGCACCGTCCACTCGCCGGCAGCAGCTGCGAATGATGCCGCTGCCAAGAAGAGGCAGAAGTATGCAGGGATGGAACCGTTGTATAATTTTGTTCCAATTGCGGTGGAGACCATGGGTTGTTGGGGTAGTGAAGCAAAACAGCTCATAGGTGAGTTGGGCCACAGGATAATGGATAGGACAGGTGACTCCCGCTCCGGCATGTCCCTGGTGCAACGACTGGCAATCGCCATACAGCGAGGTAACGCAGCGAGTGTTATGGGTATCTTTGCACCAGGAACAGTTAGGGCCGGGTTATTTGACTAATTTTGTTTTAGAGTTTAGATTATTGACAATGTATTTATATCTGAATAAATGTATTTGAATTTTATGTAAATGTATATCGTATAAATATAAATATACTTAAATAAATATAAATATTTGTGGACATTTTACACAACACCATTTAGCCCAAACTAAGCAAAGCTAAATACTTTTTTTTTTGTAAATTTATACATATGATACATAGAAACACCCAGACACAGAACAAACATCCATGCTCATCACACAAATGTTTGCCCTGGGTGGGGATCGAACCCACGACCTTTCAGTTCAGCAGGTAGACGTAGACACACTACCAACTGAGCCACAAGGCCAGTCAATAAATATATATTAGCGACTTATAATTTAGGGCCAAAAATCCGCCATTTAGATTTTTTTAAACACCTTTCTAAAACACTTGAGTTTTTGAGACGAATCTAACGATACCTTAACCGTCGAAATTCATCTAGCCGTTTGGATACGATTTAATAAAGAAATTTACAAATGTACAAGATACGTGTGAAAAACATAACTTTTTCTTGGCAGTCGGTAAAAAAAACCGATAAGGCTTTCTTACTAAATAATCGGAATATGTTGCGGTGAGTGAGTATCGGGTCTGGATGATCTTATTCTCTCTGCCTTTTCTTCTATCGCGGACAGCAAAGTGTACAAAATAAGCGACATCGTCTATCTTTGTCTATAATTACAGTCTATGAACTTATACTAGTAGTTCTACGAACAGTAGACCTCGCGAGAGAGCTTATTTTCAGCTCACCTTGGATCATCTGTACATAATAACTACATAAAGTTGGCTTAGGAGGCCGTATGTAAAATTTTGGCCGATTTCGCAATGTTAGGTGATTTTACAGACGTAATTTCACGGTCAAAAAACATTTTATCCATAAGTTTAAGCACCTTGAAAGATCAATTTAATTTTAATACAAAAAATAGGATATGTTTGCCCTTAATTAAAATAATCGGCCAAGTGCGAGTCGGACTCGCGCACGAAGGGTTCCGTACTATCATCTATAATACTACAAAGTTTAGTTCGGTTTATAAAATAACGAGAAATCAACGAAATTCCAAGTAGTAAATTGCAAACTTATAGGTAGGTTTTCGATACACATCCGGGCAGCATGACGACGCTCGCGCAAATACGCGCGGTTATGGCTCGCTCCTTGATGTTACCTCTCCCGCTACCCGCGCGGCCGTTGCTTAGCAACCGCCTCGCGCTCGCGCCACCACCACACCGCGGCGCGGCGCTCGCACCGCGTTTAGATGCACGGATTATTTTCATTTTGTGAGTTTTTATGTATTAGATTAGGTATTTATTTTATAGTTAATATATTTCTAAATATTTACTTACAAATATTCAAGTTTCTACCTGTTAATTAAGATCGAGTAAAAATTGCTTAAAAATTACGTTTGTTGTATGGGAGCTCCCCTTTAATATTTACTTTATTGTTATTTAATTATTTATTTTGAAAGGTAATATACAAGTAAATATTCTGTGAAAATTTGAAGCGTCTACCTGTTACCGTTTTTAATATTGAGCAAAAAAATACGAAAAAAACACGTTTATTGTATGGGGACCCCCTTAATATTTTTTTTTAATTTTTAGTATTTGTTGTTATAGCAGCAACGGAAATACATCATTTGTGAAAATTTCAGCTTTCTAGCTATCACGGTTTATGAGATACAGCCTGGAGACAGACAGACAGACAGACAGACAGACAGACAGCGAAGTCTTAGTAATAGGGTCCTGTTTTTACCCTTTGGGTATGGAACCCTAAAAACAATGTATATTTTTATAAAAACAAATAATAATTAAAAAATGGAGAAAACGTAAAATCAAGAAAATTATTCAGCGCTAAAATGCATCAAGCACATCCACGCGCCCTCACTGTTACATGGAATTTGAAGTTGGTTGTCATATCTCGACAACCACTTGACCAATTCTGTTCATTTTTACCACAAGTTGTAATAATTGTGTACTTTACCTACCTACCAAATATCATTAAAATCGGTTGGTAACTAACGCCGCAATAAACTTCCCCTCTTTTTATGGGAACCACCCCTCTTATCAAAAATCGCCAAAGACAAAAAATGTAAATAATTGTTAGAACCTATACACCAAGTTTCATCAAAATTGGTTCAAAATTACGCCCTGTACGCGAGTACGAACATACAAACAAACTGACAGATGAAAGAAAATTTGGCCAGTTGATGCAGAGACGCTTCGCTCGCTTCGCTCGCTCGGTCAATTATATAGTTCTTTAGACATTTGCACAATACTACACAAATTTCAGCGTAACATTTCCTGAACGGATATTATGTGAGTTGGGACATTCTACATTACTTTCGGCTTTACCTGAGTGTTTTAAACGCAGATAACTCGCTTTGTTCTGTACAAGCGCGCTCCATCGTAGACCACAACGCTCAAGGTATCGCTCACGCGCTCAAACGTTAAAGCGCACTAATTTACATAAAATAAGAAAACTGATTTCGATCCGTAAATAAGTTAAATTACCTTTAACAAACAAATATACCCCAACTACCCAACAATATGCATCGTTTTTATAGAAGGTAAGGTATTTTTTTAAATTGAATATTAAAAAAAAATAAGACAATTGAAAAAGCATATGAACATACATATTTTGTATTTGTATTTGTATACAGTTTTGAAAAAGTAGAACAGACGTGGGCATTATTTAGTTGGCCCGCCTGCCCTCCGTTTTCCATTTTCAGAAATATAAACATAATTACGTTAGTGAAAAGCGGAGGGCAGCGTCATCTATTTCGATTAACAGAAATTAAATTTGTTACAAATAAACCATCTGCCAAGTGGTCCAGTAGTAGTCGCAGTATTTTTAATGCTTTCTGTATAATTCCAGCAGTTCGCACTAGATGACGCTGTATAAGACTTTGCTAATGATAGTGATAACAAACAGCTAAAGATAATAACAAGGAAAATGTAGAATTATTTGTTTATTACATAGAGGTGTTATAGGTATATCTATACTATGTTTATCGTGAATTGTGAAGTTTGTGAAGGTGTATCAGGCGTGCCTATGACGTATTAATACCAAATTACGTAGATAAATGTTATCAGTTATTTTAAAGCCTAGGCTAAAAGCAACTTATAAATTGAACAGAAATAACAAGATAACTAATTATGATTCAAATATAATTTAATGATAAGGAACAGTAGGTTATCATTCCACTCTATAATCATAATGATTGCTATAAAATAACGTTCTTTGTACCAGTTTCAAGAGCTCACGTGTTATCATCTGTACAAATACTCCACGCATTATCCGTGCAATAGCGGGCCTACTAAAACATGTGGGAAAGGTTTCAAAGCTTTTTAGGGTTCCGTACCCAAAGGGTAAAACGGGACCCTATTACTATGACTCCGCTGTCTGTCTGTCCGTCCGTCTGTCACCAGGCTGTATCTCATGAACCGTGTTAGTTAGACAGTTGAAATTTACACAGATGAAGTATTTCCCAAACATCAAACATGTTTTTTTTTTTGCCTTTTTTATAGATAATGTTCGGAACCCTTCGTGCACGAATCCGCCTCGCACTTGGCCGGTTTTTTATTTTAACATCACATCTTTTGAAAATATAGTCATACAAGTGGCAGGAAGATGGGGATATACGGGGATATCTATAGAGGGAAGCTATGTCCAGCAGTGAACTTCTAGCTGAGACGATGATATTTTGTAAAATGAATAGATAGCGTATGCATAAAATATCGATTACTACTTTCTTTACCTAAAATAAATATTTAAGGCCTTCTCCTTTTCGTGTCGATGGTTTGACTTTTTTAATATAGTACAATAGGAATCCACAGTAGGAGACAAGTACCTAATCAGTTACGAATTGGCTACTGATTGCCCTGGCGTGCCGGCTTACTGGCTTGTTGTACTGGCCAGATGAATATCTACCGGAATTGCTGACCGGTTGCTGTTCACAACTTCACACGAAGTGCAGGCTAAGTTCGATTTGACCAGATCTCAAGATGCAAAACGCATCCAATGTGATGAATCCTTAAGGGAACCAGTTCGCCTCTATACTGTATATGTAGTGCCTTGTGATTGGTCTTCCTACGGCATGCTTACCGGTGTTCCACTTGAAAACTTTGCGGCTCCATCGGCCAACCAGTTCTACGTGCTATATTGTGCCCTGTCCACTTCCACTTCAACTTTCTAACCCACTGTGCTATGTCAGTGACATTAACATGTCTACGGATCTCTTAGTTTCGCAAAGAGACCTCGAATCCTCTCTATAGCTCGTTGCGTGATTTTGGGGTTCCTCATAAGGCACATAGCTAGGGGCCACGTTTCAGTGCCGTATGTAGGACATAGGACACACTGGTTGTAAACTTTCGACTTTAGCTACTTAAGTTTATTAGTAGAAAGACGCTTTTGAGTTTACCTAACTTTACCCAGCCGAGTTGGATTCAACAATTGACCTATCTCGCAAAGTTGGATCTGCCTTTTTTACGAGGGGGACATTCAGAGATACCCGGCTGCTGTATGTTGGGGATGTAACCGGGCTATGTGGGATGGTACCCAATAACCCCCCCGGTAGCCAGCCTTAGTGCTAAGCTAAGCTAGGACTCCGGGTTCTCGTGACGAACACATACCGGAGCCCTCAGCACTGTGACACAGTACCTCCTCAGGCCTTCGACCTCTTGAAAGTTTGCTCTGCCTAATCGGACTGTTTGTCCTGGTACCTACGTATTCTTTGTCAACTTCGAGAGTAAAATTCCCCACAGTTATTGGTAGTTTTTATAATGAAAATACATACTACTACATATACATATGTAAGTAACAACAGTTGATTATGTTGCAGAAAGGTAATCACAAATCTATGATTTGTACTTGTTGTTACAAATATAGCTATCATTTCTAATAACAGTGATCCCCTATCAATACTATTATTCGCAATATTGATTAGACAAATACAGTTGTTAATTTTATTACCAATAAAGTTAAGATATAGTAATCTTTAGTTTATAAAAGGTATAAACAAGTCAGGTATGAGTGCTGTTCAGTCACACGGTAAAACGACAATGTCTGCTCAACTCTGGGCCCTATTTCTCCTTGCAGGTGAGAACAAACTTTCAAAATCTTTTGAGATTATAAATTATCTTAACATAGCTCCCGCGTCACGCTTAATATATGCATTTCTTTTTCTTAAAAGGCAATTCCATTAATAACTACAATTTAAAAAAAAACAACGTAAACAATCAATCTATGAATTTGAAATACGCTACTCGAGTGGATTTTTCCAACATGTATATACATAGAACCGAGATGTGGAGTCTTTTACGCAGGTATTTACAATACCTGCTAAGCGCAAGCCAATTACCAATAATTTTATCACTGACCAGAAAAAATATCTCCATCTACCAGATAGACGAAAGTATAGATAAGATTTATTTATTTATTTATTTATTTGACAACAATAAAAAGTACAAGGTAGTAAGTGTGAACCCATTGGCTCCGAACTAGTTATTACTGTGTTTCAGAACCAATGGCCTCTCCCATAATAAATTACATTTTTATGTTATTTAATGCACTACATATGTTAAAGAGAAAGAATAAAAAAAAAATAACAAACAATAAACAATATCAAAGTTAAATAAAATATATATATAAATATATCTAGAAACAATAAAATATAGTCATTGAAGCTACACAAACAATTCAATTCAAAATTACGCAATCTAACATAAGTATAATATCAACCATGGTGCCCTAACCTGGGGTCCTTGGATACATGTAGGATCTATGGCATAAATTAGTGCTGGAGGTCCTTATCAGGTACAATAATGAAGAAGAAATACTGCGCGTGATCTAAATGTAATTATGTAAGAGTCAAGGTAAATTCAAGGTTAACTCAATTTCAATTGTAACCAGTTCAATTTAAATTCTTTCAGTATCAATTTTGTGATTATTGAATGAAAGCAGCAGAATCGTGTTTCTAAACAAACCATCACGCGCTAAATATTAACATTGTCTCAACAATACCTTGTTCTCGTAACCCAGAAGTAAGTTTGGAAGGGATCCATCATGTTATTGACATTTTTGAAATGAGTGCATACGAGCTACGAAAAACATAAAAAACTTTAATCTAAGCCCTCAAACTCACTATAAGTTGGCAACCTGAATGATAAAGATCAGAGTAGGTACTCTTACAGGTTGGAAATAATATTAGTTTGCTTCACTAGTACCTATTCTCTTCCTACGATACATAGATACGCAGATTATAATGACAATCAATCTTTTCTTTATTAAAGATCGACGGGAAGATCTTTGGAGGAAAGACATTTCACATCCTGTTGATAGGTGGATAGGAGTGACAGAACCTGATTTGAAATTCATGATTTTTGATGTTGATGGTGTTCATGTTTTGTCAAGAAAAAAGACAGAGCTTGTAATTTATGTCTCTTATCGCTTGTTCATTTTTTGACGGAGAATTGCAAGGACCTCCATATGGATAGTTGCGACAGTTGAACGTGTGTTGAAAGTTAACGTCAAATACTTGTGAGTAATACGTAAGCTATTATTACTTAATCTGTAACTCTTATCTTTATCGCTAACGCGCTGACTCCATCTCTGTTTCCCTAGTAATATAATTATATGTATAATAGTACCTCGATGGTATCTAATTAGGTATCTATAGCTTCACATTCCTAATCGGATTTGATTGACATGGATTGTAAATATAGTGCGTCAGACGAGAATTCTGCTCGATACCGATAGCACATCACTATCAGTAAATACTTTAATTATTTTGTACATTATATAAACATGATATATTTATTTGCTTAGCTCTTATTGATAAGACTTTCATCATATCAGCGACAAGAAGTCCATTGCTGGACTTCCTACCTAAATAAACCTAAATGAGGACTTCCAAAAATGCCTGTTTAATGATTTAGTGCTTTTAATCAATCATTGCTTACACGAAATACGATGTTCTGTTATATTATGTATACATAGAAACTACAAGCAGTGGTTAGTGGCGTTGTAGAACCTGCATTACATATTATATATACATAGAAACTACAAGCAGTGGTTAGTGGCGTTGTAGAACATGCATTACATATTATATATAGGTATACATAGAAACTACAAGCAGTGGTTAGTGGCGTTGTAGAACCTGCATTACATATTATATATAGGTATACATAGAAACTACAAGCAGTGGTTAGTGGCGTTGTAGAACCTGCATTACATATTATATATACATAGAAACTACAAGCAGTGGTTAGTGGCGTTGTAGAACATGCATTACATATTATATATAGGTATACATAGAAACTACAAGCAGTGGTTAGTGGCGTTGTAGAACCTGCATTACATATTATATATACATAGAAACTACAAGCAGTGGTTAGTGGCGTTGTAGAACCTGCATTACATATTTGTTTTTAATTTAATTATTCTATCCAGAGACACCGGAGGGAGTCCTTTGTCAAATTTACCAATTATTGTTATAAATTATTGAACATAATTATCTCAGCCACAAGACGCCATTTCTCTACATACTCGTAGGTCTCCCCATGGGTTTCCAAAATGATCTGATGGAAGCGGCTTATACTTGCTTGCTTATATATGGCTTGGCCGTTGTAGAGAGCTTTATATCCAACGCACGTGCTAGTGGATTTGAAATCCAGTCACAAAGAGCAGCTATGGTCGAGCGCTTAAATTTGGCTCTTAGGGCAGTATCCGATTGGGGCGATGCCAATTTAGTAAAATTTAATGCTACTAAGACTCAGGCGTGTCTTTTCTCCGCGAAAAAGAGCCCATTTCAACTGGCTCCTACTTTCCGAGGTGTGTCCGTGCCGATAAATAAAAACCTTGAACTTCTGGGTGTAACTCTCACGTCAACTCTCAACTTCGGATCCTATATTGAGTCTAAGGCTCAGCTGGCTGCAAAAAAGCTGGGCATCCTCTCGAAGGTGCGCCGGTACTTCACGCCGGAACAATTGCTTTTACTATATCAAGCACAAGTTCGGTCGTGCTTGGAGTACTGTTCCCATCTTTGGGATGGCTCGGCTAAGTATCAACTTGAAGCCTTGGAATCAGTTGAGAAACGTGCTAGGAAACTCATTGGCAACGATTCTCTTGTTCGTGCAAAACTCCAAAGCTTGGAGCACCGCCGCAAAGTTGCTAGCTTATCGGTTTTTTATCGGATTCATTTCGGTGAGTGTGCATCTGATCTGCATCATATAATTCCCCCTTGCCCTTTTTACTATCGGACAGTCAGAAACACGAAAAAGCGTCACCGTTTCATGGTGGATATTCCAAAAACCCGAACGAAACGCTTTAGTTCCACTTTCATCGTGCGGACTGCTAGAATATGGAATACGCTTCCTGAGTGGGTCTTTCCCGATAGATATAATCTGGGTGTCTTTAAATCGCGAGTGAATTGGTTTCTTCTAGGTAAGCGCGCTCCATCGTAGACCGCAACGTCGCTTAACATCAGGCGAGTTGGCGGTCAAGCGCAAACCTATTTCTATATAAAAAAAAAAAAAAAAAAAAAAAATATCCGACGTATTCATGCTTCGTATTGCTAATCTATCTAACTTTTGCTATTTTTAACCGACTTCCAAAAAGAAGGAGGTTATCAATACGGTCTGTATGCTTTTTTTTGTTTGTTCACCGATTAAGTACTCAGCCAATTTGTGCATTGATTTTGATAATTCTTTTTGTATTTGGTAGGTCATACTTCAGGGGTGGTTCTTTATACATTTTATCAAAGTCGATGCAGTACTTTGGTTTTAATAACAAAATAACTGGTAAAATATCATCCAAGTGCCTGCAGAAAAGTGTAGCGTACATAGGGTAAAACCGGGATAGATGCTCCACTTTTTTAAATCACTTTATATCTTTCAGTACAAAAAGAAAAATATTTTTTTGAAACTAGCACAAGTAGTAGTAGTAGCAGGTTATTTAGTTTTTTATCTACAAATTTATGAATAGTAAATAGTATTATCTTTGATATTTCCAGAGTATTAGCGATTTTTGCGGATCTCTACATTTTGGGGCATCTGTCCCATATAGGGGACAGTTGCCTATACCCATATAAATGACATTTAGGATAGATGACTCACCGAGACACGGGACATCTACCCTGCAAAAATTTGATCGTACCTTGTCTTCCCATGCAATCGTAAATAAACTAACCGTAAAATATCGTAAAAAAATTACCCTATATATTTTATTGCGTATTTTGAAGTCGGTTTTATCAGTTTTTTTAAACTGTAATTATTTGTGTATAACACAAGTAAACCAGCGACCCGCAAGCAGCACGCGATCACGAGTATGACGCATGTGCCAGCCATCGCCCTCCTCAACCACGTGTTAGGGAAGAGGGCGACCCGCCACACGACGACGCTGCTGCAAGGAGCCTGCGATGGTGAGTATGAATGCTCAGGGTTGACAGAATATTGACACCCGCCGTTAATCTGTTGAATCTGTTTTGGCGGGAACGTCATGAAAACATGTCGTTTTATTTTGTTTTCCTAGCCTCCTGTTATTTTGAATATTAATGCTATAAAACTGGTGGTGTTTTATTCATTAAGTGTTTGATCAAGTGTGTGGGTGTGGGTAAGTGAAATAAAGTGGCGAAACTTGTAAAGACAATTTCGACAGCGTAAAAAGTTACGCTGTCGACATAACTCCATAGGTAGCTTCCAGTAAAGTCTCCACTACTTTACTGAAGCATGACTAGAATTTGAAAATGACTGTAAACGTAACTTAGATTGTGACTACAACAGTTATGACTTGTTTTGTTAAAAACAGTTGAAGAAATCTTATTACTTGACACTGGCAAATGCTCTAAGCGGGTCCAAATCCAATTAAAATAAAAAAAACCGGACAAGTGCGAGTCAGACTCGCCCATCGAGGGTTCCGTACAAACTAAATAAATGGGGGAAATCATATATTTTTTTTATATTTTCCTTCATGAACCGAAAAATATACATCGTAAAAATATTTAACAAATTCCTTGCTCACCACTCGGATCCGAGTGGGGCGGGGCTATAGTAGTGGTGCTTTCCACTCGAATCCGAGCGAATGTCCATTCATTTTGTAGTAGTCAGTAAACCGCCGGCGTTTGAGGCAGTCAACGTTGCTTTGCACGGCCACTCTGTACTTAATCAAAATTCGCCTAAAAAGTTTTGGTTCCCAGCTGAAGTGAAGGGTCTGCAGGGGGCGAAGAATGTGTTAAAAACCTGTTTTAGCTTATGCTAATGAGGCTCTTTCATATGATACCCCACATGATACGGTTAATTCACTTTAAAATTTGGGCCTTCATTCCTTGCATAGAGACACTATTTTTTTGTGATTAAATTAAAAATGTCCACTTTCGGATTTTTTCCTATATGTGTACTCTAACACAATGCTTCTTGCCAAATTTCAGAGTTCTAGGTCAACGGGAAGAACCCCATAGGTTTTGATTCCTCTGTGAGTGTCAAAATGTGCATTTTTACGACATATTCGGCTGTAACTTTTTTTTACGTAAACTGAGAAATTTTATTTTTCTTTCTGCAGCAAGATACTATGGATCTGCGTATATGGTTTTAATTTAAACTCGATACCTTCACGCGTTCCCGATATAAAGGTCTCGACACCCGGACAGACAGACGGACAGACGGACAGACGGACAACAAAGTGATCCTCTTATGATAGGTTCAATATGGATGATGATAGGTTCCGTTTTTTCTTATTGAGGTACGGAACCCTAAAAAATGTGTTGAATTAGAACTATTGTAGTTTGTTTCAATCTGTTCTATTTGCCATCTATACCGGAATCCGTCACCATAACGTTAACTGCACCATTTGCGATGTACCAAAAACGCGCACAAAACAACACAAGTCACGCTGCGATGTACCAAAAAACTCACAATTAGTGTTCAGAGTCCCTAAAAAAATAGCGCAGCACTCCAGCCGCGACGCCCTCTCCAAATTCCTGTTGTTCAAGTTCTGCAAAAAACTCCAAATTCTTTGTTAGTTCAAAGCACGTAATTGCAATCTTTGGGTTTGGGTATTGACACCATTTTATACGCGTCATCTAAAGGGTGGGTTATGCACAGACGAGGCCCTAAGTTCATATATCACTTACCTGTAAGTGTCAAGTGATCGAAGGTCACTTACAGGTAAGTTACTTTGATCATCTAATTATATTCGTTAGCGCCTCGTCTGTGATTACTAATGTAGATGTTTAAAGATATCGATTGCAATTACCGACATAATATTTCATACATGTACTGGTTACAATAAATTTATGTAGAAAAGACAAAATAGTTAAGTTATAAACTAAGGGTCTTACCGAAAAACGTTACTTAACTTTAACCAACGTCTTAAGTTCTCTGTCTTCTTTCCGCAAGTGTCATTCCGTGTCAGCCAGAAGTTGAGAAAATGATTTAAGCATTGCTTAAAATTAAGTAACTTTTTGGGTAAGGCAGTAACACTCAATAATAGCTGTCAAAGTAAGTAATATGTATATCGAAATTATACATAACAGCTATTGCTCTGTTATATAATACAGCGAAGATGTTAGATTTACCTACTGAGTCCAACCAACTGTTAACCAACTGTTATTCTAATATATCATTTATATGTATGTAAAAATGCTAGTATAGATTCTTGATTGGAATAGTATTCTTTATTTATTTATTATCATTTTATTTATTTATTTTTATTCATTTGGCGAGAGTATGATTTGATGCTGATAGCAATAAATAAATTGTCGACAGACTTGCAAGGGTCGATTAATGAGACATCTGCTCTTGTATGTAGTCAGCTATGTTGGACATTTTCGGCAATCTTCCCCAAAGGGTACAACGAGTAGTGAGCAGACTCAAAAATGTTGCTCCTTGTTGTTTTATCGTATTTGACGTTAGATTTAACATCTGACGTCTTTATTTTGATTACTTTAATAAATGCCATTATTTGTAATATCTGTGCCGTAACTAATGTTAATAACATTATCAACATTGATATCATATCTAAAGTTAATTCCTTATTAGGAAAAAAGGTTGCAATAATCATTGAGGTCTGGACTCCAGGTCGGCTCAAATGTTGGTTTATTTGACCAACATTACAGACGTTGGACAGATGGCGATCGAACGAGTAAACGCAATAACAAAAACTCACACTAGGCACTCTGACATCAAGACATGTACTCGATCAAAATGAGATCAGCAGTGGTGCGGTATAGTTAGTTAGTTTGTGTGATTTTTGTAATACTACAAAACGATAAATAATAATAAAAATAATAATAATTATTTAATCTAAACTATCTGTAAAGACAACCAATATATTTCGACGCTGAAAAATATAAGCACATCAGTTTCTACTTCTCATTTATCATCAAATAAACAATTCGTATTTTTGATTGAGACGAATCATTGAGGATCAAGCTCAACACTGTATAAAATAGTAAAAATATATACGGTAACTTCCAGGAGCAGCGGCTTCTGTAAGCAGCCTCGGCTCCATCACCAGCATTGAGGAGTTTCCCAGCTTGGCCCAGGTGGAGTTCCATGTGGAGCAGGCGTGGCTGCAGCAGGGCACGGGCGTCGTCCTCACCAACCGACACGTCTTGTCTACAGCCACATGCTTCTCTGGAGAGTGAGTATGCCATAGAAATATACATTGTTTGTTGTGCATAGGAACTGCACTAGGAGCAGTTCATAATAATACTCATAGAAAAAACTTGATTCTTATCTGTACTTGTCTGAAGCATCGCGACCTAACAGACAGAACCAGCTGAGAGCACCACACCTGTCTGCCTCGTGTGTCATCTGTATTCTCATTGCTTCCATTTTGTCAATTGTTACAAATATCACTCTGTAAAATAAACTAAGCACGAGTACAAACGCACATTAAGTTGCTCGCCGCTTAGTAAGCGCCGCTTACCCATAAAAGCAAAAGCAGTCCAATACTAGCCAGAACAACTCTTTTTAAGAAGTTAAAACTGAGAGTGGAGACAGAAGATTTTAATAATATTGTGCATATAAAGATAACGTTTAGCGACTAAATGCGAAAGATGTGCTTCTTCAGGTGGACTGTACCAATATCATTAAAGATAACGTTTAGCGACTAAATGCGAAAGATGTGATTCTTCAGGTGGACTGTACCAATATCATTAAAGATAACGTTTAGCGACTAAATGCGAAAGATGTGATTCTTCAGGTGGACTGTACCAATATCATTAAAGATAACGTTTAGCGACTAAATGCGAAAGATGTGATTCTTCAGGTGGACTGTACCAATATCATTAAAGATAACGTTTAGCGACTAAATGCGAAAGAAGTGATTCTTCAGGTGGACTGTACCAATATCATTAAAGATAACGTTTAGCGACTAAATGTGAAAGAAGTGATTCTTCAGGTGGACTGTACCAATATCATTAAAAATCAAGAACATTATTCAGAGCATAGAATGTACAAGTAAGTATTGATCACGATTCCAGCCTGTACGAGCCCAACAACCGTCGCGTTCGTGTTGGTTCTTCCACTCGCGGCGTCGACGGACAAGTTTTAGGAGTGGGAACTGCTATTGTCCACTACAACTTCGGTACCTTGGGTCTTGACGCCGACATCGCCGTGGTGGTGCTGGACGGGTACATCACTCTCGGAGATGACGTGCAGCAGGCGCCTATACTTGGCCAGGGGATCGAGCTGCCAGCCGGATTGATCGTGAAGCATGCTGGGTGGGGTACTACTGCTGTAAGTATTTTTTATTATGACTAGATATTCTTAGTATTATACTTATTGAATCTCTGTCCTTTTGGTGGATTTTCTGCAAGACTGTATTTTCATATAAAATATTAACAATAATGCTCAGAGAGTTTCTCGCCCTTTCCAATGCGTCGAAGTATGCGTGCGATGAAAGCTTGTTGTTTCGTCCAATGAGATGTTTAGAAAAGAAGCTCTGTAAAAACAGAAAGACAGCGTTAGTACTCTTCGGTCTGCGTTAGTACTTTTCGGTCTGCGTTAGTACTCTTCGGTCTGCTTTTACCAATTTTCGATATAGTCACGAAATCACAAGATGTTGTGCTGAACGTTACCTCATATAACCTCCTCCCTTTTCGAAGTCGGTTAAAAATAGGCACGTGTTGTTGTAAAATTCTGACAACTCTATAATTATAAATGTTGGATATTTGAAATTTCCAATATATTTGCTAAGTTATTTGTTATTTCTGAGCATGTTGTAAGAAGCGTACTTAAGTTTGTATATAAAACTATATAAAAGCTAACTTTTGGAGGCTTATCCTGTATTTGTTCATAGTTTTAAATTTTTACTTCGATGAAAAACCAAGATATCTGTTACAACAAAAGTTTTGTTATTTCGACATAAAGGCCCCTAGCACATGGCATATTTTAAACGCGCAGACGACGCGCTGGTAACGCACTTCAAACGAGATTTGAACGCAACGTTGTAACCTAAGCACACGGGGTCAGGGGTGATCGTGAAACATGCTTCTACTGCGCGTATACGCGCAGATATAGCGATCCCAGAACAATATTACTCTACGGCGCAGAAAACGCGCTGCGCCTGCGCGTTTAAAATAGGTACGCCATGTGCTAGGGGCCAAAGACGTACGAGATCTTGTATTGAAAACACTACGGGTTATCTGCTCTTGGAGGGCCTAAACAAACGTTTTTGCATATTTTAAACTACAAAAATAAAAGCCTTCCTTACTTTCACGACTACGAGTAGCAAAATGTGGAATATATAAAGTCGATGTCTTCCCGATCCTCGATAATATTCGAAAGTCTTCCCGCCAAGTTTTGACAAAGTATGTTTTAGATAGATAGATAAACTCTAAATAATTAATAAAATAAAAGCAATTAAAATAAACCGACTTCAAACAATCCAATGAATTGAAAAGGGAGAAATAACACGTAAAAAATCAAAACTGGGCTAAGCTATCATCAAAAGTCCTATACAGACACCGACCTCAAAAATAGTTGGTGTACATAGTTACCTAAGTACTTACCTACGCCCAGTTTTGATTTTCATCGAGTTATTTCTTTCTTTTCAGTTTGAAGTCGGTTTAATGTTTTGGTATTACTTTTATTTATTAATTTTTAATAGTATTTATTATTTTGAAGTCGGTTAAAAACGGTCGTCAAAGTTCATCACCGCTCATGTCACTGTCTATCAAACAATTAAAATATAAGGTGTAGACACTGCTCTGCAGTTGCGCTGAACGAAGTGAGTTGTCAAAAGCCCATATCTTTAAAACTACTGAACCGACTTTGATAAAACTTACAGTGACTCCTAAGTTAAAAGATACTTTATTAAATAAAACATAATTTTTAAAATAAGACTTCTAGTTTCTGCGTAATGCGTGGACAAACATACATACGCTTATGAAATTTGGCACACATGTTTAGAAGCTGGTATAGACTAACATAAACAAAAATTGTGCAATTCTGACAATAAAACAAACATACAGGTTGAACTGATAACCTCCTTTTTTTGAAGTCGGTTAAAAAGGGGGTCTAGAAGCACCTACCAGAGCTAGCAAAGCATCAGCGACATTGAAATTGCGAAATCAGCGAAAATTTTATATACGGCCTCCTAAGTCAACTTTATGTAGGTATTATGTACAGATGACCCAAGATGAGTTGCAAATAAGCTCTCTCGCGAGGTCTATTACTGTTTGTAGAACTACTAGTAATATATTTCATTAGGTCCTCTTTTTTTTTTAAGTTTATTAAAAGTGAACGATATTTTTTCTAGGAGGGTGGTTCCGTATCCAGCGACGATATATACGCGTTAGATCTGACGGTGAGCAGCCCCATGAGCTGCCTGATCCAGTACATCGGCGTGCGAGACGTCACTGAGAACATGGTGTGCGTCGGACTCGACCACACGAGAGGACGGGACTTGGACGAGACTGACAGAGGCGCACCTCTGTTCTACGAGGTAGCCAATTATAATATAGTGACGCCACATCTGACCGAGATTAGAAGGTTAGGTCGAAGGGAGAGGATATTACAAGGGAATTTAAGGGATAAGAGAGTAGAAGGCATGTACGCCGAGAAGAAATAGCGAAGTTATTGAAGTTTTCTTTTTGGCTCGTTTAACACACGACCACTTGGCGGTTATCGTCAGTGACATCATGGACGTGACAGCACTCTCACTCACTACGTCAGTAGGTACGCGTGTGTCAACACAGATCATCATGGGCCTTGTTTCATCCCGACGGAAGACTTTAGCAGCATCATAAAATGGAGTCACACCGTCGTTGGTGACTGAATAGACTTATTAGGGAGCCGCCACACCGCTGGCAGGCAAAACCTTGGTTGTAGGTCGGAGGCGCTCAGTTAGCTAACACAGAATACATTAACAGTATATCCGAGTACCTACAGGTGAGTGAGCGAGACATGATTGCCGTCTCTTTTTTCTCGTTTTGCGTAGCTTCGTAATTTTTCATCCAATTTTAATATTTTTTCACAGAAATGATTACATTATCAATCACTACAAATCTGTTTAATAAATATAAATATAGTTTAAAAAACTGAAAAAAAAAACAACTACGAAATTCGCAACTCGTTTGCTTGGATGACATATTTTAGCAGTTTATTTGTTTAAAAATCAAACTAGATACTGAATTTTGATAAAATTTAAACCTCTGAAGTATGACCTGCCAAACAAGTAAAGAATCATCAAAATCAAAATACATACAGTCGAATTAAGAGACTCCTCCTTTTTAGAATTCGGTAAAAAATGTAGGCAAGTTGGCCACACCCAGGTTGTATTTTGCGTTTCCAGGACACGCTCGTGGGAGTGCTGTCGTTCGGCGCGGCTCACGCAGACGACGCGTACCCCGCGGTGGCGACGGCCGTCGGCTCCTTCACCGGCTGGATCATTGACAACGCTGTTTAGGAGGAACTTGCATCATATCAATATCTTTTAAATATACATTATTTTTAAACTGTTTTATTTAACTTGTCATGTTTGTTTTCGTATTTAGGGATCAAATATAGTAACCGAAATGTAACCCTTTTCCTGTTAACAGATTGATCTATTATTTGGTTACACCAATGAGATTTTATCTATATAGAGGTTACTTATATACATTGAAAATGAAGTCAGGTACACGGCTACAATGTCGCCATAGTACTGGTACCCGCCAGTTAGCCGCCAGTTGATATTGTTTTGCAATTTTAGCTTTTCTATCAATATTCTACAAAAAAAAATATAGGGCGACGTACCCTTGGAATTATGATTAATAATTTAAACGGAAATACTCATTCATAACTGTAATAGTTGTGAAACTATAAGTGTTTAAAATTCTGATGTCGATAAACTAATGTTTCTTGGGGATTTTTGAAACTAAATTACATCAGTCCATAACGTCTCACGTTATGTATTTCCAATTATTACAAAGGTCTGGATGACACTAAGGTAAGAGTGTTTGTTTATTGCGGAAGTTTATAAGTTATTCTAGTGATATAACCAACAATTTGAGTTAATTTTACTAAATATTGTATTTTTTAGGCGCACGGCATTTAATAGTGCTCACTAACCCATGTCTCGCCTAATTTGCGCCAGAAATCCTGCTTTTCTGGCGAATATAAGGACACTATTGTTAAGTGCTCATAAACCCGCCATTGAGTTCTTATTGCATTACGCTAAGTATTATATTCCTTTGATACTAAAAAATAGTTTTATTAGTCGTATCACTGGCCCGGTGGCTATATACGGGCGTACTTATGCATTTGCTTTTAAACTCGCCAGTATATCCTTATTGCTTTGAAATAAGATTCATTTTTGTTTGATCCAGTAGCAAGTAGAGGAATCACATGTATATCAATGAAAAAATTAAATTCTAATTATTATTTCCTGGTTACTCACGCTTTGTTTGATATTACTACTTTCAAGGAATACCTGATTTGTGTATTTCAGGAATACTATACCTAATTATTTAGATAACTAACAATAATGGATGCATAAAACCTCAATATATGCATCGCTTCGGACCGGTTTTAGGGTTCGTGATTTAATAAAAAATCTGTAATAATTTCGAAGTATGGCTTCTGGTATGCAAAAAGAACGAATAGCGTACTAAATATTATGAACTACTTATGCTGTGGAACAAAGCTCGAAAAACTTGTCAAAAAAATTATTTCAATAATTTTTGGTATAAGTTTGACCACAACTTACTTGAAAGAACGCGATGGTTTGATCGAAGATATAGCAAGTTTTTGCTCTTGGATTAAAGACTTCTTGAGAGAACGATCGATTCGAGTGGTTATTGACGGGTGCTCGTCCGATCAAATGGCAATAAGCGCGGGTCTGTACTCTCCGCTACTCTCTTCCTGCTGCATATTAATGACCTGCTGAAACCTGGTATCTTAGGGTATGCAGATGACAGCACAGTTGTGGAAAGATACACTTCTGGTCCAAGAGCCAAAAAGGCGGAAATCGAAGCGTTGAGAGAAGATATGGTTGTGCGTATGAATAAAGCTCTAGAAGCTGTGTCCGACTGGGGTGACGAAAATCTCGTCAAATTCAACGCCAACAAGACTCAAGTCTGCCTTTTCTCCGCCAAAAAGAGTGAGTTTCTTTTGTCTCCTACTTTCCGGAACGTACCCATATCATTGGCAGACCGTCTTGAACTGCTGGGACTCACGTTAACCCCAACAATGAACTTTAAGGGCTACCTTGAATCTAAGGCTAAACTGGCTAGTAAAAAGCTTGGCATCATTAATAAGGTTAGGTGATACTTCTCACCGGGACAACTGCTGCGTCTGTATCAAGCACAGGTCCGATCGTGTATGGAGTACTGCTGCCACCTTTTTGATGGATCAGCCAAGTATCAGCTGGAAGCTTTGGAGTCAGTGGATCGGCGAGCTGTGAGGTTAATCGGTGACGACAAACTAGCTGCCAAGAAGCTACTTAGTCTCGAGCACCGCCGTAAAGTAGCATGTCTGTCTATTTTCTACATGATTCATTTCGGGGAATGTGCGCAAGAGCTTCACGACCTAATTCCACCCTCCCCATATCACTACAGGACTAGTAGAAAGTCGGCGAATTTCCACCCATTTCTCGTTGAAATGCCGAAAATCCGTACTCAGTGATATCGATCCACATTCTTGTTGCGTAGTGCACAAGAATGGAATTCTTTGTCGCCATTTCTGTTTCCTGAGACCTACAATCTTGGAATTTTCAAGGCTAGAGTGAATAGATATCATCTAGATCGACGAGCTCCATCCTCTGCCACACCGTCGCTTAACATCAGGCGAGTTAGTGGTCAATCGTAGATCTATCTTCTATAAAAAAAAAAAACAATCTTCATATTTAGGATTCCGTAGTATATCTTTTTGTCCGCTTATCTCAGCCATTTTACTCGAAAGCTATAGCGTTATATGAATAAAACTTGGCATGAAAATATAATATGGTATAATGTGCACAGCTACAAGATACAAAATTGACATACAAAAATGTAAACAGCAAAAATAGGGGTAGCACTCCATATAATATGTAGAGATGAACATTCCTGACATATGTACCTACGTCTCAATAAGTTTTTTCCATTTATTTGAAAACCTGATTGTGATTTTATAAATTGGCAGATTAGTTTGTGCTGTTTTTTGCACCCTTACACAAAATTCTATGACATACATATGATTCATTTTTCATTTCAGTTTACCATGAGTGGCGGCTTGCATCCAGCTTCTTCCCGCCATTTGTATGAGATCATCTGTCCATCTCGTGGCTGGTCTTCCTACGCTACGCTTGCCGGTGCGTGGTCTCTACTCGAGAACATTTCGGCCCCATCGGCCATCAGTTCTACGTGCTATGTGCCCTGCACACTGCCACTTCAACTTGCTAATATGCTGTGCTATATCGGTGACTTTGTACGTCTACGTATGTCTTCATTTCTGATTCGATCACGTAGAGCATAGCCATCTCCATAGCTCATTTCGAGACCTTGAGCTTCCTTATAAGACCCATAGTTAGGGACCACGTTTCAATGCCGTATGTCATCACTAGTAACAGTAGTAACACACACTGGCCGTAAACTTTCGACTTGAGGGACTGGGGTATATTGGCTGAGAAGACGCTTTTAAGTTTCCCGAACACTGCCCAACCGAGTTGGATACGACGATTGACCTCTCTCACAAAGTTGGACCTGCCTAATCGGCCCGTTGTCGTAGGTAGACATATCCGTCAACAGCTTCAAGAGTGGAGTTCCCCACAGATATTGGGGTGGGCACTACATGGGTGTTAGACATAACCTTCGTTTTGTCCATGTACATTTTGAGACCCCACCCGTTGGGAAACTCTATTGAGGTCTTCGAGCATCGTACTGAAGTCTTCCATCGGCTCTGCCAGGACTACTATATCGTCGGCAACCGAAGGTGAGTGAGTAATTTTTTTGAAGAACAGGATAACAAGAACTGATGTCCGGGATATCTTCGATATAATGTCGAGTCAGTTTGGCTCTTGGATCTTTATCCAAAGTGATAACAGGTTTTGCAACCGATGTGTATAACTGTCCATAGAACCTCTCGATCTCCCTCAAGACTTCTGCTTTGATCGACGCTAGACTGTCATCTTCTGTCTTCAGCTTCGTCAACTGGCTCTGCCCAATAGACATGTCTTTTGCGAACACTTTGGAACCTTAGTCCATAAAAACGCGCTACTTAAATTCGTGAGGAAAAAGCAGCGTGATTATTCTGTTGAAAATATTAATAAATTTAAAATGTGTCAGTAATGTTTTATTCCAAGAACTATACAGCTTTTCTGACGCAAATCTTGCATATGATTACTTTTTTTCAAACTTCAAACTATACTATAATTTGTGCTTTCCATATAAAATAGTTATTATTATCAAATATCCGACCTATGAAGAGCATATTGATCATTTTAAGTTAATCTCCCTCGCAAGAAGGCGACAAGTCAGTGAGTTGCTATATTTATACAAAATCTCCAACTCGATGGTAGATAGTCCGTTCTTGCTTAACTTGATCAAATTCAATACTATACATAACCTTCGGAATCGTCGACTTTTCACCGTCCCCCTCTCATACAGAAATAACATATCTCGCAACTGTCCTGTCCCACGAATGTGTCGCTCATACAACGAACTTTATCGTAGTTGTGCTCGTCATAACGAACATCACAAATTAGATCTATTCGGAATTAGTCTCAATCGTTTTCGCAACAATGTTTATAATTCTCTGTAAGCTACCTACTTATCCTAACAATAGCTACATGATTGTGCGATTTTATACTTGTTTCTTGTCTCAGTTTCATCTTAATTAAGTATATAGGTAAGCTACATGTATTATTCATCTACTTTTATGTTAAGTTAAATATGTAAATACACTGTTTAATACCATGCTGTGCGCTCTAAGAGTGGATTACGGGATCGACCACATCAATAGCATGTTATTAAAAACAATATTTCCTGTAATCTGTAATGAGTGCCAAATAAATAAATAAATTAGAGTTAATAAATCCATAAAGTGGTTATCACGTGGCATAAAAATTTATAGCAAAAACAAAAGAAATTTACTTTGGAAATATAGACTGAATCCTACAAAAACTAATAAAAGTATCTTCTTTAATTACTCAAAACGTCTTAGAAAGATCATTGTTCTAACTAAACGGGCACAAAATAACTTTAAGATAAATTCATCTCATAACAAGTCAAAAACTGCATGGCAAATCATAAATAGTACCAAATTAAATTTACCTAAAGAAGCCATAACAAAAATTGAACAAGATAATGAAGATATAACGGTTCCGATAGCTATAGCCAACGCATTTAATAATTTTTTCATAGATAAAATAAAACCGGTCCCTGAGTCAGGATATAAAGTGACTGCTAATATAAATCATAGCAAAGATTCTATGTTCATGGCACCAAGCACGCCACAAGAAATAAGCAAAATAATACAAAACCTTAAAAACACTAAAAGTGTTGGTGATGACGAAATCTCAACTTTCATAATAAAATCAGTAAGTGAGTATGTATGTACCCCTCTAAGCTATATTATTAATTTGTGTATATCCACAGGCACATTTCCGAGTTCTCTGAAAACGACCATTATTAAACCTTTATTTAAACAAGTATCAATGTTAAAAGAAAAACAAAATACCCGACTGCAGACAAGAGGTTTATGCAGCCGAACTTACGATTTCTTTAGGCTTAATACGCTTTTGAGTGTACGTTTTCTGTGAAAGATTATTGCGCATTCTTTAGAAAAAAATCTAGTAAAATCACTTGTTTATTACACGCGTACAAAAAACACGCGTTTATTTATATTTGTGAGAGATGTATGATTTTTATTACAAAAAATATAGCCTATGACACTGAGCAAGTGAAAACGAATCTAACGACACCTCACATCAATATCGGTCAAGCCCTTTAGGCTTTAGGCGATCATATAGAAACATACAGATATACATACATACCCACATACATACATACACTCGAAACACCCCCCCCCCCCCCGTACCTCTCCCCTCTTCTCCCCTCTCCTTACCTTAAAACACTATTATAATGGAACAATTGTCGGTGATTTTTTTGAGGTAGGAAATAGGTTTCATCCTGTTTTACCCGTTCCTGCGGGAATCCCGGGATAAAAGGTATCTTATATGTTAATCCAGATTATAAACTACCTGTGTGCCAAATTTCAGCCAAACCCGTCAAGCCGTTTTACCGTGAAGAAGTAACAAACTTCGCATTTATTTTATGTGTGAAGTGTGATGTGATTTATTAGCATTTCCTATTCCAAACTCCAATAAAACATATAAGTTATATATATTCGTAATCACTATTAAAAATTCTTTATTTTGATACCACACTCGATGTATTTTGAAAACATTTTTTTTTTGAGAATACTTTTTGCCGCAAAAAATTCTTAATTTTGTTTTATTTTTAATTTTCATGTACCCAGTGTCACTCTCACGACTAAGATGAATCTATTGACACCACTCACATAAAAATACGACAAGCCGTTTAGGCTCTAGGGCGTGCCAAAGAAATATACATACATACATACATACACTCGAAAAACATAACCCTCCATCTTTCGCAGTCGGGTAAAAAGACAATAGAGAGAAAATGGAATGCTATAGGCCCATTGCACTTATATCGATATTTTCAAAAAAAATCGAGAAGTATGTTTATAATGAGTTAAATGATTATTTAGAGAAAAATCATATTCTATGCAATGAACAAAAGGGTTTCAGAAAAAATAGAAATATTAATATGGCCATATACGATTTCATTAAAAACGTCTTCATATGTATGGATAAAAGCACTCCGGTGTGCGCCATATTCTGTGATATGACGCAGGCGTTCGATTACGTAGATCACAGAATCTTAGCTAGTAAATTATAAGCGTATGGAATACGTGGCAACGTTTTAGATTTGATAGAGTCTTACCTAGCAGATAGAATACAAATCACGGAAATCAGTCGAGTCAATCTTAACACGAAAGCAGAAGAAATATATAGATCGTATGAACGCAAGGTAGTGTCCTGGAACCACTTTCATTCATAGCATACATAAATGACTTGCCTAATGCTACATCTCAACCTATGACATTATTTGCAGATGATAGCACTATCACCGTAGCATGTAAAACACTTGACTCTTAAGAAAACGATATTGTTAAATCTTTGACCTCAGTTATATCTTGGCTTGACAACAATAACTTAAAAATTAACCTAAATAAAACAAATATAATGCATTTTAGACAAAAAGAAACAAACAAAGGTAATATTAATGTAGCATATGACAATAACATTATAAATGAAGTAGAAAGCTCAAAATTTCTTGGATTATATATTGACCGAAAATTGAATTGGAAATCACAAATAGAGCACCTTTCGAAAAGAATAAGTAGCCAAACATATGCCATCGCCAAACTAGCTCGTACTCTAAATATAGAATCTTTACTTAAAGTCTATTATGGGTTAGTTGAATCAATTTTGAGGTACGGGATTATTTTTTGGGGAAATTCAACAGATAAAATTATTATTTTTAAAAGGCAGAAACGCTGTATTCGTTCAATGTTTAAACTCAAAAAAAGAGATAGTTGTAAGCCCTATTTTTAGGGTTCCGTACCCAAAGGGTAAAAACGGGACCCTATTACTAAGACTTCGCTGTCTGTCTGTCTGTCTGTCTGTCTGTCTGTCTGTCTGTCTGTCTCCAGGCTGTATCTCATAAACCGTGATAGCTAGAAAGCTGATTTTTTCACAAATGATGTATTTCCGTTGCCGCTATAACATTAAATACTAAAATTTAAAAAAAAAAAATATTAAGGGGGGTCCCCATACAATAAACGTGTTTTTTTCGTATTTTTTTGCTCAATATTAAAAACGGTAACAGGTAGACGCTTCCAATTTTCACAGAATATTTACTTGTATATTACCTTTCACAATAAATAATTAAATAACAATAAAGTAAATATTAAAGGGGGGCTCCCATACAACAAACGTAATTTTTAAGCAATTTTTACTCGATCTTAATTCACAGGTAGAAACTTGAATATTTGTAAGTAAATATTTAGAAATATATTAACTATAAAAATAAATACCTAATCTAATACATAACAACTAACAAAATGAAAATAATCCGTGCATCTAAACGCGGTGCGAGCGCCACGCCGAGGAGTGGTGGTGGCGCGAGTGCGAGGCGGTTGCTAAGCAACGGCCGTGCGGGTAGCGGGGGAGGTAACATCACGGAGCGAGCCATAACCGCGCGTATTCGCGCGAACGTCGTCATGCTGCCCGGATGTGTATCGAAAACCAACCTATAAGTTTGCAATTTACTACTTGGAATTTCATTGATTTCTCGTTATTTTATAAACAGAACTAAACTTTGTAGTATTATAGATGATAGTACGGAACCCTTCGTGCGCGAGTCTGACTCGCACTTGGCCGATCTTTTTAAAATATAAAATTCTTACACTTCCGTGTTTATACATTTTAGAAACGGCCCTTTTTGTAAAAACAAACCGGGAGCGATTCCCCACACTATCTGATACTACTGTAAGAAATAGGCGCGACCAAGACAAACGGCGCGTACATGAAGGAAAGACAGCACTGATGCAAAATAGCATCGTATGTATGGGTCCTAAAATCTACAATAAGATTCCTAAGTCAATAAGAGACCAGAATAGTAATTTATTTAGAAAAAAGTTGAAGGTATTGTTATTGCAGAAGTGTTATTATTCTATCAATGATTTTTTAAATGACAAATTTTAATTTTATTTGACATTATGTGTATCTTTTATTGCTTCTGCTTTGTCATATTATAGATATTTTTGGTTTGTGTATTAATCTAATAACAAATAATAATAATAATTATTTTTTAATTTTTCGCATGTGCATGATGCTGTCTACCTGACATTTGTACGCCTAATCGGCACAACATGATTTTAAGCGACTAAATTTAGTGTAACATCTTTTATGCACTTGTTGTATAAAATTCTCGTGTTGTATGCAAATAAATTATCTTTATCTTTATCCTTTATTCCGCTCTATCGTCTCTTTAATGCAATTAGTATTAAAGGTACGAATGTTGTGTCGTATAGATATTGATAAAAGTCTATTGAGCCGCCTTTATGACTCGGCTTCACCGGAAGACTGCAGTTACAATGAGTGTAGTTCAGCCATGAGGGCGAGGGTATAGCTCGAGATCTTTTGCGATCTATTTGTACGGTGGGGTTTATAAAACTTCGCGCCCACCGTACGGACAGTTTCCACAAACCAGTCATTGATCTCATCCGCCGCTTTAAAAAAAATATTGGAAAATTTACTAGTACTAGCACTTACCTGACCCTCCCTGCAATATGTAGGGGCACATATTTACATACGGGCACATATGGGTATATTCACGTTCGACATGCTTGACATGTTTAGCTCGTATTGATTCTGAAGTAGAGATATCTTAAATGATACTTAAATATATTTGTGACTATGTTTCTAAATAATACTGCTGTTTTGTTCCATTTAATTAGGTTTAAGTACTTTTTATGGTGCGGAACTCTCAGTGCGCAAACCTAACTCGCACTCGCACTCGAACGATTAATGAGTTGCTACCATTGTATAGCTACTAAGTTTTTTATTTCTATAAATATTATAGAAAATCGTAATTAATAAGATAATTTAGTTGAAAGTGCACGTATGTAAGTGAAATGAAAAAGTAAACAAATTTCAGAAATCCTTTCAAACGAAAGCCTTCTCCTACAAGTCTTCTATTTAGCTCTAGAATAAAATATTATTAAAGTATTTTTCTTTTTTGTTTTGTTTTATTGCAACTTTAAAAGAAGGTAATAAAGTTGAGATTCGCGTGACAAACTGGTGATTTAATGTGCAGTTTAGCGCATATTGGTACGTTCCTGGAGGATACCCGTACACTGGGGTCTTTTTCACAATATAAGCCAATATCATTAATTTTCCATTAAGATAATTTATAAATACCTATTTGCATCATATCTTGGATAAATTCAGTAACAACACATCCAAATTTATTTTTGATACATCTATTGGTTGTAGAGTAGAGACGTTGTAAAGTCGATGAAATGCAAAACCTGGCGATTATTGGACCGTCTACCTTAAAAGTCCATACTTTTCTCTCATCATTCAATCTCGTTCTCAGTATTTTGAAGATAGGACACATCTTTAAGATCTTTTAGTATCTTGTCTTTATATACCTACCTTGTTGTATCACTTTCTAAACACAGGATGGCATTGTCTTTATGTACCTACCTTGTTGTAGCACTTTCTAAACACAGGATGGCATTGTCTTTATATACCTACCTTGTTGTAGCACTTTCTAAACACAGGATGGCATTGTCTTTATATACCTACCTTGTTGTAGCACTTTCTAAACACAGGATGGCATTGTTTTTATATACCTACCTTGTTGTAGCACTTTCTAAACACAGGATGGCATTGTCTTTATATACCTACCTTGTTGTAGCACTTTCTAAACACAGGATGGCATTGTTTTTATATACCTACCTTGTTGTAGCACTTTCTAAACACAGGATGGCATTGTCTTTATATACCTAACTTGTTGTAGCACTTTCTAAACACAGGATGGCATTGTCTTTTTTATGAAAATATTACCCTTTTTAAAACGCTTTTTGATAAAGCTCGGCGGGAAAACCTTCTGGCGTACTCAAGTCTTTTTAAGCAATCTGCATATTTGGAAAGCTGCCCTTTACTTACGTTGAATTTGAAATTACAAATTAGTAAAGATTATAAAATTGTTACAAAATCATCAAACAATGAGTACTATAATATTATATTAAATCTAAAACTAAATACCTGACTGCAGAAGAGCGCTTTTTACAGTCAACTTACGTTAATTTCAATTCAGTGTTAAGTGTACGTTTTTTTGTGAAAAAGTATCGCAACTTCTCTGAACAAGGTTATAAAGGCGCATTCTTTAGAATAATTCTAGTAAAATCACTTATTTTTTACGAAAAATTTCATTGGAAGTTACGAAAAAGCGCATTTTTAGGGTTCCGTACCTCAAAAGAAAAAACGGAACCCTTATAGGATCACTTTGTTGTCCGTCTGTACGTCTGTCTGTCCGTCCGTCCGGGTGTCAATACCATTATATCGGAAACGCGTGAAGGTATCGTGTTGAAATTAAAACCTTAAATACGCAGATTCATATTGCCTTGCTGCACAAAAAATAAAATTTCTCAGTTTTCGTAAAATAAAGTTACAGCTGAATATGTTGTTAAAATGCACATTTCGACACTCCCAAGGGAATCAAAACAAAACCTATGGGGTACTAAACAGGTTTTTAAATATTTTTACGATGTATATTTTTCGGTATAAGAAAGAAAATATAAAAAAATATATAATTTCACTATTTTATCTACTAGTTTGTACGGAACTCTCCGTGGGCGAGTCTGACTCGCACTTGTCCGTTTTTAGGGTTCCGTACCTCAATAGGAAAAAACGGAACCCTTATAGGATCACTTTGTTGTCCGTCTGTCCGTCTGTACGTCTGTCCGTCTGTCCGTCTGTCCGGGTGTCAAGACCTTTATCTCGGGAACGGGTGAAGGTATCGAGTTAAAATTAAAACCATATACGCAGATCCATAGTATCTTGCTGCAGAAAGAAAAATAAAATTTCTCAGTTTTCGTAAAAAAAAGTTACAGCCGAATATGTCGTAAAAACGCACATTTCGACACTCACAGAGGAATCAAAACCTATAGGGTACTTCCCGTTGACCTAGAACTCTGAAATTTGGCAAGAAGCATTGTGTTAGAGTACACATATAGGAAAAAATCCGAAAACTGGACATTTTTAATTTAATCACAAAAAAATAGTGTCTCTATGCAAGGAATGAGAGCTGCCTCAAGCGTTCGCTCGCTCGGATCCGAGTGGGAGGCACCGCTACTATAGCTCCTACTCGGATCCGAGTGGTGAACTAGGAATGTGTTAAATATTTTTACTATGTATATTTTTCGGTTTATGAAGGAACAAAAAAGGGTTGAAGGAATAATATTGCACGCCGCAAGGCAGATTATGGCGATCTACTGTTTTATGTTCCGCCAACTGTATGTATACCCATAACCGCAAATAAAGAATTTATTATTTATTATTATTAATATAAAAAAAAAAAGATTTCCCCCTTTTATTGACCGAGCGAGCGAAGCGTTTCTGCATCAACTGGCCAAATTTTCTTTCGTCTGTCAGTTTGTTGTTGTATGTTCGTACTCGCGTACAGGGCGTAATTTTGAACCAATTTTGATGAAACTTGGTGTATAGGTCCTAACAATTATTTACATTTTTTGTCTTTGGCGATTTTTGATAAAAGGGGTGGTTCCCACAAAAAGGGGGGAAGTTTATTGCGGCGTTAATTACCAACCGATTTTAATGATATTTGACAGGTAGGTAAAGTACACAATTATTACAACTTGTAGTAAAAATGAACAGAATTGGTCAAGTGGTTGTCAAGATATAACAACCAACTTCAGATTCCATGTAACAGTGAGGGCGCGTGGATGTGCTTGATGCATTTTAGCGCTGAATAATTTTCTTGATTTTACGTTTTCTCCATTTATAAAATTATTATTTGTTTTATAAGAATATACATTGTTTTTTAATTAAGGGCATCTTAACATATCTTATTTTTTGTATTAGTTAAAATTAAATGTTAAAAAATGTTTTTTGACCGTGAAATAACGTCTGTAAAATCATTTAAAATTGAGAAATCAGCCAAAATTTTATATACGGCCTCCTAAGCCAACTTTATGTAGGTATTATATACAGATGATCCAAAGTGAGCTGCAAATAAGCTCTCGCGAGGTCTACTGTTCGTGGAACTACTAGTTTAGTTTGTACGGAACCCTCGGTGGGCGAGTCTGACTCGCGCTTGTCCGGATTTTTTATTTTTTTGCGAGAGTTGTATTACTATTGTTACAAAAATATAGCCTTTGACATTTAAGGAGTGAAGACGAATCTAACAACACCTCAACATCGATCAAGCCGCTTAGGCTGTAGGAGGTAATAAAGAAACATATGTACATACAAACATACATTATATACTCGAAAAAATAACCCTCATTCTTATGCAGTCGGGTAAAAGGTAAAGCTACATGTACAAGGCAATAACAGTAATTCAATTACCTCGGTTCAATTAACGGGAATCAATTCAATTTATTAGAATCGATCGTAAACATCATATTATTTTTTGTGTATCTAGGTAGTTGTTGTAAATTCATTTAGAGCTTGGCAATAACGGAAGTGTTCTTCGAGTACCACTTTATCCTTTTCATCAAAGTTAATAATTATAAATCGATCTCACCTACACACACATATAGGTACATACACATAGGTACATACACATACTCATAGGCAACCAGATAAAATGATTAACAAAAAATATATACCCGCGTTATATAAATTTGTACATATAATTACTGGCTTAGATTTCGGATTTCTTACATTTAAAGCTTTAAAAGTAAAGTACTTTGTGAATTGTTTTATAATCCTTGTCATTCTCAGTTTGAGTGTTGCAAATGCATTCCAATTATACCGCGACGAAGATACAATTCGTTTTTATCGTTACAACGTATATATCTTTCAATATCTTTCATATGTTTTCATTTTTATTTTCATGGATAGAAGTGTTACCATGTCAGGATGCACAAAAGTGTTTCAATTTATAGATGTCACATTAAAATCCGATAAAACGATTAAATATCAGAGAATGCATTTGATGATTATGCTTTTAAGTTTGACGTATAGATTAATTGTAACATACGTTATCTGTCAGTTCAGATATTGTTTGTCTGGGGTTTGGAAGAATGTTTTCTACTTCTTAGTTTTCTTTGCGAAAGACTCGGCTGTTATTATGAACATGTTTGTATTCTATTTAGTTAAATGCCGCCTGGTTAGGTTAGCTCGGAGTCTGGAGCTGGACACTTCAGCCACTGGTATACGTACGTCCCATCGTATATATAGAGAGATTTGCGAAATTGCAATTAAAATTAAGCGGGCGTATGATCCTGTGGTAAGTTTGTTATTTTGACAATCGTGAAAGTATCATTGTTTCCTATAGGAACGTGTCGTTTAGTTTTTTATAGATATGAATAAAAATAAGTCTAAGTATATACCAAAAATAACTAAAAATAAGTCTAAGTATATACCAAAAATAACTAAAAATAAGTCTAAGTATATACCAAAAATAACTAAAAATAAGTCTAAGTATAAACCAAAAATAACTAAAAATAAGTCTAAGTATATACCAAAAATAACTAAAAAGTCTCTTTAAAACTATATTTTCGTATTATTCTCAATAAAATCTTGAAGCAGAAGTACTCTTAGATATCTAAAACAAGTATGTTTGTTTATTAAAAGAAAATCAAAATACCCGACTGCAGAAAAGCAGTTTTTGCAGTCTAACTTACGATTTCGTTACACTTGATACGCTGTTGAGTATATGTTTTTTGTGTGAAAGTATGCGTAAAATCACTGTAAAATTAAAATCTTTTTTTGAAAATAACCCTTTTTACCCGACTGCGAAAGAAGGAGGGTTATGTTTTTCGAGTTTATGTAAACAGCAAAATTAAAAACAAAAACAAAACAAGTATCTATATTAAAAGAAAAACAAAATACCCGACTGCAGAAAAGAGGTTTTTGCAGCCTAACTTACGATTTTGTTACGCTTGATACGCTGTTGAGTGTAAGTTTTTTGTGAGAAAAAAAAATAATTTTAAATAATTTTAGAAAAATCACTTGTTTATTACGAAAAAGTTCGTTGGAGGTTACGAAATAACGCTTTTTTCATTTTTGTTATAAATATAATATTATTATAGCAAACAAAAATTGCATCTGATACTTAGGGAGTAAATACGAATCTAACAATGCCTCGCACATCAAAATCGCTCAAGCCGCTTAGACTGTAGGCGTTCATATAGAAACAAACAACATATGCAACAAAACTAAAGTAAACATAACTACTTATAAATCTAAATTAAGAAAGTATTACAAGGAATCGAAATCGATGATTTGTATATGAAATGAAATTAAATGAAAATTATTTATTCCAGATGTAAATCCATATCCATTAAATTAACAAATCATAAAATCAATTAAATTAAATAAAAATAATTATATATAAGAATAAATAAATGAATTAAATTGGGATAATATATATATATATATATATATATATATAATATATATATATATCAGATCCGGCTCAGATATCACAAGTTGTGTGATATCTGAGCCGGGAGTAGTTGTCGGGAACGTATATTTTACATATTTTGTCATATAAATCAGGTGCATCTATATACCCTCGTAAAATTTTACACGTGATAGCCAATTGCTGCTTCTCCAATTCTTTGCAAGTCAGACGGACTTGCAAAGAATTGTAACCTAAACAACCAAGTAAAAAATTTGTTGGATACATAAAAGGATAATATCCATGCAGACGCTTGTAAAGGTATCTGAGAAACGCTTTTTGTATCTTTTCCAGTTTAGAAATATACTTCTTCTGATGGGGATTCCATACGCACATAGAACTTTCTAATTTGCTACGTACCAAGGCACCGAATAATAAGCGGAAAACGTGAGGATTATGAAAATCCTTGGAATTCCTGAGAATAAAACCTAATTTCTTGAATGAATCTTTCGCTAGTACATCGATATGCTCGTGAAATGTTAATTTTTGGTCGAATATCACACCCAGATCTTTCATGACAGTCGAGCGAGTCATGGTAATACCGTTTATTTTGTACTCGAAACTAATTGGATGTCGCATTCGACTAAAAGTGACTGCATGACATTTGGAAATATTAAATTCCATTCCATTTGCCTGACACCATTGAGCAATATTGTCAATGTCCTGCTGTAAGGCAGCGCAATCAGCACACGACTTAATTTCAATGAAAAGTTTCAAATCGTCGGCATAAAACAGGCACTGCGCATATTTTATGACAGTGGGGAGATCATTCACCATCAGTAAAAACAATAATGGGCCAAGGATTGAACCCTGACTTATTCCGGAACGCGTATGATAGGGTCTAGATTCGTACAGCCCTAGCCGGACAAACTGCTGCCGGTCACGAAGATAGTCCGCAAGAAACCGGAGAAATCCCGGGGCAAAGCCTAAGGCACTGAGTTTAGCTAGCAGAATATCATTATTAACCCTATCAAATGCCTTCCGGAAGTCAAAGTAAAGCACGTCCACTTGGGAACCTTGGTCCAGTTTCGACGAAATGAAGTCAACAATTACCAGCAAGTTAGTGTCAACAGACTTCTTTTTCCTAAAACCATGCTGCGCCTGGCAAAGGTGCTTTTCCACTTGAGCATAAATATATTTATGAATTATGCTCTCCAAAATTTTTGCAGGCGATGAAAGCACGGCAATAGGTCTGTATTCCTCGACATTAGATTTATCCGAACCTTTCGGTATGGGGCTAACTCTAGATGTTATAGACTTATGTGTTAATCCAGATTATAAACTACCTGTGTGCCAAATTTCAGCCAAACCCGTCAAGCCTAGGGAAGGTGCGTATTTACGCAACCAGGTTTTTACACCAGGTATTTGCTTGCAAGTATGGCGACCAGGTGCCGCCCGAAACACTTGCAAGGAGAAAAAGTATTTACTTTACGGGATTTCGCGAATGCTATTATGCTTCTTATTGTAACATGTACAATGAACATTTTCCTATGCAAGTATTTTAGTTGAAAAACTCGCTACGCAATTGTGCACCTTATTATAACTTAAATACAAATCAATTTTCTTTAACGAAAAAAATACTTTCAAGGGTTTTGACCCAGGTTTTTGGCGCTTCACTCGGGTGTCATCGTCAAATACACGGAACGAAGTAGGCAAGCAATATATATCGCGCTCGCTCAGTCATGTTTGGTGTCGTTTGGAACGTTTTGAATTTCGTGAATGCCATTATGCTTCTTATTATAACGTATATAATGAACAATATCCTATGAAAGTATTTTAGTAGAAAAACTTGTTACGCAATTGTGCACCTTATCTTAGTTAAAATACAAATCAATTTTCTTTAACGAAAAAAATACTTTGAAGGGTTTTGAGCCCTGGTTTTTGGCGCTGGTATTTGTATGTGGGCGCACTTGGAAGCCCTGGTATGAGATTTTGCAAGTATAACCCATCCCTAGTCAAGCCGTTTTACCGTGAAGAAGTAACAAACTAACACAAACTTCGCATTTATATTATTTGTACACGGGGGTACAAATAAAACGAATGGTCAATGCTGTAGTACTTTTTATTCGGTACCAAGCCGAAGACAACAAATCCGTAAACCTAACGAAACAGCTGAAATTATATGCATCAACTGTTTGCGAGTTTTAACCGTTCGCAGCGCCATCTAGCGGTCGTCAGCGAAAGCAATTTCTTATACATACCGCCCACCAAGGACGAATCCGATTTGTCTTTAACCCAAAAATGCGAACCGCCCACCATGAAGGAATCGAGTAACTAGTTGGAAAAAGTTCGTCCTTGTTGAGGGGGATGTAAATTATAACAGAAAATCAACCTAAAAATGCTAAATTTACCTTATGTTTATATACAATCCCTTACTGTATTAAATGATGCCTAATTATTCGAAACTCTGCTTGCTAGAGACCATTTACATCATTAGCTGGCCAGCGGTAATACACAAACTTTAGAGGTTGGTCGTTTAATTTCACAATTATTTTTGGTACGCAGAGAAACAACACGAGTAACATTATCCGACCCTGTATGTTTAGCAACCACTCGGCCAAGAAGCCATCTGCATGGCGGTACATTTTCCTCCTTTACTAGCACTATATCTCCGATCCCAGGTTCTGGATTCTGATAAGCCCATTTATAGCGATGCAGAAATTTTGTAAGGTATTCTTGAGACCACCGTTTCCAAAAGTTCTGTAACATTTTTTGCGTTAAATGCCATCTTCGCAAGCAAGTTATGTTTGAAGCTTCAAAGTTATGATCCGGGGCGGTGATAAGTGGTTCACCGACCAAGAAATGCCCTGGGGTTAAAGCTTCTACTGCATACGATTCCGTATCCAGCCGCGCCAAAGGTCTCGAGTTCAGGCAAGCCTCAATTTGCACCAGAACTGTAGACAGTTCTTCGTACGTCAAAGTAGTATCTCCGATGACTCGTTTCAAGTGATATTTTGTTGATTTTATCCCCGCTTCCCATAATCCACCAAAGATTGGTGAGTGTGGGGGGATAAAGTGCCAAAATTTTAAAGTGAATTAACCGTATCATGTGGGGTATCATATGAAAGAGCCTCATTAGCATAAGCTAAAACAGGTTTTTAACACATTCTTCGCCCCCCTGCAGACCCTTCACTTCAGCTGGGAACCAAAACTTTTTAGGCGAATTTTGATTAAGTACAGAGTGACCGCGCAAAGCAACGTTGACTGCCTCAAACGCCGGCGGTTTACTGACTACTACAAAATGAACGGGACGCTCGCTCGGATCCGAGTGGAAGGCACCGCTACTATAGCCCCGCCCTACTCGGATCCGAGTGGTAAGCGAGGAATGTGTTAAATATTTTTACGATGTATATTTTTCGGTTTATGAAGGAAAATATATATTTTTAATGATTCTTGTCTCAGCGGTTAGAGTCTTAAAACAAATGCTATTCAAATTTATTGGATACCATTATTTAAATTAAATCGATTATATAATTTAATTTATGCTGCGAGTATTATTACAAAATTTAGTTAATTTATTATACTTACGTGTAATTGTGACTTACCTGTAACATGTATGTTATTCAAGGTTAATAAATTTTCTTATTCTTGTAATTACTCGTACTACACACATGTCATGTTGGGAAATGTATTAATATATAATGTAACGAGTATAAAATTATTTTACGTTACAGTTTTGTATCACATTGTTTACCAACGTCGTCAATACCATGGCTTTTGTATACGTCAGACTGGTGAAACTGAAGGAAAATAACCAACCGGTACGTAATCTTTACTATTCATTTCATGTTAAGATTGACAAGGAATACGACCGCAACTCACCCAATCTCTGTACAGGGCATATTTTTCAACCAATCTTGATGAAACTTCTCAACAATCTTGTATACCAATTTCCGAAAAAAAAAAACTCCACAGACATCAGGGTCCGTGACCTTTGTCATAATTACAAACATTGTTTACTAATTATTGTTACGGGAAAATTATTTTATTTTAATTTAAGTACTTATTACTATGTTGCGTGCATACCACGAGCAAACCAGCGACCCGCAAGCAGCACCCGATCACGAGTATGACGCATGTGCCAGCCATCGCCCTCCTCAACCATATGTTAGGGAAGAGGGCGACCCGCCACACGACGCCGCCGCAAGAAGGAGCCTTCGATGGTGAGCATTCCTCAAGGTGTGCACACAACTCTTATTTCTAACTACTGAAATACTAGTATTTCTGTGAATGCAGTCACTGGTAGAGCCCGGTTTTAGATGGGGTTTCCCGATTATGTGTTTGCCCTCGGTTTATCGGACATTATCAGTGACTGCACTCACATCGTCAAATTAATTATTTTTTATACAAATCTGTCGCCTACTCTCAGCCCAGGGCCTCCATCATCGCCGCGCTCCGATCTTCCTCTAAAAAATGTGAAACATTTTGTGGAAGTCTTCCCCTGCTTGTTACAGTTTCATCTACGCTTGAGCTTTCAGCATCAGGGTTGCTTTTTTTAATGGCTTCTAGAAAAAGCCTTCTTCTTACCAGTGCGCAATTTTTGGGAGCAAAAAATCTCATTCTAAATCCAACAATGTAGCAGCGACACGTAGCGTACATGTAAGAACCTGTTCACGCGGCAAAACAATGTAGCAGTGACACGAAGCGTACATGTTAGAACCTGTTCACGCGGCAAAACAATGTAGCAGCGACACGTAGCGTACATGTTAGAACCTGTTCACGCGGCAAAACAATGTAGCAGCGACACGTAGCGTACATGTTAGAACCTGTTCACGCGGCAAAACAATGTAGCAGCGACACGTAGCGTACATGTTAGAACCTGTTCACGCGGCAAAACAATGTAGCAGTGACACGTAGCGTACATGTTAGAACCTGTTCACGCGGCAAAACAATGTAGCAGTGACACGAAGCGTACATGTTAGAACCTGTTCACGTGGCAAAACAATGTAGCAGTGACACGTAGCGTACATGTTAGAACCTGTTCACGCGGCAAAACAATGTAGCAGCGACACGTAGCGTACATGTTAGAACCTATTCACGCGGCAAAACAATGTAATGGTAAACCGAATAATTCGGCCGAATATCCGGTTCGATAAAGGTTAAACCGAATAATATTCGGTATTCGGTTATTCGGTAAAACCAGTATTCGGCGCATCTCTAATAATTATGTATACAAATACAAATAATTTTATTGCAGTTTGTAGGTACATTAAGGATCTTAATATGGAATTATAACAATTCTAGATTTTCCCTATATTGCCTCACCAGCAGGCATGCAATACTGGAAGTGGGTTCACCGAGTAATTTAAAAAATTGACATTCCAGAAAAAAAACTATTATTACAGAAAAAAAGTCAAAATATGAAATTATCATTTCAATTATACAATGTCAAATTATAATTACAATATCAAATTTAACCATGTCAAGTTATAAATTTATTATAATGTCAAATTTAATCCATGTCAAGTTACAATAATTATAATATCAAATTTAATCCCTGTCAAGTTATAATTATAATGTCAATTTAATGCATGTCAAGTTACAATTACAATATCAAATAAATCCATGTCAAGTTATAGTTACAACGTTAAATTTAATCCATGTCAAGATTCTCATTATGTCATATTACAATACTTAGTACAATTATGATATTTCACAAATTTAGATTTTCGTAAGGAAGCTTTATCGTAGACAAAGTCGTTAGTTGTATAGTATGCCCAATTAGAAAGTCATTCGATATAATTCTGAACGAACTATCATTTTTAGGGTTCCGTACCTCAAAAGGAAAAAATGGAACCCTTATAGGATCACTTTGTTGTCCGTCTATCCGTCTGTCCGTCTGTCCGGGTGTCAAGACCTTTATCTCGGGAACGCGTGAAGGTATCAAGTTGAAATTAAAACCATATACGCAGATCCATAGTATCTTGCTGCAGAAAAAAGAAAAAAAATTCTTAGTTTTCGTAAAAAAAAGTTACAGCCGAATATGTCGTAAAAAACGCACATTTCGACACTCACAGAGGAATCAAAACCTATGGGGTACTTTCCGTTGACCTAGAACTCTGAAATTTGGCAAGAAGCATTGTGTTAGAGTACACTTAAAGGAAAAAAAACGAAAATTGGACATATTTTATTTAAACACAAAAAATAGTGTCTCTATGCAAGGAATGAGGGCCCAAATTTTAAAGAGAATTAACCGTATCATGTGGGGTACATATGAAAGAGCTTCATTAGCAAGCCAAAACAGGGTTTTAAATATTTACGATGTATATTTTTTCGGACTATGAAGGATGTTTCTTTTTTTTTCGGTTTTTAGGGTTCCGTACCTCAATAGGAAAAAACGGAACCCTTATAGGATCACTTTGTTGTCCGTCTGTCCGTCTGTCCGTCTGTCCGTCTGTCCGTCTGTCCGGGTGTCAAGAACTTTATCTCGGGAACGCGTGAAGGTATCGAGTTGAAATTAAAACCATATACGCAGATCCATAGTATCTTGCTGCAGGAAGAAAAATCAAATTTCTCAGTTTTCGTAAAAAAATGTTACAACCGAATATGTCGTAAAAAAATGCACATTCCGACACTCACAGAGGAATCAAAACCTATGGGGTACTTCCCGTTGACCTAGAACTCTGAAATTTGGCTCTGAACTCTGAATTAGGAAGCATTGTGTTAGAGTACACATATAGGAAAAAATCCGAAAACTGGACATTTTTAATTAAATCACAAAAAATAGTGTCTCTATGCAAGGAATGAGGGCCCAAATTTTAAAGTGAATTAACCGTATCATGTGGCGTATTATATGAAAGAGCCTCATTAGCATAAGCTAAAACAGGTTTTTAACACATTCTTCGCCCCCTGCAGACCCTTCACTTCAGCTGGGAACCAAAACTTGTTAGGCGAATTTTGATTAAGTACAGAGTGGCCGCGCAAAGCAACGTTGACTGCCTCAAACGCCGGCGGTTTACTGACTACTACAAAATGAACGGGACGCTCGCTCGGATCCGAGTGGGAGGCGCCGCTACTATAGTGCCCACTCGGATCCGAGTGGTGAGCAAGGAATGTGTTAAATATTTTTATGATGTATATTTTTCGGTTTATGAAGGCAAATATAAAAAAAATATGATTTCCCCCTTTTATTTAGTTTGTACGGAACCCTCGGTGGGCGAGTCTGACTCGCACTTGTCCGGTTTTTATTTTTTTAAATATTTATCTAAACAAGTATCAATGTTATAAGAAAAACAAAATACCCGAGTGCAGAAAAGAGGTTTTTGCAGCCTTACTTACGATTTCTTTACGCTTAATACGCTGTTGAGTGTACGTTTCTTGTGAGAAAGTATGCGTACAATCACTGTAAAAGATTATTGCGCATTCTCTAGAAAATATCTAGTAAAATCACTTGTTTATTACGAAAAAGTTCGCTGGAAGTTACAAAAACACGCGTTTTTTATATTTGTGTGAGATGTATGATTTTTATTACAAACAAATATGTATAGCCTTTGACACTCAGCAAGTGAAAACGAATCTAACGACACCTCTCACATCAAAATCGGTCAAGCCCTTTAGACTTTAGGCGATCATATAGAAACATACAGATATACATACATACCCACATACATACACTCGAAAAACCCCCCTCCCCCCTTCTCCCCTCTCCTTACCTTAAAACACATTTATAATGGAACAGTTGTCGGTGATTTTTTTGAGGTAGGAAATAGGTTTAATCCTGTTTTACCCGTTCCCGCGGGAATATCGGGATAAAAAGTATCTTAAGTGTTAATCCAGATTATAAACTACCTGTGTGCCAAATTTCAGCCAAACCTGTTTAGCCGTTTTACCGTGAAGAAGTAACAAACTGACACAAACTTCGCATTTACATTATAAGTGTGAAATGTGATGTGATTTATTAGCATTTCCTATTCTAAACTCCAATAAAACATACAAGTTATATATATATTCGTAATCACCGTTAAAAATTATTTGTTTTGATACCACACTCGATGTATTTTGAAATCATATTTTTTTTTGAGATTACTTTTTGCCGCCAAAATCTCTAATTTAGTTTTTTTTTTAATATTGATGTACCCAGTGTCACTCGCACGACTAAGACAAATCTATTGACACCACTCACATCAAAATCGGTCAAGCCGTTTAGGCTCTAGGGCGTGCCAAAGAAATATACATACATACATACATACGCTCGAAAAACATAACCCTCCTTCTTACGCAGTCGGGTAAAAACAAAACCTCCTTTTATCTACTAGTTTGTACGGAACCCTCGGTGGGCGAGTTTGACTCGCACTTGTCCAGTTTTATTGTTCACTAGCTTTGCTTAGTTTGGACTAGATGGTGTTGTGAAATGTCCACAAATATTTATTTATTTTTTAATATGAACGGCTGATATCACGAGTACATACTTTGTGCTCACGAGGTCTACTGTCCATAGAACTGTAAGTTTGTTGTATCGCTGTACTTATTACTTGTATTACTATTTAATTTATAGGTTTCGATTTGGTCACTAAAAGGTGAACTGATAATGATATTGGAAAGAATCGTGTTCACATTCGGTCCAGCGCTACAAGCCGGCTCTCTGCCGCCTCTCGCTGACCATATCAAGGTCACACTTCACGACAAGCTGATCGAAGAGACAGGTACCTATCCATGAATTAATGAAACTCTACGAGTATTTTAACTCGTCTGTTTACTGTGTTTTAGGATATTAGCACAGAATCCTTTAATATCATATAATGCCCCACATTATATAAGGATGACTCTTACTCAATTACGAGTAAAATTCGCTAAGGGCATACTTCTAAATTGATTAAAAAAAACAACTGTTCCGTACAAAAATAACAAGCTGTAGTCAACACAACGTTTCTAAGACACGTCTGATTGTTATTCGCGATTTTAGGATTGTGCTCATACTGAACGTTGTGTAGAATTATAAATATATTGACCTCCGGGTTAGCACAGACACCATTTTAACTCTTTACATAAGTTATTAAATATAATAATTACTAGTTAAACTATATTAGTTGTCTAATCGCAAACTGGTAATGATTTTTCCTATTTTTGTTTCAGATATATTCAAAAGTCGTGAAATAAGAAAGTTTATTCATTATATAGAGGCTCGGCCATTGCGTCTCTTCAGTTGTCGGATTATACCGCTAGATGCCTCTCTCCCTGGGATCGTACTCAGCCTCAGTATCTCGTACCTCATCGTCGTTATACAACTTACTCATATTGATTAATAATGATGAACGATTCTAATTCGTTTATGATTACATGTATTGAAATGAAACAACTTGTAACGAATAAGTAATTACATGTATTGAAATGAAACAACTTGTAACGAATAAGTAATTACATGTATTGAAATGAAACAACTTGTAACGAATAAGTAATTGCATGTATTGAAATGAAACAACTTGTAACGAATAAGTAATTACATGTATTGAAATGAAACAACTTAATTTAGATAATTTTAAGACCTGACACCAAACTGATAAATAGTTGAAAATATAACAAAAAACCGGACTAGTGCCAGTGTGACTCTCCCAACGATGGTTCCGGAAATCCCACGAAACCGGGAACTAAGTTGTTAAAACAAACTTTACTGTAATTGTTGTAAGAAACCCTACCATTATTTTAAAATCCCTGTTCAATGATACCACATAACAATCGACCGGCCGGTGTAAAAACGTCAGCAATATTTTCTCATGAGTCAACAAGGTTACTAGTCGTTGATTATGTTAGTAGGTCATTGGGTGTTGTGTTAGAGTTTATATTTAGGGCGTGTGTAATTTATATAATTTATTTTTATTAAAGGGGGAGTACTGTGGCACGTATTAATGTTAATAATTAGTAGATAGTAGGAACGTGTTTTGCTCATAGAAAGATAAGTCACCTTTAGAATATTTGCACGTTTACTTTAATATATAAGCTTGTTATTTATTTTAATAAACTAGACTTATACCATCTTACGTCTCATCATTTATCAACCCTCCGGGCTTCGGCAATTGGAAGCGGACAAACAAGACGCTTTCAACGACACCTCATTTGTTAAATTATGTAGCTTAGAAGTTATGAGGGAACAGTTGAACATACCCACATACCGGTCAGTGTTACATTAGTTAATCTGGGGGCACGGCCGTGCACCCGCCATGTGAGCCAGCGGGTACGGCCGGGACTATCTTTTCTCGAACACATTCGTCGGATTTTTAGACCCTCATAGCTTCGGCCTCGATAACACTAGAGAGTTCAAATTTTCAGAATCAAGTGTGGTCCACGGTCTAATAAAATGTTAAAAGTTTCATGTATACTTCATGTTTCTTTTATACTTTCGATTTTATTGATACCTAAAATACGCCGATTTGGCACAAATTAATTGATGATCATAAAAAGATAAAGTACTTGCTGAAGTCTTAGAAAGCTGAAATTTGGTATGTAGGCTACAATTTGCATACAAACAATAGAAAAATTAAGACATTTGTAACTTTCACACTCCAACCCCTATTTGGGGTTATCCCGTTCTCGTCATCAATAATATAGGGTACTTCCTGAAGTCCTAGAAAGCTGAAATTTGGTATGCAAACTACGATTGGTACATAAACAACAGAAAAATTATGTATTGAAGCTGGAAGCAGAGATAAGTATTGTAGCGTTAGATTTTGTAGAGTTAGCGGCTTGGCTCTTCAGATTCAGTCAGATCTCATCTGATATCTTTTTGTCAGTTCACTGACAAAAAGATATCAGATGAGATCTGCCATGTGTCGCATTGTCATGCCACTTTCAAGTGGCATGACAATGCGACACATGGCAACCAATTTTACATGAAATGTTTTTGGTGGGATTAATATGACACTAAACTATAAAATACACATAGCTTTGATATTGTTGATAGCGCCCCCCGTAACATACGCTTCAAGCGTGCAATCGCTCAGCCGGACCCTTCACAGGTTCCGTAGACTGAGGAGAGACGTCGCACGCCTGTAACGTCGAATGTGTTTCATTTTTTAACTGTTTATAAATTTGTAGATACTTCAGTGTGTAAAACACTCAAAAATATCGAATATTGATCTAGTTTTTAGGGTTCCGTACCCAAAGGGTAAAAACGGGACCCTATTACTGAGACTCCGCTGTCTGTCCGTCTGTATCTCATGAACCGTGATAGTTAAACATTTGAAATTTTCACAGATGATGTATTTCTGGTGCCGCTATAACAACAAATACAAAAAATAGAATAAAATTAATATTTAAGGGGGCTCCCATACAACAAACGTGATTTTTTTGCTCGTTTTTGCTCGATATTGATAACGGCAACAGGTAGACGCTTGAAATATTCACTGAATATTGAGTTACATTATTTACTTTAAAAATAAATAATTAAATTAATATTTAAGGGGGGCTCCCATGCAACAAACGTGTTTTGTTGCCGTTTTTATAGATAATGGTACGGAACCATTCGTGCGCGAGTCCGACTCGCACTTGCCCGATTTCATTTTTGCAATTCAAAGTGCCACTATAGAAAATCTTGCAAAAATATTTAAATTATCACATTTATGTAATTATTAAAAAACATTAAGAATAAATAAAAAGAATTGACATTAATCAGTTTGTTTTAGGTAAGCCCGCTTCATCATAGACCACAACACTGTTTAACATCAGCTGAGTTGGGAGTGAAGCGTATATTCCATCATTTAAATTAATGAAGCTTGATTATTTCATTTATGAATGCTAGATAGAATTGCACAGTTTTTGTATATGTTAGTCTATACCAGCTTCTAAGCATGTGTGCCAAATTTCGTAAGTGTATGTATATTTTTATGTTTATATGTTTGTCCACGTATTACGCAGAAACTAGAAATTTCTGTTTTATTTAATAAAGTATCTTTCAACTTAGGAGTCACCGTAAGTTTTATCAAAATCGGTTCAGTAGTTTTACAAGATATGGACTTTTTTAAATATGAACGTTTCAACGACGCTGTACTAACTACTGGCGGATTTGAACGAAATTCGGTAGGTTTATCACTCATACTATGTTAGAGGATCTGGCATACTTTATAACGCAAAAATTTGGCGTTACAATAGTCGTGAAGTGTGTTTGAAAATTAAACGAACTTATCCAGTGAAGTTTTGTGAATACAATTTTTAGTTTGACCTCATACAAGTGGCAGGAAGACGCTGGCTGGATGCAAGCCGCTTCCAATCGGTATTTTTGGAAATCCATAGGAGAGGCCTGCAGTGGACTTTTTATGGCTGAGGTGATGATGATGATGATGATGAATTTTTAGTTTCAAACAAAACGAGTAAATACTAAGTATTAAAATGAATAAAAATAAAAGTAATTAAAAAAAATAAAGGTGTCAGGCCCTAAGCTATCATCAACTCAGTCCTATACACACACCGATCTCAAAAATAGTTGGTGTACGTACCTACCTACTTAGGTAGACGCCCAATTTTAAGTGTTATTTCTCCCTTTTCCGTTAATTAGATTGCTTTGAAGTCGGTTTAATTTTTTTAAATTACTTTTATTTTATCCTTTCATTTGAAGCAAAACGGGGAAGTCGATTTCTAAATCTGACGACCAAACAATTCAATAGTCGTGGAGTTATTATGGAAAATCAACCAAAATTCAGTTTCGATTCTGTTGGATTAGCAAGTTGAAGTGGCTGCAGGTAGGATGTGCCCTGTACCTACTTCAACTTGTAAAGCACGCAGAATTGATGGCCAAAGGAGCCGAAAAGTTCTCGGACCACTTACCGGCAACACCTGCACAAAATGGAGACCACGTACCGGCATCACCTGCACAAAATGGAGACCACATACCGGCAACACCTATACAAAATGGAGACCACGTACCGGCAACACCTGCACAAAATGGAGACCACATACCGGCAACACCTGCACAAAATGGAGACCACGTACCGGCAACACCTGCACAAAATGGAGACCACATACCGGCAACACCTGCACAAAATGGAGACCACGTACCGGCAACACCTGCACAAAATGGAGACCACATACCGGCAACACCTGCACAAAATGGAGGCCACGTACCGGCAACACCTGTACAGAATGAGACTAAGTGAGAGTTCAAAATGCAGGTTCTGCTGCGAAGAAGACGAGACACCTCCTCCTCCACATCCTCCTTGAATGTGTGACACTCCACTGGCAAAGGAGCCAGCATTTAGGAGACCCTATTTTCTGATGTGAGGACGTTAAGGCCTCCGCCCTTATATCGCTGGTGTATTTTATGTTACACTTAGGCCTGCGGTAACCAATAGGGAAGATGTTACAATTAATTTAGTTGTTGTTTTAATGTTTAAGGTATATTATTATGACATGTTATAAGTTTTATGGGCCAATCAGTAGCCTGAAATAAATGAATTTGAATTTGAATTTGAATTTGAAGATGTTACAATGCAAGGGTCGCAGTAGGGGAGGCTCATGGCTTCCCATCCTACCTCGATTAGATTAGTTCAGGCGCATCGGAGAGTATACCCACATAACATAACATATACTGGTAGCGTAGAAAGATCAGTCATAAGGGAAGTGTCAGGTGGACACAGGCTGCATAAGTCACTCAAATCCATAAGGAACCAGTAGACTTCTTACGGCTGAATATAATTATACATAAAGTAGTCACAATAATGTATATCATGACTAACTATACTTATTTAGCTGCCTAACATTTCTATTTTTGTAATAAAATTGTAAATTATTATCATTTATTATCAAGATTTGGAGTGGAATAAGCCCGAAATATAATAAATCTGCTCATCCGGTACGCATTAATGACGTCGGAGATAATCAAAATTTAATAATCCACATACTTAAACCTAATGTTCGTTACAATTGAGGCTCGTGCACACTACACATATTTGAATTCAACTAATATTTAGCAGTGTACACTAGAACTTCTAGATTATTTTATTATTTTGAAGGAATGTAATATATTATTTAAAAAAACCGGACAAATGCGAGTCAGGCTCGCCCGTTACGTACAAACTAGTAGATACAAGTATCAATGTTAAAAGAAAAACAAAATACCCGACTGCAGAAAAGTGGTTTTTGCAGCCTAACTTACGATTTTTTTACGCTTAATACGCTGTTGAGTGTACATTTTTTGTGAGTCGGGTAAATAGATCCAAATCATATTTCTTGTGTGTTAAATTAAATTGGTAATAATTCGTGTTTAATTAATAATTATTAATATTTCACAAACACACAGAACACATACATCAAACACACAGAACACATAGGTACATCAAATTTTATGACACCCCTCTTTTTGCGTTAAGGTTATACATTAAAATTAATCGTCTGTAATAACCTTGAACAAATGAAAATGCAAACTTGAAAAACGACGGTGATGGTGAACGGTGATGATGATGACACAATTTTGCTTATGTCAGTCTCCAAGTTTTCAGCAGCTATCTCTGAGCCAATTTCATAACAATCGGTTCAGCCGTTTAGCCGTGAACAGGTAACAGATAGAGTTACTATCGCTGTTATAATATGACTACTTCTGTTAGGTTAGGATACTCTAAGCTATGATAGAATACCTTTCGACGCGGCAGCAGCAGAGCTCCTAAGCTATGATAGAATACCTTTCGACGCGGCAGCAGCAGAGCTCCTAAGCTATGATAGAATACCTTTCGACGCGGCAGCAGCAGAGCTCCTAAGCTATGATAGAATACCTTTCGACGCGGCAGCAGCAGAGCTCCTAAGCTATGATAGAATACCTTTCGACGCGGCAGCAGCAGAGCTCCTAAGCTATGATAGAATACCTTTCGACGCGGCAGCAGCAGAGCTCCTAAGCTATGATAGAATACCTTTCGACGCGGCAGCAGCAGAGCTCCTAAGCTATGATAGAATACCTTTCGACGCGGCAGCAGCAGAGCTCCTAAGCTATGATAAGCTGTTATAAATAGAGCTACCTACGAGTATGTTGTCATCGGCCAACTTGAATGTTGTAGTGCACCACTGTCGTCAGTCTGATAAGCGTATGGTCCGATGATATCCAAATCTTTTAGGCGCTTATATCCGATGGAACTGATTACTTATAAAGATGAACACTTTATCATTTAATGCTCTTTATTACATAATCTATACCACCTGCCTGCATGTATACCACCTGCATGGCAACCCGAATACGTTGCATTTATTTATCATAAACATCTGCAAGAGACAATCATACGAACAAGTATCTATATTAAAAGAAAAACAAAATACCCGACTGCAGAAAAGCAGTTTTTGCAGTCTAATTTCAGATTTTGTTGTGTTTGATACGTTTATTTGTTTGTTTTGTTGTGTTTTGGTGTGTTTGAGTACATATTTTATGTGAGAATGTATGTGTAAAATTGCTGTAAAAGATTACAAATGCGCATTCTTTATGATAATCCTAGTAAAGTGATTTGTTTATTACGAAAAAGTTCATTGGAGGTTGCGAATATAGTCCATGACACTCAGGGAGTGAAGACGTATCTAAGAACACTTCGCTAGGCTGTAGTCCGTATCATATAGAAACCAATACATACCCATATACATACATACAAACATACATAAATATATACATACACCCTTACATACATACATACACTGGAAAAACATAAACCTCCTTCTTACGCAGTAGGGTAAAAAACACATACAAAATAGTTAGGCATGAAGTAAGTTATGCTTCTCTAAAAGTCCTGAATAGATATATAACTTTAAGAGGTTATACCTAAGTATACCTTCTTTCTGAAAGTTGATTTTCTAACTTCCATGATTAGGTCACACTCAATTTACGATGGTTTCTGTAACACAAAAAATATATATTTATATACAAAATATATAAAAACTATAACTATCTTATCTCATTACCCGACTGCGTAAGAAGGAGGGTTATGTTTTTCGAGTATATGTATGTATGTATGTATATTTCTTTGACACGCCCTAGAGCCTAAACGGCTTGACCGATTTTGATGTGAGTGGTGTCAATAGATTAGTCTTAGTTGTGAGACTGACATTGGGTACATCAAAATTAAAAAAATCATAAGTTAGGCTGCAAAAACCTCTTTTCTGCAGTCGAGTATTTTGTTTTTCTTTTAACATTGATACTTGTTTTACTTACTACTCCTGACTATATCCTAACTTTAATATTGTAAAAGCGAAAGTAACTCTGTCTCTCTTTCTCTGGTGATGATAACGTAAAGTAACAGATAGACAGAGATGTCTATCTGTTACTTTACGTTATCATCATCAACGTTCTTCATCAGTCCGCGGGTGAAGCCTCGGGCCGCGGCTAGTGGTTCAATAAACGCCGGGAGACAGAGAGAAGAGTGAAGTACCTATTGTGTCTCTGTCCAGTTGGCTAAGGGAACCTACCTTGACTTAGCTCACGGGATAACAGCCATGAGGCGTGTTTACTTGACTTAGCTCACGGGATAACAGCCATGAGGCGTGTTTACTTGACTTAGCTCACGGGATAACAGCCATGAGGCGTGCTTACTCGCCGGTCGTCCCGATAATCGATTCGGTGAACATACGAGTACCCAAACAACTTTGGCGTATATATATTTTTTTATCAGCCCTGTTTGTACAAACTGTCCCACTGCTGGGAACGGGCCATCTTCTCATTGTGAGAAGGGTTAGGCCATAGTCTGCCACGCTGGCCAAGTGCGGGTTGGCAGACTTCACACATCTTCAAGATCATTGAGAACTCTCAGACATGTAGGTTTCCTCACGATGTTTTCCTTCACCGTTTGAAGTTGGCGGCAATCAACAATATATAATATACTATACTTACATTTGAAGAGGTTCCGGCTGGGTTCAGATACAACTGATAGTCATTCTAAGCACAGCCTCTGAGTTTGGGGTATTCAGGTTTTGAAGGTTCCGTTTGTAGCCCTTACTCTTGCCGTTTGACTCCTGTTTCCAGCGGCTTTTAAGTTTTTACAATTTGCGACGCGAAGCGACGGTGTGGCCGAGGATGAAGCTCGTCGATCTAGAAGATATCTATTCACTCTAGCCTTGAAAATTCCAAGATTGTAGGTCTAAGGAAACAGAGATGGCGGCAAAGTATTCCATTCTTGTGCAGTACGCAACAGGAATGTGTGTGAACGGATCTGTGCTTGATACAAATGAAGCAGTTGTCCCAGTGAGAAGTATCGCCTTACCTTATTAATGATTCCACTAAAATTTTTACTAGCCAGTTTAGCCTTAGATAAATGTAAATAAAACATATATTATGTGTATTAAATGTGTAAAAACCTAAGTTTATTTGGTAAAAAAAAACAACGGGTTGCACTCCGGGACTTCCGGGAGTGCCGGCAGAAGTGAAAACTAAAAAATAAAATAGCAAAAAGACTGACTCGTGAAGGATTTAACCAAAGATATTGTGTTTTACAAACAACCCCAACTCATAATGGGTAAAAATTGTGTTTTTAATGGGTATTTGTTTGTTTACGTGCACGAGTGTGGGCATTATGAAATAGATAGAAAAACTCTTACAAAATAGAGAAATAGAGTGAAAAAAATAAAAATAAGATAATAGTAGAGATAGAGTGGTGAAACGTGATTTTTCATGGTCTTGACAAAACTTCATAGAAGCTTCCAGAAAATTCACCGCCATTGGGCATAACTTGCTCGCTAGATTGTAACTTGCTTGTTAATTGTAATCGAGTTAGATTGTAACTAGATCTTAAATTACTTATTTAATCGAGTTAGATTGTAACTAGATCCTAAATTACTTATTTAACATTTTGATTCCCTTGCGAGTGTCGAAATATGCGTTTTTTGCGACATATTCGCCTGTAACTTTTTTTATGAAAACTGAGAAGTTAGATTTTTTCACAGCTCCAAGGGACAGTAGACTTGAGTATTTGATATGAATTTCAGCTTGATACCTCCACGCGTTCCTGAGAAAAAGGGTCTTGACAGACAGACAGATGGACAACAAAGTGATCCTAAGTATAAGGGTTCCGTTTTTCCTTTGAGGTACGGAACCTTCAAAAAAATATTTTTCCTCTCTCTTTTCTGTTTTGAATTGAGAACCTCCATTTCTTAAGTCGGTTAAAAAATATTTTTTCATCATAACGATAATTAGTTTTTAAGCTGTTTGAAAAAAACAAGTATGGCTCAATATTTCCGTTGCGTATCTTAGTCTTCGGTAATTATCTATATCACCTGTAGGTACTTAGCATTAATACGTAACTGATAACTTGATAAATAACAACAATGCACCGGCTACTGGTATAAAAGCCCTAAAAAAAATTATAGAGGCACATTCCTCTGCAAACTGTATGGAAGTCAAGATGAAAGTGGCATTCCTGTGTTGTGTACTGCTTCTGGCAGGTGAGTATCTATCTAAATATATCGGCCTTATAATCTATTTACTCCAGATATCTATTAAATGGTTATTTAATTTTATTATTATGAAATTCTGAAATAAGTCAAGTTAGTTAATCTAACTGATTTACTATATAGGTACTAAGAACGTAAGCAGCAGTTCTTAGAACGTGCGTTGGCTAAATATTATAATTCATTTTTAAGATCTTTGTACCTACCTATTACTTGAAACTATCATAATTCATTGTTCAATTAATCTGGTAGTTTGAATATAATGAGATTCTGTTTTCAGGCTCTGCGTCCAGCAGCCCTGTCGAAGCCAACAACATCAAACTGATCGACATCAATATCCCCGACTGGATTCTTGACTTAGTCAGCGGACTTGAAATCCCTGATGCCATCCAGAACATAATCGACAAACTGCCCGAGATAATCGCTGCCATCCCTGATATAATCGATAGATTGCCTGAGATCATCGCACAAATCGTGGAAAAGATTCCTAAAGTGATTGACGCTATAATCGACAAGCTCCCCGAAATTATCGCTCAAATTCCCGAACTGGCTGACAGAGTCCGTGAAATCCTTCAGGGGGTTATTGACAGGATTCCCGAGGTCATCCCCATTATTCTCGAGAAGATTCCCCAAATTCTTGAAGCTATTCCTGGCATTTTCGAACAGGTTCAAGAAATCTACAACAGTATTAGGGAAATTCTTGAAGGATTGGACCTTCCCGATTGGTTCCCTAACCTACCAGATCTCGAAGCACCTGAATGGTGGCCAATTGAGCTCCCTGAAATTGAACTTCCTGAGTTCAACCGCGCCACTCCCGGAATTCAAACTTCCGTGAGCGAGTATCCCGGTATTGTCCAAATTGAAATCGGTACTGGTCCCATCTGGGCTCAAGGTTGCGTTGGCAGCGTTTTGACTTCTTTCCACGTTCTATCTGCTGCTCGCTGCTTCTCCGGAAAGTAAGATATAGCAACAATAATTTGAATAACTTTACCAGCAATAAAAATAACATTTTTTAAACATTCAAACATTAAGTAGATTAATCTATGATAACACTAAACCTGAATGAAAGTCCTAATTTCAGTCAATGTACTTTCAGCCGCTACAATGATCGCTTCCGTCGTGTGGTAGCTGGTTCCTCGACTCGTTACGAGAGAGGTTACATTGCTCCCGTTGCTCGTGCCATCACCCACCCTAACTTCGGACGTGACTCCTTCGATGCTGACATCGCCGTTATTAGGCTGGCCAGCAGTTTGGTCCTCGGCGCTAACATCCAGCAGACTGCTATTGTACCTCAGGGCTTCTCTGTGCCTGCTGGTCTTGGCGTCACTCTCGTTGGTTGGGGCTCCACTGCTGTAAGTAAATTCGTATGATATAAGATTTTTCTTAATATTAGGCACCGATTGTTTTTTTTTTAATGCAAAACAAACTCACGCCTGGCCTCCAACATTGATAGATCTATGAAGAAAATCACTGTCCGAGATGTCACCGATTTCTTCGCCATTTTAGGGTTCCGTACCTCAAAAGAAGAAATAGAACCCTTGTAGGATCAATTTGTTGTCCGCCTGTCTGTCTGTCCGTCCATCCGGATGTCAAGACCTTTATCTCGGAAAAGCGTAAAGGTATAGAGTTAAAATAAAACCATATGCAGATCCATAGTATCTTGCTGCAGAGAGAAACATCAAACTTCTCAGTTTCATTAAAACAGTTACAGCCGAAGATGTCGCGAAAAACGCACACCTCGACACTCGCAAGGGAATCAAAACTTATAGGGTACTTCCCGTTGACCTAGAACTATGAATTTGGCAAGAACCATTGTTTTATATTAGTAATGATATTAATTTATATTAATTATATGTATGTATTATTTCAATAAATTATATTCTAGAAGCATTGTGCTAAAGTACATATATAGGAAAAAATCCGAAAACTGGACATTTTTAATTTAATCACAAAAATTCCTGTCTTTATGTGGAAGGAGGGTCCAAATTTTAAAGTGAATTAACCGTATCCTGTGGGGTATCATACTCGTATTATGAAGGAACATATAAAAATATATAATTTCTCTCTTTTATCTACTAGTTTGTATGGAACCCTCGGTGAGCGGGTTTCACTCGCACTTGTCCGGGTTTTTTATTTTATATTAGACTTGTGCTTGACCGCTAAATCACCAAATGTCAAATAATTTATAGACACCCAGTTTATAATTATCGCTAAATATCTACTCATGAAGACTATTGCATATTTTATTAGTACGTGTAAAACTGGTCTAGCTTTATGATTAGCTCTTAACATTCCAAAATGATATCTATTACAAATACAAATACAAATAATTTATTCATAACGCCCAAATTACAAGTCAAGTTCATAATAAATCATGTGAAAGGGTGGTTGACTAAACTATTTTGATATTAATGATTCATTAATTAATTGAAGTGATAAAAATAATAATAATAATTATTATTATTCATGTATTTATTTATTTTCTTAAGTATAAATTTTTACAATATTTTTATAAAATCACATTAAAAACATTATAAAAACCTACACCTAGATTGCCACCGGCAACGGGGCAGGGCCCAAGCTGCTGGCGGTGGAGGCTACAGAGTGAGGAACCTCCTGACAATGCGTGCCGTGACCAAGATAACTGCCTTCTGCATTCGACCCTTGACCCAACCATCAAGCGAGAGCCTCTTAAGATGTTGGTCAAGGCTCTTCGCTATTAAACCGTTTGCCGATACGACTATCGGAACAATGGTCGTCGAGTCAACATCCCACATGGCGGTTATCTCGTGAGCCAAGTCAAGGTACTTGCTGAGCTTGTCCTTCTCAGCCTTCACGAGATTCTCATCATGTGGGATGGTGACGTCAACGAGCACTGCCCGGCGTTGGGAACGATCTACAATCACAATATCAGGCTTATTGGCAACAATAGTCCTATCCGTGATAATAGAACGGTCTCAATAGAGCAAAGCACGGCCATTCTCAAGAACCGGCGCTGGTGCGTATTGATAGTACGGCACCTCGGACTCAACAAGGCCGTATTGAAGAGCAAGTTGCTGGTGGATGATCCTGGCTACTTGATTGTGCCTGTGCAAATACTCGCCGTTAGCAAGATGCGAACAACCGGAAATAATATGTCGGAGAGACTCTCCGGGACGGTGGCATGCCTGACAAATGTCGACCGTACCGTCTTTCATGATATATTTCCGATAGTTGTTCGTCTTGATAACTTCATCTGCAATCGCACAAGCAAACCCTTCAGTTTCACCAAAGAGGTCACCGAAGCGTAACCAGTTCACCGACGCAAGAAGGTCTACATCGGGCCCTGTTAAGGCCCGGTAGAACCTCCCGTGTAGCTCCTTGCCCTTCCATACGTCCCTACGATCTTCCATGCTGAGCACCGTTGGTTTGCGCCAATTCTCTTTTGCCAAGGAGAGAGGCGTCAGGCCCTTGTCAACTGCCATTACATCGTAATGAATCCCACATTCGTTGTTGCGGAAATTTATTATTATTTATTATTAATTTGAAAGAATTTTAATGAGGATTGTGATTTTTTTAATTTTTTTTAATTTAAGTTTTTAAATTGTCAGTTTTTTTGTTTCATAATAACATGAAACAGAAAAACTGTCCATTTTAATGTCCACAATATTAAAATACACTCATGTTTCTCAGGAAGGGAAACTGCTCGAGGACCGCAACCTGTACCAAGTAGGACTATCGGTTATTGACAACAACGCCTGTGCTGATAGCTGGAGCCGTATCCCTCCCATCACCATCACTGCCAACATGGTCTGCGTCGGTGAAGCTCAATACGGTGGCCGCAACGGTGATGTGCGTGACTTGGGTGCCCCGATGTACTACCAGAATATCCTCTTCGGTGTCAAGACTTTCAGCGCCAATATCGGCAATCAACTTTTACCTGTTGGCGGCACCGCTGTTGGATCTTACACCAACTGGATTATCGCTAACGCTGTTTAAATTCGGAATGTCAACTGTTAAGTTGTATTTATTAAATGTTTATTTGTATTTGGTTGTTTCTGTTTGAATTATTGCTTACACCACGGTATAAGTAGATAGGTAGTGGGTTTGAAACTTAGCACTCTACATTTCTTAATGACATATATGACAAAATATCATATTTTTTACTAACGATGATGTTAATGAGTGTGCCCAAGATTTACTAAATTAAGTACAATTATTTGTTTGTATTGTCAATATAATAACTTTAATATACCTATCTATATAACAAAACATATAATTGGCCAATTTTGTGTCGGAGCACGAGCAGTGTAGGGTTTCGTAGTTGCGGTCTAAAGATAGATCTATTTCGTCGCTTGCCTCTCTAACTGACGTATCTCACATTTTTCTCGAAACTGAGTTATCTACACCATCTTAATTAATTTTGCAAGACAAATCGATCTGTCTAATCGACGTATCTGTATGTTTTACCAGTTTTGAGATATCACAAAGGTTGGGGCAGGTGTATCTACACTTGGGGTGTAGTGGTGGTCGCCTCCTCGTATGCCCGACTGCTACCTTTCTTCCTCCTTTTGGGGGGGAAGGGTAGTAGTGGGGCTGGTGCACCCTGGGCACTGTCAATAACTTCTCCTCCTTTTGAGGGGATCTTATTGACAGTGAGCGAAATGACCGGCGAGAGGGGACCTTCTTCGCGTGATCTACACGGTTTGTGTAGAACTCGCGCAGAAGGTCGAGCGGAGGCTCAGTGGGAGCGAAGAGCATTCCGGCTCGTACAGCCGCGTCGGGGGCCCTATGCGTGCCCGTTAGGGCGACGTGTTTCGGGACCGACGTGGCCAGACGAGACGGAATGACACGAGGGCTCTCCACGTGTCCCTCTGAACAGCAGAGGGCACAGTGGATGAGCAAAGCTCGGGCAGCGAGCGGAGAGGCGGTGGATCCGTGATGGATCGGAGTGCGGCTGCGCGCGTCGACTCTCTGTAGGTGGCTGGTCCCTCGGATCGGCTGCGTGCTGGGAGTCGCCGTGTGGAGCAAACCGAATCCTAAGGTTCGGGGGTTGCCGAGAGGAGTGTTCGCGTTCGCGAGTCCGGAGCCGCATCGCATTCTGCGGGGCGACTCCGGGCTCGCGCGCGGGCATGGTCAGCGGGAGGCTTGGCCACTAGACCCCCCAGGGGAGGCTCTACCCTTCAATTGAGCCTAAAATTACAATGAACAGAACGGATTTGCAAAAGACTACCCAGGAGGGTCTCGTTAGTGTGTCTAACGAGGAATCCCTTCGTGCTTCGGCACGCTGCCCCGCGTACTCTGGGGGGGGCACAAACCGTCAATCAAACATGGAAAAAAAGAAGGAGAAGAAGAAGAAGGAAACAGAAATCCTTGCGCCTGAAAGGGCGAGCAGAAGTGATCAGACAGGAGAGGGGTCTGGTGTTCGAGCTGCTAGTGGCAGCAAAAGAAGGCGGAATGATGATATCGGCATTGAGCTGTCAGCAAGCGACACCGATAGCCTGCTCTCCATAGAGCCCACAATGACGGAGCAGGAGGAGAAGAGGTTCCGCAGGAAGCAATTCCTGGCGGAAAAACGGGTACAATCTAGTCTCGAGCTAGAGAACGAGCTGGAGCAGAGAGCGCTAAGTGCTCAGCAAGACAGAGCCAGGCTGAGCTTTGAAAGAACCACGCTCACCGACGAGCAGCTGGTCGTCCAGCTTAATCAACGGGCCGAGGAGGATCTAGGCATTATCACGAAGGTGACGCTGAGGTCTGGAAACCTGAAGGGTACGTTTCAGCGTGCCCTAAAGGAATCCGTAGCCTCGTTGAAATCCGTGACGGAAACCCTCACCAAAAGAACGGTGAATGCCGAGACGACTATGCTGCTCGAAGCCAATACGCAACTGCAAAATGAGGTGTCTGTGCTTCGCCAGGAACTGGCCGAGCTACGTGAGAGAATGGAGATGGAGGGGAACCGAGGTACTTCTTCCGATGTACCCCCAGGGCTACAGATTGCTGACATAGAGATGTCAAGCTCGCCTGGCCTACACGGTTCAGAAATGGAGACCATGGCGCGCTCTATCATGGACCACGTGGGGAATATGATAAACGCGCGATTCGAGGCGTTAAACGACCGTCTCCTCCCGGAAAAGCGAGTCCGTCCACCTCTCGCTGCAGACCGCAGGAGAGAGGCTGTTCTGCCTGGGCAGCTTAACCCAACGCATCCCGGCTCCAGCGGATTGAAGAGCTCAGTTCCAAACCAGCTCTCAAAGACGAAAGGAAAGGCAACACCGGGCATCCCACCAAAAGGAAAGGTAGCTGTTTCCCAACCGGCTCCAGCTGAGAACGAGGCGGGCTGGTCTGTGGTGACGAGGAGAGGCAAGCTGGCGAAGAAGGTCAACCCGCCAGCCCAGAAAACTTTTCCTTCGAATCTGAATTTGCGACCCGCGCGCTCCTCAGCAGTGGTTATAACCTTACAGGCCGCGGCCGAGGAAAAGGGCATTACATATGCCAGTATACTGGCGGACGCTCGGAATAAGGTCAGCCTTGCCAGCTGCGACATTACTGGATTGCGTTTCCGAAGGGCGGCAACTGGAGCCCGGATCTTAGAGATCCCGGGCACTACGAGTGGGGGTAAAGCCGACACCTTGGCCCAAAAACTCAAGGAGGTGCTGGACCCAGTGGCGTAGCTACCTTGGGTGGCACCCGGTGCGGAAGTTGGTGGTGTCACCCCATCGAAAGTAAAAAGCAATAAATTTTATATGATAAAGGTCATGGATCATTTATTATTATCATATTATTCAATAATAAATACACGTTTAACAATTCACGCCAACCAAACACAACACACTTCACGAAACAAATGAGAAATGTTGCAACTGAGACGTCAAAGATCGCGATTATGGAACGGGGAACCCCTCACGATAGCGTCAGGCTCTTTTGCGGGAATCCCCGAATTATACATAGAGCTGAGCTAGTGCTAGTGGAGGAATCCCCGAAAAAGAAATTTTTATGCTAGCGATTTTTTTTGTTTGTACATTGTTCTTAAAGTTAAGAGACCGGGTGGGTGTCACCCCAAAACAGGTGACACCCGGTGCGGCCCGCCCCCGCCGCCCCCCCTTTGCTACGCCACTGGCTGGACCCGGAGATGGTTCGGGTATCAAGACCCACAAAGTGCGCAGAACTGCGTATCACAGGTCTTGATGACTCGACAACGTCTCCGGAAGTTGCGCACGCGATCGCGAGCCAAGGTGGCTGCTCTGTGGACTCTGTCAGGGTGGGAGAAATACGGCGCAATTACCAGGGCGCTGGTACAATCTGGGCGCGCTGTCCGGTGGAAGCCGCTAAAAAGCTTGAAAAGGAGGGGCGCTTATTGGTAGGCTGGATTGCGGCCCCGGTAAAGCTGCTGCAGGTCCGTCGAATGAGGTGCTACAGATGCCTGAGTGGCCATGCTCGCGCGCTGTGCACCTCGGAGACGGACCGAAGTGACGAGTGTTATCGTTGTGGACAAACGGGGCACAAAAGGGCCAACTGCACCGCTGAATCAGCGAAGTGCTCATTGTGCGCAGCCGCCAATAGACCGGCAAACCACTTAGTGGGGAGCAAATCATGTTCCCCACCCAAGTCGAAACGCCCCATGAGAGGGCCTGACGGGGCAGCCAATCGCGGCCCTCCAACAATAATACGGAACGAGGTGGAGATCGCCAACGACAGCTCATAGTATGGCCCACAACATATTGCAAGGCAACCTCAACCACTGTGCTAATGCTCAAGACCTGCTTATGCAGAGCATGGCACAGTGGTCGATAGAGATCGCAATAGTCGCCGAGCCGTACTTTGTCCCACCCCGGGATAGCTGGATGGGGGACGTCGACGACTCGGTGGTCATCGTGGCGGGTTCTGCCACTCCGCCTCCCATCATAGTGGCCAGGGGCAGAGGATACGTGGCGGTGAAATGGCGAGGGATTATAATTATCGGAGTCTATTTCTCACCGAACAGATCCCTCGCCGAATTTGAGGCTTTCCTGGTTGGGCTGGGGGCCCTCATTGGGCAACTATTGCTCTGCCCGGTGCTGGTCGCTGGAGACCTCAATGCCAAGTCAACGACGTGGGGGTCTCCGGCGCCCAATGTTTTTGGCAGTGCCTTGGAGGACTGGGTGATGATGACTAATCTAGACATCATCAACCGCGGGAGGACCAATACCTGTGTTCGACACAATGGAGGATCGATCGTTGATGTCACTTTTGCCTCCCCATCAGTAGTGCAGCACATCAGCAACTGGAGGGTTCTCGTGGAGGAGGAAACTGCGTCAGATCACCTATACATTAGGTACGAGTTCTCCTCTTCCTCAGTCGTTACTCAACGCCAGAAAGGTAGAAGCAGTCGCTTCCCAAAATGGGTCCTAAAGAGCCTGGACCGGGACCTGCTCGTAGAGGCTTCAATCGTCCGGGCTTGACAGGCGAGCCCAGAGAGTGCGCCGGATGCCTTGGACATCGAGCGAGAGACAGCGTGGTTCCGGGACGGGATGACCCACATCTGCGACGCGAGCATGCCCAGAGCCAGCCCACGTCCACCGAGCGTCATGTATACTGGTGGTCTCAGGACATCGCTGCACTACGCAGTCAGTGCGTAGCAGCCAGACGCCAGTATACAAGATCTCGACGGCGACATAATAGAGACCTGGACGTCGAAAACCTGCTCTATGAGACTTATAGAAGCTCCGTCAAGGAGATGATGCGGGGAATCTCCGACGCCAAAACTCGAGCCAGAGCCGAGCTGCTGGAGACACTCAGCTACGACCCATGGGGGCGCCCATACAAGGAGGTAAGGCGGAAGATCCGCCCTTGGGTGCCCCCACTGACTGAGACACTCGACCCTCGGCTCCTCGAGAGTGTCGTTGGGAATTTATTCCCGGAGAGATCAAATTTTCAGCCGCCAAACATGGCTACATCTCCTTTGAATGAAGTAGAAAGGGTAGAAGAGATTCCTCTCGTGTCGGAGGGGGAACTCGGCGCAGCCATACTGAGGCTTAAAGCGAAGGACACCGCCCCGGGTCCGGACGGGATTCCCGGCCGGGCCTGGGTGCTGGCGCTAGAGGCCTTGGGGCTGCGTTTAAGGACCCTCTTTGACGCATGCTTTGATCAGGGGCATTTTCCAAGAGAGTGGCGAGTAGGTAAATTGACGCTTATTAGGAAGGAAGGGCGCCCGCAGGACACACCGTCAGTCTATAGACCAATAGTCCTACTGGACGAGATCGCCAAACTCTTTGAGCGAATAATAGCGTCGCGCCTCTACAGGCACCTAGAGGATGTGGGGCCAAACCTGGCAGACTGCCAGTTCGGGTTCCGTAAGGGCAGGTCCACGATAGATGCGATTCTGCGAGTGAGGGCCCTTGCGGACGAAGCCGTGGACAGAAAAGAGGTAGTTGTCGCAGTCTCTTTGGATATCGCTAACGCGTTCAATTCTATCCCTTGGAGCTGCGTGAGGGAGGCACTCGCGTTCCACGGCTTCCCAAGATACCTGCAGGCCATACTAGCCGCCTCATACCTGGCAGAGAGGGCGGTAATATATCCCACGAGGAATGGGTGGTCGAGGCATACCATGTCGTGCGGTGTTCCACAGGGCTCGGTTGTAGGCCCAGCCCTGTGGAACATCGGCTACGACTGGGCCTTAAGAGGCGTTCTCCCTCCGGGCGTGAGTGTCACCTGCTACGCGGATGACACTCTAATCATTGCCAGGGGAGAAAACTTCGAAGCGGCTGCTCGACAGGCTACGGAGGCGGTGAACAGGGTGGTGCAGAGAATTGAGATGTTGGGACTGCGGGTAGCGCTTGAAAAGTCGGAGGCCCTATGTTTCCACGGCCCCAGAAAGGCACCGCCCGCAAACGCCCACATTTCCATAGGAGGTACACAGGTCAAGGTGGAGTCCTCTATGAAGTACCTGGGGCTCCATCTTGACAGCAGATGGGATTTTACCTATCACTTTACAGAGCTGGTCCCGAGACTCAGAGGTGCAGCAGGCGCCCTCAAGCGCCTCATGCCGAACCTGGATGGCCCAAGTGCCTCGAGTCGACACCTCTATTTAGGAGTGCTAAAATCGATGGCGCTGTACGGAGCTCCAGTGTGGGCGGACACCCTGACCCGGAAGTCAACCGCTCTCCTGAGACAACCTCAGAGAGCGATGGCGGTCGGGGTGATACGCGGCTACCGCACTGTCTCCTTCGAGGCGGCATCCGCGCTGGCAGGCTCGCTACCGTGGGATTTGGAGGCGGAGCTCTATGCTGCCATGTACAGATGGCGTAGAGAGCTCCGTCTCCGAGGAGTTGATCCCCCACCAAGCCTGAGGGAGCGATGGAAAAGAAGGGCCCATAGGGACCTTGTAGAGAAGTGGCGGGTGCGCCTCGCGCAGCCCTCAGCGGGACTATGGACAATGCTCTCCCTCCACCTCCCATGGTCCTGCCAACCTTGCGGTTATAAGGACCGAAACGTGGACAGACGACCCACGACGGCGTAGATCGCTGCCCTACAAATGAGCGTCCCTTTCACCATCATTCTGCGGCCCCGAATGGGGCACGGACGTCACAGAACGACCTTCGTCGCCGGGCAGTCCGAGTAGATTCAGCGCGCAGAGCGCACAGCGTGCCATGCATGCGCAAATTCGCGCAGGCGCCCGAAGCTGCTCGCATCACGCACCAGGTCCGCGTAGTAGACTGGTCCCGCCTCTGGTCGGGAAATCCCATCCATCATTCTACCACGCATCTCCTCATATAGAGGACAGTCCCACAGTACGTGGTGCCTGTCCTCCTCAGCCATTCCGCACTCACACTTACTTTCCTCACACAACCGCATTTCCGACAGCCGCTTATTAAAGCACCCATGGCCGGTCAGGATCTGTGAGACCTGGTAGTCGGGCTCTATCCAATTCGCCTTCAGCCTATCACCTACGTCGGGGAAGAACGCAAACAGTTCGCGACCCTTGGAGTCAGACGCCCACCTGTCCTGCCAATGGGAAACAACCCCGGCCTCAATAACGCGCTTAATGCGCCCCTCCTCCTCACGCGTCAAACCCTCACTCTCTGTCCAGCGCCGGCCAGCACGGGTCACCTCCAGGTCCGCCGGAAAAACTCCCGCTAACACCGGCAGCGCTGCTGTACTACACGAGCGATACGCCTTCGTTAGCAGGATTAGGGACGGCCTTTGCGTCCTCTGCAAAACGCTGCGGACCACGTAAAGAGCGGCGCGTGCATACCATACGGCCGCCGCATAGGTCAGGGTAGCGATATAGGTGCCCTTGTACAAAATGCGGAGCGCCTTATATCGCAAGCCCCACGATGAGGCCGAGACACGGGACATCTTGCCGAAACACTTGCTCGCCCTCTCACCGATGTACTCTGCATGCGGGGCAAAGGATTGGGTTTGGTCAGTGACGACTCCCAATACCTTTGCCTTCTGTACATTTGTGACGGAGTGACTATCACATTTGATGACCGGGGGGCGCTGGAATTTGCCCTTCAGCGTCATGGTTTGGGACTTAGCTGGGGCAAAGCGTAGCCGATTTTTGGCCGCCCACTCCTCCGCTAAGCCCAACACGGTTGCGGCCAGACGCTCCAGCTTCGCCCGTGAATCCCCCCGCAATATGATAGTCACGTCGTCAGCGTACGCCACCATCTCCACTCCTTCCATCGCTTCCGGGAGAGCAAGCAAGTCGTTCAGCAAGACATTCCACATACTCGGCCCCACGACTGACCCCTGCGGGCAGCCCATCGTCGACTCCTTCCACACCACGTGGTCCCCCGCGATCAATGCCGTCCGGCGTCCACGAAAGTAACCCGTCAACAATCCGAAGATGTTTGGCGGGCAACCCCGCTTAGCCTTCAGCATGATCATGGGCCACCACGCGTTGTCGAAGGCGCCACTGATGTCTAGAAATATGGCCTGCACGTACCGCTCCTCCGCAGTCTTCACAGCGTCAAGCAGAGCCCACAATGCCGTCACCGTTGAGCGGCCCGGAGAAAACCCGTGCTGACGGGCACTAATGTTGAGGGTGATGCTGGGGGCACATTGGAGGATCAACTTTTCTAGGATCTTCCCTAGAACCGGAAGCAGCGTTATTGGGCGATAGGCCTTTGCATCTGTAAGAGGCTTACCATTTCCCTTTGGCAGCACAAGTAGGCGTCCATCCTTCCAGACCGGCGGAAATACGCCCTCGTTCACGCACTTCCCGTAGACGTAGACAAATTCAGCCTCGGCGAACGGGTAGGCCCGCTGCACGATCCTGGCAGTAATGCCGTCAAGTCCCGGGGCGACGTGTCGAAGGCTCCTTATTATTTTACGGAGCGCGTCAGCGGTCGGGGGGTCGGCGTCACGTCCAGACGGCGGGAGCGCGGCCATGAGTCGCACCTGACTATGGTAATCGGTGTCCTCTATGGGATTGTCATCCGGGCAAAGCGCCCTTACCAACGAACTCATGGCCCCGCTCACGTCGTCCGGACACTGACCCGCATATTCCACCCCGTTGACGACATTCGCCGGCGCTCGAAGCCTTCCACACGCCGCCCGGTAAGCCAGGCCCCACGGATCCGCATTTCCCGCCTCAGCCATGCGCACGTTAAAAGCAGCTTCGGCATCCTTCATTTCTGACCTATACATTCTTCTGCACTCGTGAAAATCATCTTTCGCTCTCTCCTCTCTCGCACCACCTAAACCACGCACACTCTGCCACTTACGCCTAGCCTTGCACTGACGGGCGCGGAGACGGTCGAGGGCCCGTGTCCACCATTCATAACCCTTATCATGCTTCGCAACTTTCACTCTGCCCAGACATTCAGTAGCCATTCGCTCAATCACCTCTGTGAACCGTTTGGCCACTATTTCCGCAGGCCCGTCTAGATTCATCCGTCCCATTCGCTCATGGATTCCCGTTTCGAAACGGACCCAGTCCACCCCGCGGTCCCGGTAACGTTTCTGCTCACAAGCTTCGGGCTTCACGCCGGCTCTGCCCGCTGAATCCACCGAGCCACCGCGTGTGACGCCTTTGATGGCGAAGGTAATCAAACGGTGATCGCTCGAGGACACTTCATGTACACACCACTCGGAGACGCGTGCGCCTCGAGTGGTGAGTGTCACGTCGATACACGATTCACCGTTAGGGGAGCTGAATGTGGCCAAGGACCCCTCGACATTGTGGATCACGAGGCGCCGCGCATTGATGAAGTCTTCCATCTTAGCGCGGCGCTCCGTGACCGTGTGGCCTCTGCCGGTGTAGTGCCGAGGCAGCGAATGCCACAAGGGGGAGTGCGTGTTGGCGTCTACGCCGACAACCACCTTTGCCCCCTGCAACCGATCAAGAACAAGTCCCAACCGGTGCAGGTATGGGTCTAAAGGGTCCGCGTACTGGAAGTACGCGGACACCAGGTAGATGTCGAGCCCGCCAACGTGCACCACCACCATGTGACTATCGCTCAGGTGGTGCAGAACCGCACACGGGAACACTCTGGTGCGGAGGTATGCACCCGCTTTCGGGTGTCCTTCGCACTGGGAGAGAAACTCGACCATGGGGTATTGTTCCTGAACTAGAACAATATCCAGGTCGAGCTCTCTCGCTATAGAGGGGAGCTCCCGTGTCGCAGCCTCTGCACCCCCGAGATTGAGCTGCCCCACTCTTATGTCCAGACTAAGAGCCATAGTGAGTGCTGTTTATCAGGCGGTCCTCTGCGTGCTTGCGTGCTGGGCAGTCCCGAGACGCGGTCGGGTGCTTCGCGTCGCGCTTGAATCGCTTGCACGTAGCGCAGCACGCAGTGGGCGACTCACATGCATCTGCTCTATGGCCAGTCTGGCCACATCGCCCACACGTCTCCTCCTTGGCACGGCAAAACTTCTCCGGGTGCCCATACTGTTGGCATTTATTGCAACAGGTCACCCGGACGAAGTCAACGACTTCTGTGACGACCCAGCCTATATACACAGAGCCCTTATGTAGAAGAGCCTCACGCAACCCAGGGGTCACGTGGAACACCACAGTGGTGTCCTGGTTACGGTGACCCTTCTTGAAAGCACCCTGCATCTCGGCCTTCACGCGGTCCAAGGTCCAGGAGGTGCCTTCAAAATTCTGCCGTACGAGGGAGTCAATGACTTCCTCGTACGTCGGGTCGCCTTCTACCCGCTGGAGTGCAATCAATGGTTTGCGACTCTGTGGCTCCGTAACTCGTAATCCTGGGGGGGTCGCACTTTTCAATCTTGCCGCCGCCTCGGGAGAGGTCGTCTGGACGACCACACCAGCATTACCGACCTTCCGCACATTGGAGATGCCAATGGACATAGCCTTGGGGTCGATTGCCTTTTTCAGCTCCTCCTTCGTGTCAGCCGCCGTTTTTAGGACTTCATTCCCCTCAGAGGGGTAAAAGGCCAAGACCGGGCCTGTATTCCGTCGGATCGGCCTAGAGTTCTGTCCCGGTGCCGTCCTGAGGACGCTGGCAAAGGTGGGCACAGCGTTGGGCACCGGGGCAGAAGCCCGTGTCAGCCGGATCTCCTGGGCCTCGCTCTCTGCCTCACATAGCTGGAGGCCAAGAGCCCCAACAATGGTCAGGATGTCCTGGCCGTGACGGTTGATGACGCCGACCTGCTCTTTGTTGAGCTTTGATCCAGGCCCGGATGCTACCGCCACGATTGCCCTAACCGCGCGATTCGCCCTCTCCAATAGCGAGAGCTTCGAAGCGGTGCTTACATTAAGCGGGCCATCTGCCTCGGAAGCCGCTGTAGTCGCGCTAGTGCTGCTTGTTGTTGCAGGGGGAGCCCCTGTGGGCGCCTGAGTAGGCGCATCCGCTACCGGCACCAGCACAAGGGGCGCAGCTGCCGCCACTGCCCCCTGGGCTGAGGCAGGCGAAGTCGCCCGGCTGCTGGTTGCCGAGGTTGACGGCGGGGGGGCCTCCAACTTTGTTGTAGCCCGGCGGCTTGTCGGCCGCGCGGGGGGCGGGGGAGACCTTTGTAGTCTTGTCCGCGGAGAGAATAGGTCATTCTCCTTCTCCAACTCACTCATCTTTACACTGTCTTACCGTGCCGGTTCATATGATACCCGGTAAGAAATCAACAAAATATATAGAGCAATATAAGAAAATTAACAAAAGCGCCTATTAAAATAATTTAGCATTAGAATAAAGAAGTCGGAAAAATATAGAAGCGCCTGCTAAGAAGTACAATGACCACACCACAATACAATGAAACTGGGTGAGGGGGGGGGGGGAGGGAGGGGGGGGTGAAGGAAGGGGGCGAGTGGGGGAGGGGGTGAAGGAAGGGGGCGAGTGGGGGAGGGGGTGAAGGGGGGGTAAGGGGGTAGGGGGGGTGAAGGGCACTAGGCACAGGGGGAGGAGGGTGCACACACAACACAATATGGCAAATGGCCAATCGGGCCAGTCCACACAACACCACACAAAAAGAAAAAGAAAATATCCAAATACAAAGAAACAATCAAATAATAAATAAAGTGGCAAATGGCCAATCGGGCAAGTTCACATAAACACAACACAAAAAAGAAAGTAAAATGTCAAATATAGCAACAATCAAAAATAATAAATAAGTGTCACTGTCACAGGTAAACGTCACTTTCGCAAAGTCACACACACACAAAATGTCACTGTCACTTGAGAGGGGCCGTCAGTCACAAATGTGATGACGTCACACGCACTCACACACACAAAGAAATACACACAATATTAAACAATTAAAACAATACTCACCGGAGCTCCGAGCGCACGACCGTCCTCGACAGAAGCCAACGACGAAGTTGGACTGGTTGGACAGGGCGCACGGGTCGCTTACCTTCCGGCTTGTTCAGGTACTTTCCGGCCACGGCTGTTTTGGAAAGTACCTATGCCGAGTAGCCGGAAGGGAACCGACGTCCGTGTGCCACCACTGCGGCGCCGACGAGGACACGGCGCAGCATACGCTGGAGGAGTGCCCGGCATGGGCCAGCGAGCGCCGTGACCTCACGAGCGCAGTCGGGGGCGATTTGTCTCTCCCAGTATTGCTTCGTGCAATGCTGGCCGGTGAGACAAAGTGGATGGCGGCAGTTTCCTTCTGTGAGCAAGTCATTCTCCAGAAGGAAACGGCGGAGCGCGAACGGGAGATTGTCTCCGATCTCCCCATGCGCTGCCGGAGAACTGGGTTTCATTTACGTCAAATAAGATTCGGGGGAGCGGGCGGAAGGGTACCTTGCGCGTGCTCATTCACAGACGCGATAGCACTGAGGCGTGGGGGAGGGAAGCAAGATCTCCAAACACGATCGATCGTGCGCCATTTGCCGCGAGGCCGCCGGTAAGGGAAACAGTGTGCGTGCGTGACGCAGCGGAGTAAACGCTTACGAGTCAACAGGTAATGTAATCTTCATTCAATTTTTAAGTTTTGTTTTATGATTTTGTATTTGTAAGTGTATGTGTTGTGCTGCATGTGTCCGCTGCGTGGACTGTGTGCTTTTATCGCTCTTCTGCGTTGTTTAGAACTGTTGGTGGAACCAAATAATATGCACCGCGCTGTATCGCGACCTCTAAGTGCCCTAATGACTTATATAGTAGGTAGGTACAAGTGGCGGTACGTATGTAAGTCATAGTGTTAGTAAAAATAGGTACCCTAATGTTTAAAATATATACAAACCAGTTGGTTTGTATATATTTTAAACATTTTTTTTAACATAGTGTGCCGCTTTATTACCTAGGTTTTTTTTTGTTTTGCTACTAAACAGTCTATGTTTAATGTTCCATTCATATTTCTAACACGAAAATGTTTTGGTACAGTTAGATACTCATTAATGAGGTGGTAATACCGATCCATATATGTTATTTATATTTAAATAGGAATAAAATTAGTTTATTTTCATTGTTGCAGAGAAAATACATACACACTTAACTGTAAAGATGGATGAATATCCAGATGTGATTGTAAAGTGGAAAGACGGTACAGAGAACTGTGTATCTACCAAAGAATTAAAAAGCGCAGTCAAAAGCGCCGAAATCAACTGTGTGGGTACCAAAGTTAAAATGTTTTATAAAAAGAGATGGTATTTTGGAACTGTGGTCACCACAGAATTAAGTGCTGATAGCCAGAATATCCAGTCTAGTCAACCACTGAACACCAACGAAGAAAACTCTTCCGACGACGAACCACTCTCCAATTTGGCTAAGCGACAGAATGTAGAACTATCGGACGTCGAAGACGAAGATCCATTTCGTGATTATGATGTAGAAGATCCTGATGACCCTGATTTCGTCATTCTGTCGACTCGACCAAGAAAAGCATCTTTATCTAGCAATGCCACAGTGTGCATTGAAGATAAACCAACTTTATGTGACGAAATAAACACAAATGCTCCTTCACTTCAGTCTATTCAGCCTATTATTCCACAGTCCGAAAAACCGAACATGACTGAGTCACATCGCCAGCAAACATGCGAAGTTCTTGGCTGTAACGAGGAAGTATATAGCGCTTGTGTTAGATGTCTGATTTTACAGTGTTGGGAACATTTTATAACCGACGCTTCTTGTAACGATCATAGTACCTACTCGATCTCAATCTGAATCGCCCAGTGTTTTAAGTAGCATCAATATTCCTGAACCTGCAATGCTACTTCCAGAATCTTTTGAAGTTGAAGGCGCACCTAAGGAAGTGCCAACAGTGGCAACTTCGAAAAAGCGGACGAATAAGAAAAAAGACAATGCACAGTTAAAAAATCAAGGCAAAGAATATTTGACACAAGTTAAAAAGATAGTAGTGCCAGAACAACGCCTTGGTCCTACTTGCAATTTAGATTCCTGTAAAAGAAAAAGTCGCAGCTGTCATCTTCTAGCGCCCGAAGATCGTGAAAAAATATTTGAAGAATATTGGAAGCTAGAAAACGTTGATCGTCAACGTGAGTTTATAGCAAGGCATGTGGAACAAACTACAATTCAACGTAAAACTGCAGGTCCAACGTCTAGAAGACAGGTCACCTTAAAATATTACTTGACGGTTCGTGGGGAAAGATTCAAAGTTTGTGGGTATTTTTTCCTGAATTCTTTGAGTATCAGTCAACGAGCTCTTCGAACTGCTTTAGCCAAAGTGACACCTGTTGGAACAATGGAAAAAGATCATCGTGGTGGTCGTACCAAAGACCGTCAGGAAACTGAGAGAACTCGTCGAAAGTCATATAGATCGTTTTCCAAGGGTCGAATCTCATTATTGCCGTGAAAACTCCTCCCGGGAATATTTGCATGCAGATTTATCCTTGCGTAAGATGTATGATATGTTTTTGTCTACTTTAGAGAACGATGCGATAACACCCTGTTTTGCAACTTACCGCAGAGTCTTTAAGGAAAATAATCGGCCAAGTGCGAGTCGGACTCGTGCACGAAGGGTTCCGTACTATCATCTATAATACTACAAAGTTTAGTTCTGTTTATAAAATAACGAAAAATCAACGAAATTCCAAGTAGTAAATTGCAAACTTATAGGTAGGTTTTCGATACACATCCGGGCAGCATGACGACGCTCGCGCGAATACGCCATATTCCTCTATGGAATACGCGCTGTTATGGCTCGCTCCTTGATGTTACCTCCCCCGCTATCCGCGCGGTCGTTGCTTAGCAACCGCCTCGCGCTCGCGCCACCACCACACCTCGGCGCGGCGCTCGCACCGCGTTTAGATGCACGGATTATTTTCATTTTGTGAGTTTTTATGTATTAGATTAGGTATTTATTTTTATAGTTAATATATTTCTAAATATTTACTTACAAATATTCAAGTTTCTACCTGTTAATTAAGATCGAGTAAAAATTGCATAAAATTAACTTTTGTTGTATGGGAGCCCCCCTTTAATATTTACTTTATTGTTATTTAATTATTTATTTTGAAAGGTAATATACAAGTAAATATTTGTGAAAATTTGAAGCGTCTACCTGTTACCGTTTTTATTGAGCAAAAAAATACGAAATAATCGGCCAAGTGCGAGTCGGACTCGCGCACGAAGGGTTCCGTACTATCATCTATAATAGAAAATCAGGTTTGTTGTAGGTATACTAATTTTTAGTCTGTTTTAGTTGTTATATAAATCCATGAGAGTTTATTTTTGCTTTTCGGGTAGTTTTGATAAAATCTGTTGCTCAATTCGAAATTGTATCCATAAAGGGCTATGGTAACTAAATAGTGCACAGTACGTGCCAGCATTTAAGTCAATATTGCTAAACACGCTATCTATTTGAGTATAACCCGTTGTTTAGTTCTGTTTATAAAATAACGAGAAATCAACGAAATTCCAAGTAGTAAATTGCAAACTTATAGGTAGGTTTTCGATACACATCCGGGCAGCATGACGACCAAATGACGACGCTCGCGCGAATACGAGCGGCTATGGCTCACTCCGTGATGTTACCTCCCCCGCTACCCGCGCGGCCGTTGCTTAGCAACCGCCTCGCGCTCGCGCCACCACCACACCGCGGCGCGGTTCTCGCACCGCGTTTAGATGCACGGATTATTTTCATTTTGTGAGTTTTTATGTATTATATTAGGTATTTATTTTTATAGTTAGTATATTTCTAAATATTTACTTACAAATATTCAAGTTTCTACCTGTTAATTAAAATTGCTTAAAAATTACGTTTGTTGTATGGGAGCCCCCCTTTAATATTTACTTTATTGTTATTTAATTATTTATTTTGAAAGGTAATATACAAGTAAATATTCTGTGAAAATTTGAAGCGTCTACCTGTTACCGTTTTTAGGGTTCCGTACCCAAAGGGTAAAAACGGGACCCTATTACTAAGACTTCGCTGTCTGTCTGTCCGTCTGTCTGTCTGTCTGTCTGTCTGTCTGTCTGTCTGTCTGTCTGTCTGTCTGTCTGTCTCCAGGCTGTATCTCATAAACCGTGATAGCTAGAAAGCTGAAATTTTCACAAATGATGTATTTCCGTTGCCGCTATAACAACAAATACTAAAAATTAAAAAAAAATATTAAGGGGGGTCCCCATACAATAAACGTGTTTTTTTCGTATTTTTTTGCTCAATATTAAAAACGGTAACAGGTAGACGCTTCAAATTTTCACAGAATATTTACTTGTATATTACCTTTCAAAATAAATAATTAAATAACAATAAAGTAAATATTAAAGGGGGGCTCCCATACAACAAACGTAATTTTTAAGCAATTTTTACTCGATCTTAATTAACAGGTAGAAACTTGAATATTTGTAAGTAAATATTTAGAAATATATTAACTATAAAAATAAATACCTAATCTAATACATAAAAACTCACAAAATGAAAATAATCCGTGCATCTAAACGCGGTGCGAGCGCCGCGTCGCGGTGTGGTGGTGGCGTGAGCGCGAGGCGGTTGCTAAGCAACGGCCGCCCGGGTAGCGGGGGAGGTAACATCACGGAGCGAGCCATAGCCGCGCGTATTCGCGCGAGCGTCGTCATGTTGCCCGGATGTGTATCGAAAACCTACCTATAAGTTTGCAATTTACTACTTGGAATTTCGTTGATTTCTCGTTATTTTATAAACAGAACTAAACTTTGTAGTATTATAGGTGATAGTACGGAACCCTTCGTGCGCGAGTCCGACTCGCACTTGGCCGATTATTTTATGTGGTTGATACACCGCGATAACGCCGCTAGTAGCTCTCAGTGAACGCGCAGCACACCTCTCGACACCCTTAGCCACCCACACCGATGTTGCTTCTCCGGCGCCAATATGCGGCGCCACTATGGGGGACCCATTCAGTGGGTGGCGAGTCATCACCTGCCTCAATATTTTTGGATAATGAGACAAAATAGGCAGGTGCCGATATCTCATTCTGATGCTCCCACACAGAAGTACCTTATCTTACTCACTGTGTGGGAGCATCAGTCAATAAACTAGTTTTATAAATCATAACCATTTCATTTCAATAGCCCCGATTTGTCAAATTCCATATTGTACAATAGTTCCATCATCCATCCACATACCAAAACACTGTATTTATTATTTTTTGTAAAGGGCCTCTCAGTGTTGGCTTCGGCTCCACTGATGCCCATCAAAGGACCGGGCTGCGACCCGAGATTTAAATTGAATAAAGAAGAATAATAATAATAATATAATTTATTTCCAAAATAATCTTAAGTACAGATAAATTTACAGGATCGTATAACAATATAACAGCTTAATACTTGTAACACTTTTTAATTTTATCACACGGCTAATAGAAGCCGTGGGTACAAAAGCATTGGCAAATAGAAGCCGTGTGTCCCTTTAGTAAATAAAGAAACAAACTGACATATCGCTTGATCGATTGTCAGTGACAAACGACTGCGCTAGGGTCTATGAGAAAAAATGTATAAATTTTCCATGACGCAAATACGTTCTATTTTTTTAGCTTTCGAGAAAAGAGACTAACGCTCCTTATTAGGAGCGAGAGTGTGAAAAACGCGTAGTATAAAAGCTTACGCAATATTTGGAGAAGGTCTCTTTTACCTTCTGACCCCGAACTGTTCGGTAAGTGAAACTTCCAGTGTACGCCATTGTAATTTCACCAGTGTTAATATATCGCTTTGCTCCAGGATCGACTTGCCTTTTTAAGTTTTAAATACTGTTATTTAAAACTAAATTATTTCTTTTAAAATTCTTTAACAACCTCAAAAGGCATGTCGACCCTGCAAATTCTTATTATGTGTTTTCAAGTGCATTGTGATAATCTACTGTTTTACATGTCAGCCACACAGGTACCGTTTTTATTTAATTGTTATATCATATTTTAACTGTGTAACCGTGGCTGACATATGTCTAAAATCATGTAAGCATATTATAGCATTTTAATTGCGAAAAGCACATGATTCCTTAAATAATGTGAAAACTATTTTTATAATCTACCTTCAGCACTTCTTGCAAATCTTTTAATTGTCTGGACTCTTCAAGTCAACCTAAACTATTTTTATAATATACCTTCAGCACTTCATGCAAATCTTTTAATTGTTAGGACTCTTCTAGTCATTTAAATCTTGTAAAAGATTGGGTCATGTCATAAGAGGGCTTATGCTTTTACTTCAGTTATTCTACATACGAGTCACTACTTATGGCATGGCACAATCAGTCTGAACTCTCGACTGACACGAGCACCTCATCTTCCAGGGTTCCAGTATACGGCTAAGTTCCAGTATACGGCTAAGTTCCAGTATACGGCTAAGCTTCAGTATATACGGCAACGTCCAGGATACAGCAACATTTCTTCGTGCCGTCTGCGCTAGACCTTCCGACCACGTGTCGACCCTCTTCGCCGGCCACCCTCGCCGGTCATCTTAGCTCCAGCCACGTGCCACGCACCTTGCGTCGGTCACCCTCGGCGGACAGCTGAACTGGAGCCACGCACCTGGCGACGGTCATCCTCAGCCACGTGCCTCGTGCCTTGCGTCGGCCTCCCTCGCCGGTCACTGTCTTCGGCGTCCACGTCGGACGAGCCCTCTGCCGCCACGTGCCGTCGACGACGCTTCACACGTCACTTCAAAAGATAAGTCCTCTTCAAGGCACCACGAAATACCAACTAATTCCACGACCCTAAAATCTTCTGTAACGTCTCTTCTTTAATCATCAAATATAAATTCTCAACCTCTTGCTCTTTTTGATTTCCACCGCCTCTGGGTAGGAAAACCACAAGTGTTACATACTATAGGCAACTACAATGGGCCCCAAACTAGGCTAAGCCTGTATCTTGGGCGCCCTTTTTCCCGTTTGGTACAAAGTTGAAGCGCTGAGAGTTTGAACACACCTTCCCTAGGTTTTATAAATATAATATAATAAAAATTGACTTTTAAGTGAAGTTACATAAAACATGATAAGTATTTTCGCAAATTATCCAAAGGTGCTACATAAGCTTAGTTCCAAAGTGTATATGTTAAGAATCCATTATTAATCACAATTTTTTATAATTATTAATTCACAAAAAATAAATAAAATTATTTACTAAATTTATTCAAGTTAATATTAATCGTTAATTAAAATTATTAGTATTTGAGGACAATTATATGTAGTATGGAGGTGATATGTAATGTGTGTGTGTGTGTGTGTTTGTGTTTGTGTGTGTGTTGTGTGGTGCGTTGGTTTGTTTAGGATGCTCTACTTGTGAGGAACTGAGAAAACATCTCTGAACCTCATTTCACAATATCTGACAAGTTTTTCAGTTTGTATATACGGCAGGGATAACAACCATCCTTGGGCTTCAAGTTTAGCTTCTCTTAAGCAGCTACTCGCCATATCCAAATTTCTACAGACCGAGTTGTAGGTGAATATCTGCACATATGGAGGTAATCGGGAAGCAAAAACAGTGTTTATCCTAGGAAGTGGCAGGTTCCATGAGCGATTTCGTCCGGTGGATATTTGTTTAGCTGACAGGTGGTGGCATTTTACAACAGCTTGGACAATAAATAGCTGACGTACTGTCAACACTGACGCTTCCTTATAAAGTTTGTCTGTAGGGTATCGACGTGCTTTCCCCATCATAACCTTCAGAACTGCTCTTTGAGCTCTTTCTGCTTCTTCCATGTGCGTTTTGGCTGCACCGCCCCAGACTCCCACACAATATTGTAAAATGGATTGACATAAAGTTTTATACACTAACATTTTAACGTCGTTATTCGCAGATCTTCTTAGGATTTTCATTATATAAATTAATTGGCGTACTTTCTTTGAGATATAGGTTATATGTGTTTTAAAGGTCAAGTTATGGTCAATCATTATACCTAAGTATTTTGTACATAGTACTCGAGTGATTGACTCACATGAGTAAATGAGGTTCGTGTTATGTGTACTATTCAAAGCCTCGCAGTTACTATTGTGAATATGTAGTTGAGATAGGTCTATACCCGTGGATTGCGTAATATTGAATGCAATGTAATTAGTTTTCTTAACATTTAGTGTCAAAAGATTAGCATCCAGGCATTGTGATAGAACCGACATTCCTTTTTCAGCTTCTCGAGATGCAGAATTCCAATCCCTACCGTGAAAAATTGCAACTGTGCCATCGGCATAACAGATTAAATCAGCATTCGGTAGACCGAGCCTCAGTATAGCGTCCATGTACACAATGAACAGAGTAGGAGCTAAAATACTTCCCTGTGGCACGCCGAAAGCTATGTGCAACTCGTCGCTTTTGTGCTTTCCTATTTTAGTACATTGTCGTCTATTGGAAAGGTAACTCGTAAACCAGTCAAGAGCACTACCTCTGACGCCCAGGCGTTCGAGTTTTCTCAATAGGATTGGGATGGAGACGGTGTCGAACGCCTTTGCCAGGTCGAGGAAGACTCCAATGCATTTATATCCATTGTCAAGATGTTTTGAAACAGTTTCTGTCAAAAGCTGGACAGCATCTTCCGTCGACTTTCCAGGGCTGAACCCAAATTGGCGATTGTCTAGTAGCTCATGTTTCTGTAGGAAGTTTACGAGTCTCCTATTGACCACTTTCTCAAGTATTTTAGAAGTAATACTAAGTAGTGAGATAGGCCTATAATTGTCCGGGCACGACTTATCTCCATCTTTGTACACCGGAGTAACTACGGCAGTTTTCCAGTAATCCGGAAACACTCCCGAGGTCATGCTGAGGTTGCATATGTGGGTCAAAGGTTCAAGAAGTGCCACTTTTGCATACTTCAGCACAAGAAGTGTTATGCCGTCATCACCCGGTGCACTATCCGGCTTCAGGTCTTGGATGATTCCATTTATTTCACAGGTATCCGTGGGCGCCAGGAAAAAAGAGTTTGATTTGCAGTTATCCATAGAGATCTGTTTGCACAGTGTCTCTTGCGTGGTGTTCAGTTTGTGTAAAATTTTCGAAGCCAGATTAGCCCCTGCATAGACAAAGTGTTTATTGCAGTCATTCAAGACTTCCCGAGGATTAGTGGTCCCGCTCAGCAGCTCTTGGGAGCTATTCCTGTTAACCTGTAGGTCACAGACATTCCTTATGGCTTTCCATAGTTGTTTTGAATCCCCCCGGTGTTCAGATAGTTGAGCGTTATCATGATCAGATTTGAGTTTATGCAGCAGATTATTAAAAAAAAAATTGTAACGAGAATATGTTATTTTCAATGTCTCATTTTGGGGGTCTCGTCTCAGTTTTGAGTGTAGATTGTCCCGGTGTCTGATGCATCGAATAAGTCCTGGGGTGATCCAAGGTTTGAGGTTATACTTGGCTCGACTAACCTTACATTTATGCGTATGCTTAGTGATGCAGTCAGTTACAATTTCACTAAAGACAAGGACTGCTTTATCAACATTGTCAGCGTTCAGTACCGGCTGCCAATTTACATTCTTGAGTTCCGAGGAGACCTCATGAAATTTGGTTCTGGTTATGACTCTTTTTTTACTTCTAGCCTTTTTCATGTTGGTCGTTACCCCTATAATCAATAGATCATGGTCAGTTAGTGAACATTCACATATTATACCCAATGTTTTATATTTTTTTTTTACAAAAGCATGGTCAAGACATGTCTTTGTCTGCTTCCTAGTTGCCTGCGTTATGGCCGGGAGGAAACCTTGCTCTGCCATGATACATTGATATTGCTCGTTACCACTACTCGGGCGTTCTTCTAACAGGTTTATATTAATGTCCCCTGTAACAAGAACGGTGGCCTGGCGTTTGGTACTATGCAAAATGTTTTCAAGAGAGTCATTAAACTTTTTCAGATCTTTTACTGCAGGAGATCTATATATGCCTACAATTTTTAAACAGTCCGCAACGCTGACAACAAGACAGTTCGCGTCCTCAAAAGCCGGTTCTTGAACCGACACTGACCAGCTGTCTTTAATGTATATGACAATCCCCCCAGCTTTGTTTATGATTTTTTTTGTGTAGTAAGAGCTGTACCCAGGTAATTGTGAATGTGAGGATGCTCCTGAAGCCAATATTCCGAAAAGACCAATGCATCAAACTCGCTTTCAAGTCGTTTTAAGATCGGTAGCAGTTTTACAAAGTTCTGGCTTATACTTCTGATATTAAAAGACAATACCTTAAAGTCGTATGATACAATCATCTCTTTGCATAATTCAGGTGTGGCAACAGTGCGGCACTCCATTTTAAGAGTTTTTTCTACATCAACGTGAACGTCAAGGTTACTCATTTTTATGTTTTGTAAAATAAATTAAAAATTTGTATCTGCTAGAATAGTGTGTCGCACTGCTGAGACACAGTGACAAATAGGCCACTTTCTCAGATACATACGATGACTCAATGTTACAGTTTAGGCACTGGAAACTATACAAATCAACAGCGTAAAGGCCTACTGAATTCTTTTCTAGTAGCATCAGAAACATCGCAGAGCTCGGGATATTGTGTTGTGAGTGGATGGTGTGTGTGAGTGTATGCACGTTTAGGTGTCTACGTTTCTGAGTATTTACGTGTGTGTGTACATATGAGTGTATGAGGAAAGCAAATTTACAACTTATATTATTTAAACAAAATACAAAACACATTATTAATTTAGAGATATAGGAATAATTTAGAATACGCATGACAAATAAGATATTATTATTTTTTATGACTATTTTTCTCAGTTGGATTGTAACTAAGATGCATAGAAGTAATCTTTGAAATTATCTCATTCATAAACAAGTGCAATTTTGAGGCATTATAAATTAAAATAAAGCAATAGATTCTATTGAGGCTCGTCATCGCTAGACTGGACTGATTTTTGAGTTTCACTAGAGCGTGGAGGTAGAACTCGATCAAGGTCGAGGCAGCTATTAATTGTGATTGCTGACTTTCCTTCTTCTTGGCGTACATGGATCCTGCCGTTTTTGACCCAGCAGAACCGGAAGCCAGCCTTTTTCGCTCGCATTCTCGCTTCCCGAAATAACAACCTAGTAGTTTTTGAAAGGTGTTAATTTATATATATCTTGCGGGGCGCGCCTGCGATGTTTATATCAGTTGAAGTGAGCGAATGTCGTCGGACTTTGACCGCTTTCACCATCTCGTCTCTTTTAGCCTTCCTCGTAAACTTAACGATGATAGGCCTAGGAAAGTTGTCCTTGCCGTTATTTTGGGTGATTTTGGGACCAACTCTGATCACACTGTCTATTTCATTTTCTGGTAAATTTATCCCCATTTTAGTTGCTGCTACCATAGCGATGTGCTCAAGGTTTTCGTTTAGTGACTCATTGATCCCTAATATTTTAATTTCCTTGTTGAGATTGGATTGCATTTGGTAGGTGAGTTGCTCCTTCAGATGCTGAACTTCGTCCTGTAGCGACGAAATAATAATGTCTCTGTCCTCAAGTGACTTTATTCGAGAATCAAAATTATCCAGCCTGTTTGAGCATGTTTCCATTTTTTCGGAAAGTACCATAGGACATGTTTTTATTTCGGCCATACCGAGCCGCAAAAATCGCAACTCTGTGGCAATGTCGGACACATTTTCCACATCCTTTTCCCTCGGCAGATCCGGAGACCTGATGGCTGGTCTCTTATGCGCTCTCCCCATTGCGGCGTTGGTGCTCGGGCTATCGTGTCGATCACGTGCGAGTGCCGGAGAGTTTTGATTACCAACTTTGGGTTCAGTAGCCCGGCACGTCGGGCATCTCCAGTCTTTAGTTTTCGTGACTTCAGATGAAAGGGCATTAACGCAAATGGGGTGATAAGTAGCTTCACAATCGTTACATATCATCCAGCTTTTTGCAGTAATCGTTTGTTTACATGCAGCGCAAACAGCGGTCGTATTAGTGAGCAGGTATTTATCCATAGTGCAGAGCGCGTGACTCATCTAACGCCGCGTCGTCTGGGTTAAACAAAAGGCTCCTGTGCGAGCGGTGTAGATGACGAATATAGCGGGCTGTGCGACGGAGAGGGCAATACCGCTTGACCGTTGCAGTTAATGAGTCACGCGTGCGGATGCAGGCATCGACTTGATAACAGCTGTTTGAATCTTCTTGTTAAAATTTAAAATTCGTCGTATTTATCGGAGGCTTGTTGGTATAGACTATAAATCTAGCGTACCTTGTGTCCTGGACTTCGATTTCTGTAGTAGTGTGTTTCTTGCTTGATAAATCGCACTTTAACCTATTATTTTAAAAATTTTAAACGGAGTGAATCGAAAGTGTGTACACACGCTAGCGCAACCTCACGCGAATCCAATTCTACAAAATAAAATCTGTGTGGAAAAACACATCAAAATATCGAACAATTTTATTTATGATGATTTGCACTATCAGCATAAATAAAAAATCCGGGAAGATTAGCAGGAGACAGCGATGCATCGTTTATAGAGGAAAGTGGGGGGGGGGGGGGAGACCTTTGGCCAGGAATGGGACAGTGTACAGGTTATAAAAAATGCCTTAATAAAAAAAAATTACACTGCATTCTCTACTATCCAGTTAGTATATGAGCTGACTTTTGTATTGACACCAGGGTGGCGCGGCTCGGCGCAGCGCTCTCCCCAGGAGATGATGCCGACGAGCACATCGCCGTAGTAGAGCGGGCCGCCGGAGTCGCTCCGACAGGCGTCCTTGCCGCCCTCGTCCAGGATCCCGGCGCAGATCATGTTGTCGGAGATCACCCTGCCGTAAATATTCGAGTACCGCTCTCTGCAGACAGCTCGGTTGATGCTGTAGATGACGACATCGCGGAGAACAGTAGAGCCTGTGCCAGATCCGAACTGTAAAATAAATAAATGCCATGAAGAGCTTAGTGCTGCCAAGAGATGTCTATGATACGAAGCACGAAAATTATTCAGTCGCTATGGGTCTTATAAGGAAACTCAAAGTCACGCAACATTTATATTTTCCTTCATTAACCGAAAAATATACATCGTAAAATATTAAAAACCTAACCTGTTTTAGCGTATGCTAATGAAGCTCTTGCATATGATACCCCACATGATACGGTTAATTCACTTTAAAACCTTCATTCCTTGCATAAAGAACTATTTTCTTGTGATTTAATTAAAAATGTCCAGTTTTCGGATGTTTCCCTATTTGTGTACTTTAACACAATGCTTCTTGCCAAATTTCAGAGTTTTAGGTCAACGGGAAGTACCCCATAGGTTTTGATGTCGATGATGTCTGTGAGTGTCGAAATGTGCGTTTCGTAAAACGTATTCCATCTAATATGTTTTGTGAACTGCTACTAAATACCGTAGTCAAATTTAAAAGATATTTAATGGATGTATCGCGTATGTTTTACAAAATGTTATGTTTACGCTAGCCAGCGAAACCGGTCAGGATGGTGCAACTCGTATGCAGCTTCATTTTACCTCTTTAAATATGTACGTAGATTGACGTAGATATTGAGTAGGTAGATGTTTAATTAAGTTTGGTGCAGTGAATGACCACCTACACAAACCATTTGTGGTTTCCAGGTGTTAATTATGTGTATATTATATTAAACTTTGTAATTATGATAAATAAATGAATGACCTGACGTTTCAAACGACGTTGACTGCGTCGACACTGCAGCGTCCGGCGTCCGTGGTCAACACCACGGACACGGACACGGAAGAACTAAAAACATAACCCTCCTTCTTACGTAGTCGGGTAAAAATCCCGAAAACCTTAGAAAACATATCCCATCTATCAAATTTCGTTTATATATATATATATATATATAGTGCTGATAGTCTCTGAGCAAAGTTCCTGTGACATACGGATAGACAGACGAACGGACGATAATGGCGAATTTATAAGAGTTTCTCGTATTTACTACGAAACCCTAAAAACGGTAAACGATGTATGAATGGATCTCCTAGCATTCAATACACCTTCTCTACCTCCATCTCTATTTACAATGAATGGATCTCCTAGCATTCAATACACCTTCTCTACCTCCATCTCTATTTACAATGAATTGATCTCCTAGCATTCAATACACCTTCTCTACCTCCATCTCTATTTACAATGAATGGATCTCCTAGCATTCAATACACCTTCTCTACCTCCATCTCTATTTACAATGAATGGATCTCCTAGCATTCAATACACCTTCTCTACCTCCATCTCTATTTACAATGAATGGATCTCCTAGCATTCAATACACCTTCTCTACCTCCATCTCTATTTACAATGAATGGATCTCCTAGCATTCAATACACCTTCTCTACCTCCATCTCTATTTACAATGAATGGATCTCCTAGCATTCAATACACCTTCTCTACCTTCATCTCTATTTACAATGAATGGATCTCCTAGCATTCAATACACCTTCTCTACCTCCATCTCTATTTACAATAGAAGATAGAAGTCGCGTCTGTACGTTAAACATACATTTAATTATAATGTTTTTGAGTTTGTGGAAGCAGCATAATCCAAATCCGATGTTAGATGACGAGCCGAGTAATATGGACTAGAGTACAATTTATCTATCTAAGTATTCTATTATTATTTTTATATAGAAGCCGCGTAAGATGTTATCATACCGCGTACGAAGTCGCGGCTAGTTGCTAGTCTTAAATAAAACTAAAATCAGCTTACGAAAGTATCACCCCAACCAGCATGGACTACAGGCAAGCCGTCAGGTAGTTGAAACCCCTGCACCGGGATACCGACAGCCTGGATAGTTGCGCCGAAGCTCAGAGGAGACGACAGCTGGGCGATGCTGATGTCGCCATCCATACCCATGCCGGCGGTTCCGTAGGACGGGTGGTTGAGGTACCAGTTGATGTAAACTACATCACCACCAGCTTCCCGGTAGGTACTTCCAGCGCGGATGCGGCGTATGTCAGGAGACCTCAACAAAGGAACATGGTTACTACAATTAAATAAATATCAACCGTATACATTAGGATGTTTTTAATACTATTTGCCACTCCACAAATAAAGGTGATTGTGAACTTTGTCATACTTATATTATATGGCGGCATGGACGATTAAACGTGTCCCGATGTATAGTAAGTGTCGAAGCGCAAGTAGTAGCGCCGACCGTGCGCCGGTTGGTCCCGCGGCGGCGGCGGCGGCGCCCGCGCCGCAGGCGACGATAGCATCGAGTACACGTTGTATGAATTATCGTGCGTTTTGTTATCAGTTTGTCGGATCTTCGATTAAGACTTAATGTTAATGTTATATAACACTTAGTGATATAAATATTTGGCCAAGTACGTGTCAGGTACGTGTGGTAAGACCTGAGGTAAACAACATGAACCGGTCTTGCATCGGCGCGCGCACACATCGGCGCGCACACACATCGGCGCATGCACACTGGACACAACGACACAACGCTGCGGCGTTGTTTCGGTGAGCCGATAACATAATGTACTTATTTCGCGAGAAGTTGTCGGCTCCGGGAAACAGGATTCCTAGTGCGGACTCCGGAGCCTGACGCACGTCTTATAATTATACATGTAAAAAAATTGTCACAATAAATAATTTTGAATTTTGAGGTGTCGGGCCCCGAGGTGAGGTGCAGGTGAACATTCGGTAGTTGCACTTTATTATACGGACTTAGAACAGAACTACTTATTTGATTACTATGAACATATTATTGATTTCTAATTTGCCTCTCCAAGCCCATTTTATACGTTGGTTGTTTAGGTATAACTCATAAATAATATTTAATTAACAGGAACACTCACGACAATCTAATCTATCAAAAGATCGATGTCTCGAGCCCAGTGTCGGCCTACTCAGGACTGTTGGACTGTAATTCGTATAACTCGTTAATTTGTAAAGCATAGTTAGCTGTGTTTCATTTTAAATTATCACTTTAAAGCCTAATATTCCCTAGTTTATTATCATTCATCAGAGGTGATCCCATACAAATTTAATCAAAACCGGTTCAGTACTCTGGTTTTTGTAACGAAATAACTGAAAAAATATCATCCAACTAAACGAATTGCGTATTTTGAAGTCGGTTGTTTCAGTTTTTTAAACTATAATTTAGCATTTCTAGCCAATCAATGAAAAGTAACTTACACTCTCTCGAAGCAATGAGCAGCAGACACAACGTATCTACTGTTGAGGATGTTGGCTGCGCAGCTCTGGAACCACCACCAGCCGTAGTAGGCGAACTCGAGCTGCACGATCCCGGGGTACTGGAGGATGGTCGCGGGCTCGCCGCCCACGATGCGGCCGCCCGCGCCGTCCGCGCGGCACGCACCCGCTGCAACCGGGCATGCTGCTGTTACCGACACCGCTCAACGCTGCCTCTCAGATAATTATGAGTCATCGGTTTTTTAATAGACTTCAAAAAGAAGAAGGTTTCCCTTTCAACTGTACGGTGTCTTTGTATATTTGCTACGCGAATACTTCGCCAATTATGAATTGACTTTGAAGATTATTTTTTAATTGGTAAGTCATAGTTCAGAGGTAAACCCGTATAAATTTAACTAAAATCGGATTGGATGTTTTGTTTCTAAAACAAAATAACTGAAAAAATATGTGATCCAAGTAAACGAAATGTTGTATTTTGAAGTCGGTCGTTTCAGTTTGTAACTATGATGTTAGACTAGCGCGCTTCAACTCCAACTAAGTAGACCAACAATCAGACGACTCGACTAGGACCTAAGAGACACCTAGTTGTACGTACGTTTGTCTTGGATAGGGTGTCCTTGAAAACAATCTCGGGCTCCGATTAGTAAATAATATCCGGCGGTATCCAAGCCGCTGACACCGGCACTTCGTCCCTTAGATTGGTCGTTTTTGTGTAGTATAACACTTAACTGCTTACGGCAATAACAACAATATCGGCTATCGGTATACACTGTCTTGGAGCTTTAATTGTTAATTGATGTAATTTATTTGATTTTAAAAAAACAACTATCGTTCACCACACACGAAGTATATATTTTTTGTAGATAGAAAAATAAGTGTTGCCACTTTGGACACTAGTCGTTAACTATGGACAACTACAACACTAGTAATTATAAAAGATTCATCAAGAACATCTTTGGAGGAAGAACATTCCACATGTTGCCGATCCATGAGAAGAAGAAGGAACGGAAGAACCTGACTTCTAATAAGATTTCTAGGTGCGCAGCTCCAATGAGGTTTTTGAGTAACAAGTAGGTATCTCCCATTAAACCACCTTCAATAAAGTATCGAGCACCACAATATTATAATAAATGTCCAACATACCTGCAACCAACAGTGTCCAAACTAATTTCATTGTACTGTCTTACTTGCAATGATACTTATAAGTATCTGATAATTGAAATCATTCCGTATTTATAGGTTGTTGGTCAGTCAGTACAGATATCATTACCGTCAATATCACTTCATTATCTAGCGGAAATTGTATGACATGTAGACATTCCTAAAAACAAAAAACCGGACAAGTGCGAGTCAGACTCGCCCACGGAGGGTTCTGTTAACTAGTAGATAAAGGGAGGAAATCATATATTTTTTATACTTTCCTTCATAAACCAAAAAATATACTTCGTAAAAATATTTAAAAACCTGTTTTAGCTTATGCTAATAAAACTCTTTCTTACACGGAAAGAAAAATAGTCTTAAAACAAGAATATATTTATTGGTCAAGAATAATATGGTTTCATATATGGGGAAAACTATATATTCTTGAAGTCAGAATTTTATTGTTTTGGTTTAAATGCTAAAATCAACCATTAATTATCTCAAATAAAGAGTAAATATTCTAGATAGAAGAAATAAACAAAATGTTTAAAGAAGAGGGGCAGATTTCTTGAACTTCAAGACATCTGATTTTCTCGAACCGAACCGACTTAAGTATTTTAATGTAAACCATTTGTATTTTCGGAGTAAGAGAGAGCTGTCTCCAGTAGAAAAGAGATTGATCTTTTAACAAAAATTACAATTTCTTCTCTCAAATGTAAAAAGTCTTAATCAGACAAAAACTTTTTATTCAAAATTATTATTCAAAAATAAGTGTTTTTTCATCAAGATTTAAGTTTCATTTTGTAACAGTTTTTATTATTTATCAAAGATTATGATATTTTGGATGGAGAATGATTTTTCTTGTTCAGAACTTACTTATGTCTTAGCTTGATAATTGGCGTTGTTTACATCCAAGACTTGCGTTATTGAACGAAGAATCGATAACAATTTAAACTGAAACCAACCCAATTTAATTTAAGTTCTTTGAATGTTGGTACAAGACAACACATACGTTATGTAGATATTTGATTATTTTATTCAGATAATGGGATTTTCTTAAACAGATGTAATTATTTTTTTCGGTTAAAAAAAAAATCAGTTTATTCAAAGAATTCAGATTCTTCGGTGGATTTTATAAATTTTCTTCATTTGAGTAAGTGGAGACAAACCAAGACCATATTTTTTTCGATTTGATATTTTCTATATATTATTTAAATAATACCCTTTACTTATCTTAAGTATTTTTAATCTTAAGTAAAAAGTAATTATAGTTCTGAATTAAAAGATGCAGCTTTTTATGGTGAGTATATTAATATTTTTAATTTGAATATCCGGAGGTTTCATACTAAAACCAGATTTATCTTAGGTGAATAATTTCTATGCGTTCTCTAAAGAATATAATTTGTTTAGCTCAATAATTTTTCTACTTAAAGTAAGAAAGTATGAGATTTGATTTGAAAATTCCTCTTTTAAATGTGAGTATATTATTATTCTAAATTTGAATATCATGTGGTTTCATAATAAAACCATATTTATATTAGGTGAATAATTTTTATGCTTTCTCTAAAGAATGTAATTTGTTTAGCTCAATATTTTTTTCTACTTAAAGTAAGAAAGTATGAGATTTGAATTGAGAATTCCTCTTTTAAATGTGAGTATATTATTATTCTTAATTTGAATATCCTGTGGTTTCATACTAAAACCAGATTTATCTTAATTGAATAATTTCAGTGCATTCTCTTTAAGAATATCATTTGCTTAGCTCAAGATGTTTCTTATTTAATGTAAGAAAGTATGAGATTTGAGTTGAGAATTCCACTTTTTAGTTAAAACTATTAATTTTCTCAATTTGAAAATCCGGAAGTATCAAAGCAAGACCAGAATTAAACATATTATGGATCCCTGCTGCAATGCAGCCATTGTCAGGTTACACCACCAAAACCAAATTAGTATCGTAACTCAGGCTGAAAAATCCAAAAAATTTGAGCCCGAGTTAGTGCTAATCGATCGCTTTGGCATAATAAACGTGAAAAAGGAAGGCCGCATTGCACAGAGGTCCATAATATGTTTTATTCTGGTTTGTTATGAAACCTTCGGATTTTCAAATAAATTAAATTAATAGTTTCACCTAAAAAGTGGAATTCTGCGTTCATTCTAGTATTGCTATAAAACCTCCAGGCAAATTAGTACAATTAATTATAGAAATATAGATTAAGTTAAAAAAATTGCATTCTCAATACAATCTGGTAAAACATGAGCCAGATACATCCTAGGATAGGTCCAATATCTTTAAAATAAAAGCTAAAAATTGTTTATAAAAACTTTTATTAAAATAAGTCTTTTGGACGTGCCATGTACACTTAGAATCATTTGTGTAGGTGAACTAACTTAATCAATAGAAAAGAAAGCAGAATTCCTCTTAAAATAATTATAAATTTTAAGTTTCAACTGTGTGAATGTGAAAAAAATAATTGTATAAATTTCTTATGAGCCCCCGGAAACTTGCAGAATTTCGTCTTTTCATACAAACGTATTATTCTTTTTATTTAAAATTTATAGATCAGACCGAAACTAAACTTTGTAGGTAGATTAAATTATGCCATATCCAGGCTCGCAGCGTCATACATTTTTGAAATAACAAATCTTTACGAAATTGTAGCGAGTTTCAGTTTTCAGTACAATACATAAATTAGATATTAGATTAAGTCGGCATTTGTCGTTTAAAAAAATAATAAGACAATGCAAGCTTGAATATGGCATATCTTAAATCTGCATATAATGTTTTGTTTCGATACGACTTGTAGTTTTTGAATAAAACGAATACTTAGTAAGTTTGTATGAAATGACGAATCCCGCAGTGTGTACCTTAACATCAAAATTGTGGCAAGATTAGGTATATTATTAGGTACATATAATAAACGTACATAGTTTTTGACTCACTTGATAATAAATCAGGGTGTAAAGCACATGTTGTAACATCTCTTGCAAGGTAACAACTCATTATTGATAGCAACATTTGAACAAACGAATTTTTTTTTTTTGTTGTTAATTGAACTTTATTGGAAATTGAACTACCTTAATTATAAAAAAGAAAATAAACTAACTTAATTCTAAAAATCAAATGAACTAGCATTCAGTCAGCCATTTCTTAAAACTCTAATTATTGTGGCACGAATAGGCAATAATGATTAATATTAACATATTAAGTCAATATAAATATTATGATTCACTTTATGAATTATATTTGGCATCAAACAACAACAATCTTTTAAATGAACGATTTCTGCATCATTTGTTTCACTAACAAGATAAGCCATGTAATGTGAAGAATATCCTAGTGTTTCCAAAATTGTACCCACGAAAACAACATTTTGATCATATTTATGAATCAACACATGTTTGATTTTTACATTTGATTTTTTCATTACATTACACTACATTTTGGCCGAGGACAATATATCTGAAATGTATGGCACTACCTTGTCGTACTTAGTTTCAACTCCATATACGCACCTCTGTTTTAACAAATACAAATGTGCAGCAGCCGCTGGGTAGCTGGCGTGCAAAACATGGTAAGTTTTAAATAATGTGTCGAATGCCTTTGTTGCACTTTCAAATTGTATTTGACTTTGTCAATGACAAGATAGTATTTATGTTGCTTGACATTTCCAGCAGACCCACAGCTGATTAGATATGGTTGCAATGTTTGCTTCTTCTTGATTTCACTTCTAGGTTTTCAATTTTTTTGTCAATGTCTCCGAAGGTCTGAAACAAGTTGCAATGCTTATTAATTTTTATTATGTATAGTAGATTTATGTCAAACAAATTTTGATAATGTTACTTAGTGGTAAGTGATCTCTGTTGACTATAGACACAAAATGAATTATATTGTATACACACCAAAATGTTCATAAAAATAATAATAAAAAAAATGCACCATCAATTGGTATATCTTTAAGTGTCAAATAATTTTAAAATCAATATTTATAAAAAATTATAATATCTGTTTGTTTTTAACCTAAGGACTGAAATACCACTGATTTAATTAAATTTGATATGGAGATAGCTTGAACCCTGGGAAAGGTTCCTGTGTACTTTTCATCATCATCAATTATCATCACGCGGGTAAAATAGCGAGGCCCAGCAAGCCATAAATAAAAATCTAAACTTACATCTACGTCAACAATAAAATTTTCTCATTCAATAAGTTGAAAATTTTGTTCTTTTGTTTAATCTCCCTTTTGGAGGAATTAGATAACACAGCAGCTTAATTTGATCGGGAACTTTTAGATCTGAAAAAAAAAAGTTTGTGCTGTTAAAATAAAGTAACGAAAACACACATCTCTTTAAATGTATTTCATAAAACTCGGAACAGAGAATTATGTCACTTACCATCATCAGTCTGCCGTGTAATATTTTCGTATAAATTTGACAATGTATCGTCTTTAGAAACATCAAATTTAATACTAATAATTGTATTGATGAATGGTTGCCACTTTGTATAAAAATTCATAGATTTTTCCTTGTACTTCTGCTCAAAATCTAGGTTGATCTGAAATAAGAAGTTATAGTTTAGGTAAGTACATGTATTTGGAGCTACCCATAAAAGTACATTTAAAGCGTTTTATTTATATTTAGTTTTGAATTGATATTATTACATCTAAACACACATACACTAGATACACACACGCACAGAGACACACCCATATACTAGATACACACACACTAGATACACTTGCGCTTTACCACATTTAATGTATTTCAGCCCATAACTATAATAACTTATGTGCTCGCTGTGAAACACTGACAACCGGTTCTTTGTCAGCCTACAGAAACCTAAAAAAGTTATACAATATTTTATATTTCCACAAATTAAACTATATCTGCTCAGCTGCGCATGTTCTTGTGAAATGTTGTAGCAGTATGTAATATTGTGAAATCTGCTATATTATAATAGTTCTAAAAATTATAGAAAAAAAAAACGATTAAATATCCAAAGTGAATTAATAATTAGAGTAAATATAATCCTCATGTAATAATAACAAAAAAAAAAAAAAACTTTCTTTCAATAAAATATATATGAATACAGATTACTAACCAACATCTTACCCCTTGGGTTATTTAGGGTATTCCATTCTTCTATAAATTCTGCCACACTTTCTTTCTTGGAGCATTCTCTTATAGGATAGGTAGAAAGCCAGTAATCAATAACTTGAGCCCAAGGTTCTGAATTGTTTCTTAAGAATGCAATTTTATCTTCTTGCTTGTCTGCCAAATACATAAAAAGAAATTTACAGATGATTAAGTACCTAAGTAGACAACAATCTGAAGATGCTGAAGATGAATTGAAAGAGCCCTGGATATGATATGATATGAAAGTGATAATGATGCTGGTCAATGTGCACTAATTCTAAATATAAATTTTCTAACCCCACATTATAACCAAGGTCTAAAACATGTATAAGATTTTATTCTCTCTTACTCCATTACATAATATATTCTTTAAAGTAAGACTCATCAAGATCTTATAAATGTTTTAGATCTTGGTGTAAACATGGGCGCACTTATGCTCATCTATGACACTAGAAGGCTCCTTCGACATAGAATTATGTAAAATATATAGCTTATATTATGATGATTACTCAAGTAACCATCATTTAGTCACAAGTATGTACTAGGCCCTAGTAACTAGCGAGAGCAAAGTCATGAAAGAGCACCTTATATTATTTGGTAACTAAAAATGATTACTTGATGACAATTACTTGATATACAATAACCTGTATAATTTTCTGTTTTCTCTACAATCTACAAATAAAATACTTATTTTACCTGTTACACATGCATAAGAAAGGATTAACAACTATCAAATGTTTCTATTCCACCTAGGTACATTGTCTAACTCTACTGAAATACATATTTGCATGTTAAAAAAACGCTTCGCTCGCTCGATCAACAAGTATAGTGGTTTAAATCTATCTTTGCTTTGGTAGACATGCACTTTCCCTCAGGCAAAACAATTCGTTAGGTAAGTACCTATTTAGGTAAGTACCATATAAACCATGTTTGGTAATACCTATTTGGAACAAATAAACAAACCTGTGACATGTCAATACTTGCTATGGTTCGGCCCTCTAAAATGTAGAATGATTCTATTAATTCTATTATATGAAACCACGTGCGTGGTTGAATGAATGAATACCTAGGTACAGATCCGATCTGTAGGTAGGTACCTATTTATATATTTGTATGTTGTGTTTATGTTGGTTGGATGATGGTTGTAGTTACCACCAGTGATATGATTATATTTACCTTGATATCGGCCAATTATTACTTCTGGAACACCCCATGTTCGTAGCAAAGTAGCTATCTCCGGGCCGGAGTTTGCGTCGGCAATGTCACACATCTAAGTACAACAAAAATCGAAATAAATAACACTTCAATTATTATAACTAACTAAACAAAATGATTAGATAATTTTACTTTTCATAAATTTCCAGCATACAACTTTGAAAGTGAAACAAAATTTGACGCGACAAAAGCGGAGCGGGCGGCAAGACTCGCGCGCAAGTCGCGCAACGACGAAAGAAAGTGTTGCCACTTGCCAGATCGGTCGGCGTCTCTCGCGTCCCCCAAATGCCCTTAATACATGGTACATTACTTACATTATTCAGCAATAGCTCCCATTACTGCAACTGTATCTTCACACGCATCGATAGTCTGCAGGTCCGTTCATTTTTTCGGACTTAAATTTGTTTATCTGTTTGTGTGGGTTGTATAATATTCAATCTTGAATATTATTATTTAAAAATTAAATTATTGTTTAAAATTAAAGCCATTTTGAAGTGTATCTACACGTTTTAAACAAATACAACTACCTAACATCTTTATTATACACTCAAGATCAATTAGCAATAAAACCAAAAGTTGAAACCCCATGGAAATCTGTCCAGTAGGTTTTGAGTCTAACAAACACAAATTTTTAAATATATATTTTTTTTATTTAGTGACTCTTAAATGGTCGATTACAGTTAGTTTTTTTATTGACCAGATATGACTCTACTATCTTAAACCATAACTATAAGTTTTGATACCGCGAAATAGTCCACGTGGACTACAAAGAAGTCAATCGTCATGTTTTACTTTCATCATTTTAGCAAGATCTCATCAGCCCATGAGAGCGTATTCTACGGAGAGGTCAAGCTGTATTTTCGATTTTACTGAACTGATTTCAATCAAACATTATTATTTCATCATCATCATCATTTCAGCCGTAGGACATCCACTGCTGAACATATTTCAATCTTATGCGGCCTGCACCCAAACATGGCTAAAAATAAACTATAATAAAAATAAAACATAAAACTAAAAATAAACTATAAATCTGATTGCAATAATTCTTTTTGTAATGGTTTTAGTATCTTTCCACTTACTAATTTGTAGGTTTTTTTTTTTTATAGAAGATAGATCTACGATTGACCACCAACTCGCCTGATGTTAAGCGACGGTGTGGCCGAGGATGGAGCTCGTCGATCTAGAAGATATCTATTCACTCTAGCCTTGAAAATTCCAAGATTGTAGGTCTCAGGAAACAGAGATGGCGGCAAAGAATTCCATTCTTATGCAGTACGCAACAAGAATGTGGATCGATATCGCCGAGTGCGGATTTTCGGCATTTCAACGAGAAATGGGTGGTAATTCGCCGACTTTCTACTAGTCCTGTAGTGAAATGGGGAGGGTGGAAGTAGGTCGTGAAGCTCTTGCGCACATTCCTCGAAATGAATCCTGTAGAAAAAAGACAGACATGCTACTTTACGGCGGTGCTCGAGACTAAGTAGCTTCTTGGCAGCTAGTTTATCGTCACCGATTAACCTCACAGCTCGCCGGTACACCGAAGTTTCCGAATAATACGTGTAATAGTTATCTGCAGAAACTACTGCGTCTGCTGTTGTCTGTTATGATCAGAAATTTTATAAATCTATTATATATAAAGCTCGATTACCACTCACTGACAGAAATGTTTACCATGAAGGAGTGTAGGTGGGTAAAAATGAACAATGTGGGGATGGAGGGAAGCGCTCAGTGAGTATGGGAAAAGTCCGGAACCCAAAAGTGGGACCCTCGATGGAGTAAGTACTCCAGAGGAACTCGAAAACTACAAATCGGAGGTGGGTGGCGCCGGAACTAAAAATGTTCAAAACCCTGGGAAGTTTCTGGGAAACTAAAAAAAAAGATGGCCGCCATACAAAATTGAATCCATCGTTACTCGGAAACCATTGGAGATTGTGGGGGAGTGCTCGACCAAATGTCATAGAGGACGTTAGGAGAAACTTACATTTCACGCATGTACTCGGTTTCTATAGGTAAATCTTCAATTACATCTTTTTAATATCTTCCAATATTAGTGTATTTATAGAAAAAAACTTTTTGTCACCAAGAACGCGGAAGGTCGACCCGCGGGCCGCTCGCGGCCCACGCACTGCGCGCCCTCTAGTAACCATTATAATATTGGAAATAGGAGCATGCCATCAAACTTCTTTCCTTGTATGAATGACAACATCCTTCTAGTATAATTATGTTTTCGTCATAGCTTATCGTCCTTAACGACTTTAGAGTGGACGGTTAAAATAATAATTAAAAATAATTATTTGTAGTTGGAACTTAGCAGTTCCCATGCTTTATGTGCATGGAAGTTTTATTCCATGGTGTTTTTTTACGAAACTAATCTGTGGCGGACTGTTCGTCGTCTATGCAGGGTCTAAGGAGAGTTTTTGGCTGGAATATGCAAGATGGTGATGACACTGTGGCAATTGCTCCATGTTCTCAGCCATAAGAGCATCTCAAGCTAGGACAAGATATATTATGTGTCATGCAGGCATTTAGGCACTAAATTCAATCTAGATTGACTGGTCTAAACGTAGGTAAGTGAAACGTAAATACATATTTTTTTGTCCTTCAGTACATCGCAGATAAGATAATTGATACACTAATGAATAACGCACCTTGTAACAACAACAACACTTGTAACGGCACTCCCAAAAATTGGGGAATCATTTTTTAAGATGGCAGCCCTCATTTTATTTTTTTCTTTCCGTTACGTTACCGGTGGACGGTTGTGACGATTGAGCATCTGTCAAGAAACGCGATTTTCATCTAAGACTATCGATATTCTTAGATGAAAATGGTGTTTCTCGGATAACAGTAAATAATAATAATATTGTTAGCAGTCATTCAAGAGTCGTTATCGTCAAGAATCTTTATTTTCATTTAAGAATATCCATTCTTAGATGACTTTTAATTAGTAATAATATTGATTATTAGCGGCCATCCAACACAAGAGTCGCTATTATGAAGAAACACGATTTTCATCTAAGAATAACGACTGTTGTCTTGTCGTTATTTTGAGATGAAAATCGTGTTTCTTGCATATGCGCAATCATCACACAATTCATCAACATCCAGCCTCAACCCAATCTATCCCTATGGACCTAAAAAGCTTAAAATTTTCAAATTTTATAATAAAATACTACGGTAAACCGTAGCCGGTAACCGGTGGTTTGGTACGGAATACCGCTTAAAAAAAACTTCGGTACCTTGTGGGTACTGTAGGTGTGTACCTATGTACCTAATACGATTTTTTTGAATTCCATCTTTGTAACGGGGTATAAATAAACGAGGTTTATAAGACATATGGTTTTCTCATGGATGCCATTGTCAGAACTGGACCAAATTGAAATGGGACCACATGGGAAGCACCAGCTTTCAAACAAAAATAATAATTTTCAAGATCGGTTCACCCAGTCAAAAGTTCTGAAGTAAAAAAAAAAAAAAAAACCCTCGAATTAATAATAATTATAAAAAAAAGTCACCGCTGAAAACGCACGTCATTTTGTCACAATATATTTAATTCTTTTTATACTTTTTATATAGTTTATATCATTTTACCAGTATTTATTTTGTACTAGGGTGGTCCTTATTTTTCAAAGTGAAAGATATCAACGGGGCAGCCTCTAATTATGTTCCCTGTGCTTTAATATGAATACAGATTTTTTATTTGATTTTTTAAATGACATTTAGGTGTTGCGACGCGATCAACATATTAAAATTAAAAAACAACTTAAGATAAGACAAACGATCAAGAAAAAAAATTATGAAGGAATTTACAACAGGGTATGAGTTTTGTTTGTTAACTGACTTCCAAAAAGAAGAAGGTTATCCATTCGGTCCGTAAGTTATTTAAAAAATTTTTTTTTCGTATGTTTGTTTACTCTTTCGTGAACCAATTTTTGTGTTTCTTGAATTAACATATAGAGAAAGCTCCCAAGTTAGTCCCATAATTATTTTATAGACATTGCTTATTACGTTTAAAATATTACCTAAAAATTATCTAAATTTTTATTGTATTCCTGAGTGAAGTGCATCAGATTATAGTATCGCAGAGTTCCACCAATACGTTTTTCTTTGCAAAAGTGTCAAATGTTAAGGATTATCCTATAAACATCTGCACATTTTCTAATCTTCAAAGACGAAGTATTTGACATTCAATGACAAATCTCATTTGTGACAAAAAAATAAACGAACGGGTGAAGAGAGGTTTCTTCAAAAAGTTTACAACCGTGAAGGATTTAGTAAATTGAAAACCTTCTTACTTCTCATCCAATGTGTATAAGATCGAGCAGCTATCATAGATCACTTGTGTCAACCAATCCCACAGTAAGTTCGATATCCAAGCAATAAAATGTGGACAGATCATATGAAGGAAGCTTACTGATAAGGCTGTTATGCCAGCAGCCAGATCCAGTCAACAGCCTTCGAGATGTCGAGGGAAACGGTAAACATTTCCCCTTGGTTCTTGATGACCTCACTCCGAATGTGAATGAGGTACGCTAGAATATCCCTTTTGGATCAGTTTCAATGAAATCCGTATTGTTAGTCACTGATTCATTGGATTCTAGGTACATTAGGAGACTGTTATTAAGAATACGTTTCATTGACTTGCAGATAATGTACATAACCGAGATAGGTCTGTACTAGCTAGCAACCGGCCAGCATGGCTACCTTTTTTGGACACGGGGTAGTCCAATGATTAACCCGTGCCCAAAAATGTACCGAAATCTGCATGCATTCGCAAGCTTTCACGATTTCGGCACTTGTTCAGTTTCTAGAGTGAGGCAAGAGGCCCGTCAGCACAGAAGTCAGCTCGGGTGCACAAGTCCTCAGAACTGTGGCTGGAATACCATCAGTCAGAAATTGATCCATGCTACTAGGTGGAGTTAGACGTGTCATGCTAACAACATCTGAGCATGACGATTCCATGAAAAGAAAGGCAAATACTTTTGCCTTTTCTTCCACGGCATAAACTATTATCTCTTTCGATTTCAACAGGGGAGGAAGCGAGGAGTGGCAGAATTTCGTTTCTTCTCCTGCTGAATAGATTACACCAGACCAGTGAAGGTTATATAAATTGTATTTCAAAATGTAACGCTTAAATAATAATATATAAAAGATACGGAACACTAACTGCTATTTATTCCTAAGCAGTTTAGGTGCCTACACAGTTTGGTTACGTTATATAGTAGAATAAAATGAAAAATAAAAAATATAGTTCCATTTTCTTATTTTCCTATTTAAACTTGCGCTTACGACTCCGTCTACCGACTCTCTCGCGGCAATTTTTACGTGGAATATGGGCGCATAGGCGATTGTGGCCGTTTTCGACGGGAAAAATCGGCCACAGTGGCGTTAGTGGGTATTTTCGTCGTACAATATTGTAATGAGGCTCTTTGCAAAAAAAATATTTGTGTTTTTTTTTATCAAATTAAGGGTTTTTTCAAATTCTGTGAATGTGAATAGATGCATATGCATTGTAAGATGCTAAAAATGCAACAAAAACAAAAAGCCCTAACGGCCATTGTGGCTCTTTTCCACGTATAGGGCGATATGTTATAAATGATAAGCACAGTAAACACAAGTACTTAGTATTTATTACACATAATTATGTTTATAAGTACTTACATAACGTGTCAGACGGAGTAGGTATAGGTACATACTACTTGAATTTATCAGAGTTCCTATATAAAAAAAAAACTATCATATTTTGAACTATTAAGATTCCTTGTTCAATACCATAACTTATTCCCTCAATACAAAAAAGTTTTGTTTGAAAGAATTGGACCACCTTTTACTTACCCAAAAACAAACTCTTCTTAATCTAAACGTGTATGTATTCTTATTGAAAAACGTAAGTCTATCTTATTTTGAACCATTTAGATTCCTAGTTTAATACCATAACTTATTCCTATAAAATAAATAAAAAGTTTTGTTCGAATACAATGGAATACCTTAACTTGAAAAATTCAGATTCTTACGGCAATGCTACTACTTACTTACCCAAAAACAAAATATCCTTAAGGTTAACATACATTTTCTTACTAAAAACGTTATTTTATCTTATTTTGAACCATTTAGATTCCTAGCTCAATACCATAACTTATTCCTACAAAACAAAAAAGTCTTGTTTGAAAACATTGGAATAACTTAATTTGAAAAATATAGATTCTTACGCTAATGCTACTACTTACTTACCCAAAGACAAACTTTTCTTAACCTAAACATGAATTTTCTTATTAAAAAACGTTACTCTATCTTATTTTGAATTAATTATATTCCTAGTTCAATACCATAACTTATTCCTACAAAACAAAAAAAGTCTTGTTTGAAAACATTGGATTACCTTAATTTGAAAAATATAGGTTCTTACGCCAATGCTACTACTTACTCACCCAAAAACAAACCTTTCTTAACCTAAACATGATTTTTGTCATTAAAAAACGTTGCTCTATCTTATTTTGAATCATTTAGATTCCTAGCTCAATACCACAACTTATTCCTACAAAACAAAAAAGTCTTGTTTGAAAACATTGGAATAACTTAATTTGAAAAATATAGATTCTTACGCTAATGCTACTACTTACTTACCCAAAGACAAACTTTTCTTAACCTAAACATGAATTTTCTTATTAAAAAACGTTACTCTATCTTATTTTGAATCATTTAGAATCCTAGTTCAATACCATAATTTATTCCTACAAAACAAAAAAAGTCTTGTTTGAAAACATTGGACTACTTTAATTTGAAAAATATAGGTTCTTACGCCAATGCTACTACTTACTCACCCAAAAACAAACTTTTCTTAACCTAAACATGATTTTTGTCATTAAAAAACGTTACTCTATCTTATTTTGAATCTTTTAGATTCCTAATTCAATACCATAACTTATTCCTACAAAACAAAAAAGTCTTGTTTGAAAACATTGTACTACCTTAACTTGAATAATTTATATTCTTACGTCAATGCTACTACTCACTTCCTTAAAAACAAACTTTTCTTAAACCAAACATGTATTTTCTTTTTTTAAAACGTTAATCTATCTTATTTAGAATCATTTTATATTCTACACTCAACCCCATTATTTACTCACATTAAATTTATTTTTCTTAGAACAAATAATATTTTCCTTCATCCGAAAACCTTCCTACTTTCTGATTATGAGAATCGTAAATGATTAACAAGAAGAAAATGAGGATTTTACTTTAAATATATATTTATTTAGTAAAGATGTATAGGGTACAAGTTTTGATTCAATCATTAAAGGCTCTTGAACTTAGACAATGTACTATCATATAAAGAAAAAAGTTATTCTTAATTTAACAAAATAGCATATTGTGTATACAACACTCAAAACTTCTTAAAATTACAATTATTGTTTTGATTTTAGTAAATATAATAAGAATAATATTGTTTTTCTTGGATAATATCATTTATGTTGAGCTAAGATATTATTATTAATTCAAGTACATATTTATTCGACATTAAACAATATTCCTGAGAATAAAAATATTCTTGACGGAAAACTAATTTCACGAGCATTTTTTTCCGTGTATGATACCCCACATGATAAGGTAAATTCACTTTAAAATTTGGACCCTCATTCCTTGCATAAAGAGACTTTTTTTTTTGATTAAATAAAAAATGACCAGTTTTCGGATTTTTTCCTATATGTGTACTATAACACAATGCTTCTTGCCAAATTTCATAGTTCTAGGTCAACGGGAAGTACCCCATAGGTTTGGATTCCCTTGTGAGTGTGGAAATGTGCATTTTTACAACATTTTCGGCTGTAACCTTTTTTTTTTACAAAAACTGAGAAATTTTATTTTTCTTTCTGCAGCAAGAGACTATAGATATGCGTATATGGTTTTAATTTCATTTCGATACTTTCACGCGTTCCTGAGATAAAAGTCTTGACAGCCCGACGGACGGACAGACGGACAACAAAGTGATCCTATAAGGGTTCCGTTTTTACCTTTTGTGGTACGGAACCCTAAAAATTTACAATTTAATTTGTAGGTACGTTATTTGATTTGCAAATTACATTGATAACCGGATTATTATGATAAATAAAAATAAATATACGAATATATGACCAGTTTCATTGCTCCTAAATTATACGACAGAACAATGGGCTAATTTGTATGGACCCTGTACCCACTCTTGTGGCATTATACAATAGGAATCATTCAGAAGAAGCATAACATATATGACAAAAAAATTACAATTTGATGTATGAATGAATGAAAGATCGAAGTTATGATTACTTCTTATTTTGCATCATAATTAAATATCATCGTTCATATTATTTTTATAAACTTACCGTTAAATATTTTTGGAAAATTTTGAATAGAGCATTCATTAGATACCTACCTACTCACCATCGAAACAGACTACAATTTAAAACAACAACATGTTTATGTCTATATATGTCTACAATTTTTAAAATGTCTGTCTGTCCGATGTGCCCGATGGACGCCCAATCTACTGAACGGATTTGAACGACATTTAGTAGAATTATTACTTATATATATTATGTACTCGTAGAAGGGTCTCACATATTTTTTAGAAATGGCGCGGGATCTTGGAATACCGAGATCTCGGTATTGCGGGGTGGAAACCCTACACAACTCAACATTAAAATCTGTGAGTGAACAATAAATCACCCTTATTTTCCCACGTTTAGGGTAGAGTAGATTTTTTTTTTCAAATTTATATAGGACCAATTTCGAAGTATACTCAAAATCGGACTACTCTGTCACCCCAGTCGGACAGAGGCACTAAGTACATACTTTTTCAAAGAATACGAGTCGTTATAGAACTAATGGGAGTTCCCTGTTATTTCTAGATTCATGATGATGGATTGACATTGACTAATGTGGTTAGCACTTATAAATAATTTTGTGTGCAAATATTAATGTTTAAATATATTTATATCGCGCCTTGTTAACAACACGTTAATACCCAACAAGCAAAGTAATCCTATAAGGAAAAATTATAAGTCTATCTATACTAATAACGTTCTTACCAAGACTTGTTGTAGACACTTTTCCTTATAACATCATTTGACAAGCCTTAGTCGACTCAAAAGTAACAGTTCTTATAGGTCAGTCTTCTAGTTTGCTTCAAGACTTACTTTAAAACAGTTATACGACACTTTACTAGTAATAGCATTCCATAAGCGTACATATTCTAAAACTGTTTGGTCTTATATCTTACTCTTATAGTTAGCTACAAGATTGTCTTATAAGTTACTTATAAGAAAAAGTATCTTATAATTTACTACAGTAAGACTAACAGTTCTAAAAAACATTTTGATCCTATAGTAGCATTTTGTAAGAGAACAAAATCTTACATCATACTTAGATGAGATCACTATAAGAAAGCGCTATCCAAGCGTTCCAAACGTTATCCAAGACTTTTTAAATGTAATAGTACTCATTAAGAACGCTATAAGATCAAAAACTCTTATAAGATTATTACTTTATAAGTAAACGTCAGCCATTTTATTTATTCTCAATGTTTAGTTGTCTGGAAAAAAAATTGTCTGATATGGATTTAAGCGATTGGCAACGATTTAAAAGTGCGGTGGTTACAGAAGAAAAATAGCAAAGAAGTATGAAGAAGGAGTGAAACCAGACCCTTCAGCAATAAATTCATCAGGATCAGTAAATAAATCAAGTGCGTCAAGTGCAGGTGAAACAAATGAGGGTTCTACAAACAAAAATATTTCTTTACCTTTACCTCATCAGTTGGAAGACGAAACAATTGAGAATTGCGAAGACGAATACGATTTTGATATCGAAGAAACCACCGACTATGGAAATATCAGGGATTCGTTAAAGAAATATAAACATGGGCTATACAATGTAATATATCTCATCTAGCCTTGAATGAATTATCTACAATTTCGAATAAAAGATGATATTTTAATTTTGTTTTTGTGTAACTAATTAAATATTGTGATAAGCTTTTTTATGAGCTAAAAATATCGTGTATATTCCCCATTATGCGGACATAACATTAATTACAAATTGTGCATTCATTGTCTATATAATGTTCATCATAACGAAAACAAGTATAATATAACACTATATTTGGCTACAAATTAAATGTGAAATAGTAGGTATCATAGTAATTGATTTTAATAAAATTTCTATGGGACCAATCTAAAAGTATATTCTTTCAAATACAAAAAAAATCGGCCAAGTGCGACACGGACTCGCGCACGAAGGGTTCCGTACTATCATCTATAATACTACAAAGTTTAGTTCTGCTTATAAAATAACGAGAAATCAACGAAATTCCATGTAGTAAATTGCAAACTTATAGGTAGGATTTCGATACACATCCGGGCAACATGACGACGCTCGCGCGAATACGCGCGGCTATGGCTCGCTCCGTGATGTATGATCCGTTTAGATGCACGGATTATTTTCATTTTGTGAGTTTTTATGTATTAGATTAGGTATTTATTTTTATAGTTAATATATTTCTAAATATTTACTCACAAATATTCAAGTTTTTACCTGTTAATTAAGATCGAGTAAAAATTGCTTAAAAATTACGTTTGTTGTATGGGAGCCCCCCTTTAATATTTACTTTATTGTTATTTAATTATTTATTTTGAAAGGTAATATACAAGTAAATATTCTGTGAAAATTTGAAGCGTCTACCTGTTACCGTTTTTAATATTGAGCAAAAAAATACGAAAAAAACACGTTTATCGTATGGGGACCCCCCTTAATATTTTTATTTTTTATTTTTAGTATTTGTTGTTATAGCGGCAACGGAAATACATCATTTGTGAAAATTTCAGCTTTCTAGCTATCACGGTTTATGAGATACAGCCTGGAGACAGACAGGCAGACAGACAGACAGACAGACAGACAGCGAAGTCTTAGTAATAGGGTCCCGTTTTTACCCTTTGGGTACGGAACCCTAAAAAAAATAGCCTAATAGACACCGTGTAAGAGTTTTCAAAAATGTAAAATAAAAACAGTCACATGGCACTCGAGCGCGTCAGACATTCATAGTGTATACGCGCTTTGTCTTTCTGATTACCGATATACCTATATTAATCTGACGATTAGGTGGTGGTATGGCCGCAAAAAGGGGTAAAAAAAAAAGTTTTTCGAGCGTGTCAGATATTCAAAGTGAATGTTAAGTGAACCCTAAAAAACTAAATCGCTTTAAAGATAAACGATGGAGTTATGAAAAATATTTCAAAAATTACCATTGGATTACGTAAAAAAGGAGGCTTACTCCTTTTTTGAAATTGGTTAAAATAGTTGACATCAAGTAATTGATCCATCTTGCAATTGGATCCCAAAACTATAAAATTAAAATATTTCTATAAAGTACTTAATGAAGAGCATTTTTAAAACATGGCGGTTTTTAGGGTTCCGTACCCAAAGGATAAAAACGGGACCCTATTACTAAGACTTCGCTGTCTGTCTGTCTGTCTGTCTGTCTGTCTCCAGGCTGTATCTCATAAACCGTGATAGCTAGAAAGCTGAAATTTTCACAAATGATGTATTTCCGTTGCCGCTATAACAACAAATACTAAAAATAAAAATATTAAGGTGGGTCCCCATACAATAAACGTGTTTTTTTCGTATTTTTTTGCTCAATATTAAAAACGGTAACAGGTAGACGCTTCAAATTTTCACAGAATATTTACTTGTATATTACCTTTCAAAATAAATAATTAAATAACAATAAAGTAAATATTAAAGGGGGGCTCCCATACAACAAACGTAATTTTTAAGCAATTTTTACTCGATCTTAATTAACAGGTAGAAACTTGAATATTAGTAAGTAAATATTTAGAAATATATTAACTTTAAAAATAAATACCTAATCTAATACATAACAAGTATCAATGTTAAAAGAAAAACCAAATACCCGACTGCAGAAAAGAGGTTTTTGCAGCCTAACTTATGTTTTTTTTTATTTTGATGTACTCAGTCTCACTCTCAAAACTAAGACGAATCTATTGACACCACTCACATCAAAATCCGTCAAGCCGTTTAGGCTCTAGGGCGTGTCAAAGAAATATACATACATACATACATACACTCTGCAAGTATCAATGTTAAAAGAAAAACAAAATACCCGAGTGCAGAAAAGAGGTTTTTGCAGCCTTACTTACGATTTCTTTACGCTTAATACGCTGTTGAGTGTACGTTTCTTGTGAGAAAGTATGCGTACAATCGCTGTAAAAGATTATTGCGCATTCTTTAGAAAATATCTAGTAAAATCACTTGTTTATTACGAAAAAGTTCGCTGGAAGTTACAAAAACACGCGTTTTTTATATTTGTGTGAGATGTATGATTTTTATTACAAAAAAATATGTATAGCCTTTGACACTCAGCAAGTGAAAACGAATCTAACGACACCTCTCACATCAAAATCGGTCAAGCCCTTTAGACTTTAGGCAATCATATAGAAACATACAGATATACATATATACCCACATACATACACTCGAAAAACCCCCCTCCCCCCTTCTCCCCTCTCCTTACCTTAAAACACATTTATAATGGAACAGTTGTCGGTGATTTTTTTGAGGTAGGAAATAGGTTTAATCCTGTTTTACCCGTTCCCGCGGGAATATCGGGATAAAAAGTATCTTAAGTGTTAATCCAGATTATAAACTACCTGTGTGCCAAATTTCAACCAAATCTGTTTAGCCGTTTTACCGTGAAGAAGTAACAAACTGACACAAACTTCGCATTTACATTATAAGTGTGAAATGTGATGTGATTTATTAGCATTTCCTATTCTAAACTCCAATAAAACATACAAGTTATATATATATTCGTAATCACCGTTAAAAATTCTTTGTTTTGATACCACACTCGATGTATTTTGAAATCATATTTTTTTTTTGAGATTACTTTTTGCCGCCAAAATCTCTAATTTAGTTTTTTTTTAATTTTGATGTACCCAGTGTCACTCGCACGACTAAGACAAATCTATTGACACCACTCACATCAAAATCGGTCAAGCCGTTTAGGCTCTAGGGCGTGCCAAAGAAATATACATACATACGCTCGAAAAACATAACCCTCCTTCTTACGCAGTCGGGTAAAAACTCACAAAATGAAAATAATCCGTGCATCTAAACGCGGTGCGAGCGCCGCGCCGAGGTGTGGTGGTGGCGCGAGCGCGATGCGGTTGCTATGCAACGGCCGCGCGGGTAGCGGGGGAGGTAACATCACGGAGCGAGCCATAGCCGCGCGTATTCGCGCGAGCGTTGTCATGCTGCCCGGATGTGTATCGAAAACCTACCTATAAGTTTACAATTTACTACATGGAATTTCGTTGATTTCTCGTTATTTTATAAACAGAACTAAACTTTGTAGTATTTTAGATGATAGTACGGAACCCTTCGTGTGCGAGTCCGTGTCGCACTTGGCCGTTTTTTTTTCTTTTCACGTATAATATTATTTTGTGCGTCAGCTACGGAGTTTTTCAAAGCCCACTCCCTGTCTCTGTGGACTTTTTGCAGAGGTTTTGATGTAGGTACTATCATATCTTGCACATATGAACTATTTACTTACCTATTTACATAATGGTAGGTAGCGTAAGTGATGGGAAAATGTATAAACTGCAAGAGTAACTATGTAATGTGTATCTATCTCAGTATGAAATTACAGTATGTTTTAGTTTTTCTTACTCAATAGGCTGATCACTAATTGTGTTTCAAACTTAAACATGTGAATTTGAAAAAGGTAATTTTGATAAAGGGTGGGTTTGTTAGTGACAAAAGCTTACCTCCGATACTGGACACGCTGCACCAACTTATACATAGGTACATGTATAAGTTGTTTTTTAAAGAATTACTTATTGAAAAGGCTTTCTTATATTCCACTTTACTCTATATTTACCTAAATACCTACTTATCAATCCGCTCAAGCCATAATTTTGCGGGTTTAACCGATGAAAACTCGCATGAACCGCAAAGTTAACTTAGTAATCCTATATAAATGTATGAAATTACAAAGTTACTTATGCAGTTAACATATCTCGAGAATGGGACTGAAATTGTTATATGTCTTAATTTTCCTTACTTTGTAGGCTAAACACTAATTGTGTTCAAAGTTTCAAGCCCGTATTGTAACGGTCCAGAACTATCCGTTACTCACATGTAGTCAACATAACTCTAAATGTTCAAAATATGGAATAAAGATAACAAATAAACTTATCTCGTCTACATTAATTTATCTGTAATTATAAGTATTTCCCTTATTTTAATTATTTATAGAATTTAGTTTAAGATGCGTTATATAAAACATTAACAATAGCCAAATAATGCTATTTAGTCAGTCAAGGTTATATTTGAGGTCAATGGTTTATAATATTATTATGAATGTCTGTTTGGGAGCATAACACCAAATTTAATGGGAAGTATATTAACTCAATACTATTTACTGGAGCTACCTTCATTTAGTAATTAAATAAGTATTGGAGCATTTCGTTCTATATTTAGACTTGCACAAACGTTTCATGGAAAGAAGGCTGCATTCTTGATAGTATGTGTACAAGTATTCAATTTGGTATACAGACGTTATGAGAATAGAGTTTAAAGTCCTTTGAATTAATTGAATAATTTAATGAGAAAATGTTGAGGGTAGATCCGAAAAACTGTTGTTATTGTCAGTTCCATATTTAGACTTGCACGATCGGTTCTTGGAAAAAGGCTAAGCGCCGGCGCACACTCCAGAAGTTAAATATTTTATTTTTATAAATACATCATATGTGACGTCACGGTAAATTATTGTAAAGATTAAAATACATTTATTTATATCAAATTTACAATACTACTCTTATAAGATAATTATATTATTATTTCTCGGAAATTCATATTTTCATGCAGTAATTCGGATATATCGACCATATAGTTACCTAAATATTTATACAGTCAAAGGAAGTGGTAAATAAATGAAAGGTTTCGGTTGTTAAAAGGGTTTTCGTATTACTAAGTAGTATTGCTAATTACGTGTGTATGTATGTTGAATCTAGGAATGTTTAATGGCGACGATGTTTTGGTCCACAGCACTTTGTTACCTTATTTATAGCCGTTATTGTAGAACGTTCAAACCTACTTTGCTGGAATTTATCATTATATTGCTAAAAGTAAGTTAAATTGGGGAGCGGTCGTTTAAGTATTGTATGACCACAGATACAGATACTGATTACGGGTGACGGAAGCGTATTTTGTTATTTACTAATTTCGGAAGGCGGCCATTTGCAACTTCGGTGTATGTTTAGGTTGAGTGCGCGCGAAGCCTTAAGTCGTGACGAGTAGGCGTAGTTCTTGGTGGGGATTGATACGTAAAAGGAAACGATTCGAACGCGGCGGGGCTCTTTGGATTGACTCGTTCTGGGTTCTGGTGCTCGCTGGGCGCTAGGGCTTTCGTAGCTTTCGCGTTAGACGTTACTCTCGCTGGTTGCTCATTTGGGAAATAGAATTATTTTTAGATTAACGATTGCGGGGAGTCTTCTTTTAAAACTTAAATTATTTTGAAGTGTTCTTTTACGTTAATTTCATTTGCTAACGTTTTACTTGAAAACGTTTTGTGTTAGATTATTATTTTACTTATTGTTAGAGATGATGCGGGGATAAATTATTGTGAGTGTGCGCGTCCTGTTTGGCCTGAGAGTTCGGAATGGAATTGTGTGCTGGTCCGGCTGATACCGAAAAGTAGATGCACGGATTGGTGTATGATTCTTGAGTATGAACCTCCGGTTAAACATGGCGTGGGTGTTTAGGGAAAGCAACTGCGGAGTCTTATTAATTATAACCCCAAAGTGGTTATTGCTAGTGTCGTTTGTGCTTCAAACGCAAGTTGGAGACCATACGACGCTGTCCCCTTTTGTTACGTTTTGTTAGGCGGCTGGTTGTTTGAGACGCGACCAGGAGTAGAGGATTTGAGGTCTCTGGTCGGGGATTGGTTCTTTCTCGAATTCTGGCAGCATAGAAAGAAGTAGTGCGCGGATGGATTTCCACCAGAATTTTGGTTAGAATTGGTTCCTGACTGCCCTTCGCGTTGTAGGGTAATCTCCTTGTAACTATCGATGAAGTTGCTGGAGAGATTGTAGGGAGCCAGGGGCCAGTAGGTATTTCAGACTCGCCATCTAAACTGGTAGTATAGCTTAGTAGACGTGGAATCGGGCGTGAGGAAGCGTCTATAGCTTTGGAGCAGTTCCGTGTGAACCCGAGTTCACGGAGGGGTAGTGGTTAGATTTGTTATAATAGCTAGAAGATAGCTATTATTAACAAATACGTAGTTAGCTAGGGACGTAGTTCTTTTAATTCGTATTAGGAAGGGTTAAGTACACTCCACAAAGAATCACACACACATCATCTCATTTACACAACTTCTGGAATCCCCTTGGAGTTCCAGAAGACATGCACAAAATTCAATTCTCTAATTTTGTCGGTAGGTCTTGTGATAGGCAGGGGGGACCCTTGACTCTGAACAATACAATAAAATAAGGAGTTAAAATGGGTTCTTAACAATTAACGTTTCAGGTAGGATATTATCAGTTAAGTAGGTAGATTCTACTTATTCAACAAGGATCTCTAAAAGGTTTATGTTTTATTGGTGTTACTTCTACCAAAATGGATAAGTAAATTCTTCTTATGAACAGTATATTAGTGTTCTGAACAATCAATTCAATAAGGAACACTTTATACCTTTAAATATTATAACCATTTTATCTTGACATCAGTGATCTGAACAACATCATACAATAAGGATCACTGAATTCAATAACCAGAGTTAAATTTAGATTAATTTGGCAAGCGAAACCCTACCCGTAATATTTAACACATTACGAATAAAAATGTAAGCATTGTTGTTTCATATACTTCATTGGATGAACTACTCAAATTCCTTTGTGTTTCGGAAGTACATACTTCATGCTTGGTCTCTGATTTGACAATGGGCGGAAGAATCTCGTTCATAATCTACCTATGCTCATTTAGTTCAGTGGAAGTATCAAACAACATAATGCAAATAGGAATTGTGTAATTTGCATGAAAAGCTAGATTTTGTTGTAAAAGTCGGGCAGTCTGAGATATGTCTGAGTTTATAATCACTACACTAAATTAAGGTTTAGATACACAAAACCTTTGGCTAGGATGTGCCAGTTCTACAGTAATTTCTATTACGGTGAGGAAAGACCAACCGTTTGTCTGATTAACCTTGTCGAGAGAGAGGTGTCAGCATTTTGAGTAGTCATTGCTGTATAACGCAGTGTTGAAGTGTATTTGTACCTATATATTACATACATGCTAACGAGCTATATCAAAGACTGCCTCACTTATCAGGGTTAGATATAAAATCCCTGCGGGAGAACAGCGTCGAAGAAGAAGAACATCTACATAGGTACATTATACCTGATGTGGCGACTGATACTTGCCTGATGTTTAGCAAATCGTCTGGACAAACACATTCATCAAAAGTATACATCTATGATTTAAGGTTAAGGATTCATCGCGGTAAACAAAGGGTTTCGCATGTAGGGAAATAATTAACTAATTATTGTAGGGATTATTCGATTCTTGTTGGCAGAATTGAAGAATCTCTGTAGGTCAAGATTAAGACCTACTGAAAGTATAAATAAATGCTATAGACCTAGGTATTGGAACCAGGAAGTTCAACCTATAGGCAGGAACGTACCTAGGCAGTAAAGTCACTGTTGCATTGCTTAAGACTTCAACTAGATGTAGAATCAACCATCTCACCTTTTGCAATAACAAAGTAAACCACTTTGTTTCGATAGGATTTTCCATAGGTTTTGGGCCAACAGGAAAGCCTCCGATTCTACATTGCTGTTCTAAGCGGAATGGGTAGTTTTCCGATATAAACTTATTTCTATCTCGGCCTGACGTTATACTATACCAACACAAACATACTTGAAAGATTTTGCGTCCTCTTGTCTAGCTACATTATTAAGAAAGTAGGGAATTTTGACACACGTACAAGAAAGACTCATTTCCCATTTGCTAAACAGGGCCTCCTAAAGGATGTTAGTCCGGAGGTTTCTGATGGAGCCAGGGTGCTTAAAAGTCCAACCAGTCTCTGGTCGCAGCACATGGGGCGTTCCTAGTAGGTAACTGTTTGGTGTGACTGGTTTTTACCAACTAGTTGGTATAACTAGTTATTGCTAGCTGGTTTTCCTCGTGGTACGCAAGGGCGGAAGGCGGAGCCCTACCTCTTAGCTCCAAAATATATCTTGACAGTATATTATTAATTTGTGACAAAAGATGTAGAAGTAATCTCTCTGAACATAAGTCCACTCTATCATATTATATTGAGAAATAGGATTCCCACAACATAACCTTCCTATTTCAGTTAGGTAAAACTATCTTGGTTCCAAGTAAGGGTCACCTTCATGTTTATCGGTCTAACATATTATAAAACCTACGGCACACTATAGTGAATTATTATATTTTATAACTTGTATTTATAACGTTGCAATTGAGTGTCTCAATCACCAGTAACTAGGTATACACAAATATTATCATATTAGGTAGGTTAATCTTTGTATTTTAACGATAAGTCAAATAGGTATATTGATATAGGAAAGGTATCGACTCAAATTCCCCTTCTGCGGTTATTGCGTCACAACAAGTAGAAAGTCCTCCACTAGACGAATCACTGGCCATATATTTAAGTATATTTAAGTTACTTTAAGTTAAGATAAGTTAATATAAGGTAGGGAAGTAGGGCATTTATATTCTTAATTAATAGTAAGTTACAAAAAACTTTTAATTTCATCAAGTTCGGTCGAGCATTTCTAAGAGGGTTAAGGGGGTTGATTTGGGGGGGTTACAGTATGTCTGCTAGAAGTACCTTAGAATTTTGATGATCGGTGAGTGAGTAGATGAGTCAGTGACAAAATCAAGGAAATTTAACTTGCAATAATTTGGAAATGTACTTAGTACTATTATACTCTCTTTGTCTTTGAAATTTCAGGCTTCTAGCTTTATCCACAACAAAGTTACAGGGGGGTCAAAAGTGCTCTGAATGGCTTCGAGAAAAGGATGGTACGGCGTGGCCTTGCCGCTCGACTTGGCGGGGCCACTGCCGTGCCCCCAGATAAGTGTGAATTGTGATGTGATTTATTAGCTATTCCAAACTCCACTAAAACATATAAGTTATATATATATATTCTTAATCACCGATAAAAATTCTTTATTTTGATACCACACTCGATGTATTTTGAAAACATTTTTTTTTGATATTACTTTTTGCCGCCAAAAATCCTGATATATATATATTTTTTTTAATTTTGATGTACCCAGTCGCATGTCACTCTCACGACTAAGACGAATCTATTGACACCACTTACATCAAAATCGGTCAAGCCGTTTAGGCTCTAGGGCGTGTCAAAGAAATATACATACATATATACGCTCGAAAAACATAACCCTCCTTCTTTCGCAGTCGGCTAAAAAAAAGGTTATTTGTTACGTTATTCACTAGGTGAGTAACGAGGTCACCTGAGGTGACGCTTCAACGTGGCAACTGTCAAGTTGAACAACTGGTTAACGTAATATGATTTCTTGTTGTATGTTTCTTAATCCTTACTTGTTCCGTTGCTCAATAGGTGGCGCGTTGATCGTTACATCTGTCAAGTCAAACATCTATTACAATATTTATAACTGACTTCCATAACGAAGGAGGTTATCGAATTGTCTGTATGTTTTTTATTTGTATGTTTGTTCAACGATTACTCCACCAATAGTGCATTGATTTTGATGTTTCTTTTTTATTTGGTAGGTCATATTTCAGAGGTGGTTCCATATACATTTTATTAAAATCGGTTCAGTACTTTGGTTTTTATAATAAAATATCATCCAAGTGTCCAGGTTTGCCTGTAGAAAGAAGAGTGAACAGCAAGTCGCGTATACTTATCACCGCTAGCTAGTTACGAGTGTGTAAGCGCGCTTTACATTATATCAATTCAACACTTGCGAGCGAGCGAGCCGTGGCACCGAACACATCAATCTAATATTTTATAATTTTCAACACTACAAGCAATTATTATAATTTGGAGTTTGATTGATACCAGTACATCCTCTAAAGATGTACCTACCAAGTAAACAAGTTGCGTATTTTGTAGTCGGGTTATTTCAGTTTTTTAGGCTATAATTATCTCAAATGTTGTTTGAATATTTCACTGACTGAGAATTAATTAATGAGCTACATTTTCAAAAATTGAAAATACTGACGCTCCCTTCGATATATATATATATATGAATCAGTCCTTCATGTCAAGAAACATGTAACCGACTATGAGACTGTCGTCTAAGAGACATAAACATGTACTACGGGCACCAAAACGCAGATTAGTAAAAGTACGTTCGTAATGAGGGTAGAAATATTTAACAAATTGCCATTGTCGTAAAAAACGCATTTCATTTGCATATCATTTCTACACTAACAAGGGAATCAAAACCTATGGGGTACTTCCCGTTGACCTAGAACTATGAAATTTGTCAAGAATCATTGTGTCAGAATACACGTATAGGAAAAAATCCGAAAACTGGACATTTTAAATTTAATCACAAAAAAATAGTATCTCTATGCAAGGAATGAGGGCCCAAATTTTAAAGTGAATCATCGCTCACGCCTCACTCCCGCACCACACTCTCTTCCACCTCGCTTATTTTATCCCGTTCTCATCCCGCTCCCATAACGCTCTCATCCATCACACTAATGCCTTACTCTCGCCAGCTCTGCTTCCTCCTTTCCCACTCCCACCTTAACATTCAATCCTGGAACTTTCGTATAATCTTTTAACTCCCTTCTCCCCGTGTATAACCCTTAATTTATCCCTATTGCAAAACTATAATGGTAGTATTCATTTATATCTATTAGTTGATCTAAATCTTACATTTCATGTCCCTAACATTATAACGACATTTTATGGCACATTTTTTTACACCTTGGGTTACATTTGGGGGCTGAGCTGCCCGCGTCCGTAGGAGAATACCCATTAACACTGATTCCCTACACGCGGCCCCTGGGTGGTGCAAATCAAGGAGCAAACTCCGGCGGGAGGCTTCGGCCGCGGTTGGTTACCACCCACCGGACTGAGTCCGCCCGTGAAGCGACCTAGTCGTGTTTCGGGAGGTGGTCCGGTGAAACCATTGTGAGAGACGGGTCTGGGAAGTTGTTCCGACACTAAAGTCCGTTCAAAAGCGGGGGATGACACCGTGCTTGGTGGCTAGTTCTGGAGGGTAGCGGGATCCGTAGCACGGCTTTCCGCTGGCCGACCGCAGATAGTTGAGGGCCCAAGTAGTATGTTAGCCACATACGAAAGGCTGCCCCGCCATCTAGTGAAAAATCCTGGGAGTGCGCCTTGATGCCGGTTGGCGACCGGACGAGAGGGCCTCAAGGACATTTTCGGGGGGGTGCGGGCGTCCCCACAGTCTCCAAACTAGCCTCCTTATAATGCGGTGTCATCTCGTGTTTTTACACTGGACTATGTGACTGGTGCCTCACCCAACTACCGTTCTCCACACATCTATTCACTCTAATAATATGAAAAGGAACAAAAATAGTAAGATGTGTAATCAGCGGAAGCACGTTCTCTCGCTCCACGTGCACCTCTGCAATATTCGAGGTCTGCACGCAAATATCAAACCAGTCCGATACCACCTTGAGACTAAGAGACCGCACTTGCTATTCCTCACGGAGACGCAAATCAGATGTCCTGCTGACGCAACCTATCTCTCTTACCCAGGCTATGTACTGGAGCACAGCACAGGTTCAAGTCGGGCGCCGGTATCTGCGTCTACGCGCGCGATGACATCTGCTATAGGCGTCTCTGTGACCTTGAAAGTTCCAGATTCTCCGTTCTGTGGATTTTGGTTGACACTGGCTTAGAGAAGATACTCTACGCCGGCGTCTATCGCTCGCACACCGGGGACGAAGAGACAACTCAGCTGTTTCAACACCTCAGTGAGACGGCAGATCTGGCTCAACGGCGATATCCCACAGCTCAGCTTGTTCTTATGGGGGATTTAATGGTCACCACCAGGAGTGGCTATTCCCATACCAGAAGACATACGATCATGCAGGTAGAGAGGCGTATAACCTTGCGATGACGCTAAATCTCACCCAGCTGGTCAAGGAAGCTACGCGAGTACCCGACGTTGACAGCCACACAGCTAACTGCTTGGACCTTTTGCTCACGAATGATCTGGACAGATATTCCGTTTCGGTGTCTGCACCAATTGGTGGTTCCGATCACTGTCTGGTGAAGTCTGTATCGTCTTATACTCCGCCAGATCTTAGCCCTAGAGATACACGGCGGGTATGGCGGTACAAGTCGGCAAAATAATAATATAATAATAATAATAATAAAGCATTTATTCCAGAAAAAAAGTACAATAATACATATTAAATTTTCTGCCAAACTATAAAATAGTTTATTGGCAGATAAGCTCTCTATTAGACTATTATGTACATTCAACAACACATAACATACAACATTCGGATTTTTAGTTATCTGTTCCTAGTTTGTTTATTATACTTTATATATTATACTATTCTAAATCAGCTTCACAAACTCTTCTAGTAATTCAGTGGCTATGCATTTTTTAAATTCCTGTTTATTTATATTTATGAGTAATCGAGTTTTAGGCAAATTATTTAAAAACGTGGGTATGAGATAGTGACGAGTTCTTTTCCCATAATAATTAATTGCGTGTGGGACAGATAACTTCTTATTTTTAACACTTCTAGTTACAATATCCCCTGAAATAGGTTTCAAAAATTGGTCATTATTAAAGTTTTCAGATAGTATTGTTTGTTTAAATTTTAAGTGTACTGGTAGCAATTTGCAAATTTCAAAAAGTAGATCATAATTATCTTTACATTTATTTTTAGTTCTCTCATCTATTAAAGTTTTCATTATTCTTATTTGTAATGATTTTATTTGATTTAAATATGATTTGAAGGTACGACCGTAGCTGCTAAGACCGTAGGATATTATTGCATCAACAAGTGAGTAATAAACAGTGTATAATGTTGCCTTATTGACTACTTTTCTTAGATAATAAAAGTTACCCAGTACTGCTCTGAGTTTATTACACACTGTGTCTATGTGCATTTGCCAGGACATATTTTGTTCTACGGTCAAGCCAAGGTACTTGTAGTTTTTAACAAATTCTATTTCACTACAACTACAGTAACGCTTCTTATTATGTAAACACTCATAAGTATGACCCAATATTTTTATGTTACAATTTTTATCTTTAACGTATGGCGATCGTATATGTACGCATTTAGTTTTACTTAGGTTAATTATTATGCCATTGTCATGGGCCCACTTGATAATGTTTTCTAGATGCGGGATTTCTTTGCATCTTACCCTTGGCGACAAGTATGCTTCTCTTCTTGTGACCCAACAGACTGCGCAAATGCCGTTACGGAGGTGATAAATCAGGCAATGGAATATTTCATTCCATTTTCTGATGGTTCACCTTCTGGCGCAGCTCGCCCATGGTTTAATGCTGGATGTGGCAGCGCTGTAGCGCGTAAGCATGACGCATATTTAGCCTGGGTTGATGCTCGAATGCGCAAGTCCATGGATGCACGTGAAAAGAAGAGAGCCTTTAACAAAGCCGCCAAGTCCAGCAGAAAAGCAATACGCAGAGCTCGATTTGAACACATAAGCCGGATTGGGGCTAAATTAGCATCTCACCCGATGGGTAGCAAAGCTTTTTGGTCCCTGGCCAAGTCTATCGAATCGAACTTCTGTCGAACATCTCTGCCTCCAATGTTGAAACCGGACGGATCTCTAGCTCACACTGCAGTAGAAAAAGCGAATCTATTTGCAGGTCTATTTGCGGACAATTCACGTCTAGATACCTCGGGAGAAACGCCTCCAAGTATACCTCATTGCGGCGCAACTATGCAGGACATACGTATCAATCAAAAGGAGGTGCTTAAGACACTTAAGGTCTAGACATGAACAAAGCTAGTGGTCCTGATTGTATACCAGCTATTGTGTTGAAAACCTTCGCACCTGAGTTGTCCCCAATTCTGACTCGTCTTTTCCGTCTTTCTTTGGAGACTGGTATAGTCCCTAAGTGCTGGAAGCTTGCGAACGTCCAGCCGGTTCCTAAAAAGGGTAGTCGTGCCGATCCTAATAACTACCGGCCTATTTCGGTTACGTCCATTTTATGCAAGGTTATGGAACGTATACTGAATAGGAAGCTCGAGGCATACCTTGAAGACAATAACCTCCTCAGTGACCGACAGTACGGATTTCGCCGAAATCGGTCGACTGGGGATCTTCTCGTGTATGCCACACATATTCTGAGCGAGGCCATCGAGAACAATGGTGAGGCCTTGGCTGTGTCTCTCGACATTTCTAAGGCTTTTGATAGGGTTTGGCATGACAGTCTCCTTAACAAGCTTCCATCTTATTGGACTACCTGCCTCCTTCTGCTCTTGGATTAAAGACTTTTTGAGAGAACGATCGATCCGAGTGGTTGTAGACGGGTGCTCGTTCGATCAAATGGCTATAAACGCCGGCGTACCTCAAGGGTCTGTACTCTCCGCTGCTCTCTTCCTGCTGAATATTAATGACCTGCTGATACCTGGTATCTTAGGGTATGTAGATGACAGCACAGTTGTGGAAAGATACACTTCTGGTCCAAGAGCCAAAAAGGCGGAAATCGAGGCGTTGAGAGAAGATATGGTTGTGCGTATGAATAAAGCTCTAGAAGCTGTGTCCGACTGGAGTGACGAAAATCTCATCAAATTCAACGCCAATAAGACTCAAGCCTGCCTTTTCTCCGCCAAAAAGAGTGAGTTTCTTTTGACTCCTACTTTCCGAAACGTATCCATATCATTGGCAGACCGTCTTGAACTGCTGGGACTCACGTTAACCCCAACAATGAACTTTAAGGGCTACCTTGAATCTAAGGCTAAACTGGCTAGTAAAAAGCTTGGCATCATTAATAAGGTTAGGCGATACTTCTCACCGGGACAACTGCTTCATCTATATCAAGCACAGGTCCGATCGTGTATGGAGTACTGCTGCCACCTTTTTGATGGATCAGCCAAATATCAGCTGGAAGCTTTAGAATCAGCGGACCGGCGAGCTGTGAGGTTAATCGGTGACGATAAACTAGCTGCAAAGAAGCTACTTAGTCTCGAGCACCGCCGTAAAGTAGCATGTCTGTCTATTTTCTATAGGATTCATTTCGGGGAATGTGCGCAAGAGCTTCACGACCTAATTCCACCCTCCCCATTTCACTACAGGACTAGCAGAAAGTCGGCGAATTACCACCCATTTCTTGTTGAAGTGCCAAAAATCCGTACTCGGCGATATCGATCCACATTCCTGTTGCGTACTGCACAAGAATGGAATTCGTTGCCACCATCTCTGTTTCCTGAGACCTACAATCTTGGAATTTTCAAGGCTAGGCTTCTAGATTGACGAGCTCCATCCTCGGCCACACCGTCGCTTAACATCAGGCGAGTTGGTGGCCAATCGTAGATCTATCTTCTATAAAAAAAAAAACATTATTGAAGTTTTAGTAGGGATCCCTAATTTTTTCTAATATTAAATATATCATATACTTAAGAATAATGTACTATTCTAATGGTGAACAAATTTTTGAAATCGGTCCAGTAGTTTTTGAGTTCTTATATATGACTGATATTTCCTTCTTTCGCAGTCGGGTAATAATGTTTTATCTCCGACCACATCGTTTCCAACATGCGAGTTGGTGGTCAAACGCCGACTTACTCGTGTTAACAAATAAGTAATTGAAAAATTAAATCAACTCCAAAACAGTGCAATTATTTAATTAAAATGGAGTTATTTTATTTTTATATAAAAGCTGAAAATTAAATCAAAACTGGGCGTATACCTGATTAGGTAGGTACGCCAACTTTGTTTGAAGTTAGTGTCAGTCTACTTGACTTAGTTGTTAGATCTATAATTTTGTAGATTGACTATAAATTTAATATTTTTTATCGACATTGACGGATCGACGGATTAGTAAATTGAAGTGGCAGTTGGCAGGGCACATACTTGTAGCACGTACCTAGAGTTCTCGCGTAGAAGCCGATGCACCGGCAAGCGACGCGTAGGAAGACCAGCTACAAGGTAGACAGACGACCTCATACAAGTGCCAGGAAGACATTGAATGCAAGCCACTTCTATCAGGTCTTTTTTGGAATTTAAAGGGCGAGGCCTATGTTAGCCTCCTGGCCTAGCAGTTGATTTCTTGTGGCTGAGATGATGATGATGATGAAAAGTCATTCAATTGGCTAGAGTTATAAGATATTTATTAGATAACAGTTGAAGGACAGGAGTAGTAATTGTTTAAACAATGTTATTAAGCTGCAACAGAAGCACGAGGTATGAGGTAATGAGAGCGACGCAAGCCGGCAGCAGCGTCATGTCCACCACGGAGCCGCACGCCTCCATCTGCACCGGGTGCGCGCGCACGCGGCGCAGCAGAGCGCGCGTCGACGCGTACTGTGGCTCGCCTGAAACAGTATGTGACCATTTATTAGTACAGCGTAGCGTAGTTCACTCAAATCTTGCAAATTACTCCACCGAAAGCTATTTTTTTTTTTGAGAGCTTGAGTAAAATTAATCATACGCATGAAAATTACCTATGCCTACAGCCTAAAATACTTAACCGATTTTGATGTGCTAGGTGTGTTTAGATTCATCTTCACTTCCTGAGTCCTAGATTTTTAGGAATAATCATAATTATACATGTCTCGCAAAAATTAAGATATGCGATTTTTATAACCTTTTTAAGTTTTTTATAATAAATCATAGAATTTTGTCTTCCTCAAAAAAATCAAGTATTTAAAAATGCATATATTAGTTTATAAAAGCCACGGACCCAGGAATCTGTGGAGATTAATTTTGTTAAATAAAAAAAAAATTGTATACTAACAATTTGGTTAATCGGTTAGTTTATTTATTTCAGGCACATGCTAGCAACATAATAATAGACATAATGTAATCAATATAGGTACATACATATCTAGGCTGCAGCTAGAGCTAGCAACCTGGACGTGGACTGTTGTAGGACCTCGAGCGAGACTCGGCTACCAAGTGTCCTAACTGCTACATTGTAGCGTTCTATTGACCGAATGAGGAACCGAACATGCCTCTGCATCAACTAGCACAATGATCTTTCTTCTGCCCGGATGCTTATTAACCTCCGACTTCAAAGAGGGTTATTATAATAGAATATTATCAGCAATGTTGTTTTCGTCGATAAATTTCAACTTCAAGGTATTATATACAAAATCTTAGTGGTGAGTTTAATTGATTTACTTATGTAGTAATAGGTTTGCGCTTGACCGGAAACTTGCCTGATGTTAAGCGACGATAATTATATACTTACAATGGCATGAATCTAGGAGGACCCTGGCGAGCAGCCGTTTCAGTTTGTTCCCGTTGTTCCGAACTTGGTGCGCTGCGCTGCAGCACATCGTGAGGGCGAACACCAACTCGAACAGGACTATCTTAAATAATACTTCAGAAAGCAGTGTTGACGACCTCTGCAATGAAAATAATAGATAAAATTTACGAAATCCCGACACACTAGCTGCTCGAGCACAAGACAAGTTTAGTAGAGATTCAACTGAAATGCGGATCTCGGCGAGACGACGGCACTACTTATCTCACCGTAGACAGAAAAATTCTCTATGTATATAAGTGCGAAACAATGGTTGATCCACTGTTTTTATAGGACCCTTATAGGATCACTTTGTTGTCCGTCTAGTTTGTTCGGAACCCTCGGTGGGCGAGTCTGACTCGCACTTGTCCGGTTTTATTTTAACAAAAAATCACCGTCAAATTAGATTGTCATATGTACAAGCCCACAGGACACAGTTTACCGCAATAACCTGTAAGTGTTGGTATATATGTGTAAGTACTTGTAGGGGCAAGACGCCACTCCTAGAACTGGCAACACCGGCGCCGGTTGGATATTTCCACCGGTTGGCAACCAAGCTTGGCAGCTGTCACCTCTATACTTAATATTTGAGAATATAAACATAAATAAATATCGGTGAACCTTTCACATAACACTATAAAGCTCAAACTAGACAAATGTTGTATCTACTATGGGAACTAGAAGACTGATAGAATAGGTACTTATATACTTACTTTTATTTTGTAAATACATATTTGTGATGCGTAGAAACACCCAGACACAAAACAATGCATGCTCATCACACAAATGTTTATTCTGGGTGCGATTGAGCTACGAGGCCGATCAAAAGTCTTAGTCTTAGCCAGAATACTTGTTTTATACCTTTATTTCCATCAGTGAAAGTATAATCCATTAGAAACGCGATCGGACATGATTGGCACGAGTGGTACGATCACCGTGATATGATGCACGATGCCGTTGTACATTACCTTGATGTGAGCGCCGACTATACAACTTGGCAGGTACGAATAGGTGGGTACTCACCGTGATATGAAGCACGATGCCGTTGTACATCACCTTGATGTGAGCGCCGACTATACAACTTGGCAGGTACGAGTAGGTGGGTACTCACCGTGATATGAAGCACGATGTCGTTGTACATCACCTTGATGTGAGCGCCGACTATACAACTTGGCAGGTACGAGTAGGTGGGTACTCACCGTGATATGAAGCACGATGCCGTTGTACATCACCTTGATGTGAGCGCAGACTATACAACTTGGCAGGTACGAGTAGGTGGGTACTCACCGTGATATGAAGCACGATGTCGTTGTACATCACCTTGATGTGAGCGCCGACTATACAACTTGGCAGGTACGAGTAGGTGGGTACTCACCGTGATATGAAGCACGATGCCGTTGTACATCACCTTGATGTGAGCGCCGACTATACAACTTGGCAGGTACGAGTAGGTGGGTACTCACCGTGATATGAAGCACGATGTCGTTGTACATCACCTTGATGTGAGCGCCGACTATACAACTTGGCAGGTACGAGTAGGTGGGTACTCACCGTGATATGAAGCACGATGTCGTTGTACATCACCTTGATGTGAGCGCCGACTATACAACTTGGCAGGTACGAGTAGGTGGGTACTCACCGTGATATGAAGCACGATGCCGTTGTACATCACCTTGATGTGAGCGCCGACTATACAACTTGGCAGGTACGAGTAGGTGGGTACTCACCGTGATATGAAGCACGATGTCGTTGTACATCACCTTGATGTGAGCGCCGACTATACAACTTGGCAGGTACGAGTAGGTGGGTACTCACCGTGATATGAAGCACGATGTCGTTGTACATCACCTTGATGTGAGCGCCGACTATACAACTTGGCAGGTACGAGTAGGTGGGTACTCACCGTGATATGAAGCACGATGTCGTTGTACATCACCTTGATGTGAGCGCCGACTATACAACTTGGCAGGTACGAGTAGGTGGGTACTCACCGTGATATGAAGCACGATGTCGTTGTACATCACCTTGATGTGAGCGCCGACTATACAACTTGGCAGGTACGAGTAGGTGGGTACTCACCGTGATATGAAGCACGATGTCGTTGTACATCACCTTGATGTGAGCGCCGACTATACAACTGATCATTATTGTAGTCTGGGGACAATTATAACACATACATTATACAACTTTTAACGGATTTATCGAGTATATTTTTACATAAATTTATGACCTGAACCGAAACCAGGTCATACAATTATTTCATAGTTCATAGTTCTAGATGAACGGGAAGTACCAGATAGGTTTCATAGTTCTAGATGAACGGGAAGTACCAGATAGGTTTCATAGTTCTAGATGAACGGGAAGTACCAGATAGGTTTCATAGTTCTAGATGAACGGGAAGTACCAGATAGGTTTCATAGTTCTAGATGAACGGGAAGTACCAGATAGGTTTCATAGTTCTAGATGAACGAGAAGTACCATATAGGTTTTGATTCCGTTTTGAGTGTCGAAATAATGCGGGTTTTTGCGACATATAGGGCTGTAACAGGCTGTAACTTTTTATTACGATAATCGAGAAGTTTTATTTTCTCGTAGCTGTAAGAGACTACATATTTGCATGCATGGTTTTAATCTCAACTTCATACCTTTACGCGTTCTGGAGATAGAAGGTCTTGACAGACGGACAGACGGACTACAGAGTGACCCTATAAGAGTTTTGTGTCCTTTTGATACATGAAACCCTAAAAAAAATTTTGGTTGGTGTCGGCGCTGAATTATACTCTTTCCGAATAGAAACCGGATCATTCTTTGAAACTACTTACTAAAAAACTTACCTGCCAATAGAATATCGAATTACATAGATTTCCAGCTTTTCTAATTAATTCATATACAGCTGTCCATTTATCAATATTTTTGATGTTTTTATAAAGAGAAATATGTTTAGGTTTATTAGGTGTACTGTTAAGGTTGATTTGTTCACTTAAATCTTGGACCATGTTATTTAGTTGATCGGCTATTGAAATATAAACGGTCCACACCACTGCGAACTCTAATAGAAACCTAAAGTCGCTCACGATATACATTATATGAAAGTAATTATGAACAAATAAGGGCAAATCTGCGCTTTGAACTTGAGTCAAGGTGAATTCAGTAAACATGACCAAATAAATATGTCCACAAAAATTAATGAAGATATAAAACATTAGAATACAGACGGAGACTTTTATACGAAATGTAGTCTTCTTCATGACTGACGCGGCAGGGAAATAAACACTGCTCGTGTTCAAATGAGACACTAATAATTTGAATCGTTTTGAAGAGTACCATGCATAGAGAGCGATAACAGCTGAGAAACTATTCGCCCATATGAAATGAGCGACATCGATCGGAACGACCTTGTGAAACACTAAGCTACAAATTATCATCGTTATATCAAAAATTTGCCGAAAACAAACAAGTGATTTAGTTATTTTGTGGAAATACACGAAGTTACGATAGAAGCCAACAATATTTTCGACAGATATAAACATCTTTAGTAACTTATTCATTGTGCTCGAATATTTCTTTTAATGTGTATATATTTCAAATATTACATTCAGTTCAGGCGGTCTAGTGCCATATTCCGTTTGGAACTAATGAACAGAATCAATATTAACGCTAATTAATTAAATCGTCACCGGGTCTTGTTTGCTTTCTAAATATAAAGTACCAATACAATATTTCAAACTGATTAAACGCTAATAGTCCGCGACCCAGCAACAGAGTTTCGTGACCGATGTCCTCCCGTAGATAACTCCTATTATTATGATTTATAGTGAACGTTTAAGTTAAGTAGGTACGTCCAGAAAAGTGTATATTTCAATAGTCGGACAATTTGAGCGTGACATAAGGAAAAAGACGAGTCACAAAGTTCTAAAAAAAATGTCACCTCGAAATACTTGAGCGCTATTATTAATAATTATTATTAACATTTTTGAAAATTCTTACACTCGCTCCCCTCACTAAAATGGAAAACTTACATAGATTTTTTTTTCCTTTTAGAACCTAATCTTCACAATCCAATAGGTCCCCATGACACTTTAGTAACTGCAAATTTAGCATCCCGGGCTCCCCTACTATAACGAGATACAAATTTACAGCGCGTGTACGTCCACTATGACGACAGTGACGTCACTCCATGACACTTCTATCCATGAAAATAAAAATGAAAATATAGCAAAGATGTTGAAAAAGATAAACGTTGTAACGATAAAAATTAATTGTATATTCGTCGTAATTGTATATTTATTTTTAAAGATTTGAATGTAAAAAATCCGAAATCTAAGCCAGTAATTATAATGTGTATACATTTATACATGATGTATATGATGAGGATATATATTTATTGTTAATTATTTCATCTGATTGCATGTACCTATATATGTGTGTATGTGTGTGTGTGAAGGTGAGATTGATCTACAATTTTAATTTTGTTGAAAAGGTCGTAGAGTCGTACTCGAAGAACCCTTTCGTAATTACAGAGCTCTAAAATGAAATTACAAAACTACAGACAAAGTAAATATAATGTGTCCGATCGATTGTAATTACTTTAATCGATTCCCATTCATTTGATTCGAGGTAATTGAAATAATCTTATTGCCTTGTTGATGTCGCTTTACTTATTTTTTTTCCCACTGCACAAATAGCAGGATTATGTTTTTCGAGTAAGTAAGTAAGTTCGTATAGACTGAGTGGCCAGCCCTATTGTTAGAGGTATTAAGCCGCCGAAAGGCCTCTGACTTGGCTTGACGATTGCTGAACAATTTAACGTGTCATCCGATCCACGGTAGCGCTCAGAAAGAAATGCCACTCACGGTAACCCATCCGAAGACTGACCGGTCCGTCCGTTGCTTAACATTGGTGAGCGTTCGGGAACACCTAATCAAGCTACGCCACGAGCGCTACGTTTTTCGAGTGTATGTATTATGTTTGTATGCAGGGATGTATGTGGGTAAATATGTATAGGTATAATCGGGTGTGAATGTGTGTACATATATATACGTTTCTTTATAAAATTCAGCCTAATTTTGATGTGCGAGGTGTAGTCAGATTATTGTCTTCACTCTTTACTTCCTGAGAGTCAAAGGCTATATTTTTTGTAATAATAATAACACAACTCTCGCTAAAATAAAAACATGCTGTTTTGTAACCGCTGTAACGTAAAATAATAAATATAAAGTATTTGGAGTTTTAAGTGGTAAAAGGGGGCAAATGGGGGCAGATGAGAAATAAGATATAAAGGTGCAGGCAGCTGGGAAAGTAGCATTACATGGTATTTTAATAATTGTTTGCTATAGAATAATTAAAAAATTTTAAGCAACCGACTTCTCATGGATGCCATTGTCAGAACTGGAACAAAATTGAAATGGGACCACACGAGAAGCACCAGCTTTAAATAAAAGAATCACCATAATCGGTTCACCCAGTCGAAAGTTCTGAGGTAACAAACATTTAAACAAGTATCAATGTTAAAAGAAAAACAAAATACCCGACTGCAGAAAAGAGGTTTTTGCAGCCTAACTTACGATTTCTTTACGCTTAATACGCTGTTGAGTGTACGTTTTTTGTGAGAAAGTATGCGTACAATTGCTGTAAAAGATTATTGCGCATTCTTTAGAAAAAAATCTAGTAAAATCACTTGTTTATTACGAAAAAGTTCGTTGGAAGTTACAAAAAACACGCGTATTTAGGGTTCCGTACCTCAAAAGAAAAAAACGGAACCCTTGTAGGATCAATTTGTTGTCCGTCTGTCCGTCTGTCAGGGTGTCAAGACCTTTATCTCGGGAACGCGTGAAGGTATCGAGTTGAAATTAAAGCCATATACGCAGATCCATAGTCTCTTGCTGCATAAAGAAAAATAAAATTTCTCAGTTTTCGTTAAAAAAAGTTACAGCCGAATATGTCATAAAAAACGCACATTTCGACACTCACAAGGGAATCAAAACCTATGGGGTACTTCCCGTTGACCTAGAACTATGAAATTTGGCAAGAAGCATTGTGTTAAAGTAGGGGATAGGGTGGCAAGATGGGGTACTTAAGCTTTAAAGGTCAATAATATAAAAAAAACATAGTGAAACAATCATATTTATTTTTTAATTAACAACTAATTATTATTATTCTAATATTTGGTGTCATTAGGAACTTTTGGTAACACATTTAAGAAAAAAAATTAAAATAAAAAAAAATGTGTTTTGCCCCGTCTTGCCCCATGGTGCTGGTAAGATGGGGTACCCCCCTGAGGTAAGATGGGGTGATGAGAATGATCACAGAGAAAGATGATTATTTGAGCTGGCAGAACTCGCAGACATGGGTTGCTTCGTCATCATCATCATCTATTCCTGCGCAGCTATTATGAGCCCATCTTCCACATAATGAGCATGATATCCACCCTTCAATAGAAACGGAATATACTTCCTCACAATACATACATGGTGTGTCCTCCTCTTCTTCACTTTCATCTCCAGATGATGAGACTCTTCGTTGTTTTGCTGTTTCCGCCGATCTGCTATTCTTCTTTGATTTTTTATTTTGAGCTTTTGTAGTAGTTTTCTTCAGTTTTTTTAATTCATCTTTTCTCTTTTTTGCTTCTATTTTCTCTAGTTTTTTCTGTTCAGCATATATTTTTTTGTGGGCGATGACTTCTAATTCTTGTTTGTAGGGAGACGACGTGATAATTGCTGTTTTTCCACGCTTTCTAGCAACACGAGAGGATTTTTTAGTAAGCGGAAGTGGAAAAAGTTGTTTTGGAGAAGTCAAAACAAAGCTACTGTCGTTTTTATCGCATGTGGGCACATTAGCTGGTTGTGATGTCTCTGGTTCCTGGCAAACAGGGTTTTCAGCTGGTTCTAGTGAGTGCGTCTGCTGGTCGGATTGATTTTGTTCTGCTTGTGATGTCTCCGGTTGGTTTTTAGTTTGGTACGGTGCTGATTCCTGATTAACTAGTCTGGGACTCCAGTGGGAACACCCTGCCAAAGAGTCATCAACAACGTATCTGCTAAAAGTCTCAGCATTATCAGCTGTTTGTGCAGCTACTGTGTCTGAAGTTTGGGCAGTAGTCGCAGTAGTGACATTGCTTATATCTTGAAATACTTCTCGGTACTTTAATTGGTATGGGTAAGTTTTCATCAGATGTTTCGTTCAATATTGAGCGAGCAGCCTTAACTTTTCTCTCTAATGTCGTCTGTGGCACATCAAATTGTTTAGCTGCTTTATAATAACCCATTTTTCCATCCAAAACCGCTTCAACTGCTTCCCGCATGGATTCTTCGGACCACGACCCTCTGTCAGTCGTGCGTTTGTAGTCACGAACCATTCTAAAAATGCAAAATAAAATAAGCTCACAAAAAACAAACTCATTTTTACGGAAAACAAACAAGAACAAAATTATTCTCATTGGGGGCAAGATGGGGTACCCCGCTACCCCATCTCGCCTGCAGAGCCATTTTATATTTAAAAAAATACAAAAAAAAAACATAGCCAACAATCTTAAGGAAACACAATGCTTACCTTATTATAGGTTAGTTTAAGCGTCAATCACAGCAACACCTCACCAGCTAACGTTATTTAACAAACCACAGTCACGTGTCAAACCAGAAGAAAATATGATAAACAATTTGCAGTAAAACACTTTCTATGATTTTTTTTCGACAGTCTGCACTTGTGAACCACTAACCACCGGGCGACTGACAAGTATCATGGCGGCGCGTCGAACGATGAATGAACGAGCGTGATTGGTCAATTTGAACTGTGAATTTCGCTGGGTACCCCGTCTTACCCGCTACCCCGTCTTACCTCCCTCTCCCCTACACAAGTAGAAAAAAATCCGAAAACTGGACATTTTTAATTTAATCACGAAAAAATAGGGTCTTTATGCAAGGAATGAAGGTCCAAATTTAAAAGTGAATTAACCGTATCATGTGGGGTATCATATGAAAGAGCTTCATTAGAATAAGCTTAAACAGGTTTTTAAATATATTTACGGTGAATTTTTTTCGGTTTATGAAGGAAAATATAAAAAAAATATGATTTCCCCCTTTTATCTACTAGTTTGTACGGAACCCTCGGTGGGCGAGTCTGGCACTTGTCCGGTTTTTTTTTATACTTGTTAGAGATGTATGATTTTTGTTACAAAAAAATATAGCCTATGACACTCAGCAAGTGAAAATGAATCTAACGATCCATCTCACATTAAAATCGGTCAAGCCCTTTAGGCTTTAGGCGGTCATATAGAAACATACAGATATACATACATACCCACATACATTCGAAACACCCCCCCCCCCCCTTGGACGAGCCTAGCGGAACAATGATCGTCGAGTCATCAACCCACATGGCGATTATCTCGTGAGCCAAGTCGAGGTACTTGCTGAGCTTGTCCTTCTCAGCCTTCACGCACGAGAATCTCATCATGTGGGATGGTGACGTCAACGAACACTTCCCGGCGTTGGGAACGATCTACAATCACAATATCAGGCTTATTGGCAACAATAGTCCTATCTGTGATAATAGAACGGTCCCAATAGAGCAAAGCACGGCAACCGGCGCTGATGCGTACTGATAGTACGCACCTCGTACTCGATAAGGGCGTATTGAAGAGCAAGCTGCCGGTGGATGATCCTGGCCACTTGGTTGTGCCTGTGTAAATACTCGCTGTTAGCTAGATGCGAACAACCGGAAACAATACCCGTATGTCGGAGAGACTCTCCGGGACGTTTGTTTATTACGAGATAGTTCGTTAGAGGTTACAAAAAAACGCATTATTATAAAAATATAATGTATGACACTCTGGAACCTCGCGCATCAAAATCGGTCAAGCCGTCTAAACGGCTACAGTCGCGGTGATAGCCTACAGCCTAAGCTGTAGGCTATCACCGCGTAAAAATATATAAAAACCTGGTTTAGCTTATGCTAATGAAAAAATATATAAAGAGCGCGCGTCGACGCGTACTGTGGCTCGCCTGAAACAGTATGTGACCATTTATTAGTACAGCGTAGCGTAGTTCACTCAAATCTTGCAAATTACTCCACCGAAAGCTAATTTTTTTTTTGAGAGCTTGAGTAAAATTAATCATACGCATGAAAATTACCTATGCCTACAGCCTAAAATACTTAACCGATTTTGATGTGCTAGGTGTGTTTAGATTCATCTTCACTTCCTGAGTCCTAGATTTTTAGGAATAATCATAATTATACATGTCTCGCAAAAATTAAGATATGCGATTTTTATAACCTTTTTAAGTTTTTTATAATAAATCATAGAATTTTGTCTTCCTCAAAAAAATCAAGTATTTAAAAATGCATATATTAGTTTATAAAAGCCACGGACCCAGGAATCTGTGGAGATTAATTTTGTTAAATAAAAAAAAAATTGTATACTAACAATTTGGTTAATCGGTTAGTTTATTTATTTCAGGCACATGCTAGCAACATAATAATAGACATAATGTAATCAATATAGGTACATACATATCTAGGCTGCAGCTAGAGCTAGCAACCTGGACGTGGACTGTTGTAGGACCTCGAGCGAGACTCGGCTACCAAGTGTCCTAACTGCTACATTGTAGCGTTCTATTGACCGAATGAGGAACCGAACATGCCTCTGCATCAACTAGCACAATGATCTTTCTTCTGCCCGGATGCTTATTAACCTCCGACTTAAAAGAGGGTTATTATAATAGAATATTATCAGCAATGTTGTTTTCGACGATAAATTTCAACTTCAAGGTATTATATACAAAGTCTTAGTGGTGAGTTTAATTGATTTACTTATGTAGTAATAGGTTTGCGCTTGACCGGAAACTTGCCTGATGTTAAGCGACGATAATTATATACTTACAATGGCATGAATCTAGGAGGACCCTGGCGAGCAGCCGTTTCAGTTTGTTCCCGTTGTTCCGAACTTGGTGCGCTGCGCTGCAGCACATCGTGAGGGCGAACACCAACTCGAACAGGACTATCTTAAATAATACTTCAGAAAGCAGTGTTGACGACCTCTGCAATGAAAATAATAGATAAAATTTACGAAATCCCGACACACTAGCTGCTCGAGCACAAGACAAGTTTAGTAGAGATTCAACTGAAATGCGGATCTCGGCGAGACGACGGCACTACTTATCTCACCGTAGACAGAAAAATTCTCTATGTATATAAGTGCGAAACAATGGTTGATCCACTGTTTTTATAGGACCCTTATAGGATCACTTTGTTGTCCGTCTAGTTTGTTCGGAACCCTCGGTGGGCGAGTCTGACTCGCACTTGTCCGGTTTTATTTTAACAAAAAATCACCGTCAAATTAGATTGTCATATGTACAAGCCCACAGGACACAGTTTACCGCAATAACCTGTAAGTGTTGGTATATATGTGTAAGTACTTGTAGGGGCAAGACGCCACTCCTAGAACTGGCAACACCGGCGCCGGTTGGATATTTCCACCGGTTGGCAACCAAGCTTGGCAGCTGTCACCTCTATACTTAATATTTGAGAATATAAACATAAATAAATATCGGTGAACCTTTCACATAACACTATAAAGCTCAAACTAGACAAATGTTGTATCTACTATGGGAACTAGAAGACTGATAGAATAGGTACTTATATACTTACTTTTATTTTGTAAATACATATTTGTGATGCGTAGAAACACCCAGACACAAAACAATGCATGCTCATCACACAAATGTTTATTCTGGGTGCGATTGAGCTACGAGGCCGATCAAAAGTCTTAGTCTTAGCCAGAATACTTGTTTTATACCTTTATTTCCATCAGTGAAAGTATAATCCATTAGAAACGCGATCGGACATGATTGGCACGAGTGGTACGATCACCGTGATATGAAGCACGATGCCGTTGTACATCACCTTGATGTGAGCGCCGACTATACAACTTGGCAGGTACGAGTAGGTGGGTACTCACCGTGATATGAAGCACGATGCCGTTGTACATCACCTTGATGTGAGCGCCGACTATACAACTTGGCAGGTACGAGTAGGTGGGTACTCACCGTGATATGAAGCACGATGTCGTTGTACATCACCTTGATGTGAGCGCCGACTATACAACTTGGCAGGTACGAGTAGGTGGGTACTCACCGTGATATGAAGCACGATGTCGTTGTACATCACCTTGATGTGAGCGCCGACTATACAACTTGGCAGGTACGAGTAGGTGGGTACTCACCGTGATATGAAGCACGATGCCGTTGTACATCACCTTGATGTGAGCGCCGACTATACAACTTGGCAGGTACGAGTAGGTGGGTACTCACCGTGATATGAAGCACGATGCCGTTGTACATCACCTTGATGTGAGCGCCGACTATACAACTTGGCAGGTACGAGTAGGTGGGTACTCACCGTGATATGAAGCACGATGTCGTTGTACATCACCTTGATGTGAGCGCCGACTATACAACTTGGCAGGTACGAGTAGGTGGGTACTCACCGTGATATGAAGCACGATGCCGTTGTACATCACCTTGATGTGAGCGCCGACTATACAACTTGGCAGGTACGAGTAGGTGGGTACTCACCGTGATATGAAGCACGATGTCGTTGTACATCACCTTGATGTGAGCGCCGACTATACAACTGATCATTATTGTAATCTGGGGACAATTATAACACATACATTATACAACTTTTAACGGATTTATCGAGTATATTTTTACATAAATTTATGACCTGAACCGAAACCAGGTCATACAATTATTTCATAGTTCATAGTTCTAGATGAACGGGAAGTACCAGATAGGTTTCATAGTTCTAGATGAACGGGAAGTACCAGATAGGTTTCATAGTTCTAGATGAACGTGAAGTACCAGATAGGTTTCATAGTTCTAGATGAACGGGAAGTACCAGATAGGTTTCATAGTTCTAGATGAACGGGAAGTACCAGATAGGTTTCATAGTTCTAGATGAACGAGAAGTACCATATAGGTTTTGATTCCGTTTTGAGTGTCGAAATAATGCGGGTTTTTGCGACATATAGGGCTGTAACAGGCTGTAACTTTTTATTACGATAATCGAGAAGTTTTATTTTCTCGTAGCTGTAAGAGACTACATATTTGCATGCATGGTTTTAATCTCAACTTCATACCTTGTGTGTGTGTGCGTGATAAATGTGTACATAATGTAGGTTAAGATCACGAAGGTTCTTTTTGCTTTCGCATCAGTTGACAGTCAGGTAAACATATATTACTTTTTTTTTGTTGGAGTGCAACGGTCCACGCCCAGCTATTTCATTCGGAACTTCATTTTTGAAAATAGGATAAAACAGCAAATGTTTATTTTATTATAGCAGAGTTCCTACATTGTGGTTAACGTAGCACTAGTTTTTGTCATCCGTATTCATTAACACATTACTGCCTCTCGAAATCTAATGGATTTATCACAATACTTAGATAAGTATGACAATGGTTAATTCGTAGCACCAGTAATGGACCAAATTAATTAGATTAAATTCTACTGAATAAATAAATTTTCACACCTATTTACAAACAATATAGTATAGGTAAATACAAATGATACAGAGATATTGAGAAAACATATACTGGCAATACTGAAATAAATAAAAAAAAACCTAATGACATTAAGCCAGAGATAGACCAAGAGGTAAGGATTAAAGTATCGATATCGATAAGTAATTATAGGTACCAATTTTTTCTTTTGATTTTTTTTTGTAATGTTTCAAGAAACATCGTTTTATTCCGTCATGTCCGTCTGTCTGTCTGTTCGTATGTCACAGTTATTTTACTCGGAGACTATTAACCCTATAAAAACAAATTTTGACACATAATTGTGTTTTGTGAGCCGCTACAAAATGCCGTAGTAAAATTTTCAAAAAAATTAAAACTAGAGATTGGGTTTTTCATATATACAATAAAGACTGGATCATTTTTTTAACCCCCACCCTATCGTGTCTCAGATGTGATATGTGCGAGATATAGCTCGCTAAAGTTAAAAAGTTGTGTCTCCCCCGCCCTCCCCCTACATTTCTCAACTAAGACCTAAAAATTCATTATTAACCATAATAGTAGACCATATTAAATACTTTCAATGAAAATTATTTTGAACATTCTGTGATTCCAACTTCTCTATGGGACTATATATTTAAATTTGAATAAATGTTATTAATGTCATGATTTTATAATTCAAAGTAACCTTTGAAGGTATTGCTCAATGTTGTAAACGCTGGCGCCCTGTTTTTGTTATGTATTTACATTTATTGTGGAAATTCACGGAACAAATTGTTAAGCGAGAATTCGGTTTCCACCAAGGATCATTTTGACTTCGCCTTACTATATCTGCCAAATGTTCTGCTTGTACAGCATCAACTAGAAAATCTAAACAGAATAGTTAGCATGGTGCTGTGTTAGTTTGAGAATAAAAAAAAAAAAAACATTTATCGTAAAATCAAATACCATGTTTCACGTACAAAGGTCACCGACATAGCACAGCTGATTAGCAAGTTGAAGTGGCAGTGAACGTAGAACTGATGGCCAATGGGGCTGAAAAGTTCTCGAGTGGACACCACGCCCCGGCAAGCGTAGCGCAGGAAGACCAGCCACGAAATGGACAGATGAACTTATACAAGTGGCAGGAAGATGCTGGATGCAAGCCGCTTCCAATCGGCTTTTATAGAAATCCATGGGGGAGGCCTATGTCCTGCAGTGGACTTCTTATGACTGAGATGATGATGATGATTCACATATCATAATTATTATAGTTAACAATACTAGAATAACCGACTTCAAAATTCGCAATTTTGTTTTAAAAACCAAACTACTGACCGATTTTGAGATTTGAAAGGAATTTTGAATCAATTTAAATGACGAAATCATGCGGGTAACATATAAGAAAAATATAAGCTAACTGATAATCTCGTTTTTGAAGTCTGTAAAAATAATAATTGTTATCGATAACTTTATTACATCGATCCATCTCTAATTCTTTGCAGTAATTTGTATAAATAATAAAATCAATTTATGAAATGAAATGCATATATGCTTTTTATACTAATATTCGCGAATGTTATTTATTGAAATGAAATAAATTTCAACAATTTCATCGCGTATATTTCACATAATTTAAGACCCGATTTTTCAAACACTGGAGCATCCGTGTTCATAGGTGAGACACGAACATACGCTACAAATACGTAAAAAATTGTTTCATTTCGCTTTTTATACTGTTATAAATATATTTTTGCTACTTAAAGATGGATGTGATAATGTTTTCCATAGTTTTTTAAAGAAGTTTGTAGTTTTTACAAGATTGTTTAACACAGTTCACCATCTTGGCACCGTAAGAATTGAGAAGTGATTGCGATGAGATGACGTTTAAGATTAAATGACGTTTGTGACCTGTCATTAGCAAACACCTGATTTTGGTGTTAAGTTTTTGGAACAATATTTTGTATCGCATTAGGAGTCTTGTAAGTCTTTGTGTATGATGATGATTTTTATTACAAAAAATATTTCCTATGATACTCAGCAAGTGAAAACGAATCTAACGACACCTCTCACATCAAAATCGGTCAAGCCCTTTAGGCTTTAGGCGATCATATAGAAACATACAGATATACATACATATATACCCACATACATACATACACTCAAAACACCCCCCCCCCTCTACCTCCCCCTCCCTTCTCCCCTCTCCTTACCTTAAAACACAATTATTTCTTTATTCTTAACAACAAAGACTTACAAGACTCCTAATGCGATACAAAATATTGTTCCAAAAACTTAACACCAAAATCAGGTGTTTGCTAATGACAGGTCACAAACGTCATTTAATCTTAAACGTCATCTCATCGCAATCACTTCTCAATTCTTACGGTGCCAAGATGGTGAACTGTGTTAAACAATCTTGTAAAAACTACAAACTTCTTTAAAAAACTATGGAAAACATTATCACATCCATCTTTAAGTAGCAAAAATATATTTATAACAGTATAAAAAGCGAAATGAAACAATTTTTTACGTATTTGTAGCGTATGTTCGTGTCTCACCTATGAACACGGATGCTCCAGTGTTTGAAAAATCGGGTCTTAAATTATGTGAAATATACGCGATGAAATTGTTGAAATTTATTTCATTTCAATAAATAACATTCGCGAATATTAGTATAAAAAGCATATATGCATTTCATTTCATAAATTGATTTTATTATTTATACAAATTACTGCAAAGAATTAGAGATGGATCGATGTAATAAAGTTATCGATAACAATTATTATTTTTACAGACTTCAAAAACGAGATTATCAGTTAGCTTATATTTTTCTTATATGTTACCCGCATGATTTCGTCATTTAAATTGATTCAAAATTCCTTTCAAATCTCAAAATCGGTCAGTAGTTTGGTTTTTAAAACAAAATTGCGAATTTTGAAGTCGGTTATTCTAGTATTGTTAACTATAATAATTATGATATGTGAATCATCATCATCATCTCAGTCATAAGAAGTCCACTGCTGGACATAGGCCTCCCCCATGGATTTCTATAAAAGCCGATTGGAAGCGGCTTGCATCCAGCATCTTCCTGCCACTTGTATAAGTTCATCTGTCCATTTCGTGGCTGGTCTTCCTGCGCTACGCTTGCCGGGGCGTGGTGTCCACTCGAGAACTTTTCAGCCCCATTGGCCATCAGTTCTACGTTCACTGCCACTTCAACTTGCTAATCAGCTGTGCTATGTCGGTGACCTTTGTACGTGAAACATGGTATTTGATTTTACGATAAATGTTTTTTTTTTTTTTATTCTCAAACTAACACAGCACCATGCTAACTATTCTGTTTAGATTTTCTAGTTGATGCTGTACAAGCAGAACATTTGGCAGATATAGTAAGGCGAAGTCAAAATGATCCTTGGTGGAAACCGAATTCTCGCTTAACAATTTGTTCCGTGAATTTCCACAATAAATGTAAATACATAACAAAAACAGGGCGCCAGCGTTTACAACATTGAGCAATACCTTCAAAGGTTACTTTGAATTATAAAATCATGACATTAATAACATTTATTCAAATTTAAATATATAGTCCCATAGAGAAGTTGGAATCACAGAATGTTCAAAATAATTTTCATTGAAAGTATTTAATATGGTCTACTATTATGGTTAATAATGAATTTTTAGGTCTTAGTTGAGAAATGTAGGGGGAGGGCGGGGGAGACACAACTTTTTAACTTTAGCGAGCTATATCTCGCACATATCACATCTGAGACACGATAGGGTGGGGGTTAAAAAAATGATCCAGTCTTTATTGTATATATGAAAAACCCAATCTCTAGTTTTAATTTTTTTGAAAATTTTACTACGGCATTTTGTAGCGGCTCACAAAACAATTATGTATCAAAATTTGTTTTTATAGGGTTAATAGTCTCCGAGTAAAATAACTGTGACATACGAACAGACAGACAGACGGACATGACGGAATAAAACGATATTTCTTGAAACATTACAACTTAAAAAATCAAAAGAAAAAATTGGTACCTATAATTACTTATCGATATCGATACTTTAATCCTTACCTCTTGGTCTATCTCTGGCTTAATGTCATTAGGTTTTTTTTTATTTATTTCAGTATTGCCAGTATATGTTTTCTCAATATCCCTGTATCATTTGTATTTACCTATACTATATTGTTTGTAAATAGGTGTGAAAATTTATTTATTCAGTAGAATTTAATCTAATTAATTTGGTCCATTACTGGTGCTACGAATTAACCATTGTCATACTTATCTAAGTATTGTGATAAATCCATTAGATTTCGAGAGGCAGTAATGTGTTAATGAATACGGATGACAAAAACTAGTGCTACGTTAACCACAATGTAGGAACTCTGCTATAATAAAATAAACATTTGCTGTTTTATCCTATTTTCAAAAATGAAGTTCCGAATGAAATAGCTGGGCGTGGACCGTTGCACTCCAACAAAAAAAAAGTAATATATGTTTACCTGACTGTCAACTGATGCGAAAGCAAAAAGAACCTTCGTGATCTTAACCTACATTATGTACACATTTATCACGCACACACACACACACAAATTCAAATTCAAATTCAAATTCAAAATCATTTATTTGCAGAGACACGGGTAAAAATGCAGATGTAAAAATATGTACATAATAGTGACCACCATGCTCTAGCACTATGGCATGCAAAATATATAGATAAATATATGAACATTACAATATTTTAAATACTAATTTCATTTCGCAATGTAATAATTATTTAACAATTTGTCATTTAGGAATTCCTGAATAGAATAATATGTCATATCAATTAATAATTTCTTAAACCTAAATTTAAATATATCTAGATTGTCAATGTCTTTTAAATATTGCGGTAATTTATTATAAATAGTCCGACTCATCATAAACGTGCTGTTACTGTACAAGGCTGTCCTGCGGTACGGCTCTCGCAGTCTACTCTCGTGACGCTTACTTATCACGGTTTCATACTTATCAAAATTTTTCTTTACGTATAGGGCTGATTCATAGATATATATAGAGGGCAAAGTCAAAATATTTAATTTTTTAAAATATGGTTTGCAAGAATCTCTTTGCTTCAAACCACATATTGCTCGAATGCATTTTTTTTGTGCTACAAGGGCAGATTGTTTTTCAGTAGAGTTTCCCCAGGCTAAAACTCCATACTTTAAGGTAGAGCCGACAAAAGCATGATAGGCACTTAATAGCGTCTTCTGATTAGCTACTTTACGTAACTGATATAGTGCATACGAAAACTGATTAAGTTTTGCGCATACATGTGCCACATGTGTTTTCCACGACAGATTGGAGTCAATGTGAATGCCTAAAAATTTTGTTTTCTGGATTTCGTCAATATGTTTATTACAATAATTTATATTCAAAATGTCAAAGTTGGAATTAATATTTTTAAAAGTCATAAGATTTGTTTTGTCAATGTTGATATTTAGATTATTATTATGAAGCCAGTCAACTATTCTAATCAAAGCATTATTTATTTCATTTTCATGATCACAAGTTTTATTGTCGGTAAAAATAGCAGTACTATCATCGGCAAACATGACTATAGGATGATCTATGGCGGTAGGGAGGTCATTAATATAAAGCAGAAACAATAAAGGACCTAATATACTCCCTTGTGGGACTCCGTACTTGACTTCTCTACGATCTGACATGTATTTAATTTGGATTCTAGTTTTCATATTCAGTCTAGTTATTTCGGTATATTGTAACCTACCAGTCAAGTATGATGCTATTAAACTTAATGCATTCCCTCTTATGCCATATAGTTCCAATTTTTTTGTTAATATATTATGATCGACGTGGTCAAATGCTCTCGACATGTCCATGTAAAGTGCAGTTACTCTTTTCTTCTTATCGAGCCCACTGTAAACTTTTTCTAGAAAATTAAGAATTGCTAGGTCTATTGATTTTCCTTTACGAAACCCTGTTTGCTCTGGTACAATAATATTATTTATTTCGAAATATTTGTTGAGACGCGTATGAATAACTTTTTCAAAAATTTTTGAAAATACAGGTATTAATGCAATTGGTCTATAAGAACCCATATTTTCCTTTTCGTCTTTTTTTAAAAGAGGTATTACGATCGAAGTCTTTAACTTGTTAGGAAAAACACCATTTTCAATACTGTTATTAATGATAAAGCTAAGCACAGGAGATATGACTCTTGCCGTTTTCTTAACAATAATGGTAGAAATCCCATCGTAACCTGTGCTGTTTGTGTTTTTCAGGGACTGTATTATTCGTACTACTTCATCAGGGCTTGTGGGTTCTAAGAAACAGGAATTAGATTGGGAATGTTTTAGAGTAACTCGTGTATTGTTGATGTTAACTTTGTTTTTTTCTACTGAATCTACAAAAAAATTATTAAAGCATTGAGCTATTTTCTTTGGATCTTGTTGTTGTCATATCTTGTTCGTTGTTGTCATATCTTTGAGTTTTACTGTCAGATTTTTTATCTGTATATCATTTGTAGAATTATTATATTTGTTTACATTATATACCGTGTTTTGGTCACTGGTACTCTCATTTGTGCATTTCACAGGAGAATTAGTAGGGATGTATATGGGGTCGCTGTATCTTCTTGTTTTGGACTTCCATTTCTTGACAGATCGAGATGCAGTATTTGTCTCGGATATCTCCACTTTTTTATATAATTCTATTATTTGGTTTGATTTCTCTAAATTTTTTAATAATCTCGAATTTTTCAAGCTCAAATTTTCAATTTCACTGTTGGCTGATTCTAATTGTTCACGTAATTTATTAATTGTATGGTGTAAATCTTTCAGGGAATGGCTTTCGTCCATCGACGAGTTTGGCAGGCTAAGTGCAGTAGTCTCGAATAAAGTAGAATTACTGGTAAGCGTCGTAATATCATTCAGTGAACTTGTTCTTTGAGGTTTCCTAAATGTGATATTACTCGTACTGTAGTTGTTATCCATGGTCCCTTGTCCAAAAATTACGCAGAAAAAGGCAAAAAATTAAAATCAAAGTTGAAAAAAGGCTTGTCTCGGTTGAGGTTCGAACTTAGTCACGTCAGACTTGCATCAACCATAGATACCATTCGTCCACCGGAGCTCATTTGAATTCATCGAAATTATCGGCTTGTACGTGCACAAAGGAGTGCGGATACTTTTTCGTTGATTTTTATCTTTACGGGTAGTGAGACAGTTTAGTCTGGCTTTTTCGTTGACCGGTGAATAAGTCGAACAGGTCCAAAGGTCGAATTAATGATAATCGAACAAATAGTTGTTTATTTTCTTGTAAATTTCAAATTAACACCTTTTCTACACTTAAAAAATGCACGTTAACACTGTTGATAAAATAAGCTGTACTCGTATAACTTCACATAAGAACTTCACTTGAACTTTCGTTTTGCAGTGTTTTTGAATAATTTGTTAAATTTATGTTGTTTATATTGACCTGATAATGACACCACATATGAATTAACGCAAATTTATTATGAATTTGACAATTTCAGTGTAATAAATAAGCTTATTGATTTTTAGAGAATATTGATTGCGGAGCCGGTTTATACTGCGCAGCGCCCTCTGGCGATGAAAAAATCACGTATGTTTCGCCGTAGCATAAAAATATAGTCTTTCCAGTCACAATTACTTTGACTCTTATTCTTCTCAACAGATCGTGCAACTCAAAGTCCGTGTTAAGGCCGGCTTAAAGTTTACTAAAATAAAATATGACATATCAGAGTCAAATTGAAATGAAATGAAGTTTATTGGAAAAAATAACTGCGAATGACTTCTACTGAGCTACTGAGTTATTTTTTTATGAATGAGGTATTAGTCGATTCATTGCCGTTGTGACATCAGTTATATGACGTCACAATTATAGTACATATGAACTCAATGTTGCACGCCCGCAATGGGTAAACTGTTGAAACCAATATTTTTTTAAGAACTCTGTACACAGTTATGAGCAATAAAGTATATTTGATTTGATTTGATTTGACAATTTGTAAATTGCATGTATAAACTTATTTAATAAATACTATCATCATGAACTGTATTTTTTATTTACAAAATAAAAATATATTAGATTCTTTTATAAAGTGATGAAAGTGGCGCCGCTGCCTGTTTCGCTCGCACGCGGCACCCATAGATATAAAATTATTTAAATTACTGATTTCATTTTTGATTTCAGATTTTCTTTCAGAGTCATAAGAACACTATTACAATGTATTAACAGTAGCTGTTATTTTATATGTGATATTTTGACCGTGATAAACGTGTAACCGACAAAATTTTCACGTTTATACCTAAATTTCGGTCAAAATAACAAATATAATAATTTTATAGTTTAAAAAATGGAAACAACAGACTTCAAAGTTACTATTATTTCAGTTATATGATTGTATGAATCTCCCATGGACCATTCTGAATTTAATCATGATTACCCGATCAAATCGGGAGATATCCTTTTTAAAGGCAACTTTGTAGATAAATTTGGCAAATGGACGTGTATCTACGGTTAAAAATAAATTTATAAAAAAATGAAGTGTCAAATTGAAAAAATAAAATTGGCCCGAATTTAAAAGGCGGTTTGTAAGGAGATTATCCTTCTGGGTCCTATGTAATAGGGCGAATTCTGTGCTTAACAATTACTGTATTAACTCTAAACTTTGTTGTGTACTGTTTGTTGATCTTAGTAAACAATAAATAAAAGAGAATAGAACCTTCAATTTCGACAGCCTGTTAGTTCGTCATTTATTGTCATTTCTATCAGAACATAAGCTTTTATTATACTTGCCCTGTTAGTATGTGTGGGACAAATCTTGAGAGTTAAATTTAAAAAAAAAATCGGCCAAGTGCGAGTCGGACTCGCGCACGAAGGGTTCCGTACTATCATCTATAATACTACAAAGTTTAGTTCTGTTTATAAAATAACGAGAAATCAACGAAATTCCAAGTAGTAAATTGCAAACTTATAGGTAGGTTTTCGATACACATCCGGGCAGCATGACGACCAAATGACGACGCTCGCGCGAATACGCGCGGCTATGGCTCGCTCCGTGATGTTACCTCCCCCGCTACCCGCGCGGCCGTTGCTTAGCAACCGCCTCGCGCTCGCGCCTCCACCACACCGCGGCGCGGCGCTCGCACCGCGTTTAGATGCACGGATTATTTTCATTTTGTGAGTTTTTATGTATTAGATTAGGTATTTATTGTTATAGTTAATATATTTCTAAATATTTACTTAAAAATATTCAAGTTTCTACCTGTTAATTAAGATCGAGTAAAAATTGCTTAAAAATTACGTTTGTTGTATGGGAGCCCCCCTTTAATATTTACTTTATTGTTATTAAATTATTTATTTTGAAAGGTAATATTTAAGTAAATATTCTGTGAAAATTTGAAGCGTCTACCTGTTACCGTTATTAATATTGAGCAAAAAAATACGAAAAAAACACGTTTATTGTATGGGGTATAAAAAAAATATAATGGTACAGTTGTCGGTGATTTTTTTACCCGTTCCCGCGGGAATCCCGGGATAAAAAGTATCTTACGTGTTTCTGGATTATTATAAAATACCTGTGTGCCAAATTTCAGCCAAACCCGTCAAGCCGTTTTACCGTGAAGAAGTAACAAACAGACACAAACTTCGCATTTATTTTATAAGTATGAAGTGATTTATTAGCATTTCCTATTCCAAACTCCAATAAAACATATATTATAAGTTATATATTTAGCTATATATTCGTAATCACTGTTAAAAATTCTTTATTTTGATACCACACTCGATGTATTTTGATAACATATTTTTTTTTTGCCGCCAAAAATCCTTAATTTTGTTTTATTTTAATTTTGAGGGACCCAGTGTCACTCTCACGACTAAGACGAATCCATTGACACCACTCACATAAAAATACGACAAGCCGTTCAGGCTCTATGGCGTGCCAAAGAAATATACATACATACATACACTCGAAAAACATAACCCTCCTTCTTTCGCAGTCGGGTAAAAAAGAGATTCCAGATAAGAAGAGTTTGGATATCTATGACTGCGGAACTTGAAAGATCTTAAGTAGATGAGGATGGTAATTTACAATTTGCAGATCAATTTTTGGAAGATTTGAAACAAGAAAAACACAACCAGGTACACTGGAAAAATTATTTGAGAAATTAATAGAAAACACACAAGCAAATAAACAACAAAATTTAAAACACATTGCAGAGAGGTTTGTGGTTGAGAAATTTACAAGCAAAAATTCTGCAAGTCAATGGATTTTTGAAAAAGAATGCATACGCTTTGGTGCGATAACAGACGAGAAAAAGATTGAAATACTCAGACTGTTTTTGGATAAAAGCTGCATGGATTGGTATATGGTTTTAATTTCAACACGATACCTTCACGCGTTCCCGAGATACTGGTTGTGACACCCGAACGGACGGACAGACAGACAGACAGACAGACGGACAAACGGACAAAAAGTGATCCTATAAGGGTTCAGTTTTTTCTTTTTGAGGTACGGAATCCTAAAAATGTGCATTTTACAGAGAACTGGCGCATACTTACGAACCGACAGAGATCGGTTTTGACAGAGTAGGTACAGGCAAGGCGGGAGCGGGACAGCAGCAGGGTAGATGCGAGGCGGGAGCGGCACGAGCGCGGGGCACGAGCTGGCCGTGAGCTGGCCGGAAGGTTTGTTGACCCAACTTCTTGTTTTTCATCCAATAAATATTTATGTGTGTGTTTACACGCAAGATGGGTATTCTATTTCGATTAACATTTTTGTTTTGAAGACTGTTGTTTACAACATTGTTATTAAGTCTAATTACCAGTGTGTGGTATCGACAGAAGAGGCGAGCGCTGATGACGCGCTGAGGACCGAAATATAATAACATCTGATCGCCAGCACGGCCTCATTCTAGTATGTAATCAATTGGGCTTTTACTGTCGGATATGGAGGTAAAAATTGTTTTTAAGAGTTCCGTACCCCAAAAAAAAACCGGACAAGTGCGAGTCAGGCTTGCCCACCGAGGTTTCCGTACAAACTAGTAGGTAAGGTAAAAAGATAAAAGGGGGACATCGCATTTTTTCATATTTTCCTTCTTATACCGAAAAATATACATCGTAAAAATATTTAAAAACCTGTTTTAACTTATGGTAATAATGCTCTTTCATATGATACCCCACATGATACGGTTAAAGAACTTTAAAATTTGGACCCTCATTCCTTGCGTAAAGACACAATTTTTTTGTGATTAAATTAAAAATTACCAGTTTTCGGATTTTTTCCTATATGTGTATTCTAAAACAATTATTCTTGCAAAATTTCATAGTTCTAGGTCAACCCCATAGGTTTTGATATTGTGAGTGTCGAAATGTGCGTTTTTTACGACATATTCGGCTGCAACCGATTTTTTATTTTATATGAAAACTGAGAAATTTAATTTTTCTTTCTGCAGCAAGATACTATGGATCTGCGTATGTGGTTTTTATTTCAACTCGATACCTTCACTAATTCCCGAGATAAAGGTCTTGACACCCGGACGGACGGACAGACGGACAGACGGACAACTAAGTGATCCTATAAGGGTTCCGTTATTTCCTTTTGTGACTGGCCTTGTGGCTCAGTTGGTAGTGTGTTTACGTCTACCTGCTGAACTGAAAGGTCGTGGGTTCAATCCCCACCCAGGGCAAACATTTGTGATGAGCATGGATGTTTGTTCTGTGTCTGGGTGTTTCTATGTATCATATGTATATATTTACAAAAAAAAAGTATTTATGTATTCTATCAGCCATCTAGTTCCATAGTACAAGCTTTGCTTAGTTTGGGCTAGATGGTGTTGTGTGAAATGTTCACAAATATTTATTTATTTATTTATTTTGTGGTACGGAACCCTAAAACAACGGGTTGCACTCCGGAAGTGCCGGCAGAAGTGAAAACTAAAGAATAAAATAGCAAAAAGACTGACTCGTGAAGGATTTTAACCTCCGCCCTCCGATGGACAAATTGAAATTTATATCGGTGCTCTAACCTACTAAGCTAACGAGTCTTACGTGCATGTGTCGAAAATAAGCATTCGGCGCAACGAAATGACGTCATGCTAGAAGGACAAACTTGTACATATACAATAATGAACTTTAAATGCCGAACGTTAGAATAGGTTTCTGAGTAATCCATCCGTCTTACGAATTTTAATCTGACGATCTGATGCGAGTTTAACAATTTTTACCCATCCAAAAAATGTACAACGCCACTACAGAAGTTTTCACTTCAAAAATATATAATTTATAATTTACCTCTTTTATCTACTAGTTTGTACGGAACTCTCGGTGGGCGAGTCTGACTCGCTCTTGTCTGGTTTTATTTTAGTTTCGTACCGCTATCGCATCCCTAAAAGAGTTTTATCTACAAGAAAACAGTCGACTGTGGATTTAATTTATCATATCTTCAACCAATCTTCTTCTGTGTTTCGTTGCGATTTTCACTGTTTATTTTTATCTTACTAAATATAAGTATTTATATAGATATAAATTATTTTACTATAGATATTTAATTTATTTTATGTAATAACATGTCACATGTATTAGTACGTATTATAATTGTATAAATTCTTTTTTCTCTTTCATTTTCTTTGTTATTCACCCCACCATCTATTTATTATTATCATTTCTCCATCCCAAGGTTGCCCGGAAGAGATCGCTATTAGCGATAAGGCCGCCTGTTGTTTCACTAGCATTTATGCCCTTTTCACTATGTAATTTAAACAATGAAGAGTTTATCTATCTATCTATATATTTACTCTATTTTTAGGGTTCCGTACCTCAAAAGGAAAAAACGGAACCCTTATAGGATCACTTTGTTGTCCGTCTGTCCGTCTGTCCGTCTGTCCGTCTGTCCGTCTGTCCGGGTGTCAAGACCTTTATCTCGGGAACGCGTGAAGGTATCGAGTTGAAATTAAAAATATATACGCAAATCCATAGTATCTTGCTGCAGAAAGAAAAATAAAATTTCTCAGTTTTCGTAAAAAAAAGTTACAGCCGAATATGTCGTAAAAATGCACATTTCGACACTCACAGAGGAATCAAAACCTATGGGGTACTTCCCGTTGACCTAGAACTCTGAAATTTGGCAAGAAGCATTGTGTTAGAGTACACATATAGGAAAAAATCCGAAAAACGGACATTTTTAATTTAATCACAAAAAATGTGTCGTTATGAAATGAGGGTCGAAATTTTAAAGTGAATTAAGTATGTTATGTGGGGTATCATATGAAAGAGCTTAATTAGCATTAATTAAAACAGGTTTTTAAATATTTTTACGATGTATATTTTTCGGTATAAAAAGGAAATAAAAATTATTTCCCCCTTTTATTTACTAGTTTGTACGGAACCCTCGGTGGGCGAGTGTGACTCGCACTTGTCCGGTTTTTTTATTTTATTTAGCTTTGCTTCCCGTGTGGTCCCGTTTCATTTTCGTCCAGTTCTGACCATGGCATCCATGAAAAGTCTATTGCTTCAGGTTTTTTAAACTATAATTATTGTAACACGTGATTTTCATCAGGTCAACCATGTGTTAGTAAGTCCGCATCACATGTCCAGTTACCGTTGCATCGCCGCCGCTCGCTTTTCACTTAAATCATGTTTCGAGGCTCGTATTTATATCTCTCACGTGAAATTGCCAATTAAATAAAAGACGTGCGTTAAACTGTAACGTACGTGCCGTGTTTATAAAGTAACCCACCAGCGCGCGTGGAGTCACACGACGCGACACTCGCCGCCTGCAGGGCTGGGCTAGCTTCATGTGAACTGAGCGGAACTTATGAAATAAAAATAATACAAATAAATAATATATAAACGAATTAAATAATGTGGATAACGATTGCATTAATATTAGTAGTGGTCGCAGTGAGTCTGTGGCTCCGCTGGCGGGCCGTGGTGAACAGCGGCTCCGGGCCCATGGCGAGGGGCTCTCTGCCCATCCTCGGGTACTCACACAAGTTGCTCGGAAATACAGAAAGTGAGTATTTTAAAATGGGACCCGAAGCGCGCGGCTATCTCTCTCACGCACAACATATTTAAGAGGCGTCCTCTTTATTTGCAAAGTTGTTCCGCATACATCGATCGTCATAATGTATTACACTTACTGTACTATGTTTGTATACTTGCTTGTATGCCACATATAATGTTGTCATATTTGTTCAGTTGTCATACATGCAATGTTCATAGTGAGTATGGTCATTGGTCATATAGTTTGCAGTCATGATAAGTAATGTTGCGTGCGTGCGTGCGTGTTGAGTGCGAGCCGCGCGCAATCGGTCTTTTTGGAAATCCATGGGGGAGGCCTATGTCCAGCAGTGGACTTCTTATGGCTGAGATGATGATGATGATATCTTTATGATATTATTTGTTTTGGTAGTTATCTTGATAAGGTCCTTAATATTCGTTGTATATTTTTGGAGTTGTTTTTTGATGAAAATAAGTAATAGTTAAAAAACTAAATAAAAGTAATTTAAAAAAATCTGATTAACTGAAAAGCGAGAAATAACACGATAACAATCAAAACTGGGCACTGTACGTAACTAAAGTAGGTACGTAAACCAAGAATTACACGATAATAATCAAAACTGGGCACTGTACGTAACTAAAGTAGGTACGTAAACCAACAATAACAGGATAATAATCAAAACTGGGCACTGTACGTAATTAAAGTAGGTACGTAAACTAACAATAACACGATAACAATCAAAACTGGGCACTGTACGTAATTAAAGTAGGTACGTAAACCAACAATAACACGATAACAATCAAAACTGGGCACTGTACGTAATCAAAGTAGGTACGTAAACCAACAATATTTAGATACTAATTTGATTGTTTTCGTGTTATTTCTCCCTTTATTAATTTTTAGGGTTCCGTACCCAAAGGGTAAAAACGGGACCCTATTACTGAGACTTCGCTGTCTGTCTGTCTGTCTGTCTGTGTCCAGGCTGTATCTCATAAACCGTGATAGCTAGAAAGCTGAAATTTTCACAAATAATGTATTTCCGTTGCCGCTATAACAAAAAATACTAAAAATAAAAAAAATAAAAAATATTAAGGGACCATACAATAAACGTGTTTTTTTCGTATTTTTTTGCTCAATATTAAAAACGGTAACAGGTAGACGCTTAAATTTTTCACAGAATATTTACTTGTATATTACCTTTCAAAATAAATAATTAAATAATAATAAAGTAAATATTAAAGGGGGGCTCCCATACAACAAACGTAATTTTTAAGCAATTTTTACTCGATCTTAATTATCAGGTAGAAACTTGAATATTTGTAAGTACCTAAATATTTAGAAATATATTAACTATAAAAATAAATACCTAATCTAATAAATAAAAACTCACAAAATGAAAATAATCCGTGCATCTAAACGCGGTGCGAGCGCCGCGCCGCGGTGTGGTGGTCGCGCGAGCGCGAGGCGGTTGCTAAGCAACGGCCGAGCGGGTAGCGGGGGAGGTATCATCACGGAGCGAGCCATGCTGCCCGGATGTGTATCGAAAACCTACCTATAAGTTTGCAATTTACTACTTGGAATTTAGTTGATTTCTCGTTATTTTATAAACAGAACTAAACTTTGTAGTATTATAGATGATAGTACGGAATCCTTCGTGCGCGAGTCTAACTCGCACTTGGCCGATTATTAATAGTATTTACTCTTTTTGTTTGAAACTAAAAAATTGTATTCACAAAACTTCACTGGATAAGTTCGTATAATTTTCAAACACACTTCACGACTATTGTAACGCCTAATGTTTGCGTTATAAAGTATGCCAGATCCTCTAACATAGTATGTGTGATAAACCTACCGAATTTCGTTCAAATCCGCCCAGTAGTTTGTATAGCGTCGTTAAAACGCTCATATTTTAAAATTTAAAAAACCGGACAAGTGCGAGTGAAGCCCGCTCACCGAGGGTTCCTTACAAACTAGTAAATTAAAGGGAGGAATTATATATTTTTTTTTTATATTTTCCTTCATAAATCGAAAAATATACATCATAAAAATATTTAAAAACCCGTTTTAGCTTGTGCTAATGAAGCTCTTTCATATGATACCCCACATGACACAGTTAAAGAACTTTAAAATTTGGACCCTCATTTCTAACATAAACCCCCTAAAAAAATAAAAAATGTTAAATAAAAAAAAAATATTTTAAATATTAAAATATTATGGATTAAATATTTTTATGATGTATATATATTTTTCGATTTATGAAGGAAAATATTAAAAAAACCCTTTTATCTACTAGTTTATACGGAACCCTCGGTGGGCGAGTCTGACTCGCCTAGTCCGGTTTTTTTGTGATTAAATTAAAAATGTCCAGTTTTCGGATTTTTTCCTATAATTTACGTGTTACACGTACACGTAATACACGTAAAACAGGACTAATTAACAAAATGTTCTATGAATCGTTGAAATGCCAAAAGTCCGTACTCAGCGATATCGATCCACATTCTTGATGCGTACTGCACATCAATGGAATTCTTTGCCGCCATCTCTGTATCCTGAGACCTACAATCTTGGAATTTTCAAGGATAGAGTGAATAGATATCATCTAGATCGACGAGCTCCATCCTCGGCCACCCACACCACCGCTTAACATCAGGCGAGTTGGAGGTCAATCGTAGATCTATCTTGCATTAAAAAATCACATATTCTATACACTAGAAATATTCCTAAATGTATACAAATAGTTGTTGTATAGACAAAGAAAACATTAATAAAAGCGCCATTCAGCGTTTCTTGTATAAACCAAGATGTGCGCGCCATTACTACGGTCACAGACCAATACAGAACTATAGACCGTCAACCTTGAACAAATATTTGTCCACCGCTAAAATCAATCAAGCTAGTAAATTGGATGAGAATTTTGGCTTCTAAATTTTAACCTCACAAAAGAATGTCTCACATACTTAATTATAGAAAAATTATAGTTTAAAAAACTGAAGCAACCGACTTCTCATGGATACCATTGTCAGAACTGTACCAATTTAAAATGGAACCACGCGGGAAGCACCAGCTTTCAAATAAAAAAAGAATCATCAAAATCGGTTCACCCGGTCGAAAGTTATGAGGTAACAAATATTTATAAAAAACAGTCGAATCGATAACCCCTCTTTTTTGGAAGTCGGTTGAAAAGCAAGATAAAAACGAGCGCTGAGCGAACTTTGCATCACTATAAAAGTTGAGGGTAATCCCGCAGTACAGTTGTAGAAGCGCCATCTAGCCATTTTAGTTTGTACTCACTCGAAAGTAAGATACAATAAATTACACCTGATAAAAATTGTCTTTGGTATGAAGGCTTAACCTTCATAACAAAGACAATTTTTATCAGGTATATTACAAACATACATAGATACATTCGAACAACATAACCCTTCTTCTTGCGCAGTCGGGTAATAACAGATCATTCTGCCTACATAGATAGAGAAGTAAAGTGTAGTTGCATACGAATAGCATTCGTATGCAACTACACTTTACTTCTGGCTGATTCGCTTGGCTAGCGGCTACCGTCCAGATACTCGTAGTGTCTAGTCGCAGGTGATGTTTCAACTATGTGTGTATCGTACGCTCATTTTAAGACACACATAAAATACTATTTAATCTGGTTTAAATTACTGCTCAAATATTATATTGTAAGGTATGCTGTTCATAAGAGCAGGAAACATAAACCCAAACGTTCTTCTTCCGTAACAAATTGTTTGAATTTCTTACATATTTTATGTGATTTTCAGAACTGTACCATGTGGTCAAAGAGCTGTCACACGATAGTCTTGCGAATGGAGGTGTTAGTAGAATAATTATCGCACTCGAAACCTACTACGGTGAGTACAATGTAGTTAGTGAACGGCTTCCAAATAATTATCGAACTCGAAACCTACTACGGTGAGTACAATGTAGTTAGTGAACGGCTTCCAAATAATTATCGCACTCGAAACCTACTACGGTGAGTACAATGTAGTTAGTGAACGGCTTCCAAATAATTATCGAACTCGAAACCTACTACGGTGAGTACAATGTAGTTAGTGAACGGCTTCCAAATAATTATCGCACTCGAAACCTACTACGGTGAGTACAATGTAGTTAGTGAACGGCTTCCAAATAATTATCGCACTCGAAACCTACTACGGTGAGTACAATGTAGTTAGTGAACGGCTTCCAAATAATTATCGAACTCGAAACCTACTACGGTGAGTACAATGTAGTTAGTGAACGGCTTCCAAATAATTATCGCACTCGAAACCTACTACGGTGAGTACAATGTAGTTAGTGAACGGCTTCCAAATAATTATTGAACTCGAAACCTACTACGGTGAGTACAATGTAGTTAGTGAACGGCTTTAAAATAATTATCGCACTCGAAACCTACTACGGTGAGTACAATGTAGTTAGTGAACGGCTTCCAAATAATTATCGCACTCGAAACCTACTACGGTGAGTACAATGTAGTTAGTGAACGGCTTCCAAATCGCAATCGGGTTCTATATTAAAAACTCCATACGTGCTAGGGTACGGTCGCACCCAGACTCGGAGCTCGAACAACTGTGGTTGGAAGTAACTTTGCCCGGGAAAAAATGTGCTATTGGCACGGCGTATAGACCTGAGAGTGTAAAAGTAGATAAAGCGCTAGACGGACTATCCGAATCGTTTGATACTTTTGCCCACTGCGATTATGTATGCTTACTCACTGACTTTAACGTTGATTTACTTACACCGAGCACGCAAAAAAGTATTGAGCTCTTAACATTCTGCTCACATTTGAATCTTACGCAAGTTGTAAAGGAACCAACGAGAATTACGGATACTTCTGAGAGTCTTCTAGATCTTATAATGACTAACATTCCCGAGAGATGCAAGAAAGTAACGATTGTTCACAACTCGTGTTTAAGTGACCACGCCCTAGTGTTATCCGAATTTAATGTAAAAAAACCAAAATTATCCCCACGATACCGACTGAATCGTACGATTGGTTCTATTAATATTGAACTTTTTAATGCTGAACTTAAATCAATCGAATGGAGCCATCTAACTTCGAAACAGACTGCTCAAGAAATCATAGATGAATTCAATTCTATTGTAACTAATATTTTTGATAAACATGCTCCTTTAAAACGTTTAAAAATAAACCTGTTTCCGAAACCTTGGATCACAGATACGATCAGGTTTATGATGTCACTCAGGGACAAGGCCCTAGTGAAAGCACATAAAAATAAAACAGATTCCTCCATAGCATATTACAAAAGTCTAAAAAACTTAGTGTCAGGAGCCGTAATAAGGGAAAAAAAAGCGTTCTTTACTCAACATGTGAACAAAAACCTGCATCTTCCCAAAAAACTATGGAAGTACATAAAATTGACTGGCTCCGTTAATAATACAGAACCTCTAAATTTGCTTGATACTTTAAGTGATCCAAATATGATAAATTCTCATTTTCTTAACATTCCAGGAGACGGTAATATTGACACAAATCTATATAATTACTTTTCTTCTAATAAAAAAACCGAGAGTTGTTTTACCTTAAAACCGGTATCAGAAGATGAAGTTGGGAAATTTCTTCTCAATATTCACACTAATGCAGTAGGATATGACGGTATAAATATCGAAATGATAAAATTAACACTTCCCGAAACCCTATCTGTTATTACACGAATAGTAAACTGTTCTATTCTGAATAATGAATTTCCCGATGCATGGAAGCGGTCGTTGGTTAGACCTATACCTAAATCGAATTCTATTGAACAACTGAACGATCTGCGTCCTATCAGTATCCTCCCAGTACTCTCCAAGGTGTTGGAAAGAATAGTTTTATCCCAAGTAGAGAAATATGTCTTGACAGAAGATATAATACTCGAACTTCAATCAGGATTTCGTAAAGGATATGGCACAGAAACAGCACTTCTAAAAGTCACCGACGATTTGATTTCTGCTTCGGATGCGGGACTCACTAGCATTGTTATACTGCTCGACTTTTCTAGAGCCTTTGACTGCTTAAATGTAGACCTCTTAGTTGCAAAGCTTTCATATTATGGTTTCTCTAAAGACACTTGTAATTGGTTTAAAACTTTTCTTACAAACCGACAGCAGTTTGTGGAAATCGAAACTGAGAACGGTAATAGGGCTACCTCGACTGTTGAAAAACTGAATAGAGGCGTCCCACAAGGTTCTATATTAAGCCCTATCCTTTCTCATTTTTTACTGCTGACCTACCATCTCGTATTAAAACTTGCAAGTACCACCTTTATGCGGATGACACCCAAATTTATCACAGTTTTCGCCCAGAAAACACCGTAGAGGCTATAGCGAATATCAATAAAGACTTAGATGAAGTTTTTCACTGGGCGGCTCAAAACTCTCTTATTCTAAACCCCAATAAATCAAAAATGTTAGTTGTAGGAACGAAGACACAAATTGATAAAGTCATGTCTTACAATCCAAAAGTTACAATAGATGGAATCCAGATTCCTATCGAACAGGAGGTTAGAAATCTAGGGCTCATAATGGATGGTGAAATGAGATTCGTAAAACATATTAACAACAAAATCGAGACAGCTTTTTCTAAAATAAAATTGTTATACAATATTAGAGATTTTGTCTGTGAGAAAGTTAAGGTCCTATTGTGCGACTCATTAGTGCTCTCGCCATTCAATTACTGTAGCGCTGTGTACGGGCCTAGAATTCGTGACAAAACTGAAAAGGCTATCCAAAGGGTACAGAATGCTTGCGCTCGATTCTCTTTCAATATTCCCAGGCGGCATCATGTTTCTCCTTACTTGGTCCGCAATAACATCTTAAACATGAAACTGAGAAGGGAGCTTCACCTAGCATGTACCACACAGAAGGTGATTTGGAGTAAAAACCCTAGTTATCTGTTTGAAAAACTGACCTGGATGAAAGATATTCATAAAGCCAACACTCGTTCCAAACTCACAAATACCTTATCTTACCCGATTCATAAGACCGCAAACTTTAGAGGATGCTTTAAATACAGTGCTTCAAAAATTTGGAATAACATACCACCACCTCTTCGTGTAAAAATCAGTAAAATAACATTTTAAAAAAAATACAGTAAAATACTCTTACAACGGCAAAAATTTCATGTTGAAGCATCCTTTAAACGCATGATGTAACACACACATACACTCTACCAAACGCAACCCTCTCCTCACACAGCATACACTACCATACGCGCCCCCACCACACACACACACACACACACACACGAACATACATCCACACAACCAGCCGACTCACATGCCTACAGAATAGTCTTTTCATTATGTTTATTATTTACATACTTGCTCCTTATGCAGCTTTTTTCAGTATATATATACATATATATATATATATATAATTATATATATATATATATATATATATTTTTTTTTTTTTTCTTTTTCTGTAAATACCTACCCGCCCTATAAAACCAGAATTCAATTAACATCAAAGATCGAGTAAGGGGGCAAAATGAAAACCAGCGCAGTAGGAATGATCACTATTTATTCCCACTGCATAAAGCTGATTTTGTCCCTTTTGCCTAAATAGTTTATAATTATTGATTTCATGTATTTTATAATTCTTTATACTGGCAATAAACATATTTTATTATTATTATTATTATACAGATATTTATTTATTAATCTTAAGCCTAAGTTTTTACAATATTTATATAAAAAACAATAAAAACATTATAAAAACTTAAACCTAGAATGCCGCCGACAGCGGGGCAGGGCCTAAGCTGCTGGCGGTAGGGGCTACAGACTCAGAAACCTCCTGACAATTCGTGCCGTGTCTAGGACGACCGCCTTCTGAATCCGACCCTTGATCCAATCATCAAGCGAGAGCCTCTTAAGATGTTGGTCAAGGCTCTTCGCTATTAAACCGTTTGCCGATACGACTATCGGAACAATGGTCGTCGAGTCAACATCCCACATGGCGGTTATCTCGTGAGCCAAGTCAAGGTACTTGCTGAGCTTGTCCTTCTCAGCCTTCACGAGATTCTCATCATGTGGGATGGTGACGTCAACGAGCACTGCCCGGCGTTGGGAACGATCTACAATCACAATATCAGGTTTATTGGCAACAATAGTCCTATCTGTGATAATAGAACGGTCCCAATAGAGCAAAGCACGACCATTCTCAAGAACCGGCGCTGGTGCGTACTGATAGTACGGCACCTCGGACTCAACAAGGCCGTATTGAAGAGCAAGTTGCTGGTGGATGATCCTGGCTACTTGATTGTGCCTGTGCAAATACTCGCTGTTAGCAAGATGCGAACAACCGGAAATAATATGTCGGAGAGACTCTCCGGGACGGTGGCATGCCCGACAAATGTCGACAGTGCCGTCTTTCATGATATATTTCCGATAGTTGTTCGTCTTGATAACTTCATCTGCAATCGCACATGCAAACCCTTCAGTTTCACCAAAGAGGTCACCGAAGCGTAACCAGTTCACCGACGCAAGAAGGTCTACATCGGGTCCTGTTAAGGCCCGGTAGAACCTCCCGTGTAACTCTTTGCCCTTCCATACGTCCCTACGATCTTCCATGTTGAGCACCGTTGGTTTGCGCCAGTTCTCTTTTGCCAAGGAGAGAGGCGTCAGGCCCTTGTCAACTGCCATTACATCGTAATGTATCCCACATTATTATTATTATTATTATTATTAAATAATTATCGAACTCGAAACCTACTACGGTGAGTACAATGTAGTTAGTGAACGGCTTCCAAATAATTATCGCACTCGAAACCTACTACGGTGAGTACAATGTAGTTAGTGAACGGCTTCCAAATAATTATCACACTCGAAACCTACTACGGTGAGTACAATGTAGTTAGTGAACGGCTTCCAAATAATGTAATCTGAGCATATTTCACAATAATATTATTGGACACCTGTATAGAGTCGAAAGTAAGTCCTTTTTATGCCGAGGGAGCGAGCTAACAGAAGACAGAAGTAAATAGAAATGCTTTGTAATGGGAAAAAAAGTATTGATACGTATTTGCGTATGCGTCCTGTCACGGTCGCCAAATTGTAGTATGAAAAAAGGTAAGGCATAAATAAAAGTTAAGTTACCACTTAAACTTCTTTATTATATAATTAAAGTGCATAGTTAGCAGCGAGGCAACATGAACTTAGGGTTAAAAGGCAGGTCCCTTGTCGTTCGATCTGTCTGATAACAGGATTTATTCTAATCTGTCCTTTTCGACAACTCCGAAGAGAAGCTATTTAATAATTTATATGCAGTGGCGTTATACAAAAGTCGCGGCCACGTAAACTATTTAATCACAAATCAAATTGAAATTTATAAAAAATACCTACTTGATAAAAAGTCAAAACAATTAAATTAATGTGGCTTAGTTTGAATGGGTACCATTAAGTAGGTCAGTAGAAATTAAAATGTATTTGGGTTGCACTCCATTACCAAAATAAAACATTGCAACCTGTTACAGATTATAATGATTTTAGAGTGACAACACTGCTCTTAATAATGTATATATTTTTATCATATAGCAATACTCTCTCTTCCGTTCGATTCATGTGTGTGCTAGGCAGGCTAAAGAAAGTTTATCAAATAAAAATTACAAAAGCTATCGAAGTTTCATAAACCCATCCAAATACTTTACATAACCCTAAGGCGTAATCTGAATGGTCCCCAAACTGACAACCTAGAATTAAAGTTAATAAAATGATCCAACACGCGAGACGTTCACATTTGAAATAGAATTTAGTTAATTTAATGGTTACAAGATTACCCGTACTTCACTCCAAAGACATTAAATAAGGTTATAGTGAATATATTATGAATCAATATTCCACTATACTTAACAATAACGTTCAGATATTTTAATAGTAATTAATCAAAATATTAGCGTTGGTGAGGTGACTACAGAATATGTAAACACTCACAGCTACCTAAAGAAAATGAAACACAGAAAGAGTTCCATAACAAGACTGTCCGATACACATTACCTAACTTCAATCAAGAACGGAAAGTCCGATAATAGGGCAACACAATACTATCCTATAAATTAAATGGAATAATATAGCACATCATCACATAAATAAAGGTTGGTCTGCAGAACCAACAGTAACACACTTATTATTATTTCACTCGAACCTCAAGTGAGTAAAGGAAACTCACTACATACAAAATAAGCACTACAAGTAAAGTATACAATTATTCCATGGAAGTCGACTCAACATCTTGTATTAACAATGAAGTACACAAGATTGATGTGGGTAAGCAATATAAATTTAAATTAATGTATCCGTGATGGTGGCCACATCAGCTTCAAAACAATTAATGGAAAAATTAATGAAAAAAGGGTAATACGACAAACTGTGAGATCTCACCTCGGAGACCTCACACAGAGATGTAAAATATGATTTTCTTAAATGTAAGCTTTTAAGGTAGGGTAATTTAAAAGCATGGTTACCAAAATCACGGTTCGATATCAGACAAGCCCGCGGAAAATCGGTGCCTCTCTAACACGCACAGACTAGCCCAATCCCTACACAACTATCACACACTGCACGAGTACTCCACGATGTCCCAGAAGGTCTCGGTAAAGCGCCCCGGCCGGACACCTCGGCTAAACGCCACAGCCAAACACCCTTAAACACGCCCAGCAACACGTCCTCCTGGTTAGGGAAGGCAAACACTTCGAAACAAACACAATGACCACGGCGAGGTCAAGGTCACCTTCACGTCCATCAGACACGCACCGGCAAGAAAATAACGCCGAAAGTCACTCGAACACAGAAGAACACGAGGCGAAGTGAGAATATGCAACGTAGTCTCGTCTCGTGCTTTTACACCACGAACAGAAGTAAATGGAGATCGTATGGCTCAACTGTACTTTACCTGCCGCTGAGTTGGGGACTGATTTTTAGGGTTCCGTACCTCAAAAGAAAAAAAACGGAACCCTTATAGGATCACTTTGCTGTCCGTCTGTCCGTCTGTCCGTCTGTCCGGGTGTCGAGACCTTTATCTCGGGAGTGCGTGAAGGTATCGAGTTGAATTAAAACCATATATGCAAATCCATAGTATCTTACTGCAGAAAGAAAAATAAATTTTCTCAGTTTTCGTAAAAAAAAAGGTTATAGCCGAATATGTCGCAAAAAAAGCACATTTCGACACTCACGAGGGAATCAAAACCTATGGGGTACTTTCCGTTGACCTAGAACTATGAATTTGGCAAGAAGCATTGTGATATAGTACACACATAGGGAAAAATCCGAAAACTGGACATTTTTAATATAATCACAAAAAATAGTGTCTTTATGCGAGGAATGAGGGTCCTAATTTTAAAGTTCTTTAACCGTATCATGTGGGGTATCTTATGTAAGAGCTTCATTAGCACAAGCTAACGCAGGTTTTGAATTACTTTTATGATGTGTAGCTTGCGGTTTATGAAGGAAAATATTAAAAAAAAATATAATTTTCCCCTTTTATCTACTAGTTTGTACGGAACCCTCGGTGGGCTTGTCTGACTCGCACTTGTCCGGTTTTTTTCGTTACTCTCAGTATTTTTGGACGCGACTATTTGTCCGCACATGAAACAAACTGCTCGCAGAGACAGTCAGAATGATCGCTACATTGACCTCCCTACGTTTTATACAGGTGTTATATTTATCAGAAATACATTAAAAACTATTGGGCACATACATTTAAAATTAAAACTAGAAAATACTCTATTGTGCCTATGTGCGTAGTCATTTAGAATATGCGACTCAAATCTGGGGCCCAATTCAGTTATTCAAGACCGCTCCATAGCCGAACCATATGTGGAGCGTTTCCCGTCGGCCGCCATAGTTTTTTTGATTCAGTCACTTTTATGTCATACAATTGACACATTTGATGAAACGTAACACGTCCTTCGCTCATTACTAAATCAAAAAATGATAGCAGCCTACAGGAAATGCTTCGCAAAAGGTTCAGCTACGGATCGGTTTTGAATAACTGAATTGCCCCCCTGGAATCCCATGTATAACGGCCGTGCACCCGCCATGTGAGCCAGCGGGTACGGCCGGGACTATCTTTTCTCGAACACATTCGTCGGATTTTTAGACCCCCATAGCTTCGGCCTCGATAACACTAGAGGGTTCAAATTTTCAGGTTCAAGTGTGGTCCACGGTCTAATAAAATGTTAAAAGTTTCATGTATCTAGATTTTATACTTTCGATTTTATTGATACCTAAAATACGCCGATTTGGCACAAATTAATTGATGATCATACAAAAGATAAAGTACTTGCTGAAGTCTTAGAAAGCTGAAATTTGGTATGTAGGCTACAATTTGCACACAAACAACAGAAAAATTAAGATATTTGTGACTTTCACCCTCCAACCCCTATTTGGGGTTATTTGGGGTTATCCCGTTCTCGTCATCAAAAATCTAGGGTACTTCCAGAAGTCCTAGAAAGCCGAAATTTGGTATGTAGGCTACAATTTGCACACAAACAACAGAAAAATTAAGATATTTGTAACTTTTACCCTCCAACCCCCTATTTAGGGTTATTTGGGGTTATCCCGTTCTCGTCATCAATAATCTAGGGTACTTCCTGAAGTCCTAGAAAGCTGAAATTTGGTATGCAAACTAGGATTGGTACATAAACAACAGAAAAATTATGATATTTGTATTTTTCGCCCTCTACCCTTATTTGGGGGCTATTACGTTATTCTCATCAATAATTAATTTAAGGTACTTCCTGAAGTCTTAGAAAGCTGACATTTGGTGTGTAAGCTAATATTTACATATGAACCACGAAAAAATTAAGATATTTTTACTTTTCACCCTCCAACCCTTTATTTGTGGGATCACACCCCCTGAATGTAATCAAAAAGATAGGGTACTTCCTGAAGTCTCAGAAAGCTGAAATTTGCTATGCAAACTACGATTGCTATATAAGCAACAGAAAAATTAAGATATTTGTATTTTTCAGCTCCAACCCTTTTAAAGTGTGAACATGTGTGTGTGTCTTTATTTCTGTAACACAACATAACTTCGATATGGATAATACTAGAGAGCCCAAATTTTCAGGATAAAAAGTAGACAGTAAGTACATTTATACAACATACAAAGTTTCATTTATTTAGCTTTTGTACTTTAGATATGATTCACATCTAAACACGACAATTTTACCACTCAGTGAGGATCGTTTGTCTAACTAGTTTCTAAAGGCGATACTAGATGGCATGCGCCTCAAGTTAGCACACGGTATCATTTCTCGCGCTCTGTCGCAAATTAATTTTGGATGTTGACACGCTGATGCACCTAGGTAATCCGTATTTATGATCGGTCTGTGTTGTGTATTCGTTCGTTCTCATTTGGTTCTCGTTGATAACGGTTTGTTTGGTATAATGATGAATAGTGTCGTTTTCGTTCGTTGTTTTATGTTTGTTTAGTAAATATGGGTTTGTTTGTATTTATAAATTATTCGACTTTAATTGATGACTTGGTTTGTTTTAGGTAGTACTTACTTAGGCTTAGGGACTTATTTACACAGAAAATTATAATACTTTCAACCGAGAGCTTATTTAGAAGCTTGGATTCGGGACCGATCTTGTTAGAGAAGGGGTATTAGGATATAGGTTAAGAATTTAAGTTATTGAATAATAGTCTGGATACAAGAATAATCTAAAGTTGGTTTAGTATACGGTATAGTACTATAAAAAAGAAATAAGACGAACAATATGAGTAACGAAATAATTTCTTTGGGAGAAGGGCTAGGGCCCTATCGTCTATACTACAGTTCATAGTATGCCTGGAAATGGTTCATGCCTTTTCCATTCATTGACATTAACTCAATCTATAGAATACCGTATTTGATGTGGCGTTGCAAGTTAAGGTGTGCTATTGAACGTTATGTTGTAGAATATTGGGACGATTTGCAACTTTATACTTGTGCTGAAGATACACTCTTCTGGAAACCAACTCTTATTCACGCGCTATAGTATATATAGCTATAGTATATGGCGCCACATCAGAATTGAAGGTTACAGCAGCTTTAATCTATTTTAAGTAATAAGTCAACAAGAAAAACAGGCTATGACTGAGAGTGTGCTGCAAAAAAAAAAGATAACAGATGCACAAGGAAATACATTCCGTTAAAACAAAACGTTGCAGAAATTACAGGGTCTCTTACAAAAAGAAATGAAATCCCACCAAAAACATTTCATGTAAAATTGGTTGCCATGTGTCGCATTGTCATGCCACTTTCACTGACAAAAAGATATCAGATGAGATCTGACTGAATCTGAAGAGCCAAGCCGCTAACTCTACAAAATCTAACGCTACAATACTTATCTCTGTAAGCCTTAAATCTTGGTCAAAAAGCATGGCTTGGTCGTTTCACTTTCATGGAACTATTACATTACTATTCAAATTATACAACATTCAAGAGCAGAACTTTTAGTTTCTTTTTCTTCCTTATAAGTCCATGTACGACATGTTATGCGACATATGTTTGTAACTGACTGCCGGAAAACGGCCAAGCCATGCTTTTTTACCAAGATTGAAGGCTTACAGAGATAAGTAGTGTAGCGTTAGATTTTGTAGAGTTAGCGGCTTGGCTCTTCAGATTCAGTCAGATCTCATCTGATATCTTTTTGTCAGTGAAAGTGGCATGACAATGCGACACATGGCAACAATTTTACATGAAATGTTTTTGGTGGGATTTATATTACGCGCATCGAGCGTATTCAAGCCAAATTTTTGAGACACCGTCAATTTAAAATAACAAGTTATTTACCGGATTGCTCCACGCGCTGTCAAAAATTCCATATTCTTCCTCTACATGAGAGGAGGCGTATAGCTGATGTTACCTTCTTAATTAAAATAGCAAATGGTTTGGTCGACTGTGCTGAACCACCCGAACGGTTTGGTCGACTGTGCTGAACCACCCGAACGGTTAAAAGTGACACTTGACCCGTTTAGGAGACCGTGCTCCTTGCATGCCCCCGCGTTAACACTAAATACAGGTAGAACACATACTTGCTGAGAGAAAGCCGCAGCTCCAATGCACTGGCTGAACGGCATGACGTCGACCTCTTTTATACGTCCGTTACGGATCATGTGTAATGCATTTTTAAAGCTTATATTCTTATTATTCTTCTTCTTCTTATATATTCTTCTTAATTCTCTCTACGCACACATTTAAGTTTGTTGTAATTTGTAATTATTAGTGAAAACTTGTAATTGACCTTATCGATCTATAGATCTACTTATATTTGTAAACATAGCTGTAAGTTTTCATAAAATAAAATACTTGGTTTGTTATATTTGCAGTGGTGACGGACCCAGAAGACCTCTTGACTGTGGGTAACAATGCGTTGAAGAAGCATTTTGCATTCGAATTCGCCAAGTCTTGGCTAGGAGAGGGCCTGATCGTAGGACCACGTGAGTATAGCGGCTCTTTTTTAAGGTTCCGTACCTCAGTCGGAAAAAAAACTGAACCCTTATAGGATCACTTTGTTGTCCGTCTGTCCGTCTGTCCGTCTGTCCGGGTGTCAAGACCTTTATCTCGGGAATGCGTGAAGGTATCGAGTTGAAATTAAAACCATATATTCAAATCCATAGTATCTTGCTGCAAAAATAAATAATCGGCCAAGTGCGAGTCGGACTCGCGCACGAAGGGTTCCGTACTATCATCTATAATACTACAAAGTTTAGTTCTGTTTATAAAATAACGAGAAATCAACGAAATTCCAAGTAGTAAATTGCAAACTTATAGGTAGGTTTTCGATACACATCCGGGCAGCATGACGACGCTCGCGCAAATACGCGCGGTTATGGCTCGCTCCGTGATGTTACCTCCCCCGCTAACCGCGCGGCCGTGGCTTAGCAACCGCCTCGCTCTCACGCCACCACCACACCGCGGCGCGGCGCTCGCACCGCGTTTAGATGCACGGATTATTTTCATTTTGTGAGTTTTTATGTATTAGATTAGGTATTTATTTTTATAGTTAATATATTTCTAAATATTTACTTACAAATATTCAAGTTTCTACCTGTTAATTAAGATTAATATTAACTTTATTGTTATTTAATTATTTATTTTGAAAGGTAATATACAAGTAAATATTCTGTGAAAATTTGAAGCGTCTACCTGTTACCGTTTTTAATATTGAGCAAAAAAATACGAAAAAAACACGTTTATTGTATGGGTCCCCCCTTAATATTTTTTATTTTTTATTTTTAGTATTTGTTGTTATAGCGGCAACGGAAATACATCATTTGTGAAAATTTCAGCTTTCTAGCTATCACGGTTTATGAGATACAGCCTGGAGACAGACAGACAGACAGACAGACAGACAGACAGACAGACGGACAGACAGACAGACAGCGAAGTCTTAGTAATAGGGTCCCGTTTTTACCCTTTGGGTACGGAACCCTAAAAATAAAATTTCTCAGTTTTCGTAAAAAAAGTTATAGCCGAATATGTCGTAAAAAGCGGACATTTCGACACTCACAGGGGAATCAAAACCTATGGGGTACTTCCCGTAGACCTAGAACTATGAAATTTGGCAAGAAGCATTGTGTTAGAGTACACATATAGGAAAAAATCCGAAAACTGGACATTTTAATTTAATCACAAAAAAATAGTGTCTCTATGCAAGGAATGAGGGCCCAAATTTTAAACTGAATTAACTGGGGTATCATATGCAAAAGCCTCATTAGCACAAGCTAAAACAGGTTTTTAAATATTTTTACGATGTATATATTTCGATTTATGAAGGAAAATATAAAAAATATATATGATTTCCCCCTTTTATTTAGTTTGTACGGAACCCTCGGTGGGCGAGTCTGACTCGCACTTGTCCGATTTTTTTTATTAATGGTTTGAAAACTGGATGTTACAGCTATTATAAACATAATTTCATCATACATAATATGAATATGTGTAATATGAACAGCCTTCTAGAAGCAAACAAAACATACATTTTAATTGTAAAACTCAACAAATAGGGATAATTATAGATAGTCTAAGATACAATAATTATTGCAAGTACCGTGGTATTCATTTTATATAAATTGTAACACTCCCAGCTGACCTACCTTAGGTACTGCTATGTAGGCAGATAAAGAAAACAGCTAAGAAGTTAACAAAATTATATCTATACATATATCTGAGGGGCACGGCAGTAGCCCCGCCAAGTCGAGCGGCAAGGCCACGCCGTACCATCCTTTTCTCGAAGCCATTCAGAGCAATTTCGACCCCACTGTAGATAAAGCTAGAAGCCTGAAATTTCAGATACAAAGAGAGTATATTACTACCAAGTACATTTCCAAATTTAATTCAATTTGAACCTGTAGTTTAAAGATATTTCAAGCCAAACTTCCTTGATTTTGTCACTGACACACTCATCTATCCACTCATTCATACACTCACCGATCATAAAAATTCTAAGGTACTTCTAGCAGATATACAAGCTTGAAATTTTGAACATAATTAGTGTTTAGCCTACAAAGCAAGGGAAAGTTAAGAAATACAACAATTTCAGTCCCATTCCCGAGATATTTTAACTGCATAAGTAACTTTGTATATTCATACATTTATATAGTAATACAAAGTTAATTTTGCTCAAAGCTTAAACCGCAAAATTGCGGCTTAAGCCGATTGATACGTAGGTATTTAGGTAAATATAGAGTATACGAAAGCTTTGGTCAGTTGATTTGTACATTCATATATTTATATCAAGCACAACAAGTCCGGTCATGTGTAATAAGGGTATTGTTGCCACTTTTTCTACGATGCAGGCAAGTATCAGCTGGAAGATTTGAAATGGAGTCCATTTATTGGTGACCTAAGATGTTATACTTACAGGTGATAATAAACTAGTTGCCAATAAGCTACTTAGTCTCGAGCATCGACGTAAAGTAGCATGTCTGCGACTATATTCTGTCGATTTGGATTTGATCCGTTTCGTCGAGTGTACGCGAGAGCTTCACGACCTTATTCCATCCATTCCACTACAGGACAACCAGAAAGAAAGCTCACTAAAATAATGTATTAAGCGAATCTCATTGGCTCACTACCGTCCATTTCGCATTGAAACCCCCAAAATCTATACACAACGATTTCGATCCACATTATTGATAGGTACTGTACAGAAGTAGAACTCTTTGTCCCTATTCTGTTTCCTAACACTAGAATCTTGGAATTCTCAAGGTTAGAGAATATAGACATCTTAAAGATGCACACGTGTTCCACCCCTATAATTAAAACACTAAAGATTCAGCTAATTAGTAAACGTTACACAATATTGATTCTGATGTGATACAAAGTTCACCGGCTCACCTAGATAGTGTCGGTATTGTTGATGATGTAGGTATCTACCGCGGCGGCGGCGGCGCCGACAGCCGGCTGCTCCACACCGAGTGTCATGTCCTCATTCGTTCCAGCGTCAGTGTGGAGGAATCATCGGAAGCTGTTGAATCCGTCGTTCTCGGTCAGCCTCCTGCACGGATTCCTGGCCACCTTCAACTCGCAGGCGCGAGAGCTGGTGGATCAACTGTCCGCGGTGGCCGGCGGCGCTCCGCTCGACCTGGTAGACTACGCCAAGAAGAACGCCATGGGTCTCATAAGTCGCAAGTATCATTTTTTCCATGGAGTACGTAGAAATGAAGGTATAGTAGATAGCTGAGAACTAAAATCTTAGAATTTTCAAGGCTAGAGTGAATAGATACCGTCTAGATTAGAACGACGAGCTCCATCCACGACCACACCGTCGCTTAACATCAAGCGAGTTGGTGGTCAATCGTAGGCCTATCTATACAGCTGAACGACTGACCTGATTTTAAATTTTGAGCCCAAAATCAGAACGAAATCGATAAAAGCTATTTTTAGCCCGTCCCAAAAAAAGAGTGGTATACATTTGACATGTGTATCTGTGTAGCATCGTAGCTCTTAAACGATTGGACCGATTATGATCTATTTTATTTTTATTTTAAAGTGGATTTCTTTCAAAACGTTCTCAGCTATAATTCAAAAATATTGTCCAGTAGCTTATCCTAGCATCGTTAGCTATTTTCTAGCTTTTTTCTTTAGCTAGTTTCCTAGTGAGCAATGGTGACATTGCATTATACTGTACATAAATGTACGTACATTACATTGTATTATAAAGTACATACATGTGTGTACATTACATTACATTGGTTGAAACCGCGGGCACAACTTATGGTCAAATGAACTTTTTTTTTTTTAAAGAAACCAAACTTTTGAATATACGTCAAACATATAAATATAATACATGTATATTAATAAGAAAAAAATTAACCAAAGATGTATATATACAACTAACATTTACAAACAATAATCGGCCAAGTGCGAGTCGGACTCGCGCACGAAGGGTTCCGTACTATCATCTATAATACTACAAAGTTTAGTTCTGTTTATAAAATAACGAGAAATCAACGAAATTCCTAGTAGTAAATTGCAAACTTATAGGTAGGTTTTCGATACACATCCGGGCAGCATGACGACGCTCGCGCAAATACGCGCGGCTATGGCTCGCTCCGTGATGTTACCTCCCCCGCTAACCGCGCGGCCGTTGCTTAGCAATCGCCTCGCTCTCGTGCCACCACCACACCGCGGCGCGGCGCTCGCACCGCGTTTAGATGCACGGATTATTTTCATTTTGTGAGTTTTTATGTATTAGATTAGGTACTTATTTTTATAGTTAATATATTTCTAAATATTTACTTACAAATATTCAAGTTTCTACCTGTTAATTAAGATCGAGTAAAAATTGCTTAAAAATTACGTTTGTTGTATGGGAGCCCCCCTTTAATATTTACTTTATTGTTATTTAATTATTTATTTTGAAAGGTAATATACAAGTAAATATTCTGTGAAAATTTGAAGCGTCTACCTGTTACCGTTTTTAATATTGAGCAAAAAAATACGAAAAAAACACGTTTATTGTATGGGGACCCCCCTTAATTTTTTTTTTTTTTAATTTTAAGTATTTGTTGTTATAGCGGCAACGGAAATACATCATTTGTGACAATTTCAGCTTTCTAGCTATCACGGTTTATGAGATACAGCCTGGAGACAGACAGACAGACAGACAGCGAAGTCTTAGTAATAGGGTCCCGTTTTTACCCTTTGGGTACGGAACCCTAAAAAGAGTACTGTACAAAAGACTATCACAAAACAAGCAAATAACTTATGTCTACTTAAAAGACCTAGAAATAACTATAGGATTCAAAATATAATGTACGATGGGGCACATAGATAGGTAAGCCCCATCGTACATTATTACATTACATATATATTATTTATTATTATGTTGTATTTTACATTATACTCGTACAATAAATTACCAAAAGACGTAAAGCAAGCAAAACCACTAACAACCTATAAAAACCTACTAAAGTTACATAAATATATTAAAGGATTTTTCTTATGTAAATATTAAAATCCGATGATTTAAAATATTGTTATATAAAATATACTTATCATAGTATCTATACTTTGTCGCCTCAAAGGGGCTAGATGTAGAGATACTTACTAAATATATTATTATTTAAGACCTATTTATTGTACCTATGTCTTAGCAAATAAATCAATTTGAATTTGAATCGAAACGCAAGCCGTTTTTAGGGTTCCGTACCCAAAGGGTAAAAACGGGACCCTATTACTAAGACTTCGCTGTCTGTCTGTCTGTCCGTCTGTCTGTCTGTCTGTCTGTCTGTCTGTCTGTCTGTCTGTCTCCAGGCTGTATCTCATAAACTGTGATAGCTAGAAAGCTGAAATTTTCACAAATGATGTATTTCCGTTGCTGCTATAACAACAAATACTAAAAATTAAAAAAAAAAAATATTAAGGGGGGTCCCCATACAATAAACGTGTTTTTTTCGTATTTTTTTGCTCAATATTAAAAACGGTAACAGGTAGACGCTTCAAATTTTCACAGAATATTTACTTGTATATTACCTTTCAAAATAAATAATTAAATAACAATAAAGTTAATATTAAAGGGGGGCTCCCATACAACAAACGTAATTTTTAAGCAATTTTTACTCGATCTTAATTAACAGGTAGAAACTTGAATATTTGTAAGTAAATATTTAGAAATATATTAACTATAAAAATAAATACCTAATCTAATACATAAAAACTCACAAAATGAAAATAATCCGTGCATCTAAACGCGGTGCGAGCGCCGCGCCGCGGTGTGGTGGTGGCGCGAGAGCGAGGCGGTTGCTAAGCCACGGCCGCGCGGTTAGCGGGGGAGGTAACATCACGGAGCGAGCCATAACCGCGCGTATTTGCGCGAGCGTCGTCATGCTGCCCGGATGTGTATCGAAAACCTACCTATAAGTTTGCAATTTACTACTTGGAATTTCGTTGATTTCTCGTTATTTTATAAACAGAACTAAACTTTGTAGTATTATAGATGATAGTACGGAACCCTTCGTGCGCGAGTCCGACTCGCACTTGGCCGATTATTATAAACTACCTTACATAACAGTATGCACCACTAAAACTGATTTATGATCTTATGGCATCGAAATAATATAGAACGTAATTAGTATTAGTATATTTTGGTCACTGTGCTTTAAATAGTTCAAGTTATTTCAAGTGTATTATCTCAGTAAGTGAATTTGTAATTCCTAGGAGAAAATAAATATTCTGAAACCGTAAAAAAATTGTACGAATTTGTGTGACAGAAACTACTCTGGGACTTTCGAAGCAGACGCACACTGACCTGCTGGAGGAGTACACGAAGGCTGCAGACGAAATGTTGGAGATGGTGGTGACGAGGTTCCAGAACGTGTGGCTCCACAGCGATCTCGTCTACTGGCTGGCGGGGCTCAAGAAGAAGGAAGCAGGCGTGCTTCGAGCACTCAGCAAACTGTCCGACGTGGTGAGTAAAGCACTCCTGTTCGTAGCGATAATGGAGCGCAATACTTCCTATGTTGTCTGCAGAGGTCGGGATACATTAACAATAGGCTCTAACCGGTTATTATAAAAAACATAACGTATCATCGAGCACCAGCGGTGTTCCTGTAATCACATAATCTAGTGGGTGGTCAAGTAATACCTACATACTATTAAAAACTAGTAGTTCTACGAACAGTAGACCTCGCGATAGAGCTTATTTGCAGCTCACTTTGGATCATCTGTATATAATACCTACGTAAAGTTGGCTTAGGAGGCCGTATATAAAATGTTGGCTGATTTCTCAATTTTAAGTGATTTTACAGACGTTATTTCACGGTCAACAAACATTTTTTCCATGAGCCTAAGCACCTTGAAAGATCAATTTAATTTTAATACACAATTAGTACAAAAAATAAGATATGTTTAGATGCCCTTAATTAAAAAAAACAATGTATATTCTTATAAAAACAAATAATAATTTTATAAATGGAGAAAACGTAAAATTAAGAAAATTATTCAGCGCTAAAATGCATCAAGCACATCCACGCGCCCTCACTGTTACACGCAATCTGAAGTTGGTTGTCATATCTCGACAACCACTTGACCAATTCTGTTCATTTTTCCACAAGTTGTAATAACTGTGTATTTTACCTACCTACCAAATATCATTAAAATTGGTTGGTAATTAACGCCGCAATAAACTTCCCCCCTTTTTATGGGAACCACCCCTCTTATCAAAAATCACCGACGACAAAAAAATCAAATAGAACCTATACACCAAGTTTCATCAAAATTGGTTCAAAATTACGCCCTGTACGCGAGTACGAACATACAAACAAACTGACAGACGAAAGAAAATTTGGCCAGTTGATGCAGAGACGCTTCGCTCGCTCGGTCAATAATACATTACAAATACGAAGCACAGTACTATTATAGCCTCTGAATTAGTTTCTATCATTTAACACGATCACCGCAGTATTTTGTTTTCTTGTTTTTAGGTAATTAAAGCGAAGAGGTCACAAATAGAAGACGTTTCCAAGGAATCTGAAACTTCTCATATGTTGGGTTAGTACGTAGTTTAATATATTTCTACAGTAAAGATAATATGTGAAATTATAAATATTACTCCTGTTTTCTGTGTTCATATGTTGCATGGAAGTACGGAAGCCTCGGTAAGCCAGAGAAACTCGTACTTTTCCAGATCTGGAGACACGGCCGTGCACCCGCCATGTGAGCCAGCGGGTACGGCCGGGACTGTCTTTTCTCGAAGAGATTCGTGGGATTTTTTAGACCCTCATAGCTTCGGCCTCGATAACACTAGAGAGTTCAAATTTTCAGGATCAAGTGTGGTCCACGGTCTAATAAAATGTTAAAAGTTTCATGTACTTATCTAGCTTTTATACTTTCGATTTTATTGATACCTAAAATACGCCGATTTGGCATTAGTTAACTGATGATCATCAAAAAGATAAAGTACTTGCTGAAGTCTAAGAAAGCTGAAATTTGGTATGTATGCTACAATTTTCACACAAAAAACAGAAAAATTAAGACATTTGTAACTTTCACCCTCCAACCCCTATTTCTTGAGTTTTTCACGAAATTGAGACATGTGATCATATTTGCGTAAGCCAAATATAAATCGTATACAGTAATTTTGGAGACGCTCAAGTTTGTCTAACTGGTTTTCTGTGAGATCAGGATAGCAGGCGTCGGCATAGTCAAGGACGGGAAGAAGAAGAGATTGTGCAAGCGTAACTTTAGTGGCCGTAGGCAAGAAATTACGTGTCTAAGTCTAAGTCTTATTAGTGACCCGCCTGATGAGAACAATTTGCAGCTGAGCAATTTAATGTGCGTATCCCAGCTTAAGGCGCGATCGAATATCACTTTAAGGTTTTTTACTGATTCGCTGAATGGTATAACTAATCCGTCAAAAACAACACTAGGAATTGAAGTCCAGTCAATTCTAGAGGTCATATAAGGACTACCTAATAGACTGTGTTTTTGTGGGGTTGACCTGTAAGCCGTATGAGTTGCTCCATTCAATAATCTGGCGGAGGTCAGCATTGATAGCAGAGATGGCGGAGTCGAGCTCGTTAAGTTGAGTTTGAAGATAAATTTGGAGGTCGGTTTGAGAAGTGTATCTGGATACCGACTCTTATTCACGCGCTATAGCATGGCGCCACATCAGAATTGAAGGTTACAGCAGCTATCACCTATTTTAAGTAATAAGTCAACAAGAAAAAGAGGCTGTGACAGAGAAGGTGCTGCAAAAAAATATATATAACAGATCCATAGGTAAATACATTCCGTTAAAACAAAAAGTTTTGAGAAATTGCAGGGTCTCTTACAAAAAGAAATGAAATCCCACCAAAAACATTTCATGTAAAATTGATTGCCATGTCTCGCATTGTCATGCCACTTTTACTGACAAAAAGATATCAGATGAGATCTGACTGAATCTGAAGAGCCAAGCCGGTAACTCTACAAAATCTAACGCTACAATACTTAACTATGTAAGCCTTCAATCTTGGTAAAAAAGCATGGCTTGGCCGTTTTCCGGCTGTCAATTCAAACGGGTTTTTTATGTGTAAATATTAGCTTACACTCCGAATTTTAGCTTTCTAGGACTTCAGAAAGTACTTTATATTATTTATTACAATAACGGGATAGCTCCAAATAGGGGTTGGAGGGTGAAAAATACAAATATCATAATTTTTCTGTTGTTTATGTACCAATCGTAGCTTGCATACCAAATTTAAGCTTTCTGAGAATTCAGGAAATACCCTGTATTTTTGATTACGTTAAGAGGGTGCACGCACATAAATAGGGGATGGAGGGTGAAAAGTAAAAATGCCTTAATGTTTTCGTTGTTTATGTGTAAATATTAGCTTACACACCAAATTTCAGCTTTCTAAGACTTCAGGAAGTACCTTATATTAATGATGACAATAACGGGATAACCCCTAAATAGGGATTGGAGGGTGAAAGTTACAAATATCTTAATTTTTCTGTTGTTTTTGGTCAAATTGTAGCCTACATAACAAATTTCAGCTTTGTAGGACTTCAGTACCTAAGTACTTTATCTTTTTGGTCACTAATAGGTAATCAGTGACAAATCAGCGTATTTCAGGTATCAATAAAATCGAAAGTATAAAAGCTAGATAATTTTTTTTATACCTTTTATTAGTCCGCTGACCACACTTGATCCTGAAAATTTGAACTATCTAGTGTTACGAGTATCAAGCCGAAGTTATGAAGGTCTAAAAATCCGACAAATCGCTTCAAGTCCGATGAATCGCTTCGAGAAAGATAGTCCCGGCCGTACCCGCTGACTGACATGGCGGGGGCACAGTCGTGCCCCCAGATGCAGTACTTTAGTTTGTTTAACTATAAAACTATTAAAATAACTGATAAAATATCATCCAAGTGCCTGTAGAAAAGTAAACAGTAAGTCGCGTATGTTTTGTATTGCGTATTTTGAAGTTGGTTTTTCAGTGTTTTAAACTATAATTATTGTGAGACATCAACAACACTGTCTTAACGAGACGATCGTTTTGTTTCTCTGCGGACCGCCGCCGGTACTAAGATATCTTTCCGCGGTGTTTCGATCAAGGCCGTCGACAATGGAAGACCTCACTCCGCCCTCGCGAAGCAGGCGGTGATGAGAGGCAATACTCACATTTACTGAAACTTTTTCCAAATGGATGACCACTTTACTTCTCTCCGCTCAGGCGATTCTCAGTCATTACCGTTTCGCAATGAAAAGCGGGCATTATGACATGAGAACCGCAGCAGCTAGTACAAAGCTTGTTACACATTAATATTTTTTATTTGGTTCTATGTTTTTGTTTTATTTAAAAACAATAATCGGCCAAGTGCGAGTCGGACTCGCGCACGAAGGGTTCCGTACTATCATTTATAATACTACAAAGTTTAGTTCTGTTTATAAAATAACGAGAAATCAACGAAATTCCAAGTAGTAAATTGCAAACTTATAGGTAGGTTTTCGATACACATCCGGGCAGCATGACGACGCTCGCGCAAATACGCGCGGTTATGGCTCGCTCCGTGATGTTACCTCCCCCGCTAACCGCGCGGCCGTTGCTTAGCAACCGCCTCGCTCTCGCCCCACCACCACACCGCGGCGCGGCGCTCGCACCGCGTTTAGATGCACGGATTATTTTCATTTTGTGAGTTTTTATGTATTAGATTAGGTATTTATTTTTATAGTTAATATATTTCTAAATATTTACTTACAAATATTCAAGTTTCTACCTGTTAATTAAGATCGAGTAAAAATTGTTTAAAAATTACGTTTGTTGTATGGGAGCCCCCCTTTAATATTAACTTTATTGTTATTTAATTATTTATTTTGAAAGGTAATATACAAGTAAATATTCTGTGAAAATTTGAAGCGTCTACCTGTTACCGTTTTTAATATTGAGCAAAAAAATACGAAAAAAACACGTTTATTGTATGGGGACCCCCTTAATATATTTTTTTTTTTAATTTTTAGTATTTGTTGTTATAGCGGCAACGGAAATACATCATTTGTGACAATTTCAGCTTTCTAGCTATCACGGTTTATGAGATATAGCCTGGAGACAGACAGACAGACAGACAGACAGACAGACAGACGGACAGACAGACAGACAGCGAAGTCTTAGTAATAGGGTCCCGTTTTTACCCTTTGGGTACGGAACCCTAAAAACATAGAACCTGTATAGTTTCGCCATTTCCGTCTGTCAGTCTATTTGTCTGTATCATGTGGAGTATCATACGAAGCCGAGGGCAATAGGTATTATAGGTACTTATAAAATCGCAAGTTCTTAATAATTCTCATACATGTGTGGCAACCCCAACTTCGGCGCGTCCCGTGCGCCGGGGAAAAATCCCCGGCAATCCACGATTACGTAGTCTAATTTTAGCATCGACAACGCGAGTGACCTTATATGTATTCTATCAGCCATCTAGTTCCATAGTACAAGCTTTGCTTAGTTTGGGCTAGATGGTGTTGTGTGTGAAATGTCCACAAATATTTATTTATTTATAATGGATATATGCGGGCTCCTCATGCTCTGATGGGTCGGGCGGGGTGCGTCAAGGCAGAACGGCCTCGCGTTGTGTTTGTGACGATAGATTATTTCCTAAATGTCTAATCCTCATAACAGTATAACTGTGTTCCTTATTAAAGGAGTCGCGTTGATCTTATTGTGTTGTGTTATTTGGTTCCTAACTTTCGAATCCATGACTTAAATACCAGTTACCAATACCCTGATAATGCATGTAAGTATATTTTTTCAAATGTCCATTTTGAGAATTAGGGATTTTTAAAATTGGTTAGAATGATATTCATAGAATAGAATCCAATAGATTTGTTTGACCCAACTGAAAGCAATGACCGAATGTTACGTCTGTTCTGCAACACAGCAGAACACGGGGCTGTGTTCCTGGAGCGGCTGCTGCAGCTCTCTGCGCGCGGCGCTCTCACTGACGAGGAAGTGAAGGACGAAGTGGATAACATCCTGGTCGCCGGAGTGGACACATTCGCCTGGGTGATGACCTTCGTGTGTGCTGCCCTCGGCACCTACCCTCAAGTGCAGCAGAAAGTCTTCTATGAGTAACTATATGACATAATAGTATATACTTTTGTAGTGTACGCAAACCTGTAAGGTTTCTCTGCAAAGGTTGGTCTGCAATCGGAAGTCCCGCGAGCGCATCATCGGTGGATAACACAGGCGCGTGCGCGTCTGCCGACTAGTGCCGACACACGCCGCATGTAAACTAATCTAATAAGAACTTATATTAAACTTTTGAAACTTTTTTTTTGTATTTTTTGCGTTCTACGCCGAGTTCATCTTTTAAATCATTTTTAAGCGCGTGTGGAGCGTTCGTGCTTTCGTAAGCTCATTGATGGTTCACTTTTGCAAAGTAATTTTAGTTTTTTAGGGTTTCGTACCTCAAAAGGAAAAACGAAACCCTACTGTCTGGAAAAAACTAAAACTGGATATTTTTAATTTAATCACTAAAAATTGGATCTTTTTGCAAGCAAGGAGGGTTTTACCAAAGAACAAACCAAATTTTAAAGTACTTTAACCGTATCATGTGGGGTATCATATGAAAGAGCATAATTAGCACAAGCAAAAACAGGTTTTTTTATATTTTCACAATGTATATACTTTTTCGATTTATGAAGGAAAATATAAAATTTCCACCTTTTATCTACAAGTTTGTACGGAACGATCGGTGGGCGAGTCTGACTCGCACTTGTCCGTTTATTTTAAATATTTTAGGTAATATTAGCTCGGTTTAGCGTAATTTTGACTAATGAGGATCAAAATAATAGTAAGACAAGCAAATTGCTAACATAAATAATTAATGAATTTGTCCGTCCAGCAGAGCTGAGTAAGTAGCTGTATAAGATATCGTATTAGTTGGAATCATATAAATGAATATATTTACAGATTGAATGAAATATTCGGCGATTCCGAGAGAGACGTGGCCAAGGATGACCTGCCGAGGCTGGTGTACCTGGAAGCAGTCATCAAGGAGACCCTGCGGCTGTATCCCATCGGACTCGTCTCTGTGCGGACCGTGGAGCATGGGTTCCAACTCAGTAAGAACAGTATAGAGTAACTTAGTTAAGTTTTGCTTTAAGGCCACTATCTGTTGCCTGGAAGAGATTTCACTAAGCGATAAGACCAGCAATTAAAACACCTAGATATAATATTATTATCTCTGTATTTAATGTTTCTGCATTGTGGTCTTTTAATAAAGTGTTATCTATCTATCTCGAACAACTTTTAACTTTAAAGCATAGGTATTATTATAATTATGTTATGTGCTATAAGGAGCTTGAATCCAAGGCTACACTCGCTAGTAGATAACATGGCATCCTCGACAATGTTAGACGATACTTGTCACAGTATCTCACAGCTCGGGCTGGCACATGCGTCGACTCGTGGACGGGTGCTGCTTGCGGGAGCTGGACTGCTCGGCGTACACACGCATGCATGTTAGTTAAGTGTAAATTAAAATTTTGTCTTCCTCTTGCATAACTTAAAAAAAAAGTAGTTATAAATGCATATAGGCACGGACCCTGGAGTCTGTGGAGAATAAATTTGTTAAATAAAAATAAAAATAAAACTGGAATAAATAGGAAACTTAAGTTCTGTGCAATTCTCTCAAATATTATTAAATTTAGCAAAAGAGTATGAATAATAAAATTCCGTTTACACTTTTCTTATGTGTATTTATTACGATATTCGTCTACTTTATAGTACATAGAACAATGGCTTGCAGAGAAGCAGTACCTGCGGCCGGGAGACCACGTGGTCATGTCCTTCTACGGCGTCAACCGGCACGCCGCGTGGGGGCCGGACGCCGACCGCTTCCGAGCGGAGCGGTGGCTGGAGGGGAACTCTGTGCCGAGTGCTTTCGCCGGCTTCGGCGTCGGCAAGCGGAACTGTGTCGGTAAGTACAACACATTATTTGGTTCTGAAACCGGCCCGGCACCTGTCTGTGGCCATGTTGTCCCATATCTTACGTATAATGTGCGAGCGTAAAAAAATGAGCACTTTAATGTCCCAAATGAATACCAAGTTTGTCATAGCAAAATGTACTATTGTGTTTGGGTAGTAATAAAAAAAATTTTTTTCGTTTTAACGAGCACTCAGCGCTTGCATGACCTAAATATAAACAAAAATAGGTAATAAGGATGCGCGAGCGAAGCGAGCGCGAAAATTTTAGTGGTGTTTTATAGTAATATGCTTTATTTCTCGTATTAGTGAATTCATAGTACTTCCATGTCAACATAATATGAATGCGAATTTAATATAATACATAATACGAATTTTTTTAGTGTAATATGCAAAATTGGCGTATTTGTGAACTCAGTACTTCTATGTCAAAATAGTAATAAATGCGCGAGCGCGAAAATTTTTGTGGTGTTTTTATAGTAATATGCTTTATTTCTCGTATAGTAAACTCATAGTTCTTCCATGTGAAAACAATATAATAATATTAATGCGCGAGCGAAGTGAGCGCGAAAAATTTATAGTAGTGTTTTATAGTAATATGCTAAATTTCTCGTATTTGTGAACTCACAGTACTTCTATGTCAAAATAGTAATAGTGCGTGAGCGCGAAAATTTTAGTGGTGTTTTTATAGTAATATGCTTTATTTCTCGTATTAATGAACCCACAGTACTTCCATGCCAAAATAAAAGATTTTTTTAAAGGTTTTTAATATTAAATCATGGAAGTGATTTGATTCATTGATCGTGTTAGCGAGTCCTAGATTTTCGTGGACCAGATGAATCGAACAAGTAACTGTGTTAAAAGGAAATACCCGACTGGTAAAGAGCGACTTAACGCTATCAAAAATTATAAAAACAACCATTTGAATGCATTGATTGCCAATTTAATAATCCTAAATATAAATATATGACTTTATAGAAAATTACAAACATTAGGTATGTTTGTAGAACAAGAACGCGCAAAAATTTTTGGTTAGTGGCAATTTTTAGTGAATTATTTGCTCGTATTAGAAAGTTCACGGCACTTTAATGACCAATACAAATAAAGATCAATATGAAACAATCATGCGCGAGCGAAGCGAGCGCGAAAGTTTTTGAAGCATTGTATAAAATTATTGAAGCCTGGAAGAATTTTTATAATGGCCAGGATTTCGGGGGGGTTTGGACTCCCCCCCCCCCCCCCCCCCCCCGCCCCCCGCCTACGGCCATGTAATAGAGATACGATACCAAGCCTTATATTATAAAGATTTATAAGCCTCCGACTGCAGGAACGATTCACAATTATGTCGAATCTACTGACCTCTGCACTATAACGACTTAAGGTTTATATATTTATCGCCATATCTCGAAAAGTTGTAATCACAGATGGTTAAAAATAATGTTCATTAAATGTATTTGTTATAGTTTGTTTACTAATATGGTAAAATTGGTAAATCATGAAGTTCTAAGTCTAATAGTTTAACAATGCAGGGAGGGAACACAATTTCTTTACCTTTGGCGAGTTATATCTCGAACACATCACATCTGAGGAAAATGATGCAGCGAACTTCAGTCTTATTTTGAAAGACCTAATCAACGGAACCCTACGCGGTTGGGAGGGGTTGAGAAAATATTTCAACCCTTTATAACCTGTAGGTAGGGAGTGTCCCTATATCTTTTTATTTTTTATTTTTTACTCCGAAATTTGGTAGCGGCTAATACTCATCTATATTCCCAATTTTGTTTATGTAACAAGTATGATTGTTAAAAGAAAAACAAAATACCCGATTACAGAAAAACAGTTTTTCAAAGTTTCAGTTAACTTAATAATGATTTCTTCACGCTCAATACGCTGTTGAGTGTACGTTTTTTGTGTGAAAGTGTTCGTAAAATCACTATATAAGATTATAAATGCGTATTTTTTAGAATAATTGTAGTAAAATCACTTGTTTATTACGAAAAAGTTCGTTGAAGGTAAAGAAAAAACGTATGACTATTATTACTTACTTTACTATACTTAATAATTAGTAAGGATTAGTATTAGTGGTAAAACTTTGTCTCCCGTTTGTCTCTGTGATATGTTATAAGTTATTATATTCACTAACAGGGCTTGGCTTTCCCCCTTCCCTCTTCCCTTCCCTCTCTCTCTCATCTCCCCTCTCTCACGCCTAAGACAAATCTATTGACACCACCCACATAAAAATACGACAAGCCGTTTAGGCTCTAGGGCGTGCCAAAGAAATATAATACATACATACTTACATACAAACATACACTCGAAAAACATAACCCTCCTTCTTTCGCAGTCGGGTAAAAATGATAGTCTCTGAGTAAAATGACTGTGTCATACGGACAGTCAGACAGACGGACATGGTGAAATTATAAGGGTTCCTTGTAGTTACTACGGAACCTTAAAAATGCTAATTAGATATTACTTACTGAATCCTGAAAACTATTAGATGTTTTAGTTCCTGCTAAGAGATAGAATGAGCGGCGCCTCCTGCTGCGTCTGAACCACGTCGACAGAGATAGAATGAGCGGCGCCTCCTGCTGCGTCTGAACCACGTCGACAGCATCGAGCGATCCTTCTGCGGATCGGTGTGATAATCGTTTAATATACCTAGTCCATGTTTCAGGTAAAACGTACGCGATCATGTCAATGAAGGTGTCGCTGTGCCACGTACTGCGGCGGTACCGCGTCGCCGGTGACGTCACTCAAATCAAGTTCAAGATGGATTTCGTAGTGAAGGCCGTGTCAGGACACCACGTCGCGCTCTCGGAGAGGCGCCACCACCAGCGTCACGTGCACGATGACGGACCTCATGCGGATGCTGTATCCCAGGAGGATCTGCTTTGAGCCTAGGTTTTAGTCTTCCCGATGTCTGTGTGTCATGGTGTCTCCGATGTACACTGTCGTAGTGTGTTTGCGAGATAGAAGCGTCCCAACGAATATATTGAGATCTCTGCGCGAATATTTAAAATGTTCTTAATCGATTAGTAACTGTCTTATCAGGAAGATTTGCAAAGGATTAGTATAGATAAATGTAATTTGAAGTCAGGTTACAAAGTTATGTAAATATAGTTACGCGATAAATCCGTTAACATTTGTTTCGTTTCAATGAGTAATAATCGCGAAGAAACACACTTTGTTTGTTATTATTTATATTTTTTGTAAAATATCCGATACATAGGTATTTATATCGTAAAAGAATAAACGTGGCAACAAAGCGCGTTGTTTCTATGAAAAGTATAGATCCTTATGTATACTATACTTATTTCTATTATCTTGCAGTTTGTATGAAAAGTAGAGTACACAAAAGTGTTTTGTCTTGCACGAGCTCGTGCAGTTACATCTCTGAGCGAGTTAACATTAGAAACGAGGTTTCTAATGTTACATCGCTCGCTTCGCTCGGAATTTACTGCTTAACACCCTCGCTACGCTCGAAAGTTAATCCTAGAATCCTACGTTACACTCGTTGCAATATGTCTCTCGTGATATAAAGCACTATTTTATCCCCTTGGTACATTATCTACTAAGTATTAGTACTTGAACAGATCGACACTCGAACGATCAATATTTGGAACCTGCAGGACATTAAGTATATAAAAGCGTAGCTCTGAATATATCCTGTAGATCACGAATTGTTTCTTAGAAATAAACATACTCGTACGTGAAGGCATATTTCGATTTATTAAACAGGAACCTTTAGGCGCGTCGCTCACTGGTAAGTCGAGGCGCGGTCGCGGCACAGTCAAGGCGTGGTATTTATGTTTGAGTCGAGGTGCGGGCGGTTATGCTTCCTTCACACATTACAGTGTAAACCCGTCTACGCACGAAACAAAATAACAAAATGGCGGTGGAGTCGCGGCGCGGTCGCGCACTGCACCCCTGCCGCGACGCCGCCGCGACTGCGCCTCGACTCCACGTCGCCTGCGACGCGACTCTAGTGTGTGGCGCACTGCCATTTGAACCTGAAGGAAACGTAGAAGCGGCGCGCCGCTTGTGCGCCCGTGCCTCGACGCCGCCTCGACTCCAGCTCGTGTGGGCGACGCGCCTTACAGGTTTAAAAGCTGACTAGAGGTTTTACATTGAAAAATAAATATACTCGATGTAAAACACATTTATAATACTGTTGTGAGACTGACGAGTACATGCCGGCGCAGACTATATAAGGCGGTGCCTGCGCACGGTCGAGACATGACCAACATCAAGACATGGACCAACTCCAACAGGACCCGACTCTTTTGAAGGACTTTGTTAAGTCCCCAAAAACGTTTGCCCTCCTGGCTGCCCGTCCCCCTCCCCCCAAGCCCAAGCTCACCAAAATCACTGGCGCGAAGCAACGCCTTGCTAGCGCCAAGCCCCGCCTCCCCAGCGCCACGCGTTCGGCCCCAAAGCCGCAGAAGGCTCCAGCCTCCTGCGCCCCTTCGACCTCCTTCACTGTAATAGACTCTCCCGCCTCGCCTGACCACCCCTTCTCTAACGAGATGGATGTGATCCCTTCTCCAGAGGCCGAAGCTGACAAAGGGTTCACCCTCGTCACCTACGGCAAAAAACGCCCGGCTCAACCCGCCTCTACCGCCCCCCCGTCCAAAGCCCCCTGCTCCGCTGCAGGGGCTCCTCCGTCTGCCACTCCAGGCACATCTGACTCCCAAGCGAGTCAAGCCCAAACTCCCCGGCGTGAAAAACCGTCGATCACCATTATGGATCCTGCCAAGTGGCAGGATGTAGCCGCCCTACTTTGCGACCAACAGGTCAAGTTCGCCGCCCGTCAAGTCCGTGACGGCATTAAAGTCATCTTCGATGACGCTGCCGGCCACCGTATCGTGACTCAGCTCCTTCGCGAGCGTAACTCCTCCTCGGCAACCAAGACCGAGGCCGTCCATTTCTTCACCTTCCCACGCGAGGAGGAGAAGGTCCTTCGCGTAGTCATACGCGGTCTCCCTCAGGGAATCATGGAGTCCAACATCCATGAGGACTTAAGGGCCCAAAACCTTCCTATCCAGGCAGTCCACCGCATGTACCGCGGTAGGGACAAGAAGCCCCTCGACATGGTTCTGGTCATCCTGGACAAAACCCAGGAAGGCAAGGCCATTTTCAATATAAAATCCGTCTGCAATCTCTCAGGCCTCACAATCGAGGCCCCCCACAAAAAGGGCATTCCTGGCCAATGTCACAACTGTCAGTTGTACGGCCACTCTGCCCGTTTTTGCCACTGCCCGTCCCGCTGCGTCAAATGTGCTGGTGATCACAGCACTGCCGACTGCAAGCGTGACAGCAGCGACCCGACTCCGCCCAAATGCGTGCTCTGCGGGGGGGGACACACTGCGAATTATCGCGGCTGTCCCAAAGCTCCAAAGGCCGCAAAAGGGCCGCGGAGGCCTGTGCCTTCCCGCACGGCGAAACCACCCACCCCACCAAAGGAGAAATTCGTTCCCGCTCCTCCTCCCCTCGTCAGCGCATGGGCTCCTTTGCCCAGCATTCCCCAGGCTAGCCATTCGGCAAGCCCTGCCCCCGCCCGAGCGCCTGCCCCTGCTCGCGCTCGCACCCAGGCCCCCTCCGCCCAACCACCCAGGGCTTCTGCACCCAAGCCTCCTGCCCCAGCGCAGGCCCCCACCTGCACACCCTCAAAGGGTCCCCCTGCCCAACCACCCAGGCCTTCCGCCCAAGCCCAGCCCAGTTTCGCTGAGGACGTCCGCCTAATTCACGATCTATTCTCTGGGGTCAATCCAGAGGATATCTCCAAAGCCGCCGCCATGGTGCGCGCCGGCGCTCCCCCTATTGTCGTCTGGGGTACATTCCCCGGACTAGCTCACCTGTTCTCCCCTTACAAGCCCAGCCATGGATAGTAGGCCCACTCGTCTTAAACCCCGCTCCGTTTCGTTGGCATGGTTTAACGCCAACGGCCTCCGGACGGAGGAGAGGGACCAGCGTCCCCTTATTTCTCACTTTCTCTCGACCCATCAGGTCGACGTCATGCTAGTGAACGAGACCTTTCTGAAACCAAGCAAGAGGAATCCTAGGATTGCTAACTACTTGATGGTTCGTAATGATAGGACTACCGCCCGTCTGGGAGGTACTCTTATCTATTACAAAAGGTCTCTTCACTGCATCCCTATAGATACCCCCACATTAATTAATATGGAGGCTTCCTGTTGCCGCCTAGCGATGACCGGTCATCCACCCATCACCTTAGTATCTTGCTACCTATCCGGTAATAAAAGTCTCCTCCGGAGTGATCTCGAGGCACTCCTCTCTCTCGGAAACGCCGTCATTCTCGCCGGTGATTTCAACAGTAAGCACATCTTGTGGGGCTGCAACACCACTAACGTGAAGGGAAACCTTCTCAACCTCCTCTCAGACGATCTCAACTTTGATATCATCCCGCCCAGCACCCCGACCATATTCCCAGCTAACTTAGACTGCAGACCGGACATACTCGACATAGCACTTCTAAAAGGCGTGACGCTCCAGTTGCGCTCGTTAGAAGTGCTTCACGAACTTGAATCTGACCACCGCCCCGTCCTAATGCGGCTAGGACCCGACCCCCAAGTCACTACCCCCCAGACTAAGACTGTGGTGGACTGGAAGCGCTTAGGCGAGTCCCTAAAAGCTATCAGTTCACCCGACTTAGACAGAATTCCCGATGACATCTCCACTCCGGACGATGTCAACCTCTCCGTTGATGCTCTTACAAGCCACCTCCGCACCGTCATCGGTGTGTCCTCTAAGCAGGTTCCAGCCGAGGGCGACCAACGCTGGACACTGCCGGAGGACGTGAGGGAGCTTATAAGAGCTAAACACGCAGCCGCTAGGGCTTTCGACTGGAATCGCACCGAAGAGAACAGAGCCACTCTGCGGTTTTACGAGCGGGCCGTAAAGAACCGCATTAGTGAGCTTCGTAATCAGAGGTGGGAAAGCCTACTCTCAGAGATCCAACCAACCCACCAGGCCTACTGGAAGTTGGTCAGGTCCCTGAAGTCCTCCACGGTCGCAGCCATGCCCCCCCCTCACCCGCCCCGACCTCCCCCCCGCGTTTGACGACGAGGAAAAGGCCGAGTGCCTGGCCGATAGCCTCGAACATCAGTGCAGCCCCAATCTCGACGATGTCGATCCCGCCCACCGCGCCATGGTGGACAGCGAGATCGAACATCGATCCTCCATCCCTCCCGTCGACACCCTCGAGCCGGTCACGGCCTCGGAGGTGGAGACGATCATCAGGGGCCTCCGCGTCAGGAAAGCCCCTGGTGCAGATGGGATCAACAACAAAGTGCTCAAGCACTTCTCACCCCCCCTAATCCATCTTCTAGTCAGCATCTTCAATGCGGCTCTGTCCAACTGCATCTTCCCAGATGCTTGGAAATCCGCCGACGTCATCGGCATCCCCAAACCTGGCAAGAAGGCGTCTGAGCCTTCTAGCTATCGCCCCATCAGTCTCCTCAGCTCCCTGGGGAAGATCTACGAGCGCGTCATTCTGAAGCGCATCTGGTCTTACATTAACGATAACAATACCCTTCCCGAAGAGCAGTTCGGCTTTCGAGCCAGACACTCTTGCGTCCAACAAGTACACCGCATCACGGAGTACATTGTCGAAGGTTTCAATATGAAACCGGCCCACGGCTACGATCACAAGCCCTTCCCCCAGGGAACGGTAGCGGTCTTCCTGGACGTGGCTAAAGCATTCGATAAAGTCTGGCATAACGGGTTGCTGTACAAGATGTACCAGCTCGGTTTTCCGGACTCTCTTGTACTCATCATACAAGATTTCCTTCGAGATCGATGCTTTCGCTATCGCGTCGAAGGAGAACGCTCCACCCCACGCCCGCTGGGTGGAGGTGTCCCCCAGGGCTCTACCGTAGCCCCCATTCTCTACACGATCTTCGCCTGCGACATGCCGCGCTTTCCCGGCGTGGAACTCGCTCTCTTCGCGGATGACACCGCTCTCTACACCAGAGGACCCATCTTCAGCGAGCCCTCAATCTCCTAGGAGATTGGTTCAAGAAATGGGCCATCCAGGTCAATCCCGATAAAAGTGCAGCCATGTACTTTTATCCCACTCTCAAACGCCCCCCCATGAAGCCTATTCAACTTCACGGTCAACCCATTCCATGGGTTACCTCGACCAAATACCTCGGCGTCACTCTCGACCGCCGACTCACCTTTTCCAAACATATCCAGACAGTCCGCAATCGAGCGGCCTTCTTCCTAGGCCGCCTCTCCCCCCTCTTGAACGAGCGGAGTAAATTGTCGCTTGGCAACAAGATGACAATTTACAAAACTTGTATTCGCCCCGTCATGACCTACGCGTCCGTGGCATTCGCCCACGCTTCCCACCTGGACCTCGAAAAGCTCCAGGTTATCCAGAATAGGTTTCTCCGCAGAGCGGTCGGAGCTCCCTGGTTCGTCCGGAACTCCGATCTGCACTGCGACCTCGAACTCCCCTCGATTCTTCAATACATGAAGCACGCTTCCCGCCGTTACTTTGACGCGGCCCCCCATCATCCCAACCCACTTGTAGTCCAAGCATCCAACTACTCAACAGACACGACTGACCCTCCTCCCCTCCGGCGCCGCCCAAGAAACATCTTGGGCGACCCGGATGACCCCATCGCAGCAGTCACGGCTGCTGCGTTGGGGTCACCCGATCCGACAGCCCCAGGCAACAGGAAATACTCAGTTTTTGGTATAGGCGTCGGTTACCAAAGGAACACAAACACGACACACCGACCTCGCCGGCGAGGTCGAGGAACCCCCAGGTCTGGTAGAAGACCGGTTAGATTCTCTCCAAATAGTCAACCAGTTCAACCCAATAGGGCCGCAGGGCACACCCCATCGGGGATGCCGCACGGCAATTCGACTTCCCCCCCCCAGGCGACGGCCCAAGCCGAGGTCCGAACCTCCCTCGAGGTGCCCTTGAGCTAGTCCCTCGTAACCTTTAGTTTGTAAGCGGCCCAGCGCCTTCTGCGCTCGCCAAAGTCCGGTAAGCTGTAGAGGCCGCTAGAGGCCAACAGCTCTAGTCATCTCACAAAAAAAAAAAAAAAAAAAAAAAAAAACGGTCGAGACAGTTTTTGCCGCGAGCTATCGTCGATACTACCTACATCGTCCGACATATTTTTCTAAAAATTGTGTAGTCGAATCTCTGGCCAAATTTGTGTAGAACCGTGTAATTATTTTTAAAATTAATTGTGTTACAAAAGTAAAATCTGTGTAACATTGAGATTGTTGTGTTTTTTTTATTTAATTTGGTTTAGATTGCCAAAATCAGAAGGGGGATTCCACCTACGTTTCGCACGTGGTGTTTTCTCACTCGTTCGCTCACTTTTTGGTTGTTTTTGTAAAAAAGAAAAACATGTCGGCCGTGAAAGCCGTTCTAGTAGTCGGTACAAAAATAAATCGTGACAACGTGAAAAGTGCCGAGATCGTACTCCTAAGGACAGCCTCAGGCGCAACCTGGAGTCAATGCTGGGCAGGATGCAAGCATTGGAAGAATGTCTGGCAGAACGTTGAGCGCGTTCACCAAAGCGGCGTGGCAGAGCATCAACACCACCTCGCCGTCGGGCCACACCGTCACCTCGCCGTCACAGTGGTGGCCAAGCTGTGCAGGCTGGGCGTGTGTCCTCGCCTTCACCTGAAAGGTGCGGGTCGCGAGCACAAACGCCGTGGTCGTCCACCGGTGTTGCGCAGCCAGCAATGGTTTAAGTAAGGCCAACCGCAAGCGATGCGGGTGAACACTCGACGCTGGAACAACCTACGGTAACGGATCGCATTGTAGGGATGCGATTCGCTCAATTGGAACCTCGGTAAAGTAAACCAACATTTTTACATTTCCGATTGTGTCTTAAGGGCGATGTACGCACGTGGTTGAATGAGTGGGTCACGAGCGACCGCTCCTGGAGCAATTTTAAGCTAGAATTTAAGCCATTGTGTCCGCAAACTCAAGATATCGCAAACATTTTATACGATGAATACAAACTGATAACTACCCGACTTATGCGGATTACGTTTGTCGCTCATTCCTTCGATTGTGCGGGGACTTAGTGATGATTTAATGGCGGTACTCGTGATACGAGGTGTTACCGATCCACAGATTAGGGCAGCGGCTACGAATGCCAAAATTTTGCCTAACGATCTAGTAGAATTCTTTTCGATTTATGTAAAGCCTAGTTCAGTCTCTCAATCACACCCTACGGGTTCAAACTCCTCTCCTGCTAAAAATAATCAGAGTGTGTGCCTGGCGTGCCAAAACGAGCGCCGTTCTTTGTTGCGTGTAAAAATTGTGCAAGGATTAAGTGATGATTTGAGAACGTTTATTGCAAACGCGAACTTAACTATCGAGAACATCGTTTCTTTTCTATCAGTTTATACGAAACCCGATCAGACAAAGCGAGAAAAGACCGTTGATCGTTGACCGTTGAATCGATCAACACAGAAATGTTTTAGGTGTAACGAACAAGGACATGTTAGTCGCGAATGTAGATTGGTTAAATCGCAATCTACTAACATTCCTACCGTTAACTCTAATACGCAACCGGGCCTCTGTAATAGGTGCACGTTTTGCAAAAAAAAAATACCGGTGTGGTAATGGTTACAGTAAGGGTGTCCATGGCGACACGTCTGATAAAGCGTGTGTTAAAAGTGGTCTCATATAGAAAAGTAAAATGGTTCTGTTCTGGTTTTGTGTTTGTTTTGTATTTAAGGGTCAGGTGTGACCGAGCGGAGTCGTCGCGCGCTCCTGTTGTGCGCACTGCTGCCGCGCGCTGCACGATGCTGTCGTGTGCTGTTCGTGCGATCTGGTGGCACCGGGTGCCGCCTCGTGTTGGTGTAGCAGACTGCCACTGTGCGCAGAAGCCGCGCACTGCTTTGGCATGCAATACTGTCACGGGCTGGCACCACACGCTGGTGCTGCCCCCGCGCACTGGTTTCGCATGCTGCTGTTGTACGCACTGCTATCGCGAGCTGACATCACGTGCTGCTCTCACGGGCTGGCACCGCGCGCTGCTCTCACGGGCTGGCGCCGCGTGCTGCTGCTGTGGGTTGGCGCTGCGGGCTGTCGTCGCGGGCTGCCACCGCGCCCTGATGTTGCGCGCTGCTGTTGCACGCGCTGCTAGCGTTGCCTACCGCCGAGCGCTGCCAGCTCGGGCTAGCACGGAGTGCTGCCATCGCGGGTTGATACCGTGCACTGATGACGCGCGCTGCAGCTGTAGGCTGCCGCCGCGCGCTGTCGTCGCGTCGTGTTCACGTCGTGAACAGCACGCATCTTGAGACCGCTTACCCTTGTGGTCGGATGTGTATATGTGTGTGGGACATGTGACGTGACAGTGTTGCGTCCTTGTCCTTGAGATTTCGATGTAGTAAGGCCTCACGTAGGGGAGTCCTTACTGCGGGGGGATATACTGATGTAGTTGCCTCTGTCCCTGTATTTGGTAGTTGTGACGAATGAAAACCCCGCGTCGTGAACAGCACGCGTCGCAAGGCCTCTCTTATGTGTTATTTTGGCTGAATTATGCTTCAAGTAGTACATGACTTGTGTGTATGTTTAGCTTTTGGTTGAGTAACGTTTCATGACGAGAATCACGCTCGTCGTGAGACCTATTAATTCTGTGTGTTACCTTTTTCCGCTATTTTGCTTTTTCAGATGGGAAAGGCTTCGCGTTGGGTCTCACTTGAGTTCACATGGGAGAGACTCCACGTTGAGTTTTTCACTTTCGTTTTTTAGCTCTCATCCTTCTTGTGTGTTTGTTCAAATATACAGATCTGTTTGTTACCCTACAGATCTGGAAGAGGAAGAATCCTCTTCGGCTACTGATGGACCTTAATTGCAGTCAACGCTCAGCGTGTCGGATACGAGTGTATCTCGTGAGCCATCCAGTTCCGAGTTATCAGCCCTCCACTCGGCGATAGGAGAGTCGATGCCGTTTCCAGACACCGACTTCCAGACATAAGGGAGCCCGAGGACGGTCTCCTGTCAGGAGAGGCCGTGTTGTGAGACTGACGAGTACATGCCGGCGCAGACTATATAAGGCGGTGCCTGCGCACGGTCGAGACAGTTTTTGCCGCGAGCTATCGTCGATACTACCTACATCGTCCGACATATTTTTCTAAAAATTGTGTAGTCGAATCTCTGCCCAAATTTGTGTAGAACCGTGTAATTATTTTTAAAATTAATTGTGTTACAAAAGTAAAATCTGTGTAACATTGAGATTGTTGTGTTTTTAGGGTTCCGTACCCAAGGGTAAAAACGGGACCCTATTACTAAGACTTCGCTGTCTGTCTGTCTGTCTGTCTGTCTGTCTGTCTGTCTGTCTGTCTGTCTGTCTGTCTGTCTGTCTCCAGGCTGTATCTCATAAACCGTGATAGCTAGAAAGCTGAAATTTTCACAAATGATGTATTTCCGTTGCCGCTATAACAACAAATACTAAAAATTTAAAAAAATTAAATATTAAGGGGGGTCCCCATACAATAAACGTGTTTTTTTCGTATTTTTTTGCTCAATATTAAAAATGTTAACAGGTAGACGCTTCAAATTTTCACAGAATATTTACTTGTATATTACCTTTCAAAGTAAATAATTAAATAACAATAAAGTAAATATTAAAGGGGGGCTCCCATACAACAAACGTAATTTTTAAGCAATTTTTACTCGATCTTAATTAACAGGTAGAAACTTGAATATTTGTATGTAAATATTTAGAAATATATTAACTATAAAAATAAATACCTAATCTAATACATAAAAACTCACAAAATGAAAATAATCCGTGCATCTAAACGCGGTGCGAGCGCCGCGCCGCGGTGTGGTGGTGGCGCGAGCGCGAGGCGGTTGCTAAGCAAAGGCCGCGCGGGTAGCGGGGGAGGTAATATCACGGAGCGAGCCATAGCCGCGCGTATTCGCATTTCGCGCGAGCGTCGTCATGCTGCCCGGATGTGTATCGAAAACCTACCTATAAGTTTGCAATTTACTACTTGGAATTTCGTTGATTTCTCGTTATTTTATAAACAGAACTAAACTTTGTAGTATTATAGATGATAGTACGGAACCCTTCGTGCGCGAGTCCGACTCGCACTTGGCCGATTATTTTTATTTAATTTGGTTTAGATTGCCAAAAATACATTTAATTGAAACACGTTTAAAGATAAAATTATAAGCCAATAAGACAAACAAGTATCTATGTTAAAAGAAAAACAAAATACCCGACTGCAGAAAAGCAGTTTTTGCAGTCTATCTTACGATTTCGTTACGCTTTATACGCTGTTAAGTGTACGTTTTTTGTGAGAAAGTATGCATAAAATCACTCCAAAAGATTCTAAATGTGCACTCTTTAGAATAATTCTAGTAAAAACACTTGTTTATTACGAAAAAGTTCGTTGGACATCACGAAAACACGCATTTTATTATTTTTGCGAGACATGTATTATTATTGTTATGAAAAAATAAAGCCTGTGACATTCTGGAAAAGAAGACGAATCTAACGACACCTCGCACATTAAAATCGGTCAAGCTGCTTAGGCGGTAGGGTCTGTAGGCGATCCTATAGAAACATACATACATACCCACATACATACACTCGAAAAACATAACCCTCCTTCTTACGCAGTCGGGATAAAAAGTATCTTATGTGTTAATCCAGATTATAAACTACCTGTGTGCCAAATTTCAGCCAAACCCGTCAAGCCGTTTTACCGTGAAGAAGGAACAGACTGCGAAAGAAGGAGGGTTATGTTTTTCGAGTGTATGTAAGTATGTATGTATATTTCTTTGGCACGCCCTAGAGCCTAAACGGTTTGTCCTATTTTTATGTGAGTGGTGTCAATAGATTCGTCTTAGTCGTGAGAGTGACACTGGTTACATCAAAATAAAAAAATAACATAATTAAGGTTTTGGCGGCTAAAAGTAATCTCAATTATTTTTTTTTAAATACATCGAGTGTGGTATCAAAATAAAGAATGTTTAACAGTGATTCGAATATATACATAACGTTTATGTTTTATTGGAGTTTGTAATAGGAAATGCTAATAAATCACATCACACTTCACACTTATAATATAAATGCGAAGTTTGTGTTAGTTTGTTACTTCTTCACGGTAAAACGGCTTGACGGGTTTGGCTGAAATTTGGCACACAGGTTGTATATAATGGATTAACACATTAGATACTTTTTATCCAGGGATTCCTGCGGGAACGGGTAAAACAGGATTAAACCTATTTCCTACCTCAAAAAAATCACCGAAAACTGTTCCATTATAATTGTGTTTTAAGGTAAGGAGAGGGAGGAAGGGGGGGGGGGGAGGTCTTTCGAGTGTATGTATGTATGTTGGTATGTATGTATATTTGTATGTTTTTATATGATCGCTTAAAGCCTAAAGGGCTTGACCGATTTTGATGTGAGAGGTGTCGTTAGATTCGTTTTCACTTGTTGAGTGTCATAGGCTATATTTTTTGTAGTAAAAATGATACATCTCTCACGAATATATAAAAAACGCGTGTTTTTTGTAACTTCCAACGAACTTTTTCGTAATAAACAAGTGATTTTACTAGATTTTTTTTAAAGAATGCGCAATAATCTTTTACAACGATTGTACGCATACTTTCTCACAAAAAACGTAAACTCAATAGCGTATTAAGCGTAAAGAAATCGCAAGTTAGGCTGCAAAAACCTCTTTTCTGCAGTCGGGTATTTTGTTTTCTTTTAACATTGATACTTGTTATACAAGATAGATTTACGATTGACCACCAACTCGCTTGATGTTAAGCGACGGTGTGGCCGAAGATGAAGCTCGTCGATCTAGAAGATATCTATTCACTCTAGCCTTGAAAATTCCAAGATTGTAGGTCTCAGGAAACAGAGATGGCGGCAAAGAATTCCATTCTTGTGCAGTACACAACAAGAATGTGGATCGATATCGCTTAATACGAATTTTCGGCATTTCAACGAGAAATGGGTGGTAATTCGCCGACTTTCTGCTAGTCTTGTAGTGAGATAGGGATGGTGTAATTAGGTCGTGAAGCTCTTGCGCAGATTCCCCGAAATAAATCCTGTAGAAAATAGACAGACTTTACGGCGGTGCTCGAGACTAAGTAGCTTCTTGGCAGCTAGTTTATCATCACCGATCAACCTCACAGCTCACCGGTCCACTGATTCTAAAGCTTCCGGCTGATACTTGGCTGATCTGGCTGATCAATCAAAAAGGTGGCAGCAGTACACCATACACGATCGGACATGTGCCTGATACAGATGAAGTAGTTGTCTCGGTGAGAAGTATCGCCTAACCTTATTAATAATGCCAAGCTATTTAACAAGCCAGTTTAGCCTTAGATTCAAGGTAGCCCTTAAAGTTCATTGTTGGGGTTAACGTGAGTCCCAACAGTTCAAGACAATCTGTCAGTGATAAAGATACATTTCAGAAAGTGGAAAACAAAAGAAACACTCTTTTTGGGGGAGAAAAGGCAGGCTTAAGTCTTGTTGGCGTTGAATTTGACGAGATTTTCGTCACCCCAGTCGGACACAGCTTTTAGAGCTTTATTCATACGCACAACCATATCTTCTTCAACACCTCGATTTCAGCCTTTTTGGATCTTGGACTAGAAGTGTACCTTTCCACAACTGTGCTGTTATCTGCATACCCTAAGATCAGCAACAGGTTTCAGCAGGTCATTAATATGTAGCAAGAAGAGAGTAGTGGAGAGTACAGACCCTTGAGGTACGCCGGCGTTTATTGCCATTTGATCGGAAGAGGACCCGTCAACTACCACTCGAATCGATCGTTATCTCAAAAAGTCTTTAATCCAAGAGCAAAAGGAGGCTGGTAGTCTATAAGATGAGAGCTTGTTAAGGAGACTGTCTTGCCAAACCCTATCAAAGTCCTTCGAAATGTCAAGAGACACAGCCAAGGCCTCACCATTGTTCTCGATGGCCTCGCTCAGAATGTGTGTGGCATTCACGAGAAGATCCCCAGTCGACTGATTTCATCCGTACTGGCGGTCACTGAGGAGGTTATTGTCTTCAAGGTATACGATGAGCTTCCTATTCAGTACACGTTCCATAATTTTGCACAAAATGGACGCAACCGAAATATTGATGGAAAGCGGTGATGACGTTGATAAAATTGGCCCTTTCGCAGATTCTAAACAATCTGTCCCAAAGTTAATAACGGTCAGTTCAGCCGTTCATACGTTCAGTTCAGCCGTTCATACGTTCAGTTCAGCCGTTCATACGTAAAATGACAACAAATTCAGGGAAACAGACGAAGTTACTTTCGCTGGTATGATATTAGTTAAGTTAAGTATCTAACATATTAATATAAGTGTTGGAACTGTATAATGACAATGAGATAAGTAATGCAGAAGTTGAAAATCATCCCGAGAAAATCAGCATTCAGGGGAATAACTTTATACACGTAGAACTTCATGGGACGCGCTTCGACGTAGTGAATAAATCGCGTCAGTTCGGTTACTTTCGTGCCATCTGGAAATAAAAAAGCAATTTTATGCCAGTTAAAGAAATAATTAATAATTTTATAGTTTAAAAAACTGAAACAACCGACTTCAAAGTACGTTATTTCTATTCGTTTACTTAATATAAGTAAGGATAATAATTAAACAAGGCGCTTAAGTGTTAAAGTAACTCTATTTTCTTTTTATACACATTGGATGAGGAATAAGTAGGTTTTACTTTTCAATCTCAATAAATCCCTCACGATTCTAAACTTTTCAAAGAGACCTCTCTTCATTCGATCGTTTTATTTTTAAGAATGACATTTGTCATGAATGTCAAATGCTTCGTTGTCGCAGATTAGAAAACGTGCAGATGTTTATACGAAAAACCTCAACATTTGACACTTATGCAAAGAAAAACGTGTCAGTGGAACTCTGCGATTCTATAATCTGACGCACTCACTCAGGAATACAATGAAAATATTTTTACTTTTAGAGATTATTCAAAAAATTAAAGCAATGTTTCTAAAATAATTATGGGACCAACTTGGGAGCTTTCTCTATACGCCAATTCTCGAAACACAAAAATTGGTTCAAAAATGAGCGAGAAATTCGTGTACATACATAAAAAAAAAAACGCTACGAATTGATAACCTCCTCTTTTTTTTGTCGGTTAAAATAGTAAATGTACAGGTGATTTTGGGATTAAGCCAAATGGAAATTTAGGCTAAAGCAAGCAAAGGTCATAACGAACCGGAGCCATTCAAGCGATACTTTGTGGAAGTATATCAAAACGTAAACTGTCAAACTGTAAATCGTTTAAAACACGTTAAGTAAATATATAACCATATACATATATTATATTTCATAGCTTAAATCTTTCACGAGTTGTTTTAAGAGAGTTTTTTTACAAACAGTCGTTGTACGTAGCTACTTAGCCGCCCGATTGAGATCTAAATCATCGATTTTATATAAATGGTTTTATTTCTCCCGTTTAGTTATTTTATTTCATTTCGAGCTTCATAGACACCAGGGTCCGTGACCCGTTTAGTTATTTCGAGCTTCATAGACACCAGGTTCCGTGACCCGTTTAGTTATTTCGAGCTTCATAGACACCAGGGTCCGTGACCCGTTTAGTTATTTCGAGCTTCATAGACACCAGGGTCCGTGACCCGTTTAGTTATTTCGAGCTTCATAGACACCAGGGTCCGTGACCCGTTTAGTTATTTCGAGCTTCATAGACACCAGGGTCCGTGACCCGTTTAGTTATTTCGAGCTTCATAGACACCAGGGTCCGTGACCCGTTTAGTTATTTCGAGCTTCATAGACACCAGGGTCCGTGACCCGTTTAGTTATTTCGAGCTTCATAGACACCAGGGTCCGTGACCCGTTTAGTTATTTCGAGCTTCATAGACACCAGTGTCCGTGACCCGTTTAGTTATTTCGAGCTTCATAGACACCAGGGTCCGTGACCCGTTTAGTTATTTCGAGCTTCATAGACACCAGCGTCCGTGACCCGTTTAGTTATTTCGAGCTTCATAGACACCAGGGTCCGTGACCCGTTTAGTTATTTCGAGCTTCATAGACACCAGGGTCCGTGATCCGTTTAGTTATTTCCAGTTTCATAGACACCAGTGTCCGTGACCCGTTTAGTTATTTCGAGCTTCATAGACACCAGGGTCCGTGATCCGTTTAGTTATTTCGAGCTTCATAGACACCAGGGTCCGTGACCCGTTTAGTTATTTCGAGCTTCATAGACACCAGGGTCCGTGACCCGTTTCTTCATAGACACCAGGGTGCGTGATCCGTTTAGTTATTTCGAGCTTCATAGACACCAGGGTCTGTGATCCGTTTAGTTATTTCGAGCTTCATAGACACCAGGGTCCGTGATCCGTTTAGTTATTTCCAGTTTCATAGACACCAGTGTCCGTGACCCGTTTAGTTATTTCGAGCTTCATAGACACCAGGGTCCGTGATCCGTTTAGTTATTTCGAGCTTCATAGACACCAGGGTCCGTGACCCGTTTAGTTATTTCGAGCTTCATAGACACCAGGGTCCGTGACCCGTTGCTTCATAGACACCAGGGTGCGTGATCCGTTTAGTTATTTCGAGCTTCATAGACACCAGGGTCTGTGATCCGTTTAGTTATTTCGAGCTTCATAGACACCAGGGTCCGTGACCCGTTTAGTTATTTCGAGCTTCATAGACACCAGGGTCCGTGACCCGTTTAGTTATTTCGAGCTTCATAGACACCAGGGTCCGTGACCCGTTTAGTTATTTCGAGCTTCATAGACACCAGGGTCCGTGATCCGTTTAGTTATTTCCAGTTTCATAGACACCAGTGTCCGTGACCCGTTTAGTTATTTCGAGCTTCATAGACACCAGGGTCCGTGATCCGTTTAGTTATTTCGAGCTTCATAGACACCAGGGTCCGTGACCCGTTTAGTTATTTCGAGCTTCATAGACACCAGGGTCCGTGACCCGTTGCTTCATAGACACCAGGGTCCGTGACCCGTTTAGTTATTTCGAGCTTCATAGACACCAGGGTCTGTGATCCGTTTAGTTATTTCGAGCTTCATAGACACCAGGGTCCGTGACCCGTTTAGTTATTTCGAGCTTCATAGACACCAGGGTCCGTGACCCGTTTAGTTATTTCGAGCTTCATAGACACCAGGGTCCGTGATCCGTTTAGTTATTTCGAGCTTCATAGACACCAGGGTCCGTGACCCGTTTAGTTATTTCGAGCTTCATAGACACCAGGGTCCGTGACCCGTTTAGTTATTTCGAGCTTCATAGACATCAGGGTCCGTGATCCGTTTAGTTATTTCCAGTTTCATAGACACCAGGGTCGTGACCCGTTTAGTTATTTCGAGCTTCATAGACACCAGGGTCCGTGATCCGTTTAGTTATTTCGAGCTTCATAGACACCAGGGTCCGTGACCCGTTTAGTTATTTCGAGCTTCACAGACACCAGGGTCCGTGACCCGTTGCTTCATAGACACCAGGGTGCGTGATCCGTTTAGTTATTTCGAGCTTCATAGACACCAGGGTCCGTGACCCGTTTAGTTATTTCGAGCTTCATAGACACCAGGGTCCGTGACCCGTTTAGTTATTTCGAGCTTCATAGACACCAGGGTCCGTGACCCGTTTAGTTATTTCGAGCTTCATAGACACCAGGGTCCGTGACCCGTTTAGTTATTTCGAGCTTCATAGACACCAGGGTCCGTGACCCGTTGCTTCATAGACACCAGGGTGCGTGATCCGTTTAGTTATTTCGAGCTTCATAGACACCAGGGTCCGTGACCCGTTTAGTTATTTCGAGCTTCATAGACACCAGGGTCCGTGACCCGTTTAGTTATTTCGAGCTTCATAGACACCAGGGTCCGTGATCCGTTTAGTTATTTCGATTGTTTAAGTAGTCAGTTTAATTTTTAATTTATTGATAACTACAAAGACGCAATTTGCAGGTAGCATCATCGAGGGCATATTCCAGAAGTCCCCTGAGACGATCCCCTACGAAGTGGATGTCTGCACTTTTTTATTTATTTGGCCAGAAATCTCATTAGCATTGCATTTGATAGGTGGCAAGGGATTATTGGACAAAAAAGTAAAAGTTCAGAAATCCCCTGCACCATTGAGTGCTTGCTTATTACCCGACTGCGAAAGAAGGAGGGTTATGTTTTTCGAGTGTATGTATGTATGTATATTTCTTTGGCACGCCCTAGAGCCTAAACGGCTTGTCGTATTTTTATGTGAGTGGTGTCAATAGATTCGTCTTAGTCGTGAGAGTGACACTGGGTACATCAAAATAAAAAATTAAACATTAAATTAATTAAACTAAATTAAGGTTAACAAAATTAAGGATTTTAGGCGGCAAAAAGTAATCTCAAAAAAATAATGTTTTCTAAATACATCGAGTGTGGTATCAAAATAAAGAATTTTTATCAGCGAATACGAATATATATATAGCTTATATGTTTTATTGTAGTTTGGAATAGGAAATGCTAATAAATCACATCACACTTATAAAATAAATGCGAAGTTTGTGTTAGTTTGTTACTTCTTCACGGTAAAACGGCTTGACGGGTTTGGCTGAAATTTGGCACACAGGTAGTTTATAATCTGGATTAACACATAAGATACTTTTTATCCCGGGATTCCTGCGGGAACGGGTAAAACAGGATTAAACCTATTTCCTACCTCAAAAATCACCGACAACTGTACCATTGTTATTGTGTTTTAAGATGAGGGGAGAAGGGAGGGGTAGGTAGAGGGGGGGGGGGGGTATTTAGAATGTATGTGGGTATGTATGTATATTGTATGTTTCTATATGATCGCCTAAAACCTAAAGGGATTGACCCATTTTGATGTGAGAGGTGTCGTTAGATTCGTTTTCACTTGCTGAGTGTCATAGCCTATATTTTTTGTAATAAATATCATACATCTCTCACAAATATAAAAAAACGCGTGTTTTTTGTAACTTCCAACGGACTTTTTCGTAATAAACAAGTGATTTTGCTAGTTTTTTTTCTAAAGAATGCGCAATAATCTTTTACAGCGATTGTACGCATACTTTCTCACAAAAAAAGTACACTCAACAGCGTATTAAGCGTAAAGAAATCGTAAGTTAGGCTGCAAAAACCTCTTTTGCTGCAGTCGGGTATTTTGTTTTTCTTTTAACATTGATACTTGTTTATTTACTTACTTAAGTGTCAAATTCAAGTTTTTAGTAAATTTTCTATTATTATCATAACACAAAGTGTGTGTCATTATAATTTTCCAAGATGAGTCCGTTATCTATCAAAGTTGTTTATTTTTTTATAAAAATAAAAATATAAAGTCGAACCTCGAGTATTCCTAAGCTTGCCATGAAGTAAGATCTTGATGTTGTCCGCTTGCGTGGTGAGCACGCCGGCCACCAGCGCCGGTACCACCGTCTGCATCAGAGCGAGGCCGGCCGTTATACTTGATATTGTAAAATACACAGGAACATCCTGAAAATAATCATTCACATTTTGTTGTTTTTAGTGTTCCGTAGCTCAAAAGGAAAAAACGGAACCCTTATATGTACATAGAATCATTTCTTGTCCGTCTGTCCGTCTGTCTGTCTGTCAAAAAATAAAACCGGACAAGTGCGAGTCAGACTCGCCCACCGACTCGCACTCGATTTTCAATATTTCATTTTATGACTTTTTCGGCATGATTTATATTATGTACTCGTATCTACATGCCCAATTCTAACTTTCTAGTACTAATAATAAAAAAAAGTCCGCGGATTTGCTCAACTGCGGACAGACAAACAAGCAGACAGACAGACAGACATGGCGAAACTATAAGGATTTCTTGTTTCCTACGGAACCCTAAAACCAAAACATGTTAGGTAAATTAGTTAAGTATCGAATAAATCCCCTACTTCATTTTAAAATCAAATTGTTAAAGAAATCGTCCGCCGAGATAGGTGGAACAGTTAACTGGTTCTCTCATACGTTTCTGAACCAATTCCCAGTGGAATAAGTCGTAATTGCTCGCAAGTTGAATCGTCTTTAAGTTAGTTTGCACGCTTTGACCAAAGTTTTTTGCACTTCCAAAATATTAAATAGATGTTATAATTTGATCAGTTTGACATATCTAATAATTGAATACAATATAAAAAATCTACATAGCAATATTTTAATCGTTTACTTTTACTTCAACTGTAACTAATATTAAAAGTAAATATTTACAGATCCTGCGATTCATTCGACCAACATGGCGCACCGCTCGCGCTCCAAAACACTGGCTTTCACCCGAAATTATATTTAAATTTTATTAAATTAGTGAAGTATCTGGCCTTTTTTCCCTGACTGCGAAAGATGGAGGGCTAAACGGCTTGTCGTATTTTTATGTGAATGGTGTCAATAGATTCGTCTTAATCATGAGAGTGACACTGTGTACATCAAAATTTAAAAAAAAAAACAAAATTAAGGATTTTGGCGGCAAAAAATAATCTCAATAAAATTATGTTTTCTCGAAAAAATCAAAATACATCGAGTGTGGTATCAAACTAAAGACTTTTCAACAGTGATTACGAATATATTTATATTACTTATATGTTTTACTGGAGCTTGGAATACTAAATGCTAATAAATCACATCACACTTCACACTAATAATATAAATGCGAAGTTTCTGTTAGTTTGTTACTTTTCACGGTAAAACGGCTTGACGAGTTTGGCACACAGGTAGTTTATACTTAATCTGGATTAACAGTTCAGTTCAGTTCATTTATTTCTCAAATATAGGTACACCAGTGTATAATTATGAATGTCAAAAACAATACAGAGTTGGTACAGAACAATATAAAATATCAATTAAAATTTATAATGCAAACATGTCACCAAACCGACAAACAGATTTTAACGTATTTGTCAGAATTAAATGTCACAAAGGTTAAAAAAATATACAATGTCAATAATATTAAATTTATATGTCAAATAAAATTAAAATTACCATTGTAAAAATAAACAAATATTACTAGTCATTTATAGTATGAAGAAAACTCCTTGTCTGAACTTTATGACGCTTTATTATTACTAAGTAAGTTCAGTGTTATAACACTGAACTTATTTCACTGCACTGAGCGGTCTGACGCTAAGACCGCCTTTTTACTACCGAGTTACGCCGCGACTACTTTTTCGAAGGGTCACTCGCGCTCGTCCGCCCGCGATATATCCCCTCCCCGGAATTACAACATCACGCCATCATCCGGGGTAGCGTTCATTCTGTTCGATCACCGTTCTCCAGAGTATATAAATTAAGAAAATAGCAGTGCTGCCACTCTGCAACACTGAAAACACCGCACACCACATACAACAAATATTCAAATCATGACAATAGTATTAGACATATTGCGTAAAGAATCTTTATCACAAATGAAATCTTCAATCTTATATTAAGCTTTTTGCATTAAACATTGTTTTATAGTGTTTTTAAACGTTTTTTCATTTTTATTCACTCAAATAATATGTAATTTTTTACAAAAGATTTTGTAGTTTTAGCCAGCCTAGTACTAGGAAGAACAACTTTAAACTTGTTCCTTGTCTGAGTCATGAACATCACTTTGTTTCTTGAATTTGTGAAGATTCTTACGAGCGTGTATGATATTTAAAAATATGTATAAGCTTGGCAATGTCAAAATGTTTACCCGTGCAAAAATCTCTCGAAGAGATTCTCTATAGTTAAGTCTATAGATAGCCCTAACTGCACGTTTTTGCAAAACAAAGATCTTATTCACGTCTGAAGCGTTACCCCAGAGCAATAATTAATCCAGACATGAGCGAATGAAAATAACTAAAATATACAATTCATGATGTTTTTACATCTGATAGCTCTCTAATCTTTCTAACTGCATATGCCGCAGAACTTAGTTTACCTGACACCTTCTTAATATGCGCTCCCCATTGCAGCTTGTTCTCTAAAGTGAGGCCGAGAAATTTTGTAGTAGTGGATAAATCGAGTTGATCAGTATTGATACATATATTAGGCAAATTAGGATTGATTGTCGAAGTAAATTTTAAACACTTAGTCTTCTTGGCATTCAGCATTAAATTATTAATGCTAAACCATCTGTCAATAGAGGCAAGTAACCTATTAATTTGAGATGTATCAGCATTGTTTCTGTTAAAAACACATAAGATACTTTTATCCCGGTGAGGAGAAGAGAGGTGGAGGGGAAGGGGTAGGGGGGAAAGCCAAGTCCTGTCAGGGAAGATGAGTAACATATAACATATCACAGAGACAGATATGTCTGTTTGTATGTATGAGGGTATGTATGTATGTTTCTATTAGGACAGCCTACAGTCTAAACGGTTTGTCCGATTTTGATGTGCGAGGTGTCATTAGATTTGTCTTCATTTCCAGAGTATCATAGGCTATAATATTTTGTAATAATAATAATACATCTCCTGCAAAAATAAAAAAATGCGCTTTTTTTGTAACCTTCAACGAAGTATTTCGTAACAAACAAGTGACTTTACAATAATTATTGTAAAGAATGCGCATTTATAATATTTTACAGTGATTTACGCATACTTTCACACAAAAAACGTACACTCAACAACGTATCAAGTGTAACGAAATCGTAAGTTAGACTGCAAAAACTGCTTTTCTGCAGTCGGGTATTTTGATTTTCTTCTAATAAACACACTTGTCTAGTAAGCTTTGGAGATGAGCCACGATTTTAAGGCATTTTTAAATTTGGTTTTATTTAATGTTTTCACACGCTGGCCAAGTGCGGGTTGGCAGACTTCACACATCTTCAAGATCATTAAGAACTTTCAGACATGTAGGTTTCCTCACGATGTTTTCCTTCACCGTTTGAAGTTTGCGGCAATCAACAATACGCACATAACTTCGAAAAGACAGAGGTGCGTGCCGTGGGTTTCGAACCCAGGACCTGCGGATCGCAAGTCAGACGGTCTCCCAACTAAGCTGCCGGAAACATTTATATATGGTAGGAATAAAATAGGTCCCAAAATACTACTTTGAGGTACACCTGTATTCATGGTTTCAGGTTTTGAAATCTCTAGTTCAATAGTTTTAGTAGTTTTATTATCCCATCAAAAACATAAATGTGAAATGAGAGCCATGTTCAATATTATGATATATAACCTTAGTTGTTGACTTCAACGCCAAAAGAAGTGAGATCTAAATGGGTGCCAAGTTCAATGCCCAGTCCTGAAATTTATTTATAACAACGTAAAATATTTTATAACAACTTCAAATATCATTTCTTCTTATAATTTAGGAAAATATATTGAAACCGGAGGTCTGACTTGGCTAGTTTCTTAAACGAATTATATTATAGCCTTCTCAAGTTTTAAAGCTGTAAGTTCTTATTTTATTATTCCGAAATTTTGCCTGCTGGTAGAAACTAGCCATCGAACATAGGGCTCTTCCATGACTGAATTAGGAGGTACTTAATAATAATTCGTATATATTGTACATGGCTCTCATTTCACATTTATGTTTTTGATGGGATATCATTACTTTTTGTACAGAAATTATTAGTAGGTACTTATTCATAATAAAATTAATATCAAATGATTTTGGTCAATCTACTGTAGTTTTCTGCGTTTACGGGGTATAATTGTCTTTTTTCCTATATTATGTTAGCAATATTCTTGAATCGATAAGGAAAATAAGACTTTTGTACTGGCAACACGAAAATACCCAAGATACAATATCGGCCCGCTCGAGCGAGCAGTCAGTGTTTTTCCACGGTTGAAAAAGGGTAGTCGACATTCACTGCCGCGAAGTCGCAGTTGTTAATTGCGTGAAAATTTAATTGTGAAGTGTCTGCTAAAAGTCCGTATTTTAAGGTAATGCCAATCGTGTAGACGATTGGCATTACCTTAAAATACGGATGTATATTTTATTTGGGGAAATATCGATCACTTGTATAAATTTATTGAGCTACCTACATAATCGTTTTGCAGATTATTTAAATTATAGTTATGAAAACCTGATCATAAAGTTAATTTTAACCACAGAACCCATTGGCTAATATCTCAGAAGTGGGGTCGACAGATAAGTTGGCCACCAACTGTCTGTTGATCCCGCCCACGTGGTAATTTTTCTTCTTCTTTATTTTAACTTTTCAAAATAAAATCTATGATCAGGTTAAGTAATAGCGATGGGTTGGGTTGATGAATTCCTTAGCCACTTTTTTACGTAAGCAAGATGTACAATATGTTTTCAATTGACTATTTTCCGAAGAAAGTATTGATAAAGTGATGTAAAAAAAATTGGTTGTTTGTGGGGTCGGTTTGCGGATGATGGTTTAACGTGACAACGTCATAACAACATATCGTCCGCGCGCAAGATCCGAGGAATGTTGACGTAATAAGCTAGAGTGAGATGATGTGACGGTCGGGCGCGGCACACTCCCGCCCGCTTCATCAGCGACCGCGCGCGGTTGTAACAGGATAAAGAGCGTGACGTAACGGGACAATGACATAATCTTTTTCTCGTCCAAGCCGGCGTCCATCGATTTATTATACTTTGTCACGTCAAAAGTGTCTGCGTTAGCCGTGTTTACAATTTATTTTATTGTTATAAGAAATGGAGGATAGAACTGGTCAGGATAGTATCCTGGAACAGTTTACTGTTCTCGAAAAAAAAAAGATACATATTTTGTTAAGGGGCAGTCTAAAGATGCGTATGAATTTATTTAGCGATTTTTCCATGTGTTATGGCCTATATTCGTTAATTCGATTTTCGAATGTCTAATGTAGAGATTAGTTTCATAGTGAACTAAAGCTTCTCAAGAAAATCTCCAAACGGACATGAGCACGACGTTAAAAATCCATTGTTAGTTTCGCAAATGTGTGGTGATAGAAAACAAAGTGACCAGGATAGCATCTTGAGTTGTTTACTGGTAAATTTGGTATTGCCATATACTCTTACTAGTATTGTCATTTGAAAAAGCTAATAATAATAATATAATAATAATAAATATTGATGGACATTTCACACAACACCATCTAGCCCAAACTAAGCAAAGCTTGTACTATGGAACTAGATGGCTGATAGAATACATATATACTTTTTTTTTGTAAATGGGAAGTGTTATTGGAAAGTTAGATGGATTTTCGCTTAATTTTATTGAAGGCGTTTGTAAATGAGCATACGCCTAGGAGGTTAATATTTACACTCGGTTATTTGTGCAAAATATAATGATTTAACTGGAAGTTTCAGAGACAATGGGTGATCCAAAACCGAGACAAAGATGCGAAGGCAGCGGCGAGAGTTGCGGCTGAAAGCGACCCTGGGACCGGGCATCGCGAAGGCGGTGCTCGCAGAAAGGACCGTTGACGACCATTTGATGAAAAGGGTGAGTTAGTGGAAGGGAGCATGTAACTCAGGCAAGTCCACAAACGCTAAATAAGAGCGAGGGAGTGGAAGGGAACCTGAGTTACATGCAAGTCCACAAACGCCAACATCAACATACTTAACTAGAGCGAGGCAGTGGAAGGAAGCCAGCCGGCGTAACGGGCAAGTCCACAAACGCAATACAAGTACAGTTCTTCTATACTTCAATTATGTAGATAGAATCCTCTTTTGAAATGTCATTTATACACATGATTAAATAGTTTCTGTAATTCATAGAAAACATTATGGATATTAGATTATACAAAAGAAAGGTAAACATAAGATATGGTTATGTGTTCTCCGGTAGCTAATAACGGAAAAAAAACTACCAAGCATATTATTCGGTAGATGTTCAAAGTCCCCATTTCACAAATTTACATGTTTTTGTCATTAGTAATGATTTGAGACCAACGGTAACATCAAAGTAACAGCATGTCGGGCTGTCGCGGTCGAGCAGGAAGTTACTATTTACCTAATAAGACATGAATTGCTATTTCGCTTGATTATGTATTTTATAATCTGTACAGTTAATTTCATCTTTTAATGTACTTGTCTGACGAGATTCCTATACAGCTGATGTAATTGCGTCGTTTAAAATTCATGCGAAAGCAATGAAAGGTTCTAGCTTCCGGTTCCAGCCGAAGACCAGCGCTAGTTGTTTACAACTAGCATTATGCTGAGCTGGGGCCAGATTGTGACAAAAACATAATTTTGTGACCTATTTTGTGTGTATGATTTTTTATTTTCTGTATGTTTTTGTTAAAATAAAATTATGTCTATGTCAATACAACGTGGAAACTACCCTCATTTTGTTGTCGTTTTGAGTAAGATACGAAACGTATTACGTATTATTTCTAAATTACATTTTAAAGAATTGTATTATATTGAAGGCTCAAAGTGTATCATATCGATACGGTCAGGCAGGTTACTGCGGCAACAAGGCTCGAGATATAGCAATATTCATGTGACGATGTGACGGTGAGCGTGCGTGGTCATAGCAGAGGCGGTTGACTAGCTGATGATAATCATGATTGAAAGTCGAATCGCATACTCGTGGCGATGGGCAGGGACGGTGTAGGCCTCGAGTGAGACTAACGTAACATTTATCATTCAAAACTGATTTAAAAAAAAAACGGGCTGTGAGGAGAAGGGACATAGGATTTTCAAATGTAGTGGACCTCTGGGTAGATTCACTGCTTGTGGCAGAAATAGACATTTAAATGTACACTGTATGCTGAAATCAATCGACAGGGTATTAAGTGTTAACGCGAACGTATTGAAACTCAAGTGACAAGTCTTTAGCTGTCTATAGCAAAACAAAATAACAATTATCAAACAATATTAACTAAAAATGCTAAAAATGCAAGGTCAATGTTGTCCCAATGATGAGTTACGTGGACGGGGCAGCCAACTGGTTTCAAGACTTTTTGATTCAATTATTTCTGGCCGTAAGTGTACCTTTGGTGACGTCACTTGTATAGAAACAATGTTATTATGGGATTTTAATTAAATTATTGTCATGGTTTTACATAAAAGTAGGGTCTGGTTGCAGCTGTAAGAAGGCCTTATCATGCAGATGCGGCTGTAAAAGGGGCTGTTGCGATATTTAACTGGAAAATGCGGTTATCAACGGTGAAAAAAGTCAATAATAAATGCAGGGAGTGTTTGATAGTATCACATGTTATTGTACTGTGGATTCTGACACCATTTGGGTCCGGTGTGTTCTGTCTCTTAAAACTAAATACACAGAATGGGGGTTATTTATTGAATGTCTGTCAATGACAACTGGGAATGGTTTCTATTGGGGATCTAACATTTAATTTTGTTCTGGAATAATGTTTGGAAAACGTGCACCATTTAGAACGTATCACTTATTTGTTTAAAGCGCAAAATTGGCTGGACACTTATGCTAGAAAACAACGTAGAAGCAGAGAGAATGTGTGAAGCATGGTTTTACTGGCTTCATGGAGCCTAAATTACGGATGTTCGGATTGCCTTATTTTACATAATTGTAACGGATTTTATACCTACCGCCAGTCCCCATGAATTATATGTCGTACAACATTATATTAGGGAGTTTTTCAAAATTATGCCTCGCAGATGCTAAATCTGATATCTTTCTAATTATCATAGCAGGCACAGTTGAGTTGAGTTGCGTAGGACACATTACAAAGGCTCTTTAGAATTGCATTTATTGAAGAATCTAACAATCTTCTCTTGGTCTTGAACGAGAGTGAGGTGTCGTCTGCAAATGGCACCATTTCAACACCATTTCAACATTGGTCGGTTTTGAATCATGTAAGATAGATCGTTTATAATTAAATTAAAGGATGGGGCTTTGAGAAATTCGTATATTAACGGGCTATTGGTGAAATCTCATTCCATGAACTTTTAATATTAATACAATAATGATTTCATTTACATAAATTAAGATTGAAATGATGATATTGGCGCACGATCTCCGGGATATAATGGATGATTACAAACGCTGACTCAATGACCCAATAGTATGCCAGATTTGGAAGGATGTATTGATTATTGTTATTGATACAGTCAAGGTGGGTTATGGAATACATCTATAACATCGCGTTTTCTCTCCATTGCTCAAGGTATATCTTGTTGATTTCTGTCTCGCTTCGGTATTAAACCTATGGTTTGTGAGCCGATATTGGTGCATATGTGACAGATTCTTATATTTAAAGTATGAAATATATTTTCACTTAAAATCAATTTTGACGAAGCGATTCTTGAATGACGGGCGCGAGGTACCAACAGGAAGTAGGAGAACTGGCTATAACTTTGCCGTAGGACAGGTCGAATATACTCTTTGACTCGTTGACTTGAAACCGGCCGGTTGTCGCGATAACCTTGTTGCAGTCAGCAAATTGGTTTAAACCATGACTTGCATTTAGTAAGAATTTGTATACTTGTTTATCTACATCAAATTTGGAAATGAATTATCGAAACGGTGATCATGATAATGTCTATTCTCGTGGCAATTTGTAAAACTTTAGCACAATAATAATCTGTCGCCTTTTCGTACATAAAACACTAAATGCATCGTACTAAAGGGTCTTCAGTATACAAGCTGTTCTAGTGTGAAACACATCCCTGGATAAGATTAGATAGGATAAAATAGTATGATGTTTCAAGAACTTAGTATGCAATAGCTATCTTTATCTAAGTTAATTGGTTGGTATAGCTATACCATGAAGCATATCTATTAATATAATGTATTTCAGTATGTATAGTATTCACTGTCTCACTGCTATTCCACGGTCTATCGCGATGTCATCCAAGTTGACGCATGTCATGGGTCCGATTGTCAACAATACCTAAATCACCAAGGGCTATCACTGTGGCGTTAAGCTTACAACTATTAAAAAATAAGCTTAAAACTTGGCTCATTGGCCTAGCATTTTACAGCTTCGACGAATTTATAAATGTACGAGTATTATTGAATGATCCGAATGTTTTTATTTTTAATGAAATATAGGTTTATTATTTTGTTGGCTGACATATTTTGGTATGCAAATACCAATAGTAATTAGATTTTGTTTATTTGTTATATTTACTATAACAAATGGGTAATTGTTATAATATTTAAAGCGACATTGTTTTTTTTATGAAGTTTATATTCGCATAGTTTGGGGTGTAAATTAACATTTTATGAATATATTGCTTATGATTTACTTATTACAGATACATATATTATACTGACAGTTTAGAGATTTAAAAGTACTAAGTATTAAAGCATACACTGATGATATTTATAATGTATCTGCAAGAATTTCGGTTACATTGTAATATGTGCGTTGTGGGAGTGGTTGCGGTTTGTTGACGCTCTTAGGTGAGTGATTATATATATGGAATATATACGATAATAGTTTCAGGGCACAAAGTGGAATTGTTCTAGCCAAATACAGCAGAATTATTGGAATATGTAGCCTAAAATTCATGCAGTTCAATTAAAATTGATATTATGAACCAAAACATTTATCCGCTCGTTTTTAGCGTTATGAAATTTATTAAAATTTAAAATACCAACAGATCAAACTTTGTAGTGACATTGACTTTGCTTATTGACTTACTATTGACATTTCTTTTAGTTAATTGCTCAGTGTAAATCGTTTTAATTTGACGTACTGCCAATTATATGCTATACCTTTCATTATTCGTGCGTGTACCAGTGATTGTAAGTTTGTAGAAATGGTTATGGTACTGATTGTATATTATCAACTTGTCGCGTAGAATAGTATTTTATCAATGAATGTATAAACGTGACAAATAGGCACATGAGTTGACGAACAGGAGACTTAAGGGGTTTTTCTTTTGGTTATAAAGCGAGGGGACTCGCTTTTGCAGGATGGACGAGCTGTTAGCAATATTCTTGAATCGATAAGGAAAATAAGACTTATGTACTGGCAACACGAAAATACCCAAGATACAATATCGGCCCGCTAGAGCGAGCAGTCAGTGTTTTTCCACGGTTGAAAAAGGGTAGTCGACATTCACTGCCGCGAAGTCGCAGTTGTTAGTTGCGTGAAAATTTAATTGTGAAGTGTCTGCTAAAAGTCCGTATTTTAAGGTAATGCCAATCGTCTACAATGTATATTTTATTTGGGGAAATATCGATCACTTGTATAAATTTATTGAGCTACCTACATAATCGTTTTGCAGATTATTTAAATTATAGTTATGAAAACCTGATCATAAAGTTAATTTTAACCACAGAACCCATTGGCTAATAATTATCTGTTATCTTTGAAATGTTCGAGTTCATAGCCCATTTAGTATCCAGACTTTTTAATGCATTTTCTGTTTATACTAATTTGAATCGAGAGACAACCAGACAGCAAGACGGCGCTCGCGTTTATGAGCGCGGCTGCCGCTCACTCGGGCAGTTCGGGCCCGTACACGTCAAGTTTTTAGTGCACCGCTCCCCACGCGCGTTTATGATCTTCTTCATTTCGTAAATATACAAATATGTCGTCGATGTAGCTGAAGGGGAAATCATCCAGGCCTCTCAGCACCTGGTGACTAAAACGCTGAAACGTCTGCGCGGCGTTACGTAGCCCAAACGTCATTGAAGTGAATTCAAACAAGCCGAATGGAGTAGTGACGGCTGTTTCCTCAGAATCTTGCTTGCTCGCCATTGGAATCCAGTAATAAGCCTTCTTGATATAAATTTGTGAAAAAATCTTCATTCCGTGTAATCTAAATGTGAAATCTCGAACTCGTGGAATGGAATATCGATCTGGTGTCGTTATCGCGTTTAGTTTGCGATAATCGCCGCAAATACGTAGTCCGTCTTTCTTTCTGACAATGTGTATCGGATTTGCTCACGCGCTATTCGATGGCCGACAGACACCCATGTCTATCAGGCGCTCAAACTCTTATTTTGCTTTAATATATTTGTCAGGCGCAAGCGGCCGCGGAATCATTTAATTGAAAAATTATAATAAAATGATAAAAAATTACTAGCTTCGGATTTTTTCCTTTGTATTCACCTAACTACCTATCTGGATGCCAAATTTGAAACTTCTAGGTCATCTGGAACTGGGTAGAATTTTGATCTATAGGTCAGTCAGTGATAAAAATGGCGATTTTTGGACGTTAATATCTAAATAACCGTTGGAGGTGTGTTTATGAAAATTAGAGCACATATGTATCTCGCCGGTCTCAATATACGAGCCAAATTTTGATATGTTTAGGTGAAGTAGTTTTTGAGTTATGAGAACGTCAAAAGTGGCTCCAAATGGTTCGAGATAAATATACACACGGTGCTGCACGCCAGTTCTGTAAGCTTGAACACACGGTGCTGCACACCCGTTCTGTAAGCTTGAACATGGCTTGACACGCTACCGCGTGTCTAGATAGATATCAAGTATGACCATTTGTGTTCTTTGAAGGAGGTATGATTGTACTAGTTTTAGGACAGCACCTCTTATACCCACCTGCTCTAATTTATCTAAAAGTGTGTTATGTATTACGCAATCAAAAGCCTTTTCAGGTCTTTAAGTACATGTATTAGACAAGACAATATTAACTTAAAATTACAGGAAAAAGAAATACTAATATAAGTAATACGTAAACATTGCTAATAGATGGCAGCACCGATAAAGTTAAATCGCGCTATCGTTGTTTTTCACATATTGCTTATATACAAATACAAATCATCGATTCCTTGTGATTCTTTCATAATTTCGATTTAAAGCTAGTTATAGTTATAGTAGGGGAGCCCGAGAGGGGATTTTGCGCGTTACTCGAGCGCGTCAGAAAATCAGATGGGGGGGAAGCTTGCACCCTGTAATGTACTCCTGCCATGTATGAACCCTTAATATGGGGGGTTCGTTGAGGGCAGCCCGTCAGATTAGTAAAAAAAAAAAACGATCCTCAGAAAAACTCGAGCGCGTCAGATTAAAATAAGGTAAGTTAAGTACATCCAGAAAAGTGTATATTTCAATAATCTGACAATTTGAGCGTGGCGTATGGAAATAAACGAGTCACAAAATTGTAAAAAAACGTCATCTCGAAATACTCGAGCGCGATTAATATTTTTTTTATTTTGAAGGAAATCCTATCAGGATTACGAAAAACATATAATCTGGCGTTTTTCGTGGGGCGATGTAGCTAAAACCATCGATAAAGGATAAAGCGTACAGATTCTGAGAACTGTATATTCCCCACTCCGCACCTCTCTTGCCTTCTCACTCTTTCTTTATCTCTCACCCTCTCGTACCGTCTCCACACTGTTACAATAGATACACAAAGTCACAATAGATCTGCAAGGGTCGCAGTGACGGAGAGGCTCATGACTTCCGTCACCTTCCGTCCCCACACTGCCGTCCAAAGAGAATATAACTGTACTTAAGAGCGTGATCACAGTAGGATCTTCCATAGGAAAATAAAACCGGACAAGTGCGAGTCAGACTCGCCCACCGAGAGTTCCGTACAAACTAAATAAAAGGGGAAATAATTTTTTTTTTTTTATATTTTCCTTCATTACCCGAAAAAATACATCGTAAAAATATTTAACACATTTCTTGCTCACCAGGCAAGAGGAGGCGCTGCTACTATAGCCCCGCCCCACTCGGATCCGAGCAACGCAGTTAACGTTGCATTGCGTGGCCACTCTGTACTTAATCAAAATTCGCCTAAAAATTTTTGGTTCCCAGCTGAAGTGAAGGGTCTGCAGGGGGCGAAGAATGTATTAAAAACCTGTTTAAGCTTATGCTAATGAGGTTCTTTCATATGATACCCCACATGATACGGTTAATTCACTTTAAAATTTGGGCCCTCATTCCTTGCATAGAGACACTATTTTTTTGTGATTAAATTAAAAATGTCCAGTTTTCGGTTTTTTTCCTATATAAGTATGTGTACTCTAACACAATGCTTCTTGCCAAATTTCAGAGTTCTAGGTCAACGGGAAGTACCCCATAGGTTTGATTCCTCTGTGAGTGTCGAAATGTGCGCTTTTTACGACATATTCGGCTGTAACTTTTTTTTACGAAAACTGAGAAATTTTATTTTACTTTCTGCAGCAAGATACGATGGATTTGCGTATATGGTTTTAATTTCAACTCGATACCTTCAGGCGTTCCCGAGATCTTGACACCCGGACGGACGGACAGACGGACAGACGGACAACAAAGTGATCCTATAAGGGTTCCGTTTTTAGGGTTCCGTACCCAAAGGGTAAAAACGGGACCCTATTACTAAGACTTCGCTGTCTGTCTGTCTGTCTGTCTGTCTGTCTGTCTGTCTGTCTGTCTCCAGGCTGTATTTCATAAACCGTGATAGCTAGAAAGCTGAAATTTTCACAAATGATGTGTTTCCGTTGCCGCTATAACAACAAATACTAAAAATTAAAAAAAAAAATATTGAGGGGGGTCCCCATACAATAAACGTGTTTTTTTCGTATTTTTTTGCTCAATATTAATAACGGTAACAGGTAGACGCTTCAAATTTTCACAGAATATTTACTTGTATATTACCTTTCAAAATAAATAATTAAATAACAATAAAGTAAATATTAAAGGGGGGCTCCCATACAACAAACGTAATTTTAAGCAATTTTTACTCGATCTTAATTAACAGGTAGAAACTTGAATATTTGTAAGTAAATATTTAGAAATATATTAACTATAAAAATAAATACCTAATCTAATACATAAAAACTCACAAAATGAAAATAATCCGTGCATCTAAACGCGGTGCGAGCGCCGCGCCGCGGTGTGGTGGTAGCGCGAGCGCGAGGCGGTTGCTAAGCAACGGCCGCGCGGGTAGCGGGGGAGGTAACATCACGGAGCGAGCCATAGCCGCGCGTATTCGCGCGAGCGTCGTCATGCTGCCCGGATGTGTATCGAAAACCTACCTATAAGTTTGCAATTTACTACTTGGAATTTCGTTGATTTCTCGTTATTTTATGCGATTTTCTATTATAGATGATAGTACGGAACCCTTCGTGCGCGAGTCCGACTCGCACTTGGCCGATTTTTTTCCTATTGAGGTACGGAACCCTAAAAATGTATGAAAACTTTTTTAAAATTTTGATTTGAGTCGGAAATGTAAGAAGTTTGGTCAAAATTCCCAATTCAATATCACTTCTCGTATCATTAGATAGGATAACCTTTATTGCTAAAACTGTGTACATTATATAGGTGTTACAAAAAAGATCATTGTCAGTTTTATTGTTTTTATTATTTTGTATATACTTACAATCATTTATTGATATAAAAGTAGTTAATGTTTTTTAGGGTTCCGTACCCAAAGGGTGAAACGGGACCCTATTACTGAGACTTCGCTGTCTGTCCGTCCGTCCTTCTGTCACCAGGCTGTATCTCATGAACCGTGATAGTTAGAGAGTTGAAATTTTCACAGATGATGTATTCCTGTTGTCGCTATATATACGCTTTAAATATTCACAGAATATTGAGTTTACTTTAAAAATAAATAATAAAATTAATTTTTAAGGGGGGCGCCCATACAACAGACATGATTTTTTTGCCGTTTTTATAGATAATGGTACGGAACCCTTCGTGCGCGAGTCCGACTTGCACTTTGCCGGTTTTTTACTAAAAACAAGTACATATATATATATATATATATATATATATATATATATATATATATATATATATATATATATATATATATATATATATATATATATATATATATATATATATATGTACTTATTGTTTTTATTACATCCAGTAACAAAAAGAAGAAACTTTTTTTTTTTTTAGATTAACGATACCCCTCCATATAATTGTCAGATTATCATTTAAGAGGAATAAGACATCGAGTTGAACCCTCTGTATAAAAATCTGACGCGCTCGAGTATCTCAAGGTTACATTTTTTTTTACATTCTCAAGAATCAGTCATGACTTGTGGCCACGTCCAAAACGTCAGTCATTTAAATCTAGACACGCGGCAGCGTGTCAAGTCAAGTTCAAGTAACTCTGGCGTGCAGCACTGTGTGTATATTTATCTCGGACCATTTGGAGCCACTTTTGGCCTTCTCACAACTCAAAAACTACTTCACATAAACATGTCAAATTTGGCTCGTATATTGAGACCTGTGAGATACATATGTGCTCCAAATTTCATAAACACACCTCAAACGGTTATTTAGATATTAACGTCCAAAAATCGCCATTTTTATCACTGACCTTATAACATAGACCTATAAATCAAAATTCTAACCCAGTTTCAGATGACCTAGAAAGTTCAAATTTGGCATCCAGATAGGTAGTTGGGTGAATACAAAGGAAAAAATCCGAAACTAGTAAATTTTTATAATTTTATTATAATTTTTCAATTAATTGATTCCGCGACCGTTTGCGCCTGACAAATATATTGAAGCAAAAAAAGAGTTTGAGTTCGCACTTACATAATAGTGCCTGCAATGTAAGAATTAGCAATCTAAATTTATGACAGCCGATCTTTGTGTGGATGATAAGGTCTTCACGTGAATTTATAACGAGTGAAATACCATCCTAATTTTTAGGGTTCCGTACCTCAATAGGAAAAAACGGAACCCTTATAGGGTCTTATCACTTTGTTGTCCGTCTGTCCGTCTGTCCGGGTGTCAAGACCTTTATCTCGGGAATGCGTGAAGGTATCGAGTTGAAATATGAAATATAAAACCATATACGCAGATCCATAGTATCTTGCTGCAGAAAGAAAAATAAAATTTCTCAGTTTTCGTAAAAAAAATACAGCCGAATATGTCGTAAAAAACGCACATTTCGACATTCACAGAGGAATCAAAACCTATGGGGTACTTCCCGTTGACCTAGAACTCAATAAATAAATTTCAAAAATAAATTTCAGGCTGACCATTGAACTTGGCACCCATTTAGATCTCACTTCTTTTGTCGTTGAAGTCAACAACTAAGGCATTTAAATTATTGAACTTGACTCTCATTTCACATTTATGTTTTTGATGGGATAGGACTCTTTTTTGAGTTCACTTAACATTCACTTTGAATATCTGACACGCTCGAATAACTTTTTTTTTTACCCCTTTTTGCGGCCATAACCACCAGTTAATCGTCAGATTAATATAGGTATATCGGTAATCAGAAAGACAAAGCGCGTATACACTATGAATGTCTGACGCGCTCGAGTGCCATGTGACTGTTTTTATTTTACATTTTTGAAAACTCTTACACGGTGTCTATTAGGCTATTTTTTTTTAAATAATGATATTGTATTTCTCGCTAAACTAAAAAAATACGTTATTTTCGTTACCTTCAACGAACTTTTTCGTAATATACAAGTGATTTAACTAGAATGATTGTAAAGAATGCGCATTTATAATCTTTTACGACGATTTATGCATACTTTCTCATAAAAACGTACACCCAATAGCGTAACGAAATTGTAAGTTAAACTGCAAAAACTGCTTTTCAGCAGTCGGGTATTTTGTTTTTCTTTTAATATATGTAGATACTTGTTTATAATTAAATTAAGGAGTTTAAGCTCTTAAAAAATATATATTTTGATCACTAACCGTTGTAAGACCGAATCTTGCCGAGACTACCTGGTAATATATGTAAAACATGATTTCCGGAATATTGAATAGAACTGCAGTTAAGAACTGAAACAAATATTACATAATAAATTATTATTAAACAATTTTCTTATCTCAGCAGCAGCTATAGAAGGCAGCTATACTCGTAGAAGGACTTACGAGAGGATCGAACGAACGTTTTATTGAGTCAGCGGTGTCGACAATACACTTGTAAATAATATTGTAAGAGAGGAACCCTCCTGCCTCGTCTGTCTCCAGGTGGCGTGTCAGTGTCTTCAGACGACGAGATATTAACACATATATTAATGAATTCGCAATCGACACAAAGTCATGGTTTATCCACATGTAATAATACATAATTGATGTCCATATAGAGTTTGTAAACTGAGTAGCGACATTAAACCAAACGATTACCAAAAAAGCTTTAGAAATAACTATTAAAAATATGATGGCTACAAATTTATATTCAAAATGTGTGTCGTTTGCAACGCTCAACTTGACTCCGATCGTAGCCACTGCGTGCGCGTGGGCACATAGCGTGTACTTCATTCTATAAAGAACGAAGACGTAACATAAATGTTCTAAATAATAGTAAATAATATAATATGTGCTTTCAACATTGCCAAAATAATACGAGCACATAATGTGAGAAACAGATAGCAAACAACATAGGAACAGTGTTACATATTTAATAATATATTTTTTATTTGAAGAATCAAAAAACCCAAAATCGAGACCAAACAATACGTGTACACTTTTAAAAAACACTCTTTGTGATTGAAAACTTGTATCTTTTGTTCTATTTAAAATTGAATTCATCACGGATGAATAATAACCCATGATAGTATTTGATAACGATTCAAATTAGACTAAAACAAATTCGATAAACACAAGTGGGCAGCTCAAACCAGGAATATTCAATGACTATAATATTATCGTAACCATGGCACAAACTTTGTAATCAAATTAAATGAAGGCGTTATTGATTACAATACAACGGAGTGACACTGTCCGGTCAACTTATGTGAAATTTTAATATGTGTAATAGTACATAGTACGTAAACGACATGTAAATATAATATTACCTAAGCATCTATAACTAATACACTATGATGTATTGTATTCACATTAATTGATCGGAGAAGTGAAGGTAACAATGGTCTCAGCTCAGCTCTGCTCAACACCCAACAGGCTGATTCTTCTTATATCTGTCCCAATCGCCGAATGTTTGTGGTTTAGTATCCACTCGCCACCACCACTCGTCACTCCCGATATAAACTCGCTTCACGTGGTTTACAATTTTTTTTTTAGATTTTTGACATCTGGCGTTTTTGATTACGGGGATATTTCCCCCAATAGAGAGGAAGTTTTCTGAGGTTCCGTTTACTGACCACTTTTGATAATATTTGCTATAAACGTTTCGTACTCAATTCAATACGTAAAGATGAGTAAAATTGGCCAAGAGGTCGGTAGTCAAGGGAAACATTTGTGAAATCTGGGTCAAAAAGAGGAGTAGTTTGCTACGATGCCATTTGTCGCCAATTTTCATAGATTTGATATTTGGTTGGAACTTTGATACACAATTATGATTAAGAATTTGGAATACGTGCAGTAGACCTCGTGAGTATAGGTGTTTTGTAACAAATGTTGTTGTAAGAAGTCTGTCCTCGTGGGTTTCATAGAACCACTAAGTACTGATACGGATATCTTGTTAATCTGTGTCTTCTATGCTTACAATGAAACTGTAACTGAGTCGCGCCTGTATATAGAAGTTAAATATAAGGAAATAGTATATATTTTTTTTTTTTTTTTTTTTAGGAAATAGTTGTTTGTATATGTGGAAGCTACACATTACGAAGTTGTAGTTTCTAATACGAATCCTCCCTAGGGACGGACAATACGATCCTCCTTAAGGACGGACAACTAGTGGCTTCATCCCTCTGTACCAGCAACTTCAAGCGAACTCTCCGAGTATGACAAATGAAGAGCATATACGAGTAATCCCCAAAAACATAACCCTCCTACTTTCGTAGTCGGGTAAAAAAGTATTCAATTCGTGCAGTAGCTGCCAAATTTGAAGTAGTTTAAGTTAGTATAAATTCTATATTTTAACCACTAACCGTGTAAATACTGAATTTTACCATAACTACCTGGTAATAGATGTAATACATGATTTCCGGAAAATTGAATACAACTGAGGTTAGGAACTTAAAGAAATTTAATATTACATATTACAATTTCTTCGAATAATTTCTTTATGAAGTAAACTGACTCGTATCCGGGGAAACTTTTTATTTATCTCTATTTAGTCACCTGTAAAGGATCTGGTTTCATCATGGTCGGTGGAAGCTATCATCATTCATCACCACATTCCATCAAGAGCAGGCTTCACCTTATAATACTCACCAACACCACCAAAAAGTATATCTACACGTGACAAATGCGTGTAATGCGGGAACAAATGAACGTAGGATAAATGCATACATGCATACCGATTAACAAACACATCACGCTCTCTTTTGCTTCATTGCGACGCCGTAGTTTGGTAAATAATTGAATTGAACAAGAAGACGGTTCCAACGACACCTCATTTGTCAAATTATGATAAGTAGTTTAGAAGTTATGAGGGAACTGATGAAATACATACATACATAATACCTACATACATACACACACACCGGTCAAAAACTTAACCCTCCCTTTTGTTTCGCCACAGTCGGGTAAAAATAGTCATAAGTTTGACGTCTGTGTCTATATATCTGTGCTTCTTTGTGTGGCATCGTACGTAGCTCGCTAACGGATGGACACATTTTACATACAGACAATCGCACTTATTTTCGCTTATGGGGTAGGCAGTATCAATTGCCATCGTAGTTTGACGCCACATTTGACCGTGGTTAGAGGGAGGGAGAGGTTATTAGAAGGTTAGTAGGTATTGTAGGCTAAGACTGATGTGTTACGCACCTCAGAAGCGGAGTCAAATTAAACCATTTAAAACAATTTAACACGATTTATTCACACTCGCTAATACTTTTATAAGCAATTACAATAATAAGTTTAGCGTTACCAACCTTATACAATCGCAGATCGCCTCCGAATCGTCTACATTTCACATATTAAACAGCGGGTAGGAATGAGTGAACGTCTTTTTTTAATGAATCAACACGATATACAAGAACAGGACGTCAATGTCAATGTCAGTGGCACAACGTCTGACATTGACGTCTACCTGCACGAATGGGGCGCCTGAGAACGGGACGTCAATGTCAATGTCGGTGGCACAACGTCTGACATTGACGTCTACCTGCACGAATGGGGCGCCTGAGAACGGGACGTCAATGTCAATGTCGGTGGCACAACGTCTGACATTGACGTCTACCTGCACGAATGGGGCGCCTGAGAACGGGACGTCAATGTCAATGTCGGTGGCACAACGTCTGACATTGACGTCTACCTGCACGAATGGGGCGCCTGAGAACGTCAATGTCAATGTCGGTGGCACAACGTCTGACATTGACGTCTACCTGCACGAATGGGGCGCCTGAGAACGGGACGTCAATGTCAATGTCGGTGGCACAACGTCTGACATTGACGTCTACCTGCACGAATGGGGCGCCTGAGAACGGGACGTCAATGTCAATGTCGGTGGCACAACGTCTGACATTGACGTCTACCTGCACGAATGGGGCGCCTGAGAACGGGACGTCAATGTCAATGTCGGTGGCACAACGTCTGACATTGACGTCTACCTGCACGAATGGGGCGCCAAATAATAACATCTATACTTATATGTCAACTTACTGTGAAATGGTGTGTGTAACGGATGTATAATGTTGGTCTGCAGTGACAGTCAGACCATCTTAAACAACAATTTCCCTCAAGTCCCATAACTGACTTTTCCAGTACGCCTGTGAAGAGAAGCAGCTGGTACATTCTATGTTTTTATTTGAAAGAGGACTTAGCCGAGATTCTTCTTAGCTATGATTCATGAAAATATGTGCAATAGTTTAAATATCATCAGCTCTTTTCTAGTTGACGAAAAGAATGTAAGCATGGATATAATCTGGGTGTCTTCAAACCGCGAGTTAATAGGTTCCTCCTAGGCAAGCACTCTCCATCGTAGACCGCAACTGTAGCTTAACACCAGGCGAATTGTCGGTCGCTTAACAGCCAACAAGTTTGTTTTTGAATAAATAAGAAAAAAAATCGGCCAAGTGCGAGTCGGACTCGCACACGAAGGGTTCCGTACTATCATCTATAATACTACAAAGTTTAGTTCTGTTTATAAAATAACGAGAAATCAACGAAATTCCAAGTAGTAAATTGCAAACTTATAGGTAGGTTTTCGATACACATCCGGGCAGCATGACGACGCTCGCGCAAATACGAGTGGCTATGGCTCGCTCCGTGATGTTACCTCCCCCGCTACCCGCGCGGCCGTTGCTTAGCAACCGCCTCGCGCTTGCGCCACCACCACACCTCGGCGCGGCGCTCGCACCGCGTCTATATGCACGGATTATTTTCATTTTGTGAGTTTTTATGTATAAGAATAGGTATTTATTTTTATAGTTAATACATTTCTAAATATTTACTTACAAATATTCAAGTTTCTACCTGTTAATTAAGATCGAGTAAAAATTGCTTAAAAATTACGTTTGTTGTATGGGAGCCCCCCTTTAATATTTACTTTATTGTTATTTAATTATTTATTTTGAAAGGTAATATACAAGTAAATATTCTGTGAAAATTTGAAGCGTCTACCTGTTACCGTTTTTAATATTGAGCAAAAAAATACGAAAAAAACACGTTTATTGTATGGGGACCCCCCTTAATATTTTATTTTTTTAAATTTTTAGTATTTGTTGTTATAGCGGCAACGGAAATACGTCATTGTGAAAATTTCAGCTTTCTAGCTATCATGGTTTATGAGATACAGCCTGGAGACAGACAGACAGACAGACAGACAGACAGACACACAGCGAAGTCTTAGTAATAGGGTCCCGTTTTTACCCTTTGGGTACGGAACCCTAAAAATGAGCCCGAGGAGATCTGCACTCAAAGGAATAACTTGGTAAACATAGAACTTCATAGGGCGCGCTTCCACATACAGGATGAACATTTTTATATCTTCCTTTTTTATAGCATCTGGAAAACAATAAGAAAATGTGTGAAACAATAACAAACGAAGAGAGCAGATCTGGGTAACACATGATATTATCAAACCTATTGCTTCCAGTGGTAATATGCTCACCTGCCTGAGTTTCATGATACATGTACACGTACACGTAGGAACGCACGATGGGTAGTGAACCAAACAAAAACAGAATAACCAAAATCAATGCACAAATTAACGGAGTAATCGGTGAACAAACATACAAAAAAACCGGACCAGTGCGAGTGAAACTCGCCTACCGAGGGTTCCGTACAAATTAATAGATGAAAGGGGGAAATTATATATTTTTTATATTTTCCTTTATAAATCGCAAAATATACATTGTAAAAATATTAGAAAACCTGTTTTAACTTGTGCCAATGAAGCTCTTTCATATGATACCGCACAAGATACGGTTAAAGCACTTTAAAATTTGGTGTGTCGAAATGTGCGTTTTTACGACAAATTCGACTGTAACTTTTTTTTTTACGATAACTAAGAAATTTGTTTTTTCTTTTTGCAGATAGAGATTATAGATCTGGTTATAATTTTAATTTCAACTCGATGCCTTAACGCGTTCCCGAGATACAGGTCTTGACATCCGGACGGACGGACAGACGGACAGCCGGACAGACAGACAGACAGATGGACGGACAGACAGACCCACGGACAACAAAGTGATCCTATAAGTGTTAATTTTTTTTCTTTTGAGGTACGGAACCCTAAAAAACAAAAAAAAACATGCAGTTGAATTGATAACCCTCCTTCTTTTTGGCAGTCGGTTAAAACATCAGGTGAGTCGACTGGTGAGTCGACGGTCAAGCGCAAGCCTAACGTCGAATAAATAAATAAAACGTAGATTAGTTTCTACCTCGTCTAGTGTTCATTAACTTGTGATATAGTATGAGTGTTAGTTTGTTCGCGTGTGCAGCGAGCATGCCCGCGGCCAGCGCCGGCGCAGCCGTCTCTGTCAGGGTTAGGAGCGCGGTTACACTTGAAAATGTAAATTCAAAAGACCCGAACTGAAAACAGAAACAAGTATCTATATTAATAGAAAAACAAAATACTCGACTGCAGAAAAGCAGTTTTTACAGTCTAACTTACGATTTCATTACGCTTGATACGCTGTTGACTCTACATTTTTTTATGAGAAAGTATGCGTAAAATTGTTGTTAAAAATCATAAATGCACATTCTTTAGAATAACTCTAGTAAAGTCATTTATTACCCTTATTTATTACATTTATTTATTTAAACGCATTTATTTATTATTTATGCGAGAGATGTATTATTTTTATTAAAAAAAAATATGACACTTAGGAAGCGAAAACGAATCTAACGACAACTCGCACATCAAAATCGGTCAAATCGTTTAGATCCCTATTATGTTAATATAACCCTGTTTTTTACGCAGTCGGTTAAATATGAAATAATTTTCTTTATTACTCGTCCTTAAAATATTGAACACATAACTAAACAATTTAAAAAAACCGGCAAAAAATAGATGCCTGAACCGATTTTGATGAAACATAGATAAGAACACTCTCTATTAAAACCTCTTTCAAACCAAAAAACTTGATTAAAATCGGTCCATCCGTTCAGAGCTGCGTTGCCACAGAGAGACACACAGATAAACAGAAATACGGATACACAGATACACACGTGAAACTTATGACACTCCTCTTTTTCGGTCGGGGGTTAAAAATAGTTCGATTTTTTAAAATTACTTACTGAAATAACTTGCAGTTTTACTTTGGCTACGCGATTGTATATGTAGTACATCACTTCCGGAATATTGTAGAAAATTAAAGACAGAAGCTGAAAAAACAATTATTGTAAACACAACTATTGAAGTAGGTATAGCAGTTCACTATACTTGTTGTTTAGTCTCTATATGAACTTTATTATTTACTGGCACTGCCTCAAACATAGGAGAGCTCTATTTTAAAATAAGTTCTATTTAATATTTAATTAATTTATCCACATATTTATTTACTAATCTTAAGCCTACGTTTTTACAATATTTATATAAAAAACATTATAAAAACTTAAGCCTTTTGAATTTTCAAGGCTAGAGTGAATAGATATCTTCTAGATCGACGAGCTCCATCCTCGGCCACACCGTCGCTTAACATCAGACGAGTTGATGGTCAATCGTAGATCTATAATAATGTATACTATATTAAAATAAAACCGGATAAGTGCGAGTCAGACTCGCCCACCGAGGGTTCCATACAAACTAGTAAATAAAAGGAAAGGGAAATCATATTTTTTTTTATTTTCCTTTTTATACCGAAAAATATATATCGTAAAAATATTTAAAAACCTGTTTTAATTAATGCTAACTAAGCTCTTTCGTATGATACCCCACATGATACGGTTAATTCACTTTAAAATTTCGACCCTCATTCCTTACATAACGACACTATTTTTTAGTGATTAAATTAAAAATGTCCAGTTTTCGGACTTTTTCCTAAATGTGTACTATAACACAATGCTTCTTGCCAAATTTCAGAGTTCTAGGTCAACGGGAAGTACCCCATAGGTTTTGATTCCTCTGTGAGTGTCGAAATGTGCATTTTTTACGACATATTCGGCTGTAACTTTTTTTTACGAAAACTGAGAAATTTTATTTTACTTTCTGCAGCAAGATACTATGGATCTGCGTATATGTTTTGAGTTTTTAAACTCGATACCTTCACGCGTTCCCGAGATAAAGGTCTTGACACCCGGACAGACGGACAGACGGACAGACGGACAGACGGACGGACGGATTGGCGGACAGACGGACAACAAAGTGATCCTATAAGGGTTCCGTTTTTTCCTTTTGAGGTATGGAACCCTAAAAACCTAGTGTGCCGCCGGCAGCGGGGCAGGGCCTAAGCTGCTGGCGGTGCTACAGACTCAGAAACCTCCTGACAATTCGTGCCGTGTCTAGGACGACCGCCTTCTGAATCCGACCCTTGATCCAACAAGCGAGAGCCTCAGATGTTGGTCGAGGCTCTTCGCTATTAAACCGTTTGCCGATACGACTATCGGGACAATGATCGTCGAGTCAACATCCCACATGGCCGTTATTTTGTGAGCCAAGTCAAGGTACTTGCTGAGCTTGTCCTTCTCTACAATCACAATATCAGGCTTATTGGCAACAATAGTCCTGTCTGTGATAATATAACGGTCCCAGTAGAGCAAAGCACGGCCATTCTGAAAAACCGGCGCTGGTGCGTACTGATAGTACGGCACCTCAGACTCGATAAGAGCGTATTGAAGTGCAAGCTGCTGGTGGATGATCCTGGCTACTTGATTGTGTCTGTGCAAATACTCGCTGTTAGCAAGATGTGAACAATCGAAAATAATATGTCGGAGAGACTCTCCGGGACGGTGCCGGTGGCATGCCCGACAGATGTTGACCGTACCGTCTTTCATGATGTATTTCCGATAGTTGTTCGTCTTAATAACTTCATCTGCAATCGCTCAGGCAAATCCTTCAGTTTTTCACCAAAAAGGTCACCAAAGCGTAGCCAGCTCCTGTTCATAGCATCGGGCCTGTTAAGGCCCGGTAGAACCTCCCGTGTTCCTTGCTCTTCCATAAGTACGTCCCTGCGGTCTCGCATATTATGCGATGTCGCGTCAGTTGACAACGGACCCTTCTATCCAGGGCATCCAACTCTGTTTGAGCCCACCTTAATATGCCTAGCCAAATTTTATTTCGTCTGTCAGTTTGTGATTTTGTGTTTCTTTTGATGTTCGTACTCGCGTACAGGGCGTAATTTTGAACTAATTTTGATGAAACTTGGTGTATAGGTTCTATGAATTATTTAAAAAATAATGTCGTCAGCGATTTTTGATAGGAGTGGTGGTTGCCATAAAAGGGGAAAAGTTTATTGCGTCGTTAATTACCAAACGATTAAGATTATATTTGGTAGGTAGGTAAAGTACACAATTATTACAACTTGTGGTAAGAATGAAAAGAATTTGTCAAGTGGTTGTCGAGATATGGTAACCGCTCTGATTTTGAATGTTTTGTTATGTTGAGGGACCGGGCTAAATCACTGGAGAAGGAGATGTATAACGAGTACATATCTATCATAGAAACATCTATAATAAAAAATCCCAAAGCTTTTTAGTCATATGTCAAAATGAAAAACCAAAACAACTCTTATCCCGCGGTATTACGTTTCGGTCAACGCTCGTCGGACTCCGGGGAAGATATTTGCAATATGTTTGGCGAATATTTCCACTCCACTTTTTTGGACGGTACCCAGACTCATACCTCGTTAATATAGAAAACGATAATACTACTTCTACAGCTGACATCGTGGACATCGAGGTTAACTGTACAGAAGTCCGCAAGCTGTTAGAGTCCCTAGACCTTAACAAATCCCCCGGCCCAGACAATATACCTGCCCTATTTATCGTCAGATGTGCTAAGAGTATTGCCACTCCTCTTACCATACATTTAAGACGCTCCCTTTCCGAGGGCCTAATACCTGCTATCTGGAAGTCCGCGTACATCACACCTGTAGATAAAAAGGGACCTAAAAATCTGGTTGAAAACTATAAGCCTATTTCTAAGCTTTGCCTGTTTGCTAAAGTGCTGGAAAAAGTAGTATATAAGCAGACTTATGCAACTATGAAGCATACATTTAGTCCTCAGCAACATGTTTTTTTGAGAGGTAGGTCTACTACATCTAACCTGATCGTTTGTAGCGACTTCTTATCAGAGTACATGTCAAAACCTTCGCAAGTTGATGTCATTTATACTGATTATTGCAAATATTTCGACAGAATAGATCATTCTGTATTATTACGTAATCTCAAGTCAGTACGTATTCGTGGTAACTTGTATCGGTGGTTTACATCTTACGTACAAAACCGATGTTAAATTGTGGCTCTTAATGGGTACATGTCATCACCGATGCAAGTCCCTTCAGGCGTTCCTCAAGGATCACTATTGGGACCATTGTTATTTATTTTAATGATAATTGATATTGCAACATGTTTTATATTCTAAAATAATTTTATACGCTGATGATATGAAGATAATCTGTCCGGTAGACTCTCTTGAAAGTGCACAGCGCTTACAAGAAGATCTCGATCGTTTTGATAACTACTGTTTACTAAATAAATTAGATCTAAACGTATCAAAATGTTACCAATGTTCTTTCACTCGTAAGCCACGGCCACTTAACTTCACTTATAAACTCAAAAATACTAATTTAAAAAGAGTAAATTCAATTCGTGATTTAGGAGTAATATTCGATAGTAAGTTGTTGTTTGATGAGCATATTAATAGTATCGTGAGTAGGGCATCACGCATCACGCATCACGCATCACGGGCACTCGGGTTCGTCTTGCGTTTATCGCCTCAATTTAAATCAATCAAACTATTAAAATTTTATATTGTGCTTATGTACGTAGTCATCTCGAATACGCGTCACTAGTTTGGAATCCGATGTATAACACATACTCGACGCGTATTGAGCGCATCCAGAAACGGGTTTTACGTCATCTTCAATTAAAAATTAAAAATTATTTTTCTGACTACACTACACGTTGTCGCAAATTTCACATTCTGTCCTTAACCGTGAGACGAAATATTGCCGATGTCGTTTATCTACTAAAGATAACAAATGGTTCGGTTGATTGTCCTGAGTTGATGCAGCGTATAGGTTTGAAGGTATCAGCCGATCCAACTAGAAGACCATGCACTGTATGTGTTCCTACAGTTAATTCTAATCCCATCAAAAACATAACATGTACAAAAGGCCAAGTCTCGCTACGCAGCTCTCCTACTACAAAAAGTTGTGAGATCTAATGTAAAACCAAGTCAATTAATAATTTTAGTACTATCTATGAAAGTATTTATCCAACTATTTTGTAAGAAATTGTGATTTAATTAGTTAACTAACAACTTTTGTAGTAACCGTAATGATATTAAACATCTTTATTTCTTTAATAATTAAAATGACTTGGCAATCACACATGATTATCTGGGGCACGGCAGTGGCCCCGCCAAGTCGAGCGGCAAGGCCACGCCGTACCATCCTTTTCTCGAAGCCATTCAGAGCACTTTTGATCCCCCTGTAACTTTGTTGTGGATAAAGCTAGAAGCCTGAAATTTCAGAGACAAAGAGAGTATAATAGTACTAAGTACATTTCCAAATTTCATTCAATTTGAACCTGTAGTTTAAGAATTATTGCAAGTTAAATTTCCTTTATTTTTTCACTGACTCATCTACTCACTCACCGATCATCAAAATTCTAAGGTACTTCTAGCAGACATACGAGCTTGAAACTTTGAACACAATTAGTTTAGCCTACAAAGTAAGGAAAATTAAGACATATAACAATTTCAGTCCCGTTCTCGAGATATAATAATTGTATAAGTAACTTTGTAATTTCATACATTTATATAGGATTACTAAGTTACCTTTGCGGTTCATGCGAGTTTTCATCGGTTAAACCCGCAAAATTATGGCTTTAGCCGATTGATAGGTAGGTATTTAGGTAAATATAGAGTAAAGTGGAATATAGGAAGGCCTTTTCAATAAGTAATTCTTTAAAAAACAAAAAAAAAAACTTCAAAATACGCAATTGCTTATTATTTGGATGACATGAAATGAATGATGCTGATGAAACCAAAATACTGAAGCGAATTTGATAAAAATTCTACGGGATCACTTGGGAAGTATACCCTTCAAAAAAAAAAGAATACTATAAAGCCAACTTTTTTTTCGATGCAGACAAGTATAGCCGGAAAATTTTAAATGGAGTCCGTTGATTGGCGAGCCAAGATGTTATACCAGATGATAATAAACTAGTTGCCAAGAAGCTACTTAGTCTCGAGCATCGACGTAAAGGATCCATTTCGTCAAGTGTGCCCAAGAGCAGCACGACCTTATTCCGCCCATAAAAACGTACAGTCAAAGACGATATCTCTTAGAGTATACTTATATAAATGCCCCCAGACCTAAGGTATACTTATATCTGTGCTTTTATATAAGTCGGTGCAACGTGTCGCTTATCAAAGGCCAGTTTTTGTCATTGACAAACTCACCCGTCATCAAAATTATATGGTACTCTCTTCAAATTCACATAGGTATTTAAACAAAATTAGTGTTTAGCCTGTAAAGTAAGAAAAACTAAAACAACGTAATTTGAAACTGAGCGTGTGTCATTCCAAATACATACAGTCTAAGTGACATTCAATAGCTTAGCTAATTAAAACGTACGATTAACAGGCGAGTTGACGGTCAAGCCAGGTCTATTAACAAATTAAAAAACAGTCCTTATGTTTTCTAGATCAACAAAGTCACAATCATTGAGTTGTCTCATGTTTATGGTTAGATGCACACGTGCTCCACCTTTAGCCACACCATTATTTACCATCAGGCGATTTGGTAGTCAAATGTAGATCTATCTCGAATAAGCACAGTCAGTTACAGACGATGTCTCTTAAAGTATACTTATACCTATAGTATACTTATACATGTACCTATGTATAAGTTGGTGCAGCGTGTCCAGTATCGGAGGTAAGCTTTTGTCACTAACAAACCCACCCTTTATCAAAATTCTAAGTTACCTTTTTCAAATTCACATGTTTAAGTTTGAAACACAATTAGTTATCAGCCTATAGAGTAAGAAAAACTAAAACATACTGTAATTTCATACTGAGATAGATACACATTACATAGTTACTCTTGCAGTTTATACATTTTCCCATCACTTACGCTACCTACAATTATGTAAATAGGTAAGTAAATAGTTCATATGTGCAAGATATGATAGTACCTACATCAAAACCTCTGCAAAAAGTCCACAGAGACAGGGAGTGGGCTTTGAAAAACTCCGTAGCTGACACACAAAATAATATTATACGTGAAAAGAAAAAAGACCAACAGAAAGAAATGAGATCCCATCAAAAACATAACATGTACAAAAGGCCAAGTCTGGCTACGCAGCTCTCCTACTACAGAAAGTTGTGAGATCTAATGTAAAACCAAGTCAGTTAATAATTTTAGTACTATCTATGAGAGTATTTATCCAACTATTTTGTAAGAAATTGTGATTTAATTAGTTAACTAACAACTTTTGTAGTAACCGTAACGATAGTAAACATCTTTATTTCTTTAATAATTAAAATGACTTGGCCATCGCACGACAACACAATCACATAAACATTGATCTGTTGTTTGAAATAGTCCTAATTTTAAATAGGATTTGCGAGCCTAATTTATGCATATAATATTAGGTAGATTTTGTTGTATGTAGATTATATCCCATCAAATTGTAGGTAGCGTAAGTGATGGGAAAATGTATAAACTGCAAGAGTAACTATGTAATGTGTATCTATCTCAGTATGAAATTACAGTATGTTTTAGTTTTTCTTACTCTATAGGATGATCACTAATTGTGTTTCAAACTTAAACATGTGAATTTGAAAAAGGTAACATAGAATTTGATAAAGGGTGGGTTTGTTAGTGACAAAAGCTTACCTCCGATACTGGACACGCTGCACCAACTTATACATAGGTACATGTATAAGTATACTATAGGTATAAGTATACTTTAAGAGACATTGTCTGTAACTGACTGTGCTTATTCGAGATATATCTACATTTGACTACCAAATCGCCTGATGGTAAATAATGGTGTGGCTAAAGGTGGAGCACGTGTGCATCTAACCATAAACATGAGACAACTCAATGATTGTGAATTTGTTGATATGTTAAATAGAATAAGATTAGGTATAACTACACAAAAAGACCGTGACTTACTTTTGAATAGATTAATTACACTTAATTCCGATTCGAATCAAAGCAGATTAGTTGAAATTATTGATTACCTTTCCAAACTTCCTGATGATACCGTTTGCATATAACCTACAAAAAACATGTGCCAACAGTTTAATATTGCAATGCTTAAATCTCCCCCATATCCCGAAATTAAACTTGCACATTTAAATTAAACGTGCGTATTTTGAAGTTTTTTTTTTGTTTTTTAAAGAATTACTTATTGAAAAGGCCTTCCTATATTCCACTTGACTCTATATTTACCTAAATACCTACCTATCAATCGGCTCAAGCCATAATTTTGCGGGTTTAACCGATGAAAACTCGCATGAACCGCAAAGTTAACTTAGTAATCCTATATAAATGTATGAAATTACAAAGTTACTTATGCAGTTAACATATCTCGAGAATGGGACTGAAATTGTTATATGTCTTAATTTTTCCTTACTTTGTAGGCTAAACACTAATTGTGTTCAAAGTTTCAAGCTCGTATGTCTGCTAGAAGTACCTTAGAATTTTGATGATCGGTGAGTGAGTAGATGAGTCAGTGACAAAATCAAGGAAATTTAACTTGCAATAATTCTTAAACAACAAGTTCAAATTGAATGAAATTTGGAAATGTACTTAGTACTATTATACTCTCTTTGCTTCTGAAATTTCAGGCTTCTAGTTTTATCCACAACAAAGTTACAGGGGGGTCAAAAGTGCTCTGAATGGCTTCGAGAAAAGGATGGTACGGCGTGGCCTTGCCGCTCGACTTGGCGGGGCTACTGCCGTGCCCCCAGATGTACTTAGTACACTATTATACTCTCTTTGTTTCTGAAATTTCAGGCTTCTAGCTTTATCCACAACAAAGTTACAGGGGGGTCAAAAGTGCTCTGAATGGCTTCGAGAAAAGAATGTTACGGCGTGGCCTTGCCGCTCGTCTTGGCGGGGCCACTGCCGTGCCCCCAGATTATAGGAAAAATAGTTATCTGCTAAGAGCGAGTCGAAGTTTTAATGCAGTGGCTGCACTGCACGATGTTGACCTGTTTAATACGTCCGTCGTGCTGCAAGCGGATGCTGAGTAACGCATTTTTCATTTTTTTTTTTACACTTATAACGTTATTTATGTAACGTCAACACATTGTTTATATTTTAGAATATCCGTGGAAATTTGTAATTGGCCTTCTTTTGTTTATACTTAATAACTAAAATGTAAACCTAGCTGTAAATTTCCCCAAAAGTAATAAAATCAAATAAAAATAAAATAAAATATTTCAATCAAATAAACAAAAGTTTATTTAATGTTCTGCAAGCGTCGGTGAGGCTGACGTGCCGGCCTTTCCGGCAGCACGTACTTGCCGCGCTCGAGCCACGGGCTCACCTTGAGGTTGGTCCGCTTGATGCCGTCCCAGATCGTCTTACACCAGACCACCACCAGCAGCGCGCTGAGCACCAGCAGCAGCCGGTCTATCACTCCGGAGTAGCGCTCCACCCGGACGGCGAGCTCGTGGAGCGCGGGACGGAGGGAGCCGCCCCCCGCGAGCAGGCCCTCGCACGGGGCTCGCAGCGCCGTGCCCGGGACCCGCAGGCACATCAGGGAGCTGATCACGGAGAGCAGGCACGAGACGCACGTCATCATGGTGCGGTCCGTCTTCAGCGTCGTCTTGTACTCCTTCTTCTTCTTCCCGCGCAGCAACCGCTCTCTGAACTCATCCTTGCGGAATAGAGTATTCAAACGGAAATACTCTATTATTCTAAAAGCACCAGTTCAAATGTCATATTATTAAAAGAAATCTTAACTATCCTAGTCCTAATCGATATATAGAAGTATGTCGTTTATAAATAAACCGGACAAGTGCGAGTAAGACTCGCCCACCGAGGGTTCCGTACAAACTAGTAGATAAAAGGTGGAACTCATATATTTTTTTATATTTTCCTTCATAAGCCGAAAAATATACATCGTAAAAATATTTAAAAACCTGTTTTAGCGTATGCTACTGAAGCTCTTTCACATGATACCCCACATGATACGGTTAATTCACTTTAAAATGTGAACCTTCATTCCTTGCATAAAGACACAATTTTTTTGTGATTAAATATATATTTTTTCCTATATGTGTACTCTAACACAATGCTTCTTGCCAAATTTCAGAGTTCTAGGTCAACGGGAAGTACCCCATAGGTTTTGATTCCCTTAAGAGTGTCGAAATGTGCGTTTTTACGATATATTCGGTTGTAACATTTTTTTACGAATACTTAGAAACTTTATTTTTCTTTCTGCAGCAAGACACTATGGATCTGCGTATATGGTTTTAATTTCAACTCGATACCTTCACGCGTTCCCGAGATAAAGGCCTTGACACCCGACGGACGGACAGACGGACAACAAAGTGATCCTATAAGGGTTCCGTTTTTTCCTATTGAGGTACGGAACCCTAAAAAAGAAGAGAAGCTGCAGACCTATGTTTTCTGCATAAGTTAGCGTCAAATCAAATTGATTGTTAATCCTTGCTAGCTGATATAAAACTTATTACTCCGCCCATATCATCTCGTAAAAGCCATTTAAGACTTCGTGTCCCCTACTCTCGAACAAACTACCGCGGAAACTCTTTCTTCTCGCGTACTTTTAAAAACTTTAATTCCAAATTTCCAGAATCAATTGATTTATCCACGAGGCATAATGTGATTATAAATTTGTTTAATAGTCGGTTTTTTGGTCCTAAACTCAAATAAAAAAGCATTTTAACACGTAGTATATATTCAAACAAGCAATACACGTATAAATAAATAAGTAGGTATGTAGTATTTTACAGCAATGGTTCTAATAGCTTTGTTCTCACAAAAAATATGTTATTTTATTTTATTATATACATTCATATTGTGCGGATTTGTTCTATTATATACATTCATATTGTGCGGATTTGTTCTATTTGGTATCTATAATTATTATGTATGTTTACTCTTATCACACATTTGCTGCACATTAGCAGTATAACATCAGTCTCAGGAATTACTAGTCTAGTGATAACCTAAGGTTGGCTTAATTGTCCCTATTATTAATTTTTAGGGTTCCGTACTTCAATAAGAAAAAACGGAACCCTTATAGGATCACTTTGTTGTCCGTCTGTCCGTCTGTCCGTCCGTCCGGGTGTCAAGACCTTTAACTCGGGAACGCGTGAAGGTATCGAGTTAAAATTAAAACCATATACGCAGATCCATAGTATCTTGCTGCAGAAAGAAAACTAAATTTTCTCAGTTTTCGTGAAAAAAATTATATAGCCGAATATGTCGTAAAAATCGCACATTTCGACACTCACAGAGGAATCAAAACCTATGGGGTACTTCCCGTTGACCTAGAACTATGAAATTTGGCAAGAAGCATGGTGTTAGAGTACACATATAAGAAAAAATCTGAAAACTGGACATTTTTAATTTAATCACAAAAAAATTGGGTCATTATGCAAGGAATGAGGGTCCAAATTTTAAAGTGAATTAACCATATCATGTGGGGTGTCATATGAAAGAGCTTCATTAGCATAAGCTAAAACAGGTTTTTAAATGTTTTTACGATGTATATTTTTCGGTATAAGAAGGAAAATAAAAAAAATGATTTCCCCCTTTTATTTACTAGTTGGTACGGAACGCCTCACATCGGACGTGTATTGTAAGAAGGCTTTTCATCATCATCATCATCTCAGCCATAAGAAGTCCACTGCTGGACATAGGCCTCCTCCATGGATTTCCAAAAAGACCGATTGGCGCGCGGCTTGCATCCAGCGTCTTCCCGCCACTTGTATGAGATCATCTGTCCATCTCGTGGCTGGTCTTCCTACGCTGCGCTTGCCGGTACGTGGTCTCCACTCGAGAACCTTTCGGCCCCATCGGCCATCAGTTCTACGTGCTATGTATGAAGGCTTTTCAAGCTCACTAAATTCTTCATGGTTGTAATTTTTTTTTTAAAGACTGTCATCTGCGCTCGCTTCTCCTTGTTTCAAGAATAAGATTTGTCACCGATTGTCAAATACTTCATCTTCGAAGATTATAAAAGGTCAGATGTTAATATGCGACAATCCGCAACATTTGTTAACTTTGTGACAAATGAGCAGACGAACGTTGCGGAGAGGTATGTATCAGACAAAGACTTACAAGACTCCTAATGCGATACAAAATATTGTTCCAAAAACTTAACACCAAAATCAGGTGTTTGCTAATGACAGGTCACAAACGTCATTTAATCTTAAACGTCATCTCATCGCAATCACTTCTCAATTCTTACGGTGCCAAGATGGTGAACTGTGTTAAACAATCTTGTAAAAATTACAAACTTCTTTAAAAAACTATGGAAAACATTATCACCTTCCATCTCTAAGTAGCAAAAATATATTTCTAACAGTATAAAAAGCGAAATGAAACAAGTTTTTACGTATTTGTAGCGTATGTTCGTATCTCACCTATGACCACGGATCCTCCAGTGTTTGAAAAATCGGGTCTTAAATTATGTGAAATATACGCGATGAAATTGTTGAAATTTATTTCATTTCAATAAATAATATTCGCGAATATTAGTATGAAAAGCATTTCATTTCATAAATTGATTTTATTACTTATACAAATTACTGCAAAGAATTAGAGATGGGTCGATGTAATAAGTTATCGATAACAATTATTATTTTTACGGACTTCAAAAACGAGATTATCAGTTAGCTTATATTTTTCTTATATGTTACCCGCGTGATTTCGTCATTTAAATTGATTTAAAATTCCTTTCAAATCTCAAAATCGGTCAGTAGTTTGGTTTTTAAAACAAAATTGCGAATTTTGAAGTCTGTTATTCTAGTTTTGTAAACTATAATAATTATGATATGTGAATCATCATCATCATCTCAGTCATAAGAAGTCCACTGCTGGACATAGGCCTCCCCCATGGATTTCTATAAAAGCCGATTGGAAGCGGCTTGCATCCAGCATCTTCCTGCCACTTGTATAAGTTCATCTGTCCATTTCGTGGCTGGTCCATACGCTACGCTTGCCGGGGCGTGGTGTCCACTCGAGAACTTTTCAGCCCCATTGGCCATCAGCTCTACGTTCACTGCCACTTCAACTTGCTAATCAGCTGTGCTATGTCGGCGACCTTTGTACGTGAATCATGGTATTTGATTTTACGGTAAATGTTTTTTTTTATTCTTAAACTAACACAGCACCATGCTAACTATTCTGTTTAGATTTTCTAGTTGATGCTGTATAAGCAGAACATTGGGCAAATAGTAAGGCGAAAATGATCCTTGGTGGAAACCGAATTCTCGCTTAACAATTTGTTCAGTGAATTTCCACAATAAATGTAAATACATAACAAAAACAGGGCGCCAGCGTTTACAACATTGAGCAATACCTTCAAAGGTTACTGTGAATTATAAAATCATGACATTAATAACATGTATTCAAATTTAAATTTATAGTCCCATAGAGAAGTTGGAATCACGGAATGTTCAAAATAATTTTCATTGAAAGTATTTAATATGGTCTACTATTATGGTTAATAATGAATTTTTAGGTCTTAGTTAGAAATGTAGGGGGGGGGGACACACAACTTTAGCGAGCTATATCTCGCATATATCACATCTGAGACACGATAGGGTGGGTGTTAAAAAAATTGATCCAGTCTTTATTGTATATATGAAAAACTCAATCTCTATTTTTAATTTTTTTAACAGACAGAGAGACGGACATGACGGAATTATAAGGGTTCCCCGTAGTTACTACGGAACCCTAATAAAACGATGTTTCTTGAAACATTACAAAAAAAAAACTAAAGAAAAAATTGGTACCTATAATTACTTATCGATATCGATACTTTAATACCTCTTGGTCTATCTCTGGCTTAATGTCATTAGGTTTTTTTTTATTTATTTCAGTATTGCCAGTATATGTTTTCTCAATTTCCCTGTATCATTTGTATTTACCTATACTATATTGTTTGTAAATAGGTGTGAAAATTTATTTATTCAGTAGAATTTAATCAAATTAATTTGGTCCATTACTGGTGCTACGAATTAACCATTGACATACTTATCTAAGTATTGTGATAAATCCATTATATTTCGAGAGGCAGTAATGTGTTAGTGACAGAGGACAAAAATAGTGCTACTTTAAACACAATGAAGGAATTCTGCTATAATAAAATAAACATTTGCTGTTTTATCCTATTTTCAAAAATGAAGTTATACTCCAACAAAAAAAACGTAATATATGTTTACCTGACTGTCAACTGATGCGAAAGCAAAAAGAACCTTCGTGGTCTTAACCTACATTATGTACACATTTATCACGCACACGCACACACACACACACACACACACGTATGATTCGCCGTAGCATAAAAATATAGTCTTTCCAGTCACAATTACTTTGACTCTTATTCTTCTCAACAGATCGTGCAACTCAAAGTCCGTGGTAAGGCCGGCTTAAAGTTTACTAAAATAAAATATGACATATCAAAACTCAAATTGAAATGAAATGAAGTTTATTGGAAAAAATAACTGCGAATGACTTCTACTGAGCTACTGAGTTATTTTTTTATGAATGAGGTATTAGTTGATTCATTGCCGTTGTGACATCAGTTATATGACGTCACAATTTGTAAATTGCATGTATAAACTTATTTAATAAATACTATCATCATGAACTGTATTTTTTATTTACAAATAAAAATACATTAGATTCTTTTATAAAGTGATGAAAGTGGCGCCGCTGCCTGTTTCGCTCGCGCGCGGCACCCATAGATATAAAATTATTTAAATTACTGATTTCATTTTTGATTTCAGATTTTCTTTCAGAGTCATAAGAACACTATTACAATGTATTAACAGTAGCTGTTATTTTATATGTGATATTTTGGCCGTGATAAACGTGTAACCGACAAAATTTTCACGTTTATACTTAAATTTCGGTCAAAATAACAAATATAATAATTTTATAGTTTAAAAAACTGAAACAACAGACTTCAAAGCTACTATTATTTTAGTTATATGATTGTATGAATCTCCCATGGACCATTCTGACTTTAATCATAATTACCCGATCAAATCGGGAGATATCCTTTTCAAAGGCAACTTTCTAGATAAATTTGGCAAATGGACGTGTATCTACGGTTAAAAATAAATTTATAAAAAAATGAAGTGTCAAATTGAAAAAATAAAATTGGCCCGAGTTTAAAAGGCGGTTTGTATGGAGATTTCCTTCTGGGTCCTATGTAATAGGGCGAATTCTGTGGTATCAGATTAAAATCTGCGGCTCTATAATTTGATACGCTTCATTGAGGCGTCCAAACAAAACATGCATAATAAAGCAAAATTGATAAAACAATGATTCGAGCACCTCGGGAACTTCCTCTTTACAAATAATGATTCGAGCACCTCGGGAACTTCCTCTTTACAAATAATGATTCGAGCACCTCGGGAACTTCCTCTTTACAAATAATGATTCGAGCACCTCGGGAACTTTCTCTTTACAATTATTATTCAAGAAACACAGAATTTAGTTCAGAGATGTCAGAGTAACTAGTGAACATATACAAAAATATTACTTATAGTTGAACGTACAATCTGGTCTTATCTTAAAGCCAGTTACAAGTAAACTCAGTCGATTGCTCTGACTTATCAGACTATGAATAATAATAATAATAGTCTGAGTCTGTAGCCCCTACCGCCAGCAGCTTAGGCCCTGCCCCGCTGTCGGCGGCATTCTAGGTTTAAGTTTTTATTGTTTTTTATATAAATATTGTAAAAACTAAGGCTTAAGATTAATAAATAAATATCTAATAATAATAAGTTAAGATTGTAAATAAATAAATGAGATAATAAGTTTATTTATTTGAGCATAAGAAAATAAAAAAACATGACTGCTGACCTTTGGACTATGGCTAAGAGGCTGAACCAATCGTTATGAAATTTGGAACATAGATTTTTTAGGACCTGGAGAAGGACGTAGGCTATATTTTATCATCATCATCATTTTTCATCACTATGCGTGTGACATCGCTGAGCGCACTTGGCATGAAATCGTTTGGTTATGCCAAACGATTAAATCGATCGCTAAGTAAAGTACAGAGATAGCTAACCACCTCGAGGCGGCTGTGAGTTACATTATACAATCATTATGCAGGTGAAGCCGGGGGACTCCCCTAGTGTACGTAATAGTTATGTGTTCCGATTGTAAAATTGCTACTAAGTATGTAAATAGCAAACTGGACAAAAATAATATTTAGATAAAAACAAATACTCACGTACCGTTGTAAAGCTAATCGATAAAAAATCATGGTCGCGTGTAGTTACAATCGAAGACCGTCTCCGTCTCCGTCTCCGTGTCCGTCTCCGTACAGACACTGGATTGCTTATTTAGATTGAGAATGTTCCTTGGAATGTTACTATGTAGATGTTCGTGGAAGCGGCTCGCTGACTCGCCTCGCCACGAACAGAGAGTACGCGCCCACCCCGCTTCTAGGCGACACTTGTACAACGCGCTCCGGGTGCTGTTGTGGCATGCGGCTTCTAGATCATTAACTAATAGATAATGTTAATGAAACGATGATGGCACCTCGTTATTAATCGCTCTGAGTAACCTGCGCCTGCGCCTGCACTCGCCTACCTCGGACAGATCGTCGCCAACTCGAGGAAACAGTCACTCATTATGTTTCATACTTCGTAGGTATATTGTTATGCACTTCTATAAGTATATAAGTAACACAAGACACAAGCATATCTACCTGCATGAACTACGGCAGCGTATAATATTTAAATGGGATGCCGTCGGACTGTTGGTTCCGATATGTGTAGCACATTATAATTTATGTGAACTTAAAACAGGATCTCTTGTAACTTTTTCCTGGAAGCGATGTGTTTCGTGTTATTCATCATCAACATCAGATTTTATCTCTTACCTCAATGTTGCTTCTTTTTTTTTAAAGTCAAGGATTCCGTGTCTTGCTAGCGATGACGTCTATTCGTATCATAAAAATTCTAAATAATTAGTTTTTACGTAAAAAAGGACTTATAATGTGTAAAATTAAATTTAAATAGTGTTGATACAGCTCCACGAACGTGTAACGGACCGTAATGGTACCCGTTAATAATTCTGATAATAGACGATATTAAGTGTGATGATCAACCAAATATGATAATAAATTATACATATGTTAACTATTCATTAAGTTAACAAATGCAACCATTTTATGTATGACATATTTCTTTAGAGAACAGGTGAGACCTATGTGAACATGTAGATGGAATTGAAATTCATAAAAATATATACAAAACTAGATTATCAAAATGTATGTTATTAATATGAATAATTATATTGACGGAAATCTAGTCTAAGAAATGTATAGGTAAATGTAAAATAATAATTCAAATATTCATCAAAATCGTTTGATAGTTATTTTGAGTGTAATGCGTTATACAATCTTCTTTCATTAATATTTTGTTATTAATAAATCTAAATCTCTAAATATTACGCAGAGAAAATTATATATGAATAAAATGCTTTATAATCATATAAATAAATAAACAAATAACGTTATATATTGAAAATTAATCATAAGTAATTTTGGATTGTTCGGCGTTACATACACGTCTTGTCACCTAGACGGCAGCCGCGTCACTGGAGTCTGGTTGCGACGGTCGCGTGTGCAGCACACGTTGCCTATGCATCGGAGATCGCAGGCGTCATGAAAACGATATAGGTTGTAGAGGCGGCGAGCGAGAGCCTTCCGCGCTAGGAAAAGCTAAGGGAAACCGCGAGGTTATATATAGGAGTGCAGCAGTAGGTAGAGGGTCATTCATCTTTTGAGATTCGTTCCTTCAGGACGAGTCAGCATTTAGCTTTTCTAACATATTTGTTCACAGATTTTTCTTTAGCTTTGTGGGTTTTAAAGGTCTGTAATTAATTAGTAAAATTAAATTAAATAGTTTTTTTGTAAATATTATTTTGATTAATTTTGATTCTTTCAATTTTGTTGGATTTGGGTTGTGATTTAAATTATGATTTTTATTTGAATTAAGTATTTATTTATTTTTGGGATAATTTAACTTCATTGATAAAAGAAAAGTTGTTTTTGATTTTATTTTTGGAATTTTGAAATTCTTTTTGTGTTATATTAGAGTCACTGATGTTTAGGGACTTTAAATCTCAGCTTGTGATTGGGAAATTCTTTGATGTTCGGAATTTCTTTAAGATCAAGTTTTGAATATAATTTTCTTTCTTATATTATTTATATTTCTTTGAACAAATATGCCGTACATGGTTACGAAGAACTCCGCGTGAAGGGCAACCTTGGCGGTGAGAACAGAAATTCACCGGAGTTATTCCTTTCTTGTTAGGATCCAGAATTTGTAGCGAGTCTGGAGATCGATTTTACCTTGCTAAAGGATCGATTTTAGCTACCAGAATGCTCCGTGTTTTGGAACTTGTGGCGTGACGGTCTGAAATCCTGCTAACGCGGTTTGAATTTCTACATCTGGTTGGACGTTTGTTCACACGCTAACGAGAACCAGAATTTCCGAGGGTTCTGTCTTAGGTTAGGAGGAATCACTCTCTTATCCCAAAATTGTGTTAGCCTGATCCGATTTTACAAAAAGGTGAAGGTAAAACGCAAGCCTTTTCTGGCTTTGGAGAGTCTCCCGTAGGGAAGGGCTAGGACGTTATAGGTCTTTTGGAGTAACGTACCCGTAGGTTTAGGTTAATTTAGCTAGATGGACTCTTGCGAATCACCTCGCCTTTGTCTTGTGTTAGTTTGGGTTGTTAGTTAAATAAGGTCCGCGTGCCTTGCTTGCTTTTAGCTTCCGATTAGGATGTTTAAGGCCGTCGCTATGAGTAGGTTTCAAATAAAAGGTAGGTTATGTTTTTGTGTGTTTGAGTTCCATCTGTATGCGGGATTCTGGCTCACTTAGACATACACTGTAGGACTAGGAAGGGTTTTATTTTCAGCTTTCGACGCGTATCTGCAGAAGATAGTTAACTGTGATGGTAAAGGGTTAAATAATGTAATATTACAATAATAAGTTTAAACAGAATTTTATTTTAAATAATTTTGTGAAAGTAATGGCAGCTATAGAAAGCTAATACTTCTAAGAAATGCATTGGCCAGGAAGAGCCATCTGTAAAATCTATTCTCCCACGGAAAGTTTAGCAACCGTGATAAAAGCTTGAGAAAAACAGCTTACACATCTAAGGCCAGGATGAGCCATCTGTAAAATCTATTCAACCACGGAAAGTTTAGCAACCGTGATAAAAGCTTGAGAAAAACAGCTTACACATCTTGAGGATTTTACAACAAAGAAATGTTTTTTCTACTAATTTATTATATTTACAAGACTTATTCTTAGCTTGCCTTTCCTTTTACAAAGTTATAAATCTTTTTGAGTGTCGATGAAGAGCTAATTCCTGATAAGAGTCCTGATGTTATGATGACGAAGAAATTTACAATCTATTTTTCTATTTTTACTTTAAAGAAGTTGAAACTTAAGGTATTCATTATGTGAGGGAGTCTTTGATCCTTATTGGCAGGACCTTTGACTCTCCGTAAGAAAATAATCGTATGTGTAAAATAATAATCTCAGAGTAAAATCAACCCTGTTGCACTAAACACAAATATGTGAAAAGTAAAATCTTCCATCTTCATGAATTGTATTATATATCAAAATAATAATTTGGTGTATTTAAAATGTCCATAGTATAAAAGAGCCAATACAGAGGGTTTCTCGATTCTAATGTGCATTTAGAGCTAGAATCTCTGCGAAGGTTACTCACCTTCGCAGAGACTATTGCCAGGGTCAGGCTCACTTCTCATTAGACTATACAAACATACAAACTAAGGAAGAATGTCCTTTACTCCTCTTTTCTTAGCTAAATAATACAAAACAAAATAGCATGAACTATTAACAAACATACTTACAGAGATATAATCCCACTTAGCAAATAGGAATCCATTAAGGAGGCAAGAAAGAACCAGGGCAGGATGCCGTAGGTCCCTATTTGTTTGGTAGCGGTATATGGAGTTGAGCGTAGGAGGAGCTCTTCTCTTTAACCCCCAACACCCAATTTACAGTAAAAATATAATAAAAGATTCATAATTCAAAATGTATAAAAGTTTATTTAAACATGTGATGAATACTTAAATTTTCACCAGAATAAGTTTTCTCAATACTAATCTATTCTTTCCAGCAGTTGTTTATATAATACATATGCACTCTATTACAATTAACTAATAACCTGATAACAGATATTTACTTATCAATTTTTGCTCAACCAAACAAACAAAGAGAATCTTTATTAGTAAAATAGGCAGTTTTATAGGATAGTCTCAGATCCTCAGGCAAAGTAAATTGATACAAGTCCTCCACCAGAAGATGTACAAATTAACAAGAGAAATCAGCACAAGTTAGAAGAAGTTCCAGATTTATTTCTTTATAATATTTTAAATAATTAAATAGTAGTTTTTTTTTCATATTATTTTATAAGATTGTGTATGTAATACAATTATGATCAATAAACCAGTTTTCCAAAGCTTTTAATTCTTTTCCTTAACTTCATAAGTATTAATTTTATTCTAATAAATGTACACCTAAGAATTATTTAAATCTGACTATGTAAAGTACATATATATAATAAATTAATTTAAAAGTTTTCATTTGTTTTATTACCAACTCTCTAGTAAAGGGTCACTAACAAAAGCTAGCCTAAGAGTAATATTTAAGTTTGTTGTGTATTATTTTATAAAGAATAAAATATAAATAAAGTTTCTCAATTGTTTTATTACAAGAAGTTAATTATGTCAACATATTTTCTAGGTCGTGTAGGTATAATAATATACTTAGGAATAATACTGTTAGGTCATGACTCAAATTCTAACTTAGGGTTACTACCATGATACAACACTAAGTAGATTCCTACCCTTGACGATTCACTGGCCATTATAAAATCTCAACTAAGTTCTATTACTCAATTTAGGTTAGAATAGTTCTTAAAACATATATTTTAATTTACACTAAAATTCTGTTGAAATGTATACTAAGTAGTTAGATAAAGCATCGCCTTAAATAGTTTCTCTATGTTATATTCCTAGAACATTTTAGACCTAATTTCTCTTAGGTTATTTAGTAGGATAGTTTAAGTAAATTAACTTTAAAATATATAATTAGAATTTTAGCTTACCTAGGTTTTAGTACTCTTATAAACTATTCTCAAATAAGTAGTTAGCAATAGAGTAAACCATATAGTAGTTGATAATAGTTTTTTGAATTTTAATGGTGCTTAGGTAGGTGTAGCGTAGATTAGTATTATCATTATTAGTTTAGCATTTAGTTTAGCAGATTTTTTTGTTTTAATACGTAGGTTCGGTACAAACGTTATTGAGTGATAAAACACAGTGAAAACAACGTAAATACAGTTTTTAAATAACAAACAACAAAATCGTTACAAAAGTTTGAATTCGGCGGTGAAGACTAATTCAAAACTCGGACTATTTGAATTAGTGCTTAAAACTCCTGTTATAAATGTTAGTAATATTATACCCATTAAAGTGAATTCCGATTGTCCTTTTATAAATATCTACGCTCTAAAAAATCGTTAAAATGTGTTTTTATTTTATCACTTTGTGATCAAAATGGAACTACTAGCGCCATCTTCATTCCATCTCAAATAACTTGAACGTAACGAAGTAAATAATAATCATAGACAATCTTGCTGAATAGTTCATATACTGAGGAAACAGTACTTTGGGGAACAGTGTTTTCACTACACAGAAGAGACAGTACCTTGATATTTTATGTACTGAAGAAACAGTATCTTATTATTTTTTTATATACTAGAGAGAGAAAATTACATTGGCATAGACTTAAAAATATACAATAAAAATAACAAAAATGGAGCATACATCGATAAAATAATCGGCCAAGTGCGAGTCGGACTCGCGCACGAAGGGTTCCGTACTATCATCTATAATAGAAAATCACGTTTGTTGTAGGTATACTAATTTTTAGTCTGTTTTAGTTGTTATATAAATCCATGAGAGTTTATTTTTGCTTTTCGGGTAGTTTTGATAAAATCTATTGCTCAATTCGAAATTGTATCCATAAAGGGCTATGGTAACTAAATAGTGCACAGTACGTGCCAGCATTTAAGTCAATATTGCTAAAAACGTTATCTATTTGAGTATAACCCGTTGTTTAGTTCTGTTTATAAAATAACGAGAAATCAACGAAATTCCAAGTAGTAAATTGCAAACTTATAGGTAGGTTTTCGATACACATCCGGGCAGCATGACGACCCTCGCGCGAATACGCGCGGCTATGGCTCGCTCCGTGATGTTACCTCCCCCGCTACCCGGGCGGCCGTTGCTTAGCAACCGCCTCGCGCTCACGCCACCACCACACCGCGGCGCGGCGCTCGCACCGCGTTTAGATGCACGGATTATTTTCATTTTGTGAGTTTTTATGTATTAGATTAGGTATTTATTTTTATAGTTAATATATTTCTAAATATTTACTTACAAATATTCAAGTTTCTACCTGTTAATTAAGATCGAGTAAAAATTGCTTAAAAATTACGTTTGTTGTATGGGGACCCCCCTTAATATTTAATTTTTTTTAATTTTTAGTATTTGTTGTTATAGCGGCAACGGAAATACATCATTTGTGAAAATTTCAGCTTTCTAGCTATCACGGTTTATGAGATACAGCCTGGAGACAGACAGACAGACAGACAGACAGACAGACAGACAGACAGCGAAGTCTTAGTAATAGGGTCCCGTTTTTACCCTTTGGGTACGGAACCCTAAAAATACGAGTCACATATCCAGATTGATTAACTATCAGATAAATACAGTTGACTATGCTTCAACTTATTTAGGCCAAAATATAACAAGTTCAAAGCAAAGCGTTCAATCTTTAGCAAGGGTAAAACCTGGTACCATTCCGTACTACTTCAACAAAACCAACCCAACTGCAACAAAAAATATAAATGAAGTAAAAAATAAATTAAATTCCAAATACATTTGCACCCCGGGTACTATACCCTACTATTTTAGAAAAGAATCAAAAATACAAGAAAAAAACACCGTCCATGATAATTCTATTGAAAAAATGAAAGTCAGTTTTTTCGAGACTAAAAACAAGCAACTCGAAATTATGCATATCAATATACGTAGTATGAGGTACAAAGTAGACGATTTAGAAATACTAAACGAAGAACATAAACCAGATGTATGCTGTTTCAGCGAAACCCACCTTCGTAATAATGAAGCTGATACAATACAGCTTGATTGATACCAAAGAGCAGTACATTTTTCTAGGAAAATTAAAACGAAAGGCGGAATTGCTATCTTTGTTAAAAATTCTATAAATTACAAAAAACTAGACTGGATTTCTGAGTTATCTATAGAAAATCTCTTTGAATGTTGTGGCATAGCCCTACCAGAATTAAACTCAATCATTATAAGCCATTATCGTCCACCCAAAAGTAACTTTAATTTATATATAGAGACCTTAGAGACGCTACTGCATAAGCTTACTATCAGAGATAGACGTAATAAGAAAAAAGTATTCATATTAGGAGACTTCAATATAAATATTTTAGATAAAATGAAAAACAAAAATAAATGCGAAGTTTTTCTAAATACACTTACGTCATATAAAATGCATCCAGCTGTAACTGATCCTACCAGAATTACATCACACTCACAAACATGTATTGACAACATTTTAACTAATACCAAACAGTACAAAATAGAGATTATCAACATGGGCAGTTTGACTGACCATACTGCACAAAAAATAAAATACCAACTAATTTAAGTTACAAAGAAAGATACTGGTACATTGAAAAGAGAAACATTAATGCATACCAGGACATCTATATAAAATATGTATATATCACAAATGAGTTTTTCAGATGTTTATATACAAACTGACGCCAATAAAGCTTATGCCGAATTTATAGGCATATTTGATTTGGTATATAAATTATGCATACCTTTACAAAAAATAAAAATAACTCATAAGACAAAACCAAAATGGAAAACAGCAGGTATTGCAATTTCAAGTAAAAAGAAACGAGAATTATTCCTAAACTCATGTTCTAAAAAGTCTGAAGAATATCTTAAAACATACAAAAAATACTCAAAGACATTAAAACGCCTGATACAATATTCTAAAAAGAACATAAATACAAAATAAATTGTGAAAAGTAACAATAGAACTAAAGCAATTGGGGTATTATTAAGCAATACACATGTCCAACAAATAATATACGTACAACTATAGATAGTTTGAAAATTCAAAATGAAGAAATAACTAATCAAACAACTATTTGTGATAAAATTAATGAACACTTCATAACTATAAATAAATCAACACAGCAAACTCTAAATTCAAATAGAAATGTTAAACACCTAAGAGAAAAAAATTGCACAACAATCTTTATGGCCCCGGTAGACAGACTAGAAATAAAAAATATTGTAAAAAGATTAAGAAATACGAAATCGTCAGGTCATGATAATATCCCAATACAACTAATAAAAAGCACTACTGATTACATTGTCGACCCTCTTACACAATATAAATTTGTTTGTTCCCTACAGGATGCTTTCCAGATGAGTTAAAAAAAGCCATCATAAAACCTATCCATAAACAAGTCCCAATATCTGTGGGGAACTTCACTCTTGAAGTTGTTGACGAATACGTCTACCTAAGACAGACGGTCCGATTAGGCAGGTCCAAATTTGCGAGGGAGGTCAATCGTCGTATCCAACTCGGCTGGGCAGCGTTCGGGAAACTTAAAAGCGTCTTCTCGTCCAATATTCCCCAGTCCTTCAAGTCGAAAGTTTACAACCAGTGTGTGTTACCAGTGATGACATACGGCACTGAAACGTGGTCCCTAACTATGGGCCTTATAAGGAAGCTCAAGGTCACGCAACGAGCTATGGAGAGGGCTATGCTCGATTTGTGAGAGATGTATGATTTTTATTACAAAAAATATAGCCTATGACACTCAGTAAGTGAAAACAAATCTAACGACACCTCTCACATCAAAATGGGTCAATCCCTTTAGGCTTTAGGCGATCATATAGAAACATACATATATACCCACATACATACCCATTACCCACATACATACATACATTCTAAACACCCCCCTCCCTCTGCCTACCCCTCCCTTCTCCCCTCTCCTTACCTTAAAACACAATTACAATGGTACAGTTGTCGGTGATTTTTGAGGTAGGAAATAGGTTTAATGCTGTTTTACCCGTTCCCGCAGGAATCCCGGAATAAAAAGTATCTTATGTGTTAATCCAGATTATAAACTACCTGTGTGCCCGTCAAGCCGTTTTACCGTGAAGAAGTAACAGACACAAACTTCGCATTTATTTTATAAGTGTGATGTGATTTATTAGCATTTCCTAATCCAAACTACAATAAAACATAGAAGTTATATATATATTCGTAGTCTCTGATAAAAATTATTTATTTTGATACCACACACCATGTATTTAGGTAACATTTTTTTAAGAAATTTACATACATACATACACTCGAAAAACATAACCCTCCTTCTTTCACAGTCGGGTAAAAAATTCTGATTCTGATTCTGATTCTTAGCGTTTTTGAAGGTGAAAAGGCAATATCCCATGGCGGGATTCACTTCACTTCTATGTCAAAGACTTGGATTCATAAGGGTCTTCTTACATAATGCACAAGTGCTTATGTAATTAAAACTTTACAGTTAAAATCTATAATAAATAAAAAAAGTATATACGTAGTAAGTAAGTATGTAGTGTGTGTGTAGTAACTTCAATTAAAATATAACTTATTTTTATATATTTTTTAGTTTTTGTGTAAGGAACCATAATGTGGAGAATTGTCTTTGACCGGAGCGCTAGTATAATCGAAGGCTTAGTTGGTAACCTACCTACATAACATAACCTAACCTTCGAATCTAAGTATTCAAAGATGCATATGAATTTAAAGACATTTCCTACATTAAAATTGGTTAAACTGTTTCGGCTAGATAAGTTCATATAGATACATACATACATACATCCAAGAAATATTACGCTCCTTCTTAGGTTGGGTAAAAACAGCTAGACCAAATGCAACTAAAAACTTATTCGACTCCAATAAATGAAATACGAATAAAATGTAGCTGCCAAAAGTTGTTAATCCCTGTAATATTACCTGTATAGAAATGAATTATTAGAGCTAAATATTTAAACTCCAAATCAACTGTATACCTAAAAACGAATATTATTAAATACTAAAAAACGTCAATGAAATAAACGGCTATTAGTTAAAATAACATGGTTTTTAAGCAAATTAATAAACAAGGTGAGCTAAGGTCTGACTGGCAAAATGTTGAGTCTCTTGATCCAAGCTTAACAGTTTTGTAAAGGTTAGCATATCGCACAAAGTCACTTTACAGTTTATCTGTCTTTGACACATTTATTTTGGCAAATCTGATCTGCGTGGTATTATTCCACTATCCATTTTTTAAGACGAAAGAAGCCGCGTTTTTTCCCATACAAAATCACACAAAAAGGGTATTCAAATTCCTCCCCCTAAATGTTATCCAATCTCGTTGATTTTTAGGGTTCCGTACCTCAATAGGAAAAAACGGAACCCTTATAGGATCACTTTTTTGTCCGTCTGTCCGTCCGTCTGTCCGGGTGTTGAGACCTTTATCTCGGGAACGCGTGATACCTTCACAAAGGTCTTCCCGATAAAGATGAAATATATAATTTGGCAATATAAATATGAAATTTGGCAAAAAGCATTGTGTTAGAGTACACATATAGGAAAAAATCCGAAAACTGGACATTTTTAATTTAATCAGAAAAAAATAGTGTCTATGCAAGGAATGAGGGCCCAAATTTTAAAGTGAATTTACTGTATCATGTGGGGTATCATATGAAAGAGCTTCATTAGCATAAGCTAAAACAGGTTTTTAAATATTTTTTGATGTATGTTTTTCGGTTTATGAAGGAAAATATAAAAAAGTATGATTTCCCCCTTTTATTTAGTTTGTACGGAACCCTCGGTGGGTGAGTCTGACTCGCACTTGTCCCGTTTTATTTACATAAGGATAACCCCTTTGTTTACAATAATATTTTATAATGAAAAACCAAAATTGAAGAATATAAAAGAGAATAGAACCTTCAATTTCGACAGCCTGTTAGTTCGTCATTTATTGTCATTTCTATCAGAACAAGCTTTTATTCTACTTGCCCTGTTAGTATGTGTGGGACAAATCTTGCGAGTTAAATTAAAACCACTTCCTATCGTTAGATTAGGCTGAAATTTGGTTTACTTACGTAACTTCGGTGACAATGCAATAATATGGTACCATGAAGCTGGTCTCAAGATGGCGTCGGAAGGTGGTCATAGGAACTCCTAAACTAAACTAGTGCTAGCACTGTTGTGTCAGCGGGGCAGTCCCGGAGTGCGGGGTGTCGGATAGCGAGAGGCCGGCGCGAGAGCAGACCCAGGGAGAGAGCCTGGGACGACACGCGCGGCGTGACGCGTGCCCCTTGTACCTAGACCGTGACCTTGTAATATGCGTAATTATGTGATGGATTATATAAATCAGTGAATTAATAAGACTATTTTCATTTATTACGCTAACACAGCGGTGGGTTATTTCCCAAAAAACCGCCTAAAGTGGACCGAAGTGGAAAGTCGACCAAAGTGAAATTGCGTGAACAATAAAAGTGGTTGTAAAAAGTTATGAACGTAAGTGTCTGGTGTGTGGAGTCGGGATATGATCCTCCTAGACAGACGCGACGGAGAAAATCACGGACACTGGAGTTGGACTCTGTTCTGAAGGTATTTTCCAATAGAGATGGCAGTCAGATAATGTGACAAGGAGTAGCTCCAGCAGATAAAGAAGATTGTGGTAGCAGTTGTGAGCAAGGATGCGGAAGTTATGTTACCGCGATCACCATGCTCAGGCCTGCAGAAGTGGAGCATTGAGTTAAGCTGTCATACTTTGGTTGTCTAGAATATAAACACTTGACATGGTGTCAAAAGAAGATCTTATTCCAAAGATATGTACTTCTTCAGTAGTAAAGAAGGTACCCATTTACTTGTATTATGGCATTTAAGAACACGCATGCAATATTTTTGGTCTTTTATGCTGGCCGCATGATCACGAGATGAAGAGTAATATTGAAGAGTGCTAAACATAATGCATCTTTGCAAACTATCAATGTCAAGGTCACTAAGCACCGGGAACAACTAGTCTTACTTTATTAATATTGGTAACGTTACGTACAAGCTAAGATGTAAACATCTCGCCTGCTTAGCGTCGAGGAACAAAGAGCGGTTGTTCAAGTTTACTTAGATCACGAGGTATTTCTATGAGGCGAAACGAGAACTAAGTTGTAATTGTTTAAAAAGGGACCGGGCCTCTTCGTTCAATTCTAAAATAAACAAAGGTCTTGGTTAATATAAACATTACTATTGCTATGAGCACAATGAGTATCTTAAGTTATCTCATGATAACTTAAGGTGAATATGATGTTCGTATAAAGGGCAAAGAGGAATAATGTGTGCATTTGGAACCTATTGAAAAGAATAAACAAATGATTGCATTTTAATTACTCCTAGAGTATGCAAGGCAATAATCCCGACGTGGTAAAGAACATGGCAGGTGTTGTTGTTATCATTTGATGGTGGACAATTTGACATGTTAATGCTAGTAAAGGTGGATGGCATACGGCGAAATGAATGAACTACTGCATTCTGCATTAAGAGATTGAGAAATCGCACAGGATCAAATGATAGCTTCGGCTGACAATGGTATTATAAAAAACAACTAGAGAAGGATTGCTTTTGGAAAACTAAACAAATACTCACTCATGTTCCTTGAAGAGGAAGTTACAATCACCCGACAGGAAGATAGACGCTGATCAAGTTCACATTGGGTAAAAATTAAGAATCTGAGAGTGCTAAGGAAAATAACTTATAATACGAGATCAGGTGGTGAAGTAATTGTATTGGGTTGAAGACCTGACAGCATTTCGAGTGAGAGTGTGAGGAGTAAAACAGTTAAAATTGATTCAGAAATCGGTCTAAGTTGAATGGCAGTACCTATGAAAAGGATCATGAGTAAACATTTGATCGGCTAGTACCTAAGTACCATGCACTTGGATCGGAAAACAAAGGAAATTAAATTAAATCGGCTGTAGAAAAGGCAAAATGGCTAAATGTACTCGCATTGGCTGGCGAGGGCGAAGATCTCATATTGGCTGGTGAGAAAGCAGAATGTGCTTGCGTTGGCTAGTAAAGGCGGATTTATCTTATATTGGATAGTGAGAACGCATGTGATACTTGCGCTGACTGGCGAGAGCGGATTGTCTTCACATCGATTGGTGAGACTTGCACATGCAGGTGAGGCTTGCATCAACTACCGAGGATGCAAAGGCTCACATATATTGGTAAGGTGAAACTAACCTAGCGCACACTATCTTAAAGTTGGCTCAGTGGCGGTACCTTTGGAGTGGAAGGTCTCGGGCTCGATTCCCGGCCGGGCAAATATTTGATTCATGTGTTTAAATAACTGCTTACAATCTGGGTGTTAATTGTTGTCTTGTATTATATGACATCCCGACACATGTGATCCTAGTTGGGAGCTATAAGTGTGAATGATTGTGTAAGAGTTACGCTGAGAGTGTGCTGATTCCCTCTCATGCATTCGTTAGATACGGATCTAACGGTAGCACCCATCAGAATGAAAGCAGTGCATATGAGTGCGTGTGTTGGTTCCCTCTTTTGCAATCGAAGATAGTGAGAGCGTGCTACTTCCCTCTTCTATATTTGTTAGACTCCCCGTCTAACGACAGGGTGCTGGCAGACAGTGAGAGCGTGCTTATTCCCTCTCCTGTGTTGGTTGAACCCCTGTCCAACGGCAGCATTTATTGCTGGCAGTTAGTGAGAGCGTGCTACTTCCCTCTCCTATATTCGTTAGACTCCCCGTCTAACGACAGCACTCTGTGCTGGCAGACAGTGAGAGCGTGCCTATTCCCTCTCCTGTGTTGGTTGGACCCCTGTCCAACGGCAGCATTTATTGCTGGCAGATAGTGAGAGCGTGCTACTTCCCTCTCCTATATTCGTTAGACTCCCCGTCTAACGACAGCACTCTGTGCTGGCAGACAGTGAGAGTGTGCCTATTCCCTCTCCTGTGTTCGTTGGATCCCCCATCAACGGCAGCATTTATTGCTGGCAGATAGTGAGAGCGTGCTATTTCCCTCTCCTATATAGGTATTCGTTGGACCTCACATCCAACGGCAGCACTCGTTAGAGTGACGTCATTTTTGCTAAACGAAATTAGATGGCGCATCAACAATGGAGATAACAAGAGTACGGCGGAATTGGCAATGCTGTATGTGGTGTCATCGCAGAGGCAGCCTGTACGAGTGGACACCGAGATGCTGCATTGTGCTGCTATCGCAGAGGCGGCCTTGAAGTGTGAGCGCCGTGCTGCCACCACACCTGTAACTGCGCTTTGGCAATAAAGCGCACTGGAGGACGCGTCAGCATGCACATATTTAGAAGGGCAGTAACCACTTTTCCGAAAGAGTGCCAAAGTCCAGTTGTCCATATACAACGGTTGCTACATACGAACCGTCTGCTTATGCTCATTCCTTAAATATGAGAAATTCTGGCCCAGCCTGGTAGTAACGTAAGAGGGCTGTAACCCCTATAATGTGTGTTTCTGTTTAGATCCTAGAGCTTCGAGGATGAAGCTATGGTCAGTATGGCCGTGTTAGCACTGTTGTGTCAGCGGGGCAGCCCCGGGGTGCGGGGTGCCGGGTAGCGAGAGGCCGGCGCGAGAACAGACCCAGGGAAGAGAGCCTGTGACGACACGCGCGGCGTGACGCGTGCCCCTTGTACCTAGACCGTGACCTTGTAATATGCGTAATTATGTGATGGATTATATAGATCAATGAATTAATAAGACTATTTTCATTTATTACGTTAACACTAGATAAAACCGTCGAGTTTGGACTCGTTTAAATAGTCTTGACAAGCACTCTTTTTAGTCAAGTATTTTTTTTTAAACAAGCTTTTATATAAATGCTCTAAAAGGAAGAAAATAAATTTTAAATGCAATCAAACCCACCATTCTATTAAATTATAAAATTTATATTGATATAAATAAAAGCTTGTCGCGAAAACACAAACATTTTTTTTTTTTCAAACGCGTCTGTCTTTTGTTGGAATTAAATATTACTTATTAGATAGGTACGATGTTGTTTGAAATCTCGCGACAAGCTTTTATTTATATCAATATAAATTTTATAATTTAATAAAATGGTGGGTTTGATTGCATTCAAAATTTATTTTCTTCCTTTTAGAGCATTTAAATAAAAGCTTGTTTATTTTTTTTTATTAATATTTTATTGTCACAATATGTTCTGAACTTTCTAGAATTTTGACATGATTCTTTAGCTCACCACATTTCATCATTTGCATTTTCATTTATTTTATAAAGTTTTACTTTGTATCATTAAGTTTTTTATTTATATTGTAAACCTTTTTTATCCTGGCCTTAGTGGCCACTCACGTTCGATGTGCGCCGGCTCTTTTGTTTGGCATTGACGTTCGGGATCCTGCATTTGATTTCATCTCAAACTGATGAAAAAGTTATTTTTATCAATATTTGTTTCTTGTTATGAAGAAATCTTCATAAATTCACTAAAGTTTAAATTTAAATACTAGAAAAGTTAATATTTCCATTAAAATTGAGTGCTGATAGGTATTATGAGTTTATTGCGCCCTTATATCCGCATCCATGTTTGTGAATTACACAATATTGTAAAACTGTGGTGTGTACCAGAACATCTTAAGAATGTGCTAAGAGAAGCCATCTCTGTATGTTTATCCTCTTGAAACCGTGAGTATCTTATGTAACCGAAGTCTTTGAGACATTTTATCCAATTAATGTGCTGAGAGAACTTTCTATGATTATTTAATTAGGATCCTGAGAACGTAACGTGAGAAGTCGTAGTCACGCTATCATGTTAGTTATAGTATGTAGTCCTTCTTAGTTTTATAATCCTAATTATTACTCAAATGCGTAGTTTTATAATTGCTAGTTTTTTACACATTGTGAAATTCACTAATAAATCTCTTAGTATCTCTTATTTCCGTTTTTTAGTTTTAGGAATCAATACGATCTTTTATTTATAACTGGGGGCACGGCCGTGCACCCGCCATGTGAGCCAGCGGGTACGACCGGGACTATCTTTTCTCGAACGCATTCGTCGGATTTTTAGACCCTCATAGCTTCGGCCTCGATAAAACTAGAGGGTTCAAATTTTCAGGATCAAGTGTGGTCCATGGTCTAATAAAATTTTAAAAGTTTCATGCATCTAGCTTTTATACTTTCGATTTTATTGATACCTAAAATACGCCGATTTGGCACAAATTAATTGATGATCATAAAAAAGATAAAGTACTTTCTGAAGTCTTAGAAAGCTGAAATTTGGTATGTAGGCTACAATTTGCACACAAACAACAGAATAATCGGCCAAGTGCGAGTCGGACTCGCGCACGAAGGGTTCCGTACTATCATCTATAATAGAAAATCACGTTTGTTGTAGGTATACTAATTTTTAGTCTGTTTTAGTTGTTATATAAATCCATGAGAGTTTATTTTTGCTTTTCGGGTAGTTTTGATAAAATCTATTGCTCAATTCGAAATTGTATCCATAAAGGGCTATGGTAACTAAATAGTGCACAGTACGTGCCAGCATTTAAGTCAATATTGCTAAAAACGTTATCTATTTGAGTATAACCCGTTGTTTAGTTCTGTTTATAAAATAACGAGAAATCAACGAAATTCCAAGTAGTAAATTGCAAACTTATAGGTAGGTTTTCGATACACATCCGGGCAACATGACGACGCTCGCGCGAATACGCGCGGCTATGGCTCGCTCCGTGATGTTACCTCCCCCGCTACCCGGGCGGCCGTTGCTTAGCAACCGCCTCGCGCTCACGCCACCACCACACCGCGACGCGGCGCTCGCACCGCGTTTAGATGCACGGATTATTTTCATTTTGTGAGTTTTTATGTATTAGATTAGGTATTTATTTTTATAGTTAATATATTTCTAAATATTTACTTACAAATATTCAAGTTTCTACCTGTTAATTAAGATCGAGTAAAAATTGCTTAAAAATTACGTTTGTTGTATGGGAGCCCCCCTTTAATATTTACTTTATTGTTATTTAATTATTTATTTTGAAAGGTAATATACAAGTAAATATTTTGTGAAAATTTGAAGCGTCTACCTGTTACCGTTTTTAATATTGAGCAAACAAATACGAAAAAACACGTTTATTGTATGGGAACCCCCCTTAATTTTTTTTTTTAATTTTTAGTATTTGTTGTTATAGCGGCAACGGAAATACATCATTTGTGAAAATTTCAGCTTTCTAGCTATAACGGTTTATGAGATTCAGCCTGGAGACAGACAGACAGACAGACAGACAGACAGACAGACAGACAGACAGACAGTGAAGTCTTAGTAATAGGGTCCCGTTTTTACCCTTTGGGTACGGAACCCTAAAAACACGTTTATTGTATGGGAACCCCCCTTATTTTTTTTATTTTTTATTTTTAGTATTTGTTGTTATAGCGGCAACGGAAATACATCATTTGTGAAAATTTCAGCTTTCTAGCTATAACGGTTTATGAGATACAGCCTGGAGACAGACAGACAGACAGACAGACAGACAGCGAAGTCTTAGTAATAGGGTCCCGTTTTTACCCTTTGGGTACGGAACCCTAAAAAGGAAATAAGACGTACAATATGAGTAACGAAATAATTTTTTTGGGAGAAGGGCTAGGGCCCTATCGTCTATACTACAGTTCATAGTATGCCTGGAAAAGGTTCATGCCTTTTCCATTCACTGACATTTACTCAATCTATAGAAGACCGTATTTGATGTATAAGTTAAGGTGTGCTATTGTTCGTTATGTTGTAGAATATTGGGACGATTTGCAACTTTATACTTGTGCTGAAGAGTGTATCTGGAAACCGACTCTTATTCTCCTTATTCTCGCGCTATAGTATGGCGCCACATCAGAATTGAAGGTTACAGCAGCTATCATCTATTTTAAGTAATAAGTCAACAAGAAAAACAGGCTATGACAGAGAGTGTACTGCTAAAAAAATGATAACAGATGCACAGGGAAATACATTCCGTTAAAAGAAAACGTTGCAGAAATTACAGGGTCTCTTACAAATAGAAATGAAGTCCCACCAAAAACATTTCATGTAAAATTGGTTGCCATGTGTCGCATTGTCATGCCACTTTCACTGACAAAAAGATATCAGATGAGATCTGACTGAATCTGAAGAGCCAAGCCGCTAACTCTACAAAATCTAACGCTACAATACTTATCTCTGTAAGTCTTAAATCTTGGTCAAAAAGCATGGCTTGGTCGTTTCACTTTCATGGAACTATTACATTACTATTCCAATTATACAACATTCAAGAGCAGTACTTTTAGCTTCTTTTTCTTCCTTATAAGTCCATGTACGACATGTTATGCGACATATGTTTGTAACTGACCGCCGGAAAACGGCCAAGCCATGCTTTTTTTACCAAGATTGAAGGCTTACAGAGATAAGTATTGTAGCGTTAGATTTTGTAGAGTTAGCGGCTTGACTCTTCAGATTTAGTCAGATCTCATCTGATATCTTTTTGTCAGTGAAAGTGGCATGACAATGCGACACATGGCAACCAATTTTACATGAAATGTTTTTGGTGGGATTGTATTTTTATACTTATTTATTAACCGTTCTTTTAACTGCAACGTACCCTATTAGATGCAACGTACCCTATTAGATGTAACGTTACACATTTCAGTGATAACAGGCGAAATTCATTATCATTATTGTAATCGCGAATATCACAATATGGTACCATTGTGGAGGTAGCTCTCGTGGCGTAGCTTGACTTGTGCTTGTGTCTGGAACCCCTATCATGTCACCTACGCGCGAATGCTTGAAAAAGTCCAAAAGGCCTTTTTAAGGTCGCTGTATAAGAAAATTTATGGTTACTATCCGTTTCTGTATCCAACTAAATTCCTGCTCGGTCAGCTTGGTTACAACTCTTTGGAAGTTAGAAGGATGTTAGACCGGCTAACTATCTGCTGTAAGGCGCTTAGGGGGTCCGTCGATTCTATACGTCTGCACGACTTGCTATGCGTACTGTTCGTACCGGACGAGCCCGGGGTTCCAGCAAACAGACGTGGTCGCCCACATGACCTGTTCCACGTAGATCGCGGTCGCACAGTAGCACGTTCTATGTCGCCCCTGAATCGTGCCCGTCGCCACTTAAACGCACTCCTTGCTGCCAACCCTGATTGTGACATCTTTTGTGATAACTGGAAGACTATTTTAAGTACCTCCTTGACTTATTGTGAAAATCAATTGGATCAATGGGACAGATGTAAAAAGCCTGATGATTCATTGGACTTTGACGATAACCTTTGAGTTTATTGACTTGATACTCTGAGTACTTACCCGAACGGTATATTTTACTTTGTTTGACATAATTATTTTTTTTGTATTGACATGCTAGCCGTATTGCCCATTTGATATTTTTGTATTGACATTTTAAATGATATTGTATTTATATAATGAATATTTTGTAATCCTCAGACATTTGGCTGAAATTTGGCACACAGGTAGTTTATAATCTGAATTAACACTTAAGATACTTTTTATCCCGATATTCCCGCGGGAACGGGTAAAACAGGATTAAACCTATTTCCTACCTCAAAAAAATCACCGACAACTGTTCCATTATAAATGTGTTTTAAGGTAAGGAGAGGGGAGAAGGGGGGAGGGGGGTGTTTCGAGTGTATGTATGTGGGTATGTATGTATATCTGTATGTTTCTATATGATCGCCTAAAGTCTAAAGGGCTTGACCGATTTTGATGTGAGAGGTGTCGTTAGATTCGTTTTCACTTGCTGAGTGTCAAAGGCTATACATATTTTTTTGTAATAAAAATCATACATCTCACACAAATATAAAAAACGCGTGTTTTTGTAACTTCCAGCGAACTTTTTCGTAATAAACAAGTGATTTTACTAGATATTTTCTAAAGAATGCGCAATAATCTTTTACAGCGATTGTACGCATACTTTCTCACAAGAAACGTACACTCAACAGCGTATTAAGCGTAAAGAAATCGTAAGTAAGGCTGCAAAAACCTCTTTTCTGCACTCGGGTATTTTGTTTTTCTTTTAACATTGATACTTGTAGAGTGTATGTATGTATGTATGTATATTTCTTTGACACGCCCTAGAGCCTAAACGGCTTGACGGATTTTGATGTGAGTGGTGTCAATAGATTCGTCTTAGTTTTGAGAGTGACACTGGGTACATCAAAAAAAAAAACATAAGTTATGCTGCAAAAACCTCTTTTCTGCAGTCGGGTATTTTGTTTTTCTTTTAACATTGATACTTGTTCCGTTTTTATCTCAATAAACGAATTTATCATTTATCATTTTATCAATGACTAGGTGTTTTGGAATAATCACCAATGTCAAACAACGGAGGGACTGGTCAATCTTCGGATGGGTGACCGTGAGCGGCATTTCTTTTTGAGCGCTACCGTGGGTCGGTTGACACTTTTAAATTGTAGGTCCGGTTGCTTGTTTAAAAAAAATAGCAAACGTCAAGCCAGGTCAGAGGCTTAGTCTATACGAACTTCCACAGCAAGAAAAAGCAAGCAATAGCAAGCACAGCAAGCAATATAAAGCAACAGCAAGCGATAGCAACAATAGCAAGCAATAGCAAGCAATAGCAAGCAAAAGCAAACAATAGCTAGCAACAGTATGCAACAGCAAGCAAATACATACAATAGCAAGCAATGCAATAGAAACCACAACAAGAAATAGCAGGCAACAGTAAGCAATAGCAAGCAAGCAAGCAAGCAAGCAAGCAAGCAAGCAAGCAAGCAAGCAAGCAAGCAAGCAAGCAAGCAAGCAAGCAAGCAAGCAAGCAAGCAAGCAAGCAAGCAAGCAAGCAAGCAAGCAAGCAAGCAAGCAAGCAAGCAAGCAAGCAAGCAAGCAAGCAAGCAAGCAAGCAAGCAAGCAAGCAAGCAAGCAAGCAAGCAAGCAAGCAAGCAAGCAAGCAAGCAAGCAAGCAAGCAAGCAAGCAAGCAAGCAAGCAAGCAAGCAAGCAAGCAAGCAAGCAAGCAAGCAAGCAAGCAAGCAAGCAAGCAAGCAAGCAAGCAAGCAAGCAAGCAAGCAAGCAAGCAAGCAAGCAAGCAAGCAAGCAAGCAAGCAAGCAAGCAAGCAAGCAAGCAAGCAAGCAAGCAAGCAAGCAAGCAAGCAAGCAAGCAAGCAAGCAAGCAAGCAAGCAAGCAAGCAAGCAAGCAAGCAAGCAAGCAAGCAAGCAAGCAAGCAAGCAAGCAAGCAAGCAAGCAAGCAAGCAAGCAAGCAAGCAAGCAAGCAAGCAAGCAAGCAAGCAAGCAAGCAAGCAAGCAAGCAAGCAAGCAAGCAAGCAAGCAAGCAAGCAAGCAAGCAAGCAAGCAAGCAAGCAAGCAAGCAAGCAAGCAAGCAAGCAAGCAAGCAAGCAAGCAAGCAAGCAAGCAAGCAAGCAAGCAAGCAAGCAAGCAAGCAAGCAAGCAAGCAAGCAAGCAAGCAAGCAAGCAAGCAAGCAAGCAAGCAAGCAAGCAAGCAAGCAAGCAAGCAAGCAAGCAAGCAAGCAAGCAAGCAAGCAAGCAAGCAAGCAAGCAAGCAAGCAAGCAAGCAAGCAAGCAAGCAAGCAAGCAAGCAAGCAAGCAAGCAAGCAAGCAAGCAAGCAAGCAAGCAAGCAAGCAAGCAAGCAAGCAAGCAAGCAAGCAAGCAAGCAAGCAAGCAAGCAAGCAAGCAAGCAAGCAAGCAAGCAAGCAAGCAAGCAAGCAAGCAAGCAAGCAAGCAAGCAAGCAAGCAAGCAAGCAAGCAAGCAAGCAAGCAAGCAAGCAAGCAAGCAAGCAAGCAAGCAAGCAAGCAAGCAAGCAAGCAAGCAAGCAAGCAAGCAAGCAAGCAAGCAAGCAAGCAAGCAAGCAAGCAAGCAAGCAAGCAAGCAAGCAAGCAAGCAAGCAAGCAAGCAAGCAAGCAAGCAAGCAAGCAAGCAAGCAAGCAAGCAAGCAAGCAAGCAAGCAAGCAAGCAAGCAAGCAAGCAAGCAAGCAAGCAAGCAAGCAAGCAAGCAAGCAAGCAAGCAAGCAAGCAAGCAAGCAAGCAAGCAAGCAAGCAAGCAAGCAAGCAAGCAAGCAAGCAAGCAAGCAAGCAAGCAAGCAAGCAAGCAAGCAAGCAAGCAAGCAAGCAAGCAAGCAAGCAAGCAAGCAAGCAAGCAAGCAAGCAAGCAAGCAAGCAAGCAAGCAAGCAAGCAAGCAAGCAAGCAAGCAAGCAAGCAAGCAAGCAAGCAAGCAAGCAAGCAAGCAAGCAAGCAAGCAAGCAAGCAAGCAAGCAAGCAAGCAAGCAAGCAAGCAAGCAAGCAAGCAAGCAAGCAAGCAAGCAAGCAAGCAAGCAAGCAAGCAAGCAAGCAAGCAAGCAAGCAAGCAAGCAAGCAAGCAAGCAAGCAAGCAAGCAAGCAAGCAAGCAAGCAAGCAAGCAAGCAAGCAAGCAAGCAAGCAAGCAAGCAAGCAAGCAAGCAAGCAAGCAAGCAAGCAAGCAAGCAAGCAAGCAAGCAAGCAAGCAAGCAAGCAAGCAAGCAAGCAAGCAAGCAAGCAAGCAAGCAAGCAAGCAAGCAAGCAAGCAAGCAAGCAAGCAAGCAAGCAAGCAAGCAAGCAAGCAAGCAAGCAAGCAAGCAAGCAAGCAAGCAAGCAAGCAAGCAAGCAAGCAAGCAAGCAAGCAAGCAAGCAAGCAAGCAAGCAAGCAAGCAAGCAAGCAAGCAAGCAAGCAAGCAAGCAAGCAAGCAAGCAAGCAAGCAAGCAAGCAAGCAAGCAAGCAAGCAAGCAAGCAAGCAAGCAAGCAAGCAAGCAAGCAAGCAAGCAAGCAAGCAAGCAAGCAAGCAAGCAAGCAAGCAAGCAAGCAAGCAAGCAAGCAAGCAAGCAAGCAAGCAAGCAAGCAAGCAAGCAAGCAAGCAAGCAAGCAAGCAAGCAAGCAAGCAAGCAAGCAAGCAAGCAAGCAAGCAAGCAAGCAAGCAAGCAAGCAAGCAAGCAAGCTTAGGTTTTTTTTTTTTTTTTTTTTATAAATAAAGTTATTCACCACAGACTCCAGGGTCTGTGCCATTTTTTAACATAAACTTTTTATTTTATTATAAATTTCATTAAAATTCTTAATCTATTCTTATTTAATTAGTACGAGAGGATGTTTTTTTTTTTTTTTTTTTTTTTTAATTATATATTGTATTTTTTATTTATTTCACTTCCCTTTTTTTTTTTTTTTTTTTACATTATATTATATACTATAACTATCATGTGCGTGCCACGAGCAGACCAGCGTCCCGCAAGCAGCGCCCGATCACGAGTCTGACGCGCATGCCAGCCATCGCCCTCCTCAACCATATTTGAGGGAAGAGAGCGACCCGCCACACGACGCCGCCGCTAGAAGGAGCTTCCGATGGTGAGCATGAATGCTCAGGGCACACACATGACAACACGTTTCTACAACTATGAACAATATTTTCTATCTAAGTTTACACAGACGTAATTTTTTTACTTAATTAGGGCTGTACGACGTGTCGCATGGTCTCCACCACCGCCTCATTCCGATCTTTGATTGCCATCTGCAAGTTGTAGTCGCAGATGGTCTTAGATGACGCAGCCACCGCGCGTTGCACATATCGGCTGATGGCATCTTCATAGTCGTCGGAATAGTACGTGAAGCACCTCGTGTGCCGCGAAATCGCCACGACTGCATGTGGGACACTGTCGTGCAAGCTTTGCCTTTCTTTGGTCTTTATAACGATTACCGACTCGCATTTAAGTCCCTGAGCTTCATGAATGGTAAGTGTGCACGACCCATTGCCCTCGCCAAAACCCTGGTTGATCAGGGTCTCCTTTTCCTCTTGCGTGTGAACTAAAAAGAGGGTGTTGGGGAGGGTGCTAGGTAAATGTGCTCCAGTGTACCTTTTCCGCTCTAGAGACCTAATACGGGGAACTGAGGAGTATATACCGGAGTATATCTCCCCCAACGCGTACGCAACGTCCATTGGGCATCGGTTTGTGCAAAGAAACTCCTGGTTGATGTTGGTAACCAGGTCAGGGCGGCAGTACCTTAACTCGAAGAGATTTTCCCTGTCGATAAAAGGCAACTGATTTACATCTCCGATAAGGACAAGTTCGTTAGCACCAGACAGCCGAGAAGCCATCACTGTGGCTCCAAAATGGTTCATGAGAGCCTCGTCCACCAGTAGGCGGTCACGGTGCTCTCGCTTCCTGAATCCATTTACGAGTACAGAAGCCATAGTTCGCACCTTGGTTTTCACCAGGTCACCCACTCGGTGCGCTAGCTTCTCCCTCAGATCTTTGGCTGCTTCAGATGTTGTGGTGATGATAACGTCCTTGTCCACATCAAAGTGTCTTACTACCCATGTAGACTTTCCACATCCCGGAACGCCATTGATCCACCGTATTTTTGGTATCGTCCAGCTTTCCCACTGTGCATCGATTTCAGGGTTCCCGATGATGGCTTTAGCCATCTCGAGAACTCTGTCCTCTAGCATTATTTTGGTACATTGGGCGATAACTACGATAGGATCATTTGGAGGTGTTGCGTACTTCAGTTTTCCAGTCCGCTTCGTCTCAGCCGCGTCCAGCGCCACAAAACCATTTCCTGCACTGTAAGCTGCCATGTACTCGCCTTTTACGGCTCCCATGATGAACTGGGATGTATCATTATTGTACATGGCTGCTTTTGCCTCCTCCAATCTCACCTTCAGGAGACCTTCATTACCGTGCCTGAAAGACTGCATGATGTTTTCGCAGGTTATGAGATTGACCTGTCTGGTCGCTCTCGTCACGGCTAGAAATTCGAGGAGGGCGTTCCTGGCATGTTCCTGCGGCGTCGAGGCGGGGATGAGACGTGGCGGACTGACTTGTCCCTTGTCGGCTCTCGTACTGACCTTCGGGTGCAGTTGCAGCTGCACCTTTGACGTTGTTATCAGGAAGGGCTTACTTTGCTTTGGAGTCTTGGGGGATTTCCGGAATAAGCTCTGCGTAGCAGTACTGAACGCCGTCCAGAGAGCGGAGACTCGGCCTTCGCTCTCCTCACGGCGACCGCTTTGATGTGCGGCGGCTTTTTCAGCATCCACTTTCTGTTGCGCCCGTTCAGATCCGCTTAATTCTGGAACTGGATGTCCCCGGCCGTTTGCTGCAGTGGTACGTTTGACTGCGGGTGTCTTTAGAAAACCAAGATTTTCGCCTCTGTCTTCGTACACTACGACCTCATGGTGTTCTGAGGCCTTCGTGCAACCTAGCCGATCCTCGACTTCACATTTCCAGAACTCAACGTTCATTGCGTCGACGCTTATCACACGGGGGATCCCGTCCGCTGGTGTTTCTAATTCCGAGAGCAACAGGCTTGCCTGAGCGAAAGGAGACCGGTCTGTCCACTCGAACAGCGCGATCGTCTTGTTCTTTGATCGCACCAGTCGGCATCGGTTACCGGCCACCTCAGTCTCAGGCAGAGCGTCGTAAGCCTTCCGCTTCATAGTGACTTTAGCGGTGCTCCCGTTTAGCAGGCATGAGATTCCCGGTGACATGCGGACGCGCTTCTTCTCCGGAGCAATACAGAAGCTTATTCCAAATCTTTCCTTATTACTGTCCATGAACAGAGCCACACTGCGAAGACGAATTCCTGGGACCCCTCTTTCTGTGCTTGCTAATAGGTGGTTGGTAGCAAAGCTTTTGATGGGGGCATCTTCTACAGGGACTCGCGCAGTTACTGTTGTTGGGAGTGTGACGTTTTGCGTAGGTGGAGGAGGGGGGAGTGTTTCTAGGGTGGAGTTTCTTTTTGTCGCTGTTCTGAAGGACCTGTCAATGAAAGACAAAAGATATTGTCTACACTTCGAATCTGCCAAGATGTTATGGAGATCGTTTATCGAGAATTTCCTGTCTATTTTCATTTCCAGGTCCATTCGGGCAGCCAAAAAACGGGGACAATCAAAGAGTATGTGCCAAACCGATTCAGAGACATCGGAATCGCACTCACATCCAGGGCTTTCTTTTAACTTGAATCTGTACAAGTACTCGGCTATTCCTCCGTGTCCCGTCAAAGCTTGCACGTGGTAGGGGGTAAGTTTTGTAGTCCTCGTGAACCGATATGCGTCTGCAATATCAGGGAGGAACTTACGTGTTACCGCGCCCGTGCTGGAGGTTTCGTATCTATCCTGCCATTGCTGAATAGATTCCTCACGGATCTTCTTTTTGACATAGGACAAGGGGATCCCCTCGTAGTCCCGGGAGGCGTCTGTGAGTGCCGCTGATTTCGCGAGCTCGTCGGCTCTTTCGTTTCCAGCGGTACCCACATGCGCCCTTAACCAAAACAAACGAACAGATCTCCCTTTAGCGCCGATCGTACCAATGTTTTCCTTAATGCACTTCACCAAGGGATGGCTCGTGTTGGGATTTCTCAGCAATTCGAGTGAAGATCTTGAGTCACTCAATATGTTGACCAAAGGGGCTCTGCTGGATCTCACCATCTGAGTTGCCCGGTAAAGAGCATAAAGTTCCGACTGGAACTCCGTGCATTCGGAGTGTAGCTTGAACTTGGAGTATTTGACTTCTCTACCATCCTCCCACCAGGTTAGGGCAGCACCAACTTGACCCTCTATTTTGCTGCCATCTGTGTATATTTTGGGTCCTTACATTGTCACGTTACACCATAAGAGCTACCTACGGGTGCAACGGACTGTTAGGCCTAATAGGTGCAGAACTACTGAAGATTCTACCTAACCTAAATAGACCTTAATTAGATTAAATAAAAAAGGAAAATATAATAGTACATTGTTTATTTTGGTAAAGGTAGATTTATAAAAACATGGGTTAATTTTCTGAACATCAAATCTACTACAAAAAAGGGGCTCCTGGAAGCGACCGGAGTCTATAGGACTCTGGATAAGTTTAAGGGGAAGTATTAGTTGGAGATCAAGATACGAATCTCCATGCAGGTTCTCTCCTCATCGGGGAGAAATTAGAAATCCTCATTCGAGGATTAAAGTTAAGAACAGTACCTGTGGTTTTTATGATGGTACCTCATATACCATGGGACCATGCTTTTCAGTGAGGTAATTTTAAAATTGGGTTCTTCAACACCCAAACATCCCGGGCAAATTATTAACCCAGGGAGATCCCTGGGATCTTCAGCTGAAATTTCACTTTACACAATGATGTACTATTTAGCTGAAATCTCACTTCACATTTACTTTTATAACGATGTACTATTATCGTTTATCTATTTTATAATAAAAAAAGGGTAAAAATATACTGGTCGAAGATACCTCCGTGCTGGAGTAAACTCATCGAAAACTGAACAAAAACTGAACTGCTAAAGGCTGAGGTGTTCCGTTTTTATGCAGATTTCCTGGTTCCATTTACAATATAGACATAGAATACATGGAATTAATTTGAAATATATGGCCAGTAAATCTGCGTAAAATCTCAATAAACCTTTTCGTTATTGATTAAAAACTCAAAATAAAAAGAAATAATTTTGAGAGATTCTATCTCTTTGGCACGGCTAAGCTGTCAGCGTAAAAATATTAATACGAAATCAAAGAGAATGAACATTAAAATATTTTAAATTTTCAGCTTAAATAGAGAAATAGAGGCTTTTAGAAGCCAGCACAGCATAGAAGAAGCTGTAGAAAATGTATATGAAAGCATTAATGTTACTTAAACACAAAAACAAAAATACATATACATTACAATTCCCCGAAAACCCCTGAAAAATTTTCGACACAGAGAAAATTTTGACGGTTAAGAATAAGACCTCACTCTTTCATACACCTTGCACAACTTCTTACATTCACCAAACATCCTACATTCATACTGGAGAGATATGGTTCACATTCGATGACGCATACTCAACAAGGAAATATTCAGAATCTATTACGTTGGCTTATTTTTTTAAATTAGGTGTCGTAACCCGCACCTGTTTGAAAACCACTAAGTAATGAAAATAATATTAACGTAGGCTTATTTTTTTACAGGTGTCGTAACCCGCACCAACTAGAAGACTCAAATAGTCCATAACGAGGGCTTATTGTTATAGATGTCGTAACCCGCACCTTTAAAGAAAACTATCAAGTAGTTTTTAAGTAATCAAGAGTATTAGAGACTCTAGAAAAGAAACTTTATTGCAAAGTTTAGCAATATAAGATAAATATAATAATATCATTAAAGCAAATAAAGTTATTATGCCGTTAATGTTTTTGCAGTTAGTGGACACCACTATTTGTAGCTAAATAGTCCACTAGAGCTGCCCAAAAAAAAAACAAAAGGGTTATATAAATAAGCCAAATAGTTCTGTTTCCTTGTGAGTTTACAAAAAAACTTAAGACTAAATTACAAGTATTAACCTAAACTTTGAAGTCTTTAACATGCCATTTTCCTCTCGATCCATTAGGATCCTCTAAGATAAATACTAATGGGGATAACTTTTCAATGATTTTACATTTGATGAATCTAGGAGCCAACTTTGCACTGAAATATGCTCCAGCATTACTTTGAACATAATTTTTACGCCAAACAATATCACCCACATTAAATTCCTTGAAAATGTGTCTAGTGTTATAATGTGAAGCGTTTCTGTTATGGGCGTTGTGAAGTGCAATTTGAACTTTGTCAAAAATGTTGGAAAGTAATCCGAGATTAGAGGCATAGATATCTCTTGGGACAAATATAATCTCGTCGAGATTAGTACAATTCGCATAGGTTGATCCACAAAGTATTGTTTCTCTACCGAACACCAAAAATGATGGGGAATATCCAGTAGTAGCATTGACAGTAGAGTTTAAGGCGAATTGAATTTTAGGCAAATGTAAGTCCCAAGATCGATGGTCGTCACCTACTAATTGTGCAAGGGCAGTAATAATTGTCCTATTATAGCGCTCAGTAGGGTTAACTTGAGGACAATATCTTGGTGAAAAGAAAATGAAAGGTATTTTGTATCTATTCAAGAATGAATTAAATTCATTCGACTGCATTTGCGAACCATTGTCCATTATAATCGTTTGTGGGATCCCATGCACAAGAAATACATAATTCTCTAAGATTTTAATCATGTTTGCAGCTGTAGCACGCTTGAGAGGAAAAACAAGGCAATACTTCGAAAAAGAACAGGTAATCACAAGAATGTGTTGATTACGCAGTCTTGTCATTGGGAAAGGACCCATCAAATCAAGAGAAATGTTCTGGAAAGGCCTAGAACAAATTTTAGGTTTTCCCATTGGACCATATGGCGAGTGATTAGAATATTTATAAGCAAGACAAGTTTCACAAGTAGAACAATATTTTGCTACTTCTTTAAACATACCAGACCAATAGTATTTCAAAGATAACTTTTTATAAGTCTTGAAAACACCTAAATGAGGATTATTTTCCGAACCGCCGTGAGCAGATTTTATTATATCTGATCTCTCAGCTGGCGGAGGAGTTTCTTTCCAATCAAAGTCGTCATTCAAATAATTAGGAGAAGGGGAATGGCGATATATTTTACCATTTTCAATCTTATAGTTAGGAAAAGCGTCAGGATTATCACGACAGCCAATTAAGAGGTTGTTGAAACGTTCCAGTTGAGGAATGGGATCGCTTACAATAGGTTCCACTATTCCAATAGTTTCAATATTATTAGTGCTCAACCTATTCCGAGAAAGTAAATCCGGAACATCATTATCTTTTCCTCTTTTATGTTTCAGAATGAAGTTATAACAAGATAATCGAAGACTCCATCTCGCTAATCTACCAGAGGGATTAGTCAAGCTTTGGAACCATTTTAAAGCAGCGTGATCTGTATAGACCGTGAATCGTTTTCCGTTATCTAGATAACAACGCCAATGTTCAAGCGCGGTAATCACAGCCAAAGTTTCACGTTCAGTAGTAGAGTAGTTTTGTTCATTTTTATTAAACGTTCTGCTCATATAAGCAATGACTACTTCTTTATCATCTTGTTCTTGAGTTAACATAGCACCAAGTCCAAAATTAGATGCATCACAATGGACAGAAAAGGGCTGATCAAAATTAGGACATGCTAAAATTGGGGTGGAAATCAAACATTCCTTTAACTTATTAAAAGCAGCTTCAGCTTCATCATTCCACAAAAACTTGGGGGCATTTTTACCAGATGAGGTAAGTTTGCTTAGAGGAGAAGCAATTGAACTGAAGTTAGGAATAAAACGTCGAAACCAACTGCATGTGCGAATTTTCTTATTTCCTTTTTTGAGGTAGGAGCAGGAAATGCTAAAATAGCCTCGATTTTACTAGGATCAGCACGTAAACCTTGCTCATCAACAATATAGCCAAGATATTTCAGCTCATTTCTAAAGAATTGGCTTTTTCCGAAGTTGATAGTAAGACCGGCATACGAAAGTTTTTGAAAAACTTTCAATAAAAGAGAGATATGCTCCTCAAATTGGCTGCTGATGATGATGATATCGTCAAGATAACAAAAGACTTTATTGTCAAAGTCAGGTGTAAACAGCGTATCCATTAATCTTTGCTGCGTAGCAGGTGCATTAGTTAATCCAAAGGGCATGACAACAAATCTGTACATACCACGACCTGGTACATAAAATGCCGTTTTGTCACGATCAGCGCCATCTAGCGGAATTTCCCAGAAAGCTTTAGCGATATCAATGCTAGAAAGGTACTTAGCATCCTTTAAATTGTCTAAGATCTCATTGACGAAAGGGAGACTATAAGCATCACGACGAGTTACTGAATTAAGTTTTCTACTATCGACACAAAACCGCCATTCACCATTCTTTTTAGGTGTTATAATGACTGGCGATAACCAAGGGCTTTCGCATGGTTCAATGACATTCAGTTTTAGCATTTCATCAACTTCATTAATTAAAGCTTTTTGCTTTTCAGGCGATAATCTGTAACAACGTTGTTTAATAGGTAAAGCATTGCCTGTGTCAATTTTATGACTAACCAAATTAGTACGACCCAAAGAACCTTTTTTTTCGAAAGAAATATCTTCGAAACGTTTAGTAATATCAAGCGCGATGGCTTTCTGATCTTCAGATAAATGATCATAAGAAAATACTTTTTTCTCGATACAAGAAGTTACATTTTGGTTGGGTTCAGTATTCGACTGAATAGAGAGAATTTGAGGAGTCAAATTAATTTTTTTCCAAAAGTCCCACCCTAATATAATAGAAGGATGAAGATCCGGAAACACGAAAGCTTTAATGATATGAGTTTCATTATTAAATGTTATTGGTAAATTAATATAACCAATAGACGTTGCTTTCTGTTTATTAGCTACGAGAACTTGAGCTGGTGACTTGAATAAGATAAAACCTAACTTAAGTAAATCTAAATGGGAATTATTTGCCAAAACTGTTATGTTGCTACCGCTATCAAGTAAAGCAGAAAATGTTTTGTTATTGATAGAAATATCAATAAAAGGTCGATCAAAATCATTCTGATCTTTGTAAAATACTGAAGTGGTTTTATAACAGCGCATAAATTTTTTGACAAAAGATAACCATTCTTCCCATTCTATAGAATCAGATTTGTTAGGTGTTAAAGACTTACTCAAGTCAGTACCTAGTTTTTTTCCTGATTAGAATTGGAAGGATTGCATTTTGGGCAATCAATAGATTTAAATTCTTTTAGACCGCATCTAAAACAAATGACGATCTTGGGAGCAGTGCAATTTCTTAAATTATGACCGTGTATACGACAACGGACGCAGTAGCTCGTCTTTGATTTCCCTATTTGGGGAGAAGTTGGCCTCGTCTCTATTTGCAAAGCATTTATTTGCTTAGATATATTAGAAGACGATTGTCGATATCCAAATTCAGCAGCACATGAGGAACTTTCTGAGCGGGGCTCATGAAAGTTACAGTCTCTTTGGGACATTTGTTCACAACTCTGACATGCTGTTATCAAGGAATCGACAGAGTTGACTTCTTTTAAAGTGACAAAAACTGAGTAACATGGTCTAATGTTATGAAGCAGAATTTCCAGTTGTTCTTGCTCATTTAATTTTTTTGAAAGTCGAGCAAACATTCCAAACATAATGGAAACGAAAACTATAATAGATTCCGAAACACCTTGCGTTCGGTTTCTAATCGCTTCCATTAATTTATAGTCATAATCATAAAGACCAAAGTCTTTTATCAATAACATATGGATATCATTCCAAGTCAAAGTAGGGTTACGACTATATTGAAATCGAAACCAATGTAAAGCATCGCCTGAAAATATATCATATGCATGTTTGCATAGCATGACATCCGTAATGTTACGCGAGATTCTAAATTCTTGGAGTTTCTGGAGAAAAGATCGCGGACAAGTTTTTCCATCAAAAGAAAAAGATTTCAGTTCCTTAGCCACATTAAAGGCATTAGAAGTTGAGCAACTATTCTGCACAGGGTTGTTATTGTTAAGGTTATGTTGGATTACACCAGTCTGCACAGGATAGTGAATAGAGGTTGACGGAAGAGATAGAGGAGGATTTTCTACTGAAGCGTAAGTTACGGTAGTATTTAAGGGGTCAGTATAAATTTGGGGATTAAGCATTGTAGGGTTTAATAGGGGGGTTGTCTGGACTGTCTGAATTGTCTGTATTTCAGGCTCATGAATTTCTGCTGTAACAGATTCAGAAGTAAATGTCTTTTCAAATCTTTTGTCGAGAAGATAAAACTTAGACTTGATATCTGAACAAGTCTCAATTAAAGTTGAAGGGACAGCCTTAATACGATCCAACCTATAGAAAAGGTGGTTAACAAAAGCTTCAACCTTCTTATAGAGAGCTTTATCTCGACATGATTCAAGTTGAGAAACTTTTTGTTCCAAATATTGGAGAGTATTCTCTGCTTGAAATAAATCTTCTTTTGCGGATAAAGAAGAGGAAAGAATATCTTCAGGTAGGATATAAGCAAGTTTATCCAATTGTTCTTTCAAGACAATTAGGGTTTCAGCGGGTTTTTCACCTCTGATATTGACCTCGTACTCCAATTCAGCCTTATTCAAGTAAATAAATTTAATAGGTCGAGCCATTATTAAAAATCACGAAGTCGCTATGGATAAGACAATTAGAAACAGATATCTATTAAATTGTTTATTTAATTATTATTTTTTTTTGGCCAATTTTAGTAAAATTGTGACTATAAGAATGTAAAGCGGTAATGTATGTAGAATGAGAGGTGGAATAGCGACAGCTTAGTTTTCTTTTTATTCCACCGTCACTATTTTATCAAAAGATGAGTTACGGATTCCGCTGATTGAGCGAATAAACCCTAGGGAATTAAACTCAAAATGCTTCGAAGGACCTGCGGGTAAGCGTCAATTGAGAGAAAAACATACGTTAGATACAGGAAGCGTCTTGGAAATGGGATAAAAATGGGCACACCTGAGTTTCCTGGTCGGCGAACGCCTGCGGAGCAGATGGTGATGGTCCTCTGCTAGTCCGAATCTTCTCCACGGCCGTGGAGCGTGAGGTTTCCGTAGCAGGTGTTTTCTTCAGAGTGCGTTGATTTTTTAAAATATGGGCTGCGGTTACTCGGCGCGCGATTAGGTCCGCTTGCGGGTGCTGATTTTTGCGAATGCTCGCGTAGATGTACCCAATAGGTCGGGGATGGGAGACAGGACAAAAAGGCGGGAATCGCGTTTTTGACATTGACAAGTAAAAGATTGAAAGAAGCTTGATATATGTAGTAACTTGCCCACAATGAGAGTTCGTGAATGGCGCCAATTCAAAATCTGGCCACAACATCCCCCCGGCCATAAAGGGTAACCTTTAGAAATTATTAAAAACGCTCAGTAGCGTCTGGATAGCGCGGATTGTGAAAATAGTGCGATATAGTTACAATCTACTTGTATCATGAAATGTTTTGTTGCTAATATTGACTTACATACTAATTATAGACTAAGTATCTATTGCTAATAACGGTTAGATGGCGGTTCGTACGTTATTGAGTAGGTAAAGGACTTAGCTTTACCACCGGGCGGATATATGTTCCGGAAGCAGTTCGCACTGCGACGACCCTGACCTGACCATCTTTAGCCGGGAACACCTCTTCCACGACTCCTAGCGGCCATGAAAGAGGAGGAGCGTTTTCGTTCATTATAATGACTACAACTCCTCTTTTGATCGGCACCGCAGAGGTATTCCATTTTTCTCGCGTCTGTAAGGTGTGCAAGTACTCGTCTCGCCAACGTTTCCAGAATGATTGGACTAATTTGTCCAAGAGGGTATGTCTTTGCGTAATTTGATCTACAGATTGTGCTACTTCAGCCGCGGGAAGAGACAAAAGAGGTGCGGTGTGTAAAAAGTGAGAAGGCGTTAGAGCGGTGGGTTCTGAAGGATCTGCACTAAGAACCGTCAGCGGACGCGAATTCTGGATACATTCAATTTGCGCAAGCAATGTTAGCCGCTCAATTGTGGAACCGGAGGTCCGCCATTTTCGTATTAACTGCGCACGCGCATCGCGATTTTCCGGGATTTTTCCCGGGATTTTTTAAAACCTAGATTTCTCCTAATTTTTTTATGAAAACTATATATAAAACTTATATCACTGTAATCCTACTGAATAAAGCTAACTGAATATCTAACGCATATATATTTTAATTAAATCAAAGTATCCCCTATCTAGGCTTAAAGTTGAGCATGCTGCATAAAGTTGATTTTTTTCGCAATGTTTTACGAAAAAATTCATATAAAAAAATATAAAAACCATTTCATACATATTATTGTTTTATTTACTTTAAAAAACAACAATAAACAGATATCCGAGATAAAAATAACATACTCCCATACATTGTTTAGATAATACGATCGTCAATAAGCACCCGCTGTTCAAGTGGCCATTAAGAAGGGTCGTAAAGCTCATAAAAAAAGGGTCATCCTTACAAATTAAATCTGAGAACTTCTATTGTGAAGTGGCTATTGATGTTTTGTTTATGTTATAGTAACACTCTATTAGCATCTGTGAACATTGTTTTAGCTCATAAAAATGTGTTTTAATTTTTTAATAAAGACCATAAAAAAACCTCGTTTGTAGCTGATGATGATGATGAAAAAACATGGAAAAAAATACGCTAAGTCAATTAGGACGTTATTGAGCAAAATGGGTTGCTCTATTTAAAAATATTTTTATGTGTTTATAATCTAATTAAAATGTTCTATAAAAGTAAATAAACAAACATACCTGTTGTAATTGAAGATATTTTGAAAAATCGGCTTTGAAAAGCCGACGGTGGTCCGACGGCGGTCCGACGGCACGCAGATGTAGACGTAGACGCTCACAGATTTAGTCATTTTTTTTGTAATTAAAATCACTTGAAATTTTTTTTAACACCTTTGTCGTATCACTGGATATATTTGGCACACTTATCACTATTTATTTTGATATGTTTTGAAGAAAATTTATTTTTAAAACACTTCACAATTTTTAATTACACGAATTTTGGCAGCACAATGGTCACATGACGTCACAGTGATCACTTTTTCGATAAAAATATTTCGATTTTTTGTTCACACTGACATGTATTTGACACTGTAATTAGGTTTTGTCACTATTTAACCACGTGTTAAATATAAAATCATATGTATTTAGTTGAAATAAATACTTAAAATCTTTATTTAATCATCAACTGGGAGACCGGCCGCCATGACGCTTTTAAACGATTTTCAACGTCCGCGCGCCGTATGGCGGTTCGTCGCGAACTAATGGAATATTCCCAAATATTTTCTATGCTTGGTAACAATTCTAACGGTTTTATTTCGTGTCTTTGTCTTTCATTTACACTCTAAACGCAGTTAGCGCTGCGTACAAGAGAGTCGGCTCTAGTTTTCGCGCCTTTTATTGACAGTTGACGTTCGTACCCAAATGGGTACGTGCGCCGTTCCTGCGGCTTTTTTTCTATACCCACGTGGGTACGGGCGCAGTTGATCGGCTAGGAGTTCTTCGTAGGAAAGAGTCTGCTGACCTATGACCCTGAAGAGGTGAGTTTTTATAGACTTGACCATGGATTCCCAGCATCCACCAAAATGGGGCGTCGCTGGCGGTATGAACTTCCAATCTATTCTATTTTCCGCGAGGACATCTTGAAAACGTGGTCGATATTCGTTGTTTAGGAAGGCATATAAATCGCGCAAATATGAATTGGCACCACGATAGTTGGTGGCGTTGTCGCTATACAAGCATTGCACGGGACCACGTCGCGAGAGGAAACGTTTAAGGGAAGCAATAAAACTTGCTGTACTGAGATCAAAAACTGCCTCAATGTGAATGGCGCGCGTAGTAATACATGTGAAGATGGAAAGGTAGACTTTACGAGCCTTGGCGCCTCTTGTACGTATCGGTGTGCAAAATAGAGGTCCGGCGTAATCGCAACCTGTATGGCAGAAAGCCTTCTCTGCTGTTCTGACTCGCGACTCAGGTAAGTCACCCATAACGGGGGTGTACCCTGGACGTGGTTTCAACTTGTGACAAGCATTGCATAAGTGTATACGATGGCGTATTACGCATCTCGCCGAAAGGATCCAGAAGCTTTCTCTCAACTTTGACATCAAGAGTTCTGGGCCCGCGTGTAGATATTTCTGGTGGTAGTAATCTATTAAGAGATCAATTACTCTATCTTTACGCGGTAGAACAATAGGATGTCTCTTATTAAAATTTTCGGTAGACAAATTCAAGCGCCCACCGACTAAAAGCAAGTCATCCTTTATAAATGGTCTCAGTTTAATCAGGCCGGGTGAGCAATCCTTGCCATTTCTGAGAAGACTGATGTCTGTAATGAAGTGCCTTTGCTGAACGTCTCTCAGTATGACTTGCTCGGCGAACTTGATATCGCTCGCGGTTACCATGGCTGACTCCCGATGTGGAAGTTTCTTCGCGAATCTCAAGACAAATACTACTATTCTAATTAATTTTGCCCAAGACGACGTTTTTTCCGACAGAGACTGAATCCAAGACTGATTGATCTCACCAGACACGACAGCGTATGTGCAAACCTTTTCCTCAGGAACGTGTTCCAATTCAGATTCATCGACTCTGCCGATGGGCCAACAGTCTGGGTCCCGTATGAGCCATGCAGGGCCTCGGAACCAGAGAGGATGATTAATTAGGTCACTAGGAAAAACTCCACGTGATAAGCAGTCTGCTGGGTTCTCGATTCCAGCGACGTGGTAAAAGCATCGTGCAGGAATGTTGTCGGTAGTCTTAACGACGCGGTTGGCAACGAAAATTTGCCAGCGGTGGGGAGAGGCATTGAGCCAACATAAAGTAACTTTAGAATCGGAGAATGCGTAGACATCAACGATTTTATGACGCTTGTTGTATATATCATGGACTTGGCGTAAGAGTTTGGAAAGCAGCTCAGCAGCACATAACTCAAGCCTTGCTATCGACTGTGGTTTCACAGGAGCAACCTTTGATTTGGCACAAATTATGTTTACCGTCACGTTACTGCCAAGAGTGACGTGCGCGTAAACGACTCCTCCGTATGCAGCCTGACTTGCATCAGCAAAGCCCACTAGTCTTACAGCGGACCCATCGCATACACCGAGGTGACGTGGTATTTTTAGTTCATTGAGCCTCGACAAATCAGCGTAAAATCTACGCCAAGTGTCCACAATGTTTTCGGGTGGCGACGCATCCCAGTCCAGTTTTAATAACCACAACTCTTTAATCAGTAACTTCGCGAACAAAATGGCGGGTGCCACAAAGCCCATAATATCCCAGAGTTTTGCGACCTCTGATAGGATTGACCGCTTAGTCCAAGTTCTGTCGTCCATTCGATTACATATATAAAATTCGAAGCAATCATCTACTTGGGACCAACGAAGTCCCAGGATTTTATATTCAGCGGGTGTGTCAAATTCAATTGACTCGGGTGACCGATGCGATGTCGGAATAGTGTCTAGTACTGCCTTTGAGTTACTGGTCCACTTTATCAAGTCAAACTGACCTCGTTTAAAAAGCTGGATGAGCTGTTGCGATGCAGTGATAGCAGAATTAACATCCTTTTCACTGAATACAACATCGTCCATGTATAGCGAAGTCGATGCGATCTTGGCAGCTTTTGGGAGCGACTCCTCTTCATCTTTGAGGAGGCTCTTTACTGACCTCAGTGCATGGTAAGGGCTAGATTTCAAACCAAAGCAAACCCTATTGAACTCGTACACCATCAAAGGTTCTGCTGGGTTGAATCTGTATAGAATGCGTTGGAATCGACGATCGGCTTCCCGCACACCTATTTGTAAAAACATCTGTTTGCAGTCAGCGGAAAGTGCAACTGAAAATAAGCGGTAGTTGAGGATGATAGTGAACAAGTCGCCTTGTAAATTGGGGCCGCTATGCAAGATGTCGTTAAGGGCAACCCCAGTGCTGCTCTTGCAACTAGCATCAAGAACAGAGCGGAATTTCCCGTTGTCTCGTACTACGGCGTGATGGGGTATTACGTAATACGGCTTATGATCATTGAGTCTGGGGAGCGGAGCTAAAGATAAGTAGCCCTTTTCAAGGTACTCGCGGATTGAACTGTCGTACGCGTCGCGCAGTTCACGCGAAGACTCTAACTTCTTTTCCAGAAAAAGGAAACGTCTTCGCGCGGCTTCGAGCGAGTCCCCTAAAGAGAATACATCGGCGTTAAACGGAAGGGCGACAGAAAATCGCCCGTCTTCACCTCTTTCGGTGGTTGCACGGTAAAAATGTTCACATTCAATATCCTCGATAGATTGAGGTGGCGAGTAAACTAGAGGAGATTCTTCGATTTGCCAAAATTTCCTCAAGAGACAATCAACGCTGCGTTCATCAATATCACTTCTCGGTGTGACGCAACAGTTGACGCGTGGAGATCTTAAGCGTAGGTTTGGATGCGGAGTGGGAACTGACCCCATGAGTACGTAACCTAACACGGTGTTGATCGCGGGCGGTAGCTGAGCATATCGCACCGCGTGCGGGAGAATCAGATGCGGGAAAAGGGCGGCACCAATGAGCACATCAATGCGTCCCGGAAGCGCGAAGGAATCATCAGCGAGCGGCAGGTTCTTTATGTGCGGTAGTGCGGACAGACTAACTGGACAACTGGGTATGCTTCCAGTTATGTGATCTAATACTAGAGCGGTTATTTTGAATTGCGCGCGAAGGTCATGCCTCGATGCAAACGAGAAAGTTACTGAACCCCTAATTGGTTTCTCAGTTTCACCAATACCCTTGACTATACGTGCAGTAGCGCCTTCTGGCTTTATGCCTAATAGCCTGCAACCATCGGCGGTTATAAAATTCGATTCTGATGCGCTATCAAGTAGACATCGAAGAGCCTTAGGATTTCCTTTGTTGTCGAAGGCTAAGACTACCGCGGTGGCAAGTAAAACCGTCGAAGGTGGGCCGTGGCTTTTGTTTAACATGAGAGCAATGTTGTCAACCCGGCCCTCCCGTGTCGCGGTATCTATACAATTTGCTGAGTCGCACGTGACCAAACATTTTGAAGGAGGCTCCTCGGTCGCTTCGTTACCTGTCGTGGACTTCTCAAAATGTAACTGAGTATGATGTCTTGACGAACATACTCTACAAACTGAGCTAGAATTGCAGTCACTGACTTTGTGTTTGACACTTAAACAGTTAACGCAGGCGCTTCTGTCTTTGACGCATTTGTATCGCTCTATTGGAGTCAGATTAGCAAATGCGGGACATTTGTATAGGTGATCATGTATTATATCAGAGCATAGACATTTGTGCGTATCAGAAAACGTGACGTATGCGTGAGGTTGTGGCGCTTTCGAAATCTTAGTATTGTTAGCGGGTGTGCGGGGAGAAATTTTAGGGAGAACAGCACTGCTGTCTCTATTCTGCAGAATTCTCATTTGACTCTTCATAAAGGAAGCCAAATTATCGAAAGTAGGTATTTCAGTGTCTCTGTACGTCATTTCGAAAAGGCGCACTGTCTCGTCGTCTAATTTTTTGAGCGCGATATTTAAAAAAATTGTATCGGCAATGTTTTCTATGCGTAGATTCTTTATAGCATTTACTGATGCAACGAACTTATCAAAGAAGACTTCAAAGCTAGCCAGAGATGCGACACTCGAACACTTGTGATCGAAGATGCTATTCAGATAAGCAGAAATAAGCGCGCGCTTATCTTCATATCGTTGCACAAGGGCATCTATTATAGCAAGATAATTCTCGCCGCTCGGGGTGAGGCCCGAGAAAACGGATTGAGCCCTAGGTGAGAGCTTAGCCAGAAGATAGTACATTTTCTCGGAATACGTGAGCGAGCCATTTTCATGTACGACGGTCTTAAAGTTCGAAAAAAACAAAGGCCACGAACGAATGTCTCCGTCGAAAGCAAGAATCTCAAGAGCCGGCAACCGAGGCCTGGCCTTTGTAACGTTGTTATCGTTAGAAGTACTGGTCCCCGCCGATAGTTTGTTGTACGTGTATTTGATACGGCAATACAATTCCTCAAATGAGTTAAACATACTTAGCATGTGACTTTCTATATCCATATTCGGGTTGGCTGCCAGCTGTAACTCGCTAAAACGGCTGGCGGCTTCATTAAACTCATTTCGTAAATTATCAATATTTACGCAGGAGCACAAAAATATTTCAAGAGCATGAGCATCCGTTTCAATTACCTTAGTGTAGTCGAAGATGGTCTGAAGCCGTGAAAAGAGGCTATTTCTCTTAGCCAAGGCTAATTGTAGCTTAATGTCATCGGGGGAAAGTTTATCCCCAGCCTGAATTCTAGTTTCCGATTTGGACATTTTTACGCGAGACTAGTATGATTTAATTGAAAGAAATATACATATAAGTAGATATTTTTTCCAACTACACGTGAATTTTGTTTACGCACTAATGTGAACGAAAGGACCTTAAGTGGACCCAAAGGCGGATTAAAGTAACAAATAAAGGAGTATATCGTTATGTAAACAAACTATAGTGGTGCAGGGACTGACGCATATTATATTTTAACAACATTCAAAAGTGTGAAAGAACTTCCAAGACAAGCTTATAAGTCGAGGTATGTCATCGCGTAGGAATAACACATATAAGTATTTATCTCAAAAATTCTCAATTAACTTGTCAATGCACTGATTTCTTAGATACGAATATAAACACATTTAGTTATACGTATCACTTATGATAATTAATACTGAGTTTAAATAATCTAATAGAGTGCAATTGATAGTATAGGCAATGCATTGATGTAACAGCGCTTCAAACAACGCCTAAGCGTTCCACTGACCGTGAACAATAATAAGCCAACAATACTTACTTAATTATTCACGACAAACAGATACAAATAGATCCCACTGCACTCCAATGATATTATATCACTCACAAAACACTTCTATTTAGAATTCTAGTAACAGTTAACGCAAATCTCCGAATAAAAATGATTTATTTACAAGCTTCCAATATCAACACATAAGTTATACTGACAATACGTAGCGATAGATAAACAATAAATCTATTGGAATGTTCTGACGATATTTTTTCCATTCACTTCTGTGAAGTGGGTAGATCTCGGCAAAAATTACGTGAACTGTTAAATGGAATAGATTATGTAGGTGAATGAAATAATTTTGAATAGAATAATATCCGACCGGTGACAAAGGTGTGATGATAATTATAAATATAGCGGTAATTATTGACTAAGGACGTCAATCGGGATTTGTGAACAAAATTATTTTATTGTAATTATATCCACTCCTTCACTATCCGCATGTTCCGAACATGGTATGATTTATTATTAGGAAGATAATTGGCAATTACAATTATGCATTATATGATATTTCAATATTTAGATAGGTGAAATTATGTCATTCATAACGAATGGGTTCGTATCCGGCTCGATTAGGGCCAAAAATATGGAATAGCGACAGCTTAGTTTTCTTTTTATTCCACCGTCACTATTTTATCAAAAGATGAGTTACGGATTCCGCTGATTGAGCGAATAAACCCTAGGGAATTAAACTCAAAATGCTTCGAAGGACCTGCGGGTAAGCGTCAATTGAGAGAAAAACATACGTTAGATACAGGAAGCGTCTTGGAAATGGGATAAAAATGGGCACACCTGAGTTTCCTGGTCGGCGAACGCCTGCGGAGCAGATGGTGATGGTCCTCTGCTAGTCCGAATCTTCTCCACGGCCGTGGAGCGTGAGGTTTCCGTAGCAGGTGTTTTCTTCAGAGTGCGTTGATTTTTTAAAATATGGGCTGCGGTTACTCGGCGCGCGATTAGGTCCGCTTGCGGGTGCTGATTTTTGCGAATGCTCGCGTAGATGTACCCAATAGGTCGGGGATGGGAGACAGGACAAAAAGGCGGGAATCGCGTTTTTGACATTGACAAGTAAAAGATTGAAAGAAGCTTGATATATGTAGTAACTTGCCCACAATGAGAGTTCGTGAATGGCGCCAATTCAAAATCTGGCCACAACAAGAGGAATGTGTGTAAAATAGTGTACGTATACTGCAAGGATACTCTCCCACAGCACGTCGTAAAGTCTTCCAAACCCTCACTTGTAAGTGACCACGAATGGTTTTAAAAACACATTACAAGGAAAGAATGGATGTAGAGAGCACAAGGCAATCAGGTAAGTGGTGCTTGTGTGAAAATGCAGAGTATTGATGTAAGAGTACTGTGTAGTTTATTGAATTGAGGTAAGCATGAAGTACAAGAAAGTAAAGTATGTAGTACACATAAGTATCGGCAAAATATAATGGCCGATTAAGTAAGACTCGAGCAAGAAATTAAGTTAAACGGTTGAACGTAAATATTCGCTCAACAACCTGTAACAGAAAGTCTCGAGGGAGGGTGATAAAGTCGGGCGCCAAACTGTCACGTTACACCATAAGAGCTACCTACGGGTGCAACGGACTGTTAGGCCTAATAGGTGCAGAATTACTGAAGATTCTACCTAACCTAAATAGACCTTAATTAGATTAAATAAAAAAGGAAAATATAATAGTACATTGTTTATTTTGGTAAAGGTAGATTTATAAAAACATGGGTTAATTTCCTGAACATCAAATCTACTACAAAAAAGGGGCTCCTGGAAGCGACCGGAGTCTATAGGACTCTGGATAAGTTTAAGGGGAAGTATTAGTTGGAGATCAAGATACGAATCTCCATGCAGGTTCTCTCCTCATCGGGGAGAAATTAGAAATCCTCATTCGAGGATTAAAGTTAAGAACAGTACCTGTGGTTTTTATGATGGTACCTCATATACCATGGGACCATGCTTTTCAGTGAGGTAATTTTAAAATTGGGTTCTTCAACACCCAAACATCCCGGGCAAATTATTAACCCAGGGAGATCCCTGGGATCTTCAGCTGAAATTTCACTTTACACAATGATGTACTATTTAGCTGAAATCTCACTTCACATTTACTTTTATAACGATGTACTATTATCGTTTATCTATTTTATAATAAAAAAAGGGTAAAAATATACTGGTCGAAGATACCTCCGTGCTGGAGTAAACTCATCGAAAACTGAACAAAAACTGAACTGCTAAAGGCTGAGGTGTTCCGTTTTTATGCAGATTTCCTGGTTCCATTTACAATATAGACATAGAATACATGGAATTAATTTGAAATATATGGCCAGTAAATCTGCGTAAAATCTCAATAAACCTTTTCGTTATTGATTAAAAACTCAAAATAAAAAGAAATAATTTTGAGAGATTCTATCTCTTTGGCACGGCTAAGCTGTCAGCGTAAAAATATTAATACGAAATCAAAGAGAATGAACATTAAAATATTTTAAATTTTCAGCTTAAATAGAGAAATAGAGGCTTTTAGAAGCCAGCACAGCATAGAAGAAGCTGTAGAAAATGTATATGAAAGCATTAATGTTACTTAAACACAAAAACAAAAATACATATACATTACAACATCTGGTTCGGGATGTTTTCTAGGAGCTCGAATTCCACTGATGTCTGCGTGGACGGGTGTGGTTTGTCCAGATAACTGACGTTCTGTTCGAGCTCCATTCCTGGTGTGAGGTAATCTTGGGAGAAGTTCTTCTTAACTTTGTACAGATTCAGGGCTTCCCGTATTTTCAAGTCCAACGGGATTAAGCCGGAGAGTGTGAGTGCTGATGTGAGGGAAACAGTACGGTAGGACTTGCATATTTTTTGGGCGAAACCTCTTTGGAGTGCGTTTAGGTGGTTCCTGTTCTCCTCGAGGTCTGTCGCCGGAGCCCATACAGCTGATGCATACATAACGATGGGTTCCACCACTGCGACATATATCGTTCTCGTGATTTCGCCATTTAGTCCCCAGGTCACTTTCGCTGCACACGCTATCTGCTTGTAAATTTCCGCTGCCTTTTTACACTGAGCGGCTACGTGTGTTTTGAAAGTGAACCTTTGGTCGATCACCAGACCAAGCAGTTTTACTTCCTTAGCGAAGCTGAGCTTAACACCAGACATGGTTAATTTTGGGGCATCGAACTTCAACTTCTTCGTTAGCAACATTGCGCTGGTCTTATGCGCTGCGAAGTTTAGTTTGTTACGCTTACCCCATTCCACTACCATCTCTAGTGTCTTGTTTGCTTCCTGCTCTAGGGACTTGGATTGGCCTGTAAACACGAGAACAACGTCGTCAGCGAACGCCTGACAGTATACTTTCTCAGCTTCTAGCTTTCGCAGTAACGACCGACCTTTTGGATTACATTCCAAAAGGTCGGTCCTCCGATGGATCCTTGGACACAACCCTTGGTAGTTTCCTTCTCGTAGGCTGCTCTAGCGTAGTTCACCTTGACTTTACGGTCGCTGAGATACGAGCATACCATCTCGTAGAGGTTAGTTGGGCACCTCTTGTTCGCTAGTTGATGTTTTAGGGCGGGCCACCATGCATTGTCGAAGGCACCCTCTATGTCTAGGGAGATCAGAAGTACTATGCTTTTGGAGTGTACTCCTTCTTTGATATGCTCTACCAGGTCATAGAGGGCGTCTTCGGTTCCTCGCTGGGGCATGAAACCGTACTGTTTCGGACTGAGGGTCGGGAGGAGATGCCATTGTATTCGGCCGATTAAAAGCTTCTCGACGATTTTTCCGAGAACAGACAAGAGACCTATTGGGCGGTAGGATTTTGGTTGTGTGTAATCCTCCTTGCCGGGTTTCTTTATGATGACCACGTGTGCCACCTTCCATTGCACCGGGAAGTATTTCAGCGACAAGCATCGATTAGCTATTGCCATAAATACCTCCCTTTCGCACCGAATGGCTGCAGCACAGATATCAGCGGTGAGCCCATCTGGTCCAGGGGCTTTCTTTGGATTCATAGCTCTCAGTACTGATTCCAATTCCGCCGATGTAAAAGGTGGATCATCTTCCGTTAGGTCCGTTGGTAAGTCTCTTGTCTCCTCTCGTAGTTCTGTGTGGTATGGATGGTCTGTGCTCACAGAATCGTCGGGGTAGAAAGTTCTGGCCAGCAGTTCTGCAGACTCCTGTGGGGATAGAGTGTTCCCTTCAGTATCCCTAAGAAGCATGTCTTCCTGCCTCACTGAAGATTTCCTGATCACTCTATAGATTTTATCCCACATGCTTTCCTTATCCTGAGTCGTGCAGAACTCCTTCCAGCTCTCTGTTTGGGCTTTTTCGGTTTTTTCTTTGTAGTTTTTCCTGGCATTTTGATATTCTTCAATGACTATTTGAATTCGATCGGGGGCTGCATTTTTTATCCTTCTCTTCCTTCTTAGAACCTCTTTTTTCAGATCAACGAGCGTTTTGGTATACCACGGGGGAGTTGGGTCCCCTTTGCGTAGGCCTGGCTTTGGGATGGAGTGTTCGCAGGCTCTGTGTATACACTCAGTATAGCTCGTGATCAGGTTTTCAAGGTCTTCTGAACTTGCTATTTTTTACTTCTGAGCTTGCTTAGGTTAGGTTAGGTTAGGTTAGGTTAGGTTAGGTTTACTGGTGGACGACTGAGCTGGCTCACCTCCGCGAGGAGTGTGTGGCCGCCAGACGCCGATATACCAGACACCGTCGGAGGCGGTGGTGGGATCCAGACCTGGAGGCCGAGTTATACGCGGCGTACAGGCAAGCGGTCGTCGTTCTGCGCACCGAAATATCGCGGGCAAAGAACAGCGCTCGAGAGAGCATGATAGAAGAATTGAATCGTGATCCGTGGGGGAGGCCATATAAAATGGTCCGGAATAAGATTCGTGCTTGGGCACCACCACTCACGCGGACTATGCCGCCCGATCTCCTCAATAGTGTGGTGGCCGCCCTGTTTCCACGAGTCAATGACCACACTGCGCCGGTCATGGCCTCAACCACGGACCACGACGAAAACGAGGAAGACAACGCCCCGCAAGTGACGGAAGAAGAAATAGCCGTAGCAGTACAGAGGCTCAAAGCCAAAGACACCGCGCCAGGGCCGGATGGAATTCCCGGCCGTGCGTGGGTGATAGCGCTTGAGTCTCTCGAGCCCAGGTTTAGAGATCTTCTCACAGGATGTTTCAGACAGGGTCGCCTGCCAACGCAATGGAAGACTGGAAGGTTGGTGTTGTTGCGGAAAGAGGGCAAACCTGAGGGCACACCGGGAGCATACCGTCCAATCGTACTACTGAACGAAGCAGGCAAACTCATGGAACGTGTGATAGCGGCGCGCCTGAATAAGCACTTAATGCAAGTCGGTCCGGATCTGTCTGATCACCAGTACGGTTTCCGCAGGGGCAGGTCCACCATCGATGCGATATCGAGGGTGAGGGCTCTAGCGGAAACGGCAGTCTCTAGGGGGGAGGTCGTCTTGGCGGTATCACTTGATATCGCCAATGCCTTCAACACCATCCCCTGGAACTGCATCAAGGAGGGACTGCGTTATCACGGAGTGCCCCATACCCAGTGCCAGATCCTCGAGGATTACCTCAGGGATAGATTGATTATCTACCCCACGAGGAATGGATCTGGCCAATGGGAAATGTCGTGCGGTGTTCCACAGGGTTCGGTTCTAGGGCCGGACCTGTGGAACATCGGCTATGACTGGGTGCTCCGAGGTGAAAATTTGCCGGGAGTCGACGTAACTTGTTACGCCGACGATACGCTGGTGATGGCACGCGGCGCTACACACAGGGAGGCAGTAATCCTCGCAACGGCTGGAACAGCCCAAGTTGTGGGAAGGATTCGGCGTCTGGGGCTGGCGGTGGCCCTGAACAAATCCGAGGCTCTGTGTTTTCACGGGCCTCGGAAGGCACCACCAGCTGGTGCTGAAATTATTGTAGGAGGTGCTTCCATCGCTGTCGAGTCGACGATGAAGTACCTTGGACTCGTCCTCGACAGCAGGTGGAACTTTGAGGAGCACTTCAAGCGTTTGGCCCCTTGGCTCACTAGAGCTGCGGCGGCGCTGGGAGGTTTGCTTCCTAATGTGGGAGGGCCGAATTTGACCTGCCGCCGCCTATACACGGGCGCGGTCCGATCGATGGCGCTCTACGGTGCCCCGATCTGGGCGGACGCTCTGGGTGCCCGTAATCTGGCTCAACTGCGGAAGCCGCAGCGAGCCATGGCACTCAGAGCGATCAGAGCTTATCGGACCGTCTCCTGTGAGGCGGCGTGTGTCCTGGCCGGCACCCCACCGTGGGACCTGGAGGCACAGGTGCTCGCGAGCATTTACCGCCAACAGTCGAATGCACGGTCCAGGGGTGAGTTTCCTCCCCCTGAGGTGATAAGACGTTGGCGAAGACGAGGCCGGAATTCGGCAATGGAGGAGTGGGAGCGTAGATTGGCGGCACCAACCGCGGGACTCCGCACGGTGGAGGCTTTCCGACCCATCCTAAGAGATTGGGTCGTGCGGAAGCATGGGGTGCTCTCTTTCAGGCTCACACAAGTCCTGACAGGTCACGGCTGCTTTGGCGATTACCTGTTCAGGATAGCCGGAAGAGAGTCCACCCCAGCATGCCACCATTGTGGTTCAAATTTGGATTCGGCGCAACACACGCTGAGCGAATGCCCAGAGTGGGCCAATCGGAGGGCGCGACTTGTCGCGATTGTGGGGGCGGATCTCTCGCTGCCAGCCATTGCTGCTGCAGTGACAGGCAGCGAGACATCATGGGAGGCGATGCGTGACTTTTGCGAGGAGGTAATAGCATCAAAGGAGTTGGCGGAGCGTGTGCGCGAAGACGATCCGTCGTCGCAACCCATACGCCGCAAACGTGTTGGACGTAGGCGGCTAGCGCATGAGCGCCATCTGCCTCCGTAAACAAGGGAACTCTGGGCGGTAGATTCGGGGGAGTCTGCCGCCCAAATAAAGAGTTCCCCGAGGATGAACGATGTGTCTAGTGTTCCGACACATCGTCGTCAGGCGGGTAGAGTAAAAACTCCCCGAGAGAGGGGTCATTTGGACTAGCGTGGCTGGTCAGTGGTAGAGTCTGGGAGAGTGCCCACTGTCCGGCCGTAAGCGCAAAGGAGGAACACCGTGAGGTTTTAGTCGGTAGTGGCACCATTCTGGTGTCGAGCCCGACATAACCCGCCGCTCCCCCCGGGGCGGAGGGTATGCGTAAATGCATTTCCTCACGAAAAAAAAAAAAAAAAAAAAAAAAGGTTAGGTTAGGTTAGGTTAGGTTAGGCCTCCCTGGGACTTGGAGGCGGATGTTCGTGCGAACATGTACGCATGGCGCGCTGAACTCCGCCGCACCGGACAGTGTCCGGCACCGAGGGAGGTCGAAGTGTGGAAGTTCCACGCTCGACGGTCGATGGTGAGGGAGTGGAAGGAGCGACTGGCCCATCCCAGGGCCGGGAGCTGGACCGTCGAGGCTGTCCGGCCTGTCCTAGAGGACTGGCTGGACAGGGCGCGCGGGTCGATTACCTTCCGGCTGGTGCAGGTGCTTTCCGGGCATGGTTGCTTTGGGAAGTATCTGTGCCATATAGCTGGAAGGGAACCGACGTAACCGGGTTTTGGAGTCCAGGACTTCACAATAGCCGCTTCAAGAAGGAGCTCCTTATCGAGCTTCTTCAATGCCCAACGCGGCGATTCCTCCGGAGGGGAGCAGCTTGTGCCGCTCGGGACTCCTAGGGGAGAGAGAGTGTATCGGATATACCGATGATCGGACAACGTCTCCACTCCCTCTAGTACTTCCCAGCACTCAACACTGCGTGCGAGAGCAGGACTAGCGAACGTGATGTCAACTATAGACCCTCCTTGCTGTCGCACGCAAGTGTATGCCGCACCCTGGTTTAACAGCATTAATCCTAATGCCGTTGCCCACTCCTCTACTAATCCCCCTCTCTCATTAGCAACAAGTGACCCCCACATGGTCGATTTTGCGTTAAAGTCGCCAGCGACCAGAACTTGGTGGGGGTAACATTGTTGCACGAGATTCTCTAGCTCAGAGAGCCAGACCTCGAACTCTGATATGGGTCTGTTGGGGGAGAAGTAGACGCCAATAAAGGCAGTCCCTCCGGCCAACACCGCTACACAGCCACGGCCCCTTGTCACTTTTTCCACGTGCGGAAATCCACACGCAGCTTGCGTGACAATAACCACTGTTCCGTCATTGTCTCCAAACCAATTGTCCCGAGATGGGACTAGGTATGGTTCCGCCACAATGGCCACTGGTATTGACCATTCCGCCATGCTCTGGACCAAAAGGTCCTGAGCCCTGGCGGAATGATTGATATTAGTTTGTAAAACGTTAGTGGCCATTATTGTGTTTCCATTTCAGCCTCCTCGCCCCGTGTTGATGGGTTAGTAGGTTGTAGCTGGGACTTGGCCACAGCTGCACCTCTTCTTCCGTTCCTTTTAGGGGGCAAAGCGCAAGCTTTGCTCCACATTCGATGCCCAGATGGCTTCTTTGTAGCTGCACAAAGGGTGCAGTGCGGCTCGCCCGTGCAGTCCCGTGCTTTGTGGCCTGGTTGGCCACAACGGTAACATAGAGCACTGCGGTCAGTATCGGCCTTGCATTGCTCCCGGACATGTCCCACTTCGAGACATCGGAAACAGCGCATCGGTCTTGGGGACAGCAGCTTAATTTGTGCTGAGATCCATCCGATGAGTACACGTCCAGCATTTGTGACTTTTTTCGCTGCGGTGACAGGGCAGCGAACAATCGTTGTTCCAATTCCAGCATTGTTGCGTCGAATTTCACTGGCCTTGACCTGCGCTAATTGGCATTCGCCAATTCTAGCAATGGCAGCTTCGACCTCTTCCTTTTTTACTGAGTCATCCAGCCCGCCGATACGCAAATCAGCACATTTCACCGGCCTGGAGACTCGTATATCCTCAAGTTTGAAGATTCCCTCTAACTTGGCAGTGAGAGCATCTGCTTTGTCACCACTAGCACCTCCCGGTATTTCCAATACTCGGCCACCAGTGGCTGCCATACGGAATTGAAGACCGGTGATGCCGATCTCGGCAAGATTAATCTTCTTCCTCGCGTCTGCCAAGGCCTCCGCATATGTCAGACCTCTCTCCGCGGCCGCGGGCTGTATTGTAAGGATAACAGCTGCAGAGCGGGGAGCGGTGAGTTTAGGCTTAGGCATCTGTTTGACACGTGGCGTGCCTGATTGCAGCTGTCGTTGCTGCGATGTAGAGCCTTTCTTTTTATTCCTTCCTTTCCTGACCACTTTCACCCAGGTATCTGTGGCCTGGGTTTGTGGTTGTTGTTCCTCACCAGCCTTTGTTTGTGAAGTAGAGGCAAGATCAGCAGATGTTGGTGCTTTGGTCTTTTTGCCAATACCTTTACCCTTCACTGTTGTAGCACTGGTAATGGGCTGTGCTACATTCACTGCTGCTGCAGCTGCAGCAGCATTCTTCCGGTCTGCCGCGAGTGGAGGTCGAAGTCGTTTCTCCGGTAGGAGACGATCTTCGAGTGCCTCCAGCCGCGCATTTACTAGGCCCCCGACTTGACGAATCAGGGACTGTTCCAAGTCATGTAGAGCTCTCGCCTCGAGTGGCTGGCTCTTGTCAGGCAGGGCTTGCTCAGGATGAGCGGGAACCGAGGTTCGCACCTGCATCACTTCCTTTCGCAGTTCTTCAATTTCCTTGCGTAGGCAAGAAACCTCCGCCTGCAGGCGCGAGTTGGTATCCTGCAGCATTTGGGTTTCTTCACTGGAGGACCTGTTGTGAAGGTTCTCCACCACCATCTTTATCGTGGATGCCGCATCCTTCAGGGCACGCACATAACCGCCTTTTAAGTTTTTTGACTTCGTAGCTACGGTGTTGATTATAGTTACGCAGTCCATTGCCTTTTTATTTAAGTTAAAGGCAAGCTCCTCTCCTTGTTCTGATGACTCAGATAATCTAATAGGCTGTGTTAGCCTCTCTGGACGAAGCTGTTGGGCTAATTGAGCGACCTCTTGCTCGGCCCGGAGCTCCATCTCATCTCTTTCAGCGGCAACTAGAGCCGCTTTGGCCTTTGCATAACCGATGTATTCGCCAGTAGTTGGCGGTCGACCACGACCTCTTCTTGGTTCCACAGCAACTTCTTTTGGAGCCGGAGCGTCAGATTCGCTACCAGAGCTCACTTTGCTACGTTCTTCAACCTTGCCAACCTTTTGATGCCTGCCTCGTTTACGAGACAGCTCCGAAGACTGTGATCCGACAGTCTGCAGACTCGTCATTGAGGAGTCCGACGCCTCCTCTACGCTCAAGTAGAGCCTATCTCCCTCATCGTCAGTAGAGTTTTTTGTTTTTGTTTTGTGTTTAATTTTAGGTCTCATATCTGTTCCCACGAGAATGGGGGAAATAAACCGTCGACCCGGGCATCGCCCCCTGTACCCGGGCAAGCCTACAGTAACCCGCACAGAAGGTCGGCCGGTATTCCGGCGGGGTCCGCACTAACGACCAATCTACCCCTAGGCCATGCATCCCCTCACGGTGCGTCGCCGCTTGGGATTGGGGGTGATTTTTTATAGAGGTTGTCTTCCTCGCGGCCCAGGCAATTAAGCCAAGGCCCTCGGTTCAGATGCACTATTGCCACGAGACGTGACCGCGGCGGCAGAGCTGGGTTACGATTTGTGGCGCTTAGCACCCGGCAGCAGGGTTAGTACATACCGAGCACGCCGTTGCTCGTCTCACGAGCAATGCGCAAAAGCGCTTCCACCACGTAGCTGTAAAGAGGCTACCATCATCCCGTAGCTGTAAAGCTACATCCGTCCGCGCCACCTGCGCTAGCAACCTTGGTTGCTCCACCATTGTGACTTCTCCACTCGATCTAGACGAATAGCGTGTAGATCGCGCAGAGAAGTCACCACCACACCCGTTTCGCACTCGTCAAGCCGCGTCAGTCCCACATCCGCTATGCCCCCTAAGGGACACGCAGAAAGGGCCCCCGACGCGGCCGTACGAGCCGGAACTCATCGGCCACCTGCCGATCCACCACTAGACCTTCCTCACGCGATCGACACAAAAAGTGCGTAGATAGCGCGAAGAAGGCCCACATACGGACTCTCAGCGCGCAATTTACACGAATAGCGTATAAATCGCACGAAGAGAGTCCCCCCCCTCAACTGGACCTTCAACTTGCGATTCACACTGACGTGCGAATCACTCGAAGAAGGTCCCCCTCCCCGTCGGTCTTTTGCCACTGCTAACAAGATCTCCCCAAAAGGAGAGAAGTTATTAGCAGTGTTACCAGGGTGCACCAGCCCAACGACTACTCTTCCCCCCCAAAAGGAGGAGAATAGTAGTAGTCAGGCAAACGTGGAGGCGACCGACCCTAAAGCACCCCAACCTAACCTAACCTAACCTAACCTGTTGGAGTAGCGACTCGATTCTCGCCGAAACAACAGCTTTTTCCACGAGCTCCGCCTTAAAAAATTCGGAAAAGTGGTTTTTTGTTGTGCGATCTACAAGATCGAAGTGTCAAACGACGCGGAATTGCGCGATCTACGTAAAGACGCTCTGTGCCACCCTTTTAAGTGAAGCTCCGAAGTAGGAGAGTGGAAAAACCCATTTTGAGGTTAAGTGAATAAGTTGAAAAAAGTTAAAAAGTGAAACGCCAGCGAATTGAGATCTACGACCCTATATTTTTCTTCTGCCTCCCGGTGCGGACGCAAGAGCTCTACATTCCCCAATTTCCGCCGGATTTTTCCGGTGGAAATTCATCGAGTTATAAGAGGAAAAACAAAAACCACGTGGCAACGTGGTCCAAGAAGCAGACTAGCTGGGACCACCAAATTCTACAGCCACGCGGAGGACATCATCCTTGGACATCCGGCGAAGAAAAATAAATTTTTGGATAAGTAGTTTTTAATATAAAAATTCTTGAACTTTGAAACTTTGGCTTGGAATAACTCGAGAACTTCAGTCAGAACCTATATTTTTTCTTAAACATTCCGTTGCGCGCTTAAATAGTCTATCGAAATTATATTTTTTCAAAATTTTTTCATTACTAGTTCTCGAGTTGTTTTAAAATTTTGAAATTTTTGTGTTTTTGATTTTTAATTTTTGTGTGTTATTGAAAATTTTTATTTTTTATATTAGCGTTGATAGACCCCGATTTTATCTTATTTGTAAGATTTTTTCCAAAATTTTTGAAGTTGCGGATTCGGAGATACAAATTTTTTAACGAATTTTATCAATTAATAGGAAAATAATAAACTTAAAAATATTTTGAAGTTACCATAGTCCTTTAAGTACTATTTGGACATCCTAGAACCAAAATTTCAGCTTCCTGACCCATCAGGAAGCCAAACTCCGCGAAATTTGGCCTCAGGCAGCCATTTTGTATTGCGTGTGCAAATTTTTGACTTCGAATATCTCCGGAACCGTACAACCTAGAAAGACCGGATTTGCGTAGGGAGTAATAGGAGACCCTAAAGACTGGCTCTAGAGTAATTTTGAGTGTTTTCGGCGTATCGAAATTTTTTTGTCCAATTATCATATAGCGACCTAGCCTAGGTCGAGCCAAGTGTCTCGGTCGAAATCCGGCTCTCCTACGACCCCTGGAACCCGAGATATCAACGATAAAGCGATGCACTTGACAGTTGTGACGTCACGCTGTGAAACTTTGACTGGTTGTATCTCGGGTACCGTGAGGGCTGGGAGCTCGGGATTTCGACAGAGGGGCCCTATAGGCTGTTCTCTACACGGCAAAATTGGATTCACGAAGATCGGAGACAGAAAATTTTTGAGTCGTTTTTTCGCTACAACGGGGTAGGGGAGGTCACGCCGAGTCGAGGGAGTCCAATCGCCACTTCTCTGCGACCATTGGGACCCAAGTTATACTCGATCGAAAACCGACTTTGACAGTTCGGCGCCATTTTGAAAAATTTTCGATCGGGTATAGCTCCGGAACCGGAGGTCGTACGAGGTCCGCGTTTGGACTGGGGATCTCGGCGAGCCCTCATCTACAAGACTGGTCAAAAATTTTGAAGATCTGAGCCAGCAAAATTTTGACCCTAAAAAACGACGGATTCGAGTAGAGGAGGTCACGCCGAACCAGAAAAGCCCAAGCGCCACCGCTCTGCGATCAGTGGGGCCGGAGATATACTCGATCGAAAGTCACTTTTGACAGCTCGACGCCATTTTGAAAAAATTTCGATCGAGGATATCTCGGGAACCGAAGGTCGTACGAGGTCCGCGTTTGGACTGGGGACGTCGGCTGGACCTCGGCTACCAGATAGCACACTACTCTCAAGGTCAAAATTGTCAAAAAATTGTAAAGGTTTTTATACCAGAATCAGGTACACAAAAAGTTGTACATCCCAAAACTCGAAACCGCAGTGCGATAGCACCAACGGATCCTGAGATATAGCCAGATAGATCTGTGGCGGCCATCTTGAATCGCCATCTTGGAAAACTTCAAACGTACATATCTCGAGAACCAGAGGTGCTGTCGCGACGGGACTTCGACTGTTGATATAGGCAACGAAAGCTCTACTTTTTGGGCTCTACATTTGTATAAATAGAGCTGACTCTATGTAGAGATAATTTTAAAATATTATTTAATTAACTTAGAGACAGGCGGTAGAAGGCTGCCACTAATGTATTGACAAGCTCCTGGAGAGCTGATAAAACGAAGCTCTACATAGAGCAAAAACTGTATAATTATTCAATATTTTGACCTTATTTTATATTAGATTAAGTATAGATAAGACTACGGGCTTTACAACCGTATTAAAATAGATACTGTGCATACACCGCGGCAGACTGTGTGCGCATATTGAAAACTCTTAAAGACTCAGTTAAGTGTCAAAATTTGCTCAAAACACACCCACGCATACATACAGGAACACTTCTCACAGACATCACACACACACATACATACTTACACTCACGCTTCACGGACAGTCATACATTTTTATACACACATATACTTACTACTACTCCGCCGACAAACACGCCAGGGAAACCGCGGGCGTCGCTGGACGAGCCGTAAAAAGCTGCAATCTGAAAAATAAATAAAAATTAGGTTAACTCAGTATCTTAAATTATTTTAAAAATATACAATATACAATTTATACAATTAAATTTCAAAAATTTTTAAAACTTATACAAACTTTTGAATTGACGACCTACCTAGCGAGCGGTCCTTAAAAACCAAATAATCATGTACCACACACCGATCCAGAATCCTAAATCACTCGTAAGCCTCCTAGACACAACGATTACGCTGACAGATACAGTAGAGATACATGAACATCCCTCAAATGTCAGACGTAGTATAGACAAATGGGAAAACGGGAAGATCCAAGATCAGATACAGACCGAATCTCCGAAGGAAGATTTGGAGACAGAGATCAAAACACCTAAAGCTAGCCAGAAAGATGAAACTTCCCAAAACACAGAGATGGATGATAGCCAAACAAACCCGAAGAAACGAACCTTCAGAGTTTCTGGTAAGGTTACAGAAGCTAGGATATGTATGGAAAAGGCATTAAACCACTTGGAAAAATCCCGAAATCTCAAAACAGAAATTAAGGAAGGTGTAACGGAGGCGATAGAACGACTATTCCAGCTGGTCAAAGATCTGAGTGCTATAAAGAGCCAGAATGATAGGATACAAAAGCCGCAGCTACGCCGGGGTGCGAATTCTATTGATTCGCCCACAGACAAAACGGCGAAAAAGCCTCAGGAAAACGGAGAAAAGGAAAAGAGAGAGAAAGATTGGGAGGAACTTATAGAAAGGCATTCAGCCCTCCTACGCGAAAACAGCGCAAAAATGGAAATCTTACAGGAGACTCTAGCCAAAAAGACCTATGCAAATGTGGCGGCGGAGACAACCCAGAAACGCTTCCCAGAGCGGACAGCGCTCCATTCGGTGGTCGTCACCGCCAAAGACGAAGCACAAACAGGCGAAGAGGTACTAGACCAAATCCGAAAGGCTGTGGACGCGAAGGAGGGAGGAATGAATGTAGAAAAAGTTAGGAGAGCAAAGGATCGAAAGGTAATTATCGGATGTCGTACAGAGGAAGAGAGGAAAAGGGTTAAAGATAAGATCAGAAGGGAGACGGAGCTGAATGTGGAAGATGTGAAGAACAAAGAATCCACTGGTAATCCTTAAAAATGTCTTACAATTAAACAGCAATGAAGACATTCTGAAGGCTCTCAGAAATCAAAACCGAAATGTTTTTCGAGACATACCGGAAGAAGAATTAAGGATGGAGGTAGCCTATAGAAAGAGAACAAGGAATCCGCATACTGGGCATGTAGTGTTGAGGGTCTCAGCCAAAGTGTGGCAACAGATGCTGGCAGCCGAGGCAGTACACGTCGACCTGCAACGGGTGAGGGTGGAAGACCAATCCCCGCTGGTCCAGTGCTCACTCTGCCTCGGATACGGTCACGGCCGGCGCTTTTGCACACAAAAAACGGAAAAGTGCAGCCACTGTGGTGGACCACACCTAAAGGCACAGTGTGCGGATTGGTTGGCTGGAGAGACTCCTTCATGCGTGAACTGTTTACACGCAAAGCTGGAAACTTCGGATCACAACGCATTCAGCCCCGTTTGCCCAATTCGTAGAAGATGGGATACCCTTGCCAGAACATCTATAGCGTACTGCTAAAGTTGCTCCAGGCACAATACTTGGTCGAAAGAGAGACAGACCATACCTGGTAGCTCAAGCTAACCTGCAGCGTAAGCAGCAAGCAACAAATGAGTTAATGCTAGAAGCATACCAGAAAGGGGTGGCCTTCGCTCTTCTGCAGGAGCCTTATGTCGGGGGAAGGGGCAGTGTAGGTAACTACCGAGGAGTACGAATTTTCCAGAACTCTAATAAGGGAGACGGTACAATTAAGGCGGCGATTGCGGTGTTTGACGAAGAACTTGATGTAATACAATGTCCCAAGTATACAACAAATAACATCGCAGTCGTAAAGATCAGAACCGCAGCCTGGGAAATGGTGGTTATCTCCCTGTACTTTGAGCCCAAACCGACACCGATTGAGCCTTACCTGAGACAAGTGACCGAGATTGTGGAGCACTTTGGCAGGAGCATCATCTTGGGAGGAGACACTAATGCGAAGAATACGTGGTGGTGTAGCCCGATAACAAATGACAGAGGAGATGAAACAGCAGCAACCCTAGACGAGCTGGGAATGCAAATACTAAACGTGGGCACAATACCGACCTACGATACAGTAAGAGGCGAAGTGCGTTACACTAGCTATGTGGATATAACGACCTGCACAACGGATCTACTCGGACTTGTGGATAACTGGAAAATCGACGAGGGCATGACGTCGTCGGACCACAACACGATATTATTTGAAATTAACCTTATTAGAGCGAAAGGAATGGACGTAGCGAGAACAACCCGGAAATACAACAGTAAAAAGGCAGACTGGTGCCATTTTCATGAGAAAATGGCCCAGTTGCTCTCAGATTATCAAAATTACACATTAGAAATAGAAAATATTAATAATAAACAAGATTTAGAAAATAAAATAAACAATTATATAGACATAGTAAAAGTAGCATGTGAGGAAAGTATTCCAAAACTCAAAACGAAAAACATTGTAAAATTTCCGTGGTGGTCCGACGAATTAGCTGCCCTGAAGAGGCAGGTTGCCACAAAAAAGCGTAGAATCCGTTGTGCGGCTCCGGTCCGCAGGGCTAGGGTAATAGACGAGTATTTGCAGATAAAACGAAAGTATGAACAAGAGATAAGACAAGCACAAACGACCAGCTGGAAGGAGTTCTGCACAAAACAAGATCGGGAGAGCGTATGGGATAGCATATATCGAGTGATCGGTAGGACTAGCAAACGGCAGGAGGACATTCCTTTAACACACGCAGGCAGAACGCTTGACAAACGCGAATCCGCCAGACTTCTTGCTGATGTATTTTACCCCGAAGACAATCCAACTGAAGACCATGAATACCATACGAGAGTCAGAACTCGAGCTGATCAAGTAAATGTGTTGGGTCATAATGAAAACCATGATCCACCATTTACCTCTGCGGAACTGTCGTACGCGGTCAACAGTTTTAATCCGAAAAAGGCCCCTGGCGCAGACGGCTTCACTGCCGACATATGTAAGAAAGCGATAAGCCAATTTCCCAACACTTTCCTATCACTGGCCAACAAATGCCTTGAGCTCGGATATTTTCCGGCAGCCTGGAAGGAGGCTGTTGTCGTAATATTGAGAAAACCAGGAAGGGACGACTATACGCAGCCAAAATCCCATAGACCGATAGGGCTGTTGCCAGTGATGGGAAAAATTTTGGAGAAAATGCTAGTGGGCCGAATAAAATGGCATCTCGTTCCACGACAGAGCCCCTACCAGTATGGCTTCACGCCACAAAAGAGCGCCGAAGACTCCCTCTATGACATGATACAGTATATAAAAGCGAAATTAAAAAGTAAGAAAATTGTAACGCTTGTATCGCTAGACATAGAGGGAGCTTCGACAGCGCCTGGTGGCCAGGCATTAAAATGAGACTGGCAGAGGAAGAGTGCCCAATAAACATCAGACGGGTAATTGATAGCTACCTAGAAGGTAGAAGAGTGAGGCTGAGGTACGCGGGAGAAGAAATCGAGGTAGCCACAACCAAGGGATGTGTCCAGGGCTCCATTGGTGGACCCACCCTTTGGAACCTCCTTCTCGACCCGCTGCTGAAACAGCTCCATCAGCAGGGAGTCCACTGTCAGGCGTTCGCTGATGATGTGGTGTTAGTGCTTCACGGGGATACTGGAATGGAGGTACAAAAGTTAGCAAACGATGCCCTCACACATGTACATAAATGGGGAATATTAAACAAACTTAAATTTGCCCCCCATAAGACTAATGCCATGGTCCTGACGAAGAAGTTGATTTACGACCCACCACGACTAAGCATGGGCGGGGTAAATATATGCCTCTCAAAGGAAATAAAACTGTTGGGGCTCTGGATAGACGACAAGTTGACGTTCAATTCCCACGTATCGCACATATGTACGAGGGCATTGAACGTCTACAAGCAGCTGTCCAGAGCCGCAAGAGTAAACTGGGGTCTCCATCCGGACGTAATTAGGATAATCTATATGGCGGTCATTGAGCCGATTGTGTGCTATGCAGCCGGGGCGTGGGCGTCGGCGTCGAAGAAGTGGTGCGTGCAAAAACAACTAAACGCGGTCCAAAGGGGTTTTGTGCAGAAACTGTGCAAGGCCCACCGCACCGTCTCATTATGCTCGGCACTGGCTCTGACCGGGATGCTCCCACTCGACATACGGATACGCGAATCCGCGGCTCTCTATGAAGTAAGGAGGGGTGTACCCCGCTCGGAACTAGGAGACATTGAGATGGAGCGGAGGACAGCGTACACTGACACCCCACATCCAGCGCTAAATATCAGTCGGGAATTTTTATGCCTTAATGACGCAGAACAATTAGCATCAAATAGCCACCATGCAGTAATGATCTTTACGGACGGCAGTAAGATTGATGGCAAAGTCGGAGCAGCATTGTCTCTTTGGAGCAATGCTGCTGAGACTAAATGTCAGAAGTCGAAACTGCCGTCCTACTGCACGGTGTATCAGGCCGAATTTTTGGCAATATCTAAGGCGCTGGATGCGGTACAAAAACGACGAGAGCAAAGCTTTGGCATTTACAGTGACTCGCGATCGGCCTTAGAAGCGATAGTAAACGGCCGCTCTCTCCATCCCCTCGTAGTTGAAATCCGAAGAAAGCTAGATTGCACCAAAGATCAAAACAAGATCGTAAAAATCTATTGGATCAAAGCACATGCGGGACTCGAGGGGAATGAGAGAGCGGACGAACTTGCGAAAGACGCAGCCCTAAATTTGAAGACAAGACCCGCCTACGATAAGTGCCCGATTTCATTCGTCAAGCGACAAATACGAAGAGAGTCGCTTGACGAATGGAACCGGAGATACAAGGAAAGTAAAACCGGGAATGTCACCAAATTATTCTTTCCGGATCTAATACAGGCGTACAGCACTATAAGAGCAATAAAACCACAGGGCATACTCACCCAAATCTTGACAGGGCATGGCGGATTTGCCCAATATTTGCATAGATTTAAGTTACGAGATAGTCCTGCTTGCATATGTGAGCCCGATAAACAGGAGACGCCAGTGCACATCCTCACAGAGTGTCCGGTGTATGCAAGGGATAGATTTAATATGGAATTCGAGATATACGAAAATATAAGTAAAGAAAATTTAAATGTAATAATCACAGACAAAAATATAAGAGACAAATTTATGGAATACGCATTAACAGTGTGTACTAGAGTAATAAATAAAAATAAGTAAATAACATAAATAGATATATAAATATGCTGACACAAATATTGTTAAATATATGTACGTCAGTATACATAAGTTAAAAATTAAGATAAGCGTTAAGTAAATATAAAATGTAAGAATCTCTCTAGCAATAAAATATATTATATAATAAGATAAATAAAAGGTCTAGAAAACTAAGATTACTATTAAGAAAACTGTATTAATAAATAAGAAAATAAAGTATGTCCCACATCCCCCTCTCTTCCCGTAGATGGATATAAAGACCCCTATCAATAGGGGCAAGTATATAAGATGATGAATGTTAGAAAGATACAGTATGAAGTAAGATAGAATGAAGAATGAAAGTGATAGAAAAAGACTCCGACCAGCATAAGTTGGAGGATATAAATGTAGGATAGCTCGCGGGCCGGGCCTATGCGCCCGGACAGGGAAAAAAAAAAAAAAAAAAAAAAAAAAAAAAACAACCTAACCTGTTGTTGTACTTCCCGGTGCAATGGAAGGTGGCACACGTGGTCATCATAAAGAAACCCGGCAAGGAGGATTACACACAACCAAAATTCTACCGCCCAATAGGTCTCTTGTCTGTTCTCGGAAAAATCGTCGAGAAGCTTTTAATCGGCCGAATACAATGGCATCTCCTCCCGACCCTCAGTCCGAAACAGTACGGTTTCATGCCCCAGCGAGGAACCGAAGACGCCCTCTATGACCTGGTAGAGCATATCAAAGAAGGAGTACACTCCAAAAGCATAGTACTTCTGATCTCCCTAGACATAGAGGGTGCCTTCGACAATGCATGGTGGCCCGCCCTAAAACATCAACTAGCGAACAAGAGGTGCCCAACTAACCTCTACGAGATGGTATGCTCGTATCTCAGCGACCGTAAAGTCAAGGTGAACTACGCTAGAGCAGCCTACGAGAAGGAAACTACCAAGGGTTGTGTCCAAGGATCCATCGGAGGACCGACCTTTTGGAATGTAATCCTAGACTCGTTACTGCGAAAGCTAGAAGCTGAGAAAGTATACTGTCAGGCGTTCGCTGACGACGTTGTTCTCGTGTTTACAGGCCAATCCAAGTCCCTAGAGCAGGAAGCAAACAAGACACTAGAGATGGTAGTGGAATGGGGTAAGCGTAACAAACTAAACTTCGCAGCGCATAAGACCAGCGCAATGTTGCTAACGAAGAAGTTGAAGTTCGATGCCCCGAAATTAACCATGTCTGGTGTTAAGCTCAGCTTCGCTAAGGAAGTAAAACTGCTTGGTCTGGTGATCGACCAAAGGTTCACTTTCAAAACACACGTAGCCGCTCAGTGTAAAAAGGCAGCGGAAATTTACAAGCAGATAGCGTGTGCAGCGAAAGTGACCTGGGGACTAAATGGCGAAATCACGAGAACGATATATGTCGCAGTGGTGGAACCCATCGTTATGTATGCATCAGCTGTATGGGCTCCGGCGACAGACCTCGAGGAGAACAGGAACCACCTAAACGCACTCCAAAGAGGTTTCGCCCAAAAAATATGCAAGTCCTACCGTACTGTTTCCCTCACATCAGCACTCACACTCTCCGGCTTAATCCCGTTGGACTTGAAAATACGGGAAGCCCTGAATCTGTACAAAGTTAAGAAGAACTTCTCCCAAGATTACCTCACACCAGGAATGGAGCTCGAAAAGAACGTCAGTTATCTGGACAAACCACACCCGTCCACGCAGACATCAGTGGAATTCGAGCTCCTAGAAAACATCCCGAACCAGATGGAAGGACCCCAAATATACACAGATGGCAGCAAAATAGAGGGTCAAGTTGGTGCTGCCCTAACCTGGTGGGAGGATGGTAGAGAAGTCAAATACTCCAAGTTCAAGCTACACTCCGAATGCACGGTGTTCCAGTCGGAACTTTATGCTCTTTACCGGGCAACTCAGATGGTGAGATCCAGCAGAGCCCCTTTGGTCAACATATTGAGTGACTCAAGATCTTCACTCGAATTGCTGAGAAATCCCAACACGAGCCATCCCTTGGTGAAGTGCATTAAGGAAAACATTGGTACAATCGGCGCTAAAGGGAGATCTGTTCGTTTGTTTTGGTTAAGGGCGCATGTGGGTACCGCTGGAAACGAAAGAGCCGACGAGCTCGCGAAATCAGCGGCACTCACAGACGCCTCCCGGGACTACGAGGGGATCCCCTTGTCCTATGTCAAAAAGAAGATCCGTGAGGAATCTATTCAGCAATGGCAGGATAGATACGAAACCTCCAGCACGGGCGCGGTAACACGTAAGTTCCTCCCTGATATTGCAGACGCATATCGGTTCACGAGGACTACAAAACTTACCCCCTACCACGTGCAAGCTTTGACGGGACACGGAGGAATAGCCGAGTACTTGTACAGATTCAAGTTAAAAGAAAGCCCTGGATGTGAGTGCGATTCCGATGTCTCTGAATCGGTTTGGCACATACTCTTTGATTGTCCCCGTTTTTTGGCTGCCCGAATGGACCTGGAAATGAAAATAGACAGGGAATTCTCGATAAACGATCTCCATAACATCTTGGCAGATTCGAAGTGTAGACAATATCTTTTGTCTTTCATTGACAGGTCCTTCAGAACAGCGACAAAAAGAAACTCCACCCTAGAAACACTCCCCCCTCCTCCACCTACGCAAAACGTCACACTCCCAACAACAGTAACTGCGCGAGTCCCTGTAGAAGATGCCCCCATCAAAAGCTTTGCTACCAACCACCTATTAGCAAGCACAGAAAGAGGGGTCCCAGGAATTCGTCTTCGCAGTGTGGCTCTGTTCATGGACAGTAATAAGGAAAGATTTGGAATAAGCTTCTGTATTGCTCCGGAGAAGAAGCGCGTCCGCAAGTCACCGGGAATCTCATGCCTGCTAAACGGGAGCACCGCTAAAGTCACTATGAAGCGGAAGGCTTACGACGCTCTGTCTGAGACTGAGGTGGCCGGTCACCGATGCCGACTGGTGCGATCAAAGAACAAGACGATCGCGCTGTTCGAGTGGACAGACCGGTCTCCTTTCGCTCAGGCAAGCCTGTTGCTCTCGGAATTAGAAACACCAGCGGACGGGATCCCCCGTGTGATAAGCGTCGACGCAATGAACGTTGAGTTCTGGAAATGTGAAGTCGAGGATCGGCTAGGTTGCACGAAGGCCTCAGAACACCATGAGGTCGTAGTGTACGAAGACAGAGGCGAAAATCTTGGTTTTCTAAAGACACCCGCAGTCAAACGTACCACTGCAGCAAACGGCCGGGGACATCCAGTTCCAGAATTAAGCGGATCTGAACGGGCGCAACAGAAAGTGGATGCTGAAAAAGCCGCCGCACATCAAAGCGGTCGCCGTGAGGAGAGCGAAGGCCGAGTCTCCGCTCTCTGGACGGCGTTCAGTACTGCTACGCAGAGCTTATTCCAGAAATCCCCCAAGACTCCAAAGCAAAGTAAGCCCTTCCTGATAACAACGTCAAAGGTGCAGCTGCAACTGCACCCGAAGGTCAGTACGAGAGCCGACAAGGGACAAGTCAGTCCGCCACGTCTCATCCCCGCCTCGGCGCCGCAGGAACATGCCAGGAACGCCCTCCTCGAATTTCTAGCCGTGACGAGAGCGACCAGACAGGTCAATCTCATAACCTGCGAAAACATCATGCAGTCTTTCAGGCACGGTAATGAAGGTCTCCTGAAGGTGAGATTGGAGGAGGCAAAAGCAGCCATGTACAATAATGATACATCCCAGTTCATCATGGGAGCCGTAAAAGGCGAGTACATGGCAGCTTACAGTGCAGGAAATGGTTTTGTGGCGCTGGACGCGGCTGAGACGAAGCGGACTGGAAAACTGAAGTACGCAACACCTCCAAATGATCCTATCGTAGTTATCGCCCAATGTACCAAAATAATGCTAGAGGACAGAGTTCTCGAGATGGCTAAAGCCATCATCGGGAACCCTGAAATCGATGCACAGTGGGAAAGCTGGACGATACCAAAAATACGGTGGATCAATGGCGTTCCGGGATGTGGAAAGTCTACATGGGTAGTAAGACACTTTGATGTGGACAAGGACGTTATCATCACCACAACATCTGAAGCAGCCAAAGATCTGAGGGAGAAGCTAGCGCACCGAGTGGGTGACCTGGTGAAAACCAAGGTGCGAACTATGGCTTCTGTACTCGTAAATGGATTCAGGAAGCGAGAGCACCGTGACCGCCTACTGGTGGACGAGGCTCTCATGAACCATTTTGGAGCCATAGTGATGGCTTCTCGGCTGTCTGGTGCTAACGAACTTGTCCTTATCGGAGATGTAAATCAGTTGCCTTTTATCGACAGGGAAAATCTCTTCGAGTTAAGGTACTGCCGCCCTGACCTGGTTACCAACATCAACCAGGAGTTTCTTTGCACAAACCGATGCCCAATGGACGTTGCGTACGCGTTGGGGGAGATATACTCCGGTATATACTCCTCAGTTCCCCGTATTAGGTCTCTAGAGCGGAAAAAGTACACTGGAGCACATATACCTAGCACCCTCCCCAACACCCTCTTTTTAGTTCACACGCAAGAGGAAAAGGAGACCCTGATCAACCAGGGTTTTGGCGAGGGCAATGGGTCGTGCACACTTACCATTCATGAAGCTCAGGGACTTAAATGCGAGTCGGTAATCGTTATAAAGACCAAAGAAAGGCAAAGCCTGCACGACAGTGTCCCACATGCAGTCGTGGCGATTTCGCGGCACACGAGGTGTTTCACGTACTATTCCGACGACTATGAAGATGCCATCAGCCGATATGTGCAACGCGCGGTGGCTGCGTCTAAGACCATCTGCGACTACAACTTGCAGATGGCAATCAAAGATCGGAATGAGGCGGTGGTGGAGACCATGCGACACGTCGTACAGCCCTAATTAAGTAAAAAAATTACGTCTGTGTAAACTTAGATAGAAAATATTGTTCATAGTTGTAGAAACGTGTTGTCATGTGTGTGCCCTGAGCATTCATGCTCACCATCGGAAGCTCCTTCTAGCGGCGGCGTCGTGTGGCGGGTCGCTCTCTTCCCTCAAATATGGTTGAGGAGGGCGATGGCTGGCATGCGCGTCAGACTCGTGATCGGGCGCTGCTTGCGGGACGCTGGTCTGCTCGTGGCACGCACATGATAGTTATAGTATATAATATAATGTAAAAAAAAAAAAAAAAAAAAAAAAAAAGGGAAGTGAAATAAATAAAAAAATACATATAAGTAAAAAAAAAAAAAAAAAAAATATATATATATATATAAAAAAAAAAAAAAAAAAAAACTAACTTTTTTTTTTTTTTTTTTTTTTTACGTGGGGAAATGCATTTACGCATACACCGCCGCCCGGGGGAGAGCAGCGGGTTATGTCGGGCTCGACACCAGAGTGGTGCCACTACCGACTTTGTATGCGGATGACCTTAAACTATTTTTTGAAATTAAATCTTCTAGTGACTGCCTGAAATTGCAGGATGATATCAATCAAATTTACGAATGGAGCGTGAGAAATAAAATGACATTTAATATAAGTAAATGTAACGTCATGACCTTTGATCGTAAAAGAAATCCAATACAGTTTGATTATCATTTAAACAACGTACCTATAAATAGGGTTAACTGTATCAAAGATTTGGGGGTAAATTTTGATCGCAGTCTAACTTTTCATGATCATATATCAGAACTCGCAAAAGAGTCTTACCGGCGCCTTGGCTTCGTCCTACGGAATGCTAGAGACTTTAAAAATCCTGAAGTAATTAAAACATTATATAACTCCTTAGTTAGAAGCAAACTTGAATCGAGTGCTTGTGTCTGGAACCCCTATCATGTCACCTACGCGCGAATGCTTGAAAAAGTCCAAAAGGCCTTTTTAAGGTCACTGTATAAGAAAATGTATGGTTACTATCCGTTTCTGTATCCAACTAAATTCCTGCTCGGTCAGCTTGGTTACAACTCTTTGGAAGTTAGAAGGATGTTAGACCAGCTAACTATCTGCTGTAAGGCGCTTAGGGGGTCCGTCGATTCTATACGTCTGCACGACTTGCTATGCGTACTGTTCGTACCGGACGAGCCCGGGGTTCCAGCAAACAGACGTGGTCGCCCGCATGACCTGTTCCACGTAGATCGCGGTCGCACAGTAGCACGTTCTATGTCGCCCCTGAATCGTGCCCGTCGCCACTTAAACGCACTCCTTGCTGCCAACCCTGATTGTGACATTTTTTGTGATAACTGGAAGACTATTTTAAGTACCTCCTTGACTTATTGTGAAAATCAATTGGATCAATGGGACAGGTGTAAAAAGCCTGATGATTCATTGGACTTTGACGATAACCTTTGAGTTTATTGACTTGGTACTCTGAGTACTTACCCGAACGGTATATTTTACTTTGTATGACATAATTATTTTTTTGTAATGACATGCTAGGCGTATTGCCCATTTGACATTTTTGTATTGACATTTTAAATGATATTGTATTTATATAATGAATATTTTGTAATCCCCAGACATTTGCTTAAGACATTGTTTAAGAATAATTTTTGAATATTGTGAGATAATTGTAATTGGTCTTTTTCCGTTTTTATCTCAATAAACGAATTTATCAATTTATCATTATCATTACCGACTAAAACCCCACGGTGTTCCACCTGCACTGACCATACGGACCGGGTCGAGGGTTCGCTCTCGCACGCATCTCGACCCGGTCGGTGCAGCATCCTCCCTGGAGGAACCGCCTCGGGAGGGCCTAAGCCCCCCTCCTGCGACTTCGGCGATGCACTGGAACACACAGCGCATCACCGACTACTTGACCTTGTATCGGGAGTGCCAGACGCCCCCGCATCCGACACTCCAGGTCCACCGAGCGGAGACGGCGAGCGAGCCTGGATGGCTCGCCCCCGTGTCCGTGCTCCGGGTTCCTCTCTCTCTCTCGCTCCTCTTCTTCCCTCCTTGACACAACGGTTTCCGCAAAGGAAACCATTGCATCCCAAGACCTCTCGTCATCGACCATCTTAGCTAAGATAACCGGTAACGAGAGGTCTTCTCCCACTACTTCTACCAAAGCCTGTCGGTGATCTGCTTCGGCTGTACACACTTCTAAGACGTGCTGTGCAGTTTCTTCCACACAACCACATCTATGACACTCTGGTGTCTCCTCCCTTCCAGCTACTTGACACAGGTATCTCCCGAAACAGCCATGTCCCGTGAGAACCTGCGTCAACCGGAAGGTAAGGGATCCATGGTCGCGTTTGACCCACTTCATAAAAATAGGCCGTATGGCTTCCAGCAGCCGTTGGGCACCTCTTCCTCTGTGCGTGGCTTCTTCCAGAAGCCTCTGCCTCCAACGTTCCAGAGCTTCTTCCCTGGCATTCTGGCGCCATCGCACGACTTCTTGCGGCGCGGGCCGAAGATCTTCCTCTCTTGCCCGTTTCCTACGCCAGAAGACCGAGGATAAAACATCGGCCTCTAGGTCCCACGGCAGAGACCCAGCGAGAACACATGCCACCTCGTGGGAAATCGTGCGATATCCCCTGCATATTCTTGCAGCCATTATTCTTTGCGCTCGACGCAATAGAGCACTCTCCTTATGGTCGAGAGACCCTGCCCAGATTGGGGCACCGTATAACGCCATAGAACGGACCACCGCCATGTAAAGGTGACGGCAGCTCGCATTCCCTCCACCGATGTTGGGTAGAAGGCGGCTCAAAGCTGCTGCTGTACCTGTCAGCTTAGGTGTTAAGTGCGTCAGGTGCGCACCAAATCTCCATCTACTATCGAGCACGACGCCGAGGTATTTCAGCGTCGACCCGACAGCAATGGAGGTTCCCCCCACAACAATATTTGAGCCTGTAGGTGGCGCCCGCCGAGGACCATGAAAGCATATTGCCTCTGATTTGTGGAGCGCCACCTCCAGGCCCAACCGCCTAATCCTTGCTACAACAGCCGCTACTCCCGCTGTTGCAAGAACTTTTGCTTCGCGGAAGTCTCTTCCTCGAGCGGTAACCATCGTGTCGTCAGCAAAACAAATAACACTGACGCCACGAAGTTTAGCGCCACGGAGGACCCAGTCATAACCAATGTTCCACAGGGGTGGCCCTAGAGCAGACCCCTGTGGAACACCACGATCCATGGGACTTCGTTCCTCCCCCTCTTTGGTTGGAAATGCTACTTCCCGGTCCGACAAATAACCCTGTCCAACGAGGCACTGGAAGTATCCCGGGAAACCGTGATACCTCAGCCCCTCTCTAATTGTGCTCCAGGGCAGAGTATTGAAAGCGTTGGCTATGTCAAGCGACACAGCCACCAACACTCCACCGCTGGAGCATGCCTCATCGGACAGTTTCCGGAGATGGTCAATGACGTCGATCGTTGATCGACACCTCCGGAATCCGTACTGATTGTCGGATAAATCTGGCCCGACCGCCCCAAGATGCCTTTCGATTCGGGCTGCGACGATGCGCTCAAGCAGTTTTCCCGCTTCATCGAGCAGGACAATGGGTCGATATCCAGAAGGCTCGTCCTCTGGCCGCCCATCTTTCCTGAGGAGAACGAGTTTTCCCTTCTTCCATCGCCTGGGGAATCTTCCCTCTCGCATGCAGCGAGTGAGGAGATCCCTCAGGCGATGTCCTAACGCATCCTGAGCGAGAGCCCACGCACGGCCGGGTATGCCGTCAGGCCCCGGAGCCGTGTTCTTGGCCCTCATTCTCAGGACTGCCCAAATTCGGTCCCTGGGTCTCCAGGGAACAATCCCTCAATCACACGCCGTAGTGTCGTCGGTTCCGGTCGGTTTTTTTTTTTTTTTTTTGACCCAGAGGAAATCCTTTATTGATACACACGACGCCCCGGGGGAGGCGCGTGGTTATGTGGGAGTCCCGCCCAGGCAGATTGCCCGGTGTACCGGGTTACCCACTAAAACCTCTGGGGTGTTCCTTCCTGGCGCTATGTGCCGAGCCTATGGGAGCACTGTTCGCACTCACTCCACGGACCCGGCGCGCTCTGGTCCCCTGGGACCCTTCCCTAGTAGGGATGGAGCTGGAGGTCTCCACCCCTCTTCCTTGAGTGGCGCGTGGAAATACCGCGCGCGCCACCTCTGGGGCTACGCTCGTCAGGTGACGGACCCCCCCGAGTCCGTCCCCCAAGGCCCCTTCTATGGCGGTCGGAGGAGGGCGTGGAAGATCCTCCTCCGACGCCCAGGACGACGGCGGCGCATCGGTAGGTCCGTGAGGGCCTCCCGCTCGCGCTCAGCTGTCTCCTTCCGGAGCATTACTTGCTCACAGAAGGAGACCGCCGCCTCCCACGATCTCTCACTTCCGACCATTGAACGAATCAATGCCGGCAGAGAGAGATCGTTCCCTACAACTGTGACGAGGTCACGACGCTCGCTGGCGAATGCCGGGCATTCTTTCAGCGTATGCTGCGCCGTGTCCTCGCCGCAGCTGCAATGGTGGCACGCGGTCGTCGGTTCCCTTCCAGCTATATTGCACAGATACTTCCCAAAGCAACCATGCCCGGAAAGCACCTGCACCAGCCGGAAGGTAACCGACCCGCGCGCCCTGTCCAGCCAGTCCTCGAGGACAGGCCGGACAGCCTCGACGGTCCAGCTCCCGGCCCTGGGATGGGCCAGTCGCTCCTTCCACTCCCTCACCATCGACCGTCGAGCGTGGAACTTCCACACTTCGACCTCCCTCGGTGCCGGACTCTGTCCGGTGCGGCGGAGTTCAGCGCGCCATGCGTACATGTTCGCACGAACATCCGCCTCCAAGTCCCAGGGAGGTGACCCGGCCAATAGACAAGCCGCCTCGCCAGAGATAGTGCGATACCCGCGTATCACCCCGGTGGCCATCGCCCTCTGCGGCTGCCTGAGGAGGGCAGCGTTCCGACCATCCAGGGCGTCCGCCCATACCGGCGCTCCGTAGAGCGCCATAGACCGCACTACCCCGAGGTACAAGCGTCGGCTGCTTGTCTTCGGGCCCCCGAGATTCGGCAGCAGGCGCTTAAAAGCACCCGCCGCGCTGATCAATCGGGGGACCTGCCGCGCGAAGTGTTCGCGGAAGTTCCACCTTCCATCGAGATGCAGTCCAAGATATTTCATCGAGGACTGCACCGCGATGGGCGTCCCGCGGATAGAGATGACGGCACCCCTTGGAGGCGCTCGTCGGGGGCCATGGAAAACCAAGGCCTCCGACTTGTTGAGCGCCACCCGGAGTCCCAACCTCTCTATCCTTCCCACCACCTGCTCCACCGTCGCTGTGGCAAGACGGGCAGCGTCTTCGTAGGTCTCGCCCCGGGCGAGCACAAGCGTGTCGTCCGCATAGCAGACCACGCTGGTGCCCGGATTGAGAGCTCCTCTCAGCACCCAGTCGTAACCGAAGTCCCACAGGATTGGCCCTAAAGTCGAACCCTGCGGTACTCCGCACGACATCTCCCTCCGCAGCTGTCGACCCTCCCTCCCCGTGTACGAGACGAATCTCCCGGAGAGGTAGGCGACGGCAACAATCCGGATGAGGTGAGGTGGCACTTCATGGGACTTCAGTGCCTCCTCGATACAGGCCCATGGCAGCGTGTTGAAGGCGTTTGCGATGTCGAGAGACACCGCCACCATCACGCCACCCTGGGCCACCGCCTCGTCCGATAGGGCCTTCACACGTTTGACTGCGTCAATCGTGGAACGACCCGCCCGGAAACCGAATTGTTGGTCCGACAGGTTCGGACCGACCTCATTGAGATGCCGGACAAGACGACCGGCTATTACGCGTTCGAATAGCTTATCAGCCTCATCCAGCAGCACAATGGGGCGGTACGCAGAGGGAGAATCTGCTGGGCGCCCGTCCTTCCTCAACAGGACCAATCTGCCCGTCTTCCACAGCCTTGGGAACCGACCCCTCTCCAGACAGGCATCCAACAGCCTACGGAATCGGTCCCCAAGCACCTCCAGAGCCACGACCCATGCCCGTCCAGGGATACCATCCGGCCCGGGGGCTTTGTTCTTGGATTTGAGCCTAAGAACAGCCGCCCGGAGCTCTCCCTCGGAAACGGGGGGTATACGCTCCTCCTCGACCTCCACCCGAGCAGGCGCCATTGCCGGAGGATGAAAGGCCGCCCTGTTCGGAAACAGTGCGTCCACAACCTCCCCCAGCAGATGCGGCTCGAGGGTCTCGGTCAAGGGTGGCGCCCATGGACGGATCTTCCGTCTGACCTCCTTGTATGGGTGCCCCCACGGATCGTGGCTCAGCGTCTCCAGCAGCTCGTTGTGGGAACGTGCCTTTGAGGTGCTGATGGCTACTCGCATATCCCGCACCCTATCCCGGTATATGCTGTACAGCAAGGCCTCAGCACCTTCGTCCCTTCACCGCCGTCGACGCTGCCTGGTGTACCGACGTCTTGCTTCCACGCAACTGCTCCTCAGAGCAGCTATCTCGTCGGTCCACCAGTACACCTGACGTCGACGAGGAGGCGGTCCAGCTCGGGACATGCTGGCGTCGCAAATTTGCGACATAGCAGTCCGGAACCACTCCGCCTCCTCGTCGACATCTCCCACCTCCGCCGGCGCGGTCAGCCAGGCCTGGACAATGGTGGCCTCCAGCAGCGCCTCCTTGTCCATCGTCCGCAGAGCCCATCTGGGTTGCGTAGGGGCATACCTCTCGGAGCGGCGAACATCCGCAGTAGCAGAAGATGTGTCCACGTCGAACCGGATGTACCGGTGATCGGACGCGGTCTCCACGTCTTCCACTACCCTCCACCCTCTGACCATACTCACGATGGAAGAGGAGGCCATTGTCAAATCGACAATAGACCCCCCGTTCCACCGCACGCAGGTCTCCACCGACCCCTGGTTTAGAACCAAGAGGTCGTTGTTCGCCGCCCACTCCTCCAGGATCTCTCCTCGAGAGTCAGTCGCTGGGCACCCCCACACCACTGATTTGGCGTTGAGGTCCCCCACAACAAGCGCCCGATGGGGCAGTGTGTGCCTAATGAGAGCACCCACCCCGTGCAGGAACGACTGAAACTCCGAGAGACTCCTGTTGGGAGAGAAGTACACCCCTACGAGGACGATGTCTCCCCATTTAGCCGCTACGTAGCCGCTACCCCTCGCTACCACCGGGAAGGGCGAAACGCCGGCTGAGGATACGATGGCCACCACACCGTCCACGTCCCCCACCCAGTTATCCCGGGGGGGAACGAAGTACGGCTCGGCGACTACCGCAGCCTCTACCGACCACTCCGCCACCGATTGGACAAACAGGTCCTGTGCGGCGGCAGAGTGGTTCAGGTTCGCCTGGAGAAAACGACGAGCCATGTTAATCGGCTATTGTCATTGTCTCCATCCCTTGTGGCCCCTGAGAGAGGGGAGCGGCATTGGACGGTCTGGCGACTGCCTTGACCGTCTTTTTCGGCTTCGGGGGAGAACAGGCCTTTCCGCCCATTCGGTGCTCCGCCGGCTTGCCTCCCGCTGCACACAGCATGCACACACGAAACACAAAATTACAAAATGTTCTTACAGAAATTAGTTAATGAAGTGTGGCATGGTAAGATACAAGCAAAGTCCGACAAAGAACTCGATATTATTGTCTCTAAGAGAATTGAAGAAGAATTGCAAGCAGCGACCAGGAATAAATCGAGTACTTATAAATAAATAAATAATAAATATTTGTGAACATTTTATCACTATCTGCCCAAACTAAGCATAGCTTGTACTTTGGAACTAGATGGCTGATAGAATACACATATACTTTTTTTTTGTAATTATATACATATAGACATAGAAACACACCGGACACAGAACAAACATCCATGACACAAGTGTTTGCCCTGGTTGGGGATCGAACCCACAACCTACAGCGCAGCAGGTAGACATACTACTAACTGAGCCATAAGGCCAGTCAATATTTATTGACTGGCCTATTTAAAGCTATTTTACTCAGGTATGTTTAGCCTTTTATTTTTATAGATGTTATTAGAGTGTTGTTAACCCTAGAAAGGTAATCATATAATAACCTATACAAAAGATAACCATACGCAAGCGCCTCAGCGACGTAGATAACCTTTTTAGGGTAAAAAAAAAATAAAAAAAAATGGCTAGAATGGAATACTTTATAAGTAATATCGTCCATCTAGCCGTAATTATGTGACCCAGGTCATCTTTTCAATAAGTTGTTCATAAAATAAACGGACAAGTGCGAGTCAGACTCACCCACTCACCCACCTCACCCACTCACCCCTTATATGTATTAGAACAAATATAACCAACCAATTCAAATTTAATAAACACGCTATAGAATAAGCACTGCTATATGACGGCATAAATTAGCCTGGTTATAGTGTGAAGTTAGATACCCTTATGCTTTTGTACCTACATATACATATCATACGCCACTTGTGGCCACTAGAGAACGCACGTGTGTACTTGGTTGCCAAATTTTCAGTTATTCTCAAACTTTTTTAAAAATGTTCGCGTGCGCTAGCTGTGGAGCAGAACACTCAGACGGAACAGTCTGCAGCGCTTGTAAGCAGCGGTACGATTACCAATGCTCGGGAGTGTCCGAAACAGGCTATCGCAAGCTCGGAGACAGAAGGAACACCTGGAGGTGCCCTAAATGTAAAGCGAACCAGACTCCGTCCCCTTCACCAGCTGCAACGTCACCGCAACCGCTTCAACTGGACAAAATACAAGAACAACTTAATAAAGTTATGTTCCAGTTGAAGCCGCTCACTTCCCTGGCAGAAGACATAAAGATAATTAAAGCTGAATTGAGCAACATGAAGGAATCACTGGAGATGGCTTACCAACTCATTGGAGCTCACTCAGAGAAGGTCAAGGACTTCGAGTCATCATGGCCGAGAATATTGCAAAGGAGGTTCCGGCTTTAAAGAATGAAATCACTAGACTCAACCGTGATCTACAAGAACGAGACCAATAGGCGAGAGCAAACAATACAGAGATAAGGGAGATTCCACAAAAGAAAAATGAGAATCTGTATGAGATTGTGGAGAAAATCGGCCAAATTTGCGATTTTCGCGTAAGCAAACAAGACATAAATTATAAGTATATTGCGAGGATACCAACACGAGTACCGAATTCCAAAAAACCGATAGTGATGTCATTTCACAGTCGTTATATGAAAGAAGAATTTGTGGCAGCGTCACGTAAAAACAAAAACCTTAGTTTGGACAGTCTCGGCTTTGGTACTGCAGGAAACTTTTTCGTAAACGACCATCTGACGCAGCGCAACAAAACTCTTCTGAGTAAAGCAAGAGCGCTAGCTAAGGAGAAGAATTTCCAGTATATATGGGTCAAGCATTGTAAAATTATGGCCAGGAGATCAGATGCCTCACCAATATTTTTTATAAAGAGCAAAAACGATCTCACAAAAATTTCATAACTTGCGCATCCATAATGCCTTTTTCATTGTATAAATCCTCATATGACAGTTTGGGAAACGCAACTAAAATCAGTGCCTTTTGTTCACCTTATCGCTATCCAAACGTCCCGAGGTTAGTCAATGTATTCACGCACGTAAGTTTGCACAAACACATACGACTGGCGCTCGGAAATGATTGCGACTGCACATCCTTAAAGTTCAATTTAGTCTGCGCCGATACTGCACTAGTGCGTCGAGAACGGCTCGCTAAGTATGACATTCCTTTCACATGTTGTTATAATTTAAATATTTTACCCGCAATTTCTAACCTATTTTTGCGTCTCTCACAATTGAATGATATATTATCAAAATCAATACTTTTTGTAAACAGTTATAATTTTTGTATTATTGCATTTTTATTTGAACTAAATTGGACTCACAATCGATAAAAAATTGACTTTCAACGATCATTTCGCAAACTTCTACAAGCAGCTCACGAGAGCCGCAAAAGTACACTGGGGGCTACAGCCCGAAATACTGAGGACCATATACATAGCTGTAGTGGAACCTACAATTATGTATGCTGCAAGCGCATGGGCTCACGCTTCAGAAAAGATCACCATTAAAAAAAAAAAAAAAAAAAAAAAAACAACTTGACTCTGTACAGCGTGGCTTCGTACAAAAAGTCATCAAAGCCTACAGAACGGTGTCTCTTAACTCGGCGCTATTACTCGCTGGACTGCTTCCCCTGGATATTAGAATCCGGGAAGCAGCCTTGCTTTATGAAGTAAAGAAAGGATATACCCAGCGAGTAATAGGAGATCGAGAAATGGAGACACCGGTCCCGTATACATCGAGGCCACATCCAGCAGTACAGTTGGAACTAAACTTTACCAACTTAGAAGAAGAAGCCCTCGAAGAGCACAATGCAAGTAGTAGTCTCAACATATATACCGATGGAAGTAAGATCCAAGGAAAAGTTGGAGCGGCGCTATCCATCAGAAACGGTGCCGCAGAGATAAGCACAAAAAAGCTCAAATTGGCAGAGCACTGCTCCGTTTACCAGGCCGAACTACTGGCCCTGGCTGAGGCCACGGATAGAGCACTGAAACACCAAGCGCCCAGATGCAACATTTATTGCGATTCTCGCTCCGCCCTCGAAACAGCGACAAGCGCAGTTTCCCCCACCCCCTCGCAGCTAAAATCAGGGAGAACATGTCCAAGCTCACAGAAAAACGCAAAATAGTGAACCTATTTTGGGTGAAGGCGCATGTCGGGCTGGAGGGAAATGAGAGGGCGGACGAGTTGGCGAAAAGTGCAGCTCTTAGCCTGAAAACAAGTCCAAACTACGATAGCTGTCCGGTTTCATTTGCCAAGAGACAAATCCGTAACGAATCTCTTGACGAATGGAACCGACGCTATAAGCAAGGGGAGCAGGCGTCGACTACTAAGGCCTTCTTCCCAGACGCGTTGAAGGCATACCACTTGGTCAGGAAAATTAAGATGGATCATAACCAAGTATATAACAGCTTATCAGCCTTGTTTATCCCTCAACAGCATGGATTTATCAGAAATCGTTCCACTACATCTAACCTATTATCATTCATTAATTACACAACTTGCAGTATGGACTCGGGGTATCAAGTAGACTCCATTTTTACTGACTATAGCAAAGCTTTCGATCGAATTGATCACCGTATATTACTTCAGAAGCTTTTTGCGGCCGGAATTCATGGCAACTTATTCAGGTAGTTTAGCTCATACACAGAGAACAGATCTCAAGCTGTAGTAATTAACGGATACTCTTCTAAATGGATTTACGTGCCCTAATGAGTGCCTCAAGGTTCTTTATTGGCTCCATTGCTCTTTAACCTGTTCATCAACGACATTATTACTTGTTTCCAACATTCAGAATTCCTGTTGTATGCGGATGATATGAAAATCTTTAAACACATTCGTAATGTTGATGAATGTCATCTGCTGCAACAGGATATGTGTAGATTTGAAAAGTAATGTCGCCTCAATAAACTAGACTTAAATGTTGCAAAATGTTATGCTATTACTTTTACTCGTAAAGCTACAGCTATAGAATTTAAATATTTACTCAAAGATCATCCACTCAAAATCGTAAAAGAAATACGCGATCTAGGAGTAATCCACGACTCTAAACTTATTTATGATAAACACATTGATGACATTGCAAATAGGGTTAATAAATCCATGGGATTTATCAAGAGATCTTGTTCTCAATTTTCAAGTATCAAAGTAATTAAAACTCTATATTGTACATATGTTCGTAGTATACTTGAGTACTGCTCACAAATCTGGAACCCCCAATATGACATATACATCAATAGACTAGAATCAATTCAACGAAGGTTTGTAAGATATATTCAGTTTAAATGCAAACACACAAAAACACGACAAAGATTATGAATCAAGATGCAAGAGACATCACATTTTACCACTCTATGAGAGACGCAAATAGCTGATATTGCATTTCTTACTAAAGTAGCACAATATAATATTGACGCTCCACAACTTCTATCTAACATAAATTTGAACGTACCTAGATTATCCGCAAGACATCCTAAATGCTTATATATCCCCTATAGTGCAACTAAATATAGACAGAATTCCTTCTTTTTAAGAGCATCCACTTACATAAACAATCTGAAAAACTTTCCGAATTTGACTTGTTTAACACAACACCGAATTTAATTAGAGTCAATATCAGTAAAAACTGGTTTGATGTGTATCTCTAGCTGTCTCAACTCCATTTGCAAACAAGTACAAATGTAACTAGATTCGATATGCGAAAACTACTAAATGGTGCTTATTTAATTATATTAAAGTAAAATTAGATATTCATCACTGTAAGTTGTCCGAATAAAATAAAATAAAATACTGAAACAAAAATACTCGACTCGAGTTAGACGCTAGCTCTCACTGGTAAGTTTGCATGTCTCATGGTACCGCTTTCATGTAAAGTTACTCGCGGCGCGTTTATTCATTGTCAAGTGAATCACATGAGCGGTTTTTGTCGATACCAAGTCATGGTAAGGGTGGAAATCTCGAAGAGATATCGAGCCGAGTAACAAGCACGAGTTCCAATTTCTGTGGTGTTGTTTTTGAATTGAAACTGCGCAAATATTCGCCGGCAGTAATGCTAGTCACCGACAAAAAATAATAATTGTGTTCGAATATTTTTAATCATGTTTTATCCAAAAATATATTGGCGTGTGATTATTTCGATTAACTTCGTACATATAACGTCTCTCGAATGGCGACTTAATGGAGTTGATAAGTGAACGGAATGTTCAGTAGTCGTGCTCAAGTGAGTGGCTAACAGTGACTCTACTCCTTACTCGTACGAGCAGATGTTGCGCTACTCAGATCAATAGCTCGCATCGGGAGTGAGTGTGACCTTGGGTGAACCTTGGGTGTCGACTTGTACGTAATTCGGTTTTTAATAAACATGCGCCGAAACAATGTAATACTTGTAGTTTGTACAGGAACTTCAGAGCTTCAGATGGTACCTGTGTTATTCACTTACAGTTTTGTTTTCATCTGTCGAGATTTTTGTTTGAGTGACATTACGAAACAGCTCGTATTTTGCTACTTATTTTGACAAAATAACTGGTATACAATACGCAGGTTACATATTTTTGTAGTTTTTTCATCGTATGAGATGTTTGTTCGAGGAGGCAATTTCCACAAAAAGGGAAATTTGCTTCAAAGCCATGCCTATCCATGCTTATCGTTCGATTTTGATAACAATTGGCACTTGCTTAAAACTGATGTTGAGGACGCCGAGCCCTGAGCTACGGGAGGACGACCGCGGGACGCGGAACGAGGCACGGAGGGGGTGCGGGCGAGCCGGCGCGCGGCGCCGTGATTGGAGGACGCGATCGACGCGTACCCTCGCACATGTGCGCTAGTCGCGGTAGAATAAGTTAGTTTAAATAAGCGTCCATAGAATTTGTACAGTCAGTCTGGAAGGTCGTGCCTGAAAAATTGTAGTTAGTTAGTTACTAGTGTACGGACCTCAAACAAGTCGCCGACTGCTGTTGCACCAAATTTTTTGAAAAAATTCCGGTCGACTGCACCCGCGGCTGCGAGCTGCGGAGGGGAACGTCTGCGCGGACGACAGCCGGGATAGTCCTGTACGAAAGTACAGACTATGCCTAGGTCACACGCCAGGCACCTGAAAAGCAGCGAGCGGGTTGCAGTCACGCCATGAACCCACCGGAGGGTTCATCAAAAGGCCCTTCTCAGGGCCAACCACAACTACAACCACACCTACTCAAAAAAGGTCCTTATCAGGACCAAAGTGCGACTACAACTCCCGTCACGCATCAGCAGCCGTCCATAGATCGCAGTCGACGCGCCGATGGCGCCACGGTCGCAAACGCGCCCGCAACCTCCACGGACCAAATTGTAAACACTCCGGCCGCAGGTAAACCAACAAAGTTGGCAGAGTTATCCCCGAAAGCTCAGTACGAGCGTGATGTGCTCACGCTAGCGAGACTTCTCGAAGCCTCGCTACTTTCGGACGGTATGCTTAAGTGGATGGCTCTGTACTTGCGGCTTAAAGAAGCCGAAATGAGCAACAAGGAGTTGTCAATAGATGACCAGGTGGCATTGGAATTTGCGCAGAAAGCAATTATAACACTGCCACCGGTCTCTAAGACAACTCCTCCTGTTGCCATGAAGAAGATACTTCGAAAGAGAAATGACAGCGATACTAGGAAGCGCAGAAGGACGCGCTCGCTGTCATCTTCTCCGACGGAGGTAAATCGGGAAAAGCAACAAAGGACGGACGCATCACCTGTTGCTTCCCGCCCTACGCCGCTCACTTCCCGCGCCCCCCGCCCTAGGGATGTCACGGATAGAAAAATGCAGCCGACCTCACTGCCAAAGTCCTTCGCAAACGTCACGGGGAGCAGACCACAAGCGTCAACAAGCTCCACCGTGCAACAGGCGCTGCCCAGCCAACCCAGCGTGAGAAAGGAGCCCAAGTACCCTCCAATAGTGGTTGAACAGTTACCAAACTGGTCGCACCACTTCAGGGTACTCGCAGAGAAGCTCGGTAAACCGCCAAACGGCCGGCCATACAAAGGGGGAATACGCTTTTTCCCCGATGGACCGACGGAGTACCGAGTGCTTCAGGCTTACTTCACAGAGCTGAGGCAAAAAGTAGATTGTTACTGGTACTCTTACACGCCAGAGGCTGAAAAGAGTCTGAAGGTGGCCATCCGGGGGCTACCCTCAGAAACCAGTACAGCCGAAATCATAGAGGCACTAGCCGAAAAGGACTTTGAGGCCGAATATGTGAAAAATATAAAAGGAAGGCAAGGAAGACCAGGCAGTATCTTCTACGCCTCCTTTAGAAAGACACCGGACCTTCTACCGGGCATTTATAACGTTAAGGAGCTCCTTAACATGCCCGGTATCACCATAGAGGCGTGGAGGGGAAAGAAGGGCCCCGCACAGTGCCACAAATGTCAAAAATTTAGGCATAGTTCCCACAACTGCCACAGGGTGCAAGCCTGTGTACGTTGTGGGCAACCACATGCGGCCAGCGAATGCCCAAGACCGCGAGAGCAGCCGGCTACGTGTGTAAATTGCGGGGGACCTCACCCCGCAAATTACAAAGCATGCCCAGTGTTCAAAAGAGAGACTAGGAACAAAAGGGCAGGCACCGTAGCTGAGACAAGAGACACCGCTGGAAAGGGTAGAAAAGGCACAGCCCCAGTAACCCAAGCGGTCGTAAAAGAATCTGCGCCTCAGTCCCTCATGGCCCCAGCAAACCCACCCGGAGGCAGGGCCATGAAAAAGAAGAAAAAGAAAAAGAAGGCCACAAAAATGACAGTGGAGGAGGTAGCACCCCTCCCACAAGCCCCTACCACCGCTAGAAAGGACTCCCTGGGACAAACGATTGGGGTCCTAAAGGAAATCCTAGAAGCGGTGCAAGCGGGCACAGATGCGGAAACGGCAACACTGAGGGGCCTTATGAAAATTCTAAATGGAGGGAGAGCTTAGAATTGTATACTGGAACGCGAGATCGCTAAATAAAAAGAAGGGCCAGCTGGCGGTATTTCTCCGAGAGCAGAAAGTGGACATCATGCTGGTCTGCGAAACCCACCTACACCCCAACACCGTCTATAAAATACCGAGTTATCACATCTACCGGCAAGACGAAGTGACGTCAGCGGGTGTAGCGTACCGCGGACTGGCAGTGATGGTTCACCGACGAGTCATCCACCAGCTGATCCCCCAGTTACAACCTCCCCCCATAAGCGTCCAAACACTAGGAGTACTAGTCAGTGTTGCTGGACTCAAATTGAGCATCTACTCAGTCTACAAACCACCAGGGAGTAGACTGATACCACAGGAGTTACGGACACTCGTGTCAGGAGGAGACAGCGGCCCAGTTATAATAGCCGGAGACCTGAACGCCAAACACACCCTCTGGAATTCGAACAGCATCTGTAGAGACGGTAGAACTCTCTACAAAGATTCCCAAGAGCACCAGTACGAGATCACAGGACCTGAGACGTGGACACACTATAACCCCGACGGAAGTGGGGATGTTATAGACATAGTCATCCACAAAAATGTACAAGCTACACTCGATCTCAATGTCCTGTATGATCTCGACTCAGACCACAGACCAGTGCTACTCACTGTAGAGAATCTACCGTCCAGAACCATACTACAGCCTGCTAGGCGTAGAATAAACTGGGGGGTGTTCAACGAAGAGGCGTACAGGAGGACAACCACACGGCCCATAAACACGCCGGAAGATGTGGAAGAAGCCACGAGGGAAGTCACCACGGCTATCCTGGACTCCCTACGAATAGCTACGCACACCGCCTCTCCTGTGAAAACGCCAGATCGTTTACCGGAGAGGATCAGGAAACAAATCCGCGAGACAAGGGAGCTCAGGAAGTTGTGGCAGCAGACTAGGTGTCCTAGGACAAAAGCTGCACTAAACTCGTCAATACTGAAGACTAGAAAAGCTCTGGACAATCATGCGGCCGAGGGATGGGAAAGACACATAGAGTCGATTACCGATGAGATCCCCTCGGTCCATAAGTTGTGCAGACAACTATCAGAAGCGCCCAGACCCACCCAACCAATCATGGGAAGGGACGGCCTCCTGAAGTTTGACGCCCGAGACAGAGCTGAGATACTAGCAGACAGTTTAGAAAGACAGTTCACCCCAAATGAGTCCACTCTTCCGGACCACACAAAAGAAGTGGAGGCCAAGGTTGCCGACTATTTGAATAATCAGGTAGAGGAAATTGAGTCCGAACACATCTTCGTCAGCCCGGGACGGGTCATGAAACTGATCCTGCGCTTACCAAGAAGGAAGGCACCCGGCCCGGACAACATAACAAACGAAGCACTCAAAAACCTCCCGATTAAAACTGTCGCCGCTATAACGAGGATCTTCAACGGTATACTACGCACGGGCCATTTCCCTGATGCATGGAAAACTGGCAAGGTAGTGATGCTCCATAAACCCGGCAAAGACGCAAAGAGGCCAGAAAGTTACAGACCTATCACCTTGCTAAGCACAATCTCAAAAGTGTTTGAGAGGGTGATACTGTACTATGTGACTCCACACATAGAGCCGAGGGAAGAACAGTTCGGGTTTAGAGCCGAACACTCCACTACCCTACAAATCGCTAGGATGACCAGCGAAATGGCCTGCAGCCTAAACAAGAAAGAGTGTACCGTTGCCGTCCTCCTGGACATGGAGAAGGCCTTCGACAGAGTGTGGCACGAGGGTCTCCTGTTCAAAATCTCGAGGACTACGACTCCCAAGAAACTGGTCGCAGTCGTAGCTAGTTTCCTCAAGAACAGGAGATTCCAAGTAGCGGTCGAAAACACTCTGTCGACAACGAGAGAAGCCCACGCAGGAGTGCCACAAGGGAGCTGCCTATCTCCGAAGCTGTACGCCTGGTACACCGACGACATCCCAGTCGTCGGGCAGGCAAAGCTCGCTCTATACGCAGATGACGCTGCGTTTTACGCGTCATCGTATAGAGCCGAGCTAGCAGCAAAGAAGGTACAGGCGACACTAGACGTCCTACCCGACTGGCTGCGGAGATGGCGTATGTCAGTAAATGTTGAGAAAACACAGGCCATGGTCACTGGCAAAAGATGGCTACCGACTCCACTAAAGTTGATGGACCGGGAGATACCGTGGCAACCAGATGTCAAATATCTGGGAGTCACGATTGACCGGGGCCTCACTTTCAAAAAGCACGTGGACAAAATCGTAGGAATGGTGAGGGGAGCCCGCGCTAAACTCCTCCCAATTCTACGATCAAAGCTGCCCAGAAGAACCAAACTGATGATCTATAAAACCTACATTAGGTCACGACTGACATACGCCACCCCCGCGTGGTATCCCCTCCTCAACAAAACGGAGAAGAAGAAGATGCAAGCCCAAGAAAACCTAACCCTGAGAGCGGTCATTGGCGCACCTTGGTTCGTGAGAAACTCCACGATCTCCGAAGACACCAAGGTTGAGCCAATAGACGATTTTGTCAAAGCTCTCACAACTAGAATGTTCCAAAAAGCGGATAGGTCCAGATACGAGCATCTTCAGGGGATAGCACCCCTCCACACCAGACCACCGGATGAAAAGGGAGGAGGAAAAAGATATAAACCCTCCCTTAGAGACTATGAAATTCAACAAGAAGAGGATAGCTAAGAAAGTCGTCGAGGGACAACAGATCCGGCTATCACGAGCCTGACGCTGATCGGCTTGCTGGGCCTCCCTTTTGGGTCGCACCCGGCAAGGCCTGTATCGCTCGGCAAATCGTGAAGCTGGATATGTTGATTCTTGGCATAAGCATCCACACTACCAAAAAGACCCTCCCAACTTATTGGGAGGAGACGAGCCAGGGCCAGAGGGCAATGCCCTGACACCCTTTCCCCACCCCAACTGGGGTGAGATGACAACCCTGATCGATGTACAGTCAGTCTGTTTTGTAACTTCGCACTGTAGACATCGACTTGGAATAAAACTACGAACGAAAAGAGAAGAACATTTTATTTATACAGTCCACTGCACAGGATTCATCGGATCGAGTCCTGAACATTTGGTCCTTCGAGCGCCGGATCGAACGTGGAGCAGCGAGCATTTGTTCCGTCGAACGCCGCATAGAACGTGAATCAGCGAGGATCGGACTCCGCACGTGTTATTTTCTTCAAGTGCCGATCGTACTTAGAAAATAATGGTGTTAACAAGGAGTCAAGCTGACGTCACTGAGCAAGCCGAACTACAGAGAATCGAAGGGGAACGAACAAGACTCAGCAGGGTTCCTCCGGCATCACCCTCGATGCCGGTGGGAGAGGAAGCTGCTGCCAGACCGGAAGCAGCACTTGCCCTCATCAACCAACGTACGAACATGGAACGTGAACGAGCAGCCTCGCCACAGCACTCGCAAAGAACGACGAACTCTACTTTGCAACTGCGACTGGCAGAACTGGAGGCAGCCGAGAAGCTTGCAGCAATCAAGCGAAGAGAACTGGAAATGGAAGCGGATCTCGTGAAGAAACGCCTGGCCGCGCAGATCGCAACCATCGAGGAAGCGGGCAGCGTACGAGACGAGCCGTTACATTCGAACAGACATGAACATCGTCAGCGCGTTGATGACTGGCTGCAGGGTGCCGCCGTTGCTGAACGGGGGGAGCGCGATGACTCATTGCGCCCACGTGAAACGGAGGAACGCCGTCGGTTACGCTTCGATACCGACCGCAGAGACCGATCGTTGACACCAACACCGGGCCGGTCTCGCAGCTACGGATCCCAGATAGCTGAAGCATTGGACCGGATAGCCAGACCGCAGCGACGATATAATTGTGATTTACCTCAGTTCAGTGGTGCGGTATGTGAATGGCTACCGTTCAAAGCAGCATATCGTGAATCGACTGAGATGTTTAAAATACCACATGCAGAAAACGTGATGCGCTTGAGATCGGCGCTGGTCGGGGAGGCGCGGGAAGCCGTGTCCGCTCATCTATACGCGGATACCAACCCCGACACGATAATGGCCACGCTAGAACAAAGTTTCGGGTCACCAGAAGTATTAGTGGACAAGATACTCGAAAACTTACGAAAAATACCACGTTTGGGTGTGTCGGCCAAAGAACTGAACAATTTAGCAGTGAAAGTGCAAAACGCGGTGTGTGTGTTGCAAGGACTTGATCGGCGTGGTTATATTTACAACCCGCAACTCACACGAGAGATAATGCTGAAGCTTACTCCGACAATCAAAAGCAAGTGGTACGACTACGCATATGCGAACAGTGACACCAAGGACCCAGATTTTGTGACGTTGTCGCGATTTTTGATGCGTGAGGCCAACGTCGCGTTACGGTACGCATACGAAACCCCAGCATCGTATTCTACGACCGCAAGAACCGAAGTAAAACCGAACGTGAATACAAACATAAGAAGAAAAGCGAGCGTCTACAGCACTGATAAGAATACCGAGTGCGAACAGATTGACCGATGCTCGCGATGCAGCAAGCCACACGAACTGTCATTGTGTGCGGATTTTCGAGCGATGAAAATCGATGACCGGTGGAATCACGTAAAAGAAAAGGGACTCTGTTTCAAGTGCATACACAAAAAACACCATCGAGCGCAGTGTAGAGAAAAGCCGTGCGGAGTGAACAAGTGCCGCCGCCCTCACCATGCCCTGCTGCATCAAGATGACAAGACCATGTCGGCGACTATAGAACCAGCCGCGCGAACCGCGGAATCAAGCAGAACAAGCCATGAGGGTGACGTGTTATCAGTAACAACCACCTCCAATGTTACTGATAAACGCGGCGGAATACTACTGAAAGTGTGTCCTATCGTGGTGTCCGGTCCCAAAGGAGAGACGCGATCATACGCTCTGTTGGATGAAGGCGCGACTATAACCCTTATCGACAGTGAATTGGCAAAGAAAGTCGGCGCCGACGGACCCAGTCAACCCCTGCGTATGACCGGCGTGAATATGTCCCAGAACGAAGCTACGAGCAAGCTTGTGACTATTCGGCTACGTGGTGCGAGCGAGACGGCATCATACACCGTTAAAGCGCGCACAGTCAACGAATTAAGACTGCGAGAACAGACTGTACCGAACGCGCTACTACAATACCAACATCTGCGAGATCTCGAAGAGCAAGTGTGCTACGAACGAACACGCCCGCTCATACTCATCGGAAGTGACTACTGGGAGCTCATTGTTTCACGAGAGTTGCGCATTGGCGGCGCAAACCAGCCTGCAGCATCCCGAACGGAGTTGGGCTGGGTGATACATGGAACCGTCCCACGCAGTCTCATCTACAGCCACGAGAGCGTCTTGCACATATATACGCCCGATCGACGTATATGCGAGAGCGAGACGCACGATATGCGCCTACAAGAACTAGTAGAGCAGCATTTCAAGATCGAATCCTTGGGTGTCGCTCTCAAACCCCGAGTTAGCGACGCGGACGAACGAGCGGTGAAGACATTTAACGAGACAGTGAAGAAAGTTGACGGCGCGTATGAAGTGGGGCTACTATGGAAACAGCCGAACGTGACTATGCCACCGAGTTACGCCGCCGCCTTAAATCGTCTAAAAGGCATCGAAAAGAAGATGGACGCTGACACCGGTTTTGCGAAGGACTACGCCGCTCAGATCGGTAACCTGCTGAGCAAAGGATACGCCGTGCCGTGCGACGGGACCGAAGCACAAAGTCCCATCTGCTGGTATCTGCCACACTTTGCGGTTACCAACCCGAACAAACCGGGGAAGCGGCGCCTAGTATTTGACGCGGCGCATCGAAACAGTGGAGTGAGCCTTAATGATCGATTACTAGAAGGCCCTGATTTACTGCTGCCGCTGCCGGGAGTCATCTTCCGCTTCCGAGAGAGAGAAGTCGCTGTCACCGCCGATATTGAAGAAATGTTTTTGAGGGTGAAGATCCGTCCGGAAGACCAGCCTGCCCAGCAGTTTCTATGGAGAGGAAGCGACCGAACGAGCCCGCCGCGCGCCTACAAGATGACCAGTATGATCTTCGGCGCGGCCAGCTCACCCTTCCTCGCCCACAGCGTGCGCAATCACAACGCGCACGCGCACGCTCAGACACACCCGAGAGCGCTAGTGGCGATAACCAATAGTCACTACATGGACGACCTGGTCGACAGTTACGACGATGAAGAGGAAGCGCGGCGCACTATCAAAGAGCTACGAGAAGTGCACGCTAACGCCGGCTTCACATTGCGAGGCTGGAGTTCAAATAAACCAGGGGCATTGACCGACGTGCCCGATGATCTACGAGCGAACGAGCCTACGCGACTGGGGGGAGTCGCTAGCAACAAAATACTCGGATTATTTTGGAACGCGAAGAACGATGAGTTGGGATTCAACACTGCCATGCATCGAGTGCCAGACGACGTGCGCGCGCAGAACCGCGCGCCCACAAAGCGCGAAGCACTGAGCGCAGTAATGTCCCTTTATGATCCGCTCGGGTTGGTCAGTAACTACACCATCCGCGGAAAGATTATACTCCAAGACTTATGGAGAACGAACACAGGATGGGACGAATCAATCCCGCAGGAGAACGCCGATCGATTTGCCGTTTGGATAAATCAGTTACAAGAAATAACGAGCCTACGACTACAACGGAGCTACGGTCTAGGACGAAGCACACCTTTCGACCATCACAAAAACGTAGAACTACATGTGATGTGTGACGCGAGCGAACAGGCCTTCGCTACGATAGCCTACTGGCGGATTATACGTCATAATGGCAAGATCAACGTATCACTTGTCGCAGCTAAAGCGAAAGTGGCGCCACGACGCACTCAGAGTATACCTCGACTCGAGTTGCAAGCGGCCGTTATCGGAGCGAGACTGGCGGACACAATCAAGCGAGAACATCGGATCAAGATAGCACGAGTCGTATACTGGACCGATTCGTCGACCGTGCTACAATGGATATACAACGACCAACGACGGTATACACCATTCGTCGCTCACCGACTCGGAGAGATCTCTGAACTGACCGACAAGAACGAGTGGAGATGGCTGCCGACGGAGCATAACGTCGCTGACGACGCGACCCGGCTGAGTGACACGTCAATCTCCGCCGACGACCGATGGTTCCGAGGGCCATCATTTCTACATGAAACAGAGGACAAGTGGCCGTCTCGGATAACCGACGAAGAAGAAGACAAGGAGGTCCTATTTACGACCGAACAGGAAGCATCTTTGTCAGAGTGTCTACCGAAGCCGACGAGATTCTCAAAGTACGAGAAGTTAGTGCGCGCGACCGCATGCGTGCTAACATTTATTGATAAATGCCGTCGACGAGCAGCACGCGTCGAGTTAGAACATATCGAGCGCGCCGAACGATTGTTGCTGCGGCACGCGCAAGAAGAGAGCTTCAATGCCGAGTTCCACAGTTTGAGAAACGCTCGCCCGCTATCAAAGTCGAGTCGTTTATACAAACTGGACCCGGTGATCGAGGATGGAGCATTGCGCTTGAGAGGTCGCATTGGAGCATCGAGCGTGCCCGCTGATCTAAAGCGCCCAATAATATTGGACGGGCGGCATCACGTGACTAGACTACTAGTGATGCGAGAACACTGCAACGCCGGTCACGCAAACAGGGAGCGCGTGACGAACGATTTGAGACAACGATACTGGATCATTCACCTGCGACCTACCGTACGAGCCGTGGAACACCGATGCAAGTTCTGTCACACAAGGAAGGCCAGACCGAACGAACCGACACGAGGGGACCTACCACGAGCCCGCTTGGACCCCTACCACCGACCATTTTCTAACTGCGGCATGGACTACTTCGGGCCTATGTTGGTGAAAGTAGGAAGAAGGAGAGAAAAACGGTGGGGCGCGCTGTACACATGTCTCAGCACACGCGCCGTGCACTTGGAGATCGTGAATTCACTTACGAGCAGCTCAGCTATCATGGCTCTACGGCGGATGGCAGCACGGCGAGGATGGCCGTCACATATGTATTCAGACAACGCCACGACCTTTCGCGGGGCAGATCGGGAGCTGAGAGAGGCCTACGAGGAGTGGGCCCCCGTCTTGCGCGAGGAGGGGTTACTCCATCGGATGAAGTGGACCTACATACCTCCCGGAGCGCCCAGACACGGAGGAGCGTGGGAAAGACTAGTACGGTCTGTGAAAGCGGCGCTAGCAGTAACGTTGCGAGAACAAGTACCAACGGAGGAGGCACTACAAACACTGCTGACCGAAGCAGAACACTCCATCAACGGGAGGCCGTTGACGTACGTGAGTGTGAGTGACAGAGACCCTGAGGCACTCACTCCGAACCATTTCCTGCTGGGTTCGTCGAGCGGCCTGCCAACAACGGGCCCCTGCAAAATGGCGGACCTACGAACTTGGCGAGCGAGCCAGGCGCTTGCCGACTCTTTCTGGCAGTGCTGGCTGAAGGAATACTTGCCCACGCTGACGCCACGAGGAGCACCGAGTGACCACTCGAAGAACATGAAGATCGACGACGTGGTCGTCGTAGTCGACCGCACGCTACCGAGGAATATATGGCCGATGGGAATCGTGACGGCCACCTACCCTGGACCGGATGGTGGCGTGCGAGTCGTCGACATAAGAACGAAGAGCGGAACCTTCAGGCGTCCAACATACAAGCTCGCCGTCCTGGAAGCTGCAGAAGAAGGCTGCGCAAGCTACGCCGGGGGGAGAGTGTTGAGGACGCCGAGCCCTGAGCTACGGGAGGACGACCGCGGGACGCGGAACGAGGCACGGAGGGGGTGCGGGCGAGCCGGCGCGCGGCGCCGTGATTGGAGGACGCGATCGACGCGTACCCTCGCACATGTGCGCTAGTCGCGGTAGAATAAGTTAGTTTAAATAAGCGTCCATAGAATTTGTACAGTCAGTCTGTTTTGTAACTTCGCACTGTAGACATCGACTTGGAATAAAACTACGAACGAAAAGAGAAGAACATTTTATTTATACAGTCCACTGCACAGGATTCATCGGATCGAGTCCTGAACAACTGAGTAATGGTCACTCGTTCATTACTCAGTTGTAAACAACAATTTTGAATGTAGATAAAATCTATCAAGAGGCCGTGAAATCTCAATTTAAAACTATTAATGATAAAAATGTAAGTTAAAAATTATAACGCAACTACGTTATTTTGCTTCCATATCAATCCATGCTATAACAAGTTCTTGAACAAAGATATATCAGTAAGTAGCGCAACATCTGCGAAGGAAACGTGTCATGTGTGCTAACAAGTGCTTCGTGCGACAATGAAGCTCCTAGGAGTGCTCATACTCGGTGAGTGGGCACACGAGGCGATCGCTCGGACTCTCTGCGGCCGGTACTCGTGTCGTTATTGCGTCATACTCGGTGAGTGGGCACACGACACGGCGCGCGGCCGCTCGGACTCTCGGTGGCCGGTACTCGTGTCATTATTGTGTCATACTCGGTGGGTGGGCACAGGAGGCGGCGCGCGACCACTCGGACTCTCGGTGGCCGGTACTCGTGTTGTTATTGTGTCATACTCGGTGAGTGGGCACACGACACGGCGCGCGGCCGCTCGAACTCTCGGCAGCCGGTAATCGTGTCGTTATTGTGTCAACTCGGTGAGTGGCGGCGGCGCGCGGCCGGTTGTCAAGTTCCCATGTTACGTTTAAGTTAATGCTTATTTCATAGGTAGCAGGACTCAGGCCAAATAGTCATGCTATCCTAACTAGTAGATATCCTAATCCTATAACTGTCTGTGTAAGTAACTGCCTCATCGAAATTAAAACTTTAAACATTTAACGCCTGTTAGATTTTATTAGTAATGTTTTATAAATGATAAAAACTAGGCGTTCCATTGTTGCTCAATGGTTACATCCCCGTTCATTGTTGTCTGTAATGAGCGGGAAACGAAAGTTTATCCTACAGACTGTAGGAATTTCATAGAAAATGGACAGACATGCTACTGTCGGTGCTCGAGACTAAGCAGCTTCTTAGCAACCGATTTATCTTCACCTATTAACCTCATCATCACCACCACAGCCACCATCCACAATTGTGCTTGAATACAAATGAAGCAGCTATCCCGGTAACGTTATTTAAAAAGAAGATTATTCAATTCATACTCATATATTGGCATATTATGATTGATCTTGACACGACGCGGCGCTCGCGCTCGTCGCACCACACTTCGCCCTGATATATCTAAATTCATGTTTTAAATGAGGTAAGAACCGTAGGTTGAGCAATGTCGTATATTGGCGTGAGTTGGACGTGTTGTTTCCAGGCGCCCTCCTGGGGGAGGCGACAGGCGGCCCTCCCGACCTACTCACTATCAAGCCTATCGTAAAGTGAGTCTACGCCAATCTTATTTAGAATTTTGTCATCTGTATAATAACATATGTAGGTATGTATATATTTCTGAATTTCCGAACGTAGTAATTTCCTACGGTGAAGTACACTTGTGAAAGTTGGCAGGATGCAAAGCAACTACAATAGAGCACGCCATCTCGTTCAGGCTTCAACGATCAGGGTCTAAACCGCCTGGATACAATACAATATAAAAACACTTTATTGACACCATAATAAAAATAACATTAGGTACATAATTAAGGCGTTAGAAAGGTACAAAAGGCGGCCTTATCTGGATGTGAGTGGTACGCGCGCAGGGACCTCCACTCTATTAAGGAAACATTGCTTATGCCACCACAGCATCGGCTTGCATCGACATCTGCAATCGCATTGTCAGTGTCATCATCATCATCATTTTCATCATTTCCATCTTCACCGCTGGAGCTATTACGTCAGCACCCCAAGGCCTCGCTACGTTATTTTAAGGAGCTAGGTTGGTTTGGGTAGATACTGGCGGGGGGAAATGCACAATACACCCAAAGCGGAACGTCATTGCAAGACTCATCGCCTCCATCTCAAATAAGAAAGAAACATTTATGAGTATCACACGAGATTTTTATTTAACAAGTTAAGTATACAAGTCTTAATTTTAATTATTTGATGTGGCTTTTAGGTTGATGTGGATTCGGCTTATAAGGTATTGTAGCTAATTCAGTTAAATTACAGAAATACAGAGTGGTGACAGTTTTTACAGTTGTGTTAACAGCATGAGTTAAAAAAAATATATGAAATAATTTCTTGATTAAATTTTAATGCAACGGCTATAATTAAATGCATTATTCTCGTTATGTAGAACGACGATCAACAAAATGGAGGCGATGAAGAAGCGCACCACGCGGCGGCGGTCCACCTTCCACCCGGACGGCGTCACCGAGTGCGAGTTTGGCGCGCTGGTGTGCATGCGCGCTCTCAAGTAACACCTTGACACTACTCATTTGCATAACACTACACTGTTCTCGGAGCGCACCACGCGGCGACGGTCCACCTTCCACCCGGACGCTGGTGTGCATGCGCGCTCTCAAGTAACACCTTGACACTACTCATCTGCATCACACTACACTGTTCTCGGAGCGCACCACGCGGCGACGGTCCACCTTCCACTCGGACGCTGGTGTGCATGCGCGCTCTCAAGTAACACCTTGACACTACTCATCTGCATCACACTACACTGTTCTCGGAGCGCACCACGCGGCAACGGTCCACCTTTCACCCGGACGGCGTCACCGAGTGCGAATTTGGCGCGCTGGTGTGCATGCGCGCTCTCAAGTAACACCTTGACACTACTCATTTGCATCACACTACACTGTTCTCGGAGCGCACCACGCGGCAACGGTCCACCTTTCACCCGGACGGCGTCACCGAGTGCGAATTTGGCGCGCTGGTGTGCATGCGCGCTCTCAAGTAACACCTTGACACTACTCATTTGCATCACACTACACTGTTCTCGGAGCGCACCACGCGGCGACGGTCCACCTTCCACCAGGATGGCGTCACCGAGTGCGAGTTTGGCGTGCTGGTGTGCATGCGCGCTCTCAAGTATCACCTTGACACTACTCATCTGCATCATACTACACTGTTCTCGGAGCGCACCACGCGGCGACGATCCACCTTCCACCCGGACGCTGGTGTGCATGCGCGCTCTCAAGTAACACCTTGACACTACTCATCTGCATCACACTACACTGTTCTCGGAGCGCACCACGCGGCGACGGTCCACCTTCCACCAGGATGGCGTCACCGAGTGCGAGTTTGGCGTGCTGGTGTGCATGCGCGCTCTCAAGTAACACCTTGACACTACTCATCTGCATCACACTACACTGTTCTCGGAGCGCACCACGCGGCGACGGTCCACCTTCCACCCGGACGCTGGTGTGCATGCGCGCTCTCAAGTATCACCTTGACACTACTCATCTGCATCATACTACACTGTTCTCGGAGCGCACCACGCGGCGACGATCCACCTTCCACCCGGACGCTGGTGTGCATGCGCGCTCTCAAGTAACACCTTGACACTACTCATCTGCATCACACTACACTGTTCTCGGAGCGCACCACGCGGCGACGGTCCACCTTCCACCCGAACGCTGGTGTGCATGCGCGCTCTCAAGTAACACCTTGACACTACTCATCTGCATCACACTACACTGTTCTCGGAGCGCACCACGCGGCGGCGGTCCACCTTTCACCCGGACGCTGGTGTGCATGCGCGCTCTCAAGTAACACCTCGATACTACTCACCTGCATCACACTACACTGTTCTCGGAGCACACCACGCGGCGGCGGTCCACCTTTGACCCGGACGCTGGTGTGCATGCGCGCTCTCAAGTAACACCTTGACACTACTCATCTGCATCACACTACACTGTTCTCGGAGCGCACCACGCGGCGGCGGTCCACCTTTGACCCGAACGCTGGTGTGCATGCGCGCTCTCAAGTCACCTCGATACTACTCACCTGCATCACGATACACACTGTTTCCGGAGTGCACTTTACAGCATTTTTACGCATACTTTCTCATAAAAACGTATACTCAACAGCGTATCAAGCGTAACGAAATCATAAGTTAGGCAGTCGGGTATTTGATTGTCTTTTAATATAGATACTTGTCCAACTTTTAGACTCAAAATAGACGTGCGTGATCCGTAGTTTTATTTAAAGACAGAGAATTTCGAGTCTTAGCCGTATTGAATTTGACGAAATTACTACATGTAGCTCTAGTGAGACAAATTAAAGTGCTCGACAGATCGAGAGATCCAGCCTCTCTTAGAGGCTGGATCTCTGGTCCACTGACTGGCCTGCGTACTAGAAATGTAGCTCTCTTCAACGGTACTGTGATCTCCGTACACAAAAATACCGCGCCACCGGACTCTATACGGAATTACTTTTTATATTTTATTAAAGCTGCCTGCTTAATAGTCATAAATCGATAACTTATTATTTAATAATTATTTTATATGAAATACCTATAATGTAAATGATCATGTAATTATTTCTTATTACTCTGTGCTATTCAGTATTCTGTGGCATTGCTGTAATGAGCACTTACAACTATATAGGATATTATCAGTCACGGCAAGTTCCAGTGAAGGTAAATCTGATAGATTATTCGTTATCTGGTGACGGCGAATCAGCGGAGCCGACCTCGTATCGAACATTTATCATTTGTCTAATTAGTGATTAACGCTTTACCTACTTCCGAGAGATTGTAACAAATAATAAAATAACGTTTATATTTTATTACAGTTAAGTACTCACTTAACTGGTCATGCCTCCCTCGAAGAAGGTTCCATGAGAACTAAGGGCTCGGTGCCTCCGTCTACAGCGCTGAATCAAAAAACCTGTTTCAGCGCGGCGATGGATTGTTTTATCACTGAACATTGCATCATATAACATTATTGTCTAATTGTGCATGTGTAGAATGATGCGCCAGTAGTTGACGACATCGAGCAACACGCGCCCGCGCCTTCCCTTATATTGCGACGTGCAAACCGTTGCATCGTCGCCCTGTATGTATTTTTCGCCCGAACGCGCAAGGAGAGCAATGTATTTTGTATGTTTTTGTATATGCAAAAAAAACTGAAATTAATGTATGTGATATATTAAAACTTTATTTGGTGCGTTTTCTAACGAAAACAACTACGAAACATCATCGAGCAAAACGACATATTACGAAAACTGCTTTAATGCGGTCTGGCATTTTGTTTATTAAATCTTTTAATATAGGTTCACGTACATTAGTTTCCCTCATGGTTGTATATGTTTGCCCGTAGGACGGGCTTGCTGTGCGGCCGGACCGCGTACTACACGTACATTACGTTCGGGAACGCATGCGAGCTGGATTACCTCAACTGCATTATAGGACACGAACGTAATTATACCTATCGCAATGACTATAATACTAGTACAGCTTGAACCTACGCCAAGCCCTCCTGTCTATGACATTGACCCCAATGTATGTCATAATAGACTAACGTAAAACGAGACTGACCAAGATATAAACAGATGACCTCATCCAAGTGGCAGGAAACACTATATGCAAGCCGTTTCTATTCGCTCTTTTTGGAAATCCATGAGGGAGGTCTATGTCCAGCAGTGGTTTCCTTATGGCTGAGATGATGATGATGAATCAGAGTGAAAATAATGGATTCAAACGGATCACCCTCTTGACACCTGATTGTAGGTAAGTATGAATGCTCTCGTTGGGACTTGAAGTCATGGCTCTCTTGTCGCAAAGAACCGACTAGAGTGCCAAAGACTAGCAACCTATATTTACGATTGAAAATGATCGAGTTTACGTAAAACGTGATGAATTTAAAAATAGAAAACTCGATAATCTACATCTACATCTACACTAATATTATAAAGAGGAAAGATTTGTATTTTTGTATGTTTGACAAACTATCACTCAAAAACTACTGGACCGATTTCAAAAATTCTTTCACCACTAGAATACTACATTATCCTTGACTAGCTGCCCGCCGCGACTTCGTACGCGTAAGAAATTCGTTCATGTCACGCTCCTACTTGCACTCACTGCACCCCCACCAAGCTAATGCTCCTGTACTGCATCTGCCCTGCTCGTGTTTCACTCCTAACTCAATCTCGCCGCACTTCCGTCCTGCTCCAACCGATCTTCCGACCCAATCGTTACGAATAGTTACGAAACTAGAATACCAGTATTCGTTTGCACCTCTTAGTTAATATAAATACTGGAATTAATATCCCCAAAATTAAAACCTTGTAACTTTTACACAATCAATTACCCCCGTTTCCTACCCCTTAATTCATCCCTGTCGCAAAACTATAATAACAGTATTCGTTTTTATTTGATACTTAATCTAAATACTACATTTCGTGTCCCTAACATTAAAAGCACGGAACATTCATACAATCTTTTACTTCCACCTTTTAACCCTAAGTAGCAAAACAATAGTAGCCGTTTTCATCTGATATCTGTTAGTTAATCTAAATGAAAAAACTTAATTTCCCTAACATTAAAACTTTGGACCTTTCATTCCTTTAATTGATCCCTGTCGCAAAACTATAGCAAAAGTATACGTTTATATGTAATAGTTAACATAAATACTAAATACCTACGTTCTATTTTTGAACAAAATTTTGTTCTATTATGAATACTTTTGTGCACGCGATGTAAGATGTAATAAAACCGGACAAGTGCAAGTCAGACTCGCCCACCGAGGGTTCCGCACAAACTAAATAAAAGGGGGAAATCATATATTTTTTTAGGGTTCCGTACCTCAATAGGAAAAAACGGAACCCTTATAGGATCACTTTGTTGTCCGTCTGTCCGTCTGTCCGTCTATCCGTCCGTCCGTCCGTCCGTCCGGGTGTCAATTTATATTTTCCTTCATAAACCGAAAAATATACATCGTAAAAATATTTAACACATTCCTTGCTCACCACTCGGATCCGAGTGGAATGGGGCTACAGTAGCGGCGCCTCCTACTCGGATCCGAGCGAGCATCCCGTTCATTTTGTAGTAGTCAGTAAACCGCCGGCGTTTGAGGCAGTCAACGTTGCTTTGCGCGGCCACTCTGTACTTAATCAAAATTCGCCTAAAAAGTTTTGGTTCCCAGCTGAAGTGAAGGGTCTGCAGGGGGCGAAAAATGTGTTAAAAACCTGTTTTAGCTTATGCTAATGAGGCTCTTTCATATGATACCCCACATGATACGGCGTTTAAAGGACTTTAAAATTTGGACCCTCATTCCTTGCATGAAGACACAATTTTTTTCGTGATTAAATTTAAAATGTCCAGTTTTCGGATTTTTTCCTATATGTGTACTCTAACACAATGTTTCTTGTCAAATTTCAGAGTTCTAGGTCAATGGGAAGTACCCCATAGGTTTTGATTCCTCTGTGAGTGTCGAAATGTGCGTTTTTTACGACATATTCGGCTGTAACTTTTTTTAACAAAAACTGAGAAATTTTATTTATCTCTCTGCAGCAAGATACTATGGATCTGCGTATATGGTTTCAATTTCAACTCGATACCTTCACGCGTTCCCGAGATATATTTAATACCAGAAAAAATTAGGGATCCCTACTAAAACTTCAATAATGTAACGCAAAGTGTAAAAAATTAGCCATAAAATGTCTTTCATCGCATGCGCTGCGCAAACTATTGATGATAGAACAAAAAATGTTCTACAGTATTAAAGAACATACCAATATCTACAAAAAACGTCGCGAATATAAATAAAACCGGACAAGTGCGAGTCAGACTCGCCCACCGAGGGTTCCGTACAAACTAAATAAAAGGGGAAAATCATATATTTTTTTTATATAATTTTCCTTCATAAACCGAAAAATATACATCGTAAAAATATTTAACACATTCCTTGCTCACCACTCGGATCCGAGTAGGGGCTATAGTAGCGGCGCCTCCCACTCGGATCCGAGCGAGCGAACGTTTGAGGCAGCCCTCATTCCTTGCATAGAGACACTATTTTTTTGTGATTAAATAAAAAATTACCAGTTTTCGGATTTACGCGTACGAAGTCGCGGCGGGCAGCTAGTATTCATTATAATTACAAACATGGGACTCCTATGATCAGACAGTAGCGCGCTTTGATAAAGTATCAACGGGATGTAGCGTCAGTCCTAAAACACGTCCGAACTCGATGAGATCTAATTAGACCCCTTACACGATTCAAATAATTTCGATGTTCAAAATAATTCGAAGCGGCAAACTAGACCTCTGTAGACTTCACAATCTAAATTAGGCTTTCATTGTTGGTATATGAGCATCGGTAGACTTTACGTCCACGTGATGGAAAGTCATCGGTAGCGCGTACCTTTACAGCCAACATTGTGTTAAATACGTCAGCCATAGCCTCGAGCGCGTCATTAATGTTCTCCCTGAGTGAAGCTGTTGCCGGAGCCGTCCTTGAAGACATTGTTGCCTTATAAAGTGTGGCGAGTAATGTGTGTCAGGGTGTCACGGTGGTCGAGGGTGTGTGGGTTTGTATAGATACTGACTCAGGTGTGTACTGTACGATGGTTCCAGGCTGGATGGTGGTACACATGGGGGCGTGCTTAACGAAGGAAGACTTACATGTAGACTACCAAGGCGAAGGTAAACTACATACTCGTTACCTTATTTATTTTTTTAGTTTATTGGTACACGAAACAGAATACAGTCTTTACAATGTAGGTACAGTTTATAATTTGGACCTAAACTATATTTCTTAAATGTATACATGTTATATGTTATCGTATACTATTTTTTATTCGTAGCCATTTTTCGTCGAAAATAATATTTTTCTGTTATTTTTACTAACTTCAAAAAAGAAGGTTAACAATTCCGCTTCTTATTGTATTTTTTAGGGTTCCGTACCCTAAGGGTAAAACGGGACCCTATTACTGAGATTAAAATACCCTTAAATTAAAATAAAATTAATATTTAAAGGGGCTCCCATACAGCAGACATGAATAGACATCTATTTGAATTTATTTTTTGTTTGAATAGATATACATTCAGAGTAATCCCTTAAACATTTCAGCAAAATCGGTTCAGTTATTTGGATATTAAAACAAATTTGCACATTTTGTAGTTGGTTTTTCAGTTTTTAAGGTATCAAATTCAAATAACTTTATTGCGAGTATGGGTGTACAGGGTTGGAAAAAAATAACGAACAAGAACGCCATATACCGCACTATTTAAGAAAATGTTATTATCTAAATCTAAATAACTGAATTTTATAAAGTGTAAGTGTCTTGTCAACAATAAAATGATCTGTGTAATAATAACTGTGGTAATAACATAAAAGGAAGGTGGAGGTGCTAGCACAAACACGTTCCCGCCGGCATAACGTAGCCAATTCCACCAACTTAGCACCTCCAACCAATAACCAAGGATTTGTCTGCCAGCGGTGTAGCCGCAACTGCGGTTCCCGGATTGGCCTATTCAGTCACCAACGACGGTGTAACTCCACTTTATGACGCTGCTTAAAATCATCCGACAGGATGGAACAAGGCCCATGATGATGAATAACATTAACACTACTTACAGTACTTATACAAATAAAGCCATTCTCTGAAATCAATATCACATCATTTTCATACGTATTAGGTACACTAGAAACATTTTGTTTGATATTAATATGCATGCCAAATCATATTAATTTACAAAGTAAAAACTAAAATAGCGAAAATATAATCGAAATAAAAAACTGGAATTGCCAAACAGAATATTAACAAAAAAGTCACAGAGTATAAGTTGATACCAAAGAGAATGCACTATTTAAGATGGCATGTTCATTACAGATAATAAACAAATAAGTTACCTTACACACAGTAACGTACCGCTGACTTAAAAAAAATAGTAATTTAAATATACATACAATACGAATGCTTTATATTATTTTGTATTGGAATGAAAATAATTACAAAACTATTTCTATGGCTAGGAAAGAAATTAATTGCAATCTTTAGATATAATTATTTTAAACGACAAATCTAAGTAAGATTTTTTTAGTGTCTGCAATATATTTGTCGGCAGGACAGAATTTCGATATTTTAAACGTACCGTTTACTTCATGACTAGACCCATAAAAATTCAGCACCATTGGATGAGTAGTTCACTTAACAGTCAGCAGCTAAACACTAGCCTCTTAACATCAGGTGAGTCAGCAGTCAAGCACAAGCCTCAAAACATCAGGTGAGTCAGCAGTCAAAAACAAGCCTCATAACATCAGGTGAGTCAGCAGTTAAGCACAAATTTTTCTCTCCCCTCCTACCCTCTCCCCGCCATATAACTCTCTTATCTCGGTCAAATGTGGCGTCAAACAGCTTTTAATTTGTCTTTGATGGTTTGCCGCGATGCTACCCCGCAAGGGAAAACAGGCCTTATTTGAGTACTTATGTATTACTGAGTAAAAATAATATATTTTTATATGAATTTATTCGATCCAATTGGTTTTTTTTAGTCAAAGTAATTTTACTTTTTTTAATGATCATGTTTTTTTACAGATACTTACAGGGATAGAGAAGACTTTTTAAACAACGACTATGTGCAATCAGAATTAGGCTCTTAGTAAAAAAAACGTGGTGTAACGTCGACGGTGCGCGGTGGTTCCGTACGTTTTGTACCGAGCTCTCCGTATGAAACTACGTCACTTCATATCGACAGGTCCACAAGTTGTGTATGTTGTTTTAGTCGTCGACATTGTCTTCTTCATTGTCCATTTGCTTTCATAAAGTTTACAATATGAACTTTTTGAAAACAAACTGACGGAATTGTCTATCTATATAACATTACATTTTAGTACGGAACTACACCGATATGCGTAGCTTAATGCATAACAGTCTGTGCAAACTTAGGTAACAGTATGTTTTATATCTATATTGAAAAAGCCGAAATTATTTTTGAATTGAAAACTTCTTTATTGGCGTTGTGCATTTTTGGGATGGGTAAAAAATGTTCAACTCGCGTCAGTCAGATCGTAAGACGGACAGTCAGAAACCTATTCTAACGTTCTGCATTTAAAGTTCATTATTGTATGTACAAGTTTGTCCTTCTAGCATAACATCATTATTTTAGTCAGAAACCTATTCTAACGTTCTGCATTTAAAGTTCATTATTTGTTTGTAATTCTTTATTTCGGAAATTTTCCATAGTCACATAAAATTTACAGTCTAAACGTTAAAGATAGTTAATTAATCAATAATGTGAAATTAAATCCTATACAATCAATTCATAAATTAAAAAAAAAATAAAGTCATCAGCCATTAAAATTAAATTATATCTATTATAGTTTTTCACCCATCATAATATGCATCCATTTGTCTTGAATATGACAGTCTATGCGAGCATGCATGTATATTTCTTTGGCACGCCCTAGAGCCTTAACGGCTTGTCGTATTTTTATGTGAGTGGTGTCAATAGATTCGTCTTAGTCGTGAGAGTGACACTGGGTACATCAAAATTAAAAAAAAACAAAATTAAGGATTTATGGCGGCAAAAAGTAATAAAAAAAAAAATGTTTTCAAAATACATCGTGTGTGGTATCAAAACAAAGAATTTTTAACGGTGATTACGAATATATATATTACTTATATGTTTATTGGATTTTGGAATAGGAACTGCTAATAAATCACATCACACTTCACACTAATAACATACTCGTAAATACGAAGTTTGTATTAGTTTGTTACTTCTTTACGGTAAAACGGCTTGACGGGTTTGGCTGAAATTTGGCACACAGGTAGTTTATAGTCTGGATTAACACATAAGGTACTTTTTATCCCGGTATTCTAGCGGGAACGAGTAAAACAGGATTAAACCTATTTCCTACCTCAAAAAAATCACCGACAACTTTTCCATTATAATTGTGTTTTAGGTAAGGAGAGGGGAGAAGGGAATGGGAGGGGGGAAGAGGGGAGATGAGAGAGAGAGAGGAAGGGGGGAAAGCCAAGCCCTATATATTAGTGAAGATGAGTAACATATAACATATCACAGAGACAAACGGGAGACAAAGTTTTCCCACTAATACTAATCCTTACTAATTAATAAGTATAGTAAAGTAAGTAATAATAGGCATAGGCAATATTTTTTAATAATAATAATAAATCTCTAACAAAAATAAAAAAATGCGTTTTTTCTTTACCTTCAACGAACTTTTTCGTAATAAACAAGTGATTTTATTCTAATAGATTCTCTCTATATAGAGCTCTTTTATTCTAATAGATTTCACTACAATTATTCTAAAAAATACTCATCTTATATAGTGATTTTACGAACACTTTCACACAAAAAACGTACACTCAACAGCGTATTGAGCGTGATGAAATCATTATTAAGTTAAACTGTTTTTCTGCAGTCGGGTATTTTGTTTTTCTTTTAACATTGGTACTTGTTTCTAGCAATGCTTTGACACATAATATGCTACTAAGTAGCAATTGCTCAATAATGGCATGCTTTTGTGCTAATAATGAGCATGTGTATCAGTACCTTAATATTCTTCTGAGTCTACACCTTTTTTCGCTACATAAAACCTACATTTTAGCCAGTCATGATCCGAAAAGATTACATGTTTTATATACATAGTATGAATATTTGATGTGTATGAATATGCAAAAATAACACTACAAAGTTAGGTAGGTATAGCATTAGTTTGGTTCTTTCTTTATCTCAACCGGACTGCTAGTGAAGTGCCTGGCCTGCTACCTGCTGAGGGAACGACCCTGCAGCCTTCTCTGTGTTGCGGCGCAGGTAGGAGGCTAGCGCTAGAACAATAGCTGGGTCGTTCCCACGCGCGGCCTCGCGTCGCCGCACCTCGTCGCACGCGCCTGCTGCCTGTCCTCCGGCACATGATGACCCTTCAATCCTACAATATCAGGTCGGTAGCGATGTCTCGTAACTGCGAGCTAGCAGAGCTCGAGAGAGGTGCCGCCAGTGAGTCAGAGCGTCAGCGAGAACCGGTCGCTCTCGGCAGGATCCGGCGCTTCCTTATCTGAGTTGGGTAAATACGTGACCGCATCGCAGCTCCGCACAAGGTCGATGGTTGCGCGCACACACGATATCACACGGTGGCTGCTCTCTAGCCATTTATATACAGTCGCTTACCTGATGCATGTCAATAGTGATTCCTGACTTCGAATAGAATTTATTGCAAAATGCCAACGATTTATATGTACTAACGAATTTGTTGGTTGTAGTTTACGTTGAATCCTTTGGAAAATGCACAGAATTCATGGTCCTATTTACATAGGGTAAAATGAAAGTATAAGATAAAATGAAAGACCATTTTGTTGTCGTTTATATTAGTATAGCCTGTAGCATCCCACTGCTGGGCACAGCCGACAGGGCGACCTTTCCAGTGTTGGCGGTACATGAAGAGTTTCAGATCATAGAGTCGCAGATGTTAATCTATTATATTTATCTTTGCAAATAAAAGTGACAAATGTTGCGGATTGTCGCAATAGTAATATCTGTACTTTTATTATCTTAGAAGACGAAGTGTTTGAGAAGGGTTTTTGGAGGGAACGTCATGGAAACATGTTGTCGTTTTATTTTATTTTCCTAAACTTGTACTACTTTGAATTTTAATGCTATAAAAATAGCATATTATTGTGTTTTATCAAGTGCGTGAGTGTGAGCAAGTGAAATAAAGCGGCGAAACGTGTCTTTTCCCGTTGTCGATAAAACTCTATAAAAGCTTCCAGTAAAGTCGCCACCATTTTAGTGAAGCGCGACTTGAATTTGAAAATGACTATATACGTAGAGATTGCAAACCGGGCACGGCGGCGTTTTTACGAAGCCTATACTATTTGAGTCAAAAGTCAGACTCTAATAGATGAGCTTTTGTTTGACAAAAACTTTACAAAACCCTAATCTATTCTAGTACAGAAATTGACCGAAATCGCATAGACTTTGTAAGACAAATTCAATGTAACATTTCAGCAACAAACGCTATTCAATTTGATACCGATATTTACCAATCCTCCGATATTACTCCCCCCCCCCCCCCCCCAAAAAGGGGGGTGCGAAAACCCAAGGGAAAGTGAAAAACACTTCAATTTTTTTTCTGAGAAATAAATTAATGAATTTGTTATTTAAATCACCATTTTTTCAAATCGTTTTTGAGGTTAAGTACAAAAACATATTATTTAGCGCTTCGCCGGCCGCTGCCGCGGCACGCGGCTCGCGCGATGTGTTTTTAATGTTCTAACATAACCTAACCTACTTTTTGGGCCACTAAATTATTTACAGAATTTTTTTACTGCTAAAATCTTAATTATCGCGTTTGCGATAAACAAATATGGCGGTGAGTCTCTACTCGACTAGGTTTTGTTAGTACGTAATGTTTGAAAATATCTCAGCAAAAGCTTATCTACCTATATTTGAGTGAGCATGTATAATACAATACTAGGTTTTGTCCGTGCATTTACTTTGAAAATATTAAAGCAAAAAGCTCATCCATTTGAGTAATTTTTTTTACTGAGATAGATTAGGTATTGTCGAGTAATATGCATAAACAAAATCTAGTCTGACTCGTGACTCAAACAGTATAGGCTTTGTAATAACGCGGCCCGGACCGGGCCCGGTAGGTATGAAAATCGCGGCGCGAGAGGGAGCGCGAAATCATAGAAAATTCGCATGACAACCGCTGCGAGCTGCCCCGTTGCAATTCTGACGCACCAATAAGAATTTGTTTTGTTTATACCAAATACCAAAGCTATCTATCTAATCTAAGTTGCTATGACCAGTTTAGTGCTCAATTCTGTATTAAATCAGAGATTTTGAGACTTTGAGTGAGACTGATTATTGTTGATTTGCTAGTTTGAAATCAATATTAATTCGTAACCTTGAATCATTGTCCTTTTCCATTCTTATATAGCAAATTTTCATAAAATACTTTAACGGTTTCATCGCTAAACATTAACCCGCCAACCCGGCCGGGTTGAGAAACATACCGGGTTGCAATCTCTATATCTAAGTGATTTAGATTGCGACTACAACATTTATAACTTGTTTTATTCAAGAAACTTGAAATCTTAATATTTGACACTACCAAATGCTCTAAGCGGTTCCAAAACCAATAAAAAAAGTATTTCATTTTCTTAAAGTAACATCTTCTTCTTCTTTTTTGTATTGTACCCCGCGATTAGCGATTTGCCAGTGTCAAGTATTGAAATATTTTCAAGTTTCTTGAATAATACAAGTTATATAGTGTTCTAGTCACATCAGTGTAAACAGAAATTGAAATCGGTCGTTATTGTTAATATAAACTATATTTGTTAAAATCGGATCGATAGAATAGGATATTAGAAAGCAAATAGATACTTCAACTGCTAAAATCAAAGCCCTCAATCTATCAAATTATTTACGTAATCGAGATAGAACGAAAGCTACCCAGAGAAGTCCCAGAAACTGCTGCCACCTCGGCCTGCTTCCCTTGGCCTCGTCTTACTGCGGTAATGCGGGCGCCGCCGCACCGCGCGCGCCGTGATGTACTTGCCAAGGCTACCATTGAATTCAATCGCGATTATTTAATTAATTCAATCAATAATGTGGACCGAAATCGTTGTGTATAGATTTTGGAGATTACAATGCGAAATGGACGGTAGTGAGCCAATGAGTAGTGTGCCGACTTTCTGCTTGTCCTATAATGGAATGGTTAAAATAAGGTCGTGAAGCTCTTGCGCACACTCGACGAAACAGATCAAATACTAATCGATAGAATATACCTAGTCGCAGACATGCTACTTTATGTCGATGCTTGAGACTAAGTAGCTTCTTGGTAACTAATTTATTACCACCTGTATAACATCTTAATCTTAGGTCGCCAATAAACGGACTCGCTGATACTTACCTGCATTGTAGAAAAAATTGCAGCAGTACTCTTATTACACATGACCGGACTTGTTGTGCTTGATATAAATAGATTAATGTAAGAAACAACTAACCAAAGCTTTCCTATAGTCTATATTTACCTAAATACATATCTATAAACCGCAATTTTGCTGTTTAAGCGACGAAAACCGGAATAAACCGCAAAATTAGCTTTGTAATCATATATAATGACAAAGCTTATATAAAAAGTCTTGAAGACAGACTTGATACGGTGGAGCGCAGGGCTCGAAGCTCTTGCATTGAAATAAGAAATGTAACCAAAATACAGACTTCTGAGGGAAAGCCACATCTTATTGAAATTGCAAAAAATTTGGGCATGGCTATCGGTACCGACATAAAAAAATCTGACATTAAAGACATCTACAGAATACCATCAAAAACTGATACATGTCAACCTATAATAGTTGACTTCATATCCATTCTCCAAAAAGAAGATATTATAAGCTCTTGTAAAAAGTTTAATAGTTTAATAGGGTTTAGTTTAATAGGGAAGAATCGTGATGAAAAGCTCAACAGCAGACATCTCGAGCTACAAGGACCGGATAAACCAGTTTACGTTGCGGAAAGCCTCACTCCAAAATTAAAAAAGATTTTTTATTTGGCTAGAGACTTCGCTAAAACCCATGAATACAATTATTGCTGGACTTCATACGGGTCAGTTTATCTGCGTAAAGACGATAATAAACCTTTTACTCGTATCTCTGACGAATAAGAGTTGAAAAAGCTGTCGGTATCCAAGTGACTAGAACTGAATACAGTCTTAATCCTGCCAATAATAACTGTAATATTACGTTTGGATTTCAACATGTTATATTCATGCATATACAATGCCCTCCTTCTCCAACTGCCCTACTCCCTTACCATCATACTCTCGTTTTACCGCATATTTCCCATCCGATCTCATAACGGAACTGAGCTCCTACAATTATTTTTTTGTCATTTAATACCATTATTCAATTTCAAGATACACACACCGCTTCGAATGTTTGTACTGAGGTAGTAAATACTAGTAGCTATTGCACTTATAATATGCTAATGAATCAATGGTATCTCATATACAAACGTGTCAATGGTTTAGCTTCGATTATAAATGCCGTCGCTGTTTATGCAATTATAATATATGGATAATTTTATCACCGATTTCGAAACACAATTGGACAATTTCACTGTATCCTCCTCTTACTCTTGTGACCCGGAAGACTGCCTTAGTTGCATACCTAACATCAACTCTCGCTTTAACATTCTGTCTCAGAATATAAGAAGCTTAGGGAGAAACATTGACGGATTTTTTACTTTATTACACAGAATTGCTGTAGAGCCCGATATAATTGTATTATCAGAGTGCTGGTTGTCATTTAATCCCCTTCTACCTCAAATGGATAATTACCACACAATATCGACTAAAACACATTACAATCAGAACGATGGCCTCGTGTTGTACATCAAAACAGATAAAAGTATAAGTTACTCGTATGAACCAGATTTCTCTGAAGGAAATTGCTTAGTCACTACGATGAATAGCTCGACGGCCATTATAGCTTTGTATAGGCCCCCAATGTTCAAAAAAGTGCATAACTTCATATCTTCTTTAGACAAAGTTTTGATTTCTGTAGCTTCATTCCCAAACATTATAGTTGTCGGTGATGTAAATATTAACATTATCCCAAACGCTGAAGGTGAAGATGCAACCAATTATCTTGATTTAATGGCATCTCACGGGCTACTTCCAGCTCATACTACACCTACTCGACTCCATAGCTGCCTAGATCACGCCTTCATCAAGTCAAAATCCAATGCATCAACTCTAGTCGTAAGAGACAGCTTAACAGACCATTATACTATATTGACATCACTTCATTTAGATTATCATTTAATCATCATTTAATTTAGATTTAATATTACTATGACATTATTTATTATTTGACTTTTCTATTTAAATATTCATTTTTTATTATTACGTGACATTATTTTTATTTTATGACATTACTCAAATTATTATTAGTCTTGCATTATAATATGACATTACCTTTTTTAAATTATTTTGTTAATGCGATCTCTATGTAACTGTGTAAAAATTCTTTTTCTATATATATACCACATTGTATTTAACTTGACTTGCCCAGTGTAACTAAATGTTATAAGGCCAATAAAATAAATCTGAAAAAAATCTGAAAATCACTAGACTTTAAAAAAGAGCCCATCGTATCTAACACTTCCATTACTAGGATTGACTATAACAAAATAAATGATGATATAAAACGTTTTAACTTTCAACCCGTATTACAGTTGGAAGATTGCAATTTAGCAACCAATCTTTTAGTTAACTCAATCTCTAGCATAATAAACAAACACTCTAAAAAAGTTATTCTTTCTCGTCGTAATACACCTATAAAGCCCTGGATAATTCCGGGTCTCATTAGGTGTATGCGAAATAGGGATAATTTGCATAGGAAATTAAAATTATCGCCGGATAATGAAATACTGCAGTGTACTTATCGAAGATATAGGAATTTCCTAAACGGGATATTACGGAAACTTAAACAGCAATACGAACGTGCTCAATTTGATAATGCCAAGGATGCAAAAGATCTATGGAGGGCCATAAATTCAGTCACGCACACTAAACGTAATAAGGCTCAACCTCAGGAATTACTCTCTATTGGCGCAACTCCTCGTGATTCTGTAAATAAAATTAATGACTATTTTGCTAATATCGGAGAATCACTAGCGCAAAATATCCTGTCATCATCTATCTCTTCAGATACTTACAACTCAGCTACTAGCTCACAGTTCAATTCGTTTTGTATGCAGCTAACAGATTTAACAGAAATTGTCTCTATAATTAATTCTTTCAAGGAAAAATTTACGGTAGGATACGACAACATTTCAATGAAAGTCATAAAGGATAACAAAATAATTTTGGCTGGACCCATTACACATATTTGTAATTTATCACTAAATACAGGCTGCTTCCCATCTATTTTTTATAAAATCTTTAGTAAGTCCTGTTCATAAAAGTGGATCAAAAAATATTATAAGTAACTATAGACCCATTTCTATATTACCAACTATGTCTAAAATCTTAGAGCGTGTAATTAACAAGCGACTTATGAACTACCTAGAAAAGTATAACCTTTTATCGGATAATCAATATGGTTTCCGCAGAAATCGTTCGACTGCAGATGCGGTTGGAGACCTAACTAACCACATTGTAAAAGGACTAGATGCTGGTGACAAATGCCTAGTAATATTTTTAGACCTAGCTAAGGCATTTGACACCGTATCGGTGCCACTACTACTTAAAAAGCTTGAAACTCTAGGAATACGAGGTCTTCAACTTCAACTGTTCGAAGATTATTTGAAGCATACATTGCAATATGTCAAAGTGGGTCTTGAGGTTAGTGATGCAAGATCTGTATCTTATGGTGTACCCCAGGGTAGTATAGTCGGCCCAACTCTCTTCCTGACTTATATAAATGAACTATGTAATATTAAACTACATAATGGTAAAGTCTTTTCATATGCCGATGATACCGCTCTTGTATTCCAGGGAGAGAGCTGGGACAGCGTTTTCCAAGATGCTCAAAATGGGCTAAATAAGGTTTCTAAATGGCTAAACGAAAATCTTTTAAGTCTCAACACCTCCAAAACTAAAATAGTAACATTTACCATGGCAAAAAGATCGCAACCAGATGAACGGCATAATATTAAATATCACTCCTACAGTAACCACTCTGATTTAAATCCCTGTGCTATAAACTCCTGCAGCTGTACCAAGCTTGAAAGAACGGACACAATAAAGTACCTCGGTGTGACACTCGACAATATCTTGACTTTTCAGCCTCATATCAAAGCCTTGTCGAGCAGAATTCGTAAGCTAATGGCCATCTTCAAGAACATTAGACACACTGCAAATGATAATGTTTTGAGAACTGTCTATTTTGCCCTCTGCCAATCAATTTTGGGATATTGCATAGATAGCTGGGGAGGTTGCTCTAAAACACATAAAACCTTTAGAAATTGCTCAACGTGGAGTTCTAAAGGTCATGAAGTCACTACCTTTCAGATTTTCAACCAGTACACTATACGACCTGTGCAATGTTTTAACTGTACGTCAGCTTTATGTTTTGAGAGTTCTAATAAAGCAACATAGGATCCGACCTCCATCTATTCCTTACCAGTCAACACGCAAACGTCGTCGTACTGACAAGATATTCCGAACTCAGTTTTATAAAAGTAGCTTCAGCCATAAATTCCAATGCTTTTTAGGAGAATATCTTTATAATAAGATATCTTCCATAATAAACATAAAAGATTTGAATACCTTTGATTTAAAAAAAACACTAACAAATCTACTGAGGTCATATGACTACAACAAAACTGAAGATCTATTGACTGTGTTGAGATAGGTTTTCTCAGTAGGTATCTTACCTTTTTCTAATCTTCTTTCACCAGCCTCCCCTCCTTTCCCTCCCTTTCCCTCCCCTTCCCTTACTGAAGGATTTATTATCATTTATTGTGATTGTATCATACATATAAATCAAAATAATATATTAGATATAATATATGTGTATTTATATAATATGTTAACGTATGTATTTGAATAATATCGGTTATCTCGTGAGCCAAGTCAAGGTACTTGCTGAGCTTGTCCTTCTCAGCCTTCACGAGATTCTCATCATGTGGGATGGTGACATCGACGAGCACTGCCCGGCGCTGGGAACGATCTACGATCACAATATCAGGTTTATTGGCAACAATAGTCCTATCCGTGATAATAGAACGGTCCCAATAGAGCAAAGCACGGCCATTCTCAAGAACCGGCGCTGGTGCGTACTGGTAGTACGGCACCTCGGACTCAACAAGGCCGTATTGAAGAGCAAGTTGCTGGTGGATGATCCTGGCTACTTGATTGTGCCTGTGCAAATACTCGCCGTTAGCAAGATGCGAACAACCGGAAATAATATGTCGGAGACTCTCCGGGACGGTGGCATGCCCGACAAATGTCGACCGTACCGTCTTTCATGATATATTTCCGATAGTTGTTCGTCTTGATAACTTCATCTGCAATCGCACAAGCAAATCCTTCAGTTTCACCAAAGAGGTCACCGAAGCGTAACCAGTTCACCGACGCAAGAAGGTCTACATCGGGTCCTGTTAAGGCCCGATAGAACCTCCCGTGTAGCTCCTTGCCCTTCCATACGTCCCTACGATCTTCCATGCTGAGCACCGTTGGTTTGCGCCAGTTCTCTTTTGCCAAGGAGAGAGGCGTCAGGCCCTTGTCAACTGCCATTACATCGCAATGCATCCCACATTAGTTGTTGCGGAAATAATCCCTGAGACTGCACACCTCACGGTTGTGAAGGTTCTTGGCATTTAAAAAGCCCCGACCTCCCCACTTCCGCGGAATGTACAGTCTCATAACAGACGAACGTGGGTGTAACATGCGATGTAATGTCAGTTGCTGACGGACCCTTTTGAGTTTGAGTCCACCTTAGTATGCCAAAAGAGTATGACAATAGAGGCATCACCCAACCGTTGAAGGCGCGTGACTTATTGCCGCCAGACAAAAGACTGTTAAGAACTTTTGACAGGCGGCAAAAGAAACGCTCCTTCACCGATTTTTTAATATCCTCTACCGCAATACCGAACGACTCTGACATACCAAGGTATTTGTAGGTCTCGGCCTCTGAAAGGGAAGGTGAAGGGACCTGAGAGTCATTGTCCCAGAAAGTTGCAAATTTGGAGAATTTACAACTTTCCCTCGCTCTACCTGAATAACCGCACACTTGTCTACACCAAACTCCATCTTAATGGCATTGCTAAAAACCTCTTTTGTTTTTAACAACGTCATTAAGTCTTGTCGTTTTGGTGCAAAAAGTTTGAGATCATCCATGTACAACAGGTGAGAAATAACTTCACCCCCCCTACGAAGCCGATAGCCTAGACCTGAATCCTTCAGCAGAATACTGAGAGGGTTCAGTGCCAGGCAAAACCACAATGAACTCAAACTGTCACCCTGGAAAATGCCACGGTCAATCCTTATCAAGTCCTGCGGTGTAAAGGAGCCATCTCTACTGCCTGGTTGACGAAGGACTGTGGTCCATTGCCTCATACATGTGGCTAAGAAGGATCTCAAAGTTGCATCAATTTTACACAACTCTAAGATCCTCTCAAGCCATGAGTGAGGCACCGAATCATAGGCCTTCTTATTATTATTATATAAATGTATGAAATTACAATATTACTTTTGCAGATATCTCGGGATGGGACTGAAATTGTTGTAAGTCTTAATTTTTCCTTGCTTTGTAGGCTAAACACTAATTGTGTTCAAAATTTCAAGCTCGTATGTCTGCTAGAAGTACCTTAGAATTTTGATGATCTGTGAGTGTATAGATGAGTGCATGAGTAGATGAGTAGATGAGTGAGTCAGTGACAAAATCAAGGAATTGACTTTCAATAATTCTTAAACCACACGTTCAAATTGAATGAAATTCGGAAATGTACTTAGTGTTATTATATTCTCTTTGTTTCTGAAGTTTCAAACTTCTGGCTTTATCCACAACAGTTACAGGGGGGTCGAAAGTGCCCTGAATGGCTTCGAGAGAAGGATGGTACGGCGTGGCCTTGCGCTCGACTTGGCCGGGGCCACTGCCGTGCCCCCAGATATAATTGTTATTACAGAAAAATAGCCTAGAACACTCGGAAAGTAAAGAGAAAACGCACGTTGTATAACGAGACCTAGCACATCAAAATCAGTAAATCCGTTTAAACTGTAGAAGGTGATATAGAAACATATATCCGACAAACATAATCCTCCGGTAGTAGCTCTGACATAATTAAAAATATGTCCGGCCGTGCTCGGTTCGCGCGGCGCGCGGCACATCAGGATACAGCATCTCCGTGAGTCAGCGCGACCCACGTCGCGTGTTGTGTCGCGTGCGTCATGTCATCTGACTCTAACTGCAGATATTGGAAACTGTAAAAACTATCGAACAGTTGAAAAGTGGACACAAAACGAGCGCTGCTCACGACATGCACGCGAGCGAGCGCGGGGCACTAAATCACGGCCGCCGGCCGCGAGCACTACCCCACACGTACCTGAGAACCTTGGGCAGGTACTAACGTATCTAACGAGCGGGCTTCTCAGTAGAGACGCGTTCATGGACACCATGCATCGGGTAAACGGTGAACAAACAGTTTGTATACAAACTCTACCTAGGCTGCACAGTAGTGGGCTTGAGCAGTTGATTTTTTTTTTAACACGAATAAGTCCGTATTTGACCAACTCGCCTGTTGCAAAGCGACGATGTGGTCGGAGATGCAACACGCAGAGTGCAGACGTTGAAGTTACCTATTCACTCTGACCTTGAAAAGACCAACTGTAACTGTTGTAACACTCAGGGAACAAAGAAGCCGGCAATTTGTTCCATTCTTTCGCTGTTCCGATAATAAACTTAGAATTGAACCCTTAGATTGAACCGTTTAGTACGAATATTGGACAAATCCACAATATATGGGTGGTAATGTGCTGATTTTTTACTTGTTTTGTGGTAGAAAGGAGATGGTAAAATATAAGGTCATGCAGCACAGATGCACATATTCTCCGAAATGTATCCAGTAAAAAATTGACAGACTTGCTACCATGCGGCGGTGTTCCAGACTGAGTAGCTTTGTAGCAACTAGCTTATCGTCCCCAATGAATCGGACAGCACGCCGGTAATCTTCATCGGTCTAACTAGGGTAATCGTATTGCTTTTTTTAAGGTAGCATAGTAACTACGAAGAACCCTCATACATATTTCATGTCTGTCTGCCGTATGTCATAGCCATTATTTACCCAAAGACCATTATCGGTAGATGTGTTCAGTAAACCGCTACAAAATTCCGCGACAAGAATTGTCAAAAACATGACATGTACAGAAAAGTGATGGACCGATTTAAATTTAGTTTTTTTTTTTGCTTGAAAGGAGATTTGATCGAAAGTTTTTTTAGCCATAAATCATGAAAATTTCTAGCAGTTTTAATATTATAATTATACTAAGCGATGAAGTGATGTGAGCTACATTTATGATGTGATGTGATTTACAGGTATGATGAATTCTGCAAGCACTCTCAGTACGGATTTCGCCGAAATCGGTCGACTGAGAATCTTCTCGTGAATGCCACACACATTCTGAGCGAGGCCATCAAGAACAACGGTGAGGCCTTGGCTGTGTCTCTCGACATCTCGAAGGCCTTTGATAAGGTTTGGCACGGCAGTCTCCTTAACAAGCTCCCTTCTTATGGACTACCAGCCTCCTTCTGCTCTTGGATTAAAGACTTCTTGAGAGAACGATCGATTCGAGTGGTTGTTGACGGGTGCTCGTCCGATCAAATGGCAATAAACGCCGGCGTACCTCAAGGGTCTGTACTCTCCGCTACTCTCTTCCTGCTGCATATTAATGACCTGCTGAAACCTGGTATCTTAGGGTATGCAGATGACAGCACAGTTGTGGAAAGATACACTTCTGGTCCAAGAGCCAAAAAGGCGGAAATCGAGGCGTTGAGAAAAGATATGGTTGTGCGAATGAATAAAGCTCTAAAAGCTGTGTCCGACTGAGGTGACGAAAATCTCGTCAAATTCAACGCCAACAAGACTCAAGCCTGCCTTTTCTCCGCCAAAAAGAGTGAGTTTCTTTTGTCTCCCACTTTCCAAAATGTATTCTTTTCATTGACAGACCGTCTTGAACTGCTTGGACTCACGTTAACCCCAACAATGAACTTTAAGGGCTACCTTGAATCTAAGGCTAAACTGGCTAGTAAAAAGCTTGGCATAATTAAGCTGAACGGTGCAGACCTACAGATGGTAAAAAGTTTTAGGTATTTGGGGCATATTGTAAACGAGGACTTAAAAGATGACACAGACATTGAGAGAGAGCGTAGAGCGCTGGCAGTCCGGGGAAACATGATCGTACGCAGGTTTGCTCGCTGCTCGAGAGAAGTGAAAATCACACTTTTTAAGGCTTACTGCCAGTCCTTCTACTCGAGCAGTCTGTGGACAAACCACACTCGACGGGCTGCCAGTACATTACGTGTTCAATATAACGACATTTTTAGGATGCTGATGCGACTGCCTAGATTTTGTAGTGCATCTGAGATGTTTGCTGAAGCACGTACGGATGACTTCCATGCGATGATACGTAAGAAAGTTGCATCTCTTCAGCAGCGATTGCGGGGCAGTCGTAACAGTATCCTACAAACGATTGCCGCCCGCCAGAATTGCCCCATCCAGCATAAGTGGATGGTAACGCTAATGGGTGCAAAGTTATAAATACTTAATTAATTTTCAATTGTTTTGCTGATTTTATTTTATTGTTGACATTATTATTAGTTGTGACATTGTAATTGATATTGTATATGGAATCAAATTCTGAAATAAACAAATTATTATTATTAATAAGGTTAGGCGATACTTCTCACCGGGACAAATACTTCATCTGTATCAAGCACAGGTCCGATCATGTATGGAGTACTGCTGCCACCTTTTTGATGGATCAGCCAAGTATCAGCTGGAAGCTTTAGAATCAGTGGACCGGCGAGCTGTGAGGTTAATCGGTGACGATAAACTAGCTGCCAAGAAGCTACTTAGTCTCGAGCACCGCCGTAAAGTAGCATGTCTGTCTATTTTCTACAGGATTCATTTCGGGGAATGTGCGCAAGAGCTTCACGACCTAATTTCACCCTCCCCATTTCACTACAGGACTAGCAGAAAATCGCTTAACATCAGGCGAGTTGGTGGTCAATCGTAGATCTATAGTGTTTAAAAAAAAAAAAAAAGTTAACCTAAATACTAAATGTTATTTATACCCATAACATCAAAACCCTAGAACCCTCATACTCCCCCATTTTGACCCATTAATTCGGCCCTTTTAATTTTTTTGGTAGATATTGACATGTTTTTAGGGTTCCGTACCTTAATAGGAAAAAACGGAACCCTTATAGGATCACTTTGTTGTCCGTCTGTCCGTCCGTCCGGGTGTCAAGACCTTTATCTCGGGAACGCATGAAGGTATCGAATTGAAATTAAACCCATATACGCAGATCCATAGTATCTTGCTGCAGAAAGAAAAATAAAATTTCTCAGTTTTCGTAAAAAAAAGTTACAGCCGAATATGTCGTAAAAAACGCACATTTCGACACCCACAGAGGAATCAAAACCTATGGGGTACTTCCCGTTGACCTAGAACTCTGAAATTTGGCATTGTATTGGAGTACACATATAGGAAAAAATCCGAAAACTGGACATTTTTAATTTAATCACAAAAAAATAGTGTCTCTATGCAAGGAATGAGGGCCCAAATTTTAAAGTGAATTAACCGTATCATGTGGGGTATCATATGAAAGAGCCTCATTAGCATAAGCTAAAACAGGTTTTTAACACATTCTTCGCCCCCTGCAGACCCTTCACTTTAGCTGGGAACCTAAACTTTTTAGACGAATTTTGATTAATTACAGAGTGGCCGCGCAAAGCAACGTTGACTACCTCAAACGCCGGCAGTTTACTAACTACTACAAAATACGGGACTAATAGAACGGGACGCTCGCTCGGGTCCGCGTGGGAGGCGCCGCTACTATAGCCCCGCCTCACTTGGATCCGAGTGGTGAGCAAGGGATGTGTGAAATATTTTTACGATGTATATTTTTCGATTTATGAAGGAAAATATAAAAAAAAATATGATTTCCCCTTTTATTTAGTTTGTACGGAACCCTCGGTGGGCGAGTCTGACTCGCACTTGTCCGGTTTTTATTTTATTTTCTAACCGACTCATGCTTTACATGTGTCCATCACTGCGCGTCTCTATATCGCGAGCTAGGATTTCCGCCTTTGTTTACGAACGCCATCTAGTTTACAAAATAGAAACTAGGTGAGTAATTATGTTACAAATTAGTTCAACAGGTGTTTATTTTTCTATTATTATTTTGTTTAGATTAACATAACATTACGAGCAATAGCAAAAGCGCAAATAACTAAACAAATACCTCAGAATAAGCCAAAGAGACGGTTTCGATCAGAGATAGTGCCACTAGGGAAAGTCAGAACAGTTTTTGCTTCCCGGCTCCCACCGTTTATTCACTCTTTTACCTATAACGGAGTAAGCAAATTATGCGATCTTAAGGATTGTTCACGTATGGAAGCTAGATCAAAAGTGAAAACCTGGTTAGTGACTCAATCATATGACGAGGTAGAGGCTCTGGTCAGGGTATATGACCTACACTAATTGTTTAATTATTGGTATTACCATTTATATTGAAATGAAACTATCCTACAAAGACAATCTCACAATCTCAATGATATAATGATACATGTATGTGTTTCTGTATTCCTTGCCAGTCCTTCAGCTCCAGTATTCTCTCTGCACTCATACACCCCCCTCGTACACACACACACACACACACAACACACACTTGGATACACACTCTTCTTGCACGCAATACGTAATTCCATTACAAATTTATTATTAAATTATATTAAATTCGATTCCTTGAATAAGTATCCTCTGAATATTGTAGTCGCGCGAGATTATTTATAATGTAAATAGCTTATATTAGGGTCACCAAAATACAGGCTCAGCCTAGTTTGTGACTCACTGGAACAATACTACACACGTACACGAATTGAATTTTTCACCTACGTTTTGCTTTTTAGAATATACATGTAAATGTAGATATTGACACTGAAGCCACATTCAATGAAAATGGATTTCCATCATTTATCCAAATATGGCAATACCTACTACAATATACATAACTTTAATTTTTATCTTCTTGGAAACCTAAGATGTAAAACATGTACTCAACTTTGTGTTTAAGAAATATATTATTATTATTAAAAAAAAAAAAAAAACATTATTAAACTCGCAATATCTTTTGAATGGAATGTCTGATTTGAATAATTCAAAAAGTCATCTACAGGTATTGAAATAGTCTTAAACACGAAACAATTTATTTGTATAAGGATTAGTTCCGAGGTATGGATAACATGGCCTGATTTTGATCTGCATTTTTATCAACTTTTTAAATGTAAAAAGTAGTTATAGTGGCATAATAAAATTAGTTGGACATATGCTATCGCGACGTTTTTTTTGTAGATATTGGTATGTTCTTTAATATTGTAGATTTTTTTGTTGTATCATCAATAGTTTGCGCAGCGCATGCGATGAAAGACATTTTATGGCAATTTTTTTTACACCTTGGGTTACATTATTGAAGTTTTAGTGAGGATCCCTAATTGTTCTAGTAGGTATTAAATATGGACATGGACAAATAGACACTGCTCTCTTTATGGACCTTCATTGCTACAGACATGACAAAAGCGTTCGACTAGAGACCCCAAAATATTATTTAGAAAACTTGAAAATGAATCACATCGTATCTTAAAAAATAGACAAGAATATACAGAAATTACTAGGTTAAATATAAATTCAAAAACAGAAGACAAATACCGATCTGACTGCAGAAATGTTATGGAGTGCCGCAAGGAAGCATATTAGGTCCTCTATTATTCCTGATATACATATATTATTGATTTTTAGCAGTCTATTAACCACCCAATGATTATGTTTGCAGATAACGGTACCGCTATTTTCACTGACACAGAAACGGTAAACATGAAATTAACATTAATAATTGTTTAGAACTACTAATTGATTTGGCAAGTTGAAGTGGCAGTGGGCGGGGCACATAGCACGTAGAACTGATGGCCGATGGGGCCAAAAAGTTCTCGAATGGAGACCACGAACCGGCAAGCGCAGCGTAGAAAGACCAGCCACAAGGTGGACAGAGGATATCATACAAGTGGTAGGAAGACGCTGGATGCAGGCTCCTTCCAACCGGTCTTTCTGGAAATCCATGGGGGAGGCCTATGCCCAGCAGTGGACTTCTTGTGGCTGAGATGAAAATGATGATGACTACTAATTGATTGGCTACGATATAATAATTTGAGAATTAATTTGGACAAACCTCACATATGAAACTCCTACTTTATTGGATTTATTTAAACTATAAAATAGATAGTTCTATCTATTTGAGTAGTTGATCACCGGGCGGCGAGAGGAGCTGCGAGGGTAGGCGGGAGGCGGGCGCCGGCGGCGCGCTGGGTGCGTGGAGTGCAGGTATTGGGCGCGATGCTCGTTATCAGCCGGCGTGTAATCAGCCGCCGAGACGCGCACTCGGCGGCTGACTGCTCCAAGCATGGACGAGTGCACTCCCTCTCCCCTGAACCCAGCTCTCTGCTCCCCGCATTTCACCTGTTCTAAGAGTATTATGACGTCTCGACCGACAAGAATGCAATCTGGGTGTACCTCCCTCACATTCATTTCACGAGAATGTTCCTCCACCTAAAACCGCACGCGCAGTTGACGCGTGCTCTTATTAAGATTTCCATGATCAAGCGGCGGTACTTTTTATTCGCATTTCGAATCAAATTACAATTCGTGCATTACAAATAATCCACGATATCGAGGAGTACCGAGGCAGGGGCAGGTCAACTACATAATGTACCTCCTGTATTAGCCACTACACAATTACGGCTTACACTGAATATGATGCACAATAAGGAATTCCTAATGAACTTGATAGCTGTTTCCGCGAAGCTATAGGTAAACTAGTGTTCTTCAAAAGGCACGACAACAAGGCACCTAAAGGCCGCTAGCTATCGGAGATAATCTGTAAAGCCGGCTCCACACAGATGCCGTCACTTGTTCACTCGAGTCCACAGTAACTTGTACGACGTATTCGGCGGCCTCAGAGCTCAGCTGGTAATACGTCTACATTTCTAAGCCTTAGGTTGTGGTTTCGATTCCCACCTACAACTCCAAAACAAACATTTATTATGTTTGTTTTGTTCTGTTTGTGGGTTTTTATGTGTTTTTTTATTCGATAATAGGCTTGCGCTTGACCGCTTACTCGCCTGAAGTAATGCGGCAGTTGCGGTCTACGGTGGAGCGCGCCTACCCAGAAGGAACCTATTCACTCGCGATTTGAAGACACCCAGATTATATCCATTGTGAAAGACCCATTCAGGAAGGTTCCACATCTTGGCGGTACGCACAATATAAGTGAAACTAATGAACTAAGGCGTTTCGTTCGAGTCTTCGGAATAACCACCATAAAACGATGTAGTTTTTTCGTGTTTCGTGCTTCTTGCCGTCCGATAGAAAAACAGGGCAGATGGGAATAAGATCATGCAAATCAGATGCACACTCACCGTAATGTATTCGATAAACAACTGATAGCCTAGCAACTTTGCGACGATATTCCAGAGTGTGTATGAATCAAACATTATTTTCGCAAGCTTTCCTTACACTTCACCGGTTTTTAGTATTTGTTGATTTACATCAGAATCAACCTATAATTTGAGAATGTTATCTATTACCGTTCAATATATATAGCCGTTTAAGTGTAGGACAAACAGACAGACAGACAGACACCGAACGTAGCCTCGCGTATAGACCCCGCACCCGCAGTACGGAAGCCTCAGCAGGCTTCCAGTGGCCACATATTCCTTTTTAAACAATATTGCTTCAGTGCTATACATAGTAATATCTGCAATTTTATGATTATCTTGTTCGAGAGCGCGGTAAGTGAAGTAGGAAATACGGAACATTACGAATGTATGTAATCTCAACGGTTTGACAAATGTTGGAGTTATTGATAATAAAAAAATGTACGTCGCTCACAAAGATAAAAATAAATGAACAAACTAAATAAATAGTATAAGCAAGTTAGGAGCTGCACAGGAACACTAGCTGATGCTGCTCCCAAAGATAACACATATTCGCGTTCGAAATTACCCGAGTGGATATTTGTTTTTAACCGACTGCACAAGAAGGATGGCTATGTATTTCGAATGTATGTATGTTTCTTCACATATATTTATTTTTATTATTATTTATTTGTATAGAAACTTTCTAGGTATATTACCGCTACCAGTCTAGGCCGAAAAGGCTTGACTGATTTTCATGTGCGAGGTGTCTTCACCCCTGAGTATCATATACTATATTTTTTGTAATTTAATAACAACGATTTATAAATAGTTTACATTGAATTCTTTGTTTATAATAATACGACTTTCGCAAAAATAAACATATTCGTAACCTCCAGCGAACTGTTTCTTGATAATAAGTGATTTAACTAGAATTATTGTAAATACATAAATAATGCGCATTTATTAACGATTTTACGCATACTTTATCACAAAAAAAAACGTACACTCAACAACGTAGGTATAATTGATACTTACTAGGTATCAAGCGCAACGAAATCGTAAGTTAGGCTGAATAAACCGCTTTTCTGCAGTCGGGTATTTTGCATCTTAATTTGTTTAAATAACACCAAAGCTAAGACCAAGTGTATTTAATTTCTAGAATTATTCTTTGAAAAAGCTGTTTATTTCAGGGTCAGCCCCATTGGCATAGTTAGGTATATAAATGTATAATAAGTGAGTAAATGCTTGGGTTCAGGTATATGAATATACACTCGTATGAATATCTGAACAATGAGGGCGACAGGCTCTAGGACACGTTCATAATGCAGTTTCAATATAAAGTTTATTATATTGATATGTTTAACATTCTCGGGTACAACAGGAAAACCAACAGGTTTAGGTATATCGCTGCAAATAATCAACTAGTATTATTAGAAAAAAAAAAATATTGCGGTTGATAAATAATAGTTATTTATTGTACTAGGCTGGAAAGTTGTATTTTACCGTCGAGTGTCTGACAGTTGAATCCAAAGCAAGCGAAGGATTCAAGAAGACACGAGATAAAATAACTTTACAGCCGAGTGCAATACAAAATTTTTCATTTTAACGTAGCGAGGAATTTTTTTAGTTCACCTATTTTCTCGAGTAGAAAAATCTGCTTGGCATTTATGCAACTTTACTAGTCCTAAAGTTACATTATAATCACGTGAGCTCACTTACATGTACACATTTCATTAATTTTGGACATTATTTACAACAAAATTACGTAGTACACAGTTTTTTTACTCAATTTTTTTTCTTCTATTAGGCTTTACACAACTCGGATAGGTAGGTAAGTAATATCCTTCTTTACTCATCCAAACCTTTTTCGTGTAAATGGTTCTAAAAATTCAAAACACTGCTAAGAGACAGTAAATTGTTAATTTTTATTTACATTTTACGTAAATATACAAAATGTCTAAGTTATTTTAATATAATATTTAGTGTTTCTTTAAGCTAAGATAGCAACCTCCTTGAAACGAACTATTTTTCTTCATTATATGATTTTTACAAAGAGGTTGGGAATATTTCCTATTGAAAATGTAGAGCTCCTTCGTGTTCGAATTTTGAAATTACTTTCCACGCTAGGGGACAAAATGAACTTTTCCACGCTAGTATTAGCCTTGGAAACCTAACTTTACGAGCTAGTAAGATGAAAATTTTCTTTGGGTTGTGATATTATTGTAATGATCCCCAGACAAATACTAGTTGTAAGTAAACTTGGACGTAACCGATACCTACTGAAGTTGAAAAAGTGATACAAATATTTAGTAGGTAGGTATACAGATGAAATCTAATTGATGAGCATCCTTACAGGCACTTTACTCATGCTACTGATCATACAGGAAGCAAATATATACCTACCTATATTATAACGATACATAAATATCATATTATTTCCTTTGATATTATATGAGTATGTACTTCAAGTAGTATGAGGGTGAATTTTCCTTAAAATATAAAGTAAATAAGCATGATATTTTAAGATTTTAAGTAAAGAATATTATGAATAGCTACTAATACACTGAAGTTACAGTAGCACAGCTCGCAGGGCCATATTGAGGCTGGGAGGCAGGGCCGTATCTAGGCCGGGAGGCAGGGCCACCTACCATAGCTGGTTCCAGCGGAAGACCAGCGCTGGTTGTTTACAACTAGCATTATGCTGAGCTGGGGCCGGATTGTGACAAAAACATTATTTTGTGATCTATTTTGTGTGTATGATTTTTTATTTTCTGTGTTTTTGTTACAATAAAATTATGTCTGTCATATGTAAATGTTTACACAGAGAGTAGCTATTATATAGGTGTACACTTCCTCCACATAAGGTACCTACTCCATAGATCTCACCAAGCTCGGCGTCTGTTAGGCTACTGAGTAGCCGACCGAGCGCAGCCGGCGACAAGCACACAGAGGGACATCACCTTGCCTCGATAATTCCTTCCTTCCCACGTAGCTCACAGATAACGACCAATCAATATTCAATTCGTTTTATTGATAATAATAATCAAACAATCATTGCACTTAAGTACGTAATAATAACTCTAAAACTACACATTTAGATAATCAAGATATTAAAAAAACGAACGATCGCTTTCGCAAATAAATTACAAAATATTTTCATATCTCTAATAACCTAGAGTAGAACTCGCGGCGGCGGCGGCCGGGTACTATGTACAGGACGATCGATTCAATGGCAATTTCTAGAAACATACATCATTTTACGACATCGAGCAACCGATTGTGTAAAATTTACAATATTGTACAATGAAACGGAGGCGAGTCCGTTCACAGTCGACGATCCGGTCGGTATCACCGTTCCACTTATTTGTGTACGTTTATAAATGTGATAAACGCGCGAGCGAGTGCGCCGGGCGTAGGGCGCCGCGGGGAGGGCGCGGCGCCGCGGGACGGGGGCGGGGGCGCACCAGCCTACGACCGGTCGCACGCGACAACAACACCACACTCGCGATCACAGTTTCTTGACTATGTCAAACTTGGACTTGAGGTCCATGGGCACTTTCTTAGGGTCAACTTTCTTCTTGGCGGCGAGATGCGCGCGCATCTCCGCCGCGGTCATTTGCAGATTGAGCTTCGGTGCCTCCTGCGACGGCGGCGGGCTGTCCTGCTCCTGCCGGTCCTGGTCGGCGGCGGCGGGGGACGACACCGGCGCGTCCAGGTCCCCGGGCAACAGCTCGCCCGGCGCCGGCGCCACCACTAGCAGCTGCGCATCGTCGGGCCGCTCCTTGATCCTCGCCACCACTTGCTTGTGCGTCTCACCGGCGATGCTGTGCCCATTCACCTCGAGGATGCGGTCGCCGCGCTGTAGACCCGCGGCCTCCGCCGGCGAACCCTCGTCCACCTTGCCGATGTATTGGCCGGGCTTGCCCTTCTCCGCGTGTAGGTTAAACCCGTACCCGTCGAAGTCAGCCGTTTTCCGCACGTGGCAGAGCCGCGGCTCCGTGCCCGCCGACCCGTTTGCGGCCATCTCGCGAGCTGAACTGAGAACGCGCGCTCGAAGTCGCGCGCGGGCAGAGACTAACACCGCCGCAACCCGGCGCCCGCGCGCCGATCGCTCCTCCCCGGCCCCGCCGTGCCGACCTCACCCCCGCAACGCCCTCGCACCTGCGAAGGCTCTGCTCAGGTGCGCGCTTGGTGCGGGGCGGGGGAGCGACCAGCGCACGGCGGCCTCCAGTGTGCAGCGAATCGCCGCTGAAGCGCGAAGTATCGTCGCGAGTGTAGTGCTAGTTGACACGGTGCTGGAGCGGTGACGGACGGACGGACGTGACGCTGGACTCGAGGGGTGAGTACGGCACGAGCCGGCCCGGGTGGTGACGGCCGAGCCGTCGCGACGAGCGCGGCTCACCGCCGGGTTCGGAACGACACGTCACGCCGGCCTCCACAAGCACCGGGATCGAGGCCGCGATGCTTTCCCGCAACTCTCCAACTGACATACCCACAGACAAAAGATAATTCTCACCCTTTCATTAATCATCACTCCCCACATATTCGAGCAGCCTTGTTCTTTGTTTCGTTTCCTCGGTTCAGCTGACTATCTACGAGTATGTATTTATACCCTTAACTACGTGTATGATTCGAGTACGACGTAAAATAGTACTTGGAGGACAATCTAGGGAATAAAAACAAAATGCTCTGAACGAAAAGTGTGTTTTTGAAAGCCTATAGAAAAAAATAACATTGGCATGCACGGGTTCGACGCAGTGCGATAGATGGCGTGAGGTGCGCGCGGTCGTTGCTCTATTGGCACAGCTAGGTACGTGCGCCGGTGGCGGCGGGCGGGTCCTCCTCACACCACATAACACCGGGCTCGGCTCAGGATCAGGATCAGGATGATATCGAAGAAGCTTGCGTCTGTGGTTTAATCAGGCCAAAAAGAGCGGATTATCCGCGGAATGCGGCTGATAACGACAGTACCGCAGAGCTAACGGTTGTTACCGCGGTGCTAGAGTGGGGATTAGCATAATTTATAGCTCGACGATGACTATACGGGGAAGGAAGATCTCCAATGTGAAATAGACTTCCTGTCACATATCACACCACAGTAGTGTAGCGTTCGAAACGTGACAGTGGTACATACACGTTAGCGATATCGAAGAGGATATTACCTACTAAGTACTAATAATGAACCTATCGAATCATGTTCACGTTCAAAACAAACCGATACTTAATTTATTAATAGTAAATTACTCAAAAAACAATGCAAAGCAAGGGCTTAAATCACTGTATAGTTCCCGTCACGTAAAAAGAACGCTGGTTTGTTCGCATTTACGAACAAACCAGCGTTCTTTATACGTTACGGGAACTATAGCAGCTATCTATCGTTTAGAACTTTAGAATATAATGCATCACACAAACAAAGCATCCATTGATAACATCAATACAGTACCAGTAATTACGTTGACGTGTTCGTAGAAAGCAAGCGACAATCACAGACTTACAGATCGTCATAAATCTCTCATTCAGAGAAGGCGGACTCGCAGATACTTTATCAAAAATGACGACCTTTACAAGGTGTGTCGACCGGTGCTGCGCCTATTGAGAACTCATACTGACTGCTAAGCAATCTGCGTCGGGCAGCGTGCAGGTTCCGCGCCGCGGATGGTTGCGCAAGCGCATACCGCAGTGGTGACGTCACACACACTATTGATCATGGATGGATTGCGAAACGCGACAATAAACCAGCTCATCAACGTTGTTATCGATTTCAAACAGCCTCATAGTTCGACTTCTCTTCCTTCCGGCGGCTGATCTTCAGCTTCCGTTGGCATGTTGTGGTTGTTAGTTAATTAATTTAATTACAAACCGACGCGGCTAGACTGCTTTGAAAAGATTGGATTTTTGGTGTATTAATTTTAATATGGAAACTAACGTGGTTTTCACACTTTTTACCCGACTGCGAAAGAAGGAGGAGTATATTTTTCGAGTGTCATCATCATCTCAGCCATAAGAAGTCCACAGCTGGACATAGGCCTCCCCCATGGATTTCCAAAAAGACCGATTGGAAGCGGCGGAATATACCTATATATATAAACTTATATGTTTTATTGGAGTTTGGAATAGTAAATACTAATCCCACCAAAAACATTTCATGTAAAATTGGTTGCCATGTGTCGCATTGTCATGCCACTTTCATTGACAAAAAGATATCAGATGAGATCTGACTGAATCTGAAGAGCTAAGCCGCTAACTCTACAAAATCTAAGGCTACAATACTTATCTCTGTAAACCTTAAATCTTGGTCAAAAAGCATGGCTTGGTCGTTTCACTTTCATGGAACTATTACATTACTATTCCAATTATACAACATTCAAGAGCAGAACTTTTAGTTTCTTTTTCTTCCTTGTCCATGTACGACATGTTATGCGACATATGTTTGTAACTGACCGTCGGAAAACGGCCAAGCCATGCTTTTTTTACCAAGATTGAAGGCTTACAGAGATAAGTATTGTAGCCTTAGATTTTGTAGAGTTAGCGGCTTAGCTCTTCAGATTCAGTCAGATCTCATCTGATATCTTTTTGTCAATGAAAGTGGCATGACAATGCGACACATGGCAACCAATTTTACATGAAATGTTTTTGGTGGGATATATAATACAAACCCATATTTACTAAACAAACATGAAAAACGAACGAAAACGATACTATTTATCCATATACCAAACAAACCGTTATCATAAACGAGAACCAAATCAGAACGAACGAATACACAACACAGACCAACCATAAATACGGAATACATAGGTGCCTCAGCGTGTCGACATCCAAAATTGATGTGCGACAGAGCGCGAGAAATGATACCGTGTGCTAACTTGAGGCGCACGCCATCTAGTATCGCCTTTTGAAACTAATTAGATAAACGATCCTCACTGAGTGGTAAAATTGTCGTATTTTAGATGTGAATCATATCTAAAGTACAAAAGCTAAATAAATGAAACTGTGTATGTTTTATAAATGTACTGTCTACTTTTTATCCTGAAAATTTGGGCTCTCTAGTATTATCCATATCGAAGTTATGTTGTGTTACAGAAATATAGACACACACACAAGATCACACTTTAAAAGGGTTGGAGGGTGAAAAATACAAATATCGTAATTTTTCTGTTGTTTATGTACCAATCGTAGTTTACATACCAAATTTCAGCTTTCTGAAACTTCAGGAAGTACCCTATCTTTTTGATTACACTCAGGGGGTGTGCTCCCACAAATAAAGGGTTGGAGGGTGAAAAGTAATAATATCTTAATTTTTTCGTGGTTCATATGTAAATATTAGCTTACACACCAAATTTCAGCTTTCTAAGACTTCAGGAAGTACCTTATATTAATTATTGATGAGAATAACGTAATAGCCCCCAAATAAGGGTAGAGGGTGAAAAATACAAATATCATAATTTTTCTGTTGTTTATGTACCAATCGTAGTTTGCATACCAAATTTCAGCTTTCTACTACTTCAGGAAGTACCCTGGAATATTGATGACGAGAACGGGATAACACCAAATAACCCCAAATAGGGGTTGGAGGGTGAAAGTTACAAATATCTTAATTTTTCTGTTGTTTGTATGCAAATTGTAGCCTACATACCAAATTTCAGCTTTCTAAGACTTCAGCAAGTACTTTATCTTTTTTATGATCATCAATTAATTTGTGCCAAATCGGCGTATTTTAGGTATTAATAAAATCGAAAGTATAAAAGCTAGATACATGAAACTTTTAACATTTTATTAGACCGTGGACCACACTTGATCCTGAAAATTTGAACCCTCTAGTGTTATCGAGGCCGAAACTATGAGGGTCTAAAAATCCGACGAATGTGTTCGAGAAAAGATAGTCCCGGCCGTACCCGCTGGCTCACATGGCGGGTGCACGGCCGTGCCCCCAGATAAATCACGTCACACTTCAAACTAATATAAATGCGAAGTTTGTGTTAGTTTGTTACATCTTCACAGTAATACGGCTTGACGGGTTTGGCTGAAATTTGGCACACAGGTAGTTTATAATCTGGGTTAACACATAAGATACTTATTATCCCGGTATTCCCGCGGGAACGGGTAAAACAGGATTAAACCTATTTCCTACCTCAAAAAAATCACCGACAACTGTTCCATTATAATTAAGGAGAGGGGAGAAGGGAGGGGGAGGGGGAAGGGGAGGGGGGGGGGGAAGGGGAGGGAGAGGGGAGATGAGGGAGAGAGGGAGGGAGGAAAGCCAAGTCCTGTCAGTGAAGATGAGTAACATATAACATATCACAGAGTAAAGTAGCATGTCTGTCTATTTTCTCCAGGATTCATTTCGGGGAATGTGCGCAAGAGCTTCATGGCCTAATTCCACCCTCCCCATTTCACTACAGGACTAGGAGAAAGTCAGCGAATTACCACCCATTTCTCGTTGAAATGCCAAAAATCCGTACTCAGCGATATCGATCCACATTCCTGTTGCGTACTGCACAAGAATGAAATTCTTTGCCGCCATCTCTGTTTCCTTAGACCTACAGTCTTGGAATTTTCAAGGCTAGAGTGAATAGATATCTTCTAGATCGACGAGCTCCACCCTCAGCCACAACGTCGCTTAACATCAGGCGAGTTGGTGGTCAATCGTAGATCTTGTTAAAAAAATAAAAACAAAGTTGCGAATCTGTCCATGTACGTATCTGGTCATTTGCATATCTGGTTAAATGCGTCTATTAGCTTCTTGCGTTTTTGGTCATATGTGTCGATCCCGTTTATATTTGTCTTCACACCCTGAGTGACATAGGCTATATTTATTTGTAATAATATTAATACAACTTCCGCAAAAATAATAAAAGTGATTTTTCGTAAAAAAAAATGTGATTTACTAGAATTATTCTAAATAATGCGCATTTATAACCTGACTACAAAAGTCGCTCTATTGCAGTCGGGTATTTTGTTTTTCTTTTAATAAAGATACTTGTATAGGATACTTCTCGGCCATAAAAACGGTTGAATATGGGCCGCTTTACGAGCAAGTGTGTTGAAAAGGTGTAATAATTCTTCCGCCTATTTACCGACTTCCAAAAATAAGGAGATTCTCAATTCGACTTGTATTTTTGTTCAGCGGATACTTCGCCAATTATGGATTGATTTTGATGATTCTTCTTTTGTTTGGTAAGTCATAGGTACTTACTGGCAGAATTATTTTATCAAAATCGGTTGCCCTTTTGATGCTATTGTAAAACATACACCTGGCTTAATTCATGAAATAGAACTTTACCTTTTTAAGGGTTCCGTACCTCAAAAGGAAAAAACGGAACCCTTATAGGATCACTTTGTTGTCCGTCTGTCCGGGTGTCAAGACCTTTATCTCGGGAACGCGTGAAGGTATCGAGTTGAAAATAAAACCATATACGCAGATCCATAGTATCTTGCTGCAGAAAGAAAAATAAAATTTCTCAGTTTTCGTAAAAAAAGTTACAGCCGAATATGTCGTAAAAAATGCACATTTCGACACTCACAGAGGAATCAAAACCTATGGGGTACTTCCCGTTGACCTAGAACTCTGAAATTTGGCAAGAAGCATTGTGTTAGAGTACACATATAAGAAAAAATACGAAAACTGGACATTTTTAATTACATCACAAAAAAATAGTGTCGGTATGCAAGGAATGAGGGTCGAAATTTTAAAATGAATTAACCGTATCATGTGGGGTATCATATGAAAGAGCTTAATTAGCATTAATTAAAACAGGTTTTTAAATATTTTTACGATGTATATTTTTCGGTATAAAAAGGAAAAAAAAAAAAATATTTCCCCCTTTTATTTACTAGTTTGTACGGAACCCTCGGTGGGCGAGTCTGACTCGCACTTGTCAGGTTTTTTTAAATAGGTATATGCTTCATCGCCAAATCGCCTGATGTTAACCGACGTTGCGGTCTACGATGAAGCGCACTTATCTAGAAGAAACCATTTCACTCGCGATTTAAGGCGTGAATTACCTGTGTAGTAGTTTCCATGACATACGCCTATATGTCATATTGGTTTTAAGTATATATATAATATAGGTAATTATCGTTTACTTTACATATACTGCCTTCGTATATTGTTCATAATATTTACAAACTTCTTCTTCAAAATTCTTAATATTTGAATACATTAAAATATATATCTCATTTTCTTTTCAAATAATAAAAACATGCTCCAAATTGCATAATTCTACTAAAATTATTCGTAATGGTAACATAAAAACCTTAGCTGTATGTAATTTTTATATGACACACGTTTTGAAAATAATTTGCACATAGCTCAGATGTAATTTGTTCCTTAAGCTTATCCAACTTTAGTAGTTTAGTCCATCCAGTTTAGGCATGGAACATGTTAAGTTATGGTTAAACCATCCAGAGCGCGCCGATTGGATTCCAGCCTAGTTGCAGCTGGTTCGCCTTCACTCCAAACACATTCACTATTCACGAAGTACTTGCGCTTTCAATATCTCTCTCTCTCTCTCTCTCTCTCTCTCTCTCTCTCTACTATATAGTTACGGTACGAAAAGGATCGAATATCTTACGTTATGCTCGTTTTTGTGTGTTCAGTTATTTTATGTTATTTGCAGTTTGTACTTGAGTGACCTTCATTCGTTTCTATGATACAAATTATCTGTTTTGTTATCTTTTATAAATATACATATATATATATAAATACATATATATATGTCAATTTTTAAAATTACTCGGTGAGCCCACTTCCAGTATTGCATGCCTGCTGGAGAGGCAAGTTTATATAGGGAAAATCTAGAATTGTTATAATTCCATATTAAGATCCTTAATGTACCTACAAACTGCATTAAAATTATTTGTTTGTATTTTTGTATATATATATGTGTATATATGTATGAAATTCGATATACGTCGTAGACTTTCATGCATGACGCGAGTATTAGAGAGAAATAAAGTAAACTCAGACCGTGAACTTGTCCTAAAACAATACTAAATTGTAACTTGCGTATGCGCAGCGTATTTCGTCCAAGTACGTTGTTGGCTCGTCCTGTGCGATGTATAGCAATGAGACAACTTTCCAAGTTTCTCGCCGCTCGCCGTCCATCCGCTCCAGCGCTGGCTGTTCTGCCGCCGCTGCCGTGCCCGGTTTCAAAAATGTTTTATAAATAAGTCACAGATTATAAAAAATAATTTCGTCAGATTATTTAGGTAGCTATTTATTTGGAAATACTTCGAGCTATCGCAACGCCGACGTACATCATTATATCTTAGTAGTTCAATTTATACGATAAGAGATAAAAATAAATCAAATATCTAATTATGTTAATATATGAAGCGTTATAACGATAACTACGAGTAAGTAAATAGCAGCATTCTATTGGGCAATTTGGGCAGCGGCAGCGTCTTCACTAAAATAGCAGCATTCTATTGGGCAATTTGGGCAGCGGCAGCGTCTTCACTAAAATAAACAATGTTGACTAGTGACCCAGTAACTATACATACCTAATTCAACTAAAATAAAATTCTAAAATAATAAACGAATTTAAATCAGTATAGTAACGTAGTATTGCCAGGTACGAGTTTGATAATTTGGTATCTAATAACTAATTCGGTTATTCTGGTATTGTAGGGAGAGATTCGACTCGGTTAAATGTCAAAGGTAATAGGGCAAATTCTGTGTGTCAAAGGTGTAGAATCATAGCGCGTGTAAATATTGTCTATCATCTACTCGTATGTACAATACAATTTGTACAACGTACAAAGTTTACATTAAATAATTCAAATAAGCAATAACATCAGCACCGGAAATATTACATTACAAAAAAAAATGAGAACGGATAGTCTAAGATCCCGCTATAGGACGACCTTCACCGAGCTGGTTAATGGATGAAAAGTATTTTATATTCAATTAAATATGTCAATAAATATATTGCAAATGGGTTGCCTAAAACATTTCAGTCCAGAATATGATTAATTAATAAATAAATAAAAATTAAAGACATTTCACTGGTTTGGTTAATAGACAAATTCAATATATTTATGTGTAAATGATCTTTATTTTAATTTAACTTTAATTCATTAACCAGACTGGTGCAAGTTACTAGTATCGATTTACCTGTTTATACCTGCCTACCCAAGAGTTGTGACGGGAAAAAAATAGTCAACCTAACGTTTGCATATTCTATGGGCTTCATACTTTCGATTGGTATGGAATTTGTCTATTAACAAAAACCAGTGAAAAGTTAAAAATAAATAAAAAATTAATCATTCTGGACTGATTTTTTTTATACAATTGCAATATATTTATTGACATATTTAATTGAATATAAAATACTTTTCATCCATTAGACCAGCTCGGTGAAGGTCGTCCTATAGCGGGATCTTAGACCAGGAAAGGTAATACTGGTATGTATTTGCAACAAACGTTGGTTTTTAGGGTTCCGTACCCAAGGAGTAAATTCTCAAATGATGTATACATACTTTGGATTATAGTCTGGTTCTGATCGATTGTCACGTGTTATCTTGTATTATGTTAGGCTTTATTCTGTTTTGTATACTTAAATAAATAAAATAAAATAAAACTTGATAAACTGTAATTATTATAAAATATCATAATTATTTTGCTATTTTCCCACTAGACGGGGTCAGCACAGTTATGTTAAGTAATGTAAGTATAATGCAGCGCGCGGTACACCTACAAGCGGAGGAGGTGCTCCGTGCTGGGGTTGGCACAGGATTCGATGGGAGTATACTATCTATTCCGAAGGAACCCGGCTAGCTATACGGTCAAGTGCTTGCTCACAGTATGCCGTATACGATACACATTGTAAACCACGAATTTATGAGTATTATCAATGACGAGTACGAGTGGTTGGGGGGAGGGTGACGGGTGACCTTCCGTCGGAATGCGCGCCCGAGACCGGCTCCCGAATAGCATTCGTAGAAGGCTTTATTATATATTATATATAGATTTTATTATATATATATATATACATTGAAATGAAACAAACTTAAATGTATTTATCGCGTATCTAACTTGTCTGTCTGATGCTAAGCTACGTCATGATCTACGATGAAGCATGTTTACATAGAAGAGTCGATTTAGTCGAGACAACGCCACCTAGACACCAGATGATTACCACCAGTTTGTGCTCATCATCGCTTTAAAATCTATTTTTATTATTAGGGTATGGAGTTCCTCAAGTCGAGTATGCGGAAAAATAGCCTTTACCATAGAAGTAAAAATACGCGGCGCACGTCGCATTCCGATGTGAGTGAATACGTGAACAAACAGCTGAGATTGAGTGCGTCCGCGCGCTGTCGAAGGCCGGCTGCGAGCCACGAGCTGCCACCACGCATCTAGCTGACACACTATATACCTATATATACACACTATAGACCTCGCGAACACATATACCTAGAAATAGAAATAATTATTAGTTATACCCACCCAGTATAATCAAACACTTCAATGTATTTTCGTTAATCTCAGACCGTAGAGGTCCGCAGCATCAGCTATATATAAATGAACAGCAAATTTTCATACGTCATACGTCATAATACCGTCCGCTTGCTTCGCTTTCTTGATTAATGAGCACTATAGACCTCGCGAACACATATACCTAGAAGTAGAAATAATTATTAGTTATACCCACCCAGTATAACCAAACACTTCAATGTATTTTCGTTAATCTCAGACCGTAGAGGTCCGCAGCATCAGCTATATATAAATGAACAGCAAATTTTCATACGTCATACGTCATAATACCGTCCGCTTGCTTCGCTTGCTCGATTAATGAGCACTATAGACCTCGCGAACACATATACCTAGAAGTAGAAATAATTATTAGTTATACCCACCCAGTATAACCAAACACTTCAATGTATTTTCGTTAATCTCAGACCGTAGAGGTCCGCAGCATCAGCTATATATAAATGAACAGCAAATTTTCATACGTCATACGTCATAATACCGTCCGCTTGCTTCGCTTGCTCGATTAATGAGCACGAGGGTTCGGGTTACCATCGAGAAACTCCAACCGACCCACAGAGTTACTCGTTGGGATGTAATCATGTTTGTTTTTTTACATTTGTAATATTACTCAATGGGAGAACTTTCTAAGTAACAAACATCGAGAAGCCGTATCGCATTATATCATACGCATTAGGCATGTCCTGGGCGCTGAATGTGTTTTTTCAGCGGCAATTAGAACCTTGTTATATTATTTCCACGTGATGTGATTCTCCATACAAAAGAGTTTAACGCGCGCCGTGACGCCGGGACGCCGCGCCGGCGCCGGCGCAGGACCGCGCGTCCCGTCGCCCGCCAGCGTCCCGCCTCCTCTCACTCCCGCGTGACGCTCACGTGACGGAACGTGAGCTCTTATTATTTTGATTACTATGTAATAACAGTTTATTGAAATATAGCGATAAATATGAAAAACATTTAGATCATTATAATACAGAGGTTATTGACCTTCTATTCTATTACTTATATAGTATCTTATTAGTTACATCACGAAACGGTCAGCAATTTACTTCAGTTTTATACACATTCACTAACAAACCGGTTTTATTTAATACTTATAAAAATAATTATTATAGTTTAAAAAACTCATATTCAGAGTTCAAATTCGCAATTTCGTTATATGGGTGACATATTTTTCGAGCCGATTTTGATAAAATTTCTATTTGCTAGTTACCAAGAAGCTACTTAGTCTCGTGGCGATGCACGAGACGATGCACGAGCAAAATAGCATGTCTGGCATTATTTTATCCTTCGATCGATCGATCTTCTTCGGCGAACAAGAGCTTTACGAGCTCGTTCCACTACATGACAAGCAGAAAGTCGGCATTTTACCTTCCATTTCACATTGAAACGCCTACAATGCATACAAAAATGATGTCGCTCCACATTTTACCTTCCATTTCACATTGAAACGCCTACAATGCATACACATTGATGTCGCTCCACATTTTTGAGTGGCACTCTCTGCTACCTTCTCCGCTTCTGGAAAAAATTTCAAAGCTAATGAAGGTCTAGAATCTAGATCGACGTGCTGCATCCTCGGCCAAACCGTCGTTTACCATCAAGCGAATTTTTGGTCAAACGTAGATATATTTAGTACAATAATTGTAGTTTAAAAAACTGAAGCAACTGACTTCTCATGGATGCCATTATCAGAACTGGACCAAATTGAAATAGGATCACACGGGAAGCACCAGCTTTCAAATAAAATCAAGAATCATCAATATCGGTTCAGCCAGTCGAAAGTTCTGAGGTAACAAACATAAAAAATACAATCGAATTGAGAACCTCCTCCTTTTTTGAAGTCGGTTGAAAAAGCTGGTCAATCGTTTCACCCGCGCGCCGCCTCCTGAACAATATACAATATGATAACTGGCGTTGATGATGATACTTATTATTATTAAATTATAATCATACATTTCAGATTATTACAGAATCCATAACAAATAATATCCATAACTGCAAATTACAAAATTAAGTCAAATTAAAGTCAGATCTAAATTGAATTAAAAAATATTAAATTCAGAATAAACGCATAAAAGGAAAACAATGTTATGATGAATGCAGCCTGTGTCGGTCTCCACCCCCAGCTACCTAGCTACTAGCTCTCTACTTCATCACATAACCACCGGTGAAAAGATAACAATGTTATGATGAATGCAGCCTGTGTCGGTCTCCACCCCCAGCTACCTAGCTACTAGCTCTCTACTTCATCACATAACCACCGGTGAAAAGATAACAATGTTATGATGAATGCAGCCTGTGTCGGTCTCCACCCCCAGCTACCTAGCTACTAGCTCTCTACTTCATCACATAACCACCGGTGAAAAGATAACAATGTTATGATGAATGCAGCCTGTGACGGTCTCCACCCCCAGCTACCTAGCTACTAGCTCTCTACTTCATCACATAACCACCGGTGAAAAGATAACAATGTTATGATGAATGCAGCCTGTGTCGGTCTCCACCCCCAGCTACCTAGCTACTAGCTCTCTACTTCATCACATAACCACCGGTGAAAAGATAACAATGTTATGATGAATGCAGCCTGTGTCGGTCTCCACCCCCAGCTACCTAGCTACTAGCTCTCTACTTCATCACATAACCACCGGTGAAAAGATAACAATGTTATGATGAATGCAGCTTGTGTCGGTCTCCACCCCCAGCTACCTAGCTACTAGCTCTCTACTTCATCACATAACCACCGGTGAAAAGATAACAATGTTATGATGAATGCAGCTTGTGTCGGTCTCCACCCCCAGCTACCTAGCTACTAGCTCTCTACTTCATCACATAACCACCGGTGAAAAGATAACAATGTTATGATGAATGCAGCCTGTGTCGGTCTCCACCCCCAGCTACCTAGCTACTAGCTCTCTACTTCATCACATAACCACCGGTGAAAAGATAACAATGTTATGATGAATGCAGCCTGTGACGGTCTCCACCCCCAGCTACCTAGCTACTAGCTCTCTACTTCATCACATAACCACCGGTGAAAAGATAACAATGTTATGATGAATGCAGCTTGTGTCGGTCTCCACCCCCAGCTACCTAGCTACTAGCTCTCTACTTCTTCACATAACCACCGGTGTAATATTAGTTAAGATTGTACTGGGCTGTGTACGGCACGCTGCGGGACGCGGGACGCGGGGCTGCCACGTTATGTCAGTGGTCGCGTGGAAGATCCGGTTGGTGTCGCGCTGGTTGTGACGTCACACCATTTACAAGCGCGATCTCGATATGGACGCTAACTACCTACATTCCTCTAGATAAGGTATCGCGATACCGAGCGAGCTCGCCGACAACACTCTCCGAGTCAGCGTGTCGTACGACACGCCGCAATAAACGTGACTCTATGTATGTATCTATGAGTAACGATGTTCCCTTTTGAAGCACTATCACTACACTAACACTATCACTACTAAGCGCTACATATAGGTTCAAAGCAAATATGTCAGCCACATTCTGATTTCGTATGTCACGGTAGCTTAATCGAGTGTGATAGGTTGCAATAATATATTAAGTCCTTATGAAATATTAAAATATCTTCATCGTATGTGACGGCTCTAAGACGAGTATGCGGCGGATCGCGCATGTAACAACGCTAAACAGTGAGTCACGCGCGTGAGTTTGTACAATGGGTCGAGGATGCAACACGCCTGCGCACGTGCATATTGCCGCTCGAGAGGATCTGTCGCTATGCAACTATTGATATATTCACTCAAAACTACATTTTCATACCACTTTGTATATGTTAAAGGTACTTAGATATTTAGAGTAGATTTTAATGTGCTTTGTTAAAATTATATCGATGTTATGAAAAGTAGTTTCTAAAGCGTAATAGCCGATTCAACGTATTTGAAAAGGGGCTTAATGGTAGCTACCCCTTGGCAAGTTTCGGATCCCCTGAAAGAATTAAACAGAAAGCGAAGTCGAAATGATGTTCTCAACGAACAACAATAAGTTTTATATTTTTTATTGTAAGATACCTACTTATAGATAGAACTTAGAAACTAAAACAAATTTGTACTTGTTTCATAATAAATATAATTAATTCATTTAGTTCTTATTGGTTTTGCGTTTTTGGTGGCATCAGATAGCTTTTAACCGTATGATTCATACAGTGGCTGTTTAGTATTTAGTAGATTTTATCTGTTTAAATAAATATTTATTGTATCATTGTTTTGTGATCGTCAATATGGATTTCGACATGGACGATCGGCCGGTGACCTTCTAGCGTTCCTAACACACCGGTGGGCTACAGCTATTGAAAGTGGTGGAGAGGCATTAGCGGTAAGTCTTGACATTGCCAAGGCATTTGATAGAGTCTGGCACAAAGCGCTTCTTTCCAAATTACCATCTTATGGTATACCGTCTGGACTTTGCACCTGGATTTCCAGCTTCCTATCAGGGCGTTCAATAAAAGTGGTGGTAGACGGATTCTGTTCCGATGCTATGCCCATCAACGCTGGAGTCCCCCAGGGTTCTGTGCTATCGCCTACACTGTTTATCTTGCATATCAATGACATGTTGCAAATAGGTAGCATTCATTGCTATGCTGATGATAGTACTGGTGATGCACAGTACTCTGGTCGTGTAGGGGCCCGACAGTCCGAGGTGGAGGAAAACAGGAACAAACTTGTGTCTAATATTGAGAACTCCCTGGAGAAGATCTCGGACTGGGGTGACCTCAATCAGGTCAAGTTCAACCCTACGAAGACACAAGTCTGCGCGTTCTCTGCGAAGAAAACCCTCTTTGATCAAGCTCCGCGGTTCCAGGACGTTTCTCTCAAGATCTCGAAGAGCTTGGAGATCCTAGGCGTCAATATTTCTAGTGAGGTTCAGTTTCGGGGTCACCTAGAGGTGAAAGCAAAACTTGCTTCCAAGAAGCTTGGTGTGCTTAACAGAGCCAAGCGGTACTTCACACCTAGTCAGCGGCTTCTACTATACAAAGCCCAAGTGCGGCCCCATATGGAGTACTGCTCCCACCTCTGGAATGGCGCACCTGCTTATCAACTTCAGCCTCTTGACTCCCTACAGCGACGAGCCATTAGAGTTGTTGACGATCCCAAGCTTACTAATAAGCTAGATTTACTTTGTCTGCGTAGAGATGTAGGATCTCTTTGCATTTTCTACCGCTTGTTTTTCGGGGAATGCTCTGAAGAGCTTTTTGAACTAATACCTGCTTCGGAGTTCCACCATCGTACTTCACGAAACCGCCAAAAAGCTCACCCCCACATTCTCCTATTTTATTAAAAAAAAAAAACAACAAATAGGTATCATATCTATTCTTAAAACAAATAAGAAATAAAATTGATAAAATGAGTGAAGTGAGATGAGTGCAATCAGTTCCTGGCCGGTGGACCCGGTGGTCATCGTTCATAGGTGCAATCAGTTCCTGGCCGGTGGACCCGGTGGTCATCGTTCATAGTTGCAATCAGTTCCTGGCCGGTGGACCCGGTGGTCATCGTCCATAGTTGCAATCAGTTCCTGGCCGGTGGACCCGGTGGTCATCGTTCATAGGTGCAATCAGTTCCTGGCCGGTGGACCCGGTGGTCATCGTTCATAGGTGCAATCAGTTCCTGGCCGGTGGACCCGGTGGTCATCGTTCATAGTTGCAATCAGTTCCTGGCCGGTGGACCCGGTGGTCATCGTTCATAGCTGCAATCAGTTCCTGGCCGGTGGACCCGGTGGTCATCGTCCATAGTTGCAATCAGTTCCTGGCCGGTGCACCCGGTGGTCATCGTTCATAGGTGCAATCAGTTCCTGGCCGGTGGACCCGGTGGTCATCGTTCATAGGTGCAATCAGTTCCTGGCCGGTGGACCCGGTGGTCATCGTTCATAGTTGCAATCAGTTCCTGGCCGGTGGACCCGGTGGTCATCGTTCATAGCTGTAATCAGTTCCTGGCCGGTGGACCCGGTGGTCATCGTTCATAGTTGCAATCAGTTCCTGGCCGGTGGACCCGGTGGTCATCGTTCATAGCTGCAATCATTTCAGAATGATGAGCCGCCGGCGATAGCTAGCGAGCGAGCCACCAGCGACTTCTGCGAGGCCGCAGTTCACGGGAACCGACCTTCACTACCAATCATACAACGCACAATTATAACATCTAACTATGTCGTACTATAATTCTACGATCGACAAATCAGGACGTTTGACAGGAAACAAAACAATATTTTATTTTTATTTTATATTTTTAGGAAAACTTACAGCCTAAATACTTAAATAAACTATACATTTATATAAATGACGAGGCTAATTACAAGTTTTCGCCTATAATTTTGAAAAATATGAAATAAAGCTTGACGCTGTACGCGCTTATCTATATACCAATCTTAACAATATTTGCAGGTGAAAAGATACTGAGCGGAAAAAAAACAAAAATATATATATATAGACCAATCTCAAGTAATATGTAAATTAATTAAGTTTGTGAATCAAAGAATTCAGAAGTTAATTGTGAACGTATTAAATTCGCACTATTGAAAAATATATCAATATCATATTTTGATAAGTATTTGTTCATTGACGATGTGGTTCTGTGAAGAAAAGTACCCGCAATATAGTTTCTCTTAGCAAAAGATGATGTAAAAAGTGTCGTGTGTCTGGATCTGAACGAAGGTGTATGAAATAAAATGTTACTAAGTAATTCTGTATTATCTATCTTTGCGTTGAGTATATTGATAAAATAGGTTAAATCGGCTATAGTTCGTCTTGGTTCAAGAGGAAGCAGGTGATGACGCTTACATCGTTGGTCATAGTTGTTATCAAAAACTCGAGAGCGGAATTGCAGGAATCGCAGAAATTTGTGTTGTACTCGTTCGATACGTGATATATTACACTTATAAATAGGATTCCATACCTGTGAGCAATACTCCAGAATACTACGTACGTAGGCATAATACAAGATTTTCAATGTTTTTATGTTATTAAAGGGAGTTGATACAGGAATGATGAAGCCGAGTGCTTGGATTGCTTTCTTTACAATATTGTCAATGTGATGATTATAATTTAGTTTAGAATCTTGTATTACGCCTAAGTCTCTTATTTCCTGCACTCGTGGAAGCTGTTCGCCCTTCAGGTAGTAATATATTCAACAGTATTTAATTTTCTCGAAAATGATAATACATAGCATTTATTTATGTTAAGATCTAATTTATTCGAACTACAATATTTAGTTAAACGAGCGAGATCTTCTTGGAGGTATGCTGAATCATTAGAGTCACTAATGGCTTTAAGAATTTTCATATCGTCAGAAAATAAATAAAATTTAGAGTACAGGAAGCAAGAACCTATATCATTGATAAAAATTATAAAAAGCAGGGGGCCTAATAGGGACCCTTGAGGTACACCTGAGGTTATTTTAGTCCACGAAGATCTAAAGCCGTTGAGCACAACTGCTTGCAGCCGATGTTCGACATAGGAGCAGTACCATCTGAATAGATTACCATGTATACCTGCTATCCGAAGCTTTGAGAGAAGCAAAGTATGATCAATTTTATCAAATGCTTTACGATAGTCGGTAAAGATACTATCAACTTGCTTACCTTGACTCATCTCATTAATTATAAATTCATTAGTTAGGATTAGATTAGAATTCGTGGAACGGCCTCTAATGAAACTATGTTGTTCGTCAAGAAATGTACTTTTGAGAGCTGCATATGTTTGAGTATAAACTATTGTCTCTCATAATTTGGCGAAAATACAGTTTCGATATGGGACGGTAATTCTCGATTTCTGACTTAGATCCTTTTTTATGAATCGGGGATACTAGCGCAGATTTCCATATTTGAGGATCCCCTCCTGAATGGATCTGGTAAAAATAATACTAAGAGGCATAGTTAGACTACGGGAACATTTAACTATAAATATGGGTGGGAGATCGTCTGCTCCAGCAGATTTATTAATATCCAAAGTTGTTAACAACTTTTCAAGAGTTTCTAACGAGATCGATATCGAGGAGCTGTTGTTAACTCTACGGGCGCTGCGTAGGATATGTGAATACAACACTCCGAGCCCGAGACGAAGCAGACCGTCGACTGCGAGAACCAATATATGACGCTTGATGACGTACATACTCTCAATGTGCGTCGACCATTAGCAAGGAAACTCAAAGGTTTCAAAAATAACAAAGGTTGGGTTTGACCCCAGGCCTCCCGATGCAGATCTCCATCGAACACTAACGGGTTAGCCTACGTAACTAACTAGCAGTTCTACGAACAGTAAACCTCGCGAGAGAGCTTATTTGCAGCTCACATTGGATCATCTATACATAATACCTACATAAAGTTAGGAGGCCGTATATAAAATTTTGGCCGATTTCGCAATTTTAAGTGATTTTACAGATGTTATTTCACGGTCAAAAAACATTTTTTTCGTTTAAGCTCCTTGAAAGATCAATTTAATTTTAATACACAACTAATACAAAAAATAGGATGTGTTTAGATGCCCTTAATTATAAAAACAAATAATATTTTTATAAATGAAGAAAACGTAGAATCAAGAAAATTATTCTGCGCTAAAATGCATCAAGCACATCCACGCGCCCTCACTGTTACAAGCAATCTGAATTGGTTGTCATATCTTGACAACTACTTGTCCAATTCTGTTCATTTTTACCACGAGTTGTAATAATTATGTACTTTACCTACCTACCAAATATTATCAAAATCGGTTGGTAATTAACGCCTCAATAAGCTTCCCCCCTTTTTATGGGAACCACCCCTCTTATCAAAAATTGCCCACGACATTTTTTTTTAAATAATCCATAGAACCTATACACCAAGTTTCATCAAAATTGGTTCAAAATTACGCCCTGTACGCGAGTACGAACATACAAACAAATCACAAACTCACAAACAAACAAACTGACAGACGAAAGAAAATTTGGCCAGTTGATGCAGAGACGCATCGCTCGGTCAATTAAGTTATATTGTTGTAGCCAAGTTGTAGCAGTAAGACTCCTCTCCGGGGAAGCCGCCCCCCACCGCAGCCTGCGCTAACATCTCGAAACTCGAACCGCTCGAAAGTTTCCAACGAGATCTGCAGACAGCGAGATTCCACTTCTCAGGGCAAGAAGAGTACTACGTTGCTAGATTTAGAACTTGAAGTTCTGAGTGGATCTGAACTGTTCTGGTCATCTGAAGCTGAACAACATGTGAACTACTTACAAGTCCCTTGGTGTTAGTCAATACAGGCATTAGTGCGAATGCATGAAAACCTTTATTTACATTAGGAAACATAGAGTACAGAAATGCATTAGTGTGTATATATGTGTGTGTGGTAATAGAACCCTGGTCTCTGGTCCTGGTGCGTTATCAGTTATCATCCGTTAGCGCGATGGGACGGCCTCGTGCCACTTGCCTAGGGTTACCACTTGTCCCTGGGACCTTATGGATACCTCAAAACTAATATAATGATAATTTTATTTATTATTTATTTTATATTTTTAGGAAAACTTACAGCCTAAATACTTAAATAAACTATACATTTATATAAATGACGAGGCTAATTACAAGCAATCAATAATGGCGCAATCAATACTAGCAAGACAATGTAATCATTTAAAGCGATTTTTTTTCCTAAAAAACCGGACAAATGCGAGTCAGACTCGCCCACCGAGGATTCCGTAGGTACAAACTAGTAGATAAAAGGGCTAAATTGTATATTTTTTATATTTTCCTTTATAAACCGAAAAATATACATCGTAAAAATATTTAAAACCCTGTTTTAGCTTGTGCTAATTATGATCTTTCGTATGATACCCCACATGATACGGTTAAATCACTTTAAAATTTGGACCCTCCTTCCTTGCCCATTTTTTGTGATAGAATTCAAAATGTCCAGTTTTCGGAATTTTTCTGAATTGCTCATTTAAGTATTAGATAATACCCTGCCATGCATATACCCCTACCGGGTAGGCAAGACATTCTGCAGTAACGATAACCTCCAACTAAGTAGGTAGCTGTAACAGACTCATATTTTCTTAATCTAAAGAAATTGTAACACTACCGTTTGCTCTATTTTAAGTTTATGTCACGTGACACCAACTGTCAAAGAAACGTTCATTTGTAATTTTTAGGGTTCCGTACCTCAAAAGAAGAAAACGGAACCCTTAAAGCCCTTATACGATCACTTTGTTGTCCGTCTGTCCGTCCGTCCGTCCGTCTGGGTGAAAGATTTGTATTTCGGGAACGCGTGAAGGTATCGAGTTGAAATTAAAACCATATACATATGCAGATCCATATCATATATATATATATATATATGTAGATCTCTTGCTGCAGAGAGAAAAATCAAACTTCTCAATCTTCATTTAAAAAAGTTACAGCCGAATATGTTACAAATAAATAAAACCCGACAAGCCACCGCCCACCGAGGGTTACGTACAAACTAGTAGATAAAAGGGGGAAATTATATTTTTATTTATATTTTCCTTCATAAATAGAAAAATATACATCGTAAAAATATTTACGTAACCTGTTTTAGCTTGTGGTAAATAATCTCTTTCATATGATACCCCACATGATACGGTTAAAGTACTTTAAAATTTGGAACCTCTTTCCTTGCTTAAAGACCCTATTTTTTGTGATTAAATTAAAAATGTCCAGTTTTCGGATTTTTTCCTATATGTGTACTATAACACAATGCTTCTTGCTAAATTTCAATTTCAAATTTCATAGTTCTAGGTCAACGGGAAGTACCCCATAGGTTTTGATTCCCTTGTGAGTGTCGAAATGTGCATTACTTTCGGCTGTAACTTTTTTTAAGAAACTCAGAAATTTCATTTTTCTCTCTGGAGCAAGATACTATGGATCTACGTATATGGTTTTAATTTCAATTCGATACCTTCACGCGTTCCCGAGATAAAGGTCTGGACACCCGGACAGACAGACAGACAGACGGACAGACAGACAATGTGATCCTATAAGGGTTCCGGTTTTTTCTTTTGAGGTACGGAACCTCAAAACCAATTTTTCGACACTCGAAGGGAATCAAAACCTATGGGGTACTTCCCGTTGATCGATAACTGTGAAATTTGGCAAGAAGCATTACATAATATAGTACATAAAGGAAAAATCCGAAAACTGTACATTTTTTATTTATTAACAAAAAATAGGGTCTTTAAGCAAGGAAAGAGGGTCCAAATTTTAAAGTAACTAACCGTATCATGTGGGGTATCATATGAAAGAGATTAATTACCACAAGTTAAAACAGGTTACGTAAATATTTTTACGATGTAGTATATTTTACGATTTATGAAGGAAATTATAAAAAATATATAATTTCCCCCTTTTATCTACTAGTTTGTACGGAACCCTCGGTGGGGGAGTCTGACTCGCACTTTTCCGTTTTTCTTGTGGAATCACCAAGGAGGTTATGTCCCGCGCAATACTTACCCATTTATTTACGCAAGCTTGTCTCGTTCCTGACCAGTGTTTAGTACTTCGACATTTACATCAAAGTAAACCCTACAATCTTGCCAATTTTGAGACACCGCTCACGGACGCGATGTCTCGGACCGAGTGGGACCAGTGCGAGCGCGAGTGCCATCCACTAGCTTACTGTAAACATGCATACATAAGAATGCAAATTTATTACACTTTAATATATAATAATAGTGCATTTCGCCAATGTCGAAATCGTCGTAAGATATTTTCTGTGACAAATTTGTAATATAATAATAACATTAAAATTGAAATATTTTAGTTATTACTTACTGGTTTATATTTCCGTTCTTCCTGTTTCATTCTCAACAATAAATCAAATAACTAGATACGAGTGCCACTACCACGATATTTTTTTGTGCATAAGCCAGAGTTGACACCCCTAGCTCGACCGCCGAGCGTAGGTAAGAAAAGTGAAGTACACACATGTGATTGCCTTCTGTACTATCTCTGTTTTGTGGTAGTAGTGACAGCACGACACGCGTCCCCCGCGAACACGCGGCGGCCGGGGCGTCGTGCCGGATGCGCCCGCGCTGCATGCTGATCACACCGGCACCGCCGCGGCGCACTCGCGCTTTGTATTGTAACCGACGATAGTGAACCCAGACGCATTCAATACGGTGACGGCTCATCACATGAACCGATCGTTGCGCTTGCACTCAAACCAACACACTATTCTCACTGTGATTCAGTCGGACCCAAGTGATAGTATCTGCGACTTGAATCGGAATTACAAGGAGCCCACAACTGTTGACTAGCAATAACAACAGCACCCGGCTGACAGGCGCGGGTGTGACAATATCCATGTTGATAAAGTCGAGACTTACTAACATTATGTTAGTCATTGATTTCTAAACAAGAATTTATCTGTGTGCGTTGAATACGCTCCGTATCCGCAATGGCGCGAAGAACTCTGACGGAGAGTGAAAGAATTTCCTCGATGACTCGAACCGAGCCAGATCAATTAGTAGTCTATAGGCAGAGAAAGGAATCACTTTCTACGTTAAGATTGATATTGTATTCTACTCGCACCCTTTACGTTTTTAATGCACAGAATGATCATAAAAATATAGAAATGTTCGCAGAGCACACTCGACGTCGCTGTTCTAATGGACCAATAGCTATTTGTCGTTATGAATCACATGCTAAGAAAAGCTATTGATTTTCAAGTTAAATAAATAAACAACTCAATTGATTCCCGGATAGTCCAGGCGGTCTGGCCTGACCGCAGAATGTATTTTGGCTAAATTTAGTTTTCAAAGCAGACATTTTGTGATGGTAGGATGGTTCTCGTTCGCTCAGTTCTTTGTTGAAGTAGCTCACCTTTGCCAGTTCAATAGTCAGTGAATATGTAACTTCTTAACTCAGTACTTAGTATTCCTGTAAAGCTTTATTCGAGGTCTGCAAATCTTTTAAACTGCCCATCATGATTCGAGTGGTACTACCGGCTAATCCTGTCCGTTTGTTGCTCCAGCAGCAGTGAGTGGAGTGGAACCAGCTGGGCAGCAGGGAGTGATGTGGTGAGGAGTCGCGCAGCGTGATGGCAGCGCGCGGCGCGGGGGGCGCGCGGGCGCGGGGGGACCCGCAGCGGACGCTCGACGAGTTCGAGGAGCTTGCCGGCTTGCGGCCCTCGCCTGGTCAGTATATATACGGCGTTCGATCAGAGCTCAGTTACTGTTCGCTCCAAACTGAATGATAACCAACCTAGTCCGGAATGAAGACTGAGAAACTACTACTTAGGCTGCCGGAATATACCATTCACAGTGTTTCTAGATAATATTTATTCACTTGAGCTTTAATAATTATAGTTTAAAAAAACCGACCAAGTGCGAGTCGGACTCGCGCACGAAGGGTTCCGTACCATTATCTATAAAAACGGCAAAAATATCACGTTTGTTGTATGGGAGCCCCCTTGAATATTTTTTTATTCTGTTTTTTAGTATTTGTTGTTTAGTGAAATTGTCACAGATGATATATTTCTGTTGCCGCTATGGCAACAGAAATACATCATCTGTGAAAATTTCAACTGTCTAATTATCACGGTTCGTGAGATACAGCCTGGTGACAGACGGACGGACGGACGGACAGACAGCGAAGTCTCAGTAATAGGGTCCCGTTTTACCCTTTGGGTACGGAACCCTAAAAACTGAAACAACCGACTTCAAAATACGCTATTTCGTTTACAAGTAATATTAATAAGAATTAGGATACATAAAGTTCATATGATCATGTTCATCAGTCGGGTAATAATGAAACAAGGCGCTTAAACGTTGAAGTAGGTAACGCCTACTTTCTCTCTATACACATTAGATGAGGGGTAACAAGGTTTTACGGTTTTCTTTTCAAGCTCACTAAATCCTTTACGATTGTAAATTCTTCACCCGCTCGTTTTTTCTTCATTTAAGAATGAGATTTGTCATTGAATGTCAAATGCTTCGTCTTCGAAGATTAGAAAATTTGCAGATGCTTAAACGATAATCCTCATACATACTCGTACATTTGGCACTTCTGCAAAGAAAAACGTGTATGTGGAATTCTGCAATTCTATAATCTGAAGCACTGTGAAGCATTTCACTCAAGCATTCAATGAACATATTCAAATTTTTAGAGATTATTCAAAAAGTAATAAAATAATTATGGGACCAACTTGGGAGCTTACTCTATACACTAATTGAGAACACAAAAATTGGTCTGATGTATGTACAGTACACGAATTAATCCGCCATAAATTTACCATAAAAAAAATTACGCTACGAATTGATAACCTCCTCCTTTTTTAAGTCGGTTAAAAATCAAAGGTACATTGAAAGTGGCAGGGGGTTCCACAAGTGTGCAACACGCATCAGGAATTAAACAGAAACATCCCCCCTCCCCCTGTAGGCAGCGGTAGCGAGCGGTCAGCGTACGTGCTGGAGCACCTGGCCACATTCACGGTGACGCGCGAGACCGGCATCGTGTACCCCGCCGACGGCATGCGCCGGCTGCTGCAGCTCGAGAAGACCAACGGTAAGCAATATGACTGCACCTTAACGCAACAGCCGACGGCATGCGCCGGCTGCTGCAGCTCGAGAAGACCAACGGTAAGCAATATGACTGTACCTTAACGCAACAGCCGACGGCATTCGCCGGCTGCTGCAGCTCGAGAAGACCAACGGTAAGCAATATGACTGTACCTTAACGCAACAGCCGACGGCATGCGCCGGCTGCTGCAGCTCGAGAAGACCAACGGTAAGCAATATGACTGTACCTTAACGCAACAGCCGACGGCATGCGCCGGCTGCTGCAGCTCGAGAAGACCAACGGTAAGCAATATGACTGTACCTTAACGCAACAGCCGACGGCATGCGCCGGCTGCTGCAGCTCGAGAAGACCAACGGTAAGCAATATGACTGTACCTTAACGCAACAGCCGACGGCATGCGCCGGCTGCTGCAGCTCGAGAAGACCAACGGTAAGCAATATGACTGTACCTTAACGCAACAGCCGACGGCATGCGCCGGCTGCTGCAGCTCGAGAAGACCAACGGTAAGCAATATGACTGTACCTTAACGCAACAGCCGACGGCATGCGCCGGCTGCTGCAGCTCGAGAAGACCAACGGTAAGCAATATGACTGTACCTTAACGCAACAGCTGACGGCATGCGCCGGCTGCTGCAGCTCGAGAAGACCAACGGTAAGCAATATGACTGCACCTTAACGCAACAGCCGACGGCATGCGCCGGCTGCTGCAGCTCGAGAAGACCAACGGTAAGCAATATGACTGTACCTTAACGCAACAGCCGACGGCATGCGCCGGCTGCTGCAGCTCGAGAAGACCAACGGTAAGCAATATGACTGTACCTTAACGCAACAGCCGACGGCATGCGCCGGCTGCTGCAGCTCGAGAAGACCAACGGTAAGCAATATGACTGTACCTTAACGCAACAGCCGACGGCATGCGCCGGCTGCTGCAGCTCGAGAAGACCAACGGTAAGCAATATGACTGTACCTTAACGCAACAGCCGACGGCATGCGCCGGCTGCTGCAGCTCGAGAAGACCAACGGTAAGCAATATGACTGTACCTTAACGCAACAGCCGACGGCATGCGCCGGCTGCTGCAGCTCGAGAAGACCAACGGTAAGCAATATGACTGTACCTTAACGCAACAGCCGACGGCATGCGCCGGCTGCTGCAGCTCGAGAAGACCAACGGTAAGCAATATGACTGTACCTTAACGCAACAGCCGACGGCATGCGCCGGCTGCTGCAGCTCGAGAAGACCAACGGTAAGCAATATGACTGTACCTTAACGCAACAGCCGACGGCATGCGCCGGCTGCTGCAGCTCGAGAAGACCAACGGTAAGCAATATGACTGTACCTTAACGCAACAGCCGACGGCATGCGCCGGCTGCTGCAGCTCGAGAAGACCAACGGTAAGCAATATGACTGTACCTTAACGCAACAGCCGACGGCATGCGCCGGCTGCTGCAGCTCGAGAAGACCAACGGTAAGCAATATGACTGTACCTTAACGCAACAGCCGACGGCATGCGCCGGCTGCTGCAGCTCGAGAAGACCAACGGTAAGCAATATGACTGTACCTTAACGCAACAGCCGACGGCATGCGCCGGCTGCTGCAGCTCGAGAAGACCAACGATAAGCAATATGACTGTACCTTAACGCAACAGCCGACGGCATGCGCCGGCTGCTGCAGCTCGAGAAGACCAACGGTAAGCAATATGACTGTACCTTAACGCAACAGCCGACGGCATGCGCCGGCTGCTGCAGCTCGAGAAGACCAACGGTAAGCAATATGACTGTACCTTAACGCAACAGCCGACGGCATGTGCCGGCTGCTGCAGCTCGAGAAGACCAACGGTAAGCAATATGACTGCACCTTAACGCAACTACACACAATTGTTTGTTATTTTTAGGGTTCCGTGCCTCAAAAGGAAAAAACGAAACCCTTAAAGGATCACTTTGTTGTCCGTCTGTCCGTCTGTCCGGGTGTCAAGACCTGCATGTATGGTTTTAATTTCAACTCGATACCTTCACGCGTTCCCGAGATAAAGGTCTTGACACCCGGACAGACGGACAGATGGACAGACAGACGGACAACAAAGTGATCCTATAAGGGTTCCGTTTTTTCCTATTGAGGTACGGAACCCTAAAATTTGCTTTTATAATATCATTATGAAATTGTGTCAAATGTATTTCAAAACACCAGTACATTCATTTAAATAACAATATACTTTTTTTTTATAATATACAATATACTTAGTTGTCTTTTATGTTGTCACAAATCTTATTTTTACTAGACTAATAAACATTGCGACGGTTGTAATATTTGTACGAAATATAAACGAATATAGTGTTCCATATTGAGCCCTTCTTTCTTAAGATATAGATAGGTATATATAGTGTTCCATATTGAGTTCTTAAGCTTCTTGATTTTTGTTTTTCTTTTTCGTTTTCGTTCGTTTTTATTCATTTCTTAAAAATGATAAATGATTAGAATACGACCGCATGCTGTGAATGTTTCAGGAATATGGAGCCAGAAGATGCAGCTATGCTTGGAAGGACAGTGGGTGCTGGTCATGGATTATGAAACAGGGGTAACATTTACTGATCTTGATTCTTTACTCTATTCGACTTCCCTATGAAATCCATTCTGTAAATAGATTCCGAGCATCCTGAGTCCATTTAGTAATGTTTAACAAACCTCAGGCAAGGAAGATTCTGGGGGGCATTATTTCTCATTTTATATTAACGAACTCTAAAACACAAACAAAACATGTCGATAACGGTTTGGATTAAAAAAAGACGCTATGTGCCACGCTCTGAGGATACAGCTATTACCAACCAACCAAATATAGAATTTGGAATAGTGCTTACCAACCCAATCGCTTTGGTTACCATGTGCCGTAAAGTACTTATAAGATAACGGCAATAAAATATCTGAATCACATTATTACATTGTTATCGAAGTTTCATATAAGGATACACCAGATTTGGTATGTATCTGATCGAACTATTGAAAATACTTAAGGCTAATATTTTTCAAAATGTTGACGTGTTCCGTCTGATCCTTCAACTACCGCATCTACCTGAACAACACTAATATAATCCTCGGCTCTCGTAAAAATGTAATCTTTATCGTGTTATAACCCTGTGTATAAATATTTTCCCTAACAGTTTTCAATAATGTGTCTGCAGTCAATAATGGAGCGGTTTCCCGCGTCTTGGGTGCACTCCCCGACGGCGTTTACATCACCCGAGCCCGGTGAGCTGTACAACAACGTGGTGGCGTTCGTGGTGGGGGCCCCAGCGGCCGGGGCCCCCGGCGCGGGGCCTGCCGGGGCCCCCAGCGGCGGGGAGGCGGCGCCGCGCCGCGAGCTCCACATCTTCCAGTGCCACGACGTCGCCGCGCATGCTCTCGTCGAGGAGCTCAATGCACTCAAGTCAGTCGCACGACATCATGTCGTGTTGTATGCATGTTTGTTGGCCCTCACGCGCACTTCACTGTCGCTTCACTCACTACCTTACTGCTTTGCCTATATCGTTACGTTCTTACATCGGGCAAGCCGAGAAATATGACAAGAAAACAACAAAACATTGTGAACCTATGTAAAATTCAATTACAACAGTACACAGCTTATATAAAGATAAATTTGACACCAAATATTAAATGAATATTCGTAGCAATATGGTATGAGCAATAAAATATAAAGGAACAATTTAAATAACTAGCTTATTGATTTCAAATTTAAACGACGGAAAGCTACATGAAAATATGTCTCTGATATCAGTCAGATCATCATGTGTGCGGCACATCCGGATTAATGGACTGTTCTTTGAGACATTGTTGAAGGCAGGTGGCATGCTAAACAGTTTAAAGTTACGAATAGAACGTGAGGGCACTTTAAAATTAATTCTCATTAATAATTTACTATCAAACATACCATTAACAATTGTATACAGGGTGCACAAATCTATTATAATTCTACGACTTTCGAGGCTCTTTAATTGAAATTTCTCCAGTCTGTCTGAATATTCTTTAAGTTTACGCCTCAATCAGTCTCCTGCAAAGAGCTCGCAAGAATCTAAGCTGAATAGATTCGATCCTGTCCATATGTGTATCATAAGTTGGATACAAATACAAATAATTTATTCATAACGCCCAAGTTACAAGTCAAGTTCATAATAAATCATGTGATACCATACAGAACAGCAATATTCCAAAATAGAACGAACTAAGCTATTATATAATATAACCCACGAGATGATATTCCTAAAAGGTTTAGCCGTTCGCAGGATAAAACCTAACATTCTATTCACCTTACTTACAATATGATCGTAATGGGGTCTAAACGAAAGCGTAGCATCAAACATAACTCCGAACGCCACACACACACCACACACACACTCACACCACACACACCACGCCACACGGTTGGGTTGGACGTCTCCGTCAACACAGTAATTAAATATTATTTTTGATTTATTTTTGGTGAAACTAATTATCTGGCATTTATTCACGTTCAGTGACATATGGTTTAATGTACACCAATCGTTAATCAAGTATATTAATCAATATCATCATATTTAAATTTCCAGACCCATCTCGCTTCTGAGCCATGTCTATAAGCTGTTGTCAAGGGTCATCACGAATCGTCTTGAACGCAGGTTTGATGACTTCCAGCCACCCGAACAAGCCGGTTTCCGAAAAGGCTATAGTACCATAGACCACATCCACACGCTGCGGCAAGTGATACAGAAGACCGAAAAGTATAACTTGCCCCTTTACTTAGCGTTTGTGGACTATGAGAAAGCCTTTGATTCGATCGAGACCTGGGCGGTGCTTGAGGCTCTCCAGCGATGCCGTATTGACTATCGGTATGTCGAAGTGCTGAAGTGTTTGTACAACAACGCCACCATGTCAGTCCGAGTACAAGACCAGAATTCAGAGGCAATTCCATTGAAGAGAGGCGTGAGGCAGGGAGACGTTGTCTCTCCGAAACTGTTTACCGCCGGTTTGGAAGATGCCTCTAAGCTTCTGGAATGGAAAGGGCTCGGCATCAATATTAACGGCAAGTACATCACTCACCTTCGGTTTGCCGACGATATAGTAGTCATGGCAAAGTCGATGGAAGAGCTCAGTACGATGCTCGAAGACCTCAATAGAGTTTCCCAACGGGTGGGCCTCAAAATGAACATGGACAAAACGAAGGTTATGTCGAACGTCCATGTAGTGCCCACCCCAATATCTGTGGGGAACTCCACTCTTGAAGTTGTTGACGAATACGTCTACCTAGGACAAACGGTCCGATTAGGCAGGTCCAACTTTACGAGGGAGGTCAATCGTCGGATCCAACTCGGCTGGGCAGCGTTCGGGAAACTTAAAAGCGTCTTCTCGTCCAATATTCCCCAGTCCCTCAAGTCGAAAATTTACAACCAGTGTGTGTTACCAGTGATGACATACGGCACTGAAACGTGGTCCCTAACTATGAGCCTTATAAAGAAGCTCAAGGTCACGCAACGAGTTGTGGAGAGAGCTATAGCTCGTAGTCTCTCTACGAGATCGAATCAGAAATGAAGAGATACGTAGACGTACAAAAGTCACCGATATAGCACAGCGAATTAGTAAGTTGAAGTGGCAGTGGGCAGGGCACATAGCACGTGGAACTGATGGCCGATGGGGCCGAAAGGTTCTCGAGTGGAGACCACGTACCGGCAAGCGCAGCGTAGGAAGACCAGCCACGAGATGGACAGATGACGTCATACAAGTGGCGGGAAGACGCTGGATGCAAACCGCTTCCAATCGGTCTTTTTGGAAATCCATGGGGGAGGCCTATGTCCAGCAGTGGACTTCTTATGGCTGAGATGATGATGATGATATTTAAATTTATGTTTATTTGCCTAGATACAAATTGTTTTAAATCTTGATTGAAAAAATTTTGAAATACGTAATGTAGCTTTGTTTTTCCAATCATGTAAAATATCAATCCCCATTTATTCCAGCAACTGCTGAATTATTGAGTACCTTGTTTTGTACAGACTTTTCGAAGAACAAACATAGGTAGGTTTGTTGTACTATCTCTGCACTATTTATAGACGAAACTTGTTCTTATATGAGTATATATGACGACAATGAATTAGATCTAATGTTATCAACAATACATACACAAGTTCCAGTGCGTTCTACTGATCTATCTGACCTCACTTTCTCTGCTTTGTATTCATGAATTTGTAAACATCACTAAGTTTCCGTTTCGTTAAGAGCTCTGACTGTTGCTCTATCAGTTGTTTCAATTGACTTGAAAACAAGTACAACCTGGTCATGGGCGTATATAAAGGGGGTGCCCAGGGGTCCGGACCCCCCCCCCCCCCATGGCATTGGCTGAAAAACAAAAGTGCTGTCAAAATGCCGGAATATCGCGGATGACACGGATGTTACCAAATATACATAAACACCTGATGCGCGGTTGACATAACGACAGTTTTGCTAAAGAGATGCAGTATGACTTTAGAATGGCTAACCATTCCTTCGCCCGCGCATACTACAAACACGCATATCAAATCTACTCGACTGCGTAAGAACGAGGGTAATGTTTTTCGAGTGTATGTATGTGGGAATGTATGTATGTTTCTATATGACAGCCTACAGCCTGAACAGCTTGACCGATTTTGATGTGCGAGGTGTCATTAGGTTCGTCCTCGCTTCCAGAGGTCATGTGCGAGGTGTCATTAGGTTCGTCCTCGCTTCCAGAGTGTCATGTGCGAGGTGTCATTAGATTCGTCCTCGCTTCCAGAGTGTCATGTGCGAGGTGTCATTAGGTTCGTCCTCGCTTCTAGAGTGTCATGTGCGAGGTGTCATTAGGTTCGTCCTCGCTTCCAGAGTGTCATGTGCGAGGTGTCATTAGGTTCGTCCTCGCTTCCAGAGTGTCATGTGCGAGGTGTCATTAGGTTCGTCCTCGCTTCCAGAGTGTCATGTGCGAGGTGTCATTAGGTTCGTCCTCGCTTCCAGAGTGTCATGTGCGAGGTGTCATTAGGTTCGTCCTCGCTTCCAGAGTGTCATGTGCGAGGTGTCATTAGGTTCGTCCTCGCTTCCAGAGTGTCATGTGCGAGGTGTCATTAGGTTCGTCCTCGCTTCCAGAGGTCATGTGCGAGGTGTCATTAGGTTCGTCCTCGCTTCCAGAGTGTCATGTGCGAGGTGTCATTAGGTTCGTCCTCGCTTCCAGAGTGTCATGTGCGAGGTGTCATTAGGTTCGTCCTCGCTTCCAGAGTGTCATGTGCGAGGTGTCATTAGGTTCGTCCTCGCTTCCAGAGTGTCATGTGCGAGGTGTCATTAGGTTCGTCCTCGCTTCCAGAGTGTCATGTGCGAGGTGTCATTAGGTTCGTCCTCGCTTCCAGAGTGTCATGTGCGAGGTGTCATTAGGTTCGTCCTCGCTTCCAGAGTGTCATGTGCGAGGTGTCATTAGGTTCGTCCTCGCTTCCAGAGTGTCATGTGCGAGGTGTCATTAGGTTCGTCCTCGCTTCCAGAGTGTCATGTGCGAGGTGTCATTAGGTTCGTCCTCGCTTCCAGAGTGTCATGTGCGAGGTGTCATTAGGTTTGTCCTCGCTTCCAGAGTGTCATGGGCTATGTAACTTTTTGTAATAATGATAATACATCTCTTGCAAAAATAAAAAAATAACGGTTTTTCGTAACCTCTAACGAACTATTTCATAATAAACAAGTGTTTTTTTTAGAATTATTCTAAATAAAGCACATTTGATATTTTTACTCGTAAACTCTCATTTTATACCAAATCAGTGAAGGATATCCTCTATACCAAATCCATAAAATCAATTGCAAAACAAATTCAATTGCAAAATGAATAAAATTTAGATTTGTTTACACATATTCACTTGTGTAAAGTTACAAAATATTAATAGTCTCTATTTCTCTTTTTTTCTTTCTTTGTTTCAATTTAATATTTAATACCTAAAATGTGTTTGCTCAAATGATGTATACATGCTTTGGATTTTAGTCTGGTTCTGATCGATTGTCATGTGTTATCTTGTATTATGTAAGGCTATATTCTGTTTTGTATACTTAAATAAATAAAAATTAAATTAAATAAAAAAAGGGAGGGGGAGAGGTGAGATGAGGGAGAGAAAGGGGGGGGGGGAAGCCAAGCCCTGTTAGTGAAGATGAGTAACATATAACATATCACAGAGACAAACGGGAGACAAAGTTTTCCCACTAATACTAATCCTTACTAATTAATAAGTCTAGTAAAGTAATTAATAATAGTCATAGGCTATATTTTTACGACAGCCTACATCCTAAACGGCTTGTCCGATTTTGAAGTGCGAGATGTCATTAGATTCGTCTTCATTTCCAGAGTGCCATAATTTTGTAATAATATTAATACATCTCTTGCAAAATTAAATAATCGTTTTTTTGTAACCTTCAACGAACTATTTCGTAACAAACAAGTGACTTTACTATAATTATTCTAAAGAATGCGCATTTATAATATTTTACAGTGATTTTACGCATACTTTCACACAAAAAACGTACACTCAACAGCATATCAAGTTTAACGAAATCGTAAGTTAGACTGCAAAAACTGCTTTTCTGCAGTCGGGTATTTTATTTTTCTTTTGATAAACATACTTGTTTAATAATGTTTAAGAAAAAACATATTTTTTAATCATAAATATCTTTTTTCTTTACCTTCAACGAACTTTTTCGTAATAAACAAGTGATTTTACTACAATTATTCTAAAAAATACGCATTTATAATCTTTTGTAGCGATTTTACGAACACTTTCACACAATGTTTTTTTCCTTTTTACTAATCATGTTTAGGAAAAGAGTGAATGGTGCATGTTTATTTATCATTAGTGTAATTCGTAGACTTATGCGGTACTAATTTGATTAATAAATAAATAAATAAAAAACGTAGGTACTCAACAGCGTATTGAGCGTGACGAAATCTTAATAAAGTTAAACTGTTTTTCTACAGTCGGGTATTTTGTTTTTCTTTTAAAATTGATACTAGTTTAAAGTTTACTTAATGTTTAAACTTCAATATTTTTGCGCCCGCTTCGCTCGTACATGCCCACAATTTTTGAAGATATATAATGACTGAATTAACTTATTAAAAAAACCGTCATTCGTAAAACTAGAAAATAACACCGCTAAACATCAGGCGAGTTGGTGGTCATTTCTAGATCTATCTTACGTAAAAAAAAACACAAAAATTCCACAAAAAAAATTAATTCGATCCAATCCAATTTTACATTAAAAAAAAAAATGCGCTAATAGGTAATATCTAAAAGATCGAACAAGACCCTTAAAGTGCCGTACTAATACAAACAAATAATTCACAAAAAAATAATCACTAACCAATTATTATTTTTTCTCGACTGCCAAGGAAGTAGCTCGTAGGTATGTTAAAATTACGAACATACGTACGTAATTTTCATTAGAGTCATATATTTAAATTTAGTAATAATAAATTGGCAATCAATGCATTCAATTGGTTGTATTTATAATTTTTGATAGCGTCGTAATTTTTGCCTATGTTTTTGTTTACAAGTCATGCAAATGCTGAGCGCTCGTTAAAACGAATAAAAACGGGTGAAATCATAGGGTACATCTAATATAATATGAATTAATAATGTTCCGACGTTACTTATATACTTTATTTAGAGTTATACGTTTGTCCACAGCTTAATTTTCGTGTATTTTAATGTTTATAACTAATATTGACGTTTAGAAACCAGTACTCGTTTGCGTATAGTCTGCGCAAATAAGTAGGCAAAAAGTAGTATATTTTTCTACATGAAAAAGCTATAGCTACGCCCATGAACCTGGTGAAGATCCCTGGATGAATTTGAATGAAGGCCGACATCGAGGTCATGTGGATCTCTCCACATGTCCTCTTCTGTTCTATGCTTACAACGATTGACTGTCAGGTGATAGGATTCAAAAATAAATTAGGATTGAATACACATTGTAAAATAAAACACTAACCATGCTTACTAAGCATTAGTTCAGATCGATATTTGCCCTGTATATCGCTTACTAGATCTTGAAGTGCATTATCGTATGGTATCGTTATCGATTCCCGTTCATATTAGAAGCAATCGAGAGCGGCAGAGGAGATATCGGCGGCCGTCGGATGCTGTCAGATTAGATAGCGGCGTGGCAGTCTGTGTCCCGGCGCGGCTGTGTCTGCAGTGTGGCTGGAGCGGTGTCACGCGGCGCTCGTCATGCTGTACATCCGGGCGAAGCTGGCCATCCCCATACCGGTGTCCGCCTACACCTGGTACATATGGAGATGCCCTTATATCCGACCTCTTCTGTCCTGGACTTACCTTTCACCCTCTCATCGAAGTGGCTGACTCACTGTAGTGCACGTTGATGATCTTGTCGCGTCGTGTCATACATCGAGTGGTCTCCGAGTTGAATGCGTGTGTCATACATTTACAATGTTTCTTACAAATTAAATTCTCCTATATCTTTGTACATTAGAAACATAATAAGGTCGATGAACTTATGTAAATCAAATAATTTATGGTGTCTAATAGAATGTTATGTTGTCAGATCCATTTTTGTAATTCTTTATGATCACATCGGGAAAAGTAATGTGTATATTGTTGTTGTTCTGTATACACTAGCTGTACTAGGTATAGTATACTAGCTGTATCCCCCAATTCCACCCTCGTACCCGCCTGGTAATGTAAAACGGTGATGATGATTTTCTTTCATCCTGATAATCACGAATATAACAAAGAATAAAACCGGACAAGTGCGAGTCAGACTCGCCCACCGAGGGTTCCGTACAAACTAGTAGATAAAAGAGGGAAATCATATATTTTTTCATATTTTCCTTCTTATACCGAAAAATATACATCGTAAAAATATTTAAAAACCTGTTTTAACTTATGCTAATTAAGCTCTTTCATATATGATACCACACATGATACGGTTAATTCACAAATTAGAACCCTCATTCCTTGCATAAAGATTAAATAAAAAATGACCGGTTTTCGGTTTTTTCCTATATGTGTACTATAACACAATGCTTCTTGCCAAATTTCATAGTTCTAGGTCAACGGGAAGTACTCCATAGGTTTTAGTTCCCTTATGAGTGTCGAAATATTGTGGATTTTTTACGACATATTCGGCTGTAACTTAATTTTTACGAAAACTGAGAAATTTGATTTTTCTTTCTGCAGCAAGAGACTATGGATCTGCGTATATGGTTTTAATTTCAACACGATACCTTCACGCGTTCTCGAGATAAAGGTCTTGACACCCGGACGACGGACAGACAGACAGACGGACGACAAAGTAATCCTATAAGGGTTCCGGTTTTTTTCTTTTGAGGTACGGAACCCTAAAAAATCAGCCAAATGGATCAACTCGTTCAGAATTTATATGCGCATCATACATTGAGTGTATAACAGTACATTATTTTGAATGTAAAGAATGTAAATAAACGTAAAGTAAAAAATAATTAGTAACGAGTATATATACATATGTTAAAAGAAAAACAAAATACCCGACTGCAGAAATGTAGTTTATTGCAGTTTTACTTACGATTTTCTTATGCTTGATATGCTATTGAGAGTACGTTTTTGTGAGAAAGTATGCGTAAAATCATTGTAAAAAAATTATAAATTCTTTAAAATAATTGTAGTAAAACCATTTGTTTATTACGAAAAAGTTCGTTGGAGATTAAGAAAAACGTTTTTTTATATTTTTGCGAGAAATGCATGTATTATCTGGGGTCACGGCCGTGCCCCCGCCACGACAGCCAGCGGGCGCGGCCGTGTCCCCGCCATGTGAGCCAGCGGGTGCGGCCGGGAGTAGTTTCGGCCTCGATAACACGTTACATGAGAGTTCACATTTTCAAGATCGAGTGTGGTTCGCGGACTTATAAAATATAAAAGTTTCATTTATCTAGGTTTTAGGTATACTTTCGATTTTATCGATACCTAATATCAAATTTGGTATGTAAGCTAATGTTTGAATGTTGTAATGAACAAAGGTGTAGGATTACATTTTTGTTAAACAACTAAGATTATTAAGCGTGAAAACTCCCAATTTACAAAAACGGCTGCACCGATTTTAATGAAACATAGTTATGACCATAAATCTAATAGGTCTCTATGGTTATAGCTACTTTCGATCAAGTCTTCTTTCATATAAAAAAACTATATCAAAATCCGTTTATTTGTTTGAGAGCTACGATGTCATAGACAGACAGATACACTTGCACACAGATACACACGTAAAACTTTTATACACGGGGTTAAAAAGATTTTTTAATTAAGTTTGCTACCATGAGTTTGGTGTAAGTATTACTTGTATTAGCCAATGGGTTCAGTGGTAGAAATTAACTTTATGATCAGGTTTCGTAACTATAATTTAAATAATCCGCAAAACGGTTATGTAGGTAGCTCAATAAATTTATACACGAGATGGATATTTCCTAAAAATATACATTGTAGACGATTGGCATTACCTTAAAATACGGACTTTTAACACACACTTCACAATTAAATTTTACATTAAACTTCAATTTAAATGAACACTTCACAACTAACAACTGCGACTTTGCGGCACCGAATGTCGACTACCCTTTTTCAACCGTGGAAAAACACTGACTCCCGCCGCTTGAGCGGGCCGGTATGTAAATGTTTTTTTTTTAGTGTTGCCAGTACAAAAGTCTTATTTTCCCTATCGATTTAAGAATATTGCTAACACTTGCACACATATCACATCGAATCCTTATATAAAATATTACTTAATTCGATTCGGATACCGGGGAGATTTATCGCGAGCTTTGAGCCGGCGCACGGCGCGGCCGCGGGCGCATGGCGCAGGCGCAGTACATGTACTTACCGCCCCGAACTGTAAACAATCATAACTAGTAGTTCTACGAACAGTAGACCTTGCGAGAGAGCTTATTTGCAGCTTACCTTGAGTCATATGTACATAATACCTACATAAAGTTGGCTTAGGAAGCCGTATTAAAAACGAAAGATTTTTTTTTTAATAATCCATAGAACCTATACGCCAAGTTTCATCAAAATTGGTTCAAAATTACGTCCTGTACGCGAGTACGAACATACAAACAAATCACAAACGACAGACGAAAGAAAATTTGGCCAGTTGATGCAGAGACGCTTCGCTCGCTCGGTCAAATATTGTGTTTGTCGCGAAATACGGCCTCGCGAGCCATTCACACATTCATCACATGCAGCCACTAAACTGTGTCTAGAATTATCCAACAATGCCATGTATAGGTATTGGCGAATATAGTTACGTATTGCCCTAGGTATTTATTTTTTACATATACTTCTCATAAATTTTGTTTTACACGTAATCATTAGCATGAGTAGATACCTAGGTTCAAAGGATGCTCTTGAATTAGATTTCATCCCGTATAACGATGAATGTAGATTTACTTCTTTCTCTCTTCCTCTCCGAATATATACCCCACCTTTTGTGTGGCTTCAAGATCCTTGTTTCCTTTAAACTATAAGTTAGCTAGCGAATAACCATCTTCAAAGTTTCCGTTCTTCATCTTCGGTCTTATGTTTCGGTTATTTTCATCACACCAACTTGCACTTACATTTCGCTTATTTCCATCACACCAACTTGCACTTACGCTTCCCTTATTTCCATCACACCAACTAGGCTTCGCTTATTTCCATCAGGCGAGTTGGTGTTCAAATGTAGTTAGATCAATTTTTCACAAAAAATGCAATATTTAAATGTTCTATAAAGATGTGTAAGTACCTTCTAACAGTATAGTGAGTACCCGCCACTGGTTCAATGCTGAGGCCGGCTGATTGCCGCTGCGGCAATGTCTTTAATGTTTACTCATGTTAGTAAAATGGCAATAAAATATTAAAATGACCGCGATATGTTTCCTAGAATCGTGCGAATTAATCTCTCTTGTCTATAAAACTGTAAATATCGTGACGTATGTTATTATAATTATTATATTCAATGGCCTTATCTCTCTAACGCCGTTTTATCCGCCACTTAGATATGTGATTTTGTACTATAAACGCGTGTATCGGCTTGTTTGTTAGTCTGCCTTAATCACAATAATTTTATCGAGGATCGAACAATGCTCGTACACAAGCAGTGGTCATCTAACAACTCCGTGAAGCATTTGCACTGGTACGAAGTATCATCATTGTCACTCGCGGCTGGCTCTATCCTCACCTGGATATATACCTTTCTCTTAAATTATGTTATTTACACGATGTATCATTGACAATTTTAAAAACCTCATCTTATCATCATTCCAATGTGATAGTGGCATGGCCACCCATCAACCACATGAACGACTTCTAAAATATTAAAACATTTCATCCTCACTGAAGGACATATTGCATGTACATGCCGACTGGAGTCAGTTGACGCTTGTTGACGGAGCGTTTGATGCGCGCAGCTATCTCTCTCTCCACAAATAACATTTTCAAGGATATAAATATTACTTACCTTAAATGGACACATTGCACCATGAAAGAGGATATTATAAATGTGGCGGGAGTATAAAGGATGGAAAATGGAGACGATGCCCCGGGCGTGCTGTAGTAATGTTGTGTGATGTGTCGTGTTGCAGGGGGGTGGGTCCCGGGGGTGCGGGCGGGGAGAGCGCACGCGACTTCATCATCGAGCGCGAGCGGGAGCGCGCGCAGGACGCTGACCCAGACCGGCCTAGGAGGCAGGTCAGTACTACCACCTTCACATAGCCGGATCTACACGTAGGTGAACCTCGCCATCTCTCTAGATACTCAGTTACTCATATCTCGTATGGGCATCGGTCTCGGGCTCACCGCTCACATGAGACGAGGTGACGTTAGTCCGGGGTGCCAGAAACGTCGGAGTGACTTGCTCTGTCTTTCACTGGGGTAACAGTCATCAGGCGCGTCCGCGACTTATTGTTGAACATGGCTCCTTTCAGCAGGCTGGAGTGAGTAAGAGGAAGTTCGGATGGGAGCCAGTTCTATGAGGTAAAGCATAGAACCCTCGCGTAGTGAACATTTTTATACTCTCTTAACACATCGGTCGGGAACAAGCAATTGTATCTGCCGAACAGAAGTTAAAACAAAGACGTAAATACCTGGTGGATTTCTGCAAATAGTTCAACCTATACAAGATGCCAGTAGGCTGTCATATGATATGAGATGAATAGGAACATCATGCTAATAAACTACAGACCTCATACTAAAATATTAATAAAATTATTTAAACTCTTTTAGTTAAATCGAAACCATCGTTAATAGAAAATGAAGCTGCTGTTACGGTCACTGCGATTAAGGTCATGGTGAATGTTTAGAAATCTTTCTTCTCAAAAAACTACACATCAGTCAGCACATGAACTTTAGATTGAGATCATACCGGTGAGTGCACTAGTAGCACGAGGTCTGCTTCGAGATGAAGCTCGTGTAGTTATTCGACATTTAAAGATCAATAAAGCCATTAGAGTAAACGAGATAACAATTGAAATATTTAACATTAATTAATTAATTTCATATCTAACAACTTCTTAGCTAATTAAAATATAACTGTATATTGGAAATAATCGGAGATGGCGGACTCTGAGAACTGTTTTTAATATTAATTTCGAGATGCTCTCGTAGAAAAAATATTTACAATATTCGGAAATAATCGAGGTAGATGAGATGACGTCACTCGACAGCAATGTGAAGAATGCTCGGCTCGTGGCGGCAACGGACTGCTTCTAGAATATATCGATATCTGGCCGATAGCGGCGCTTATCGTGCGCTGATAACCGACGAACAACAACATGCCGACAGGTGCGCTTCACGCACGGCTCCCGCTCACTGAGTTCACATGTCGCATCCTCGCATCACTCTAGTGCTAGTCTAGCCGAGGTGCGCTTCACGCACGGCTCCCGCTCACTGAGTTCACATGTCGCATCCTCGCATCACTCTAGTGCTAGTCTAGCCGAGGTGCGCTTCACGCACGGCTCCCGCTCACTGAGTTCACATGTCGCATCCTCGCATCACTCTAGTGCTAGTCTAGCCGAGGTGCGCTTCACGCACGGCTCCCGCTCACTGAGTTCACATGTCGCATCCTCGCATCACTCTAGTGCTAGTCTAGCCGAGAGGTCGTCACAATAGACCTCGATATCTCGAATCATCTAGATACTGTTTCAATCATATTTAGGTAGGTACCTACTTTAGACACTTAGTACTAACAAACTCTGAACTCCACCATTCGCCACAAAACCGCCCCTGCGACCCACTAAATAAATATGTAGATATATAGGTACTATTTATTTTACTATCGCGGCACGAGAACATGCTACAATACGTGTGTAGCATGGTCGCCACGACGGACGAGACCTAGCGTCCAGCGCGCCCGCGCCCGGCTGCCCGGCTGCCCGGCTGCCCGGCTGCATGGGACGACGTAGGAGGTAGGTCGAGTAGCTCGACTACTGTAGCGGACTTTATTAATAGAAATTATCTCAGGATAAGGCTGTAGATATGTAGATAACGCGGCCAGCGGCCAGCGCGCGCCTCACCGCCGCCATTCCGTGAAGCGGCGCTTAGCCGTAAGGGGGCAGACGGCAGTTCGAGTAGGAGCGGCATTCGATTCGAGGGGCGGCATGGCGCGTCTGTACCACACGTACACACGCAACCAGTGGGACGCCGTCTTGGTCGTGAGTGTTCGAGTGCGATTTACATCGTTATATACTAATCGTTAGTCAAAGTGATGACTCGACACGGAATTCAGATAGTGGGCGATGAATCACCAGCGCGCCGAAAACTCAGTTCGTAATTACTCAATAATAAGGGGTGACGGTAAGCACGCTCATGTGGCGGATTCATGTGTGAGATCTTGTGTTGTTAGAGTTCAATGGTCGGTCTGTTGCCGGTGGCAGACTGTCAGTGCGTGTAAACGAGGTGAGGAATCTGTTCACAAATACTGAATATTTAAGGAGCACTCCCCGAACTCTGATTTTAGTGAGATATTCTTTTTACTACACATTTTAATCAGTATAGTACTTACTGTACACTAACGGGCTTACCGAAAAAACGTTATATGTTTATATACATTATAGTAGACAAAATATGTTAAGCAATGCTTAAAGTTAAGTAACGTCTTCGGTAAGGCCGTCTAAGTGTTATGTGTAAGCGGGCAAATATCTGGTGACGTGCTTGTGTCGTTTCAGCAAATGTCGGCGCAGCTGGGACGAGAGACACGCGCGGACCGCGACGACGCCTCGTCGACGGGCTCGGAGCGCGTGTACGAGCAGGACATCGCCATCCTGAACCGGTGCTTCGACGACATCGAGAAGTTCATCGCACGGCTGCAGCACGCGGCAGCGGCGTCGCGCGAGCTGGAGCGGCGCCGGCGCGCGCGGCCCGGCGCCCGCAAGCCTCCCGCCGGCGAGGGCATGCTGGCGCTGCGCACGCGCCCGCCGCCCGAGCGAGACTTCGTGGACGTGCTGCAGAAGTTCAAGCTGTCGTTCAACCTGCTGGCGCGGCTGCGCGCGCACATCCACGACCCGAACGCGCCCGAGCTGGTGCACTTCCTGTTCACTCCGCTGGCGCTGATCGTGGACGCGGCGCAGGACGCGGCCGAGGGCCGGCTGCCGGCACGCGTCGTGCAGCCCCTGCTCACCAGGGACGCACTCAACCTGCTCGCCAACTGCGTCACCAGCAAAGAGACCGAGCTCTGGCACTCGCTCGGCGACGCGTGGCTCATACCCAGGTCACACACAACTTATATACATTTAGCTTTCATACTCTTCAAACTGCCGACCGAGTTGCGTCTCGATGTCCTCGCCGAACATAGTGACAAGTTGAAGACGTCGTTCATGCGATAGAAAACGGTGTGAGCCCGAAGATGCGGAGCCTCGGAGAACACCAAACTTATCGATATGATTCGTTTATACTCGTATAAAGATCGAGTTCACAGTTGTTAATAGCTTGTTGGAACACTTGGAACAGATCAATCTGATATACTTCTAGTTCACAGTTGTTAATAGCTTGTTGGAACACTTGGAACAGATCAATCTGATATACTTCTAGTTCACAGTTGTTAATAGCTTGTTGGAACACTTGGAACAGATCAATCTGATATACTTCTATTTCACAGTTGTTAATAGTTTGTTGGAACAGATCAATCTGATATACTTCTAGTTCACAGTTGTTAATAGCTTGTTAGAACAGATCAATCTGATATACTTCTACTTCCGAAAACATCAGATAAATTCGAGATCGAAACTAAATCAAACGCATTCCCAAGATAGCTTGCGACTCCTTAGTAGCATGTTAAAAATGAAGTAGCTAATAAGAAGTCACTCAGTAGAATGGTAGTGTGCTAATTTTATTGTTCTACTTAATTGGCCGAATAAGGCTGTAAATTCCACAACAACCGTTAGATACCGAGTTCGGGCCTCGGCGAGATAGCAGAGTGCCACCGCGTGGTGGTGGCCGGTGTATCGATCGACACACCGGCCCGTGATGCGGAGGCCGCCATCCACATTACCGAAATATCGAGATAATCCTGTGATAAGAGCGCTTCTATCGATAGCGATTTAGTTCAGTAGCGATTCCATTAATCCTACATTCCATGTATCGTGCAGGCGGCTCGGCCGTTAGTACTCGATTATTTATATAAGACACATGACGACCGCTTCACCTCCGCATATTTCACCGGGTTCGTGTCCTCCACAGAGAGCAATGGAAGACGACCATCCCTCCGTACCAGCCCGTGTTCATGGACGGCTGGTCTCCCGACTACCAGGTCGATGACGCGCCCATGCGCATGTAAGTACACCTCTATGTTATTACGTCACGTCCTGTACTTGTGATATGCCACTGTTTACATCACAGACCAATAGAGATGGCTTAAAAACACCCTGAGTTTCGAGCAACTTTCGTGTCATCGACGTCATCGCCAGTACGAGCCTGACATCATATCCCATTAACAAACTGAAGATGACTCGTCATCAGTGTGCAGTTAGCTTATCCTAGTCGCTTAACATCAGGCGAGTCGGCGGTCCAGCGCAAACCTATTTCAACAATTTTTTATAGTAAATCTATCATCTACGGCGTAGATGACAATATACTGCCTTCAACTGCAGCGTAGATTCTACGCTGCTGTTGAAGGCAGTATATTGTAATGACTCCCACAAATGCTTCCATCACTCATTATACACAGAAAAATATTGTTAAATGATTTGTGTTTGTTCCACTTTTTATATGTAATTGTTTATTTATATCGTGTCTGTGCTCGTGTTACTGTATCACTATGTTGTGTGTCCATGCTTGCCTGAGTGTGTTGTGTCGGGTTGCGTGCAAGGTCCCCGCCTGCGGCGCGGCGGAGCGAGGGGCGCGGCAGCGGCGCGGAGGGGGCGGGCAGCGCGCCCGGGGGAGCGGCGCCCGGCGGCGCGGGGTACGCGGGGTACGAGCGGGACGAGCGAGACGACCTCTACACGGAACAGTTCGCACCATATCCCAGGTATCAGAGCTTGAACTGAACACCCGCTGCTTGCTTCTTGTGCATTTTTTAAAATAATTGTAAAACTCGTTTCGCGTAATGTTTGGATTCCTATTAATTTTAGCATAATGATTCTGACATAATTGTTATTAGCACAACAATTGGTGGGCCATTAGTGGCCCAATACTTTTTTATATTTTACATTTTAAATTAATTATACTTTATGTAAACAAGTAGGTACTTAATTAAAAAAAACTTTTTGAGTTAAACGGTTTTATTAAAAAGAAAGATAATGATGTAGGTAATGTATTTACTGTATTTTACTAGAATATAGCCCTTTCATTTGATACCCATATTGTGGGGGTTGTGTTAAAGTATGCAATCCGCCATTTTGTGGCGGCGGCCACCTTGGATTTACAATAATACAGAATATACTAAATTGTATTGTCATCAGGACTAAAGGTGTATACCAAATTTCAGATCGATCTGTCAACTGCAAGGGGGTAAAATTTCAATTAAGTACTAAATTTGACCCAAACAAACAAATTAACAAACAGGTCAAGCTAAGTAAAACCGCGAATCAATAGTTAACGGAAAAATACGACCTGTATGTGAGTAGAAATATCCAAGCAGACGAAACAAAATGTTGCCAGTAGATGCACAGAGCTTTGCTCGCTACGCTCACCCTGTCAATAATGGATATAATCCAGTAAGTGTGAGTATTAACGTGTGTATGTATGTGTGTATTCCAGGAGCGTGCGGGCCGGCATGCGCGAGGACTCCGGCTCCGCGGCCTCGTCCCCGGACAGGGAGCCCTACAGGGACGACGGTCAGTGGGAAATACAAGTTCATGATTAGCCATAAACAGTACACCTTATACTACTTATACTTGAACACAACAACTATGACTACTAGTACTACTAGATTGCACAGAATTCGCCCTATGTAGATTGTTATACAAGGCGCTAAAGACTCATTGTAACGAGGTAGATTTTTACTCCTGAGCTTTAGCGAGGGAGTAAATAGAAACCGAGTTACAATGGGTTTTTAGCGCCGTGTGTTACACTCTACTTTTCACTACGATTGCGAGAAAATAAAATAATCCAATACAATACTGTCAGCGTGGGTAACTTTACACACACTTTTTCATATTTTTGACGATATCAGAGTATTAATGTATGAGTCTAATAGTATTTTACTTATTTAAGCGTGTTCTTTCGTGGTCAATTTTAAAGTAAAGAAGTAACAAGTCCAATAGTATAGAAAATATTTAAGAAAATCGCGTTTAAATGGCTTGTCAAAGTTAAACGCGAATGTGGGTAAAATTGACTCCCGTTCATTTCGATAGCGGAAAATCTTCATAAACGGAGATTTAGGTTGGATTTATTTTACTTTTTTGATGTAAAAAACATAGATCTATCAAACTAAATCAATTTGTCATATTCAGTCATGTTCATTTTCATGGGAAATGCCGTTTAAAAACTTTGAACTACAAGCGAGCGGAAAAAATAAAATAGTTTAATTTCATTTTTTCTTACTATTGAAATAATTTCTTAAAAATCAAATAAAGCCATAAAATTCTACAATCATTTGAGTGTTGAATGACATCACTATGAACTATAAGTTCTAAGATTAATAGTGAGTAATATCAATTTAAAAAAGATTCACCCCATTCCATGAACTGCATACCTATTGTTTTCTTTATGTTTCTTGATGTATGTAGCGTGTGCGAACATTCGCATATGTTTTTTTTATACAAGATAGATCTACGATTGACCACCAACTCGCCTGATGTTAAGCGACGGTGTGGCCGAGGATGGAGCTCGTCGGTCTAGAAAATATCTATTCACTCTAGCCTTGAAAATTCCAAGATTGTAGTTAATATAAATACTGGAATTCATATCCCCAACATGAAAACCTTGGAACTTTATTACAATCAATTACCTCCGTTTCCTATCCCTTAATTTATCCCTATCGCAAAACTATAATAACAGTATTCGTTTATATTTTATAGTTAATCTAAATACTAAATTTCGTGCCCCTAACATTAAAACCACGGAACTTTCATACAATCTTTTACTCCCCCCTTTTAACCCCTTTATTCAACCTAAGTAGCAAAACTATAGTAGCTGTTTTCATCTATACCTGTTAGTTAATCTAAATATAAAACTTAATGCCCTTAACATTAAAACATTGGACCTTTCATTCAATCTTTTACTCCCCGATTCAACCCCTTAATTTATCCCTGTCGCAAAACTATAGTAAAAGTATACGTTTATATGTAGGTATTAGGTAACCTTAATTCTAAATTTTATGCCCATAACAGGAAACCCCTAGAACCCTCATAATTTACATAATTTTGACCCATTAATTCGACCCTTTTGCATTTTTTGTCATGTTTTTTTGTTTTACTATTTTTGCACATTGCTTTGTTCTATTAACCATACTTTCCGCAGTGCGCGGAAAGTATGGTATGGTACGCGATGTAAGAAGTTTTCGGCCATAACGCAAAACGATACTTAATTTTGATCAATGTCTCAAATTCTGTGTCTTCTTTCCGCAAGTGTCATTACGTGTCAGGGAGAAATTGACAAACAAGTATATTTATTAAAAGAAAAACAAGATACTGTAGAAAAGCAGTTTTTGCAGTCTAGCTTACAATTTCGTTACACTTGATACGCTATTGAGTGTACGTTTTTTGTGTGAAAGTATGCGTAAAATCACTGTAAAATACTATAAATGCGCTTTCTTTAGAATAAATAATTATAGTAAAATCACTTGTTTACTAAGAAATAGTTCGTTGAAGGTTACAAAAAAAGGATTTTTTTTATTTTTGCAAGAGATGTATTATTATTATTACAAAATATTATGACATATTATGGAAATGATGACGAATCTAATGACACCTCGCACATCAAAATCGGATAAGCCGTTTAGGCTGTAGGCTGTCATATAGAAACATACATACATACCCTCATACATACAAAATATGTTTTCAAAATACACCGAGTGTGGTATCAAAATAAAGAATTTTTAACGGTGATTACGAATATATAAATATAACTTAATGTTTTATTGGAGTTTGGAATAGGAAATGCTAATAAATCACATCACACTTCACACTAATAACATAAATGCGAAGTTTGTATTAGTTTGTTACTTCTTCACGGTAAAACGGATTGACGGGTTTGACTGTAATTTCGCACACAGGTAGTTTGTAATCTGGATTAACACATAAGATACTTTTTATCCCGGTATTCCCGCGGGAACGTGTAAAACAGGATTAAACCTATTTCCTACCTCAAAAAAATCACCGACAACTGTTCCATTATAATTGTTTTAAGGTAAGGAGAGGGGAGAAGGGAGGGGGAGGGGAAAGGGGAGGGGGAGGGAGAGGGGAGATGAGGGAGAGAGGGAGGGGGGAAAGCCAAGCCCTGTCAGTGAAGATGAGTAACATATAACATATCACAGAGACAAACGGGAGACAAAGTTTTCCCACTAATTAATAAGTATAGTAATAATAACATAAATGCGAAGTTTGTATTAGTTTGTTACTTCTTCACGGTAAAACGGATTGACGGGTTTGACTGTAATTTCGCACACAGGTAGTTTGTAATCTGGATTAACACATAAGATACTTTTTATCCCGGTATTCCCGCGGGAACGTGTAAAACAGGATTAAACCTATTTCCTACCTCAAAAAAATCACCGACAACTGTTCCATTATAATTGTTTTAAGGTAAGGAGAGGGGAGAAGGGAGGGGGAGGGGAAAGGGGAGGGGGAGGGGGAGGGGAGATGAGGGAGAGAGGGAGGGGGGAAAGCCAAGCCCTGTCAGTGAAGATGAGTAACATATAACATATCACAGAGACAAACGGGAGACAAAGTTTTCCCACTAATTAATAAGTATAGTAAAGTAAGTACCTAATATAATAGTCATAGGCTATATTTTTTAATAATAATAATACATATTTCACAAAAATAAAAAAATGCGTTTTTCTTTACCTTCAACAAACTTTTTCGTAATAAACAAGTGATTTTACTACAATTATTCAAAAAAATACGCATTTGTAATCTTTTTTAGTGATTTTACGAACACTCACACAAAAAACGTACACTCAACAGCGTATTGAGCGTGACGAAATCATTATTAAGTTAAACTGTTTTTCTGCAGTCGGGTATTTTGTTCGGGTTCCGTACATCAATAGAAAAAAACGGAACCCTTATAGGATCACTTTGTTGTCCGTCTGTCCGTCTGTCCGTCCGTCCGGGTGTCAAGACCTTTATCTCGGGAACGCGTGAAGGTATCGAGTTGAAATTAAAACCATATACGCAGATCCATAGTATCTTGCTGCAGAAAGAAAAATAAAATTTCTCAGTTTTCGTAAAATAAAGTTACAACCGAATATGTCGTAAAAAACGCACATTTCGACACTTACAGAGGAATCAAAACCTATGGGGGAATTCCCGTTGACCTAGAACTGAAATTTGGCAAGAAGCATTGTGTTAGAGTACACATATAGGAAAAAATCTGAAAACTGGACATTTTGAGGAAGGAGTAAGGAATGAGGGCCCAAATTTTAAAGTGAATTAACCGTATCATGTGGGGTATCATATGAAAGAGCCTCATTAGCATAAGCTAGAACAGGTTTTTAACACATTCTTCGCCCCCTGCAGACCCTTCACTTCAGCTGGGAACTTTTTAGGCGAATTTTGATTAAGTACAGAGTGGCCGCGCAAAGCAACATTGACTGCCTCAAACGCCGACGGTTTACTGACTACGACAAAATGAACGGGACGCTCGCTCAGATCCGAGTGAAAGGCGCCGCTACTATAACCCCGCCCCACTCGGATCCGAGTGGTGAGCAAGGAATGTATTAAATATTTTTACGATTATATTTTTCGGTTTATGAAGGAAAATATAAAAAAATATATATGATTAAATAAAAGAGGGATATTTAGTTTGTACGGAACCCTCGGTGGGCGAGTCTGACTCGCACTTGTCCGGTTTTATTTTTCTTTTAACATTGATACTTGTTTGTAGATATTGGTATGTTCTTTAATACTGTAGAATATTTTTTGTTCTATTATCAATAGTTTGCGCAGCGCATGCGATGAAAGATATTTTATGGCAAAGACATACACTTTGGGTTAAATTATTGAAGTTTTAGTAGGATCCCCATTTTTTTTCTAATACTAAATAGAATCTATGTTACTAAGGGATAATGTAGCATTCTAATGAAAAAAAAAATGAATTTTTAAATCAGTCCATTAGTTTTTGAGTTTGTTTGTTGCAAATGCAAACATACAAAAATACAAATCTTTCCTCTTTATAATATTATATTATGTATATTAAATAGTGTAGATTTATTCGGTGCGTTCAGAATCATTGTGCACAGTGTGTCATTAGTTGTGTGTGATATTGTGCACAGTGTGTCATTAGTTGTGTGTGATATTGGTCGTCTCTAGTTGTAAGTAGTGAGTGTCGGTAGTAAGTAATGCTGATAGTCGTGTTGCAGACGATCTGGGCGAGGCGTGGGCGCAGGGAGTGGCAGCGCGCGGGGGGCGCGTCGTGCGCGTCACCTACCCGCGCACCGCCAACAACGACAAGGAGCTCACCGTCGTGCGCGGGGAGTACCTCGAGGTGACCACACGCACACATGCGCATATAGGCTCCGTCACCCGCGGCGGGACCGGGACCGGGACCGGCGGTCCTTGTGGGGAATCCAAATTGTCACAGATATTCATTCAAGAATTCGGACTATAATCCATATTTTGTACAATATCGAGGCTTGGGTCGAACAAACAAAATTATAATATATAGCTTTAAGAGCTTTTTATTGTAAGCTTTATATTAACTTAACGTGTGGATCAAATCTTGGTCAGAACAAATAGGAAATCAGCACACTACCACCCATATCCATTATATATTATAGATAGGTTTGCTATTGAAACAATATAATTTTATTTATGAATCTTTTGTTTAATATAGGTAATGGAAGTGTTATGTTGTGGTTGTAGGTATTGGACGACTCCCGCAAGTGGTGGAAGGCGCGAAACCGGCGCGGCGTGACGGCGCATGTGCCGCACACCATTGTGGCGCCGGCCGGCTCGCCACCGCCCTCTCCGCACCTCTACCCCAATCCCATCTACACGCACTACCAGGTACGGATGCGCACCGATACACACAAGCACTCCTCACCAGCCGCAATCAATATTACGTCGTGATATACTCGTATACTGCCAAAATTATAGTGACAATTACACCCACAAAACCCACAATGTAACCAGACCGTCGCACGTCGCCTCTAGTCTCGCTGGCGTACCGGTTATCGTATAAAATGCGTGCCACTGTCCACCAGTGGTGGACAACGTGAACAATGTAGAAAGTTGTGGTGTTGTCCCCCACTGGTGGACATCAGGATACATTTTTCAAACACGTGTCAGTATCCACCAGCGGAGGATAACAGGAATAGTCGCGTACGGTTACCTCATCATTCTGTCACAGAGCGGCTCCGGTTCATCAAATAGTCGCGTACAGTTACCTCATCATTCTGTCACAGAGCGGCGTCCCGGTTCATCAAATAGTCGCGTACGGTTACCTCATCATTCTGTCACAGAGCGGCTCCGGTTCATCAAATAGTCGCGTACGGTTACCTCATCATTCTGTCACAGAGCGGCGTCCCGGTTCATCAAATAGTCGCGTATGGTTACCTCATCATTCTGTCACAGAGCGGCTCCGGTTCATCAAATAGTCGCGTACGGTTACCTCATCATTCTGTCACAGAGCGGCGTCCCGGTTCATCAAATAGTCGCGTACGGTTACCTCATCATTCTGTCACAGAGCGGCGTCCCGGTTCATCAAATAGTCGCGTACGGTTACCTCATCATTCTGTCACAGAGCGGCGTCCCGGTTCATCAAATAGTCGCGTACGGTTACCTCATCATTCTGTCACAGAGCGGCGTCCCGGTTCATCAAATAGTCGCGTACGGTTACCTCATCATTCTGTCACAGAGCGGCGTCCCGGTTCATCAAATGATCGCGGTGACGATTACTCGATGTATAATCGATGCCAACATACTTTTAAGTCATCATTTCAATCTCGCTTGCACAACAGCAGTTTTTCTTTCGATAATCCAATAATATAAGCAAATAAGTAATTTAAATAATTTAATTGCAGGAGGGCGGTGGCCGAGGCTCTGGCGGCAGCAGTCCCACAGGAGCGGCGGGTAGGGCGGGTGATAGGGGTGGGGGCGGGGGCGAGCGGGGCGGGGGAGGGGGAGGGGCGGCGGACTGGGTGCGCCGCGAGCGGCTCGGCAAGAAGGGCGAGTTCCGATACTTCTAGCGTCGCCACAGTTCTCGCGGCACCTCTCCGCCATGCGCCACACGGCCACGACTCGACCGCTTTGCTACTCCACATACAATAACAATATAGATGCAGTTTGACGCTCTTGCATACGTAGCAAGCGAACATTAACGTTACATGATTTCTCTGTCATTTTTTGTTATAGAAATGAATCGTAAAGGCTTAGGTTTACGGTTCACAATTTTACTACAGTTTTACTGGTAACGTTTAGTCTGTATTCGGTTACGTATATTTATATCTGTGTCTAGGTAGGATATTATATAAACTCATCCTGGACATTTACCAATTAGTACAACATTAGCAATAAAACCACAACGACAGACCTTCACTTACATATCAATTATCTCGTCAGGAATCAGAGTACTGCCAGTATTTTTGTCTACTCCTCTAGGGATCTTCATAATTTGAGTATTTTCCCTGTATAGCCGTTAGTTGTTTACGCCGTGTCGTGGCCTCACCCCACCTCCTTCTCTACCAGAGTGTCTGTATCGCGCTGGTTCAAATAGTCCCGACTTTAGTCATAACTTATGAATGTACGCTCTAATTGTACGTAGATAGATATTTATCACAGTTGTTCAATTATACGCTAGTAACCGTTATTGATAAGGAAAGTTTTCATTATCAAATCACATTATTCCTCTTATTTATCAACCTCGACACTTCTGTATGAGCTCGCTTCTCAGTTTCCTCGATCCGTCGCTGTTTCATGTAGTTCTCATGTACTCCACTCGGCGGCGCTAGTATCGGTAACTGTACCTGTGTGTGTATATTTATGTGCTTGTGTGTATCTAACGTGTGTAATGTGAACCGCTGAGGGTTTCCGTGTACCTACCTATTAAAATGTCGATACTCTATAACATATCTGTACGTGACATTGTTTGTCCGTTGATTGTCCTTCTTCGTCGAGGAACCCTCGTTCCAATATACTCTGGACTTGGAGTGGTGAACCTGACCGTAATTCACGGTATAATCTGTGTGCGTCCACACCACCAACCACTTCACCTCTGCTAATGAGGGAGTGCTCAAATATGGTAGCTTTAAAGTACGTTATTAAAAAGCATTTTTTTTCTTACTCATTATTCAATTCAGATTTTGTAACAACTGAATTGTGTGTTATGAGCAATTTTGATTTTAACCATTCTCTTTGTATGTTGTAGTATATAACGGTAGTTTTGTTTTAGATATTTCTTAAAATGATTATGCTTAGTTGATCTTTATAAAAACCGTAGAGTCTATTTTCTCAGTTAAGCTCGTAACGAGTACTTCGTATTATAATATAACTTCAATAGTCAGGATAATTAATGCATTCAAGGATATAAATCTAAAATTATAATAGATTAGACAAATTAAATAATATGTTATATAAATGGATATATTTCACAATAAATTATACTTAAGTATATTTTGTAATTGTACGGGAGTGGGCGCTTTGCAGAGCCACCGTGTCTAATTATGTTCCCTCGTTTTTTTCTAACTGTAATAAATTATTATCTTTCGATTTTAGTAAGTAAATATATTTATTGAATATTCACATATTCTGTCTAGACATCAAACATGAGTCTGATTCGGTTCGATGCAGAGCGCAATCACTTCGGTACTACATTAAGTAGCTCGTGTTGTATTTCTTATTTTTATACATTAAAAACATTTTATCAATATTTGTCGTAAGTCTGTTCTCGCCCTAAATCCCGTGTAGGCGTTATCCTGCAAATAATAAAGTTTTATTTAATCAATTGAAAATTGATCAACGCCGACAAGATAAAAGGAAAATTGAAAGTGCATTGATTATTGAAAGTGCATTGATTATTGAAAGTGCATTGATTATTCCGTACAATTATTATTTATCTACTCGCTGATCTGTAGATACAATGTTTATCTATTTATTTTAATGTTAATTTGTGTTGAGTGTGTGTGTGTACTGTGTAATGCTTCGCTTTTGTTTTCTGTGTTGTGTGTGTGTGGGAGTTATATTGTCGGTGAGTATGTTGATTAATATATATTTTACATGTATAACAATAAAACTGCATCAATCTAAATGTGATGATCGATATCCAACTTTTTAATCATAACTTTCGTAACAAAGATATAAGACATATTCGTAGAATTTTGTAAATATGTAGATAGGCCGTACTTACTAGTTCTGTATCGATCTATGTAGAAAGGCCGTACTTACTAGTTCTGTATCGATCTATGTAGAAAGGCCGTACTTACTAGTTCTGTATCGATCTATGTAGATAGGCCGTACTTACTAGTTCTGTATCGATCTATGTAGATAGGCCGTACTTACTAGTTCTGTATCGATCTATGTAGATAGGCCGTACTTACTAGTTCTGTATCGATCTATGTAGATAGGCCGTACTTACTAGTTCTGTATCGATCTATGTAGATAGGCCGTACTTACTAGTTCTGTATCGATCTATGTAGATAGGCCGTACTTACTAGTTCTGTATCGATCTATGTAGATAGGCCGTACTTACTAGTTCTGTATCGATCTATGTAGATAGACCGTACTTACTAGTTCTGTATCGATCTATGTAGATAGGCCGTACTTACTAGTTCTGTATCGATCTATGTAGATAGGCCGTACTTACTAGTTCTGTATCGATCTATGTAGATAGGCCGTACTTACTAGTTCTGTATCGATCTATGTAGATAGGCCGTACTTACTAGTTCTGTATCGATCTATGTAGATAGGCCGTACTTACTAGTTCTGTATCGATCTATGTAGATAGGCCGTACTTACTAGTTCTGTATCGATCTATGTAGATAGGCCGTACTTACTAGTTCTGTATCGATCTATGTAGATAGGCCGTACTTACTAGTTCTGTATCGATCTATGTAGATAGGCCGTACTTACTAGTTCTGTATCGATCTATGGTAGTACCTACTCGTGTTTGTTTATTTTATTTTGTTTGTTTCGTTTGATGCTAAATCAAATAAATCAGTAACAATTAACACAAATCTAATTTACTAAAGTAAGCCTTTACTTTGGACAAAAAGTAAGCATTGCCATTCAGAGAGGAAATGCGACCAGCATTTTGGGAACTCTGCCTGAAACTGGAGATTGTTTGAAAATATATCCATAAGCTTTGTTGCCTATGGATATTTTAAATAATTTCCAATCACTCAGCTTTTCAAATATTTATTATTTATTTAGTATAATTTATAATAGTATATATGAATGTGTTTATAATCAATTAGATTAAATAAACCCATTTCCTAAAGTACAATCAGTGGAACGTCGAATTAACAATATAAATAACATAACAAATAGTATGAGTTGGAAGGAGCAGAGAGCAGGACGGCTATATCCTCCATCTCATTTCTTCGCAGAGCAAGCGGCGCCCCCTCCCCCGCCGCCGCCGCCCCCGCCACCGCCTGCGGCCGTCCCTGCGCCCACCAAGACAGACACCATGAAGTGTAAGTATATTATATTTATTACCTATATTGGAATGTAAAGGCAAGATTGATAAGCTGTTAATTATTAGAAATGGATAGATATTAACTAGACATTGTAGATTTAAGTGAAATGCGATGAAAAGGAAGCGAACATTACAAGACTTACGGGATTAACAATCAAGTATAGAATAATATGCACGGGGAACAAGCAAGGTGAAAATAGAATACAGCTATTAGTCCTATACAGAAAATGGGGGGAACATGTGGAAATACCGTGATCACAGTGACTGACTGCAAAGCAATGTTATAATGTAACTGGTAGCTACCCAGATAGATTCGAAGAACTCGTCACCAAACTATCAAAGAAATAGGACTAAAAATAAATGTAAACAAAACAATAGCTAACCAGAGAAACACCCACTCGAAATCAAATCCCACTAGACAATATCCCAACAGAGCAAGTAACTCATTCATATTCATAGGATTGGGAAGCGTTTCAGTTGCGATTCATGCTGCACATCAGACACAATAACCCGAATATCCGTGCCAAAATGAGTTTCACTTTGTGTTGTGCTTGTGCAACCTACCTACTACTTCACCTGATGTGGAGTGATCTAGTCCACGATGTAGCGCGCTTACCTAGAAGAAGCCAAATCACTCGGGATTTAAAGACGTCCAGATTATATCGATCGGGGAAACCCATTCAAGAATAATACTCCACATTTAGCAGTCGGCTCGGCACGATAAACGTGAAATTAAAGCGTAATGAAGAATGCGCGGGACGCATCCCTCCTCACGCTGTTATTGCCGTAGCTTTCAAAGTGAGCATTCATTCCTTTATGTAATAAAATACAGTCAATAGTCGATAGCTTATTGCATTCATTATAGGTTACATGGAGATGTTACAGTACATGTTTGTTCTTAGTGATATAATGACCCTGGTAGGGTGTAGCAACTGGAACGGAGCGGAACAGTTTATTCGATAAATTTTTTATCATTAAAAAACTCGTCTAAGGTATAGTAACACTTATTAATTAATATAGTTTTGAGGGTTTGGGCAAACTCCTGTTCATTTTCAATTTCTTGTAATTGTTGTTGCAACTTATTATATATTTTAATGGCCATAGCATGAGGGCCAGAGCTATGCATTATTAATTTGGACGTTGGTAATATTAGGTTATGTTTGTATTGTGATCTTAATCGATATTCTCTTTTATGATCTAGTTTTGTTAAAAACATTATTATTATTAGTTGTGTTTATCGCGCGGTAACCTCAAAGGTATAGCGCTTAACTGAGTATGTCCCTGAGGTATGGGAGCGGCGCGAGAGGGTGGGCGTGTAATAGCGATGCCGCCACTCGTCCCGAGTGACGTCACGCGCCTTGTAAGCACGGGGTCCCGTACCTGAAGAAAAGAATGAGCTAGACCTGTGCTTGTGTATTCCTGCCACGTTACCTAAGGAGGAAGGCGGTGTAGTGTAGGGTAGGGAGTTGTTGTTGTATGTACGTGATGTTGTGCAGTGACGCGGTCGCTGTTGATCGGTGTTGTGGATGTTGCAGCGACCAAATCAGCAGTGAGTACGACGAGCACGCTGCACGACGAGCTGAAGATGGTGCTGCCGCAGATACAGAAGCGGAAGAACCTCGACATCAAGAAGACGCCCGACATATTCATACACCAGGTACGCACCACACCCACGCTCTCAGCGGCCTGCTGACCGATGTACAGGCTGACTGTTGCAGAAACTAAGAAAACTTTACTTACTTTACTTTTTTACTTACTGAGGTAGTTAAAGTTTTCCCAAGACTCTAGAATTGATGGACACCAGGCAGTCACGCACGCACGTGTGTGAACACAAGCGAGCGCAAGTCGCATAACTACCATAACTACAGGGACTACGTAGCAACCAGTAACGGTTACATAGTTTGGGACCGAACCGCATGTACCTCCTCCTGCCGATCTTGTATCGTTTTCTCTAGCGCAGGCCGTAAGCCGCATGTACCTACTCCTGCCGTTCTTGTATCGTGTGCTCTCGCAGGCCGTAAGCCGCATGTACCTCCTCCTGCCGTTCTTGTATCGTGTGCTCTAGCGCAGGCCGTAAGCCGCATGTACCTACTCCTACCGTTCTTGTATCGTGTGTTCTAGCGCAGGCCGTAAGCCGCATGTACCTATTCCTGCCGTTCTTGTATCGTGTGCTCTAGCGCAGGCCGTAAGCCGCATGTACCTCCTCCTGCCGTTCTTGTATCGTGTTCTCTAGCGCAGGCCGTAAGCCGCATGTACCTACTCTTGCCGTTCTTGTATCGTGTGCTCTAGCGCAGACCGTAAGCCGCATGTACCTACTCCTGCTGTTCTTGTATCGTGTGCTCTAGCGCAGGCCGTAAGCCGCATGTACCTCCTCCTGCCGTTCTTGTATCGTGTGCTCTAGCGCAGGCCGTAAGCCGCGTGTACCTCCTCCTGCCGTTCTTGTATCGTGTGCTCTAGCGCAGGCCGTAAGCCGCATGTACCTACTCCTGCCGTTCTTGTATCGTGTGCTCTAGCGCAGGCCGTAAGCCGCATGTACCTACTCCTGCCGTTCTTGTATCGTGTGCTCTAGCGCAGGCTGTAAGCTGCATGTACCTACTCCTGCCGTTCTTGTATCGTGTGCTCTAGCGCAGGCCGTAAGCCGCATGTACCGTACATACACGGCAGGAGTAGATACATGATGTACCTACTCCTGCCGTTCTTATATCGTGTGCTCTAGCGCAGGCCGTAAGCCGCATGTTCGCGCGAAGTAAGCGTAAGTATGACCCGTCTTTCTTAGGCAAAAATACCACAGTAGCACGATATTACAAATGGTGTAATTCAATAGGGATTATTATGTAAAATCCATTTTAAAAATCGACGTAAAGTCGGGACATTCCTGTACCATCTAATCTGGTACTTTTATTGAAATCATACGTATTTACGATCGATAAGTACCTTTACTAATTTATTTGCATACACGCACGGGTCTACTTGTCCTCAGCTGTCTCCAAAATATCCAATATCCATGATTTATTTTTATTTGGTCATATAAAAGCTAATCACAAATAAATCCATCTCAAAAAAAACAATACTTTACTACAAAAATACATTAAATTAGATAAATATTTGGGGACATTTCACACAACACCATCTAGCCCAAAATAAGCAAAACTTGTACTATGGAACTAGATGGCTGATAGAATACGTATATACTTTTTTTGTAAATATACCTATACAATACATAGAAACACCTAGACAGAAAAAACATCAATGCTCATCATACAAATGTTTGCCCTGCGTGGGGATTGAACCCACGACCTACAGCTTAGCAGGTAGATATACTATACTACCAACTGTGCCACAAGGCCAGTCAAATAAATAATATTAAAAATAAGAAAGTTACAAGCATTTTAATTTCATGTTAGACAGAAAGCACACGATAGCGAATGATGACGTCATGGTTCAAGCTCGCCGTACCTACACATTCAGGTGCTCCCTCACCGGGCGCATGCGCGTGTAATGTAACGTTACATTACATCGGTGAGGGAGGAAAACTGCGCATTGCAGCGCGCACCTTGCAACGTTACATTACATCGGTGAGGGATGAAAACTGCGCATTAAAATGCGCACCTTGTAATGATACAATGAAATTGCAACACTATTAGTGTTTTATTACTAATTAATACTAATTGCAAAAATGTGAAGAAAAAAAACTTGGGGCCCTTGTTTTTTCAAATTTTTTTTTTTTTAACACACAAAATTTATAATTATTATTATATTTTTAAGTCTTACATTGACATAACGGTATAACGGAACCCTTATAGGATCACTTTGTTGTCTGTCTGTCTGTCTGTCCGTCTGTCCGGGTGTCAAGACCTGTATCTCGGGAACGCGTTGAGGTATCGAGTTAAAATTAAAACCATTTACGCAGGTCCATAGTCTCTTGCTGCAGAAAGAAAAATCAAATTTCTCAGTTTTCGTAAAAAAAAGTTACAGCTGAAAATGTCATAAAAAACTCACATTTCGACACTCACAAGGGAATCAAAACCTATGGGGTATGGGGACTTCCCGTTGACCTATAACTGTGTAATTTGGCAAGAAGCATTGTGATATAATACACATAAAGGAAAAAATCCAAAAACTCATATTTTTTATTTAATCACAAGAAATAGGGTCTTTATGCAAGGAAGGAGGGTCTAAATTTTAAAGTGCTTAAATCGTATCATGTGGGGTATCATATGAAAGAGCTTTATTAAAGCGCGTCGATCAGGGAGGTATATTGTAATGTAATGCGCAAAGTCGAATCTATAAATGTTACATTACAGGCGCATGCGACCGGTGAGGGATCACCTTTCAATACAAACTTGTTTCGTGAGAGAGGGACAGAGCATCCCTCCCCTAGAACTATCTTTGTATCTTGGAAGTTTATAGACCGATTGAGATATTTTTAGGGTTCCGTACCTCAATAGGAAAAAACGGAACCCTTATAGGATCACTTTGTTGTCCGTCTGTCTGTACGTCCGTCCGGTGTCAAGACCTTTATCTCGGGAACGTTTGAAGGTATCGAGTTGAAATTAAAACTATATAGGTATACCCAGATCCATAGTATCTTGCTGCAGAAAGAAAAATAAAGTTTCTAAGTTTTTGTAAAAAAAAGTTACAGCCAAATATATCGTGTAAACGCACATTTCGACACACACAAGAGAATCAAAACCTATGGGGTACTTCCCATTGACCTAGAACAATGAAATTTGGCAATAAGCATTGTGTTAGAGTACCCATATAGGAAAAAATCCGAAAACTGGACAATTTTTATTTAATAAAAAAAGAATGTGTCTTTATGGAAGGAATGAAGGTCCAAATTTTAAAGTGAATTAACCGTATCGTGTAGGGTATCATATGAAAGAGCTTCAGTAGCATATTTAAGCTAAAACAGGTTTTTAAATATTTTTACGATGTAGGTATATTTTTCGGTTTATGAATGAAAATACAAAAAAATATATAGGTATATGATTTGCCTCTTTTATCTACTAGTTTGTACGGAACCCTCGGTGGGCAAGCCTGACTCGCACTTGTCCGGTTTTGTTTAGTATATTTATTACACTATAGTAGGTAGGTACAATTTGAAATTATTATTCCTATGAAATAAAATTCATGCATATTCCCCAGTGAGATTTTATCTATAGAGAGTTTATACCTATTCATACCTATGAAGTAAAAGATGGTAAATCTTAGTTCTCAGCACTTTTAGGATAAGATCAGATCCCTTTAGCTTTTAGTATCTTAGCCTTATATACCTAGGTATCTTAGTATTGCACTTTCTAAATCAAATCAAATCAAGTCATTTATTTGCTAGATTACATAATCATACAAAGATACAAAGAGAAAACACACAGGATGGCAGTGTCACTGATCACACGTCTAACGACGTTGCTCGACGTGTCACGACACGAGTCACGAGTGAAGTGAAGACGACTCGGGAGCCTGGGAAAACCTATCTACGTATAGGTAAAGATATTCCCTATTAGCCTATTACTGTTTAGTGGCTTAGGTACTCACGTACTGCTAGTTCAAGGCGCGCGTGCCCACGACGCCGACGCACGACGTTCCGTCATGGCACGAACAGTTGCGTAGCGATGGCAACTTAAGAAACCTTACCGAAAAACGTTACTTTAACCATCGTCTTAAATTATCTGTCTTCTTTCGGCACGTGTCATTACGTGTCTGCGAGAAGTTGACAAAATATATTATGCCATACCTACTTAAAATTAAGTAACGTTTTTCGGTAAGGCCGTTAACGTAACGGCACATCATCCAGCATCTCGTTCAAAACAACAAAACACTATTTAATATGATGCCGATGAAACTATCACTGTTTAATCTGCCTTCAATGAAATATGGCCCTATTAGACAATGTCCTAGAATACCGGCTGCACATTACACTAAATCTGTGTTGAAAAGAATCTTGTTTTATGACATGAGGATTAGAATAACTACATTATCCGGTAATCGCACGAATCATCTGTAACAACGTAATTAACGATCGACGCGCGCGCTGCGACTGTTTGGCGATTGTAGGTGAAGTAGTGCTGGGCGTTTTTTCCTATAACGGTTTTAAAAACTAGTTACTCTATGAAAAACGAACAAACGCTTATGCCGATATAACACAACCAGTTACAAAAAAAACGAACGAAACGAACTCGCGTCGCGCGACTGCTGCGTGCAGCAGTAATAACGAAACGAAAAAACGAAAACGGATCGTCTTTATGAGCCAATTTAGTATAATGTTCTATCTCTATTGGATACGGTCTATTTTTGATTGAATAGTAAACCCGTTTTTTGTAACTACATTTTGGCCCAAGTTAGAAAGTTCTCTATCTCAGCTCAATAAAGTCTATTATTAATTGAAAAAACTGGTTTCTAACCAGTTTTTTCTAACCACATAATGATACAAGGCAAAATATTCTTTAACGTAACTAAATAAAGACTAATATTGATTGAAATAAGAAAAAACCGTTTTATATACAACCGTTTCTAGAAACGCTTTTTTCTAAGAAAAAAACGTTTCGTTTCGTTTTACATAAAAGCAAAAACGATCCAGCTCTAAGGTGAAGGTCACGCGCGCAAGGGGCGCGGCGCGCGGCATGCAGGATTGCAGGATGCAGAGAGGTGCGGGGGTGTCTTGTTGTATAGTTGGGTCACGTGGTTGCTGCAGATTCGCGAACGCGAAATTCAAATCGGTTCATTGAAGTAGTGAAAAATAAATTTTTAAAATGTGGCCATAATGTTTGTCGTGGACAGTTCTCCTGTTGGGTGGTATAGCTGTAGGTACGCAGACAGACCTACTAGTAATAATAATATTGTTAGAATTTGCGAGTAATAGGTACCTATATAACGTATACTGTGTCTGTTGTGATGACAGAAGTCGAACCCGGACGAGGTGGCGGAGTGGCTCGAGGCGAAAGGGTTCAGCAGCACGGCGCAGCGCCAGCTGCGGCTGCCGGGACACCAGCTGTTCGCACTGTCGCGCGCGCAGCTCGAGGCGGCGCTCGGCCCGGACGAGGGCAAGCGCCTCTACAGCCAGGTGCTGGTGCAGCGGAACGTGTCCGGGGTGAGTGCGACCCCCGCCCGCGCCGCCGGTGAGGGTACCCCACCCCCTCCTCCCATCCCACACGCCCACACGCTGCGGGGGCCTCCCTTCACTCCACTTCACTCTGTCAAACTGACTGATTTTACCTCTAGCTCAGAAAACATGTAAATTATTCACTTTCTCCTCTAATTGTACTGAGCAGGACAATTATTTACAGTTACATTAATATTCAGTCATTGTTGCATTTTGAAACAAATCTCTACCTTCTCTTTTATTCTTGGAACAAGTAACAGAGAATGCAAATTTCAGCCGTACGGGGAGGGAGGGAGGAGGGGGGTAAACATGCCTATATACAGATGTTAGACATAAATAATAACACCAGTGTCAATGCTTATCTTGTTATATTTCTACTCCTTCTACACTCTTTTCAGTCGAGTTTTAACTTACTTCAAATAAGAAGGTCCTCGATTCGGTTATACTTTTTACCTGACTGTGTAAGAAGGAGGATTATGTTTTTCGAGTGTATGTATGTATGTATCTTCTAAGTCTGCGTGCTTCATCTCCGACCACATCGTCATCTTTCCAACAGGCGCGTTAGTAGTCAAACGCAGACTTATTCGTGTTAAAAAAAATAAAAATGTATATAGGTATGTATGCTTCTATATGACAGCCTAGAACCTAAGCGGCTTGACCGATTTCGATGTGCGAAGTATCGTTAGATTCGTCTTCACTTCCTAAGTGTCATATGCTATATTTTTTGTAATAATAATAATACATCTCTTGCAAAAATAAAAACACCGGGTTGCACTCCGGGAGTGCCGGCAGAAGTGAATACTAAAAAATAAAATAGCAAAAAGACTGACTCGTGAAGGATTTGAACCTCCGCCCTCCGATTGACAAATTGAAATTTATATCGGTGCTCTAACCTATTGAGCTAACGAGTCTTACGTGCATGTGTCGAAAATAAGCATTCGGCGCAACGAAATGACGTCGTGCTAGGACAAACTTGTACATACAATAATGAACTTTAAATGCAGAACGTTACAATAGGTTTCTGACTAAAATAATCCGTCCGTCTTACGAATTTTTGAATCTAGACGATCTGACGCGAGTTTAACATTTTTTACCCATCCCAAAAATGCACAACGCCGCTAAAGAAGTTTTCACTTAAAAAAATGTTAAAACAAAATTGCGCATTTTGAATTCCATTACTTTAGTTTTTAAACAATAATAATTATATTTTTTTCCAATTCATGTAACACGCTTACCGAACTTTAATTTAATTTTATTAATTTAATTTAATTTATTTTTTATAATAGTAGATAAACAAACATGTACTCAGTAAAAGGCCGAGTACCGTCCATGAGTACCGTCGTGACTTGAACCCTCTCGCGATGTGTACTGAACTGAGACAGCTATACAGAGTACAGACACACACACGTGATTATATTCGTATCTATTGTTGTGGTTGCAGTACAAGACTACATCTGCCTCCGAGCTGCAGAGCATCCTGCGCAAGGTGCGCGAGAAGGTGGAGGTCTCCTGAACGGGGAAGGGGTCGGGGGGATCGGGGGGGGCGCGGGGAGCGACCACGACGACGGCTCCTCCTACTGCTGACTACATACACACGCACACACACACACATGCACCAGTGACCACCACCAGGACAATGCTTTCATACACATTTTTACAAGTGGCTTCAACTAAATAGAGCTCTTGGGTGATTCGGACCGCGGTTCGAACAACTTGCGGTGCGAAACACCCTAGTACCCAACTATCAGCCTACTGTTTTGTTAAAACGAAGACAATTTGTTATTGTGAGTCAATTTGTGAATATTTTGAGTAAATGGTTGAACAATGTTTTGTTTACGGAACACAGTTGTCGGTCGTTGCAGTTGTATAACTTGTTTACGGAACACAGTTGTCGGTCGTTGCAGTTGTATAACTTGTTTACGGAACACAGTTGTCGGTCGTTGCAGTTGTATAACTTGTTTACGGAACACAGTTGTCGGTCGTTGCAGTTGTATAACTTGTTTACGGAACACAGTTGTCGGTCGTTGCAGTTGTATAACTTGTTTACGGAACACAGTTGTCGGTCGTTGCAGTTGTATAACTTGTTTACGGAACACAGTTGTCGGTCGTTGCAGTTGTATAACTTGTTAGAAGGATTATTTTAAAAGAGAGATTATGTAAAATCCCAGTAATGCACGGGCTCAACGGGCTCAGAGCAATTAGTTTGTCAGTTATTAGTTTACACGGGTGACCAATGCAAGAGACATTCCTACTAGATTTACTAACTACAAGTAAGTAAGTAAGTAAGCTACTACTCTAAGATACATTTTTAAATCTTCTATTATTCTAAACGACTAATAGTCTAGTAAAAATAAGATTTGTGATGACATACAAGACAACTAAAAATATTGTTATTTAAATGAATGCACTGGTGTTTTGAAATAGGTACATTTGACACAATTTCACAATGATATTATAAAATCGAAGTTTGTTACCTTAACACGCTCAAACGGTTGAACCGATCTTTATGAAATTTTGTATAGAGATAGCTGTGGATCTGGAAACGGACATAAGCTACTTATCATCATCATAATCATTATCGTTTTTTCATAAATATGCTGATGAAACCGCGGAACGCAGCTAGTTTATAAATCGGGGATTATTGTGAATCTATGTTTTTTGGGTATTTTCCTATTATAAGTTGAAAGAATCCCTCGAAGTGCATGTAATGTGATCAGCTCCACACAAACGGATTTATTTTTACTAGACTATAATTATTATTAGAGTACGATCTAGTTAGTAAGAAATTACTTTATGATTAAGTTCGATATTTAAACTTTAACTGTTTTAATGTATAAAGGCAATAGAACACTTTTATTTGTACTCAAACTGAGATAGTATATAATTATATATGTATATACCTATATATCCGCACATAAAAAATTAGCGCAACCCATGTCTTATTACTTAAACATAAAATACAAACACAAGCTTAACTAATGCTCACTCAACACTACTTAGTTGTATTTCAATATTTGTAATTTATTGAACTAACACACTGTTATTTATTCCTATAATCTAGAATTTGTTAAAAATTAAAAATTTTATATTAAAAAGTTTTTATTAAACACAGACTTTCATTTTTAGGGAAAGAAAAAAAAATAATATTAAGGCATTCTTATATAAATGTATTTTTTATAATTATTTTTTTAATAATATATTTCGCATTATACAATTTTTTATATATAATAAAAAAAAACTAAAACACACGGTTGGTCATAAATGCAACAATAGCACTATACACAGGTTTAGATATACTATTACCTATATTTGTTTTAGATAAACGCTCGATATACATATTATATACATATTATCTAATTCTAACTAATATAAAATGGAAAGTAACTGGTGAACCAATCGCTATGAAATTTGGCACAGATATAAATGACCGTGGACACCGCGGGGCCCAGCTAGAATATAATGATATTATTAGTCATACCATTATGGCTGATGAAATATGAAAGTAACATTAATAAAATATACAGAACATGTCGACCAGTCTTCTTCTTCTCGTGTCAACGAGTCCAATTATTTATTAATAAAATATTGAGCAATAGGAAGCCAATCAGAGATGGCAGCAGTATTGGCCTCTCATAGGTCATTTATTGCGTGGTCTAGCGTTTACCTATAACACGTTACGTTACTGTGTATGGCTAATGTGTTCCCACTTCCCATTATTTACATGAAGTAGCTGTTAGTTATCACTGTAACACAAAATAAAATAAAATAATTGGTAGGTATATCCATTACGATTGTTTTATTTATACAAAATAATAAAAACCCCATTCACCTAGCGAATATTAATTTTCACACCAGCTCGCTGGGATACTGCACTATTAACAGATTAAAATAAAATCTAATTTAGATGAAGACATGGAATACCAAATATATTTCACTCATAGTTCTATTTACAGTTTCATTTTTCTATTTTGTAATGAAAACAATCTGTAAACCGTTTTCTATTTTATTTACAAAGAAAAAAAACACTTAAAATGGTATCGTAAATATAACAAAGTATAGGTAAACAGAGCCGATACCCTGATGCATTGTGCATAGGTCGACGGTAGAGTTGCGACCTATGCACAAACACAGAGTAACCACACTATTGAATATGGCACGATAATGTCGTCTTCACTTACAATACTAATAATAATTCTAGATGTGCCTGAACTTCTATCTCTTTTGAATTTCTCGACACCAACAACGTTGACCAGAACATCGAGACTTAATGTTTTAAAAAATTTCAAGCATTACACTAACCTTGGCAAAAATGCACCTCTCAATAGACTTGTTTCCGAATTAAATATAACACAGAATAAATATGGCTTGGATGTTTTTACTTGCAGCTTTAACTCTTTTAAGCGGGCCGTTCATAACATCGAGTTCAACCATTGACCTGATATGTACTACTTATTCACTTTGACATAAATATTCACACTTTTGTATTCTAATATTCATAAACTTAAGTTATGTAATCCGTTTTGACATAAATCTATTTAATTAATTCTTTGACCGCTTGTTTCCTAATTGCATGTTGTCGGTGCCTATAATTATGTTAGCATTTAGCTCTTAGACTTATGTTCATGTGTTACTTTTAACAATGTAAGAATGTATAACATGTTGGTACCCAATAAATAAATACAAACTATAAATAAACTTAGTTTTACTTACTCAGTTACGCATGTATACCACACCTATATATTGATACATATAAAGATATGTTTCAATTTTATAATAAAATCTTTGTATGTATCGCAACAACAATGTATAGCAAGTCAACTAATACGTAGGTTCGGCATGAGAATATAGGTAACTATACCTAGTAACCAGTAGGAATCATCCGTATAAAACATAACAACAAATACCTGTATCTACAATTAATTATTATTACAATATAAGTAGCTTATAATATAAAAACACCACATCCATTTGCTAAAATGCATATTTTACCAGCTCGACCTGCGAGCGACATACATTCTCCGTGAGCATTCTCAAACAAAATTGACAGGTATACACAATAATTTTAAGCTAAAAATGCCACCTGCTTATTCGAAAGTTTCATAACTTCTAATAAAGTAATATCAATCGTACGAGCAGACACCAATAGGGCTATTCACAATTTGTCGGATTCGGAATCTGGTGGGACACTATATCTCCAAATCTGTCAGAATCTGGTGGGACACTATATCTCCAAATCTGTCAGAATCTGGTGGGACACTATATCTCCAAATCTGTCAGAGTCTGGTGGGACACTATCTCCAAATCTGTCAGAATCTGGTGGGACACTATATCTCCAAATCTGTCAGAATCTGGTGGGACACTATATCTCCAAATCTGTCAATATCTGGTAGGACACTATATCTCCAAATCTGTCAGAATCTGGTGGGACACTATATGTCCAAATCTGTCAGAATCTTGTGGGACACTATATCTCCAAATCTGTCAGAATCTGGTGAGACACTATATCTCCAAATCTGTCAGAATCTGGTGGGACACTATATCTCCAAATCTGTCAGAATCTGGTGGGACACTATATCTCCAAATCTGTCAGAATCTGATGGGACACTATATCTCCAAATCTGTCATACAGATTCCGAATACGAATGACGCTGACGTCACATCAGGGTATACTGACAATATCACGATGTGAACGAACCCGCATCGAGTCGGACCTCTCCTGACTACATCACTCCCCGAGTTCCAACGAGGTGCAAGGAATCCTCCAGTACCGCTAACTCACCAGGTACTCACAGAACGACACTCATTACAAGGCCTGCTTCATTTATAAACAATATTATAGGTTTTCTTATGTTCTTCGAGCTCAGTTGACGACAGATTTTTGTTTTTTGTTTTACACAACCCTTATGTAAGTATTAATTATACAAATGTACTAGTCTGCCATGCGACACGTGAGACCTGCAAGGCACAATCATTTAAAACAACAAAACAGCTCGTCAATGGTAAAAAACTGAATATTTTTATCTTTTGTATTTTCTTGGGTATTTGTTAATAAGGGCTATTAGAAGTTATATTAAATGATATTATTTTAATTCAGTTTTTTACAATTCGCCAACTATCAAGTTATAGATTCAGTGCGACAATGTCGCTAAACGGGCCCGAGTTGAGTGGCCACTTCCAACAACTGTCCGTAGGGTGTAGTGGCCCTAGAGTCGAGCACGGCGAGAGTAGTGTGTAGTAGTGTGCAGGCTGCAGGGTGACCGCGGCTACAGCTGCTCGGCGTCCCGGGCGGCGACGCGCGCGGCGATAGCGGCGGTGAGCGCGGAGCCCTTGCCGCTGCCGTCCTCCGCCCCCACCAGGCAGAACTGCACCCGACACACAATCACATACTGACTATATATATGTATGTATACTCGTATTATTACATATATATTGCATATTATACTGCTTCGAATCATGATCATGTTCTAATAGCTAACTCATTTTTGATGGTCGGTAGATTCGCTAGAAATCTTCTAACCACACCCTTTCTTTCCCGTTAGGTAGCCAGACCACATCGTTCCGGTTGCAACGATCCTGGACCTGACACGTCTTTCGCTTTTTCTACTTACATTACAAATGATCGCAGTAACGTAATGGCTTTTAAAAAGTAGAATATAAACTAATAGGATTTTTAAAATAAAAATTGAGAGGTGGGCCAAGCGGACGGTCAGTTCCACATACATACTGTTGCACTCCGTGAACTTGTGCCTTTGCTATAACATGAAAGCCCAATGCATAAACTCGTGGTAGTAATAGATGTTGTGAACAAGCGAGTCAACAGAATATGAGATTGTATAATATTTCCTATCGATGAGGAGGAAGCTCTCGAAGCTTTAGAGATATCTAAGAGGCATCTAAAGTAGGCGAATGAACAATGGTAATGTAAGAGATGAAGCACTGACCGGGCGGGCCGGCGCCAGCAGACCGATGTACTTGTTCATGAGCGAGGATATCCGCGGGTGACACTTGAACACGGAGCCGTCCACCGCCACCGCCACGAAGTCTCGCTCCATCCGCCGCACCAGCGTCGCGATACCTGCAACACCACGCTGCGGCTGGTGTATGCTCACACTCACAACACAACGAAACGACAACTCGGCTTCTGCTTCATCGTATTCATAATTCCATAACAATATTCCCACAGTATTTGTTCACAGTGAGATCAGGCTAGAAACTCCGCTGTTCATACAAGTGGCGGGAAGACGCTGGTTGCAAGCCGCTTCCAATTGGTATTTTTAGAAGTCCATGGGGGAGGTCTATGCCCAGCAGTGGACTTCTTATGGCTGAGATGATGATGATGAGTGGGGGTACGAAGGTGATGCTACTCCATCTGCGCGGTGACTACTAGCCACTGTACTGGTGTACTGAAATGTAGTGTAGTGTAATGTAGTGTAGTGTAGTATAGTCCAGTGTAATGTAGTGTACTCCAGTGCAATGTAGTGTATTGTACTCACAGACGGAGACGAGCTGTGCGGCGCGGTTGGAGACGACCTGCGCCACGTGCTGCGCCACGAGCGCGTCCTCCACGCAGAGTGCCGCCTCCGGCAACACGCGCCGCAGTATCTCCAGTGTGCGCGCCGTCTCGCCGCAACAATTCTCTCTGTGAACATATCACACTCTGAGAACTACCTCGTGAACTGTGTGCTGTTAACATACACTCTCTTAGCGGAGCCCACTTAGACATTCTTTATTTATAGGATATTGAGATATAAATTTTATAAGGTAGGTAAGGGAACAGACCCTTAAGGGGTCTGTTCCCTTACCTACCTCCGGCGGATCGCTATATAGATACTCTAATCACAGAAAAAGAAATCTCAGCATTGAACCATATTCCTATGGATAACTAAGCTGTGAGGGACCAGACCCCTATAGCAATCATAATACATGTTTTGTTCATTTGCCTCAATCATCCTACAATAATCATAAACCTAATCAATCAATAAATAAGCCACACAATCACACTATGCAAACGCTGTCCAATCTCATTCGTTAACTAAACTAGAGAATACACGTACACACCTTTGTCATCCTCCACATACACACCCAGACTTTCGTACCATCTAAAACATATCCATACGCACATACACATACCCCGCTACACACAGACATCATACATACGCTAAATAATTGTAATTGTTGAACTAAGAAAAAGATATATATATCCTACATTTATATATCCTATGTTAGTTATTAAGCTATAGATATATTATTAAGATTAAGATATACATAGTAATTAAATTTTTCTTATTTGAAGGAAGGCACTGGATCTCACGACACAGGACTACCCTAGTGTGGGATCCAGGGTTCTCGAAAAATACAATAGTTTATCTAAATTATGACTATTTAGTTTCTGATGCATATGTATTTTACTATTGTAATTATCATCTAAATTGTTCAAATAAACTACTTTATTATTATTATTATATTATTAAATATTTTGAAGAAAAAAAAATTGTTCCCGTGCAAATAGTTTTTTTTTTTAATTTTTATCTCCACAGACACCAGGATCCGTGACCTTTGTCATAATTATAAACTATTGTTTACTACTTATCGTTACGGGAAAATTATTAATTTAAGTACTTATTACTATGTTGCGTGCATACCACGAGCAAACCAGCGACCCGCAAGCAGCACCCAATCACGAGTATGACGCATGTGGCAGCTATCGCCCTCCTCAACCATATTATGTTATGGAAGCGGGCGACCCGCCACACGACGCCGCCGCAAGAAGGAGCCTTCGATGGTGAGCATGAATGCTCGAGGTGTGCACACAACTCTTATTTCTAACTACTGAAATACTATTGTTTCTGTGAATGCAGTCATGGTAGAGCCCGGTTTTAGACGGGGTTTCTAGATTATCTGTTTGCCTTCGGTTGATCGGACTTTTTTCAGCATCTGCACTCACATCGTCATTTTTTTTTTTTTTTAATACAAATCTGTCGCCTACTCTCGGCCCAGGGCCTCCATCACCGCCGCGTTCCGATCTTTAATGGCCATTTGTAAATTGTACTCTCTGATGGTCTGCGGTGAAGCAGCCGACGCACGCCGCACGAATCGACTGATTGCATCATCTTCGGTATCATCAGCGTAATACGTGAAGGACCTGGTATGCCTCGATATCACAACAACCGCGTGTGAGACACTCTCGTGCAGCTTCATTTTTGCCTTGGTCTTGATGGCTATAACCGAATCGTATATTAGTCCCTGAGCTTCATGGATTATAAGGATACGTGACCCCACGCCTTCCCCATAGCCCTGGCTGATAAGGGTCTCCTTTTCTTCCTGTGTATGTACTAAGAAGAGGGTGTTAGGGAGGGCGCTGGGTATTTGCGCACCCTTATACTGTCTGTGCTCTAGACATCTTATACGGGGAGTTGAGGAATATAATACCGGAGTATATTTCCCTCAGCGCATATGCAACGTCCATTAGGTTCCGATGTGTGCAGAGCAACTCCTAACTGATGGTTGTGACCAGGTTTGGGCGATGGTACCTCATTTGGAAGAGATTTTCTCTATCGATATAAGGCAGTTGATTCACATTCGATGAGGATGAGTTCGCCAGCACCAGACAGCCGTGAAGCCATTATTATAGCTCCAAAATACGTTCATAAGAGCTTCGTCGACCATGAGGCGTCTGAAGCTCTCTCTTCCAAAACCATTCACGAGTACAGAAGCCATGGTTCGCACCCTGGTCTTCACCAGATCTCCGATGAAATGATACATATTGAATGCAAATTGAATTTCGGAAAGATAAAAATATTAACCCGATACTACTAAATTTCCTTAAAAAATATGTGACTTGATAGTAAAAGTACAATTACTGCGGTCTTTACAAACATAACTAAAGCTTTCAATCATGCAGATGATGCAGATCACACAATCTTATTAAAGAAACTAGATTATTACGGCATAAGAGGTAACATATTAAAATTGATGTTATCTTAATAAAAGACGGCAATATACATAAATTATATCAGAATTGGAAGATAAATGCCAATCTAACTAAAATAATGTTAATTATGAAGTGCCTCAGGCATGCATACTAGATCCTCTTATATTTATAATATATTATTACAGACTTTCCTACATTGCATTGGGTGCTAGTAGCCTGGTATTGAACTCGAAAAGAGGAGAAGGAAAAATTTCGTCAATGATGACTAAAACTAGAGTTTAAGGTTGTTTGGTTTGTTGTAGTTAGCCGCGTATATTATGCAGGGTGACAAAAATCTAATAATCTAACCAGAGAAGATATGGCTCTATAGCTCATTTATTTTATTTTGGTGAAGCATTTAACAAGGAGTAGGTACTTTCGTAATTTTTTTGTAATAAATGAATAGGTACCTATATAAAAAAATTGTGTGAAAGATAAGGTAAATTAGATAGAAATATAAATGTAACAAACTCTTCGAACGAGCTGAGGTGAACAGTGTTGAGTGCGTCGTGCTGAGGCGCGGCCGGGAAGAGCCCCGCGCGCGCGAGCTGCGCCAGAGTCATTGCCAGCACCGAGCCCAAGTACTTGCCGCTGATGTACTTCTCGAAACTGCAAACACGTATGTATATATACCACTGTTAGCTGCCGCACGCTACCACTGGGCTCTCTCTTCAAATATACAAACTTTAATATATTTACGAGGATTCAAAAATGTTTATTTTACATAATTCCTCATAAATTGTAATTAAATATGTAGGTACTTAAATAAAACTAAACTAAAATAACCTAAACAACTTAAAAATACAGATATACAACTTAAATAAACTAAAGAAAACTGAAATTTTGAATAAAAAATTAAAAATCAAAAATGTGTTGATGCAAGTAGGTAGGTAATATTATATTAACCCTCGACCCACAGATCGTGTGCCTGTCTGTGACATCGCAGCTTTCAAAAATTCAAATGGATGGACTAATTTTGATTTAGTTTTTGAAGTGAAAACTTCTTTAGCGGCGTTGTGCATTTTTGGGATGGGTAAAAAATGTTAAACTCGCGTCAGATCGTCAGATTGTAAGACGGACAGTCAGAAACCTATTCTAAAGTTCTGCATTTAAAGTTCATTATTGTATGTACAAGTTTGTCTTTCTAGCATGACGTCATTATTTTAGTCAGAAACCTATTCTAACGTTCTGCATTTAAAGTTCATTATTGTATGTACAAGTGTGTCCTTCTAGCATGACGTCATTTCGTTGCGCCGAATGCTTATTTTTGACACAATAGGTTAGAGCACCGATATAAAGTTCAATTTGTCAATCGGAGGGCGGAGGTTCAAATTCTTCACGAGTCAGTCTTTTTGATATTTTTTTTTCTGTTTTCACTTCTGCTTCTTTTTCACTTTAAATTTAAAAAATATCCGACTACAAAATATAGAACTATACTTGCGGATATGTCAATCTCGTAACTATTTAGTCTATAAAGCTTGCCAAAGAAATAGACATTCAAACATGTGTTCGAAAAACGTTACCCTCCTTCTGTAGTCGGGGAAAAATGCTATTCGTTACAACCACTTTGCACCATTCAATAAATTCAACCAAGTATCGAATTTAATCCTACGTATATATGTAGCTTAAGATTATTAAAATTATTTGAGGATTAGGTACCTGATAGCAGAGTTCAAATGGAAAGTATTTAAATCAAAAGTTGAAATGGTGAGAGGTCATAATGAATCGTTTTCGAAAGCAGAAAGGAACAGGCACTGATGTAAATGTATAATTACAACAAATATAAGATCATCATTTTAACACAGAATCAGTAGAGTGAAGTGGAGTGAACTCACGTGAAGGAGTTGACGAGCAAGGAGCCGTTGTCGACCTCGATGTCGACGTCGGTCTTGATGAAGTCGATGCAGCCGTTGTCACCGAAGGCGCCCCACTCGACGTCGATGACGACGTCCCGTACGGCTTCGTGCGCCGCCTCCCAGTGCTGCACACGCGATGCAAGCTCCATGTACGCGCCGTTCGAGCCTGTGCCTAGGATCACGCCGACGCCCACGCGCCGGTCTTCCAGCGCAGCCGACACCAGCGTGCCTGCAACACGGGCAACTCACATGGAATTTGTCACTCATTAGATAAATACGACACTACTTTCATAAGACCGAATCTGATGTCCTCGCGAACGACACACTACGATAAGATTTAGGTGTAATATCGGACACTAAACTCTTTAATCGTACTTATATAAAACGTCTAGAAAGACTCCTTGTCATAGCGAAGCACGAAGTGGAATAATAGTACGTTGAAATTGCTCTCCGCTGTGTAGTCCGCTCCGATCGAAAGACTGAAGGTGAGGTGGCAAAACTCGGTGACGTGACTCCTTACCTGTGGTGTCGTTGAGCAGCACGACGACTTTTACTTTCAGTCCCTGTGCGTCCAGGCAGGACTGCAGCAGCTGCGTTACGTCCAGACCCTCCATCCCACTGCATTTGAAGGTCTTCGTCCATGTGATCAGCTCGCCGGAGTTGATCGAGTGTTGGGTCATCGGGAATGAGAATGTAAACCCTGTCGAACAACATTATACTTATTCAAAACTGGGTCAGAAACCTAACGCAATCTCAGAAGATTTTATGATTTATGACGATGATTTAGTGATTTAGTGAGTAGAAAATATTTGTGTAAAGTCATCGTGTGAAAAGCTGAAGACAACTTATTTACCAAGTGGGAGAGATTCCTTCTCGATGCCCTGGCTCTTGACGAAGTCATGCACGCATTCAGCCAGGAAGTTGAATAGATCTATTCCGGGACCCAGCCGCAGCTCCTGACTGAAATACACAATATAAAAAAAACTAAACAATGAGATCCTTTGATATAGATATAAGTTTAGATAATTGGTGTGCGTCTGCTTCGTAACTAAGAAGAGATTGATCGCCGCCTGCGCCGCTGCCTGGACCGGTCTTATATCATTCGTGGAATTCTATTCAAATTAATTTGAGATGTTATTTATATCAGTAGTTCATTGTTGCAATCCGTCGCTAAACAAACCCGTCCGTGGAACGCTGCTCAGCTCATAAAGAAATACAAATTTGAAAAAATAGGCAGAATATAGATTTCTATATTTTACCTATTATTTTCAAATGTGTATTTTTTTCTGAACCTCTTTTAATAAAACAGTTAAGAACACTTGATCAAATTCTCTTTAAAGCACAAAAATGTATTTCAAAATCGGTTCATTCGTTATAGAGCTATGTAGGTATATTTTTTTGTGACTGTTTGTGTGGGAACACAAACAGTCACAAAAAAATATACCTACAGATTCACAGAGGCAATTCAAACTTATTTAAGTTGGTGGTTGAAAATAGCCTTTCCTAAAGTGAACGGCGTACGTCTGTGATCACCTACCCGATGTGATAATGTTTGAACTCTTCTTTGACGATCCGGCCATCCTTCAGTTCCAGCAGCAGCACCCTAAAGTTGGTGCCGCCGAGGTCCAGCGCTAAGAACACACCTTCCTCTGAAATCAGATAACACTTACACTCCTCTACAATCTATAGAAAGTTCCTAAAAAAGTTGGCCGTCATGGAACGCTCGGCCAATTTTCTTTACTGCCAATACAAAATGCGCGTACGAGCGTTGAACGCTTTAAATATTTTTATTACTCTTCTTCTATCTTACATTGGTATAATAGCTCAACAGATTGATAGGAATACACAGAGTATAATTCAACACTGAAGTGGAGTAAGAATGCACGCAGTAAGCATAGGTTGTACTGTGAAGGCGCGCCGATAGATGTTTTACATGAAACAAGTATATCCAAGAGATAATGCACAGCTCCAGCTACTGGTCCGGAAGTAATGTAGAGTAGAGGTACCTGTGCCGTCGGTGAGCTCAGGCACGTAGGTGTTCTCCATCTGCAGCGAGGAGGGGCGGCGCTGCAGGCCTGCCTCCACCTCCGCCTGGAACACGGTGGCCACGCGCCGCACCTGCGCGCCGTCCAGCACCAGCCCGGATATCTCGCGGGTTATCTGCACACCACACCACACACACACTGATGTACTCTACGTGTACGGAATGTCTTCAAGGGTCTCTCTCGGTAAACATTGAATAAAACACAAAAAATCTTTAAAAACACTTTTTTAAACTATCACGGTCATTCATTAAAACACTATTATTATTAACGGGATATTTACCGTGGTACGCGTTAATTTTGAGCTCCCGACATTTCGGCACAGTTACATGCACTATGTTCACGGCGACTGAAGAATGCAGGTGGATGGATACGGTTAAGGGTGGACATATCTGTCATACATATCGGGAGCTCAAAATTATCGTGTGCCACGGTAAATATCCCGTTAATAATAATAGTGTTTTAATCTTTAAAAAAATTGGAGACATCTGGGTTTTATTGATAAAGTATTTTTTTCTGAACACGCCCACTCTGTTTGTCTAACTTTAGGCCGGCCAACCTGTATACATTTTCTTCTGTATGAAAACACCTCACCTTACTACCTGTCAGCGCAGAATAAGTACAAGAGCATACAAATAGAACATATTTACCTTATGCCTGACCCGAAGGACGCGCAGTGCGCACACTCGACAAGCCGTTACAATACAACTGATCGAATCACAATACGCGTGTAATTGTTACTGTAAAAGCCCGAACTACAGTAAATCCTAAGATTTTCCAGTAAATCCTAAGATTTACCAACTCTTAATGGTAAAAGTCCGAACTGTTCTATGAATATCTTTTTTTCGGACTTTTACCACCATTCACTTGGTAAATCTTAGGATTTACCTCAAAGACACGGTAAATGTTGAGATAAACATGTCAATACGTGTTCGGCGTATGGCCTTGTACTCGTGGCAGTCTGCAGCCCCCCGCTATTCGTTCCATCTACGCTCGTCTTAGTCAATCGTTTGACACGTTGGAACGCGTACGTTAATTTAATTCCTGTTTGTGTTTCGATATCTAAAAGTAATTTATAAACAGAGAGCGAGTTTGATTTGTTTTATGTTTGCGTTTTTAGTGTCAAAACTTAAACAATAAAAATACTAAAAGATATAGGTAACGATTTGACTGATTAGTAGTACAAATGATTGTAAACATTGTTTATTACTAGATAATAAAACTTAATCAATAAAAATACCAAAAGATATAGGTAACGACTTGACTGATTAGTAGTACAAATGATCAATAATTACTCATTGAAATAAATGATTAAGAAGTATGCATTGTTTTATTTCCAAAACCAACATTTACCAACCGTCACTGGTAAAACCTAGCATGTACTAAATTCTAATGGTAAAACCTACAGCTGTTCGCCTCACGGATGGATCTTGATTGCCCAATGATGCAACACTGGACTAGTGTGCATATTGGACACTCTGGATCCAAACCGAAATATAGGTTAAGATAAAGACGTTTTATGTTTTTCGTTTTATGTGTTTATTTGGAATTTAATAATTTTTAATTTAATTTAATTTAGTTATGACTTTAATTAAATTGGACTTAATTTTGAAATTTGTAGTTATGGATATTATTTGTTATATATGGATTCTGTAATAATCTGAAATAAATAAATTATTATTATTATTAAAAGCCCGATAAAATCGTTTCTTTTTTACATATTCTTACATTTACCGACTCGTGTTGGTAAACCCTAAGATTTACTAGTAAAACCTAAGATTTACCAATATTCGGGCTTTTACAGTAACATAATCACTAATCACGGACACGGGCGTCACTCACGAACGAGTCAATAATCTGAAACTGTACGATCAAATCTACGCACACCACGATGTACATTAATTTATAATGTTACTATCGGTGGCTCGACGGCCGATTGTACTTATTGAAAAGCTAAAGGTAGATCAGTTAAAACCTGACGTCGCCTGTAGCTGTTCATTTTGTAACCTGACATTTTATCTATCTATCTATACATATAATAAGACTGTATCGGGTCAAATTCTGTACATTAAACATTTTTGAAAAAATTTGATTGGAGGATACCTTTCTATCGATACAGAAGCCAAAACAGCAATTTTTAAATTTTTGTCTGTCTGTCTGTCCGGTGTGTCCAATGGACGCCGAAACTACTGGACGGATTTGGGCGAAATTTGGCAGGATTATTACTTATACTATGTAGAAAGATCTTGCATACTTTTCATCCCGAAAAATTTAATAGTTCCCCTGGGATATAACATTAAATTACAACATTCAACATTACGAGTATTGCGTTGCTCATTACTAAATCTCAAAAACTCATAAGCTACGAATCTGAAATTTAGCATGTATGTTAATTTATACAAATTACAACTACATATAATATTTTTTTGTGACAGGGATGAATTAAGGAGGTCAATAGAGGATTAAAATATTCCATGAAAGAACCACGATTTTAATGTCAGGGGCGTAAAATTTTGTATTTTAGTATATTCAAATTAATAATCACAAACATTTATAATATTTTTACGGCAGGGCTGAATTAAGGTTGTCAATTAGGTTCCAATTATTTTATTCTATAAAATACCCACAATTTTCATGTTAGAGGCGTTAAATAACCACATTTAGGTTATTTAATAGACAGGAACTAATACTGTTATTATATTTTTACAACAGTGATGAATTAAGGGGGGGGGGGGAGGGGGGATTGAGGTTGAAATTAATATTTGCGCGAATAAATAAATAAGAACGAAAACTCTTATAATATTTTGCGCCAGGGATGGCTTAAGGGGATAAAAAGGGGGTTGACATTTTTATAACATTTTTTTAATAAACAGACTTGCAATTCAAGCGAATTGCAGATTTTTTAAATCTTAGCTAAATTAGGACGGAAGCGGGGCTGAATTAGTAAGGGGCAGGAATGAAACGGAACGAGGGATGGAGTGAGATGGGAGTTCAACAAAGGATCTAGGTGGGTGCAGGACGTAAGTGGTATGGGAGCGAGGCGGGACCGGAATGGGAGTTGAAAGGGAGCGAGAAAAAAGTGCGGTGGGAGCGAAGTAGGAGAGGGAGAGGAGCAAGGTATAAACGCTGTAAGTGCGAGGATGAAGTAAAGGGAAAGTGAAGTAGTAGAGTGTGTAACGGTACAGGTTTACTGTCCCGTACAATTATACAAATATTTTTAATAAAAACTTGCCGATGAAGTTTAGTCATAAATAACCATCACTAAAAGACTTTATAATACTATTTTAATTAAGTTCTCCACATGCTTTTACTAATAAAAGATTAAAATAAATAAAACGATACCTCGATAATTTAATGTTTAACAAATTACTATAAAAATTCCTTCCAGTTGGTTTAATTATCACTGTAATTTTGACACATTTTTGTAGACAAAACGAAAATAAGAGTCTTCAAATCACAAAAATGAGTCGGTCAAATATTTCATTCTTTATTTCTTCATTATTAGATGTATTCTTTATATTTCATCATTATTATATTTCGTAAAGGAATCTAATTGCTTGAGTTTATAACTTATAACAATAATCATCAAAATCAAAATGGAAGACGTTTCGATTTTACACTGAAGTTGAATTAATTATGTTCGGAATAAACATCGCGTTCAAAGCAAAGACGCCATCTTGTGCATTTGTTGCGTAGGTCGGAAAATTGAGTCTATGCGCGATACGACGTCTGTGCGAAAAATCGGAAAAGCGGGAAAATTCGAGGAGTGGCGAAAAGCTAGCGAAGTCGATCTTGTGCGCAGAGCTCGGGAGAAAAGGTATGAGGTGGGGTGCGGGGTGCGGGGTGCGAGTCTGGTTAGTTTATAAGGAGTCGGATCGTGGGGGCGGCACGGAGAATCTATCGGATTTTTGAATAGCGCGTTTCTCTTTACTCTCTGTTCGAGGTTGCCTCATTTTGGGATATTATCGATATTAATTTTGCGTAATTTAAAGAAAAAAAGGGGAGTCATTTTATTATGATTAATGTTGAATTGCCTAAATAATTGTGGCTTATTAACTTTGTTGTGTTAAAATCTATTGTGGATTGTGTTTTAATTGTGTTTATTATGGAGATTAGTTCAGTGTTGGGAAAAATGTTTTAAGAAATAAATTACGTTCTTTTTAGCTACGTAATCCGAAAATAGTCAAGGCTTGGTTCGATGCTATTCCGACCTTAAGGTGGGGATGCGCGAATTGATACTTAACTCTTAGTACGAGAACTCTAGTGGAAAATAACGTGAAATGAATAGGGAAAGGCAATCGCAGAGTCTTTTTAATTTATAGTCCCAAAGTGACTTGCTGAGATGGGATTGTTACTTTCAAAGATTGTAATAATTTCTATTCTCGTCCAGGGGTTTTAGGTATACTTATGCTGTTCGTTGAGGTACGAACAGAGGCTGTGCTTGCTTAACTGCTTGAACATGCCTGGCTACCTCCGATTGGGGATTGGTTCTCTCTTATGGTTCTTGTAACGTGCGTTGAAGAGTTCGTGAGGTCGAATGACCGCAAAAACCTGAGTTATGAATCAGTTCTTGATTGTCACGGGCGCGAGTAGGAAAATCTTTTTATGCCGGGCCGATGGTATCATTAGATTTTTTAGGGAACTCTAGGAGCTGAATAGGATCGTGGAGTTGCTATCCAGACTGGTTAGGACAGTGTAGCAGGCGCGGAACCGGACGTGGGGAAACGCCTTTGTAGGAGGGACAGTTCCGTGTGGAAACCGATTTCCACGGGGTTAGAGATAGGACAACGTTGTTTAACAGATTAGGGCCGTATTGAGAAGTAGGTCTCGTCAGGAAGGTTTTAGGTACACTAACAATGAAGCACACACACCTTTCACCACAATTACACACCTTTAGAAACTCCTTGGCTTTCTGAAGACATGCACATTTCGTAAAGTTTGAAATTCTCTAGGTCTTTATTAATTAGGTAAATTAATTTTAATAATGGACATTAGCGTACTGAAAAACAAAATTTCATAAGGTCGCTAATTGTTCTTTGCATAATATTTTAGGTAGGGAAACTCTAGGTAGTTGATTTTAGGAAACCATTATGTAAGTAGGCGGTTATAAGTTTTGTAGGGAATAATAGGGACTTTAATGTTCTAAAAATTAAATTAATAAAGAGCATTGATAATATTCAAACTGGGGTTTGGAGTAAGATTATACAGTAAACAAATAACTTTAACTGGGCTTTAGTGTTCTAAAAATACATTCCATAAGGAACGCTAAGGCACAATAATCATATTTATCAAGGTTAAGAATTTTCATCATTGTAGGTGGAACTTGAAACCTAATACTAGTGTTCTTACATTATTAAATCGTCAAAACCAAAAATAATATTTAGAAAACAATAATAATAGACATAAACAAATAAACTGAAATTATAGATTTGATTTATTTTCAATTTAACTGGTTAGAATAACCATAATTAGCTTGAGTTCTAGCTAAATGATATTTACATATTATGTACATAAAAGTTGCAGAGTATTGTGACTACATACGGGCAAATAGATCCGTGTTTAATTAATAGTTTGGTGATTGCCAATCTATATTCTCAGTGAAAAGGTACTGTGAGTTTTGTTCTCCTTTAATGAGATCTAATAGGGCAAAACGTCCCTAGGTCAATTAGAATTCACTAGAAACAGGAATTCGACCTTTCTACATTGGATTTATTGAAGGATAGCACGACAAACAGAAGTCAGATTGACTGAACGATTTCATATTATTAATGGATGAAGATTATACTGGTTAAATTGTACAATATTTATAATTTCAGTTTATCTTGTACTTAAATGAAAACAAGTATGACCTAGAGAACAGGAAAGATATACTTACTTAGGATATGACTAGACTCAGAATTATGACAATTACTGACTTGACTTCCAAAACCCCAGGAACCGGTCTGTGGGTTTATTTGTTTTGGTAGGAGTGCGAAATAATGTACATACAGACAATACACACGTCCTCTTGAAAGAAAAAAGGGAGTTCCCAGTCCTTTGCTTGTAGCTATGACTGAGTATAATTAATAAATATGACTTAAGACTGAATTTTACAATTAGAGTCTACCCGGAAGCCGTTCTTCCGAGATCCCAAAATGGAGGTCACTCATTCCCAGATAGTCGGCGGAGTGAATCGAAACAGGCGTTGGTTTTGGGGCCTGTTTCATTACAAAAAATAAAAAATATTTTCTACTGACTCGACTCAATCTTACAACTTCCAGAACTACAGACTTAACTTCACTCAAATGTATATCTTTCTAGGTAAGGTCTAAATGTATATCTTTTTAGGTAAGCTCTATGTTTCATATATGATTACTGGTCGAATTCATTATAATGCTAGGCATAACAGACATCTTAAAAGTGTGTAGGGATCATTAACTTTATCACAGTTCAGGTACCAATTCTCAGTTAGGCTAGATTGATCTAATATATTCATTTCCAATGTTTTACTGGGTTACGACTACGACACACAACGAAAGGGGTCCTATTCACTAGATGATACACGAGCCATACATAACAATTAGTCAATTCACGAGCCATTTCTAATTACTAGTCGATACATAAGCCATTCTAACCATTATACTTTCACAAGCCAAATCTAGATTTAAATAATATATTAGGATTTACTATCATTCATTTATTAAATTAGTTACCAGTATGTTCTATTATTACCTATTTATGTTATCAACTTTAGCTAGTCGCATTCCAACGGCCTGTATTTTTTTTATAACACAACATTCAAGTGGTATGCCCGTCGTCGCACCGACCCTTCGTTATTTTTAGAAATGTTATCAACTTTAGCAAGTCGCATTCCTATGGCCGTAATTTTTTATAACATAACACTCAAGTGGTGCGCCCGCCGTAGCGTCGCCGCGACTCTTCGTTATTTTAGGTAAAATAGTGTAACATTTGATTCGTTAAATAAGCTCATGCCCTTCTGAGCAGATCTATATTTCGGTTTATTTAATCTTTCATTTTAAGTAAAACACTATCCTCCGGAAGCTTGTGTAATCTTGACTACCTAGGTTTACATAAGTAGGTATGTTAAGCAATAATAAATTATAGATATAGACTTTTGCATACTAAGTTGAGAACCTTTCTTATGTAGTAGGGTAAATTTTCTTATCAGGTCATGTATGTTATTGGGGTAATATATTCTATTAGTGGGGTCAGTTGTGTGAGGAGTTAGTATAAAGTAAATAGGGGCAGATATAAGGGTATATAATTAGGTGCTGCAACATAGGGTATCAGGTTCATATTCATATTTATTTCTTAGACGCAATTTAGGTTTAACACGTAACCAGGCTAACCAGGTTTTATATATATATATATTTCTTAAAAGTAATTTAGGGGTAGAGGGCAAAGTAGGCGGAAGGGGTTTGGTTAGGGTTTGACTAGACATTATTATTCTTTATATTCCTTTTAAAATATATTGACAGGGACCAGTTACAAAGCTTGGTGCACGTGACCAGGCTGTTCCAGGCTCATATAGGTTCGGGTAGGCAGGTCTTTAGGCTTCTAGGCGACTTAGTTTAGGCTAGGCTACTAGGCATTAGGCTGTTAGGTTAGGTAGGCCAGGCAAACAGTTACAAATAGGTGCCTTGTGCCAGGATCTGAACTTCTGTTAAATTCATCATCATCATCATTCTTTCAAAATAAGTGATGTGCCTCTCACATCACAAAGTTTTGCCGTGTAGAGATGCGAATTTTGCGATTGGAAATGAATATATATGTAGGCAATGATTTACTCTATAGGAATTTACTTATAGATTCTCTTCTCATTAGTTAGGGAAAACTTTAATTTCATTTGTGTAAAAGGTCAAGAATTTTTACTTTAGGAACATTAAAACTAACTTCAAACTTCTAAATAAATGACACCAGGTAGATAAATATTTTGATAACATTAGGTTACCATATTTTACAAATAACATTTTTAAAATCAAATAGTAAATTCACAAAACCTATAAAATAATGCAGATCACTATTTCAAATTTAAATTTTGTTAAAGCAGGCAAAGCCAGGAGCAAAAGCTAGTATAGTAACAATTTCAGTAGTCAATCTTGTTGTTTGATATTAAACATATATTCCAGGGATAATTTATTTCATTTTACTAAAATAAAATTGTCAATTTTCAGCAGATTTAAGTAGCACTAGATTTACAACATTCTTTTGTTTTATTTTACACATAGTAACATTCAAATTTATGGTTTAAATAAATAGCATGGTTCATTTGAAAGGTATAAATCCAATTTACAAATCTTTCAAGACATGATTTCATTCACTTACATTTAATGACTAGGAATTGTTGTCTCATAAAATATTAACTAGAGTTTTATTTGATTGGTTTGGATATTGCTTGATTAAGTTTGATTAAATCAGAGGTTGTACTAATTTTATTAGACAAATTATTTTCCATCAACAAAGTAAAAAGTCAGGCTTACCGAGTGTTTGGTAAGGTTATCTTACTTTTGGGTAAAGCTTATTGTAAAGATGGAATTTAAAAACGTTGTCAGGTCATTCTGTATAGAGTATTTAATATTTTAGCCAAGTTTCATCAAAATCTATGTGCTAGTTTTGATTTTATAGCCGACGCCATAAAAGGGAACGATAGAGAAAAAAGTTTAAAGTTACTATTTCAATACTAAACAATGTTTTCTCAAGTTAACAGCTTTAGGAATATCTTTTGTACATACAAGTAAATGTGTAAATTATAAACTCGACACATATTTAGGTATGCCAACTTTATTTCAGATTACAATAAAATAAATTCACTTTACTTACAGCAGCTCTATACCTAGCATAGATACTAACAAAATATGGCATGTAATAATGTTTCGATATATTAGATTAAATGTAAAAGTAATGAGAGCGAAGTCAGGTTAACATCATAGTTTATAAAATATGTCAACTTGATTTTACTACAAAAATAAACTGTTTGAAAACAGTTAGATTAAATTCACATATTTTTATTTTACGTGTAATCAAGATCGTAGTCGATATAATGTAAAGCAAGATTTTTAATAAAATAGCACATCACTCGTAAGCTTAAAAATAAAATAACATTATCTATAGCGAAGACAGTTAGTTCCAATTTTGTACGTTTAATACGGCGCTATAATCGTTTAATCAGTAGACCTGTTCAACCAAAAGTCAATGACAATAATTTACAGTAAATTCGCACGAATATTTGAATTACAAATATTTATTAGTAATGTAAAAGCGACTAGTTTTCTTGAATATTGCGGTATTAGAAGTTCAAATTGAGCAAATGATAGGATTTACAAATTTTTATATATAGAATCACCTCCCACGGGAAAAACTGGCTATATTAATGGTTCGCGTATGTTTTGACGATTATTATTGCAATATTTTAACCAACTACGTAAAAATAGAAATGTTTTCGAGAGATATTATCTGGGTTCGAATCCCGGATGGTGAAATTATTTGTGTTACATATTTTCTTTGATCTTGTTTTGTAGAAATGTTATGTTATTTGTATAACTATTTTAAAATCGTATCCGACAACGTTAAAGAGGCGATGTTTTCGAGTGTGAGAAAGAAGTTTAGTACTTGGGTTTTGTATACGTTGATAATATTACATAATTTTTTTTTATTATGCGCAAGGTACCTGATTTAGGGTTGTCAGTTGAGTGGTTTATGAAAATCTAGATTTAAAATAATTTTGCGGGCAAACGATTTATTTGAATTTTCCTGAAAGGTTAGAAGTTTTTCAGACGGGGGGTCGAATTTTAATAGGTTGTATTGTAAAAGGGGAAAGTTTATTAAGGGGAGATTATGAAAAAAAAAAAAAAACGGGGTTTTGTTAAGAGTAAATTTTATTTATAATTTTAAGAGGGAGATTTGGAGTAAATCTTCTAAAGAGGGTCAGGGTTGTTAAGAGTAAAGTTTCTTAAGAGGGGGTTTGTTATGGGTGTAACTTCATTTTTATTAAAATTATTTTTCCTCTTTTGGGGTTCGAAAAAAAAAACTGACCGGACTTATTTAGTTGTGACTTTGACTTTACTATCTTTGACTGAGTTCTTTATTTTGTGAGTTGCGACTTTGACTTTACCATCTTTGACTAAAATTTTAATTTCGTAAAAATTTATTTTATGATACCTAGATGATGTACTTGTGAGAATAGGGTTGTTATAAAAGAAAAAAACATTTGAAATATTTTTGAAAAAAAAAAATTCTCTGCAATAAGGGTTGCCATAAAAAAAAAAGGTTTTATTAAAATTATTATACAATTAGAAATAGTAATGTTAGAGATGATTGCAGCTAAGGGAAAATACACAATTGATAAAGCATACAAATTTAATTCAGTATGAATGTTTCTTAATCATAACATGGTTAAGATGTTTGAGGTAACTTTTACGGATGAATATAAATTAATTTTGTTGGATTTTCAATTAGATTTTATGTATGAATTATTTTGTAAAACGTTCAATAACAACATAATTTCAATAGTTGAATGTTTTATTTTGTTGAAATTTAAACTTTTAGGAGTTCCTTGAAATTTAATAGACGGGGGGTCGAGCATAGTTAATAATTGATTGAAGGAGTAATAACTGATATTAAATTAAATTTTAATAGTTTGTTTTGGAAAACGATCTAGTAATTTGATTATTTTGAGTAAAGTAAAATTTTGAAATGTGCAAAATTACTTCGTTCTATTTCAAACAGTACGGTATTACGCAGAGTCAGTGTGATTGCACAAAGAAAGGCGTGGTGGAAGGAGAGTGAGGTTTTTGTTTTAGATTTTCATATGTAAGACAGTGTGATGAATGATGGGTGATGAGTGTTTATATGTGGAAGTTATCTTTAGGGTTATAGAGTGGCATGCGGCATATCGATGCTAGATTTAGGACGGGTTTGTAAGGATTCGACGTTTAACATCACACTACATCAGTTAAGTCTCTTATAGGAGAAAATTTGGTGCTAGGGGTAAATTTTGACGACAGCAACATATGTTGCTTATAAGGGGCTTTAATACTGCACAAGAAGCGGACATGATACCTACTCACACTCCACATGCGCCCGACGATATTACTTAAACTGTGGTTGCGGCTTATGGTGAGATACAGCGGTCATCCGGTTTATTTTCATTTTTGCTTAAGGAGGTATCTGAATCTTGTTAGGGTCGTGTTGGTTAGTTCTAAGGTTAGCAAGAGCGATTTTAGACTGGTGACACGGGGTCGCTATGGTCGAGCAGTCTCACAAACTGTTTCCTTTCCAGGGTTTGGGAATCTCTGTAAATATGTTAATATAACGGTGGCTAATGTATTAATAAGCCATAATGTCAAGACATTGCAGGTTGACTAAAATTGGATGGGTTTAAATACACTTTATTCATATTGTGATAGGGATACACTTTCATTCGTTGACACATAATTATTATGTTGAAAATCAAATCCTAACAGACTTAAATTTTGCACTTGCATTCAGTTAAATGTAGATTATATTTATTAAATAGAAAAATATTTGTGATGAAATTTAAATTTATCTTGAAAAATTCGCTTCGTTTACATAACATTGCTCCTTCACGAATTTTGGGGGTCGGATGTAACGGTACAGGTTTACTGTCCCGTACAATTATACAAATATTTTTAATAAAAACTTGCCGATGAAGTTTAGTCATAAATAACCAACACTAAAAGACTTTATAATACTATTTTAATTAAGTTCTCCACATGCTTTTACTAATAAAAGATTAAAATAAATAAAACGATACCTCGATAATTTAATGTTTAACAAATTACTATAAAAATTCCTTCCAGTTGGTTTAATTATCACTGTAATTTTGACACATTTTTGTAGACAAAACGAAAATAAGAGTCTTCAAATCACAAAAATGAGTCGGTCAAATATTTCATTCTTTATTTCTTCATTATTAGATGTATTCTTTATATTTCATCATTATTATATTTCGTAAAGGAATCTAATTGCTTGAGTTTATAACTTATAACAATAATCATCAAAATCAAAATGGAAGACGTTTCGATTTTACACTGAAGTTGAATTAATTATGTTCGGAATAAACATCGCGTTCAAAGCAAAGACGCCATCTTGTGCATTTGTTGCGTAGGTCGGAAAATTGAGTCTATGCGCGATACGACGTCTGTGCGAAAAATCGGAAAAGCGGGAAAATTCGAGGAGTGGCGAAAAGCTAGCGAAGTCGATCTTGTGCGCAGAGCTCGGGAGAAAAGGTATGAGGTGGGGTGCGGGGTGCGGGGTGCGAGTCTGGTTAGTTTATAAGGAGTCGGATCGTGGGGGCGGCACGGAGAATCTATCGGATTTTTGAATAGCGCGTTTCTCTTTACTCTCTGTTCGAGGTTGCCTCATTTTGGGATATTATCGATATTAATTTTGCGTAATTTAAAGAAAAAAAGGGGAGTCATTTTATTATGATTAATGTTGAATTGCCTAAATAATTGTGGCTTATTAACTTTGTTGTGTTAAAATCTATTGTGGATTGTGTTTTAATTGTGTTTATTATGGAGATTAGTTCAGTGTTGGGAAAAATGTTTTAAGAAATAAATTACGTTCTTTTTAGCTACGTAATCCGAAAATAGTCAAGGCTTGGTTCGATGCTATTCCGACCTTAAGGTGGGGATGCGCGAATTGATACTTAACTCTTAGTACGAGAACTCTAGTGGAAAATAACGTGAAATGAATAGGGAAAGGCAATCGCAGAGTCTTTTTAATTTATAGTCCCAAAGTGACTTGCTGAGATGGGATTGTTACTTTCAAAGATTGTAATAATTTCTATTCTCGTCCAGGGGTTTTAGGTATACTTATGCTGTTCGTTGAGGTACGAACAGAGGCTGTGCTTGCTTAACTGCTTGAACATGCCTGGCTACCTCCGATTGGGGATTGGTTCTCTCTTATGGTTCTTGTAACGTGCGTTGAAGAGTTCGTGAGGTCGAATGACCGCAAAAACCTGAGTTATGAATCAGTTCTTGATTGTCACGGGCGCGAGTAGGAAAATCTTTTTATGCCGGGCCGATGGTATCATTAGATTTTTTAGGGAACTCTAGGAGCTGAATAGGATCGTGGAGTTGCTATCCAGACTGGTTAGGACAGTGTAGCAGGCGCGGAACCGGACGTGGGGAAACGCCTTTGTAGGAGGGACAGTTCCGTGTGGAAACCGATTTCCACGGGGTTAGAGATAGGACAACGTTGTTTAACAGATTAGGGCCGTATTGAGAAGTAGGTCTCGTCAGGAAGGTTTTAGGTACACTAACAATGAAGCACACACACCTTTCACCACAATTACACACCTTTAGAAACTCCTTGGCTTTCTGAAGACATGCACATTTCGTAAAGTTTGAAATTCTCTAGGTCTTTATTAATTAGGTAAATTAATTTTAATAATGGACATTAGCGTACTGAAAAACAAAATTTCATAAGGTCGCTAATTGTTCTTTGCATAATATTTTAGGTAGGGAAACTCTAGGTAGTTGATTTTAGGAAACCATTATGTAAGTAGGCGGTTATAAGTTTTGTAGGGAATAATAGGGACTTTAATGTTCTAAAAATTAAATTAATAAAGAGCATTGATAATATTCAAACTGGGGTTTGGAGTAAGATTATACAGTAAACAAATAACTTTAACTGGGCTTTAGTGTTCTAAAAATACATTCCATAAGGAACGCTAAGGCACAATAATCATATTTATCAAGGTTAAGAATTTTCATCATTGTAGGTGGAACTTGAAACCTAATACTAGTGTTCTTACATTATTAAATCGTCAAAACCAAAAATAATATTTAGAAAACAATAATAATAGACATAAACAAATAAACTGAAATTATAGATTTGATTTATTTTCAATTTAACTGGTTAGAATAACCATAATTAGCTTGAGTTCTAGCTAAATGATATTTACATATTATGTACATAAAAGTTGCAGAGTATTGTGACTACATACGGGCAAATAGATCCGTGTTTAATTAATAGTTTGGTGATTGCCAATCTATATTCTCAGTGAAAAGGTACTGTGAGTTTTGTTCTCCTTTAATGAGATCTAATAGGGCAAAACGTCCCTAGGTCAATTAGAATTCACTAGAAACAGGAATTCGACCTTTCTACATTGGATTTATTGAAGGATAGCACGACAAACAGAAGTCAGATTGACTGAACGATTTCATATTATTAATGGATGAAGATTATACTGGTTAAATTGTACAATATTTATAATTTCAGTTTATCTTGTACTTAAATGAAAACAAGTATGACCTAGAGAACAGGAAAGATATACTTACTTAGGATATGACTAGACTCAGAATTATGACAATTACTGACTTGACTTCCAAAACCCCAGGAACCGGTCTGTGGGTTTATTTGTTTTGGTAGGAGTGCGAAATAATGTACATACAGACAATACACACGTCCTCTTGAAAGAAAAAAGGGAGTTCCCAGTCCTTTGCTTGTAGCTATGACTGAGTATAATTAATAAATATGACTTAAGACTGAATTTTACAATTAGAGTCTACCCGGAAGCCGTTCTTCCGAGATCCCAAAATGGAGGTCACTCATTCCCAGATAGTCGGCGGAGTGAATCGAAACAGGCGTTGGTTTTGGGGCCTGTTTCATTACAAAAAATAAAAAATATTTTCTACTGACTCGACTCAATCTTACAACTTCCAGAACTACAGACTTAACTTCACTCAAATGTATATCTTTCTAGGTAAGGTCTAAATGTATATCTTTTTAGGTAAGCTCTATGTTTCATATATGATTACTGGTCGAATTCATTATAATGCTAGGCATAACAGACATCTTAAAAGTGTGTAGGGATCATTAACTTTATCACAGTTCAGGTACCAATTCTCAGTTAGGCTAGATTGATCTAATATATTCATTTCCAATGTTTTACTGGGTTACGACTACGACACACAACGAAAGGGGTCCTATTCACTAGATGATACACGAGCCATACATAACAATTAGTCAATTCACGAGCCATTTCTAATTACTAGTCGATACATAAGCCATTCTAACCATTATACTTTCACAAGCCAAATCTAGATTTAAATAATATATTAGGATTTACTATCATTCATTTATTAAATTAGTTACCAGTATGTTCTATTATTACCTATTTATGTTATCAACTTTAGCTAGTCGCATTCCAACGGCCTGTATTTTTTTTATAACACAACATTCAAGTGGTATGCCCGTCGTCGCACCGACCCTTCGTTATTTTTAGAAATGTTATCAACTTTAGCAAGTCGCATTCCTATGGCCGTAATTTTTTATAACATAACACTCAAGTGGTGCGCCCGCCGTAGCGTCGCCGCGACTCTTCGTTATTTTAGGTAAAATAGTGTAACATTTGATTCGTTAAATAAGCTCATGCCCTTCTGAGCAGATCTATATTTCGGTTTATTTAATCTTTCATTTTAAGTAAAACACTATCCTCCGGAAGCTTGTGTAATCTTGACTACCTAGGTTTACATAAGTAGGTATGTTAAGCAATAATAAATTATAGATATAGACTTTTGCATACTAAGTTGAGAACCTTTCTTATGTAGTAGGGTAAATTTTCTTATCAGGTCATGTATGTTATTGGGGTAATATATTCTATTAGTGGGGTCAGTTGTGTGAGGAGTTAGTATAAAGTAAATAGGGGCAGATATAAGGGTATATAATTAGGTGCTGCAACATAGGGTATCAGGTTCATATTCATATTTATTTCTTAGACGCAATTTAGGTTTAACACGTAACCAGGCTAACCAGGTTTTATATATATATATATTTCTTAAAAGTAATTTAGGGGTAGAGGGCAAAGTAGGCGGAAGGGGTTTGGTTAGGGTTTGACTAGACATTATTATTCTTTATATTCCTTTTAAAATATATTGACAGGGACCAGTTACAAAGCTTGGTGCACGTGACCAGGCTGTTCCAGGCTCATATAGGTTCGGGTAGGCAGGTCTTTAGGCTTCTAGGCGACTTAGTTTAGGCTAGGCTACTAGGCATTAGGCTGTTAGGTTAGGTAGGCCAGGCAAACAGTTACAAGTGGTAGCGAGGCGGGAATATGGCAGAAGTTGGACCGGGCTGGAGTGGGAGCAGGTGACGGGAGCAAAACGGGAGTGCGACGGGAGCAAGGTGGACGTGGAAAATATGTGAGGCAGGAGTGGAGTAGAAGCGAGGTGGGATCGAGACAGGAGCTGAACGTGAGCAGGGTTTGAGCGAGTTAAAAAAGAGGACGGCAGTTTATTCTTCATTTAAATACATTAACGTTTGACCACATACTCGACCCAAATAGATTGAGTCGTCAGTTAGGTTGGAGCGCAGCGGATGTGTTTTCTTACGCGTACGAAGTCGTGGGTACAGCTAGCTTATAAAAAAACCGTAGATTTCTAAAATTATCCATCCTTAGTTAGTACATAATGTTTTAATAATTATGTATTAAAGTAATTTTACTCGATGACAGCGAGAAAAGTTATGAAGATATTAGAGTACCAGCTAGAGTACAATGGCTTTACCGAAACACGTTACGTTGAATCTAATCTAATACCTGTGTCTATATATTTAGAATCTGAATCTGGAAAACGCCTCCAACGATTTTAATGAAATTTGATTTGTAGGTAGATTAGGGGACGATAAATCGATCTTGCTAGGTTTCGACCCCGGGTTTGCTCGTATTTTCAGTCCTAAAAAATCCAAGCGGAGCTCGGTCACCCAGGTACTTGGAAATAAGACAGGCAACATGAGACGGTTGAGACTGATCTCAAAACCGTCTCAAGCTGTCTGTCTTATTTCGGCAATTTATATTTCGAGCCGGCGACATGTTGAGTATTTATTATTAAGTTTTTTTTTTGGTAAGACCGTAAATGATAAATTAGCCTGCCTTTGAATCAATATAATTATGCCTAGTTGTATAAAAAAACCGGACAAGTGCCAGTCAGACTCGCCCACCAAGGGTTCCGTACAAACTAAATAAAAGGGGGAAATCATATATATTTTTTTATATTTTCCTTCATAAACCAAAAAATATACATCGTAAAAATATTTAACACATTCCTTGCTCACCACTCGGATCCGAGTGGCGCGGGGCTATAGTACCGGCGCCTCCCACTCGGATCCGAGCAAGCGTCCCGTTCATTTTGTAGTAGTCAGTAAACCGCCGGCGTTTGAGGCAGTCAACGTTGCTTTGCGCGGCCACTCTGTACTTAATCAAAATTCGCCTAAAAAGTTTTGGTTCCCAGCTGAAGTGAAGGGTCTGCAGAGGGCGAAGAATGTGTTAAAAACCTGTTTTAGCTTATGCTAATGAGGCTCTTTCATATGATACCCCACATCATCATCATCATCATCTCAGCCATAAGAAGTCCACTGTTGGACATAGGCCTCCCCCATGGATTTCCAAAAAGACCGATTGGAAGCGGCTTGCATCCAGCGTCTTCCCGCTACTTGTATGAGGTCATCTGTCCATCTCGTGGCTGGTCTTCCTACGCTGCGCTTGCCGGTACGTGGTCTCCACTCGAGAACCTTTCGGCCCCATCGGCCATCAGTTCTACATGCTATGTGCCCTGCCCACTGCCACTTCAACTTACTAATCCGTTGTGCTATATCGGTGACTTTTGTACGTCTACGTATCTCTTCATTTCTGATTCGATCTCGTAGAGAGACTCCGAGCTTAGCGCTCTCCATAGCTCGTTGCGTGACCTTGAGCTTCCTCATAAGGCCCATAGTTAGGGACCACGTTTCAGTGCCGTATGTCATCACTGGTAACACACACTGGTTGTAAGCTTTCGACTTGAGGGACTGGGGAATATTGGACGAGAAGACGCTTTTAAGTTTCCCGAACGCTGCCCAGCCGAGTTGGATACGACGATTGACCTCCCTTGTAAAGTTGGACCTGCCTAATCGGACCGTCTGTCCTAGGTAGACGTATTCGTCAACAACATCAAGAGTGAAGTTCCCCTCAGATATTGGGGTGGGCACTACATGGGCGTTCGACATAACCTTCGTTTTGTCCATGTTCATTTTGAGGCCCACCCGTTGGGAAACTCTATTGAGGTCTTCGAGCATCGTACTGAGCTCTTCCATCGACTTTGCCATGACTATTATATCGTCGGCAAACCGAAGGTGAGTGATGTACTCGCCGTTAATATTAATGCCGAGCCCTTTCCATTCCAGAAGCTTATAGGCATCTTCCAAACCGGCGGTAAACAGTTTCGGAGAGACAACGTCTCCCTGCCTCACGCCTCTTTTCAATGAAATTACCTCTGAGTTCTGGTCTTGTACTCGGACTGACATGGTGGCGTTATTGTACAATCACTTCAGCACTTCGACATACCGATAGTCAATACGGCATCGCTGGAGAGCCTCAAGCACCGCCCAGGTCTCGATCGAATCAAAGGCTTTCTCATAGTCCACAAACGCTAAGCAAAGGGGCAAGTTATACTCTTCGGTCTTCTGTATCACTTGCCGCAGCGTATGGATGTGGTCTATGGTACTATAGCCTTTTCGGAAACCGGCTTGTTCGGGAGGCTGGAAGTCATCAAATCTGCGTTTAAGACGATTCGTGATGACCCTTGGAAACAGCTTATAGACATGGCTCAGAAGCGAGACGAGTCTGTAGTTCTTCAGCAAAGTGTTGTCTCCTTTTTTGAAGAACAGCGCCACCTCGCTTCTTTTCCATGCTTCTGGCGTTGTACCTTCAAGCACGACGGAATTGAAGAGCCTCTGAAGGACTTTCAATACCGGTGTTCCACCCGCTTTCAATAGCTCTGATGTAATTCCGTCGTCGCCCGGTGCCTTGTTGTTCTTGAGCTGTTTCAAGGCCATCCTAATCTCGTACAGGCTGATGTCCGGGATATCTTCGGTATAATGTCGAGTCAGTTTGGCTCTTGGATCTTTGCCCAAACGGCTAACAGGTTTTGCCACCGATGTGTATAACTCCATAGAACCTCTCGATTTCCCTCAAGACTTCTGCTTTGGTCGACGCTATACTGCCATCTTCCATATTCAGCTTCGTCAACTGGCTCTGCCCAATAGACATGTCTTACCATTCGGTGATCACTTCCGGTTTTAACCATGTTGATCACAGATACATCATTGACATCATATTTGTTTCTTGGTGGTCAGGATGAAGTCTATCTCATTATTCGTAGAACCATCGGGACTCAACCAGGTCCATTTCCTATGAGGTGGCTTCTGGAAGAAAGAGTTCATCATGAAGAGTCCCTCTTTCTCCAGAAAGTCGGCCAACCTCTGTCCCCTGGAGTTCCGTTGTCCATATCCAAATTGCCCCACTCTCAACTCACTTTCGCATTTCCTGCCCAGCTTAGCATTGAAGTCCCATAACAACATTAAAATAAGTCTCAGAAGTGTGTATGGCCCTACTAATGTCCTCATACATCACCTCCACCTCATCATCCGAGTGTGCCGAGGTCAGTGCGTATACCTGGATGACCTTCAACGAATATCTCTTGGATACTCTGAGTATCAGGTACGCAACCCTGCTCGATACACTGTTGATGGCAAGAATGTTGTTAACAAGGGACTTGTGGACGAGAAACCCGACACCACCTTGGGATTGTTGGTCGCCCTCCCGGTAGTATAGTAGGTTACCGGATTTCAGGGTTCTCGTGTCCTCCCCCTCTCGTCGGACTTCTGATAACCCCAGGTTATCCCAATGTAACCTACTCATTTCTTCTTCCAGCTCAGCTAGCTTCTCGTCTGTCCTCATCGTGCGAATATTGTGTGTTATCAGGGCCAGTCGTTGTTTATGCAGGAGGTGGTAGCCGGATCTCTTCCGGAGATTCTTGGCACTCCTTGCTCCGCCGTGACCGGGACCGCTACCGTAGCCCGGAAAAGCGGAGCTGCCGGGGACTGGGGGCCTGGTTTTTTCGTTGCTCATCATAGGGGTTTTGCCATTACTCGCCACGCTTGGCATGCGGGTTGGTGAGCGCAGTGGGTAGCGTTTTCCGTAGAGGATGCTGCTGCCCATCTCTGGTAGTATTTTCCTTAGCCGGTTCTTACGGCACCCACGGGAAGAGAGGGGGAGGTACTATTCTAAGCCGGTACCCCACGGCAAACGGCAACGGCACGAGATACCCCACATGATACGGTTAATTCACTTTAAAATTTGGGCCCTCATTCCTTGCATAGAGACACTATTTTTTTGTGATTAAATTAAAAATGACCAGTTCCCAGATTTTTTCCTATATATGTACTCTAACACAATGCTTCTTGCCAAATTTCAGAGTTCTAGGTCAACGGGAAGTACCCCATAGGTTTTGATTCCTCTGTGAGTGTCGAAATGTGCGTTTTTTACGACATATTCGGCTGTAACTTTTATATACGAAAACTGAGAAATTGTATTTTTCTTTCAGCAGCAAGATACTATGGATATGCGTATATGGTTTTAATTTATAATTTAATTAAACTCGATACCTTCACGCGTTCCCAGATAAAGGTCTTGACACCCGGATGGACGGACAGACGGACAGACGGACAACAAAATGATCCTATAAGGGTTAAGTCGTTTTTTCCTATTGAGGTACGGAACCCTAAAAACCATCTAGTTAATAGGCATTTGATAGACCATCAGGTAAACAATACGTCAAAACTAGACCATTATGAGGCCGAATCAAAGAAAACTGATTAAGCTATAGATAGGGAGAACCAGCTTATTCCAAGACATCAACCAACGGTAATTTATTTGATCGACCCACCTTCCTAATCAACGAACATCTAGCTTGCGCCTGTCCGGGTCCGGACCGCTTCAAAAACTACTCGACTTGGGACGTCTATATATATATATATATATATATATTTATTTATACAAGATAGATCTACGATTGATCACCAACTCGCCTGATGTTAAGCGACGATGTGGTCGAGGATGGAGCTCGCCGATCTAGAAGATATCTATTCACTCTAGCCTTGAAAATTCCAAGATTGTAGGTCTCAGGAAACAGAGATGGCGGCAAAGAATTCCATTCTTGTGAAGTACGCAACAAGAATGTAGATCGATATCGCTGAGTACGGATTTCAACTTAAATTCATCTTAATCAAAAACATTGAACTTAATCAAAAGGTTAACCTTTTAGTAATCTTAAGTTATCTTTGGACTGGATTGGAGAAGCCCGACATGACAAGCGAGATTGGAGAAGGCCGACATGACAAGCGAGATTGGAGAAGGCCGACATGACAAGCGAGATTGGAGAAGCCCGACATGACAAGCGAGATTGGAGAAGCCCGACATGACAAGCGAGATTGGAGATGGCCCACATGACAAGCGAGATTGGAGAAGGCCGACATGACAAGCGAAATTGGAGGAGACCGACATGACAAGCGAGATTGGAGAAGCCCGACATGACAAGCCAGATTTAATTAACTTTGGACTGGATTAGACAAGCCCGACATAACAAGCGAGATTTGAGGACTGATTAATACGAGTACCCCTCCAATCACAACATCAATAAAAATAATAAATAATAAAGTTATTTTTATTTTCAATCCTCATGCACAATTATTTTTACATGCAATATTTATAATATAATAAATAAATAACACTGATTTTATGTAATCAAATCATATTAATATTAATTTTTAGGGTTCCGTACCCAAAGGGTAAAAACGGGACCCTATTACTAAGACTTCGCTGTCTGTCTGTCTGTCTGTCTGTCTGTCTGTCATTCTGTCTGTCTGTCTCCAGGCTGTATCTCATAAACCGTGATAGCTAGAAAGCTGAAATTTTCACAAATGATGTATTTCCGTTGCCGCTATAACAACAAATACTAAAAATTAAAAAAAAAAAAAATTAAGGTGGGTCCCCATACAATAAACCTGTTTTTTTCGTATTTTTTTGCTCAATATTAAAAACGGTAACAGGTAGACGCTTCAAATTTTCACAGAATATTTACTTGTATATTACCTTTCAAAATAAATAATTAAATAACAATAAAGTAAATATTAATGGGGGGCTCCCATACAACAAACGTAATTTTTAAGCAATTTTTACTCGATCTTAATTAACAGGTAGAAACTTGAATATTTGTAAGTAAATATTTAGAAATATATTAACGTATTCGCGCGAGCGTCGTTATGTTGCCCGGATGTGTATCGAAAACCTACCTATAAGTTTGCAATTTACTACTTGGAATTTCGTTGATTTCTCGTTATTTTATAAACAGAACTAAACTTTGTAGTATTATAGATGATAGTACGGAACCCTTCGTGCGCGAGTCCGACTCGCACTTGGCCGATTATTTCCCTATCTTTTACTATGGTTCCCCATTCTTTGTCTGCAACAGCTCTAATATCGTCGCACCACCTCCTGCAAGCCCTTGGCGCCCTTTTCGTCTTTTCCTACTTGGTCCATTCCATTTCGTTGTTTCGATGATCGATCGTCCATCTTTTATCTTCGTATCGGGCAAGGTGGCCTGCCCATCGCGATTTTAATCGTAGACTATGATATAGAACATCTATCAATTTAGTTTTCTTCCTTCTCACTTTTCATTTTGTATTTTTCTTATTTTGAGGATGCTTCTCTCCATCGATTTTTGACAAGTGACAAGCTTAATAACGAAATTTGAAAAAAGCCTAAAAAGGATAGATTAAAAAAGCAGACAAGTGCGAGTCAGATTCGCCCACCGAGGGTTCCGTACAAACTAGTAGATAAAAAGGGGAAATCATATATAAATTTTTATATTTTCCTTCGTAAACCGAAAAAAATAAATCATAAAAATATTTAGAAACCTGTTTTAGCTTATGCTAATGAAGCTCTTTCATATGATACCCCAGATGATACGGCTTATTCACTTTAAAATTTGGACCCTCATTCCTTGCATAATGACCCTATTTTTTTGTGATTAAATTAAAAATATCCAGTTTTTGGATTTTTTCCTATATGTATATTCTAACACAATGCTTCTTGCCAAATTTCATAGTTCTAGGTTAACGGGAAGTACCCCATAAGTTTTGATTCCCTTGTGAGTGTCGAAATGTGCGATTTTTACGACATATTCGGATGTAACTTTTCTTTACAAAAACCGAGAACTTTTATTTTTCTTTCTGCAGCAAGATATTATGGATTTACGTATATGGTTTTAATTTCAATACGATAACTTCACGCGTTCCCGAGATACAGATCTTGACACCCAGACAGACAGACAGACAGACGGACAACAAAGTGATCCTATAAGGATTCCGTTTTTTTCCTTTTGAGGTACGGAACCCTAAAAATAATCATCGAAATCAGGTAATGTTTAGGGAAAACCGTTTTCTTGTTCTAATATGGAAGAGCGCGCGACCACGCATCATACGAATCAGTATGTACTTAGCGAGTATCACAATCAGTTAGGTAAGATTATATAGACCCCGATATCGGCTTACGTACACAACTGAAAGTAAAGTAATTAAATGTAATCACCGTTATAACTGATACAAGTATGTCATTAATTTCATATAAACAACACTCGGGGGCCGTAAAATACGACATTCAGGGGTTTAGCGATGACAGCAGATAACGACGCGGGATATGGGACTGCAGTAGTATCTTCTTATAATGTGATAAGACTCACGCGGACTGTAGACTCGAGAATACCGACAATATTTCTGATCTCCAGCAGCCGCTCTCTTCAGCGGTTTCTCTGGATGTAGGCTAGAGGTTTTGGTGTTACTGTATTAAGGTTTATTTGTGCAATAAAAAAAAGGTACTTGATAGTATACGGTTAGAAGTGACTCACTGGTTGTACCACTCTAAATTTAAGCTTCGTAATAATGTCGAATATTGCGTTTTGCTATGATCTCTTAGGGACGAACATAATAAACTCCAATCTAAAAATGGTTTTAATTACAAGCTTTTACAAATGCAATGATTCTCACGATTACCAAGAAACTGAATCCATGCTCCACGATTTCCTATTTGGTAATTTTCCATCTTATTTTCCTGCTCATCCATCAAAACCCTCATCACAGACACCTCATGACATCTATATGCAACCAAGAATTGTTCACTCATACAGCTCTAGGCACTAGGCTCCATTCATCGGCATCAGATCAGCTTCACGATACAAATTATGATTAGGTGCGTTGTCACCAAATTTACATACATTGTATGTATGTCATATCGCAGCATGATCTGTAATGGAAGTAGTATCAACTCCAAAATATTGAATTGTCAAAACGTCCGCCGTCCGTTTTATTAAATATACACGAACGCTAGTAATGAATTTTAAAACTGTTAATGCCCAAAATAAAAGTTTGATCGTGACAGTATTGTCACTACGTCCAAGTAATTGTTGAGCTAAATCGCTAATGATTGTGGGTCTAGTGAAGTTCTAGAAGGTTGTCTGTTGGTACCAATCGGCGGCGACCAATTGCGCTTATTAATTTCGTTAGGGGACTTGCGCGAGCGCACACATCGCTGAGATTTTAATTCATCATCATTACGTCTTGGCTGACTGACTTTTGACTGGCCTTGTGGCTCAGTTGGTAGTAGTCTGCTTGCTGAGCTGTAGGTCGTGTGTTCGATCCCTACCCAGGGCAAACATTTATGTGATGAGCATGGATGTTTGTTCTGTGTCTGGTTGTTTCTATGTATCATATTGTAACGATGGCAACGAAGTTGTTTACGTTCATTTGTCACTTTCAAATAATTGGAACAATGCATGGAAGAATTTCCCAGTGCCGAATGGCCCAGTGGTGGCGACCCTTGCTTGTCGTACGAGAGGCACTGGGTTTAAACGAGATTCTTTATTTAATTTTAATAAAGAATCTCGTCAACATTCTCGAAAGATCGGAACAAATGAAAAAAACGAAAAAGAAAGAATGAGAAAGAGATATAGGAAACAAAATACGACTATTGAAATTAAATGTTCTGGAAGAAATAAATGATGAACGAAATGACTATCTAAATTGAAGCTTCTAGAAGGTCCTGCGGGGTATATAAGGAGCCGCAGTCGCGGTCAGAGGGCAGTTGAGATACAAGTGGCATAAAGGAGAGTCGAAGAAAAGTTACAAGTGAAAGTGAAGTGAACAGTGTAGTGAAGAGACAAGTAATAGTGAAGTGTGTTAACGCGCTAGATATACGCACGTGTACTCTATGTCGGAAGCGCACCGAGACTGTAATTATTGACGGTATAGTGTGTGTTATAGATTAAAGTGCTCTGTAAAAGACAGTACGTGTCTGTAAATAAACGTGCTTGCAAATATCATTGTCTCCTTCCAATCCCTATCTATACCCACTTCCCGTAACAATATGTATATATTTACAAAAAAAAAATTATATAAGTATTCTATCAGCCATCTAGTCCCATAGTACAAGCTTTGCTTAGTTTAGGCTAGATGGTGCTGTGTGAAATATCCACTAATATCTATTTATTAATCATCTCACCCACAAGAAGTTCACTGCTGGACATAGGCCTTCCCCATAGATTTCCAAAAAAAAAAAGATGAAAACGGCTTGCATAGAGCGTATTCCTGCCGTTTGTTTCTTTTATCTGTCCACCTTGTGGTTGGTCTTCCTACGCTGAGCTTGCCGATATGTGGTCTTCAGCCCTATCGGCCATTAGTTCTCGTGCTATGTGACCTGCCCACCGCCACTTTATACTTGCTAATCCACATTTGTTCGGGTTTCTTCATTTCTGGTTCGATCTTGAAGAAAGACTCCCCAGCATAGTCCTCTCCGTAGCTTGTTGCGTGTTTATGAGCTTCCTTATAAGGCCCATAGTGAATGGCCATTTCTCCTAGGTAGATCTAGTAGAATACTACTTATAAACAAAATTCTGCAAATACAGCTTAAGAAATTTAGATAGTAAAGCCGATTCTAACGTCACATGAAAATCTGTAAAATGTGGTAATGCCTGTTATCAGGGCCGTAGCCAGGAATTCATTTCGGGGGGGTTCAGCAATGGACATGGGCATAGCTTATAGCCTTCTCATAGCGGGGGGGGAGGTAGAGAGTCTGCGGCCATGTTGTCCCATATCTTACGTATAATGTGCGAGCGGGAAAATTTTAGTGGTGTTTTATAGTAATATGCTTTATTTCTCGTATTAGTGAATTCACAGTACTTCCATGTCAACATAATATGAATGCGCGAGCGAAGCGAGCGCGAATTTTTTTAGTGTAATATGCAAAATTTTCGTATTTGTGAACTCACAGTACTTCTATGTCAAAATAATAATAAATGCGCGAGTGCGAAAATTTTTGTGGTGTTTTTATAGTAATATGCTTTATTTCTCGTATAGTGAACTCATAGTACAGTTCCCATCACGTAAAAAGAACGCTGGTTTGTTTGCACTTACGAACAAACCAGCAAAAAAATTTCTTCTTCAGATTTTTTTTTAGTAGTGTTTTATAGTAATATGCTAAATTTCCCGTATTTGTGAACTCACAGTACTTCTATGTCAAAATAGTAATAGTGCGCGAGCGCAAAAATTTTTGTGGTGTTTTTATAGTAATATGCTTTATTTCTCGTATTAATGAACCCACAGTACTTCTATGTCAAAATAAAAGATTTTTTAAAGGTTTTTAATATTAAATCATGGAAGTGATTTGATTCATTGATAGTGTTAGCGAGTCCTAGATTTTCGTGGACCAGATGAATCAAATAAGTAACTGTGTTAAAAGGAAATACCCGACTGGTAAAGAGCGACTTAACGCTATCAAAAATTATAAATACAACCATTTGAATCCTAAATATAAATATATGACTTTATAGAAAATTACAAACATACCTACAAGAACGCGCAAAAAGTTTGGTTAGTGGCTATTTTTAGTGAATTATTTGCTCGTATTAGAAAGTTCACGGCACTTTAATGATCAATACAAATAAAGATCAATATGAAACAATCATGCGCGAGCGAAGCGAGCGCGAAACTTTTTGAAGCATTTTATAAAATTATTGAAGCCTGGAAGAATTTTTATAATGGCCAGGATTTCGGGGGGGGGGGGGCTTGGACCCCCTAAGCCTCCCCCTGCCTACGGCCATGCCTGTTATCATTACAAATACAAGGAACGAACACATACACCCAAACACATGGTCCCACCTTCATAGGTAACCAAACAAAATTTATTACAATGGAATTATGTAAGTGTACGGAATTAAAAAGAATAAATTAAGATCGTAAAGACTGAGTGGCCAGCCCTAATCCTACTTACTTATTAAAAATAACCCAAGAAAACATATGGCAGCAACTGAAAGCAATGAGAGAAAAAGATTCATCTAAATGCAGAACCTTTAAGAATAGCAGTAGAACAATGTGGCTGATGAAATTTGCTATAAAATAGTGGCTAGTATTCTTCGGCAGATAAACATGCATATAACTAATCTGTAGAACAACCTAATTATGAAAGAATTAGAAGAGAGAAATATTATGTATATAGTGTCATCTGTTACGTTTAATAAATCCATGGAAGCTAAAATTAAAGCCCTCGAACGAGTTAGTCTATCTTTATGACTTCTGCAGATAAAATAACCACCAAAACTGTATATCTGTAATTCCTTATAATCTTTGATTAGCTGGGTATGTTGATAATGCTGCCATTTTGTTATACAAAATGTTTTATTTACTTTCAATAACTGAGTCACTTTAAGAATACCAGATAGTATAAACGGAAAAGTACCAAATGACAGAATAGTTTCTGGAGTATTTCATAACGATGTCGTTCTTAAACAATTATTATCATCAAAAGAATTTCTTCATCCTATTGTTAGAGAGAGCTGCTTATAGCCTGTCTCTCATTGTGTGAGCTTCCTCAAGCCTGTGGCTGTCGAGTGTCGCGTGTAGTAGGTCTGTATCGACACGCCATTATAACAATATCAACTCCCGTGTCACAGTTCCACGACCAATACTCCTCTTGCCTTATTCTACTAGACTATTTTCATTTACTATTTTGTCTATTTTTATTGTCCTTTTGTGTATGTGCGACGATTAAGAGTCCATCGTACGTCTCGCTCGCGCATACCCACAGTTTTAAAGATATAAAATGACTGCAAGTTAATTTACATACATAAAAAATAGTACATAATATGGTCAATGCATAAAATAATTTTTAGATATAAGATATTAACGCAAAAATGTTTTTTTATGTATGAAAATTTACTTCGATCAAATTGAATTTATGTCGAATATTTATGATGTTTTCTAATTTTACAAACGACGATTTTTTTATAAGTTCATTTTATATCTTGCAAGTTTGTACGACTCGTGGTGGAACAGTTCGAACATAGTTTTTAACCTACTTCAAAAAAAGATGTTATATGCAGTTGTATTCAAAATGAGTCACTCATGTAAGACCGTGACATTCACTCGATCTGTTTCACGTTATTTGAGAGGAGACTGTTAATCACAACATTGTTTGAAAAGTCTGTTATAAATTTGTTAGAATTTTAAGATTTTCTGAGTATTTACGCTCTCTGTAAGCACAATGATGATTAATTGAAATCAATTAAGTACAGTTTGTAACGTTGACTTCCAACTTTTCTGTATAAGCAAGTAGCCAGAAACAAACAGCACGATAGATAGATATATACGAATTTGAGCATTATGAACGAAGCACACATTAATCAGGTTACCTTGTGCGCGCGCGCATGGTCCTCGAGCCGTAGCGGAGGCGGTAAGAACTGCTCCTCCCAGGACTTGGCATCACCATTGAGGGCTCCTGTACCGTTGGCCACCCCAGTGCCGTTGTGCAGGCCGTTTAACTGCCGCTCTTGGGGGTGGGGCTTCACCGTCGCCGCCGACATCTCGCTGTCTCTCTGCAACAAATATAACACAAATGTATAAAACTGTCATGTCTGTCACTGATTCACAACTCACAACCTAAATGTATTTTTTTGAGTTTCATCACTAATGTGAGGTATGATTTCTGTGGTGAAATGCGAACGACCCAACCAATGATAGCACAAAACCGTGGCAGAATCAAAAAGATGAGTTGACGTGTCATTGTCACTAAGCTCTAGGCCCGTATATGCATTATGCACATGCATCTATCGTTGTCTAGAGGAATTCTCTAGTTCCACGACATGTCAATTCTTTCTTATGATCTATTTATAATTATGTATAATATAAAACTGCTACAAGCAATGTAATAGGGTAACTGTCTCACTGTTGAGCAATGATTGTCCCCGATTCCTTCCATTCTCCTCGTTCCTTCATCCCACTCAACCCAATCCTTTTTGAATATATCAATCCTCGATGTTTTTAAACAGAGCAGGTTAAACCATTCCCAAAAATGTTTCGATCGATTCGAAAACATTAACTTTTCTATTGATTTCTGAAGAGAAATAAATACTATTTTAAACTATCACGGTCATTCATTAAAACGCTATTATTATTACCGGGATATTCGCCGATTCGATTCGGGGATATCGGAATTTCAGTCTTTCAGACTTTTTTATGTAGAAATAGGTTCGCGCTTGACCGCCATTTCGCCTGATGTTAAGCGACGAACATGGTGCATGTAACTGTGCCGAAATATCGGGAGCTCAAAATTAACGCGAACCACGGTAAATAGGTATCCCGTTAATAATAATAGTGTTTTGAGAAATAAATACTTATGCAATTTCTCTGTATGCGTAATTCAAGCGATGATCGTTTGTAATATGTTTAGAACTGTATATAATATATTTTTCACTCCTCTTGCTCTAAAAGTCCGTCACTGTAGCTTATTAAAGCGGGGCTAAAATAGCATTTTAAGCTCTAGGGGATAATTTTTTTTTTTTTTTTTAATTATCTGTTACCAATGAGCCTACATACACGAAACAGTCTTTGTTCAAAAGTAGAATAATCTCTTTGGAATATAATTACATTCTCTTTGCAAACATCTCGTTAAATATCCAGAAATGTACAAATTATACAAATGTAATAGGGCGAATTCTGTGAAATTGTACATATCATTTTTAATAAAATAAACTTTGAATTATTGCATTGGATTATTTTATTTTCTCGCACTCGTAGTGAAAAGTAGAGTGTAACACAAGGGGCTAAAACGACCCATTGTAACGAGGTAGATTTTAACTAGAAACCGAGTTACAATGGGTTTTTAGCGCCGTGTGTCTATTATTGTGTTGTTCTAGATTTTTCAGGCTCAGCTAACTGCTAGCTGATTCATAAGCATTTTTACTAAAAATAATAATAATGTTTGAACAGTATGGAATAATGTGACGATATTACTACATGGAATCATAACACAATAATGGATTAATGCTTGTAGCAATTACCTCATATCGCTTAATGAAATGAAATGGACAAATCTTAGACAAATCTTTGTAGAATAGCTAGTAATTAAATAAATTAGTAAATACTGCGCAATTAGCATAGACGGTAGGCGATAATCATATGTCTAATCATTTATCGGCATGACTAGCAACATTCTTCCGGCGGCGGTATCAGCGCGCGACGACCGCCGCCGGCGCGGCGACGGCCGGCGCGGCCGCCTGGCGGCGCGGCGGACTGATATTGGCTCGAGATTCCGCGATAACTACCACCACTCACACTACATCCTCATTCATTAGTTAGGTAATTAACATTTTCCATTGTAACATTTTTTTATGTGTATTATTAATTGTATTATTTCCATTTTGTAATTATGGGCTTCAGTGACTTGTAATAAACTGATAATAATTATTATTATTTTTGCTATGTTTATCAATATTCTCGACTGTAAAACGTATAAATTTTACAATAAGAAAAAATATAGAAAATGTCGAGTGAAGAGCAGGCACCGGCAAGCTCCGCTGCCGCCGTGTGGCTCCTTGTGGGTACTGGGCTACTGGGTACACCAGCCACCAGATGTACCTGCAGACGACTCCACAAGTGGCAGGAAGACCGAGCAACCGCAGATTCTATCTAGAAAGATGCTCTGTACAAAATAATGTACAAGTGAAAGTGTACTGTTCATATTCGTGTGTGGGTTAGTAGAATGTTGCACACCGACTAGCGAATATACATTACTACCGTTATTAATATCTCGTACGTGACGTAGGTGTGCCTGTTGGTATTCTCGCGAGGTACTTATATTGCTCGCAGCCTCACTGAGTATAATCAATAAAGTATGTCAAAACTAGCCCTGTTATACCTACAATGTTCAACCTACATTGTAATTATTATAATCGAAATATATCATTAGCGCATTACGTAGGAAGGATATGCAGGCGCGGCGTGACGCGGCGTCGCGTCGGTCGGGCCCCGGCCCGCGGCGCGCGGCGCGCCTCTCGCGCACGGGCTCGACGCGTCGGTCGGGCCCACGGCCCGCGGCGCGCCTCTCGCGCACGGGCTCGACGTGTCTGGAGACTCACCTCAGTACTTGGCCCGACAAACACCACCTCTTTGCTTGGCCCAAATGTGTGTTAATACGTGTCAGTGTCAGCGGCAGATTAAAGACTTTCGATGCAATTTAAATTCATATAAAAATCCCATAATTAAAAAAACTATTTTTTCTATTTTCTGAAAAAAAATCGTTCGACTATTGTACATTATAATAAGTGGCCAAGACCGTGTCGAGACATGCATATTCCGTAATTAATGCTGTAATTTAAAAGAAAACTACTTGGAGAGTATTTTTTGATCAGACTTCAGACTACTTTGCAAAAAGGTCAATGACATCAGTACAGCGTTTTGTATATTTATCGCTATAAATCGAAAAGTTGTTATACAAAATATGGATCTACCTTATAAGATTCACAACTGTTAGACAAAACTCATTTTATGAAAGTGTAATATAATATATATAATACCTAAATTGTTGAAGTAATGATTAATCATAAATTTCTAAGTCCGATAGTTTAGAAATGCAGGGGAGGTGACACATTTTTTTCACCTTTGGCGGGCTATCTCGCTCGCAATACATCTGAGATTATTTTTTATAAAATCGTTGTCTTACTTTAAGAAACCTATTCAACGATACCCCACACGACGGGGCGAGGTTGAAACAAATCATCCCTTCTTTATACATAATATGTATGGAGTGCCACCTCTATTTTTTTTAAATTTCATTACGGCATTTTAAGCGGCTTAAAGAACACACATCTATATGCCAAATTTCGTTTATGCAGGGCTGATAGTTTCTGAGTAAATGACCATGGGATGCGGAGAGACAGACGAACATGGCGAAATTATAAGGGTTCCTCGTAATTACTACGGAACCCTTAAAATGACAAATCAGACAAGCGGTGCTCTACCGATGCGCTATGAATATGATCAACTTAGGTAAGTAGACTGGTCTGCGTGCCGTGTTGTCACTCACACGTCTGAGGAAGACTATTAATTCATTGTATTTATGATTCATTGTGTTGGACTTTAATACAACGTCATGTCTCTAATATCTAAATAATATCTCTTTAGTTTGCTTTACTCGGAAAAACAGTTTAGTAGGTAACATTACGTGGAAATAATAATAATAATTACGAAAACACACGCACTATTTCCAGGTTTTTACAATAATTTTGTACAAAACTAAAGATAATCGTCGTAACGACATAACTATACCTAACCATTTCCGTATTTTCATAGTAGGTACCTATTTTGTAAACAAATATTAAAATTAGCTACGCGTAGTTCTAATTTAATCCACAGTTGGCGCTAGATCATGTAAAAAAATCTATATTGTGTTTCAACAAAGCATGTCCAAATTGTTTAACTAACTATAAATACTATCTTAATTCTTATCTCTCCAGAGTTCTGTTCTCTCTTCTATTCTCTCCAAGTGGTCAATGTTTGTCTTGTAATTTCGATGGCTGACTGTAGACTACAAAAAATAATGTTCTGGGTGTTCCAACTTTCAGGCTTATAAAGAATGTTTTTTATCTAAGTTAATACTCATTCGTAAATATAAGAGAGGAAAGTGCGCACACTGGAGGAGCAGACCCTGATGAGGTATCTGGGGGTGACGAGATAGCGCGGTCGAGGTCGGGGGTCACGCGTGACCGACAGATACCCCCTCGATCTTACTGATTGTGATATTCAGCTACTTCAGCGTATATAAACTTGTAATTTTTTATATTTCAACAAAATATTGCCGCAACAAATTATTCAGCTTTTTATTATATGTAAGAAATAGATCTCTGTCTCATATTGTGACGGTGTGGACGAGGATGGAGCTCGTGGATCTAAAAGATGTATTCACTAAAACCTCGGAAATACCAAGATTGTAGTACTCAAATACCAGAGAAAGGTGGCATACGAGTTTTAGTCTGATCTGATTGCTGCAAAAAGTTTAATGTACGGACGGTAATGATTTTCACACTGATTTGGACCTGATTTTGGTAGTAAGAGTTATCTATAAATAATGATTCGAGTGGAGGGAGGTACTGTATCGTAGGTGGTCACGCGGAGGGTGGCGGAGGTCGATGTGCTGTATATGGTAAGTAAAGAGTTCCAAACACACATGTTATTGTACGTACCGACTACAGGAGGAGGGGGAGGACTACAAGCAACTGAAACTGAAATACAAGTAGATATAGGTAGATAAAGGTATAGCCGAATCCCGCACTCCCGCCACGCAGCCTACACATGAAGAGGCAAGCGCCCTCTGCCTGGCTGCCGCCGCCGCCGTGGCTCTCTGAGGACGCGGTTGAGCCTGCAATGTGCCTTGTCGCCAGTTTGTCTACCACTCAGCTGTGAATGTGAAGCCAGCATCACACTGTCACACACTATGTACAACAAAAATATGTTTGATAAAATATCAACATTTGACTGCTATTATTATCGAAAGTTTTGTTGTTGTTTGTAAAGGCTTCAACCTTCAAGGCTCAACGCGCGCAGCTATCTCTCTCGCGCATCACAACCTTTTTAAACATATAAAATCATTGGATAGGGATATTAGAAAAGTGAGAGCTAAATTTGTTTATTTAAACAGGAGAAATATTTAAAAACAAGTTATTCTTCGATATCTTTTATATTGGCTGAGGAATATATATGTTTTTAGGGTTCCGTTCCTCAAAAGGAAAAAACGGAACCCTTAAAACATATATATAGGATCATTTTGTTGTCCGTCTGTCCGTCTGTCCGGGTGTCAAGACTTTTATCTCGGGAACGCGTGAAGGTATCGAGTTGAAATTAAAACCATATACGCAGATCCATAGTATCTTGCTGCAGAAAGAAAAATAAAATTTCTCAGTTTTCGTAAAAAAAAAGTTATAGCCGAATATGTCGTAAAAAATGCACATTTCGACACTCACAGAGGAATTAAAACCTATTGGATACTTCCCGTTGACCTAGAACTCTGAAATTTGGCAAGAAGCATTGTATTAGAGTACACATATAGGAAAAACTCCGAAAACTGGACATTTTTAATTTAATCACAAATAATCGGCCAAGTGCGAGTCGGACTCGCGCACGAAGGGTTCCGTACTATCATCTATAATACTACAAAGTTTAGTTCTGTTTATAAAATAACGAGAAATCAACGAAATTCCAAGTAGTAAATTGCAAACTTATAGGTAGGTTTTCGATACACATCCGGGTAGCATGACGACGCTCGCGCGAATACGCGCGGCTATGGCTCGCTCCGTGATGTTACCTCCCCCGCTACCCGCACGGCCGTTGCTTAGCAACCGCCTCGCGCTCGCGCCACCACCACACCGCGACGCGGCGCTCGCACCGCGTTTAGGTGCACGGATTATTTTCATTTTGTGAGTTTTTATGTATTACATTAGGTATTTATTTTTATAGTTAATGTATTTCTAAATATTTACTTACAAATATTCAAGTTTCTACCTGTTAATTAAGATCGAGTAAAAATTGCTTAAAAATTACGTTTGTTGTATGGGAGCCCCCCTTTAATATTTAATTCTTTATTTTGAAAGGTTAAAAACAATTAAATATTCTGTGAAAATTTGAAGCGTCTACCTGTTACCGTTTTTAATATTGAAAAAAAAAATACGAAAAAAACACGTTTATTGTATGGGGACACCCCTTAATATTTTAAATTTTTTAATTTTTAGTATTTGTTGTTATAGCGGCAACGGAAATACATCATTTTTGAAAATTTCAGCTTTCTAGCTATCGCGGTTTATTAGATACAGCCTGGAGACAGACAGACAGACAGACAGACAGACAGCGAAGTCTTAGTAATAGGGTCCCGTTTTTATCCTTTCGGTACGGAACCCTAAAAAATAGTGTCATTATGCAAGGAATGAGGGTCGAAATTTTAAAGTGAATTAACCGTATCATATGGGGTATCATATGAAAGAGCTTAATTAGCATTAATTAAAACAGGTTTTTAAATATTTTTACGATGTATATTTTTCGGTATTCCTTTTATTTACTAGTTTGTACGGAACCCTCGGTGGGCGAGTTTGACTCGCACTTGTCCGGTTTTTTTCTGATTCCGTCGCCAATATAAATGCTCTATGTAAATAGGGCGAATTCTGTGTAAATGCTATTTGATTAAAACTTTTTTTAAGTGTTTCTCGGTTGTCCCATCTCTATGCACGGGCGCATCACTAGTTGAGCTAGTGCATAGACTCTCGGTCAGTATCTCGTCAAGCACGGTGATATTTATTTCATTTGCGTAATCAATTATAATTGTCAGTAATAAAGTATAAGTGAGCTGTAACGATGTAATAATTATCAACGATACAAAATACAAGTTAGGAGGGAGCTGGTTTCCCTTCTAGCAGTAGCAGTAGCTAGGTACCGACACACGAGTGACGTCTTCATTTCGCATTAAGCAGAGGCTGTCGTATTATTATGTAACACCGAAATAACTACGCCTAATAAGCGTATGTGTGAACATACCATTCTCAATAGCTGATACTTAACTGTTATGCCTGTATATGTGTGAACATACCATTCTCAATAGCTGATACTTAACTGTTATGCCTGTATATGTGTGAACATGCCATTCTCAATATCTGATACCTAACTGTTATGCCTGTATATGTGTGAACATGCCATTCGCAATAGCTGATACCTAACTGTTATGCCTATAGATCATATACCTATATATAATTGCGCAACACCTAGGCATGACTTGTAAATTAAAAAGTAAGTTCGTATAGGCCCCATGGCTAGCCTTGGTGTCAGAGTATAAGCGATATTGACAGTAAAGGAAGCCCCGACCCCTGCAGCCGCGCATCCGGCAGCTAATTGGGTAGCTGCTGATACTGATAGCTCAGTGATCGGGAAAATACTACTGCAGAGAAATATTAATCAAAATACTTTTCATAATTTTGCAAAAGCAGAGAACTGTGGTCAAATATAGGTACGTATGTATTACACTCGATATTTCAACAGTAGTTATACGGCTAGATCCACTAAAACTGCAGCATTCTCAGAGATTCTCGTTAGTCAGTTTTATTTTAGCTTACCTTCAGGTAAACCATCTGCCTGTTTGCCGCACTTTCTAAAAGTCCACTTAGCAAGTCTCACTCAGTGGCACAGTCACACAGTCACCTTCCAAAGAGCTTCCAGAATCGGTCGCTGTATCATACAGCCTGTACGTGATACCGGGCGAGAATCCCCACGCCGATGAGTTCACATGATAGAACTCAAACAGCGACGTCCAAAGATACATACACAGATATAATAGACAGCAGCCTCAAGGTGACGCTGCCTCATTTATTTATTGTTTTATTTCTATTCATAAGTCATACCTATTATTTCCCAGCATACTTCCTTTACAGATTTCCATACATTCAACTACGTCTGACATAGAACAGATAGATGTTGGTCCGCGAGCCAGGCACCGTCGCCCCATTGTTCATTCCTAACAACATATTATACATACTTAAGGCAAACGTCTAATAATTACATACGTACTACTACTGCAAAATATCTAATAAATAATAGAAACATGCCTATTATGGGTTGATTCTAGTATAGCATCCTACAATAATATTAATCTAATAACTGCATCGCAACTGGACCAAATCATAACAAGAAATCTAAACAGGCTATGGACAGATTTGGCGTCGTCATGTGACTGAATGAGTCTAAATCGGGCGCCTAATGGGCACAACACAAATGGCATCAATTGGCGAACGATGTCCGTCAGCGGCACCCGACGCCGCCGCCCCACGCCTCGCGCCCCGCGCCCCACGTCCTCATCGGACAGTCGAGTGTCGCTGCAGCCCAGTGATGCCAACTTAGCTACTTTGTAGCTAGATCTGGCTACTTTTAGACCCCCGTCAGCTACTTTTTTTGAAAACTTGTAGCTAAAAAATCTAGCTACGTTTTCTAGCACCTTTTGAACATGACGACACAGACACAGTAACTTATGTGCATTTAAAATATGTCAAACCAGTTTGACAGCCTGTATGATGGTGTAGAGCTGGCATTAACAATCAAATCCGTGCCACTACTCTATTAATTTATTCATAGATTATAGAGTTTAATTAATTCTTATATTATAGAGTGGTTGCATGTCATTGGTCAGTCACAGAGTCAGTCACAGAAAACTTCAGGATTTAGGGCGAATACATAATTGCGAGTCACAGCAAGCGCAGCGTAGGAAGACCAGCCACGAGATGAACAGATAACTTCATACAAGTGGCGGGAACGGTGGCTGCAAGCCGCTTCGGTCGTTATTCGGTCTTTTTTGAAATCTATGGGTTAAGCCAATGTTCAGCAGTGGACTTTTCATGGTTGAGATGATGATGATTACGAGTCAACTCTCGACTTTATTTGAATCAATTTATCAACATAATTATGTTGATTTATACAGGCTGTATGGGCACAGTCAGAAAGTACAGAGTAAGTTAGTAACAATTTATCTCTATATGCACAACATATTTGATGTTGACACATGTTGATTTGTCATATTACAGACAAATATAGACCGATTTTATCACTTCAATAAATCGACACTGCACTACTACTTTGCACTAAACTGACTGTGTCCATACTGCCTGTATGAATAAATATGTCATCCGATCTATCTTAATAACATTTATTAGTAAGTAATAATTTCTATTACACTATATTTGTTTTCAGGGTTCCGTACCCAAAGGGTAAAACGGGACCATATTATTTACTAAGACTCCGCTGTCTGTCTGTCCGTTTGTCACCAGGATATATCTCATGAACCGTGATAGTTAGACCGTTAAAATTTTCACAGATGATGTATTTATGTTGCCGATAGATCAACAAATACTAATAATTTTATAGTTTAAAAAATTTAAACAACCGAGTTCAGATTACGTTATTTCGTTTACTTGTAATATTAGTAAGGATAATAATTAAACAAGGTGCTCAAGCGTTAGAGTGATCTATTTTCTCCGTATACACATTGGATGAGTAAGTAGGTTTTACTTTCAAGCTCACTAAATCACTCACGATTGTAAACTTTTTAAAGAGACCTCTCTTCACCCGGTGGTTTTTTTTTTCAAAGATGGCATTTATCATTGAATGTCAAATGCTTCGTCATCACAGATTAGAAAATGTGCAGATGTTTACACGTAAACCTCAACATTTGACACTTTTGCAAAGAAAAACGTGTCAGTAGAACTCAGCGATTCTATAATCTGACGCATTTACTCAGGAATCCAGTGAAAATATTTTTACTTTTACTGATTTTCAAAAAGTAATTAAGCAATGTTTCTAAAATAATTATGGAACCAACTTGGGAGCTTTCTCTATATGCCAATTCACAAAACACAAAAATTGGTTCACGAATGAGCGAGAAATTAGTGTACATACATAAAAAAAATACGCTACGAATTGATAACCTCCTCCTTTTTTGAAGTCGGTTAAAAATAGAATAAAATTAATATTTAATACAATTCCCATACAACAAACGCGATTTTTTGCAGTTTTTATAGATAATGATAAGGAACCCTTCGTGCGCGAATCCGACTTGCACTTGGCCGGTTATTTTTCCTCCCTTAGCTACTTCTAGCTACTTTTTGGGGTCAAATCTAGCTATATAGATGACAGTACAGTTGGCAACACTGCTGCAGCCTCCTGCACTGCCGATGTCGAATATATCATCAATGACACGCATAGAGATGAAGAAAACACGTGACGACCCATCCAATGTAATAGAGAAGATAATTTATTGTTGAAGAAATAAATCAATCGATTGAACTTCAATAGAACGGGGCAGTACCTAATAAATGTACGTTTATAGAAAATACACAAAGTACCTATTAAGAACTATATAGAACTTGAAATGGATGATTTGAAAGTATCATTGGATGACGAGGAAGATGATCCCGATAACATTAGCAACAAATGTAAGTAGTATTTTTTAAACTGACAAAAACAAACAAAAATTTAATAAATTATTTCTCCAAGAAAATACTACCTAAATCTAAATCATTATCTTTTCTACCCGACTGCGTAAGAAGGAGGGTTACGTTTCTCGAGTGTATGTATGTGGGTATGTATGTATGTTTCTATATGATCGCCTACAGCCTAAACGGCTTGACTAATTTTGATGTGCGAGGTGTCGTTAGATTCATCTTTACTTACAGACTGTCATAGGCATTTTTTTTTGCAATAACAATAATACATCTCTCGCAAAAAATAAAGTGTTTTTTTCGTAACCTCCAACGAACTTTTTCGTAATAAACAAGTGGTTTTACTAGATTTATTCTAAAAAATACGCATTTATAATCTTTTACAGCGATTTTACGCATACTTTCTCACAAAAAACGTACACTCAACAGGATATCAAAATCGTAAGTTAGACAGCAAAAACTGCTTTTCTGCAGTCGGGTATTTTGTTTTTCTTTTAACACAGATAGGTACTTATTGTAATACTTACTCGAATTTAAGTTTTCTTTAATTGCCCAACTACATAGGTATATAGCAATAAGATGGATTTTATTTTGTGCATAAAGTAGTTGACTATATTTTTACTAAGGCAATCATAAATAAGATCTGTATTAGAACATAAAATGATAAAAAATACTTTTATGACAAATTATTGTATACTTTCCTACCAAAGTACTTACTCCGAAAACTTCGTGGAAACTTATCTATCAACAAATATTTACGAGTGTTGAAGGTAAATCGAAATTGCTGAATAAAATAACATTGCGTTTTGTTTTGTGATAGCAACGCCTGTGATAGTGATAACATGTCAAAACATACTACTTGTAGATTTACTTACATTTAAGACAAACACTAACTACGAGCATGTTACCGACTGGGAAACATAAAAAAGTCAGTTAATACGATCAATGACATATCTACAAATACATAGTGATTACATAAAAAATATTCGACATGGATATTATGATAAGATATAATTATTGCAATCATTAGAGATAACCATAGTCCACATAATTCTATGCAATTATCTTGACTTAAATATTCATGATACAAAAAAACATGCCTACTTAGGTCGAAAGCTAAATAGAAGAAGATACATATTATACTATTTGCATGACATGGCAGCCACCAGCCACTAGCCGCTGGTGCCACAGTCTGGCACATAGCTACTACGTATTTTACTTACACCTGATAAGTACATATACCTACCTAAGCATATACAAGTATGTAGTTGCTGACTAGGTACGTCTGTTTACCAACACTGAGGGTGGACGCGACGCCACGACCTCTACTTGTGCTGTTTCTGAAATTGCATTAGAGGTGGTAGGAATCACGTTACTTTTTATTGATCGAGGAAGATGTGTGTAGTAATGGGATGTAGTGTAGGTTTATATCTTATAGCTGTGTTTATTGATCGGGGAAGATGTGTGTAGTAATGGGATGTAGTGTAGGTTTATATCTTATAGCTGTGTTTATTGATCGAGGAAGATGTGTGTAGTAATGGGATGTAGTGTAGGTTTATATCTTATAGCTGTGTTTATTGATCGAGGAAGATGTATGTAGTAATGGGATGTAGTGTAGGTTTATATCTTATAGCTGTGTTTATTGATCGGGGAAGATGTGTGTAGTAATGGGATGTAGTGTAGGTTTATATCTTATAGCTGTGTTTATTGATCGGGGAAGATGTGTGTAGTAATGGGATGTAGTGTAGTTTTATATCTTATAGCTGTGTTTATTTCGTTTGTAACCTAATAAACCGTTAGTATTTCAAAAGCTTATGAAAGAAATCACCCTGAGTGACTCTGACAAACAACAATTTAATTTTATCTGAGATTTCAACGCACGATCCTGCCGAATGTCAGGGACGCCACCGGCACAACCACCGCCCCTTGTGCCACCCCGCGTATACCCCCCCCCCCTCCCCCTCCCACACACACACATACACCCCCACACTCCGACGCATTTTGTTAACACCAAGATTAACGGCTGCGATAGCGCGCATTCATTATCAATCGCAAGCGCAATCTGTTATCTACTCACGCAATTGAGTTTTTACTTAACGAAGGGCAGGCAAACTTTGGTAATGAGATTTGATTGATGAAAGAACGTTATCTTTTGTAAATGAATTGAATTAAATAATAGAAAAAGGAGAAGTTATCTGTTACGTATTGTACCTATCTCAATGCAACCTACACAATAGCTGACCACAAAAGAAAAATGTGACGGTGTTTATCTCTCATTGGCGCAGCATACACAAGACGACACAAGTGCTAAGTATTAGTAACAGTATTATGTCTGTTCGAACGTCTATCTAGTGAATATTGAATTATGGAGTGCAGCCACAAATTTAGGAGAGGAGAGTGTAGAAAACGTCATCCAGTCATCCATTCATGTTGCATTATCTACAAATTCCACAATGTAATTAATTCCATTCATACAATTAATTACCTATATGAATCGAACGAATGTCTCGAATTCACTCACCTCATATAGTTTATTTCTGTGCTGTTTGTTTATGTAGCCGTGCAACACTTCATTTCGAAAAAACGTAATTTACAAAAATGATAAAATTAACTCTGCATCGTTGTACATGGTGACTACTAAAGATTATTTAATATTTACTAACAACGTAGCCAATACTATTTAAAATGCTAAAGGTATTCTAAACAGTCGATCAGCGAAACGAATGACCTACGTCACGCAGACAGGTTTCCGCAAATGTTTACAATCCGTATTAGTAGGTTATTAGTTACTTCTACAAAAACATATTACGAAGAAGGTTTGTCTGGCAATCGAGATTACGTATTATATTAGATTTTAAACGCCAACTGAATTAAAATTATGACAATAAAATGGTTTAGGACTAAAATAAATCCACAAACCAGATTCTTAGCCGTATGTACGAAAAGGAAGCGTGATAAATGAAACATTGTTTACGATACGGCTGCTCATATTATCGTGAACCCAATATCGATAGAGTTCAAGTGCAAACTAGCGATTTACAATGAGATATGGCTTTAGTTAGAGAAAAAGTATAAGTATTTATAACTAAAGATAAATATTGCTTTAAAGATAAACCTTGAACTCTACCATCTACAATAAATAAAACGAAGAAGTTGAATATGTACACTTTTAGCGTATTATCATAGCGTAATTCGTCTAGGTTGTTGTAAATGCGCCGCTAAATCTATCTATAGAAGATTGCCGGTCAGATTATTTGCTAACAAAAATAAAATAAAACAACGAAGGCGCAATGTCGCTCGACGCTCGCCAGCCACGCGTTACAACAATTACATGCGAGTTATAGTGCGGAGTAACCAACACGCGCCGGCTAGCGTCACGCGTCACGCCTCATCGTATATTCGGCCGCACTCGGACTGATCAAAACAGAAATTACTTATATCGGGTAAGTGACTGCTATTTATTAATCAATTGAGGCCCGCGGCGTAGAACTGACTAAAGCATTCAGAGCCCTCTGCGAATCCTTTCTTAATAAATATCTAGCCACTGCAGAAGTTAGTTCCCAATTAACCAATATCATTGCAATTAACTCTTGTTTAATATATTATTGCCTTGACCGGTGGCTTCGGCGATAGTACTATCGTGTTTATACCTATAGATTTTTTACGTAATCGAGTTCGGGGTGCGACAGGGCCGACAGGGTACGGGGTCAGTGTCGGTGACTTGAGACGTTTCAGAAAATCATGAATTGATAAACGCATCACTCGCAACAAACTAAAACTAGGCCTACCTATTAGGATTTCTTACAAACTCTTCAGAAGAGAGAAATTACTAAAACGGGTAGGTAGGTAGTTGTAGGTACTTATTGGTATAGAACTGACCTGACTTCTCGAGTTTGATTATTACTGACGTCGAAAAGAGAACGCCGAATTAGGAAATTAGACAAAATTATAATCGACAATAGGTAAACTACATAAACAATAATTGATGATATACATAAACAAAGGTACTTTTTTCCAAATGCGTATATCTTATTAAAACACAAACTTTTAAGAATAGGGTCGGAGAATGCCTAAGTAGTTTCAGTTTATAGTACCAAGATCAAATTAATATGTTTTTTTAGTTTCTACGTTGTAAAATATTAACAAATAACAGTAATACTAATTAACTATTGTTTTGTTTTTATAGTTTCAGCGCTTTCTCGCGCAAAAATCTGAAAATTTCCCTCTCCATGTCCGTGATTCGAAAGCTGGAAAAGCTCCGAGCGCCGGCGCTTAGCAAGATCGTAATAAAACTAGACTAGATACTCACGTGGCTCCGTTCGCGGACGCACAAACACCGTCGAAATAGACGTCAAGGCCGCGCTGATAGTAAAATAGAAAAATCGTATCGCGTCGTGCGAGCACTCGAGAGGACAGTCAGCGTGCGACTGGCGGCTGGCGTGCTGTGCGCACTAGTTGGTCACCGCTACTGAAGAGTCGCGTCCGGACTCCGGCTAGCTAGCTGTGTGCTTTACTGACTAGGGTCGGTCAGTGGACGCGGTACGTATGGCGAGTACAATCTGTGTGTACCCACAACGCCACCCTGAGCTAGCGTCGGTCGCGAGGAGGCATGGGCCGTGCACTGTTACAACTCGGCACATAGAACCTACTCTGAAGAAGTGCGCATGTTATTTTAGCCTCTTCTGTAGATGTCGTCGGGCCGTTGTCGCGGCCGGACGCTGGCCGCCACACCTTCCTATTGACAGTTTCGGTTACTGCCGCCGGAGCATCCTCTACCACACGCGCGCCGTCAAACTCCAACTTTTTAAACCGGTTTTCGTTGAAGCTCGGTGAGTAAACGAAGCGAAGGACATTCTATAAATTGCAGTATTCTCTATTCTTTGCTACTTGACTTAATAATTAAAGCTAGCCAGATTAACATACATACATTTATCATTTAATTCTAATCCACTGCTGTCATTTTTACCCAACTGCGTAAGAAGAAGGTTTATGTTTTTCGAGTGTATGTATGTTTCTATATAATCGCCTACAAGTACGTAAACGCCTTGACTGGTTTTGATGTGCAAGGCTATATTTTTTGTAATAATTCTAATAAAACTCTTGCAAAAATAAAAGTAAACCGGACAAGTGCGAGTCAGACTCGCTCACCGAGGGTTCCGTACAAACTAGTAGATAAAAGGGGAAAATTATACATTTTTTTATATTTTCCTCCATAAACCGAAAAATGTACATCGTAGAAATATTTAAAAACCTGTTTCAGCTTGTGCTAATGAAGCTCTTTCATATGATACCCCATATGATACTGTTAAAGCACTTTAAAATTTGGACCCTCCTTCCCTGCATAAAGACCCTATTTTTTGTGATAAAATAAAAAAATTAACAGTTTTCGGATTTTCCCCGTACTAGGTATATGACAATGCTTCTTGCCAAATTTCACAGTTATAGGTCAACGGGAAGTATCACATAGGTTTAGATTCCCTTGCGAGTGTAGAAATATTTGCGACATATTCTGCTGTAACTTTTTTTTAATGAAAACTGAGAAGTTTGATTTTTCTTTCTCTCTGCAGCAAGAGACTATGGATCTGCGTGTATAGTTTTAATTTCAACTCGATACCTTCACGCATTCCCGAAATACAGGTCTTGACAGACGAACGGATGGACAGACGGACAACAAAGTGATCCTATATCTAAGGGTTCCGTTTTTCCTTTTGAGGTACGGAACCCTAAAAATGCGTTTTTTCGTAACATCTAGAGAACTTTTCCGTAATAAATAATTTTACTAGAATAATTCTATCAATTTTTTAAGAAAGATCTGAAAAAATGTCCATGCCTGGCAAGAACTTACATAAGACAGGCGCCGCTTAGTATCGGAGGCCAAGACACATTTTGGGGCACTGCACTGCGCCAACATAGAATAATTCTAATAAAATACGCATTTATAATATTTTACAGCTATTTTATGCATACTTTCTCACAAAAAACGTATACACAACAACGTAGTAAGCGTAACGAAGTCGTAAGTTAGACTACAAAACCGTTTTTTTGGCATTCGGGTATTTAATTCCTTTAATATCATATTTTTAGTCTATTAAATCGTGGTTTTACTTGTCAGTTCCTACAATAATCATATTAATATTAGTACCTGGGCGACCGAGCTCCGCGCGGATTTTTTAAGACTGAAAATACGAGCAAACCCAAGAACGATTTATCGTCCCCTAATCTACCTACAAACCAAATTTCATTAAAATCGTTGGAGCCGTTTCCGAGATTCAAATTATAATATACATACAAGAATTGCTCGTTTAAAGGTATTACATAAATGAGAAAGCGTTTGTGTGCGTGTGTTTCTCACTTTCCCACGCTAAAACGGATGAACGGATTTGAATTAAATTTAGAATGGAGATAGCTAACACTTTAGCAAAATGCTCTATCCTTTCAAAGTAGTTCAAGGAGCTGTTTAACTTATTAGAAAATAAAACAAGTGAGTTGTAGCGAGAGTTTGTATTTAACTAGTATTTACACTAGAAAACAATTCAACACTTAGTCTATCTAGCGTTTACGTTAATACTAACATAAAGGTGTTCCCACACACCGTCACGCTCATTGTAAAACATTCCATAATGGGTGATGAATTAAACAATTCATATTAATACAATCTATCAAAATGTCAACAGGTGAATTCTAAATTAAATAATTTAATAGGCTCAATGAAAAGCGGCATTACATAATTCCATACAAATAATAACACGATGAAGAAAAAGTTGATAGAACAAAGAAAGCTACTGAATATCAATTAGGTATTATAATAATTAATCAACTTTGTACATCAAGGAATCCAAAAACACGTTTTTCATATACACAAATACGATACTTATGAAATAAAATAAATCTACATTCAATGAAATAACTACTACGTACTAGCACCTACTCCTTGACGGTCAAGAGCAAGAAATGTTGCAATACAAAGTGTCCGCGGTGTGGGATCACCATTAGACATTATCAGCGAGTTCGCAGACGATGTGCCGATACCGCTGATATCCGATAACCACGATACAGGGAGGCGTGTCGATGATCGATGCTCGGGGAGAACCGGCTCTAGCCGGATTACAATTAGGTACCATGTACTGTGTACGGACTACGGAGCGCAGCCGCGGAACATCATAACTGTGTCTAATGGTGGCAGTTCACAGGCGTGTTCGCGTATTCAGCGAAGGTTTGCCAAAGCGAACACCCACACATGGAGCCAAGTTGCCAATTCAACGTACGCGTCTATGTGGCTCCTTTGATGTGTTCCTTCGAAAAACCGACAGCGACGCGGATAACGCGGGAATTTTTGCTGAACCGGCGCAAATACAACAAACTTCTGGCAAATGATTGGCTACTTAGTCTCGAGCACCGCCGCCGTAAAGTAGCATGTCTGTCTATTTTCTACAGGATTCATTTCGGGGAATGTGCGCAAGACCTTCACGACCTAATTCCACCCTTCCCATTTCACTACAGGACTAGCAGAAAGTCGGCGAATTACCACCCATTTCTCGTTGAAATGCCAAAAAACCGTACTTAGCGATATCGATCCACATTCCTGTTGCGTACTGCACAAGAATGGAATTCGTTGCCGCTATCTCTGTTTCCTGAGACCTACAATCTTGGAATTTTCAAGGCTAGAGTGAATAGATATCTTCTAGATCGACGAGCTCCATCCTCGGCCACACCGTCGCTTAACATCAGGTGAGTTGGTGGTCAATCGTAGATCTATAATGTATAAAATAAAAAAAACCCTCCACACATCGCAGGTTTGCCGAATGTGACGCGTGTGAAATGCTACCATATCAAGAAACAAACACGACGTGTTCCGTATTACTCAGACAAACACATTCAACTATACAAGGTTTCACGGAAATGGTGTAAGCCGAAAGGGGCTAATTGTATGAAATATGCCACGGGCCGTACCACATAGTGATAGAGCATTCTTATTTTAATAGTACTAAGGCGATTTTCTTGCTCTCTCAATAATATAATAAAAACCGGACAAGTGCGAGTCAGACTCGCCCACCGAGGGTTCCGTACAAAATAAATAAAAGGGGGAAATCATATTTTTTTTTTATATTTTCCTTCATAAACCGAAAAAATACATCGTAAAAATATTTAACACATTCCTTGCTCACTCGGATCCGAGTGGAGCGGGGCTATAGTAGCGGCGCCTCCCACTCACTCCCGAGCGTCCCGTTCATTTTGTAGTAGTCAGTAAAGCGCCGGCGTTTGAGGCAGTCAACGTGGCTTTGCGCGGCCACTCTGTACTTGATCAAAATTCGCCTAAAAAGTTTTGGTTCCCAGCTGAAGTGAAGGGTTCGCAGGGGGCGAAGAATGTGTTAAAAACCCGTTTTAGCTTATGCTAATGAGGCTCTTTCATATGATACCCCACATGATACGGTTAATTCACTTTAAAATTTGGGCCGTCATTCCTTGCAGAGACACAATTTTTTTGTGATTAAATTAAAAATGTCCAGTTTTCGGATTTTATCCTATATTACTCTAACACAATGCTTCTTGGCAAATTTCAGAGTTCTAGATCCTAGGTCTAGTTCTAGGTTCTAGGACCAGTATTCTAAAGAAATAGATAGAAGAATATGTAACACTTGGAAACGGTCTCTAAAAGAAATAGTTAAAAATGAAACAATTCCCATGGCAATAAAAAGCAAATTATATAACACATGCATTCTACCATGTCTTACTTATGGATGTCAAACTTGGCCTGCGACGAGCAAAATCAACCAAAAACTAGTAGTTTGTCAACGCAGCATGGAAATAAGCATGCTTAACATAAGACTACGGGATAGGTGGACAACTTCAAAAATAAGGAAAAGAACAAAGGTCAGTGACGTGTTACAGAAAATAAGAAAAGTTAAATGGAACTGGACTGGACATATAATGAGGACTAACAAAGAAAAATGGACTAAGGATGTAATAGAATGGTATCCAAGGAACGGGAAAAGACAACGAGGAGGTCAAATCAAAAGATGGGAGGACGATTTACCAAAAGGATGGAGAAGGTCTGCCAAGGATAGAGAGAAGTGGAAACAATTGGGGGAGGCCTATGTTGACAGACAACCTGACCAAAATAGTTGCTAATAAAATTATAATTTGCTAGGTAAATTAAATTAAGAATACTACTGTTTTATAAGAATAGCATGTAAGTTAAAAAGGTCAGCGAATAAAGGCTTTTATTATTATTATAGGTACTCTAACACAATGCTTCTTAGCAAATTTCAGAGTTCTAGGTCAACGGGAAGTACCCCATAGGTTTTGAAATGTGCGTTTTTTACGACATATTCGGCTGTAACTTTTTTACGAAAACTGAGAAATTTTTCTTCCTGCAGCAAGATACTATGGATCTGCGTATATGGTTTTAATTTCAACTCGATACCTTCACGCGTTCCCGAGATAAAGGTCTTGACACCCGGACAGACGGACAGACAGACAGACAGACGGACAGACGGACAGACAGACAGACAGACAGACAGACGGACAGACGGACAGACGGACAGACGGACAACAAAGTGATCCTAGGATTCCCTTTTTTTCCTATTGAGGTACGGAACCCTAAAAAGCGAGACAGATGCCAAATATAAATAGTAAATAAGTAAGATTGTGATGAGGAACTGGTTCCTTTGAACACTTGGCCGAGTTGAATGGGAAAGCATAGATATTAGTGTAGTAATTAGTATGTAAAATCGTAATCAGGTCCAACGTTGAAGAAATAGCTGACGTTACAAATACCAGAAATGGGACAGATTAGTTAAGCACAGGTGGAGTTCAATAATTGTGCGTAGATTGTGACAGGTCAATAAGGATAATTAGTCAATCTACCTTCATTGTAAAATAAATAAACAATGTTAGCTATGTTGTCCACACAGAAGTGACGAGATAAATCTGTATGAGATAGATCTGTACCTATTACGTGGTATTTAGAAGATTGGCATTTCCCTTCACGATCATTATCATACGGAAAAGACTTTTTTCGTGATTTCAAGGTTGGGACCTATGTACTACTGTATTTACCATTTTGAAAATGTAGGTACTTTTATTACCTAAATTATCAAAATGGTAAATACAATGAGTCCTTTCCAGTATAGTACACTCATTCTGTGTAACCCGGTATAAAATTGAAAATGGTGAGTTATGAAAGCGTTTCCAATAAATTTTATCAATGCTCCAAATAATTTATACTTTATCATGGTTTTGTTTAAAAAAATAGCTATTTCTAACAATTCGACACAACGTCCTACGTGTACTGCTGTAGATGCAGCTGAGTGCAGTGCTGAGTGTAGTGCGCACCCTAAATCTATAACTAAACGAGTTTATCACATATCGAGGCACTTTCACCGGCAAGCACCGGGACGTTCCTGGACAACCACAAGTGTAGCACAAACCTATCACACCAATGTATTATTACGTACCCCGGTACCCCTCTAAATACGTTACAAGTATGTACTTGTATTCGGACGGTAACTACATTTTTATACATTTTCTCGTTTAATATTACACAGTGACATGTAGTTACGGTACACGTCCGCTAGAGGGCTGTTCCAATGTCATACATATTCATAGCATACCTACGACGAAGAATAGGGAAAATGCATTTTATATTATCGTATGAAAAAAACTCTTAGGTATGACGGTAGCTACACTCGGTCTCTCCGTGAGATCGTATCAGAAATAAAGAGATACGTAAACGTACGGAACTCGCCGACATAGCACAGCGGATTAGCAAGTTGAAGTGGTACTGGGCAGAGCACATATTACCTATGTACAAATACAAATATTTATGTCTGTCGTGTATGTCAAATAAATGAAATAAAGAGTATAAGTACAATACAAATTGTGAGTCTTCGACAATATTAAAATTGATTATTCAATAATAATAAAATTCACAATTCAATTATTCTAAAATAATTCAATTGCAATAAAATATTAAACCAATTCAATAATACTAACATGTCAAATAATAAATTCATAATATGTTTATATCACGCAGAACTGATGGCCGATGGACAAGTTCTCGAGTGGAGCGCGTACCACCGGCGCGGGCGCACGCAACGTAGGAAGACCGGCCACGAGATGGACAGATGACCTCATACACGTGGAGGGAAGACACTGGATGCAAGCCGCTTCCATCAGGTATTTTTGGAATCCCATAACAATAAGCAAGCAATAAGACATGACTACGATCAGCAGTGGACATTTTGTGGCTGAGATGATGTAAAACTGCCAGTTATATGAAATCAGAATCATGCATTTTCCTTATTCTCGTTAGTTGATATTGAATTATTATTGATCAATACATTACAATATCAAACTGGTGTTCGTCTCGTTCCGGAGCGGCCCGGCACCAGCCGCTAGGAACACATGTCCTATGTAACCTATCACTTACGAGTGTGATTGTAATTAGAACAGGTCTGTCTCTCGGAACACTCGACTCGCATGAGCCGCGGCAGGCGCGCCCCGGCCGCTGCCACCGCACACAAAGTATATCTACACGTGTGGCTGAGCCCTCGCTGACAACATACCGCCCAACCTGTTGCTAACAGAAACAAACTCAGGAGGCGACTTCCTTGTCAACTGTCGCTAGCCACTACCATATCCCGGCAGGGTAGCCGGGGGCGGGCCGAGGGAAGCGGGGAGAGACTACTTGGAAATACAATTTTAGTTTTATTTGTATTATGTGTACTACTTTACAGTGCAATTTAGCAATTTATACTGAATTGCGTCATAACATGGCGCTACTCCTGTTCTATTCCTAATTAAATCACACTTTATAAAAATCTTCAAACTGGCCGCTCCCCCTCCTCCACTTGTGCAAAAGCCTCTTTCTTTCTCTTTGTTTCATCTCTCTCTATATCTCTCTGGCGTGTGGCGTGTCCCCACACGCGACCGGGTTCAGAATACGAGAACCGGTGACACTTTGTGCATTATATTTTATTTACAACTACTTATTACATACTTCAATTGTCACTTAGTAAAAATAATAAAATTCGTGTGCGGGTACATAATATTAAAATTCCCTTTTCAGGAATAATAAATAAGAAATATTATTTAAAAAATTGTCCGAAACCAGATTAGGGCAGCGGCCGTAACATAGTACGTGTCAGAGCAAAACGTACACCACCACTCTGTGTAGTTCAGTTCGTACAGGCGCGGCGCTACACTCGCATTCCGGCCATACATACTATTCATGTATTCTGTATTCAGACGTACAATGGAGCTCCATTCAAATTTAGTTTCAAAATTTCTCCGTCGGAGTTGAGTGTTGGCGCGGAGTGCGCGGACTCTAGCCTGGTCAACCCACACCAACCATTCCTGTCTTGAAATGAATGAACATAGAATGCAGTGACGCCCGATGACGTACCGTGATAGGGAGTGTCCGGTCCGGTCACCAGTAGCCAGTACGCTCTCCGTTCATTCATATTTAACCAAGAATAATTATCGATGACTACGAAAACTTCACAGCTAGCTTTATAAAAATACGTAATTTATATGGAGAAGAAAGGTAGAGAAGTGTATAAAGAAATAAATTACAGTTTAAAAAACTAAAAAACACGCTACAAATTATTGTGGTCAAAGTTCATTACAAGACTTTTCTAACAAATCCAAACACAGCTATGATACGGTGTTCCATCATGAAGTTCTAGTTCATATCTTCCGGCTCCATCATCAGATCAGTTCGACAGTACCATATTATTGTATTGCCATCAGAACTACATACAGCTGCCAATTTTCATGACGCTACGATCCCTGGAAGATGGTTAAATTAGTTACCTTAGTTTTCATTACACAGTTACATACAGGTCGATCTAATAAAAGCGTGTTAAAAATTACAAATACTGTAAATTAAAAACAATACATTCCTTTTTTAAGTAAATGTGTATGGCAACGTCAAGTGTATAATGTACTCTGTGGTTGAGTTCGAACAGAATCATTATTGGACCTCGGCTCCGGGCGGCTGCGTTACAGCAGCGGTGGACCAGACACCAGATAGGTTATATCACATTCACGATATCAACTGGAAATTTTTCCACGAAACAGTTTCCATTTAACAAAACAACGTTGACTTATTAACCTGTTCCGTGAAATATAGCTTATCGAGACAGTTATCGTGCTCCTGCACTCCGGTGCCAGTATATACCTAGCCGCCGCCGCCGCCGCCGCCGCCGCCGCGCCGGGACGACGCACAAATAATACGAATAATAATAATAATCTACTTTTTGTGTATACTTTATGTATATAAGTATACAAACAAGACGGGCCGATAATACGACTCTACGACTATGTTTTCTTTTCAAGAAATACGCAATTTGCACCGAGTGACGGCATGCTAGCGAGAGCAGCAACAGTCGGCGCTAGCCGTATAGCGCATATAAACATATAGCGAGCAAGAGATACCCTACATTCTGGTCTACCCACCGCCCACCGCGCCAATACTGCACCGCAAGGAATCACGAATATAAACATATAGCGAGCAAGAGATGCCCTACATTCTGGTCCACCCACCGCCCACCGCCCACCGGGCCAATACAAATATCGAACCGAGTTGAGCTGATCCATGAACCGGTTCACGGTTTCAGTTCAAGTGGTCGAGCTGTGAGTTGAACTGTAACTCACGCTAATCTGTCCAGTTACCCATGATCTTGGCTGAGCCGCGCGTGCGACGCTCACTGGTGAGCAGCGAGGTTCGTGACGTCACCGCCGGGTGGAGGGGATGACGGTGGGATATCTTTTAACAACACTATCATCAGTTTTGTAGCGCTTTCGAAAAGTTTTCAAAATAACATTTTGTGTTGTTTTTTTTTTCAAAAATGCCACCGAACTAAAGATTACATTAAATTTACGTTAAAATAACAAGTAGCGAGCACTCGATATGCTCGACATGTTCGACCACACCCTCACCCTCACCCTCACTTCACGTCACAACTACACACCAAACATGATGGCTATCAACTACAAAACAAGAACTAAAAAACTAAAATACAATCATTTTGGTAAAATGTATCAATAAGTATAAATCGACAACTTGAAAGTTGGTCGCGCGAAACTCTTCTCTAATTATAAAATATAAATAATTATACATATGATCGTATTAATATAACTCGTCGGTACCCGAGGGACATCCGAGTGCATCGTGCAAACTTATCTAATGTAAGGTGATATACAGGTAGAGCTAGTTTGTTCTGTCAGTCTGTGCGCAGGCGCCGCCGCCGGTGCCGCGCCGCGCTCCCCGCGACCTGCCGACAACGGACACCTGCTCATGAACAGAACTAAATGCAATAAATATATGAGTATGAGTATTTTTGAAGTGTTTTACCACACTTAAGTATCTACCTACAAATTTACAGACAGTTCAAAAATTCCACAGCCGATGGGACTTGAACCCGCATATCCCGATCTGTACTCAAGCGTTGGTAGCGCCAGAAGTGTTGGGTGCGGGTACAGTACCTGGTGCTAGATGCATGTAGGGCAGTCCCCTGGGTGCGCAGTGCAGTACCTGGTGCTAGATGCAGGTAGTGCAGTCCCCTGGGTGCGCAGTGCAGTACCTGGTGCTAGATGCATGTGGTGCAGTACCTGGTGCTAGATGCAGGTAGTCTTGAGGTGCATGGAGAGTAGTCCCTTGGCGACGAACCCCCGCGCGCAGTGCGGGCAGGTGTAGGGCCGTGCGCCGGAGTGGTACCGCTCGTGGATGACGAGCGTGGAGCGCTGGCTGAAGGCCTTCCCGCAGGAGGCGCACACGTGCGGCTTCTCGCCGGAGTGCACGCGCTCGTGCAGCGTCAGGTTGCACTTCTTCACGAAGCCCTTGCCGCATGTCCTGCACCATGTTACACATATGTCATGACACCGCACACATTACACACCGATAAAAACTCATAACATAAAGTTCGATCACATGAATAACAATAGTTTGTATTTGTATTTTGATGTTAAGCGACGGTGTGACCGAGGATGAAGCTCGTCGATCTAGAACATATTTATTCACTCTAGCCTTCTGAGAATGAGCAATTTCTGAAAAACATGTTATGAGAAAAAAATATGTACGAGGTCTAATAAGACACCGTTACGCGCACTTCCCGTATCTTGTTTGATCTCATAAAAATATGTACGAGGTCTAATAAGACACCGTTACGCGCACTTCCCGTATCCTGTTTGATCTCATAAAAATATGTACGAGGTCTAATAAGACACCGTTACGCGCACTTCCCGTATCCTGTTTGATCTCATAAAAATATGTACGAGGTCTAATAAGACACCGTTACGCGCACTTCCCGTATCCTGTTTGATCTCATAAAACATTTATGTATATTATTTTTTTCTTCGGAACAATCCCTGAAAATTTAATTAGATAAGTATGGTACATTAATACCAAAACATGAAATCTATATAAGAATTTGTTGCATACTTTTTGTTTCATTAAAATTCCTCATGAATATTGGATTTCATAATAAAAGTCCATAATTTATGAGTTTTTTATTTATCTATTAGACTTCACAAAACTTTATTAATAAGTTGTTTCTCAAAAAAGGTATCTAATTATATAAATAATAAAAGTTTAATCGTATAAATATTTTACTCATATTTATTTTGAATTAAAGATAAAGATAATTAATAATAAAATAAGATTTGTATGTATGTATACATATGTACAATTCTTATTATTATTAAAATCAAAAGTAACTGTCTATCACCTGTCTACTTGTTATGTTACCCCTTCACGGCTGAACGATTGAACCAATCGTTATGAAATTGTACATGAAGATTGTTTTAGGACCTGAAGAATATAAGAGATGTTTTACCTGTAAATAAAACATTTATTATAGATACTTACCTATTCGAAACCCAATAAAATATATGAGAGTAGCGTGCTTGACTAACATCCGAAATAGTCGTGCCGTGATTCGGGTCCGCTCGTTCACCTCCGGTTTTCTCGTCCAATCAGAAGTGACTCCGCCCCTTCCGGCCCCTTCCATCCCCTCCACGTGTACCATCACCACAGGTAGTGCGCTGGGCGCAACTAGGATTCATTGGTTATCTCATATAATTAGGCCACCAGGCAGATATTGAAAGTATTGGGTTTCGAATAGGTAAGTATGTTTAATAAATGTTTTATTTACAGGTAAAACATCTCTATTAAACAACTGTACCGTAATTCGAAACCCAATTAAATATATGAGAGAATATAGAATATATAAGTTATAGAATATTATTATTTTGTTATTACAATTGGTTGATGCCACTGCTAGACTGTAGCTACCAGGTATATTTGATTCAGTGTTTACTTCTTTTAAGCAGTATCAGCTATAGTGTATGTATGTATTTTACATAATTTTGCGATCTGATATTTCGAATACTTTGCAGCGTCTTTGGTAACAGGTGAAACTAGACCAATTGTTCTTGGTTTAGTAAACCCATTCAAATTGAAGTTGTTTATTATTACAATAATTATGGTACAAAACATTAAACTGCAGCACTAGCTCCCAAACTGGGTGAAGTTAAACACTTCTAGGCATAAAAGCATCTTATATTATTTCCATTAAACACGGAGTAATTGTTGTGGAGTAAATTCATATGCGATTATTTATGATGATAGAAATTTCTGGCTGCGGTACAGTATAAAATTAAAATATGTAACCGCTATATTTTAGCCAGGATGGACTGCTTACAAGTTTATGCAGGTCAGTCAAAAAATATTCAACTGAGACACGATAGGACTTTAGCATAGCCTGTCTCAATTCACATAAGGTATTGATACCTCTAAATGGCAGATATACGTCTTATTTTAAAACTATCAATATTATTCATATTAGTGTGAAATGTCCACAAATATTTATTAATTTATTTATTTTTGTATTCATATTAATTACTATCGACGGTGGGTGGCCGGCCATGGTAACAACTGGAACTTGGTTTCTGAATTTTCCAGTGGTTACTAAAGTTCGTAAAACCTGGATACAATTATCATCAAGCCAAAAAGGATGGAAAGAGAATAGGGAAGTCTTTGCCCAGCAGTGGGCCGTACACACTAAATTCAGAGCATATCCTACCAATTTACAAATGCAGGTCTGCAATGTGATTGGTTTTTAGGTTCATAAGTTGGTTCAATTTCAATTTCAATGCTTTATTGCCACATTATGTACATGGTTTTGGATATAAACAAGTAATTGTATTGTTGTTATTACATAATGACCCGAGTTGGGTATTGCAATTTTATCAGAGCGGGATGATTTGTTCCATAAACAATTATGTCAATGAATGTAACAATATAAAATGCGGGTGGACTCAATCTATGATAAATGCCTTATCTTCAAAGTATTCGTTTATGTTGTAATAGGATTTCAAAACAAGTATGTTTTTTAAAGTACTCGTGAATTCACAATAGTTTTCGATTTCTTTTAAATTTATTGGGAGTTTATTGAATATTTTTATTGCAGATGAATATGGCCCGGAGCTATGCAATGCTAGTTTAGACGATGGTACAATTAAATTATGTTTCTGATTTGATCTGACTGAATAACATCGATTATCAGCTACTTTTTTGAACAGTCGTGGATACTTTTTAACGAATTTACAATTTTCTAAGATATACATGGATGTTAGAGTTAGAATTTTAAATTTGACGAAATAAGGTCTGTGAAAATAAGGTACACTTAAGTCGGGAACTTTAATATTAGCAAGGATACGCACACATTTCTTTTGAAGAGTAAAGAGAGCATGGGCATCTGTACTGCTACCCCAAAGTATTATTGCATAATTAAGCAGCGAAAAGCCAAATGCATAATATGCTGTTAAGGCTGTGTCTACGTCAGTTGCTTGCCGTAGCTCTTTAAGCGCATATATGAAGCTAGACAGTTTTGCTTTTACTTTTGTAATATGAGATTTCCAATTAACGTGAGTATCGATATCTATGCCTAACAGAGTAGTCGCGTCAACAAATTCCAATTTATTATTATTATATTTAAAATGCATGTCAAGGGGTGATTTTTGGTGGGGTCGAAATTGCATAATTTTAGTTTTAGAGAGGTTCAAGTCAAGGCAATGGTCATTCATCCAGTCAGTTGTTTTATTAAACAGGTCAGATAATTTTTCATTTAAATTTATATTATTTTTACACGATGTCAGAATAGTGATGTCATCCGCGAAAAGTATACAGGATTCGTCAAATATTTTTGGGAGGTCATTTATATAAATTAGAAAAAGAATGCATCCTACGACACTTCCTTGTGGAATAGAACTGTTGATTTTTATCGGTATCGATCTCGCAACGTCTATCATTCCTGTAGAACTGTCATAGTGTTCTATTTCCACGCACTGTTCTCGATCTTTTAGGTATGAGCAGAACCATTCGTGAGCTAACCCGCGTATGCCTATTCCGTCTAGCTTTTTTAAAAGAATATCATATTGGACTTTATCGTATGCTTTTGACATATCGAGCATCATTGCAATTGCGTATTTTTTATCATTTAAGGTTTTTAAAATATCATTTATTAGCTTATATACTGCCAATGTCGTCGATCGGTTTTTTCTGAACCCGTACTGGGAGTCATCAAAAATTTCGAATTTTTCACAAAAAGAGTTTAAGCGCGATTGCATCACTTTTTCGAAGATTTTTGAAGAGGTAGGCAACAGTGCTATAGGCCTATAATTCTTTAGTTCAAGTTTAGATAATTTTTTATGTACTGGCTTAACTATGGCCTTTTTTAATAAATCCGGAAATGTGCCTTCAGTGAACGATTGATTTATTAATAGATAGTAAGGTAATGTCAATTCTTCAGCACAGTATTTTATTAGAATCGGCGGAAGTTCATCAATACCGTAGCTATACTTAGCTTTCAAGTTTTTTATTATGGAGTAAACTTCGTATGGCTCGGCCGGTGACAGATACAACGAGTTATTGGTAGGTGTGTGTACAGGTCGGCCACGCGCCGCCGCCGTCGGCCCTCCGCCAGCGGCGGCGGCGGCGCCCGCGCCTCCTACCTCTGTAAAATACTGATTAAAGAGATTTGCAACCTGTTGCGGGTTCGAAATAGTGGTATTGTTTATTTTTAGCTTTGTATTATTTTTTAGTTTTTTACTGTTTTTATTCGTGCGTTCTTTAATTATTCTCCACATTGTTTTTGTTTTATTTTCAGAAGTTTTCATTTGTCTTATATATTCATTTCTTTTTGATTTGTTAACTATGTTTTTTAATAATTTCGCGTATGTTTTATAATATCTGGTTAATACCGGATTTCTACTGTAGATTACATGGGATTTGAGCAATCTTTTATTTCGACAAGAAATTTTTATACCCTTTGTTAGCCAATAACATTTTTTTGTTGTGTTTAATTTTATAATTTTTTTAGGTATACATCGATTTAATGTATCTGTTAAAGTGTTATGGAAAATTTCATAATTGTCATTTACGGTTTTATTTGTATTCATGCTGAACAGGTCTAGCCATTTTATAATTTTTAATTCATTTTTAAATTTTTCCATATTTTGTTTAGTGAAGAGCCTTTTTTTAATTTTCCAAGATGATGATTTTTCGTTTGAGCTTATAATATTTTTTATTTGTATATTAGTGCTTAAATGATCGGAAAATCCGTTATCATAGACTGAGACGCATATGTTGTCCTTATTACAGTTTGAAAACACTAGATCTAGACAAGTGGCTGTATTGTTTGTGATTCTAGTCGGTTGGTTGACAAACTGAGTAAAGTTGTATTCCCGCATTAAATCCAATAACTTTATTGAGTATATGTTTACGTCCATCACGTTTATATTGAAGTCTCCGCCAATTATTATAGACATAGACATAGACATAGACATAGACATAATTTTATTGTAACAAAAACACACAGAAAATAAAAAATCATACACACAAAATAGGTCACAAAATTATGTTTTTGTCACAATCCGGCCCCAGCTCAGCATAATGCTAGTTGTAAACAACCAGCGCTGGTCTTCCGCTGGAACCAGTAGGCGACGCCACACACGAGAAAACACTTAAAAATAACACTTATTACGTATTCAACATATCATACTTGTTACGTATAGATAACGTTATGTCCATTGAGTTATATTTAGTGAGTAGTTCTAAGAGTTTAGTTAGTTGATTATAGAACAAGTCGCTCCGCTTATTGTTATAATATATAGTTATTAACAAAACATTAATTTTATGAATAATTATGGCACTGATTTCTACACAATGTTCAATTGACAAGTTTGATATATCTATAATCTCGGTGTATTCGAAGTCGTCTCGTAGAAAGATAATCGTCCCTCCTCCCTTCCGTTGATACCTACAGAAGGCGGCAGCAATATTATACCCGGCGTAATCAATTAGTTCTAGTTTGGCTTTTGACAGCCAGCTCTCGGTCACACAAAATGCATGCAATTTTAAATGGTTTTCATTCAAAAAATCTTGTACAGTATGTCGCTTCCCATATAGACTTTGCATATTCTGGAATGTGATATTTAAATCAGTGTGATTGGTAGTTACGAAAGTTATGATTTTGTTTTGTATCTGAAGTTATTGTTGTGTTTGAAATTGTGATGTTTTTGGATCCGTGTGGTGTCGATATTCTTTGTGTTTGTATCGATGGGATTAGTGTTGGCTGATTTTGCACGTAAGTCTGAACAGTTCTACCATCCACAATAAGTTTGTTACTTCTTATGATAGCGTGTCGTCCATCAAGCCGAGCTGCATGAAGTTGAGACTGTAGGTATTTTCTTTGTTGTAAGGCTGAGTTATCAAGAAATTCTGATATTGACAGTGTTGTGTTTTTAAAAAACCGACTGTTTTGCAAAATGTATCTCGACATCTTTTTACTTAAAAGTTCAATAACAATTGGTCTTCGATGTTGGTTTTTTCTGCCTAATCTAGTTAGTTCTTCAACATATCCTGTTAGGTCTACATTTAAAATATCCTGAAAAATTCTAACTATTCTGTAATGTAGTTCTGTTTCTGTCTCTTGTTCATGTTCATTTAACCCGTACAGGACAATTTTTTTGGACATATCTGCAACTTGATATTGTGTAGTTTTTGAGCCTGACAATAACTGTTGCATTTCTTCTCTTATTTTACTATTCTCTAATTCTAATTTATCTATCTTTTTTGTTAGCATGTTTATTTGACTTTTAATCGATGATTGCTCGCTTTTTAATGTGTCAGTAGTCTTATTCAGCTCAGTCCTTAATATATCAGTTTTTTGTTCTATTTTGAAATCTATGGTTTTCCTGATTTCACTCAAAATAGTCTTCTTGTTTTCTTCTAGTTTCTTATCAAGAAGCATACAAATTTTATCTAACAGTGAGGTTTCATCAATTATCACGTGGGTTGAATTAGTCAGCGAGTGGTCATGTTTAGTAGTCAAGTCAAGTTTACTCGGGTCATCCAGTATGGAGTCGTCTACGGAAATTGTGGTGTCGTTTAATCCTATGAAGGGTTTTCTAACTGGGGTGTCGTCATTTCTGATTCGTCTATTTGTAACATTTTCGCAGGAAGGACATCGCCACGATTTTTTCAGTTGTTCTATGTTGTCAGAGTAAACGGTCATATTTAAGCATGCATAGTGGTAGTTATGTAGACAGCTTGTACATTTCAAGGTATCTGTTTCGTAAATTATTTGTTTTTTGCAAGCCTCGCAATTCATTTTCCAAAAAAATATATGTATAAAATTGTGGGTGGAAATCTGTACTTATCTTGTTATGGCTGCCCGCGTAAATTTTTCGTTGTGATACGTATCTCCAAGCAATAGGGTTCGTTTTGGTTCACCTCAGCAATCAGCTGATAGCTCACTCCGATGGTCGTTGCTTAGTTTGAATATCGTGCAAATATTTTAACACACTGATACTTTCGCGTAATTTAGGCAATTCACTATAATTATTTGATAAACATGTGAAGAATAGTTTAAGCTTCAAGATAATGTAGTTTAGAACTCTTAGTGCTCACTTATTTTTATGTTTTTATATTTTTTAAGTTAAGCTACGTAAACTGTGACTGATCTCGGTCGCGGCGCACCTCGCTCCCGTTATTCGTAAGTTGCGATTGTTTGAATTTTTTTAATAAAGACTATAAAGAAATTATCCACTATCAGTTCTTTTGTTGACTTCTGATCATTTCTCAAGTAATTTATTTCTTAGTTGTGGAGATGAGAAACAGACTAAGTAAGATTAAAGGTATCTAACTCTATGTTAAAGAGCATCGTAAAAATTCACCTGAGAATTTGATGTGCAATCCTGAAACCATTATTCTGCAATGGTTTCAGGATTGCACATCAAAACAGGTTTGTTCGATGTGGACCTTAGAGTTTGATTTCCTCTTCGTTTCAGTTGAAGTTTGTAATTCAGGTAGGTACTTTAAGAAGTTGTGCCGAATTCTGTACGGCATAAAGGGCATATGCGAGTGTTGCGATTGTGTCGTAAATGTTAAATAATAGATTGACCATGTGAGTATTGCACTGACATAAGATTTTTCAATGTCTTTCATTAACTGCAGTGTATTTAACTAGTCTATTGTGATAATAGACAAGGGATGTACTTGAATAATCTAATGATATTGGTCTTGCAAGTTCCCTTACGATTGCTTTTTTCTCCTTAGTCCTAGTCGCTTTCATTGTCATGTCTGTGTTAACAGTGATTGGTACACTTTGTATGTCCGAGGGCCAACTTTGTACCCTTGTATTTGTAAGTTGAGCGCTTTGGCGCGAGCACATATAGCATATTATAGCAATAAATACATGTGTATATTTGTTTCAAACAGGGTTTGGAAGTTTATTTCTACTTGTGGGGCGACTTCATGTTTATACCGTCCAGTCTGATATGTATAGCACAGCCTTGGCGGAAGGCCCTTGATACAGAGTGCAAGGCACAGGTACAGGTGCTCAAGGCATTCTCTTTCGATAATGCGCTTAATTTCTCCTCCTTTAAATCCTAGAATTAAGAAAGTGTCCGGCCGTGTTGCAAGTAGCCAGGAAGTATATAGACTTGATGTTTATGAAATGAATGTTGAATCGATTTTCGAACATATTTTATAATATCGTTTTATGCAAGCCACATAAATGCAGTGACGGTTTCATGCAGTAGGAAAAAAGAGGGTAGGTTTGACACAACGTTAATTATGAGCGCCCAGTGTTTTCATAAAAATAGAAACTCGGTATACGGTGGCAGTTGACAAATGAATTTATGATGGTGATACATTTGTAGCCGTTCTGTAAATAGCAATTACAGCAAAACAATTAATCTCATCGCACTGTTATTAAAATACTGGATTTACACATGACAACAGATGTGTGAATATCGTGAACGATTCATATTTATCGTAGTAGAGAATGAGTCTGGTCACTTGGTGAGACTGCATCGGCAAGTTGAAAAAAAAAGTAAGGTCGAGCCCTAAGCTCTTTTCAATGAGTAATATTTCTAAGCAATAGAATGGAAGGCAGGGGATTTTGATGATCGTAATATTTATTTCAAAGCCTGAAAATGTTTGGCAGAGCCCTTTAGCATTTTCCGATAAGCTTTCTTTAAAGGTTGAAAAAAAAAGGGGGCGGAGGCTTAGTTATTTTGCGATGAAAATAACGCTCCTTTAAAAAATTGAAAAAAGTAAGTAATTATAATTTTCTCAAGCATTTAGTGCTTATTTCGAAAAAGTGAAAGGAGGAGCCCCCTTAGCGCTATTTTATGAGCGTAATACTTATATTAGATACTGAAAAGGTAGGGCGGAGCCCTTTGCATTTCCTGATAAGCGTAATACTACATTCAAGAGTTGAAAATGGAGGCGAGGCGCCTGGCATTCTTACAATGAGCGTAGTCATCGTTATAGGTTTGAAAATTTAGTCCTTAGCATTCTCTGATGAGTGTAATACCACCTTCAAATGTTAAAAATGTAGGATAAGGTGCCTGACATTTTTAATAAACGTATTCCTTATTCCAAGTACTGTAAGTAGTTTTAGTACTGGTATTCCTTGTTTTAAGTTCGAAAATGTAAGATGAAGCCTTAGCATTTTCTAATAATCAGATTATCTCCCAAAATTGCAAATGTAGGGCTGGGCCACTAGCATTTTTCGTTTTTTGCTCCTATCCCGATGGGATGAGGGAGAAACTACATAGTCCACCTTCAAATGTTAAAAAATGTAGGATAAGGCGCCTGACATTTTTAATAAACGTATTCCTTATTTCGGGTACTGTAAGTAGTTTTAGTACAAGTTCGAAAATGTAAGATGAAGCCTTAGCATTTTCTAATAATCAGAATATCTCCCAAAATTGCAAATGTAGGGCAGGGCCGCTAGCATTTTTCGTTTCTGCTCCTATCCCGATGGGATGAGGGAGAAACTACATAGGTTGTTACTTATTTCTTGGTCCTATGTAAGATGAAGCCTTAGCATAATCAGAATCTCCCAAAATTGCAAATGTAGGGCAGGGCCGCTAGCATTTTTCGTTTCTGCTCCTATCCCGATGGGATGAGGGAGAAACTACATAGTTTGTCAGCATCTTCACTTATTTCTTGGTCTTATCCCGGTTAGATGAGGACGAATTTAGTTTTTTAATTGTCTTAAGTTATTTTGGTTCTTGTCCCCGTCGGATCAGGACGGATTATATTTTATTAAAGCCTTCAGTTTTTCTGATCATATACTGATGGGATACACAGAAATTGCAATGTTTGTAACACGCAGATGCATAATTTTGATTTGAAGCAAGGGTACAGCATTCTAGCTTTGTGTTGCTTTTTACTTATTTCGAATAAAGTCGCGTCAATTTGCTGTTTATTGCGATAATCAGCTTTTCTTGTTTCACTCTTAATCGTACATGAGATGAATGCAATATAAAATGTTACTTCTTTAAAATGCCGAGATTCTTAAAACCGATGCTTAAAGTATATATTTAAGCATATAGAACATTATATAAGGCATAATTGATTTGCTATAGAATAGTTGATAAAGCGAGAAGGTTCTGCCCCTGCTCTTTAGGTCCTGTATCTGAATATTCCCAACTCGTGTTTGGGCTCGGGCTTTCGGGTAAAAAATTTGGTAATAAATGTATTGTAGTATAATTATGTCACAGCGATAGCTGTTTGATAAGTACTATTTCAATGGCATATTAAGCCTTATTCCTGCAACAGCTAAATCCTCATTTCCTAACATCCATAGTATCCCTCGTTGGAGCGGAACCCTATTAAATCTATTTAAAATACCGGAATAATCTTAAATTCAGTCTGAATTTATAAAATAACGAACGGTAACACCGTTAAATGTGGTAAAGTGAATAATTGTTCAGGACTTACCACTTATCAACCTCTTACCGGTTAACACTATTTGGTACTTTAACACTTTTATGTAAAAAACTAGCACGACGCGGCCTATAAAGTATGTAGAAGGTACTAACGACCGCTTTTGGATGAAAATCCAAACGCCAATGAATCCTAGTTGCGCCCAGCGCACTACCTGTGGTGATGGTACACGTGGAGGGGATGGAAGGGGCCGGAAGGGGCGGAGTCACTTCTGATTGGACGAGAAAACCGGAGGTGAACGAGCGGACCCGAATCACGGCACGACTATTTCGGATGTTAGTCAAGCACGCTACTCTCGTATATTTAATTGGGTTTCGAATTACGGTACAGTTGTTTAATAGCATATTATTATTATTATATTAATGATATAATAGGATATAATAGCTGTTGATTTTCGTACAAATAAATAAATATTATATCCTTCTTCAGGTCCTAAAATTTGTCATCGTCATCATCGACAGCAATCAAGTAATGAGGTTAGAGTGCGTGGGCATGCACCAGCATAGGGCGGATGGTTAAGGAAGGTCGTACTTGCAGACGTTCGGCTTGTATCCGGTGTGTATCCGGATGTGGAACTTGAGGTGCTCGCGCGAGGAGAGCGCCTTGCCGCACACGTTGCAGAGGTGGTCCCTGGCGCCGGAGTGCGCGCGCAGGTGCCGCCGCAGCGAGTTGAGGTGTGCGAACTGGCGCGCGCACACGCCGCAGCGCAGCAGCAGCGCGCGCGCCGCCGCCTCGGGGTGCGCGCGCGTGCGGTGCGCCTGCAGGTACCTGCCAAGGGACGCCTCGCTTACACGCCATTACAACCATGCTCCGATACACTATACCTTATTGTGGTTAGCTGTAATATCGGTCTTTATTGGCACATCAAGAATTATATAAATATTGGTGTACATTTCACACAACACCATCTAGCACTAAGTAAACGAAGCTTGTACTATGGAACTAGATGGTTGATAGAATACATCTATACTACTTTTATTTAATACATACAGGGCAAACATTTATGTGATGAGCATTGCGTAATTTTTATTGCATTGTGTATCATAATATGATACATAGAAAAACACCCAGACATAGAACAAACATCCATCACATCACACAAATGTTTGCCCTGGGTGCGGACTGGGGATCGAAGAAAAACATAATAGGGAATATGTACGTTTTTTTTTATTTGGTCATAAAAAGCTGACTACATACAGATACATACCATAAAAACGATACTAAATACTAAAATATTGTCAAAATTAAAAAGTTACGAGCATATTAATTGAATATTAGCCAGAGAGCCCTCCACCGCAGAAGATGACATCGTGCAGACGTGCATCATGCGCTCTATATATTCAATACAAATGGCCGTTTTGCGAGAAAGGGACAGAGCATTCCCTCCCGAATGTTTCCTGTCCTGTACTCAAATGATTATATCTCGGAAATTTATTGACATATTTAAATTATATTTTTTGTATGTACGTATATTACATCTTCGTATATCGTCCACTAAAACAATTATTTCTATGAAATAAAATTTATGCATTTATTTCCTATTATTGATTATTGATAAAAATACAAATATTTATTTATAACTCCATAGTAACATGTTAAATAAATTCAACAAACAGTGTACACTACTAATTATGAGACTTTGATAATAATCATATCTAATGGATAAATAATTCAATATTCAGTAATATTAAAATAATAGAATTCATAATGTACCTCCAATAAAGTGTAATATAGATAACCACTAACACTTTATTGTAAAACAATACACTTTTCGACCAATATTGTTGTAACAATGGATGGACCGATTTTGATACATATTTTTTTTATTTGAAAGAGATTTCTTTAGAGTATTTTTAGCGGTTTCATTAAAATCGGTACAGTCGTTTTTTTTATGTTTTAAAGGGAGTTTGTTTAGTAGGGTGTTTTCAAATTTTCTAAACTTGCTTGGACTTGTCCCAAAGTAATATTGTGAAAGTAACAGTAGAAATATTGTTACATTTCGTGTTCTTCTCTTTGTGGGTTTATTGTAGTGTACAAAAACGTATGTTTTCTTTCTTTTGTAAAATAACTAGATTTAGATATGTGTATCGTGCAACATGCGGTGCGTACCTCATGTAGACGAAGCTCTCCGGACAGAGGTCACAGATGAACCGGTTGGTAAGCGCCTCCTCCTCCGCGCCGGGCGCCGTACCTCCCCCTCCCGCTCCCGCTCCCGCGCCGCCCTCCGGCGCGTACTTGTGCGTCAGACCTGCGCACACGCCGCGTTACACTCCATTCAGAGACAGTGTTCTCTCCTAACAACGCGCTCTAATCGCAGTACGTATGAAGTTTACAAATCGGTTTATAAATGACGTAGTTATGAAGTAGCAAACATTAAAAAATATATAATCGAATTGAGAATATCCTCCTTTTTTGAAGTCGGTTGAAAAGGTCCCACGCGCCCCACGCCGCGGGTCTCGTTGCTGTTAGCCCGCGCGCCCCACGCCGCGGGTCTCGTTGCTGTTAGCAACCGAGGTTGTTTACTTTTCATTTGTTGCATCTTCGTTTACTTTTAATTAGTCCATTTTTGAGATCCAATAATTCGTCGAATGGCTGGAGGCTCTCTCGAGCTGCAGTCAATAAGAACCAGTTACGATGTATCTCACCATGTTTAAGTATCTGATGCGGGTCCCGGAAGGTCTTCTCGCAGAGAGTGCAGCGATAAGGCCGCCGGTCGCGCTCCCAGTGCCTCCGCCAGTGCGCCGCCCACTCTCCCGCAGTCAGCGCCTGTAACGCACACATATTGCTCTATATCTACACCGGCTCATTAACTCTATGGGAATTCTAATATTTTCTGTCTTTATCTTTCCTTTTTACCATTTTTCATATGATTTTCTATATCCTTTCCAAATGATTTATTGAATAAGCATTCGCTACAAATCTGTATAACAAGTAAATGTCCATCAACTACTATACTACATTTCTCCTAAAATTTGATATAACTTAATACCAAACATCATTGAGATCAATAAAGTTGTTTGATCACAAAACAAAATGACAGATCTCTTTCTAATTAAAATATCTCTCTAAAAAATAAATTATGTCTATCTCTAACAGTGGACAGGCTCAGCTCAAGGTGTAGCACATCTGTCTTCTAAGCCATACATTATTCTCCACCCAGGACCAACATTTCTGTGATGCAAATAGATTTTAATCCTGAGTCATATACCATAAGTATGTATTACCAAAAAAATATTTAGATAGCCCTATGATTAACCAGGGGCCGTACCACATGCGTTCAAGCAGTCTTATTTCAATATTACTTTTACTTTTGACTTGCTCTTTCTATAGTTGAGTGAGTGAGCAAGACAAAGGACAAAGTAATATTGAAATAAGGTCGTAATTATGATTGTGGTAACCCCCCAGCAACTCGCGTTATAGTAAGTGACGATGTGTCCGAGGATAGAGGAAGTATACAAGTATTGTATCTGCTACCCGGCTAGATGGCGCCGTGTGAGCGTGTCAACCGACACTCGTGAGCGAGATACCTTCCGGCAGCGCAGGCAGCGCAGCGGCTCCAGGTCGGGCGGCGGCGGCGCGCCGGGCGGCTCCGCGGGCAGCCCCGCCTCGCTCGCGTGCGCCCTGCAACCACACGCACACTGCTCGTTACTGATTAACTAACAATATTACAAGAGGAAGATATACGAATAGAAACTTTAGTTAGCCATTAAGTACACCTTATCTTTCATTTTTGCTTTAGAATTTGAAAATTACATTAATTACCTATTTGCTGACTAGTCCTATTAATTTTCAAGTTAAAATGTTAAAATGAATTATAAAATTTTGATCTAATCTAATATTAAAAAAACCGGACAAGACCGAGTCAGACTCGCCCACCGAGGGTTCCATACAAACTAGTATATATTTTAGGGGGAAATTATATATTTTCCGAAAAATACACATCGTAAAAATATTTAAAAACCTGTTTTAGCTTATGCTAATCAAGCTCTTTCATGTGATACCCCACATGATATGGTTAAAGCACTTTAAAATTTGGACCCTCCTCCCTTGCATAAAGAACCCTATTTTTTGGTATTAAATTAAAAATGTACAGTTTCCGGATTTTTCCTTTATGTGTACTAGGTATATGACAATGCTTCTTGCCAAATTTCACAGTTATAGGTCAGTGGGAAGGGATTGATTCCCTTGCAAGTGTCGAAATATGCGTTTTTTGGGACATATTCGGATGAACTTTTTATGAAAACTGAGAAGTTTGATTTTTCTTTTTGCAGCAAGAGACTATGGATCTGCATATATGGTTTTAATTTCAACTATACCTTCACGTATTCCCGAGATACAGGTCTTGACAGACGGACGAACGGACAACAAAGTGATCCTATAAGGGTCCCGTTTTTTCCTTTTGAGGTACAGAACCCTAAAAACAAAAGTGATTTCTATCTATTTGTCACCCTTCCATGGATAAAGCTCATTGGATAACGAATTTGGTATAATGATAGCTGAAATGTTGGAGAAGCTAGTTTTCATCACCATTTGGGTGAAACCACAGAAAGTATAAAATCTTTTTTTTTAACTTTAAACTGTCTTACAGTATGTATATAGAAACAATTGTTCACCTATAATGCCTGGTCATTTCAGTTTTACTATAACACTGCATCATACAAATGCAGCAGTTGAACACATCCAGATCTCCCACTTCTTTCTTCATATGTTTCACATCCAAGCTCACATCAAATCCTTTCATCTTGACGGGTTTGACCAGCTCTGATATCTCCTGCTTTACTGGCACCTGCCCGTCTTTCACCATGGACAAGTCCGTGCCCTTGGGCAATGAATTCATTAAATTTTCTAAATCATTAAGCTTGGATTTATTTTTCCTAGTCTTCTTTGTTATTCCATTTTCAGACTTTTTACACCTCTTCTTCTTTTTTAACGATATTAGTGAAATATTGTCGCTATTATCCGAGAATGTGTCCATGTAGTCCTCATAAATGTTTTCTTCTTTGATCGGTGATAATGTTCTAGGCTCCTCTTTAACCTGCACGTGTTGATCATCACCATTGATGTGTGTGTTGTGTGTAATGGTGTCCCAGTCTGTCTGCGTGGCTTGTTCCCGGACATTGTCTCCAGGGAGAGGGGATGTGTTCTCTTTAATCCGAGTTAGGTCTACCACTTCTTCTGTAGTTATACCGCTGGATATGAGAAAGGAATGTAGTCTGAAATCACAAAAGGTAACCTGATTCTGAATGAATGAATTCTGAAACCTTTATAATTCTGAATTACCAATTCCCAACATTAGTATACAAGGCCACAAACTCATGAATATATTAATTTGTGGGACTGATTGTTAAGTAAATACATTAAAGCTTCCTTTCTCACTGGAACAATGAGAATTAAAATAGTTGTTATGTGCGGTCTGTCTGCCCGGGCTGGCCTCGGGCCTGCCCTGTGTTTATGATTTTCTAATGATTATTCGCTTACCTGTTCTGAACTTCGATGGTTTCGTTACAGAACTGATAGAAGTCGTTCACTTTGCAACTGCATTTATCGCACACTTTTTGCGGCAGCCGGTCGTTCTTAAAAACCTATAAAAATTAAACAATCAGCGTATTATCGAAGAGGTTAAAGATCGTACGAAAGCAATCAAACATTGAAAAGACGATTACCTTTATCGGGAGGTATAGGGACATCTTCAGATACAACGCATTTTCTTCGTCAAATATACTATTGTTCACAAAATTTTTAGAACAACACAAACGACAAATATCTTCCATTTCTATTTGAAAATTAAATGATTTTCGCTATGTGGTGTTTATCACTAGCTCACACAATACTCTGCAATACTCTTTGCAGACTAATAACAGAGCAGAGAGAGAGAGTTCACTCAGCCACTCACTTCACTAGCTCTTACAATTTCTCTATTTTTTTTACAAACAAAAATAAAAAATGACAGCTGGCCAACAGATGGCGCTGCTAAAAAACGTGACGTTCCAATAAAGTTGTTGTTTTACGGCAACTAAATCTAGACTTTAATGCCTTTTCTTGCTGTAGTCTATTACTATTAATTAATCTGGTAATGATTAATTAATAGTAAAAGACTACATGAATCCCGTTGAAGTTAAATACAACTAAGTACCTAGTGATTTAATTGTACGCACGTTTCAGAAAAGAGGTGGTGGCCTAATAAGCAGCGACTATCGAGTTTAGCCGACAATTTCATCACATCATTTCGCATGGTTACTACATATTTTATTGAATGACACAACACCGGTTTAGCATATTTAGAAAAAAAATGCAAGAACAAGTTGAAGAAAGTAAACAAAGGTATGGGTTTCTTTACGTTAGCGCCAAAATATGTATTCCGCCATTTTGGTAATGGTGTTGCCAAGACAGCATTTCAACGATGAGTATTATGAAAGACCTAAAATTATATAGATGATGGTGTTTGCACTTCAGTCTGTACATAGATTGATGAGGGTGGGCGGAGGCGGAGATGGAGGATGTGAGGCGCTGCGCCAAACTTTTGATTAATGAACACAATGTTTGTAAAGTTAACTTGGATTGGCTTTATTATTTGTATGTTCAAATTACATCATTGATAACTTGAAACTGTACCTGATCTATAATGTTTGCACCGGGATGCACGATTATAATAAAAGTATATATTAGCAGGAGTCTTGAACAATAAAATAAAATTTATGATGAGTTAAGAAACATTACTTAAATCTAATATTCCTGGGTTGTTTTGATATACAATTGTTCTGAGAAATTAGAATAATAAATTAGGAAAATTACTATTATAGTTACACAATATGTAATTTTTTATTCATTTTTTTTTTCGCATCTAGTCTTTATGTTAATATACATATATCGACTGAATAAAATCATGCTCAAAACATATCCTTTTTACTAAGCCTTTTAAGGTCACGAATACTTCTGCAGAGGGCGTACCGATCGTACCAAAACGCCCTAATTACGGGAACCTAACACATGGGCAGATAATTGTATTGATTAACACCACAGTGCGACCAATAATAAGCTTTGCTAGCATAATGAGTAGGTTTATAATAGGAAGTTGTATCCAATAAGCATAGTATAACTTCCTGAAGCCAGCATTTTTCGCGAAACAGACGCGATAAAAGCGTCGACAGCCACTTATCTTTATCTTTATCGTGCGCCTTCAGCAAATAAAGTGTAAAAAAACGAGATAAAGGCAAGGTACTATTGTGAAGAACGTGACAACGCATGCATTTCTCATGGTAGCAATATTTAATTAAAATGAAATAGAACTAGACTAGCAATATATTAAGTATGTTGCCAACTTTTGAGGCTTCTACTTCGTAAAATAACGAATTAGTCTTTTTGTGTAAGAAAAATATGTATGCAAAACTATACTTTCTAATTTCATAAGTAAGTATATATCTAAATTAAATGCCCAAACTGTTAAAATTATATTTAGTCGTACCTTTGACCTGTATTTGTAATCAAAATCTAAAAATTTAAGTATAAGGCGCAGAGTTTGAAAGAATTATTTTTGCAATCTTAATAGCAATCTTATTTCAATATTACTTCGACCTTTGTCTTGCTCTCTCAACTATAGAAAGAGCGAGACAAAAGTCAAAGTAATAATAATACGTATTGCTCTAAATAATAATTTTAGAACTAGTGTCCTAGTGAACCTTAAAGCTCTCTAGTGGAGATCCATCATGGGCTGGTGCAACATAGGATGACCAGCCACGAGGTGGACAGAACACACTATATTAAGCAGATGGCAGAAAGACACTAGTTGCTGACTTGCATACCAAGCGTAACTGGGCGTTTTTGAAAATCCATAGGGGAAGCCTATGTTCTCTATTGAACTTTTTATGGCCGAGATTATGATAATGATGAACTATAATAGTCAAAATAATGGGTAAGTAGTTACTTATATGATAACTATCTTCATTACCTATTAACATATTTTTTTTAATTAACCTGTACTGTCCCACTGTAGGGCAAAGGTCTCGCCCAACTCCTTTTATTCCTGTCACATTGGTCCGCGGACTCCCCGGCAAGCACCATACTCATACTTGGACCAGATTTCACCAAATATTATATTTCAACAACAGGCAAGACAAAGAGATAGGCCGTCGTATAGATAATGCCTGGAAAAGTTACTGTTCCAACTGAAAAAGACGTCGCCAAGCGTATATTATGTATACCCAAGGCCCGAAATAAATGAATTGAATTGAAAACGCTAATGAAGTGAAATCTACCCATCTCTCTGAAGTGAAAACTCGTCGACATGTGTATCTTGCCTTTCTTAACCTACAGTACAGTAGTGTACCTACACATACTTGGTCACTAAGCAAAGCTCAGACATTCCACTTCAGGGTCTGTCAAATAGCCCAAAACACTCGATTATTCCACAAAATAGCATAAAGATTAGGCATGTCCCCATTAGATGAAAGCAGTACTTTGAATGAAATACGAAATAAATATACTTAACACAAGTTGCGAGTAAACTGCAACCAAGTAGGCGTTCGGCTTGGCGCTTATCAAAGAGCTAAAAAAGTTATAAACCGTATTCACAAGTAGGTACATGATAATATATCTCACATATACAAAATGAATACAAACATGTATTTGAAAATCCAGAAGGACCATGCAGTTTTGAAGGAACCACATACCTTTTTACTCGTATGTTTTTTGTTTGATTTAATTCTTACGTATAAACGTACTCATTTCTGTTTAAAAGTTTGGCCGATTTCGAGTCCTTTATTTTCTTTTAAAGAGAACTTTAGAATTATCAAAATGTAACTATTTTGAACTGTATCGCCGAATCAAATTTACTTAACTGAAATTAGTTTTACTTTCCTCTGGTACTCCTTCCCCTTCTTTACTGGCCGATGAAGCTGTTGCAATTAGATTTTTAGAGAATGAGAATACACCTAGTGAAATAAAAATATTCAATTATATTTTGTTGTTATTATAACTAAACTCTATGATTAGTATTAAGTACAGCTACCTATGGCTTGTACCTAACGAGTGAGTATTGATAAGAAATGTTAAGATAAGGAAATTGTTTTGTTGGAGAAGCCAATTCTTTAGTAGCTACTAAGTACAGCAGTGTAGCTTCATTTATTTACTTCGTCATAAGTTATTTTTTTAGGTGTTGTGAAGCAACCAGGTTGGAACCTAACATTTGGTTACGTGTGAAAGTTTATCGAGAACCGCTTGTCTGATAAGGAAATAGGTTCAGGTGTGGCCCCTATCTCTGCTGTTTGGTCAAATCCTGATATCATGTACGATATCTATTAACTTTTCAGAATATTGAAAATTAATAACAATTATTTTGCAAGCTCTCGCTTAATTTAATATTAATATTAGTATTACTATTACGAAAAGAATCAGCTGTTCCATATATTTTGATGGTTTCGCGCGGTGATTGCTTTTAAAATTTTTAGAAGTGGCCCCATAGCAAAAGTTGTTCATAACATCGATTACAAGGACCTATAACAGAGAGAAACGTGTGACGCATTTACAGTCATGACAACATTAGCTTGGGCTTGAGGCTGACAATTATTTAGATAATATTTTGTTCAATTTAATTAGCAGAAGTTATGCGTTTGTCGAATAACACGTACTAAAGGAGTATAGTTAAGCAAATGTTGAATATTTTAAAAATATTGGCAGGTGTTTCGTGGGGTTTACACCCCAAGCATCTTCGACTATTGTATATAGGTCTGATTCGTAGTAGAATAGATTATAGTACCTTCATTTATGACACTGCAGCAAAAACTCACTTAACCAAACTTGATAAAGTTCAAAACACTGCGATGCGTGCGATAGGAGGTTTCATTAGAACCACTCCCATTCACGTTATGGAATGTGAGTTGTGTATTCAACCACTTTGTCTTAAACGCCAATACCTAGCTACTAAATATTTCTTAAAAATACAATCTTTGTCTGATGAATTGACTATACCTACGTTAAGTAAACTCTCTGTCGTATGTGAACTGAGATATTGGCAAAATAAAAGAAAATCAATGCTTACCTACACGAGTTTTAAATGAAACAAAGAACGAAAATATGAAAGCATCGAACATGTTTATATTAGAAACTTGGTTGGCGGACATTGATATTAATTTTATTGAAACAAAAGTGGTTGGACCTAGATTCCAACCACCACAACCCAAAAGTGCATATCACACTAGTGTACTTAAGACAAGTTCAATCAATATGTTACACACTACGTACAAAAACTACATCCAAATATTCACAGATGGCTTGAAGACCAATGATGGTACCGGTGCAGCATGTTGTGTTCGGAGTCGCAATGTAAATGAGAAATTATTTTTTTTACCTAAATTAAATTGTATAATGTCTGTGGAGCTCTTTGCAGTCTCAGAGGCACTATCTTATGTGTTGAGTACTTCAGATATAGCACAAGTAGTTATTTTAACAGATAGCCTTAGTGCATTACAGCATATATCTAGATGCGCTTCTGGAAGCAGAATTGCTACCATAACATATACAATCATTAAGAAAATTGTACTCCTCATAAATTTGGGTGTGCATCTGAGGCTGCAATGGATCCCATCACATTCTGGTATTCAAGGAAATGAAATTGCTGATCGGCTTGCAAAGGACGCTGTATCAAATGGAGCAGAGGTATACATTTTGGCAGAACCATCTGAAATATTAACAAAATACAAACACAAAATGTATGAAAAATGGAAATCTAAATACGTCACTACCTGTTTAGAAAAAGGTATTTGGTATAGAACTTTGCAGGCTGAGCCTCCTCGAATACCATGGTGTGCAAACAGTAGCATGGGAAGAAGTTGTATTGTAGTAGCACATATACTTCGTTCCGGCCACATTCCACTGAACAACTTTGAATATTTGATGGGCAGAGTTGAATCCCCTGCCTGCCCACTATGCGGAACCCATGAAGATGTCTTCCACCTTTTGGTCGAGTGTGGTTGGAGCGAGTCTATGAAAGAAGTTATGTGCGAAAGGTACGGCGTAAACCCCCGAGATATTGGCGTGTTTCAGGCCATCCTGGCCGCACCCAGAAACCAAGCGGCGAAGGAATTATGTACCTTGATCACCGAGGTACTTCTGCAGCGCAAACAGCTTCTTCCCTTGCTATTGTAGTTGTTAAAGTAGTTTGGTGAAATGTTGAGTTGTACCTAATTTCGTGTAAAACGGGGCTGACATAATCGCACAGCGACTTAAGCCCCAAAATAAATACAGATTTAAAAAAAATATAGAATTAAAAAAAAACGTTTTTAACCGAATTCGAAATAGGAGGAAGTTATCAATTCGTACCGTATATTTTTTTTATGTATGTACACGAATTACTCCGTCACTCGAGAACCAATTTTGGTGTTTCCTGAATTGGTGTATAGAGAAAGCTCCCAAGTTAGTCCCATAATTACATGTCAGGGTTTATTTAGCATGGAAAAGCATGGCGAACACTAAATACATTTTTATTGGTAATCTTTTAACAAACGGAATAATATGACAATGTATAGATTTTTGTTTTCAGTATCTTGTCATTATTTCAAATTCGTACGGAGAATCATAGACAGTGCTGTGTCCAGTACTCACACTCCTCTTCACGGCACTATTGTGATGATCAGTACAGTCCCAGGCTGCTCCGCAACTTCATCAACCGCGGACCAGCTAAAGCCTTGGTTAGCAGGTCTGCCTCCATGTCTTCGGTTCGCAGATACTTGACGTCGATTGCTTTTTCTTGGATACAGTTCCTAATGAAGTGCATTTTCAAATCTATATGTTTTGACTTCGACGTCACCATTGAATTTTTGCTCAATTTGAGGGCTGCTTGATTGTCTGTTAAGACGACAACTTGTTCGTAGTCAGCTCCTAAATCTTTGAACAGACTTTTCAAATGTATCGCCTCTTTTGCAGCTTCAGTTAAAGCGACGTATTCCGCTTCTGCTGTCGAAAGGGCGACGCTCTTTTGTTTTTTCGACATCCAGCTTATAGCCGTGCCAGCATATTTGAAGCAATAGCCTGAAAATGATTTTCGGTCAAGCTTACAGGAGCCCCAATCCGCATCAGCCATACCGTACATGTCTTGGCCGGTCTTCGTGAATGTCAAGCCGACATTCTTTGTCGCTTTGAGGTATCGAAGTACTCTTTTGGCGCACTTAAAGTGCTCTTCCTTGTAACAGTCATTAAACTGTGATAGGTAGCTTATAGCAAACATAATATCAGGACGTGTCGCCACTGCAAGATACATAAGCGTACCTATTAAATTTTTATACGGAAGATTAAGATGTTGACTTTCATCTCTTCCACATCTTTCAAGTTTGAGGCCTGGCTCCATTGGTGTTGATGTAGTTTTGCAGTCTTCCATTTTGAATTTCTGTAGACTGTCTTCTATAAATTTCTGTTGGTAAATTTTAATTCCATCCTTATTAAATGATAAATCTATACCGATGAGCCGTTTCGGTCTTCCCATGACTTTTAGTTCGAATTTTGAATTAAGCAGGTCTTTGACTTCTTTAAGTTTTCTAGGACACGAGTAGGCAATCAATAGGTCATCGACATAGATAACTATTATAATTTTAACTCCTCTTTTCTCTAGTAGGTATACACATGGGTCAGCTTCTGATGCTCTGAAACCGATGTGTTTTAGTTCTGTGTCGAGCTTCTTGTACCATTGCCTCCCTGCCTGCTTGAGTCCGTAAAGTGCTTTAATGAGACGGCAAACCTTCTCTTTTGGGTTGTTCTTTATGTCTCTCAGCATCTCAACTGTTTTATTGTATATAGTTAAATCTTCTTTTGTACTTTCTTCGACCATAATTTCTGTCAGGTATTCTTCTAGGTAATCAGGGTATTTCATCACGATATTTTCTTCCAGTTCACCATTTAGGTACGCGGTTGTGACATCCATTTGGTTCAGATTTAACCCTTCTTCCACAGCTACTCCGATGACAGATCTGATCGAGCTTAGTTTCGCGACGGGTGCGTAAGTGTCATTGTAATCGATGCCTGGTCGCTGTGTAAAGCCTCGTGCTACAAGTCTGGCTTTTCTGGTAATGCTGTCATCTGGTCCAACTTTGTTTCTCAGAACCATCTTGTAGTCTACGACTTTCACATTTTCAACTTTCTTTTCGACTTTCCAGGTTCCGTTTTTTACATGTGCTCTTATTTCTGCTTTTATGGCATCATGCCAGTACTCGTCGTTCTCATCATCATTTCCGTCAGACAGGTAAGTAATTTCGTTGAGTAAATGACTTTCTTGACTTTCTTCAGTCTCATCTAGTACGTAATCTCTAGTCCATGCAGGTGGGTGCCTCTCTCTTTGTGGCCTCCCATTCTCAGGAATTTCCGATGCGTCGTCGAATGATTCGTTTTCGTCTGAGTCGTCAGGTTCTAGAGGTAAGTTTTCTGGATGTTGAATTTCATTGTTCATGGTGTCATTTTTCTTCTCTGTAATTTCAATTTCAATTTCCTGTCTAATTTTGTTTTTTTTTCTTTTATTTATCTTTTCTTTTTCAGGTGTGTTCGAGTGATGGCGTTCCTCTTCGTGTACAAGGTCTTCATAATCCGTGTCTTTTTCTTTGAAGTACATCTGATCTATAACCTTGATGTCCCTGCTTATCACCACATCATCATCTTCAGGTATGTATACTCTGTATCCTTTTGTGGTCAACGAGTATCCCATGAATACGCCCTCTTTGGCTTGTTGAGTCAGCTTTCCTCGTCTGTTCTTTCTCAGGACAAAGGTCTTTCTGCCAAAAACGTGAAGATGATTTCCAGACGGTGTTCGGTCGACCCATTTGGTGAATGGTATGTCGCCGTTTAACGCTGTCGAAGGGCTACGGTTGATGAGGTAGTTGGCCGTATGTACCGCTTCTGCCCAGAGCTTTTTGGGCGCGTTTGCTTCGATCAACAGGCATCTGGCTTTTTCTAGCAAAGATCTGTTCTTCCTCTCGCTTATCCCATTTTGTTGCGGGGTATACACTGTGGTTAATCTTCTTTGGATGCCATGGAGCTTGAGGAAATCGTCAAATTCTTTGTTGCGATATTCAGTGCCGTTGTCAGTCTGCAGGTGTTTTATCTTTTTGTTGTGGAACGTCTCGACTTCGCTTTTATATTGCTTAAACGTGTTGAAAACGTCACTTTTCTTTTTGATGAAGTAGACGTGGCAGTATCGAGTGAAGTCGTCTATGAATGTCACGTAATATCTCGATCCCGCTAACGTTTCGCACTCGAAAGGTCCACATACGTCGCTATGAATAATTTCTAGCTTTTCCGTTGTGTAGAGGCCTTCGTGTCGCGTGAATGGTAATCTTGATAGCTTGCCCTTTATGCAGGTTTCACACGCTTCTAATTTTTCATCAGTCGGTTTCATTCCATACATAAGGTTGTCTTGAGCCATCTTCTTTAGATCCCTTTCATTTATATGGCCTAGTTTTTTATGCCATTCCATTAAGTCGCAGCCATTTCCATTTCGGGTGTAGTTTGACACTTCTTTCTTCTCAAATTCGAAGTAGTATAGACCGTCTTTTCTCTGTGCTGTCAGTGACACCTCGCCACTTTTTTCTACGATGTAGGCTTTGTCTTTTTCAAAAATGACTTTGTGTCCTCTGTCAGCTATTTTGCTCACTGACAGTAGATTGACTGACACATCAGGAACGAATAAAGTGTCATTGAAGTTGTAATCTATTTTTTCTAGGCTGACTGTAACTTTTCCTTTTCCTTCAATTTTGCTCGTATATTTATTTGATGCCAACTTTAGGGTTCCATTTTCAGGGATCAGAGCCGAAAACATTGTCTTGTCGCCGCACATATGGGATGAGCAGCCACTATCTAAACACCACGTGTTTTTATTGGTGCTTGAATTCGCAGTACTCAGGCAGACGTTGAAGTTTTTTGGTTGGCTTCTGTTAGGCTTCTCATTTGAGCGATCCTTCTTTCCCCAGCATGCCTCGGTAGTATGGCCCTTCTTCTTGCAGTTCTTGCAGTACAACTTCAACTTATTTTTCTTGAAGTGGTATGCTTCACTACTCTCAGGTGCTTCTTTACCGCTCCTGGCCTGATATTCTTCAAGAATTTTTACTTTCAGGTCGTCAGGATTTGGCAGTGTGTCTCTTGACTCGATGGCTATTCGGAAGTTTTCGAATGACGTTGGCAAACTGTAGAGCAGCATTATACTGAGCAGTTCTGGTGGTATTTTTATGTCCATATCTGCGAGTTTATCGACCACATCCATGAAATTATTTAGGTGATCACGGATGTCCTCATCAGCTGTCATACGTTTGAGAACTAGCTGTTTCAATAAGGTTGCCTTACGTGCAGGCCCAGTGCTTTGGTATGTAGCTTTAAGTTTGTCCCATACAGATTTCGACGACGTGCATGTTTTTATTTGCTTTAGTTCGGAAGGTGACAGCAAAAGTAAAATTTCAGCTCTTGCCTTGAGGTCTTCCTTTTCGAACGCAGATTTTTCCGCCGCCGCCGCAGTTGATGACAATATTTTCGTGCCACTTACAATATCCCAATAGTCGTTTTTAATCAGGACGGCTTGCGCTTGTAGGCACCAAGTATCGTAATTTGACTTGGTCAATGGTTCGATATTTCGGTAACTCGTCGATGCCATATTTTTACCTTTTATTTAGTAGATAGTCGTATAACCATGAAACCACGCTCTGCTACCAATTTGTCAGGGTTTATTTAGCATGGAAAAGCATGGCGAACACTAAATACATTTTTATTGGTAATCTTTTAACAAACGGAATAATATGACAATGTATAGATTTTTGTTTTCAGTATCTTGTCATTATTTCAAATTCGTACGGAGAATCATAGACAGTGCTGTGTCCAGTACTCACATTACATTATAAACATCGCCTTATTACTTTTTGAATAATCTCTAAAAATGAAAATATTTTCATTGTATTCCTGAGTAAGTGCGTCAGATTATAGAATAGCAAAGTTCCGCCTACACGTATTTTTCTTTGCAAGAGTGTTAAATACTAAGAATTATCGTATAAGCATCTCATCACATCTTTTAATCTTCGAAGACGAGCATTTGACATTCAATGACAAATCTCATTCTTGTCTTGACAAAATAAATATAGAGGGAGTGAAGAGAGGTCTCTTTAGAAAGTTTACAATCGTGAAGGATTTAGTAAGTTGTAAGTTAGTAAGTTGTTGACGGTTTTATAATAGAAAAATTATGAATGTTACTAACGAGTAGGACGTGATCTCGTGAGACTTATATTTTTACTAATTTTATTAAAACAGATATACATAGGTATAGGTATATAATAAATATATTGTCTGAGTTCAAGGGTTCCCCTTCCTGTACAATACTCTTTGGATCTGGTGTTAGATAGGTCCAACTATAAACTTGCGTCACGCGTCTCTTTCTGTTTAGAACTGTCATTTGGTCTCGTACATGAAATTCAAAGTCATGCCAACTAACATAACACATAGACATCGTAATAAGTAGCCTAAATGAGCATGTGTAAGTATCTACTAAGATTTCTTGATCGCAGATAATACAGTACCTACCTAAGTTTTCAGCTTGCATAATTTGAATGGGCAATTGTAATTTACTATAGTAGAACAAATTTGGTTAAATGACTAGACGAAGAATTTGGCAAATTTAACAATTAGGTATGAACAGCATGAAAGTGAAACAAGTTCAGCCGTATACCAGCATCGTCATAGGAAGAAAACAGTAATATTCTGTATTACAGCAGAGTTGTTTATATACCTTAAGTATAAGTTGACCAGTTACCTAGCTGCTAGGCCTGCTAGGTACCTGGACAACTTATACTGAAGGTATGTAAGGGTACATGCTAGGTCCTAGCGTGTATTGACTGCCCGATGTAAAATCACCAATTAATGGTCCTAAAATAACAATACGTCTGCTACGTTATGAAATAAAAGAAATGTGAATACGTTCAGCAGTAACCTTGAAACATTTGATAAACATGAGAAGAAAATCGATACGACAAACTTGAGAGTGAACTTTGCAATTGAGCAAAACGGGCGGCACACACGCTGGTGAACTCTGGCTTAACTTTAACCCACATAACAAAGTTCAATGTAAACACAATACGGCAGAAGTTTCCCAAGTTCCAGTTCACGGCCGCGCGGCGCGTCGTTCTGCCGCCCTCAGTGCCTCCATCCGCCGCCCGCCCAGCCCTGCCCTACGCACCCCGCACTCCTCTCCCACCCCCACCCCCTTCCCGCACCCTTCGACTTCTCCAGTTATTGGCCCAAAGTTCTCCAGCACCGAGACGAATTGCTTTCGCTCGCCAGACGAATTAATCACGGGTTGCTATGGGAACATTGAAATTCATATTTTTTGGCTTCATTCATAAAAGATTATTTTCCACCGGTATTGCAGTTTAATACGATTATTATTTCGTTGTGGCATTGATTTCTATTATCCACAACTTCTTAAGGCCTCGATATACCTAGGTAGCGGATTGTGCGCCACCTTATATGTGGTGTAATTGATACTAAGTAATTTTAAATGATGAAAAATTAAATTACCTGAATTCGGCTCAGCATAATAAATATGTCTCGATTGTTTCAAATTGTATGCTATTCTAATTCGGCTTTTAAGCCTTCTACTACTATATATTATTATTTATTATGTGCACAAATACGATCCAAGTAAACGTCTTCTATCTACCAACCTTGTACCTACATATGTTTATTGATAAGCACTGTGCTAACTTTTCTTTATATCACTTACTTCAATAAAGTATTTTTTTTTATACCTTTGCTCTGCATGTGGTCATTTGCAATAATAATATTCCATCTACCAATTCTTCTTTTTTTAATTTTTCGCTTGTAAATGATGCTGTCTACCTGACATTTAATTTTGTACACCTAATCGGTACAACCAACATGATTTTAAGCGACTAACTTTATTGTAATATCTTTTGTGCACTTGTTGTATAAAATTCTCGTGTTGTGTGCTATTTACATACAATTATCTTTAGAAATCTACTAATAGTCGATCAAGCCATAAAGTATTTAAAATAGTTTATGAGTTCCGGAGCAAAACGTCGTTGATTTACATGCCATCAGCGGTAAACGAGCAGGATGGTCTTGCTCTTGTCTCACTGATTTTAGCCAATAATCATTTTCTTTACATGAAAATGTTAAAAACACCCTGGCATAAATTTCACTTAATGTTTTAATAGATAAGTACCTATTTTAATGAAGATAAAATCTTCAGCACTAAATCTTCAAGTTCAGTATCTTAAAATTATTTTGGTTTCTATATTCATATCAGACAAACTCCTAAATATTTTCCAGGTAAGTTCGTGCGATCCCGTGCGATTCTCTACGGAAATTCTGATAGAGATGAACAACCGTGAGAAAAAGCAACAATTGGGTATGTAAAGAAAAATGTAACATATGCTGATTCCAAAACCATTTCGAGATTATATGTCTATAAACCATATTTTTTTATTTAGGGCACATAAAATGATGAGATCGCGCAAATTTTTGCGAAAATATAAAAAATATTTGACCTTCAGTCGACCTCTAAAATGTAGTAAAATATAATGTAGTTTAGTTAGTAAAAAAGATGAAACTGACAGCATTGTCATTGACAAGAGAGACAATATCTCTATGACAACTGTCATACCAAAATAAACAAAGAAAAGAATTATTTTATGTGTTTGGTGCTCTGCTACTCTATTCATTTGTATTAAATTAATTCTGTTCATTATCTTTACGACGACCTTGCTTTCCTACCGTTTTGATTGATACTGCATTGACGTTGACCACTGCTTTGTTGTAAGAAACTGTTTGCCTACTGATTGGATAAATTATGGATAATTTTGTACGTGCCGACTCTGCTAACTTACCTAAGGTTGAGAATCTTATCATTCTGGAGTTCACCTCAACTAGCGGCAAGAACAACATCGCAAAAATCCGAGGAGCTAAAGAGCTAAAACTTATGAACAATGGCAGGATATGAAATAAAAGTGATTGACAGTACATAACTTCTTTTTTGAAATGATTTTATTGTGTTTAATTATATACCAATTTCATTGTAATTATATAAGAGATTATTTTATTTACATTTATACATTATTTATTTTATTCTGGTTCCTTTTTCTGGTTCATTGTACTGCAGCATCAATGCTTCGCCCAGGAACTTAGTCTACGTTAACTTGTTCACAACAGTCTTTTAAAGGTTTCCTTTATTTGAAAAAAAACAGTTTATTAGGATTTTTGGCACGAAAGTCGAAATATTTCACAGTTGTAGTTTCTGAATAATATTGTGATTTTGTTTCATTTCAATGCGCAAACACAATCGCGAAGACCTTAGAAAATATTAATTAATTACAACGAGCTCAATATTAATTATTCTTTTTTTCATTCTTTATGTTTACACAACGTATTTGTTTTTTCAAAACACAACAAAAACCGATGATCTCTTGTATCAGTCAGAAACAAAAACGAATATAGGTACATGTCACTGTCAAGTTGACGTATATGTATTTTTTAGTTCATGTTGGCTATCACAACATCTTATTCAGTAGGTACGATGACGTCATCTTTCCTACGGACGATTTTATCTTTAAAAAAATATTAAAAAATAAGTACTGAACAGAATAAAAAAATATTGAAATTAGTTTTTCTAAATGATCCATTCTATCATATAAAAATATAAAAAAAATACCAAAAAAAAACTTTACATACCCAATTCTCTTATCTCCACAGTACATTATAAGAAACATTTTATTAAAGCTAGTATTAAAGTAAATTTGAAATGTAACAAGTACGTGTAACCATATTACAGCTGTAAGAGTGCTCCAGAAAGCACACACCTTGTCTCTTATCAAATGACACCGTTTGATACGCGCCCGCCACCTTATCTATCATGTCGAAACTCTTCCACGTGTCATATTATTAGAGTCCTAGAACTACGCTGAGTATATAACTAACTAATATAAACGATTATATGTTTTAATAGACTTTGTACCTAAGTACTTTGTTACTGAGGTTTGTGTCCATGCCTGATTTACGTGTAAGCCACGATGATATATGTAGGTACTCTACTTTACTATATTTTAAATTTAAACTTATCCTATTTACAAGAATGATTTCACCAACCTTCGTGAAACTTATCGTTATCTTTAGATTACAATAAGATTGATAGCGAGCCGTAGCCTCGTGGTCAACAAAATATTCCTTCGAGAATGATTATTTGTAACGAATCAGGCCGATTCGAATTTTGCCACCACTTGAGCTAATTTTCTAAACCTATGGAATACAGTTATGAGAGAACAACGTAGGTAATTATCAGTCACCAACTAGATAATTATAATGTAATAAAGGTGTATCTCCACTGTAAACAGTGCGAGTGGGTATGATGAGCCGCCGGGAGCAGATAGTGCGTTGGAGGCGACGGCCTCGGACGGCTCGGGCGCCGCCGCGAGCCGGGGCTCCGCGCTCCACCACCGCCACCGCGGAGGGGCGCCCGCGCCTCGTCACCGCTCGCGGCTTATCACTGATACCTTGCCGATTGGTGGAGTGGAGTGTTTGCGCTGTAGATATGGCTCGCGGGGGCCAATCGATTTCCCGTTTCGACGAATCTTATCACGATCATGGTGGACGTATGTACCTCGTGTCAGTTCCCCGATATCGTATCTGAAGATATCGACGAAAGTATAAATATGGGCCCATCGATCGATCGGGCCTCTATCGAAGTTTGAGTCGTGATTACGATTGACTCTGGTGGCGAGCTCGTGTGTTAGTGCTCGGCTGGAAGCCTTCCATCCTCGAGGACACGGTAATTCCAGGACGCCTCACCGGTATTTTGTGTCGTTCTTTACAGTATAGGGTTAATTCTATTTTTAAATTTTGTTAATATTGTGAAACCACTACTGTTGACGTGGCATATAGTGAATTGAGTAGATAATGATACAATTTCAAGTTTTATGCTTAATTGAAGCAGCCGATGTTGAGAACAATCGAGCGCCTGAGTTAATGTCACTGTTAATATGAAACCGCGATGATTACGTAATAACATATGGTGTTCCAATGGCACATGTGTGTATCCTCGCTCCATGTGATTGGACGGTCAACTCATGTTCAAATTATCCTCCTAATTACTAGAATTAAACGGCAAACACATTCATAATATAGCTATGTAGAATCGCTGACGTGATAGGGAAAAGCGGTGCTCTTATCAGAGAACGTTAGCCGCACCTTTTCAAGCGGTGATAGCGAGCCGCCTGACTCCATATCGAGCGCACACTGCGATTGTCACAGAGTAAATAGGCAACAGACGCGACCACGACTCGTGTAATAATTCATTGTAATATTTACAGGACGTGCGTCGAGCCGCGTGCGACTGTGACTGCGGCCTCCGGATAGGCTTCACGTCTGAGTTGGACAGGGGATCTTGACAGTTTGTCGTTATTTGCTGCCAGATCTATCTTTCCAGCTCACGCGTGAAGCCACTTCACGTGTCGACTGATACCAGCTCGCAACGTCTCACCTCACCACACCGACACCTACAACTCCAGTTGCCGGCTACAGTCCAGCGTGAAAGGATTAAGTGGAGGTGTGATCTCTTCACTTTTCATTATTAAAGTGAGATTCAACTCCTCCAACTTAACCCTTTACCGCATAATCATCCATTACAGCGAGAAAAAATGAAGATCTGATTGTTGTTCTGATAAGAAAGTGTATTTATTACGATTGTTATATTAACGTAAATATTTTTTTTACATTAATGCATGTTAACTAGAGATATTTACAATAAACATACCTACCTTACTATTATTAACTAGAATAAATACCTATAGTTAAATATATATATATTACACGACTATACTGTTGGAATATTATTATTCTGTATTTAATCACCAAAACCCTTATAGATTACCTAACCTTAAATAACCCTTAAACATTATATATTTATTATTTTCTCATATGATTTTCAATATTACCATAAGTTCTAATAAGCATTATTGTATCTAACGTATACTAACACGTGTTTTCCTGCTGTACCCAAATTATTTGGACAATGTAGTTTGAGTATTAAGTTTTTTTTTTATTATACTGAAGCATACATACGTATTATAGAAAATATTAAATGAAGGTTGTGACTTTCGCATTTTAAAAAAATTACATGTAAGTAGTTCGTTTTAGTTATAAATTTAAATTTTGCCGCTACATTGGCGCCACTGTACATAAAACATTACGTTAGCGAAAGAGCATTTTGAAAGACCCAACCCTTTTGAATCAAGCTGAAGTTAGGTGCAAATCTAGAAAAAATCACAACAGCCAAAACAAAAAATGGGCAAAAAAATGTTGGTAACACCGGTGCGCTAAAAAAGCTTGCAAACTTCACGCACCTAACCTGCGCTGGACATCGACTCGTCCGTATCTCAAAACTCTGGGAAAATGTATATTGATTTTTCAAAGAAAAGTCAACCAATGTAACAAAACACCGTTCGCGGAGTGTTTATACGTGTATTGAAGTGCCCGGTGTTGAAGTGGTGTGTCGTCGTGATGGTGCGACGGTGTCCATCGCTGCGTTCCGAGTGATATCGGAGAGAGTGTCGCGTCGCTCGGCCGACGGCCCGGAGCCCGGCCGCGGCCAGGGCCTGGGCGCGCCATGGACGCCGGCGCCGCGGATCCGCTGCGAGCTGCCAGGCCGTGAGTATCCCCGCACTCGAGCATTTCACTCCCCGGAGCCCGTGCGCCGTTGCGAAACGGCCTTCCCGTCCCGCGGTCGGTCGCCCCGCGCGGCGGACATTCTCTCGTGCGGCCGAGGCGTCACGGCCTCCGCGTTGCGCCATTGCAGCGGCTCGTCCGCGGCCCTCGCGAGGCCAGAGCGCCGCGCCCGAGCGTGACCGCCTCCACCCGCCGCCGCCCGCATACACGGCCTGCGAGCCCGGCCTCGTAAATCAGATTCGTGTTTACAGTTTTTGCGGTACGTTCAGAACCCGTCGCGACGCCCCCGAGACAAAGGGCGGCGCGAGAGGCGCGCTCGGCGCTCGCTCGGCCAGTGATACATGGCCGGTGCACGACTGCGTGCACCGTGCAGCGCCACATAATCGCTATCCATACTATACCTGCGGCGTGCGGCGAAGGCTGCACTGCCTACCTACTCAAACAAAGCATTCTGCTCGCAAATCCGTGGAGCGAGGCTCGCGCGGCCGCCACCCGCGTCCTTTGTGAAATTTCGTGCAATAGTATCGCGGGGGTGATGTCATGTGTGTTTAGTCTGGTTTGGCAACATCTGTGACCGTCGATCCTGCGTTTTCGTGCGTGTTTTGAGGTTAGGCCATGATCTGAAGCGTCCCTGGGCCGCCTGACGCTGGATGTGGTATATGAGTGGTGTGCAGTAAAGTGTTGCTGTGTAATGATCAGTGAAAGTGAGCCGAGCTATGACTCGTATGCATGTTGCCTCATATGGCCCTCTACCCGCTGCCATTCCTCGATAATTGCTCATTAAGAGGATTCAGAAAAGCTGTGAGTGTGGAGGGTGCCCATTCTGCTGCCCATGCAACAGCTGGGGGCTCAATGTTCAGGTGATGCTCTTGTGACACATGATTATTAACACCTACACACCGGTGGGGTTATTCACCCGTCTGGTTAACTGTTAGCCAGCAAGTATGTAGACAGAAGTGGTAGGACTAAGTGTTTCAGTACATTAAATCATGTAGATTGCACACGCAAGTGCTTTATCACCAGTCTTTGTTCCCAGCTAGCTCACCGCTGATAACCGTGCATGTCATTGTATGGGTCATGTAATGCTGTAAAATGCTAAACAATGTGTATTGGCACAAGTGAATTTCTCTGTTTAGTCAGCTGGTTAAAACTATGATGTATCTTAAGGTTTATGTCTTAAAATAGCACTCGTCTACCTCAAGCACTGTTCTCAAAAATAACAAGGATTAAAAGCATTTTCTTTTTACAAAGTAGTAAAAACTGTCTGCTGCATTAAACATTCATGAAACTGCCAAATTACTAATTTGTTTACAAACAAATCATAGTAATAATTCACAATATATAATACATTATTTTATATATGATTCATTGAATAGATAGGTACCTACTATCTTAAACACAGAGAACCTGTGTTGACAATCCAATAATGATCATTGTTTTAAAACATTTTTATTTTTATGGAAGTTTGTAAGCTGTGTAATATACACAGTATATACAATACAGGATAATGTTGCAGACTCATACCATGAAAATAAAATTAACTATGTAGTTACCTACTTAATATATAATTAGCTAGCAGGTATGCTGCATTCATGATTTAAAAAATATGCTCTATCTAGACTAATTTAGTTAGGATTAAAAATAACACAAATTTTAGACTTTTACATCCTTTGCAACTGCAGAGCAATTCGAATATCCTTAATATAAAGCCTCTTGTATTTGATTTCAGGATTTGATCTATTTCTATACCACATTAGTTTGACCATTTTAGTTATGAAAATGTAATAAGCAGACAGACAGTTGCTTTAATTATATTTTGTAACATTAGTTAGGTTCCCTATAGCAGTTTAAATATACAGTTAAAAGTTGGCAACATTGATGAAATCTGGTACGGAGGCATGTTATGAGGAAAACACAACAGGTTTATAAATATGTGTATTGCTCTGGTAGGTATTCTCCGAGCTGCTTCTGTCCTTGCAGCCAGCCAGAAAGATAATGCTAATGCAATTATTTATTTATTTAATTAATGCCTGATTCTCAGGGAATCATGACAAGTCCCCTAATTAAAAGTCTTATCAGTTGTGAATTTTACAATGCCATCCATTCTTGTTGTACCACTCACTAAACGAAACAATTACATTTTAAATCACTTTTATTTTATGTGCTGCTAAAATGTCAAATACTCTCCTGGGTCCTTAAATTGTAAGTGAATGAATTTTTTCTAGGCAAGCACAGTCCAGTACCGACTGCAGTATTTATGAATACCAACCAAGTAGGAGGACATGCATTGAATAAAACAAGACTGCCCAATAATGTTGGTAATGTTTTTTTGTATGTATGTATGAGTATGATTTATTATTAGCTCCTGTAGCCTAAATGGCTTAGTTGATTTGTAGGATTTTTAAGTATCTTTACATCATGACTGTCAATAGCACATATTATAGGCTGTATTTTGTGGTTAGCTTATTTTTACCCGACTGCGAAAGAAGGAGGGTTATGTTTTTCGAGTGTGTGTATGTATGTATGTAAGTATATTTCTTTGGCACGCCCTAGAGCCTAAACGGCTTGTCGTATTTTATGTGAGTGGTGTCAATAGATTCGTCTTAGTCGTGAGAGTGACACTGGGTACATCAAAATAAAAATAAAACAAAATTAAGGATTATTAGCGGCAAAAAGTTATCTAAAAAAAAATTATGTTTTTAAAATACATCGAGTGTGGTATCAAAATAAAGAATTTTTAACGGCGATTACGAATATATATACATAACTTATATGTTTTATTGGAGTTTGGAATAGGAAATGCTAATAAATCACATCACACTAATAACATAAATGCGTTGTTTGTATTAGTTTGTTACTTCTTCACGGTAAAACGGCTTGACAGGTTTGGCTGAAATTTGACACACAGGTAGTTTATAATCTCGATTAACACATAGGATACTTTTTATCCTGGTATTCCAGCGGGAAAGGAAAAGTTAAACAGGATTAAACCTATTTCCTACCTCAAAAAAATCATCGACAACTGTTCCATTATAATTGTGTTTTAAGGTAAGGAGAGGGGAGAACAACGAACTTTTTCGTAATAAAATTTACTACAATTATTTTAAAAAATACGCATTTATAATCTTTTATAGTGATTTTACGAACACTTTCACACAAAAAACATACACTGAACAGCGTATTGAGTGTGACGAAATCATTATTAAGTTAAACTGTTTTTCTGCAGTTGGGTATTTTGTTTTTCTTTTAACATTGATACTTGTTTGTAATAATATTAATTGATTAGAGGGGAGAGATCTTTGCCCAGCAGAGTTAGCATGGAACTTTGATAAAAAGTCTTTCCACCGTTTTATCTACTTCTCAGAGGAAATAAAATATGTACTGACATTGACAACTGACATAATAATGTGGATAAAACAGTTTATCTACCTTCCATGCTAGGCCAGCAGGAGTGGGACACTATAGGTTAATAAAAACACTACTTGATTTCATTTTAAGAATGCCTGAGTCTTATACTAATTTTTATGAGAGAATGATGAATGATAGTGTATTGCCCAGGAGTGATACTTCTGGTGGCTGATGGCTTACTAAATAAACTGTATCAATCATTTACAATCCATTCATAAATTATTATATGAATTCTATAAAGTTTCTAGTTTGTTAGCTGCCTGCGCTATTGACAAATCATTTCTTATTGGATATTTATACTTCACATGGAATTCACCCTCTCATTTAAACTTTTTTTCTTTTCCATATATCCATTGCCATAGATGCAGTGTGAGTTTCTATTGATAACTCTGTCAGATGCTATGTAAAGTACATCTTATTTATTTATTTTAGAAACACCAACAGTATACATATTACATTGACTTAGTAGGTAATATAATTATAATTATCTTGAATGTCTTCCAAATAAGAGTAAATGCTTATTTAAGTAAGAGTGCTTCATTTTAAAAGCTTCAGTGGGTGACCCAACTGTTGTGAATTTTGGTATAGAGATAGCTATGAACCTGGAGACAGACATAGGCTACACTTTATCATCATCACCTTTTTCGATCACTACGCGGTTGATTCCGCGGGGCGTAGCTAGTAATGTTGTAATTATATAATTATAGTTTAGAAAAATGAAACAATCGACTTCAAAATTCGCAATTTTGTTTACTTGGATGACATTATTCTGTTATTTTGTTTTAAAAAGGAAATTCCTGAACTGGCTTTGATAAGAAATTCTGTGGGACCAATCTTCTGTAAGTATGTTTCAAACATATTTTTTTTCCAAATCGCTTTATAAATATTCATATTCATTTATGTGAACACAAACAATAATAATTATAGTTTAAAAAACTGAAAAGACTAACTTCAAAATACGCAATTTGTTTACTTGGGTAATATTTTAGCAGTTATTTTGTTATAAAAACCAAAGTACTGAACAGATTTTGATAGAATTTATATGGCCACCTCTTAGGTACGACCTATTATTTATTTTGAGCCTGTTCCGTCCCACTGCTGGGCAAAGGCCTCCCTATCCTTCTTCCATTCTTCTCGGTTCAATGATTTTGAGTCCAATTCTTACAATAGGAGTCCAGTTCATCCCACCATCTCTTTCTGGGTCTACCAAGTGGTCTGACGACTTGTGGAACCCATTGTGTGGTGAGCTTAGCCCACAAATCGTCCGACATACGGTAAACATGACCTGCCCAGTTCCACTTCAGTTCGGCGGCTCTATAACCAACGTCAACGAGCTGTGTTTTGGAGCGCAGTGTACTGTTTCTAATACGGTCTGAAAGTCTGACTCCCAAGACACTGCGCTCCATAGCTCGCTGGCATACCCCGAGAGCATGCTTCTGATCTTTTGGCAAAGACCAAGTTTGGGCACTGTAGGTAAGGATGGGGAGGATGCAACATATCCATGAGTTTTTTCTTGAGAGTTAGTGGGAAATCGCCCTTCATAAGATCTTTCATTGACCAAAAACTCCTCCAGGCATTCTCGGTGCGTCGTGCAACTTCTTCTTGTTGTCGTGCCTGGAAGGAGATTAACTGGCCCAAATATATATACTCATGGACATATTCAACTTCCACACTGTCGATTTCCAACCTACATTCTGTGCTGTTTGTCATTAACTTGGTCTTTGACATGTTCATCTTCAGCCTAACTCCGAGGCTTGCGGTGTTTAGATCGTTGATCATAGAGCCCAGTTCTGATGCTGAAGAAAATAGGACTATGTCATCAGCGAATCGAAGATTTGTTAACCACTTTCTGTTTTGAAGTTGGTAAAAGTATATAAACTTTGAGGTTGATATATACTGTATGGTTGAGTGAGTAAAGTTTACTCATGCATTTGTATTGTTTTAGAATGTAATGTAAGGTGTGAAGTATGTTGATTGGTTATATTTGTCATATGTTATGGAGTTACTGTATAGTTATAGGTAAAGTGCAGGTATCTTTAGTTTAGTAATAGTTTATCCCTAATAATCCCAGTGTGTGGCCTTCACTTGTATGTATGTATTGTTATCATTTTCATTGTATAATAGGTGTGCCTTGCGGTTTCACTCGCGTAGTGATGATATTTTATTATCACCACCATCTAGTGATGGTGATGATAATAAAATACAGTGTATGTCTTTCACTGGCTCCTAAAGAATCTCTGCCAAATTTTGTAATGATTGGTTCAGCCGTTTCTGAAAAAGTAAGAAACAGACCGATTTACTTTTGCTTTAATAATATTAGTTAGGATTCACCAAGTGCTGAGCTCATGCCTGTCTTGTACACCACACAGTCTGGGGTGAAGCAAACTAGTTTCATTGTGTATTCACTAAGTGCTGAGCTCATGCCTGTCTTGTACACCACACAGTCTGGGGTGAAGCAAACTAGTTTCATTGTGTATTCACTGAGTGCTGAGCTCATGCCTGTCTTGTACACCACACAGTCTGGGGTGAAGCAAACTAGTTTCATTGTGTATTCACTGAGTGCTGAGCTCATGCCTGTCTTGTACACCACACAGTCTGGGGTGAAGCAAACTAGTTTCATTGTGTATTCACTGAGTGCTGAGCTCATGCCTGTCTTGTACACCACACAGTCTGGGGTGAAGCAAACTAGTTTCATTGTGTATTCACTGAGTGCTGAGCTCATGCCTGTCTTGTACACCACACAGTCTGGGGTGAAGCAAACTAGTTTCATTGTGTATTCACTGAGTGCTGAGCTCATGCCTGTCTTGTACACCACACAGTCTGGGGTGAAGCAAACTAGTTTCATTGTGTATTCACTGAGTGCTGAGCTCATGCCTGTCTTGTACACCACACAGTCTGGGGTGAAGCAAACTAGTTTCATTGTGTATTTTTAATTACCAAATTATATTTTTTTAAATAATATAAAGTTATCAATAAAGTATTTGTATTCATAGTGAATATGTATTCCAAAAATTCAAACAAAATGTTGGCCTTTAATTACATTAACCTCTAAATAATTGAGAGCATTGGCTGAGTTTGTCCTCTACAGGCATCATTTGGATCTAAATGATGGGTGAATAGGTTCCTAATATGCAACTATCATCCATCATAGCCTTGAGGCTCACCATCGGGAGCCACCATCTGTCAGCTAACAATAACTATTTAATGGATATTATAAAATTGTTTTACATTAGGTACTTTGAAAATAAAACATCCAGCCTGATTCTACTTGATGAGCTCTACAAACTGATATCCCTGATATCTGATAAACTGGGAGTAGAATCATTTTTATTGAGACCCCTTTACTTGTACACAAGCCTCCTCACAAAAATTTCAAAATATTTGTCTTTGGTCAGAAAGATAAACAAATAGTATTGATACATATGAAAACTGTAGCTGTGATGATTTAGCTGCTAGAGAGTTGTGACAGACGCACTAACTAACAGACAGATCGATGTGCAAGAGCAATATGACTCCATGTCCCTAACAAGTATGTATCTGAGTTACTAAGTATATTATCTTGTAAAGTGCATTGTGTGCGTTTACTTGCATTCTAGACTATCCTGGGATGAAGCATTATTCTATGGAGATATATTTCTCACTTTGCTGCCCTGAATCCCTAAGAAATAGCAATAAGGTTATATTCTGATTAGAATGATATAGAGATCCCATAACTTTACTGAATTATAGGTATTATGCCGGGCCTTTGTAGTTTTATCCAACACATTTTCTTACGAACATTGCATTAAGTGTCCCAGCCAGGCCACTAAGTAAGTGACCTGCCTGTTTTATATAAATCTTACAACTTAACAGTATTGTTTTGAAAACTTTATAGTAACATAGCATCTCATTGAAGTGTCATAGACTACGTTTTGCATTCTGGTATTATTTGTAATTAAACTTGTTTGTTTTCTAGGGTCATGTGTCCAGGTTGTAATGTAAAACTATGTGTGATTTAATCACACTATGTCCACTATCGCACTCCTTAACAAAGGACTCCACAAAGCGCACGCGCATGCGCGTGCGCCACAGGAGCAGCACGTTGCGTTGTGTTACTAAGTTTGCCCTGACGTTTCAAAACGTGTGCATTGTGACCACAGAAAAGAGAATGCCTTTTTTTTTTCTATGGTTGTGACGCAGCAGGCTTCATCGGCAGATACTGCTTTATTCCACTTCTGGGTACATTCCTGCGTCATCTTGCCATCTGTCTCGTTGCTACGATAATTGTCAACCAACATTCGAGTCCCGATATTGACAATATATATCGATGCTCTATCTCTTATCTGGAGGCCAACGCTCCACTTGTTTCGAATCCTTAAAAATTTCGGGTCCTCTACTCCTTCACTTCACTACCTTACCTTACTCCACTTGGCATCGCAGCTTATTTCTACTAAATATGATAAATAATAGTAGGTAAATAATAATAGCAGTGTCTAGATGACTTCAAATCGCGATTTAATAGGATTCTTGTAGACTAGCGCCCTCCATCATAGACATATATGTACCTACTAGTCTTGCCATAAATATTGTCACGAAGAAAAAAAATTTTTTTTTATTGCAAATAATATTTATTACTTTTACAGTGTGTTAGTTTAATACATAAATATAAAACAATTTAAAATATAAAAGCTTATTCGAAGTCGATTAAGGAATCTGTCATTTTTATACGATTGTTCATTGAGTTTTCTAATTTTGGCGCCAATACATTGCACAATATTTTGCGATATTAAAATGGAGTGGGGTGATAAAGAGAACCGAATCGCTGTGATTGCATTACACAAAGTTGGTATGGAGCCAAATGCAATTTTTAAAACTCTTCATACGCTTAGTACTAGTCAAATGTTTGTGTACCGGGCTATTAATAGGTACAATGAGACCTCCTCTGTTTGTGACAGAAAAAGATCTGGCCGTCCACGTAGTGTTCGTACGAAAAAGGTGGTCAAAGCAGCAAGGGAAAGAATTCGAAGAAATCCTGTCCGAAAGCAAAAGATTTTATCTCGGGAGATGAAGATAGCACCCAGAACCATGTCGCGTATTTTAAAAGATGACTTAGGACTTGCAGCCTATAAGAGACGCACTGGTCATTTTTTTACTGATAATTTAAAAAAGAATAGGGTGGTAAAATCGAAACAACTACTGAAGCGGTACGCAAAGGGAGGTCACAGAAAAAAATTGTTTACGGATGAGAAAATCTTTACAATTGAGCAACATTTTAACAAACAAATTGACCGTATTTATGCTCAAAGCTCTAAGGAAGCTTCCCAATTAGTCGACAGAGTGCAACGTGGGCATTATCCGACTTCAGTGATGGTTTGGTGGGGTGTTAGCTATGAAGGAGTGACTGAGCCATATTTTTGAGAAATAGGTATCAAAACATCGGCACAAGTGTATCAAAATACCATTCTTGAAAAGGTAGTTAAGCCCCTTAACAACACCATGTTTAATAACCAAGTATGGTCCTTCCAACAAGACTGGCCTTGTGGCTCAGTTGGTAGTGTGTTTACGTCTACCTGCTGAACTGAAAGGTCGTGGGTTCAATCCCCACCCAGGGCAAACATTTGTGTGATGAGCATGGATGTTTGTTCTGTGTCTGGGTGTTTCTATGTATTATATGTATATATTTACAAAAAAAAAAGTAATGTATTCTATCAGCCATCTAGTTCCATAGTACAAGCTTTGCTTAGTTTGGGCTAGATGGTGTTGTGTGAAATGTCCACAAATATTTATTTATTATTATAACAAGACTCGGCGCCAGGTTATAAAGCTCGGTCCACGCAGTCTTGGTTGGAAGTGAACGTTTCGGACTTCATCAGAGCTGAAGACTGGCCGTCGTCTAGTCCTGATCTTAATCCGCTGGATTATGATTTATGGTCAGTTTTAGAGAGTATGGCTTGCTCTAAACGCCATGATAATTTGGAGTCCCTAAAACAATCCATACGATTGGCAGTGAAGAATTTTCCCATGGAAAGAGTGCGTGCTTCTATTGATAACTGGCCTCAACGTTTAAAGGACTGTATTGCAGCCAATGGAGACCACTTCGAATAAGCTTTTATATTTTAAATTGTTTTATATTTATGTATTAAACTAACACACTGTAAAAGTAATAAATATTATTTGCAATAAAAAATATTTTTTTTCTTCGTGACAATATTTATGGCAAGACTAGGTATATGTTTGTGTTGTTGATTGTTGAGATGGTTCCGGCTGCAGTGGGTTGGTGCAGGGTTGCCGGCTCTAGTTCTGTTCGTCGAGGCCCTCACGTGCGTCGCCTCGCCAGTCGCCACTGTAGCCAGACCCGCGACACCCGGCTAGGGCTGCGCCTCGCTCCCTTGAATTCAATGCTAATGAGCTGCTGAGTGCCGAGGCACATGCGACACTCGTGTACAGTTGTTGCGAAGCGCTTCTGTCGTGTACGAGCTTTCCTCCACGATGTCACTACTGTATTTACTCAGTCCGTAGTGTAGTCGTAACATTATTAATAATAGTATGATCTTAACTAAAAAAACAATATTGGATTGTAATCACTTACAATAGTTAGGTACCCGTGCTAGATACAAGAACAAAAAAAACTGTTTGAAATTTGAATTTCCCTCCGCTTGCGTATCAACGACCCTTAAAAGGTAAACTGTCGCTAACTTCAGTAAAGAAAAATGCTTATGACAAATAAATAAATGGAACACACTGTATCACACAACACATCAATCAATCAACTATTAATAAATATTCTTCACTTCTGCGTCCGAAGGTTATCTAGAACTCGAAGAGAGAGAAGAGTATTTCTTTCGGCGATAAGGCCACCTTTGTGTTATTCTCCTCTGTTGTTTCTCTTGTAATGTATTTTCATATATTATTAGTTTTCACAGTATTTCGTGGATCTCCGTGTATTTCTAGATGTATTTTCTTGGTCCGACTCCAAACAGAGCACCTATGTTATCAATGGACATTGGACTGCTTTCAATGATTGTATTTTTGTGTTGTTCTCGCGCCTATCAAAATTGGAGTATGAGTTACAGAGATAAGCTTGTCCTTGAAGATATATTCGTACATGTCTCGTCAACTGGCCCGGTTTGCCACGGTTGCTTGAGTTAAAGAGATAAGCTTGTCCATGAAGATATATTCGTACATGTCTCGTCAACTGGCCCGGTTGACCACGGTTGCATGAGTTACAGAGATAAGCTTGTCCTTGAAGATATATTCGTACATGTCTCGTCAACTGGCCCGGTTGGCCACGTTTGCATGAGTTACAGAGGTAAGCTTGTCCTTGAAGATATATTCGTACATGTCTCGTCAACTGGCCCGGTTGGCCACGGTTGCATGAGTTACAGAGATAAGCTTGTCCTTGAAGATATATTCGTACATGTCTCGTCAACTGACACGGTTGGCCACGGTTGCGCTATTTTGCCGACAGCCCTAAGGAGGGTTAGTTTTTCGAGAGTAGATGTAAAATCTCTGGTAGCCTAAACGATGTGGTATGATTTCGGAGTGTGTGGTGTTTTAATTCATCATTTCCAGAGTATCACTTACAGTAACATTGCAGCCGAGGTTTTTGCTCTTATTTTTCTCAATTTTCACTCATTGTTTTATTGATTTCTACCCGACTGCGTAAGAAGGAGGGTTATTTTTTTCGAGTGTATGTAAGTTTGTAAGCATGTATGTGGGTATGTATGTATGTTTCTATATTATATCGTTAGATTCTTCTACACCCCCTGAATGTTATATGCTCTCTATATTTTTTTGTAATAATAATACAACTCTTGCAAAAATAAAATAAAACACTTTTTCGCAACCTCCAATTAACTTATTCTTAACAAATAAGAGATTATACAAAAACTATTGAAAATAATGTTCATTTAAATAAATTATATAGTAGCTTTGCGAATACTTACTCACAAAAATGCACACTCAACAGCATATCCACATTCTCGATGCGTACTGCACAGGAATATAATTCTTTGCCGCCATCTCTGTTTCCTGAGATCTACAATCTTGGAATTTTCAAGGCTAGAGTGAATCTTCTAGATCGACGAGCTCCATCTTCGCCCATACCGTCTCTTAACATTTGCAAGGCGAGTTGGTCAATCGTAGATCTATCTTGAAAATAAAAAATAAATTAAAAAAAACAAGCGTAGCGCAAGCATAAGTTACAGTATGAAAATCTCTCTTATGCAGTGGGGTATTTTGTTTTTACCCAACTGCGCAAGAAGAAGGATTATGTTTTTTGAGTGTATGTATGGTATATTTCTATATGAGGCCCTACAGCCTAAACTGCTTGATCGATTTTGATGTGTGAGGTGTCGTTAGATTCGTCTTCACTCCCTGAGTGTCATAGTCACGTGACATTTCGTTAGCTAATGTCAATCACATACATACACCTATATTATTATATTCTACTGGTGTTCACGAAATTAGAATGTTTCTTGTCTAACCCCTCTGATGTTGTGCGTCATCGCAGTCTAGGATGGAACCGCTTGTCTAGAAGAAATCTATCTAGTCGCGATTTAAGTTTTTGAATATGAATTTCCGCATAGTAACGCCTGATTCAATAAATTATCTAGTCGCGATTGAAGACACCCAGGTTACACAAGTCTGGGAACTCTCCTACAACGTAGCCATAGCTTTTAGATTTCGCGTGATACAAGTAATCGTTTAAAAAACAAAAAAAATATCGACTGCAAAATACGCAAATTGTTTACTTGGATGGTATGTTTTCCCAGTTATTTTGTTATAAAAACCAAAGTACTGAACAGATTTAGATAAAATTTCTATGGACCACCAAATTATTTTTTCAAATCTTTCCAGGTGTCTTCGAGTTATCGGGGAACATACATAAAAAATATAAAAAAGGATTCTGACGAATTGACTTCCTCCTTTTTGTAAGTCGGTTAAAAAGTGTAATTGAGCGCATCTTTCGCAAGTCCATGAGTACGAGTAGCGTAGTCCTGGTTTCGTGCGCGCGGTCCGTCTCCATGGAGTCCGTCGGTCTCCTGGTCACGAGAAGCCCTGCAACAGGCGCTGCCTGGAAGTGGAGGTGTGTTAATACATGGTTACATGTGTCTACTTGAACCTCGATATAGTGATACGGCGTAAGCGGCTTAGTTAACAGCGACGAGTTATGTATTTCATTACGATTCCTGTTATATTTTGACAATAGGGGTGATAACCATCTATATCACTATAGGTAGTTACAGTTGGCCGTAGCAAAAATTCAAAAAAAAAAACAAAATTCAAATTCCATTTATTTCGACCATAAGTCATAGCATTACAAATAAAGTTATTAAATTACATTCAATTAAATTAAATAAAATAAAATCAAATAGTATCAAATTAAATCAAACAAATCAAATAAAATCACATAAAATAAAATAAAAAATAAAATAAAATCAAATTAAATTTAGTTAAATCAAATTAAATTATCAGCATGACACATTTGCTTATTAGTCAGTACATGAACCATACAGCAATGATTCATGTACTGACAGTCAAACCTGTTTGCGAATACATTCAGGAGGGTAGCGTCGCTTGTCGTCAGACAATATCTGTTTGCTGCTATATTTTTTTCTTTCTAGAAAAGTGCTCTTTTCTAGAAAGAAAAAAATATAATGTGTACCTAGTACGTCGGTAGGTATGATCAGAATTATGAAATATCGAATATCATTTACACGAAAACTAAATTCATTTTTTTTTTCAGAAGACACCATGAACATTCCGAGAATCATTTGACAAATCTGCTGATAACCGAATGTTTTGTGAAGTGAAAGTTTCTGTTTATTAATAAACATAAACCTAACGAACCTACTCGTATATACTGGTATATATAATATACGGGCAAATGAAACTTATGGCTAAAAAAAAAGGCTAACAAAGTTATGGAAGCAGAAACTCATGTCAAGTAAAACATAAAATGAGAAAGATGTATGAAATGGATTCGGGCGGATTCATAGATAGCTTAGGTACAGATAATACTATAGTGTAAGTACTGACACAACCGACTTCAGTACACAAAGTCAATATTAGGCTCTAGGGCGTGCCAAAGAAATATACATACATACATATACTCGAAAAACATAACCCTCCTTCTTTCGCAGTCGGGTAAAAATAACCATCCCTTTGTCTGTCTCTGTATTCGTTGAAAGGCACTAAAACGGGTATAGATTACAGTATAGCAAAATGGAATGTCCTACTTGAAAGTATACCCCAAAAAAATGTTGCAGTCGGGTATACTTTCAAATCCTTAATACGGCTATATATATTTTTATTGTATACCCGAACTCAACACTATGGAGCGTTGTGTAAAGGTATACATTCCAAATACGCAGCTACGTGTGATAGATTTAAATAGATCGCTGTCAAAACTTTGTGTTATCAGACCCTTTTAACCCACTGCTGCACGGTGCACCTGGGTCTCTCCCATTGAACACCACCCCGTCCAATCTTTGGCATTCTGTTTTTAATGATTGTGGCCGCCATGAACCTTTTTAGGGTTCCGTAGTAACTATGAGGAACCCTTATAATTTCGCCATGTCTTTCTGTCTGTCCGTATGTCACCGTCATTTTACTCAGAGACTTATCCCTACATTAACGAAATTTCGCATGTAGATGAACCGTATGCTGTGAACCGCTACAAAATGCCGTCAGTTAAATAAAAAATAAATAAATATATAGGGGTGGCACTGCATACATATGAAGGGATGAATATTTTTTTAAACACCCCCAACCCCCCAACCCCCCCCCCCCCCCCCATTCCCCCTGTAGGGTATCGTTGAATAAGTTTCTTAAAATAAGACTAAGGCTAAATATATCATTTTTTCTCAGATGTGATGTGCGCGAGATATAGCCCGCCAAAGAGAAAACATTGTCTCCACTCCCCTGCAATTCAAATTTTTTGAAGTGAAAACTTCAAAAAATTTGAATTGCGGCGTGCATTTTTGGGATGGGTAAAAAATGTTATACTCGCGTCAGATCGTCAGATCGCAAGACATACAGTCAGAAACCTATTCTAACGTTTTGCATTTAAAGTTCATTATTGTATGTACAAGTTTGTCCTTCTAGCATGACGTCATTATTTTAGTCAGAACCCTATTGTAACGTTCTGCATTTAAAGTTCATTATTGTATGTACAAGTTTGTCCTTCTAGCATGACGTCATTTCGTTGCGCCGAATGCTTATTTTCGACACATGCACGTAAGACTCGTTAGCTCAATAGGTTAGAGCACCGATATAAATTTCAATTTGTCAATCGGAGGGCTCGGTAAAATTACCAACGGGTTGCATTCCCGGAGTGCAACCCGTTGTTCTTTTTATCAGCCTTGTTTTGTACAAACTGTCCCACTGCTGGGCGCGAGCCATCATCTCATTGTGAGAAGGAGTTGTTCTAAACTATTGAACCTAGAAATTAAATTCATAATTAACCATGATAGTAGACCATATTAAATACTTTCATTTAAATTGTTTTGAACACTCTGTTTTAATTTTTTTTCGAGATGTAGCGATAAATATGTTTTTTTTTATCAGCCCTGTTTGTACAAACTGTCCCACTGCTGGGAACGGGCCATCTTCTCATTGTGAGAAGGGTTTGGCCATAGTCTGCCACCCTGGCCAAGTGCGGGTTGGCAGACTTCACACATCTTCAAGATCATTGAGAACTCTCAGACATGTAGGTTTCCTCACGATCTTTTTCCTTCACCGTTTGAAGTTGGCGGCAATCAACAATACGCACATAACTTCGAAAAGACAGAGGTGCGTGCCGTGGGGTTCGAACCCAGGACCTGCGGATCGCAAGTCAGACGGTCTCACCACTAGGCTGCCAGAAACTTAAATATGTTTAAAACACTTCAATTATTTGTAGTACTCAGGTAACTGACTTTTTTGCAAAATAGTCTAAACAAAAAATACTCGCCAAGTAGTTTTCTTTTAAATTATAGCATTACCTACGGAACCCTCTACGCGTGTCTTGACACGGTCTTGGCCACTTTTATTAGGATGTCTTAACACTCGGAACACAAAACCCATTTTGTCTTAAATAGCGCTGCAAATGCTCGCGCTCACTTTCAATCTTATGGCATTGGTTTTAAAAGAACAGTGACAAGAGATTATCTACAACGCGTGGCTTCAAGCTGCACAGTTCCAAGAGTGACCCGCCAGCGGGCCCCTGCCGGCGCCGCTACCACGCGCGTCCCTCGCAACACAAAGGTGTATATTTGCGCGCGCCATCCTCACGGCGCATACAAATCAGTCGCAACGGATAGTGCGGCCGGTGACGAATCACCGCCGGTTCATCCATCATCATCCGTATTCCTGCAACTGCTGCCGGGATCACGTGGGAATATTATACAATTATACACGCGAACAATACTATTGTAACGTGTCGTCTCCTATTTACCCGAGCGCACAAGGAGGGAAATGTTTTAGGTTGTTCTTCAGGGGTCCATTCAACTATTATTCCCTCAATTTTGATGCAGTTTTCCCTATCAGTACCATGTCACTACCCGCGTCACAGAATCTCAAAGATTACAGCCGAATATATCGTAAAAAACGCACATTTCGACACTCACAAGGGAATCAAAACCTATGGGGTACTTCCCGTTGACCTAGAACAATGAAATTTGGCAAGCAGCATTGTGTTAGAGTAGACATATAGGAAAAATCCGAAAACTGGATATTTTTAATTTAATCACAAAACAATTGTGTCTTTATGCAAAGAATGAAGGTCCAAATTTTAAAGTGAATTAACCGTATCATGTGGGGTATCATACGAAAGAGCTTCAGTAGCATAAGCTAAAATAGGTTTTTAAATATTTTTACGATGTATATTTTTCGGTTTGTGAAGAAAAATATAAAAAAATATATGATTTCCCCCTTTTATCTACTTACTAGTTTGTACGGAACCCTAGGTGTTTTAATAGTATTTATTATTTTGAAGTCTGTTAAAAACGTTCGACAAAGCTCATCACTGTCTATCAAACAATTGAAATATAAGATGTAGAAACTGCTCTGCAGGTGCGATGAACGAAGTGAGTGTTCAAAAGCCCATATCTTGAAAACCACTAAACCGATTTTAATAAAACTTACAGTGACTCCTAAGTTGAAAGATACTTTATTCAATAAAAAAATATTTTTTGAAATACGACTTCTAGTTTCTGCTTAATGCGTGGACAAACATACAAATATACAAACATATATACACTTATGACATTTGGCAAACATGTTTAGAAGCTGGTATAGACTATCATAAACAAAAATTGTGCAATTCTGACAATATTACAAACATACAGGTCGAATTGATAACCTCCTTTTTTTGGAAGTCGGTTAAAAATTAAGTAATGTTGCTAGAATGGCAGGTCAACTTTAAAAAGTAAGTTTTTGTTCTTTTACGCTTGAAAAGTGGAGTAAATTTGTGGTCTGTACGCCATACGGATGCTTCTTACCTTCCATCACCTCACCGTTCGTCGAAGGACGCGCCGGCGAGGTAGTCGTGTACCGAGTACCGACTTCGTCGAAGCCTCACGACTTTTTATCGCAATGAGGTTTTTGCGAGGCTTTTACCCGAACAGAGCGGTCGCCACGCACGCTCCTATATACCTCGGTTATGTATCTTTTTACGCTGCCAAAGCGAAACCGGCTACATAAGCACACCTATAGGTAGGTATGTAGATAGGTGTGCGCTCGTAAAGGTACATGGCTCGGATACAACGGGCTGTGTGTAACCGCAGTAGTTCCACACGTACACCTAGCTAGCTGGGTAGCTGTAGGTAGGTGTGTAGTGTAGCTACTATAGCTAGGTGTACAGTAGGTGTGCCGCGACGCTACAACGACGATGAAAGTTCTCTTATAACCGTGCGCGTGGATAGAACAGATTCACGAATTCTTGCCGAGCTCATCCGGACCTTTTTGGAATAACTCGCTTTGAACGGAACATTCTAATCGTGCTAGCTTTGCATAGAGAGAGGAAACTTTACTCGGAGATGCTTGAACGGCGTCGCGTTTACGTTTGGCCGAAAGGCGTGATTCAATCTCACGACTTCAAAAGTGAAATATTTTGAAAAATTCGCAATAGGGATGACGTTGCAGAGTAGGTAGTTATTTCCGCAATCGTGAACGGCGCAGCCTTTAGATATTGTACTTAGACGTATCTAGATGAATCTGGCGCAGGTATGCGGCGGCGAGGTTGCACCGGCGCGGGCGGCCGCCGGGTGCGAAGCTCCGGCCGCAGCCCTACCCTTGACACTTGACATTACCTGTCACGCACGACTGCACTACGAACGCAACGCGCCTCGGCTAACATACTCGCGAATACCGCCGCTGATCGCACGGAGTTTACGACCTCCGGAGTGTGCCGTGTGCCCTAACAAAGAGGAAACTTTCTTCGACACTATTGTATTTCCTAACTGTCCACGAATTAACTGTTCAGAATAAAACGCATTACGGCACTAATAGCACAATACTAATAACTGATGAACGTCTCGTCTCTGGACGGTTCCGACTGAAATGTCATTGAGGAACGTCAAGTTTCCGCATTTGTGAACCCACTTCACAATGATGAAAGCAAAAATACAACGTTCGAACGGTTCGCTTACCTGCCGCGTTCGTAGGTACGTATAGCGTATGGATCTCGTACTCCTTCACGTTTTAAAATAAAACCCAGCCGAGGAATGTCACGATAGTCACGAACTCGCGCGGGGAACGGACCGAATGTCAAAGTGTCTCGGGATCAGACATGGGATCAAAAGAGTTCAAGAAAAAAAGATAACTGACAGCTTCGGAGTTCGGACGCAGAGGCGAGCACCCAAAGACAATAGTGAACTGATTGATATCTAAACGAGGTCAGAGCCCCAGGCGGCGCGCTTCGTGTCCCGGCGCCACCGTGCGAAACACGTCGCACTCCTATAAACATATCACCGAGCACTATGCTTCTCGAGAATAAATAAAGACGCATCGATCGTGGAACAACTATCGGAAGGGATCAGCCCAACCACCGTGGCACGGCATCACGCTCAGCTGGCCGCGGGTGCGGGCGCCGTCTCGCTCGCTCTCGCGCGCCAGAGCGGGACGGCGCCGCTCCCCGGTGCACCGCTCCGAGCGCTGTCAAGTAATGGTAAGCGGTGACCGTCGATCGCCGATCCCGAGAGCTCGGCTCACGGTTACATAAGAGCATAACTCGCGAAAACTCATTTGCGAAACACATTTTGCGTCGGGGTTCGCTTAATTAAATATTCAAAGATAAGTAGGTATCGCTGCGGCGGCGGCGGCGTGCGCGGAGCGGGACCGCCGCGCGCCGGCCAACCTTGGGGTTTGACCCTCCCGGGGTCACCGTTTGAATAATTAAGATTACTATAATTATGCAAAGAAAAAGTCGACAGTCAGTCAGTGCGACGGCATCCTTAGACGCAATCTCGGCAACAAAAGGAATCTACCGCGGAGCGTACCTGCTTACGTGCTCGTAGTACGTACCGTACGCCGGCCGCAGCGACCTCCGCGTCCGCACGGTGCGAGCCACGAGGAACGGACGCGACGCATTGTTATGCCACCATTGGTTCTGCCACCAACGCATTGTCAGCATTTACATCGGAGCAGATTTCTTAGCCGTATCGAAACTACACTATTTTGAAATTGGAATTTGCTTCGCAGGCAAATTGCGGCTTGACGCATTGGCAAACAGACGAATTAGGAATCAAAAGTTTGCGAGTTTCAAATTTACGACGTTTATTTTGAACTAAGCCGCGAGTAAAAATTAGAAACGGAGAGTGTCGGCTAGTCTCAAAGTCGGAGACAGCTGACCACCCCGCCTCGTCCGTGTACACCGTCCCTTGTCACGGGAGGGTGCGGAGCGCGTGCGCGTGTATACCTACACGGTAGACGGCTAATCATCGAGTCGGTATCTCGCTGTTATCTCGCCGCAACTGGGTCGATGTACTTGCAAGCTCTCCTCGCAGACACGTAGATAATGCACGTGTATGCGCCTCTACAGTGCTTAGTATATCGTTATCGAGCGGCAGCAGATCGCTGACTCTCGTCCGTTTTGTCAACGAGGCCAGAGGAAAAGGAAACCTCCTCGATCTTATCTCACGAGATGAGACCTTCAACGTTTGCGATTCGCGGAAACTTGCCGTTTCCCGATTCGTTTGTTTCAAGAAACTGACACTTTCGGTACAAATATACTCCTACAAAACAAACATTGTCTAATAGCACTTGTTTCGAATTTCTTTTCTTTCTTATCATCTAGGTTATTTGTAAATAATAATATTTTTGTGAAGAACATTGATTACATTATACCGATGTTTATGTAGCGTCTGCTCCAGCTGACCCCGTCTTCTCTTGTATGTACATGTTATGTATATACAATGTACGTACCTTCAGTATATCAGCCACCTTTGTTGTTGGCTCTAAGGCTGTGTACAGACTGCGAGCTCTAGATTTTTATAAGAGCGCCTCTAGTCTTTAAACCAGGCTGTCATTCAATTTTTGTGATGGTTAAGCTCTGTTAGCTTAAAGTTTCTATGGTTCCTCTCAGTATAGATTTTAAGTATCATCACAACAATCTCTCTAATATTATAAAAGCGATTACTTTCACTCTGGTCTTTTCATTTGTGTCTATGTCGATACTATTTCGTAATGAAACAGCTAAACCAATCGTGATTAATGTCAGTCACGTAAGATGTTTTTTAGGGTTCCGTACCTCAAAAGGAAAAAACGGAACCCTTATAGGATCACTTTGTTGTCCGTCTGTCCGTCTGTCCGGGTGTCAAGACCTTTATCTCGGGAACGCGTGAAGGTATCGAGTTGAAATTAAAACCATATACGCAGATCCATAGTATCTTGCTGCAGAAAGAAAAATAAAATTTCTCAGTTTTCGTAAAAAAAAAAAATACAGCCGAATATGTCGTAAAAAATGCACATTTCGAAAATCACAGAGAAATCAAAATCTATGGGGTACTTCCCGTTGACCTAGAACTCTGAAATTTGGCAAGAAGCATCGTGTTAGAGTACACATATAGGAAAAAATCCGAAAACTGGACATTTTTAATTTAATCACAAAAAAATAGTGTCATTATGCAAGGAATGAGGGTCAAAATTTTAAAGTGAATTAACCGTATCATGTGGGGTATCATATGAAAGAGTTTAATTAGCATTAATTAAAACAGGTTTTTAAATATTTTTACGATGTATATTTTTCGGTATAAAAAGGAAAATAAAAAAATATATAATGATTTCACCCTTTTATTTACTAGTTTATACGGAACCCTCGGTGGGCGAGTCTGACTCGCACTTGTCCGGTTTTATTTATTTTTATTATGGAGCATATAAATAGGAAAATTAATTCACAATTACTAGTAGCGCTCGTGGCGTAGCTTGACTAGGTGTTCCCGAACGATCACCAAAGTTAAGCAACGGACGGACCGGTCAGTCTTGGGATGGGTGACCGTGAGTGGCATTTCTTTCTGAGCGCTACCGTGGGTTGGATGACACGTTAAATTGTAGGTCCCGGTTGTTCAGCAATCGTCAAGCCAAGTCAGAGGCCTTTCGGCGGCTTAATAACTCTGACAATAGGGCTGGCCACTCAGTCTATACGAACTTACTTACTTTTTAATTCACTGGCAAATTCCCGTGATGCTACTAGATGTGACTGTTGATAACTTTTTACCCGAATACCCAAAAAAATAGATTATGAGGTGATACAAATAAGGCGTATGCTCAAATAAGGCCTGTAGTGCGGAAAAGGCGATTAAAATACATTTACATCAAAAATACATCACGCACGCATAGACGACAGCTCCACGACTCGGCAAACAGTGCTCGAGAGGTCCGCTCGCGCTCACAGCGACAGTAGTGGCCGGTCGTTTGTAAAGGCGGCCGTTTTCATTGGGCGTTATTAATTTGTCACAATTTTTATCGAATTTTAATCATTTATTCTTTGAAGTTTTATTTGAATTAATGTATACGGACCCAAATTCTAATTCAAAATTTAAAATCCATTTATTACGACCATAAGTCATAGCATTACAAATGACAAATTACAAATAAAGTTATTAAATTACATTCAATTAAATTAAATAAAATCAAATTAAAACAAATAAAATCAAATTGAATCAAATAAAATTAAATAAAAACAAATTGAATCAAATTAAAACAAATAAAATCAAATAAAATAAAATCAAATAATGTCAAATGAAATCACATAAAGTTAAATAATATCAAATTAAATCAAATAATATCATAAAATAAAATCAAGTTAAATCAAATCAAATTAAATTATCAGTTTGCACACATTTGTTTATTAGTCAGTACATGAACCATACAGCAATGATTCATGTACTGACAGTCAAACCTGTTTGCGAATACATTCAGAATGGTATTAGAGCTGGCCCGAACCCTGCGCACCAGGGATGTGCACCGTTTGCGCATGGTCGCATAGAAGCAGTCTACTCGCGCCTCAGCAAACATCCCTGATGCGCTGCAGAACCGGGGCAGCCCCAACAGCACCCTGAACGCATTATTATACTGCACACGAAGGGTATTGTACTGCTTCTGCGAATACGATACCCACAGGCTACCGGTGTAGAAGGACGTACAAAATGCTCTAAAAAGAGTAATTTTGACGGCCCTCGAGCAACGTGCAAACCTGCGTGCAATCATATTCGCCCTTACAGACAACGCCCTTCGTTCTCTCTCTATATCAGCATCATCCTTCAGGTCAGAGGTCACCAAGTGCCCAAGGTATTTAAATTGTTGAACTCTTTTTAGAACAATATAACTCATCTAAAATGTAACTATGACTTTAAATTGTAATTTTTAGGATATGCGAATTGAATACTGCTTTTAACATTTATGAAGTACTAATAAGGCCTAAATACTAAATAAGGCCTACTTTTTTAATAGGTATTTTTTCTGAACCAAAATCTTATCAAAATATATTTAATTTTTCAATATTCAATAATATTTTTGAGAAGATATGTTAATTTGCTAATTTTTGTTTGTATGGATACGTTTTTTCATATATTATTCTTAATTTCTTGTTAATATGCGACTTCAAACCTGACTAGCAATTTAAGCAAAATATTTCGTAAAATAACTTAGAGTTGTTCAAGGATCTCATGGAAATACTTGATAAAAGGCTCAGAAATGTATATTTTTATATAATTCATACTTTAATAATAATATTCCTATAATTTAAGTATATAGGCTTTGTTATGTCACTATGTTTTAAAAAGGCCTAAGGCTAAGGTTCCAGAATTGCCTCTTTTTAAGTAATTTTTAATAAAAGATTGTAATATGTTTTCTTAATTACTTAAAATTTATGAACCAAAGAATAATGCCTTGCTTTTATTTGTCACCTTCTTCGAATAATTTATCAAGATATGAGTGTTTGAAATTAGGTAGGCCTTATTTGTATCACTTACCTGGTTTTTGGCAAATGTAGGATTTGATTCGACAATCGATGTGTAAGGTGTCGTTAGATTCGTTTTTATTATTGATTTAGCAAACAGACGGTTTTTCCTTTATTACAGAATACAATTATATATAGAATACAAGTATCGTTGTAGGTAGTGTAGTGGCGTAGGTGGCGCGCGGCACGTTACATCGCATGCCGGCAGCACCCCCCCGGCCGGGCGGCCAGATCCCGTCACCAGTCCTCCGTCGTCCTCAGCGCGCCAGGGACGTCGCCAGAGGGGGGAATATAGGGGTTCCAAGTCGATTCGTCGACGAGTGCCTCCAGCTATTTATGCACCATGTTTGCCTATCTGAGATAACTACGCTTTTTTGAGTGTTTGTTGATAATTAAGTGACAATTATGGTAGAATATGTTCAAGTTAACATGTCCCACATACTTTTAAGTTAACGTACTCCTTAGTTATAATGCCGCATTCCGAAACAGCACCCCAACCTGTATCCTTTCATGAGAATGAAAGTACCCGTCGCCCGTCCTCCGTCAGAGTTGTGTTCAGGGCCGTCGGTAGGTGAGGTGATGGGGCACAGAAAAAATACCTCAAATTCAAAATCAAAATCATTTATTTGCTGAAATATAGGTATATACAATATGGTCTTAAATTTTTAAAAGTCTCACTATATTTAGCCCTTAAAGAGCGTGCAAATATTAAAATTACAATAATTATTTAAAAAAAGGTACTTAAAAAAGGTAAATACTTTTGTCAATCATTAAATTAGTTACACCATTTATGTCAATTGATAAATATAATGTCAGTGAGTCAATCTATATATAACTAAGTGTCGATTCATACAATATAATGGCGATTTTTTAAATTATACAATTAATGACTGCCTTGTTCGATTTCTGCTATTAAAATTCTTTGTCGTCAGTAAATTCTCTTATAGAATAATAAGCTTTATCTAACAATAGTTCCTTTAGTTTTCTTTTAAATATAAAAAAACGAGTTGAAATTTTTTATTTCCTGTGGAATCTTATTATACACTTTTACACCCATACAGAAGATAGTATTATTGTATTGTTGAGTTCTATATTTTACAGAACCTAATTTATTTTTGTCTAGATGCTTTTAATGTTTCATACTTGCTTATATCCGATCTTACCAAAAGAGATGCTTCATAGATGTAAATTTATGGGAGTGTTAAAATTTTGAGTTTTGTAAAATAAGTCTTGCACGAATACGTTTGATGGAGCCCACAAATAGACCTGACGCACTTTTTCTGTGCTTTAAAAGCAGTATCTCTTTCAGACGAGTTTGCCCAATATAACACACCATAATTCAGAGTAGATCCTACATAGGCATGGTAAGCATTCAATAAAGTAGCTTGGTTGGCGACCTTTCTGAGCATATATAAAGCATATGAATACTGACTAAGTTTTGTGCAGACGTATTCAACGTGCAGCCCCGGATCTACGAATTTTTCGAACCGGGGCAAAACCTACAGATAGTGGCGCCCCTCCCTTCAGTGTTTGAGAAAAACTTTTAAAACTGCCAATGAGTAGGTAGCATTTTTGTGACCATTTGTTAAAATAATAATCCTTTAATCAATTTAAACTTTTTATTATCTAATAACTAATAACTTTCATTTGTGACATAAAACAGAAACTCTTTTCTGCGAACTGCTTTCTTTTCTGCGAACGGACACTACGCACGCGTTCAAAAATTTACTTGATCTGTTACGATGCGTTCATAAATCACTTAGTATGTGTTCAAAAACTAACTGGGCGTATGGAAATAGAAAAGTTTGTGTTTCAAACATATGTATTATATTAAGATTCGATTACTTGATAAAAACCTATGAGATTGTAGGAAAAGAGGCTTCAATTGTTCGATATTTCGGATTCTTGTCTTAAGGATTTGGCGCCCCCATGAAACTGCCGCCCGGGGCAAGTGCCCCGGTTGCCCGCCCCCTTAGATCCGGGGCTGTCAATATGTGACTTCCATGTCAAGTTTGAGTCAATATATATACCTAAGAACTTAGTAACAGATGTTTCCGCTATAAGTTTGTCATTATATTTCAATTTGATTGGATTGATTTTTGAGTTTTTATTTCTGAATGTCATGTATTTTGTTTTGTCTAAGTTTATTCTAAGATTATTATTATTAATCCATTTTATTATGTCAGCAAGACATTTATTAATATCATTTTCATAACTTTCATTATCATTGGTAAAAAGTGCTGCACTGTCATTGGCAAATAATACCATAGGGTGTGAAATCACATTAGGGAGATCGTTTATATAAATTAAGAATAAAATGGGGCCGAGTATGCTGCCTTGGGGCACTCCATATTTTACTATTTTGAGATCTGATCGATATTTTAGTTCTGTTTTAGTTTTTGGACAATTTTTTGTAACTTCCGTACATTGTTTTCTGCATGTGAGATACGATTTTAATAATTGTAGTGATATGCCTCGTATAACATACGACTGGAGTTTTTGAAGAAGGATAGAGTGTTCAACGTGGTCAAACGCCTTTGTCATATCCATATATAACGCAGTTACATGTTTTCCCTTATCTAATTCCTTCATAACCTTATCCAAAAACTGGTGCATTGCAATATTGATTGATTTTCCTTTACGGAAACCGTGCTGACTATCAACAAATAATTTGTTTTTTTTTTTCAAAATATTTGCTCAGATTATTGTAAATTACTCTTTCAAAAATTTTAGCTAATACTGGTATGAGAGCAATTGGCCTGTAGCATTGAATGTCAAGTTTATCTTGTTTCTTAAAAATTGGTTTAACTATTGATATTTTCAAGTAACTGGGAAAACAACCGTTTTCTAGACACTGGTTTATCAAGTGGCTTATCACTGGAGCTATTATGTCAGATACCCTTTTGATTATTTTTGTGCATATACCATCGTATCCCGTGCTGTTAGTGCTTTTATTATTTGGGAAATTTCAAAAGGACTAGTAGGAGCCATAAAACAAGAATTAGGTGAATTGTATGTCAGAGTACTACGATGGTTTTTTATGTCATTATTATTACCGGAAATGTCAGAGAAAAGTTATTAAATGTCTGTGCAATGTTTCTAGGGTCAGTTATACGTTTATTATCATGTTTAATCATATCTATTTGTTCGGGTGGAGAGTTGTTTTTGTACTTATTTATTATTTGCCATACTGCTTTAGATTTGTTACGTGCAGTTTGTATGTTATAGTTATTTTGAGCTTTCTGTGTGAGCTTTACTACTTTCCTGAGCCTCTTTGTATATTGTTGAAATATTAACTTGTCTGCATCTAACCTACTTCGTCTGTATTTCCACAGAAGTCTTCTTTTATGCGAGAAATTCTTTATACCTTTACTTATCCATTTTATATTCTTAGAAATTGGAATTTTAATTTTTATACACGGAAAACATAAATCGTAAATGAGTTTAAACAGTTCATGAAAATCTTTAAATGCCTCGTCACAGTTTTTATTATTATATATTTCACTAAAAGATAAAATCTTTGCAGGCAATCTATAAATTTAATAACGTTTTCTTCACTATAATCTCGAACTAATTTGGGCAGTGTAATACCTGAGCGGTGTGGTCAGACAATGCTAGTTCTATAATTTTTGCTTTGGCATTTTTAATATTATGTGCAAAATTGTCAAGACATGTCTTGCTTTTAAGTCGCGTTGGCTCATTAATGGCTAGTTTTAAATTGAAATTCGCTAACATTTCCACAAAACGTCTAGTTGCGAAAGTAGCTTTTAATCTATTTATATTAAAATCTCCGCATATAACTAGCTTCTTTCCAGTACGACTTAATTTGGTTAATAGATCATTCAGACGCTCAAGACCTAATTCCACAATATTTTTTTTATGTTTAGGGAAACGATATACGCACACCACAATAATTTTATGCTCCACCAGTTCCACTGCTGCACATTCTATATAGTTGCTAATACCAACAAGTTTTGCTTGGGGTATAACTTTAGTCTTATGATGATTACGTACTAAAATGCATGAACCGCCGCTTCTATTCTTCCGACAGTAGGCAGTCGCTAACTTAAAATTAGGTATGGTTAAAATGTTCGTATCATCCTCTTTCATATTGTGTTCGGTTACACATAAGACATCGAGTCTTGCGCTTTCACTGTTGGCATATATTGAGAATTCGTCGGCTTTTGGTATTAATCCGTTTATATTTTGATGAAGAATATTTATTGCGTTATACACGAAAAAGATTATCAGCGGATGTACTTAAATCATTATTTATAGACTATTTACTATTAACTATTTTATAAACTATTATTTGTGTCTAGTATTATTTCGCCTAACTCATTGACTGGTTTATCAATAGAATTTACTTTATCAGGATCTGTTTGCGTGCTCCTATCAATCGTTCTAGATTTGGTGTTCGTCTCTCTTTGAATTTGATCGGTATATGCAATGTATTTTCGCTCATAATCCATCAGCAGGATATCCTTTAGCAAAGATCTACAAGTGTATACAGTCCTATATCTTCCACTAGGTTTATTGAATCTAAAATTCAAATCTACATAGCATACGTTTGTGAATTTAGAGCATATAAATTTAATTTCATAATTTAGTTTTTTTTTTCATTTAATGAACTATTATATGGCACTACACACACCAATACATTGGTGTGTATAATCTTAGTAAGCCAGTTTTGTAGGTACAGTTGAACTTGACATGGGTTACAGTCATTTACGCCACCTAGTAATATAACGTAATCTTCTTAACCAAGGTTCTTCAATTCATAGTCTGATATAGTAGATAGATAAGATGTCATGTAGTGTTGCTCCAGTTGTACCTTCGTAACTTCTACCTTCTTAACTTGTAACTTCGTTGTACTACATTATGGTCGAGAGCCTTGGATTTTGTCCCATACGCAGTACTTACACTTTGCTCTTTTTTATAAGGATTCCGTCGTACTACGAGGATCTCTTATAAATTCGTCTACAATGTCAATCTGTTTGTCTGTGCGTATGTTAGATAGAAAGCACATTATAAACGAAATTCGACAAATACGTATATTCTGTAAACATCGCCAAAATATTGTAGTAAAATAAAAAAAGGTCGAGATAAGGAGTAGCTGACACTTTATAATACTTATGAGGAAGGGATGATAACCATAGCTCCGTATGTGGATTATTGTTGAATTGTTTTTTTTTATATGATACTAAGGTTCCATAGTTCATTTTCTTCTCAGATATGTGAATCGGCCAAAGGTGAAAAATTTTGTTTTTTGTACTTAAGACTCCTTTTGGTTACTCGCTGAGTGTCATATTCTGTGGACTATGCGTTGTTGAAAACGCACCATAACTTGAATAATTGGTTTGTTCAATCTGCGCTATAAAACCAATCATATCTATAAATAAATTAATCTTTTAAAAAACAAAAAATAATCAACCGATTTCAAAATACGCAATTCGTTTACTTGGATGATATATTTTCCCAGTTATTTTGTTATAAAAACCAAAATATTGAACAGATTTTGATAAAATTTCTATGGAACCACCTGGGAAGTATACCCTTTCAAACAATACATTTTTTTAATTGGTCGAGGTATCTTCGAGTAATCGGGGAACATACATAAAAACCGGACAAGTGCGAGTGAAACCCGCTCACCGAGGGTTCCGTACAAACTAAATAAAAGGGAGTTTTTTTTTTTTCTCTTCATAAACCGAAAAATATACATTGTTAAAATATTTAAAAACCTGTTTTAGCTTATGCTAATGAAGCTCTTTCATATGATGATACGGTTAAAGAACTTTAAAATTTGAACCCTCATTCTTTGCATAAAGACCCAATTTTTTTGTGATTAAATTTAAAATGTGCAGTTTTCGGATTTTTCCCTATATGTGTACTCTATCACATCACAATGCTTCTTGCCAAATTTCATAGGTCTAGGTCAACGGGAAGTACCCCATAGGTTTTGATTCCCTTGTGAATGTCGAAATGTGCGTGTTGTGCGATATATTCTGCTGTAACTTATTTTTATAAAAACTGAGAAGTTTGATTTTTCTTGCTGCAGCAAGAGACTATGGATCTGCGTGTATGGTTTTAATTTCAACTCGATACCTTCACGCGTTCCCGAGATAAAGGTCTTGACACCCGGACAGACAGACAGACAGACGGACAACAAAGTGATCCTATAAGGGTTCCGTATTTTTATTTTGAGGTACGGAAGACTTTAAAATATATTTAAATTGAGAACGTCCTCCTATTTGGAAGTCGGTTAAAAATAGAAATACTTAGCTTATTTACTTTAATAGATGATTAAACATCATCATGATAATTATATATATCAAAAATGACCAGACGTAGAAGATAAGGTGTTCATGTCGGCTATGGAAGGATTTTTTGATAGGGTCGGATTAAGAAGATCAAATGAAATTAAAACTTTTTATGATAGTCTTTATATTATTTTTAACCGACTTCGATAAAGGGGGAGGTTATCAATTCGTACCGTATATACATATACATCTCCCGAGATAAAATCTTTTGCTTTCGGACAGGATTTCTTCGAATTCTTTCCCTTACTGCTTTGACCACCTTTTTCGTACGAACACTACGTGGACGGCCAGATCTTTTTTTGTCACGAACAGAGGAGGTCTCATTGTACCTATTAATAGCCCGGTACACAAACATTTGACTAATACCAAGTGTATGGAGAGTTTTAAAAATTGCATTTGGCTCCATACCAACCTGTGTAATGCAATCACAGCGATTCGGTTCTCTTTATCACCCCACTCACACATCGTATAAACATCGCACATTTTCAAATCTTTGACACCGAGCATTTGACATTCAATGACAAATCGCAATCTTGACAAAAGAAAAACAGAGCGAGTGAAGAGAGGTCTCTTTAAAAAGTTTACAATCGTGAAGGATTTAGTAAGTTGCGTTTGAAGTCGGTTTTTTAATAGAAAAATTATTGCTGTTAGATACATAGTTATTTTTATAGCATTCCAAGGACGAATGTTCATTGAAAACTAAAATTGTACAAGCAAAATAAGGTACGGCAGTGTAAATTGTAGCTTGCCTATAATTACATAACCTACTATGTGATGCAGCGAAGTAGTGGCGGTGTAGCTAGGTAGAGAATTATAAATGTTTGTTGTCGTATAGACATTCTAAAGTCCTATTTACTCTTTAACTACGGAGGAAAATTACTTAGCAAGCACTGATTTAATTTTAATCTATAACCCCCTTGTATCTACTTCATTCAGAATCCTATCTGCGGCAATGCCCCCGTGCGATCCCTGAGTGCATCCCTTGTCTCGGCAGCGGTACAGCGAGGCAAGCATGCGGGCGTCCATTGATTTTGGAGGTCGTATTACGTAGCAACTGTTATTTAATCTGGCGCAGCCTCGAGGCTGGAGCCAGCCATCCATAACGCTCCAGGCGGCAGCTTTTAGCCCATATCCAACCAATGCTAACTGACACTTTACTACTTTACCATTTGTCAGTGTGCCGTACATTTCAGACTTACCTACAGTCGAGACGCGCGCTTTTCATACGAATTAAATCTATTGAAAATGTATGAAAACTTAGTCTCGGTAGTTCTGTAATGTAGTCTAGACATTACGTAACAACTTGTAAAAGTAAGGGACAAACTAGGCTAACGTTTCTTTTAGCAGTACGACGTTTCAGTTATTTTTCGGATGCTCGATACCGCGTCCACTTATCTTAGGTTAGGTTAGGGTTAGGACACATACAATCTCCAGCTGCTTCTTCGAGCTCCGAAGTACCGCTCGTTCCACTTAGCCTCGCACACTCTGCAGTTCACATGCAAGACATTCAAAAGATCTATATTTAAACAATAATCCCGTCTACGTAAGAATGGTTTTCGTTGTGTTATTGTTACGCTCGTTATAAAAAGGTATTGATACATTTGCTATTAAAAAAGTATGCTTATTAGCATTCGTAAGACGAGCACGCTCTTTGACGGTATACATTTGCTTGAGAAAAGCATACTCGTTTTAAGCATGCCCTTTGATAAGAATGATACTCCAAATACACATGCCATACACATGCCATTTAATAGCAAGCTCTCTGCCAGTGCAGCGTGTAGTGAAAAATGGAAAATCAAGTGGCCAGAAACCTCCGCACAGAACTGAATAAAATCGTCCTTCTGCTTGCAATGCAATGCGTCCGAAAACTTATCTCAATAAGTGAGAAAAAGAAAAGGAAGAGGAGGATTTGGGTCCGTGATTGGATAAGCAGAAGAGAAAATCGAACGACTGACGATTTTTGAGCATACTAAAAATGAGCTTGCTTATTTCTAGCAATGCTTTGACAGTTTTGACACATATGCTACTATGCTCAATAATGGTATGCTTTTGTGCTAATAATGAGCATGTGTATCTGTACCTTAATGTTGAGTGTACATTTTTAACAGACTTCAAAAAAGGAGGAGGTTCTATGTTCTGTATTTAAGTACGTTTATTACGTATTCATAGATCCCTCAGTCCCGATTTTTGAAATTTCTTTTTGCGTTGGATTCCACACATAGCTTCCAGGTGGTTCCAAAAAAAGTTTATCAATGTTTCTTCACTACTTTACTTTCAATTTTGCTTTTGTTTTTAGTAACCGACCCCATTGTACGATTATTTTGTACGAGTGTGAAGGAAGTGTAGTTGCAACTAAGATGGTGCTTATTTTAACAAACTGATATTATATTTATGATAGTGCACATTTTGGGAAATAAAATGTAGTTTTTTTTTAAAGTTCCGTTACGCTGAGTTACTCCATTCCGTTCTTCGTTACTTTTATCTGAATTTAGGAGAGGGGTTGCAGCTGTGAAGTCGTCTACAGAGGCTGGAACAGGTTCTGACGGGGTTTTGGTATCATAGAGTGCATTAATTTAAAGCGATGGGTATAATAGAGTGTAGTTAGGGCGGGGAGGAGATGTAGCGCGCTGCACTGTACGACAGCAAGGGGAGTCCTTGGCCTTCTTATTACCGGGGGCCGCTGCCGCTGTAACGCGAGCGTTTTCCTCAATTATCTCGGAAAAGCAGGGAGTGGAGCCGCGCACTCACTGCTACGTACACTGTGTACCGGCCCGCACACTAACAGCTGCGTACTCTGTGGCCGCGCCGGAGGAACGCCACACAGTGGCTATGAGTAGAAGCTACTAGGTATATACAATAGTTGTACGTAGTTGGATCGTGTACGTACATCGTACACTGTGTACTCATTAGAACATAATTAGCTAGCTTCGTTCGGAGCGGCCGACTGATCTCTACACACTGCGTTGTTCAGTTCAGTGTGGACTGTGGAGCCACTAGCGTGCTATCCATCTATTATTTTAGATGCGAGAGTTTGTGTATGTATGCGTTACGCTAAAACTGAATTTTATAATGGATATAGCTTACGTCCTGGATTCACATAAGTATCTTTCTTTTTATTCCTAAATACTGTGAACAGAATATATGTACTTCGAATTGTAATTCTCCAAATAATCGCTATTTGTGAACCGATATTTTTTTTGTTAAAATGGTTGATGCAATAAGCTCTAGGTCCTATTATTTAGTTTGTTCAGTAACCCAACTGTATAAATAAGTTTATTTTGTGCAGAGGATTCCGGCGAGTGCACTGCAGAAGCAGATAGTGTAGTAGTAGTAGGTAGGTACATTCGATAATCGCGAGTCGCGCGTGATAATGGCCACTAATGGCACGTACTAACTGTTAATAGTGCTGTGACACTGCAGCCCGCAGGCAGGAGATACTGCGACACATTACGTGTAAACTGTTGTAGTAACTGTGACAGGATTTCAGGGGAAGATGGTTTATATGAAAGAGACTGTATTGCTGACGGAATTAGCGGTTAGACGAGACCTGATGGAGTACAAGAGATACGTCTAGGAATACTGTATTAGCACGCAAAGGGTGTCGACGGGGACCTATTAGCTTCCGCTTAGATTAAACTATATGAAGCTGTATTGTTTGAATCGGATGAAAATAGTTCGGGTCAATCTATTCAATTATGCCATCTCCATTTTAGCTGCGCACCGTGTGTGTGCATGATGATGATGAAATGTGGGCTGCCTCCGTCTCAAAGTCTCTATTAAATTTGAATCAAATTTCATAAAGATCTTTTAAAGATACGATTACTGAATATTGTAGAAAAGAGTAAATACGTAGAGAATTGTACGTACCAGCTGGTTGGTATAATGAGTCGATGGTAGAACACGATGCCTCATTAGTTCAGCAGCCCGGCACCGCGCCGGTGCGGCCGCGCGCGTGCCGCGTGCCGCGTGGAACCACATTTTTTATCTGTAGGTAATCAAAATAATTTCAAAAAGTTACACTAATAAATATTTCAATATTTCGCAAAGCACAAAAAAACAATAAAATTCACTGTCAGTGTTAGTACGATTTTAGTAGGTAATTATGGTATTATTACATTCAGACGGATTTGTGATGTAGCAATCACTTTTTCTTCAAAAAATACCCCATTGGCAAAACGTCTTGTTCCTTTTATAAATGTATTACATACCCCCTCATACCCCATTGGCAAAACGTCTTGTTCCTTTTATAAATGTATTTTTTTCTCTTTCATTAAATTTATGTATGACGTATGTATAATATTACATAATACTAGTTTCATGATCACCAACCCAATCAACGGGTTGGAGATCATGAAACGAAATAATGATTTATTCACCCACTAAGTACATACGATAATTACATGATTCTCTGAATTACACGCATAGTGTTCAGAATGAATAGACATCACGATCAGCTAATGTCGCTCGCATCCATTTTTAACCGACTTCAAAAAAAGGAGGTTATCAATTCGACCTGTATGTATGTAATGTGGTCAGAATTGCACAGTTGTCGTATATGTTAGTCTATACCAGATTCTAGACCCGTGTGCCAAATTTCTTAAGTGTATTTTTACTTACGTGAGACTTGAGTCGGCATGCTCCTCGTCAGACTGACGCTAGGGACGTGCAGACAGTCTGTCTGTAGTGGTAGCGTGACGCAGTTCTGTGAGTCTAGCACAGCGGGACACAGTTCCTATATTCCATATATTTTGCTGTCAAGTGCGTTACATAGTAATAGCTATTGTTTACACTAGACATCATTATCCTCATCATCATGGTCAGCCTGTTATTGACACTACCGAGCGTAGGACTCTTCTCTTGTACGTCACTCATCTGGCTCCTGTACTGTGTCTATCAGTTCTCTGATGTGAACCGCTATCTTTGTAAGATTTTGAACTTTAACTTATGCTACATCTATATAAATTATTATCTCTATTTTTATTTTGATGTATGAATTGTAACGAACACGTAACAAATGTACCGTATCCGTTAACGTGTACCATAGTCTCAGGCGTGTATTGTAGTCGTACAGGGGCCGGGTACCGCTCCGGCATGCGGCACCGCGGCACCGCGGCTCCGCGGCGCACGGCTCCGACGGATGACCCCCGACGCCCACCGGCGCGCGACGGCTGCATCACTCACTGCTAATATTGAGCTTTCGAAAGTGCATTGTCCTTGTGCAACAAACACGCGAGCGAGCCGTCCTTCACCTTATGCCTGTTAAACATACACTGCCACCGGGAATTGTGCACGAAACCTGCTGAAAACATTTTACGCATGAACAAAATCATCAGCAGTATAAGAACAACTAGTGGCTCTTTGAGCAGTAGACCTCACGACCTCACATATATTTACAACAGTATTCTTTGTTACAAATATGTAGTCGTCAGTTCACAAATAGCATATGCCATTAAGTGCTCCCTGCGCTTGCTCGCTCGGTAGTTATGTAGCATTAACCGTCGGCATTACAATTGTAAATAAAAATTATAAATCGGAAGAGTTTTGGTTAGAGTTCATATTATCAGTTTAAGATATCGGTGAATGAAATATCACAAGATTCTTCATGCCATAGCACGGGGGTAAAGTATGGGAGAAATAAGGTCCGTGTCCGTATCCGTATAAAAAATAGAAAAATCTTATTTTTTTGTACCTGAAATGAAACCTGTCCTGCCCGTCGTTGCGGCGGGCGTGACGTCAACTATCATTTCAAGGTCACGCACCGACACCGATTGAGTGAGAAAATAAAGATCCGTATCCGCGGATCTTGACACTAAATATCCGTATCCGGATCCGTGTCCGCAGATATACATTTTTGACGATCCGGCACATCGTTACTCAGCATCTAATGATGTGTGCAGCTTCGTCCCGGCCATTCCAGGCTATACAGCGTGTCCGCGTGTCATCTAGTCCATACCGTCACGATCGCAGATCACAACCGACATCGAGATGTTAACTTGCTATCAAACCAAGTCCCTAGCATGTTCAACAAAAAAAAAAAACGTTATGCGATTCCAAATTTAAATTGAGAATTTCAAATTAGCTTGCATAATTTTTATTAGTATCGCGTCCGGTACTGTAGCCAAGTTCGAGGACCGCGCAATTTCAAAATGTGTTTGACCTTTATCAGTAGTTCGAAAACGATCAAACGCCTCGTCGTCTACTGGCTCTTAATTTGGATAATACATTCTAATTAGCCAATGAATTGTAAAGTTGTACGTGCAGTTGCATTAAATATATATACATTTAGATAAATACATTTATTTCTCTTGATGTCACCTCACGCCACATACAATGCTTAACGGTTTTTGTAAAATAACGATTATTTTTTAGGGTTCCGTACTTCAATAGGAAAAAATGGAACCCTTATAGGATCACTTTGTTGTCGCGTCTGTCTGTCCGTCTGTCCGTCTGTCAGGGTGTCAAGAACTTTATCTCGGGAATGCGTGAAGGTATCGAGTTGAAATTAAAACCATATACACGTAGATCCATAGTATCTTGCTGCAGAGAGAAGAATTAAACTTCTCAGTTTTCATTAAAAAAAGTTACAGCCGAATATGTCATAAAAAATGCACATTTCGACACTCACAGAGGAATCAAAACCTATGGGGTACTTCCCGTTGACTTATAACTCTGAAATTTGGCAAGAAGCATTGTGTTAGAGTACACATATAGGAAAAAATCCGAAAACTGGACATTTTTAATTTAATCACAAAATATAGGGTCTTTAAGCAAGGAAAGAGGGTCCAAATTTTAAAGTACTTTAACCGTATCATGTGGGGTATCATATGAAAGAGCTTAATTAGCACAAGCTAAAACAGGTTTTTAAATGTTTTTATGATGTATATTTTTCGATGTATGAAGTAAAATATAAAAAAAAAATTATTTCCCCCTTTTATCTACTAGTTTGTACGGAACCCTCGGTGGGCGAGTCTGACTCGCCTTGTCCGGTTTTTATTTAATACTATAAATTTGTAATTTTATAAACGTGGAATATTGTAGATTTGTATATTGTATTTGTATGTAATACGTAATTTATTGCAAAAAAATATTAGAGTAACTGTAAGAGACCGTCCGAGACCGTAATTTTTGGGGATTCATGTTTTTAATTTTGATGCTAGTGAGATTGTCCCTAAGGATGCACCTGCGAAGTGCGTTCATGACGTACATGACATATTGTATGTATTGCGGCGTCAGTTTCACAGAGCGCTGTATTGAACCGAGCGTACCTCGCCGCGTCCGTCTCGTCCGCCTGCACTCCTCCGCTCCTTATTTGTCTATTCTCCGTCGAATTTGCATTATATCTATTTAAATTGCAAACTAGTATACAGGTTCGGTGCGATTAGCATTAGGAACCAGTTTTTCGCCGGCTTCATTTCGTCTAATTGAAATTCTCACGAGGGAGTCGATGATATAGAGACTCTGGGTTTTAGTTAGTGTCTCCTGAATGTTATTGCGAGATTGTAATATAATGTAAGGTAGTTAAGTTGGTGGTCGCGTCGGGTCCAGTCTAAGCGACGTCTACCGTTCACAACACTCATCTTGTAAATGGCCAAGGCTAACTTCTGCTAAGCTATTTTTTCTGTTTGTACGTCTTAATTATGCAGATTGGTATGCCGTGGTGTCAGCGTTTGAACATAGATATACATATAACTACGTTTTTCTAAAGAATTACTATATTTTTGGAATAAGTTGTTCTGTTCAAGAAGTATAGTATACTTTCTGTGTATGGAACTGTTAGGTACATATATGGTACGTCGCGGGGTGACTCATGCGAGTGCAGGCCACACCTCTTCGATAATTCGGCAGCTAATCCCGCTTTAAACTGTTATTTTGTACTCTGCATCGAATATCATATTATTAATATTACATCACTAAGAATCGTTGGTAGGCGTCGAATTGTTGAAGGTGCTTCTTTAGTTCTCACGTTGCGATTATAATCTTTTTTGGAGACCATAGTTTCTTAACTTTACTCAATATAATGTATTATATTTAACAATATCTGTATATAAATCTGTCCAAATTTGATGAAATCTAACAAACTTAACAAGATCATTTGGAAAATCCAACTGCAAGTTTCCGTCCAATGTCCATGACGCTCTAAACTTTAGAAGAACCTAACGACACTGTTCTTTAAAAATTGTCTAACTGTCAAGGATATAAAAGGCAACAGGCATGTAGGAAGTATTTTTTTCTGAGCAGCAGATGAAACCTACGTGCTCGCTGAGTAGAGTTCTTCAGATCGCAATCAATCTGACGCAACAGATTGCATCTAGAGTTTCCAATAGCTATGTTTCTCAAGCAGGGCTCAGTAGGCGCGAGCCGCAAGTATTTCAGGAGGCTAGAGAGCGGCGCGCGGCGTTCAAACGAGCAATCCATTATGGACGGAGTGGAGAGTGGAGCGTACAAAGGCGATACAGCAGACAGCAGCCGAGCGGCGCGCGATATCGAACAACCTTGTACTAATCTGGGTAACCTATTTAACTGGTCTCAGGCGCACGTAAGGAGGTCTCCTTTATTCTCACACTTTTTATTTGTTCATGAATTGTCCGATTGTTAGTGTCGATTTGGTGGTTTCGAGTTTCTCACAGCGGCGCTTCCTTAATTGGCCGCTGACGTAAATGAAGGAAAACATGAAAATAACACTCGATACCAGTGTAATAGTACCAACACGGAGTGTCGGACGCTGGCGGCTCGGGGCCTCTATCAGGACCGTACTTGTTTCCTGTCCAGCCAGTATCTTGGCATGGTAACAGTATAGATGGTCTCGATAAATATGTTTCGTGGAAGAAGACATCGGGAAAACAGTTAATATTGTCTTTACAACTCGACGAATGAAAGGCTATTGGGATATTCCTAATCTGAGAATCTCGGATAATAAGCATGTTAGATTGTTTTCTTGGTGCTTGCGCGTATCGTCTCCAAGGTTAATATATTTTGCGTGACAAATACAACTGAACCTCGTTTCGTACTAAATACCACTCTAAAACGACACTTCTAGGAAAATTAAAGCGAATGAAGTATGTAAATTGGGGCGCCATGGGCCTAATAAAACTTATAAAGTGTCGGCACGTGGGCACAACATTAGTCAGCTGTAGATCCGGCGAAGCTACGTGAAAGCAAAACTTTGAAGAACATTAATCAGACAAACTCAGAGCTCGACTCTTCTGCGAACTCCACGGCCTCGACGGAACGTTACACACCTCATCAAATGAAACGTAATGAATGGGTTCGAACACCAATATATACAAAATACATTATAATTTTTAAATTTAAAACATCATATTAACATAATAAGTAGCTCACATAAAATCATAATCGATCTCCATAAAAAAAGGAAAACAAACACGACGGTAGCGGCACAAAAAGCGCGCTCTTCAATAAAAACTCACACTGATAAATAAATGCTAAATTATTGAATAAATAAACATACATATTGTATTAACGAGTTACATACCTTACATAACAATTGACTAATATTAATAGCGGCGTTTTGTTTACTACAAGTCCAATAATAGTAAGCGGGCTCGCAATAACTCTTGCCGGGTTTATGAATGGCGCTCGTTCGCTCGACGTTTATGTTTATAACATGTGGCATGATGTCTTCGTGCGATCAGCTGATTCCATTACGGCTTTATACGTGCTTATCGGTTACTTTATTTCGATGTTATGATTCGGTTTCGGATTGATGGCCGATTTCGGTGACAGATTGTCTCGCGCCGCCGCCACCCGTATCTCTTTCGATCCGTAGCTGCAGAGCTACCGGCGCGAGTTCATTTATTGTTTCGTCTGATTTATTACATACATCGTTAGACGGGACGACAGGTTTCTTTGAGCGGCTTTTGCATTCCTTTCCCTATTGTAATTCGAGTAACGCGTTGTTTTATTTACAATCTCGGGTTCACGAATCGAATGTAAAGCCCTATGTGAGAGGTTAAATATTTGTGCATTGTCGTAGGTCAGGGTTTGTTACGATCGGCTTTTATCGTGTGTCATCAACATTTCAAATTGCTTGTAAAGTTTAATGCTTTGTTTGGAGTTTTTGTATGCGATCTGGCTCGAAGGACCGCCGTCTTATCGTCTGCTAACGTTTTAAACTTGTCGGTCACGTATTAGGTAGCTTATTAAGTGAGTATGTACGAACGTCATTGTAGAATAGTACGAGTATAACAATCGATGCATATTTTGTAGCATTACAAGCAGAGCGCACGTTTGACGCGGTATTGATTGATAGTCGGCGAGTGATGTACGAGTGTGTCGGTGTTGCGCAAACTTTGAAGTGATGCTGTCGATACGGTGGCCGATGGTGATGCTTCATTTCATATTCACTAGAAAATGGCATCTAGAAATAATCTAGGTATTTGAGTACATTTGTAAGGGGATTTAAGAAAATCTTTCTAACGCAAAATGCTCCTTGAATGGGAATGTGTGGATTATAACACATTATAAAGCAAAATATGCCTTGCAAAAAGCCGCGTACTCGTCAAGTAGTGAAGTTGTACACAAATCGTGTATTTTTTTACCGACTCTTCAAGTGATTTGCCTTATAACTCAGTTGGTTCGATCCCCGCCCAGGAAAAAAATGTGTGATAAACATGGATGTTAGTTCTGTAATCTGTGCCTGGCTTTGCTCTGCTTAGTTTAGGGGCATAACAATGTTAACGAAGTGTGGGGACGTTTGCAATCTTATGGGTTGGTAGACGTTCGCACGCCATCTAGCGAGCATACGTCGAACTTGGCTCATTTCTGTTGCAATTTTTGGTGTGATCGCGAGGTGTGAACAACTACAATCGTAATAAATATAAACTATTTGATGTAATTACTTCGTACGCGAGGCGCTGTAATGTAATTTAAAAGTCCGTTAGTCATTATAATGCAAGCCATGTGCCGTGATTGTTTGACAAATTGCAATGAGACAATAATGGTCGGTGCAAAATTGATTGGTCCGGCGAGCAGGTGGCCTGGCTCATTTATGCCGCGTGGATATTAAAAAGAAATAAAAAGCCGCGATTCAGGTTCTCACGAAATGGGTTCCGTGCACCCTCTAACCGGTTATAGGCTATAGGGACTTGGACATTTGAATACTGCTGTTCGAACGCTTGGTTCGTTCTACGCAGGAGCGTGTGCTCGCTGCGGCTACACTGGTTCAGTGCCAGTACCCGTGTCTACACTTCTCAGACCCAGGAGTAGGTTAACTGCATATTAGAAAGATAACGCGTTTGGTATTGATAACTTTCAAAGGTGTTTTCGTTTAAGGTGCTTCACATCTGGTAAAAACAGATCGTGACTTCGCACCGGGCTTAAATATGTCATATACTCAGACATAAGTAATTTTTTTTTATCAGCCCTTTTTTTTGTACAAACTGTCCCACTACTGGGCACGGGCCATCTTCTCATTATGAGAAGGGTTAGGCCATAGTCTGCCACCCTGGCCAAGTGCGGGTTGGCAGAATAAGTAATTAATTTGAACATATTATGGAAATTATAACGTGTTTTTAAGTATTTTATTTAACTTGGTTTTCGTTTCTACAAAACAATGATGACGATTTTAAATCACCGCCATAACATCTCATCATCTTCTTAGTCAAAAAAAATTACGTTCCTAGTTGAAGTGTCCCATGTCGGAAGTGTGATCGTTAAACGCTACCTCTAGCGTAGAGAACCCCAAACCGTGCTCGGAGCTGCCCATCGGAGTTTAGACTTTCTCTCGAGTGTCGGATAATGATCTCTTCCTGTATATTGGTTTCGCCATTCGCTAATTGAGGCGAGACTTGAAATTCAACTTATAACTTACGTAGGCCGGCGCTTATGCCATCCGCCGTGCACACCTACCCACGGTGCCATAGCTATAGCACACCTACACACATCAAGCAACTTGCAGAGGTTCAACTAGGAGTGTTTTAAAATATTGTCGACCAACACCTCTTGTTGAGCAACAAATAAGTATCAGCGACTGCACTAGTGTTGCAGGTGCTCGTAAGTGACTGATCGACAGTTAGTTTCTGTTCAGGCGAGCTAGCTGCTTGTTTACTGGTTTAACCGTTGTTTAATAAATAAGTATAAAAAACAGCAATGAAATATGATAGGTAGACTGAAATACGCAATACACACCCGCCGACCCGCCAAGTGTATGGCCGACCACTTTGGCGACATAGACCCAAACCCAAACCAATGCAACTGCTATATATACTTAGTCTGGCCATAAATACTGTTACAGTTAAAAATAAGAAAGATATTACATTTGAATTTGGAATCTGTCATTTTTATACGATTGTTCATTGAGTTTCTAATTTTGGCGCCAATACATTGTACAATATTTAGCGATATTAAAATGGAGTAGGGTGATAAAGAGAACCGAATCGCTGTGATTGCATTACACAAAGTTGGTATGGAGCCAAATGCAATTTTTAAAACTCTCCATACGCTTGGTATTAGTCAAATGTTTGTGTACCGGGCTATTAATAGGTACAATGAGACCTCCTCTGTTTGTGACAGAAAAAGATCTGGCCGTCCACGTAGTGTTCGTACGAAAAAGGTGGTCAAAGCAGTAAGGGAAAGAATTCGAAGAAATCCTGTCCGAAAGCAAAAGATTTTATCTCGGGAGATGACGATAGCACCCAGAACCATGTCGCGTATTTTAAAAGATGACTTAGGACTTGCGGCCTATAAGAGGCGCACTGGTCATTTTTTAACTGATAATTTAAAAAGAATAGGGTGGTAAAATCGAAACAACTACTGAAGCGGTACGCAAAGGGAGGTCACAGAAAAATTTTGTTTACGGATGAGAAAATCTTTACAATTGAGCAACATTTTAACAAACAAAATGACCGTATTTATGCTCAAAGCTCTAAGGAAGCTTCCCAATTAGTCGACAGAGTGCAACGTGGGCATTATCCGACTTCAGTGATGGTTTGGTGGGGTGTTAGCTATGAAGGAGTGACTGAGCCATATTTTTGTGAAAAAGGTATCAAAACATCGGCACAAGTGTATCAAAATACCATTCTTGAGAAGGTAGTTAAGCCCCTTAACAACACCATGTTCAATAACCAAGTATGGTCCTTCCAACAAGACTCGGCGCCAGGTCATAAAGCTCGGTCCACGCAGTCTTGGTTGGAAGTGAACGTTTCGGACTTCATCAGAGCTGAAGACTGGCCGTCGTCTAGTCCTGATCTTAATCCGCTGGATTATGATTTATGGTCAGTTTTAGAGAGTATGGCTTGCTCTAAACGCCATGATAATTTGGAGTCCCTAAAACAATCCATGCGATTGGCAGTGAAGAATTTTCCCATGGAAAGAGTGCGTGCTTCTATTGATAACTGGCCTCGACGTTTAAGGGACTGTATTGCAGCCAATGGAGACCACTTCGAATAAGCTTTTATATTTTAAATTGTTTTATATTTATGTATTAAACTAACACACTGTAAAAGTAATAAATATTATTTGCAATAAAAAAATATTTTTTTTCTTCGTGACAATATTTATGGCAAGACTAGGTATATATAGGCCGCCAGGTTGTGTCGGCGGGCTTAGTGTGTATTGAGCTTTACTTGATTTTTGTTCTTTGTTGTGATTCTGTGTATTTATTATCTGCGTCCCATCGTCCGTGTGGTAGGACCATTAGATTAGCATAGCGCACAGATTAGTACATAACTGGCACGCAATGCCTCGCTACGGGCTTAAGCCTACAGCTGAGTATATATTAACTTATGTATATTGTATAGGTCATAGAAACAGTGTGCCTTGATGAATCTTGTTTGTACGTAGTGTTCCCATGAGACTGGACATTTTGATAAATAACTTTTATTTTCTAAGATTTTATAAATCTCGATATAACAACTGACAGCGACAGTAGTAGCTAGGAACATGGCTTTACATTTTTAATTAAAAAATCTATCGCAACTTGGCCACTTTATAGGGTTCCGTACCTCAAAAGAAAAAAACGGAACCCTTAAAGGATCACTTTGTTGTCCGTCTGTCTGTCTGTCCGTTCGTTAGTGACGTCGTGATGCCCTGCAAAAGTACAGCATCATTTAGAGTCAATCTTTTAAACAAGTATATTAACAAGTATCTATATTAAAAGAAAAACAAAACACCCAACTGCAGAAAAGCAGTTTTTGCAGTCTAACTTACGATTTCGTTACGCTTGATGCGCTGTTGAATATAAGTTTCTTGTGAGAAAGTATGCGTAAAACATATAAGTTATATATATATTCGTAATCACCGTTAAAAATTATTTATTTTGATACCACACTCGGATGTATTTTGAAAACATTTTTTTTTTGAGATTACTTTTTGCCGCCAAAAATCCCTAATTTTGTTTTTTTTACCAGTACATAGTGTCACTCTCACGACTAAGACGAATCTATTGACACTACTCGCATCAAAATCGGTCAAGCCGCTTAGGCTCTAGGGCGTGCCAAAGAAATATACATACATACAAACATACATACTTAGTCTGGCCATAAATACTGTTACAGTTAAAAATAAGAAAGATATTACATTTGAATTTGGAATCTGTCATTTTTATACGATTGTTCATGAGTTTTCTAATTTTGGCGCCAATACATTGTACAATATTTTGCGATATTAAAATGGAGTGGGGTGATAAAGGGAACCGAATCGCTGTGATTGCATTACACAAAGTTGGTACGGAGCCAAATGCAATTTTTAAAACTCTCCATACGCTTGGTATTAGTCATATGTTTGTGTACCGGGCTATTAATAGGTACAATGAGACCTCCTCTGTTTGTGACAGAAAAAGATCTGGCCGTCCACGTAGTGTTCGTACGAAAAAGGTGGTCAAAGCAGTAAGGGAAAGAATTCGAAGAAATCCTGTCCGAAAGCAAAAGATTTTATCTCGGGAGATGAAGATAGCACCCAGAACCATGTCGCGTATTTTAAAAGATGACTTAGGACTTGCAGCCTATAAGAGACGCACTGGTCATTTTTTAACTGATAATTTAAAAAAGAATAGGGTGGTAAAATCGAAACAACTACTGAAGCGGTACGCAAAGGAAGGTCACAGAAAAATTTTGCTTACGGATGAGAAAATCTTTACAATTGAGCAACATTTTAACAAACAAAATGACCGTATTTATGCTCAAAGTTCTAAGGAAGCTTCCCAATTAGTCGACAGAGTGCAACGTGGGCATTATCCGACTTCAGTGATGGTTTGGTGGGGTGTTAGCTATGAAGGAGTGACTGAGCCATATTTTTGTGAAAAAGGTATCAAAACATCGGCACAAGTGTATCAAAATACCATTCTTGAGAAGGTAGTTAAGCCCCTTAACAACACCATGTTCAATAACCAAGTATGGTCCTTCCAACAAGACTCGGCGCCAGGTCATAAAGCTCGGTCCACGCAGTCTTGGTTGGAAGTGAACGTTTCGGACTTCATCAGAGCTGAAGACTGGCCGTCGTCTAGTCCTGATCTTAATCCGCTGGATTATGATTTATGGTCAGTTTTAGAGAGTATGGCTTGCTCTAAACGCCATGATAATTTGGAGTCCCTAAAACAATCCATACGATTGGCAGTGAAGAATTTTCCCATGGAAAGAGTGCGTGCTTCTATTGATAACTGGCCTCAACGTTTAAAGGACTGTATTGCAGCCAATGGAGACCACTTCGAATAAGCTTTTATATTTTAAATTGTTTTATATTTATGTATTAAACTAACACACTGTAAAAGTAATAAATATTATTTGCAATAAAAAAAAAATTTTTTTCTTCGTGACAATATTTATGGCAAGACTAGGTACACTCGAAAAACATAACCCTCCTTCTTACGCAGTCGGGTAAGAAAACGTTTATTTGCACGAGCTAAATCTGTTAATCGCAGTGGAATCGTTCTTGATTACCATAATCCACGATATGTAAAAAATACCTCGTTCAATAATGCACTACAACAAAAACTCGTATGTGAAAACCCGTTACAACCGATGACTCGTATGACCAATTTGTGTTGAACGTCCGCGCCTCGGCTCGTTCTCGCACCTTGTACGACTACCTAGGAAAACTTGGGCTTCACCTAAACCACAGGTGACACAGATGCGACCGTGACGATTCTATATCATCATCATCATCATCATTCTACGTTATACATAAGATAGACCAGGCCGTAGACGAAATGGTTGAAACTTTGGCAGGTTCATTAGGTAACGAACGGGACGTTCGTTACAATTTCTCAGTAATGTCCATGTTTTGCCCTTGTCATATACTTAGTAGAGATTTTATGTTTTAAAACTGCTCGTCTCCCACCTTGGTAAACAGTAACAACAATTTCAAAGGGTTAAAGCCAGATAGAGATAGAAAATCCTTTGCGGATGTAGAGAAGCATACAGGTTTATATTGGGAGATCCTAACAGTCCGACAGGTTTTCTAGGCGCTTTTAAAAAAAATATGAACATGATATATTTGTGCGTTCCAGGGAGGAGGGCGTGGAGGAAAAGCCGAAACCGCCAGAAACAGCCGACGACGGATATGAGACGAGCAACAGCGGCGAGGCGCGCCGCAAGCCGTCCAGCGCGGAGGGCTCCCCCGCGCCGCCCCCTGACCCCTCACCGCCGCCCGAGCCGCCCTACGAACCCTTACTGCGATACGCAGAGCCGGAACCCGAGTATAGGCACTTCGAGCCGCACCACCATCAAGAGTACCAGCACTTTCCCTTTCCGAAATATAATGAGCCGTACGGATTCAAGCGGGAGCCGGACGCTCCGTATGACATGAGCCAGCAGCACCACCCGCACCCGCACCCGCAGGTGGCGCACGCGGGCTACAAGCGGGAGGAGGACGCCTACAACGGCATCAAGAGGGAGTGCGAGGACCCGTACTCGTTCGTCGAGGAGGACCCCATGTGCGGGCTGATGGCGCCGCCGCACGGGCCGCATCCGCCGCACGGGCCGCACCCCCCGCACCACCCGCACTTGATGCCGCACCAGCACCCGCACATGATGCACCAGCAGATGTGCCTGCAGCAGCCCAAGAAGAGGGGCAGGAAGAAGAAGATTAAGGATGAAAATGGGTGAGTCTCTCTCACACTTGTCGATAATCTTGTACATTGACAGGCCCGCCATCGGTCGTTGCCTTTGCCGTCAATTCGACAGATGTTAAACCGTGTTATCTACATTCTACAACATCTACGACTCAGGATGCGCTTGCTTAAAACAGATATATACGAACTTCTTAACATCAGTAAATATATTTTCGTGCGTATTACCTAATTCGCAAGATATTTTAATTAAACTATGAATTCATTTACGCTCAGTGTACGTACTTTTGTCTTGGATAGGGTGTCCTTGATAATAATTTGGGGCTCCGATTAGAAAACAACATCCGGCGGCATCCAAGCCGCTGACACCGGCACCTCGTTCCCCAGATTGGCAGGGTTTTTGTGAACACTTATCACTGCTTTCAGCAATAACCACAATATCGGCACTCGGTTTACACTTTCTTGGAGTCCAATTGATGCAATTTATCTGATTTTTCATAAGGTCACAATAATAAAAACAACTAGCGTTCACCACACGAAGTATATATTTTTTCACAACATTTTGGTTGGGTAGATCTAAAAATAAGTGTTGCCACTTTGGACATACCGCCCACAAAGGACGAATAGTCCTTTATCTACCAATTATACATTAGTCAAGTAGTACACAAAATTATATTAACAAACAACTTATACTAAATAACTAATGAAAAATTTGTATTTAATAATAAAGAATTTGAACTTTCGACTTGAAAAATATTAAGGTATTACAATATATTTTATGATATTTTTCTTTGTTACTCATAAGTTACAAAGGAATTAGTTTCTAAACTTTTTGACAAGAGTTCGATAACATTTTGAGTTTTTTTTTTTTTTACAATAAGAGACACTAGAATGTAAAATACATACAAGGAAAGGTGAAATCCTTTGCTAAAATTATTCGCAATTTTAAACAAATACGTATGAACCAATAGAAAATCTCTTAAATTTCTACATTGAGCAATTAAAGAATGCGAATAATATAAGTTAATCAGAATAACGGTTTAAAATCTTTTTACATTAAAACTGTGGTACCGTTGAACCAAAACGACAAAATAAACAAATGTTCACAATAAAAATATATATGTAAATTACGATGGACTGTAGATAAGACAAAGTTTAGAAGTTGGACGTTGAATCAATGAACCCTTGTATCTTAAAGTTACAACTCGCGTGATTTTATCCTTGCCCGGATGCAATTTGACTACTAAACCATATAGCCATTTGGTAGGAGGTAAGTTCTCCTCTCGTACCAACACAACATCACCTATTTTCACCTCGGGAGAACGGTTCTTCCATTTATATCTCTGGAAGAAATGGGTTAAATATTCCTGAGACCAACGTCTCCAAAATTGCTGAACCATTCTTTGGGTTACTTGCCACCGACGTAAGCTACCTGGTTTCAACTGCTCGTAATTATGGTCCGGAGCTATTATCAAAGGTTCCCCTATTAAAAAATGGCCTGGAGTTAACGGCACAGGAGAATCCGCTTCTGAACTGATCTCTGATAAAGGTCGCGAATTAAGGCAGGCTTCGATTTGAGTTAGGACTGTAATTAACTCCTCATAGGTCAGCGTTGAATCTCCAATCACACGCTTTAAGTGATGCTTTGTACTTTTTATTCCTGCCTCCCATAGTCCACCAAAGTTTGGACTTTGGGGAGGAATAAATCGCCATTCAGTGCCATTATTGGCTAGTGCAGCAGCCACTTCGCTAGGAAACGAAGAGGTCTCACTATTCAATAGTAGTTTTAATTCCTTAGCAGCTCCAACAAAGTTTGTTCCGTTGTCACTCCACAACTGAACACATCGCCCTCGTCGAGCCAGAAAGCGTTTAAACGCTGATAAGAATCCTTCCGATGAAAGACTAGATACAGCCTCAAGATGGATTGCTCGAGTTACCATGCATATAAACAAGGAGATGTAGCCTTTGTAAGACTTATTTCCCCGTCCCTTTGACACTCTCAGGTTGATTGGTCCCGCATAATCGACTCCCGAATAAAGAAAGGGTTTATTTGGGGTCACTCGACAGGTCGGCAATTGACCCATTAGCTGTGTTCGAGTCTTAGCAGCGTTTCTGATACAAGGTACGCATTGGTGGATATGTGATCTTACTAAATTCTTTAATTTAGTCACCCAATACCTCGATCGAATGTAATTACAGGTCAACAGCTGTCCGCCGTGCAACGTCTTCTCATGAGCTTCGGTTACTAGAAGTTTGGCAAGACAAGAATCTCCAGCTATGATGATTGGATGTTTGCTATAGTCTGGTAAGTAAGAATTCTCAATTCTTCCTCCCACACGTAATATCCCTTGTTCGTCGATAAACGGATTCAATGTTGATAGTTTACTCTTCTTACTAACCTCTTTCTGTTTCAGGATGCTGGCGATGTCTTCGTGCAACGAATGCTGCTGATGCTGTTTGATGCAACAGGTAAGTGCTTCCTTTATTTCAGGTGCAGTAAGATAAGGTGAGGGTTTCAATCTTATATTAACAGGATTCCTCAATTGAAGAAATCTTCGGCAATACGCCACGACTCTGACAAGTTTTCTCAAAGAGGAAAACTTGGACCATAGTGTCATTTCCGGATCTGTTTCGACAGCTGAGGTAAGTACCTTTAATTCTTTAGCTTCCAATTCAGTCTTTGTACATATTGAGCTTGGTTTTGAATAATCGATATTTTCTTGTTGCAGCCATTTAGGACCGTACTTCCAAAGTGTATTGTCTATTAGCTCCGTTGCTGGAATTCCTCGGGAAGCACAGTCTGCTGGATTATCTGCCGACCGGACATACGAAAACTGTGATGCATCCAATAGATTTAAGATCTCAGATGCTCGGTTGGCCACGAAAGGCTTCCATCGACTAGGGTGGTCACACAGCCATGCTAAAACGACGGTCGAATCTGTCCATGCATGCAGCTGAGATTTAGGGATATCCAAAACCTCGGCCACTTCACGCAACAGCTTCGCGGCTAGCAGTGCTCCACACAATTCAAGCCGTGGGATAGTAACCTGTTTGATTGGGGCGACTTTGGTTTTTGAAGTTACCAGGTGCGTTGTTATGGTACCATCAGCGGAGATGCAACGAATATAAACCGCTGCAGCAAATGCTGCATTAGAAGCATCTCCGAACCCGTGTAACGTCACTTCTATGTCTCCTTCGGATCTTTGTACCCATCGCGGTATATGAAAATTAAGAAGTTTAGCTAACTCCTCCCGATAAGATACCCATTCTTTTAGAAGATCCTCAGGCAAAAGCTCATCCCAATCGAGCCCTGTGAGCCATAATTTTTGGATAAATATCTTGGCTCTGATTATACAAGGCCCGATCCATCCCAACGGATCATAAAGACGACATATCTCAGATATTATTTCCCGCTTTGTTGCTGGTAGGGAATCACGTGACAAATTGACGCTATAGTCAAATTCGTCCGTCCGCCGATTCCACGTGAGACCCACTACTTTGGTGACATCGTCTTCCTTAAATTCGTGATTAAATCCTGTATTGTCAATTCCGGTTTGTAATAAATCAGTCCTATTACTGGCCCACTTCTGCAACACAAATCCACCTTTTTGGAGAAGAGCATTCATTTCTGTGTAGAGTTGAACTGCTTCGGTCTCAGATTCACAACCAGTGAGCAAATCATCCATGTAGAAGTCTTTGTGAACTCTACTAGCAGCTAGTGGATAATTATGGCCTTCATCCAAAGCGACTTGTTGCATTGCCTTTACGGCCAAATATGGTGCGCAAGATGTACCGAATGTAACCGTCAAAAGGCGATAATCTTGTATATCTTTGTTGGCGTCGTCTCTCCACACTATTCTTTGATAGTCTACATGCTTCTTCGCAACTCTCACCATTCTGTACATTTTGATAATATCGGCTGTAAGGCATATAGGATGTAGACGCCAACGCATTATCGTATGTCGTAACTCCGGTTGTAAGGTTGGACCAACCATGAGAGTGGAATTTAAAGAAACTCCATTTGCCGTTTCATCAGAGGCATTGAAAACTATTCTAGTTTTAGTTGTGCTCTTGTCCATTCGAATGACCGCATGATGCGGCAGCCATACCTTGCAATCGGTAGGTGCAGAATCCTGGGTTACCTTTTCCATGTGATTAAGAGTAAGATACTCCTGTAATACCTGGGTATAGTCTCTCTTGAGATCAGGATTTTTCTCTAGCCTCTTCTCTAGACTGGTTAGCCGCTTAACTGCGATCGTTCTCGTGTCTCCATAGGCCTCACTTGCTTGTGTGCGAAAAGGTAATTCTACTACGTAACGACCGGCTTCATCTCTCCGGGTTGTCGCCTTAAAATGTTCCTCACACGCCTCCTCTTCAGGAGTTAATATCTTTTGATTTATCGAACTAGGTTCGGCTTCTAGCTCCCAAAATCTTTTGAGGAGCTCATTTTCTTCAAGTTTGACATGCAAATTTAACATGACATTATGGCAATTTGACTCGCTGGATCCGCGACCGCCCACCTGACCCGATAGAACCCATCCGAGATACGTATCTTGAGCAATTGTTAGACCCTCAGGACTTCGTAGCAAGCCCTGTTTCAAGATAGCACAGTATATCTCAGAACCCAATAAAATATCGATTTTATTGGGTGTATTATATTCTGGATCGGCTAACAGGATACGACCGAGTTCTGCCCATTTTGGCAAAACGAATTTCTTATCCGGTAAAAGTGAAGTCACAGTATTGAGTACATGAGCCTTCACCTGCAATTTAAACTTAGGGTCATAGAGTGACTGAATGTTGACCATAACTATCGCTTTTGAAGTTAAGTCACTCTGAGTATCCCCTATGCCTGAAATACTACTTTTAGCTTTAATTTTCCTCAACCGTAATAATTGTACAGCTGCCTCTGATATGAAAGACGCTTGCGATCCTTGATCTAGCAGAGCTCTCAGTATCAGCTTCGAACCATCTTTGGACTCAGCTTTAACCAAAGCTGTGGCCAGTAAAGTCTGGCTTTGTCCTGTCGCAAAGTGATTTCGAAGGTATATAGTTTCTGAGTGTGATGATTGTTCTGAGACTTTCTCTTCTTCAGGGGCTGAAGCACTAGCTTCAGGTGCTGAAGCCCTAGCTTCAGGTTTCGATGATCCATGAAGAAGGGTATGATGTTTCCCCTTACAAATGCGGCATTTCGTGGTGACACGACATGATTTACCAAAGTGATTGCTTCCTAAGCAATTATAGCAAAGCTGAAGAGACTTTACTATTGCCTGACGCTTACCTACGTCTTCTTTAGTAAATTTACTGCATGAATACAGTTTGTGACCTTCATTACAATGAGGACAGGTAATGTTGTAATTTGATGTTGTGTGCATGGCTTTAGTAGAAACATTAGATTTAGATTTACCTTTAAGAGGCTCAACGAATTCAAGTGCACGGAAACGCAATTCTAAGAAATCTTCGAACAGTTTCAGCGAAGGCAAGTCTTCCCCTGCTTGGGTTACGTGTATCTCCCATTGTTTCCTAGTTTCAGGGTCCAACTTTTGACATATGACGTAAATAATTATTACATCCCAAGATTCTACCAAAATACCTAAGTTCTTAAGTTCATGTATACAATCTGAAGTAGTGTCCAAAAGCTCTTTTAGTGCTTGAGCAGACTCCCCGTTCATAGTACGCTGACTAAATAAACGTTTAAGGATACAATTAGACAAGTAACGCTTATTGTCGTATCTGTTCATCAAAAGTTCCCAACATTTCTTATAATTAGAGTTGGCAATAGGGATATGCTTAATTAACTGCTCAGCTTCACCTTTCAATTGAGTTTTTAAATAATGCAATTTTTGGACCTCATCAAGTGACGGATTATTATGGACTAAAGACACAAATAAATTTTTAAATGATAAAAACTCAGAATAAATCCCACTGAAGGTGGGTATTGTTATTTTTGGTAGCTTGATTGCTGGACTTGACGAAGGCTCCTTCGTCACCTTGTTGCTTCCTGTTTCCGGTGCCTTCACGACGAAAGATGATAGCTTGATCTTCAACTCTCCTTTGTAGGTGATGTAGCTCTCGTAACATGCGTCGAACATATCATTTTGTATGTAACTGCTGGCCTCTAGATCCCTTCCACTATATTTTGAGAGAAGGTTTTCATGTGCATCTAGAAATCGTGTCATTAGAAGTTCCAGACTTTCTAATCTCACCGATAAATACTCTGCTGTCATTCTTTCTTTCGGTGTCTTCTTGAAGTTCCGATATCCTCGTTCTATTTGATTTCTGTAGTCTTCTAACACTGTTATAGCTGATTCCATGTTGACTAATTTCTACCAATTCTTCTACCAATTTTCGGCAACTTCTACCAATTCTTGATTTTAGTAACAAGCACCCCATACAAAACGGTAGATTTTCCAAGAATTCCGATTCAGCTTCCGTCTCGTAGGACCTTTTGTACGTACTTTTGTCTTGGATAGGGTGTCCTTGATAATAATTTGGGGCTCCGATTAGAAAACAACATCCGGCGGCATCCAAGCCGCTGACACCGGCACCTCGTTCCCCAGATTGGCAGGGTTTTTGTGAACACTTATCACTGCTTTCAGCAATAACCACAATATCGGCACTCGGTTTACACTTTCTTGGAGTCCAATTGATGCAATTTATCTGATTTTTCATAAGGTCACAATAATAAAAACAACTAGCGTTCACCACACGAAGTATATATTTTTTCACAACATTTTGGTTGGGTAGATCTAAAAATAAGTGTTGCCACTTTGGACACTCAGTTTACACTGTCGCAATATAAATTTAAAGAAAAAAAAAATGTCGGTCGTTACTGAGAAACCAGCGTCAGCCGTGTCAATTACTAGGTGACGGGCAGTCGCGTGAATCTCCCTAGAAAATGTCCACACGCCATTATACGGCCGATTACGATTTGGCTTCATGTCAAGTGTCGCGCAATGCGCGCGGAGCGCGGCGCACGTGCGCACTCACTAACTGTTCATTCTTTATTTTGTAAATACGCTATATTCGAAAGCGTTTATCTGCTCTTCGCGCAGTCATTCCCTGCCATCCAACTTTTTTACCGATAATGAATTCGCCGTCTTGAACGGGCATCGACAATCATAGAGTGAATATATATCTATAAATAATAATATAGATTTATATGTAAGTACAATTATTGTACTCGCTCAGACATGTGCAAGTGTACAAACATGAACATGAAAACATGACATTTTAAATAATGTTTTCGAAGCAAAAGTAACTTTTGTCTGTCTGCCTCTTTATCACTATTCAGTATCGAACGGCTGCATAGTATCGTATGTAGCCGTTTGTTACAGGTACCATCATCATCATCATCGTCTGCCATCACTACCGCGACCCAGAGATTGTGTTTTGATCGATTGAGTCGATATTGATTAGACGCGTCTTCTTGTTTGTTAGTCTGTGGAGATACTAGTTTTTTTCTGATCGATGTACACGTCGTACACACATTTATGTGTGATGTTGTATGTATCGTTAAGGTGGAACGTCTTCCGTTCAAAACCCCAATAAATATTATCAGAGTTACTTATTCGATATTATATTCGCTTCGACTTGAGTATCAAATATTTCTGAAATTATGTATGCGTTGAAAATACTCGTATTGATGTTCCGCAGCAGGAAAACGTTTTCTTAAAATAATAGTTCACAAAAGATTTTATTAAACAGTCTTTTACTCGCCGTGAAGGTAAATTATGGGTTGACATATTTGTATTTTTTTAGTAATGAAGATGTTTAGCTACGAAACTAGAAAGAAAGGCTGGGGAAGACATGAGTTTACTCTGCTCTGCCTGCCGCAACGGGAATACGCGTGACAATTTGTACATAATTATGTATGTAAGATCGAGAAAATGGCAGAGTCACGTACAGTACAGTTTTACATGCTTGTTAATTTCACAAATAAGGACAGTGAATCGGGACTCGATATTCGGGTGCATAACCGAGTTTGATTCATGCCGCAGCCGCTGTTACATCGAGGCAACTGTTGCCTCCGCCGCGCGCCGCCGCCGCGACTTGGCTCGCCGCGCGGAGCTTTTACTTTCATCTTCGATGCAAGTTTCTCCGCACAATATTATTTATTATCTGATATCGACGTCGACTTTAGGATACGCTCTGAATAAAGTTTTCGGTTACAGTAACCTGCATAGTACACAATCGCATTTTTATGGAATATTGCGGCTAACTTACGTTGTCAGGCTTTTTAGAAATGATCCGCCCACCATCATCATTATTATCATCAGCTACAGCTTCACTGTTGTATGATTATGGAGTCGCTGCTGAGGACATGGTAAAGGAGAGGTATATTCAGAGCAGTAGGATAAAGCAACCCCATGCATACGCTCATTTAATATTGTAATTTTAATAAAGACAAAAACGGCTGAACTGATTTTCATGAAGTAACCCTACAAACAAAAACAATCAATTTTTTTTTATCGGTTATCATTTAGGTTTTTAGGAGCTACAGCGTAACACATCACATGCAGATACGCACGTTGAGTTGAACGTGCGATTATATCTGTGTGTGTAAAACCTCTCTGTTGGCGTCGAAGGTACCAGTAACTGTATCTGTTTTATTTACTATTAAACGGATTATTATGAAATTTGTTATACGAGTTAGGTAAGAACCTGAAAATCAAACTTACTTTATTCTTTGTAAACACTCGGGTAAAACCGCGTGGAACAGCTAGTTAGTCCATGAAATACAAGTAGATAACCATTGATTACTCTCCTCGCCTAGCTGTGAACTCGTAGAGCCAAGTACGGAAAATCAGCGGGTAAACAATTGAATAATTGTTCTTTCTCCGGCTCTTTACACTTGTTATCGAATTGGCTGCAGTGTCGGTGCAGTCATCTCTACGCAGCCGTCGAGTCTATAGGTTATCGAATTGGCTGCAGTGTCGGTGCAGTCATCTCTACGCAGCCGTCGAGTCTATAGGTTATCGAATTGGCTGCAGTGTCGGTGCAGTCATCTCTACGCAGCCGTCGAGTCTATAGGTTATCGAATTGGCTGCAGTGTCGGTGCAGTCATCTCTACGCAGCCGTCGAGTCTATAGGTTATCGAATTGGCTGCAGTGTCGGTGCAGTCATCTCTACGCAGCCGTCGAGTCTATAGGTTATCGAATTGGCTGCAGTGTCGGTGCAGTCATCTCTACGCAGCCGTCGAGTCTATAGGTTATCGAATTGGCTGCAGTGTCGGTGCAGTCATCTCTACGCAGCCGTCGAGTCTATAGGTTATCGAATTGGCTGCAGTGTCGGTGCAGTCATCTCTACGCAGCCGTCGAGTCTATAGGTTATCGAATTGGCTGCAGTGTCGGTGCAGTCATCTCTACGCAGCCGTCGAGTCTATAGGTTATCGAATTGGCTGCAGTGTCGGTGCAGTCATCTCTACGCAGCCATCTCTACGCAGCCGTCGAGTCTATAGGTTATCGAATTGGCTGCAGTGTCGGTGCAGTCATCTCTACGCAGCCGTCGAGTCTATAGGTCGTAGCATTTTTGTTTGTTGCCTACTTATCTATGTATATTAATGTTTCTGAAACGTATTTTTATACGGTATAGATCTACGTTTGACTACGTCGCCTGATGGCAAGTCATGGTATAACTTCAGATCGTTCGTTTAGTTAAATTACTATTTCATAAAAGCAATAGCCTGATTTTAATAGTAGAAATACGAGTATTGATGAAATTTCCCTAAAATCAGTGGAAGTGAGTAGGATCGTGCTCATTTCGGCCACCCATGCTGAGCACGCAACCCGGTGACATATTTATAGCCCGCGGTACGTTATATTGCCTATTAATAGAGTAGATCCCGTCGCACCGGCCCGGTACTGACTGCCGGCTGCGCCGCACCCTAGGGCTCCGACCCAGCTTATGTAAAACTATGGCATTTCAGCTGGATTACATAATTGTTCGGTTGGTGCAAGTTGCCGGCCGCTTTTACACCTGACGTAGCTGTACGAGTAGTACTGCGGGATACACTACATTATGATCTATAATGATCGTCGCTTGTTCGGTCTCACTGCGCCGTTGTCCACCAACTGGAGTGATACCACTTGTATACATTTCGTGTTTTTCATAACGATTGGGAACAAATCGGCCGACTATATTCTTCTGTCTTTGCGTGAATCTCACAGTGGTTCAATTTATTTTGTCGTACGTTTGGTTTGCGATACAGGAATACAACAAAATATTACTTAGGTACTACCTAAAGTATTTGTGAGCGTGACACTGTAACGCCGAATTCTGATATTCATACCTTTATCAATTTCTATTGCAACTCACGAACGAACAAAAACCTGACACGGACTTATTTCATCATCATCGTTTTATCGTCATCATCATCACTGCTTTCCATTCCTACGTATGTGAAACGGCAGCTCACAGCTACATTCCTACGCATGTGAAACGGCAGCTCACAGCTACATTCCTACGCATGTGAAACGGCAGCTCACAGCTACATTCCTACGCATGTGAAACGGCAGCTCACAGCTACATTCCTACGCATGTGAAACGGCAGCTCACAGCTATATACATTCCTACGCATGTGAAACGGCAGCTCACAGCTACATTCCTACGCATGTGAAACGGCAGCTCACAGCTACATTCCTACGCATGTGAAACGGCAGCTCACAGCTACATTCCTACGCATGTGAAACGGCAGCTCACAGCTATATACATTCCTACGCATGTGAAACGGCAGCTCACAGCTACATTTCGCTGGTAACTAGCAAAGTGTTATTTATTATAATTGGATAATTACACAACAATTAGCTAGCGCATAACATCACCGAGTCGACTAAGGTCTATAAAAAACCGTCGTAAACCTGCTATCGGTTCTCACGAGAGATGACGACGTTGAGTGTCGCTCGGTTCCGGTGCGCGGTGTGCGTACACTCGGGGTACATACAGATCGAGCTCTGCTGTACGCACCACGTCTAGTGAATCCTTCGCAGGATCTACGAGAACAAGCGAGCGTCACCAGCTTGCACTGCACACTCACCAAATTAATAATATAAAGATGGTATCTTTGTGCACCGAGAGAAAGATGCCTCGTAAAAACGGGGAATAAAAACGTACTATCCAGGTGGGATTCGTAGTATGAAGAACCCGCTTTAAGTGCTGCAATTTATTCCAGACTAGGTGTGCCCCGCTGTGTAAGGTTTCAGCTGTTCCCATAGTAAATTTAATTTATTAGGTACTCTAAGAGATATTATTGAGTTACTTTTTGACCGAGCGAGCGAATCGAACTAAGGCCTACGTATCAACTGATAACAAATCATGCATACACTGAACACAATTGTCAGGCTTCATGGGTTAGTGGCAGTACGTCTACCTTCTGAGCTATAGAAGGTAGGTTCGATACCCATCCCATTCTGCTAAGCATGAATGTTTGTTTTGTGCCCAGATACAGAACAAATGTATGTTTATATGTATCATATGTATGTATTTACAAAAAAGCATGTATGTATTCTATCAGCCATCTGGTTTCCATAGTAAAAACTTTGCTTAGTTTGGGACTAGATGGTGTTGTGTGAAAATGTCCTCCAATTATTGCGAAATATTTGTGCTCTGAAGGTGTACTGCCGGTAGAACTATTAGTATTATTTGGTCACTTCCGCCGAGGGTGCCGATATTACGTTGTCGCCATTGTAGTATGCGTTGTTGGTTTTCGCAGAGCGACGTGAGCTGCGAGCGCAGCGCATCTCGCACGAATCTCGCGGCGTGTTGTTATGGTCGCAACACGTTGATGTCGCAACTTGTCACAATCGTAAAATGTCACATCTAGTTATGATGTTCTAACACTAATAAATGCTTTATTGTATGGAGTGTGTGTGTAGCATAGACATTTATTATTTACGTGTGTAACGGTGAGATATATACAGTTCAGTCTCTGCGACAACCCATAGGGTACCGGGTGCTGCACACTTTTTGGTCTTCCATAGCATAGATAGTACTTATAGGCTACTTGCGATTTCTGGTGGAATTTGGATTAATGTTGCCTCCCAACTCGTTCGTGAATATGCTTTGAATTGTAAAACCTGAAAGATTACCAGTTGGGTAATGTTTCCGGCATGTCCCGTGAGCCTGATAGTAGGTTCCTGGAGTGTCTCGAGCACAGGACGGTCCAGCAGTGGAGGGGAGGGGCGGGGGACGGGGGGGAGCGCATGGTGACACGGTTCCCGCGGCGGCGGGCGCCGACCCCGCCGGAATTAGCGATACGTGGCGCGGCACACTTACCGCGACACACATACTATATGCGACCACCTAGCCTAGCACATACCGCCTAGCCCTACGATGCACTGTAACAACTACACTGGAGAAAACTCCCCCATCTCTATCTCAGGCTGGAGGAAACAGTCAGCGCAACCTACTTCATAAGGACGCAACCCGTCCCCCGTACCAGTGCACACACTAGTACGCACACTCGCGTCGCGCTGCTGCCATCGCACCATACTTCTATCACCCGTATCTGTTTCGAGCGCTGTTTTTATGAGAAATTGATCTACGTTTGAACAGTAACTCGCTTCGTTTGATGGTAAGGATGATGATGGTGTGGCCGTGGATGGAGTACGTTTTGAAATATATTTTTATAAAGTGTCCCGCGGTGGAGGCGGGCCTCATCTCACTAGCTAGGTGCCGGTCAGAACACTTCACATACCTTCCATAGAACTATGTCTATGTTCCAGAAGACTGCAACCATATTTGAACATGAGGCGCGATTGCAGTCAAGCGCAATCCTATCAATGATAGAACAATGCACTTCGAAGAGACAGATGCGTGCATTCGGATATTATTGGGACACCCACTATAAACCCTAAGAGGCCTAAGACCATTACTTTCTTTTTAGGTAGTCTGTTAAAAGCTAGCGGAGGTGCATACGTGTAAAGTTGTGCAAAAGTGATAAAGTGACGTGGAAAGTTAGTAAGTTCTTGCAATTCTCTAAAAATATGTTTATAAGTAGTCGTGACACCTGTAGGTGGAGTGAAGGTCGACCCCTCCTCTCGCAGAACGAGCTTCTTCAGGATTTAAAACTACATACGAAATATTATAAGTATGCATCGTGCACTCATACACAATATTACTAATGGTTTAGATTCCAATGTTCTTCTAATTATAGTTGTGACATCATTATATATTCCAATAATGACCAAAATCGTTAAGGGATTGCAAAGATAAGTAAAGTTCGCGAGTTCACAGTAATGGCTAAATAATTACATTTATCTTAAAAACATTCCCGTGGTAGTGAGACGGGTATAATATAAACGGCGAACACCCGTGGTCGGTGCGCTCGGTGCGTGCGCTCGGGGCGTGCGCTTGCGCGTGCGCTCGGGGCGGGTCGCCGCGCTGCACATAACACAGCTCTGGCCGTTGGCGTTCTTTGTGTTGGCCGTGCAAGCATCTCGACACGGGATCCTGGTGGCCGTTATTTACTTATCCGACTATCCAAAAAGGATGGTTATATTTTGGTCTGTATTTGTATGCAATGCATTTACAGTTTGTTTCTATATTAATTACCTTCTGCAGACGCATTTATATTACGCATGTGACGTAACATGACGTACCTTTTGATATATGTGACGTCTTACATTTGTGCTTATCAGAGTTATATATGGTTGGCCGCGCAGCTCAGTTGATAATATGTCTGCCTGCTAAGCTGTAGGTCGTGGCTTCGATCCTCACCCAGGACAAACATTTTTGTGATGAGAATATATGTTTGTTCTGTGTGTGGATGTTTGTATGTATCACAAGGATGTATTTCCAAAAAAGAAGTTGTATATGTATTTTATCAACCATCTAGTTCTCATCCCAACTAGCAAAATCAGTACTTATAACGATCTCAAGACTATTTATATTGGCACTTATAAGAAACTTGTAGCATACTACAAAGCTGGATTTGGGCGCAGTTATAAGAGTATTAATTTCTATAACTAACTTATAATCTACTCGGATTATACTACTAAGCCCTGTATTACACTTGAGGAAGTGCAGTTGTTTCTATAACGATCTCAGGTAACACATTTATAAGCACATGTGCTCTTATTATTGTCTGACCTAAGTATCCTACTAAAGCAATCATAATTATAATGTACTAGTAACGTATTCAGTCAGAAGTTTGTTGTTTTGGCTGGTTGGCCCAGTTTTATATGTGATATAAAACTGGGCCAACTGACTGGGTATGACTTGATTTGATTTTGATTTGATTTGATTTTTGATAAATAAAATTTTATAAAAACGTAAGTACACTTTCTGATACCATAATTTGTATTATTGTGAGTTATTAACGTAATATATTTTGTATATAGGTAGTGTGTGAACTCATGGGGAATTAATTTTTACTGTAAATGTATATAATAATATGGTTAATTTTACGACGCCCTTCGAAAAATAGCACATGAAGTATGTGTTGTAAAACAATTATTTCATGTATTTTAGTAAAAATCCGCCATGTTTTAAAAATGCTCTTCATTAAGTACTTTATAGAACCATTATAGGTAAACGAGTACTTATAGCAGTCTCAGTCCAGACAACTAGCCTCCATTTTAAAACGAAATTAGGGTTCCATATATTGTAACGAAACCAATATTTTAATTTTATAGTTTTGGGATCCAATTGCAAGATAGATCAATTGACGAATTCCTGATTTTTTGTCGGTGGTTTTTTCGAAATCAAAATCGTATTCGTCTTCGTAATTTTATCGTCTTCCGACTGATGGGTTACAGGTAAAGAAATAATGTTGATTGTAGAACCCTCATTTTTTTCACCTGCACTTGACGCGCTTGATTTATTTGCTGATCCTGATGAATTTATTCCTGAAGCGCCTGGCTTCACTCCTTCTTCATACTACTTTGTTATTTTTCTTCTGTAACCACCACTCCTTTTAAATCATTGCGAATCGCTTAAATCCATATCATAACTTGTCCTTAAAGCAATGTAAGTATATCTAAGTAATTTTGAAAAAAAAATTACCTTAAATTTAAAGAAATAACCAAATCAAATTAACAATGAAATCTCCAGCAATAAACATTGACATTCCAAAAAATGCGCTCTCCGCACGACCACTCGCAACGCACGTTGCGTTCACGCTGGCGCCGACTCAAAATTACTTAGGTATACTCAAGGGCGTCGCCACAGATCATACCTTGTTTTATGATCTGTGGGCGTCGCCAAGAGGAGGCAGGGGGGCACCTGCCCCCCCTAGAGATTTAAAAAATGTAGCCAACTGCAAATCAACCAAAGTCCTAAGGCCGTGCCTGTACCTACAAACAATTCATATTTTTCTCATCCTCCATAATATTAACTTGCCCCCCCCCCCCCCCCCCCCCCTCCCTGGCCATGGGCTGGCGACGCCCTTGGGTATACTTACATTACTTTAAGGACTTAGTTATTAAAGTTAAATAAAAAAGGTTTATTATTTTATGCTTTAAAATTTTTTCGGAGGTTAAATTTTTTGTAAAAAGTTTTTATACTCGTATGATCTCAAGCTTGATTTGCTTGTAGACTCGTTGGAATAGCGTTTGTAGAAACTGAATTGATTAGTCAACATTTTCCTACTATTATCCCACACAGATGGGTTCGGTGCATCATATACGTTTTTAGGGTTCCGTACCTCTAAAAGGAAAAAACGGAATCCTCATAGGATCACTTTGTTGTCTGTCCGTCCGTCCGGGTGGCAAGACCTGTATCTCCATAATGAGGGTCCAAATTTTAAAGTGAATTAACCGTATCATATGGGGTATCATATGAAAGAGCTTAATTAGCATAAGTTAAAACAGGTTTTTAAATATTTTTACGATGTATATTTTTCGGTTTATGAAGGAAAATATAAAAAATATATGATTTCCCCCTTTTATCTACTAGTTTGTACGGAACCCTCGGTGGACGAGTCTGACTCGCACTTGTCCGGTTTTATTTTTATCCGTCCCTGTCATTCGTCATATTAATCTGCATTCATTTCTTGAGACTGAATTGACTATATTGCTTGTGTGATGCCGGAGCGTTGGTCGTCCCGGTGTGAGATGGGTCGACGAGATGATTCTGTCGCGTGTCAAACTAGGTCTCGATAGGCTGGTTCGGCGGTGATATAACGACGTTTTTAAATGGTGTTAGGGCTGCGTTAGTCCGGCACGTCGCGTGATGGTGCGGTCTAGGACGGGCCGGGTAGCCGGGTAGCGCTCCTGGGTTGTGTCGTCGGCTGCGGCCGGCAGTGTCCCAGTTGCGCGCGCGGCAGTGTTTACGTCGCGCGAGTATTTCTGTACCGGAACCCGCGCCCGCCGCCGCCGCACCGCCGCACCGCCACCGCCGCCGCTAGCCAAAAATCCCGCAATCGGATCAAGGTGGAGACGGACGACCGACACGCGTGCTCTTATCATGCGCACGCGTCGCCGCCCTACTGGGACTGCTGGTAGCCGACACGATGACATTCATCCACTTGACAAACATAGACGTATTTTTATTTTGTGACATGAATACAACAAATAAAATAACAAGAAATATTATTATCGGTTTTTGTCACAAGCGATACCCGTCCCGTCACGGTATGTCTGGGAACTAGCTCCTAGTAATCCTGTTTTGGATATGGTTTGTAAACTGAAATAAAAATATGTAGTATTAATATGGAGTACCTGGACTACGTAGCTTGATGTATAGATATTTGCGAAGGCTTTCTTCGATAGAATGCATGCGGTTATATTGAGGTTCAACTTGGTTATCTGGAATTAGACCTACTTAAAGAATACGAAAGACAAGAGATTTTATTAAGATGAGTCATGGTAATAAAACCATTTTTTTATAATAATTTGATTTTAAGAATACTTGCTTGAATAATTCAATTTTTGTAAATGTGTTTGTTGACTATATTACCTCCATTAATTAAAAGACAGAAACATAAAACAAGTAACTTTCCTCGATAGAAAAAAAATCAGAACTTACCTCTAAAAATAACATTTTATGAATTTTATGTCGTAGTCATGTACTTTCTGTTACATTAAAATAATGAAAAATGTAGATAATATCTTATTAAACATTAATAGAAAGTCAGTTTTTAAAGAAACGTAAAAACGAATTTTTAATTAATTTTTATTTGGTATGGCGCTTACGTTATTTTTTTGGAGCAGGTTGCATGTTTCCTCTCTCTATCTATTTACGTTGCTATCGCTTAGTTCTATCCTTCTCAACCATTTACCCAGTTCGCCCGTGAACATCGTGCGCGATGGTTCTGTGTCGGTTGACGCTTGACGAGCTTTACGAATTACGATTATTTACTTCTTTTATTCAGTTTTTAGGCCATATTGATTTCGGATAGTTTTATTTCTTCGAGACTGTGGAGTCGCAACCACAACTATAAGTTTTAAAGTGTTGAAACTTGAAAAGCTAAAGTTGTTATTTTGTACTACTGTTATAATCAAAAGTATACTGCATTTTGAAATAAATTGTTTTAACCGACTTTAATAAAAGGGAAGTTTTCGCACTTTTTTTATTTGGCGATAATTCGTTGGTTGAAAATCAATTAAGTATTAATAAGCGCTTCGGCCGCGTACGTAACTATTGTTCTGTAACTAGTTACGTACGAAACATAATTATACTAGTATCGTACGAAGAAGTTTTTTCCTTATACGTAATCACGGCGTTTGTTATGTAACTGGTTACGTAGTAAACGTAATTATTCTTTGTACGAAACTGGACGTTTCGATAAAATATGTCCTTTTGTATTTGTAACCTCTTTGCTTCACTAGTACATACACAAGAACATACAACCGATTACACATTTTTAGTTTTTATATAAAATTATTTTTACGTCCTTGCAATAAAAAGCTCGCCACATATTTCAAAGTGACAGCTGTTACCTGTCAAGCTATCAGTTTGACAGCTGTCAAACTCGAGACGGCTACATCTTGGATACTATAGATCTTAGACTATTAGTTTCTTTACAAAAGTGATAGACCTCGTCGAGAACTTCATTTCAAATGACAGCTGTCAAACTTGACACGGCTTTATCTCAGAAACTATCGATCCTAGACTATTAGTTTCTTTACAAAAGTGATAGATCTCGTCGAGAACTTCATTTCTTATGACAGCTGTCAAACTTGACACGGCTATATCTCGAAAACTATTGATCCTAGACTATTAGTTTCTTTACAAAAGTGATAGATCTCGTCGAGAACTTCATTTCTAATGACAGCTGTCAAACTTAACACGGCTACATCTCGGAAACCAACAGCATATCAAGCGTAACGAAATCGTAAGTTAGACTGCAAAAACTGCTTTTCTGCAGTAGGGTATTTTTTTAACATAGATACTTGTTTACATGGTTATACTTACACGGGAACAATTATAACTTGTAAAGCCTACTTAGCCGTGATAGCTTTATTTTAATTTAATCATTATATTATACTAGTATGTTTTTTTAAGTTAAGCTTTAGGCACGTAACTCTAACAAAAAATAATCACTTTAAAGCTTAATATTTAGCTTAAATAGCTCAACTGATTAGGATGATATTTTGGTATTCTATAGTTTATACCTAACCTAGATAGACGCATAGGCTAGCCTAATGAGTACGAGTTCCCTTCGAATGCAACTGTGCGCCAAAGTTTAATTTCAAAATACAACATACTTCCCGGTCCTTTTACCATATTACCAAATACTATTTTTTTTAAATAAATAATATGAGAGAAAAAAAACCGCTAGCGGGAGTCAAACCCTCGACCTCCATCAAACCGTGTTGCTCTTTTACCAACTGAGCTATCGCGGTCTAACCGCTCGCTTCGAAATTCTCTCTCTCATACTACCATGTATAATTTTACATCTTATAGGACGGTAGGAAACATCTGATTATCATAGCTTTATAGCTTTGGTACCCGACAAATCTAATTTTTCAATTAGAATGTTTGTCTTGTAATAATTCCTTATAATAAAGTTATTAGTATAATTTTTATTTAACATGAAACATGTTGGTAAAAGAGCAATGACACGATTTGTCGGAGGTCGCGGGTTCGTATCCCGCTCGCGGATAAAAAAAATCTCTCATATTATTTATTTAAAAATGTATCAATAACCCAACATGTGTTTCATGTTATATAAAAATTATACTAATTACCAAATACTTAAAAAAAAAAAGATTGTAAATTTTGTGAGTAACGAGAAAATAATCACAATTCCACACATATAATAAAATAAACATAAGCGTAAATCTACTCTACTACTTCTCTGTTCTAAATCGCTACTTCCTTGCGCGCGGATTTCAAATTTTGTTGTACGTAATGCGCTCGCTTGCATATTAGACCCCGCCCACTTTTTATCATTTTCGCAACGAGGTATCGTCTTAACACAACTAAAAGTGAAGATAAATCTGTGTTGGCGCACTCGTGCCGCGTGACGTCACCTGCCGGCCCCACCTCAGCGCAGACCAGCGCTGGTTGCTTGCACCTTGCTGAGGTGGGCCCGGATTGTGACGGAAAGCGGTTCTTATATTTAGTTAATGTTTTTGTTTTGTTTTAGTCACAATGAAGTATATGCTGTCTAAATTTAACGAAAAATTATTTAACGACACATCAAAATCGGTCAAGCCGTTTAGGCTGTAGAAGGACAGAAACATACATAACCGCATACTCTTTCTTGCTCAAAAACGCTTCTACACAATAAAAACTTGAAACACGTGACTAGATAATACCTACACGTATTATTCGAGCATTAGGGGGCCAAATGGGCTTAGACAGCCCCGGCTAGTCACTGCGACCTTTCCGGATCTATTGTGACATATATCCACACGTATAACACGAACACAAAATTATATGTTTTTTTTTCTATTAATATGACTTTGATTTTAATAATATGCTAGTGAAGGAAAATATGTAGATATGGTATGGTGAAAAACACTATACCACTTGGGAGATAATAGATGTTTCTAAAATACGGCAAATGTTACCCTCATTGATATATGTAACTTACCTCCCATGTAGAGGAACGTACTATGAAGCGGTAGGTATTCATTTCCTAGTTGCTGGTGTTAAATCAGTCAACACCCTGTACGTAAGTCCATAAAACAATGACCAATAACTGGGCAGCTGAAATAAAAAACCGATGCGCCGGCGCACGGCGGCGAGGCGCGAGTTTGATTTACCTATTTATAAACAAAGACAAGTTTTCGCTATAAATACAAGCTTTTCCCACATTCTGCATCGTGACGTAACGCGACTGACTCAATGGACGCCGAGTGCGGAGCGCGGACCGGCGCGGGCGCGGCGGGCGACGGCCGCACTCAATGGAAATTCATAAATAATGTGCATTTTTATTTTATGCATAAAATTGGCTCACAATTTCAACAAAATGGAAATGGATAAACTTTCAATTCACATAAAAGACTTTCAGTTGAGTTTGAAGTAGTCGTTTATATTTTATGCAAAGAAAGAGTCTTCGTTCTTACGTTTAGTGCGATATGAAGTCTTTCATTGATAGCAAAACACCTTTGACACACACAAGCAATTATAGCGCTTTTACTTACGCAATTATACTTCAAAATGCGCAATGTTGTTTTGAAATTCAAACTACTGCACCAATTTTGATGGAATATCTATGGGACCACCTGGGAAGTATACATATTCAAACAAAAAATAATCCAAATCGGTTCAGGCGTCTTCGAGTAGGTAATCTACTCCTTTTTGGAAGTCGGTTAAAAATGTCTAAAAATGATATTCAATCTAGATAATACCGACACTCTGAGAAACATGTTCAAAAATAATAATCTCCGCTTACAGGCATTTATACATACTCGTATAAATGAAACTTGTTTATTTATCAAAAACAATGAAAATTATTACTGTGATGTACAATCCACTCGTGCTGAAATTAGAATAGAATATAATAGAATATATTTTATTGTCATACAGTCACAGTCCTAACAATTTTATATAAAATAATATTAAGGATGTTCCTGATATGGACTCGTCAGTTCTTCTACAATTTCTTAATATAATATTAATTGGAAATAATACCTACTTCATGCTTTGTATCTCACTCAAAAAACGACAAAAATATGAGGGTAGTTTGAAGTTGAGTTGCATTCGTGCAAAATAAAAATTACATAATATTAGCGGTTGTATAAGGACCTTTTCAGACTAGAACACTTCAAAAATGCAAAAAACTATGGATTATAAAATAAAATTTACGTTTTATAACTAGTTTTTAACTAAAACAATATATTGGCTGTAAATGGGCCTCGTCTGACAACTGAACAAAGTTAGTAAAAATACGTTATAAGTACATGAAAAGCGACTATAATAAATAATTGAAAAGTATTATAGTACAATTCTTAGAAATAGGATAATTTTATTATCCCATTTCTAAGAATTAAAATAATTAAAATTGATTAGCAATGAGGTCATTAAATTTTATAATTTATCAAGTCCACTACAAGATGAAAACTATGCGGCTTATACAATACATATCAACAAAAGTAACGTTTTATTTATGACTAGTGCGTGAACATTATATTGGCCGTAACAGGGCTTCGTCAGATAACTAAACTTAAAAAAACCTTATATGTACATGATAATTGACTGTAATAATTAATTGAACAATATTATTTAATAATTCATAAGAAATAAGATAATAAAACTGTATAATTTGTAACCAATAAATTAAATAAATCATATAATAAGAGTAAAAAAGATTGTACATATATTTAATAAATAATATCTAATCAGTCTGTGTTAATAACAATTGAAATTCGTTGTAATCATTGGTTAAATATTCGGATATTGAATAGATGGATTTTGAAAGAAGTAATTTTTTCACATTCGCACGGAACTTTCCTTCTGTTTCAAGATGTTGGATTCGCTCCGGTAGTTTATTATATAGCTTCTGTCCCATCAATTTCGGTACTTTCCAACCATTTTTAACCTATGTGGTATAGGTAAAAGAAAATTGTTACTATTTTTACAGTTTCTTGTCTTTGGTTTATTTTTCTTTTTGTATTCATTAAATTTTGACCGAACGTATTTTAGAACCTCATAAATGTACACTGAAACTGAAGTCATTATCGATAGGTTTTTAAAATGATCCCTACAAGAATCCCTATATTTACTTTTGGTAAGTACCCTAATGGCTCGTTTTTGGGTTTTTAGCACACGCTCGTAATCTGTGGAGCAGCCCCAAAGGATTATGCCGTATGACATAATTGAATGGACATATGCAAAATAGGTATCTTTAAGTTGTGATTCTGAGGTTATATGTCGTAATTGTTTAAGAGCATATATTCCTTTTGACATCTTTTGACACGTAGTGTTGATGTGTTCTTTCCAGGCAATTGCCGAGTCTAGTTCAAATCCTAATAGTTTAGTTAAATTAACGCTTTGTAATCGTTCTGCAGAGCTAGTTCTCATGGGTATAGTATTTAGCACTGGAGATACCGCATTGAAAACTATTATGGTAGTTTTATTAGAGTTAAGTTTTAAACCGTTCATGAGAAACCATTCATTGAGTAGGTGGATTGTTTTTTCGATATTCTGCTGAAGGACTTCTATCGACTCTCCAGAAACTACAACTGTTGTGTCGTCAGCATATTGTATAATGTCCCCTTTGATATGTAATTTAGCCATGTCGTTCAAAAAAGTTATGAACATAACGTTTCCAAAAGATGAACCTTGAGGGACGCCAATACTAATATGTTGTGCTGTAGATCTTATAGTTTTACCTCCTAAACTAATTTCAACTGTCTGTTGCCTATTTGTCAGAAACGATTCTATAAGGTCCTTGATGTCATATTTAAAACCATAAACTTCGAATTTCTTGATAAGAAGGTCATGATCCACAGAATCAAAAGCCTTTGACAGATCCAGCAATATGGCTGCCACACGTTGTTTATTTTCTAAGCAGGTTGATACTTTTTCTACAATAGTAAGCATGGCCGTCGTTGTTGATCTACCAGGTCTGTAGGCAAATTGACAATCCGAGAGAGCGGAATGCTTATTTAGGTGTTTCATGACAGCTTCTGAGAGTATACTTTCAATTAATTTAGATATTGTTGGTACTATTGTGATTGGCCTATAGTTCTGGACATCCTCCGTGTCCCCTTTTCCTTTATACAGGGGCGTTAAACGTGACATCTTTAAAATATCGGGATAATAATTTGATTTCAGTATATTATTAATTAAAAATGTTAAATGTGTGTAAATAAAAGGTAATGTGTTATATAAAAGATTTCCTGAAATATCGAATAAATCTTTAGTATCACAGTTATAAATCTTAGTTTTCGCAAGTTTAACGAGGTCATCAGGGTAGATTTGTGGTACTTCAAAAAGAGGCAATTCAGACATAGAATTCTTCAAAAACTCTATTGCTTTATACCTATTCGGACTATTAGTTATTTTTAGTTCCTGTCCTATTGATATGAAATAGTTATTTAAATGATCAGGTATGCGTTCGTTTAATATTTGTTGATTCGACTCCTTTTATTTTAGATTCCAAATCCATTCAGCTTTACATTTATTTGTATCTTCTTTAATTATTTGCCAAACTTCTCTTTTTTTATTTTTTGAATTCATGATGCGATTGTCAACGTAATCTTTCTTTTTATCTAATACTTGTCTATTTCGTATTTGTATTTTCTGATCTATCAGACTTTTTACTATACTTTGTGGGTATTGTCTCTGTAATATGTACAGGTCATGAATATCATGTTGCATTTTAGTTAATTCAGGACATATCCACGGAGTGTTTTTCTTGTGTTTTTGTCTGATTTCTATTTTAGGGAAATGTACACCCATGTTCCAAATAAGCTTTGACATAAAATTTTGAAAAGTAGTTTCATCATATTCTTTAAAAATAGTATCCCAGTCATATGCGAGAAGGGCGTTACCAAAGTCTACTATGCGCTGGGCATTTATTATTCGTTTTGTTTTATCCATAGACTTAGTATTTTTTTCTGTGTTTATATATGTTAGTATAATTAGCTGAGCATCATGATCCGATATAGCGGTGGCGAGTGATTCAATTGTAATTTCATTACTATTTGTATTAGATACCACAAAGTCTATCGATGTTTGGGTTCCATCATCTATTCTAGTAGGAAAATCAACCAAGTTTCTAAAGTTATTTGGTATCATGACATCTGTCAAGGCTTTTTTAATACTGGAGTCTGTGAGAAAATCCACATTCCAGTCTCCTGTTAAAACTATTTTATAATCCGATAAATCTGACAATAAATCAAACAATTTCGAGACTGTCTCTATGAAAATTTTGTAATTACCTTTACCTGTCCTATACAATCCTACCACTATTAGATTTTGAGTGTTATTGTGGTTAATTATTTCCACCGCTGCAAGTTCACAATAATATTCTATCGACAGCATGTCAATATCCTTACGTTTCTTAACTTTTACGTTGTTTTTTGTCAAAATGGATACGCCACCGTGGATCCGTTTTTGCCTAATAAAATAATTAGCTTGCTTATAGCCGTTTATTATAAACAAATCTACGTAATTTTTACACAACCACGTTTCTGACAGAATTACTATATCCGGCTGATATGTTTCAACTACAACTTGTAATTTTAAACGCTTCTCCCCACTTTTAACGCTTCTACAATTTTGATGGATCATACTAAGTCTGCTTTTTGTTATAAGATTGTTGTAGCGATTTTTTCTTGATCTAAAAAAGTCTTACAACTGTCGTTTTCTGATTGAGATACAGTACAGTTTACATTACTAGAGTCCTTATATATATTACATGATAAATCTACTAAATTATTATAAAGATGTGTATATTCATATGCAGAATTGGTCATAATATTTTGGTATAGGAACTGCTTATAGTTATGTGTTAGATTCTTTGCTGGCGTAAATATTTTTTTATCATATTGATTAACATCAATAAGAGATACTCCTGTTGATCGTGATACGAGAGTACATAGTTACTTATTAAGTCTGTAAATCTTGTCATTTAGTTTCGTATTTTTAATATTAGTGTATGGTATTGTTGTTATTTGTAGTTTTATCTTCCTATGTTTACACAATTCTCTTACATTTCTTATCAAATCTAGTCTATACGTAGTTGGGTCAGATGAAATTACAATCATGTCATCTCCTTCCTTTAGATCCTTTGTTTGATGCTCAATGTCCATGATTATACATCTTAACGATGCTGCCGGCTTGCATATTGATATTGCCGAATTATATGCATTTGTACTATTTAATACATATTCAGTCAATCCTTTTCCTGTTTCATCACATAGAATAATCATGTTTTTCTTATCGGTTGTTTCATTTACACAATCCAGTTTTATTTCAGCTACACCATCTATATTTACATGTTTTGATGTTTCTATTTGTTTGCTGGTTACTTGTTCTTGTTTTTCTTCTAAAATTACCTTTGCCTGTATTTGCTTTCGTTTCCTAACTGATATTCTGTCGTTTATATTTATGATTTCATTATTTTCGTTTTCATTTGTATATTCCTTCTTACTGTCCATCGGTTCTATTTTTCCTTTTTCTAATAATACTTCGTCGGTATATTCCGTATATTGTGGAGCAAGATTGTTCGAGTTTCTACTTAAATTCAGAATTTCACTGTGTAATAATAGATTTTCACTTCTTAGTTTTTCGATTTCTTCGGAGAGTTTTAAAGTCACTTCGTGATTATTTATTTGCATCGTTCTTTGTAGTTCTTCAAACATAGCTGCGTTTTTCTCGTGCATACGAATAATGTTTAACGCTCCTTCGTACTCGTCCATCTTAATATATTTTTCATCCAGAATATTTTTCAAATCTGTCTTTTCTAAAGTCACTTCGCTAAGTAATTCTTCTAGCTTCGCCATTTGAACTTTTAATGAAGAGTTTTTGCTTAGCATATCTTTGTATTCTGCAGAATATTCGTCGTGATCTTTCATCAACTTAATATTGAGCTGCTGTACTTTTCTTAACTCAGACGTGAGTTCACGAATTTGATTTTTAGCTTCCGGTAAACTTAGCGGCACTGATTGCGGCATCTTTTTAAAATCAAAATATTACAAGGCGAATAAAATCAATTTATATTTCAACTCTCCTGTGGCTCAATATGAAAGAGGCCTCCAAGCATTGACAGCAGTCAGCAAGTGCGGTGACTCACGCGCAGCGCAACAGGTTGCTGGTGGCCCGAGTTCGAGCAGCTATCGATGCGATGTACAGTCGTTGAGAAATATTTTTTTTAAATGTACTCACTGATATTTCCTTAATTTTTGAACGGATTTTCACCAATTTACAATCACTGCGATCCAAATTTTCTTGGTAAGATGCTTATGTTATGTTAAGTTGCTAACGTCTACTTTAAACATCAAATTAGATTATTATTTGCGGAGCGAAATAAAAAGATGCTACCGCTACGACTGTCCGGGTGAGAAAAAACAGAGATATATAAAGTCCGGGTGAGAAAAAATAGAGATAGGAGATCAAAACAGAAATACGACATAACATGTATACCGCAACTAAAAAACAGTATGTTTTCAAATAGTGCTTATGCAATGGCTATAAAAATTTATAATTACTTACCGCTTGAAGTAAAAAAAAAAATCGGCCAAGTGCGAGTCGGACTCGCGCACGAAGGGTTCCGTACTATCATCTATAATACTACAAAGTTTAGTTCTGTTTATAAAATAACGAGAAATCAACGAAATTCCAAGTAGTAAATTGCAAACTTATAGGTAGGTTTTCGATACACATTCGGGCAGCATGGCTCGCCCTGTGATGTTACCTCCCCCGCTACCCGCGCGGCCGTTGCTTAGCAACCGCCTCGCGCTCGCGCCACCACCACACCGCGGCGCGGCGCTCGCACCGCGTTTAGATGCACGGATTATTTTCATTTTGTGAGTTTTTATGTATAAGATTAGGTATTTATTTTTATAGTTAATATATTTCTAAATATTTACTTACACATATTCAAGTTTCTACCTGTTAATTAAGATCGAGTAAAAATTGCTTAAAAATTACGTTTGTTGTATGGGATCCCCCCTTTAATATTTACTTTATTGTTATTTAATTATTTATTTTGAAAGGTAATATACAAGTAAATATTCTGTGAAAATTTGAAGCGTCTACCTGTTACCGTTTTTAATATTGAGCAAAAAAATACGAAAAAACACGTTTATTGTATGGGGACCCCCCTTAATATTTTTTTTTAAATTTTTAGTATTTATTGTTATAGCGGCAACGGAAATACATCATTTGTGAAAATTTCAGCTTTCTAGCTATCACGATTTATGAGATACAGCCTGGAGACAGACAGACAGACAGACAGACAGACAGCGAAGTCTTAGTAATAGGGTCCCGTTTTTACCCTTTGGGTACGGAACCCTAAAAACCTTCTATAATACAAATAGTAGATTGTTATACAAGGGGCTAAAACGACCCATTGTAACGAGGTAGAAGCGAGGGAGTAAATAGAAACCGAGTTACAATGGGTTTTTAGCGCCGTGTGTTACACTCTACATTTCACTACGAGTGCGAGAAAATCAAATAATCCATTAGAATAATTTAAAGTTTATTTTATTAAAAATGATATGTACAATTTGTACAATTCTGGATATTTAACGAGATGTTTGCAAAGAGAATGTAAATATATTCCAAAGAGATTATTCTACTTTTGAATAAATACTGTTTCGTGTATGTAGGCTCTTTGGTAACAGATAAAAATTAAAAAAAATACTTTATCCCCTAGAGCTTAAAATGCTATTTTATCCCCGCTTTACTACGCTACAATGACGGACTTAGAGCAAGAGTAGTGAAAAGAATATTTTGAAGAGAGAAAAATAGCAATATACAACATACTAAACTTATAAAGACTTAATGGAATATAAGAAATTGTAGAAAGCCTAGCATTTAGTTAAAATTAATTAGTAATTATTTAAGTGTGTCGTCATTCCATATCATTGGTCTGGAATACATCTCTATCTGACGAGAGCCACGTCAATATTGTAGGTATCAATGTGGGTATCTAAGGGGATCATGGTGGGATATTGTAGATCAGTGTTTTAATGATTGTTCGCTCGAAATGGGCAGTCTGTTGGAACTATTTATTATAAATATAATAACATCTCTGTAAACACAGTTAAGCAATAAATATCATGTACAGAGGGTCCAAAGTACTACATTTACGCCCTTGGGCTGTAATGTTGTATGGCATTTCATTATACCACACTGTGATATAATGTGAATTGAATTTAGAACCTAAGCTTACTAGATTGTCAGAGACCAATCAGAGATTAATACTTCTACCATATCGGTCCATAACAAAAATAATACACTCGAAAATCGAACTGACAATCGAGGATAGAACATAAAAAAGAAATAAAACAGGCACGAATACTGCAACCAAAGAGGATGAAATATGCTACAAATGAAACATCTGTAGATTTTTTTATATTGTTTTTTTATTATATTATTATATGGTTGTTTTATATATTTTTATTATGAGAAACTTGCTTGACCACCGATCCCGCTAGTTTTGACCGACGTTTACGGTCTACGATGAAACGCGCTTGTCTAGAAAAACTCTATTTTACATGCGATTGCGACGTCCTAATACATAATGTACGGTATAATAATGTCAATCAAAGAAAATCCATTCAGGTAGCGTATGCTGCAACTTTTGAAGTTCGTACGTTATAAATAACAACAAAGCGCTGTTTTGTTAAATAATGTAGATACAAAACCATTTATTTCTATTATCACGCAGTAGGTGTGAAAAATAGAGTATGTACCACGGGGATAAAGGTGTTTTTGGCGGCGGTCGCTTTGACCCGCCGCCGCCCGCGGCGTGCGACGGCCCGTCGCCCGCAGCATCTATACGCATATAACTCGAAGTGAAGCAAATAATAGAGCACCATTGTGATCGACGCACAGTTCCAGTTCCCCGCCCACAGGGAGCAGTGGCCTGGGAGTCCAGTGGTCACGGATGTTCTTACGTGCGGCCCGTCGCGGGCACTCGCTTCGGCAATGCCGGCGTCAGGGCACTGTGAGATACACAGTTACACAAAACGCCGGACTGGCCACTGTGCCGTTCCGTTCATCAGTCACGTTCACTTCAGTTAAAAAACAAACACAGTTTTATTCACAGTGGCGGCCCCTGATACGGCGTGGTGGCCATCGAACACTAGTGGCCGGCGCTGACAGTGGGATGTAACTCTTAAACACTGATACTGTTTTTTTTTAAATACAAAAAAAAATGAAACAATTTGTAAGATAGCGTTAAACTGCCGAATATGACCAATCGCCACCTTTTCACTTACAAAAGCTAGCTGCGCGCGCATGACAAGGATGCAGTGACACGTAGTAACGCTCACCGAGCGTGGTATCGAAGATCATGTAAAGATACTAGGTAGTGATATCATCGTAAGTATTTGTTGTACAAAGTATTTGTTGATGCGGATGCGTGTCGGTGCGCAGGCGCTGACAGACCGGCGGATGGGTTCCTCCCACACGATGACGTCACGCGGCTGTCCAATATCTCTTGACTCCTTAGGTATTATGACAGCTTCGTTCTTCTTCTACTCCTGCTGTAAAGTACTCAATGACCGAGCGAGCGAAGTGAGCCAACGTCTCTGCATCAATCGGCGATTCGGTTTCATCTGGCCGGATGTGCATCTGTTGTTTGTTTGTATGTCAGTTCAGTACTCGCGCAAGTCGTATCTTTCAACCAATCTTGATAGAATAGAATAACTTTATCATACATCCATACAAAGTAACTTACATAAGATACATAATAAACGTAATTGAACATGAACTTGATGCCACTTGATATGATATCCGGTGTGGTTCCATACATATCACGTCTATTGTCCCTTACGGGGCCGGGGTAGGCAGAGCATCGAAGACCACGCATCCGTTTGACGGGCTGACGACGGCACATTGGACCGTGGGTGGTTAGAGGGTTAGGTGGAAGAGAGAGGGTATTAGAAGGTAATATGTAATGTTGTTTCGGTTCCAGCATGGAGATAAAGCTGGAGCCGGGTATGGAGGGAGCGCTGGTGGCGCGGCCGGTGAAGGAGCGCAAGAAGCACGACCGGTTCAACGGAATGTCCGAGGAGGAGGTCTCCAGGAGGACGCTGCCCGACCACCTCGCGGAGAACCTGGACATCATCATTGTGAGTACGATCGCAGATTTTGATTTACCCTCCACAGGCTAGGGGTCCGACCGCAGCTCGCGTAGTGGCGAGTGGCCGTGCAGTCGATGACGGTAACGTTAGCGTGCAGGCTCGAGTGGGTCTCTCGAGGGCCGTGTGTCCTACCCTACGAGGTCAGCGTGCGTTATTGGGAGTTGGGACAGGTCGGACGGTCTGCACTCACTTGCACCTCTCGTTATGTTATGTTTTATTTCAAAAGTGTCCTTCAAGAAATAAAAAATAAAAGCACCTAGCTTCTCTCCAGATATAGGAAATTATAATGGTCATGGTAAAAGTTGCCATCTTTAGTTATTAGGCGTAAAGCTAACATAAAATAGATCTTCTAGATCGACGAGCTCCATCCTCGGTCACACCGTCGCTTAACATCAGGCGAGGTAGTCAGTCGTAGATTTTACTTGCATTAAAAAAACTTTTCCACTTCTCGCTATTATTATAAAAGCGGAAGTAGATCTAATTCTGTTTGTTCATACATTCGAGTGAGTTATTATTGTGCGTGTTGAGTGTACAGTTGTGTGTGTTGTGTGCGTGTAGATCGGCATCAACCCGGGTCTGTTCGCTGCGTACAAGGGGCACCACTACGCGGGCCCCGGGAACCACTTCTGGAAGTGCCTCTACCTCTCCGGACTGACGCGCGAGCAGATGAGCGCCGACGAGGACTACAAGGTACACACATACCCGACTACAGGAAAATATAATATTTTCCAAGGTGTTCGCTGTTACTCAATGAAATGAAACAATTTTTAACGGATTAAAATCCGTCTCACCTGTGACCACGGACTCTGAAAAGTGTTCGAAATGTCAGGTTATAATATTAAGTAAAATTACGCAATAAATCCGTTAAATTTGTTTCATTTCAGTGCAAAAGCAGTTTTTGCAGTCTAGAACGTATCTCAGTGTATGTATAGTACGCGCGCGAGTTGAACTCGCGTGCTTGTACTCGTGTGCTCGCTGGAATGTAATGTAATGTAATGTAACACGTGCAGCTGTTGAACTTCGGCATCGGGTTCACGAACATGGTGGGTCGCGCGACGAAGGGCTCCGCGGACCTGACGCGGCGCGAGATCAAGGAGGGCTCCGCGGTGCTGCTCGAGAAGCTGCAGACCTTCCGGCCCAAGGTGGCCGTCTTCAACGGAAAACTCATCTACGAGGTGTTCTCCGGGAAGAAGGACTTCTGCTTCGGCAAGCAGCCGGACACCATCGCCGGTACTAACACGGTCAGTGACATACACCACCGCACGCGCACGTGCCGCAACACGACACGCCGTTTTATATACATAGGTAGTTGTCGCGCATGGAGATATGTTATTTTTATGTTTCTATCTTAGTTATGACGTTTGATTTTGGAGATAACAGGAACATAATATAATGTCGTCTAATCCAGTTCCAGTTCCAGTTTCACTTTATTTCAACTAGGTATCATAAAATACACTTTTGAAACGTCATATACTATAAGCTTAAATAATATCAGTCAAAAACAGTCTGAGAATCTGCTAATACAATTATCATATTATTAAATAAAATAAACGTAGGCATAACATAGGGTTACGTGTAGTCCAGTAGCAAATGAAGAAAAACTACCAAACATATAATTTGGTAGTTTTTCAGTATTGGCATTTATCATAACAAATAAAATAATTTAAATTACATTGTATAAAAATAAAATTGTATGATAAAAATAATTGTAAAAAGAATAAAATAAAATGTCAAAAGGTGAAATAAGTGAGTTAAGATAAATTCCATAAATTAAATTATAAGTCAAACTAAGTGTCAAGTACTAGGTAATGTCAATTCGTTAAACTACGTAAATCACTTCATTTCATTCTTCACAACTCGTCTATATTGAGGTTTATAGATTGCCATGCTTTTTTGTCATTTGTAAATTCATTAATGTCATAATAAGCTTTTCCTAACAAAATCTTTTTCAGTTCAACTTTGAAATTCCTATCTTTAAGGCTTATTAACGATTTTGGTAAGATGTTGTAAAAGTTTATACAGTTAATTACAAACGATTTCCGTATTTTAGCAAGCCTCGTCCTTGGTAATACAAGTTTATGTTTGCTTCGAGTATTAAAATTATGTGTGGCGTAGTTTTGACAGTGTTTTCTTGCGTACAAAATACATTCAAATATATATTGACATGGCATTGTTAAAATATCAATAGTTTTGAACAGTTCTCTCAGGGATTTCCTGGATCCGAGTCTGTAAATGGCTCTAATAGCTCTCTTCTGAAGCACAAATACCGACTTAACGTCTGCTGAATTTCCCCAAAGGATAATACCATATGACATTATGGAGTGAAAATAGCTAAAGTAAACCATTCTAGCAGTATGTATATTGGAACACTCTCTAATTTTCCTGACAGCATACGCTGCTGAACTTAACTTGCTCGATAGTTTATTTATGTGAGCGCCCCACTGCAATTTTTTGTCTAAGGTAATACCTAAAAACTTTGTTTCGTTTGAGAAAATTAAGTCATTATTGTTTATATTAACTGCATTTAATATTCTGTTATTCACTAAAGTAAAGTTTAAGCAATTGGTCTTTAGAGCATTTAAGGCTAAGTTATTGACGCTGAACCACTTATAAACGTGGTTGAGTACTTTGGATATCTGATCAGTACTTGTAGTTTTCCGGTCGACATTAAAGAGAAGTGAGGTGTCATCTGCAAATAATATAATTTTGGCGTACTTTTGAACAAAAAACGGTAAGTCATTTATATATACTAAAAAAAGGAATGGACCCAGAATGGATCCCTGAGGAATTCCTATATCTACTGCCATGGCATCCGATAGGAGACCGTCAATATAAACTTGCATAATTCTCCGAGACAAATAAGATTTGAGCAATGCCAGAGATCCACCTCTAATGCCGTAGTGATTAAGTTTATCTAGCAAGATGTTATGGTCAACGCAATCAAAAGCTTTGGATAGGTCGCAAAAAATACCTAAAACGTCTTGGGATTTTTCCCAAGCATTGTAAATGTACTCAACAAACGTCATTACCGCATCAGTTGTAGAGCAACCCTTAGAAAACCCAAATTGCTTATCGAATAAAATGCCGTTGGTATTGAAGAAGGAAACAAGCTGCGTTAACATAAGTTTCTCGAATATTTTGCTAAATACAGGCAGGATAGAGATAGGCCTATAGTTGCTTGGGTCTTTTCTATTGCCGGTTTTGAATAAAGGTAACACTTTAGCGCACTTCATTAAGTCAGGAAAAACGTTTTCCTCTATACAACTGTTAAAGATTTCACATAGATGAGGTGCCAAAATTTCTACGATATTCGCTACAAATTTTACAGACATGCCGCATATATCTTCGGAGTTTTTTGATTTAAGAGAAGAAAATGTTTTGAGAACTATATCTGGTGTGACTTGATGGAAACTGAAATCAGTGGAATTGCGATTGACGTTTTCTACTAGAAATTTGTAAGCTTGATCTTGACTAGTGTTAAGGTTTTTGGTGGTATCCTTTGGTATATTATTGAAAAAATAAGCAAAAGCGTTGGCAACTTCTTGTTTGTTTTCGACTATCCCATTATTTTGAAGAATCTTTATTTCAGGAGCTTGTTTAACTGATTTTCCTGTTTCACGTTTTATTATGGACCAAGTAGTTTTGACTTTGTTTGTTGAGTTGCTAATTTGTCTTTCCACGTGTATAGTTTTAGCTTGTTTACATACCTTCTTAAATATTTTACTATATGAACTAACGTATTTGAGGAAGTCTTCATTGTATCTGTATTTTCTTTCCTCATAAAGTTCATAATGAACCGCATCTAAGGCACTAGGACTGTGTGGTGTGCCTCAAACTCTAATTCATCCGCCATCTCAAAGCAATATTTAATTAATATCCAGCAGTGGATGTCTTGTGGCTGAGATGATGATTAGTGAGACGGGAACCAAATATCCCAAAAGGCAGACAGGGCGGTAGTTGGATGAATTTTCTCTACACTTACTAAGTCGCGGGCTAAAGTTTTTAAGCCTTGAAGAAAATTACATAAAAATATTGACACCACTGTAATAAACTACTAAACTTTCTCGACATTGATTGGCTTTTCTGCAAGATATAAAGCTACTTTGTTAGGAGTTGTCCTATACAATATCTAAGTTGAATATTCGAGCCAACATAGTGACGCGACTACATTTTCAGTTTTGTCTGATCCGGGTCTACATCGAAACACAAATCTGACTGATGACCTAAACCGAATGTTAAACCATCTTGATCGATTTCATGAAAGGCAAAGCGTATTGACTGGTATAGCTATCGTCACGAATAAACAGTTGCCAGTGTGAGGGTGTTCAATCGGATAAGCGATGGAAGGCAACTGTTTTTCAACCGACTTCAAAAAAGGAGGAGGTTGTCATTTCGACTGTTTTTTTTTGTTTTAAATTTATTACCTCATATTTTTGACTGTGTGAATAGATTTTGATGATTCTTTTTAGGGTTCCGTACCACAAAAGGAAAAAACGGAACCCTTATAAGATCACTTTGTTGTCCGTCTGTCCGGGTGTCAAGATCTTTATCTCGGGAACGCGTAAAGGTATCGTGTTGAAATTAAAACCATATTCGCAGATCCATATAGTCTCTTGCTGCAGAAACAAAAATAAAAGTTCTCAGTTTTCGTAAAAAAAACTTGAAAATGAAAAAATATTTGCCCTCGGTGGGGATCGAATACACGAACTACCAGCTCAGAGGCAGACATACTACCGCTGAGCCATGAGGCCTGTCATATCATATGTTGTTGTATGTGCGTGCGCAGTACATGTGGGTGATGCCGTCGTCGTCTGCGCGGTGCGCGCAGCTGCCGCGCGCCGCAGACAAGGTGCCCTTCTACGCGGCGCTCAAGAAGTTCCGCGACTACCTGAACGGACTCGTGCCACACATAGAGGAGGCCGAGCTCGTCTTCCCGGACAACACCGGCCGCCGGCCGCAGGAGGAGATGGAGATACGCAGGTACACACATACACGCGCACCCAACATACACATATCACTGTACACAGATAATGGATAGAATGGAGCTGATGGATCTGAAGATATTTACATATTCACTCTAGCTTTGAAAATTATAAGACTATAACTCCCAAGCTACAAAGAAGGCGGCAAAAATATATATTCCTGAGCTGTACGCATCAAGAACGTGGACTGAAATTATTAAGTACGGAAGTTTGGAAACGGGTAATGTACCGTCCTTCTGGTAGTCCTGTAGTGGAATGTGGACCCTGGAATAAGATCGATATTACCTCTATCGGCGGACCTATAGTGTGGTGTAATAGCATCGTCATTTATGTCTCTGTTAGGTCGCCGTTTGTACGCTCTTTCTCTCGTGCTGTAGCTACTTTTCATGGATTGGGCGACAAAAACATGGGTGTACTGTTTTCGCAGGTGAACCCTGCTGAATAACTATATCTACCAACACATATTTCTTCAATGAATATGTAGTTTAACAATGCCTTTTTTCCAGGTTATATTTTATGATATAATATTCACTTTCATTCGATATCACCGTAAACCATTTCCATGTACTAATGTGACGATCGATCCGTGGCTTTATTCGTAATTTAACATTTTGGCAAGCAATTATTGCAACAAACAATCTCTCTAAACTCAGGTAATGAAACCATTCCAACTCGACTATACAATGCACGTCAAGTACAAAGTCATTCATACTCGTATACATACATTATCCAGGATGACATGTTAACAGGAAACTAAATTTAATATTAAGTTTGAAGCCGAAACAAGTCGAATAACAAGTCTGTGTTCGTTTCTTGTTGGGTAAACCAACGAATTCCTAATCCGAGAAACCACCATTTTCATGTATTATTTTGTATTTGTGAGAGAGAACGCTTGCCCGTTTGGCATCCGATGGGGGGTGAAACCGTGCAGCGCTGCGTACGGCCCTCGTTTCAAAATTGTGTCCCATCTTGTTCGGTTACGCGCTCGCTCGATCGACCGTCCGTATTCCTGCCAGGGCGCCCGTTTGCAGACTCACCACGGAGCCGGAGCCCGGCGACACCATCATCCTGGAGGACGGCACCGAGGTGCCGCTCAAGAAGAAGCGCGGCCGCCCCAAGAAGATCAAGCTGGAGAACGGAGAGAGCGCGCCGCCCACGCCGCGGGCGCCGCGTCAGCCGCGTCCGCCGCCCGCGCTCGATCCCAACGGGGACCAGCCGCCCAAGAAGAAGCGCGGCCGCCCCAAGAAGATCAGGCCGGAAGAACAACAGTTCCTATTGCAACAACAACAGCAGCAGCAACAGGTAACACGGAAACTATCTCTGAATACTTGACATCTACATCATCTTGAGTCCCTACTCTTACAAAATCACTGAGCTACTAGCTTTTGACTTCTGTAAATTTCTTAAACCGCCTATTCTTATCCTGTTAAGTAAAAACAAAATTCTTAAACAAACTTTTCTCCCACAACAGCACGGTTTTCTAAGGGAAAGATCTACTTTACTTGAATTTACGAAGACCTATCCAGGGACATGGAGGGCGGTCGTCAAATAGACGCTATTTATACTGATTATAGCAAGGTCGCATAGATACCTTATCTTATTGAAAAAACTTCTCAGTGCCGGTGTACATGGGGATCTTCTGAGATGGTTCAGTTCGTTCACCACCTATTTTCTTTGAATCAGAGAAGAGAGGCAGCGGACTTGACCTTCCTTCTTAATCTAGTTCAGAATCATATTGACAGCGAGAATCATATGCAAGGAATGAGGGTCCAAACTTTATTAAGTTTGAAACTTTAAAGTGAATTAACCGTATCTTGTGGGGTATCATATGAAAGAGCTTAATTATCATAAGTTAAAAGATAATATTTTTCGGTCTATGAAGGAAAATATTAAAAAAAATAAATGATTTCCCCCCTTTTATCTATTAGTTTGTACGGAACCCTCGGTGGGCGAGTCTGACTCGCACTTGTCTGGTTTTTTAGTGAAAGAGGATTTCATCGACAGTGTCGATGCATCTTAGCTATGTTTTATCAAAGTCGGTTCAGTTGTTTTTATTTGTCGTAGTTGAAACTTGTACTTGTTGTCTATGGTTAGACTGTTGTCCACCAGTGGTTCCTGCTTCCCTACTTATTACGCCGGATTCCTTTGTTCAGTGTAGTACGGAAAGACCAATGTGCGGACAAATGTTTGAATAGTGTTTAACATGCGAGTATTAACTCCGTTAGAACGCTGGCGGCATGCTGCAGCCTACCCTGCCCTCGATGACGTCACTGCCGCACGAGCAGGCGTACCTGAGCGGCGGGGGCGGGGGCGGGGCCGGAGGGGGCGACTTCCCCCAGCAGCTGCCCTCCCCCCTCATGTACCACCAGCAGATCAACGACAACGCGACCTACTTCCAGACCAACCCAGGTGCGTGACCATACTGTTACACGATATGTTACTTGAACATTTTAAAACTTTTTTGAAAAGTCCGTATACAGCTCGTGAAGTTATATATTCCTTAAAGTTATATATGTATTTTAAAAATGGCGCCATGTGCAGTGCGTTAATAAGAATTGATCAATAAAATGGCTGTAAAGTAAATTATTAAAATGTTTTATTACTGCAACCTTACTGCACACGCCACATGAAGTAATAACACAACATTTATGTATATATTGTACAAGTTATACAACACCATTACAGTAGTGCAATACCTACCGATGCGATGGGGTACTTATACTATTTTCACATAGCGTGCGAGCCACCTCTATGAATTTTGTCAGATTGGAATTAAAGTTATCAAATTCTTCAGAAACATAATTTAACAGCGTTATCGCCCGTGACATAGAAGCAAACTTCAATAAATGAGTCCTACAGTGCGGAACGCTGTATGTAGGCAGCCCGCGCCACCGCGCCGCCGCGCCGCCGCGCCGCCGGCTCGACAAATGCTCGAACACCTCGATAGAGTTTCTTAATGGGTGAGACTTAAGATAATATGGATAAAACGAAGGTTAAGACGATAAGCAGACTGATAGGCTCGACCAACTTTGCGAAAGAGGTCAGTCCTCGAATCCAATCGGGTAGGTCAACGGTCAACGGTCAACGTTCGACCAAACTCAAAACGTCTTTTCGTCCAATATAAGTGTATTTGCCAAATCGAAAGTGTACATTCAGTTGAGTGTCTGTTACTGTTACTACCATGGTGACATATGGCACTGAAACATAGGCGCTCACAATGGACTTTATAGTGCTATGTTCGGAGTCTCTCTTCGAGACCGAATCAGAAATGAAGAGATCCGTAGTGTTTACATGAGTCACTGACATAGCACAGCGGATTAGTAAGTTGAAGTGGCAGAGGGCAGGGCACATAGCACGTAGAACTCGAGTGGAGAGCACGCGTCGGCGCACGCAGCGTAGGAAGACCAGACACGAGACTGACAGACGAGCTCATACAAGTGGCAGAAAGACATTGGATGCAAGCCACGTGACAACCGGACTTTGAGAATCCACGGAGGAGGACTATGTCCAGGTGGTCTAGTGTAGCTGAGATGATGTTAGGACTCTATTCAAATATCAGGTGCCCAACATTTACAATTATTTTTCAGTTGTCTTTAAAACTTTGTTATTTTTCGCTATGTTAGGTTTCTCAGATTTAGACATTGGTCTAAGTCAATAAATCAATAATCAGTTTTTTATTTCTTAAACACAAAGTTGAGTACATGTTTTTACATCTTAGCTTTTCAAGAAGATAAAAATCAAAGTTATGTATATTGTAGTTTAGCCATATTTGGATAAATGATGAAAACAGTTAATTTTCATTGAATGTGGCTTCAGTGTCGATATCTACATTTACATGTATATTGTAAAAAGCAATAGTTGAGCGGCCTCCGAAGGTTTGTTTACCCATACATGTTCACTGGACCGGCGCTCACATGGCGTCGTATGGTCTACTTACCTCCTTCACGGTCCTTCACTGGCGACTTGTCCTCGGCCCATGAGTTGGAGGGATCAGAACATTGTATAATAAAGTGTTGTAATGTGTTGTCGTGTGTTGCAGGCATGGAGTCTCCCCTGGACGTGTCCGGCGGCGGGATGGGTGCGCTCGCGCGCGGGGGGTACGCGTCCCCGGGCGCTGGGGCGGGGGCAGGTGGCGGCGCGGGGGCGGCGGGTGGCGGCGCGGGCGGCGGCGGGTACGCGGCCTCCCCGCGCGCCGTGTACGCCTCCCCGCGCTCGCAGGGCTACTCGCCGAGCCCTGCGCGCACGCCGCAACCACAGGTACACGCGTGACACAGTACTCGTATTATACATGCTGCTCCTAGCTGCGGAGGAAGGCTCGCCTCTCACTTCACCTAATCTCTGATCTTAATAATGGGTATCGAGCCGATATCAATTGTAGAATTTGAATTGTGAATAACAAAAACATTAGTAAAGGCAAAGAATATTAGGTGAATGAGTAAATTAATATTCAAATGTCAAATGACATGTGAGCTGTTTGTTCTAAGTGTAATATGTTATATGCGTGTGTGTATCGATGTTGTATGTGTTACAGTTTCCGTCGAGTCCTGCGACCGCGTACAACGCGGTGTCACCGCCGCGGGGCGCGGGGGGGTACTCGTCGCCGGCGGCGCGCGGGGGGAGCTTCGCGGCGCGCTCGCCGCTCTACGCGCACACGCACAGCCCCGCGCCCTACACGCACCCACACCAGCAACAGCAGCAGCAGCAGGTACCGACTACAGGCACGGCGTGTCTCCTCTCTACATAATATAATACACCTTATACACGATTCATTTGTAACTTTTATCTAAATTCCGTGTGTAAATTCATCGTTCTTATAATATTCTAATTGCATAATTGTGTGCAGTTTTGTTTGTAGGTGCTGTAAGTGCTGTAGGTGCTGTAGGTGCTGTAGGTGCTTGTTTGTAGATACTTGAACCCGACCGACTTTTTAAACTTATATAATTAAATGCTCACATTATGTTCTAATTTGAAGGGCATTGTTTCCCTAAGAACTCTGGGCATAACGAGATTTAATATCTATATATATCTTTATTGCACACTAACATAAACAATAAAAAGAAACAATGTTTGGCAGTACAATGGGCACCCTTATCGCCTAATGCGATAAGGATCATTTGTATGGCATTGGAGTGTTACGGAGAGCATGGAGCTTAAGATGCCTGAACTACTAGTATCGTACGATGGTCCGTCTGTAATGTTCTGCGCGAGCGTGTGCGAGGCAGGTGTAAAGAGCGCGCGCGTGTTGCAGGAGGCGCTGTTCCAGGGCGCGGGGGCCGGGGGCGGCGCGGCGGGGAGCCCCGCGCGCTTCTCGCCGCACCCCCACCACCCGCACCCCTACTCGCGCTCGCCCGCGCCGCAGGTACGCCGTCTCCTTCACTCACACTACCTCCAGTATGACCGGTGCATCAGTATTACTCGAACTGGCTACTTTTATGGTTTCACAATATTTATTTTCTCATAAGAATTACAAATTCACTTACTGAGATAATACACTTGAAATATCTTAAAGTATTTAAAGCACAGTGAACAAAAGATATCAATACTAATTACGTTTTATATTCTAACGATGCCAAAAAACATAAATGAAAACCATAAATCAACTTTTCAGTATTTTTCATGAGCTCAATTTCACCTATTTTATTGACATACAGACATATAAAGAAATTCTCACGATTTTTAAAAAGCTGCTAAATTATCCCGATTTGCCATTGACTCTATATTGTTTTATAACTTATGTTTTGTTTTTTAGCGTAATTATTTGAGTCCTCGTAGGATAAAGAGATAAAGAGTGGTACTCGAGAGTGGTGCTCCACTGACGCTAAAATTACTACATCGATTTGTAATCCAATTCTGTTTAAAAATAAATAATAATTTATTATTCAAATTTTATTTTGTAAGGATAAAGTGGCAATTGTATTGCTTTAAAAAATAATGTTCCCTAATTGAAACTCCTAAATAATCGATGGGAATGCGTTGAATGAGACTAGTGTTGGCGGAGAGAAGGTCCCAAGAGAAGATTATACAGAGACTCAATTTGGCATCGTAGAACAGTTGTTCAGTGGTCGAGAAGTGCCGCGTGCCAGTGGTGATACGATGTGTGTTTGCGCAGGCGCAACAGACGCGGCCGTACTCGCGGTCGCCGGGCCCCGGCGTGGGCGTGGTGGGCGCGCCGTTCGGGGCCGGCTCGCCCGGCGGCGGGTACGGTGCCTCGCCGCACACGCCCTACAGCCACCACTCCTCGCCCGCGCCGCCGCCACACACGCCCACCTACATGGACCACCACCACCACCACCACCAGGTACGCACTGCATTACACTACATTACTGCACTGCACTGCACTATACACTACACTGTGCACTACACTTAAATATGATAACATTAAATATTGAATTTTGAGGAAACTTCACAGCATTGCTTTTACATTACAATAAAACATGAGCTATGGTTTCTTAATTCGAGGAATATACTTTTCCATGAAACCTTAAAGTAATAAAAAAAAAAATTATGCCAACTTCAAAACAATCAATCAAACAATTAACTAAAAAGGGAGAAATAACACAAAAAAAATCAGGGTTTAAGGCCTGACACCAATCTCAAAAAATAGTTGGTGTACGAGCCTACTTAGGTAAACAGCCCAGTTTTGATTTTTTTTCGTGTTATTTCTCCCTTTTTATGAGGTCGGTATAATTTTTTTAAATTACTTTTATTTATTCATTTTTAATAGTATTTACTCGTTTTGTTTGAAACTAATAATAAATTGTATTCACAAAACTTCACTGGATAAGTTCGTTTAATTTCAAATACACTTCACTACTATTGTAACGTCAAATTTTTGAGATCCCCTTTTATACATAGTATGAGTGATAAACTATCGAATTTCGTACAAATCCGCCCAGTAGTTTGTATAGTGTCGTTGAACCGCTCATATTTTAAAAATTTTTAAAGTCCAATCTTCAAAACTACTGAACTGATTTTGATAAAACTTAGTGACTCCTTTATTCAATAAAAAAAATAAAAAAGAACTTTGCAATACGACTTCTAGTTTCTGCGTAATACTTGGACAAATATACAAACATACATACACTTATGAAATTTGGCACACATGTTTATAACCTGATATAAACTAACATATCCAAAAACTGTGCAGTTCTGACAATATTACATACATACAGGACGAATTGATAACCTTATTTTTTTGAAGTCAGTTAATAAAAACAGACGAGTATGGACGGATCCATACGCGTAATGGACTAGTCCAAATAGCGTCCCAGCATAGATAACCAGTATATAGTGATGTGTTGCAAGTACGAGTGCACAGTGTTTACATGTCCGTGTGTTGTTTCAGGGCGGCAGCGTGAGCGGGTCGAGCGGCGGCGCGTCCAACTCGGGCCTGTGCGCGGACCTCTCCTCGGACATCGGCGCGGCCATCTCCTCCCCCCCGCCCGCCTCGCCCGCGGGGCACGCGGACTTCGAGCCCCCCGCGCCCTCGCCGCACCACGCGGCGCCCGCGCCGCCCGCGCCCGCGCCCGCCGCCGCGCCCGCCTCGCCGCCTGCGCCCGCGCACGACGATGACACGCAGGACTACAACAAGGTACCGCCGCCTCCCTACCCACACCTTCCCCCGTCGCTATACGGACACTGCCCGACGACATCCCCTGTGGAGGGTAATGCTAATGTTTCAGAATATGGAGTTCCGAATAAATAAAATGCCATTAATCGGTACACTTATTTTATTTTAAAATATCAAAAACGTACTACATTATATATAGGTGCGGCCCATCAGCGGTATCACCCATGTAGTCCATGTACTGAGATATATGATGATGTTAAAATAAATAAATAAATATTTGTGGACATTTCACACAACACCTAGATGGTGTTGTGTGAAATGTCCACATTAACTAAATGAAATGCCCAAACTAAGCAAAGCTTGTACTATGGAACTAGATGGCTGATAGAATACATATATACTTTTTTTTGTAAATATATACATATGATACATAGAAACACCCAGACACAGAACATACATCCATGCTCATCACACAAATGTTTGCCCTGGGTGGGGATTGAACCCACGGCCTTTCAGTTCAGCAAGTAGACGTAAACACACTACCAACTGAGCCACAAGGCCAGTCAAATGTAACCCATGTAACGATCGCTTCAATTGTTTGTCCGTGAACAGGCTGGTTTCTGGTTGCCTTCTCATGGACAATTGAACAGACAGAATACGAACTCTTTAAATGTACATAACTAACTCTAAAACTGTTACATAAATGATGAATTAAAAAAAAGTAAAAAAGTAGAAAAAATGCAATTTATTTTTACTTAATATCAACATTAAATCAGTAAATTACGTATTCGTTAAAAATTGTATAACTTTATAGGCTTTAAATTATAGTCTACAATAATATTAGTTACTTTTTTCAGTCTATTTCTTACGGCATTGTCCTTTCAATCTGGAAATCGGCTCTTGTCTTACCTATTCACAAATAATCGGCCAAGTGCGAGTCGGACTCGCGCACGAAGGGTTCCGTACTATCATCTATAATACTACAAAGTTTAGTTCTGTTTATAAAATAACGAGAAATCAACGAAATTCCAAGTAGTAAATTGCAAACTTATAGGTAGGTTTTCGATACACATCCGGGCAGCGTGACGACGCTCGCGCGAATACGCGCGGCTATGGCTCGCTCCGTGATGTTACCTCCCCCGCTACCCGCGCGTTCGCGCCACCACCACACCGCGGCGCGGCGCTCGCACCGCGTTTAGATGCACGGCATTAATTGCTTTACTTTATAGTTATTTAATTATTTATTTTGAAAGGTAATATACAAGTAAGTATTCTGTGAAAATTTGAAGCATCTACCTGTTACCGTTTTTAATATTGAGCAAAAAAATATGAAAAAAACACGTTTATTGTATGGGGACCTCCCTTAATATAATTTTTTTTTTAATTTTTAGTATTTGTTGTTATAGCGGCAACGGAAATACATCATTTGTGAAAATTTCAGCTTTCTAGCTATCACGGTTTATGAGGTACAGCCTGGAGACAGACAGACAGACAGACAGACAGACAGCGAAGTCTTAGTAATAGGGTCCCGTTTTTACCCTTTGGGTACGGAACCCTAAAAAGGCTCTAAGACGGAAGCTGTCAATAACAGACCAATATCCAAGTCCTGCATTATTGCCAAATTGTTTGAGAGGATTATAATATATAAATAAATGTATGCAGCGATACACCATTCCTTCATTCTATCTCAGCATGGTTTTCTTAAAAGACGTTCTATTTCTTCAAATCTCGTACTTTTTTAATGATTTTCTCACTGAAGGTGTGGATAACGGTCTCCAAGATGACGTAGCCTTTGATAGAATCGATCACCGGCTACTATTGACTAAGTTATACCATTTCGGCATAAGAGTAGATAGACATAGACAGAGAGAGTAGATAAATGGACCGAGTAGATCGCGTCCCTCCCAGTAGCACTCGATTAAATACCACCCTATTTACTCCCACTGTGGGAACAAGGTACAGGCAAAACTTATTTCTGTGGCGAGCTAGTGAGAACTTCAATAAGCTATGCAGGCGATATGACCTTCACTTATTCTGTACAAGTATCAACTCGGCCGAGCAGCGGTTTAGCATTATTATAATTATTATATTTTGTCATGAATTAAGTTTATATAAGCATTTGTGCTTGGAAAACAATTTTGTTAATATATCAGTATTTTTGTACCACTAGGATATAACAAACACTGGTGCTTGTACACACTGTAATTTTTATGCTTAATAAAGAAATTTTAAAATTGAAAAATTGAATTGAATTGGTTGAGCAGATGTTACTTTCTGAACGGTAGCAATAACTAGTACGCATCAAGAAGTTTTGATTGTATATGTCACTGTGTAAGCCGAGCTAGCTATATTTAATGACTGTATCCTGAGCTGCCACTATCCGGGAAAATCTATAATTAGCTTGCTGTTGTTACAATTTTAATCCTATGTTTATCAAGCTGTTGATTTTCTTATAAATAAATAAATGCTCAATACAATGAAAGGAACAATTATTAACATATATTTATGGATAGAGATGGAGAGAATGTGTATTGTATAGCATGTATAGTACGATGTAGTAAGGTGCGTGTCGTGGTCCCAGGGCGGCGGCGCGTGCGTGTCCCCGGGCGGCGCCTCGTTCGCGCGTGCGCTCTACGACGCGGACTCCTACGCGCAGCCGGAGCACGACCACTACTCGCAGGAACAAGGTACACGCGTACACTCGCTCTCATCTTATACCTCACATTTCACTTATTTAACACTTCATCCAAGTATTCATATTCTGCTTTTCGCGGCTTCATTTTTACTTTTTTAACCGTTAGGAAGCCACGAAATTCGCTCCAGTATTAGCAAGGGCTCTATGGATATGGGCAGATGTCTCGTGTTGTGGGGGTGTACACTCAAACAAGTCCACGAGAATATAGATCGCATTTACACATATCTTGTTTGCAGCGCCATCTATACATTTCCAAAACATACATTGCAAAAGTATATTAAAAACTATAAGAACCTGTGTTTACTGCATTAGTTCGAACAAAGTTTAAGAACAATACGTGCCCATGTATGGTGTGGACTCCACTCGACTCTGTGACGAGTATGAGCTGACGTGCTCAGGAACTCAGTACATGTCTCCGTTGTCCCTGTAGACACTGTGGGACACTCCCTGGCTATAAGGTATTTCGCTTAAAGAAGCGACAACATGGGTGTTACACCTAAATGTATCCTTAAATTCATGTGGTTTCTTGAATTAATTTATTTTTTAACAAGTAAATTTTAACTTGTAATATCAAATTGTATAAATTCAATCAGAAATGGTCGAATGTAATAGAAAATTGTAATTATGTATATCTAAAGACCTTATTTACCTACATTCCCGCAAATAAATAATTTCATTTCATTTGTTTAGGGCACTATTTCCTTGTAGTACGCTGGTTAAATGATCAGGCTAATATTTCGAGATATTTTGAGTGTATTATTGGGATATCTTTGACGCAAGTTTGATTACTTGTTAATATACCACAGAACACAGTAACAGTATTACGTACAGAACGGATACTCCGCTTTCCGCTAATTTGGGGTTCTTATTCTCGGGTTCTCCACGCTCGCCCTGTCATTTGAAGGAGTTTGTCTGCACGCCACCTTCATTTGTCAGTCGAGGCAAGAGTCGTGTACATGAAGCTCTCGAATTCCAAGCGACGTCACTAGCGAGCGGCGATCGGATGACGATCTTAACGTGATACATGGTGTGTGTTATATACAGACGTCAACAGTGCCCGAGGTGTGGTTATACTTGAAATGAGCGTAATGATGCCAGCAAGTGTGAGTCTAGTATAATAAGCAGTAGTGTGCGTGTGCGCAGGAAGCGGCGTGCCGGAGAGCCCGCGGTTAGACCAGCTGCACCAGCACCCCGCCATGTATCCCACCAACTTCAACAGGTAACGTACTCACACATCTATACTTTATTTACAAATTCATTCAATTCTATTTACTGTATGTGAGTACTGAGTACTCATATAGCGTCTTGTGTGTAGCGCACTTATTTGCGTTGGATTGTCTTTTGTCGATTTATCAATGGGGCTGTTTATTACATTATTGGATGCAACAATGTACACTCTGTTCACAGTTGTATTATATGTAGTATTGTTGCACGCAGCGATAACCTCTTACAAGGTGGCGGGAAGTAAACCACTTCCAACAGGTCTTATTGGAAATCCAAGACCATTGCGGGACATATGCCTTCCCCATGGAGTTCCTGTGGCTGAGATAATGATGATGTATCGGTGCTTGTTGCTGCTAATATCGAAATTTCAGTGTTTTTCACGAATTTGGGTCCACTCACAGACATAGTAGACAGAGTATGTTTATATATATATAGCCTGTCAAAACTACGATTAATATTCGTAGTTGACGGCCGTGTCGTCCAGTCTGCGTTCAGCTGTCTCGGCGACGCACGGAACGTGAAATAGAAAAAATGGTTAATTGTGCCATATTGAATTGCAAAAACAATACAATAAAAGGGAGACAAGACCAACGAAATGTATCCTATCATTTATAAGTAATTCTGATGTTGTAGCACTTTAATGTATTAAAATCAATAATTTTATTTAAAGAATTATAAAATACATGAAATATAATCAATAATTATAAACTATTTAGGCAAAAGGGGCAAAATCAGCTTTATGCAGTGGGAATAAATAGTGATTACTCCTACTGCGCTGGTTTTCATTTTGCCCCCTTACTCGATCTTTGATGTTAATTGAGTTCTGGTTTTAAAGGGCGGGTAGGTATTTACAGAAAAAGAAAAAATATATATATACTGAAAAAAACTGCATAAGGAGCAAGTATGTAAATAATAAGTAGAATGAAAAGACTATTCTGTAGGCATGTGAGTCAGCTGGTTGTGTGGATGTATGCTCGTGTGTGTGTGTGTGTGTGTGTGATGGGGGCGCGTTATAATATGTGAATATTGTACAATTCAACCAAAGAATTATTCAGTTTCAGGTAATAAATAATTTCAATTCAATATTTTGTCAATTAGTTACTACTAACTAGTCCAAGCACGCGGATGCATTCAGTTAAATCGATTTCTATGTCTGTGGGTCCGCTCGTTTGTCATAACGAAATGGAGTAATTTTCTTACGTTTTTTTTATTTCGTTTGATTCTCCATATTTTTGCCGTTTTCTAATTTATATTTTTTAACTCTTTCCACAACTATATCAATATTGTAATTCCATTTTTTAAGAACCCAAGCTTAATATTAACTAGCACACATACTCGTAGAATGATAAACGGCAGTAACTTATATGTGAATATAGTGTAGGTAACGTTAGGAATGTGAACATGATCGGTATGTGGATGTGTGTCGTGTTGCAGGTCGACGCCGGAGGGAGTGGGGGTGGGGGTGGGCGGGGGCGCGTTCTCCCCGGCGGGGGGCGCCTTCCGCACGCACACGCCGCACGCGGACTCGCCGCACGCGCACTACGACAACGGTAATACAGCGTACACTCGGTGCTCCGGCGGCACTCCGCATCCCCACCACGTGACTGGGGGGAGGACAGCTTCCGCCACGCCGCCTGACTGCGACACACTTGCACTTCGCAACTTTTCAAGTATATTCAAAACTATGTTTTTAACATTTGATAGATCCACAATTGACCACCAACTCGCCTGATGCTAAGTGACGGTGTGGCCGAAGATGGAGCTTGTCGATCTAGAAAATAATCTATTCACTCGAGCCTTGAAAATTCCAAATTTATAGAACAGATTATTATACAGGAAACAGAGATGGCGGCAAGAACGTGGACCGAAATCGTGCCTTTCTTCCCGAATCTGAATATTCTCCAGGAGACTTATTAAATTGTTCGTCGCCTAATTACATACACCGGACGATTACGAATATATTAATATATAAACTAGTGAAATCAGTCCAGCCGCCGTCGTCGAGTGACGTGCTCACTGATCAACAATCTTTATATTCGTATATGTATATGCATCCGTGTGTCATGTGTGTCAGGGTCGCCGGGCGAGTACGGCGGCGGCGTGAAGGCCAAGCCACAGGACGTGGCCTCCAAGTCGCTCTCGGGGCTGGAGTCGCTCGTGGACCAGATCCCCTCGATCGCAGAGGGGCAGGCGGGGGCGGGAGCGGGTGCGGGGGCGGGGCCGGGCGGCGGCGCGGGCGAGGCGCCCCCCGCGCCCGCCGCCGGCCCTGCGCTGCCCGACTACGCAGCGCCGGCCGCGCTCTACCCGCCCTACGGGGCGTACGGCGCGCCCACGTACCCGAACAATGGGTGAGCACGCACTATATATACATATGCAGTTACATGATATACATGCTTTATTATTATAACCAACTAACAGACTGTTCTATGGGGTAGGTATATTACTCGTTAGGCTTCCGTACTGACGGTGCGGGGTGCGGGGGCCTATTGCGAGACTATGCTGTCTGTCCTACACTCAAAAGGCCGTATCTCTTCAATGATAATAGATCCAATTCTTAAAATTGGCAAGATTGATGTAAATCGACAAATATTGTAAACGGCCCAGTGCGAGACAAGCTTGCATAATTTTTATTTAAATTAAAGGGGGAACCAAACGGTAGTGTTAATTCTCTCTGGATAAAAAAAAACAGGTCTGTAACTTACTTATTTGAACTTGATGTTTTTTTTTTATACACTATAGATCTACGATTGACCACCAATTCGCCAAGTGTGGCCGAGGATGGAGCTCGTCGATCTAGAAGATATCTATTCACTCTAGCCTTGAAAATTCCAAGATTGTAGGTCTCAGGAAACAGAGACGGCGGCAACGAATTCCATTCTTGTGCAGTACGCAACAGGAATGTGGATCGATATCGCTGAGTACGGATTTTTGGCATTTCAACGAGTAAATGGGTGATAATTCGCCGATTTTCTGCTAGTCCTGTAGTGTAATGGGGAGGGTGGAATTAGGTCGTGAAGCTCTTGCGAACATTCCCCGAAATGAATCCTGTAGAAAATAGACAGACATGCTACTTTACGGCGGTGCTCGAGACTAAGTAGCTTCTTGGCAGCTAGTTTATCGTCACCGATTAACCTCACAGCTCGCCGGTCCACTGATTCCAAAGCTTCCAGCTGATACTTGTTTGATCCATCAAAAAGGTGGCAGCAGTACTCCATACACGATCGGACCTGTGCTTGATACAGATGAAGCAGTTGTCCCGGTGAGAAGTATCGCCTAACCTTATTAATGATGCCAAGCTTTTTACTAGCCAGTTTAGCCTTAGATTCAAGGTAGCCCTTAAAGTTCATTGTTGGGGTTAACGTGAGTCCAAGCAGTGGAGACAAAAGAAACTCACTCTTTTTGGCTGAGAAAAGGCAGGCTTGAGTCTTGTTGGCGTTGAATTTGACGAGATTTTCGTCACCCCAGTCGGACACAGCTTTTAGAGCTTTATTCATACGCACAACCATATCTTCTCTCAACGCCTCGATTTCCGCCTTTTTGGCTCTTGGACCAGAAGTGTATCTTTCCACGACTGTGCTGTCATCTGCATACCCTAAGATACCAGGTTTCATCAGGTCATTAATATGCAGCAGAAAGAGAGTGGCGGAAAGTACAGACCCTTGAGGTACGCCGGCGTTTATTGCCATTTGATCGGACGAGCACCCGTCAACAACCACTCGAATCGATCGTTCTCTCAAGAAGTCTTTAATCCAAGAGCAAAAGGAGGCTGGTAGTCCATAAGAAGGGAGCTTGTTAAGGAGACTGTCGTGCCAAACCCCATCAAAGGCCTTCGTGATGTCGAGAGACACAGCCAAGGCCTCACCGTTATTCTCGATGGCCTCGCTCAGAATGTGTGTGGCATACACGAGAAGATCCCCAGTCGACCGATTTCGGCGAAATCCGTACTGTCGGTTACTGAGGAGGTTATTGTCTTCAAGGTATGCCATGAGTTCCCTATTCAGTACACGCTCCATAATTTTACACAAAATGGACGTAACCGAGATAGGCCGATAGTTATTAGGATCAGCACGACTACCCTTTTTTGGAACAGGTTGGACGTTCGCAAGCTTCCAGCACTTAGGGACTATACCAGTCTCCAAAGAAAGACGGAAAAGACGAGTCAGAATCGGGGACAACTCAGGTGCTCAGGTTTTCAACACAGTAGCTGGTATACCATCAGGACCACTAGCTTTGTTCACGTCTAGACCTCTAAGTATCTTAAGCACCTCCTTTTGATTGATGCGTATGTCCTGCATAGTTGCGCCGCAATGAGGTATACTTGGAGGCGTTTCTCCTGAGGTATCTAGACGTGAGTTGTCCGCAAATAGACCTGCGAATAGATTCTCTTTTTCTACTGCGGTGTGAGCTAGAGATCCGTCCGGTTTCAACAGTGGAGGCAAAGATGTTCGATAGAAGTTCGATTCGATAGTGGTTCAGTTTTTCCTGTAGTTGTTCCATTTGAACCGTATGACTTTCTAATCGAGCATCATTAATTTTTGTGACAGCAATGGATTGCATAAGCAACTGGCGCAATAACAGAATCTCTTGCCGAAGACCATGTACATCGTCAGTTGGGACATCTTCTCCTTTTTTGAAGTGTTGATCTTGTTCTTCCGTACTTTTGGACCACGCAGAGACTACTTTCTTACGGATGGTAACATTAGCGTCCTGGGATTTCTTTGAAAAGCCTACAGGGGTCAGGCCTCCTACGCCTACCTTTTTCGCTAAACAGCGACACTCAGGGCACACCCAGACGCCGTTGGTGCTTTCAGCTGCCTTTTTCTCACCCGCGCATAGAAGGTGATAGATTTTATTGCACTTAGATATTGTACAATGCATGCTCTCCTCAGTGCCCGGAATGATAGTACAACAGCCAGCGCACTGCATTGTAATGATGGCAGGTCAAAACAAAAAAACGGTAATAATGGTTTATCGTCTTAAATGTGTGTACTTTAGTTAGCAGAAACACAGCTGATAATGAGTAGGTACAATATACGGCAGGTAGCGCAGGTAGCGGTCTCAACTGCAATGTTTATGTCTAACTATATCTAGGTACATACGTGACCGCAGGCAAAATATTAAAATATTTTTGCTTGTAATATCGGCGTTTGTAAGCCAATATCGACAAAAACAGTTTAGCGGTGACTCATACACTTTTAGCACTGGTTTAATAACACTCCATTGATTGTATTTGTTCACTACAATAAAAATTAATGAGGGTGGTAATAGAAAAATAATCAGTTTATTTTATTTTGATTATCACTTATTTCTCAGTTTTTAGCACTGTTCCCTCAATAATTATTGTTTATATCACTACACTATTCAGTTTGTCACTAGTCACTATTCAGTTGATGTTGGCATCATGCTTGCACATTTTAACAATGATTGTTAGTAATAATTTAGTAATTTAGACTTAATGTCTAATTTTCATTGCAATCAGTGAACATCTGAATCAAATAATCTTTTTGTTAATCCTTCCTTCTTACGTTGTTTACTAGGTGGCGCGTCAATCGTACTATTTGTCAAGTAGATCTGTATTTCGTTTGCAAACATGTATTACATTGTGCCGGAACATATCGAATGTATTATCTTAATATATAAATGATAACAACTTCAACATATTTTTGAAGACAGATGTTCGAAGGAACATATTTTTATGATGTTATTAGAGTCCATAGTTCGATCATCGTCCGTCTCGCTCGCAAATACCTACATTTTTAAAGATACATAATGATTGAATGAACTTATAAAAAATCGTTTAGAAAACTAGAAAATAACATCACAAATTTTCTGTTTGATCCAAGTTAATTTTCATACATAACATTATTTTTGCGTTAATAATTTATAAAAATTATTTTTATCTAAGAAAATTAATTTGGATCTAATTGAAACTTTTGTCAAAAAATGCGCGTGCTAGACGGAGATAGGTCGAACAACGGACTCTTAATTTGAATTGACAATCTCATTTTTGAAGCCGGTTAAAAATGAACAATACTTTTATAAGTTCTATAACCCAACTAGTTGAATCTATTTTGGTCTAAATTTACATTGAGGAACATAAGTTGCCGTACTTTTTCAGTGCTTAGGCTGGCTCGTCTGTCAGATATAATCTGACCTGCCTTACTGAACATTCGTTCGCATGGCACTGACGTGGCGACCATATTGGTGGTGCAATTCGATCGATAAATTTCGGCCAAATTGGGGTACAAATGACGATACTCAAACCACCATGCTTGCGGGTTAGTGGGATGTCCAAATGCATCTTGACGCGGCAAAATGTCATCATCTACATACATTTGCACTTCCTTGATAGCTTTTGACAACGGTGTGCCATGTTGCCTAGCAACAGTTGTCGACATAAATGTATCGAAAATACTCCATGCACTGCCACTGCTACTGCTAGTTGGAGCCGACAACATAGATGGTGTATCTGTTGGTGGCTGCTGCTTTCGTGCGATCAGATTTTGAACAGAGCTGATCACACGACGTTTAGTATTTTCTGCTTCTTGTTGGTCCGAAAAAACTGGCATTTTATACCGTGGGTCTAAAAAAGTGCATATAGCAAAAGTGCCACTCTTTTCCACATTACCTAATCTCCTTTGGAAATTTTCCTGCAGGACTTTGAGGAAATGTTCAATTGTCTCTTTGTGATCTGAATGTGCCACGCTATAATGTTTTATAGCATGCTGTAGTATTCTGGAAACTACGATCACATTACTGCCAGTTACGTATTTTTCTCCACTCATGCTGGCAGTCATTTCTTGAAATAGCTGCAGTATTTGGCAAAGTTCCCAGAATACTACCCATTCCTCCTCGGTAATTATCGGCAGGTTATTGTTTAGGAAGGCCATGGTAATTTTTATTTCGTCCTTTAACTCCACGGCACGCTCCAACATAAAATATGTGGAGTTCCACCTAGTTTCCACTTGTTGTACAAGGCGCTTATGTGTTTTGCCCTTCATTACCTGCTGCTTGTTTAATTTTTCGGTAGCAGAGGAGCTTTTGTGAAAAAATCCGAATTTTTTTTTTATTTTCTCCAGGCTGTCTTTAAATACTCCAGTAGAGTCCTGCAGCACCAAATTCAATGTATGAGCATAACACCCGTAGTGCTTCCATTTTAAATGCTCTTTTACTGCTTTCACTACATTTGATCCATTATCTGTAAAAGCAAAATTTACTTTTTGCGATAAGTCCCACTCGTCTATTATATGTTGTAACTCAACAGCTATGTTTAAAGCAGTGCTATTGCCAGGAAAACAGCAACAATCTATGAGTACAGTTTCAACTGGAAATCATTGCCGATATAGTGTCCAGTAACAGCTATATAAGACTCTGTTTTTCGAGATGTCCACATGTCTAAAGTTATGCATATTGCATCACAATCGTTGTCAATTTCCGATTTAATGTTTTCTTTAGTTTTGTTATACAAACTCATCAGCTGACTGTTTGCTATAGTCTTTCGCGATGGGAGACTATAGCCGGGTATCCATTTAATTAATTTTCGGAATGACCGTTCCTCCACTATGCTAAATGGATGAAATGAGTCGACGCATAATTCTAAGACATCGCGGTCGATGAGATCTTTTTGATTTTTAGATATTTTTTTTGAATATAAACGTCCAAAACATTTTGTCTTGCCCGTTTCCCTAAATAATTTGATGAACTCTTAGGCTCACTTCGAACATCATTTGTTGTTGCGACGGGAATAACCTCTGGAGGACTGGTGATGCTGATGCTGGATGCATGCTGGATGCTGATGCTGGAGTCGACGCATAATTCTAAGACATCGCGGTCGATGAGATCTTTTTGATTCTTAGATATTTTTTTTGGAATATAAACGTCCAAAACATTTTATCTTGCCCGTTTCCCTAAATAATTTGATGAACTCTTAGGCTCACTTGGAACATCATTTGTTGTTGCGACGGGAATAACCTCTGGAGGACTGGTGATGCTGATGCTGGATGCGGATGCTGACGGGAATAACCTCTGCTGATGTGTTTCTGATTGGTTGGTGTGTGTGTTTTGGGATGTTGAAGGTGGGCACTCTGACTCTTTTTGAATTTGAGAAGACAGGCTTAGGAATATACTCACGTGTTTTCGTTTAAGATGATATTTTAAGTTTGCTACAGTTGACTTGTAGCTATAGCTTTCCCTACATATTTTACAGATAGCCTTTCCTTGATTATCAATTTTCTGAAAGTGCTCCCATATTTCACTACAATTCTTCCTTGCTGACATTCTGAGTTTAATTCATATTTATAATATAATAATATGTACTTATATGATGAAAAAAAAAAAAAACCTATTTATAGTTTTTATTTGTTGTTATTATTTACACCATCCACAGTCATTTAATCAATACTAAAATAGCTAATTAAATGATGCACTTGCACACGATATCAGGAATTATTATTATTAATCAGTAATTGACATTCAACGGTTTTTAATACTAACAAATGACTTGTGATCAATACCTGTTGCAATATTAGCATGAACTATTGACACGCGCATAATAAATTCACCTGAGCGAGAAAAACCAGTTTTATTTGGTTTAGGTATTGTTTTTATTTTACCACAACTAAATTTGGAACGTATGCTTCAGCCATAAGATTTATAATCCTAGCATCCATCCACTGGACTAAAATGACAAATGCATTTACAAAATGGTTTCTAATTTCAGTCAATATTAGACTTTATTTGGTTAACTTAAAGAGCTTAAATTTCCATCATTAATATACCTACTTTTTCCGTACAAATATAGAACTTTTCAACTTAGGCCATTGTCTAGTACCAAATAGCTGGATTACTATTCAATCAAAAGTAGACCGTATTCAATAGAAATAGCACATACTATATTATTCGATCATGAAATCGGTACGTTTCGTTGTTTCTATATCACTTGCAATTTTTTAGTTTTACGTGAAACGAAACGGGTTTTCCACAAAAAAAGCGTTTCTTGATTGTTGCTTGAAACGGTAACACAAAACGGCCAAACGGTTGTAAATAAAACGTTTTTTTCTTATTTCAGTCAATATTAGTCTTTATCTAGTTACGTTAAAGAATATTTTGCCTTGTATCATTATGTGGTTAGAAAAAACTGGTTTCTAATTTCAATCAATAATAGACTTTATTGAGTTAAGATAGAGAACTTTCTAACTTGGGCCAAAATGTAGTTACAAAAAACGGGTTTACTATTCAATCAAAAATAGACCGTATGCAATAGAGATAGAACATTATGGCTCATAAAGTCGATATGTTTTCGTTTTTCGTTCCGTTATTTCTGCTGCACTCAGCAGTCGCGCGACGCGAGTTCGTTTCGTTCGTTTTTTTGTAACTGGTTGTGTCATATCGGCATAAGCGTTTGTTCGTTTTTCATAGAGTAACTAGTTTTTAAAACCGTTATAGGAAAAAACGCCCAGCACTAGCTCTGGCGTCGATGTGGTGGTGGCGGTGTGACATGCATAGAAGTACGGAAACCTCGGTGTCCGAGTGAAACTCGTACTTTACCGAATTTATTAACGCAACGCAACCGACCAATGGTTGCAATAAATCCAGCAAGGACGCGAACCATTATTATTTACCGAAGTATAAACGACTACAGTATGATCAAGTGTTATCCGCTACATGGTTGGGAGCAGGAACAGTGCGCGCCTGGAAGGAGAGGAGTGTCACTTGAAGTGTGTTGTGTTCCAGCTACTCCGGGTTCGTGGGGTACGGCGGCGGCGTGGGCTGGGCCGGCGCCGTGATGCGCCCGGCGCCGGGCTACCTGTCGGACTGGCAGTACGGATACACGGGCGTGCCGCCCGCCTACGCCAGCCCCTACAACCCCGCCTACTACAACTCGTACTCGCACCCGCCGCCGGCGCACCACCAGCAGGTGACTGCACCATACACTCGCTCGCTCACTCACTCACTTTACATTGAACACGCACGGAGACTGCTCGCTGCATCATAGTATCACCTTGATCGGCTCCGGAGGCGTACTCATCACTCTCTCGTCCTCGAAACCGACACTCGCTCCAACACTCGCTCCTGTCCGAATCATTATTTAGATAGCTCTGTCGTCATGCTTTCCCAGCCACTTCTAAAAATGCTGCCATATAGTTGCTCCTCTTAATAATAATAACAAAACTAGCAGTCGCACTGGACTGCAGCGGTGTCTCTCAGTTTCATATAAAAAGTCAAATTTTTTGCGCATATTTTATTTGCGCTCTCTCGAATTTAACATTTTTTTGATACATTTATGAGCTTTGTTTGCTATATTCTAGCATTATTTTTTATAAACAAAAGCGTTTTAGTCAATATCTTCAAAGGAGCTCAATTAACGGCGGCGACAGGTGAGTTCAGAGGACCGTTGAATTCGGGATGTACATAATTGCTCGAAATAATAATAATTATAGATGTTTATAGACGACAGTGAGCGTACACCATCAGGTGGGTCGCCCGCTCGTCGCTCGCTTTCAGATGGAAACTGGCAGTTGAGCGGAGAGTGAGTGTTCTAACGCTTCCCGTTTTGTCCATTCTAGGACGGATCGAATCTCACATGATAGGCAGTAGCGGGAAAGCTAGCGCGCGCCGCCGGTTCCGCTTTCCTCTAACTGTTCCTAAATGTTCGGTCGAGGGTCGTAAGATCGCGTTACCAAGGTAACAGACAACAATAACTATCATCGACGCCTCTATTGTTGGATGCGAGCTCGGCAGTGGTTGTCGTTTTCATTATATTGTCGCGGAATAAACCTTACAATGTTATGAAAATGCGTCAGTCTTTGTAAACTCTATCACTGGATAAATTAAGAGCGACATAATGTGTCCAATATTGTGGCATTAGTAGCATTACACTGTGGTACCGATATGATAGTTTTGCATAAATGTTTTTAAGATCATGTTGGAAATATTTACTGACCACTTCGTTATATACTATCTACTCGTAGCAAGGAACGGTCGTGATGAAACTTATATTCATACATTCATAAAATGTCGCCTATTTTCCCTTACACGGAGCGCGGGGTAAGCAGAGCATCGAAGACTATGAAGCCGTTTTACGCAACATTTGATTTTGCTATTATTAGAGGGTAAGATATTGGTTTAACAGTGACATGGGCTCAGTCTATCGCCACAACTAATATTAGAGGGTAAGATATTGGTTTAACAGCGACATGGGCTCAGTCTATCGCCACAACTAATATTAGAGGGTAAGATATTGGTTTAACAGTGACATGGGCTCAGTCTATCGCCACAACTAATATTCGTATACGATAAATAAACAAAACGTGAACTCGTTTTGTTTTGAAAAGTGTTCGCTATAAATACTTTATTTGGGACACAATACTGCGCGTAACAATATGTATGTAAAGTGATACATTTCGGTGAGACTAGTACGCGACCATTCGTATCTAACAGTAGAGGGTCGGTTTGCTTTTGCTGAGTTCGATGAGACGTGCGATATCGGACGAGCGCCGGGTTATCGCTGCAGATGTGTGCGGGTTACATTGTTCATGTGTGGGTTCCTGGCACGGTTGCATCTAATCGGGATGGGTTTAACTGAGGACATTCGATCACATAGATTTAAGCTTGTAACTTATACAGAAAATAAGTATTAGGATGTTTTTCCATATGTTTTGATTAACCTACAGATAAAGAATAAATGAAAATGTATTTTACTTGTTACGGGATGTAGCAGGGTAGTTCTACAAATTAATACATTTGGATTACTGAAGGATAGCCATGCGATGTTTTTATAGGCATACAACACTTTGTCTTAGCTTGATATTCAGTACACCAAACTTTAGGGGTATTTTTTGAAAGGCTATCGTGATACGTCCTTTTTACTCCGAAATGGTTTATGTTTTTCGGGTGTTTGTATATTTGTGTAAATGTGGGTACATATTGTTTCTATATGAGCCCCTACAGCCTAAACGGCTTGACCAATTTTGATGTGTGAGGTGATCGTTAGATTCGTCTTCACTCTCTGAGTGTATTATATTTTTTGTAATAATAATAATACAATTCTCGCAATAATAAAAAACGCGCTTTTTCGTCGTAATATCAAACGCACTTTTTCGTGAAAATAAGTAATTTTACTAAAATGCCCATTTTTAACCTTTTAAAGCGACTTTGCACACTTTCTCACAAATAACGTACACTCAACAGCGTATCAAGCAAGCGTAACGAAATCGTAAGTTAGACTGCAAAAATCGGTCTTCTGCAGCCGACTGCAGAAGACCGATACCCGAGTATGTTGTTTTTCTTTTAAATACTAGTTTATACTTGTTTGTTATTTAGAGTGGTCCTCAAGCTGCCAAGTGAGCGTACTTTGTTGCCCAATACAACGTCTTTGTGCTGATATGCAACGAAACTGTGGAGCAAACTGAACTAAAATGTGTGTATAATATTTATTGAAGAACATACACAAAATCACACCTATTTTCTGTTATGACAGAGCATCAGAGAGCATGAGGCAGTTTGACGCCACATATCACCGATGGTAGAAGGTTAGATAGAAGGAAGCGGGTATTAGAGGGTAAGATGTTTAAAATATTAGGTTAGCAGTGAGAGGGGGTTAGCCCATCGCCTATATGAACGTCAGTTTCCCTCAAGTCCTTTAACTGAGTTTTACAGTGTTTGGGAAGTACAGTAGTCAAAGTACAGTATGCCAGGGTCTAATATACATTAGGGACATAACGCGTAAGGTTGGATTAAACTGATATATTTTTAAAAGGTACTTTTAGTGTTTTGTTACTAATTAATCACATATAATGAGTTGTTTGAGAGGATGACAACATTCCCATCGGACATTGTAATGCTGTTTCACCTCGCTTACAATTTGGCCTGGTACTGATATTGTAACATTTTCTATATCTTCAATTCTACATTCGAAATTATATGGAAAGACTCCTCGGACTTATAAGAGCTAAAGTTATATGAAACTGTGACGAGCAAGGTTGGTTCATTTTGTCATATACAGCAATATATTCATTTAGATAACGGTCATGAGTTCTAACTCGACGTTAAGCTTTCCTCGAAAGAGATAGAATAGCCTCTATCTCTCTCGGTGAAAGCGTCTCGTTCCGAGCGAACGATTCGTGCCCAGCTCAATAGCTTACGACGATTTATATTTTCATTTAAGAAATGAGTTGAAACTAATATCTTTTCACAGTTTCAGTAGAGGCCGCCGCTTTGTAAATAAATAAATATTTGTGGTCATTTTACACAACACCGTCTAGCCCAAACTAAGCAAAGCTTGTACTATGGAACTAGATGGCTGATAGAATACATATATACTTATTTTTTTGTAAATATATACATATGATAGATAGAAACAGCCAGACACAGAATTCTAGGCATATCGTTGTGTATATCATGTGAGCGAGTTAAACGATCAGTTGTAATGTATGTTGCAGACGCACTACCTGTCGGCGCCTCAGCTACTCGAGCTGCACAAGAACGGCGAGCACGCGGGCGGCGTGCCCTCCGTGCCCTCCGTGCCCTCCGTGCCCTCCGTCGGCTTCGGGAGCTTCTGTTAGTGCATCGCACGCGCGGGGTGGGGGACGGCGAGTCGCGTGCGCACACATGTCTCGACACCGTATGCTTCTACGACGCACGTTACGTTTCATTTCTGATAGTAGTCGAAAGTAATAGAACAAAGTGTAACTTTATGTACTGCATTGCACTCGCTCTCACTCGGAAGTAACGTAAGAATGTGAGCGAGTTCAATATACAGTGCGAGTTTAACGCTAGTTCGTAGGGAGCGTCGTCAGTGATGGGAAGCTGTTGTTCGCGCCCTCTACATGCTGTTTATTGCACAGATCGGTCTCTTGTTATGGTTTCGTATGTGTAACGTTCACATTGAACCTGTTTCTGAAGTGTCGGATATGTAGACAACGTCAAGTAAGGTCGGTGTGTGTCCGCACGCGGGTCGCGCGCTCCCCGCACGCGGGTCGCGCGCTCCCGGCGCGGTGAGGCGGTGAGGAGACCACGAATATAGAATCTCACTCCGATCGAACACGATGTATATTCGGAATCGAGGGACCGACTCGATGTCTCCCGAGCGGGAAAATAATCGATACAAGAATAAAGTGTTATTTGTATGTATTTGAATGGGATAGGAGGAGTCGGTCCGGCGGTTCGGAGTATGTCGAGAAGTACACTAATGTAATGTTGTGCGCCGTGCGGTAGAGCAAGTAGCTAATGGACTGAGTGTGGTGACGTCACGGCCGCGGCCGACGGTGCCCAACTTAGTGATGTAATTTAATCGTTTCTCAATACGATGAGCTTAATTTATAGACGTTTATTTGTAAATATTGTATGTATTCGTTTCATCACAGGCTCCGTAGGCGGACATCACAGGGCGGCCGCGGGGCGGGGCGCGCGGGGGGCGTGTCTGTGATCCGATGGCCATTCTCATTGCCATAGACGACGTAACCCGCTCGGAGGGAACGAGCGATTTTCCGCGATTTTAAATTGTCTTGCCAGTTGGAGTTTTTCGCGTTCTAGTCACTTACTAATTCGTGTCGGCTAGTCAAAAATGGAGCCTCCCCCGTCCCCCTCTCGGCTCCGTCACATTTGCCGCGTTTTATATATTTTTACCTAAGTCACAACGGCCTACGATTTGTATACTTTATTTTAGTTTTTAGAGGGCGATTTCGTGGCGCTATTTATAATTTTTAGCATTTTTTGTATAATGTTTTGTACCGGCGCCATGCGATGGCGCCACTCGCGCCGGGGCCGGCGCGGTCGTCGACCCCGCGGTGTTGCCATGTACACGCGTGCATTTCACTAAACGTTACCCGTTCAGTTACATAGCTTCGGATCGCTAGGGATACCATTATTATTATGAACTTATATTTTTACGTCGCCATGTTATTGTAAGGTTCCTTTGACTAAAAGATATCTAGAAGTGACGGTTTTTATGGTTTCTTTTATTCTCACTTTTGTAGGTTCTGTGCCCGTGTACTTAATTTAATAAGTTGTTTTTAGGTGGTTTTCTAAGCGAGGTGATCGACCGGCATTCGTCTGCATTTGTCGCAAGCAAAGTATGTCACGAACGAGCGACCGATCGGTCGTTCTTTAGAAACTGTCAATCGATAACTCAACCGACCGGCCGCGGCGGCCCGTCCCTGGCGGCCCGTCCCTGGCTATTTAGTTCGCAACGGAGTCCAGTCGGCCGCCACCCTTACATTCTCCATCGCCATACTTCATCTAGATATCGTTTAGGCCAAAGAGAAATGGTCGTAGAGTGTGACCGGTGACCTTCCTAGGTTTAATTTAATGTTAATCGATGCATAATGTTTACATAAGATGGGGTGCTGTACACTCGTTTCCTTGTTTACGCGAATGTGGCTCTCGTGTCGTATGCGATAAGTTTCATTTTTAGTCTTTACTACATGTTGTTGAAGTTCGTTTTTGTTCGATATCGATGGTGTCTAGTTGAAGGTCGCGGGACAGGTGTACAGATGTACAGAGGGTGCGGGCGCAGGTGCAGGTGTCTGCCGTGTCACGTGGCTCGGTACACGGTACAGAGGGGAGCTCTTGTATAAACCAGAGGTCAGACGGTACTACAGCGGGGGCGTCGTTTATAAATTCTTGTACAAAAAGGTTTTAAAAAATATTAGTAAATTAAATTTATAAAATCTCTTTTTCTTTGCACAAACGTTTTTAAATGTAAGGCTAAAGTAAATAAAGAAACGAAATAACATACGTAATAAAGACATATACGTTAATGATAGGTATTACTCGGAAGAATTTATAAGGTAGTGTCGGGGAGCGGGGAGCGGGGGGAGCAGGGGGAGACGGGACTGTGCCGAGGGAAGGCTCGCACACGCTAGGTACACTCTTTTATTTTTACTTTTTTTTCTTAAATCTGGAGGGGAAAATTTATATTTAAAAAAATTGAAATCAACAGGGTATTTAAGATCGCTTAAGATTTATTATTTTTATTTTGATATTTATTGTAAGTCGCGCCGCGGGGCGCGCCGCCGCGCCGCCTCGCGGCCTCGTGTTTAGTGATACTTGTACTTACGAGTACTTATTTTGGACTTTTTTTTTGTTATTTTGCGGTTCGCTTGCGCACTCAGATCATCGATCATTTTTGCACAAAAGATTTTGGTTTTTCTGATGCATTTATATTTAAATAAAGTTTCGTTTGAAGCTGCCAGATTTTAGATAAATGGTCGTAACGGGAATTTAAAATCATTTGGAATCGGAGCTTCCTCATCGAATGTCAGAATACAAAGATGTCAAGGAAGTGAACGTAACAGATGAGATGCTTGAACTCAATTATAACTGTTGTGATGTATTTTTTTGTACATTTGCTAAAGTTTTCAACGTGTAAAGTGTTTGTGATATTTTTCTCGGATCATCTCGAAAGAAATGCATTGTATAAATGATGTTTCACGAATTCAGTTATTGGTGCCAGTGATTCTAGGCAAAATTATAGAGAACCTAATTTCATTCTATTTTTTTAATCAAAATATCACCTCAAAACATTTACTTACATATTAGTTTGATGGTGTGCGTGCGCAAGTATCATTGTTGTGCGTCTGCGTGCGTCGAAACATGCGTTTTACCGCCTTTGTACATAACGAGTGCTTTAATACGCTTTCATATTTACTATTTTATTTTATCTATTTACATACGTTTTGTATGGTTCATTTATTTTATTTGTAAAAATAATTGTCTGTGTATGTCTGTTTGCGTTTGATTTGTTCCTCATTGATCGGTCGGTGTATCACACTCGAATATTTTATATTTTCCGGTGAAATTAGCTGTTTTTTTAAATTAATCATTGTTATCAAGTAGTTTCATAACAAAAAATAGTGATTGGAACTTATTATTCGAGTAGAGGTTGCCTGTTTGCAAACTATGCCCGAACGATCGACAGTAGACGCATCGAAAGACAAATTAATAAATCAAACAGCTCGCAATTAGTCAAAAGAATGCAGATTTTTCTATAATAAACAATATTCGAATGTAATACATCTGAGCTCAGTTTATCGAAACGAAGGCCTATTTACACGCCGCCGGCCACTACACTTCCACTTCCACTCTATAAAGGACTTTAAATTCAAAGCCTTTGCTCTCATTTCACATTATCGGTGAAGGCGGCGTGTTCTCGCTACAATTAGCTTTAGTTCCATTAGCGAAGAAACAAAACGCAGCGTCGCAGTTATCTTAGAGGAATTGAAATTTAGAATGTAAGGATAGGTCTCGAGAAATTAACTTTTTTAACTATGCGGAGTATTGAATCATATTTATTGAATCTTTTTGAATTGGCAGTATTATCTGAAATGAAGTTTGGCGATGTTGCGTTTTGTTCGAGCTTTTTTTGTTCAAACTACCCTCAAGTCTCGAATATTTTACGGAGTGCAAAGTCGGGGGATTATTTTAACTGACAGTTAAAGCGAGCGGAGGTTCGACTTTCCTATTGGATGTGTAACGTAGGTCGTGTGATAGAAGGGCGAGCGGGAGCGCTGGACTAACCCATAGTTACATAAGTCTCTATCAACGAGTTAGCGATAGTGTGTACTGTACATTACGAGCCGCCCGACACACACTCACGGCGCGTCGGCGATATCTCCAGTGAAGCGCCCTTCACGACTTCACTTATCCCACTTCTGATGTCTACATCTGTCTTCTTATTCGACTTGCCTCACTCTCAAATTAATAATGTCGCATATTCGAAATTATTGATCGCTGTCTTTCATTAGAAATTTCTAAAGGTATCGATCGAGATAACCGCAGAATAGGGATCCAAATTGAAACAGCGGGCTGTTCTCGTAGATATTTCACTGGAAACATCGTCGATATGTCCGTAGGTGTTTATCTCGCGGACGGTTTTTTATCTCTCTATAATAAACATAGGGGCCACGCGCGTCCCCCGGCCCCGCGTTGTTTCAGGTTGTACTGCCGGGGGCCGCGCGTAGCCCCCGTCTTACTCGTTAGGGTTGACCAGTGTATGCATTGAGTCGCTCAACTATTTTGTACAGTTATGTATATTTTTGTAAAATTCATTCTATCGTGGCAATATGATACAATTTTAAAATTTAATGTCTAATTGTAATGACTAGTACAATTTGTTATACGTTTTTTTTTTGTTGTAATTTCTGATAGTTAAATTGTGTATCATTGGCGACAGTTGGGCGAATAAGCGATACTTGTGATGCTGTATTAGTTTCGATGAGTTATTACCGTTGGATAGTTCTGTTTAAGGTTAGTATATAGTTGCACGACTCACGAGCTCGCACTGACGTCGAATACAGATGGCATTACTGACGGTCACATACGTCGCTTGAGACACGTCATTCCATATTTACTCTTTACTTTTTTCTACTGCTTCATATTTCCTAAGCTGCTCAAATTTGTACACAATTTACGAGAATGAGTCTGTGATTTATTTTTTAAATGACAATCATGGTGCGAGAACACAGATATTCTTAAATTACAAAGGTGTTGTCCTCCTTTCAAAGTTGTCTTCGATGCTTAGAATGCTAGATGCGCACAAGCTTCCAAAGTGGCAGTGGTACCAGTTTATGAAACCAAACCAAATAGTTTGATAGCACTTACATCGTACGGCCGCTGCTGTCGTCAGATTGTTGAATGAGAAAAGATCTCAATATATTCCCCTCTCTTTCTCTCTCGTAGATTCGATGACGCTCCGGCCGTATAATATTCGATCGTGCTATAAATCCTTGCATTAACTTTTATAGCGGATTCTGTATAAATATAGAGGAATAGGATTCGTTTGTCTGACGTAGAGACGGTGCAGTATGTGACCGCCGGTGAGGGCCGCTCGTGTGTACTTGTGTGATATTGCGCTGTTGCGCCGCTTGGTTGTGAATTAGTGTCGCTTCATCTCCTCAAGTCCGCAGCCTGCGAGGGCGCACTCTGCACTAAATAGCACAATCTACATACACTCCTGTATTCACTCATACCTGCTTGTGTTCCACTTATACATCATTTAATCCTACATTTCAACTATCGGAGGTTTAAAGACTCACCTATATGCTGATTTAGTAGACGGATCAATTTGTCTAAAACGGCTGTTCAATGGCCCGTCTCAACGGTCGATATCGATACATTTTTATCTTTTTGAGATCACAAAAAGCATTGCAATATCCGATCCGGTCCTATAAAGTGCGATATCGATCTATCCTGTCGAGATGTTACGTATGTAAAATGATAAATAGTGAGACCAAACGTAGCTCCTGGTATTTCATCACAATTACAATTAAACTTATATAACTTAGATAAGATCCTACTACGTCAGCATGGACAGCTAGTATCGGTAGGCATAATCATAAAGTTTAAATGAGACCCGCCAGTGTTGTTGTGAGTTGAAGTATCGTATAATGATGTGTTATGTAGATTGTGCCGTTGGCGAGTTCCTCGCGTCCACGGTCGGTATGTGTCACGTGCCAAAACATACGTAATGCAGGATCTACGAAGCAATATTATATTTAATATTTTCATCTATCGAAAGCAATAACATTTTGAACTCTGTTTGCGAACGAAAGCCTTTTGCTTCTCGTTTCACAGTTGCCGGCGTGAAATATGACACAAACAATAGATAGGTAATTCAACCGTGAATATAGTATATAATTAAACAGTTTACCGCGAGTAGGCGATTAAAGCACGATTCACATCGCGAGCGAATCTACAATGCGAGCGCTGATGAAGTAAAGCCTTTTCAGACGTGGACGGTAGCCGTTGTCTGCGTGGGTATTTTGTGTGGTAATTTTGAAGTTGCCGCAAAACTTGTAAGACGACGTCTCCATTTGTCAATATTGTATAACTTAAGTACATAATATTTTCCCTCCTGATAGTAGATAGATAGTGATATGGCATCACACGTTTTATACATTTTGCAGTGATAAGATTAATGATTAAGTTTTTAAGTCTAAGTCACATTCTAATTTATTTCAAGGTAACTGTAATATTTTCCTTACACCCTGAAACCTCGCAGATGGTCGACGTAGGGTAGTCGTTCGATGTGAATCGTGTCTAAATACTGCAAATGATGTTATTCTGTTCGCCCCTCGTGCCAGTTATTACGTGTTCTACACACTTTGTTACTGAGTGCACTTAGACAGTTTAACGAGTGATAGTTTAATGTTACATTTAAATCTGTTTATGGCCTATACATGTCGTCCAGGAACTCCAGCGGCTCCCTCGGGCGGAGGCGAGCGCCGCTATCTGCCAAATTGACTACACTTTACACAAAACTCGTCTCGTTTCGGATTACAAACAATAAACAGTTTATCTATCTACTCTCAGTTTTCAAAACGTTAAAGCATATATTAAAGAGTGATCTGGGCACGATGCTATCTCGTTCTATATATATATATATTAAAGAGTGGTCGGGGCACGATGCTATCTCGTTCTATATATATATTAAAGAGTGGTCAGGGCACGATGCTATCTCGTTCTATATATATATATTAAAGAGTGGTCTGGGCACGATGCTATCTCGTTCTATATATATATATATTAAAGAGTGATCTGGGCACGATGCTATCTCGTTCTATATATATATATATTAAAGAGTGGTCGGGGCACGATGCTATCTCGTTCTATATATATATTAAAGAGTGGTCAGGGCACGATGCTATCTCGTTCTATATATATATATTAAAGAGTGGTCTGGGCACGATGCTATCTCGTTCTATATATATATATATATATTAAAGAGTGATCTGGGCACGATGCTATCTCGTTCTATATATATATATATTAAAGAGTGGTCGGGGCACGATGCTATCTCGTTCTATATATATATATATATTAAAGAGTGATCTGGGCACGATGCTATCTCGTTCTATATATATATATATTAAAGAGTGGTCGGGGCACGATGCTATCTCGTTCTATATATATATTAAAGAGTGGTCAGGGCACGATGCTATCTCGTTCTATATATATATATTAAAGAGTGGTCTGGGCACGATGCTATCTCGTTCTATATATATATATATATTAAAGAGTGATCTGGGCACGATGCTATCTCGTTCTATATATATATATTAAAGAGTGGTCGGGGCACGATGCTATCTCGTTCTATATATATATATATTAAAGAGTGGTCGGGGCACGATGCTATCTCGTTCTATATATATATATATTAAAGAGTGATCTGGGCACGATGCTATCTCGTTCTATATATATATTAAATAAAATTATAGACAATATAATGTTTTCTGAAATAAATTTTATTTAAAACTTTTTGTATTATTATATACTCAATGATCTTATATATGTAAAAATGTTATTGTGCTGATGGGAGATAGCTCGTCGATCTCTGGGCTACATCTACAGGCTGTACTACATTTGTGGGCTGGATATAAAAATGATATGATGGATGTTAGAAATGAATCACGACAGCCTGAATCCACGGTTTCAATGTTAACATTTTCATATCCAGCCATATTGCGAATATAGTTTCAAATTAAATCGAACGTTTCTAATGATTCCGTTTCGAACTTTACAATTTGAAACGTATGTAAAGAACTGGTTAAAATTAAAACTGTACTTGAAATTAATGTTAAGAGACAAATGTAACACCGAACCGAGGTTCGTCTCAATTTAGCTCAATTTTATTGATACTTAACTATATTTTATTGATTATTGTACTCGCTTGTTATAATTATGCGTTACTTTACTCCGAGCGCTACACTCGACACCCGACAACAAAACCGACAAAGGGAGAGATAAAGTAAAGTAAAGTATATACATTTATTTGTAATATATATAGTGAGTGATTCCATTTTAAATATATCGTTCCTCATAGAAACATTTTAACAGCAAAATGTTCCGCTTTAACGTATTTGACAAAACGAATGAGAAATATAATAGCGCCCCTGGCGCATGGCGGGCCTCTACGCAGACTGTGCTCTTCAAACATTACTATTGTGTCATTATATACAAACTTAGTAGCACCAACTGATGATGGAACTGAGCTCGGCGACCCACCATCTAAACGGGAGGGAACGAGACCGCGACGTATTTTCCTGTCTTTCTGTTTCGTAGGTCTGCTTTACCGTTTTCGATCATCATTAGTACTTATGTATCTCTGTATCTGAGTGACAAACTATTTTGACTCACATTGGTTGCGAAATCTCATGAAAAAGCCAATTTGGTTAGTAAGTAGTAGGGCGCCATCTAGCGGCGCAGGTGTGAGTGAGGGTGGCGCGTGTTGCCGGGTGTCGGGCGGCGCCGACGGAGGATGGAGCACACATTGACTCGATTATCTCGCATTTTGGATCACGGTGCTTATGTTTAGGACGGGAGGACGACGCGAGGGCGCTGCTCACCAGCGCACCAAATAACGTCATATATAAGTATGGGGCTATTTTCAAGTATTATGTAAGCACCAGAAGGGGGGGGGGGTCTTTGCTTAGCTTATTTATGATGACATGGGGGTCGGGAAGGGGGGTCAATATGGTGACTATGTCAACAATATATTTTTTCTGATGATTTTTTTGCAAAATTTTATAGATTATGATATGATAACCCTACTTGTCTATGCTCGAAAGCAAAAAGCATATTCAGGGATTCCCTAAAATAATTGTTATTGCTTACTCGCTCTCACGCGATCGTTAAGTTAGAAAGAACGGAAATTACGGCGCGCGCTATTCACTTGTTTCAATGTTTACGTAAGCATACACGGGAGGATAAGAGCTTTGCTTACAAGGAGGAGGGGAGAGTAAAGAATTACTAAATTTCTGCTTACGTAATACTTGATTAGCCCCTTATCTTGACCAACTTTATTGTTTCACGCTGTGAAAGCGCGTTTAAACAAAGAATACCTTGTTTTGTTTTAGTGATAAATATATCCTGTTGTACTGAATTGAGTCTGAATGGTATGCGTGGTGGGTCGCGGTCGCGCGGTCGCGTCGCGTGTTACGAAGTACAATTAACTGTATAGCAAGGAGCCGCACGCCGCACTGATGTGGGTGTGGGTGTGGGTGTGGTCGGTGCGGTCGCAGGACGTCTCGTGTCGCGGTGGTTCGTGTCCCGTTGTATTACTTACTTATTATATTACATTACGCTAGCGGTAATACTAAAGTTGATATATTTGTACAGTTTTTAACGATAATACTTCTCGTAGCGTAACTAAGCAAGAAATATTTTTAGAATACTAAGATCTAATCGAATTACATGATAGTGTAACATAATCTACTCGAATCTTTCCAAATTACGTTTCGAAACATTTGTATCGATCGTCCTTCGTGAGTATCGTTTTAAAATTAAAAATAGTCTCTTGGGAAGCCGACTCCGTGGAATGTAATTAAATTAAACTGGATGAATTTTAAATACAATATTATTAATGGTTAAGTAATGTATTATAAATAGTTTTAAGGTAAAAAGTTATTATTAACATGTATGGAAAAATTGTGACAAAATTATAGTCATTTGTAATATTATAGTGTTGTTTTATTCATTTATTTGATTGTTATACGCTCATTAAATTTTCCTGAAGGGAAGGTCAAGTCAAGGTCGAGTTTCATATATTGTATGTATAATGCAAAAATCTGAAATAATTTACAATACAATGAGACTCCTGCACACTATAGATCGGCCGTTTATCGTAGTCCTCGCCTGCGCGGTACAGGGGCGCGGGGGTCCGACGACAAAGGAGACAGAGAGGTGTGGGCGGTGGGAGCATTTTTGTTACAGCTCATTTCGATCGCTACCATGTAATTAAAATCGAGGACGAGTACTACTGCAAACATGATGGAATTCGGGATGATTCTGTTGATTTTATTACTAATACTCAGGACTACTCTAGTCATGGGCGTGGCTATAGCTTTCTCATGGGGGGGGGGGGGGGGGGGGGGGGTACAAAAATCTATAAAAATATACTACTATTTGCCTCTTTATTTGCGCAGACTATACGCGGACGAGTACTAGTTTCTAAACGTCAATGTTTATATAATTATAATCTTTATATAATTACAAGTTATAAACATTTAAATACACGAAAATTAAATTACGGACAAACGTATAACTGTAAATAAAGTGTAAAAGTAACGTCGGAACAATATTAATTCATATTAATCTAGAGGTACCCTATTACTTCACCCGTTTTAACGAGCGCTCAGCATTTGCATGACTCAAGTAAACAAAAACATATATAATAAGCATAAGCGAGCGCAAACATTTTAGTAGTGTTTTTATAGTAATATGATTTATTTCTCGTATTAGTGAGCCCGCAGTATTTCCATGACAAAATAGTACCTAATAATGCGCGAGCGAAGCGAGCGCTAAAATTTTGAAGGTTTTAAAATGAAATCTTGAAAATAATTTAATTCATTGATCGTATTAGAAAGTGGCCCAGATGAACCAAACAAGTATAAAAGTGTTTAAAAAAATGAAATATCCGACTGGATGAGTAAGACTGACTTACGCTATCAAAAATATAAATATAACGATTTCAATGCATTGATTTCAAGTTTAAGAACGGCACTTTAAGAGTCTTGTTCGATCTTTTCGAAATTATTAACGCAATTTTTTTTTTAATGTAAAATTGGCTTGGATCGAATTGAATTTTTCATGGAATATTTGTGATTTTTTTTACGTAAGATAGATCTACGACTGATCTCCAACTCGCCTGATATTTAGCGATGCTATTTTCTAGTTTTACGAACGAAGATCTTTTTATAAGTTGATTCAGTCGTTTTATATGCAGAGTAAGATATGGGACAACATGGCCGCACCATGTTGTCCCATATCTTACGTATAGTGTGCGAGCGTAAAAAAAATGAGCACTTTAATATCCCAAATGAATACCAAGTTTGTCATAGCAAAATGTGCTATTATGTTTGGGTAGTATAAAATTTTTTTTTTCGTTTTAACGAGCACTCAGCGCTTGCATGACCTAAATATCAACAAAAATAGGTAATAAGTATGCGCGAGCGAAGCGAGCGCGAAAATTTTAGCAGTGCTTTTATAGTAATATGCTTTGTTTCTCGTATTAGTGAACCCACGGTACTTCTCTGTTAAAATTGTAATAAAGCGCGAGCGAAGCGAGCGCGACAATTTTAGTGGTGTTTTATAGTAATATGCTTTATGTCTCGTATTAGGGTAAGGCCGCCAAAATTGTCAATTATATCACAAAAGTAACACAACAGATTTTGTGTTACCATTACACAAATGTAACCCAAAAGTAACACATCTTTTGGGTAAAGGTGGTTTCATAATGGTTAAATAAATAACCTAAAATAATACAAGATAAAAAAAATAAATTGGACGGACTAATGAAATACGATTTTATAGGAGTAATGAAATACGATTTTTAAACGATATACTTGCGTACCTTTAATAATGAAATTTAAAAAAAAAACACACTTAGCACAAATCTGTCATAAAACATGAGTTAAAAAAATAAAAAAGAATCCCGAGTTCTCTAGGGGTAAAAAAAATGTCCAGGATGAAATTTTAATCACTGTTTTCCTCTTAAGCGGTCTTTGTACTCGTCATTATGAACAACTTTTACTGTGGGACCAAGCATGAAATCGTGAAAAAAAATCAGCTGTTCCCTAAATTTTGACGAGATAAGCGAACATTGTAGGGAACAGCTGATTTATTTTCTCGATTTCAGGTTTGTTCCCATAGTAAAAGTTGTTCATAATGACGAGTACAATTACCTCTTAAGAGGTTGTTGGTGTTTTTCCTATAACCCTGTATATGCACATGAATAGATTATATTTCAATAGAAGAAAAACATACTCAATTAGTTCGGTGCTAAAGAGCCTTTCGTGCAAGTTTAACTTGCACTTGGCAGGTTTTCACTATTAAAAAGTAGGTATGTAAGTACTGAGTTTGTCATACCTACAAAATCACACTCAGATACATTACTTTCAAAAATCAGTACAAATACCACTAAGCATGCGGCTTTATAGATCTACTGTGTTACGTAACACATACTTTTGTGTTACAATAACAACAAATGTAACACAGGTGTAATACAAATGCAACACAAAAGCTAAATTTTTACAACAGTTTTTTGCTTATATTTCGGTTATTTATTAAAATTAGGCACTAATCGGCGGTTCTAAGCATACTTTTAACCTCATCGCCAACAAATATAATACAATAACATTAAAATATCTGTTTCTTGCCTCAGAAATCGCATTAAATTTTTTTTTTTTCACAAACAAACAATAACGTGACGCGCTCTTTAAGGTCCTTCACTGGCGAAACAATATAGCTGCCTTGTTTTTTTTAAATTTTTCGATTACGGTGTTGCCATATTAATACTGCGTTTTGCACTTAGGCTCTATAAATAGTAGCTTTGGGGGTAAAAATTCGTCACACAAATAAATCGTAACACAAAAGTAAGCCATTTTTTAATTTTAGACTATCAATAAAACAACTCAGTTCAAGGATTTTCGTAACAATATTATTATCATAGCAGAGGTCTATCATCTAATTCTTCCACGGTATACATATAATTCAGATATTCTCTACAAATTATTAAATATTTTAACCAAAAGATACTGCAAAAAAAAACGACAGAAATGTCACACAAAAAAATTGACAATTTTGACGGCCTTACCCATTAGTGAATTCATAGTACTTCCATGTCAACATAATATGAATGCGCGAGCGAAGGGAGCGCGTTTTTTTTTGTGTAATATGCAAAATTTTCGTATTTGTGAACTCACAGTACTTCTATGTCAAAATAGTAAGCATTTATTACGAGCGAAGCGAGCGTGAAAAATTTTAGTGGTGTTTTTATAGTAATATGCTAAATTTCTCGTATTTGTGAACTCACAGTACTTCTATGTCAAAATAAAAGATTTTTTTAAAAGTTTTTAATATTAAATCATGGAAGTGATTTGATTCATTGATTGTGTTAGCGAGTCCTAGATTTTCGTGGATTCATCTGAATCAAACAAGTAACTGTGTTAAAAGGAAATACCCGACTGGTAAAGAGCGACTTAACGCTATCAAAAATTATAAATACAACCATTTAAATGCATTGATTGCCAATTTAATAATCCTAAATATAAATATATGACTTTATAGAAAATTACAAACATACCTACAAGAACGCGCAAAAATTTTTGGTTAGTGGCTATTTTTAGTGAATTATTTGCTCGTATTAGAAAGTTCACGGCACTTTAATGATCAATACAAATAAAGAGCAATATGAAACAATCATGCGCGAGCGAAGCGAGCGCGAAACTTTTTGAAGCATTTTATAAAATTATTGAAACCTGGAAGAATTTTTATAATGGCCAGGATTTCGGGGGGGGTTTGGACCCCCCAACCCCCCCCCCCCCCTGCCTACGGCCATGTCCTAAATGATAATCTGATAATTATATGGAGGGGTATCGTTAATCTGACAATTAAAAAAAAAGTTTCTTCTTTTTGTTACTGGATGTCAAGGTCCTATGTAATAGGGCGAATTCTGTGGGTCAAAATGGGGGAGTAAATTATGAGGGTTCTAGGGTTTTTTATATTATGGGCATAAAATGTAGTATTTAGGTTAACTAATACGTATTATTATAAACGTATACTTTCAATATAGTTTTCAACACACTTGCTCGTAAAGTCATTCAACCGTTTTTATGGTCGAAAAGTCCTATAAAACACGCGTGCTTTTGATTTTTCTATTACGCACTAGTGTCTTTACTTTTTTTTTCTTACTATACAGTTTTTTTTTAAATTTCAACAAAGAGTTTTTACTTAAATTCAATATTTCAGTTATGAACCGTGCTTTTGACTTTTCTATTACGCACTAGTGTCTTTACTTTACAGTTTTTTTTTTAATTTCAACAAAAAGTTTTTACTTAAATTAAATATTTCAGTTATAAAACAAACAAACAAAGAAAAAGCGTTGCGTATTAAAACACTGCAAAAATAGAACATCAGTGAAAAAAAAAGGTGTCCGGAATTACTTTTCACAGTTATGTATTGAATTTAATGTACTTTCTTTAATATTACACAACGCAATTTGGGTTATAATAAGTTACTTTATGGTTATAAATGTTATAATTTCGAATAAAAATGTAAGCAATGCAATCATAAAGTGTTGCCAGTTGCCAGGCATACATTTTTAGGCTGTTTCCAAAAGTGTGCAGTTTTTAAAAGTCGGTTTGCGTAGCAGTAACGTAATATACTTTAAACTAAACAAACGTATGTTTATGAGGAAAATCTAAGAGGTTGTTGTATCTTATAGCGGAAATAACTAGTAAAGAATTTTGCAACTAATCATGTTTTGTATGAGTTTTGGAAGAAAATTTAATATCTTTATATGGAATCACTGTACCTATAGTAGTTATTTAGATAGTTCGACCAAGAAATTTGATACTTCTAATAAAAGTTTGATATTTTTGAAGTTAAGGTTAATAATAGTTATTACATAACGTATATAATTGTCCCACTGTTGGCCAAAAGCCTACGTTTTGATGACTTACGAAGACAATACTTGACCAAGAGCATGACACACCTTATGACATGGTTCCGTAGCAAATGGCGTGTCATAGACAAATAGAAAACCATTTGACGAGTATTGTTTGTCCGACCCACGGTAGCGGTCAGAAAGAAATGCCACTCACGGTCAACCATCCGAAGACTGACAGGTCCGTCCGTTGCTTAACTTTGGTGATCGTTCGGGAACACCTAGTCAAGCTACGCCACGAGTGCTACGCCGGTCCACTGACTCTAAAGCTTCCAGCTGATACTTGGCTGATCCATCAAAAAGGTGGCAGCAGTACTCCATACATGATCGGACCTGTTCCTGATACAAATGAAGCAGTTGTCTCGGCGAGAAGTATAGTTAACCTTATTAATGATGCTAAGCTACTACTTTTTTATTGTAGGATTAAAGGAAACAAAATATAAACATATGGTTTATCTGTTGGTTTTATTCCAAGTAGTAACTAAATTAGGGATAATGACTAGACTTACTAGCATAATAATTACATTATTAAAAAGTGATTTTGAGTTTATTTTTTTCATATAGCAATATAGATTGATAAAAATATCCTTATACACCTTTCCTATTTATCATTAGTTTTTAGGCCTATGCACATGGGCCTATGTCCAGCAGTGGACTTCTTATGGCTGAAATAATGATGATTAGTTTTTATATTATAAATGTACGTCTGTAAATGTACTATTTACTTGACTGATTAATTAACGACACTATTACATAATCTATGGTTTCATTAAAAAAACCTACCTGGTTTTTATACTTTTAAACAAACACATCATACCTAATATACTAACATGTCAAATAAACAACAGCAAAACACCACTTTTTCACTTCATGTCTGATCAAAGCATACAAGTATCAAACTGTGTCGAGGTCGAGTATCGTGCAGTTTTAACCTAGTGTTGTCATTTTATTGAAATAATAATATAATCTTTTTTTTCTTAATGTTGGCATCATGCTTCCACATTTGCCATTTGATGGTCAATGAAGAAGGAAGGATGCTGTTACTGTAGGGATAATTTTGGAACAGTTTGAATTACTGTGAATCAAATAAATAGATTTTCCGTACCCAAAGGGTAAAAGGGAGCATATTACTAAGATTCCGCTGTCTGTCCGCCCGTCTGTCACCAGGCTGTATCTCATGAACCGTGATAGTTAAACAGTTGAAATTTTCACAGATAATGTATTTCCTTTACCCCTATTTACTTTTGGACCCTATTTCTAAGACTACGCTGTCTGTCTGTATGTCCGCCAGTTATCAATTGTTTACAAGTTATGAATATTGAGTTTTAATATTCACTTTAAATATAATTAATAAAATTAAAATAAAATTTATATTTAAGGGGGACTCCCATACAACAAACGTGATTTTTTTGCCGAAGTTCATAGGTACCGAAGTTAATCTCAAGCCAGAATATACCGAAGTACTCATCCAGTATAAAAATAGCATACGCTCAAAATGGAAGGAATATTTTGATATTGCTTCTAGAGAAAAAGGCATATGGTATCGCACCATCCAATGCGAACCTCCTCATGTGCCCTGGTGGACCAACATGAAGATATATAGGGAACAGTTTCACGGCTCATAGACTGCGGTCTGGTCACATTCTATTAAACAATTTTAAATTCTTAATGAAACAAGTAGATAGTCCTGCCTGCGATACATGCGGCAGCGTTGAAGACGCACATCATTTTTTGGTGGAGTGTGACCGGAGTGCGGCTATGCGAGAAAACTTGTATGTAACCTATAGATTAAATAGATTAGAAGTGGGACTGATGCAGAGTATTCTAGCAGAACCAGTTTCTGGCGCTGCTAGGCTGCTATACTAGTTGGCCCACAAGTTATTTACAAATATACCTTATGTACCTTTGTTAATCATAGGGGACTGACATAGTCAACATTTGACTCAATGTCCCTAAATTAAATATGAATAAAAAAAAAACTTCTTCTTCTTTTTTGTATTGGACCCGCATTAAAGCATTTGCCAGTGTCAAGTAATAATATTTTACTAAGTTTCTTGAATAAAACAAGTTGCAAATGTTCTAGTCACAATCTAAGTCACGTATACAGTCATTTTCAAAGTCGAGTCCTGCTACTGTAAAGTGGTGGCGACTTTACTAGAATCTTCTATGGAGTTTTGTCGACAACGTAAAATGACACATTTCACTGCTTTATTTCACTTGCCCACCCTCACGCACTTGATTGAACACTTAATGAATAAAACACCACCATTTTTATACCATTAATGTTCAAAATAACACAAGTTTAAGAAAATAAAACAAAGCATGTTACTAAGACGTCCCGCCAAAACTCCGAATAACTATTTCAGCAGCTGACTAAAAAGCTGGCAACTCTTTTCATGCTTGACAAAAGATGTCAAAACCATAGACATTTATAGAGCGAGTGACAGATTTCTATAAGTTTTTTCTGGTCGCAAGTTTGTATTTATTATATTCTAAAAGTAATTTTAAATATAAATAATTTTATTCAAATTCACAAAAGTAATAGGAACGAAGTAATTTGTTCGTACCTACTCTTTACAAATATTACTGTCTAGTTTGTGTTACTTAATTGTGTTTAAACAATTTTACTGCTCTGAAATCATGAAGGTCTAAAGTGTTAAGTTAAAGAACTCAATTTTGATAGCTTCAGAAAGCATAGACAATTTGAAGAGTCCGAGGCGAGACGTTCCGATCCGAAAAGATCGGTGGATCGCCTGTAGAATTCGGAGTGGATTGCGATGTCGGATATCGGCAGCGGTGACGAAGGGATTTCTAGTCAGAGTACGTATCCTACAGACGCGGCGCTCCGCCCTGGCCGGCCGGGACGAGCGCCGCATCCGGCAACCATCGCGGCCGTCGACCGCGGTCGACCCAGCGTTCAAAAGTAAATATTTCATTGTTCCCGTTTCAAAATGGCGATTTCGGGCTTGTGACGCCTCCGGTGGCGGTAGCGGAGTCGCCAGTGGGCCGGGAGCTAACGGTTGGCGGCGGAACGGGACCCCGGGTTGGCCCCGGCCGCCAGCCGTCAGAGGTTGATGACCTATCGATTTTTTTGTCTGCGACCTCCCGTCGGCGGGCGGGCCGGTGTCGGCGGCTGCGGTGGAGCGCCCACCGGCGCAGCGTCAGCTGACGGCTGGCGCCGCGCCCCCGGGATCGTGCCCGCGTCCTGCTCCTCGCCACCGGCGGCCGTAGCCTCCACATTCTGTGCAGTTCTTTGTTCTCGACACCTGGTCTTGCTGCTGGAACCGTGATTGTGCAATAGTGAAAGTGGACCGTGTGTGCTTACCTCGCTCGCCTGTGGAAAAATAAGTTTGCTCACATGTTATCTCACAATCAAGTTCAAACAAAGGATTGGACCTTACCAGACTCAGAACGTTAAGTACCCAGTTCTACCAGAGAAATGATGAAGCTATGCAAGTGTTAGAAGTCCTAGAGCTGGTGTAGTGTCGACTGGTACAAGTGTTTATTGTGATTTCCTATTTAGTGAGTTCTGTACCTGGAGAAACAAAGGAGTGCAAGATTCAAGCTGTGGGATAAGTATATATTCAATGCTTAGTGGTATTATACCACTTCCTTCTATGTCATTGTTGTAATTTCTAATGGGAATCTTGTATAGGCCAGTTGAATCTTACAAAAAAGTAACCCTAAAAATGCAAGGTGTGATGTAAAGCTGCATTTTTGTATGTTATTTAGACCTCTTAGGAGTGTGAAACTAGATTTTGCAAGTAAAAAATTTTGTGCTACCCTCATAAAACACAACAAATTACAGACTTATGTTGGTTTTTGCAGTTTAATATAAAAACTATGTGTTGACAGTAGTTGACAGCAGTTAACCACTTTAAAGTATATTATATTTCAAAAAATTTTAGCCCACCCACAGCTCTATATGTCTGATAGTTTTTGAGAAATGAGATTTCAAAAAAAAAAATATAAATATAAAAGTATTAGGACTTTGAGCTTTGCATATTTTTGCTTTTTTTACACGTGTCAACTCTGGACTAAGTATACCAATAACATTCGAGTCGCCTACAACAATATTTTTAGGCACCTGGTGGGCCTTAAATGGTGTTGTAGTGCCTCCGAAATGTTCACGGAATCAGGGGTAGATTCATTTAATGTGATTCAACTCAAAAGATTAGCGGGTTTTATGTCCAGAATAGACATGTGTAAAAATAAAATAGTCGGTAGTCTAGCTGACAGGCTGCTGTGGACTGAAACGTACCGATGCTGGGCTAAAATCGTTACCTAGCTATGTTAGGTATGCTGAGTTTTTAATGTATTTATTTAATGACGAAATAAGATGACACACTGCTTTTATTATTATTATTTATTTATTTTTAATTGAATTTTATGCTATGGATTATGTGTCTGCAATAAAGTTATTTATTTATATGTTTTCAGCCAAATATCAGCACAGCCTTTAATGTTAAGAAAAAAGTTGTGAGATATTAAGTTTTAGCACATTTAATTGCCTTTCACTTAAGCACAAAACAGTGTCATATACATAACCTTCATAATATAGTTCTCTGGAAATGTAGCTCTACATTATACTTTGCATTTTTAATGTACAATTTTAGTGGCCTATTTAATACTAGATCCAATATTAGATTTTCTTTAGTTCAATCAAGATTCTTTTAAGAAATTCGTATTTGTAAAACTGTATTTGTATATTTCATCTGTTTGTAGTTTATAGTATGCATGAAAGCTAAAGAAAGCTTTATATGTCGAAGAACTAATCTTGACAGTTGCAGAGGCACTGGCTGGAATACTGAAGTGTTTGTGTATCATCTAAGGCTTAACAAAAGGTTGTAAACCACTGAGTTATCCAGAAGCCAGTCACAGGAATACTAAATGATTCTAATAGGTATGATCCTATATGTCCACAAAATTGTTGCAAACTGTGTCAAGTGAAACTACTGATTGCTTATCAGTAATGGCTTTCTGTACTGACTACTCTCATTCTTAACTCTTAGTGGTTGGTGAGCTTATTAAATATTACTTGTTGCCATCTGAGAGCTTAGCTTCATTTAGGCCTCTTCGTCCATTCAATCTTGTTCATACATTTTTTTCAGAATCGTTTATCACACTCATTGAACTTAAAAAAACTGGACAAGAGCGAGTCAAACTCGCCCACCGAGGGTTCCGTACAAACTAGTCTATAAAAGGGGGAAATTATATATATTTTTTCCTTCATAAATTGAAAAATATACATCGTAAAAATATTTAAAAACCTGTTTTAGTTTGTGCTAATTAAGCTCTTTCATTTGATACCCCACATGATATGATTAAAGCACTTTGAAATTTTAGTCCCTCCTTGCTTGCATAAAGACCCAATTTTTTTGATTTTGATTAAAAATGTCCAGTTTACGGATTTTTTTCCTATATGTGTACTATAACACAATGCTTCTTGCCAAATTTCATAGTTCTAGGTCAACAGGAAGTAACTCATAGGTTTTGATTCCCTTGTGAGTGTCGAAATGTGCTTTTTTTGAGACATATTTGGCTGTAACTTTTTTTACGAAAACTGAGAAATTTGATTTTTCTTTCTGCAGCAAGAGACTATGGATCTGCATATATGGTTTTAATTTCAACACGATACCTTCACGCGTTCCGAGATACAGGTCTTGACACCTGGATGGACAGACAGACGGACAACAAAGTGATCCTATAAGGGTTCCGTTTTTTCTTTTTGAGGCACTGAACCATAAAAAGATAATCAATAAAAGACAAGTTTTTCTTTTGCTCTGGGTTGTTGTCATTGCAGATCAAGGTTATCAACTTTCTATTCAACAAATTCCTAACAAAAAGGGTGAAAGGTACTTATCATAGTTGAAGCTAAACTAAACATTATGAATTACTTTTACCAAACACTGACAACACTATTAGGAAATATGTTGCAATAAATACATTTAAGATTCTGTCGCGAAATTAGATTAAAATAAAAAAAAAACTACGACAGCAGTGGCCTCAGGTTGCACAAAAATATGCACTAATGTGTCCACTTTGTGCCATCACACAGTTATGATTTAATAAGGTCTGGGAGAAAAGAATAACATAGAATGTACCAGCTGCTTCTCTGGACGTACTATAAAAGTAAAAAAAGTCAAGTCAATTAGAGGGAAAATTGTCATTTATGATAAATGATAAATAAATGATAAATTAGTTTATTGAGATAAAAACGGAAAAACCAATTACCATTATCTCACAATATTCAAAAATTATTCTTAAACAATGTCTTAAACAAATGTCTGAGGATTACAAAATATTCATTATATAAATACAATATCATTTAAAATGACAATACAAAAATGTCAAATGGGCAATACCCCTAGCATGTCAATACAAAAAAATAATTATGTCATACAAAGTAAAATATACCGTTCGGGTAAAAGTACTCAGAGTACCAAGTCAATAAAATCAAAGGTTATCGTCAAAGTCCAATGAATCATCAGGCTTTTTACACCTGTCCCATTGATCCAATTGATTTTCACAATAAGTCAAGGAGGTACTTAAAATAGTCTTCAGTTATCACAAAAGATGTCACAATCAGGGTTGGCAGCAAGGAGTGCGTTTAAGTGGCAACGGGCACGATTCAGGGGCGACATAGAACGTACTGTGCGACCGCGATCTACGTGGAACAGGTCATGCGGGCGACCACGTCTGTTTGCTGGAACCCCGGGCTCGTCCGGTACGAACAGTACGCATAGCAAGTCGTGCAGACGTATAGAATCGACGGACCCCCTAAGCGCCTTACAGCAGATAGTTAGCTGGTCTAGTATCCTTCTAACTTCCAAAGAGTTGTAACCAAGCTGACCGAGCAGGAATTTAGTTGGGTACAGAAACGGATAGTAACCATAAATTTTCTTATACAGCGACCTTAAAAAGGCCTTTTGGACTTTTTCAAGCATTCGCGCGTAGGTGACATGATAGGGGTTCCAGACACAAGCACTCGATTCAAGTTTGCTTCTAACTAAGGAGTTATCATCTCATCATCTCAGCCATAAGAAGTCCACTGTTGGACATAGGCCTCCCCCATGGATTTCCAAAAAGACCGATTGGAAGCGGCTTGCATCCAGCGTCTTCCCGCCACTTGTATGAGGTCGTCTGTCCATGTCGTGGCTGGTCTTCCTACGCTGCGCTTGCCGGTACGTGGTCTCCACTCGAGAACCTTTCGGCCCCATCGGCCATCAGTTCTGCGTGCTATGTGCCCTGCCCACTGCCACTTCAACTTGCTAATCCGCTGTGCTATATCGGTGACTTTTGTACGTCTACGTATCTCTTCATTTCTGATTCGATCTCGTAGAGAGACTCCGAGCATAGCCCTCTCCATAGCTCGTTGCGTGACCTTGATCTTCCTTCTAAGGCCCATAGTTAGGGACCACGTTTCAGTGCCGTATGTCATCACTGGTAACACACACTGGTTGTAAACTTTCGACTTGAGGGACTGGGGAATATTGGACGAGAAGACGCTTTTAAGTTTCCCGAACGCTGCCCAGCCGAGTTGGATACGACGATTGACCTCCCTCGTAAAGTTGGACCTGCCTAATCGGACCGTCTGTCCTAAGTAGACGTATTCGTCAACAACTTCAAGAGTGAAGTTCCCCACAGATATTGGGGTGGGCACTACATGGGCGTTCGACATAACCTTCGTTTTGTCCATGTTCATTTTGAGGCCCACCCGTTGGGAAACTCTATATTGAGGTCTTCGAGCATCGTACTGAGCTCTTCCATCGACTTTGCCATGACTACTATATCGTCGGCAAGGAGTTATACAATGTTTTAATTACTTCAGGATTTTTAAAGTCTCTAGCATTCCGTAGGACGAAGCCAAGGCGCCGGTAAGACTCTTTTGCGAGTTCTGATATATGATCATGAAAAGTTAGACTGCGATCAAAATTTACCCCCAAATCTTTGATACAGTTAACCCTATTTATAGGTACGTATGTATATATTATATTATATATTATATAGACGACGGGCAGACCCCCTGTGACTGCAGGCCAACATTACATCTTAACCTCTAATACCCTCTAATCTCCATACCGTAAATGTGGCGTCAAACGCCCTCATGCTCTTAGATGCTGTGCCTACCCCATAAGGTTTCTTTTAGGAACTAGACATGATTATATCACCTCTTTGCTTAGTAACGTGGTAAATCCGACAAATATTTTTTTCATTATTTGATAATTAAAACTGCCACATTCAATTCTATTTATAAATAATCGGCCAAGTGCGAGTCGGACTCGCGCACGAAGGGTTCCGTACTATCATCTATAATACTACAAAGTTTAGTTCTGTTTATAAAATAACGAGAAATCAACGAAATTCCAAGTAGTAAATTGCAAACTTATAGGTAGGTTTTCGATACACATCCGGGCAGCACGACGACGCTCGCGCGAATACGCGCGGCTATGGCTCGCTCCGTGATGTTACCTCCCCCGCTACCCGCGCGTTCGCGCCAACACCACACCGCGGCGCGGCGCTCGCACCGCGTTTAGATGCACGGATTATTTTCATTTTGTGAGTTTTTATGTATTAGATTAGGTATTTATTTTTATAGTTAATATATTTCTAAATATTTACATACAAATATTCAAGTTTCTACCTGTTAATTAAGATCGAGTAAAAATTGCTTAAAAATTACGTTTGTTGTATGGGAGCCCCCCTTTAATATTTACTTTATAGTTATTTAATTATTTATTTTGAAAGGTAATATACAAGTAAGTATTCTGTGAAAATTTGAAGCGTCTACCTGTTACCGTTTTTAATATTGAGCAAAAAAATACGAAAAAAACACGTTTATTGTATGGGGACCCCCCTTAATATTTTTTATTTTTTATTTTTAGTATTTGTTGTTATAGCGGCAACGGAAATACATCATTTGTGAAAATTTCAGCTTTCTAGCTATCACGGTTTATGAGATACAGCCTGGAGACAGACAGACAGACAGACAGACAGACAGACAGACAGACAGACAGACAGACAGACAGACAGACAGACAGCGAAGTCTTAGTAATAGGGTCCCGTTTTTACCCTTTGGGTACGGAACCCTAAAAACATTGTATTTTTATATGTGAAATAGTGAAGCTGAAAGTGAAAGAGACAACACACAGAATGCAATCTGAACTGGTATCTGAAACCAGTTTCTTCAGATAACTAAATATATCTGTATCATGTGTTCAGTATTGACACACTCAAATAATTTTTTTGCTTGCCAGTGGTGGCACAAGAGTAATGGTTTGTCATCCCCTTTTGGTGATCACTGGCCTTAGTGGTAGTAAGTATGTCTGCCTTCTAATGAGTAGATTTTGGGTTCAATTCCCACCCAGGACAAAAGAGTCGAGCATGGATTTTTAAAAAAGTTAGTTATAAATTATTCTATCGAGTAGTACAAGAATAGAATAGAAAACGTTTATTGTCATAAAAGTCACATTCATAATAATTTAATAAATTGGTATTAGGAAAGTTTCTAATATGTATAATAGTTTCTAATATAGTATGTGTCAAACTTTGTTCGTAATTAACATTAACAATCATATCCTTAAATACTTGTTTTGTGTCTCCCTCAGAAAAAAACAATATAATGAGGGTAGAATCAAGTTATATTGTATTGTGGAATGTTAGCAGATACTATTACATCGACTGTGTAGGGGCCTCGTCAGACTGATAAACTTAGAAAAAAGAAATAATTATGTGGATAAGGGAAAGATAAAAATATTTATATAACAATATTTAGAAACGAAATTCCAAAAATATTCTATCAGCTGTAAAAGGGCTGTGTCATAAAGGTACACTAATATTATCATTTTTATACTAACACCTAAGACAATAGGATAAAATCTTAAAATATTACGAAATTCATTATTAAAATAAATATATCAGCTGTATAGGGGCCTCGTCAGACTACTAAACTAAACAATAATTAAAATTAAATTGAATAAATTATACAATATTAAATTAAATAAATTATATATATTTTATGATAGAATTAAGACTTCATGGTGGAATTGTAAATTTAAACTAATTATAAATTATTTATTAGTCTCCATTTACAATAACTGGTAGGTAGTCACTGTAGTCATTATTTAAAAATTCTGATATTGTGTAGATTGTTTTAGATAGAAGCAATTTTTTTACATTGGCGCGGAACCTGCTTTCTGTTTCTATCTGTTGAATCCGTTCTGGAAGCTTGTTATATAATTTCAGTCCCATCAGTTTAGGTAATTTTCCTGTCATCTTTAATCTGTATGGTATTGGTATCAGGTAGTTATTACTATTTTTACATTTCCTAGTCTTCGGAGTATTTTTCTTTTTGTATTCGTGCAAATTTGAGCGAACATATTTCAATATGTCGTAAATATATACGGAGACTGATGTCAGTATCGACAGATTTTTTAAGTTTTCTCTGCAAGTATCCCTAGATTTACTTTTCGTGAGTACTCTGATAGCCCAAGTTTTGCTTAGTTTGCTAAATGGTATTGTGTGAAAATGTCCATCAATATTTACTATTTCTGCCTTACATACCTAGTTATGTACACCGATCCCTTCCATTTGATCATTTCACTTTTCTAATTATATTACATTAAATCATTAGTAATCGTCGACTTGACCACAGAATAAGCAATAGTTCACCACTTGATAATACATTCCCGACGCCCTGGCACGGGACCCGCCAGCCATCCTTTTTTTGTTACAGTTTTTTATGCTTAACTGTAATTTCTAATTTTAAATATGTGCATGTTAGGTAAGTTAGTTATAGCCCTGCCACCATGGCGAATAAACGTCTTTAATTTTAAAATTCAATGATTTTATTTATTATTAACCATCCTTCCGGCCCGTCGTGACTGCCCGCCGAAACTTGTCTACCTACATTTGGATCCCTCTTGGTCAGGGTCTTCCCAGATATTTCTGTGAAGGTAGGTTACTGTAACGGAGCACAGCCTTGGGATGCTGGCACAACTATTGGCCACCTCTATTGCATCAGGTGTCATGTTGCAGAGTTGATCTGGTGTTTTCTCGTGGAGTCCCGTTGTTAGTCTGATCTGTTCAGTGGACTTACAGTGTAGTAGCACATGGTCTACAGTGTCGTTTTTTTGTAGAAAGCCTTGGCACAGTGGGCTACCTGTAGCTCCCATCTTGTGCAGATGATAGTTCAACTCCCAATGACCTGTGATGATGCATATCATTAGGCGGAGATCCAAATGTACACATTAGTTGTGTTTGTATATTTTCTGTAAGTAATATAGCTAAGTGCGTGTCGTGCCACGCGTAATGTACGGTTTCGAGTTTCAATGAAATTTGCATAAAATTTTCACAATATCTTCTCAAGAACATGTTTTAAGTTGATCAACTTTTACTTGTTAACATGTAATTCCTACTTAGCGGTGATAGTTTTTGTTTTAATTACATCATATATTATGTTAGTAGTATGATTTGTTTCATATCTTCATAGTCAACAGTTTAGCTGGCAGAGGTACTTGACTTGACTGTAACAAAAATTATCACTTCAAAGCTTAATAATTTTGCTAATGGATCCCTGAATTGAAAAGTGGTTTTCACACTTCTAATGTTTTTTGATTACTTATCCAATGATGAAAATGACACAATGAGTATAATGTGTAATAATGAAGAATGATGTAGAAAATGTGTATGTATATCAGCACAGCACACAAATAACATTTACATAGGAAAACTGGTCAAAGGATGCTTAAGATAGGCTTCGCCTAGTTTGGGGTCCATTGGAACCTCTACTTCATGCTGATCTTGATTCAGATAGTAAGATTTTTTTTTGTAAGGTTTTCATGATTGTTTTTGTTACTTGTAATTAAACAAATTTTAATGGATTTGTTTCCTATATCTTACATAATTTTATGACCTAACGTTTGGAACACTTTGCAGCATCTGTGATAACTTTACGATCTTTAAAAATGTTTTATCACCAACACTAGAGTTAGTCTTAGTAAATATTAAAGCCTGGGTTGTGTTGTGGTTGACAGGCTGCATTTGACCATAGCGCACTTGATGTTAAGAGACGGTGTAGATCAAGTCTGAATGCACACATAGACTGGCTCTCAAATAAATCTGTTCACCTCTAAAAGTCAATTCAGATATAGTAAAGATTAAACTCACTACTGGCAATACTGGCGTGTGTACTCTTCCCATATACATTGGGTTATTTTTGTTTTACTTTCAATATTCCTTTGTTCCTATTATTTTCCTTGTATTGGCTTTCGAGTGGGAGGGCTCATCTTTGTATATTTTTCTAGGGCCTCTTGTCCTTATTCTGAGACTGCTTATTTCTTAGGAGTTTTGTTTTGTTCATAAGTAGTAGTTTTTTTATGCTTCTGCTTGACTGCCAACTGATATTGACCGACAATTGTTGTGTTGTAGATTTTGAGTTGTATGAAAGAGTCCTAATGATCTTGTCTCTGTAGTCCTTCAGTGCAGTAGTACTTGTTCTACAAGCTGAACAACAACAGGCTTCTCTGACTTTGTGCAAGTGGTCATTATTACTAGCAAGAAGGCTTAGTATTAAACTCCCATTCACAATCAACAAGACACTAACAAGTACCAATAGTCCAAGTACCAACAGTCCAAGTACCAACAGTCCAAGACCAACAGTCCAAGTACCAACAGTCCAACTACCAACAGTCCAACTACCATCACTTTTTACATCTTCACAAAGACTTTTAACTATCTCTGTTAGTGCCACAAAAGCAACTAACTATTCACATGAGTCAAAATAGACATATAAAAGTTAATTTTCTCTGGTTTACACCCAGAGTGCCTACCCTGTGGCAATCAATTAAACTGAAGAGAGCAATCATGAGATGGCTACATTTTTCCTCCTTAACCGACTATGACATGCAATGTGTTGTTGAATTCTTTCTGTGCCTCCTGAGTGCCATAAGGTTAATTTTTTTTCCATAAACTTGTAATACCTCAATCGTAAAAAAGAAAAACTTGTTTTGATCTTACTTAGTTGTAATACACAAGCGGTATTTTTTGCGTGTTGGTGTATAAACATCCTCACAAACTTTTGCGTTTATCCATTTTCAAGAGAAAAAAATTCAAATTTTCATAGTTGTTCTTCCAGTCAAGGACATTAATATTCTCGTTTGAATATACAATGTTGCAAGCAGACATACTACCTTCTACGTAATGTCTCTATGTATAATTCATAATTATGTGTAGGTATAAAAGATTCTGCATATGAATAATGTGAAAATCTGTGATACCTACTACAGCATTGTCTCATGTCTCAAGTAACAAGTAAGTATTAAAAGATAAACAAAATACCCAGCAGCATAAGACAGGTTTCATGATTCAATTTACGATTGCGTTAAGACTACTGTCGGTAACAATTTTAATTTAGTTTATATACAGTGCTTATTTTAAAGCTTATTTTAGTAAAAATATTATTTAACTTTTACAAAACAATATTCTTTAAGTATGCAGTGTTTACAACTGGAAGGGCTTGGGTTATTCGATAAAAGCTATATATTGACATAGATAAATAATTCTATATCTCATCATTAGCATTATCATCTCAGCCACAGAAATTCCAATATTGGAATTAGGTCTCCTCCACGAATTTCCAAAAAGACCGGTTTTGGTGTACATTGTATAACCAGCGTCTCCTCTCCTGCCACGTGGCTGGTCGTCCGACGTTGAGTGTGCCGATGCGTGTTCTTCACTCGAGAACTTTTCGGCCCCATCGGTTGGCAGTTCTGTGTGCTATGTGCCCTATCCCTTGCCACTTCAACTTGCTACTTCGTTGGACTATGTTGATGTGAGTTTCGTCCGTCGACGGATCCTCATTTCCGATTCGATCTCGTAGACATAGCTTGTTCCTCTTATGAGGGTCCGTAAGTGACCATGTTTCGGTGCATCACTGGTCGCGTTTATTGTATCTATTCCACTCGAGTATATTGAACGAGGAGAAGTTTTGTAATGTCTCGATACCGAGAATAGAGTTCTGCACTAGTATTGAAGTATGGGGTATTTCCACCGTTTTATGTTCCTGTATTCGGTCGGACAGCTTTGACGTTGTACAAACTCGTCAGCACTTTAATATACTGATAGTCAATACGGACGCATCGCTGCAGACATACCCAGCTCTGGATCGTATCAAAAAACCTTCGACTTGATCCACAAAGGCTACGCGTAGTGCCAATATAGTTATACTTTTTGGTTTTATTTAGTCTGACGTGTATTGTGTTTGCCGACTTGTCATTCTTCCTGAAAATGCCAAAGTTCATGGTACCTATATGGAGTCGCATGTCTAAGTTAATTGTTAGTAGACAATTCTCTACGTTTCGTGTGTAACAACTGCGTTCAAACTCCATCGTCTGTAATTACCTGATTTTCGCCCGTAAAGCGGACGGTATAGCGTGAGTGGAGCGGCCGGCATCCGTTCGGTACGCTCTTTGTTACGCAAATCCCGCGCAACTGGCAACACCGCTCGGTTTCGATAATCGCTTCCATTCTATGCGTCTGTTTTTTCTAGACTTGCGAAAGAATCGAACCCCGAGCGCGTCCGTGGTGCCCGCGCCGGAGCGTTGCATAATGTAGTCATGGTTTCTTCATTCACCGCGGCTCGAGTCGCGCCTGTTTTTTCTGCGAAAACTACAGGTTTCACTTTTTTTGCGCGTCTGGCCAGTGTCTGCCACAATGGCGTCTGTTGGGGGTCGATGACCCGCCTTGAACTAGTTACATAACGCGTGTCTGGTGCCCGCGGGGCGCGGGGCGCGGGCGAGCGCTGGTCTGCAGGTCCGCCGGCCCCTGTGCCGGCCCCTCGCGTCGTACGCGGCCGCGCCATCCGCAGCCTCCGAGAGCCTACTTGGCGTTGATTGATGTACGCAATGCTTGCGAAACGGTCGCACGCGAAACCATGCAAAATTAGCACGATAGCATCATTGACCTTTGAGTTCCAAAAGCTCGATAGTTGATTTACGCCTACGCTCCGCAGAACGGTTTAGAATTGCGAGTTGCGTCATGTCTACCGTCAATTTCACACAATTTTCGCGAGTATTTGTCAATCTATTAGGCACGTTTCGCAATATACGAGGCCTCGACAGTCGACAGTGACACCCTGCACTATAGATATTGTGCCGTATAAACGCTTATCTACTTCTAAATAGGTATATATACGCGTCGTTCGCATAACGAATAAATTATTACGTATAGAAATTGGATGAAATTAATGTATATACCTATAAGTTTTTCAAAATAGTAGCTGGCTAACATGCTACTAAACTGAAGGCAATGTACATTGTGACTGCCGAATAATGAACCGAAATACTTATTTTGAATTAACTTAAAAGAACTGTTATCGGTTCACAAACGGTGAAGTTATCGCACACATACATTCGCACATACAAAGCCTGCTCGAGAATCTCATTTTAGAAGTCTGTAAAAAAATATTTACTGATCGCTCTACCGACAAGTACAACTCGCTCTTTACTATGATCTTTTATTTATGAACACTTCATAAATCAATATTTTATTTGAAGTTCTCGTTGAGAAGTAACAAGTAAGCAATGTTAGGGGCGAGATATTTTTACATTTTTACATAAAATTTTATCTAAAACCAAATCAAAATTTGCTTTAACCGTTGACCGTTGATTTATTACACTACAGTTTCCTTTGCATTACATAATTTACTTCATTTCTGGTGTATTTCCCTCAAAATTATAAATATTTTTTTCTATAAAAATGGAAATAATTTGCATATTAGAATGATAGGGTACGGCAAGGATGAGCCAGGTTCAGCCGGGGCGCGGGGTTCCGCCCGGTATAATGCTAATTGTGAACGTTTGCGTCCCATCTGCAGTGACCGTATTGAAACGTTCGCTACTGTCATCTGCCGTGTCCGTCTGTTTGTCCCCAACGTCGGCTAATCACTCGATTATCGCGCGTGTAATCGTTTCTGCCGGTATCCGTTAACGGCTGACCTTATTCCGCGTTTCCTTTGTGCTCTCGTTTGCGACCCGAGCCATTCAGCTCCCGATCCGGCCCCGATCCTGATCTAATCCTTATTCTCTTATATTCTCCGTGTCACATGTATAATCTGACGTTTGTAGTATTCTTTGTCCGTCCGTACCTCGGGCTCGTCCGCTCGTGTCTTGGTCGTCCTTTCTTCGATCACCCTGTAATCTCGCGCTTGGCAACCGAAGTAAATCAGGGTCAGTCGTAACTATTATTTGTCTATGGCGCGACGCCGTAACACGGTCGGGGACGGTTCGCCGCGCCAAACGTACATTTGCAGTTCGGGGATGGAGCTAGCGTCGGTTTTTCCCCGGCCGCTTACAGAACTCTGTAATTCTTTAATTCGACTGTGACTCTTTTAATTTGGTCGAGCTAAATCGGCGAAGGCTTCGCGGTTAGTGTACATATACTGTACGCCACAAACTCTTTTAATATTGTCGACACAAAGGACTAAATTCGTGTCGTAAACCGTTCGTATCCGTCCATCGGCGGCTCACTTTCATTTTTTTATGATGATGACCCAGTTGCTTCCTAATTCTCTGAATATCCACTATATTTAACGTACGCGTCGTATGTGGGCCGTAGGTACTCATACTGTACATTGTAAAATGTTAATATTAATGATAAAGGCAACGTAAGCCGTTTTTGTCGGGTTTTTAAGTTTTACAAAGTTATACCTTTTTGTCCTGCTCATTTTATTGTAAAAAGCGTAAAAGGTATAGATCTTGTAACTTTGATGCACATTGTTTAAAATGACTCTTGTAGCATTTCCTGCCTTACTGAAAAATGTTGCTTAACTTCAAGCAATGCTTAACATATTTTATCAACTTCTGGCTGACACGTAATGAAACTTGCGGAGGAAAGAAGACAGAGGAATTAAGACGTTGGTTAAAGTTAAGTAACGTTTTTCGGTAAGACCCTTATTGTTTGGCACATCGTACATAATTATCTACTCGTATTATTTTGTAATGATATCTGTACTCCCTTGCAATACAATGTCGCCACATTCATTTATCTCGGAGCGCTGACAGCGCCGTTGTTTCATGTGGGGTCCGGTTCAGTTACGTCGCGTCCGCGTCGGTCCGGGGATCACCCGTGTCAGCTGCGCCGTGTTATCGGACCGAGCAGACGCTCTCGCACTAATGGAGCTCACTGAACTGATGTGGGTACCCACATCGGCCTGTTGTCACGGTAGCCAGAAAATTCTCCAACGAGGGATTAGAACAATTATCAAAGGTGAATGCCCTGATGCGCTGGGTATTGATCTCTACTGGGTGAACCAATTTTTAGGGTTCCGTAGTAATTACGAGAAACCCTTATAGTTTCACCATGTCCGTCTGTCTGTCCGTCTGAATGTCACAGTCATTTTACTCGGAGACCTCAAACTAAACAAATCAACCTAAACGAAATCTTTATCTACATAAACGAAATTTGGCATGCGCTCTGGGAACCGTTACAGAATGCCGCACCCAAATTATCAAACAAATAAAAAGAAGGATGATTTTTATTTTAAATTTTAGCAGTTTTTTTTTAAATTATATTAAAATAAATAGCTCATGTCTGGAGCAGAAATGTTGAGAGGATTGTCGAGCTGAGTTATAACGACTATAGTTCAAAATTCTATTATTTATATACAAAATATAAAGAAGCCCATAAAAAGGTACATAATAATAAACGTAATATGCGTAAATAATTGACCAATGGGAGTGATGTGACGAAATGAGTTCCTTCCAGCGGTGTGTGCGGGGGGGGGGGGGGGGGGGGTGAGACAGAATATAATAAAGTTTATTGCGATCTGTGATGGTTGGTACATGGAGAGAGATATTATATTCAATTTAGTTTCATCAGATATCCTAACGGACATGAAATAGGAATGAGGTAGGTACGTATTTTAATTACCTTATATACCTAGTCTTGCCATAAATATTGTCACGAAGAAAAAAAATATTTTTTTATTGCAAATAATATTTATTACTTTTACAGTGTGTTAGTTTAATACATAAATATAAAATAATTTAAAATATAAAACCTTATTCGAAGTGGTATCCATTGGCTGCAATACAGTCCTTTAAACGTTGAGGCCAGTTATCAATAGAAGCACGCACTCTTTCCATGGGAAAATTCTTCACTGCCAATCGTATGGATTGTTTTAGGGACTCCAAATTATCATGGCGTTTAGAGCAAGCCATACTCTCTAAAACTGACCATAAATCATAATCCAGCGGATTAAGATCAGGACTAGACGACGGCCAGTCTTCAGCTCTGATGAAGTCCGAAACGTTCACTTCCAACCAAGACTGCGTGGACCGAGCTTTATGACCTGGCGCCGAGTCTTGTTGGAAGGACCATACTTGGTTATTGAACATGGTGTTGTTAAGGGGCTTAACTACCTTCTCAAGAATGGTATTTTGATACACTTGTGCCAATGTTTTGATACCTTTTTCACAAAAATATGGCTCAGTCACTCCTTCATAGCTAACACCCCACCAAACCATCACTGAAGTCGGATAATGCCCACGTTGCACTCTGTCGACTAATTGGGAAGCTTCCTTAGAGCTTTGAGCATAAATACGGTCATTTTGTTTGTTAAAATGTTGCTCAATTATAAAGATTTTCTCATCCGTAAACTAAATTTTTCTATGACCTCCCTTTGCGTACCGCTTCAGTAGTTTTTTCGATTTTACCACCCTATTCTTTTTTAAATTATCAGTTAAAAAATGACCAGTGCGTCTCTTATAGACTGCAAGTCCTAAGTCATCTTTTAAAATACGCGACATGGTTCTGGGTGCTATCTTCATCTCCCGAGATAAAATCTTTTGCTTTCGGACAGGATTTCTTCGAATTCTTTCCCTTACTGCTTTGACCACCTTTTTAGTACGAACACTACGTGGACGGCCAGATCTTTTTCTGTCACAAACAGAGGAGGTCTCATTGTACCTATTAATAGCCCGGTACACAAACATTTGACTAATACCAAGCGTATGGAGAGTTTTAAAAATTGCATTTGGCTCCATACCAACTTTGTGTAATGCAATCACAGCGATTCGGTTCTCTTTATCACCCCACTCCATTTTAATATCGCAAAATATTGTACAATGTATTGGCGCCAAAATTAGAAAACCCAATGAACAATCGTATAAAAATGACAGATTCCAAATTCAAATGTAATATCTTTCTTATTTTTAACTGTAACAGTATTTATGGCCAGACTAAGTATAAACATGTTATATGTTAACATAACAACTCTACACGGCAAGCCTATGAATAAGTGTATTCATGTTTCCCGATTGATTTCCGAAACATGTCTCTGAAAAAAAGTCTGTGAATGTTATCGTTTTATTCCTTCTCGCTAAACATTTCGTTTCTTGTCATTATTATACAGAATACGGGACTAACAAACAAAAACAGTTTGTAACGGTATACGTGAATACTAGTCCTTAATGGCGGTATACGTGAATACTAGTCCTTAATGACGGTATACGTGAATACTAGTCCTTAATGACGGTATACGTGAATACTAGTCCTTAATGACGGTATACGCGAATACTAGTGTCCTTAATGACGGTATACGTGAATACTAGTCCTTAATGCCTTTTTTTCTTTTTTGTCGTAGGTTCTCTTTATTTAATGTCAACAAGTATCTGTTTAAAATGATAAACAAAATACCCGACTGGGGAAAAGCGGTTTTTCAGTGTAACTTACGATTTCGTTACGCTTAATACGATTTTGAGTGCACGCTTTTATTTTAAGAAATTATAAAACACTAATAATGTAAAAGAAAAATCACAGTTTTTATTTTTGTGAGAGTTATTTTAATTATTATTAAAAAAATATATAACCTATGACACTCAGGATGTTAAGATGAATCTAACGACATCTCTCTAATCAAAATCGGTCAAGCCGTTTAGGCTGTGGGAGGTAATGTAGAAACATAATATACATTCATACCCGCATACACATACATACATATTTTATACATAAATACATACAAACATACATAATTACATATACTCGAAAAACATAACCCTCTTTCTTACACAGTCGCGTAAAAAATCCAGTCAAATTCAAGTATAAGTTACGTTAAATGTTAGACAACAAAATAGATAGTTTAAAAATTTCACACATCCGACGGGGCGCGCTTAATACATATCCTTCTATATATCCGCCTTCACAAATATCGAACATATAAGTATAACACATGTACATATTTTAGCACGAGGATGCATGATTTGTCCGCGTTCCCGCCACCTGACACTATCGGTGTTGCTCTCTTGTCCAGAATCCAGAATGCGGAATATCCGCTCAACACTATAACTCCGAAGTTAAGTAAGTAACTCGAGAGATCTCCAAGTTGGCTAACTTTAGGCAGTTTCATTCCATAATCCGTGTTGAGTATCAATTGGTCTTCAAGAAACTATTTGCATTTGTAACTTATTGAGAACGTTTTGGGACTTTATTATTATTATTGGTTTCTAGGTCCAATGCATACTTTCCGATTTATTCTGATATCAAGCTATACTTTGAAAAACTTAAACTCGGCTGCCTTCTTGATAGTGCTTATCCTTCTCATTTTTATCTCGTAAAATTATTTTTAATAGTACCTAATCAATTTGATAGTTTTACTGACGTGCGTAATTGACATGCATCGAGTTGAAGTTGAACACGCGAAGTAGTTCTTTGATTCATTTATTTTGTTATCAAGCACATTTTATCTTGATTTTTACCCAAGTGCACAAGAAGGAGCATACTTTGATCAGTGAATAATGCCACCAAATCCAGCATATTGTATTGTTAATGGCGTCCTATAGTCTATTAGCTGTGGCCCTCGGTCTCACCCGCGTAGTGATGTAAGACGATGGTGATGATGAATGGTGATGATTTTGATTAAATGTAGCCTTCGCAACGTAACGTTGGTCTCCATGTTCTCAGCTATCTCTGTACAAATTTACTTAACAATAAATGAAGCCGTTTGTCGTGAAAAGGTACTTACCTAACAACAGAGACAGAGTAACTTTCGTTTAAGATTAGTTAGGATTAGGATGTATGCCGAATGATGTATGAGGAGAGCCGGTGGAGCGCGGCGGGTGAGGCGGGCTCCTCGTGTAACCCTAGCTCGCTCGCAGGCTACCTGCGCGCGCGCCGGACTGTGACCTCTCGTGTTACGCGATACCGTGATACGGGCTCTCGTACGCAACACTAGTCTGCCTGCACTCACATATTGTACTTCTTCGTATAGCGACTTGTTTTGTAACGATATGGAAAGATGAAGAATAAACCCCAATGAAGTGTTTAAGGCGCCATCAGCCTAAATTCTCTGCCTCACTCACAATTGTAACATTATTGAATATATAACATTTCTGAATACTGAATAGATTTAAGGAAAGTCATGTATACATAATATAATTTAACTTGACAATGTTTTTATCAAACCTTCAACAATAAAATCGTTTTCATTAAACCAAATCTTAAACATACTTGCAAATATGGAATCGAAAATACCGTCTCCATGTCCACGTCGCGCCTACGGACAGACGGACAGGCAAAGCCGAACGCGTGGGAATGGGAACTGAAGGATGCATGGATTATTCTAATCCGTACTCGTGTTATCAATGCCATGTTCGCATGTTGCTCATATTTATGTGATGCGATGCGATGCGATGACATGCTGGGTCAATTGTCTAACGTCTAACGTTTGTTACCTGACGACTGAACCCACCACCGTCGTGAAATATGGCAAGTGCAGGTTATATGCCTACTTCATGAGGACATGTATCATTCTATACCTCCAATAAAACCGGACAAGTGCGAGTCGGACTCGCCCACCGAGGGTTCCGTACAAACTAGTAGATAAAAGGAGGAAATCATATATTTTTTTGTTTTTCTTCATAAACCGAAAAATATAATACATCGTAAAAACATTTAAAAACCTGTTTTAGCTTATGCTAATGAAGCTCTTCCATATGATACCCCACATGATACGGTTAATTCACTTTAAATTTTGGACCTTGATTCCTTGCATAAAGACTATTTTTTGTGATTAAATAAAAAATGACCAGTTTTCGAATTTTTCCTATATGTGTACTATAACACAATGCTTCTTGCCAAATTTCATAGTTCTAGGTCAACGGGAAGTACCCCATCGAAATGTGTGTTTTTTAAACGGTTTTCTTTTGCTTGACCTGTTTGTTTATTTATTTGTTTGTTTGGATCAAATTTAATATGTAATTGAAATTTTACCCCCTTGCAGTTGACGGATCGATCTGAAATTTGGTATAAACCTTTAGTCCTGATGACAATACAAATTAGTATATTCTGTATTATTGTAAATTCAAGGTGGCCGCCGCCACAAAATGCCGGATTCATATTTTAACACAACCCCCACAATATGGGTATCAAATGAAAGGGCTTTTCTAGTAAAATACAGTAAATACATTACCTATATCATTATCTTTCTTTTCAATAAAACCGTTTAACTAAAAAAGTTTTTTTAAGTAAGTACTTGTTTACGACATATTCGGCTGTAACTTATTTTTTACGAAAACAAAAATTTTATTTTTCTTGCTGCAGCAAGAGACTATGGATCTGCGTATATGGTTTTAATTTCAATTCGATACCTTCACGCGTTCCCGAGATAAAGGTCTTGCGCTTGACACCCGGACGGACGGACAGACTGACAACAAAGTCAAAGTAAATTTATTTGTATCAAACATGAGTAGCATGCACTTGATGTTATTTGTTTTATAGACCTTCTAGTTATGCCTGATGAGGTGTACAAATCAGAGGCGCGCTATTCAAATTTTATATAATTTATTAATACAATATTATTATTTAATTTATATGTCAAACAAAGTGATCCTATAAAAGGTTCCGTTTTTTCCTTTTGAGGTACGGAACCCTATAAATCAAGGAAAAGTTATGCGTTTTTACGAGTTTTCTATTAAGTTCATCAAAATGTTGAATTTGCTATTACAATAAAATAATGTACTGTAATGCTGCAGCCAGGGTCGACGATGGAGCGCGTTTGCTTAGAAGTAACCTTATATCTATGTTAGGATCTGCCATTTCAGGCCTTGTAGAAACAAACGAAATTGAGATTACGAGACGGATTCGTTTATGTCATACAAATAATACTCCCACGTGACTCAACAATTTATCATCAATATTGGAAGAGGAAGAGGCTTCTGCAGAGTGAAGGAGGTCTCCCGGGCTCCGTCCATGAGACGCCCCTCGCTTGTCTCGTGTCACTTCGTTCTACGTCTCGTCTACGTCGAGTCTGTATCTATGTGAGACGCATTACATCATACTGTACAGTCCAAGTTTCCTCTTGCCCTTTTATATGTACTCACGAAATCTTTTCTTATGGATCTCCTTCAATACAGAAGTTGGAGAGACCACTGGGAACTTTGTGTGTACCTCTCGATCTTGTCCTCATCTCTAAGTGAAGTTACCGTTGAACAACTCTGCAATTATGATAAAATACGTACTACACAGGAATGGAATTCTTTGCCGCCATCTCTGTTTTGTTGAGAACTACAATCTTGGAATTTTCAAGGCTAGAGTGAATCAACGAGCTCCATTCTCGGCCACACCGTCTTTAACATTAGGCGAGTTGATGGTTAATCGTAGATCTATTTTGCGTAAAAAGATCGTGGCAGGCCTCGGTTGTTGCTACTAAACTTTAGTACCGTTAGGATGAGCCGAATGCCAGTGAATGATCCGTGGCCGTAGCTCCGGTTTCCATTAGTAGTAATAAGCAATGCCTACGAATTCATATGTGCTATGATAGCTTATTTACGGGCGTCCTTGTGAACGGTATTTCTAGGAGCAACGGCAATACATACGTTAATCACTGAGAACTTTGATTAATAAATAAATAAATATTAGTGGACATTTCACATATACCATCTAACCCAAACTAAGCAAACCTGTACTATGGAAACTAGATGGCTGATAGGATACATATATACTTTTTTTGTAAATACATACTTAGATACAAAGAAACATCTAGACACGAACAAACACCCATGCTCATCATACAAATGTTTATCCTGGGTGGGGATCAAACCCACGACCTAGCTTAGCAGGTAGACATACTACCAACTGAGCTGCGAGGCCAGTCAAATTGATAAAAAGTAAAAAAATATTATTATACTAATAATAATAATAAGCTGGTGCTCTCCAGCACAGGAGTAATACCCAAATATCTTCACCACAGCACTAATCTATTAAACTTACCTAAAAACATCTACATAACAATGCAGAAAGCTGCGATCCTAAATACTTGCCGCATCGTACGAAAATTTTTGCAAGAAGAAGCACCTACATTAGAAAATGAACACCACTTGGTTTAGGCCCGTGGTGATTTCATGCTACCGAAATTGCTTAAATTTCGAGATAAAAAAATAATCTGATAATAATAATATTATTATCACTTCACTTCTTGGTCACTCACTATAGGCCTTGCTCGGGGTCTCTGCGAGGTCGTATTAGAAACTAAGAGATCCGTAGACATAACATAGCGCATTAGCAGGTTGAAGCAGTGCAGTGCAGTGGGCAGGGCTCATGGCACGTAGAACTGACGACCGATGGGGCCCAAAAGTTCTCGAATGGAGACCACGAACCGGCGCACGCAGCGTGGGAAGACCAGCCACGAGGTGGACAGATGACCTCATACAAGTGGCGGAAAGATGCTGGATGGAAGCCGCTTCCAATCGGTCTTTTTGGAAAACCATGGGGGAGGCCTATGTCCAGCAGTGGACTTATGGCTGAGATGATGATGCTGCCTTTATCTTTCAATTTCAGATTCTTGTAACTTATTTCAGTTCCCCTTTGGTACACTCTTAATTTTTCTTTTTAATCGTTGACATATAACTGTGAAATTTGGCAAGAAGCATTAATATATAGTATACATAAAGAAAAAAAAACGAAAACTGTACATTTTTAATTTAATTTTGAAAAATATATATATACGTGTTTGTATACGAGGAAGGAGGGTCCAAATTTTAAAACACTAACCGTATCATGTGGGATATCATATTATGAAAGTGCTTCATTAGCACTTAAGCTAAAACCGGTTTTAAAATATTTTTAAGATGTAATTTTTCTGTTTATGAAGGAAAATACTATAAAAAATATCTAGACACGCAGTAGCGTGTCAAGCCAAGTTCAAGCTAACAGAACTGGCGTGCAGCACCGTGTGTATATTTATCTCGAACCATTTGGAGCCACTTTTGACCTTCTCATAACTCAAAAACTACTTCACATAACCATGTCAAATTTGGCTCGTATATTGAGACCGGCGAGATACATATGTGCTCCAAATTTCATAAACACACCTCAAACGGTTATTTAGATATTAAAGTCCAAAAATCGCCAATTTTATCACTGACTGACCTGTAAATCAAAATTCTAACCCAGTTCCAGATGACCTAGAAATTTCAAATTTGGCATCCAGATAGGTAGTTAGTTGGCTGAAGGAAAAAATCCGAAACTAGTAAAGTTTTATCATTTTATTATAATTTTTCAATCAATTGATTCCATTAGGAACACTTACTTATAGTGTCTGTAATGTAAGAATCAGCAATTAAAATTGATGACAGCCGGTCTTTATGTGGATTTTAATGTCTTCACGTGAACTCGTATTTTCAGTCATAAAAATCCGAGTGGAGCTCGGTCGTCCAAGTAATTGAAATTAATAACACCAAATGCATGTTGTATCAATCATGTTAAACGGAAATAAATTTACTTTGAATTTGGCTGCAAAAACCTCTTTTCTGCAGCCGGGTATTTTGTTTTTCTCCTAATATAAATACCTACTTATTATCCAAATGTATAATAATATAAAATATAAATATGTGACCGTGTTAAGACGTGAATTTAGTGCGATAAATGACATGCGTATAAATATAAGTAGTCGAGATTTGTAACGTGCCGATTTAAGTAAAGTAAGTAAAGTACATAATGTAGGTGAGATGTGATGGGTGTGGTGTGTGGTGTGTGGTGTGTGGTCCTGTGGTCCGTCTGGGGAGCCAGCTCTGCGGCTCCTTGTGGAGGTCGCGTCCACGCGCCGCCGCGCCGCCGCGCCTGAACGTGACGGTCCACAGTATGATTATTATCGACCGGAAAATAGGACATCCTGTTTTTATTTTTTTATTCGATAGAAAGGACATTTTTAAAAACACGACTAAACTTCCCGTGTGTTAATTTTGTATAGAACGCGAGATATGATTTTTTCTTTATTTTTTCTATGGTTTCCTAAAAAAAACCGAAAAATTACAAAATACCTAGTTGTGTCCAATTTGTGCAACATCTTTCATAGTATCTTGATACACGTATTCGCAATGTATATATTAACCAAATCTATTTGACTTTAATGGTACTCTGGACGGATTATTAAGTAAAAATGCATATTTTATTTTTTTATGAACTTATCCAAAGGTTTTCGGATCCAGTTCCCAGATTAAACAATTGCCCTTACGTCGTGGTATATTTACAAAAAAAAAAACAAATCCTAATGTTGCTGGATATAGGAGTTATGAATTTTTGAAAATTGGCAGTAGGGCTGCTAACAACCAAATGGTAAAAAAAAAAATATTTTCTATCTATAGTTATCTAAACTTTAAAACAAATTAGGCAATTAACATAATACAAAAATATTTTAATAAATGGTTGAATTAAAAAAAAAACGCTTAGTTTTTTTATCATGTATATTTTAAGTCATTTAAAACATGAACATGACTAAGTGACTAAGTTTATTGAAATAATTTGAACTAATTTTATTTTTGTGCTATTCGTATGTATACTTATAATGAATGCAGCAGGATTCAACAATGAAATTTATTTCATAGGAATAATAGTTTTAGTGGATAAAATATGAAAAAAATAATACACATCTCAAAAAAAAAAAAAAACAATCCGAGTTCAGAGATATAAATATTCAAACATTTTGGTTGATGAGATGTTTTATCCCTTTTCCGCGAAACAACAGTTGGTATTGAATTTGTACGGCGCTCGTAATGGGTAACATCATCTTTCGCGATGGTGTGCTTTCTATTTAGATAGCATATCAAGAAATTGAAAGCTTGTAACTTTCTTTTTTATTTAATATTTTAATTTTGTTTAATTTTGATGAAATTATATGTATAAACGAAAAGTATGTATTTACAAAAAAGTATGTATATACATACATACACACTTATGGTCAAAACCATAACCCTCCCATTTTCTTCGCCGTACTCTGGTTAAAACACAGAGGTACTTGGTATTAAATTCCGCTAGATTTAATTCCAAGACCTGCAGATAGTAAGTCAGATTGTCCCCTAACTAGGCTGTAGGAACACTGAAACACTAGTATACAAAATCAAAAATATAAGTTCATGATACAAAAAAAAAATTTTTTTTTTTTTTTTTTTAGAATTGACAACCCTGAAACCATAATTATCATAGAAAACTTTAAAAATTGATAAGTCCCATATCCAGCAATATTAGTGTCTGTTTTTTTTCACTGACTGATGAATAAAACGTGAAAATATCGAATCCAAATATTGAGAAATAAAGCAATGGAAAAAAAAACTGAAAAGACCAAAATGGGTATTTCTCAGAATTTATACGATAATTTGAATATTTCTAATTTTAATTGAATACTCATTACAAAGCTTTTGTTAGTTTCACTTGCTGGAAAGTGAAATATAAGGTAATTATTATGTAAAAACTATTTTTGTGAAATTTTGAATAAAAAAAAACATAACTTACGTTTAGGTCAAAATTAACAAACGGGAATTTTAGTCTTAGTTTTAAAATTACTTTGTCTGTCGACTAAGCAAATAAAAATAGGATGTCCGATTTTTAGGTCATTAATCATACTGTGCGTTCGCGTCGTGTCGCTCTCGGCTCTAGTCTCTTTATACAGACAACAGTGGCTACTCCTCATAGCGGCCACAGGTCGGTAACGTTATAATGTATGGCGGAACAACACATATCTTGAAGCTGTCACCTGGTACTTTAATATGTCCAATAGTATGCTGATATTCTGTGGGATAGAGGCACAATTTGCTTGATAAGTCGTGAATAATTTGAGGAAAATGTTGACCCTTCACAAAATGATGCGTTTAAATAAGTGGGGTTTTTAACGAGTTACAAGCTTTTATTTAACTTGCAATGTTTGTATAATATGCATGTGTGTTCGACACAAATCTTGGAAGCTAAATTAGAACCACTTCCCGATGTCCGATTGGGCTCAAATTTGGTGACAATACAATAATATGGAGCTGTTCCGATGATGGAGCCGGAAGACGGCCATAGGAACTTCTGAACTAAACAAGATAAACCCATCGAGTTTAGACTTGATTGATTCGTCTAGAACATTAAAGTACTCCAATTTATTATAGTAAAAGGCGATTCAATTGAGAGTAGGACTGGCCTCATGACATTTCGTGCCTTAAAAGTAACTTTACTTATTAAATCCAAAACCATTTCTTTCTGGCTCGCGTTTAGTAATACTTTTAGACAGACAGAAGGGCCGGGCCCCGCGAACCTGTATCAATAAACGGATTATTGCTTTTTAATTAGATCGTATGATGCTTGGGTCATTGACCGGCACGGCACACCGTGATTACCAGTTTAATGCCGGGAACACACGCGTCATTTAATGGATCTATTTTCATGTCAGTAATAGAAAAGTAATGTTACCAGCGGAATTTTTGGGCATAACGAGAATTTACATCTAATATCTCAGGGTGACGAACGTAGTGCATTGTCGCACGAGGAATAGAACTATTGAAGTTAAAAGTGTTGGATTGGCATTGGACAGTCATGGGGGTAAGTGTGAAGCTGCAGTTGTATAAAAAAATATAGTTCGATTTCAAAAAATGGGGACATCACAGGATAATATACGTCACGTGCCAGTAGTTAGTACCAAGTACGTTTATCGGCTTCGAATACATATGAGAATAAGTTGGTGGCATGCAGTAGTAAAATTGGCATGTAGTAAAAATGACCAGCATTTTATGCCTTGTATGCTTCTATTTCAAATGTTGTAAACCCTACTTGTTTGCTAACACTTACACTACGATTTATTGATAGTTCTCATGAGCGATATCGTCAAACCGTGTAATATTCTTGCTGCACACATGTAATTGTGTAGATGTCCAAATAAGTAGAAGTTTATAATGTGCACGTTTATACGATGTCGGTTTGATGTTTGTTTGTGCTGGTTTGAACTTGCATTTAAGTAGTTTGGTTAATACGTTAGGTTATTTTTTGACGTGATAACTTATAAATCGATGAACGCCGGTTGCACGCATGAAAAAGCATGACTCATTGTCATGTTCGGAACAGCGCGGAACAAGCGATAGAGAGGCACGATCGGCCTAAGCATTCGGCTTGTGACGCATTGTTATCACGTAAAATTATCGTCCGTAAATCGACTTTAAAGATAACCATTTTTAGGGTTCCGTACCTCAAAAGGAAAAAACGGAACCCTTATAGGATCACTTTGTTGTCCGTCCGTCCGTCCGTCCGTCGGGGTCAAGACCTGTATCTTGGAAACACGTGAAGGTATCGTGTTGAAATTAAAACCATATACGCAAATCCATATTTTCTCGGAATTCGTAAAAAAAAGTTACAGCCGAATATGTCGTAAAAATCGCACATTTCGACACTCGCAAGGGAATCAAAACCTATGGGATACTTCTCGTTGACCTAGAACTATGAAATTTGGCAAGAAGCATTGTGTTAGAGTATAGGGAAAAATCTGAAAACTGGACATTTTTAATTTAATCACAAAAAAATAGGTTCATTATGCAAGGAATGAGGGTCCAAATTTTAAAGTGAATTGACCGTATCATGTGGGCTGTCATATGAAAGAGCTTCATTAGCAGAAGCTAAAACAGGTTTTTAAATGTTTTTACGATGTATGTTTTTCGGTTTATGAAGGAAAATATAAAAAAAAATATATGATTTCCCCCTTTTATCTACTAGTTTGTACGGAACCCTCGGTGGGCGAGTCTGACTCGCACTTGTCCGGTTTTTTAGTGAAACCTTAACTCTTGACTGGGCAAAACCGCAGTAAGTTTTTACATGAACCAAGAAAGTTTTCTTATTCCCAACTAGGAGACAGTACTACCCCGTTCGAACCATGAGAGCTATGCAGAATTACAGATCAATAGAGGCAAACAATTTTAGCCAAGAAATGAGATTCACCAATTATCGTGCATATATAGATATCCTTTAGTGACGAGCGATAAGGACGCTCGATGTAATGTGTTGACTCCATTTAACATATTATATATGGAAGTAGCTGGCACGGGAAGCTGTGCAAGTAGTAGCCGACATGTTTATATGATGGATTACAGGCGCGTGTGTGCCCGGCTTTATTAAATTGTGAGAAATTACAATTTAGATTTGATTAGAAGTACAGAGATTTTTTACACGTAGTTAATGAGGGGGGCCAACCCGCACTTGGCCAGCGTGGCAGACTATGGCCTAACCCTTCTCACAATGAGAAGATGGCCCGTTCCCAGCAGTGGGACAGTTTGTACAAACAGGGCTGATAAATAATGAGGGTGTTATAATCGATCAAAACACCCCAACATCCTGTACTGTTGTGTATTCTGTACCAAAACACAAAATGCTTTTTTTGCAGTAGACCTGAGGACTGGAGACTGAAGTGATTGATTTTAATTGTGGCTTTTTATCTCGTGTCTGTTACGCTTCCTTGCTTCGTTCAGCTCCGTGGTATGTCATGTGTGCGTAGCCTAGATTGCTTGACATATTTTAGAATGCTAGATGTCGCTAAATTAGTCATTGTCATTGTTTTTGTCTAATTTTCAGGATATCATGGTCAGAGCATGGATGCAGGGGGAAACAATTTTGACTCCGGTAAGTGATGGTTATTATTATTAAACTCCTCTTTTCCTAGGCATTTGTGCTGCGTGTTCGTCCCTTATACGAGTATTGTTCATCGTCAGGTTGGGTTGTGGTCAGTCGTAAAAACAAACATTTAACATATGTAAGTTTTTTTTTATATGAAATAGCTCTATGTTTGACCACCAGCACGCCTGATGGAAAGCGATACTCGATGAAATCGTCTTTCAAAACAAAAAAAACTATTAAAATTGGTCCATCCGTTTGAGAACTACGATGCCACAGACAGACACACAGATACACATATATGTCAAATTTATAATATCCCTCTTTTTGGGTCGATGGTCAATAATATATCCAGCTATATATTTGTTTAATTAGATTATGTTAGTTTTTTATCGTTTCATATGGGATGGGTGGTTTCATTCATTTCCTAATCTGTCAGAATGATCGACTTATTATTGTAGCGTAACAAGCACGTGCCGATAGTTTTTAGGGTTCCGTACCCCAAAAGGAAAAAACGGAACCCTTATAAGATCACTTTGTTGTCCGTCTGTCTGTCCGTCTGTCCGTCCGTCTAGGTGACAAGACCTTTATCTCTAAAAATCGCACATTTCGACACTCGCAAGGGAATCAAAACCTATGGGATACTTCTCGTTGACCTAGAACTATGAAATTTGGCAAGAAGCATTGTGTTAGAGTATAGGGAAAAATCTGAAAACTGGACATTTTTAATTTAATCACAAAAAAATAGGTTCATTATGCAAGGAATGAGGGTCCAAATTTTAAAGTGAATTGACCGTATCATGTGGGCTGTCATATGAAAGAGCTTCATTAGCAGAAGCTAAAACAGGTTTTTAAATGTTTTTACGATGTATGTTTTTCGGTTTATGAAGGAAAATATAAAAAAAAATATATGATTTCCCCCTTTTATCTACTAGTTTGTACGGAACCCTCGGTGGGCGAGTCTGACTCGCACTTGTCCGGTTTTTTAGTGAAACCTTAACTCTTGACTGGGCAAAACCGCAGTAAGTTTTTACATGAACCAAGAAAGTTTTCTTATTCCCAACTAGGAGACAGTACTACCCCGTTCGAACCATGAGAGCTATGCAGAATTACAGATCAATAGAGGCAAACAATTTTAGCCAAGAAATGAGATTCACCAATTATCGTGCATATATAGATATCCTTTAGTGACGAGCGATAAGGACGCTCGATGTAATGTGTTGACTCCATTTAACATATTATATATGGAAGTAGCTGGCACGGGAAGCTGTGCAAGTAGTAGCCGACATGTTTATATGATGGATTACAGGCGCGTGTGTGCCCGGCTTTATTAAATTGTGAGAAATTACAATTTAGATTTGATTAGAAGTACAGAGATTTTTTACACGTAGTTAATGAGGGGGGCCAACCCGCACTTGGCCAGCGTGGCAGACTATGGCCTAACCCTTCTCACAATGAGAAGATGGCCCGTTCCCAGCAGTGGGACAGTTTGTACAAACAGGGCTGATAAATAATGAGGGTGTTATAATCGATCAAAACACCCCAACATCCTGTACTGTTGTGTATTCTGTACCAAAACACAAAATGCTTTTTTTGCAGTAGACCTGAGGACTGGAGACTGAAGTGATTGATTTTAATTGTGGCTTTTTATCTCGTGTCTGTTACGCTTCCTTGCTTCGTTCAGCTCCGTGGTATGTCATGTGTGCGTAGCCTAGATTGCTTGACATATTTTAGAATGCTAGATGTCGCTAAATAATAGCTAGGCCGGCAGCCGAGGCGGCGCGCGACGCGGCGCGGAAGCCGCCCGGGCTGCATGGTGCGCGACGCGCGGCGGAGCGCAGTCCGCGGCAACATCGCGTGCTCCTGTCATTGCACACGATTGATGCACGCTAACCTGATGCCTCCTGGCTTCTGGCCCGGTTCTCCTTTCCAGGCAACAGCTCTTCACTGCAATGTCGACTTTTTAAATCGATTACAAAGTTTCGCAGTTTTTTGAAAATGTCTGTAAACGTAAAATATTAGTAATCCAATAGTGATCGACTCGCAGGCAGGCAGGTGTGACATGACGTCGCAGCATACAATCTGATACAATATTTTTTCTTCATTGAATTTGTCTATATTAGTCATTATCTCTTGTCATTTATGCTCGTCATATTTATTATTATTTACCTATGTATGTATGACATTTTAGCGATAGTAGGTCCCTCTGCGCGCACGCACGCGTTTATCAGAAACCGCATCACGGTATGGTCTCCAGTCTCCACCGCTAGCCGGACCAAGACCAAGGCGATGCTTACGTTTTGCTGACATGTGGTATACTTATCCGATTTCTGCTACGATTATAAATTTTACTGCAAGACAATGCTTCGTTTTCGTAACTATACATGTACTTTCCAAAATTCGCATACATACATATACTATACGTTAGGGTACCATTAATAAAATTATATATGTTGTTTGTTTTATGTGAAATAGATCTACGTTTGATCACCAAGCCACCTGATCTGACGGTAGGCGACGGTGTGGCCGTTATATTTGAAGTTTGTCCGATTACCTTATTATACGTATATAAATATGTAGATGGTCTAGTGACTTCACAAATGATATCTCTAGATGCAAGCCGCTTCCAACCGGTCTTTATGGAAATCCATGGTGGAAGCCTATCTCCAGCAGTAGTTTCTTGTTGTTAAGATAACGAAGATGAACTGACTATGTCGTATAAACTATTTTACGTTTGGGTGATTCTCAGGTGTTGTGTCGCCAAGGTGAATCTACAATAGGAGGAGTGTTTGCCGGGCTCAGCCAGACCCAAAAATGTATCTATATAATGTAAAATTGTTTCTTGCAAAACAATGATGTATGTATGCCATTCTTATAAATGTAATATGATTGAATGTAATATAAAACTATCCAACTCTATTTTACTTTAATTATTATTATTGTAATGTTTTAAAACTTAATTAACTTAATTATATTTTATTATTAGCGCGCGTCAACTTGTTACATAACATGTAGGTACATCTGCCTCGGGCTGCCAAGATACCGGCTTTGCCGAGTTTGGGGCCCACTGTGAAACCATTGGATTATTTTAAATCTGACTGGAAATAAATCTTTACTTTACTTATGTATTTCAGGCACGGGCATGCTACTCGCAGTGAGCTGTGCGTGTATGGACACAATATGCTTGTTTTGTATTATATATAAGGTAGTTTTGGTTTCTATTTTCCGAATGATATATTTGTCTATTTCAGTATTTCCAAATGTAATCAGATTTAAACTGTTTAAAAAGTATCTAGATCGGTTCTATTTGTTAAGGCAACGAGTAGGGTGGCGCCGCTGGCTCGCTCGCACGCGGCTCTTCTTTAGATATACAATTATTGAAATCACTATGTGATAAATATTCCCTTTTTACCCGACTGCGTAAGGAGCGTTATGTTTTTCGAGTGTATGTATGTATGTATATTTCTTTGACACGCCCTAGATCCTAAACGGCTTGACCGATTTTGATGTGAGTGGTGTCAATAGATTCGTCTTAGTTGTGAGAGTGATACTGGGTACATCAAAATTAAAAAAAAACATAAGTTAGGCTGCTAAAACCTCTTTTCTGCAGTCGGGTATTTTGTTTTTCTTTTAACATTGATACTTGTTAGATTCTTAAACACGATTAGAATGTATTATAAATAGCTATTTCGACCAAAATAACAGATATATTCATATTCATATACATTTATTGATATCTTTTGATACACGTCACATTTAAATACATAAGTTACTTACTAGTACATGGAATTAATACAATGTCAATTAAATATAATAGCTAATTAAATAATATTGGAAAATGTCAGTAGAAAAATAAAAAACAATAATAATAATAAAAAAAATAAGATTATATCACATTTATTTATTTAAGTACTTAAATAAATAAATGTGATAAAAAAAATAAAAATTATAACAATAGTAGATACAAGGGGCTAAAAAGACCCATTGTAACGAGGTAGATTTTTACTCCCGAGCTTTAGCGAGGGAGTAAATAGAAACCAAGTTACAATGGGTTTTTAGCGCCGTGTGTTACACTCTACTTTTCACTACGATTGCGAGAAAATAAAATAATCCAACACAATAATTCAAAGTTTATTTTATTAAAAATTAAATGTACATATTTAACGAGATGTTTGCAAAGAGAATGTAAATATATTCCAAAGAGATTATTCTACTTTTAAATAAAGACTATTTCGTGTATGTAGGCTCTTTGGTAACAGATAAAAATTAAAAAAAAAAATACTTTTCCCCTTAAAATGCTATTTTTCCCCGCTTTAGTACAACTTTTTTGAGCAAGAGGAGTGAAAAATAATTTGGAATGATTACAATTATATTAATTATAATGCCTTTATTTAATTGATTAGGTCTCTTTGATCTTAGTAATTTCGTCAAATTTGTAGAACGCCTGTTTGGTAAGCCACTGTTTCAGTTTATATACAATGCTCGAGAGGGCGCATATAGCACCTCTTTTGGCAACCTATTTGAAATTGTTGGTACACATGCGTGCACCAGTCTAGCCGTTTTTGCTAATCGGCGAGGCACGGCGCGCAACCGGTGCGTGTGGTGCGACATGTCCCCCTTTCTCCCCTCCCCAATGCGCGAGTATTCTTCGTGGTGGTCTCTGGCATACATGGCCTGGAAACAGAAGAGACTCGGCACGGTGAGCATACCCATGGACCGAAAATACTGTAACGCAGACGGCTCTTTTCTGCATCCTGAAGACGCGCTCCAGTCGGCAGCGCGTCCCCAGAGCTCGACGCCGCACTGGAGCAGCGAGTGCACAGATGCGAAATAGCATTGCCGGACCATGGGGTGCGGCAAGATGGCGGATACACGCCACAAAGCAAAACAGGCGGCACCCAATTTACTACATAATTTATCTTTATGCTCCTCCCAAGTTAGCGCATAATCCAGCTGAAATCCAGCTAATAAAATAATAGCTATTGTTAATACATTGTAATTAGTGTTCTTAGAAATCTAAAAAGAGAATATTTATCAATAGTAATTTCAATAATTTTACATTAAAAAAAAAAAAGAGCTGCGTGCGAGTGAAACAGCAGCGTCTGTCACCCTACTCTTTCCTTAGTATAATTGATAGCACGTTGTTGTTGACATTTGTTGTCTTATCGTTCAGTTCATCTTAGCTGAGGATAAAAAAATTGTTTGATAAATGTTTTGGCAGAACCCAAAAGATGCCATCAGAATTTCGACAAGCGAAAAAAGGTGATGATTTGTGTTGGCGTCTCGCTCGCCCCTCGCGGCCGCACTTCGTACTCCGCTCCATGCAGTTTGTAGGGTTTTTTGTGTCAAGTGTCTGCCATCACTACGTAGATGTTAAATAGGTTTCTGGGTTAGGGTACTATCTGCCCTTACCTGCGTTGTTAAAGCGCGAGAAATTGCCAATTTTACAACAGGACCGGTCGTTCTATTTTCACTTTAGTTCAGTTCACTCTTAACTTTTAGAAAAAGATGCTTTCATCAAAAATTTTAAGCGAAAAGAAACAGGTCCCTTTTGATTTTAAATCTGGGATATTGCCTCAGCTTACTCACTCAGTAGAGTGATACCGCAGTGTCAGTTGAGGGGATTTCTTAGTTTTCTAAACTCGTTAGGGGAAATCACTTGAAAATAGTTTCACCGAAAGCTTCGCCAGTAAAATGGGCCATAGAGGGCGATAGTCCGCACGTCGTTCCTAGCGCCAACTGGCGTGGAAGTTTCTTCCGAATATTTCTTGTCGTGTTTGATTGGTTTACAACAAAGTCGCGTGGCGTGAGAGTCCCGCCCGAGTCAGATACAGCTGTGCTGCGCTATCACACGATCAATAGGATACCTGGCGCCACCTGGTGTCGCGTCTGGACGCACTCGACTGTTCATTATTAAGTACGCGACTACATGATAACGGGATCATTTGAATTAATTTTAATCCCGTCGTCTATTTATAAATATTGTTATCACATCTCCATCTCGAGAGTATAGTTGACGCGGTAATTTTAGCCAGTCCGTTACGCGGCTTTTATTTAACGGAAGGAAACTGTTTTGTACCTCTAATATTATCTGATTTTCTAGTAATATTAGTTTAGTATCTGCTTGTGTAAAGAGACTGTTTCATATTACAGCTTTAGAGATTGTCTTTCAGCGGTGTTATTGTCGGTATCATAGAACAGAACACATGAGAACGACACTACGTCGCTAAACCTTTGTTGCTCTGTAAATCTCGTTGTATAAGGAAGGCCCTTCGTATATAATGATACGCAAGACTCGGATATTTATGTACTTACGTCGGGAGTAAATACACCAGCTAATGCTTTTGCTGATGCTGATGTTTTGAATACACCAGCTGATGCTGAGTTGGGATTGGTTTGTGACAAAAACGACTGTAGGTTTTGTTTATTTTTATGTGTTTATATGTTGTGGTTGTTTTCGTCGCAAATAAAAATATGTGTGTCTACATATCTTTTGGAAATTAAAAGTATGTTAAAAGATATCGAAGAAAAACATTTTTAAACATTTTTCTTATCTAAACAAACAAATCTGACTGACTTTTGTAATATCCCCGCTCTGTGACAGTATAAATATTTAAAAATGTGATGCCCGAGATAGATAGTTGCGCGCTTTGAGCTCACCCTTTAAAGATGACTGAGCGTGGTTAAGAGCTATTAAAATGGATTAGCTAGCGAGTTATGACCAGTTATAGATTCAATAAAATAAACACGGCGAGTCTAGACGAAACAACAACATTACCCCGCTCGAGCGCTCCTCGCTACCCGGCGCTGGTATCGCATTCTCTCAATCATTCTGTCATCGCTTATGGGTATTACAACGTACCTACTTATACGGATTGCTGCTTAGAACTTTGGCGCAGTAAAATACATGATATTCATCTAAGAGCGTGAAAGAGTTTTGTGAATATTCACGGCGACAATGACCTATAATGAAATTTTATAAGAATTCGTTCATACTCTTTAATTTTTGTTAGCTTAAGTTGTATTCGAATTCGCCGCTTGTATTTATTATCTCACCGGCTCGTGTAAGGCATTCTGTTCGATTTGTGAACGTCCTTTACACAGGTACGTGTGTTGAGTGGCACGTGTATTGTCGACAATAAAGACTTTTTTGTAACAATTTGGTTCCGTTTTATTCTGCCGCTCATGGTAATGTTGATGATTATCAGAACGGTGGGCTGGCACCACACAGGTACGTGTGTTGAGTGGCACGTGTATTGTCGACAATAAAGACTTTTTTGTAACAATTTGGTTCCGTTTTATTCTGCCGCTCATGGTAATGTTGATGATTATCAGAACGGTGGGCTGGCACCACCTCCCCCTGGGCCTCCCCATCCTGGTGGGGGTCTCCCCCGGCCCCCCGCCCCACACCGCTCCGCGGCGGGGTCGACGACCTGCGCCGAATGCTAATATTGTATTATTAAACTCATTGTTTAAATATAAAACGTTTTCGTTTTGTCTCTTATCATGTTGTTTGATTATGAACCGAATCCTGTCCCAGCGATGAGATCGGTTAACTCTCAATTACATTAAGATCTTATTTTAAAATGTTTTTGTCTAATTTTCAGGATATCATGGTCAGAGCATGGATGCAGGGGGAAACAATTTTGACTCCGGTAAGTGATGGTTATTATTATTAAACTCCTCTTTTCCTAGGCATTTGTGCTGCGTGTTCGTCCCTTATACGAGTATTGTTCATCGTCAGGTTGGGTTGTGGTCAGTCGTAAAAACAAACATTTAACATATGTTAGTAATCAATACAATGTACATATTACAAAAGTATAAGTATAGACAACTCCAAAACCTCCGACGCAAAAAACGGCCGAACCGATTATTATGAAACATACCTAAGTTTTTTTTATATGAAATAGCTCTATGTTTGACCACCAGCACGCCTGATGGAAAGCGATACTCGATGAAATCGTCTTTCAAAACAAAAAAAACTATTAAAATTGGTCCATCCGTTTGAGAACTACGATGCCACAGACAGACACACAGATACACATATATGTCAAATTTATAATATCCCTCTTTTTGGGTCGATGGTCAATAATATATCCAGCTATATATTTGTTTAATTAGATTATGTTAGTTTTTTATCGTTTCATATGGGATGGGTGGTTTCATTCATTTCCTAATCTGTCAGAATGATCGACTTATTATTGTAGCGTAACAAGCACGTGCCGATAGTTTTTAGGGTTCCGTACCCCAAAAGGAAAAAACGGAACCCTTATAAGATCACTTTGTTGTCCGTCTGTCTGTCCGTCTGTCCGTCCGTCCGGGTGACAAGACCTTTATCTCGGGAACGCGTGAAGGTATCGAGTTAAAATTAAAACCATATACGCAGATCCTTAGTCTCTTGCTGCAGAAAGAAAAATAAAATTTCTCAGTTTTCGTAAAAAAAGTTACAACCGAATATGTCGTAAAAACGTACATTTCGACACTCATAAGGGAATCAAAACCTATGGGGTACTCTCCGTTGACCTAGAACTATAAAATTTGGCAAGAAGCATTGTGTTAGAGTACACATATAGGAAAAAATCCGAAAACTGGACATTTTTAATTAAATCATAAAAAAATGTGTCTTCATGCAAGGAATGAGGGTCCAAATTTTAAAGTTCTTTAACCGTATCATATGGAATATCATATGAAAGAGCTTAATTAGCACAAGCTAAAACAGGTTTTTAAATATTTTTACGATGTATAGTTTTACCTGACTGCGAAAGAAGGAGGGTTATGTTTTTCGAATGTATGTATGTATGTATATTTCTTTGGCACGCCCTAGAGCCTAAACGGCTTGTCGTATTTTTTATGTGTGGTGTCAATAGATTCGTCTTAGTCGTGAGAGCGACATTGGGTACATCAAAATAAAAAAAAATGGGATTTTTGACGGCAAAAAGTAATATCAAAAAAATTAATGTTCTCAAAATACATCGAGTGTGGTATCAAAATAAAGAATTTTTAACGTTAATTACAAATATATATATAACTTGTATGTTTTATTGGAGTTTGGAATAGGAAATGCTAATAAATCACATCACACTTCGCACTAATAATATAAATCGAAGTTTGTGTTAGTTTGTTACTTCTTCTCAGTAAAACCGCTTGACGGGTTTGGCTGAAATTTGGCACACAGGTAGTTTATGATCTGGATTAACACATAAGATACTTTTTTATCCCGGTATTCCCGCGGGCACGGGTAAAACAGAATTAAACCTATTTCATACCTCAAAAAAATCACCGACAATTTACTGTTCCATTATAATTGTGTTTTAAGGTAAGGAGAGAGGAGAAGGGAGTGCGTGACAAACAAGTGACTTTACTATAATTATTCTAAAGAATGCGCATTTATAATATTTTGCAGTGATTTTACGCATACTTTCATACAAAAAACGTACACTCAACAGCGTATCAAGTGTAACGAAATCGTAAGTTAGACTGCAAAAATTGCTTTTCTGCAGTCGGGTATTTTGTTTTTCTTTTAATAATCATACTTGTTAGATTTATGAAGGAAAATATAAAAATATATATAATTTCCCCCTTTCCCGAGTCTGACTCGCTCTTGTCTGTTTTTTTTTTCCTCCACGTCCGCTTGGCAATGTTGACATAAAACTCGTAAGTCGATAGGTACGTAAGAGTCCCTAATCCATACTTAACTATGTACTTTAGTCGAAAAAATACTAAATTAAGACAAAACCAATTTTCCTAAGATATCTTTTCGTTTACATTAAACATTTTTTTTATAAACCTGCCTATAAATCGTTTATGAGTCTGGTATTTCCTGTTCGGCAAATGTAGTAGCAATCAATATAGTATATATAGCAGGACATGCGAATTGCGACAAAACCCATTTGGACAGCATAGGCCAGTGCCGGCGGGTTTGACCGACGCGCTGCCTTTCCCGACCAGGGTTGATCCGCAGACGTATGGGCGTACAACTACGTAGACATGACACGCCCACGTGTCTCCGTCGGTAGGTGCCACGGGATACGAACCAGTCTGCCTCCGCTAATTGGCATCTTTAACATAAAAACGACGTTATAATCCAATTAGGGAGGGATTTCGATTTTTTTCCGCGACCCAACAAAAAGTCCCCGGCTGGGCGCCAATTATTCGCTGAGCCGACATTTAACTCTATTTTGTAATCGGTTATGCGTACCTGGTGTAATGAGCTGTGAACGTTATTCAGTGCGATCCAGTTTATATACGTATATATCATCAACATGTTATCCTCGTAAGAGGGAATGTAGAGGACATTCCCTTTAACCACTCTTAACTAAATGTGCCATTAAACAGCCTCGTGGCCTCTGACGCTCTGCCTACCCCGTAAGGGAACATGTATGAATGTTGTTTACGTTTCGGTTTGAGTTAACTTCGTTATTGCAAATAGATCTAAATAAAAATATATTTAATCTTATAATACTATTTTCGTTGCGGTACAAGCTGCTTACTAGAAGGTTGATATCGACGAGGTTTCATTGCTAATGGAGTAATTCAGTAATCGTTTACTTAATGTGCGTTTCAGCTAGTCTATAAAAAATTCGCGTGCATAATTAAACCCCATCAGACGTAAACGTCGGCGCTGGTCGAATACTATGGATCTAAAATATCAAGGCCAGCTCGGGCCAGACGAGAAGGTATGTCTGAGTCGAAGGTCACGTAAGTTGCACAGCTGCTAGCCGCTATACAATACAGCCTATTATGTGAACAACTGTGATTCTACTGGCTTTTCAATATGTTATCGATAAACTGGACCCTATCACGGTGCCTTGCGGAACTCCAAATATTTTTTTCTTATTTTACTTGTGATTATAATGCCGATAGGTACGAGTGTTTTTTTCCTAAATCTAGAAATGTTATATGCTATATATCACAATAATATTGATATAAAAATATGAAGTTGTATAAACAAGTAAGTATTGTTATTTGGTGTAAGCACTCGTAGGCCTGCTTTTCTTGTGTCTGGGGCGAGCGATGTGCCTATAAATCCATCTCATCCTTTGTCGGATTTCGATATGCCGGATCCCGGCTCCGGTATATCATAACACGAGTAACCGAGAATCCTTTGAGCTGCATTCATAATGAAATTATTCTTTCGCCACTTTTCTTTTGGAAACTCGGAAGTTTTTCGCTAGAGTCCTTGGAAGTGTGCGAACGTGACTCATCCTCGGTTAGCAGGTAATAAACTTTGCGAAGTAATTAAAATACTCGTAACGGATTTTATTTAACAATCCCTTCTCTTGCCGAGGTAGACTGAATTAATCGCCATATCGAATCAAAACAATGGTGAGAAATTAATAAGACTGCAAAATATACGCGGATTTAAGATTTCTGTGATTTCAGTTAGATATCGAACTATTAAACTTGGGGAATTGGTTTTTATTCAGTTGTTGTTTGTTCTTGAGCTAACTAGTCCGAGTGTTTGATCACATCTTAATGTTAATCAAGGTTGCAATCTACTGTACAGTAGTAATCTAAAAATTAAACGTCATGTTTGAAAAACCTATAAAATGACCTTGAGCTCTTTTCGAAAAAGGTCTCTAGCTATATAAATTAACTAGCATGCTCAATACTCTTCATAGTACAGACATCTGACAGGCCTCATGGATCAGTGGTAGTACGTCTGCTTCTGAGCTATAGGTCGTGGGTTCGATCCCCATCCAGGGCAAATATGTCTTCTGAGCATGGATGTTTGTCCTGTGTCTATACACATGTATCATATGTATGTATTTAGCAAAAAAAAGAATAAATATGTATTCTATCAGCCATCTAGTTCCCATACCCAAGCTTTGCTTAGTTTGGGGCTAGATGGTGTTGTGTGAAAATGTCCTCCAATTTGGTTACCTGGAAAGATTTCCAGAAGTTTTGACAATTGGTGGTTTTGTAGACTGTGCGATGCTCAATCTGTATTTCTACTTTGCCACGGTATGTTTGCCACTGGCATGGCGCCACTATATAGTAAAATGCGTGGGAACGGAGATATAGTCAAGAAAATTGTATTCTGGCGCCATCTCTTCGAATATGGTGGCGCGAACGGCAAAGATGCGTAGTAACACAGTAGAAATTAGGAGAGAGCATATAGAAATCTATAAAATAAACATTTGAAAAGCTTTCAGAAATCTTTCTAGATAAAATTCCTAAACTATTGTATATTCCAAGCGGGACATCGGTTTATTATATAGTTACAGCTATAAATGTAACTATATAATAAAATCAAACGAACCAATGTTTGTTCACAACTCATTTGCTAGAAAGTGACGATATGGTCTATGAGAAAGCACTCTTGCGCATGAGATATCTCTTCACTTTTTTCTATACGTTACCCAAGTTACTAAGGAATACAAAGTCGCCGCTTGCCTCGCTCCAGAATTACTCTCGCAGCCCTGGTGTAGATCAATGATGCGTGTCTGCGTGCGCGCCGCCGCCGGCTCGGTTTCTACACGCCATTACTATTCACGAGGCTGGTTGGCTAATGCTAATTATTGCTGTAACGTAACGATTATTCAGATTATACTCCACGGGTTTACTAGTGGAGCGGAGAAAGTCTTGTTTTAGGCGCTGTTGAATGGATGGAGCATGGAGCATAGCTCTATCTATTTACTAAGTATATATATTCGCAGACGTAGGTAGTTACCTTATAAATGAACTTGAAAACGTACGTAGTTCTTTTTAATTATCTATTCTACTTTTATATATTTAGTATGTATGATGAATAATTAAAAATAATCTTGTTATCGTTACAGTTGGATGTTTGACATTTCGCTTCCAATCATTGGCGACATTTATCTAATCAGACCTCGCCTAGACACCGAAATTTCACAAATTTCATGTGTCATCAGAATTTTTTGTTATTTTCAGTTACATTTAGATAACTAGGTGTCTGGGAATATAGATTCCTTTTGAGACATGCAAAACTCAACCTAGTAGACGGATCCGAACATACCTCTTATACATACTGATGAAAAAATTACTCCGAATTATTAAAACTGGTTTCTGAATCATATAAAAATGCACACGACTTCCCTTTACAAGATGAATTCCCAAAACTAACTGCGCGATTGGGGCGCGAAGGAAGATCCTGTCCGTATGTGTTTCATAGCATTCCCGACACAGGGAGACTTGAATGACATGAATTGGTCCATTGATTTTCATTTACTGAACAGTATTCGGGCGTCACGCCACTCACGCCACGCGCATCATGTCTAGACGCTGTGCTAGTGGAGCTATAAGTGTCATGTGTACTAGCTGCGTCCTGCGGTTTCATTCGCCTACTGATAAAAATAATGGTGAAATGTAGCCTATGTCCGTCTCTAGGTCCTAAGTTATTTCTGTACCTACCAAATTTCATAACAATCGTTTCAGCCATTTAGTCGTGAAAAGATGGCAGAAAGACAGACTAGAGTTACTTTCGATTTAATAATATATAAGTAAGGATAATAGTAAAATACGTATGTGTGTGAAATGTTCCAGGTCAACAGCCGCAGGAACAGGAGCTGGCGACCAAAATGCTGCAGATCCAGAGCAAAAGGTTCTACCTCGACGTGAAGCAAAACCGACGCGGCAGGTTCATCAAAGTGGCAGAGGTAACGCGTCCATCGGCTTTAGTCTCTTCACGGATCGCACTATACTGCGGCGGCGGTCGTGCGCTCCACACGCTCCACACGCTCTACGCGCTCCACACGCTCCACACGCTCCACACGCCGAGGGAGTATCGACGCGGAATCGCTTTGAACGGGACAATACTCCTGTAAATTGTATCTATTCAATAAGAGCGAAAAAAAAACGACGTCCGGTTTTCTTTGGGTTGTACGTCGCGTTTTGACGCCGAATCGGCATGATCGCTTTTACGAACGGTCCAAATTTAATTCGTGCCGATAATGGTTGTCACTTACAATTGTATCACGCGAGCTGGTGGTCAAACGTAGAACTATTCTAAATATATACAAAACATGTACGAACAAGCTTTAGTGGTCTATTCCATTGAAGCATGCGTCTGCGGTGGTGGTTGACAGTGATGTTGAGTTAAAACAGCACGCCTCAGCACGAAGCGTTCCGTGCAAGAGATAAAGTTACATACAGGTTCCTACGGCGCGGCGAGGCAAACGGGTGTTGCGCTAATACTTAGGTGTATTACTTAGGAAATAAAAATTCGAGATATGACTAATGCAATGACGCTTCGTATTTCAAAATCTGTGCAACCGTTTTGTTGATTTGAAATATAGACCTAGGAGTACTTCGAGAAGTAGACCTCGACGTTTTTGTAATGTGAGTTGTTCACTTATCTTAGTATGGGTTATTTCGCAATAAAAGTAATAAAAAGTGGTAAACGAGGAGAATTCCGAACAGCTTTGAAACCAAATACATATGTAATTTGAGTTGAAACTGAGACCTGATGATCTTATAATATATCTAGGCGCCCCAATCATAAACTTCCCTCAGTTTGAGGGAAATACCTGCCCGAACAAAAATTGGCGTCTTCAAATAAATCTAAATCTATAAGAATCTATATTATAGAACTTGTATACGAATTACGAAGCAACTTTCGTCAAGACTGGTTGAATATGAGACCTGGTGCGTGAGTACCAAGGTTTAAACGCTCATCCGGACAACTGAATTCAAATTAATAATATTGTTTGATTTGAAATAGTAGAGTTCCGGTGTTCACATCTCTGAGAGCGAGCTCCTGTTCTAATGTATCTGTTATTATTTACAATACAAAGATAAGCGGATGTTACATAAGCAGCGATAACGGTGACATGCCGCGAGATAACGCTCCTGATACACAGATAACAGCTGATTTGGGAGCGGCCGATCATTGTGCCAACAGATGATAAAGGAAGTGATAATACAACCGCGAATGATAACAATGCTTTAATCGTTTCATTATCGTGGAGACACGTGTATGATACGGGACCGTTCACTCTTTACTACACGTCCGGGAAAATTCATGTGACTTGTTGCTATGCAACTACTCAACTGCTCTACGCTGGAAACGATGTTGATGATTAGAACAGGAAGTCTGTACACGCTATCTACAATATGTAATGTTCACTTATTCATATTTTTATTCCCTGACTTATTTGATATCCTATTTTCGCCTTTTGCTGAGCATATACTAGGTACAGGTAAAACTCATTTCTGTGGCGAGCTAGTGAGAACTTCAATAAGCTATGCAGGCGATACGACCTTCACTTATTCTGTACAAGTATCAACTCGGCCGAGCAGCGGTTGAGCAGATGTTACTTTCTGAACGGTAGCAATAACTAGTACGCAGCTTGAAATTTAAATGTTATATGTTACTGTGTAAGCCGAGCTAGCTATATTTTTATCATTGTATCCTAAGCTGCCACTATCCGGGAAAATCTATAATTGGCTTTCTGTTGTTACAATTTTTTATTATATGTTATGAAGCTGTTGATTTTCCTATAAATAAATATACTTTTTTTTCGGGAATAAGTCTTCGTTTGACTCCCAACCCGCCTGATCCCTAGCCTTGATAATTCCAAGATTGTAGCTCTCAAGAAAGAGTAAAGGCGACAGGAAGTTCTATTCCTGTGTAATATGCATCAAGAACGTGGATCGAGACCATAAAGTACGGGACAGTATTATGACAAGTTCGGTGGCGCGGGTTTATCTTGACATGCGACGTGCCTCCCTGGCTACAAGACGTTCCGCGGCTGTAGATGAAGGCTGATGTTGTGTTGCGCAGATCGGCGCGGACGGGCGCCGGTCGCAGATCTTCCTCGCGATGTCGACGGCGGCGGAGTTCCGCGACCACCTCTCCAGCTTCAGCGACTTCTACTCGTCGCTGGGTCCGCCCAACCCGGACAACGTGCCGGAGGACGGAAAACTGAAATCAGAGATGATGCTCAAGGTAAATACCACCGTGCGCTTCTATCGATACACCCACTATAATACTAATTTCATTCAAACCCTTTGTTTTTCCTTTTTCGCAGTAAAAGGGCTAAGCCTTTTACTGCGAAGAAGGAACAAACACACACGCACAATCTTGGAAATTTATGATGATGACGCCAGAATAGTTTATGTTTAGGCACGTTTTCCTGCAACTGGTGTTTTTGTGCAGAATTGCGTTCTATGGGGTTAAGGTCGAGATTAAAGCGCACAGCTCGATATCTAAAAAATGTTCCTACTATCTAAAAAAAAAATCGCCTCTTACTATTATAATATCTCTATTCAATGATTTTATATGTTTAAAAAGGTTGTGATGCGCGAGAGAGATAGGTGTGCGCATTGACCGAATCCAAGCTTCGGCTCACGGTCCAAAAGCACAACGCTGCGTTAAGCTGCGTACTGACCGGTGAAATGTAACAAGTTACCCAGCGGGCGTTCGTGCACTTAGTACGGACGGGGTAACGAGGCGCTCGAAAGGAGCGTGTTCACGGGATTCGATCATACGGTGTAACGTAACATGCTCGAAGCGAATGGTACATTGCACTCCGTAACGTCCGCCAGTAGCAACCTTCAGTAACGTGTGCACAAGTCTCTCTGCCGTGTCGTCCCTGCGAGTAGAGTAGAGTAGAGTAGAGTGGAGTAGTGATGTGTGGTGTGTGCGCGCGCAGGACAACCGGCGCTACTACCTGGACCTGAAGGAGAACTCCCGCGGCCGGTTCCTGCGCGTGTCGCAGACAGTGTCTCGCGGCGGGCCGCGGTCGCAGGTCGCGCTGCCGGCGCAGGGCATGATCGAGTTCCGAGACGCGCTCACCGACCTGCTCGACGACTTCGGCGCCGACGACGGCGGGTGAGTCCGCTCGCACACACGATACAACTGTCTGTGACTCCAAATATCGAACATTATTTCTTCGAAAGACCTACAAACTTCGTAGATCGTATTTTTTCTCAATGTAAATTGTAAGGATTTAGTTTTGTTCAATATATTTTGAAGTGTTTCTACATTTAGTAAGTATTTACAAATGTGTAGAGGGTTCATCATCCGACGTGACTCGTACTTATTTGTGATTGCGGGTTGGGGTTCCGTATATTGAACATTTTCAAACTCACATTTGATTGACTTGACTTGATTCTTAATATTCAATAGATGGCAAGCAAGTGACGCATTAATTTGGGATATAAAATAACAGTAGAGATGTGACATCGGCAAAAAAGTAATTACAATGCTCACACGCTAGAAAAAGTGTATAATTATTGTAGGCTTTAAAATAGGCAGGACTAAATATAGATCCCTGTGAAACTCCAATAGAGATAGAATCCCTGTGGGATTCATTGGATTCGACAGTTAATAGGAGATATTATGTCATTAATTGCAAAACGTTTTCCGTTAACCCGTAATGAGCTAGTTCGTACAATGAATATAATGTCACGGTCGATACAATTGAAAGCTTTAGACGAATCACAAAAAACGCCCTAGCCTTATAAATATTTTCACCGAGATCAGGAAAAATTGGTCCAATGCAGTAAAAAAAATTAATATCAATAATTTTATTTGTACGAATCAAAATCTTACTTGGCCAGTTTTATTTTAATTGTTCTTAGACTTCTTTTTTTATATTGTGTGTTACATACCACCACGTGAGTGCCGTGTGGCACCGCCGTATGGCTGGTGGCGCCCCTAGCGTGTTTTGTCGACATCGCCGGCAGGTTCAAAGGCGAGCTGCCGGAGGGGCGACATCTGCGCGTCGACAACAAGAACTTCTACTTCGACATCGGACAGAACAACCGCGGGATCTATATGAAAGTGAGCGAGGTACGATACAAATATGCTGCAATATTACACTTGTCTACATGTTTGTATGATATGTAAACGGAGTAACTGAATTCAACAAGTTGTCCGGTTACTACTGATTAAGAGGACGTAATGGTGATGTTTTATAATTCGATACTACTGTATCTAGGTTTTATTTTGTAAAAATCTATATTTTTCGATTTTTTTATGCAACGTCTATCATTAAAAAATTGGCTCTAACTTTTCTTTTGTGACAAAATTATAATTATTGTTTATTTCAGTAGATTAAATGTGTTTTGTTAATTTTTTACTCATGTTAAATTGTTTTATATTTCGTTTCCTTTGTTTTGTAATTTATATGGATGCAAAACATCGGGAAAAAATATTCATTTCATTTATCAGTATGTCTTATGTTGAATAAATTGAAAGACACTTCTGAATTTGAATATATTCCATTGCAAGTCTGTATCCGTGGACTCGGTACGTGCTTTTCTATTAATTTGCCGTCTCTCTCTTTCACATAAGATAAATCGGCCCTCCCTAAGTCAGTTTTTTGTACAATTATAAAAGAACTGTGTATTAAAACGAATATTGCATATTATAATTAAATTTAATAGTGTTAACTTTATTTAATGTTTTAGCGTCATAATATGTATTGTCTTTTATATGTTATGTTCGATATGACTCGTGTAGGGTCCGCATTCAGGTAGTTATTATGAAGTTTAAGATTACTTATCTATAATCCGAATTACGAAATGCCAAATGTTATTTCCCCGAAAACGATTTTTTTTCTCAAAATTTTTTTCGTACTATAAAAATCTCGTGACAACTCAATTTTGACAATTCGTCTGATAAACCGAATCTTTGTAAAAAAGATAATGTGTATAATAAATAGAAACGTAACATACCTAACCTAATAATGCATATATCTGATGACCGCACCTTTATTAATATTAAGGCTTTTGATATAATAAAACAGAAACCTAACTAACCTAACCTAACAATGTGGTCAACTCTGAAGGCATCATTAAACTAATTAAAATTCTTAAACCCACTAAATTAAAAAAGGAACAAACATTGTATGGAAATTTAGTTCGTTTTTTTAATTTAGTTATTTTATTTAGTTAAGTATTTCCTTCAGAATAGCTTTTAATATATGCCTAACAAATTTATTGAATTAGAAACTCGTGTCAAGTAAAACATCAGGAATTAGATAGTTCTATGAAACCAAATCGGGCAAGTAAAATTCAAACAAACGTATTTCGGACGATCGATAGGTTACCGAAGTGAACTCTGAGTGCAGCTATATGTGATATGTATCGCGGGGCAGCGAGCCGACGGCGGCGGTGTCGGTGTATCATGTCTGCGAGTGAACCTAGTGTGACCGTAACCTGTGTGACGCAGGTGAAGAGCAACTTCCGCACGGCGATCACGGTGCCGGAGAAGTGTTGGACGCGGTTCCGCGACATCCTCGCGGACTACTGCGACAAGATGTGCGCCGTGCGGCCCGCGCTCGACGCGCCGGACCACCAGGTAACGCCGGCAGACCACTCGCACCACTCAATCCATCCTCCACCTCTAAACTATCATACATCTCTCTACCTAATATAAACTAAGTACTCTGACTAATTTCGTTCAAATCCGTCCAGTAGTTTTGGTGTCTTCTACGGTGTACTCACTACAGACAGACAAAAAGTTAATATAAAGTAGACATTTCACACAACACCCATCTAGCCTAAATTAAGCAAACCTTAGACTAGAGGTATTAAATATGCTAGTAGATTACATATATACATACTTTTTTTTAAATATATACTTCTGACACATAGAAACACCCAGTGACAGAAGGAATATCCATGCTCATCAGACAAATATTTGCCCTAGGCCGGGATCGAACTCACAACCTACAGCTTAGTAGGCAGAAATACTACCAACTCAGTTTTTTTTTATTTTCTTTCTAAAAACTCAGTTGCGAGGCCAGTCGATTTAGTATTTACTATTTTGTGCGCTTATTCACCGTTTATAAGTAAAGCGGTTAATGTACAGATTTTTACCTGTAACATACATAAACTATAGTTTATTGGCCTCCAACACTAAGTAGCGCCAGCTCTCTCTGACAATTCTAAATCGCGCCTATTTTCCTTTACGGGGTAGGCAGAGCATCAAAGACTATGAGGCCGTTCGACGCCACAGTTAACCGTGGTTAGAGGGTTAGGAAAGAGAAGGTATTAGAAAGATGTACAAAATGTTGGGTCTCAGTGACAGGGGTTCAGCCCGTCACCTACATAAGCGTCGATCGTCCCTCGAGTTGTACGTTATGTCCGCATGGTAGAGAAGTAGCAGTATGTTAGATGAGGGCTGTGAGCCCGCACCGACACGCGCATGCTCGTGTTGCAGGCCGGCGGCGGCGCAGGCGGCGGCCGCGCGCCCGCACCCACCACTAGGGAAATTGTAAGTCGGATGACGTATATATCATACTCTCTCATGTGTATCTTCTCTCATCACGCCCGTGCACAGGTTTTCATTTCGAGGAGGATTTAACTCTCAAAAAAAGGTTTTAGTGACAGCCACCTGAAAGCGGTGAATTTAATACTTTGACTAAGAATTTCTGGGAAGGAGGGGAGTTTGAACCCCTACACCCCTCCTCCCAAAAAATACGAAATTAAAAAAAAACGAATTGATCGAGAGTGTTCTTAGCTATATGTTATTAAAAGCAGTTCGGCCGTTTATTATGACGTAGGATTTTTAAGTTTTCTAAACTTTTTACATCAGAGGTCATATCATACTAATCTCGATCGATTTTCTCGAGTTATTGTCGATATTCAGGATTCGCTCCTGTATAATGCGACGAGTGAACATTTTATATAACAAAATTTATAAAATTTTCACTCTCTGCATATTTTATTGACCATAATTTTAATGTAATGTTTTTACTGTATCGTTTCAGGACACATTCAATGGCAGCGCGCCAAATCGGATTTGATTCGCTGGGCTGCCTCCCGCCGACCCCCCGCTCCCCGCTACCGGGACCCCCACCACCACTAGAGATAAAGACTATAGGACTAACTAATTTGATCATCGATAACTCGCGGGAACCGAGCCTAGAGGGTCGGGGAAACATAACGTTGCGTGACGGAAACATGTCTACAGGAGAATCGGGCGGATGGATCATTTATAAAGGTCAATATTTAAAGGATCAATTGTGGAGAATTTAAATATTTTTACGCAATTCTTTCTTTTCGCAATTACTTCCGTTACGCAACGATACAAGGTTGTCTCGGCTCTTATCGTATGAACACGCGCTGCGATAAAATGTCGTGCGCTATGTGTCGAAGGGAAGGGTGCGATCGCTTCGGATAGCTCGACCCTCGGCCCAGAGTCGGCGAGATACCGCGGCGCGCGTTCAGCGGTCGCGGGCGCCCCGTCCCGCTCGCTCGAGGCGCCGTCTCGCTCGCTAGTGTGGTCTCGCTCTGCTCGAGCGTTCACTTTACTTTTACAGCTTTATTGTATGTGTATATAGTATTTTACATAATTATAGTAGTATATATTCGGCGCTACGGTCAATCGGGACATTCCTTTCGAGGCGTTTTCAATTTTTTTTTTTCAAAATTTAGTAAATGTGGTGTGAGCCACGGAATCTAGCGTCGGAGCTACGAGGGCGCGCGACAGAGTCGGCAACGGACCGGACAAACGAGCGAGAAAGAGATAGCGCGCCCTCCGCTCTCCGACGGGATAGTCGTTAAGGTATTGTGATAAAAATGTTTGAGCTTTATTATAATTTTGTTGTAATGAGTATTATAGGAGCGTCGTGCTCGGGCCGTTCCTCGGTACTCATCATGTTCGCACCTTGACACCTTGTTGTTTATTATTTGTTAACTCTCGCTCCTACATATTCTAAACTGAACATTTCGAGCGAGGGTAGTTCATCATCCCGTCGGGTAGACGTCACGACGTCCGTGCACTTACATTCATACAGTACAGTTGATATTTAGTGTGTTTAAACAATAATATTGTTTAGTTTAACTGTTGTGATATAATAGTTGGAGACAACAGCAGTATCCGGTGAAATGTTCCGTTTGTAATGTGTATAGGAATGTGTAATAGGTTGTATAAGTTACAATATCCCGGTGGCGTCGCGGCGGTGGGGTGTCGGCGTCAGTCCGCAGCTCGGGGCGCGGGACGCGGGGGCGCGCCGGGGCTGGTGTCGCGCGGCGGGCGGCGCCCCCTCCCGTCTCCTCGCGACCCCGGGCGCGTTGAAATCAAATTTCAAAATTGCACACAATTATGAGTGGCCTTGAAGAGACCTCTGTGAGAGGCGTCCGAACTAAGCTACGAGCTTTATTTTTTTTTTGTAAACTTACGTATCGGCTAATTTTCTCTTGTAAATAGGGTATTTCTTTCGGCGATTGTTTATCGATAACGACGAACGACGGTGGAACTCTGATTCCTGATTTTAAGTCATATTTTTTTTAGTTTACCCGCGTCCGCCGGCAGATTCGCCATATTCGGCTCTATACGAACGACATTACGGTTGAAATTTAAAGTACACTCGCCGGCGGGCCCGTGTGACGAACATAATAAAGTAAAAAATCCACTTATCTAGTTTGTAGGTGTATGTGTTTTTTTTATATTGATTATTTAATTATAGTGTTTTTGTCTGTTTACACTTGATGTACGGCACGGCTGTGTGCGGGGGTTGGCTGCCGGCGCATGCACCGATATATTAAACGCTAGTTTTTTTTGCTATCGACACGTAATACATCCAAATAGCTTATATATTTAAAAAAATCTAGTACAGACAGTGACAAAAGTATGAAACTATAAATATAATTAATTTATTTTTACTGTACGCCATGTATCGATTTGACATTATTAGTTAATAGTGTATCGTAGATATATCCCTTAAAATCGTTTTTGACTACAGAATTTATAAACTTTTGTTTCTGACGGTACTTGTAGCTTAGTTTGCCACGGAGCGGAGCCAACCCTATACTATATAAGGCACCGGGTGTTTACAGGGGTTGTTTCATCCAGTTTCACTTGACCTCCCTCGCGATCGTTTCGACGAATCACCACATTTCCGAAGAGAATACGTCTGGTCGTCTCTGAAAAATAAACAAGGTTGTAGCTGAATATTGATGTAATTTAATCCAACATCAGATCTCACAATGAACTGCGTCAGCTAAGCAAACGAAAGACTTAAACTTTGGGTCACGGTTTGTTTCGTTAAATGTATAAGAATTTACTGTGGGTAGTCTGAAAAAAATAAGTTCGGTAATGAAAAACTTCCCGATAATAAAACGTAACGCGCGGGAGGTCAAGGTAAAGTGGCCATACTCGAATCATTTAGATAAGTGACGCACTGCTGTGATACTCGTAGGCGGACGATCCGAACGATTTTAAACGTTTATAAAATGTAGGCGCGGGCGCGGCCGCGGGCCTTATGCTATTTGGTAAGGTTATTATTGTCTAAATTTATAGAAACTATTGGCAACCGATGAGACTCCATTTAAATTGGGCTTTATCATTATTTCCAGTTTTGTAAAGGCTTTAAAGTCTTAGCTGAAATATATATTGAAACTACATACTAAGTATGAAATCAAACGTGATTTAGTGTTTATCGTAATGAATTGGTCATGAATGACTTCAAGTCTAGGAGGCTTGTAAAAATATTTAGAGATTTTTTGTGTCGATCTTTTTTAAGTTTGCGATTCAGAATCAATACAAAATTGTATACTATTTGAGTCTTAAAGACTTGGAAATCAATTGGAAAAATCATTTGTAATTTTTTTTTCATAATTGAAGATATTTCAAATATTTTTTGTATGTAGCTTAAGGTTGAATATCACTGCCACTAGAAAAGACAAAAGTATAGTTTGCATTGTCGTATATTCGTATCCGCCTATAAGTGCGAGCGAGACGCACGCCGCGGCCGCGTCCGAAGGGTAGGTTAAGTTTGGTTGTGTAAGCACCCTGTGTTTAACGCTCCCTCAACTTGTATTATAAACCTATTTTCGACTTATAACACTAACATAAGAACATTTCAATATAGTCAGAGTTTATTTACAACTCGCTACCTATCTGCATATATAATACAGGTATATACTTAACTTTTCCATGTCACAAGTTCGAACGTTCCGAATTATATATGACATTTAAATCAATATTTGTGTTCTAATAGTCGTTGAGGGAGCGTAGAGGCGTATGCGTGCGTGTGTGTGTGTGTGTGTGTATATATGTATGTAAGTATATATGAGTGCGCGGGACGCAGTAGTCGTAAGTTCAGAACTACACCGGGCGTCAGACGTGCCTTCAACACCTTACTTTACTAATGTATTTATGCATTTTTTGTTTTCATTATAATTATTTTTTATTACGATGTGTAATTGCATTGAGGCCTGCGTACGACGTATCGATTCAGCACCGACATTAGAATTTGGTTTTAACGTCTCGTAATAAGCAGCACGATTTTACATAACAAATTGAATTTCACATGATGTTCGTCACTTAAGAATGTGTTGTAAGTGCCGAGACGTGAATCTTAGATTGAAATGGTTCGCGTTTAGTGAGATCGGGACGGAAATGATACGTTTTGCGTTTGCTTTTACCGGAAAGTGTTTCACCCTTTATTGATAGCTTTGTATCACCTGCGCCGGCGCAGCGCCGCGACCGAGCTCCGCTAGCACGGTTGTTTTACTCTGTGGCCGTCTGTTTCACTTGTCTTCCGAGAAAGGTCGTAGAGTCTATAGTTACCCATGTAGAATAATAGTCTTACAGCGACTCATTCCCAAAATTGCTCTACTTAAATAACAGACGTGGAGTTCATCCGTTACATGTGAAACAGACGTCGACACTCGTTTCTCGTTCTTATTCATCATCAATTTCATATCTAACACATAATATTGTACACTGTGATTTGTTATAAACGAATTGCTGTTGAATATGAATGAATGCGACATGATATGCGAAATAATGTTTTTGAATCATTGAAGCCTGATTTCAGTGATAACCTGTTTTGTGGCAAATAGCTTATGAAAAGCGCGCTAGTTATTCTTTTATATGCTCTGAAATGTAGTTGTTGAGATGTCTTCGGTCGTATCTCATAGCGATGCCCGAGTTAAGACCTGTTCAGATATACGTAGTAATTACAGCCTCTTTGATAACGGAAAATACTTAATCATAGTAACTTCATATAAATGCACGTTTATTTTCAATATAAATATGATTTAACTTTATAGCTTTGATTATTGCCAATGAAAGCTATAAAGCCAATCAAATAAAATATCTGATTCCGTCTCGTCTGTTGTGCTCGAAAGTGTACCCACTTTCGAGCACATTGGATTCGCAAACGACGTATATCCAAATAAGTCTTTACGCTTTGTTTATTCCTATTAACTGAGTCAAACGTAGCTGTAACTCGATTTAAGCGGTTTAAAGTTACACGGAGTTTATCACCAGTTTGAGATGTTTCCTTTTCTGAGTTTAACGCGAGTTTTATTATGTTAATTTGATTAGTTTTTCGCTTATGCATGTATGGATGCTTTAACTATATTGATGACTTGATATATCTGTCGCAATGCAACGAATATCATTTTCATATAGCCACACTTTTGCTTCATGCGTGATTGTACCTTCGGTTTCGATCTCCTCAATAAACGAAAGTTTGAGAAATCATCTCTAATTGAAGGTTTCGAAAAATGCAATAATTACGATGAGTCGTGCATACATACCCCATGACTCAGAAATCACAATATTCTGTCGCATAAATCGTTTGCAAATATGCAGGCGCGTGACCTTACAATTAAAAATAAATAAAAATAGTTTTATCTTTCACCTTTAAGAAAAATATTAATACTTGGATGTATTAGACTGCATCCACGAAATTGACGATACTAATGACCGTACAAGATGCAATCTAACACGATCCTTGTGTAGGTTAATTTACAGTACATTTTCCTCTGACCATAAGTCGTAAAAAATAGAGTGACATAAATTGTGACGTCCGTAAAATATACAAATTAAAAAAGTATCTAAAGATCATTTCTGTATAAAATATAGACGTATGAAGACGGGGGTGGCGCGGATTTCTTCTTATTGTAAGTTTAGGATATCTTCTTTGTTTTATATCGAGAGTTTGCGCGGAAGGCGTGGGCTTGGACCAGATATATAGCTCCGATACGCAATATTTAGTTACTATATCAACTCAACCAGACTAAAAAAAGAATATTGAATTATGTACCTACTACCATTCCTGCCGCATATTTTGTTAACTACGAATTGTTTCATGAATCTGGCAAAATTTAGGGAGTGACTCGATTCAAGGTTCCAGGTTCCAATAGTGGTGGGTTGAAAGTCTGTCGAGGGTTCGTTGCGTGCGAGGCGGAGTCTGCGCGGAGGTGGGGCGGGGTGGGACCGGCTCCTGCGCCGGCGCCGTCACGTCGGCCCGGGCAGGCAGGGGCGCCAATATAGTCCGAGTTGCGTGTCGCTTGTTGTCTTGAGGCTTGCGAGGGGACGCCACGCATTGTATTATCCAATCACTCCACTGTAGGCTCAATTTAGGTTTTATTACAAATGGGGAGTTGGTTTTTTGGTAATAAGTCCAGCTTTTTTTTACGCAAAATATTGTAGTGTGCACGCCGTGGTTCACCTGTTCTTCTCGGATATATAATATCCCTATTTGTTTCTGCGACCAAATTACTGTGACTTCTCTCTCGACTGGTGAAGGAAAACAGACATGAAATAACTCGAAATGTCCCGTCGAAAAACTCGGTTGTGGCCTAACTAGTACATCAGAGTCTTGCGTGGGGCTTCCCTGCAATTTGTGGCTTAATTTTAAACAACTTTATGGTACAAAGTGTAATTTTAGTTCCATAGATATTTAAGATCTACAGAGTTAATATTTAGGTGAAGATTTAAACTTAAGTGAGTATTTTCATCCCGCCGGTTGTGCTGGCTGAGCAATTTTCTCGATAAATAAATATATAACTAGGTATATGTGTATCTAGCGTTCTTCGCAGAGATTCTTATATGTCTATCTCGTATATGTCTTCAAGGTCAGCGTCAGCCGTTTGAGCAGTTTTAAAAGGATCCTATTTACTTGACATACTTATCGATAGATTTAATTATACAAGTATTATAACATTAAATGTTATCTAGTACATGTTGAAGCTAGCTAGCTAGCTCTGTGTGAGTCGTGTGTCGGCAATAGGCAGTAGTGTGCGTGTTTGATTCCGGATCGTTCGGGTTTTTTCGACGTCAATCGGAAATCTGTTGGCTCGGTCCGGCGGCTCTCTCGAGCGTTCCGTTACTTTTTTTATCGTAGAGAGGTTTGCGCTCTACTGCCAACTCACGTGATGTAGAATGTCGTTGGTCGTTTGCAGTATACTGTGGAGCGCGCTTGCTCAGAAATATACTTTATCCCAAAAGCATTTTTTTATTTTATGAAATGTTGATAGACCTCATTGTGACATGACTTTTAAATGTTGTTTGAGTGGGTTTTTACAATCAAAACTTTAACCTTTCTACTGAATCTAAGTATCTAGCAATAATGTTTGTGTAGCCGCCGGTCCGTAGACACGCCGGTCCGCACGCGGCGTGCTAGTGCTGCTAATGTGATACCTCGCCCCCTCCCTCGCCCCCATTTTACAGCAAATCTCTAATATCCACTATCTTGCTCTTTTATTGCGAGAGATTCTAGAATACATTTTTATTTTAGTATTAATTGCTTCTACATTCTACACGGTATTGTAATGCAAATGATGCACTTACCCATAAAAATCGACGAGTTAAAGAAGGATAAATAATCCGCGTGAATTTTAACGACAAAGATATTCAGCTAACTCCAAAACCGTCTATTTGTGTTCTCTCTTAGCTATACGTAAATAGTCATTTAGTGGCATCTATTTTGTTTTTTACCAGTTAAGCATGTTCCATATTTCTATTTTAGTAGTTAATTCGATTATTGCTATTCTAACGTCTCCATTTCTTTCTAACTTGTTCCTAATCGCCCCTACCGTCCTTTTCCCGCTTAGGGTCGTATTAGTTTGTACATCGTGCGTCGGTTCCTTGTGCAGTTTGGTGTGATAGTCAATTATTATATGATATTCATTGTGATTCACGTTATACTTATGATACGTTCTTGTCACATTCGCTACGTTTTGTGGTTGTTACTTGTGAATGTATTTTGGCGCCATCTCCATTTTTGTTTTAGCAACTCTGAAACGCGTTGCGTCTATAAGGTGTATTACATTAGCCGGTTTGTCGGGTCCCTGTCTGTCCAGTATGGAGATCGGGATCAATTCGGGTTCCTGTCTCTTATTATAATACTACGCTGCCCTGGCGACGGGAACGATAAATAAGGTGGTGTAATTAGGCCTTTATTCCGTGAAAGTTAAGTTGTTTTAACGAGTCTCCGTCTTGAAGGAGCCGTGTGATGTACATTTTATCGGAAAAGTGTTTCATGTAACCGATTCGAAACGCTTCCTTGTAGTTTGTGATGTCGACCATCGTTCCTATGTTATAACATTCGATTGTTTATCGCTGTTAATGTTTGAATCGTTTTTCGGTCTTCCGCTATTCTTTGCGAATTACATGTACCTACATATTAAGACATAAATGCACGCTGTCTCCTTCTCGATTTTGATTTGAGTTTTTGTCGTTCATAATAATTATAGTTAGAGAAGTTAAGTGAGTAGCGTGCAGTAGTGATTGTGACATAGCAGCGTACGCGCACGCGGCGCGCCGCCCCCGGCTCGCTCATTGTTAAATAGGTCGCTATAGTTACGGATTGAATCAACTATAAAAAAAAAGAAAATATAAAATATCAAAAAAATATAAAAAATAATAATTCAGAGTTATAATAGTACGTTAGTTTTAATTATATTTCTGATATTAATTGATGTTTTGCTAAAAGATAATTTATCTGTGCGTTACGTTTTAACAGTGTGGGTGTTAGCGTAGCATCCGTCGCACCACACACACACATAACACAGTCGTACACACACAACTACATCACGACACCGTATTTTAACTAACTATTCCAGACGAATGCACTGCAACAGCATTGCACGTCCTCACTAGAAAAATAAATAAGCTGTAAGCTAAGAACGACGTCGCTGCGTCGCCTGTCTGGTGATCGAACGCAGCGGGGACATCTAAGACATCCGGTTCTCGGAAACATATGCGACTTTACCTACATTTCAGATATACTATTTTTCTAGTGACCTGACACACCAATACACCGCCACTATTTTTACAGAATACATAACGAATGACCTCGAAATTCATATATTTTTACATTATAAGCAATACCACAGTACCTGAAAATTATATAAAAAGAATATAATATAGAAAAAAATATTGTAATAGAACGGGAAACAGTGGTTGAACATACACGGCGGTCTTCGATACACATAGCAATCAGGGTGAGGTTGTTCGCAGGATCGGGTTTGAGTTCACGGTACTCTTATATTTAGTTGTGCATGACTCGCGGAACGCACTCGGCTCACGGGAGTTTGAATATTTCGGACGAACTGAAGTTCGGTACAGAACGCCGCCGCCGGCCGAGCCGCGGCCGTAACGCGGCCGTGACGTGCAGTCGGCCGGCGAGCGACAGGTACACGGGACGCGCGTCCCACGTTACTAGTGTAACACGGTTGAAGGGATCACGACACGTGATAGGCTAGCATAGTGATATCTCGATGACGCCGCGAGCGAGCTCGCCACGCACGCCTGCTAACTGCTAAACTAGGAATGATGGATTTGAGACTGATGTCTTTTATAATGATGTTTTTGGTACGTATTCGATTCCGATAATGTTGTCGGTGTGCGGCGCGCGGCGCGCGGCGGGTGCGCTCGCGGCGTTCTCTCGACAGAATTGTAAAGGACGTGCCATACACGTTGGACGAGGCGGCCTACAGCGGCGCCCTCAGCCCCCACTATATAGAAAACTCCGTGATGAGAGTATTCTAATGTCGGCTCGTATGACGTCGGTCTGGGGTATCGCCATGGTCAGAAAAATGTCGAAATTGTAAGATAGGGTACCTTAAGTACGTCCATGGGTGGATGGGGGGAACCGGTTTCGTGTCATAACCTGTGAGGTTTTCGATTAACGTAGGTATGCGATAAGGGAACCTCACGAGCGGCGCTCGCGGGCGCTGGGGCGGGGAGGAGAGGGGGGGCTAGGTTAGCGCCAGCCGCCGACAGTCGAGCGTCGATATATTGTACAGAAGACGCGCGAGTTATATCACGGGAGCTGCGTCGGGGAGGTGAACGAATACTGCCAATCGATTGTAGTTTATACTTAATGGATAATGATTTGTAGATTAACGACTTTCGAAATATGATGTCATATAAATATGTTTATGTATAGTATCTGTGCGGTGGGTCGGTGTCGGTCGTCCAGCGGAGCGGTGCTCGTGCGGTTGTGCGCGCTGCCATCGCCGACTCGATCGGTGGATTGTGGTTTATTTGCGACCGAACGAGTTTTGGACACGGTCGGCCACCGTTGTAAATTTCCCCTAGGTGAGGCGATGGATACATTGATACTGTGTTCTGTAGTGTACCGAAGCAACAGGGCGATATCTAGATAGGTTTGCACTCGAGGCGGCCGTTCTGCGTCGTGCGCTCGCGCCGGCCGCCGCCGCCCGCGCCGTCGAGTCGCGGCGGGAGCGCACGACGGCGGCGGATATGTAATTAGCGCGGATGCAGGTTCGCGGGAGGGGCTAAGTTGTAAAAACTAGATCGCAATATAAATGTCGGTTGTTAAGGTTAGCGAAGAGAAGGCGGCATATTGTGTCGTGTGTATGAAGAGGGAGGGAGTCGGGCGGCTGCGGCGGGCGCCGGCCGCTCCCCGAGCTTCCAGAGAGAGACGGGGTTCGTTCGGCGCCTCGCTCGCATCGGGTAGTCGGTAAAGTTTTGATATCGTAATGCGTATAACTGTGGGACTGAAAGGCTCATGTGATGAGGATAAATTTTTTGGGATTCGTATATTTCTTTTTATTCTAAATTTTCGTGTATGACACGGCTCGCTCTCGAAACTGGTTCGGTGTGGGAGGGAGACGGCCGGCGACGATTCCGGAGAACAATTAGATTTTCTCTGCCAAGGAACGTATCGTCGGCGGCTGGCTTCCGAGGCGCTCTCGTTGAGTCGCTCGCCACCGCTCGCGTCGAGCACGCAACCCGTCAAACGGTTTGTTTGTATAGAGCGGTGCGCGTGCGCCGGGAGTCGCGAGCGGCGCGACGAGGGCGCCAGTGAGATTTTGTATCCAAAGATTGTAGTGTGATGTATAACTTCCTATAGGTTTATTATTGTACTAGTATTTTACATCCTTGTTATTTTAACTATTATTTGACACTCGTCGGTATCGAAAGTGAAACGAACGTTTCAGATCTCCAGATCGAATTTTTGTATCAATCGAATGTTTATATTGTGAAGGATGGCAGTCACCTGAATGCGACTTGGTTAATTTACTCGACGGCATCACTGGTGGGAAGGCCGGTGTGCGTTACTGTGTTTTATAATGTATTTTCGATGTTTTGGAACGTTTCGGTATCCGCGCCCGACGGTTTAGAACGAAACTGCTAAGCGATTCTCGACTATAACTCGGGCGCGGAGAGTTTATATCGTATGAGTAAGGGTGGCAGTCAAACTGCAGCTAGATGGTGCTTGTGTGTACTTACGATGGATATCATTATATTATTTTTTAAAATAAATCTTTGTAAAATGTTAATTTGAAAAGTTTGATTTGATCGACGTGAGTGAAGTTTGTGAACGCGACACGACCGCGCTCGGTCTCGGCTCTCTGGCGCCACTGTGTGCCACTGTGTGCGGCCGCGAGAGGTGCGCGGGAGGCGGTCGTGTCGACGTGAGCCTCTCGAGTGTGTGTGTGTGTGAGAGAAAGAGTCTCGCCTCGCGGAGTCCGCTCCACATACACGCGGCGGGATATTGGTGCGCGACTGCGACGCGCTCTGTGCCGTAGGAAAGTTTTACGATAAATGGTGAAAAAATAAAGAAATTACAAAAAACTGTAATGTTGTTTGTTCATTCATTTCACCTTGATACGCAAATACGCTGCCGGCGTTCATGCAAGTGTACCTAACACTCGCATGGACGCCGGCAGCGTATTTGCCTGGAAGATTCTACCCCGAGCTATCTAAAAGAACACCTCTCATTCCCTTCTCCTTAGACCAAAGGACAAACTTTTCTTAAAAATTTCCTTAGCACAGATTTAGCTTGACTATAATGATCTGAATGAGAAGATAGCTCGCGCCCAGTACTGTTAATGAAAACAGTGCAGATTTACGTTTGTAATGGACAAGTCTTGGTAAACCAGCGACGTGTCGACACCTGTCGATATTGTACTTATTCTGGTAAGGTAAAAAGGATTCGCTCAACGCGCGCAGCTATCTCTCTCGCGCATCACAACCTTTTTAAACACATAAAATCATTTACATCTTAGAAGGACCTAAAAAAAAAAAGTGCCCTACATATTAAAACGACATAAGATCTACATGACCTAGTAGCAAAACGTCCTATTATCGGAATGACACAAGATCAAAATGGTTTGATAGCAAAACGGTCGTTTTGCTATTATAACGAAATGCCCTCTATGTACAGTAAGAAAAAAAGATATAAGGATAAAATCATTGAATAGGGATATTAGAAAGGGAGAGCTGAATTTGTTTATTTAGACAGGAAAAATATTTAATAACAAGATTTTCTTCGATATCTTTTAAATTGGCTGAGGAATAAGAAAATACATACTTATATGGTTTTTTTTTCTAAATCCGTCGCCAGTACCTATAAATGATATCTGATCAAAACTTTTTTTTTAAATGTTTAATAAACAAATTTAGCTCTTTCCTATACTTTTCTAATATCCCTACTCAATGATTTTATAAGTTTAAAATGTAATAGGGCGAATTCTAGAGTTTAAAAATGTTGTGATGCGCGAGAGAGATAGCTGCGCGCTTTAATCTCGACCTTCTTCTTTTTTGTATTGGATTAGCGATTTGCCAGTGTCAAGTATTGAAATATTTTCAAGTTTTTGAATAATACAAGTTATATAGTGTTCTAGTCACAGTCTTAAGTCATTTTCAAAGTTAAGTCTTGCCTCAGTAAAGTAATGGCGACTTTACTAGAAGCTTCTTTGGAGTTTTGCAACCAACGTAAAATCACACGTTTAACGTCAAAATAGTAATAAAGCGCGAGCGAAGCGAACGCGAAAATTTTAGTGGTGTTTTTATAGTAATATGCTTTATTTCTCGTATAGTGAACCTATAATACGTCCATGTGAAAATAATATTAATCCGCGAGCGAAGCGAGCGCGAAAATTTTAGTAGTGCTTTTATAGTTATATGCTTTGTTTCTCGTATTAGTGAACCCATGGTACTTCTCTGTCAAAATAGTAATAAAGCGCGAGTGAAGCGAGTGCGAAAATTTTAGTGGTGTTTTATTAATATGCTTTATTTCTCGTATTAGTGAACTCAAAGTACTTATATGTCAAAATAATATTAATGCGCGAGAGAAGCGAGCGCGATTTTTTTTTAGTAATATGCTACTGATATTTGTAACTCACAGTACTTCTATGCCAAAATAGTAATAATGCGCGAGCTCGAAAATTTTAGTGGTGTTTTTTAGTAATATGCTTTATTTCTCGTATTAATGAACCCACAGTACCCCATGTCAAAATAAAAGATTTTTTTTAAGGTTTTAAATATTAATTTGAATCAAACAACTAACTGTGTTAAAAGGAAATACCCGACTGGTAAAGAGCGACTTTAAAGCTATCAAAAATTATAAATACAACCATTTGAATGCATTGATTGCCAATTTAATATTCCTAAATATAAACATATGACTTTATAGAAAATTACAAACATACAAGAACGCGCAAAAATGTTTGGTTAGTGGCTATTTTTAGTGAATTATTTGTATTAAAAGGTTCACGGCCCTTTATTGATCAATACAAATAAAGATCAATATGAAACAATCAAGCGCGAGCGAAGCGAGCGCGAAACTTTTTGAAGCATTTTATAAAATTATTGAAGCCTGGAAGGATTTTTGATAAGGTCACATAAATTTTGATTATGTAACTATGGAACACTACATTGCGCGTGGCACGACATACGCCCACTTGGCCATTTATTAATTTATCTACATCAAACATCAAGAGTTGTGTCACCACAATGTCTAGCATTTATGCAATTAAGCGTAGAGTGATACTGTAGGTACATACAAAGTCAAATTCATTTATTGGTAAAATCAATTTCACGTCAAACAAAAGAATTTTGTACACAATAGTACACACTAGAGTATCTAGGTATATCTATACCTAGTACCTACACGCATTGCGTAAGTATATTGCATGAGAGTCTCTCCACGCCTGGTACACAGGGCTGATAAACTCTCTTACAATCTGCTAAAATAGTGCGTATCATTTAGGAACAAGCTTTCTTTAGGTAAGTACTCATATTATATATATATATATATAAACAAGAGTGCCATATTTGTTTTCACTATTTCCTTCCAAGCCCAATGTTTTGTTTTCAAACTTTTGTAATTCCTCTTTTATAGATAGGTAAACATGGTCTCTAATAAGCAAGTTGAGAGTTGGACAAGCAGATAAAATAAGTAACCAAATAATAAGAGCCAAGACGAAGTTACCAGATATCACGGAAAGTACAAGAAGACTCAAATAGAAATAGGCGGGCGGGATATCTGCAGACTTGAAAATTCCCGGTGGACAAAAATCACAAATTTACAAAACCAAAAAATTACCTTAGGTGTTGTATTTTAGCAAGTAAACAAAAAAATTGGTAAAAAAAACTCTTATTATTAAACAAATAACATGTTAATAGTTTTTTTGCTGTTCTCAAAAACGAAACTACCTACTATTACAATTTAGGGTTTTTATGTCCAAAAACCTGTTAATTAAATTAACCCAAATCTGGAAAAGATTTTTAAGGAACGCGGGTTTTTAAGTCAGCAACAGTCTCGAAATCCTGATTCTCATGAACACTTATCTTCCTATACGTTGTATTTTGTATCACGATATAAAGGTTTAGCGGTAATCGGTAGCGGTGGATCTAATCCTAATAGGCCTTATAGTAATTTTTGTCTTCCAGTCTTTTATTTTCGTTGATAGAGTCCTAGTCGTAGATAGAGTAAATAAAGCACTATTTACCTGTTTAATAACTTATTTATTTTATAGTCAACCTAAATACAACTGCCGGATTTAACCGCCGCATCTAAGTGAAGTTTCATATGACAGATGTCATTGAATTGTATAAATATAACCATGGCCGTAGGCAGGGGGGGGGGGGGGGGGTTGGGGGGTCCTAACCCCCCCCGAAATCCTGGCCATTATAAAAATTCTTCCAGGCTTCAATAATTTTATAAAATGCTTCAAAAAGTTTCGCTCGAGCATGATTGTTTCATATTGATCTTTATTTGTATTGATCATTAAAGTGCCGTGAACTTTCTAATACGAGCAAATAATTCACAAAAAATAGCCACTAACCAAAAATTTTTGCGCGTTCTTGTAGGTAGGTATGTTTGTAATTTTCTATAAAGTCATATATTTATAAGTATTTAGGATTATTAAATTGGCAATCAATGCATTCAAATGGTTGTATTAATAATTTTTGATAGCGTTAAGTCGCTCTTTACCAGTCGGGTATTTCCTTTTAACACAGTTACTTGCTTGATTCATCTGTTCCACGAAAATCTAGGACTCGCTAACACGATCAATTAATCAAATCACTTCCATGATTTAATATTAAAAACCAAAAACCATTTAATATTAAAAAATCTTTTATTTTGACATGGAAGTACTGTTCATTAATACGAGAAATAAAGCATATTACTATAAAAACACCACTAAAATTTTTCGCGCTCGCTTCGCTCGTGCATTCATATTATTATGTTATTTTCACATGGAAGTACTATGAGTTCACTATACGAGAAATAAAGCATATTACTATAAAAACACCACAAAAATTTTCGCGCTCGCGGATTTTTTACTATTTTGACATAGAAGTACTGTGAGTTCACAAATACGAAAATTTTGCATATTACACTAAAAAAATTCGCGCTCGCTACGCTCGCGCATACTTATTACCTATTTTTGTTTATATTTAGGTCATGTAAGCGCTGAGTACTCGTTAAAACGAAAAAAAATTTTTTTTTATTACTACCTAACCATAATAGCACATTTTGCTATGACAAACTTGGTATTTATTTGGGACATTAAAGTGCTCATTTTTTTACGCTCGCACATTATACGTAAGATATGGGACAACATGGCCGCAGACTGATAGTATTCGGACGGTTCTATCAGTCAGTTAGACTGATAGAACCGTATTTCTGCATACTATTAGGTACCTACTAGTGAAGTCGTCAGTTAGACTGATGAAACCGTATTTCTGCTTACTATTAGGTACCTACTAGTGAAGTCGTCAGTTAGACTGATAGAACCGTATTTCTGCATACTATTAGGTATCTACTACTATTATCACTAACATTCGGTCGGAATATAACACAAGTTTAAAAAATCAAACAGAGCGACCACATACTTATTTCTATAACGTTTCCACAGAAACTCTCCACGTATGAGAAGGAATGAGATTGCCAGTTATTCGCGTAGTTACATCTTTCTCGTTTCTGTGGTTGGATGTTTCTATGTATCTATCATATCTAAGTATATATTTACAAAAAAAGTTTTAGGTATATGTAGATATTCTATCAGCCATCTAGTTCCATAGTACAAGCTTTGCTTAGTTTGGGCTAGATGGTGTTGTGTGAAATGTCCACCAATATTTTTTTATTTTTTTTACGATTCGACGACGTTCTATTATGTCTGTTCAATATTTCTCAAAAGGAATGACCCAAACAACTAACAAGAGACGAACCTGCAGGCGGCCACTCGCCTTGATCAAAGGTTCACTACATGCTAAACAAACTTCCATAGATCAACTAACTGTTCAATCGAAAGCGGCAGCACTATCGCAATTACTAAACATAACGCACGTCGACTCGTCGAAGTATTTTAGTTCGTTAATTTAGTCATGTGTGATAGATATTTTGTCTGGGACATACCATCAGGGTGTCGGCCCTTGATTCGTCCCTCGGATATAAATAATGGCGCACTTGTCTGAGCAGGTCGTTCAATTAAGTGAATGTTTTAATAACTTGTGATCAAACGTGCTGCCGAGTGCAGGGGCCCTACCACAATCGTGCTGCCGAGTGCAGGGGCCCTACCACAAGGGTTCAACCAGTCTTATTTCAACATTACTTTGCCATTTGTCTCATTCTTTCTACAGTTGTGAGATCAAGACAAATGTGAAAGTAATATTAAAATAAGATTTTTTTATTCGACAGTAGGCTTGCGCTTGACCGTCAACTCACCTGGTGTTAAGCGACAGTTACGGTCTACGATGGAGCGCACTTGCATAGAAGATAGAACAATAGATAGAACAGAACCTATTCACTCGCGATTTGAAGACACCTAGAATATAATCTATTCGGAAAGACCCATTCAGAAAGCACATTCCACGTTTTGGCGGTACGCACAATGAAAGTGGAACCAAAGCGTTTCGTACCTACCTACGTGTTATCGGAATATCAAGCATGATAATATTATCAGAGTACTTTTAGGATTGCGGTAACCCCCAGAGCGCGGTCCCTGCTAACGTAGCGCGGTCCCTGCTAACGTAGCGCGGTCCCTGCTAACGTAGATACGTGTTCTCTGTTATGAATACCTATATATTATCAGAGTACTTTTAGGATTGCGGTAACCCCCAGAGCGCGGTCCCTGCTAACGTAGCGCGGTCCCTGCTAACGTAGCTCGGTCCCTGCTAACGTAGCGCGGTCCCTGCTAACGTAGATACGTGTTCTCTGTTATGAATACCTATATATTATCAGAGTACTTTTAGGATTGCGGTAACCCCCAGAGCGCGGTCCCTGCTAACGTAGCGAGGTCCCTGCTAACGTAGCGCGGTCCCTGCTAACGTAGATACGTGTTCTCTGTTATGAATCATCATCATCGTCATCATCTCAGCCATAAGAAGTCCACTGCTGGACATAGGCCTCCCCTATGGATTTCCAAAAAGACCGATTGGAAGCGGCTTGCATCCAGCGTCTTCCTGCCACTTGTATGAGGTCATCTGCCCATCTCGTGGCTGGTCTTCCTACGCTGCGCTTGCCGGTGCGTGGTCTCCACTCGAGAACCTTTCGGCCCCATCGGCCATCAGTTCTACGTGCTATGTGGCCTGCCCACTGCCACTTCAACTTGCTAATCCTCTGTGCTATATCGGTGACTTTCGTACGTCTACGTATCTCTTTATTCCTTATTCGATCTCGTAGAGTGACTCCGAGCATAGCCCTCTCCATAGTTCGTTGCGTGACCTTGAGCTTTCTTATAAGGCCCATAGTTAGGGACCACGTCTCAGTGCCGTAAGTCATCACTGGTAACACACACTGGTCGTAAACTTTCGACTTGAGGGACTGGGGTATATTGGACGAGAAGACGCTTTTAAGTTTCCCGAACGCTGCCCAGCCGAGTTGGATACGACGATTGACCTCTCTCGCAAAGTTGGACCTGCCTAATCGGACCGTTTGTCCTAGGTAGACATATTCGTCAACAACTTCAAGAGTGGAGTTACCCACAGATATTGGGGTGGGCACTACATGGGCGTTCGACATAACCTTCGTTTTGTCCATGTTCATTTTGAGGCCCACCCGTTGGGAAACTCTATCGAGGTCTTCGAGCATCGTACTGAGGTCTTCCATCGACTCTACCATGACTACTATATCGTCGGCAAACCGAAGGTGAGTGATGTACTCGCCGTTAATATTGATGCCGAGCCCTTTCTATTCCAGAAGCTTATAGGCATCTTCCAAACCGGCAGTAAACAGTTTCGGAGAGACAACGTCTCCTTGCCTCACGCCTCTCTTTAATGGAATTGCCTCTGAATTCTGGTCTTGTACTCGGACCGACATGGTGGCGTTGTTGTACAAACACTTCAGCACTTCGACATACCGATAGTCAATACGGCATCGTTGGAGGGCCTCAAGCACCGCCCAGGTCTCGATCGAATCAAAGGCTTTCTCATAGTCCACAAACGCTAAGCAAAGGGGCAAGTTATACTCTTCGGTCTTCTGTATCACTTGCCGCAGCGTGTGGATGTGGTCTATGGTACTATAGCCTTTTCGGAAACCGGCTTGTTCGGGAGGCTGGAAGTCATCAAACCTGCGTTCAAGACGATTCGTAATGACCCTCGAAAACAGCTTATAAACATGGCTCTGTTATGAATACCTATATATTTTTAAGCCCCGATCAAACAAGTGGGGTGTTATAAGTTTGACATGTGTATCTGTGTCTGTCCGTGGTATCATAGTAAAAGAGGGGTGTTATAAGTTTGACAAGCTCAGTTGAATAATGCAGGAAGGTGTTTAAATTATATTTCCTTAGATTAATCCTTGTCAACGTGCAACTTGTTGTACGTGCAACGTGTTGTACGTGCAACGTGGTGTACGTGCGCTTTTTATCTTTTAGAGGTCAAGTGCAAGTTTATCGAATAAAAAAAGAATTCTGTTATTATTAGAATGCGGATGTGAAAATAGAAACGATTCAATATTACTTTCACGCAAGATTTGTTAGGTCTAATATAAGTACTTAACTTAGATACCGCCTCACATTAACTTTGGTGACGATAATAATATGGTAAGTACCCTTCAACATTAAGTAAGTACTTATGTATTCATCTAACTGCGATACTTCATTATAACTTCGAAATTATAATGAAATCGCATTCCATCAGGCGCGCTGGCGTGCTGGCGCGCTGGCGCGCTGGTGGTAAAGTTAAACGTAGAGCTACTCTATACATATAATTCTATTCTATAAAAAAAAACAAATATACATCCCAAGGTGTGTTTTTATTTCCTCTTCAACTTCCCTCCCCCATTTACAGTAACGTCTCTGTTAAGTAAATCATTCCTTGATATCCCCCGCCCCCTTCGCTTTCAGATGCAAATCCCAGTCCGGCTCCGGCGGCAGGTGGGGCTCATTACCATGCCTTTGATATGGAAGTGTGACGGCTTAACTCACTTTGGGTGACATCCATCATACCCCTTTTTTTCGAATTTAGATATCAGTATACATAGGTAGGTAGAGGTAGAGGTACCTAACAAAAGATTACTTTCGATCGCATTGTCACTTAAAATATCTCTGCCAGGGATAAAAGTGATATAAGTAATTTACTCAACAACGTAGGTATGTATCTATGTATTTCCTAGTGTAGTAGCTCAACTGATCGTTTTTGAAATTCTTGTTTAGTATTGTTCAAAGCTATTCTTAGGGCCCCACTAAACTTATTAGAGTTCCTAAAATAATTGAATGAACAAGTATCTATATTACAAGAAAAACAAAATACACGACTGCAGAAAAGCAAAGCTTGGAGCACTGCCGCAAAGTCGCTAGCTAATCGGTTTTTTATTGGGTTCATTTCGGTGAGTGTTCTGGTAACTGGTCTACGTCATCTTACTCACCCTTGCCCTTTTTACTATCGGACAGTCAGAAACACTAAAAAGCGTCACCGTTTCATGGTTGATATTCCAAAAACCCGAACGAAGCGCTTTAGTTCCACTTTCATCGTGCGGACGCTAGATTGTAGTATAGGCACGCTTCATGAGTGGGTCTTTCCCGATAGATATAAATTGGGTGTCTTTAAATCCCGGGTGAATTGATTTCTTCTAGGTAAGTAGGTAAACGCGCTCCAGAACAGCGAAAGATTAGGTAGGCTTGATGCCACTTCTAATAACAAATTGCTTGGTTTATAGTTTCTAATTATAAATGAAGAGACATAGGAAAAATAAAACCGGACAAGGCAGGTCAGACTCGCCCACCGAGGGTTCCGTACAAACTAGTAGATAAAAGGGTTTTTTTTTTTATATATATTTTCCCTCATAAATAGAAAAATATACATCGAAAAAATATTTAAAAACCTGTTTTAGCTTATGCTACTGAAGCTCTTTCTTATGATATCCCACATGATACGGTTAATTCACTTTAAAATTTGGACCTTCATTCCTTGCATAATGACATATTTTTTTGTAATTAAATTAAAAATGTCCAGTTTTCGGATTTTTTCCTATATACAAGAAGCATTGTGTACTCTAACACAATGCTTCTTGCCAAATTTCATAGTTCTAGGTCAACGGGAAGTAGGTACCTACCCCATAGGTTTTGATTCCCTTGTGAGTGTCGAAATGTGCGTTTTTTACGACATATTCGGCTATAATTTTTTTTATACGAAAACTGAGAAATTATATTTTTCTTTCTGCAGCAAGATACCTACTATGGATCTGCGTATATGGTTTTATTTTCAACTCGATACCTTCACGTGTTCCTGAGATAAAGGTCATGACACCCGGACAGACGGACAGACGGACAACAAAGTGATCCTATAAGGGTTTAGTTTTTTCCTATTGAGAACCCTAAAAAGTAACTTTCGGCGATAATCGCAATTGGGCGTCATACAAAACCAACGTCGCCCGTCGATCCGTCGCCGGCATCGTAGAGGAATATTTGTTATTGAATATTTTCAAGGATGCATCAAATTAAAAGCCATCTGCCCCTACAAACAGAACGTACAGAACCCACTCGAAGCTCGCCGGCGCGTGAGCGAGTCGAGTTCAAAGGAGCCGGCCGAGATCGAGTGTTCGTACTCGATTCCTTTACTCAGCCAGGAGACAAGTGATTTTTATGGAAATACTTACGGGGGCTTCGTTTGACTGACGTTGAGTTTGTTTCATTGCAAGTTATTATTTGGTTTTACCTGTACCGGTGTCTATTTGTCATTAAAACATATGAACGTAATAAATAAAATTTAAAAATAACGGAGTTATAAAATAAAAAATATTTGAAAACTTTCTTTTTGAATTCGGTGAAAATACGTCATCCAAAAAAACGAAATTTTGCATTTTGTTATCACGGGAATTGTTCGAGAGTCTACGAATAGAAGTCGGTTGTTTCAGCTTTTTAATAGAAATCTGAAAATCTAACTGGATCGACGCTGCGCGGCGACTGCATTTGTATCATATATAGTAAAATTATATAAAAACCCTCAGTAGGTACAATAATATTAGATATGTACAAAAAATATTGCAGTTAATTATAGTATATTACATCTTCTTTGGTTGTAGTAAGTATAGGTACACTAGTAGGTATTCACTCCTCGTTTTTTTTATTCTAGTCTCGGTTGCCAGTTAAATTTTCGAGTTAAGTAGTTTCTTTTTGCTGTGGGCCTGTATGGTAGAAGTATACCTACATGATTATTAGTTGAGACTTTACTAAGTACGCTTTAGGTTCCAAATTTAAATCACATTATGTCACAGTGTGACATAATGAAGTTCAATAAAATATTATAGCCCTAGGGCCTAATGACGTACTTTAGACCTTTACATGATATATAATTATAGCTTAAAAAACTGAAGCAACCGACTTCTCATGGATGCCATTGTCAGAACTGGACCAAATTGAAATGGGACCACACGGGAAGCACCAGCTTTCAATAAAAAAAAAATCATCAATATCGGTTCACACAGTCGAAAGTTATGAGGTAACAAACATTAAAAAAACAGTCGAATTGACAACCTCCTCCTTTTTGTGAAGTCGTTTGAAAAAGGAACAGTACCACAGCTGCTCAGGTAGGTTTTCGTAACTAATGCATTATATATTTACCTACATGGATATAGTGTAGGTCATATACCTATTTGTAGCTATATAATGCTAAGATTTTAGATATTTTTACGTTTCTTATCTACTAATACAAACAGGTAGGTATCTATATTAAAGAAAAACAAAATGGCCGCCTAGGTACAGAGAAGCAGTTTTTGCAAGTGTAATTAACGATTTCGTTACCCTTAATATGTGGTTGAGTGTGCGTTTCTTATGAGAAAGTATGCGTAAAATCGCTGTAAAAGTATAAAGATGCGTATTCTTTAGAATAATTCGAATGAAAATTATTATTTATTAAGGTGGAGATTAAAGCGCGCAGCTATCTCTCTCGCACATCACAACCTTTTTCAACATATAAAATCATTGAGTAGGGATATTAGAAAAGTGAGTGGCTAATTTGTTTATTTAAATAGGAAAAACATTTAAAAAAGTTTTAATCAGATATCATTTATACTGGTGACGGAATTGTGAAAAAACATATATTTTTCGATTCATCAGCCAATGAAAAAAAAAACCGGACAAGTGCGAGTCAGACTCGCCCACCGAAGGTTCCGTACAAACTAGTAGATAAAAATGGGAAATCATATATTTTTTTATATTGTCCTTCATAAACCGAAAAATATACTTACATCGTAAAAATGTTTGAAAATCTGTTTTACCTTATGCTACTGATAGATAGGTACCCCTATCATATGAAAGAGCTTCAGTATACCTATGATACGGTTAATTCACTTTAAAATTTGGGCCCTCATTCCTTGCATAACGACACTATTTTTTTGTGATTAAATTAAAAATGATCAGTTTTCGGATTTTTTCCTATATGTAATAATAATAATAATCATTTATTACACACAAATACATATTTACAACACAAACTAGATTAGATCGATAAAGTTCACAATTAGTACAAAATCGAATGCAATGGGTCCCAAACTAGGCTAGGCCTGTATCTTGGGCACCCAAGAGATGGAATTTGGCAACAGATTATTTTTTTTGTGTATTGCGCTGACGTGTAACAATACCACTATAATTACTTATTTGTGGAAATGTCGTAGAATAAACATAATGTAAAATACTAGTTAAAAATTATTAAAAACAATACGTGCATGCAAAACATTAAAATGAATAAAATAATATAAAATTAAAAATTGAATTGAGAAAAAAAATAATTGAATTGAATTGTAATATAAAAACAAATAAAATAATAATAACAATGATGAATAAATAGTAGAGGGTATCACAGTAGATAAGAAATTGATATAAATGATAAAATCAATGAAATTAATACACAATCTAAAAACAAATAACAGTACCACCATGTCATGCTCACTTTGTGTGTATATGTGTGAGAATAAATAAGTAAAGGGATGTTGATGTATGAAGATATGTATGTATAGTGTGAAGGAATGAGTGATGGTTATGAATGGGGTGTGATGAATGAGTATTAATAATGTTCGGGTTTGCTTGTTAAGACGAAGGTGCAAAAATTGCCCATCGCTTAGTCTCACAGTACTTAACAAGTTTTTCAGTTTGTTCACCGGTTAGTGAGAGAAGCCACTTGTGTACTATAACACAATGCTTCTTGCCAAATTTCATTGTTCTAGGTCAACGGGAAGTACCCCATAGGTTTTGATTCCCTTGTGAGTGTCGAAATGTGTGTTTCTTACGAAAACTTAGAAACTTTATCTTTCTTTCCGCAGCAAGATAGGTAGGTACTATAGATCTGCGTGTATGGTTTAAATTTCAACTCGATACCTTCACGCGTTCTCGAGATAAAGGTCTTGACACCCGGACGGACGGACAGACGGACAGACAGACGGATAACCATGTGATCCTGATCCTATAAGGGTTCCATTTTTTTCCTTTTGACGTACGGAACCCTAAAAATAACGAAGAAAAACTTTTAAATATTTCTCCTCTCTAAATAAACAAATAGGCCACTCACTTTTCTAATATCCCTAGTACCTATATATCCCTAGTAGGTACCTATCCCTACTTCATGAAATTAATATATTTATGTTGAAAAACGTTGTGATGCGTAAGAGAGATAGGTTAACAAAATACTTAGCACATTATTTGTTATTTTTGATAGTGTTATTATTATTACAAACAAATATCCTATGACAGTCAATAAGTAAAGACGAATCTAACGCCGCCTCCCGATTGTTTGCTACATGCCTGCTCGTACACACTCGACAATAATATCTAACCCTTCAAGAAGGACGATTTCGTTTTTCATCTCGTCTCTGATACTGTCTACTCTACTCTAGGACTCTACATACAAACCTGGACTGTCAAGCGTCGACAAACATGCCCCACCGGGACTAACCTAATGAGAGCGAGCGAGACGCACATACACCGGACGTACACGAGCGACCGAGACCACTATATGTGGCGGGCGAAAGCGCATCACCTCCCATAGAACACACAAAAGAGACAAACGTATATACAATGTTAGCGATAAAAAGAGAAAGATGTAGATAGTCAGTGTGTCTCCGTTAATAATTCAGCAGCGACCGCCCTTTACCGCGGCTGGAAAGGCTGTTGCACATCGATTTAGAAGGCTTCCGTGGGTAGAGCCGGGTGACTATGTATGTATGTAAACCTATGTTCATACATATACATAGGAATGTGCCAGTTATTTTGTACTGTTATCAAGGTCTAGGATATTTCATGGTGGAATATCTATGGTACCTACAAAATAATGGAGATATTAGGTAGGTACTTACATTTCATATATCTACCTACATTTATTGAGAAATTATAGCTTTTTAGGGTTCCGTACCCAAAGAGTAAAACGGGACCCTATTGCTAAGACTTCGCTGTCCGTCCGTCCGTCTGTCACCAGGCTGTATCTCATGAATCGTGATTGTTATACAGTTGAAATTTTCACAGATGATGTATTTCTGTTGCCGCTATAACAATAAATATATATTTAAGGGGGGTAAAATAAATAATTAAGGGGGCTCCCATGCAACAAACGTGATTTTTTTTGCACGTTTTTACGTACGTTGCCTTTATCAATATCTAGCAAAAGCTCGATATTGATATCGGCAACAGGTAGACGCTTGAAATATTTACAGAATATTGAGTTATATTATTCACTTTAAAAATAAATAATTAAATTAAAATAAAATTAATATTTAAGGGGAGTTCCCATACAACAAACGTGAATTTATTGCTGTTTTTATAGTTAATGGTACGGAACCCTTCGTGCGCGAGTCCGTCTCGCACTTGGCCGGTTTTTATATGTCACTAGCAGCTAGCAGGCGCAGCTACCGCGACCTGCGGCTTCCTCTGCGGAGTAATGAAACACGGTGATGATGATGAAAAGCAGCCTATATCCATCTCAAGGTTCACAGGGGAAACCACGGGAGAAAACAAAGTATACTAGTATAACAAGATAATAGGTACCCTACAATGTAAACAAATATCTGGTAAATGTAAATATATATATAACTGGTAGTGGGTTTAAGCATTTGGATTATCTTTAGACCTTTATCGGTCTGGGGTGATCGATGTGCTTTTTGTGTAGTAGTTTAGTTAGTTGAGTCTGTAGGTATATTGTTGTGTTGTAGTTAATAAAGGCGCTTGCCACAAAAAAAAAACTACTTTTAAATTAACAGGTGATATTTAATCTTCTGCACTTTCTACATATATCTTTTTATCAAAGCGTTTAATGTTGCAATGAAGTAATGTAGTCAACAAGGACTATGGCTAACACACATAGGTATGGGATTAAAAACTCATCAAGTAAAACATCTAGAACAGACAGTTCTATGAAACTGACTTGGGCAACTAAGACACAAACAAACATGCTGTCAATCATAGATGAGTTATTGATAAAAATGTTTCCAATCTGACACTTGACTCTAAGAAAAAAGCTCTTGCCCGTGCCCCGTGCCCCGGGCCCGTTGTCCGATCAACCGTTCCGAAAACGTGTCCCTGCACACGTCTCTCGCTGCTTACACTTTCATGAACGTGTTCATACATGCTCGTCGATTTCGGGTACGTTTGACCGGACCTTTCATGAACGTGTTCATACATGCTCGTCGATTTCGGGTACGTTTGACCTGACCTTTCATGAACGTGTTCATACATGCTCGTCGATTTCGGGTACGTTTGATCTGACCTTTCTCCGAAACGTATTCGGTTTGGACCGAATACGTTTGGTTCGTCTTCGTTGGTTGGTTCGCCTTCGCGAGCCTTACCAACTTGCCGATTCACACTCGCCCAATAAATCTGTTTCGACAACCTTCCTTCATCCGTTCTCTCAACATGACCATGATTACAGCGATATACTTAGATATACAGCCACCCTCGTGTCAATAAATATGACGCCGGGGTACGCGCGGGGGGCGGGGGACGGGGGAAGGGGGTGATACCGCAAATATTTGTAGGAAATAATCGCTTTGGGAATATGGGAATCGAACCGACATCCCGCGACGCGAGCTCGGATTAGCGCGTAGGTGATGCTAAGACGTACAGGGTTTCTGGATGCTAGCTTTTAGAGATAAAAAGAACGCTAGCTAGCAGCGTGCCCAGCATACTGCCAGCATTGCCTCGTCGAATAGCGGCACATTTTTATGATTTACTAATTTTGTTTCTTTATTAAAATTGATAAACGATTGTAGGTAGGTATATTTATGTCTATGTTGTCAAATCTTTAAACAGAAATTGCGCTGTAGGTACTTACCTATATCATATTGATTGTGCTGCGTCTTACAATTCTACGTACGAGTATATCAGCGATCTATATGTTTAATGTCATGTTTTGAACATTCACTTAGTTCATCTGATGAAGTGCTGTTGTTACTTACCTATTAACTTATACACCTGTATTTTGAGCAAGTCCGCCGCATGCAGTGCCGCGTGCGGGCCACGCGCGGGCCGCGAGCGGGCCACGCGCGGCGCCGGCTCGAGACTCGGTCGGAGGCTCGCTCGCCGGACGTTTGTTTATTAGTTATTGTCACGAATGTTCCTTCAATATGAGCTACCTGACTGAACCTGACTGGTTCATATTTATAGTAGGTATATGTATTTATAAAAACAATCAAGTGCGAGCCAACGGAGTTTTGAGAAATCATAAGCTATTATATGGAACTCTTCAGCCATTATAAAAGATTCGATCTTTTACGATAAAGAAAAACTTTTTTTAAGTATTTCTCCGACCTAAATAAATAAAATCATCTTAAACTTTAATAGTACCTACATTTGGTGATTTAAGTTTAATAAAAGTAATTTAAAAAAATTAAATCGACTTCTAAACAATCCAATTAGCTGAAACGGAAGAAATAACAACGAATACTTAATTAAAGCAAAACTAAGCGTATTGTAAGGTACCTACGTACCCTAACTAGGCGTATTGTAAGGTACCTACGTACCCAAACTAGGCGTATTGTAAGGTACCTACGTACCCAAACTAGGCGTATTGTAAGGTACCTACGTAGGTACCCAAACTAGGCGTATTGTAAGGTACCTACGTACCCCAACTTTTTTTCTAAGTCAGTGCCAGTCAAACATAGTTGCTATTTCCTAGTTTTGATTGTTTTTTTTTTTTTATAAAAGACATAATTAAATTTTTCCGTTTTCAGTATCTGAAATAGGTAAAAATTTTAAGGATCCGTAGTTAACCAGGAATTCTTATAGGTTCATTTCCGTCCGTCGGCTATATGTAAGGAATTACCTCTATAACACACATCGACAGAATAGAGTAGCGTCCCGCGGGAACTCTGGGTCGGTGTTGAGGTGAAGCGGGTTCCCGCTACGCTGCTGAGTTTTTCTCTGACAGTCGATATAAATTCGTTTTATTCGGATTCATCATCATCATCATCTCAGCTACAAGAAATCCACTGCTGGACATAGGCTTTTTTGGAATGTCAATTTTTAAAATGACTCGGTGAGCCCACTCCCAGTAAGTATTGCATGCCAGCTGGAGAGGCAAGTTTGTATAGGGAAAATGTAGAATTGTTATAATTCCATATTAATATCCTTAATGTACATACAAACTGCAATAAAATTATTTGAATTTTAATTTTCCACTATGGATTTCCGAAAACACCGGTTGGCGCGCGGCCTGCATACCGTCTTCCTACCACTTGTATGATTGTGCAAAAACGTTCGTAGTGAGCAGACGTGTGTAACAATTATAATAATCACTTATTGAATTGTGACCTCGTTTCACCGACGACCGGTAGTAGTGCGGTGCATTAGGCATAATAAGTGCTTAGTGTGAAAATGTGTGAATAAACATGGACAACAGTCCCTTCAACCGGAGTGGCAGGACCATGCGTTCGCCACCCCCTACGCCCCCCGCCCCACCTGTACCCCCACCTCGACATGACGACCAGACCCAGGGAGATAGTGGTGTCCCCAAAGCCCAAGCTGTCTCCACGGAGGAAATTCAGAAATGGATGGGGACCATCGAACAGTGCCTAAATGAAGTGTGCCAGATTGCAGCAGATGGTAAGCTCAACTCTGAACAAAAAATGCGCATCAGCAATTTATGCCGCAAAGTAGGACACGGTACATCGCAGATGGCCGTACAGTACCAAGCCCTAAAGATAAAAATTGCCCAAGCCTATACCTCACTCCAAGCCCTAGAAGATAAAGTAGACATTTCCCAGCGATTACAAGACCTAAAGCTGAGTATCGATGAGTCCACGAAACCTGTCTCTGGAACTTCCTTTGCTGACATGGTCAGGAAAAGCTCTAACAAATTTATTCAGCCTACAAATCTCAGTTCTGTGGCCATTTATCCAACTGATAAGCTAAAGACTAGTGATGAAACAAAATCCCTCGTACAAAAAATTATATGCCCTGAACAGATTAAGCTTCACGTAAGAAGTGTGCACAAAACGAAAAATGGAGGAGTCATAATCAATACAGACACCAAGGATGACATTGAAAAACTAAAAAAAACTGTGCAATTATCTAGCTCAGGCCTTACTATCGACGAGCGTCAAAAGCGGAAACCAAGGGTTGTTGTTATTGGTGTGCCTAATTCCATGGAAGAAAAAGAAGTTTTCAGCTGCTTATACCATCAAAATTTAGCTGAAAACATTCCGAAGACCGACCTTGAAACGTTTTTAGGATTAATTAAATTAAGCCACAAAAGTGGCAAAAAAGACGCTGAGAGCTGTAATTATGTTATAGAGGTACCTGCCGAAATAAGAAAAGCCCTGATAATTAAAAACAGAGTTTTTGTGAATTGGTCATCCTGCCCTGTGAGAGACTTTACATTGGTTACAAGATGTTATAAATGTCAGCAGTATGGTCATGCGGCCAAATCATGTCACGAGCAAACATACACGTGCGGTCACTGTGGCGATCTGGGTCACTCAATAAAAGAATGTACAAAAAAGTCGGACGAACCAAAATGCGCTACATGCTTGCGATTCAAAAAGCCGAACAATCATAAAACAGGTGCTGCAGATTGCCAGGCCAAAATCATAGCTGAAAATAGATATATAAATTCTATTGACTATGGGGGCGCCTAAGAGCGCCGTTACCCAAGTTATATTTGCCGTTACTCTATTTTATTTTATTTTATTTGTTTTTTTCTCTTTATTTTTACAATATTATTATTATTGTTTTTTTTTTATAAATATGGTAAATAGTTTTATCGATGATCTAGATAACTTCTCTGTATCCGAACCAAAGACGTGTGAAGTGGAAACTTGCAAACAGTATCTTTCTTCTTACAGAAATCCATTAACAATACTAACACAGAATATACGTAGTATTTATAAGAATTTTGACAACTTTTGTACACTTCATCAAAGGTTAAACATAAATTGTGACGTAATTGTATTAACTGAATGCTGGCTTAACAAACAGTATAATGTACCCCCAATCGCAGGATTTAATATGTATAGGAGTAATATAAATTACAATCAAAATGATGGGCTCATAATCTATGCAAAAAACGAACTTAATATCTTGGTCGAGGAACCAAATATGCAGGACTGTAACAGATTGCTGATTAAAATTGGATTGGACTTTGCAATACTAGCTTTATATAGACCTCCGTCGTTTAAAAACACAAGCAATTTTATTCACAGTCTAAATGACACTTTGCAAAAGTTGTCGTCCTTCAAGACCATCATTGTAATTGGAGACATTAACATTAATATTCTTCCAGAAAATGCTGATTCAGCCGCTCAGGACTACCTCAACCTATGTTCCTTCCACGGTTTGCTTCCTGCACATACGCTTCCCACACATCAAAGTGGCTCCTGTCTGGATCATATCATGCTTAAGTCAACGTTTTCCTCACTTGCACTTGTTGTTAACTCATCAATTACTGATCATAAAAGTGTCTTACTAACCTGTAATTGTACATTACCTAAACCAAATAAAATTCGCACAGTCTCTAAATTAAATATAAATAAACTTGAAGAGGATTTGCATAATATCGACTTTGACCCAGTCTACAGTTGTGCTGATCCGCACTTTTGTATGTTATACCTAATTGAAAAGTTAAAATTTGCAATTCAGAAAAATACGGCAAGTGTTCGCTTAGGCAATAAAAATTATAACATAAAACCATGGATTACGCCGGGTCTCATTCGCTGTATGAAACACAGAGATAAATTGCATATGAAAGCTAAATCGAACCCGCATAATTTAATTCTGCAATTAACTTACAAAAGGTACCGAAACTTTTGTAATGATCTTTTAAGAAAAGTAAAACTAAATTATAATAAAATGACTCTTGAAAAGGCAGGAAATAATAATAAAATGATCTGGAAACATATTAAAAGTGTAACATATACCTCGAGGCAAACTGAATCTTCTTCAGGTTTATTAAACGCTCAATCATCTCAATCTACATCCGTTGACTTGGCAAACAATTTTTTTGTGAATGTTGGTAAATGTCTAGCCGAAAAAATTCAGAAACAATCACAAAATCATGCAACCAACTGTTTCGCATGTAGCACTTCCTTAACATCCTTCGCATTGCTAGATACTGACGAAAGCGAGGTAGAAAATATAATCATGGGCTTAAAAGACAACTGTGCAGTGGGGTGGGATAATATCCCAAATAAAATTATAAAGCAATTTAAGCACGTCTTAGTTCCGCCATTAACTTATATTTTTCGTAAATGTTTATCATTGGGTATTTTCCCCAAATGTCTAAAAAAAGCCGTTATTGTTCCTGTGTATAAATCTGGTAGTAAAGATGATGTGTCAAACTATAGACCTATTTCTTTACTTCCTTCTATATCTAAGATATTAGAGAAGATTATAAACAAAAGGATAGTCAATTATTTAGAGGACAAATCAATTTTATCGAAGAACCAGTTTGGGTTTAGACCTGGAATATCGACTGCCGATGCTGTGCATCATTTAACTGATTATTTAGCTCAAGAACTTGATGAAGGAAATCACACCATAGGTATTTTCTTGGATCTCGCTAAAGCTTTTGACACAGTCTCCATTCCAATCCTGTTGCGTAAGCTTGAAAACTTGGGTGTACGTGAAACCCAGTTAAAACTCTTCACGAGCTACCTCGAAGAACGTACTCAATGTGTTAGGATTGATGGTATCTTCAGTTCTGATCTGGAAAATACATCCTACGGACTTCCCCAAGGGAGTATTTTAGGGCCTACCCTCTTTTTGATTTATATAAATGACCTTTGCGATCTAAAACTGAATCATGGCATAGTCATATCATACGCCGACGACACTGCTCTACTTTTTTCGGCTGACTCAGAAGATGAAGTTTACAAGCATGCACAATATGGATTCAATATCGTTAACAAGTGGTTCCAGCACAATTTACTAACGCTTAATGCAGACAAAACAAAATACATTAAGTTTTCAATGCGAAAACCAACACCTGCGCAAAACATCACCAAAGTGTATTCTCATTATTGTAAAGACCCCAGCCAAGACAAATGTGAATGTCCCGATATTAAAATTACAAAAAAAATAAAATACTTGGGCGTCATAATTGACGAAACTCTTTCGTTCAAACCACATATTGAAGCACTTTGTAATAGAGTACGGAAGATGATATTTGTATTCAAACAGTTACGAAGTATTGCTGATCCCCAGTTAGTCAGACAAGTTTACTTGGCTTTGTGTCAATCCATATTAACGTATTGTATAACCGTATGGGGTGGAGGGGGAAAGACACTATTACTAACCGTCGAGAGAGCTCAGCGAGCGATTTTGAAGGTATCGACTTTTCGGCATTTCCTTTTTCCCACTAACCTCCTCTATAAAGTACTAACCGTTCGGCAATTATTCATAAAAAATATAGTACTAAAACAGCATGCAGCCCTTCCTTACAATATTGACCTAACTAATAAAAGACGGAAAGATATTGTTTGCCCTCAGAGGATAACAAAACATGCCTTTACTAAAAAATTCTACATATTTCTAGGGCCACTTCTATACAACAGAATAAATTCTGTAAATTACATATATTCCCTCACTTATAATAAATGTAAAGAAACCGTTAGTGAGACTCTCCAAAGCATGTCCTATGAAGATACAGAGAAGTTATTAATAGTTTACGATTAGTTTGCCTAGTGCATTGTTTGCTTAGATTTCTTATATAATTATTTTTGTTATAAATTATTTAAGATAGTATATAAAAAACATAGTTCATAAGTGATTTTATAATACAATTATTGTTTGCCTACTTCTCGCCTGACAAACAGGAATACCTAGTTCAGGCATATAATTTATATTTTACCTAAGTTAAAATTGAATGTATTTAAATAGTGTTTTATACGTAAAATTGTTTTTGCAAATAAAGTTATTATTATTTGCAAATAAAGTTATTATTATCTTCTGTCCACCTTGTGGCTGGTCTTCCTATGCTGCGCTTGCCGGTTCGTGGTCTCCATTCGAGAACTTGTGGGCTCCATCGGCCGTCAGTTCTACGTGCTATGTCCACTGCCCACTGCCACTTTATTCGGATTCTACTGATCATTTTATTTTGATTAAAAATTTGACGATAACAAATTTAAAACAAGTTAGTCGGTCAAGTGTTGAGACTGCATGCGGGCGAGGCGGGCGAGGCGGGCGAGGCGCGGCGGGCGCAGGCGCAGAGTGCTGTATCCTGATTCAATCACTGCCATAGCGGGAGTCACTCGAGTGATCGGGAATACTGAATTACGATGAACCGACCGACCTTAAACCGAAATGTCACTTGACGCCTATCATTGTCATGTGAGATATTCTTGGTCTCCGCGACTGATAACATGCCTTCCTGGTCAAGTTAATGTTCCTTTTAATAAGTATGTAAAGACCTTTGTGCCTATTCATGGAAACTATATATTTTACCACTACAATATTATTTGTGGAATTTTGTATTTTTGTAGTATTTTGTAGTAACCAACTACAAAATATTTACGCACAATCACGAAAGTCTGGAACATGTTTTTATTATAAACATTAACTAAGTAGGTGTGGTCCGTGGTTTCATCCGCTATTACTGATGAAATGTAGCATAATGGCTATCATCAGAGCTTCACGTAACTCAACATCAAATTTCATCATATCATCATCATCCATATACCTATCATCTATTTTTCCGTATGTTTAATTAATGGACAAGGAAACAGCCAGAGAGCCTCGGTGGCGGCTTCTGTCGCAGACGTGAGTGGAGCAGGTGTCTCTAGTGCTTATTGTCGCTCGGTTCCGGGAATATATTACCTATTAGGTAGTTATTTTAATATACTCTAATAATAATCGAAAAGTGGTCGAGTGGAGACCTCGCACCGGCGCGCGGCAGTGCAGCGCAGGGGCTAGGAGGACCAGCCACGAGGTGGACATACAAGCCGCAATCCAAAGGAAGGCATCCAGCAGTGATCATATTTTCCGACATTTTTAACCAACTTCAATTCGTAGCGTATATTTTTTTATGTATGTTATGTTGTGTACACATTGTACACAAATTATTCCGCCATTCGTGGACCAATTTTTGTATTTCTTGAATTGGTGTATAGAGAAAGCTCCCATAATTGTTTTATAAACATTACTTTATGAATAATGTTAAAAAAAATATTTTCATTGGTTGCCTGAGTGCTTCAGATTATAGAATCGCAGAGTTCTACTAGTTAAGGATTATCGTATAAACATCTGAACATGTCTAATCTTCGAAGACGAAGCATTTAAAATGACAAATCTCACTCTTGATAGAAGAAATAATGAGCGGGTGAAGAGAGGTCTCTTTAAAAAGTTTACAATCATAAAGGATGAAGTTAAACCTTCTTACTCCTCATCCAATGTGTATAGGGAGAAAATAGGCGTTAGTTACTTCAACGCGCGAGCGCCTTGTTTAATATTATAACAAAATAACTGAAAATGTGATCCCAGTACTTAAATGAATTGTGTATTTTGAAGTTGGTTTTGTCAGTGTTTTAAACTATGATTATTGCAACTGTAAGGAGAGTAGTTCTAAAGGGTTATCTATAGATTCGTCTCTCCCCCCAATATTAAACTTGTAATGTACAAGTTATACTAGACTAAAACTACTTAAGTTTAGGTTCAGGTAGGTACACCTAAAATATTAAATATTAAAAACTAGCTATCTATTCAGTATCGGATGTTATGATCAGGGCTCCCAATAACCAATCTGTAGTTATCGGTGCGGCACGTGTCAGGAGCTGGCCGCCACCGTGAGAGAATCGATTACCTGCTAATGGGTGGGTTATACTCGTACCTACCTACCAAGAAGGTGTTCATGTAAGGGGGGAAACAAACAAAACTACTGTTTTAAAATATAACGATCTTTATAATCATGGCTAAATTAATTAATAAAACATTTTTATCATATAAAAAATACATTTTTATTATGGTTTAATTATAGTAAATATGATATAAAGTTGATCCAATCTTGTTGAATAGCACTCCTTTGGAAGTAGTAGAATCGTTTTGCTACCTGGGGTCGATTGTGACAAGCAATCTCTCGCTAGATGCGGAGATTAGCACTCGCATAGGCAAAGCAGCTACGATGTTTGGGAAGCTTAGTGCAAGAGTTTGGGACAACAAACACCTGACCATTAATACTAAGACGATCGTGTATCAAACATGCGTTTTGAGTGTTCTCTTGTACGAAGCTGAAACCTGGACATCGTATGCCAAGCGAGAGAGACGATTGAACTGCTTCCACATGCGCTGTCTTAGAAGCATTCTAGGCATTTCCTGGAAGGATAAAGTCACAAACGAGAGAGTGCTCGAGCTTACAAAGCTACCTTGCATAACCGCTTTGCTAAAGCAAAAATGCTTACGCTGGCTTGGGCACGTGTACAGAATGGAGCCCTCTCGTTTACCCAGACAGACTCTGCTTGCAGAAATTGCCAATGATAAGGCGACCAGTCGGCCGTCCTTTTTTACGATTCAAGGATACTGTGAAGCGAGATATGATCTAATTTGACATTGATTTTTCTCTCTGGGAAGACCTTGCAGAATATCGTACCCAGTGGAGAAAAATCACCGCAGACGGTCTTAAACATCATGACGACGCGTGGTTGGAGGTGCTGGCCCAAAAGCGTATGCGCAGACACAACTTAACAAATCCCACCAACTTAGCACCTCCGACAAACGTACAATATCATACCTGCCAGCGATGCGGCCGTAGCTGCGGCTCCCGTATTGGCCTATTTAGCTACCAACGCAAGTGTTCCAATCCATGACGCTGTTTAAATCATCTGTCAAGATGAAATAAGGCCTATGATGATGATATAGGTAAAGTACATTGAATTAATTAACATAAATTTATAAAAGAGCTAAAAACGAACTAAATGTTTTTATTATGAAAAGCATATACTTTTTTCTTTTTTTTATCAGCCCTGTTTGTACAAGCTGTCCCACTGCTGGGAACGGGCCATCTTCTCATTGTGAGAAGGGTTAGGCCATAGTCTGCCACGCTGGCCAAGTGAGGGTTGGCAGACTTCACACATCTTCAAGATCATTGATAACTCTCAGACGTGTAGGCTTCCTCACGATGTTTACCTTCACCGTTTGAAGTTGGTGGCAATCAACAATACGCACATAAGGTAAACGTCCCAATAATCGAACGATTTTGAACTTTGCTGACTTTGTTGCTCTACCATACTGAAACTAGTTAAAATACGAAAGTGAAATTTTACTTGTTAGATAGGGTATACATCCTAGTTTATCTCAAAATAAGTTGTTTAGGATACATTTGAGGTTTAATAGTAATTAATAAACAAATAGTAAAAAAGGACCCTAAAGTACTAATGCTCGAACGATTTGCACTAGAAATCGGAATGTTGTCCCAAAAGTCGAACGCCTTACAAATATGAACTGTATCTGCTTGAATTTAGAGTTTAAAATCCCGTCATTACTCAAAAAAAATTTAGGCATAGCTGAAAAAATCATGCGTAAACTATGAATAAAATAGTATTTCAGTTCAAAGTGCGTAAAGAACTTCACGTGAAAGAAAAATACATTTTAATAATTATCGAAATAATATAAATCACATACAACTTAAAAACGAACAGCATTTACTAATTTTGCAGTCTTTGCAAGAGAGGCCCGTGAGCAGCAACGGGCAGATTTAGGGCCATAATTATTTATTTAATATTTGGTGGATACCTATCCTACCTACAGACCTATTTGGAAGATGTTTTGATAAAATATAGACGAAACTACCTAGTTTCAAAATCAGTTCAATAATAAATTTAGTTTAATAAATTCTAGTGAAATTAGGATTTTTTGTGATTGTTTTACAGATAATCAACCAATAAAAACAAACTTTTCTTTGTTCTTCAAATGATACATTACAATTTATAGATACATCGAAACGTTATTTCACTAGGCAAAAATTCTGCGCAAACAGTATGATAACAAGTCTTACAAAGTACGCACTGTATCACCACCTTTTTGATGGATCAGCAAAGTATCAGCTGGAAGCTTTGGAATCAGTGGACCGGGGTACTGTGAGGTTAATCGGAGACGATAAACTAGCTGCCAATAAGCTACTTAGTCTCGAGCACCGCCGTAAAGTAGCATGTCTGTCTATTTTCTACAGGATTCATTTTGGGGAATGTGCGCAAGAGCTTCACGACCTAATTCCACCCTCCCCATTTCACTACAAGACTAGCAGAAAGTTGGCGAATTACCACCCATTTCTCGTTAAAATGCCAAAAAACCGTACTCAGTGATATCTATCCACATTCCTCTTGCGTACTGCACAAGAATGGAATTCTTTGCCGCCATCTCTGTTTCTCGAAACCTACAATCTTGGAATTTTCAAGGCTAGAGTGAATAGATATCTTCTGGATCGACGAGCTCCATCCTCGGCCACACCGCCGCTTAACATCAGGCGAGTTGGTGGTCAATCGTGGATCTATCTTGTATAAAAAAATATAGTCTAATAAAATTAAATCCATTTGTATGGACCAAATCACATTAAATGAACCTTGAGGGATTCTTTGAAATTATGAAAGAAAAATACCTAAAAAACATAGATTAACAATAATTTGATACTTATAAATTTGAACTACCTGCACCTGCGGTTTCACCCGCGTAATTATGAAAAATGGTTATAATGATAAGTAGTAGCCTATGTCCGTCTTCAGTTTCACAGTTATTTTCACTCTGAATTTCATAACGATCAGTTCAGCCATTTCATCTTGTAAAGGTAAAAAATTTCGCTGGTAGTATTATTGTGAAATTGTGTTAAATGTATTTGAAATTGGTTTCTTGGGCAATTGCCGATTGATTCAAGCATGTTCTAGATGTGCTAGACGATACAACTATCATCAGACAGTGATCGGATCCACCAAGTGGTGCTGACGATATGAAATATCTGTCGGGATCATTCGTCAGTAAAAGGTCCAAGCAGTTGGCACTGTGGCTGTCAACTTTGGGTACTCTCATAGCTTCCTTGACCAGTTGGGTGAGATTTAATGACATTGGTAGGTTATACGCCTCTCTCCCTGCGTGGTCTGTCTTCTGGTTTGGGAATAGCCACTCCTGTGGTAACCATTAAAAACTCCCAGAAGAACAAGCTTAGTTGTGGGATATCGCCGTTTAACCAGATCTGCCTTCTTACTGAGCTGCTGAAACAGCAGAGTTGTCTCTTCGTTCCCGGTGTGCGAGGGATACACGCCGGCGTAGGGTCTTTTCTAAGCCGGTGTTGACCAAAATCCACAGAATAGAGAATCTGGAACTTTCAAGGTCACGGAGACGCCTATAGAAGATGTCATCACGTGCGTAGACGCAGATACCAGCGCGTGATTTACCAGACCACCTGTGCTTCAGTACATAGCCTGGGAAAGAGAGATAGGCTGTGTCAGCAGGACATCTGATTTGAGTTTCCGTGATGGATAGCAAGTGCGGGTTCTCAGTCTCAAGATGGTATCGTACTGGTTCGATATTTGGGTGCAGATCTCGCACGCCAATATCGAATATATTGCAGAAGTGCACGCAGCGATAGGGCGTGCTTCTACTGATTGCACAGCTTACTATTGTAGAAAGAATAGATGTGTGGAGAACGGGAGTTGGGTGAGGCACCAGTCACATAGTCCAGGGTACAAACACGAGATGACATCGCACTATAAGAGGCTAGTTTAGAGACTGCGGGGACGCCCATAGTCCCCCGAAAATCCTTGAGGTCTTCTCGTCCGGTCGCCAACCGGCATCAAGGCACAGTCCCAGGATTTTTCGCTAGAGGCAGCCTTTCATGTGTGACTAGCGTACTTGGGCCCCCAACTCTCTGCGGTCGGCCAGCGGAAAGCCGTGCTACGAATCCCGCACAAAACTGTCGGCGGTCCCATGGAGCTTACGACAGAAGAGAGTCCGCGTTGTTTGTCGTGTAATAGACTTTGGTACATTGTACTGTCTTGCAGTAGCTGAAACCGTGGCTCCTTTATTGACTGCCTCTAAGACTTCAATCAAACATTGCCTCGTACTTCTTGTTTATGATGGACTATAATAGAAATAAAGTAAAATAATATAGATCAAAAAATTGTTTAGGTTAAACTACTATAACATTTCATAAACTGAACATAGATAATTAAAATTGCAAAAAAAAAACACGTACGTCAAAAATCATATCATAAAATGTACCAAATATATTATCAAAATCGATCGATAAGTACCTAAACTCTTAGCAAACTTTTCTTCTTTGTCACTGAGACCTAGTTTTGAGTAAAAACTACAAGCCACAAAAATAAAGAAAAAATACTAAAGAGTAAATTTATACGAAATTAATATAATTGCACTTTTATTTTATAAATTTTGCTCGACTTTGAAAGTATCAAATCAAATCAAAATTAATTTGTTTTAGACTCAGAGACATCTATATATTTTATAGTATAAATTGTATTAAATTCTTATTATTTGTCAATTAAATCGAATTAACTATATATTATCTCATCTACTCGTACTAAGCCAAACAAAAATGTAACTAAACTCAACGTACGTAGACACATAAATGCACCCATCGATGTACATCCTAACATTCGGAAGATATTTACCACAGGTTTAAGGGAAATTGAAACTAATTTCAAGGCAATAAAGATGTATTACGGACTTAGGTACAAGGAATACCAAAAGCTAAAGTGTGTCCTAGTCTTCGGACGAAAAATATGTATTTTGTCCGAGTATTGGGTCAACTAGAGGTTAAGTGTGTACTAGTAGGCGAACGCACAAATATAACAACCAATCAATTAAAATCTTCTCAATTTATAGGTTATATCGCTAGATAATTTTCTTAAGTATCTTAGTAAACTAACACACTTACCGTATCATTACGCAGAACTGAGAAACAAAATAAACTAAATGACGTGGTGGCAACGAAGTGTAGCAACTAAACTTGTCAACTTTTTAATAGTTTCGGATACCGCACTTTTGTTGTAATGTAGACTGGTCGCCAATAGACCAATTTTTCAGTGTTGATACTATATTGGCTTAGAATATAACCATAAATTGTTTGCCATTCACAAAATCTTATTAAGTATTAGTAGAAAAGCTTAAAAAACAAAAAACCGCAAAGCGTTCGAGCTCTAGGACATGTTCGAACTTGTGTACATTTACCTTAACTTCGAAAAGACAGAGGTGCGTACCGTGGGATTCGAACCCAGGACCGGCGGATTGCAAGTCAGACGGTCTCACCACTAGGCTCCGGAAACTCGTAGGCTGCCGCAAACTCAGAAAAGTATATACCTACATATTATAAATTTGATAATTACGGGTTCATTGAAATCTCCGGCTACTAGATTGAACCGCATTCGGCGATTTTAGATTTCAAAAATAGATATAAGTGACCAGTAAATTTCAAATTAAAACGATATATATAGTTGTTACTATCTTTATTAGCTTTCTATTAACTTTACTAGAAGAAATAAAAAAAATACTTTTATTTTACTACATTATTTTAATATACATATAGCAGAAAATTTAATATTTACATTCTTTGACAGCAGTATCTACTGTGGTAGTCTGGCAGTATTAACTATACAACTCATGCAGTAGACAATATAACTTGACATTCATATGCCATCTCTTTCTAAACGCCTGTGGCGGCATGACATTTGTAAGCGACTTTGTTTAACGGTACACTTTTTATGCACCTTTTTTATGTGTACAACCACTTAAATTTAGAATTTAAACAAATAAACATTCTCTTTATTAGATATTAAAACTTACGAATAAAAAAATGTGCATGTTTATTGTTTGTGCTTATCTGTTCGATGCGATTGGAAGGCTTTAGTCGTGGTTTTGTACATTTCTGCAGCAAATTCTTGTTGAAGTCTAGCTAACCGACCGTGTAAGAGGCATAACTAGATTACTTAGTTCTTTACGCTGGATAATATTCATGCACGGGTTCGCCTGGCTCCGCTTCGTATGTTTCCCGAAGAGATCAGAAGATGTGTCGCCGAAGAACGCGCCTGGAGCTGGGAAATTCTGTTTTGTGGAGAGTAGCCAAAACGCTTACCCATATCTTCTCCTGGTCTACAATTTTATCATTCTTTTGTATTTTTATCTATTGTTAATCCCCGACTTAAAAAGAGGGGTGTTATAAGTTTGACGTGTGTATCTGTCTCTGACATCGTAGCTCTCAAACAGATGCGCCAATTTTGATCTAGTTTTATTTATTTAAAAGAATATTTCACAGAGAATGTTCTTAGCTATGTTTCATCAAAATCGGTGCAGCCTTTTTTTAAGTTGGCGGTTTTTGAGTTTTCTAAACTTATACTTGTTTTATGTGCATTATCTCTATTGTGCATACTACTTTAATTAAATAAATTATGACATTGGAAAATATTACTTAACTACTACAAGGCATGAAAAAGTCTGCTCTCGTGTATAGCGAGGTGGCAGGTAAGTAAATGTCTGCTCTCCTGTAAAACGAGATACCAGATAGGAAAAGTCTACTCTCGTGTATAACGAGGTGGCAGACAGGAAAAAGTGCTATCGTGTATAGCGAGGTGGCAGGTAAGTAAATGTCTGCTCTCCTGTAAAACGAGATACCAGATAGGAAAAGTCTACTCTCGTGTATAACGAGGTGGCAGACAGGAAAAAGTCTGCTCTCGTGTATAGCGAGGTGGCAGGTAAGTAAATGTCTGCTCTCCTGTAAATCGAGATACCAGATAGGAAAAGTCTACTCTCGTGTATAACGAGGTGGCAGACAGAAAAAAGTCTGCTCTCGTGTATAGCGAGGTGGCAGGTAAGTAAATGTCTGCTCTCCTGTAAAACGAGATACCAGATAGGAAAAGTCTACTCTCGTGTATAGCGAGGTGGCAGGTAAGTAAATGTCTGCTCTCCTGTAAAACGAGATACCAGATAGGAAAAGTCTACTCTCGTGTATAGCGAGGTGGCAGGTAAGTAAATGTCTGCTCTCCTGTAAAACGAGATACCAAATAGGAAAAGTCTACTCTCGTGTATAGCGAGGTGGCAGGTAAGTAAATGTCTGCTCTCCTGTAAAACGAGATACCAGATAGGAAAAGTCTACTCTCGTGTATAATGAGATGACAGGCAGGAAAAGTCTTCTCTCGTGTATAACGAGATGACAGGCAGGAAAAAGTCTTCTCTCGTGTATAACGAGATGACAGGCAGGAAAAGTCTGCTCTCGAATATACGAGGTGGCAGACAGGAAAAAGTCTGCTCTCGTGTATAGCGAGATGACAGGCAGGAAAAGTCTGCTCTCGAATATACGAGGTGGCAGACAGGAAAAGTCTGCTCTCGTGTATAGCGAGGTGACAGACAGGAAAAGTCTGCTATCGTGTATAACGAGATGACAGGCAGGAAAAGTCTGCTCTCGAATATACGAGGTGGCAGACAGGAAAAAGTCTGCTCTCGTGTATAGCGAGGTGACAGACAGGAAAAGTCTTCTCTTGTGTATAACGAGATGACAGGCAGGAAAAGTCTGCTCTCGAATATACGAGGTGGCAGACAGGAAAAAGTCTGCTCTCGTGTATAGCGAGGTGACAGACAGGAAAAGTCTGCTATCGTGTATAACGAGATGTCAAGCAGGAAAAAAACTCGGCCTTGTGTAAAATATTTATAATGAGGTGAAAGTCACGTAGGCCTCTTTTTGGGGGGTCCCTCCTCCGCAAGCTAGCTCAGTTTCGTTCAGTTCTACTTCGAGTCAAAGACAAGTGCTAGTTAACCTAGTTTCCGTTCAGTTCTCATCCACCTCCCGTATCGTTTGAAGTGTTATAAAATCTGTTTTAACTCTTGTGTGTGTTATAATAGAAAGTACTCGCTAATAAAGAGATGTGTGTGAAAATAGTTTGTGTTATTGAAGAGACGCCCCAAATACTACAGTTGGTGTCAGAAGTCTCGGATCGTACCTAGACTGGTGTTTCAACAAGACGCGTGTGTTAAAAGCCACGTATCCGTCTGCGAAGCACTACTATACAAGTTTGGGTCTTCAACACTACGAACGACATCGACTCTGCGAGCAAGGAAGAGTTCATCAACGAGTTTCAGAACACTTTCACTGGGGTCCTGTTGCCATCATCATGGTTCTTCGGTAACATTAGTTATTACCGCTGTAACCTGCATCACCCGATTCCATCAGCAGCAACGTACGGTTCATGGATAACTTCGGTTATTACCGTCATCGTCGTGTCACTGAAGCAAAAAGGGCTGCCTCGCGCTACGGGTCTTCGGACATCACTGCCTACTGGAGAACTAATGCTGCAGTCGACGGTTCCTCGATATCCTCGGATATTACCGACACTGCTTGCAACTGAACGACCAGGAACTAAAAACGGAACTGCAGTATAACAAGTAAATTATATTGTGTACTAGACTAGATTAGTACTATTTCAGACTTGTAATATTTAGGTAGGACTCTTTCAATTTTTATAATGGCTACAAGCACTGACATTTGTGAAGCTTTCATTGACATAGGTCTAGAAGCACGAGTGCTCAATGAATATGATGGCAGTGAGGCAAATTTACACGTAAATATAGGTAACTGTAATAATTCTTATAATCTTTTAAAAGCAGCATTTAGAATTGCATTTGTTTCCGTGATCTTATCCAAAATTAAAGGAACATCAGGTCAACCCTATTAAATAGATCCTTTGTATTATGGGAAGACTTGAAGCAGTATCTTTTAGAAAATTATTCAGACAAACGAACGTTTGCACAATGGCAATTGGAGTTAAGTTCGTGTAGTCAAGGCCATAACGAGCTGGTCTAGGGACCGGCTCGTTATAGCCTGTCTACAGTGTGTCTACTTGGTATTCAAACAGAATCGAAAATTGTTATATATGCATAACTGATTAAGTCTCTTGATTCAAAGCTTAGTAAGAGAGCACGCTAAGCAAATATAGAGCTTTTGAAAAGCCAAGCCTTAAATATTTTCATAAGTGGGCTTAACTCACAGTTAGACATATTATTAAGATCACAAAAGCCATCGACTTTTAAAGAAGCAGTCTTTATTGCGATTTCAAAGAAACAAGAACACTAGAACGAGTAAAAAATCAGACAACATTATATTTGCATCATGCAACTTAGATGTCATTAGTAAAAAACATCTCAGGAAATATGAGTCAAATGTTGATAATATTGATAATTTTTGGGATAGCGTGACGTATGAAGAACTTTTCGAATCGATGAAAAAATTTAAATACAATTTACAAAAAACAAAGTAAAGGAAATTAATCTTGAAAGTTTTGAACTGAACTACTCAGATACTTATTTAAGGATAGAGATATCAAAATCGACATTTCTCTTAACACGGTCTCAACGCTAAAGAGAGAAGATATACCATAAACATTTAAAGAAAATCATTCTAATCCAATTTCAGAGCACATTAGCTTTCACAAATCGTATAAAAAGCTAAAATTAAACTATGAAAGAAGAGCATAAAGAATAAATGTTATTCTTGTCAAGAAAACAAACTAGAAAGGAAAAAGTTCAAACAACCAATGGAAATTACAACAACTTCAACAGAAGCCTTCTAAAACTTTTCACTAGATATAGTAAGGCCTGTACCAGTAACAGAAGATAGAAATAAATATATATTAACACTGCAGGATGACCTAACAAAATTTTCCCAAGCTTTTCCTTTGAAACAATACGACTCGGAAACAATTACAGATTGTTTTGTTAAAATTTTGTTTGCCTGATATTTTACTGTCAGATAAAGAAGCAGATTTCACTTCAACCTTAATTCAAGAAATGGCAAAAATATTAAGAATGAAGAAAATAATACATCATACCATACATAGAGTAACGCAGAGGAGTCACTCCATCTTAGCGGATTACTTAAAACATTACGATGACCAATCAAAATGGGAAAAATGGATTCCATGTAATCCTCCTTTAATTTCCTTGTAAATATAACCATAAAACTAAGAAAAATAAGAGAATTAGAGTACACGCTAACCGATTGAAATATGCTTTTGTTTCAGAATTATAGGAATTTAAAGCGCAATCATTATACGTATTTTTATTTTAATCCTTGGAAATAATTAAGATTAAGGGCAAGATTAATCATTATTATAGTGAAATAGACACTCGTTACTTATTTAGATATTTCAAATATACATATGTATATAAATATATTAATTTCCCATCGATAATACATATACCAAAACTAAAGAAATGTGCAATCATCTAAACTTTAATAATTCTTCTTTATGCGATAATTTATTTATTATATTGGATCAAGTTATTTCTCAAATGAAAACAAGAAAATGTTTTAAGAGAGCTAATAAGAAGAATTGAAAATGTATGTATGTAGAGTTAAAAGGTCACTGATAGATGGAATTGGAAACATATTTAAACTACTATTTGAAACGTACATAGATGTAGATGATACCGAGCGTTATGATAAAACAATTAATAAATAATTGAGACTCACACGAACACCACATTTTAAAGTCTCACACTCGCGTAATAAAAACGTCAGTTTCAAACTTTAATAGGACTCTTACAGATTTATACAGCAATGAACAATTTTTTTATAAGAATTTAGACATTCTTTCTAATTATACACAGCGAACTGTTACCATTATATTTGCTAAAAATAATGTTTTACATCCGATTATTATTATACCTGAACAATATGTAACGGAATTAAGTAAGACCGGGCTGGGCTACATTTGCCATTACAAACAAAGTATCCACTGAGTCTTTCGATTAATGAAGTGTCAGAATTATTGTCTTAGTATCAAATTATATGAATGATAAACTTGTATTTTTAATTAAAATACTTCTACTTACTCAAACTAATTATGAATTGTATAATGTTGTGCCTGTAGGTAACAATAATAAATAATGACAATAACTTTGTGTTTATTTTGTCGAAAGAAAATTATTTTGTGATTTCTGGTAATAAATTACATTATACCTACCTATAAGTATCATGAGTAAAAATCGCGAAAACTCTAGAAAACATTATTGACGACAGAGTACATATATTTTCCTACTCCTCAGTCAATTTAAAAGATATCAAAGATTTTTTTTCTCATATCTAAATAAAAACAAAATTGTCAATAAACAATGCTGTTTCTCACATTTCTAATATCTCTACTGAGTGATTTGATATGTTTAAAAATGTTGTAATTCGCGAGAGAAATAGCTGCGTGCTTTTAGCCGATACTTAATAAAACCAAGATGTAAAAAAAATATACACCTTAAAAGTACCTATTAGCAAATACTTAATTAGGGGCGCGAATTCTGTTTTATACAGATTTGAATGAAGAAATAATTAAAACAAGCAGTCAATAATAATGAATTAACGGTAATGCCGTAGTAATTAAATTATATTAAAGAATGTGACAGTCAAATTAGAGCCTTTTGCTGATAAAGATAGAGACGAAATTATGAGTAATAAATAGATTTGCAAATACACCACCAGAATAGGAACGATTATTATGAACATTAGAGTGATAAAATTGTAGATGAAAGGTAAAGATTTCGGGCAAACAGATTAGCCACTTACCGCTACAGGATACATATTCCTATTTAGCGACTGCAGTCTGCTATAAGTCTTCTGCATAAACCAAACGTCTGTATAACGTGTGATGGATGCTTCAGTTATCTTCATCTACTAAGTCCACCACATCGCAAATAATTGAGAAGTTCAAGCATCTTCGGGAACCCTCCTCAGCGGTTGGGCTCTGTGGGCATCCTTCATCCTTCCTGATTTCGCCTTATATAACGGAGGATTCAGCTTTAGATGGTTCTTCTTTACTGTTGGCATTGTGTTCGTTCTTCAAGGTCTCTCGCGCAAGTGTGCTTCAGTGTAAAATGGCAAAAACAGTAACTACGTTACAACAGCGCTTACGTTGATTTGTTTGAAAGCGAACAGATTCAAGATTAAAATAACCCGGTGAATATTCAAACCAGAATATTTATATGGGTTAAGGGGTAGGGATGCAAGTGATAAACTAATGACTTATTTTGAAGCGTGTTTGTTAGTTCTAAGAAGTTAGATAATGGAAGTTTCCGAGTGGTCTAAGGTAATTAGTTAATAGTTTATTTAGTGAGAGTGTTTCCAAGAGCTAATTGTTACGACCCTCGGAGAAAGTATGCCTACTGTGAGACCTAATTACCTACATTAGGATAATGAGGTATGATTTGTCACGTAGTCTATATTTTAACCGACTGCCCAAAACACAAGGTACAATTTTTAGATGTATGTAGCTAAATTTGTATTTATGTATTTCTATAGTAAAAGAAAAACAGAATATCCGATAGATGTAAGAGCCACTTTTATAGTAAATATAACTGTTACGCTCATAAAATGCTGGGATATGTGTTTGCGAGAATATATGTCCAGATACGTTGTACCTACATTTTATAACAGCATTCTTATAAAATCACATGATATTATTAATGTTATTATTTCATTACATTTTTTGCGTTGACCATCAGCTCAAGGCGTAGAGCCAAGCTCTGTGGTTTGTGATTTGAATACGCTGTCATCTATAAACATTCCTTCAAAGCAGAGTGATCCAAACCTGCCATATGCGTGGTCCCCGGGGAAAATAATAGTTATCATTGTTTGTTCGGCAGATTACAATAAATATTTACAAAGATCTCACTAGAAAGTAGCCACTTAACTTGCGTATATTGCAAGTACTGGCGAGAGGAAAAGGGTTGCCATACTCATACATAATTATGTACCGAATAGTACCGATACTACCGACGGAGGCTGACAACTTTGTCAGCGTTTAGTAAATTATTATCTGGAAGGATCGATGTCAGATCGGTTGTAAATAACATTTAATATTTGTGTATTTATGTTTTCACTACTAATTCATTATAAGTATCATATGCAATAATTCTTGAATGTTTTTTTTACCTACCTATTTTTTAATGAATTGAAATGTTGGTAAGTATTTGTTATTATTTATTGTAAGTTAATCCGCAGGTTCTGGGTTCGAATCCCGCGGCACGCACCTCTGTCTTTTCGAAGTTATGTGCGTATTGTTGATTGCCGCCAACTTCAAACGGTGAAGGAAACATCGTGAGGAAACCTACATGTCTGAAAGTTCTCAATGATCTTGAAGATGTGTGAAGTTTGCCAATCCGCACTTGGCCAGCGTGGTAGACTATGGCCTTGCCCTACTCACAATGAGAAGATGGCCCTCGCCTAGCAGTGGGGCAGTTTGTACAAACAGGGCTGATAAAAAAAATATTGTAATTTAATTTGAGAATAATCTTCACGTAACGCTAGGTAAGATAACAATAGTCTGATAAAAGTCACGGATCCTGGTGTCTGTGGAGCTGAAAATTAAATTCAAAAAAAGTTAATTTGACATTTAGTTTAATTTTTTCTTCAATTTTAGTCTATTATTTTTATCTTGGTTTTTGTACTTACCTATAATTCAATATTATGAATTATTATCTACTATTAACTTTTAGAATTTTAATTTTAAATGTAGGTAACTGTGACTATTTTACGTGATGTAGGTACCTACGTCGTCTGAAAATAAATGCATTTGAATGGATTGATAGGACATGTCTATTGGGCAGAGCCAGTTGACGAAGCTGAAGATGGAAGATGGCAGTCTAGCGTCGACCAAAGCAGAAGTGTTGAGGGAAATCGAGAGGTTCTATGGACAGTTATACACATCGGTCGCAAAACCTGTTAGCAGTTTGGGCAAAGATCCAAGAGCCAAACTGACTCGACATTATACCGAAGATATCCCGGACATCAGCCTGTATGAGATTGGGATGGCCTTGAAACAGCTCAAGAACAACAAGGCACCGGGCGACGACGGAATTACATCAGAGCTACTGAAAGCGGGTGGAACACCGGTACTGAAAGTCCTTCAGAAGCTCTTCAATTCCGTCGTGCTTGAAGGTACAACGCCAGAAGCATGGAACAGAAGCGTGGTGGCGCTGTTCTTCAAAAAAGGAGACAGCACTTTGCTGAAGAACTACAGACCCATCTCGCTTCTGAGCCATGTCTATAAGCTGTTTTCAAGGGTCATCACGAATCGTCTTGAACGCAGGTTCGATGACTTCCAGCCTCCCGAACAAGCCGGTTTCCGAAAAGGTTATAGTACCATAGACCACATCCACACGCTGCGGCAAGTGATACAGAAGACCGAAGAGTATAACTTGCCCCTTTGCTTAGCGTTTGTGGACTATGAGAAAGCCTTTGATTCGATCGAGACCTGGGCGGTGCTTGAGGCTCTCCAGCGATGCCGTATTGACTATCGGTATGTCGAAGTGCTGAAGTGTTTGTACAACAACGCCACCATGTCAGTCCGAGTACAAGACCAGAACTCAGAGGCAATTCCATTGAAGAGAGGCGTGAGGCAGGGAGACGTTGTCTCTCCGAAACTGTTTACCGCTGGTTTGGAAGATGCCTATAAGCTTCTGGAATGGAAAGGGCTCGGCATCAATATTAACGGCGAGTACATCACTCACCTTCGGTTTGCCGACGATATAGTAGTCATGGCAAAGTCGATGGAAGAGCTCAGTACGATGCTCGAAGACCTCAATAGAGTTTCCCAACGGGTGGGCCTCAAAATGAACATGGACAAAACGAAGGTTATGTCGAACGCCCATGTAGTGCCCACCCCAATATCTGTGGGGAACTTCACTCTTGAAGTTGTTGACGAATACGTCTACCTAGGACAAACGGTCCGATTAGGCAGGTCCAACTTTACGAGGGAGGTCAATCGTCGTATCCAACTCGGCTGGGCAGCGTTCGGGAAACTTAAAAGCGTCTTCTCGTCCAATATTCCCCAGTCCCTCAAGTCGAAAGTTTACAACCAGTGTGTTACCAGTGATGACATACGGCACTGAAACGTGGTCCCTAACTATGGGCCTTATAAGGAAACTCAAGGTCACGCAAAGAGCTATGGAGAGGGCTATGCTCGGAGTCTCTCTACGAGATCGAATCAGAAATAAAGAGATACGTAGACGTACAAAAGTCACCGATATAGCACAGCGGATTAGCAAGTTGAAGTGGCAGTGGGCAGGACACATAGCACGTAGAACTGATGGCCGATGGGGCCGAAAGGTTCTCGAGTGGAGACCACGTACCGGCAAGCGCAGCGTAGGAAGACCAGCCACGAGATGGACAGATGATCTCATACAAGTGGCGGGAAGACGCTGGATGCAAGCCGCTTCCAATCGGTCTTTTTGGAAATCCATGGAGGAGGCCTATGTCCAGCAGTGGACTTCTTATGGCTGAGATGATGATAGGCTTTTGCTTGACCGCCAGCTCGCCTGATGTTGAGCGACGCAGCGGTCCACGATGGAGCGCGCTTACCTAGACGAGATCTATTCACTTGTGTTTTGAAGAAACCCAGGTTATATCAATAGAGATAAAACGACTCAGGCAGTGTATTCCACGTTTAGAAATGGAACTAAAACGACTCAGGCAGTGTATTCCACGTTTAGAAATGGAACCAAAACGACTCAGGCAGTGTATTCCACGTTTAGAAATGGAACCAAAACGACTCAGGCAGTGTATTCCACGTTTAGAAATGGAACCAAAACGACTCAGGCAGTGTATTCCACGTTTAGAAATGGAACCAAAACGACTCAGGCAGTGTATTCCACGTTTAGAAATGGAACCAAAACGACTCAGGCAGTGTATTCCACGTTTAGAAATGGAACCAAAACGACTCAGGCAGTGTATTCCACGTTTAGAAATGGAACCAAAACGTTTCGTTCGTATTTTTTAAATATGCATCATGAAACATTATCGCTTCTTAGTGCATTTATACTTTATTGTAAGTGATAACTTGTGAAGTAATAATCATGTTCACATCCGAGATGATTAGCTCCTGTGAGGAGGTAAAACAATATTCAAGGCGCTTAGGTAACAGGTAAGACACATTACTACATCCACCCGTAAAAATAGTTTCTTTTTATTTAGTCGGTTAAAAAAATCACGAAAAGCGTCTTCGTTTTATGATTATTCCAAAAACTCGAACGCCCGTGCAAAATGCTAAATTGTGGAATATGCTATCTGAGTGGTTCTTTACCGATTGTCGTAATCTGAGTGTCTTTAAATTGCGGGAGAAGGGTTTTTCTAGGTAAGCACGTTCCATCTTGGATCTCAACTTCACTTCACTTTAGATGAGTTGGAGGTCAAGCGCAAGCCTAGCTTTTACTCTATAAAAAAGTCGCTATAATTGATTCACAATATTTGTGATAATTTAATATAACATACATATACATTTATAGAAATGGACCTCATTTCGGAAGTCACGAACAACCACGACGTTGCCGTTGTCTCTACGATTAATCATATTTTCCGCTCGCCAGTACCCGCCCCCAAACCACTCGGGGTATTTTCTACCCCATTAAATATAAACGGCAGATTGATACATTAATTGCTTAGTTTATGAACGGATGCGAGCCCTCATATCGTAACCCTTCTTAATTTGTTACAATTTGATTGAGTACGGTGGGGAGTTCCACAAGGTAGTATGTCCGGTCCGATATTTTTAAAAGCATATCTTCAAATTGTAGGTAAAAGAAAACCCATTGATGAATTCTTGTTTCACGTATTCGAAATGCCTTAGTTATTCAATAAATTTACTGTTACAAGCTATAGATACATCATTAACCGAGCGAGCGAAGCTTCTCTGCATCAACTAGCCAAATTTTCTTTCGTCTGTCAGTTTGTTTGTGAGTTTGTATGTTTGTGAGTTTGTGATTTATTTGTATGTTCGTACCCGCATACTAGGCGTAATTTTGAATCAATTTTGATGAAACTTGGCGTATAGGTTCTATGGATTATTATTATTTTTATCGTCGGCGATTTTTGATAAGAAGAGTGGTTCCCATAAAAAGGGGGGAAGTTTATAGCAGCGCTAATTACCAACCGATTTTAATGATATTTGGTAGGTAGATAAAGTACACAATCATTACAACTTTTGGTAAAACTGAATAAAATTGGTCAAGTGCTTGTCGAGATATGACAACCAACTTGAGACTGCGTGTAACAGTGAGGGCGCGTGGATGTGCTTGATGCATTTTAACGCTGAATAATTTTCTTGATTTTACCTTATCTCCATTTATAAAATTATTATTTGTTTTTATAAGAATATACAATGTTTTTAATTAAGGGCATCTAAACATATCATATTTTTTGTATTAATTATGTATTCAAATTATGTTGATCTTTCAAGGTGCTTAAATTTATGGAAAACATTTTTTTGACCGTAAAATAACGTCTGTAAAATTACTTGAAATTGCGAAATCAGCGAAAAAATATTATATACGGCCTCCGAAGCCAACTTTATGTAGGTATTATGTACAGATAACCCAAGGTGAGCTGGAAATAAGCTCTCTCGCGAGGTCTACTGTTCGTAGAACTACTAGTAAGTACTCACTTTGCTAAAAGAAAATAAAATGATTTGTCCCAGACATCGTCGTGGAAACAAATAAGCCTATTATGAAAGGTCGAATGGTTTCGGAAGTTCTGTTTAGTTATTGTGTGAGGAGATAAGCTTCCTTATTTCCTCGAACGAGGAAGCTCAGTGAGGTGAGGGGCATTCTTTACGCAATTCTTTGTGAGAGCGCTCGTGGCTCATGTGAGGAGCTGGAGCGGGGGCGATTAAACTTTTTGTATCTCGAGTTCAGTTTACGAGGAAGCAAGTCTTTAAATGTTTCATTTTGATTTGATTTGACAGAGTAGCAAATATGTATTGCTGATAAGTGAAGGATAACGTCTAGGCCTTCCAACCCTGTTTAGGTGCTTTTAGACACCCTGTATAAAATATTGTTTGAAGCACGGTCTAAGATCTTCGTAGAAAAATCCACATCTTTATATCAACTTTTTATCTAATATCATCAATGTAATATTTGTAGATCGAACATATGGACATTTTTTATATTTTCAGAACATTAAGAGTTTCGTGTGTACGTAGCGGCATATTTTTGTAATTACATTTCACAGCTATTGGGTACCTATTACATTTTATTTTAATGATATTTAAGTACCTACTTTATACAAAAATTTTCCTGTTGCGATCGCGAATTCACCCCTGTACTTGCGTCCAACATTATTACGTTTCTACATTCTCTAATATTTCCATAATAAAAACAGATAAATACATTTACGGACATCATCCCCACATTAACAGTTTTACAACTTTATCCCCTTTTGCAATCGAAACCCACCTTAAAACCAGTGGAACAAAGTTGAAAACTCCCATCATCAGTCACGAGCTATGAAAGAATTTGTCACGATGTTTTTTTTTTTTTTGTAAATATTGTACAATGACGTCCGGTGCATTCAGCCAATAATGTTGTACCGCCCTTATTTTGTACCGATTAAGTCTGAGGTAGCTGATTGTACCGACACCCACAAATACTCGTACAAAGGCCACACTACTTCGTACTATCTTACAAGTATAATGCCGTTCACATAAATCCCCCTTGTCAATAACAATTTTATTATAGTTAATCTGTACAATAATCTCCAAAACTTGGTGTAATAAAAAGATTGTGAGTTGCCAAAAATATATTAGGAAGAGCACAGATTATATTATAGGATCCATCCAATGTCTTCCCGTCACTCGTATGAGGTCTCTGTCCATCTCGTGGCTGGTCTTCCTACGCTGTGCTTGCCGGTGCGTGGTCTCCACTCGAGAACTTTTCGGCCAATTTACTTTGAACATAGATTGCGTGAAATTGGCGTTTTATCTTTCAATTACTGCACGTTTACGTACACGGGTATGGAGTATGGCTATATCTAGTATTCACCATCCTTGGACATTATCTAATTGATAGATTGAAGTAAGAGTGAAACGTAATTTCCTGTCATCGATAAATAAAGCTCCATAGATACTTTAAGTACCGTCACCCCCACTTTATTGAGTCATGACTTTGCGATCGGAACTTGTAGGTATTATACATAAACCTTGAATAACTCTTAATAATCCACTTTGGCAAATACGCACTTCTATACTTTTCTGCCAAAAATGTATCTATATATGAAAGTTTATCAAACCTATCTAGATCACCTGACCATTTCCAAAATCAGTCCCGGTGCATAATAAGAATAAAATGTACGTATAGCAGCTGTTGTTTTGCTTTTTGCTTTGGCTACTTCTAATCTGATCCATGTCATACTATATTACAGAGATAACCACAGACACCGACAAATCAAAAGAATATACGACAATTGAAAGTGACTGGTGTTACACTAATCAGCAACCACACAGTAAGCGCGCTAATCCGGTGTAATCCGGGTGGATGCGGTTCCGACCGGCTCATTCCGGTGCTAAGGAAGTGTTTCCTGCTGCCGGCGTCTTTGTGCGGAGGCGGCAAGCGTGATCCTGCACCTATTGATGCAATGCTCTGAGAGATCGACGCGATTCTTACTTTACTGAGAAAAACGTTTGAAAGTTGTGGTATAAAAACGACACTGCCAGACATTCTGTCGCCAAGCACAAGCTGGAGTGACAATAATTATTACAAAGCGGTGGTTAGAAAGGGAAGGCTGAAAATAGGACTTAACGTTGATCCATGGGAGAATCGTATACGGATGTGGGTTCGCTATGATGATGATGATGAGGATGAATTTTATTTTTACGAGTTTTTCGATATACTTATCTACTACAAATTAAGGAGTAAGGAGTTGTGTCGATGGTTGATAAATCTTTTGTGGGAAACAGCCGACTTATAAAAGTCGTAGAGCAAAAAAAAAGTACAGAAGCAGACTTAATGAGGATGATTATTGATTACGCTATTATGATATTACTATAGTATCGCTATGCTATCATCGTAACAACCTGTCAACAAACGATAGATGAAGGCTTATCCTGTATGCAGTTTCAGAGTTTACGACTTTTCAAATACCTTACGTCCTTCGACCTTTTACGACCTTCCTGTAGCGGATCTGCGACAGATAGCACCAGCGTACTGTGACTTCCTGTAGTGGATCTGCGACTGATAGCACCAGCGTACTGTCACTTCTTGTAGCGGATCTGCTACAGATAGCACCAGCGTACTGTCACTTCTTGTAGCGGATCTGCTACAGATAGCACCAGCGTACTGTCACTTCTTGTAGCGGATCTGCGACAGATAGCAACAGCGTACATACTATCACTTCAGCCTGCTACTTATTACGTATTTACGCTGAAATAAAATCTTGATATAATATTATAGATCTTGGTCTTATTGTGTTAAAAGTGTAAGGAATACTTCATACTATTCTATATTATTTATTTACTTATAGAATCGTGACATCTGTGTCCAAATTCAACAAAGCTGTATTTGCGCAAGTCCACCATTTATGTTAGTACAATACGAGTGTGCTCGTTACTGATTTAGTAATCGTAAGCCTATTAACGCAACTTGGACTGCGAGTGTGCGGTTCCGGGGGCGGCTAGTAGCTAGCCACACACATATAGTCTACAACTTGGACTGCGAGTGTGCGGTTCCGGGGGCGGCTAGTAGCTAGCCACACACATATAGTCTACAACTTGGACTGCGAGTGTGCGGTTCCGGGGGCGGCTAGTAGCTAGCCACACACATATAGTCTACATCAGTTTTTATTAAGTATTTATTATAAATCTTTTCTAAGGTTTTCCCCATTGTTACTCATTGAAATTAAACAAATTTTAACGTATTTATTCCGTATATTTTACATAATTTTATGACCTGACTTTTCTGTTTCATCCTGGTCTTCCTGTTTTATCCCAATGCTGGTTAAAGTTAAAGACCTTTTTTGAAAATAAAAAAGAGCAGCAGTAAGGCAGACGGCTCGCCTGATGGTAAGCGACAACCCTCGCCTATGAGCAACTGCAACATCAGTGTCATAGATGTTGCTTTGCTAGCCAAGAGAGTGCATGTAGACGCCCTTTTTAAGCCGGTCTTTGTTGTAGCTCGGCGGGGAAACCTTCCGAGGAAGGACATTCCATATTTTGCTCGTCCGCGGCAAAATCTGACTGTATGCGATTTCCAGCTGTGCAACATGTAGGGGTGAGGTTCTTGTCTGTGTCCTGAAGTAGGATAGGATAACGACGAATACTTTTCTCTCCATTATTCACTTTTTTTTAAGTCCCGTTGTTAGGAACAGTGGTACGGTTGCCGCCACCTCCACCTGGCTGGCCGAGTGATCTCAACCATCCCGCCACCTCCACCTGGCTGGCCGAGTGATCTCAACCACCCCGCCACCTCCACCTGGCTGGCCGAGTGATCTCAACCATCCCGCCACCTCCACCTGGCTGGTCGAGTGATCTCAACCACCCCGCCACCTCCACCTGGCTGGCCGAGTGATCTCAATCACTCTCATCAATCTTCCAAGCTACTTACTTTGTCGTTGAGAAAGAGTTACTTTCTGTTGTATTCTGTATTATTAAACAGATTTTTCTTAAATAATAATATGGTCTTACCCTTATTACAGTGAGAAGATGGGCCGCGTCCAGCAGTGGGACAGTTTATACAAACAGGGCTATTTTGATTTGATTCTTAAATACGTGAGACAAATGTAAATAAAACACACGGTAGAAAATCACTAGTTAAGAATGTATTGAATAGTTTCCTACTCATCTATACAAATTCCCATCTCTCACCCTTGGCAACGTCAAGAGCTCGCGGATTTATTGTTTTCTCCCTCTCCCCCCTCTACCCCCTCTACCCCTACCCTCGAGGCGAGACAAAAAACCCGCGCAATATGTTCGTCATAATCATAGGAAAACGGTCCTCAACACACTGATGGTGTCGTGGGCATGTTTGTCTATGTTTTATAACGATTGGTTCATCGTTTGATTGTGAACAAGTAATAATCAGACAGAGACAGTTACGTTCGCTTTTAATAAAATAATAATAAGTAATAAATATTAATAAGTACTATGGAAACTACGTAGTTAATTGACAGAATAAATAGCAGTAAACCAATACAGGTTTAGTTTTGCAATTTTATGTTTTTTTTTGTTTGGCGATTTTATTTTGGGGGAGAAGAATTACCTCCAAAAAGGGGGAAGATAAAAATAAAAAAAGAGATTGACAAAATATATGAGGCTATGAAATATCATAAAAAAGTGCTCGCGGGGTATTCTGTTAGCAAAACTTCTAGTAGGTAGGTACATAAGGTATATAAGATTTTTTCGTGTTGTATTTTTTCGTATTTGTTTCCGGCAGATATGTGAAGTTCGTAATAGGGCAGAGAGTGAACCCGCGCGCCGACGCTAGCTATCACGCCGGCGGCACGCTCGCGGGACACGCGTGATTGGCCGCGTATTGTTTCTGTTATTTCTGCACTTGTATGATCGCTGGAGGGGCTTGTATTGGATGGAAGCTATTTTGTTAGTTTGAGTGCTTCTTTATTGATATGGGCGCATTCATATACTTATGCATGTCGTTTTATTATTTTTTCATGTTATTCATTAGTTTTTAAAGTAGGTAAATATCTACTTAAACATTGAATTTTTTTGACTTACTCATTGATCATTGATAATTATGTCTAATATAAATATCATATAAGTATTACCGGTGGTGCCTTATAGAAGTGCGGGACGATGTACGGCGATACATTAAGAAGTTATAACTAAAATTATTATCTACAATATATCTATCATACTGTCATGCTTGTCTCGGTGATAAAGTATTTTCCATTGGGTGTGTCATTATTTAATTGTATTTGAGTAAATTGATATACCTACCTATTTACTATAAATTATGGAAAGATCACTATGATCCCAACATTGCATATTTGAGTAAATTCGTAGTTTGCTCTAGAAAAAAAAACAGTTGATCTTATGGTAAAAATAGTGTGAAAAAGTGCGGTTTCGGTTAGAGAACGAGCGTGTTTCCAGGTTCGAGGCTGGCAGACGAGAGGAGATAGACAAGACACCACGCGGCGTGGAGGGCGTGTCGCGCCGTGTCACGGCGTGTCGCGCGGTGTTCGCACCCGTATCACGGATTCAACCCGCAAATTGGGCTCGATTGTGTGACGCGCCCGTGTCAGGATGTCATCCGCACTCCCGGAGGCGGCTCTTATCCTTCTTATATTCGATGTTCTATATGGTATGCGTAATGCGATGTGCTTTAATCGATTTCTAAGCTTAGAATATTTAACCATTTAGCCCCCTAATTATCGAATAATAAAATAACATACTTATTTATTTATTTACTTAAAATACCGTTGACTCTTTTAAGGGTCTTTACGAAAACAGTTTGTTATCCCTTATTATTATAATTATATTAGATGATTATAAATTGAGTAAATCCTTATTATATCACAAAACCCAACATATATACATAATAATTAGATGTGGGTGTCTTCAAATAACGAGGTAATATGTTTCCTCTAGGCGAGCGCGCTCCATAGCATAGGTCCGCAGCGTCGCTAATGTCAGGCGAGTTAGCGGCCAAGCGCAAGTCTACTTATGAATAAAAAATCTGGTTCTCAGGCAAAAAAAGACTTTTATATTAATACCGCAAACAATAAAATCTCATCCGCTTAAGTACCCCCACTAATTAAATCCTACGCCAAAATCAAAATTCAAATCATTGTTCCTAAACAATATGGCCGTCTTTTGACAGAAAACCGTTGGTACTTCCGGCGCGCGGTGGCACAATGCGCGCGCGCCACAAAAGCGCAGTAAGTTCGCGAGTGCTATTATTTCTTGCTGCGCTTTATTATTTAGTGATTTTAGAGCGAAATAACGGTGATTATTGTTCGGATCGGGTTACGAGACGTTGACTTATCGGGATTGGACAGGAGTTGACAACACTTTGTACAAACAAATATCCATATCAAATAATATAATAAAAAATAAAATATAATACCCGACTGCTTAAGAGCGATTTTGGAGTACAGAATACGCTTACGTTACGTTTGATATGCTGTTGAGTGTATGTTTTCGCGAAAAAGTGTGCGCAAATCCACAGTAATATTTGAAGCACTATTTTTTAGGATATCTTTCGTAAAATCAATCATTGCGAATAAGTTCGTTGCAGGTTACGAAAAAACCAATATTTTTATTTTTTACGAGAATTATAGTTATTATTATTGTTACAAATAATATAGCCTAACACCAGATATTATTATTGACCTAACACATTACAATCTGTCAAGCCGTTTTGGCAGTAGGAGGTAATAGAGAAACATAGATTCATCCGTTAAACACAACCCAAATTCTTGCGTAATCGGATATATTTTTTTAAAGTAAATGTATGTAAGTATGTATGTTTATATAATTATACATATTTTTATTTTCGTGGCTCTGTGTGCGAATCAACCTCCTACTTTACCTGTTTTATTTTGTCCTTAAGGACCAAACACAGTAATTTTGTTGCGAAATGTTTACAACCTCTGCCATTAGCCGACGGGTCGAGTGAAGGCTATAATTTGGACTGTTCAGTTCAGTTCGTCGCAGCGAGACCAAACGTCACAGGATAAATGATAGTTACATAAAACCTCCCATTAACGGCCTGCTAATTGTTGTCCCGGGCGCGGCGCGCGGCGTCTGGGTGTGCCGTGAAACGTGAGCTTTACACAGGGTCGTTCGCACTCCACCACAGAGATCTTACCTCACTAATGATGACTTGTGGAAACTCAAAAAAGCATACTTTTTCTTTTTTAGGGTTCCGTACCTCAATAGGAAAAAACGGAACCCTTGGATCACTTTGTTGTCCGTCTGTCTGTCCGTCCGTCCGGGTGTCAAGACCTTTATCTCGGGAACGCGTGAAGGTATCGAGTTGAAATTAAATCCATATACGCAGATCCATAGTGTCTTGCTGCAGAAAGAAAAATAAAATTTCTCAGTTTTCGTAAAAAAAGTTACACCCGAATATGTCGTAAAAAACGCACATTTCGACACTCGCAGTAGTATTCGGTAGTTTATAATATAGCTTCTGGATTTTAGGATACAGAGATGAGTTTTCTTTCCGTAATTCACCTCAAAAATGCCCCCACAGACGCTTGCCCCTTGAATATGACGTATAAACGTTTGGTTTGTGGTGTGATGGACACCTTTCGGACTATCAAATAATAGATAGAGTAGGTACTTAAGTGTGTGTAAAGCATTAATAAGTATTGCATGTAGTCCAGTCAAAATAGACATTCAAGTTAGCCATAATTCGCATAGAGCTGAAAATTGGTATAGACGTTAAATAAACCATTACTAATCCGAACCATTACTCAGCCGATTTTTTTTGCAGAACTAGGATCGAAGGGGATTTTTGACTTTTCATTAGTAATGGTTTATTTAACGTCTATACCAATTTTCAGCTCTATGCGAATTATGGCTAAGTTATAATTTTTTTTGGCTATTTTGACTGGACTATTGGTTATTTAGCGGCTTCAACCCCGCCCCACCCTCCTCCCTCACAGGCTCACAGCTCATTCTTCAATATACTAAGAAATAATTCCACACGTTTCGTACACTTCATTGTTTCAATTTTCGAATGTAATAGCCAGTAAGGCGCAGTGAGCGACGCTGCCCGTACCACGAATGTAATAGCCAGTAAGGCGCAGTGAGCGACGCTGCCCGTACCACGAATGTAATAGCCAGTAAGGCGCAGTGAGCGACGCTGCCCATACCACGAATATCTGCATTATTAACCGACTTACAAAAAGGAGGTGGCTCTCAATTCGACTGAATGTTTGTTCAGCGATTACTGCGCAAATTATGATTTGATTTTAATCATTCTTTTTTGTTTGGTAGGTCACTTAAGATAACACATCAGAGTTGGTCCCATATAAATTTTATCAAAATCGGTTCAGTACTTTGATTTTTATAACAAAACTTGAGAATTGAGAATTGCGTATTTTGAAGTCGGTTTTTTCTGTTTTTTAATCTATAGTTATTTTCGCCGCGCGCTTTCTGTTCATGACTACTGATAATGTATATTTTCAGAAAAGAAGAAAATATATTGTGTGTTAGAATCTCTCGAATTTGACCCAGAGAGGCGTTACCAACTGAGCGCTGCCGTGGTTCGGATGACACGTGACGTGGTCCTGGCGGAAGGCTAGTCCCCTGATTCGGTATGACCATCGTTACGTGAAGTTAACATGGTTGCGTTGACAATGAAAATTACACTTTAAGTTTAAATTGTAAAGTCTAATTTCCATTGTCACACAGCCACGTCAACTTCACGTAACGCGGTCGATGGTCATACGGAATCAGGGCCCAGCGCTGGTTGTTTACAACTACTTAGTATCATGTCGAGTGTGAACCGGGCTTGTGACAAAAACCTATTTAATACGTTGTTTTCACATTGTCTTAATATAGTATATATTTTTTCTTATACTACGGAGTGTTTTTGTCACAATAGTATTAAGTATACGTAAATGTCTAAAGCCTCGATGACACTGGGCTAGTTTACAAGCTACAAGCCAGCGAGTTCGCGAGCAGTTTGTAAACTCGCTCCGTGTCATTGAGCTTTTTTACAATCTGCTTTTGATTGTGTCATCGACACTCGCACTCGCTCACTCGCTAGCTTTTAAACTCGCCGACTAACAAACAGCTCGTAAACTAGCCCAGTGTCATCGAGCCTTTAAAACATATTTTCTTTGATTAAATAAGCTAAGTACCTACTAAGACTGACTACTCAGCCTATTCAAAACAAGAAGAAGAGTTTAGTTGATTAGAATTATTTAAATGATCTCTGGTATCTCTATCTCTGGGGGAAGGTACACAATAAGGAATAATAACCTCTTAATATACATATATCGTTTAATTTAATTATTTCTTCAATATTGCATTTTATCTACAAACATATAACTATAGAATCTATAATATTTATTTACATAAAAACTAAATTACAATATTTAGCTACCAAGCACAATGTCTATGCAAATATTTATTGTTTTACTGAATAGAGAATAAATGTTTTAAATCTAATTGTATTTACAATATTTTTCTTTAATATTTTGAGGACATTCAGTAATTTTATACTCATACCGAATATGTTTCGACCAAATATTTTTAGTTATTAAATTCTTAGACATGAAGTAGTAGTGCATTCATAGTTTTCAGGATCATTAACTATAGACGGACAATTAAACAGTAAATCTCATGAATTTTGTTTTGTTCTACCTTGTTATATTTTCCTCTGTATCTCTCATCAGAGTTCACAAATCTTGGCGCTTCTGAAATCTAGGTGTTTATTTTTATTATCTACACTTAAATCAAAATCACGTCATTATTTACACATTCTACATAATTCCATAATTTCAAATCCGATATCAATTCACTCATTATCAATATAATTGAAGAACCCCTGAGGTCACAAGAGTTTGGAAAAGAAACTACTCGGCGTGGTTAACCGCGAGGGGTCCAGGATTCTAGAATAAGGGGATCCTAGGAATGGTCTGAAAGCTCTACTCGATTCCTCGGTGGGACTACTGGAAGCCTCCTGCGTGGACTCATCCTGGGTGTCTAAGGAAGAGTCTCCGTTATTCGGACTCCCACCGACTCCTAAATGTAACTTCCTCGTGTGTTTTTTCAAGTCGAAATTTCTACAAAACCCTTTAGCGCAAATACTACACGTGAATGGTTTCCTTTCATTGTGAGTATGCATGTGGAAGGTGAGGTTGTAAACCTGGTGGAACGCTTTATTACAGATGCTGCATTTGTACGCCTTCTCGCCGCTGTGAGTCAGTCTGTGGTTCTTGTAGTTGCCTTTCTGGTGGAAACCTTTCCCGCAGAACTCGCACACGAATGGCTTGTAGCCGGCGTGGATTCTCGCGTGAGTGTTCAACGTCGAAGATCTGTTGAAGGCCTTCCCGCAAGTCAAACATTTGTGGGGCTTCTCTGATGTGTGTATAATCTTATGTCGGCACAAAGTCGACGCCTGCCTGAATCCCTTTCCACAAATCTTGCAAACGAACGGCCTGGCTCCTGTGTGAACCGGCATATGCCTCGTTAAGTTGTAGTGGGCATTAAAAACTTTACCGCAGTCTCCACATGCGAAGCTCTTATTCTTGGCGGGAGATGCGCTGGGGCCTGTCGTGGAGGAGACCGCCTGGTCCGCCGGCGGCCTCGGACTCGGAGGCCGCTGGACGGGGGAGGGAGCCGGGGGAGGCCTGGGCAGGTGGAGCTGATGGGCGTACGTTAGCGACACCAGGTCTGGCCCGTAATAAAGTAGTGGGTAATGAGAGACTAGTTGCCTTCTCGCCGCCGGTATGTACTGCTTGAAGGCGGAATCCAAGAGCTGTGCACCGTAGGACAGGAACCCGGGCGGCGGAGGGAGCTCGGGAGACGCGGACTTCTTCCTGTCAGGCTCCATGAGTCGTGCGATGGAGAAGTTGAGTACGGGGGCCGCTGGCGTGTCTGGAGACTTCGCCCTCTCGGGGGATGATTCTCGGGGGCCTTCGGGCCGCGTGCTGGACTGGAACGGCTGCATGCTGCTAGATCTGGGGACAAACACAAAAAAATATTAGTATCTGCCTCAGTAATTTGTATGGAGTATGTGTATTGATAGGCATAATTATATTTTCTTGGTGTTTGACCAGCACATAAACCAGTCTTATGTTCTATGTCTCTTTTTTAAGGTTCCCCTAAGGAACCCTTATAAATTTGCCATGTCCACCTGTCTGTCGGGACAACCGACCAAAGATGAAGAAATTGTGTGTTTGTATCATTGCTTATCAATTAAAATTTTGGGTTTATTTTTGGTAATTTTTATTGGGTTTCTGGAGTTTCCTTAAATACAATTATAGTTGGTAAAAATTATATTATACTTATAAATATAATTATAGTTACTCTTATAACGCAAATGAAAATGTTGTTTTTTTTTGTTTGAAGGGGGTTATTTTCAGATTGATCTAATAGAAAAGTTATTTAATTTAAATGATTAACGCAAATCTAACACACCGTTCCGTTAAACGTTATTTAATTTTAATAAATAAGGAGCATTTACCAAATTTATTCTCGACTTTTAGGAAAGTGATTTCAAAATAAACCCTAAAACACACATCACCAGCCCACACACACACACACACACACATACACACACCCCAACCAAATAAAAACAGGAATCTGAATAATAGCGTCGAACGCGAACAAGTGCAGCTTTGTGAGACGTCTCCTGAACCTATTGTCCTAGTTTTAAGCAAATTGGAAGCGTCCCGAGACAGCCGCCGCGGCGACACCCACCGCTGCGTCTGACGCTACCCTTTCCACCAGACTCGTAGAAACTCCGCATTGTAGTGAAATCGTTTGCAAACATCGTGTTTTGTGTTTTTGTGAATGTGGGTGTGGATCCACGCCTCGTCATGAATGCTTTTGATCGTCGGGCTTGTTGACGATGGATTTGTGTGAGGTTGTAAATGAGTGCCTACATACTTTTTTGTTTAAAGCTTTTCCATTAGACAGCTTAATTGTATGTTCGATATATATATAGATACATATATGCTATAAATTTATGATTATTTTATTTAAACAATTTTAACACACTAAATTCAATATTTTTGCGCATGATGCAGTTTTTTATATCAGCATCCTAGAAATGGTCATTTCTCGCAAGGATTGTACCATCCAGCACAAGTGGAAGACGAATTTAATGGGCGCAAAATTATGATTATTAATAATAAAATTTATTTATTGATAAAAACATAGGGGTACACAGTAGCCTTTCAAATAACAAATACTATTCATCTAGAAGAATTATTTTGCTACAAATTTGAAATATACAAGAAGAAAATATTACAACTATTATGACCATTTTGTCATTTATTCCTTAATAAAAAATTAAGACATTGATTTTTATTATTTTGTTACATTATAAGTATGATTTTTAGAATATTTATTTTGTGCATTTTGTGTTTTGATATTGGTATTTCATTTTGACATGGATGTTTTTTCTGAAATAAAATTACTAATATAATTATATATATTTTTATTCTGAAAAAGGCCTGCGCTTGACCGTCAACATACCTGATATTAAGCGACAGTTTCGGTCTACGATGGAGCGCGCTTGCCTAGAATAAACATATTAACTCAAGATTTGAAGACACGTAGGAAGTGCATTCCATATTTTGGCGGTACGCACAATGAAAGTGGAACCAAAGCGTTTCGCGGGTTATCGGAATATCAACGATGTCGCTTCTTGCTGTCCGATAGAAAAAAGGGCATAAGTATATGTATATATTTTAGTACATAGTTTTTTAAGCTTGTGAAATTATTAACGGTCCCACTTCGTACATTACAAAATAGTAAACAAACATTTAAAATAAAATAAAAATCTTTGGCCCAGTCATCCTCAAAAGGAGTGTTGTCTAACAAATAGCATATAATTTTATTTAATTAAATGAGTAATTTTAACTAAAAGTTGTAACAGTTTCTGCAAGAATTATCATAATAAATAAATAAATAAATAACAAAAGATATTTATTGAGATCTACAGTCAACCTCATTTCTTTTGTAAAACGAGTCGTCAATGAAAGCAACTCACAAATATGTCGTGAAGCAGCAGCCAAACAATGCAGGGGTCTAAAGTACCATAAAACAATGTCTCCACGGGGAACAGCAATTAAACAATGCCGGGTTAACCCGCGAAATATGCTCGTGCGGTCGCGAATGCATCGCAGTTAATTGGGATCCGGCAGGCCCCGCGCCTCCAGGGCCCCGGCCCCGGTCTGCGAGGCCCCCGTAACCCTCCGCGCCGTCATTGTCGGTAATGTGATTGCTCGGGGCTGTTTTTTGAACGTGTTTGTTTAGATTGTCCGTTTGTTGGAGTTGTGTAATTGCGAAATATGTTCGGGTTTAGTTTAGTCCAATTATTTGGTTGATTTTGAGCCGCGTTACTACAATACTGCAACAAGCGTCCAACTACAGTCGAACTCTTTCCTATTTGTTTTCCTTGTGAAATTGTTTTGTGTAAAAATATGTTATTTAGTTTATAAAAGTCATGGAAGCACTCAAGAGTCTACGGAGCTCAATCAAAATATACAACCGGCAATATCCTAACGAAGTTCTTTATAAACAATTAATATATTCTTAGCGTACATGGTCAGTTGTCTGTAGCGATAAGATCACCTAGTATTTTACAATTTTTACCAGTCTATGAGCCTCCTCATAGACTGGTAAATATAAAAAAATTATGATTTTCATAACATTACAAGTATGTATATAGTATAGGTATGTATTTATGAGTAAATATATACCTATACAATATTTATAATTTTATTATAAATCAGCTTATAGTTTCTTTTATGTACATAAGTATTACTTTCCCTGTCAAGTTCGGTTATATTGAAAATAATGAGGCAACACTTGTACTTGACAAACTGAAAGTTCGTAGCTGGAACCGTGAATAGAACAGAACAGGTTAACCGTCATCATCATCATCATTTCTGTTTCCTGAGACCTACAATCTTGGATTTTCAATCTGAAATGTATCAAAGCTAGAGTGAATAGATAATATCTTCTAGATCGACAAACTTCATCCTCGGCCACACCGTCGCTTAACATCAGGCGAGTTGGTGGTCAATCGTAGATCTATCTTGCATAAAAAAATCATCAATAGCCTTAGTCCACCACAGTGTGACTGCAATACACAAATATTTCTCATAAAATATAGTTCCGAGTCACAATGTTCAGTAGGCCAAAATGTCCAGTGACCCAAAAGGTCCAGTGGGCCAAAATTAGCAGTCTCAAAACGTTCAGTGGGCCCGAGGATCAACACTCAGCCCGATTGTCGTGTTTTCGATTCCAGTGTTAGTTTTGCTTCGTCCATCTCGGTACCTACTTCACTAAATCTAAGAACAATCTGCCATGTCCTGTTATGAAGTGTAAAAGCCATATTATAATACTTAGGTACTTAGTGTGCAAAGTACTACAAAATTAGCCAGCTCTGAGGGTTTGTAAGTATATTTTGCTTTCTCAACAAGTCTCCAGGTGCGTGTGAGCAATAATTTCTTATTGTTTAACCAACAATGTTCGCTCCCGTGCGCTCGTAATAATATTGTACAATAAATAAAGTACGTACAATACAACAACAATTGTTTTATTTCAAATAATATGAGCTTTTATGCGTCGATTGCGCGTCAAGTGGTAACGGTTAAAGTACTACAGACGATATAATACCTAGGTTGCGTCGCAACCCTACCCAACTGCATAACATAAGGGGTATTTTAATGGAGCTGTAAACGCTTGATATGATTTTGAGTGTACGTTTTTTGTGAGAAAGTATGTGAATGGCTGTTAAACAAATAGTTTACCTAAATGACCATTCTTTACAGTATTTTAAAAAAATCACTTGTCACTATTAGGTATATAGGAACCGTAGGTATGTCAAATATAGTCTTGTAATTTTCAACGCTTTAATGAATATAGGTTATATATTATAGATCTACGTGTTCCATCCTCGGCCACACCGTCATTGACAATCGGGCGAGGTCAAATTGACTGGCCTTGTGGCTCAGTTGGTTGGTAGAATGTCTACCTGCTAAGCTGTAGGTCGTGGGTTCGATCCCCACCCAGAGCAAACATTTGTGTGATGAGTATGGTTGTTTGTTCTGTGTCTGGGTGTTTCTATGTATATATGTATTTACAAAAAAAAGTATATATGTATTCTATCAGCCATCTAATTCCATAGTACAAGCTTTGCTTAGTTTGGGCTACATGGTGTTGTGTGAAATATTTATTTATGTAGGTATTACTTATTAATTAGTAATATATTAATAATTTTATATTTTGCGAAAGTTTTATTAAAAACCAAGCTATTGAAGCGATTTCGATGAAATTTCTATGCGACCATCTGAAACTATATCCCTTTAAACAAAAAAAAAAGAATTGTTCAAATATAATATCTATATAAATATAAATCGCGGAGTTATCCGCTATCAAACATAAAAAATACACCAGAATTGAGAACCACCAATTGAAGTTGGTTGAATAATTGTTAATTACCTACTTTTTGTGTGTATCAAAGATTCTCGATGAACTTATCACCCGCCCGCCATAGCATAGGTATCAGATACACCTCTTTCAACTCGACTCAATCTCATAATGACCCTTAACAGCTAGCTATCCGTTCCATCGGCGCGGCGTCATCACATCTCTATGAGACGACCATAGATTAGGCACACCGATCACAATCTAGATATAATCTTCGCTAAGTATATTAACATAAGGTCTCTTCTTTATGTTCGTAGATTGAGCTAAGATAGAGCACAAAATCTCTTATCGATCTCTCTACACGCGAAAATCATCTTTAAGTTTACCAAATAAGCTATAAATTGTAATAAAAAAACGATTTAACCAACTTGAACGATATTAAACTTTGGTATTCGATGTTAGCACGCAAATTGAAACGTCAAATTCAAACGTCGAACTTCAACTCTATCAAGCAATTATGACTTTCTTATTTCGATTCGATATAAGGCATAGTTTTGTTTGTACAGTTTCATAAGAGAGATAGTAATGAAATCGAGGCTTTGTCATTTGTTGTCTTTTGTTTAGGGCGTAGAGTTCAATTTAGCTTGTGAAGTTGAGATAATAGGTATCTTCCGCAAAGGGTGTGGAGATGGGCGGACTTAATCAGGAAGATATGGGCCATTAGAGTTATTGAGCTTATCTCGTGAAGGACTCGGGGTTCGTTTTAACACACCTTATCAGGAATCTGTCTGATCTTGCTAAAAATTTAACAAGTAACTACCTAGGTATATTAAAAGAAAAACAAAATATTCGACTGCTTGAGAGCGGCTTTCGTGTAACTTATTTATCTTACGCTTGATATGATGTTGAATGTACGTTTTTGAGAAAAAACGTGCAAAACCGTTATAAATTCTACGGGAAACACAATTTATAACATTCTTTCAAAAATAACTTGTTTTAAAAAGTTCGTTGAATAGTTGAAAGCAACGAAAGAATGCCATTTTTTTCTTTTGTAATACATTTGTATTATTGTCAAATGTAACTTTTGAATTTGAAACGCATCTATAACACAAGGCACACCATCGGTCGAGTTTAGGCTGAAGAGGTAATATTTTTTATATTTTTTTTTTAACCCTAACCCTCGCAAAAAGAAGTAACTTTTCTTAGCCAAAGCCATTACAAGTTGAACCCTAGAAAGTATGAGAGCCGATCAAGGACAGAACATTAACTATAATAATTGTAATATTTCGTGTAAATATTTGATTAAAACCGTTAGATTCTGTATTTTATAGAGTTTTGTTTCTGATATAATTTATTTTCTCTACGATTGTCTTTTCATGAATGACATTCGAACGAACGAAGTTCTTCCTAGCTAACTGGAGTACATGACAACAATACGCATTTTTTCATTTTCAATTTTAATTCCGTTCGAGTAATTCGATTTGAATAATCGAGTAGTTAATCGGCGTCACTCGACGTCAGCGATGACAGCTGTCAACTCAAGACGCCATTACCGTCCCATTTGGCGGGAAATAGAATCGGAATCAAATCATTAATGTTCGCGACACTTCGTCAACCATAATCCACCCTAAATAATCACTACCGCTATCTCCCTCTCGCGACAAGAGAGCTATACATACGTCTCGTTCTCAATTCAATATCATTAGGAGGACCAGTGTAAGATGGGCTGTGATTGCTAAATTTAAAAGTGCGTTTGCAGAGGTCAAGGTAAATTGGATTGGGCGATAGTAATGCATGGGGTGGTAAACGCTTGTTTGAAAGGTTTACGGTATGTTATGGTGTTGTAATTGGAAATCTATTATTGGGATGTGAATTGTTTGCGATTTAGGAAAATTAGGGGAAGGGAGAAAATAAACAGAACTAAAAATCTACTCACGAATTTGTAATCTGTCGTGTATGAGGGTATATTGATGTAAGTTCTAAAATAGAATAAAGCTGCAATCTAGAGCTTAACCGTAGGCGGGCTACGAAAGCTACAATCTTCGTAGCAAGGACGAGACGTGCCTACGAGCTACGCGCTACGAGTCTACGGCATGTATTCTTTCTCCATTATTTAGTTACTTGTGTTCAACCTACCTCACTTTATAGTAATATTCTTCTTTACCCAATTCTTAAGGAGATGTACTTGTGGGGTTCAATGTCTCACTTACTTGTTTCTAAATTTTTTATTTACATTGACAATATGTACTTACGACAAATCGGCGTGCAAGATATCTTGACAATAATGTTGTAGGTGTGTCTCGCAAATTTGATTCAGACAATATTTGACTCGGAGAAATAGAATAGAATAAAAATATTTTAATCAAAAATGTTTATTAAGTACTACGTACTACTACTAGTACTACGTTAAATGTGTTATATTATTATTATTCTCGAGATCGGTTACGTATCTAAAGACTTTTCGTAAGCACGTTATGTTAATTTATTTACTTCAATAAACCCGGTAAAGTGCTAGTGTCGCTCGCACACCAATACTTCTGTACTCATATTCATAGCACATAAACATTGACACTCACACTAGAGCTAAATACGAGTACTTTATATCTAAGAATATTTGTAACTTCACATACTTTTACCCGACTGCGCAGAAGGAAGATTATTATGGAAATTAACGTGGTTTTCACACATTTTTAAATAAAAAATACGGGTCACTCACTCACGTCTGTTTTGTCTGTGTTGCGGTTGAAACTATAGTCGGATATTTCGGCTCAAAACAGACGTGAGTGACCCGTGTTTTTTTTTAAAAGGAAGATTATGTTTTTCGAAATGTATGTATGTTTCTATAATACCTCCTACAGCCTAAAAGGCTTGACCGATTTTGATGAGCGAGGTGTCATTAGATTCGTCTTCACTCCCCGAGTGTCTTATATAACGCATGTCAAATAAGTGATTTTACAAAAACAATTCTCAAAAAAAAAACAAAGAATTTTTCTTTTAAATAAATTCTACAGCAACGAATTTTTCTCCTATAGAGCATGAAATGCTAGGCGTTCACTTATAATAGCAAGTTCAAATAAATAAGTGTTACATACCTATTTTCTTTATCCAAAGAGATTTTAACAGGGTAGTTTACTCTATTTTAAGTTTATTGTCACGTGACACCAACTATCAATGAAACGTGCACTTGTCATTTTTAGTTTCTTTTTTTTATGTAATAAACTAGGTTTTATCTTTTACAATAATTTCCCATTTAAAAAAAATATTTACTTACGCAAGCTTATCTCGCACTTGACCAGTTGTTAGTATCTGTTGATTAACATCAAAGTAAAGTAAGTAGTATCTTGCCAATTTTGAGATTTTTATTTATTACTGTTCAAAATGGTACAGCCCTTCAAGTGTAGGACAGACAGACAGACAGACGAATAGCCTCACGAATAGGCTCCCGCACTCTTCGTACGGAAGCCTGAAAATGCCAAATATACTCCCCTCCCGTTTTGTAAACCAGTTATCGTGCCTCCGGATATTAGTTAAAGTTGAACAATTTATGATTTCTTTATATTTGGTATCTATCATTTTTAAACCTTCTAAGAGTTATTGTTGTCCCATTGAGTGTCCGATCTTTTCTTCTATTAGTCTATGAGCTATTTAATTTTTAGTTCAATATTTTCACAATATATTCTTTAGTTCATTTGCATCAGTGAATTTATCGAGAATAGTCAAGAGCTTCAATAGATTTAGCGCAAATTGTTCGTGACAGATTGAAGCGCGACCGGAATGTCATTCAAGAGTGACGAGCCGCTTGACGAGAACGGAGCTGACGTGGAGTGGGTTCCGTGGATTATGGCGGAACAACTTGATGGATGCATCCGAAATTAATTTAATCGTTGAGAGCAATAAAGGGTTATGCATGTTTTTTTTAAATAATATTTCATTATGTATGTCCAAATTATTTGTTGTATTACTAGATGTTGTAGTACTAGATGTACTATATAACAAATAATTTGGATGTCTGTCTGTCCCTTTATACAATGTTGGTTTTGGTTGGTGTTTCCCTGCTTAAAAAGTAAAAAAAAAATGTTATGTCGAAAATTGGTCGTAGAAATAGATTTAATAAAAACTGCTGGCATTTTGAATAATGTGTCTACACCATAGATATATCGTTTGAATAATGTGTCTGTACCATATGTAGATCGTTTGAATAATGTGTCTGTACCATATGTAGATCGTTTGAATAATGTGTCTACACCATAGGTAGATCGTTTGAATAATGTGTCTACACCATAGGTAGATCGTTTGAATAATGTGTCTACACCATAGGTAGATCGTTTGAATAATGTGTCTACACCATAGGTAGATCGTTTGAATAATGTGTCTACACCATAGGTAGATCGTTTGAATAATGTGTCTACACCATAGGTAGATCGTTTGAATAATGTGTCTACACCATAGGTAGATCGTTTGAATAATGTGTCTACACCATAGGTAGATCGTTTGAATAATGTGTCTACACCATAGGTAGATCGTTTGAATAATGTGTCTACACCATAGGTAGATCGTTTGAATAATGTGTCTACACCATAGGTAGATCGTTTGAATAATGTGTCTACACCATAGGTAGATCGTTTGAATAATGTGTCTACACCATAGGTAGATCGTTTGAATAATGTGTCTACACCATAGATATATCGTTTGAATAATGTGTCTACACCATAGATATATCGTTTGAATAATGTGTCTACACCATAGGTAGATCGTTTGAATAATGTGTCTATAACATAGGTAGATCGTTTGAATAATGTGTCTACACCATAGATATATCGTTTGAATAATGTGTCTACACCATAGATATATCGTTTGAATAATGTGTCTACACCATAGATATATCGTTTGAATAATGTGTCTACACCATAGGTAGATCGTTTGAATAATGTGTCTACACCATAGGTAGATCGTTTGAATAATGTGTCTACACCATAGGTAGATCGTTTGAATAATGTGTCTACACCATAGATATATCGTTTGAATAATGTGTCTACACCATAGGTAGATCGTTTGAATAATGTGTCTATAACATAGGTAGATCGTTTGAATAATGTGTCTATAACATAGGTAGATCGTTTGAATAATGTGTCTATAACATAGGTAGATCGTTTGAATAATGTGTCTACACCATAGGTAGATCGTTTGAATAATGTGTCTACACCATAGATATATCGTTTGAATAATGTGTCTGTACCATAGGTAGATCGTTTGAATAATGTGTCTACACCATAGGTAGATCGTTTGAATAATGTGTCTATAACATAGGTAGATCGTTTGAATAATGTGTCTATAACATAGGTAGATCGTTTGAATAATGTGTCTATAACATAGGTAGATCGTTTGAATAATGTGTCTACACCATAGGTAGATCGTTTGAATAATGTGTCTACACCATAGATATATCGTTTGAATAATGTGTCTGTACCATAGGTAGATCGTTTGAATAATGTGTCTACACCATAGGTAGATCGTTTGAATAATGTGTCTATAACATAGGTAGATCGTTTGAATAATGTGTCTACACCATAGGTAGATCGTTTGAATAATGTGTCTACACCATAGATATATCGTTTGAATAATGTGTCTACACCATAGATATATCGTTTGAATAATGTGTCTACACCATAGGTAGATCGTTTGAATAATGTGTCTACACCATAGGTAGATCGTTTGAATAATGTGTCTACACCATAGGTAGATCGTTTGAATAATGTGTCTATAACATAGGTAGATCGTTTGAATAATGTGTCTACACCATAGGTAGATCGTTTGAATAATGTGTCTACACCATAGATATATCGTTTGAATAATGTGTCTGTACCATAGGTAGATCGTTTGAATAATGTGTCTATAACATAGGTAGATCGTTTGAATAATGTGTCTACACCATAGGTAGATCGTTTGAATAATGTGTCTACACCATAGGTAGATCGTTTGAATAATGTGTCTACACCATAGATAGATCGTTTGAATAATGTGTCTATAACATAGGTAGATCGTTTGAATAATGTGTCTACACCATAGGTAGATCGTTTGAATAATGTGTCTACACCATAGGTAGATCGTTTGAATAATGTGTCTATAACATAGGTAGATCGTTTGAATAATGTGTCTACACCATAGGTAGATCGTTTGAATAATGTGTCTACACCATAGGTAGATCGTTTGAATAATGTGTCTACACCATAGGTAGATCGTTTGAATAATGTGTCTACACCATAGGTAGATCGTTTGAATAATGTGTCTACACCATAGGTAGATCGTTTGAATAATGTGTCTACACCATAGGTAGATCGTTTGAATAATGTGTCTACACCATAGGTAGATCGTTTGAATAATGTGTCTATAACATAGGTAGATCGTTTGAATAATGTGTCTATAACATAGGTAGATCGTTTGAATAATGTGTCTACACCATAGGTAGATCGTTTGAATAATGTGTCTACACCATAGATATATCGTTTGAATAATGTGTCTGTACCATAGGTAGATCGTTTGAATAATGTGTCTATAACATAGGTAGATCGTTTGAATAATGTGTCTACACCATAGGTAGATCATTTGAATAATGTGTCTACACCATAGGTAGATCGTTTGAATAATGTGTGTACACCATAGGTAGATCGTTTGAATAATGTGTCTACACCATAGGTAGATCGTTTGAATAATGTGTCTATAACATAGGTAGATCGTTTGAATAATGTGTCTACACCATAGATATATCGTTTGAATAATGTGTCTGTACCATAGGTAGATCGTTTGAATAATGTGTCTATAACATAGGTAGATCGTTTGAATAATGTGTCTACACCATAGGTAGATCGTTTGAATAATGTGTCTACATCATAGGTAGATCGTTTGAATAATGTGTCTATAACATAGGTAGATCGTTTGAATAATGTGTCTACACCATAGGTAGATCGTTTGAATAATGTGTCTACACCATAGGTAGATCGTTTGAATAATGTGTCTATAACATAGGTAGATCGTTTGAATAATGTGTCTACACCATAGGTAGATCGTTTGAATAATGTGTCTACACCATAGGTAGATCGTTTGAATAATGTGTCTACACCATAGGTAGATCGTTTGAATAATGTGTCTACACCATAGGTAGATCGTTTGAATAATGTGTCTATAACATAGGTAGATCGTTTGAATAATGTGTGTACACCATAGGTAGATCGTTTGAATAATGTGTCTACACCATAGGTAGATCGTTTGAATAATGTGTCTATAACATAGGTAGATCGTTTGAATAATGTGTCTACACCATAGGTAGATCGTTTGAATAATGTGTCTACACCATAGGTAGATCGTTTGAATAATGTGTCTATAACATAGGTAGATCGTTTGAATAATGTGTGTACACCATAGGTAGATCGTTTGAATAATGTGTCTACACCATAGGTAGATCGTTTGAATAATGTGTCTATAACATAGGTAGATCGTTTGAATAATGTGTCTACACCATAGATATATCGTTTGAATAATGTGTCTGTACCATAGGTAGATCGTTTGAATAATGTGTCTGTACCATAGGTAGATCGTTTGAATAATGTATCTACACCATAGGTAGATCGTTTGAATAATGTGTCTATAACATAGGTAGATCGTTTGAATAATGTGTGTACACCATAGGTAGATCGTTTGAATAATGTGTCTACACCATAGGTAGATCGTTTGAATAATGTGTCTACACCATAGGTAGATCGTTTGAATAATGTGTCTATAACATAGGTAGATCGTTTGAATAATGTGTCTACACCATAGGTAGATCGTTTGAATAATGTGTCTACACCATAGGTAGATCGTTTGAATAATGTGTCTACATCATAGGTAGATCGTTTGAATAATGTGTCTATAACATAGGTAGATCGTTTGAATAATGTGTCTACACCATAGGTAGATCGTTTGAATAATGTGTCTATAACATAGGTAGATCGTTTGAATAATGTGTCTACACCATAGGTAGATCGTTTGAATAATGTGTCTACACCATAGGTAGATCGTTTGAATAATGTGTCTACACCATAGGTAGATCGTTTGAATAATGTGTCTACACCATAGGTAGATCGTTTGAATAATGTGTCTACACCATAGGTAGATCGTTTGAATAATGTGTCTACACCATAGGTAGATCGTTTGAATAATGTGTCTACATCATAGGTAGATCGTTTGAATAATGTGTCTATAACATAGGTAGATCGTTTGAATAATGTGTCTACACCATAGGTAGATCGTTTGAATAATGTGTCTATAACATAGGTAGATCGTTTGAATAATGTGTCTACACCATAGGTAGATCGTTTGAATAATGTGTCTACACCATAGGTAGATCGTTTGAATAATGTGTCTACACCATAGGTAGATCGTTTGAATAATGTGTCTACACCATAGGTAGATCGTTTGAATAATGTGTCTATAACATAGGTAGATCGTTTGAATAATGTGTGTACACCATAGGTAGATCGTTTGAATAATGTGTCTACACCATAGGTAGATCGTTTGAATAATGTGTCTATAACATAGGTAGATCGTTTGAATAATGTGTCTACACCATAGGTAGATCGTTTGAATAATGTGTCTACACCATAGGTAGATCGTTTGAATAATGTGTCTATAACATAGGTAGATCGTTTGAATAATGTGTGTACACCATAGGTAGATCGTTTGAATAATGTGTCTACACCATAGGTAGATCGTTTGAATAATGTGTCTATAACATAGGTAGATCGTTTGAATAATGTGTCTACACCATAGATATATCGTTTGAATAATGTGTCTGTACCATAGGTAGATCGTTTGAATAATGTGTCTGTACCATAGGTAGATCGTTTGAATAATGTATCTACACCATAGGTAGATCGTTTGAATAATGTGTCTATAACATAGGTAGATCGTTTGCCGATGTGGCTGACTATGGAATGCAACAGCAATCATAAAATGGCGACATTTGAGAACGAGTCTAATTTGTCGAACGATTTGCGACTTACCTATACAATACAACAACAAGTATCTATATTAAAAGAAAAACAAAATACCCGACTGCAGAAAAGAGGTCCTTGCAGTCTATCTTATGATTTCGTTCCGCTCGAAACACTGTCGAGTGTATGTTTTATGTGACAAAGAATGCGTAAAATCATAAAATAAAACCGGACAAGAGCGAGCCAGACTCGCCCACCGAGGGTTCCGTGCAAACTAGCAGATAAAAGGGGGAATTTATATATTTTTTTATTATTTTCCTTCATAAATCGAAACATATACATCGCAAAAATATTTAAGCGCCTGTTTTAGTTTGTGCTAATTAAGCTCTGTTAAATGATACCCCACATGGTACGGTTAAAGCCATTTAAAATTTGGACCCTCCTTCCTTGCATATAGGCCAAAAATTTTGTGATTAAATAAAAAATGTCCAGTTTTCAGATTTTCCCTATATGTGTACTCTAACACAATGTTTCTTGCCAAATTTCATAGTTCTAGGTCAACGGGAAGTACCCCATAGGTTTTGATTCCCTTGTAAGTGTCGAAATGTGAGTTACTTACGACATATTCGGCTGTATTTTTTTTTTACGAAAACTGAGAAATTTTATTTTTCTTTCTGCAGCAATAGACAATGGATCTGCGTATATGGTTTTAATTTCAACTCGATACCTTAACGCGTTCCTGAGATACAGGTCTTGACACCCGGACAGACGGACAGACGGACAACAAAGTTATCCTATAAGGGTTCCGTTTTTTTCCTTTTGAGGTACGCAACCCTAAAAACGTAAAAAGTTATAAATTTATATTTAAAAAAAAATCGAATAAATAATTTATTTCGAAAAAGTTCATTAGAGGTTACGAAAAAGCGCATTTTCCAAATTTTTGCCAGAGTTGTTTTTATTACAAATAAAGATATACTTAGTGTATAACACTCGGGAGTAAAGACGAATCTAATAACACCTTGCAAATCAAAATCGGTCTAGCCGTTTAGGCTGTAGGAGGTAATATAGAAACATATTCCATACATATAAACACTCGAAAAAACATAACCCTTCTTCTTACGCAGTCGGGTAAAAAAGTAACTCATCTAACTTATTTCTGAGATAAATTAAAAAGACATGATCACATTGACCGTGAATAATTCTACCGCAAATCCTTAACGTCAACAAATAACCGGTTATCCTGCGTTTGACAAAAAATCTCCGACACTTTCTCCAAGAAACCTTTCACTGGAACAAATTAGAAGGATTACAGACAGCGTTCACAATCGGAACCGACGCGTGAGCCCGAGCGCTCCATACAAACGGAGCTTGGAGAAAAAACTGTTTAGGTACTTACTTAAAAGGAGCGGAATTCGGGACGGATGCGTTACGGATGTCACAATTTTATTGCATAATTGCATTTTATTGGTGAAAAAACTAAGAGGGTAATAGGGGCTTACGTACAAGTTGTTTTTTTTTGTTGTAATTTATTGTATAGAAATTGCCAATAAATTAGCGAAATAACTAATTTTTTTTATCTGTTCTCTCTGTTGTTTACATTATGCCATAAAACTATAAGGTGCAACAATGACGTCTTTAATTAAAATCATGAAAATATTTTTAGGAACTAAGTACATTTTATTAATTACTTACCCGTCTTAGGTGCGCGACAAACGCGGCAAAGCATCGCGATGCAATGCGACGCGATGCGAAGCAAAAATATGAAACAGTAGGTAGGTATAAGTAGTAGGTATTTTGCTTATGTTGCATAGAGAACTTTCTTTAAACTGTGGTTGCAGTGTGGACCGTTGTCCAACGAAACGGAAAAAACAATACCTCTATAATCTATCTAACAATCCTTAATAAGTCGGCTCGCTTTCCACCGCTCACCTAGGACTACTACGTGGTTACTTTCCACCGCTCACCTAGGACTACTACGTGGTTACTTTCCACCGCTCACCTAGGACTACTACGTGGTTACTTTCCACCGCTCACCTAGGACTACTCCGTGGTTACTTTCCACCGCTCACCTAGGACTACTACGTGGTTACTTTCCACCGCTCACCTAGGACTACTACGTGGTTACTTTCCACCGCTCACCTAGGACTACTACGTGGTTACTTTCCACCGCTCACCTAGGACTACTACGTGGTTACTTTCCACCGCTCACCTAGGACTACTACGTGGTTACTTTCCACCGCTCACCTAGGACTACTACGTGATTACTTTCCACCGCTCACCTAGGACTACTACGTGGTTACTTTCCACCGCTCACCTAGGACTACTACGTGGTTACTTTCCACCGCTCACCTAGGACTACTACGTGATTACTTTCCACCGCTCACCTAGGACTACTACTTGGTTACTTACCACCGCTCACCTAGGACTACTACGTGGTTACTTTCCACCGCTCACCTAGGACTACTACTTGGTTACTTACCACCGCTCACCTAGGACTAACTACGTGGTTACTTTCCACCGCTCACTTAGGACTACTACGTGGTTACTTTCCACCGCTCACCTAGGACTACTACTTGGTTACTTACCACCGCTCACCTAGGACTACTACGTGGTTACTATGTGAAAAAAATTCCATATCGTTGTTTCCACGTCCTACGCATCCACTCCTAGGCGTTCTATAAAAGGACAGATTCAAATGTTTGGTGACAATTTAGACTAAATAGATAGTTCATGTTGATAGCGTCACATTTGGCAGGATATCACTCATACTACCAATAATAGTATTATTCTTTGTAGCACTCATAATGAGAAAAAGGATTTATAAAAGAAATAGATGTTAAAAATTAATTAATTTTGTTTGAAAATCTAATGAAGTTAACAAGCGAAGTTCACGCACGATCAACAAACAAAGTCGCGTCTACAGCCAGTTATTTATGAAATCGTTGCAAAACTGTTTCACCTCTCACCCCAGCGGATCCTAATCACCTGTACTCGGCACACGAGCCGCCCTCCCTGGCAGTGGTATCACGGAGGCCCTCTCAGCCGGAACGGGAGGGCTAAGCTAATTTAATGCCCTCTCTCGTAAGTAGGGCTTATTTCCCTCCGAGTTTCATAAGTTATTATTATGGAGGGTGTTATGAACGGTTCACTAGTTACGAGATCATGTCAAACGTGGTTCATTTTGATCGCTATATTATTTTGACTAGAAGTTTTATTAAACTGTATTTTTAACCAACTGTAAAAAACTGTACATGTATTTTTATTTTAAAACATGAATCAGCAGTTTCTAAGCTTGTAATTATCCAAAGCTCAAATCAAAGCTCCAAACAGAAAGTGTAAAATCTTTTTAGAATATACAAATGCGAGCTTTTAAGTATAAATAAGGCGGTATAAGTAAATATTAGCAACAGCCTAGAGAAGACGGTAAGTGTTTGCTGATCGTGATTTTATCTATGTCACCGATCATTTGACTAGCTTCGCGGCTCAGTTGGTAGTATGTCTGCCTGCCAAGCTGTAGGTTGTGGGTTCGATCCCCACCCAGAACAAACATCTGTGTGATGAGCATGGATGTTTGTTCTGGGTGTATCATGAGTACGTATTTACAAAAAAGTATAAATGTATTATATCAGCTAAGTATCGCTAAATTGGGGTAATTGGTTTTTGCATTTACCACAGGTTGCATTTATTTACTTGTTATACACCAACACCACTTTTATTGTGAGGACTGCAAAGTTGTGGAATACTCCCTGAGTGAGTTTGTCTCGGCAGGTATAATCTGGGTAGATAATCTGTAATCTGGTTTAAGGTATTTCTTTGGGATTAAATAAAAAATGTACAGTTTTCGGATTTTTTCCTTATAAGACATTGCTTCTTGCCAAAATTTAGTTCTAGATCAACGGGAAGTAGGTACACCCTATAGGTTTCGATTCCTTTGTGAGTGTTGAAATATGCGGTTTTTTGCGAAATATACGTCTGTAACTTTTTTTACGATAACCGAGAAGTTTGTTTTTTTCACAACTGCAAGGGACTACAGATCTGCGTATAAGGTTTTAATTTTAATTCCATACCTCCACGCGTGAAAAAACCTACTTTAAAATAAACAATTCGTTTACTTGGACGACATTTATTTTTCAGTTATTTTGTTACAAAAACCAAAGTATTGAACCGATATGATTTTGTCAAAATTTACATAGGACAACCTCTGTGGTCTTATTAGCTATCGAACAAAAAAGAATCATCAAAATATTTCATAATTGGCGGAATAATCGCGTAACAAACATGCAAAAAACTGAGTGAGATAAAAAAGAAACTAAGAGAAATTGAGTGAGAACCTCTTTTTTGGAAGTTGGATAAAATAATAATTCAAGCTTTTCTGGTCAAAATTAGCTGGTATTGAGCCTAATTAATACCAACCCATGTTAAAGTTATTAGCTACCAAAATATTTCAAAAACATCTCCTCCGTGTAACCCTTATGTTGTCACGTGGCCGTGATCAGGTGCTCACCTCAGGGCAGGGATGACACACGTGACAATACTCTAACCAACCGTCGCGGACATTCTGAAAGGGTTCACGCAGATTATGACACCCCTGCGCTGCGACGTGGGCGAGGCGTTGGACCGACTAGATATACAATTTGATGCAAATAAAAGGAGTTAGCTAGGGAGGCAGGATGGGCTCGACGCTTTAAACTGTTTTTTAGTTAGGAGTTTTTACATCAGGATGTCATCTAAATAATTAGGTACAGGGAAATTACGACCTATTAAAGCGACTTCAAAAAAGAGAAGTTTATGAAAAAAAAAAGATTTATCAGAATTAAAACTTTTAACGCATCTGTCGCCTTTGTTTTGCATAATTTTAAAACCTAAAACAGGTAAGGCACAGTAGGCTAATCTATACCTAACCTATATACAAATACTACCTAAAAAAACATAGAGAAAATTTGAAACATGGGTATTGGATGAGTAAAGGAACACGTCCCACAGGAGTCCGACAAAGCACCGATTCCTATGTTTAATATAATGGAAGGAAACCTGTCAGATGACTCAGACGGAAAGTCGAACTCGAAGAAATACCCACATATTCAGGGCCGGATTATCCATTTAGTCGATGCGGGCCACACTCAAGGCAGAGGGGGGGGGGGGTGTTCAATCCCACAGGATATTTCGGGGGGGGGTCACCAAGTTGGTGATAACATTTTTTTGGGTAGTAATATGACTTTTTAACGAGTGCTCAAGTAATATGCTTTATTTTGGAAATATTTTTAGCGTGTCCTAAGTTATTGTCTATTCTATAAGCACATTATATTATTCTATATTTCTATTCGCACATCTATAATCTATTCTATAAGCAAAAAGCAGGAGTCGATCTAATCGACTCGACTTTTGTAATAAAAATAATATATTTTAAAAAGTAAAAAAAGGGTAAAGGAAAGGGGCCCGGAGAATTGCATTGCCTAGGGGCCCCGATAGAGTTAATCCGGCCCTGCACATATTAAATAAAAGAAACATCCAAACCTATACAGATTAGGATCTCCACGGGAATCCCTTAACACCACGCGAATATTTGTACGTGTTAGTGAAATATTTGCAGATGTAGTAACAAACCGATTTGAGCCAGCAGTGAACATGACTGCTGCGGGAGTGGGGACAAGTGCAAATATTAACACGTTGTAATTGGAGACTTGCTGGAGACTCCCGGGAGAGATACTTGTTTACAAAAGTGATTACACTGTGCAACAAGAATGGAAAAATTACGTATGAAGTGTTGTAAGATATATTGCTATTATGCACTCTTAGAACATACTTGGAATAAGATTCTTTAAGATTTAGCTCAGACTAAATTCCAGTTATCGTCATAGCAACGCATTCTAGCCATAGGTACTAATAAATTAAACATTATCTCAGAATAAACTTTTAAAACCGTTTGGAACGTACTGGTACTTTCGCCTGATGGGAAGCAATAATTATGTATTATTTTCGACCACATTATGTAAATAGGAATTGGTACAGATTATTATTATCTTCTATCTAGAATTTCTATATTATAATGTTCTACGTTTGTGATGGAAAAAACTGTTGATACAAACTGTTGATAGAAACTGTTGATACAAACTGTTGATACAAACTCTGTGAATTTAACATCCCTGTACACAGTTTATGCAATAAAATAAATGTTTTCTGATTCTGGTTCATGTCATCTCTTACCGACAGGCGAGTTGATTGACAAACGCGGAGTTATAGTTTTGTCTTTTGGTTTAAAAGCAGGCTGGTGGTCTGGCTACTGGTCTAGTAGCTTTCGTCCAGCTTCTATCTACTCAGCTCGCTCGTGCCCTGCTGGCCTAGCATGGAAGGTAGATAAGACGTTTTTGTCCACGTTGTTAAGTCAGTTGTCAATGTCAGTACATACTTTATTTCCTCTGAAGGGTGGATAAAACGGTGGAAAGACTATTTCTCCATATATTTATGGACCAACATCGACCACACGGGTTCAAAGTCGAATCTCTTTATTAGGAAAAAGGTATTTTTTAAATACTGATCCTTATAATTTAATAATATGACAACGTGTATTCAGGTTCAATTTCAATATTAAGTACTGCTATTATTATTATTTTTCTTTCAATTGTTATTGTTTTTAAATTTTGATTTAGTTTGTTAGTTAGACTAATGTAACAGAAATTAACTTGTTTAACTAGCTGCCTTACCGAAAAACGTTACTTAAGCATAAGCAATGCTTAACATATTTTGTCAACTTCTGGCTGACACGTTTTGACACTTGCGGAAAGAAGACAGAGAACTTAACTTAACTTGGTTAAAGTTAAGTAAGGTTTTTCGGTAAGGCGCTAGATCTGCATTTTCATAGTGTGAATATTGTATTCTGGAAACTATTATTGTGACGTGTAGCCATTGGTTATAAATAAAGTAAGAATATTGAAGAGATATCTAACATGACCACGTTGAGATACTTTAATCTTGGGTAAACGCTCCTCCGAAGCATATCTTTGCTTTAACATTCGCTAAATTAAAGAAACAATGATAAGAAAATAAGTGAGATTAGTAAAAGTAGCAACCAACAACCAACAACCAACAGAGTAAAAAGGTTGAAAAGGAGGAGAAATTAAACAGTTTTTAATTTATCGCGTATATTTTACATAATTGTATGAGCTGACGTTTCGAACACTTTGTAGCGTCCGTGGTCACTCATCACAGGTGAGACTAGATGACAGATGACCTGACGAACACTTTGTAGCGTCCGTGGTCACTCATCACAGGTGAGACTAGATGACAGATGACCTGACGAACACTTTGTAGCGTCCGTGGTCACTCATCACAGGTGAGACTAGATGACAGATGACCTGACGAACACTTTGTAGCGTCCGTGGTCACTCATCACAGGTGAGACTAGATGACAGATGACCTGACGAACACTTTGTAGCGTCCGTGGTCACTCATCACAGGTGAGACTAGATGACAGATGACCTGACGAACACTTTGTAGCGTCCGTGGTCACTCATCACAGGTGAGACTAGATGACAGATGACCTGACGAACACTTTGTAGCGTCCGTGGTCACTCATCACAGGTGAGACTAGATGACAGATGACCTGACGAACACTTTGTAGCGTCCGTGGTCACTCATCACAGGTGAGACTAGATGACAGATGACCTGACGAACACTTTGTAGCGTCCGTGGTCACTCATCACAGGTGAGACTAGATGACAGATGACCTGACGAACACTTTGTAGCGTCCGTGGTCACTCATCACAGGTGAGACTAGATGACAGATGACCTGACGAACACTTTATAGCGTCCGTGGTCACTCATCACAGGTGAGACTAGATGACAGTTGACTTTTTTGTTATGAAAAATATTAATTAGGTACTCCCGGCTATTATTTTTATTTAAAACGTTCCCTATGCACGCGACGAAGACAATTTCTATTGATCTCTATTGAATTGAATACGAATCTACTGAACCGAATAATATGATATTTGGTAATACAAATGAGTAGAAATTCTTGTAACACAAAAAAGACGTGCACTTATATAAAGACGTGTAACGTAGTTATGTGTACTTACGTACGTGTACTTACATAAATTAATTTTGATTGATTTATGAAGATTCAGGTTATGTGAGATACTACATACCATTACTGACCCGGAAATTTGGAATAAACTATTTTTTTTTTCTAATACTGTTTAAATAAATAAATATGTACCTAATTACAAAAGAAATGACTGTTTTAATCTCAATTTTAATAAATAACTCAGTAAATTTATTCTAATGATTTTATAGTGCCTTCAGAATCGATACCATTATGTATGTATATACGTACATACATACTCGTAGGTAAGGAATCAGAGAACATATCAATAAGTATTCGATCGAAACTATCCAAGGATCCGCTCGCACTTTATTACTCGCACTTAGCCATCGAGAAGTCGCTACACAGAATAGAATAGAATAGTAGGTACTTTATTGTAGGTACAAACAATAAAAATAAAAAAAAAAACAATAAACTTAGTTACTTAGTATAGGTAGGTACTTATATCAGGGCGACCTTCACTTGTGTCAGGCAGACGTCCTCCAAATGTTATACTTATCTCTGGGAGCAGCGCATCACAGGTTGTATGGTAGGTAAGTACTTATGTCAGTCAACCGATTGTTATGAAATTTGGTACAAAAATAATTGAAGAACTGGAGGCGGACGTCGGACATTATTCGTCATTATACGAGTGCACAAGGATTCCGTCCTTTGAAGTGCACAAGGGAATCCTCTTTCAAACAAAAAATAAACTAGATCATAATAGGTCCATCCGCTTGAGAGCTACGATACCACAGACAGACACGCAGATACACACGTCAAACTTATAACATACCTTTTTTTAAATCGGGGATTTAAAAAAGAAAACTGCAAGTTATATCAGATTTATCATGTTTTCCATACGTTTTCAAAGACTATCAATGAAAGTAGTACGAACCTGGTAGTCGGTAGTCGGCCGATAGTCACAGTTTCACTCCACAATCACATCACTAATCAACTGAACATCACTGGCCACTAAAAAAACAAAACCTCAAAGATGGCCGTTGCAAATTCGAATTTGGAATCGGTATTGGCGCGACGTTGGAAAGGCGCGCGGCGAGTGGCGCTAGCATCCCCCCCCCCCCCCCTCCCGCGACCGCTCCCTTTCAGCCAAAGGGCGGTCGTACATTCAATAATTCAGCGATCCGACCAACAGGAACGCTCCTTTTGCGTGAACCTCGCCCTTCTTTATCCTTCACGAATTTTCTACTATTTCCGTCTCTATCGTTTTCGTTGCGCATTTCATGCTATCTCGCTCGGTTTAGTTGCGCATTTCGTTCCGTCCCTGTTTGTGGTATAGGAGAGTTGTATATGCGTCTCGTTCGTACTCATTAGGCTGGCCTCGTTGCTGCATTATGCAGTATGTTTGGCGAACGTTTTATGACGTTTGCGCAGTCGACGCAGAGTAGGAAGTCGTAGAGACTACACAGTTTAGTGTGCCTACTTTAGGAGAGTGCCTGTAACTAAAAAAATATTATAGTAGAAGATAGTGCACATATAACTAGATGCCTAAATAATATTACTTCCCAGAAGCATATTTACCTGTCTAGTAAATCAACGTTACCTATTGCCACTTAAATATAAACGATCAGCTGAAGTCTCATCCTGACAGGTAGGAGACAGCTCCTCACCAGCGCCCCGCGTCAGCCATCAGGTTGCGTGACACGCTCGTGAACGGTAGGAGACAGCTCCTCACCAGCGCCCCGCGTCAGCCATCAGGTTGCGTGACACGCTCGTGAACGGTAGGAGACAGCTCCTCACCAGCGCCCCGCGTCAGCCATCAGGTTGCGTGATCACGCTCGTGAACGGTAGGAGACAGCTCCTCACCAGCGCCCCGCGTCAGCCATCAGGTTGCGTGACACGCTCGTGAACGGTAGGAGACAGCTCCTCACCAGCGCCCCGCGTCAGCCATCAGGTTGCGTGATCACGCTCGTGAACGGTCATTGATATATCGTTATTTCAAATTTCGAATCCCCTATGTGTGATATTAATACAATCACATGGGAATTTGTAGATTCGATAAACCTCTTTACTACAATTAAAAAATCTATAGTAAAATATAGGAAAAAATCTCCTGTTGTTATGCTTTTCTCCAGTCCTACAGTCCATCAAAAAAAAAAAAAATTTAATCTAATGGAATCTCAAAAAATGGAAAATTACAAAATATTAAATCTTTGGGTAGTAGGTACTTTGTTTATAAATCTTTTATCAAACTTTTGAAGTCGTTCTGACCGCTTCGGCCCCGTACGTAACTACTTATTGTTTCGTAACTAGTTTCGTACGAAACATAAGTACTTAACTACTTACCTTTCTTTCTTACGATACTAGTGTCGATCGAAGAAGTTTTTTTCCTTATACCTATTAGGTAACCACGACTGATTAATTTCAGGCAGACTTTAACGGCGATTTGTGATGTTTTTTTCTATTTTTACAAATGACGATTTATTTAGAAGTTCATTCAGTCATTTTTTACCCATCTTTTAAAATGTGACTATGCGCGAGCGAGACGGACGATGGACAACTACAGACTCTTAACTCAAGAAAATACATCATAATATCACAAAGATTTAAAAGAAAACCGACTTAATTATATATTCATATTCATTTATTGATACACACTAGGTACACGTCATTATAAAAGATACACAAAAAGAAAACAATAGTAAAAATGTCAAAATAGAATATAAATTCAAATTAAATGTCAAAAAATAAATAATAAATTGCAAATAGAATAAATACTTAATAAGTAAATAAAATTAATTACTTAAAATTAGTTTATAGTATTGTATTCTGTATTAAAATAAATAAAATTTAATTATAATTATAATTAATTTAAAACTTTGTGTTTTAGTTGAAATTATTAACATATAGACACTAGTCTTAATGTAGCAATCAGTCATTAGGTATCATTACTAAAAAAAAAACACAAACCTTCCTCAAAATTTCGAGAAACAGACTTGAACATAAATAAGTAGGTCGTTCTATTTTTAAAGCAGGACATGATTAATCATCATCATTATCTCAGCCTTAAGAAGTCCGCTGCTAGACATAGGCTTCCCCATGGATTTCCAGAAAGGCCGATTGGGAGCGGCTTGCATCCAGCGTCTTCCCGCCACTTGTATGAGATCATCTGTCCACCTCGTGGCTGGTCTTCCTACGCTGCGCTTGCCGGTAGGTACGTGGTCTCCACTCGAGAACTTTTCGGCCCCATCGGCCATCAGTTCTACGTGTTATGTGCCCTGCCCACTGCCACTTCAACTTGCTAATCCTCTGTGCTACGAGTACATCGGTGACTTTTGTACGTCTACGTACTATTTCTTAAGTTATAATAGATAAATTCCGAAATTTAATTTAAGCGCAAAGCTTAGATATCATATACATATCTGATCATTTATATCATATACATATCATATAGATATCTGACAAAAAAAAAGATATTAAAAAATATTAACATTAAATGTTGCGAGCCTTGGTTGAACGTAGGGGAACTCTTTTACCATCTAAAGGTTGTCTGGAAGAGATCGCTATTAATGATAAGGCCGCCTTTTGTACCTTTCTAACGCCCTAATCATGTACCTACCTAATATAAGTTTTATTGTGGTGTCAATAAAGTGTATGATACAAACCACAGTACAGGCTCTACCGCCCCCGGTATAATAAGTACAAGGGGCATTTTACCCTATTCCATCCAGTACGAGTAAATATATTAAGTTAATTATAAAAGGCATTCAATTAAAATTCATAGTGTAAAAATGCTTATTTTAGTCCTATAAGTTAAATTTATGTGCATTACAAGTATAATTTTAATAGTTCGATTTTTAGGGTTCCGTACTTTAAAAGGAAATAAACGAAACCCTTACAGGATTACTTTGTTGTCCGTCTGTCCTTCCGCCAGGGTGTCAAGACCTGTATTTCGTGAACGCGTGAAGGTATCGAGTTGTAATTAAAACCATATACACAGATCCATAGTATCTTGCTGCAGAGAGAAAAATATAACTTCTCAGTATTAGATTATATTACTTATATTTTTATTAGATTACTTTTTACCGCCAAAAATCCTTAATTTTTTTTTTTTTATTTTGATGTACCCAGTGTCACTCTCACGACTAAGACGAATCTATTGACACCACTCACATCAAAATCGGTTAAGCCGTTTAGGCTCTAGGGCGTGCCAAAGAAATATACATACCTACATACATACGCTCGAAAAACATAACCCTCCTTCTTTCGCAGTCGGGTAAAAAGGTTTTTTTTTTGTACGATGTATATTTTTTGGTTGATGAAGGAGAATATATAATTTCCCCCTTTTATCTATTAGTATGTACGGAACCCTCGGTGGCGAGCCTGATTCGATCTTGTCCGGTTTATTTTTACTGAGAGTTGTATATATTCTACAACTACTCCAAATAATTCTCGCTCCACCTTATTATATTATGTTACTATGCCGGCTGCCGGTAACTTTTTACCCGACTGCGAAAGAAGGAGGGCTATATTTTTCGAGTGTATGTATGTATGTAAGTATGTATGTATGTATATTTCTTTGGCACGCCTTAGAGCCTAAACGGCTTGTCGTATTTTTATGTGAGTGGTGTCAATAGATTCGTCTTAGTCGTGAGAGTGACACTGAGTACATCTAAACTAAAAAAAAAACAAAATAAGGATTTTTGGCGGCAAAAAGTAATCTCAAAGAAAAATTATGTTTTTAAAATAGATCGAGTGTGATATCAAAATATTTTTTTACGGTGATTACGAATATATATATATATATATAACTTGTTTGTTTTATTGGAGTTTGGAATAGGAAATGCTAATAAATCACATCACACTTCACATTAATAATAATTTAAATGCGAAGTTTGTGTTAGTTTGTTACTTCTTCACGGTAAAACGGCTTGACGGGTTTGGCTGAAATTTGGCACACAGGTAGTTTATAGTCTGGATTAACACATAAGATACTTTTTATCCCGGTATTCCAGCGGGAACGAGTAAAACAGGATTAAACCTATTTCCTACCTCAAAAAAAAACACCGACAACTGTTCCATTATAATTGTGTTTTAAGGTAAGAGGAAGGGGTGAAGGGAGGGGGAGGTGGAGGGAGGGAGGGGTAGATGGAGGGGGGAAAGCCAAGTCCTGTCAGTGAACATAAGTAACATATAACATATCACAGAGAAAACGGGAGACAAAGTTTTACCACCATACTAATCCTTACTGTGTATGTATACGCACACATGTTATATGTATATGGATTAGACAAGACTATATTAACTTAAAATTATAGGCATAAAAAAATAATGCCAATAAGGTTAAATATTTTTGAATAATAATAAAAAAATTAACCTTCCCGCAAATATAAAAAAAAATGCATTTTGTGAGTAGTAAAAGTGGTTTTAGTAGAATTATTCTTAAGAATGTGCATTTATAAACGTTTACAACGATTTTACGCATACTTTTTCGCAAATAACGTATACTTAACAGCATATCAAGCGTAATGAAATCATAAGTTGACTGCAAAAACTACTTTTCTGCAGTCGGGTATTTTGTTTTTCTTATAACATATTAGATACTTGTTATTATATCAAATCGCCGTTGTGATCTGTCTGAAATTAAACAGTCAGAACGGCTTTAAAATACTTTTAATAGGTTATGGGCACATCAGATGCCACGTTCAGTACAAGTTTTGGTGTCACGGAGCTCTTCGGAGCAAAGCGTTAGCGCGTTTTAAGGCCATACAACGACATCTAGTTCATTTTTGACGAACTAATATATAATAAAGAAACAACAGAACTATGTACTTTGCTCGCCTAGCTCGTGTATCTTACTTAATCTTACCACAAACTATTTACTATAATAAGATACATTTATGATACGACGTGTTAATTAAAAAAAAGTACATAAAAACTTATTCAATTCGCATTATTAATTTACTGTTGGTTACTTAATTACTTCCTCCTCTGGCTTAGTGATTGCGAACGACAGCATCATTATATAAATGCTTAGAATATAGAATTCTATATTCTAAGTATATATGTCCCAAATTGTCGTAGTGGCCACTGAAGTAGCATTCAAACCTCGTAGACTTGGACTTGTAGACTTTTTTTTATGAAAAACTCTTTAAATACTCCTTTTCGTTTTTCGTCCAAACATTAAAATGACCAACGACAAAGCTTGAATAAAATGATAGCAACTTGATTTCGTCAAAAATAATTACACATACATTAACTTGCAAGCTTTAAGTACTATGTAAATATCATCTTCTAATGTTAAATTTGTTGGAAACAAAATAAACAATTATTATTATTATTCAAATATTTAGATCCAACTCAAACCAGCTCCAGTAATAATTTGGTAACATGAGTACGTTATTTTGTAAGTGCTCTCATAGGAATCAACATTTTAAACTGTATTTCTGTCATTGTCCTGTCATTACCAAATAGCATTTTCAAATTGTGTAACGTATACTCCCCAAATCTGAGTAATAGAGAGAACAAGAGAACGGAATTAATTTTCCAACCCCCTTTTTAGGGTTCCGTACCTCAATAGAAAAAAACGGAACCCTTATAGGATCACTTTGCTGTCCGTCTCTCTGTTTGTCCGTCTGTCCGTCCGTCCGGGTGTCAAGACCTTTATATCTCGGGAACGCGTGAAGGTATCGAGTTGAAATTAAAACCGTATACGCAGATCCATAGTATCTTGCTGCAGAAAGAAAAATAAAATTTCTCAGTTTTCGGGAAAAAAAGTTACAGCCGAATATGTCGTAAAAAACGCACATTTCGACACTCACAGAGAAATCAAAACCTATGGGGTACTTCGCGTTGACCTAGAACTCTGAAATTTGGCAAGAAGCATTGTGTTAGAGTTAGAGTACACATATAGGGAAAAATCCGAAAAGTGGACATTTTTAATTTAATCACAAAAAAATAGTGCCTCTATGCAAGGAATGAGGGCCCAAATTTTAAAGTGAATTAACCGTATCATTTGGGGTATCATAAGAAAGAGCCTCATTAGCATAAGCTAAAACAGGTTTTTAACGCATTCTTCGCCCTCTGCAGACCCTTCACTTCAGCTGGGAACCAAAACTTTTTAGGCGAATTTTGATTAAATACAGAGTGGCCGCCCAAAGCAACTTTGACTGCCTCAAACGCCGGCGGTTTACCGACTACTACAAAATCAACGGGACGCTCGCTCGGATCCGAGTGGGAGGCGCCGCTACTATAGCTCCGCTCCACTCGGATCCGAGAAGTAAGCAAGGAATATGTTAAATATTTTTACGATGTATATTTTTCGGTTTATGAAGGAAAATATAAAAAATATATATGACTTCCCCTTTTATTTAGTTTGTACGGAATCCTCGGTGGGCGAGTCCGACTCGCACTTGTCCGGTTTTTTATAGCAAGTCGCTACAACCTCATTAATTTCTGTCAAGCTTGTGGACGATCGGAAAAGCACATGAGCAAAATTTTGTCAGTTTAGAATGTCAGAAGTATTATTATTTTCTAATCACTAAATTTCATTAACATAGGGACAAATTAGTCACGATAACAGGTAGCTGATCTATTGTCAGTCCTTCACCAACTGTTATTTGACTGGCGTATACCTGTTGCTGTCTACCATTAACAGGATGTACTATCAAGTTGGATCACTTCACATCACAGATGCCCTGAGTTGACATCTGTCGGATTTTAATCTGTTGTTTGTCAAATTCTTCTTCTTAATCGTACACTCTAGTCAGAGTGGTCGTGGTTGCAATGGCGGTGGCTCCTTGCCGTCACCGTCACTCTCCAGGCCAGCTGCTCTTCTCCCGATGCTTCTCCATTTCTGGCGGTCGGTTGCATTGCGAGTACACTCTACTTCGGTGGACTGTAGCTTTTCTAATGAGGTCGGTCCAACGTGTTGGCGATCGTCCAGGACTTCGCTTGTCTTCTACACGGCCCTGCACATGCTGGAATAGGCTCTCCGTCGAGCGCTCTTTTCTTGAGATCTGCCCAAAGAACTTCAGTATTCGCAATTGCCCAGTCGACGATAATCTATCGTCGACTGGGCAAATACATTCAAATACATTACTTATTGTTAACACTAAGAAATGCACTTTAATTTTCTGCACTGTCGATACTCTGATATCTTAGCGCGGCTTTAAATTCCGCCTCCATGATTACAAGGCGTCAACGGATAAATACTCGCGACACGTAACCTATGACAATATGGCACTACGACAAAATGGCACTATTTCTGAGGTTATACATGCCTTTGAAATTCAATTAAGATTTTAAGTCAATCGAACTATGTTATCTCTGTATAATTCAACTTCATAAACAGACTTCCGTATTAAATATTTACGCAGTGATACTCTGGTAAATCCATCAATATTGTAGCTCTATTCATACAAAATTTCGTTTGACACCCTTATGTGGTTCAAGATCTTACAATAGTTACGTCACAAAGTAGTTGTATCACAAAGTAGTTATAGTGTTGCAGGTGGAGATACAATACCTAAATATCGCTTCATGGTATAGCATGCTTACAATACTAAACTACTAAAGACAGTGCTGTTGTCGTACTAAAATATTTTACTTGCGGTACTTTATTAACTTTACAGAAAATGAACACAGTACAACTCGCCCTAAATGGCCGTAACCATAAAGGCAGGATTCCACCAGGGTGCGGCACTGTACCGCACAGAGTGCAGCATAAATGTATTTCTTGGTGAACTCTTGCGGGCAACCCCAGCAAACTGTGCGCGCACTCTATCGGACAAACCGCGAACTTTTGTCGCGCACTCGGTCTCGCGGTGTACCCGCGACGACGCACTCGCACACATGCTTACACACTAAACTGAAAGTAAAGCACATTTCCGAGGTATACATGTTCGTGTACAAATGTACCGTACAGCACGCATACATACAAAAGTTACGCACAACTGAGGTGGTGGACACAGGAAATCTACTATTGTTATCAAGTTCGCCCACTGCAAAAGTTCTGCACCAAATTTTCATCAACCAATGTTCTGAACACAATTTTAGTGGATTTCAACCTTAACAGCTAGATAGCTGTTAAGTTTACCATAATATTTTATTTGCAATACTGTTAGCAATATTCTAGAAAAAGTACATTTAGAAGCTCGCTTAATTGGCTGTATTGGTGTAGCCCAGTTACCGAATTAAAATATTTTACTCGCAGCACTTTACTAGTCTTCTAGAAAAATAACCCACTGCTGCTCGCCTACACGGTCACAGACCGATGTGTCATAGCCATTGTACTATTAAAAACACTACTCTCCATCACACCAAAAAAAATATTACCACGCTATGGTTCCTCTGAATGGCTGCAGCATATTCAAATACAAAAAGTAAAAATGGTTCTCGAACAAGAAAAACATATTTTCGTATACTTGTCTCTCGGGATGGTAACAAAACAATTTACTGATGACTTACTTACAACAGACTTATTTTCGAATAGCCCCAACCACACTTTATCAAAATTTCATTAAGTTATAATACAATCGTCGTATTATATTAACCACTGTGCTACAATAAAATAATCTGGGAGTAACCTAGATCACATCTCATTGCAATATCTTAACAGCTTCTGTCTACCAGTATTAAGAAGATCCCATTATAATTATTTTAACACCCTGTTTCAACACTTTTAAGGACCATTTTCTCCAATTCGACGTGACAAATTTTTAACATCATTATGGTATAATCGGAGGGTAAAATATACAATCTCGCAGGTGACTCACGATTTTACCGGGCTCGGCTCGCAGGTTGCTTTTCACTTCTGATATATAATGAAAGTACTTCACTGAACATAAAGCCACTTATTTATTACTTATACACTGAACTTATTTCACTGTACTGAGCGGTCTGACGATAAGACCGCCTTTCTACTCCCGAGTTACACCGCGACTATCTTCCGAGGGACCGCTCGTCCGTCCGCCATATGCGTCCCAGGAATTACAACATCACGCCATCATCCGGGGTAGCGCTCATTCTGTTCGATCGCCGTATATAAATCCAGAGTAAATAAATTAAAAAAATAGCAGTGTTGCCATTCCGCAACACTGAAAACACCGCACACCACAGACAACAAATAGCCAAATCATGACACTTGTATGAAATTTCAGCTTGCCTATTACATATTGCAGCGGAGCCGGTGTCACCCAATTTGTCATACCTTTATAATAAGTGCTGCCGGGAAGGGAGATACCCACTAGGGTGGAACAGTTTTGTATGGTTTTTTTTTTTCGAATTTTCAATTGGAATAGTAACGAAAAGTTGCCTTACATATAACCCAATAAGTTTTTTTTTTGGATTTATAACATAACATTCTGAGCCCCCGACGGAGGCTTGAAGTTTTGAAAAAAAAATGTTTTTAAAGTTTTTGTGATACAAGTTTTAGTCATTAAAATTAGAGTTTCCAATAATTTTCAGAGCATTAATTTACAAGATATGTACCAACATAATACGTAGATTAATAATACGTACAAAGTAATTTTTTTAGCCTTTTTGTATCGAACTTCAGCATGACTTTTTGGGAGGCCAATTTGGATTTTATCTATCCCTTAAACATTTTTTTGTAGCTTTGAAAAATACTTTAACTGACCATTCTACTGCCTGGGTGTGACAAAGCAAGCTCAGGAATTCTAAATCAGTTGCTCCCCCACGTCAACCAAGGCTCGCAACATTTGATGTTAATATTTTTTATATCATATAAATTTAAGCGTAAAGCATTTTAGCGAGATTACGGAAGGTTTTTGTATAATAATAGCAGTAAGAAAAACTTAAATAAATTAAACAAAATTCAAAATCAGTGTTTGAGAGTCATAGGTGGTTTTGTTAAAACAACTCCAATCCAAGTGATGGGGATTCCCCATCATTCTCCCCATCAGGGAGGCAGAGCTCATTATTGGGGAATAAGCTCCATTGTGTGTTCGGGGAACATACCTACTTAGGTGGAAAATTTTGGATGAAATGTAAATCATTAAATAATGTTACTATAAGCATACTTGAGTGCTTATTCCAATATAAAAATAATAGCTACTGGCGTTGTAAGGGAGTACCGTTGTTACTTGATGCATACAAGTATTTCCGTATATACTTAACTCCTCATTCACTCTAGCCAAAACTGGACATTATGTTTGCTTTATATACTGAGCAGGCAATATATGTAGATCTAAATTCAGTTATAATTACGAATATATATAATATTAAAATAGCTAAACGGTTATACAACCCTTCTTATGTCAAAAAAATAAATGAAGAATTTATAAACCTACTTTATAATCATCATTATAAGTTAAGTATATACAGACGGTTCAAAGGATGGAGTGTTGATGGGAGCTGCATTTTTAGATTCAGAATTAGGAACAGCATGAAATATAAAATTAATAATAATATCTACATTATGAACATAGAACTTCTAGCCTATATAGGTGAAGCCTTAGCATGAACAACGACAGCCTACTCTGTTCTTGAACTTATTTTAGAATTAAAGCTCGATTCTAAGTCTGATAAATTACAATGGATACCTTCTCATTGCAACGTTGGAGATAACGAAAAGGTTGACATTTTAGCTAAACAAGCCTGCAATGAAGGAGTACTGATCTATATTCCTCCATAGTCCATACTATACACTACAGACTGTCTTTATTAGGTAGCAAACGATGCTATTGGATATGGAGTGAACTACTAACAGGGCAAGTTAAATAAAAGCTTTTAACAACTTGAGACCAGCTTCATGGTACCATATTATTGCATTGTCACCGAAGTTACGTAAGTAGGTAAACCAAATTTCAACCTAATCTAACGACAGGAAGTGGTTCTAATTTAACTCGCAAGATTTGTCCCAAACATACTAACAGGGCAAGTAGAATAAAAGCTTTTAAAAATAAAGGAAATAAATTAAGCTAACGTCATTAAAGCAAACAAGTTGGAAATATTAGTAAATAAAATTAAAAACGTCAGAATGTAGGTATGTTGAATTAATTGACATTTGAAAAACGTCCGCCTTCTTGAGCAGTCAGTTAATTAGTGGTGGCGGGAGTAGCGAGTCGGCGACAGGGTCGTGGGTTCAGAACTCAGAGCGAAGGGCGACTGGTTCCAACCACGACGCGGATTATCTGCCAGCGTTATCACTGACGTGGTGCGTCGTACACCACCACCACTTTCTAGTACCTATAATTGGATAAACATAGAAGGTTTTTTTTATTTGTCACAGATTAAATTTACAACTTGACTATATACGTAGGTATCATAATATAAGTATCCATATAGGTATAGGTATTACAAGGAATCGGGGTTTTTCATTTGTTGTTTTAAATATGCGTAGGTATCCATGTAGGTATAAGGTTAAGTAAAATTCCCTGAATCAGTAACTGACGTATATAAGATAAACCATTCTTGAAATTAAACCTAAAGCGATTATCAGGTCGGTTTTTTGTCAGGTCATAAAAATTAAAATACGTTAAAAGTTATTTAAATTTAATGAGTAGCAATCGCGAAAACCTTAGAAATCATTATACCCTTGTCACGAAACATATTGCACTCATGAATTCCATTATGTGTATTCTATTTATATGTGTATATATTGTATATAATATATGTTATGTATTAGTCTATTGATTTATAAAGTATTTATGTATTACTATAATGTAATCTTTATTAGTACATAAAGTGTCATAAGCATTTTTATTGTTGAACTTGTAATGTAACCACAAAACCTCCTTATTCTAACAAATTCTATCCACCCTAAGGTTGCCTGGAAGAAATCGATCTATGCGATAAGGCCGCCTTTGTACTGTCGTTTAAGTTTATTGTTTATTTTAAGTTTTTACTGTATGGATGTACAATTAAAGTATATTCTATTCTCTTCTATGAAAAAAAAATGTATATATTATGTATCCAAAAAAAAAGTATATATGTATTCTATCAGCCACCTAGTTTCATAGTACAAGTTTTGCTTAGTTTGTGCTAGATGGTGTTGTGTGAAATGTCCACAAATATTTATTTATTTATTATCTATAAAACGGCAAAAAAAAAACACGTTTGTTGTATGGGAGCCCCCCCTTAAATATGTTTTTTTTTTTTTTTTAAGTGAATAATTTAACTCAATATTCTGTGAATATTTCAAGCGTCTACCTGTTGCTGTTATCAATATCGAGCAAAAATCACGTTTATTGTATAGGAGCCCCCTTAAATCATTATTTTATTCCGTTTGTTAGTATTTATTGTTATAGCGGCAACAGAAATACATCATCTGTGAAAATTTCAACTGTCTAACTATCACGGTTCATGAGATACAGCCTGGTGGCAGACGGACGGACGGACAGACAGCGAAGTCTTAGTAATAAGACCCGTGTTTACCCTTTAGTTACGGAACCCTAAAAACTGAAACAACCTACAAAATAGATACGCAATATCGTTTACCTGGAAGACATTTTTCCAGTTATTTTGTAATAAAAACCAACGTACTGAACCGCTTTTGATAAAATGTTATATATGACCACCTCTGAACTGTTACCTACCAAACAAAGAATGATCATCAAAATCAATTCATGGTGAAGTAATTAGTGAACAATAATACAAAAAAAAACATACTTCGAATGGAGAACCTCCGTCTTTTTGGAAGTCGGTTAAAATAATATTTTTAGACACAGAATAATTATTACTATCAATAAAATAAATGTTATTAAAATAATGATTTTAGTATTATCAACCTTTGATAAAGTATCATTTATCACCGAACAAAAATCTGCTCTTGTCTTGGAATAGTAGATTATGCACCAAGGGGATAATAGCGTAAGTAGTGTTTTGTGCCACAGGCGATGTTGAATCCAGAATCCCGAGAGTAACGAAGGATTCTAGGGCTTTTAAGGATTCTAGTTAAGACTAGAATCCGGAGTGTAACGACTAACGAGGTATTCAAGCTCTCCCAAGACTAAAACACCTTTATCCCGGTGCATACTCTACTTTTTACACCAACTTCGAGATAATATAAAGAAATGGTTTGGAATCTACATTATTTTAACAAAACGAAGTGATTTCTTATTATTTTTATTGTACGAACTTCAAAAATTGCAGGAGCCCTACCTAAATGGATTTTCTTTGATGGACTATTATTATACACGTTTTTAAATCTCAAGTAAAATAAGGTTCTTCTAGAGTTTCTAGACAAGCGCGCTCCATCGTCGTATTCATTTAATTTAATTTTTGGTTTATTTCGTTGGCTGGAAAGACAAAAATAACTTTTATGTTAATTTGTGGCGAGGAACGTTTGCAGTGCAGGAGACAAAGACGACAACAACGGAGACGCATTTCATCTATTCTCGGTTGCCAGTTCGATTTTCGATTGAATTACTTTCGTTGTGGGCCGGTATTGTAGAAGTAATCATCTCTGACAATCTAGTAGGCTTAGGCTCCAAATTCAATTAAGTATATCACAGTGTGATACAATGAAATCCCATACAATATTAGACAATGGGCGTAAATATAGTACTTTGGATCCTCTGAACATAATACAATAATCGGCAAAGTGCGAGTCGGACTCGCGCACGAAGGGTTCCGTACTATCATCTATAATACTTCAAAATTTAGTTCTGTTTATAAAATAACGAGAAATCAACGAAATTCCAAGTAGTAAATTGCGAACTTATAGGTAGGTTTTCGATACACATCCGGGCAGCATGACATCTGGCTCGCTCCGTGATGTTACCTCCCCCGCTACCCGCGCAGCCGTTGCTTAGCAACCGCCTCGCGCTCGCGCCACCACCACACCGCGGCGCGGCGCTCGCACCGCGCTTATATGCACGGATTATTTTCATTTTGTGAGTTTTTATGTATTAGATTAGGTATTTATTTTTATAGTTAATATATTTCCTAATATTTACTTACAAATATTCAAGTTTCTACCTGTTAATTAAGATCGAGTAAAAATTGCTTAAAAATTACATTTGTTGCATGGGAGCCCCCCTTTAATATTAACTTTATTGTTATTTAATTATTTATTTTGAAAGGTAATATACAAGTTAATATTCTGTGAAAATTTTAAGCGTCTACCTGTTACCGTTTTTAATATTGAGCAAAAAAATACGAAAAAAACACGTTTATTGTATGGGGACCCCCCTTAATATTTTTTTTTTAATTTTTAGTATTTGTTGTTATAGCGGCAACGGAAATACATCTTTTGTGAAAATTTCAGCTTTCTAGCTATCACGGTTTATGAGATACAGCCTGGAGACAGACAGACAGACAGACAGACAGACAGACAGCGAAGTCTTAGTAATAGGGTCCCGTTTTTACCCTTTGGGTACGGAACCCTAAAAAGGAACATTAATGGACAGGAGGTCTATAAATAATATTCTCCGGTACATTTTGATATTACGACACGATATAAGTTTGTAATTGCAATTTTTTTCATGTGATGTAACTTCAAAATCTTCTAATTAACAATGTCCGGGCTTTTTCCTTTTTTGTCAGGTTTGTTTACAAAATGAAAAAAAAAAAAAAAAAAAAAGTTAATTAAAAAAAAAAAACAATTACTTAACCGTTCAGAAAAAAAAACCTTTATTAGGTCGATTATTAATTTACGAAAAATTTATGTATTTTTCTCATACAGAACTAAAATGACCGATGAGGCCGAAAAGTTTTCGAGTGGAGATCACGCACCGACAAGGGCAGCGTAGGAAGACCAGCCACGAGATGGACCAAGTGGCAGGAAGACGCTGGATGCAAGCCGCTTCCATCACGTTTTTTTGTAAATCCATGGGGAGATTTATGTCGCGCAAGGACTTTTTGTGGCAGAGTTGAATGTATGAAGAATTAATTTTAAAATAATTATAAAGATCGCATGCTCCATGTACGTAAACAAATTTCTATTAATTAATTAATTATGTACTTATTGTCTTTTAAATTTCAAGTTACCGTAAAGTATCTTGTATTCGGTTCATAGTACTCGTATATTAGTTGAAAGAAATCTCGCATCATCTTTAGGGCCTTAGATTATATACCTCTAGATTCCGTGTTCAAATACTAGGCGCATCGTTCAATTTGAAGCAAAAACGTTTTACGTGTGTGAGTGAGCCGCCTATCGAGGGTGTATTGCTTACACCATTTACATTTGTGTGCACGATGCTTGTGATACCAGTGCATAGATATTTCCCCAAAACATAGAGACTTAAAAAAATATTTGGGGTCGATATTATTCAACCGGAAATTTAAACCTAACATTACTGTTTAAAGCATGAAAGTCCAAATTAGGCTCGTTTGCTTTGGTGTCTTAAGCACTTTCTGTTTCAGATGATATCTGACGAAGGTATCAGATGATTGCCACTGGAACACCCTGATGGAAAGGACTAAGACAGTCCAGTTCGGGCTCGTTTACTTTGGTATCTTAAGCACTTTCTGCTTCATATGATGACGAGGGTCTGACGAAGGTATCAGATGATTGCCACTGGAACACCCTGGTGGAAAGGACTAAGACAGTCCAGTTTGGGCTCGTTTGCTTTGGTTTCTTAAGTACTTTCTGCTTCATATGATGACGAGGGTCTGACGAAGGTATCAGATGATTGCCACTGGAACGCCCTGGTGGAAAGGACTACGACAGTCTAGTTTGGGCTCGTTTGCTTTGGTTTCTTAAGCACTTTCTGCTTCATATAATGACGAGGGTCTGACGAAGGTATCAGATGATTGCCAATGGAACACCCTGATGGAAAGGACTAACACAGTCCAGTTTGGGCTCGTTTGCTTTGGTGGCTTAAGCACTTTCTGCTTCATATGATGACGAGGGTCTGACGAAGGTATCAGATGATTGCCACTGGAACACCCTGGTGGAAAGGACTAAGACAGTCCAGTTTGGGCTCGTTTGCTTTGGTTTCTTAAGCACTTTCTGCTTCATATGATGACGAGGGTCTGACGAAGGTATCAGATGATTGCCAATGGAACGCCCTGATGGAAAGGACTAACACAGTCCAGTTTGGGCTCGTTTGCTTTGGTGGCTTAAGCACTTTCTGCTTCATATGATGACGAGGGTCTGACGAAGGTATCAGATGATTGGCACTGGAACACCCTGGTATAATTACTAAGACAGTCCCGTTTGGGCTCGTTTGCTTTGGTATCTTGAGCACTTTTTTTTATTAAGTAAATAATTACGCTTCAAATATTGTATTTACAGTGTGCCGGTTTTCAGAACAAGGTAACGGTGCCATTTGAAAGAAAAACAAATCATCATCAGAAAAATAATATCAGAAACATATTCTATATGATTATATAAGATTTCATTGACATTGCCATATGTAATTTAACATGTATACATTTGATTGAAATTTGACATAATAGTAATATGACATAATGAGAATCTTGACATGGATTAAATTTAACATTATAATTATAACTTGACATGGATTAAATTTAATATTGTAATTTGACATTGTACTTATGTTAAAATTAATGACGAATCTGATTGGAAAACTATTCAATTTTGATGAAACTGAACATGCATATGGCCGCTATCACGGAAATAATATTGTCAAGGTGACGGTAGAGGGTCACTTAAAATAAATAAAAATATTTAAAAAAACGACTGCGTCAATATCTGCCATCTTTATTAAATTCATTGCAGAACTAAAAAGATAGAAACAAGGTTTTAATTTGAATATTTTATTTTCAGCGTCGACAGTGTTGACAACGCTGTCGGAACGCTGTCGGACGCATAACGGAGGCATAACACGCTCACTTCTCATAATTTGGTTGGTGATATAGGTAGAGCAACTCGGAGTGAGCAGATGCCTCCGACTGCGTTTGTGAACACTGTCAACTAAGATTATTCAAAACCAAAAATGGAAAAAAATGGGACACCACGTGCGTTAACATTTTCGCCGCCTGTCACTTGAGTCGCTCGGTCCACGCATCGGGGGCGGCTGTTGAGGATGCTGCGAATAAAAAACGCCAGAAGTATGCGGCTTTGGAGGTGAGGTATGATTTTGTACCCATTGCTGTCGAGACCATGGGTAGCTGGGGCTGAAGCCAAAAGTTTGATTCACGAGTTAGGGCGCCGGATACGGGAAAAGTGTAGTGACCCCCGCTCCGGCTCCTATCTGGTGCAAAGGTTGTCCATCGCTATTCAACGCGGTAACGCAGCTAGAGTCATGGGTACTTTTGCGCCTGGTAAAGTTCGGGGCGGGCTTTTTGGCTGAGCTTACAGGTTTTTTAAATATATTATTAATGAAATGACGTTGTTGATGACTTGTAAACCAAAATAAAATATTCAATTTGAAATCTTGTTTCTATCTTTTTAGTTCTGCAATGAATTTAATAAAGATGGCAGATATTGACGCAGTTGTTTTTATTTTAATATTTTTATTTATTTTAAGTGCCCCTCTACCGTCACCTTGACAATATTATTTTCGTGATGGCGGCATATTCAGTTTCATCAAAATTGAATAGTTTTCCAATCAGGTTCGTCATTATTTTAAACATAAGAAATTTGTGGTATGTTTCTGATATTATTTGTTTTTCTTTTAAATGGCACCGTATACCTTGTTCTGAAAACCAGCACACTGTAAATACATTTTTTGAAGCGTAATTATTTATTTATTTTTATGCAGTAAAAAGTGCTCAAGATACCAAAGCAAACGAGCCTAAACGGGACTGTCTTAGTAATTTCCACCAGGGTGTTCCAGTGCCAATCATCTGATACATTTGTCAGACTCTCGTCATCATATGTAGCAGAAAGTGCTCAAGACACCATAACAAACCAGCCCAAACTCGACTGTCTTAGTCCTTTCCACCAGGGTGTTCCAGTGTCAATCATCTGATACCTTCATCAGACCCTCGTCATTATATAAATCAGAAAGTGCTTAAGATATCAAAGCAAACGAGCCCAAACTGGACTGTGTTAGTCCTTTCCATCAGGGTGTTCTAGTGGCAATCATCTGATACCTTCGTCAGACCCTCGTCATCATATGAAGCAGAAAGTGCTTAAGACACCAAAGCAAACGAGCCCATACTGGACTGTGTTAGTCCTTTCCATCGGGGTGTTCCATTGGCAATCATCTGATACCTTCGTCAGACCCTCGTCATCATATGAAGCAGAAAGTGCTTAAGACACCAAAGCAAACGAGCCCAAACTAGACTGTTTTAGTCCTTTCCACCAGGGTGTTCCAGTGGAAATCATCTGATACCTTCGTCAGACCCTCGTCATCATATGAAGCAGAAAGTGCTTAAGACACCAAAGCAAACGAGCCCAAACTGGACTATCTTAGTCCTTTCCACCAGGGTGTTCCAGTGGCAATCATCTGAGACCTTCGTCAGACCCTCGTCATCATATGAAGCAGAAAGTGCATAAGACACCAAAGCAAACGAGCCCAAACTGGACTGTGTTAGTCCTTTCCATCAGGGTGTTCCATTGGCAATCATCTGATACCTTCGTCAGACCCTCGTCATCATATGAAGCAGAAAGTGCTTAAGAAACCAAAGCAAACGAGCCCAAACTAGACTGTTTTAGTCCTTTCCACCAGGGTGTTCCAGTGAAAATCATCTGATACCTTCGTCAGACCCTCGTCATCATATGTAGCAGAAAGTGCTCAAGACACCTTAACAAACCAGCCCAAACTGGACTATCTTAGTCCTTTCCACCAGGGTGTTCCAGTGGAAATCATCTGATACCTTCGTCAGACCCTCGTCGTCATATGAAGTAGAAAGTGCTTAAGACACCAAAGCAAACAAGCCCAAACTGGACTGTGTTAGTCCTTTCCATCAGGGTGTTCCATTGGCAATCATCTGATACCTTCGTCAGACCCTCGTCATCATATGAAGCAGAAAGTGCTTAAGAAACCAAAGTAAACGAGCCCAAACTGGACTGTCTTAGTCCTTTCCATCAGGGTGTTCCAGTGGCAATCATCTGATACCTTCGTCAGATCCTCGTCATCATAATTATGAAACAGAAAGTGCTTAAGACTAAGAGTCAATAGGTACCTAATAAAACTCTTTCGTCACTTTTCCATTTTTGGCCAAAAACAAAGCGTACCATTGGTAAATATATTTTATACCCTTGGCAACACCAAGCATTATGGCGCTATATTTCAATATTTTTTAATTCATTTTAAATTTCGGTTTGTCATTTTGCTATGAAATACATAAAAAAATTGAATATTTACTTAAGAAATGTGATGTTTACACACTTTTCTTTTTTTCCTGGATGTTTTTTACAGCACAAACTGATATTTTTTTATTAAAACATTTATATTCGTAATGTCATCACTCGGCGAGCGCTCCTGAATGACTGATTGGCATTTGGCGGGGGCCGGGAGGGGGGGTCGATAGGAGATGTCAATATCAGTGCCTTTTTAGTGGAAGTTTTTACTGAGCGCTTACTAGGCATCTAGACAATATATAATCTAAGTTTAGGGCATTCTGATGTAGTTGTTGCTCATTTGGCCGAGGCTCAGATGGCTTGGAGGCTAGCTTGTCCTAACAAGCTAGCCAGATTGATTGTTTTGATTGATTGATTGTCACCCTATTAAGGTGATTATGTATGTACCTATGCTATGTATGTAATTGTTATGCAATGTGAAAATAAAAAAAATAAAAAATAACACCGATTTTCCCAGGATGAGTCGCAGAGGATGTGCACTGTGTGATCGGCCGATCTGTGAACTAGCTCGGAAATCACTCTGATTCTGATAAAATAAATTCAAAAATAGTTTACTGACTCAGGGACCTATTTTGTAACATTAACCATCAGGAATCGGTTTCCGGGCGGTTTCTCAGCTTCAGGAATCTAACAGAGTTGTTATTTTATAGGCCAATATATTAATACTGCCATCTATTGGTTGGTCCACGAACTTTGAATAAATATTTTTATGAGTTTCCTTGATATTATTTGCTATGGAGCTGACCCAATCACCAAATTATCGGCGTATTTGTGTAAGGGCGCTATAATCACATTATTTTACCGTTACGTACCTACATATTACGTGTTAATTTGTTTTCAGTGCTTTATTTCGCCATTGGTATTAAATAAATCGGCCGCACAGTTTTACCCGGTCGAGAGGGCTGAGAACCCTGCTTTAAAGTGCATAATATGTCTAGAATGAGGTTCCTTGTTTTACTGGAAAGTTCTGTAAATTTGAACAGATGTCGCTTTATAAAATCCTGTATCTAGCAGTTTATTCCATAGTGTTACTTGAGATCTCATTTCTATTGCAGACAGCGTGTCTATCTTCAATCATATGGATGAATTACATCAGGTACGCTGCGGTCAACCGTCTGATCAATGCTATCCATGAAACATGCAGTTAACTAGCTGCTCCCCGCGGCGTTTCTCACCACCTCAAGATGGAAAACGGTAACGATGATGATGACGGAATTTAGCCAGTTTTCAGCTATATCTGTACCAAATTTCATTACAATCGGTTAAGTCACCGTAAAAACTTGACAAACAGACTTATAGGAGGCTTCGCTTTTATAACATTAGCCTCTAGCCGCACCCCCGGCAAGCACGGCGGAAGAAGATCAGCCACGAGGTGGATAGAAGACCTCAAACAACCAGAAGACGCTGGATACAAACCGCTTACAATTAATGGCTGAGATGATGATGATACTGACGACACCTCACATAAATAAAAAAATATTGGTGGACATTTCAAACAACACCATCTAGCCCAAATTAAGCAAAGCTTGTGCCTACTATGGAACTAGATGTTTGATGGAATACATATATCCTTTTTTAGAGTTCCGTACCTCAAACGGAAAAAACGGAACCCTTATAGGATCACTTTGTTGTCCGTCTGTCCGTCTGTCTGTCTGTCCGTCCGTCCGGATGTCAAGACCTTTATCTCGGGAACGCCTAAAGGTTATCGAGTTGAAATTAAAACCATATACGCAGATCCATAGTATCTTGCTGCAGATAGAAAAATAAAATTTCTCAGTTTTTTGTAAAAAAAAGTTACAACCGAATATTATTATGTCGTAAGAAATGCACATTTCGACACTCACAAGGGAATCAAAACCTATGGGGTACTTCCCGTTGACCTAGAACTATGATATTTAGCAAGAAGCATAGAGTTATAGTAATATAGAAAAAAACCGAAAACTGGACATTTTAAAATTATAAAATAAAATTAATAAAATAATTTAATCACAAAAAAGTGTCTATATTGAAAAAAAAATGAGGGTCCAAATTTTAAAGTGAATTAACCGTATCATGTGGGGTATCATATGAAAAAGCTTAGTTAGCATAAGCTAAACCAGGTTTTTAAATATTTTTACGATGTATATTTTCCGGTTTATGACGGAAAATATAACAAAATATATGATTTCTCCTTTTTATCTACTAATTTATACGGGACTCTTGGTGGGCGAGTCTGACTCGCACTTGTCCGGTTTTATTTTGTAAATACTTACTTATGATACATAGAAGCACCCAGACACAGAACAAACATCCATGCTCGTCACACAAATGTTTGCCCTGGGTGGGAATAGAACCCACGAGCTATGGCTTAGCAAGTAGTTTAGAAAAAATAAATAGTACACAAATCGTAAAGATTGTAAAAAATATATATTGTTTTACCAGTTATACGATGTGATTAATGTATATATTATCCTCATCAAATTACGACTTTCTAGTACAAAGGTTCCCAAGCTTATTTTGTCTACTGCCCAATTTGAAAATACATTATTTTTTAGCGCCCCCCATTTTTTTACCTACTTAAAAAACCACTATAACTTCAAATGAAATAAATTATAGTGAGCTAGGTATATCAGCAGAGATTAAATATTCATTCTAAACGAGACTTTTATTATAACCCGCAACAGTTAACTTGAGAACTGAGCGCAGTAGGTAGTACACAAAGCCGCTCAGGCTAAATAAATAAAATAAAAAATTATGTAGTGCAGTTAGAATTTTGATGAATTAAAAAAAAAATAAGCACCTACCTACCTACCAAGATAAAATTACAAATCGCCCCCTGAGCCTCTACAACGCCCCCCTTTTTTCTGGGTCTCTTACCGCCCTTTATGCATCGCCCACTTTGGGAAAGACTGTTCTAGTACTAAGAGTGTTTGAGTAAAACCGCGGACAGACAGACAGACGGACATGTAGAAATTATAAAGGTTCCTAGTTGATTACGGTACTGTTACGGGGTGAGGTCAGTGAGGCTTTTTAAAAAACTATTTTCTAAAGAAATCCCTCTATTTGAAATAGTATAATAGATTTACAAGGTATGATCCTAGTGCACAATGAAGTCTGATTATTGTCTGAATTCCAATGATTACTGGTTATAAGATGATATATCATATATGTAAAAAGACGCAAATAGTGACCCGGTGAATGCACTGAAGCACGAGCTGCAGTGAAAACAGTTTACCCCGTACGTTGCACTGCAAGAATAGGTATTATAACAATGCCCTAAACTATACGATCCTAGAAATATTGTTTAGTTTACAGTACGCCACCAATTAAGAAAAAAATAAACTACAATACGGGAAAACCGTCTGTAATGAACAAAAAACACCCTGTTTATACAATCATTGGAATAATGTCGGGATGACGCAAGAGGAAATATTTTTAACCATATTGTGCTTATCACACTTCACACGAAATTTAAACGTACATTAAAAAAAATCTGTCTGTCTCTCTGTCTGTTGGTCAGATTGACCTCATGGTGGTGGATGCCAATATTCTGTCAAATCCGCTTTACTCCTACGTTGTCGCATGTCGTATGACGTGCTTCATCCTCGGTTACACCGCCGCATACCATCAGGCTGATTCAGTTTTTATCCGACTGTGTAAGAAGGCGTTTTGTTTTTCAAATGTTTGCATCTGTGGTTTGTATGTACAATTATGTACATGGGTATGTAATATGTATATAATATATGTTTGTGTAGTATATGAGTATGCATGTATGTATGTTTGTGGGTATGTACATATGTCTGTATGTATATTTCTAAATTACTTCCTACACCCTAAACAGCTTGACCGATTTTGATGTCCAAGGTATCGTAAGGTTTGTTTTCACTCCCTGTGTTAGTATTTTCTGATGGATAATGGATACAACTCTCGCTAATAACGAATATACATATATCGTACGAATCCAACGAACTTTTGTAACAAGTATGTTTATTAAAAGAAAAACAAAATACCCGACTGCAGAAAAGCAGTTTTTGCAGTCTAACTTACGATTTCGTTACACTTGATACGCTGTTGAGTATACGTTTTTTGTGTGAAAGTATGCGTAAAATCACTGTAAAATGTTAAAAATGCGCATTCTTTAGAATAATTATAGTAAAGTCACTTGTTTGTTGCGTAATATCTCGTTGAAGGTTACAAAAAAAACGCATTTTATTTTTATTTTTGCAAAAGATGTATTATTATTATTATAAAGCATTATGGCCTGAGTATGACACTCTGGAAATGAAGACGAATTTAATGACACATCAAAATAGGACAAGCCGTTTAGGCTGTAGGCTGTCATATAGAAACATACATACATACATACCCTCATACATACAAACATACATCCCTGTCTCTGTGATATGTTATATGTTCACTGACAGGACTTGGCTTAATGGAACAGTTGTCGGTGATTTTTTTGAGGTATGAAATAGGTTTAATCCTGTTTTACCCGTTTCCGCGGGAATACCGGGATAAAAAGTATCTTATGTGTTAATCCAGATTACAAACTACCTGTGTGTCAAATTTCAGCCAAACCCGTCAAGCCGTTTTACCGTGAAGAAGTAACAAACTAACACAAACTTCGCATTTATATTTATTAGTGTCAATTGTGATGTGATTTATTTGCATTTCCTATTCCAAACTCCAATAAACATATATATAAATTCGTAATCACCGTAAAAAAATCTATATTTTGATACCACACTCGATGAATTTTGAAAACATAATTATTTTTGAGATAACTTTTTGCCGCCAAAAATCCAAAATTTTTTTTTTTTTTTTATTTTGATGTACCCAGTAGCACTCTCACGGCTAAGACGAATCTATTGACACCACTCACATAAAAATACGACAAGCCGTTTAGGCTCTAGGGCGTGCCAAAGAAATATACATACATACATACATACATACACACACTCGAAAAACATAACCCTCCTTCTTTCGCAGTCGGGTAATAAAAAAGTGATTTTACTAGAATTATTCTAAAGAATGCACATTTATAACTGCAAAATTTTTACGCATACTTTTTCAAAAAAAAGTGCACTCAACATCGTATCAAGTATAACAAAGTCATTAGATTACAAAACCGCTTTATTGTAGTCGTGTATTTTGTTATAGATACCTACTTGTTACGAAACGTATACCTAGATAAGCACAATCTCAAACAGATTTTCTTTCAAGCAATAAAAAAAAACGTAGATGAAATTAGATCCCTCCGTTGAAGAGCTTCGACGCCACAAACAGACCAAATACTAAGAGAAGTAAAAAAGAAAACTTGGAGCAAATTTCATTGAAATCATTAATAAATGTTCATAGTAGGTATCAAACCAGATGGTCCACAATGTGCAACTGCAACCACGCAACCCTACACTACGCGTGGCCCGACATGCACTTGGCCAGTTTTTAGGGTTCCATAGTAAACAAGGAACTCTTATAGTTTCGCCATGTCCGTATGTCCACCCACGGCTTTGCTCAAAAACTATAAGTACTAGGAAGCTGTAATTTGGTATAGATATGCATCCAGAATGTCATAGATTAAAATTTTGAAAAAAAATATGTTTTTGTGTAGGTATCCTCTACACGTAAAATGAGGATGAATAATATTTTTCTCATCTACCCCATTGTGTGGGGTGTGGTATGTGTGTGGCTGGCTAAGTAAATCACTCATTATTATTGGGGATATGCTATTCATAGTTTTAATGTTTAGTTATATATTTTGCGGAATAAAACTAAGTTTTATTAAGTATAAGTAGGTTATTCGTAAATTATATCACCTTTAAACTTGTTTCCGTGATTCCAGCAAATGTTATTCAAATGTTGAACTTTAACATTATACTTAATTATTATTAGAATACAATAACCGAATTTTAATTATTACGTACCATAATAATATAACAAATGAGAAACTTTGTACGTATCTTTGTATTGCCGATTGAGCTCCAGAAAAGCTAAACCGATTTTGATCAACTGAACTGGGAGAAAAAGAAAAACTTAGAATGTACCAGCTGCTTCTCTTCCCGGGCATACTGTGGCTTGAGGGAAATTCGCATGTCTGTAGGCGATAGGCTGACCCCCTGTCACTCCAAGCCAATATTACATCTTACCCTTTAAACACGATCAAATGTGGCCTCATGGTGCTTGACCCCTACCTACCCCGCAAGGGAAAACAGGCGTATGTATGTATGTGAAATAAGTACAACTTTTGAAAAATAAACCTGTGCCCTTAGACAAGTGGCATTATAATTTCTTGAACGCCAGTAGAATATAAAAGTAAATGTATGGGATTGACATTAGCTAACATAATGCCACGTGACGGCGCGTCACACTTTCTTAGCATTTCGAGCGTAAGCTTTGTGGAAACAAAAACCTGTCTTGTTCCTGTGCTTTTTGCAGATATGGCTGCTTCATCGTAGACCGCAGGGCTGATTAACCTTACTCAAGTCTAGATGATAAAGCCAATGCTAGAGCTTAGTGGTAAAGCTTGCATCCATCGAATAATGGCCAAGAACGTTCGATGGTACATATGGTTCCGTAGCCAATGTCATTTCATTGTTGCATGTATTCCGTAGGCAAGTAGGCTGACGTGACGGAATTATGAAAGGTATTCATAGTCGGATTGCTACGGAACCCGCAAAGCTTGTCTACCTACTCATATATCCTATAAAACACACATATCTTGCGGGATACAAGGGGAACCGCTAGACATGTCTTGTTTATAAATTAATATGATTCAACATTAGCCTATTTACAATGAGTCAAATTGGCATGAATATTTTCCCCCTCCCCCCTCCTCCCTCAACTGCTTCATTTTCCTTTCTTTCTCTCTGTAGTGCCTAAAGCAGGCCGCTAGGCAGAGACAAACAAACCCCAACACTGGCTTGTAATATTAACAGCAGGGTTTTTTTAATGTCGGTTAAATACCATCCTATGTTTATATTAGTGATAACCTCTGCTAGTGGTACACGTCATACATCACGCAATACCTATCATACACGTGTTGTTGACATAATAAACCGTATTCTCATGTGTAGAGGGGCGGTTTTTGTATCAATATAAATCTTCTATCCTTTTCCAATACAGTGGTAAGTCATTTCAAGTTTATGGGCGATGCAGACGTGGAATTATGTGGGGGCGTGGGGGTGACTGTGGGGCGATGAAAATATATTAAGTATTCATATTTTGATTAAATTTATTGTCAATGTAAAAAAAAAAAATACCATTCCTGTTAACACACGAGTTTCGGTAAAATTTGTGTTATTTCGAGGAGTAATGGTATAAAATGATTTTTTTATCGATTAATGTATATTTACAGTTATGAATGTGGCAGAGTGACATAAGGTGGTGAAAAATGGCTTTCATGTTGACTTGACTTCTTGGTTAATGGCTTCTGTGAGCCTTTTCATATTGTCGACAAAACTCAGTAGAAGCTTTCAGGAAGTTGCCACCACTTGACTAAGATATGATTAGAACTTAAGAATAACTTACTTACTTGAGTCATAATATGCCTAGTTCCTATATAACTTGTATTTTATCGATGAAACTTGAAGAAATTTAAATACTTGACACTGCCAAATATGCTGATCGTGCGAGTCCAATGCAAAGAAAAAGTTATTAAGAATCTATTTTTTTTCTCTTTATCGCATACTTTTATCAGCCAAGAACGGAAACAAACTTTGAATAATAAAAAAAAAATGTTGTGCGGCTATAGGGCGCCATATTCAATTAAATGTGACGTCACATAACCTATAACTAGCGGACAAACTAGATGCTTCTAACGACACCTCATATTTTGTCTGTAGGTACCTCATATGTTGTAAGTACTCGTACCAATATTGTGATGACTTTGCCCAAGCGGCCCCGAGCAATATGAATAAAATGGATGAATAAGAAATGATCCAATTACGTGCAACGATAAATTTCATTGTCACTGATTTTTGTTAACATGTTTTTGAACATGACCAATCGCTTTATATAATAATATATTATTGTATAGTTCCCGTCACGTAAAAAGAACGCTGGTTTGTTAGCGTTTAGGAACAAACCAGCGTTCTTTTTACGTGACGGGAACTATAGCAGGTCCTATGTACTTATATTATCGCATTTCGCACTCACTTATCTGATAAAATATAATCTAAACTTGTTTTCTATCGAAACAGCATTTGATTATCGTATCCGGAACAAAGTAACTGAGATAAAATATTTTTTGTTTTTACTATTAACTATAGGCTTGCGCTTGTTCACCAAGTTGCCTCATGACAGACACAGACTTGCAAAACGTGCCATACTTTTATAGTGACAGTGAGCCGGACATAATATTTGTCATATATTTTACGTGTCGCCGGAACAAAAGCGTTCTGGAGTGGTGCAGAGAAGAACTAGTAAATACACTTAGAGTGGGTGAGACGATACGTATAAGCATGGACTATATAGGGCTATACAAAAATTATATAAAAACTCCTTTTTTTCGGCCACGTCGGGGCAGACACGAGTCAAGCGACTCGGGCGATAAAAAGTCTCCCGTCTGTAACACACAAAGCGGTCTATGACTTGGGTCCAATAGTAGGTATCGCCAGCAGTCGAAACGGAACAACGGATCGAAACGTAGTGTGCAGGGAAACACACAGAAATTCAACATTTCAAATTTAAATTGGAGAAACACATTAGTGTCATTCTTTGTAGAGCTGCAAGGTTAGTTTTGTATTTTGTTATTTGTATTAAGTAAATGTTAATTAATACGGAGACGGGGTAATCGAGGCGAATATCCAAAGCGATGATGTCATTACTGTATTATTCTATTCTGTCTGACACTGAAATTATGCAAATTTACATTTTCAGAGGACGATACACAGCTAAGACATGTACATCGGGAATTAACGAGACTTTTGCCGGTTATTTAAGTCGGAACGCACACTCGGAGATATTCAAGTACGTAAATTGGAACGTTATATTAGTGTTTGAATATAGAGAGCCAGACAGAAACGAGTTTGTTGTTATGTGCGAGCCATGCGGAGAAAATTGGCACAATTTTATGGCTGTTGTGAAATATGATACGGTATGTTTGGTTTTAAATGAAATGAGGACGGTGCAACGCACGCGGCGACAAACCGACGGTTCGATCACGCAAATGTGAACTCTATGTCATCGTAACTAGAGCAGAATTTCAAATGACAAATGTTTAAGAGCGTCGCTTCGTGCTACTGTTTATCCGACGTGCGAAGGCACAATCTAGTTAGTGATACGACACGACAGTGTATTGTTATCTTCTCGCTGGCCCGCAACCGTAGGGTGGTCAGATAGTACTAACACGGTAACAGTGGTTCCAACAATATGTCATGCACATTACGGAATATTATCCAGTAGAATTCTAGTAATGAATATCTATATATAGTCAGTATAAACTTTTCAATAAATAAACACTTGAAGAATATACTTGATATTTTATTTATTTGTTTATTCTTATTTGTTCAGATGATTAACCTGATGCCAGACAATATGTGGCTCACAACAATGCATGAAGATCTAGACGAAGACGATGTTGACGAGTATGGCCGATTAGTTATAGATATCCCAGGTAAATATTATCACACATAATTTACATAGGTAACAAAATTCAATATATTTAACTTACTGAACCTAATTTATCCTATAATTACAACACAACCCACAAAATCTAACATAATGTGTAAATACAACATAACCAAAAATAGGGCGAATTCTGTGAACATAACCTATAAAATCTAACATAACCTACAAAATCTGACATAATATTTACCCTAATTTCATATGAGATATTAGTATTCAAATCGCCAATGTTTTTGCGATCAAATCATCATCAATCTTCTAAAAGCTACTCGTTTTGGTAGGTAAACATTTTTATAATTTTGCTGAAACCTGAATCGTCATTTCCTCCCGCCCGCTGCCCCTTCACCTCCCCGCGGCGACCGACACCGAGTAAGGTTTGTCTTGGAGTAGCTCAGACAACATGTGTCATAGCATTATATGTTCAGAATTATTCATTTTTTAATCATTTAACTGCGTAATTTTTAACGAGCTTGGTTATCAGCCATTATATGCCGTTAATGAGAGTTCAATGACAACTGCGGAATAAAGTTGATAACTTATCACCAATTTATTATTATTCGAGCCCCACATTCTAGAGCGTGGACTACATGATTTATGTCACACTAGTAGCGCGCCGCGGTAGCACTTGCTGTTCTGCGGTATATTTTTGCGTGATGAATGTAGCCAACATGTTTAAACTTAAAAGTCACGACAATCACGTTTGCTATTCATATGAATAAACTAACTAAAATTTATTTTTATAGCCAATGCCATTTTCTATCTAGGTTATTATTTCGGTCCACACCCTTGCTTATCATCAGGTGAACTCTGTTTTAACGCTTGACGATTCTAAAAAATACAGATACTTATGAAAAATACAGACACTTGCGAAAAACACACACATTTGCGCAAAATACAGACATTTGGATCAAATACAGATACTTCCGCAAAATACAGACACTTGCACCAAACACAGACACTTGCGCAAAATACAGATACTGACACAATATTTTCCAGATTTATTATTATTAGTAACGCATGATGAGTGTGAAGTGATACGATTATTGCTAAATTGATATCAATTGATACCGGATGTTCGGCTCAAAGATAAGATATAGAAATCCTTCGAGTGCTTATCTTACGCGAATCTGAACCTAAAAGTAAACGAAAAATAAATCCAAATCAAACCTCCTATATAAAGAAAAATGCAAAACTTGTTTTACAATAAAAATCCAAAAGAAAAATGTAAAACTTGCATTACAATAAAAATCCCGAATAAATATGTATCTAGGTACCTATAATGGTCGCGCGATGTATTTCTAAATAATCAATATAGTATTTCAAGTAAACCTAAAAATAGTTACAATTTGTTTATAAATACCCACCAAAATAATAAATTAATGGGAATGACCCGGGTATATCCCATAAGTTACGTACTTATTAAAACAATAGTGAGGAAATTCTCTATATTATTCCTCAATCGATAAGCGATAACAATGTAACACGTAGTGCATGGTGACGCTGAAGGCATAGAAACATGTATCACATGGTACATGCTGACAGCGTCACTCCGGTAGGTACATGTACCACGTGGTACATGCTGACAGCGTCACTCCGGTAGGTACATGTACCACGTGGTACATGCTGACAGCGTCACTCCGGTAGGTACATGTACCACGTGGTTCATGCTGACAGCGTCACTCCGGTAGGTACATGTACCACGTGGTACATGCTGACAGCCTCACTCCGGTAGGTACGTGTACCACGTGGTACGTGTACCACGTGGTACATGCTGACAGCATCACTCCGGTAGGTACGTGTACCACGTGGTACATGCTGGCAGCATCACTCCGGTAGGTACATGTACCACGTGGTACATGCTGACAGCATCACTCCGGTAGGTACGTGTACCACGTGGTACATGCTGGCAGCATCATTCCGGTAGGTACGTGTACCACGTGGTACATGCTGGCAGCATCATTCCGGTAGGTACGTGTACCACGTGGTACATGCTGACAGCATCAGATATTTTGTATATTCATTATTTCGGATAATCATACCAATTGTCTTGCTTGTCTATTACCATTTTCAGCAATTACAGTAAAGTAGATACTTTATCAAAGTATAAAACTAAATAAAAATCGTTGCAGAAGCAAGTTTGTATCGACTCTGAATTGTTTAACTTTTTATTCTGTGAAAATGTCAGCTTCCTCTCTATTACGGTTCAAAAGAGGACATACGGACAGACAGACAGATATAAAGTAGTCTTAATAATAGGCTCGCGCACCTTTGGGTACGTACCTAAGTCTAAAATTCTATTACATGATTTAATATACATATAACTATAATTGTCGTTTAGATAAAACAACTGTTGTTCTAGGAAAATCACGAACACTAAAATCAGCTGTTCTATTCCAAAAGGCCACTGACCAACTACAAAACGTGTACACAGCTGGTTTCCTGAACTTTGTACAGACTCAAAACTAAAGCTGCCAGCGGTATTTAACCAATAATTCGATTAAAGTAGGATATATTTAACTGACCTAGCGCCATCTCTGACGTCATTATTAGAAAACTCCGTCACCGTCACCGTTTCATGGTGGAGGATATTCCAAAAACCCGGACGAAACGCTTTAATTCCACTTTCATCGTGCGAACTGCTAGATTGTGGAATACGCTTCCTGAGTGGGCCTGTCCCGACAGATATAATCTGGGTGGATAAATTGCGAGTGAATTGGTTTCATATACGTAAGCGCGCTCCATCGTAGGCCGCAAGCCGCAACGTCGCTTAACATCAGGCGAGTTAGCGGTCATACGCAAACCTATTACTTCATAAAAAAAACTAACTTCAGTTTGTATCAATGTCAATGTTCAACTTTAAATTGTTATTATAGAGTGAAGTAAGCCGAGAGTCTGTCCCATTCTTATTTAAATTACATTGTACTGGATTTTGACATTTACAAAGGAGTTGTGGAGTACCAAGGATCATTATAGTACAAATACTACTTAGTTCCAGTTAATTATTTCCGGGTGTAATGTTTCTTTGGGAGTGACGAGACAAACAAACCTATGGTAAGCGTCCCGCTTGCTTATAACAGTTCAGTGTTACCAGTGATGGATTAAAAGGAAGTGGAAGGGGCGGAACGCCCTGGGCCTCTGCTAATGATAAAATAAATAATAATAAATATGTATGTATTTACAAAAAAAAATATATATGTATTTCATTTCAACCATCTAGTTTCCATAGTACAAGCTTTGTTTAGTTTGGGATATATGGTGTTGTTTCATGTCCACAAAATATTTATATTTATTTATTTATATTTTAACCTCATACTACTTACTAATCGCTCAAATTCACAACTGTGGTGTTCGTTTTTAATTACAACGATTATTTTGTAAAACTCAGAGACTAGTAGCGTGCCACGAAATAGGTATAAAGTACGCGGAACGACAAAACCGCAAAAAGGCATGGAAACGCAAATTGTCTAATCCAAGGAAAGTCAAATTCACAAACGGTCAAATAAGCTGAAGGTCAATTACGCAAAACGCCAAATACAGAAAACACAGTTCCATGTAATGTCATAATTTAAATTCTTATAATGTCACCTCAGTCCGTCCTCAGAAGGGCAAACATTCAATGAATGATATTGCCACGTATTACCTATTATATTTTAGGAAGTTTTTAGCGTGTAACGATAGCATGAAAATAATCCTATCCTAACAAATATAATTATCTATATTATGTAAAGGTCGTCGTCTGTCTCTCTGAGTGTTTGTAACCTTTGTACGCTAAACGACTGGACCGATTGTTATGAAATTTGGTACAGCTATAGCTAAGCACTGAGCAGCTGCAGACGGACATATAGGCTATTAGTTTTTCATCATTTTCACAGTTTTTTTTTGAAACCGCGGGGAGCAGAGTGTGTAATTCTTTGAAACCGCGGTGAACAGCGTGTGTAATTCTTTGAAACCGCGGGGGGAGCAGCGTGTGTAATTCTTTGGACCCTGACTTGTTTTGAAGCCGCGGGGAGCAGCGTGTGTAATTCTTTGAAACCGCGGGGAGCAGCGTGTGTAATTCTTTGGACCCTGACTTGTTTTGAAACCGCGGGGAGCAGCGTGTGTAATTCTTTGGACCCTGACTTGTTTTGAAACCGCGGGGAGCAGCGTGTGTAATTCTTTGGACCCTGACTTGTTTTGAAACCGTGGGGAGCAGCGTGTGTAATTCTTTGGACCCTGACTTGTTTTAAAACCGCGGGGAGCATCGTGTGTAATTCTTTGGACCCTGACTTGTTTTTCGCAGTCATGTTATTACAAATCTACTTGGTAGTTCTGCAACTGACAAATATTTTTGTGAGATTATGAAGTTAATTTAAGAGTTTTTTTAACTGACTTCGAAAAAAAAGGATGAGGTTCTCAATTCGATTATAGGTTTTTTAATATGTTTGTTACACGATTATTTCGCTAATTATGAAATTATTTTGACGATTCTTTTTTGTTTGGTAGGTTCAGAAGTGGTCCCATATCAATTTTATGAAAATCTGTTCAGTAGGTACACTTTAGTTTTTAAAACAAATTAAATGAAAAAAATATGGCATCCAAGTAAACGAAATGCGAAACGAGGTGCGTATTTTGAAGTCGGTTGTTGAGCAGATTAAGTTTTTTTGAATAAGCAATGCACGGCCGCGTATTGGAGAGAGCCGGACGTGGAACAAATCTATTTTCAATTAACAGAAACCTTGAGTGACTTTATTGGGTATATGTTTGCTAATGCAGAACATGACGACGATATCGTCGTCGTCATGTATAATAATATCCTATAACATGTTATTTGAAAATTAATTAATAATTAACAGTTTTCCTCCTACAGTAGGTGCCTAAAACTATAGATTCCACCTACTGGACGTTTACCTCTTTAGTTTCTTACGAGTTACAATAGACGAGTAATAATTTTTAGGTCACAAGACAAAGTGATTGCTTTATTAATTCAGAGAAAAATAATGAAACAGCCAAGTGCTAAAATTGGAGCATTTCGGGTTCTGTAGCACCATACAATCCAATATTTACGTTTAAAGAGATTAAAACGCCATCTGTCGGTGACTGCTGAAAACGTGATTTTTGCATTATATATTTGGTTTAGATGATAAGTTACCAATCATTATTTGGAATGACGTCACTTAGTTATCATGTTATCATTGATAACGCATGGTTATCTAAGTGACGTCATTTCAAATCCAATATGGCGGACTCCGACCACGGATCGATTACTTTTTATGCAATCTGCTGTAAAGGTCTCAAATATTTTTGGTGAGAATAAATACGAAAAGCCTGTTTTCAATATTTTATTTTTTACAACAGCAAATGTTAAAGTCTACAACTTTTACAAAATTATAATTAAATATTTTAATAAGCTGCATTCAAATCATAATATGTATATTTGGTGTCGTATCATTTCGCAATTCACACCCTGTAGAATTTCCTACGTGTTAGTTAGGTACAATTCACACCTTCCTACATGTTAGTTAGGTTAGGTACAATCAAATATCATCATCATCATCTTCCTATCCTTATCCCACAAGGTGTGGTCGACACAGTACGTTTTCTTTCAAATATTCATCATCATCATCTTCCTTTCCTTATCCCACAAGGTGTGGTCGACACAGTACGTTTCCTTTCACATTTAACAATTAAATATTTATTTTTTCTAGAAACATCAGATAGCACCACGACGAAGAATAAAGCACCAAATGAAAATACCCATTTTTGTTCACAAACAGAGCTCAGAGGTAAAATATTATTTAAATTCATAGGTATACTTATAATAAGGAAGGATAACCGTTATTAGAATATTTTCCTGTAATAATTTGTTACGACTCGTACTTATTCGAAATGAGCACAATTCTTATCAGTCCAAGCGGCATTTTACGGTGCATATTAACAAACTTGCCGTTACTTGAAAGAAGTAAGTTTCATATTAAGACTGTAATTATTTTTTACTCAAACGTCATCTCATGAGCAAAGTCAGCGTATGACTTTGATTTTCAAACATCAGGTCATGACTGAAGTCAGCGAATTACTTTGATACTCAAACGTCAGCTCATGAACTAAGCCAACGTATAATTTTGATGTTCATGAGCATCATGAGTCAGCATATGACTTTGGCACGCAAACATTAGTTCACGAGTTAAGTCTGCGTGTGACTTTAATACAGGGCCTCAAGGCTGCTAAGTGAACATCACTCGCTCGCCGCTCGCTGATACGATTCAAAGACAATTTTGACAAATTGTTAGTCTATTTAACGTACACTGGAAATGTTCATTATGTAATATTTTATGTTTAATAAAGATATTTTGAAATTGAAATTGAGTCTATTTATATAGTAATAAACTAGCAATTCGTCAAAATTGTCTTTGAATCGTATCAGCGAGCGACGAACGAGTGATGTTCACTTAGCAGCCTTGAGGCCCTGTATAGCGTTAGCTCGTAAGCGAAGTCAGCGTGTGACTTCCCTTTAATACAAAGTGATCTCGTTTTCACACATGGTCAGGCTACATAGATGTCTATTCTTTCTAAATTGGAATCAGCTTTTTTGATATCCAGGTATTGTGGCTATTCTTATTACATACTGAATGAATTTTGATTTAAACAATTAATTTTCCTGGTCAAATAAATAAACCATTTATTTTTTCAGGTAATAACCCAACACTGGAAACAGAAAAAATAATATCTAGTTCTACGGAAAATATAACTGAACCTATGAATAAACCTCATAAATTATTACCACTAAGAATTAACCGAGATATTCCAATAAAACTATTGCTTAAGAGAACATTTCAAAATATCAAAAATAAACCCCATAAAAAACGACTAACAATGTACAATGCGGAAGAAGAAAAAGAGCAACTAAACGAAAATAACAACACAGAATTATTATTAACTGATGAAAAAAAATCACATCAGTTGGGAGAACATGAAACCACTGAAACGATAACCATAGCACATGATTATAACCAAAGAATTTCTCCTCAAATAGAAAAGACAAATATTGAAATTGGAAGAAAAATAATAATCTCTTCCAAGAACCATAAATCATTTGAAAGTCATAATAAAGACTTATCATGTGCTGAACATAGACACAGTTCAAATCAAGTAGAAGATTATGTTCATAGAAGAGTTTCTCCTGAAAATTACACGAATCATACGAATATGTCTGCTAGAGCTGCGGAGAAAAAAAAATTGTTCAATCATTCTATTGAAAACAATAGGGAAAAAATATTAGCTATTCATAAAAACAATGCAAACCAAGAAGAAATGCAAAATAGAACACGTATCATAGTAGATAATATTATTCAAGGAACTTCTCAGAATCATATGAAAAAAATAGAGCCTGGGACTCCTGAGATACAAAATTCTCTAAATCCTTCTGTCACAAATATAAAAGAAGGATTATTATCTACTCAAAAACATTATTCAAATCGAGTAGAACAAAGTAGACCACATATCATAATCGATAATATAGATTTAACAGTTCCAACTCAGGACTGTACGATGAAATCAACAATGTCTGAAGCAAATTCTGAGAAACAATATAGTGTAAAACAGGCAATTGAAAATTATAAAGAATCTACTCACAGATATCACTCAAACCAAATTGGACAAAAAACACCAGTTATAGTTCACTCTAACCAGAATAATAAAGAGAATAATGACAAAGATACATCAGATGCGCAATTGCAGTCAAATCAGTTTTATCATACGCTACGACAAGATCACAAACAGCGTATATCTGTAGTTTCTGACAATTTTTTATTTCAAGATTATAGTAAACAGGACAGATTTAGAAGGCCTACTAGTGGAAGGACTAGTCAAACTCGAAAAAAATATGAAAGATGTCCACAGAAGTACCAAGAAGCCTTGATCGACTTTATGGAGCGGCATTATCAGTTAGCCATAAGAGAAAATATACCTTTGACTGTAAATAGCAAACCTCTACAGCAAGAGCCACAAAAAGAAAATCCTGATACAATGTTTACAGAAGTGATTCATGTTGGTGAAACAATGCAACCGCAAATTAATTCCAGTCAGAAAAAATCTACAGATTTTAGATATCAATTAACAAAAACGACGCGAGTTCCCAAGAAAAAACCATCAATTTCAGCCAACGAGTCCGGATATAACATTCTCGTACACAGAGGTCCAGATATAAATAGAATCGTTATTACAATAGCTAATGAAGACGAATATATCAGTAAAATCCCTAACGTAAATGAAGATATTACCAAAACCACAAACTGCCTATCTCCGTTAGGAGACCAAAGAGTCCCAGAGAGCATTATAAATAACATATCACATTCTGAATTTAGTCATCCCAGTCAAAAGAAACGATCGTATTACTATAAAGAACCATCATTACGTTCTTTTCGAAAACGTCTATCGAATCAACGTTCACAAAAACAAATTAAAAACTCTGTTGAAATTAATAGATTCGATTCACCAGATCACTTAGAAAACTATAGTAACGTGTCTTACGCTCAACACTATCCACATGCAGGAAGCCACTATAACTTACCGAATCCTGTTATTGATAATTATTATACTTTTGAACCTCTAGCTCAGAACTTTTTAAGCCCAGTTACTAACGCGCCTTATCCTTGGGAACTGTATGAAAGAAGACCTGTTCTGTCAGATGGAATCTCCAGAAGACAATCGAATGTACCATCTAGTCCGAGTCCTACACGATGCCATCTAGATTCTTACGAAGAACAAATAATGTTTAGACCTCTGAATCTCTCATTAAAACCTTATGAAAGACCCTATCCAGAATTTTATCAACAGTATCCCATACCTATACAAGATTATTATTAATAAACAAAAATTTAGTTTTTTACATTCAGCCATTGTTGCTGTAGGACTATAACAAGAATATTCACAATATTTCAAGCGATATTTATTTATAAAATGTCAGCTGACACCAAATTAGTAGAAGTGCTGATTAATAAATAACTACTATTTAATCAAAATTTATGCACTTGTTCATGTCATGAAACACAAGTCGTAATCAGAAGTCGCACTTTGATTTTATCGATACCCAGTAAAAGTGAAGGTATTGAAAAGTCACACGTCAGATTATCCACTCCAATGACAGCTGTCAGCTTGCGAGCGATGTCAACTTGTGACTTTGTACTTGAACGTTTTTATTATTATGCTAGATTTTTTTATAGATAGGTTTACATACAAACGTATGATCGGCATTTTGAGTGGATCTCACTTAGGACACTAAAGTTAAACTACTAAGCAGTAAGTAATTTTAAATAGATACTTGTGAGGAATCTCAGCATTTTTTATCATATAATTATGTTAATTTAAACAACAACCTTCGTAGTTATGCTTATCTTCTCGAATTTATTAGTTTATAAGTCATTTTAAGCATAAATAAATTGTAGGTAAGTACCAAATTTTTCTCTAGCTATACCTACTACGAGAAACAAAGTTTTAAAATCTTTAAATATTGTATTTAGTAATAGTTCTTTCGATTTAGGTCATCTAGTCATCAAAGACGAAGTACTTTTGGTCTGCGAGAGTGAGAGAGACAGGAGATAATATTGTGCATGATAGAGTGAGGGGCACTTTCCGCTGATTAAAAACATATCGTTTATGATGTTTTCTAGTTGGAATGCAGTGTATTATATTTTTCAGTTCCTTTGCTGTGCCATCACACAATGTAAAAAATATACCACTGAATGGATATTAGTGTTACAATGAAGTCAAATAAAAATAATTTTAACTTATTTTCTTTCATTTTTATTGAATGCAACAGAAGCCTGGAGTGACGTCTAAATAATTTAGTACCTCAATATACCTAGTCGTTTCGATATCATTGAAGCTCAGTAATTGAACGGTACTATGAGTACTGTGCGTAGATTTAAATACCTAGCAAATCGAATAATAGACATGTACGGTACATTGAAATATATCTAGGCGTGCTATTAGCCGAAATTATATCTAGGCGTGCTATTAGCCGAAATTATATCTAGGCGTGCTATTAGCCGAAATTATATCTAGGCGTGCTATTAGCCGAAATTAACAACTTATCAGTATGTAACATGTAAGGATATTATTGATTTCTATTTTGTTTTTTCTTTTCACTTTTTAACAGACTTCAAAAAGGAGGAGGTTCTCAATTCGTTTTTTTTGTAACTATGTTTGTTACGCGATGTTTCACCAATTATGAAGTGATTTTGATGATTCTTTTTTGTTTGGTAGGTCATACTTCAGAGGTGGTCCCATAGAAATTTCATCAAAATCGGTTCAGTAGTTTGGTTTTAAAAACAAAATTTCGCATTTTGAAGTCCGTTGTTTCAGTTTTTCAAACTATATTTTTATTCATATTTCTCATACTGAAAATCAGTCATATTGATATAAAGAAATGAACTTTCTAGACTTTTCGAAATACTGCTTAATCTTCGTCGCTTTACTACCGTTTTCACAATTAGGTACCTGTATTATTAGACAATCCTTTTTTTGCTTGTTTTTTAGGGTTCCGTACCTCAATAGGAAAAAACGGGACCCATAGAGGATCACTTTGTTGTCCGTCTGTCCGTCCGTCGGGTGTCAAGATCTTTATCTCGGGGACGAGTGAAGGTATCGAGTTGAAATTAAAACCATTTATGCAATCCATATCTATATCTTGCTGCAGAAAGAAAAATAAAGTTTCTAAGTTTTCGTAAAAAAAAGTTCCGGCCGAATATATCGTAAAAAAACTCACATTTCGACACTCACAAGGGAATCAAAACTTATGGGGTACTCCCCGTTGACCTAGAACAATGAAATTTGGCAAGAAGAATTGTGTTAGAGTACACATATAGGGAAAAATCCAAAAACTGGTCACTTTTAATTTAATCACAAAAAAATTGTGTCTTTATGCAAGGAATGAGGGCCCAAATTTTAAAGTTAATTAACCGTATCATGTGGGGTATCATATGAAAGAGCTTCAGTAGCATAAGCTAAAACAGGTTTTTAAATATTTTGACGATGTATATTTTTCGGTTTATAAAGGAAAATATAAAAATAATATGATTTTTCCCTTTTATCTACTAGTTTGTACGGAACCCCTCGGTGGGCGAGTCTGGCTCGCACTTGTCCGGTTCTTCTAAAGTGATGAAGATGCTCACAGGGTGTCGTTATGCCAGCCTCGGATCTAATCTACTGATATTTTTGTACAGTTAAGTGGTATAAGTATTGACAGCAACATTAGTGTGCAAGTCCGTCACTAATAAAAGCACTCCGCGAAAACTGACTGTAAGGTTTACCTAAAGCACACAATTGTGTCACCATCTACCATCTATTATTATCGACTATTTCGGTGCAAAAATAATGTCGAAATGACTGACTGCAAGGCAACGAAAAATATTGTATTATTGCAATTTGTTATTGCTTGATATTTTGTGCATTATTTTATAGTAGTAAAGTACGAGCGGTACTGATAACCTACATTTGAAAGATAAGCAAGTTATTCAAGTCTTCAAGCGCAAGTTGTGATTTCAATTTATGAAGACATTATTTGGGTAGGTATAATTTTTAACAAAATTATATACAAAACAATATTTTCTATTAACATTCCGTAGAGCTAGATGTTTTGGACAAGATTTTAATGTAGAAATAGGTTTCCGCTTGACCGCCAACTCGCTCGCCTGATGTTAAGCGACGTTCAGGCACCTAAGGTCTACGATGGATACATGCATAAGATCCAGATGAGTTGACAAGAAGAGACGCCTATACTCAGCAGTGGGCGATAGAAAGATGATGATGATGACTCCTAGCTGAATGTTCGACAACCGATAGCGTGTTCTAACACTTCACAACGCCATCTAGTTTATATTGATGTAAACTCTCTAAAAAGTTCTTACATTATAATAAGGTAGGTACATTAATTCATAATTAAGATTAGGTTTGAACAATAAAACTGTTACGAAACATTATAAAAACTTTAAGTTGAGAGGTAAGTATCTAATTAAGTAGGTAGGTAATCATTTAAGTGAATTCACAATAGTCAATGTTAACTACAAAACATAAGTATATAGTTAAATAGGCACAGTATGAACAAGCATAACACAACAATGTCCTCACTGAAAATGATTACTACTAATGTTTATTATAGGCTAGAACAAGGTTAGACAAGTGAAGTGGATTCAGAAAGCAAAAACTTAAGCACATTTAGCATAAGTGCCCATATAAAAAGTAGGTAGCTACTACTACGTACAATAATATAACTAGCTTTATTCAGAACAAATGGACTGTAAAAATTGTATTTTTTTTTGAAATTAAATAAACTGTAATTTCAAAAGTCACCGAGATAGCACAGCGGATTAGCAAGTTGAAGTGGCAGTGAGCAGGTCACATAGCACGTAGAACTGACGGCCGCTGGGGCCGAAAAGTTCTCGAATGGAGACCACGAACCGGCAAGCGCAGCGTAGGAAGACCAGCCACAAGGCGCACAGAAGATATCATACAAGTGGCAGAAAGACGCTGGATGCAGGCCGCGCGCCAACCGGTTTTCTGGAAATCTATGGGGGAGGCCTATGTCCAGCAGTGGACTTCTTGTGGCTCACATGATTATGATGATGCAACTCTAAATTCTTCGAATTTAATTGAATTTAACTTGATCTATATATATACCTACTTAACTGATATTCGTATTCATATTCATTTATTGATGGTAAGACCGATTTACACGTCAATTTAAATTACAAAAAGAATGTCAAAAATAACAATATGGAATCTAGTTTCAAATAAATTATACATTATAAAATTTATAAACAATAAAAATAAATAAATAATATTGTTACGACTGTAACTCTAAGAACTCCTAAATAAAACGAGTGCTCGATAAGCCAGCGCTGAAGACGACGCTTGAAACTGACCAGACTTGGAGCAGACTTTATTGAGTCTGGTATTTTCCCGTAAATAGTGGGACCCATGGCATGGGTGAGCTTGGTGGACTTCACCAGGGTAACTTTCTTTCTGGTGAGGTTCGCGTCTGGGTCCAGTGCTGGGCGTGTCCTCACATACATCGCCATTTGTATTATAATTATTGCTGGCAGCGTAGGGATTCCCAGACTTTTAAAATATGGTCGTGCAGAAGTGTCCTGCGTTACCTGCACGATTGCTCTGATGGCGCGTTTCTGGAGACGAAACACTCTGTTCCACTATGAGCATAGCCCCCAGATTTCGGCACCATATTGAAGTAGAGAGTGAACCGTTGCAAAGTAACACGTACGGGCCACTTCTGCAGATGCCAGACGCGATACTCTACTGATAAGACTGTACTGTGCCATTATTTTACTAGAAGTTTAGTTCGTGATTACACAAAATAGAGATTAACACTCATTACAGCTTTGTGCTTGCTTTCAAGCTTGAACCAACCATTTGAATTGGGGTGTGTGTTAATTAAGTACTTTTTTACCTACACATTAACTTTAAAAAGCAACAATTTGTAAACTAAATAAAATTCAATCGTCAAACATAAAATGATTCTTACTACGTATTCATTTAATTACTATTTGTAACTATTTAAAAACAGTGCAGTATTTGTTGTAAATAAATCTATTGTGTGTTATAATTTTAAATGGAATGGAATTAATTAGTTGGAATTAATACAGACTACCTATGTTTCCTTCCAAAGGTGTTTTTTTCAATTCTAACTCTTGACAAGCAGTTCCGGTGATCAATGAGGCTTGAGAGCCCTGGACTGCTAGACTACGAGTGCACGAAGAGTATGTATACTATGGTTTCTATTTGAGTGTACTGCTACGAGCGCAGTAGCTAGAATGACTGAGCTTGTCTTACTATGGTGAGTTTTGAGGGTGATATTACCTATTGGTTCTGAAACACTATCTTTGTTGTGGTGATCTTGGGGTGCGTCGTGCGTTCCTTCGAGCTAGGTTCAATGGAACATCCATGCAGTAATGATTGATGTTTTCTATTATAATTTTCTATGGGTAGTTTGTTTGCAATCGTCACCAAGTGATTTTTCAGTCAGTTAAAACAGATGTTGTTTTTCTGAACGTATGTATTTACTGTTGTCTTTCGTTTACTGACAGTCGTGTAAAATCTTGACAGGTACCTTATACATTCTATATTCTCTTTTGCAATACGAACAGCTTAGGTGACACATGTAGAACAAGTCTTAGCATTATGTTGTGTTTCTATTTTGTGGTAGTGCATCTTGCTTCTAGATTTCTAATCGAAATTCTGAAATCTCAGACAATTCTTTCCATGTTAGTAGTATATATCCTGCTTATTAATGTGTTAATCAAACAGCTTCTGTCATTCGGGATCTAATTTCTCTATAACTATACGAGTATGCACGAATAAGTAGTTCCATGTGCGGTAGGTATGTTGATCGCTTTGAGAGATGTCAATCATTTTGATGTGACATCTTTTATTTGTAAGTATCTGGGGATTCGCTAGCAAATAGTTTCTAATTAAATAGTTATACATTAAAGGTACTAACAGAAGTTCTACGATTTGGTACCTTTTGTTAGCGTTTCCCATACAGGTGATACAGGCACTTAATATAGTAGTTTAATTCTGTGACTAGAATTTGTTTCACAAAATTTTCAGCTTCATAGTCATACTTCTCCGTATGGACTCGACTTCAGTAGTATTGCTGTGAACTAGGGAGTTAAACCAATCACGAAATGACTTTAATTTATCATTGAGTTTTCAAATCAAGGTAAATAACAAAGTAGAAATCGTATCTAAATCGTATACATTGTTGGTGAAATAATCTGCCTCGGCATCTTTAGTTACCGACACTATTTCATCATATTTTGATTGTTTAATCCAGAAAGTTTTTAATGTTTGAAGTCTCGTGTTTTAAGATTTCTTCAAGTTTTAAATAAATTCTTGATTTGGTTATAAGTAGCTATTTCAACATTTTCCATTGTTAAGAATATAAATATTTGAACACTATTTTAATCAATCAACAGTTTTACAGAAGTTCTTTTTTTTATGTGGGTACTTTTATATCACTTTTAAAATTCACTTCTTATTTCTATTTAGGTACTCACAGTTATTAGTCCAGTTCATGTTCAGTTTATACTACACAACGCTATTTTTATCACTAGTCTATTACTATTTTGTTTGAAATATAATTTATGACCAATGTAAGTGTAAGGCCACAAGCACACGGCGGTTTTTAAACGCGCGGACGACGCGCGTTTCAGCGCCGTAGATGCCGATTTTTGCGTTTTTATAGATTCAAACGTGCGTAAAACGCGATACAAATGCGCGTGTGAAGTGCGTTCGAAACGCGTTTGATGCGCGTACAAAGGGGTGGAGGAGGGGTAGAAGAGGGGCGCGCGCTCACGGCACGGCACCCCCCGCGCCGCAGTTACAGCGCGTCTGTATCGCTGTATCTGCGCGCATACGCGCAGTAGACGCACGTTTCACGATCACCCCGTGTGCTTAGGTTACAAGGTTGCGTTCAAATCTCGTTTGAAGCGCGTATACGTGCGTTAGCAGAGCGTCGTCTGCGAGTTTCCGAGCGTTTCAAAACCACCGTGTGCTTGCGGCCTGAAGTGTATGTAGCTTTCCAAAAAACATACCTACATATGTTTTCTTTTAAATTATGCCTAGCTGACTACATGTTCGACAACCGATAGCGTGTTTAAACATTTCACAACGCCATCTAGTTTGTGTTAGTGTAAACTTTCTTAAAAACTCCATTTAACATGTACAAAAAAACAGTTGTTACGTAAAATGACGCATTTCGTTAAGAATCCGTAGTCCGACCATTTTACCGCGGCTCTACACTTGTGCCGTGAATTCACGGCGCGAATTCGCGGCAGAGGCGCACCCTCCACATTCACGGAGCTCACTTGTGCCGTGAAACGGACGTCGAAACTGCTGCTGCGTTAACTTTGTTTGATGTGGCAACATATAACTATTTACACCTACAAAATTAGAAAATCGTTCGAAAGCGTTGGAGAAAAAGATGATGGATGACTGAAATATTTCGTAACCGATCGATATTAATTTGAAAATTAATCCTTCTCCAGGCGTCATAATTTGATTTTTATTATTATGATGTGGATGCTTTGAGTCCCACAATATACGTTCAGCGTCGTAATATTTCAATAAGCGAATTTCTAATTCACTATCTCAACTTATATTAATCCGTCGCGCTGGCATTTAGCTCGCATTACACGTCCGTGCGCATCTATAATCAGGAGCAAACTGGCACGGTGTCGTGAATGTGGATGTGTACGCGTGAACGAGGCGCGAACTGCCGTGAACCCTTTGTCGCGGGACAAAAAACCGACTTCGATCGGGGAACAGGCGTGAACAGCCGTGAACGCCGTGAAAACCCTCCACACTTATGTTCACGCCTGTTCGCAGACGTTCACGGCACAAGTGTAGAGCGGGGCTTAGCTCACTCGCGCATATCCACATTTTTTGAAGATATAAAATGACTGCATGAAATTATAAAAAAATTACCGTTTGGAAAACTAGAAAACAACATCATAAATAATCGTCAAAATTTTCAATTTGATACAAATCAGTTTTCATACATAAAAATCATTTTTTCGTTTAGAATTTCTAAAAAATATTTCATATATGAAAATTAACTTTTCATTTAAATTGGATTACATTGAAATTAACTTGGATTACATTGAAATTAACTTGGATTACATTGAAATTAACTTGGATTACATTGAAATTAACTTGGATTACATTGAAATTAACTTGGATTACATTGAAATTAACTTGGATTACATTGAAATTAACTTGGATTACATTGAAATTAACTTGGATTACATTGAAATTAACTTGGATTACATTGAAATTAACTTGGGTTACATTGAAATTTTTGTCGAATATTTGGGTTGTTGAATGTTGTTTCTAGTTTTAAAAACGACTATTTTTTGTATAAGTTCATGCGTTCATTTTATATCTTTCAAAATGTGGATATGAGCGAGCGAGACGTACTATGGTCGGACTACGGACTCATAAGTGGGATCTATACAAATAAAACAACACTGAATATTTTAAACCAACTTTATTTTTAGCTAAAATATAATAATTCATACATCAAAGAAGTTCCCTAATAATACAGTAGGTAAATAAAAAAAAGAAAATAGGTAAAGAAAAAATAGTTCTTATGATAAAGGAGATATAAGTAGCTACCTTCGATAATACTTCTTAATTGATTTTTCAAAATACCCGCATTTGTGCTGGGTTTTGAGCCGGATGTTTAACAGTTTACAATCTCAGATCTAAGGACGAAATAAGGGGGAAATGGACGGTTGTCGAGCGTAAGGTATAACACAACAGGGCCAAACCAAACATAACACTTAACCGACGAGTTATGCGTTCGATTCAAGAAACTAAAATTCGTTGCACAAATAAATTTTGATGGCACAAAATCGAAAAGAAATAAATAGATGAAAATCTGAACCCCATAACTCGCTTCATTTAATTAGTTTGATCGCAGCAACGACAAATAACAACACGAACAAAATCTTTAATTCTCGACGATTCTTCCTTATTTCTGTGGTCATTTTATTAAAACCACTACATCTAGCGACGGCGACGCCGTCAACACTTATCAAAATCGGAACAATTTAATTCAAATAAAAAAAACATGGTTGCTATTCTCTTGAAAACGGACCTTATCTCTAAAAATAGGGTAACACATCGAATAATCAATCCAAATGATTGTATAAATCGAAATTCTACCTTATTGTAAGTAGTCAAAGTAGAATTATTTCTAAGTTCCTCGATTGTGGCACTGTATTCTTTTTGTAGTCACTAGGATCAAACGTCAACAGTAAAAAATACAAAGAGTGGTGTACACAACACAACACAACAGAGAACATCAACTACAATACATCAATGATTATGTCCACGAAGATTGCTTAAAGGTTTTACAGTCAAGTGTCATTTCTTATTCCTTCATTACTCTATACTAATATGGCAAACGATGTTGATATGACAGAGACGGAGCGATGCGTCCGCGTGCGAGCGAGCGGGACAGCAACACTCAAGCGTTCGAAGAAAAGAAGATAACCTAACACTTACGACTAACGGACGTCCGCGCGCCACGTTTATATAATTATTAAACATACGGCATTCGTACATTCAAAACTAAGTACATTTCAAAGGGATGTCGACTAGTACCACCGATCTAACTGTTCAGGTTGTGAAAATTGGAACTATTTATCGGCCAATAACGACGCCGGGATCTAAACATGTTTAAAATAGAACTAAGGATTCTTGGACTACTAGCGCCACCTGAACATATATATTGGTAGAACAGTACTACCCACAGAGCAAATACAAAGATAAGATATTAATTAATTATGATATTATTGTTTCTTTTTCACAGCAAAGTGACACTGTGTAAAGTGACATCATTACATTTAGCCTTTCATTACTATAGATGGCAGCACATGTTAGTATAGTTTATTGAATATACGATGTGGCGCCATCTATGTTGTAAGTGTGATCTCTACTTTGATTTTCCTCTGTGGTACCCAGCGTTTAAAACGCGGCGTGGAAACGCCCGGCGGGACGACGCTTAATCCATTTCCCTGCGTCTCTAACATTATAGCCACTTAGTATCTATGTTGTTAGTAAAAATCCCTTAACGCATTCAATATATATATATATATATAGTTACATATAATAGCTGATCCTAAACAGATAATCTGTATAATAGCCTTAACGCACCGTGGGGACTCGACATCTGAGAAAATAAAACATTGACTTTGAAAATTGAATCTTAAACATAGTGAAATAGAGCAGAATTTCTAATGACAAACGTCCGACGACGTTAATATCGCAGCGTCGTAGTATGTCAATTGAAAATCAGCTATCAGCTACGTGTGTAACAGTTCACGCCTTAGTTTTAGTGTCCAGTATCGAGTCAGCACGATCCCCGAAGGCGTCAATATGTGTATAATTTTATCGTACATCTATATTTTTCAAATAACTCTGTGCCTAATATACATTTAAGCCGATCGAGAAGCTCTTAAGGGTCAAAAATTGGACTTTGTCAAATGACAACCACTACAAGAAACATTCAAGCCTTTTGTACTGATAACATAAAAATAAATGCATTACCTGTTTTGTACACAAACGATATGACAGGAAATTCAACATGGCGTCCGTACAGACAAAAAAAGGACGTGTTTAAAAAGCGACGCCATCCCATTTGGCAAAGTATACTAACTATTAACCATTCAGATTGTAAGCAGATATTCTTATATATTTTATTTAATATACAGTTGTAGTGTCTCTTAACCTATACTTAGTACCGACTCCATACGAAATTACAACATCTACGTTTTATTACATACACTTGTTTTTACTTATATTGTAGAAATTAATAAGAAAAGAGTTAAGAGTTCTCCTCTATAGCAACTCTTAAGAAAGCAAGCGAGTCAAATCAACCATCTGTTACGTATAAATTGATATGATCATTTTTGAGACCTTAGTAATAATAGATTAGAAATAAAATGTATTTTGGTTCGGGATTCACACTTCTTTCAAATTTGGTTTTCGTATAAAACTACAAAATATAGGCCGTTTCTACGCTATTTAAAAGTGCGTTTATAAATATTTTGATAGATAAAGGATGAAAAGGAGCTTCATATAGACTGAGTATTATTTTGTTTTACAATTTAAAGTTTAAAAAAATTGTGAGAAATTTTAAAGTGAAGTGTAATTTAGGATGAATTGGAATTTAAAGTGAAATGTAATTTAAAGTGAAGTTGAAATTAAAGTGTGAATCCTGATTCAAAAGTACAGTCTTGTGCCGCGAGTGTTTTGTGCTATAAGCTTACTACGTAGGTATGAACAGGTTTGTAAAATCAATTCCTTAAGAACTGCATTACTCGCTTCTTGTACATTATTGTGAGGTTTTCACGTTGAACTTACTTTAATATTGATTTAATATTGGATTAAGTTATGTTCCAATTAAAAATTATTGTCTTTAAAAGAAATAACAGTGAACACATAGGGTTTATATGCGTATAACTTTGTTCACTTTTTTATATTATTTTTTATGTGTACAATTTACTATATTCTTGTATATTTTACTTGATTTTACATTTGTATTTTCTTTACTTATTTAAAGGCAATTTATCCAAAATTCTATATAAATAATGCGTAATATATTGCACACGGTCACAATATAGTTAATCTTCACTAAAATAAATTATATTATTTTCTATTTCGTTTATGTTAAACTTCCGTAGAAGTAAGAAAACACTAATGCAATCATCGTTATTTTAATGATTTACACTTTTTTTTCTCAGTTAATAAAGTCAATTTATAAGCTAACCAGAAAAAAATCAATGTCTTTTTGACAAGTATATCATAAATATCTCAAAGTCATAACTTTTCTTTTGTCAACTGTCGCTGAAGCCATAAACCAAGAAGTCAAGTCGAGCCATTCAGTTAGTCATCATGTGTTATCTTACGGTCAATGTATACTGCGTTGAGCGTTGTTTATTAGAAACACGTCTAGTAACGAGTTTAAATACGGGTGGCTGCTATAAACTTTATATTTTTTTATTCTATGCCTTGAGCAGCCAGTGAAAGTGGCAATCGAGTATATTTAGTAAGTCAACATGAAAACCTCTGTAGCGGCTGTTCCCGCGCCGTCCGCTCGTGGCGCGGGGAGGGGAGCGGGGTGACGGGGACGGGGGAGGGAGGGGAGGTGCGCCGGCGCGTTACATCGTGCTGTTGTCCCATTCCAACTGACTGATGTTTCTGTATTTGTGCTGCTTGCCCGGAACCACTGTCAAATAGAATAGAAGAGATTAATTAAACAAATCTCTAAATTACTGAGTATTATTAGGCTGAAAAACATGTTTTGGACTTCAAAACAATAAACCTAAAATTTGGTGATAATAATATATATATATATATATTTTAATCTAAAGAAAGACCGAAAGTGTGAAAGATGATTATGTGTGTAAGGGGTGTACGTGTAGAGATGACGTCTGATAGAGTGAAGTGGCGAAAGGAAACTTGCTGTGCTGACCGCATCTAGTGGGAAAAGTGCAAGAAGATGATGATATGTATGTATGTTTAAATACATTATATTGATGAAAAACGGTGATGATGATGATAAAATATATTGCATAGTCTTCTCCAGGTACTAAAGAATATCTGTTGCAAATAGGGAATATGCGTGAATTTTATTTCACAGGATCCAATAAATAACATACTAAAATGTACATATACTAAAAAATCGATCAATCAATAAGCTTCCGAGACATAAAAAAATTAAGATTTAGGGAGGGATGCTCTGTCCCTCTCTCGCGAAACGACTATCACGTCATCGCGATGGTGTGCTCTCTGTTATAACATGAAATTAAAATGCTTGTAACTTTCTTATTTTTTAAGGTAAGTATTTTAATTTTGTTTTCGTAGAATGGATCTTTTTCATGGTTATGTTATGATTCATGGTTAGCCTTTTCATGACCAAATAAAAATAAATGATGTATCAATCATATTCTCTATTGTGTGTGGGGGGTGGGGGGATGTACCTTCGTCCTCGTCGTCAGAGGAGTCGTTGTGCTCGGAGTCCGACTCTGAGCAGGACTCTCCGTCGGAGCTGTCGGCGGCGGCGTGCGTGCCGCACGTCGGCGCCACCGTCTGCACACAAGACAACAAACATAGTTACCACTCATTCACATACACAGCGCACACACACAAGCCGACACTGGGGATGTGGCAGAGTCGTACCTACACCGAAACGACCTCAAAATGGCCGGTGTGTGCTATGCGACACAGTCCTCATTCAACGTAACGAATTCTAACGGATTTATCGCGTATATTTTACATTTAATACATTTTATAACCTGACGTTATGAACACTTCGCAGCGGGCGTGGTCGCAGGTGAGACTAGATGATAGTTGTCTTTTTTGTTATGAATCTGTTTGCAATGAGTGACTATCATGAAAACCTTAGAAAACATGTAACGAATTCTTTTCTCTTTTAACTATCGAGTGGTGTAGTAAATTTTATAATTACATTTTACAGTTACGTAAGTGAGATTGTTCTGTGCAGTTTAAGTTTATATTAATGAGTGTTTTTAAATGTTAAATTATTAGTAAAATATGTCCAAAAATGTATTAAAATAAAGAAATTACAATTTAAAGTCAAACGATTATTGAATTTTTATTTATAATTATTATACGTTCATTTGATTGCGAAAAAAGTCAGTAGTAGGAACGGTCATTACAAAATTCAAATTGAACAGTCGATGGAGTGGATGTCGATGATACCGATTACCAAGTCAGGCTATTCAGAAATAATTGCTATTTCGACTTAATACAGTCTTGATTTGGGTGTGCGATATGTAGTTTCACCAAATTGTGTACCTCTATTGGTATTTTTTTTTATTCGAAAATAGATTTTCTATTTCATCGAGTCATCTGATGTTAATTTAAGCGCGTGCGCGGTCTACTGGTATTATCAGTGTTATAAATTGTCTCCCACTATAGAAACAAACGACTACACAGCGCAAGCGCAGCGCGGGAACACCAGCCACGAGACAGAGGGACAGATGACCTCACACAATGGACGGGAACACGCTGGATGCAAGCCGCTTCTTTCAGATCTTTTTGAAACTTATGGAAGAGGCCTAGCAGTGGACTTCTTATGGCTGAGATAATGGAAACAAATATAAAGATATTTAAGTCCCAGTTCTGTCGTAACTGCGCGCGAGCATATCACTAAGCACGTTTATTGCGTCCACAAAAGAGCTGCAGTCATTCCGAAATGTTGTCATTTTAAGATATATTAAGGTAATATTAGACGTACGAAAGTCACCGATATAGCACATAGGATTAGCAAGTTGAAGTGGCAGTGGGCAGGCCACATAACACGTAGAACTGATGGCCGATGGGGCCGAAAGGTTATCGAGTGGAGACCAAGTACCGGCAAGCGTAGCGTAGGAAGACCAGCCACGAGATGGGCAGATGACCTCATACAAGTGGCAGGAAGACGCTGGATGCAAGCCGCTTTCAATCGGTCTTTTTGGAAATCCATAGGGGAGGCCTATGTCCAGCAGTGGACTTTTTATGGCTGAAATAATGATGATGATTATGAAGGTATGACGTAATGTAGTGAGTGAGCGACCTCATCCATGGGGTTGACGGTGATGGTGAGCGCAGAGTCGTCCCAGGCCATCTCGGTGTCGGCAGGGGGGCGCGCCGCGCGCGGGACGCGGCGGGAGGAGCGCGCGCGCACCACGGCCACGCCCCCTGCCAGCATCACCACGCCCACCGACACGACGCCGATCAACAGCGCCACGTGGTCTACAGAACAAACCTGGCATTACTTAATGGACAACACGACATGCGCCGGGAAATACAAAGAAGAGGTCATAAAATGTATGGAAGCTGGTACTATTTCTTTAGGCATGATAAAGGCATGGCAAATGAGAAGATTACACCATAGCAAGTAATCGTTCAAAGAAATAAATTACAGTTTAAAAAACTAAAAAAAACACGCTCCAAATTATTGTATTCTCATAAACCTAATCGTGGTCAAAGTTCATTACAAGACTTTTCTAACAAATCCAAACACAGCTATGATACGATGTTCCATCATGAAGTTCTAGTTCATATCTTCCGGCTCCATCATCAGATCAGTTCGACAGTACCATATTATTGTATTGTCATCAGAACTACATACAGCTGCCAATTTTCATGACGCTACGATCCTTGGAAGATGGTTAAATTAGTTACCTTAGATTTCATTACATACAGGTCGACCTAATAAAAGCGTGTTAAAAACAAACCGACTTCAAAATACGCAATTCGATTACTTGGATGACATATATTTCCAGTTATTATGTTATAAAAACCAATACTGAACCGATTTTGATAAAATTTCTATGGAACTACCTGGGAAGTATACCCTTTCAAACAAACAAAAAAATAAATCTAATCGGTTCAGGCGTCTTCGAATAATCGGGGAAAATACATAAAAATATTTAAAAAAAAGATTTTGACGAATTGAGAACCTCCTCCTTTTTGGAAGTCGCTTAAAAATACTCGTCGACGTTGGACTGATAGTGGTAATAATATTGAAAGATAGAAAAAGGAAAAATATAATCGAATTAAGAAGCTGTTTATTTATGTACTCAGGTTAAAAAAAACATCATACTGGTGGGTCTCTCCTGGTGCAGGTCCATGATCCTCGGCTGAGGTACGTCGGCGGTGTGCGAGTCGCGCTGCGCGTGCGCAGCGTACACGCGCGGGGTCAGCACGTGCCCGCGCTCGTGCGCGTGCGCGTGCTCCGCCTGACAATATAAACATTACAACAAAATGAAACAACCGGTTAGAATCTTTATCAGCAAACCCTTTCATTTGATATCCATATCACGGGGATACTGCACGGTCTCAACCGCACCGGCCACATTCCTCGGATGCAATCATCATAGCTCTCGTTGTTTGCACTATAAAATAGTAGACTGTTCTCTTTGATAAAGTATCAACGGGATGTAGCGTCAGTCCTAAAACACGTCCGAACTCAATGAGATCTAATTAGACCCCCTTTAGACGATTGAAATAATTCAGATTTTCAAAATAATTCCAAGCGGCAAAATAGACAAATAGATAGTCTCTAGACTTCTAAATCTAAATTAGGCTTTAGCGCGGCGACATAGAGTCCTTAAATCAAAATCATTATGTTCGTAATTGTTGGTATATGAGTATCGGTCAACTCAGGACACTATATTCGTGAATTTTGTTTTAGACTTTACGTCCACGTGATGGAAAGTCATTGACTGTTCTAGTTCGACGTGCTCCATCCTCGCCAACACCATCGCCTTCCATCAGGCGAGTTGATGGGGTCAAACGTAGATCAATTTAGTATAACAAGTATTTATTAAAAGAAAATTAAAATATCCGACTGCAGAAAAGCAGTTTTTTGCAGTCTAGCTTACAATTTCGTCACGCTTGATACGCTGTTGAGTGTACGTTTTTTGTGAGAAAGTATGCATAAAATCGCAGTAAAAGATTGCAAATGCGCATTCTTTAGAATATAATTCTAGTAAAATCACTTGTAAAACTAGTAGTATACTCATGAAGGCATCGTGTCAATAAGTAAAACATTAAGTTACGTTAAACATTAACTTATTAAAGTAAAACATCGTGAACCTGTTTGTCGCGTGCTACAGCGTCGACCTTGTCCGCGACGCCGCTGGGGTGCATCTCTCGCGACAGCCCCCCCTCCGACATGTGCGGGTGCACCACCGTCAGCTGCCGACAACAATACAAATGCATACTGGTTATCAAACCAGATAGGAAACATCATCATGCACCTCGCTCGGAGAAAGGATTATCTTACGATACGACTCATTCTGAAAGAAGTGAGCTCCGATATAAGTCAAAGGCCGGGTCTTGACCGACTCAGCTCTGCGATTAACGAGTGAACTTCGAAGTGATCTTGTAATTGATACTTACATGTGTTGAAAAGTTTGCCTGAATTGAGCAAATAAACGGCATATTTTATTTATGAAGAATCCCGTAGCCCGTATAAATATAGACATAATAATAGGAATGGTTTCTTTTAGAGATCACTCTTGAAATCGATTCACAGAACTTAATGAGCAGAAGTTACTAATGCAACGCAGTTCGCCAAAATATCGACAATTATAGCCAACTATATCAACATAAAAGGAAAACTACAGACATATTTTCTAAATATTTGGTACAAACACAAGCTGTTAGGTAATAAGTGAAAGGGAGGTGGTCACCGTCTGCACGTATTCGTTGCTGGTGAAGCGTCCGTTCAGTTCGGAGCAGGTGAGCTTGAACACGCGGTTCAGGTAGTACGCGGGCTTCTTGTTGCTGTACTCGATCTCCCGCAGCACCTGGACATATGCACGTGTTACAATAACAATACACTTAAATAGGTTACCGACACGTACGATAGTAAGAGTTACGTCTATAATGACACGAATAAGCTCAGATGTTTAACGATAGATGGCGCTAATAAAAGCCATACGTTGTTTCGACACCATTTGGCAAATTTAGTGAGAAATTTCTTAACATAATATGGAATATGGTCAAAGACATATTTGCAAAGTAGAGGTAAAAAAATGTATGGAAGCCGGTACTAAAATAATTGAAAAATATACGCAAAATAATTATTTGATGTGAAGAAACAACATATTATTCTAAACATACAGGTACATATAAAAGCACTGAACATGCCTCCATTATAAAATGAGTTTGAACAATATGACCAATATACCACACTACACTAGGTAACGTTATTTATAACTGGTAACTCTGATTTATAGCTAAACCGGATAAATTCGCATAAATAATAATAGTTGCACAAATGCACACAATCTTCCACAATCCTAGTTCGGTGTGCACTGTGAGCGCATACCTTCTCGTAGTTGGTGTGCGTGTCGGCGCCGGTGAGTATGACGCCGTCCCGCGTGACGGCGGCGCGGATGTCGTACCGCAGCGGCAGCTCGGCGGCGTGGCGCAGCGACAGCGCCTCGTGGTCGGGGTTCAGCGCCGGGTACACGGACACCACGCACGAGTCCAGCTTCTGGCTCTCCTCTGCTCGGGGAGGGGGAGATCAAGTAACGTCAGTGGAAACATTACAATAAAACGATTTTCAACGATTATTTTTTGGAGATAAAAACATTCCTCTTATTTTTATAGTGATTATTACTAATAAAGAACAGAAAATAGCAGCCAATATGTAAATAGGGCGAATCCTGTGATAGCAGCTTGTGATACGTAGCCTACATATTACTGTCAAAATGACAAATAACTTTTTCGCAGAAGTCGTAAACTTCGAAGATTTTTGATAGCATTAAATTCAATGCTGAAGGGCATTGAGTTGTCCGACTATAATTTTCCTCTTCAAGATGATACATTTCCTCGAATGACGACATCGTCCAACAAATTAAGAGATTTACCGTTAACTATGTGCTCTCGTTTCACCATGATATCAGTGAGGCGTCATATATTATAACATATAAAACCTGTGTCCCTCTCACCAGGCAGCGCGTTGACGCCATTCGCGACGACCCTGACGGCGAGGTCGGGGAAGACCGTGAGGCCGGCGCGGAAGTGCGCGTAGTCCCGCGCCAGGTCCTCGCTGCCGTTCAGCAGGATGGAGGGAGTCTGCGGCGCCAGCACCATGATGTAGGACTCCGCCGGGCGCGCCTTGATGATGCGCCCGTTGTCGCAACTGTACGCATACACACCTTCCTCAATGGCACATATTTAACTAAGAAAACTATTTTCAATTCGATATAGAGTGGAAATAGAAAATTCAAAAAAAAACGACTTTTTCCTCCGCAAGTACAAATATATTCTGTATTTCTGTATGCAACTGAATAGTATATGACTACACAACTATGGAACAAAACACGAAAATCAATATGGTTTTGTGGCCAATTCAATTAACAAACCAAGAATCCAAGCCTAAGTTTGTCAGATTTTTCTTGAAAAGCCAAGGTACGACAAACCTAGGCCAGGTCTAGACCTGATCTAAGTTTGTAATCATCTCTCATAACAGTGGAGGGTGGAGAGGGAGGAGGGTCATGTGATACTAACGTGATAGTGGTAGCGACGTGCACGTTCCTGCGGCCCGGGGTGGGGAAGGAGCGCGCGTCTCCGTACGACACGCGCCGCAAGAGAGTCTCCACATCTGCCACGCCGTCCCCCTCCACAGATACTGATTTCAGGTCTGGAATCATCAACACACTGCTTGTTAACTTCGGATAAAACAGCATTATGCCAATACAGACAGACAAACGTCTCGCTCATAGTAAATATGTCTTTAGAAAAGACGACTCTACGGAGGACACCGTCCTTGATTTTTAATGCTGAGTTGGAACGGGTTTGTGACGAAGTTTTTGTTTATTTTCATGTAGAGGTTATTTTTGTCGCAAATAAAAAATATGTCTTGTCTAAATAGTTTGGTAAATCATATTGAGTTAGAGAACAAAGCCCCAAGAAATTGAGAATCTTGGTATACGTGGCCATACATTAGATATTTTTAGAGATAACATAACTCCCTTATAACAATGTGTCAAATAGGAGATTACATTCGTTCCGACAAATTCCTTGTTTTCGGTGTACTACAAGGAACTGCCCTAGGGCCTACACAGTAAGTACACTTGAATATTCCTAATTGCTAAAATTTCGGACATACTGAGGACCCAGTTCTTTTAGTTGGGTTTAGGTAAACATTGGAATAGGACACGGTAAGGTAAATAATAAGTTAAAGTTAAGGATCTTTAGATCTTTTAGGTCTTTATTCAAAATAATATAACAAATTAAATCGTCAATTCTATTTTTATTTTTGATATTTCATCTTAAATCTTAAGCCAATCATCTCGTTCGTTCGTCGACATCCTTTTATCTAACAAACAATGTTTTAGAATTTTGGTCGATAAAAGACGAGTTATTTGTAATAGAAGACGTGATTTTCAATGAAAAAACAGTTGTGATACCGAAAAGTTTGCGTGACATAATGTTAAAAATCACACATGAAGGACACCTAGGTATAGATCGGTGCAAACGGCAAGCGAGACAGGTAATGTTCTGGCCGAATATATCGCGACACATTGAATTGTATGTGAGACGGTGTAAAGTTTGTCAGGAGCACTCAAACGCCCCAACAAAAAAACCCATGTTGCCCATAGAGAAATACTAACTTGCCGTGTCGATAAACAAAATAAATCCAAAGTATTATATGACAAACATTGTAAGGTTTTACAAGCATTAAACAAAGGCGATTCTGTTATATATACATATATATCGATGGCAAAACTAGAGGCAGGGCTACAGTAATTGGTCACGCCGATACTCCCCGCTCCTACATCGTACAAAACACAGTAGGTGCTAGGTACAGACGTAACCGGCGTCACCTAATAAAGTGCGCAAAAGGCGACAATGTGTCACAGAACGATCATATCGCTGGAGGCGATAGTGATGAGTTTAGTGACGCATTTGAGGATGCGGGTTTTAAAGAAGAAGATATAGAATGCACTCAGTCATCAACAGAATCTGCAACCACTTCTACAAAGCCCACATCGCCACCTCCATCACTAAAACCGAGGCCTGCGCGTCAGCTAAAATAGCCGCGCAACAGCAACTCGCAAAAAAGTAGTACCTACATGTACATAATCTGACTTATAGGTTTCTAACACACTGCGTTTCTATTAGTCATTTTTATGTGAGATATTTCTCTCTTATTTGTAATTTAGAAAACGTAGTGATGCTTACAAATTTATAATAGTAATACATACATACCTACTTACATTTTATTTCCTCTCTTTGTTCATTATGTTTAATCTAAATATTAGTTGTTGTGTCTCTTTTTCTTTAAGGGGAAGGATAGCCCGTAGCATGTAAGACAACTAAGTGATTTTATAGTAGATCACAATTAAAACATTATTTTCTTAGGGGGGAAATGTTGTAGTGTATGATCTGTCATTATGTCAATAAAACAGTCGTAACCGAACCGTGGCTGGTTTCACTCGCATCCCGTTCCCGCTCACAACAATGACGAAGAATATCGAAGATCTTGCACTCTAAATGTATACTTTATCTGTCGGGTTCCTGCTACTTCTATGTGTAGTTTCAAATGTGTGTATGTGTGTTGTGTACTCACATAGATCTGGCGCGAGACTGAGTCCCTCCCTGCAGCGCGCCAGGCACGCGAGCGCCTGCTTGGGTTGCACGTCTCCGCGGAGCACGCCCAGCCCTGCCAGCCATCCGTGCAGGTGGTGCTTCATATTGCCTTCCGTGCCTGACGGATGATAAACACAAGGATATTAAATAATAAATGCAAATACATTGGAAACAACACACACAAAGTATTTGACCAAATCTCATAAAAGTTTAAGGACCGAGAAACTCTGCCGTTAAACTTTCTGCTTTTGCAATGCCTAAAATAAATGTAAGACACATAGAATGGAACAGACAAAAATGTAAATTACGTATCAATCGAAAAATAAACATGCTTGTTTACGGAATAGTAACGAACAAAGTTGCTCACATTCATAACTAGATGGCGTTATTTTCAATTAATCCCACTCTGTTACTATTAATATTATAATCAGTCTGTATCAGATAGCTCGAGAAAATAAATGAACAAATTCGAACTTGTAATTAATGAGAGCTACGACTTCAGCTGCCATTGGTCACCAGTTCATCCCATTTAATTTAATTATTCTCATATTATATGACACAGGCTATAAAAGTTTCAACAATTTTATTTCACTCAACGTCAAGAAATGAACGATCTGATTCTTTGTAGACTAGACATCTCTACTGGACGAATATAAGCCCTAGTTTTACAGTAACAAGGACTAGTATACCTTGCCAACAAGCTCCGATGACCATGGTAGTGTTGACGTCGTGTGCGGGGTGTAGCGGCCAGTCATCGATGACCTCCGGCCCCTTGCCGTCAGTACTGTGGTAGGGCTCTCCGTCGATGTATAGCTCGACGTTCGGGAAGCGGACGTTGATGGCGTAGTGATGCCATTCGTTGTCGCACACCTGCGGGGAAAAGTATATATTATTTTAAAACAGTTTTTATCTAAACGTCTCAGTTTAATGTAAAAACTACTGCTTCTGATACGGATGATGACGATGAATGCGATGATGTCAAAAATGTATGTTTCCAATGTTACAATCTACGATGAAGTTCTCTTGCCTAAAAGAAACGGATATATTCGTGATTTGATAACACACAGTTTATATCTATTTAGAAAGACCCCAAAGGGATACTGGTTATGGGTTTCGCACTATTCATATTAACAATTTTGATAAGAATAGTGAAAATCGTTAAGATCGATATGAAATATGTTACCCTGAAAATCAGAAAAATCAAAGCCGTTGTTTTAGTTTTTGGCGCGGGCACACGGCAGGCAAATATTTATTTACTCGTATTTTGGCGAAAGTTGAAAGTAGCGTCATCTAGATTTAAATGTGAGTGACTTACTATTACTCTAACAAAAGATTAAATATAAGACACTGAAATATTGTAGTTTATTAGTACCAAGGAAGTTTTGCAACAATGGAAGGAGCCATAAACTTTGCCTGTTTGCTACTCAGGTGTATAAAACGTGTCCGCTTCATTCCGACTTTCTGGTCATACACTGTGTCAAGTTGCGTCACGTGAAGATAAATTAATTGCTAAAATACGTGATAATCTATTGCATTGCTTTACGCCACTTAACTAGTGATGTACTAAAACACACGTACATTTTTTTACACAAGACTGATACAATTACGATTGACCACCAACTCGCCTGATGTTAAGCGACGAATATAAAAATACTTAGACATTTATATTTCCATATATTTTTGGCAATAAATAGTGGACACGGTGTAAAACACCCTGCATTCTATTTATTAAGCGTAGCGATAAATACTTAATCTAGGGTTAGTAATTATAAAAAATATACTCGTATGACCTTCGTGTTTATTAATGTACGTTCATTCATTTTCACACATTCATGTTGATTCGTTCATTCATGTTATTGTGTACCTCCGGGATCTTCCACCTCCACTCGGCCGGGCGGAAGATGTTGAGGTCTCCCTCTCCAAAGTCGCGGCGCAGGAGCAGGATCAGCCGACAGTTACGCACGAACAGGGCGTAGTGGTGCCGGTTCATCTCTACACACCGATATATTTCAATTAATGCCTCGTATAATACTAAACATTATTAAACATGTATAAATGAATTAAGTAACAACTTTTTGAAATCGAAATGACTATAAAAAAAAATACTTAATTCAAATTTTCGTTTGGCTTTTAAATTGTAAGTATATAATACTTTTTAATAGAAGACTATTTATTTTTTGGTATAGAAAAGTAGAACAGGTCGTGAGAAAGAAATATCTCAATCGATATCGATATAGTATATCTACAATATTAACGCTCGTATGGAAATAAGAATCTCTATCACGGAAGGTAATGGCGGCAATTCTGAACGCATCACTGATTACATTTTAATTTTAAATAAATAAATAAAGATTGCACTGACTGTGGTCGTCGGCGAGGCAGAGCACGTGCTCCTTCCTGTGCGGGTCTCCGTCGGGGCGCGGCGCGTGCCGCAGCCAGGTGGAGATGGAGAAGGAGTTGTAGAGGTGGTGCGGCAGCACGGACTCCGGCACGATGGCGGACGTCGTCTCGCCGTCGAACTCGAACATCTGCTCGCCGTCGCGACCTGCGCACCACACACCACACACGCGTACGCATATAACGTGACTTATCTTAAATCACACTAATTATATTATAAAGGCGAAAGTTTGTGTGTGTTTGTAAGTTTGTTACTTCTTCACGCTCAACGGCTAAACCGATTTTGATGAAATTTGGTATTGAGGTAGCTGACATCCTGGATTAACACATAGGCTACTTTTTACCCCGAAAAATAATATCTCCTTTGGTATGTTTAGTAAAACAGCGGGTGACAAAGCAGGGCGCAGCTAGTGTTGTTATAAGACAAACAAAATACCAAGATGAATGCTTTGATATCTCAAACAATAAAAAAGGTTAAGCTGTTTAACATCTGAAAAATATTAAAGATTGATTGAAATAAATATTTTCGTGATTAGCGGAGCCGTCTTGTTTGTCCAAGAATGTATCGTCGTCCTCCCTTTATTTACTGTTGATTGGACCCAGTAGGTATTTAAATAATCGGCCAAGTGCGAGTCGGACTCGCGCACGAAGGGTTCCGTACTATCATCTATAATACTACAAAGTTTAGTTCTGTTTATAAAATAACGAGAAATCAACGAAAGTCCAAGTAGTAAATTGCAAACTTATAGGTAGGTTTTCGATACACATCCGGGCACCACGACGACGCTCGCGCGAATACGCGCGGTTATGGCTCGCTCCGTGATGTTACCTCCCCCGCTACCCGCGCGGCCGTTGCTTAGCAACCGCCTCGCGCTCGCGCCACCCCCACACCGCGGCGCGGCGCTCGCACCGCGTTTAGATGCACGGATTATTTTCATTTAGTTTTTATGTATTAGATTAGGTATTTATTTTTATAGTTAATATATTTCTGAATATTTACGTACAAATATTCAAGTTTCTACCTGTTAATTAAGATCGAGTAAAAATTGCTTAAAAATTACGTTTGTTGTATGGGAGCCCCCCTTTAATATTTACTTTATTGTTATTTAATTATTTATTTTGAAAGGTAATATACAAGTAAATATTCTGTGAAAATTTGAAGCGTCTACCTATTACCGTTTTTAATATTGAGCAAAAAAATACGAAAAAAACACGTTTATTGTATGGGGACCCCCTTAATATTTTATTTTTTTTAAATTTTAGTATTTGTTGTTATAGCGGCAACGGAAATACATCATTTGTGAAAATTTCAGCTTTCTAGCTATCACGGTTTATGAGATACAGCTTGGAGACAGACAGACAGACAGCGAAGTCTTAGTAATAGGGTCCCGTTTTTACCCTTTGGGTACGGAACCCTAAAAAAACACATATATTACAGATTTCAGTACACAACATTTTGGGATGGTTCGATTACATGTGCACTTTTTTCCCTTGACTGTCGAGGTTTTTTTTCAGAAAATGTTATATAATATTTACTTACCTGAGTCAGGTTTCAGTGCTTTCGCCCATTCGTTCCCTGCTCCAGGGCTGGGAAGGAGATCTATCGTGTTCGACTGCAATCCTGAAACATGGAAACACGTGTAACTGAATATCCTAAAATTTTGTAAATTGAAATTACTAGATAATTTATTCCAACAGCTACAGTCATAGGTATTTCATCCAGACGAGTACTAGGTTCTATTGAATCTTGGAATCCGGTAAATCTAAGCTATATAATGGAACAGACAGCTACGAAGTGAGTAGGAAACTACCATCACCTAAGGAGAATAACAGTCATCTGAATATTAACGACTTCAGGTTAATGAATAAATTTATTGAACAGTTCCCAGGATCTAGGAATATATTACAAATCAGTTCGTGTTGAACAATCTCCACGGTTTAGGAATAATTCAGCAGTTTTTACGTGACTCAGTCAAGAAAGTATTCTATCTAGCCATGGTTACCATCTCTTAGCTGACGATTTGTGAACCCGGCCGTAACTGGGATCAGTTGTGATGTTCGGTTGTTTCTGGTCTTTGGAGACTTACCGCAGATGGTCCTCTGCGAGTGCAGGGAGTAGGTGTCCCTGTCGCAGCCAGTGCCCGCCCGGGAGGCCTGCAGCGTGACGGCGGCCTGGATCCTGGTGACGCCCGGGCAGCGCTCGTCCGAGGAGCAGGTGTCGAGGCGCGCCGCGGGGAACAGCGCCAGCGGCCCGGTGCCGGGGGCGTAGTCCACGCGTTCCGCCACGCCTCACAACACGAATTAACGGGTTAACGTCTCTGTATCAGTTTGATTGTAATTTATAAATAATCAGACCAATCACGGACGGTAACTTCGAGACGAATACTGGCAGGCGGCAGCTAGAGTTAAAGTTGAAACACGATTTGCGCTCTTCCTCAAATCCGTATGTCAATATATGTAGCTGGTGGGATTATTAGTGCAGTGAGTGAACTCGACCGTGCTTCGTCTGTGTCATTCGAATAGAGTGCGCTGCCTTCACTCGTTCAACTTGTTATTAGTGAACATAGCGTTTTCTTACATATATATTTGTTTATATAAACTTTATTTTTTATTGCAGATTCTGTATTTTTATTAAGTAGATACAGATATCAGACTAACCTAACAGAAATCACTTGCTAATTAATTTACTAAGACCTAAGAGTAAAGTTACGATAATTAACTAATAACGGCAAATGTTTTACCAATGCTATATAACAGTATTATTGTGAAGGAAATTCGCAGTAGAACAAATTAGCAGCCAGTTACATGCATTACGGCAGTAATCCGGATCTGTCCGGATTAGGGAGCGTAATTAATACGACGGATTGTTCTGGACTGGTACTGGCAGCAACTAACGTCAGAATGGCGCCGTGTTTTGTTTTCACAACACGGGTTAACTAAACATAACCCTTTGTTTATGGTGGCTTTTTTAAAATATTTTTATTTTTACGTTTGTTAAGTAAGCAGACATCGTGTGATTTGATGACACATAGCAACACCTACCGGGAAGTCGCCGCTGTTTCACAATACGGTTCGATCGCCGCAAGATACTGAGAAACGAACTCCCATGTGAATCCAGGTGTCATGAATTGCGAAACATAAATTTACTTTTGAGTTATAGGTCACTAAGTATGTCACTTTTGTTCTTACATCGACATCAGTCACATGTAAATTAGTTGTAATTAAAATTAAATTTATATTAATTAAATAATCTTTAAGATTAATTCGGTTTTTTTGCATCCTCAACGACAGCCCAACATAATTGGCGCAGTCGGTAGGATGCTCGCGGTCGGTTACGCGTGAGAAGATTTCCGTTTTCCGTTTAACTACCGGAAGCCGCCCGTGTGGTTTTCTAGCCGCATCCTGAGCATCCGAATCTACGTGTTGAGCTGCCCAGAGGTATCCAGACATTGATAAGCAGAGAGACCCAATTAAAACCCAGGTGAGTACACTAGATTCTTTTTAGTGGTTGCTCGCTTCCTAGCCTTAAATTTTCCTAGTGTTACTAATTGAATTGCCAAGATTTTCCTTCCGCGAAATTCGTTGGACCCTAGATTAGTTAGAAGATATAGACAAGAATATAGTGATAGTTTAAGAAATATTAGCCTTAATGAGGCATTTAAGGTTATGTTAAATATATTAAGTATTTTATACACTAAGGAGGTAATTTTAGATCTTAGTTATAGGGAATATTTCGATCTATTGAAACTAGGATACTATTTTAAAGAAAATTATATAATCTTGGTAATTAAGTTTCCAATTGCCTTTCCTACTAACTATATCCTATACAGGTTATCCTTAGCCCCAAATCATGATAGCAAAATCCTTATACCTGCCTATCCATACGTAGCAATCCACGAGAAAGGTCTATTGTACATAGAGACAGAATGTCCGAAGTATAGCCACGGTCACCTCTGCGAGGACAACTTCAGCCGCCACTACGGGGAACAGTATGACTGCATTCAACAGCTGATACTAAAGCAGCATATCCACGAGTCCTGCCGATTCACTTAAGTAACCCTGTCGTCTGAAGCGATGGAGCAACTAGACGACCGCTACTATGTACTGAGCTTTCCCAACTTGATGAAAGTTCGTTTAACCTGCTCTCAAGACCAATATGAAATGATACAAGGGAGTTATCTAGCAATTATTCCTAAAGGATGCGCCCTACACACCCTGTCATTCTCTACACATAACTATCACGACCAAGTTGAAGGACAGATGCTGAAAATTTTGAACATAGCTATCAACAAGGAGAACCCATACAAGTTACCTGCAAAGAAAATGTTGCAACATAATACTATCGATTTGAGCCACTTACACTCAACTAACTCAAGGATTGCTGTACAAGAACCAATGACTTTGGAGTCTACAAATATGAACATCGTCTATTATACTACTGTACCTATCTACGTGATACTCGGTGCATCAGTACTCACTACCGTCACCGTACTCATTCGCCGTAAGCTGAAGAGAAACATTTTGAGAATTAATTCACGAGACACCATAGATGAAACACAGAACCGTCAAGAAACCAAAGATAGCAGCCCTAGAGGTCCATTGTCCCTATCTGCACTATTCTCGACGAAAGTCTCCAAATAGTTGCAGATCTTGCGGAGGGAGATGTTAAGTAAGCAGACATCGTGTGATTTGATGACACATAGCAACACCTACCGGGAAGTCGCCGCTGTTTCACAATACGGTTCGATCGCCGCAAGATACTGAGAAACGAACTCCCATGTGAATCCAGGTGTCATGAATTGCGAAACATAAATTTACTTTTGAGTTATAGGTCACTAAGTATGTCACTTTTGTTCTTACATCGACATCAGTCACATGTAAATTAGTTGTAATTAAAATTAAATTTATATTAATTAAATAATCTTTAAGATTAATTCGGTTTTTTTGCATCCTCAACGACAGCCCAACATAATTCGTTTACTTTATTGAATATGGCCGCCATATTTCAAAATACACAATAACTAAGTAAACAAATCACGTATAACAACTTCTTAGTGTTTGGGTTTGTTTTTGTTGTCATTCAATATGGCAATGCGGTTAGCATGCTTGGTACGCTATGGATGATTATGATGAAGATGAAAGTGATGTTGTACCTTTCCAGCCGGCGCGACAGGGCTTGTTCACCTTGATGGTGACCATGACTGGGCTAGACTGCATCATGCCGCAGTCGTATGCCACCACGGACAGAATGTGGTTGTGCGACTTCTCGTAGTCCAGGGGCTCCGTGTTGCGGATCACACCTGCATATATACAGTATACCTCTGATGGGATCTTGTAAAATACTGTGGCCTATCTGGTCAACATAAATAATAATTATGGAGATATCATTTTACTATTAGATACTAATCGATTGAAAAATAACACAAATGAGGGCTGGCACTGGCATGGCTTAAAAGAGATTAAAGAACATTTCCAATTTGTTTCTCAACGTATGCAAATGCATACAGTATTAAATATATATTCATATTGGGGTATAACAAGATTTTTATTTTTATTAACGCGATTACTCTACTAAATAGTTTTTCAAATGTATCTCTATTGGGTACGTCTTTGCTCCAGAGTGTCACGTACCCCCTCGGAAATTGAAAATTTTCTTTATCGATAGATTCTATCACAAAATCGTTTTTTTTATGTAGAAATGGGTTTGCGCTTGACTGCTAACTCGCCTAATGTTAAGCGACGTTTAAAGACACCCAGATTATAACTGTCGGAAAAGATCCACTCAGGAAGCGTATTCAACGTTATTTCCTTTAAGCACTTTCAATTGCAGATCTCAACGTCTCAATGCTCCACTTCGAACGAAAAACAAACCATTAAAAAAAAATGTTGTCTGTAAAGTTAGTTTACGGACGATAGTTTAATGTGACAACGTCATAACAAAGCATTGATGAAATGCAAACGTTACAACGAGCGTAATGGGACAATGAGCGTAAAGGGACAATGAATCATCCTTTTTCGTGCGTGCAGCCGGCGTTCATCGATTTATCGTTAAGATTTTCGTATCGTTTAGATATTCGTTGTCACGTCAAAAAACAATCTCTTCTCAGTTAAAGAAAGTGTAGTTAGTAATGTAATGCCGTCACCTTCGTTGTCGATAGCGAAGGGTTGACTCCGGTCGGTGAGTATCTCGTACTTGCAGACGTCGCCGTAGCGCGGCGTGCAGTCCTTGTCGACGGCCTCCACCCGCAGGATCTCCTCGTAGACGCGGCCCTCGTCCACGCTCTGCACGTAGGCGGGCTGCGTGAAGCTGGGCGGGAACTCGTTCACGTCCGTCACGGTGATGTGCACCGGCACTCTGCAAGGTCGCGACCACGGGTCATCACCAGATTCTGCTCTTACTTCTACTGAACATACCCATCTACAACCATGTTTCTATTTTTAGCGACTTCAAAATAATGAGGTTTTTATGTTTATTACCGCACAACTTCGTAATTTATAAACCGATTTGATTATTTTTTTGTTTGAAAGGATTTATTTTCAGATTGGTCACATAGAAATTTCATCTAAATCGGTTCAGTAGTTTGGTTTTTAAACAACAAAATTGCGCATTTTGAAGACATTTGTTTCAGTTTTTTAAACTATAATTATTTTGATAGCACATCCTGAACGAGACAAAAACTTAAGGACCACTTTTTGATGGTGAAGAAAATCGCATTATCTGAAGGAACATAATATATTAAAAAGTTTACCTTTCGGTTGCCTGTGACAGCAATCTTAGCTACACTCATTATTCGGTAATATATTGCCTGCTAAACTGTAGGTCGTAGGTTCGATCCCCATCCAGGGCAAACATTTTGTGTGATGAGCATGGATGTATGTTCTGTTTGGGTATTTCTATGTACCATAAGTATATATTTACAATAAAAATATGTATTTCATCAGTCATCTAGTTTCCATAGTACAACTTGCTTTGCTTAGTTTGGGCTAGATGGTGTTAATAATAAATGTTGTACGAAATGTTCACCAATATAAAAAAAAACATAATTTACAAAAAAGTGTGAGTACTAAAATATCTCACGTGTTAGAGTATGATCCGTCGCAGCCGACGGCGGCGATGTCGAACTTGTAGTTGCGTCGCTTCTCGCAGTTGAGCGGGTAGCGGACTCGCAGCCGCGCTTCGTTCTCGTCTATCACCATGATCTGGAACACAGAGCACGCGCCGTGAGCGAACGTGTGCATGAGCGAGCGATTTAGATTTAAATAGACATCATTTGATAGAAAATAAACTTAAATATATAAAATTCATAAAAGAAATACTGTTATTTCCATAGATATTGTAAATGTTGACGGAGCGTTTTTTTTTTTCTTTTTCTTAAGAGTAGGTTTCAATTCGATGCTGATATTGATATACGCAGAATATCCTATTAGCATGCATATACATCTATGTGCTAATAATAGGGTACTACATCAATTGTACTGGTTGTGACGAAACATTTCTCAATATTTACAATTAGAGTATTCACGGTTACGGTATGTTTCTCCTTGCGCTCACCTGGCCAGAGACGATAAGCCAAGAACACACCTAGAATGGATATTAAGTATCCAAACGCCTTCAAAATATTTTTTCCGTAACGAAATATATTTTATCGTCAGATATTTTGGTCAACAATTTTTTCAAAATTGTTAGGGGGAGATAGAAACCATCAATAGTTTTACAGTAAGTATAATATTTGTTAAGATCATATCCATCGCGAAAACGTTTTAAGCCACTAGTACTAAATTAAGTATTATAGATTCAAACAAAGATAAAATACAAAGTTTTAATAATAATCAAGTTTCGCTCCCGAACCCCGGCGGAAGTGTTTGCCCAAAATAGCATTAATATTTCACCAAAAACAATGTAATCCCCTCGGAGAGTTCCAATATCGTACAAATCCGATTTGGGTAAACTAACCCCATTACGGGGAAGAAATACCCATGACTAATATCAATTTCCCATAGCGGCTCACGGCTCATATTCATACCGACATGTAGGCAACAATCAGTACCTAACGTACACACAACACGAGGTACGGGTTATGGCATAAAATTGTTTCTTAAAACAGCACATGTATTTCTACAATTCGTTAATTCTCAAATTTACTGCTAATACCATAGCTCATATTTGACATGATTAATTTAGCTCCGTGGATCTGAACATAATATATGAAAATGTATTTCGTGGGTCGCAGATTATGTGACAATCCCGAGAGCATTAGACGCAGTTGTTCATAGGACTTATTAAGATATTAGATAGAAGAGTATTAGTCACCTCTTACCGCGACAACCGTGTGCATCAGCCGTCATCTATCGCATTGACCGTGCCGTGAACCTCGCAAAAAATTGCTACTTTTCTGAATAGGCTTAAATCATGGATTACGGTCAATTTTCAAAAAGGCACTTAAGTAGACACACAAATATCTTTTTTTATTGAATAGATCTACGATTAACCACCAACTTGCCTAGCATTAGGCATGGTGTGGCCGAGGATGGAGCTCCTCGATCTAGAAAACGCTAACCATAACCCACCTACCACCCCATAACGCTGAGTACGGATTTTTATTATTTCAATGAGAAATGGGTGGTAATGTGCAGACTTTTTGCTAATCGTGTAGTAAAAAGGGGAGGGTGGATTTAGGTCGTGATGCTCTTGTACACACTCGCCGAAATTAATACTACTACAGACTTTCGGTGAATGTGTATAGTATAGACTGTATAGAGTATAGAATATAGACAGACAAGCTACTTTACGGCGGTGCTCGAGATTCTCGGCAAACAGTTTGTCATCACTAATTTAATTAACCTCACAGCTCGCCGGTCAAACAACTCTAAAGCTTCCAGCTGATACTTGGCTTCTCCAGCAGCTGGTGGCAGCAGTATATTCCACACACGATCAGACCTGGGGCTGATATAAATAAAGTAGCTGTCCCGGTGACAAGTAACGTCTAATTTTATTGAGGATGGCAAGTTTTCTTTGAAACTAAGGTTTTTGGATATATGTATAAATACAGATGATGAAATTTGTAATTGTACAAAAACCTTTGACCACACAATACCTTACTATAAAGCTAACTGTCGGGCTGGGTAAACACTAAATTCGAAAGTAAATCGATTTATATACTCTTTTACGAGTAATAGCTAGAACGGTCTTGATAAAACTTGGCAAGATTTAAATTGCCGTTACAATTCTGCATTTCTTTTAATAACATTGCTGATGCACAGTACATTGGCAGCGCCAAGGCGTTTCGTGATTCAAATCTGGCTAAAGTTGAGTCACTGTTACAAAATCTATACATAACCGAAACTCAGTACAATACGGGATCCGTTGATCCGTACAAAATGTAAATATAATTCTTCCAGTCGCCTTGGCATGTGGAAATATTGCGTATTACACTAAACGTCCTCGATACGTTAAACGCCGATATGGAGGTGTTATTGGGGTCCCTCGTGTTACAGGGTTGAGGGGGATTTTATTGATATTGGTTTTTGAAAATAGGTTTTGTTTGATTATAATATTGAGCGGGAAGGCAGGTGGTATTGGATTCAGGTTCCAACCGGTTGCGTTTATGTAATTGCTGTGGTTTTCTGGTGATTAACACCACGATTGTAAATTTCACTTATGTCTACAATATTTCGTAGACATTGTACAGGAATTTAGTATCTAGCAACTATTGTTATTTATCATTCAACAACTTTTGTATAAGTCTATTCAAATCTAATAATTAATTGCAGTTTGTAGGTACATTATAGAATTACAACAATTCTCAACTTTTCCATTCCACAGAAGGAATGCAGTACTGAAACTGGGCTTATTACATTCATTACATTCATTGCTTATTACAAATCAGTTGACAAATAACTTAGCATTATATATATTATATATTCAAAAAAATACTCAAATGAGATAAAACCTTTTCTATGTAAGAAGACAATACAAACAAAAATGTATTTTTACAGCGGTCGAATGAAAATATAAAACTGCAGGTGTTCTGCTCTAGGCGAGCATACGGCGTGCAATAAAAGGTATGTTTCACTTTAATTTTACTCCTGTTTACCGCAACTGTATACCAAGAACGCAGTTCCAAGTTTCTAACAGAACTCTGGAGCTGCTATTGATCTTGTACAAGTTGCAATTCTGTTTCTTTTTATCCCGCTTTCAATGTTTCTATTTTATTTCTCTCGACTCTTTAACTGTTTAAATTGAAACGTCAAGTTCAGACTTGTTCATTTTGAGTGTTTGAGTAATCCTGTTCTAAGTGACGTAGGATGAAGCAGTACAGCTCAAAAGATATATTTGAAGACGCCTGTTTTTCCTTTCTTTCCATATATTTTCGGATGTTATGAACCCATTTTGATTTTTCAGTATTGATGTTGATGTCAGATGTTTTGGACAAGTAAGCATGGAACAACACTTAAAAACTTCAGACAAAAATACGACTGAGCCAATTTTGATTAAAACATAAATAAGAACACTCTCCATCCAATCATCTTTCCGAGAAAAAAACAGGACAAGAGCGAGTCAGACTCGCCCACCGAGGGTTCCGTACAAACTAGTAGATAAAGGGGGGAAATTATATATTTTTTTAGATTTTCGTTTATAAATCGAAAAATATACATCGTAAACATATTTAAAAACCTGTTTTAATTAATGCTAATTAAGCTCTTTCATATGATACCCAACATGATACGGTTAATTCACTTTAAAATTTCGACCCTCATTCCTTGCATAACGACACTATTTTTATGTGATTTAATTAAAAATGTCCGGTTTTCGGATTTTTTCCTATATGTGCATTCTAACACAATGCTTCTTGCCAAATTTCAGAGTTCTAGGTCAACGGGAAGTACCCCATAGGTTTTGATTCCTCTGTGAGTGTCGAAATATGCGTTTTTACGACATATTCGGTTGTAACTTATTTTTACGAAAACTGAGAAATTTTATTTTTCTTTCTGCAGCAAGATACTATGGATCTGCGTATATGGTTTTAATTTCAACTCGATACCTTCACACATTCCTGAGATAAAGGTCTTGACACCCGGACGGACGGACAGACGGACAGACAGACGGACAACAAAGTGATCTTATAAGGGTTCCGTTTTTTCCTATTGAGGTACGGAACCCTAAAAACGAGATCAAAATGGTCCTTCCGTTTGAGAGCTACGATGCCACAAACACGCACACACACACTGATAATACACACGTCAAACTAGCAAATGGGAGTTAAAAATTCAAGTTTTCAGAAGTTCAACTTTTAAGCAAATGCAAGTACACGATTATTCATTTGCCAGGTTCGCGGCGCGAACGTTTGCGGTCCGACCCGCATTTAAAAAAATACTCGTAAGACATATTTTATATATGTTTTACGGCGAAAATCAATCGAATTGGTCACGTGCTCCATGGTTGAAGGACATGGATCGATCGGACGACGGACACCGCAGTCACCGCAGCGCAGGAAGGGATATGTTATGGTTGCGCTTGCCTGGCGGTCTACGATGGACAGAGTTTACTTGGCAGACATTAGACAGCGATTCAACCTGATTATTCATAATAAAACTATCGAAAAGAAAGCTTATTCCACAATTGAACAGTCCGCGCGATAAAAATGGAATTCAAACGTTTCGTTCGGGTTTTTGAAATAGCCACCATGAAACAATGACGCTTGTTTACTATGTAAAAAAATATTGCTTTTTCGTATTCGTTTTGATTTAAGGATTTTATTTGTGTAAGCGGCTGCCTACTTCACAACTTTGGTATTTGAAGAGGTATCTATTAAAAATATGCGGTGATTAGAAATCACAGTTAGAAATCCTTGTAACGCCGGGGTACTCCCCGGAGCGAGCAAGTTTATTGGTTTTCAAACTTGCATCGTTTCTAATAATACTCAGCGCCGTGGAGAAAACTTTGCGCTTCGCTTTTTACGCTCCGCTTTTTCCGCTCTAAAATATCGAACTCGAGATAATGACGGAAGCCCGACTGGTCTAGCTTTTACAAAATAAATTGAGGCTATTATAAAATTATATTTTGAAAGACCTTGAATAAAGTCTGCTTGAATTTTTGCACATTTTAAAAAATAAACTAAGAAGATAAGAAATTGTATTATATCATGCTGCACCCATGATATAATAACCCCTGGTAAGTGTAATAAACGAATTTGAATTTGAAAATACTTTATATATTATATTATACGTGTGTGTGTTTTTATGAGTTCAAGAAAAATATACGTGTGACAATCATAGAGATTGACTGACGAACAACAGTTGATTTTACAAGAGAAAAGATTTTGCTAGAGTTGGAGAAAGAGACATCATACATTTTTTCTTATCTAATTTTTAAGGAATAATGTCTACCTTCAGTGCACGAAGCCCATTTTCAGGCATCCGGCGCTTTTCATATATATTTTCACGGCTTCCAGGCGTGTTAACAACTAAGGTTGAAATTCAAGACGGAGTCAAAAAAATACGGCCTTACCGAAAAACGTTAACTTTGATCAACGCCTCAAATTGTCTGTCTTCTTTCCGCAAGTGTCATTACGTATCAGCGTGAAGCTGATATAATATCTTGAGCATTGTTCAAGAGTTATGTTTTCGGTCTTACCATAGTAATGGAGCCACTGACCTACACTATCCACGGACTAGTGGCTCTTTGATATTATGCATTAATTTAAAAAACTCTAATTTTGTTTATCTGAAATAGGTAATCTCCTTTTAAGATCTCATGTAGCAAATCTTGAGTATTATTCGATTAAAGGTGGATAATTTAATTTCACATTAAACTAATATATATTTACTTGTGTGTCCTGTACATACAGAAATGGTTCTAAAACACTTATCTTTCTCATTCTTTTGTAAAACAATTTTGACAACAATTCACGTCGGCAAGCCAACAGCCGTCTGATGCAAATGCTAAATAACTTCTATAAATAGGGAAGTGAACCTACTTGAGGTTCACTTCCATATTTATAGAAGTTAAACCACTAACACATTCCGTATAAATAATAAAATAGAATTAGAATATGTAATCCCTAGTAAGGCAATTTTCGTAAGAGCTTCCATGTCGCGTCTCTAACTCGATGCATGTCGCGTCTCTAACTCGATGCATTTTTGCAAAGTGCAACTAGACTAAGTAACTGCTCTGTTGGAGTAGTACGTTTATCATATACACATTCCGGATCCGGAACAAACGTCCGGACAGGTTCCGGACAGTTTTGACCGGATAGCACTGTACTATACAATACAAGAGATACATACTATAGGAGATTTTTTATAGTCGACAGGGTAAGAATTTTTATCACATCTCACCTGATATGGTCCAAGGTGTTAAGCACACCTTGCCTAGAATGGGAAGTGGCTCTTAAATGAGGCTGTCGGAAATATTATAGTATTATGCAATGTTTTCCTCGCCATGTTTCTCCTCACAGCAAGCTTAATCTCATTGTTGAGATTTGAACGTGCGATGCACGCACAATCTACTAAGTTATTATCAAATTAAACTTCCGAGTTTTTGGAATGAAAACTTCTTTAGCGGCGTTGTGCATTTTTTTGATGGGTAATTTTTTTTAACTCGCGTTGATCGTCAGATTAAAATTCGTAATACGAAAATTCGTAAGACGGACGGATTATTTTAGTCAGAAACCTATTCTAACGTTCTGCATTTAAAGTTCATTATTGCATGTACAAGTTTGTCCTTCTAGCATGACGTCATTTCGTTGCGCCGAATGCTTATTTTCGACACATGCACGTAAGACTCGTTAGCTCAATAGGTTAGAGCACCGATATAAATTTCAATTTGTCCATCGGAGGGCGGAGGTTCAAATCCTTCACGAGTCAGTCTTGTTGCTATTTTATTTTTTAGTTTTCACTTCTGCCGGCACTCCCGGAGTGCAACCCGTTGTTTTTGTCTATATTTAACGTACGCAATGAAACTAACAACATTTAGTTACAAAATCTTCATTGTACAGATCCGTGTTCCGGCCGATCTGAAGCCAGCTTCCCCCATCCCTAGCGTATTTGTCATTGTGTCAGTTACATTGCGGAGGCAGCCCGACTAGGGATGCAAATTGTGCTTGTTTACGAGCAATGTACCGCATCATGTGATTTACGGCCGGCGTCGCCGCTCGAATGAGCTGGGTGCAGGTGGAGACCGTGCTCTGACTACTTCTTTTCCACAATATTGTGAAGGTTTATGAATTTAAATGAGACAAATTTTATAAATATTTTAAGGTTTTATAGGAAGACCTTGTAGGGTGGAGGATTAATAATTATTACTTTTTAGTTTTCTAAATGCTACAAATCTTGGAATTTTCAAGGCTAGAGTGAATAGATATCTTTTATTTTATTTTACATGGAAAACTAACAGCTACTAAATGAAAATGATAAAATTAATGGGAACACATTAGCCATTCACAGTTTTCGCTTATAGGTACAATTCCAAAATTCAAGTGCCCATTTCAACAAATTGTGTAAATATACAGATACAAATTACATTATATTTTTATCTTATTCTTTTTAGCTAGCTTTATTGTAGTGCAATCATAACATTTTTTTGTAGTATCAAAAAAGTCTTTTGAGATTATGTTTTTAAAGTATCTTGCTTCATTGTATACAAATCAAGACACTTAGAATATTTAGCGTTAAAATTGCTAGATGTTCGAGCCATGAAAGAGTTCCTACGGTAGTTGGTATCGTGGCGCGAGGTGAATATCTGCAGGTAGTTTCTACGTGGTGCTGAACGAACAGGGGTCACTAGACCTACCCTGGCCAACAGTGAAGCAATTCTATTCAAAATAATTTTATGTAAAAATGTGATAAATTTTATATAAACTTATTATAAATATATATATACTTATATTTTAAATTTTATACGCTCCATCCTCGACCACAGATCGTTTACTGTCAGGCGAGTTAGTGGTCCATCGTAGATCTGTTTCTTATAACAATAATTTATAGTTAAAAAAACAACCTACTAAACCAATTTTGATCTATCCACCTCTAAAGTATGACCTATCAAACAATAAAATAATCACTTTTTTTAAACTATCACGGTCATTCATTAAAACACTATTATTATTAACGGGATATTTACCGTGGTTCGCGTTAATTTTGAGCTCCCGATATTTCGGCACAGTTACATGCACCATGTTCACGGGCGACTGAAGAATGCGGATGGATGATACGGTTAAAAGCAGACATATCTGTCTACCCTCTTTCTTTATCTTTTACTGCGAAGAGCGTTATCACTGGCACTCGAACTCAATTGATTGGTAAATCTAAATATCCCGTTAATAGTAATAGTGTTTTAATAAAAGAATCATCGAAATCCATTCATAATTGACAAATCGGAATTAGTTCAAGTTAAGGCTGACCCCACATTAAGCACCGCGTGCGCGCCCGAGAAACGCGCACGCCTAATGTGCCACTCTCGCCGTCATCAACTGAACGCCACAGGACAGGACTTAGGACGTATACTAAAGACGAAACGACGCAAAATATCCTATCCTACCTTTCTAATTTTCAGAACGCCCTCACGCAGAAAATGACAAAATGTCCGACACAAGTGCAATTTCTCGTCTCATTTCACATTACAACGTTTGCTAGACGTGTACTGTATAAATCTTCTATCGTGAAGATATTGAATAAGCACGTATAAATAAAATAAAGCTCTATCGTAATGTTCTCCATTCTGAAGTAACAAATGGCAATTGGCAACCAATCAAGTTCTATTACTGATACTCTTTCTCGAATTTGATTTTCTTTGGAGTAGCAGAAACACACTGGATACAAGGCGCTTCCAATTGGTGTTTTTGAAAATCTTTGGGGGAGACCTATGTCCATCAGTGGACTTCTAATGGTCGAGATGATGAAGATGAATCAGTGTCTCCAGGTCGTCGAAGCTAGTTACCTCGAAAGGCGCCTCTCCATGGTGCTTGTTGTTGAGTATGAGGAAGGAACAGAGCGGCCCCCGCGCGCGGATGGGGGGCGTCACCTCCACCAGGGTCTCGTTCTCCCGGATCAGGCCGTGGTAGCCCTCCTCCGGCTCCGCTAGCTCCAGGTATGGCGTGTCTGCAAAGAAGGAGAAGCAACTGTTAGAATACAGAAGGAAGATTCTTGCTCTCGCGCAAGAGCTCGAAGAGTCAAGAAGTCCTGAAAATGCCTCGTAAAGAGGTGAAACACGTGACTAGAGTACCAGCTTGAAGACACCGAAGCAGAAGAGTACCAGCTTGAAGACTTCGAAGTAGGCAAGAGTACCAGCTTGAAGACCTCGAAGCGGAAACACACTAGACACTATGTTTTTGAATATGAATTTCCGCAAAGTAACGCCAGATTCAATAAATTATCTGCCGATTTAATCAATATTATATTAGTTTGAATATGTAAACCTGGAAAAACGACCCCTGCATTCTTTTAAACATTTTACCATTTATATTTTAGTGTCACAACCGTAGTTACAACTTAATCCATGTTAAATTCAGACCTTTAAAAGCGTTAATCTAAAATCGACGCATCTGTAAATCTATTTCAGTCAAACCAAACAAAATCACTAGTCACATTTCAGTCCAAAAACTTCAAAAACGTCAGACTTACTCTATATAAGTATTTTCCGAAGCGTCGCTCTATTTTCATATCCCTTTCGTATACAAAAACAGACTTAATCCGGCGCAGAATCGCTCGTTAGTTTCGCATTCCCCGGGGCATTCGGGCCCAGGCTGTAGGGGCTGTAGGGGCTGTAGAGGCTGTAGGCTGTAGGCATACGTAGCGCAAATACAATAACTGCCGGCCGACGTGTTGTTTCAATTCCGCCGGGTTCGAAACCCGGTAGAAATAAATTGACAATTTGTGTGGATAACGTAGATGAAACATTTCAGTGAGTTTTTTTACCAACTTCAAAAGTAGTTTGTTTTTCTTTTAATACGGATACTTGTTAAACTGTAATTATTACAAAATGCAGTAATTACAAACTGCTATAGTTATCATTGCTGTTAGATTTATATCTACAAGGATCCTTGATAACTCTAAGCAACATGCCAGTACATTACTATTTGTGGTAATATACATTTATTTAGCAAAAATAACGTGTATTTTAAATTAGACTAATTTTAAAGAAATAAGTCACACTTTTTATTTTCTTGTGTTATTTCATTACCAATGTTAAAGCCGCGAAAACGTTCTTCAACATTTCGCGGTCTCCCGGCGTAACGTACAAATTCAAAATTCGAATATTGAATTATGCATGAACAATGAACTATACACAACTACCCCCTGGAAACAAATTCATACAGAGCAGGTACATATTACACAAACCGAACACACATCCCTGGCTTCCATATCGACACATGATTTCAGCAAAATAACTCCAGTACCTTTCTAATATTTGCCAAAGGACTTCGCCTTATTACCTTAGCAAAAGTGGCGCCCGAACAGGGACGAACAAAAATCTTTTTTCGGGCTGAGGTATGGTATATTCATATGATAACATTTACAAAGGCACCCCGCGGATTCCGTACGGTTCTCTGAGCACTTTGTGCTTTCCGGACTCGGGAAGCAAAAAATGTTTACAATATATGTACTTGTTTTCTTGATTATACAGGAGTAGCAAGTAGAGATGGAATTGAGATGCCGACCGATGATATCGTTTCATGCACGTCAGCTATCGCTGAACAAGATATTGTTGAAGGAGTATTATTCATTGTCATTCCACAACCTCACAGGAAGGCCACTGCTGGACATAGGCCTTGCGACTTGCTTGCATTTAGCGTCTTCCTGCCACTTGTATGAGGTCATCTGTCCATCTCGTGGCTGGTCTTCCTACGCTGGGCTTGCCGGTGCGTGGTCTCCACTGGAGAACTTTTCGGCCCCATCCGCAATAAGTTTTACGTGCTATTTGCCCTGCCCACCGCCCCTTTAACTTGCTTCAATTAAAACTTAATTACCTGCTAACTTACTTGTACACTGTTTAGCAATTAAACGTTTGTTCCCAAGAGTTCACTCTGGAAAATTGTGACAAAAGATATCAAACAAGAATTTTTAGCCATCGTTTATATAAATCAGTCCCGAAGGCTTCGAAACCCCTTTCAGAGGGAAAATGTAGGAAATGCCGTGATTCAATGAAAAAACTCATTAATCTTTGGCGGATACACTTTTTAAGGTGAACGAGGAATGATGAAGATTTTAATATTTTCTGACTGGTATGGAAAACATGTTCTGTGATAAATCGTTTATTTTTAACCGGCTGCCCAAAAAGGAAGGCACTATTTTTTTGGATACAAATCTTAACTAATATTAGGTAAAGAAGCGACAGTAACATTATCTTTTCACGACTAACGGCTGAACCGACAGTTATGAAATGTACTGATGCTACGGATTATCATCACCATCATCGCCGTTTTTCATCACTACGCGGGTGAGACCGTAGGGCACAGCTAATAAGTTATAAATTTTGGAATCAAGTATTTTATTTTACTTTTAGTAAAAAAAAATGTTTTGCTTTAGTTTATTTATTTTCAGGGTTGTATTACATGTAATTTGAACAGCTGTGGTCAAAATTATCGTTAATTATATTTATATTCTTGGATAACAAATATAATATTTAACACTAATAGTCAGAGCATAAAATACCTTTCACCTAGATATACACCAAACCAGCAATTTCCTCTAGTATCCCTGAAACACCTCATGTTTCCTAAACTCTCGGCCATAAACTAGCTGCCAAAAACGATAAAAGCTCTCGCGGCGCTCCATCGTCGCCCGCTTTACAACACGACGTATGCGTCCCTCGACCGCCACTCATGAATGCAGATCACTTCCCTGGAAGGCCGATAAACCTCCACACTAAATTATTTAAAAGGCCTGCACAAGAGGTTCTTAAACGGTGGTCCCTGCCACAAGCGCTCGTGAGAGGTTCTGAAGTGGTCCCCGAAATTAACATCTAATACTGAACTAAAAACTAATTTAGGTTTCTACATTCAGTAAGGATCTCATTGTTTCGTCGTTCGTCTGTCTGTCTGTTCGCCGTTTAATTCATAGATTTGGAATGGGTATAATTATCAAAAAGTCAGAAAAAAAGTGAAATTTGATATATGCCTTTTAGAGCGACTCCTAATAATCCTGAATTTCATATAAAATTGTTCAAACAAATCATTACTTGCGAGTGTTGTGATTTGTACCTAGTATATGTTTAGTCTATTGAAAGCAAACATCCCAAATGTACAAACATATTGAAACCACATTAACCTGAAAGTCTACATGTCTACTCATGACATGCATCGTTCAAGTCATGTCCTCCCGTGCATGCCTAGCAAGTACGTACTCGTTCACAGAGGACTGCACGCTTTGACTACTGTATAGTGTATAACCTACATAAATACATAAATAATGTTATTGAAGCGTAACCAAAGTACAGTACTAATACATCCGGGAGTATGGTATTCTGTTAGGATGTAGAACTATGTAGCATTAAGAGCACTGCTGTCCTTATTAGTAGTCTCCAGTTTTGCCACGACAGTCATCATCTCAGCCATAAGAAGTCCACTGCTGGACATAGGCCTCCCCCATGGATTTCCAAAAAGACCGATTGGAGGCTGCTTGCATCTAGCGTCTTCCCGCCACTTGTATGAGGTCATCTGTCCACCTCGTGGCTGGTCTTCCTACGCTGCGCTTGCCGGTACGTGGTCTCCACTCGAGAACCTTTCGGCTCCATCGGCCATCAGTTCTACGTGCTATGTGCCCTGCCCACTGCCACTTCAATTTGCCAATCCGCTGTGCTATATCGGTGACTTTTGTACGTCTACGTATCTCTTCATTTCTGATTCGATCTCGTAGAGAGACTCCGAGCATAGCCCTCTCCATAGCTCGTTGCGTGACCTTGAGCTTCCTTATAAGGCCCATAGTTAGGGACCACGTTTCAGTGCCGTATGTCATCACTACACCACGACAGTACTTTTTCAAAATAAACTACGGATTTTTCACCTTTGAAGTAACGAGAAAAGAGATAAATATATTGCAGTTGAGCGCTTCATAATCGAATATTTCGTTGCTTTCCATCATAAGTTAAACCAAGCTAAATACCTATATAAGAAAAAATTAAAAAAAAAAAAAACTACAGAAATACTTTCATTGTGCGTACCGCCAAAATGTGGAATACGCTTCTCGGATGGGTATTTGTAACTGGATAATATAATCTGGGTGTTTTCAAACCGCTAGTGAATAGCTTCTAGGTAAGCGTGCTTCATCGTAGACTGCAGCTGTCGCTTAACACCAGGGTAGTTAGAGGGAAAATTTACTTTTGAAAGAAAATAATGTACATAACATAATTAATAATAGTTTATTTTCTATGTAATGGCATAATGCAGACATTGTTTCAGCTGCACCATATGCAGTGAACGCAACAACTCTCTAAGTATCGACACTGCACCATGTGGAGTGAACGCAACAACTCTCTAATTATCGACACTGCACCATGTGGAGTGAACGCAACAACTCTCTAACTATCGACACTGCACCATGTGGTGTGAACGCAACAACTCTCTAACTATCGACACTGCACCATGTGGAGTGAACGCAACAACTCTCTAATTATCGACACTGCACCATGTGGAGTGAACGCAACAACTCTCTAACTATCGACACTGCACCATGTGGAGTGAACGCAACAACTCTCTAACTATCGACACTGCACCATGTGGAGTGAACGCAACAACTATCTAACTATCGACACTGCACCATGTGGAGTGAACGCAACAACTCTCTAACTATCGACACTGCACCATGTGGAGTGAACGCAACAACTCTCTAACTATCGACACTGCAATAACACCAACATTACTCGTATTTCAATAATTAACACAAATAAACTCACTACCGCTGCACTATGCATACAATCGGGAATAGATTATAATTATTAATACACAGGTGTCTGCATCCACTGACTAACTTCTCTTTCATATTTCCGGACCCTTGTATTGTATTTGAATGTTGGTACTTGCGTACAACTCATATTTTTCAACAAATCTAAACGAACCTAAGTAACCTGGTTCAGTAAATTTATAGACTTTTTTGTCATCGGAAATATCTGACAAAGGGGGAATATCTCCCTAAAAAGGAGGAAATGTGCTGTGGCGCTTTACTGACCGATTTTGATAACATTTGACAGAATTGTCAGGTAACTACTCAAACCTAAGCAAGAATTTCAAATATGAGTATTCTTACAATTACTCTACTCAATTAACCTACCTATGAAATTGAAAACAGAAATAAAATTAAAAAGTGCATAGGTAAATAAGATAGTCTTGTAAAGCATTCGCTTCGAAACCAAATTCCTAGGTTAGGTAAATAGTAATTTTTCCAGCTAAATCAAATGTAAATAGTGCTACGAATTCTGTGCAAAATCTATTGCAATGTTATCCAACAGAAAGCTTTTTGTTCAGAATATTTTGTGCAGTAAACAAAGGTACAACACAAATTGAAAACATAAAGAACCTAACTAACCTAGCAGATGCTAAAGAAAAAGCTGAATTGGAAACAAATTTAGCAGAAAATGTATTTTTCCGAGTGAATTGCGAGTTTTTGTACATTTTGTTTCCCTTAAAGAGAATACAATAACTACGCTAGAATTCCCCTTTGCCTAGCAAGCACGTAAAGAATGGGATATTCTAGTTTTCATAAATGACATTTCTTCTTTCTTCTTAATTGGCTTGCGCTTGCATTTATAATCAAGTACCTATACAAACAACATTTCATTTAAATAAAACTTTGACAGTGGCTGTCATTTATTTATTTATTATTAAACTACATCTGCAGTCAGGTCTATACATATTTCGTGTTCGAACGCAAAATAACTCCATGACATTGACGAAAGCTCACAAAAGATATTGATTCTAAATTCAAGCAAGTGTACAAATCCAAACCAAACTTTCTAAAAACGCTTTTCGATACACATTTCAGTTGCCAGACTTTCCACAGACATAATACCCGTCACTCACAAACATTGCCATGTCATTACCAAAATTACATTAGCGTTCTCGCTAATATTTGTGAATATATTTAAAATTCATACCCATCAGGCTCGAGACATGTCCTCTAATATTAAACCACATCGGGGAAACGTTGAAACGAGCCTGAGTAGGGTTACCAGCACCAACTTCACGGAGTCCTCCACCCAATGGCCCTTCAGAGTTTTGTGATAAAACGTCACGGTGCTCGGTTCAAAACGTTTATGGTGGTATGGTACTTTTAAGCCTGTTTTCAGATTTGTGTCAGGGTTAAGGAATATACATTTTATTTTATAATTTGGGTCAAAGTAAGGGAGCATGTGTTTTTTTAACTTAGACAAAGTTATTTAAATTTCATTAGACGAGGTCTAACCTCGTATCAACTTAATTTTAATTCATCATCATCATCACCATCATCACTCATCAGTAGATAATATCAAAAAAGTATGCGTTTATAGTGCCTCATCTGGGGATAAATTACTTTGAATGTAGGTACTTCACAAGCCTTACAGTACCTACTCTGTTAACTTTTGATCGATTTGCAATGTCAATCGCAAAAAGACACGTAACTTTAAACATTGCCACAGAAGTCATTCCTTGTTATTTAACATTTTAAACCAAAGTCCATAGTTTCAAAGTAGAGCTAGAGGATTAACTCCCGATATCAGTATTCCGATACCCCAAGGCGATATACCCTCGGATCTCCCCAGATGTTTGGAAACTAGGCCATAGTCTGGGGAAATCGGAGGACATGGCAACCGCGGGACTTGACAATACGAACCATTTAGAAAATGAAAACTGTCTTCTGAGCGTCACGGCGCGGGCGTCTCGCGGGCGTCTCGCGGGACCGTGGACTCACGCTTAATAATATTATTTTTGATACGAAATGTTGCCAGTGATAAGAACTTGTTAAACTTGTAAAGGGGGTTCGATAACATGTTCATTTTAAACTTTGAAGATTTTTGCTTTCGTTTCCTATTTAATGCCGTCATTATTCTGAATATACGAAATTCAACTTATGAAATATAATATATATTTTATTTTAGGTCCTATTTTTTGACATATACATATAATGAATGTGAATGAACAAAAAGGTAAGACGAAATGAAAAATGAAATGAAATTATTTTATTCCAGATGTAAATCCATAACAATTAAATTAAATTAAAGTATAAAATTATAAAATCAAGTAAATTAAATAAAAATAATAAATAATAATAATTATATATAGGAATAAAGAAATGAATTAAATTAAGAATAATAAATAAATTATGTGATCGGCGCGTGATACGCCCTCCACGTTCGATGAAGGGGACTAGCGTCCCAGTCTCTCACGGCAGCCACAAGTGCGTTGTCGGAGCGGTGCATGGCGGTGCGCGTGCCGGCCGCCCGGGTCCGCAGCAGCGCCTGCCAGCCGGGCGCGCGCCCCGCGGCGAACATGCCGCTGGCGCTGCACCACCGTGGCAGCCGGAACATCGCGCGCCACGCGTCGTTATACTGCACCCGCATCTCGCTCATGGCGGCCTTAGTATAATTGCTCCACAGTTCCGTCGTGTAAACACTTGTGCAGTAACTAATGAAGAGCTGATTTTTTACCGCCTCACTGCAGCGGTTGAACCTTCTTGCCAACATATTGGCTCGCACTGCGATCGCTCGTCTCTGTCGCTGTATGTCGGCGTGATCCGATAGGTCAGAGGTCATCATGTGGCCGAGGTACTTTACTTCGTCAACTTTTTCCAGGACGGCGCCACCCAGTGTAAGTGGAGGCAGGTCTTCTCGGCTATTAGCACTTTTGAAAATCATGTACACCGATTTATCAGGATTATAAAGCTATTTACTGTTCTATATTAGCAGTCCTCTTTTGACAAAGGTAAGACGATATTTACTGTTCTATATTAGCAGTCCTCTTTTGACAAAGCTTCTCTTTCCAATCTGATGTTAATCATATAATATTGCGTTGTTAGTGACTAACATTTCTTCCCAACGACTAGTAAGAGGTCTTGTTTTAGTTATTTGAACGTATTTTTCTCGTCGAAGTAGTTATGGCCAAGGGCGTCGGCAGCTGCCCCCCCCCCCCCCCCCCCAATTTCCAAAACGAATATTTGCGCTTCGCCTACAAGCAGCGCCTTGCCACATAATATATGAAGTCGTCTGTCCATCACCTCACTAAAACCAACTTAGCGCAGCTTCTTACAAACTTACAAAATGTAATTAAATAATTTTCTGACCGCTTGTTTCCTAATTGCATGTTGTCGGTGCTTATAATTATGTTAGCATTTAGCTCTAATTTGACTTATGATCGTGTGTTAATTACAACAATATAATGATGTATAACATGTTGGTACCCAATAAATAAATGAATGTATGAAACAAACTTTTACAGAGTTTTTTTATCTCTGATCTTTTGTTGTCTCTGAAGTCCATTCTTCCAACAACAAACGGAAAGATCAAAGTGACGAGATCTAAAATGAAGACAAATATTATAGGAAATTCAGACATAATCTTTCTTCTGAGTTTTCCAAACAAATATAATTTCGTTGTTTCCTTGGTATTGTATCATCACAATTAACGAAATTGAAAAGATGGACATGAAATTGAACCATTTTAGTTGCCAAAGGCAGTATGGCCAAACATATCTAGCCTGCCCGTAGGGCGAATAAAAAAAAACAAGTTGTCAATGATAACTGAAGCGACATCAAATTGTCAAATTCGAACAGAATTTCGCACCCGTTTCAAATATGTATTTCGACTCCAAATCAAAATTTCAAATATCTTCATAGATTTTTTACTCTATGAAAAATCCCGCCCTTATTATACAGGGGCAGCGTAACGTTCTATTTTCCGTTTGTGGCGCGTGCTACTACCAATCTTACTACTAGTGGTAACACCGATAATTGAATTACCTTCTTACTACTTTAGTTGAAAGTTGTTAGAACAGCAATAAAAAATAGCCACTGTTACTACCGTAAAACTAAAACAACAAAAAAAAAACAAAATATGATGAATTTGTATTTTAAACAAAATGTAAGTAGGTATTATGCTTATGAAAAAAACTTGAATTTAACCAAAAAATTTAATACAATAAAACCGGCCAAGTGCGAGTCGGACTCGCGCACGAAGGGTTCCGTACCATTATCTATTATTACATTCTATGGGTAAAACATTACTAAATCATTAGTATTTAATTTTTGGCTTCGCGCATTTTGCTCATTCATCCAACCAACCAAAAAAGAATTAATTTATAAGAAACAGTAAATCACTCGAGAGGTTAGCTGGCTCAATATCGGCCGTCATCTATCCAACTCAGGCTCGAGTGTCATTTGTCACATTACGTCAAAACGTCACACACACTTCTTTAGCTGACTCGAACATGACATGTCATTTTTTCCACAACTATGGCACTCAAACGGCCCTTCATCATTTCGTGTGTATTACATTTCCCAACTACATTTAGTTATGTATCACGTAGACGTGTTGTAATCTCGTATTACTTGAGAAAGTTTGATTGTAAGACTCCAGATGTCAATTTTGTTTTTTAACCGATGCTGGATATAGCTGAAAATCTTCGAATGCATGTGTAGTGTTGCTTGGTGTACTTTTTCGCTTCGATAATGCGCTGTTTCAGAAAGTCGTTATCCATGACGCTCCATACATTTTCTTCAAAACGGCTGCGTCGATATCGAAACAATATTTTAGTTAGAATCATTTATATTGGTGAAAGAATAGACTTAAACCGAGACAAGCAATATCTAACAACGCACATTACAGGTTTCAAGCACATTCTTTAAAATCTGTGTTACACAATATAATGTAGAGAAAACCCCTTTTGCCTTACTTTTTAAATTAGTAAGCTAGCACAAAAGGACTGTTGGTAAAAATTGTTACCCCTTAATGTTAATGTTTTTTTTTTGTTGACATTTATTTGTATTTTCAGCCGACTTCAAAAAAGGAGGAGGTTCTCAATTGAACTGTTTTTTTTTACCTCAGAACTTTCGACTGGGTGAACCGATTCACGTGTGCTTCCATTTTAATTTGGTCCAGTTATGACAATGGCATCCATGAGAAGTTGGATGCTTCAGTTTTTAAACCATAATTATTAATATTTTAATTGCATTTATTTATTTGTATTGTGTTACCCTGTGGTGTGACTGTGATCTATAAATTATTATGTAAAATAAATGAATTTAGATTCAATTAACGACAATTATTTACATGTCATTGCTATTTATAAAATTTCAATTTTATAAAGTAGCATAGAAAAGCTTCTACGTTTGAACACCAGCATGATGGAAAGCGCTGTGACCAAAACATTCAGGTGGTATTTGACAGATGGTTCAAGGAGCTAGCTACAGTACTCCACACTGCAGACACCACCGAAGTTAAGCCTTATAAAGGCTGAAAAGTTGATCAGGTGTGTAGGAAGATAGAGGTAAGTAGACTAGACATACTATTAAATTACTATTATTTTGGTCAAAGTCATACAAACTTATCGTCTTACTTATAAACGTATGTTAAAATTTTATTCACTGAATAAGGACTTGTCACTTTCTGTCAGACTTTCTTCTGTCGGAATAGTCGCGCGCGAAAACAGAACAAAACACTGTTTAACTAAAATACGCTTATTCAGCGTTTATAAGTAAGACGGTTAATAACCAATGAGGGTAAAACAAGGAGACGCAGCTAGTATTATTTTGCAAATGTACTGATCCAACACAATATCTAGAGTATCGCATTAGATATTTATTCAAAGTACGAAACATATTAATCACAATTAAAGCTTTTACCCGCCGACAGGTAATAAATCTCTATCATGGCAGAAATAACTGCGTGCGATATTAATCCAGACTACAATAATACTGAGTTGTTTGCTAAATCATTATTGAAAAGCCCAAATAATATGACAGATATGAAAACTGGTACAGTCAACCACATGCGTTACATACACCACCAATGTTGGAACTAATAGATAACACTGTGGGAGTATTGAAGTAGATGGAACGCACAAACACTATCCACTTTCGACTTGATTGCGATAAGAAGGGTTATGTTTTTCAAATATATGAATGTTTATATGTATGTTATATATATCTATATTTCTACTGGAAAGCGCATGTCCATGATTTAAATAAAAAACTCAATAGTTCTTCATTTGCACTTTTCAAACTAGCATCAACCCTTAACTCAGACGCTCTTGTAACCGCATACTATGGTCTTGTGGATTCATTATTGAGGTATGGAGTGATTTTCTGGGGTAACTCAACTGATTCAAAACATGCTTTCATATCCCAGATAAAATGTATAAGAGCTATGTTTGGACTCAAATCAACTGACAGCTGCAAGCCTTACTTTAAACAGCATGGAATTCTAACGCTTCCATCTCTGTATATACTTGAACTTGCGCTATTTGTACGGGCTAATTGTGAGGTGTTTCCAAAACTGTCCACAAAATCAACGCATAATAGACGCGACAATAAAATATTAACACATAGAGCAAAAACACAATTGTTTAGAAAAAGCATATTTGGAATGGGTCCAATTATATACAATAAAATACCTTTAAGTCTAAGAAATCTTACAACTACCTTATTTAAAAAGAAATTTAAAGCTATGCTGGTAGATAAATGCTACTATGATATTACTGAATATAAAAACGACTGTTCCATATGAAAAAATATTTTAATGTTATCTACATTTAATTTTAATATGACATAAAAATGTTATGGTCAAAAATATATATTTAGTAAATAATTGTATGACATATAAATTAAATAATAATATTGTATTAATAATATAAAATTGTAATAGCGCGCCTCTGATTTGTACGCCTCATCAGGCATAACATGAAGGTCTATAAAACAAATAACATCAAGTGCATGCTACTCATGTTTTATGCAAATAAATTTACTTTGACTTTGACTTTGACTTTCTATAGGCTGTAGGAGGTACTATAGAAACATACATAAATACCCATGTATGTTTCTATAGTACCTCCTACAGCCTAAAGTACAGATTTGATGAACAAACTGCCATTAGATTTGTCTCTCTACTCTCCGAGTTTCATACTCGTAGGCTATATTTTTTGTAGTAATAATAATACAACTATCGCAAAAATGTGCATTTCGTAACCTATAACGTAAATTCTTTTGTAAATTCATGTATTCCGGGCTCCATACGTTTTAAAAACCATTTCATCAGCGCGTTACTCTGAAGATGAATATGAGTGAGTATTTGTAAAGGAACAGAGTACTATAGGTAAAACTCTACAACACAATCAATTGCAGATGTCTATCTCGTAAAATTTCGTGCAACATGTGCCGAAAATATCTCGCTTCCCTATATTACCTCTATGTGATGTGTTCGTACCGACCTTGACAAACTAAGCTAACAGTTTATAAAGCTACACCGATCGTTTATCAGACCGGTATAGCCTTTTAAACTGTGAAATATAACAAACAGATCTCTGTCGTGTCTGTCGCATCTGTGTGTATTCTGTATGTTCAGTGCACGTGTGGTCTCGTGCGCGCGGCTGAGTGTACACGATCAATCACAATATTTGGAGTGTGTTGTATGTGTGTCAGTATCGTGAGCGGAGTCGGATACATTGTTCTTTATTGCCGTGTGTCTGGATGGTGGTGCTCGAGCTGCCGGCGAGCGCTCCGCTGTGTACACACATAGCTGCTCGTGTGTCTGGATGTGGTGCTCGAGCTGCCGGCGAGCGCTCCGCTGTGTACACACATAGCTGCTATCAATGTTTCTATGTTTTACCTACTTTACTGTATTGATATCGTATTTATTGATTTTTAACAGACTTCTAAAAAGGAGGTTCTCAATGCGACTCTATGTTTTATTGTGTGTTTGTTACGCGCTTATTTTGTGAATTATGAAATGATTTTGATGTTTTTTTATAGGTTTGATAGGTACTTCAGATGTGGTCCCATAGACAATTTATTAAATTCGGTTCAGTAGTTTGGTTTTAAACAAAATTGCGCATTTTAACCGACTTCCAATAAGAATTCAATCACATCAATTCGATCGTGTTTTTTTTTGTATGTTTGTTCACCGATTACTCCGTCAATTGTGCTTTGATTTTGATGATTCTATTTTTTGTTTAGTAGGTCATACCCACTTCAGAGGTGGTCCCATATAAATGTTATCAAAATCGGTTTAGTACTTTGGTTTTTATAACCAAATAACTGGTAAAATATCATCCAAGTAATCAAATTACGTGTTTTGACGTCGGTTTTTGCAGTTTTTAGGGTTCCGTACCTCAATAGGAAAAACGGAACCCTTATAGGATCACTTTCTTGTCCATCTGTCCGTCCGTCCGGGTGTCAAGACCTTTATCTCGGGAACGCGTGAAGGTATCGAGTTGAAATTTAAACCATATACGCAGATCCATAGTAAGATACTATGGATCTATGGCTGCAGAAAAAAAATAAAATTTCTCAGTTTTCGTAAAAAAAAGTTACAGCCGAATATGTCGTAAAAAACGCACATTTCGACACTCACAGAGGAATCAAACCCTATGGGGTACTTCCCGTTGACCTAGAACTCTGAAATTTGGCAAGAAGCATTGTGTTAGAGTACACATATAGGAAAAAATCCGAAAACCGAACATTTTTTATTTAATCAGGAAAAGTGCCGTTATGCAAGGAATGAGGGTCGAAATTTTAAAGTGAATTAACCATATCATGTGGGGTATCATATGAAAGACCTTAATTAGCATTAGTTAAAAAAGGTTTTTAAATATTTTTACCATGTATATTTTTCGGTATAAGAAGGAAAATAAATGTACGGAACCCTCGGTGGGCGAGTCTGACTCGCACTTGTCCGGTTTTTTAAATTATGATTACGAAGTCGATTGTTTCAGCTTTTAAATTACAATTACATATTGATATACCTATATTCTAATTATAGTCTATTCTAATCATATGACTATAATTTCATACTACAACAGCTGCAGTCGTCATTTGCAGCAGAAGGAACAGCCGGATTTAAACCTGTTCACACTGAGATAGTGACAATGTCAAATCATCGTTTGGGGTATCCCTTCATTTTGGACAATCGGTTTAAAAAGTACATTTGATAGTCAAAAATCCGTTTTGCATAAAACATCCCCAAATCAGAACACAAAATATACACGTGTTTGAGCAACGGTCGCGGGTTAAGGGCTTGTTATTTTTTATCCCGTTTTCAATTAACGGGCTATTTTTACGAATAACAAGTTGTTACGTAACAGACGACCGTCAACGCAACCAGTCGTGCATGTGGAAATATGTTAATATTACAAAAGTAAATCTGTCTGTTTGTTAACTTTTCTATCATCATCGTCATCTCAACCATAAGAAGTCCACTGCTGGACATAAGCCTCCCTCATGGATTTCCAAAAAGACCGATTAGAAGCGGCTTGCATACAGCGTCTTCCCGCCACTTGTATGAGGTCATATTCTGTCCATCTCGTGAACAGATGACCTCATACAAGTGGCGGGAAGACTAACTTTTAGCGTTAACTTTTCTATATCAGATGTGAACTTGGAGTTTAGTTTAAAATTTTTCATTTCGGTTTACAAATGACGGAGTTATGAGATAACCTCCTCCTTTTTGAAGTCGGTTAAAAATATAACATTTATGCCTGAACTAGTCCTGTTTGTCAGGTGAACTATGTTATGTATGTAACATATTTAAAAAAAGTATCTAAAATTAAAATCTATTGTATGTAATTAGTTAAAAATATAAACATAAAATAAGGCAAACAGTTTTCCAGAAAATACTAATCGTACACTATTTATAACTTGTCTGTATCTTCCTAGGACATGCTTTGGAGAGTCTCACTAACAATGTCTTACGTTTATATTGTAGTAAGTGAGAGAATTTGCAGTTAATAGATTATGATGATGTAAAAAAGTGGCCTTAGAAACACGTAGAACTTTTAATAAATAAATAAATATTGGTGGACATTTCTCACACCACCATCTAGCCCAAAGTAAGCAAAGCTTGTACTATGGAAACTAGATGGTTGATATAAGACATATACTTTTTTTTTGTAAATACATACTTATAATACATAGAAACACCCAGACACAGAACAAACATCCATGCTCATCACACAAATGTTTGCACTGGGTGGGGATCGAACCCACGACCTACAGCTCAGGAGACAGCCGTACTACCACTGAGCCATGAGGCCTGCCTTTAATAAAAGTATATCTTGATATTTTCTTAGGACTAAAAATATTTTCCGTCTTTTATTAGTTAAATGAATAATGTATGGAAAAGCAGTTTTACTACTACTTATACGTTTTAATGATATACATTTTCTGTGCTAATGATAACTTCTAACTGATAAGGCTTACTTCTCCAGGCGGACTTCAGAGTCCTGGCACTACGACAAGCTGTCTATTCAGGAAGCAAACAAACTTGCTGTAAAGTGAACCTTATCTCTCTTCCTCTTATCTCCGGTATCTGTTATTGTCCTCCTTTGATGTCACCGGCTTATACAAATGTATTTCGCAGTGTTTTCCTTTACTTTATTTGCCTTAAGCGTCGTAAAATAAGAAGATCCGATAATAATGGTGTGGCGCGTTTTTGACGAGATTTCCTTTCTCGCCGTTTAATTTTTATTGTTTTAGATATCCTTATTTCCTTAGTCATTTTATCTCTATATGAAATGTATATGAGAGATGAGTAGATACTATCTACCTACATCAATTTTTATCATAATTATAGTTTAAGTCACTAAAAAAACCGACTTCAAAATGCTCATTTATGTTTTAAAAACCACACTACTGAACCGATTTTGATAAAATTTCTATGGGATCAATATGAAATCCTTTTAAACAAAAAATATTTTTTCACATCGGTTTATAAGTGTCGGGAGTTATGCGGTAACAAACATAAAAACATATAGTCGAATTGTTAACCTCCTTCTTTTTGAAGTCGGTAATTAAGAATGCTGAAGTAAATAAATATTGGAACAAATTTTCACACAACATCTAGCAGATGGCTGATAGAATACGTATATACTTTGTTTTCGTTAATACATACGTTTGATACATATAAACACTCTAACACTGAACAAACATACACTCAGCAGAAATGTTTGCTGTGGGTAGGGATAGAACCCACGACCTACAGTTCAGGCAGACGTCCTACCAATGAGCCATGAGGCCTGCCAAGTCAGGAGTGGTATCATTACTTTACCAGCAACCAAAAGCTCAGAACACAATTTGATAAATTTAAAACTTGAACAAGCAATAACTCATATGAATATTGAAGTAGGTGAAGTGGAAACTTCGGGTAACGGTAGAAAGAGTTCGGCTAAGTTCGGTCGAGTCCGGACGGAATTACCAAGTTGGCGGCCAACTTCGCAACTTGGCTATTTCGGTTACTTGCACGTGACAGGTCTGGTCAGGGAAATATCGCTGTGGGAGGGAACTTGTGCCAATAATAGGTATTTGTCTATTTCGTTGATTTAGATTAATAGACATGTTGAGTGATTATTTAGTACAAATAAAATGATTTATAATCATATATTAATTTATATGAAAATATCCCCCAATAATTATTTCTTTGCAAATAAATCAATCTGTTTAGAGTATTCTAAACAGCTTTTCTGATTTCTCCATAAGACACAGAAGGTCGAAGCTGCGTGATAAATGGGTCATGCAACTTTCAACCCCGAAAAATGGAAGCTCGTCCGGAAGAGTTTCGCGCGAAGTACGCTGACCTTCATTTAACAAAAAAATCACAGGGAAAGTATCCTCAGCAGTATGAGTAAATTTAGAAAACAGATACGAGTACAGATACTTAATTTTAATCCAAAGTGTTTAATATATTTTACGGCAGTTTTCGTCTACTTTAGCATTGTTTTCTATACATTTCGATTTACGGTTCAATTCTACCTTTGTTTCAGTTACAATGGTAAATCTATCTTATAGATCATTCTTATAGTTTTTTTTATTTTTCGCATCGATATAGCTTCGAGTGGTGTCATAAATTTTTTAACAGTCTTGCTTCAGTAATTTTATAACCAACTCCGATTACACTATGAGTATTTTGTGCGATGTGCTGTTCTATTCAGTGACTACATTAATATCTTGTTCCATGAAAAAAGAAACAGTTCTCGTCATAACGTGGTAAAAGCGAAGTACCCTCAACACGAGTCGCGGCGCGGGGCCACGCCGCCGCGCCGTCACCGCCGCGCGCCGCGCGCTTTTGGACGCCATTCACCAAGTTTTGTAAGATTATTGCCAGCCGATTATTTAACTAATTTAGCCAGATTACACCCGGCCGGAGAGCAAACAGCTAACTTGGCAGACTTGGCACTTATTGCCAGGGATAACTGCTTCGATGGACAAATATTTACACTTTACAGAGTTTTAAGGAAATTATGGTGATTCTGGGCACGATTTTCGTGTTGTTAATAATCTAAGTGTGTAGTGTCCACACTTAGATTATTATGTACTACTTGGGAACTAGTTATGTACTACTTGGGAACTAGTTATGTACTAATTGGGAACTAGTTATCACCTATCTTATCTAAATACATTTTAATAGACAGATTTTAGCTTTTTTAAAAACATTTTCCTTACAAAAGTAAAAAGCCCTTTGCTCCATATAAGATCGTGCTTGTTCCCTTTCAATCCTAAAAATATAAACACTACTTATATAATTTACTGTGACACTCAACACAATTTGTACGTCGAATTTTACACATCTGATAATAATTATTTACGCTCTGAAATCAAAGTCAATGTATACTTTTATGTTGTACGCATTTCACTTTACGAACTAAAATCACACTCAAAGTCACGACAAAGTACTTATTCAACCGAGAAGTAAATGAACAAAGCAAAAACAGTATTTGTAATAGAGCAATAAAAGTTGCTCAAATACACAAAACTCACAACGACTCCGAGAGGCTGACTAAACAACCTAAATAACCTCTTAAAACGGCTTGTCCAAATCCGGGGTGAAATAATATACAACACTATTATACGACCCATTTGCTGGCATCATGGGACGCGCCGCCATTTTGTTTGCGAATTTCACTCGATTTAGTCTAATATCACGCGTTGGCGCTCCTTTAACGCTTAATGACCCTCTTAACATCGGCACAAACATTCTTAAGCGCGATTAAGTACAGTAAAGTCCTTTATCTGATGGTTACAAGACTTGTGGATGACGTCAGTTTCAATAAAGGCTGTAAATGGAATTGGTTACAATAACCAACACACATGCATATAAATACTCTTTTTTAACCCCCCAACCCTAAAAAAGGGGTATTACAAGTTTGACGTGTGTAACTGTGTGTCTGCCTGTGACATAGTAGCTCTCAAACGGATGGACCGATTTTGATCTAGTTTTTTTTCAAAGAGGATTTTACCGAGCGTGTTCTTAGTTGTTTCATCAAAATCGGTTCAGCCGTTTTTTTGTTGTTTCGAGTATTCTAAGCTTATACTTATTTCCTCTAAAGTAAGTAGTTAAATTATCTTTATATGTACTCGTACTACAATCCTGCCACATACAAATGTTTCGCTTCTAATTATTTTTATTAATGTTATACACACGCGTTAATTGTGGGTAGGTACTTCTGACCTTTCTTCACAACTTCTATTAACTTCTTTCTTCAAAAATTCTGTTAAGTCATAATTAAGTGTTGTTTTAAGTATATGTGCTGTATAAATTCTTGCATGTAGTTTGTGCCTGTAATTGAAGTGCCACTCAACATGTGTCTCACTTTTATACCTTATTTATTTGTTGAATTGTCTAAGTGGAGTGGAGTCTTACGTAGAGTCCTATAGATTTCCCCTTTTACAGTCGTCGGAACTATATCAATATTTTTTCCTCGATGGAATAAACACTAACGCACTCCAAAAACATTACCCTCCTACTGTAAAGTCGAGTAAACACAATAACACAAGTGCTTGTAACCGGAGTACATTATTGGCAACACAAGCAGAGGTCGCGACACAAAGGGAAGCCGAACCACGTTGGGCGCCAACGAACTCTGGGACTGCGCAGTAATCGTATCATCTAGCTAGAGTAAAACGCGCGCGACCGAAACAACTTTATATAATATATATATTTATATAATATAAACTCACTAAAAATGAAACCTGGTAAAATCGATTTATCGTCCCCTATTCTACCTAAAAACCAAATTTCATTAAAATTGTTGGAGCCGTTTCCGATATTCAGATTATATATATATACATATATATACAAGAATTGCTCGTTAGGATAGATAGATGGATATTGCTTGGGGCCAACCGTTTGTTTAGTAAAACGTATGCGGAGACATGTAAATAGAGATAAGATACCCTAATATTTATAAGTACATTAAGTTAAATTAACTCTGTTTGTTTCCCAAATAAAATAAAATAATGTATTACGTGTTACTAATAGGGAAAAATACTTCTTTTGATATACCTAGATCAATTTTGATGCGCGCGTATTCATTAGATATGTTACTCGCATTAGCCGTGTTAGTATAAACTTCCCCCTGTCGATCCAGACCGTCTGATAGATAGATAATGGCTATATTGTACATCAAATAATATGAACCAATGCAAACATTACAAAGCACTAGCTTTGTAATGTTTGCATTGACAATTTGACAACAAGCGGCCTTATTGCTACAAGCGATCTTTCAGGCAACCGTAAAGGCAAAACAAAAAGAACAAAGCATTTAAAATAATTGCTGGGTGCCTTTATGGTTGGTAAGCGGCCTCGATTCCATTGGAGACCACAACGTCGCTTAACATCAGGCGAGTTGGCGGTCAAGCGTAAACTTAAACAGAATCAAAACAGTACCATAACATTTTGGTATAAATTATTCAGTGTTCTCTTTCTTACATTCTAATAAAATATTTCTCAAAATTACAACTGTATGAAGATTAGGATAATCAAGGAATATTGCCTTTATTTTTAAAATGAATGACTTGTGCTGAGCTGAAATTTAAATTTATTATAAGGGTTCAAATTCGTAATTTTACGGATAACTTACCTTAATAAATAGCCCATTCTAATTTTCTACTTGGCTTATTCATTCGAGGTAGCCAGGATTTTAGCGTTTTAACAAGAATAAGTGTTAAAAGAAAAAACACAAAATTTAATTCAAATAATTCTTAAACCGTTGCAAAAATAAAGAAACGAGAGGTTAAAAAATGTATTGGTATTGGTACTAAAAAAAATGAAAATATACGCAAAATAATTATTTGACGTTAAGAAACAGCATATGCTGTCAAATAATTATTTTGCGTATATTTCTCAGTTTCTCAGTATATTTCAGTATATTCTAAACATACAGGCATATATAAAAAACACTGAACATGTCTCCATTTTTAGGGTTCCGTACCTCAATAGGAGAAAACTGAACTCTTATAGAATCACTTTGTTGTCCGTCTGTCTGTCCGTCCGTCTGGGTGTCAAGACCTTTATCTCGGGAACGAGTAAAGGAATCGTGTTAAAACCGTATACGCAGATCCATAGTTTCTTGCTGCAGAAAGAAAAAATAAATTTGACAGTTTTAGAAAAAGAAAGATACAGCCGAATATGTCGTAAAAATGCACATTTCGACACTCACAAGGGAATCAAAACCTATGGGGTACTTCCCGTTGATCTAGAACTAAGAAATTTGGCAAGAAGCATTGTGTTAGAGTACACATATAGGTCATCATCATCATCATCTCAGCCATAAGAAGTCCACTGCTGGACATAGGCCTCCCCCATGGATTTCCAAAAAGACCGATTGGAAGCGGCTTGCATCCAGCGTCTTCCCGCCACTTGTATGAGGTGGTAACATATAGGTAAAAATCCGAAAACTGGACATTTTTAATTATATCACAAAAAAATTAGGAATGAGGGTCCAAATTTTAAAGTTCTTTAACCGTATCGTATGGGGTATCATATGAAAGAGCTTCATTAGCATAAGCTAAAACAGGTTTTTAAACATATTTACAATGTATATTTTTCGGTTTATGAAGGAAAATATAAAAAAATATATGATTTCCCCCATTTATCTACTAGCTTATACGGAACCCTGGGTGGGCGAGTAAAACTCGCACTTGTCCGGGGTTATTTAATTAAGCTTCAATAATATTACAAATATACCATAATAACCACACTTTATATAACTCGGTAACTCTGATTTATAACGACCGTTGCTCCAAACAACATCGCATAAATAATTGTTACACACAACCTTTCCTTTATCCTAATCTCAATAGTATAACGATGTTGACGTAATGCGGAACATGATCTTTGATTTGAGAGTCACAGCGTTATAAGATGCTATTGACAATAACATATACTTTTAATACATAAGACACTTAATTTATTTCTACAGTAATGATTTCACACCTTGAAGAAAGATGAAGCATGCAGCAGACTTAATCAAGAAAGAATTGAAGATACTCAGAATATAGTTTTCAGGATACAGATTTTTTCGGGTAGTTTATTGAATTTGAATAGTAGGTATCTTTATTTTTTACTAGCCGAAATCAAATAAAATATTTATTGAAACAGTTACACATTCTAAAATATCAACTTGCAAAATGTGATAGTTGAACTAACGTCAAACGTGAATCATTCAAGATGGCCGACCGTATAGTTAAAAATCGACGGGAAAACATAGAGTGCTCTTGACTTCATAGGTTCAACTTGTTAGTATTAGTGCTCAAACATGTCTTTGGCAATAACTTCAAAGACCGCCTATCAAGTCGTCTAGACGTCGTAACGACCTCCCGAACCAATAAGCTCCCACCCCGGTTGAAAAACCTCCTTTATTGCTGTATTTTCAATTACATGCGTTAATCTGTGAGAACAAGGAAGCGCATGGCAATACTAGATGTTATTGTGGGATGTCGGAATTGATTATGCTTTCTGAGCTGTTATAATGGCATTTATGCTGAATAAAAAATAATGCTTGTCGGATATCGCCGTCTTATTATTTTTCTGAGATTTTTTGTTACAGTGAAGTCACTTTCAATCTTGACGTCTCAGATTTTATTTTTCGTTTTACCAAACACCAATATTAGATATATCGATTCTTCATATATAAAGGATAGTGTCTTTTATGTAACTAATGACAAAATATGAAGTGAAGGTGTGGTAAGTAAGTCATTTTTTTCCTTTTTCTGGCTGGGCATTATAATGAGCCCGGATAAAAAAAATGTTTATTTATTACGAACGATGTATAAAATCGATAGCACTTATCGTTCAGTAAAGCTAATAATCGTGGTTTTATTTTATAATTAACAAAATAAAACTAGCTTACACCAAATATTTGACTTTGAATTTCGAAATTATAACGGCTTTTTTGAAACGCGAAACACCCAAGTTAAAATAATACGGTATAACGACACGTAGTAGTAATAGTATAGCAATACATAACCATACACTTGTCTTAATTCCCCTTCCAGCCCTTACAGGAGAGTGGAGAGGCGAGCAGGAGGGGGGACTGGGAACATGTGCGAGAAGATTGGTTCAGATTGAATCCGGGAGAAAAGAAAATTGATTTCTATTTTGTCTTGATAATGTGGGAATTTACAAACACATTAGGGTTAGACAGGAATTCTATTTGAGGCCAAACTTCGGCCTTAGACTAAATTTATTGACTAACTTTAGTACTAATTTTATTAGTAAAATGTTTCAAACTTCGGTCACAGTAACGCGTCCAACTTACCCCATAAAACAAGTAACGGCTAACTTTTGACCCGTGTGTACATTATTGTACGGTAGATATGCGAGTACTGCTGAGCCACGAGCCCTGGAGCTGCCACAGTGCGGCACAAGTACGAGATACGGCGTAACACGACCGACCGACTAATGAAACTGTACATCAACTACAAAGTTTAAATGAACCTCGAACGCTCGCTGCGCCTCGCCGCGGTTGCCGTAGTTACGGTTCTAGTATGGCAACTGCCGGACTTAACCTTAACTGGAGTTAAACAAAACAGAAATAGTCTACAACTGTTTTATGCGAGTCCTTAATAAATATCTAAATAGTAATATCTTTATTAAATATTTTTTTTTACAAGAAATAGATCTACGATTGACCACCAACTTCAACATTTAGTTACTTGTTTGTAGTGTTTTTTTTTGTGACAATAAAGAAGTTAAATAATTTTAGTTTATTTAATTTGCCTAGGTTATCTTTATTTCGTTGTATTTATGGATACCTGTATTATTTAAGTTGTTTAGGTTACTTTAGTTTAGTTTTATTGAAGTAGGTATACATAGGTATATATATAATTTTGACAAGATAATAAATTATGTTAAAAAAAGAAAGAAAAGATAAAGTAGTTTTCTACTTAGGCTATTCTAGTATAGTTTGATTGAATTATACGTGTAATATATAATTTCGTAATCGTCAAATTTATTTTTACGAATTGTGCAAAAAAACAAGCATTATGCTTAATACGCTTGGGCGTTCTGGTCGACAGGCAAGATATTTAATACGCTTGGGCATTCTGGTCGACAGGCAAGATATTTAATACGCTTGGGCGTTCTGGTCGACAGGCAAGATATTTAACACATTTCACAAATGAGGGTTATGAAAACCATAATAAACGTTCCGGTTGTATGTACGTGTGTTTATATTTACGTATGCTCCATCGTAGACCCTAAACTACTCGTCTGATTTGGTAGTGTGTAGTTCTTTATTAACAAAAAATCACCTAGAATACGACTCTAGTATTATAAACAGCCCTTCTGTCCGTTCTGCGTTGTGTCTGTTAATATATTTCGCCGCTGGCTGTTGTTGAACAACTGTTGAGCTCTGTATTGTACTCATTTTGATCAAATCACTCAAAGTAGACTAGAGGCGTCTTTAAAAAACGCACAGGTAAGTACATATTAACTAAATACTTTGGTCCTTTTTCTGAGTTAGTTTAGTTGAATACTAAGATGCGAGCCATTAGTGTTGATTGAAAATAATATTGATGAATGAAACCCAATCGTCACAGACTCAGCGTACCTGATATCTATGTAATGTACCTGAAACAAAATAATAAAACGGTTAGTGAAAAATATTTGATTATTAATTTTAAAGACCACTCAATCAACCAACGTCCTAATACAGTATTACAAACGCTTCATTACAAACATTTTGAAAGTGGTCAACTTTGAGTAGATATTTTGTTTTTAATATTTCCAACTAAACAAAACTGACAAAGTTATTAAAATGTTCTTTTTGAATCCCACAATCAATAATGACTTATAAGCCGAGTACAGAAAGTAAATACATTAATTAAAGCCCACAAGGGTTGTCTTAAACTCCTACCTCCAAAACTTAAGCCTTATATTAATAAAGGTAGAACCCCTGTCATTACAGCGACGCCCTCGGTGACCTTCCAGGGTCAAGGCGAGGCCTTCAGGGGTGTAAGCTTGTTACCATTTTTACACTGAAAACTCTGTTGGCCTTTTACCTGGAATACACTCATTATATAGATTACGACCCACACGTAACATTTATTTAAATATAAATGTGAATATATATATTAAATATAAATATATTTGTATATTTACAATACCTTCACACTGAAATGGACCAAATAATTTGAATTTAGAATAGACATCTTATAACCATAACAGGCTACTGTTTTACAGGAAAAATGTGATTTCTATAAATGAATAGCGAGTGAAACCGCGGGCACAGCTTGTTAATTGTATATAAGGACTCTAACTTTTTTCTAAGACAAAAATACTATATAATTCAGTGAACCTTAAAGAACAAAACTCCAATGTGAACCGAATAAAAAAAAACATCATCATCATCATCGGAATGTAGCCTAAAATAGTCCACAAGCGACCCTTCGACTAAACCATTCACTAGTTTATTTTAAATCTTTAGGTCAAATTTATAGTCTAGCTGGCTGACTAGTGTAGGTCTAGCTTTTAAGTCAATGTGGGCAGCCTTTAAGTTCAGCCTCACAACACAAGGAAGGAGCAGAAGAAAAATATCTTCTTTCTTCTGCTGTTCTTATTATCATCGTACCATTGCATTCTGCTTCGACAGGGAGTTCCCACTTAGCGCGGTTTTATAGTTTCCATAGTAAACCATTATTTTTACACGACTGCGTAAGAAGGAGGCTAATGTTTGTCGTGTGTATGTATGTAAGTATGTATGTACCTATGTATGTACATATGTATGTTTCTATACAACAGCCTACAGCCTAAACGGCTTGGCCGATTAGGCCGATTTTGATGTGCGAGGTGTCATTAGATTTGTCTTCGCTTCGCGTCAGCTATATTTTTGTAATAAATAGATGTATAAATACATCTCTTGGAAAAATAAAAATAAAAAGTTTTTATCGTAAACTCTAACGAACTACTTCGTAATAAACGAGTGATTTTACTAGAATTATTCTAAAGAATCCGCATTTATAATCTTATAAATCGATTATACGCATACTTTCTCACAAAAAACTTACACTCAACAGCGTATCAAGCGTAACGAAATCGTAAGTTACACTGCAAAAACTGCTTTTCTGCAGTCGGGTATTTTGTTTTTCTTTTAATATACATACTTGTCACCTATTGTATTTGTATTGTTACAGTATTTTTTGTATTTGATATTTCTTGCCTATTGTATTTTTAGGATAGCAAAGGATTACAATACGACCCTTAGCAGTATCGACCAGAGACAACAAATAAAGGGTACGGAACGTGACACAAGATAAATATTTCCGTCACCTAAGCCTCACCTTTCATTTTTCTCCCATATTTTCCGATGAAATTTTTATCCCTGAGCAAATAATCCTGATTCATAGATATCCAAAGAAAAAAGTATTGAAATAAAAACACATCATTCTGTTTTTTTTTAACACGAATAAATCCGCGTTTGAACTCCAACTCGCCTGTTGAAAAGTTACTATGTGGTTGGAGATGAAGCACGCAGACTTAGAAGAATAGTCTAATTGAGAAACTCCTTCTTTTCGGAAGTCGGTTAAAAATAGGATACTCTAAGAACTTTATAGTGTATACATAATATTCTACACTTCTAAGAGTGTTACAATCCCTAGTCAACAAATAAAAATAAAATACGTGTATTATAACACAACATTCCCATTTCTTACAACTACCTACCAACAAAATCTCTGAAAGAAATTATACTGAAAGTGTATTATTAAAGAGGCGTACTCCCCAGTGTGCGGATCCATTACAACCGAAAACTTTCCAAAACATAGTTCAGTCTGGGAAGAGCTTCTCGCAATTTATTGCAGAAGCTGGCAATAACACCGGCCCCCAGTCGGTGTAGTCTAGCTATTTTTACTCGACTGCGTAAGAGAAAGGGTCGTTTTTCGAATATATGTATTTTGTATGTATCTATATAAGCGCCTACAGCCTAAACGGCTTGACCGATTTTGGTGTGTGAGGTAACGTTAGATTCGCCTTGACTCTCGAGTTATGCAATATTTCGTTGTAATAATTATAATACATCTCTCGCAAAAATAAAATATGCATAAGTATATAAATATAGATATCCAGGACAGGGAAAAGTTCACTCTTACGCAGTACATAAGTGAGTATAACCAAATGCGTCGTTATTATACATTTTTGCACTTCAACAAACACTGCCCCTCAAAATGTAATCAAATCTTGCTCATTTGCACCGTTTGCGTAGCATTTTGCAAGCACAAGTCAACTTGTGCAATTTCTTGACCGTTTGTCGCTAGTATTACCTACCTACATTCAGTTTGTAACTTTATTGCGTGGATAAGAAAGAAAAACAAAGGGTTTTCGTTAAAACTTGACGTGAAGGTAGCCTGCGAGTAGAATTAATTAGCTACAGCTTCATTGACGTAACGTGTGTTAGTATTTCTCACTGTCGTGTTTCGTTACTCATTCATTTAACAATTACTAAACATCGCTCTGTTAAACAAAATATGGCTTAATGAGAACTATTACTCGTACGTGAAATATATAATTTTTCACCTAATACAAATTGACCAGTACAAATCAGCATAGTTACAACACGACAGCAATAACACGTAGAAATATCTATAAGTATATGCGACTGTAACCAATCACTATAAAATTTCATACATCCTAAGGTTGTCTGGAAGAGATCGCTGTTAGCGATAAGACCACCCTTTGTGCCATTGTTTTATGAGTGTTTTTTGTTATTTTATTAGGGTTCCGGACCTCTAAAGGAAAAAACGGAACCCTTATAGGATCACTTTGTTGTCCGTCTGTCCGTCCGTCTGGGTGTCAAGACCTTTATCGCGGGAACGCGTGAAGGTATCGTGTTGAAATTAAAACCATATACGCAGATCTATAGTTTCTTGCTGCAGAAAGAAAAATAAAATTTCTGTTTTCGTAAAAAAAAAGTTACAGCCGAATATGTCGTAAAAAACGCACATTTCGACACTCACAGAGGAATCAAAACCTATGGGTTACTTATCGTTGACCTAGAACTATTAAATTTGGCAAGAAGCATTGTGTTAGAGTATACATATAAGAAAAAATCCGAAAGCCGGACATTTTTAATTTAATCACAAAAAATAGTGTCCTTATGCAAGGAATGAGAGTCCAAATTTTAAAGTGAATTAACCGTATAATGTGGGGTATCATATGAAAGAACTTCATTAGCATAAGCTAAAACAGGATTTTTATATTTTTCGATGTATATTTTTCGGTTTATGAAGGAAAATATATGATTTCCCCCTTTTATCTGCTAGTTTGTACGGAACCCTCGGTGAGCGAGTCTAACTCGCACTTGTCCGGTTTTATTACTTTTGTGGTGTCAATAAAGTGTTATTGATTGGTTGACTGTGTTATAAGTAGTTTTGCAAACAATACACCTCGCGAGCACAAACTTTTTGCAACGAATGTATTCAGTCTGGGTTTGATATTGTCTTGGTGCTGTAATAACTAAGACTTCTAGACCGTGCCATTGAAAATATTTATGAAAAAGAAATATCGGCTTCTTTGAAAAAGTTCAATGTACCTATTCGTTTGAATCTTTTATATATTTTGGTTATTTTTGAAAATAAATATCTAGGTAGTACTTCAACGGAAACTAATTTATTTACCAACTGAAAAACGACAGTAAATTCTTAACACATGCTATCGGAAAAGTTTCCTCACTTGGTGAACTTTACATTTTCATTGCCCGAAGACACGTGTTCCACGCTCTGAAATTATGACGTCATAAAGCTTTATTACAGTGTACTTGTCTAGTTTATGTGTACTGTGAGCAGTACTATAAGATAATTATTCTCGAACGATTGTTGGAGCTGTTACATTTCAAACATTGTAAAGGTAATTTTACTTCGCGATTACATATTAATGAATCCACATGTAGGGCGCCAACATATTGGGATAGGTAGCGTTGATTTCTTTATATTCATATCAATAATAAAATCAAATTAACTGAACCTCTTAGTGTATTTCTACTTTAATGCCGACATATTAAAATATGATAAAAATAGCAACATTTTTAGGATACATTTTCTAGTTTATGTGTACTGCGAGACGCGAGTGCTTTACAATAATTATCCTCTAAAAACTGTTGTTCCCAATTGTTTGTAGTAGCCATTAAATTTAAGATTACGTGTTAGTTGCGGTGAGGCTACATGTTGGGTGCCAACATTTTTACGTTAACATCGTCGACTTCGTACTTATACTATTATTATCTTATAAATCAATTTCTCAATGCGTTGGAGAAGGATAGCAACAATTTTAGAAACCAATTTAAAGTATAGTGAAGAATCAACGCTATTGTTGCACCTTTGTGTGTTTAGAAAAAAACTAATAAACATAAAATGTCCCTCTGATTATTAGAGAGCCCAGCAAGGCCGTTCAACGTTTCCTTTTTCATCGACGCAAAAATACCCACTTTACATACCGTATTTACTTACGTTGGCGCCCGACCAGGGACCCATTTCCAGCAAAATTGATCTTGATATTTTCTAGAGGGTAAATAAAAGTTATCTTTAAAAGTCGCGACAGGTTTCAATAAGCGAGATATTATGTTTCCAGTTACTGAGGGCGTGTGTAGCCTTTTGAGGGTGGAATTGAATTTTATAGCTGATGTATGCTTAAACTAGTACTTGGTTGAGTTTTTGTGTGCGTAAATAATTGCATTTAAATTGTGGACATTAGAGAGCGTATGATTTTGAGGATGGCGGCTGGCTAACCAAAAGCTTGTGAATTTACTTGGAAAGTTTACTGAAAGGTTTTACACCGTGGAAAGGTATGTAAAAATAAAAATATGGTTCCAAAAATACTAATTTCTCTACATTAGCAGAGCATCTTTCTGCTTTATTTGTCTGTATGTAGTGAAAGACTCACTGCCAAAGCCAGAAATGGCTGAAAAGGGAATTAATTCCGGCTCCGAATAGCTAGAGCGCCGGAGTTCTGTCTTGCGAGTGTGACAGCTCACATGCTGAGCTTAGTACAGTGCATGCCAACGTTCTTAGACGTTTCGAAGATATTTATAGACCCAAACATCATCCACCGGGTTAATGAGCAAGTATTTTGTTTTGTACAATACGTTTATATATACTATCTTCTAGAAATTAACATAGCAAAATCCTGAAGTGGAAGGTTTAAGTTTTAGGTTTATCTTAAACTATTAGCAAGGTAAAATAAGTCTGACTACAAATAGTTACAAGAGAAGATAATGTAAAGTACGGTACTAGTATCATACTTTACATGTCTGTTTGATGCCGAAATTGACGAGCTGATCCAGATCAGCCCGTGAATTGTGTCATCAGTCGCAATTTGTGAAGGTTCAACATATTCATGCCATGCATAGTTTTCTGTTATTCAGATCACAGGTATTTATATTTATACACCACACTAAATGTACGAGGAAATCGTATCGAAATGAACGTTGCTGTAATACAAAGCGGTCAAAAACTTCGTCGCAATTCGCAAGAGGACTTACAATATGTCTGGACTTGTCGTATGGTATAATCCAGTGAGCCAGTTCAGTAGCTGGATTAAGCACTGGAACAGAGCCGGTCACTGGCTACCCAGCTGGCAGTTTTTTGTTTTCACAGCTCTGAACCGGATTTGGATGGATTCTCGTTTGATACTATAAGTTTAGTTGGCAAAACAAGTGTGGACTTTCTGTTACAGCAAAGTTTCTGCAAATGCGAATACATGTTTATTTAATAAAGTTGTTTAAGTCCATTCCTTTTGAATTTCGGTATTGGTATGTTCAGGAATAGTGTGTGTGAATAGACTTTCTACATAGAACAGATTGGACTAGACTATTAAGCCTAACCTACCTAATTGACTTGTTTTAGAATCGTCCTGCTAAGTAAAAGTATTTTTTAGTTTTATTTTTGCAATAGCATTGAGCGACAATTAGACTTAGTAACAAAATTCTTTAGCACGCAAATAAAAGTGTTAATTAATAACTGTATCGCAAATAATCAGTAGTTACCGACATAACAATATTTTCAGAGCCAATAATCCGATATTGAAAATATTTATACTAGCAAATTATTAACCAACACCAAATGAAACTATGTTGATTATTCACAACACAAAACTAGGACAGATGCGGAAATGGAAATCAACAAAACATACATTTACTAAATTCATATAAAATGTTGGCCCATTCGAAGTGATTCCAAATGGAGTGTTCAAAAAAACGTTTGCGACTCGATGGCTTTTCAATACGTGAGTTTAAATTACAACCCATGTTGAATCCCTTCATATCTCGCGTATTAATAACACGATACGAAGGGTTCCATTTCAATAATGAATTGAGAAATAAAATAATAATTTCTCAAAAATATGTCTTAACAAATAGAATATTATATTATGAACAAAATCAATCGTAATGTGATCTCTTTAGTCTCAGGGGTTTCAAAGTAATCGGTTCAACAATATTGATACAAGATATGAATAGTGACAAAATATCGAACGGACAGAGTGCTTCTCACGATTGATATTCCGTTATTATTTTGCTTCCCAGCATTGATTTAAACATCGCCCTATCCTTTGAATTTTTTGGACGATATTCAGCAGAAAAAACACCCGAGCCCCGATCCAAGCATCAAACAAATTCCAATGTTTTTTTTCATCAAACAAGTTTTCCGCCATCATTACCCCGTTCAATCGCTGTAGTATCGATCACTGGAGAAGATCAAAAGAATATTCCGTCCTAAAACAATATCCTCTCAAGGGCCGATTAAGTCGAAAATTCTGTGAACGTTCCAATGCTGTTCAACGGAGCGAGGCTTGTGATCGAGGGGACGTGGAAAACAGAACTCGATCTTATTAGCTAGTTGAATTCATTATTTAGTGGTGTTTATTAAATTTGAAAATAATATATGGTATTAACTTTAACATAGCAGACAAAAAACAAATATCATTACACGTAGCACCTGAATAGTATGGCCAAATTAATCTGACTGATGACATACATCTGGCATTTTCTAAGTAAAAACTTCTATAGGCGCGCTGAGTACTTTATTTAGCGAGTATTGAATGAGACTGCGCCGTCACGCTCAACTATGTAACGCACGTTAGGTTAAAGTTGGCTCGAGATGACTCAACGCGTCACTACTATATCGCGCTTTCGTATTATTAACGTAGCTTTCATGAAGTTTTCACTTCTCTCGTGTGGTCAAACACACTTTTTTTTCTAACTTTTATTCTGCTACATGTCTGTCACATTATTGACAACGCATTTGTTAATGAGTAACCTAAATTGATAGTTCTACCTTTGAAACTGCGTGTCATTAATTGGCACGCAAGTTCAAGGCGAGCTAATTAACCGACCGTATTTTTATGAATAAAGTGACTAAATACAAGTTTATGTTTCTCAGATATTCTGTGACCGTACAACTTCAAGCGAGTGAAGATTGATTTATAGAAGTTTAAGGGATTTAGCCAAGCTTGATAACTGATTGCCGGCTGTCGCTTGATCAGTAATCCCATTTGTCGAGTCACTTCGCCCTGTGTTCTCAACCCAATAACGGGGAAAATTACAAACGAAACGAGACATACCGTTATGACGCTTTATTACACGGAAAATAATGTTATTTCTTACATGTCAGTGGGATCGGTTTCAAATAAATAAGCAGGTTCTGTAAAAATAAGCTCGGTTACGACTAGCAAAGGCAAACTCTTCAGTTCATAAGTTATTATTTTGTATAAATGAAATATTTTGATGTTTTGTTTTGCTTTTCGTTTCACACGAAAAGTATTTTTCAAAGATTGATTTGGGATGATCAGTTTATTTTATTTGAACAAAAGCGGCCGATATCTCGAGCGTCTATCTCTGAAGTACGGAAAACATGTCAATGTTTTCATTGGGAACCCGAAAGAGGCGGCTTTCTCCTAAACCCCAGATGAATCGGCGAATTCAATTGGCAAATTCACATAATTTATTCAAGTGTGAGGCAACTGAAGCACTTTTACACTTCTTTCACACGTCAATTGGAGCGTCTGGGAATCTCGGCCAATTGCGTCTCGGACCGACGATGGATATAAAACCTTCGAGGACACATGTACACTGTCTCTTATTAAATCATAGGTACTGCACACAGGTCCGGCTTAGAAACTGAAGAACTCCCGTTCAATCCACAAATCAATGTAGTATAATCAATGTAGTATAATCAATGTTGTATAATCAATGTAGTATAATCAATGTAGTATAATCAATGTAGTATAATCAATGTAGTATAATCAATGTTGTATAATCAATGTAGTATAATCAATGTTGTATAATCAATGTTGTATAATCAATGTTGTATAATCAATGTAGTATAATCAATGTTGTATAATCAATGTTGTATAATCAATGTAGTATAATCAATGTAGTATAATCAATGTAGTATAATCAATGTAGTATAATCAATGTAGTATAATCAATGTAGTATAATCAATGTAGTATAATCAATGTTGTATAATCAATGTTGTATAATCAATGTTGTATCATCAATGTAGTATAATCAATGTAGTATAATCAATGTAGTATAATCATCATCTCATAAGAAGTCCACTGTTGGACATAGGCCTCCCCCATGGATTTCCAAAAAGACCGATTGGAAGCGGCTTGCATCCAGCGTCTTCCCGCCACTTGTATGAGGTCGTCTGTCCATCTCGTGGCTGGTCTTCCTACGCTGCGCTTGCCGGTACGTGGTCTCCACTCGAGAACCTTTCGGCCCCATCGGCCATCAGTTCTGCGTGCTATGTGCCCTGCCCACTGCCACTTCAACTTGCTAATCCGCTGTGCTATATCGATGACTTTCGTACGTCTACGTATCTCTTCATTTCTGATTCGATCTCGTAGAGAGACTCCGAGCATAGCCCTCTCCATAGCTCGTTGCGTGACCTTGAGCTTCCTTATAAGGCCCATAGTTAGGGACCACGTTTCAGTGCCGTATGTCATCACTGGTAACACACACTGGTTGTAAACTTTCGACTTGAGGGACTGGGGAATATTGTATTGTAGTATAATCAATGTAGTATAATCAATGATGATATTATACGTAGATAGATTATCCCCGGGTCCAACTCTATCAAAACGTCTTTGCTGGTCACAGTATAGTGTTGAAATTACAACTATCATATCTGCAAAAATCTAGATATTAAAAAAAAAAACTAGACTACACGTTAGGTAGTACCTATTGGTTAAAAACAGTGCTCAAGTGTATTTTGGTTTTGGAGTGAGATTTTCAGCATGAATGAAGGAACGCAGCCAAATGAACGCTCTAAACTGGATAGGTGAGTATAGATAAACGGTTTTTTTTAGTTTATCTAAATTTTAGTAAATTCTAAATATAACAATAGCAGGAGTAAATCATCAAAAAACCTGTAAGGTTTTTATTAATCTGGATCTGAGCAACAAAGTTAAAATAATAAAATAAGCCAGAACATTGGTTTAAGGCTACAAAAGATAAGACGCGTGTCGAGACTGACGGTAATCAGTTTATCGACGGAATAAGGACAGGAAAGTTTCGCGCCTGATTGAAGTTTGAAGGTCTCATTTGTTCGACGGTGTTTTCGTATTGTGGTGAAAGTTTCTTGTTTTTATCGAATTATGACGATGAAGGCGCCTGATACGTATCAAATAATGTTTAAAAATAAACAAGAACAAAATGTTTACATAATCCCGTGATATTGCTTTTAACTAAAATAGTATTCTATTCGCATGCGATTATGAGATAAATCATGGCAGGTAGTACAAATTAAAGCACTACGACAAATTAAACCCACTATTTATAATATGGCGCCCACCGTGAGACCAATAATTCATCCATGGTCCTAATTTGGGCGCCACTTTAAAATGTACTACCCATACTGCTCATAACTATAACTTAACCTAACTTAACCGCTAAGTCGTTCTAAGCTCCGGCATTACCACACAAATCATCCCCATTTGTCCAGGTTTCCCGTATAAATCCGTGACTTATCAACAGATTATACAATAGTTACAATTAATAACAAGATTATCATCTACCCTCTTTTGTAACTTCATACTAATAAAGATCAAGTTCTGTACTTCACTACTTCAAGACAATAAATATGAAAGTTTGTCGGAATAAGCAGTTTGTTTGCTTGTACAGATTTATAGGAGCTCTTTAGACTTGTTGGAAATTTCATTGGAAATTAAAGAACTCAAAAGTTTTCAACTACAAAGTTCTGCGTACTGTCAAGATTGGCACGATTGAAATTTTAAGTAGACTGAAAACTGTTTTCTAAAGTTTTCGCGATTGTCACTCATTAAAATTACACAATTATGTAAAATATAAGTACGCGATAAATCCGTGTAAAATTGCTTAATTTAAATTGAAAACTCCCACTTATTATTTATCGGTCTGATAAAATTGTCAAAGAAACGCGTGAACGAAGACAAAGCACACCAGACTTTGATATTTACAGATTGTGACTCTCAGAAAACAAAGAAAACAGAAATAAATTATTATTAGAAAAAAAAGCAAAGGCAGAGCCTAAAATATAACAACGACTGAACATTTCAAGCTCGATAGAGCTATCGAGACAAAACATGAAGATTTTTGCACATACATATCTAAAAACATGACCAATCTTGCCGTATATACAAAGAATAAATAATAATGTTCTCTAGACTTTAGACATTTATAAACAAAGATAAATTATTAATATCCAATATTGGTATAGTAAACAGCGGGGATTCAAGCTGAATTCGAGTTGAAACACGTCCTTTATTCAGGGTCTAGAGATGATTATCCTAGTACTACGAATTGGCCGGGACAATCGAGTGAATCGAGAATAATCGAGATTGTATTACTCGATATAGCGGCCCAATATCGATAACTGGCCGCAAACAAGCCTGCTATTTGCGCTCCCGCTCGCTCCACGATCTACAGTAATTCGCTCGCATGAACATTATACGTACTAGTTGTTGCTGGCGGTTTTACGCAATACTTTCTCCGACATATTTTCATTTGGAAATAGGTTTCTGTTGAATCTAAGTGTTAATTTTATACATTGTAAAAGTGTTTTTAGTTTTCATTTATTTGTGAAACTAGAAGAACTAGAAGTCTTAAAAAGTCGCTAAGCTTTAGTCTCCACCTAAAGAGTTATACAGACAACGGTTATTGCAAGAAAGGTAAACAGACAGACAGACAGTTACTTTCGCGTTTATAATACACGGTGCCTACAAACGATAAATACCTGCCTGCCACAGCTGTTTTGAGCGCACGCGCGCTTATTATTTATTTTTTGCTTCAGTTGTATAATTAAGTATTTAACTGACATTATAATTATATTACATAGCGATACATATTTGTTAAAGTAGAAAGATAACTTATTGCCTAGATAAACCTTATTTGGTTTTTTGGCAATATTTTTTGTTTTTTGTAACTTTTTATTTATTAAATAAAATAAAATAAGAAAATATTAGTTACAGAGTTATGATTAGGGTCTACAAAAGGCTTACTACTGAAGTAATAATACATTCCTATTTAAGAATACCTCCAGTCTTTAAAAGAAGAGCGCCAAATGGCAGACGACGGATCGTTGACAATCGAACCAACGTTTCAGATAAGTACATAACCTAAATCAGGGTTAATATCTCAATAATAAGCAAGGTATGCACGATGGTCGTGATCACGAGTCCGCGCACCGTTTCGGCGCGCACGCTCCACTGACGCCAGACATCCCTTTGACAACCCGTTCCGCTCCGCTACGTTCACCGGACCATCACCATCGGTGCGTGGATTTAACTATAAACACACCATTGCACCCACGTGCCACAATTATTTTATTTGTGTCCACCCAATCGGCTACAGCCTAAACGGCTTGACAGAGTTTGATGTCGTTAGATTCGTCTTCACTTTACACAAGTATCATAGGCTATATTTTTTACAATAATAATAATAATAGATCTCTCGCAAAAATAAAATAAGCGTTTTTTTTTTTCGGAACCTCCAACGAACTTTTTCGTAATATAAAAGTAGTTTTACTAGATTTATTCTAAATATTACGCATTATAATCTTTTACAGCGATTTTACGCATACTTTCTCACAAAAACCGTACACTCAACAGCATATCAAGCTAAACGAAATCGTAAGTTAGACTGCAAAAACTGCTTTTCTGCAATCGTTTTAAAAAATATCTAGTCCATCTAAATAAAACCGCTGACGCTAATGATTATATTTTTTTTAAAGAAAATATATGTTTTATCATATATTAATTTTCTACCAAACAATAAAACAGTTTATTGGCAGATAAGCTCTCTGTTAGAGTACGATATCCGGAGTTCCATACCTAGTTTGATTTACATTTTGTTAATAAAGTCTTCTAGTAGTTCAGTACCTATACATTTTTTAAATTCCTTTTAAGTTACATTTTTCAGTGATAGAGTTTTAGGCATATTACCATTTTACCGTTTTAGACGTAGTTTCTATTTTTACCATCCATTATTGAAACCAAACAAACTAAAACCAAAACCATCCATAACATTAATGGAAGCCAAAGGCTCGGCCTTTTAGTGTTAATGTTTTATAGTCATGTATATTTACAGTGATTCCTAACAATTCATAGTCTATGAAGGCTGCTCTACTATCGAGCGGCCTTCTAGCTCGGAATATCTAACCTGTCTGTGTGTAACTTAAATATACCACCACATATGAAAAACATATATGAAAAAGTTTCCGACAGCCTAGTGGTGAGACCGTCTGACTTGCGATCCGCAGGTCCTGGGTTCGAATCCCACGGCACGCACCTCTGTCTTTTCGAAGTTATGTGCGTATTGTTGATTGCCGCCAACTTCAAACGGTGAAGGAAAACATCGTGAGGAAACCTACATGTCTGAGAGTTCTCAATGATCTTGAAGATGTGTGAAGTCTGCCAACCCGCATTTGGCCAGCGTGGCAGACTATGGCCTAACCCTTCTCACAATGAGAAGATGGCCCGTTCCCAGCAGTGGGACAGTTTGTACAAACAGGGCTGATAAAAAAAAAAAATATGAAAAAAATCCAGAAGAATAATACATTCACAGCCTGTAAACTTCAGCAGCGACGTAGCTCATGAAAATGCGAAGGTGAATGTACTCTACTATGTTATGTTTTTACAACTAAGCGCCGTGTATTTGTTACCATTTTAAGATTTATAAATAATAATGGAATTAAGCAATGCAGAAGTGTGTAGGTATCACGAAAACAAATATATCTCTAGTATTCCCGAAATTACGGAAAATATTCAAGTTTCGGAGTGAGATGGGATGCTAGGCAAGAATAATAAATTATTTATCTAAACCTGCAAAAAAATTAGATAAACCACACTATGCACACTAATTGTATTCTCTTTGGTAGAGATGACGTGGATGGGACACACGTAAAATCCATGAAAAAGTAACCCCCCCAGAAGTAGTGTGGATAGTCAAATTCATCATCATCAGAATCTGGTAAACAGACTCACTTATACACTCGCAGGCATTTAAGTTTCTGGTTTACGTACCTACTTAGGTAGACGTCCAGTATTGATTTTCTTCGTGTTATTTCTCTCTTTTCAGTTTAAAGTCGGATGATTTTTTTAAATTACTTTTATTTATTCATTTTTAATAGTAATTACTTGTTTTGTTTGAAATTAAAAATTGCATTCACAATACAGGTCGAGTTGATAACCTCCTTTTTTTGAAGTCGGTTAAAAACGGTCGTCAAAGCTCATCACCGCTCATGTCACTGTCTATCAAACAATTGAAATATAAGGTGTAGACACTGCTCTGCAGTTGCGATGAACGAAGTGAGTGTTCAAAAGCCCAAATCTTGAAAACTACAGAACCGATTTTGATAAAACTTACAGTGACTCCTAAGTTGAAAGATACATTATTCAATAAAAAAAAGAATTTTTGAAATACAACTTCTAGTTTCTGCGTAATGCGTGGACAAACATACAAACATACATACACTTATGAAATTTGGCACACATGTTTAGAAGCTGGTATAAACATATCCAAAAACTGTGCAATTCTGACAATATTACAAACATACAGGTCGAATTGATAACCTCCTTTTTTTTTGAAGTCGGTAAAAAAAGTAATGTAAAAAACACCTATTTCTCATGTAAACAAAACCATCCTGCCCCATGTCACGGCACATCTCTCAAATGATCTGTCACTTGCGAGTGACAGTTGTGACAGATGTCACGAGACGTGTAAATAGTGGCGGGTTATTGTCGCGCTAACACCGGACACGTTCGGTTCTCGTGTCCTGTGTCCGCGTGGGACAGATGGTTGCCCAATAAAAATAACACAAGGAAGTAAAACACATTTCATTCTTTAGAATAATAAAATCACTTGCTTATTACAAAAAGTTCGTTGGAGGTTACGAAACAATGCATTTATTTTTATTTTCGCGAGAGATGTATTATTATTATTACAAAAAAAATATAGCCTATTACACCCACAGTAAAGACAAATATAACGACAAGTGTGCAGGGGCATATTAAAATCGGTCAAGCCGTTTAGGCTGTAGGCGTTCATATAGAAACATACATACATACATCACTCGATAAACATACAAAACATACAAAATTAACCTAAATCACATTGAAATTATTGACAAAAATTTGTGATGTTGTTTTCTAGATTCCTAAACGATGATTTTTTATATGTTCATTCAGTCAATCATCATCATCAGTCATCTTTAAAAATGTTGGTACGCGCGAGCGAGACGGACTATGGTTGTGAGAACTACTTTACCAACAAACTATTATTAGTTTGGCAAAAACTGCATCAGCCCAAAAGCCTTTTTTTAGTACCCAAAGGGTAAAAACGGGACCCTATTACTCCGCTGTCTGTCCGTCCGTCCGTCTGTCGCCAGGCTGTATCTCATGAACCGTGATAGTTAGACAGTTGAAATGTCGACCAAAATTCTGTGTGGTAAGCGTGGATCTACACTTCAGTTAAGCGACCTGCTCGTCTTGTAATAATATAATAAAAAAGACCATGTGTTATCTCATAAAAAAATGTTATGTTTTTAATGTACTATGTAGGTTGGACACCCAGTTCCCGCTTTTCCGTTTCACGTAAACAGCACTGCTTGTTGTTATAAAAACTTCTATCGTGTTGCTAGCTCAGTGATCAATCATTCTGAGCGAAACAAGCAGTAATTAGGAAGATTACGCCCCTACTCGTTCTCTTCATATTATTTTATCAGAAAGAGTACATATTTCAAGAAAATAAGAATATTCTTATTAACTGAGGGATCGGAGCGAACGACCTATTCATTAGGGGAGAAAATATAATTCATTAGCGTCAGTCAATTGAACTCAGTACTATCCTAGTGTTTATGTATAAACTATTAAAGAGCCAGGTCTACTTGCTCGCAGAACCAGTAGTATCGTATAACTCCGCGTAGGTTAAAATCCGAATTATGATTGTTGTATATTATGCAGTAAAATGTAGAAATAAATCTATAGAATGATGAAATACACTTTTTTTATACTTAGTCTTGCCTCGTTAGCTTACTGCAGATATTGAAAAAAATCACTTCAAATTTAAATTATTTAGAGCTTTAGATTAGAACAAGGGCCATCAGCACTGGCTATGCGCTACTGGCTCTAGATGACTGTATTTATCTTTTGAAAAATCGTAAACGGAGAGTTTTCTTAAGTTTTAAACTTTCAGTATTAGACTACCACAAAATTCTTAACAGTACTACGTAATTAAAATGAAACAAATTTTAACGGATTTATCGCATATATTTTACATAATTTTATGACCTGACGTTTCGCAACATTTGCAACGTCCGTGATCACCAGTGTAGTGCTACCTAACCTAACTCACATTGAGTTGACAGTACCTAACTTCAATTTCAAACCTCGAAAGCTTTGGAGAATTCTCTTCTAACTTAATTATCCATAAAATACATTTTAAAGCCGTCTCTCGTCATAAACCGCAACAATTCAGTCTAATCCGTCTATTATTCTACTTAGTACCTAGTAAACCCATCACAAATACCGTTGCAGAATGTTCCTACGCACCCTTCATCATCATAATAACTGCACATCGATCAAACTCTCTAAAAACCACCAAAACAAGCGACGCGGCGTTGGAACGAATGGCGTCGATCTATCAAATAGTTCTGGAAGGTTCGGGACGCCGCACCGGCAGCCATGATGGCGGCCATTAGCGCCTCGCTTCCGCTCCCGAACACTTCCGGGCTCGACCGGACATTACACGAGTGCGGGTATTAATGAGAAAGATACTGGAAGTTGAAGGAGGAAGGGTTATACTTATTGTGGCGCTAGAGATTATTTTAGCACAGTATCTGTCTCATTAGAACTACCGCAAGCTTGAATAAGTATAACTGAAATAATATTCAAAGGCTGAGAGACCGGCAGGCTGGTTGAACTGTTTGCATGGCTTGTCTTGGCTTGGCTGGCAGTGGCAAGGGCTGACATGTGTACGCGTAATACAATGCGTAATTATATGCGTATACTCAAGGCCAGCTAGTCAGTTACTCCATTAAAAAAAACGTACGTCTTCGATAACGACTTAGTAAACTATTATATTATTTTCAGTACAAGGTTCGGAAAGACACAACAGTTCGATCATTCGGCAATAAAACAGAAATACAGTTCAACATCGAGCCCCTTTTAGCTTGGCATACTCTTTCTGAATAAGGATATAGAACATCGCAATCTAAATAGTACACGTCAGATTATAGTTGAGCATTTCACGAATTCAAATAACTCTACCATTCCTCAAGACAAATGCGATTTAGACGACACAGCAGCGTGTGCAACTCGTATTGGAATGCAGAACACAAGTGCGCTGGGTGCAGTACGTTATTCAATTCCGTAGTCTGTGGCATTGCACTTTGATATAAGTTTTTGAGAGTAGAGAGAAATATTTAGTGCTGTTCTGGGAATTTGATATTCAGGAGAATGTTCTCACATGTCCCTGATTATCAAGATATTCACATATTTCCAAAACAAGATATATTAGATTATATATTTCGTGTGTTTCACTCTTTTGTTTCAATACCCACGATTCACCATAATGTCAGATTTTTTTCTGAGTAATTCAGAACATTTGTTAAGTTTCATTGGGTACATTATAATAACAAACTAATCCAAGCACTTTTAGTGCCCTAGTCAACAAAGTGACCGCAAACAATATTAAACTATCGGATGGGATAGTTAGTTTCATTGTTTATCCATTAAACACGACGTTATTATTTCCCTTAATTAACAAACTCTGTAGCTTAAGCAACTATAAGCCATTACCTTTCAGCTTAAAACAAAGCCTGCCATTGGCTATCTATCACGCACCTGATTGGCTGATATCTGCTGGCACCTCGTTTACATAGGCACTAGTTGCGGGACCGAGTTCGAAGGGTTGGGTAGTATTACCTGAAACTAAAGAAACGTGATTTAATTGTTTTTATAAAAACAAATTTGAAAACATTATAAAAATAAAACTATACCTACTTGTAGTAAATAAAATAATTGTATGAGTCATATTATTAAATGATATATCAAGATCTAAATCAATTTATTTAGACATCAAATTGTTTTGAGATATTAGAGCAAATTGAGTATTATAAAGTTAGGTCTCCAAACTTAATTTCCCCTTAATCAAGGAGTGTGTTCGTTGAGTAAATCATGAAAAGAAAATCTCAATGAACAAAGCTACCTGAACACTCCTTTGCAGACATCAAGCTTAATTCCAGCCTTGTCATCAAAAAGTTTTGAATTCTACATCATTATCTGACCATACCCGTCTATGATATTTCCTTCCCGGCGACCCAATCCTTTGTTTAACCTAGTTGTGTCCACAACGAGGGTAGTTTGCCTTCCTCCCTACACCCCTCACGTAACCGCCGCTCGGTCATTCCCCGAAAACTCAATTTTAGTTAAAATTGATCAATTTATCTTGGAAGTTTTACTTATTTAGATTAAGCTCTAATAAATGAGGGAAAATGGGATTTCCTTACCAAACCATTAGAGAAAGTAAGGTTCGGCCAAACCTACGCGAATCTCATCTACGTAGCAGGAGCGAAATATAGCGGCTGATATTTTACAGTCGAGCTTTCCGCTATTCACTGATTTATTTGTAATTTTATTTAATTCTTTATAATGTTTTGTCTTGAACCTTGATTAGATATTGCACACAGTCTAAACCGTTGGATTTATAAATATGAATTTTGGAAGGACACTTCTTCGTGATAGTCAGGTTATATTATTAAATAATTTCTCTTGACCATGCGTACACCCCGGGGGAAGCTAGTTATATCATGTAACACAGGAGCAAAAATCTCTAATTCTTCTACAAAATGTTTACGATATAAATAATTGTCCCTTCACAAAATGAGTTTTTCATATAAAAAATATCTATTGAAATACTAACGAATTCACGGAATGGTTTATTTCACAAAATTCATCGCGATTTGTGAACTGTCGTGTGAAGATCGGTCGTAAAGTTCGTTGATTTTTTTAATTGAACGGATTGGATTGGACACCTGGATGTCAGGTCAAACATATCAAATATGCGAATCAAATTTAACAATAAACGATATCATTGTCACTAATCCGTTGTCGTTGTCACGTTCATTTTCAGGAAGTAATGATTGTTCGTGGTTTATACAATTTGAACAAGGGTATGAAAGTTAGGAAAAATAAATAGTCAAAAACATTATTTTTATGAACATTTCATAAATAATGCTATTACAGAGCGCTGTCAGGAGCGAACACAGTTTCGGAGCGGACTTTTAACATAATTTTGATAAGATCATAACAGATCGCTACTTATTTAGGTTGTCATTGTCAGTAGTCAGCGTCGAAGTCCTACATCATTGTCAGTAGTCAGCGTCGAAGTCCTACATCATTGTCAGTAGTCAGCGTCGTAAGTCCTACATCATTGTCAGTAGTCAGCGTCGAAGTCCTACATCATTGTCAGTAGTCAGCGTCGTAAGTCCTACATCATTGTCAGTAGTCAGCGTCGAAGTCCTACATCATTGTCAGTAGTCAGCGTCGAAGTCCTACATCATTGTCAGTAGTCAGCGTCGAAGTCCTACATCATTGTCAGTAGTCAGCGTCGAATTCCTACATCATTGTCAGTAGTCAGCGTCGTAAGTCCTACATCATTGTCAGTAGTCAGCGTCGTAAGTCCTACATCATTGTCAGTAGTCAGCGTCGAAGTCCTACATCATTGTCAGTAGTCAGCGTCGTAAGTCCTACATCATTGTCAGTAGTCAGCGTCGTAAGTCCTACATCATTGTCAGTAGTCAGCATCGTAAGTCCTACATCATTTTCGGAAGACACCGCAGTCGCGCCGGTTTCACTCCCAGCCTCCAAATTGAAGCTACATGGTGTATCCGAAAATAATGAGGGAATTTGAAACCTCATTCCGTTGGATTTCATTCCGGCCGTAAAGCAAGACGAATTCTCCTATAAAACAATCAGATTCCACCATTAAGACGTAACGGCCCCGAGCAGTCAGCCGTCAAGTTTAATGTCATTAAATACTTTACGAGGGTTGTTGCTGTGAAGTGTTGGTGCAGGTGGAAGGAGGTGCAGGTGGCAGGAGCGGAGGACGATTTAATGCCGGTGGGAGTGGCCCCACAGTTCGGACGATGTTGAGATTTCACGAGGAATTTACCAAATTCCAAACAACTGACCAAGTTGCTCCGTTCCGACTAATAGTTTCTGGATATTGAGGAATACAAAGTTGCTTTTTCTTAGACGCTTCCTAAAGGTCACAAGCGGCTTCGACGTGGTGCCTTGTGCTAAGCTGAAAGGACGCCATCGTACTCATTGTTTTATGTAAATGATTTGTACTATAGCCACAGTTAAAATGGGTTCGCGAAAAAACAGCTGTTCTTTAGGAATAGTCCGTTCTCCCCTAACAATACAGGAGTAGGTATGTATGGAAAAGCATTTTTTTTTCGTTTGAGTTTTGCCTGTAGTGAAAGTTGTTATAATATCAATACAATGTCCTTCTGGGCTCAGCGCAAGTCGCTATAATAACCTGTACGAAATGAATCACTTTTGTTCTAAGACTCCAGTAGTCTTGTCATGAAACAAAAAACAAAAGTAGTAGTAATTTACATTTTTACAAAAGGCGAAGGTCGTTGCACAAAAGAAATTTTAACGGCGTCTAGCAAATAAAAGTGAATGTATCTGTACTCTATAATTAATTGAAATACAAAATGACCGACTACAAAGAGAGCAACATAGATATTTTGGCGTTAATTGCGGAGAACGCTTAACTTTACCGTCTGATATGAATGGGATTCCCACCGTAAGATAGGGTGGGTATATTCCCTGTTTGAACGTCTTATTATAGATCAAGTTATACAATAAATTCTTGAGCAAATTTGCCGTAAGGATACTGACTGGCTGGTCATTTCTGACTTCTGAAACAAAGTCAGATTGAAGCTTGGGATCCGACGAGTTGGTAGTCGTTCATGAGTCTCTCGGCACTATGATCTGCAGAATATTAGATACTACGAGTACAGTAAACAACGAGCATTGGATATCAGAAAGCATCAGACGGCAAGAATTGCAATCTGATTGAACTGGTATAATATGATAATCAACATTCACCTACATTTCGTGAAAAAAATCCAATCAACCGGCAGATGGCGGAACATTCGACGAGACCTAACGGAAATATCGAAATTGGAACGAAGTATTAACACAGAGCTTTATTAAACGTGGGCTTCACGCACTCACCTGGATCGCACTGCATCCACATATTAAGTACGAGTGTTTGTTTGTACATCTATGTACGTTCATACTTAGCAAAAATTTTAATATTTATAGATTTACAGAATTCAAATATTATAATATATAATTAATTTTTATAATATAATAAATAATTCATTAATAAAAAAAAAATGACTTCATGTTTGGGACGCTGAGCCGTCCACCTTCAAGCAAAGCTCCCGGTTCAATTCCAGATTCAGATTGTATTGATTGTTAACTGTGTCGTATGAAGTACATCAATGATCTTAAAATAATAATGTGGGTATGAACAGTTAAGTTCATGGCGAACATACAATACAATATAATATTAATAGTTTTCATTTGAATGAAACATTAAGTAAGGGCAAGTATTTCATTTACTTATTTTATTCGTAAATTAGCTTGCGCTCACTTGATGTTTACAGACTATTACGGTTTACGATGAAGCGCGCTTGCATAAAAGGAACCTATTCACTCGCGATTTGAAGACACCCAGATTATATTATTCAGAAAGACACATTCAGGAAGCGAGGTCCACATTTTGGCGGTATGCACAATCAATCAATCAATCGGACCTATAAGTGTTATTTATTCTTGTTTTTAACCCCCGATCAAAAAATAAGAGTGTTATAAGTTTGAAGTGTGTATCTGTGTATCTATGTGTCTATCTGTGGCATCGTAGATCTCAAACTGATGGATCGATTTTGATCTAGCTTATTTTTGTTTGAAAGATTTCATAGAGAGTGTTCTTAGCTATGTTTAATCAAAATCGGTTCAGCCGTTTTTCTGTCGGGGGTTTTTGAGTTTTCTAATTAGGTAGTTACATTTGTCAATGATCGTGTCAATGTCAATGAATTTTTATAGGCATTTTATTTAATAACGTGTGGAAACTATGGAGCAGAGTTAGCTTTAAACTAAGTATATTAAAATTGTAAATATTAATAAGTAGCCGAAAATAACCGGCGCGGCGTCGCGGCGCCGAGCTCACAGCATTGTATTGGATTTATAATGAGATAGATAAAGGCGTCGAGCATGAAAATAGGTATTTTGGGATATGAATTAACATTTATCTACCAATATAGGTAATATATGAAATATTTAATGAATTTGAAAGTATCGTTATGAACGGAAGCCCAGTGTAGAACAGAATTCTTCTGAAGAGTCCTCAAAAGCAGTAGTGTGTCAACTTTTCTGCGCTGCAGATCCAACAATGTTTCTAATGTAATAACTCAGCAAACTGCTTGGTGAGAACTTCCACTCTTGCAATTTTCAATGCTAGAGTGAACGAATAATAATAAAAAACCGGACAAGTGCGAGTCAGACTCGCCCACCGAGGGTTCCGTACAAACTAAATAAAAGGGGGAACTCATATATTTTTTTTATATTTTCCTTCATAAACCGAAAAATATACATCGTAAAAATATTTGTCACATTCCTTGCTCACCACTCGGATCCGAGTGGGGCGGGGCTATAGTAACGGCGCCTCCCACTCGGATTCAAGAAAGCGTCCCGTTCATTTTGTAGTAGTCAGTACACCGCCGGCGTTTGAGGAAGTTAACGTTGCTTTGCGCGGCCACTCTGTACTTAATCAAAATTCGCCTAAAAAGTTTTGGTTCCCAGCTGAAGTGAAGGGTCTGCAGGGGGCGAAGAATGTGTTAAAGACCTGTTTTAGCTTATGCTAGTGAGGCTCTTTCATGGTTAATTCACTTTAAAATTTGGGCCCTCATTCCTTGCATAGAGACACAATTTTTTTGTGATTAAATTAAAAATGTCCAGTTTCGGATTTTTTCCTATATGTGTACTCTAACACAATGCTTCTTGCCAAATTTCAGAGTTCTAGGTCAACGGGAAGTACCCCATAGATTTTGATTCCTTTTTGTGTGCGTTTTTTACGACATATTCGGCTGTAACTTTTTTTTACGAAAACTGAGAAATTTTATTTTTCTTTCTGCAGCAAGATACTATGGATCTGCGTATATGGTTTTAATTTCAACTCGACACCTTCACGCGTTCCTGAGATAAAGGTCTTGACACCCGGACAGACGGACAGACAGACGGACAGACGGACAACAAAGTGATCCTATAAGGGTTCCGTTTTTTCCTATTGAGGTACGGAACCCTAATAAAAATGTGTATTTGTTAATTTGTAAGATGCAGCTGGTAGGTACACAAACTTCATATATAAAGATGTTTAATTGAAGTAGTAATGTTAGTACCTAATGATATTTCAGGGCCTGCCCTAGGTCTCGTAGGAGCCTGTATTGCAAGGATCAGATTACTTTATATCATAGATATCGTCAAACTCCATCCTTGGCTACACCATCGCGTAGCATTAGGCAAGTTCGTACTCATTAGATGAATTACGTATTAAAACTAAACTCATTAGATGAATTACGTATTAAAACTAAACTCATTAGATGAATTACGCATTAGAACTAAACTAAAAGTATTTCAATTTCAAAATATACTACGTACTTCAAAGTGGCGAGCGCAGTGCGTTACTGCGCACGGTGTTCTGTTTGATTGACCAAGTTTTATTTTGAATTAAAACTTTGTTTTTAAAACTATCACAATGACAAGTTTTCGCATGATTCCATTACATCCAAACTGTAATACACAACTTCGAAAAGACAAGGTGCGTGCCGGGAATTGAACCAAAACCTCAGGATAGGAAGTCAATACGGAACAATTCGGATCTCCCGCCTACATGCAAGCTCTGATCTCCCGCCTACATGCAAGCTCTGATCTCCCGCCTACATGCAAGCTCTGCTCGAATAAAACGCCAGATAACAATACAAATGTATTCATATTTTAATTTAAACTGGCCTTCGTAACGTAGCAATATCACTTGCTTTTGCATGTGTGACTCAGTCACACATGCAAAAGCTAATCACACAGTTTTAATCTCATTAAATTAATATCTGTAAAAGCTACGTGTACTATACAGAAGTAATTAACATATAATTGGAATCAGCCATAACAATAGTAATTAGTAGATAATTATTGAATAAGTTGGAACGAGTGAATCAGATTGGCGATCAAGTATTTATGCTGTTTGCTAATTGTACATTTACTAAGCGATCCCACAAACTGCCGCCCCCGCCCCCGCCTCGCCCCCGGCTCTGCCTCGCCCCCGAACACAGAATTGAAAATACTTACAAAACAGTCCTGTTCACACTAAGTTACAATAGCTATTATGGGCAATAATAGCTGTTCTACGCAATAATAAAAAAAAAAAATTGGTGGACATTTCACACAACACCATCCACCAAACTAAGCAAAGCTCCTACTATGGAACTACATGGCTGATAGAATACATATATACTTTTTTTGTAAATACATACAATAATAACAATTCGTAGTTGTTGGTGGCGCCACCAACGCTAGATTGGTTTAAGCAAAGAAAGTTTCGACCATCCCACGTGATACCTCTGTGGCCAAACTGGTAAAAGCTCTCAGGTACTAATTGAGATATGCCCGTCAGACGTGATTTTTTTAAACTGTCTACAAGTTCATAACTCTTCCTTTTGCGCAGTCGGGTAAAAAAATCCGAAATCACGTTCAATAGCGCAGTACGAATGGGTGGTAATGCTCGGACCTCAAATTCAAATTAATCTCTCAAATATAGCATCGACCGTTAATAGACTCGTGCAAATCCGCGTCGAGCGGGAGCTAGTAATCGGACGGAACCCGGCTTACACACGGAGCCACGGATCGCTGGCGCGGGAACTATCCCTATGGAGCTGAAAATTGGACGAAATTGATCGCCAAATGATAAAAACGAGAAAATGATCCTTAAGAGGGAAAACAAACTGACACAACTGAAACTGTACTGATCTGTTCTTCCTAAACAAACTACACTTGTAACTGAAACTGTACTGATCTGTTCTGTTCTTCCTAAAGTACAGAGAAAGAGACGGAGAGAACTATAATCCTCTTTCATAAAAAAATCTACGGAACTCATAACAGCAAGATCGGTAGTTATAAATATAGGTCGCGTGGCAAGCAATGCAACTTTTCAGACGCAAACTTTAGATACCTACTAGTTTAGATACTTAGACAACTTTAGGAATTTCGCACTATCTAGGTAAATTAGTCTGTCCAGTGGTTAGTACATAGTCATTTAATGAACTATTCGACTAATTTCCTCACTCACACACGTAGCTCGTAGGTACCTACATAGGTATATGTATAATATTTTATAGTCAAGCGTTCGAGTTATTCGCCAGGCTAGTCATTGAGTAGCATAAAAACAAGAAGCTAATCTGTAATGTCACGTGACATAAGTTTACAGTAGGCCTCTCGACAGGAGTACGAGTTGTCAGGTCCTCAGGGTGCCCCAGGGTGGGGAATCCCCCACAAATTCGATATAAGCGCATTTACCGCACGCTGCGTAAGTTTAGTGACATATGGTAGTAGTCGCGCGGTGGCGCGTCCCGCCCGCGCCAGCGTCCCGCCCGCGCCGCGCCAAATTCTAAAATTGAAGAAAGCAGAGAGAGTTCCTCTCCTGTACAGTACGCATCAAGCATGTGGACCAAAATCGTTAAAGTTGATGGCGTAATGGATCAAGATCGTCTTATTGAAGGGAATGGACATAGACTGAACAAGATATGATAATACAAATATATTATAGCCATTTTAAAATTCAATTGATATCTAATTATCATCAGATGATGCGATGTTTCTGAATCAGACTTTATTGAATAACTGACAATATGATACAATCGTAGGTGTTATTGCAAAACAGGTCTGTCAGTATACCCTCGTCTTGTGCCCTTTACATTCACAAATGGCCGCCTTTGTACTATCGTTTAATTTTTTTTTATGTTCTACTGTGTGGATGTACAATAAAGTTCTATTCTATTCTTAATGGAGTACCCTGTATGAGGTGTGGCCTCCTTATGGTCAAAACCTTTATTGAAAATCGCACTATTCACTGTAAAGAGAACATCGCACGTCATGACAATCAAAAAATATTCCACGTCGAGATTGTTCTCCTCTATGGCATAAACCGGCCAAAAGCGAATCGAATTGAAAGCCAACTTCCGAAACGGTTCCAATAATCAACAGGCCCCCACCTAGGCCGGTGTTCCTGCTTTCGATTCTCTGGCGCCCGGTATCAGCCACACATTCCGCCCCTCGCCACCCGTCCTAATTAGAGATCCCAGGGCGAGCATTAATCACCTGACGGCCTCCCGCGGCCGCCGATAGCACTGGGTTCCGCACACTTACTACAATCAGCGTACGAGCCCGGTAACTTAATGTAGGGACATAGAAAATCATGTGAAACTTGGCAAATCACAAGTAAATCAAACATTTTATTTATACTCTCCTCACAGCTCAGTTGGTGGGTATGCCTGCTTGCTTCCTCCTTTCCTATTTGGTCGTGGGTTCGATTCCCACACAGGACAAATATTTATATGATGAACTACGTTGTTTATTTTGTGTCTGGGTGTTTATATATTTATCATAAATATGTATTTAGAAAAAAACAGCTTGTTCCGGCAACTTACGTAAAAGTCAGTTTCTATTCCAAGCTAAGTACACTTAGACCTTACACATCAGACAGACTAGTACACAAATGAATATCCTATCAACTATAAAAAATTAAAGGAGTGTGGTAGTGTTAAAGTAACATCAGTCAAATTCAGTTGCGTCATATTTATTATGACCTTTCAAACATAAGACACGCGATAACATTCCAAACTGAAATGTATAATTCTAGTAAATAAAACAAAATGCGGTCACCTACATACAGGTCGGTACGCTATGCTTTGAAGCCTTCAACCGAAAAAATCAATCCGTAGGGATTGATTTTTTCAGTCACCAGCCACCGTCCAGCCTTGGAAAAGGCTACACAACAAAACTTCGAAGTTACATCGATATAAAGTACGACAACTCAGAAGTTAGATAGTTGTGTGTAATCGACCGATAAATAGCGATCACTAGTTTTCGCGCTCACACTTCACTCACACTATTGAGTCTAGAAATTCCCGCCCGGATCGGAAATAATCCAGTTTACGAATTTCCCTGGTGCGACTTCTAAATTGTGTCGACCTATACAAGCTATAATACTGAATATGAAAATGATTTTGTAATGTTTATTTATATAAACATTACAATAGGAAAATAACAATATTTAAAGAAGAAATATAATTTAATCATGTCTATGGTAGCACAATACAAATTAAACATTTGATTCCCGCACTCGGCTATGCCTGTTTCGCGGAAATCAAATACGATTTCCTCTACAATGTTTGCCTTTAGTCGCTCAACCAATTAATTACAGATATTTAAAAAATGTACATGGGAGTATTTTACGTTGCGTTAGATTTAATTAAGACTACGCAGGTATATTGTGTGAGGACACCCAGCGGCACACGAGATTCTGCTTACTTTGACATTTCATAAAGATAGGATGATGCGGGTCTTGCACAAGAGAAATTTCATTTCAAACATGATGACAATGCAGATTTGGAATTAAATATTTAGGCCGATTTACAGTGAAATGAATTTTAAAGTACAACAACCAAACAACAATGCCTTTTTTGAAATTTGTGGGAATTAACTGGATATAAACTTAGTTTAGAATTATTCATAAATAATAAGAAAAGAAGTGTTGGTCCAACTGTGAGATAATTTGTTAAGTTTTTACGAAAAACTTCTGGTATTATTATGCAAAATATACTCGATAAATCCGTTAAGTTGTTTAATTTCAATGAACTGCGAGCTAGGTAGTATTAGAAGGGAGAAGTATGCTCGTAGGTAGTATGTGACGAAACTGTCACTATCACTGGTCGAACCTAGACTCGACTGGCACGCAATTAAGTAAGCAGATGAATTGAGAAAAGTCTCAATTCATCTGCTTACACGTTGCCTTGGGATAAAGACTATAGATGATGATAATGATAAAAAAATTACAAAGTAAACACAACAATTTTTGTCAGATTTAACTCCACCCCCATCATGTAAACCAATATGGCCTCGTTTCTATGTTATTACTCGTTAAATAATTAATTTTAGGAAAAAAAATACCCGGCTGCATCGTATTACCAAAACGATAAAAGTAAATAAAAAAGTAAATTAGTAAGAACGGTTTTAATAAAGCCATTTTCGATTTAAACCCCCAACAACATAACAATACAAAAACATATCGTTTAAGTTCGTCCGTCCACAGAGATTCACTGAAGCATCACCTTATATACGCATTCTCACATGTATACATAGTAATATATGTATACCTTGCAGGTACAATACTCGGTCATGCGTTACAACATGAACCGACCATTAGCCAAGAAATTAGGCAAAGGATGTATTCGTGCGAGTGATTTTGTAAATTGACCAAATTATTCACAAAGATTAGAAAACATGCATTTTTTAAATCGACCTTTTTCCATACTACACTGATATTACGGCTTAACCGATTTCGATGAGCGAGGAGACGACCAAATATACAAACAGACAGACGGGACTTTTACTTTTGTGTATGTTATCAACAAATACCAAAATTTCGGAAACGCCGAAACATTTTGATTATTTTTCATATTTCTATTACCAATAAATTTAATTGTGTATGGGCGGGCGGATGGCATCGCTGCTAACGGCGGCGCGCGTAGAACTTTCGTAGAGGCGTAGCAGACACTAAATTGCTAAGAAACCTTGAATGCACGAGGTCTGACGCGCTCTTAACCTGTTTTTATACATACTCGTTTTAACTATATTTTCGATCAAAGGATTTTTCGTACCCAAAAAATAAGCATTTTAGGTGCACGTATTTTCAATTCGAACCAAAAATACAGCAAAAAGATCCGCACGAACGAACTTTCTAGATGAGAGCAATCCACAAAAAGTTTGGACGAACTCCTCGGGGTTAAAGTTAAAGAATGAATTTCGGATGTAACCGTATTTTGTACTTTACTTTGTACATACATACTTACTATGTACGCACATACTTGCCGAACTTTTTAATGTATGTGGATGTTTTAAGTTGATCAACTTTCCTGACAGCTTTGTTTCAGATCTAAATGAATTTGGAATTTATTAACGTACATACATATTATAGGAATAAATGAAGAAAGTAAACGACTAGCTTTGGCCCGCGGTTTGACTCACTATCATAAGTGGATCATATAAATTTTTGAGATAAAGAGTAGATTCATGCGAGAACTCGCATGAACAACTAATTAATGAATGTGTTTCATTTCAACACTATTATTATTAACGGGATATTTACCGTGGTTCGCGTTAATTTTGAGCTCCCGATATTTCAGCTCAGTTACATGCATCATGTTCACGGGCGACAAAATGTGGTGCATGTTAACGCGAACCACGGTAAATATCCCGTTAATAATAATAGTGTTTTAATGAATGACCGTGATAGTTTAAAAAAGTGGGTTTCATTTCTATATAAATTAGCTTTAAGAAATATTGTTTTTTTTATTAGTTTTTATTAGTATAACAATACACCAATTACACTAATTACCCAATGCATTGTTAGTAAATAAAATGGTAAAAAAACGAAATTCAAATTCTTTAATTTTGCTTATATACATCAAAAGATAATTGACCACCACACAACCTAGATGAAAGACGTTGAAGTGAGAGGAGAGGTATATTTAGATTCGTCTTGGTTCGGTACATGAAACATGAAAATGGAAAACTAATGTGGCAAAGTTAACTATTGATCGTTGAATGATTTTCAATGACTGGAATTGACTGGCCTTATGGCTCAGTGGGTAGTGTGTCTACGTCTACCTGCTGAACTGAAAGGTCGTGGGTTCGATCCCCACCCAGGGAAAACATTTGTGTGATGAGCAATGGATGTTTGTTCTGTGTCTGGGTGTTTCTATGTATCATATGTATATATTTACAAAAAAAAAGTATATACCTAGGCTTGCCATAAATATTGTCACGAAGAAAAAAATTCTTTTTGTATTGCAAATAATATTTATTACTTTTACAGTGTGTTAGTTTAATACATAAATATAAAACAATTTAAAATATAAAAGCTTATTCGAAGTGGTCTCCATTGGCTGCAATACAGTCCTTTAAACGTTGAGGCCAGTTATCAATAGAAGCACGCACTCTTTCCATGGGAAAATTCTTCACTGCCAATCGTATGGATTGTTTTAGGGACTCCAAATTATCATGGCGTTTAGAGCAAGCCATACTCTCTAAAACTGACCATAAATCATAATCCAGCGGATTAAGATCAGGACTAGACGACGGCCAGTCTTCAGCTCTGATGAAGTCCGAAACGTTCACTTCCAACCAAGACTACGTGGACCGAGCTTTATGACCTGGCGCCGAGTCTTGTTGGAAGGACCATACTTGGTTATTGAACATGGTGTTGTTAAGGGGCTTAACTACCTTCTCAAGAATGGTATTTTGATACACTTGTGCCGATGTTTTGATACCTTTTTCACAAAAATATGGCTCAGTCACTCCTTCATAGCTAACACCCCACCAAACCATCACTGAAGTCGGATAATGCCCACGTTGCACTCTGTCGACTAATTGGGAAGCTTCCTTAGAGCTTTGAGCATAAATACGGTCATTTTGTTTGTTAAAATGTTGCTCAATTGTAAAGATTTTCTCATCCGTAAACAAAATTTTTCTGTGACCTCCCTTTGCGTACCGCTTCAGTAGTTGTTTCGATTTTACCACCCTATTCTTTTTTAAATTATCAGTTAAAAAATGACCAGTGCGTCTCTTATAGGCTGCAAGTCCTAAGTCATCTTTTAAAATACGCGACATGGTTCTGGGTGCTATCTTCATCTCCCGAGATAAAATCTTTTGTTTTCGGACAGGATTTCTTCGAATTCTTTCCCTTACTGCTTTGACCACCTTTTTCGTACGAACACTACGTGGACGGCCAGATCTTTTTCTGTCACAAACAGAGGAGGTCCCATTGTACCTATTAATAGCCCGGTACACAAACATTTGACTAATACCAAGCGTATGGAGAGTTTTTAAAATTGCATTTGGCTCCATACCAACTTTGTGTAATGCAATCACAGCGATTCGGTTCTCTTTATCACCCCATTCCATTTTAATATCGCAAAATATTGTACAATGTATTGGCGCTAAAATTAGAAAACTCAATGAACAATCGTATAAAAATGACAGATTCCAATTTCAAATGTAATATCTTTCTTATTTTTAACTGTAACAGTATTTATGGCCAGACTATTTATTTATTTATTTATTTATGAGTATGTATGTATTCTATCAGCCATCTAGTTCCATAGTACAAGCTTTGCTTAGTTTGGGCTAGATGGTGTTGTGTGAAATGTCGACAAATATTTATTTATTTATTTAATGTTTTCTGAAGTTAATAATTGTTACCTTATATTTTTTCTGTTACCAGGCAATTTCTTTTGAAAAACATTTATTTTATTTTGGAGTAAACTCGATGTGAAGCCCATAAAGTGTGCGATAACCCTTAAACTAAAAGAGATAGTTGTTTATTTGTGCTCGGAACGACATAGAGGGAAATACACAAGTTTAGGCAGAAACGGGACTGCAATTTAATTAGTCAAGTACGTGACGTGTACTTAAGAAATAAACAGAATATAAATGACTAAAGCTTCTCAAATATTCTGGAAATGTTTGTACAAGCTCGGAATATTACATTTTTAAGTGAAAATGTTAGATAATTCATTAAATTCGGCTTTTGGAGAACGTAGTTAGTTATTCTAGCAACGTTTGTATTGAATTAGTACTGGGACGTTTTGAGTTCTAAGTGTATTTTTTAAAGTATTTAATATAGTATATAGATATTGACAATATTTCAGACAATTCAAAGATTTCAACTTTCGACGGGATTCGTACCGGCGACCATTTCCGTGTATGCGGGATGCTACATCAACTAACCCACGGACGTCATTACGAGTGACGCCTTAGCATTCGTTTTTTTTTTTTTTTGTATTCGAAATAGGCTTGCGCTTGACCGTCAACTCACCTGGAATTGTCTGTCTGTCAAAAACTGATACCATAAGTCTGGTTTCGAAACCGTAGCTCTCCCTGTCTGCGTTAAGGGGACTATACCTATCAATTTAGCAACAGAATATGCTAATCTGTACCTGGCGCGGCCGAACCATTATGAAACCAAAAAGAAAATTGGCGATCGACCGCAATAAAATTGTCCGCATGGTCGAGTCTCTACTTTTAGTAAAGAAGTTGGTGGTCATCTCAGCTGATGATGGCGCGCTAAATAATTTATGCAAACGGCTAATTCGAAGAAGGCCTATTTACATAAAAATGTCAAAAGCAACAAAGTCCGGTTAGTATCCCGCACTCCTCCAGCTCGTCACCACCTAAAGCCGCCTTCAGTTGTAGGTGTGATAAAAAGACCTCTTATCTGTGTAAATGGTTCTGTAATCAGGTTCCTTTGTCGCGTCCGCGCTCATTGTGTGCGAAACAATGCCGCGTGTCGAACTCCGGCCCCGCGCCCCAGGCGCGCAGGGCCGCCGGCGCACCGCCCCCGTCCTCCGGCCCAGGGCGCGCAGGGCCGCCGGCGCACCGCCCGCCCGCCCGCCCCCGCCTGACCGGCTAACTGCTGTGATTAATTGCACGCTAATTATGTTATTATGTATGTTGTACGGATTGGCTTACATTTTATGTAGGAACAGGTAACATGACGATGTCCTGATATATGACGCAATTACAAGTACAGCGAAGAAGACTATCACGGACTACCTAAATATGATATCAATTACAATAATTATGACATTCTGATATTCTATTTATATTATCATTGACATCCTCATTATAATTGTTTGTTTAGTGATTTATTATTATATTATTTATTATCAATCTAGTATGTACTAGTATGTACTATTGTGTACAACATTCGAGTAAATTGTTACTTACCAGTAAATGACTTTGACTTTGAAGATAAAAGATGACTAATCTTCTGACTAATGACTAACGAGCTTCCTGTTTCCTGTCTCTGTGTTACCTTGTCACGATGAAACGGCTAATCCGATCATTACGGTTACGATATATGATATAGACATCAATATAGAAATAGTTGAAAACCTGGAAACCACATTCGATCATCATCATCACCACCGTTTTTCATAAACGCAGGTATTACAGCAACCAGTTTAAATAAATTAAACCTTATTACATACGCCAAAGTATCAAGCTCTTTGCATTTTCATAGAGACAACATGAAGACAGCATTCTTCCTATTCATTTGTTGTTAGTGAGTGAGTTCTACATTGCGAGGGTACCTCTACCTACTAGAGCGGGTCATAAAGTACTTCTCTCTACATATTGCATTCTTGCCGTCTCCGGGCTCGTGCCTCGTGTCCCGACTCTACCTTCACTAATAATGTTCTCTATAATACGATAACTCATGAACTAGCGGCGGTTTTCGGCAAAAACTCATCACTTGTCTAGATAAATAGTATTTATTAAAGTTTAAGAGTTAAACCTCACTGCTCAGTCTTTCCTGTGAGTAGTCCTATCTCTTCATAATATTATGTCCTATTTCACAGCAGTTATCGCACCTTAAGGCGACGTTTAAGCACATGTTAAGGCGCACCGGTCACCCCAATCAATCTTCTGCGGCAATACGCTAATGGCAGCTAATGGGGCAGCTATCGGGTGACATAAATAATTCTCCGGCTAATTGGCGGACGTCCGGCGTCCGGGCAACGTCCGGTAACGTCTGGACGTCCCGGACGATTGATTTGTCGCAGACGCCTGCCGGGCGACTTAACTATTCACCGCTTTGAGAGATTGCTAACAGAAAGGCTGTAGGCATTTCAAAGATGTGGCAGAAATTACGGAAATAATATGAACAGCTACATTTGAACATATTCTTTATATTTAATTTTTCAACAATTTGTTCGGTAAATTATGATACTATTTATTTATAGACAAATTCAGTAGAAGTCAAAAAGTTAATAATTTAACAAAAAATCTCGTAACAAGAAATAAGATTTTTTAATCACTTAATTTGGATATATATTATATAGTAGAGGGGGGTATAATACAGGTTCTTTTGACCACCAACTCGCCTAAATGTAAGCGACTGTGTAGCGAATCGAACGATCTACAATAATGTCTATACACTCTAGCTTAGAAAATTCTAAGATTTTAGCTCTCAGTATAAAGAAGATGGAAGGGAGATTACTTTCTAAGCAGTGCGTATCAAAAAAGGACCATTTGTTATTTTGGGCATTCCAATGAGAATGGACGGACGGATGGATGAATTAAAAGGGCTAGGTAGTTAGTTCTATGTTCGATCACGTTCGTTCTCAACGTTGTCGAACTGTGGCTATTGCGCAGAGAATGGCTGTAGGCGTTCGTAAGATGTTCTTACATACTTACTTATATGATTGGAAGGTAATTAATTTGTGTACTCCATCTCGGCTGCCGTCTTCGAAGAGGAAATAGAATAATTATAGAATGTGATGGCCAAAGAAATCAGGAAAATTTAGTTTCGTGGCGGGGAAACGATGATATAAGAGAAAATTCAACCCAGTATTGAACGTTACAAGATAGCTCTGCCAAGCGGGTTCATTCGCTATTGCCTATACACCAATTATGGGTTTATTCTATTTTATTATTATCCATCTCTCTCAAGTAACCCCAAACATAGACATGTCGGAAAAGTATATTTTTTCTAAAGTATAATATAGCTATAATGATAATAGAATTAATAATTAATTTATGACAATTGTATATTAGAAATTAACATATAAATAAGACTTACGCATTAAATGAATATGAATATAAGATCCACTGAAAAAGTATTTTTTGATGAGAGCGTCTTCTATCTTCTGGAGCATGCCAGAAATTCGAACGATAAAAACTGTGTGCCAAATAAGCAAAAATGGACTAAAAATATGCGACCCCAAAGTTACTTTCAGTTTTAATTTAGGAGTGGATAGAAGCAGTTTTGTCATCCGGTAATAAACCTTTATTAAATAAATATTTAATTAAATTAGCGAGATAACACATGAAATTTGTCATAAAAATAGTCCACTTGCAATTGAAAAAACTGCATGAATCCAAGCTCAATCGGGAGAAAACTTTAAAGCGACGGACTACTAATTTACATAGATATATATGTATATATAGAGTTACAATTTCACGAAAACTGGTTAGGAATTGAGACACTAAATAGAAACAAAACAAGATAGACTCTGTTTACATAAAATTATATTGTGGCAAAAAGGAGAACTAACGTCTTAAAGAATGAATTGCTATGGTATTCTGTGGTCTCGACTGCACAAAATAATGAAATAAAGATAGCAGCGCCCTCAATGCCGCATTAGTTCTCTACCTGAATAGAACCTGCTGAACAGACTCTACGAAGGTATACACAGTACGACATTATAGTCGATAAGTTTATTTCCTACCTGTCATCTGCAGATACCGTCAAAGGGGAGAGCGGGGCGGTTCCGGCGCTCCTCTCTCGAGATGTGGGGGAATGTGGTCAGCATTCGTTTTGTATCGGAAGGCACGTGATACGAATATCAAGGAAGAACACGTGTCAGTGTTACCAGATTATAAAGAAATATGTTTACAATAAAAAAGATAACTAAACTTGGAGCTCTAAATCAATTTTATCTATTTTTATTCACTTGTAATTTTTAATAACAGATTACACAAATAAAAAAATGTATAACTAAACTTGGAGCTCTAAATCAATTACATATCTATTTTTATTCACTTGTGACTTTTAATAACGGATAACACAAATTGAGGTGTCGGTGAACCGCGATTTGTGACTCGCGAGCCAATCGGACTAAAATGGAGAAATGTGCTTCATCATAGACCGCAACATATTCCACGTTGCGGTCTATGATGATCATGCGGTCAACGCTACCCTATTATATAAATAAAAACAAACTTGCCAGTCGTATTATTATTATTTTATTATTTTAACTTTTCTTTCTGTGAAGAATTACGCACAATTGTAATAAGATAAAAAACACGCATATCGTTTTCTTTAAACATACAACTTTATTACAGATGTTTATTTTTTTTTCAAAATTGTAAACTTACAAAAACCAAACTATAAATGGCAACACGCACAATATTTCCTCGAGTTTTTTGAAGTAAATTAGTAAAGTATCTGACCAAAAGGTTATCCCTTGATTTCGTAATGACGTAATAATGCGTACGAGATATCGAGAACATATAAAGGTCGAATAATCAACTTGTTACATGATTCTTTTCCATCTACCCGCAGTATTCCGGGCTCCCGCGGGATAGTACGGCTTTTACGGAATAAGAATGAGCCCAAACGTGAACTGATGGTAGATTATTTACGAGAATGTTCGTGATATGGTAACACCCGTTTCATATAACGCTCATTTAGAAAATTACAGAGTACGTTAAAATAGATTCTTATCTATCTCGATGATTCTTATTTAGATATTTTACAAATACTGTCTAGTCCGTTTGTTAAATTCTTAAAATAGGTTCGCGTTTAAAAGCTAACTGATTTTAAGCAATAATAGTGAACTGATAATAATAGTTTAATTTTTATTTTATTACTGCCGTCGTCGGCTAAAACATACGTTAAACTGTGATCCATGTTAGTACACTCATAAAGCTTCAAGCAGTCTAACCCATAGAATTCGTGGCCCTATTTACATAGTGGTCTAACCTATGTCCTAAAATGAAAACCAAAAATCATCTCAGCGGCCGAGATTTGTGCATCATTTTTATTACTTTTCACAATTCTACTAAAATTGATAGAGCATCGCTACGGCAAATGTAAACACGATTACATATTAATAATTATTTTATTACTAAAAAGCAACAGTTTAATTGAAAACAAATCTAATAATTGTTACGAATTATTACAAATTCCAAAAAAAACATATACATAAATATATTTATATATAATATATAAAAACCAACTCTCATACAAAAACCTTTAACCAACTCTTGGCGTGTCCGCAGCCACCGCCTGTACGTTTGAACACCTTGATCACGGAGCCGCATTATCCAGTGACCCGGATTGGCCCACCCTCCCCTGCCGGGGGAGACGTGGCCGACAATGCCCTTCGGAGTATTGTGACGGATAATGAAGTACATATCGATGCCCACGTATTTTACCGATAGATTTAGACCGATACGTGATCGAACGTACCTCTGTGGATTTAAAATAAATTATACAAATAACTGAGGATATGAGGTCACTCGCCTCGAGGGCTTCATTAAATAATTATAGTTTACAAAACTGAAAACACAGACTTCAAAATACCCAATACAATACATACGCGACTTGCTGTTCACTTTTCTACAGGCACTTGGATGATATTTTACCAGTTATTTTGTTATAAAAAACATACGGACCGAATTGATATCCTCCTTCTTTTTGGTTCCTGTTTAAAGTACGGGAAAAAGATATGACTTGACCGAAACGCTTTAGTTCCACTTTTATTGTGCGTACCGCCAAGATGTGGAACACGCTTCCTGAATGGGTCTTTCCGGGTGGATATAATCTGGATGTCTTCAAGTCGCAAGTGAATATTATCATATAAAAACATATTTAAGTATTTAAAAAAAATACGAATTTAATCGAAATGGTCTTCATCCGATATTTCGGCACAAAATGCATAATTAAGTTTAAGAAATTCCATTTCATAGCTCAAGTAAATTCTAAAGACCTGTTAATGTATTTTGTGTCCCTATGTTAGACAAGGAAAGAAAAATATTCAGAAATAACTAGAAACAGTAAATTCTCGAATTCACAGAACCTTTATTTATTTATTTACAACAGTTATACGGTACAATATCGGTACAGACAATATGTACAATAGCAAATATATTTCATTCTGTAACGCTACATTTCTTCTAAGCCATATTTCTATGAAATCAATCATCTATAAAGGATGTAAGGTATTTGTAGGAATCGTGGAGAGTATTGAAGTGTAACCGGAATATATTAGTTTTCATAAATAAAACGTTCTGAATAGAAATCTTGTGATTCGCAGAAAGAAGCCTGGATATATCGGCGAGATTGCTCTGAAACGTTTCTAAGTGATACACTTACAATCATTGATGAACGTCTATGATGTGTTCAGTCTTACTCAATATTTGATCAAAAATCATTTTGATCTATTTCAGATTGATATGAAAACCTGTAGGTTGGTAATTGCAAAGTTTAAATGATATATATTATCCTAGATGCAAACCTCTTCTAACCAGTCTTTTTGGAAGATGTGGTTGAGATGTATACGAATGTAACTTAAAATTCAATCAAATCATAACACATAGATAAAAAAAAACGACTATTGTTCCCGGTGTAAAGATGTCCATAATACTGGCAACACTGCGACGCTGAACTGCCATTCTATAGAGCAGTAACCATCGGGAGCGGGTATCATCTTCACAACTTTTCATTAATTAAATGCTTCAGATCAGGGTCTGCATGGGAGGTACTTGTAACCATATAATTATAGTAAAAAAAACCTACTAAAGCGATATTGATGAAATTTCTATGGGGCCAACCTGAAAGTATTGCTAAGTATGCTTTCAAACAAAACACGAAAAAATTTAAATCAGTTTATAATATAACGGAGTTATGTGGTAACAAACTTAAAAAATACAGCCGAATTGTTAACCTCCTTCTTTTTGAAGTCGGTAAAAATAACAAGACAAGATTACAATTTATTTAATAACAATTTAAAATTTAACAAACAATTTATTATTATTAACAAGATTACGGACATGACTTTGTATTAGTGTAATAGTTAAGTTGTATTGTACTTGATTATACATATATAATTTTCCTTTTCATGTACTTAATGTCATTCCGTATAATACTAAAATAATAAACCATTAAACACTATAGTTTTTAAATTTTAGAATCGATTTTAGTTCTTATAAAGAATACATACATACATTGCCCGACGGGGTCCATATGATACTTGAACAGTTTGTTTTACCTCCTATGTAATATACTATGGAAATGCAATAAAAGAATCTGAATCTGTAAAACGATTTCACGTAATACTTTATTTGTTGAATATGAAAGTTATTTTGAAGTCCATCGACTGTTGCCGACTACTATTTCTCTTCTCTACGTTTTTTTTAAATCTACGAGTAGCTCTAGACCAAGCCTCGTTAAAACTTAAATATATTGTAAACATAAGTTAAAAAACTAAAAAAAAATCTACTGCAAAATACGTAATTCGTTTACTTGGATGATATTATTGTAGTATTTTTGTTATATAAACCAAAGTACTGAACCAATTTTGATAAAATGTATATGGGACTACCTCTGAGCTTATTACCTATCAAACAAACAAACAATCATTAAAACACTTCATAATTGGCGGAGTAATCTCTGAACAAACACTAAATAAAATACAATCGAAATGATAACTTCCTTCTTTTTTGGAAGTCTGTTAAAACTAGCAAAAATAACAAGAAATATTGCAACTGCATCCATTTAGAAGGACCCGATAATAAATTTTAAAAGGCATAGATTAAACACAACGCTCTCACCATTTAGATCTAAATCCAATCTCATATATCATCATTTAACTTTGAAACGTTATTTATGGCTTCCATAATAGCAATGGTTTCATTGAGACAGGTAACTAAATTATCGATTTTCATGGAAATATCGTGTTGCGTAGAATCGTATAGTGTGTCCCGAGTCCGCACACGGAGTGCTCTTTTGTTATTGGCAGAAATATCGGCGCGGCGCGCCCGCCGCTGTCACACAGGGTGCTTACTACCTATATCGCGTTATTTAGAAGAACGTAGTATGAAAGTTAATATATGTATATAACATTCATCTTCTGATAGAAAATTTTAAAATTACACTGATTTGGCTTTCTACAAAGGAAGAAACGACACACATTTTATTTTATCGAGTAGTTATTTAAAAGTCTGAGTTGTCTCACAACTGGTTGAGCTATATATAAGAAATATTTAGTTGTTTTGACATCACCAAGACCGTTAGTTGTTCAAAATTAATTTAATTTTAATAAATAATTATAACAGTGGGGGTCTCATTTATAATTTATCCGCAACTTAAAACCGACCATGAAAGTTCCATCTGACAAATTATTTATTAAATCATCGTCTTTATAAAATAATAATGCTCCATTTAAAGCGACGGAAAACGTCTTAATTGCTTTCGCAGTTTGATAAACAAGTAAAGTTTTAATTAACTACAGAAACGGTATATTTACTATGAATAATTATGATGAAACTTGTGATAATATTGAAGGATCATCAATCATAAGGAAACTTGCGTTAATATATACACGTAATATCTGCCTAATATTCGACTAATTTCGCGTCCGTAAACATTCACTTCCTTACAGTTTATAACTCATACAAAAAGCGATGCTTTTAGTTATACCGGAAATGGGCTTTCATTACATACTGAGTATTATCTCGATTGGCAAGTAGTACGAGTACATAAACGAAATAATTAATGCTGGCGACAAATCACGCCGAATTAGAACTCTCTTTCACTCATCAATATTTTCGAAAATATAAAATCCCAGAAAATTTTTAATATTATTTTCACATTTTCATTTTTACCCGACTGCGTAAGAAGAAGGGTTAAGATGCTACCTGGTAATTAAACAAACATTTTATGTTAAGAATACTTGCTTGAATATTTTTTTTTTATATGTGTTTGTTGACTATATTACCTCCATTAATACGAAGACAGAAACATAATTTATGTCACATTAAAATAATGAAGAATGTAGATAATATCTTATACATTAATTAGAGATCAGTTTTTTAAAGAAACATAAAATTGAATTTCTAATGATTTTTTTATTGTCAATTCTAAAAGCGTACGTTAGGTGCGCTACTGCATGGATGTAGATTCCATATAGATTCCAGGTCATGTACAAAACAATCTGAAAGTGGCTGAAATTTCGTAGGGGTTTTTTATTGTCATATTCAATTTCCAGAATATGAAGATCATTTATTTACAGAAACGACATGTAAGAACTATACTAAGAACTATAACTATACCTATACTTTATTTTTTATTTAGTATGGCGCTTAAGTTATTTTTTTCGAGCAAGTTGCAAGTTTCCTCTCTCTATCTATTAACGTTGGTATCGCATAGTTCTATCACTCTCAACCATTTACCCAGTTCCCCCGTGAACATCGTGCGAGGTATCGTCGTATCGAGTGTATAATTGTATATATGTTTGCATGTAATGTATGCATCAATGTATGTTTCTATATAACCGCCTACAGGTTAACGGCTTGACTGATTTTGATGTGCGAGGTGTCGTTAGATTCGTCTTCCCTCCTTGAGTGTCATAGGCTATATTTTTTAAAAGCTTTTATTCTACTTGCCCTGTTAGTATGGGACAAATCTTGCGAGTTAAATTAGAACCACTTCCTGTCGTTAGATTAGGTTGAAATTTGGTTTACTTACGTAACTTCGGTGACAATGCAATAATATGGTACCATGAAGCTGGTCTCAAGATGGCGTCGGAAGGTGGCTATCGGAACTCCTAAACTAAACGAGATAAAACTGTCGAGTTTGGACTCGTTTCAATAGTCTTGACAAGCACTCTTGTGCTACATGACAGCCAGGCAGGGTCTCAAGATGGCGTCTGAAGGTGGCCATAGGAACTCCTAATCTGAACAAGATAAAACCGTCGAGTTTGCACTCGTTTGAATAGTCTTGACAAGCACTCTTTTTTTAGTCTAGTATTTTTTTTTAAACAAGCTTTTATTTAAATGCTCTAAAACGAAGAAAATAAATTTTATATTGATATAAATAAAAGCTTGTCGCGAGAAGACAAGCATATATTTTTAATATACTACATACAAATAATACATGTCTCATAAAAATGCGTTTTTCGTGCGTCATTGTTTTTTAGGGTTCCGTACCTCAAAAGGAAAAAACGGAACCCTTATAGGATCACTTTGTTGTCCGTCTATCCGTAGGTCCGTCCGGGTTTCAAGATCTGTAATCTCGGGAATGAGTGAAGATATCGCGTTGAAATTAAGACCATATACGCAGATCCATAGTATCTTGCTGCAGAAAGAAAAGTCAAATTTCTCAGTTTTCATAAAAAAAAATCGGCCAAGTGCGAGTCGGACTCGCGCACGAAGGGTTCCGTACTATCATCTATAATAGAAAATCGTATAAAATAACGAGAAATCAACGAAATTCCAAGTAGTAAATTGCAAACTTATAGGTAGGTTTTCGATACACATCCGGGCAGCATGACGACGCTTGCGCGAATACGCGCGGCTATAGCTCGCTCCGCGATGTTACCTCCCCCGCTACCCGCGCGGCCGTTGCTTAGCAACCGCCTCCCGCTCGCGCCACCACCACACCGCGGCGCGGCGCTCGCACAGCGTTTAGATGCACGGATTATTTTCATTTTGTGAGTTTTTATTTAATTTTTAGTATTTGTTGTTATAGCAGCAACGGAAATACATCATTTGTGAAAATTTCAGCTTTCTAGCTATCACGGTTTATGAGATACAGCCTGGAGACAGACAGACAGACAGACAGACAGACAGACAGACAGACAAACAGACAGCGAAGTCTTAGTAATAGGGTCCCGTTTTTACCCTTTGGGTACGGAACCCTAAAAATGTTAGAGCCAAATATGTCGTAATAATGCACATTTCGACACTCACAAGGGAATTGAAACCTATGGGGTACTTCCCGTTGACCTGGAACTTTGAAATTTGGCAAGAAGTATTGTGTTAGAGTACACATATAGGAAAAAAACCGAAAACTGGTTATTTTTAATTTAATCACAAAAAAAATTATCTTTATGCAAGGAATGAGGGCCCAAATTTTAAAGTTCTTTAACCGTATCATGTGGAGTATCATATAAAAGAGCTTCATTAGCATAAGCTAAATCAGGTTTCCAAATATTTTTACGATGCATATTTTTCGGTTTATGAAGGAAAATTTAAAAAATATATAATTTCTCCCTTTTATCTACTAGTTTGTACGGAACCCTCGGTGGGCGAGTCTGACTTGCACTTGTCCGGTTTTATTGTATAATTAATATTCCAAATATTCTAAATTAAGCAGCATGAAATCAAGTTGATATTGAATTCAACTTCCCTACTGGTACATTCACGGTGTGTGATCCCAGGGCCCAAAGGGCGGGCCATTTCTGGCAAGTTATTAAACTAAGTGCTGCTCTGGTTAAAAAATGTTGCCATATTAAAATATCCTTTATTTCGCACGATAGAGTAATTATTTTTTTTGCTGTGAGAGTCGTTTCACTTGATGGAGGTTATTACGGGTCGGGATGGCGGGGCGCCATGAATGCTCTACCCATTTTCAAATTATACTTCTTTTATTTTAATTTGATGACGCAGACAGGAAAAGGACTCGCGTCCTTTTAGAGTATATATCAGTTACATTGTTCATCGTAACTCTAAATCTAAATAAATAAACACTCGTCTAGATCGACGTGCTCCATCCTCGGTCACACCGTCGTTTAACATCAGGCGAGTTGATGGTCAATCGGAGATCCATCTAATTAAAAACTATTATTACTCGATTGTAAGTCCATTTTGTTACTGTATAATCTTACGTTTCCAGATTGTCCAATTTCCATTTGTATCTAACTCATATCGCTTTACCTGAAAACAAAGAAAACAAAGTGTTAGTCATAGAATATACCTATTTTCAACCGACTTCTAAAAAAGAGGAGGTTATCAATTCGACTATTTTTTTTTTATATGTTTGTACCTCATATCTTTCGACTGGGTGAACCGATTTTGATAATTCTTTTTTTATTTGAAAGCTGGTGCTTCCCGTGTGGTCCCATTTCAATTTAGTCCAATGCTGATATTGGCATCCATGAGAAGTCAGTTGCTTCAGTTCTCTATCGATAGGTGTGAATGCTGATAATATTTTTTAATTTATTGAGTGACAAGTCGATCATATCGTTCATATAGGTTAGTTTCACGTTTGTCCATAACAGTCCGATGAAACTATTCAAAATCCCGTTTGGAAGTACACTGCACTCGTCACTATGACAAATTAGATGTTAAATTTATTAATGCTGGAAGTTTCACAAAAAAAATTGTATTGGTTAATTGTGAATTTGTATTGGTTAATTTACAGTGTAATTTTGAATATTACCGAAGATTACCCAAAGATTCATAGTTACCCCTACTTCTAACGCGTTACATACTACATTATGAATTTGGCCGCAACTACCTCAACTACCTGATACCGATTCTACGATTACTCAGTTATCCTTCTGATTAATATATTAGTAATTAGCACCCGCTTCCGACCACGTGTGGAGGGGAGGGGGAGGGGGAGCTACTTAGCGAATGAAACAGGGAATATCGGATATCAACGCGGTTAATAAAGTTATCAATACACATGTTATTGAAGATGCTTGTTACAAATTAGTTTACCGGTTATTGTTTTTTTTTTACATTATAGATCTGCGATTGACCACCAACTCGCCTGATGTTAAGCGACGGTGTGGCCGAGGATGGAGCTCGTCGATCTAGAAGATATCTATTCACTCTAGCCTTGAAAATCTCAAGATTGTTCGATAATACAAACCGTCATTAATATTGTATCAAAACAAGTTTTCGAGTTGATCAAAATTGTTAAGCCACCGTCATTTAAGGCACTTCTATACAAAAACATAAATAAACCATAGCTATTAAAGTGATAAAACTTAAAAGCAAGGATGCCGCCGACAGCGGGGCAGAACTCAAGCTGGTGGAGGTAAGGACTACAAGCTTGTGAATCTCCTGACAATACGCGGCGTGTCTAGGATGACTTCCTTCTATATTTTACGCTTGACCCAACTATCAGCCGAGAGCCTCTTGATATATTGGTGCTTGGCTGTCCGCAATAAGACGAATCATAGGTGTCTATGATTCGTCAGTTGTGTAACTGTCGGTGGTGGTTGTCTGGTGAGCCCAGTCAAGGTACTTGCTGAGCTTGTCCTTCTCAGCCTTCACGAGTTCTCATGGATGGTGACGTCGACGAGCACGGCCCGGCGCTGGGATCGATCTACGATCACGATATCACTATGCACCATTTTTATTAATTGTCGTGCAAAAAAAAAAAACGCTAGTAAACAGTGCAACAAAAGGTCATAAAATGGATAAAGAATTTTTCCATTCTATATTATTTGAAATAAATCCTGTACCTACGAGTTTCACTTGCCCGGCTTCCGTACTCCCATGATCATATGAATACAGAAAACAGGACTAATTAGCAAATGTGCTATAAGTCTATGAATATTAGTAATTTCACTTATTTTCTATAATATTCTGAATTATTAGATCTACAGAAAACATTGAAAAAAGCGCCATCTAGCGTACTTTGATAAAACAAGATGATTGCGGCGTGCGCCATTACATATCTAATGATATCTACGAAAGTAAAAATATTATATCGACGACCGACTGCTGCTGCATGCACGAGCGAGATAGAAGACTTACTACCACAGCGCCTTAAATATTTGAAAAAGCTCTGTCACAGTCAGCCGCTTGAGTTTTTCAAATTTCACCTACCTACTCAGAGTAGGTACATAAGTAAATAAATGTTAATCGTAACAAGAACCATAGAAAATAAGAACGCTTATTATTTTTAACATAACAAAACTTATTTAATTGAATAAAACTTAAATTGAACTTCATTCTATTCTTTGATGTTATTGCACTCAAAAACATAGAAGGCAATAATCACAAGTATAATTATTCACAAGAAAAATAACGACTCTCGAATTAAAAATTACAAAGGCGGGTTTCTTAAAGACTTTTGAGCGTCCTCGAAAACCTTTCAACTGAGAGGGAGGGCTTGGCTGTTTACGTTTTACACTGGCCACACCATCCTGGAAAAAATACTAAGGCGGGGAAATTGACAATAAAATGTAGCCTTACCCACTTGACTGGATGAATTAAAAAAAAGACTATTGTTTTCGTGACAGCAAGATCTAAAGTTACTGTTAAGTTTTGGTGGGAAAACATGAGAAAGGAATGTTGTCGCTGTTTTATTTTCTTTTTGCTTGTTACAGAGTAAAATGGTGTTTATATTTTATTAGTGTTTGTTTATATGTAGATACGTTTGTGGGGTGCGAAATAAAGAATTAAAATGTGTCATGCATAAAACTCTACAGAAACTTCCAGGAAAGTCACCACCATTTTACTCAATCACGACTAAAACTTGAAAATGATTCATTTAAATAACTTATACCGTTATTAGTGCCTATATGACTTGTACTATTCACGAAATATAAAAAATTTCAATGGCACTTGGTACTGGCAAATACGCTATTCGTGGGGGTCCAATACAAAAGAAAAGTATATGCGACTATTAAACTTATATTCTCTTTGTTAAACTCTGACAATAATGCTTGCTAGTATCAAAGAGAATATGGTAACAAACATGGTATAAAGATTCCTTTCCGAATCCGAGTAAAACCACTGAAAATAGTTTGAGTAAAGTTCTTTTAAAGAAAAGTTCGTGCAAGAAGTAGGAGACCCGAGTGAAGCGCGAGCAGAAACTTGCAAAGGGCGCACAACACGAGAAATGCTTTAGCGGTGATAAATAATTCAAACTGTGAGAACCACGGATAACGCAGTACCTAGCAGAAAGTAAATAGAGACACTGACTGCAAACAACTAAAGAGATAAACGCTTGCACTGAACTAATAAATAACCAGATATTCAAGAAGAGAATAGGATGTGGAAACTGGCATCGCATTGTGGGTAATAAATCATAATCATCCTATTTGTGTAATTGGGTAATAAAGAAAAACCTTACGAGGCAACAGTAGTTATTTATTGTACTAGGCTGGAAAGTTGTATTTTACCGTCGAGTGTCTGACAGTTGAATCCAGAGCAAGCGAAGGATTCAAGAAGACACGAGATAAAATAACTTTACAGCCGAGTGCAATACAAAATTTTTCATCTTAACGTAGCGAGGATTTTTTTTAGTTCACCTATTTTCTCGAATAGAAAAATCTGCTTGGCATTTATGCAACTTTACTGGTCCTAAAGTTACATTATAATCACGTGAGTTCACTTACATGTACACATTTAATTAATTTTGAACATTATTTGCAACAAAATTACGTAGTACAAAGTTTTTTTTTAATCTATTGTTTTTTCTTCTATTAGGCTCTTGACACAACTCGCATAGGTCGCATTCTTCTTTACTCATCCAAACCTTTTTCGTGTAAATGGTTCTAAAAATTCAAAACACTGCTAAGAGAAAGTAAATTGTACATTTTTATTTACATTTTACGTACATATACAAAATATCTAAGTTATTTTAATATAATATTTAGTATTTCTTTAAGCTAAGATAGCAACCTCCTTGAATCGAACTATTTTTCTTTATTTTGTGAAGGTAATTATACAAAGAGGTTGGAAATATTTTGTATTGAAAATGTAGAGCTCCGTCGTGTTCAAATTTTGAAATTACTTTCCACCCTAGGGAGCAAAATGAACTTTTCCACGCCAATATTAGCCTTGGAAACGTAACTTTACGAGCTAGTAAGATGAAAAATAATTTACAGATTGCTTTCATATAAATGGATCATTTAGTCGTCATTCATTACTATGCACTTGTAAATTATATAACTTACTAGTGCATATTAGATTACTTATAATTACTCGTCATCTACAACGCATTGTATCTATCGAATACAAAATCATGAAATTTATGTTTATATAAAAAAAAATAGCAATAATCTAAAAAACACCAGCCTCCCTGAGCAGATTTTTAAATTGAATTGACTATGGATCATTTACCCGGCCGGGAATAGGATCTACCGCTCCGAAGGCAGACACGCAACCACTGTGCTAAAGAGGTTATAAAAAAATGTAGGAAGAGTACACAACTCAAACACCAAAGGAGCGTTGAGTAAATTATCCACCAACGTTCTAGCATGTTGTTGCAGGCCAACTGACTATAGAAACCAGCTGCCTGTGCGAAAAGACATGCGAGAGGCGAGGATCGAACCTGCCACCTGTAGACTGAGAAGCGGATGGTTCAACCGTTTAACCAGAGGAGACGTCAACGAGTATAACGAATTTTATGTATACATATGAGTTTTAATGCACAAATGTAATAATTTGTAACGAGTGTACGATGTCAATGTACATAGGTCAGTAGATACCAGTAGAGCATGTGCTCACTCTTACAAGTTGAAGCATGCGGTTAACTGACCGTTGAAGTTTAGGATAGATGGCGCTTTCTTAGAAAAAAATATTATAATCTATTTTTACCCGATTGCGCAAGTAGGGTTATGTTTTTCAAGTGTTTGTAATATTTTTCCCTTACCTCTTACACCTAAATGCTTCGTTCGGTTTAATCAAATAATGCCTACAAGTTCTGCTAGTTAGAGGCTAGATGGCGCTGTATGAAACACGTCTACTTATTTTTTTTATTAATATTTAATAGTATAATGTTTATTAATTGATGTAGGTAAATGAGATCTTAAATCCCGACGTGCACCCTGTATATTTTAACTGAAATACGTCATGGAAATACAAAATGAAACAGAATTTGCGAGGAGGTAATCAATCCTCCCCCATCTTTAAAGTCCTCCAGAGGCACTTGAAGTGGCAAGTTCCGGAGTTTTGAGTGTTTACAGATTTTTCTTGAAACTTCTGCTGAAGATATAAAGTTGTAGCAATTATTGTTCAAGTGCTTCCAGAATTGTTACCTAGTGATTAATTAAATATTGCTATTTAAAGTTGGGTAAGTGGCCGATTGGAAAGCAGCGAATTTATCTCGAAATTTTGGAAGTTTTTGGGAGGGAGAATTCCTCTTCCAGTAGGAATCTAAAGCGGACTTTGACCTGTTTACCCAATTGCTCAAAAAGGAGGAAAATATTTGTTTTCTAAGTATACACACAACTTGAGAAATGTTGATAAGTGAGACACCTGTCTTTGTAAATATATCGTATTCATTTTTACTTTCTAAGTGCCATTGAAATAAGCACTAGTATGTATCGTATGGAGTGTGTCGGGCGCGCAACATAGAACAGAGGAGGACCGCTATTTATGAAAAAGAATCAGCGTTCATACACTTTGGAAAGAGTATAATTAAGAAATTGTATCTAATTCAATAAGCGTAAAATATAATCAATTAATAATAATTATTAATATTTTGTTTTTTCTTGCTTATTTAATTAGTTTTTAAGTTAGTTATACTTTATTGTGAATTTTTACTTCCTTATAATAAACAATCTATTTAAATAAAAAATATAATAATAATAATACACTTTAATTATGTGCGAGTGTTATGGGTACCTTTGCACCAGGAACAGTTAGGGGCGGGCTATTTGATTAATTTAGTTTTAGATTATTGACTTTAATTATGTCAAAAATGTCAAAATCAATAAGTAACAATGCAAATAGATTCCATGTCAAAAATCTCCATGTCTTCTAAATTGGTTTGGATAAGTACACATATTATTGCTTTTGAAAAATTATTCTATTTATTAGATAAACATATTTTATAAATTTGCCAGTTCTGTACTTTTTATTCCAAATTCTGACACATAATTAAGTTAAACTGTATATATTTTTTTTTAGTTTGTCCTGTAATTAAGATCTTATTTTAAAGTAGTGATCCTTTTGGATGTGGGGTGAAAGTAACTTATTTAGTTCCGAGACGGGGTTTGGTTTGTAAAGTTGGACATGGCTCAATAGAAACGTGAAAATAGAACTAGTATTTTTTTTATTTGACAGCTGGCAGTTGAAAGTGATTCTCCCTAGGGCTGAAAAGTATTACTTTCAACCCGCTCTTCAGGCAACTTCAGACCTACTTTCAGAGTATGAGTAATGAAAAATAAGTTTAACATAAATTTATGAAGTATGAAACATGTAGGTATGCTGTGGTAAATTGCCTCGTCTGGTTCGACCATTACAAAAAATGTATTGAGTAAATCTTTCTGCAAGCTTTTATTATATTTTTATACGAAATAGATCCTCGATCGAACTTGCCTGAATATGGTAAGCGACGATGCGGTCGAGGATGGACCACGTCAGTCTAGAATATATTTATTCACTAGCATTCTAACCCTAAACTTAATTGATTAAAGAAAAGCATAACTTATTAACTGTTATGTAGAGGTACTCCGTACTGCCGTTTACCATTATATTAACATTGATTGATTGTATGAAGAATATTCATTTCCATTCTTTACCCTTCACAAATAAATCTCAACAGAAACTCATAAAGAATTCCTACTTTATTACTTTTTACGAACACAGATACAATATGAAATGAGCGTTTCTACATAATGGAGAGTAGAGTAGGTACTCACGTCGGGAACTCCGTAACGAGCGCCATATTAGAAAAGTGTTGCCATTGTGTCACGAGGGAGGTCACACGTCAAACAGGTTTTAGGAGGGTATTAATAAACTTTCAACTCTGGGGGAGTAAGTTTTAATTAGTTAACCGTGAAGCAGCAGTAGTGTGCAGAGATTTTTTATATAATATGATACATAATGAAGTTGCAATTGGTTAGAGTATGCTTGAATGTGGCATTGAGGGCGCTGTTGTCCTTATTTCATTATTTTGTTCAACTGACAACACTAGCAACACATCCGAAATGTTAGTACCAATTTTGTGGCACGTATCTTTCTAAGCAGACTCTACACAATGTAAATAGTTTTAAGTGTGTGGTGGTGGCTCTTAAGACTATATAAGTTGCCTAGCAAAAGTCGCTTTTAGCGATGAACCCACCAGTTGTTTCATTAGCTCGTAAATATTTTCTTAGTACGTAATCTTTTGGTTATAATGTGAAAACAATTCAGTTTTTGACCAGAAAATTTACTACTAAGTATTTTCTATTTTACTAAGGAAAACTATAAAAAAAAATGTTTCGCCTTCAATAAATAAAAAACCAGACAAGTGCGAGTCAGACTCGCCCACCGAGGGTTCCGTACAAACTAAATAAAAGGGGGAAACCATATATATTTTTTATATTTTCCTTCATAAACCGAAAAATATACATCGTAAAAATATTTAATAACCTGTTTCTTATGCTAATGAAGCTCTTTCATATGATACCCCACATGATACGGTTAATTTACTTTAAAATGTGTGCCTCATTCCTTGCATAAAGTCACTATTTTCTTGCGATTAAATTAAAAATGTCCAGTTTTCGGATTTTTTCCTATATGTGTACCCTAACACAATGCTTCTTGCCAAATTTCATAGTTCTAGGTCAACGGGAAGTACCCCATAGGTTTTGATTCTCTTGTGAGTGTGGAAATGTGCGTTTTTAACGACATATTCGGCTGTAATTTTTTTTACGAAAACAGAAATTTTATTTTTCTTTCTGCAGCGTTCAGAGACTATGGATCTGCGTATATGGTTTTAATTTCAATTGTTGGTATATGAGTATCGGTCAACTCAGGCAGGACACTTTGTTCATGAATTTTGTTTTAGACCTTGAGTCTATGTGATATGGCGTCATTGTTTCGCATTAAAATAAATAGTCTTTTCCAGTATAAGTTTGTGTCTAGGAAAAAGTTTTCAGATAAACCAAACCTAAACAGCTTCTACAGATTTTTGAATGCTGTTTTCCTTTACATTACTACTTTGTAGAATAACTGGAACACGAATGTCTAGTAATACTCCCCTGGGCGGAGTGTGCAATATACAAAAACACACTTTACTAATTTCATATTATTTTGCATTAACATTATTTACTGAAGACTTGTAAGTAGGTACCTGTTTCTGTGTTTTACAAACATATGAAGTATAAAATATATAAGTCCGTTCTTATAGTATTGTAACACGCGAAGTTCCCATTAGCAGTACCTACTCCTGCCTATACCTACTATACATACTGTAAAAATGTACGTCAAATGCTTTTAGCCTCTGATATATTTTGATAGGTATTTTATGTTGAACATGGTATTATGTTTAGTGGCTGATGGACTGAGAAATATGGATTTAATAGTCAGTCAGTTTGGTGACAATTTAGACTTTTTCTTGTAGGTAAATAATTTAGTTCTTTTTTATCAGCCCTGTTTGTACAAACTGTCCCACTGCTGGGCGCGGGCCATCTTCTCATTATGAGAAGAGTAAGGCTATAGTCTGCCACGCTGGCCAAGTGCGGACATGTACATAGGTTTCCTCACGATGTTTTCTTTCACCGTTTTCAAGTTGACGGCAATCAACAATACGCACATAACTCCGAAAAGACAGAGGTGCGTGCCGCGGGATTCGAACCCAGGATCTGCGGTCAGTCGGACGGTCTCCCGACTAGGCTGCCGGAAACTTATAAAATAATTAAGTATGTAAATATTTAAGTATGTTTGTATGTTGAAATAATTTTGCATGTTTCAGTCAAAATATAAAGTATCTGGCTACATTTCTGGTTTATTCATATACACTTAGTCTAATTAATTTAAAACTAAAAACTCGGGTATAAGAACTAAAATGTATTCAATAAGATCTCCTTCGGCGATGCTAGAACGATCCAGGATTCATCTTACAATGGCCATGGTTAAAAAAGTGTTTTTTAACGAGGTAATAGACTTTTTATGCGAATGTAAAAACACATCTTGTAGGTACATACAGTTAACCCACAGTTTATGTAATCTTGATTTTAATTTTTTAAGCCTATCTTGCCTCATTCTTAGGCAAAGGTCACCTACTCTTCTAGCGATATATAGGTTCTACATAATTACAGCAAATACATCATATATTATTACAAATATATGTTACTTACACCCGAAAAAACGATACCCTCCTTGGGTAGTTGGGTAAATATATTTTTTCACAAAACATGTGCAGCATAGTATAAATACATAGTTGTGTCTAGTTCCCTCTAGATCGAGCTCATCGCTCATGTGTTATCGGCGAGTTTCGCGAGGGCCTCTCATGAACATTCGCACTTTACTCCTGAATAATATAACAGCAGCGAAGCAAGAGAGTACTGATGTCTTCATTACTTGATACATGGTTAACATTTCGTTTGTTTTTACACGACTGCATAAGAAGGAGGGTTATGTTTTTCGAATGTATCTATGTATTACGTATATATATATATATTATATATGTTTGTTTTATATGATCGCCTACAGTTTCAGTGGCTTGACAGATTTTGATGTGCGAGGTGTCGTTAGATTCGTTTTTACTCCCTGAGTGTCATAGGCAAAATTTTTAGTGACAATAATAATACATCTCTAGCAAAAATAAAAAAAATCACTTTTTCGTAACCTCCAACTAACTTTTTCGTAATAAATGCGATTTCCAGATTTATTCTAAAGAATGCGAATTTACAACCTTTAACAGCAACTTTGTGCATACTTTCTCATAATAAACGTACACTCTACAGCGTATCAAGCGTAAAGAAATCGTAAGTTAGACTGTAAAATTCGCTGTTCTGCAGTCGGGTATTTTGTTTTTCGTTTAATGTGGATACTTGCTTAGATTAGATAATTTTAGTTGGAAACCTTTGTCTAAAGTGTGAATTAAAAACTAGATAATCTAAAAAACACTTTATTGGCACAGCACAGCTTTTATTAATGCAATGAAATGTACTTTCGGGGAAATAAACCCAACGCTGTGAATTCCGCATAAAAGAATCTTACCTACACAAGACGTGACTCTCATGCATTCTGTGAAAATTTGTGAAGTACATAAGTAAACAAAAGAGGTCTTTTAAGTACCTATCAGTTACAAAATGTTGGAAAGCCAAGCTCTTGTGAAGCGGATTGCAGCATCTGCCGGTATCGAGTTACCTCGTTACTGGTTGTTTCTCGAATTGTTTGCCGTTATAATGATGGCATTTGTGTAATGATGCTTAAGATGAGTTCGATAACAATGCCTTTGAAAGGAGTTTGACTGGAGTAGGGGAGGTTCATCGATTTGGGGGAAGTTGTTTAGACAGGTTAATTTTGCTTCTTGTGTCTGTGTGGAGTAACGATTAAAACGAAATAATAAGCAAGCATTTAGCCATGTAGTCGCAGCGGTAGCCAACACAATCGGCGACATTTTAACCGGCGATATTTACATCACATTTAATTTTATATAAGAACGGCTGACTCCGACCAAGAAGGTGATACTTACTCGTAGGTAGGTACGTATTTTTGGCCCTACACGCTCTTGGTAATTTTTAGGGTTCCGTACCTCAATAGGAAAAAACGGAAGCCTTATAGGATCACTGTGTTGTCCGTCTGTCTGTCTGTCCGTCCGTCGGGTGTCAAGACCTTTAGATCGGGACCGCGTGAATGTATCGAGTTGAAATTAAAACCATATACGCAGATCCATAGTATCTTGCTGCAGAAAGAAAAATAAAGTTCTAAGTTTTCGTAAAAAAAAGTTACAGTCGAATATATCGTAAAAAACGCACATTTCGACACTCACAAGTGAATCAAAACCTATGGGGTACTTCCCGTTGACCTAGAACAATGAAATTTGGCAAGAAGCATTGTGTTAGAGTACACATATAGGAAAAAATCCGAAAACTGGTAATTTTTAATTTAATCACAAAAAAGTAGTGTCTTTACGCAAGGAATGAGGGTCAAAATTTTTTGAGGGTTCTTTAATAGTTCAAAGTCAAAGTTCTTTAACCGTATCATATGAAAGAGCTTAATTAGTATAAGTTAAAACAGGTTTTTAAATATTATTACGATGTATACTTTTCGGTATAAGATGGAAAATATAAAAAAATATATGATTTCCTCCTTATATCTTCCAGTTTGTACGGAACCCTCGGTGGGCGAGTCTGACTCGCACTTGTCCGGTTTTTTTATTAATCAAAAGATAATACCTTAGGCTGTTTGTAGCAAGAGGTACTTCGATATCTAAACATCAGCTTAACCTTACGCAAGCTCTTTCTTTATCTGTACCGTAACTAACCCCAACCTGTACATCATACTAAACAAGAACCACTTCCCCCTATCAGTACTAATAAACAACCAATCACCAGACCAAACAGGAAAAACTAATATAATTGTATCGTCGCAACTTACCGAGCACTTTCCGACTTTCCGCTCGCAGTCAAGAAAAATAAAAGCCATAACATTCCGAATGTGCGAAGCAGCAACCCTGACATCCGAAGTTAGGTTAGGTTAGGGCAGCAATCCTGACATCCGAAGTTAGGTATTATTAATGAGTTCCCGAACTATCCGATGGTAATGGCTAGGAACTTCCTAATGAGTTTCAAGCGGCCTTTTTCGTCTTCCTCCAAACAGGTCCTGGCGGGAAACGGGAACTTCTGTACTCGAATACCCTGGAACAGCTTTGTCAGCTTTGTCGATCGCTTTGACTCAGTAAAAAGTTTGGAGAGCTTGTTTTTGTAAACTTCTGTCTGCAGTTATAATAAGATTTTTTTTGGGATTTATTTTTGTTGGGTGAAAACGTGAAAGTGAAAGTTTTGAGTGGGTATTTCTTCCGTGTTTGGGATTATTTAATGTTTCGCTCGTGGGCAGGTAGCTATAGATAAGTACTCGCTATAGAGGCAACAGTGTCTGTAATATAACAATAAAATCAATCTGTTTTAGACATGCTTTAGTTTAGAGTAATGCTCTCTTAGTGTGTTGCGATTGTTTTTCATTAAAATTAACAACTTTTAACTGATTAATCGCTTGCATTTTACATAATTTTAAGAAATGATACTTGAAACTTTTTGCACGTCCTCTTGCATAATTATAAAAAATATATAAATACTTAAAACATACCTAAATTAGTTTATAAAAGGCACGGACCCCGGAGTCTGTGGAAATTAATTTTGTCAAATAAAATAAAAACTTTTGGCACTGTTCGTGGCAACGGCAAACGTGTGATATTTCAAGGCTATTTGAATATCGACATTTTAATAGACTGAAATAGTAAGTTACGCTACATCGATACGCACACGAAACCCTCAGTTGACATGTTTTGTGATATCGGCGGCAGCCTTTTGAAATCCTGCCCAGAATCCTTTCTTGTTCCTTCAAATACAGAGTTGGAGGCCCTAGCTTTGAAAAAGATACATTCGGGGTCAGTGATACAGATACCTAGCATTAATTAGTTATAAAAATATATTTCAATAAGATAAAATGTCTACTTTTTATACAAATTTTTCAGAGAATTACGTCCGTGCCAATTGAAGTTTGTAAAATAATGATCATGGATCGGAAATTTATACACATTTAAGCGAGTTATTTGTTCCAAGGCCTAAAAATCCTCTCAACGCACAAATGACGAGCTCTGATCCTTTTGAAGATACTTGTCGTTAGGCATGAGTAGTCACTACCTAGGGATCTCACTGTATTGGAGCACTCTAGCTCCCAGAATACAAATATACGTCTCTATTTAGATGTAATTGTAGGTACTCTCAATTTTAACCTCGAACCCAAAAAAGAGGTGTAATAAGTTTGACGTGTGTGTCTGTGTGACGACATCGTAGATTTGAAACGGATGGACCGATTTTGATGTAATTTGTTTTGGTTTGAAAGATGATTTGATCGAGTACTCGTAGCTATGTCTCATCAAAATAAGTTCAGCCGTAGCCGTAGTATACTTTTGTTCGTGTTCACAGAGAAGATATAGTAAACACACGTTAGCCCAAATAAAAAGTGAAACTCTGCTCCCTCTTCCCTACTTACTGATATTTCATTTTAATCGTTCCACCAAACACGTGTAGCTATTTTATTTTCCTCTCGTGTACCACGTTTGATCTGATACAGTTCACACTGAATACCTATAAGGGATCTGAATTCTTAAATTCATTCGCAGACTGAATAAAATTGTACAAAGTATACATGCTAATGAAGTTTATATTCATATAACTATTGGTAGTAGGTATAGAAACATACCGCTATACTTACATTACATGCACAAATACATTTGAAAAACATAACTATCCTCTTGAAATAAGTTTAGCAAGTAAAACATGACAAAACTCGAAACTCGTACAAGCGGATTTTTATACCTAAGTAGGTAACATAGACATAAAAATTCACTGAGACCGAAGTCACGCCTCGTTTGATATTCAGGAGCGAAAACAGACGAAAATGCTTACGAATAGATATGTGAATATTTATACGCTCTTCTTCTTCTTTTTTGTATTGGACCCGCGATTAGCGATTTGCGAGTGTAGTCAAGTATTGAAATATTTTCAAGTTTCTTGAATAATACAAGTTATATAGTGTTCTAGTCACAGTCTAAGTCACGTAAACAGTCATTTTCAAAAAGTCTTGCCTCAGTAAAGTGATGGCGACTTTACTGGAAGCTTCTTTGGAGTTTTGCCGACAACGTAAAATCACACGTTTCACTACTTTATTTCACTTGGCCACACTCACGCACTTGATCGAACACTTAATGAATAAAACACCACCATTTTATAGCATTAATGTTCAAAATAACACAAGTTTAGGAAAATAAAACAAAGCAACAACATGTTTCGATGACGTTCCCGCCAAAACTCTCATATTTATACGTTATGAATTGTTATCGACGAGGGCCGCGTCACACCCGGCTCACGCCACGCATCACGCCGCACGCCGCGCGCCGCCCGTCATGCCATATCACGACCACGGGGATATTTCCGGGAAAATACGCGGAAAGCAAGAGAAAAGGCTGTCGTTTCCAGATGAGAAATGCTAGAAAAACTGATATTTATTTGTGTGGAATGAAATAGAAACTATTGTATTGAAAACTGTCCCAAGCGCCTATTTGAATTGAATCGAGGATATTTTGCCGCATTTTATTATAATATTCTTCCAGGCGCACTTCACAATTGACAATTCAAAATCGGTCAATCTGGCCAATCTGTCTAAATTTGGGAGACGTGGCATGGCAACACAGCCCGGGCAAGCAGGTACTGCCGGAGTTGCCAGACAGAAACTACGGCAATTAACAGTTTTTGAAGGACGTCGGTAGGTACCTACCAGACGGTTAATTATTGTTTTTAGCTAAATAAATTACGAAACTCTTTTACATTATTTTTCTAACAAAATAAAATTTCAAAAATATGTTTTTATCATTGTGATGAATTTCAGAGCAATGCAGCATTGAAAGAAGAAATAAATGTAACCCACGGCACTATCATTGAATTTAAAAATATCTTCAATAATAAGAAATAAATAAGAGGTTTTATATAAAGCATAACTGAGAACAAGTGTGCAGCATGCACGTATAGCTCTTGCATAGCAATCATCGAAAAATACCGCAGCTTCTAAGTAATTATTTTTTTACATTATAGATCTACGATTGACCACCGACTCCAATTAGGGTAAAACATAGAAGGTTGTATGTAAAATTTATGTGAGTATTACTTATCAAGAGATTTTTTATAAAGCGTGATAAATAAACATTATTCTCGTAGTTGCGAGTTCTCACGCAAAAATTAACATCTGCATAAACACACACACACAACCGGTTTGACGACAGATCTGCTTGTCAGTAATATCATAAATTATTTGTATTCTAGTTATGTAAGTGCAGTACAAACATTACGAACAGAAAAAATGGAATAAGTGTTTCTTTCGGGTTTGAGGTGTCGTTTTCAAACATTTGGTCGTAGGATAAAAGGTCGTAGCAGATCAAAAGCACCTCGTTTAGAATACTAAAAAATCCCCTACATGAAAAACGGCTAGACCGATTTATATAAAACACAGCTAAGAACACTCTCGGTAAATACCTCTTTCAAATAAAAAAATAGATCAAAATCGCTCCATCCATTTGAGAGCTACGGTGATACAGTCAGTCAGTCTGTATATTTGTATACAGACGCACATCAAACTTATTTTGGGTCGGGGCGGGGGTTAAAAAAAAACCGGACAAGTGCGAGTCAGACTCGCCCACCGAGGGTTCCGTACAAACTAGGAGATAAAAGGGGGAAATCATATCGTTTTATTTTATATTTTTCTTCATAAACCGAAAAATATACATCGTAAAAATATTTAAAAACCTGTTTTAGCTTATGCTAGTGAAGCTCTTTCATATGATACCCCACATGATACGGTTAATTCACTTTAAAATTTGGACCTTCATTCCTTGCATAAAGACAATACTTTTTTGTGATGAAATTAAAAATGTCCAGTTTTCGGATTTTTTCCTATATGTCTACTCTAACACAATGCTTCTTGCCAAATTTCATAGTTCTAGGCCAACGGGAAGTATCCTATAGGTTTTGATTCCCTTGTGAGTGTCGAAATGTGCGTTTTTTACGACTTATTCGGCTGTAACTTTTTTTTACGAAAACTGAGAAATTTCATTTTTCTTTCTCCAGCAAGACACTATGGATCTGCATATATGGTTTTAATTTCAACTCGATACCTTCTCGCGTTCCCGAGATAAAGGACTTGACACTCGGACGGACGGATAGACAGAAAGACGGACCACAAAGTGATCCTATACGGGTTCCGTTTTTTCCTTTTGAGGTTCGGAACCCTAAAAACAATAAATTAGTAAGTTTACGGCAATGTTCCAAGTTTTTCAGCTTAGTTCCAAGACTTATTGCTAAATGAGCTTCGTATTACATTTTTAATAGGCTTCAGCGCCAGAAACTGATAATTGGCGGATTCATCCCAAAGGGGGTGAACAGTATCATTTTCCAACGTATCAAAAACACAACGTAAACCTCATTGAAACGAAACAAACTTAATCGGATTTATCGCGTATATTACGTTCATTTCAATGCGTAACAATCGCGGAACCCTTAGAAAACACAACGTAAACCTGTTTTGATATCGTATGTCTTTGTAAAATGGAGGAGGGTGACGCTTATATCGCTCGCGCTGCTACAACAAAGATAGAACACACACAGCGTTGAGTATTAACGTTGTAACAATTTGGTGTTATGTATGATCAGGCTAGCGCGGGAGCACCTAGAATAACTGAAACAAAGGCGCCCACTGGTGGGCCCGCCGCCCACCAGTAGGACTCAGGGACGATTATGAATTATGGATATTAACTCTGATAACAATGTATACTTACTTACTAACCCACTCGGTGGATATGGAGTGATGTAGGTCTCGTGTTTAGCTCAGATAAGGATGATAGATGGATGTCGTGGCTACCCGTTCAATGTTTGCCAACACTGGATCATGAATACTTTGATACCTTAGTATTCTCAATACTAAAGCTGCATCCACAGGGACTTGTTTACCGTAATTAACACTTACTAGTAGTAGTAGAAACTTACTTATTAGTTAGTAGACCACTAGACTACGCTCCAGTCCAATGTATGAGTGCATTTTTCCGAATTTTCTATTTTTGAACTGCTAAAATAATAAGTCTTCGTGTACAAGTCCTACAAAATTCTGACTGTAATACTGAATCTAGAAACGATTTTGTCATTCTATGTATCTTCACCAGCGGGAAAACAAAATTTACGTGAAAATACGGAAAATACATATATGAGATTTGGCAGCTGTAAGGTAAGCAGAGAGTCGGCCGTCCACCTCGACTTGACCGACACAGAAATAAGGCAGATGACATCAAAAGAGAAAGGCCTATATACGGAGCTTGGATGGAGAAGGTTGTGGATGATGATGAAGAACGATGTTATATTATTAATGGAATGTTATATTATTATTACTGGTGTGGCACCTGCTTTAGTGAACTCCAGGCTCCTCCTATCCTGAGAAGCGAAACAAGCAACTCATCAGCGGCGCGAGTTAATTCGACCTGTTCCTGCGCCTCTCCCGAGAGTGCAATAATTCTGCATCTACCCGCGTTTTTCCTCTTATATCTGCTATACTACGAAATGCTACGATGCTAGCTCTATTTTACATACAGGACGCGACAAATAAACAACTTCCATAATAGTGGTTCTTCAACAAGTTTATAAAACTCAAAAATCCCGCAAAAAAGCGGCTAAGAACACTCGATGAAATCCTCTTTCAAACAAAAAAAAACTAAATCATAATCGATCCATTCGTTTGAGAGCTACGACTCTACAGACAGACACGTATACACACGTCAAACTTATAACATCCCTCATTTTGGGTCGGGAGTGAAAAACAGAATGAAATGAATAGACTTTGCAGTTTAATTTGGAAGCGACAAGAACGAACTGTAACTGAAGATAGCATCTGCTGTATATACATCTCGAAGTTCAGCGTGGCTGACAGACATTCACTTAACGTAGATAGCCACTAGATATTTTGACAACCCGCAACCCTTCTATTCACTCGGTGTAACCATAATATTTTTTATATAGGATATAAAATATATGTACGTTCGACCATCAACTCGCCTGATGGTAAACGACGGTGTGGCCGAGGATGGAACACATCAACCTGTAAGGTCATTGAATATAGCTTAACATTCCAATTCCAATAACCTAATCCTCCTCAACAGCTTTTCGGGTTATGACAAACATTATAAACTCAGCAAAGTCCGTTTAGCCGTTCTCAACAGAACCACTTACCCACAACCAGCATTAAAATGTTATTATACATGTAATAATATTCAAGTTCCTTGTGTAAACTGTTATATACCTATACTTATACAACACAGCGAACAAACTTAGCTTTGCGCAAATTAAAACCAATCATGGCGCGTGTTATTTAAAGTGCAATGACAAGTTATTTGTTCTGTGAACACAAAGGCGCGAATAGACACCTCGTTTCTCAGAACACCCTGTATCTACAGCTAGATAATAATCTAGACTTCGTTATCCTTTTGACACGAAAGCTTCGTTACCTGTTCGTTGGTGCGATGTAGCTCGGAGTAGGAAATAAGAAGACAGAGTTAAACCTCCGTTAGCGAGCGTGCTAGTGGCTAGTGGCTACATTGGATTTGGTTTAAGATCATCATTTAAACTAACAACGATCACTTTTAGGAAAATTAAGAGACAAAATGTTAGAAACTATATTTTTGCGCATAAATGACAAGACATTTTTTTTATACATCATAGATCTACGATTGACCACCAACTCGCCTGATGTTAAGCGACGGTGTGGCCGAGGATGGAGCTCGTTAATCTAGAAAATATCTATCACCCTAACTCACAGTAACACACAGTAACTAACGCTTAGGATTCTAATTTTTAAGGTGTGGCCGAGGATGGAGCTCTTCGATCTAGAAGATATCTATCACTCACAGTAACACACAGTAACTAACGCTCAGGATTTTATGAAATTTTAGAATCCTTCGCTTACTCGGGCATTAAATATAACAAATAACTAAATAGTTATTTGTTATATTTAATGTAATTTAATTTTTTGTTTTTGTATCATTTATCCATGTAAATACATGTAAATACATGGATAAATGATTGCAGCGCAGCTCGCATCACTCATGTTATACCAATAACCGGGGATATATTCTCTGTTGCTCTGTTCAGATAAATAACAAATGCGACATTGAGGGCGCTGCTGTCCTTATTTCATTATCATGTTCAATCGAGACAATATGTAGTTCTAATTTTTTTCCTGGATAGTTCTCTATCCACTCTATCAGAAGCATAAGCACGAGAGATGTTGCGTAATGTGAGGAATTCTGATTCGTTTTATACTAAGCTACTCTTCTGTAAGATTTTCTATTCTAATATCGGTAAGAGTGGATATTATTGTGCGCCTCGGGTTACTTCCTTTTACCGCGAGATGCGCTGTAATTATGAAACAGTATTATATTGCATTTTAAGACATTATCCAGACTGTTTCACGCTCAGTTTGCGACGAAAATTGTAGTTTTTATTTTGTGTTGTTTTAGCTAGGTATTTTCCGCATGCAAACAAAGACGACCGCTTTTGAAGTAAATAATGTCGGTATACCTACCTGTCGATATTTTAACATAACAACGAGATATTATCGACTGTTAAAACACTACTTACTTACCTACAACACAATTTTAAAGACATGTAGGTTATTATTTTATCAGCTTTTCAAGTTAATATTTTATAGTTTCGTTAACAGTTTTCGTCTTCTGAATACCAAATCGATATGCTTAGTTGCAAGTAAGCCCTGTTTTTATGAACTGTCCCACTGCTGGGCGTAAACAATACTGATGTTTTAAAATGCGTTTTTTTATTAGTAGGCATGTGCTTGACCGCCAACTCGCCTAATACTGAGCAATATATGCGGTTTACGGTGGAAAGCGCTTGCTTAAAATAAACAAATTCACTCGGGGTTTAAACACACTCAGATTATATTGAACAGCAAACCCCACGCAGTTAGCATATTGTATACTTAATCAGTACGTACTTACGTACGTTAAGCAGTTACGTTCGGGTTTATGTAATATGTCTTGATTATTGGTAAGTTCACACTTATTAAGTGTACGAGCGACATTCTTACCAAAATAACTTACGACTCGTTTTTCCACTAAGTCACTTAAATCAATTAAATACCCAATCAAAGATCACTTAACTAGAATTAAAACTACGTAGAAAATTACAGAGGAAAGTATACGTAAGTACATATTTTTATAATGACTTCTCCAGTTTCGACAAAATTCCCTTTTTCATCTACGTCACACATAATTCTAAGCATTAAACCTCAATTATACATAATTTTAACCACTAATTAGGACATTAAACACGTAACCTACACTTAGATACAAGAATTCCCCGATATCATAAACTTTATTAGTTCTGCGGTCGCAATAACTGGTCCTGAGGCCCTTTATATGAAATTAAGGTGTCATTAAGAAGTAATTAGGTCTATTAGATAACTATAAAAGATGCGGTAACTGTCAATGTCTTCATTGTTTCTGTGTTGCTCGGAAAGAAAATAACGATGCGTTTATTGGTGAGTGTTTACTATTTACTTCAGTTGGAGGACATTTTCACACTATTTATTACGTTTTCATTCATTTTACTTTATTTTATTTCATAAACACAATACAAATTATATTCAGTTTCACTTTAACAATAATAATTATTCAATATTTAGTCAATTGGCATAATGAACATAGTGGGTCTGGTCTTCCAATATTGTAGAACGGTCCGCGTTTTGTTATATTTAGCAAGATTAGTCAGATCATAGCCTTGGAGTGTACGTCATCCTTCTCTCTGTTAAGTTTATTATAGAACCATGAAGATTTCTTTGCGAGCAAGCAATGGTAAACGGTACTGAATTCGACAAAATATTGAAAGAGGCGTGATAACCAGATATACCTCTCCAGATTATACCTAACCCATTAATTGTTTCCCAACAGGTGGTGCTCGCTCTATTGTGCGTAGTGGGTGTCTACGCTTACCCCATGGGCGGTGGTGGATACTACGGCGCTGGGAGTGGCATGGACAGCGGCTACGGCGGCCAGGGGTACTTGCAGGGCGGCGGCGCCAACAGCGGCGCCTTTGGAAACGCTAACGATAATTTCAGGAGGGTAAGTTGAACTTGGCCAGCGTGGTAGACTATGACTTTACCCTTCTCACAAAGAAAAGATGGCCCGCGTCCAGCAGTGGGGACAGTTTGTACAAACAGGGCTGATAAAAAAGTTGGACTTAAGCTTGGAACTATTAATTTTACTGTTACTTGGACTGCGTCACTGCAACAATTTTTTTGTGAATTTCGAGATCTACCAGTTCTAATAAGCCTTGTCCTTCGCAAAAACCAAAGTCACGGCTTTGGCAATATTATAAAATACCATTCAACAAATGTTACCTTCTGACAGGACTCAAAATTCAGAGCTCATAATACGTCTCGTAAATTTTTGGAAACTGTATAGGGTTCAACTAAGTAATTAAATGCTTTAAGCACACAAGCACGTATTACAAGTGGTGCCACTAACGCTCGATCGGGTTAAGTAAGAAAAATTATTCAGAATGTTCCATACCGCCAGCCTTCCCAAGTGAATATAGGGAAGGTTCCAATCTCATCACAAATTTTTGAAATGTTATTAGGAACGTAGCTCGGAAAGCCGCTTAGCTATGGTAAGATTGGGTCGGTAATATTAGTCGCAGGCCAAACGAATGCTGAGCCAAAATGACGGCTCCCGCAACAAACACGACCTGTCGGCTAGCCCTGAGAACAGATGATCCAAACTTGACACGAACATCACCAACAGAACGTTGCTCGAAAACGAGACAAGTGAAGGTAGGGGAGGGTGGCCTTTAACCTGCAATGGTTAATCTTAATAATTTATAATCGTTTAATACTAATATTTTTCTTTTGCAGATAGAAGAAGGCAGCAGTTCTAGTGCATTCGGCAATCACAACAATATGGGGGGCTTGAACCAAGGGGGTGGCAACTACGGCTACAACAGAGGAGGCAGTAACATGCACGGCGGCGGCATGGGGGGCCTGGGACCCGTCGGACCTATCGGTATGCCTATGGGTGGCCTGGTGGGTTAACGTGGCGAAGCAACGCCCAATCCATAGACGAAATTAATAAAGAAAATCTTGAAATATATATTTATATGTACATATAAGGTGATGTTACTCAGTTTTAATAAATTGGATGGGCCGCATTCTATTCTGTTATTTCTAAAGTTCAAAGCCTAACTGTAGATTCCACAGAACGAAATTTATTTACTGACCGCATTATGTTTAGTTAAATTATAATAACAAGACATAAAGAAGTTTAAAAACATATATATATATATATGTATTACGTAATATTTGTAAAGTAGGTATGAAAATTCAGGGAAAGTTATGTGAGATTTCTAACACAGGAGTTACCAATAAATACCAATACCAATAAATAAGTATAATTTACAATCGATTTCAAACGTTCGTTTTATTTGCAATAAATCTCAAAAGTTGTTTCGTTAATGGAAGTATTCGGGAGACAAGCAGTCGATGTTTTCAAGTCATGATGGAGACGTAGGATTCGGTGATGCAGGAACAGGGATCAGGACGGGAGTGGAAATATCACTTGGGACCTGAAATAATAAATGAAAATAATGTTATTATCTGACAAACTTAAAAAAAGAAGAGGTACTATGTTCGACTATGTTTGTTTTAATGTATATTCATTGATTTCTCCAGCAATAGTAAACAGACTTTAAAAATCCTTTGAAGTTGGATTTAATAGAGTTTCGAGTTGGTCCTAAATTTTTATAAATTGTGTTAATAGTTACCATCTATCGTAATTATAAGTAACATACAACATCTCTAATTATATGATTTCCGTGTTGGAGAGTGTCCTCATTCAAGTCGGTTTTAGGGTTCCGTACCCAAAGGGTAAAACGGGACCCTATTACTGAGACTTCGCTGTCTGTCCGTCCGTCCGTCTGTCACCAGGCTGTATCTCATGAAACGTGATAGTTAGAGAGTTGAAATTTTCACAGAAGATGTATTTCTGTTGCCGCTATAACAACAAAAACAGAATAAAATAAATATTTAAGGGGGCTCCCATACAACAAACGTGATGTTTTTTACTCGTTTTTGCTCGAAATTGATAACGGCAACAGGTAGACGCTTGAAATATTTCCCTAAATATTGAGTTATAATTATTTACTTTAAAATAAAATAATTAAATTAAAATAAAATTAATATTTAAGGGGGGCTCCCATACAACAGACATGATTTTTTGCCGTTTTTGATAATGGTACGGAACCTTTCGTGCGCGAGTCCGACTCGCACTTGGCCGGTTTTAATTTTTTTCAGTTTTTACACTAAATAAAATAGCGATAAATAACTGATCTTGAATGAAACTTTAAGTATTTTTTACCAGAATGAGAATTTGAAATGCCAAACCGATGGGATCTGACCTGATGATGAAGTTGAGCGACAAATGCTTCATGTTTCCGGAATGTAGTAACTTGATTCTGACCATACCTGAAACAAGAAAATAATTATTTAATACAAATTGTAAGGATGTTTACAAGTTGTTTAGGTTTATTTTCCTTTTAGAAATATGGAAGACGGTAATTTTTTTAGTGAGAATTGAGAAACTCCTATTTTGAAGTAAATATACTCAAAAACTGAAAGCCCCGTCTCCCAACTCGCCAGGTCTAAGCCACAATTACACCGTAAAATAAAAAAAAACACACAAAACAAATCCCTCCAAAAGCTTGAAGGCACAAGACAAATTGACGCAAGAGCTCAGATAACGCAATTACTTAGTCCCCAAACAAATTGGCCCAATTTGTTCCAGAAAAAATCCTGATACGAATCAAATTAATGCCATTTCAGCTTTCTTATAAATTGCTAAGAGCAGGGATCGCTTAGCTAAATATTGTTTCTTCTGCATATTTGAAGACGTTCGGGCATTCCGCGAGCGAACAATTTAAACGGAAGGTATACAAATTAATTCTGGAGCAGCAGCAATTGGACGTTATTATACCTCCTGTAAGTAACATGTTTAGGAGTTCCTTTACGGAAGCAATGATATTTGCTTGTTTTTATTGCAATAGAGAACAATAATGGGTCTTAAGATGGAAAATAACGTAAAGATTCGGTTTAACTGGTCATCGTTTTGACAGGTGACAGAATCTCAGCAGAAATTCTCGTCTCCTATTTTTAAGCAACCCGGGGTCAAGGTGTTACATGTATAATCTAGTTATACCCGGAAATTGGAAATTGAATTCCTCTCAACTCTATACCCGAGGCATACCTACCAGCGTTCCGTTTTGAACCGACTTCAAAAGGAGAAGGTCGACTATGTTTTTTTGTATGTTCGTTACGTGATTATTTCATATATTATGATTAGATATAGATGATTATTTTTTGTTTGATAGGCCATACTTCAGATATATGTATGTAAATTTTATGAAAATCGGTCCGGTAATTTAGTTTTTAAAACAAAATAACTGGAAAACATACATCATTCAACTAAACGAAATTGCTTATTTTGAAGACGGTTGTATTGGTTTTTTAAACTATAATTATTTATAGGTAAGTACAATCGCTTATATTTTAGTTGTACCTCTCTGATTGCATGCCACCTACGGCATAAAATCATAGGCTAGTGTAATTTATAGGTGGTTTTATGGTGTCAATAAAACAGTAGTCGTAGCGGTGCTCTCTAACCATTATGCATACAAATCATACCACCATGCTCACGCATTACTTAAACTTTGGCACACAAGCCGCACCTAATTTGAACATTAACTCCGCCCAATAAGGCGTAGTTTTCTTTGCCATTCGATAGCCTATACTATACCGCCATGCTCTCGCGATTGCCTGATTTGAGACATCAAAACCAGCGAATTGAACACTGTAACAGTATAACATTAAGGTATAATTTTAATTCTATTCGGCAGCATATAGTGTTCGGCCACTAGTTTCGTCAGCGGATGATGTCATTGTGTACATTCTTGGACGCGTTTCCATATGGGGACGAAGGCTGTGCCTCGTGCTCACACTTTAGCCTGTAAAATGGCCTATTGTTGACTAACTATGCAAATATAATACTTTTTATTGTATTTTAGAGTTCCGTACCTCAAAAGGAAAAAAACGGAACCATATACGCAGATCTGTCGTCCATTGCGGCTGTAAAAATTCAAACATCTCATTTATTGTAAAAAAGTTACAGCCGTATCACAAAAAATTGCATATTTCGACACTCACAAAGGAATAAAAACCTATAAAGTAATTCCCGTTGACCTAAAACTATGAAATTTGGCAAGAAGCATCGTCTTATTGTACACATGAAGGAAAAAATCCGAAAACTACATTTTTAATTTATCACAAAAAATAGGGTCTTTATGCAAAGATAAAGATAATTTATTTGCATACAACACGAGAATTTTATACAACAAGTGCATAAAAGATGTTACACTAAATTTAGTCGCTTAAAATCATGTTGTGCCGATTAGGCGTACAAATGTCAGGTAGACAGCATCATGCACATGCGAAAAATTAAAAAATAATAATAATTATTATTTGTTATTAGATTAATACACAAACCAAAAATATATAAAATATGACAAAGCAGAAGCAATAAAAGATACACATAACGTCAATAAAATTAAAATTTGTCATTTAAAAAATCATTGATAGAATAATAACACTTCTGCAATAACAATGCCTTCAACTTTTTTCTAAATAAATTACTATTCTGGTCTCTTATTGACTTAGGAATCTTATTGTAGATTTTAGGACCCATACATACGATGCTATTTTGCATCAGTGCTGTCTTTCCTTCATGTACGCGCCGTTTGTCTTGGTCGCGCCTATTTCTTACAGTAGTATCAGATAGTGTGGGGAATCGCTCCCGGTTTGTTTTTACAAAAAGGGCCGTTTCTAAAATGTATAAACACGGAAGTGTAAGAATTATATACTTAAAAAAATAGGGCTTACAACTATCTCTTTTTTGAGTTTAAACATTGAACGAATACAGCGTTTCTGCCTTTTAAAAATAATAATTTTATCTGTTGAATTTCCCCAAAAAATAATCCCGTACCTCAAAATTGATTCAACTAACCCTTAGGAAATGAGGGTCCAAATTTTAAAGTGAGTTAACCGTACATGATACGGTTAACTCATTTTTCTTATTTCTTTTTTCATTTTGCTTTTTCATATGAAAGAGCTTCATTAGCACAAGCTAAAACTGATTTTTAATTATTTTTATGATGTGTAATTTTCGGATTATGACCAAAAATGTAATATATAAATATGTCACCGGAAGATAACAAGATCCGCAAGTTTATAAATTTCCTAAAACTTTCTAGGAAATTTATAAACTTTCGTAGGATTCTAAGCGAGAGATAAATAGCATTATTTTACGCCCACATTTTCGTAAATTTATCAATTTGCGACATCTCGTGGTAAATTTATATGGTTAGGTTAGGTTAGATTAGGTTAAAAAAAAAACCCTAACCTAACCTATCCTAACCGTAAAATAATACAATTTATCTCTCGTTTAGAATCCTACGAAAGTTTATAAATTTCCTAGAATTTTTTAGGAAATTTATAAACTTGCGGATCTTGTTATTTTCCGGTGACATATATAAATTTTCCCTTTTATCAATGACTAGTTTCGCTCGGTAGTTCTTTTATCAAAATTGTACGGAACCCTCAGTGGGTGAGTCTGACTCGCACTTGTCTGGTTATTTTTTTATGAAACTGAGTGACGAAACCACCACGTTAATAAGAGTTCAATGCTACCCAAAATGTTGGGCTTCAACGATCTATATTCCTGCAAACAAGAAGCTAATAAGCAACAAGTCCCTTGTTTGAACTAATCCAACATGACCAATGTGACATGAAGCTAAATCATTTCTCACAGGCACTTCGTTGATAGAAATATATCACCGTTAGTTTAAAAAAAAGCTATTAAAGTTGTCTCCTAAAATTTTGTAAAACATCTTTCACTGCGTGTGTTATTTATGTAAAGTTATGCGTAGAAAGAAATCAAAATGTTTATGTAAACTGCGAACGCCGAAATCAACCTTCCTAATAAAAGTAATTTTAACTAAAGTACTGAAAGGTAAGCGAGTGTAACCAGCAAACAAGGTGAAGCTGTACAGTGCACAGTGTTGCAAGCTGCAACGTACCGGCGGTAACCGAACCACGTGCCCGGGTGACGCGACAACACGTCGGCACCTTTGCATGCAAGCGACGTTGAATACATTACTGCAGCCAGACGGGATCGGAGGGAAGGCTTTATTGCTTCCTTCTTTGTATTCCTTTTGTTGGGACTGTGTCCAACAATGTTTCTGGGACCGATATGTATCATCAATATTTTTTTTATTCACCATTGTATTAGGTTTCATATAGTTAAACTTGCTATAGACATTATACAAGCAAATTTAAAGAACTAAGGAATTCTTAGGGGTTATGAACTAAGTAGCGCTTCGAAAGAGCAATGATAACATGATACCAAGGTTAAGTTATGCCTCCTTGTATGAACGACAAAGCTTAGTTCTTCAAGGAAAAGAGAGATAACTGCATGTATGCAAAGACCTTGAGGACATTTTTGTATTAATAGAGTAGAAAAAGAATTTTATTGATTGTTGACATTTCAGCAACCCTTACATTTCATTGGGCTGGTGAAAATCAACTGGAAATCATCATAATCATCAGATAATGCCACAGAAAATGACGTAGGCCTCCCCATGTAATGTCCAAAAATACCGTTTGCGCGTGGCCTGCAACCAGCGCAGCGCGCTTCTTACCACATGTACGAGATGGTGTCGTGTGCCAACCTAGTGCTGGTCGTCACCCTACCGCTATATCCTGCACTAGCGCATGCTGGACCGCTGAAATTCTTAGTAAACCCTTTTCTTCTATCGTATTTCTAGAGGGAACAATCGACGTTGTTTCATGGCACATTTTCCGAAAATTGCGTTTTGGTTCCACTTCTGTTAACTTCTAAATTGTGGATTACACTGCATTTTAAGGTATTGCCTGATAGAAAAAGGTAATCTAGGTGTCTTTGAATGGCGATTAAATAGGTTTCTTCCAGACATGTGTGTGCGTATATATTCGCGCACATCGTCACTTAACATCAGGCGAATTGCCGGTCAAGCACAAGCCTACTAATGAATGAAAAAAGCACCGAGTTCAAAATTAACGCGAACCACAGTATATTTCCCGTTATTAATTGAATAACTGTAATAGTAAAAAAAAAAAATGTTTAAAAATAACTCAAAACTGGGTAAAAATACAAGCAAATGTACCATTAGAACGCATTTCGCATGTCTCACATTAGGTCGGTCTGTTTCCTGTAATGGAACGTGAGTGTAACGGCCTTCAGGAGTCTGTCTTCTCAACTAAAACCTGAGTGCTCTCTGCGACTCGCGGCGAGGGACGAGACCTCACGAGGAGGGATTTCTTACAGAGATACAAATTGAACGCCACCTCATTTGCGACTTAAAGCTGATTGACTTAATTTTATACGTATTGAAGGTAGGCTTACGTTGAAGAGAATCGTTGAGACTGATTTTCGCAGTAAATAACGCATTTTCCCATGCAACAAGAGATTTGTTTATCACTAACGAAATCAGATATTTCGATGATCCCTTTCTATATATGCATGGAACCATAAATGTTAAGCATTTATGGTATTATATATACTTATACTTTTAATTATAAATACTTTTAAAATTCAAAGAATTATCGTTACTTGAAAAAAAAAATTAAAACAAAAAAGCCTCGCCATTTATGAAGAAAAGATTTAGATTACCAATTAGAAAGAAAATTCGAAATCAGACTTATTTTAATGTTTAGTTTTACGTTTTTTTTTATAGTTTTTAGGGGTTATTGATATTTTAAGATAAAGGTAGTTGAAGACATAACGCACTGGTTATAATTTTTTTTACGTGCAAGTGCCTTTTGCCTACAACAAAACAATATACAAACTCAACTAACTAAACTACTGCACAAAAAGCATATTGATTACCCCATACCGATAAAGGTCTAAAGACAATCCAAATGCTCAAACCCACTACCAGTTGGCAGCGTACCCAGCATGCTGTCCGCATTGGCACGTTAAAATAAATTGGATCGCTTGAGAGCATCACTTTCACCAATAGGCAATAATTTTTCTTTATTCCCATTATATTAGATAATAGAGAGGCGTGCCTTCGTGCGTTGCGACACAATTCCATCCGTCGCAACACACGCTTGCTCACGGTGTGGACGACTATGCCGTTCTCGTATCGGATTATTTAGTCACCAGAAAAGGTGCCACCGCCCCCAAGACACTGTTTAAATCGTCTGCAACAGACGTAAAGGCCATATAATGATGATGATGATGAGAGAGGCGACTGGTTCGTGGACCCAGACAAACGTTGACAAGTCAGGACCAGTAAAAAATCGATAAGGTATTTATTTTAGTAATTCCGCTTTCGAATAATAGGACATGTATACATTTGTGATCGGACTAGGACGGAGCACGTTGCACATTGCCTTGATTCCTTATAGCAAACGATATTTATCTCTCTGTACAGGTTTTCTCCTCAGCGATGTAATTGCGAAAGTATTGTAATTTTCCGTGCGCGGTCACTGTGGCTCCCTGAGGCAGAACCCTATATTCTACGACTGCGTCGTCCTAGACGACACTACCATCAAAGTATACATAGGTAGGTATCTGCTTTGTGTTACGGGTTTAGCTGAACACGTCTGTGGGGATTCTGAGAATACCTTCAGATTTAAAGTTTTCAGATAAAATCTTTGAACACAATTGTTGTATTGTGTTGGTTTTCGTTTCATCTTGATTCTAAATCCATTCTAAAAACGAAAAGAATTCCAAATCCTTCTCATACTCAATACTGATATTGAACAAAAACAAACCGAACAAGTAATTAACAAGCACACGGTTCCGAGAGTGCGGTCAGCTTTCAACTAAAACTTGACCTCTAAGTTTCCAAGTTTACCTCAATCGTCGCGACCAAAGCCAAATTTCCTATACAACAATACAGCATGTTATACGAGTGTGAACTAGCCGAGTGGAGCCGTGGCCAACTGTCGCATATGAAACGTCGCATTGCCGCGAGCACTCCTAGCCTCCACAGGTCAACGCGTGACGTCATCGTCTGGGTTGTATGCTACCCTGCACACAGACTATTTCGGCTTTTGTTTGCTTAGACGTGGCAAGTCGTCTAGAGACTGCAGAGGCGGGATTCATATTCTTGCAGTGACAGAGGTTCCCATCGCCTACATGAACATAAATTATTTCTTTTTATATTAGTGTTTTTTTTTTATATTCAAGATAGATCTACGATTGACCACCAACTCGCCTGATGTTAAGCGACTGTGTGGCCGAGGATGGAGCTCGTCGGTCTAGAAGATATCTACTCACTCTAGCCTTGAAAATTCCAAGATTGTAGGTCTCAAGATATAGAGATGGCGGCAAAGAGCTCCAAAGATAGATTTGTAATTGACATCATACCGCTACCTCATCGGCTAACATGTCTCTGGCAATGAGCTTCATTCTCATGGAACCCAACTACGTCGCTCCGGCCTTCAATAACCGTTGTGATTGGTCGATTTCTTATGTTTCTTGTCACCCGATAGCAGGAAGATCTTGACAGGCGACGAACAATGGACATATACCAGTAGGCAGATCTTTTTCTTGTTTGTTGCCTGATATGTCATATTTTTTATTCGTTAAACAGAACCGCCAGCTCGAATATTAAGTAACGTTGCGGTCTAGAATGAAGCACGCTTACGCTGTAACAAGCCGATATGCACGACGTAAAGTTCACTGACCGGTCTGAGGTAGGTTTAATCAAGGTCAGTTCAGCACAATCGTTGGGAGGTGACTCGTGTTACCGTGCCTAACTTGATGCTAAATTATCGTAGCCTAATGCTGCGCCAGTTTAGGTTCATGTTTTCTAAGGTTTTCGCGATTGTTACTTATTGAAATAAAACAATTTAAACGACTTCATCGCGTATATTTTACATAATTTTATGAATATTTTAGATGATAGTTTTCTTTCTTGAAAACCGTTGAAATCGAACGATGTTTGGGGGTAGTTAATCAGTTTTCTCTTAGTTATCTACTTACGTATAGATAAGTGCGCGGTAAACGTTTCACACTGCGCTCCCTCGTTAGCATTACGGCTTTTCCGACGCGCACGCAGCGCGCAGGCGCAACGAAATAAAACATGAGAATATTCTACAGATCGGGATAGGTAATGCGGGTTCAAGTTCCGTCGGGTGTGTGTCATTCTACAGATCGGGATAATGCGGGTTAAAGTTCCGTCGGGTGTGTGTCATTCTACAGATCGGGATAATGCGGGTTCAAGTTCCGTCGGGTGTGTGTCATTCTACAGATCGGGATAATGCGGGTTCAAGTTCCGTCGGGTGTGTGTCATTCTACAGATCGGGATAATGCGGGTTCAAGTTCCGTCGGGTGTCATTTTTTAACTGTCTACAAATTTATTTTATGAGAATAATCTGTTAGCACGGCTCCATGCGAAAGGTTACTCACCAACGTCACGAGACGCATAATACACACATCATTGTTACTCACCAACGTCACGAGACGCATAATATACACATCATTGTTACTCACCAACGTCACGAGACGCATAATACACACATCATTGTTACTCACCACTTGACTAATGTAATGGAAACCAGATTTTACAGACGCGAGAGATTTGTATCAAGTACTCAAATAAATATCGAAACAGAGTTGTGAAGCTTTATCTGAGCGAAGGGTTATATTCTGATAGTTCATCCTTTCACCCTAATCCAGGACGATATATTCTTCAAATGTGCTGCCTAACCTTTACTGGCAATGTGACCCAGCACATAGCCGTCGAACCAGCCCGCAGTAGCCACGTCTGAACTACATTCACACCAACTCGGCTCATATTACTCCACACGAAGAAGTTTTTTCCCGATAAATAGGCTTGCGTTTGACCGCCAACTCGCCCGATGTTAGGCGGTGTCTGAAAATGAGTCTTGAACACGCCTTTTAAATACATCGGTATTCAGTGAACTCAATTTAATGTTAGGAATAAGCTATTTGGTGAATAAGTAATATGGCGACTAAGCTATAGGTACATTACTTAAGTTATATATATGTTGAAAGACTAAAACCAGACCGTGTCCTTGTACAGTGGCAAAAATATCACAGAATGTGCAGCTATTTCTTCTGATACCAGACACGACGTATTATATCTCTTATAAAAACAATAACATTCATAAAATTCCCCTCCTTGAGTGATGTGTGTGATGTCCGTAGGCGAACGATAAGGAGGCCTACATTACAACACACGTATATCAATTAAGAGAAGAAGGTATAATTATAATTATTTATTTGTAAAGTTTAGGCATCCACTGATAACTAATACAATTAAAAGACAAAACAAAAAGTTTATTTTTATTTTGTCAGACATCATCTATGTTAATTTGACTAAATAAATAAAAAACAAAATAACTGACTTTCAATGATTAGTAGGGTAAATAATACAATATATCAACAACAACTGAGACGATCCTACTTACACCCCATAAGTTGAAAATCCGTCAAATGGCCGAGGCTGTAGCGAGTACCAAAGAATTACAGATATACTACATACGCGCGAATAACACTAACCTGTTAGTCGGATTTTTTTAAAACTTAGAATCTCACTAAATACGGTTTTTTTTATTCAGGCGACAGACGCCTGCCTGCCGATACGCGTCCGTCACGTAACCACCTTTCGGCCTCTACAGTGATCGGTTGACAGCCCTACAAGCAACATGCCCCGCCCACCACTCTTTCAGTGTAGGTACATATGTTTGTAATAATGTTGTGGAAATGAGATCTCTGAGTAGTAAACCTGGAGTCAATTTAAAGGACAAATCGAGGAGCAGTGCGTTGAGAGAACGTTGCGGTTACAGTCTTCTAGTAAGAAAGTGTAGTAACAAGATAGAAATAAGTGAAGTAACAAGGGATGCTTAGATGATTCGGTCATATGGAGGGACTGTATGGAAGAACAGAGACGAAACCGATTTATAAGGCGAGTGTGAATGGGCAAGTCGTAAGGGTCGACGTAGGCGAACCTTTAACAACCAAACCGAAAATGTTTTCGAGAAAGATCAGGTTAACAATACTCGCCGCTAATTAAAATTTATCAAAATATTAATGAAAATGAAAGAAACGATATACACGTGTCAGGATCCATGTAGAAAGATTTAGTATCTACTTACCCAAACGGGAAAAAGGATCGTTTGTGTGTTTGTTTGGAGTAACTTGTAATTAAATTGTTATACAAAAGGTATCGTTGCAATGTCCACAGTTCTGTAAGCCCCTTGGCGCCATTAATCAGAGCGCCAAGTAAACAGCATCAGGTGTTTCGGCGCGACGAATTAGCATAGAGAAGAGATGAATTAATCATCTCTTGTGATCTGCGGCGATCGATGTGACGAAGGGGAGATGCCCAATTAGAGCACAAAGGAGGCTCGAGCGCATTAACATTTCTATAGGATTAGCCGATTACAATGAGAATGGGACTGGCTTACGGCCCACTTCGCGCATCCTAATAATATTATAAAAGCTAAAGTAACTCTGTCTGTTTGTTACCTTTTCACGATTAAACGGCTGAACCATTCTACGATACGATATATATATTATATAAAATACTTGTTTTCGGTTGATTTCTTATCATTTTAGAACGAATGGTGTACATTAAAAGGTACAAAATATATATACAAATCTATGTAGATTGTCCACATATAGCGGTCGTGTACCTTTCCCATAATTGAAGAAGCCGAACGACCCCAGGAGTCCTTCATGTTTACCGATTCATAAACCGCTACTCGCAAACAGCCAATAAAATATTCCGACGGGCGCAGCCGTCTCCACGCCACCTCACATACATACAGTCGAGTATTAATATAGCGCTCACATGTTTCTTATTTTATACCCTTCTTTGATACACTCGTAACTAAATTATCAACTGGTTTGCTAACGTTTTTACGACATATAAAACATATATTTGATATGATTCTCACTTTTGACGGATATTAAGAATTATTGCTTTCTAAAAGGATCAATTCTTAAATCTCCACTTAATTTTAACTAAATCGCCACAGCTACTTTTAGCTTCTGCATAAACCTACTTAAACCTATTACCAAGTCACGGGTTAAATACAGTAACTTAACATTATGCGAGTTTGTGGTCACTCGTAGACTTATCTAACACAAAAAACCTTGAGACATGATACATGTACTTATATTAATATTCTACGCGTGTACACCTTCCATTTCACATCTTTAACACAAACAGCGAGTGCGTCGATATATGTACTGAACTCTCCCGTAAACTACAATTTGAGTGTTTGTAAACATGTTCCTCCGTCATGGGATTGAAATAACAAGTAGGATACAATCAAATGAAAGACTTTAAAGGAAACATTGCAATTGCAATGACGTGGGCTGCTGCTGATGATGATGATTTCTCTACACTTTACGAGTGTAACCTAAACAATTCCAAATCCATCATCTACATTTAATTAGTCCCTCGTTAAGCTCCATAATTGTAGTGAGCTAAGCTTAACACTCCTGAGTGATGCGTCCACACCATTTCCAGTGTAGGCCTACTGCTTTACGAGCGGCTTACGAGCCAGACCCGCGTCGACAATCTGTCAAACGGTAAGTCAAGCAACCTTTACGATCTCGCTGATCTTTGGCCTTGTTGATGTAGAGTTAGGGCTGGGGGGTGTTGACTAGGTAAGACTCGGACGCCTGTTTCAGCATTACAGTTAGGTCTAGGCATTAGCCAAAATTGGGTCGTATTTAAACAGAGCAAACAGTGCCGGCTGAGTAAATATGCGAGTTCTGCTCGCAGCGTTCGAATGTTGTGCTAATTATTTGAATTTTAATTAAGGTTTAATAGAGCCCTCGTTACAGAGTGGAAAGTGCGACGGAAAAATACACGATTTTAAAGACTTGTAAATTAGAGGAAGTTGCAAAGAACAGTCCGCAAAATATTGTCTACTACCTGTACAACGCGGTTTCATCACCGTGGTAAAGAAAAATGTTGATGATGATGAAATGTAACCTATATTAATTTCCAGGCTGTGCCTTAGAAACGGATACAGCTATAGATATACGTTTGAACCTTTCATAACGACGATTAGTGAATCCGTAGATTGGTGAAAATATAACAAATAAACAGAGAGACAGACAGACTTTTTCGGTTTTATAATATTAGGATAGTCACAGTGTGACACAGTGTGACGCTGTGCACATACAGAAATATTGTAAAACCTGTCAAGTATATAAACTACCATACTAACACACAAACTAAAACACTACTAGGCATAACACTCCAGCAAACTGGCCTTGTGACTTAGTTGGTAGTATGCTATGCCTGCTAAGCTGTAGGTCGTGGGTTCAATACCAACCCAGGGCAAATATTTGTGTGATGAGCATCGATGTTTGTTCTGTGTCTGGGTGTTTCTATGTATCATATGTATATATTTACAACAACAAAAGTATATATGTATTATATGAGCCATCTAGTGCCATAGTATAGGCTTTGCTTAGTTTGGGCTAGATGGAGTTGTGTGAAATGTCCACAAATATTTATTATTATTATTATTAAACTTCATTTCTACTGTTATATAACTATGTTTTTAATCCAGTTTGAAATCGTTAGCGAGAGCTCGACTCGCACTTGGCAAGTCATTTAGAGAAAACTTCCAAAGCCGAAATACGCCCCCCGTACATTAGCTCTTCTCATCCACGATGAAGGGAGGTAATGGTTAGCCGCATAAAAAGAATTGCCGATTTCGAGTGATGTTCGTCCATTTTGAGAATTCAACTATCTGAGCCTACCTCGGTATCCCGTGACTACCGGCAAACTAGAAACTGTATGTTTTTACCGACTTCAAAAAGCACGAGGTTAGGTTAACAATTCGGGAGTATTTTAGGCAGGCGTGCTACATCTTTGACCTCATTATCGCTTCCCATCACGTGAGTTTGCGGTCAAACGCAGGCCTAGTTTGTCGCAAAAAAAATTGTTGAGACCACATAACTTCGTTATGTATAAATCGATTTGAAATATTGCTTTTTGTTTGAAAGGTTATGCTTTTAGATTGGTCCCATAGAATTCGTCGGTTTTTAAGTTTTTTTTTTTTTTTTTTTTATAGAAGGTAGGTCTACGATTGACCACCAACTCGCCTGATGTTAAGCGACGGTGTGGCCGAGGATGGAGCTCGTCGATCTAGAAGATATCTATTCACTCTAGCCTTGAAAATTCAAAGATTGTAGGATTGTTGATTGTTCTATAAAAATTATCTTGAATACAATAGGTCCTTTCGCATTGCTGTCTATATTCTAAAGTGCATATCATGTTTTTTTATGTGCGCTTCACACCAATGTGTTGGCAAGAAAAAATCTATCAATACTCCAGCATTTCAAACAACTAAACCATAAAAATAAAGCCAGAGCCCCAAATAACCGCGCCCGCCCCAGATCGGTGCATCTTGGCCGAACCACCTTGAACTGTATACCGCGTACTGACATCGTAAACGACCACTATTTATGTTTCTGTGCTGGTACTGCTGTTTACCTTCACCTATTTGCTGCCACTGTTTGGAACACCGCTCCGTGGGTAAAACTTTCACCGTTCATGTTTTTGTTATGGTAAAATTAGGTGTTTGTATTTTTCTTTCGGTATAAGCTTACGCCATACTTAGCGCAAGTCAAATTGTCTTTCTTTCATGTTATTTTTAACGTTACGAAACTATAGGCCAGGTGATTGGCTACAGCTAAGTTGGTTATACTTCTTCCCTTTTGTATTGGACCCGCATTAAAGCATTTGCCAGTGTCAAGTATTAGGATTCCTTCAAGTTTCTTGAACAAAACAAGTTGTAAATGTTCCAGCAGTTCAAGTCCTGCTTCAGTAAAGTGGTGGCGACTTTACTAGAAGCTTCTATTGAGTTTTGCCGACAACGTAAAATCAACGTTTTACTGCTTTATTTCATTTGCCCACACTCACGCACTTTATTGAACACTTAATGAATAAAACACCACCATTTTTATAGCATTAATGTTCAAAATAACACAAGTTTAGGAAAATAAAACAAAGCATCAACACGTTACTAAGACGTTCCCGCCAAAACTCCAAGTTGGTTATAAGTGATGGTACAATCGAAGGAGAGGCACATCCCCTAGCTTGGAGCCAATCGCATGCAAGTGCGGCTTCCGGAGTTACGTTACGAATACTAGATTGAATGCAGGAGACATACATATTTTAAACTTGAGTAAGTATCAATAGTATTTTTATAATCAAAGAGCATATAATAAGATGGGACTTCATTGTTAGGTAGACAAACTTGGACTTATTGCGATAAAAAACCGAATTCTCCTTTGAACATCAATGTCTACACCATCAAAGCATACCTAAGAGGCATATAAATAACCACAAACCAAAATATATTGAGGCCTAAATATAAACTGTTCATCGCATAAGCACTCCTACTTACCAATTAAAGACCAAATAAATTCTAATTGGATAATAGGCGAAATAACAAGTGATAATGAAGTAAAACCCGGTTATATTTACGCACTCAACCCGTTTCTCGTAACCCGATTCCCATTCTGCTAAACACAAACATAATGCGGTCTGGCGGGCCTCCGCCGCCTGCCGACTGCCGGGTTGGCGGGCTGGTAGGATGGCGGCCGGATTTCCCGAAGCTCAAATATGAGATTACGCTAAGCCCTAGCGTGTGCCTAAGACAAACGAAATTCATCAAGATCACGTACATATGGTTTGAACGTATGGACGTAGCACGCATTCAAAATAGGAAGCATAAATTGGTTCGACTACGAAAATTTACGGTGTATGCAATAAATATTCTTACCTGACTTTGTAAGAAGGAGGGTGATGTTGTACGATTGTAATTTTTTATTCAAAAATAGACCTGCACTTGACAATCAACTCACCTGGTGTTAAGCGACAGTTACAGTATGGATGTAAATATATGTATGATGTATGTGTAATCACAGAAGTGATGCGCCGTCGAGTTGTATGGTAAAATCACCTGCCTTCGTTCATCCCCTGCGAGAATGGTTCCACAAATTTCACCGAGCGAGCAAAATGTTTCACATATCAGGCCAGGCGTTAGTGTCCTTACTGCGAACGCTGTGCTAAGTTAGAATAAGTACCCGAGACTTGGACGGCTCAAGGGCTGGAAAGGTGTAGGCACAAAGGTCTGAGATATATGCCACTTAGACGTACGCTTCGTGTTTATCTTGAGAGTGATACACTTAAAGACAAATCTGAGTTTGGCCTCCGTATATGCTCTGATAAAATGGGAGGAAGAACAAACTACAAGGATGATACTTTTCGTAAGGTATACCTACCTTACGAAAAGTATCATCCTTGTAGATATAAATTATAACTGAACTTGGCCTAGCACAGGTGGTAATAACTTCATAAGAAATAAACCATGAGGAAGTGAGCTTTGCAGAGTCCGGTACCCCTATTCACACTCCATCTGATTTGGATTCGATTCGGAAACTTCATTTCCCTCTCGGTCAATTACATTCAGAAAGATAGAAAAAAAATAGTTTCCGAAATGAATCGAGATGCGATGGATTGTGAATAGAGGGTGAATACGGATTCGAGAAGAGATTTTCTCTTTTCTATTATTGTTTGCTTCATAAAAATTCATTCATCTCGATTCTCTCTATCCTAAGATTGCCTAGAAGAGGCGATACTCATATTCATATATCTATTAGTAGGTCTACGAACAGTAGACCTCGCGAGAGAGCTTATTTGCAGCTCACCTTGGGTCATCATAAATGTAGGTATTATACCTACATTTAACCTAATTTTATAAATGGAGAAAACGTAAAATCAAGAAAAAATTTCAGCGCTAAAATGCATCAAGCACATCCACGCGCCCTCACTGTTACACGCAATCTCAAGTTGGTTGTCATATCTCGACAACCACTTGACCAATTCTGTTTATTTTTACGTCAAGTTGTAATAATTGTGTACTTTATCTACGTACCAAATATCATTAAAAGCGGTTGGTAATTAGCGCCGCAATAACTTTCCCCCTTTTTATGGGAACCATCCCTCCTATCAAAAATCGCCGACGTCAAAAAATAATAATACATAGAATCTATACGCTAAGTTTCATCAAAATTGGTTCAAAATCACGCCCTGAAAATTTGGCCAGTTGATGCAGAGACGCTTCGCTCGCTTCACTCGCTCGGTCAAATAATAAAGTAATTGTAAAAACAATAATAATGAAAAGTAAACACTAAATAACGAATTAATTAATTAATACTCGTATAAGGCCGCCAGTTATTTTATTACACTAGTTTGTAAATACATTTTATTTGATTATAGTTTTATAGTGTGTACTTGCTACCATAAAGTAGAAAAATTTACGATAAGCGTTTAAGCCAGTGAGAGCCAGTTCTTATTCAATTCTAAGCATGTTCACCTGATATTCACCATCTTCGATCAAATCGATACATAACATTCATTCTCATCATCTCATCAAGTGGTCAGCTATAAAAAGAGTTAAGTTATAAAAGCAAAATGCACATAGGTACATGTCATCTTTAACATGTACTCACATAATTCCTGGTCCAAATGTCTACAAAATACATCACTCAGCTAAATGGCATCTATTTTTACCCGCTTTCGTATTCCAGACAACCTCTGAAAGTGTCACGTGCCTACATAATGTAGAAAGGTAACAAACTCTATTAAAACTTCAACCTGTAGTTTTTAAAAGTTGTATTTTATATTTCGGTGAACTTCAGTACAAATTGGGTAATTCGTGGAACCGTTTTAAGCTAAAATAATTTAAATTTTTGATTCGGTTACCAGACTTGGAGAGAATACGACTTGAGGGATCATCGGGTTCATATTTTACAAGCATTTATTTAACTTGTTTGTGGGTTAAATCTTGTATAATTTTAATTAAATTTAATTCTAAACACTGTCATCAGAAGTCCCCATCATTAAACGGATAAAACCGGGGGGCACGGCTAGTATACTTATAGCTTAGTGGGCGGTAAGTCGCGGAATCGAGTCTGAAGTGAATGTATATTTATATAAATTGGTGTTATTCCTACATTATTCATGTACTCAGAGTCGTAGCGCCCGTTCAGTCAGGTCTAAGTCTCCGGGGAGAGTCTGGGTTTCTAATAAGACTTAACAAGTATTATTATTTATAGCGCAGAGTTACATCTAAATACACACATTCATATTTATTAAACGAATAAAAAAATAAGAATCAGAGTCACCGATAGAGTAAGTGGGAGACTAATAGATAGATAGATCTATTTATTACTTATTTTTTTTTTTTTTTATTAATTGTGACTACTATTTCAATCGAATCGAATTTGAAATTAATTGAATTAAAATTATTATTTTTATTTGTAAGTAATTAATATAATCAAATTTTTATTTATCAAATATCTTAAGAGTAGCAAGCGATTGCAATACAAAATATTAATACTGTTGTTGCGAAGTAATTATTTACTTACTATTAGTGTGACTTAGTTATGTATTAATGGATATCAATAAATTAATATAAATTAAAGATTTGGATGGAATTGTGGCAAAGGAGAGCGACTTGCTCGTCTCATCAATAAGTAAAAAAAAAATTATAAAGGCATAATTTATAGCATTGAAAAAATTTTAAACAGTCAAATATTTCAGTCATAAAAAGTAATTAACCCAATATTAACCAGGTCTAGTAATTTTGTAACGACGTAGAGCGATAGCTCTACGTGCGGTTGCCAAGCGCAGACCACATCCCTAGTCCAGATAACCTAGACGGTCTGGCTATTGTCTCCCAGCGACTAACGCCGCTAGGTTAACAGGGTAACGAGCCGGCCGTTAGATGCCGTTACCCAAAACGCCTCAGGTACCGCCAATTAAAATGTTTAATGCGAAAGTAAAGTGAGATTGCTTTTAGAATACCATTTAGGCTCCAAAATTAAATTCTATTTACGTGGTAGGTGGAACCTCAGGTTTATCTAGATTGGATCCGTTGTCTGAGATTGTTTTTACAAAGCCTCGCCGTGATCGTAATGAAAACTATATCTTGGTAGGTATTCTTTAATGTTATGAAAGCTTTAATTTGTATAATGTAATTGTGAAAGGGCAATGAACGTAGCATACTTATAGTCTGATTCTCTGCCTTAGCTATAAGGGAAAATAGACGTGGTTTTATGAATGTATGTACGAAAGAACACGAAATATGAAGCGACGTTTCAATATTTGTCGTAGGCAGTGCATCAAAGACCATGAGGCTTTTTGACGCCACAATTGACCACAGTTAGAGTATTAGATGGAAAGCAGAGGATATTAGGATAGGAGAAGAAGATGTAAGAATTGGGCGGACCACGTCTGTCGGATGCACCAACAACGTTGAGCAACGTCCTCACACACCTCCTGCCTTATGACAGGTATCTAGGAAGGTCCTGAAAGCGTTGGCAGGGCGATTTGAACGTATTTCTTAATGAGCGGTCCTAAACTAACGATGGAGTGTGAGGAATGAAAATAAACAATGATGACCTTAGCCCAACACTGCAATTTAAATAGACAATTCCACGTCCATAATGAAAGTGCTTATAATTACTCTACATAAAAGGACTCTACTTTCAATAATGTATAATCATGATAAACAACAACTATGTAACCCATGTCTACAGGTCAAATAAATGAATTTGAATTTGCTTTATGCTATCAGGAATTCCCAGTGCTAACTTGACTGCTTCATCAGCAGACCAGCCTCATAGCATAATATCCTAATCGAAGTTGGCGAAAAATCTTTTACAAGATTGAAACAAACATACAGTGCAGCCAAAAGAAAAAAACTTATCCGTTTAAACGAAATGAATTACTCTAAATTCAGGGTAAGTGGCTGTAGAACAGTATCAAACTCAAGTTAGCTGACTCAGACTAGAAAGTCACATTCACAATGATTCATTGACTAGATAAGCCACCACCATTTGACATATACGGCTGTGTATCTCAGTAATCCTCACCCAACTCGCCCACTGGCTGGCCACCGTAATGTACTGGAGAGAAAGTATGCCCGTGGCCGGAGATTATATTGCAAAACTATACCTTACCATATGGTGACTTATGCAAGAGGAGCTCGAATAAAAAAAAAATTATTGGTGTCTGTATAATACATTCCAGATTCGACTTGGCTCTCCTAAAATTTTAACTTATTTTATATTTTCGCTCAGTTTCACATCAATATCTAGCTTGCCATTAAACTATATAACCGAATAACTATTCCGTCAGCGCCAAGAGCAAACTAGAAGCCGTACCGATACAGAATTTAAATAGGAACCCATATAACTGGAATAGGAAACGCAAATCCCCTCAAAATACTGCACCGTACCTTTTTACGATCAGCTCCAATGCAGGCTATATCCGATACGAGCCAGCATCCGAGTTTTATAAATAGTTGCACGAAACGGGGATGCCAGGTACATTTTTGAACTGAAAACTGCTTTAGGCGCGCTGAGCACTATTTTGTGGGTATTGAATGAGACTGAGTCGTCACGCTCGGTTATGTAACGCTCGTTAGGGTGAAGTCGGCTCGAGTCGACTATGAGAGCGAGAGAGATATAGTCAACGCGTCATTGTCAAGTTTTCACTTCTGTAGTGTGATCTTAAGCACAACATTTTTAGGGTTCCGGTACCTCAAAAAGTAAAACTGAACTCTTATAGGATCACTTTGTTGTCGTCACGTCTATATGTCTGTCCGTCCGTCCGGGTGTCAAGACCTGTATCTCGGGAACGCGTAAAGGTATCATGTTGAAATTAAAACCATATACGCAGATCCATAGTCTCTTGCTGCAGAAAGAAAAATCAAATTTCTCAGTTTTCGTAAAAAGATGTTACAGCGGAATATGTCGTACAAACGCACATTTTAACACTCAATAAACGAATCAAAACCTATTGGGTACTTCCCGTTGACCTAGAACTATGAAATTTGACAAAAAGCATTGTGAGCACACATATAGGAAAAACTGGATATTTTTAATTTAATCACAAAAAATAGGGTCTTTAAGCAAGGAAGGAAGATCCAAATTTTAAAGTGCTTTAACCGTATCAAGTTTCCGGCAGCCTAGTCGGGAGACCGTCTGACTTGCGATCCGCAGGTCCTGGGTTCGAATTCCTCGGCACGCACCTCTGTCTTTTCAAAGTTATGTACGTATTGTTGATTGCCGCCAACTTCAAAACGGTAAAGGAAAAACATCGTGAGGAAACCTATATGTCTGAGAGTTCTCAATGATCTTGAAGATGTGTGAAGTCTGTCAACCCGCATTTGGCCAGCGTGGCAGACTATGGCCTAATGCTTGTCACAATGAGAAGATGACCCGCGCCCAGCAGTGGGACAGTTTGTATAAACAGGGCTGATAAAAAAAAACGTATCATGTGGGTAACATATGAAAGAGCTTAATTAGCACAAGCTAAAACCGGTTTTTTAATAGTTTCACTAGGCATATTTTTCGATTTATGAAGGAAAATATAAAAAAAATATTTACCCCTTTTATATACTAGTTTGTATGGAACCCTCGGTGGGCGAGTCTGACTCGCTCTTGTCTGTTTTTTTTTTAAATTATTATTCAATAGCAGACTTGTGTTTGAAAGGCACGTTTTTTAAAACATTTCTGATGCCAAGCAACGTTGCTGTCTACTATCCGTAGTAGACAGCAACGCGTTTATTGGTACATAGCTACCTACTTATTTCTTTTCGCGAATTTTGAGTTGTGCCTAAAGTAGAAGTTGTTTTATGCTGATGATAACAATAATCTCCTTTCGGCGTTGTACAGAGTGTATCAATAAAATGAATATGAATACGAGTATAATAATATCTAATCCATATATTATAATATATTTTTAAAACGTTTGGAGTTTACGGAAGAATTACAATCTTGAAACTTTCAAGGCTAGAATGAATAGATATCTTCAAGATCGACGAGCTCCATCCTCGGCATCAGGCGAGTTGGTGGCTAACAGTAGATCTATCTTGCGTAAAAAATAAAAGAATGACATCCTTTGTTTGGCTATACATCCTTACATCAAACCAGAAAATAACAAACATTTATTTAGATCTTTGGATCAACAAGCTTTCTAATTAGAATAGTCCAGATGATGTGTATTTAAACATCGAAGTGATAACGATGATGATGGACACCGTCCCGCCTCCGGAGTTATCTTCGCGCACTCCGGACTGTTACTGCCCGCGAGGGAAATCACCGCGTGCTTACTGCCTCCGCGACCTAATGCCGGGGAGCACAGAATACGGGGGAATTGGACAAAAATGGGGGGGAAATTAATATTTCAGCGAATGCAACTTTTGGAATAGATCTACGCCAATTCGCCTGATGGTAAGCGAAGGTATGGCCGAGGATGGAGCTCGTCGATCTATTCCAAGTTTTTTTTATACAATAACTGACTTTCACTTGACCGACAACTCGCCTGACGATTGTAGCTATTAGGGGTTTCATGACTATTCTCTACTAATTCTATATATAAATTAATAAATAGGTCTTGGTAAAGGATTCAAGGTAGGCACAGTAAGGGAAAATAGGCGCGATTATTTATGTATGTAAGGCCTTGCTCTTGAAATACCACGTAAGTCATACTTAAGTGTAGCTCAGACATAAATTAATCTAAATAAATGTTTAGAAACCATAACAAACTAGTATTACCACTCAGTGCATAGATGCAAGAACTAAACACATTCGCCTCAATAACTTCGCTCAAATGTTGAAGAGCTGCACATTCAAAAGTGATCAATATACTTTACTAGCGCTTTACTACACAGCGCTGCTTTATAAAAGCCGATGGAAATTAAAGCGATACAGCCGCTTTATAGTAACCGACACGAGGCATATAGCGGCTTTTGCAATATTCCAATACAAATCGTCGTGCATCGGTGTTACGATCCGATGGACGGGCTTTTCACCAGCCGACTGTGATGTTTTACTGATAATGGGGTTCTATAGAATGTGCTGCAATACAAGGTTAATTTCATACACGAGTCTGTGTTACAAATATAATAAATACTCTTTTGTAGCGCTCAAGGCGTAGCTTGGCTAGGTGTTCTCGAATGATCACCAATGTTGAGCAACGAACGGCCTGGTCAGTCTTCGGATGGGTAACCATGAGTGGCATTTATTTCTGAGCGATACCGTGGCTCGGATGACACGGTAAATTGCAGATCCCGGTTTGTTCCTAAAAACGGTTGAATATTGTAGCACTACTCAAGATTTTATCTATATAGGCACCTACATATTTCATACGTACATACATAAACTCACGTCTGTTTTCCCTTACGAGGTAGACAGAGCTTTAACGACCAATAAGGCCGTTACTCACATTTGACCGTGTTTAGAATGTTATATAGAGAAGAGAGAGGATAAGAGGGTAAATGTTCGTAATTATTTTGTGTACTCGTATGCACACCATTGAACACAATATTTCCTTTCAATGTTATCAGTCTATCCAACGATAGCTTGGAAGAAATTGTTCAAAACGATAATGCGGCCTTCCTACTGCCGTATATTTTAACTGCCTCGTCTTTTAAGTTTTGAATATATCTTGAAATATTTTATACTAAATGTCAGAGGTAAACAACTCTGCTGGCAGCCTACCATCACTCTCTGCAAGTCCACCAATCCCAACAACCTGTCCCTCAGTCTAATCTAATCCTACCAATCAAAAGTTTAATACCACCATCGCTCCCCCTCAAATCCCCGTCGAATAAGCACTCGATGTCCGCGTAAGCGCCGGTTATTCAGACTGTATTCAAAGAAAAGCTATTCCATCGGGGCGGCGATAAAATAAGCGTAAAAACATACGTCCCTTTCACTGCGCGCCCAATTCCTGGGCTTAGGGCTGGGCGAAAGCCTTGAGCCGACGCGCACGCCGGAGACACCAGCGCGACTGCACGACATACACTGTCATGATCGTGTTCAATATAGTAAACGTAATAACGTGTCCAAATATTAAAAGAACTACACAAGATTTAAAAATAATTTCATGATAAAAAGGCTACCCTTTTTTAATCCGTCAAAAGCCAAATATCATTTTGATGGATTCAATAATTATATTTTATTAAATTTGCATTTACATAACTAAAAAAAATAATCGGCCAAGTGCGAGTCGGACTCGCGCACGAAGGGTTCCGTACTATCATCTATAATACTACAAAGTTTAGTTCTGTTTATAACATAACGAGAAATCAACGAAATTCCAAGTAGTAAATTGCAAACTTATAGGTAGGTTTTCGATACACATCCGGGCAGCATGACGACGCTCGCGCGAATACGCGCGGCTATGGCTTCGCTCCGTGATGTTACCTCCCCCGCTACCCCGCTAAACCGGCGCTCGCACCGCGTTTAGATGCACGGATTATTTTCATTTTGTGAGTTTTTATGTATTAGATTAGGTATTTATTTTTATAGTTAATATATTTCTAAATATTTACTTACAAATGTTCAAGTTTCTACCTTTTAATTGAGATCGAATAAAAATTGCTTAAAAATTACGTTTGTTGTATGGGAGCCCCCCTTTAATATTTACTTTATTGTTATTTAATTATTTATTTTGAAAGGTAGTATACAAGTAAATATTCTGTGAAAATTTGAAGCGTCTACCTGTTACCGTTTTTAATATTGAGCAAAAAAATACGAAAAAAACACGTTTATTGTATGGGGACCCCCCTTAATATTTTTATTTTTTTTATTTTTAGTATTTGTTGTTATAGCGGCAACGGAAATACATCATTTGTGAAAATTTCAGCTTTCTAGCTATCACGGTTTATGAGATACAGCCTGGAGACAGACAGACAGACAGACAGACAGACAGACAGCGAAGTCTTAGTAATAGGGTCCCGTTTTTACCCTTTGGGTACGGAACCCTAAAAAACGATAATAACGTAGTTTAGGAGATAATGATGCCGATTCGCATGTCAATCGCTTTAACTAAACCTAAACTAATTTAAAACTTAAATTTAGGTTTAGGTTAATCGTCTTACTAAATTTAAAACGGCTCCTAAATTGAATTCACAGACTAGTAAGAAAACGAATGTTTTTTTTTTTTTTATTATTAATGACCATGGTAACTAGCCCTTAAGTCGATCCGGAGGTTAATATGGGTGAGGTGTTGCCAGAACTATAAATTAAAAACTGTTATAGTAATTTCCTATTCAGGTTTTACATTTCTTTAGCTCTAAAATGCTTGAGGCCAACGGAGCTCAAATAGTATTTTTTTTTGGTTCCTTTTATTCTTATAAGGAAAGTAAAGGCACAGTCATAGGCTGTTGTAGTATTTTTCTTCATTATTGTCCTTTTTTTGAAGTTGGTTATCAATTCGACCTGTCAGAATTTATTTAAATTTTTATTTTATTTTGGCTGTGATTTATTTACTTTGACTGTGACTATAATTTTAGTAAGTTAAATGAAAAGTATCGAAGACAAAAACAATAAAGTAATTTTAACAAAAATAAACCGATTGCAAAACAATCTAATCAACTGAAATGGGAGAAATAACTCGAAAAAATATCAAAACTGGGCATCTACCTAAGTAGGTACGTCAACCAACAATTTTTTGAGGTCGGTGTCTGTATAGGACTTAGTTGGTGATAGTTTAGGGCCTGACACCGACTTCAAAAAATATTTGGTGTACATACCTACTTAGATAGACGTTCACTTTTGATATTTTTTTCGTATTATTATCCCTTTTCAGTTACATTGTTTTGAAGTACGGTGTAATTTTTTAAATTACTTATTCGTTTTATCTTCGATACTTTTTATTTAGCGTCAATAGAATGATAGTCACAGTTAAAGTAGATAAATTACAGCCAAAAAAAAAAAACACGTTATCGTAAGTAATTTTACCTCAATTTTAATCCTAATCACGCTTTAGTAAAATTACGGTGCCTTTACTGGGAATGTTTGTAATGTTTACCAATAAATATTAAATTTAAAAAAACATGTATGACTTACACCACTAATAACTAACATAAAATAACATACGGAATAAAACTAAATTATAGAAATAAAACAGAGCTACCATTGAGCTGTATGTACTTACGTACGAGAGCAGACACCATTCATAGCTACTTTGTTACATTCAACTGTGGCGAGAGCACCGCACCTCACTCAGTGGCTTACTAGTAAAGTGAGTAGGTACTTCTCGCTGGCGAGAAAACACACCATAGATGTAATTTTGCATTCCAAGTATCAATCGTATCGTATAGTCGTAGATAAGCAATGTAATTATTATTCCAGCGCTGTAACGCTGTTTTGTTTACTTTACCAAAAATGGGACAATAATTTTGATTCAGGTAGCTCCTCTAGTACGTAAGTACATACAGCTCAATAAGAGCTACATGTTTTTTACATTATCACAGCAAACTGACATTTCTAATTGTTTTCCAGTGTTCAAAAAATAATAAAATTACAAACATAGTGAATAACCGTGATAGTTCAAAAATAGTTTCTTAGTGTTTTTTAAAGTTTCGTTTTTACATTTCTCTATATCATTGGGAAAGATGACAGAATCAAATAATAAAAATCTATGAAAAAAAATCGTTAATCGTGTGGTTATTTTCGGCAGACATCATCTGGCAACACTTTATCAGTTGTTGCCGGCCTCCTCCCAGCATTTTGTTTACAATACAATTAGAATACATACTTATCTAAGACTATTAATATGTTAAATAGTATTGTTTTGTATTCAATAACCGATCCAGAGCTTTAGATCGAGGATGGAAGTTCCAGGAAAATTCGTGCCAGTGTTAAAGGCTTTTACGACGAAAAACAAATGGCGAAATTTGGGAACCAAGTGAAGCTATTTTATATCTTTTCGCCCAGAAACTAACCTCGGATGGGTTACGAATTACAGTTGAACCCTACGTTTTTTCTGTATCATAATGCAATGCAATCCTGTATCACTGTTGGGCTTTAGGCCACTCCACAAGAAAATGCCCATCTAAGAAAGTTGATGTATTGACCAGTCTAATTGTGAGAAAACCTCTTTTAAATGTGTTAATTGGGGAGTTAATCATATTATGTCGGTGCTCATGTCCAGCAAAGATAATGAAGAGAGAAATAAGATATGGAAAAGCAGCAAAGTTTAACAATCTGATACAGGTTGAAAGAAAAGTTTTCCAAAAAGGAGTAATAATTCAAGTTAAGGCCAGTTTGTTAGAGATGCATGCATGCATTTCATGTGGACACTTGATACCTACATTCGCTTACCTATTACTGTTATAAATGCTTTTTATGAAGTGTTAAAATTATTAAATTTAGTGTAATTTTGTAGCTGGCCAATGGAAGCAGTCATGTCTGACAAACCCATCTATAATAAATAAAGATGTTAAAAATATTTCAATTGTTTAACTCACTAACCATAATGTCCTCATAAAAACCAAAATGGAAATATTTTAACTATTTTTTAAACCTTAACCCAAAAAGAGGGGTGTTATAAGATTGACCTGTATGTCTGTCTGTGGCATTGTTGCTCTCAAACCATATGGGCTGATTTTGATCTAGTTTTTTGTTTGAAAGAGGATTTCATCGAGAGTGTTTTTAACTAAACTTATACTTGTTAAAGTATACTTTCTTTATTCAATAACATACACGACAGAATGCAATAAAAGAAAGTTCACATTTAGTTGTTTTTGAATAAATTGTAACGCATTCTGAAATTATGTATGCCTAGCTAGATAAGCATAATTTGTAGAATCGTTCTATCTTCTTCATTCTGTAAAATCTTCTATTAGTACACGGTTAGAATAATGCCGTGAATGATATTAAACAAGTTGCATAACAAATATATCAAAAAAATGTCTAGGCTTAGCCGAGAACGTAAATCTACTTATTTTCAATTTTATCTCAATAATGTGGAGATATTTCAATATTGTTTCAATGCAGTTTTGTCACGGCAATAGGGGTGGTGGATATAGCATTGTAAAAAATTTGGAATTGTAGAAAAAAAAATCTTCCACTTTTAACGATAAACTACTAAAATTTACTTTTTTCTCAAAAATGTGAAGGTATTTCGAAATTCTTTAAATGTAGTTTTGTTACTTATATAGGTACAGTTCACATGGCATAACATAAAATTCTGAATTATGAAAAATATTTTTCTTCGAGAGAGGACGATGAAATCATTTTTGTAAATTTTTCTTAAAAAATGTGTAGTTACTTCAAGCTTATTATAAAACCATTGGAATACAACCACAAATGCAGTTCGAATAGTATTACTCAATCAAGTTTCTGATTTGTGAAAAAAAACAGTCTCTCCGGAGTCTTCGGTAAAAAATTACAAATTTTATAGAACTTTAATTTCCACTCCACAAGGTTAAAATATGTCTAATTTACTATAAGTCATTCAGTTCATTTTGTGATAATATGATCTAAAATTATTATTAATGAAGTTCTGTTGAATTATTCTTGCTTCTGTAAGGAAGTCTGATTAATCATTAGTCATCTTCATTCCGAATAACAATGACTGCTCATATCTGTATATTCTACATGATTTGTCCGCTTCATCTTCAACAGAATTATAAAAGGAATCACTGAACATATTGTACATTATGCAGTAATATTTCACTGCCTTTTGTTGATCATAACACAGGCAAGGCGGTGCAGGCATGTAAATTTGTTTTTTAAGCGACCAATTGTACATCTTTACAACATTTCATATTCGGTATGGGCACTCTTTCTCAGATTGTGTTTTGGAGATTCTAATAGTAATTTTGAGACCCAATTCTTACTGTCAGATGCCTCAGGCTCAAAATATTGTTTTGCCGAACAGCAGCTTGATAGCTTCATTTGTGCAAAAAACTGGAGCGCATATGTACCTAGCTATCTGTTAATTCCAAAATTTTGAACATGTCAATGAAATAAACATATATAAACAAGCACCAGATCTTGGAAGGCGAAAGTCTCCGGATTTTTTTCTCCGCCAATTCGATGGGGTTAGAAGCATCCCTTATTGCTTGTAATTAAGTTCATGACTTGTAATCGTAGTGTTTCTTAGAAAAAAGACAAAATAAAGAGCAAAGACGATTTACTCAGACTCACTAATTTTAAGCGACAAGTTTTAGGTCCTGTCTAAATTTTGCAGTAATTTGGTGCGAATCACTTAAAATTAGACGTTGTGAATAGTTTTTTCATTAAATTGAGTAATTTAAACTATTTTTAGTTCGTTCGCATCTAAATTTACGTAAAATATCAATATTTTGAATAGGAAAGTGGTGTTTGACAGGACTAAACCAATTTTACGCGAATTATAGTTTAGTGATTGACATGCGAATCGGTGTCAATATCACAAAGTGAAGACCGCAGTGCGTTGTAAAACTGAGCTTACTTATTTAAAATTATTTAATTACTTAATGAGCTTACTTTAAGTAACATTAAAATTATTGTATGGCATTTACATGTTATACATTACACAAGTGTGATGCGTACTAGAAGTACTAGAACTAGCAGAACAACATCTTGCTCATCTTGCCACTCAATTACTTAAAAAAGTTCAATCTTAGACTCTAGTACTTCATAGCACTTAACAGCGCTTTTAACTTTTGCCTTTTCTAAGCTACCAAACTGGTCGATACTTATCAATAAACTGTATATTGATCGACATTTCAATAAATGTGCCATGCAATTTTGATTGTGATGGGAAAAGTAAATTCTGTCATAAAAAACCCATATCAAATTATACAAGCATTTCCTGAATTCTATTGTAATTAAATATTCACTATTATCAAATACCAATAATTTGAACAACATTGATCAACACATTTTTGATCAGCATTTTGTTTTGCAGTCGCGTAACTCGCGCATGCCTTTCCAGACCTTTGGGGCTTAGTTCGTTCGACATCCCTACTTCGGAAAGATTAATAACCTTTTGTGTACGTTTTATGGTTGATGTCAGAAATACGTAATAGTGTGGAAGAATCTACGGTAGGATTTTATAATTGACCGAGAGAAGAGAGGGTTACCGAAATGGAAATAATGCTGAAATTGGTCGAATTTGAATATAAGAAAAATTGCTTTGGAGTTATGAACTTATAGTGATTGTGAAGTTGTGAATGTTACGTAGTCTACATATATTTGAATACGTACAAATTAAAAAAAAAAACTGTTTGATAATTATATGTACTTATAGTGACATTGAATCATGACACCTACAATAGCATTACATGCGGGGCGACCCCACGCTGGTTCCGCGCCGAGCGCGCCGCCTGTTCGAGCAGCCTGGTGGCCTGCGTACTGTCCATGCACGCAATGCTCCTACGCCACGATTTATTAAGCTTATTAATGATCTATTCGCTCAACACCCTGATTTGGACATATTTTTCGATGGGATGGGTAAGTTTATCCCTATACTCTTAGCCTATCTTAGCTGTAACCTGTAACGTATAATGTATTGGACCATGTCTGTTAGTTATATGTTTAAATTGAAATAAATAAATAAATAAATAATAAATACCATTTTGGGAAGGGGATACTACGAATCAAGACGCCTCAATCGACTTCAATGAGCAGGCGACTGCACAAAATATTCTTGTTATTGGATCTGGTTTGAAACTTACTAAGTATACTTATCAAAATTTTGTGGGACCACCGCTCTTTATCAAAAATGAAATTAAAATCGGTCCATAATACTAGTGAAGATATTGAATACTATACAAAGATAACGGTATTTTTAAGAACCTCCGTTTTTTGAGATGGTTTAACCGAGAGAGAGATTCTTTTATAAAGTCGCAGGTGGTTTTCCTTCTGGAAGACCTCTGCAGAACCGATATGGGGCGCGTCTCTGGACCGACGGAGAGCGGCGACGGTGCCTCGTCCCGAGCGGGTTATTATTGTTAGGTTAAAGTTCTCCGTTCCGCGAACAGTCGTTAAGGCTGACAAGGGTCGGAGTCGTTAGAGCGCACTCGAGCCGGCCGCGCTGCTGGCGGCCCGCCGCGCCGCCGCGCCGCCGCGCCGCCGCGCCGCCGCCGCGCCCGCGACGCGGGAATACAATGACGAGTGTCGGTGGTCACAACTATTATCTGGGATATGCAGTTGAGACACTAGTGTATTTTTAGAACGGAACTGGAAATATAGACTATTTGTAAGATTTACTCGTTTTTTTTTCGAACTTTGTACTTCCATAATTTAGAGACCATTGAATCAATATTGTATTTTATACTGATCCATTCCAAAAACCTCACTTTGCTCGGCTAGTTAACTGTAAACTTATTATCGCTTTTTAAATCACAATTGCTAAAAGTATATAAAAAGTTTACAATTACTATATTACTTTTTGCAACTGTGATTTAAAAAGCGATAGTAGTCTCAGGTCTTTAAATCGCGAAGGACCTGTGTTTTGGGAGCATTATTGGCATTATTATTGGTGGACCAATATTTTATTTATTATTAATTTTAAAGCTAATCCTTACGGTTTTTTTTTTTGGTTTTAGCCTGTAGCCTGCAAAAATAGCCACATAACGAAGAACGCATAGACATAATAAATTGATAGCGAGTGTCATACTCACCGTTAGGTACTCACTTGTAAGTGTGTGTACTTGGCAACGGAGCACATAATAACGCCATCTGACGCGAACTCGACGCCTAATGTTTGCGATATAATGTGTTGACATTATATTAACCGACAGTCATATAAACATGTACAACATGTACTTGTTGACGTCGGGGCCACGTTCACCTCCGCGACGCTTGTTCCTAGAATCGTCGTGGAGCAACGAGAGTTTCGCGGTAAATGACGTCACTGGGCCCAGTCACTGGGCCCAATCGCTTGGAGAATCGACTAAAGCCGGTGGAGTAACGATAAAGGTAAGAGCACATTAGGACTGTTCGCAGCGGGCAACACGTGCCGTATTGCACCGCAAAAAGCACTTAGCACCTAGTCTAGGCTGGTATATTACATTTACCCAATATAAGATCATATGTTTGTACTTTGTTCTTAGGTTTTGCATCTAGTTTTTTAAATAAAATTTATTTATTTATCAATAACGAACCAGTCAGCGTTACACCGACGCATTTGGAGTATTGTATATTGTCAGACAATGTGACTGTAGTACGTTGGGGATAGACCCGAAAAAGAACTTGCTTTTTGACTTTTATTTGAAGAAGAAGTGAAAAAATCTATAGCCCACAACAGACACGGCACAACAGGGTATACAGCGAGTCGCATCACACACATAGTAAAGCGCATTATCCACTATGCCACGCTGCGCCCCGACTCGTTCCCACTGCGGCCTGTCCCAATATACGCGAGCCTTAAACGTACTTATTCCATACAATAATAAAGTAAACAAATGAACATTTCCATGTTTCATGAAAGCAGAAAACTATAATTTCTATGAAATTAGAAATAGTTTGATGCGTCTATCGCGTACATTTGACATAGTATTAAAACCTGACGTTTCTTTGCAGCACTCGTGGTCACAGCCGAGAGTAAAGGTCCGCTTGCTTCATTCACAGTGTGGGTTTCTCTAACTGGACGCTCTGACTCACTGCATTGTATTTAGTTATCCACACGAAGGTTGAGAGACTATTTATCTCAGTTGAAATCGAGTAGCGTAATTGTAATCGAATTTTCAGTGAAGTGACAACACGCCTTGATGGGGAGGCGGTGACGTCATAGGTCATGGTCAACTGTTAAACTGCCTGATGTCTAGCAAACAACTCTACGTTCGTGTCACTGCAGACATTTTCATATACCTACGGTGTTTTCATGTATGGTGTTTTCATTTCCATTATTGTGTTTTCAATTGAAGTCTTTTGGATCAGTGTTTATATGTTTACTTTTCATAGGAATTATTTTAATCCATTTTAATATGAAATAGTCTCATATAGTATAGTAATTTAGCTTTCGTGAGTCTATTTTGGGCGATTATTATGAAAAAGATTGAAAAATGTGTACCTTGTATATGTCATCGTCTACAACTCTATATAATTAAAATGTTCATACATAATGTATATATATATATATATAGTATATATAAGTATATATATATCCTTGCGCTTGCTCATTCGCTTACGCTAAAACAAGCAGTAATTAGTCATTCTGGCAGGAGTGCGATCCTCTTCTATGTCTGGCTGCAGACTGCGATCCTCGCTGTTTGCAATTCCTTCGCTAATAATGCTAACTGCTTAATGATATCACTGTACTCTAATTACGACTAAAATTATCTATCAATTAGCTGTTACCCGCGACTTCGTGTGTAGGAAACCTACCAACATTATAATTATAGTTGAAACACATACATATATACATGAGGCGGGAAGACACAGGATGCAAGCCGCTTCCAATTTGTCTTTTTGGAAAAACGGGGGAGGCCTATGTCCAGCAACGGACTTCTTCTGGCTGTGATGATGATGATCGTTGAAACATGGAATTATATTTTATTGTCTCAAACGGCATCTTACAATTACGTATTTACTTACACTCTAACCACTGGAAACACCGCAATAGTCCAGACTACTGCAGCACGTGTGCGATCTACGATCATATTATAAGGTTCACACTTTTTGCTGGTCGTAAGTTATTTTATAACTTTTTAAGACTTGTTAGAATAGGACGTTGTATTTTTGATAAATCCAGCAAGGTAAGAGAGTTTCACTCGCACACCGAAGCTTTCGTACTCCTATGCATGGCATGGAGACAGGAATACTGTCACCGGGACTAATTCTTCAACAAAATGTGCTGTGTTTCTAAGAATATTTGTAACTTCACATATTTTCTACAGAAGGAACAGCTTGAAATGCTAGGCGTTCAGCAACAATTTTAAGTTCTCGGGGATTAGGTTAAATTTGCACCTACGCACAGTAAAAATATTGAATACGTGGTAGACGGTTCTTTGAGTCAGCAACACCGAGCTCGCGTCCGTTCGTCTACCCGGGACCGTATTAGCATTAGTAAGCGTCGATTCGTCGAGTCCGCACTCCGCACTGTTCGACGATCCCGTCGAATGCTCGACGATTATTTGTACTCAATGAGATTTGCTAATTGAATCCGCTTGTTTGATTTTGTGTGCGTTTACTTGGAATCGGGTTAACGTTTGATTTCGGTAAAATCATTATTATGATGAGCATGGATGTTTGTTCTGTCTGGGTGTTTCTATGTATCATGCATATATTTACAAAAAAAAGGTATATATGTATTCTATCAGCCATCTAGTTCCATAGTACAAGCTTTGCTTAGTTTGGGCTAGATGGTGTTGTATGAAATGTCCACAAATATTTATTTAGAGCAATTTTTATTTTCGCAAAAAAAAAAAAACATTGAGTTCAAATGTTAAACAAGCTTTTGACTTGCCCTTTGAGTTATGTTTGGTGTCAAGTCAAATGTTTCCAGTGAATTTTAAATCAGTTAATGGGCGCTTCCACAATGATAGTGACACGACACCGATATCATACCGATAACGATAACGAATAGTCTCCGTACTCCAGATCATCATCACTAGCACGATGATGTGGTACTTCATTGTATACCGCACTTAACATCAGGCGAGTTAGCGGTCAAGCGAAAGCATATTTTCGAATTAAAAAAAAATACAATTATCTTCTCATTATTGCAGCCATTAACGAATTACCGATTCATTGATTGAATCAATTTTCCTACGAGTTTACATATGAAATCAATTTTCAACAAATTTCCCAATAATTATTAAAACATGAAAGAGCTCGTTCAAACTAAAGACATTTCCAGTAAGTCCTTCTCCTAGCGTACGTACGTACCTACTTACTTACTTACTTCACTGAAACATCGGTACTTCAAACGATCCTCAGTTATTTCCGAAGCGATCGCTTCCTTCGAACGACATATGTTACCTGAAACAAAAAATATTCTGTTAACTTCTAGAAATAAGTAAATAAGGAGTACGATTGTAACTTTTCAAAGCTCATTCCTTATGCCATTGTTTCTAACTGTTGAATACTTGAAAACGAATTCATTGCAAAGAAAAATAACATTTTCTTCGACAGAAACAAATAAGTAACAGAAGTTGTTTGAGAACTGAAAAACTGAATTCAATCAGCACAAAACACAAAACATCAATATTATAGGCGCTAGACAATAAACTAGGACCATCTCGGGAGTTTCCTCTTTATAATTAATCAAGAAACACAAAACTTGGTTCAGGAATGACGGAGTAATTGGTGAACATACAAAAAAAATACATACAGTCAAACATTGAACCCTACTTTTTTGAAGTCGGTTAATCAGATTAAACCATATTAATAGGCAACGGTACTAATCAGGAACTTTTTATATACATCACAAACCCCACTCGATAGTTATACATACAACACTCAAATATTGATAAAAACCTTCACCGTACCGTTTCGTTTCAGGATACATTTAAGTGGGTCGGACACAACATCGGAGCTCGATTGAAGATCACTGCGCTCGACCGCTATTGTTCAAATTTGGACTGTGTTCGTGTTTGTGTGTGGGTGTGTGCGCTTGCCCGAATTTTAGCTCCTCTACTGTTTGTACTTGATATTGAAACGCAAATGAATGGGTAAATAGGATACCGACACGTTTCTATGTAGCAGATTTTTTATGAAAATATTTGTGAATATTCTCCGACTCTATGTAAAATACCTAAATTTTGAAAGCTTTACGAACGTGTTACTAAATTTATTAGATTCGTGATTACATAAGACTTAGTAGGTACAGAATAGGTATGAGAATGTACAAGTCTTTATTTATTTATTTATAAAGTTCACCTACACTATGTACATACATTAACAATAAAAAATCATACAAATAAAATACACCTTAGTGTCACAATAATTACCGGTGAAGTAAGCATGCATTAATAATAAGCGAAAAATAAAAACTTTCTGCTAGGTATCTTACTATCTTCTAGGTTTGCGAGCTTCATCTTCGACCAAATCGTCGCTTTCTAACAGGCCAGTTAGTGATCAAACAGGGACTTATTCGCAATAAAAAAAGACTACAAAATGTATTTAAATGAGTAACAATCGCGTAAACATTGCGTATTTCGTTGTTTTTTTTTCTGACCACGGCAAGAGGCGTGTTGGTAAGAAACAATCCGACTAGGCTACATCAACATACCGTGAGATGTTTTTTCTTTTAAAATCCTTTTCAAACAATAAAAATACAAGAACACAAGCAAAATCTGTTTACTTACTAATTATGTATGTGTAGAGTAAGCGAAATTGGAAACAAGCACCTACCATCCTATACAAACAAAACGTTCGATAACAGCTAAAATGTAATGTGCCGGCTCAGGGACTTACATGTACAGCTGTTTATATAATGCGCAGCCTACAACCGACATCTGCAAACTTTCGAACATTATAAAGCTGAGAATTCACTACAGCGTGACTGTAACAATTCAGTTACAAGGTTGAACTATGTGATATCAATTTTTATGATATACAGCGAACTGAAACATCACACCGAGAATGTCGTTTCTAACCGACTTCCAACCGGAGGAGGTTCTTAATTCAACTTTATATTTTTTTATGTTTTTAGGCGATTACTTCGCCAATTATGAATTGATCTTGATAATATTTTTTTGTTTGGTAGGTCGTACTTCAGAATTTCACATAATTTTAACAAAATCGGTTCAGTAATTTTGTTTTTAAAACAAAATAACGAGAAATAATACGTCATCGAAGCAAACGAAATTGCGTACTTGGAAGTACTTAGGTCATTTCATTTTCTTAAACTATAATTATTATGTTGCAAATATCCAATAAAATTGGCAACTTGTTTCATTCGTCACTCTACAGTCTTATGTTCGGTTCGCAACAAGTTCGCGAACCACACACCTAATAAGACTTTTTGTTACAGTAACGTGCAATGGTTACAGGTTACGGTTATGCATTTTGATCTATTTATTTTATAATATTTAAATATTATAATACTTAAATAGTGCTATTTGCTTTCGAGATTGAAGCAAGTAATTTTTTAGAGGAACTTATTTACGCTTAGTACCCGCTTCAAATTCTATTTTTCAGCCACAAAAGTCAGTAAAATTCAATGAAGCGTTAATTCATTCGCGCCGGATCTCAATTTGAAGCAGTGTTCCGTGGAGGCGCATTACTTCAATTATAATACTGTCACTCGGTAAACTTCGGGAGTAAGCTCGCTTGGCTCCGGAGAGGGAGAACTGAGACAGCTAGGTTTACAGAGTAAACCTGGCAGAGCCTTACGTGTTCAACTAAATGCATTCTGATTTGTGTCTGGTATAATAGCATTTAAATGTGGTATAAACTTAGTATTGTTCATATTGCAGAATTCAAAAACTACTGTTAGATGTTGTAAACTACCCGTGTAGTGCCACGAACGCTGGATTCAAATTAAAAAAATATAATATAGTAATTTCGAGGTCCGAATGGAGTCGTCAGGAACAGGAAGCTCGTGTTAGGACGAAACCAGTCGTTTGATATTTTTGAACTATATAAAATTACGAATAGCCTTTAAATTACAGTTTTAGGATAACACAGAATATAGCTAACATGGTATCGGATCATAGTAAGTAGAGCTTTCTAGCGGCACATTACTCGATACTAGACGATTCGCTATCAAACGCAAGTCGACTCCGAAAATTCAATCACAAGTCCAATCAGTGCCGATCCACGAACCTGGCTAACGAAGGAATACGTTAATCCACTACAGAAGACTTTATCCACTTACACCAAATACAAATTTCCATCACAAGTTTCGTGCCTCACTTCAAAGGCACCAAGCTGAAGGTATGAAAGGTCACACGTACATTTCTGCCGTTGTTAACATATATTATATGAAACTTTAAATTGGAAGCGCTTTGTGCATTTTTAAGAACCTTCCGGCTTCCAGGTTGCCCGGCGATATTTCGTAAAGGAGGGTGTAGAAAAAGTTGGGAGCGTAATGAGACTTGAAAGGGTAACGTCGCATAATGAGGGGACGGAGATATTACTTGTCGCATGACATTTTATTTTTAGGACTTGTGTTTGACCACTGGCTAATATAGCGACACAGTTCTGCCTGATGACGTGCAATACCCAGTGTATCAAAACTCAAACCTAGGACCTCTTGTTTATGAAGCATTCAGAATGTTCTGTTCAGGAAATAGATAATCGAGGAACCATGGATCATGAACATTTTATTGACAAGAGGAGTCGACTACTAGCCGGGGCGCGGGGCGCGGGGGGCACATACATATTTGAATTAAATGTTTTGCCTGGACACATATAGGTAAGTGTATGTTCTATGGCATTTTGAACAGAGGGAATACTGTAGGCGAGCTATGAGTTACACAATAATTATTAACCACCGCTGCCACTAAACCCAACCAGTTTTTAACCGACTTCCAAAAAGAAGGATGTTATCAATTCGTCTGTATGTTTACTCACCGATTATTCCGCGAATTGTGCATACACACAACGGACGTCTCTGCCTGCTCCGTAAGGAAGGCGTGATTTATTAACCTATTTACAAAAAGGAGCACTTTCTCAATTCGTCGGAATCTTTTTTTAAATAGTTTTTATGTACATATATTACCACTCGAAGACACCTGGACCGATACGAAAAAATATTTCTTTGATTGAAAGGGCATACTTCCCAGTTGGTCCCATAGAAACTTTATCAAAATCGGTTCGATATTTTGGTTTTTATAACAAAATAACTGGAAAAATATGTCATGCAAGAAAAGGAATTGCGTATTTAGAGTAAATTTTTTTTTTAAACAATTAATTGTGTGTGTATGTATGTAAATGCCTTTGACTGACCAAACTCAAGGATGACCGTGTCGTCCGTCTTCCAACATCAGTGATCGGTTAGAGTAAACATTCAAGTGAGATTTGGCACTGCTTTCCGTTATCATTATTCTAAAGTAGGTGTGTATATATGTACGGATGGTGTGCCGATGTTCAATTTGTTACCGTTGCAGCTGTAACCTATCCCGTTGCAGGCAACATGTCGTACAATCTGGGCTACTTGCCAGCCATCTCAGGTTACACGGATAGTGTGCTGAGAGGAAAGAAACTCACCATACCAACTACCACTTATTAATAACTTACCACTTATTAATAACTTGTTTTGATTGAGACCAACAATCACAAAACAAAATATTATTTTCACTCAACTAATTAAATGAAACACCTGATGTTCGCAACTTCAATGATAAATAGTATCTTTTATTATCAGGATTAAATAATTTTGAATACAAAGAAAACGGTTTGATTATAAAAGTAATTTAAAAACTAAAATACAGTAAACTAAGTTACATAATACAGTAAAATTAAATCAAAACTGGATGTCTGTTTGAGTAGGTACGTACCCAATAAATTTTTTAAGGTCGGTGCAGGTCCCTAAACTATTACCAACTAAGTCCTAGACAGCCACCGACCTCAAAAATAAATGTTGGGTGCGTACCTACTTAGACAGAGACCCAGTTTTAATTTAATTTTACCGTATTATATAACAAGTCGTTATTTCTTCCTTTTCAGTTAACTTGATTGTATTGAAGTCGTTTTTTTTTTAAATAATTTTTATAATCAAAGTAGATAATTGATAATTTCATGCTAAAAAAGGCTACCCTTTTTTAATCCGTCAAAAGCCAAATATCAGTTTGATGGATTCAATAATTATATTTTATTAAATTTGCATTTACATAATTAAAAAAAAAAACGAAAAAAACTAATAAAAAAAAATATCATCATAACAAAATTTTAAAGTTCAGAATTTAAATAATAATCATTTAAAAAACCGAAAAACCGACTTCGAAATACGCAATACAATACATACATATGTACGCGACTTGCTGTTCACTTTTCTACAGGCACTTGGATGATATTTTACCAGTTATTTTGTTACTAAAACCAAAGTACCTACTGCATCGATTTTGATAAAATTTACATGGGATCACCTCTGAAGTATGACCTACCAAATACAAAAAGAATCATCAAAAGCAATACACACTTGGCTGAGTAATCGGTGCACAAGCATACAAAAAATATATACAGACATAATTGAGAACCTCATTCTTTTTGGAAGCCAGTTAAAAATATCAGTAAATGAGTTTTGAAAGTGGGTGGGTGGATTGCCCAAATGAATTATTGACAATTACTAGCAGCAGAACGAGCTCCTTACTCGTACTACACCCGACCCGTGTAACCCAGGTATACGCGCTCGGCGCCCGCTAACTAGGTTTACTATGTACGTGACTCCTGGTGGCTTCACCTGACCAGCATCTGTTACTCCGCCGGTGTTCAGTGACGACTTTATAGGGTACAGTTAAAACGTTCGATGTTACGTGCTTAGCGTTTGTAAGGAACGAGTCAAACAACGCGTCTAAATAACACGACAATAAAAAGATCTACGGGACGCTATGGCTGCCAACTTGCCTGTTGGTACCAAATTTTGTGTATTTTTTTTTAGTAGATATACAAGCGTGTTCCATCTTCGCTCGCATCATAGGCTCTCATTGGATAATACATACAGGATTATTTTTTACCCCCAATCAAAAAAGAAGGGTGTTATAAGTTTGACGTGTCTGTATGTGGCATCGTAGCTTTCAACACCTTCCAACAACAGGGAACACCTTCTCGTAAACGTGTTGGTTTCTATTTTAAGATAGCGAGGAACAGGAAGTTGCTTGGTTTCCACGGCGGTGAGTTGGCCAGTTACAGCGATACCACTGCGTTCCCTGTCTCGTACTAAATATCGATTATACATAATTAAAGTTTAACCACGATCAAGAAAAACTGATTTCAGTGCGTAGACTAGACTGTAGCTAGTTGAAGATGAAGAAGCACCGTTCATGAAATTTGTATGAGCTTAATGCTGAAATTCTGAAGTATTTTCATAAATGAAATAGTATAAGTATAGAAAACTCACGGCTGAACCGATTTTGATGAAACGTAGCTAAGAAAACTCGATTAAATCCTCTCTCAAATAAATAAAAAACTAGAACAAGATTTTGTTCTAGTCAATCCGTTTGATAGCAACGATGCCACAGACAGACACACACACGTCGAACTTCTTTTTGGGTCTGGGGTTAAAAAAAAGATTTAGCAAAACCGTTTCACAATTAGCGAAGATAATGCGGAACATACCTATATATACACATAAAAATTACAGTTGAATTGAAAACCTCGTTTTTGAAGTCGGTTAACAACACCGTAAAATGAGTGGTGTAAATCCAAAGAAAGGCAAATCGGAATGTGATAATGAGATTGTTTCGTGAGTCATATACTCCCATCAGCGTAGTAAGTGATTCGCACCGCGGTTCGAACCACTTGCGGTGCGAAACGCCGAAGTACCCAGTCAACCGCAGCCCGTCCGACAGGCGACATGTTCATCGTTCAACTTTCCCTCCCTACAAGGTATATTATTTCGAAATAATTAAATTAATCGGAAATTGAATATTACAGGTTTCGATAATACTTCAAGTGTTACAACAGTCTTAGCTCATGTAAATAAAATTCATGGTCATACATACATACACAAAATCACGGCCGTTTTCCCTTACGGGGTAGACAGAACCTCAAAGACGTATAAGGCCCTTTGACGCCACATTTGACCGTGATTTGAGGGTTAGATGGATGGGAGAGGGTTTGAGGGGATAAGAGGGGGGGTCAGCCAATCGCCTAGATAAATGCCAATTTCCCTCAAGTCCTTGAACTGATTTTTAGAGTATGCCCGGGAAGAGTCATGCCACGGTCATACGTTATAACAGACTATTAAGATCCCTTGTATTACTATCACGCACGGTACAGACAGAACCTTTTTACTCTCCCACATAACCGTTATTTCGGCAAAGAGTGCAATAAATCGGTGGCTCCATTCATGGTAACAATATGATGGTCATCAAAAGAAGCCCTCCTATTGTCCTATTGAGGGCTCTCTTCCCTCCGAAGCTCGCTGCGGTATATTGGATCGGGCGGTTCATATTAATGCGATGAGTTTGAAGCGATATAAGTGCTCTGTTCACGTAGGTATGTTGCCTGGATATACTGTAGACTGTAGGCTAAACGTGTGAAAATGAACGTGGTTATCGCACAATTTAAAGTAACAGTCCGGGTGACCCAGTAGGACAGAGAGACAGCGTAGCATCATGCACACCCTTAGTAAGGAAACCTTAAACGGACACTTTTACCTTTGTTATTTTTGGTTTCTGTTAATCATGACCGGTAATATGATCGAAATCATTCATAATAATATACTTACAAAGAAAATTAACGGGACATATACGATGCCACTACAAAGAATAATACATAATATATTAAAACATGCACATGCAATGATTCCAATGGAGGCCCTACAGAATGCGACGCGTCGCGGGAGCAAGCAATTACGTGCGACTCACAAGTTCCTAGATTGCAGACCGAGCAGGCGCCACACCGAGACCAGTCCATAGCCGAGCCTTGTACAGATATCGGAACGAATTCTACAAGCTTAGACAGACACTTACAAACAACATATTTGTGAAACGGAGAGGAGAGACACTATCGCAATAAAAAAATAAAAAAAATGGAGCATTTTTATAGGTATTTTAATTTAAAGGTTGAAGAAAGGTAGAATTAGCTCTGCTTTAGGCTTCATATTATAAATACAAAAGTAACGCTGTTACGCTTTCACGATTAAACGGTTCTTTAATACAAATAGCAGCAAACAAGCAGACAGCTCACCTGGTGGTAAGCGACACCCGACACCTATTGATTGCAAGATTAGTGGAGTCAATGATTCTTTGACTTATCGACACATCATTTTTACTTAGCAAAGTGGTATTACATCTAAATATATAAAAAATTAAAAAAAAATAACTTAATTTAAATTTTCTCATACAAGTGTCAGGAAGACGCTGGATGCAAGCCGCTTCCAACCGGTCTTTTTGGAAATCCATAGGGGAGGCCTATGTCCAGCAGTGGACTTCTTATGGCTGAGATGATGATGATGATGATGATATATAAAAAAAATATTCGATGAATCTTTTAGTTGTGCAATTAGCCGCATGAAGAGATAAGTTAGTCTAACTCTAGTGTATTCCAGTCACGGCCGCCGGAGCTGACTAGCCTGCAGGATACGGTCAACACTATTGGCGAATGTTAATCGAACTCTCATTATTATGTTTACCGCATTGCACTGTGTAGATGTGCATTCAGAGTAGGTACATTTTGCGGTGTTAGGTGTACATTGTTAATGTAAATCTTAATATTACGTTATGTCGGTTATTATGATCTTCACCAACGACTTTTTATGATGAAATGGCCCAACGTTTGACTACAACTCACCTGACGGAAGCGATGATGATGAGATCGAAGATATTGTACGCCTGCCCTATCTTGTCCTGAAGATACCTACGTTTATTTATTAGAGAACACCGAGCTACCGAGCCTATAATGCATGATAATATAATTTAATGAAATTCTTGTATAATTTAAATTGAATATTTATTAATTAAGGAAATAAAAGGCTTATTTATTATCCGAGCTGCCGAGGGCTAGGAGTGCGTACCAATCTTTAGCAGTTCTTCTTAAATAAGAGCCCCTAAATCACTATGTGCGCGGCCTTTTCGAGAGTTCACTATTTCAAGTAGATGGAAGGTTTGCCTCGATTTTTTAAATGTAGAAATAGGTTTGCGCTTGACCGCCAACTCGCCTGCTGTTAAGCGACGTTGCGTTCTACGATGGAGCGCGCTTACCTAGATTAGAATTAGATTAGACAGAAGAAACCACCTCACTCGCGATTTAAAGACACCCAGATTATATCTATCGGGAAAGAGCCACTCAGAAAGCGTATACCACAATCTAACTGTCCGCACGATGAAAGTGGAATTAAAGCGTTTCGTTCGTGTTTTTGGAATAACCAGCATGAAACGGTGACGCTTTTCCGATGTCTTATTACGGAAATCAGAAGTCTTGAAATCACTTGCCAGACTACAAGATCAATGTAGAGTGTAGTCATGTATAACTCAGCATTCACGCGTTCAATCAGCGATGTTGTCATTTTATTATCGCGAGACCTGCACTTTATTGATTTTGGTAATTTGTTTACAATGAAAAAATACACCACTATAATACCTAGGACTGTCCAAGTTAGTCACATAGATTTGCGAATAGGTATATGTTGTTTGTCCGAGTCGTGATTATGTCATGTTATTTGATGATTCTTTGAGCGATTCGATCATCGTCACACGTTAGCATATGGACTGTGACAGTAATACATAAGTACAATTATTTATAGTAACGAAGAAAAAAGCAAGGATGCATTGAGGATTGGCAAACAGGCAGCGCTGGACCGCGACTTATGGAAGGCTTCCCGTTTTCCTTTTGTCATATACTAAATCCTAAAAAAACACGAGAAAAATCGTGTAACCGCAGTTCGCAAATTCCCACCTTTCCCGTGTAACCCGTAGCCACGATCTTGATTAAGGCCGTCCGACCAGATTAATTACTTCCTGGCTGTAATTGAAACAGTTTCGATCTTCCTCAGTTTTTCCTTGTTTTTTTCCCCGAATCCTTTTCCTTCTCTCCCTCTTCAACTCCTGTCGGCGCGATCGCTTCATTCCTATCCTGCGCGAGCACGTTCAACATAAAGGCTTGTACAAAATCAAGGATATATTTTATCCCTTTGTCTGCTGCACATCCTTAAATTACCGTTCGTCCGTGCCGGACTGCGACCTCACGGCCTCTAGCTTCACACGCTCTGACCTGATTCGTTTCATATTCGAATATATATTTCTTTTAGAAAGTACGAGGAATCAGTTAAAATTAGTTTAGAAAATTAAAAAACAATTTAAAAAAAAATGTGACTTACATGCTCGGCTCGGCTAGATATAGATAGGCTAGGCATAGATCGGCTTTTTTATTTATTTTTGGTTACTATAATTTTACAAGATATCAGTTCCATTGTTAAATATTTATATGTATAGTTTTATGTGCATATAAATTGGTCGCGTAAGTACATTCAGTCAATTTATATCTGCAGCATTCTACGAGCACCCTGCTGAAACAGTAAGCTTGAAGTCACACTGAACTCGGACGCATTCCACTAGCAAGGGGTGTACAATGTGTACATCCTCTTCAACGGATTGCCTTTTAGATGTGCCTTCGTATAACCGACAATAACATTAAAAATATAATATTTAGTTAACCGAAAAAACCAAAGACAGCGAAAAAAATTCATGTCTGTGGGAAAAACTCAAGATATTTTTAGAGTTGCGTACCCTGAGGACGGGACTCTGACAGTCCCGGGGCCGGTAGCGGTCGGAGGACATCACTATTACGATAACATTTAACCGTTCACCCGAATTTTATATAAGGTTTTAACTAGTAGTTGGTCTGTTAGAGGCATATAGAGTGCCTACATGCCTGGTATCAGCTGGCACGCAGGCAGTTTAGGTATGTCGCGCCATGATTTCCCTCATCTGCTTGTTTTATGGCGGCATTATACTCCCGACAGTGATTAATACCCGACACGCGAAGAAAGACAATTTTTACAACGGTGACCTACTTGTTCCCGTGAAATTATATCATAACATTTGGGGTTTTTTCCCGGGAATTTTCAGTGTCATGATCGGGGTTTGAGTGCGCCAGTATGCACGCAAACTAAACTAAAAAAATTACTCGACTACATTGTAATTATTATTAACGGGATATTTACGTGATTACTCAATTAGGTTGAATTTGATATTCTGAGCTGAAATTGAATCATATGTTTATCAAACGGGTTAAAAAAATATTTTTTCCTTAAATGATATTATGTAGTTTTTTGCTGTCAACAAGTAAATAGGCATTTGAATAAAGTTCATCTGATCCTTTCCAACATGGACCTTAATTAATCTAGAATGGAAACTTGAAGAAGCATACGCAATGCAATAGAAGTAATAATTACTCAGTGTCTTTCACTCATAAAGGCGAGTGTAGGTACAAAACCGAAAAAAAAGAGAAACTAACTGTTGGAGAAGGTCACTTATCCATACCGCACCAGCATGCCCGTTCCCGCTACAAGGGGGTTACTCGTCCGCAACTGCACCGAGTGGTGCACTCTGTAGCCGCGTTACGAGCGAGTTGACGCCGCGCCCGCACCGGACCCGGCGGACGGCAAGCGGTAACACCGTCCTCAAACTGCACGGGACTTGTCGGCTACAGCCGAGATGGACAGAGTTCCAAGTTACATAATTACCTAAGTCTAAATCAGACAGTTTATAAGGATTTAACTATGGAGAGGACTGAATTTTAGTCGGTTTATAATAGGTTTGATGTTTGTCTGGATGCACAACCATGAAGGCGTTTCCATCTGACGACCCAAAAGCTTCATTTAGTTTCTTTCTATAAAAATGTAACTTCTACACTGATTTGATTCCCTTCTCACATTATCGTAAACGATACCGTAAGATCAAGAAATCTTGCAACAGCTAATTACACAGCACTTGCAATTTAGGTCAATGACATGCAAGTATTCGACCTACTTAGTGTGGGGGTCCCATAAAATTGGCAAAGTCGTTGTTCAAATAAGATTGGAAATAATTGGTGTGTAAGGGACAATACTGCTACCGACTTGTAAGATATGACGCGTAATGTGCTTTCTCGTAACGATAAATGACAATTTATAAATTTATAAAGTTTACCTACATTGTGTACATATATTTTTCACATACATTGACTATGAAAATTAAACAAAGAAAATATAGCTTAATGTCACAATAATTACAGGTGAAGTCAGCATCAACAGTCAGTGTTGTAACAAGATTGCTTTATATGCTACGTAGACATGCTGTACTTACCAATACCAAGTGGTTTTCCTTTTGTCTGTGGCAATGGGTAACGGAACCATACCGTAGCGGAAGACCAGCGCTGGTTGTTTACAACTAGCATTATGCTGAGGCCGGACTGTCACAAAAACATTATTTTGTTACCTATTTTGTGTGTATGATTTTTTAATTTCTGTTATATTTTTTTTATAATAAACTTATGTCTATGTATGCTGTGTCTTGACATGTTCTTCGCCAGGATTTTATTCATTCAATTATAGGTTTGTACTTGACCGCCAGTTCGCCTGATATTGAGATCAACGATGGAGCGCCGCTTATAAGAACGCACTCGATAAGAAACCTATTCACTCGTAACTGACACCCTGGTTATATCAAAACAGGACAAACGTTTGTGTGATGAGCATGGATGTTTGTTAATATCTAGGTGTTTCTATGATAAGTATAAATTTAAAATATATATATATACAAGATGTAAAATACGGAACGATTATTTATTATAATAAAATTAAGTGATAGATATGCGTACCCTTAACCGAATTCCAAATTATGGCAGTACGCACAGTAAAAGTGAAATAAAAACGTTTGCTCGGTCTCGGGTACACTAATCATCCGATTACTATAAAACTTTGGACAAAAGTTATTCATACGCCCAGCAAGTTTCCTGCACTTAGTTTTAAAGGTCAGTTCAGTTCCGTACGTAGGAGTATGCAGCGCGGTCTATCGCAGATCGTTCCCGCCCGACTCACGGTGCAGACAACGCCCAGGCCGTCTTATAAAGTTGCAATTGAAACACTTTTATCTAAAGCCCTTCTTTACGATCTGATATGAAAAGCTGATGTTAAAAAAGCTCGTTCTAGAACGTGCGACGATCAGTCGTAGCTGTAAACCAGCCGTATAAGAGTCATATAAGAGCGGGATAACGGTTTATGGTACTCGACGTAAGGCAGTCGGGGAATGATTGAGAGTAATTGATAGTGGAGCCAGATGGGAATAGCTTCCCAAGATCATCGGGACTCTATATTTTGATACTATAAGAATCTTATAGGAGCCTGTCTATGTATGTAGTCGATATTAATAATTTCATTAGCTTATGTGCGTCCTGAAATAATAATTAAATCGTTAATTTCTATAATTAGCATTTATATAGGCGATGGGCTGACCCCCTGTCATTGCATATCCTCTAATGCCTTCTAACGCTCTCTTCCATATAAGCTTCTAAACTCGGTCAAATGTTCAACAGTTGACAGCATGTGTGGCAACTGATAATATACTGAGCAAGTTATACTTAAATATTACATGTTAAAATTTATCACGCCCAGACATTTCGCTGGAAACATTACCTGTCGATGCGGTCCACTTCAATTAATTAGTGGTTGAATAACTGACTCTGTTTTGTGTCCTAGCACTATAATTATTACCACCGTAAAAACTGTTCTAAGAAGTGTAGTGAATGTTTCGATCGCAGCGTCTATCCATCTCCGCACCGTAGCTCGAGACACAATCTCGGCAGAAGACAATCAAGGGCCCGTCCTGATGGATCGACAATTAAAGCCGACCTCAAGGGGTGAGCTCACGTAATGGCGCACATTCATCGGGACTGCGGCTTCGGGACCGCGCCTCGACTGACTATGGAAGACAGATGCACTATATCCCCTAAAGGAGCTTTTATGCAGCCTTGTAACTCACACTTAATCGACTTTTAAGTCAAGAAGAAGAAGTTTAAGAGGGATCAGAACTAACACTCCCATATGCTAATATACAACTAATTAACAACTTTAGTCGAGACTTTTATTGATACTGGTGCTAGAACTAACATGTTTGTTATGCTGTAAAAAGCGTCTTATGGGATAAGACGCTTTTTACAGCATAACAAATAAGTCTTACAAAAAAAAATCGACTATGAGCATCGGTTGTACGACAGTCTAGTTAGAATTTTCCAGTTGGTATAAGTATTGAAAAATCGCTCTAAAGAACTGCATTGCGGAAAACTAACGATTACAAATATGTAAACCAAAACTAAAGACACTCCAGAGATACACTTAGCATTACAAAATCTGTCAAACCAAGAGTTGGTAAAGTATTATCGATACCTCTTGTGGCGCATATTCAATGCAATGGTAATAACTATTATCAACTAGACCAATGTAAATCGTTACTGATTTCTATTCATAAAATTCAACAACAGCCTGATAAATAAGACAAAGAGAGAAAGAAAATCCCATTCCTTTGGGACTGGTAATTCACATCTCCTAACAAAAATGCGTAATCAAGTTCAAACCACTCTATGGGCACAATCCAATTGTTTGACAAGACACACCTGCAAATATGACACTTCCATCGTGTTAAGGAGTTGTCTCTCTGCAGTATTCTGCACTACACCGTGACCGGCCCGGAGTCCGGGACGTAGGTTGCGGTCAGTAATTGATGCGCTCGCGAAAGGATTTTATCTCCCACCTTGAGAGAGAATTGGAATTTCCCGGCTGTTGTGTAACATGTAGATTGGCCGTTTGGCTTGGGAAATGAAAATTTGTGAATATTTATTATCAATGTTTTATAATTTTTTCAGTATCACTTTCATGGTGAATTAGGAACCTAATGTGCACGAGTCTGAATTGATGACTGTGGAGGCCATTAATCAGATAATGAATAATAGGGCGCTCTGGAGGCATACAAGCCGACGACCTGCGAAAGGTTGCTAGAAGCAAAAGGGTAAGTAAAGTAGAAACAGCCACATCCAACACAGAAACCTCATCGATGATAAACAGTAACGTCATATACGGCAACACTGGTGTTGCCTATGCTTTGCCAGCCCAGAGGATATTGTAGACGTCGTTTTTTTTAGTCTGTAAAATGGAAATATTGTGATGACAAAGGACGTTGAAGCACCTACTTAACCTGAAAAGCATTAAATAAACACTTCACATGCCATCCAGGTTGAAGCGAGACGAGGCAAACGCTAAAGTCAAAGCTATAAAAGTAAACGCGACACTTGAGACAGGATGATATTATGGACATAAACGTAAGTTAGAATCGTCTCCAATCTGACTAATGGCTTGACGGATCGACGGCTTGATGCGAGGGTATTGATTGATTGATGCGGGAGCTTGACGCGTGTGCTCGCATATATTTCACACAATGGTTTCTATACGCCAGATACATTATAGTACGTATACTTTACATAATTCAAAATCAAAAGTTAATAGGTAAAAAATACAATAAAAATTATGTTATAATAATTTATAACATAATATTTATTGATGGGGATTCGAGTAGTCTAGTAAATACTACTTGCTGCGGTTTTTTAATGCAAGATAGATCTACGGTTGACCACCAGCTCCCTGATGTTAAGCGACGGTGTGACAGAGGATGAAGCTAGTCGATCTAGAAGATATCTTGCTATTCTACTCTCTAGCCTTGAAAATTCCAAGATTGAAGGTCTCAGGAAACAGAGATGGCGGTAAAGAATTCTATTCCTGTGCAGTACGCATCAAGAATGTGGATCGATATCGCTGAATCCGGAAATTTAAATAAATAAAATAAATAGGAGGAAATTTTTAGGCTTTGCGGTTTTACCCGCGGCGATTAATATAAACATATTTAAAGACCGATCATCCCACAGGCGCGCTAGTTATTTCCGGTTAAAAAGTAGCTTAAACTTATATAAAATATTGTTCGAATTCGTCTAGCCTTTTGCGTGAATAAACAACAAGTACACTCCCATATCATCACATTTATAACATTAATGTAATGAAATGACATAAATATAAATAACGAGTATCTATATTAAAAGAAAAATAAAATACCCGACTGCAGAAAAGCAGTTTATGCAGTCTAACTTACGATTTGATTACGCTTGATACGCTATTGAGTGTACGTTTTTGTGAGAAAGTATGCGTGAAATCGCTGTAAAATATTATGAATGCGCATTCTTTAGAATAATTCTCGTAAAAACACTTGCTTATTGCGAAATAGTTCGTTAGAGGTTACGAAAAAACTATTTTTTAGGGTTCCGTACCTCAATAGGAAAAAACGGAACCCTTATAGGACCACTTTGTTGTCCGTCGGTCCGTCCGTCCGGGTGTCAAGACCTTAATCTCAGGAACGCGTGAAGGTATCGAGTTGAAATTAAAACCATATACGCAGATTTATAGCATCTTGCTGCAGAAAGAAAAATAAAATTTCTCAGCTTTCGTAAAAAAAAGTTACAGCCGAATATGTCGTAAAAAACACACATTTCGACACTCACAGAGGAATCAAAACCTATGGGGTACTTCCCGTTGACCTAGAACTCTGAAATTTGCAATTTTTTTATTTAATCACAAAAAATAGTGTCTCTATGCAAGGAATGAGGGCCCAAATTTTAAAGTGAATTAACCATATCATGTGGGATATCATATGAAAGAGCCTCATTAGCACAGGTAAAACAGGCTTTTAACACATTCTTCGCCCCCTGCAGACCCTTCACTTCAGCTGGGAACCAAAACTTTTTAGGCAATTTGATTAAGTACAGGGTAGCCGCGCAAAGCAACGTTGACTGCCTCAAACGCCGGCAGTTTACTGACTACTACAAAATGAACGGGACGCTCGATCGGATCCGAGTGGGAGGCACCGCTACTATAGCCCCGCTTCACTCGGATCCGAGTGGTGAGCAAGGAATGTGTTAAATATTTTTACTTTGTATATTTTTCGGTTTATGAAGGAAAATATAATAAAAATATATGATTTCCCCCTTTTATTTAGTTTGTACGGAACCCTCATCGGGCAAGTCTGACTCGTACTTGTCTGGTTTTATTTTTTTACAATAAATGTATTATTATTAATACAAAAAAAATATAGCCTATGACAATCCGGAAGCGAAGAGGAATCTAATGACATCTCGCACATCAAAATCGGTCAACTCGTTGAGGAAGTAGGTCTGTCATATAGAAACATACATACATACAATCAAAAAACATTACCCTCCTCCTTACGCATTCGGGTAAAAAACTTTTTAAAAACCGACTTCAAAATACGCAATTCGACTACTAGGATGACATTTATTCAGTTATTTTGTTTTAAGAACTAAAGTACCTACCTACTGAACCGATTTTGATAAAATTTATATGGAACCATCTCTGAGGTATTACATACCAAAACAAAAAAAGAAGAAATCGCGTAACAAACACACAAACAACTCAATTCAAACACGAGATACGCACACATACATATCAAGGAAATTACAATTATGTACCGACCTAAAGGATAACATCATTGTATGAATCATTCCCCTCTAAGTGTGGTCACTTGTGTGCATGTAATGTTGCTTGCAGAAGCAAGTTTGCTCTCTTCTTCAGGTGCTATTTCAATCGCATTCCGGCCATACATACTATTAAGATATTCTGTGTTCTGGCAAACAATGGGGAGTCTGTAAAAGTTCCAAAATTTCGCCATCGGACTTCAGTGGTAGCGCAGCTCTATAAGCTACATCACATTAAATATACCCACCCTGCCGAGTTAGAAAACAATTAGCAAACATGAGTACAATAACAAAACAGTTGAACAGTTAGTACACACATCAAAGTTCCCAGGCACGTGTTTTGCATCACATTTTACTATAAAGAGAAAGTTTAAAACAGCAACATTACAAGCCATAGTCCGTGTACGGCCGGTTGTCCGTTACAAAGAGCTCTCAAATCTCCCGACAAAAAGTCGCGGGAATAGTTCAAAAAGCCCGATTCGACAGCGAAGCACAAAACCAACGTTTAGAATTTCAAGCACGACATTACGGGAAAAATCAACAACGAAAAAAGTTCCACACCGGTGTGGGGAGTTGGGAAAAACTGTCACATTGAGTACCTTACGATGTGGAGACTGTGCTTTATGTGGTACATTGCAAATAACACTGTCATTTTGAACTAAGCCCAAATCTTTTTATGTACCATATGTTTACACTATTTTAGAGGATTGCCTTTAGTTTATCCGTGAGAATGGTACAAGTACAAGTCACAAAATATTGGCAAGGTTTAATGGTTTATTGTGTTATTATGTTATATTGAGCTCATACAAGTGGCGGGAAGGCGCTGGACGCAAGCCGTTTCCAATCGGTCTGTGGATATCCATGGGGACGGCCTATGTCCATCAGTGGAGTTATGGCTGATGATGATGATTAGCAGAGTGAACGAAGCGAAAAGGGTCTGCATCAACTGTAAAAATTGTCTTTCTTCTACCTGGATGTTTGTTGGTAGTTGCGATGAGATCATATTTTGCAAGTAATATTGCGCCGGGTACGCTGATCCGAGGCGGTCCTGCCACTTGCCTTGAATGTGTTGACTCCTCAGTCTATGCAAGTGTGACGCGGGTACAAGCCGCAGGTTGGCGCTAGTTAGCTATTTATAGACAAAGATCTGATTAGGATAGAATGTTGTCCTTTCGTCCCACGCCTTCGTCCGCAGATCCTCAACTTGCCAGACTTTCATAAGATATTATTAAAAGAGCGAGAACCAGTAACTCATTTGTCATCCTCTTATTTGTGCAAAGATCTACAGCTTTTAAATTTATCACAAAAAGTGGAAAATTGGCCAAATAACTTTAGGTACTTGTTACCCCATAATTTCTCCTCCTTTTATAAAACTTGCCGGCAATCTTCCAGATGTTTCGTTCAGATAATTCTTTTTTAATTGTCGTTTTTTGTTCGGGGTTCTCTCGGCGAGATAGCGTGCTTCGTTGCTTCTTAGTTCTTACTTTTACAAGTGAGATATCTTATCATCAAGTTTCTCGAAAGATTTATTCTTATTTTTATTTCTTTTAAAGTCTTGTTTGTTTGTCGTTGTTCTTTTTACCCGATTACCCAAGTTAGCTGAGAAATAATAGTTTCAATATACCTACATAAATAAATAAACTATTGTTGAATAAACAAAATAATATTATACACTCGAAGAACATATACTCCTGTTATTTTGTTGTGCAAAACATGCTTTAGGTTAAAAGACTCGTACTTTAACTCGTACCAAGAACTGATGAATTGTATATAATTTTCTCTAGAAAAAATATATTGAAATCTATGGACCAATTTATTGACACCATAAAAAAGTAACAATAATAAACACAAGATAATGACACAAAGGCGGTGTTATCGCTAAAAATGTTCTCGTCCAGGCAAACCTTATGGTGCGTGAAAAATAGGTGTGTTATGGTAAAACAAGGGTGGCGGCCGGTGGTGCAGTTAAGCAGAAATAACAAATTAAATTAATGATATATTGTAGTGATTACCCAATCCTGATCGTATTAATTACACAATTTTATTTACTTATATAATATACACATTATAAAATGATGTGCGAGACAAACTCTTTCTGTTGTTTGATACTAAACCATATATTTATCTCGAAAAGAGAGCTATTACGTTATAATACACACATTATCAAACCCGCCTTTTCGGATTACTTACACAGGAATTGCTATGACCTTATATATATAAATAAAGAAGATATTTAAATAGCGGATATATATTTATATATCCGCTTATCGTTACGTTTATATTAATACCAACATACATAGATATCTAAACATAATCTTAGGACTTTCGAGTAATCGGGTTAAAATAACACTTCTCACTATTTCATAAGAAAGTCGATGTCACTCCAAGCTTCGAAAATACACTCTACGAGAGTCAGAGTTACTCAGCAGTCAGCACTAATGATCGTTCAGCCAAAACGCGTACACGTTTATGTAAGCTATGTACAGACGACCGCGCAAATTACTGCTACAATATTCCTCTTACTTAGTAGTATTTCATAAAGATGAAAAAAAAATGGTTGTATAGTCTGTTTGCATAGAAAACTATCGTGGCGAAAAATTTAAATTCAAAATTCTATTGAACATAATTATTGTATAAAAACTGAACAAAAAAAACACTTCAAAATACGCAATACAACACATACGCGACTTGCTGTTCACTTTTCTACAGGCACTTGGATGATATTTTACCAGTTATTTTGTTATAAAAACCAAAGTACTGCATCGATGTTGATAAAATTTATATGGGACTACCTTTGAAGTATGATACAAAAAATATCATCAAAATTAATGTATAATTGGCTGAGTAATCGGTGAACAAACATACAAAAAAAGGAAAAAAAAAAATACAGACCGAATTGGATAACCTCCTTCTTTTTGGAAGTCAGATAAAAATAATGAAATAAGGACAGCAGCACCTGCAATGCCACATGAGTTATCTATCTGAATAGACTCTAAATAAGATCTAGTTTTAAGATGTACTAAGTAATTCATCCAAATATCTTGAAATTTAAATTGGGTTTTCTATGAAATGCTCCTATTGCAAATGTTTAATTTCTCCACGAGTACAGTTAAACGACTAGAAAGTAATAAAGATTACTTTCTAGCCCTGAAAAGTACATGTTTTCTAAGATATTTTCCACGTAGCCCGACTCAGCATATATTCTTATAGATTATTTTTTTAAATAAGAGGTAAGAGCACTCCATCGTAGACCGCAACATTTAGCGAATTGGAGGTTAAGCGTAAGCACATCATTAAATAAATATATCTAAAAAAATATTTCGTATATTCTGCTGCTGACGGTACCCTCGCGTGCCTCCTAAACAATTCACGTGATCAACTGTCTGGATGATTGTCTCAAATGCGCGCAGTCTCCTGTCTAACGGCGCTCAGGTATACTAGATATACCTACACCAGGTGTCCTAGGTGATTTAGGTAAGGGTGTGTCGACGTGGGGCGTGGAGGACAAATTCCACCGATAATGGCTTTCATTTAACACTAAAAGCTTTTAATTCGAAAACATTTTAGTGTATCTTTTTATGTGGATGAGACTTGCAAGTCACTTACCGGGCTCAGTCACTATCAATAACTCGAACGAATCTCAGGTCAATAGTAAAAAAACCCGGCCAAGTGCGAGTCGGACTCGCGCACGAAGGGTTCCGTACCATTATCTATAAAAACGGCAAAAAATCACTTTGTTTGTTGTATGGAAGCCCCCTTAAATATTTATTTTATTCTGTTTTTAGTATTTGTTGTTATAGCGGCAACAGAAATACATCATCTGTGAAAATTTCAACTGTCTAACTATTCACAGTTCATGAGATACAACCTGGTGACAGACGGACGGACGGACAGACAGCAGAGTCTCAGTAATAGGGTCCCGTTTATACTAAAAACATAGATAGTTTGTTCTAAGTTTAAGTATAATGACTTTTTGCCATCAACTTCAATTGATTTAGTTTTCAGCAAGTTATCGATTATTTTTTTCCACAAAATATTACTGATTAGGATTACTAAAAGACTCGGATGGGGAAGATCACTAAAATGTCTTTAAAGATAATTTAATAAATTACACCTGACATGAGCTTTGTATGTACACATGCCCGCTTGCTTAGATTCACTCGCTATTTAAAGACATCCAGATTGTATCCATTGGAAAAGACCTACTCGGGAAGCTTGTACCACAACTTCCGGTACGCACAATAAAAGTAAGACCATAGCGTTTCCTTCGGGTTTGTGGAATATCAAGAATAAAACGATGTCGCTTCGTGTTCAGGCTTATACAACATTTATTGTAAAAAAAAAAACAGTTTGGGAAGCCCGACCGTGTTTGGATAGCGCCTATAGCGGTGTGTGTTCAGTTGCAATGTTGCATGGGTCTACTCATCTCGTGCGACTATATCGTGACCTTCAACAAGTTGATTGATATTTCAATAACCCGTAAAAAAAAAACATCCAGCCCCTGTCAAATATCCAGAGGTAGGTGCAAGACAATGCGGAAAGCTACATCTTAAAGAATAACTTGTACAATGCACTTTGATCGCATACCGTCTCATAGTGTAGTTCACTGTGATCTTGAACGACTTTCCCTAACAGATACAATCCGGTTCCCCTCAACGCAAGCGCACTCACTCATAGATCGCAACTTATCGTATCGACATCCCCAGTTCATTATGCCTTAACTAAGCACTAAGCCCACAGTCCCTCGGCTCAGATAGAATCAACCAATCCCTTACATCAATCAAGCGAGAATCTTCGTAAACTCAATTTGTCGTTGAGAAATTCAACCAATTACAAACCACGGGGAGTCGCGAAATTGTTTTAAAGTACTCAATTTGTGGAACTGTGCGAAGCTCTCTCAATCAAACTCCGAATTGTGTAGTTTGTGTGGTGAATTAGTGACGAAGGGCGGAGGGAAGGGAGGGGTACGCAAGGACGAAACGAGTCACGGGATAATAACATACATTTGACACAACAATTGCGCGCTAATGGTGTATTTCCAAGGTACACGAGGAAATGTAGCGAATCTTGAAACGGTGACTGCATACATCTCGTGTTGTACGGTCCCAACCGTACAGGGCATACTCCTCGAATGCAATCTTAGTAGCCTTAACTTTGTATAACTTTAACTTCCTCATCTCACACTTCCTGCGGCTGGAGCATGTACGATCTCAAACGTACAGGGCACATTCCTCCGTTGCCGCTTATCGATAGATACGTGCTCCTACCGCGGAAGTGATAGTTTTCCTTATAAGTAATTGTACATTCGTTTATTGAGTAGACATTAAGGCGTACAACTAGCAACAACTTCGTACAAATATACGTCTTAAACCATCGAGCAGAGTTTCCATCTTCTACTCCACAACTAACTGCAAGACGTCGTCACACTACACGGCGGATTGTACACGTGTGTTTTGTAGTAGTATCACAGAAAACATTAATAGTATTACATACAGAACGGACACTCTCCGCCTCCCGCCAATCTCGGATTCCTCAGCCGCTCCCCGCGCTCGCCCAGGCGTTTGGCGACGCGGTTATCAGTCGAGACAAGCGTTACGGGCTTCAAGCGCTCGAATCCCAACAGCCTAAACTTCTGTTCCTAGAGAAATTGAACTTGAAGGGTGGCATCCTTGTGAAATGTAAGTATCTACTAAGGATTTCACGAGAGCGGGTAAAACAGCGGGGTTCGGCTTGTTTGATACGAAAAACGTATTTATGTGGAGTCCGGTTTCCGGACGCACTTCGAGCCACTGGCCTCTTTTGTTATTATGTGGGATCGGAGGTAGTATGTGAGTACTACTTACGATCCCACATAATAACCGCAAATGTTAATCAGAAAAAGAAAACACACAAAAGCAAATCCGAGCATTTCCTAAACACAAAACCCAAAATCCTAATTCACCATAAAGGCCAAATTAATCGCAACAAGCGCTGGCCGCCCTTACGTTTCGGCTGTTACTACCACACCCGAAGGATTATGGTAAGTGCTTTATTTAAATTTCGTTTCATACGAACCCCCCCTGTTCCCATTCCCCATGCCCCGCCGCCGGCGGCGATATTATAATAATCCCACAGCGTCCCTAGTTTTAAACTAGCACCTAATATAAACAGTAAGATAACTCGTCACCAATTATGTTTAGGATTTAGGCACAAAATAACATTAATAGTATTAAATGACTTTAGTTACGCTCCGGTAGCGCGAAGTTGCTGCCCGCTTTTTTGTCGGGTATATTGAGAAGTGTGCGACAATACACATGCGACCATATCTATTGTCTTCTGTGTGAATCATCGCTGCTGGTTCTACGCTCGGACGGTCAGCAGCCAGAAGCACGAAAATGTGTGTCCACTTTCATTGTGAATTTTATTGTATTTCACTCGTAGTTTACTGGACATAGGCCTTCCCCCATTGATTTCCAGAACGATTTGATTCCAGGGCCTGCTGCCATTTGTATGAGGTCTTCTGTCCACCTTGTGGCTGGTCATTTTACACTGCGCTTGCAGATGCAAAGAACTGTTTAGGCTTGGCTACAAACACGAAAAAACTGTTTAAAATTTACATTTCTCGCCGCATGCGTGGCGTTTCAGCTTAATCGCGCTAGAATCACCAGTAGATGGTATTAGTTTTTACATTAACGTAATCAATTTCCCTTTGTCAATATCAATAATTTGATAATGTACAAATCGTTATCTATGAACCCATACTGGCAACGTTTCCTGTATAGCAAGTAAGGCAACATTCGTTTGTGTGTCCATGTTCTAAGGTCCTCGCTTTAGATTAGGTGCTCCTAGGCTCTGCCGTACCTGAAACAAAGACATAATGGTGAGCGCTACTTAGCGATCATTAAAACCTAGGATTATATGAGTTTTGTTCAAATTAAACGGCGGTTTTGACCGCCGCCGGGAGTAAATGGTTTACGTGGGTTTAGGCGTTTATAGGATTCATATTCTACTTTGTTATTGTTTTCGAAGGTTATTGCTAACTGTTAGGCAGATTTATTATTATTATATTTATGCGAAAATAGGCTTGCGCTTGGCCGCCAACTCGTTTGATGTTAGGCGAATATTGCGGTCTGGGATGGGGTGCGCTTGCCTAGAAGGAACCTATCCACCGATTTGAATCAGCGATTTGATCAGCGATTTGAAGACATACAGATTATATATAAATGAAATAGAAAAAAAATATGTATTTTATTATTTATAAATCTGTAGACAGTAAAAAAAAAACAATTCTAAAATCAAGCAACAAACTAAAATAACAGTAGTAATCACAGTAATTATTTGTAAAACCTCATATTATTATTATCATCTTTATTCAATTTTAATCTTAAATCTATTTTTTTTACAATAGAAATACAAAAATATAAATATTATATAAAACTTATACCTAGGGTGCCGCCCTGGCCCTGGGCAGCGGGGCGGGGCTCAAACTGCCGGTGGTAGGGCTACAGAGAGAGGAACCTCCTGACAATATGTGCCGTGTCCAGGATGACTGCCTTCTGTATCTGACCCTTGACCCAAACATCGAGCGAGAGCCTCTTGAGATGTTGGTCGAGGCTCTTCGCTATAACACCGTTCACCGAAACGACTATCGGGACAATGATCGTCGAGTCAACATCCCACATGGCGGTTATCTCGTGAGCCAAGTCAAGGTACTTGCTGAGCTTGTCCTTCTCAGCCTTCACGAGATTCTCATCATGAGGGATGGTGATGTCGACGAGCACTGTCCGACGCTTATTATTATTATTATTTACGTATGTAGAAATAGGTTTGCGCTAGAATTTCCCATGATAGTAGTCATTATAGTTATATAAATTACGTTAAATAGAATATTAAGTATTAATCGTAATAATTTCGATATATTTTACATTTATTACATTATAAAAAAATAAAACATACATTGCATAATTTCGATAAATTAATATTACAATCAATGTAAATTTTGGATATGTAATAATATTTAGAAATAAATGAATTTATTATTATTATATCTCATTTATTTATTTAGGTACTTAATTTTAAATTTTTTACAATACAAATATAAACTTATAAAAAAGAAACATAAATATTGTAAAAAACTTAAAACCCAACCATCGAGCGAGAGCCTCTTGAGATGTTGGTCGAGGCTCTTCGCTATAACACCGTTCACCGAAACGACTATCGGGACAATGATCGTCGAGTCAACATCCCACATGGCGGTTATCTCGTGAGCCAAGTCAAGGTACTTGCTGAGCTTGTCCTTCTCGGCCTTCACAAGATTATTATTAATGTTATGTTATTATTATTTTAATTTGTAACTTAAATGTTATTTGATTTGACAATAATATTATTTTGCGTTTAACTGAATTAAACTGATAAAAAAACGGAATTATTGATGATGGCTGATATATTTTCTAATTATTTTTAATAACGAATACTATATTTTGACATGTATCTTTTCTGATCAATAAACTACTATGAACTATGAACATACTCGTAGCTCCCTCCCATGGAAAACCATTCAACCCGATCTTAACGATTTAGTTCGTTCCTGTTCAGACCGTTCCACCTTGTAGCTCGAATCGAGATAAAGATAAAGATACATAATTTATTTGCATACAACAACGTCTTCTATTGAATTATACGTTTCGCCCTGATTGGTGGGGGGTAGAAAGTATCACACGTCATAAAGTGTGCATGTCCACGGATTTTTAGATAGTAGTCAATGCAGAATACGAAGTTTTCAGGTCGAGTTCAAATATCCAGCCGAAAACAGTAGTAATTAGGTATCACCCACATCTGCATCAACATCAAAATTCATCAAAGTGGCATTCAGAAATGAAGTTATAGGAAACCACCGCGACCGCGGCGGGCAGTCGGCGCCGCGGGCTCGCCGCGAACACTGCACCGCTCCTACATTATGTATGAGACATGTAAATGATTTAAACAGCACGATATTCATGACCCAAACAAACAAATAAGCAGGTCAAGCTAAATAAAACCGTTTAGAAATCCACTCAGGGTTATTTCTCAGATCACTTTCCTGATGTGTACTACACGGGAATAGAGTTCTTTGCCGTTCTGTCTGTTTTCTAAAGATTGTAATCTTGAAATTTTCAAGGCTAGAGTGAAACTTCTAGAATTCTAGATCGACGAGCTCCATCCTCGGCCACATCGTCGCTTACCATTAATCGTAATTTATTTAGTATACAAAAAAAATATCTGCTGCATTCTAAAACGAATTGTACATATTTAAACAAAAACCGCAAAGTAAATGTAGGACACGCGACAAACTAGGCTATCGTAATATCAAGTATATAATCTGATACCGCGCAGGGTTGTCACACGTGGACTGTACACGGCGAGGTGTCACGTTAAAACGTACTTATTTAGGGGAACGATCAGTTTTACCATCGGGTTTTAGGGAGCATTTCACGCGACGCTATATGGGAACGATACGGGGAAAGACATCGTAAAAAATATTCTCGTAAAATACTTGCTGGTGTCTCACACATTTTAGAGTAAGCCTGAGTTTAGCTACATATCATTTGAATGGAGTTACGTCTTACAGGTTTACCCGATTTTTTCACGGTTTTATTTATGTCTTTCTTGTATCCCCATTATCCTCTAATATCTGAGACTGACGAATTCAGTGTATTGCCACGCAAGACTTTGCACTGTTGAAGTCAATATTCTAATATTTTAATTCTATAAATTATATTCACTTAAGTACTAGCCATGTCTTGTAGTTTCTGCGGCGTGGTCATGAAAAATATATGACGATGATGTGCTTCTTGAGAATCTTAGCTACTTTTAAACCAAACGTCATAATAACCAGTTTAGCATAATACTGATAAGAAATAAAGTTATATTCCCGCTTATAACATTGAATTACATGGATCAGGTATATTTATTAAAATTAACTAGACACAAAAAATAACAATAACATTGTAGCAGTAAGCCACGAGAAGCAGTAAAATATTGCGATAACATTGTTTGTATAAAACAAACTTTTTATTGGAAGCAGTTAAAAACTTTGAAACGCTTTACAGCTTCAATTCGGCAAACGGCCACTTAAATCTTGTACAAGCTCAGTTTTAATTGTAGCAATAATTATTAATTTTCTGTGTATAATTTTTTTATAGTACACGATCCATTTTAGTTTAATTTAGAAGTTTATAAATTGTTAGTACCTATGTCATCTAATGTAATTCTCTGTTGATACTTTATTTGCTAAATGTTATTGATTAAACCTTAATCACAAAATAGTAAAAACCATTAGAGAATCTGTAGAAAACCCATGCGGGTTCCATTTTCTACCAGAGCTAAACTACGTAGCTATGGACGCGTCTGAAATCGACCAATAGGATCGCTCACTACCACTACTATATATATATATAAGTTGTGCTGTGAATCCTTAGTATCCCTACGTAGCTCAGATTGGCTCTGGTGGAGAAGCAACCACGTTACTCACATTCTAAACATTAAATAATGTTACGAATTTACTTTTCAGATGGTAGCAACCCTAGTGAAGACATGCAGCACAGCGACTCCTTTGCGGAATGCAAGTCTCACACCTATGCCGTGATAGGTACTGCACTTAACTAGGTGGTGATTGGACTAAATTAATTTGGGCATTATGAAAAGTAACCATAAATGTGAAAACAATAAAAGCGTTGCAGATCAAACATAAAATCACGCCTATTTTCTCTTACGGTAAGACATCGAACAACATGAAGCAGTTTGACAAATATTTGACCGTGGTTAGAGGGTTATCTGGAAGGGAAAGGGTTTTAGAGAGTAAGATGTACAAGAGGTCAGCCCATCCCCTACATAAACGCCAATTTCTCTCAAATTCCTTAACTGATTTTCCAGCATGCCCGGGTACATTCTATGTTTTTCTTTTACACTCTTCTCGAAGAGGACCCGGCACACACAGCCGCTGATTTTTTTTGCGAATGTCAACAAATTAAATTAAATAAACTACGGTTTAGTAAATAAAGTACAGTACATGTGGATTAGTTGAACCATTATAATGACGTCACCCTCGCGGCATCTTTACACGCGGAATCCTAGTATTTCATTTGGGTAATTAATATTTATTACAATAGGAAGTTTGTTAGACGTGTAGACAAGAGAGAAATCGCTTTATACAGATTTCAATTTCGCTAAGTCAGTAGCTTTGACCTTTTGTTTAGCGTTTGTCTTACATTTAGCTAACTGAACAAATTTATGGCAGTGAGCTATGTTCAGAAATGTTAATTTAACATTTTAAATTAGTAGTAAGTATTGTTATTTAACGGACTTCAAAAAAGGAGATTCTTAATTTGATTTTTTTTGATGTTTGGTATCGCATTTATAAACCGATTTGGAAAATTATTTTTTGTTTGAAATCATAATTATTATGCTTAGTTTCAGATTAATATCATAATTAAATCATAGTCAAAACACAATTGCACATTTTGAAATTGGATCATATTATAAACGTCAAAACCTGTTTAGTTTTCAAAACAAAATTGCACATTTTGAAATTGGTTGTTTCCGTTTTTTAAACTTTAATAATTATTAATAATGCAAATAAAATAGCAGTGAACTGTTACACGCAAAGGAAATGCACGAGCGACTTGTTTGGCAAATGGCACGGACTGAGAACGTACGATATGAGAGATCTACATGTATGCAGTGACATAGACTCGGTAACCGAAGATGATGATGATGAAAATGTCACAAGCAGCCCGAGTGCTGTTTAAACAAATTTAAATATAATGAATGTTGAATATTGCCGTTTATTCGTCCGCTGCAAATATACGTTAGGTTGGGAGTGAAACTCTGGAATTCGCGCATTCAATTTGGACGCCATTACTGTTGCCTTTACAAACGGTTCAAATATTAGAATTTCGGGTGAATAATGTAATAGACTCTCGCTTTTCATATTAATTTTATTACGGAAGTGTAACAGCCTATTGAGGGTAAATTGAAAACTTGCTATGTACTCAATACAAATATATATAATACTGTGTTATTATTTGTTAGGGAGACGCGTTATGTACTGTGAATATTATTATTATATATTGTGCTGTAGAGCTATTCGCGCGATAGCCCAGATACCATGGGACGAGTCAGCTAAACCGTACTTCACGGAGTTAGGCATACTGACCGTGCCATCTATACTTATATACCAGGCGAGTGTGTTTGCTCGTAATAACCAGCAAAAATTCCAGCGCTTGGGCAAAAATCGTGACGGCACTCCCCGCACTGGATATAACAATAAGTTTAAAGCGGTCGAACACAAGCTCACTAAAACAGGCAAGTCCGTTTACGTGAAAGGTCCCGATATTTATAACCTGCTTCCTGACGACATACGGGAATCAAATTCAAACGCAATATTTAAATTTCGACTGAAAAAGTTCTTGGTCAGCAAAGCCTACTACTCACTAAAAGAATATTTCGGAGCAAAGTATTACTTGCGTAGTCACAAATGACATAATAGCATGTATAGGTATGAATCAATGAATCATATGTACTTATATTATTGTTATTATTTTTTATCATTTTGTTATTGTATAGTGTTTTTTGACGTGTGACGTTTGACGTTTGACGTTTTGACGTTTGTGTATTACGCGAGGCTATTAAGTACTCGAACTTCAATAGAGAAGACGGATGGCAGATATCAGTGCAAATGGCAAACGAATTGAGAACCTTCTACTTTTTGTAAGTCGGTAAAAAAAGGAATTAGAAAAACAAATACAAAGTTTTTTCAAGCTCGCAAATAGCAATTTCGAAAGCACAAATATATTGATGCTGAGATTTTTAAGCATTCCTGTTCTAATTTAAAAAGAGTAATGAGTCCGGCTGCCAGCCGACCAGTAAACGGTCCGTAACCGGTGATTAACGTGTTGTACAACAACGGACAATGCGTCGTATAAACCAGACAGGTTGTTAAATTACATGGAGCAACGGCGAACGGTTGGTTAACCCGATGGTACAGAACAAATGCTGAACCAGTTTGCGGTGGACAATAGTCTGCTGGAAATTAATAATTAGTTCGCCAGACTCTGTTCTCTTGATGATCATTTGACGTTCGATTAAAATATACGTTAAAGTATTCTTTCTTTTCTTTAGAATATCAAAATAAGTATTTTATTCATAATTTTCGGGCGAGTTGTTTTTTTGTACATTTGAACAAATCTTAACAAATAAAAATGTTTTACATAACTCTCCTAGGGCTCTCTATATCTAGGATACCAAGAAAGCCTAGCACGAATGTAAACTAGTTAGTTACCTTTCTACTATTTTTAGTAGTTTATTAGTAGTATTTTTAGTGAACATACATACTAACAATGACATAATAAGAAGATGAAAAATGTTATCTACTTTCTGTGCTGCAAGCGTTGATTAGTGCACTTACAAAGTAAGAGAAAATTTGTGTCCGAAATCAGCGCCAGTTTTTTTTTGACTTAAATAATTTCTCGGCTGAAAATTTAACCTAGGTCATCTGTTCGTTAAGCAGAGTCCACCGGCTGCCAGCTTCATCTTACAATAAATAACATAATGTTACACCCATTCCGTTTTATCCCAACAGCGACTGCTCTGTATATAATGGCTTGTCAAATTGCCCAACATCGCGATGGCTCGCCTCAAGCGGTTGGTTAACCAGTCATTGTAAAACAGGGCCGTAATTTGCTGCAAATGTTTTAAATCGCCGATGGTTTCGGTTTACACAGATGGTGTAAACGACCGTGTAATTTTAATACACGATTTTTGACCTCTCCATCTGTAGGACTTCCCGTATTTGACGAAACTTTAAATATTTCGCGCTTTGTACATTTATTTTATATTAATCGGTTTTACCTTTGAATTTTCCTACATTTGAGTTCAAAGTAACAGAATTCGATTCATTTTGCTAATATTTGTTCAGTTGTACCCATAAGTCTGAAAACCGATAAGTTGGATGTATAATAATTGGCACTCGTGTATTTTTGAGGAGAATAAGGCGTTACGGCCGTCCTGGTAGGTATATCTGCCTATTCCTACATTTTTGACAAAAAGTACAGCGTGGCGTGCACTTGCGTTTCACGTTTACCAAACAACATTGGAAAACTAAAACCAGACTAAAACACTATTATTATTAACGGGATATTGACCGTGGTTCGCGTTCATTTTGAGCTCCCGATATTAGTAATAAAATATTAAATATTCCGTTAATAATAATAGTGTTTAATGAATGACCGTGACAGTTTAAATCATTTTTTTAAACAAGCTTTTATTTAAATGCTCTAAAACGAAGAAAATAAATTTTATATTGATATAAATAAAAACTTGTCGCGAGATTTCAAACAACATCGTACCTATCTACTAAATAATATTTAATTCCAACAAAAGACTTAGACGCGTTCTTATCATTTGCTTAGAATTAAAGTTAGTTTGTTCTTTTGAAAAAAAAAATATGTTTGTGTTCTCGCGACAAGCTTTTATTTATATCAATAGAAAATTTATTTTCTTCCGCCTTCTTGAGACCAGCTTCATGGTACCATATCGTTGCATTGTCACCGAAGTTACGTAAGTAAACAAAATTTCAACCTAATCTAACGACAGGAAGTGGTTCTAATTTAACTCGCAAGATTTGTCCCATACTAACAGGGCAAGTAGAATAAAAGCTTTAAAAAAGTGTAAAACCAGACTATATCCCTAACCTGCGATTAACTTTTACTTAAACATGTTGTCCTTATACAAGTTTATAAGTTAATTTACACAAGATATTTATGCGAATTAATGATAATACATCGCTTGAAACCCCAACAATCAAAGCTGGAGCTTGTAGTTTAGTTTAGAAGCAACAAATAAAAACACAATGTTCAATAGGATTACGTTTGACCGCCAACCCGCCTGATGTTAAGCAACCATTGTGGTCAAACATTACATACATGGATTGGAAAAACCATAACCTTGTATAGAGATAAAAAACTATAAAAATACATACGTAAAATCGAACTTGTGACACATTTATTTGCGCCCTAAGTCCAGATTCGGGTCACGCCCGAGCGTCGCCGGGTGGCGGCGGGTGGCGGCGGGTGCTACATAAATTATAAAAAAAAAATAAAGTAAAACCCGTCACACTCGCATTACGCGATTGCTGATTTATCGGCATTTCTGTTAAAACTGGGCCGAGTGCGGGCGCGCTAACGGCGGGGAATTAGCGAAATTGATTTATGTACTTACTCAACTTTGATTCCAAGTTAGCCAAGTCTGCGTCGCTTAACATCAGGCGAGTTGGTGGTCAATCGTAGATCTATCTAATATAAAAAAGTTCCACAATCACAGTTGAAGCTGCGATAAACCATATTCAAAGCTCAAAAGAAATGTTTAAGATCGGTATTTCACTTTAAAACGCAAGATTCTTGCAAGACATATTAATGAGTTTAAAATATTTACATTTCCATGTCTGTATATATTTGAAATGGCATTATTTGTTATGAGTTATCTACACATGTTTCAATTCATATTATCCGTCGTAGTTCCGTCATGCAGTGAAGAAAATCTCTATGCCACGTCACAGTACCTCACTATTCAACAAAAGTGTTCTAGGAATGGGTCCAAGAATTTATAACCATTTACCTATATCAGTGCTAAGATCGGAATGCGTACCTACATTTAAGGGTAGATTATCTAATTTTTTGACATCGAAAGGATATTACAGTGTAGACGTATTTTTAAATGATAAAATAAAAGAATAATAAAATTGTGTTAGACATTCTATTATATTACGCAATGATACTTTTTATTTGAATTGATAAATGTAATGTAATGTAACCTAAACAATCTTACTTTGAGTGCAGTTTCAATATTAGTTTTCATATAGTTTGTTATTGTTTCCTATTAAATATTGTATGTCCGAAATGGGCGGAACTGTTGAGATATGTAAATATTCTAAGATCCTTTACCTCCTACACAGTTTGACAACAAATTATTTTGAATTTGAATTTGATAGTATTGTTAGCTGTAGTTGATAATCCGAGCTATCGATAATACGAACGCCTCTATAATCCGAGCGACAAAGCTCGCTCAAACCATTGTCTCATAGTGATAAAGGCTTGTAGAGGCGATCTTTAGATTTACCTTCACTCTCCTTTTCTGCCATATTCCAATTAAAATAACTATGTTCCAGACAACAATATAATTATCTATAGAATCGTTCAGCAAGACCCACGCTCAATATGTGAAACCTACATCTATCCGGAATCCACCAACAGCAATATGCACTTCTCTCAATATGCGTAACATTTCCCGTCGCTTGAGTCCTCAGTCCGGACTCTGGAGTCGAACCTGCACAATGTCAACTCAATTCTCCGCGGTGTGCCCGCCAGGTTCGTTGACTCAACAAAGCGTACGGTTTAAGAATCGACTCGTGTTTTTGTAAACGGATCGTGGCACGATCCCGCGCCACATCGCCCCGCGCCGTGAGCCTATTATGTTTTTTGTAAGTGATTAAAGCAACAAAAGAATGCTTAATTCTTACAAATATAGGAAAGTGCCTTAACTTTTTTATTATTTTGATGAAGAAAATGAAATGCTCCATTAGCACAACAGAAGCATGTGCAGTGTTTTTTAAAATTACGATATAGACTTGCGTTTTACCCCCAATTCGCCTCCTTTTTGTGCGAATTTCTCAGAATTGCTAAACTGGTTTTTATGACTGTCGTACGCGGGCGGGCCGTTTGACAGGTCACCTGATGAAGACACGTGTAACCAAGACAGTTTAAGTTTAGACAGTAAATCCAAAACACTTTGTCTAGACGGAGTTCCTCGAAACAACAAATTAGGTCTGTAAGATAAAACAAGAAATAAGGTTTCTGCGGTAAGTACATGAAATTTAGTATAATTATATATTTTTTATGTTTAAGTGCAGAGACGAGTACTTTTTACAGTCAGAAACTTGAACTTTAGCAGACTTCAACTTATTGAGAAAACAATGCTAATAAATATTTATGTATTTTAAGCATATTTCATTCCTAATAAAATATGGACATCTACTAATAAACACTAATCAAATGGGAAACTTATTATCAGACAGAAATAAGTACAAAAGGGCCCAACGGCTCGAAGTGCTTCCGAGTATCGGACCCCTATTAAGATAAGATCAGACAGAAATACAAAATCATTTTCACATTTTCTATTGACGTGAATGAGTTGCAGCCTATTTCCCGTGAAATGATAATTCGTAAAAAATACAAGTTTCATTAAACTCCGATTGATGCACTTGAAGCGATATTTCTTTTTCGAAGACAATATAATGTATACATCACACAACAAGGGGAAACTGTATTCTCACTAAATACAATCCAATTTCGTCGAAAGAATATATGTAATTGAACTATGTTTAGTGATAGAAATCACTCTTCTCATATTGTATAGACAAATGTGCTTTCACAAACGCTTAATCACAGAAGACCTTTTAATACCCAAACAAATTTCAATCTCCTTTTGATTGTCCTGTCCGAGTTAGTTACTTAGTGTTCTAAGGTAAATCCAGCGCTTACCATTTCAACAGCGGCCTGTGTACAGCAGAACATTAATTATGAGTGTAGGAGACATCGCCGCCGTCGTTACACGCTTTCAAAATGTAATAATTTGCGCTTGAAACAGCTTCCAAACGATGTAAAACAGCGACAAATCTTACAACGTACATTTCCGTATAACGGAAAGTTCACAATAGAGCTCTCTCTCTACTATTGGCAAGTAACACGTGAAAAAAGTGATTAAAAACTTATTAGATAAGTCCTGCACAGACGTCCCGCCCCCCGCCAGCATATACCCGAATCAACCTAGCTCCTTAAAATAACGTAGCGAGGCCCTCGCTGCCATAATAGTTCCAGTGGTGAAGGTGGAATGAAGATGAGGATACGAATGCAGATGTTGATGAGAATGCGAATGCAATGTTGAATACCTGTCTAGTTTCCAACGCTTCACTACAATTTCCACCCGCGTAGTGATGAAACACGATGATTATAACTGATAATGATAAAATACAGTTTTTGTCTGTTTCCACAATCACTTCTCAGCTATCTCCACACCTACCGTACCAATACCAAACCAAACCTAGCTATATCAAATACAAGTGTACGTTTAGGAATCTCATAAGCCCCCGACAAAGAAACGGACAAGTGCGAGTCAGACTCTCCTACCAAGGGTTCCATACAAACTAGTAGATAAAAGGTTTTTTTATATTTTTCTTCATAAATCGAAAAATATATATCATAAAAATATTTAAAAACCTATTTTAGCTTGTGAAGCTCTTTCATATGATACTGCACATGAAACGGGTAAAGCACTTTAAAATTTGGACCCTCCTTCCTTGCATAAAGACCCTATTTTTTGTGATTAAATTAAAATGTACAGTTTTCGGATTTTTTCCTGTATGTGTACCTACTATATGACAATGCTTCTTGACAAATTTCAAAGTTCTAGGTGAACGGGAAGCACCCGTAGGTTTTGATTCCTTTGCGAATGTCGATGCGAATGCGAATGTTTATGCGTTTTTTGCGACATATTCGGCTGTAACTTGTTTTTTATGAAAACTGAGAAGTATGATTTTTTCACAGCTTCAAGGGACAGTAGACCTGAGTATTTGATATGAATTTCAGCTTGATACCTCCACGCGTTCCTGAGAAAAAGAGTCTTGACAGACAGACAGACGGACAACAAAGTAATCCTATAAGGGTTTCGTTTTTTTTCCTTTTGAGGTACGGAACCCTAAAAAACGACTGAACCGATTTTGATGAAACATAGCTATGAGCATTCTCCATGAAATCCTCTTTCAAACCAAAAAAACTGGATCAAAATCGGTCTCACACAGACATTCAAATACACAGCCACACACGTCAAACTTACAACACCCCTCTTTTTGGGGTCAGGGTTATAAAATCGATTCACCCATTTGGTTATGATAAGGTTACTATTACCAGACATAGAGACAGACAGGCAGTTACTTTCACTCTTATAATATTAGTTGTGATTAGGATTTGTTAAGATATATGCAAAAATAATCGTGAAAGTTACAAACGACATGACATTTATTTTCCCGTAGTTCGGTCACTGTTTCTATCCATATCAGCGAACCGGCTCGTAACTCGCAATATTACCATTACAAATAATTTGTCCGGGTAACAAAGGCGGACGCAACGAAAGCCCTTCCTGTTCCCGACACCTCGCCGGCACCGCATTACTTCTGGGAGGGATGTACATCGATGGGGCAAAGATGACGTGATTACTACAATTTATTTCACACATACACACACAAAAAAACAAACTATAACAACAAAAGTGCAGAATGCATTTATTGTTCATAACAAATAATAATATAATATAATATTATTTAAATCGTAAAATAATGCAACTTATAGCTGATATAATATTGGTGGACATTTGATACAACACTTTAAAGCCTAAAAACTAAGCAAAGCTTGCACTAGAAACTGATAGAGGGGTATATACATCTGAAAGATAATGATGTAGGTAATGTATTTACTGTATTTGACTAGAAAAGCCCTTTTATTTGATACCCATATTGTAGGGGTTGTGATGAATGATATGAAATTCGCCATTTTGTGGCGGCGGCCATCTTGGATTTACAATAATACAGAATATGCTAAATTGTATTGTCATCAGGACTAAAGGTGTATACCAAATTTCAGATCGATCCGTCAACTGCAAGGGGGGTAAAATTTCAATTACTAAATTTGACCCAAACAAACAAATAAGTTAAAGAAAACCGTTTAAAATGGAAGTTATGAAGTCTCAAGCAAGGAACTACTCTGCTTAGCTTTGCTCTATATACCATGTGCTAATAATGTCTTAAGAAAGGCCATTCAGCCTCACTTCCTACCCAGCGTGTTACTGGTGCGCCGCGTCATACTCCACCTGCTTATTCACTAATACCTATCTAGATTATGTTGCGCGATTGCATAACTTAATCTAGCTGTTTAAAAATATCTATACAAATAATTTGTCTATATTTTTTGTTCCCAGGATATAATTTGGAATTCATTGCTATAAAACGTTTTAGTGAAAAGAAGCGTCACTAACTCATAACGCATGGACGCACTGGTAATAAATAGTACCTAGACTGTGTTGAACACATTTTTAACATAATATCGATCGGTTTAGCTTCAGTGAGCGATCAATTCAACTAAAAGCACATCTAAGAGCCTTCCTTTCCTCTAACAAGAAATGTCTGGAAAATCCACGCCAAGACTACTTTCTAAGCTCAGAAGCCTGACCCACAGACAATGTACTAGTTACTGAACAAGCCACAGAATACGTAACAGTTACTACAGCTTACGCCATATCATAACTCACAGTTTACTGCAGCTCGAACCATAGCATAAGTTGCAGTTACTGCATCTTACGCCACAGTACGTGTACGCAGTAACTATTACACGTACAGTGTATACGTAACAGTTACTAAGCCTGGAGCCACAGCATACATACCAGCTAGTATGCCCTAAGTCACAGTTTAACCCGTAGTGTCTCCTAAGCTTCCATCCAACAATGGCGTCAGTTCCCATTACGGAAGGATTCACTTGAATGGATGTCCGCGACATCACTCGCGAGTGACCTTTGAGCCGCCAAAAGCCGCCCACCTGCATCCGTTTCCGGTGCGCTGCAATCTGGACGCCTTCTACTGAGCTTATGTCTTGAGGAAAGTCTTCTTTGAGATCTAATTTACCTTAAAAACGTTACCCGACTCCGTTAAGAAGAGGGTTATGTTTTTCGAGCGTATGTATGTATGTGTGTGTGTGTTTCTATATGACAGTGTGTTTCTAAACGGCCTGACCGATTTTGATGTGCGAGATATCATTAGATTCGTCTTCGCTTCCAGTGTCATATGTAGGTTATATTTTTTTGTAATAATAATAATACATCTCTTGCATAAATAAATAAATGCTCCTTTTTTGTAACCTCCAAGAAACTATTTCGTAATAAAGAAGTAATTTTACATACAACATACTTTGTAGCATGATTTCTTTAGGATCTTTTGTTATGCAGTCAACTCAAATTCATACATACTCGTAAGTCTATATATTCGGAATCAAACCTACGCGGCATGGACGGCGCTGCCCGCTGCTATTTTATTATTTTATTCGACTAGTAAAACAATCGAGACGTCGTCGGTTCCTATTTTTTGCCACGTCAATTCTCATTCAAAACAACGCATACCGCATACGTTATAAAGCAATTCACATTCGGTACGAAGTCATCATAGACTTCTTGTCAAATGTCAATCTCAATCCATCTTTCCGCACAGTATTAATGTAATAACTTGATGTTCTGTCTGTTGAATAATTACTGAGTTACGAAACAGAAATTTTGATTCACGTGCGAGCAAAAGCTAGTGAAACATCTATCTCAAGTAAGAAAACTAGACAAAATAGAAGATCCGCTGTGAGACCACGCCTACAAAGTAAATCTAGCGATAGCTCCGTGTAAAACAACCCCGTTTATAAACAGTTTTCGGGCCGTAAAAAGCCTTCAAAAAGCAATAAAATAAGAATGACGTAGGTAACGTTAAAAGAACCGGGCGACTCAACGATACTACAATACCTCACGCAATCCTAAAACTAGGCGGCCTTTCAACTCTAACCTTTGTGTAAAACTATATTTTATTCTGCGCCTCTAGTAATGAAAACGAAAGGTGGAACTTACGGAGGGATTTACTGTAGTAGGTATTTATTCGGCAAGTTTTTACGAGGTTGTTCGGGAGACGTAAAATAAACAAGCGAGCGGCGATACGGGCGGGAGTCAGAAGGTCAGCTATCGGAGAGCTGCTCCTTCGAGCCGGATTTAATATTGAGTTAGCTTTAAAATCAAATTACGTGTAAGGAAAGGACATGGAGATGTTTCTGAGGACAGCGAAAAATCAAGAAACTTTCAATCTATTCAAATAGCATTGTGATTTTTGAATGTTTGAACGTTTAACAGTCACTTATCAAATAAGAAGACAGACCATTCTTTGGAATTGCTACACGTCAAGTTACTGCATGGATGTCAGGAATCGTGATATTGTAACTTAGAAATCGAAATTTCAAAACATTAAAAAATGTTTTGAATTTTTTACTAGTCACTTTTGAGGTACGGAACCCCAAAAAAATAAAGAATTACCCATTGGGGTTTCCTGCTACCCGAATCACTAGTTTAGTATTTTTAGGGTTCCGTACCTCAAAAAGAAAATACGGAACCCTTATAGGATTACTTTGTTGTCCGTCTGTTAAGACCTGTAATCTCGGGAACGCGTGAAGGTATCGAGTCGAAATTAAAGCCATATACGCAGATCCATAGTCTCTTGGTGCAAAGAGAAAAATCAAACTTCTCAGTTTTCATAAAAAAGAGTCGAATATGTCGCAAAAAACGCATATTTCGACACTCAAAACGACACGTGTCAATACAGTGTTATTGATTGACTGATTGACGGCCCGCATTTTTCTCTTAAAAAATTACGACAATGATTTCCAAAATGTGAGCCTCGTCCGTGTACTGAATATGCAATGATGTGGTGCTGCAACAACGTGAGTTCTTCGTACTTTTAGTATAGAAAGAAGGCACTGAAGGAACTGACGTATAAAAGTTTATATAAAGTAAGTTTACTGTTAATACACGTGCCCCAAATAAAGCCTAAGGTGTTTAGTGTTTGCCCGCTCCAACGGAAAGAACAAAAGGATGTTAAATGGGTTAGCGGAGCCGTTCGGAATTCCGTTCGCTTTTACTCCGGATTGGCGAGGGGAGAAAAATGAACGAGAATTAGATGCTTTCACTTGTCGCCTGAACATTTTATTTTGATGTAGTCTTTTAGCATGATTACGAGGACTACGGTTATGCCTCGTATTACGATTTGATGTTGACGATTCGTGTCGTTCACGACACAAAGAAATTGTGCTAATTGAAATCGTTTGTAATATTTTTTTATTAACATTGAAGCAAATTACGAACATTTAGAGTTATATTTATGATTGCTGCAGCACAATAAGGAATGACTTATTTTCATGTTGGCGCCTGTTACTCGAGATCTACTTCTTATCGTTCCACCAAGGCAAAAAAACATTAACAAAATACATAAGTATATAAAAACATGGAAAAAACTCATCGGAAGCTTGGCTTGTTCGAAAACAACATTAAAATTAAGACGAGCAATATGAAGTGCCAATAACAAGGGCTCCCGGAAGTTAAGGCAACGCCGTTAATTTTCATTATTCCCCTTAACACCTGTAAAAAGTAGGAAAACTCAATACCCTTATCAAACCCCAGGGGAGTTGCACACCCCTTGAGGGAAAAACAGTACAAAGGCTCCACACATTTAAGACGTAGGACACGTGAGAAAATTTCTTAGGATTCGTGTAATAGGGCAGTAGGTTTACGATTACGAAACTGCCTAGTTCGCGTGATATCTCAAACAAAGGCACCATAAATACAGAGTCCAGTAAGAAAGCATGGCCAACATGGTTAGAACTTGAATTAATTAGGTGTAGCTGAATCTAACCTTCCTGTGCGGAACCCAAACACTGGTCCAACAGTTCAAAGGACGGCAAAATACTGCAAATTAGGGGTCCCGGGCGTTAAAACCATCTGTTCACAACACCGAGGGAATTTTGCAAAATTTGCGCGACTAGTGCTCATTTACCTAGATGTAATCTTGTATATTAAACTTGCTTCTGAATGTGCTGAAAGCTCTACAGGAGCTTTAGATTGTGAAATTGTTAAAAGTGGACAAATTTTGCACAATTTAACTAGGTTTGACCATCGTACTTTAACTTCAGAGATGGTGATTACAGAAATTGGAGTCAAATGTTACGTTGTCCTATTTTGCTCGATAGCAGATAATTTAGATAAACAAGGACTTGTAAAACTATACTGGGCTACATTACATATTATTATTTATATTGGGATAACTGATATTAATTAAAAACCAAATACCTAACTGAAAAATGAAGTCTTGTAAAACTTAGGAGATAAAAACGCATTTAACGGCAACCTCATATTTGAAAATTAATCAAATCGTACTATATGTAGATTATACGTAATACTAATCAACAATCACAACAAACATAAATCACAATGCGGATAAATTAAGTTTTTGTCAAAATATGATTTGTTCTATTTGTGTATGTTAAGATCTCTGGGTATTTTCACACAGCTGTCCGTAAAAGAACGTGTACTTACATCGTAAGCTCCGACCTCATCCCTAAGGGCAAAAACTAGTAACGTCTGAAACATCTCCAGTTCTTACCCCCAGGGATGGGTTCGATCCTATATCGGTGTTACGCGATCACTGACCTGTATAGCCATATTCTGCTCATAAATCATCCTAATACATAGCAGTGTTATACAAAAAGATAGGTTTCACAGACAATGGCCAGAGATAATTTATAGGTATCGGTGTCACCGGCTTTAAAAGCGAAAACTGTCAGAACATTTATCAAATGGGAACGGCTTCGAATATCCAATATTGTCAACGCACCACTTAAAATTTATACCATTACGAAAATAGACACCAGACCGTTATAAAAAAACAGACAGAGATTGAACTCGACACAGTACACATATGTTGTATTTGAATTATTTGTAAAATCCAGATTCACCTTACTCTTTCAATTATCATTGTTTGTATGAAATGTGAAGTCAAAACGATATGTCAATAGTATTGCAATCAATGGTTTGGGACATAGTAGGGGTAATCTAGATTTGTAAGAAGATTGGCATCCGCTGTTTTCAACACCATTGGCTTGTTAATGGGTTCTTACAGAGTTGAGTGCATTAGATCTGCACGTTAGACTTTTACCAGACCTTTTCTATTTATTACAAGTGATGATCATGAACATGATTCATTAAGAAACCAAACACAATCGCGGAAAGAGTATTAAACAGTATCACTCCACCTAACTGCAGTACGTCCTGTTCTACGTTCGCCGATACACGATCTCCACTGCAGATCCCGTCTACCCCAATGGTTAATTAGCTCGCTGCCACCTTAGCTTTCTAATCTTTTGGGCTATGACTATGAATGAGGTGACTTGAATGTAACTAAATGCATCAGTAGACAGAAGTTGAGCTACTGTCGCTGCACGTAGGTCGCATTATGCGGCAGTAATAAGACGCCCACCAAGTGACGTATAAAAAGGCGGGAAACGCGTGATTTATCATGCGCGCGCCGTCGCCATGTTGGACGCGAGCCCTGCCACTGATCAAACATTAATATTGCGGCGTGCTCATATCTACAACACATGGCTCAAGAAACCTATACATTCTGCCATCTTCCTAAATAACTAAGTGGGGTGAGCTGTGGGCAACGCCTACCTCTTCCACGGACTTGATGGATGAGGTCCGCCCTTGAAACATCACACTTATACACACGACCGTTTGCCAGTTTGTCTTCACTTAATATTGCAAGAACAAGTATTTGTTCAATGTCCTAATTGATAATTTACTGACCGACAAAAAAAAACAACATAAGCCAATCTTAGAAAAGGAATTTGGAAGGTTTTCCAAGAGGGTGAAGTTTCCAATAACAACTATTATAGTATGTCCGGAAAGAGAACTACTGTGGCATTAAGGGCGATGCTGTCCTTAATTATTTTGTTTGACTAGCAACACAATCGAGACGCGTCTGTGCCCATTTTTTGCAACTACTATAGTTCTTTTTCCAAATAGAATCTAAAAATGTCCCGCTACCAGAACCGCATGTCGCAGATTGTCTAGATGCTAGACCATGGATCTAGATCTGGACTAGACACAACGATATAGTAATAATGTCACTCCGATCACATTAGAAGAATTACGTCAACTAATCGCTCTGTCGCTGAATGAAAAACAAACACACTTTCGCATTCATGAAATTTTAGCACGGACACGGATATTACAATACTACAGTGTATTCTACTGCATTTAACTATTATGCAGAAAGCCCGTACTCTTGTATTATGTGGTCCTTTTCATTCGCCTTTATGTAACTTGTATGAGAGCTAGACTGAGACGCGCAGTGCAACCAGGTTATGTTCAGTACTGTTTTATAAGCGTTTCGCGATTATTACTCATTTTAATGAAACAAAATTATATGTTCAGTACTGTTAAATATTCTGTAAAAATGTCATACAAAAATTATTTTTATAACGAAAATCACCTGTTTCACTGAAACCGTGTACTAATTTAGCCGTTCTGCAAATGCCAGTACAAAACATCCAGCCGGGGGTAACTGAAAGCGGAAAAATAAATTGGAGTCCAAAAACAAAGAAAATCAAGTTCCGACCGTTCGTCTTCCGACGTCACAAACATTCGAGTTCAAACAATTGTTGAAAAGTACGAAAGCCGACAGAAATTTTAGTTTTCGCGAATGATTTCGAAGGAAACATGACAAACATTTCGCTTTCATTCGTCATTGGTCCACGTCCTTGACACGTACTGTGCAGACAACCTTTTCTATTTCCTGTGAGCTACAATCTTAGATCTTTCAAGGCTAGTGTGAATAGATATCTTCTAAATAGACGAGCTCCATCGTCGGCCACACCGTCACTTACTATTAGACGCGTTGGTGATCCATTGTAGGTCTATTTCATATAAAAAAATAACCTCTGTCCATAAATTCATCTCAATGTTTGACTTTACAGCTCAGTTGGTAGTAATTCTGCCTTCTAAGCTCTAGCGAGATTGTGCGAGATCCCCACCCAGGACATATTATGTATATTTATGCGAAGAGCATGGATATTTCTTCTGTGTTTGGTGGTTCTGTATGTGTTTATATAAAAAAAAAAAAAGTATGTAATAAGTATACCCTCAGGTATGGTATTTGATTCCGAAAATACAAGTTTGGTAGATGGTGTTGTGTGAAAATTTCCATCAATACTTAGTACAAACTATTTACGTGACTTCTAAGAAAGAGGGCAACATTTAAATCCTTGTATTATACATTCTTGAAAGTTTACGACCAGTGTGTGTTAACAGTGATGACATACGGCACCGAAACGTGGTCCCTAACTATGGGCCTTATAAAGAAGCTCAAGGTCATGCAACGAGCTATGGAGAGGGCTATGCTCGGAGTCTCTCTACGAGATCGAATCAGAAATGAAGAGATACGTAGACGTACAAAAGTCACCGATATAGCACAGCGGATTAGCAAGTTGAAGTAGCAGTGGGCAGGGCACATAGCACGTAGAACTGATGGCCGATGGGGCCGAAAGGTTCTCGAGTGGAGACCACGTTCCGGCAAGCGCAGCGTAGGAAGGCCAGCCACGAGATGGACAGGTGACCTCATACAAGTGGCGGGAAGACGCTGGATGCAAGCCGCTTCCAATCGGTCTTTTTGGAAATTCATGGGGGAGGCCTATATCCAGCAGTGGACTTCTTATGGCTGAGATGATGATGATTATACATTCTACACACCTGAATAATTTAATTCGGTACATTATTTATCGTAATAAATTTCCCGCCATTCGTGGACGCCGCCGCCATCTTGGACGCCATGTTTAATTTTGGAACAGGAACCGTTAGGGACGATAATTAGTTCCAGAGTCGCGACAAATTAATTGGTTAGCCGTGATTCTGAGATTCCATTGAATAACGATTTTAATTGGTTTGAGAATCGAAACGTTGCGGAAAACTAGAAGTGGAAGTGTTGTGTATGGGTCATAATATACAAACCGGGGGCGTAGGTTAAGTTAAGTATTTGAAAACAAACATTGTGTTCCAGCTTCATGTAGGTATGAATGTAGTTATATTCATAACTAACTAAACTAACTGCACCCGCTGTTTCATTTCCTTGGTGATGAAAAGCAATGACGATGATGGTGATGATAAAATAAAGTCTATGACCTTATCCAGGCCCTAAGAAATCTCTGTGTCAAAATTCACATCGATGACTACATATTGTAAACAATAAACTGCATAAATCTCATAACGTTTTCTAAGGTTTAAGATTTTTTAATTTCAACGCATATGTCTTGTTGCAGAATCGTAGTAACACTTGGTAAGTGCATTTAACCTTCAATGAAACATTTATATATTTATTTTCTATTTAAAAGATTTTCGTAATTATATGTATATCTAATAATATCTGATAGATTAATTATCGTAAACTCATTTGCCAGAAGAAACTGCGATAAATTGCGTTTTTCTATGTCAAAGTTTTGTTATTGTTTATTATTCCAAACAAATGTAGCCCATGACATACCTAGGCGTGATTTTATGTATGTATTATGTACATACATAAAATCACGCCCAATTTTCCCTTAGAGCGTCAAGGAGCAAGACCATGACGCCGTTTAACGCCATATTTGACCGGGTTATTGGGTTATTCAGTATTCCCGGGAAGAGAAGCAGCTAATACATTCTACGCTTTTCTCTTTCTCCCAGTCCAGCATGGAATGTCATTCAGAAAATAAAGAAAAATATAACGACATTTATTACAAGTTCAAGTTTTGACCGTTTATGCTACATTTATCTGTGCGACTTTTTCTGTTCCTTACATGGTTGCCCAGAAAAGATCGCTTCAAGCAGTAACAAGACCGCAAAATTGAGAACTTAACCGTTTTTTCACTGTTTTTAAATATTGGTCTTTTAATAAAGAGTTTTCTATCGATGCTATTTCAGGAATTAGGATATACTTACATACACCGCAAAAACTTTACCAGTTACGTAATAAAAGGTTCATAATATCGGCCAGAAAATAAGAACATTATCAAACGTTCCAGTAGCGACAGTCGCAATAAATATCGACTTGGTAACCACGGTTCTGTGAATAATGTCAGTGTTGTACGGTTAGCAACCTGTTGTGCAAGGGTTTGGTAACCAGACTCCGCCGCAGACATTCCGATTGGTCTATGCCCTACGGTCTAGACATCTGATACTGTGAAGTATGTAGGTAGGAATAGGTATAGCAGTAAGGGTAGATCAAAGAGAACGGATTAATGGAGTCTGAGTCTTAGAATATTATTTCGTATTTTAGGGTTCCATAGTCAAGTACGAACCTTTACCTCAAGTACAAAGCTCAAAGACTCTTAGTACTTTTATTTTAATTTAGTCCTATCTTCCAATGCAGGGGGGAAGCTTGTTCTACTTGTCTTCTTATCTGACGCTCCAGTTCTCATTCGCTACATCTCGTATTTTCATTCTGTGCCTCTTTGTACTAGAAAGCTTTAATTTGATATGGATTTTTAAAATAATTAGGTCGAGAAAGGGGTAAAATATTTTTTTTACTAATATTTTTTTGGGTACCTACCTACACGTATATATATACCTACACTTCCCCTACACGTAACGTTAGGAAGACTTATTTTTCTCTCATTTACCTCATCGTGTGGGATGTCGTTAGATAGGTAAACCAAAATTATTTGGAGATGTGCAAAAAACATTTTTCAAATTAGGGATAAACTTGTGAAATATTCACAAGCGTATCCCTTACGGAATGGAATTCTTTGCCGCCATCTTTGTTTCCTAAGAACCACAATCTTGGAATTTTCAAGACTAGAGTGAATAGATATCTTCTATCATGATATTCATCGACGAGCTCCATCCTCGGCCACACCGTCGCCTTACATCAGGCGAATTGGTGGTGATTCGTAGATCTATCTGACGTTAAAAAAATTATTAAGCTTTAAAGTGATAATTTTTGCTAGAGTCAAGTGTCGTGTCGTAGTCACCCCGTGTCTACGTATGTATCTAGTCTAAAGATGGTAAGGTCCCATACTGTTTACTGTTTATATGGCGATATTGACGATATTCAGAATTCATAAAATATGCGAAATATTAAACTTCGCTTCGAGGACAGTTCATAGTAGCATTATCATGAAATATTCTGGTGACGTTAACAAAATATGCAACTAATAATAATATGCTTAGTAAAGCAATGTGTAAGTGCGAAAGGCCGAAGTACCCAAATAAATATTGTATAATAGAAAACTGACTGCACCGAGGACATTTTCAACCGACTTCCAAAAAGGGGGAGGTTCTCAATTCGTCGGAATCTTTTTTATTACAAATATAAAATCAAACAAGATGATCTGCAAAAAAATAGTGTATGAAATAGTAATAGAGGGAGTAAATTAATATTGATTGACATTTTCATACAGCAAATCTAGTTACAAACTAGTTAAAGTTATACTATGGAGATAACTGATATTTTTGTAGTGTTGAAAAAAATGGATCGTTTTTTAGGTACAGAACCCTAAAAAAACTGTTTTTAAACTCAACATTATGAGTGTCTGTCTGACGTTATCTGGGTGTCTTTAAATCGCGAGTGAATCGGTTTCTTCTAGGTAAGCGCGATCCATCGTAGACCGCAACATCGCTTAACATCAGGAGAGTTGGCGGTAAAGCGCAAACCTATATTGTATAAAATAATACCCCGAGTACACCCCGTAAATATTCATACAAATTCGAAAATAATTCACACATTGATCAGTCGGATAAAAAGAAGCAAAAGGACAGTGAGTGACGACTGACGAGTCAGACGTGCAAAATTATTCTTTCTTTATTACACGTCAAAAATGAACTAGATGGCACTGTATGGTCGCGCAAACGCTTTGCTCCGCAGAGCAGTATGTAAAAATTTTTTGATCAGCATGTGTGTTTCTTAATTATTTGATTGTAAATCTAATTAATCTAGTATGTATACAATTTTTAGAGCCGGTCTGACTGTTTAATTTCAGACAGAGAATACAACGGCAATATGATGTAAATTAGGCTAAATTTGCCAAGTAGTGTGAACTAAATGAATGGATAAACAAATTTACTATAAAAGTAATTTAAAAAAATTAAACCGACGTCAAACTGAAAAGAAAGAAATAACTCGAAGAAAATCAAAACTGGGCGTCTACCTAACTAGGTACGTACACCAACTTTTTTTTTTGAGATCGGTGTCAGGCCCTAAACTATCATCAACTAAGTCCTATACAGACACCGACCTCAAAAAAAAGTTGGTGTACGTACCTACTTAGGTAGACGCCCAGTTTTGATTTGCTTCGAGTTATTTCTTTCTTTTCAGTTTGAAGTCGTTTTTTTTTTTATCACTTTTATTTATTAATTTTTAATAGTATTTATTATTTTGAAGTCGGTTAATATAACGGTCGTCATAGCTCATCACCGCTAATGTCACTGTCTAACAAACATGTCACTGTTTATCAAATTTTTGGAACCTCATAGCTTCGACTTCGATAACAGTAGGGTTCAAATTTTCAGGATCGAGCTGAGAGTACAATAAATCGCCACGCTAATTAATGATTAATAAATAATACATGTCACCAAATTTAAATAATTACAAAAATAATGGAAATAATCGGTTTCGAGTTAACTGACAATGCGTGTCATAGATTATTGCCTCCGTAAATATCTTATGAATTCAAACTCGTATTGTTTTTAACACCCAACCCCAAGAGTTTAAGGACGCGTTATAAGTCTGACGTGTTTAACTTTTAATGTTAGCTAATTAAATAAAATGTTTAAATGTTCTATAGATCACCGATGATAGCGACATCTGTCTTGTTACTAATTTTGATTACTAAATTTTAATGCCAGTGAACTAAGTTACTGCACTTTTTATATTTTTTTATTTTTGCCATGAATTACGTTAATTTCACCTGTCGCGTCGCCACCTGCCTGCTGAGGATCAGCGTGTCATCCCATCGGTTACCTTCTACCACCACCTGGCACTTGGGGTGTTATTAGACAGCTGCCACATCACAGGAGAGTTTTGTAATAGTCGGTGCACTTGACTGAAAGTTTTTAGGGTTCCGTAGTAACTACGAGGATCCCTTATAACATACCCTTATATCATGTTATAATACCTTATAATGTGTTTAATTTCAATTAGTAAAAATGGCTGAAACCTAAGAAATCATTAAGTAGTATTTTGTTTATTTTTTTATAAGCAAGGGAGATCGAAATCCTTACTTGGAATCCAAACATGAGCTCATCCGCCACACGATATGAACAGACCCTTCCTCACCTGAAACAAATATAAAAAGAATTTAACAAAATTATAACAGTAGCGTGTCTCAGACGGCGAATCAGTAAACGAGTATGGACAATCATTGTAAACCCAACGATATAGAATGTTTACAGGTATAAGTGATTAAACAATCAAGCATACAAAAAGAAAACATTTTTTTCTTTACATTGTGCTGAGCTGGGGCCGGATCGTGACAAAAACATTATTTTGTGTGTATGATTTTGTATTCAGTGTTGTATGTTTTTGTTACAATAAATTTATGTCTATATCTATTATATTTGTATATATACATAATATTTAATGGTGCTCTTTAGTCAGCGAATCAACCAAACTGTTTTACGGTTAGACCGGTTTAGTTCTTGTTAACAAATAATTATAACACTTGAGTGATAAGGTTTTCAGAGGGAGAAAAGAAAAGAGAGGAAAAATCCAAGGGTCTTGTTGACAAATCGACAAACAAATGCCCGCTATTGTAGCTAATAATTATAGTTTAAAAATTTGAAAAAAACCGACTTCAAAATACACAATTCGTTTACTTGGACGACATATTTTAGTAATATAAAAACCAAAGTACTGAACCGATATTGATAAAATTTATATGGGATCACCCATAGGTCCCCACCCAGGGCAAACATTTGTGTGATGAGTATGGATGTTTGTTTTGTGTCTGGGTGTTTCTATGTATCATAAGTATTTAAGTATGTATTTACGAAAAAAAAGTATATATGTAATATGTATTCCATCAACCATCTAGTTTCCATAGTACAAGCTTTGCTTAGTTTGAGCTAGATGGCGTTGTGTGAAATGTCCTCCAATATTTATTATATTATTATTATTATACCTCTTAAGATATTACCTACCAAACAAAACAAGAATCATCAAAAACAATACGGCGGTGTAATCGCTGAACAAACATACCAAAAAAATACAGTCGAATAGAGAACCTCTTTTTGGAAGTCGGTTAAAAAAGCTAGTTCTGCATACATTTACTTCAAAGAAACCGCAACATTTGAGTATCAGTAGGTCTCAAGGAAAGCAATCATGAGTAAGGATAAAGCATCTACACCTAGGAGTGTATTTACTTCATCAGCCTTGAAAATAACACCAGAATAAAAATCAATTTAAATTGTTTACAAGGAACAAGACCTCATAAATTGGTGTTTGGCCGCCAAGCGCAAGCCTATTACCGAATTAAATTAAAAAAATCTTAACTCTCTAAATCGCGCCCATTTTGAAAATCACCCAAGCCTGCTTGTTTAATTATATATACTAACTCTTTATTTTTACTCAAATAAGTTAAGCTACTCGTACTTGCCATAGTAACAGAATTCTTAAACCGTCCGAAAAACACCCGATTCCAGTTTACCAACAAATTCAATCCTTTAATACACACACCCATCAAATCTGTTTCCAAATAAAAACGTCCAACCACTCCCATCACAATTACCCTAAAACAGGCACCAGCGGCGGCGGCGGCGCGCCACAACTCCACCGCTATCACCATCATAACACAATAACAGCCGGCGCAGTACTTTAATTAATAAGACAACACGACAGAACACATAACATTTAATTTACGGGATGTCGGTGTGCCGGTGGCCGCCATTAATCACGCTCCGCGAAAAACGCTGACCGCTTCCTGTAGCAGTAAGCGGGTTCGCTGACGTGGCGATGCGTGCCCGAAACTTGCTCTCGAGGAAAACGAACAGGATTAGGATAGAAATAGGAAACAAATTGAAGGGGACATTCAAAAAATCCACGGGGGATCCCAATAAAGTGATAATTCTCGTATTGTTGGTTTCTTCAAAACTAAAACACCTGTCATCTAATATCACCTGTGACCATGGGCCATGCAGTATTCGGAACGTTAGCTCTAACAAATTATGTAAAATATACGGGATAAATACGCATAAAAAAATATTTAACTTCAATAACATTCAGCTGTATTGATACACAGGTCCTGTAAGGATGAGATATAAAAGTCAAGACTCTCGGTGAGTATCTAAGAAGGCATGGGTATATTTTTTGATTCAGCAATATGTTTGCGCTTGACCGCAAACTGCAACGTCGTGGTCCACGATGGAGCGAGCTTACCTAAAATGTGACCAAATATTTTATTTTTCGCGCCCTACATACAATAGCTTGGAATCCTTTGCCTGAGGCAAGGGCAACATTATTGAAAAGAAAAGGGCTTCTCTTTCCATTCACTATGGCGCGTTGTTGTTTTCATTGAGTTTGTTTATGGTAAATCCCAATGTAAGTTAGTGGTAAGTTTCCGGCAGCCTAGTCGGGAGACCGTCTGACTTGCGATCCGCAGGTCCTGGGTTCGAATCTCACGGCACGTACCTCTGTATTTTCGAAGTTATGTGCGTATTGTTGATTGCCGGCAACTTCAAACGGTGAAGGAAAACATCGTGAGGAAACCTACATGTCTGAGAGTTCTCAATGATCTTGAAGATGTGTAAAGTCTGCCAACCCGCACTTGGCCAGTGTGGCAGACCATGGCCTAACCCTTCTCATAATGAGAAGATGGCCTGCGCCCAGCAGTGGGACAGTTTATATAAGCAGGGCTGACAAAAAAAAAAAACAATGTTCTGTGAAATCCAGTTTACACAAAACCTTATTTCTGGTAACTAATGAAACGTCCATGTTAGCCTCCCATCCCATGAGCCCAAGTCCACTGACTAACAGTATTCACTGAATTCCCTTACTGTTTATATTATCCAATGTAATATCGAGAACGGTGAGTGGTGACCACAATGGTATAGAATGTGTTAATTCCCAGAACGCAGGTATTCAGCTCCGTTTGATTTATTTCTCGGCTTGTTTGCTCTTCTATTTCGGACCTCAAAGGGAGATTAAAAAAGGACTTAGGGACGTACGATGTTCGATATTAAAAAAAATATTCGATGTTTTTAATTAACACGCTTTTATTAGATCGACCTGTATGTAACTAACTATGTAATGAAATCTAAGGTAACTAATATAACCATCTTCCAAGGAGTGTAGCGTCATGAAAATTGGCAGCTGTATGTAGTTCTGATGACAATACAATAATATGGTACTGTCGAACTGATCTGATGATGGAGCCGGAAGATATGAACTAGAACTTCATGATGGAACACCGTATCATAGCTGTGTTTGGATTTGTTAGAAAAGTCTTGTAATGAACTTTAACCACAATAATTTGTAGCGTGTTTTTTAGTTTTTTAAACTGTAATTTATTATTATCATCGATGTAATGTGTGATATTTGTTGTATTCAGTTCAGTATAAGATAAGATCGTATTGTATATTTTTTATGACTTGACGTCGATTGATGTCGTTATGTGACGTCAATTGTACGAAGTCCCAACATAACTGACATACGTTTACGCGTAGTTTTATCGCCAAAGATAAAACTACGCGTAAACGTATGTCAGTTGTGTTGTTCAGTTATGTTATAGCTTGAAATGTGACTTTGGCATAAGTGTGACGAGTGGTACATCTTCATGATATTCTGCATGCACATGTGACTACAACGTCTGGAAATTATTATTAAGATGCGGCTACATACACGGTTATTTAACAGTATAGAAAGGACAAAGTTGATTTATTTTTAAGAAAAAAATGGAGCCAGAACGCATTGTCGGTATTGCAAGAAAAAAGCATCGATATATTTATTAAGTGTCCAATTTTGTCCCTCCCTAGAGTCGAGACGAGACACATTGAAAATGTTGACGTAAAAAGTCAATTCTAGGACATTTAATGAAGGTTTTGATGTTGTGCTCACTCGATATTATGTTTTGGATTATAAAAGAGCTCCCATGTCGATGTAATTAAATAAACCTCTCAAATTAAGGTAAATGCGGATAATAAAATATAATAATACTTCACTTTACTTTTATCCACTTTTATTATGAAAGGTTTTCCTTAACTAAATGAATAAATGATTAAGGGGAATTTGAATTAAGTACCTACATAATAAAGATAGTTGCCGCAGATGTCGCGGATTCGCGAATACTACACTATCCCTAATTTTAATTTAATGGACGCTCGTATCTGCCTACAGCGCTAAAATGATGATAATCAATATGCAAGAATACAATTTTACAACCCCGGTTCGTGGATAGAGGACGATTGTTCTAGGGCATATACGACGCGAGGTATTCTAGGGGGGAGATATTTATTTGAAACAAAATTTTAATCTGGCTACGCAATTTAATAAAACTTAATATCAACGATAGAGACGGCTCTCCAAAACAAATTAAGAAACCGAAAGCTAAAATATAAAGGCGAACAATGTCCGGACGAAAAGAACGCTCTTCACAAGAGACAGAAAAAGTCCTTAAGGCTACGAGACTCGTTTATTCTACAGCGTCGGATGATTTATGGCATTTTAAGTCATATGCCGCAGGAAATAACGTCCGGAACGTGATCGGGCGAAGAATCAGAGAAGGACTTTCGCAGGCGACGTCCAATTTGGAAAAAAAGTTCGTGAGCCGCCGAATACATTAGTAGTTTCTAAACAAACTAAAGAGTGACGCTGAACGGTGAGGTAGCTTTTGACTGTTTTATCTTTTCTGGCCCATGCCTTATGAATAGGTAATATTCTCCACGTAGGTCCACAATTCTTTGTTTAAAAACGCACAGCGACAGCTCGGGAATCTCTAAAAGAGTTTGTTTTATGTAAAAATACAATTTGGGTTCTTCAAACTTGGTTCAAACAGGTTCCTCAAGCTACGTCTTCATTAGGGCCACGAAGGTCATGACATCTCTTTCTTCCTCTACATGAGACAATGAGAGATGCTATATACACACGCAGTCATAGTAGAGGACACGGTTTTATAGGTAATGGGTACCGTGCTACACATTCCTCAAACATCTGTAAAAGTTACGCAAGTGCGATAATGGGTAAGAAGCGACGAAATCAGTAAGACATAGAGATAAAGTTTGAAATTCTTCAAGTATCTTATTTTTGCTCTAGTGAACCACTGCTTGGGACCCAAAGGTATAGAAATACAAATACAAGTCTTTTATTATTAGGTCTGAGAAGAAAACATCAACACGTACGAAAGTACCTACCACACAAGGGTACCTACCCTTTAGGGCATACAACATTGTAGCTACCTACTAACAATTTAAAATTTAATCAAATAATGCGTAGGTTATTGAATTAATATTGCGTTTAAAACTTACACGTCCATGAGTGTCAATCAATTAATATTGAATATTATACAAAATGTCAGTTAATGGCAAAATAAAAAATAATATCGGTTATATTTATAAATTAGGTATTTAGAAAATGTGAAGATTCTTTTTTTTTTTTTTTTTTTTTTATCAGCCCTGTTTGTACAAACTGTCCCACTGCTGGGAACGGGCCATCTTCTCATTGTGAGAAGGGTTAGGCCATAGTCTGCCACGCTGGCCAAGTGCGGGTTGGCAGACTTCACACATCTTCAAGATCATTGAGAACTCTCAGACATGTAGGTTTCCTCACGATGTTTTCCTTCACCGTTTGAAGTTGGCGGTAATCAACAATACGCACATAACTTCGAAAATTTCTTTCTTATAATTTAGAAAATGTTCAACATTATAATAGCATTTATTGAGCAATAGATACGTTGTATTGCGATCACCACCGCTAAAACCTCCGAAATATCTAATAATGATTTATTTTTAAGTATTTACACTACATTTGGTCAAAAAGCTAATCAACCCAGATACGTTGAAATCAACCCAAGCGAAGAGGGAAATCAAACAAGAGCAGAGGGTTCTAAAGGACACCGAAAGGGAGTTTTAATGAAAAGCTTCCCCGAAGCGTCCACATACTTGGCACCAAGTATTCACAGTACACGCACGGAACAGAGGATATGAAGACATGTCGACTTTGGAAATATTTGTATGGGATGAGAAAATTTCATTTGCGAGCCGGGAATTTCTCGATAATATTATTAAGATCGGCCAAGTGTCGGTCGCACGACACCCGCCTGATATTGGAACAAATAATTTAGATCGCTTGACATCAGGTAAGTTGGCGGTCAAGCGCAAACCTACCTAGAATTAAAACAAAATCACTGATTATCGCCTATATTTTACATAATTTTCAAAATGCAAAGTACGATACATAATAAAAGTAATTTAAAAAAATTAAACCGACTTCAAAACAAACTGAAAAAGGAGAAATAACCCGAAAAAAACAAAGCTGGGCGTCTACCTAAGTAGGTACGTCAACCAACTTGTTTTTAAGATACGGAACCCTAAAAAAATGATATAATGCACAAATGATGATAGGCTTCATGACGCAATTCGTAAAAGTTAGTCCCAATTTCTTTGCAACTTCAAAACAAATAAAAACACATCAAAGACTTCCTACCGGAGGAAAACTTTCCTTTCACGAATTAAGGAAGAGAGGCTCTCCTGCCCAAGGATATCTCCGGATCTATAAATAACGACGGCCATTAAGGAACTCGGAGTACACTGAACAACACGGTATATTATTACAAGAAAAACAATACATTGTGAAGTGGCGTTGCACTGCACATACATTCTCGCGAAACCGTACGTTACAAAGATATCAAGTTCCTAATAGTTGTATCTATGTTATAAGAAAAATTAAATGCCCAACTGCATAAGAGCAACAGATTACTTCCGTAGCGTTGTGGTTTACGCTTACGTTGCGCATGATATGGTGTCGAGTGTACATTTGTGCAAAAAAGTATGCATAAAGTTATTTTAAAGGAACATTCTTTAGAATATTTATTGTAAAATCACTTGTTTGTATTCTTAACATATTCCCGAAAACATTTCTGATGTTTGGACGGAGTCAAAAATCAATTAAGAACCAAAGGAAAATCTTGAATCAAAAAGAAAATGCAACAACGGCATCATTCAAAATCCGGCGCCATCATGTTCCGAAACAAGCTATCAAAGTTAACGGATGAAAAAGTTCACAAAGCCGCACTTTTGTTTTTCTCACTCGTTCGCTAGACGATACTCCTTTATTATTTTTTATCGCGTTTCCTCGGCCTCGGCGAATTTATCACCAAACGTGTAATGGTATCGAAACGCCAATGTTGCCAATGTACGACGGAAAAGGCAACCGTACGCTTAGGGTTGCCAAATAGCTACGCCATAATTATAATTTAAAAAACTGAAAAAACCACCTTCCAAATACGAAATACAATACATAATGTATACGACTTGCTGTTCACATTTCTACAGGCGCTTGGATGATATTTTACCAGTTATTTTGTTATAAAAACCAAAGTACTGCATTTATTTTGGTAAAATTTGTATGGGACCACCTCTGAAGTATGACCTACCAAATACAAAAATAATCATCAAAATCAACGCACAATTGGCTAAGTAATCGGTGAACAAACATACAAACCGAATTGATAACTTCTTCTTTTTGGAAGTCTGATAAAAAACATTACAATAATATTTCTGAGTGTTTGGAGTGACCTTAAAACATGAATATGCATGTGTGTAATAGCGAAGGCAATACTACTAAGTATCATTTTAGTAATTTTCTTTATGACCAACTATCTCGCCCGCGGTTTTACGCGTGTAGTAATGAAGAACGGTGATGATGATGATGAGCCTATGTCCGTTTCAGATTGTCAGAACCAAATTTCATTAAAATTGGTTCAGCCGCTAGTGTGTGAAGAGGTAACAAACAAACCGAGGAATTGAGAGATGAGTCACTTTCGCTTTTATAATTAGTTAGGATTTTTGCTACGTGACCATAGGAAATATCGTGGAAAAATAAATTATTCAATCCAAAAAATATATATATAAAAATTGTTCAATGATGATTAGTATACCTTGTATATTTTAATGTAAATCAAGATCAAGACAAAAACCAGTCTGCAAATTAAGACGTAAACATCAAGTTTATTGACGTTACCACATGAGTTTAGCCTTCGACTAGATTAATTCAACAAATTCAGAAATAACTAAAAAAACTGGTTTACTTGTCAAGAAATTTTATGTTCCATAACCCGGGAGAGAAGAAAACCATTGGAGTATTTTTGTGTATATTTGAGTCAGAGTACTTGGCAACCCTGCGCACTCGACGGTCGAATAAGATTTATTGGCAACACTGGTGCTGCATTTACAAGTGGATTTCCCGTGTACATCAAAAAATCATTTACTCTCTGGGACAAATGTGGCGGCGGTTACGTTGCGCATTCACCGAGACACATGCCAGTACGAATTCTATGCGATACAATTTATAAGTTTAAGTGGTTGCTTGACGTCATACGATACTGTCCAAATGGAAACACTTTTCGTATTCGGCCAGTTTCATTTTTTATAGAATATTTTTACATTTGTAATGAATAAAGTATATATGCTAGTAGAAGTGCTATGCTAGTATATATGCTTGTTTTTAAAAGAGTTTGAATACACTTTGGTCCATTTGTCTACAGCTCAAGGGAGATGACGACATCGAGGAAGATAGTAAGCACGCCTGCTAAACAAATTGCCGATCGTCACCGATACACGTTTAGGCGTTTAGACAGATTGATTAGAAGGTGCAGGTGCCTAACCCTCCTTGCACAAAAACCTACACCATACTATAGTTTTCTTACGATATTTTACTTTACCGAAACCTTAATTTAATTATTGGGTTAAGAATCCCAGCTCACTCGGTTGGCATTCGTAAGGGCTAAGGTTAAATAATTAGAAAAGCTCAAGCTCACTTCCAATCGGCAGTGTACCCATCATGCTACCTTTAAAAACTTTTAATTATTTTTGAAGAACCACAATGAATGAAACTGCTTCCACAAAGAACCAGATAAAATAGATTCAATTATGTGTATTCTATGATATGAGGAAATTTAGAAAAGGCCCCAAGAAAAATTTCAAATATATCCAACAACACAAAGTTACATGTAACAATGGTAAAGAAATCAGCGTTAGGAAGACGTAGGCTGACCACGCCGTCCGGCAGCCGCTTTATGTCGCCATCAAGAATCGCCGATGAAAAAGGAATAACACGAGCTCGCGCCCCGAAAAGGTTTACTGGGGGTTTTTGGGGGCGTCGTAAAAAATGACACAATCAAACGGTCGACCACGGCCGTCTTTGTACGGTGTACCTGAATTCTACTATATTCGGGAGATATAATGTTTTTCTACAATATCTACCGATGTACCGTAAGTTGACCAAGAACTCAATTTTTTTCCAAATCAGTAAAACCTACTTAATTCAATAAAAAATGTATAGAAAAACTAGAATTAGTAATAAGTTTTATAGCTGAATTCCATCAATCACCATCCAAACCATACAACGACATACATAGTATTTTCGTAACGTCGCGATTGTAAAAATAAAGGTTGATGTATTATGAAACTTCATGACGAGTTAATTTTATCTATACATATTTTCAAGGTTAACAAACTAAGGTCTAGCTAAGAGATCTTTCAGTCTAAAACTGAACGCCTCTCCATATCAAAGCTTTCGCTCCCGTTCTGTCTTTCGGAACTATGCAAGCGCTATCTTTGTATTATAATTTGTAGTGGGATGTGCATTTTTAAACTTAAAGAACTCCTCATGCTTATTCATAATTCATAACAAAAAGTCACATAAATATAGCATAAAGTCAATTAAAATTACTAACAAAAATAATGGCGAAAATATAATGCATATATGTAGTTTCGCTAAATTCCGTATAAGTATCTACCGACTCTTCCGAAATCGACTGCACGTCTCCCGATGAATGTTTCGCTCGTTTGGCAACACTGCCTGCGTGCGTCATCTGGATGCTGAAATCACTGGATTGACGGAGACAGGCCGGTTTTTTGTACTCTCCGCTATTGGAAATGTTTGATAGATGAAGGTGGGCGGACGGGCGGGTCATCGATACCGTTGATTCCGCACGCATTTAAGGGATACGATTTGTTGTTTTTTTTTTAATCTCTATAGTTAAAGTAGATGGCTTCGTTTAAACGATATTCTTGATTGCCTATTTATTATTTGTTTGTTGAACACACAAAACGTCATTATGTTAATGGTTGAGAATTGATGCTGTTTTCATTTCTCCATGAAAAAAGTCATTAGTAAAAAACGTCTGTTTACTTATTTTCAGTTTTGCCTTGATAATTTCTAGATCGCAGTTTTCAGAAAACAAAATAAGCAATTTAATTTTTGTGGAATACATATGTACCTACATAAAAAGTAGAGCTAAATGAATGTACTATTGTTTGGGTTTTCGACAAAACTGGTAATAGTGAGCAATTTTCTTAAATGGCGAAAGAAAACAAGCTGTGATGACCCCACCTAGTGGGATAAGGTCAAGACAACGATGATTGTGCAGTTTTCTGTACATCTTGTAGTAAAAGGAAGGAAAAAAAGGAAGACGAAATAAAGTCATGATGCTACGCCCACTTACAAAATTTAAGATTAGATAAGATGTTATCATTATCTTTTCTAACAAACCGTCCAACATATTAAAATCTACTTATGCAAATCGTGCGCTAACCAAGACGGACCGGTGAAAACCGTCAAGAACTTGTAATCCATCCGGTTGGCAAACTCTCAAAAGGTTTAATTACGAATAAAATTACTAATTAAAGTTTAAAGCGCTCCCAAACTTTTGACAAGGTAATTAGTAACGGTTACGACGGTGTTTTATAAATGGGACAGGCTGTGATGGACACCATTGGCAAACAAACGCCACCGTCGCCATGGAGACGAGACGCAAACATGGACATTAGAAGGGTAAAGTGCAGGGTGAGGAACTTAGCCGGAACAATTGGACGAATATAGTCGAGAAATAAAATGAAAATAAATTTACTATTATGAGGATTTAACGTACATAAGCCCTAAAAATGTGTTGTTCTCTAGTAAGATTATTTTTTGTTGTCGTTAATTCGCTAATCATTTGTTTATTGTCTTATATTTCTACTAGGTATAAAGAGAAGGAACACAATATGATGATTCTAGTTTTTATAAGCCGACAGACGTCCACTGACGTCAACGACTGGTGGCGTCGGTCGGAACATCGTGTCGGAGCTTGCCCACGCTGCTTCTACTGATACACGGTTGCCATTCGAAATTGATTAATGGGAATATTAAAAATATAGCCTCTCGATTTGCTAATTTAAATATTAGAATCATCATTACCTGTATATGGTAATGCCATTCAACACGGAGATGTCTTTTGCCAAAAGAGGTCCGTCAAAATCTCACTCAAAAAAGGACCTTACAAAATCTTACTAGAATGCTATTTGCCATTCCAGACAAGGAACGCTTCATCATGTGAGCTCAAACACATAAAAAAATCAAAAAATATCTAGCCATAATCCATAAAAACATACGAATGAGCAAGTAGGTCAAAAATATACCCAACAACCGTAAAAATTGTCCGAACAGACAGACCGACCGGATACGTAGGCACATGTCTAGTCAAAACACATTCTACAGAGGTCAGTGTACCGTCGGACCTGGTTATTGTGTACAGGTAGGCCAGGTAGCCCGACTAGGCCCAGGTGCTCCCATAATTGGCCCAATTCAATATGAATGGGACCGAAACGGTGCCTGGTACGATGATTACTGACTGAACGGTGCCGTTTTATAAATGGGTATTATGGGTATTTTTGTAAATAACACCTTTTAGCCGAATAATTTATATTCCTTGACTTGTATGTTTGTTCAGCGATTACTCCGCCAATTATTAATCGTTCTTAATGATTCATTTTTTGTTTGATAGGTAGGAATACCTCAGAGGTGGTCCCATATAAATTTTATGAAACCGGTTCAGTACTTTGGTTTACTGATTGGTTTACCGAAAAAATATCATCCAAATCAACGAATTGCGGATTTTGACGGTTTTTTCAGTTTTCTAAACTATAATTATTTAATTGCGTATATTTAGAGATTGTGCGAGTGAAACTCGTATTTTCCGGATTTATTAACCCTACAAGGCACCCAGTTCCATATGTGGAACACCAACTTTAATCGTTTCTATAGCTATAAAACTATTAGTAGCGGCATCTCTTGACATCTTGATCGAAGCTACTGACATTTAGCAATGTAGTAAAGCGAATCGTCACCTAAAGATGTTGTTCGTGTTTTTGTTATAGTGCACTAAGTGTGATATTTGAATGAAAGTGTTATGTTAGTCATTTGTCTGAATTAAAAAATTTAAAAATAATAGTTTTTGAACAGTTTTGACTCTAAAAAAATACTGTGTGTTAAAACGTAGTGTATACTTTGCAGAGGTAAGTTGTTTTTTTATATTGCAATAGTAAACTTATTAGTAAATAACATTTTAATATATGTTCCACATACGGTACGTTGAGCTTTAGTGTCCGTTTTTACTTATACGTACTTACGATAACTTTCCTCATGAATACTTAGATTTTATTGCAGATAATGTCGCGAAGAATATTGCGTGATGAAGATATTGAGGATTTCTTGAATATTCCTTCTGGGAGTGAAGATGAACAAGATTTATCTGACGCTGAAAGTGATGATGACATCGAAAAAATTCAGTCCATCCAAAACTTTTTATCCGAGCCACTTAGCGAGGTGGAAACTTCTTTATCTCCGCAGAGACATCAGTGTTCGTCTCCCATCAACGAGGTTGTTACGAATATTGAAAATCGTCAGCCAGAAATATCAGATTCTCAGCCTAGTACCTCAGGAATGACTTCAGGGACAATTACAGGTACCAAGTGAATTGCCCCCAAATAATCAAAACATATAACCAGCATATGGGTGGTGTGGACCTCCTAGATTCATTCCTAGGGAAATATAAAATAAAAATTAGGACGAGTAAAAGGGTACTTGAGGCTATTTTATCATCTTCTTGATGTAACTCTAATCAATTGCTAGTTATTGCATAGAAGAGTCGGGGAACGGCAGCATACGCCAACCTCAATGAAACAGAAGGAATTCAAATTTGAAGTAGGTAAAAGTTTGTGCATGTTTGGGCCATCCATAATCAAAAATAGAGGTTGACCAAGTTTATCTAATGAAATTGAAAATAAAAGGCAGAAGCCAAATACATCAATCCTACCTCCTCGTGATGTCAGACGTGATGGGTTTGAGCATTTTCCTGTTTGGGGTGAAGAAAGACAACGCTGCAAATATCCTGGTTGTAAAGGAAAAGCGTTTTTATCTTGCGACAAAAGTCGCGTAGAAGTTTGCCTAAATAAATATAATAATTGTTTTAGGTCTTTACACCAATACAAAAACTACAAATTTATTATATTAGTTGCATGTATTTGTTTATTATAAATCGCAATATGTAAAAAGTATAAGTAAAGTTTATAAGTTATTTCATGTTGTATAAAATAATAAGTCAATAATTAAAAAAAAATACCAAATAGGAACTACTTGTACTAGTTTAATACCAAAATAAGTTAATTATAGTTAAGGCTCAGTGTACCGTATGTGGAACTGAAATAAAAAAAATAGTTTTTCGTAAAATAAGGTTTTATTTTTATTTTTATAAGTTTCCCCTATCTTCTTATCACTAATTACAACCTATATATTTTTGTCGCGCACAAAAAAAAATTTGAGCCTTGTAGGGTTAATGTTCCTTCTTTAGCCATAACTTATAAAACAGCTTTCCATCCCGCTAGTTGCTAATACCCCAAATTACACGGACTCTCCGTAATGATATGGTTGTTATTTGAATGGATAGTTCAATAAGCTGTGTAATTAGCGCGGCCGCTTGAAGAAGCGTAACTAACAGCTCCCCGGGTTTCAACGTCTCTATTAATGCAACCTAAGCTTTGGGCGGCATTCCAAAATTATTGTTTTTGTTACAACAATTCATGATTTTACGAACATACTTTATTTACTGAGGATCAAACTATGTACTTAATTATAAAAATGAAGGAATATTTTTGAAAAAACAAAAACATTGTGGAGAAACCTACATGACATGTTGGATGCGGCTTGCATCCAGCGTCTTTCTGCCACTTGTATGAGCTCGTCTGCCCACCTTGTGGCTTCCTACGCTGCGCATGCCGATGCGTGCTCTCCACTTGAGAATGTTTCGACCCCATCGGCCATCAGTTCTACGTACTACCTGCCCTGCCCACTGTCATTTCAACTTACTAATCCGCCGTGATATGTCGACGACTTTCGTACGTCTCCGGATCTATTTACCACTGATTCGATTTCGTAGAGACAACCAATGCTTAGCCAGGGCGATTAATTATGACCTAACCCTACTTGCAATGTGAAGATAGACCGCACATAGTAGTGGGATAGTTCATACACAAACAAGGCTGATCCGATATATGTATTTACACGAAATAGATATATGATAGACCACCTCTCACCAGCTTCCTGATGATGAGCGTCGGTGTGGCCGAGGATGGAGCTCGTCGATCTATCATCATATCGTGTAATTACCATCAAGGCTTGGGTCAGCTCGGCACAGCGGCTCCTCAACTAGGTCACGCGCAGCTCTGATCGATAGTTACGGCTCCCGAGGTGGTTTTTATGGAGTTGCGATTTGTATTGTGAGAACAGCCCTTCGAGGCGGCGCGGGGTTTAATTTATTTTGTTTTGAAAGTGTTTCCGGCAGCTCCCTCCCATGTATCTTGTACGGTTTACCTTCACGACACACAGACAGTGATTTTATTTAAGACAAACGTTTGCCTCACTTGGCCGACAAAAGAAACTGATTTACTCTTTAACATTTTTTTGAAATTATAAATGGTTAGGTTTCCACATAGTTTGCTTTTGCAAAATTAATATCGTATTTAGATCTTTAATATGGAAGTTAAATTTTTTAAAAGAAAACAAAAAAAAACATTACCCATTGAGCTTTACTGCTACCCGATTCACTAGTTTAGTTTTTTTTTTTAATGAACAATAAATAAATATAATTTACAGAGTGAAGTAGTTGCTTTTAGGTAACCGTGATTCATCTTAGAACGTCTCTATCGTTAACGTCAGACACGAAGTGAAACGCAAACCTATTCCAACTCGAATGAAAAAAGTCGTAATAAATATCCGCCGTTCTCGAAAAATACTGTAGAGAGATAGAATGTCAACTCGTAATGAGTTTCCGATGAGCGCGCCGTACATTTGTAGATTCCCTCGAAGCGGGGACAATACTCGTACCACTCATGTACGAAGTGGGGCACGGCGGCGGCGGCAGGCGCCACCCACGCTGCCGCATCTCTCTCTCACCAATAACCAATAGTGAACACTGATGCGGTATCGGGCTACAACATTTCAAATTCAAATCTTTTCTCCGTAAACATTATTAGCAATGGTAAGTATATCCTCATCATTGTATTAAGATTTAATAATTGAAATCATGAAAACATTATTTTATAAATGAAATACTTGCACTTGACCGCCTTTTTTTTTTTTTTTTTTTTTTTTTTTTTTTGTGACGAGGGGGAAATCTTCTAAAGATACCCGGCTGCGTGTTTTGGGGATGCAACCGGGTGATGTGGGATTGTACCCACTAAAACCCCCCCGGTGGCCAGCCTAAGTGCTAAAATGGAGGACTCTGGGTTCTCGTTTAACGAACTCATACCAGAGCCCTCAGCACTGTGACGTATTGCCTTCTCTGCCTGCTAGGCCTTCGAACCGCAAGAGCCACTCCTCGCATTCATCCCTAGCCTGTTTGGGTAGTAGGTCAGGGTCCCGATCCTGACCAGCCCCGGGCCTAGAAGTCCCCTTTTTGTAGCCTCTTACTACAGGCAGGGGATACCGATGCCGTATTCTAGTGCCCCGGCACCAGGGCGGTGCACTTGACCGCCTACTCGTATGTTGTTAAGAAAAGTTCCGGTCGACGATGGAGCGCGCTTCTCTGGAAGATAAACCTTCACTCACTTATTCAGTCGCGATTTAAAGACAACCAGTCATATCCACAGAGAAAGAGCCACTCAGGAAGCGTATTGCACAATTTAGCTGATCGCACGATGAAAGTGGTGTTAATGCGTTTCGTTCAAGTTTACGGAATACCTATACCATAACCATAAAAGGTGTTTTACAAAAAACGCAACAATAAGATCGCGAGGAAAAGATTGCACACGGCATCAATTTAAATAATGACACTGAGATAATGGTTTTTCGGCTATTTAGCAATAATTGTTATTTAGAGTTAATGCAGGGATGGTCTGGGTGTGCGACATCTGAGAATTATCCTTGGATATGACTGTCTGCACTGCACCCTGCCCGTTCTCCGAAGCAAGAACTAAGCATCAGTTAATTATAATACGTGGTAGTACGCCACTCTTATAATACAGTTACAGGAGGTACGTGCTCATATATATTACAGGTGAGTTTCCCCGAGACGTAGAAACCCTACCGTTTCATTTCCTGGCTGATAACGTGAAAGGTAACCGAGCCGTCTTCGATCACTCTATACCGGGTGGAGCCCTCTTCACACTACGATATAATAATTTTGTAAACTACATTAACAGCTGAAAAAGTTACAGCTTGAAAAACATATCTAACAAACCCGACTCCGGCGTCATTTTTCATTGCATGATTTTTTGCTAAAATAAAATACTGATAGTATTTACTATGTGAGTAATGTTTTTAAGCAAAAGCCTTTATTAACCACAACAAAACAATAGTACCTAAGCTACTTCCCTAAAAGAAAACAGGCTCACAATTGTGCTTATTAAGAGTCCGTAGTCCGGCCATCATCCGTCTCGCTCGCGCATACCTACACACTACTACATTTTTAAAGATATAAAATGTGCTACCGAGCTAGACGGACTATGCGGCCCAGCGCCTTCTGCGCTCGCCAAAGTCCGGCAAGCTGTAGAAGCCATTAGAGGCCAACAGCTCTAGTCATCCTAGTCATCTCACAAAAAAAAAACAGACGGACGATGGTCGGACTACGAACTCTTAACAAAGCCACTCAATTTATTCGTGAAGATATTCAACGTACCGAACCACTTGACGTTATTAGACGACTCACACGTTACAGGGACAATAAACATCTTCGAGTAGACGTAGTAAGACTTCGACGTGCCAGTGCCGCCGGCCGGCTATTAAGCACTACAGTACGTCTGTCTGTCAAGTCGAGCTATATCAGCAATTTCATAGCGCAGTATGTGAAGAGATTCACAGACGCCACAGTATTGTCGGGCGGCGACTGTGGCCGGAAATGTGTTTACTTTCAATATGGAATGACGCATCATGCGATATTGGCATGGTATGGGACGAAAGAAACGCCATGCGACACGAACTTTCTACAACTGATTGATTTCCTGGAAATAGTAGCGATAGTACTGGAAAAAGTCCGGAATGAATGGCAAAAACAAGACAAAAAAAAACAACTTTACTATCCCTCTTTTATGCTTGGTAGTGAGATTGTAATGAAAATAATGATTATTGCGGAAACGTCTCAGAACAAGAAGTGATCCTTCTTTCGGCAATTTTCCACGCCTGCCCAACTGGCTAGCGGCTTCCAAACATAGAATGTGGTCCTCCTTAGAATACTGTGCTATAGTTACTTATGAGACATGCATTTTGCTCAGCAACCTGTGAAACGGCAATGATGAATATCTGCTTGAAATATTGGACATAGTACACAGCGACGAGCCGAATGGCTCGGCTAACTAATAAAGTGACTTTGATCAAGAAAAATGTTACTAACACTGTCTAGAAGTTGCTTGTCTATTTTTTACGGCCTCCCCTTTGTAGGTTCCACAAATGTTACATTCTTTTAGAATCACTTTAAAAAGCCCGCAAGAAGCGAATCTGGCCTCTTTTCTTAGTAAGAATTGTTATATAAAAGGCACTCATTGCTTCGGTGCCACCTATGGTATATACAACCTGGGTATCTTTAAGACATCATTGCATCTCAAGCGTGCTCTATCTTAGATGACATCACCACTTCCGACTTGAGTTGTGGTCAAACTTTAGCTCATTTAATAATAATAATCCAAACGCAACATGGAATGGACCTTTTTGCATTACCAGAACCGTAACCAATGGTGAGCTGTCAGTTTGTTCACGGCACTTAAATTAAAGCCAGGAGTGAGACGCGTCACGGTAACTCAACTTCCAGAAGTTAAAATGAGTTAAATCGCATTTGTTACAGTCATTCCACGTTATGGACGTTTGTCACAAGTTTTACCAATTTCACTTCGATGTTAAATATGTCTAGGAAACAAGCTAGAACGAAGCAGAAATAAACACACTGAAAAAGAAAGTCCATAGAATAACGGAAGTGTTATGTACTTAGTTCTCTTTTTGTCGGCAGAATTCTTCTTTAACGATAGTTTGAAGTTGTCGGAGAATTTGGATATTGACTAGCCTGTATTTTTAACTAACTTCAAAAAAGGAGGAAGTTCTCAGTTCGTCGGGACCTTTTTAGTACTAATCTTGTAGATATGCAAGCAATACATCGCCTGCTGTTGATCGGCCTGATTTAGCGCTTACTCTTTATCAAGATTCAAGATTGGTTGTCAAAACTAATGTTCAATACAAGAGAGCATTTGTCCCCGCCATGTTATTTGATTCGATGTTATACTCGTATTTTTCTTGTATCTAAGAACCAATAAGCCTTTGCTTAAAGCTCGTAAAGGTGTGAACCCAGACACTTAACCACAGCTGTATGTACGAGTATATTATGACCTGTACAAGTAACCACACAACCTTGCAGATTCTAAAGCACGCACCTTAAGCCATTTATTGTTTTAACACCAGGTTAACTAATTAAGCTGTATGTGGGCGGAGTCTACCATCTCGGACGGAAGTACTTTTCCGCAGTCATTAGCACTCAGGAGCCAACTCCGCACACCGCCTGGCCAAGGTTTTATTCGATAAACTCTCTTTGCCTACCATGTATTAAACTAGACCGAGCAAGTTTCACTGTTATAAAGCGATGCAGTGAAAAGCAGAATGGAAAGTAGCTCCATTCGACTTAAATTACCCTTTTTGCGTAACCCCGTATATGACTTCGACGGTTAATACCTAATATTAATTAAACATAGCAACACATTTAAATGTAGAGAAAAACGATTTCATGATTGGTCCCACAACAAAAGTAGTTCAGTACAAATGTATAATATGTATTATATTTAAGAGTCCGTGGTCCGATCATAGCCCGTCTCGCTCGCGCATACCCACATTTTTGAATATATAAAATGACTAAATGAACTTATAAAAAAAACATTGTTTGTAAAACTATAAAACAACAACACATGATGTTGTTTTCTAGTTTTACAAAATACGTATTTTTTATAAGTTCATGCACTCCTTTTACATCTTCAAATGTGTGGGTATTCGCGAGCGCGAGCGAGACGGACGATGGTCGAACCGTTAATAAGGCCGTTATAACTAACCAAAGATATTCAGTTAAATACCCAGGGAAAAACGAAATGGAATAACGCAACGTCCAACAAGAGAGCTAAAACATTTTAGTCCACTTTTTTATTGCGAATAAATCCGTGTTTGGCCATCAACTCGCCTGTTAGAAAACGACGATGTGGTAGAATATGTATATTCATAGGATAACCGTGGTCGTAAGCTACCTACTGTAACAAAACAATACATTCTACAATGTAGCACACGAGCACGGGTAAAAAGCAGATAAATATTATGGATTACGGCAATCAAGAAAACTTTCCAAACGCCTAGCTTTCAAGTTTCAACCAGTCAACTAGTGGAACGTTATACGATCAGGCATATAATTACAGCCTAGCCCTACAACTAACTGGGTGATAATATACCCACCCGACTTGATCTGACGGCGCCGGCGTCACAGTCCCAGGTACTGTGATAAAGTACACGGCGCACACTCCAACTCTCGATACTCTGATATATCTAATAGGAGTTTCGGATTCCTTTTTAATTACCAAAATATGTGTAATATCGAGTTGCTGGGTTGTGTATGTGTAGCGGCTAGCGGCTAGCGGCTACGTGGGATTGGATTTGTGTATCCGGTAGAATCGGATCAACTATGAGGTAAGTATGTACATATCCGTGACGTAGGTACACACAAAACGTAATCTCACTTGAATACGTAGTTTTCCCGTTTCAATAATGACGTCACACCTGACTGACTAATCTTATTTAAGCTCAATAGGTATATATAGTACGTCTACCTTCCAAGCTGCAGGTTGAGAGTTCGATCCCCAGTCCCCGCCCAGGAGAAATATTTGTGCGATGAGCATGGATGTTTATTCTGAGTTTTATAAAAGAAATATATCATCATCTCAGCCATAAGAAGTCCACTGCTGGACATAGGCCTCCCCCATGGATTTCCAAAATGACCGATTGGAAGCGGCTTGCATCCAGCGTCTTCCCGCCACTTGTATGAGGTCATCTGTCCATCTCGTGGCTGGTCTTCCTACGCTGCGCTTGCCGGTACGTGGTCTCCACTCGAGAACCTTTCGGCCCCATCGGCCATCAGTTCTACGTGCTATGTGCCCTGCCCACTGCCACTTTAACTTACTAATCCGCTGTGCTATATCGGTGACTTTAAATAAAGAAATATATGTATAATACCAACATACTTAGTCTGGCCATAAATACTGTTACAGTTAAAAATAAGAAAGATATTACATTTGAATTTGGAATCTGTCATTTTTATACGATTGTTCATTGTGTTTTCTAATTTTGGCGCCAATACATTGTACAATATTTTGCGATATTAAAATGGAGTGGGGTGATAAAGAGAACCGAATCGCTGTGATTGCATTACACAAAGTTGGTATGGAGCCAAATGCAATTTTTAAAACTCTCCATACGCTTGGTATTAGTCAAATGTTTGTGTACCGGGCTATTAATAGGTACAATGAGACCTCCTCTGTTTGTGACAGAAAAAGATCTGGCCGTCCACGTAGTGTTCGTACGAAAAAGGTGGTCAAAGCAGTAAGGGAAAGAATTCGAAGAAATCCTGTCCGAAAGCAAAAGATTTTATCTCGGGAGATGAAGATAGCACCCAGAACCATGTCGCGTATTTTAAAAGATGACTTAGGACTTGCAGCCTATAAGAGAGGCGCTGGTCATTTTGTAACTGATAATTTAAAAAAGAATAGGGTGGTAAAATCGAAACAACTACTGAAGCAGTACGCAAAGGGAGGTCACAGAAAAAATTTGTTTACGGATGAGAAAATCTTTACAATTGAGCAACATTTTAACAAACAAAATGACCGTATTTATGCTCAAAGCTCTAAGGAAGCTTCCCAATTAGTCGACAGAGTGCAACGTGGGCATTATCCGACTTCAGTGATGGTTTGGTGGGGTGTTAGCTATGAAGGAGTGACTGAGCCATATTTTTGTGAAAAAGGTATCAAAACATCGGCACAAGTGTATCAAAATACCATTCTTGAGAAGGTAGTTAAGCCCCTTAACAACACCATGTTCAATAACCAAGTATGGTCCTTCCAACAAGACTCGGCGCCAGGTCATAAAGCTCGGTCCACGCAGTCTTGGTTGGAAGTGAACGTTTCGGACTTCATCAGAGCTGAAGACTGGCCGTCCTCTAGTCCTGATCTTAATCCGCTGGATTATAATTTATGGTCAGTTTTAGAGAGTATGGCTTGCTCTAAACGCCATGATAATTTGGAGTCCCTAAAACAATCCATACGATTGGCAGTGAAGAATTTTCCCATGGAAAGAGTGCGAGCTTCTATTGATAACTGGCCTCAACGTTTAAAGGACTGTATTGCAGCCAATGGAGACCACTTCGAATAAGCTTTTATATTTTAAATTGTTTTATATTTATGTATTAAACTAACACACTGTAAAAGTAATAAATATTATTTGCAATAAAAAAATATTTTTTTTCTTCGTGACAATATTTATGGCAAGACTAGGTATATACATAAGTACTGTATCAGATATCTAATTTCCATAGTACAAGCTTTGCTTTGTTTGGGGCTATAGATGGAACTGTGTGATAATAATTCAGCAATATTTACAACTTGACCTCGTACAAGTGGCGGAAAGACGCTGGATGCAAGCCACTTTTAAATCGGTTTTTATGGAAATCCATGGAGGAGGCCATGTCTAGCAGTGGCATCTTATGGTTGAGATGATGATGATGATTTATATTTATGCATATATAACCTACTCATACCGACACAATATGTATATCTTAAACTGTGTTGACTCTTTGATCAAGATAACAGGCAAGAAGGATGTTCTGCCGACCGGCAGAAATAAGCCTGGTTCCAGTCCTATTTTCATTACAATCACTTTATATGACACGTTTGCGTGTAATGTACCATAGCGTCGAATTCTAAGAAGTAGTAACAGTTGATGGATGGCCGGCACTGTTTGTTCCACGTCGGCATCACCTGGACGATAAGGCTAACGAGGGGTCGTTGACCCCGCGCCCCGCACCGACACGACACTGATAACGACTTACCTTACTTAGGTTAAGCGCTTTACATATCCGTCTTCCGTCTTCGAGATCTTATCTCACTAACAATATAAATGCTAGTTTGTGTGATAATTAGTTAGAGTTTGGCACTCATTCACGTTAAAACGGCCGACAGGTTTTGAATGATTTGATTTCAGGATTAGGATTTGTATGCATATAGATTATATCCTGGATTAGCACATAGGGTGCATTCAATACAGAAAAGGCGAACGTTCCTGTGGGATAGCGGGTAAAACCGCGTGCCAACAACTAGTAAGTATAATAAAATATAAAATTAGACAAAATACCTAAAGATATTTCTTTTACTGGCTACAAATATAATTTAGGCAGTTACGTATGTATAATGTCTACGATGTTAATGTTGCTATGGAAACAAGAGCCTGGAAGAAGCCCCGAATGACCCGCAAAATCATACTCTTCAGGGACTTGTAACAATTTTAATTTTCGCTAACAAAAATAAAATCTCCATATCCTTAACTCTAACCATCTTATTTGAACTCTGTATCGAACTCACTTTGGTTTTTATACATGCAGTTGGGTTCTATAGTTTTTACTACCTGATTGTACTCTATCATATTATCTCAGAGCTCCTAGTACCTTGTCCGTACTAAACACCATAGTCATTGTTCTCCGACAACACACAATCGGTTGCCTCTTCCTGATACCTTCTCACGAGCCGCTTCCCTATTTGATAAGGTAGATAAGACACTACGGTACGTACATGCCTATACAAAGGAAGAGCACACCGGAATGAGTCCTTCTTAGAATCCAAGCCCTTTCGATATCCACCGATATTATACATGTAGAGGCTCAGTCACACTAAAAGCGGCCGACATGCGACATCGAGCGGCGATTGCAAACGTACGGTCACATAAAAAAAGTTGATTCGTTTTGATGACGATTATATGAACTACTGAGTATGTAAGTAAAAAAACAGCCCTATTCAAGCAACAACGTTACGCATATACATAATAGTTGAAAACAAAAACCAGAATTAATTATTTTTGCATAATAATACATTTCGCACATCTCCGAGAGATATATATATATATATCCGAAGTAATTAAACTTATACCAGGTGACATATTTTTTTTTTATTTGTAATTTATCTGGTTTGCATTCGTATTTACGTCCCAATTGATACGAATTCGATTTGAAATCTACATAATATTCCCCTGTCATTCTGAATCTAAATGACATAGAGAAAGACATTATGTTCCGAATCGTATCCAAATCCCAATCAGATAGTTTGTGAATACCCAGGCCATGCTATTCCTGTAGCATGAACACAGGAATTAATAACAGCTGTTAAAGATGACTTATCATTCTACATAATATAATCACGCATCACGAACACTAAACTATGTGGCTACACTCGACAATCCATGTGTTCGACGGCTGAGCCGGTGGTGAGTCGATCGGAGAGAGCGCATACGCTTATCTGTAGGTAATATTTCTTTATTTTGCATATTGCTCAGAACTAAACCGCGTCGCACACTTGAGTCGTATTATATATGTATATTGTGATTGTGACGCAGCCTTTATCTAGGTGCGTATTACGATTTGGGGCTGAAATAGACATGTGTATAGCGGAGTCCTGGTGAAACATATTGGAAGTAGTTTAGAGTTGTTTCTCAAACCGCACAATCCAGTTATCGAATATATCTCTACCACCAAGACAAACGCCTAACCTAAAAGTAAAGTAAACCTACTAAATTAAATGAATCCACGCAAATACCTATCAAAAAATAAAGACGTTTGGGGAACACTATCTATTTTGTCCTATAGTACAAAATACACAGGTTTTTATTTTAATTTTATTTTATTTATTTATTTTAGTATACAAAACAGAATATAGCCTTACATAATACAAGATAACACGTGACAATCGATCAGAACCAGACTATAATCCAAAGCATGTACACATCATTTGAGCAAACACATTTTAGGTATAAAATATAAAATTGAAACAAAGGAAAAAAAGAGAAATAAGAGGCTATGAATATTTTGTAACTTTACATAGGTAAATATGTGTAAGTAAATCTAAATTTTATTCATTTTGCAATAGATTTTATGGATTTTAGAGGGGTAAATAAATTTAGCGTGTACAAGCTTATACTACCTCTTCCATCATATTCTTCGTTTATTACAATGGAGTAGGAACACAAACTTATGATACAATACAAGAATATCTGAAGAATACAAAAAAAAATTGTAACTTTACTATGCACCATTCCACAGCAAAGAGATAAAGCAGTGGTGTGACATATTGAATCCTGTGTGTAACGAAGGATTCTAGAGTTAACTTAGAACGTTAGAACATAGCGAGTATTAAGAGTTCCCTAGCTCGGGATTTAAGGCTAGAATTTAGAAGCGAGCGAACGAAGGATTCTATGTACTATATGTGTCGTAGTTCCGTTAAAGGTCTATGCCGCCTAGCAAGTGCATAAAAGCTTTACATGTCATGTCGAAAAAGTAACATCGGCAGTTGTGTCGAAAATTAAGAAACAACGACTTCCAATCACATTCCAATAACGATGACAACAGTCACTTAAGGCGATGACACTCGAAACAACGAGTGAAGAAAATGGGATGCCATAACAGAATCATTATTAGCTTATACTGGTGTACGACGCCTCTAGCGCTTATACTAGTGTATGATATGTTATTTGCTTCGCTCCCTTTTCTTTAAAACACTCAAATGTACAATGTACAAAACGGACGACGACGAATGGAAATTGAGGAGATTCATAAAGTAACAGTTCATAAAAAACCTATTTAGTTCAAATGACAGACGTATCAAAGAAAATCACTTTTTTGGAAATATTGAAGCATAATAAAAAAATATTTCCTGAAAGATTATAAATAGATAAGAATTCATTCTGGAAAATAGCACTGTAATTTCAATCAACTATCATTACCGCGACTAGTGACGAGACAAGCAACCTCGCGAGCACAACCAATAGATACAATAAGCATACAACATGAAATGAAAAATAATATAGTTTAATGAATAGCCAAAATCGAATGTCTACAGCCCACAAATACTACTAGCAAATTCACTAAATAACAATCTATTTTATATGTCACCTTACTCTCTAGTCACTCATATATCAAAGACATATTAACTTATACCAATCTCTAAAGATCAAAGGTAATTCACTGTTGCTTGCTTCATGTTATAATGTTATTTCTATCGGTTAACATACTTACCCTTAACGTGGCCCTTTATCGGTGAGCCATCGTCGCCCACACGTCTCGCCTACGTCCCCGCCCGTCGTGTCACAGACGTTTGGAAGACATCTTAACGATAACACGAGAAAAAATACAAAACACGATGAAAAAAACTGCCTTCCTGACGAGTATAATGTCAAACAGTAGCAGATCCACATCTGCTACTGTTTGACATTATACTCGTCAGATAAAACGCACCTGTCAACACAGGTTCTTCTTCTTCTTTTTTGTATTGGACCCGCATTAAAGCATTTGCCAGTGTCAAGTATTAGGATTTTTTCAAGTTTCTTGAATAAAACAAGTTGTTAATGTTCTAGTCACAATTTAAGTCACGTATACAGTAAATTTATAAGTCGAGTCCTGCTTCAGTAAAGTGATGGCGACTTTACTAGAAGCTTCTATGAAGTTTTGTCGACAACGCAAAATCACACGTTACACTGCTTTATTTCACTTGCCCACACTCACGCACTTGACCGAACACTTAACGAATAAAACACCACCATTTTTATAGCATTAATGTTCAAAATAACACAAGTTTAGGAAAATAAAACAAAGCAACAACATGTTACTATGACGTTCCCGCCAAAACTTTGTCAACACAGGTTGAAAAATAATAATGAGGTGCAGCTAAAACCTCTATGGGTGCAATGCGGACCTTTTTTCCTTGATGTTGGCTTGGCATCATGCAGTTTACACGTTATTCATTTATCAAGTTTAACCGTGCTTTGATAAAAAAAAAGCTCTACAAAATGTGGGATACGCTTTCTGAATGGATACTTATAGATGATGTGGGTGTCTTTAAATTGTAAGTGAATAGTTTTCTACTAAGCAAACGCGCTCCATCGTAGAACGCAGCGGTCGCGTTAGCGGTAAATGGCAAGCCTATTATAGAATAAAACAGTCATAAGCATATAGTATTTCAACACCGGAGTAGATAAATATAATCTTGACAAGCATCATTAAGGTTTTGGTTTTCCGTTCTTGTGAACCGGCACTATCTCTAAAGTAAGTAACACGGCGTAATAAATGCGTGAGTAGGCTAATTCCTCGGTAACATAATACTGCAGTAGAGCAACACCGTCGTATTTAGTATGCGCGTTACATAACCGGCCGAGAACAATTCTCCAGCCGAGTCGGTGTCGACAGTAACACGTATGCAGGGCTGTGCCGCTCTCCTGGGATACCTGAGCTGCTGGAATTTATAAATACCTAGCAGGTAAAGTATCGCATTTGTGCAGATTTTATAAATATGTTTAACAGGTGCCAGCTATAATTGATTTCAAATTCAGACCTAATGATCTATTACGTACACGTATTAGACTTGTAATTTTCGCGGTTTGTCTTATCATCTCAGCCACAACCACAATCAGTCGACTTTTGGACATAGGTCTCCGCCTCCTCCATGGATTTCCAAAAGGACCTGTTGGAAGCGGCTTGGATCCAACATCTTCCTGTCACTCGTATGACGAGCTCGTCTATATGTAGCTGGTCTTCTTACGCTGCGTCTGCCGCAAGCCGGTGCGTGCTCTGCAGGGGAACCTTTCGTTGACAGTTGATATTATCATGTGGCATAAGCTTAAAATAGATTAAACAATAGTATTAATATATATAATAGAATATAATAGATTAAACAATAGTATATTCGGTTAAAGAAAACAGGTCTGTAACACTTTCTTATTTGAACTTAATATTGAATGTGAAAGTCTAGTATTTTAGGCTGTTCCTTCTGTAGAAAATACGTGAAGTTACAAATATTATTAGATATAAAGCACATGTTGTCATCAGTGAGTAATCAGCCTTGATGTCAGTGTCATGTATTGTACGGAAGCCTCGGTGTACGAGTGAAACTCGTAATTTGGCGGATTTATTTTTGTTACGGATAAGTTATATTACTTGATTTCTCCGTCCTTCATCCCTGCGCCGGCGCCGGGCCGCAGTCCCGCACAATGAAGTATTCTCTACGTGTAACAGGCGTGTATTGTTTCCTAGCAGCTTGTAAAGGGAACCAAAGTTTCAATATATGCTAATTCGGCTTTGTTTCCATCTCGCCCAGAACAAAGTAATGTTTCTTTCCTCTATTGTTGTTCGGAGCTAACTTGTTTCATAATTTCATTGGGACTTTTGCTTACTCGCATTATTCGCTGTTCAAATGTTGGAATTATGTTTTACAAAGCTCGTTTAGATCAGCCCTGCTAGCATGGAACATGGACAAATAGTCTTTTCTCCGTTTTATCCAACCTTCAGAGGAAATAAAGTATGTACTGACACAACAACGTGGACAAAAACGTTTTATCTACCTTCCATGCTAGCAGGGCAGGATGTAGGATGATAGGTAAGGGTATGTGTCAAATAACAAGCATGCTATAATATGTATATCATCATTTCAGCCATAAGAAGTCCATTGCTAGACATAGGCCTCCCCATGGGCACCCAAAAAGACCGATTGCGCGCAGCTTGCATGCAGCGTCTTCCCGCCACTTGTGTAAGGTCCTCTGTGCATCTCGTGGCTGGTCTTCCTACGCTGCACTTGCTGGTGCGTGATCTCCACACGAGAACTATTTAGCTCCATCGGCCATGTTCTACGTGCAATATATACATACAAGATAGATAATTGTAGTGTAAAAAACTGAAGCTGACTAAAAAATAGGCAATTTCGTATACTTTTATGACATTTTTCCCGTTATATCGTTATAAAAACAAAAGTTTTTTTTAATTGATTTAGAATTGACGGATTTTCTAGTGGCCGAAAGGTTCTCGAGTGGAGACCACGCACCGGCAAGCGTAGCGTAGGAAGACCAGCCACGAGATGGGCAGATGACCTCATACAAGTGGCAGGAAGACGCTGGATGCAAGCCGCTTCCAATCGGTCTTTTTGGAAATCCATAGGGGAGGCCTATGTCCAGCAGTGGACTTCTTATGGCTGAGATGATGATGATGAGAATTGACGGAGTTTGCAGTAATCAAACATAAAAGATTTTTTTTTAAATACCGCCGAACTATTTACCTCATACTTTTTAAAGTCGATAAAGAAAAAGTTTGCCATCAGCTTAATATAAGAATAGAGGGTGTTCCATAAGTTGTCCGAATAAATTACTTATTACCCAAGTGTAATACTACCGAAGCGACGTACCTACTAGCAATGTACTCTGATATATCAATAACAGAACTATAAGGCGCTAATATCCGCACCATAGAAGAATTTATTTTCTGTGATGCGCAACAAACGAGTTAAAATTTCTTTTTACACAGTACCTAATCACATCATCTGAAGCTCTGCCGGTTCCCCTCGACTTCTTCACACATCTCTGGTGGAAGTGACATATCTTAAAAGTCCGTAGTTCTTTCCTCGAGCGTTGAGCGCACCTTACCGCACATACAATGACGCCTATTTTCCCTTACGGGGTAAGCAAAGCGTCAAAAACTGTGAGGATATTTGACCTTACATTTGACAAAGGTGAGAGGGTTAGATTGGAAGGGAGAGGGTTACAGGGTAAGATTTAATATTGGCTTGCAGTGATAGGGTGTCAGCCCATCGCCTACATAAACGCCAATTTCCTTCAAGTCTGCCCGGGCAGAGAACCAGATAGTGCATTCTATGTTTTTCTTTTTCTAGTCCAACATGAAATTCGCAGACCTTAATATGTCCTTTGCTTCATTTCGTTCATGTGTCGTCAGCCTACACAAGTAGAAAGTTTGACAACACCTCGCCAGGCGATGTTTTTAAAACAACGTCCATGTATGACAATAATTCAACAGGACAGAGGGCAAAGTGCAACATCGTAATTTAAGTAGGGAATACACGCGCGTATAATTAATACCATGAATTTAGGCTATAAAATTACACACCAACGCTTAACATTATGTGAGTTGGTGGTCAATCGTAGATCTAGCGTAAAAAATCTATTATAGTTATACATGGGTAACAAGAAAATTTCATAAGTTTTTATTTGCAGAGGAAGCAAGTGATAACTCGATTACCAAAAGGCATGGGGAGATATGGATCAAGTAGCAATGTAAATACGTAGTTCTCAGCAATAAGTATTGCAGATCGAGATTTAGAATACATAAATGATCAGTATATATATATACAATACATGTATATAAGCATATAGAGCGCTATCCCTGTACCACGGTGTAAGAGAGTTACAAACTTTCAGCTCTCTTTCAAAGGCCCGATATGCATTATTTGCCATCGAGCACCGTATTATTTCAGTATCGAACCGTCCGCGTCGGTCAGTGTCATTTACTGGTATAACCCACTCACTGGTATATGCACACGATCGTGTATACCCAGCTTTACTACAGTGTCCGACAAGACAGATACATGAGCAAGCGCGAAGCACGCGGGTCACCTTGGGGACTCCTGATTATCCTCTTAATTATGCCGATATGTGCCTAGATAATTAATCATTTTAATAACAACAATGTCAAAGTTTCTGTACCTATATATATATCTCACTCAAAGGTAAGAAACAATATCTGATTTTCATATTGTATATAAAAATCAGATATTGTTTAGGGATACAAATTAGGATCCTCCCAATATTGTGTGAACAAATGCATGGTTCAGTCTTCATAAAGAAGGTCATAATTCTGATTTTAAAAAACAGTAGTAGCCTGTCTAGTGTCCATAGCAGATACAGTATATCAAATTACAATATCATTATTATACAGTATTATGAGTCACCCTAGCACCTGCAAATAATTAGACTCAAATAATATGCAAAACAAATATAAAATTATTTTAATTATCAATACATTTGCATCGCCAAATGTGAAGGAAGTCTAGAATTTTAATGTTGCCACATAATATTAAACTATTGTTTGTCCAAATAGTTTGTCAATGTATTCTCAAAATAGGTATAGGATATCAGCCCCAATGAATACTAAAATGATTTGTGAATCACATTAAAAAAAAGTGATTTAAGATGTTACACACAGGATGTTGACTACCATATGAATAATGGGGAGGGGGGAACCCCAAAACCTCCCCCCTAGTTACGCCTATGAGTTTGAACCTCTTGAAATGGGCATACCTACCATCTTGCCTTAAGGCATTTAACCGGCAGATCCGCCGTCATCGAATTGCAGCTTTGCGCCGCATCATCATATCCACAATTGCATATTTATACCTCAAATAGCATCATTGGTTCAACGAAAGGGGTAGAGTTAGACATGCTCCCAAGCTTTATTATAATGCCCTGTCTACCAGCCACAACAACTATGTAAAAACTGCTGCCAAGCAACAAAAAATCTTTATGATCTTATCTTTGTAATTCCAGTTACAACGATTGTATAAATACAATAGTTGTGTACAATTATGGAAGGAACAGTCATTTTTAAGTATGTAATTTGTATTTAAAGTTGACTATGTTTTGGTCCCTTTCCACCTCCTGACAGGGCTTTTTCATCAGATCTAATGTGTAGTATTATTATAGGTATGTTATGTGCTCCTGTAGCCAAGCATGGGTCTGATATCAACCAATAAGATAGATAGATTTTTACAGCAATTTATATATTAATGGAAATGAAGCGAGCCTATTGGTAGACTTCTAAAGTATCCTAATAGTATCCTGTATAGATCAAGATGCTCAAGCCAAAGTGTTCAATTTTAGCAATGACCAAGTTTACATCATTGATCTCAAAATATTTAAGACAGTGTTTGTTCAACCATTTAACAAGACTCTGCTTTGTTTGCCAATTTTTTAACAATTTTCTATGTTCAGATGAGAGTAATAAAAATAGAGGTGATTTACTGAAATATTACTAATTTCAATATTCTGGAGCATCTTTGATTAATTTGGAGATTTTGACATTTGTGTAAAGTTGGCCCTGGGACATGTTTTAACAAAAGAGTAAGTATCCTTAAGATCTCAGAGAACTCACTCTTACATTAAGGAATAGAAAAGTATTCACATTGCGTTTACTGTCAAATAAGTGGTTAGCTTTAAAAACAAATGTAATCTCATAATGTTCAGAAAATATTATGAAAATAAAATGAGAAAATAACAGTTAATGTAGTGTTTAACTATAACCCACAAAATGATTTATCATATCCTATAGTTTTATTAGATAAGATAGAGAAAAGAGATACTTTTCTCACATGATAAGCATGTATTTTAAAATAGTAATAGGTTGGGGCTTGATTTGTAAGATAAAAATGTCTAGGTAAATTGATTACAGATGTTTCATTCCTATTAGTTGATTTCTCTGTCGATACAATGCAGTAACGCAGCCAGCATGATGGGGACTTTTCGGCAGGGCTCCATAAGGGGAACTCTGTTCGATTAAATTGACATATTTTCTATTTATTATTGACATGTATCTATATCATAAGTGACGATTGTTTACAATTTAAGACTTGTGTAATACCTACATTCATTGTATAGTTTCATTTGTAGATCTGAATAAAAATATATTCAATAATTAGTTGAATAGAATTATGAATGTTTCTGAAAACTGAAGAGTCAACGTTGTCAATTTATGCTTACCCGATAGATAATTTTGTGTTCTACATGATTTTTTTCATTCACAGAATGATTACTCAGACTTTGTGAGTTGAGGTAAACATGATAATAGAACAGTGATTATTTTTAAGTGAATGAATCAACTGCAAAAACGGTGTTCCGCACACCAGCGCAGCAGGTCACCTGCGCCTGTGTGTGTGCATTGTATGCATGAGACCAGTCAAGCCGGTCCAAACTCCTACGCGCCTAGCGCCTTCCACAAGGGCCGACGCATAAATTAAACCGAGAAAACTTACGAAAGTTTAGCCTACCAGCGCCTTCCAAGAAAATTAAAGGGGAAAAAAACATTGACAACATCAGGTGCGAATTCCATTTCTAGGCGCGTACCGAATGTTCAATTCTTCTCTGAATAAATTTAAACTTTATGAGAGAAGATAGATAAATTTATAGAGTAAGAAACGGAATTGATAGGTGGAGAGAGAGAATATAATAACAAAAATAAATAAATATTCACGCAAAAATCACCCACCTTCATTGTCGTTGTTTCGTTCGGAGCTGCACACCGAAGCCACCAAAACTCCGACGCACAAAACGCTCAGAAATCTCACAATCATTATAACTGATTATATCCAAGCACTGAGTTCACAGTTAGTAGATAATAATAACAAATCAAACACTCGACATAATCAAAACGATAACGCTCGCGCTGCTCCAAGCAGCGATCAGCCTTTCGCAAATGGCGGCGGGTGACGGATGTGCTCATCGATTGCAGTCGAACTAAGGCGTTTACGGAGATGGTTGTGAACATATGTTTCAATTATATTTGTGATGAACAATCTGGCAGCACTGAACAAAATTATTTTTAAATTCAGTTTTTAGTCCCACACGTGATGGTTATTTAGCCAGTTATACTGAATTCCATAGAATGAAAGTCTTCGGTCGTACGGTCACAGTACCATGGAAAAAATCTTTTTCCCGTGGTCCGGTTGACCGCCGGTCAATGACCGGACAATCGGACGGGACCACGGGCAATGAGCGTTTTATTTGTAATTTTAATATCGGGACATTCACATTTGTCTTGGCTGGGGTCTTTACAATTAATGAGAATTGAGAATATACTTTAGTGCACAGAAAAAAGAAGTAAATAGAAATGCTATGTAGGCGGTTCCCGACCACCACAATTATGATCAGCAGCCCTAGAGCGGAACCAGTTGAGCTCTTAATTCTACTGCGACAGCACGTACGCCACTACATTAAAGTGGACGTGTAACAATTTAATAACGCCATAATGTGCCGTTTTAGAATGAAATAATAGTAGCACTACAAAAAAAATATCAAATGGAAGTATTTCATTTCACAGGTAAGTGTTATTTTATTATTATTTTACGAAATAAAACAATTTTGGGAGGATCACAAATTAATTCTATTATTACAGTCAAAAGACAACTAAATCCTTATCGTAATAAAGTATAATTTGCACTAATTGGGTTAGCGCTACTCAACCCAACATGAAGTTGCGTTAGGTAATTTTCGACTTTGTCAGTTAAAATTAATTTAGACGACATCTAGCGTGCTGTTGATTTGCAATGAAATAAGTTATAAGTATATAGAGATCTAATACCAAAATGAAGTCTCACGTTTAGAATTTAAGGTGTATTTTCAAATGAGCTGTATTTGACTATTGTGCTTAGTAAACTGAGCTATAAAATGCCAATGTGATAATAATTACATTTGTAGTGCAAAATACGATAGACATCTTACTTGTGTGAGTTTGCCGACAATAGTGGTTCTGCGTAATACTGTGTTTAAGCCCTTTCCATTTACTTCTGTCTTCTGTGCTTTAGTGTTTTGTTGTAATCAGGGTTGCCAGATTTTTTCAGCCTATAAGGGACAAATAGTTAAATGGGCAAAAAATACGGGATTTCAGTTTTTTACCCGGGATAAATAAAATACAAAATTATATAGTGTAATTTTTTTATATTTTTCCGGGGATCGGGTCAGTTTTAACATATTTTTATTCGTTTTAACATATCTGTAAAAATCAATACAATTATAATCGTAATTAAAAACGATCATCAACTCGCTTTTTATTAAATTAGGGGTACATTTATTTCTTACATCAGTCCACTTGAGTACCATCTGCTGTAACGTTACGCGTTACATATTAACATAAATACACATTAATAACCTCCTTTTTTGAAGTCGGTTAAAAGACGACACTTCATTAGGCGTTCGTATGAATGAGCGACAGTCTCCAAACTAGCCTCCTTATAGTGCGGTGTCATCTCGTGTTTGTACACTGGACTATGTGACTGGTACCTCACCCAACTACCGTTCTCCACACATCCATTCACTCAATATGAACAAAAGGACAAAAGGAACAAAATAGTAAGTTGTGCAATCAGCGGAAGCACTCTAGCGGAAGCCCTCTCGCTCCACGTGCACCTCTGTAACATTCGAGGTCTGCACGCAAATATTGAACCAGTCCGATACCACCTTGAGACTGAGAGCCCGCACTTGCTATTCCTCACGGAGACGCAAATCAGAAGTCCCGCTGACGCAGCCTATCTCTCTTACCCAGGCTATGTACTGGAGCACAGGTTCAAGTCGCGCGCCGGTATCTGCGTCTACGCGCGCGATGACATCTGCTATAGGCGTCTCCGTGACCTTGAAAGTTCCAGATTCTCCGTTCTGTGGATTTTGGTCGACACCAGCTTAGAGAAGATACTCTACGCCGGCGTCTATCGCTCGCACACCGGGGACGAAGAGACAACTCAGCTGTTTCAACACCTCAGTGAGACGGCAGATCTGGCTCAATGACGATATCCCACAGCTCAGCTTGTTCTTCTGGGGGATTTTAATGGTCACCACTAGGAGTGGCTATTCCCATACCAGAAGACGGACCAAGCAGGCAGAGAGGCGTATAACCTTGCGATGTCGCTAAATCTCATCCAGCTGGTCAAGGAACCTATGCGAGTACCCGACGTTGACAGCCACACAGTCACACAGCCAACTGCTTGGACCTTTTGCTGACGAATGATCCGGACAGATATTCCATTTCGGTGTCTGCACCACTTGTGGTTCCGATCTCTGTCTGGTGAAGTTTGTATCGTCTTATACTCCGCCAGATCCTAGCCCTAGAGGCACACGGCGGGTATGGCGGTACAAGTTGGCAAAATGGGAAGAGATGCGGGATTTCTTTGCATCTTACCCTTGGCGGCAAGTATGCTTCTCTTCTTGTGACCCAACAGACTGCGCAAATCCGTTACGGAGGTGATAAATCAGGCAATGGAATATTTCATTCTCATCTCATCTCTGCCTCCACTGTTGAAACCGGACGGATCTCTAGCTCACACTGCAGTAGAAAAAGCGAATCTATTCGCAGGTCTATTTGCGGACAAATTCACGTCTAGATACCTCGGGAGAAACGCCTCCAAGTATACCTCATTGCGGCGCAACTATGCAGGACATACGCATCAATCAAAAGGAGGTGCTTAAGACACTTATAGGTCTAGACGTGAACAAAGCTAGTGGTCCTGATGGTATACCAGCTATTGTGTTGAAAGCCTCCGCACCTGAGTTGTCCCCGATTCTGACTCGTCTTTTCCGTCTTTCTTTGGAGACTGGTATAGTCCCTAAGTGCTGGAAGCTTGCAAACGTTCAGCCTGTTCCTAAAAAGGGTAGTCGTGCCGATCCTAATAACTACCGGCCTATTTCGGTTACGTCCATTTTGTGCAAAGTCATGGAACGTGTACTGAATAGGAAGCTCATGGCATACCTTGAAGACAATAACCTCCTCAGTGACCGACAGTACGGATTTCGCCGAAATCGGTCGACTGGGGATCTTCTCGTGTATGCCACACACATTCTGAGCGAGGCCATCGAGAACAATGGTGAGGCCTTGGCTGTGTCTCTCGACATTTCGAAGGTTTTTTGATAGGGTTTGGCATGACAGTCTCCTTAACAAGCTTCCATCAAGGACTACCTGCCTCCTTCTGCTCTTGGATTAAATACTTCTTGAGAGAACGATCGATTCGAGTGGTGCTCGTCCGATCAAATGGCAATAAACGCTGGCGTACCTCAAGGGTCTATACTCTCCGCTACTCTCTTCCTGCTGCATATTAATGATCTGCTGAAACCTGGTATCTTAGGGTATGCAGATGACAGCACAGTTGTGGAAAGATACACTTCTGGTCTAAGAGCCAAAAAGGCGGAAATCGAGGCGTTGAGAGAAGATATGGTTGTGAGTATGAATAAAGCTCTAGAAGCTGTGTCCGACTGGGGGGACGAAAATCTCGTCAAATTCAACGCCAACAAGACTCAAGCCTGCCTTTTCTCCGCCAAAAAGAGTGAGTTTCTTTTGTCTCTTTCCTTTCCGAAACGTACCCATATCATTGGCAGACCGTCTTGAACTGCTAGGACTCACGTTAACCCCAACAATGAACTTTAAGAGCTACCTTGAATCTAAGGCTAAGCTGGCTAGTAAAAAGCTTGGCATCATTATTAAGGTTAGGCGATACTTCTCACCGGGACAACGGACTGCTGCATCTGTATCAAGCACAGGTCCGATCGTGTATGGAGTACTTCTGCCACCTTTTTGATGGATCAGCCAAGTATCAGCTAGAAGCTTTGGAGTCAGTGGACCGGCGAGCTGTGAGGTTAATCGGTGACGACAAACTAACTGCCAAGAAGCTACTTAGTCTCGAGCAGCATGAGAAGTAGCATGTCTGTCTATTTTCTACAGGATTAATTTCGGGGAATGTGCGCAAGAGCTTCATGACCTAATTCCACCCTCCCCATTTCACTACACCCCACATTCTTGTTGCGTAGTGCACAAGAATGGAATTCTTTGCCGCCATTTATGTTTCCTGAGACCTACAATCTTGGAATTTTCAAGGTTAGAGTGAATAGATATCTTCTAGATCGACGAGCTCCATCCTCAGTCACACCGTCGCTTAACATCAGGCGAGTTGGTGGTCTATCGTAGATTTATCTTCTATAAAAAAAAAAACGGTTTATGAAGGAAAATATAAAAAAATATATGATTTCTCCCTGTTATCTACTAGTTTGTACGGAAGTCTCGGTAGGCGAGTCTGACTCGCACTTGTTCGGTTTTATTTTATACTGTGTTGGTAGATGGTAGCGAGATGGTTGGATGGCTAGGTAGGATGGTAGAAGGTAAACCTAAACTCATGTTGAAACTGTCTTTGTAAACTATGTGCCAGTCTATATTATTTTTGTAGTGTAGCAACATCGTAGTTTCGAAAGTTCAATTTCGCATGGCGGACGTGCAGTAAAGAGTGTTATTTGTTAGTGATCATTTCAAGAATATCTTGTTGTAATTCCTTATGGAAAGACTAATTCTGATGCTGTTATTCCTCTGTGGCCGTGCCCTTTTCATTCCTTAACATCAGATGATGTTAGTGTGTTAGTTTTAGTTGCATTATTGTGAACTGCATAGTGTTTCTCAAAAATGGGAAAATGTGACGAAGCTAATGTCGAAGTTAGCATGGGGGACTCGGCGTCCCCCATGAAACCTGACAATTTTACATTCACGCCGCCTCCGGAGGCCCCAGTGTTCGAGCCAACGGCTGAAGAATTCCTGGACCCGTTGGCTTACATCAGCAAAATAAGACCTATCGCCGAGAAGTCTGGCATTTGCAAGATAAAACCACCAGCGGTTAGTGTATTTATTTGTTCCAATGTCTTGTATTTTCCATAATTCATCGTAAAATCCCCTGTATCACCAGTCATTATCCGTTTTTACGTGGTTTTCTAACCCTAAAATACACGCGAATTGTATTGTGATGCAACCATATTACTTCGTATTATCCAGCTACTCGTTATCAGAATTCGTTTTAAATCATTTACGTGTTTTGAAAACGTGTCAAAGCACGATAAAAACGTAGGGGAAGCTAAAAAATGTGGTTTATTTTTGAGGAAATGCAATTGCATATTGAGTGAAGAATTGGTTGCCATTTTGTGTAGTGCCCTCCTGCCTACGATGGTGTAGATAAAAAAAGAATCTCCTCCGCTTTTTGTGGCGGCTAACAGTACTGGCCACTACAGCTGCTGGGGAAATGCAAATTTAGACTTGAAAAATGATATTTTTGACATAGGTAATCCAATTGCCTTAAATTTTTTTATTAGAAAAGTTTGCTTTGTCATTACATGACTAAAATTAATGAGATACAAGACCTATTCGATTTCTCTCTACCATTTAACTACAATATTCATCATATAACAAGTTTTGTTAGATTTACTCTGATCTTTTTTATTTTCCTACATTCACAGTTACAAAACTGTCAACTAAGTCAATACAATGTAACCTACCACAATATACATACAGCTATTCCTTGTTCTTATCCTGGCAGTTAGTACTGATTTGTGAATCTTACGAGTAGGTATAAAAAGGCTATTAAAATCATAATTAATTGGATTTATTTTTTAATTGTTTTGTTCTTAAATGTACTTGTTTTATGTTTAAAGAATGGATAACACTGCAATCAAAGCTTTCTAGTTATATTATTATAGCTATATAATATCTTATTCTTATTAATAAATGTATGATTATACCTATGAATACTTGCAATTGTTTATTTAGTTTAAATTATTGGATTCACATTTTAACTAAAACAAATTAGAAATGGCATACAGGCTAAGTTACACAATAAATTAATTAATATAATTTGACATAGAGACAGGAGTATATAATATATGTATATTTATTTTTAATATTCTGATTTACTGTGCTATATATTGAAATTCAATTATTCTTTAAATATGTGCAAGTGTGTGTGATAATATATTCAATGAAGTAAATTAATTAGATTCTATATTATAAGCAAACAGAACTTGAGACTAGAATGACTTTTAACCTATGACTTGCGCTTGACCACCTTGCCTGTCCTATTTTCATGTTAACCATAGTCAGTACCTCTATTCTCAACACTAATTCTGAATCCATCAGGATTCGACAGGATTTTTGGTCAGAAATTATATCACTCTCATTCTCATAATGACAGAGATGGATATCCTATTGGTTGTGAAATTTCAAGTAAAATAAGTACCTTCTAGGTCAGGGTGTGTTTCATATTCAGCCACAACATTCAGGTAAGCTGGTGATCAAATGTAGAGCCATTCTTATAAAGTGAAATGCATTAAATATCAATGAATTGATATCAACCTTATTTACACCTTGAAAACACAACCTTTTCTTTTTAACCTGTTGAGTAACATGGTGTTTTTTTTCTTATATATGACTTCTCACAGCTGATGATTACTTAATATCAGTTAAAAAACAAGTTTCTTCATAAAAAGTTTCACATTTAACTCAAAATAGTAACATTACAAAGCGAAAATTCCTTACAAGATTGAAATAAGGACTGCAATTTAGGAAGGACTAAGTGAGGAAGGTATTTAGGAGTAAAATTTAAAGAAGCATTACTACTATGGAAGAAAGACAACTTTTTCACCATATAGGGTCAATGTGCTAGTTTTCGTCCAGTTAGTGGAGTTGTCAAGTTCGGAAAACAATATAAAATATTTAGACTATGCAATTTGTATAAGAAATTATTGCAATATACTCGTCATATACTCTATTTTGATAAAATGTATTTTTTGTGGTTGTAAGTTTACTGGTTTTTTTTATAATTCATAAAATGCTCAAAATTGCTGTTTTGGCTAGTTTTCGTCCACAAAATTCAGTTCTTGTCCACCTATTAGCTAGTTTTCGACCACTCACTTGGAAACTTTGGAATTCAATAGGAAAATATATACTTAGGTACATTTAAAGAAAGTCAGTGATTAACATTTATTATCTTACATTTTAAACATCTGTAATTATTGAAACATCTCTAATACCTTCAATCTTTAACATAATTTTTTTACTGAAACTATAAAATTTAGGAAAATGAGATCGTATTTTACTTAATGTACACTATATTTTTACTTTAATTATGAGTGTATCTATTACAGTAATTAGTTCGTTTATAGTTAAGTTCTTCTATAGTTATATTAAAAAAAATATGATCTTATTTTCCTTAATATCCTTAATATACACTATATTCATAGATTAATACTTTTATAGTATCACTGGGTAACACTGATTCTTCTGTAACATTGACTCTGTCTTTATTTATTACCTTCTGCAAAGCAAAAACAATTTCATATTAGTATATTTCAAATTTTCATGAAATTTCTGCTATAAACCAAATACCGGTCGTAAACTGACATGTTCCCCTAAGCATTTTTAGTTTCCGACCGCATGATTTTCTAATGCGTATTTTATTACGTAATAAAAAAAAAGTGGACGAGAACTGGTAATTAAATAGTATCCGCACATAAGGTTCAAATTTCTAAATTTCATTTACTTGATTTTCACACATTATTAAATAGCAGAAACAACCTTATTGGACGGAGCCAAGCTAGTCCCCGACCACGCGTTCGAAAACTAAATGTTCTAAGAAAATGGTATTTCAGTTCTTGACCACTTAATTTTGTTTCTTTAATAGTAACATTCAAAATAAAAACGATGTTTCCCACATTCTATAGATCATAAACAAGGTCTACAAACAGTAAAAAAACCCAAAATATTAAAAAATCAATAAAATACTTACTTTGAAAGTCACGGTGTGCCACTATTTGTTTTGTAATATTCACGTATCCACACTGGGTCGATACCAACCGCCAACTGTTGTTTTTTTTTACGAGTTACACATACACATTAGGCTTTGTGTGCTTGTGTGTATATGTGGTTAAGTCTTCAGTCTTGCAAAGAATTTTTTTTTTGTTTGAGTATTGTTAGATTGTCAGTATTGCTATTTTTAAACGATTTGTAAGAACGATCCGTCCGATGGACGAGATCTGGCTGTGGTCGGCGAACTGGCACATTGACCCTATGACAAGACAATTAAAAAAAAATAGGTAATTTAGCTACTCTTTTCTACAAGAGAAGCTTGCTTTTGACCATTAACTCATGTGAAATTAAATAATATTGCAGTCTATTTTGGGGCAATCATTTCATTTTAAAGACAATCACATTACTTATGTTGGAAAAATTGGACTTAGGGCTTTCTATGGCTAAGCTTTATTGGCTTGACTGTAATGGTTACCTTTTTATTTATATATTTGTATAAAATAAGTTTACTATTTCAATTATTTGTTGTTACAATGAGTATACACTGTCTACACAGTTTTTATAACAGTATTTTCCCTGTGTTGTAATCCAATTAATATCTAGTACAATAAGTCTGGTATTTCATTTTCCATTGGGGTTTTCTTACTGAGGAAATCTTTTACTCCTAAATTATATACAGTTATAAAAAAATAAACACTCAACATGTGAGTGTTAAGTCCACAGCTATCTGTATAGTCTAATATATTTTAGTTACAACCTATAAAGATTCTGCCTAAAATTGTCTGTGGCAGAAATGTCATCTGACCAAATTTTCAGACTAAGTATAAATCCACTTTTATGGCTAAGAATCAAACATGACTGTATTAGAAGCAAATGCTATAGCTAATTTGACGCCTCATATGATGTACCATATGAGGCGTCAAACAACCTCAGATCTTTGAAGCTTTGACTACCCGGTAAGGGAAAATAAATGTGATTTTATGGTTGTTAAATCTTAACTCATAAATTACAAAAGCTTAGTAACTCTGTTTCCTATTCATGATCAAACAGCTGAACATTTTATGACATTTAATAATGACTACCTGGGGATGGACATAAACTTCATGTTACTCGTATCATTATCATCACCGTTCACCTTCATCATTGTTTATCTTTACTATGGATAAAACTGCAGGGCACAGCTAGTAGTAGTATGTAAAAATAAGCATTTGTTTGTTACCTTGTCACAATCAAACAATTGAACCATTCTTTATCAAATTTGGCATAGAGGAAGGTCTTATTATTTATTTATAAAGGATCTAATCTGTTAGTTTTTTATCACTATGCACGTGAATCCACTAAACAACCTAATATTACATTTAAATAATAACACTCATTGAATTTGAAAAAACGTACACATAAGAATGAAATACATTATACTATCTATACATAATTATATGTTCATACTTATGTTTTTGTACAATATTGTGTAATCTATTAGGTAGTATACTTTAGTAAATATACCATAACATGACATTTCCAACTTCAAGGTAAATTTTGCATATCTAATAATTCACAAATAAAAAAAAATCTTTAGCAGCTATTGGTATAACTACAAAGTCAAGTGATCAGGGATATTTAAGCAAAAAAAAAAATGGATATTACATGGACATAAAAATCATTTATTATACATATGTAGTTATTATATACTACATTATCCAATCATTTATTATACATATGTAGTTATTATATACTTGTTTTTGGTCCCCAATCTCACTTCTCTTGTTTTTGGTCCCCAATCTCACTTCTCTTTAGTAAAAACACGAATTTTTGTGTGCATTTATGTTTGTTGCTATTTCATGGTCAACCAGCTGAACAGATTTAAGTGCAATTTGGTATGGATGTAGCTTATACCTTGGAATAATAAATAGCCTATTTTGTATCCTAAAAAATTAAACATTCCAGTGGGAAAGTGAGTGAAACCGTGTTGAGCAGCTAGTTGCTTTTAAATAACTGTCAAGATAAGTCATAATTAAACTAAATTCTAAGATAGTTAAAGTTTCACTAGAAATTATTAGTTAAGGATTATTTTTACCTGGACTTGATTGGCACAGGATGAGGCAGATGGCATTATAAAGGAGCATTCGCATATCTAGAGATACTTTCTATGGTGGGTCTGGCTCGTAAGATCTCTATATAGTTAGATGGGTAACCCAAAATCCTACGGTGGGCCTGGCCCATCCGGCCCGCCTTATATACGCCCATGTAAGAGAGAGGCTTGAGAGTAGGATACATAGGTCTTGGACGGTGATGGTGATGATGATTTTTATTTATATTGAAATAGAATTCTCAATGAGAACTATTAGAATAAAATAGATTGATAGATAAACTCTTTATTGTACACGACTTAAAAGTAATAACAAAGTACTTAAATAGACTAGTGCAACAACAGGCGGCCTTATCGCTAAAAGCGATTCCAGGCAACCATGATAAAATTAGTGCTACATTGTGAATACAATACACTAATAACTCCGTTAAGTAGTTTTGACCAGCCTACATCCTAAATAAAGTTAAGTGTGATCTTTCTATTCAAATTAACCTAGTTTCAACTGACACTGTTTAGGACTGTATAATACTTATATATTGATCTAAACTGAGAGTGCAGGGCCTCAAGGCTGCTAATTGAATATCACTCATTCGCCATCCGCTGATACAATTAAACAACTATTTTGACAAATTGTTAGTCTATTTATATAGTGGTAGACTAGCAATTCATCATAATTTGTCGATCAATCGTATCAGCGAGTGATCTTCATCTTCAAATAGCAGCCTTGAGGCCCAGATGACTACAAATAATAACGCTGAAATATTAAAGATGTTTTGAAATATCACCTGTCACTATAATATTACATGTATCTACATATATCAAAACAAAGATAAAAAAATCACAATCTCTAATCATATTTATAGATTTTTTTGTTCATCATCATCATCATCTCAGCCATAAGAAGTCCACTGCTGGACATAGGTCTCCCCCATGGATTTCCAAAAAGACCGATTGGAAGCGGCTTGCATCCAGCGTCTTCCCGCCACTTGTATGAGGTCATCTGTCCATCTCGTGGCTGGTCTTCCTACGCTGCGCTTGCCGGTACGTGGTCTCCACTCGAGAACCTTTCGGCCCCATCGGCCATCAGTTCTACGTGCTATGTGCCCTGCCCACTGCCACTTCACAACTTGCTAATCCGCTGTGCTATATCGGTGACTCCTGTACGTCTACGTATGTCTTCATTTCTGATTCGATCTCGTAGAGAGACTCCGAGCATAGCCCTCTCCATAGCTCGTTGCGCGACTTTGAGCTTCCTTTGTTCATTACTATCTAATTGTATGATAATATTAGAATTAAAGAATTAATAAAAAACTTAAATACCAATAATTTAATTTTTTGAAGTTTGATTTGATTTTTGAAATATGATCAAGATAGTATGAAATTGATGGCATTTCGTTATCTATTTTTAAAATATTGTACGGGTTGCTCACGTTTATTTATGAGTCGAAATCACCGACAATAGTTTCATCCGCATACGGCGGTCTTTTGCACAAAGAGCAGCGCAGACGTCACTCCCGACGGATATTTTGTCTGGTACATTAGAAACCCATAAAATATTGTAAAGATGTGTTACAACCATTTTACTTTCCATAATAAAATTGAATTATACGTCTCATTATTTTTCCTGTTAGCTTTTAATGAAAGATGACTGTTCTGTTCCAGCATTGGCAGCCCCCGTTTGCGGTAGATGTGGACAGACTCCGGTTCACTCCTAGGATACAGCGTCTCAATGAACTCGAGGTAAGATACCACTAACTATAAATTAATTATGCTGAGCTGGGGCTGGATTGTGGCAAAAACATGTGTTATTTAGTTTCCATTGGTGTGTATGTTTTGTTTTCTTAATAAATTGATGTACATATATCTATGTCTATGTAACTTGCAGCTCTATCAGAAACTTTCAACCTTTGTTTTGTATGAAGTATAATTTCCAACAACTTTAGACTACAGAAGGTTATTATGGTGTCATTTTACTAAACCGAAAACAAGTAACATTGTACTAATTTTAAACCGATTTCCGAAAATAAGGAGTTTCTCAATTTGATTGTATGTTTCTTCAGCGATTACTCTGCCAATAATGAATTGTTTTTATGATTCTTTTTTGTTTTGTAGGTGGTCCCATATACATTTTATCAAAAGTGGTTCAGTACTTTGTTTTTTTTAAATCTAATATCAAAGCACTATTATTATTAACGGGATATTTACCGTGGTTCGCGTTAATAATAATAGTGCTTTAATGAATGACCGTGAATGTGTGATGAATGAGTGACCGAAAGTTTAAAAAAGAGAAATAATATCATCCAAATAGAAGAGTTTTTTTAAACTATATATAGTTTAAGTTTTTTTAAACTATATGTAGTTTTATTACAAACAACTTTTATTATCAAATATATTATGGTTATACAGCTCAAAATATAACACAACTAACTTCGCCAAAAAAACAGTTCTTTCATACATTTTGCTAGTCGGTGAAAAATGGGAATGGAAAATAATGTTATTTTTCTTTTAGCTAGTTTGATTAGTTTCCATAGTAAAAGTTGTTCTAAATGTTGGGTACGGTCACCTTTATTGGCTTAATACACTGAAAACTGAAATTACCCTGTGTAGTTGTATAACCAATAATATTATTGTAGTTTCATATAATGTTTACTCATATTCTGTCTCGCTTTTTATAAACACATTTTGGAAATCTTTTGAAAATTGAATACCGGGTGCAATTATACCAGCAAAAAATGTGTAAATTACACGTTACATACAAATGATCTGGTATATATTATAAAAAGCAAGCTGGACAAAAATTACAAGTCACTGTATGTCACTATTAATTAGCATGCACATTTTAGAGGTAAGTCTCGGTAAGATTATTTTGCAGAGTTAGCCTAGGTAGGCCACAATAAAGATTTCAGGGTGACAAAGGTTCATTATCTGACCTACCATCAGATGGATGGCCTTCCTGTTTGCTGTTTTTATAGAAAACAATTTTCGCAATGATTATTGCGCTTTAGGTATTAGGATATTAGGATGATTATCGCGCTTTAGGAATGTGTTCGGCGAAAATGACTCATGTTAGTATTCAAAAACCTTTTGTTCCGAGGTTATAGTATTGTTACCTTTTCTCATATCTGTACAATCAGGGAAGTTGTGGAAAATGTATGATAATTTTATTTCCACAGTATTTTGATTTGATCGCTGTGCATTTATTGCAGATTAAGCGAGGTCTGGGTCGAACGGTCTCTAACAAGTTTATTTGGATTATTAGAAAATATTCCAAAACGTCTCCGATAATGACGCACTTATCATCAAACGATTTTTAAAATACAGATTTACTTCATTGAATCGTATGCAATGTATAGAATGACATAAATTACTGTTATTTATCTCATTTCATTATCAGACAAAACAAAATCAGTAAACAAGCTTCTGAAAGTCCTAGAAAAACTAAAAGTCCTAGAAATTCGTAAAATCTTTGCACCGCCTGCACCGTTATACATCTAAATATACCGACCAATCAGCGATGCGACCGGGAATTTCGTACGGACCTACGGACGCGCTGGCGGACGCTGATTGGCCCGCGGGTCACCCCCGCTACCCGCTCACCCCAGTTCATCTTCGATTAAATCCCTCTTTGTGCATAATTCTGATGAAAATTGTAGGAAAGGCTTCGAAGCGATGGGAACTAATTAGGTATATATATTCGTATTCACATATTTATTTATATATCTTAAATCTACGTTTTTACAATATTTATATAAAAAACATTATAAAAACTTATACCTAGGGTGCCGCCGGCAGCAGGGCGGGGCTCAAGCTGCCGGTGTAGCCCCTACGCTACAGAGAGAGGAACCTCCTGGCAATACGTGCCGTGTCCAGGATGACTGCCTTCTGTATCGACCCAACCATCGAGCGAGAGCCTCTTGAGATGTTGGTCGAGGCTCTTCGCTATGACACCGTTTACCGAAACGACTATCGGGACAATGATCGTCGAGTCAACATCCCACATCCCCATTATTATTATTATTTAGTAATAAAATATAGGTGGATTGATGTTACAACAATTTTGAAATATATACAGATTTGTATTAATTATAAGGTAAAGTTTATTTTTAACCCCCGACACAAATAGAGGGGTGTTAAAAGTATAAAGGGTGTATCTGTGGCATCGTAGCTCTCAAATGGATGGACTGATTTTGATCATTTGTTTTCCATAAAAAAAATTTTTTTTCCACAAATTTTAACGGATTTATACGCCCTTATTGTATATAATTTTATGACGCTCAAATTACGATTGCATATTATACGAAACGGCAGGTCATATAATTATGTAAAATATACGCGATAAGTCCGTTAAAATCTGTTTATTTCAATGGGTAACAATCGCGTAAAATTAGAAAACATTTTATTTTCTTTGAAAGAGGTTTTCGTCGAGACTCTTAGCTATGTTTCATCAAAATTGGTTCATCCGTTTTTTTTACCGAGGCTTTTGAGTTTTCTAAACTTGTAGTCGTAAACTATATAATATAATTTCAAAATTGTTGTACTGAGAAATTATCAAGAATACTAGTCAGTCTTCATGATAATTTCCAAAATATTTATGTTGTTTTGTTACCTAACTTGGCCTTAATTTATTTTTCTTTTTAAAAGATTTTTCTGTAGTGTGAGTGATTTTATCTTAGAAGTGATCATACTTGAGTTGGTTCTGTGATTGACATCTTTGTGCCGAAGCGGGTACCAATTACAACAATGAGCTTCAGGAAAAAGAAACCGAAGCATTTTAGTGCTCAGTCAGGTACCATTATTAATTTGAAGTCGCACATCTAACGGTGTATTCCAGCAGCCTTATTCGAGAGTCTGTCCAGCCTCTCATTAGGTAGGGCTAGGTGTGCTTATCACCCTTGATCACTCACTCACTTAACATATTAAGGTCATCTATAAATTAAATGCATAGCCTGACAGTCTTAGAAAAATAAATATCAGAGCAGGAACCAGCATCTGATTTGATGACCATTTCTAATGTGATACTGAGGGTGTGCTAATTCTTCAGTTTCCAAATTATCATCATCATCTCAGCCTCACGAAGTCTACTGCTGAAGATATATTAACTATACAATAATAAAATTAAAAGAAAAACAAAATATGCTACTTAGACTGGTCACTATGGTCAGTCGGGTAGGTAATAAACCCTAGCTTACTCGAGACCGATAACCGAGACGAATCTAATGACATTTCTTATATTGGTGATCTCTTGCAGTCTAAGTTCAGTCTAAAGATTACTACAGAGCTTCCTCTCTCGTTCTGTCTTTCGGAACTATGATCGCGCTATCTTTCTCCTTTGTGGTGGGGAATGCGATTTTAAACTGAAAGATATCTATCAGTCGTCTAACGTATTAGGCTGCAGAGCGTGCTAAATAATTATGCGTACGTTGATATTTTTTTATGCAGACGTGTTTTGTTAATACATAAAAATATCTTCTTTAGGCAGTCGAGTAAAACCGGTTATCAAACAAAAACTTTCTCTGGTACTAGTACTACTGGTTGATATATACCACAGAATACTCCATAGCTGATATCTCCAGATGCAATATTGTAAATGCATAGAGATATATATATTTGTGATGGATGTATTTTGCTTCCGAATATTCGTCGTAATAGTTAACAGGGCCCTCGTATTGATTTATCACGAATATAGGTAACCTAGGTTATCTAGGTCAGTTACTTCGAAATTTCATTTTACTGAAATACACTGCCCTGGTGTACTGTGTAGTGTAATATCTTTTCGCCTAGGCATAGTCGGCGAGTTGTTGAAATCGCGACTGGGTTTAATTTCGACTATGCGAGTAAGCTCCATCGTATAATGTCATCTCAATAATATACACATATTCCTGTTTTAGTTATAAAACCGGACGAGTGCGAGTCAGACTCGCCCACTGAGGGTTCCGTACAAACTAGTAGATAAAAGGGAAATTATATATATATTTTATATTTTCCTTCATAAACCGACAAATATACATCGTAAAAATATATTCGTATGTCTACCTACCTACCTTACCTATGATTAGTGAAAATGCACCTTCAATATTTAATTAGTGCTAAGATAGAGTGTAGGCGTAAGCATAAAATAGGGGCTTAAGCCGTATTGTTTTGCTAGAGGAAATGAAGAGGCGTCACTACTGGCCGATTTATTTATATCTTCGGTAAATGTCATAGAAATTGAGAAATTACATAATAAAAATCGGGTATGTATTGTATATTTAAATAAATAAATGGAAAAGTATCTGTTCAGACAGGGTGAAGACTGCGCGGTATCGAAATCGCGCGATTAGCGCCCGAGTCATTTGAATTGGGCATCATCATAAATTCGGTCAGTCAGACAACCGTGCAGTTTCACTAACCACATTCAGGAAGTTAGTCTCACGTGGCGCTTGCGTCCATTTTGGAATTGGAGAGTCACATCTCTCACGACGTCCGCTTGCTGAACCTCTAGGCTCGAACGTGCGGTTGTCGCTAGTTTGAATGAGTGGTATCTAATTTCTGATTCACCGAAAAAAAAAACCTGGTTAACTTTAAAATGTACTCGATGACGTTCGTATGCAAGTCCCTTAGTTTTTGAACCCAATGACACTCAGTCTGACTAGCCGAATTATTATATATTTTTTTTTTATGTTTATTACCTTTATTCTTAGGCATTCGAGTAAAAATGACGTATTATCTCGCTCCGTTCCTAAACTATTGGGAGAGTTAACTTTCTCTCCGTCTGTTTGATACCTTTGCACGATCAAATGTCTGAATCTATCGTTACGAAACTAGGTCCAGAGATAGCTCCGTATCTGGAGAGGGGTATCATTACTATCCTCACAGTTTTTCATCACTACGCGGGCGGAACCGCAAGGACACAACCGACAACCGACAGTACCCACGCGGCTTCTGTCCATATTGTATACGCTGAACTGATAGTATACGTACTGTTAATATAATTCCAATAGGATTCTCATTATCGATCGTCTCGTCAGTCGTTTCCACGACAGGTCTCTAATAACTTGTTATTTTATAGTTAAAGCCGTGACGCTGTCAAACTATCTTTAGTAGCGTCCTTACAGTGTGGCGCTCGCTATGGTCTGTCTTGATAAGAACTACGATAAAGCGCATTTATTACCTTTGCAATTTTCTTAGCAACTTTCGTGGCCTTACCTTATTTTATTACCACATCATGATTAAACGGCTGAACGGATCCGAATAAATCCAAACATAATCTATATAAAGCAATAATAGGCTTGTTTCCACTAATAACAAATTGCTTGGTTTATAGTTTCTAATTATAAATAAAGAGACGTAGATAAGAAAAAAACAGTCTATTTCTCATAAAAGTTAAAGATTATTAATATTTTTAGAAAATAAATTCGAAAAAATGGGCATTAAGTGACGTGACAGCGAACACCAATCAGAAAGTGTTACGTCACGTCACGCAATTTGTTGTTGACGTTTTCCTACAACGGAGCAGGTTACTATGGTTACTCCGTATTGTTGTGACACTTGATACAAATGTAAACAGTTTGATTTCGCATGGATTTCGCAGACTGTGACGTCATTCAAGACGACATGACACTATTTATCGTTTTCAAATCTAAATTGTTTTTTTTCTTTTAAATACAAAATACGTAATGTAAATATTACTTTTCTTTGAAATACAGGTTTTTTGAGATAAAATATATATTAAAATATAAATTATTAACCAAGTTTTCAAATTTAGTCAACTAGCCTATTGTCCTGGCAGACTGACTGACAATGTACACATTGAAATTAAACAACTTTTAATGGATTTATCACGTATATACACTCTTTTGTATTCGAAACATAGGGGGCATAATGGGCTCCGACAGGGCTAACAGCCGCGGCTAGTCACTGCGACCTTTACAGATCTATTGTGGAGAGGTGCTATAATGAAGCAGGGGATCCTGCTTCATTATAGCACCTCTCCAAGTCTAATGCTGATCATATAGTCAGCGATGCCTTGGGGGAGGAGGGCTCTTAGCCGTAGCGCTTCCCTGGAAAAATTCCAAGTGAAGCCTGCCATAAACAGTATATAACAGTATATACATCTATTCTCACCAGTGATTAATCACGATGCAAAGTGTTTGAAACGTTAGGTTGGAAATGAAATTTGTAAAATATATGCGATAAATCCGATAGATTCTTCTCAAAAAACCAAGTGTCCTTAGATAGCTGTTTAAAAAAATAATTAAAATGGCGGTTTTTTAGTTAATATTTTTTTTAACCAAACCTACCGAGTAGGTTATCAAAATGAAGGAAATTAAAAGGAGATTACATATGTTTACATTTAATTAGGAATAATAAATTGGCAATTCATCATCATCATCATCTCAGCCATAAGAAGTCCACTGCTGGACATAGGCCTCCCCCATGGATTTCCAAAAAGACCGATTGGAAGCGGCTTGCATCCAGCGTCTTCCCGCCACTTGTATGAGGCTAATGTTTTAATTGGCAATTAAAGCATTAAAATGGTTGTATTTATAGTTTTTGATTGCGTATGCAGTCAGTATTTTGTTTTTCTTGTAACACGTAACACTTGTGTGGTAAGTTTAAGAGCTGAATGCCATGTTAACGTCATTCTTGCAGGCCATCACCCGCGTGAAATTGAACTTCCTCGACCAGATCATCAAGTTCTGGGAGCTGCAGGGTTCCGTACTGAAGATACCCACCGTCGAGAGGAAGCCACTGGATCTGTATGCGCTTCATAAGATCGTTAAGGAAGCAGGTGCGTTGAGGATGTCACGGGAGATTACCGGCCGTTATGAGATTTAACGTATGTGTCAGTGTAACGGGCAGAGTGCATTGCCACACAGGTTTTTGAACGTTTACGTTAAAAAAAGTTCGAAATCTTCAAGCTGGTACTTTAGTCTGATTCGGTGTCTTCTAGCTGGTATTCCTAACGACTTCGATGTCTTCTAGCTGGTACTCTTGTCGACACGTGTTTCACGTCTTCATGAAGCGAAACACGTATTGACAAGAGTAACAGCTAGAAGACATCGAAATAGACAAGAGTACTAGCTTGAAGACCACGAAGCAGAAGCACATTAGAAATAGAAGTTAGATTTAATTTTTTTGAATATGAACTTCCACAAAATAACGTCTGATTCAATAAATTTTTAACAAACTTAAAAAAAATGAGGTTCTTAATTAAACTGTATATTTTTTATATTTGTTCAGCTATTACTCTGCCAATTATGCATTGATTTGATGATTCTTGTTGAGTTTGGTAGGTAATAAATAGCTCGTCCGGTGTTGCAGGCGGGTTCGAGGCGTGCTCGGCGGAGCGCAAGTGGTCGAAGATCGCGCGCCGCATGGGCCACCCCCAGGGGAAGGGCATCGGCTCCATACTGAAGAGCCACTACGAGCGCATCCTCTACCCCTACGATGTGTTCAAGAGCAACGGAGCGGCGCACGACAATAAGGATACCGTGAGTATGCTTGGACTTTGTATCAGGCACAGGTCCGATCGTGTATACAGTACTGCTGCCACCTTTTTGATGGATCCGCCAAGTATCAGCTGGAAGCTTTAGAGTCAGTGGACCGGCAAAATATTTTCATTTTTAGAGATTATTGAAAAAGTAATAAAGCGATATTTACAAAATAATTATGGGACCAACTTGGGAGCTCATGCGCGAGATCTGCGGTACTACGAGCCTCTATATCTGGTCGAGTAAATTGGAGATCGCTGACCATGAGGAAACTCTACGAAAACCTCATCAAAAACCCCATCATGGCTATGCCCTCAGATACCATGACAGGCATAACAAACTTCAGGACATTATTTAAGATACAATTATCTGACAGGACGACTTGGAAGGACGACACGCCTAAAGAGTTAAAGTCCGGTGACATAATCTAGTATACAGATGGTTTCAGGAAAGATGGCAGAGCAGGCGCAGGGATATACGGCGGCGACCCTAAGGCCAACCTCACGGTTCACCTAGGACAATACGCCACCGTCTTCCAGGCCGAAATGTACGCTATTATAAGATGCGTACATGAAAACCTGCTCAGGTCATACAAAGACAAAAGGATAGATAGATAGATAGAGACTGCTGACGAATTAGCAAGAGCTGGTGCGGAAAATCCACCGATAGGTCCCGAACCCTTCTGTGGCATACCCATCAGCGGCGCTTATAGTGCCTTAAAGGCCTGGGGACACGACCAGGCACTGAAGCTCTGGGAAAGTAACCCTAGCCTGAGACACTCTAAACTGCTTATAGCAGGCTTCACTGCGAAATTTTCCAGGGAAGCGTTACGGCTAAGCAGGACTCGACTAAGAGTCCTGGTTAGAACCCTTAGCGAACACTGCAAGCTTCACAAACACCTAAACACTATAGGCCTAGGTGAACACATCACTTGCAGGTTCTGTCACACAAAGGACGAAACGCCCATACATGTCCTGTGTTAATGTGAGCCTCTGCACCATAGCAGAAGCCGGCACCTTGGAGGTCACATAATCTCACCCAATGAGATAAAAACCTCCTCCCCCAAGGCCATCACTGACTACATGCTCATCATTGGACTTAGAGAGGTGCTGTAATTAATAGGGAATGTCACAATAAATCTGAAAAGGTTGCAGTGACCAGCCGGGGCTGCCAGAGCCCATTTGGCCCCCTAATGATCGAATAAAAAAATAAAAAAACTTGGGAGCTTTCTCTATACACCAATTCAGGAAACACAAAAATTGGTTCTCTTCAAAATTGAATGACGGAGTAATTCGTGTACATACATTAAAAAAAATACGGTACGAATTGATAACCTCCTCGTTTTTTGAAGTCGGTTAAAAAAACTATAAAATTTACTATATCAGCCCACATCTTCCCATTGCTGAGCAAAGGCCTCCCTTCCCTCCTTCCAAATTTGTCTATCGGCTGGTTTTGTAGAGTAATCCTCGTTGAATGTTTCGAGCTCATCTCTCCACCTCTATTATTATCTATAGATATACATACTAATTTAAAAGGATCGCGGTTAAAGGTTTTACCTAGATAAATTGCATGATTGTACTTAGAAATCTGTTAAAAAATCTAATATTGAATAGAATAAGGGAATATTGAAAACATTTTACAAAAAATTCATTTTGATTCATTTAAGTATTTGATTTTAGATGATATGAATAACCCCTTGTTTTTGGTTGCTTTATTTGTTTGTCACTTTAACCACAGAATACCATAGTAGTATATGCTATATACAGTATGGCTCCCGTCAATCTTAGGTTCCTCACCCTCCCCCCGCGCTCGCTTGTCGCTTTGACTAAGTTTTTTTTTATTTAGAAATAGGTTTGCGGTTGACTGTACGACACGTTTCGCTGTCAGTCGATGAAAGCGTTGCGTGCTTGAAGAGCTCTACAACGTCTCACTACAACTACTTTGTAATTGAAATAGTAGCTGTAAATTTCAATATGTTTTTTTTCTTATATATTATTTAACATCAACATTTATGCGAAATTGCATATCCTCAACAATCTTATCGTTTTGCTTGCCATCTATGTACCTACACACTGATATAAATATAAACAACCTAAATGCATTTCATTATCGTACATTATCAGAGAAAATCATTTCCTGTCCATGTATGTTACAGTAAACTTGTGCAGCGACCTGTTATTATACTACGAAAATCGCTCTGTCGGATATTTTGTTTATCTTTTTATATAACACTTATAATATGTGTGCATATGTAGAATAGTGTATAAAAGTTAATCTCTAACATCGAACTTCTGATACTAGAGGCGGCTAAAAAGTCCGGTTGAGTATATCAATCGAACTTCTGAGCCTTAAAAGTTCATTACTCAGAATTTGTGAAATTGTGTTTATATATCTTAATAATATATATCATGTAACAATACCTATAAATTCAATGTTGTTAAATAACCGCTGTACAAAATTTTAAGATTTGAGAAAGAGTAACGGGCAAAATGTAAACCTGTAATGTAATAGCTACTTTTATTCCTACTGCATAAACTGATTTTGCCCAATTACCGAAATGTTTCATATACATATAATTTCATAATGAATTTAGCTGTTTTAATAAATTTAACTAGTTTGAGTGGTGTCTTCAGAATTTATCACAATATTCACATTTAAACTTAAATACGACAAATTTCGATTCCAATATTTTTTGTCCCACAGAAAATAGAGGTGAAATCCGAGCAGAGTCCCGAGAAGGCGAACAACCCGACGACGCGGTCGCGCTCCGCGTCCAAGTGCCCCGCCCCCGCCGCCCCCGCCGCCGCCGCCACCCCGCCTCCCCCCGCGCGCCGCTACAAGGGCGCCGAGCCTGAGCCCGCGGCCGAGGGCTCGCACACGGAGGGCGCGCTGCCCGGGAACAACGATAGAGGACTCAAGACACCCGTCAAGGAGGAACCGAACCTGGAGACTAGACGGAGTCAGTATATTTTACAACAACATTAAACTATGTCAATGCTCTTTCTGTTGAGCGAGGTCAGTGACTCCGAGTCGAACGCCGAAAGTTTAGATATTAACACTATTATTTTCAAACAAGGTTTTTTTCCTGAAAATAATAATACTTGATAATGTAGATTTCGGTGAATCAGGAACTGAAACAGGTTATAATGTAGAGTTTGTAATTTATTAATACATATATATGATTACCTTAAATTGTTAACTGTGCCTTATCTTAACACATAAATGAAGTATTATGCCTCATTTAATGTTTACAAGGACGCCATTATTCTATGAAAGTCTCATGTTTGAGACACAGACGAATACTAAGAAGCGACCGGGGAGTGGAAATGCCGTGCTGATTATCGCCTTGTGGTAGCAAACTTACTTGTTGCCTTAATTTTTGCTAGGATTGACGGCCAACTCGCCTGACAGGTTCGTCTCGGCACCTGTTGCTATCATCACTTCCTAACTAAACTTATTAAAGTAATTGTCTGTTCCTCTGTATTTTTGTTTTCTTTTTATAGTTAAACAATTGCAGTAATTGTTATGAAATTTGTTCAAAATTGTTTAGGACCTGGAGAAGGACATATGCTATATTTTATCATCATCATTGTTCCTGATCAGTACGCGTTTGGAACGTGAAGGTGGTCGCTCATAAGAGTTATTGTCCCGTAGGTCCCCGCGAGAACAAATGGATGTCTGCGGGCGGCAGCTGCGGCGCGCGCGCTCGCGTCACGCGCTCCACGCGGCTGCGTGAGCATCGCATGTCCAACATGACGGTGTCCGTGACGCCCGCGCCCGTTGCGCCCGCGCCGCAACCGCACCCGGACGACCCGGTAAGTCTGAATGGGATAGATATAGATATTTTTGATCGCTAGTGGAGAGTGAGAGGGGTTACTTTCATTAGTGCGGGAGCCGGGAGCGGCATCCGGTGAAGGCGGACTGTCGTGTCGTGAGTGCCTAGTGAATGAGATTTCTTAACTTATGGGTGAATAGTGGGGGTAATTATGGTGGGTGGTGAATGATATCCTGTTTGAACTTATCCAGGAAAGACAAGTATGCGCCGTGGCCTGTGTCTTTGTAGAGGGAAAGTAATAATGTTCCAGAATTGTGCCTCAGGTAAGGAGTTAGGATAACACCTGCTAGTCTTTGGAGATCCCGACATCTACTCTCAAGACTTAGAAGCTGGTCTCCGAGGAGTTTTAATCTCACATAAAATTTATTTAGGATCTTTCAATTGCCTTCAACAAAATAGCGGTCACTTGTCATCGGCAAGCCCTCCCGTTCTAGGTTCTCCCGTTTCCTAACATGTTAAATTATGACCGTTTTTGTCATACCTGGGGTCTCTAATTCTAATTAAAAGACACGGTGCGTATGAGTGAGATAGCATGACGGCGGCGTGATCTTGATGTGTCTATTCAGATCATGATTACTCTCTAAGGCCTGTAAGGGTCGTCGACCGCAGTACAGTACCAGGGTTGCAGAAATAGCAAGACAGTGATATATTCATTTATCCAGCATGATTCCGAATAAGGAATGGATGTAGTGTCTTGGGCCATACTAAAATATGTATATTATGATAGCTTTGATATAATTTTTTCTGTTTTGTGTTTGCTTCTTATGTAAATTGTATCCTGTTTGGGAGTGTCTATTTGTGATTCAATGTGGCTTACCTTTGCCGTGTATAATGTATAATATCTTATTTGGTTCATTTGGAATACGTCTGCCAACTACCATTTGCGACTTGTATATGGATAACTATGCTAACTATAGCTTAGTGAACTTTATCTGTCAGCTTAGTAAAATTAACTGTCACTGCTATCCCACATTTTACCCTCTTATCCCCTCTAACCCTCTAATACCCTCTCCCTTCCATTTAACCCTTTAACCAAGGTCAAATGTGGCGTTACACGACCTCATGGCCTCTGATGCTCTGCCTACCCCATAAGGGAAATGAGTGATTTTATGTATGTATGTAAATATCTTTATAACACAAATTTAACCAGTATGTTTACTTATGAACGGGTTTTATGTTATTTGTGTGCGTGTGGGTGGTGATCTGTGTTCATGTCATGTATAACCCACACGTGTGTGTACTGTGTGCGTGTGTGCGTGGTGCGCCTGTGTAACGCTGACGCGTGTTGTCCGTAGTGCGGGCGGGTGCCGGGCGCGGCGGCGCTGCCCTGCGCGCGACCGCTACCGCTGCACGCTGATGACCCGGTATGTCGCGCGGTACTAACTGAACTTGTTTGTATCTTTGTATCTTTTAAAGGAAAGGGGAAAAGTTGCCTGGAAGTCATGGATTTGGTGTTCGATGATGCTTTATATCATTGATATTGCAAGAGGACTTCGTTTTGATGCTGGTGAATTGGCTAACTGGTTTTTTTTTGTCTTAACATGGGTTACACTTAACGCCCAGCATAAGTTCAATTTGACTGATGCATTGACAAACGTAAAGTAGACCATCTGACCTATTGACTGTTGGGTGACGGTCGTGCCATGGATTAGTCATGTTTTGTATATAGTGTCCCACTGTTGGCACGTGCCATACTTTTATTGTAAAAATGGTTAGGCCACCATGATGGTCAAGTGCGGGTTCTCTCTATATCTACAGTGTGATTTTGTTATGATTACATTTGTCAACTCGACCTGACCAAAAGTGACGATGTAGTTGAAGATTGATCATAAGTCTATTTACTCTTATGTGAAGAGACAAGGTTTAATCCATTAGTGAACACCGAGAATGGACATGACTTCCACTCATTAGCAGTTTATATTACAAAACAGTTGCAGTATCATTTCGTGCGGACTTTTTAAAGTTCATTGTGTAGGTGGAACGTTTTGTCTCGATTCCTCATGATATAAATCAGATGACGGGATCGGTGCATATAGAATAATAGTGATTCAAGTATTAATATGTGAATAGATTTATTCTAGGCAAGCGCGCTCGATCATAGACCGTAAGTCGCTTAACATTAGGCGGTCAAGCGCAAGCCTATATTTGAATAGAAAAAAAGGGCGTCTAAGTTCTTTGATCGATAGCGTCGATTCTTTAGAGACTTTGCAGACACGCCTTAAGCGGATTTTCTATAATTAAAGGCCTCTGTAATTTTACTATGTGATGTGTACCCCGACCAAAAAATAAGTACTTAAAAACTTTTTAAGTTTATGTAGTATTTTTTATTTAAGTAAACGGTTTTATTGAAAATGAAGATAATAATGTAGGTAATGTGTTTACTGTATTCTACTAGAAAAGCCCCTTCATTTGAGACCTATATTGTGGGGGTTGTAAAAAAATATGAAATCCGCTATTTTGTGGCGGCGGCCATATTGAATTTAAAATAAATATATTTCATTGTATTGTCATCTAAACTAAAGGCATGTACCAAATATCAGATCAATCTGTCAACGGGAAGGGGGTCAAATTTAGTAATCGAAATTTGACCCCCTTCCCAAAAAACGACAACAAACAGGGTAAACTAAATAAAACCATTTAAAAAAGGAGGTGTTAAGGTTGACGTGTGTGTCTGTGTATGTCACATCAAAATGGTGTAAGTTAGTATGTCTGGTGTTATATAAGTGTGTGTAACTTGGCGCTGCGTGTCGGCAGCTCGCGAAGTACATGTGCCGCGTGTGCGGGCGCGGTGACGTCGAGGAGCAGATGTTGCTCTGCGACGGGTGCGACGACTCCTACCACACCTTCTGTCTGCTGCCGCCGCTCGCGGACGTGCCCAAGGGCGACTGGCGCTGCCCCGTCTGTCTCGCCGAGGAGGTAACCTCTACTCTACTCTACTTTACCGACATCATCGCGTGCGTGCGGTGCTCGCGTGCAGGGGCTTGCGTGGAGGACTTATTACGGAGATGTTAATGCGAAAAAAAAACTTGTGTTCTTGTGTAAAGTTATTATTAACTTCATCATTCATCTTATTAACTAGGAAAATTACTTTCTACGGCGCCTAGAGCATGCGTGGAAAAGTGCATTTTATCTCCTAGGACGGAAAGTAATTTTAAAATTAGAATGTAACGGAGTTACACTTTTTCAGTAATAAAACTTTCCTAACTCATACTTATGAAGAATATTATGCCTTCTATGCTAACTGTGCCAAGCCTATTATAAGAAAAAAAAAAAACTTAGTACGATGTAATTTACGTACATTTTGTTGTGAAACATTCATAAAATGATTAAATATGCTTTTTTTTTGTTTAATAGGATATACTTTCTGATTGGTCTCATGGAAATTTCATCAAAATTGGTTCAGCAGTTTGGTTTTTAAAACAAAATCGCGGATTTTGAAGTCTGTGTACAGTTTTTTAAACTATAAAATTATCTAGTATACATCAAACAACGATTTAGTTACAAGTGTAGTTTGTGTCGTAGGTATCGAAGCCGACAGAAGCGTTCGGTTTCGAGCAGGCGTCGCGCGAGTACACGCTGCAACAGTTCGGCGAGATGGCGGACCAGTTCAAGTCGGACTACTTCAACATGCCCGTCCACGTGAGTGCTCGCGACACCACCGACTAAACTGCTCGTGGAGATAATGACCTCTCGCCGCGCGCGCCACATGCGTCGCAGTTCAACCACACACGACGTAACCAGCACATTTCGTGACTGAAAATACGAACAAATCCGAGTTTATTAAAAGTGAAATCTAGCTAGATCGATTTATCGTTCTAAACTACCTACATAACAAATTTCGACAAAATCGTTGGAGCCGGATCCGTAATCCTTATTTTGTGTAATATTTTTTTTACAAGTATTGCTCGATGAAATATTACTACAATTTTGTTTTTTCTAAAAACATTATTACGAACAATAAAAAGTCGAATCACTTAAGCCATTCTCGAGTGAAGTGACCCACTTGACAACAGTAACAGCATTTAACTTTTATTTTAATTACATTAGAAGAATTATGCTCTTAATTTACTTTTTTTTTAATTTGATTGGTGATTACGTTAATATTCTGCTAGATGGTGCCCACGTCGACAGTAGAGAAGGAGTTCTGGCGCGTGGTCTCCTCCATAGACGAAGACGTGACCGTCGAGTACGGCGCTGACTTGCATTCCATGGACCACGGCTCCGGTGAGTCAACCACAACGCCTGTCAACAAAAATATGATTGGTCTTGCTTATTTTATGTTTTAAAGAATGTTTTATTTATCGCCTTACATAAAACTTGTAAATCTTGACTAGATATAAAGTATGCTCACAGTATTCTTTTGTCTTAGCCTAAGGGCCCTTCTCCATGTGTCCACGGCACTGAGTCAGCAATAGAAAATGGCGTCAATGCTGTGAAAAAATAACGATGTAGCTTCAGCATTGGCATATTGGCATATTGTGGCAGCGTTACGACACCGTCGGATTTTCTTATCACGTCTGTGCTGATAACGAAACGTTACATAGTGACGACACCGACGTTGTTTACCGGTGTCAGCTCCGTGCCGTAATTACCCACGTGAAGAAGGACCTTAAGGGTCAGCGCTATAACAGTTATTTTTATCGTTTGATAACTCTGGAGTACCTAAATTTGTTCTCAGTGGTCCCAGAAGTTTTATGTCTGTCTATGTCTAATGGTTGCGTGTGTCAGGTTTCCCTACGAAGTCGTCAGCGCATCTGTACCCTGGCGAGCAGCAGTACGCGGAGTCCAGCTGGAACCTGAACAACCTGCCCGTACTTGAGGGTTCCGTGCTCGGACACATCAACGCTGACATATCCGGCATGAAGGTACTATACATAGTCTCGCCACTACAAGTCCACTGATGAACGTAGGTCTCCCCCATGGATTTACAAAATTACCAGCATGTTTTGCCACTCGTATAAAGGCTTCTGCCCACCTTGTGGCTAGTCTTCCTAAGCTGCGCTTGCCGGTGCGTGATCTCCAGTTGAGGACCCCACCGGCCGTCAGTTCTACTTGCTATGTGCCCTGCCCACTACTATGCATATGTACGGCATGAATGTACATAACTATCATCAACACAACCTACGATTACGATTTCCGCTCTTCTGAATATGTAATATGTTTATTTACACACTCACTTTATTTCACATAGCATCATTTCGCATAGCAATCTTACAGTACTCTATTTAAAAATGCGCTCTACAGCGAAACTTGTTCACTATCCACTCGGACATAATATCGCATTAGAGTAGACGATCGCTTCGATGTTCATTCGTTAATCGCGCAGAGTAAAACTACTGCTGAGACTCAGCCTCGTCTGTTCCCAGGACAGTGTAAATATATTTGCAATTGATTACTGTGTGTAGATCCCGTGGCTGTATGTGGGAATGTGCTTCGCGACATTCTGCTGGCACAATGAAGACCATTGGAGCTACTCCATCAACTATCTGCACTGGGGAGAACCCAAGACTTGGTGAGTTCACTATTTATGCCCTAAACACATACACAATATGGTCAATATCATTATCATCACTGCTGAATAAAACCTGGACTGTTTTTCTTTGGTTGTGCCATCTCACATTTCTCACTCTGCTATTGCAATACGTTTTATTAGAAGTATATTTTTAACCCACACCCCAAAAAGAAGCGTGTTATAAGTTTGACATGTGAATCTGTCTGTGGCATCGTAGCTCTCGAACGGATGGATAGATTTAGATTTAGTTTTTATTTTGTTTGAATCTTTACTAAGTCTCTCGTGCGATGTTTCTGTCATGTCAATGCAATCTTAGCTTCCTACTAGTATTTCTTGTATCGAGATTTCCTGTGGGAGAATAGATGAAACCGGGAGAGGATGTTAGTATAAAGTTACATTTGTTTTGTCAATCCGTTCCGTGCAGGTACGGAGTGCCGTCATCAAAAGCGGAGCAGTTCGAGGCGGCCATGAAAGCCGAAGCCCCCGAGTTGTTTCAGCTGCAGCCAGACCTTCTGCACCAGCTGGTCACCATCATGAACCCTAACGTGCTCATGAAAGCAGGAGTACCTGTCTACAGGTACGTGTTAGGGCATTTATTCTTTATAGTTGCATTAACTCATAATGTGACCTAAGGTATCTGTGTGCTATAGTATTCTGTTCACAAAGTTTTTTTTTTACAATACTGTCTAGCCCAAACTAAGCGAAGCTTGTATTAGGGTAACTAGACGGCTGATAGAATACAAATTATACTTTTTTTGTTGCAAATACTCACTTATAGAAACACCCAGACACAGAACAAACATCACACAAAATGGTTGCCCTGGGTGGGGATCGAACCCACAACCTAAAGCTTAGTAGGCATACATACTACCCACTGAGCTGCTACGCGAATCGAATTATCATTATATTTCCGGATTGGAGATGAAGAAGGGCCCGTAATTTCGAAAATAAGTATTCCAATTGGTTGCAAAACTTCATAAAAGTATTTATTTTGTGATATTTCAGACTGGACCAACACGCTGGCGAGTTCGTGATAACGTTCCCGCGCGCCTACCACGCCGGCTTCAACCAGGGATACAACTTCGCTGAGGCGGTCAACTTCACGCCTGCGGACTGGGTAACTCATTCAATCACATGTCGGAATCGGATCAATAAATGGAATCATCAACGTTATGATTATTCGATGAATAGGAACGCCAGCAACACGTAATAGCACTCGATGGAATCTGACTTAAAAAGACGACTACGAGCCAGCGGCGACGGTCGATTCGTGAGAATGTGGAATCAGCTCGTTTTGTTCATCATTTCGTGCAGTGTGTCTATAAACACCATAGATTTCAAAATTAATTACCTATTTGAATCTCTGGTTCAGTGTTTGAAACGATTTTGTTGTTTGTTACTACATTATTCGTGATACGCCCACTGTGGCACTTGAACAAGACAGCGAAACCGACTGCACTTCTACGATATATTTTGAGAATATTTTCAATGTTAATCATTGTGTCTTCATCATTAATTTAACTTGATTTATTTTGTACTATACCTCCAGTTGAAAATGGGTCGCGAGTGCATTGCTCACTACTCGACGCTGCGCCGCTACTGTGTGTTCTCGCACGACGAGCTCGTGTGTAAGATGGCGCTGGAGGCGGACTCGCTCAGTCTCACCGTGGCGCTGGCCGCCTACAGGGACATGCGGAGCATGCTGCACGATGAGAGGAAGCTCAGGAAATCGCTCTTAGACTGGGTAAGCACCTTATGCATTCATTTATCCGGCTCGATGGACCAACAATTGTAGCCTCATAGATATAATATTTCACTATACTTAATGCATTCGGCTTCAAGGACCAATAAACTTTGCGGCACAGGTTGCGATGGTGACATTGGAATTCATAATAGTAATTATAGTTTACAAGACTGGAAAACCGACTTCTGAACCGATTTTGATGAAATTTCTATGGGACTAATCTGAACTAAAAAATAATTTTCAAATGGGCTTATAAGGGTCGGGGTTATACGGTAATGTAAATGACAGTATAGTTACATTAGAGTTGTGATGTCGTGTTGTCTGGTCCCAGGGCGTGACGGAAGCGGAGCGGGAGGCGTTCGAGCTGCTGCCGGATGACGAGCGTCAGTGCCAGTTCTGTAAGACGACGTGCTTCCTATCGTGCGTCACGTGCGCGTGCACGCCCCATGTCACCTGCCTCAGGCACTATACGCAGCTCTGCGCCTGCGCACCGCAACAACACAAGCTCAGGTATCTCGTCACACGATGTGCTGCACGGTGGCCGGGGGGTACGAGAGTATAATCATGTGTGCACGAGGGAGACGTGATGGTAAACGCCTCCTTCCCACGGTTCTACCGGGGGAAAGAGCAAATAAAATGTGGGTTAGGTAACCTTTGGATTTAATAATAGTACCTGGGCGACCGAGCATCACTCGGATTTTTTATGACTGAAAATACGAGCAAACACGGATTCACTAAAAATTTAACCTAGCAAGATCGATTTATCGTCCCCTAATCTACCTACAAACCAAATTTCACTAAAATCGTTGGAGCCATTTCCGAGGTTCAGATTATATATAAACATATATACAAGAATTGCTCGTTTAAAGGTATTAGATAATGACAGCAATATAACAATAAATAAGGACAGCAGCGCTCTCAATGCCGCATCAATTCTTAAACTGAACATTCCCTAAACTGTGTGAAAGGTGATGTGTGAGGGATGTAAATGTTGACGATTGATAGTGAAGTGACACAAGGAAACAAGGTGTGTCTACCCCACCTAGTGGAAGAATGGCAGAGAAGTTATAAAAGTGACGCTGATAATGTCAACATCATCTCAGCCACAAGAAGTCCACTGCTGGCCGTCGGCCTCCCTCATGAGTTTCCACCAACCGGTTTCGCAACTGGAAGACCGGTTGGAAGTGGCTTTCATCCAGCGTCTTCCTGCCATTTATATGAGGTCATCTGTTCATTTCGTGACTGGTCTTCCTGCGCTGTGCTTGCCGGTGCGTGGTCTCTTGAGAACTTTTCGCTTCCATCGGCCATCAGCTATACGTGCTATGTGCCCTGCTCACTGCCACGTCCCCCCGCTCCTCTCCCCAGGTACCGGTACACGTTGGACGAGCTGCCGGCGATGCTCGAGAAACTGAAGCGCAAGTCGGAGGTGTTCCGTGAGTGGGCGGAGGCGGTGCAGAACGCACTCGATCCGGATACGCCCAAGACGTGCGACCTCGACGGACTGCGGCACCATCTCAAGAAGGCCATCGAGCTCAAGGTATTCACGCATGCTATACACACGTTCTTAGAACATTTATTGAATCAGGCGTTGCTTTGCGCAAATTCGTATTCAAAAACTTAAATGTAACTTATACAGGGTGACATATTGCTAGTGTTCAAATTGCCAGGAATCATGGCTATTTATTATTATTTTACAAGTAAACTTTGTTCACTAAACTGTCTCCCAACAAATGATGATTTATACGTAGATAGATTTTCCTAGGCTATGCGTGGCAAGGCTTAAGTAAGGTAATCGGCCGACTCTTCTTCAGTCGCGACACTTCGGGCAACACTGTTAGACGCGTGTTGTGACTCGTGAACAGTGACAATACTATCCTGTATGTTTAGAGAGTGCAACACCTAGATGTAGATATAAGGCCAAGATACTAAAAGGCATTAATGATTTAGTGTTATCCTCGAAAGTGCTAAGAACTGCTTTAACACGCATGCTTTGCATTGGAACATGCTTTTGATTTATATTCAATGATTATAACCTCTATAGATAAAATCTCATTGCTCCTAACAGATGCAAAAGACGGAGATAGTCCGCGCGCTGGAGACGGCGATCGAGGACGCGGAGAAGTGCGCGTCCGTGATCCAGCAGCTCGACCTGAACAAGATGCGCACGCGCACGCGGCACCACGATCCCAAGTACCGGCTCACCATACACGAGCTCACGCTCTTCGCCGCGGAGATAGACGGCCTTGCGTGCGTGCTGCCTGAAGGTACACACACACCGTCCAACATTCATAACGTATCCGGACTAGACCACAGACAGTCAAATGTAAAGGACGTAATAACATCAGAGTTAGACAAGTTTGTGAACGCCAGTAGAAAAGAAAAGGAAATATTGTGTGGGATTGACATAAACTAACGGATTATTACGTGACGAATTCAAAAAGAGATAGACACGCTTCGAAACTGGTTACTTCTAGGCTCGCAAGTGATATTTGTCACTAAAATAATTCGCAAATTATAAAGATTTATAATTTGCGATCTATTTTGAATCTATTTATTTATAATTTACGAATTATTTTAGTAACAAATATCACTTGCGAGCCTAGAAGTAACCAGTCCTGTATTTCTATAATAAATAAAAGTATTTTATCATAAATGTGAATTAAATCTGCGGCTTACACTGTGCTGTAATCAACTTTACATATACGTGACAAATTTTACTGGCGTTTTTTTTTTCAAAACTAGTTCTATTTTAACTTATCTTGCACTCGTATGATGCGCCTTTGAATCGGATTTTTGACTTCTCTCCTACATTTAGCGTGGGAGGAGAAAGAGAGAGAGAGAGAAACGTCGGAAACATCCGTTATATATTAATTAATTATAAAACACTATACAATTTTTATTAAATGGACTTGTAATAAATATTGAAATATCAATCTAATCTTTCAAATAAAATATTTTGTAGGGCAAACAAAATAATGATTATGGCTGAAATTATATTTTTTTAAAAGGTAGTTGTGCGAAAGGTGAGAATTACAATATAATTAGAACATTAATATTTTGTTAACAGGTTCAGCAGTAAAGGAGGTTCTCCGCCAAACGTCAGAGTTCGAGAACCGTGCCAGCGATTTGTTAAATAAGGACCTGGATAAAGTTGACGCAGCATACGTCAGGGAACTTGAAGAGGTACGGTTTTATATTGTAATAACATAAACCATAAAATTGATAATAATAAGAATTTGTTAATTTGTACCAGTTTCGTGTCTTACTAATAACCCATTCCTCCGGCCTGTCAAGGCCTAATGCATGTCAGAGATAAATTATTTTTTATTAAATAAATTTACGTTTGGCAACTAACTCGCCTGATGGTAAACAACGGTGTGGCCGAAGATGGACCACGTCGGTTAAGAAGACATATATTCACTCTAGCCTTAAACATTGCAAAAATTATAGTTTCACTATAATTTTTGGAATAGGCAGGGTTTCACTCCCATACAGTACGCATCAAAAATATAGATCTAAATCGTTGTGTACGAATTTTGGGCATTTCAATGAGAAATGCAGAATTTCTGTTTATCCTGTAGTGGAATGGAAAAGGTGGAATAAGATCGTGAAACTCTTGCGCACACTCGTCGAAATATCCGGTAGAATATTGGCAGACATGTTAGTTTGCGGTGATGCTCTACTCGGTTTTCACGAATCTATTCAATGTTTATCTACTCCTCTCAGACGGTAGAGCTAGGGTCTCGACTGTGCATCGTTCTCCCTCAACTGGCGCCGCTGCAAGCGCGGCTCTCGCAGGCGAAGTTCCTCGAGGAAGTGTCTGCGCACAAAGAAGACTGCGCCTCGCTGACGCCGGAGACGATAGAGCGTCTCACGCGCGAGGCGGCCGACCTGCTGCCGCACTACCGCGTGGAGGCGGAGCGCGCTCATTTATACAAGCTTAAAGGTACACTCGCGCCACCTTGATTTTTTCCCCTACATTATGTCTACTGTTTCGCCACTTTTTTTTAGAAAGTCAACGAAGAACCCTTCAGGCGCTGTTTGTGGTATATGTTATGTATATAAGTTATAAAAAGCACATACCGCGGCTATATTACGAAGACATCTGTTGCTGTCGCCTATGTTAGCTTATTGTGAAAGCGCCCTTAGATAGATAGATAGATAACTCTTTATTAAAAGACGACATTGTACAAACATATTAAAAGAAGACAATATTACTATGGCTAATCTTTCAATAGGCGGCCTTATCGCTTAAAGCGATCTATTCCAGGCAACCATGTAGTAGGATAGGTGGCACTGATAGTGGCCTTTAAAACTAAGACATAAAAAAATAAAAAATAAAAATGCGTACACAAAAGTGAAAATACTACAGAAATAACTTATATCTATATATTATTATTATATGTATACATATGTATATGAAAAAGAAAGGAAAAGTAGTTATTTACTCATTTAAATAGTGTGCTTTTACAAGGGTTTTAAAAACATTTAAAGAGTGTGTGTTTGTGCCCTTCTGGCACACCAAAATATATCACAACATGGTAAGAAAATAACTACCTCTCAAAAGCATTAGGTTAGAAAATAATACTTAACGGTAAGAACAGCGTAGGAAGACCAGCTACAAGATGGACTGATGACCTCATATAATTGGTGGGAAGACGTTGGATGCAGGCCGCTTCCAATCGGTCTTTTTGGAAATCCATGGGAAGGCCTATGTCCAGCAGTGGCCTTGGCTGAGGTGATAATGATATGAAAACTTAACCGGAGACGATGTAGGGGCTACACTAGTTTTAGCTCGACCAATGTTATAAAAATATGTCACATCCCATAGCTCAAGTAGAAGACTGGGAGGAACGCGCCCGCGCAGTCCTCATCGACACATCCAAAACACGCACCAGCGAAAGCGAACCACAATATAACACATTAACCGAACTGGACACACTATTAACCGAAGGAGATGAAATCGAAGCCGCCTTACCTTCGTACCACGCTCTACAGACCGCTGTCTCGCACGCCAAGGATTGGCTCGCTAAGGTATGTCCATATACCTGGATCAGCTGATTGGGTGAATGACCTGACGCTCTTCTGGGGTTGTTAATATTTGTAGATATTTTGTATTTAGACAAGATTTATTTGTTTATTTTAGAAACACCAACAGTATACATATTACATTGACTTAGACTTAGACAAGATGTCTTATATCTTTCAGATATCTCACGAAAATCCTTTTATCACGTGTATTACAAAGTACTCACGAAGATGAGTCCGAACAAATTTTGTCCCCTAACTAGTTTTTTAACTTTTGGTCCCTAATTTTGTATTGAATTTTCGAGTTGTAATGTTAATTTTGCCGGCTTGCTCATCAGAAACGTGTCCTCCCATGCAATGATAAATGCTGAGAAACTGATCTAATGAAGTCAATCACTACAGATATTTAAAGACCATTACTCTATTGGCAATATTCAATTTCATTCATGAGGCCATCCTCATGGTACTGTAATTAATTCATTGTCTAAATATGTATGCCAAATTGGATCGTGCGTGATTGAACCAGTGGAGTTTTCAAGATTTTGATCGTAAAAATATAGTGTGAACCAAAATAAATCGACGGCGTCGTGTGGCGTGTTGCCCTCTTCCCTAACATATGGTTGAGGAGGGCGATGGCTGGCACATGCGTCATACTCGTGATCGGGTGCTGCCCATTTTCCCGTAACGATAAGTAGTAAACAATAGTTTGTAATTATATATAGTTTTTAATTACAAAGGTCACGGACCCTGGTGTCTGTAGAGCTAAAAACTAAATTAAATAAAAAATCAAATAAATATCTGTGAAAACAGCTATTCAGCTATATTTTTTTTCATTGAGTGAGCTTGAGACAAAGTATATCTTGTATCACTAGAGTGTCGACGTGGTGGACTTTTAAGGCGGAGCACGCTTGTCCAGAATACATCTATTCCCTCTTCGTGTGAAGACGCCCAGATCATCATAGTGTCACATTTTGTGCATGTTTGTAGGTGGAAGAGATGCAATCGAAAGACCTGTACCCGTACATGCACAGTGTGGAGGCGCTAGTGAAGCGAGGACAGCAGATACCGCTGGCGCTGTACGAGAAGGACCAGCTGGCGGCCGCGCTACACTCGGCCAGGGAGTGGAAGCGGGGCGCCGCCGATATGTTCCTCAAGAAGGTAACGGCTGTTTATTACTATACGGCTATGTAACAATATTTTTTTACCTGATTGCGCAAGATGAAAGGTCGTTTTTCGAATGTATGTATGTATGTTTTTATATTACCTTCTACAGCCTAAGCAGTGCTATGTGTCATTATATTCGTCTTTAATCCCGTAGTATTATAGGCTATATTATTTTCTAATAATAATAATAAAACTTTCGCAAAAATAAAAAAATGTATTTTTTGTAACCCCAACGAACTTTTTCGTAATAAATAAGTGATTTTACAAAACTATTCTACAGAATGTTTATTTAAATGAATTATACTAATGTACATGTTATGCAGTTGGGTATTTTGTTTTTCTTTTAATATACGTATTTGTTATATTTCTCATTGATATATTTTGCTTACCTTCAATCAATTTATGTATGTAATATAAGTATATTTTGCTGGAATAAATGCTTTATTTATTTATTTTTCAAATAGATTGTCTGCATACTTCCTGCAGTTCTTTCCATATAAAAGTGACGTTAAACATTTCTCCTACAGAACTGGCCGTATTCCCTCCTAGAAGCCCTCTCCCCCCGCACAGAGATCACAGAGAGCGGAGCGCGGCGGCGCGCGCGCCCCGCGGCCGGCGACCCGCCCCCCTCCTCTCTCGAGGCGGGCCTGTTCCTCAGGAACTTCAGCGAAGACTCCACTCCGACGGAGATAGTGGCCGCCTTCAAGCAGGCTGAGCACAGGGAGCTGCAGGCGATCAAGGAGTTAAGGTAAGGAGTCGGAGCATCGGATCACTTTATATATAAATAATGTCACTTTGATGAATATAGCACAGGCGGCATAAATCTGGGTTTAAATATAGACCAAACTATTTGCATGTAATTATTGTCACATAAAAATCTGGTCTAAATGGACTTCTATTAGTTTGACATTCTTTTCTATGCTTGTAAATTGCTGTTGTTGTTTTTGTTTAAATTGCAATTCATTTGGCAGAGCACGCAACATGCGCAAAGAGGTCCGCGGTCCGGCGGCGGCCGGAGTCATGTTCTGCGTGTGCCTGAAGCGGCAGTACGGAGTCATGACTCAGTGTGAGCTCTGCAAGGACTGGTTCCACGGTGAGTGATGTTGAACAGTTGATAAGGTGAACGCCTCACTGGGGATTTTGCAAGAATTAGTATAGGATTTTCCACTTCAAAACGGCACGCAACATCTTTATAAAAACAGACTCTTTCTCTTTTAGAACACAGAGTCTACAGAGTTATATTTCTTTGCTTTATGTCTCTTCTTATTATAATTTATCAGCTTATTAGGTCAACAACCTTATTCCCTCACAGTGCGGCCATTCATCTTTACTCATTGCGCTCATTTAATTAATCAGCCAGCTGCTTTAGGTTCTATTTTACCGAATAACGAAACAGGCTAGTAGAGTTGAGTAATAAGTTGGTAAACGTCACATCAGGACTGATCATTGCAGAATATTAGTTTTACATCTTGTAGCATACTTTTGTTCTAATTATATGATTTGTTTACAGCGACATGCATGCAAGCGGCGAAACAAGAACGAGAAGACTCACCAGAGCGAGAGAACAACCCTTTTTCGACGATAGATCCTAAATTTCTTTGTCCAGACTGTATGCGGACCAAGCGGCCTCGGCTTGATCGCATATTGGCCTTACTGGTGAGAGTTTTATATTATTTTGCTTAGTTATTGTTTTGTTAATTTCCGACTGATGATAGGGTCATGGATCATTGAACATGAACATGGAATATTTACGTGATTTATATTATTGGCCCTCGATTTAGTTAACAATTGGTGTGAGGAAATATATCAATATTCCAAATCATTCGATGAACTAACCACTCTGTAGGAGTTTTGGGGGGAACGTCAAGGAAACATGTCGTTGAGATTGTGACTAAAATATTATTTTTTAACTGATTTTAATCCAGAACATTGAAGAAATCTTAATACTTGACTCGGCCAAAAGTTCTAAGCGGGTCCAAATTTAATTTAAAAAATAACAATAACCAGTCTGTACGTGTCTCAGGTGTGGCTACAGAAGCTCCCCGTGCGTCTGGCGGAGGGAGAGGCGTTACAGTGCGTGACGGAGCGCGCCATGGCGTGGCAGGACCTGGCGCGCGCTGCGCTCGCAGACCCCACGCTCGCCTCGCTGCCGCACCACGACCGGCATCAGGTAAACCCGGGGGAATCATAACAGTACATATCACCGACACGTGGAATGTGGATACGAAACTGACCAGCTGATAAAGTGAACGACCTCAGCCAGTATGAATTTTATAAGGACACGTTCCATTTGCCAGAGAATTTATTCTCGACGACAATATTTGATAATACGATAGAATCTCTTTCAAACTTTTAGCTCTGGGGTTGTTTGTTGCTTTTGCGGTTGAGTATCTAGATGTATTATTGTTTTCAGACGAATAGAGAAAAAGCTGACAAATTAAACGCAGAACTGAAGAAAGCAACCGGACGGGCGCATGATTCTCATTTGTCACAAAATCCAAGGTAAACCTAACAAAATACCCTTGAACTCGTGAAAGTATACTTCAAATATGTATACTATAGAGTTGCTTGATCAAAGTAGTATGTAAGTTATTCGTCTAGTTACCAGCTTTTTAAGTTTATATATTTGTCAGATCGTCAGCGAGCGTAGAGCACGCGTACAGCGCGTGGCCACGGTCGCCGCACGCGCGCCTGCCGCCCGCCTTCCTCTCGAGGCTTGAAGAACTCATGCTGGAAGGGGACTTGCTAGAGGTCAGTCGATCACAGTAATACCTAAATCGTATATGTGATATGAATTTATTTTACATGTAACTATGGAGTTATAAATAAATATTTGTATTTTTATGCAATAGACTTTGCGCTAAGACGCCCTGATTTTTCTTAGAACAAATATAGATGTTGCAATACACGACCTACCAAAATTGATATTAATATATTTATTGATGATTTACATAAATAAATACGTCATAGCCGTCTTTGTAGCTAAAGCTTACTAAAAACCGATATTAATTTATATGTATTCTAGGATATCAAATAGTATTAGTCATTTGTCATTTGACTTCATGAATGTATTTGAGAGTGAAGAATAAAAAAAAACTTATATTTCCAAACTACAACAACACGTCTATAATACTAATTATATCACTACAATAAACTGCATTTGTTCATTCAATTGTTCGTTCGTTGACAGCTACATTATCGTATATTTATATTGCAGGTGCGGTTAGAAGAGCAGCATCACATCTGGAGCGCGGTGGTATCTGCGCGCGCGGCGGAGGGCCGTCGCGGCGCGCGCGTGCTGGACGCGGGGCGGCGCAAGCGCGCGCAGCGCACGCCGCGCCACCAGCACGCGGTGAAGCGCACCAGGAACCACCACGTGCCACCCAACAAGCCGCCGCTCAAGCGGCATCCCACCAACACGACAAACTATCTCAACAGGAAACAGGTCAGCGGCTCTACTTCTACAGAATACATGGGCAAAGCTCATGTATTCCGTATACCCACATGTTGAAAAGTGAAAGGAAATGTCTAAATGTCTAGAAGTCCAAGAGCAAAATTTGTATAAATATAAATATCTAAAAGTTCAAGGCAAAACTTGTACAAACGTCAAACACTTCAAGGGTGAAATTTGTACAAATGTCGAGTAATTCAAGGGTATCAAACGTCGAGAAGTCCAAGTGCTAAGTTTATGTAATATATAAATATTCATATACAACAATATTTATACACAACAAAACATTTTAATAAACATTGACAACAGCACAGTAGTATTCAATGTTTATATATACTAAAACGTGTAATCGCCGTGTCGCAATAACCGTGACTTGACTTGATACAATATTGTCCACTCTATCCTATTTCAGTTGTTTGACTCGCCCTTATAATGGTTCCTCAGTGTAATGTTGTTCTGTGTCAGGGGATGTCATCCGGCTCGAGCCTGATGATGCGCAAGCACTACATGGCGCGTCAGGAGCGGCGGAAACGAGGAGTCGCCTCCACCCGGGGGAAGCATCCCAGGCAGGCCAGGATGGGTAAGTGCCGAGGATGACAGTTGTGTAGAGAGGGGAAAGAGTAGATACGAAATACTCGAAGGACCAAAATGTAGAGTTCGTCTTATATCCGGCTCGAAGGACCAACAAGTAGTCCGCTGCGATGACGTGGCTTATAAGGTATTCTAAATTATCGTGATGTACATTTTATTTTATTTTTATTTATTTAAGTATACAAAACAGAATATAGGCTTACATAATACAAGATAACAGGTGACAATCGATCAGAACCAGACTATAATCCATGTATATTGTATACGTCAGTTGAGCATTAGGTATTAAATATTAAATTGAAACAAAGAAAAAAAAATAGAGGCTATAAATATTTTGTAACTTTACTTAAGTGAATATGTGTAAACAAATCTAAATTTTATTGATTTTATGGATTTGGATAGAGGATATCCTTCACTGATTTAGTATAAAATGTGAGTTTAGGAGTAAAAATATCAATGTCTAGCTTATTATTAATACAGTCATTATACTGCCGAGCCATCCTTACTAGCGGATTATAATAGGAAATATTGTTTTTATACCTTTGTAGTGCGAAGAGATTATCGGTTTCTGAAATATCAATGTGTGTGCTTATTGTCATTATGTGTGCAGGTCAGTCCCGCGGCGGCAGTTCGAACGTAGCGGCGCCGCGTGCCGAGAGCAGTTCCTCATCCATGTCTTCGAATGAGGATGACGAGGACTGCGCCGCCGATAACTGTCTCCGGCCGACAGGTAAACTGCCCTTCTACATATACTTTCGCGAAGTAAAAAATCCCAATCCCTTCAAGTCTCGCTCTCTTAAAACCTAATTTTTTTACAAACATGTTGATTTAATTCCAACCATTATCAGCGTAATCCGAAAAAGGACTAGACTATTCGTTTTTCTGCGACTTGTGTTACAAAAACCACCATATTGAGCTGAAAACAAACTTTTATTTTACTTTATGGGATTATGTAACTTTCAACTAGAGAAAGATTTTTAGATTTGGTTTTGAAGTTCCAGAGATAATCCCGGACAAACACACAACTATATGTTTATGTGCAAACTTACATAATTATTTACTTTAAATAATGCTATGATATAAATAAATTGCTTTCTGTTAGGCAAAGAAGTGGACTGGGTACAATGTGACGGCGGGTGTGACCAGTGGTTCCACATGCACTGCGTCGGCCTCTCCAAGCACTCTCTGCGCGAAGACGACGACTACGTCTGCGGCGCGTGCCACAAGCACTAGTCCAGTAGTAGTGTGCACCCTATACGGTGAGGAGTGACAACCTTCATTGTACAACAAGTGAACACTTGTAACGATACACATTTATACATTTTATTGTATTTATATAAAGATATTATTCTGATAATGTTATAAATAGTTAGAAAAATTATAACTGGACAGGATTGAACCAGCTACTTTTGGATCTGTGCCCACATTGCTCTATCGATCGAGCTATGGACTATGGTTGAACCGACGGTGTGTTTTCATGTCTGTTGTAGTGACAGAATATACCTTTATTATTATAACAAACTAAACAGCTTATCCGGCAGTAAAAGACGTCCTAATCATCTGCAGTGTTCAAGTCAACCTTCGGATAGGATTGATGACTCATTATAGAAGAATTATTGTACAAATCTAAATATAGGATATGCGATACTAAAACCGCGGTTTCACGGCGTGGGTTTCTTCTAGTCGACCTTTGTATGGACAGGGCTGATGTGACTTATACTTGTGAGAGACTAGCTAGAAGGAATAGTTGCTGTTGAAACGATATTGAAGTTGATTGTTAACTGTAGCGATTGGTTGACTGACATTTTAGAAGAAATAACGAAACCTTGACCTTGAGCTTTGAGATCTGAAGCTGTTTATAATACGAGTCAAACCACACCCCTTCCACAAAGAGCACTGCCGAGAAACGTGAGGGGGTACTCCCCCCTCCCCTACTTCTCGTTGGTGACATTTTTGACAGTTTCCATGGTAATGTTCTAAAAATGGTAATAGTAATTTTGGGATTGACTGTTGCGTTTGTGTTTGTGGCCGTGTCTTCTGGTAGAAGACTAGCATTGTGCAATGACATGACAATTAAAATGAAAAGGTAGGCCTTCATTTCAAGTTAAGAAGTGAGACAGTATATATTTATACAAAATTTGTACCATACATGAATAAACAAAAATGATTTAGTTTTTTTAAATCAATATGAATCTGGTACAAAGAATATGTTGAGTTTGATTTCAGTGCCAATTATAACCAAATTAGCTCAAAATTATATTGTTTTTTTTAAAAGTCATCTGTCAAAATTAGTGTAGTTTTTGTATGAGTTTCATATCGATTACAAATTGACTACAAATTATAAATGAATTTGGAAATATCAATACATTGTACATATTTTGAATTTAATACAATACGAAAATGTATAATAGTTAATATCAATGAAAAATTCGCCAGAACGTGGCTTATTAAATCAATTGTTATTGTTGTCTAATAATCTAAATGTAGGTTTAACTCGAGACCTGGGACGCTATTCTGCACTCGAGATTATCTGCGTCTCCGTCTCTTTCAAGAGAGCGATCATCTCGATTACGCTAGAATACTTTAGATACATTTTCATTCGTGAAAAACCCTGTTTTATTCAGATGTTTGTTCAATGATCCGTGTGCCCGCAGCGCCTAAATGTCGTATTTCAATTCAGTGTACTTTATAAATGTTAGTATTTTGTGAAATAAAATATATATAAAGATCTACATGTCTTATTGCGTAAACAGAAATGTATGACCAGTGAGAGCTCCTATTTATTTAAATTATGCGCTCTAATTCTTAGTAAAACCTTTACATACAATAAGTACCTAATGCCATCTTTTGTTGAATAGTGAAATACCGATTCATGATGGCCCATATTTGTGACTGTTTACTAGAACACCGTGTGGCGGAGACGACAAGGAACAACACAAAAGTATGGACAGCTGACATCCATAGCAAATATTTCATTTTTTCACTGGAACATCTACTAGATCGGGATTTGAACCCAAAACTTCAAGTGTTGTAGAGGTAGAACCGCTCAGCTATAAATACAGATAGAAATGTTAATTCAAATCTTATTAATTTCAAAATAAAATCCAACTGTCTTTTTTTATTTTTTTATTTTATTTAATTTATAGCTCTACAGACGGTTCATGATCTTTGTCAGAATTACAAACTATTGTTAAACTATGTCTTTAAACCATGCTCTTTGGTACATAGGAATTCGTACTAGCTAGGACTCTACATATAGTGGTCTTTGTTTTTTGGATAGACCGAATTGATTTTTAAAACATGAACACAACTTGCTGTAGCAGCCGGTTAAAAAGTGACCTAAAATGAAACAGTTATTGCATTTGACTATTAACTACGATATTTTTCTAATGTTCGTTAAAGTTACATAGATCACACCAAAATAATATAAATTAACAACAAAATCATACTTGCCATTGGTCAATTGCCTCCATATCTTACAAAGTGTTATTGTGCACATAGAATAATAATTTAAAAATAGATAGATGTTGTCAATGTGTATAAATTATATCTTTGAAAGATGTGCCTCAAATGAGTCAAATATCTTTGTTATGTATATGGAGCAGAAAGCGGAGTTTAAACGATAATCATTTTTTGAAGTAAGTATCACAATATGTATAGGATACTTTTACTTTATATACGCAAACTTTTGTTCGTCTCGATTGTAAAAAATATGGTATGGCGAGGTTTGTGGGACGCCCTTTGTAAGCTGCCGTGAATACGTGTATCATGAAATATTAAAATTTTATATTTAGAATAAAGAGTCACATTTAGAGGTTATCTCAAATGATATTATAAAAGCGAAAATATGTCTCTCTGTCTGTTCTCTTTTCACAATGAAGTGGCTGAACATCCATTATGAAACAGTTTTAATATTTTTAGATACAAGTATTCACATTATTTATAAAACAAAATCGGGCAGTGTAGAATAATTGGTTATTTAGGAAAAGGAAAAGAAAGAAATTGTAAATATTTTTTTATTAATGAAAAAAAAAATGAAAATTCGGATAATGAAATGTTTTTTAAATGTGAAGCGGAAAATTTGTCGGAAATGTGAGTTCATGTAGTGTTATTGTGTATACATGTGTTATTTATGTTATATTTGTTGCAAGTTACACATGCCCTGTGTGTGCTGCGAGTTATGTTAGTATGTGTGAGTGACGCCGTCTCGCGCACACACTGACGCAACGTGTATGTATAGTAATACTACATGTAAAGTGCCGTGTGCTTTTGTAAATTGCAAGTCGTTTTATTCCTCCTGTTTTTACCATCTCTGATTATTATTTATTGTTCGATAAAGTCAGATATGCTACAGTTAATCGTATTTGTGATGTTTGCCACTCGAATGCTAAAGATATCGATATAGGTCAATTATTGCAACTGACACACTTGTGTACTTGTTTCAAGTACTACAATCTAGATAAGTTCAAGGTTAGAATGGATGCATTTTTTTTTAGTTTCATCACCTTTAACATTTATTTGTAGGTCTGCTTGCATCTTCAACTATATATTTCCATAAGTCGAGTTGGTGGTCACTAGACTTTTTCTTAACGTGTCCACCACTCAATTTCTTCCATTCAATAAAAAATAAAACCGGACAAGTGCGAGTCAGACTCGCCCATCGAGGGTTCCGTACAAACTAGTAGATGAAAGGGGGAAATATTATATATATTTTTTATATTTTCCTTCATAAACCGGAAATTACACATCGTAAAAATAATTAAAAACTGTTTTAGCTTGTGCTAATGAAGATCTTTCATATGACACCACACATGATATGGTTAATTCACTTTAAAATTTGGTCCCTCATTCCTTGCATAAAGACTATTTCCTATTTTTCTAGACTCCTATTTTTTGTGATTAAATTAAAAATGTCCAGTTTTCGGTTTTTTTCCTATATGTGTACTATAACACAATGCTTCTTGCCAAATTTCATAGTCAAAGGGAAGTACCCCATAGGTTTTGATTCCCTTGTGAGTGTCGAAATGTGCGTTTTTTACGACATATTCGGCTGTAACTTTTTTAAAAGGCTGGAAATTTATTTTTCTTTCTGCAGCAAGAAACTATGGATCTGCGTATATGGTTTTAATATCAACTCGATACCTTCACGCGTTCCCGAGATACAGGTCTTGACACCCGGACGGACGGACAGACAGACAGACGGACAATAAAGTGATCCTATAAGGGTTCCGTTTTTTTCTTTTGAGGTACGGAACCCTAAAAAGTCCTGGCTGTATCAAAAGGGAAAAAACATTCATAGAGAAATACCTACCCAGATTAAACATCAGTAGTATGTTATTGTTTTGGGCGCTCCAGGGTCCAGAGGGTTGGGATATTAGAAGAAAACTCAGTATGATTCAAATGTCATGTTTTACAAATAAATATCATTCGAATATATACATCATTTCACTCTCTCACATGCATCATAAGCACTTAAATGAGCGAGACAGAGACAAACTATGTAATTCAAATTTTACCTAATATGATACTTAATGTAGCTACAGCTCGCTAGTGCATAGCTACACTGTGATTGCACCAGTTTTTAATAATTGCCCTATATTTTTACAGACATCTTTATCATTGAGCCACGTTTTCATATCATGATAAAATGGGTGTAATTGTATTATATTATTATAGAACAATAATGTGTAAAAACATTAATTGTACTCGACGCACCTTGGATATGTTCTTACAAGTACACTTCCAATGTTACCTGTTCGGAAATTTAGTATGTTAGGCTGTTTGTGTTGTACGTTCCTTGTGATCACTGTTTTCGCTGACGCATATGTGGCAAATACGATAGTGTGAACATGATGCTGCAATTTCTGTTGTACGTCTCTGATTTTGAAACTGGTTTTTTTTTTTTTTACCAGCCCTGTTTGTACAAACTGTCCCACTGCTGGGAACGGGCCATCTTCTCATTGTGAGAAGGGTTAGGCCATAGTCTGCCACGCTGGCCAAGTGCGGGTTGGCAGACTTCACACATCTTCAAGATCATTGAGAACTCTCAGACATGTAGGTTTCCTCACGATGTTTTCCTTCACCGTTTGAAGTTGGCGGCAATCAACAATACGCACATAACTTCGAAAAGACAGAGGTGCGTGCCGTGAGATTTGAACCCAGGACCTGCGGATCGTCTGAGCCCGAAACTTACAACTTGAAACTGGATTCATAGATTGAATTAAGTCTGAAAGTAGTCACGAATTAATAATGTATGCAAGTCAAAGTTTTTGACGTCGAACAGCTAAGTCGGTACTGTAATATCTAAAGTGTTATCCCGTTGTTGTATAGAATTGTGACGGAAATTTTCATTTTCATGTCTTGAAATTATTCGGCTGTCTTTGTTATTTCTCACTCTGTAGTAAAATGAGGTATTTTTGCTAAAAAGTTTTTTTTTGCCGGTAATTTTATACACAATAAAATTATCGTTTACGTTTATAAGAGCGACCTGCGTTATTGCTCGTCTCACTGATGTATTTTATATTTTGTCTTTTGCTGGTTGTGGAAATTCGCCGAAAGTCTTACACTTTTTAGCTAATAAAATCTTATTGGGTAATAAAATATAATGTATTATTCTGTCCCATTTCTATACTACATTAGGCTTGATTTACATCACACTGCATCCATAACTTAAAAATAATTTCTACCGAGGCAAAGATGGTTTTTATGTCAAAGGGCTAATTTCGTGTCAGAGACATTCAGACCTGTGTTTGGATGCGAATCGTACTTTATACAAGTAATTCTAATTGACAAGTCTTAAATAATAAGACTTCTCCCTAAGAATTGCAATGTAGATACAGAAGTTGTACATATTATTGTAGACCTTATATTGTATAGAAATAAAGGTGAATGCGCCATTTTTCATTGTTTAGTATAATATAAAAGAATATAAGAGCTTGCGAACGTTTATACTTCGCCACTAATATTATAATTTATATGGTTAAAATAAACTTTATTTTGACAGATATTAAGCTCATTTTCGTTTGGTATCTATCAAAATATGAGTACAGTTTTTTTTTAGTATAAACACAGATTTTTAATTAAAACTGTTAAATAATGTAGCTTTGGATCAGTTGTATTCAATGTTTTATGGATGTTGGTAATAAGGTCGATTTTACATTAAACTATGCAACAAATGAATTTGGAGATTGAAAAAATCGTTTCACTACGGTACACAAATGTTTTTTTTTTCAATCTCCATTTTATTACGTGTAACTTATAATTCGTCTATACCAAGATTTTTATATTTTATTTAAGAAGGCCTATAACAAGAGATAGTCTTACGGCCACTCGCTATTGCGAGCGGGCATTTGCGGCGTGTCAAATAAGACGTTATAATAATTAAAACCGAATTTAAAAGAAAGTAAGACAGGAAGAGAATTAAACTTGTCACTAAACATCGTGCGTGAGGATAACTCCAAATCAATTACTCAGCATTATATATTTTACTTAAGCACAATTTTAAAATTCATATTGTAGCTTTACAACATGATTAAATTAATCATCATCATCTCAGCCATAAGAAGTCCACTGCTGAACATAGGCCTACCCCATGGATTTCCAAAAAGATCGATTGGAAGCGGCTTGCATCCAGCGTCTTCCCGCCACTTATATTAATCGTTGCCAGATAAATTTTAATTCTCATCTTGTGATACCTCTTCCTACAGAGAAATATTATGTAAGGGCTAGGAGTACGCACAATATTCATTTGCAGGTTTATATGAATATCGCGGACACACGCCGCGTACGCCCGGTTGCAACAACGTGGCGCCTTATATTTTATAATGACAAAATGGAAACCGATACTAGATTCAATTTTATTTAGCTTGATGAGATTGTGTATTTCCTATTTATAAGGCGACCGAGTGTTACTCACGAAGTCGCCAGCTTTTAGTCTCAATATTTTTTTTGTTAAACGTTTTGGATTGTTAATAGTTTAAGTATATTGGTGTGATGTTTACTTGTTTTAATTGCGATATTATTTAATAAAAAAAATTACAAATGAATTGTGAATTTTATACAGGGTGTTAAGTTGTAACCCTGATATTTTATTAATAGAGGTATAAATAATTATAACAACAAAATCACGTGTTTAATTAGTGGGGAAAAATATAATTTCGTGTATAGACACATTTTACGTAAAAAATTGCGGTCGAGTGTAAAACGTCTTTGAGATCAACTTTCTTGAGTTGTTCATGTGCATTATTATTTGTTGGGTTGGGTGTTTTTTTTTCGTTACTTATATTTGATCACACTGTTATCTGTCTAAATATCATATTTTGATGGTTTATTATAAAGTAATGATTTGCGTATGTTTAAATCGAGTACCTATGGACATTTGCATCCAGAACATTTGTTGGTTATATTTTTCTTTCGAGTTTTTTAGACGCTCGATGAAAGTAGCACGACTAGTTAATAAATTATAAGTAATTAACACCCTGTATAACTTCTACTGAACGTAAAAAGAGCACTATAATTGTATTAATAAACAAGTAAACTCTACCATCTAATTAAATGAAATGGCTGTTAAAAATTAGGTTCGCAAATTACTTATAAGTGATCTCTATCAGTTGAAAATCGCCTCCGATCTGAGAACTCGATGTTTTACACCAGATGTAATGACCTGTAAATAATTGTATTAAGGAGTCGTTTGTCCAACCATACCGGGGAGCGGAGCCGCACATGTTGATAAGTATTTTTTATTTTGAGGGGAAAAAATGGAGCCGAATTCACCATGTATCGTTGGACAGTGCGAGATGGATATTGTGTACCAAATAATATAGAAACATATTTGAAAAATAATTTATTTGGTTTTATTTACGCCACAATAGTTAGGTATGCCTTCAATTTTATAGTATGTACAGTAAATATATTTTTAAGTGTTTGCTAAATTAAATTTTCACTAAACTAAACTATATACATAACTACAAAATAATAACTAAACAAATGAGAATTTGTAATAGACAGACATCTATATTAAAAGAAAAAGAAAATACCCGACTGCAGAATTGCAGTTTTTTGCAGTCTAATTTAAGATTCTGTTACACTTGATATGCTGTTACATGTACGTTTTTTGTGAGAATACATGCGTAAAATCGCTGCAAAATTATAAATACGCATTATTTAGAATAATTCTACGAAAATCACTTGTTTATTACGAAAAAGTTCGTTTGAGATTACGAAAAACGCATTTTTTTATTTTTGCGAGAGATTATTATTATTACAGAATAAATACAGCCTACGACACTGGAAGTGAAGATGAATCTAACGACTCCTCGCACATCATAATCGGTCAAGCCTTCTAGGCTGTAGGCGATCATATAGAAACATACACACATACACAAGAAAAACAACTCCTTATGCAGTCGGGTAATAGAATATGCCATGTCCATCTGAGCAAAATGTAGTTTAATGAACTGCAGATATGAGACTCGTGAGACTACCATATAAAATCAAATTCAAAAACTGCTATGAGCATGAGGTTATGTAAAGGGTCATTAGAAAATCGATAACAACCTCTCGTTGGGTAGTGGGAGACCACATGCAATGGAGATGCATAAGTACATACTGCAAAGTAAGTAATACATTATGTGCAATTTCTTTACTATTCTACATTCCAAAATTATAAGTAATTAAGTACCTACAACATGAACTATATCTATAATACTTTACCAAAAATACATTATATTTAATCTTCTAAAAAAATATCTGCGCACATTCTACACAGCTGTAAGTTTGTTCCTGGACGAAGTGTAATAAATTTAATATATTTCTACATTAGGTTAATATCATAGCAACTAACGTGGTTTTCACACTTTTTTTTTTAAATAAAAACTATGGGTCACTCACGTCTGTTTAAAGCCGAAAAATCCGACTATAGTTTCAACCGCATTCGGCGGTCTTTCTCAAACGAGCAGCGCAAACGTCACTCTTGCAGTGAATGTGCGAGGCGCGTCACCGACCGAGAGTGACGTTTGCGCTGCTTAGATTAATATCACTCTTCATTGTATAATAATGATGTAAAATGTACATTTTGAGTCACATTATTATCATTACCTACTAAATTTAGGTCTCTTGAAAATGGCTAACTCTGATTTCTCCAAATAAAAACCTATGCTATATCGAACACAAAGGAGATACGAACAGTCAGTTTAATTTAATGGACTATTCTTTGGTTTTCTTGAAGGGTATCGTAGTGTAAAATGAAGCCAATATGGAAGGCGTATAGCAGAAAGTGTGCTGTGTGAATTCGATCGGACAAGCGATCATCAATAACCACTAGAAGCAATCGGTCCTTTAAAAAGTCTAATATTCATGCTAATAAACTATAGGTACAAGATGAGCTTGCTTATAAGATTACCATATGAGACCATATCGAAGGCCTTCGAGAAGTCAAAAGAAAAGGTGAGTGCATTTCCATATTTCCTGCCTGTGTTCCATATTTTGTGTGTATTATGCTGTGTTATGCATTTCATAATATTATAAGTTTATTTGTTTAAATCCTAAAAAAACATTAGAACATATTTGTTGAATCTTTGTTGAAAATTTGAAAATTTGTGCATCATCAAAAGCTCACATTGCAAGATTGTTTATAGAAAATACCTTTCGTAATAGGTTTAAGACAATAATTTTTGATATATTATTGTTATTATATTGTTTATTGTTTTCTTATAAAGTTATTTTCACAAGAATTTGGCAGTTCCGGCATTAGAAGTCATCAACTATATCGACATTCCATTAAGCTGATGACTTATACGTCATTTATTTCCTTTGTCCTGCCGCTATCTTGACTAGATACCATTATTACCCCCTTAACAGCCGATCACATAACACCCAGATGATCCATTTATCACAGGTAATCTAGTCATCAGGTAATCTTGGCGATATCTTGGCAAATAAGTCGTGTAACGTGATAGTGTATCAACGCTCGATAAGTGTCATTTGCTTTGAGGTGAAGAGTGACATTCACTCCTCTAACTCGTGTATCCTCAACGCTTACCTACGTCAATGCGTCGTCACAACATTGCAATAATTTCAATTGTACCTAATGCGTTTTGTAGTCAAGAGTATAGAAAGGTTACACAGGTTTTCCTTACTCTGTAGGAATCATATGCCTTCCTAAACAACTTTTGAAACCTTCATAGTGTATAGGTTTGTATACCTATTTTAATTCACCTCTCACATCTACTTCTTCTATTAATGTAGTAAAGGTTGACTATCTTTTCTGGACATTTTTCTTTTGTAATATTCAACAGGACACGCCTGCAATGACATCTTTGACTGTAGCTCCACAAACGTCAACGGCCGGCCTCTAAACTCTTCTTCTATTTGCTGTAAGGTTCTGCCTTTTGTCTCCGGTAGCATAAACCAGATAATTACAAGACAGTATGTCAGAAGTCCGGCGTATACAGTGTATGCGCCGTATATGCCTATATTGTCTACTAAACCCACAAAAGTCTTAAGAACCAAGAAGAATGACGCAGACATAGTCGCTAAACTAATGCTTCCTCCGATGCTTCGGTATTCTAAAGGAAATACTTCGCCTCCAATCACATTTGGTAAAGGCAGCATTCCTGTAGCCACCGTAAAGAATTGTAGATTGATCAGTAAAGCCGGGAGCCATATCGCGTCATACTGTAAGTAGCCGTAAGTTCTTGAATACGTGTAAGCAGCTATTGCTAGTTGGGTGAATACGCAGAGACTTCCGGTTACGAACATCATGGTTCTTCTCTTGATTTTGTTGATAACAAATACAGCGATTGAGTTTGTGATCAGTCTTTGAGTATCTAGGAATATCATCCAGAAATTTGTGTTAACGCCCGGGCCCATGATCAAACCGATTATAGTCGTGGAGTAAGCCGCCATGGTGGTGCCTCCTGCAAACTGTACCATTACGTAGGCATGGATCATGATTATGATCGGCTTGTAGAATTCTTTCTTCTGTATGGTCTCGGCCATAGATTCAAAGCGGTTCATCCGGTTCGCATTTTTTACTGAGATCCGTGCGTTTTCGAATTGTATTCGTGCTTTAATCATCTCATCGAGTTCATCCTCCTCATCCTCACCCCTCAACCATCGGAATACTTTTCGACATTCATCATATTTTCCTTTAGTGACGAGCCAACTCGGAGATTCTGGCGAATAAATGGTCATAATGAGACTTGCGAAAGAAAAGAACACACAGACCAGAGCAGTCTGTTGCCAACTTAGGAATGATCCTACTAAATGTACAAAGAAGATTCCAAAGGACTGAGTGAGAGAGACCGTTGTGAGAAAAGCTCCTCTGTTCTTTGGACTTGCATATTCGCCGATAAGTACTGATCGTAGAGGTGAAAGCATACCGATGGAAACTCCTTGAAGGATTCTTCCAACAAACAAGGCCTGGAAAAGAGATTGGATCAATTTTAAATACGTTATATTACCTGATGAAATAACTCTTAACTATTTTTCTGAAAGAATATGGAGCTCACCTCAAAACTAGTGGCCAGGGTAAAGATAAACCAGCCGATGAGAACAGGCATGGTGACGGCCAAGTGAGCGGTTCTCCGGCCGAATCTGCTCATTAATGGAGGTGTTATGAAGCTGCCAATTAGCTGGGTGATTCCCAGAATTGAAGCTGGAAAGAAAAACTTGAATAAGCGCGACGATGTAAATAGCTCTGCGTTCACTTTCCCCGTAGGATGGCCCCTGGGTTCGTTTCTTTAACAAGAGTGACACGAGGAAGTTGTCAAAAACCGAGGCGGAACGAATATTAATTGTGTTGATAAACTTGTTTTATTTTCAAAACATACCTACTTCATAGCAACAGTGAAATTAGCAACATTAATTATCTTAGTTCAGAAATAATCTAATCTCTTATTTCAAAACACCACACTGTTACCTAGATTATATAGAAATGAGGTGCCAAGATACGAAGGTAGCTAGTACTGTTTTTGACCTTCAGCATTCCACTTGACATTAAAAATAAATCTTTATTCTGGTGAGTAACTATATCTTCACAAGTTCATCTATAAAAATAATGGTGTCATAGGTAATCTGTCGGAAAAGTTAGTAGAGATCCCAGCTGTAGCTTATGTATTTGTTTTTTGTTGACCAGTGAGAATAGTGATTTTACAAAAATCAACCTAAAGAAAAGAATACTAACCTATCCAAGAAGCCGAGGTGTGGTCAATGAGTATTTCAGACCCTGGTAGGTTGAGCTGAGGAAGCAGCACGGCAGGGTACCCAATGGCGCAGCCGTGCCCTATGATATTGCTTCCCACTGCTGCTGTTACGAAGCACTGGAAGGAAGGAATTTTAACAGACTTCCAAAAAGAAGGAGGTTCTCAATTTGATTGTATGTTTCTTGTGCGATTATTATTAACAGACTTCCAAAAAGGTACAAAAAGGTTTTTGCTCTAAAAGTCCGTCATTGTAGCGTAGTAAAGCGGGAAAAAATTAGAATTTTAAGTTCTAGGGGAAAAAAATCAAAAGTAGAATACTCTCTTTGGAATATATTTACATTCTCATTGCAAACATCTCGTTAAATATTCAGAATTGTACCTACAAATTGTACATTTAATTTTTAATAAAATAAACTTTGAATTATTGTATTGTATTATTTTATTTTCTCACACTCGTAGTGAAAAGTAGAGTGTAATACACGGCGCTTAAACCCATTGTAACTCGGTTTCTATTTACTCCCTCGCTAAAGCTCGGGAGTAAAAATCTACCTCGTTACAATGGGTCTTTTTAGCCCCTTGTATAAAACACAGAATTCGCTCTATTTACTTAGGTATTATGTATAACAATCTACTATTCAGTTCGACGGTTTTTTTTATGTATGTTCCCCGATTACTCGGAGTTTTTTTTTTAAATCTTTTGATAAATATGTCATCCAAGTAAACGAATTGCGTATTTTGAAATTTTTTTTAGTTTTTTAAACGAAAACATTCGTTTTGCCAGCTATGAATTGATTTTTATGATTATTTTTTGTTTGATAGGTATATCATATTTCAAAGATGATTCCATACAAATGTTATCAAAATTGGTTCGGTACTTTGGTTTTTAAAACAAAGTTACTGGAAAAAATATAACGTCCAAGTAAATTGTCATAAATAATAATAATTTTTGAGTTAATAATATCTAAAAATGATTTTTATGTATAAAAATTAACTTGGATCAATTTTTTTGTCGAATATATGTATTGTTGTTTTCTAGTTTTACAAACGACGATTTTTTTTATAAGTTCAAGTAGTCATGTTATGTCGTCAAAATGTGGGTATGCGCGAGCGAGACGGACGTTGGTCGGACTACGGACTCTTAATTATTAATTTAATGGGATTTTACTTATGATTCGTGTAAGAAACGTCTAAAAAAATCTAACTAACGTTATGTAAAAACTTGTTGATCCCTTGATCTTCCCTTCCGTCCATAATTCACTCGGTAAAATATAAACTGGGAATTTATTAACTAAGTATTTTTTTCTAATCAAAGTTGGTCCCACAATTTGCTTCAAACGGCTCAGGCATCACGAATACACTTTCATGTTTTACCTATTCATTATTAATAATTCATAAAATGCGTAAAGTGTACCATCAATCCACCCTTGGACCTTTCCAAGGGTGGATTGACCTAACCTAACCCATAACCACCGTTAGGCTTTGTATTCTCACAATTAGAAGTTTTCGCGCTAAGCACTGAGATAATATATAAACAAACAAAAACAGTAGCAACCCAGTTCTAGTCTCACATTAAAATGTATTAAAAATGGCAACCGCTTACTTGTTTTAAAAACGGCGAAAACTGTATTTTCTTCGTCATCTTCGATCAAATCACGGTCACTAAAGAAGTTCCTCTCGTCACTAAACCTTAGCTTGCATATCTCGTCTCACCTCTCTCGCATTTTGTCAAATAATTACTACGTAGAGATTCGTGCTTTAACAATATCGATTCCGTTATCATTTTTACTGCACTTGTATTTATCCTATCGAAGTTGTCACTTATCTCGAAGGCTTATCGACTATTACAAATAAAATTAACATAAATAAATACAATAAATTCATATAAACGATCACGCCCTTACAGGGTGCTTGCTAATGTTGAATGAACTGGTTTTTAGGGTTCCATACCTCAAAAGGAAAACAACGGAACCCTTATAGGATCACTTTGTTGTCCGTCTGTCTGTCCGTCTGTCCGGGTGTCAAGACCTTTATCTCGGGAACGCGTGAAGGTATAGAGTTGAAATTAAAACCATATACGCAGATCCATAGTATCTTGCTGCAGAAAGAAAAATAAAATTTCTCAGTTTTCGTAAAAAAAAGTTACCGCCGAATATGTCGTAAAATACGCACATTTCGACACTCACAAGGGAATCAAAACCTATGGGGTACTTCCCGTTGACCTAGAACTATGAAATTTGGCAAGAAGCATTGTGTTAGAGTACACATACAGGAAAAAATCCGAAAACTGGACATATTTATCTAATCACAAAAAAACAGTGTCTTTTTGCAAGGAATGAGGGCCCAAATTTTAAAGTGAATTAACCGTATCATGTGGGGTATCATTTCAAAGAGCTTCATTAGCATCAGCTAAAACTAAACGGTTACTAAAGCTAAAAGGTTTTTAAATATTTTTACGATGTATATTTTTCGGTTTATGAAGGAAAATATAAAAAAAAAATGATTTCCCCAATTTATTTAGTTTGTAAAGAGGACTCGCCCACCGAGGGGGCGAGTCTAACTCGCACTTGTCCGGTTTTTCTCTTTAGTTTTATCAAGGTTATAAATATAATTCTAAATCTAATTGATTTGATAAGGGATGGTCTATTGGGGGTTAAGAATTTGATCGATTAGTTTAGGTATCTACATCCCATAAATCACAATCGACTATAAGCCTCTAAAATATCTGCCTAAAAATTGTTTTTAATTTCTTGTATCCGGGTATCGTCTCCCACAAGAGAACATTTTACGTTTGTGTATTTCTCTCAAACGGGGGTGGTGTGCTGAGGCGTTATTTAGGTACCGGCCGATTCTTCTGATCGTGAAATGTATAAGAACTAATATGATTGTCACATTTTATACAATATTTTGATTAGGATTTGCTCGATTATGTATATTAGAAAAATGAGAAATAAATTTGTTTAATTTGATAGGAGAAATATAAAAAAAAAAAGTTTTTTTGACGTGGTAACGTTTTATAAATAGATGAACGCCGGCTGCACGCACGAAAAAGCATGACTCATTGTCAAGTTCCGCCTGAGCCGAGCGTGCAAGCGAGAGCGCGGAACAAGCTATAGAGAGGCACGATCGGCCTAAGCATTCGGCTTGTGACGCATCTATCTCTCTTCCACTCCATCGGACGAAGCGTCCGAGTATGACGTTATCACGTAAAATTATCGTCCGTAAACCGACTTTACAGACAACCATTTTTTTATATCTTTTAAGCAATTACGAATTCTGTGCTTTTAAGTTACTCAGCTCACTTAAAAGAAAAAAAAACTTTTATAGTAGGAAGAGAATAGTTTAAGAATAGGAAAACATAGGTATGTTTTTTCACTATTCCGTCGCCAGCATGAGTGATATCTGAATATTTTTACTAAATATTTCTCCTTCCTCTCCATCACGCGGACGCAAAGTCTAAAATAAAATCCACGAATATATGTCATCTGTATATGATATCCTGGGTTGAGCGATACTCATATACCTACCAGACATAAACTTAAAGATTTTGATATAAAGACTGTCGCCGAGCTAAAGCCAAATTTAGATTGAGAAGTCTAGAGACGTCTATTTTACCGCTTCTTATAAATAATGTATATTTTAAAGTCTGGTTGGAAAGAAAACTAATGTGGCAACAAGTGGAGTGACGACGTCTCAATAATAAATATTTACTTAAATAAGGACAACAGCGTCTTAATTCCACATTCGGTATCTTTCCGAATAGACTTTACTTTTATTTACTTCGTCTAAATTTGGCTGCATTTTTTTGCTAATAGGTACTAAGACATGATATTCATCAAATAATCATATTATTCATTTTTAATACGCTTTTAGATATGAACTATAGTTTTTTTTATACCTACATAGAATTAGGCAAGGTAGTGATCAAAAGTGTTTTCTGTTTGGTGATCTCCAGAAGACCTCATTCTAAACTAGACTAGTTCGCCCGATGGAAAGCGCAGGAGATAATATGTTGCAAGCTCCGCATTTTTCTTGAAAAAAATATTTTTAAGAGATAGTATATTAATACCATCTCTTAAAAATATTTTTTACAAGACCTATTTTTGTAATTATACAAAAATTGGTTTAAGTACCCAAAAGTTACACATATTTGGAATGTGTATTGTGTTACTTATTATATCTAATAATATCAATATACCTATCACTGAAAAAAATAAACAGTACCTATGCGTAGTCAGTTAGAGTAAAACAGTTAATTTTACTGTTTTACTTCTGTTGATCAACTGTTATGTATAATTGTTTTTACGTAAATGAGCGAAACAGTTAAAATTATTGTCGGTAATATGTTGCTATAACTGATCAAAACTTTTTCCAACCGTTCAAACAGTAGTTAGGACTGTTTGCCGCCTAACTGTTTTTATTCAGTTTCCTCAACGGTGTAAAATAAATAATTATTACTGAAAAATAAGATGTTGCAACTGTGTGAATTCTAACTGTGCAAAAAAGTAGTACACAGTTGGATTTTTTTTGAGTGTATAGCCCACAAGCCTTATCTTTTGATTTATTTAACACACCTTTATTTCTAAATGTAAAACACGATCATGTAAAATAAGTTACCAAACACGCTACATTGGATTTTCACGCTACCACTATTGGGAGCTACCACAATCTTAATAGCAATCTTATTTCAGTATTACAAAAACACGCATTTTTTATATTTGTGAGAGATATATAATTTTTATTACAAAAAAATATAGCCTATGACACTCAGCAAGTGAAAACGAATCTAACGACACCTCTCACATCAAAATCGGTCAAGCCCTTTAGGCTTTAGGCGATCATATAGAAACAGATATACATACATACCCACATACATACATACACTCGATACCCCCCCCCCCCCTCCTATACCTCCCCCTCCCTTCTCCCCTTTCCTTACCTTAAAACACAATTATATGGTACAGTTGTCGGTGTAGTTTTGAGGTAGGAAATAGGTTTAATCCTGTTTTAGCCGTTCCCGCGGGACTCACGGATACTCAAAAGTATCTTATGTGTTAATCCAGATTATAAGCTACCCGTGTGCTAAATTTCAGCCAAACCCGTCAAGCCGTTTTACCGTGAAGAAATAACAAACTGACACAAACTTCGCATTTATTTTATGCGTGAAGTGTGATGTGATTTACTATCATTTCCTATTCCAAACTCCAATAAAACATATAAGTTATCGTAATCACTGTTAAAAATTCTTTATTTTGATACCACACTCGATGTATTTTGAAAACATATTTTTTTTAGATTACTTTTTGCCGCCAAAAATCCTTAATTTTGTTTGTTTTTTTTTAATTTTGAGGGACCCAGTATCACTCTCACGACTAAGACGAATCTATTGACACCACTCACATAAAAATACGACAAGCTGTTTAGGCCTTAGGGCGTGCCACAGAAATATACATACATACATACACTCGAAAAACATAACCCTCCTTCTTTCGCAGTCGGGTAAAAAGGGAAAAATGTTGAACGTCAGAAGGTAGATCTGACTTATGTGAATGCAGCTTTGAACAGCTTTCATCTTGTTTTATGGAGACATCACCTAAATTTGGTTTTAATTTCGTACCCCATGTTTTACATCTAATGCACTAAAGGTAGACTGTCTTTCCTCGACATTTCCCTCTTGTAAGACTCAACAGGACACGCCTGCAACGACATCTTCGACTGAAGCTCTACAAGAGTCAAAGGCCGGCCTCTAAACTCGTCTTCAATCTGCTGCAAGGTCCTGCCCTTCGTCTCCGGTAGCATAAACCAAATCACCACTAGGAAATATATCAGAAGACCTGAATAAACGGTGTATGCCCCGTATATGCCTATATTGTCAACTAACGAAACAAACGTCTTTAGGACCAAGAAGAACGACGTAGACAAAAATGCTTGAGAGATAGTTCCTCCGATGCTTCGGTATTCTAAGGGAAATATTTCGCCGCCGATCACATTTGGTAAAGGCAGCATTCCCGCAGCCACCGTGAAGAATTGCAGATTGATCAGCAACGCTGGGATCCATACCGCGTCGTACTGGAAATAACCGTATGTTCTCGAATACGCATAAGCGGCTATAGCTAATTGACTGAACACGCACAGGCCACCGGTGAGGAAGATCATGGTTCTTCTTTTGAATCTGTTAATAACGAACACGGCGATTGAGTTTGTGATCAGTCTTTGAGAGTCCAAAAATATCATCCAGAAATTTGCGTTAACGGCCGGGCCCATGATCAAGCCGATCACCATGGTGGAGTAAGCTGCCATCACGGTGCCTCCAGTGAACTGTATCATGACGTACGCATGGATCATGATTATGATCGGTTTGTAGAATTCCTTTTTCTTTATCGTCGCAGCCATGGATTCGAAGCGGTTCATACGATTTGTATTTTTCATAGAAATCCGTGCGTTTTTTAAGTCTCTCTGAGCATTGATCATTTCCTCGAGCTCATCTTCTTCACCGTCACCTCTCAACCACCGGAAGACAGTTCGACACTCATCATACTTCCCCTTGGAGACGAGCCAACTCGGAGATTCAGGTGAATAAATTGTCATGACGAGGCTTGTGAACGGGAAGAACACACAGATTAGAGCGGTCTGCTGCCAGCTCAAGAATGATCCGACTAAATGTACGAAGAATATTCCAAATGACTGAGTGAGCGAGATCGTCGTGAGAAAAGCTCCTCTATTTTTCGGACTCGAATATTCGCCAATAAGTACCGACCGCAGCGGCGATAGCATACCGATGGAGAGTCCTTGGAGAAACCTTCCTAAAAATAAGACCTGGAAAAGAAATTAAGATAATTTTAGAGAAAAATAAGAAAACTACGTACATATACGTTTGAATTTTTTAAGGCTTACCTCAAAATTAGTGGCCAAAGGGACAACAAACCAGCCAATTAGAAGAGGCATGGTGACCGCGTAGTGAGCAGCTTTCCGACCAAACTTGCTCATTATTGGAGGGGTTATGAAGCTGCCGATCAGCTGGGTAAAGGCGAGAATTGCGGCTGGAAATAAAAAATCAAATTAGCTTCAATCTAAATTTAATCTATGTGAAGATTGCTATACAATAAATTATTTATTTTTACATTTGTCACGGAAAGCATTTTAAAACTGCAGATTTTGTATCAGTTGGTATTTATGAATCAGATTATTTGCGTAGAGCTATTTTATATAAAAAAAAGAAAAAAAATATTGACGTTATGAAATGTTTTTATTTGAACTATTGCAAAAATATTTTCAAATTGGTTAAACTTAACATTCTATCGTAGTTGTATCTAAAATGCGACTTGATCAATATGTGACTTTTTGCGAATATTTTTTAATAGTATTTTCGAGTAGGTATTTAGTTATCGAATTCACAAACTACCGTGTTATTGTATTAATAATACACATATGAGACTTTAAATTTGCAACGACGATAATATATCAAATCTACATGGTCCTCCCCGCCACGCAGATACGCACAGTGTTCAATGAAATAATAAGATTTTGGTAAGATTTATAAATACCTATCCATGAAGCCTGGGTGGCGTTCGTGGGAATCTCCGTGTCTGGCTGGAGTAGCTGCGGCAGTAGGATGGCAGGGTAGCCGATGGAGCACCCGTGCCCGATGATGTTGCTTCCTACAGACGCTGTTACGAAGCACTGGAACAGTGAGTCAAGTTTTATCACCTACATTTCTCACAAAAAAATACATGACGGCCGAACATCAGGCGAGTTGGCAGTCCAACGTAGATCTTCTAATGCATAACAAATATTACTCAATTATCAAAGCTAAAATCGTGCCTTTTATTTATTAACGCGGTCAAAAAAGGTCAGTGTGTTACAGTCTTACCTATTAATTTAAACTGCGTACCTATACATAAAAAAAACGGCCCTATTTAAACAAAACTGGACAAGTGCGAGTCAGACTCGCTCGCCGAGGCTTCCGTACAAACTAGTAGGTATGATAACGAAAATTACACATCGTAAAAATAATGAAGCTCTTTCATATGATACATCACATGATACGGTTAGCTCACTTTCATATTTGGACCCTCCTTCCTTGCATAAAGATCCAATTTTTTTGTGATTAAATAAAAAAAATAGTTTTCGGATTTTTCCCTTATGTGTTACTATAAGACAATGCTTCTTGTCAAATTTCATAGTTAAAGGTCAACGGAAAGTACCCCATAGGTTTGTTGGATTCCCTTGTGAGTGTCGAAATTTGCGGTTTTTTGCGACATATACGGCTACAATTTTTTTTACGATAACTGAGAAGTTTGATTTTTTCACAGCTGTAATGGACTACAGGGTTTTAATTTCAACTCTATACCTCTACACGTTCCCGAGATAGAAAGTTTCGACAGACGGACAGACTGACCACAAAGTGATCCTATAAGGGTTCCGTTTTTAAGGGTTTGCTAGCTATTAAAATCCGTTATTTTTCTAAATAAGTAAACGTAAATACTCGGGGATATCATACAACTTAGGTAAGTATTTTCAAGGTCATAAGTGAGTGGATAGGCAGATACTGTCTTCTAAGTCTGCATGCCTCATTTTCGACCACAATGTGATCAAACTTATTTATGTTAAAGGCTTATAGATAAAAAATATTCTGTAACTGACGTAACTCTTCATTTTATCGTAATCTTTGAGAGCAGGACAATCAAACCAAGCTTGCCAAGGAATTAAATATTTATTATTTCATATTTTTTACTTATGCATAACTAGTACCTGTAATAAGTATAAGTACCTACATTCCAATATTATGTAATGTTTTCTACATTCGATTTTTTATTGTAGTAATAGGTTTGCGCTTGGCCGCCAATTTGCCTGATGTTAAAGGACGTTGTGGTCTACGATGGAACGCACTCACCTAGAAGAAACCAATTCACTCGCGATTTAAAGACACCCAGATTACATATATCGGGAAATACCCACTTAGGAAGTGTATACCACAATCTAGCAGTCCGCACGATGAAAGTGGAATTAAAGCGTTTCGTTCGGGTTTTTGGAATATCAACCATGAAACGGTGACGTTTTTTCGTGTTTCTGACTGTCCGATAGTAAAAAGGGCAAGGGGGAGTTAGATGACGTAGACCAGACGCACACTCACCGAAATGAATTGAATTGAATAAATGTGACCGCTTACTTGTTTCAAGAATGGAGAAAACCTCGTCTTTTTCGCCATCTTCTCATGTTCAGATCACAGACACTAGGAAACAAATGCTCCTCGACAATCAAATAGTTTCGTGCATTTTCCTGCCTACCGCTCCTATATTGTTATCAAATACAGCCTACAGCCGTATAGAGATTCATTCTTTAACAATATCAAATCTGTTATCAATATTACTGAACTTGTATTATCTTTTATCCTATCAAAATTGCGACTTATCTTAAAGGCATATCTGCACTGGAAAACGCTCAAAATAATTTTAATACAGAATTGTCGCTTATATATCGACTACTTACTTAGATAATATTTGTTAAATGTTGCATGAAATTTTACTCTGTTTTTCCTTTTATCTAATATATTTGTATTTTCTTTTGTTCTTAAATTTTATCAAACGTATAAACATAATTATCTAATTAAAAGATAAACACTGTGTATAATTTTCATATATCTCTTTCAAGGCCACGGAATAGCAAATGATTTATACCTATAAGTATAAGTATATATAACATGGTTAGCTGACGTTAACAGAAGTCTTAAGGCATACTTCGATCGACTATTGCTCGATAACTTGTAAGCGTTACTTAGACGTGATAGTTTTCCTTTTAATTGCATCGTATATGCTAATTCTAATTCTATTTGAGTCGGGGGCGATGAGGCCTGCACTGACGTCCCGCGTGGGGTGTATTGTGCTCAATATAATATTATATCATATTTGCTAGGAGGATTTTTTATGATCGATCAAAACATTGATCGGTGTTTATCTGCATAATAATAAAGATTAATTATAGTCTATCGGTCACACGCATGCAACGTGTTGTCACTCGTAAGATACTGACTCACCTGCTATCGTATATAATTATCTACTATAGATATCTATAGTAAATAGGTATCTTTTACGCACTAAACACGCGTATTACCTACGTCAAGTTACGCATCGTGAAACACCTAGCTGTGGTTTCCTCTTGCGTAATGATAAAAATAAGGATGTTGCAATGGAGCCTGTGTCCTTCAGGGTCCTAGATAAGTATACAAACGAGTAAATTAATTTTCATCGTGACCAACAATGACGAAATTAAAGATTTTGATATAAACGGCCTTACCGAAAAACGTTACTTAACTTTCACCAACGTCTTAAATTCTCAGTCTTCTTTCTACAAATGTGATTACGTGTCAGCGAGAAGTTGATAAAATAATAATATGTTAAGCATTGCTTAAAATTAAGTAACGTTTTTCGGTAAGGCCGAAAGACTCTAAGTCGTCACAGTAAAGCCTAATTTAGATTGAGAAGTCTAGAGACGTCTATTTTGCAAGCTTCGTATTATTTGGAAAATCGATTTATTTTATTATTTTATTCGTGTAAGGGGTCTAATTAGACCTCATTGAGCTCGGACGTTTTTGAGAACTGACGCTACATCCCGTTGATACTCTATCAATCAAAGATGATCAGTCTTTCAGTAATGGAATCCTAACAGATAAGGAAATATAAATGGATGCGTATACGCTGCGTATGTGTATTTTAGTAAGTAAAATAAGTGTAAGCGTCGCTTTAAAATGAAAATATAGGCGGGTCAATACAGCGCGACTATATAACGGGCATGCTACGTAAAGATGACGTCGTCGATACGCACGCTCTATTTATTCAGTGACAGGGTCAAGCTGGAGCGCTAACATGCGTACCTACTTGACGTATGTTGCAATCTGCACGTGGCTGCTCGGGGTAGTCGGCCACGATCTCAACGCAGCGCACGCTATACATGGCGCACACGGCGACATAATTTCATGTTTCCGGCCGTGGGCGTGGTCGTGGGGCAGTATCCGTCAGTATCATGTGCCGCAGTGGAAAGGTAAACACCGTATGTAAAAGCACGAAACCCACGCAGTTAACGTACGCAGCCTCTGCAAGCTGGAACCTTTTACAAATAACTACCGACGATAACGCTTCTTTTTGCGCAGTTGTTTGAACTTTGGCCAAGACAAATATTTAACTTTAGGTCGAATGAATAGCTAAAAATAAAATTAATATGTATATACCTAGTTATAGATAATAATTACATTATGTAAGTTCATGTAGTAAATTAAAGATATCATACAAATATTTGTATACATTTGCGCAATCTTTACTTTAAGACAGTGATTCGTGTGTATAAAGTTTTTAGGTATGTATTGGGCCATACTCAATGGCGTATCCAGGACTTATTAGTGGGGGGATTAGATTAGATGGGGGGACCCCTTATTGCTGGATCTCCCTACAAACAAGTCCTGGATACGCCATTGAGTATGGTCCAATACATACCTACAAATTCTAAGAAGTAAGAAGAACCCAACCCTAGGTAAGAAAGCCAGTAATAATGCTAATTAAAGTAGAGGAATAACAGTAATTAAGTTTAAAAAAAAAGTCAACTGCATTTTTCAGACATCAAAATAATTAATTGATCTCTATAAGTAGTGCATAGTTGTTCGTACTTTATAAGTTTATCTTATGGTGGTACAACTTCTTACATATCAAAATTAATATTAAATTCAAATCTTGTAACCAATCTCAGTACCTACTCAAAGTACAGGTCCATGACAGTGCCTGCAGAGACTTGCGTAATTTATAATGCGTATTGCGTATTTATAATTTTTGCGTAATATTTTTTTTTGCTGTTTTTTGCGTTGCATAGATTTATCGATAAATGAAGTTTTGGTTCATTTAAATTAATGCACCAATATTTCTATATAATAGTAGGTCTCGTAGGTACCGGGTTTTGGGAGGATGGGGTTTTAGTGGCCCTCGTTTTCCGCCTAGCTACGCCTCTGCGCTGATCTTTCCTCCTCTCGTAATGAGCTCGTATAATCATTATCAGAAGCTAAATATCGTTCAGTTTGATTCTGCGTATCAAACGCTTTGTTCGTGATGAAGTGAAGTTTCATTTTACTATTATAATGGGTTCAGTCGAAGATGCAGCACCTGCCAAGGGCAGGCACTGGATTACGCCGATGGTGAAGCAGGTAATCAAGATCAAGATGTTTGTACTCGTAACAAATATTTCGTCTTACTCTCAAACACGCGCGCAATAATTTTAAATTTATGAAACTACTGAATAATATACCTACATATGAAAATTCATGGACCAAATAAAAAAAATAACAAATGATGAATATAAATTATCTTGATCTTAGATCTTTAGTGACCAATCGATCATTAATAAATAAATAAAAAATAAAAATAAAATATTAATAATTATTATATATTAATATCGTAATTTTATGTCGACAAGGATTTCCCGTCTGCGCTTAAAAACGTCCGATCTCAATGAGGTCTATAGCGGCAATCTTTAGACCACTTTATTCAACTTTCAAAATAATGCGATGCGTTAAAATCTCTAAACTTTTCAGTCTAAATTTGGCTTTAGCGTGGTAAACTTAAGTTCGTCATTGTTGGTATATGAGTAGGTATCAGTCAACTCAGGACACGTTGTTGGTATATGAGTAGGTATCAGTCAACTCAGGACACGTTGTTGGTATATGAGTAGGTATCAGTCAACTCAGGACACGTTGTTGGTAGGTATATGAGTAGGTATCAGTCAACTCAGGACACGTTGTTGGTATATGAGTAGGTATCAGTCAACTCAGGACACGTTGTTGGTATATGAGTAGGTATCAGTCAACTCAGGACACGTTGTTGGTATATGAGTAGGTATCAGTCAACTCAGGACACGTTGTTGGTATATGAGTAGGTATCAGTCAACTCAGGACACGTTGTTGGTATATGAGTAGGTATCAGTCAACTCAGGACACGTTGTTGGTATATGAGTAGGTATCAGTCAACTCAGGACACGTTGTTGGTATATGAGTAGGTATCAGTCAACTCAGGACACGTTGTTGGTATATGAGTAGGTATCAGTCAACTCAGGACACGTTGTTGGTATATGAGTAGGTATCAGTCAACTCAGGACACGTTGTTGGTATATGAGTAGGTATGGCGGCATACCAGTATGGCGGCCCTGAGCTCTCGGAATAATTCATAATCGCAGCTTACAAAACTGAAAAAGAGATTTAAGAATGCGTAATTTTGTTTAATAAACCAAACTACTGTACCGATTTTGATGAAATTGTATGGGACCAATCTGGAAGTTGGTCAAGTTCCTTTCAAACAAAGACAATATTTTATATGGTTTGCGCGACTGTGATCACTCACTGAAGTGACACGAATTTTAACGGATTTATCGCGTAAATTTAAAAATCGGTTTATAAATTACAGAGTTATGCAGTAACAAACATAAAACAAACTAAAAAGATAAATACAGCCGCATTGTTAACCTCCTTCTGTTGCACCCCCTGCATTGAACGAGATATTTTTAACATGTGCGTTATTTAACACGTCGGATATTATCCCCTGTATACATAATAGTAAAAAATAATAATATCATATTTAGGGTTCCGTACCTCAAAAGGAAAAAACGGAACCCTTATAGGATCACTTTGTTGTCCGTCTGTCTGGTCTGTCCGTCCGTCCGGGTGTCAAGACCTTTATCTCGGGAACGCGTGAAGGTATCGAGTTGAAATTAAAACCATTTTTTTATTCGACGGCTTGCGCTTGACCGTTAACTCACCTGGTGTTAAGCGACAGTTACGGTCTACGATGGAGCACGCTGCCTAAAAGAAACCTATTCACTCGCCATATATGCAAATCCATAGTATCTTGCTGCAGAAAGAAAAATAAAATTAAAGTTTTTTAACCGTATCATGTGGGGTATCATATGAAAGAACTTCATTAGCATAAGCTAAAACAGGGGTTTAAATATTTTTTCGGTTTATGCAGGAAAATATAAAAAAATATGTGATTCCCCCCTTTTATCTACTAGTTTATACGGAAACCTCGGTGGGCGAGTCTGACTTGCACTTGTCCGTTTTTTAGGGTTCCGTACCCAAAGGGTAAAAACGGGACCCTATTACTAAGACTTCGCTGTCTGTCTGTCTGTCTGTCTGTCTGTCTGTCTGTCTGTCTGTCTGTCTGTCTGTCTCCAGGCTGTATCATAAACCGTGATAGCTAGAAAGCTGAAATTTTCACAAATGATGTATTTCCGTTGCCGCTATAACAACAAATACTAAAAATTTAAAAAAATAAAATATTAAGGGGGGTTCCCATACAATAAACGTGTTTTTTTCGTATTTTTTTGCTCAATATTAAAAACGGTAACAGGTAGACGCTTCAAATTTTCACAGAATACTTACTTGTATATTACCTTTCAAAATAAATAATTAAATAACTATAAAGTAAATATTAAAGGGGGGCTCCCATACAACAAACGTAATTTTTAAGCAATTTTTACTCGATCTTAATTAACAGGTAGAAACTTGAATATTTGTAAGTAAATATTTAGAAATATATTAACTATAAAAATAAATACCTAATCTAATACATAAAAACTCACAAAATGAAAATAATCCGTGCATCTAAACGCGGTGCGAGCGCCGCGCCGCGGTGTGGTGGTGGCGCGAACGCGCGGGTAGCGGGGGAGGTAACATCACGGAGCGAGCCATAGCCGCGCGTATTCGCGCGAGCGTTGTCATGCTGCCCGGATGTGTATCGAAAACCTACCTATAAGTTTGCAATTTACTACTTGGAATTTCGTTGATTTCTCGTTATTTTATAAACAGAACTAAACTTTGTAGTATTATAGATGATAGTACGGAACCCTTCGTGCGCGAGTCCGACTCGCACTTGGCCGATTATTTTTTATTGATAGTACTCGTACAAATAATTATATATATAATATGAGTAATACAAATAAATATAAGGTATGCATAGTAAATAGGTATCTACAAGCACCTCTCCGGGTTAGCAAAGCAACACTAATATCACTGATGTTGCAGTTGTCCATAGGCGACGGTTATCCCTTGCCATCAGGCGAATCGTCTGCTTTTTTGCAGCACTTTTTTATAAAAAAAATACGCACTATACATTTAGGCAAGGGCAAAATCTAGCTATATGTCGTAGGAATAATCATCATCATCTCAGCCACATCACATCAGTCCACTGCTGGACATAGGCCTCCCCCATGGATTTTCAAAAAGACCGGTTGTAAGCGACCTGCTAATAAATGCGGAGTAATAAGTAATAGGAAGACCAGCCACGAGATGGACAGATGACCTCATACAAGTGGCGGGAAGACGCTGGATGCAAGCCGCTTCCAATCGGTCTTTTTGGAAATCCATGGGGGAGGCCTATATCCAGCAGTGGACTTCTTATGGCTTAGATGATGATGATGAAGTAGTAGATATTATCCCTATTGCGCTGGTTTGCATTTTGCCCCCTTACTCGAGATTAGATGTTCCGATTTCGCATCGAGTTCCGATTTTGTAGGCCGAGTAGGTAATTACAGAACAGATAAAGTGATAAATAGATTGATGCCGCTTTAGGAGCAAGTATTTAAATGTTTTAAAAAAAAAAAATAGGTAGGAAAAAAAGAAAAGAAAAGTTGACAAATTCTGTGGTCATGTGAGTCAGCTGGTGATGAACATGTGAGTGTGTCATTACTGTCATTAGATTCTTCTTTAGCTATCTCTGGTATACATAATATGCTTAGGCACTGTTGGCTTACTGATTGGCACTTTATTAATAATGCTTGTTAGTACCTACTCAATGACATTCAATGGACATTAATTCTACTTTATCAAAGTTAGTACCAACAGTAATGGGTGTCTTTTAACACTTTCTGCACATTTTCCAGTGCTTCGTGACGACAGGAGTATCTTTGAACCTGTCAGCATCAGGGCTGGTGATAGGCTTCGGAGCAGGACTGCTGGGCCAGCTGAACGAACCAGGCTCTGCGATACACGTGGACCCATCTTCAGTCACATGGCTAGGTAAGGACCACTTCTCTCCTTCTAACGTATCATTATCATGTCCTTCTTCAGCAATCACTCGCTACGTGCCACTGATAACGATGCTTCTGCAAAACACCTTATGGTGCAGGGTAAGGTCCATATCAGGAGAATGCTATAGATTGATATTACGCAGGACCTACATAAATGAAATATTGCATAAAAGTCTTGTAAATGAGTGCGCGAAAAAGGTGTCAATATAAAAGAAACAAACGATGACCGATTGTGCAGAGATTTGAAGCGTCATCACCTCGGGCTCGCTTGGTGTTTGTCGTTAGATATCTGTCTCTATTAACTATCTACAATCTGTAACTATTGGTGATTACGAATATATATATAACTTATATGTTTTATTGGAGTTTGGAATAGGAAATGCTAATAAATCACATCACACTAATAATATAAATATAAAACTGGGAGGTGCCTAATATACAGTGGGTCAACGGAGTTCCAGGATGCGGAAAGACAACTTGGGTAGTTGGAAACTTCGATGCGAGCAAGGACGCCATCATCACCACAACAACAGAGGCAGCCAAAGATCTGAGAGAGAAGCTAGCGCACCGCATAGGAAACTTGGTAAAGACTAGAGTGCGCACCATGGCTTCTGTTCTCGTAAATGGTTTCAGAAAAAACGAGAGCTACTTCCGCCTTATGGTAGATGAAGCACTCATGAACCATTTCGGAGCCATAGTAATGGCTACACGGCTGTCTGGTGCTGGCGAGATTGTTCTCATTGGAGATATCAACCAGTTGCCTTATATTGACAGAGAAAATCTGTTTGAGTTAAGGTACCATCGCCCAAATCTGGTAACCAACATCAGCCAGGAGTTGTTATGCACGCATAGGAACCCGATGGACGTCGCATATGCGCTGAGAGAAATATATTCAGGAATATATTCCTCAGCCGCCCATATCCAGTCACTAGAGCAGAGAAGGTTCACGGGTTCCCAAATACCCAAAGCCGCCCCTAAAACTCTTTTCTTGGTCCATACTCAAGAAGAAAAGATAACCCTTAGCAACCAGGGTTACGGGGGAGGTACAGGGTCACGAATCCTCACCATCCATGAAGCTCAAGGTTTGACGTACGAATCGGTCATCGTCATCAAGACCAAAGGCAAACTACAGCTGCATGACAGCGTCTCGCACGCAGTCGTGGCAGTCTCGAGGCACACCGGGACCTTCACTTACTACGTCGATGATGAAGGAGATGCCATCAGCCGTTTTGTGCGGCGGGCGACGGCAGCCACACCAAAGACCATTTTAGAATACAATCTCAAAATGGCTATCAAAGATCGGAACGCGACGGTAGTGGAGGCCCTGAATGCAAAGCTTCGGTGTACGTTGTAAAAAAAAAAAAAAAAAAATTGTTCTTATGTTGTATGTTGTCCCTTAAACAGTAGTAGGAAAGCGTGTGTACCCAGAGCACTCACGCTCGCTTAAAGGCTTCTTCTTGCGGCGGCGTCGTGTGGCGGGTCGCCCTCTTCCCTCAAATATGGTTGAGGAGAGCGATGGCTGGCACATGCGTCAACTCGTGAACGGGTGCTGCTTGCGGGAGCTGGACTGCTCGGCGTACACACGCATGCATGTGCATGTTACTTAAGTATTAAGTATTAACAGTTATTAGTTAAGTATTAACGTCTTCCTCTTGTACTCTAGTTTAAAAAAAAATGTAAAGTTAGCTAAAAAAAAAATGTATTAGTTTATAAAAGGCATGGACCCTGGAGTCTGTGGTGCTCGAATTTTTTCAAATAAAAAAAAAAAAAAAAAATAATATAAATGCGAAGTTTGTGTTAGTTTGTTACTTCTTCACGGTAAAACGGCTTAGCGGATTTGGCTGAAATTTTACACACAGGTAGTTTATAATCTAGATTAACACATAAGATACTTTTTATCCCGGTATTCCCGCGAGAACGGGTAAAACAGGATTAAGCCTATTTCCTACCTCTACATGCAAGATAGGTGATGTGGCAGCAGGTTTTTTAAAGTCGGTTAGTAAAAAGGTCGTAAATTTTCTTCTTCAATTTAAAGAAAAACTTTTGGATATTGCAAAAACCCGAATGCAGCGTTTTAGTTCCACTTTTTTTCTAAGAATTTTTAAATTGTGGAATACACTACCTTTCCCCGACAGATATAAGAATAAATTATATATTATAGATATAACAAGGGGTGCCTTCAAAACACGAGTGAATAGATTTCTTTTCTCAACATCAGGCGGGCGAACGCCTTTCAATGAATGATTAGATGAAAAGACGGCGACGACGATAACGTAGATAATAAGTATATCTGTGTGAAAAGTAAATGTAGATATGACGTCAGACCGTGTAAAGTGGTCAAAGATTAGAGCTGCTGGTTTCACCTGGTATAAGAGGCCAGCACTTAGGGTACGGAAAAGACAAGGATTGTATGTTTTACAAAGAAATCGTGGCTACTAGATGAGGATATCTCTCCTTTCATGACTTCAATAAAAATATATGTGGCATTTTCATGTGCCAGTAATCAGTAAACGTTTATGTTTACTGATTACTGTTTATACTTAACACCTACCAGTTTTTATATAAAAAGAAAAATCCACGAGACAGTCGAGTTCAAATGACATTGATTGGCGAAGTTTGGAAAATAATCACGAACTTTAACCTAAGATAACAGCAATTAATTTGTATTAAAAATAACCACAAAAAATGTTTGATAATTTTTAAAGCGAAATAGCTTTTATATCGTTCTAGATTTATAACATGTTTGTGACTAAGGTCATAGTGCACATACCGGCTCTCCATTCAAGTATTTCATCACCAGTATTCAAGTTTTATCGAGCATGGAGAGACAATGATCACGTGTGCAACACGACAGTTTCTAAGTAGTACATTGTCCTATTCATTATTTAGATTAGAAATACGAGAATTTTTAAGTAAGCAGCATACAAAGTATAGTACTCGTATTTAACTGACAGATAATATTAAACATGTAAGACGAGAAACCACGACTAAACACTTTAGTAACATTGCTAAATTATGTGCCAGTAATGCTAAGTTTGAACAATCAACGAATTAATTATAATTTACTACTTTCACGGACGTTGCAGTGTTCGAAACGTCAGGTCAATATATAACGCTAACGTCAGGTTAATATATAGTAAAATATACGCGATAAATCCGTTAAAATTTGTTTAATTTCAATAAGTAACAATCGCGAAAACCTTAATAAACAAAACTGTATGAGCTTGTCCTTCTTGGCTTCACAAGGTTTTCGCCTGTCGAATTGTGTTATCCTGTTTTACTATTATTATTTTGAGAACAAGATCAGGAAGTAACTTGACTTAGCCCACAAGATAACCGCCATGTGGCATGTTGACTCGACGATCATTGTTTCGATAGTAGTGTCAGCGAGAATCTCGTGAAGGCTGAGAAGGACAAGCTCACTAAGTACCAACCTTGATTTGGCTCACGACATAAACGCCACGTGAGATATTGAACTCGAAGATTATGGCTCCGTTTGTATCGGTGAACAGTCATGTTCTATCGCTACATGGCTGTTCTCCGATACAAATGCTATTCAATTGTGTGCTTGTTAAATCCAGTTGAAAATGTGTGGAATGCTGTTCTTTGTTTTCAGTGCTCCATACATTCTATATCGTCATACGTATCATATTAGGCAATTGGACTGTAAAAGTCATATACCAGGCTACCTAATTGAAAGTCAACATCAGTCTGTCCTTTTTTTTTAATATTACGACTTTAGCGACGTTTCCGGAAAACTTTTGAACTAACTCGAATAATTTTCCGTTTCCAGCGTCATTGCCCGCCTTCTTCATGTTCGTCGGAAACTTCCTCGTGATACCAATCATGGGAAAATTTGGAAGAAGAACAGCGAATCTAGTCAGCATCACCTTACTAACTTTCACGTGGACATGTATTCTTTTCGCTCCGAGCCTCGCTTTCCTGCTCTTCGCCAGGGCCATGCAAGGTGTCTACATGGGCATGTCGACCACTCTAGGATCTCTTCTCATTGGAGAGTATACAAGCCCCAGAAACAGAGGAGCATTTCTCATGACCATTTCAGTTTCCATATCATTAGGAGTGTTCGCTGTACATGCGTTCAGCTCTTACACCAATTGGCGAATCTGTGCGATGATCTGCGCTATTATAGCCGTTATAGACATGTGTATTGTCGGCCTCTCACCCGAATCCCCCAGCTGGTTGGCTTCTCAAGGAAGATACGAAGACTGCAAGAGAGTGTTTCGGTGGCTCAGAGGTGATACCGAAGAGGACGAACTTAAGAAAATGATCGAAGCGAGCATGTTTGTTAGAGAATCAAAAATAAAAGTAGTTGAAAGTTCTTCTCTCGACAAGGTTCGGGAAAGCTTCATTTACTTTAAAGATAGTATCCAAAAGAAAGAGTTTTATAAGCCTTTGATAATCATGTGTCACATCTACGCAGTGGCTCACTGGGGTGGCGTGAATACTCTCGTTGTTTATATTGATCGTTTTATAACTGAATTGAGCGGATACGAAGATGTACGATTTTATATAATAACTGTAGACGTACAGAGAATCATCTCGAATATCTTCGCTATTTACATCGTTAAGAAGATCAAGAGACGCACCATGCTGTTTAGTGCAGTAGGTATCGATGTGACCGCATTGCTTGCAATCGCAGCATACAATTATGCGAAACTAAATAAAATGCTTCCCTTCGACCATCCCATGATTGGTATAGTCTTGATACATATGCTGATGTTCGCCATAGCTACAGGAACATTATCACTATGCTTTATATTAGCTGGAGAGTTGTTCCCGCTAGAATTTAAGACTTTAGCTGGAGGTATAAGCGTGTTGGCTTTCTCATCATGTATGTTCATCGCACTCAAAACTACCCCGTTTTGGTTCGCCCATTTAGGTATACATGGGACTTGTTGTCTCTGCGCGCTGGTTCTTTGCTACTGCATGGTGGTTGCGTATTTTCTACTGCCTGAAACGAAAGATCGAACTCTGCAGGATATTGAGGAGGAGTTTAGAGGAAGGCGGCTGTCTCTAGATGTGAAAGCTGCTTCGAAAGAGAAGAACTCAGTTGTCTGATATGAACATGCATTAGAACAAGAATATAAAAGCATTAAAGATTTAGAGGTTTCTAGTTTGTAAAACTGAAATGTAATTTTATTTTCTGTTGTAAAAATACCGTGTAAAATATGCTTTATATATAATTATTTTAATTTTTAATTAAGTTTAATTTTTATGTCTGACTTAATATCTATAAAATCTCAGTTTCAAATACTTTGAGATTAAATGATGAATGAGTGGTGGCTGTATCGAAACTTAATGTTAAAGTCTAGTCGTCTCATTAAAGTTTTTATTTTATTATTTTTTATTTGCTCCACAGACACCAGGGTCCGTGACCTTTGTCATAATTACAAACTATTATTTACTACTTATCGTTACGGTAAAATTATTTTGTTTTAATTTAAGTACTTATTGCTATGTTGCGTGCATACCACGAGCAAATTAGCGACCCGCAAGTAGCATCCAATCACGAGTAAGTATGACGCATGTGCCAGCCATCGCCCTCCTCAACCATATGTTAGGGAAGAGGGCGACCCGCCAGTCCCGCCACACGACGCCGCCGCAAGAAGGCGCCTTTGATGGTGAACATGAATGCCCAATGTGTACACACAACTCTTATTTCTAACTACAGTACTGAAATACTAGTATTTCTGTGAATGCAGTCACTGGTAGAGCCCGGTTTTAGACGGGGTTTCCCGGTTGATCTGGACTTTATCAGCGACTGCACTCACATCGTCTAATTACATTCTTTTTTTTTACATATTTGTCGCCTGCTCTCGCTCCAGATAAGAATATTCTCCTCTTCTCCGAAATGTCCATTTGCACGGAGCGGGCACAAGATGTGGATTTCAACTGCGGTAATTCGTTATCATTATCTCAGGCACAAACAGTTCACTGTTAACAGTAAACTTTTAAAACATAAACCATAAACATAGTTTTAAACATAGTCTAAACATATGCCACCCATGGATTGAATAATGAAATTAAATAATGTAATTATATACTCAGATAATAATATTTCATTATCTAATGTAAAAAGAAATAAAATATATACATATAAAATAAAAACTTCAGTCTGAAGTCTCCTTGGGTGCCCAAATGTTCCACACTTCCAGTTGCTCTGTGAATTAATATTCGTGCATTTTCGAAACGCTAAAGTTATTGGTGTGACACATGTATAAAAAATTCAGGAAGGGAAGGAATCAGTATATGGATAACTGCAATATAAGAGATGAAAAGATTTTGCGTAGATTCCCAGAGGTAGGCCCGTGAATTTTGATTGACTTCTTTTTCAAAGTCGGACTTACCATAGACAGAAGAACAGTTTGTGCTAGTTCAACGTATTATATATTCGTACGCCAATATATTCGAACTGGAACGTCATTATATTTTATCAGAAATACTTATTATTTTACTTTCTAGGCCAAATATATACTTATCAGTTTTCGGTTTTCACTATTCTAATGTTCGTTGAACTCAGTCGCAATGGCGTATTTTTTAAGTTTATAACCAATTTTATTCCGGTAATTAGGACATTTTAGTTTTGCATTTTCAATTGCAATCCTATCTTCTTAATTAACCCTAATTAATGAAACTTGTTTTGATCACTAATGTGTTTAGGAGTAAGTATATAAACAGAGCGTACACGAGAATTTCAAGACACAGTCGAATTGCAGACTTTGGTATTGTCATGTAAGTACTTTTATAAATTATCTACGTATTGCATTACTACTATTTTTTTTTCTATAACTAAGAGAATGACACAAAAGTTAAAGAAACTATTAAAAATATCATAATTCTAAGTAGTAGGCTCATTTGAACTTTTGTCTCACACTCTTAGTCACAGAAAAAACAGGATAAAACGAGCGCGAGCCAACTTTGCATCGCTATAAAAGTTAGGCGTTGAGCTTAACCCTCCAGCCATCTTTTTTACGGATCTGCCAAATACCAGCCGGATGCTTGGAGTCAGTAGAACGACGAGCTGTGAGGCTTATAGCTACAAAGCTTAGAGCATTGTTGTAGGGTGGCATGTCATGTCTGAGAACTTATTACAGGCTGCATTTCAGAGAGTTTGCGTATGAGTTACATGACTTAATAAGGGGGAATTAATCCCCCTTTCAATAAGAGAACAACCCGGAAAACGCAACAATACCTACCATCCTCCCTTTCATGGTAGACACGCCATCTGCGCGAACTAAGAGATTCAACCTTCCTAATGCGAACCACTCGGGAATGGAATGCCTTAACACCGTCCTTTTTATTCATTATTAGGCTTACGCTTACGCTTTATGCATTCAATATTTTTGAATTTGAATTTGGGCGCGTTTTCTTGTTTCCTGAGAACTATAACCTTCAAGTCTAGAGTTAATAAGTTCCTTCTTAAGCCACGTGCTTCACCTTCGACCAGTTTCGCTTTCCACTAAGCGAGCTGGCTGACCATTTCGGTGAGTGCGCATCTGTGGATCTGATCTGCATGAACGCATTCCCCATTGTGGAATACGCTTCCTGAGTGGATCATTACCGATGGATACAATCTGGGTGTCTTAAAGTCGAGTGAATCCGATTTTTTTAAGTAAGCATGCTCCATCATACACCACAACATAGTTTAACATCAGGCGAGTTGGTGCGCTCAAGCGTATAGCAATATATAGGTATATATATTGTCCCTTGTAGCATAATTTCATACATACATAGAAAGTTTATCATATGTTTGGCATATCTTACCGCTGATCCACAGCCACACTCTTCAGGAGGTTAGATGAGGCGATGCGAGGTCTCTATACTTATTTCGCCTCACTCTCTCTCGCGCGATTGCGCTTGAGACTATGGATCCAGAGTCACAATGTTAACGTATCAGGGATCATTAGCAATAAATATCCAGATTGAGAAAAGTATTGCCATTTTAGCTCCTAGATGGTACTACTCCTAGTCCCTACAGAGTTAAAAAAATTATTAAAACATGTTTTTAGTATCTTCTCGAATAAAATAACAGGTTTTGGACAGCAGTCTAGGATCGGATATTTAACTCTGGGGACACTCCGTCGATATTGACGATTCAAATGATAGGCTCCAATATCCCATGATCTAGAAGTTGAGAGAACGAGAAAAAAGTAACAGCGAGGTAACTTTGTATTGCAGTTAGAGCTAGGTGAGCAATTTGATCGTCTTCAAAAATTGTAGACTATTTTCTCCAGGCGTTTTAAATAATGTTTATTTTCCTTGCAGCGACCGTCAAAGATGGCCAAGTATCTCTCCTTCCTGTTTGTCTTCGCGATGCTGGTGATGCTGTTCTCTCTCCCGACTCCATCATCAGCCGCTGAAGGCTCTGGGATCCCAGATTTTATTAAAAAAATGTTTGGTTCACTCAACCCAAAGTCCAAAAAATAAAGTATTGTATACACTTACAGCATTTGTGATTAAATGAGTATAAACAAATACATAATATATATATACGAGTATATTCATTTTCTTTTGCCTAAAATAATTAGGCCCTTCCTTCTTTTCCAACGAACATTTTCGTAATAAATGTGATTTTACTAGTATTATTATATAGAATGTGCATTTATAATCTTTTATAGCGATTTTACGCATATTTTCTCACAAAAAACGTGCACTCAACAGCGTATCAAATGTAACTAAATCATAAGTTAGACTGAAAAAACTACTTTTCTGCAGTCGGGTATTTTGTTTTTCTTTTACAACTTACATACTTACTAGTTTTAATGTAGTCATAGGTTTGCGCTTGACCACCAACTCACCTGATTGATGTTAAGCAATGTTGCGGTCTACAATGGAGTGCGCTTACCTAAAAGAACTTGGTTTACTCAATGCGATTTAAAGATGCCCAGATTATATCTATCGGAGAAGACCCACTCAGGAGTTTCCACAATTTAGCAGTCCGGACGAGTGCGTCCGGACTAGACTAGGCTAGGAGACGAGGCTAAGAAAAGCAATTAACAAACAAAAAAAAAAACACGACTCTATCAAAAATTATCAACTCAAAGCTTAAAATATTTCGCAAACGAATCCCTAGATTACAAAAAAAAACTTTATAGCCTAAATCTTGTGTTCTAGCTTTCTTTGACCAGCGCTAGTAAGATTCAGAGCTCCATTTATAATGGCTATATACTAAAAAAAATAATTGTGTGTTAGCTTGATACAGCAAAAATTTTCTTTGTCTTATTAGATTCTGGAGTACAGCCTAATTTAATGTCATATTATACATCAAAATCGGTCGAGCCGTTTACAGTACAATGAGTACCTATCTACTGTATGTCCAAAAATATTATCTCTTCTGCGCGATCGAATCAGAAATGAAGAGATCTGTAGACGCACAAAAATCACCGACTTAGCACAGCAGATTACCAAGTTGATGAGGCAATGGGCAGGGCACATAGCATAATAATATACTGATAGTCGATGGGGCTCAAAAGTTTCCAAGTGTGAGAGCACGCAGCCACGCACCGGCAAGCGCATCATATATAGGAATACCAACCACAAGGTGGATAGATGACCTCATGCAAATGGTAGGAAGACGCTGGATGCAGGCCGCGCGCAACCGGTCTTTTTGATAATCCATGGGGGAGGCCTATGTCCAGCAGTGGACTTCTTGTGGTAATGATGATGAGAGAAATGTAAAAAATAGTGCGAGACTAGTAGCTCTCAATATATATACCTATCCTATTCTAATAATATAAAAGTGAAAGTAACTCTGTCTGTCGTCTCTCTGTCTCTATCTGTTTGTTACCTTTTCACAGATAAACGGCTGAACCAATCGTTATGCAATTTAGCACAGAGATTCTTTAGGACCTGGAGAAGGACATGGGGTATTTTGTAATCCTCATCATTATAATTTCACTGTCACTGTTTTTCATCAGTACGCGGGTGACACCGCAGGGTGCAGCTAGTAAACACATATATGAGAATGAACGCACAGCTGGCATCTGCTCATTGTATCAAATCTGTTTGAGCACATCGAGCTTATACTTTGCCGACTCATCAATCGGTAAAGTATAAGTTCTATGCGCTCAAATCAGTTGAAAAAAAATTACAACACTGGTAACGGTACCTTTGTTTCAACTAAACTCCAAAATATAGTAGAGCGACATAAACCGGAGCTTCACTTCAACGGCATTCAATTTGGCGGCAGCAGCGCCAGTCAAGCAGCACTAGAAAAGAAAACAACGGTATGTCTACATCTCAGGCACAAGAAGTCCACTGCTGACATAAGCCTATCCCGCATTCCAAAATGACTTGATGGAAGCGGCTTGCATTCAGCGTCTTGCCGCCACTCGTCGCTCCTCCACCGGTCGTCTGTCCATCTCGTGGCTGGTCTTCCTACGCTGCCTTGCCGGTGCGTGCTCTCCACTCGTTTACTTTACGACCGATCAGTACAAAATTACGCGCAGACCTGGAAATGAATTCAGTATTAATGTATATTAGTTTTTCGTATACCTAATAGAAGATATCAGCAGTATTTGTCTTTCACGGTTTCAACGTATCCGATACGCTAACCCGCAATACTGACCGAAAAATAATCCATTTTTTTATTATAAAAAACATTTTTTTTAAATTTTTAGTTTACTAAACATGAATTTTAAAATTCTTAAATAAGAGCAAAATCGGTCAAGCGGTTGTCGTGTCTGAAAGCTCTAAAATCTCGGTTAAAAACAGGAGATAAATTTGCTAGTCAACTCTAAATAGGAATTTCGAATATGAGCAATAAATATGCATCGAGCGTGCACATTTTTTTTGCTACAAATATTGTTGTAAATAGTTTGTGCTCGCGGGGTCTACTGTTCATAGAAGTGCTAGTTCATTAACTGGGAACTTTCACAAACATGTACTTACACACATACAATCACGCCTATTTTCCCTTACATGGTAAACAGAGCATCAAATGCTATGGGGTTCAGTTCGATGCCATATTTGACAGTGGTTAGAGGGTTAGAAGGAAGGGTATTAGAGAGTTAGGGGTTATTAGAGGGTATTAGCTTGCAGTGACAGGGGATTACCCCATCGCCTATATAAATGTCAATTTTCCTTTTACAGTATGCCCGGGAAGAGACTAACATGTATTTACTATTATATCTATTCGAAGTTTGGTGGGAGGCCACGAGCCGTCAAGATCCGCAAGGATCGCCGTCACTGAGACCCTTGCGGATCTATTGTAACATGTAACTAATATTAAACAGAAGTTTATCATACGTAAGTAGCTGGTAATTAACAACGATTTAAATACTAATACACGTAATTAGCCAGTAAATCGATGACACAGGTGTTATTATGTTGATCTTGTGTATTTATTTTGTCAAAAATATGGTGTATACGTAGAAAGCGGTTGCTTTCCGTCTTTATATAAGTGACCATAAAGAAATTCCACTCCTCATTTTGTTTTTAACTTTGAATAAGGCGCTGGAGTTTTTTGTATTGTAATTGGTAAGAACTTGTTATTATTTTGTTATCTTCATGATCATCATCTCAGGCACAACAATTTTACTGCTACACATAGGCTTCCCCAATGGATCTAGAGACACGAGTTAGAGTTTTTAGAGTTAGAAGGCTCGGTTGTGATAACATATTTATTTGTTAAGTATAATGTTGTTTTACTATCTATTTTTTTGTCAAAATAAATGCTACGTTTAAGTCTATGTAATCAGTTGCCATGTACACAAAACGATATCTTCCTTCAAGACAACGGTGCTTCAGAGACCATTCATATTTGTGTGTCTATTTCTATAATCATCATCACCACTAGCTTTAACTTGTTTTTAACCGACTTCAAAAAGGAAGATTATGTTTGTTACGAAATTATTTCGCCAATTATGAATTATTTTTTATGATTCTTTTTTTTGTTTGGTAGGTCATACTTCAGAGGTGGTCCCTCTGATATACATTTAACCAAAATCGGATCAATAGTTAGGTTTTTAAAACAAAGTAACTGTAAACAATATTTTTTTAAGTCGACTGTTAAAGTTTTTTAACTATGTTTTCAGTACACTCATCGACATGCTCAAGAATACGTGCGCCATGTTTGTCGTGGCGCTGGCGTTATCTTCCTTGTTACACAAGGTACACGCTTGTATGCCTTCCACGATGAAAGACTCTTCGGTGAAATCAAAGTTTGAAGCAAACTTATTCGGTTATAAATTTTCAAATATATTCGCGACGCCACCGGATGACGAATCAGCTGATCCAGCAAAAGTACCAGGAGGGGAAGGAGCGCCGAAACCACCAGCAATGCCAGATCCCAGCAAGGCAGCCAGCCTACCAGTCGGCGCGCCACATATGCCAGGACCTCCTGGTCTTCCTAATTTCTTTGGGTAGTGATACAATCGGAGGTATAAGGCGTGAGAGATGTGGATCATCCACAGCCAATCGTTATAAGCCTCACATCTTTCTAGCTATGAAGCTGATCCATTCTTAAAGAATATGCATGATTTTAATTTAATAGAAATACGAGTTTTATTGGATAAAAAAATTACGTCTGCCCTTATTGGGGCAGTTCTAATTTTTTTTTTTTAATTTTCTTCCGTGACTTCCTGCAGTCTTGGTGGGGGGTGCTCTGTACTATCCTCCGCAACCCAGTTTGTATGGAATTTGTATGACATAGGATGGCGTGGCGTCACGTGGCGGATGACGTCATAGTATATATATATATATTATTAATAATCAATCTTTATATATTAGCTTAAATCTAAGTTGTACCCAAAAATAATTCGGTTTGTCGTGGTACAGATTCACCATCTATGCTTGTAAACAATATAAAAAAGAAATTATCAAGGTACCTCATGACTCCATTCTCTATCATCAACATTTGAAGTTTTAATGGCAAGTTAAGTAAAAACAAACTATAATACGATGGTGTGATCTCTGTCTGACATGAAATTAAAATGCTTTTAACTTTCTTTTTTTAATTTTTTTTAATATCTTAATTTGTTTCGTGTCAATAAACAATGATTGTATTGGTTAAGTACAAGTTATGAATTCAACTTTTTGCAAATTCAACATTTTAGGAATTAAACTATTCCTAAATGCATATAACCAGCTCTCAAGTAGAGTCGGTAATTTTTATAAATTAGCATTTTAAAAATAAATGAAATAAAAACTGCGCTCTATGTTTTTCCATTTGAACCTATTCATCTATTTAAACCAGCGCTGCCGAGAAATCAGCAGAATTATCACTGACGACTACCCATTTTTGTCTCACTGGACACTGCAGTGATGACATTCATGTTTATTTTTACTCGCCTAAGAAGAATTTTAATTTTACCCGGTAAGAAGGAGGGTTATCTTTTTCGACTGTATGTATGTATGTGGGTATGTATGTATGTTTCTATATGATCGCCTACAGCCAAAACGGCTTGACTAATTTCTATGTGCGAGGCGTCTTCACTCCCTGAGTGTCTAAAGCTATATTTGTTATAATAAGTAATAAATCTCTCGCCAAAATAAAAAATGCGTTTTACGTAATCTCCAGCGAACTTTTTCGTAATAAACAAATGAATTTTGCTAGGATTATTCTAAAGAATGCGCATTTATAATCTCAAACAGCTCTTTACATTCACTCATCAGCGTATCAAGCGTTACGATGTCGTAAGTTAGACTGTAAAAACTGCTTTTCATCAGTCGGATATTTTGTTTTTCTTTTAATATAGTTACTTGTTTTTGATTGTGTTTATACATTCCTGATGTTATTTTCCTTCTTGTTTATGTTTAAACATATGATGGTGATCTTATTGTTGCTATAGTGTTTGTTGTGCCCAAATATATGTTTCTTTCTCTCTTCTATTTATTTTTCTTCCACCTCTTAACTTGCTCGTTGCTGATATACGTAAAATACAGAGATTTAAATATTTTTCTAGTTAGCTTAGCTTATATATTTCTAGGTCAGCGTGCTCCATCGTAGACCGTAGCGTAGCTAGAAGCGTCGTGGACACCATGACATTTCAAAAATATAATCAGTCAAATGTGTGTTGAAGCAATCGCAGTGTTGGGTTCCGTAGTTATATTATATCACAATAGGATGGGTTCTGGCGCATAACAACATTTTTAAACACGTATAAAATCATAGGTAAAGTATATTATAGAGTAAGAAATTAATTTATTTATCTAGATAGGAGAAATATTAAAAAAATGTTTTTGCCTGATATCTTTTAAATTGGAGGAGGAGTAGGAAAATATATTTTTTTTCAGTATCCGTCGCCAGTATAAGTGATATCTGAATAAAACTTTTTTTTAAATATTTCTTCTATCTAAATAAACAAATTCATTTCTCACTTATCTAATATCCATTCCCAATTATTTAAAAAAAAAATGTTTCAATAATTTTCACCACTGACAACATTAATAGGTTGGGTCGGGAATTAGGTTGAAGCAGGATGGAAGTGCCGCAAGATCGAACTTACAGCGGAATACGAGCAGGACAGATGCGGTACTGGATGGAGCGAGACAGGAAGTTTTCTTAAGCGTACGAAGTCGCAGGTAATAGCTATAATAATATAACTCTAAGTATAATATAACATGGCAGCGATAACCAAATCTTTTAGTTTAAATGTGAATAATCGTATATTAATGAGGAAAAACGTGCAGTGAAACTACGTTTAATTAATTATATACTTTTAAGAACATTTAATATGTATATCAATATAGGTATTAGGTATTTTATTTTATTTTACTGAAAGAAGTTCAGATACAGACAATAGGCTAGCAATCACACAACATAATACTTAGATCCATGAGAAAATCATTGTAAACCTAAAGCCCAATTATAACTGTGCAAAAGTTATTTACCTATGTACTATTAACTTTGTCACTTTGACTTTTCATGAAAATATGTTCAATTCTACAATTTGGGCACGACATTCAATGTTAGTTCACGATTATTCTACAAGTTTCGTTATCACTAGATCTTTTAACCCAATAGATTTCTATTCTGTATTTTGTACGGAATTGTATGATACTTTTAAAGTACATAACATTAATTAGTCATTTTATGTTGATACAAGTGCTTCATACTGACTTGGTGTATAATTACTTCGTCAACAATATGGTAAATACATACGCAGATCGCGGTTTATTTCCATCTTTATAAAAGTAACCTACGTCGGCTGTGTAATCGGAGACTCATTCTACATTATAAAAGGTAAGAGCTTATTAGTTTCTTGTAATGTAACTGGTGGAATGAAGAGATTATATTTCCAGAATATAATGATATTTTCTTAATCATTTTGTGTGTTAATGTGCAATTACGTTCCTTGATTCTTGCAAATTTAGAGTTGTGCGGTTCATGCTTTTGAGAAGTGTTTTTTATCCCTAGCTATTATAGAAACCCAGAGGAAATAAATGCGAAATTGTGTGTCATTTTGGTAATTGATTTCAAATAAGTGTCAAATACGCAATTTTATGCGCGTTTATTATTCGTCCTGCGTATGTTCGAAGTATTTTGCAACATAGGCAATTGTTTAGTTCTATGATGGATCATTTTAAGAAAGTTTAAAATGTTTTTGAGCTCGACGTTGATATAATGTTTTACCTATACGTTTTTACTGTCAGGGAATATTATTTGATTTGTAATACTAAGTTCGGTGTAAAAAAAACCGGACAAGAGCGAGTCAGACTCACCCACCGAGGGTTCCGTACAAACTAGTAGATAAAAGGGTTTTTTTTTTTTTTATATTTTCCTATAAATAAATAAAAAATACATAGTAAAATTATTTAAAAACCTATTTTAGCTTGTGCTAATTAAGCTCTTTCATATAATACCCCACATGATACGGCTAAAGCACTTTAAAATTTGGACCCTCCTTCCTTGCATAAAACCCCTATTTTATGTGTTTGAATTAAAAAAATTCAGTTTTCAGAATTTCCCCTTTATTTGTTCTATATGACAATTCTTCTTGCCAAATTTCAAAGTTATAGGTCAACGAAAAGTACCCCATAAGTTTTAATTCCCTTGCGAGTGTCGAAATATGCGTTTTTACGACATATTCGGCTGATTTTATGTGATTAAATTTAAAATGTACAGTTTTCGGAATTTTTCCAAGAAGCATTGTCATATAGTATACACTATATGACAATGCTTCTTGCCAAAATTTCAAAGTTATAGATCAACGAGAAGTACCCCATAGGTTTTGATTCCCTTACGTCTTGACAGACAACAAAATGATCCTTTAAGGGTTCCGTTTTTTCCTTTTGAGGTACGGAACCCTAAAAATAATTTGTAAAATAATTACTATAAATGTCTAGGTGCAGATGTAGTTTAGAAATGCAATGAGAGATTAGTAGGGGCCTGGGTAAGGTTTGCCTGGGTATAAATTATATACTCTATATATACATTAGGAAAAAAATGTATGAAACCATATTTTTATTTGGAATGTCTGATGTATTGTTTTATCAAGCCGTTTAGCATTAAATCGATATAACTAAAGGGTGCAATCAATCAATCAATAACACTCTATTGACACAACACAAGGTAATAAAATAAACAATAAAGGTGCACATAATAGAATGGCACAAAGGGCGGTCTTATCGCTAAAAGCAATCTCTTCCAGACAACCTTAGGATGAATGTAATTGTGATATAGTGGATGGGCGGTGGTGTTTGTAATAATATTACACTAAGTATCTAAGCTTACATAAATATATCTAAAAATATAGGTTTATATATAAACAGACATAAATAATAAATAGGTACGGTAATAACAGTAATACTAATGAGTGAACATATATTATATTATTCATAACGTCTTAAAGGGTTGTGTTAGGACTAAGCTCTAAGAATACTAAGTCATGCGTAAAAATTATTAATTTCTCAAGAATATTTTTTCTCTTTAAATCTAATAGTACCTGGGCGACCGAGCTCCACTCGGATTTTTTATGACTGAAAATAAGAGCAAACCCACCCGGGTTTGCTCTTATACAAAAACAAAATCACAACAAACCAAATTTCATTAAAATCTTTAGAGCCGTTTCCGAGATTCAGATTAGGTATAAATATACAAGAATTGCTCGTTTAAAGGTATTAGATTAGATTCAGCGTGAATATTTACCTTCAGATAAAGATCCTATGAGGTTTTGAAGTTATTTTATTGCTTTTAACATAAATTGTAACATCATTTTGTTTTCAGTACACGCAAGATGCTCAAGTCTTCAACAGCTGCGTTCATCATGACGCTAGTGTTGTCATCTGTGGTGACCAGGATGGACGCTTGTTTCCCTCCTATGCCTGACTTTTCGTCTATTCCCGGCCTTTCTTTAATTCCATTCGCTCCATCGATGAAATCAGAGTTTCAATTTAAAATGGGACCTTTTTCGATGTCGTCTAATGTGGCCATTCCTCCGGGTGGTGCTTCGGATAGCTCAGCTGCTGTACCAGGACTGAGCGGTTCTCCCATACCGGCAGATCCCACCAAGTTAGCGGGGAATGTTCCGATACCACCAGGAATTGGTGATCCCACTAAGGTAGCGGAAAAATCGCCTGTTAAATTTCCAGGAGAAATACAAAAATTTCCATCACCAACTGGCGGTCTTTTTGGGTAGTGACAAATTTAGTGTAAATTTAATATTTGTGTACGTAATACGTGGCTTGTTTTGAATTTCAACCTTGAGCCGTAAAAGTGTATGCAATTATCTTAGTTCATTAAAAGTTTATTAATAAATATATCCTTTTTTCTCTGTGACATTGGACACATGACCATATACAAGTGGCGGGAAGACGCTGTATGCAAACCGCTTCCAATCGGTCTTTTTGGAAATCCACGGGGGTGGCCTATGTCCATATGTGGACTTCTTATGGCTGAGATGATGATAATGAGTATTGAGGTTATGTGTTGGCCGTAATTGATTACGTAATTTAAAGCGCTGTCGGTAGTGAATCCTCTGTCTCGCTCAGGCACACCTACATTTTTGAAATTACAAACGTAGTGAAAAGACTTGCGAAAAATTGGTATTGAAAATAAAAAAAGTACTTGAACCTATTTTCTGAATGAAAGTATGTTTGAATCAATATGGCAATTTTTGGTAAGTATTAGTACCTAACACTATTATCTAATATTTTGTATAGCAAATTTTTCGTTAATCTTATTAGTAATCTGGGGGCACGGCAGTGGCCCCGACCAAATTGAGCAGCAAGGCCTCGCCGTACCATCCTTTTCTCGATTTTATATTTTCAATAATGTTGTAATGCGCGAGCAAGACAGAGTATGGCATGTTACTTATTTGATATTATATGCCTATTTTCGAAGTATTATGCGACTACGCATATTACACTACCAGATTTCTCGGTCCTGTTATATCTGTTATATCGGGTTTTGTATGGGAAGTGTGGAGATCGCGACCTTGTCTCTTATTACACCACTTGTCATTGTCTCTTATTACACGTTATTACACGATTTATGGGGCCCTGCCGATAGGGCCCCGTAAATCGTGTGGCTTAATAGGACTTTAACACAAAGGCGAACCGCAAGGACAGAGGGAAAAATCAAGATGGCAGTTGTTTCGTTTGAAGGCGGCAAAAATTGGAAAATAACGTTTCGATTTAACAAAATAATGAAATAAGAACAGTAGCGTCTTTGTTTTCGAACAAAATAGCAACGACCTCAATACTGTATTAGTTCTCTAACTGAACAGACTCAATGATTAAATTTTCAACAAAAAAACAAGTTTCATAACGATTGGTTCAACCGTTTGGCCGTGAAAAAGTAACAAACAGATATAGAGACGAGTTACTTTATCTTTTATAGTATTATCAGTAAGGAAATAAGGACTAGAAAGGATATTCTTCTTCTTAGTCCACTTTTGCGAGATTGGGCGTAGTTGCAAAGACAGTGGCGTCCGTCACCGTCACTCTCCAGGGCAGCTGCTCGTCTCATGATGCTTCTCCATTTCTGGCAGCTGGTTGCATTCGGAGTACACTGTACTACGGTGGATTGCATAGCCTTTTTAATGAGGTCGGTCCAGGTCCAGGACTTCGCTTGCCTTTTACACGGCCCCGCACTATTAGCCTCTCCATCGAGTGTCCTTTCCTCGAGGTATGCCACTTAAGAACGCCATCCTTCCGGCCACTTTCGAAACTGGTGTTTCGAAACCGGCCTGGAAAACAGAATTATTTTTCTTTTTAGGAAACCCGGTTTCCAATAACGAAATGCTCGTCAAATTCAACGCCAACATTAATTCTGTTTTCGAAGCCGGCTTCGAAACACCAGTTTCAAAAGTGGCCGGAAGGAACTCCATACACTAGAATTGAATTGAATTGAATTGAATCGAGGTATATCTAAAAAACTTCAGTATTCGTAATTACACCATCGACGATAATCTATCTTCTCGTATATAAAACTCTATGAAGATAGAATTGTTGGTGCGGGAAGCTTTTTTTTTTCAAAACTAGGCCTGCGTTTGACCGCTAACTCGCTTGATGCTAAGCGGCTGTTAAGCTCCCCGCGGTATTCTCAGCAACCGTCTCCAACATCACATCTCCAGCGCATCGATTTTTCGGTGATCCCGCAGCTTCAGAGGACATGTTTCGGCTCCGTAGACAAAGAAATTAAGATAATGTTAAGAGAGAGAAGTAAAGATATTAATTAGGATTAAAAGCGAATTCAGGTTTCCCGAGTTTCTCAATTTTCTTGGTAACTATTAAAATTTTCCCTCCTTCAAACTTAAATAATAATAACCTTATTAGGACTATTAAAAACCAGCAGTTGGCTACTTGTGGCTGAGATGATGATGATGAAGCTAAAACAATCGTGTTTATAATATGTACACACACCTGCTTGTATATTTCTTTGTGTTGTCACATTTCTAGCTATTTAGACCAAATTATTCGTTACTGCAACTCTGATAACTCAATTTTTTTCTTTCATTCTTCTCTTTGTTAATTACCCCACCATCTGTTTATTATTATCATTTCTCCATCCCAAGTTTGCCTGGAAGAGATCGCTATTAGCGATAAGGCTGCCTGTTGTTTCACTAGCATTTAAGCCTTTTATTTTACCTAGAAACTATAAGTTTCGTCATGTCCGTCCATCCGTCCGTCCGCGGCTTATCACAAAAACTTTAAGTACTAGAAAGTTGTAATTTCGTATGATTATACATAATTATAACGCCAATAAAACGGTAGAATAAAACTTGAAAAATTTTTTTTTGATGTACGTAATTTTTTTTTTCGCATCTACCCAATTGAGTGGGGTATCGTTGAATAGGTAATCAAAAAACATTGGGAGTGTGCAAAAACCATTTTTCAATTTAGGGATCCGTTTGCGAAATATAAGTAGGCTTTACAAGTTATCGAGTTTTAGTCAATGAACTTAAAATAATTACTTAGTCACGTCAAAAACGAATATTTCATTTCAATTAACTTAAGTTAACTCATATATGTTCGTAGTATCAAACAAGAGACCCTGTGCTAAGCTCAGATAAATTATAATATGTAACTATGGAACACTACATTGCGATGGCCAAGACACGCACTTGGCTATTTGTTGTTATGTAATTTGTGTTTTAGTTAAGTTCATCATCATCATCTCAGCCATAAGAAGTCCACTGCTGGACATAGGCCTCATCCATGGATTTCCAAAAAGACCGATTGGAAGCGGCTTGCATCCAGCGTCTTCCCGCCACTTGTATGAGATCATCTGTCCATCTCGTGGCTGGTCTTCCTACGCTGCGCTTGCCGGTACGTGGTCTCCACTCGAGAACCTTTCGGCCCCATCGGCCATCAGTTCTACGTGCTATGTGTCCTGCCCACTGCCACTTCAACTTGCTAATCCGCTGTGCTATATCGGTGACTTTTGTACGTCTACGTATCTCTTTATTTCTGATTCGATCTCGTAGAGAGACTCCGAGCATAGCCCTCTCCATAGCTCGTTGCGTGACCTTGAGTTTCCTTATAAGGCCCATAGTTAGGGACCACGTTTCAGTGCCGTATGTCATCACTGGTAACACACACTGGTTGTAAACTTTCGACTTGAGGGACTGGGGAATATTGGACGAGAAGACGCTTTTAAGTTTCCCGAACGCTGCCCAGCCGAGTTGGATACGACGATTGACCTCCCTCGTAAAATTGGACCTGCCTAATCGGACCGTTTGTCCTAGGTAGACGTATTCGTCAACAACTTCAAGAGTGAAGTTCCCCACAGATATTGGGGTGGGCACTACATGGGCGTTCGACATAACCTTCGTTTTGTCCATGTTCATTTTGAGGCCCACCCGTTGGGAAACTCTATTGAGGTCTTCGAGCATCGTACTAAGCTCTTCCATCGACTTTGCCATGACTACTATATCGTCGGCAAACCGAAGGTGAGTGATGTACTCGCCGTTAATATTGATGCCGAGCCCTTTCCATTCCAGAAGCTTATAGGCATCTTCCAAACCAGCGGTAAACAGTTTCGGAGAGACAACGTCTCCCTGCCTCACGCCTCTCTTCAATGGAATTGCCTCTGAGTTCTGGTCTTGTACTCGGACTGACATGGTGGCGTTGTTGTACAAACACTTCAGCACTTCGACATACCGATAGTCAATACGGCATCGCTGGAGAGCCTCAAGCACCGCCCAGGTCTCGATCGAATCAAAGGCTTTCTCATAGTCCACAAACGCTAAGCAAAGGGGCAAGTTATACTCTTCGGTCTTCTGTATCACTTGCCGCAGCGTGTGGATGTGGTCTATGGTACTATAACCTTTTCGGAAACCGGCTTGTTCGGGAGGCTGGAAGTCATCGAACCTGCGTTCAAGACGATTCGTGATGACCCTTGAAAACAGCTTATAGACATGGCTCAGAAGCGAGATGGGTCTGTAGTTCTTCAGCAAAGTGTTGTCTCCTTTTTTGAAGAACAGCGCCACCACGCTTCTGTTCCATGCTTCTGGCGTTGTACCTTCAAGCACGACGGAATTGAAGAGCCTCTGAAGGACTTTCAGTACCGGTGTTCCACCCGCTTTCAGTAGCTCTGATGTAATTCCGTCGTCGCCCGGTGCCTTGTTGTTCTTGAGCTGTTTCAAGGCCATCCTAATCTCATACAGGCTGATGTCCGGGATATCTTCGGTATAATGTCGAGTCAGTTTGGCTCTTGAATCTTTGCCCAAACTGCTAACAGGTTTTGCGACCGATGTGTATAACTGTCCATAGAACCTCTCGATTTCCCTCAACACTTCTGCTTTGGTCGACGCTAGACTGCCATCTTCCATCTTCAGCTTCGTCAACTGGCTCTGCCCAATAGACATGTCTTTTGCGAACACTTTGGAGCCTTTATTCCGCTCTATCGTCTCTTTAATACGATTAGTATTAAAGGTACGGATGTCGTGTCGCATAGACTTTGATATGAGTCTATTGAGCCGCCTATATGACTCTGCGTCACCGGAAGACTGCAGTTGCAATGAGCGTCGTTCAGCCATGAGGTCGAGGGTATGGCTCGAGAGCTTTTGCGGTCTATTTGTACGGTGGGGCTTATAAAACTTCGCGCCCACCGTACGGACAGTTTCCACAAACCTGTTATTGATCACATCCACTGATGCGCAGCTCTCCAGGCACTCGAAGCGATTTGATAGTTCGAGCTGAAGGCTCTCGGGGTTTTGGATATGGGCGCGAGTGGGTCGGAGTGTAGACTTCATCATACGGGACCTCTCAAGTTTAACATTAATATTCAAAGTGCCTCGTACCATTCGGTGATCACTTCCGGTTTTAACCATATTGATCACAGAGACATCATTGAATATTTGTTTCTTGGTGGTCAGGATGAAGTCTATCTCATTTCTCGTAGAACCATCGGGACTCAACCAGGTCCATTTCCTATGAGGTGGCTTCTGGAAGAAAGAGTTCATCATGAAGAGTCCCTCTTTCTCCAGAAAGTCGGCCAACCTCTGTCCCCTGGGGTTCCGTTGTCCATATCCAAATTGCCCCACTCTCAACTCACTTTCGCATTTCCTGCCCAACTTCGCATTAAAGTCCCCCATAACAACATTAAAATAGGTCTCAGAAGTGTGTATGGCCCTACTAATGTCCTCATACATCACCTCCACCTCATCATCCGAGTGTGCCGAGGTCGGTGCGTATACCTGGATGACCTTCAACGAATATCTCTTGGATACTCTGAGTATCAGGTACGTAACCCTGCTCGATACACTGTCGATGGCAAGAATGCTGTTAACAAGGGACTTGTGGACGAGAAACCCGACACCATCTTGGGACGGTTGGTCGCCCTCCCGGTAGTAGAGTAGGTTACCGGATTTCAGGGTTATCGTGTCCTTACCCTCTCGTCGGACTTCTGATAACCCCAGGATATAACCTACTCATTTCTTCTTCCAGCTCAGCTAGCTTCTCGTCTGTCCTCATCGTGCGAATATTGTGTGTTACCAGGGCCAGTCGTCGTTTATGCAGGGGGTGGTAGCCGGATCTCTTCCGGAGATTCTTAGCACCCCTTGCTCCGCCGTGACCGGGACCGCTACCGTAGCCCGGAATAGCGGAGCTGCCGGGGACTGGGGGCCTGGTTATTTTGTTAATCTTCATTTAGGGGGTTTTGCCATTACTCGCCACGCTTGGCATGCGGGTTGGCGAGCGCAGTAGATGGCGTTTTCCGCAGAGGATGCTGCTGCCCATCTCTGGTAGTATTTCCCTTAGCCGGTTCTTACGGCACCCACGGGAAGAGAGGGGGAGGTACTATTCTAAGCCGGCACCCCACGGCACCGTTTAGTTAAGTTGTAAACAATAAATAATTTTTCATTACTCATGCTCTGAAAGTTGGTCTGAAGTTGCCTGAGGAGCGGGTTGAAAGTAATACTTTCAGCCCTAGGGAGAATCGCTTTCAACTGCCAGCTGTCCATATGTAGCCGAACCATATGTGGAACCATATGTTTTCCGTCGGCGCAATAGTTTTTTTGATTCAGTCACTTTTATGTCATACAATTGATAACATTAGATGAAACGTAACACGTCCTTCGCTCGTTACTAAATCAAAAAATGATAGCAGCCGACAGGAAATGCTTCGCAAAAGGTTCAGTTACGGATCGGTTTGAATTACTGAATTGCCCCCAGGTAGCGTATGCTGCAATTTTTGAAGTTCGTACATTAAAAATAACAACAAAGTACTCTATTTTGTTAAATAATGTATATTCAAAACCATTTCTTTCTATTATCACGTAGTAGGTGTGAAAAGTAGAGTATATACCACGGGGATAAAGGTGTTTATGTCTTGGGCGACCTTGATTCTCTCGTTACACTTCGGATTCTAGTCTTAAATCATGAGCGAAGCGAGGGATTTAACTATTTAACGCCCTCGCTGCGCTCGGGTGTTAACCCTAGAGTCCTAGTTACACTCGGGATTCAATATGTCGCCCGTGACATAAAACACTACTTTATCCCCTTGGTGCATAATCTACTATATCTATGAGGATATATTGTTTTTTGTCTTTTTATTTTTGGAATTTGGATCAATTAATTAAACTATTTATCTACCCAATAAATTTAAAAATAACTTCTACGTTTTGACGATGTCATACAAACTTACTATCCTCGCCAACACACGACATCCGACGGACGTTCAATTTCAAACAGTTATTTTAACAGCAATGTTTGGGATAATCCAAAATGATTTCTATATTTAAATATGAATAATGCGACTCGCTGCTCACATATCCCCGAAAGTTGCTTGGATAAGTAAACAAACCGGACAAGTGCGAGTCAGACTCGCCCATCGAGGGTTCCGTTATTCCATACTAACTAGTAGATATTAGGTTTTTTTTTTATATTTACCTTGATAAACCGAAATATATACATATAAAAATATTTAAAACCTGTTTTAGCTTGTGCTAATGAAGCTCTTTTGCATGATACCCCACATGATACGGTTAAAGAACTTTAAAATTTGGACCTTCATTCCTTGCATAATGACCCTATTTTTGTGATTAAATTAAAAATGAACAGATTTCGGACTATATGATGATGTGTAACTATATAACAATGCTTCAGTTCTCGCCAAATTTCATAGTTGTAAGTCAACGGGAAGTACCCCATAGGTTTTGATTCTGAAGATTGAGCATTTATAATCTTTTACAACGATTTTACGCATACTTTCATACAAAAAACGTACACTTAACAGCGTATCGAGAGTAACCAAATTGTAAGTTAGATTGCAAAAACTGTTTTTCTGCAGTCGGGTATTTTGTTTTTCTTTTAATATAGATACTTGTTAACATATTGATTCTCGGACTACTTACTTATGTTCCGTCGTGCAACATGTACGTTTCCTCCATATTAATATTATTACACGTGTTTTAGTTCAAACTAATCTAATAAGTGTAATAATGAAATTGTAATATATATTTCACTTAAATTTTTATACTTGCAGATTAATTTAGTGTCAACAGAAAGAGACTAAATGACGTTATTATTCATGTACATGATGATACAGGTGCTTTTGTTTTTTTATTTATTTATTATGACCAATATGTGGTAAATCGTATGCACGGCCCAGGTTTACTTTCCGCCTTTAAACAAGTCTCTCATTTTGTTTCTGACATCGCGTGGGTGATAAATTTATGTCAGACGAAAATCGGAAAACTGAAAACAGTTACAAAGGTAAGAATTGGAATCTTGGTGTGGTCGCTAGATTTAGACCATTTTTTGAGATGCTATGCTCATACCATTACATCTTTTCGTCTTGCGACAGCGAAGATTACTTAAAAACGTAGGATTTTCATCAAAAGCTGGAATATAAAAAACGGACAAGTGCGAGTCAGACTCGTCCACCAAGGGTTCCGTACAAACTAGTAGATAAAAGGGGGAAATTATATATTTTTTAATATTTTCCTTCATAAACCGAAAAATGTCCATCATACAAATATTTAAAAACCTGTTTTAGCTTGTGCTAATTAGGCTCTTTCATATGATACCCCACATGAATACGGTTAAGCACTTTAAAATTTGGATCCTCCTTCCTTGCATAAAGACCCTATTTTTGTGATTAAACTAAAAATTCAATTTTCGGAATTTTTCCTTTATGTGTACTATAAGACAATGCTTCTTGCCAAATTTCACAGTTATAGTTCAACGGGAAGTACCCCATAGGTTTTGATTCCCTTGCGTGTGTCGAAATATGCGTTTTTTGCGACATATTCGGCTGTTACTTTTTTTATGAAAACTGTGAAGTTTGATTTTGCTCTTTGCAGCAAGAGACTGTGGATCTGCGTGTAGTTTAAATTTCAACTCGATACCTTCACACGTTCCCGAGATACAGGTTTTGACAAACGGACGGACGGACAAACGTACAGACGGACAAAGAGATAACAAAGTGATCCTATAGCGTTTTTTCCTTTTGAGTTACGGAACCCTAAAAATAACAGAATATTATCATTATATTGTAGCTCTCGGTGTCTCCTAAAGTAAAACTATTTTCTGATTACTATTAAATATAATTTTATCTACTCAATAAAGTACGCAGTTATGTAAGCTTAGGTAATATAGACTTTATATACTTGACATGGCAAAATCTTGAATCTGTGTCGATCATAATAACATTGTAATAAAATAAAATGTAATAATTTGAGCTTTTGACGCAATAGTAGCATCAGCTAGCATCGCATCGCAGTAAACTAGTATCTATAATAGTAGCATCAGCTAGCATCGCATCGCAGTAAACTAGTATCTATAATAGTAGCAACAGCTAGCATCGCATCGCAGTATACTAGTATCTATAATAGTAGCATCAGCTAGCATCGCATCGCAGTATACTAGTATCTATAATAGTAGCATCAGTTAGCATCGCATCGCAGTAAACTAGTATCTATAATAGTAGCATCAGCTAGCATCGCATCGCAGTAAACTAGTATCTATAATAGTAGCATCAGCTAGCATCGCATCGCAGTAAACTAGTATCTATAATAGTAGCATCAGCTAGCATCGCATCGCAGTATACTAGTATCTATAATAGTAGCATCAGCTAGCATCGCATCGCAGTAAACTAGTATCTATAATAGTAGCATCAGCTAGCATCGCATCGCAGTATACTAGTATCTATAATAGTAGCATCAGCTAGCATCGCATCGCAGTAAACTAGTATCTATAATAGTAGCATCAGCTAGCATCGCATCGCAGTATACTAGTATCTATAATAGTAGCATCAGCTAGCATCGCATCGCAGTATACTAGTATCTATAATAGTAGCATCAGTTAGCATCGCATCGCAGCAAACTAGTATCTATAATAGTAGCATCAGCTAGCATCGCATCGCAGTAAACTAGTATCTATAATAGTAGCATCAGCTAGCATCGCATCGCAGTATACTAGTATCTATAATAGTAGCATCAGCTAGCATCGCATCGCAGTAAACTAGTATCTATAATAGTAGCATCAGCTAGCATCGCATCGCAGTATACTAGTATCTATAATAGTAGCATCAGCTAGCATCGCATCGCAGTAAACTAGTATCTATAATAGTAGCATCAGCTAGCATCGCATCGCAGTATACTAGTATCTATAATAGTAGCATCAGCTAGCATCGCATCGCAGTATACTAGTATCTATAATAGTAGCATCAGCTAGCATCGCATCGCAGTATACTAGTATCTATAATAGTAGCATCAGTTAGCATCGCATCGCAGTAAACTAGTATCTATAATAGTAGCATCAGCTAGCATCGCATCGCAGTAAACTAGTATCTATAATAGTAGCATCAGCTAGCATCGCATCGCAGTAAACTAGTATCTATAATAGTAGCATCAGCTAGCATCGCATCGCAGTATACTAGTATCTATAATAGTAGCACCAGCTAGCATCGCATCGCAGTATACTAGTATCTATAATAGTAGCATCAGCTAGCATCGCATCGCAGTAAACTAGTATCTATAATAGTAGCATCAGCTAGCATCGCATCGCAGTATACTAGTATCTATAATAGTAGCATCAGCTAGCATCGCATCGCAGTATACTAGTATCTATAATAGTAGCATCAGCTAGCATCGCATCGCAGTAAACTAGTATCTATAATAGTAGCATCAGCTAGCATCGCATCGCAGTAAACTAGTATCTATAATAGTAGCATCAGCTAGCATCGCATCGCAGTAAACTAGTATCTATAATTGTAGCATCAGCTAGCATCGCATCGCAGTAAACTAGTATCTATAATAGTAGCATCAGCTAGCATCGCATCGCAGTAAACTAGTATCTATAATAGTAGCATCAGCTAGCATCGCATCGCAGTATACTAGTATCTATAATAGTAGCATCAGCTAGCATCGCATCGCAGTAAACTAGTATCTATAATAGTAGCATCAGCTAGCATCGCATCGCAGTAAACTAGTATCTATAATAGTAGCATCAGCTAGCATCGCATCGCAGTAAACTAGTATCTATAATAGTAGCATCAGCTAGCATCGCATCGCAGTAAACTAGTATCTATAATAGTAGCATCAGCTAGCATCGCATCGCAGTATACTAGTATCTATAATAGTAGCATCAGCTAGCATCGCATCGCAGTAAACTAGTATCTATAATAGTAGCATCAGCTAGCATCGCATCGCAGTATACTAGTATCTATAATAGTAGCATCAGCTAGCATCGCATCGCAGTAAACTAGTATCTATAATAGTAGCATCAGCTAGCATCGCATCGCAGTATACTAGTATCTATAATAGTAGCATCAGCTAGCATCGCATCGCAGTAAACTAGTATCTATAATAGTAGCATCAGCTAGCATCGCATCGCAGTAAACTAGTATCTATAATAGTAGCATCAGCTAGCATCGCATCGCAGTATACTAGTATCTATAATAGTAGCATCAGCTAGCATCGCATCGCAGTAAACTAGTATCTATAATAGTAGCATCAGCTAGCATCGCATCGCAGTAAACTAGTATCTATAATAGTAGCATCAGCTAGCATCGCATCGCAGTATACTAGTATCTATAATAGTAGCATCAGCTAGCATCGCATCGCAGTAAACTAGTATCTATAATAGTAGCATCAGCTAGCATCGCATCGCAGTAAACTAGTATCTATAATAGTAGCATCAGCTAGCATCGCATCGCAGTATACTAGTATCTATAATAGTAGCATCAGTTAGCATCGCATCGCAGTATACTAGTATCTATAATAGTAGCATCAGCTAGCATCGCATCGCAGTAAACTAGTATCTATAATAGTAGCATCAGCTAGCATCGCATCGCAGTATACTAGTATCTATAATAGTAGCATCAGCTAGCATCGCATCGCAGTATACTAGTATCTATAATAGTAGCATCAGCTAGCATCGCATCGCAGTATACTAGTATCTATAATAGTAGCATCAGCTAGCATCGCATCGCAGTATACTAGTATCTATAATAGTAGCATCAGCTAACATCGCATCGCAGTATACTAGTATCTATAATAGTAGCATCAGCTAGCATCGCATCGCAGTAAACTAGTATCTATAATAGTAGCATCAGCTAGCATCGCATCGCAGTATACTAGTATCTATAATAAAAGAAAAACAATATACTCGACTGTAGAAAAGCAGTTTTTGCAGTCTAACTTACGATTTCGTTACATTTGATACGCTGTTGAGTGTGAGTTTTTTGTGAGAAAGTATGCGTGAAATGGCTGCAAAATATTATATATGCGCATTCTTTAATTTTAGTAAAATTACTTGTTTATTACGAAAAAGTTCGCTGGAGGTTACGAAAAAACAGATTTTATAAGTTTTGCGTAAAATGTATTATTATTATTACAAAAAAATATAGCCTCAGTGAGTGGAGACGAATAAATTCGTTCATTCGTCGTTTTGTTGGTTGTACGAGGTGTCGTTTTAACGAAACCCAATACAACCCAATTACAACAAAATCGGTCAAGCCCATTAGCCTGTAGGCGATTCTAAAGAAACCTACATACATACATACATACATATCCACATACACCCTTACATATAGTATATACATACATACATACAAACATACATACACTCGAAAAACATAACCCTCCTTCTTACGCAGTTGGGTAAAAAGTTTACTGTGAACTTGTCAGATGTGAGTAGGTATTTGTCTAATTAGTGTTTGTTTTCAGTGAAGTACCTAGATGGCGCGACCTTCGACCGTATTGCTGCTCGGAACCATGGTGTCAGTCATGGTAATCAGAGCACACGCTTGCAACGTTAGCGGGGGATTCGAGTCAGCTTTTGATCCTTTCTCACAAATAGCTGGCTTGATAAACGGCTGGATATCCGGGTTTTCATCTCTATTTGGAGCAGGAGCTGTGACCAATATATTAAATCCATTAGAAAAAACATCAAATGTAAGAGAGCTCACCAGGGTTATTCCTGAAGCACCAGCTGAAGTAACCGAAGCGAACACATCGGGACAAGAACAAAATGATAATAAACGAAATGATAATGAACAAAATAATAATGAACAAAATGATAATGAACAAAATGATAATGGACAAAATGATAATGGACGACATGATAATGAACAAAATGATAAAACGGTAATTGTAAACATATATGAAAACAATGATAATTGATAACTTGTAAGCTACGTAATAACTATGACTATGACTATGATGAGATATGTATGCATAGGCTATAACTAGTTATAATATTGGACATTCGACGTAGCGTCAAATATTCAGACAATATGGGATGTCTAAGGGCAGGTACAATTTTTAAATGTGAACACACAACTCATACACAGGGTGAACACTGATACCACCGTATCAGCTTCTACTCGTATTATCACTCTGGGCCGCTCGATGATGCGATTCAAAGACAATTTTGACATATTGTTAGTCTATTTTTAAAGTAATAGACTAGCACTTTGAATTATTCATTATTCAGAGTCTTAAAACAGATGTACCTATTTAAAATTTACTGGATACCATAATTTAAATTAAATCGAATATATCATTTTATTTATGCTATTATTATAAAGTTTAGTTAATTTATCATATTTTATGTGTAATTCTGAGATACCTGTAACATGTATGTTATTCAAGGTTAATAAATATTCTTGTTCTTAATTGTGATATTTTTAACAGTCGCACCATTTATTGGCCGATTTTGATATTTCCTAGAAACGTTTGGTAAGTACTCAGTTTTAAACAAACATTGTATATAGAAAAATCGCTCAAGAGGTTGACGATTAGGGTTTGGGAATTCTCGACAATTTCAAAGTCCCGGGACACGAGACAGCCCACGATCAAAGTCACGGGACGTCCTGGGACTTTGAGACGCTTACGAATAAAATTTGAATTGAGTTAATTTCTGGTGAAATGTATTAATAAAAAGGTAATTTTTAGTAAAAATTAACATTAATTAAACAACAGAGAGGAACAGTATACACAAATACAAACTTACTTTTTAATATTTAGGATATGAAACATTAAACAATTCGTATATATATTTTTTTATGTAAATTTGGCTAATTTGTTACTCACTATATCCCTGCGGGGAGGGCGCTGCATGCTCACACACAGGCACACTTTACAGGCACTAAGCCTAGTTCGGCAGCAGTCTACATTAAATGATAACTAAATTAGCCAATTAAGATAAAAATGTATTTCTTGTGTACTTTTACCCGAAATAAATATTATTATTATCTCATTTATTTATTTACAATCTTAATTTTAATTTTTTTAGAACACTAATACAAACTTATAAAAAAAGAAACATAAATATTGTACAAAACTTTAAACTAGGATGCCGCCGGCAGTGGGGCGGGGCTCAAGCTGCCGGTGGTAGGGGCTACACACGGCACTTGACAATACACGGCATGTATTGTCAAGAGGAACCTCTTGACAATACGTGCCGTGTTTAGGATAACTGCCTTCTGTATCCGACCCTTGACCCAATCATCGAGCGAGAGCCTCTTGAGATGTTGGTCGAGGCTCTTCGCTATGACACCGTTCACCGAAACGATTATCGGGACAATGATCGTCGAGTCAACATCCCACATGGCGGTTATCTCGTGAGCCAAGTCAAGGTACTTGCTGAGCTTGTCCTTCTCAGCCTTCACGAGATTCTCATCATTTGGGATGGTGATGTCGACGAGCACTGCCCGGCGCTGAAACCTATCTATGATCACGATATCAGGCTTATTGGCAACAATAGTCATGTCCGTGATTATAGAACGATCCCAGTAGAGCAATGCACGGCTATTTTCGAGAACTGGCGATGGTGCGTACTGATAGTACGGCAGCTCTGACTCGACAAGCTCGTATTAAAGGGCTCGGCCTCGGAGAGGGACCTGAGAGTCATTGTCTCAGAAAGATGCAAATTCGGAGAATTTACAACTTCCCCCCGCTGTACCTACTTGCACGACCGCACACTTATCAACACCAAACTCCATCTTAATAGCGTTGCTAAAAATCTCTGTAGTTTATTTATTTTAAGTTTATTCACATTTATTTATTTAGATTCTTAATTTTAATTTTTTTACAATACAAATATAAACATATAAATATTGTAAAAAACTTAAAACTTAAGTTTATTATTATTTATTAAACACCAGCTGTTACTCGCGACTTCGTACGCGTAAGAAAACTGTTCTTGTCATGGTCCCAAATACTCTCTCTCAGCGGTGCCCAGGCTGCCCAGGTTCAAAGCCAGGCTACAACGTTGGCTTAACTGAGCACACGTTTGGCTATAAATACATGTAGTACTTTATAAATAATAAACAGTTGAATTAAGAAACTATTTTTTAAGTGTGCTTAATCTTAATCTTAACTCCCTATTAAGGGTATAATGCCCAAAAACGGGGTGTTATAAGTTTGACATGTGTATCTGTGTGTATGTCCGTAGCATCGTAGCTCTCAAGCGGATGGACCGATTTTGATTTAGTTTTTTTTGTTTGAAATAAGATTTCATCGAAAGTGTTCAAAGTCAAAGTCATTTATTGGTAAAATCAATTTACACGTCAAACAGAAGAATGTTGTACACATGTTGTACAACAGCTCTAAGCTAAGTTAAATCAAAATAGGCTCGATGTTCATTTTTGAAATTTTCTAAAGTTTAATATTTTGACCTGTAAATTAGTTTTATATAATAAATTACGAATTAATGGAATGAATTACGAATTAATGAAACGAATTATGAGATGAGAAATGGTGGTGATGGTGAACGGTGATGATGATAATAAAACGTAGCCAATGTCCATCTCCTATCCTATCTCATCTATCTCTATGAAAAGGTCTCGAACGAAATAGTCCTGAACTACTTCGAGAAGGTTAGTACGGCTGTGCTCGCGTTATATCGTTTATTTATCATGATCATCATGATGTAAAAAAATAATCTAAGGAATCAAGATACAAAATGTTTTTTTATTCCAAGAGGGAACTAGCCGGTTTTTCTATATTTTAGGCTTCCCTACTAGGCGCGGGATCAACGGCGGCGGCGGCGGCGCCGGCGGGCGGCGTGTCAAACTAGACTTAAGGTGACATAACCATATTTAGATACACTCGATGATGAAATCCTCTTTCAAAAAAAAACCGGACAAGTGCGAGCCAGACTCGCCCACCGAGGATTCCGTACAAACTAGTAGATAAAAGGGGTCATCGTATTTTTTCATATTTTCCTTCTTATTCCGAAAAATATACATCGTAAATATATTTAAAAACCTGTTTTAACTTATGCTAATAAAGCTTTTTCATATGATACACCACATGATACGGTTAAAGAACTTTAAAATTTGGACCCTCATTCCTTGCGTAAAGACACTATTTTAATGTGATTAAATTAAAAATAACCAGTTTTCGAATTTTTTCTTATATGTGTGCTCTAACACAATGCTTCATGCCAAATTTCATAGTTCTAGGTCAACGGGAAGTACCCCATAGGTTTTGATTTCCTTGTAAGTGTCGAAATGTGCATTTTTTACAACATAAGTATTCGGCTGTAACTTTTTTTTTATGAAAACTGAGAAATTTGATTTTTCTTTCTGCAACAAGAGACTATGGATCTGCGTATATAGTTTTAATTTCAACGCGATACCTTCACGCGTTCCCGAGATAAAGGTCTTGACACCCGGACAGACGGACAACAAAGTGATCCTATACGGAACCCTTATGGGTTCCGTTTTTTTATTTTGAGGTACGTAACCCTAAAAAACTAGATCAAAATCTGTTTATCTGTTTAAGAGTTAAGATTCCACAGACAAACACACTGAATACAGATACACAGTTTATACACGTGTCATAATTATAACACCCCTATTTTTGGGTCTGGGTTTAAAAATAAGTGGAATAAATGAGTTTAGTTTTGGAATATCCACTAGGTATGCAATTTTTATACGTACTTAGAATCAATTCTATTTATACAGATATTTAAAATTAAAATTATTCAGGATAAATAAGTCAGAATACTTAAAATACTTCTATTGTTGTCTGAAAATACCCAAATGAACATTATCGAGCACCCAATTGTGCTTATACGTAATTAATTTTATTCTGTCAATATAATAGCATTTTTCGCAACACCTGATGTTACATCCTGATTTTCCTTATTATTTAATACGTACTTAATATTCAAAAATATATTATATTATTAAACAGGTTATATAGCTTACCTATATGTAACAATATGTATAATTCAAATTAAAACATTTAAAATATTTGGTCTCCGAGTGTATTTAATTTGTGTATTTACTTTTAAATAAATTAAATTCTTCAAGTAGGTACTTCTTAAATAGTTCCCGTCAGGTAAAAAGAACACTGATTTGTTCGTAAGCGCGAAAATCTAATCGCTAAATCTAAGCGCTAATCTTTTCAAGTCTTTGAGTGTTGTATTATGCGTATTTTGCGTAAAATTCCGCTGTAACTTTTTTTTATGAAAACTTAGAAGTTTGGTTTTTCACTCTGTAGCAATTAAGAGACTATGGATCTGCGTATTATTAAAAGCTTTTATTTAACTTGCAATGTATGTATGATAAAAGCTTTTATTTAACTGGCAATGTATGTATGTATGTTAGTTCGGGTGGAATCTTTGAACTCAATTTTGAAGTAGATATCTTCAACCGATTGAGCTGAAATTTTGTATACACGTTTAGTTTGGATGACAATGCACGATATGGTGTGTGACATCATTCTAAATCCAATATGGCGGACCATCCAAGATGGCGGAATAGTTATTTTTAATGCATTTCTACAATATGGGTATCAAATGAAAGGGATGGTGAGAATAACTCGAAAAATAATGTGACGTCATTCTAAATCCAATATGGCGGATCATCCAAGATAGAGGAATAGTTATTTTTAATGCACTTCTGCAATATGGGTATCAAATGAAAGGGCTCATTGAGAGTAAATTGAAAAGTGAGCTCCAAGCAGAAATAAGTTTGAGTTGTGTAATTTGGCGAGATGGGCGTCATCAGCATTGGTCTGCAACCTGTCTAGGAGAAGGACAACTCCAAAATCAAACTCGGAACTGTGTTACGTCAGGCACAAGTAAGCTGAACGAAGAATGCTGCCAATTGTATTATGTTGGGTTTGTACAGTACACAAAATGCAAGGTAGCACTGTCGACTACGCCGTTATTTACTTAGGCTCGAAGCTCTTTGCTGCTGGTCAAGCATACGTGGTCTTAAGTAGGGTAAAAACAATAGATCCTTATTGAAGAGCTGGACTGATCGAAATTAACCGGCAAACGATCTTGCAACAATGATGCGTTGAATGAGATGAACAGACTGAGAAACCTAGCCAGCGATAACTAAAAAATAAAAAATAAATTAAAAGCAAAAAAACTTTAAAACAAAAAAAGATTTTATTTAAGCGCTCTAAAAAAAAGAAAATATCAACTTATAACCTCATTATATACAATTTATATAATCATGAAAGCTTGTCGTGAGGTTTAATTACCTGTCAGTATTAAAATAAATTGAAATTGAAAATATAATAAACTTAGCAGATCAATTTGCATAATTAAATTGGTACTAGTTTATTTACAAATCGCGCGACAAGCTTTTATGATCATATAGATTGTGAAATAATGAGATTATAAGTCGATAGTTAAATTTTTTAAGGAAAAAATTATTTTCTTCTTTTTAGAGCGTTTAAATAAAATTTTTTTTTGCTTTTAATTTATGGTTTTAATTTCAACTCGATACCTTCACGCGTTCCAGAGTTTTAATATGATTTAATCGTATCATGTGGGGTATCATAATATGAAAGAGTTTCATTAACACAAGCTAAATCAGTTATTTAAATATTTTTACGATGTATATTTTTCGGTTTATTTCGCTTTTTATAAGATCAACAAACAGTACACAACAAAGTTTAGGGTTAATACAGTAATCGTTAAGAAATATAGTTCGATGATGTACCAGCAACGTTGACCACAGATTAATTATTTATCAAATATACTTCAACAGAGTGTGAAACATCTAATAAATTACTGACCAATGCTATAATGTTTTGAGTTTCAGTCTTATATACTGAAACTCAAAACACTAACATAGCTAATTTTACATAAATTAATTGAATAACAAAGTAAACGAGTGATGAAAGGAAACTAATTGTTATGGCACTAGGTTTATGAAGGAAAATATACAAAAATATATAATAAAATAAACTTTGTGATCTCATATATATATGAGATCACAAAGTTTATTTTATATATTTTTCCTTATGTCGACAAATATATATATATTTATATGTTGCATGCGTTCATTTGCATATTATTCGCGTATAGTTAACGTGGTAACTGTTCGTAGATCTTTCAGTAACATGTTATCAAAACGTTTAATAATATTTTCATTAGCTCTCAGTGTATCCTATGCAGGAGAAATAGATAAAGATAACAATTATAATTATTGTGATGAACGAGACATGAGACTAATGGGAAGTTTAGATCTTTTAAAAAATGAAACCTTTCAGAAATTAGATGCCATGACAAACATACTATTCGAAGCCACAGAAAAGAATATGCAAAGAGTCTTGACAAAAATAGATTATGTGATACCCCAGAAGTCGATCTTTTGTGAGGATAAATTAGACAAATTGGAGAAAATGATGCAAAACTCAATAATGAATTTAAATCTATTAAGAAATTTAACAGACAACAAAGTCGATATATTACACGAAATACAAAAGAATACCAATAACATCGGGACGATTATGGACTCTTTACAGAAGTTGAACAGAAATGTGCAAGCCTGTAACAATAGTAAGTTTCTCTTTATATACGAGTACTTCTTTTGTAAAGCAATGTCTTTCTTCTCTCCTCCTGCGTTCGTTTTCTTACCACTGAGCGCGTCGTGATTCTCTTAACTCTGCCGTGGGAGACGATGACAAAGCTGCTTCCATCTCTGACGGCCCCCAGCTTGGTGTATTGCGTCTTGACACTTGGGCGGTCGATTATGGGCTACGTCCCCTGGTTTCTTAGACTTCCGTAATAAGCGTGCGAGAGCCTATTCATGAGGCTACGGTGTCTGTCTGTCTGTCTTATACTTAAACGGTTGTACCTATATTTTGAACCATAATAGGTAGAAAGTTGAACTTTTCAAAGAATAAGAAGGACCTTGAATCTAAGGCTAAACTAGCTAGTAAAAAGCTTGGCATTCATAATAAGGTTAGGCGATACTTTTCACCGGGACAACTGCTTCATCTGTATCAGGCACAGGTCCGATCGTGTATGGAGTAATGCTGCCACCTTTTTGATAGATCAGCCAAGTATCAGCTGGAAGCTTTAGAATCAGTGGACCGGCGAGCTGTGAGGTTAATCGGTGACGATAAACTAGCTGCCAAGAAGCTACTTAGTCTCGAGTACCGCCGTAAAGTAGCATGTCTGTCTATTTTCTACAGGATTCATTTCGGGGAATGTGCGCAAGAGCTTCACGACCTAATTCCACCCTCCCCATTTCACTACAGGACTAGCAGAAAGTCGGCGAATTACCACCCATTTCTCGTTGAAATGCCAAAAATCCGTACTCAGCGATATCGATCCACATTTTCAATGCATACTGCACAGGAATGGAATTGTTTGCCGACATCTCTATTTCCTAAGACCTACAATCTTGGAATGTTGTTCTAATTTTACAAACGACGATTATTTTATAAGTTGATTCAGTCATTTTATATCTTCAAAAATGTGAGTATGCGTGAGCGAGACGGACAATGGTCTACGATGGAACTACGGACACTAAATATCGAATGACTTATTGTTACTGATTTCCCTGGACTTAAATTTGTCATATAACTTTACCCCACTGTCGCAGTGAATGCAATTGTGCTCTGCATAAGAAAAAATCAACCAAATTAAAATGGTTAATTTTATCTGAGGCCAGTTAAGTACCCATTTTAATTTGATTGAACCAATCCTAGGTAGTCCTTCCTAGGATTTGTTCAATCAGGACGAAATCAATATTTCACTCACTCAACCAGTAAATGTATGGCATTTTTTTCAGATGTCAACTGCAAGGTGGAAGTGGTACACGGATATGGATATAAATCGATTTATCCAATTGATATTCAAACTTTGAATCACGCTACGATAATTAAAGATGAATATGATAATCTGATACAATTTGAGATGAATCTGCGCATAAAGGGACCCAAGGATGCGCTCATCCTGCTATCAGCGGTGCCCAATCCTGGCCTAAGCGATACTTATTTTGAGATCAGTAAGTAAAAAGATACTGTAGTCAAACCTGTATATTCTAGTCAGCGATCTATATGTACTAACTAACGTACCAGATGTCATGTTTTGAACACTCACTCTGTCTACACTCTACACCTTGTGGCTGTCTGCTAGTATGGGACGCGAGCGGCGATGCAATAGCGATGCGGCTTTGACGACCGTTTTGTTGTTTGAAATTTCTGTTCTAGATTCTCGTTGATAAAAATACATAAACTGTACACTTGTCTGTCAAAAACTATTAATCGTGAAGTATGGTCGAGTAAATCGATATACAATTCCCGTGAAGCAATCGAGTTACAACAGTGGTAACGTAATTTCATGTTTTTCATTAGGCGTTAGCAGCCCCGGATCTATGATTTTTTCGAAGCGGGGCAGAAACTTGACGTTGGCGCCCTTCTCTCCAGCGCTTAAAATAACTTACTTACAACTTAATATAATTATCTATGTGGCGCCTTTTTCTTAAAACTTAACGGTGAATCTACCAAGCTTTCGTATTCTAGGCGCTTTGTGAAGCAAGTTATTTTATTTTTAATCATATTAATTATGATTTTTGCACCCCCTGAAAATGCCGCCCGGGGCGGGTGCCCCGGTTTGCCCCCCCCCCCCCCCCTTGATCTGGGGCTGGGCGTTACATGTATGATACATGTATGAGTAGCATCCCAAGACATGTACAAGTAGCATCCCAAGCGCTACTGCGTGGCCGCCGGGAGTAATCTATAAAAATGTAATTAAGTTAATGTTATATACTTTATCCACACACTTTTAGTGTCTAGGTAGTCTTATAACCTCTTATAACGGACTTTATAGTCTTACAACCCTCGCTTCGCTCGGTAGTTAACCCTAGAATCAGTTATACTCGGGATTCAGTATGTCACGCATGTTATAAAACACTACTTTCTCTAAGTATATAAATTATTTACATATACCCTTGTTTTTGGCAATAAGCATTATGTTATAGTACACATACTTATAAGAAAAAATCCGAAAACTGGACACTTTTAATTTAATCACAAAAAATAGGATCTTTATGCAAGGAATGAGGGCCCAAATTTTAAAGTGAATTAACCGTATCATGTGGGGTATCATATGAAAGCTTCATTAGTTTAAAACAGGTTTTTAAATATTTTTATGATGTATATTTTTCGGTTTATGAAGGAAAACATAAAGAAATATATGATTTCCCCCTTTTATCTACTAGTTTGTACGGAACCCTCGGTGGGCGAGTCTGACTCGCACTTGTCCAGTTTTTTTATTGTTTCGAATCGCCATCACAAGGTTACCTGGAAGAGATCGCTTTCAGCGATAAGGCCGCCTGTTGTTTTCGCTAGCGTGTAAGCTCTCTTGTTAATTAGTGTTTTAGTGTAAATAATATAGAGTTTATAAGTATATCTATCTACTTTATCCCCTTCGTGCATAATCTAACTATTTTATTATTTAAAAGCAAAAGAACTTTTGATCAACTTTTGAACTTTATAAACTGAATGGTCCATGGAATTTGCTATTATTGGTATATATCATGTTTTTTTTTGTTCACTAGATGTTGGGAGTTATAGTAACACACGCACACGACTTCGTACAGGATGGCTGGATAAAGGCAAACATGTGGCTAGCAATTCTGCTGATATTCAGTTTAAGATGACAGAAAACATTATGATGAGCAATAAGTACATCGATTTTTATATCAAAATCAATGCTGGTAAGTTACGCTGCTTACCTTTTTGTCTGACAACCCTACCAAAGCACAACGTATATTTTATAAATAACGGTAAACATGTCGGTATTTATTCCGTACGGCCATCGACTGCGTTATATCACTTAGAAATAGTACAGAAGGCAATCTACCTAAAAAGTGCGCTCGAGCAACGCACACATAGACACCGCTCACGGACGCGATATCTCGGACCGACTGAGTGCGAGCGCGAGTGCCATAGTTTACCCTTACTGTAAACATGCGTATATAATAATGCGTATTTATTACACTTTAAAATATAATAATCGTGTATTTCGCCAATGTCGAAATTGTCGTAAGATATTTTCTGTGACAAATTTGTAATATAATAGTAACATTTTTTTTATAATTTATAGTAAAAATATACTTTTTAGTTACTATTTGAATATATTTCCGTTTTTCCTGTTTCATTCTCAACAATATATCATACGATACGAGCGCCACTACCACGATAGTTTTTTCTGCATAAGCCAAAGTTAACAACCCTAGCGCGCCGCGCGGCCGCCGAGTTTACAACCCTAGCGCGCCGCGCGGCCGCCGAGTTTAGGTATGAAAAGTGAAGTATATATCTCTGTTTTGTGGTTATATGAAATTGATGTAGGTATGTAAACAGTGAAAATTAGAATTTAGTTATTTATACTTAAAGTCTATTAAAAGTTAAAAGTTATTGTGAACTCACCCACGTCACGTCCACGTAACGTGGCCGATGGTCATACGACACCGATGGTGATACGGAATCAGGGCCCCAATATGGGATCAGAGCTAGTTGCAATAGATGATTAGCGATATTAATTTAACTCGAGGCAGAGTATACCTACTTAAGCATACAAATGTTTATACTTATGCAAACTTCCTACAGCACAACACAATTGTGTCAATTGTATAATTATAATGGAAGCTACAACGTTTCACAATATTTATTTATTTATTAGAAAAGGCACATAATCAATTATATTAATTAATTATAAAGAATATCACAAGTTTATATCTAAGTATCGATGTCACAAGTATTTCATGAGTTCATACTCGTATATTAATGTTATCTATATTTTCAGGTACGCTAGAATTTGGCGTGCAAGGTGATAGTTCCCCGATACTAAAGCATTCAGATGACCGGTACGAAAAACTCAAGTTTTTCGGCTTCTCCTCTTGGGACGAGACTGACGTAGTTATCCTCTATGATTGCTAGCCATAGTTGTGTAAGTATTTCCTCACCATCGTTCTCTTAGACGTATTCCACAGGGTAGAGGTCAACATTCCATTCGTAGTTCATGGTTCCATTCGTATCGAAACAAGGCACGTCGTGGTACTGTTTCCCTTTAAAAGTACTTCTAGCATATACTATTATGGTCGAAAATAGTTTTACAATGAAAAAATTGCGGTTAGCTTTAATATCGGTTTTTATTTGCTGCAAATCACATTTGTTGAAGAAAAAAGATTTATAGCAAAAATGTCAATAAAATATTTTTATTTAATTATTCATTTATTAGTATAATTATATAGTTAGGAGGAGGCTAGCGTGTTTATACGACGCAATATATACATTTTTTAAATTACAAATAGTTTTAAAAATTACCGGTAGATGGCATTCATAACATGACACCATCATGATACGTATATGTATCTATGTGTATGTATACGTATATGTGTATATGTTTATGTATACGTATATAAATATGAAACTCTGTTAGAGGTGCGTTACAAACGTTACATTATATTTTTTCTATTAATACATGATAAAAATATATGTTACTGCAAACTTCTGTTTTCAAAAATTATCCAGGGCCCTTATTCCGTATCTTCGGCCGCGTTACGCGAAGTTGACTTAGGTGTGTGACAATGAAAATTAGACTTTAGAGTTTTAATCTTTAAGTATAATTTTAATTGTCAACGCACCCACGTCAATTTTACGTAACGCGGCCGATTGTCATACGGAATAAGGGGAATGAAGTTCTTATCAGTTATTACGTATCATAATAAGTCCTATTTATTCATTTGACAATGTATTGGATTGGAATAGACGTTTTCGAACGCGGTCAACACAAGTTTTACGACTTAATAATCGAAACTATCGAAGCGCTGCCGCCTAGTGACCAATGGAAGAAGTTTTTTTTAAATCACCTCATTACAGAATAATAAATAATTTACTAGTAAATATCAAGTTGAGTTGAGTTTTTTTTATGTTTTCAGAAAATCAAACAAGATAATTGACGGCCTACGTCAGTGCTACGTTAGAGACACGATGCTGCACTTCGCACATTACTCATTTACTGTACTCATTTATAACTATATAACAAGTATATATAAGGCATTTTCGAACCGAGTATAAATAATAGAAACTAAAAATTATGTAAAAACAAAAATGCATGATATTGTATGTTTTTGGTATCAACATTATCAATTATTTTCAAATTTATAGACAGTTTAAAAATTACTACACACATCCGACGGGACTTGAACCCGCATTATCCCGATATTACTACACACATCCGACGGGACTTGAACTCGCATTATCCCGATATTACTACACACATCCGACGGGACTTGAACCCGCATTATCCCGATATTACTACACACATCCGACAGGACTTGAACCCGCATTATCCCGATATTACTACACACATCCGACGGGACTTGAACCCGGATTATCCCGATATTACTACACACATCCGACGGGACTTGAACCCGCAATATCCTGATATTACTACACACATCCGACGGGACTTGAACCCGCATTATCCCGATATTACTACACACATCCGACGGGACTTGAACCCGCATTATCCCGATATTACTACACACATCCGACGGGACTTGAACTCGCATTATCCCGATATTACTACACACATCCGACGGGACTTGAACCCGCATTATCCTGATATTACTACACACATCCGACGGGACTTGAACCCGCATTATCCCGATATTACTACACACATCCGACGGGACTTGAACCCGCACTATCCCGATATTACTACACACATCCGACGGGACTTGAACCCGCATTATCCCGATATTACTACACACATCCGACGGGACTTGAACTCGCATTATCCCGATATTACTACACACATCCGACGGGACTTGAACCCGCATTATCCCGATATTACTACACACATCCGACGGGACTTGAACCCGCATTATCCCGATATTACTACACACATCCGACGGGACTTGAACTCGCATTATCCCGATATTACTACACACATCCGACGGGACTTGAACCCGCATTATCCCGATATTACTACACACATCCGACAGGACTTGAACCCGCATTATCCCGATATTACTACACACATACGACAGGACTTGAACCCGCATTATCCCGATATTACTACACACATCCGACGGGACTTGAACCCGGATTATCCCGATATTACTACACACACCGACGGGACTTGAACCCGCAATATCCCGATATTACTACACACATCCGACGGGACTTGAACCCGCATTATCCCGATATTACTACACACATCCGACGGGACTTGAACCCGCATTATCCCGATATTACTACACACATCCGACGGGACTTGAACCCGCGTTATCCCGATATTACTACACACATCCGACGGGACTTGAACCCGCATTATCCCGATATTTTTGAACTGTCTGTACTCCAGTATGTAAAACACTAAAAAATATCCAATATAATAATTATCTTTTTAATAAAATTACACTTTTTATATCTCGCTTAATTTTATTTTTTATTTTTGTCAAATACACATAATAAACAAGTACCTAAATATATGAAAAGCAAAACCCGATCATGTAAGAGCACTTTCCTTAGAGTAATACGTACGGAGAATACGCTTAATAATATGATGTTGAGTGCGTACGTTTTAGAGAGAAGGTATGCGCAGAATCGCTGTACAATCTATTAAAATTAAGAACATATCTTGGGTAATAACTTACCTACTTTTCACCGGATGGTACAAGTACAGTCTTTATGAAAATTGTACTATTACCTAAAAATGTACCGTATAATATGACACTTATAAAGTGAAGAGTTGAGCAAGACCTTTGCCCAGCAGTTGGGAGGTTAATAAGCGGCCAAGTGCGTGTCATGCCACGCGCAAAGTACGGTTCCGTAGTTGCACGTCATAATGTGAACTTAAAATGGGTATACTATGAACCTTAGAATATAGAATAATACAGAAACCGTGAACATGCTTAGAACTGAAGCGACAGAAACTACTCATATATAGAGTAGTTTGAAGCGCGCGCGATCAGTTGCTCTATGAACGTCTTAACGAGTGGCAAGCTTTGTTGGTGTTAAATTTAATTCAAATATGCCGTCATGTGTCGTTCCTACGTGTAAAAATACTGCTGGGGTGAAAAAAAAACACGATGGGATAACATTTCACGTGTAAGTAGCACAATTGACATTATCTTACGTATTTATTTAATAAATTGTTCGGTCTTTGATCATCGTAGAGAAAGAATCGTCCATTTTGTTGGTGTTGCCAATATCAACGTTTTGATTTTCCTTACTTTTACTTGCTACCGATTTTTTTAGTTAGTAGTTTGTAAATTAAATGAGTAGGTATTTAAATATATTTTTATCCGATTAAAAATTAATTGGCCAAGTGCATGTCGAGTAGCGTTCAGGGTAGCGTTTCTAATAATAATAATAATAATTGCAGTTCACCCTATATGGACTTAGAATAGAACTACTTGTTTGGTATTGTGAACATATTGATTGATTTTGCGATTTAAATGGATTTAGTGCGAAATTTTTCCTCAGATTTTTTTATTTTTTTTGTGGTGGTAGTCTATAACCGTTAACTTATAAAGCCTACCAGAGCCGTAGCCAGGAATTCATTTCAGGGGGGGGGGGGGGGGGGTTCAGCAATGGACTTGGGCATAGCTTATGGTTTATTCGCGAAAATTGTATGTAATGTGTAGTAGTGTAGTGTTTTTATAGTAATATACTATAAAAACACTACTACAATTTTCGCGCTCGTTATGCTTTGTTTTTCGTATTAGTGAACCCAAAAAAATTTGGTTAGTGGCTATTTTTAGTTAATTATTTGCTCGTATTAGAAAGTTCACAGCACTTTAATGATCAATACAAATATAGATCAATATGAAACAATCATGCGCGAGCGAATCGAGCAAACTTTTTTTTATAAAATGATTGAAGCCTGGAAGGATTTTTGATAATGGCCAGGATTTGGGGGGGGGGGGGGTGGTAGAACCCCCCAAACCTACTTAGCTGTGACAGGTTAAAATAATGCCTAACCTTTTAAGCTAACGTAATAAGATACAAACACAAAATAATTTATTTGACCGATTAATCCGAATAGTAAGTCAAGAGAACAATTATAAAAATAATGATATCCGTTTAAGAAAGTAAATATTTTATTTTAATATATTTTTATCTCCACCGATTTATCACAGCAACGGGTAAATAATGCCTACACTAGCAACATTATGCGGGTGAGAGGTGAGAAGGGTGCGGGACGATTCTTTTGTTTTTGGACACAGCACGGATTTTGTAACTGCATCTGGACGCGCCTTCTGTATTTTTCTATATTCTAAGCTATGAACATACGAGTTAAGTAAATTGCACTTTTTTTTACGTTGTTATGTACATTTTCAAATGATCGATTATTACTGGTTAACTTAAAAAGCCTACTAAGCCGTGATAGTTTTTTTTTAGATTAATTTCATCATAACTACATGCTAGTATGCATTTTTTCCTATATAGTCAATCGCTTAGCCGGTAGAGGGGGAGAGGGGGGGGGGGGACACTTGACTCTATAAAAACATATCACTGTAAAGCTTAATAATAAGCAAACGAATTCCTGATTTTTGAAAATAATTTTCTCTCACTCGTAATGTTTTTTAATTACCAATCTAACGATACCCCACACGATGGGGTAGATGAGAAAAACGGACATGGCGAAACTATAAGGGTTCGTAGTTGACTACGGAACCCTAAAACGGATAGTAACCACAGCTATGCTCGATTTGGAGACACTGTTGTACACTCAGAAAGAACCACAGCAGCACTCTCGCACGCAGCTTACTATTCACTATTAGGTAGAAGCTACACTCATTTTCGCATATTTGATTTGATAAAGATAAAGATAGTTTATTTGCATACAACACGAGAATTTTATACAACAAGTGCATAAAAGATCTTACACTAAATTTAGTCGCTTATGCACAAGCGAAAAATTAAAAAAATAAATTACTATGTGTATATAACAATGCAGCAGCAATAAAAGATACACATAATGTCAATAAAATTAAATATATAAATAAATAAATAAATATAAATATAATAAATATTACGTTATCACTTCAAAAAACAGCTTTCAGCCCTCCACAAGCCCGCCAATTCGTTGAATGTCAAATTCATCGTCAGTTCATTGTGAGTTTATACAACAAGAAGTTTGGTGCCAAAAATAATAAAAAGTATATCTGTGACATTGTCGAGAAGAAACACAACATTTACAATTTCAACATTTTTATTTGACGGAATACTCATGGAATACTACATTATTTTATTCTAGCTGTTCCATGATGTGCCAAACATAGAGTAACTTATATCACCAAATAGTAATATAATATAATTTTTATTAATATTTTGTCGGTCTAGTGCCAGCCTGTTTTTCTTATTTACGTGACTGTGGGTGAAAGCGAGACGGAAATTTTATATAACTAGGTAAGTTTTGTAAATTTTCGTTGTGTTTATACGTACTGGTTGTACCTCTTGGCTTTGACTTTTTATATTTAGATCAGATCTGTTATGAGGTCGTGAGAAAAAGCTTTATTATTATTTCGTTTACCATTTAATGGGATTTAATAGTATTTAAATGCTACCTTAATACTTACCTACATTTGCATGACAGTGTTAAGTTAACAGTAAACTACTTTTTATTACTTAGAAGTATTATATGAAATTGATAATTTTATATATTATTACATTAATAATGTGAAATGTCCATTCAAGATACGCTTAAAAGTAACGGACACGGATATAGTTTTTTTCTTTCCCTCGTTTATCCACGGACACGGAAACGGATATCCGGCACATTTCTACTCTTTTCCAACAGTCACTTGTGATGAGAGACCTATAAATTGGCATGAATTGGAAAATGGCAAGTGGATGTTTTTTTTTAATATAGGTAAAAAGCAGCAAATATATTTCCTGCCTAGTACAATAAATAACTATTGTAATTTCATAGTAAAATATTGTAACATTTTTTCTTGTTTTGTTGAATACGTATAATAAAGCTGTTGCGTGCATTCTTCCTAGTTTAATTTAGAGTGATTGTAGTGCGTAGTAACACGCCGCAGGCGCAGGTCAGTCCGGTAGGAAACGTTGACACGTGCGCGTGCCAAGAATTAGCCGACCGACGGTACGTTGTCATCTAGACGAGCGCAGCGAGTGTCAAGGGCATGCTCTAGCACATAGTACACGATCACTTTTATTTTAATTATCGTTTAGGAAAAAATACAATGTTTCATCATTATAAGTATATTCAATCCTACTGAAAGTTCCTTTTCTTATCCTCTTCAGCCCTGCTAACATGGAAGGTAGATAAAACGTTTTTGTCCACGTTGTTATGTCAGTTGTCAATGTCAGTAGATACTTTATTTCCTCTGAAGGGTGTATAAGCCGAGGGAAAGACTATTTGTCCATGTTCCATGCTATCAGGGCAGGTGGAAATTAGACAGTTTATCGTTGTCTCTGACAAAGTAAGTTGCTCGGAAATCGTTGTAGGTACTGTTCATTCTAGATAACAGCACAAATAATAAATGTATGTTTTTCTCCTGTTTGATTTATATAATCCGTGCTGCATTTGTGATTGTCAACTGATAATACTAGTATGATAACAACGTCAAACAAGACCTAGTCCTGTGACTAGTCCTGTGTACTCACAGTAATTGAAGTCAAGTGAAATAAGTACCTACCAATGTAACAGTCAATACCTAGTCATTATATATCTTATTATTTAAAATTATTTTAATGGAAGATTTAAGTAGTTTTTGAAATTAAACAATTTTAACAGATTATTAGGCTGGACATTTCGAACACTTTCAGCATGCGTGGTCACAGGTGAGCTTAGATGACAGTTGTATTTTCATAACAAAAAAAACAATGAGTATCTATCGCAATCGCAACAACGTAAGAAACCATTATTTAAACATTTTGCCGAAAACACAAGTTTTTTTTTTTGGTTTGGATAGTATGAAATATAGTACAAAAATTTCAGATACGTTCATAGGTAGGTAACCCTACATATGATCCGAAATACATGCTTAAATACTTGCCCGAATTCGTTTCATACAATCATAGATATTTCAGATTACATATACTTATATATTTTACTTGAAATGACTTTCTGATTCCGTAACTTCATTTGTCTGAACAATTTTAGTTTTAGATTAGGTTCTGTTGGTTTCTGGATGTAAGTCCAGAAACTCTCTTATTTACAAAGGTTAATTTAAAATTATAATATTATTAGGTTAGGTTCGTTATGTTTATTTTTATTATAAACTTCACAAGAAATTTTCTAGTTAAAATTCCGTTGTCAGGCGAGTTGTGAAATGAGCTTTGAGAATTTTGATAAAATGTATTTTTAATAAAATAAATTGTCTTTGTTTTCGGGAAAATGATTTTCGATATTTAATTTTCATAATTCGCATAATAGATAGGTAACCGCATTCTTAGGTATATTAGAGTTTGGAGTATTTTTCTATTTTGAGCGCGTGCATTACGCTGCAGTTTTCAGCGTGTGCCTGTGTGCGTAGCGCTATTAGTGTATGTGTATCTGTGTGTTTGTGTGGAGGTCAAACACCGTTTCCTATTATTCATGTCTTATTAGAGTATTGTTGACGCATTTTATTACGTGTTTGTGAGAAGTTGTTATATCTATTTATGTACACAAAATTATCCGTGGTGTACATGTGACATGGTAATAATATAATTGTAATGGGCCTGACGGTTTTTAAGTTAAATTTACCTACTAATTGTACGTATGACATTGTGGTTAGACAGCGAATGTTACTGACCGGAAGAAGCCAGGTTTGTATGTAACGGAACAAATGTGTAACTCAGACGAAAGACTCTATTATGGAATCCCTCAATACTTACTCTTGATAAGTATGCTTAATTAGGGATTTTTAAGGATTTTAGAATCCTTTGCTATGCTTACCCTTGACACTTATCAGCCAGGGCTATGCGGAAGGCGTGGGGTCACGTACCCTTACAATCCATGAAGCTCGCAGGGACTACGAGTAGGGTATACGAGTCGGTTATAGCCATCAAGACCAAGGCAAAAATGAAGCTGCACGAGAGTGTCCCACACGCGGTTGTTGCGATATCAAGGCATACCGGGTCCTTCACGTATTACGCTAAAAAGTAAGTAAGTTCGTATAGACTGAGTGGCCAGCCCTATTGTCAGAGTTATTAAGCCGCCGAAAGGCCTCTGACTTGGCTTGACGATTGCTGAACAACCGGGACCTACAATTTAACGTGTCATCCGACCCACGGTAGCGCTCAGAAAGAAATGCCACTCACGGTCACCCATCCGAATACTGACCGGTACGTCCGTTGCTTAACATTGGTGATCGTTCGGGAACACTTAGTCAAGCTTCGCCACGAGACGTATTACGCTGATGATACCGAAGATGATGCAATCAGTCGATTCGTGCGGCGGCGTGCGTCGGCTGCTCGCAGACCATCAGAGAGTACAATTTAGAGATGGCAAATTAAAGATCGGAACGCGGCGGTGATGGAGGCTCTGGGCCGAGAGTAGACGACTGTAATTAGACGATGTGAATGCAGTCGCTGATAGAGTCCGATCAACCGTGGGCAAACAGATAATCAGGAAACCCCGACTAAAACCGGGCTCTACCAGTGACTGCATTCACAGAAATACTAGTATTTCAGTAGTTAGGAATCCTCCTTCCTCCTTCTTGCGGCGGCGTCGTGTGGCGGGTCGCTCTCTTCCCTAACATATGGTTGAGGAGGGCGATGGCTGGCACATGCGTCATACTCGTGATCGGATGCTGCTTGCGGGTCGCTGGTTTGCTCGTGGTATGCACGCAACATAGTAAGTACTTAAATTAAAATAAAATAATTTTCCCGTAACGATAATTAGTAAACAATAGTTTGTAATTATGACAAAGGTCACGGACTTTGGTGTCTGTGGAGATAAAAATTAAATAATAAAAAAAAAAAGCTTAGATATCGCCGCAAGGTCGCCAGAATATCTATTTATTTATCGGTTACATTTCGGTAAGTGCGCAATTCAAAATCTGGCATAAAATAGGAAAACGCTTCTGAGTACTTCGAACTTTCCCTAATTGTATTTATTCAAAAAATCTACAGCCCTTTGTAACGTGCAATAAATCATAACTGATATTATAAAAGCGAAAGTACTAAATCCCATAACGAATCTTACGAATAAAATCTCTGTGCCAAATTTCTTAACGATTGATGCAGCCGTGCAGAGGTAACAAACAGACAGACTACATACAGTTACTTAACGATTGATGCAGCCGTGCAGAGGTAACAAACAGACAGACTACATACAGTTACTTAACGATTGATGCAGCCGTGCAGAGGTAACAAACAGACAGACTACATACAGTTACTTATCGATTGATGCAGCCGTGCAGAGGTAACAAACAGACAGACTACATACAGTTACTTAACGATTGATGCAGCCGTGCAGAGGTAACAAACAGACAGACTACATACAGTTACTTATCGATTGATGCAGCCGTGCAGAGGTAACAAACAGACAGACTATATACAGTTACTTAACGATTGATGCAGCCGTGCAGAGGTAACAAACAGACAGACTACATACAGTTACTTGACGATTGATGCAGCCGTGCAGAGGTAACAAACAGACAGACTACATACAGTTACTTAACGATTGATGCAGCCGTGCAGAGGTAACAAACAGACAGACTACATACAGTTACTTGACGATTGATGCAGCCGTGCAGAGGTAACAAACAGACAGACTACATACAGTTACTTATCAATTGATGCAGCCGTGCAGAGGTAACAAACAGACAGACTACATACAGTTACTTAACGATTGATGCAGCCGTGCAGAGGTAACAAACAGACAGACTACATACAGTTACTTGACGATTGATGCAGCCGTGCAGAGGTAACAAACAGACAGACTACATACAGTTACTTATCAATTGATGCAGCCGTGCAGAGGTAACAAACAGACAGACTACATACAGTTACTTTCGCTTTTATAATATTAAATTAGGAATTTAGGATTGACAATATTTTTCCTCTTAAATCGTCGTTTAATAACACTTAGATTTAAATAAATTAAATAGACACGTTTTCCAGGAAGTGTGAACAATAAAAATAAACTAATTTTGAACTACCTTTATATTAAAGCTATTGTGGAGTGCGTACGGACGAGGAAACTAATTTATTATTGATTTGGAATTACCTGCCGCGTTTATAGTGCATAGAAGATATAGGTACATGATTTATTGATTTGACATCTATGAGACGAGGAAGTCGCTGGCTTGATGTTCAGCGTTATGTCTGCAATTTTGGCATCGCGGTTTCATGTCAAACTTTTAGGGCATTTAAAAAATAGTTATATGCATCTTTGGGGTGTATTGTGCATTGTTTATGTACAATACACCCCAAGGGGGACGTCAGTGCAGGACTTAGCGCCCACATCTCGAAACTAGTTTACAAAAGATTACTACTAGATGGCACTCTTTACCGGCTTCTAAAACAAGGAGGTTAATAATTCGGCTGTATTTTTGAAGTAAAAACTTCTTTAGCGGCGTCGTGCATTTTTGGGATGGGTAAAAAATGTTAAACTCGCCTCAGATCGTCAGATCGTAAGACGGACAGTCAGAAATCAGAAACCTATTCTAACGTTCTGCATTTAAAGTTCATTATTGTATGTACAAGTTTGTCCTTCTAGCATGACGTCATTTGTCGTTGCGCCGAATGCTTATTTTCGACACATGCACGTAAGACTCGTTAGCGCAATAGGTTAGAGCACCGATATAAATTTAAATTTGTCCACTGGAGGGCGGAGGTTCAAATCCTTCACGAGTCAGTCTTTTTGCTATTTTAGATTTTAGTTTTCACTTCTGCCGACACTCCCGGAGTGCAACCCGTTTTTTTATATGCTATTTGTGTATTGTGTGTTATTTATGTAAACCGCACAACTCCATCATTTATAAACCGATTTAAAAAAATCTATATTTGGTGGCCTCACCAACATTTAGCGAGCGATAGCGTGGCCAATGTGAGTTTGAGACATTTTTAGGGTTCCGTACTTCAAAAGGAAAAAACGGAACCCTTATAGGATCACTTTGTTGTCCGTCTGTCCGTCTGTCCGTACGTCGGGTGTCAAGACCTTTATCTCGGGAACACGTGAAGGTAACGAGTCGAAATTAAAACCATATACGCAGATCTATAGTATCTTGCTGCAGAAAGAAAAATAAAGTTTCTAAGTTTTCGTAAAAAAAAGTTACAGCCTAATATGTCGTAAAAACGCACAATAAGATACTCGGGAATCAAAATATTAAAAAAATATACGATTTTCCCCTTTTTTTTTAGTTTGCACGGAACCCACGGTGGGCGAGTCTGACTCGCACTTGTCCGGTTTTATTTTTTTAATAATTATAGTTTAAATCTGAAAACACTGACTTCAAAATGTATAATTTTGTTTAAAAACCAAATTTCTACACGAATTTTGATAATTTTGTCATCGGAAATTTTTGATAGGATGGTTCCCATAAAAAGGGGGGAAGTTTATTGCAGCACTAATTTCCAACCGATTTTAATGATATTTGTTAGATAGATTAAGTACATCATTATTACAACTTGCCGTAAAAATAAACAGAATTGGTCAAGTGGTTGTCGAGATATGACAACCAACTTGAGATTGCGTGTAACAGTGAGGGCGCGTGGATGTGCTTGATATATTTTAGCGCTGAATAATTTTCTTGATTTTACGTTTTCTCCATTTATACAATTATTTGAAGATCAAGCGAGCGAAGCGTCTCTGCATCAGTCGGACAAATTTTCTTTCGTTTTTAATACGGCTTCCTAAGCCAACTTTATGTAGGTATTATTAAGGTGAGCTGCAAATAAGCTCTCTCGTGAGGTCTACTGTTCGAAGAACTACTAGTTATATTTATTTGGATACCTACTACTTACCTACAATTTTATTATGGTACATTAATTTTTATGTATTTTTATGTATATACCTAAGTACATAAGACTACAGTATGGGACCCGTACTACGGGGCCTCATTTCGTCGTCCCGGACCTCAAAGGCCTTAGTCTGTCACTGTTGTGGAATCAACTTCTAATCCAACCTCCGTAAAATATTACAAAATGTAAGAACTAGCAGATACATCACAACAGACGTCAAAGAAGCGTTGACGAAGAAACCAATGAACCGAAATTATCTAACAAGTTCATCAATGAACGCTGACAGAAAGAGAATAAAGGAATTTGTTTAAAAAAAATTAATTGTGTATTAGTGTATGAGTTTAAAGATACTAAGCACATGAAGGTTATATATAGGTATATATATTCTCAGACATGTAGGTAGGTTTCTTCACGATGTTTTCCTTCACCGTTTGAAGTAGGCGGCAGTCAACAATACGCACATAACTTCCAAAAGACAGAGGTACGTGCCGCGGGATTTGAACCCAGGACCGCAAGTCAGACGGTCTCCCGACTGGGCTGCCGGGAACTATTTGAATGATACATATTTGGTCAGGTTAGGGCATTGTTTGTCAGTGTGTGTATGTGCTACATAGCATACCCGACACAGAGAATCCTAGTTGGGAAGGACGAACGCGAAGCATTCAAGAAAATATACTGACTATTATTATTCTATTTCACACTGTGACTGTATTTTTTCTTACAATATTCGAGTACCTAGTTGAATAATGTATTACTTTGTTTTTTTGTTACATTTAACGTTATTGATTTTGTTTGAACACGAATAAATAAATATCTAATTAAGGCACGATTTCTGGGAATCGATCGTAAATAGACTTCCTGATTGATAACAATCAGTTTTTCTACATAACTCATTGATACTTCAAATTGAATGAAAAGCAAAACAATTTAAAATACTGTAATCAACTGGATGACGGAGTATTTTAGAAAAAATACATTGGTCAAGAATGTGTCGAGGCAAACATATGATAGGGTTTCGTAGCCTCATTCAAATAAAAGATCATTCGGTGAACATTGATTTTAAAGACCACAATACAAAAAGGTCATGGTTGCTTGGAAGAGATCGCTCTAAGCGATAAGGCCGCCAATTAAAAACATAGCCCTAAGTACTTACCTAATGTTATCTTTGTTATTTTGTTATCATGTGGTTTTTAATAAAGTGTTATTATATAGCTATCCATCTATCAATGAACTTATAAATTATTCTAAAATATTCAAAAACTTGTAGCTCAAAAGTTTGATAGTTTGAAAAATAATTTTTATGCATGAAAATTAACTTGGATCCAAATGTTTTTTTTGTCGAAAACTTGTGATGCCTTTCTAGTGTTCTATGGGTGATTTTTTTATAAGTTCATTCAGTCATTTTATATCTCTGACATTTTATATCTACAAAAATGTTGATATGCGCGAGAAAGACGGGACGATGCTCGAACTACAGACACTTAAGCACAACCTACAGAAGAGATCACATTTGTTAAAATATATTTCAACTTCTTTTTACATGCACGAAATGTATCACTGCTAATTAATCCTTTTTTAGAATTGCCCTACAACATTTTGTAGGTGATTAAATAAACCAAATTTCGTTTATGTCGTGCTAATAGTACCTGAATAAAATGACATATAGACGAACAGATAGATAGATGATTTTTTTATGATAATAGTCCCACGGAACCCTAAAATGGAAAAGTATTTTAATATTTTTTTTAGCTTCCTGGTGTATGTTGGTGTTACAATAAATGACAGACATAATTAGAGGTTTAAAATTGATGAACAACCTTTACTACGGGACTTACTATAATCACTTACTAATTCAAAGTCGGTCCCATATTTTTAGTTGTTCAGAATGTTAAGTACAATGAGCCCTTCAGATATATAATATTATAATTCTTGTGAAGTCAAAGACTTTTTGTCTCGTCACATCGAACCACGAAACACCACGAAATCCTTTTGTAACTTGTTATGTTGTTTATCTAATTAAAACTTTATTAATCATTATTCAACTCTTATGAAATAAATGAAGTAAAAAAACATAAATAATTACACAAAGTAGTCAGATTTTTCGGCCGACGAGTGACCCGAAGTTTTTATTGAAGAAATACACAAAATAATTTAAGTTAAAAAAACTAAAGGCCGACTTCAAAATGGCCAATTTTGTTTTATACAACTGCTAACCCGATATTGATAAAAAATTATAGGACTAATATCCATTAAAAATATTTTTTCAATCGATTTATAAATGACGGAGTCATGCGATAACGAACATAACAAATACAGCAGAATTGTTAACCTCCTTTTATTTAAAGTCGGTAGAAAGAAGCTCCTTTCCAATTAGTACACATCTGTGTAACACAGTAAAGCTTCCAAACTCTCATTCAACATACACATACACACATACGTATCACACATCGTCACATTGATAACATTGAAAAAAAAGTCAGTCACTTGTGGCCTTTGACCGCGTGAAAGCTGCATTATAACGTAGAGGTGATCCTCTCACTCACTGAATGACGCAACGAAAACAATAGTTGCATGGAGACGTCTTTAATATTACATCGTGTTAAAGAATAGATAAAAATATATAAACACAAGTCATATGACTGACTATTTACATATGTACACGGCGTATTTATTGTTAAATATACGTAGAAATATGTATTGACTAACAGAGAACATGTTATCTGAGGTCGGGATAACTTTCACACAAATCTTAAAATAAACTGATACTATTATAAATTAATAGCTTCTACTTTTGATGTATGCGCGCGCACATCGTAGGCATGTGAACGATATTATCGATAAAAATATGGAATATACCATCCCAGCCATGAGAAGTCCACTGCTGGACATAGCCCTCCCCCATGGACGTGGACATGGACCGACTCGAAGCGGCATGCATCCAGCGCCTTCCCGCCACCATTCGCCATCTCCAAGTTATCTTTGATTAAATATCCTGATTGCTGCAAAATATCTTATATTTATACGGTATAAAATAAATAAATAAACGGTGCAAAATATCTTATATTTATTAGGTATAAATTATACCTATAAAATATTATGTTTAATGCTTTAATAACATTGACAGTTAAAGTTAACTACAATCTACTTAATATCTGTAAAGGTAAAGTTTGTAAGATATTTTGTATTGGGCTATCTATGAAAATACTTAACTGATTTAAAAAAATCTCAAAGTAGCTTTATGATACCTAATGGTATAATGTTGCTTTAAGTTGATGATTTTCGGTTCAATGAAGCGATTTGTGTAACTTTTTCGTAGTAATATTGTAACAAGATATAGACAAATGTCTCGGCTGCTTTGTTGGCTAACGTCAGTCACCGGATTAATTTAAAGTTGGACTTATCAATTTAACTATATTTTTAAGTTCGTTTTGCGATGTCTTTATAGGTCGTAAATCGGTTTCGATGACTCTTTTACATTCAACCAGTAATAGCAACTACTTATTCTAGTGACTGTTTCATTTATATTTCAGTTAAGTATATTGGTTGAGCTCAATGCGCGCAGCTATCTCTCTCGCGCATCACGATATTTTTAAACATATAAAATCACTGAGTCCCCACTCAGAATAAACAAAAGTAAGAGAAAATTTTAATATGGAAATTAACGTGGTTTTCACACATTTTTAAATAAAAACTACGGGTCACTCACGTCCGTTTTGAGCCGAAATATCCGACTATAGTTTCAACCGCATTCGGCGGTCTTTTTCAAAGGAGCAGCACACACGTCACCCTCGGTCGGTGAAGCGCCTTGCACTGCCAAGGTCACCCAACAACAACAACAACAGACAACAGACGTGTCAACAGACGTGAGTGACCCGTAGTATTTATTTAAAAATTAAGAGAAAATTGTTTATTCAATAATAACAATCCTGTCTCTCACTTTTCTAATATCCCCTGCAGTCATTTTAGCTGCGCATTAGCCCAACCTTAATTTAAAGTATTTCATAATATAGGTTTGGATCTACCGAAATATTCCTTCTAGAAGAACAAACTCGCCATCAAAAGCTAGTGAAGTAAATACAAAGCTGAGTTAATTATTGCAAGTCATAGTGTTCACAAGAAAACTATTAATATTTTATGAATGTAGCACTTAGTATACTGCATCATAATTAAACGATAAATTATATTTATATAATACTAGCCATATGCCCCGTGATGTCACCCGCGAAGTGATGAAAAACGATGATGAGGACGAACGGTGATGATGATGATTTGATCGTGAAAGGTAACAAACAGACATAAGTAGAAAAAGACAGAGTTAATTTCACTTACTTACGTAATATAATAAAAGTAGGTACGTAACCCAACTATGTTTGAGGTCGGTGTCTGTATAGGACTTAGTTGATGATAGTTTAGGGCCTGACACCGACCTCAAAAAATAGTTCGTGTACGGTACTTAGGTAGACGCCCATGTTTATTGTTTTCGTGTTATTTCTCCCTTTTCAGTTAATTATATTGTTTTGAAGTCGGTATATATTTTTTTTTAATTACTTTTATTTATTCATTTTAATAGTACGAGTATATAGGTATACTCGTTTTGTTTGAAACTAATAATTGTAATCACAAAACTTCACTGGGTGAGTTCGTTTAATTTTCAAACGCACTTCACTATTGTAACGCTTAATTTTTGCGTTATAAAGTATGTCAGATCCTTTTGCATAGTATGAGTAATAAACCTACAGAATGTCGTTCAAATCCGCCCAGTAGTTTGTAAGTATAGCGTCGTTGAAATGCTCATACTATAAAATTTAAAAAGTCCATATCTTGAAAACTACTGAACCGATTTTGATAAAACTTATAGTGACTTCTAAGTTGAAAGATACTTTATTCAATAAAAAAGAAGAATGAAGAATGTTTGCAATAACACTTCTAGTTTCTGCGTAATACGTGGATAAACATGCAAATATACAAACATACATACACTTACGAAATTTGGCAATTCAGTTATTCAAAACAGCTCCGTAGCTGAACCATTATGTGAACCGTTTCCCATCGTCCGCCATCTTTTTTTATTCAGTCACTTCTAAGTCATACGGACGGACGGACAGGCAGCGAAGTCTCAGTAGTAGGTTCTCGTTTTACCCTTTGGGTACGGAAGCCTAAAAATGATAGCAGCCGACAGGAAACTTCTGGGTGTCTTACGTCAACTCTCAACTTCGTCTCCTATATTGAGTCTAAGGCTCAACTGGCTGAAAAAAAGCTGGTCAAAGGTACTTCACGCCGGAACAATTGCTATATCAAGCACAAGTTCGGTTGTGCTTGGAGTACTGTTCCTATCTTTGGGATGGTTCGGCTAAGTACCAACTTGAAGCCTTGGCATCAGTTGAGAAACGTGCTAGGAAACTCATTGGCAATGATTATCTTGTTCGTGCAAAACTCAAAAAGCTTGGAGCTAGCAAAGTTGCTAGCTTATTGGTTTTTTATCGGATTCATTTCGCCGAGTGTGCATCTGATCTGCATCATTTAATTCCCCCTTGCTCTTTTAACTATCGGACAGTCAGAAACACGAAAAAGCGTCACCGTTTCATGGTTGATATTCCAAAAACCCGAACGAAACGCTTTAGTTCCACTTTCATCGTGCGGAGTGCTAGAATATTGAATACGCTTCCTGAGTGAGTCTTTCCCGATATATATAATCTGGGTGTCTTTAAATCGCGAGTGAATTGGTTTCTTCTAGGTAAGCGTGCTCCATCGTAGACCGAAACGTCGCTTAACATCAGGCGAGTTGGCGGTCAAGCGCAAACCTATTTCTACATAAAAAAAATATCTTATCATTTTCAAGTTTAACTAATGTGTTCTTAGACCTCTTTTTATTGAATGCTACCGGTCGCATTTACTCTTTTTATTTTATTGTTATTTAACACCGAAGAATATAACAAAAAAAAAATACGTAACCTTAAAAGAAATAAAATATATCCTCATTACAATATAATGTAGGTTTGTAAGTGAAATTTGACAGTGACACGTTGATTATATCTCTCTCGTTCACTCAGTCGACTCTAGCCGACTTTACCCGAACAAGCGTTACATAGCCGAGTGTGACGACTCAGTTTCATTCAATATGCACAAAATAAAGTACTCATCGTGTCTAAAGAAGATTTCACTTTCAAAAGTTTAATAAATAAGATCTTTTAAAAACAATCGATATCGATTTACCTTTCCATCACTATCCAGCAGAGAGTGGCGACAGCCGCCGTACCGCTGAGCTTCAGTGCAAAGGAGAGACAGGTTCGCGCCGCACGCGCCGCGTTTCTAATACTATCGATATTAGCGCTCGTTACGTAATTTCGCATCACTACTTGTTGACATAGTGTTGTGACACACGCGCAGTTTGAACGTCGTACAGGTACTTATTGTCTTTGGGTTTATTTCATCATTAGATGGAATTCTTTGTTTTTTTTTTTGTAATTACAAAGAAAATAACGTGTATTTTTGAAACCATAATTTCTGCCCAGGTTTAATGAAAATTCGAATACAGGAAAAGTAGTTTTAAATATAAATCATAATTAATCTATATCAAATGCTTTTCATAAGATTTTTATGTTTTTTAGTTCATGAATTAAATAGGAATGAGAAATAGAATAGAAATGGAGAAACTTGCTTAGCAAATTTTTCTCTAAACTTTTTATCATTTTTACTTTATGGTGTAGATATGCCAGTATAAGTACTTATATAATACTGTACTTATATAGTAGAGTAGACTTTTTGATTTTGATGTTATTTTTGAGGAAAGTATAGGTACATCAATTTGATTATATTTTTATGTGTTTTTGTGATGTCTTTGCAGGTAGTAAATTGATTTCAATTATTATTTATTTTTCATTCAAAAAGTAGTTGCTACTTCAGTGATGGTTTCATACACATTTCAGTAACTTAGATACAGTTTTTTTAACCAGTACAAGCATTTTTGTAGTCAAGTTTATCGTAAAAAATATAATTTATACTAGCTAGGTGATGAACATTGAAGGTGATGGTGAACAGTGATGATGGTGATAAAATGTAGCCTGTGTCAGTTTTCTCGGCTCTCAGCTATCACTTTTTCGTTTCGCAATTTCGATCACTTGGATGACATATATCTTCCAGTTACTTATGTTGTTTTAAAAACCAAGGTACTGAACCGATTTTGATAATATTGATATGAGACGACCCCTGAAGTACGGACCTACGAAACAAAAACGAATAATCGTAGTAAATTCATAATTGGTGAAATAATCGCGTAACAAACATACAAAAAAAACATACAGTCGAATTGAGAACCTCCTCCTTTTACAAGTCAGTTAAAATGGTTGAACTGCCAAGGCGTGTCAATAGATGTTTTGCAACAAAAATATGTATTGGGTTACACAGAAATAAGAAGAATATGTTCATATTAGAGAGTACAATGCGCCCTTTTCCGGGATAATATAACTCATCGTCCTGAAAAAGGCTTATTATACTGTTTAATATGAACATACTATCTGCGCCCCGCGGTGTCACCCGCGTACTGATGAAAAACGGTGTTGATGATAAAATATAACCTATTTCTTTCTCCAGTCCTAAAGAATCACTGCCAAACGGTGTTAAGCCGTGAAAAGGTAAGACATACGAGTACGACGGACAAATGTAAGACACACGAGTACGACGGACAAAGTTACTTTAGCTTTTGTAATAAGTATTAGTTAGGATTCTAATGAGGATTAGGATTAGAAATCTATTTCTAGAGACCCTACATTTTATATATATCTTTGAGTACGTTACTTTTTATACTTTTCTATGGAATAGCTGTGTTTTTTACGTTTGTTTATACATATACTTCAAACACTTATATTTTGGGATAAAAGTATGCTAGATCCTTCTACAAATTATAATCATAGAGTTACAAATTATAATCACAGCTATGTTATTATTTTATTTAACCTGCAAATTTTCATTCAAATTCATGCAATTGTTTCAGAGTTCATCGAGAGATAATTCAAAATTGATGTTTTGACTCTTGTAATCATTATTTTCCAAAAAATAATTAAAGTACAGATTTTGACTCGTTACATATTTGTATTTTATGTTCTTATAGATATAATATATTTCATAGCAGAAAAAGAAACTGCTCAAAATGTAGCAGAATTCGATTGGGGTAGCATTGTATTCGATTGGAGCAGCATTGTATTCGATTGGGGCAGCATTGTATTCGATTGGGGCAGCATTGTATTCGATTGGGGCAGCATTGTATTTGGAGCTAAATTAATTTAAACTCTGATTTTTCTAAATAAATAGTAACAATGTACGCCCACTAACATAGTGTACACATGATAACGTAAACTGGGTTAATTTCACAGAATAAGACAATGAATAGATACTAATAATAAATACTACTCTCAAATATCGAGGCCCGGGAATTGTGCCCTTCACTCATTTACCCGACTGTGTAAGAAGGAGAGTTATATTTTTCACGTGTATGTATGTATGTGGGTATGTATATGCCAGCCTACAGCCTAAACCGCTTGACCGATTTTGATTTGCGAGGTGTCGTTAGATTCGTCTTCACTTTCTGAGTGTCATAGGCAAATATAGCCTTTTGTTATTTTGCCTTATTTTGTAATAATAATAATACTTACATCTTTCGCAAAAATAAAAAAATGCGTTTTTAACCTCTAACGAACTATTTTGCAATAAATAAATGATTTTACTACAATTATTCTAAAAAATGCGCTTTGCTTTCTCTCCAAGTCACTTTATAAACAGAAAAAACCTAACTCACTGTTGGTTTATCTGTTTGTTATACAACCACGCATACATACAGCCCCTCACACTCACACATAATTTCACTAAATAAAAACAAATACTTAGTTCGATTCAAGGAGGTTGCTATCTTAGCTTAAAGATACGCTAAATAAGATGTTAAAAAAACTTAGTAATTTTGTGATTTTATGTAAAATATAAATAAAAATGTACAATTTATTTTCTTTAGGCAGTTTTTTGAGTTTTTACAAAAATTTACAAAAAAGTGTGAAGAAATACGAAAAACTACATATATACAGTCGAATTGAGAACCTCCTTCTTTTTGGAAGTCGGTAAAAAATAGGAACAACCTTTTTTACTAATTACAGGATATTCTTCTATCAAGCTAATCAAAGGTGCTCGTGGTGACTAAAAAAATGTATCCAAACTCGATGGGCCGCATTATGCACTGCTATAACAATCATGACTGAATTGTATTGATGGACTACGTAGAGCGGTTATCAATCTGTTAACTACGCATATTCATTGCGCACGAGTCGTTCCAATTTCACTGATAAAATGTCAAGTATCAACATCAAATAATATTGAGAAACACAATAACTGTAAAAATTAACAAGTATTACTTGTATCTCAAAACAATATAATTTTAAATGTTTATACGCAGATAATATTTTTATAACTTCTAATGTGAAGGCTTTAATTCTTTATACAACTTAGTTACAAAAACGAGAAAGTCGTTCTCGTTTGATCATAACAATCCTTTGATTATATCAGAACTTTGGACTTTAACAGTCAAAACCCTGTGTGGCAATGCACTGCGCTCGTCACTCTGAGAATAGTCTCACTCTAGATTAATTATGAGGTCTTCTGTCCACCTTGTGGCTGGTCTTCCTACGCTGCGCTTGCCGGTGGGTGCTCTCACTCGAAAACTTTACGGCACCATCGGCATCAGTTGTACGTGTTATGTGGGCACATGTGGGCCCACTGCCACTTCTAACTTGCCAATCCGCTGTGTTATTCCGATATTGCTTATAGTAAATGAAGAACATCTTATATTTCGCTTACTCAACATTTTACAGTATAATCTGAGTGGTCAGATAAAAGTAGAAGGTTTTTGATAAGTCTGTTTGTGTTACGTAGGTATAAACCTGCATAATCAAAGATTTACTATCTCAAATCCTCTCTCTCTAGATAAAATCAAGTTCAGAATTGATTCAGTTATATTGATATTTTTCACGTCGGATTTTCTTTCTCCCTCCCCTGCTCCTCCCCTGCCACTAGGAAAATGTGTTTGTTCAGTCTTCATGTGACTAATACACGGCGACTCTTTCACACCACTTACTTGACCTGAAACCGAAGTGATTGTAATCCATTGGGTAGCATTTTTGAATTCCAATTGACAGCGCATACCTAAGTAGAAAATAAGTACTTAAAAAAACTTATTAAATTAAACGGTTTTATTGAAAAGAAAGTTAATGATTTAGGTAATGTTTTACTGTATTCTGCTAGAAAAGCCCTTTCATTTGATACTTATATTGTGGGGGTTGTGAAAAAATATGCAATCCGCCATTTTGTGGCGGCGGCCATATTGAATTAAGAATGAACTTAAATATTTAGTTCATTGTTTTGTCATCTAAACTAAAGGCGTGTCTTAAATTTCAGATCAATCTGTAAACGGGAAGGGGGTCAAATATCGATTACAAAATTTGACCCAAAACATAAACAACAAACAGGACAAGCTAAATAAAACAGTTTAAAAAATTGGTTGTCTGTAAAGTCGGTTTACGGACGATAGTTTAACGTGACTACGTCATAACAAAACATTGATGAAATGATTGCATACTTTTATGAATAAAATTGAGCTCGACAATGAGCGTAACGGGACACTTTTGTTGTGCGTTAATCGACGTTGTCATGTCAAAAATATTAAAATCCTAACAGTTAACTTAAGATGGCGATGCGTGAAAACATTTACTTTTCGTATCTAGATGTAACCTATCTAATAGATACGAAAAGTAAACAATGTTTTATTGAGGTAAGTAACAATCTACTTCTGGAGGAAACTCAACAGGCGAACAACAACATTCGTACCTAATTAACTTAGTTCAATTATTATAATATTATATGTATTGTTGATGAACATGTAATGCAATAACTAATTATTGTGACATTAAGCTCTGCTTTATAAGATTTTTATTGTCATTGTATTGTACGTAGCAGTGTTCGGCAAATTTTAATTGTGAGAACAATTAAAAATTAAAAATTGATTAATAAAATCATCGTCAATCAATTATACATAACAACTAACAATTGATCAACTGTAATTGTGAAATATTACAATTAATTAATTTTTAATTGTGATTTTCTGCAGTTACAATCGTACTACGCAGTGTAGATGAACTTAATAAATAAATAAATATATAAATGAGCTGCGAAACCGTAACGGTTTTCACTCACTTGCTATCCTCGCAAATATTAATGTGAAGGCCAGATTTGACAAGTTCGCTATCATTGTAAAATAATCATCATCATCAATGACTATCCACCCACTGTTGAGTATAGGTTTCTTAGTGAGCGCGCCACTCTTTCCGGTCCTGTACCAGTCTCTGTCAGTCTCTTGCTACTGCCTTGTCGATATCATCTGACCAGCGAGCCGGTGCCGCGGTGGTCTGCCCGGTGCTTGCTTCCAGTCTCGCGGGCACCATACTGTGGTCTGTGACTGCTTTAGTCCACCGTCCGTCTTCCCTTCTGATCAAGTGTCCCGTCCATCTAAAAATATACCTACTAATACGTAATTACAGTTTAAAAAAATCAATTACATTAAAATACGCAATTCCTTTACTTGGATGACATATTTTTCCAGTTATTTGTTGTTAAAACCAAAGTACTGAACCGATTTTGATAAAATTCATTAAACAAAAAAAAAAAAAAAAAGTCGGTCTATCCGATTGAGAGTTATGTTGCCACAGACAAAAAAACAGATATACAGCAGGTACATATGTCAAACTTATAAAGCCCCTCTTTTTTGTTCGGAGGTAAAAAAATTACAAAGTGAACGGTGAGCATTGATTTGTGTGATAATGTTTGTTCTGTGTCTGGATGTGTCTGTGTATCGTATGTATGCCTGTTTACAATAAAATATACGTATCTATCAGTTATTTATTTTTTAATTATCTTTGGAATTGAGCTAAATGATGTTATGTGAAAATAACCACCAATATTTGTAAAAAAAAAACAAATATAAATGACAAACAAGAAGATATAGATTCCAAATCGAATCCGAATTTAAATAGGAGTGCGGCTCTATGATACCATATTATCACATTGGCCAACTTGTCAATTAAATTTCCTCGTATTTGAGTTATATCAATAACATTAATAAGATTTTAACTATACAAATATCGCACAAAGTTAAACAAAATCTTGTTAAAATCAAGTTTAAGTACGTAAATTAGCCAATAACGAGTATCCATGTAGATACTTGGCAGCGGAACTTATCGTGGAATATCGTGTCAAGTTCAAGGATTTACGTTCACATCGTGAATTCACAATAAAATCCACGTAAGACAATACTCTAGCTAAGTGTATGTACTTGAAATCAGGTATTATAGTAACCAACATAACATTGTAAACAATATGTCATTCATTCAACTGCCTAAGAAGGAGGTAATTTTTATGTTGGTCTCGGTGGTCCATCAATATAAAAATATAGATACATATGCGTTTTTTGTGTCTTTAATGTAATATTCGAGGACTTGGAATGGAGAGCACGCGCCCGCAAGCGCAGCGTAGGAAGACCAGCCACGAGATGGACAGACGACCTCACACAAGTGGCAGGAAGACGCTGCATGCAAGCCGCGCGCAACCGATCTTTTTGGAAATTCATGGTTCCCCATGGACTACGTCTAGCAATGAACTTATTGTGGCTGAGATAATGATGATGATGAATATTTTAAATATTACCTCATGTAGCCTAAACAGCATACCGCATGAACAGCATGCTTCCAGTTAAAAGGGTACACTTTTAGCTTAGTCCCAGAGAAATTTTATCAAAATCAGTTCAGTAGTTTGGTTTTTCAAACAGAATAACTAGAAAAAATACGTCATACAAGTAAACGAAATTACGTATTTTGAAGTCGTTGTCGTCGGTTGTTTAAGTTTTATAAACTATAGATAATAATAGTTATCGCAATATCTAAGTCTACATTTTTCACAGCGGTATTTCAATCTCCGACGCTTGGCTAGAGATTTTATAAGTTTGACCTATAAACACTAACATTTTTTTAATATTTAGATCACATTAGAATATTTTGTAGTTCATTGGCATTCATTGGTTCATTGGTTCATTGGTTCATGATTTCGGCGGATTGCACTGAAATCAGTAAAGTTTTTATTTTAGTCGAAGTGGAAAATATTTGGATTTCAAATTTAGTAAAAACCACTTCTGCATTCGAAGTACCTATTTATTTCTTCGTGGTATTATCAGGGACCGTAGTGCGCGTACTATCGAGATAATACAAATAAGTACAAACAACGTGTCATTGTCAACATATTTGCTATCACCTAATAAAGCTTGTTTAGCTACTTTCTAAAAATACAACCGTCACCTGACTGATTGTTTTATAACGTACTTGACATTATTAAAATATTCTGTTAATATTTGCACGCAAGACATATGTAAATACACGCACAAAGAGCTTTAGGTTTCGCTATTTTTAGAGCCAGCAACTGGTATATAATTATATTTGTCATACTTGTAATTAATTTGGTCCAGCTAAAGGCTGTGCAATGACTAGGCAGCCTGCCATCAAGGACAAGGCTGTAGGCCTTCGCCTCCGAGTCTACGCAAAAAAGGAAAAATACCCAAAGTACCCGATCCAGTAGGTACCTACCACTTGTCTGATACGTTCTGTGCCGTTCCGGACCTACAGTTTTTCAGAATTAAAAATATTTAGGGTAAATACTTGGAAATTATATATGTAACTTATTTTGCCTTCTGTATATTAGGGCTTTTTTAAATTTTGGGTTTAAATGAAGTTGTTATAAAATCATAATATTTTATGATTTTATTTTTCTGCAAATCTGTTTATGAACCCTTCATTTATTGAAATAATATACAACCGTCAAGTCCTTTTTACCAACTTCAAAAAGAAAGAGTTTAACTTTTATGTTTTTTTTTTTCGTTTGAGAAGATAATATAGTTTCAGATTGGAGAATACATATGTTTGGTTTTTTAAATAAAATTGTGTATTTTTAAGCCGGTTTTCCGATTCCAAGGGTTTTTTTTATGAACATGTTACCTTTTTATTGGATTATTTAATTCGACGATTCTTTTTTATAAGAAAGTACTTAAGAATATGTAATGCTTTCTAAACTCTTTGTGTACTTTTAGCTTGGCTTGGTATTCCAAAATATATGTTTTTCAAAACTCCGTTGCCAATATAAATGAATATCTACTTTTATTTAATATTTCTCAGTAATTTTATATTTTAAATATTGTGCGAGAGAGATAGCCGCGCGCTTTGAGCCCAAACAAGTTATTAAATACAAAGGTAATTTGATTTTTACACACAGGCGAAACGTCGAGGGCTTACAACATCAGTTTTTTTAAATAAAATATGTTTGTTGGAAAGAGGAGGAGGTTGGTTTAGGCAACAAAGGGTCGGCGTCGGCGATATCGGTATACGCCTCAGAAAAATCAATTTGGTACGTGTATCATAATACCTTTCATTTAAAAACACACAAATTTGCGTAAACTACATCTTAAGCCTTACTTAGTGCCTAGGCCGTAAATGACTAGCTAGTCGAAATATTCAGGTCAGTCAGCTTTGCCAAACTGGTTACAAAGCGACTGACTTAGGTAACTGCCATGCAGTCAAGGGCGAGCGTCTTGAGCAAAAGCCGTTCTTTTTTCAGTTTTTTACCGACTTCGAAAAGAAAGAGGTTAACTATTCGACTGTACATTTTATGTATATTACCGCATAATTCCGTAATTTATAAAACGATTTGTTTTTTTTTTGGTTGATAGTACCTATATAATCAGATTGGTCCCCAATTTCATCGAAATCAGTCCAGTACTTTAGTTTTTTTAGGTTTTCAACCAATTAAATTATAATTATTGTCATTGTGGCGTCATACAGTGTTGAGTATATTACAGTATTTCATACAGTGTTGAGTATGGCTACCTTTTGGGTAATTTGTTTTTCTTTTAAAAAATTCTTGTCAAAGATGACTAATTTCCTAAGCCGACTAAAATAAAAAGATTCAAAAAATCCTATTTACCTAGAAAAGGTTTGCGCATTTTTACTGGAATATCTAAGTGACGTATCGCAAATGTTGGCTGTTAGAGCCATGTGTTATGGTCATGAACCACGGATTAATAAAGTTCAGGCGAAATTACCTCTCTCCGCACTACGCTATTGTTGTAAAAGAATGACTCTTTGACCCTCGCGTATCTACTCAAAAAGTTACCATTCTGGAATGGTAATTTGTGTTCCGAACAGTAATATTTTAAACGTTAATTAACCGACTTCTGTATAGGACTTAGTGGATGATAGCTTAGGGCCTGACACCGACCTCAAAAAAATAGTTCGCGTGCGTACCTACTTAGGTCACAGTACCAGCCCAGTTTTGATTTTCTTCGAGTTATTTCTTTTTATTCAGTTTGAAGTCGGTTTAATTTTTTTAAATTACTTTTATTACCATACCTACTCTATATTTTGACAGTATCTAGTTTTAACTTCAGCCATCTTGGATAGCAACTTTATTCATCATCATGTAGACTAGATCAATCGTAAATATGACATACTTATAATTAATAGATGTTTAAATAGAACTAAATAGCGATTGTTGTTTTTTTAGGCATCCGTGCTAAAGGTGCGGGAACCTATTTGTATGGCTAGTGTCTGTCTGTCTGTTCGACACTTAAATGGCTACATTTTATCTTTGGAACAATACAAATACATAATTAAAAAGTGAGTCATTAAAACTGTTTTCCATAACATTGTATATCTAATGCAGCTCACGCGAGCCATTGTTTATGGGTCACCATACACTAACTGCTATTCCATCTGGGACATCTCTTTAGTAACTATTTATTAACCTAGGCCTCCAACCGAAGTGACTACCACCTATACTGTGTCAATATTGTAGTCCCTGAGTTAATCTGTGACCACTGCTAGAGAATTGACCTTCGACTAATTGTGTTGCACAACACTCATTGTCGCATAGATGCTTTAACTGCATAATTTTCATCATCTTGGCTTATATTCTAAGTAACAGGGGTACTGGCCTACTTTGTGGCAAGTTACACAGGGTGTTCAGAAACGGTGGATGTGTTAGAGAATAAAATATTGGTAGAAAAACTCCTCTTGGTAGAAAAACATTTAATGAATATGGATGATATACTGACAAGCGTTAAGGCGAATTTACATATTGCAAGAACCTAATCACATACGCCTCGCACCGTGAAGATAAGATAGGTTCTCATTGCAAACATATCTATGTCTATAAGTTTCTCTGATGAATACATATTTATAGACAGTTCAAAATTTACACACATCCGATGGCACTTGAACCCGCATATCCCGATCTTTTACCTGGGAGCCTTTACCATTTTGGCCACGGAGGAGTCACGTAGGATGGTCGAAACTTTCGAACAATCTTTTTTTATTAAACCAGTCAAGCGTTGTCTATGATTTATAGATAATTACACTGAATAATGTATATGAATATACAATGTACAACACAGAATAATATCGAATATTATCTGATGAATGTTCTTATTTTGAACCTTTTCCGTTAGTGCGAAGCATATCCTGCGAGAAATTCGTGTAATATGCCTTTTAAGGTTAACATTTCCGATTCTTGAACAAAAATTAAAACATGAACGAACTGTTGTGCGCATTTTAATAGACATAAATAACAATTTACAATACACTGACTCTATCTATAGATTGTTGGAGTTAATAACTAGTAGCGTTTGTTAACAGGCTCGATATTGTAACGCATCGGCGTTACGTTTGCACAAGTTACATTTGAAATCGTGTTTACAGCGTAGTTATTAAAGTATGCATAGCATTTTACTGAACATCCGGTACAATATTTTTTGTTTTATCAACTATTTTCGCTTCTATTTGTCTCCGAGGGAAATTTTTGACAACACGTATTTATTTTACATGAGATACTGTCAGAGCTCTGTCATTATTTTGCTATTATTAGTATCGTGTTTTTCTTTTTAAAGGTTTAAAAAAATATATATATCAAACTTCACTGACTGTTAAAATTAATTCAGAAGCTTAGTTGTGATAAGATAACAAAGCGGCACTATGACAGTTTTAATAATTATATAAATAAATAGATACCATATTTTTTATTTATATAGTTTTCCTAACGTGACTTTTAAAATAAAAAGATTTTTTTGTCATTTCAGATTACTAAGAAATGGCAACAGATGATAAACAAGATCAAAAAAGCACTTCTGAAGGAAACCAAGAAGAACCCGATATAAACACTGAGACTATAGAAGAAAGTACAGATACACATACTGCGGAAGAAACAAAAACGACAAATGAAAAAGAAACTACTGAAATTTATCAAGAAAATAAGAAAGAAATTACTTCAACAAGTAAAGATAATTCAAATGGAGAAAACGAATCAACAAAAAACAACCCAGACAATGAAGTTAATGCTACTGGAATCAGCAAAAGTGAAGAAAACAAGGCAATAGAAAATATAAATGAAAATGAATTTGACAAACAATCAGATAGTAATCATATTAGAAAGGAAACAAACCATGAAAATGAAATACCTCAAACTACAAAAGTTCTAAAGTTACAAAAGCAACCTAGCAGATATTCCAATTACTCAGAAAACTTAAAAATATCAAGCTCAAGCGCAGGGCTTTCTTTAAAAGATGGAAGAGAACCCGATGTAAACACTGAGACTATAGAAGAAAGTACAGATACACATACTACGGAAGAAACAAAAACAACAAATGAAAAAGAAACTACTGAAATTTATCAAGAAAATAGCAAAGAAATTACTTCAACAAGTAAAGATAATTTAAATGGAGAAAACGAATCAACAAAAAACAACACAGACAATGAAGTTAATACTACTGGAACCAGCAAAAGTGAAGAAAACAAGGCAATAGAAAATATAAATGAAAATGAATTTGACAAACAATCAGATAGCAATCATATTAGAAAGGAAACAAACCATGAAAATGAAATACCTCAAACTACAAGAGTTCTAAAGTTACAAAAGCAACCTAGCAGATATTCCAATTACTCAGAAAACTTAAAAATATCAAGCTCAAGCGCAGGGCTTTCTTTAAAAGATGGAAGGGAAAATAAGGAACAAAATTTGCTTAGCGATTCCACCACTATCGTTAGATTTTCACCGGTTTGGAAACAGGTAATTTATAAATCTATAATTATATCTTTATTGCTGTTGAGCCAGGCTGACCACAGCTAACCTGATGTATATTGACGATGTAGTCGAACGTGTTAGTATACATTATTATAGATGGAAACAGGTGCCTAAGCGTACATAGCATCACGTAATTTTACTGCAACCATTACCTACCCTTTAGTAACGCAGAGTTTTTTTTTATCAGCCCTGTTTGTACAAACTGTCCCACTGCTGGGAACGGGCCATCTTCTCATTGTGAGAAGGGTTAGGCCATAGTCTGCCACGCTGGCCAAGTGCGGGTTGGCAGACTTCACACATCTTCAAGATCATTGAGAACTCTCAGACATGTAGGTCTCCTCACGATGTTTTCCTTCACCGTTTGAAGTTGGCGGCAATTAACAATACGCACATAACTTCGAAATCCGAAATCACGGCACGCACTTCTGTCTTTTCGAACGCAGAGTTAATTGCTCAATAATATTAAGCGTTTGAATAAATTGTTTTAACTAATCACAAACTTCATTTTTGAGCAAGAAATTCCGTATCGTCTACTATTATTTTTTCTTCCTTCATATTTTTATTGAATTTTAGGATCCAATGACTATAAATGATCAGATTATAATTTGACTAACTAAAATTATTTGTTGTACTTTCCAGACCATGGCAGCATCAGGACCAATCCTACTGACATTCACAGCGGGCCTGACATCGGGGTACTCAGCAGTGTTGCTCCCTCAACTCAAAAACGAGACGAATGGACCCATACACTATGATGATAATACAGCTTCTTGGATAGGTTAGTAAGCTTTTTTTTAAAAACTAACGAAAAAAGAGCAATTTGAGACTTAATGAAAATAAATTCGTGTTTGACCAAATACTCACTGGTTGGAAAGCAACGATGTCGTATGAATATGAAGCGCGCAGATCAAAAAGACTCCTATTCGCTCAATATCAGATGAGCTAGCGATCAAAACACTAGTTTATCGATGAATGAAAAAATCATAATTCTACGTTCATTGTACAAATTAATATGTTTTATATAATTATGTTGACTCTCTGGGTCTAACTGGTGGAGGCACTTGTGATTATTAAGAGTTTCTGAATTGTGAATTTCTCGAAGATTAATTAGTTTCTTCTATGTAAGCATGCTTCATCGTCGCACAACGTAAGTAAATCGGCGATCAAAAAAAGACCTTATTTAATTTAAGTTTATAAAACAAATTATAATGTTTGTCTTTATGATTAAAGGCATTTTATTATTCAATAACGCCTGATTATAATTTATAAAGTTCGTGTATTATCTGTTTTTTGCTTGTCAGATTGTCAATATGCCGGAAGATATAAATGCAAAATGAGTCTGTCATAATGAGAAGTAAGAATACTTTATCAGTCCCAGTTATAAATCTGATGACATTTTAAGAAATTGAGACCGGAAAATGTCTAAGTTTTTTCGTCATGATAAAAGAACCAATTTGTATCATAAGATTTTATATCACATAACAACAACAAAAACGTATATGGAAAAATATTACATTTGCAGCTCTACTGTAAAAATATTACATACGTATCTTTTTCCAACAAGTTTTATAAATAAATGCATTCAATATATTTTTTGTCATGCGAGTAAATAATTAAATTTTGTTTAATTTTTATCGAATAATTACCTAATCTCTTTCCAAATATATCTATCTTGTTTTTATATCCCTAAAACCATGTCATTATGTTTTTTAATTATTTCTTAGTTTACTACACATTACTACACAATGACTTTTAAAAATTGATTCCTGAAGTAAGCCTAGACTTACCAGAAGTTTTCGGTCACATGACAAATAATGTAGGTATTCATTAATGTTAAGTTCTTCATTGATCAGCCATGAGTCAGCAGCTGCAGCCGCTACGCTTGAAGAGAACGTCAGTATTGCTGGAACATACGTACTCTTAGGTACTAGGTACTGATCGTTCATTTCTGCACACGGAAATTTGATCACAAGGTCGACACAATTACGTTTGGCAGCACGCAATCGTGTTAAGAAATCAAGCAATTGGCACCTTTGTTTTTGGTTTATTTGGAGTATTATTTACTTTACGATTTAGCTAATGATATAAACAGAATATGTTATATCTATAAAATCAAGGGAATCTGTAAAGAAGGATCGCCGTCTTGACTCAAATATACTTACTAAAATACTGACTGCAATACTCATGGCCGTAGTTTTGTAGGTTGCAGATATTCATTTATAAGGATAATAATTAGTTTTTTTTTATTTCAGCGTCAATGGCGGCACTCCCGATGGCCGCAGGTTGTCTTATATCAGGGTACATGATGGAGAAATTCGGCAGAAGAAACTCTCACTACATCATGTCTGTCCCATTCCTCCTCGGCTGGATCCTGATCGCCTGTGCCAACAACTTGGCCTACATGTTAGCTGGAAGATTCTTTACCGGCATTTGTGTTGGATTATTGGGCCCATTAGGACCCGTGTATATTGCTGAGACCACCGCACCAAAATTAAGAGGATTCTTTTTAGCAGGGGTATCTTTAGCAATAGCTTTAGGTATTTTTGTTGCACATCTGATTGGAACTTTTATGACGTGGCAATGGACGGCGACAATATGTTGCTTGTTCCCTATTATATCCGCAGTTCTACTAACGCTGGTTCCTGAAAGCCCTTCATGGTTAATATCAAAAGGAAAAATCGATGAAGGAGTTAAATCTTTCTACTGGTTGAGAGGATATGATATCGATGCCAAAATTGAACTGAAAGGCATCTTAGATAGCAAAAAAGCAATAGATTCTGAACCGGTACCGACATGGAGGGATAAACTGGCTAATTTAAAAAGCCCTGAACTCATAAAGCCACTTTTAATTATGTCGATATTCTTCATGACTTGTCAATTTTCAGGAGTGAACGCTGTGGCTTTTTATTCTATAGAAATTGTTGAAAAAGCTGTAGGGACAGGCATAGACCACTACTTAGCAATGCTCCTTATCGACGCGTTAAGGGTTGTGATGTCGGTAGTAGCTTGTGTAATTTGTAAGCAATATGGCAGACGGCCATTATGCATGATCAGTGGAATCTGGACTGCTATATCTATGGTCGGTCTGTCAATGTTTTTATATTTCAAACCTGAAAACATGGTATGGTTGCCTCTAACATGCTTGATGGTTTACATATCAGCTATTTCAATAGGCTTAGTGCCATTACCATGGATTATGTGTGGTGAAGTATTCCCTCTGAAGGTTCGAGGGTTGGGTTCAGGGATCAGTTCAGCTTTTACATTTTCAATGTTTTTTGTAGTCGTTAAGACTGCTCCAGCGATGATGACGAATCTTGGTGAAGTAATCACATTCTTTATTTACGGACTCATTTCTTTGATAGGTACGATAGTTTTGTATTTCATATTGCCAGAAACGAAAGGAAAAAGTCTGCAAGAGATTGAAGAAAGATTTAAGAGTGGTAAAAAGAGTAGTAGCAAAAATAAAGCGTAAACAATTAGATATGTACTTATTATTTTTGATATATTTTTTAACTAGGTACATGTTTAGTACTTAAGTATTTGTATACTCGCTAAAAGCATATTTTATCGTAATCTGTGATATCTAAGTAGTTGTAGAAACATAATGTTATTAAAGTTATAATATTAAAGAAATGTTTTATTTTCCAAATTCATTTTTAGGGTTCCGTACCCAAAGGGTAAAAACGGGACCCTATTACTAAGACTTCGCTGTCTGTCTGTCTGTCTGTCTGTCTGTCTGTCTGTCTGTCTGTCTGTCTGTCTCCAGGCTGTATCTCATAAACCGTGATAGCTAGAAAGCTGAAATTTTCACAAATAATGTATTTCCGTTGCCGCTATAACAACAAATACTAAAAATAAAAAAATAAAAAATATTAAGGTGGGTCCCCATACAATAAACGTGTTTTTTTGTATTTTTTTGCTCAATATTAAAAACGGTAACAGGTAGACGCTTCAAATTTTCACAGAATATTTACTTGTATATTACCTTTCAAAATAAATAATTAAATAACAATAAAGTAAATATTAAAGGGGGGCTCCCATACAACAAACGTAATTTTTAAGCAATTTTTACTCGATCTCAATTAAAAGGTAGAAACTTGAATATTTGTAAGTAAATATTTAGAAATATATTAACTATAAAAATAAATACCTAATCTAATACATGAAAACTCACAAAATGAAAATAATCCGTGCATCTAAACGCGGTGCGAGCGCCGGTTTAGCGGGGTAGCGGGGGAGGTAACATCACGGAGCGAGCCATAGCCGCGCGTATTCGCGCGAGCGTTGTCATGCTGCCCGGATGTGTATCGAAAACCTACCTATAAGTTTGCAATTTACTACTTGGAATTTCGTTGATTTCTCGTTATTTTATAAACAGAACTAAACTTTGTAGTATTATAAATGATAGTACGGAACCCTTCGTGCGCGAGTCCGACTCGCACTTGGCCGATTATTCTAATTGTCGTGGAATGTGAGAAGGAAAAATAATGACGTCTAAATTCTAGCAAATAATAATTTAATTGGTAACAAAAAGGAACGATTATTACAAAACAGATTTAAGTACTATGAAATGATGGCACATGATGATGATGATTAGTATTTTAACTAGTAAATGCATTTCGGTACTGCACACAAACGAAAATACAAAAGGAACTTATCGGTGAATTTTACATAATTAGTTTGATGATGGATGAATTTGTTAAGACAAATGAGCTACAGAAATATACAAGCACTGAACTTGTCTGAATAAAGAACCCACATCTGCAAAAGTTACACATAATATTTTTTTTAATTTCATATGCGACATTACTCCAGTGGTTGAGATATTTCTGGTTCAATAGTAGATGATGTCGTTTTCGCCAGTCCGTGTGTTTAAGGAGCCTCCAGCCGAACTGCCTATGGTATTATGGTGGTGACGGTCAGTTCACTTGGACCTCGGCTTGACGAGGCGGGACGAGGGGGGAGCGAACTTGGCGAAACCTTGCTGATCGAAGACTGGGAGCAAGTCGCGAACTCTGGCGGAGACGGTGCCTCCAGTTACCCTGTGAAGTATTAAGTACATATAATATATTAAGTTATTACGTACTTTTGAGGATTCAATTTCATTCTGACGTCACTTTACAAACTACACTTAGTTTACTTTACATAGGATGAGGAGAAAGAAAGAGGAGCTCTAAGTTATGGTAAACCTGGTACCTAGCATAGGTCCTGGCACAAATAAAAAGTGCTTAGAGACAATAGTGAGATATTCATTCTACCCAAGAGGAGAGCAACTGGTTTTTAAGATACTACTTCGCAGCGTGTCACTACCACCAGTAAACAACCAAAAATTTATTTCAGTGAATCCACGCTTTTTAGTCATGTCAGGTTAAAAGATTGTGATTCCGAGGGATGTGGATAGTAAAGTTAAAATCCATTGATCCCCTATTTGAGTGAAAGTTTCGCTTACGTTTCCTTACCCAGTGATGATGTTCTTACCTGTCTTATAATGTAAGTAACAGTGGCGGACTGGCAACCAATAAGAGATGAAGACAGCGGTGTAATTACACCGAGTAACATTCGTATTAACAAACCAAAAATTAAATATCCATTACCTGCTGGGCTTGATAAGCTTGGCTGCCTGAGCGGGCGTAGCTAGCTCCGTGGGGAAATAAGTAGCTCCGTAGAAGTCCAGTCCATTCTGCAGCAGAATGTTGGCTTCCTCTATATTGGCCAGGGTGACGCGGATGACGCTGGTGGCCTCCTTCGGGATCATGCTGGAGACCATCTCGCCGTCGACTGTGGTCAGCGCACGGGAGGGGGTCTTTTCCAATGGCTTTGGGGTCGAAGTTCCTATGCAGGAGAAATAAGTGATTGTAGAATCATTTTATCATTATTTGAATAGTTTTCTGATATCTGTACATGTGTAACTTTTAATATTTTTAAACGTGTCAGTTGATCTTTCCCAACAATATCGTGACATCAGTTTAATCTTTTCTGTCTATCAGAGTCAGATGTCAAACATATTTCAGACATGTTTAAAATTGTATGTGTCTCCGCCAATAAACCAAATCCCATATTGCTTAACTTGAAATCCCATACAGTCAGATTATTCCGTCTCTTCCACCCGCAAACAAGCAAACATCCTCGCTAGCAATATAACAATGATGCCACTATTGCAGTTGTCTATAGGCAATGGTTCTCATCATAATATACGAGTAAGTATCTTACCATCAGGCGAGGCATCTGCATGTTTGCTGTTCTTTGTATAGAAAAATTCTGTTACATAACTAGTCAAAAATTAAGAAATACGATGCATCGACTTGAATTCGTCTGTTGTATAGTTTAAAAACTGAAAAAAATCGACATCAAAATATGCAATCCGTTTACTTGGATGATAGTTTTTCAGTTATTTTGTTATAAAAACCAAAACTGTACCGTTTTTGATAAAATTTATATGGGAGTATCTCTGTGGAATTATTACCTACCAAACAAAAAAATTACTATAAAAAACAATTCATAATTGGTGGAGTAATCGCGTAACACCCCTTACCCCTATTATAAATAGATCGATTGTCATTAAATTCACCTTACAAAGTTTTATTTTTGCTTTTAGGTCCTATGTAATAGGGCGAATTCTGTGTTTATGTCTTTGAAACCACAGTTTTCACAGGCGTTACTATACTTCACCTAATTTTGTCAAAGTTAAAAATAGGAAATGTCAAATTTCAGAGCTTGTTGACGTGTAACTTTTTTATGGTATATTTAATATTAAAATATTTGGCATAACTTACCAGTCATAATTGAATATCATCGTAATTTTTATATAATTTTTACCAAAATGTATTTTTTCAAAGGTTCTAGCAGCTTCGAACTATTCCGCGTTGTGTAACATACAAACCATCATTACCCTCCCTGGGAGATCCTCCAAAATGCAGACGGATGACCTCCACGACAGAAGTAAACTTGTAGAGAGCGTGACGAACATCCTCCTCCGGTACTTCGTCGGGTATGTCGTACACATAGATGGTGAAAGTCTTCTGGGGTCGGCACGGAATTGCAATCTAAAATAATGCAATAATTAATCAAGAGAATATAGATTTACACGTCACAAAATATTATTTCCAATATTTACAATGTTTTCGCCTTTGAGTTAAATCTAGAACCAATCGATATTTAGTGTAATACAAATGAAACTAAGATATTCATCAAGCTAATTGGTTAACTGACAGTACCGTATTTAGAGAAATTAGATGAAAAAAGGAAAAGTAAATATTGAAAAGTATGTTTCGTTATAAGTAACATATAGAATAGAATAAAGAATAATAGATAAATAAACAATTACATGGTGTGATGTATTATTATGTAAAGGTTGATATGACACGTGATTTTAAAATATATCTGTAAGATAAAAATAGCAAGAAAAATACACAAATAAAAGAAAAGATAGATACAATGGAGAAGGAACAACCACAAAAGGCGAAGAGAGTTAAAAAAATACTAAAAGGCTATATAAAATTACATTATGAAAAAACATTTTGGTTAAAAATACTACAACCCCAACTGTAGATCCAAGAGACTAAGAAAAATTTGAAAGTATCCCTCATAGCCAATTACCTTCCTGTAGAATCTGGAGCCAGTCACTTTATGGAATCCTTTCTTGAAGACCATCTGGTAATCTTCTACGCTGGAGAACTTGAAAAGGATTCCGGTAGCAGTCTTTGTGAGGGTGAAGCACCCTTTGAACTCCATCTTCTCGCAGATGGCAGAAGCCTTCTCCATACTGAGGCCGTGGGAGGGAGTCAGGAGGAAGGCGCCCTTTGTCAGGAAGTGCTCCGAGTCCGAGATGTCGGACTCACTCTCTCCGCCCTTCATCAGAGTGTGAATTTGTTCCTTCCACATGTATGAGTCGGACATCTGACGGATTTGTGATAAATTTATATTTAAATTTGAGATAACTTCAAAATGAGATTATAACTGTTGTCTAAAGCTATTTTGCCATGTTTGACAAGGTTTAGTGATTCTGAAATAGCATAAGAGACAACGAAATAATTGTAAAATACTTGTGGTAAATGACATATACTTTTTCAAACTAGTACTTATTATATTAAATACTTCAGAATTTCTTTAATTATACAGTTTCCAGTTAAATCTTCACTTCGTCAGTTAAGGGATTTCAAAAAAATTGGCGTTTATGATGGACTGACCTCCTGTCACTGCAAGCCATTCGTATATCCTATCCTTTTATAACAGTGAAATGTGGCGTCAAACAACCTTATGGTCTCTAATAACCTTGCTACCTCGTAAGAGAAAATATGTGTGCTCTTGTAACTCATAAAATCCGGAAAAATCATCCATCGATGGCTTCTAATATTATTTAAATATATCCGATATAAACAAAACCATTAACCCATCCCACTTATTCATTAGATCGAGAAAAATAATAAGAATACAATAGCAGCCATTACCAACATCTCGTCACACTCGATCGGCAAACGAATGCGCACGCGCAACGAAATGTCATGCTTCTTAATCGGTTCATTGTTTTAGAGCTTCCGGCTGTCAAAGAGTAAAAATATTGTATTGACCTATTTTTTTTTGATACCATTATTATTTGTTATGAAAAGAATGAAAAGAGACAAATTATGTTCATCATCAGGCCAGCTACCAAAGTCATTCCAACTAATTGATCATTATGAATCTTTTAAACCATGAACTCTACTAGAAGTTTCACAAAAAAAAACTTACACAAATTCAGATGGTTGTTTGCATCCTACACAAACTAAATATCACCAACATTAGAAAATATGTAAAAAATATAACGAACAAAATTATTAATATACATAGATGAACGTCCATCATCTTAAAATTAAAGTATAGGAATTAAATAGATGAACAAATAAGAGATAGAAATATTAAAAGGGATGATAGATGTAAAGTAAATGCAAACAAAATTTACAAAACATGACATATCCTTATAAGGAACAACACTGTAAAGAAATATCAAAACATCTAAAGGAAGCCGAAGCGTATCTGCGTAGGCGCATCTGATTGTAATGAAGATCGAATATATCTATAGATCATTAATCTAAAGTGAAGTGGGTGGACAGGAACTACTGGTTTCCAGCAATTGAGGCAACATTAAAAACATTCGTACAAACTGTTTATGGTCACAAATAGATTAATTGTTTAATGATAGTGACCATAAGGTGGTAAATTGAACCAATTCCTTGGACATTTTGGGAGAATTTATTGCTTGGATGGTACACTAGCTTTGTAGTAATTGGTAGTAACTGAGATGGAGTTTTCAAGGCTGACGAGATTAAAGAGTTAATTGATCTCCAGTTTTTTGTTGACGATTTTGTCATTTTTGGTCTCAATTTATCGTTATCGTATTGTATCGTTATAGGCCAATTTTTTTGGTGCAACTGAATGACGAGACTAGCATAGACGAGATTATAGTTCTCGCCTAGACGATATTAGCTCTCGCCTAGACGAGATTAGCACTCGCCTAATATCAAACGTCATATTTAACCATATTGGTACAAATTCACCCAAACCTTTACAACACAACAATTAATTGTTGTACCCTTCTCACAATGAGAAGATGGCCCGTTCCCAGCAGTGGGACAGTTTATAAAAACAGGGCTGATAAAAAATAATAATAATTAATTGTTAAAGTTTTAACAATTGACATTCAAAAGAATGTCAATTGTTAAAACTCTTTGTAGTAATGCAATGTGCTCGATACTTCGAAATGTAGTTGTAGTATGTATGTAGTAGATGTATAAAATGCATCTTAATTACGTAAAGTGAAAAAAAAAAAAAATTGCACTAAATTTTGTTATATCCAGGTCGATTTGCAGTTTCTGTTAGAATTAATTACTTCGCTTTAGGTGTTTCGTTCGATTTTCTGAACAATGAATTGAATCACAAAATGTAATCTATAGTAAAATGTATTTGTAAAACCAAAATAGGCTACCAAATACATTTCTTTCATATGGAAGAGTCTCTGTGTGTAACTTTCTAAACTATACATAAATTGTATAAAAACTGTACTAATGATGAAATCAAAATTTCAGAAACTCAATTATTTTTAATTCCACAAGCACTTAACCTTAAAATACTTGAATCACGTGTATGCAGATTTTTATTTTAATAAGTGTATACCAAGTGCAATGTTATGTTAAGTTTGATGTTGGATGTAAAATTACATTTGAGCTCTGTATTAGTGCTTAGGTGCTCGTATATCGTCGTGGGTTCGATCCCCACCCAGGGCAAACATTTGTGTGATGAGCATGGATGTTTGTTCTGTGTCTGGGTGTTTCTATGTATCATAAGTATGTATTTACGAAAAAAAAAAGTATACATGTATTCTATCAACCATCTAGTTTCCATAGTACAAGCTTTGCTTAGTTTGGGCTAGATGGCGTTGTGTGAAATGTCCTCCAATATTTATATTTAACTATCTTTTCCATTTATTAAGTATATTAAATTTCATTACGACGAACATAATGACTTCTTGGCCTTAGAAATTCCTAAGAAGTAGTGCTCCACTATGTGTGTATCTAGAGCACCCAAAACAATGGATAGCCTTAATGCCAAATTAAGTCTATATTAAGCCTTAAGGCAAGCCATCGTTGGTTTTAATGGGTACAATACATACACGGCTAACACGGCTGCATCCCTATCTAAATCCGGTATTCCTCCCTCGTCAGTATAAATATAATATATATCTCTTTTCCTTCTTGTGACCTTTTGTTTAAAAAGAGTGCCCCCAAGAAATGAGAATGAAACTATCACTATCGTAAGTTATAGAATTTACTACTCACTATTTAAATCTTAATCCAAAAATATGAAAAGACAGTACAGAGTTCGATCGAACATTGAATAAGTCATGAAGAAGCGTCGTGAGGAGGTGACACATGTCTCGACAAGAGTAACTTGAAGGCATCCAAGCGAAAGTTTACTAGATATTGAAATTAGATCACCTTTTAGAACAATATATCTAATTGATTATTATAAAACTTAAAAATATATATTTTTGTATATTGTGAACAATTTTTAATTTAAATTTGAGAAATAAAACTTTTAGTTCCGTTTCTACCCTTCTTAACCAACATGTACATGTACCTATACAAAAAATAATAATTACAAAAAAAATAAAAAATAAAACTAAGTACTCACCGCACAATATTCCGCTGAACTCAAACTAGAAGTCATAGACCACCCCAAATAAACCATTAATACAATATACACAAAAACTTTAAAAAGTCAAACGGAGAAGGTTCAGGAAACCTCACCTGTCTCTTATCAGCAACCTTTTTCTTCGTTCCCTGGTCTTCTGAAGTTTGTTCTTCTTCCTGGTTCTGCCTGGTCTGTTCTGTGTCCGAGGCTCCTTCTGCTAAGGACATATTGCGACTGACTGTGAACCACTACTGCGACGGGTTTTCGTTAAGGACTGAGAGTTAGGGAAGGTGCGTATTTACGCAACCAGGTTTTTACACCAGGTATTTGCTTGCAAGTATGGCGACCAGGTGCCGCCCGAAACACTTGCAAGGAGAAAAAGTATTTACTTTACGGGATTTCGCGAATGCTATTATGCTTCTTATTGTAACATGTACAATGAACATTTTCCTATGCAAGTATTTTAGTTGAAAAACTCGCTACGCAATTGTGCACCTTATTATAACTTAAATACAAATCAATTTTCTTTAACGAAAAAAATACTTTCAAGGGTTTTGACCCTGGTTTTTGGCGCTTCACTCGGGTGTCATCGTCAAATACACGGAACGAAGTAGGCAAGCAATATATATCGCGCTCGCTCAGTCATGTTTGGTGTCGTTTGGAACGTTTTGAATTTCGTGAATGCCATTATGCTTCTTACTATAACGTATATAATGAACAATATCCTATGAAAGTATTTTAGTAGAAAAACTTGTTACGCAATTGTGCACCTTATCTTAGTTAAAATACAAATCAATTTTCTTTAACGAAAAAAATACTTTGAAGGGTTTTGAGCCCTGGTTTTTGGCGCTGGTATTTTTATGTGGGCGCACTTGGAAGCCCTGGTATGAGATTTTGCAAGTATAACCCATCCCTACTGAGAGTAGTGAGCCGTGGAGACGCGCCTAGCTGCGATTACGTTGGGAATGGCGTGGAGTTGTGTTGCTTGTAAAAAAATTGGTGTATTTGATATTTTCAAATAATATTAGGATTTTTATATCACTGTGTGACTCGTTATGATGTGTGTATTAATTCAAACAAATGGGTACATTTATTTGTGAACATCGGTTCTTAATGAGGCATAGAATAATAGTAGTGATGCAATTTGGGAAAGAAAGTCTCAACCGAACCAACCTAGAAAGTCTTACGTTGTCGGCGACGTATGATACGATTACATGGAACTTTGAAGAAGTATTTAAGTAGAAGTATTTATTTATTTATTAAGTATTTGTAATTCAGATGTAAAGTCGCGAATCTCTCTGACCACAGACTATAATTTGGCGACTATGCTTAAAAATTACATGAACTGATTCCGTAGTTTTCACTATAGAAATTACAAAGTCAGAAAGTCCCTTCATTCTTTGTGGTTAATATACTTCGTGATCGCTCGAAGCATTTCGGAAATCCTTTATTATCTGCACTGCCAAGGTTTGGCTTCAACTCCCTACCTGGAAGTTGGTTTTCTATTCCTTCAATATGGGCACTTGAAACGAAGAGTATATAGGTAAATTCCGGGCAAGCGTGCTCCACCCTAGACTCCGTTTTCAGTCTATTACAAAGTTAAACTGACAGAGTTAAAATAAGTATAAATTGAACGCCAACCATGTAGTAATTATCACTTATTGAATATTATTTCGTTCACTTGTTTACTCCTATTGATAGATACTGCATTTCTGTTGAAATCATAAAAAATGAAATAGTATAACAACTTCTCCACGGTTTTCGTCAATTTTTATTACAGGAACTATGCTGTAAGAATCATTACCGAGATGTCGTTCTGTAGGTCGGAGGTAAGGCTGTGTATACAGTGACACACATACTTCACGTGATTATGGGCTAACACTGAGAAGAATTATGACAAAAATAAAGACTCCATTACTGCCTGCAGTTTTGATTTACTTAGCAATCAAATTTATATATAGTAGTTTATTATTAAATTTATATAAATAATTTTAAGAAATTGCTTTGCAGAGCTAGAACTTGCGTATGTTGTAAGGACATCATACCGACGCGCGACGTGGGAGTTCCCTGAAGAAATAGGTAGTTCGTTTCAACACGATGTGCTTGATACGTACTACACAGAAATGGAATTCCTGAGAACTACAATCTTGGAATTTTCAAAGCTAGAGTGAGTAGATATTTTCTAGATCGACGAGCTCCATCCTCGGCGATATCGTCGCTTAGGAGAGTTAGTGGTCAGTCGTAGATCTATATAACATAAATAATTATAGTTTAAAAAACTGAAGCAACCGACTTCTCATGGATGCAATTGTCAGAACTGGACCAGATTGGGAAGCACCAGCTGTCAAATAAAAAAGAATCATCAAAATCGGTTCACCCAGTTGAAAGTTCTAAGGTAACAAACATAAACAACTATGTTTATTAAAAAAAAAACGACTGCAGAAAAGCAGTTTTTGCAGTCTAACTTACGATTTCGTTACACTTGTACGCTGTTGAGTGTACGTTTTTTATGTGAAAGTATGCGTATAATCACTGTAAAATATTATAAATGCGCATTCTTTAGAATAATTATAGTAAAGTCACTTGTTTGTTGCGAAATAGTTCGTTGAAGGTTACAAAAAAGTTTATTTTTATTTTTGCATGAGATGTATTATTATTATTACAGAATATTATAGCCTGTGACACTGGAAATAAAGACGAATCTAATTACATCTCGCACATCAAAATCGGACATGCCGTTTAGGCTGTCATATAGAAACATACCTATACATACAAACATACATCTCTGTATCTGTGATATGTTATATGTGACTCATCTTCACTGACAGGATTTGGCTTTCCCCGCTCCCTCTCTTCCTCATCTCCCCTCTCCCCGTGCCATACATACATACACTCGAAAAACATAACCCTCCTTCTTTCGCAGTCGGGTAAAAAAACCAAAACAAATACAGTCGAATTGAGTACCTCCTCCTGTTTTGAAGTCGGTTGAAAAAACTCTTAACGTCAGTCTGAGTGAGGCACAGTTGTGCCAGGCTAGGTTGTCAGGAACCTTATTCAATATTTTTAGATTGGATATACAAGTGGACAAAAGGTATATTAAATGAAGTGGAAATAATGACGAAAAAGATAAGTGGACAGTTATCTTGAGGGATAAGGGATCTAGGTTAGTACAAGCACTAGAAAAAATCGTGGTAGAGAGTATATTCCTCTCCTTTATATATCATATAATTGTAATTATTATGTAGTACAACAGTTTATGGATTGTTCTTAGATACTGTGATACTAATACGTTGTTAAAAGACTATGGTAACTGTTGTTTACTTACGTTCTCCGAGAAAATTATATTTTTTTTATTATTATGAAGCCCGAAAACATAAAATAATAATAAATTTATCAAATATTATAACTCACAAATGTAAAATCGGCTCTAAACGGGAACATTTTATTTAATTCATAATATTATAATATATATTCGGCTATTTGCAATAAATCATAATCTTAACGGCAGTTTACCTTAAAAGGATTTACATTCATCACCATTAGTACAGATGTACGATTTACTTCGGTTATTGTAATATATATTTAAGTAAGTACATTGTTTTTGTTGTGACCACGCTTTAGATATTGTTTGTAAACATAATATGGAATTATAAACGTGTATTCCCATTTATTATATATTTTGAACTTTTATCATCTCATTTAAATCCACAGCTGGACATAGGCCCCATGGATTTTCAAAAAGATCTGATGAAGAGCTTGCATCCAGCGTATTCCTGCCAATTGTTGCCACTTGCTTGTCTTCTATCTTGTGGCTGGTCTTCCTATGCTACGCTGGCCGGTGCCTAGTTTCCATACAATAACTTTTCGGTCCTATCAGATATCAGTTCTAAGTGCTATAGTGCCCTGACTACTGCCACTTCAACTAGCTAATCCGCTGTGCTATGATGGTGACTTTCGTACGTCTACGGATCTCTTCACTTCTGACTCGATCTCGTAGAGAAATTTTGAGCATAGCCCTCATACCTCGTTGCGTGATATTGATCTCTATAAGGTCCATAGTGAGTGCCCAAGTTTCAGTGTCGTAAGTATGTCACTGACTAAAATAGTTAATAAAAGTAAAATAGTTGTCCGTATAATTATTTTATTCCATAGTAAAATATTAATTGTACGTATTTTCATTCTAATTACAAGAAAGGTGATAGTGTGCTGACTTTCTATTTTACCTATAAGTAATGATTTTTACTGAAGATACCAACACTAAAATACCTTTATTATACCTTCCTATACATATAGAATATTGATTTATCATGTATAATATAGATTTATTGATCAGATCAGATATCCTGGATAAAATAGATCATTGTAAATAGATCTTTACATTTAACTGGTAGTGATGCCGTTTGATGAAATGCCCATAACTAGTCAATGAAGCATGGAACAGATGACATAACTTTAGTCCAAGGGACACCCATCACTCAGCCTTGAGTTAACAGGGATTTGGTATAAAATGGTGAACACGGCTGTTGGGGCTACAGACCAGCGAGCCCAGCTGGTGGCATTGTTGCCATGTCCTTGTAGAGACCATTAAGCCCTTTGGGGTTTTTAATAAATATTTGTGGACATTTCACACAACTAAGGAAACTAAGCAAAGTTGTACTATGGGACTAGATGGCTGATAGAATACATATATTATTTTTTTATTGTAAATATATACATATAAATATTTATTTTATTTTTTGTGGACATTTCACACAACACCATCTAGCCTAAACTAAGCAAAGCTTGTACTATGGAACTAGATGGCTGATAGAATACATATATACTTTTTTTGTTGTTGTAAATATATACATATGATACATAGAAACACCCAGACACAGAACAAACATCCATGCTCATCACACAAATGTTTGCCCTGGGTGGGGATTGAACCCACGACCTTTCAGTTCAGCAGGTAGACGTAAACACACTACCAACTGAGCCACAAGGCCAGTCAATGATACATATGATACATAGAAACACCCAGACACAGAACAAATATCCTTGCCCATCACACAAATGTTTGCTCTGGGTGGGGATCGAACCCACGACCGCAGCTCAACAGGCAGACATACTACAACCAACCAACCAACCAACGACTGGCCTTGTGACACCAACTGAGCCGCAAGGCCAGTCGTTGGTTGACATTTTTTATTGTCATTTTGTATTTTTATAGTCGCTGCATCAAATAGTAACATTTTCGTTCTTCTGTCCGGTTGTTTATTGGTACTCGCGAACAAGCATTGAGCTATACCTATGTACTACTTACGTACGAGAGCAGACACCACTCATAGCTACTTTGTTACATTCAACTGCGGCGAGAGCGCCGCACCTCACTCAGTGGCTTAGGTACCTACTAGTGAAGTGAGTGCTTTCGACATTTTGCTGGCGAGAAAACACACCATAGATGCAATTCTGCGTTGCAAGTATCAATCGTATCGTATAATCGTAGATAAACGGTAAAATTATTATTCCAGCGATGTAACGCTGTTTTGTTTACTTTACCAAAAAATGTGACAATAATTTGGCTTCAGATAGCTCCTCTGGTACGTATATACTTAAGTACATACAGCTCAATGCGCACAAATCGTATTTTTCAAGGAATCTTGACGAAACTTAATGTTTTCTAAGCTAAAGTTTCAGCGATTGTTATTCATTGAAATGAAACAAATTTTCACGTTTATTTGTAGGTCATACAATTAAGTAAAATATACGCGTAGGTAAATAAATCCGTTGAAATATGTTTGATGAAACTTGTTATAAAAGTTCCTCAATTTACAGAATGTACCTATCTGTCGTCGGGAATTTTTAATAAGGTATGTCTTCCAAAAAGGGAGATAGTTTGCTGCGGGGCTGTTTACTGACCGATTTTGATATTATTTGCACAAAATGTTTTGTACTTAATTTTAAACAAAAATTTGAAAAATAGATAAAATCGGTTCAGAGGTTGTCGAGATATGTAGGTTATGAAATCTCGGTTTGCAAGAATAAGTCTGTGACGAAGCCAATTTTGTTAATATTTGGCAAAAACATTAGATACAAAATTCTAAACAAAAATTTCAACTATAATTAGCAGACCTCGCGAGCATAGAGTTTTTGTAACAAGTCATTTCGTACTCACAAAGTGTAGTGTTCGTAGAACTACTTTATAGGGTTACTCAGGTACTCAGGTATATATGGTTACCATATATACCTATATGGACAACTTTTAGGTGCAACGAATTCACGCAAAATAAATATAGTTTAGAAAACTGAAAAAAACCGACTTCAAAATACGTAATTCGTTGACATGGATGACATACAAATGTTTATTCATTACTAACGAAATAATCACTTACATACAAAAAAAATACAGTCGAATTGAGAACCTCCTCCATTTTGAAGTCGGATAAAAAACGATGTATTATGTCAGTCCCACAACTGAGATGAATCTAACGACACCTCGTTGCAACTCCTCTTGTTTAGGCTGAAGAGAGCATGAAATATATAGACACAGGATATACCTACATTCCATACACTCGAGAAACTTACCCTCTTTCGACAGTCGCATAAAATAGCAGTTAGCGCACGATACCATAAATGTTAAAGTTTTGTGCTGGTATGGAATGTGTTTTCCGTGAATTTCCGAAGTCGTAGAATGAAATTTGTTCGATATGCAAATGGTTTGTACTCTACCGCAGAGTCCCGTACTGCAGCATTTACATTGAGGACGTTGACTTACATAGGTATATTTATTTAGTCTGACGTGCATCCGTGCATTATTTGTGTACCTGTGTATGTGTATATTTGTCTGTAACAGCATCTTAACATTTTGATTTGATTTGTTTTGTATACTGAGTTATAATGTTGTCAGTGAAGAATGATAAGAAACATTATATAAAATCCTATAACGTCTAAACAGAGTTTCGAGCCCTGGTGTCAGTGTTTAATTTGTATAGGAGTACGGAAGCCTCAGTTTGCGGGTCAAACTTGTATTTACTTACCGGTTTTTACCTGACTGCGCAAGAAGGAGGGTTATGTTTTTAAGTGTATGTAGGTATGTGGCTTGTGTATGATTCTATATTACGCTCTACAGCGGCTTAAACAATTTTGAAGAGGTGGCGAGGTATCGTTAGATTTGTCTTCACTCTTTAGGTGTCATATAACATGTCACTCTTGTGCAGTCGGGTACCTTATTTTGTTAGGTGTGCACTACATGCGAGATACAGCCCACCAATGAAATAAATAGCTTTGCTGCTTAGAGTAATTACACTCTTTCCTACCAATAAACCAACCAACCAAACAAATAAAAGATAAATAAATAAATTAATAAGTAATCAATAAATAAAAAAGATGGTTTCAGGAATACCTGAAACCATATTTTATTGGTCAATGCGTAGATTAAGGGAACGCAGTTCTGAATACTTATATTTAGTTTTTAGGGTTCCGTATCCAAAGAGTAAAACGTGACCCTATTACTAAGACTTCGCTGTCTGTCCGTCACCGGGCTGTATCTCATGAACTATGATAGTTAGACAGTTGAAGTTTTCACAGATGTTGTATTTCTGTTGCGACTATAACAACAAATACGAAAAAACAGAATAATATTATTTTTTAAGGGGGGCTCATACAACAAACGTGATTTGTTTGCCGTTTTTATAGATAATGGTACGGAACCCTTCGTGCGCGAGTCCGACTCGCACTTAGGAGGTTTTTTTTAAATAAACCTGACGGCAGCTCATTATTATGCTCACGCGCAATTTTATGCGCTCTCTAGGTATTTATTTAAATTACATTGTCTCTAATTATATGGCGTCTTTTTCGCGACGGCGTAAGAAGGAGAATTAATTATACTTTTTGAGTGTATGTACATATGTATGCATGTTTCTTCATATTTATTCATGACAAACAATATCATCATCATCATCATCTCAGCCATAAGAAGTCCACTGCTGGACATAGGCCATGGATTTCCAAAAAGACCGATTGGAAGCGGTAAAGTAATATACAAACAATATATTACATGTCAAATAATAAACATAGAAGTATCCATGTAAAACATATTTTATTCATTTTTTCAAACATATTACCTCGTACAGCCTTAATGGTTAGAACGATATTGATGTGCAAGCTCAGAGCAATTATGAAGTTAAAAGATAAAAGATAAAGGTTTTTCTTTCTGCAGCAAGATAAGATCTGCATATATGGTTTTAATTTCAACTCGATACCTTCACGCGTTCCCGAGATAAAGGTCTTGACACCCGGACAGACGGACAGACGGACAACAAAGTGATCCTATAAGGGTTCCGTTTTTTCTTTTGAGGTAGGTACGGAACCCTAATAAATGCGCTTTTTGTAACTCCAATGAATTTTTTGTTATAAATAAGTGATTTCACTAAAAATATTGTAAAGAAAGCCATTTACAACCTACGACATGAATTCAACAGCGTAACGAAATCTTAAGGTAGAATGCAAAAACCGGTTTTATGCAGTCGCGTATATTGATTTTCTTTTAAAAAAATATACTTGTTTCATAAACAACTGATATAGAGAGAAACACTGTAGAGACAAATATCCTTTGCATAATGACCCAGTAACCTCATATTACCAACGGACTGAGGTCAGTGCCTTATATCCTTTTTTTTATTATCTGTGGTTCGGAAAAAAATCATAAACCTGTTCAGTGTTTGCCATAGTGCCGTGGTAGGCGGCCGGGGGTCGACTTTCACAAACCTTATGTGAGTTATTTTATATTAAACATTATTATTATTATCGGTTTAATTCCTGATCAATAACATTAATTCTACTTATTACGCAATCACCATTTCATAACTGGTAAGTTGTAGTTTTATAAACTTCTACTCGTTTTTGAGTTTAGGTTAGGTCCATTATATTTGGGCACTTTGGTCATTGGAGATTTTGACATCTTATTATTTAATTATTTATTTTAGTGGTACGCAATATAAATTATAATTCGTACCACTAAGTTGTGGTGTAACTTCCTGAGCGTATCTTCCTTAATTTAAGTATATACACTGGGTGTCTTTAAATCGCAAGCGAATTAGTTTCTTAAGTAAGCGTGCTTGTACGATCCACCGTTGCAGTCAACTATGGATAGTACACTGCAACGGTCGCTTACATACATCGCACATTGCAACGGTCGCTTACATCGCACATTGTAAGGGTCGCTTACATCGCACATTGCAAGGGTCATTTACATCGCACATTGCAAGGGGTGCTTACATCGCACATTGCATCGGTCGCTTACATCACACATTGCAAGTGTCGTTTAGATCGTAATTTCGTACATTGCAACGGTCGCTTACATCGCACATTGCAAGGATCGTTTAGATCGTACATTGCAAGAGTCGCTTACATCGTATACCGCTATAAGAGTCGTATAAGAGTCGCTTACCAAGCTTATGAATAAATAAAATGTTTTGTGTTGTTTCCTCACAGCTCACAAAGTGGAAGTGTGATTCCTTTATGTACACATAAAATAATCACACTTCCACTTTTATAAGTATATAAAACATTAAAATAATTAATCCAGGTAAACAGAAATATACAAGTTTAACGTGTGTAACCGTGGTTTTCGGTGGCTCTCAAATCTATGAACCGATCAATGATTTACATAAGATTGCATGGCATATGGCATCCCCGCCACAATGTAACGAGTCTCAAAGTTTTTGTTCGAATGTTCTTACCTGTGATTAAAGAAAAACTCTTCAAACGTTTTTGTGTCAGTTTTTGTTTTAATTTTAAAATTATCGTCTGTTGTATTATTCATGTAGTAAGTAAGTCTACGTGTTGAACGGCAGAACGACAGCAGTTTAGTTAAAAATGCAACGATAACAAAGTCTAGAACAGGAAAAAAACCTTGGCTATATTCTACAATGTAGTTATTTATTGTGTTACCTAAGTTAAGTCGCATCATTAATATATTTATTTGTTAGAAATACTATACTAGTAAATGAATGCATATTATTATAGTAGCTTATATGTGACCATCATCATTATCTTAGCCACAAGAATAATCCACCGCACATAGACCTTCCCATGGCTTTGTAAAAAAGATTGTGATTGCCACGCGGTCTGCAGCAACCAGCCTCTTTCTGCCACATTCTTTGTGTGAAGTCGTCTGTCCACTTTGTGGCTGATCGTCCAACGCTTCACTGCCGCATCCGTCATAAGTTTTGCATGCTATGTGCCCTGTCCACCGCCACTTCCACTTCCTAATCCGACCCACTGTGCTATGTCGGTGACTTCCTGAAAGTCGTGTCCGTCTTGAAATGCATGGACGGAGTCAATGACGATCCGTTTCCATGCCAATCTGTCTTTTGAAGTTACATATATACCCAGGGACTGCCCCTACATAAAGGCAAACTAGGCGGCCGCTCGTATTTGGGGGGCGCCAATCAGCGGCATCAAAATTGAAAAATAATATTTATTACAGACTACAGGATTATTTACCTTGAAAGAGAAAACAGACCCCTAAGATATCACTTCCCTAACCGTGTATCTGTCTGTCTAGTCCCTTATTTTTTGAATGTGTGGTGTTGTGAATTTGATTTTAATATATAAATCGAAGTCTTCTTTTCAAGCTGTAAAAACGAAGTTTCTATTTTGGTTTAAACTCAATGCGAAAAAATTGGCTTATATTGTGACACTCATAAAATAAATAAAAACATACATTTTTGATATGTGCAGGCGTGGCCGCCGCCCCATGATGCCGCGGGCCACAGTTAGTATATAACTACTTAATATGCACGTTTCAGAAATATATATAACTATCCACATTTCAATATATGACTACCTACTGTTTAACAAGTCTCAAATAAGTGCCATAAATACTGCGCAAACACTTTTTTTCAATTAGATAATAAAATATTAAAAAAGATGGTTACTCCAAAATCTTTTGTGATAACCACAAACGGACATTGAGTAGTGTAACGACGACTTCATAATGATATAGTGATTGTTTATTAGTTTCAGCCGTGGTGGACGTTGGTAGCTCGCGTTGGAATCGCAAACAGTTGCGGATGAACTAACTGATAAGCTAGATGTGCCGTGCAGCTATTAAAAAAAATTACTGATAAAAATATGGAGAGATTCCTTCGACGAAAATGGCTGACTCCTTTCCAAAAACAGGTATGTTTCGGAATTTTTAACTTTTTTTAACAATACGCGGTAATTTTATCTAATTAAATCTCCGTCAGTGATATTTTCTTATAAAATTGCGTTAATATAATTACCTAGTACTATTGAATAAACGCGAAAATACAATATTGACAGCTACGACATTGCTTGGCCTCTAGACGTTCGTATAATTTAGGTACTTTTACTCTTATTCTTCTTAGTTTGCTATACAATGTAACTTAATCATATAACAAGGAGTTTTTAACTTAATCTTCGCTATAAGTAGTACACCCGGGGGTTAGACAAGTGGTGTTCTAATTTCGTGAATGTCAGTAGATTAGAAAAAAAAATTATATATACGCGTTGATGTCGGGGTCACAGCTTGTATAAAATATGATAATGTTAACATTACTTATATCATTGTTCTGCCGCGTTAAAGTAAACAATAAATTGATAAGGTGGATGTTTATTCAAATTTAAACAATTTTAATAATATTTTTTGCTTTGAATCCCACTTTTCTTGTATTTTACGATGAAAGATGCATACTAGATAAAAATCAAGGCACAACTTTTTCGGCTTTTTCTAGTTCCAATCTTGCTTTGTTATTGTTTGCTGTGTCCGGTGTGATATTTGTTATTTAACTCATTTCAATAATCTGTGAGTAGTGCTGTGGGCTGTATTATGCCTTTCATGTATTCTTATTATTAGATTTTATAATACGGCTGTTTACGGTTCCTTAATAAATAAAATAATTTATTATATTTATCACTAGCTGTTACCCACAACTTCGTACACGTAGTATTTATCATACAAAACCCATACCATAACATTCTTTTATATAAATATGAGACCAACCCCGAAATTCTTTGGAATGCCGGTTGTGGGTATGTAAGTAAAGGTTGTGGATGTGTAAGTAAAGGTTGGGGTAAGTACAAAGGGGCCCAATGGCTCGAAGTGCTTTCGAGGATAGGACCTCTATTAAGGTAAGATAAGAACTCCGAAATTAAAAAAAAAAACAACGGGTTGCACTCCGGGAGTGCCGGCAGAAGTGAAAACTAAAAAATAAAATAGCAAAAAGATTGATTCGTGAAGGATTTGAACCTCCGCCCTCCGATGGACAAATTGAAATTTACATCGGTGCTCTAACCTATTGAGCTAACGAGTCTTACGTGTATGTGTCGAAAATAAGCATTCGGCGCAACGACATTACGTCATGCTAGAAAGACAAACTTGTACATAAATAATGAACTTTAAATGCAGAACGCTAGAGTAGGTTTCTGACTAAAATAATCCGTCCGTCTTACGAATTTAATCTCACGATCTGACGCGAGTTTAACATTGTTTACCCATCCCAAAAATGCACAACGCCGCTAAAGAAGTTTTCACTTCAAAAAAACCGGACAAGTGCGAGTCAGTCTCGCCCACCGAGGGTTCCGTTCAAACTAAATAAAAGGGGGAAATCATATTTTTTTTATATTTTCCTTCATAAACCGAAAAATATACATCGTAAAAATATTTAACACATTCCTTGCTCACCACTCGGATCCGAGTGAAGTGGGGCTATAGTAGCGGCGCCTCCCACTCGGATCCGAGCGAGCGTCCCGTTCATTTTGTAGTACAGCCGGCGTTTGAGGCAGTCAACGTTGCTTTGCGCGGCCACTCTGTACTTACTTAATCAAAATTCGGCAGAAAGCGGAAGCGGCAGAATAGATGTCTCCAGCTAGACTTCTCAATCTAAATTACGGCTTTAGTATTAGGCGCCTCCGTAATTTTCACGATGGACAAAAGTCTTGGGCCCAAATTGCACAAGTTTTCTATGCCATAAACTGTATTGAATGAAATTTAAAGACATTGTCAAGGACATATATTGCAACATTATATAGGTATACATAACATTTATCACAAAAATGACAATGGCGGCGGCAGAGACTTTATACCAAATCAAATCGATGAGTATCGGTCAACCCAGAACAATATATTGGTGAATATTGGTTCAGACTACGTCCACGTGATGGCAAGTCATTGTGTGTAGTGCCACAGTTTGTTTACAGCGATTACCGCGATAATAATTACTTATATATTTATCACGACACTCGTGGTTATTCTCTTGACAGTTGTCTGGGTCCGTACCACAAGAGTTCAAGCAGTCTTATTTCAATATTACTTTGACTGTTGTCTCGCTCTTTCTACAGAAGAAAGAGCGAGACAAAGGTCAAAATAATCAGGTTGCTATTACGATTGTGGTAACCCCCCTGATCGATTCGTCAGAATAAGACAAAGAGGAAAGATACTGCGTTTATACAGGTCAACGAGATATGCGGACAAGTTATAAAAAACAACATCGAAACTGACTTCACTCAGCCCGTATATTATTTATAAGCTAGGTATTTGACCATAGTTCTCTTCATCTAATGTTAAATGACAATGTTTCATTAATGTATGTGTAGTATCATAACATAATGACTGGCCAAGAATGTGACTCTCTTAGACAGTAAGGTTCCGTAATATACTATATATACTTATAAAAAGACCGCCTAGCAAATTATAATAAAAACTGGTAACGTTACCAATCACAAGAATTTGTTATCTACATAGGTATACCATATTTATTTTACTATGTTTGTTACATAAACAATATAATTGTTCATAATGCATTAACCTGATTCCAGTGCATCGTGGTGGTGGGAGCCTCAGTCAACATGGCCCAGATCGGCCTGGTGTTGGGGTACGCAGCCGTCCTGCTGCCGCAACTTCGGGATAAGGACTCCCCTATACAGATAGACATGTCTTCCGGATCGTGGATTGGTACGATACTATTATGATTCCATCATCAGACCTGGGGAAACGTGATTAAGACTGCCAAACAGTCGACCTATAAGGCCAAATATATATATGTATATATATACATAACTGAGGTTGTGTCTGGTTGATCATGGAGCAAACTTGGCAATTCAAGTCACAAGTCACGCTCATTCTCTTTTTAGCCGACTACGTCGAAGCAAAAGGGAGGATTATGTTTTTGACCGGTATGTGGGTATGTACATTTGTACATATTATGTGTGTACGTCGGTTCATCTGTTCCCTCATAGCTTCTGAACTACTTGTCTTAATTTAACAAATGAGGTATTTAAGTTCATTTGCTTCTTCATAACTTCTAAACTACTTATCATAATTTGACAAAAAAGTGATGTGCCTCTGCAAATACCCAAAATACTTTAAATAAAAAATAAGTTCAAAAACTAAAACCCGACTACTGGAAAATCACGCTCTAAAAAGTATGAAACAATAAAAAAACAACAGGTTGCACACCGGGAGCGCCGGCAGAAGTGAAAACTAAACCAAAATAGCAAAAAGACTGACTCGTGAAGGATTTGAACCTATGCCCTCCGATTGACAAATCGAAATTTAAATAAATTTCGATTCGACTCGTTAGCTCAATAGCTAACGAGTCTTACGTGCATGTGTCGAAAATAAGCATTCGGTGCAACGAAATGACGTCATGGTAGAAGGACAAACTTGTACATACAATAATGAACTTTAAATGCAGAACGTTAGAATAGGTTTCTGACTGTCCTTCTTACGATCTGACGATCTGACGCGAGTTTAACATTTTTACCCATCCCAAAAATGCACAATACCGCTAAAGAAGTCTTCACTTCAATAATTTAATAAATATTTTATTGTATATATTACATATTCACAGCCCCAGATCTAGGGGGGGGGGGGGGGCAAACCGGGGCACCAGCCCCTGGCGACATTTTCAGGGGGCGCAAAAATCATAATTAATATGATTAAAATTATAATAACTTGCTCCACAAAGCGCCTAGAATACGAAAGCTGTCGTATTTGTCGTTGTGCCTTTTCGTTGATCACATTTTTCTGAAATGTTTATTTTTTTTATTTCAGCTGCTCTCCCTGCCTTCTCTCTACTAGTAGGCAACATCGCCGTCCCCAGTTTGATGGCAAAGCTAGGAAGACAAAAAGCAAATCTCATCAGCATCGGGTTTGTGATCTCAGGATGGGTGGGCGTCATCGTCGCACCAAACCTCACTTGGCTTCTTGTCGGCAGGTTCCTCCAAGGAGTGTCTGTTGGCATGAGCTCCTGTCTCACGCCTTTACTCATCGGAGAATACACCAGCCCTAAGAATCGGGGAGCTTTCATGTTACTCATGTCCCTAATAATGGCTTCAGCTACCTTAACAGTCCACATTATTGGATCATATCTCTCTTGGAAACTGACAGCTGTTATAATTACCATCGTTACTCTTGTTGATCTATTAGTAGTTGCTCTCTCTCCAGAAACACCAAGTTGGCTGGCAGATCAAGGGAGATACCAAGAATGCGAGAACGTATTTCGATGTTTGAGAGAAGAGGATGAAATAGATGAGCTACATCAATTGATTCAAGCTAGTATATCGGCACGACAATCTAGTGTTAAAAATTCTTCATTAAGGAAAGTTATCATAGGATACATATCTACAGTAAAGAAGAAAGAGTTTTATAAACCTATAATCATAATGATACACTTGTATACTATGGGACAATGGGGCGGCATCAACGTTTTAGCTCCATATATAACAGATGTTGTCAACATTACTGTAGGGAGAGACTTCAACTATACTATACCAATGGTTATATCTGTAGACGTACAGAGAGTCATATCAAGTGCATTTGCAGTTTTAATTGTCAGAAGAATTAAAAGAAGAACTATGTTATTTACTGTTTGTGGTACGAATGCTTTAGTTTTCCTAGTCACTGCTGGGTATTTGTTCGCAAAGTCTAATAATATTCTTCTTTATGATCATCACGTAGTAGGAATATTGTTAGTCCATGCTTTGACGTTGACTGTTGGTATTGGGTCTCTGGCGATGCCATTTACAATAGCTGGAGAGATTTTCGCTTTAAGATACAAGAGTTTATCCAGCGGATTCAGTTGTTTGTTTTGTTCACTAAGTACATTTATTCCAACAAAGACCTTTCCGTATCTTTTGAATAGTGTAGGTCTGTATGGTGCATATTGTTTGTATGCTTTTATAATGATATACTGCCTGATAGTAGTATGGTTTATGTTACCAGAAACGAAGGATAGGACTTTACAAGAAATAGAAGATGAATTCAAGGGTAGAGTTGTGAATGATGATTTAAAAGCAGCTGTACCATTGACGAGTCAACGCGGTATATAAATATTTAAATAAATAATAAAAATTTGGAGATATTTCACATAAAACCATAATATCTAGCCCAAACTAAGAAAGGCTTGTTCTAAGGAACTAGATGGCTTGTAGAATATATATATATACAATTTTTTTGTAAATATATACATGATACATAGAAAGTAAACACCCAGACACATAACAAATAACCATGATCAACACACAAATGTTTGCCCTGGGTGGGGATCGAATCCACGAGTAAGCAACGCATTTAAAATCAAGACTGATAATTATATTTATAATTAAAATATAATATTATTGTATTTATAACGAACTAAATGTGTTTCCTAATTAATAATTCTAATAGATATTTATTTTTGACTGATTATAAAATTTTAGTTAATGTCGCTGTTATTCATAAATGGTTAAAATATTAAAAATCAAATAGTGATGACAGGCGAAATAAGTTTGTGTCGATGTGTTAGTAGCAGCAAAGTATCAGCTTACATCAGTCGTCCAGCTTTGAGAGGAATTACGATATTGTCACTATTTTGTATCAACTTGAACTCTAATAACACAGAGTCAACAGAAAGAGAGGAGGAGCTGGTAGAGTAGAGTATAGTTAGTAGATAAGTATAGAATATCTAGTAAAAAGTCAAACAAGTTTCTATGAATGGAACAACTCAATAGACATACAGGGAACAGCTGAAAAAAGCATATGTGCTCGGGATCTAAGCTCTTCTACCTTTAGGTGGAAGAGTTTTCTGTTGAACCATGTATAGTATAATTATGTTTAGGTAAATATAATAGTACTACCTAATAGAGATAATAAAACCGCTAGTTTAAGTAAATAAATTATTTTATATACAATTTAACTAATTTTCTTTCCAAAATATCTAATACATACATAAAATCACACGTATGTTCCCTTACGGGGTAGGCAGACGGCAAACGTTGTCAGTTTTTTATATTTCTAGAAATTAATCGCAATAAATCCAGGAACAAAATATTAGTTCATGTAAAAAATTTGATTGAAATTAATCAACAAAAAGCTGGACTAATAAAAAGATTTTTGGTATTTCATTTCAATTCACTTTATTACATTAACTAATAGTTTGTTCATTATTTTCTTTTGCTATATCACTAAGCACACATATTTAGGTAATCATGAAATTCTTATGTAGCTGTATACAATATAGGTATGGGGGTTTTACTAAAGTAACTCTCCCTGTGTCTCTGTTTATTAGATTTTCACGACCGAACAGCTGAACCGATTGTTATGAAACTTGGTACAGAAATAGAACCTGGAGACGGATATGGGCTACATTTTATCATCATCATCACCATCACCACCGGTTCTTATCACTACGTGAAACCATAGAGCATAGCCAGTGGTAGATAAACAGCTATTATTATATAACAAAATATTTACAGAAGTAGGTACCCTACAAGTAACCCTAAAGCATAATAGTGACCTTAGTCCTTCTGACGCTATAAAGCAGTCTAAGTCCCCCCTAAGATGCAATGTCTGGAGCTCTACAACGATTAAAACCCGTGAGGTTCAGGGGGGTTAGACAAATGGCATTATAATTTCGTGAACGCCAGTAGAATAGAAAAGTAAATAATTATACCAATGGAATTAGCATTAGCTTACACGAAATGTCACGTGACGGCACGTCACGCACTTTCTTAGAATTTCGAAGCGTAAGCGTTTGTAGAAATAGAAACGTATGCCACTTCTCTAAGTCGCAGTTTGGATATACATATTTTACTTATATTATACTTATTTTACACTTATCTCATAGTTAAAATCACTATGGGCTATCTATCACTAGGGCTTTTATCCTATCATTGTTGTGCATATAATATCATTAATTACAACAATTGTAACTAGTTATGTAGAACAAAATATATTTTAGTGACTGATTGACTGACTTCATCAAATATTTGTATTGCGTTTGAACATGGAGTTTAAATAATACTTTCTTATTAGAATACGTTTTATTTGTATTATTATTGAAACAAATAACAAGAAAAAACAAATAGAACAGAATTAGGTAGTTGTTTTAAGTAAAATAAAATAAAATAATATCATTTTTAAATAAAAACTACAGGTCACTCACGTCTGTTAGTTTCTATAGTAAAATAATATCACATACGAAAGCATTTTCTCTAAAATCAATCAATAAATAATTTCAACAAAGTTAATTAATAAAATAATCAATAATAATACTGACTAAATTATCATATCTATTTCTCATACTAATAATCACAATATGCTATCACAATTTACTAAAAAAAAACACTAGTCTTACTCTAAAAGTCCGTCATTGTAGCGTAGTAGTAAAGCGGGGAAAAAATAGCATTTTAAGCTCTAGGGGAAAAAGTATTTTTTTTAATTGTTATCTGTTACCAAAGAGCCTACATAAACGTCTTTATTCAAAAGTAGAATAATATCTTTGGAATATATTTACATTCTCTTTGCAAACATCGCAATCGTAGTGAAAAGTAGAGGGTAACACACGGCGCTAAAAACCCATTGTAACTCGGTTTCTATTTACTCCCTCGCTAAAGCTCGGCAGTAAAAATCTACCTCGTTACAATGGGTCTTTTTATAACAATCTACTATAATTATTTTCACATCCTTTAACTGTAACTAATTTTTCACACCACCTGCGCAATAATGTCCCTATTTGTTTATCATGTACAGAGGGTCCAAAGTACTGCATTTACGCCCTTGGGCTGTAATGTAATGGTGTATGGGATTTCATTATATCACACTGTGATAAAATGTGATTTGAATTTAGAATCTAAGCCTACTTGATTGTCAGAGTCCAATCAGAGATGAATACTTCTGCCATACCGGTTCATAACAAAAATAATTCACTCGAAAATCGAACTGGCAACCAAGAATTGAACATAAAAAAGAAATAAAACAGGCAAGAATACTGCAACCAAAGAGGATGAAAATATGCTACAACTGAAATATCTGTTAATTTTTTGATAATGTACTACGGTTGTTTTTTATATTTTTATTATGGGAAACTTTAGCTTGACCACCGATCCCGCTAGTTTTGAACGACGTTTACGGTCTACAATGGAGTGCACTTGTCTAGAAAAACTCAATTTTACTTGCGATTGCGACGTCCTAATACATAATGTAAGTATAATAATGTCAAACAAATAAAATCCATTCAGGTAGGGTATGCTATAATTTTTGAAGTTCGTTCGTTAAAAATAACAACAGCTCTCTGTTTTGTTAAATAATGTAGATTCAAAACCATTTCTATCTATTATCACGCAGTAGGTGTGAAAAGTAGAGTATATATACCACAGGGATAAAGGTGTTTTTGTCATGGGCGACCTTGAATCCCTCGTTACACTTCGGATTCTCTATAACTCGCTACGCTCGGGTGTTAACCCTAGGCTCCTACGTTACACTCGGGATTCAATATGTCGCCCGTGACATAAAACACTACTTTATCCCCTTGATGCATAATCTACTATTAATTATTAGTACGTTACATTACATTTTGCATATTTTGTCCCTTTTATTTTTTCTGTTTATTCAACTGACACAATTTCAAAATTTCAAATTCCATTAAAATATCTATTTCATTATATGTATCTTATTTCTTATATCAAGATTAGCCTATTTTATATAAGTATTTATATTATAATCACAAAATAAACAAAGGTCTCAGCGATATCGTTAAGTACCTCAAAACTAATTCTAAAATTTACCTATCGTTTTCTAGTTTATTCATCTTCTAGAACTAAAATACCCTGTCATGTAAATAGTATTAATTTATTAAAATATACAATTCCATTTAAATTTTTAAACAACTGGACTACTGCACCTTCTGTCTCTATTGAAATGCTTCATCGATGTGAGTGATTGTGTTGATTTCAATTCTTCCATGGTGAGTGGTCTACCTCTGAACTCATTCTCAATATCCTGCAAGGTCCTGTCTCTAGTCTCCGGGAGGAAGAAGAAAGCTATCAACATACAATATCCTACCACACCAGCGTATATTATGTACGCACCGTGAATGCCTATAGTACTGAAGAATAGTGGCACAGTTTTGACTGTGATGAAAAGATTCGCTGATAAAAATAATACACTGATACCTCCAGCTAAACTCCTATATTCTAAGGGGAACAATTCTCCAGCAATTATGAAAGGTAAAGGAACCGTACCGGTGGCAATAGTAAACATGTGTATATGTATCAAAGCCACTCCAATCATAGGATGGTCGAATGGAAGCATGCCATGTCCTTTTGCATAAGAATAAGCAGCCGTACACAAGAAAGCAAATATGTTCAAGGATACTGTAGAGAATAACATTGTTCGTCTATTGATTTTCTTTATAACATATACAGCCATAGCATTAGAAATAATTCTTTGGGAGTCTAAAGTGATGAGCAGTAGGGGAATATTAATTGTATCTTTTCCAATCACATGATCGAAAATATCTATCGTGTACGCAGCCATAATATTCGCTCCTGCCCACTGTCCTAATGTGTAAATATGCATCATTATAAAAATGGGTTTGTAAAACTCTTTCTTCTTAATAGTAACAGCAAAGTAAGCCGTGTTCCGTTTGATCTTTTGTCTAAATGATTCTGAGATGTTCGCGTCAAATTTGCCTTCTCTGACGACGACAGCCGCTTCTAACATTTTCTTCAGTTCATCTTCTTCTTCCGCTTCCCTTAACCATCTAAATACCCTCTTAGAGTCTTCAAATCTACCGTGATCTGCTAGGAAACTGGGTGATTCTGGAGAGTATATTACAATCAAGAGGTCGACAAAAGCGATGCACCCACAAACAAGGGCCGTCACTTGCCAGGTGAAATATGATCCCATAGTGTGCACAGTGAGAACTCCCGTTGCTATCGTAAGTGATATAGTTGTGAGGAAGGCTCCTCTGTTTTTAGGGCTAGTGTATTCACCTATGAGAACTGGTCCTAAGGACGCGCTCATTCCCATGGCGACACCTTGCAGAAATCTAGCGATGAGGAGAGCTGTGATGCTGGTAGCGGTTACGATACAGAACCAACCAACGATGATGGGAATGATGGAGCAAATATTGGCCGTGCGTCGCCCATAGTTCGCCATGATTGTAGGCACGATGAAATTTCCAGCCACGAGAGCGAAGCCCAAAATCGAAGCTGGAATAGAAAAGGTGCATTATTAATTTTTACGAATAGGCAATGTTATATGTAGATGGAATGTCGAAATATTTGGTTATAGCATGATTTACATAAAATACAAAATATGTAGCAGTATCGTCATTTTCACTGTTATTTTTTTTTCTTTTGTCAATTATCTATGTTTGGTGGAACTGGGCTAGACATGTCTGTCGCATGCACGACGATTTGTGGGCCAAGATCACTACAAAGTGGGTTCCGCAGGTCGTCAGACCACTCGGTAGGCCCAGACGGAGATGGCGGGACGAATTGGACTCCTTTTGCAACAACTGGACACAAAAAACTAAATACCGTGAAGAGTGGAAGGAGGATAGGGAGGCCTTTGCCCAGCAGTGGGACATATCAGGCTAATAATAATAATCATTATTATTATCTTTATATAATCTACGTTTGCATATATTTCGTAAACAACTAACTTTATTAAAATTTTAGCAAAAAAAAAATTTGTTTAGTCTAACAGCATTGTTACAGACGCTTCATTTAAAATACCAGCAAATAGCATTTGGCATGTGAAAAATATTTTGACAGAAGTATACAGTGCCTTAATATTTTTAAAAATGTTTTATTGATGTTGACCTACGATAATTATAGTTTAAATAACTAAAAAAATCTATTTTTAACCGACGAAAAAACGGAGCAGGATCTCAAATCGACGCGTATATATAAGTATATATATTTATGTATGACGACGCATAACTTTTTACAGAGTAGTCCGATTTTGATAATTCTTTTTTTATTGGATAGGGTATACCTCGAAGTTGGTCCCATATAAATTTGGAAAAAACCTACCCTAAAATCCTACCTAGGGTGGGAAAATAGGGGCGATTTATTGTTTACTCGCAGATTTTAATGCTGAGTTGTGTATTAAAAGGTAGGTAGCTATTTTAAAGTAATCAAAAATTAATCATGTAGTAATTAGTACACTAAAGCCACAAAAAATTATAAAATAAAAACTTTTTACAAAAAAAAAAAAATCTCCGAAAAACTGAAAAGCATAAAATAATAAAAAAAAATTATTTACCTTTTTTTATTTAACTTTAATAAATAAGCCCTTAAAGTAATGTGAGTATACCTTAGTAATTTTGAGTCGGCGCCAAAAATGGCCTCAAATTTAAAGATATAACCAAATCAAATTAACAATGCAACGTGAAATCTTCAGCAATAAACATTGACATTCCAAAACATAAGCTCTCCGCACGACCACTCGCAACGCAACGCATCACGTTTTAAGTAAGTAATTAATTAATTTGCTTGTTTGGCTCCGACTCAAAATTACCTTACATTACCTTAATGACTTAGTTAATAAAGTTAAATAAAAAAGGTTTATTATTTTATGCTTTTCAGTTTTTTCGGAGGTTAAACTTTTATGTAAAAAGTTTTTATTAAATACACAATTCGTTTACGTGGATGAAATTTTTCCAGATATTATGTTATAAAAGCCAAATAGTACTGAACCGATTTGCATAAAATTTATATGGGACCATCGCTGAACTATTTACAAGTATTTACCAGCTTATGTGAAGTATTTACAAGCTTATGTCATTTACAAGTCAGATGCTTTTAGGTAATTATAACTATAAAAATTGTCATCATCATCATTTAATATCGTTTTAAATATATTAGAGGAAGATGCACTCCAAAAATATGCACAACAAAAAACAATATTATCAAAAACAATTCACAATTGGCGGAGTTATCGCTGAACAAACATACAAAATAAACATACGCAATCGAATTGAGAACCTCCTTCTTTTTGAAAGTCGGTTAAAAATAATATTAATTTGATGACATCATCCAGAACCTATCTTGTTGATATAATATTAAAGTAATTGAACCAATTACTTTAATATTATATCCGATGACCGATGGTCACACAAGTAGCCGGTTGCTCAGGTCATGGGTGTGTTTTGTACATCCAGTGATAAATGACAATTATTATACTTCTAATCCTAACCAATTAAACTGGAGAGTACTAGTCACTGTAGGTATATTAGTTTCATTCGTGAACAAATGGTTCGACTGATTTTTAACCGACTTCCAAATAGAAGGAGGTTCTCAATTCAAATATATTTTCTTTTTTGTATGCTTGCCAATTATGAATTGATTTTGATGATTCTTTTTGTTTCCTCAGAGGTGATCCGATATAAATTTTATCAAAATCGGTTCAGCACTTTGGTTTTTACAAGATCTGAAAAAAAATCATCCAAACAAACGAATCGCGTATTTTGAAGTCTTTTTTTTTTAGTTTTTTGTAACTATAATTATCATGTTTGGTTTTAGCTGACTAAAAGATATCATCATAAGGCTATATTATCATTACCCTAACGTCATTATTTTGTTATATTTGCAAATGTAGTTGTAGGTAATGATAGCCTGAATGTTAAGTGATCTTCCACTACTAAGCGCTATCAAAATATGCGTACATATGATAATCTCAATTTCTCGCTTTAAACGAGATGCATATTCGTATCAGTTTTAGATAAAATTATACGATTTTCGTGAAAAAAAATATTACAAGTATAAGATTAGAAAACTCAGTAGGACAGTTTGTATAAACAGGGCTGATAAAAAAAACGCATTAGATGTTATAATCATCAACTCACCTATCCAAGAGCCCGAGGTGTCATCTATGGGGATGAGGGCGTCTGGCTTCCGGAGCTGAGGCAGAAGGATGGCTGCAAACCCCATCACCAGGCCGTGCTGTGCCATGTTCAGACACACACCAGCCGTCACGAAGCACTGCAATGGTAACATTGTTCGTTTTAAGGTGGTACCATACCCATACAAAAGGATTTTTACCATGAGCTCGAAAAGACTATAAATATAACTGTTTTTAACAGATTTCCAAAAAGGAGGAGAGGAGGAGGTGCGACTCTTCGACTAGGTTTTTATAAATATTTGTTACGCGATTACTTCGCCAATTATGAATTGATATTGATGATTCTTTTTTGTTTGATGGCGTAACTCAGAGGTGGTCCCATATTACTTTATCAAAATTGGTTCAGTTCTTTGGTTTTTATGACTGAAAAAAAATTATCATCGAAGTAAACGAATTGCGTATTTTGAAGTCTGTTTTTTTCAGTTTTTTTAAACTATAATTATCTAAAAATGAATGTAACTTGATAAGTAAAGGAACGAAGATGTACGTAAAATCAATGAAATATATTGTATACCTAAATATTGAACAAAAAGAACGAAAACCAAAACTCAAAATCGCAACTCGTTCTGATGAGCCATCTGCTAATTGGTATGGAATGGGTAAATGGATGGAAAGATACCGTATACTCCGTACAATCCGAGCAGTTAGCTCCAAGTTGCCACCTGGCAAAGTGGTAGAACCTACATTCTCTCGTTATGAACTCTAGACCCACTTTTAGATCGCAAATGTATGTAGGTAAATGTAAACAGCAAGGTCGAAAAACGCGTAATTATTACGTAAAGCACCTATGTACTTAAAATGCGGTAGTTATCAGATAGTATATCTGAAGTGCCTACTTTATCTGAGATATCCTTTCTTTACTTATTCACGTGCATCGCTGGCCTTGAGAATTGGCGATGGGGGATAAGACACAGACGGACTTATCTACATGCGTTCATGTTTTCTAATTCTGACAGCTGCTTTTATGTTGATTGTGAAAACAATCATCGTCTTTGTTCATCGGTTCCTGTACTTAATTATTTGTAGCCACATAAAAGTGCAGACTATGATGCGTTTACAGTCTTTTCACAGTTTACTTCTGACATTTATCATTTTATTCTTCTAAAAATTAAAGCTTCGGTCTTCGGTCTCGGTCTTTGAGTCACTTGGTCCAAATTCCCCTTCAGATGCCGGGCGACTCAAAGGCTAAGGACAACTTTAAGATTTAGCTTTTGACAGGACATGAAAGTAATTTTAAATTTCAATAAAAAAAGTGCATATTATAAATTTTCATGGGTGCGCTGACAAATCAAAAAGCTACCAGCTGAGCTATTTCCTCAGCGTGAATGTTACATGCCATATTTGCCCAATTATATATATAGTTACATACGTATGTTTTTGCTGATTGTGAAATTGTGATTTGTGAAATGTCTGGCTTTTCACGTTATTGTCATAACTTTATAAAAGTTTCCAGTTGCTACGATTCCCTAAGGCATGACTACACCTTGTGAAATATTTATTTACTTGCCTTGGATTGTAATTAACTATATGACTTGCACTATTCATTAAACTTGAAAAGATCGCAGTACTTGTCACTAGCAAATGCGCTAATTGTTGTACCAAAAAAGAAAAAGAGTATAAGTATTCACAGTTTATTTACCTCTTACATTTCTCGTTTTATTTTGTGACATGTGCAGCCGTCTTCAGCTTCGGCCTTCGAGCCGCGCGGCCTGTAGAGGGGACTCTATTCTACGGACTGCGCGACTCACAGGTCGAGACTGAGGACAGCTTTAAGTTTTATAAGAATAATATGAAAAACTGAACGGGCTATACTCTCAAGCATATCAAAATAGCCTCACCAGATTCAGTAACAAGTCTACAAAATGCTTGCACACGAAACTAGGAGCTATTTTATATCGGAACATTATGATAATTTTCTCGAGTGCTGATAAAACTGCGACATTGGTGATAATCGAAACTTTGATTTGTTTCTTTGGAAAAAGTATGCTAACAATACAATAATACATTTCCTAGTTAGGTTTACATTTCAGGGCAAGATAGAGTGATAGAGCTCGAGTCTCTCAGGAAAGTGATATGCTTCAAGCGACAAATCGTGCAAGACTGCGGTTCTGTTTCCAACATGAAGCCATTCATTTATTACGTAAGACGATTTAGGGGGGAGGGGGGTTGAACATGTCTTATTTTTTCTTACGAGGGGGCCCAGGGGGTCTTGATAGTTCTTACGAAAGATCACAAAATTAAAATAAAAGTTAAAATTATACTATGTAAAAGCGCGGGCAACCGCAGGAGTGCCGATGTGCGCTCAGATGTGTATAAAAGTACAAATAAACGTTCCTAAAAATTGTTAGGTACTTTGAAAAATAAACATTACAATAAACCAAACGTGTATTTTTTTTTCCTTTAGATTCTTACGTAATAAATATTACACAGGGGGGAGGGGGTCGGCCTATTCTTATTTTTTCTTATATAGGGGAGGAGGGGGTCAAAAACTGGCAAAACTAGTCTTACGTAATAAATGAATGGGCCCCCATAGTCGCATCGCGAAGCAACAATGTCGATAACAATATTATCTGTTCAAGTGTTCACTCGGACTTCCTGCTGTACTTGTAGATATTGTATTTTCTTTCTTTTTTTTATTCGAGAAAATAGGCCTGCGCTTAACTGGCAAATCGTCTGGTGCTAAGTGACGGTTACATCATTTCGAATTTTGTTATAATTCCGTAGTTAACAAATAAAAGTTTAAATTTTGAAAAAATCAAGACGTAGATGCATAGACCGCAGATGTTAAACCGCAGCGGTTTTTAACCGCGTGAGTTTATGAAACAGGAAAACGAATACAAGCGGCCGCACTTGCGGTTTTCCCCCGCGACTGATTTAGTACCGTTTCGAGCGGTTTCGCGGTTTATAGCGGTTACCGCTCGCGGGAGAAACCGTAGTGCGGCCTAGGCCTTAAACCAGATAAACAAAATCATAGAAAATGGTAATGTTTAGGGATAGAAAACAGTTTTCTTCTATTGGTATGGGAGCTCACGCGGCAACAGTTCTCTTACCGCTGTTCCTAGAGTAATTAGTGGTTCTAATAACAGTAGAACCTCGTAAGTACAAACTATTGCTAAATTACTTGTCACAAAAAAAAACTGTGCGAGGTCTACTTATCATATTCGAAATTCTTGTTTAGAATTCTGTATCGAATGTTTTTGTCAAATATTATTAAAATAGGCCGACAAAGTAAACTTCTTCTCATTTTAACTGAGATTTCATAACCCTTTATCTCGACAACCAATTGACCGATTTTGCTTATATTTTAAATTCTCGTTTAAAATTAAAATCGGTCAGTAATTGGTGCCGCAGCAAACTTTCCCCATTTATCAAAAATTTGAGGAACAAACATCCGGACAGAAGAACGATAATCTTGCTAGTTGATGCAGAGACTTTCGTTCGCTTTGCTCACTCAGTCAATTAAAGGAGGATGCCTTCCTTGTCAAGTGTCAAACGATTAATCATGAGCAAGTTTATAAATTATAACACATGCTTTAGATTAAACACATCTAAAACCCATGTGTAATAGTGATTTGCAATAACATTGCATTAAAATTCCCATAAAGTTCAGCACCTTATATCCATTTTATTACTTTGATTTCCAGATATTTACCAAGATATAAAGTGTTGGTTTCCGATTCGAGTACAATTTTAGATATTTAACGGCGTTTGGCAACAGCTTGTTTCATTTTCGGGAAACTCTTGCCAAATTGCCAAACAGGAATTATAATTATGTAAGTGCACAATACATGGCTTCTATTAATTTACGGTGCATCCCTATTTCCTATCAAATACAATTTACTCGCTTTTCAAGTTTTCTCTTTATCTGTGTAAAGGCGATATAACTTAATTAATAGTTACGATTTATCATCATCATCATATCATCCACAGCTGAACATTCGACGAGACGACTTCCATAGAACGCCAATAAATATTTATGTATTTTGTTATTGTTAAAAAAAATAATTAAACTGGCTTTTATATTGAATTGTTTATAATCAAATTCAAAATTTACTTATGTATTTATCTGAAAAAGCTATATACATGTCAATCTGTTGTCTCTTTTCCTTGGGAGAGGCCATAGGCTCCTGTACCCCAGTTATTAACTAGTTTAGAGGCCTTTGAGTTCGCAATAATAATGTGTTACTTTTATGTTGGTCCTAAGCAAACGATTTAATTTGGGATAACCATAGTTACAATGTTGACGGTAAAAATATAGAACATCAAATCAAAATGTTATAATACATTTGAATTTAGATCAGAAATTTCAGTCACAAATCTGGTTCCAAGAAACTTTAATTATTTGAGCGCCTGATCGACGCGACGCGTGACCAAAATGCTGGTTCTTATCTGGCCCAACGTATAAGCATTGCCATTCAACGTGGCAATGCGGTCAGCATACTGGGTACGCAGCCAACTGGTAGTGGGTTTGAGCATTTGGATTGTCTTTAGACCTTTATCGATCTGGGTAATCGGCTTTTTTTTTGCTTTTTGTGTAGTAGTTTAGTTAGTTGAATTTGTGTAGTTTGTATAGTGTTTTGTTGTAGTTAATCATCCCCTAAAAAAAAACAAAATTAATTTGAAAGAGTGGTCGCTGTGTCGAAGCGGCAACTTCGAAGGTAAATACCTAATATTACATTTGTATGATTTTTTGTATCATTGCCAATACATACATAGTTGTTGACTAACATTGAACTGTTCGCGCAACATTCAGGGTTGCTGATGCAATGTCGAGGCAAAAACTAAATTAATTAAAGTAACAGACAAACGCGATCCGGTCGTTTGCCGAGTGCTGTTCGTAACAAAACAAAAAGATAACTTTTTAAATGTACTAACGGTTTAAAGCATTAATTAATATATATGATAATATGTATCTGCTCAGTTTTCTCATCGCTTTCGAATGTAAAATATGATAATTTTGTTTTTATTTCATTTAATTGTAATCAAGCAAGAGGTATAAACCTTTTAATATTGTTTTCACCTCATAAGCTCGGAAAGAGTTTTTAAAATTCGAACCTTTCTATTCCATACTTTTCTATACCGCAAGTCCACTGAAAATGCATTAAATACTTATTTAATGTCAGTGCGCCAACCTCATTTCTTTGAATAATCGCACTGACCAGCCACAGGTGGCAGCACTGGACTAGCGTTTTCCTCGCTGTAGTGAGGTGTAACATTTTGTGTTTCACTCGGCAGCAAAGTATTTTGCATCTCGTACTTTTGAAACCCTCGCTACGCTCAGGATTCTATATTTGAATTTATTCAATCCTAGAATCCTTCGCTTGCTCAGGTTTCAATACAAGTACTCGCCCCAATAACCAACTTTGCAGCCTTGCATAACAAATAACTATTTATATCTAATCTACATGTATTTGCATGCCAAAAGGTCGTGTATGGCGTTATATTGTATTAATTTAATAGTGTTACCAATATGCCTAAATAAAATAAATTGAATTGAATTAAAATTCGGGTCTACCTATAAGTATTTGCCAGACAAAACAAGGTTTAGGTATAAGGTTTGAAGGTGAACATTCCCAAAGTAATGTTTGATTAATTTCTTTGATGTGAATCAGAATCAGAACATTTTATTGCATAAATGCGCATATTAAACTACACGATGGGCAGGTTGGCTTCAAGCCCGGGCTGTCGACAGAGAGTGCAATATTGAGCCTGAAGCACACCGTGAGATACTATGTCGATAGAAAGACTCCTGTGTATGCTTGTTTTCTTGATTTATCAAAAGCTTTTAACATGGTATCTTACGATGTGCTTTGGAATAAGTTACGGAGCACCAGTTTGCAAGCGGAAACATGTTCTGTTTTCGAGTATTGGTACAATAATCAGATAAATTGTGTGAAATGGGCTGGAAAGCTGTCTGACGCATACAGGTTGGATTGCGGGGTGGGGCAGGGGGGTGTCTGCTCTCCGAAGCTCTTCAACTTTTATGTAAACGAGCTGATAGAGGACCTCAGCAGCATGCAGACGGGTTGCTCAATTGACGGCGTCTGCGTCAACAATTTAAGCTAAGTACGCAGACGACATGGTGCTGCTTGTGCCCTCTGTAAGTTCTATCAGGAAGCTCTTGAAGGTAGGTATGTGAAGCATACGTCCTAGATCATGGCCTGTGTTATAATGTAAGGAAAAGTGAATATATGGTTTTTAGTAGGGGTAGTAAGGGACCCGATAATGTACCTCCCTTACTACTGAGCGGCTCTCCTCTCAGCAGGGTTAAGCAGTTCAGATACCTGGGTCATATTGTCTGCGAGGATCTGTGTGATGAGGCAGATATGGATAGGGAACGCACATCGTTGACGGTGAGAGCAAATATGCTGTCCAGAAGATTCTGTTCCGGTTCTGATGAGGCAAAAATTACTCTTTTTAGAGCTTACTGCCAATCGTTTTACGGTGGTAGTTTGTGAACAGCATATACTCAAAAATCCCTCAACGCTCTGCGCGTCCAATACAATAATGCATTCAGGGTGCTGATGCGGCTCCCGCGGTTCTGCAGTGCATCTTCTATGTTCGCAGAAGCACGCATTGATGGCTTTGCAGCTATTATGCGCAAGAAGGTTGCCTCACTGCTGAGCAGAACGCGAGCGAGTAGCAACAGCATCCTGGATGCTATTACTGATAAGTTCGATTGTCCCAATCTGCGCCATCACATCAGAGTGTTAGTAAAATAATGTTTCTATGATTAGAATAATATTAATATGAATTTTATTTATTTATAATGTGACATGTAGATTCAATATAATTAATTTATTCGATTTATTTGACATGTAATAATAATAATTTAATTTAATACAATATATACGGGTACTTCGGCGTTTCGCACCGCAAGTGGTTCGAACCGCGGTCCGAAACTATAAAATGATATGGATCTCTGAGTCTGAAATAAATTATTATTGATTGATTGATAAACTAAAATATCTATTAGCGCACCTTGGCAATAAAACCAACTCGTATGCTTTGACGGGAAATGGCATGACGCTTTTTCATGCCGTCACGCCCCACTACTTTACCGTTCTCGTCTTCTTCGTTATAATACACTTCGTTACTTCTATGATTCGTATAGATTTGGTATTTGTCAAGCGCAAACCTATTTCAGGTTTCCGCTTGGCCGCCAACTCGCCTGATGTTAAGCGACGTATGCCTATAAAGTGTATGCCTATTTTTTAAACTATAATAATTATACATATTTGAGTCTACCACAACTTGTACACGTATTTGGTATAATTCTGTATTTTTTAAACATATTACAAATAGCATGTTAAGATATTTTAAACCTTTGGGTTACCAAAGAGTCTCGGTCAACCATAGATTTTTTTTTCATCCACAAGGAAGGAACCTTTAAAGTCTAGACATCTAAACCTTCTTTGATTTCCCTATTCTTTACTTGGAAACAGTAATTTCTAGTCTGTCACATCCTGGTGGCCTACCTGAATATTCATACCACTCAACAATATACTACAATGATACTTATACAAGGTTCATTCTATAAATCTGTGCAGATATTACTTTATAATATACTCATTAGCAAGTATGTCCGCGATTATGGGTATAATAATATAGAATGCGTAGAAATCCACCGGGTCTAAAGAGAGTGGACATTGGACAGGCAAAGCCGGTTATGAAGTACAGGGGACTGATGAACAAAGGTATGTTACAGAGCGACCATTGCCCTCAATAGTACCTAGTTGACCCCCAATGTCACATGGCGCAACAAACTTGAAAATACCTACATAATATTTTATGGATATTTAACTAATACCGAAAAATAAAAATATAAAAAATCCTTGGAGCTATGAGCCTAGTTTGCGTGGCAATTTTCGCCAGTACATTATGTGATTTTTCAATCAACATTAAAAAACTGTTTTCTACCCTTTGATAAAGTATCAACGGGATGTAGCGTCAGTCCTCAAAAACGTCCGAACTCATGAGGTCTAATTAGACCCCTTACACAAATAAAATAATTTCTATTTTCAAAATAATTCGAAGCGGCAAAATAGACGTCTCTAGACTTTTCAATCTAAATTAGGCTTAAGAGCGGCGACTTAGAGTCTTTATATCAAAATCTTTAAGTTCGTCATTGTTGGTATTACCTATATGAGTATCGGTCAAGCCTAAACATTATATTCTGAAAATGTATCCTTTAAAACAAAAAGAAATAATAAATTTTCAAATCGATTTATAAAATAATAATAAATAATACAGCCGAATTGTTTAAAATCAGCCCTGTTTGTATAAACTGTCCCTCTGCTGGGCGCGGGCCATCTTCTCATTGTGAGAAGGGTAAGGCCATACTCTGCCACGCTGGCCAAGTGCGGGTTGGCAGACTTGGCAGACTTCACACATCTTCAAGAACATTGTGAACTCTAAGACGTGTAGGTTTCCTTACGATATTTTCCTTCACCGTTTGAAGTTGGTGGCAATCAACAATACGCATATAACTTCGAAAAGGCCGAGGCGTGCCTCCAGGGTTCGAACCCAGGACCTGCGGATCGCAACACCGGAACACCGGAAATACTTTAAAAACACAAAAAAATTGAGATAAGTATCAAAACTCTCCGACAAACAAGTATAAGTTTAGAAAACTCAAAAACCCCCGACAAAGAAAAACGGCTTTGATTTTGAAAAAAGTTAGATCAAAATCGGTCCATTCGTTTCAGAGCTACGACGCCACAGACATGCACACAGATACATATACACACATCAAACTTCTAATACCCCTCTTTTTGGGTCGGGGGTTAAAAATGAATAAAATCAGAAAATGTGGTAAAAAAATTTGGCTTACGGACGATAATTTAACGTGATAACGATGCGTCACAAGCCGCACGCTTAGGCCGATCGTGCCTTTCTATCGCTTGTTCCACGCTCTCGCTTGCACGCTCGGCTCAGACGGAACAATGCGTGACAATGAGTCATGCTTTTTCGTGCGTGCAGCCGGCGTTCATCGATTTATAAGATGTTATCACGTCAAACGCTGAACATGCATACAAAAGTTATGAGGAATGATTGTCATGTAACCTATCAATATCAAGCAAGTCTCAAGTGACGTTGGAATAAATTACGCCTCATCAAAACAGCAATAACTATTTAAGTAAATATTATTCAAATATATTGATTTCGTTAGAAAATTAACGGTTAATCACCTCACTCACAAGTCACAATAACATACGACATATTCTATTTTGGTTGTGAGCACTCACTCAAACACTGATTCTATATTACATGCATGATCGCGACAGCAGGTCACCGCGTGTTGGTTGTTTTTCTATATACTATGTAAACTTATCAAAGAATTTAATGTAAAATAGAACAGACACAAACAAAATAGTCGTCAAAGCTCGTCAAAGCTCATCACTGTCTAGCAGACAATTGAACAAGGTGTAGAATGTAGATAGTGTCCTGTAGTTGCTATTGTCTAATACATTTAGTACATACAGGGCGCTAACACTTATATTTATATACATATTTATCTTTTATCGTATTACATAAAGGTCTACTATGAATCGATGTCGCTTTATGACGTATAGAATACGCTGCGCAAGAGTGATCGAGGACCACAACTACATAGGGTTGTCAACCGTACTATAATATATATATATACCTTTGTACTATACTTCGGCTGGCCGTACTATATACTGTTGGATTAATATAAAGTACGCAAAAATATTATAGTTTTGACGGGAACGTCATGGAAACATGTCGTTTTATCTTCCTAAACTTGTGTCTTATCGAATATTAATGCTATAACAAGTATGTTTATTAAAAGAAAATCAAAATACCCGACTGCAGAAAAAGCAGTTTTATCAGTCTAACTTACGATTTCGTTACACTTGATACGCTGTTGAGTGTACGTTTTTTATGTGAAAGTATGCGTAAAATCAATGTAAAATATTATAAATGCGCATTCTTTAGAATAATTATTGTAAAGTCATTTGTTTGTTACGAAATAGTTCGTTGAAGGTTACAAAAAAAACGAATTTTATTTTATTTTTGTGTTTTGTATTATTACAAAATATTATAGCTTATGAGACTCTGGAAATGAAGACAAATCTAATGACACCTTGCATATTAAAATCGGACAAGCCGTTTAGGCTGTAGGATGTCATATAGAAACATACATACATACATACCCTCATAAATACAAAGATGTATCTCTGTCTCTGTGATATATTATATGTTACTCATCTTCACTGACAGGACGTGGCTTTCCCCCCTCCCTCTCTCCCTCATCTCCCGTCCCCACTCCCTCCCCCTCCCAAAACTAGCACTATACGATCTCTATTGCTCACTAAACTACTACACAGTAGTAAACTAAAATCATTATCGCTATCTACTAACACCACAACATATATAATAATTAAAAAAATTACTTTGTATTGTCACATTATCCTACAAGGACTTCTATGATAAACCTAAATTATCAAGATGGAATAATGATTATGTAGATACAAAAATAAGTATTTGTAGATAAAAAAAATATATCTTTTTTATCTAGACAATCATAATTCGTAATATCATGCGTGTGATAATAATTATAAACTATTATTTAACATAGCTACGAATTTGAGTGACAGTGACGGAAGATTTATTATTTTTTTCACACCACCTGCTCAATAATGTTCCTTTTACATCATGTATAGAGGGTCCAAAGTACTACATTTACGCCCTAGGGCTGTAATGTGTGGGAATTCATTACATCACACTGTGATATAATGTGAATTGAATTTAGAATCTAAGCCTACTAGATTGTCAGAGTCCAATCAGAGATGAATACTTCTGCCATACCGGCCCATAACAAACAGAATTCACACGAAAATCGAACTGGCAACCGAGAATAGAACATAAAAAAGAAATAAAACAGGCACGAATACTGCAACCAAAGAGAATAAAATATGCTACAACTGTAACATCTGTTGATTTTTTGATATTGTACGGTTGTTTTTTTATATTTTTACTATGGGAAACTTTAGCTTGGCCACTGATCCCGCTTGTTTTGAACGACATTTACGGTCTACGATGGAACGCGCTTGTCTAGAAAAACTCTATTTGAAGGGTACAGGCAAATAACAGGGAATGTCACTTTTTTTTGTTGGAATTATATCTTTGTCTATGGTATATTAAATTCCAATAATTAGAATTCAAGTCAAGTAATTAGGACATTTCCTGTTCTATGCCTGTACCCTTCATTTTATTTACGATTGTGACGTCCCGATTTATAATGTAGGTTTAATAATGTCTATCAAAGAAAACCCATTCAGGTAGTGTATGCAGCAAGTTTTGAAGTTCGTGCGTTAAAAATAACAAAGCGCTCTGTTAAATGATGTAGATTCAAAACCATTTCTTTTTATTATCATGCAGTAGGTAGGTGTGAAAAGTAGAGTATGTACCATGGGGATAAAGGTGTTTTTGTCTTGGGCGACCTTGAATCCCTCGTTCCACTTCGGATTCTAGTCTTATTCGGTGTTATTAACTCTTTAACACCCTCGCTACGCTCGGGTGTTAACCCTTAAATCCAACGTTACACTTGGGATTCAATATGTCGCCCGTGACATAAAACACTACTTTAACCCCTTGGTGCATAATCTACTATTTCAGCATGTGCCTAATACACAAACAATGTATTGTAAGTGTTTTCTTTATTACTTACTGCAACAATCTACTTGTGAGAGATTAGTATCCATATAAACAGAAAAAAAGAACAGAAAAAATATTTGACTAAAAATATGTGACTTTTAGACCCATTTAATCAGAAAAAATAACTACTTTCGACAGTTTATTTTATCAAAATTAATACCAACAAAAGGTAAGAAATATGGTGGGTAAATTATTTGCGCTTATTTGTATTTAATGCGTGTGATCACTTGATCAGAGCTTTAGTATTAAACTCCTCGTGTCTGAGTCATAGGAAGCCCACAAAGTGTAGTAAGTAACTAGGAACTACGTCCGAGGATGGCTTTACATTTTACAAAGATAGAATTACAAATCTCAGAAGCAAAATACTGTAAGTGGAGTGTAAGTATAATAAGATGCTATTAGATTCGTCTTTACTACATTAATAATAGTTATTTTTTAGTAATAATAATACTGATGGCCGATGGGGCTGAAAACTCGCATTCACTCACTCGCACCGGCATGCGCAGCGTAGAAAAACCAGTCACGAGATGGATAGATGACCACGGTCAAGTGGCGGGAAGACGCTGAATGCAAGCCGCTTCCAATTGGTCATTTTGGAAATCATCTATGGATTCCATGGAGGCCTATGTCCTGCTGTGGACTTGTTATGGCTAATATGACGATGAATACAACTCCCGCAAAAAATAAAAATGTAACGCTTGCGTAAAGTTCAACGAACATTTTTGCAATAATTAAGTGATTTTACAAGGAGTATCTAAAATATTGCTCATTGCTCATTTGAATTCATTTAACAGTGGCTTTTTATTACTTTCTCACGAAAACGTACAATCGACATCATAATTATACAGTGTAATGTAAGCTTAACAAGTAACAACCACTTGACCAATTTGGTTCATTTCTACCACAAGTTGTAATAATTATGTTCTTTATCTACCTACCAAATAACATTAAAATAGGTGGGTAATTAGCGCCGCAATAAACTTCCCCCTTTTTATGGGAACCACCCCTCCTATCAAAAATCACAGACGATTTTTTTTTAAGAACCTAGACGCCAAGTTTCATCAAAATTGGTTCAAAATTACGCCCTGTACGCGAGTACGAACATACAAACTCAGAAACAAACTGACAGATGAAAGAAAATTTGGCCAGTTGATGCAGAGACGCTTCCCTCGCTCGGTCAATAAGTACTTATTTACTAAAGTACCTAATTAGCGTTACTTAGTTAATTATTCACATTTACAAGCATATCAACAAACCTACACATAAGATTATAGAATCAGAGAGATATATATATACATATATATTTTATTCAATGATAGGCGTGCGCTTGACCGTCAACTCACCTGGTGTTAAGCGACAGTTACCGTCTACGATGCAGCGCGCTTGCCTAGAAGAAACCTATTCACTCGCGATTTGAAGACACCTAGATTATATCTATTCGGAAAGACCCATTCAGGAAGCGCATTCCACATTTTGGCGGCACGGACAATGAAAGTGGAGCCAAAGCGTTTCGTACGTGTTTTCGGAATACCAACCATGTATCGATGTCGCTTTTTCGTGCTTCTTATTGCCCGATAGAAAAATGGGCATGGGCGAGAATCAATAATTGAATTCGTAGATGAACTAGCTGGGGCCCGCGGTGTCACCCGCGTACTAATGAACAACAGTGATGATGATGATAAAGTATAGCATATGTCCTTTTTTAGCTCCTAAACAATGTCTGTGCCAAATTGCATAACGATTAGTTCAGCCGTTATAAGGTATCAAACAGACAGAGAGAGAGACGACACACAAGTTTATTTTGCTTTTATAATAAGTATTTAGGCCAGTCAAATCTTACAAAAATAAATAAAAATCCCTGAATTCGCAAAGTGTGATGTAAAAGCTACACTCGAACAAAAATTATCACATCAAGCTTAATATTTCGCAAATGGATACCTAAAAAATGGTTTTCCCACACCTTCAATGATTTTTGATTATCTATCCAACGATATCCCATACGATGGGATAGATGAGAAATAAAAAATCATCCCCATTTTACGTGTAGGGGAGGTACCCCAAATTTTTTTAGCTTGGCCTGTTTATTTGTTTGTTTGGGTCAAATTTAGTAATTGAAATTTTACCCCCTTGCAGTTGATGGATCGATCAGAAATTTGGTATACACCTTTAGTCCTGATGACAATACAATTTATTATATTCTGTATTATTGTAAATCCAAGATGGCCGCCGCCACAAAATGGCGGATTTCATATTTTAACACAACCCCATAATATAGGTATCAAATGAAAGGGCTTTTCTAGTAAAATACAGTAAATACATTACCTACATCATTATCTTTCTTTTCAATAAAATCGATTTACTTACATTAAAAAAAAGACGTGTGGCACTCGGAGACTGCCGCGGTAAAGCTATTGCATAATAGCTTTACGCGCGGTGTGTTAGGTTATTTTCGTTACGGAATTTCTGGATTCGGTCTCCACGCTCAAGGCCCGCGATAGAAGCTATGCAATAGCTTAATAATTAAGTAAGTACTTGTAAGATTTTAAACTATAATTAGTTTTTCTATAATATGAATCATTCATTGCATTCAGAACACTTTCTCAAATATTAATGACTAATGGCGTAAGATGGTCTAGTAATAAATTATTTCCTTAAAGAGTTATTATTCCATTTCTTCTAAGCATTCATTTTTTTTAGATTATCCTACATTACTTTAGTACTTTATTATTATTTATTTTTAATTTTTCATCATGTAAATTCTCAACCAATGAATATTTCAACCATCTCACTTGTATGATAACTTGATAAGCTATCTGTAAACTGTCAAAGTTTATATTCTACACTTTATCAGTAGATTCCACTAGTGTCCAATCCAGATTACTCCTAGTATGTTGATAAAATCATTGCTTGCAACCTATCTATGACATCGCATTCTACATTACTTGCAACGTTGGCACACCTATCTATGACATCGCATTCTACATTGCTTGCAACGTTGGCACACCTGTCTATGACATCGCATTCTACATTGCTTGCAACGTTGGCACACCTATCTATGACATCGCATTCTACATTACTTGCAACGTTGGCACACCTATCTATGAGATCGCATTCTACATTATTTGCAACGTTGGCACACCTATCTATGACATCGCATTCTACATTACTTGCAACGTTGGCACACCTATCTATGACATCGCATTCTACATAATAAATGGAAGAGGTAAACTGGTTAAAAAAATAGTAGGTATCCAATGTTGGGCAAACAATTATTAAATTATTATACCTTATTTTTCCATCTCCTTTCTACTACAGAACAAGTAGAAAATCAGCACACTACCACCCATATACCTATTGTAGATTTACCCAATATTCGTACTAGACGTAAAAAAAAAACAACAAAATTTTACGTTTCTTAACGGAACAGCGAAAGATTGGAACAAATTGCCGGCTTCTTTGTTTCCTCAGTTTTACAACATTGGTATTTTCAAGGTCAGAGTGAATAGTATCTTCTACGTCTACGTGCTTCATCTCCGACCACATCGTCGCTTTCCAACAGGCGAGTTGGTGGCCAAACGCGGACTTAATCGTGTTAAAAAAATCGGTGTAAATTGTATATGTGAATGGAAAATCATATAATAAGATAACTATTTATTTTATTCCTCTTTCAGGCAAAGAGTAGGGTGGCGCCGCTGTATCGCTCACAACACCATTTTAAGTATAACATTACTGAAATTACTTTTGATAAATATTCTACTTTTAGCTTCATAAGAACAAAATTACGATGTATAAAAATAGCTACTATTGTTGGCAGTTATTTTTATATTATTCTGTTATTTTGACCGGCGGTGTCATTCTACTTTTTGCCTTCAATTAGCAATATTGAACGATAACCTTTTTTTTCTAGTTGTAGTTCAAAGACCAGTCCGACGGTGGCATTTTTATATGTACTTATAAAGTCTGTATTTGGATACTTGTCTTATAAAGAAAATAATGGTGGACTATAGACAAGCAAAAACGTGTAATCCATATTTTAAATGGTTTTACCTGCTGCTCCTAAAGTTATGAAATCTGGTAAATATTCTGTTCTGATCATCATGTTTTATGTACCTACCTACATTATAACTCCATGGTTCTTAGATGCAACGCGAGTCTTAAGTATGTTTATTGTTTTCATTTCCTATTCTCAAATCAAATAAAACAAATTGTAAGTAGTATACTATAAAAAAAAATACAATCATTAGCATTGCAAGAGCTCCACGTGAATTCAAAAACCATTTAAAAAGAACATGGCAACAGTGGCTAAATAGAACACACCTGCAGCCAAAACTACAAAAAAAACGACAACTCACTTGTTTTTTGAACGGCGTAATCCATTTCGATTCCTTCCCCATATTTACAAACTATACCAACGTATGTCCACTCACTAGCACGGCACGATTCTGACTGAACTAGCGTGTGTCGAATACGTAATTCTCGTAGCAAGCTATGGATAAGTATTTTATCGATATCACATCGAGATTGGATTGTTTAAGTGTTGATACAGCCTAATCCAGTTATTCGGTACGCGTTTTACGTATCCGAACTGTGGTATGATCACTGAGACTTTTTTATCAATAATTATCATGCAGGAATTACTTTTTATTACGTAGCATAGTGCAAGGGTCCCCAAACTATGCGCGGCGGTGGCCGTAGAGAGTAGAGTAATAAAGAGGAGCCAATGCATGGCCGTAGGCAGGGGGGGGGGGGTTTGGGGGGTCCAGACCCCCCCGAAATCCTGGCCATTATAAAAATTCTACCAGGCTTCAATAATTTTATAAAATGCTTCAAAAAGTTTCGCGCTCGCTTCGCTCGCGCATGTTTGTTTCATATTGATCTTTATTTGTATTGATCATTAAAGTGCCGTGAACTTTCTAATACGAGCAAATAATTCACTAAAAATAGCCACTAACCAAAAATTTTTGCGCGTTCTTGTAGATATGTTTGTAATTTTCTATAAAGTCATATATTTAAATTGGCAATCAATGCATTCAAATGGTTGTATTTTACCAGTCGGGTATTTCCTTTTAACACAGTTACTTGTTTGATTCATCTGGTCCACGAAAATCTAAGACTCGCTAACACGATCAATGAATCCAATCACTTCCATGATTTAATATTAAAAACCTTTAAAAAAATCTTTTATTTTGACATGGAAGTACTGTGGGTTCATTAATACGAGAAATAAAGCATATTACTATAAAAGCACTGCTAAAATTTTCGCGCTTGCTTCGCTCGCGCATACTTTTTACCTATTTTTGTTTATATTTAGGTCATGCAAGCGCTGAGTGCTCGTTAAAACAAAAAAAATATTTTTTTATTACTACCCAAACATAATAGCACATTTTGCTATGACAAACTTGGTATTCATTTGGGACATTAAAGTGCTCATTTTTTTACGCTCGCACATTATACGTAAGATATGGGACAACATGGCCGCAGACTCTGCCTCCCCCCCCTTCCCGCTATGTGAAGGCTATAAGCTATGCCCATGTCCATTGCTGAACCCCCCCCCCCGAAATGAATTCCTGGCTACGGCCCTGAGCCAATGATATGCTGTAGTTGAAACTCTTCCGGAAACTAAATGCAAGCGTCGATCTAGGCTCCACCTAAATTCACTTCACAAGAAGAAAGTCACATTGAGCTTCATTACCCAACGTTCAATATCTCTAAGAATTCTCATTCTATTTTCAATTAATTTTAGTAAAGCGTATACGTTTAATTTTAGTAAAGCCGGTTTTGAACCGATATCCAAAAGGAGGTTCTCAATTCGACGATATGTGTTTTAGTGTAGACTGGAGGTGCATCCTTATTTTTTTTATCAAAATCAGTTCAGTACTTTAGTTTTTATAACAAAATAACTAAAAAAATGTCATTCAAGTAAACGAAAAACTGTAATTAATTAATTTGGGTTGTCAGTTTTCATAATTTGCCAGTTTGGTTAATTCATCAACCATGGATTTACTTGCTCTTCAATATAATGAAAATCTTTAAATCACCAGTCTTTAAGGGGCAAGTTCCTTTATTAACTACAACAATAAATATACAAACTACTTACTTACCTAAATAAACTACTAAATAATAATTAGAGTTTAAAAAACTGAAGCAACCGACTTCTCATGGATGCCATTGTCAGAACTGGATCAAATTGAAATGGGACCACACGAGAAGCACCACATTCAAATAAAAAAATAATCATCAAAATCGGTTCACCCAGTCGAAAGTTCTGAGGTAACAAACATTTAAAAAAATACAGTCGAATTGAGAACCTCCTCCTTTTTTTGAAGTCGGTTGAAAAGCAAATAGATTAGCCCCAGTTAAAGATAAATCATCCAATTGCTCAAACGCAGTAAAAGTTGGCAGCGTACAAAGCATGCTATCAACATTTCCAGTTTTCCTAATTCGCCGGATTTAATTAGTTATAGCTGCAGCTGTCAAAGATCAATACGGAAGAAGAATAAATAAATATTTGTGGACATTTCACATTTCAAGAAATAAGAGTAGGTACCTAACAGTGTCAAACTTTAAATAAGAGTAGGTACCTAACAGTGTCAAACTTTAAATAAGAGTAGGTACCTAACAGTGTCAAACTTTAAATCCTTACATTTCGTTACAAAGACTCAAGAAGAGAGAATACTTAGTGAGTAGGTACTTTAAAATAACCTAGGATGCTTTACTAGCAAGAATCATTTTTTGGCTTAAAGTATTTACCTGGGTACTTAATCATTTGCCTGTTTTAATCGACTTCAAACAAGGAAATTATCTTGAATATTGAGTAGATACGGTAAATCCCTTTTTTATTCGATCTACATTTTATTATACCATGCCATCAGCCATGGTTCCATGTCTCTATTCTATTTGTTTTTGTAGAGTTGAATGAACTGAGGAGCCCATTCAATTTGCTGCATGGCGGAGTCACACACACGCTTGGAGGAGAAATAATATATATTCTCCTCTAAGCACACATGTATGTTATGCTACCTGAGACGCCCAGTTAGGTAGGTAGGTAGAAACCCAGTTTTAATTAAATTAATTAAAATTTTAATTTAATTTTTCGGTATTATGAAACAGCTTATACATGTTGCAGGAAGACGCTGGGTGCAAGCCGCTTCCATCCGGTCTTTTTGGAAACCCATGGGGGAGGCCTATGTCCAGCAGTGGACTTCTTATGGGTGGAATGATGATATTTTGTGTTTTAATGAAATTCTATATTTAACTAACAATTTTAAAAGCATATAAAAAGTAATTAATTTAAATTAATTAATTTGTGTTTTTGTTTTTTTTGTGGATTTTTGTTTCATGGGGGAGGCCTATGTCCAGCTGTGGACTTCTTATGGCTGAGATGATGATGATGATGAGTATTTTGTGGGGCGTTTTTTTCTCTCAAAATCGATTTTTTTCTTTTGGATTTTAAATGATCGAGTAAAGTACAATATATCGTGTTTGGAACCGCGGTTGATTATAACTAAAACAAATATGTATTTGTAAATTCTGTTTTTCACAATTAGATTTATTTTGATATAAAAATATTTGCGAAGCGTAGATTCTCTGAAAGGTCAACACTCTGGCACGCTGCCACGCTGTTACGTTTTATACGTAATTATAGGAAGGCGCGTAATAAATAGTACGTAAGTGTTTATAGACGGAATAGATGGGCATATTGCTTGGGTTGACACAACGCATCCAGTTGACGGAATAATCAATGGAGAAAAGGAATTATTCTTCTTTTTCATTCTTGAACAGAGTTTTTCCGTGCGTATAAATGGAACAATTTTTGGCTGTCTATCTGTTTTACCTTTATTTTACTGGATCTTTTGAACTGTATTGGCAAGAACTTATTGATTGTTTATTGTGAATCTATGTTTTTATGTGTTTTCCTGAATCCCCCGAGGTGCATAATGTAACCTGCTCTATACAAACGGATTTATTTTTACCCCACGGCGTAAGAAGAAGGGTTATGTTTTTCGAGTGTATGTAAGTATGTATGTTTCTAAATGATAGCCTACAGCCTAAACTGCTTGACCGATTTTGATGTGCGAGATGTCGTTAGATTTGTCTTCACTCCCTGAGTGTCAAGCTATATTTTTTTGGAATAAATCTCTCGCAAAATTAAAAAAATATTTATTTTTCGTAACTTCCAACGAACTTATTCGTAATAAATAAGTGATTTTACTAGAATCTTTCTAATGAATGCGTATTTATAATCTTTTATACCGATTTTGCGCATATTTCTCACAAAAAACGTACGCTAAACAGCATAGGTAATAAGCGTAACGAAATTGTAAGTTAGCCTGCAGAAGCTGCTTTATTGCAGTCGCGTATTTTGTTTTTCTTTTAATATAGATACTCGTTACAGACTATTGTGCTAAATAGAAATTTTGTTCCATTTACGACCCTTGCATACACAAAAACTTTAATATAGTTTGTATTACTAAAGTTAAAGTTTTAAGTTTTAGTCATTTCCATCAGTAATAAAATCAGTCCGTCTGTGATATTATCTTAAGTATGCAAATTCATAAACCATTTTAGAAGAGTAGATACAATTATCTAACGAAGTGAAATTCGACACGACATGTGATTTGGCACAAGCTTTAGAATGTAATTAATAGACACAGCCGACTACAAGATAAATATTTTTAGGAATACAAATAATTTCTTCTATAATAGAAAAAGTGCAAGCAGAATATTACGCTATTTTTTTTCACAGATGGTGAAAAAAAATAGCGAAATAAGTTTAAATTAAATCAGGTGTTTAAAGATTGTGAACACAAGGTACCTTCCAAGTACATCTTTCCATGTGTTCCATGTGTTTTAAAGATTGTGAACACAAGGTACCTTCCAAGTACATCTTTCCATCTGTTCCATGTGTTCCATGTGTTTTCTTTTGTACATTTCGTGATATTCTTACTATTTTAGACATTTATGATTTGAATCAGATAAAAATTATCATCCCAATCGGTTACCTAATGTTTATGGATAGAAAACATTATTTGTAGTTGTATGGGAGATCGTGCGACAACAGTTTTCTTATTTTTTCTCAGTTTTCTCAGCACTATATAAATAGATAAATTGCTTATCAAGCAGAAATTATCTATTCTTGTCTTGGCACATCTCATAATTTGAAGCGCCTGAAATTTTCGTGTTACCGACGAATACACGTCAGACGTCAGAATTGATACAACATTGTGAAAATGAAGTTTTTCAGGCTGATAGTGGAAGCTAGCATACAAAATGATCAGGCGTTCAAAACGTACTATAACATGTTTCCAATTTCCAAGGACAGGTAAATAAATTAGATATTAGATCAATCGATTATCTTGCTAATACTCTGCTCTAATCAAATTTTATTACAACTGATACAGAGATAAATAAAGTTTGCCAGAGGAGATGATCTCTTTCGACAGCAGCTTTAAGCTAAACCCTGAAGAAATCCTGAACATGAATCTAAATAAGAGGCAGCGCTCCCAAGCGAGTTTATTAGTTCATTTTTAACCGACTCCTAAAAAGGAGGAGGTTCTCAATTCGTCCGAATCTTTTTTTTAATGTATGTTACGCGATTACTCGAAGACACCTGGACCGATTTGAAAAAATATTTCTTGTTTGATATACTTCCCAGTTAGTCCCATTGAAATTTTATCAAATCGGTTCAGTATTTTGGTTTTTATAACAAAATACTTAACTAGAAAAATATGACATCCAAGTGAACGAACTGCGTATTTTGAAGTCGTTTTTTTTGTTGTTTTTAAAACGATGACTTGTGACCTAGGCGTTCTTCTTCTGCTGGAGACTGGACAGATTGCCTTCTTGGCCTCCTCGTATAGTTATTGGTTTGTGTATCGCGTAGTCAAGGGCGGATCCAGGCTGGGCTGAGTCTTTTGTATTTTTGAGTCTTGTCAGTACTGTGACAACATTAACAGCAAATTAGCATATGAATACTTAAAATTTGTTAAAAAGTTTCAAAAATTTTCGCGCTCGCTTCGCTCGCGCCTAATTATTTCCTATTTATTTTACCCGACTGCATACGAAGGAGGGTTATGTTTTTCGAGTATATGTATATATGTATGTGGGTATGTTTCTATATGATTGCCTATAAGCCTAAACGGCTTGACCGATTTTGATGTGCGAAGGTGTCATTAGATTTGTTAGAACTCCAATAAGCTTTTTCGTAATAAATAAGTGATTTCACTAGAATTATTCTAAATGATGCGCATCTATAGTCTTTTACAGCGGTTTTGCGCACACTTTCTCATAAAAATGTATGTTTATAATTTTCTATAAAGTCCTATGTTTAAATTTAATTACGAACAAAACGAAATTACGAACGAAAATTAACATAGATTTTTAACATACTGTGGTCTGCGCTCGCTTCGCTCGCGCCTTATATTTATTCCTATTATTTCCTATTATTTTTACCCGACTGCGTAAGGAGGCAAATCTCAACGGAAAGCCTATTAAAATGTTCGCGCTCGCTTCTCTCGCGCATTTAATTATTTATTTTCATTTTATTTATTTATTAATTATTTATTTATTTACCTATGTTTATTTACTGGGGCCAAACACTCCCGAGATATAGCGATAAATATATAAAACACTTAAATCATTGTAGTACATGGCTAATGAGTTTTTTCGTAAAGTAGTTTAAACAAAAAATACTTGCCAAGTAGTTTTTTATTTTTAATTACAGCATTAGCTACGAAACCCTACGATACGTGTTTCGACACCGTCTTGGCTACTTATTTACTGGATACTTACAGATTGGTCCCATAGAAATTTCATCAAAATTCGTACAGTAATTTGGTTTTTAAAACAAAATTGCGCATTTTGAAGTCGTTTCTTTCAATTTTGTTACCTATAAGTAATTGTATAATATTCCTTGGATATTGTTAATTATTCTTATCATCCATGATGATTCGTAATTCCCCTAAGATTCTAATATATTATATTATGATAAGCGGGTAGGTACCCCGTAATTTTAAGTGCCATCATAAACTACTTATCACACATTATCAATGCATTGTTGAATGGTCATGTGACGTCACGATTCGAATGGAGCTATAATCCTCCATCCACACCTATTTCGCATGAATCGACAAATATTACTTCTGTAATATTACAGAAGTAATATTACAGAAGTAATATTACAGAAGTAATATTTGTCTAAGAATTATTACAATTATTTTGTATGAAGTAGAGTAGCCCGTTTACTGCTGTTCTTACGGATGGAATTATTCGAAAATAACTCCGGACCTCCGTAGTATTAGGATGATGGCACGAAACCCTCTGTGTTAAATAAACAAGTCTAAATAGAACTAAGTATATGTTGGAATAATGGTAATTGTACTGCTATAGTTCCCATCACGTAAAAAGAACGCTGGTTTGTTCGCGCTTACGAACAAACCAGCGTTCTTTTTACGTATACCAAAGAAACACAGTCATAAAATACAGTCTAATTGAGAACCTCCTCCTTTTTTGAAAATAGGGTCTTTATAATATTAACCACCTGAAAGAGCTTCATTAGCACAAGCTAAAACAGGGTTTTAAATATTTTTACGATATATATTTTTCGGTAAATATAAAAAATAAATAATTTCCCCCTTTTATCTACTAGTTTGTACGGAACCCTCGCGAGTCAGACTCACCCGTCTGACTCGCACTTGTCCGGTTTTTTTTATTTTATGTTCCTTACCACATAACTCCGTCATTTATAAACGATTTTAACTATTCTTTTTTAATGTTTTCTGAGGTTTTCGCGATTGTTACTCATTAAATGAACAAAATGTCCGCCTCAACACTCTGCGACGCGACGCCTAGCGCCTGTTGACACCGCGACCCACTTCTGCGTGCGTAGGGAACATATTAACAAAATGTCAGCCTCAACACTGCGACGCGACGCCTAGCGCCTGTTGACACCGCGATCCTCTTCTGCGTGCGTAGGGAACATATTAATAAAATGTCAGCCTCAACACTCTGCGACGCGACGCCTAGCGCCTGTTGACACTCTGCGACTCGACGCCTAGCGACTGTTGACACCGCGACCCACTTCTGCGTGCGTAGGGAACATATTAACAAAATGTCAGCCTCAACACTGCGACGCGACGCCTAGCGCCTGTTGACACTTTGCGACGCGACGCCTAGCGCCTGTTGACACCGCGATCCTCTTCTGCGTGCGTAGGGAACATATTAACAAAATGTCAGCCTCAACACTCTGCGACGCGACGCCTAGCGCCTGTTGACACCGCGATCCTCTTCTGCGTGCGTAGGGAACATATTAACAAAATGTCAGCCTCAACACTCTGCGACGCGACGCCTAGCGCCTGTTGACACTCTGCGACGCGATGCCTAGCGCCTGTTGACACTCTGCGACGCGACGCCTAGCGCCTGTTGACACTGCAACGCGACGCCTAGCGCCTTTTGACACCGCGACCCACTTCTGCGTGCGTAGGGAATCATCATCATCATCATCATCTCAGCCATAAGAAGTCCACTGCTGGACATAGGCCTCCTCCATGGATTTCCAAAAAGACCGATTGGAAGCGGCTTGCATCCAGCGTCTTCCCGCCACTTGTATGAGATCATCTGTCCAGAATAGGGAATATATTAACAAAATGTCAGCCTCAACACTCTGCGACGCGACGCCTGTTGACACCACGACTGACTTCTGCGTGCGTAGGGAACATATTTTCATAATAAAGAGAAGACTGTCATCTAGCCTCACCTGTGATCACGGATGCTATAAAGTGTTCGAAAAATCATGTCCTAATATTATGTAAAATATACGTGATGAATCCGTTAAAATTTGTTTCAATTCTTTTCTTTTTTTTAAGGATATACCTACTTTCAAATTGGTACCATACAAATTGTTTCTAGTGTACATAATATGGATGAAAATGATGTATTTGTTTTCAGAGCATGGCTTTATTTGTATACTTAAGTACTGTAAGTAGCATTAGGTTATGTTATTACCCCAGTTATTATTACACAGATCATTTTACTGTTGACAAGACACTTACACTTTATAAAATTCAGTTATTTAGATTTAGATAATAACATATTCTTAAACTGTGCATGCCGTTAGGCGGAATATGGCGTTCTTGTTCGTTATTTTTTCCCAACTCTGTACACCCATGTTCGCAATAAATATATTTGAATTTATTTTTTTTATAAAAATCGGCTCAGTACTTTGGGTGTTAAAACAAAATGGCGTTTTTGAAGTCTATTTTTTAGGTTTTTAAACGATATTATCTATCTCTACTTATTAGAGATAGATAATATAACTATTGATGGAAATAACAAAACAAAAGCAGGAAAATCTCACATGCTTATCAATTATCATCAGATCCTTGTAATCTCAGGAAATGTTTGATGAAACAGTCGTATACAATTAGAGCTAGGATAACAATATGAACAAAAACAAATAACAGAATATCTCAGGCAAATATTAGGTATTCATGTTTTCTTAGGGTTTCCCAATTCAAAGGAACCAAATTTTAACAGATTTATCGCGTATATTTTACATAATTTTATGACCTGACGTTTCGAACCCTGCAGCGTCTGAGTAGCGTATATTACGAAATTAAAATATATGCTAACTATCACGGCTAAGTAGCCTTTACAAGTTAACAACTAATAGTCGACCAACTTGTAAAATGTATTTCGAGAAGTAAGAAATGAAAAATTGGTGCAAATTTAACTCAAACTAACATTAAGTTAACTCGTATGTTCATAGTACACTACCTATCCCTATTTAAAGTTCACATAAATTGTAATGTGTAACTACGGAACCCTACTTTGCGCGTGGCACGATATGCACTTGGTCGCTTATTTTTACCCGACTGCGTAAGAAAGAGGGTTATGTTTTTCGAGTATATGTATGTATGTATATTTCTTTGACACGCCCTAGAGCCTAAACGGCTTGACCGATTTTGATTTGAGTGGTGTCAATAAATTCGTCTTAGTTGTGAGAGTGACACTGGGTACATCAAAATTAAAAAAAATCATAAGTTAGGCTGCAAAAACCTCTATTCTGCAGTCGGGTATTTTGTTTTTCTTTTAACATTGATACTTGTTTATAGAATTTTTGTATAAATCCAATAATTAATTTATCACTTAGAGAGGCTATCAGGCGAATAGCCAAGTTGGCATGACCACGTCAATAAACATAAATACCTACAAACATACTTAAAATCAGTTTAGAGATACGCATCATTGCTATAGTATCTCGTAAAGTGCATTTTTATAGTGAACGCGCGCAGCTGTCTCTCTCGCGCATAACAACATTTTTAAAAACTAATAAAATTTATTTTTATTGTCACAAACGGGTTTCTCACGTTTAATTTGGAGCCGATATCTCCAAGAAAATCGAATAAACATTTGTGACAACCTTTGAAAATTGAATAAGTCGTGTTTGTGTTATTGGTGAGTGAGGGATATTAGAAAAGTGAGAAATTAATTTGTTTATTTTCATGTACCTACTTACAACAGGAGAGAAAATTATGTTCAACCCCTAAATTATCCGCAATTGATAATTATTTTGTGTTAATAGGGATGGGATATCTCGCGAAGTGCGTTCGCTCGCGATTTAAAGACACCCAGATTATATCTATCGGTAAAAGAGCCACTCAGAAACATTGAACTACATTGAAACTCAATGCTCAGGAAGCGTATTCCACAATCTAGCTCCGCATATGAAACTGTTCGGGTTTTTGGAATATCCACCATGAAATGGTGACGCTTTTTCGATTTTCTGACTGTCCGATAGTAAAAAGGGCAAAGGGAAATTAGATGATGCAGACCAGATACCAGTCTTGGATTTGTCAATAGGCCGCAGCCTAGGGGCGGCAAATTTCAGGGGACGCCCGATATAGGTCTCATCCTGGTAGTCGATGAGGTGTACTTTTTGCAGTGCGCTCCCGTACTGTAATTAATATGATTTGAACTAGGGTATAGATTTTCAAGATCAGTAGGGGCGGCAAAAATTTAATAGCCTACTGGCGGCAAAAGTGTAAATCCGGCACTGCCAGATACACACACACCGAAATGAATCCTAAATTGTTGTTACTTTGAACTTTAGTGCTATAAAAATGGTGGTGTTTTATTTATTAAGTGTTTGATCAAATGCATGAGTGTGGGCAAGTGAAATAAAACGGCCAAACGTGTCTTTTCACGTTGTTGGCAAAACTCCATAGAAGCTTTCAGTAAAGTCACCATCACTTTACCGAAGCACGACTCGAATTTGAAAATGACTGTATACCTACGTGACTTAGATTGTGACTATACATTTATGACTTGATTTATTCAAGAAACTGGAAGAAATCTTAATACTTGACACTGGCAAATGCTCTAAGCTCAAATTGTATTTGGATACAATAAAGAAAAGTAAAAGGCGCGCATCTAGTCATTATAGGTATACCTAAACAGAAACACTGTTTTGATCAAAACTTAATATTATTTTTCAGTTAGATAAGCAGATTATCTTAATATGCCATCATTAGTTAGGTCATAAAACTGCCGACGTAGCTCTACATAGTAGGTATACCTGTCATGTTGCTATCGATATATCTGATTAGCAGGAAGTCAGTCTTTAGAGAATAGCGGAGAAGGAAGTACTAGTGCAGCTCTGAAAATTGTCTTTAAACCTTTTTTTTGGATATTTAAATTAGTATTAGGATAATAGAATAGTGAAATGGTGTCACCGGCACTGAAACAGGTAATTATATATTTTTAAGCAACTCTTCACATTTGTAGTTAGCTACTATACAAATGTAGTTAGCTATATACAAAGTTTATATATAAACTTTGAGATATATAATATATATGTCTCAGGCTATATAGTGATAGTGTGAGTGTGATGTGTTATGCCGATATACTCCTGATCTCTATTTTTACTTATAAATAGTTTTTAAGCATTTGTAATAAGTACCACAAAGAAGTTATGTTATTGTTTTCTCAATTTATTTCCTTAGTAATTAAGCTATCTCTAATGAGAATTAACATATTATCTAAGTAATATGATGTAAATTTTATAGTTTAAATACTTTTATAATTAAGACTGTGAATAACTCAAAATATTGTACGCCCGAAATGGGTAGACTGTGACACCAAACTAATTTATAACACCATAATGTACCAGTTTTATGCAGTAAAAAAATCTGATTCTGATACTAAGTATGTCCACTTTCAACAAAGATTCCCAGACAAATCGTGCGGAACCCTTCAATGATAAAGATTGAGCTTTGTGGTGGTTATGATGATGATGATGATAATAAAAATATTGAATATGATTTGATTTTGATGAAATTTCTAAGACCAATATGAAAGTAAGTATCCTCTCAAATAAAAAAAAACAAATCGGTTGCTTAATGACGGAGTCATGTGGTAACAAACATGTAAAATAACTCTCCTTCGGCAGTCGGGTAAAACAACTGAAGTATTGAGAACCTTCTCCTTTTAAAAGTCGGTTGAAAGACTTACCAGTTTTGTTGTTTCAGTCATGGATAGTATCAGCAGTGCTGATCAACATGCTTGGCCAGGGGATGCTGCTCAGCTTTTCCACATCGCTGATGCCGGCGCTGGCAGACCCTCACTCATCCATCCAGGCTGACCTGACCACAGCCTCCTACCTTTGTAAGTAATTACTTTAGGTAATAAAAATATACATATAAACTGTTTAACAGTTCAACAATTTCAGCGCTCCTCGAGATAACTTCCCTCTCAGTACCAGTATCGCCTCTATTACCAAATGTTTGATCACGAAGGATATCAATAATCTTTAATCTTTTTAGGGTTCCGTACACAAAGGTTAAAACGGGACCCTATTACTAAGACTCCGCTGTCTCTCTGTCCGTCCGTCTGTCACCACTTCACCAGGCTGTATCTCATGAACCGTGATAGTTAGTTATATATGCACAGAATATTGAGTTATATTAATCACTTTAAAAATAACTAATTAAATTAAAATAAAATTAATATTTAAGGGGGGCTCCCATACAACAGACATGAGTTTTTTGCCGTTTTTATAGTTCATGGTACGGAACCCTTCGTGCGTGAGTCCGACTCTCACTTGGCCGGTTTTTTAACCCCTGACCCCAGAAAGAACGGTGTTATAAGTTTGACGTGTGTATCTGTACTATCTGTATGTTTGTGTTTGTCTGTGGCATCGTAACTTTCAAACGAATGGACCGATTTTAGTCTAGTTTTTTTTTTTGTTTGAAAAAGGATTTCATCGAGTATTCCTGGCTATGTTACATCAAAATCGGCTTAGCCGTTTTTTTAAAGAGGGTTTTTGAGTTTTCTAAACTTATTTATCATTGCTTAATCGTCGAATGTTGGCGCAGCCACCTGTAGGTATACACATTACACATGTTTAATTGAAGCATGTCATTTTTCAGCCGGACTCTACGTTTCACTATTTTGCTGAATATAGCTATTTTGAGCTTTGTATATTGTTTGTATATTACCTAGAAAGAACACCTCAAACATAATGAATTTACTACTGCGTATTGAAAATTCTTTAGGTATGAGTAGGTATTGAAAATAATTATTATATACATTTTTACACAATTTAAAAACCTTCAAAGACTTTGTAGTGTTCGCGGTCAGAACTTATGATCACGAACTGTGATAAGAGTCACAAGACTAGATGATAGATGCCTAAGTAATTTAGTTACGATAGGTATTTTATTTAAAAAAAACACAACAATTTAATTATACTGAACAAGTGTTTGTTTTTTTCCAGCATCAATAGTAGGCCTCGCCGGAATACCTGGATTCTTCCTGTCATCTTTTCTTATGGACGTCTTCGGAAGAAGAATAGCCCACGGTATTGTCATTATCCCAGGCCTCATCGGTTGGACCCTGGTCTACTACGCTACCAATGTCGGCATCCTCATGGCTGGCAGATTTCTTGGAGGAGTCACAGCTGGTGGCACAGTCTCATTAGGAGCCATCGCTATAGGAGAATATACCAGCCCAACACTCAGAGGAATGTTCCTTAATCTCAAAACTGCCTCCGTCTGTTTGGGGGGAATGGTAGTCCATATCCTTGGAAACTACATGACGTGGAGATCTGTGGCTCTATGCGCCGTGGTACCACACGCTGTTTCTATCTTAATCATACTAACTTGGCCAGAAAGTCCATCATGGTTGGCTGGAAGACAGGAGTTCGAAAAATGCAAAGCTGCATTCTACTGGCTAAGAGGAAAAAATGAAACCACGTATAAGGAACTAGAAGAATTGATTCAAGCTCAAATGAACCGACTTAAATGTGCTCCTCAAAGTTCAACGTTCACCGAAAAAGTAATAGTATTTCTGAAGAAATTTACCCAAAAGAACTTTTATAAACCATGTTTTATTATTTTGTTCTCGACGATTCTGCTAGAAACGTGCGGAAGACATACATTTCCGGCGTATGCGTTACAGATCATCGAAGAAATAACGGGCAGCAAGGCTCAGTCTTTCTACTTCACTTTATGCATTGACACGATCATCGTCGCCAGCGCCTTGTTTTCCTCAGCCCTCGTCAGAATTATGAAGAGAAGAACACTTCTCTTTTCGACTGGCTTTATTGCTTTTATCGTCCTCTTTACAGTATGCACTTATTTATTTTTGGCTTCAAGGGACATAATTACAAAAGACATCAAAGTTCCCATTGCACTATTCGTCTTGTACTTTATTTTAGTCAATTTGGGTTGTACTCCCATTCCGATGGCTCTGTTAGGAGAATTATATCCTTTAGCTCATAGAGGGGTTGGATCGTCAGTATCAGGGGTAATTATGTCTCTTGGGGTTATGTTGGGACTTCAATTGACTCCTCATTTGCTCGTCAGTATTAAGGTCTACGGTACATTTGCTGTCTTTGGAAGTGCAATGGGCGTTTCTTTAGTAGTTCTCTATTTCACTCTTCCTGAGACGAAAGATAGAACTTTACAAGAGATAGAAAATTATTTCAACCATGGAAGCTTCAAAGAAAGGGTAAATGAAGATCAGGACGCAACAGTCAAGATGATTTCGTAAATAGGACTGAATTGAATTATTTTGAACGATCTCTTGATAGGTATTGATGTTGATGCTAAGAATTACGAACTTAAAATGGAAGACCAATTCATTGAAAAAAATAAAAAATGAGCCGTAGTCATGGTGCCTGCCAGGTGGAACAGCGAAATTATTGTGTAGAAAATGGGGATGGTTCTCACAGTGGCTCTTAAAAGGAAGCTCAAAGTCACGCAACAAGCTGATGGGGCTGAAAAGGGCTTCTTGTGGCTGAGATAACGATGATGATGCATGAAAGGACAGTATTGTTGCAGTTATTATTTTAAGTTGAGATATGTGGGGAGAGAAAGAGAAAGAGAGGGAGATAGAGGGCGCGCAAATTCCAAGCCGATACGAGTATGTGTTAAAGTGTAGCCACGTCTACAGCCATGTCATACAAAAAGGTGAAACGCTAAAGGCACAAATGTAAGGAAATAACTGCACCTAAAATAACCTAGTCTTCAAACAAAGAATACCTATTTTCAAAATGTTAAGTAAGAGCCTTTAAAAGCAGCGCTTTTAAGTAAACTGATTTACATATTATATTATGTCATGGAGTATTTTATGTTTTTAGTACAATATATTTATGTTTTAAGTGACTAAATTGTCTTTGCCGTTATTATTCTCTAACAAAGAATTAAGTGGTTATTACCACTACCAATAACGTCTACGGTACTAAGACAAATTTATTGCACAATATCATTTTTTATACACCTACGTTAATAAAAAAGTGCATAATATATAAATATTATTTGCTACTAAGTATAAAGTAATCTAGTAAATACCAATAAAACTGAATTACACAAATTACTATAGGAAGTTCGATAAATTTGTCCCTATTCTGTTAGTTTATCTGAGTATATTAGTATAGCTACCTACTTTCAATATATTTTTCACACCTCTTGCTCAAAAAGTCCGTCATTGTAGCGTAGGATTGTAGAGCGAGGAAAAAATAGCATATTTTGCTTTTTTATTTTTATCTGTTACCAAAGAGCCTACATAAACGAAACAGTCTTTATTCAAAAATAGAATAATCATAAATAAAGACTCGACTTATTTCTGTTTCCTAAAAAAGAAGAACATCATATTTTTGAAAATGGAACGAAAAACGGCAATCTCTTTGGAGTATATTTAGGTACATTCTCTTTGCAAACATCTCGTTAAATATCCAGAATTGTACAAATTGTACATTTCATTTTTAATAAAATAAACTTTGAATTACTATTGTATTGGATTATTTTATTTTTTCGCAAGTAAAAGTAGTTTAGAAGTAGAGTGTAACACACGGCGCTAAAACCCATTGTAACTCGGTTTCTATGTAGGTACCTCTACCTCGTTACAATGGGTCTTTTTAGCCCCTTGTTTATCAATCTACTATTTTTTTTACTAGCTTTTATTTCTTGCTTCTTATTTGACCGAGCGGGCGAAGCATCTCTGCATCAACTGGCCAAATTTTCATTCGTCTGTCAGTATGTTTGTGAGTTTGTGATTTGTTTGTATGTTCTTACTCGCGTACAGGGCGTAATTTTGAACCGATTTTGATGAAACTTGGCGTATAGGTTCTATAGATATTTTTTTTTTGTCGTCGGCGATTTTTGGTAGGAGGGGTGGTTCCAATAAAAAGGGGGGAAGTTTATTGCGCCGTTAATTACCAACCGATTTTAATGATATTTGGTAGGTAGATAAAGTACACAATTATTACAACTTGACGTAAAAATAAACAGAATTGGTCAAGTGGTTGTCGAGATATGACAACCAACTTGAGACAGCGTGTAACAGCTAGTGAGGGCGCGTGAATGTGCTTGATGCATTTTAGCGCTGAATAATTTTCTTGATTTAACGTTTTCTCCATTTATAAAATTATTATTTGTTTATATAAGAATTATGTATTAAAATTATATTGATCTTTCAAGGTGCTTATATGGAAAAAATGTTTTTGACTTGTTCTAATTGAGAAATCAGCGAACATTTTATATACGGCCTCCTAAGCCAACTTTATTTATGTATTACTTATGTACAGATGACCCAAGGTGAGCTGCAAATAAGCTCTCTCGCCAGGTCTACTGTTCGTAGAACTACTAGTTGTAACAGACTGCAGGAAAGGGGATTTCGACTGAGTACATTTGTTGTGTAGGCACGTAGGTATGTTCGCCATTATTATTCAGCGGTTATGATTCGATTTCGATGTTTTTTTTAGAATGTTTATTATTTATTAAATGTGCAAGAGTGAATATAGAGAAAACCAACCAAAAAGTATTTGACTACGTTGCCGCTAGGCTTGTTTTAGGTTTCAATATTACTTTTGTCTCGTTCTTTCTACATTTGAGAGAGCAAGACAAATATAAAATATTAATATTGAAATAAGACAAAGAGAATACAATAAGATTGCTAGTAATCCCCCTGAGTGCATTTGTTGACAGCCTTTCGCCCCGCCCTTCGGCCTTGTCATTTTATTGGTTTTATAAATTTTGTAAATTGCAATTAGGTACTAAGATTATTTTTACACTTCATGACTTGTTTGTCTAAGATTAATATATTATACTCACATCAGGTACATACAATGCGACATATTAATACCATCATATTATCATATTAGGTACATACATACGAAGATAAGCACATGTATGCATGTTGTAGGACTCTGAGGAAGAACCTGGGTATACAAGTGTCCTCTTCTCTCAAACTAAGTTATACTATGGGAACTAGATATAATATATTTTTAACAACTTCCAAAAAGAAGGATGTTCTCGATTACAGTTTTTTTTTGTTTGTTACGCGATTATTTCGCCAAATATATCTCGATTCTTTTTGTTTGATGTCACACTTCAGAGGTGGTCTCATATATATTTTATAATTTTTCTTTATTATAATAAAATAAAATAAAAACTTGTTTTTTTTACGCAAGATCTACGACTGACCACTAACTCGCCTGAATGATGCAAATTTCGCTCAGCGCTAGTTTTTACTTTGATTTTTCTGTAATTAAGAGTGTGAGTCGGTTTTTCGGTAAGGCCCTTAATTGCAGAAACAGCAAGATAAAAACGAGCGCTGAGCGAAATTTGCATCGTTATAAAAATTGAGAGTACGGCTGCTGTACTCAAAATTGAAAGGATTCAGGTTTTAGGAAGAGATTCCTGTATTAAGAATGCAAAATAAAACAAACCTTATCTGTGTACGTCTAGAGTTCATTTCTCATCCACATCAATGTACATAGATACACCCATAGCACATAATTTACAATAATGATTGATTTAACATGTACACACCGGTCGTATAACCGTTTTTCAATATGAAGGAAACAGAAAGAGAAAACATATTCGAAAAACGGATATTCAAATATAAGTATATACAGTAGCGGCATACATGAACATACTAAAATAAGGTAGCTATAGTTCAAAAATAATAAAAACCTACTTTTATTAGTGAGTAAGCAAAATAATCATATAATTGAAACTAGTTAAGAAACTACCACATTAAATATGGGAGCATTATTTTTTATAAATCACCACGTTAAAAAACGACAATCGCCAAACATGAATAGGAAAAAAATAAAGAAATGAAAATCTTTTTTTCCTATTAAATTAAATTAAATCTGCATCGTTTCATCCGATAAACAAATTTCTATTCTGTGTCATTCTGAAGAGTGAATATTTTTTAATTATTTTAAGATTTTTCAGATAGTAGGTAATATTGTACTATATATATCAGGGATCATAAGCGGTTAAGGTATAAGGTTACGCTACCGGTATAATAACGGTAGAGGTATAAATTATAAAGGTAGACCGAAAACGGTGATAATAACGGTTAAGGTATATAATAATAACTCTACCGATATTTTGTTATTTTGGTACCGAAAAATAACGCCGCACCGCGCCGCGTCACCGCGTGGCAAAATTCCTATACCTTTATTTTCAGGTATCAAAATAAAAAGGTATGACGTCATACCCTTAACCGTTATAACCTTTATCATTTCGGTATGAGACCCCTGACTATTATTAGACAGGTAGTTATTACTCTTCAGGTTCACATTATCCACTGGGTCAAAACGTCTAGTTACCTATAACGTCCAGTGTGCCAAAACGTAACGACAAATCAGCTGTTATATGCAAAGTTCTTTGACCTGCAAAGTGTTGGAGTTGAAACAGCTGATTTCTTCGTCAATATTTTAGATCCGTAAAACTAAAGTTGACGGAATGTACAGACGCTGCTCTAAAAATGAGGCTAGGTAATATCAACTAACCTACACACACATAGCCATATAGGACGTTTATCTGTAATGCCACTACTGTACATAATTGTATTCATTGGCTTTGATTTTCTTGTACACTTTTTATAATTTTATTTGACGTTTCTGCGTCTTCATTCAATTGGATGTGGAACTTGAACAAAGACGCAGAGAAGAACAACACTTACAATCTATTTCCTTTTATTTATAAATCAGCACAAGAAAATCGGTGCCTTCCATAAATATGTTGTATAAAACAGCATTTGTGGACGTTCTTTGGGCTCTCAAATTAAGTGATGATTATTATAATTATAAAAATTAGCAAACTCATCTAACATCTAAATAAAGACGCTTTTTGAAGGTCTTGTTCTTACAATACGATATATGCAAACTGGAGTATTGCTGACAATGGAGTATTCAGCGTAGTATTTTTGAAGAAAGATACAGTAAAATACAGAATACACATTCGTACATATTAATATTATTGTACTTCGGCAAAATCTTACAAATCGTCCAATACTACATTTAAAAAAGTGTGAAAAATCTTTTGATTTTTTACACAAAACCCTGTGTGAAATATTCATCACTTACTAAATCTTGAAAATCCATTTTTTCAAAAAAAAAAAAAGACGCTACTGCCCCAATGTCACAAATATCCCAGTTTACTCTCTTACTACATTTGAATGGGAATCCTGCTCGATTTAACGAAGTTTAGTCCAATTATCTATATTTATCGAGTGATGATTATTATTTATCCCATGAAAACGCATTTACCCTTCTGCGAAATTATGTTACTATCACGCACGCACATTTAGATAAATCCGCCAGAACTTTGCATCAAGCACATTCAGCTCTTGTAGGCTACACAGAAAGTGTGTATTAAATAAATGTATTCATCATTATTAATTGCTGTGAAACCAACTCTGAATCATAAAAAAACAGCTATGTTATACATTAAAAAAATAACTAAATTGCATAAAATTTACAGAATTATTTCCAGCCATAATGACGAAATACAAAGACTGTCTTTGCATATAGTAAGTAAACTCTTTTCATGTAACCCTGTATGTACAAGGTTAATGTGAAACACGCTTTCACGGAATAACTAATTGCACAGGGTGCGACAACACTATACATCATCCGTCATATGAAAAACCTTAACGACTAACATTTGTGATTTCCACGCGGGAAAATAACACCCTGTTTTAGAAATGAGAACATGTGTGCGAACGTACTCGTGAATGTGGCGTATTTACTCTTACTACACATAGAAAAAAATATTGTTACACCATTTTTTTGACCCGAACTGCACAAAGTATATATTTCCAGCGATGTATCCGGCTTGACCGGCTTTGATACGCAAGGTTTAGTTTGATCTGTCTTTACTCTTAAGTGACAAAGATAATTCTGTTTTGACTATGGTATTTCGTCTCATTTTTCAATAATATTCATTTAATATATGTGTATGACCTTATCCTGCTGTTAAGAAGCACGCAAGGAAAAACTGACCTGAAGACATCCAAATTACTTATCGATTTGCTTTTTCATTTATTACTATTCGACGTAGACTGTGCTAAAGCGCCACTTTAGCTTCTACTTCATTGTTCAAACGCAAAAAATAATAATTATAAATGTTCATAGCGTAAAAGCACACAAGAATAGTTTTTAACATTACTCTTTGCTACGTGACATTGGCGGAGTTATGATACACTCATAAAAGCCAGTAACCAAATGTTGAAGCAGAAATACGCCATTATACTTAATAAAACACAAACGACTTACGTCATGTAACAGAAGTAATGAATGAAAAATAAAAACTTTATAATAAAAAAAATAAACCTTAAACTATTTTTTTACCCCTCACAAATTCACACCTAACGCAACAATAACATTTAGAAAAAAACGCGTTATTACGTCTATTATCACTAAAAACATAACAAAAATAACGTTAATTGCTAAATATGCGATACTTTTATTTTTTTGATACTTTTTGTATAATTTTTGCAGTTTATACTATATATATACAATTTGAGAAGGTGGGTTTCCCTGTTTTAGGGTTATAAGAAAAAATAATGTATTTTAGAATGATTTCAAGTTTCACGTCTGCCCTTTAATAAAAATCTATGATTTATTTTCAATTTTTATTTTTTTTTATTTCATACTAGGCTTGTGCTTGACCGTTAATTCGCCTGATGTTAAGTGACCATTCCCGTCAACGATGGAGCGCAAATATTAAGAGATTATTAACTAGCACTTGTCCATACAAAACAAGAAACTGTTTTTTGTCCCTAACCATTATCAAATTTCAGTTTTTTGTTTTAAGTTATGAGAATCATGACAGACTAGGCTTGCGCGGACATAAAATTAAAACATAAAAGGAATAACCAATCCATTCATGTTTTCAATAATAATAAAAAAAAACATTTACCGTTTTAGCCATTTAGTGAAAAAAAATTCTTGTTCCGTTTTCGCGCGCGACAGTTTCCGTCTGACGGAAGTTGACAAATAATGTTTTAGCCAAAATGTGTTTACTAGACGTTTATGAATGAAACAATCTATGTTCAGAGGCGGAAACGATTTTATCTCTTTGTATGGACAAGTGGGTTCTGCCTACTGCAAAAAATATGGAGTACGCTTCCTGAGCACACCTTTACGAAAGACATAATCTGGTGTCTTTAAATCACGTATGAATCTGACCAAATGTCGCTTAACATCAGCAGAGTTGGCGGTCAATCATTAAATAAAGAAGTTGCTTCTAAGGAAATTTGTAAGTGGAAAATAAGATTTTTCGGGTATATGTGTGTAATATACAGTTTATTATAGAAGCCTAAACGGCTAAGCGAATTTTGTAGTGCAAAGTGTTGTATACTTTCGGGGTGTTACATGTATGCTGCATTTTTAATCGTGTAATTTTTTGTATTATTTTGAAAATGTACGCTGCAATTTTACCATCGATTCTGGGCAGACGTGTTGAAGACGATTTTTTTATATTTATATTACGCTTACGCCTAACAACAAACTAATGTAACGAAAATAATACAATAATCAGATCCGATATAGCAGCACAATTTCGACAGTCTGATTATAAGCTTTCAACATATAGGTACGGCACGAAACACGTTAGTGACATTTGATTTATGCTCAAAATATTCAGACAGATTCTCGCCGGCATGAAATGTTACTTTTGAAAATAAGATTTATTGGCATTGACTAAAATAACGTTTATCAGTATGAATTGATTCCTTGTTGTCTTAAAACAAGGAAATAATTGAAGCATTGTTGTCTTAACAAGGTGAGAATAGGAGCCTTGTCGTCTTAACAAGGTATAAATTGAAGCCCTGTTGTCTTAAAACAAGGTAAGAAAAATTTAAACCTTGTTGTCTTAACAAGGTAAGAACTGATGCCTTGTTGTCTTAACAACAAGGTAAGAATTGATGCATTATTGTCTTAACGAGGCTTCAATACTTGTGACACTAAACGTCAGTGATGCATAGCGACATGCGCGCGCAGCATGATGCCGCATCGCAGCTCGTCAGCGTCGTTTATCTAACATTCGTACGCGCAACAAACAGTGTGGATAGAAATTAAACGAAATCTTTCAAAACATATATTTTTGATGTTATTGTTCCAGGCTCGGCCAACCCGTTGCCGACTCTCAAGTGAATTGTTGGTCAAAAATATATTTCATATAGATTTCCGTTTCTTTTTTCATATTAAATGTCAGGATTGGTCGTGATGAAATTTGGCAATGCGATAATAAACAACAAAAGGACGGATGTAAGATACAATACCGTCAAACATCGCAGGTAAAATCGCAGGATATAGAAAAATAACAGACTTTCGGATTTATAATATTAAAGCTATTTTTATTTTAACATGTTGAAAGTAAATAATCAAACTTAGACCTAAATAATAATGAATTAACAATTTTACTAAAAAAAAAAAAACTTTATCCAAATACAAAAATTATTAAAACTAACTTTTCCTATGATAAAAAAATTATGTCAAACATAGTTAGGTACACACTTGATGAATTACGAACTTATGATATATCAAAAATTGCATTATCGTTCTCAAAGATGACAAAAAGACTTTAGTGTTAAGCTTAAAATACCTTTAAAAAATTCAAAAAAATGGTTTGTACAGTTGAAGGCGTGTGGGGTGAACATTTAATACCTCATTGCATTTTAGCCTTTATAATCAAGGCTATGAGGTTTAAAATGTTGACAACACAAGCCTCTACGATGTGCTTTTATTACGCATATAAAAATGGTTATTCATAATTGTACAGAAAATATTTTGCAGAAACATTTCTCTATAAAATATCGGAGAAATTGTGATAGTGCGTTAGATTACAACTAGGAAATTATCACTGGGTAGTTTTATAAGGCAATTCCTGAAGGAAACTTTTATATTATTATTATTTTAATAAGTGCATCCCTTAGCAATATTTTATACTTTCAGAACTTTTATAAACTCTATTTATGATTCTAAAAGTTGACTAAATAATCTGCTCTCATAAATTATGACTTATAATAACACCTATGTAAACGTGTACTAAGAACTATACAGAAATTGTCACTCATTATAAAAGCAACAAACACCTAACATTTAAAATTACTGCTCTGTCATAAACTTAGAAATAGTGACACAGTTAATGTCAACATAATTATGAGAAAATTACGATTATGTCAAATTGCTAAAGTATGCACCCGCCCTAACGCTACCCTAGACCTATAAATCATAGAGCAGGCATAGCCGTCCACACACATTGGTCCGAGCTAAATACATATACAAAATATTCGTAGAAACGTACGTAATTTACGACGTACAATATACTTGCAGAATGGACACTGACACTCAAATATAAAAAAATACATCAACATTAAATCCAAAGTCGAAGACGTGTTTATTACTGAACACCGAATAATAAATAGCTGTGACCATTGCATGGTTCGCAAGAATACCGTGTGTCAAAAACATACGTCGAATAAAAGAAATCGCCAACGACCAATGTCCCGTAACACGTGTCGTAACAGATACCGTCTGTACAAATATGGCGATATCGCAGGACTTGCACCTTATCATATAAACGGCATAATAACAATAATATCTCTCCGGGCGACATTTCAGAATCAATAAAACAAATTTGGATGAAAACGGTCACGAGGCCAGGTGTCTAGAGACATCGACATCGCCCGATATCTCTAGCATTGTTGCTAGTGAATAGAAAGCTTAAGGAACGCTGCGGGTCTACAAAGGTCAGTATTTGCAGCGAAACAGAAAAAAAAACGCCCGCAGAACGGATATGCCGAGTCGCGGCTATGATTACAATCAAAGTGAACATAGGTACATATATACACATTAAAACTGTAACTGCATGGTTACATATCGTTTCACAGACGGCACATTTCTTAACTAATATTTATAGCACGTTTTGAAAGACTTCTTATAGAAAACGGTAGAGTTTTTAAAGTTATTATGAGCATTAGATTCGTTTATATGGGCTATAGTTAAAACTTATTTCTCAATATTTTAGGTATTTCGAGATACAAATGGGTAGCTATTTAAGCTCAGTGTCCATACTGACAGTTACTATACGGTGACAAAGCTACAAGATATACAAACAGTACTATGATTACATTTAATATATCATTTTGTGTATTTTCAATATTTTACCGAGACGTTGTTTCGCCGTCTTCATACCTTTTTTCAGTCTTGAGTTATCTGAAATTAAATGTTCATTTTAATTCGGTACCTTTAGTAAAAGCTAGGCGTTTCTCTCTCAACATAGAGTGATGGTGTGCTTGAAGAGAGCAAATAATTCTAGCCTAGATTGAGAAATAAGGCTGTTGGATTTAAATACAATGTGAGCATCGTAAGCACGTTTGATTTACTTTATCGGAGGGCGAGGACACAATACTGTGCTATTTAGTATTATTTCGTAGTATAGAACACGGTGTCTATCAGTTTCCAGACCGAGGAGAACCGGCCAGGGTTGTTCGCGACAGGACGCATCGATCTAGGCTTGGCTATTTGTTGATGTCTGTCTGGACGTTTTGGCAAATTGTAGTTTAGCAACTAGGGTGTTTTAACATATGAGGCTTTTTAACATCTGTTAGGGTCAGCGCAGACAGAGAGGAATAATGCTCGCGCAGTCTCGGGCATTTTCTGACGGACGCGCATGCTCGAGCATGCTAGAGCATGCGCGCGACCGCGCGAGCCTTCGCGAGTAAACTGTTTTGAGTTACCATTCTACCGAAACATGCCAGTTTCAGTCTGCCAACCCGCACTTGGCCAGCGTGGCAGAGTATGGCCTAACCCTTCTCACAATGAGAAGATGGCCCGTTCCCAGCAGTGGGACAGTTTGTACAAACAGGGCTGATAAAAAATAAAAAAACCAGTTTCCGAGGAGTTGGGCATCCCACAGACTACTTGATGCTGCAGCATCAGAATAAGGTTACCATGTCACGAAAATACACAGAAGTCACAGTACACCAACTTTCAAAACAATCGGACAAGTGAAAGTTAAAGTATGCCTTCGTCGACTAGGAAATAAGCTTATGGTCTTCAAAGTTTCAGTAGGTACCTACCTGGTTTTCCCATTTAAATAAATAAATATTTGTGGACATTTCACACAACACCATCTAGCCCTAACTAAGCAAAGCTTGTACTATGGAACTAGATGGCTGATAGAATACATATATACTTTTTTTTGTAAATATATACATATGATACATAGAAACACCCAGACACAGAACAAACATCCATGCTCATCACACAAATGATTGCCCTGGGGTGGGGATCGAACCCACGACCTACACAGCAGGCAGGCATATTACCAACTGAGCCACAAGGCCAGTCAAATTTCGAATTTCTTCGGAAATTCTTTCCCGCGCATTCATTTTCACTGATTTATCGCTTTGCTCTGCTCGACACATTAAATAATTCATGAGATGCTACTAAACATATTCATTTTTCTTCAATAAATAAATAAATAAATAATAAATAAATATTTGTGGACATTTCACACAACACCATCTAGCCCAAACTAAGCAAAGCTTGTACTATGGAACTAGATGGCTGATAGAATACATATATACTTTTTTTTTGTAAATATATACATATGATACATAGAAACACCCAGACACAGAACAAACATCCATGCTCATCACACAAATGTTTGCCCTGGGTGGGGATTGAACCCACGACCTTTCAGTTCAGCAGGTAGACGTAAACACACTACCAACTGAGCCACAAGGCCAGTCAGTCTTCATCCATTGTACTATTCGATACGTAGATACTTCGGATTAAAAATCTAAAAAAAAAACACGTAAAAGGGAGACATCTTTGAACTCAGTGACAACACTGCGCGTAACCCGCGGGCGCCGACTCATCCGCGCGCGTATCCTCGAGGACGCGCGAGCATTTTTTGTCACAGGCATTTATGCACTTTATTTCAATAACACGGCATAGTCGATGGTGAAGTTTTATTTGTCATGGCAAAGTCGATGGAAGAGCTCAGTACGATGCTCGAAGACCTCAATAGTTTCCCAACGGGTGGGCCTCAAAATGAACATGGACAAAACGAAGGTTATGTCGAACGCCCATGTAGTGCCCACCCCAATATCTGTGGGGAACTTCACTCTTGAAGTTGTTGACGAATACGTCTACCTAGGACAGACGGTCCGATTAGGCAGGTCCAACTTTACGAGGGAGGTCAATCGTCGTATCCAACTCGGCTGGGCAGCGTTCGGGAAACTTAAAAGCGTTTTCTCGTCCAATATTCCCCAGTCCCTCAAGTCGAAAGTTTATAACCAGTGTGTGTTACCAGTGATGACATACGGCACTGAAACGTGGTCCCTAACTATGGGCCTTATAAGGAAGCTCAAGGTCACGCAACGAGCTATGGAGAGGGCTATGCTCGAAGTCTCTCTACGAGATCGAATCAGAAATGAAGAGATACGTAGACGTACAAAAGTCACCGATATAGCACAGCGGATTAGCAAGTTGAAGTGGCAGTGGGCAGGGCACATAGCACGCAGAACTGATGGCCGATGGGGCCGAAAGGTTTTCGAGTGGAGACCACGTACCGGCAAGCGCAGCGTAGGAAGACCAGCCACGAGATGGACAGATGACCTCATACAAGTGGCGGGAAGACGCTGGATGCAAGCCGCTACCAATCGGTCTTTTTGGAAATCCATGGAGGAGGCCTATGTCCAACAGTGGACTTCTTATGGCTGAGATGATGATGATGATGATTTCAATAACTTTAAATTTGATTTTCGAGGGCCTTAATAAAATCCTCTCCGCTGCGCTCCTCTCTGTCTGCGCTGAGCCTTACTGGTGTTTTACAACTGAGATTTCTACAAATTTATACAAATAAAAATTTACACACATCCGACGGGACTTGAACCCGCATTATTCCAATCTATCTATACTTATTCTTGAGCTGAGGTGTCATAACAACTGAGGCGGCTGGGGCGGTTCTGGGGAGTTTTAACAACTGGGGAGTTTTTACAACTAGGGAGTTTTGACAACTAGACGTTTTGACAACTAGATATTATACCTTGAACATGTTTACACTTTGAACATTTCTGACCTATTGACTAATACCAAGGAGGGAAAAAATGTAGATAAGCACTTACTCTGTGTTTTTGGCGTATTTTGTACGGGAGGAGGCGGTCGCTTGCTTTTCGTCGCAAGAACAGCTCGCTTCGCGTTCTGAAACAAGGGAAAAATTAAGGTAAATGAAGGAAGCCAGCGTGTACCTGTTTGGTCTGACCCTCATGTATACGAGAAGCTTAAAGCGATCATAATAATATGCTGTTATACAGGGTGTTGCAGCACAACCCAACAATATTTTAAGATATCAATTCACCCAAAAAAGTATACAACTTTTACTAAGGGACCAACCCTGAAATCGCGAAAAGAAATTATCTGCTGTTCTATACATTTTGTCAGAGGTCAACAAACTATTTCTATGGTAACTATATATGTATTTTTAAGAGATTTTTTGCGAGTAAGTATAATGTATAATTTAGTTATTTATAGACACCTATGTGGTGACATGGCAATGGGCAGAGCATGTAGCACTATACGGAGAACAGGTTCTAATCTAAACGAGATAGCATAGGAGACCATAAGCCTCTCTGTCACTGCAACTCTGATGAAAAAACTAACACAAACAATAAAAAGAAATAAGCACTTACAATAAAACTACTAATAACTTTTAAAATGTAATTTAAAAATGTAGAATAGCAAAAAGGCTTTATTATTTTTAAGATTCCGTGGTAACTACGAGGAACCCTTATAATTTCGCCATGTTCGTCTGTCTGTACTTGTAACAGTCATTTTTATTTCAATTTCGTCCCGTATGGAGTGCCACCCATATTTAATTTATGTAGGGCTGATAGTCTTTAAGTAAATTGACATACGGACGGGCAAACAGACATACATGGCGAAATTATAATTATAATTATTATAATCATAATTATAAATTATAATTAGCTAACTAATTACATCATTAACTACGGTGCTCTACTAAACGCGTGTCTTGACACGGTCTTGGCCACTTAAATTACTATGTGGTGTGTGTATGGTACCTGTGGTTGCGTCTGGTGCGCGTGCGCATGTTCCCCCGCGCCACGCGCGGCTGCGGCGGCGGCGTGCAGCGCGGCGCGCACGCACTCGCGGCGCACGCCCGCACGCGCCGGCCCGCGCAGCCGCGGCACCAGCCGCCCGAGACGCGCGCGCGGACACCACGACTCGTCCCTGAGGAAGTGACACAGGTACAATACAATATATTGTAAGTGTGATATCGGACAGTCAGAAACACGAAAAAGCGTCACCGTTTCATGCTGTATACTCCAAAACCCCAAACGAAACCCTTTAATTCCATTTTCATCGTGCGTACAAATAGATCGTGAAATACGCTTCCTGAGTGTGTATTTCCCAATAGATACATGTAATCTGGGTGTATTTAAATCGCGAGTGAATTGGTTTCTCCTAAGTAAAGGTCAAGCGCAAACCTATTACTACATAATTACCTTACAGAATTCATTTCGGGGAATGTGCGCAAGAGCTTCACGACCTAATTCCACCCTCCCCATTTCACTACAGGACTAGCAGAAAGTCGGGAAAGTCGGCGAATTACCAACCATTTCTCGTTGATATGCCAAAAATCCGTACTCAGCGATATCCATCCACATTCTTGTTGCGTACTGCACAGGAATGGAATTCTTTGCCATCTCTGTTTCGTTGACTTACAATCTTGGGATTTTCAAGGCTAGAGTGAATATATATCTTCTAGATCGACGAATTCCATCCTCGACCACACCGTCGCTTAGCATCAGGCGAGTTGGTGGTCAATCGTAAATCTATCTTGCATAAAAAAAATACATTTTATTTTGTATCTTTCTTAGTTTTAAAGAAATTTCAATTTTGTTTTTATAGAACGAAATTATTTGTGGTTAGCAAGAACCTGCCAACTTTTATAGAATACATGATATCAAAATTCCAGTTATACGGATGTAAAACGTGGAATAAAATCATTTCATTCTCTCGGGGTATTATAAGAAGCACGTAATGTGTGTCAAGTTTCCGGCAGCCTAGTCGGGAGACCGTCTGACTTGCGATTCGCAGGTCCTTGGTTCGAATCCCACGGCACACACCTCTGTCTTTTCGAAGTTATGTGCGTATTGTTGATTGCCGCCAACTTCAAACGGCGAAGGAAAACATCGTGAGGAAACCTATATGTCTGAGAGTTCTCAATGATCTTGCAAGATGTGTGAAGTCTGCCAACCCGCACTTGGCCAGCGTGGCAGACTATGGCCTAACCCTTCTCGCAACGAGAAGATGGCCCGTTCCCAGCAGTGGGACAGTTTGTACAAACAGGGCTGATAAAAAATAAAAATAAAATGTGTGTCATACTTGTCCCCTCTCGCCCTGTCGACCCTCGTCCGACTGTTCCTCTGCTTCCGCGCCGTCGTCCACTCCTCGTCTTCGTCGGAGCTCATCTCTAGCGACGGATACACTGAAACAATATACCACGTGTTCATGTCTTTATTCACTCATGGAGCTCGGACACAATTCTTCCCGACTGCGTAAGAAGGAGGGTTATGTTTTTCCAGTGTATGTATGTACGAATGCTATAGACATACCATACTCCTCGTCCCGGTGCACTTCCTTGATGACGTCCTCTTCATCATCATAATCATCCTCCGGGTCGGGAGGAGAGGCGACCGGCTTACGCACTCGGACTCGCTTCGTACTGCTCTCCGGCGTCACGCTGCTACTTCTGGAAGCAGATCATAATGACACATACCGGTTTCTGTCGATTTACCGATTATGTTATAGCACACGTCGGACATTCTATACAACGGCATGCTATTCAGTGGCGCATACGCAAGTTGACGTCTATATATAACACAGACACACATGTATGAAGGTATGGTCGTAGTCTGATTGCCACTCGCTCGTGACATCAATTGAGATTCGAGCGTTTGAAGCCTGCAACGCTCGTCTCGACTGACAAATGAATGCGCCATGCCGCCAAAGTCCGGCAAACGACAGGGCGAACACGGGGAGGAGGTGAGGAACTCGTGATTGGCGGCGAGCGGAGTGTCCTGTATGTAATACTATTCAAGCCTTGTGGTCACAGGCCGGATGTTAGAGCACGGCTCACCTATCGTTAACTGACGAAGAAGTAACAAATGCTTTCCTGCTTTCGAAGAAATGAAAGAAATGAAAGGCCCTACAAAGTATACGTAGCGGCAAACATCTTGAGCCAATTTCAAAATCATCATTTGTTTTCAACAAAACAAAAGAGAAGGCATGAAACATTAGTCAAGATGTTTGCCGCTTCCTTTGTAAAAAAAATCAAAATTCAAAATTCAAAATTTTATTTAGCTTGTGGTCCTGGGTACAAGGGTAAGTTGGTAATTACAATTTAGTATTCTGCCAGATCCTGCTTTAAAGCATACAAGCAGTTAACTTCACATATTTTCTACAGTATGAATAGTTCCAGCTATTGATATGTGCTAAGCGTTCAAGTTCAAATAAATAAGTGTTACAGACCTATTTTCTTTATACAGAGATTTTAATAATATCCTTTGCTCTATTATAAATTTGTCACTTGACACCAACTGTCAACGAAACATTCATTCCACTTGGCATTTTCGTTTATTTTTATTTTTGTGGAATCATCAAGGTTTTATTTGAAGTGTTTTTTTATTCAGAAATTATTTACGCAAGCTTGTCTTGCACTTGACCAGTTTTTAGTATTTGTTGATTTACATCAAAGAACCCCTACAATCTTGCCAATTTTGAGACTTGTATCTATTACCGTTCAAAAGATACAACCGTTTAAGTGTAGGACAGACAGACAGACAGACATCGTAGCCCTAAAAATACGCTCACCTACCTCTAGTTATCACCATCATCATCTCAGTCATAAGAAGTCCACTGCTGGACATAGGCCTCCCCAATGGATTTTCAAAAAGACCGATTAGAAGCGGCCTGTATCCAGTGATTCCTTAGTACGGAAGCCTAACTATGTGTGTTACCTGTCCCTGGAGTCCGCGGGCTCCGGTTCTGGCTCCTCCTTGAGCGCGAACCGCCGCGGCGTGAAGCGCGAGGAGCCTATACTGAGCATGCCGGCCACCGCCGCGTCTTCACTAGACACAACCAAATGGAAACTTATTAGCATTGTCTTACACAACTGGACAAAAATATAACATAGTAGCTGCGCTCCTCGGTCTCAGCCGCATAGTGATGAGAAGCCGAGACGATGATAATGATAAAATATTGCCTATGTCCTTCCCCAGGCCCTAAAGAATCTCTGTGCCAAATTTCATAACGATTGGTTTAGCCGTTAAGCCGTGAAGAGGTAACAAACTGAGAGACAGACGACAGACAGAGTTACTTTTGATTTCAGAATATTAGGATAGTTGGGATTATTAAGGTTTGTATGGTTTACATCGAATGTGATCAAGACAAATGAAAATTCGATGTACATACATCATTATCATCATCTCTTCCACAAAAAGTCCACTGGTGAGCATAGGTCACCCCTATGGATTTCCAAAAGGACCGATTGGGATCGGCTTGCATCCAGCGTCTTCCCGTCACTTGTGTGAGTCTGGTGCGTGGTCTCCACGCGAGAACTTTTCGACCCCATCGGCCATTATTTCATACAGTTCATCATGTTTCATTTTAATGTATGAACCAAATTTCAACGGATTTATCGCGTATATTTTATATAATTTTATGAGCTGAATATACGCAGTGAATCCGTTAAAATTTGTTTCATTTCAATAAGTAACAATCGCGCAAACCTTAGAAAACATTATGTACATTGTACATGTGAACGTGAAATTCGTCTTCTGAGTGTTACATACAAGGTACGAGTTTCACGAGCTACATTTAACAAAATTTATAGCCAGTTAAAAAATTACACACATCCAAGGGGACTTGAACCCCCATATCACGATCAGTACCTGGGAGTCTTTACCATTTTGGCCACGGTACGGTTAAGTATTTTTTTATGTTTTTAAGACACCATAAATACATGTGATCTAAAATATGCTCATATTGAAGTGGGTATTATTGTAGAATAGCCACGCCTTATATCATGCTAGTGTTGAATTATTCAAATGTAATCCAGCAAATAACTCACGTCTCATTGACGGGCTGTTCATCCGCGAGCACTGAAGCCTGTATGAGCGACTCGATGCCATTAGCAGGCGGCGCCGGGCGGTACGCACTAGCTAGCGTGGCCGGTGTGCTGTTTGACGCTGGAACCAACACGCGACAAATTAACATCAAACTTACGGACACAACAAAAATGGGTCGGTATGAACAACACACACTTAACATGTCTTTTACAGCCCTACACCATAACGGCTTAGAGGTTAGACAAGTGGCATTCTAATTTCGTGAACGCCAGGGCCCTTATTCCGTATGACCATCGGCCGCGCTCACGTACGTGACTTGCGTGCATTGACAATGAAAATTAGCCTTTAAGTTTAAGAAGCCAAAGTCTAATTTTCATTGTAGACACACAACGTCAAATTCACGTTATACGGCCGATGGTCATACGGAATAAAGGCCCTGTAGAATAGAAAAGTCAATGTATGGGATTGACATTAGCTAACGAAATGTCACGTGACGACACGTCAGTTTCTTATCATTTCGAAGCGTAAGCGTTTGTAGAAATAGAAACGTTTGCCAGTTGATATATAAAGTATGTAGAACATTTTTTTTTCTCGCCTCTATTAAGTACTTTCTTTTCCGTATCCTTTCTCAATGATTTTATATGTTAAAAATGTTGTGACGCGCTAGAGAGACAGGTGCGCGCTTTGAGTCCAATCTTAATAGTGTAAGCAGTCACCCGTATTAGTTTGCCTGTAGTTAGCTTGTTTGTGCTTGGCGGTTTGTTTCCGGCGGCGCGGCGCGGGCGTGTCGTCGATGTACAGGTCCGAGTCCTCGTAGTCGTACGTATTGGAGACGCGCCGGCGCACGGGACGCTCCGACCGACGCACCGGAGTGGGCGGCGTCACAGTCGCGGGAGGGGGGGCCGCCTCCTCTATTACCTGCTACAAAAGGCAATATGAAATATGCTACGAAATACAAATAATTTATTCATAACGCCCGAGTTACAAGTACATAATAAATTATGTCAAAGCATGATTGAAAAATGTTTTGATATTAAATAATATAAGTGATAAAATAATATTGATTGTTATTATTTTAAGGGTAATCAATAATCTGTTAATTTATAATAGTCACTAAAGTCATAAAACACGTTTTCTTGCAACCGAGTTCTTAGGTTGATCTTGAAGTATGCTTTGGAAGTTGCGTCTTTAATGGATCCGGGTATGCGGTTGCATATCGCAGACGCAGGAAACGATCATGTATTGTAAATATATTCTGAAACTATTATATGTATACCACTTCATATATAATATCAGCCTGTATTATTATGTGGCCTGTCCCATTGTTACACAAAGGCCGTCGGCTGCTATTAATAGTCTAGTAAAAATAAGATTTGTGACAACATAAAAGACAACTAAGTATATTGTTATTTAAATGAATGTACTGGTGTTTTGCAATATATTTGACACAATTTCATAATGATATTATAAAAGCTAATTTTGTTACCTTTACACGCTCAAACGGCTGAACCGATCGTTATGAAAATTAGTATAGAGATAGCTTTGGACCTGGAGACGGACATAAGCTACTTATCATCATCATAATCATCACCATTTTTTCATAACTACTCGAGTGAAACCGCGGAACGCAGCTAGTCTATAAATCGGGGATTATTGTATATCTATGATTTTTAGTTATTTTCCTATCATAATTTCAAAGAATCCCCCCAGTTGCAAATACTGTGATCTGCTCCATACAAACGGATTTATTTTTACTAGACTATAAGCGGCAATCCTTGTTACAGGTGTCGAGACCATCTCTCCACGTTCGTGGGCCAGCCTGGCGGCCGTTTAACGGTTAAGGCCCAGTTAGCGTTAAATTTTACCCGCAGCTCTTTTGGCATGCCTGATGCCATATGCCCAGCCCAATCCAAATATAACATGGCAGCATCTGATTTTTGGAGCCACAGATATAGAAGTCTATATTTGGAGCGCAGTATTGTTCCGTGATTGTTTCTGATGCGATCGTGTAGCATCACGCGCGAATACTGCGCTATATATAATACTAACTAGCTAAATTCAAAACTGAAAATTTCGAATTTCTTTATTTTATTTTATTTTATTTTATTTAGGTACAAAAGCAATTAACAAACCAAACCTATTAACTTAAAAAAACGAATCCTTATAAAAACATAGTAAATTTAGGTTATGTTTGTGCATGTTAAGGGCGAATACAATTAGATATAGACTTTGGATATACCTAAATGTAAGTTTTGTTATTTTAAGTGATGATGTTTATATACAATTATTTTGATTTGATGATTTGCATGCCGAAAGGCGGATATGGCGATCTAATTTCTACTTACTACCTATATGCTATGTACCCATATATGCAATAAACAATATATGAATATGAATATGAACACTATAAATTTGTTAATCTAAATATTGTACACAGCTTTAAATTGAATAGAATAGCTTTTGTATAGAAGCGCATCTTTAAATTGAAGATATCTTTCTTATAAGTAAATAAATATTGGTGGACTTTTCACACAACACCATCTAGACCAAACTAAGCAAAGCTTGAGCTATGGGAACAAAATGGCTAATTAAATACATATATACTTTTTTCTGTTGTAAATACATACTTATGTTACATAGAAACACTCATGCTCATCACACAAATGTTTGTCCTGCGTGGGGATCGAACCCACGTCCTACGGTTTAGCAGGCAGACATATTACCGACTAAGCTGCGAGGTCAGTTATGTGCGTCACGGGACCATCACGATCCGGTGAGCAGATTGAAATGTACTTACATATCCGGTGGTGTTAGTAGTGGTAGCATATTGTTGTGCGATGGCCGCGTCGTACGTGGGCAGCTGGTTGTGATGGTAAGCGCCGTTTATAACTGCCTCTTGAACCGGCACGTTTGTGTAACTCGCTCCCTAGAGAATAAAAATAAGAATTAATTTACCTATACTAAAAATATATCTTTTTATATATACTCTTTCTGTTTGTATAACTATGTAAAATTCAATTTATAACTTTGTAGTAATAAAGAATTTCTTATTAAACAATCAAATATCTGTCTGCGACAAAGCTTCTTTGCGAAAATTGGAATTTGGGATGTAAAACCACACAACTTAATTTTAGTATTAAGTTACAATAGTATGTTTGATGTACCGTTTTATTTATATAATTTCGGACTGTGATCTTAAACATATTCACATATTTTACTAATACTATTTTATGCATTGTTTACAATTTATGGTTTGTTTTTATCGATCCACGTTCTTAATGTGTACTGCTTAGGAATGGAATAATCTGTCGCCATCTATATCTCCTGAGAGCTAAAATCTTGTAATCTTCAAATCTAGAGTGAATAGATATATTCTAGAAGTTCTAGATCGACGAGCTTCATCCTCAGTCACATCGTCGCTTAACATCAGGCGAGTCGGTGATCAATCGTAGATCTAATACAAAAAAAAACTGAATCTAACATTGAAAATACTACTATTGATTAATACAACACCTTATTCCTAATATTAAATCTAAATAAACCAATTGAATCTGAAATTGAATGCCCCTTTGAATTGAATTGAATCTGAATTGCCCCTGTACGCTTTGTGGTATGAGAGAAGTGTATAGTGTAGTAGAGTGTAGTATGGGGTAGTGTAGTGTAGTAGAGTGTCGTGCAAGGCCTGCACGAAGCGGTCACCTGGTGGTGGTCGGCGGGCGCGTCCTCGTATCTCGCGTACCCGTACGAGAGGTCGGCGGGCTGGTACCCGTACTCGGGATGGTACGACCCGGGCTTGGCCGCCTCCGAGTACTGGTAGTCCGGCTGGATGTCCTCCGCCGAGTACATGCCTGCACACGTACATACATACATACTGTATTGTCATAAACAGTATATTCAAAAACATTGGTATAAATAACAGTACCATCTTTATATACATATTTGAAGTTATAATGTACACACGAAAATATTTAGATACATTCACAAAGAGAAGTGCTATAACAAATTATAATCTGAAAGATAGATATAAACTGGTTCATCCGACACTTAGGCTACAAACTAGTAATAAATCATTTTCAGGAAACTCTGTGTTCTTTTATAATAAGCTACCACAAGAAATATTAGACTTCAATGAAAAAAGGTCCAAAAATGTAGTGAAGAATAATTTGATCAGTAAAAGTCTACTATTCAATTAAAGATTATTTTCACGTTAAATTGGCATGGAGTAGAGTAGTTCTACACAAATAACGGTAAGCATGACAAGGCCTCTTTACAGCCGCACTGAATTTATTTTGAATTATTAATAATGTATCTATTTATTATTTTATATTTTTATACAGCCGCATTTGATTGGATAATGTAAATTTGATGAACCTAATGTAAAATATCTGTATCATGCTACATTGCTAAGTGTTCCTTGGGATACTATGGCTAAATTAATGAAATGAAAAAAAATACATATCACACGTACATATACTTGTAAGTTCATCATAATCATTTACTAATGTTTTGTTGTTACACAAGGGTCGAAAAAACCTATGTATGAGGAACGAGATGGTTTTGGTTGGAGAATCTGTTTACTCAGTTCTATTGTGGGAAAAAAGAGAAACTTCCATGGTGTACTGGAAGAAAGCTGCTTCTCTTGCCGGGCATACTGTAAAAATCAGTTCAGGATTGGCATTTATGTAGGTGATGGGCTGACCTCTTGTTACTGCAAGCCAACATTACATCTTACTCTCTAACACCCTTTCCCTCCCAACTAATCATCTAACTACGGTCAAATGTGGCGTCAAATGACTTTATGGTTTTTGATGCTCTGCCGACCCCGTAAGGGAAAACAGGCGTGATTTTATATATGTAAAAACAAGAGGAAACAATGTCTCGGAGTACTATGGTATTCTGTGGTCTCGACTGAACAAACTAATGAAATAAGTACATCAGCGCCCTCAATGCCATATTAGTTCTCTACCTGAACAGACTCAAACGCCAATAGTTTCAAGCGCCTAAATACGTATTTCGCCCGAGGTAAACACTGCTTTTCATTACGAATATAAGGAAAGTATAAAAACCTGATCAGGTAAACAAAATCCATATCTGAATCAATCAAAAAAGTTTATCAATACTCAATATAAACAAATCTATAGTAGGTAAATAAATTAGCACTCGACAAAACAACTGAATATCAAATTGTCGTCTTTTGTTTCTTTTTCTACGGCAATCTACCAGCCAGTATTGTTTGACTATTGAAGATGATGAAACAATTAGAAAAGTAATTTTTTTTTAAGATTTCATTGTCGCGAATTGTAGTTATGGGTTATTTATACATCAGTTTGACTATTAGAACAAATCGCGAAGAAGTAAACTAGTCTGTGGATATTGCGTTATCTGTGGGATATCTCGTAGTGATTAACCAATGGTAGACTATTTACGTCATTACCCACGCAGTATAGTAATAACCAATCGTAGCCCTAAAACATGGGTGCGGGGGCGCACCAATCAGAGGGACTTGAAAAAGATGTGTCGCGCGGCCGCGCGACAGTCTTCCGGGAACGATACAAAAGTGTGGTGATGTGGTGAGTCTCACAAGTCAACAATAACAGTGAGTCGTTCTGAATCATATTAACTGAGCACACAGATACAAATTATAAAGATGTTATTTTATATGTGTTGATCAGTCCACCTCAGATCATTCGTGGTATCCGTGGAAACAGTCCATCTCAGCATCATTTGTGGTATCCGTGGAAACAGTCCACCTCAGCATCATTTGTGGTATCGGTGGAAACAGTCCACCTCAGCATCATTCATGGTATCCGTGGAAACAGTCCACCTCAGCATCATTCGTGGTATCCGTGGATACAGTCCACCTCAGCATCATTCATGGTATCCGTGGAAACAGTCCACCTCAGCATCATTCATGGTATCCGTGGAAACAATCCACACCGGTATCAGTCTCAGTATCAGCAGAAACAGCTCAGTGCGAGGCATGGGGTGGCTATAAGGGGAGGTTAGAGGCCACTTGGGGGGAAACCCCCAATATCCTAGAGCGAGGAACCAGACCCCGCTTATATACCTATATCAGTCGGCTCAGTCATGGTGAAATTATCAGCAATTAATATGTAATCAACTCTGAAGTCATGTGTTTAACAGCAGGTGTGCATATTTCAGATTCGCGGATTATACATACATAAAACATATATAATTGATCATACATAGAATCCGCGACATTCATCGTCAATCATTTCTCAGGGACGGAAAGTAGCGTTTTCATCCCTGTATTCAAATAACTTCAAGCATACTTTCAGAGTATGAGAAATGAAAATTATAATATATTTTGGTATCCATTTTACTCCACAATAGCATCACAGATTTGCATGAACTAGTCAGTTTTTTTTTAAATGTAGGATAAGCTCGAAATAGACCTTGTTTTACCTAAGTGTCTTCTCTTCATTGCATTACTATAAAATGAGCGAGTACTCACCGGGTCCATAAGCTGGGTCGTCAGTTCTCACTCCTTGTAAATGTTCATTTGTATACAAAACCTGTAGAACAATTAAATTTCATTGTTAGTATTCAAAAGTACCAAGACAACTTTTACAAGTCATAGCGCTCCCCGATACAAAACCTAAAAAAGCGAAAATATAACACATCAATTACAAAAATATTGAAATTAGTTCCTTACAATAGTTCAAAATTTCAAATAAACGCATAAAATAAATGTCTACAAATAAAAATATACCCCCTTGAAAAGAAAATTTACATAGATTAATTAACAGTTTCACAAAGTTACGCAACGAGCTATGCAGAGGGCTATGCTCGGGATTTCTGCGAGATCGTTTCAGAAACGTAGGTATCCGTAGACTTACAAAAGTCACCGACAGCGACAGCGGAGTAGCAAGTTGAAGTGGCAGTGGGCAGGGCACATAGCACGTACAACTGACGGCGATGGGGTCGAAAAGTTCTCAAGTGGAGACCACCGGTGCGTGGTCTCCACTCGAAGCGCAGCGTAGGGAGACCAGCCACGAGATTGAATATAAGACTTCATACAAGTGGCGGAAAGACGCTGGATGCAAGCCGCTTCCAACTGGTATTTTAATAAATCCATGGGGCAGGCCTATGTCCAGCAGTGGACTTCTTGTGTCTGAAATGATGATGATAATGATGAATGAACAATTATCGTCACCTGTTGATATTCCCCCTCCTTCTTGGAGATGGTCCACTGGTGCGTGGGGGGGCGCGCCCGCACGAGGTGAGACTTCAGTATCGAGTGCTCCTCCAGCGGGTAGGGGGGAGGGGCGCGCGACGAGGAGGGGGAGTTACTGCAACACACAGAATACTGTTACACTATCATAACTAATATTATAAAAGCGAAAGTAACGTCTGTCTGTCGCATGTCTCTCTGTCTGTTTGTTACCTCTTCACGGATAAACGGCTAGCGGGGCGCACCTACTTCTATAAAAATGCAATTCTGTCTGTCAAATGTTTGTAAAGAAACAATGGAATTAAACAACTTCTATCGAATCTACCCTCAACCAAAAAAAGTTCTTGTTGTAATAAATATATACGTAATCACATTACCGACAAAGCGTGGGAGAGAGAAATCCAATTCAAAGGCACGCACACAAGTGGAAAAGAGATAACGATGAAGAGAAAAATGAAATCAGTTTGGTTTATTTTTTGTGTACAGAAGGAACATTTCTCATCCATGTATTATCAATTTTAGTTCAAAATTACACTATAATTACACAGTTTAACATTTAATCTTTCATTGCTAAATGTTGAAATTCAGAAGACTTTTAAAATAATAATTTGATGTCTTTATTTACAATCCACATTTTATTTTGGTAACAGATGTCATCTATCATTTTACGTCTTTTAACCCCCGACCCAAAAAGAGGGGAGTTATAAGTTATACATTGTATGTACATTTGTATATCTGTCTGTCTGTGGTATCGTAGCTCTCAAACAGATGGACCGATTTTGATCTAGTTTTTTTTTGTTTGAAAGAGGATTTCATCGAAAACGTTCTTATCTGTTTCATCAAAATCGGTTCAGCCATATTTTCGGGGGTTTTTGAGTTTTCTAAACGTATACTTGTACATCTAATGTCTTAAACGTAATAAATAAAAATGAAACTTACTTCAACTTAATTTTCAAAACCGTCGATTTCTTATCCCTTTCAACAAAATCACTCTGATACGGCAGCTCCTCGTAGGTCTGATATACGAAGTCCTTCCCCACATCCTTATCCACCACGTACTTGCCATTATTCACCACATATTTAGTATTATTCACGACATATTTACCGCTATTATCTTCTAAGTATTTCCCATTTGAATCCACCAAATATTTACCATTGATATCTACAACATATTTCCCATCCTGTATATATTTATCGTCTACTATATATTTTTCGTCTGTATATTTCATCTCCTGTATATATGTTTCAGGGAACACTTGTTTGTCGTCTATGTAGAATTTGTCCGCGTATATTTTCTCTTCTGTGAGTTCTCCGTTTTGGCCCATGTGCATTATAGGTTTCGGTAAGGTTAACTTGAGTGATTTCTTGGCGGGTGTGCTTTGTTTCTTGGTGTGTTTCGTCGGCGAGCCGTGGTTCTTCATTTTAAAATCCTGGGAAATGAACAAAGTGATATTGGATCATGGACATAATATGATGATTTTAGATAGTAGATATTGTACTATTTTATTTTATCAGCAAACTAAGCAATGAGGCTCATGCGCGCTGGAGATATTTGATTTAATTTATATTATTCTTTTGATTTAAGGTAATCCATTAAGAAATGACGAAGTTATTGAATTTTTTTTTAAGTTATTGAAGTTTTTTCTTCGTTTAAAACGCGACCGCTTTTCGGTTACGATCAGTGATGTCAGAACATGACACTTCACTCACTCACAACGTACTTACGTCGTGTGCGTGTGTGAAACAGAATACATAACCAGTACATACATATATAGTTGAGCGAGCGAGAATAAATACGTCACAACACAAACCACATAATTGCAGTCTCTTTTTTCTCGTTTTTGCGTATGATACACTGATATCGCTATATCGTCGTAATTTTTCATCCAATTTTAGCATATTTTTACAGAAATGATTGGATTCACATTTATTACTTATATTCGTCTTCCTCGTGGTAGACGAATATAATGTAATAAATGTGAACACTTAACTAACATGCATGCGTGTGTACTCCGAGCGGTCCTGCTCGCAGCACCCGTTCACGAGTTGACGCATGTGATGATGATGTAAGAGATATTATTGATGATGATCCTTACCTTGTCCTTGTTGGCTGCGCTCGCGGATCGTTTCTCCAAGGTGCGCAGCTCCTTGCACAGCTCGCGGACCAGCTGCCCAGAGTTGAGGCACTTCGGTACATTGTCGCGTTTTGCCGGATCCGTCTGCGGGAGATAACACTTACACCGTGACACGTGCTCACTCACTATGGGCCTTGTAAGGAAGCTCAACATCATGTAACGAGCTATGGAGAGGGTCATGGTACCGACCATGACCCTCTCCATAGCTCGTCATCGCATATCTCTCTGCAAGATCGAATCAGAAACTAAAAGATCAGTAGAACACCGACAAACGGAATATGAACCGACCGAATACGAAAATCACCGACATAGCACGGCGGATTAACTAGTTGAAGTGGTAGTGGTCAGGGCACATAGCACGTAGAACTGACGGTCGATAGAGCCGCAAGATTCTAGAGTGGAGACTACGCACCGGCGCACGCAGCGTAGGAAGACCAGCCACAAATGGACAGAGGCCCTCATGCAAGTGGCGGGAAGGCGCTGGACGCTAGCCGCGCGCAACCGGGCTTTTTGTAAATCCATTAAGGGGACCTATATGCAGTGGAGTGGTTATGGGTGAGCTGATGATGATGATGAGGAGGATCTCGTGTATGTGTACTGACTGTCTTGAGCGCGTGCCACTCCTTGAGCGCGGTGGCGAGTATCTTGACGCCGCGCAGCAGCAGGGGGGGGAGGCACGCCGGCTCGCGGGGGGACGCACATTCCGCCAGAGTGAACTCCTCGTCCTGACAACATTACACCCTACACTGTACTGAACATGCGTGCATTCAACCTTCAACATATTATAATAAATCGGGCAAAGTAAGTTTCACTCGCACACCGAGGCTCCCGTACTCCTACGCATGCCATATGAACACTGACACCAGAGCCAGTTACTCAACATAATGTGCTTTATATCTTTTTACAAAAAAAAAAAAAAAAAAAGAAGTGAAGTTACATATATCTAAGAATATATGTAACTTCACATATGTTCTACAGTAGGAATTGTCTGAAATGCTATATAGGCGTTCACATAGAATACCAAGTCCAAATAAGTAAGAGTTACAGATCTATTTTCTTTATCCAAAGAGATTTTAACACTATCATTTATTATATTTAAAAACTTTTTCTGATTTGATTATATCTAACGGAGAAGACCCATTCAGGAAGAGTATTCCACAATGGAACATGTAGTAAATTTTAATTTATTTATTTATTGGGTACGAACATGTTATACATTCTTACATTGTTAAAAGTAACACATGAACATGTATGTATTTAATGATTTTATTTGGATGTTTTAATATTTTAGTGACTGAGGTAATTTTTATAATTTCGATAATTTACTAAAATGTTGTAGTGGGTAGCGCTGTGTGACGTGTAAAAGTCGTCCTAGTACTTTTCTTTCCTTTAGTTTATGAAATAACAAGACTTCGTATACAGTGTTCATTATTTATTTATTATAAAATGTAAAAGCGGCCTGAGTATTTTTTTTCGGGTCAATGAAATCTGAAATAAAGGATATGAATTAAATGGGAAGATTAGTCGAAAGTACTGGTCAACTTTGACACATCACATCGCTCCCAACCACATTACTTTAAAAAAATAAAACTAAAAATATAAAAACAACATTGATCACAAAAATATTGAATCATCTTAAAATAGTATGAAGAGTCAAATAGAAATATCAAATAAATACGAATGCAAGAGAAATTACTTGGCATACCCCATTCATCAGTCCGCACGATGAAAGTGTAACTAAATCTCTCTCTCTCTCTCTCCCTCCTTTGTTAGGAGTATTAAGACCAGACGTATGTGTTTATGATACTCATAATTTTCATCTGTACAAACATCTTCGCCACTGGAACAGTTGTGCCAGCAGCCCATAGCCTCGCTCCGTTACTTTACAGCTGGCTCGGGTGAACACTGGTAGGAGGAAATGCACTGAACACCCCAGTCGAAACGTCAGTGCAGGACTTATCGCTCCCACTATGAATAATAATAAGAAAAGACGTACGTGTGGTGTGACATACCTGTATCTCCTCGTTGTGTCTGCGCAGGATGGTGAGTAGATGCGCGCCCGCGTACCAGTTCATGTGTTCGAACAGCGGGTAACGGAACATCAGCGGCGTCTCCACGCGGCGCTCGATCTCGTACACTCTGTTACAACATACACAAGGTACATTATCGCACTCTCACACTATACTCCACTGCACGTACTCACATCTTTTACACAGAATAGAGGTCTGAATGAGGTATTTGTATAATATATTCTATCAACTTGACAATTACTATGTGGAAATGAAGCTTGAAAGATGAGACCACCTTCCCCGCTGTGAAAGGTACCTTACATTTGTTTTTGTTTTTTAATCTATGTTAGACCGCCAACGCGCCTAAAGTGGCAGGGAGTCCCACTCTACTTTAAAAATGTGGACCTGAATCGTGAACATAACATGGTAAGGAGTAATAAATACGTACTGCAGCTGCATCTCGACAGCGTATGAATGCAGCAGGTTCCCCCCGAAGACGAGCGAGTCCCGGGGGGTGAGCACGGCGTGGATCCAGCCGCTCGGGATGAACAGCGTCTGTCCCGCGCACAGCTCCGCCGTGCCGTACCACTCCACCTGCGCACCGGGGAGGGAGAGGGGGGGGGCATAAATATCACGTATACATTAAATAGTAATCATATTTTTTCGTTGAACACACGGTTTCTAGACCTAAACTCGGCGCGAGACCTTGACGTACCGTGGCCAGGTAACAATTTGCACGCCCGCCGCGATAACCACATAACTAATTTTTAAAACGATTTGAAATTTCATCAGTAGTTTAGTTTCAACTCACCAACTACAAGTTATTTTACTAAATGCAGCCTGTCTTCTCTATATATTCATTTATATTAGTATATCCTTAATTAATCTTACCAAATCGCCAAAGAACTGTTCAGATTGTGTGGGAGAAGCGCACCACTGTTGATAGAGAGCCAGGTTTGTAGTGGTAGGCGGTATGAGGTAGAATATCTGGAAACAAACATCGTATCAACTATCACTTCACCGATATAACAAACGAAGCTGACGCAACAGTCTCTCAACTCCGTCACGAGTTACGACGGAAAGCTCCAACGAAGGCGTTAGATAGAGTCGACCATGTCTTAATATTATGCAAGATACATGACTGCTGCGGCATTAAATGCAAACCTGCTTTAAAAGTCTTTCCTCGTACATAAAAAACAATGTGTAGGCAATTGTCAATCAAAATTAATAACTAGGATTCTAGTTGGTACTCCATTCCTCAAGGTGTCACTAAGGGATCTTTGCTTGGACCCCTTTTCTTTATCATATTCGGTAATGACATGGTGTAAGGGAAGAATAATATAGTCACCTTTCTGCCGTGCATGACGTGGTACCAAACCGTGGTGCCTCCAAAGTCGACGTGGAAGTCTGTGTAGGAGCCCGCGGCGGATATGAGGCAGTACTTCTGCACGGCGGGGCGTGGCGGCCGCCCCTCGGCCGCGGGCCACACGCGGTTGCTCCAGTCCAGTGAGCGGAGCACCGCCGGAGGCTCCACTAGTGGAGATAGGCTGCAAAATATTTTGTTAATAAAATATCTGTTTGACCACAAATTCACTGATGGCATTTTTAGGCTTCCCTACTAAAGATGAGGGAGCCTATTCGTGAGACTACGGGTGTCTGTTTGTCTGTATGTCCTACACTTAAACGGCTGTATCTTTCGAACGGTTTCGAAAGATACAACCGTTTAATAGATACGAATTTCAAAATTGGAAAGGTCATAGAATTCACTTTGATGTAGATTAACAAAATTAAATAATAATTAAAAAAATAAACACTAGATGTTATTAGTATTTTATCATTTAAAAAATGAAACAAATAAATTCACGTTGTTGTAAGACCTAAACGAGTGACTGATTTAGCATTCGTTATGAAGTTAAAAATGTGATTTTTACCGATTTTAATAAAAAGGGTGATCATCGCATCGCTAATAACTAGCCGCAATCCAAGGTTGCACCTACTATCCTACAAAACGCAAATGAATTTCGTAAAAAAACGTAGCCTAGTGTAACTATGGAACCTAGCAATAGTTATCTAGCTACCCGATTCCACATGCAAAAATGTTGAACCAACTTCACCTGTTTCTCCATGCAGCAACAAACATACACTATCACTCGAACTTACATTCGTTTCTATAATTTTACAAATCGTTACTTACTTGGTATCACTGAACTCGAGACTCAATACATTAAGCACCTTATCCGCGCGTTGCTCGGGCGGAGCTTCGAAATAGTCCACAAACTCCGAGAGAGGCATTCGCAGAGTGGCCTGCTTGCGAACATCTATCACTTCAATCTGTCAAACACAAAGTGATTCGTGAATCTTTAGAGTCAGTGGACCGGCGACCCATGAGGTTAATCGGTGACGATAAACTAGTTGCCAAGAAGCTATTTAATCTCGAGCACCACCGTAAAATAGCATGTTTGTCTATATTCTACAGAATTCATTTCAGGGAATGTGCGCAAGAGCTTCTCGCTCGACCTAATTCCACCCTCCCATTTCACTACAGGACTAGCAGGAAGTCGACGAATTATCGCCAATTTCTCGTTGAAATGCCAAAAACCGTACTCAGCGATATCGGGCCACGTTCTTGATGCGTACTGCACAGGAATGAAATTCTTTGCCGCCATCTCTGTTTCCTGAGAACTACCTTCTATCTTGGAATTTTCAAAGCTAGAGTGAATAGATATCTTCTGGATCGACGAGCTCCATCCTCGGCTACACCGTCGCTTAACATTAGGCGAGCTGGTGGTTAATCGTAGATTTATCTAGCGTAAAACAAAAGTTTGACAAAAAGTGTTCGGCAAATGCCGAAACAACACATTTTGATGGTTGTTTAACAGTGGTTAATTCTCTGGATTTTAGTGGTAACAAAAACAGATTGGAGGAGAGAATTTACTTTCAATTTGGTTGATTTCATTTAGCATAACTGCTTTTAAAATAATGTAAACCAAGTTGTTACAGACCTCATGCTGTGCTCCGCAGTATCTCAGCACGGATTTCGTATTGAATGTGTTGGGATTTGGCATCTTCATGTCGAGACCGTCAGGTGTGTGGAAAATTACTGGTTTGTTGAATGCTGAAACAAACAGCTCTTTCATCATTTAACATGACTTAGGTCTCTGTCCATGTAGCGTCACTTCAGACGCAAGCTGTCGTCATTTGCTGCTTGTTGTATGCTTGCTTTCAGCTTGCATATAAACAAATTGATCTCTATCCACGGAGCAGCAATGGTTGCATGCCGATACTTAATGTGACGTTGCCGCTCCGTGGACAGAGCTTCCTTTGTTTACATGCAAGTGGCGAGCAAACGTACAACAAGCGACAAATGACGAAAGCGTGCGCATGAAGTGACGTTATATTGCCAGGACACATAGATTTGACGTTTTAAACACTACAGTGTTCCTAGTCCCCATTTTATAGACTAGTCAAATGGCATGATCAGGAAATCCTTAATAATACCTATACTTTACAAGGCAGGTACCCCCAAATTTCAGGTCTCTAGGACTAGAAATTTAGGCTGTGTCTTGTCTATCACTCAATCGCTCAGGACAAAACATATTTTTGATGACAGATATACTATTGAATTATAAATATACCTTAATATACATTATACCTTCACAATCCCCTCAATATTGCATCACATAATGGAGCAAACGCAAATAAATACATAAATTTAATTGTGTGTACCTACAGACCTTTGTTTGACCTTGAGGAAAGGTTCAAAGTAATATTATAATTATTACTTATTCAAATTATACATAGGATCACTTCACACTAAAATTAATAAGTCGAATAAATAAGTCTTCCTCAGTTTGTAACTTGTTCTTAAATCTTATTTCTTTGATCTAAGTTCTGCAGCCAGAGAATGACAGTCTCTTTATTCTGAATTTTAGAGATGAGAATGATCCAGCCCTACTTTGGCTAGAAATCTGCCACACACAAATCCAGAATACATCCCAAACACACAAATATACCTGATATTTTTTAGGGTTCCGTACCTCAACAGGAAAAAACTGAACCCTTATAGGATCACTTTGTTGTCCGCCTGTCTGTCTGTCTGTTGGTCCGTCCGGGTGTCAAGACCTGTCTCGGGAACGCGTAAATGTATCGTGTTGAAATTAAAACCATATACGCAGATCTATGGATCTGCGTATATCTGCGTCTTTTACTGCAGAAATTTCTGTTATCGTAAAAAAATGTTACAGCCGAATATGTCGTAAAAAATTCACATTTTCCAAATGTGTCCTATTTTTACGAAGCCATTTATATGTTTAGTTAAAAAAACAGCTATAACGCTCAAGAGCAAGACCTCCACAAGACAAGAGATGTCCCTCCTTCGGACCGCGCTAGTTAATTTATAGTTAGGTGGATTACTTGCAATAAAATATTGTTGTACAATTTGTACAAGTTGTAAATTGTAACATTCTTTTCCTTCTAGGTTTCCACGACCAACCTACGAAAAAGTGGAGCCGAAGCCAACACTGAGAGGCCCTTTACATAAAATAATATAAAAAATACAGTTCTTTTTGTATGTGGATACAGCGGTTTTATTATTATTCACATATTTATTTACTAATCTTTAGCCTAAGTTTTTACAATATTTATATAAAAAACATTTTAAAAACTTACATTATTATTACTAGATCAGCCTACGTCTTCCCATTACTGAGCAAAGGCTTCTCTTACCTCCTTACATACTTGTATATCGGCTGTTCTTTGACTATATAACGGCTGCTATTGTTTTTCATTATTACGTGGGTGAAACCATGGCGCGCAGTTAGTACAGTAAAGTTTGTAAAAGTGTAAGTTTGATGGTCCGGTGTAGTCTCTAAACTACTGATCCGATCGGAAATTCTATCTCTAGTTGGAAGCTACATCATTTTTTATATAATCCATTAATAGGACATATCCTGTTAGTGTATTTATTTTTATTTTAAATGCAATATAAAGGACCGGACTCGACCCGAGAAATTACAGAAAATATATTATAGTGAAATCTTAATACAGCGTGGTAGGCACAAAAGCTTTGTCAGATCTGTATGCGCTAATCTATGGATTGATTCAGAGCTGCCAACCGTCAAACAAAACGCGTAAGCGTCGTGAAGATATCTACAAGATGTCGGCTCTTGTATCTATCTCGATGTATATTGCTCACAATTTTAAATTGCAGTCTGTAAGTCCCAAGTAAGTCCTGCAACACAAGAACCACCAGAAAAAGACGAGAACCTAGAAGAAACTGAGACAGAAGAATCGGAAAATTCCGATACAGATTGTGGTAGTAGTAGTGCTGATGAAAGTTATACCGTTATGTCAATGTAAGACTTAAAAATATAATAATAATTATATTTCTGAAAAAAACAAAATTTAGAAAAAAAGAAGGACCCCCAGTTTTTTTTTCATGTTTTTTCACATTTTTGCAATTAGTAATAAAACACTAATAGTGTTCCAATTTGCAACACTATCAGACATTGTATCATTACAAGGTGCGCATTGTAATGCTCGGTTCTCCTCCTTCACTGATGTATTGTATCATTACAAGGTGCGCTCTGTAATGCTCGGTTTTCCTCCCTCACTGATGTAATGTAACTTTACATTACACGTGAATGCTCCCGGTGAGGGAGCACCTTAACAGAAATTTATTCAAATTGGTTATTATAACAGATATCTTGTGCAGTAGATCTATTGAAGTAAAATTTTCAAACTATAAGGCACAAGTCCAGGACAAGCCTCCAAAAGGCCGCTTTTTTCACACAAACTTATAAAATGCTCAGAAATTATGAATGTAAAAAAAAAAACGATACTAACTTAGCAAATATTTTGGACATTCCAAATAACGAATATTATAAAAAAGTTGTCAGGATTTTACAAAAACATACAGATAGACAGATAGATAAACTCTTTATTGTTCACACCTTAACTAAAACACAAATTACATAGTGAAAAGGGCTTAAATGCTAGTGAAACAACAGGCGGCCTTATCGCCTTATATATATATATATTATGAGGTAACATTCAGTACTCCATCTTGTGATTCCCTTCTTCTATTTCTTACAGGAATGAAATTTCCATAACATTAATTTATTTATTTCATTCCTGAATAATACACTATCAAGTACCTCAATAGAAACTAAAATTTTAAATAAATAATATAAAAATAAACAATATTTTCTTATTTCTCACAGAAGAGTTATCATATTGTCAGTAAATTAACATTACTAAGTTGTATGAAGTCAAATCAGAAGACTGATTGTAATTGTACCTATAACACTTACTGTAATTTATGGGACTGGATGAGTGATAGACAAACAAAAAAATGTATTTAATCTGGGTACATATGAAACCATTAAAGAGTGAATAAAGTTCTAACTGTTCCCTCGTTGTTAACAGTGGGACAAATCAAACTTTTTTCCGATCGGTCTCAATAAGCAGGAGGACAGATCGGAATAATCCAAAAGTCCTACACCAGATAAACAAACATACCAGTCTGTACCTGACAAAAAATAACAGGTTTTGTATTTCAACTTCATCAATACTTTCCAAGTTTGTAAAGTTTGTCAATGCCACTTACCATTATCTCTGACATATTCCTCGGTAAATTGGTGAGGTCTCATCCTCTGCAATGCAGCAGGTGTGTTCCGAAGTGGTGCCTCCAACAGAGACCGTACCCACATGGGAGTACCACATTGTGATGCACGGGTCTCTGCTCCAATCTCGTAACGATCTTGCCGATGTGAGTTTGTTGGGATTTTGACTGTAAATAGAACATATGCATTACATTATTTGCTTCTTTTAAAATTAATGTGTATTTTTATTTAAGCTGTAATATTATAAATTTGACACTAAGTAAGAAATATTTGGCGAGAAATTATCAACTATTGCAATGAGCTTTTACTGTGACTATAACTTTATTACAAGGTGCACATAATACATATTTAATGCTTTAAACACACTCGGTGGTGATATATTGAAAATTATAATTTCAAAAGTTGAGATAATTAGCGCTACAAAAATATGATAACTTACACACAGAGGGTCCATATGTCTGCACGCATTTTGGACAGTGATACTTGTCTATGTCGTCAGATTGATATATTTTCACGTCAACGCAACTGAAAACCGAAAAATCCAAGAGTTAGAACCAGATGTTATGTTTTACTGAATAAAAACAAAAAATTAATAAGATTCCACAAAGTGCTACAAATTAATTTGACATTGATTTCTATGTATATGGGATCAAACTACAACATGACTTAAATAGTAAATTATCAAAATAACTAAAAATTACAAAGATAAACACAAAGGAACACAAAAAGGCGCATTTTGGAAAACCTTGGAGACCGCGGATGTAAACAAATCAGAACACGAGAAAAGCTCCGTAAATGTTGTCAATAAACTTGAGAATTAAGTATCCAGGTTTCCAAACAGGAATTTAGGAACCAGGAACTCGGAAAAGGTGCTAATTTGGACAAAACATTCGGTCGGACAAGAGATGGCCGAAGAGGCTCCGCTGTCAAACTTTGCATCATTTTTTTTCACACACAACAAACTTTTTACTGCATGATTTATATATTTCCCACATTACCTGCCATGAAACCACTCACGGCAGCAATCACATTCTATCATAAATTGACCAATATTATACGGCTGACCACACAAACAATAGGTTTCCTTCGATGACGCCATTTTGATGGCGAATAGACAAATTTCATGTTTCTTAAAACCACGTCGAAAATTGCACCATAGACAAAAGTTATATTTTTTTTTTCATTTGAAATTTAAAAATTCTAAACCACATTTTAACTTTTCTAGTATTGTTAATAGTAAACTCGTGGTTATTATGTACTAAATTAATTCAACAGAACTTCGACTTTCAAGAAACAAATAGACATACTCATTACTCGTCACCCGTAATCATGTCGACATAACGCCTTTCAAGATTCTATCTGCAATTTATATGACTAATATTTTACAGGCGCAACTAGACAAACTAAAAACTTTGCAGATGCACATCATAATAACTATTAATAACATAATAACCAATTTACCAATATACCAATTATTTACAAGCAACAGAGCCCACTCAAGCATCAGCCTGTCGATTCTCTATCTTATACCAAGTGACCGCGCAAGTGAATTGCCGTATATGGCCATCTAAGCGAGTTTCCATTTTTCAAGCTGAAAACTGAATGTCACGAAAAAATGTCAAAATATCGAGTAACCACTAAACCACATGTCATGAATTGTCATGTAGGTCTCTGACAAAATAAGAAGGATTAACTAATTGCTCGGAGATGTAGGTAGCTGCCAATTCTACTTTCGATTAGATATTTTGATGTTATCTACAGTAATAAATAAGAAAAATACAAGTTTATTTAGGGTCTCCCTTCATTTGCGCGGTCACTTGGTTTAGTGAATCAACAGGCTGCTCTCTCATCAACCACCATGCCATTTACCAACCGTAGGAAATTTAAATAACCGTGGTAGCCTTAGAACAAAATGCTCGGAATAAGAGAATTAATATTTTCTCTCCATCCCGTACACGAAAGATACTCTTTGCCTCCATCCTTTTACAATCTTATCTCATCAGAAATAAATGAGAAAAAGGTAACAAAAGAAATCGGATAATTTGGACAAAATGAAAAAGTACCTAATTAATAACGTTAAAATATTTTCAATTTAGAATGATTATGAACTTCTATTTTAATTAAAAGCTTTTATTCTACTTGCCCTGTTAATATGGGACAAATCTTGCGAGTTAAATTAAAACCACTTCCTGTCTTTAGATTAGGTTGAAATTTGGTTTACTTAGGTAACTTCGGTGACAATGCAATAATATGGTACCATGAAGCTGGTCTCAAGATGGCGTCGGAAGGAGGCCATAGGAACTCCTAAACTAAACAAGATAAAACCGTCGAGTTTGGACTCGTTTAAATAGTATTGACAAGCACTCTTTTTTTAGTCTAGTAAATAAAATATTAATTAAAAAAATTATTTAAAAACAAGCTTTTATTTAAATGCTCTAAAACGAAGAAAATAAATTTTATATTGATATAATTATAAGCTTGTCGCGAGATTTCAAACAACATCGTACCTATCTACTAAATAATATTTAATTCCAACAAAAGACAGACGCGTTCCTATCATTTGCTTAGAATTAAAGTTAGAATTCTTTTCAAAAAAAAAAAAATGTTTATGTTCTCGCGACAAGCTTTTATTTAAATCAATATAAAATTTATTTTCTTCATTTTAGAGCATTTAAATAAAAGCTTGTTTAAAAAAATATATATTAATATTTTATTTGATTATTATGACGTCTTCAGTCAGCCTTAGATGATTTTCCGACGGAAAGGCAAGAGTCCAAAGTAACTTCTATGATTATCTACGAACAAATAATCATAGTTTAAAAACTGACTTCAACAAAACGCAATTCGTTTACTTTAATGACACAATTTTCTAGTTATTTTGTTATAAAATCGATTCAGTACTTTACTGAATAGATTTTGATAAAATGTTTATAAGGATACAAACTCTATGTATGGGACCACCTCTGAAATATGAAGTAGATACATACCGAATAAAAATAAAAAGAATGATCAAAATCAATTCATAATAATTGGCGAAGTAATCGCTGAACAAACATACAAAAAAAAAGAAAAAAAAACATACCTACAGTCGAATTGAGAACCTCCTTTCTGGAAGTCGGTTAAAAATACTAATCATTATCATCATCATCATCATCTCGGCCTCTATAAAATCATATGTTTTTTTATTAGGAATAATAAATTTGCAATCAATGCATTCAAATGGTTGTACTTATTTATAATTTTTAGTAACGTAAAAGTTGTTCTTATCCCGGTCGGGGATTTCATTTTTCTCTTAACACAAATACTTGTTTGGTTCATCTGGGCCACAATAACTTAGGACACGCTAACAAGATCAATGAATAAAATTATTTCCAAAATAAAGCATATTACTGTAAAAACGTTACAAAAATTTACTCGCTCGCTTCGCTCGCGATATTTATTACCTATGTTTTTATTTACTTGGTCATGCAAACGCTGAGCGCTAAAAAATACTACCCAAAAATTTGTTATCACCAACTTGGTGACCCCCCCCCCCCCCCCCCCCCCCCCGAAATGAATTTATTGCATTGACCTTACATGACCAGCCCACTCCCATTTGAGCCTGGAAGATTTGTAATGACAGACTATTATAGAACGCAATATATAGTATTATGGTGTGTTAGTAATGTGGGTATTACAGACACGCGCCGCGAGCCGCTCAGGAAATCACATCGATCGCACCGCATTGTTTAATAAGATCGATGCGATTTCAAAAAAAAACTGCATTCTATTATTATCTGGTAAGTATAAGACGGGACTTGATTGGCCTTACCGAAAGACGTTACTTAACTATAACCAGAGCTTAACATATTTTGTCAACTTCTCGCTGACATAATATGTGACATGACACTCGCGGAAAGAAGACAGGATAATTTAAGACGTTGGTTAAAGTTAAGTAACGTTTTTCGGTAAGGCACCTGAACTTTGGTAAGAGACCATGAAATGCGCAACGCAGGTAAGACTAAGAATGGGTAAGTTATAACTTTATAAGATAACGGCGATGAGTCTCGTACCTAGTCCAGTCATTCCATACCAATTTTTGATAAACTTTTTATCCGATGATGTAATTCAGTGTCGATTCAATAAAACATTGATTGTGATCACAAATAATCGGGAAAAAAGCTATTATTTTTAATACATTTTAATCGACGTGGCCTTGGGTAGGTTCACTTCCTTATTGTTAACTAGGAAAAACGTTTTGTTCAGTTTTCTGAGTCAATCTGCGCGAGTTAAATTAATTTTAAACGTGATGTGAGGTTTACTACATCGCGTTGTCATTCACAACAGCAGAATATGGAACGACAGAATACGGTCTATCCGACACACAAGAGAAGGGCGAGGTTCATAATATGTGTGCACGCAGGGTAAATGCACTAATAAGTGAACGATATCCAGTATGGATATAGGTATGTATCTATCAACTCCATGGCAACAAAACGAACTTAACTTTAATTTAATATTGTTATAATTATGTTCTGTGCTCTAATACTGAAGTAATTTCCACTAAATCCCACATTTACGAGTATGTATGGATAATCTTCAAAGAAGCAATTAAAAAAAGAAATATATAAATTTTATAGTAACACCGGAAATATTTTTTTGCGAAATTTTCCTTTTTTATAAAAAAAAAATGGTACCTATCAATAAAAAAAAAAAAAAAAAAAAGCTTAACAAGTATATTTTATACTAGGCTTGGAATATAGTTTAAGTTCATACAGGCGCAGCGTAACCTATAATAAAATGACGTATCTATTTAATAGATACCTACTTCAATAAGTCATTTTGATCACAGGTTACGCTACGCAAATCAAATGACTATAATAATACTATAATCAAAATGACTGAGTTAGGTATCAATTAAATAAATACTTAAATCAGTCATTTTGATTATATTATTAGGTTACGCTACGCCTCTTAAACATACATTAACTTCCAAGCTTCTTATGTTCTATTCTTTTTATAGATACCAAAGCCGATATTTTCCCAACACTACCACAATCGATCATTGTACTATTGTTAGATTTTACGCACAATCCTGATTGCTGTCAGAGAATATTTATGTATTTACCTCCCAGTAATCTTAGTAACAACTATTATAGTAGGTACCTACGAAGATACTATTTCTGAGAAAAACGCCGGAACTTTTTTTAATGGCTAACCAAGGTAAAGACAGGTACGAAAAGGGGAAACTAAAATTGTGTATTGACTCTATTTAAGAAAAGCGATTGTAGCTCCATCACTCTTTGCCTTTCTTTAGATTGTCATACGGCAAAAAAACTAGTGTTTACATTTAGCGCTTGAGCAAGTTTTCATTATTTAATATTTGGTAGGATGACTGTCAACTTATTCGTGCACGTGTTACAAAAAAACTTGTTAGATCCGCGAATTGCGAAAGCTGAAACGGAATTTAAATACCTGATGTAGACATTGCATTTTACTGACTTCGCAAAAATAGCCTACAATAACAGGTCAAGAGCGTGCAATCACGCACATCGTAGGGTCCAGTAGCCAAGAGAGACGAGACACACTTCGCGAGCATAAAATATGTGACACATTAGCTTGAATATTCTATACATTCACCCATATATTCGAAAATAAATAACATAATATTTTCAAAATCACAAGCTGTGGAGAAATCTATGCTCAGGGTTTCTGCGAGATTGAATTAGAAATGAAGGGATCCGTAGACACTGCCGATAAGCAAGTCATTGCACTCAGAACTAATGACGATGACGCGTAGGAAGACCAGCCACAAGATGGATAAATGACCTCAAACAAGTGGCAATAAAACGCTGGATGTAAGCCGCTTCCAATCGCAGTGTTTTTGGAAATACATGGGGGAAGCCTATGACAGCAGTCAGCAGTCAAATTTTTGTGGCTAAGATGATAATTATGATGATGACCATTCAGACAGACAAACAGATACAGACGCTATGAAATCATAAGATTTTTATGTAGTACCACGGAACCCTGAAAATGTCAGCATACATGAAAGATGAATGTACCTTATGTATGTTAGTACAGTGCGAAGGCAAAAAGTCGCTAACATTAGTTAAAAAAATATATATTTTCTTCTAAACACTATTTTACTTATCCATTATTTTCCGTTTCATGACTTATTTTTAGGGTTCCGTACGCAAAGGGTAAAAACGGGACCCTATTACTAAGACTTCACTGTCTGTCCGTCAGTCCGTCCGTCTGTCACCAGGGTGTATCTCATGAACCGTGATAGTTAGATAGTTGAAATTTTCACAGATGATGTATTTCTGTTGCCGCTATAACAACAAATACAAAAAAATAGAATAAAATAAATATTTAAGGGGGCTCCCATACAACAAACTTGATTTTTTTGCTCGTTTTTGCTCTGTATTGATAACGGCAATAGGTAGACGCTTGAAATATTCACAGAATATTGAGTTATATTATTTACTTTAAAAATAAATAATTAAATTGAAATAAAATTAATATTTAAGGGGGCCCATACAACAAACGTGAATTATATAACCCGTCAATTATATAAAAGCGATTTCTTTTATAAGGTTTTATTGACAATATATTGTAGTATTTTTATTTTATGTTAATTCTAAGGTGTGACTGTGAAATTTATTTTAAGTGACTAATTTAAAATTGTAATAAATGACCAAACTACAAAATTTAATTAAAAAAAACAAACGTGATATTTTTGCCGTTTTTATAGATAATGGTACGGAACCCTTCGTGCGCGGGTTCGACTCGCACTTGGCCGGTTTTTTAAAAGTGTACGAGGGAATTACCAGTAACGTTTCATTACCCAGTCTTACTCACATAAGTGGACCAAAAGTTTCGTTTTGTTTTTAATGTTTGCGGTAGATAATAAAATGTCATTGCGGTGTACTGACGGATAGGTACGATACATTTAAGATTTAAGTACCCAGCTGGTATTATCCACGTTTAGGTACCAATATAAATTTATCCGACATCCGAAGAAAGAGGGTGATTTACGGTGTATATTTGTAAGCATGCTATAAGTACGGCTTGACCAATTTTGATGTGTGAAATATCGTCAAAGTCTCAATCGACTATTCTGTTGTTTTTTTTTAAAGAGGAATGTTATAAGTTTGACGTGTGTGTCTGTCTGTGCCATCTTAACTCTCAAACCGACGGAGCGAATTCGATCTATTTTTTGTTTGAATTGATAGTGTTTAGCTATTAATTTCATCAAAATCGGTTCAGCCGTTTTTGTTCTTCGCCGGTTTTTGAGCTTTGTAGACTTGTCGTATCATTACTTGTTATATATAAACTTCTATATAGATTGTAATTATATCTCTTTTCTTTCATTTTAAAGTTGATGTCCCAAAGAAGCCTGCCATTCATACTTCCTGTCACAAAAATAAGTCATCGGAGTGAGGTACAAAACAAGTTGCTCCATTTATATGAAAAAATAAAATACGCAACATACGGCGTGACCAACAATTAAGATTATCACTTTGCCTACTTTTTAGCCGACTTTAAAGTGGAGGAGGTCAATTCGTTTGTATGTTTTTATTTGTTACTGGATAAATAACTCCATCATTTATAAACTGATTTAGTTTCTAAATCAGTTTATAAATTATGGAGTTTACCTATCTTCATTTTTTGTTTAAAATATGGTACCTGGGCGACCGAGCTCCACTCGGATTTTTATGACTGAAAATACGAGCAAATCCGGGTTCACTAAAAATGAAATCTAGCAAGATCGATTTATCGTCCCCTAATCTACCTACAAACCAAATTTCTTTAAAATCGTTAGAGCCGTTTCCGAGATTCAGATTATATATATACATATATGTATACAAGAATTGCTCGTTTAAAGGTTTTAGATTTAGATTAAGTATATTTATTTTCGGATTGGTCCGAGGTCAAAAACAAAATTGCGCATTTTGAAGTCGTTTTTTCCCCTGATTTTTAAACTATAATAAGCTGCTTCCCGTGGTTTCACTCGCGTAGTGATGAAAGTGATGAAATAAAAGTGGCCAATACCTAGCTTGTCGGTATACGCACATACTAGGGTTCCGTATCTAAAAGAAAACTACTTGGTGAGTATTGTTTGTCTATCTATATGAATAGTCTGAATAGCGTTCAGTGGAAGAGGCCTATGTCCAGCAGTGGACTAAAGTAGAGTGAGGATCATGATGATGATGACTACTTTGTGAAAAGATCAATGACCTCTGTACTATAACGATTTAAGTGTTTTATATATTTATCGCTATATCTCGAAAAAATGCAAATCGCAGTGTTTAATAGTTATTTGTGCAACAAGAGAGCAAAGTCGGTTTTTGCTGCGAGTGCTGATTTTGAATCCTGAGTGTGGCGAGGGATTCAAATGCACGAGATGCAAAAACTTTGCTCTCGTGTAACACACATAACTTTTCACTTCAGTAGCGAGAACACTTTAGGGGATAATAAATATTTACAGGTTAAATATCAGTTTTATTTGCAGTAAATACTTATTTTCGTTTAAATACAACAATAAGTAAAAAATTCAATAAATTATATTAAAAGACATAATTATCTTTTTGCAAAATTTCTTTAGTTAGTACGAAATTCCGAATGTGTTTGTCTTTGAGGTCGAATTCAAAATCGGAACTTCGAAAGGGCTGATCTTTGTCTCTCTCTCTTTCTAATGGCGGGCAAAATCAGTGAGCAAAATCGCATTTTGCTCACTGATTTCAGGTAGCAAAACCTACATGTTTGAGCTACTGAAGTGAAAAATAATTTTCATTGAAAAAAATAATCATCCCCTCTCTATAGGTATGGAGTGCCTTCCTTATTTATTTATTTTTTGAAAATTTCACTACAGCATTTTGCAGCGGTTCACAGAATACATCTACATGCTAAATTTCGTTTATATATGGTGATAGTTTCTGAGTAAAATGACTGTGACATACGGACAGACAAACAGACGGACATAGAAAAAATATATGGATTCCTCGTAGTTACTACGGAACCCTAACAATAAGACATCCTTCTCCAGGTCCCAAAGAATCTCTATGCCAAATTTCATGACGATTGGATCTGCCGTTTAGCCGTGAGGAGTTAACAAACAGAAAGAGAGACAGAGGACAGACTGGACAGACATTTAGTTCCACTTTCATCGTGCGGACTGCTAGAATGTGGAATACGCTTCCTGAGTGGGTCTTTCCCGATAGATATAATCTGGGTGTCTTTAAATCGCGAGTGAATTGGTTTCTTCTAGGTAAGCGCGCTCCATCGTAGACCCCAACGTCGCTTAACATCAGGCGAGTTGGCGGTCAAGCGCGAACCTATTTCTACATAAAGAAAAGACAGAGTTACTTTCGCTTTAATAGTATCAGAAAGTTAAAATAGGTTTTAAGTAAAAGAGTAAAGGTAAGTACAACTCTCTATTTTGTACTTACATAATTATTACTTACAATTAAATTCCGTGAATACATATTCTCATCTCGACTCATATCAAGCGCATAAAATAAACAGTTACACTAAGGAAATTATTCTTTCACAGTCGGATATTTTTAAATAAAACCGGACAAGTGCGAGTCAGACTCGCCCACCGAGGGTTCCGTACAAACTCGTAGATAAAAGGAGGAAATTATATTTTTTTTTATATTTTCTTTTATAAACTGAAAAATATTTGTATAGGTAAATAAATTACAGTATAAAAAACTAAAAAACACGCTACAGACTTTTCTAACAAATCCAAACAGCTTGATACGATGTTCCATCATGAAGTTCTAGTTCATATCTTCCGGCTCCATCATCAGATCAGTTCGACAGTACCATATTATTGTATTGTCATCAGAACTACATACAGCTGCCAATTTTCATGACGCTACGATCCTTGGAAGATGGTTAAATTAGTTACCTTAGATTTCATTACTTACATAGTTAGTTACATACAGGTCGACCTAATAAAAGCGTGTTAAAATATTTAAAAACCTGTTTTAGCGTGTGCTAATGAAGCTCTTTTATATGATATCTACCCCACATGATACGGTTAAAGCACTTAAAAATGTGGACCCTCTTTCTTTGCATAAAGAGCTAGTTTTTGTGATAGATTTTAAAATATACAGTTTTCGGATTTTTACCTGTATGTGTACTATTTGACAATGTTTCTTGCCAAATTTCATAGTTCTAGGTCAACGGGAAGCAGGTACCCCATAGGTTTTGATTCCCTTGTGAGTAAGGCTATAACCTTTTCAGGTAAGGTTTCAACATGATACCGTCACGCCTTCCCGAGATACAGGTCTTGACACCCGGACGGACGGACAGACAGACAGACGGACAACAAAGTGATCCTATAAGGGTTTTGTTTTTTTTTCCTTTTGAGGTGCGGAAGCCTAAAAATATCGACCGTTAGTTATTGACAAAGTTTAGGGAACCTAAAACACCTTTTAGAAGTCTTATAGTTATGTCATTAGATGACCTCTCGGAGTTGTGTAAAATTATGACGCGTCATTTTTGCACAATAGTCTGCGTGACCGGTAGACAAACACGCCGAGCTCAGTGCATTTTGTTTAGGGATGGGATAGTCGATAGTTTTCGGTCACTGAGTCTCGAATGTCGACGTATTTGATTAGGTCAACTTTTTCAAGTTGACCAATGCGGTAATTGTAATATGTTAATCATAAAACTGTATCTGCTTAATTATGCAAGTATTTAAATTTACACACAAGTAGCTTATGTCGGATTATGTAAATGCAAATTTAATTCGTAAAAAAAGTAATACAAAAGTATAATAGAGCTGTATAAGGCAAATATCAAAATATAATTTATAGAAGTCAGATGTCTACATTTTAAATCCATACAAAAAATTGTGTTCTTTTCTTACGATTTTCAAATATCTATAAACTCACTCATAGGTAATATGTATTAGCACATACTACATCAGACTTTTTTTCCATAAAATATCGAGTAATAATATCACGATCGTGGACCTTAAATTACAAGAACTTTAACCCACAATATATACAGCACAATCTCATAAAAATATACATATACAAACATCACTATTGAGCGAGACGGGGGTTGTTTCGTAATCGCTGCGATGCTCGGTGTCAGTCTATCGATGACCGAGGGAGAAATCTACCGACTCGCCACTTTCCCCGCACTACCGCGCGTTCCAATTATGAATTAAAATATAATATCGATATTTACACGTGCGTAAATAAATTACGATCTGATCAAAAATAAATTCTGATATCTTTTGATCGACTCGTGATGTAGCCAAACTTGTATTAATTCAACTGTCATGATAAAAGTACAAAAAATTGGGATTTCTTCCGGTAAGTTTTTGATTTTATTAACCTTATGTTATAAGACAAAAAATATAACTTTTAAGCACTAGTCCTATTTGCATAGACTCGTGCGTGTATGTATCGAGGTATATATTTCATAAATGAATGTTTTTAATAGACCTTGACTTGGCATAAAATATTGTAAAGTATTACCTAGTTATGTGATTTTACCGGCGTAAACGTTAAGTAAATATGCAAAAGGAACTTTAAAGTGTTTAACTGTTTAATTATTTGTTCACTGAGTATAAATGTTGTGTTTAATTAGAAAAACCGGCATGGAGTTGAAGTGGTTTCATACTTAAACACGAAGTTTTCTTGAATTAATTTTAAGTTTCAAATTACACGCATGATTTCCTCACGAACAGTCAACTGTTAAGCCTAGGCACTTCATAATAGGAGTATTGTAACATAAATTACTTCCCTATATTGCGATAAACGTGAAAAAATGCGAATTTCAACACCTAACAAATTTATCTTGACCTTCTTTCTTCTTAACATGTCTTATTAACACAGCTCTTATTTACTTGGTTATTTGCGTTATAAGATTAACCAATGTAGTTGATCTCTCATTTGTAATCATATTAATGATATAAATGGAAGAGTTTGTCTGTAACAGTATGATTTATAACTCTTGAAGATAATTGACGTTTGAAAACCTATTGTACCTAAGCATAATTGGATTATAATTTTGATTACTTCATAAATGAGCCAATTCTGTTACCCAGCATTATAATTTAAACTAAATCTGGGGGCACGGCCGTGCCCCCGCCATGTGAGCTAGCGGGTGCGTACGGCCGGGACTATCTTTACACGAAGAGATTCGTCGGACTCGAAGCGATTTTTCGGATTTAGATTTGACAATTATGACTGCTTTTTCTTAGCACTGAAGTTAGAGAAGGTCAGTTTATTTAAAATTTTAGTGAGCTTGTAATAGATATTGATCTAAGGCGTATTTGTATAAATATCGCGAGTAAAACCGTCTGATCTAGTTCGTTGTTTATAAATAGGAAGGGTCTAAAAAACTGGACGTGTGGTTTTAAAGCCAAAATAAGTAGAACCATTCATCAACACAAGTTTTAGGAAGTGGGAAGCCAAAGCTGATTGGTCGTGTTTAAACTTTCAAAGTCAAGGTAATGTTGAAAAGAAAAATGCGACGTCTTAAAAGTATGAACGCATATCAATATTGGTTTAGTTGATCTGCGTTAGTTGTGTGAATAACTTCACATAAGATTCCCATTAGTGAAATTATTTCTGGTGAGTCTAAATAATATTAGTTATAGGGGCATGATCATTAATAAGTGCGTGTATGTGAATTTAAGATAGATAACATTTGATTATTTATTAAATGTATTAATATTGTATTTCAAAAGAGAGTCAATTGATTTTCAGTCATTAATTACTAATTAAATAATTTTTCACGTTGATATTGATGTTATCTTACCTAAAATCCCGATTTTCAAGGATAGATCAGATTCTTGAGTTTTTTTGTAACTTAAATTACTATAAATTTAAAAAGTCTATTCATATTTATATCCATAACCATAGTTGGTAATTTATTATTTCGTAACTTAATTAAAATGTAAAAACAATGTTTATTTAAAAAAATTACCGTAAAATCCTTTTATTATTACCCATTTACAATGAATTGTTAATTAAAATTCTTAAAGATTGCCTTTGTTATATCCGATAATTCACCATTATTATTTTCTACAATACTGAATTTAACGATTATTAAGATTATAAAACCACAACAAGAGCTGTTGACAACATTCACTTGTACAGGTTATATTTTTATTTATCTATTTATTTACATTTTATTGTGTTAATAATTGATACCATTGTTATTTATTTTATCGCCATAATTATTGAATACGCGGCTTTAATTTACTTCTATTAGACTACATCTTTTTTTTATTAACCTGCTGGACAAAGATCTCCCCATTTACCCCGGCTACATCTTAATGCCTAATATTGAATTATTTATATGAATTTTGTCTTTTAACATACTGCATAACTTTTAATGTTACACTGTTTTTTTGAAGTAAACAGTTAAACAAAGTATAAAAGAATTATATCATCATCATCATTTCAGCCTTTGTTGTCTACTGCTGAACATATTGTAGGCTTTATAAGCCATTCTTCGTTCTGGCCCGTCCATCGCTGATCTCATCTAGCAAAACAAATACTTAAGACATTTTATTTACTACATAGTATTAGTTTAGAAAACTCTATAAGGCCCAGAAAAACGGTTGAACCGATTTTGATAAAACATAGCAAGCTAAAAACTCTCTCGATGAAATCATCTTTCAAATTAAAAAAACTTGATCAAAGGCGGTCCATATTTATTTAACTTAAAAAAATATAACTTATTTTTTTTGACTTTATGGCCGATGAAAAGTTCTCAAGTGGAGACCATGAACCGGCAAGCGCAGCGTAGGAAGACCAGCCACGAGATGGACAGATTACCATAAACAAGTGGCGGGAAAACGCTGGATGCAAGCCGCTTTCAATCCATCCGCTTTTTGGAAATCCATGGGAGAGGCCTATGTCCAGCAGTGGATTTCTTATGACTGAAATGATTATGATGATAGCTTTTATGATTATAAGCCACTACACTTGACCTAAGAATATAATTAGAGAAAAAACGCTAAAAATCCAATGTTCTTTGATTTTTCAATGAATGAATTGTATTTAAATCAGAAACTACCTTCGTAAGCTTACTAATTCGTCCTACCTTGGCACATTGTGATCATTTTCTTCACTATTACATCAAATAGTTAGGTCTTTAGCACTGATTACGAGCTTCTTTATTTTTTAATATCTTTTTAGAGTTTAATACAGTAAAAGCTCCGTATTCACGGGGTATACGTTCCGTAAATATGCCGTGAATATGGAATGGTGATTTGTATGGGATTATAGGGGTTCCTAGGTGACGAAAAAAAAATATGTTAAAAAATAAATAATTGAAGTTTTTACCATATCGATTAATAATAAATCGAAAATATCTTCAGCATGGCAATTCAGTTATTCAAGACCGCTCCGTAGCTGAAACATATGTGAACCGTTTCCCATCGGCTGCCATCTTTTTTTTGATTCAGTCACTTCTAAGTCATACAGTTGACACATTGATGAAACGTGACACGTCCTTCGCTCGTTACTAAATCCAAAAGTGATAGCAGCCGACAGGAAATTCTTGGCAAAAGGTTCAGTTACGGATCGGTTTTGATTAACTGAATTGCCTCCCAGGTTTAGGCAATGGTTTAAAGAATTTGTAATTTTTTCTTGCTTGGCAGTTTTTAAAAGCTCCTTCAATTCAGACTAATATCCAGCAGTGGCATTAGCAATTTGCCTCTTAAAAAAGAAATCACAAAGCTTATTTGCCATTCTTAAACCTTTACTTAGATTTTTCAAATTAAGTGTCACGTTTCCAGTACTTGTAGAAGCCTCTTCTTCAATGGGCTGCGAATTTAACATTTCCTCCAAGTCGCTTTCAGTCAAATCATCATCTTGTGATTTAAGCAACTCCTGAATGTCACTTGGTTCTATCTATTCGACTTCGAATCCATCTCGTCCTATTCCATTCACGTTTATAAAGGATACCGAATGCCTTTTATTAATATGTATGTACCGATATACCATTTATATCCGTAAATAAATAAATCTTTAGCCGCGAATATAGGAATTGGGTCGCAATTTTTTTATCCGCGAATAGTGAAAACGCGAATGAAGGAAGCGCGAATAAGGAGCTTTGACTGTACCTATTTATTATTTAATAATACTAAATATGTTATATTTAGTAGGTTACATATCTATAATCCGAATGACGAATTATTGAATCACCGAAAAGGAAATTCCTATTTGTTAAAAAAAAAACAAGTAAACGTTAAAAAAACTAAAAAAAAAACGACTTCAAAATACGCGATTCGTTTACTTGGATAACATATTTTTCCAGTTTTTGTTATGAAAACCAAAATACTGAACTGATTTTGATAAATCGGATACAACTGTTGATACTGTGACGGCGTTCAGAAAAACTCAAAAAATCCGTTTAAAATACTTATATTTACGTCTTCAAAGTACAGGAAATATCGAAGTTTTTAAGCTACATCAAAGCTAAACCTATATGTTCAAGGCACTTTTATAATTATTCAATGCGTTTTTTACAATCAGATAATATTCGAGTAATAAATCTAAGAACGTCCAGGAAAAAGTGATTCTGACTATATCAAACATATTATGTATGTATGTCACATGATATTGATACATCACGACAAAAGTTATTATATTATAGCACACTATATTTGGTGACCACTCGATATTTTGTAACAATACAATTTTAATTATAAAACCATAATTTAACACAGCTGACAATAAAAAAAAAATTATAAATTTCTATGTGACCACCTGGGAAATATACCGTCTCAAACAAAAAAGAATTACCTCAATGAAATGATAAAACATCAGATTTTTTTATATTTTTGACAAATACAACCTAATCTCAAAAATTTCTAGTATTCAAGATAAAGATGGATTTGACGAAATTTTTTACGTCGACATGACATTGGTGAAGCTGCTTTGACTAGTAGAGAAAACAGAGGTTAGAATTGTTGCGTTACGATCACACATTGCTTAGATGGCTCTGTATGGCTTCAGAAGACAAAAAGTCATATTGCAAAAAAACACGCTTCCGTTTTTATCTTGCCTTTTCTGCGATGAAGAGAGATACACAAAGTTGCAAGAGACTGCTAAAAATATCATAATTCAAAGTAGCCTCATTTAAACGTATCGCACTCTTAGTTACAGAAAAGGCAGGATAATATCATCTATATTAGGAGAAAAACAAAATACCCGACTGCAGAAAAGCTGTATTTGCAGTCTAACTTACGATTTCGTTACGCTTGATACGATGTTGAGTGAACGTTTTTTGTGAGAAAGTATGCGCAAAGTCGCTATAAAAGATTATAAATGCGCATCCTTTAGAATAATTATATTAAAATCACTTGTTTATTACAAAAAAGTTTATTGGAGATTACGATAAAACGCATTTTTTCTATTTTTGCGAGATATACATTATATCTATTTTATTATTATTAATAGTAGATTGTTATACAAGGGGCTAAAGACCCATTGTAACAAGGTAGATTTTTACTCCCGAGCTTTAGCGAGGGTGTAAATAGAAACCGAGTTACAATGGGTTTTTAGCGCCGTGTGTTACACTCTACTTTTCACTACGATTGCGAGAAAATAAAATAATCCAATACAATAATTCAAAGTTTATTTTATTAAAAATGAAATGTGCAATTTGTACAATTCTGGATATTTAACGAGATGTTTGCAAAGAGAATGTAAATATATTCCAAAGAGATTATTCTACTTTTGAATAAAGACTGTTTCGTGTATGTAGGCTCTTTGGCAACAGATAAAAATAAAAATAAAAATGTATTTTTCCCCTAGACCTTAAAATGCTATTTTTCCCCGGTTTACTACGCTACAATGACGGACTTTTAGAGCAAGAGGAGTGAAAAAAAATTATAGCCTACGACACTCAGGAAGTGAAGACGACACCTCGCACATCAAAATCGGTCAAGCCGTTTTAGGCAGTAGGCGATCATATAGATCATACATACATACCCACAGACACTCTTACATACATACATACACACGAAAAACATAACTCTCCTTCTTACACAGACGGGTAAAAACGAGCTTGAGCCTACTTTACATCGCTGTAAAAGTTAAGCGTAACTCCACAAACAGACGCATTCTATTCGGATAAATACATACTTTCTCACAAAAAAATGTACAACTGCGTGTAAAATGTATAATGTAACTCAACGGCGGCGTACTAAGCTAACGAACACGTGAGTTACACTGCAAAAACAGCTTTTCTGCAGTCGGGTATTTTGTTTTTCTTTTAATATTATAGGTACTTGTTAGGGTCAAAAATTCCCAATGACAAAAATAAAACTATAAAATAATTGTATAAATTGTAAAACCTGTATAGGCACTAAGTTTTATATCTATATAATATATATATGCAAAAAAAAACGACCAACCAGCTACGAACAAAAATAAATGAGCGTAGCCTCCCAGCGAGTACCAAGAGACGAACATCCGGACGGACGAAAGAAAATTTGGCCAGTTGACCTTTGGTCGCTTCTCGAAAGTATTTAAGTCGGTCTTTCTGTTTGTTATCTTTTCACGATCAACTGCTGAACTGATTGTTTAGTACAGAGATAGCTATGAACAACACACACCACTATTTTTAGGGTTCCGTACCTCAAAAGAAAAAAACGGAACCCTTATAGGATCACTTTGTTGTCCGTCTGTCTGTCTGTCTGTCCGTCTGTCCGGGTGTCAAGACTTTTATCTCGGGAACGCGTGAAGGTATCGCGTTGAAGTTAAAACCATATACGCAGATCCATAGTATCTTGCAGAAAGAAAAATCAAATTTCTCAGTTTTCATAAAAAAAGTTACAGCCGAATATGTCGTAAAAAATGCACATTTCGACAATCACAAGGGAATCAAAACCTTTGGGGTACTTCCCGTTGACCTAGAACTATGAAATTTGGCAAGAAGCATTGTGTTTATAGGAAAAATTCCGAAAACTGGACATTAAAAAATAGTGTCTTTACGCAAGGAATGCGGGTCCAAATTTTAAAGTTCTTTAACCGTATCATGTGATACCATATGAAAGAGCTTTATTAGCATAAGTTAAAACAGGTTTTTAAATATTTTTACGATGTATATTTTTCGGTACTTATAAGAAGAAAAATATGAAAAAAATACGATGTCCCCCTCTTATCTACTAGTTTGTACGGAACCCTCGGTGGGCGAGTCTGACTCGCTCTTGTCCGGTTTTTTTTTCTCTACGAGATCGTATCAGAAACGAAGAGATCTGTAGACGTACAAAAGTCACCGACATAGCACAGCGGATTAGTAAGTTGAAGTGGCAGTGGGTAGGGCACATAGCTCGTACAACTGACGGCTGATGGGGCCGACAATAAGTTCTCGATTGGAGACCACCCACCGGCAAGCGCAGCGTAGGAAGACCAGCCACGAGGTGGACAGAAGATATCATACAATATACATATACGTGGCAGGAAGACGCTGGATGCAAGCCGCGCGCCAACCGGTCTTTCAGGAAATCAATGGGGGAGGCCTATGTCCAGCAGTGGACTTCTTGTGGCTGAGATGATGATGATGATGTACACACACAAGAAAAAATGCATTAATTTCAGGTAAATTAATACCCATACATTAAAATATATATTTTATAACAAAGCATATTTCCGTCAGCTAGAGCAGTTTGTGCAGTTTACGATTTCGTTACGTTTGATACGCTGCTGAGTGTACGTTTTTTTTTATGAGAGAGTATGCGTAAAAACGTTTTAAAATATTATAAATGCGAATTAATTAGAATAATTTTAGTAAAATCATTATTATTTATTAGAAAAAGTTTGTTGGAGGCTCCTGGCTGAAACAAAAAGCATTTTTGTTTGAATTTGGAGGTCCTATGTAAATAGGACGAATTCTGTGGTTACGAAGAACGCCTTTTTTATATTTGTGTTTTATTTATTTATTTATTACAAAAAAAGATAACCTAAAGATAACACACAAGGAGTGAAGACAAATCTAACGACACTCGCACATCAAAATCGGTCTGCCATTTAAACTGTAGGGGGTCATATAAAAACATACATACATACCCACATACATACATTCGAAAAACATAACCCTTCTTAAGCAATCGAGTAAAAATGAATTATAAATCTCTATCTACATGTAGGTAGGTAAGGTAAGTACGAGTATATAGGTAATCCATTGTTCAGCTACAAAGATTGGTCATGAGATTAACTAAGTAGCTCAAGTAAACAAAGCTATTATGTTTTTTTTATCCATGGATTGATACTCATTATACTTACTGTAAAATATAATGTGTAGGCAAGTGATGTCTCGCTTTTATTTATCAAAATAACTGCTGATATTTCAACTTACCTACTGTTTCTATTTTCATCTCGATCAGACAAAGGGCTATCCTTTAGGTACCTACTTCGTACTACGGTCACACACTCCACTAATGTTATTGATGGTAACATAATGACATTAATGACTGTAACAATTTATCTATTTTTTTCCCGACTGCCAAGGAAGGGTTATGTTTTTCGCTCGTATCTTGTATGTTTGTAAATTTCTTTATTACCTCGTTTCTTCCAAACAGCTACATCTAAACGGATATCATTAGATTCGTCTCAAAAACTGAAGTTTGTGTCCTTCGGGAGATATAAAAAAATCACAATGGCGCATTTTTGGCGCTCAATTCGAACATCATCCGCCTCGCTCGCGCATAAACGTTTTTGAACTTTGAAGATATAAAATGACTGAATGAACTTATAAAAAAGTCGTCGTTTAAGCTAGAAAACAAAATCACTAATATTCGACAGAAATTTCAATTTGATCCAAGTTAATTTTCATACATAATATTATAATTTAAAAAACTGAAAAAAACGACTTCAAAATACGCAATACAATGCGTTCACTTTTCTACAGGCACTTGGATGATATTTTACCAGTTATGTTTGCTATAAAAACCAAAGTAAGTTCTATATCGATTTTGATAAAATTTATATCGGACCACCTCTAAAGTATCTACCAAATACAAAAATAATTATCAAAATCAATGCACAATTGGCTGAGTAAATCGATGAACAAACATACAGACCGAATTGATAACCTCCTTCTTTTTTGGAAGTCGGTTAAAAACATTTTTGTGTTAATAATTTTAAAGATGGAACTCTCATTTTAAAACATTGACTGAACGTTCGGCTTGAACAGCCCAACTCAGAACATCCATGCACACTACTGCTTGGGGTCGTCCATTAACCATGTGATTTTTTTTAGCAATTTTTGCCTTCCCCTGGCAATACATGGTGAGGTTTTAGACACCAACCCAAGACCTGGAGTATATTTATGATAAAGCATTTATCGTTTTTAGAGTTCCGTACCTCAAAAGGAAAAAACGAAACCCTTATATTAGGATCACTTTGTTGTCTGTCAAGAGTCAAGACGCAAGGCAATCAAAACCTATTGGATACTTCCCGTTGACCTATAACTTTGAAATTTGGCAAGAAGCATTGTCATATAGTACACATAAAGGAAAAAATCCGTGAACTGTACATTTTTTATCTAAACACATAAAATAGGGTCTTTATGCAAGGCAGGAGGGTCCAAATTTTAAAGTGCTTTAACTTATTATGTGGGGTATTATAATGAAAGAGCTTAGTCAGCAGAAGCTAAAACAGGTTTTAAATATTTTTATGATGTATATTTAAAAAAAAATATAAATCTACTAGTTTGTACGGAACCCTCGGTGGGCGAGTCTGACTCGCTGTTGTCCGGATTTTTCGTAAAATAAAATTCGTCGCAGTTAAGAAATCCTTGCCTGGCAAAGGCGAGGCAAGGTCACGCGCCGTTTTATAAATAGGTACATGTTATATCTCACTACACCCCTCCCCCTGGTGATGTTCGTGATTTTTTCCGAACCTACCCCCCTTTTCTAGTCTCACGTGACCACTGGACGATCGCTCGACTATTTTTCGTTGATTCATAATGAAGGTTTTTTTTTCAGTCACTTACCAACTGGATGAAGAGGTGAGATGAAGCCTTTCATCAAACAGGTGAGGAAGAAAATGTATTTTTTGTGAATTTATAGCTTTTTTAATGGTTGCTGGGACCGTGATCACAATTCATGTGATGTGTGGTCGAAGATGGTAAGCAGCATGTTGTCTAGACTGGGACATGGTCTTTGAACACAACTTAGGTGTTTGGCGATTAACTTTTAAACTTACCTATAGGGGAGAATTCAGCCAGACCTACATTAAATTACCTTACTAACATAACATAATAACTGAAACTAAGTAGATGGATTGGATGACATTTTCTTACAAAAAGAAAACTACTGAACCAATTTCATTTTTTCTATGGGATCAATCTGAAAGTAACTATTTATCCTTTCGAATAAAAAATGCAAATATTAAAGATTTAAGTACCTATAGGTACTAAGAATTTTCCAAATCGGTTTCATAAATGACCTAAGTACTATTATTTCCAGTTCTATCTTTTTTCATTGAATAATTATACTAGCAATATGGCATTGTACTATTATGGGTGACGCTTACCTAACACTAGGCTAGCGACTTGCTCGTCATGTAATTTCATCATCATTTTTCACTTCAAAGCTGGACATAAGTCACCTCCACATTTCTTGTCAGTCATTCTTCAGCTCGTCATCGAAGCTCTCTAGATTAAAACTTGCAGAAGCTATCGTCATAGCCGAAAAACGGCCTGGATGATTATTATTATTCTTGTCAGTTCATCATCATCATCTCAGCCATAAGAAGTCCACTGCTGGACATAGGCCTCCCTCATGGATTTCCAAAAAGACCAATAGGAAGCGGCTTGCATCCATCGTCTTCCTGCCACTTGTATGAGGTCATCTGTCCATCTCGTCTTGTCAGTTAGTTGTATAAAAAAAACTATGGTTTCCTCACAATCTTATCCATCACTACTCAAGCTTGTTGTTGGTATATTACAAACCCACACTGGACTTTCCACTTAGACCCCTCGCTTGTTTCCACTAGGGGAGCGTGAATACTTTCTTTTCCACTTGTACCCCTCATTAGTAGAACAGGGGTCTATGTCCACCGGCTCTAAGATATATAGGTATAACGCTATACTTATCCATGCATGCATAATAAGTGTATTATAAGATACTGTTACATTTTCCAGGCGTTCGTGGTGAGCGGAGCAGCTCTTAATATAGCAGGGCACGGCTGCGCTCACGGTTACCCGGCTGTCCTGTTCGCGCAGATCAACAGTTCCGACGGAGCCCTCAAACTCACTGACCATGACACTTCCTGGATAGGTAATCATGATACTGTTTATTACCTAACTATTCAGAAATGTAGGCATTTTTAGATAGATTAAGGATTTCTGTAATAATTGATCGAAATGAGACAGCTAATAGTTCATCCGATGGTATGCATCAGCTTGTTAATAGCAAGTATTCTTAAAATAGGTACTGTAGGTACTACTCTAAAACCGTGAAAAAAAAAACAACGGGTTGCACTCCGGGAGTGCCGGCAGAAGTGAAAACTAATAAATAAAATAGCAAAAAGACTAACCTCCGCCCTCCGATTGACAAATTGAAACTTATATCGGTGCTCTAACCTATTGCTAAGCTAACGAGTCTTACGTGCATGTGTCGAAAATAAGCATTCGGCGCAACGAAATGACGTCATGCTAGAAGGACAAACTTGTACATACAATAATGAACTTTTAATGCAGAACGTTAGAATAGGTTTCTAACTGTCCGTCTTACGATCTGATGATCTGACGCGAGTTTAAAAAAATTTACCCATCCCAAAAATGCACAACGCCGCTAAAGAAGTTTTCACTTAAAAAAATCAGCTACTTCATAAAAAAATAGAGACCACTTTTAAAAAAAACTGTTCCATCAGTTTTTTACGCGATTTCAGCGTTGTTGTTTATAATGAGTATGAGTCCACCCAGTATTTCCTCCTGTACCCTAAATGCCTTGATGATTTTAATGTACTACCTATGCATCCTTGAATAGATCCGTTTGTACTCCATCTGTCAAGTGTGGTTTTTTGGTCCACTTGTAACTCTGGGAAAATATGCAAGAGCTTAATTTGTATTATGTACCACAATAACCGTTTAGCTTGCTACTATTGCACAAGACACCCAAATAGACCGCAGACTAACTAGCAAGGCTTGTGCTACTTTCACCAAAGATGTTACCTAAAGGACACTTAAATCATCACGACAAGGGCGTGAGGTGAAAGCAGAGGCATATAGAAACTTCGCTTATACCATATCCTTTGACTGCCTATAGAACATAAGTCACTTTCATTTCATGAGTTCGAGTTCATTCAACGATTATGTAAGTTAAATAATCTACATCTTGAGAGATATGCTCCAGATAGTTTGTAGGTAGAATCTGTCTGTGTTGATTCATGGTCAATAACTCTTGTTGTACCTACCTACTGAAGATTGATTTAAGTACGTATGACTTTTCGGAGATGTACCACATTTATGTAGAGAGTATAGAGACGGAATTTGTCTCGTACTTATAATACCTATAGGCAAGGCTTTTTTGTGGGGCACGTGGGGGCACACAGTGCTCCCAAAGATAATTTCGAAAATATCGAAATATTGCCATAAAAATTAAAGAATTTGAATAAAAATCAATTTTGGTAACCTTTAAAAAAAAAGTTTTTTTTAATAGATCAAAATTATCCAAATACACAATCTATTCAATTTTTCCTTACTATCTTGACTTACAACTTTCGAGTATTAGCGAGGCCCCAAAAAAGTGACAAAAAAGGCCTGCATATAGGTATTATTATATCCTGTTAAAAGCATGAAACAAATTTTGTCTCTATGGACATAAGTGGGATAATTTTCTCTGAAAAGTTTTACGTCCTTAAAATCTAATAGGTACATGACAAACTTAGGAATTATTTCTTAAATCTGTGAGGTACAAGTCCACGACGTAGATTAAGTTGCATGCACACAACCATTCATCATTTTGTCATCAATCTGAAAAGGTAACAGACAGAGTAACTTTTGCTTTATAATATCTATTTATATATCTAAATCTATATCTACCTAAATACCTATAATTGATTAGGTATGTATGCACCATCCCACCTTAATTTGAACATGTAAAAACTTCACGAAGTCTCCAATTATCATAACGGAAGCCTATACCTTGTCACGTAAAAAATCCTCTCACATCTCACAATACTATGACTATAAGAATACAGTATGCCATTAAATTCGAAGGTCTACGTGCATTTAATAAGATATCATTAGATGAGACGACAAAACATAATATAGGTCAACGTGACAACAAAATTGTCTACATTATCAAACGCTTATGCGGAAACGATATTATATACCCTTGAGCCACTCCAAATTTTGACTGTAATTTTTGCACGTGATTCAAGGACTTTACGAAAGAAAGATTACCTACGTAATATTCACAACGCTATTGAATTTAGTTATGATATAAAAAGTTAAATCTTTAGGAACTATGTAAATATTTGAACTTTCATCTCGCTAAATCGTCAACATGCAAATTTTCTTGAACTTTGGGGTCAAGCATGTTACTCTTCCTAGAGTTCAATAAACTCTATGTATTGTATTTTTTTTTCAGCGTCTGCTGTGGGAATAATGGGTATAGTCGGCAACTTTATCTCACCAGTGTTGATGACGCGCTTCGGTCGACAGAAGGCGCATCTCATCACTACCATACCAGCTCTCTTGGGATGGATAATCTTCGTCGTAGGAAACTCTGTCCCTGCCTTCCTCGTTGCTAGACTAATGCATGGACTGGCATTAGGCCTTAGGACCCCATTAGCTGCAATCCTTGTAGCCGAATACACAGATCCGAAATATCGAGGTGCATTTTTAGGGACATTTGCCATATCTTTAGGCCTGGGTATATTTTTATCACATCTATGGGGAGCGCAATTGACATGGAAAGTAACGGCGATCGTATGTTCAATATTTCCTATAATATCAATAGCTATCATAAGTTTATCTCCCGAATCTCCCAGTTGGTTGGTGTCGAAAGGTAAATACGATGAAGCGAGGAAGGCTTTTAAATGGGTCAGAGGTGACGGAAATGAACAGAGAGAAGAATTAAACGCAATGATCAATGCTCAAATGGAAGAGAAAATCGAAGAAAAGAAAGAAAACACGAGAAGAACATCGATTAATGGATTTTTCAAGACTATAGTGGATACGCTAAAAGATGTACTAAAGATATTTAAGAAGAAAGAGTTTTTCAAACCGGCTATAATAGCTATAAGCATGCTTGTAGTTTTTGAATTTGGTGGCGCTCATATGTTTGCCGCATACGGGAATATAATTCTTCAAGCGGTTTTAAACAAAGATGATCCAAAAGACGTAGTTTGGCAGTTCACTATAATAGATTTACTTAGAACAGTTTGCGCATTCTTAGCAATATTTCTACTAAAATACTTCAAACGTCGGACAATTTTATTTACGAGCGGTATATTAACTGTGTTATCTTTAAGTTTAATATCAGTTTTTATATATTTAAGAAAGGCAGAAGTATTTACGTCACCATGGATTATGGACGTAGTTCCAATGTCTTTAATGGTTCTGTACACTTTAGTGTTTTGTTTAGGTTTAGTGCCTTTAAATTGGGTTATTTGTGGTGAAGTGTTTCCATTAGCATATAGAAGTTTAGGATCAACTTTCTCTACATCGTTTCTGACACCTTGTTTCTTAATTTCTATGAAAACTGCTCCTCATTTGTACTCGTCCGTGGGTGTCGAAGGAGCTTTCTTAGTGTACTCAGCTATATTAACAGTATTTTTAGGTATAATGTACATTTTAACCCCAGAAACTAAAGATAGGACGCTTCAGGAGATTGAAGATAGTTTTAAGGGTAAAAAGAGAAGCGATCCTGAAGTACAAATGACACTAATGAAAGGGGAATCTGTTCCAGCTATACACTAACTTTGTGACAACCATTGTTTATTTCAAGGCTATTACAGTAAACAAAGGAACGAGCATTAAATGCTAATACGATCTTATATTAAAACTTAGAAACAATCTGGAGTGTAGATTTGCAAGAAAAGTGTAGCTTCACTTAAATTTTGATAAGCTTTTATCAAGCGAAGAACTTCTTTCTTTCACTTATTATTGGCGCCGCTTTTTTCAGATCCCTCTACTATTTTTTGATGTGTCTAAATATTCTTAAGTTAAGAAATGAGATTGAATTATGTACGACATGGGCCGAAACTTGCAGTGTAAAGCACGACGCCAAGGATCTGTTCCTTTGAAAAAGACCGCCGAATGCGGTTAAAACTATAGGCCGAGATGTCACTCAATATGACTAAATACTTGTTTTCTATGTCTTATCAAACCATGTACAAGTACGAAGCTGCGAGAAACTTCTTACTAATCTAAACTCCAACATGTGACAATAAACAAAGATCAAAGAATTTTATAAATAACGATACTAACTTTTAGCTAATTAATTCTTTGGTTAACTTAGTTGTAACAAGATACATTGTGATGTTTCTTACCACATTAAGATTAAGCTGTGATATTAGTAATTTCAGTAACAAAACAGCATCAAACACTTATAATAATAAGAATTAGAAAAGACTGTAAATAAAAAACCAAAAAATATAGCCTGTCCCATGGTTAGTCATAGATATCAAATTACTCGAGACCTTAAAGTCGGATGTCCCACTCATCAAAAATGGGACCTTATGGAATCAAAACCATAAGTGAACGCCGCAGTTATGGGGAATTTTGTAAATGGTGCTCTTTCACGGTTTTGCACGCGCAAAGACGTGAAAATACATAGTATATTTTTTGTCTCTATCAGTGTAACCGGTAAACCCTAAACTGTCACCAAGATTTGTATTACAGGTTGGTGGTGATAGCTTTAATTTACAAGATTTTAATGACCATTTAGAATATATTATTTACAATAACCTATATCTGTAATCATTGTGTTTTTTTCAACCTATTTCGCCTTCTTTCTACAGAGATATAATAAAGTGGTATCGGTATCGCTGCCTCATACCCGGTTACATGGTAGGTACTTGTGTCCATTTTGTTTCCTGGTTCACGCAGGCTAGCCGTAGTATTGTAGTTACATACACACATACCTACATATAATCACGCCTATTTTTCCTTACGAGGTAGGCAAAGCGTCGTTTGACGCCACATTTGACCTTGGTTAGAGGGTTAAATAGAAGGGTATCAGAGGGTTATAAGGGATTTGATGGTAAAGATGTGATATTGGCTTGCAGTTATAGGGGGTCAGTCTATCGCCTACGTAATCGCTATATAAAATAGGGAAATTGAAATTACAATTAATTACAAAACCGGTAATCCTTATTCTGGAACAGTTAAGAGAAATATAACCAACCCTGGGACAAACTGTAATTGTATAAGCAAATAATACTTAAACTGTCTTTTATAGCATAATATTCAAATGTGTAATTTGAATATTATTATTTTAACTTATAAACTTTAGACAAGTAGAAATTAGAGAGTGCAAAATAGATTTATATCGAATAAAAACAATGTTTAAATACATTCCTACACAAATGCTTTGTTTTTCTTATTTCCATCAGACTACCCAGATTTTTAGAGTAGTCTGTCTTTCTGTAGTTAAGTAGTTTGTCTATCTGTCTTACATTTAAACTGCTTGTTTCATATGAAACCGTCTTATGTAATTGATTAAGAAATGCGTCCATGGACCTCGTAGCATAGGTCCGTTTCCAGGTTCACGGCTATCTCTATATAAAATTTCATAGCGATGAATTTAGCCGTTTAGTCGTGAAATGGTAACAAACAGACAAATTCACTTTCGCTTTTATAATAAGACAAGAATATAAGTAGGAAGTTAGGACTTTTTTGTACTCGAATAAGTTCGCGTTTGACCAACAACTCACATGTTGTTAAGTAAATATGTGGTCGAAGATGAAGCTAACTTAGAAGATTGGCTTTGAAAAGTCACTATATTCACAGATATCTCAACAAACATTAAACAAGAGTCAGAATACCACTGTGGTCGATGCTTACAGATGCATAATATTTATTCTGAAGTTCCTATGATAGTTGAGGGTACAAGATTCGAGACGCATCGAGACATAGAATAAGAAAATAGCTAGCGGGCGCCAGAATCGAAAATTCGATTCTGGCGCCCTCCTACTACTACCACCTATTTACAGCTGATATTCAATGCCACATATACTATTACTAGTTGCGCCCCGCGGTATCACCCGCGTAGTAATGACAAACGGTGATGATGATGATGATAAAATATAACTTAAGTCCTTCTCCGGGTCCTGAAAAGTATCTGTGCCAAATTTCATAACGTTTGGTCCATTCGTTTAGCTGTGAAGAGGTAATACAGACAGACGACTCTTACTTTCGCTTTTATAATATCAGTTAGGATATTGCCTTACATTTAGGCATGTACCTATATTTGATTATAAAACTACTCACAAATATCTCATTCAAATATTCTTTCCGAGAACCGTTGCGACCGCAATTTTGACTCGTATAAATATTACGCATTTTTCCATATAACGGGAGAACAATGTTTTCTTTTATTTTCGGCTATGTATGTTTTAAAGATATTTTCATTTATTATCTCAAATTGGTAGATCTATCTAACATAAACAAATATCCGATTTCGAATTATATATTTATTTGATTGGAATCATAAATGGTCACGCCTTTACTGTTTGCTTTTTCACATTTCGTTTCAGTATTTAAAAATTAAAAATTGATGTTTTGACAAAACAAAGCATTCAACCATTTAAAAAATAATTATCAAAATCGGGTAATACCTATTTAGGGATATAAAACAGTTTTATCTTGTTGTATGTAAAAACGCGTAATATACTGGCGAAAATTGCCGCAACAACTATACTCGATCGGCGGCGTATTTTACATACTTAGGTACGTCGCGCGTCGGTGGCAGCACCTAACATATTTTGTCAACTTCTCGCTGGCACGTAATGACACTCGCGGAAAGAAGACAGAGAATTTAAGACGTTGGTTAAAGTTAAGCAACGTTTTTCGGTAAGGCCGTCAGAGTTTTACAAAATATAATTGTAATTTAAAACGAACGGCACAGTTTTTTTGTGATAAATAGTAAAAATTAGGGACCCTAAATAACCCCCTTAGGGGGAATTAGACCACTAAATACAATTTAACGACGTTTTTTGAAATAGCATATGACACTACAGTTGTGTCACCCGCCATACAATAAAGATGGCTTTCGCACACCTGTTTAGCTTTCAGAACTGAATTGGCTAAGCGGGTATTGCTTTCCAAATGTGCAACATTTTGGTCGTGCTTAAGTCTGTCGGTCCGAAGACAAAAGGACTAACATATTTAGGCCCCAAAGTCTGCAGTACGTCTGCCTTCCTAACGGTCAAGAACAAACCGGCCATCGAAGTGCGAGCGATGCCAATCTTCTGAGCAATGATGCCGGTTATGTGGACGTCGTCGATCCAGAAGTAGGGGGACGTTTGGGCGCGCTCTAGAAGCTTCGTCACTACGTCTTGAGAGTAGAGAACCGCCCAACCTGTAAGAAAAGAAACGGTTTTCAGTACAGAGACATATTTTATATTTTTTTATATGCTAATGAAGTTAAAGCGTAGCCTAAGTCAGTCTCCAGGTTTATCTGTATCATATTGCAAAATCGATTCAGCTATTTGATCATGAAGCTCAAAGTCAGCCAACGAGCTATGGAGCGGGCTATATATATATTTCTTATAATATATTCTTTTAATATATAATATATTTCTTTACTGAAAACAAGTACAACAAATTGGGATCATTATACCATTTTCACTTTCATTTTGATATTTTGCCTAGGATGATTATAGTGCCTACATTGTAGTAAGCTTATTAATAAACTATCACCTGCACCTTTGACCGACACTGTAATAAGTATCTTCATAAAACATTAAGCTTATGAAAATTACGACATTCAGCCAGACATGAACATAAAATCATCACAAACCATTTATCCTACAAGAGAAAGGCAAAGGCAACAAAGTCGATACAGCTATTTCAAAATCTATACATTGATTTATTCGACAACTGAAGGAGGGGAAAATATTTCAAGCTCAGGTTTTTAAATTAAGATTTTAGCAATAGTGTAGTAGTCCAATAGTTGCAAGCACTTCTCGCATTAGCAAATTATCTGAATGATTGTAAGTCAACTTTTTGAGTATCTTTTGAAACAAAGTCATAAACATTTGCAATAACTCATGTGAATGAATTAAGAAAGGGGGCAAGCACAGGCTCGAAGTGCATCGAGTCTAGAAAAGGTAGCAAATAGAATAAAAAATATAAATAAAACAGGCAGACTGAGTTCCTTTCGCTTTTATAATTTTGGTTAGGGTAAAGTATGCAGGTGATCTTAAATACAAAAAAATTTTGTGTGTATTCCTTATGAATTATAGGCAATAGGCATTCAATAAAAATATTTCAATTCAAATAAAACCATGAGTTACAGCTAGCTAGGAATAAATAATTTTTCCATAATACAATTAATACAAAAAACAAGACAAAAACTATTGTCGTCAGGGCATTAACAGTATAAATGTTGAAAGTAATTAACGAATCAACGTGAAGTCAAAAAAAATCTAAAAAAATGTTCAACAGAATGTAAATTACCCACAAGATCAAGGTTTAAGTTACATGTAGTACATTAATGTACATTCATGGAATTTATGTTCTGTGTAATGACAAGGAAAATGGATAAGGAAAAGGATATCTCATATGAAATAAGGAAAAAAAGATAAAAAAACTAATTCGTAGCCTAAAAAGACAGCAATTCTGAAGTCTGAAGTGTCTCCAGCATTTTTATGCTTTTTTATGTTTGCCTAAACCTTGACAAGTGTAACAGGCTATAATTTCAGTCAATTTTTGTTTTTCTGATAATACAATATTACTAGCTGTGCCCTGCATTTTACCTCCAAGTAATGAATAACAGCGATGTTGATTATTTAAAATTCATTACATAAAAAAAAAAAAAAAAAAAAAAAATATATTTGGGGGCATTTCACACTACATCATCACTAGGAACATATGGAACTAGATGGCATATATATACTTTTTTTTGTAAATACATATATACATAGATACACCCAGACCGTAACAAACATCCATGTTCATCACACAAATGTTTACCCTTGGTGGGGATCAAACCCATAACCTACAGCTTAGCAGGTAGACACAGTACCAACTGAGCCACAAGGCCAGTCAATTCAAAGCCTGTCTAATTCAAATCTCAGATATCTCTGTATTTAATTTAACAATAAACTATTCAGCTATTTAAGAGAGACTGAGTTACTTTTATTGCCTTTGTTAATTGATTTTTTTGTATATAAATTAAATAGCAGTACCCAGGCAGTTTGCCTGATGGTAAGCAATAGTTGTTGCCTATGGACAATTTATTGTAACTTATGTGATGTCGCTGTTGCTTTCCTTTAGTGGTATGCACAATGAAAGTGGAACCAAAGTGTTTTGTACGGGTTTTCAGAATATCAACCATGTAATGATGTCGCTTTTTCGTGCTTCTTGCTGTTCGATAAAAAAATGGGCATGGAAGAATGAGATAATGCAAATCAGATGCATAGCAACTTTGTGACGATGCTCCAGACTTTAGAGTTTAGTCCGAACAAGGGAATCGTCACAAATGAGTCTAGGATAATTAGGATATAAATAATACAACAAACCTGCACAGTAAGTAGGATAGTATGTAAACCCATACTCCGCTGTCGTCACCTTCCACTTAGAGCTGTCTGACCGATACGCCTGTGCATGTTCCAACACCTGACACGCTATCAACCCTTTAGCACCCCATGGAGACAACTCCTTACTCAGAAACCTCCTCATCTCTCTGGCATTCACAACAATATCATCATCAGTCTTTAAGACATACTTAGCCATTGGACAATGATGTGTCACCCATTTCAAGCCCATCACATGCTTGTAAGTCATATTTCTGTATGCATCAACAAAGGTACCTTGCACTATGTCACCGAAAATCTTACTTTCATGTTGTAATTTCTTTGATACAGTCTCATTTGAAGTTTCTCCCAACAAGAACACAACTTTGGTAGAGTCTACTGATTTTCCCCACGTATTTCTTATAACAGCACGATTTTCGAAGTTCACTGGATTTGAAGAGACTATAATTACTAGTAATAAGCCTCCTGTGTAGTCTTTACAGGGCTGGGGGTTGATTTTGAAGCTGAATTTCTTGATATCAATCAGTTTGTCGTAGACATCAGTCGTTTTTACTTTTGTGGTATTGTAAGGTCCTAGAAGGCTGAATTTAGGGTCTTCTATACGCACGAGGTTAGGTTTAGTGCCGTAGTATACATCGTACAGTAATAATAGAGAGAACAGAGTAAGTAAATACATGTGAATGTTAGCCATTTCCACCTTTTCCTTAAATTTCTCTTGCATCATAGGAACTGTCGATATTTCAACTGTATTATAAAATGATCATGACTGTTGATAGAGGACAGTTTTACAGAAATAAATTAAAAAAACCCCGGAAAAAATAAATCCTATGCAAAAGACACTGTTTTATTCTTAGAACTTGTAAATAAGTTACTCTTGCTATGAACAAAAAAACAATGTAATCACAAATTCTAAAGTATTAGGTATGTCCATGAATGTAGTTTTAATTTACGTAAAACTAAACAAAAATAATATTTTTGTTTTCCTTAATTTCCTTCCTTCTTCTTCTTTTTTGTATTGGACCCCGCGATTAGCGATTTGCCAGTGTCAAGTATTGAAATATTTTCAAGTTTCTTGAATAATACAAGTTCAACTTCAACTTTAATAATACAAGTTATATACCTAGTATTCTAGTCACAGTCTAAGTCACGTAAACAGTCATTTTCAAATTTAAGTATTGCCTCAGTAAAGTGATGGCGACTACTAGAAGCTTCTATGGAGTTTTGCCGACAACGTAAAATCACACGTTTCACTGCTTTATTTTACTTGCCCACACTCATGCACTTGATCACTTAATAAATAAAACACCACCATTTATATAGCATTAATATTCCAAATAACACAAGTTTAGGAAAATAAAACAAAGCAACAACATGTTACTAAGACGTTCCCACCAAAAACCCGTTTTTCTTCTTAGTCTTAGTTGTTCTTTCCGGAACGTCAATGCCACCCAACCAAAACAAACATGGCTATCAATCATTTTCAAATCAATGTCAAACTTCTTGAAGTTTATTTCATTTCCTACACACAGCGCTGTAATCGCATGTTTAAGTTTTCTGACCTATTTTTAAAAAGCAAATTCGAGAAGAAGCCGTAGGACTAAATTATTCAACTAGAGACCGGATTATATGCATTTGGATATTTTCATATGCATTTGCATATTTACCACATTTTCAGCGATCATTGCATTATGTTGACTGAAATTTAGTGATCATACATATTTTCGCTGTATTTTCTACATTTTTCGGTAGGTTGTTATAAGGGTAAAATTATGTTCCAAAATTTTTCTCTTTATACATACCTACACAAAAAAATATTAAATTAATTATTTTTTTATAATTGTTCGTTTAATTGTATTGAGTATTAATATTATTATTGTAAACTATAATTTATAGTCTACAAGGTTGTCAAATTTTGTACGTATACGTAATTTACTGATTTAGAAGTAAAAAAATAAATATGGGCCTTTTCCCTTTTTTACTTTTCTAAAATTCATAATTCGACCACCATCACCATCACCATTCATTCACCGTTCGATTCACCATCGACTGGCCTTGTGGCTCAGTTGGTAGTATGTCTGCCTACTGTGCTACAGGTCGTGGATTCGATCCTCACCCAGGGCAAACATTTGTATGATGAGCATGGATGTTTGTTCTGTGCGTTCTGTGTCTGGGTGTTTCTATGTATCATAAGTATCTATTTACAACAAAAAAAAGTATACATATATGTATTCTATCAGCCATCTAGTTCCATAATACAAGCTTTGCTTAGTTTGGGCTAGATGGTGTTGTGTGAAATGTCCACAAATATTAAATTTTATTTATTTATTTATGTTGCATTTTTCAAGTTTTATAAATGTTGCATACAATCAGGTTTTTATTCATAACATAGCCTGACTGAATCACAAACTACTATAGCTGATATACTATAGAATAATTTAACTACTATACTATAGAATAATTGAAAATGTCTTTTTTGTGAAAAATGAAATTTTTCAAATGGGTGATCGAACATGAATTTTACTGTATAAAACATTTTTTTGACTTTAATGACCTTATATACAGTCCATGCTAAAAAAACCGGACATAAACCGAAAAATATTGATACCCCACATGATACGGTTAATTCACTTTAAAATTTGGACTTTCATTCCTTGCATAAAAACCCTATGTTTTCGTGATTAAATTAAAAAAGTTCCTATATGTGTACTCTAATACAATGCTTCTTGCCAAATTTCATAGCTGTTCTAGGTGAACGGGAAGTACCCCATAGGTTTTGATTCCCTTGTGAGTGTCGAAATATGCGTTTTTTACGACATATTCGGCTGTAACTTTTTTTTTTTTACGAAAACCGAGAATTTTGATTTTTCTTTCTGCAGCAAGAGACTATGGATCTGCGTATATGGTTTTAATTTCAACTCGATACCTTCACGCGTTCCCGAGATAAAGGTCTTGACACCCTGACAGACGGACAGACAGACAACAAAGTGATCCTATAAGGGTTCCGTTTTTTTCTTTTGAGGTAAATATATAATATAATATATATAATAGGTAGTATAACTATTGTAAGGCCTATTACATTTTTTTTTTCTTGTAAATAAATCCTAGCCTATAGTCATATTGTTAATATTATGTAGCATTTAACTACTCTGTTTTTAATCTCCTAGCTAGTTTTTAAGTTCGCATGCCAATAAGGTTAAAATTGTGTACTGTAAAAATAATATAAGATCTTGTATCCACAATAAATAACTTTGAACTTTGTCTTCTTCCTCTTTTTTGTATAGGACCCGCATAAAGCATTTGCCAGTGTCAAGTATTAAGATTTTTTCAAGTTCCTTGAATAAAACAAGTTGTAAAAATGTTCTAGTCACAATCCAAGTCACGTATACAGTCATTTTAAAAGTCAAGTCCTGCTTCAGTAAAGTGGTGGCGACTTTACTAGAAGCTTCTATGGAGTTTTGTCGACAACGTAAAATGACACGTTTCACTGCTTCATTCAAAATAACACAAGTTTAAGAAAATAAAACAACGCAAACAACATGTTTCGATGATGTTCCCGCCAAAAACGTTGAAAATGTTTTGTATTGAAAAAAAAAATAGGTGACAATGCCTGCTGTCAATTTCAATAAATTGCTGTCAACGTCAAACTCTATTTTTTTATTTGGCTTTTCGCACTCCTGTGCATTTGCCTTAATCAAGTTAACAATAACTATTTCTTTTTAACTGGGAGTATTACAGTCAAAGACGGTTTGTACATTTGGCAGTGTCAAATATTAATTGTTTCAAGCTTCTTGAAATGGTTATTTATAATTGTTGTTTTATCTTACCGGCCAAACCCGATTTTCATCAGATTGTTGAACAGTTTATATTACAGCTGCATCACCTGCATCTCACAAACCCTTACCCTGATCCAACGGAATGTCTAGTCGCTGCAGTTTTCAACAATATTTCTTGTTAGGCAATTCGAAGTGCCAGTGGTCGGACTTCTTAAATCTTGCAGATTTAACTATAAATTATCTTAAAAATCGTTGTTTTCATGTTACTTCGAATTGCACGCCAATTATTTGATTCATCGTTTGAAATAATTATTAAAAACAATTTAAGTCATTTTAAGTACAAAATAAAAGATTTTATGCACTAAAACGTCATTACTAAACTTGTTAATCAATAAAGCATGAATAAAAATAATTTGTGAGAGTCAAGAGAAATAATTTGTGATCAATAAGCGCAGTGCATATAGAATATTGAAGGCACAAATGCAAATGTTATAATATTTATCTGAGTCAGCCAACCTAAGTTTTTCTAGAAACAGCCCCTTGAGCATGCTGCACGACACAGAGGCAGAAGTGGAATTGCGCCAAGGAAATTAGTAGGCGTTGTTATAACCACCAAATAAACCAGAAAAAATAAACTACGCACTTAACACTTAGTTAAAATTATTGAACCCTCAATAATGTGCACTTACTATTGAGGTTCCTTACTATGGGCCTTTTAAGGAAACTCAATATCACGCTACAAGTTATTTGTATTTAACGTGCAAAAATCACCGACATATCACAGCGTATTAACAAGTTGAAGAGGCAGTGGGCAGGGCACATTCATATTCATATTCGTTTATTGAGATAAAAACGGAAAAAGACCAATTACAACTATCTTTCATAGCACGTAGGCTGATGGCGGATGAGGCTGAATTTTTTTCGAATGAAGACCACACACTGGCAAGCGCAGCGTAGGAAGACCGGTCACAAATTTTGGTAATGAAATCAAAAATTCGTGTCAAGTACGAACAGTTGTTTGTAACGAATTGCAGGTACGCCTTTTTTCTCAGCCCGGCAATATGTCCGTATTTTACTCAATTTTGGAAATGTTACACACAACTTTTCCGAATGGGGTCAGAACAGCTCTATAGAGTTCGTTAGTAGGTCGAACGTGGTTGAGTGGAATTACCGCCAATAATAGGCTCGGTACGCGGCGCGGCGCGCAGCCTGCAGCGCACTTGACCGGTAAGAAGCAGGTTCATTGGAATACCTCACTGCTGTATAGCGTCAAACATATTGATATACACTCTAAAAGCATTGCTCTCCTTCTTAGGCAGTCGGATAAAGATAAATAGCTTTCAACTTACGATTCGAAGTTATCAGTCCTGCCTGCATAAACTTACACATAGTAGGTACCACAGACTACATGAAAAACAATCGTACTATTGGGAATAAACGAAGTTTGAACAGGCGCTATCTCTAACTGATACCTATCTCTTTTGATACGTTGTAGGAAGGTTGTAGGACTTATACATGCCTTTTGTTACTAAAGTCTTTTTAATTTTAGATAGATATACGATTGACCACCGACTCACCTGATGTTAAGCGACGGTGTGGCCGAGGTTGGAGCTCGTCGATTTTGAAGACATCTATTCACTAATAACCTTGAAAATTCCAAGATTGTAGTTCTCAGGAAACAGAGATTCACTTTGTGTACCAAATGAATCCAATCAATCGTTGAATACTCGTTCACCGCGTGTATTTCCGCCATTTGTGTTTTGATAAGCGTGCCGTAAGCTTTTCAAGTCAGATTACTCAGTTTTTTTAATTATTTATTTATTTTAATGTTTACATACCGAATAAGTTGCAATAATCTGTAGGCAAGTTTTTATGCTAGACTACCAATTTACCTATGCTATGGCCTAAAGAGCATCAAAGGGATGATAATTTTTGGCACGCACTATAAACTCCGAACAATCCAAGAGTGTCTAGGGTCTGGGGTCTGGGACGGAGGGACGGTGAGACAGCCTGCAGTCCTTCAAAAAGCCCGCGAATGCGCATGTCCAAGTTTAAAACTCAACTCTGGTCAAGTGTGAAGTGTAACGTTGCCCGCCATTACTGTTACCGCGGTTTCGAAGGTAACTGAGGATTCGATCACTGGCTGAAAAAAAAAGAAACTGATAGAATAATTAAAAAGAATAACTTTTTCTTTCTTTTTATTTTCTTATTAGTGGCTGGTAACATTTTTTTTGTATTCATTAAGGCCAGTGTCATATAAGAAAAATTGCCTAAAAATAAATATTTTACAATTCTACAAAATAGTTCTGGTCTAAAGCGTAGGAATGATTTCTAAAATAACAAGTTTTGAAGAGTTCAAAATAATTCAGTATTTCTAAAAGTGCTAGAAGACGGTAGTTTTGAAGTTTTAAAGATGGCGGCGGGCAAGCTGTTGTGGATGACGACGGTTTTGCTTCGACTATGGCTTGGAGCTACGGATTTGTGTTATGCTCAGTAAGTTTCTGTAACAAATAATATTATTATATGAAAAAAAGCCCAACTGCTATATAGCCTTTGACACACAACAGGTAATTAAAGGCCTGTAAAGACACCTCGCTAATCAAAACTTTATATACGATTAACATCATTAGATTCTCTAGGTCTTAAATTAGATTTATCTATATCCCAATATTTTCTTGTATCGTAAAACTACAACAAGTCAAACAACAGTCTTTCGAAATATTTTTCTATAATAAAAGCATCCTAAGCTGGTACTTCTAGACATTTAGCTTGTTATTTTTTTTGTGACAGTTTGTTTGTTGAAAATCAGGAAATCAGTCATAGCCCGGTATGTCGTTCCATAATTCTTAAATAAAACAATTAAATATTTACAAATCCTAACAAAACACCACTTTATGATACGCACACACACATGTTTTACACACGGGTACGCATAAATCAATACTAGGAACCAAAATTATGAATACACATATACAGTGTTATTATTCTATCAATGATTTTTTAAATGACAAATTTTAATTTTATTTGACATTATGTGTATCTTTTATTGCTTCTGCTTTGTCATATTTTATATATTTTTGGTTTGTGTATTAATCTAATAACAAATAATAATAATTATTATTTTTTAATTTTTCGCATGTGCATGATGCTGTCTACCTGACATTTGTACGCCTAATCGGCACAACATGATTTTAAGCGACTAAATTTAGTGTAACATCTTTTATGCACTTGTTGTATAAAATTCTCGTGTTGTATGCAAATAAATTATCTTTATCTTTATCTTTACACCTGAAAGGTTGACAATAACTGCACTTGGGGGAAATGCGACTTACAGATGCAATATCCCCGAAGCTGTAGACGTATTTATGTCAAAAACGTACATAGACCTAATATCAAAATTATTACCTTTAAACGAGCAATTCTTGTATATAATATATGTTACTGTAAAAGCCCGAACATTGGTAAATCTTAGGTTTTACCAGTAAATCTTAGGGTTTACCAACACGAGTCGGTAAATGTAAGAATATGTAAAAAAGAAACGATATTATCTGGCTTTTACCATTAGAATTTAGTACATGCTAGGTTTTACCAGTGACGGTTGGTAAATGTTGGTTTTGGAAGGAGCTCGGTCACCCAGATACTTTAACACTTTTTCACATTAAAAGTGAAAATCATCGATACTTAATAAACAAATGCGTTTTTAACTTTTTTTTAGAGCGCTTCGTTACCGTTTCGCTTATGCACACGTGTACCTATATTGTGTATTTGGAAGACATTTTTCCAGTTATTTTGTTATAAAAACCAAAATGCTGAACCGATTTTGATAAAATTTATACATGACTCTGAACTATTACCTACCAAAAAATAATCATCCCAATCAAGTCATAATTGGCGGAGTAATCGCGTAACAAACAGAAAAAAACAGTCTAATTGAGAACCTCCTTCTTTTTGGAAGTCGGTTAAAAATAATAGTTACCTACAATAAGTCAATCCATAAAGCTCAAATGTGTTATAAAATGAAAACATGTGTATACATAGATTTGAAAGATTTTGATCACCCACCCGGTGCAGCTGCCATTGTATGTAAACGTATGTATGCTCTTTGAACGTATGAATTGCAAAATGCTGCGTAAAAAGAACAACTGATTCCGGCAACCTCTATTATTATCGTTTGTAACTAATTATAATCAATATAAACAACGGCTGACGATAGCTGTTATTTTATCTACAGTAGTTTTTTTGTACATTTTAAATCAACGCAATAGCCCCAAAGACGCGAATACCCTAGTTGACCTTTATAATTTTAATTGTTGCTTGGAGGACAATTTTTACGGTTTACCGTAGATTAAATAATAATAATTACTATAAACGTGTTTTGTTGCATTTTGACTGATGCTTAACTGTATTTAGTGTCTACTAGGTACCTATATGTATTATAATAATTGACACTAAATTTGTTAAGTGTCAAGTCTCTAGATTTGGCAAGTTTTCATCTGATCTCAATAATCTACTTGTATATGAAAATGCATCCACATCGTTTTATGATGAATTCTAAAAACTTATAACCCCCTCGTGAGAGTACAAGGCTGACAGGTAATCGGTTTTGCATCCTGCTCGCTCGTAGAATAACTGGTATACGTGAAAACGGTTGAAAGGATTTGAATGTTATTAAATGATAATGATGCAACTGTAGGGAATTTTCATGTTTTATTCAATAATAAGATAAGCTTGAGCTTGACCGCTAGCTAGCCTGATGTTGAGCAACTCTGCGGTCACTCATAATTAAGGCACTCAGTTTATATCTATTGGAGAAAACCTACGCAGGCAGCGTATTCCACATTTTAAAAGGTTCGTATACTAAAATTGGAAACGAAACGCTTCGTTCGGATTATACAAACAAACGACTACCTATACTATAACAAATACGATTTTTGTTTTATGTACCTTCACGATGTAACAGACTTGATTTTTTAACCTATAAAATATACAGCTCCAAGCCAGAAAAAGTTACAGGCAGTAGAAAGCGCAGCCGACTAACCTTCACACCGCTGTTTCACACTGTCTACTAACCTTCACATTAGTGTGAAGGATAGGATTACGATTTCCTTTTTTTACCTTAACACTATTTGGATTGTCCTTAGTAATGTTCCTCCCCGCCAGGTCTACTCTCCTGACGTTCCAAGACCTGCTGCCAGAAGACCCCCGCGCGTACGACAAGATGCGTCCTCCGAAAGTGAACGACCAGCCTACCACAGTGAACTTCCACGTCACGGTCATGGGGTTGGACTCAATCGATGAGAACTCCATGGTAACTACATTTTCGTATAACTAATAGGATCTATATTTATACGTTTGGCTCTTCACATGAAGAAGAACGATTTAGAAGATATTTATTCACTCTAGCTTTAGAAATTCCAAGATTGAAGTTCTCAGGAAACATAGAAGAAGATAAGTATTCATAAAATCGGTGTAAAAGGTTATAAATGCGCTTTTTACGATAATTCTAGTAAAATCACTTAAACAATTACGCAAAAGTTTGTTAGAGGTTATGAAAAAGCGAATTTTATTATTTTTGCGACAATGTTATTATTATTACAAAAAATATAGCCCATGATAGTTAGGAAGTAAAGACGAATCTAACGACATCTGGCACATAAAAAACGAGCAATCCGTTCAGGTAGCCGCTAATATAGAAACATACATACTCACATACATACAGACATATATACATTTGAAAAATACAACCTTCCTGCATATGATACGCAGTCAAGTAAACAGAGTCAATAGAGTTATGGTCTAACAAGAAATCAATCATAATAAGTAAGGCGTTCTAGTCCTTTGGCAAATCCAGTCACCATAATATAAAGTCACTAATTAATAGTTTTCCCTCATCCAGCAGTGGGATAGAAATTTACATACCTCGAGATATATAGATCATACATATATACTTAGCACGTAGAACTGATGGCCGATGGGGCCGAAAGGTTCTCGAGTGGAGAGTCTCCACTCGAGTTCGTTCGTTCGTTCTCGAGTGGAGACCACGTACCGGCAAGCGCAGCGTAGGAAGACCAGCCACGAGATGGACAGATGACCTCATACAAGTGGCGGGAAGACGCTGGATGCAAGCCGCTTCCAATCGGTCTTTTTGGAAATCCATAGGGGAGGCCTATGTCCAGCAGTGGACTTCTCATGGCTGATATGATGATGATGATATAGATATATCATAATTATGTTCAATAAAACCCTTTTCTTGCACAGACATACGCTGCCGATATATTCTTCGCACAGACTTGGAAGGATTTCCGGCTGAGGCTACCTGAGAACATGACTTCCGAGTACAGGTAAGCGCTACCATTCTAGACCATTATACTTTATTTCCATTTTTATTGATATTGACATCATTGAATATCACCATCGTCTTAGCCACAAGAAGTTCACTGCTACAGTACATACGAGTATGCTTATGGATTTCTCCACTCGAGAACTTTTCGGCCCCGTCGGATATCAGTTCTGCGTGCTACGTGCTGCCTACTACCAATTTACTTACTATCATATCACCATATACCTAATAAATAAATATATTTTATGAGATATTTATAATGAGATTCTATACATATTTTAAGCATTTGGCGCCCAAACAGAGCTATAGTAAAACTCGCGCCCAACGCGGGGCTGCAAAATATTCTTATACTTTTCAGTTGTTAGTACCGGGTGGCTGGCTTGTTACCACCCCCAAGTTTAAATTGGTCGCCAAGCATCCAAAAAAAATATATTTGAATACAGTAGACTCGCATCAGAGAAAAATTCCAATTCAATCTACTTGAAACTATTACTATCGATCACAAAATTAAGATCATGTAAATTAACATCAGCTGTGGTTAAACTTTATTTAGAGTTATACTTTGTTCGTAGCTTGATTTTCGTGTGTTTTAATGTTTATAACTAAGATTGACGTTTAGAAACCAGTATTCGTCTGCTTATAGTCTGCGCAAACAAAGAGGCAAATCATTCCCGTAAATAAATAGTAATATTTTACATATTTATTTATTTTACTTTTTTTTAGGGTTCCGTACCCAAAGGGTAAAAACGGGACCCTATTACTAAGTTTACTAATATTAACATACAAATCATTTCATAAAGAAAATACGCATTGTGAGGATGGTCACACGACTCTGCATGTATCACATCAACAAGTAGGTATAAGTTTGGAAAACTCAAAAACCCCCGACAAAAAACGACTGAACCAATTTTGATAAAACATAGCTAAGAACACTATCTACAAAATCCTCTTTCAAACAAAACAAACTAGATCGAAATCAGTTCATCCGTTTGAGAGTTACGATGCAACAGACATACAGAGATACACACGTAAAATTTTGACACCCCTCTTTTTGGGAAAGCTATTATGTACTTACCTCTACATAAATATATATCTCTCCACCAGACTGCTAGACCTGGACTGGCTGAAGCACATGTGGCGACCGGACTCGTTCTTCAAGAACGCCAAGTCCGTGACCTTCCAGACGATGACCATCCCCAACCACTACGTGTGGCTTTACAAGGACAAGACCATCCTGTACATGGTGAAGCTGACGCTGAAACTCTCCTGCGCAATGAACTTCTTGATCTACCCGCACGACACTCAGGAGTGCAAATTACAGATGGAAAGCTGTGAGTATTATTTTTAACCGACTTCCAAAAAGAAGAAGGTTATCAATTCGGCCCGTATGTTTTTTTTTGTATGTTTGTTCACCGATTACTCCGTCATTCGTGGACCAATTTTTGTGTTTCTTGAATTAACATATAGAGAAAGTTCCTAAGTTGGTCCCATAATTATTTTATAAACATTGCTTTTTTTGTTGGTTGTGTCAGTTTTTTAACCGACTTCCAAAAAGAAGGAGGTTATCAATTCGATCCGTATGTTTTTTTGTGTGTTTGTTCACCGATTACTCCGTCCTTCGTGAACCAATTTTTGTGTTGTCTGCGAGTAAAGAGGTTTCTTTAAAAAGTTTACAACCGTGAAGGATTTAGTAAAAGTAAAACCGTCTTACTCCTCATCCAATATGTATAAGGTGAAAATAGAGTTACTTCGACGATTGAGCGTTTTGTTTATTTATTACCCGGCTGAGTATGATGATATGAGTTTTATGTATCCTAATCCTTTATAATACCTACTACAAGTAACGAAGTAGCGTACTTTGAAGTCGGTTGTTTCAGTTTTTTTAACTATAAAATTATTTAACTACAAATTATTAAGTGTTTTTTTAGGGAGTTGTTCAGTTATGAAATTCTCCTAGATGTGATTGTCAAAATACGTACCTAGGTCATTATGCGAACTTTAAAAAAAAACAATCAAGTTTTCATTAGCACATAATGTCTGAATGGATTCTACTATTACTCAGTTTGTCTTTGGGTTAAAAACCTTGTGTAAATTGTAAATGAAACTAGATCGTACGTATTACCGCTGATGAGCTTACAGGTTGCTTAGAATGAACTTGAAATTGGATAACTTTGTCCTTGTGCGGTTTAAATGTAAAATTAGGAGGATTCTATTGTACCTGGCTACGCATCGTAGCTCCATTAGGTACTGTTCCATGGAATACAATATGTTTAGGTAAATAGTAGCAAATGTGAATGCTCTTTAAGAAAATGTTTTTCAAGTGTTTATGTGTAGGATGTCTAAAGGATAAAATGATGATTGCGGAATTATAGATACCAGAAAGAGCAAAATATTTGACCACCCTGTGGGCCAATTTCCTGACTCTGAAATTTCCAATGCCAATTTCAGCCAATTTCCTGAAATGCTAAGAAACTGTCGCCGTCACGTGACATTTAGTTAACTAAAACCAATCCTTTACTTTTCTATTCTAATGGCGTTCACAAAATTAGAATACCACTTGTCTAATTATCATCCCCAAGTAGCAATCAAGGATAGTAGTCAAATCTAATTGGTCTAAACTATGTCTATAAGTTGAGTTTACAAAAATAAAAATGAATTAAATATTATTTCACTGAATCTATTTTATCTTCAAGGTAAAACACTTTTTTTGTATGGCTATTTTAGTAAATATTGAATATTTTAATACAACGTTAAGTAATTATAAAACCATTTTGTCTGAAGTGTATCTTCTAATAGATACGAAAATACATATTTTACTCTACTTTGATTATTTTAAGATCGACTTAACACTTACTTAAATATTATTTCACTGAATCTTTTTTATCTTCAAAGTAAAATACTTTTTTTGTAGGGCTATTTTAGTAAATTTTGAATATTTTAATACAAAGTTAAGTATTTACAAAACCATTTTGTCTGAAGTGTTTCTTATAATAGATACGAAAATACATATTTTACTCTACTTTGATTATTTTAAGATCGACTTAACACTTTATTGATTAATAAAGAATAGCCTGAGTCTTTACTAAGTAAACATGCTTTTGTAGATGCCAACTTCAGATTGAATTTAGTCACAACAACCAAATTGTCTCGGTCAATGTAAAATTACGAATACTTAATTCAATTATTTCTACGCTAAATAAATTTTAAGTAAGAAAAGGTTAGAAGGACGATATATACGCAAAAGAACAATCAAATAAAAAACATAAGGTTTTATAGTGTTCCACAATTTACAAATAATGAATGGAAGTCGTAAAATAGGGCGATATACTTTTAAGCTATTGCATAGCTTCTATCGCGGGCCTTGAGCGTGGAGACCGAATTCAGAAATTCCGTAACGAAAATAAACTAACACACCGCGCGTAAAGCTATTATGCAATAGCTTTACCGCGGCAGTCTCCGAGTGCCACACGTCTTTTTAGGGTTCCGTACCCAAAGGGTAAAAACGGTACCCTATTACTAAGACTTCGCTGTCTGTCTGTCTGTCTGTCTGTCTGTCTGTCTGTCTGTCTCCAGGCTGTATCTCATAAACCGTGATAGTTAGAAAGCTGAAATTTTCACAAATGATGTATTTCCGTTGCCGCTATAACAACAAATACTAAAAATAAAAAAAAAATATTAAGGGTCCCCATACAATAAACGTGTTTTTTTGTATTTTTTTGCTTAATATTAAAAACGGTAACAGGTAGACGCTTCAAATTTTCACAGAATATTTACTTGTATATTACCTTTCAAAATAAATAATTAAATAACAATAAAGTAAATATTAAAGGGGGGCTCCCATACAACAAACGTAATTTTTAAGCAATTTTTACTCGATCTTAATTAACAGGTAGAAACTTGAATATTTGTAAGTAAATATTTAGAAATATATTAACTATAAAAATAAATACCTAATCTAATACATAAAAACTCACAAAATGAAAATAGTCCGTGCATCTAAACGCGGTGCGAGCGTCGCGCCGCGCGGGTAGCGGGGGAGGTAGCATCACGGAGCGAGCCATAACCCCGCGTATTCGCGCGAGCGTCGTCATGCTGCCCGGATGTGTATCAAAAACCTACCTATAAGTTTGCAATTTACTACTTGGAATTTCGTTGATTTCTCGTTATTTTATAAACAGAACTAAACTTTGTAGTATTATAGATGATAGTACGGAACCCTTCGTGCGCGAGTCCGACTCGCACTTAGCCGACTTTTTTTTTTTTGCTTCACTTTAGCACTTTCTACATTTCTATGGCCTCGTGATCAAGTGCTAAAATAAATTTTACTACTTTATCGGCGTAATTAAAATGTATCTTGAAAACACTTTCTATGGGAATAGAGTAATTACAAGGGAGGTACCCTTGTAAAATAAAATAAAATATATTAAAATTCAATTTAGTATTCCATATTTGTCTTCGTCTCTTTTGCAAAATATTAGGCTTTAAAATGATAATTTTTGTTAGAGTCAAGTGTCTCTCCCCCTCTACCAGCTAAATGGTTTTTGTCGAATAGGTATGCTGAAAAAATCCAGCAATTAATTTCCCTAACGAAATTGTAAGGAAAATATCACAAGTAAGTAGGTTTTACAAGTTAACGAGTATAGAGTAATAACGAGTCTATCAACTTAGCTTAACTAGAATATTCTTAGTAAGTATCAAATAACCCTATTTTAAGTTCGCATAATATTGACATAGACTTATTGTGATATGGGACTACGAAACCGTACATTGCGCTAGGCCCGACATGCACTTGACCGATTTTTAAAATTGATTTTAGTTAGTACATACCCGAAAACTAGTCTTCTAAAAACCAAACAAAAGAGAACTCAAGAAACATAAAGAAAACAATAGGTAAGTATAATATATGCAGTTCATAGAATGGGGTGAATCTATTTTAAATTTGATATTACTCACTATTTATCTTAGAACTTATATTTGATAATGAGGTCATTCAACCTCAAATGAATGTAGAATTTTTTGGCTTTATTTGATTTTTAAGAAATTATTTTATTAGTAAAAAAATGCAATTAAACTATTTTATTTTTTCCGTTCGCTTGTAGCTCAAAGTTTTTAAATGGCATTTCCCAGAAAATGAACATGAGTAAAATAAATCCAACCTAAATTACGTAAATGACCGCTAATGAAGATTTTCCGCTATCGAAATGAACGGAAGTCAATTTTACCCACATTCGGGTTTAACTTTGACAAGCCATTTAAACGCGATTTTCTTAAATATTTTCTATACTATTGGACTTGTTAGTTCTTTACTTTAAAATTGACCACGAAAGAACGCGTTTAAATAAGTAAACTATTATTAGACTCATACATTAATACTCTAATATCGTAAAAAATATGAAAAAGTGTGTGTAAAGTTACCCACGCTGACAGTAACTCTCTCACATTAAAATTTGCAACCCTCAGAAACTAGCACCATTGCGGATTATCAATGCAAACAACATTTATCAATATAGCGAGAAAATTTATTGTATTTTTGTTTCAAATGTAATTGATTATTACTGTTCGAGAAATCTATACCTACCGAAGTTTTATGTACGTTATATTATATCTTACACATATATTACGTTTGTTAGAAGTTACGAAAATAAAATTTTTTATGACTGCCAGTTTTTTCACTTTTATAATGATAAACGGCATGTTAGGCATAGGTACTATTTCACTCAAAACGTAAAATTTTATTTCCATGTGGAGCTCAGTTATTTCCAAAAAATTAACTTTTTTATTGTTTAAGCTCATCCGTTCTTATGCCCGTAACAGTATACTTAAGTAATGATTTACTGATGATAAGATAGACAAGATAGTATTGGTTAAATGTAACTTAAGGAATCATAAATACAAAAAGAATTAACTCGTATTTCATTAGATCTATTTTAGACTAAGTTAAGGATAGTTTTCCTTAACTATAGGTACAATAACACAGAATTGATTTTACTTTACCTTAACTATTTCTATTTAAGGCAATGTTGATTAAACTTGTACTTCAGCTAGACAAATTACATTTAACGCCATTTTGTATCCTATTATGAAAATGGAAATATCATTATCATCATCAGCTATGATATCTTAATACCTCTAATTTCCTTATATTCACCTAGAATTCATTTTTAACAGTTTTTAATTGTAATAGTAAGCAACAATATAAACAAAATTCAATCATTGTGTGTCATACTACATAAAATTTCATATTTTCAATATTAATTATGCAGTTTTTTTATTTTTTTTCTTAGTTATTTATGAGGCCCGTTATTTTTAGACAATTATCTTGTCATTTCCAACGAGAAACTAACATGCGTTTTATGTTTCTGGGTATACAAAAAGATGAATACGCATTTCTAGATGTACATAAATAGTTATCAAATTCGTCGCCATTATTTTCATAATCTATTTCACTAATACTCCATTATTTGTGTGAAAATTTACTTCATAAAGTAAACTAAGACTAAATTATTTCTTATGTGAGATTTTTTAAATCAATTTTGGTACCCTAAACTTGAATTAAAGATAACTTGAAAACTTCTTTAAAGCTTAAATTCAGTTTTAATTTAATCTACAAGATATCTTAAAGAAAACTTGTAGAACATTTTAATACCTCTATTCTTAACTATAGCTTAACTTTATCTTCCAAAGTATTCTTAAGTCCCCGTTAACTTTGTCTGAAAACCTGTGCCCACTTTTACTAAACTATGTCTTGAGGCATATCTAGTAGATATCTTAAGGGCTTGAGCAAGAGAAGTTGAGACAATGCCCGTTTTGTCTTCAAGATATCTTGTATGACCAGTTTAGATAACCTTTTGCTACTTGGGTCCATTACCTTGAATAATGATTATATAGAATAATTCTGAAAATTCAATAGTTGTAGAAAAAAATAGTAATTAAAATACCTACGCCACTTTTATTCATTTCGGTGGCTGTCCGGTACACACTTTGACCAAACAACTTTAGCTTTAAGTATTAACTATAAAGAAAAAAATTATCTGTCCGGATGTTTGTTTATGTGGATGTTAATACTCTATTAAAGGACATATTTTTTTCAATTACTTGGTCTACAGGTTCTTTCATCTTTTTTGTCGTCGGAGATTTTTAATTGAAGGAAAGTTTGACACTTATATAACACTCTATTTTGATAATATTAGGTTGGTATATTATATACGACAATGTTCTAAGTGTTCCGAGGTTCAAAGTAGGTTCGCTGTGACCTATGTCTCACTAAGTACACACTAAGTCACAAAGTAGTCAAGTATACTTACTGACTTCTTCCAGACCATCAGCGCAACAGGCAATTCGTCAGCACTCTCAAAAAATTACAAAACCCAAAAAGCAAGAATCAAACATCCAAAAACGTTAACAAAGGTCCGATACGTCAAAAGGAGACTACAATTAGACGGCGTGCCGCAAGTGTCGAGTGTCGGTGTCGACGCTATTGAAGCACTCTCCCGAGAGCGGATAACGAGCTACACGAGTGTCCGACACTTGTGCGGATCTCGGATACATTTTGCTGCCGCTTTTGATATGGCTTTTGACGTATTTTTGACCTTTGGGATTGTCTTGCGAAACGTAGACTATTTTCAAACGCCTTACGTTTTTGTATCAGAATGAATTATTTATTTATTTATGCTATAATTGTATAATACTCATTACTTAATTCTAGTTGAAAAGGTCTTTTGAGATGAATGTGAGATTTCTTACATCATATTCATAAAGCCATTTACAGAATACCTGCATATAAATATCCAAGTTTCTCCAACATTGATCATTGATATTTCTTTTTGAGATCGTCGTCTTCGAAACACGTTGTGAGTGCACTCAAAAAGTCAAAAGCCAGTGTGTTCAGCGTTGCTTCTAATAATGAGATGGTGTGATAAACTACAGTGTGTAGTTATGTGAGGAGCGTGAGCGCGCACTAATCACTGAAGGAATGCTTTCAGGGAGATTATATAACGCGGTATTACTCGGCTATTCGGAAAGGGCATGAAGTTCTGAATGAAGCGTGATTTCACCTATATTAGATGTGTGTCCCTTAATGCACACATAACGAGGAGGTTTACAATGCTTCGACCACTTTCGAAACTAATGATTCAAAGCCAGATTCCAAACGGAATATTTTTTCATTGCAACCCGTTTTCCGATAAATAAAATTAATTCTGTTTTCGAAGCTAGTTTCTAGTAAGGAATATTGAATCTTCTTTACAAATGTCAATAATAATTCGTCTGTACTTTATGTATTAGCTGACATCTTTGCCGTTTGTGTATTAATTTGGATGTTTTTTTAATAAGGAACCATCCGTACACCAAGAATGGCCTTTGGATATTTCTTTTATAAAAAAGGATGGTGCATCAAAAACAATTTTCCAAATCAACGTATAAATGACGGAGCTACGAGGTAACAATCCTCCTCCTCCGATTTTGATGTCGGTCCAAAACAGCTTAGAGCGCTTGTAGACCGGACCGGAGCGTTGTTGCACCGGACGTGGGTCCGGTTCGGACACCGGTCCGGCGTCCGAAAGAGCGGTCATCCACGCCAGTGCATTGGTGTGTGTAGACGCACCGGACGTAGTTCCGGTGTCCGGTTTCCGCCGGACCGATGTCCGGGATTCGCGGTGGCGTATGGTGTATGTATAATGAGTGTGTGCAGACGCACCGGACACCGGTCCGGCGTCCGAAAGAGCGGTCATCCACGCCAGTGCATTGGTGTGTGTAGACGCACCGGACGTCGGTCCGGTGTCCGGTTTCCGCCGGACCGATCTCCGGGATTCGCGGTGGGGTATGGTGTATGTATAATGAGTGTGTGTAGACGCACCGGACATCGGTCCGCCGAAAATCGGTCCGATGTCCGGTGAAAAAAACGGACGTGTACAAGCGCTCTTATCGTTCTTGAATTTTCAAAAACGATACACTTATCCAGTGTAATATACACGATTATAAGTATCTACATATATTTGTGTTATTGGTTATTGTGACAAAAATCTTTTTATTTTTAACCGACTTCAAAAAAAAGGAGGTTATCAATCCGACCTGTATATTTGTAATATAATCAGAATTGCACAATTTTTGTATGTATATGTAAGTCTATACCAACTTCTAAACATTTTGTGTACCAAATGTCATAAGTGTATGTATGTTTGTATGTTTGTCCACGCATTACGTAGAAACTAGAAGTCGTATTTCAAAAAAAAAAAAAAAAAATATTTTGAATAAGTATCTTTCAACTTAGGAGTCACTGTAATTTTTATCAAAATCGGTTCAGTAGTTTTCAAGATATGTTTTTTTTAATCAACGATGCTATACAAACTACTGGGCGGATTTGGAGGAAATTCGGTAGGTTTATCACTTATACTATGTAAAAAGGTCTGGCATACTTTATAACGCATTAAAAATGAATAAATAAAAGTAATAAAAAAAAAGTAATCTGTCAAGCTATTTAGGTTGTAGGAGGTAATATAGAAACATATGTATATACATACTAATTAGCAATATACATATATAGCTATATACATACATATTACATCAGTTTATATAGTATCGGTGTCAGGACCTAAACTGTCATCAAGTAAGTCCTATACAGACACCGACCTCAAAAATAGTTGGTTTACGTACCTATCTTAGGTAGGCACCCAGTATTGATTTTGTTCGTGTTATTTCTCTCTTTTCAGTTTGAAGTCGGTTAATTTTTTTTAAATTACTTTTATTTATCTAATGTGTTATTTATTATGTAATATGTATGTATATAGCTATGTATGTATATTGGTAATTAGAATGTATATATGTTTCTATATTACCTCCTACAACCTAAATAGCTTGACAGATTTTGATGTGCAAGGTGTCGTTAGATTTGTCTTCACTCCCTGAGTGTCATAGGTTTTTCATAACCTTTTACAGCGCCTTTGTGCATACTCTCTCCCAAAAAAAGTAAACTCAACAGCGCCAGCGTATCAAGCGTATCGTAAGTTGGACCGCAAAATTGACCCTTCGGTACTTGTTATGTTCATAAGATAACAGATATTTTTGTACCTAGTAACTACTATCGATTCTGTATCACGCCCATCTAAATAACAATAAACATGAAATCTTGCACAAAGACCTATCAGCTCCCCTAATCAACCCACTTGTAGCGAGAAATTCTATTTTTAACCCCTCTCGATCCTCCTTTACACATCTTGGCGACATTAAGGCTCTAGATACCATCTCGCTGAGTCGGCCTCTTGAGCCAACTCTTGGCCTACATTGCTGGTTACATTACAGGAAAGTAGCGAGAATGGGGGCGGGGGTGATTGGTCACGAATTGGATATTTGTAGGGACAAGGAAAACGTATCGCAGGTGTGGTAAATATAGTAATCAATGCCGCTATAGACTCACTCATTGCCCAAAATTGGGTTATAACTGAAGTAAGTAATTCATCATCAACATCATCATTATCTGAACATTATGTAATAAACTGAAGTTACCTAATTTGTATTGAAGTCTAAGAAAAACAAGTAATTGAATCAATAACTAGTTTTAAAACAGTACTTGATTTAAACTGGATTTAAATTAGTTTACAAATAAATATTATTCATACTTTGGCTTACAGCAATTTTTTTTTTTTTTTTTTTTATTTGAAAAAATTCGAGCACCACAGACTCCAGGGTCCATGCCTTTTATAAACTAATACATTTTATTTTTTTTAGCTAACTTTACATATTTTTTTTAAACTAGAGTACAAGCTACATAGCTAAATTCAAACAGAATGAAACTTGGACGTAGTGTAAAAAACCGCAATATGGTATGCTCTAACTTGCATTTCCTCACAGGTTCAATAGACCCTAATTTGAGGCCACCTTAGAGCTCTTGTACCTAATAAGGATGTTATAATGCGATCTTGTAATTGCTTACATCAAAAGCCTGTGCAAACAGAGTTTCATCTGTAGAGTCTGCTGATTAGTGACAAGAGCCCCTGGTGTCCCTAACTCCGTCCCTGGTCACGTCATCTGCGGGTCCTCGAGTGGTCTGTATTGCCGACTAACTTTGCTCCCGAGCTTTTGACGGGGTAATGCGTGAGGGTGGTATTTTTGTCGATAATGAACACGTGTATTTGTGAAGAAAGGTTGCGAATGGGAGAGGTTTTTTATTTGCGATTGTGAGATCTTGTGCAATTTTGAATGAAATATGTGTGATATGTGTGATATATACTTAGGTATGGCATACTGTCGGGGTGTGGCTGATGATAATGTTGATAAAGGTGAAGAAAAGAGTTGAATTCTAACATTCATTCAAAATGCTGTCGTTTATGGTGGATAATCCAAAAAATTGTACTAAACGCTTTAGCTCCACTTTTATAATGCGTACCACCAAAATTTGCAATGTGCTTTATGAATGAGTCTTTCCTTATATATAATCTGAATCGCGAGTGAATAGGTTTCTTCTAGACTAGCGCGCTCCATCGTAGACCGTAACTGTGGCTCACAAGACGAATTGAATAATTAAAAAAAATCATTAATCATAGGTCTTATCATTGTGATCAGTCTCCTCATTCATGATTAGGCAAAAATGCATGTGCTGTCTCTTTCTACAGCACTGTATTAGAAATAGCTTCACATATTTTGAAATAAGATGATGTCAATAGATTCAACGTTTATCTTTGTATCTAGTGTAAACCGCGGACAACAGCTTTTATATATTAATATATTAGCTGTTGCCCGCGTCTTCATATGCGTAAGAAATACCCGCACCTCCACCGCAACTTTTATAGATAGGAACTCCATTTCAAACCCTAAAAACCCTTTAGTAATTCTTTGTTTAGATAGATAGATAAACCCGATATTGTACACACCTTTACAGTAATTAGATGTGTTATTATTATGTAATAGTTATACATACATAGTTAGTAGATACATAGTTAGTCTGCGAAAGATATTTCTCCTATAATGACCGAGCAGAACGACTAAATGTCTAAAGATATCATATGAAACCGACGAGTGAAAGATTTTTGGTGGTATTGCGCCATGTAGACTGACCAGTTACATTGAAGTGTTAGACGTTGGTTGGCCTTGTAGCTCAGTTGGTGGTTTGTCTGCCTTCTGAGCTATGTCGATCCCCAATGAGGATTTCACCCATTAGATGCATTAGATGCATCCTTGGTGTGAATCAAGCTACAGCTCAGAAGGCAGAATACCACCAACTGATCTGCAAGGCCAATGTCCAATATTCTATCAGCTATGAGCTATCTAGTTTGAATGGTACGACATTTTAGCTTAGTTTGGGGCTAAAGATAGTGCTATGTGAAAAATACCTAACATAAGGTATTACTGTTCTAGGTAAGTATTATGCCCGCGAGTTTTACTGTTCGGGCCATTAATTTGAAATAGATTTTAATACATGTTTCCCTTAATTCCAGTGTCCCACACGACTGACGACCTAATCTTCCAGTGGGACCCGGAAGTGCCCCTGGTGGTGGACGAGCATATCGAGCTACCTCAACTGGAGCTGGTGCAGAACACCACCGCTGACTGCACGCAGGTTTACTCCACGGGTGAGGATTTTAACCCACCCATCAGTCTCTCCCTACCGGTAAAATCTCCTATGTACTTGAATCGGTGAGGAGAGATGGTTTTTGATTTTGATCTTCAGCTCACAGGCTTAGTGTAAATGGCAAACGTTTGTATTTATAGAAACGCTTACGCTTAGAAATGCTAAGAAATTGTGAGGCAGCGTCACGTGACATTTCGTCAATCCCATTACATTTACCTACTTTTATATTCTATTAGCGTTCACGAAAAAGAACGCTACTTGTCTAACCCAACTTATGTGTGCTATAAGTAGGCGAAATAAAAATAGTTTGCATGTTTAAGAACAAGTATTACTCTCCGTTAGTTTCCGGCAGCCTAGTGGTGAGACCGTCTGACTTGCGATCCGCAGGTCCTGGGTTCGAATCCCACGGCACGCACCTCTGTCTTTTCGAAGTTATGTTGTGTGCGTATTGTTGATTGCCGCCAACTTCAAAACGGTGAAGGAAAACATCGTGAGGAAACCTACATGTGTGAAGTCTGCCAACCCGCACTTGGCCAGCGTGGCAGACTATGGCCTAACCCTTCTCACAATGACAAGATGGCCCGTTCCCAGCAGTGGGACAGTTTGTACAAACAGGGCTGATAAAAAAAAAAAAAAAAAAATTACTCTCCGGTCCATTTTCCATTTCCGAATAGACGGTATTAAATGGCAAATAAAAATGATAAATTAACAAAGAGAGTATTATAATGTTATATTTGATTTGAAAATAGTAAAAATAAAGGAGATATCAACTATTGATATATTTTAATTATTGAGAAAAAATTGTTGTCAGATATTTTTTTTATCAGCCCTGTTTATACAAACTGTCCCACTGCTGGGCGCGGGCCATCTTCTCATTGTGAGAAGGGTTAGGCCATAGTCTGCCACGCTGGCCAAGTGCGGGTTGGCAGACTTCACACATCTTCATGATCATTGAGAACTCTCAGACATGTTGGTTTCTATTTTTTGATTAATATTTTATTATGATATTTATTATATAATTCTTAACTACAAAATAATGTCTTAATAATCGAATAAAAAAAAAATCATACTTGATAGATAGGCGTTTAAGTAAACAAAATTAAATAGACCTGTCTAAATTAGTTACAATTAAAATAAATAGTCTAAAAGTAGGCAAATAAAGAATACCTTACCCTTAGCTAGCAAGCTAAGGGTAAGGTAGCAAATTAGATGTATGTAGGGCTAGCCTACTAGCCTACTAGCAAGTAGGCTAGCCCTACAGACATCTAATTTTTAGGGTTCCGTAGCCAAATGGCAAAAAACGGAACCCTTATGGATTCGTCATGTCTGTCTGTCCGTCCGTATGTCACAGCCACTTTTTTCCGAAAATATAAGAACTATACTGTTGAAACTTGGTAAGTAGATGTATTCTGTGAACCGCATTAAGATTTTCACACAAAAATAGAAAAAAAAAACAATAAATTTTGGGGGTTCCCCATACTTAGAACTGAAACTCAATTATTTTTTTCATCAAACCCATACGTGTGGGGTATCTATGGATAGGTCTTCAAGAATGATATTGAGGTTTCTAATATATTTTTTCTAAACTGAATAGTTTGCGCAAGAGACACTTCCAAAGTTATAAAATGTGCCCCCCCCCCCCCCCCCCCCCGTAACTTCTAAAATAAGAGAATGATAAAACTAAAAAAAAATATATGATGTACATTACCATGCAAAATTCCACCGAAAATTGGTTTGAACGAGATCTAGTAAGTAGTTTTTTTTTTTATATGTCATAAATCGTAAGCCGCAATTTACCTTTCATTCAATCAACTCAAATATAAAAAATAAATAAAAAAATAACTTTTATATTATGTTACTTGCTGCTACGGAACTCTTCATGGGCGAGTCCGACTCGCACTTGGCCGCTTTTTTCACTACGCTTTGGCGGAGCCTATGCGTCCTTTAAAAACTCACCGGATTTCGATTGTCCAATGAACTGATGAGAACCACAATAATGTTTATACAGCTATGTAAACACTTCCTGATGAGCACCCTATAATATTAGTAACCAACGGAAACCATCTCAAAACCGCGAATATAATAAATACCCACGCATTTATCGAAAGGTTAATAAACTTTTTGTATAGAGCAGCTGATTTCCATTCTTACCGCCTGTACAATCTTATTGTGTACCGAGTTCCTTCGGTCATTTTTTAATTTAACCTTCCTAAAGTCCTCTAATTAGGACATCAAACAAATGCGTTCACGGCGTTATAAACCAACAATAAAATGGCGAATGAATGGAATATTCGAAACAATGCTAATCCGAAATGATCCATCATTCTACTCGGACTAATCCAAGAAATGACCCAGTTTAAGTAGATAATGGAGCTAATGAGTTATCTGGGCGAAAACATGCTTACGTAGGATTAATTTCAGTTGGTCAGAACTGTTTTTTGTGGTAAATAATAGATTGATAAAGTGCAATTATTGTTTGATTTGTTTCTAGATGATCCAACGCCTAAAAATTCGTTATTCCCCGATGATGGTCTAATCTCATTGTTTTCCCCTGAGAATTTCCAGAGCAAATCAGACATAAGTTGAGTATCATGGGGTATTTTTAAATGTTTTTGGTAGTAGATAAGTAGTTGTAGAGTATTGGATTATATTTTACCGACTTCAAAAATAAGGAGGATAACAATTCGGCTGCATTTTAGTTTTCGTCTTTTTTGTTTGTTTTTTGGACATAACTACGAGTAGTTAGGTATGTCCATTTATAAACTGATTTGTAAAAAATATTTTTTTGTTTGAAAGGGTATTTTTTCAGATTGGCCACATAGAATTTTCATCAACATAGATTCTGTTGTTTAGTTTTAAAAAATTGCGAATATTGGAGTCAGTTTTTTTTTAACAATTATTTTTTATTTTAGTTGAAATATTGATATTCAGCATTATATGTCTTATAGCTAAAATATTAAAACACAAGTTTAGAAATCTAAAATTCGACAAAAAAACAGCTGAATCAATTTTGATGAAACATAGGTAACAACACTCGATAAAATCCTCTTTCAAATACAAAAATAACTAGATCAAAATCGGTTCATCCGTTTGGGAGCTACGATGCTACAGACATACATACTGATATTCAGATACACAGATCCACACGTCAAACTTACAACACCGCTCTTTTTGGGTACGGGGTTAATTTTTTTATAGCATACAAGTATAAAGTACACTTTTTAGGGTTCAGCGAGCGAGCTTTAGCTGTAGGTAAACGTAACCCATATCTTTCTAATTTTGAGACAAACTTCAGAGAAGTGTGTACCTATAGGTAATAATGACATTCGTTCTACTTCCAGGTAACTTCACCTGCCTGGAGGTGATCTTTAAGCTGAAGCGGCGGCTGGGCTACCACCTGTTCAACACGTACATACCGACCTGCCTCATCGTCATTATGTCGGTAGGTTCTAGTTTCGCCACTTACACACGAAATAATATAGACCGCGTAAAAATGTATAGGCAGTTCAAAAATTACACACGTCCGAGGGACTTGAGCCCGCATTATCCCGATCTGTACCTGGGAGCCTATACCATTTTGGCTAGGGGCCATTCATTTATTACGTAAGACGATTTAGGGAGGGAGGAGGGTCAACCATGTCTTATTTTTTCTTACAAGGGGGTGGGAGGGAGTCTTGATAGTTCTTACGTAAGATCACAAAAAATAAAATAAAAGTAAAAATTATACTTTGAAAAAGCGCGGGCAACCGCGCGTGTGCCGATGTGCGCTCGGATGTGTATAAAAGTACAAACAAACATTCCTGAAAATTGTTACTTTGAAAAATAAACATTACAATAAACCAAACGTGTATTATTTTTTTCCTTTAGATTCTTACGTAATAAATATTACACAGGGGGGAGGGGGTCGGCCAATTCTTATTTTTTCTTAGGGGGTCAAAAACTGGAAAAAATAGTCTTACGTAATAAATGAATGGTCCCCTGTAACACCTCCGTTACATGGGATGGTCGAAACTTTTGAATAGTCATTTTTTTAAGCCAATAAATCGTTGGTAAAGGCTCCCAGGTACAGATCGGGATAGTGAGGGTTCAAGTCCCGTCGGATGTGTGTAATTTTTGAACTGTCTAAAAATTTGTAGATACTTCAGTGTGTGAAACACTGAAACATCGCGTGTTCGCCTGTATTCCTGTTTTATTTGTGTACCTACCTACCACCTAGTATCACTGTGCTCTGTACAACAAGGTAGGGCGCCCAGACAATATATTGTAGGTACTAGGCTGGAAAGTGGTGTTTTGTGTTTTACCGTCGAGTGCCTGACAGTTGAATCCAGAGCAAGCGAAGGATTCTAGGTTTAATTGTAGATTTAGTTCTAGTGTAGCATCCTGACCGTATCGATGGATTCACGAGACAAAATAACATTATAACGGAGTATAATAAAAAGTATTTCCCCCTACCATAGCGAGGAAAATGTTACGTTTACATATTTTTGATAGAAACATCTGTTTTGCATTATGTGCAACTAAATGGTCCTAATATGACATTATCACTCACTTTATAATATATTTTTATGTTGTACAACAAAATGTACGTTAATTAAATAGTACGAAGTTTGTTTTTCGTTTTGGCATAGTTGGAAAAATATTTTACGATTTGCGTAAAATATTTTTCACACATTCGAACCATTTTCGTGTAAAAATTGTTGTAAAAACTTAGAAAACGGCCTGGAGAAAATAAATTGTGAGTACATTATATTGAAATAAATTTACGTAAAATCACAAAATATCGGCAAATGTTATATAATATTTAGTATTTCTTGAAACTAATATAGAAAACCTTGTAATAAAAAGGTTGTAAGTATTTTTTGTTCGAAAGTTTTATTACTGAAAAAGTGTAAGACCGTCATATTCCAATTTTGAAATTACTTTCCGTCCTACGGGAAAAATGCACTTTTCCGCGCTTGCTTCTAGTTCAAAGAAAAATAGTACTCTCTTTCTAGTTAGGCCTATAAGCAAAGCACAGCGAAGGAATACCAGTCACGAGATGGACGGATGACCTCTGAACAAGTGGCGGGAAGACTCTGGATGCAATCGGTCTATTAGGAATTCCATGGTCTATGTCCAGCAGTGGACTTCTTGAGGCTGAGATGATGATGATGGCAAGTGCGCCGCGAACTGGAAAGTTTGGGTACCCCAGGTCTAATGTAATGATATCTTTCCACTTGCTACGGTCGTGGTATCTACACTTCTTACGCCTTGCCTCTTCTACTTTACCTTTTATTTTCACTTGTCGCTTGCCTCAACTACCCTCAATATCACCTTCTGAGACGTAGACCCCATTCCAGCAATAATCCGTTTATCAGATACTAATCCCACTATCGGCGAGTGTCACCCTAACAAACAGTATGATAATCTCACGTCTAGCGAGCACTGATAAGGATTAACTAGTTTATTGGGAACAATCAATTTTTACTCGACTCCGCAAGTGGGGGAACATTTTTCGATTCTATGTACCTTTATATATTTATGGTAGGCTTACGCTTGACTATAAGCTCACATCTACGATAGAGCATAGTTAAGAGATATTGCTTAAATCGCGATTTATGTCATGCCATAGATCTTGCATATTCTTAGACTAATCGTATTGTAAGTAGCTTTAAAAAAATGACACTATACCAAAGAGATTAATTAATTTAAGCATCATAATTCACCAACTAAAAATAAGTAATAATTTCTAAGTAGCTTTGTAGTGGCTTTCTAAGTTCGATGATTAAATAATAAATAAATAAATATTTGTGGACATTTCACACAACACCGTCTAGCCCAAACCAAGCAAACCTACTATGGAACTAGATGGCTGATAGAATACATATATACTTTTTTTTTGTAAATATATACATGATACATAGAAACACCCAGACAAAGAACAAACATCCGTGCTCATCACACAAATGTTTGCTCTGGGCGGGAATCGAACCCACGACCTTTCTTGAAATGTCACACGTGACAAAATCAATAAAGGCCCGCTGATCCTACCTAAAGGGAAAATGGTGATGATGACAATGATGATTTGTTTCTATTCCTCAGTGGGTATCATTTTGGATAAAGCCGGACGCTGCGCCGGCGCGTGTGACGCTCGGCGTGACGTCACTGCTCACGCTGTCAACTCAACACGCCAAGTCGCAAGCGCAGCTTCCACCCGTCTCCTATCTGAAAGCTGTCGATGCCTTCATGTCCGTCTGTACCGTGTAAGTATCTTTATGTATACTGTATCTAATAAAGAGTATTGAAATGAAAATCACCGAAACGTAAACGATACACATATACATTTATTTCGTATAAAAAAATTGCACGTGTGGATGACGTATTCGATGGCAACGTAACAGGAATTCAAACATATTCAGGAATTTTCACCATCAGTGCGGCTCACCTAGACTACAAGTACTACAAGTATATCTATTGCCACAGATGAAGTAGGTATATACCTAAGTATGTAATTTTTACACAAGGAAACATTAACATTTTTTAAATAAAAAGAGCAGCAAAGAGGCAGTCGGCCCGAATGATGGTAAGCGATAACCTTCGTCAATGGAGAACTGCAAAGCTTTGCTTACCCGGAGAGGTGCTTGTAGATTGTAGCCCATTTTGTTGGAGCTCGGCGGGAAATCTATCTGAGCTTCGGAGGGAGGACATTTCACACATTTCATTTGTTTGGAATCTGACTGTAATGGATTTCAATAACAAATATATGATTATATTATAGGTTCGTGTTCATGGCATTGATGGAGTATTGCCTCATTAACATAGTCCTGGGAGATGGGTCTGGAAAGCCAAAGGTGAGCAAACTACAAAATAATAGTATGTAATGTAATTATATTCTACAATGGATAACTGTCGCGCGTTTTTATACACAAAAGAGAAAACTGTTTTATATCCCTAAATATTAAACGTTTTTCGATAACGGAATCCGTAGTAAACAAGGAACCCTTATAGTTCCGCCATGTCCATCTGTTCGTCCGCGCCTTTGCTCGAAATTATTAGTAGGTAGGTACTGAACAAGCTGTAACTCGGTAAAAATATGTATATTAATAACGCCGAGAACGTATAATAACGTTTTTTTCAGTTTTTTTAACTATAATTACCTATTTAGTTTTCTAAAGTTACTGGTTTCAATAGATCTCAGCTAACATTGCGAGCCACCTCACATTCGTTCTTTTGCAGGACGCCGCCGAAACAGCAAAGGCAAAGCAGCGAGCCGTCAACATCGACCGCTTCTCCCGCGTCTTCTTCCCTCTTCTCTTCTCTGTGCTCAACGCCACCTACTGGATACAGTTCGCTCAATACATTTAGAACTTAATGTCAACAGCAGGCTTAGACAACTGGCAAACGTTTCTATTTCTACAAACGTTTCTATTTCTACAAACGCTCACGCTTCGAAATGCAAAGAAACTGTGACGTGCCATCACGTGACATTTCGTTAGCTAATGTCAATCCCATACATTGACTTTCCTATTCTACTGGCGTTCATGTACCTAATTAAAATGCCACTTGTCTAACTCTCTAGTCCTATTAATTTTTAACCGACTTCAAAAATAAGGAGGCTCGACTGTATGTTATTTTGTATGATTGTTACACGATTATTTTGCCAATAATGAATTGATTTGGATGATTCTTAAAAAAAAGATAAACTAAATTTGACAGATAATCCGCCAAATAAAACATTATTGCCCAATCATGTTTTTTAAGGTTTTTGCGATTGTTAATCATTTAAATGAAACAAATTTTAACGGATTTATCGCGTATATTTTACATAAATAATTATATGACCTCATAAAATCAGGTCAGGTCAGGTTTAGAGGTCATAAAATAATGTAAAATAGACGCGATAAATTCGTTAAAATTTGTTTCATTTCAATGATTATTGGACGAGGACCTATATCTGATAATCAAATCAGGTTTGTTTGCTTCTGAGTACAAAAAATTGTTTAATTGTTATAGAAAATATTTCATATTTTATAACTGTGCATTCAGAACATGAAATTCTGAATAAATATTATACATATAATTAAGTACTAAGCAACAATGTATTTAAATGATATCTGTCAAAGTGTGTCGCAAACTTATCTATGAAAAAAATACTAAATACTGACAATTGTTTATACTTCAAAATATTTTAATAATATATTTATATTTAAGTACCTAGTTAGTATATTTTTGTTCTTTACATAATAACCACCTTCTTATTAATTCCTATCTATGTAAATATCAACTTGGATTTTGTCAATTGATACCATAATGTAAGTTCTGGGGATAAAATGTGTAAGTCCTTGTATAATAATAATACAATAACATAATTAGAAATGTGAGTTTTACGTTGAATAAAATGCAATACTTATGAACAGTTATCTAGTATTTCACTCTAAAATTCCTAATTATCTAAATTATGATTTGTTGTTGAAAACACATCGAAAGCCACACATAGTTTCTAAAAAAAATTGAATCAGGCGTTACTTTGCGGAAATTCATTTCGATGTCTTCAAGCTGGTACTCTTCTGCGTCGGTGTCTTGTAGCTGGTACTCTTGACGGCTAGAAAGTTGTAATTTAGTATTGGTATATATATCTAACACGCTAACATTTTTTTTAGGGTACCTCCTCTACATGTAAAGTTGGGATGTTTTTTATTGTTTTCACCATCGTCCTGTTTGTACAAACTGTCCCACTGCTGGGTGCGGGCCATCTTCTCAGTGTGAGAAAGGTAAGGCCATAATCTACCACGCTGGCCAAGTGCAGGTTAGCAGACTTCACACATCTTTAAGATCATTGAGAACTCTCAGACATGTAGGTTTCCTCACGATGTTTTTCCTTCACCGTTCTGAAGTTGGCGGCAATCAACAATACGCACATAACTTCGAAAAGACAGAGGTGCATGCCGCGGGATTCGAACCCAGGACCTGCGGATTGCAAGTCAGACGGTATCCAGACTAGGCTGCCGGAAACTTGGATAGGTTATCTAAACATATTAAATGTGTACGAAAACTATTCTTCAATTTAAAATCGATCAAAAGGCTGCCCAGACAAAAGGTCGTGAAATCTCTGGTAAAAAGAGGAGAAGCTTGCTGTGGCGCCATTTACTTACAGATTTTTATAATATTTGCTAAATACTTAACACTCAATTCTAAACAAACATTTTAACTAATGAGCAAAATAAGTTAAGAGATTGTCGAGACAAGAAGTTTGCTACGAGATCACTTGTTGGCCGACTTTTATAGAAACATTCCATAGATCAATCCTGAACAAGAATTTCGACCAAACGTTTTATGATTTAGATTTTGCAATACTTACGTAATTTATTGTAATAATTTATTTATATTATGATATTATTTGTACAATTATGTTATATGATTTTATTTTTCACTTGTAAGTCTATATATATTAATAAATAACTTTGACTTAGAATATGAACAGTAGACCCCGCAAGCACAGATAGTTTGTTCTCGCGAGGTCACTGTTCGTAGAACTACATACCTATTAGGTATTGCGTCAAGCAGTCACAGATAGAGTGAAACTGAAAAATAAATAGAAGAAAAAATTAATTGGAGAGAAAAAGTTACATCAAGGTGGCCGGCTACTTTCTATAGCATTAAAAATAAGAAATTTCCTTTTAAACGGTTTACGTAAACACTAAGGTAAATAGGTTTCTTCTATATTTAGAAGGAAACAAAGATTTGTAACTATTACTTTAGTTCGTAGTGAATGGTAATCGCTGGACCATGAATTACTATTTATGTGATTGCAAAGTGTTGCTGTGTAACTACGAACTTGCCTGAGAAATAGGTAAGTCTCGACGTGTCATTTTGACCGAAATCGTTTGATGAGTCGTTTCATACGGATAGTATATTATTATGAATACTGTCGGCTAGTAGGTATATAAGTGTAGCCCATCCATACAGATTACAGACTATTACAGACTCACGCCGAGAAAGCCCGAGAATTCCGAGAAGCGTGAATGTTTCTCTACGTCTCTTTCTCGGGCTCGCCGGTTCTCCGATCGGTGTCGGTATTTTTGCCCGCTTCAAAGGGTGTCTCGGGCGAGAAAAGAGAAGACTATCACATTCTTTTTCGGTCTCGGTGCGAACTAGGAAGCGAAATTCAAGTATACGTGCGCGTTTATCCGTTTATAATAAGATATCTGTTACCATCGTCTGGGTCTTATATTTTTCTTTGCTTTTTGTTTAGTTTTAACAAAGTTATAATAGGCTATTGCACAAATTAGTATTGCACAATAACACGTCCATAGCGAGTGGGAGCGAGAACAGTAAGTGAGAGCATAGTGAGTGTGAACAGTTTATTAAGTCTCGGTAGAAGTCTCGACGAGATTTCTCGGCGTGAGTCTGTACGGGGCTTACTTATTTCTGTCTGTACGTAGTTTATAGAATAGACCCACTGAAACGCTTCAACACTTGCCTTTATTGTATATAGGCAGGTAGATACATAAAAGGTAGGTAGTAGACATAGAGATAGAAAATGATTCGCGTATAAAATATATTATAATAAATAATTCAATTCAATGAACTACTACAATAAAACATAATTTAATTCATAACAATAATAGACGATAATATGTCATTGTGATAAAAACAACATTATATACATTCAAGAAAACAAATAACGATTTTTTCGAACCGGGGCAGACTTGTGGTTCGAAAAAATTGTTTTTTTTTGGTCAAGTTTGCAATCTTTTTTGTGGTGCAATCCTACATATAGGTACACATTCAATATTATTTCGAGTTATTTTTCAACGTTCAAAAGGTTAAATATGGATAGAGTAGGGACTTCCTCTATTGGATATACCTAAAGTTTATCAGATTTACCTTTTGATCGGTCAAGATCAAGGTTTTTTTCTCTCAAACCATAGTTACATAATTGAAGTAGATAAGTACGATATTGGAACAATTCATAATGTACCTAGTTATTTTAACTCCTTCATATGCATGATTTTTTAACGAGTACATAAACGCAACGAAAAGTTTATGCCAATGGCGGAGAAAATGTTTTTACCCGACTGCGTAAGAAGGAAGGTTATGTTTTTCGAGGTTTGTCTGTACATACATGTTTACGTATGTATATATTTAGTGGAAATGTATGTACGTATATGTTTCTATATGACCTTCTACAGCCTAAACGGCTTGGCCAATTTTGATGTGCGGGGTGTATTAGATTCGTTTCCACTCCTTGAGTGTATATATATATGTATATTTTAATATGTAATAATAATAATCCGGCTTTCGTAAAAAAAATCCTCTAACGAACTGTTTCGTAATAAATAAGTGATTTCACTAGAATTGTCTAAAGAATGCGCACTTATATATAATATACCTTTTACAGCGATTTTACTTAAACTTTCTCACAAAAAACGTTCACTCAGTAGCATATCAGGCGTAACGAAATCGTAAGTTAGACTGCAAAAACCGCTTTTCTGCAGTCGGGTATTTTGTTTATTTCTCTGTACCTATGTAGGTAATGGTAGTATGATGGTGTGGTGTAGTTACAATATTTATTGTAACAGAATAAAATACAGTTTCAGCTGGTTAAAATCAGTCATTAGTACAGATATGCACAATTAATATAACGACAGCACAACTGCAGCTGCTTTATGGTTCTGGCTACCATATTCCACTATTTGAATAGGTACATCATATCTATGCATGTCTATTTATGAACATGTCTAAGAAAATGGTTGTACAAAATAAGTATTAAATTCACATGTAAGTATGTGTTATGCGAATTAAACTGATAAAATTATATCTGATAGGAAAGAGAAGAGCCACCTTAACTATAAAATAACATGAAATCATAGAGGCGGAACGGAACGTTGCCGCGTTCTTCGATAAAAAAAAGTAGGTAGTTGCGTTCCGAATGTGCAAGTGATTTCGAAGATAATTTTACTCGCAGTGTTCAAATCTAATTCATTAAGTGCGGTCGGAAATGAATTATTATTAAGACTTAGACTGATTGTACAATATACGTAACTAAAAAGAATTCAATAATTATTAACGTGTGTATTGAAAGGGAATTGCATTAATTAAAATAGATAAGTCACAAGTTCAAGTTCAAGGCTAGAGATTTATATTCTTTTGAATGCGCGCTGCGTTACGTGCTGTCACTTTTTGTCACAAATGAAATGTCAGTCGGTCATTGAATGACGTGTGGTGTGAACGTGTGTTGAGTTTTGTCGGCGGCGCACGAGCAATTTGCATGAAATCGCGTTTGTTCAATTACAAAATTATCTTATTGTTATCGTACGGTCCCCACACAACGGACTGAGATACTTGACCGCCGCCGGACGCTCTGAACCTTCCATTCGTCTCAACTAATAAAAAAGTTATTCGTTTCATAACGCGCGCTGTGCACTGGTTTGTTTTGGTAAATCAGTTTTGTGTGTAAACTAACGAACTTTCTGCTGGACAATGAAGGAGATACAAGGCAAGGAGGAGAATTCTGACGATGAATCAGGATTGGGATATCAGAATACGTTGGTGAGTAAAGTTTTAAAACTTGAATACGACTTTCTAGATCTAGAAAATGCAAATTCCGGTTTTGCACGGACGCTGCATGCACTGCGATATTTTAATTCGAAAGCCTGTTAAAATAGGTTGGTAATTCATAATAATTTTATTACAAATACCTAGTTTCATAAAGTACAAAATGAAACTCGTGATTTTTGTTTTAACTATTATCTAGGTACTTTAGTGTGAATTTTAATTTGGTATTTGATACGGTCAATGCACTTAAAGTTGCAAAAAAACTGGATTGAACTCTCGCTCTATCCTTATTTTTGTCATAGAATTTTTCATAATGCTATCTCTGTCATTTCTCACGAGATCTTTATAAAACAGTTAATGAAATGATTTGTTTACTTAGAATGTTATGATTATTGTCTTTTGTTATGATTATAATAAAGGTATGCCTTTTGAATTCAGTACTTATGTGTTGTTCTGAAACCAATTATAATTATTTTCTATGCAGGTCTATCACATTATCCAAAGTGGGTTCAATTGATATAATCAGACATTACCATTAGCCCTTAGCATTCACCACTTTTACTCATTGTTTTCTTTGTCTTATTTATTTTCTTTTTTGTCAATAGTTAAATTTTTTAATTTGTCAGTACAGCATTAAACATATAAAAAGTTATACTGAATGGTATGAAATTAATGTAAATCCTTCTTAACTAGATCTAGACTAGACTTTAAGATGCTTATTTAGTTCTCCCTGATTTATTGAGTATGTGTCACTATTTAAAATTAATAAATATATATTGGTGGACATTTCACACATCACCATCTAGCCCAAACTAAGCAAAGCTTGTACTATGGAACTAGATGGCTGATAGAATACATACCTACCTATATACTTTTTTTTGTTGTTGTAAATATATACATATGATACATAGAAACACCCAGACACAGAACCAACATCCATGCTCATCACACAAATATTTGCCCTGGGTGGGGATCGAACCCACAACCTACAGCTTAGCAGGTAGACATACTACCAACTGAGCCACAAGAAATTAATTACATTTATGTTTATCCTCCACAATGTGTGTATGAACATTTTAATATTGACAGATTACTATTCAAAATTTACTTAGACTAATATTATGTTCAATTTTCATTCTATGACATCAATGTAAATATATATATCTATATAATTATTATGATTGTTTACCGAGGCAATTAAAGGCTATGTAAATTGTTACAATTATATTGTATTGATGGCAATTGATAATTAAATAATTGGCCCCCAAAATTAAAAAGCCCTTAGTTAAAATTTATTTTACTTAAGTACACTGATGAATGACGATATCATCAGTGTTGCTGGCAAGCTGTGGTCAAGAACAACCAAAACCAGGGAAACATGGAAGAATATGGAGGAGGCTTACACCGCAATAGGCGGTCCTTACCAAAATGATTGTTAAACTATTAAATTGGATAATTAAAAATGTAATATATTTAAGTCATAGATATAAATAGCTCTGTAAATATTAGAAAATGGTAGGAAATAAAGCTATTTTTATTTATTTATGTACACTTAATGTTGATATTTTGTATGATGCATATGTTGATTTTGTTAGCATAAATACATTACTACAAGTCATGCTATAACATTACCCAAAACAGTGAATACAAATAATAATAGTGTAAGAAAAACTTAAATTACTTCTAACAGCATGCTTCCGGACAATATGATTACATATATAATTTGAGTCGCTTATTACTCTACTGAAACAAAGATGATGAAATTTAAATGTAACCACTTGGAAACTAATTATTAACATCAGGTCACAAACAAAGGAGTTATGTATGGACATGTATAAAAAATATATTTACAGACACATTGAAAACCTTCTTTTTGTAGTTATTTAAAAATAAATAATAGTAAGTATTCAAATAATCATCAAATAGACAAGTGTATACACATACAAATTGAAGTTACAATCGATTCATAGGGGTCCCAGTATCAATCTTTTGAAGAAAGCTTCAAGAGCTCATTTTGTTTAATTTGGTCTATATTCAATAAAATAAAATTACAAATAAGTAATACAATACTCAACTACAAAATTTAACTAAAATATAAATGTATTCTTTGCTAAACATAAAATTAGGTAAGCAAAAAGTATATAGAAACACATACTTTATAATATATGTATAATTCTGAACAACATTACTCTCCTTCTTGGTCATAAGGTAAAAAACTATGTGTTTCAAATTTTACAGGTGCTTAAAATTCAATGTGAAATCAAATTTGTTCTAGAAATGCGTTGTCTCAAGATTGTATTCACATCAGAATTTGTTTATCAAATATCTACACTGTGCTGTTATCAGCTTGGAAAATAAACTACACGCTTAGAGCATGAATTGTTATGCGGCTGAATTACAATTATATAATACAAGCTGTTACCTTCGTCTGGAAAAAACCCACTCTGACCGAGACCAGTGGGGAATGCCTCACTGGTCTCGCTCCATTCCCGTACTTCTGTCTTATTCCTGTATCGCTTTCGCCCCATTCCTGTACTTGTCCTGTCTCGCTCCTGCATCGTTCTTGCCCAATTCCCGTACTTCTCCTGTGTCGTTCCTGTATCGCTCTCGCCCCATTCCCGTAATTCTCCTGTCTCGTTCCTATATCGCTCTCCATTCCCCCTCGTTCCCGTATTGTTCTCTCTTCATTCCCGTACTTCTCCTGTCTCGGTCCTGTAACGCTCGCCGCTCCCGCCCGTTTCCGTACTATTCACACAATTCTTGTCTTTTGGTAAATAGAATGTATGAATGTACAACCTGTTAACCAGCGAAAGTCAATAAAACAGCCGGGTCCGTTTTCCGGCTTGATTTACAAATATCGCAATATTAACATTAAAATCAATATTAAATAGACCTTAATAGAGTGATATCGTGTGACTTCCTAATTAACAATTTCGAGATGTTAATCACAAGTCCTTGAGATTAATATTCTAGCTAGACAAACAAAATTACAAACTTTACCTTGACTTTACCACTTTATAATGTAACTAGTGTTTCTTTATCCGACCGCGCAAGAAGGAGGGTTATGCTTTTCGAGTGTATGTATATTAGTATGTATGTGGGTATGTATGTATGTTTCTATATTACCTCTTACAGCCTAAACTATGTGCGATGTGCGTGTTTACTTTTACCACAGAAGATATTAATACTCGTAGTATCACATACATACTGAACGGACACTTTTCGCCTCCCGCCAATTTCGTCCTCACCCGATGACCTAATGACCTCACCACAGTATGAGCTACCAAACAAAAAAGAATCATCAAAATCAATTCACAATTGGCGAAGTAATCGGTGAACAAACATACGAAAAAAAACATACAGACGAATTGAGAATCTCCTTTTTTTAGAAGTCGGTTAAAAGATATCATCATCATCATCACAGCCACAAGAAGTCCACTGCTGGACATAGGTCTCCTCCATTGATTTCCAAAAAGACCGATTGGAAGCGGCCTGCATCCAGCGTCTTCCTGCCACTAGTATGATATCCTTTGTCCACCTTGTGGCTGGTCTTCCTTCGCTGCGCTTGCCGGTTCGTAAAATTATACATGTCTTAAATGAAAGTATATTGTACATTTTATTTCAACCTGATTATAATAATTGCTCAACCCAGATTTTCACTTAGAGGTAAGAGGCACTCAATAACAACCAGTTGCTATTACGATGATATTGTGTCATGATTGTAACTTACTGGTAACTGGCCACTACTAATTGTTAGTTTTTTTACATAAAAAGTTGTAGCAACAATTGAAGTTTAAAAAACTGAAAACACCGACTTCAAAATACTCAATACGAGTATATATATATATGTATATAAAGCCTATAGAAAAGTGAATATACGTGACTAACTTTTAACTTTTCTACAGTTATTTGGATGATACTTTACCAGTTATTTTTTTTTATAGAAACGAAAGTACTGCATCGATTTTGATACAATTTATATTGGACTACCTCTGAAGTATGCTCTACCAAATACAAATATAATCATTAAAATCAATGCATAATTGACTGAGTAAACGGTTACAAACATACAATAAAAAAAACATACTGATCAAATTGATAACCTCCTGCTTTTTGGAAGTCTGTTAAAAGGGCAGACTGCTCGCCTGATGGTAAGCGATAACCGTTTCCTATGGATAACTGCAACATCAGTGACATTACTGTTGCTTTGCTAGTCCGGAAAGGCGCTTATAAATAAATAAACCCTTTGGTAAATACATATACCTTCATAGTCAAAACTCGTCGTCCATTGGACCGCCGTTATTCGTCATTATGTAAATCCGCGGGAGAAGCCTATGTCAAACAGTGGACTTCTAGTAGCTGACAAGATTTATCATTATAATACCAAGGCTAGTTTCCAGTGCCGGCAATAGCAACAGCTTGCGTTCGGTTATCAGTGCATGAGTGAACAATGGAAACGCGCTATTGCAGTTCTAGAAGCCTAGATTACGTCTAGGGTTAGATGTAACTGGACGTTGGAATGGGATGCCTAGATTTGTTGCTTCCGGATTTTAGGATTTTTACCTGACTACGCAAGTAGGAGGTAGTGTCAGTAATAAGTATATATAAGTAAGTCTATTTATTAAAGTACGATACTCAGCTTCGAGTTGGCCAGATAACCTCATACATTTGTATGAGGCGGGAATTTTAAGAAGCTGGATGGAGGTATCAATTTGGTTGTATTTTTTAAAACATTTGTTAAGTACCTCATAACTCCGTATTTATAAACCGATTTGAAAAGTTATTTTCTTGTTCGAAAGTATAAATGTACTTTCGTACTACGTAATGTACTTTTATATTGGTCCCAAGCAATTTCATCGAAATCGGTTTAGTATTATCTTTTTTTAATTTTTCAAAATTTGATTTTTCAAACAATATACGAGTAGCTGGAAGAACAGTCATCCAAAGAACCGAAATCGCGTATTTTAAAGACGGTCGTTTCTATTTTAAACTATAAAAAAATATTTTAAAGTTAGTTTAAATGTTTTTTTAAAAGCATATTGAAGGCCAAAGGCCATGAAGAGATACGTAAACGTACAAAAGTCACCGATATAGCACAGCGGATTAGGAAGTTGAAGTGGCAAGGGGCAGGGCACATAGCTCGTAGAACTGATGACCGATGGGGCCGAAAGGTTCTCGAGTGGAGACCACGCACCGGCAAGCGCAGCGTAGGAAGACCAGCCAAGTGGCGGGAAGACGCTGGATGCAAGCCGCTTCCAATCGGTCTTTTTGAAATCCATGGGGCAGGCCTATGTCCAGCAGTGGACTTCTTATGGCTGAAATGATGATTATGATGATGAAGGCCATTGCCAAAATATCGATAAAAATATATACGTATCATTGCACTTATTACCATTACGTTATCACTAGACAACATCTGATAACTCGCTGATAAGATTGTTACTGATTACGTTCCTGTCGCTTGCATAACTCGTGTGCTCGATAACTTGGTTGACTTGCTTTGTCAGTCATTGTCAGGGGCAAAATAATGTTGACTGACCGATTGAAGCGAGAGAAGTAATAACAATAATTGTACTTTGTAAATAATTGGCCAAGTGGGTGTCAGGCTAAAAATTCATCCCCACTTTGTAGAGGAGGTATCTACATATTTTTTTCAAGATTTTATTGTAACATTTTGTTGGCGTAATAAATATCTATGGGTAACTAGTTTTAACTTTCTAGTAGGTAGTATTATTATACTAGTTAGTCTTTGAACTAAGACCTGGACAGACATGTCGGAACTATAAGGTTTCGTACTATGGAACCCTAAAAACTGGAAAAATTGATTTCAAAATACGACTTTAAATTAATTTTACCACAGACATGAAAAGTTTTCGTTGCATTATACAGTAGCTTTATACATACTTTCTCACAAAAACGTACACTCAACACTATATCATGCGCAACGTAAGTGTGGCACTACAAAAGTCGCAAAAGTCGAGTATTTTGTTTTGTATGTATAAGTATTGGGGGTTTTAAGTTTTTTTATGCAAGATACTCGTAGATCTACGATTGACTACCATTTCGTCTGATGTTAAGCGACGGTGTGGCCGAAGATGGAGCTCGTCGATCTAGAAGATATCTATTAATTCTAGCCTTGAAAATTCCAAGTTTGTAGGTCTCAGGAAACAAAGATGATGGCAAAGAATTCCATTCTTGTGCAGCACGCAACAAGAATGTGGATCAATATCGCTGATTACAGATTTTTGTCATTTCAATGAGAAATGGGCGGTAATTGTTCGGGTAACGAAGATCAGCGACCTCTTGAAGAGCGAGCTCTTGAAATCTCGCTTAAGGATGCGCTCAACGCGCGCATTCATCATCTGGCATCTCAATGTTTTATATGTTTAAAAATTAAGGTTGTGATGCGCGAGAGAGATAGCTGCGTGATTTGAGCCGATCCTTAAAATGTTGTTATGCGCGAGAGAGATAGCTGCGTGCTTTGAGCCGATCCTTAAAATGTTGTTATGCGCGAGAGAGATAGCTGCGTGATTTGAGCCGATCCTTAAAATGTTGTTATGCGCGAGAGAGATAGCTGTGTGCTTTGAGCCGATCCTTAAAATGTTGTTATGCGCGAGAGAGATAGCTGCGTGATTTGAGCCGATCCTTAAAATGTTATGCGCGAGAGAGATAGCTGCGTGCTTTGAGCCGATCCTTAAAATGTTGTTATGCGCGAGAGAGATAGCTGCGTGCTTTGAGCCGATCCTTAAAATGTTGTTATGCGCGAGAGAGATAGCTGTGTGCTTTGAGCCGATCCTTAAAATGTAGCAGCATCAATTTGCCGTCTCGCGGTGCCGCTCCCTCCGCCAGTTCCGTATCCATTCCATTGTTCTAACTAATACCTATCACTCAAGGTTATAAAACATATGCTTATAATAAAACTTACCTCGTTACACGGTTTAATGTCGACTCTTGGAGCGTTCTCTACGTTTTATATTTCTATAGAACTTGCTTGATGTTAAGTAGTATTTGATGAAATTTCCCCCCTTTAACTCTCGATTCCGATTTTTTATAACCTTTAACAGAGGAGTTAGTGGCAAAAATAAGAGGCAGTAAAAAAAAATGGCTGAACGTTCTCACCTACTAAGAAAAATCATAATCTCTCTGAAGAACCCGTTATGAAAGTAATTTCAAAACTCGAACAAGACGAAAAAATCCGCCATAATGCATTGAGATCTCAATGGCATAATGTGTGATTTTCTATGACTTCCTATAATCAAATACCCTCATATTCTTATTTGAAGACGCATTTATTACGCTACAGCTTAAAAGATCGTGAATACACACTTACGTAGTTTATTAAAATCATAACCTTATTTCTTTAATCTTCAGCATTCTACGGAATTTAATAAACAAAATCATGTGACAAATTCGTACAAATTCGCTATCAATGAATATAGGAAATCGGTCCACAGTGGAAAATATAAAAGTTACATTGATAAGGATTATCGTCCTTATCTAATCCCCGACACAGAATAGGACAGAGTGTTAAATTCCTTGTCTGATAACAGTCATGTGGTTGATATACTGATAAGAGTAGATTAGGGACTTTCGCTTCTGGTTTTCTTGTTGCTATGACGTCAGTGCTGTGTCGCGTCAGTTCTTGACGTTTTGACTAATAGATTCCTTTTATCTAACTGCGCAAGAAGGAGGGTGTTTTTAACAGTTGAAATGATATTACCGATTCTAATGTGCGAGGTGTCGTTAAATTCGTCTTCACTTCTTGAGTGTTACAGGCTACATTTTTTTTAAGACTAGGCAAAATTATTATCTTGAAGATCTTGAAGCTGAAACACACTATATATATAAGTTAGATTTTTTTTTTATATGAATTTCCGCATAGTAACGCCTGATGCAATAATTTTACTTTGCACATACTTTCACCCAAAAACATTAAACATCATATATCCAAGCGTAACAGTTAAACGAACCTCTTATGCAGTTTGATATTTTGTTTTTCTTCTGTTATGGATACCTACCTATAAGAGGGTATGCTTTTTAGGGTTCCGTAGTCAATAAGTTACCCTTATAGTTTTTGCCAAATCTGTCTGTCTGCCTGTCCGCGGCTTTGGTCAAAAACTCTTAGTACTAGAAAGCTGTAATATGATACAGGGGGTTATACAAGTGTCATTCTAATTTTGTGAACGCCGTAGAATATAAAATAAATGTATGGGAATGACATTAGCTAACGAAATGTCACGTGACGGCATTCTTAGCATTTCGAAGCGTGCTTATAGAAATAGAAACGTTGCCACTTGACTAAGTCAACAGGTATACATATTAATCATGCCGAAATAGTGGTAAAATTAAATCTTAAAATATATTTTATTGTGTGTCGCCCCTACACGTAAATTGGGGATGTTTTTTTTCTAAAAGTCTGTACCATTGTGTGTGGTATTGGATAGGTAATTCAAAAATAATGTGGGGTTGCGAAAATCATTTTTCAATTTAGGTATCCGTTATGCGAAATATAAGCTTTGAAGTGATATTTTTTCGTTAGAGGCAAGTGTTCTGTTCACAGCACCCAGAATGTTGTTTGAAGAAACCTTTTGACAGCACTACGCTTATGACTGAAGCATTAGCTGTTAAATCTCGTTACGCAGGAAAACTTTTTTCAGATACTAACTAGTTAGATAAATTTTCGCAATAAACGTTGCCGGAAGTCGCAATTGAATATATCCTGATTAGGGTATTAAGTAGGGCAATAAAGCACCGTAGATTAGGTGATAGTTAGAATCTTGCATGCGACGCCTTGACTCACGTCTTGACCCCTTTCTAGTATAACATTTGACAGTTATGCAATTAGGTCGAACTTCACCGATGCAGACACGAAGGAAGTTTGTGATGACCATCGATTTGGTAAATAAAGTTGAGTTGTAAGTACTTACTGTATTACCGAGCATACCTACTGTAAAGTCAGTGAGGGAAATTGGCGTTTATGTAGGTATGGGCTGTCCTCCTGTCACTGTAAGCAAACATTTCGTACATCTTACCCTCTAATACCCTCTCCCTTCCATCTAACCCTCTAACCACAGTCAAATGTGGCGTCAAACGGCCTCATGGTCTTTGATGCTCTGTATACCTACAAGGTATTCATACAACAATTTTCCCTTACAGGCTGTGAGGGAAAATAATATACCTACTTGTGTGATATATAAGTAAAGCACTGAGGATATTCTACATTTACATTTCTACATCATCATCATCATCACCATTTGCCACCACACGTTTAAAATCTTGAGGATGGTCAGTTGTCACGGAATACTTAATTTCAGTTCATTGTATACCTAAATGCTACTGCAGATATTAGGTACATACTAACATTAAGTAGTGCGACGTAGTTTTTAAGCCTTTAATTTGTTTCTGACCTGTTCTCAAGGACGGGTGTCAAGGGTAAAGAAAATCGTTGTTCCACTGAAAGCAAGCCAGAGGCGGAGCGAGAGCGAGGCGCTATATTTAGTACAACAGACCCAGCTGGCTTGCAGATTGCAGAGTATCGTAGTTGGAGAGTGGAAAGCTTCAGGAAAATGGTCTTGACTACTAGATCTATTATGAATTTTCAAACAAAGGGATTAATTAACATATGTAACACAGCTATGTATATACTCGTATGTAGGTCGATAAACTAAATATCTTTATTAAAAGAAAAACAAAATATTCGACTGCAGAAAAGCGGTTTTTGCAGTCTAGCTTACAATTTAGTTACGTTTGGTACGCTGTTTAGTTTGAGTATATGTTTTTTTTTGTAAGAAAGTATACGTAAAATCGCTGTAAAATATTGTAAATGCGTAATCTTTAGAATAATTCTATTACAAATATCTATTTATTACGAAAAAGTTCGTTGGAGGTTACAAATGGTTAAAAATGCATTTATTTTTTATTTTTGCGAAAGTTGTATTATTTTTATTAGAAAGAAATATAGTCTTTGGCACTCAGGTAGTGATCTAACCATACTCCGCACATCAAAATCAGGCAAGTCAATTAGGCTGTAGGCGATCATATAGAAACATACATATACCCGCATACATACATACAAACATATACTCGAAAAACATCAGCCTTCTTCGTACGCAATCGGGAATAAAAACGAGACTATACGTCCAGCTGCGTATACGCGAAACGTCAAAAGCTAGACTTCATCCATACAGAGTCACTGGATGGATCACTAGATGATAGCAGTAAACGGCTTTTCTATTCAATCCACCGATGGGTCCAACGATGAGCCCAGATGGAATCACTTATCATCGGTTGGGCAGATGGTACAGTCGGTGTGAGCGTGACGTGTTTCTATCGCGTGCAGTGAGCCTAAACCTTTAGTCTAAGTTTGAGTACAGGGTGATAAACCTGTTTCCTGCCAGTATCCTCTACCATCTCACATTTCTCGTCACGATTCGTAGGATATGAGTGGATAAGTTCTTTTTGGAGTTCCGTACATCAAAAGAAATAAAAAAACGGAATCTGGAACAGAACGGATAAATCCTAACCCTAGCTAATATTATAAAAGCGAAAGTAACTCTGTCTGTCGTCTGTCTGTTTGTTACCTCTTCTAAACTCTGGCTAAACAGCTGAACCAATCGTTATGAAATTATATATCATCATGATAATCATACATCATTGTATTTATTTATCATTCATCATAAATAAATATGATGATTTATTCATCATTATCACCGTTTTTCATCAGTACGCGGGTGACACCGCGGGGCGCAGCTAGTAAACAAATAAATATTGATGGGCATTTTCACACAACATCATCTAGTCCAAACTAAACAAACCTTGTAATATGGAAACTAGATGGTTAATATAATACAGACATATATACTTTTTTTGTAAATACATACTTAAGATATATAGAAACACCCAGACACAGAACAAACAGTCCTTTCATCACACAAATGATTTGTCGTCCGTCTGTCTCCTATCGATTCAGGAACGCGTGGAGGTTCGAGTTGAAATTAAAACCATATACGCAGATCTGGTGGACAATTCAGTTATTCAATACCGCTCCATAGCCGAACCATATGTGGAGCGTTTCCCGCCGGCCGCCATAGTTTTTTTGATTCAGTCACTTTTATGTCATACAATTGACATATTTAATGAAACGTAACACGTCCTTCGCTTGTTACTAAATCAAAAAAAGATAGCAGTCGACAGGAAACGCTTCGCACAAGGTTCAGTTACGGATCGGTTTTGAATAACTGAATTGCCCCCCTGTAGTCCCTTGCAGGTGTAGACAAGTCAGACTTTTTATTTAATCTCAAAAAATAATAAATCAGGGTCCAAATTTTAATGTGAGTTACACTTATCTATGGAGTATCATATGAAATAGCTTCATTATCACAAGCTAAATCAAGTTTTTAATTATTTTTACGATGTGTCATTAACGGTTTATGGAAAAATGTAAATTTATATATAATTTCCTCATTTTATCAATGACTAGCCTCGCCCTAAGGTTTTAACAACTTAGTTTCCGATTTTGTGGGATTTCCGGAATCCTCGCTGGGCGAGTCTGACTCACAGTTGTCCGGTTTCTGTTATTTATAGAATAGCTCTACGTTTGACTACCAGCACGCCTGATGGAAAGCGACGCTGTCGAAGATGAAGCTCGTAGACCTAGAAGATACTTATTTAAAATGAGAAAAATATATTTTTAAATGTATTTGTTTTTTCGAACCTTTCTACCGTTAGAATACTTGATTTTATTGCGCAGGCGTAGTTGCTTCGTAAAAAGGCTCAAGCTCATTATTGTTATTGGAACCTTCACCGACCTGACTTCTTTCTTTTATTCGGTAGTAGACTTGTGCTTTACTGGTGTTAACTAACGTTGTGGTCCACGATTGAGCAAGCTTACTTGGAAAAAACTGATACACTCACGGTTTAAAGACACCCAAATTGTATTTAAAGGAAAAGATCCATTCAGAATGTATTCCACAAGCAATCCGCATGATTAAAGTGCTATAGAGTTTTTGGAATATTCGCCATGAACCGACTGAACAATCGTTTCAAAGTACAGAAAGATCTAATCTGTGATAGAAGTGCAGGAATGTCTATTGTAATAAAGGGAAGTATATAAAGCATATTTAACTAGGTCTACGATATAACTAGACATCATTCTACGTAGGTACTTATATTTAGTACAGTGCTGATGTAGAGTTTCGCAACAATGTCGTGCAAGGTATATATATATATATATGTGTGTGCATATTATACCATATGTATAGAGAATGGCATGTTGGTAACAAATATTATCATCATCTCAACCACAAATATGTCAACATCCCATTGAGGCCCATTGAAGACTCTGTTCTAGGCAATAGGGAGCCATTCCCCATGTTAAAACATAAGGAAATCAGGAAGAGGATAGTTTGAAGAAAATGGTTGAAATTATTCATGAATACCGGACAAGACCACAGATTACTCAAAATAATGAATGAATGATATTTATTGTCGTAAAGTCACACTTACAAAATATTATAAATAGCTATAAAGTAATAGGATTGATCCGAGATTCATTCATTTGATACGCTGTTGAGTGTACGTTTTTTGTGAGAAAGTATGCGTATAATTGCTGTAAAAAATTATAAATGCGCGTTCTTTAGAATAATTCTAGTAAAGTCACTTGTTTATTACGAAATAGTTCATTGGAGGTTACGAAAAACGCATTTATTTTATTTTCGCAAGATTTTTATTTCTCCTTCTCCTTTTTTGAAGTCTGTTGAAAAACATAGCCCTCCATCTTACGCAGTCGGGTAAAAATGATACAGATACAGATACTTTATTGGTAAATATAACAATTTACAAGTCAAATGAACTAATTTCTAGAATGGAAAAATAATATAATATTAAGGTACACTAGAGGTACTTATAAATTTATCTGCAAGATATTCTGTAATGTCATAATATGCCCTGCTTTGCAGGAATATTTTCAGTTTATATTTAAATATATTGAAAGAAGCTGCGTTTCTGATGCTTTCCGGTAAATGGTTATATATGCTTGTACCACATATATACACAGACTTAACAGATTTCGCTAGAGAGTGAGCAGGTGTTTTAAGTTTATCTTTCTGTCTAGTATTATACGTATGGGTTGCGCCTAGTCGGTCAAACTTATCCAGGTTCAGCCTTACAAAGGTGCAAACCTGATAAATATATAATAATGTCGCATTGACGTCTCCGCTTGTTCGAATAAGTAACAATTACCAGGTTGGCTACCCTCGCAATCTCTGTTTACGATGCATAAATAAATCTCTCGACGAATATCTCTCATAAATACGACTAATTAGCTTTATTTTGTTATTGTTTATATGCAGGACCGTGTCAGACGGAGCGCTTCGTTCGTTAACTGTAATGTTATTGTGTGACCGTGTTCGCGTTTCTGTTTGTAACGGAGTTTATTTGCAAAAGTGTGAAATAAACGTAAAAAACGAGTAAATTTTGTATACACTCAAATTAAATATTCAATTTGTCGCGCAAATATACGTGTATGTAATTGATAGCAACTTGATGCGTGCGAAAAAGCAGTCATGTGTTTATTGAAGTTTTATGCAAGTGCCGAGCCGAGCGAGCGAGTTATTCGTCTATGTTAAACTTCAGGTTGGCCTAATCATTCTAAATTTACAAAATTTCATAAGTATTCTCTTTATTCTACTTTTATCGTATAAAATCTACCAAATACATACCATACTTGATCACTCCTTTTTCCAGTTGAAGCATACATTTATACATTGTGTCGTAACAGGTTCGCTTACATCATCCCTTATCAAGTTGCCCATTCCCTCACCTAGCTTATAAACCTGTTTTGTCAACTTTCTTTCATCCATCTTGCGGTTCTGTTGCAATACGTCGCGTCACATTCTTTAAACGTCATACAATCATAAGTCAGTCAATTTCTCAAAACGTCACATTAGTAATACACATGTTTGAACATGTAAACCTTCTTTATGAGGTGTAAACAAATGAATTGGCGGTCAAATGTGTAGTTCGCGAATTCGTATGTTACTACAATGAGCTATACCATAATCAAGCTATTAAAAAATTAACATAATTAGTGACGCAAGAGTATATAATTACCGTGGTAAATCAATTTAAATGTATAAAGTGTTAAAATGTAACAATAATTTCAAACAATGACAATATAAGTACTGTTGACGAGCGTGCAAATTGTGTATCTTGCTTGACACGATCACTTTTAATTTTCTTTTATTTTTTTTATTTTTTACGACCAAGTGAGATCAGTTGTAAGTGCAATTTTCGTCAGAACATTGTTTTCTAAACTGGCAAGCGCAGCGTAGGAAGACTAGCCAGAAGGTATCATACAAGTGGCAGGAAGACGCTGGATGCAGGCCGCTTCCAACCGGTCTTTCTGGAAATCCATGGGGGAGGGCTATGTCCAGCAGTGGACTTTTTGTGACTGAGATGATGAGGATGATTGTTTTCAATACAAGGGGACAAAACATTTTTGTTCCTAAATATTATCAGATTTCGATGATAATTTTTATATGGTTGAACTTGGCTTTTTTTTTCTAAAAAAACCCTGCCTGTTGTTTCACTAGCATTTAAGCCCTTTTCATGTAATTTGTGTTTTAGTTAAGGTGTAAACAATAAAGAGTTTATCTATCTATCTCTCTAATTTTTAACTTTGATGTTATAACAAAATTTGAAAAAAGTTTTTTTTCTTTTGCATGGGTAAGTGCGCGGTCATCTACAAAACTTGAGAAATTAAATAAATGCTATACAAATATGAAAGTTCTTAGCCTACCGCAATTTTGAACCTAACTAATCATCCAACAATTACAATTGCATAGAAGATTTCCCTTTAAGCGATAAGGCAGACTATAAAAAACCTACCCATAGTAATTTAAAACCGAATTGCTTGTCAAACATTGCCTCTTCTTATTTAAATCTTATCGTGCCTACTTCCTACCTAAAATTGAGATGTCGCTAGATTCGTCTTTACATACAGAGTCAAGGCTACATTTTGCAGTCAGTTTTTTCCTCCGAATAATATTGAACATATCTGCTAGTTATTATACAAGTTTTTTATTGTTTCTCTATTATAGTCTAGTTGGAATTAGGTAAAACACGCAGGTGTGCGCGTGCGTGCGCATGTTTTAATATCGAGATTGTGGTCTCCTTGAGGTGTGAGACAGGCTGTCTGTGAAGGAAAGTGCCTAGTTACATTGAGTCATGGTCATTCACCGTGAGTGTATTTAGTTAAATAAGTACTGACCGAGTGAGCGAAGCGAATAAAAGGTTTCTCCATCAACTAGCAAAACTTTCTTTATTTTGTCCGGATGTTTAGAAAAGTAGAAAAGTACGACCTGTATGCGAATACCAATGTATTCGCATACAGGTCGTACTTTTCTACTAATCATTACGGAACTTGTTATAGAACCCCCGCGCTGAAGTCTCGGTATACGAGTGGAACTCGTACTTGGCTGATTTTATATATAAAGCAGGCTTGAAATTGACGCGTAATAATTTTATAACGTATCGGGCAAATTACATATTCTGTATCAGGTTTCATGCGTTTGAAACAAACTCATCAGCTATTCGCATTTTGCACAGAGTTGTTAACAACTCTGCAAAATGCGAATAGCTGACGAGTTTGCGAATAGCTGACGAGTTTGCGAATAGCTGACGAGTTTGCGAATAGCTGACGAGTTTGCGAATAGCTGACGAGTTTTTTTGTGGTCGTGATTTTAAGTTTATAAATTTTTACGTCCGTATTGTTAATTGACTAGCTGAGCCCCTCTGTTTTACAGAGTTAGAGAAATCTTTCTTGATGGATGCCTACACCTTACAAATTGTATGCCTCTATGACCTACGATTTAAGTTCAACGTTGATATAGATGTACTTATTCAGGTTGAGTTATTTGACTGGCGATGTAAAGCCACCCTGATTAAATACACAAAAAAAACTAAATACTTAAGCTCAAACAACTTGTTTGCTCATATTTAAGCAGGTCAATCGAGTGGTTCATCTACGAATACGCTATGATACTCGTAGATATATAAATAAACGTCAAAATGTATTTTATATATTTAGACTTTTATTTAAATAGATATAAAACACAAAGCGACACAGCTGCATTGTCTACATTGCCGCCTTAAGTCGAATTAATACTCATAATGGTACAATACAGACTATAATTTGATAAACAAAATAATTTTATTCAGAGTTAGCCGCGTGTTGTCTTCCTAGTCGCAATCCCAGTGAGAATTAGGTGCGCGTGCGATGCTGCGGAGGAAGATATAATGGGTAATTGTCTGCGTGTAAGGGGAAGACGGTGCGTGGGGCCGTTGTCTTATCCGTCACGATTCACGCGATACTGCAGAAATGCTTCTGACATTGAGATTCTGTCCTTTTGCGAATCAGTTGACATTTTAAAAATTAACCATAATATACCGTAACCATATTACTATGGAATTGTGGAATTAATAATTATTGATAAAATAAAATTAACAACTTACTTCAAAATGCGCAATTTTGCTAATGAAACTATGGGACCAATCTGAAAGTATAATTTCAAACATAACAATATTTTGTAACCTCCTTCTTTTTGAAGTCGGTTAAAATGTTGCTGGCTAATGGGTATGTCAATATTGCTATTCATGATATATGAAACCGTATTGTTAAATACATTTTTAAGAGTTTAATATTTATGATTAATTATTAAGAAAGCCAACATTCACTCAGTAAGTGCACGTGTCGTGCACGTTCAAATTATTTTTTGATTTTGTTTAAACCAGCGCCATCTAGCTTCAAACTAAACAAAGCTTGTACCACAGTATAAGACTCGTTCTGTGTGAACTAGATAGTTATAGAGCACCTACTTATATAGATATACATTTTTAAAGGCTGAAATGATGATAATGATGAAATACATGTGAAACGTAGAAACACCCAGACACAGAACAAACAATCACGATCTTATTCACAAATATTGGTCCTGGGTGGGAATCGAAGAAGAAGAAGAAGAAAGGAACAACCGACTACCAACAGAGGTGCGAGGTGAGCCTGCAGGTAGTTTCATTCTCGTCAATGACGTCACGCGAGAAAGTCGTACCGTAGTCCATAATGGAGACAGATACGCGTAGTAACACTCCTGTGGCCTTTGATATTTCCGGCCCGGCATTGTGCTGGCCGCAGGTGACACGGGAATATCGCGTCACTATTTCTTATATTGTAAACGGTTTTCTTTAGTTTGACCTGTTTGTTTAATTGTTTGTTTGGGTCAAATTTAGTAATTGAAATTTTACTCCCTTGCAGTTGACGGATCGATCTGAAATTAGGTATACACCTTTAGTCCTGATGACAATACAATATTTAGTATACAATATACTAAATATTCTGTATTATTGTCAATCCAAGAGGGCCGTCGCCACAAAATGGCGGATTTCATATTTTAACACAACCTCCACAATATAGGTAAGTATCAAATGAAAAGGCTTTTCTAGTAAAATACAGTAAATACATTACCTACATTACCTAGTGTGGATGGACTGTGTGAAAGATGATATGCGTGTGAAAAGTGTAAATGTAGAGATGACGTCTGATAGAGTGAAGTGGCGCAAGGAAACGTGCTGTGCCGACCCCACCTAGTGGGAAAAGGGCAAGAAAATGATGACATTACCTACATCATTACCATCTTTCATTAAAATAAACCCGTTTAACTTAATTTTTTTTTAAGTAAGTACTTGTTTATACATGATACGCTTGACCGTCAACTCACTCGCAGGCTTTGACAAGTGGCAAACGTTTCTATTTCTCCAAACGATTAAGCCATATCCGGTCGTCAAGTCCGTCCGTCCGCGGCTTAGCTCAAAGACTCTTCTAGAAGGCTGTAATTTGGTATGTGTAATATGGGTATACGGAACCCTAGTTTGCGTGTGACACGACACTCACTTGGCCCATTTTTTTCATCTACTCTATGGTGTGGGGTGTCGTGAAATAGATGAGCTTTTATGAATACAATTTTAACAGATTATTATGGAGGGTTTATTAAGTGTTTGTTAGGGCCGAGTGTCCCCATGTCCTGCTAGCTAAACTGTTGGTTTTGGATATTTGTAGCTTTACAAGTTAACGAGTAATAGGCAATCCACTTCAATAAATGTACCTTATTTACGCAAGATAGATTTACGATTGACAACCAACTCTACTTAGAGTATAGAAGCAAAAACTAAAATGTCGTGCAAATCTGATTTAAACTAATACATATAATTTAACTCGCACTTTAAAACGCAATAGTATCAAACAAGAGGCCCTATTTTAAGTATAACATTATCAGTGATGTGCAACTACGGAACCCTACACTGCGCATAGCCCACACGCACTTGGCCGGTGATTATTAAAAATGTGCCACTCCGTAGTCGACAGTAGTGCAGTGATTTAATCTTGCACTTGTTTACAACATAATCAACTTGTTTACATGTTGTAGATATATGTATGCCGATAACACTCGATCGATTTAGGTTAAGTGAGTGAGCAAGCGTGATTGTTCCCTTTTATCTTTTTAAAATAGTCGCTTTCAGTGATTTTGTTTATTTTATTATTTTTACCCGACTGCGTAAGGAGGGTTATGTTATTCGAGTGTATGTATACGTATGTTTCTATATGACAGCTTACAGCCTAAACGGCTTGACCGATTTTGACGGGCGAGGTGTCGTTAGATTCGTAACCAATGAACATTTTCGTAATAAACAAATACTAGAATTATTCTAAAGAATGCGCATTTATTTATTACAGCGATTTACGCATACTTTCTCACAAAAAACGTACACTCAACAGAGTATCAAGCGTAACGAAATCGTAAGTAAGACTGCACAAACTGATTGTATATTTTTAAAATAGTTGCATTCAGTGAGTTTTTAATTATTTTTTTCTGTTATCGTCTTTATGTATAATAACATGAAAATAAAATATTTAGAGTTATATTTTGAAGTCTAGAAAGTAATTGACGTAGACCAACCACAGAGGCTTCACAGAACCGTGCTCAAAATGTGCTACGCAATGCTCTACGGTTCGGTGAAGCAACATTGAAAAGTAAAAATAAAAACAAAATACATAGGTAGGTAATAGGTACCACAATATAAAAAAACAGTTTCGTCTATGACTGCAATAGATGGCGTATGTGGGTGAACCTGACATGCGAGATCCGTAAAACATTCAAAACGTTGTAGCTCAATTTCATAGACCTCTTTGGGAAATGATCTTAATAAATGCAATGCACCAAAATAGGAGATCAAAAAAGCTTTGAATTGCACATTGCCTTCGGGGTGCCACAAGGAAGTATCCTAGCGCCTACCTTATTCGTTGTCTACATGGACGCCATATTAAGACTCGACATACCGAAAGCTGAGCTGATTTGTTACGCCGATGACACCGAGGCGATTTTCCATGGGAAGGATTGGAGATCAACAGTTAACGAAGCAGAAAATGGGATGACAGCTTTGTCCCGGTGGCTTGATGCGAATCTCCTAACTTTAAATATTAATAAAACTAATTTCATTGCATTCAACATTACACAGGCCACCGGTACAGATCTGGCCAAATTGCAAATCCATGATGTTAATTGCGAGATGTCTAGTAGATCACATGGAGTCATTCCCTACTGCTCATGTGAATCGATTGCCCGAGTTGCATGCACAAAATATTTAGGTGTTATGGTCGACCAACACTTGTCATTTAAAGATCACATAACATATGTATCAAAGAAAGCCCGCAAACTGATCTACATAATGAAAATCGTCAGAGCAGCCTCTAACAATGAAGTGAAAATGTTGGTATACAAAGCACTGTGCCAGTCTCTTTTCCAGTATTGTGTAGGAATTTGGGGAGGTTCAACTAAATCACATATGCTGCAGGTCGAACGCGCTCAAAGGGCAGTTCTTAAGGTTTTAATGGGCAAACCGCGACGGTACCCCACAGAGAACCTTTATAAAGACACGTCTGTGTTAACTGTCTGACAGCTCTTTATTTTACGTGCCTTCGAAAAAAGTCACCACCTATCAGCTCAATACGATCAACCTAGACGCAAACGCCCTCGGGACCAGCTGCTTCCCAAAATTAAAACTATATTTGCCTCACGGCTTCCGAAGTATGTTCATACGTTTACATATAATTCAGTTTGCAGGCATGTTGACATTGCAAATAACTCCTTTTTCGAAGCAAAGCATAAAGTAAGAAAATGGCTTCTATCACTTACATATGCTCAAACAGAAAAGTTGGTCACATTCAGTGAGATGAGAGTCAAAGACGTTTTTCCGGCAAGTTAACTATCCAAGCTTGGCCAGCCACAACACACAGACCCACCCCATCCCCCTATACACACATATATACCCTCACACCCACACATACATATTCACACCCACTCATACATATTCAAACCAACACATACACACTGCTTGCAGCTATGCCATGGAGGAAAAGATAAACATTAATAGTGTCACTTTAATATGTCTTAGTTATTTCGTCAATTTTTCTTTTTTTAAAATAATTATTTATTTACTTGGTTTTGTGTTTATTGTTATTATTACTTTTATTACTTGAATTTGAATATGGCACAATTTTTGATTGATATTACTAATCCCTGTCTACTAATAATTTTGAAATACTATGAAGTTAAACATAACTATAATTGTGATAATTGATAATACATTTAACAAAATTACTGTAGAAAATGTGTACAAATGTCAGCGCTCTAATAATAAATATAGGAAAACTCAAGGGATGCCCAAGATACAGGCTTTGCCTAGTTTGGGGTCCGTAGGAACCTCTACTATATGCTGATCTGAATTTAAATAATAAGGTTACTGTAAATTTTGGATATGTAAAAATAATATTTAGAAATAAATGAATTATTATTATTAAATAATGCTCCGATAAAGTAATAAACAAGTTTCCGGCAGTCTAGTCGGGAGACCGTCTGACTTGCAATCTGCAGGTCCTGGGTTCGAATCCCGCGGCACGCACCTCTGTCTTTTCGAAGTTATGTGCGTATTGTTGATTGCCGCCAACTTCAGAACGGTGAAGGAAAAACATCGTGAGGAAACCTACATGTCTGAGAGTTCTCAATGATCTTGAAGATGTGTGAAGTCTGCCAACCCGCATTTGGCCAGCGTGGTAGACTATGACCTAACCCGTCTCATAATGAAAAGATCTGGGCAGTGGGACAGTTTGTACAAAGAGGGCTGATAAAAAAAAATGCTCGCCATGTAGTCTTATTTATGGCCTACGGTATTGGCTGCAGAAGCAGAACCCTGACATACGCGCATCACGTACATATCATGACACCTGACATATTCTTCATACATTTACTACATATAATAATTTATGTAGTGTCGCAAGCCGGTTGTTAAATATACTGGAAAAGCTATTCCATAATTTCCACGTAGTCTGTAAACTGTCACATTTAACATCTGCTAGTACAATGTAAATCATGAGGAAAAGTTCGCAATTATTCCAGACTGTATTTTCCCTTTTCGTAATATTATCTAGTACTAGTCTTCGATACCAGTTTTCCTTTTAAATGCACTCAGATGAAGATTATAATAGAACAGATGAACAACTCCTATAGTGGTGCAAATGCGTCGCGGATCATATCGGGGCCACGGAAGTGCCTCCGCCATGTATAAGTTAGCGAGCACCTACGGGACTACCTTTTCTCGAAGCGATTCATCGAATCTCACCCCTCACCGAATTTGTTTGGTGATTTAATAATTACCAAACAAATTCACCGAATTTGTTTGGTAATGGTGTGAGGTGTGAGATACATACGAGCGACTGAGCGACCGGTACGAGTAGAAAGAAAGAAAGAAAATGTTTTATTTGTATGCACCATAATAGGAATAACAACTAAGTATTACAAGACAAGAAAAAAGAATACAAAAAGAAAGTAGCAATAGAAAATACGACCGCGTGATCTAATTAGCATCAAATAAATGTGTCTTTTCCATTGATACAATACATGAACGATAGATAGTTAAATTTCGGGAACGTTCTCTAGGTTTTTTAAAAACTATAATTAAAATACTTGTAGGCGATATAGAGCCTTTAATAATTAAACTTAAAATACGGTAGCCGATTTCGAGGCTCTAAGACTACGTGGAGCCGATGCGAAGGCTCTATAATTATTGAATTTAATCTACTACAAAAGCTTACAGCTAACCTATGCTACGGCGGTGGCCCGCTCCTTAGTAGTCTTACTCAGCACCGATAAAGATGAGAAAAACAACATGTTATGCTGAGTACTGCTGAGTAAGACCTTTTTAATCTAAGGCAGAGGGATGAGGGGGATGCATAATAAGATAGACACGTAAATATTTATACTCGTCGTGTTATCCGTTGTTGTCCATCTAGTATTTCTTAATCTGTCTCTAGGTGTTCATTTGTTTTTAATAAATTGAGGTAAAATCTTGTATTCTATTATGCACAGGCTTGCGTAGATATATCTCGTTGTGATAGGGGCAGGGAATTATCATACTGAGCGGCACTCACCTACTTTGCTTACGTCAAACCTTAAATGTATTCATTTTAGTATCGACCTGTAAGGGAAACAAACATTGTCGAGAACATATTTTTGTACTGGTTTGAACAAATCGGTTCGGATGTATGGTTTTATTCTTGACTATCCAGTTTTTCGCTTAAATATTATTAAATAAATATAAGTAACTGAAAATATACAACGGATATACTCTATGTCATATAGCTCATTTGCAGTTGCTAGTATGCCTGCCTTCTAAACTGCAGGTTGTGGGATCGATCCCCAACCAGGACAAACATTTGTTGAGCATGGATGTTTGTTTTGTGTCTGGGTGTTTCTTTGTATCATATGAGTGTATTTAAAAAAAAATGTATAAATATTCTAAAAGCCATCTGGTTCCCATACAAACTTTGCTTAGTTTGGGGCCAGATAGTTTTGTATGAAAATATCCACAAATATTTTTTTCTCTTTTATTAAAGAATAATAAACAACTACATCTTCTGTGTAAATATGAATCTTAGTTAAGATAACTTAATAAAATGTAGTCAACAACTCCATAGAATAAGTTTATCCATGTTGTATTTAAAACTATTAATTATTATGAACGTTGTATCATGAATTAAACCCTAAAATTGTGATAAAATCAGCTGTTACATTCACCGAAGATCACTGAACTGCAAAGAACAGCTCAGCGGCTAAGGCTAATAGAACTAGTTCATAAATCGATTAATACAAGAATCACTCAAACTATACATATATTCCACTGTTACACCTTGTAGCATGTCTACTACCAACAAGAAATTGTTTAAAAAAAATAAAAAATTGACATCAAAATACCCAATTCGTTTACTTGGATGACATATTTTTCCAGTTATTATGTTATAAAAACCAAAATACTGAATCGATTTTGATAAAATTTCTATGGAACCACCTGGAAAGTATAACCTTTCAAACAAAAAAAAAAAAATTGGTCCTGGTGTCTACAAATAATCGGGGAACATAAATAAAAAAAAATGATTTCGACGAATTGAGAACCTTCTCCTTTTTTGGAAAAAGCCAGAGGAAATATCAGGCATGATGATCATTCCTTTATCCCAACTTTTTTAACGTGCATATCAGCCCCATTACACCTGTTGCCACCCAGTGCGTGCTACAGAATGGTGATGATGATGATGATGTTATCACGTGCCACCCCAATCACGGGTCAATTATGAACATTCCGGCAGGCTACCTGACGTCGGCGGGCTGTTATCGGGCGGTCGAGGACGCGCTAACACGTTAACCAAACTCCGCTAATGAGGTGGCAATCATCCATCATTGCCTCTAAAGATACGTCCACATTATATCTAGCTTCTTCTAACCCCGACCAAAAAGGACTGTGAGAACTGGATAGTATATACTATACGTATACACTTTTTTTTTTAAATATACCTATACATAAAAACACTCAGGCACATATAAACATCCATTTTTATCATACAAATATTTAGACAATAGACATAAATGTATTGCAACCAAAAACCAAAACTTTGTCATGAGTGGGGATCGAACCCTCGTCCTACAGCTTAGAAAGAGGACTAACCATCAACTGAGCTGTGAGGCCAGTCAATCACAACTCATTTGTTTTTTTAATCGAAATGTTTGAAGTACAATTTTTCCAGCGGAATTTCTGGGCATAAAAAAGATCTATTATTGAGAGTGACGGTTGCAATGTAGTACCGCACAGGGTTTTCAAACTGTCGAAGGTTCTGTGTGACGTTGGACTGTTATGGGCTGTTATGGCTTACCATCGGACGAGCGTCCTGCTCGTCGTATATATATACTTTGTTGTTTGCTCTATATATGTGCAATCAGTAGGCGCTAGTACTGGATACAGGTGGAGGCTGTCCTAATTAGTATGCTCTAGATTGTCTACATTCTACACATCGGTTGCACTAGACTAGTTAGGTATTCTAACCGACTGAATAATGGAGGTTTGCTTTGAAATTTAAGAAAATATGTATCCACATCTACATGCTTGTGCAAGTTGTAAATTAACAACTTTTTGATTTAGATGTTTTTTTTCCAATACAAATAAGTTAAGGAAACTCAAAAATTCCCGCCAAAAGAAAAACGATTTTGATGATACATAGCTAAGAATATACTCGATGAAATCCTCTTTAAAAAAATAGATCAAAATCGATCCATCGGTTTGAGAGGTACGATGCCACAGACAGACACACAGATACACTCGTCAAACTTTAACACCCCTCTTTTCAGGTCGAGGGTTAAATAATAATAATTTGTTTATTTCAGAATTTGATTCCATATACAATATCAATTACAATTTCACAACTTAATATATACAAAACAATAATAATAATGTCAGCAATAAATTAAAATCAGCAAAACAATTGAAAATTAACTAAGTATCAGTTTATAACTTTGCACCCATTAGCAAAAATTAAAAGTTAAAAATAAAGGCTTACATTGAAATTTAAGAAAAATATGCCCATTGATGTTTCTGCCAATTGTAAAATTGGTTTCGACTGAAAGAACCGACTTCCAATTTCGTATACTTGTTTGTAATAAGTATCTATGTTAAAGAAAAACATAATATCCGACCGCAGAAAAGCAATTTTTGCAGTCTGACTTATGATTTCGTTATGCTTGATTTGCTGTTGAGTATACGTTTTTTGTGAGAAAGTATGCATAAAATCGTTGTAAAAGATTTTAAATGCGCATTCTTTAGAATAATTGTAATAAAACCACGTGTTTATTACGAATAACTTCGTTGGAGGATACGAAATATGCCTTTTTTTGTGAGAGATATACTATTATTATTACAAAAATATAGCTCTGGAAGTGAAGACGAATCTAACGATACCTCGCACATCAAAATCGGTCAAGCCGTTTTGGCTGTAGGCGATCATATATAAACTTTCATACATACATTCAAACCCACATACATATACATACAAACATTACCCTCGAAAAACATAACCCTCCTTCTTACGCAATCGGGTAAAACTGTTTATAAATGATTGAGTTAAAAAAATACAACCGAATTGAAAATCCTTTTTTTGAAGTTGGTCTTCATAGGTCCTGTAAAAATTTCATCAAGTTTGCTTCAGTAGTTTACTAACCAGCTCCATTATAGTGTGTTCATTTTATTCAGGAGCGCGTTAATTGTAATTATTTCAGGTACGTCATTACAGTTTTTAAGTTTATCAAAATATCTATTTCCGTTAAAATTTTATCAAAATCGGTTGAGTACTTTGGTTTTTATAATAAACATCTGAAAAGATATCATCCAAGTAAACGAATTGCATATTTTAAAATCGGTTTTTTATTTCAGTTTTTTTTACCTTAAATTATATAGGCTGTAATAAAATGTATTCTTACTAGGAAATACGTTAAAAACTTCGGAGAAGTAATTGCACCGCGGCGGTTAACCACGGTCCACACGTACATATACATATATTAATTATTATTTATCTTAAGACCCAACAACAACAAAAAATCTGATAACATCACTATCATCATCATCTCAGCCATAAGAAGTCCACTGCTGGACATAGGCCACCCCCATGGATTTCCAATTCAACATCACAATAACTTAACTTACTTTTTATAATACATAATACTCACTTAAATGTATCCACGAAAATGTGTATTGTAATCCCTGTTTATCATAGTAATCATAGTAATGGCACAAGAAAATCGACCGAAAAACTTTAAAAGCTAAGATTGCATAGCGGCAAAGGATGTGCATGCAGAGGCCACGCATGATTACTTTTTACCACACTTTATCAAAAAGCATAGCCTTGGGTTACGGTTGTCTCATCATCATCATCTCAGCCACGAGAAGTCTACTGCTAGACATAAGCCTCCAAACAACAACAATGGATTTCCAAAAAGACCCGATAGAAGCGGCTTGCATCCAACGTCTTCCTGCCACTTGTATGAGGTCTTCTGTCCATCTTCCTATGCCTAAATCTTAATACAATGCGAAGCTAAGTTCGTGTGCGTTATGGATACGCACAAGAGCTTAGCAGCACGACTTTATTCTGTATGACAAGAAGTCAGTAAGTCGTTTAAAAAACTTAAAAAATCGACTCAAAAATACGCAATTCGTTTACTTGGATGACATATTTTTCCAGCTATTTTGTTATAAAAACCAAAATACTGAACCGATTTTGATAAAATGTCTATGAGACCACCTGGGAAATATACCCTTTCAAATAAAAAATAACCCTTGCAAAAAAATAATTTTTCAATTCGGTCCAGATGTCTTTCAGTAATCGGGGAACATACGTTAAAAAAACCGGACAAGTGCGAGTCAAATTCGCCCACCGAGGGCTCCGTACAAACTAGTAGATAAAAGGGTGAAACCATATATTTGCTTATATTTTCCTTCATAAACCGAAAAGTATACATTGTAAACATATTTAAAAACCTGTTTTAGCGTAGGCTAATGAAGCTTTTTCATATAATACCTCACAAGATACGGTTAAAGAACTTTAAAATTTGGACCCTCATTCCTTGCATAAGATTTTTTTGGATTTTTTCCTATATCTGTACTCTAACACAATGCTTATTGCCAAATTTCATAGTTCTAGGTCAACGGGAAGTACCCCATAGGTTTTGATTCCCTTGTGAGTGTCGAACTTTTTTTTACGAAAACAGAAATTTTATTTTACTTTCTACAGCAAGATACTATGGATCTGCGTATATGGTTTAAATTTCAACTCGATACCTTCACGCGTTCCCGAGATAAAGTACTTGACACACGGACCACAGTACTATGCACGGACGGACGGACAAACAGACAGACGGACAACAAAGTGATCCTATAAGGGTTCCGTTTTTTCCTTTTGAGGTACGAAACCCTAAAAATCTGACAAATGAACCTCCTCCTTTAAAAAAGGAGGAGGTTCTAAACCTCCTCCTTTTTTAAAGTAGGCTAAAAATATCTACTTATAGTATTATAGTTTTCCGCGATGAGGTAAAAAGTAAGATCAACGTACAGATGTATTATGTAGCTCGTGTTGCGCACGCGTCCTTAGTTTCAGCTTCAGTGTTGCGCAGGAGTCGGTTAGTAGTCGATTAGTTTATCGCACCTGTGGCGCGCGACCGCCGCCGGCGCCGTGTCGGTCAGATCACACGGACTCACGAACATAGCCGCGGAGATGTAGCACTCACGTGTAACAATAAAAAAAAACACAATTTAAAAAGCGAATGAATTTCGAGATTAGAAGCATATTGAAAGTTGCGAAAGTCGAAAAGTTCTAGATTATTTAAAAAAGTTAAAATTTCGAGAGTTGAAGGATTTTGAAGTTTTGAAAATCGAAAAGTTTTTATCAAGTGATATTAAATAGTTAGAGCAATAAAAAAATGCTTATGTGATTTAAAAAAAAATGTACTATAATCTATACCTAATTTAACTAATAATGCCTAAAAAGAACATGAAATAACAAAGGTTTTTATCAAAGACGTTAAACTTTGATGACCGTAAAATTGGTGTTGCTTACAATTTTAACAATTCGTCAACAAAGTCATTTTAAACTCATCAATTCACACTTAAAATCACTAAAAAATAAATAAAGAAAAAAAAAAACAAAACTCTTGTCCTCATTCCAACCGCTAACAACGATTATATTTTCCTTAAAATACCTACCTGAGTTCCACTCGAGAACACTTAAGAAAAATTAACGGACTCAAAATAAAACTCCAGTTTACTGCATCTTCAGGAGCAGTGGCCAGCATCCCGTCAGACCGGACGGTCAGAGGCGAAGTCGTATACATTTTTTTTTTAAGAAATTCCAAAATTGAAAAGAAATTCGATCTTGCGTGCGACTACTCTAGGTGCAAGTTCGAAAAAAAGGAACGTGAGTTACCAAAGTTTTAGTTAAGTGCGTTTGACATCGATACATTTGCAAAATATTTATATAAAATCTAAATATATATAAAAATTTAATGCGGAAACCCTTTCGTTGGGTTAAAATTTCGTTATAAATTTAAATAAATAATTAAGTAATGTACAAAATAATTATGTTATAAAATTGTTGTTTCTCTTTTATTCTTAATTGCTAAATTTCAACAATAATTAATATAAAAAAAAAAATAACCAGTAAAAAATCAAAACTTTTGTTTGTCAGAATAAAATCCATATAAATGCAAAAGAAAGCGTATTATTTTATTTATCGGTGTTTGTAATAAATCGTAACGCGATATTTTTTACAATTTATTACTTTCACATCAATGAAATCATTTCTTTCATGTGGGATTAACCTTAACCAGTTAACCTTGAACTGTCGCAGTAATCTCCGAATTATCAATGATATTACTCAACTTGTAATCTAATTGCAGTGTCATAAAACACGTCTACTGCATGTTTATATAACGAGTTGACATAAAAAGTCATAAAACCGCATATTTTTTTATCAATACATCATAAAGTTATTAGCTATTTAATGTTTTGCTGTGAGTGACATCACTGCCGTGTTTCAGTGCAAGTTCATATTTTCGATAAGAAGCACCTGAGATTTGATAAAAAAAATGTTAAATCGAGTATTTTTTGCGAGCTTTTTCGAGAAATGGTCATTAGGTGAAACCTCTTATTTATTCGCTAAATTTGTAGGGTTAGTAAACAATTATTTTTAAATTTTTTTAGAACACCAGTAAGCGAAATTTTCATCGAAAAATTACACCAAACATCACACTAAAAACAGTTACGATAGCGAGATTCGAAATATCGATAATTTTCTACCGACTAAAAGCCTTCACTAAAGAACAGTGTTATTCGAAAGTGTTTAAAATAAGTGATCAAAATGGTGAAGTGGCGGAAGTCGCAGCAGCAAAACCTGGTCTCAGGTGACACTTCTGAAGAGGAGATCGGACACAGTTATCTTGGTACTTTGGTGAGTTTGCATAGCGTTGCAGTAATTATATTTTGTAATATTCCGTAATAAGCTAATTAATATGAATAATAATAGGGGGAGGTTAATATTAATTTATAACACGGTCCCTTTAAGTATAATCATGATTTTCATAATTATTGAATACATAAAAATATCACCAGTATAAATAAATGTATTGTATAAATTTTATTGACGTAGTTTTTGAAAAATTAAGTTTTCTCAAAGACTTTAAAGGACTACAATTCAAATTGCACTTTGAATTAAAGCCTTTGCTTTTATATAGTAATTATGCCTAAAACATATTTTGAATGGGTACACCGACAAAATAAATTATACTTAGGTAAAATGAATTATGCAGTTTTTACACACACACCTCGTCAATGTGAATTTGAAGTGGGCAATTTTATTAATAACGTTATATAGCCGGTACACAAAAAGGAACCTAAATTACAATATAATAACTAAGCTATAGATTGTAAAAATGTTTTTCAATTAAGTAGACTTACGATTTCGATCCACTTGATATGCTTTCGAGTGTACGTTTTTTGTGAGAAAGTATGCGCAAAGTTGTTGTTAAAGCATAAATGCGCATTCCTTAGAATAATTGTGGAAATCTCAATTATTACGAAAAATTTCGTTGGAGGTTACGAAACAGTACTATTTATTTTGATTTTTGCGAGAGTTTTAATCAAAATCTGTCAAGCCGTTATGGCTTACAGGACATACAGGTGGAACATAACAGAACAAGTAACTAAATAAATAAAAATTACCAGTCGGGTAATTTTGAAGCTGTAAGCCATAATCGCATTATAGAAGTTTAATTTGTACAAGGTTTTTTTTTATTTTTTAATATCAAAATCAGCGTGTACAAACTGTCCTACTGCTGGATGCGGTCCATCTTCTCATGATGAGAAGGATAAGGTCTTAGTTTACCACGTTAGCCAAGTGCGGGTTAATAGACTTCACATACATCATCAAGTACGTTAAGAACTCTCAGACATGTAGGTTTCCTCACGATGTTTTCCTTCACCGTTTGAAGTTGGCGGCAATTAACAATACGCACATAACTTCGAAAAGACAGAGGTGCGTGCCGTGGGATTCGAACCCAGTACCAGTAGTCGAATCGCAAATCAGACGGTCTCTGAACGGTCGGAAATTTCTTAAATTCTTTAATATTATAGTTGTTTAATTTTTATTACATAATTTTATTAAGAAAAATTTAAATATTTGGAAAGAGTTCGTAAGTACCTAGTGGCTTACCCTTTCTTTTGATATGAAACACGTCTATTAATATAATATCTGGAAAACAATTTGAAGTAGTAGAAGTAGAAATTACATTACCAAATCCGCCATATTGGTTTTTTTTTTCATTGACGTTATGTCACCTGAATCATAATATCGATCGATCGACACCTCATCAGTAAAAATCAACTCAATAGAGTAGTCCTTATGGAACTACCTTGTGGAACACATGAAAATGCATAAGAAGACTGCTAAACTGTTTTCATTTGGATATGTTCGCACGGATAATAAACTAGACAACCTACTACTTTATTCAGCAGAATAACGTATTTGTGATAAACATTCATAAATCAATTAACATTTTATTATGATTGGGGCTTAAGGAAAGGACTTTGAGAACAAGTTTTGCGATATTGCGTTGTCAAACAGGTGCACACTAGACCGACTAGACGTCATAGTGACGAAGTGATGGCGTTATATTTATAGTTATATCTAGGGCTCGGATAAATATGTAATACAAATGAAAATTATGTATTTTATTACATGCTTGTATACTGTATACTAGCTGTGTATCATACTGTATTGTATACAGTTATATACTATGATACTACTTCAGATTCCCGCCCCTTATTTATCTATTGTTGATAAATAAAATCAGCCTCTTTACCAAGGAAGGAAAAATCCAGAGCAAGTTTCCTCCGGAAACTTGCCGGAACAGACAAAATGCTTCCAATTTTTTCCTTCCTGGATTGTTGCCTTGCCCTGTCTATAGGCATGCATTAGTCCCTAGTCTTTCCAACATTCATTTATTTCTGAAGATGTAGAAAAGTATCTACTCTATACCGTTTTTGAGAAATCCCCGTAAACCGCAAATTCGATTTAAATGTATTTTGTTCTGTCTCGAAATTTCGAATCAATGACCTCTTGTGACGCGGTTCTCACTGTTTACATTAATTGTGTTTACGTATCAAATCACCTTTTTACCTGATACATACTTACATATATCGCACGTGGTTTTCAATAGTGTACTAACTCAAAAAAACAGTGCTACGAAATAAAATCGTTAAAAGTTTTGAAAACTCGTGTATCTGCCTGTCTCTTTGTATGTTACCTTTTCACAACTAAACGGCTGACCCGATCGTTATGAAATTTGGTACAGGGATAGCTGAGAACTTAGGGTCGGACATAAGCTACTTTTCATCATCATCATACTCATCACCGTTTTTCTTCACTATGGAGGTGAAACCGTGGGGCACAGTTAGTGACCTATAAATATAATTATTTTGTACATATATAGTTAAATATATCTAATAATTCCAACCTAACAGAACATAAAATTGTTTTTGACGCGAAAACGTCTCATAAATCGATGAACGCCGGCTGCACGCACGAAAAAGCATGACTTATTGTCACGTTCCGCCTGAGCCGAGCATGCAAGCGAGAGCGCGGAACAAGCGATAGAGAGGCACGATCGGCCTAAGCGTTCGGCTTGTGACGCATCGTTATCACGTATAATTATCGTCCGTAAACCGACTTTACAGACAATCATTTTTTTTTTATTATTACACCTTCGAAAATAATGTGCGGTATACATATATAATTGTGTGCTTATCGCTCGAGGAAAACCTTTTTTTATTTACCACAAGATAATACTGGTTTTGGAAATGTAAAGTTGCAGAACCGGTGTCGGGGTTTTGGCGATTTTTGGGTTGGCTTCGAAGCCCAGCCGAAGTACATGCAAGTGCATGATTTGAAATCGAATATTAATAAACGCTTACGATTCGAAACGCTAAGCAACTGTGACGTTCCGTCACGTGACATTCCGATAGCTAATGCCAACCCATTAACTTTTCTAATCTACTGGCGTTCACGAAATTATAATGCCACTTGTCTAACCCCCCTGGAGATTTGACGATTATTGAAAAATCTAGGACCTCCCTTTATCTTTCCAGCACTACTTACGCATTTTTATCATATAAATTGAGTGTATATACTCACGAGAAATATCTATTACCTGAACTACCTAGTATTATTATCATATCTTCTCATGAGAAGAAAGAAAGATTTATTTTGGCACAAGAGACACTACAACGACAATAAGGTCAACAAATATGCTTAAACACAAACATGAAGAGATGTTCACTGTTCATATCATCTCACGAGAAGGGACATCTTCTGTAAATTTTGTTTCATGTATTTTGTATCGAACTGTATGCCTCTTAAAAGTGATTGCATTCGCGAGATGATTGCAAGGGGTATTTTATTGAAAGTCCGCTCTCCATTGACTTTTCGGAAACTCGTTTGAGTACTTGAAATATAATGACCTGGAAATTACGTATTGTACCAGTACTTGGTTTTTTTTAATGTTGATTTTGACGTGTGTAACTGTGTGTCTGTCTGAAGCATCGTAGCTCTAATTCGAACGGTTTTGATCTAGTTTTTTTTTTTTGAAGAGGATTTCATCGAGTGTTCTTAGCTGTTTCATCAAAATCGGTTCAGCCGTTTGTTTTTTCGGGGTTTTGGAGTTTTGTAAAATTATACTTGTGAAGTCGGTTGTTTGTATCAGTGTTTATAAAATTCAATAACTTTAATCTTACTTATAATTACTTATGTATAAAATACTTTTACGGGTTTAATCATGCGCATCCTTCAAGCTCAATAAAAAATAATAAATAAGATTTATTTAGTTTCAATATGCACAGAAGCAATCGATAAAGTGAAATATCATATTTTCCGGTATCATTCCAAATACTTAAATTAATCGTTTTGATTCCATACATTTATCTTCCCATATGATCAGTCAGTAGTATGAGTAGAGAATAAAAGGAAACAAGAAAAAAAGGCACAAGATGTTTATGAATTAAATTTCACCCTGTACACTTATCTGATGATTCGCCCAGATATAATATTAATGAACCCCGCATGTATCCTATGACCTTACAACCACGTGATGTATTAACACTACATTAATGTGTTAGAGCATCGATGCGAGCTCACCACCTACTAAATGATGATTTGCACAACTTAGCAACAGATGATGGAAGCTCGTTTTTAATTATTCACGTTCAATTTGGACCTAATCATGGGCTTGAATCATTATCATCATCTCAGCCATAAGAAGGCCACTGCTGGACATATGCCTACCATATGGACTTTAAAATGACTGATTGGAAGCGGCTTGCGTCCAGCGTCTTCCCGCCACATTGTATGAAGTCATCTATCGATATCGTGGCTGGGCTTGATCATTTTTGCAGATCTGTTTTACTGATTTTCCCTCTTTCTATTAGGATAAGGGGACGGCACGCAAGATATTTTTTTTTATAGAAGATAGATCTATGATTGACCACCAACTCGCCTGATGTTAAGCGACGGTGTGGCCGAGGATGTAGCTCGTCGATCTAGAAGATATCTATTCACTCTAGCCTTGAAAATTCCAATATTGTAGGTCTCAGGAAACAGAGATGGCGGCAAAGAATTCCATTCTTGTGCACTACGCAACAAGAATGTGGATCGATATAGCTGAGTACGGATTTTCGGCATTTCAACGAGAAATGGTCGTGAAGCTCTTGCGCACACTCCCCAAATGAATCCTGTAGAAAATAGACAGACATGCTATTATATATTTTAATTCCTAGTATATAAGCGTGTGCACTAGATCTTTTAGACTATTTTATCAACCGACTTTAAAAAGGAGGAGGTTTTCAATATTTTTTTATGTTTGTTACCTCAGAACCATCGACTGGGTGAACCGATTGTGATGATTCTTTTTTTATTTGAAAGCTGGTGCTTCCCGTGTGGTCCCATTTCAATTTGGTCCAGTTCTGACAATGGCATCCATGAGAAGTCGATTGCTTCAGTTTTTAACACGCTTTTATTAGGTCGACCTGTATGTAATGAAATCTAAGGTAACTAATTTAACCATCTTCCAAGGATCGTAGCGTCATGAAAATTGGCAGCTGTATGTAGTTCTGATGACAATACAATAATATGGTAATGTCGAACTGATCTGATGATGGAGCCGGAAGATATGAACTAGAACTTCATGATGGAACATCGTATCATAGCTGTGTTTGGATTTGTTAGAAAAGTCTTGTAATGAACTTTGACCACGATTAGGTTTATGATAATACAATAATTTGGAGCGTGTTTCTTTTTAGTTTTTTAAACTGTAATTTATTTAAACTATAGTTATTATCGTACAGGAATATAATCCGTTTAGTAATTACCAAAATTATAAAATTTTATTTTGTCTCATTTAAAAAGCGACCGCTTTACGATTATGGCCAGTGACGTTGAATCGTGACAGCGCACTCACTCACACTACGTAAGTAGGTAGGCGTGTGTGAGCACAGTATACATCAATAGTACGTACATGAGACTGAGTAAGAGGTTGACTACGTTATTGCGTATAATTGCCGTTTCTTTTCCCCTCATTCGCGCATGGTTTTTACGTACGGTACACTGAAATCGCGGTATCTTTATAATTTTTTAGTATCACAGAATTTATTGAATTATCAATAATTACAAGTTTACATAATAAATTTAAAAAAAAATGTGTAAAAACTCCATTGGATTATGTAGTATCCAAACGCATATCATCGCAAAGATGTAGAGTGGGAAGACCTGCAGCCGGGTGGTTCGAAGACCTGCGTAGGCGGCTAGTGACGAGTGGAAGTAAAGAAGTGCTGCAATGTCAGCTCATACCTACTGCACTTTAAATATTATTATTGTTTTGTAACAAGCTTTTATTTAACTCGCAATGTTTGTATGCATGCATTTTTTATATATATATATATATAATAGCTCTACGTATGACCACCAGCACGCCTGATGGAAAGCGATACTGTAGCCGAAGATGAACCACGTGTATGTATGTATGCGTGTTCGACACAAATCTTGGAAGCTAAATGTGGTTCTACCACATTAAAATTGTATACATATGTATCTTCGGTGACAATACAATAATATAGTGCCATGGAACTGTTTTGTTGATGGACCCGGAAGACGACCATAGGATCTTTTTAAACAAACCCCATCGAGTTTGGGCTCATTTGATATGTCTTGGTGAGTACTTTGGTGCTACATGATATCCAGTCTCTAAAGATGGGGTCAAAAAGTGGCCATAGGAACTTCTGAATTAAACAAGATAACCCATCGAGTTGGGGCTCGATTGGTTTGTCTTGAGGAGTACTTTTGTAAAAGCTTGTTTTAATAAATTTTTTACAATTAATTTATGTATATATTAGATCTATGATTGACCACCAACTCTTCTGATGTTAAGCAACAATGTGGCCGAGGATGGAGCTCATTCTCAAATTTCAGCTCGTCGATCTAGAAGATGTCTATTCACTCTGGCTTTGAAAATTCTAAGATTGTAGTATTATATTATATTCCAAGATTATGCTACAAATATATACGACTTGCCGGCTCGACCGGACACTTTAGTAGGTACTTTGCCGCGTGCCGGAAGAGTTAACACGATATAACAAGAATTACTATGTGTCTTTAGAATCGAATTAGGAGTAGATAATTAGTGCCTGTGCAGTCTGACTTGCACTTGATTGCGTCGTAGCAAGAGGCGCTAATTACTACCTGTACCCGTACTTATGTGTTCTGTAAACATGGGGCTTTTCGGAGGGGCCTACCTCCAGCTGTGTACAATTAATACAGGTGAGGCTTTATTTATTGACCAGCACAGAGATATTTTTGCGTAGATTTTTATCATCATTGTAATAAGCACATTATGAATGCTAAAGTTAGATAAAATTGTAACACGTAGGTAAACATGAATTTGCCACAGTAAACAGTCACATGATGGTCCAGTATTGACTGTCAAGCTAACGCAGCCGTGTTTGTGTTTTAAATTAGCGATAACAATGTATGTAAACGGTCTGACTGTGCAGAATATACAAACACCCAAAAACAATGAAAATGTCATACAACGGTATACTGAAATTATAAAATTGACTGTAACGAAGGGAGTGAGCGTAAATTATTTATTGTGAATGAACTAAACGGTTGAGTGGGTGATGATAAAGATAGCCGTCTGGAGAAAGATTGTAATGATTGTAGGCTACATTTTGCTATACATATCATCATTATTTTTCATCATCTTGCGGGTGATGAAGTTCGTTATATCATAAATCATCAGCATCTCAGCCCCAAAAATCCGCTGTTGGAGATAGGCCTTCCCAGGGAGGTGAAAAAAAGAGTCTAATAAAATTAAAATAATATAAATATTGGTCTATATTTCACACAACACCATCTATGGTGTTGTGTGAAATAGAGAGAACGGAAGAGCTGGAGCTCAAACTAAGCAAAGCTTGTACTATGGAAACTAGATGGTTGTTAGAATACATATAAGTATATGTTGTTTTTTTTTATATATACTTATGATACACAAATGTTTGTCCTGGGTGGGGATCGAACCCACGATCTACGGGTTAGCAAGCAGACATACTACCAACTGAGCTGCGAGGCTAGACAAAGGAAAATTTTCCTGCCACTTGTATGAGGTCGTCTGTCCATCTTGTGGCTGGTCTTCCTACGCTGCGCTTGCCGGTGCGTGGTCTCCACTCAAGAACTTTTCGGCCCCATCGGCCGTCAGTTCTACGAGCTGTATGTCCTGCCCACTGCCACTTCAACTTGCTAATCTGCTGTGCTATGTCAGTTTGTTAAATAATTAACTTAGTACTCTTAATAGTTGTCTATGTATACACAGAGCCGCGTTCACTGTAATTGCTGTCGTTCTCCTATCTGATAACTGTGATAAATTATGTTTGTTGGTTATTTTGGTACTGGTTTTGCACTATCTTATGAAAATAGTGCGAAAATAGAAAATAGTTATTAAGGGAAAATTTCCAGTCTTAAGAGTCCGTAGTTCGACCATCGTCCGTCTCGCTCGCACATACCCGAATTTTCGAAGATGTTATATAAGATAATATATATAAGACTTGACTGCATGAACTTATAAAAATATCGTCATATGTAAAACTAGAATACCACATCACAAATATTCGACAAACATTTTAATTTGATCCAAGTTAATTTTCTTACATATAAATCATTTTTGCGTTAGTAAAATTTCTAATTTATTTTTTTATTAACTTGGATCAAATTTAAATTTCTGCTGTGATGTTGTTTTCTAGTTTTACAAATTACGATTTTTTATAAATTCATGCAGTCAATCTTCAAAATCTTCAAAAATGTGGGTATGCGCGAGTGACACGGACGATGATTGAACTACGGACTCTTTTTAATACGTGTTATAATTTTTCCGGTAGGTACTCTAAGGACACAAATCTCAATCTATATGATCCTAAAATAAATCCCAAATATAAAATTTAAATATTTTAGTTCTTTAGAAAATACTGTTCTTCTAACCTGCTTCTCACTGCTGAGAATTTCCCAATGTATTATTATTATTTCCTTCCCTTCCTCATGCTCCATATAACTACAGGTAGTACAAGAAAGATGAACGAAACTCATAATTATACATTTCCTAGATCTCTGAGAATTTGGATTCTGGATTTGTGAACAGACCGCGCTGCGGGAACAGTTTGCTCAATAATGAACTTGATCAAAATAATTAAATAACTTATTGGCTTTTAATAATTCTGTTATCAGACTCGCTTGTTTCTAATGTTGGTGACAATCATCCAAATGTACTTATTATCGGTCGGCTGACGGGACAGGTCACGTGTCGTTTTTAGCGTTTATTGAACATCACTAATGGATCTATTAATTGAAGCGCTAGATCATTAATCCACTGACGTATAGGGGAAGCTTCTTAATTTTTCGCATGTCGCACTTATTTATAAAGTTCACCTACACTGTGTACATCTATACATTGACAATAAAAAATCATACGAATAAAATACAGCTTAATGTCACAATAATTACAGGTGAAGTCAGCATGCATTCATAATAAGCAAAAATAAAAATAGTCATTAAAAAATCAAAATATACTTTTTATCCGACTGCTAGTAGGAAGGGTAATATATTCTGGGGTTACCTATCTATGGTCCGAATTATGAAATGTCTAATATAATTTCCGCGAAAACGATTTTTATCTTTTTTCATAGAAAATTTCGAAATCTCTCTCTTAACCAAATAACGGATATATTTAGTAACCAAAGCCTTGTAAATAAGGTTTCTGGATATAATAACAGAAACCTAACCTAACAATACTAACCTCTAATAAATTATCATACATATTCTATTTCCATTCCATTCTACTATTGGTGGTTATTTCTTCGTGAAAACTAAATCGGTCTATTGATAGGTCTTTCGTATATCTCTTACAAAGCTCTAAATCGTCGGTCATAGAAGCCATATATCACAAGTAGTTCCTCACACCGAATCCTCGCCAATTCTCCCACATTCTCACGTCCCAGTCGTAAAAATCCCAATCTGCGTGTCCGCTTCCATGAGTCACGAGCTTCCTCGTTCAGGAAGCTACAATTGGGCCACTTTACGTGCTGGCACTTGGCCTCAGGAGGCTGATGCTTATCTGATATCTTGAGGTTACGCTGGGACGAGAGACAAGTTCATGGTGGGGAAATAAGGAAGCTGACAAGATCAAATGATGGCTCAGTGGCGAATTCCATTTACTAAATTGAGATGCAGCTTTCGGTGAATGTAAATAAATATTGGTGGACATTAGTCACACTGCACTATCTAGCCTCTAGCTAGCAAAGCTTGTACTATGGGAACTAGCATAAAAACCATGTTCATCACACAAATATATGTCCTGAGTGGGGATCGAACCCACGATCCACAGCTTAAATACATTCTAAATCTCTGCTGGCTATTTCTGTCAGTCTCTTGTTGAAAATCACACTAATATTATAAAGGCAAAACTTTGTGTGTTTGTTACTTCTTCACGCTCAAACGGCTAAATCGATTTTGATGAAATTTGGTTTAGAGGCAGCTGACACCCTGGATTAACACATTTACTACTTTTTATCCCGAAAAATATATCTCCTTTGATATAATTTATGTAAAACAGCAGGTAACACCGCGGGGCGAAGCTAGTAAATAATAACTAGACTTGAAAATTCCATAGTTCTGATATATAGACATGAAACGTATATCAACAACGATCAGTTGGTCGTGGGCGACCTGTCTATCTACAATCAGACATAAACTGTCAGAACATCAGTTTTCCTGGTGCATGCCGCCAGGAAGCTGCACTAGCAATCGAGCAGTCACGCACTGCAGTTACGCAGCTAGGAACTTGATGCTCTGCACGCTATGCCATCTGTATCAGACGCTTTGGAGGAAGGTTGCTGTAAAAAGACAGATTTAAGAAGGCGGAAATGTTGATCGGGAAGATACGAGAAACTGTTCATATGTTAAATTAACTAATGTATGTACGTATGTACATCTACAAGTAAACAGCCTCAAAATTTTGTATTTCTATAACTAGGGGCTTAGGCTGTTGGAATAACTTCAAAATAGCTGAACGAATATTCGTTCGTAACCCAGATTATGTTTATGTAAAAAAAAAAAAAAAAACGATTGCGTAAGAAGGAGGGTATGTTTTTCGAGTGTATGTATGTGTGTGTATATATAGGTATGTATGTATCTACATATGTATGATTCAATCTTGATTCAATATTATCATCTACAAGCCTAAACGGCTTGACCGATTTGGCTGTGCGAGGTTTTGTTAGATTCGTCTTCACACCCTGAGTGTCATATGCATTTTTTTATAATATCTAATACCTACTAATAAAAAATTCGCAAAAGTAAAAAATTCGCTTTTTTTGTAACCTCCAACGAACTTTTCCGTGATAAATAAGTGATTTTCCTAACATTATTATATAAAATGCGCATTTATAACCTTTTACAAAGATTTTACGCATTCTTTCTCAAAAAAAGTGCACTCAGCAGAGTATCAAGCGTAACCAAATCGTAAGTTAGTTTGCAAAAACCGCTTTACTGCACTCGGATATTTTGTTTTTCTTTAAATATAGATACTTGTGAATAACTAAATTAGAATATTTTCATTCATTTTATATTATTTACTGTCCGTCATGCTTTAAAAAAAATATATATGTTCACATAAAATATATGTTTACCTAAACGTAATTCTGCCTCCAAATTTCATTATTTTAGAACTAGCAGCATATCCAGGAGTTTCAATATGCCAATTAGTCAGTCAGAATTTTTAATTTTATGCCATATCTGCCAGGGTAGACCCATTCAGGTGATATATTCTAGCTATGGTCTATCAAATTAGACTCATGTTACATACAACTAATTTAAAATCCCATAAAGCAAACTAAATCGTTACTTAAAGTATTACATAATGGTAACACTACACATCCTAATTTCGCAACACTTATCCTTAATCCGCGGAAATATAAGGCACGCGAGAACGCGCATGAATTTGATACGAGAATCTTGAACAAGTGGCATTGTTTGGTGGGAGGAAAGGAAACACCGTCTGATGGAGTAAACTCGGGAATTGTTGGGCCAATTGAGATACTGATATATTTAATGGAGAGGAGTAGGGCTCGGGAGTTAAACAAGGTTACACTGAAGACATGAGAAAAGAAGTAAACTGAAATTGATACAGTACTAGAAGCTATTCGAAAAGAGAACTATCGTGGTATCAGTGGCACTACCAGTACCTTTACACCGCGGGTTTTGAACTGAAGCATAATATGCTTGAGCTATAAATCATCCACATTATGGTAAGTATAAATATGATATCAAAGAACTGTGTTAAGGTGCCAATTAATATTCAAATAACGTTGAATCAACTAATACTCGTCATACGATAGACAATATGACACGTTTCTGCGTAAGCCAATATAATAAATCTAATCCAGGACACAGATTCAGGAGTCCTGATTCATTTTGATCGGTGTCATTTCAACATGACTCACTAACATCTTTTAGCAGACAGGATAAGAACTTTGTAAAATTTTTAGTGTTTAAACAATGGCCTTCTCTTGTTGTAATTGTATGTGTATCTAAACAGAAGGTAACTCAGTCTCTCTGTGTCCTATTGTTACTTTAAGGACTGCAGATCGGGAGGAAAAGTGGTATAGTGGTAACTGAGACGTTTAGTTCCAAAAACTCGTACGAAACAATTTATTTCCACTTATAATACGCATTGGTAAAATGTGGAATGCCCTTCCTAAATGGGTCTATCTGAATACTCTTAAATAATATAATGGGAATATGCATGATTTATTTTATTTGGTTATAAAAAGCTAACCACAAGTAGATCCATTCCATAAACACAAAATTAAAATACCTTCAAAAATAAGTTACAAGCATTTTAATTTCATGTTAGACAAAGAGCACACGATTCAAACAAACACAAATTCAATACAAACTATTGTTTCGCGAGACAGGGACAGAGCATCCCTCCCCTAAAACTTGAATGTTTAAATCTCAGAAGTTTAGTTCTTCAGAACGTGAATGGGATCGGTCGCTTCCAGTGAAGCACACTGCATCGTGTAAGAATGGCATCTATAAACAAAAGCGAAGAGGTGTACATGCCACCGGCTTATTACCGTTTGTTTATCATCAAGCGAGATTAACAGTTAGTTTTGGGTCTAGATGGGTCACGATGTCTCAACTCGACTCTTTTGGTTTAGTCTTTCGCAACATTTATATATTAACTACACGCTAACATAGTTAGCATGTTTCACGTACAAATAACCAAAATAATGACAATTTTGTTTAACATATATAGACGATAAATTAGTTGACCTCACGTTGATTCCGTAACGCAACATGCGTCAGTATGTTTGCGTCCTGCCACCTCCCTGCTACCCAACGGTCTGCTGGTGCTGGTTCTGAGGCGGCAGCTAGAGGCAAACGATTAAAATATGCCTGCCTGGAATCAACGTATGATTTCGTCCCGTTTGCCGTCGAGACAGCGGGACCTTGAGGCTCAGAAGCCAGGGAATTTGTTCAAGATCTAGGGCGGCGAATGCGAGAAAGAGGTCGCGACCCGAGATCTGGGTGGTACCTAGTTCAACAAATTTCCTTGGTCATTCAGCGCGGTAACGCTGCGAGCGTGATGGGGACTCTCAGATCAGGGCCTGCATGCGTGGGACTTACAGCCTTACATTAACATTAGTTAAGAATTAGATTTTATTTTATTATATTATGTTAATATATTTAGTATGTCAGTTTCTTGAATAAAATAAGTTGTACATATATAGTAGTGCTCAGTGCTCACATGTTAAGTCCATCAGTACCTACTCGGCTCAACATTGACTGAACAAGAACTCATATTCAACTGCCACAAGATTCATTCGACCGCAGGTTGGTAAGGGCTACCAACATGAAATACATTTATATTATATAAACCACAAGAGCTTATTGTGTTCTTCAAAATATAATCCTGAGTTTTTATGATCCTCTATCAACCTCTAGATATATGTACCTACATTGTATGATACATTTATGATTTTCATTGTATAGGTTATAAAATACCACCATTTGTGAGTACTTACTGTGAGGAAGTAAGTATGTAAAAGTTTTATGTATCTTTTAAATATAATCTTCCTTGTTACAGTTAAACTTACCAACCTTGTCTCAACGTAAACCTTGGCAAATAAATTGCCGACTGTCCTCAATAATTAATGATAAAGGATAAGCATATCCTTTACACCGACACAAAATGTGTAACAAAGGATTAAGGACCCAACCAATAACCCTGAGGTAACCCTTTCTGAATTATACTTGTTTCGCTTTATTATGCTGTAAAATATTTTACATAAGGTTTTGGCATTGATATGTTTTACCTGTTTTCAATGAAAAAAAACCTTGAACCCTAAAATATATGTAATTCATTGTTACGTAAGTTTGTTGACGATCAGACTTGAGTGAGGTCATGATTTTGTTTTTTATTAAACTGGTTGTCTATTAGGCCCTATTGGAAATTTAGGGGGCCAAATGGGCACCGACAGCCCCGGCTAGCCACTGCGACCTTTCCAGATCTATTGCGGCATTAAGTCCTATTATACCAGTAGTAAATGTAGCTGAAATATTTAAATATTTTTTTTGATGAATTTAAATTTGAAATATACTTGTAGATGTAGACTATGTATAGCTATTTATTCCGACTTATAATACATTCTTCTAGAAGCTTAATGAGTTATGTAAGTTAAGTTATATTAGTATTATACAAGACAAAACTACTTTCTTCTGGATTGTAATCATGTCAATTGAAATTAAATATACTTTTAATTGGAATTGCCTCAACTATTTTATATTTAGACTGATGATCGTAAATGCAATTCTTTAGTTACAACATTAGATAAGTGTTAAACCAACTACTCAAGGAGGGTATTGTTTTTTGACTGTATGTGTTCTTTACGTACAGTACCTACCCAAAACGCCTGATTTGTGATGTGAGATCTCGTTACATTCGTTTTATGTACGCATTACCCTCCTTAATCGGTATATTGTAATGACGATAACGATAGCGGTATTAAGAAAAAAACTTCTGTACGACGAAAAGTACGAACCGAGTCGTCCCAGGTCTTGAGAACCTGCTTCTTAATCGTTTTGATGCATTAAATACACGATGATGAATGATGTTTATTCACGTATTTTATTTTATTTCTATTTCATGGTATATTATTAGGTTTACATTGTTGACTTGGTATGGGGATTGCAATATACAGAATACAGATATCCTCTAGTCCAACACGACACATAATTATAATCTTGATTTCCTTATCTGTGTGAGAAGTTACGGAAAACCTATTGTTCTTGTTGTAATTAATTTATTATGTTTCTGTTGCGTTGTGGTGAACTTTATTGCACACTGTATTGCAATAGTACATTATGATACAAGTGTGCTAAGTTGGTCATTACAGTCGAGGCGTAATAGAGCCGAGAGTGTAATGACCATAATGCACACGCGTTTCATACGACGTTTTTCAACACACTTGCGAGTAAAAAAACACCCGTTTATAACTGAAATATTTAATTTAAGTAAAAACTCTTTGTTGAAATTTAAAAAAAAAACTGTAAAGTAAAGACACTAGGTGCGTAATAGAAAAGTCAAAAGCACGCGTGTTTTATAGGATACTTTTCGGCCATAAAAACGGTTGAATAAGGGCCACTTTACGAGCAAGTGTGTTGAAAATTGTTTTTTCATCCCATCTATTCGAAAAGGACGACTTGGTTCGCCTTTAAGTGCACCCAAAGGTGGTGTTTTCTATAAGAAACTTTTAGCGGGCAGTAATGAGTTTTTAATCCTTTTTATAAATGCGCCGCAATTATCTTTGCCGCGCACTTTTTGATTTTGGAACATCTTAGCGTTCAGCGCTAAAGAAATCGAACTTTTAGCGGGCAGTAATGAGTTTTTAATCCTCTTTATAAGTGCGCCGCAATTATCTTTGCCGCGCACTTTTTGAATTTGGAACATCTTAGTGTTCAGCGCTAAAGAAATTGAACTTTTAGCGGGCAGTAATGAGTTTTTAATCCTCTTTATAAGTGCGCCGCAATTATCTTTACCGCGCACTTTTTGAATTTGGAACATCTTAGTGTTCAGCGCTAAAGAAATCGAACTTTTAGCGGGCAGTAATGAGTTTTTAATCCTCTTTATAAGTGCGCCGCAATTATCTTTGCCGCGCACTTTTTGAATTTGGAACATCTTAGTGTTCAGCGCTAAAGAAATCGAACTTTTAGCGGGCAGTAATGAGTTTATAATCCTCTTTATAAGCGCGCCGCAGTTATCTTTGCCGCGCACTTTTTGAATTTGGAACATCTTAGTGTTCAGCGGCAAAGAAATCGAACGCAAATATTGTTTTCTATTTCCTAATAAAACTGTAACAATAATTTGTCATAATTGCGAAAATGTCTCAAATGTAAATATAAGTTTTTAGTTGGCACCGTCTCATCTTCCTGAGACACGGAGTAGGGCTGGCGCTGCGGCTAATTCGGCGGAGCAGCACAAGCGGCGTAAATATGTTAATCTCGGTAGAGGTTACATATTTGAGCCGTTTGGTGTCGAAACTTTGGGTCCGTGGGGACCGGGAGCTCATCTCATTTTCAAAAATTTATCTGAGCGCCTGATCGATGCGACGCGTGACCAAAATGCTGGCGCGTATCTGGCCCAACGCAAAAGCATTGCCATTCAACGTAGCAATGCGGTAAGCATGCTGGGTACGCTGCCAACTGGTAGTGGGTTTGAGCATTTGGATTATCTTTAGACCTTTATCGGTCTGGGGTAATCGATATGCTTTTTGTGTAGTAGTTTAGTTACTTAGTTGAGTCTGTATATTGTTTTGTTGTAGTTAATAAAGACACTTGCACTTAAAAAAAAATTACATACTTGAAAAAAAGTTTTTAGTTGTTTTATTATTAGATACTATTTAATTCCGGGAACTAATTTTTTGAGCTGTTATTTAAATATTCGAGATGTTATTATGATCAGTTCAAAAACATATTGAGCAGTTATTTAATTTAATGGCGGTTGATTAATTATTGCGACAGTAAAACATGGACAGTAATAAAAAAAACAATTAGTCGGTTATTTTATCATACAATAACTGAATGAGCGGTAAAAATGATGGAAAGTTATCTATGTATATTGGTATAAGCAATAATTTCTTCAGAGATTAGGTTATGTTTTTTTTTTTAATACAAATTTATGGATAATAATTTTTACAATTTGTTTTATTTAATTCCTTCAGTCAAAGCAAAAGTAATTTATTTTTTCATTACTATTTAAGTACTATTTTTTTTATTTTATTTTACCACCTCATTGTTTATAGAATTGCTTAGAATGAGATTTCTTACCGACAAATTCCGATTTATTACTGCCCACACGTAACCGCTCGTTCAATAATTTTTACCGCCCATTTAATTATTTTCCTGCTCAATTATATATTCACTGATCCATTTCATTATTTTTTATTACTCATTCTTGTTTACTTTACTGCTTAGTTTTAACTGCTGAACTAGTTATTAAACGTGCCATTTATAATTTTTAACTTACCAAAACTGCTATTTACAACTGCCTCTTTAAATCAGTGCCTTTAATTTCAATTTAGTTGTTTCTCTATGTTTTATTAAATAATAATATTACAAAAAATATGAGGCGCCTTTTATTTTCTCATAGAGGGTGATGAAAAGTAGAGGGTATCACTCGGGCGCAATATATGTATATTTTTGGCTCGGGCGACGTACTTTGAATCCCTCACTTCGCTCTGGATTCAAAAAAGCGCCCTCGCTGTAAAAATATTATTTTGCTCCCTTATGATACAATCTACTATTTTGTGATTATTTATAGCCTTATTAGTCAGATTTAGACGGAAAAGACAATAAATGGCAATTTTGTATTCTTATGCTACGAGTTATTACAACTAATATTCATCATCATCATCTCAGCCTCAAAGAGTCCACTGCTGGACATTGGCTTCCCTATGAATTACGAAAAAGACCGGTTGGAAGCAACCTGTATCCAGCGTCTTCCTGCTACTTGTATGAGGTCTTCTGTCCACGTCGTGGCTGGACTTGATAATCCGCTGTGCTATGTCGGTGACTTTCGTACGTGTACAATTTTTTTCTTTTCAACAAATATTATATCAAATGCCTCGGGGTATTTTCGGGGCCGGGGTAAGATACCGTTGCCCAGCAGTGGAACACAACCTTTTTACAACAAATATAAATTTAATACAGGCCCCTGCGATACAGGCTATGCCTAGTGCAGGGTCCAATAGAACTCTGAGAGACCTCAATAATTGTATAACACTTGTATCATGTAAATTAGATTAAGGTTTTAATTGTACTCTTTCTGCTAAATATTTTTTTTTTTTTTTTTTGTAATAACCCCTAACATAAAAACAACGACTGAACAGTTTCTGTTGAAAACACATAGGAGAGAACATTCTCGTTCAAATCCCCTTTCAAACAAATTCGATTAAAATCGGTGCATTCGTTTTGAAACTTTCAAAATTATTATTAAGTAGGACAAATTCCACTTCAATTTTTCCTTTTTCGACTAAACAGTCCAGTTAAAGTGTTGGCCGTAAAAAATAAATAAAAATATTAGAGTTTAATATATAAAATTCAAGCAGGACGTCTAAAGAAGAGTAATTTTGCTGCCCTTCGGTTCAGGACACCAGGAAATAACAATTCTTTCTGCCGTCTCTCTCTGTAAGTTCATCAGTACTCCCTTTCACAATATCCTTTCCACGTAACATTAAGCACTTACGCAACATTTACATCGATTTGTGTAACCGCCTTGTATGATTTGCATAATAATAATGATCTCTCATCAACATATAGAATTTTAATGGTCATCTCAAGCCGAGAGGATAATGTAGTCGTGACAATCTCGTCATTCGCTGCTGGACCTATAACGTCCCAATCACGATACATTTGTTTACATGTATCAATATATAAACAAGTACGTTCAAAGGATATTGTTTGGTTTGTGGTTGTGGGTAACCTCGTGAGTTTGAGTGTAGACTGTTGCCATGTTTTGTTGACTTTTCTTTATCGGTCTTGGGAACGGGACGAAGGATGATGATAAGGTGCCGTTCTAATTCGTCGTCTCTTGTGTGAACGACGTGATGATTCCTTATTTTGCGAGATTTGACTTGCGCTTGACCGTCATCTCGTACCGACCGATATAAGCGATCGTTGTGGTCTACGATAGAGCGCACTTGCCGAAATAAAATGACTTTTTTCTCGATTTCAAAACCGTTTAAGAAGCATATTCAACATGTTTTTAGGGTTCCATACCCAAAGGGTAAAAATGGGACCCTATTACTGAAACTCTGTCTGTCCGTCTGTCCGTCCGTCCGTCCGTCCGTCCGTCCGTCTGTCCGTCTGTCACCAGGCTGTATCTCATTAACCGTGATTGTTAGACAGTTGAAATTTTCACAGATGATGTATTTCTGTTGCCGCTATAACAACAAATACTAAAAACAGAATAAAATAAATATTTAAGGGGGCTCCCATACAACAAACGTGTTTTTTTTGTTTGTTTTTGCTTGATATTGATAACGGCAACAGGTAGACGCTTGAAATATTAACTGAATATTGAGTTATATTATTCAATTTAAAAATAAATAATTAAATTAAAAGTAAAAAAAATAAATGCAATTAAACTATTTTATTTTTTCCGCTCGCTTGTAGCTCAAAGTTTTTAAATGGCATTTTCCATGAAAATTAAGATGATTGAATATGACAAATTTCTCAATTAAATTAAAATAAAATTTATATTTAAAACACGTTTGTTCTAAGGGAACGTGTTTTTTCCAATTTTTTTATACATAATGGTACGAAACCCTTTGTGCGCGAGTCCGACTCGCACTTGTCCGGTTTTATTTAAGCTTCCGTTCTAAAAGTGCGGAAGCCTATTCATGACTACGGTGTCTGTCTGTCCTACACTTACGCGGCTGTATCCTTTGAACGGTAATATATACACGTCTCAATACTGGAAAGATTGTAGGGTTTACTTTAAACAAATGCTAAAAACTGGTCAAATGCGAGACAAGATTGCGTAAATAATTAAAGAAAAAATGGAGAATTATTGTTCGTGATATTTTTTTTGTTGATTCCACAAAAAAAGAAACCAAAAATGGCAAGAGTACGTATCTTGACAGTTGATGTAATGTGACAACAATTTAAAATAGAGTAAACGGTAGTGTTAAAATCTCTTTGGATAATGGAAATAGGTCTGTAACGCTTATTTATTTGAACTTGATATTGTATGTGAATGCCTAGCATTGTAGGCTATTCAAACTGTAGAAAATATGTGAAGTTACAAATATTATTAGATATAAAGCACATTTTGTTGAATAATTAGTACAGAAGCCTCGGTGTGCGAGTGAAACTCGTACTTTGCCCATTTGAATTTTTAAAAACATTATTGGTGATGGATCGATCATTTGCCTGATACCTATATATGATTAAGTGGAATTAAAGAGATTTTAAATCCAGCGTGCAAATACGGGGTCACCAATCGAGGTCTCGATTAGTCGTACTTGTAATTTATTTCCAATTTTAAGCGAGAGCCCTCGCTCAGGGCATTTGGTAAACCGGTTTAGGCAAAGACGGGTTGTCGAAGGGCCATTGATGAAATGAAATTGTAAGCTTCGGAACTTAAGCGACTTCGCTATGGTACACCGTTTAAATATTGGTATTTTGAGAAGTGGAACTTCATCTCAGCCACAAGAAGTCCACTGCTGCTCCCCCATGATTTTCCAAAAAAAACGTTAGCGTCTTGTATCCATCGTCTTCTTGCTACTTGTATAAATTATCCTGTCCACATTGTAGTTGGTCTTCCTACGCTGCACTTGCAGGTGCATGGTCTCCATTAGTGGTCTTCTTCTTTAGAGAAGGCTTTTAAAACACATTATTTGAATATTGTCCTTGTCTACATACCTTATGTTCAATAATTTCACTAAAATACTTGCACTTTGCATTTAATTATAGGTACTTACCTTATTTCTTGAATTATTAGCAGTAAAACTGTTTCTTTTTAAACGGGTAAGTGCCTTTATTAACTACAACAAAACAATATACAAACTCAACTACCTAAACTACTGCACAAATAGCATATCGATTACCCCAAACCGATAAAGGTCTAAAGACAATCTAAATGATCAAACCCACTACCAGTTGGCAGCGTACCCAGTATGCTATCGCATTGCCACGTTGAATGGCAATGCTTATGCGTTGCATAAAACTGTTTAAATGTTAAGTGACTTCTAGTTATAGTTTCCTTCTTCATTATAATCATCATCTCAGCCATAAAAAGTTCGCTGTTGGACAAGCCCTACCCCATGGATTTCCAAAAATGATCTGTTGGAAACAGCCAGTGTCTTACTGCCACTTGTATGAAGTCGTCTGTCAACATTGTGGCTGGTCTTCCCGTCCCGCGCTGCGGTGGCCGGTGCGTGCTCTCCACTCGATAACTTTTCGGCCCCATCAGCTATATCAGTTCTGCGTGCTCTGCCACTGTCACTTCAACTATATTTTCCTTGCTTTTTGATAGATCCTAGGTATCTTGAACATTTTCGTTTTGATAAATGCGCTTCATCCGCGGCCTAACAGTTGCTTACTGCCATAAATATGTAGTACTATTCTAAACTACAGGATAACATAATAGAGGCTAACGTAAGTCTATTTCATCTCAACTAATATTTTATAAAAGCGTAAGTAACTGTCTGTCGTCTGTCTGTTTGTTACCTCTTCACGGCTGAATCAATCCTTATGAAATTTGGTACACAGATTCTTTAGGGCCTGGAGAAGAACAGAAGCTATATTTCATCATCATCATCGTTTTTCATCACTACGCGGATGACACCGCGGGTCGCAGCAACTTTAAAAATATATGGAACACTTTGTCACCAGATGCCTTAATATGATTATTCATGTTTTCATCAGGCGTCGTGGAATATTTCATTGGAGCTGTTTAAAAAGTGGAATAAGGACTGACGATGATGGTGAAGGTGGTTAGAAAACCGGCCAAGTGCGAGTCGGACTCGCGCACGAAGGGTTCCGTACCATTATCTATAAAAAACGGCAAAAAAATCGCGTTTGTTCTGTGGGAGCACCCTTAAATATTTATTTTATTCTGTTTTTTACTATTTGTTGTTATAGCGGCAACAGAAATACATCATCTGTAGAAATTTCAATTGTCTAACTATCACGGTTCATGAGATACAGCCTGATGACAGACGGACAGATAGACAAACAGCGGAGTCTTAGTAACTACGTTTTACCCTTTGGGCACGGAGCCCTAAAAAAGACTAGACAAAAAAAATTATGTAACCAGCCCTGAAGTACCCTTTGTTTTTAACATGTAAGAATAATTAAAATCTATCTGATTTTGATTAAATCTAGAAAAAATTGCTTGATCATATGAAAATATGAAATATATCACGTCGACGTTAAAAGTAAAATAAACCTGTTACAAAGTTTTGTTAATCTATATTTAAGGTTATCAAAGATGTTCACCGTCCAACAGTAGTGAAGCAAATATTGAAACAGGATCATATACAAACAAGCGATATAACGGACAAACAGTCACGCGGTGGGATTAAATGTAGCTAGACCTTCGAATGTAGGTAATGTATACAGAAATTGGGACAACGCGCAATCCGTGAGTCAGCACAAGTAAAACAACAAGTAATGTGAAATAATGTATGGCTACGTACAAAACATCAAATTGTTGATAAATAATCATCTTGTTTACCGAATATGGAATTACCAAATTTTGTATAATAGTAATATTGTACAATATACAAAAAAAAATCGGCTATAAAATTTAAAGCATGTTAATTCAATACTTTAATTGAAATTAAACTGCTTTTAACGGTTTTATCTCGCATATTTTACATAATTTTAAGACCTGATTTACCTGAATTTATGAATTGATTTTGTTTTGATGTTTTTTTTTTCGTTTGGTGGGTCAGACTTCAGAGGTAGGCCCATATAAATTTTATCAAAATCGGTACTTTGGTTATTAAAACAAAATAATTGGAAAATATGTCATCCAAGTGAACGAAATTGCGAATTTTGAGACATCAAACTTTTTTTTCTTCTTTTTTTAATATTCGAAAATAAGCTTGCGCTTAACCGACCCTCAACTCACCTGGTGTTAAGCGACAGTTACGGTCTACGATGGAGCGCGCTTGCCTAGAAGAAACCTATTCACTCGCGATTTGAAGACACCTAGATTATATTCAGTCGGAAAGATCCATTCAGGAAGCGCATTCCACAGTTTGGCGGTACGTACAATGAAAGTGGAGCCAAAGCGTTTCGTTCGTGTTTTCGGAATATGAACCATATAACGATGTCGCTTTTTCGTGCTTCTTGCAGTCCGATAGAAAAAAAGGGCACGGGGGAATGAGATCATGCAAAGCAGACGCACACTCACCGAAATATATACGAAAAAAAACCGACAAACTAGCTACTTTGCGACGATGCTCCAGACTTTGAAGTTTAGTCCGGACAAGGGAATCGGCACAAATGAGCCTCTTAGCATGCCTCTCAATGGTCTCTAACGCCTCGAGCTGATACTTAGCAGATCCATCCCAAAGGTGCGAACAGTACTCCATGCACGACCGAACTTGTGCTTGGTATAGCGTAAGCAACTGTTCCGGCGTGAAGTACCGACGCACATTCGAAAGGATACCCAGCTTTTTGGCAGCTAATTGAGCCTTAGACTCAATATAGGAGCCAAAGTTAAGGGTGGACGTCAAAGTTACGCCTAAGAGCTCGAGGTGGTCCTTAATCGGTATCGAAACATCTCGGAAAGTAGGAGCCAGCTGGAATGGGCTCCTTTTTGCAGATTATAACTTGTAACAAAATAACTGGTTGTTTTTTAAACTATAATTATTGTATTTACAATTTAAAAAAATAACATTTGTGGACATTTTACACAATTACCTTAAAGTATGGTTATTTAAATTGCTTTGTCTATTGATTCTCTCTGTAAAGTATGTAGCGATTTATTTCGTTTGCGCAGGATTACGATAAGAGAATCAACATCGATGAGCTTGGATTATCTATGCTTGAGGTGAATGTAGGTAAAGTCTATAGAAATTAATAATGCTCGCTAATCATTGCTTAATTCGGACTGACGTTAATTGTTAGTTTAAGTTTTCAACGTGTACCTACTCTTTCAATATTATACTTTATATTGGGACAGCAATTTTCGCCAGTACATAAGAGTAACAGAGAGAGTACAGAGTCATATTTTTGCAACAGGAGAAAGTTGTTTTCTACCACTAATTACGTCCCGATTTCGTTTATTTATTTATTATATTTTTTATACATAAAAGCTTCTTTTCATATGTCCTTCTCACAATGAGAAGATGGCCCGTTTCCAGCAGTGGGACAGTTTGTACAAACAGGGCTGATAAAAAAAAGCTTCTAAGTTTTTTCACGTTGATTTTTCGTTTTTGATTTTTAAATTTATTTGAAGTTATAACGAACGAAATTTGAAGAAAGAAAACATAAAAGTTAGCCATTTATGGTCATTTTAACTAAATATAAATGGCTAAGTGCGTGTTGTGCCACTCGCACTGTAGTTACATATCATAATTTATGAGAACTGAAAACAGGGTCTCTTGTTTGATATTGCGAACATAACTAATGTAAACTTATGTTAATTTAAATGAAATATTCATTTTTGACTTGTCTATGTAATTATTTTAAGTTGATCGACTATAACTCGATAACTTGTAAAGCCTACTTTTCCGGGATAGTTTTCCTTTAAATTTTATTGTATATTCCAATAGCATGAATTTTTTATCATATCTCCAAAGTCGACCGTTTAGCCGGTTAACAAAAATTATCACTTCAAAGCTTAATATTTCGCAAACGGATCCCTAAATTGAAAAATGATTTTGGCCCATCCCCAATGTTTTCTGATTAACTATCCACCGATACTCCACACGGTGGGGTAGATGAGAAAAAAATAATTCATCCCCACTTTACGTGTAGGTACCCCCAAAAAAATGATTTTCAAAATCGTATTCTACGACTTTATCGGCATTATTTTATACGCATATCTATACCAAATTACAGCTTTCGAATACTGATAGTTTTTGTGCAAAGCCGCGGACGGACAGACAGACGGACAAGACGAAACTATAAGGGTTCTTTGTTTACTACAGAACCCTAAAAAAAGAATCATCGTCGAAATTGGATCGTGTTGAGAGGTAGAAAACGGTATTCTACTGCGTCAAACGTTCTACACGACCATGCATTTATATTAAACGCCGAACAAAAAAACTAACCGATACAATATCATAATACCTAAAAATCTGTGAACAGAACTATAATATTTAGGTATCATAATATTTAAGTCTGAAGTAGGTATTACAGTTTATTCTGCGCCTTAGGTTCAAACACCTTATCAGTAACGTTCAATCAGTATTGGAAGGAGGGAGACCAAATGCATAATTTTTCAGGAATATAATCTAGATATCACAAATAATAAATGGTAATATGACAGACAACTTTCTGTTTGTCTGTCATATTACCATTTAGTAGTGAGAGGACATCCTCTCACATCAAATCTTTTATACATATTAGCTATGTAGCTAATATAAAAGATTTTCTCTGTGACAAAAAAGGTGTAACTATATTGGGTGACACAAATAAATATATGAAACGTTTTAAAAACAAATAAACTAGGAAGGAACAGAAAACAACATGTCACGTAGTAGTGCGCTGCATCAGCAAATGTATTTCGATTCAGTATAAACCTGTAATAGAAAGAGACTATCATTAAGTTTTCCAGATACTTAAAAACAATAAAAAATATAAACTAGCTACATCCCACTTTTATGTTTTTGTTATTATAAGTTCTGTGCCATCACTTCTCATCACTTGCCATCAGCTCGAACAAAGCGTTTTGCTTCCACCTTCCTAATGCGAACCGCTCGGAATGGAATGCCTTGCCGCTGTCCTTGTTTCCTGAAAACTAAAACTCGGGTGTCTTCAAGTCTAGAGTGAATAAGTATCTTCTAGGTCTACGTGCTTCATCTTCGGCCACAGTATCGCTTTCCATCAGGCGTGCTGGTGGTCAAACGTAAAGCTACTCAATATAAAAAAAATACCTCACCATCCAAATTTGAGTCGTAGGAGCAGTGATTTACATTTTTAATCTTTGAATTTTACATTGCATACAGATATTAAGACTATATAATTATGAATGTACATTTAGCACATTACTTATCAATTTATTGATTACCTATCTAACCCGAAATACGTAACATCGAATATCATTTCCACGAAAACATTTTTTTAAAGACACTGCCAAAATACCTCTCAATTCTCATTTGAGAATTCATCTGAAAAATAAATCGAACCTTTGTGAATAATGAGGTTTCTGGGTTCCAATGAAAAAGAAACCTAACATAGGCTCTTTAGGTTCTCTCTAGGTGTACCCTGAATTAAATTAAATTGTTCGTACAAATGAAACTTAAGGTTAACAAACTTATGAAATCAGAAATAATATCAAGTAGGTATACGTAGCGGCAAATATCTTGAGCCATGTTTCATTATGTTTTGTTGAAAACAAAAGAGAGAGCAAGATGAAATGAAACATTGCTCAAGATGTTTGCCCCAACTATAAAATTCTTGAAATCAGATACGATCTGTAAAACGGATTCGGGCAAATAGAATTCGAACAAACATATTCCGGTTAATAAATAGGTTACCACATACACATATTATATACATATGCTTAATAATGTCAACTGAGTTTATTCAAATTTAATGGCACCAAGTCTTGAGCACATCAATTAATTAGGCGTGGCTTCAAATACAGAATTGATGGCTACAGTCTCCACACGGAGCCCATAAAGAGTTCAGTTCCATCCGCATTTGATCACTTGCGATCTGGACGCAAGAGGTCTAAACGACTGCAAACTGATCTTAATTTTAATGTTGGCTTGGATTGTTGAAGGGTAGGAGATGTGACTACGATTAATGGATGAGATAAGATAATGTATTTGTTCTTTTAGTGAACTACTGGAGGAGTTTAAGTACGGGATAAAGTAGAAATTTATGTCGCTGGACAGTCTCTGATTTTTCACTTTGTCGCAATTTTAATCATCATCAGTGTTATTGCAAGTGCAAGCAATGGTATATGGTAAACTGGATTCAACAGAATATTGGTATTCACTATTAGTGATCCGCTCATTGTATTAATAGATGAAATAGTCCTTGATTTGGCTGTTGCTAAAATAATATGACATTTGATACGTGATAATATTATGCTTGGTGCTTGAAAAATTAATACCTGTTTCATAATCTCCTTTTTCTTTACTTAATCAAAGTTTTAGTTCAATTTTACGTTTATTTCTTTTCTTTTAATATTTTCTTTGTAAAGGGAAGATCATAAATAAACTGTTCATTACCATAAACTTCACCAGTTGTGAATCGATTTCGAGCCGTTTCTTTACTTTTATCTCATCCATCTCATATTATATCCTCAATCATCTGGTCCCATGGATTCTATGTTTTATTTTTTTAACCAGCTACTAAAACCTAATCCTTGGAGTTCGGGCGTCTGTTGATTCAATTGTTTTTGTACTAAGTGTAACGATGACCCGTTTTATATATCACTAACGTCATCTTGAAAATGTTTGCAATATTTTGATGCATATCAAGCTACATATTATTACTATAAGATTTTCCTCATTTTCCTGCCTATCTTCATTTAGAACCTCCACGGTCCCATATAATTCCTTACGTGTGGTACAATTAGCTCCACAATTAGAGTCGCGAATACGTGGGCCGGCGCTATTTTTAGACGTGCCATCTCGATCGTATTGTTTGGAAAGGATTTCTCATTAATTGTAAAGACTGGCTTGAATTTGGTTGTGTGGGTGTGGAATTTACGCACGGGAATATTTTTGTATAATAGTAAATAGTTATTCGTATAAAGATGCACACCACTATCGTTTTTATCAACGAGAAACAGGACTCGTACAGGAATCACGAGGTAAGAGACTTCTACCGATCCATCTTTTGGGTATAGGTAATTTAAAACTGTTATTATGTAGCTTTATATTGATCAAAGCTTTATTTACATTAAGATATTTAGTATTCCAAATGCCTCCGACTAGTGTCATGTAGATTTTTAAATAAACAACAAAGTCTCTCCGATTAATGAATCGGAATTTTCTTCAGATAAAAACGTAGAAACTAGGTTCTAAAGGTCTTCTTTATGTTTGGTTCACTTTTTACACTACTTTTCCTTTTACCCTTCGTATGACGTCACGCCATCGTTTCATTCATCATTTAGTAATAAATAACTTTATGTAAGTAAATAAATATTAAATATAAGGTGATACATTTATCTGTTATGATTTAGATGTGTTTTGTTATGAAATGAGACTCAGCGAAATGGTAATATTTTAGTTTAATTTTTTATCTTTATCAAGTACTATGACTCGATGTTTCACCCGAGTAGTAAGATGAGAAACGATAGTAAACTGTGATGATGATGATCAAATGTAACCTACGTCCGTCTCCAGGGTCTCTCTCTTCTTTCTCTGTACCCAATTTTAAAACAACAATCTATTCTGCCGTTTGATCGTAAAAAGGTAACAAACACAGAGAGAGAGACAGAGTTACTTTCACTTTTATAATATTAAGTTTAGATTTCATTATTGTTTTTCTCTTGAGTGTTCACTTATAAAGCCACTAAGGTATCTCTAGTTAATTTCCCTACGTCATTAACTCTATAAATAGTTACACAAGCATTTTCCGATTTATTATCTTCACCAAACAGCTTCCGTCATTATCCGATAGCTTCTGCAAACATTTTCAGTCAAGGCTTCTCTAATGCCTTCTGGATTTCAGTGTTGTTTTTACTTTCTCGAAAGAATGTGGGGTTTTATTACCTGTACTAAAGCATTTACTGTTTAGATCTTTTTGAGATATTATATGATAATAATAGATCGAAATAAATAAACACAGCTTTCAAATGGAAAAATATTAACAATGATGAACAAAACATAGACTTTAGTATAACTGTGTATGTTAAACAATATGACGACCAACAAGTAATCATTCAAATAAATACGTGATCCAGATCTGATCCAGATATTAGTAGATCATTTACAAACAAGTCCATTTGTATAGTTTTCATAAATCATAATCATAGAACAATAATGATGGACGAAAATTATTCAAAAATAGACTCCATTGAAATGAATCCGAACGAAATGGCAGACAAAGGCGAACGCGTCGTGGTATGTTAATTTGTAAACCTAGATTTTAGTAACCAAAATAATACGTGTGGTAAATTTGTTAGTATTATGCTATTTATATTATTATAATTCCATGAATATAATATTATTCGTGGAAACATTAAGCAGCGTTCTGCTCTGAGAATATATAGTTTTGTCTAAATTCACATGTGCGCCCATAAATAATTATCTATACTAGTCTATACTAATATAATATTATAAAGAGAAAACATTTGTATTTTTGCTTGTAAAGATATAACTCAAAATCTACTGGACTGATTATAAAATTTTTTTGGCTAATAGAATGCTACATTATCACTGAGTAACATGCTACGAGTATAATTGTTAGTTGTGTTATTGTTAATCGTGTTAAATTAGGGAATAATAGAAAACTCCAATAATGAAAACCCAAAGCGAAAAACGAACACTCATCACGACTCATCACGATATCTCAAAAACTACTTAATTGCTACAAAGTTGTAACAATACATACAGTCGAATTGAGAACCTCCTAATTTTTGGCAGTCGGTTAAAAAAAGCTGAGTATTTGCTGAAACTAAGAGCAACTGCTCGTTTGTCAGGGTTCGGCTTAATATAAACATGCCTAAATATTAATGGCTCAGAAAATAATTAGCTCTATATCATCTGATTATCTATGGATGATCTGATTGAGCTATGGAGAGGGCTATGCTCGGAGTCTCTCTACGAGATCGGATCAGAAATGAAGAGATACGTAGACGTACAAAAGACACCGATATAGCACAGCGGATTAGCAAGTTGAAGTGGCAGTGGGCAGGACACATAGCACGTAGAACTGATGGCCGATGGGGCCGAAAGGTTCTCGAGTGGAGACCACTATTGTTACCTTAATTTTGTGCTAATAAGGATTAGGTTTGACCCACATCAAGCTTTGCTTAGCTGAACTAGTTATGGACGTTACCCTATAATTTGACATTGGTTGTTTTTTATCACTGTAGTCGCCTATTTTATTAATAGGTCATAATATATCTTTCGTAAACCACTTCGTCTCGGGGGACTTAACTAATGACATATGGTTTGGTCACTTTAGCAAAGATCTTTGGCATAAATCTTTTATTTTTACCTTTTTACCGGTAACCTACCTTTATGTTTGACGGAATGGATCACCAGAGAAGCATACCGAAACAATTATTTTACGGACTATATAACATTTCAACTTTTCAAGTTTCATTCTTTTAGTATAATTACCACCTACCTACGTCGCAAAGTCCTGATCCCCGGAATTTCTAAAAAAAAACATAATCTTACCATATTTTTTCCTCTTTTCCAGATGTATGGTCGCTATCAACGCGACCTAAGCGAAGCAGCCAGAGAAGAAGCCAGAAGACTTCGCCGGCTGCGCAAGAAGAGACGAAAAGACGACAAGCTTCGGCAGAAAGAGCTCGAAGCAAGTGGAAAACCACGTCCGAGGGGAAAGTTTTTTAAAGTTTTAGGTGAGTATACAGAAAATTATACAAGTTTTCGGTATAGTTTCTATGACTGGCTAAGCATTTGGTCTCACCGACAAGAAATAGTAGACTCAGATTAGTCTACTTGGTCTTCTGAGGCTTGTCAAGTTATATTGTTGTCGAAGTTATTTGACTTGAGGAAAATCGCAGCAAGATATCCGGTAGCGTTTGGATGTAACCTGGTCATATGGAATTACTCCCGTTAAAACCCCCTAGTAACTTGATAATATGTAATTGCTTGAGTGAGGGCTCCAAGCAATAAGCATCAGATGTTTACTAACTCTTCATTTAGTATTTGCTCCGGGCGGAACAACGGTTAAATGATATTAAGCGACGGTGTGGCCGAGGATGGATTTCATCGATCTAGAAGATATCAATTAACTCTAGCCTTAAAAAATTCAAGATATATTCCAAATAGTTCTTAGGAAATAGAGAAGCTGGAAAGAATTTCTGTGCAGAAACGCATCAAGAACGTGGATCGAAATCCTAGAGTACGGATTTTTGTCATTTCTATTGCAAATGGGTGGTAATGTGCTGAAATGTGTATTGTGTAGTGAAATGAGGAGGGTGAAAAAAGTCGTGATTGTCGTGCAGCTTTTGCACACACTCGCCGTAATGAATCCTATAGAATATAGACAGACATGTTACTTGATGTCGATGCTCGAGACTAAGCAGCTTCTTGGTAACCAGTTTATCGTCATCTTATTCCTACACAGATTTTTGTGACGTACTCTGTTCTCTTCTCCCATGTCCCATTTCCCTATACATAAACAATGATATGAAGATTGTTCCAGGATACGTATGGCGGCACACGTTCGCGCGGCTCGGCGAGGACTGGGTGTTCCTCGCTCTGCTCGGCATCATCATGGGCATCATCAACTTCGGCATAGACCACGGCATCGCCGTCTGCAATAACGGTGAGTGTAAAAAGAGACCACCCCTTGGCACGCGCAGCGTAGGAAGACCAGCCACAAGGTGGATAGACAACCTCATACGAGTGGTAGAAAAACTGCAATCCAGTGGCTGGATGTAATCGATATATCGGTTTCAATATAAAACTATACCTCTAATAAACTTTGTCTAAAACAATTATTTGATATACCTTCTTTTTATTTACAAGCTGCTCAAGGTTTTATCAAAAGGTAAAGCAATATAATTCTTAAAATATTGCGTCTATAAACAATATTTAGGGCAACTTTAAACTTTATTATCATATAATAAAGCATGTAAAAATGTATTAAAACCCTTCATATATATTGGGCACTTAATGGATCATGTAAAAACATAAATTATACAGATTTTGTATTATTGTATTATAAATAAGTTAACAGTATTTTTTTTTATTCAAATATTTTTAGGGACTTTTAGGATCGATATGGAGAGGGAGCGCAGGGCTTTATCAATCAGGGCTAACATGTTGGCTCGTAGGTTTGCACGATGTACTGCACAAGTAAAGGCGACACTCTTTAGAGCGTATTGCCAGTCCTTCTACACGTGCAGCCTATGGGTCAAACATACAAAAAAGTCCTTTATAGCCCTGCGCACTCAGTATAATAATGCCTTTAGAGCACTGATGAGGCTGCCACCATACTGTAGCGCATCAGGGATGTTTGCTGAGGCGCACATTGACGGCTTCGCAGCGATCATGCGCAAACGAACCGCATCCCTGATGCGCCGCGTGCGGACCAGCACCAACATGTATTTGCAGTTGTTTGAGTGGCGGATGGACCTGGACTGCCCAATAATGCAGTACTGGACTAGGCTTCATGTTGAGCATTCCGGGTCTAAGCCGAAGTATAGATTGTGGTGACATGATGTTAGTAGGTGCTTATTATTATGATAACATTGACATGTATTTTGATTAATTTATTTATTTTTTTGACATTTAATTTTCTATTGTTTTTGACATTTAATTTGCTATTGTATTTATATATTATTTTATTTGGCATAATTAGACATAGGTATTTGTATTGATTTTATTCTCTTTCTTTAATTTGTGTAAATATGGATTAATATCTGAAATAAATTATTTGAATTTGAATTGAATTAGACTACAAGTCTATGCCAGCCCCATCGTCACCTTATACTAATGGTACTATAATAACTTTGTAACTATCCATACAATTATAACTAACTATAAATTATAATTATGTAACTATCCTAGCTGGCTAACCACTCCACAACTTTATTAAGTTTATTAAGTTAACAGTATTGAGAACATAACTGTACAGAGATGTGGTCAAAGCGCGCAGCTATCTCTCTCGCACATCATAACTACATATTTTGAACATAAAATCACTAAGTGTGGATATTGTAAAAGTGAGATTTTTATTTCTTTAGATAGGAGAAAGGCTTAAAAAATAGTAGATTGCTTTTCATTCGAATATTAGAAAAGTAGACAAGACAAGACTCGAGATCAAGAATTGGGACTCTGGACTCACGGCTGATGATTCAGAACTCAACACTCAAGACTCCAGACTCGTGACTTGGAACCCGGGACTCAGCATTCAAGACTCTATAATCAAGACAACTTGTAAATGATAAATGCACTGATCGCATGAATCCACAGCCCGGTGATGGAAAAAAAGAAGAAATATGGAAGAAAAGTTTCGATATGGTTCAATAGAAATTACAAAATACATCTTGGATAGTGACGAAAAGTAGTGTTTTTTGTCCCTGTATACAAGCGTACTTTCCGTCATGATAAATGTTTTTTTTTGAATCGTAAAGACATCCGTTTACGGGTAGGACAGACAGATACCGTAAACACACTAATAGGCTTCCGCACCCCCTAAAAAGTAGCTATTTCATACATTTCGTCTGGGGTCAACAAACTTTTTCTGTGAACAGCTGTTTTTTTTTCAGGATTTCAGATATTTTCGTTCTGTTTATTAAAGTAACCTTATATGTCTTAACCTTAACCTTACATGTTTTGAAGTGTCGTTTCGGTTCCAGCGCGCACTTGGATGTACAGTGACCTGGCGTACTCCACGTTCAGCCAGTACGTGGCGTGGGTCTCCCTCCCGGTCTGCCTGATCCTCTTCGCGTCGGGCTTCGTGCATATAGTCGCCGCGCAGAGCATCGGTCAGTCGAACAAACAATATAACATATTTTTATTTTCTTGACGGTCACAAATTGAGATTTAAGAGAGCCAGTTTTGTATTTATTTTTTTGTTTGTTTTCGTCATGAAAAAAAGTAAAAAGAGAACATAAAATAGAAAATTATATTTTTTATTTGTGTTCCAGGCTCCGGTATACCAGAAATGAAGACGATACTCCGAGGAGTGCATTTAAAGGAATACCTTACGTTCAGAGCATTTGTTTCCAAAGTGATCGGTCTCACCGCCACATTGGGTTCAGGATTGCCTCTTGGGAAAGAGGTGAGTACACCAAACAGAAAATAAATCTGTCTTATAAACTAGTATCGTTTCATTCTGTTTCCTCCCACTGCTGGGCAAAGAAACGCCAACCTTTCCACTCTCCAATCAGGTGCGTATACGCTTTTATTTGCCACGAAACCTTACTAATGTAAATAAAATAAAATAAATAAATAAATATTGGAGGACATTTCACACAACGCCATCTAGTCCAAACTAAGCATAGGTTGTACTATGGAAACTAGATGGTTGATAGAATACATATATATGTTACTGTAAAAGCCCGAATATTGGTAAATCTTAGGTTTTACCAGTAAATCTTAGAGTTTACCAACACGAGTCGGTAAATGTAAGAATATGTAAAAAAGAAACGATTTTATCGGGCTTTTACCATTAGAATTTAGTACATGCTAGGTTTTACCAGTGACGGTTGGTAAATGTTAGTTTTGGAAATAAAACAATGCATATGTTACTGTATTCGGGCTTTTACAGTAACATATATAATAACATTTGTTTGATTGAACGATGTAGCTTGGTGCAACGCAGTCGTAGGTATAAGCAATAATTTATTCAGAGATTAGGTTATGGTTTTTTTTAATACAAATTTATAGATCATAATTTACAAATACAGATAACTTACACTTTAAGTTTGCAGCTGCAAATAAATTTTCTGCGACAGCGCTAAGGGGGAAAACTAGGAAAGTCCCAAGAGCGAGCCGGAAATAAATTTGTATAAGAAAAAAAACATAACCTAATCTCTGAAGAAATTATTGCTTATACCTATACCAGGATCAACTAGTTTGGCCTAGGCTAAACTGGTCTATTATGCATTGTTTTATTTCCAAAACCAACATTTACCAACTGTCACTGGTAAAACCTAGCATGTACTAAATTCTAATGGTAAAAGCCCGATAAAATCGTTTCTTTTTTACATATATACATTATATACATTTACCGACTCGTGTTGGTAAACCCTAAGATTTACTGGTAAAACCTAAGATTTACCAATATTCGGGCTTTTACAGTAACATATACTTTTTTTTTCGTAAATACATACCTATGATACATAGAAACACCCAGACACAGAACAAACATCCATGCTCATCACACAAATGTTACCCTGGGAGGGGATCGAACCCACGACCTACAGCTCAGGAAGCAGTCGTATTACCACTGAGCCATGAGGCATGTCAATGTAATGCTAGACATGCTAGTGGTAAACAACGGTTAATGGTTTTGACCTGTTTCAACCTTTATAAATATTAACTGAAAATTATTGAATCATTGAACATTCTTCCTCCAAGGTTGGGACACACAGAGCTTTAACAGGGTTAAAAAAATAATTCATCTTTCATACTTTGATAGTACGCTTGAATTTACCTGAACGAAGGGATGAAAACATCACTTTTCGTCCCTGGAAAACGATTGTTTTTGCTGGCAAGTTAGGGCTAGCGATATATTAGCAACACCACTATATAGACGCGGATTTGACGAAGTAATTGATGTCAGGCGTCGACTGAGTTTAGAATTTAATACATTTCGTTCGTTCCAGGGTCCGTCCGTCCACATAGCGTCTATGATAGCCGCCATGATGTCGAAGCTGGTGACAACCTTCCAGGGGATATACACCAACGAGTCGAGGACCAGCGACATGCTGGCCGCGGCGTGCGCCGTCGGCGTGGCTTCTTGCTTCGCCGCGCCCGTTGGAGGTGAGGAAACTCTTCTATGCTCTGTCTAATTCAACATTATAAATTTGACAGTTCACAATAGTAATGGGTAGTGTTTGATCGTTAATGAATCTATTCGATTAATATCGTCATAGAACTTGCAATAGATAGTTGCATGTTTATGTTTGAATTACAAGACAAACAAATCGTATCGTGGTGATACTTCAGAGCATCAGAAGTGGTGCAGAAATAAATAATAATTTATTCTATTTTTTTTATACTTAATTCTAAAATGTAATTATTTAACGAAATTTACTTAAATTTACTGTATTTATTTGCAGGCGTCCTGTTCTCCATAGAAGTAACAACTACTTATTTCGCAGTTCGGAATTACTGGAGAGGGTTCTTTGCAGCTTGTTGCAGTGCCATTGTAAGTTTGATTCGTTACCTATATTTTGAATCCCGACCCAAAAAGATGGGTGTTGCAAGTTGGACATGTGTATCTGTGTGTCTGTCTGTAGCATCTTAGTTCTCAATCGGATGGACCGATTTTAAGATAGTTTTTGCTTGAAAGAAGATTTTATCAAGAGTGATCTTAGCTGTTAGTGTTATGTTTTATCAAAATCGGTTCAACCGTTTTTTTTTTGTCGGGGTTTTTGATTTTTCTAAACTAATACTTGTGTATAGAAAATATGCATGAAAAGATGGATTGGCAGTTTGCAGCTTTCTCATTATTTTGTAGAGCACTTTCTATCTTTGCCTTTCTTTTTATTTTCACAGCCTTCGCCGGTGTGACTTGTCGCATGTTTCACAATAAAGTGGAAGCAAAGCGCTTCGTATTCATATCGCAACGTACTTTCAGATGTTCCGACTGCTGTCGGTGTGGTCAGGCGCGATGCCAACGGTGAAGCCTCTGTTCCCCACTCACCTGCCTCAGGACTTCCCCTTCGACCCTCAGGAGTTCGCGGTCTTCGTTCTACTCGGGTAATGTAAAACAAAATAATCGGCCGACTAAAATGACTGTTTCAAACTAAGGAAGGCTAGTGACGGCATAACGTTTCAGTTTAACAAGTATATACATTTATAAAGGAAAAACAAAATACCCGACTGCAGAAGAAAGAAAAAGACGCTTGATACGCTGTTGAGTGTACGTTTTTTGTGAGAAGTTATGCGAAAAATCGCTGTAAAAGATTCTAAATGCGCATTCTTAGAATAATTCTAGTAAACTCACTTGTTTGTTTATTACGAAACCGTTCGGTAGAGGTTACGAAACACGCTTTTTTATTTTTGAAGGTGTTGTATTTTTATTACAAAAAATATAGCCTATGACACTCAAGGAGTGAAGACGAATCTAACTACACCTCGCACTTCAACCCGCTCCACAGCTCGTTACGTGACTCTGAGCTTCCTCATAAGGCCCATAATAAGATTATATATCTGTATTATATTAGTTGATATTAATAATAAGTTGCATGTTGATTGCAGCATCGTGTGCGGCCTGCTGTCTGCGCTGTGGGTGTGGCTACATCGACAGTACGTGCTCTTCATGAGGAACACCAAGGTCCTCAGCAACTTCCTGCAGAAAAAGTAAGACAACTTTTAAACATAGACACAAAAAGAGGGTAGATAGATAAACTTTTTATTCTGTACCTTAGAACTTATAATTAAGACAAATTACTTAAAAACTAGTGTAGCAACTGGCGACCTTATCGCTAATAGCGATCTCTTCCAGGCAACCTTAAGATGGAGAGGAGCGAAACGAAAGTAATATGACGGGGCGTGCAGCAATAGAATAGAGAGGGGAGGGATAATGTATAAATCTAGAAGATATCTTTTCACTCTAGCCTTGAAAATTTATTAGTTAATTGTTAATTAGTTTGACATGTTTTCAATTTCATTATTGAATTGTTCATTCATATTATTACTTTTAATTACTTACATTTGTAATTTTTATACCTGCAGTGTATCTTTTTCTTTAAGACATGTAACTTAAACATATGTTATGAATAAAAACTATGACTATAAGTATAGTAATGAAACGTGTGTGTGTGTATACAGCCGTTTCATCTACCCCGGGTTCATAACGTTGGTGGTGATGTCCATCCTGTTCCCTCCCGGCATCGGCAAGTACATGGCGGCGGAGCTGGGCAACCAGGGACAGGTAATAATCAACATTATTACTTCTATAAGATTTCAATCCAATTTCAAGTATTCTAAAAGAAAAACAATTTGATCCAAGTTTATTTTCATATATAAAAATCATTTTTAGAAAATATTAACGCAAAAATGATTTTTATGTATGAAAATTAATTTAGATCAAATTGAAATTTTATCGAATATTTGTGATGTTTTTTTTTGTCAATCGTTTTATATCTTCAAAAATGTGTGCATGTGCGAGCGAGATGGACGATGTCGACCTACGGACGCTTAGCCGTATTTATTTGTGTTCAGGTGCTGGCAATGTTCGCTAACTTCACTTGGGGCGACACGCTCACGGCGGAGCAGGCGGCGGTGGTGTCGCACTGGCAGACGCCTGACGTCGACATCTTCGGCTGTTTGATTATATACTTCTTTTCTATCGTGAGTATATTTTGTCTTCCCTCTAACGTACTCTAATGATTTCCTAAATTTATAATAAAATTCTAATAAAACGTTTAGGTGATGTTGAACGTACTCACGCACATAAGTTCTATTAAGTTTAAAATTTAAGTCAATAACTTTTTTTGTATGATCTTCTATAAATGAGTGAAGTTTTCATGACTTTTACAATGGCAACTACCCTGTAAGGATTCTTTTAAGTTAGCGCGCTCCATCGTAGACTACTCCATCGTCTAACATCAGCTCGTCGGCAGACAGAGTCGGCGGTCAAGCGCAAACCTATATTGTGTAAAAAAAAAAAAAATTTTAGAATGTATGACAGGGAGAAGCTCTATTTTTGATTTTTGTGCAATGCCGAAAAACTTGACCATATGCTTTGTGTATTTAGCTTATTCACTTAGCTAAATTATAGAGATGATGAGAATGATAGAGATGGAGATATGGTTTCCGACTCTATTCCGAATCCAAATGATTGTAAAAAGGGTACTGAGTAAGCAGTAATTTTGATTGTATTTGTATGTTACCCCCAGTACTTCCTGAGCATGGTCTCGTGCACTCTGCCCGTGCCGGCTGGTATCTTCGTGCCCGCGTTCAAGATGGGCGCCAGCCTCGGCCGCTTCACGGGCGAGGTGATGCACTACTTCTGCCCCTTGGGAGTCGCTTACGGGGGGCACATACAGAAGATACTGCCGGGTAAGTCCAGTTTGTATCTTAGTGACTAGCTTGTATCTTAGCGTATAGCTTCTTGCATGTATTTTAATGTCTAGTTTGTACCTTAATGCCCAACTTATATCATAGCGTATAGCTAGTATCTTAGGGTCTAGTTAGTATCTTAGCAGCATCTTCCTCATATTTTAAAATCTAGCTAGTATTGTAATATCCACCTTGTATCTATACTCTAAGATACTAGGCAGCTTAGTATCTTAGAGTCTAGCTATTATTAGTAGTAATTAGCTAATCTTAATGTCTACATTGTATCTTAGTGCCCAGCTTCAATGTAAAGGTTTAACTAGTATCTTATGATCTTGCTAATAACTTAGCTTGTATATAGTGCCTAGCTAGTATCTATCTTGTGTCTTAGTGCTTACATTCAAGATAGAAGGAATTTGGGCTGCTTCACACTTTGTCTTTTGATTGAAGGTTTCTTAAAAACTTGCCAAGTGGCGACGGCACCATCTGCAAATTCTCTATTTCTAATTTATGTTTATTTAATTTTGATATGTATCGGAATCCACAATAGAATGTTGTGTTATTTGTCAGGAGGTTACGCGGTGGTCGGCGCTGCGGCGTTCACCGGCGCCGTCACGCACACCGTGTCCACCATAGTCATAGTCAGCGAGATGACGGGACAGGTAATGTTAGCTGATCAACGTTTCCCTCTGTCTCTATCCAAATATTACTAGTATTAAAGCACTATTATTATTAACGGGATATTTACGTTAATTTTGAGCTCCTGATATTTCGGTACAGTTACATGCACCATGATATGTATATCGGGAGCTTAAAACTAACGCAAACCACGGTAAATATCCCGTTAGTAATAATAGTACTTTAATGAATGACCGTGATAGTTTAAATAAGTGTATTACTAGTATTTCCGATATAACTGAATATATTTTCTTTTACTGTATGTATAATGTGCAAATGTAAACTTTTCTCTAAGCATTTTCTTCCTGAAAATAAATGTATCTTATATTATTTCTACGAACAGACCACCTCGCGAGCACGTCTGTGCTCACAATAATACTTGTTGTAAAAAATTCTGTTCTCGTGAATTTAGGTCGTCCAGATAATGTTCTAAATTGTTATCTAGAGCTGAGTATCGAATGTTTAAAGTATAGACTAATATGTATAGTTGATGTATTTTTCCTGCAGGTAACACATTTGCTGCCAATAATGGCGGCGGTGCTCGCCGCCAACGCCGTGGCGTCGCTCCTGCAGCCATCCTGCTTCGACAGCATCATCCTCATCAAGAAGCTGCCGTACCTGCCTGACCTGCTGTCTTCAGCCAGCCGTGAGTATACGAAGTTAAACCCGTGATGGCTATTGTTGTTTGAGACAGATTGCTAGTGGAAAATGATGGGTTTGTAATACAACAAGTATTGATATTTAAAGAAAAACAAAATACTGCAGAAAAGCAGTTTTTGTAGTCTAACTTACGATTTCGTTACGCTTGATAGGCTGTTGAGTGTACGTTTTTTGTGAGAAAGTATGCGTAAAATCGCTGTAAAAGATTACAAATGCGCATTATTTAGAATAATTCTAGTAAAATCACTTGTTTATTACGAAATAGTTCCTTAGAGGTTACGAAAAAATGTATTTTTTATTTTTGCAAGTGATGTATTATTATTATTATAAAAAAATATTGCATTATATATAAATATATATATAATGACACCTCGCACATCAAAATTGGTCAAGCCGCTTAGGCTGTAGGCTGTCTTATACAAACATACATACACTCGAAAAACATAACCCTCCTTCTTAAGCAGTCGGGTAAAAATGTCATCAATAGTGACCTAAAATACGTATTTAATGTCTGTATACGTTTCTAGGTGGAAACTAGAGCTCAGCCACTTATTTAAGGCCTATGCACTATTCATAGACCTAGTTTCACAGACAAATAAAGAATTTGAAATTGCTTTTAGCGATAAGATTTCTAGTTCTTTCATTGTAAACAGAACTTTGACTATTTAATTATTTCAGTTTACATGTGGTTCTCACTTAACTTCTTTTACCATCATGTAATCAATGTTCTTTTAATCAAACACTTGACCTTGAAAATTTCACCTATTTACACATTGTCATCTGAAAAAACATGTTTTGATAAATTAACAGAGCTGTGGCGTGATTTTTTCCACATATCCGTAAAAATGGTTAAAACTTGCTTTGCTTAGAAATAAAAATAATATCAGTTGCGTGAAATATATTCCATTATCAGCGATTGTTAAATCAGGTACAAAATAGATACCTAATATGGTGATGCGTCGTATGTGACGAGGTGGCCGAGTGGTTAAGGCGTTGGACTGCTAATCCAATGTGCTCTGCACGCGTGGGTTCGAATCCCATCCTCGTCGATATTTTTACAACAAAATAATAAAAATTAATATCATATGGTTGGATTATGGTATGGAATCTATAGTATGTACAGCCAGCAAAGAAAGGGTTATGTTAAAGAAAAGTTAAATGCGTACCATCAGCAAAATCAGTAATATTTTTCTGCGTATGTACTAAGGTGTTAACGCGAACATTGCGAAATTCGATCGATTTATAAATGTAACTTTGTTTTTTTTATTGTAAATTTCAAATTTTATTTATCGTAAAAAAAGGATATTGGTATTTCCGATTTTTTGGTAAAAAACTTATTTTGTAACTTTTATGGACGTCTCAGGCGCTAACGGTCTTACGTAAATATATAGCTCGCATTTTTTGGATGTTAGTAAATTGCCCCATTGTCAAAATGTTTCATATAAATTATAACTGTCTCCTGAATATGATGCTTTATATATACAATAACTTATTTGACTATTTTCTGTATTTGCGTAGATTCGTTATATATTGTAACTGTATAAGCACGACTATATATTATGTTAAGATAAGTCATTATTTTCGGAGAGGCCATTGGTGCCGAAACACAGTGTACACTAGTTCGGAGCCGATGGGTTCACATTTAACATGTAAATATGTCTTTGATCGAAATAAATGTATATGTAATATCTTTGTCACTTTGGCAATAAAGAGTATTTTATTATTATTGAGAAGTGTACGTATGTCGGCAGGCATGTACGACATCTGCGTGGAAGACTTCATGGTCCGCGACGTGAAGTACATCTGGAACAGGATGACCTTCCAGCAGCTGAAGGACATACTCAAGGAGAACAAGGTACGGAACAACTACATTATTAACTGACTTCAAAACTTAAAAAAGATAATTAAATATTACAGTTTAAAAAAACTGAAACAACCGAAAGAAAACCGAAAAGATTTAAATGAGTTAACAATAGATTCATTCTATACAAACAAAATTAAAGTACCTAAAAATAAAAAAGTTACAAGTATTTTCATGTTAGACAGAGAGCACACCATCGCGGAAGATGACGTCATCCAACGCGTACTCCGTACAAATTCAATACAAACTGTCGACTTGCGGGAAAGGGGGCAGAGCATCTCCCACCAAAAATGTTTTAAGTTTATAATATATAAATGGATGGTTGAAGAATGTTTATGGGAAATGAAAATCTTTGAAAACTCTTAAAAAAAATCACCGCCGTTTTTCCTGTAGACAATAAAGAGCTTCCCCCTTGTAGACAGCCCCTCCCCACTTTTAATCCGTGTCGCATGTTCCGCAGACAATAAAGAGCTTCCCCCTAGTGGACAGTCCCTCGTCCATGGTGCTGCTGGGCTCCATCCACCGCTGGGAGCTGGTGCGGGTGATAGAGCGGTGCGTGGGCCGCGAGCGCAGGCTGCAGGTCGCCGCGCTCTGGCACCGGGAGGCCGAGAAGAGGCACCAGCGGGACCAGCGCCAGAGGAGGCCTAGCCGGTTCGAGGTACAGACGCGACAGAATACTGGCATACGGTACCCTATCTATCAACGCTACAGATAATTAACATACGGCATCCTGTCTATATTCCGAAACACATTTGTTTGAATATCACTGAATCTGTTTCATAGAACTGCCGGATTACAGATGTTTTACTTGACACAAGTTTCTGATTCCATAAGTTTGTTAGTCACCAGTCAAATTAGCCCGTTAGTTGTTAGGTTAGGTTGCTGGTTTTATTATATACACAAACGTTCTTGTTTACAAATGTGCGTCACAAACAATAGAACAAAAATTAAAACAAAACCGCTTCGGTCGTTTTTTTTTTAAATATTAGCCATGATTTTTCGCACTTCTAGCAGTTTAATAGAAGAAAGAGTAAGGCTAGATACTCGTAGTTTTCTTATACCCATAAGTAACTCTTTTGTCTAACTTGGAAGGAGGGAATAATGGCATTTGCCCATTAATGTTTTTTTTTTTTTTTTTTTTTATATTTGAAACCTTCCTTATTCAGCATAAAATTACAATAAGCTGGAAAACAATTTTGTTAACATCTGAGTATTTTAACACATATATCGATATGAAAACACTGTGATGTTAACAAAATTGTTTCCCAAACACAAAGGCTTTTATAAACTTACTGCGTAACAATAAAATATAATAATATTAATTGTATTAGAATAATGTAATTATGTTGTATGCTATTTTGTAATGTATACAGGGGTAGGTTTTTTTTTGAATTTCTTTCAGTTTTATATCTTTATGTTTTATATATCCACCAATTAACATGTCCTTGAATATTGCTAACGTTGAAATAGTCAGGCTGTATTATGTATGACCATGTTCAACAAAATAAATACTGATTCTGAATGTTCGGGGATCAAGGGGAGAGAGCAGGCGGGTACATAAGTAAGAATGTTGTTTGCAGGTGACCCCAGCCCCCGACATGCTCGGGCTGCACCCCCCTGCAGGAATGGTGCGGGGCTCCTCCCTCACCACCAAGGACCAGGGCGGCCTCTTGCCCAGTAAGTATCGCTTTATGGAAATGCTCAAGGCCTCAACGCTGCTATTTGAACTATCGCTCGTTCACCAATCGCTGGTACGATTCAGCGACAATACAATAGTTAATAAACATGCATTATTATTTTTATTTGGTCATAAAAAAACTAACCACAAATAGATCCATTCCACAAACACAAAATTAAAATATCTTCAAAAATAAGAAAGTTATCAGTTATAATCAACAATATACTCGTATCATTCAATATTTTTGTTACTAGAACTATTGAATACGATAAATATTCCCAGCTGCTGCATCCTCAACCCAGCCATAATTATATTATCATTTAGAATGACAGAAAAACATATTGTAGATCGATCTAGGCAGAAAGAAAAGTGTATATTTCGAATTGGAACCCCAATCGATTGGGTTGAGAATGCTGCAGTTGTTCTGTCGTTATCAAGTCTCATCATTTTATTTGATCTTGCAGCCCCGGGTCAGCTGTTCCGTCCGAAGTCGATCCTAAAGAAGACGAACTCGTTCACTCTGACGCGCGGCCTCGGCTCGTCCGCCGGGAACGCACCCTACACCCCCTCCACCCCCACCCCGACTGTTTACACCACCGTCACCGGAGCCGAGACCAGGTCAGAATACATATATCTTTGTGTCTGTCTATACGTCTATGGCTATAATTATGTCTGTCTATACATCTGTCTACACGTGTCGTGTATCTATTTATACAGAAGTTGCGTTACAACAAGTTTCAGTATAGTAAAAAAAAGTAAGTACGTATAGACTGAGTGGCCAGCTTTAGTGTCAGTTATTAAGCCGCCGAAAGGCCTCTGACCTGGCTTGGCGATTGCTGTTTTGAACAAACAACCGGGACCTACAATTTAACGTGTCATCCGACCCACGGTAGTGGTCAGAAAGGACTCACGGTCACCCATCCGACCACTGACCGGTCCGTCCGTTTCTTAAAAAACAGCTGATTTATCTAAATGCTTACATTATCTATTCTAAAACTTGTCACTCTATAAAGCTCATATTTATTTGTCAAATTACTTTGGTTTCCTAATATTTATCTGCTTATAGAATCCGAGCGGCGTTCGAGGCGATCTTCAAGCGTTCCACCCTACTGCAAGACGTGGAGGGAGGTTTGCCGGACCAGCTCAGTCCCGGCTCGCTGCCTCGTAGCCCCTCCATCAATAAGAAAGTACAACTGGTAAGAATGGTGATTGTTGATTTATCTGTAGGATTTTTTTTATGTGATAGGCTAGCTGTTTGGTCCTAGCTCACCTTAAATTAAATGATAATATAGTCGAAAACTTCCGAAGTTTTTCCGGCAGCCTAGTCAGGAGACCGTCTGACTTGCAATCCGCAAGTCCTAGGTTCGAATCCCGCAGGGGCGCCTCTGCTTTTTCGAAGTTACACGCTTGAAGCGTGTAATTACTCAGCCTGATCCTTTACAGGTTCCATAGACTAACTGATTTGGAATTTTTAAACTGCCTACAAAGTAAACTTGCAACAACTTTGTAATACTATGTATTGGCAATAACATTTCTGAATCTGAATCTGAAAAAAGAAAAGTTCTGTTTCAAGGTGCCTAATAATGCGGTAGTTGGACTGCTCAGGATATTTTTCTCTTGAATAATTGCAATAAGTTCTAATAAAAACATGTTCTATAAAGTAAGGTCCCCAAAAAAAAGTTTTTAGTAAAAAATTCTAGACAAAAATACAGTTTTGGTGTAGTTTTTACTTATAATCTCTAGTACCTGATTCTTTGTTTCGGTAGCATCAATTGACATTTTTCCAGTCGGATATGGTTTCCATTTCGGTGCCCATCGTCGTCTAACATGCGAGCTTTGGCAACACGCGTAGCCTGTGAATCATGACACTCCACTAAGTCTGGAGCATGGTAATTGGAACGTAACGCAGATAGTAATAAAGGTTATTTCCCGGCAGCCGCGCGAGCGCGTGTGCGACATGTCTCCGGAGGACCAGAAGGCCTGGGAACAGCTGGAGATGGCCAACGAGATCGACTTCGACAGGATGCTCGTCATCGCAAGGAAACGGGAACTGGTGAGCGGTTTATATACCACTTTATTTTTAACCCCCAAATGGGGCCGAAGATCTCGAGTCGAGAGCACGCACCGGCAAGCGCAGCGAAGGAAGACCAGCCACGAGATGACCTCATACAAGTGGCAGGAAGACGCTGGATGCAGGCCGCTTCCGATCGGTTTTGGAAATGCATGGCCTATGTCTAGCAGTGGACTTCTTTTGGCTGAGATGATGATGATGTGTATCTGTGTGTCTGTCTGTGGCATCGTAGCTAGCAAACGGGTGACCAGATTTTGATCAAGTTTTTTTTGTTGTTTAAAAGCTGATTTCATCGAGAGTGTTATTAGTTATATTTCAACAAAATCGGTTCGGCGTTTCTTCGTTGGGGGTTTTTTGAGTTTTCTAAACTTATAATTGTGTTTGCAAATTCAAATTTAAAATATCTTCAAAAATGAGAAAGTTACAAGCATTTTAATTTCATGTTAGACAGAGAGCACACGATAGCGAATGATGACGTCATGGTTCATGTTCGCAGTACAAATTCAATATAAACAGTTGTTTCGCGAGAGTGGGACAGAGCATCCCTCCACTAAAATTAAAATGTTTTTATCGCGTAAGCTTTATTGACCAATCGAAATATATTTTTATTATACATATGTATTACATTTTAGTATATTATCATTTAGAACTATTATTCGTATGAAATAAATTCGTGCTCGTTCCCTATTATGTAATTTAAAATTAATTTATTATTGGCTGGCCTCGCGAGTCAGTTGGTAGTATGTCTGCCTGTTGCTTGTTGTGGAATTCTTGTACTGTCTACAAATTTGTAGATTATTTGTTATCTTCGTCCGTATCATTGCAGAACCCCGAGGAGGGTGACTACGAGGACGAGACGCTGTACATCTGCCACATCGACCCCGCGCCCTTCCAGCTCGTCGAGAGGACCTCGCTACTTAAAGTAACCATGTCTTACATTGTTGTCATCTACCATTTTTACCCAACACCGTAAGGAGGAGAGTTTTTCGAGTTTATTTATGTATATTCCTATATTACTTTCTACAGCATAAGCGACTTGACCCATTTTATGTGCGAGGTGTCGTTAGATTGTTCTTCAAGTGTCATAGGTTATGTTTTTTGTAATAATGATAATACAACTCCTGCAAAAAAAAAGCGTTTATTGTAACTTCCAGCAATCTTTATTGTAATATACAAGTGATTTTACTAGAATGATTCTAAAAAAAATATAATCTTTTAAGGCGATTTTACGCACATCAAAATTTGTCAAGATGTTTAGGCTAAAGCCTAAATAGCTTGACAGGTTTTGATGATGTATGTTTCTATATGAACGTCTACAGGCGAACATATTATACAAACATACATACACTCTAAAAACGTAACTCTCCTTCTTATGCAGTCGGGTAAAAAAGTATATAATATGTATCTATCAGCCATCTGGTACCCGTAGTACAAGCTTTGCTTAGTTTGGGCGAGATGGCGTTGTGTGTAAATGTTCTCCAATATTTGATTGATATATTGATGTGCAGGTACACTCCCTGTTCTCGACTCTGGGCGTGAGTCGCGCCTACGTGACGGCCATCGGGCGGCTCATAGGCGTCGTCTCACTTAAGGAGGTAACTACACTTTGCTTAAGGTTGGGCTCGAAGCGCGCAGCTATCTCTCTCGCGCATCACTACATTTTTACACATATAAAATCAATAAGTGGGGATATTAGGAAACTAAGAGAGAGTATTGTTTATTTTGTACGTATATTTTTAACCAATCTGTTGCGACTGTACCGAAACTTTATCTAAACAAACTACCTTTATTCAGAATATTGAATGTTCTCTCTGTCTATGTATATTTATATGGAACAACTTAAGAGATCTGTTGTCGCGCGATCTCCCATCCAAATAGAGCAAAACTGTTTTCTATTTCTACCCCTAAGCATTAACCTTTTTTTGTTTTTGTATATAAAATTATAAATATCTATGCCTACAGTTTCCTGTTTCCTAATTTCGTTTTAGTTCAAAAGTTACAAAATTAAAAGTGAATATTTTGATAAATAAATGCATATCCATTGATGGTTCCAACCATATAAAAAATAATTATCGTAATAGGATAATATTTATAGTATTATAATATTAGGGGTAGAAAACAGTTTTTCCTTTTGTATGTAAAACGCGTATTTTGCCGGCAAAAGGTCGCGTGACAACAATGCTCTTAAACCTCCGCAATAGTTAAAAAAATCAAAATACGTCATTTTAGAGAATAAACTGTGTTTAAACTAAACCCCCCTCCACAGCTGCGCAAAGCGATTGAGGACGTGAACAGCGGCGCGCTGACCGTCGCGAGCCGCCCCGCGCCCCCCTCCACTCCCCCCGCCGCCATGATTAAGGTGCAGGCGTCCGAGCCCGCGCCCCCGAGTGACAGCGAGACGGCCAAACTTACCACTACCAATGAAAAGGAAAAATAGAACCATGAACAAATGGTAATTATAGGTAACCATGTTGACAGACAGTAGTCATGATGACCGCTGATCGTTATCGATGATTAAGAATGATGCTAAAACAATGATTGAAATAGATGAGATTGATTATGTGAATGATAAAGTTCCGTTAGACTTCCATCTTATTTCAGTTGTGTGTCGTGACGCCACATTACAAGTATCAAGTCACGGCAAAATTAAAAATGAAAAACAAATCTGAGTCCAAGTCACACCTCTGAAAAGTGTGACTAGTAAATTAGTAAAGATAAGTCATCTGACAGGTCAGAATGTTAGTTTTACGTCTAAAATCTGCTCATGACGCGTGAAACATTAATATTTTGAGTTTAATTTCATTGTCGCTAGATGGCGCTAGGTATACTACAAACAAAGATTAATAACTTTTAATCAAAACTTCTTGTTTCTTCGAAGATTGGAAACGAAATATATTGTTGTATATTTTATTACAGGATTATCTTTTTGGAAAAGATGTTTCTTTTCAAAATCACGAAAAATATATGAAATTAAGATTTTTTTATTGTATGAAACATCTTATTTATATTGTAGCGAAATATAGTTAGTAACATCCCCTTGCCTTGTCCTTGTTTTCTAAGTTAGTATATAACTACGATCTTTTAGAGAAAAAAAACTTAAGATTTGAGATACGCCTTAAGACTAAAAATATTTGAGTCGCAAGAATAATTTGTAGATTTTTATAATTTTCACTGTTTTTGAAAGCAGACTGCCCAAGAGGTAAATCTTTTGTTCAGATGTACGTATTATGTCTTATTACCCACTGTAACCAAAACGGCCTGACGGACGGATGCAGACTGCATTATCCAGTTTTGACACTTTACCCGACTGCATAAGAAGAAGAGTTATGTTTTTCGAGTGTATGTATATATGTTTCTATATGATAGCGTGCAGCCTAAACGGCTTGACCGATTTTGATGTGCAAGGTGTCGTTAGGTTTTTCTTCACTTCCTGAGTGATAGGCTATAAATAAAAAATAAAAAAACAAAAAAAAGCGTTTTTCGTAACCTAATAATTATTTAAAAAATGCGCATTTATAATCTTTTACGGCGATTTTATGCATACTTCCTCACAAAAAAACGTACACTCAACAGCGTGTCAAGCGTAACGAAATCGTAAGTTAGACTGCAAAGACTACTTTTATGCAGTCGGGTATTTTGTTTTTCTTTTAACATATATACTTGTTGATTCTGTATATCTAAGCATAATGTTTATACCTTGTAATTTTTTAATTGTATCTACTATTGTGTTCTCGAACTTCTCGATTTTTCTCAAATCTGGGTACCGATTTTAGCAAGATCTACCGATTTTCCTTAATTTGTCCCGGTTCTTTTTGTTACGTTCGAGAACACTGTTTTTTTTTTCGTTTACAAATTACGTAGAAACCTGTGTGATTTCCATGTTATAGCATATTTTTGATAGACGTTTTTGATGTTGTGAATATACATGGTGCTTCCAAGTAAAGAGATTAGTATTTTTAGAATCTTAAATAAATCGGTTAACAATGAGTCGACTAAAAGTAGTTTTGAAATATGCGCGTACGCAGTCAGGACATTGACAGTTTTGAAATATGCGCTTACGCAGTCAGGACATTGACACTTTTGAAATATGCGCTTACGCAGTCAGGACATTGACAGTTTTGAAATATGCGCTTACGCAGTCAGGACATTGACAGTTTTTCGTTGCAATGCCAAAAGTCCGTATACTCTAAATTTGGTCCAAATTCTCGATGCGTACTACAAAAGAGTAGAACTCTTTGCAGCCGCAACACGTTTACAGAGAACTGCAATGTTGGAATTTTACTATGCACACTAAAGTGGTTGTCTTCGGGAATTCCCGAAGACAACCACTTTAGTGTGCATAGTAAAATTAAATTAAATATGAGCTTTGCTCCTTTTGAAAAAGGCCGCTGTAAACGGTTGAAACTGTAGTCGGACATTTTGACTAAAAATAAACATAAGTAACCCGTAATATATTCCAAAAATCTTAAAATAATCATGACTAAGTGACAAGTGTAGTATTTTTCAAGTCATGCTACATCTTCGACCATGCCGTCGCTTATCATCAGGCGAAGTGATGACAAGGATGAGATATTAAATTGTCCATTTTCTGTTATTTCTCATTTGAAACTGCTTCAGTGTCCTAACAACAAGACTCATTTTGATGCCATTTTGTATTCGAGCCATTGTTTACCTAGACATGAATTCTGATGATTATTTGTGACGGATGTATGAATACTTTTGTATGTATTTGAGACGTGTGCTTACTTCGTAACATAGTGTATGTCGTCGTTCGCATTACTAACTGTCCTATCTCATTGTTCAAATAATAAAAACAGGTACTTAGAATGCAAATACATTATAAGTGCCAATGTAAAATTAAAATATTAGTAACCTATATGAAAGCTAATATCATGAGGTATGCAAAACATCCGATTTTTAATATTTTTGCCAAATACAATTTAATATCGGAACCGAAAAAAGAAACAATTTTTTTTTATCAGCCCTGTTTGTACAAACTGTCCCACTGCTGGGAACGGGCCATCTTCTCATTGTGAGGAGGGTTAGGCCATAGTCTGCCACGCTGGCCAAGTGCGGGTTGGCAGACTAGTGCGGGTTGACAGACAGACAGAACGAAACAATTGTCCCGAACAATGACTGAAATGAGATAGGACAGTCATTCATGCGAGCGACGATATGTGCACATTGACATATCAGTAAGTAGAAATGTTCAGAGTGATATACTTATTCTATCGCTCGTAAGCCATGTGCCTTATGTTCTTGACAGTATCTCCCAGACTGTTATTCATTTAGTCGAATATTTACTCGTATCTTTGAGTATTATAATAATACCTATGTTAAATATAATACAACAATAAGAGCTCTATTTTGGTGGTATTCAAATCACTAGTTACTTATTTCACTAAAATGTTATCTGATTTTATTTAAACCTTTTTTCCGCTAATTTTATACCTGTAAAGTTAGTTACACTATTATCATCATCATCTCTCAGCCATAAAAAGTCCACTGCTGGACATAGACCTTCCCTATGAATTTCCAAAAACACCGATTGGAAGCGACTTCCCGCTGGAAGATATATTTAGTCATTTATTATCAGTATAGATATCATATTATTAATGCTCGGAATCTTATGTTTTTTTACGATCTAGAAATTGTTTTTCAGGGATGCCTACACTTTAAAGAATTCACCTTCCAAATGTCTCTAAGAACAACTATTAAGCTTTAGGTTGGTTAGTGTTCAATGGGGAATATGCACGATTTATGTTTGCCATAAAAAAGTTAACCACAAATAGATCCATTCTACAAAAACAAAATTAATTTACCTTCAAAAATAAGAAAGTTACAAGTATTTTAATTTCATGTTAAAGAATAAATACGACTCTGACTTAATAACAGCAAACAAGAACGACAGTAAGAAACTCTGGGGCGCAGTAAAAAACATATGTAACTTGAATATATCCAAATCAGACACCAGTGTCCTACTTCACATTAAATCCAACCCTTCTGACTCCCTAAACGAAATAAATAACTTTTTCTCATCAGTTGGTCAAAATCTTGCCAACGACATTCTTATAAAATCACAAACGACCGAATCTCAACTCACAAATTCTATCACCATTGATGACATCCCAGCAAATTCATTTTTTATGTCACCTACAGATAAATTCGAAATTTCAAAAATTATTTCCAGCCTAAAAACGGGTTCTATCCCGGGCAGTGACAAAATCAGTAACGAATTGCTCAAACGCGCTAATCACGTTGTGGCATCTCCGATCGCATACATATGCAATCTAAGCATGTCACAAGGAGCAGTTCCTGACTTTTTCAAGAGTGCAGACATCTGTCCAATTTATAAATCTGGGAACAAATCAGTTGTCTCGAATTACCGTCCAATCTCCCTGCTACCTTCCTTATCCAAAATTTTAGAGAAAGTTGTTAATAAACGACTACTAGCTTTCCTGGAGAAAAACAACTTACTATCTCATAACCAGTTTGGATTTAGAACAAACAAATCGACTGAAGACGCAGTAGTGTCTCTAGTTGATCACGTGACTGAGTGTCTTGACCGGAGTCAAAAATGCTTAGGTGTTTTCCTCGATTTGGCCAAGGCATTTGATACCGTGTCTTGGCCAATTCTTCTAAGAAAGCTAGAGCTGCAAGGGATACGCGGCTCAGCACTAGACTGGTTCCGTTCATATTTGTGTCACCGGAAACAACGAGTACGTGTATCCAATATGTACAGTGACTATGCCTCGGTCTCTTATGGCATTCCTCAAGGTAGTGTCCTCGGGCCTACCCTCTTCTTGCTCTATATTAACGATCTTTGCCAGATCAAGATCAGCCAGGCTAAACTTTTCACGTTTGCCGATGATACTGCGATAGTTTTCCAGGGTAAAAGCTGGCCAGAAGTTGCAATGAAAGCCGAACAAGGACTGTCAGAGGTTGCTAACTGGCTGCAAAATAACTTATTGACACTTAATGTGGCTAAAACAAAGTATATGACCTTCAGCATTACCCAGCGAACCTATCCAACTACTATGACTCTAAAACTTCACACATGTACCTCGAATCTCCCATGTACCTGTCTGACATTAGAACACGTAAATTCTATAAAATACCTGGGAGTAACACTTGATCGTTTTCTAAATTGGGAACCTCAAATCAATAACCTCTGTTGCCGAATCCGAAAAATGACTCACTTATTTAAAAAATTGGGTTCTGTTGCTGATCTCAACACCTTAAAAATTGTCTACATAGCTTTGTGCCAAACGATACTCAGCTATTGCATTGTGTGTTGGGGATCTGCCAACAAAAGCCTCTTTATAAAATTAGAACGAGCACAGAGACTAATTCTAAAAGTGGCGTATAAGAAACCGTACCAATACCCCACAGCTGATTTGTATAGCGAAACAGGATATCTGACAGTAAGGCAATTATATATTTTGGCAGTGACCATGAGGTTCCATAAATCAGCCTTAGGTAACATTGTTCCGTCCGCAAGGTCTGTGCGACGCAATGCCTGGGCTACCCCCTATACGAAAACAAAGTTTGCCCAGCGTTCATTCTACTTCAAGGGCCCTTTTCTATACCAGCATCTTGATAGCTCCCTTGATATTTTATCCACATCACGCTTCATATGCAAACGCAAAGTTACGGACTGGTTAGCTTCCTTAAACTACAATACAACTGAAAATGTACTGACAATTAACAAATGACTTGACGGGGCCTGCTTCTTGGCCTGACGGTTGGACTATCATGCCATCTGCAACATGCCAACTGACACATTGCCTCTATGTGCTTTTGGATGACTGGGAGTCCAACTGGTCAGTTTGTCGAGAACCAGGCCCCCTAACAACGAAATAATAACCCTAGATATTCCTTTACCAGAATCAGACTAATTATATATGTGATGGACCCACCTTTGTTCAAGTACCTAACTTGCATTCTATTTACACGTACCCGCACAACCCCACGCACACACTCCCCCGCTCACACGGACACACACACTCACACATACAAACGAACACCCCCATAAACAGCCTTTTCTCTCACTCACCCACAACTGATAAGCAAATACACGCACTCGGACACAATTGCATATGTTTGTTATATTATATTCAATTACTCATCTACGCCTAGAATTTATTTTATTTATTTTTAGTTGTTTTTTTTTTACTTAATAAGTTGATACATGCATGTAATAAATATGATATGTAGTTATTAAATTTTGTACGTTCTGAGAGTAGACACTGAACCTCACAACACAGGCTCCCCTAGTGTGAGATTCAGGGTTCCTTAGCAAATGTGAAGTAACATCCTAAGTTAATATGTACTCGTACTTAACACTCTATTATTACTATTTCCTTCACATGTTTTGTATTTCCTTACGCTCAAATAAACTTATTATTATTATTATGTTAGACAGAGAGTACACGATAGCGAATGATGACGTCATAGTTCGTGTTCGCCGTACACATTCAATACAAACTGTTGTTTTGCGAGAGAGGGATAGAGCATCCTCCCCTTTTTTATTGTTTTTATATATCCGAGATATAAACTTTTATTGTTTATATCTCGGTAGTTTAATGACCAATGTTTTTTTTTTTTTTTTTGTTTAAGTATATGTATTATATTTAGTATGTTACCAATTATAGTAGATTGTTATACAAGGGGCTAAAAAGACCCATTGTAACGAGGTAGATTTTAAATAGAAACCGAGTTACAATGTGTAACCGGTTTCTATTTAAAATCTACAACAACAAAACCTAAAATCTACAATGTGTTTTTAGCGCCGTGTGTTACACTCTACTTTTCACTACGAGTGCGAGAAAATAAAATAATCCAATACAATAATTCAAAGTTTATTTTAATAAAAATGAAATGTACAATTTGTACAATTCTGGATATTTAACGAGATGTTTGCAAAGAGAATGTAAATATATTCCAAAGAGATTTCTACTACTACTTTACTATTTCTACTTTTGAATAAAGACTGTTTCGTGTATGTAGGCTCTTTGGTAACGGATAAAAATTAAAAAACTAAATTACTTTTTCCCCTAGAGCTTAAAATATGCTATTTTTTCACCGCTTTACTACGCTACAATGACGGACTTTTAGAGCAAGAGAAGTGGAAAAACTATTAAGTATTGCTATGAAATAAAATTCATGCATATTCCTTGTTAAGAGCTAATCTTGTATATTTTTGTATCGTTTTAAATGAGTAACAGTCTGCTGATGTCTAGGAACGTTTCGAGAAGGCTTGTGATTGTTCAAATCATTCCAATGTTGTCTCTTTATACGTAAGTTAAATTATAGAATTATATTAGTAGGTATATAGTGAAATACGCGTCCAATTCGAGACTAAAGTCTTGGAAGTTATTTTGTTGCGTGCCATTCAGATGGGCATTTCTTAGTGAAATACTGTTAATCTTTTTGGCTGTTCGAAATTTAAATTTTGTGAGATATGTACCAAAAATTGTAAATTTAGTATTTGTTTCGATTTTTATTTTTTCATTGTATAGCATTGTTTCAATGCTCAGTCACAAATTAACTTTTTTTAACATTTTTATCAGTTAAATAGACGTAATTAAGCAACATTCCGCCAATTTCCAAACTGTTTCCGTAAAGTTGGACATTCCCGTATTTTCAAAATCTGTGATTTATTAATAATACTTTTAACATTTTGACGGAGTGTTGTCTGGTCAGATGATGTCATTTCTAGTGAGTGTTAAAATATTGACGTTTGATATAAAGTTTTTTTAAATTCTCACATTATATTTAATATTTTTACACGTTTGTATACTTTCCCCACACTCGTTCAGATTCCTTAAACTAACATGATAATTAGTCATTGAGTGGCTTTATGCAACATCTAAAATAACTAAGCATTTTTTACATTTGTTAATTATTAATAAATTCCCGACCAACGGTTTGAATTATCCCGATCGTGTCAAATCCTGACATTCAGTCTTTATACGACTCATTAGAAACATTGCCATTTTATTAATTATTATTAATAGTTTTAATTGATTTCATATTGAGTAAATTGATATCCATTATGTCAGAATATTTGCTTATTTATATAACTGTTTTTTATATAATACTTTTATTCATGTCAGTTATTAAATATAAATATTTATAGTCAATTAAACATTATTTTATATTTATATACCGTTTATAACTTTTTTATATACGCGATAAATCTGCTTATTTTTGTTGTTCTGAATGGATGATGATCACAAAAACTTAATATCATTTACCTAATATGTACTAGGTACAGCTCTATTATGAATATATTATTTCCAACTTTATATAAAACGTCGATGTAGTTTGTTAGTATTTATTGTAAAACAAGGAACGCGTTCACGTATTAGCCTAGTTGTAAGTGTAATATAAGTAATAATTATATTTATATGTCCGCACGCAGCGGGTACTACGTTGTGAAATGACGGTAGTTGCATTTTATATTGTGATCTGTTGCTGTTTGGTTAGTAAAGATTGTGTTGTGTCGTTTACATTGTCTTTTATTTTGTTACCCTATTTTTTAAATATCTTATATATTGTGTAGGTAAAATTTATTATATTTATAAATAAGTCAGTAATAAATTCAATTCAATTAAAATTAAAATTTCGTTAATTGAAACCCATCCTGCATCGACTCTGGTGGAAAGGTGCCCATAATGCAAGCAGAATTGCCACGCTGTATGGCAATAGCCAACCTTTTTTTCATATTTAAAATATATTTTTTTAAATAAATAAGTAATAATCATATTTTTTTTATATTTTATAGTATGTATGAACATTCAGGTTTGAGACGTCGGAAAAATTAAATAGTTATACATGCTGACTGTTTAAATACTAGTAATATTCAAGTTTATATTAATTAGTGGTTATATGAAACCTATTAAGAAATTAAACCAAAATAAATTCTAAAAAAAATAAGAAAACCTCTGTTAAAGTTTTTCCTAAGATTCCAGAATGTACGTACGGCGCGCACTCTCACGCACCGCGCGAGCGCAAGTCATATGACTACGTCACTGTACGTTGCGTACTGAAACTTAATGCCATCCCTTGCTTAGAAAGTGCAACACCAAGATATATAAGGCCAAGATGCTAAAAGGCCTTAAGGATGTGATCTTATCCTCGCAGTGCTGAGAACTGAGATTTGGAATGCTTTTACTTCATATTCAATGAGTATAATCTCTCTAGATCAAATCTCATTATTTGAGATTGTCATGTTTCAAGAAACTTATACAAATGTAGAGGAAATGAAAACAAATACAATCGTGTATTATTTTTATATTATCATTATTATAGTTTCAATATCTACCATTTTAACAAACATTGAAATTCATCTAATCTTACATTCTATAATACTCAGACAATCAAACACGAATCGACAGATTACAACCGGTGTAAAATATTTAAGTACACGAATATAAAACAGTACATATTTTTATATATCTATCATTTTAGTTTGTTATCAAATGGATGAAGCTAGATACGACTTGCTAATTTTGTTTTTCGGTACCTACATAGAAAATCAAAACTTAACAAAATATTTTATAATTGGATCAATACATATTTATAGAGAAATATATATACATATATTATTATTATTTTTTTGGATAAAATAAAAATACTCATAAAACCAATATAATATAAATGGCTTATTAATAGTATATAACATATTAATAAAATTGTAAATATATTATTTTCAAATAAGTAGATAAGAATAAATGGTTAATTTGTAGATGAACAGTAAATATAATGGTGGTTAATATAATAATCGGTAAGTAGGTTAGATAGAAAACTTTTTTTATATTCGAACAAAATAACTCCTTGTCTTGTCCTTATGATACGTAGGAACATTTGTATAAAATATATTAATTACAATAATAATATCACAACTTATCTAAATAGTTGATAATTTATCATACTAGCATATATTACATTACCGTAAACAACATTTTAAATTTCAACACGCGTTGAAATAAACACAATATTACAACCTAGGTACATGCATTACATTTCAAAATGTAATATTCTATGATCTACTACTAAAGTCTATAAAACTTCATTTTAATACAAACCAAATTTTTGTCACACATAAAACTAACGATAAAGTTACTTCTATTTGAGAATAAAATATGTTAGATTAGCTGCTATTATAATAATAAATGCACTGGTTTACGTCACAAACAAATTACCTAAATTAAAAATATATACAATTCGAATATCAGTATCACATTTTAATCTATTTACTACCTAATATTCCTACTTTTTGGAGATATTAAGATGATTGTGGAGTGTTCTATTATTACCAGTACAGCAACCATTTATCCGTACAACAAGACAAACTAATTAAAAAAAATTTGACATATACACAGACGAAATGAGAACCTCCTCCTTTTTTGAGGTCGTGTAAAAAATATATTTTTATGTATGTATTTTAAGGCAGAGAGTAGGGTGGCGCCGCTGTATTATTATTATATCTATTATTTTAACCGAAATAAACACCCAAACGACTAAATGTCCACGCTTCCACGTTTATTTCTGTCAAAATAACAGCTATTGTTAATACATTGTAATATCTTATGAAGCTAAAGGAAGAATATTTAATTTTGTCAAAGTAATTTCTATAATTTTATCATCCAAAAAAATGGTGCCGCTGTCTAGCTCGCACGCGGCACCATCCTACTTTTGCCTAGCTTAAGAATCAGTTGCATCCTGTTGTATATATAAATGCACTCTTCACAATCGTCTTAAACAAATCATTCAATAAGTATATATTACTAGATGACCTAGTACTTCTTATCACCTATTAATGAGTGGACCCGATATTTTCTCAACGTTTAAACCTTCCCTGGACTACGACAAACATTTCAAAACCAAAATCATCTAAATCGGCCCAGCTGTTCTCGAGTTTTAGCGAGATAAACGAACATCAATTGATTTTTATATATTTATAGAGATAAGATCTCACAAATGACAAATCAAACTCAATCTCACTGTTATTACTACATTAAGTAGCTACGTTCAGTATTATAATTGTCATGCAAATAATTAATTCTCATATTTTACACAAAATAACATCACAACAGTTCACTCGAATATAGACTCCTTCATTTCAAGATTATGTATTTCGAAAACCTATACGATTTTTACCATAATACCTAACTGCAGCAGCCAGCAGACATGTAGAATCTATTCCATAGATTTCACTAGACTTCGTAGAGTCTTTATGTATACCTATACTGTCTTTTCCACCAATCTTTTATAATTTATTTGATATGCTACACATTAGTATCACATACAGCCACATGACTCTACCACCATGTTCGGTAGCGTTTTCTGTGTGACAGTGTTGGTAGAGTCGAGGTAGAGCAGCTGCAGGGAGCTGAAGGTGTTCGGGGCACAGCAGGGCTTGAACTCCGCCTTGCGATCTGATACCGTGTAGAAATACTTCTGTGGACAAAAGAGTCGGCGTTTACTATGAGCGAATCAACAATTTTTTATCCGACCGCGTAAGAAGGGCTATATTTTTCGAATGTATATATGTAATATTTATGTTTCTATAGGATCTTATATGATTCTATATGCCTTCAGCCTAAACGGACGACCGATTTTGATGTGCGAGATGCGAGGCTATATTTTTGTTATAATAATTATACAACAGCTCTTACAAAAATAAAAAAATAAGTTTTTTGTAACCTCCTACTTTTTCATAATAAGCAAGTGATTTTACTAGAATTATTCTAAAGCGCATTTATAATCCTTTACAGCGATTACTTTCTCACAAAAAACGTACACTCAAAAACGTATCAAGCGTAACAAAATCGTAAATTAGACTGCAAACCTCTATTCAACCTCAACAGACTTCAAAATACGCATTTTCGTTTACTTGAATGACATGTTTTCACCAGTTATTTAAAAAAAGTACTGTACCGATTTTGATAAATATTATATGGGACCACCTCTGAAGTATGACCTACCAATTAAAAAGAGAATCATCAAAATCAATTAATAACTGACAAAGTAATCGCGCAACAAACATACAAAAAACAATCGTCACTTAAAAAATGGAAAGATAGTAAACTTACCCTGATGATATTATGATGGTAGCTATTCGCTAGGGTGACCGCACTGATAGGCGCACAGGTCCCCTTACAGAAGTAGGCGTGGTATCCCTCCGGCCTGATGATCCAGTCGTCCCAGCCCAGCTCCTTGAAGCTGACGTAGAGAGGCTCCCGGCAGCACTCGGTGGAGGCAGGGGTGCAGTCTGCAGCACGCCCCCGTCGACGCTTGCCTGCGTACTTCGTGTACAGCACCAGGAACGGACGGTGCTTCTCGTGGAAGGAGAGAGGGGCTCGCCGCAACTGGAATTAAGGACATAGGTACATGGTAAGTTACGACGCACACATAGGGCTTCAGGATCGGTTCAAAGGGCGCAGCTATCTTAATCGCGCATCACATTTTTAAATATATAAAATCACTGGTAAGGGATATTATAAACATATATAAATATGAAAATATTTGATAAATGAATGTTTATATAGAGAAACAATTTAAAAAAGGTTCTCTTTGATATCTTTTAAATTGGCTAAGAAGAAATTATTATTGGAGTAGGAAAATATAATTATGTTTTTTTCTCTATTCAAGAATACACAAAAATATTTCATGCGTATTATCTGAGGCTAGATATGAGCAGCTTCTACAACTGTATTATAGCCAGGATTGATATGGTCTGTTTGCAGCTTGCTCTTTTTCTAATCTTGTGTATCCTATTCAGTAAGATACTATTGAACCTGTACGAAGTTTTCAACTGCTAAGAGTTACAGTTTATGATCATAACCGATGGCATTATCTTGTTTCGAAGACCTTGAACCATTTAATATATCTGCACCAGGGAATGATTAAGTACTCGTAAATATGATCGTTAAGGCCAGCTCTAGGGTATCATGTAAATATTAACCTGGCAAGTCCTGCAAGCGACGTGTAGCGTGTGCAGCCTCTCCCGTCCCTCGAGCCACACGCGCACTGCCCAGGCCAGCTCCACGCGCACCCACCCCTCGCCGATGTCGGTCTCCTTGATGGCGATGGGCTTCGTCTTCTTGAACTTCTGTTGACTGTCCCAGTGCGCCGCCTCAGATATTACAAACGTTTGGTTGTACTCGTCCATTGGATCTCGCTCCTGGAATAACAACAAATATATTTAAAAGTGGTTTTTATTCTTAGTTGCAAATAACTTAAATTTTAATAGTATTAAACGCAGTTCCTTGACCATTGTAGTGTTATTTTTAAACACCTACACGAAGATTCAGTATAACAGCCTTCTTTTTGACCGGGGGCTAAAAACTATATAATTGCCTAAGATATAACTTAGGCAACTATATCGTTTTTAACCCCCGACCCAAAAAGAGGGGTGTTATAGTTTGACGTGTGTATCTGTGTCTGTCTGTGGTATCGTAGCTCTCAAACCGGATGGACCGGTTTTGATCTAGCTATTTTTGTTTGAAAGAGAATTTCATCGAGAGAGTTCTAGCTATGTTTTATCAAAATCGGTCCAGCCGTTCTTTTTAAATCGAGGGATTTTGAGTTTTCTAAACATAAACTGTTCTTTATTGACTTAAACTTTAGTAGCAGAAAACGTAGTTCCTAGACCATTTTAGTTTTATTTTTCAAACATCTACACGAAGATTTGAACTCAATTCAATTCTATTATTATTAACGGGATATTTACCGTGGTTCGCATTAATTTTGATCCAAGGGATCTGCTTCATGCCGCATCAAAGAACACATAAAGGCAGTAAAGAATAATGAAACGCACAAATCTGCCATAGCTGAGCATCTGGTGGACTCAGGACCTAATCATTGGATAGAATTTCACAAGCCGGAAATCGTGTCTACTGAACGTCACTACAAACCTAGGCTGGTGAAGGAAACCATTGAAATCATGAAATGCCCAAATTTCAATCGAGATGATGGTTTTCAACTAGCCAGTGCATGGAATCCAGTATTAGGTAGGTAATCTTAGAAATAAAGATACGCGTCCAAAATGTGTCCAAAAGAAGACATGGAGTGATATTGTGAGTGTGTTTTGTAGGGATTATCAATCGAGTTCGAGTGCCAGTGATAACGCTCTTCGCAGTAAAAGTCAAAGAAAGAGGGTAGACAGAGATGTCTGCTCTTAACCGTATCATCTAACCGCATTCTTCAGTCGCCCGTGAACATGATGCATGTAACTGTGCCGAAATATCGGGAGCTCAAAATTAACGCGAACCACGGTAAATATCCCGTTAATAATAATAGTGTTTTAATGAATAACCGTGATAGTTTAAAAAAGTGTTTCAATTCTATTCTAACATCATCATCATCATCATCTCAGCCATAAGAAGTCCCCTGCTGGACATAGGCCTGGATGGATTTCCAAAAAGACCGATTGGAAGCGACTTGCATCCAGCGTCTTCCCGCTACTTGTATGAGGTCATCTGTCCATCTCGTGGCTGGTCTTCCTACGCTGCGCTTGCCGGTACGTGGTCACCACTCGAGAACCTTTCGGCCCCATCGGCCATCAGTTCTGCGTGCTATGTGCCCTGCCCACTGCCACTTCAACTTACTAATCCGCTGTGCTATATCGGTGACTTTTGTACGGCTACGTATCTCTTCATTTCTGATTCGATCTCGTAGAGAGACTCCGAGCATAGCTCTCTCCATAGCTCGTTGCGTGACATAAATTATACGAAAATTATTCTAACATAAATAAATAGTCTTATTTTTTCTAACATAAATTATACTAAAACAAAAAAATGAATATCTATAAAACCGAATAATTGAAGATTATTTAAAATTCTAATTCCATTCTTGAATTCTATCCTATGCTTTTTAATATTTCCCAACAGGGCTGTGGGGAATTGTTTTTCCAGTGTAGTGTCGTTATAAAATATGGGATTGTAAATTTGGTCGAGGCTTTTTAGTGCAGCCATCAGAGGCGTCAGCAAATAGACGTGAGGTTTGCCCCCAGAATTCGTGGCCCTATTTACAGTAAGTCTTTGGGTTTACCTTATAGAACCAGAGCTCCACGACGTTAACTTCTTCAGGCTGCACGTCCGGCGGAAGTTCAAATTGCAGGCACTTGAACGGATACCGACCCGACGTCAAGCATTCCCCTGGAACAACGCAGACCATACACGTTAAACAAGTTATAAATTTTTATACTACAAGTAAGTTTAGCTTAGTTACGGAACTAGTCACTATATCAATTTGTTTGATGAACTGAATGTGACTAGTTCACTGAATCGATGGTGAAACATAGCTAAGACTAGAACACTCTCAACACATTCTCTATCAAACAATAAAAACTAGATTAATAGGTCCATCCTTTTTTTATTCGTTACAAAACTGGACTTATACATATACAAATCCATTTAAGAGATACAATGCCATAGACAGACACACAGATACACATGTCAAACTTATAACACAAAAATTATATTTGTTTTGGGCGTTTGTTTTTAACTAAGTTGTATTGATTTGTTTATTTATACGGTTTGGTTACTCGTTAACTGAGCAGAAATGTACGTAAAAGAAAAGATTATGCCTGAGCCGTCTGGAAAATGCAGTGCCACTGCCAACAAATGGCCGTGAATAAGAATATAGGTACATTGGATTATCACTTTGACTAGTTTGAACGTTGACTCTGTTAATCTTAAAATTTTACAATAATAAGCACAACAAAACAACTAAACAAGATAAGTTTGTTGCTTTGCTATTTGGGTTACGGTACCACATGGTACATACCTCAGGTTTCCGCGAATAATATTCATTGAAATTTATCCGATTTCTATAAAATATACGGGATACGTCCGTTAAAAATTATATTTTAATTAATGTTATTTCATGTGTCTCCTTTTTTTAATCATATAACAATAAAAAAAAACATATAAACATTGTTAATAATTTTATCTACACGCTTTTGCATAATTGCTTACGAACTTTATTCTATACGTGTTTGTTAATGACAAAAATATCGGACATGATGAACATTTCTAAACGTTAAGTTCCTAAAAAATCCCGACGTCTGATCGAAGTCGAAGTTCATCGGGAAATACGTAGTATACCTTGAATAATCCAAACACATGAATATAATAGCAGGCACTATAGGCACGTTAGGCCACACTGACCCTTGCTAATTGGACCAAGGAATGACCCGGGGTAAAGATAACAGACGGACGTGTGTGATGTTGTGTACCTTGCGTTATCGCTTCCCCACGACGCGACGCGCCGCGAGATACTAACTTTAAATTCCGAGTAAATCTGGCTTTATCTTGAAACGTTTTCTTTTCAATTCTATTTCTTTTCTTTTCATGTATATATCTGCGATTGACCACCTACCAGCCAGCAGGTGTAACTTATAGTGAAAGATAAAATGGACAGAAATAATAACTAGTGCTATTTAAAATAGATAAAACGGCAAAACAGAATTTATTAATTATTACTCTATAATAAATATTTGATTACTAGTGATGAATATAGATGCTAGAGTTTTTCATTGAATTAGTTTTCGTGATTAATTGAGTATCTATTACTTTTTTATAAACATACACGAAACGACAAAAATAAATTGAATATTTTGATTTCCTACTCTTGGAATATGACTTGTGTATACTAAGTGTGTTAGTTATAGGTCTCTGTCTGTCTCAGTTTAATACCTACATTATTATTTATTACACTTACGTACAGATTTCCTTGTTTACCAAATATATTTTGTACATTATCTTTAAAAAATACGCGTGTAGGTAAATATTATTCTCGCTACCTATCAATATCTCGGAACAATTAAGATTATTTAAATGTATGCAAACATTCACTCCTCATTGCGCGTGGGAGACAGAGACAGTCCAAGGACTGAGTTAGTTAAAAAATAAATATGTAGTTTTCGATAAGATTCACACAGAAAATGACCACAAATTATAATATTGTTTATAGGTAAGCAACACACGTCTGCTCAAAGATATTTTATATCGTTTATTTATGTGTATCTCCAACGTAAATAATTAATAAAATATGTCTAAACATAAGACTAAAACCTACAAGATGCTTCTAGTGTGAATGTGTCAATCGTCATGGTTGCCGAATTGTTCACGAATCCAAATCATACCTATTTAACTTGTGTTATGACAATTAGAAGCGAGAGGTCGCTCCTTATCGCTCAGGAGTAACATCTTAAATGACCCGAATATAAATAAATAACTTGATTAAAACTTACTCATTCGGTTCCCGCGTGATACAGAGATTTTGTGTCGTGGTTCCTTTGAAACTGCTATGTAGTCTGCGTACCTATTGTTGGCGCCGGATTCAACATACACAAATTGTGTTATCTTTTTTTTAATGCAGAAATAGCTTTGCGCTTGACCGCCAATTCGCCTGATGTTAAACGACGTTGCGGTCTAAATTGTATCAGCACGTGTTAGAAATTGATGATTAAGAATAGGCTCAAAGCGCGCAGCTATCTCTCTGTCACGCATCGCAAAGTCTCTTGTATAACTGATGATCTGCTATTTTGTAAACAATATACACCTAAAATTGATTTTATTGACCCCTTGAAGTGCGTATTTATTTCAGTAATCAGAATGTTCACGTGATAAAACTGAATTAGTTTCGGGTCGAGAGGTCGCCACTAGACAATTTTTAATATCATGTTTGTTCTACTTAAGCCCATTAATTAAAAATAAGTTCCGTGTTCATTTATCTCGGCCGTTGACAAATCGTTCAAAGATATAGTGGTTGAAGTTCATCGTTTTTATATTATTGTACACGTGTTTCGTGATTTGAGGCACAATTTCTAGTTATTTCGCATTTTTACGTATTGCACGGATACCTATAGGGATTATAAAATTGTATGAATGTATAGATTTCTACATCTAACGTTTATCTTTACGATATTATTGGCTCTTATAAACTAGATCATGTGTTTTATACCCGACATGTTTTTTTTTAAATGTCTGTTACCAACATTATGGGCAAATGCCTAAAACACATGAGCCGCACTGACCGTGCGGATATAATAGAAAAAGCGGACTGATGGAGCCGGAAGATATGAACTAGAACTTCATTATGGAACATCGTATCATAGCTGTGTTTGGATTTGTTAGAGAAGTATTGTAATGAACTTTGACCACAATAATTTGTAGCGTGTTTTTTTAGATATAAAATTTAGAAATTATTACATCCACTCTTTATTTAAATAAAACAATTCTTACAGGAATTGTTTTTTCAATAATAATGTTTTCGAAACAATAACCAAAACTCTTGTTACATAGCAGTTAGGTGTAGAGCAATCCCCCCCCCCCCCTTCCCCTCAATTACTTATCGTGCCTAGGTCTCAAAATTATCTCGGTATAGGTAATTTACTAGAGATAACAATTCTGGGGAACCCTCAGTATTTCAAATAACATACTAATACAATGTTTTATAAAGGTCTGTTAGGTATCTCTGCGGCGTTATACCGTACTACCACTATCCGTACTCCTAGGTATAAAGTAGAATAAGAATAGAAACCTAAATAACCATTCATAGCTATAATGATTCCATTGCTGGACGTACATACTCGTATATCGCCGACCGATTGTTAATTTTGATAATCAGTCGGTTACTTGGATTGTAGTCTAAACGTACCTATATACATAGCTAGGCTGATAGTTGGACAATATTACTTACTATTTTCCTATATTTTGGAAAAATTTATAGATTTTATTGAACAATGATAGGCTACGTTTGACCGATGACTCACTTGATGTCAACTTTGGGGCGTGTTTAGTGCTTATTTAGAAGAAACCAATTTATTAGAAACCAATTTATTTTAGAGAAGCCGAAGGACGTGCAGATGTGCAGCAACAAATAGCCGTTAGCTTAGAATACTTGTTACATTATTCTCTAGATAATTAGGTACACAATTTCTACTTAACTGCAGTCTGTATCAAAGGCAGTCTCCATAACTACCACAGGCGTAACGTCTAGGTAATCTAGGTCTTAGTCTAGGTAAGCTCATGATGACTCTGCATTCAATAATTACGGGCAGGCCATGGGTCATTGTTTATAAAATAAATATAACAGAGTTTCCACCATGTCGCATTAATAATGTTTCTGCTTTGAAAACGGTTGATAATAACAAAAAATAGGCAAGTATATAATATAGGCCACGCAGTTATATAACGCGAAACAATCGGATTATGTTTATTTATATTAAATTAGAGATAAGTGAAAAGTTGTTTCTGGGATTTTCGGGTTAACTAACCATTTTTGAAGTTGTCTGTCTTTTTTTCTCGCGTCTCATTTTTCAGTCGCTGTTTTGTCTAAATAATGCAAATTTTATTAGTAACTAAATAATCTTGACTTAATTATTTCTCTATCCATGTCTATACACAACCACACAAATTTACAAAGGAAGACTTCCGTCAATGGCTGTGGCGCGCTATTCCCTGAGTTTTACTGAATATCATTGTAATTAAGTGACCTCTCAAAATACAATTTAACCAAATCTTATATGCAGTACAGGTTGCCCGCAATATGTGATAAAGATGGCTTCGAGACACCAGTTGTCCGTTCCGCACTGAATCGATCTTCGATCTATGGAATATTGACTGAGTGAATTACTTTTTTTTCTACATTTATAGGGTTCCGTACCTCAAAAGAAAAAAAACGGAACCCTTATAGGATCACTTTGTTGTCCGTCTGTCCGTCTATCCGTCCGTCCGTCCGTCCGGGTATCAAGACCTGTAACTCGGAAACGCGTGAAGGACAAAGGTATAGAGTTGAAATGAAAACCATAAAACCTATGGGGTACTTCCCGTTGACCTATAACTGTGAAATTTGGCAAGAAGCATTGTCATATAGTAGGTACACATAAAGGAAAAAATCCGAAAACTGTAAATTCTTAATTTAATCACAAAAAGTGCAATCTTTATGCAAGGAAGGAGGGTCCAAATTTTAAAGTGCTTTACCCGTATCATGTGGGATACCATATGAAAGAGCTTCATTAGCGCAAGCTAAAACAGGTTTTTAATTATTTTTACGATGTTTAATTTGCGGTTTGTGACGAAAAATTAAAAACATATATATAATTTCCCCCTTTTATCTAGATACTATAGTTTGTACGGAACCCTCAGTAGGCGAGTCTGACTCGCACTTGTTCGGTTTTATTCAGCAAGTTGACAGTTATGGGCGCGTAGTGGCGTGTGGAAGTACGGTATCACGTTTAGCGCTCGTGCTTATTTCTTTGCGATAAGATGCCGGCGCGTGCGCGTGCGAAACGCGGAATGTAAACAAACATTACGATCTGTTATACAATTTAATTGATGACTAATAATGATAGTGAAAAGTTTGTTACTGCGTTTTACATGAGTTTTATAATAAACATAAGATTTGCGATGCGTCGGGTCTCTCGTCTCACCGGCCGGCTTGGCGTGGCGACACTGGCGACGCGCGGACGCCAGCAAAGGCACGATTGAAAACGCTCTACCAATAATGAGAAAGTATAATTTAACAATTTCGAGTATGTGTTCTATATGTACAGAATATTTTATCTTTGTGAATGTAAATGTTTTTACAGCAGCGTCTCAGGAAGTATATTTGCGCTGCGTTCCGCGGGTCGCAGAGCAGCCAATGCGTCGCATACGCACGGTCGAGGTGCGCGGACGTAGTGGACATATGAAAAGCAATGATGGCATTCCGTGGGTCGTGGCCGACGAGAAAATTGCGAGGGTGAGCCGCGGCAGCTCGCAGCCATTCCGCGATAGTATTATTTGCGACGCCCTGCGACAGAGGCGTACGACGAGCGCTACTGTCCAGACACGAGCTCCTGCTTCCGTTTGCTATACCTATATTTTAGGTAGGCTTTCATAAAGTATCGACGGGATGTAATGTATCCTCAGAAGCTCAATGTGGTGATTACACCCCTTACACGATTAAACTAATTTCGATTTTCAAAATAATTCGAAGCGGCAAAATAGACGTCTGTGGACTTCTCAATCTAAATTAGGCTTTAGCGCGGCGACATTGAGTCTTTATATCAAAATCATTATGTTCGTAATTGTTGGTATATGAGTATCGGTCAACCCAGGACACTATATTCGTGAATTTTGTTTTAGACTTTACGTCCACGTGATGGAAAGTCATTGTAGATAGGAAATGCTTTGAATTAGAAGTTCCTACGATTTACAATTTAAATTATGAAACAGAAAAATGCAACAAGGCTGCCCGATGCTAAATTGGAAGTGGGCTGGTTATTCACCCGAGCTACTTGACTGGCAGAGAGTGGCGACATTGTACTTTGGCCCCCTAAAGGAGCCAAGCGAGACAAAGGAAGACCTTGAGAAGTTGGTGCAACGACATTTTCGAGACAACAGGAATGGACAACATGGAAAAGGTCTGAGTAAATATTTCAGGCAGGTCAGAAGTGCCCAGATTTGGATACCCCGAATTTTATTTAATCAAGTATCTCACCAATTTTTTTTTTAGTAAATAGTTCTACGTTTGACCACCAACTCGCCTGATAATAATAATAATAAAGCATTTATTCCAGAAAAAAAGTATAATAATACATATTAAATTTTCTGCCAAACTGTAAAATAGTTTATAGGTTTATTGGTTTGATTATTGATGGTAAGCGACGGTGTGGCCGAGAATGGAACAGGCCATAGTTCTCAGGAAACAGAAATAAATGTTTAAGAAACTTAAATATTTAAGAGAAAACTCGGTCATAGGATTGTTAAGATATAGAAGCCGAGAGTTTATGGACTGAAACGTTTATAAAACTATAATTTATTTATTATCTTCTTAAGGAAATCTTTAGGTCCAAAATACTCGAACTGACGAGGGCATATGAAAACACCAATGAACGTTAAACGAAAAAGTTAATTAAATACGTCTCAATCCATCAGTCTATTTATATTTATAACAAGTAGATAGAGAGATACATAATATAATCTCTGCCTATAAAGATGGGAAAAGATGATGATAGGGTAATATGTATCGTCTGGCTATTAAATAATTCTGATCACGAACCGTTTAGCTTGCAACACCATCGACAAGAGCCAAGCTTTTAAAATAATGAATTCAAAATATCTGCATCCTTGATCAATTAACCGTATGTATCAGTGTTGCGTAGGTCGTTAGATCGAAGTCCACGAGTGAGCAGCCTGACCTGCTTTATTTATATATAGAAACAAATCGCTGATCAACAGCAAAAATCAATAATTCATCAAAATAAACACGTACATAATGCCGTGACACGCGTGCATGTAGATTTACTACGTTCAAAGGTCCAACTCAGTTCTATTTTTAGCAATTTGTAAAGAAAACTGGATATTTCATACGAAAAGCAATACAGAAATGACCTTTGATTAGATTTGTATACAGAAGACGTCTGAAACGTGTATTAAATCAGGTTATAATGACATTTCCCTGTATTCTCTGTTAGAACACGTGTCTGCCCAAAAGTAGTAAGTTGTATGTGCCTCGTCATCACATCATCAACGTGAGCATGTCAGTTGTCAGTTCACTGCTATGTGTCCACGCACCCTAGGAAACTTCACATGGTTCGGCTTTATGCTTTACGCAACTACATGCCACCAGCACGGTCATGCTCAACTCATATAGCGATACAAAGTTGGCTCGCGCCCGTTTTTATATTGTTTTTTTCTGCCATTAAGAAAGTGACACAAAAGTAGAAGAGACTGTTAAAAATATCACAATTTATAGTTGGATCATTGCAACTTTTGTTTCATACTCTTACAGAAAAAACAAGATAAAAACAAGCGCAAGCAATCTTTGGATCGCTATAAAAGTTGAGTGTAGCCCCTCGACTCCTTCCGCAAAAGGTCGGTCCATCTGGCTGCCGGGCACCTTCTCTATGTTCGCCAATACGCAGTTTCCACTCTAGAACCAATTTATCCCCATTTGGAACTATGTTAGTCTATTTCGTTCTTTGTCGGAGAATCTCATTTCCGATTTTGTCTTTTAAAGAAATCTTAAGCATATTCCGCTCCATAGCGACTTCAAATCGATGGGCTAGCTTTACTTTAGTATCCAGTTGTCCACATTTCAACTTTGTAGCTAAGTGTTTCACTTATGCCTCTATCCTCGTAGCATCGCAACATTAGTCCATCCCATATATCAACAAAACAATTTCAACATAATTACCAAGAAATATAATTATATTTTCTGTTATAAAATGTTTCTCAGTGCTACGCTAATCTATATAGTCTTGGTTCGACTCTGAATAGCAGCAATATCTAGTATTTACTAAGTATAGAATTTGTTTTATGGTGTACACATAATATATAGATATAATGTGCCGTATTTGATCGATCTGTTGTGCTCAAAAAACCGGATTAGTTCGGTAAAAACCTCATTAGTTTACAGTGTACAACAGATGAGTATCGTTTTTATTTATTTGTTCTTAGAACTAACGCAAACACAACATTTTTAATACATCGTTACTACGAGTATATACTCGTACATAGATAGAGTACCTATATAATAAATATATTAATATCCGTGAAACCATTTTGGAGAATAATAATAGCTACCCCGTAGGTGGAGATACATTTTTTGTGCTTTTTTCACGCTTCTTTCTATTATTTTTTTTTACAAAGTATCACAAACGTTGAAAAGGAAAATCGAACGAAGAATTTCTTCTTTCTTCCTTTGGTCTAATTGTGTCAACAGAGTTTTTCGTCCTAAAATAAGTTTATGTTTGACTACATTATATTCTCAATTTTTTTCTAGATTAGGGTAGAGGGTTAAGAAAAGTTAGCGCACAATTACCCACTAAATCTGTTCTAATAACTCTACCACTTAGTAAAAGCTTAGCTCAGGTTCTACATTTCGCTAAATAAGAGTTGGTTTTTAACCGACTTCATAAAAGGATTCAATTCAAGATACAGGCTTTACCTAGTTTGGTGTTCTTATGAACCTGTAACTTTCTGTAATTTTCTTAATAAATTATTATTATAAAAAAGGACGAGGGTTTCTCTGTTTGTCACTCGATTACTTCGCAAATTATGAATTGATTTTGATGATTCTTTTTTGCTTAGTATGTAATACTTCAGAAGTAGTCCCACGTAAACAAAAGTGCGTATTTTGAAGTCGGTTGTTTCAGTATTTTTTAAACTACTATGTTTATTATGAGTCCATAAGTCCAGTACTCCCTGACCCCTTATCCTGAGGTGTCAAGTATGCGAGTCGAGATATCTGCAATTTATTTATTTATGTTTTCGCATTTTACGTGCACATGTATACGTTCGTGAGAACAGATAAACGCATTTAATTACTTTATATGAGTATGAGTAATACTTAAATCCAACAAAAGACACGTGAGTTGTGTGAATTTTTGAAACCGGACATACTGAAATGGTTAAGAATAAGAATATTTATTAACTTATATTTTGTTTTACTATTAGGAGAAATGAAAATTTATTGTTATTCTTTTTTATAGAATTTTGTACACATTGGTAACTTGACATTAAATAGAAAAGACTATGATAATAAATCTCAAAAATTTAATGTCCTGACGCTACTTCTAAGCTATGCGTATTGCGTTCAACTACTTTATCGTATTCGAAATATATAAATTTTGACGTTTCTATTAAGTATATATGTCTATCTTGGCTGTATTTATATTATCATCTTGGATATCTTGTCCTATGTTTAGAATATCTATTATTTACTTAATTATTTTTTTTGTTAAGTTTTTTTAGCTACAATAATTGTCTTTATTTTTTCAGTCTGTTATATTATTTCCTCTCTTTTCTTTTGATTTAATTATTATCAAAATAAAACTCCATCATAAGTCAAATATGACAAACAAAACCTGTATGTTGATTTTTGAAAGTCGTCTGCCTCATATCTCGTGTGTATATACTTGTGTATATTTTTGAAATGTTTATTGATTGCAATTAGTACGAACTCTTAGATTACTTTATATGTGTCATATAATATATGTATATTATATTTACTTTTAGATAAACCTATTTTTAATTTATTTGAATTTGTAAATCGGAATAGCTGTAGACATCCCTATATATTTTTCTTCTATCAAACTAGAAAGTATCTCAAAACTCACCTTCAACCGGGAACACGATCTTCTGCTCCGTCCTTCCATAATAATCATCAACTTCGGTGCTCTTCTCCGTCCCTTCCCCGAAGGTGACTCCCTGCGCCACCGGCATAGGCAGGCTGTTCACCGGCAGCGCAACATCTGGCTTCTTGCTCATCCTCAACTTCTTCAAGATCTGCTGTTTCACAAACTCTATCCTCACTTCATTCAGCTCCGACACAGAGAGATCCCCACTCGCGCAACCCCCGCAACTCATCTCACCTTCCCAACTTAATAAACTAATGACTAGAAAGTGCACGATCACTCGCGATAGCATCATGGTAGATTCCTTCTCCGGAGACAGTTGAAATATGAGAGCAGATCTAGCCGCATGCGTGCGGTTGCTGCGGCTGTCGGTATGAGACTGGCTTAGGCGGCGGATAGCTGGCTTATAAACGGGGTGTCCCGAAGCTCCCGCTGGGCGCTGACTATCTTCTTGTCTCGTGAATGGCGAGGCGTGATTGGCTTACCAAAAGTTCTACAGTAAATGTGTCAAGTTCTTGCTGTTGCTTGAAACTTGAAAGCTTTTCATATAACCTTGAATTGAAAAATAAGAATTATGTTGCTGCGATAAATTAGGAAGATTATAGATTTTCTTTGATATAACGGTAGATTGAAATAGATGTTGCAGGTTTCGTCATGAATGGAGATGCTTCGCTGATGAGATGCTGTTGAATTTTACATTTAATTTTTTTGTTTCGGTTGAAATGAGAGGTACGAATTTCATCATGGTCGTACACTTATTAATGTCTTGGCTGCTTTCGTTTATTTGGCGGTTGGATTTTTAAACTATCGAGTAGCAAGGTGAGTAAATACGCCTGAAGTTAAGTTGGAGTATTGTTTATAACAGCCCGATGCCGTCAAGAATTTTGTATTTCATTGATTTAAAACCATCCTCAGTCTTAGTATCAATCGCTCTGAAAGATGAAATGTAAAATTTTGGCATCCCCAGAAAATGTGCCTTGAAATCCGGAACGCAGTACTTAATATTTGAACACTACCTTTCTTAATATTTTTTCGACCAACCTGAAGAAGTTTTCTTTAAATGAGTACTCATATTTTTGAAACAATGGATTTATCTTATTATTCGTACTAAACGTAATCCACTCTAACGGCGACCTACCTCAATGTGATTAGAATAACAAATGTCTATTTGTTCATTCATTTGAGATCTAGCTCATCAGCTGATTTCATTACAAATTACGATTATTTTTTAACCGACGAAAAAACGGAGGAGGTTCTCAAGGCGACGCGTATATTTTTTTATGTATGATCACGCACAACTTTTTACAGAATAGTCCGATTTTAATAATTATTTGTTTAATGGAAAGGGTATACCTCGAAGTTATTCCCATATAATTTTTAAAAAGAAATCCCATCCTAAGGGTGGGAAAATATGGGTGATTTATTGTTCATTAGATTTTAATGCTGAGTTGTGTAATATAAGGTAGCTATTTTAATAGTAATCAAAAATTAAGCATGCAGTAATTAGTAGACTAAAGTCACAAAAAAATATAAATAAATATTTAACCTCCGAAAAAACTGAAAAGCATAAAATAATGGACCTTTTTTATTTAACTTTAATAACTATGTCCTTAAATTAATGTAAGTATACCATAATAATTTTGAGTCGGCGCCAAAAATTTCCTTAAATTTAAAGAAATAACCAAATCAAATTAACAATGCAACGTGAAATCTCCAGCAATAAACATTGACATTCCAAAAAATGCGCTCTCCGCACGACCACTTGCAACGTAAGTAATTAATTAATTTGCTTGGCCGCCGTTTCAAAATTACTAAGGTATACTTACATTACTTTAAGGACTTAGTTATTAAAATTAAATAAAAAAGGTCCATTATTTTATGCTTTTCAGTTTTTTCGGAGGTAATTTTTTTTTTTGTAAAACGTTTTTATTTAACGTAAACACGTTACACTTACACTTTTTAATGGACTTCCAAATTGGAATAAGTTCTCAATTCGGCTGTTTTTGTGTGTTTGTTTTGTGATTACTTCGCCACTGATTTGATGTTTTTTTTTTGTTGGTATTATAGGTGGTCCCATATAAATTTTACCAAAATCAGTTCTGTACTTTGGGTTTTAAAACAAAATAACAGGAAAAATATTTCATCCAAGAAAACAAAATTGCGTATTATGAATTCGGTTGTTTCAGTTTTAACCGACTTCCAAAAAGAAAGAAGTTCAATTATATCTTTTATTATTTTAACTATAATTATTATTTCATAAATCTATAAACAAATTTGTGTTTTTTGTGATAGGTTCTTTCTTTCTTTACGTTTTAATTGCATACAGTCAAGGAAGAAAGATATAGGCAGCTTCCTTGTTTCCTTTGAGATTGAGATACATATACGAGTACGTTCTTATCCAGGTTAGCGTGAATATCTACTAGCTTTGAAAGCTTCAGTTTCGGCCACAACGTTACTTTCCCATTTGACATAGGTAGGTACATAGTACATACAAATAAATAAAGACATAACTCCTCCTTAGGCAGTCGGATAAAAAAAGGCAAACATTTGTCTACTCGACACCAGAATATGCGAGTTGTGTTGTGCAACAGCTCTGCTCAAATCCGGATTACGCGGATGATGCCGAATCGCATCAAAATATTACTATTTGATCGCTGCGCTGCGCAAGCGCACGGCGTACATTAATCAATACCTATTTACAGCCGCAAAAGGATTTTTAAAACCAGCTTTGCGAAAAAACTGACCCAAATAGCGAGATAAGTTAATGCAAACGTCACATGCAAGGAATCCAAGTTGCCAAGCCACTCCACGTACCACATGCTGGTAAGTGGTAGCATGCTCCCGGGGCGTGATTTTCACGAGCCCAGTGGTCTGCTCTTTCAATGGTGTGGTAGGCTGGGAGCTACGGAACAATATTGTTACTAGAGTGTGTTAAGATTTATCCGATTGTAATTATGTTATGGTGTCAAATGCGTTTATTGTACATGCATAAGATTACAAATGAACCATTGTCGTTAAAAGTGGATATGGAAAAATATTCTTAAAATACATAAAGAGTATTATATTTATTCATAATTCATAGACCAAAACATAAACATAAATCTCATAAGCCAAAAGTTATTCGTTTGAGAAAGGTTTGTACTGATTAGGCTAATTTTAACCAATTGCAAAGGAGGAGGTTCTATAAACGATTGTATGTTTTTTTTAAACAATGGCGAAATTTTATGTCTAACATTTTGAAGCGTCTTAAAATATCATATCTACAGAACAAAATAATTAAAATAATTAACTAATAAAAATCTAAATAATTTTCTATGTTTTTCAATTTAACAGATAAGCTAGTAAAAGCCACAATAGAAAGATCATTTTAAAAATCATTATATTGATTGAATGTTCTTTCCTTCATTGCATTTTTCCTCTACGGAATAACTAACTTGGCGTCGCACGTCATTTGCCACACTCAAGATATTCCATTGGATTCATCTTTCTGAAAATCCGCCTTTCTTTCTTTCCTTCTACTAAACATTTCTTAAAATATTTGTAATAATCTGTAAAACACTTAGCTTTTGAATAGAACCTAGTTGCAAAACTGGTAGGATAACTTCTATTACGCAGTTTAATAGATTTCATGAACATCATCTCAGCCATATTAGATCGACTGCTGGACATAGGCCTCCGCTATGGATTTCCAAAAAGAACGTCTTCCCGCCACTTGTACGAGGTCGTCTGTCCATCTCCATCTCGTGTCTGGTCTTCCTACGCTGCGCTTGACGGTGCGTGGTATTCACTTGTTTGATTTATGCCTTAACATAAATATAGGTTCGCTGCAATTTCATACACGTAGGAAAAATCCTACTTCCGTTGAGCTCTCAATCCGTTTGTCGATTAGCTCCTAGCTTATATTTTTTGCATACATTATTTTGACAGTATAATGTATGCAAAAAATATAATCGTATATATCGTGCGTCATGTTTTGTCTTAATTTAGTGTTATCTCCTAAACTATTCATAAGTTCTCATTTCATAAAAACAGGACTGAGCCAGTTTCATATCCGGACTCATTTATTTAACACATTACATGTCACTTCCCGTTACTTGTATGTTTTTAAAGTTTTTTTTAATTATTTTAACGTTCATAGTACTTTGAATTATTAACAATAAGAGAAGTATTGTCGCGCAATCATACAAATAGAAGAAAACTAAAAAACTCTCCCGTTGTATGAAAAACGCGTAATGTGCTGGCTTAGTAACTCTGACACTAGGACAGGCACTTTTCATGCCGTAACAATAATTAAAAATGAATAAAATAAGTCAAATTTGAATAACAACTTACTTATTTCGACTTACGATTTGATCATAAGCTTTTAAAAATCAAAGTAATGAAAATTTGTCATATGTATTATTCAATTTAGTACACGTCATATTGAGAGCTTGTTCCTAAAAAAATATTTTTATTTAATTTATTTTAATTCAATAACTAGCACGTCTGGACTTTAAACTCCGACTAGTAACCAACTCGCCCGCTATCTCCCGTCCTACGACCGATGGACTTTGCCCCGGATCCGTTCGTACATTGTCCATTGTTCGGCGAGCGCATGCCATGGATAAACAAACGCATCGATCTTAATCTATATAGCTATCTACGGTGGTAACGGGCCATCGTGCGTCATACTGTCAAAGAACAAGTGGAGTAAGTTAAAAAATGGTCAAGAACGTGTCTAGGCATGTGAGAGGTTTCCGTAGTACTAAAAAGAAACTACTTGGCTGTTTGGTACGATTATTTTGCAAAAAGGATCAATGTTCTGCTGCAAGGTTTTGCATGTTTTATAATCTCAACAAGTAACTGCATCATTTGATTATGATGTTGAGGGCATATTTCCGCAAGAAATTATGCGGAGAATTTTTTGAAACATTTCCTGTACAAGTAAGTTAAGAAAATTAAAAAAACACCCTAAATGAAAAATGGTTTAACCGATTTTGATTGAACATAGCTAACAACGCACTGGATCAAATCCTCTTTCAAAACAAAAAATACTAGATCAAAATCGGTACATGCTTTTGAGAGCTACATTGCAGATACATACACAGACACATAGATACACACGTCAAACTAATAACATCCCTACTTTTTAAATGGGGGTTAAAATTACTTATTTGGAGGAGCCTACGCAAAATAAAAAAATTTAACACTTTTTTTTTACTTTATAGAATTGTGTATTATTACAGATACACATTATTTTCCCCAGATCAGGGAAAAATCATAAAATACGAATAAAATGGCTGTGATATACAGACGGAAGGACAAGACGAAATTATAGGTTTTAGGAAGGTTTCTCGTAATATCACGGAACCACAAAAACCGGCTGCAGTAAAGTATACAGTCTATGACTCTTGCGGTTGAAAACTGCACAAACAATTTTGACGGTAGTCTGTTTACTTATAGTTATGCATCTGTTCATCAGAATGTCATATCTATATGACAAGGCGTGGACTATGTTTTTAAAATTTGCTAGTGCGAAATGGGGAAAATATCGCGCGATACTACAAGTAAACCTAAAGTTAGTCTATTCTGATGAACAATACATAATCATGATAGAACTTCACTAGGTAAGTTCGTTTAATCACTAATTGTATCGTGGCAAAAAGAGGACTCGAAGTACATAATATTAGTACTGGTACTACTGATATTCTGTGGTCTCTACTGAACAAAATAATGAAATAGGGACAGCAGCGCCCCCAAGGTCACATTAGTTCGCTACCTGAACAGACTCTAATATCATTGAAATTAAACAAATGTTCAAGATTTCTCGCGTATATTTTATGTCATTTTATGACCTGCATTCAGATGTATCTTTGCAGCTTCCGTGGTCACAGTTGTCACAACTTACGATTTCGTTACGCTATTTCGCTGTTCAATGTACGTTTTTTGTGAGAAAGTATGTGCAAAATTGCTGTACAAGGTTGTAAATGCGCATTGTATACAATAATTCTAGTCAGATCACTTGTTTATTACGAAAAAGTTAATTGGAGATTACGAAAAAGTGCTTTTTAAAATTTTTGCGAAAGTTTTATTTATTTGTATATCTCTTTATTTATTTACATTCTTAAATCTAAGTTTTTTACAATAAAATGATAAATATTTTTCGCCGGCAGCGAGGCATGGCTTAAGCTGCCGGTGATGGTCTTGCTTGACAATACGCGCCGTGCCTAGGACGACTGCCTTTTGTATCTGACCCTTAAACCAAACATCTAACGAGAGCCTCTTGAGATGTTGGTCGAGCCTCTTCGCTATTAAACCGTTTGCCGATACGACTATCGGGACAATGATCGTCGAGTCAACATCCCACATGGCGGTTATCTCGTGAGCCAAGTCAAGGTACTTGCTGAGCTTGTACTTCTCGGCCTTCACGAGATTCTCATCATGTGGAATGGTGACGTCATGGTTATTATTAATATTATTACAAAACAAATGTAGACTATGACACTGAGAGAGAGAAGACAAATCTAACGACACCTCACACATTAAAATCGGTCAAGACGTCTCACCGCTACACCGATCTTCATAAAAAATATCACAAATTTGTAAATTATTTTATTTTATTCTTATATACTATTTCTTTGTATTATTATTTTTAGTTTTCTTCGCAAGGTCTACAACACAAAGCCTAAAAACCACAGCCACAGACAATTTACCTACCTAAATATTATAATATTCAGGTGTAGAGAACAATTTTCTTTTGTCCAGACAAGACACAGGGGAAAAGTGTTTTCTACCCCTTTTCTTTACATGAGTTGGCTTGCGGAACTTGCGGGAAAATTATTCTATACATAATATTGTAGTTTTGCGAGGAGGAAACAAAACAACGTTCAGGATCACAAGGTTCCAAAAGGTCCAGTTGGCCAAAATATCCAGTGTCAAATAATTCAGAGGGCCAAAAAGACAAGTCCCAAAAGGTCTAGTCTAAAATATTTTTTTATTAACTTTGACAGATTGTAGCTAAAATGATGAAAAGGAGACGAGTCAACCAGTATATTTATTTACCTAAATTATTACGAATGTCACTTTATGGGAAGCAAATGTTATAACAGCGAAAGTAATATTGTCTTTCTCGTCTTACATTTCTCCAACTAAACGGCTGAATGGACCATGATGTAAGTTGGCTTAGAGATAACTAAGAGCGGCGACAGAGGCAGACTACGTTTCATCATCATAATCATCAGCAATTTTAATCTCGAGTGAAAAAGCAAAGCTAGTTAATCATTTAAAAAAATCAATAAAATCTTAAATCGTTAAAATAAACAAAGCTATATGGTACTATGCAAAGCAGATAATGTTAGAATACCTGCTACACCTATACTTTTTAGGGTACCGTAGTAACTTCGAGGAACCTTAACAAATTCGCCATACCTGCCTGTATGTCTGTCTGCCTGGATGTTCAAAAACCACTTAAGTCCTAGTAGTACAGAAGTCCATCCAGGCTCTTTCTACAGTTGAGAGAAGTTTCCTACAGTCGGTCTTTTTGGAAATCCATGGGGGAGGCCTATGTCCAGCAGTGGACTTCTTGTGGCTGAGATGATGATGCTTAGTACCAACAGATGTACGGCCAGTCTGAAGCGAAACAAGAAAAGATCACAACGGAAAACGGCCCGATTAAAATTATTTATTGTACAAAAAACACAGATAACATGAAGTTAACAAGCGTTGCAACGGCTCAGTTGCAGAAATCAGGCCAATTTTAAAATATCAACAAACAATAAAATTGTGCGAGTTCGTTCAACTTACGAATATTGTGATAGTGCGTGTAAGTGAGGTGCCTACTTTCGTCACTCAGTTACACGGTTACGGTTGTGAAGTTTCCTAGGTTTTCGATAAATTTGAAACACTATGATTATTTTTAACCGACTTCCAAAAAGAAGGAGGTTCTCAATTTGACTGTAGGTATTTTGTTTGTTCAGCGATTACTCCGCCAATTATGAATTGTTTTTTATAATTCTTTTTTGTTTGGTAGGTAATATCTACCTAGGTACCTCAGAGGCGGTTCCGATTTTTTCAGTTTTTTAAACTACAATTATTTACTTAAAATGTTATTATTTCGAGAAAATATGCTCAAAGCTGATATAAAATTTATTCAAATGAGCATTACTTTATAATAATTCTTTCATAATCACTTATTTGATACCAAAGAATCTGTTGAAATTAAAGTTAATTTGTTTAGTTATCATACCTACAGTTTTGAGTAGGGGAGACCGGGTACAAAAGTACCGGCGGGTCGAAAGTAACAAATGCTGTGTAGGTTTATCCAATAGCCAAAATCCGGCCCGCTGCCGTCAGGTAATAGCCGGCGGGGCGGCGCCCCCCTCACCTGTACCGGCCCGCTGCCGTCAGGTGATAGCCGGCGGCGCCCCCCTCACCTGTACCGGCCCTGTTACGTCCGTACCCGGTCTACTACATAGTTTTTCGGGCAATTTTTTAACTTTATTTTAGAGTAAAGTCACAGCCAAATGGGAAATGATCGACTCGTCGAAAAGAACTCTGATTTTATCTATTGAGAGATTAGTCAGTAATGAATTAATATTTTAATAGTTAACAAAATAATGATCAAAAGTGGTTCACGATCAATTTAAGGCCAAGGCACCTAATTAAGACCATTATTACGCTTATCTAAGTACAATGACGTAAAAATAAGGGCGAGCAGTTTATTTACCTGAAGTGACCTTCCAAGGTTCAAAGTCAACATATAAAATTATAAATAAACCTGTTTATTGTTCCACGGAGATAGTAAACATGCTCCCAGTACATCTAGAACAACAAACCTGAATAGGAGTAACAGTTACCTACTACTATCTGGTTTGGTGCGGCTATATTCACAAGCTTCGTCATTTCTGCAAACTTGACGTGTAGGTTTGTGGTGGTTATGATCCGAAATACATTTATATATATCTTACTTGCCCAAACCGGTTCATAGAACTGTCTGATTCCAGATATTTTAACTGACACGTGCTTCTGATTCCATAAGTTATTATCTATGTTAGTTATTATGGCTAAGCCATAATACATCATCATCATATTCATCTCAGCCACAAGAAGTCCACTGCTAGACATAGGGCTCCCGCATGGATTTCCAGAAAGACCAATTGGAAGCGGCATGTATCCAGCGTCTTCCTGCCACTTCACACTTAAGATATCTTCTGTCCACCTTGTGGCTGGTCTTCCTACGCTAAGCTTGCCGGTTCGTGGTTTCCATTCGAGAACTTGTCGGCCCCAGCGGCCGTCAGTTCTACGTGCTATGTGCCCTGCCCACTGCCACTTCAACTTGCAAATCCGCTGTGCTATGTCGGTGACTTTTGTACGTCTACGGATCTCTTCATTTCTATATACAAGAATTGCTCGTGTAAAGGTAGTAGATATATATATATATATATATATATATATATATATATATATATATATATATATATATATATATATATATATTAGCTATTGTTCGTTATGTTGTAGAGCATTGGGACGAACTGCAACTTGATACTTGTGCTGAAGACTGAGAAGTGTATCTGAACACCGACTCTTATTCACGCGCTATAGTATGGCACCACATCAGAATTGAAGATTACAGCAGCTATCACCTATTTTAAGTAATAAGCCAACAAGGAAAGAGGCTATGACAGAGAGTGTGCTGCAAAAATAATGATAACAGATGCACAGGAAAATACATTCCGTTAAAACAAAACGTTGCAGAAATTACAGGGTCTCTTACAAAAAGAAATGAAATCCCACCAAAAACATTTCATGTAAAATTGGTTACCATGTCTCGCATTGTCATGCCTCTTTCACTGACAAAAAGAAATCAGATGAGATCTGACTGAATCTGAAGAGCCAAGCCGCTAACTCTACAAAGTCTAACGCTACAATACTTATTTCCTGTAAGCCTTAAATCTTGGTCAAAAGCATGGCTTGGTCGTTTCATGGAACTATTACAATTATACCTACATCATGCATGAGCAGAGATTTTAATTTATCTTTCTTTTTCTTCCGTATAAGTCCATGTACGGCATATTATATGCGACATAAATGTTTGTAACTGACAGCCGGAAAACGACCAAGCCATGCTTATTGATCAAGATTGAAGGCTTACAGAGGTAAGTATTGTAGCGTTAGACTTTGTAGAGTTAGTGGCTTGGCTCTTCAGATTCAGTTAGATCTCATCTGATTTCTTTTTGACAGTGAAAGTGGCATGACAATGCGAGAAATGGCAACCAATTTTACATGAAATGTTTTTGGTTGGATCTAATTGACTTAGCCAGGGAAGCGAGCTATGGTAAATACATCAGGTGTACAATTTGCTCCGTTCGTTCATTAATTTGTTTATAGTCGGGTAAAAGATAGGCTTCCTTGCTGGTAAAAGGATGAGCATCCTCGGAATGGCTTATCCTAGACCGGAGGACTACAGACATACTCCTTTGCACGGCGTATTCGATTTAATCGAGTACATTTTCCGCTAAGGGTGTGATAGGTCTAGGGGTGTACACAAAATATCCTCATGGGTCGAAGTGTCGCCGACCATTTTGTTGGCCCTTTGTGACTTTATAAGATAAGATAAGATAAAAGATAGGCCAGTAAATTGTCAAATTCTATGAAAGTGAAACCGTTACCGGTGTTTGCAAAGCCCGTAACGACTGTGGCCTCCTTATCACCTATCCGCCGCAGAAGGAAAACATTTATTCAATAATCCAGATATTAAACAGTAATTAAATTATTAGAAAAAACAATGATGATGCAAAAAGCGCACCTACCTCAATGATGGAATGATGCAACCGTCGCTTGTTTCCCGTCATTAAATTAACTCATACACATAATATTAACGAAGTTGACAATATTGTAATCGAACCGCCATTTTGACTCATCTCACCTATGACTTCAACTTGATTTCATTAGGTAGGTAATGGGTTAACACGGGAATTTATTTTGTTATCGTCTATAATTATGAGAAATATGTTTAAGAATTTATTAATTAGACTAAGATAATAAAGCACGCGCTCCGTGTGTGGGAAACTAAATGACTTGACTATTTGCTATCTTTTATTTTTAATTATATGTGCCTTGGGGATCTCTATTTATGGTAGGTTCATTTTTAGTGCGAAATCATTGGCTCAGTAAATAATTATATTTGTTTGAACATGATAAAAAATTATGATCTTTATTTAAGGATGAAATTTTGTTCCGTCTTGGTTTATCGTTATTACTTTTATATATTTTAATTCTAAAATCTTTTTCCTACAGATATTTTAAATATCACGGCCACCTGTGTTTATCCCGCGTGCTAGACATGCGTGTGCATGACTCGGATGCGTGATAGATGTAAATCTAAATATAATTGTACCGGATTTTATTGCTGAGATTTTGTGAGAAGTGTGTTTAGTTACCTACTGCGGAAAATAAATAAGAAGGATTATTTTTCAAATAAGTACTCGTATTTTATAAAGATAGAGACCGACACCTACTGAGAAGATGCTCAAATCTATTGAAATAATATAATAAATAATAGGCTGTTTATTTTGTTTGTTAACATTGAGATTTTGTTGATTACCATGGTTACACGTGAATTATTTTACTTTTATTTTACCGACTTCAAAATAGGAGTAGGATCTATGTTCGACTGTATGTATTTTTTTATGTATTACCGTAGTCCCGATTACTCCGTCATCCCGGAAACATTTTCAGTGTCTTGGATAATTATAAAGAAAAAATTCCCGAGGTGGTCGTATAATTATTTTATCGACTTTGCTGTATTATTTTTTGAACAATCTCAAAAAATGAGAATATTTTCATTAGGTGCCTGACTAAAATCACCACCAGCCGTGGCAAAAGCAGCTCCGAAACAGGTACCAAGAGCTGTCCGGACGAGAGCCGACATGGGCCAGGTTTGTCCGCCTCGTTATATCCCAGCACACGCGCCATCAGAGCATGCCAGGAATGCATTCATCGAGTTTCTAGCTATCACAAGAGCAACAAGACAAGTCAATCTCAAAATGTGCGAAACTATATTGCAGTTATTCAGACTTGGATCCGAGGGCTTTCTGAAGGTGAAACTGGATGAAGCAGAGGCAGCCATATATAACAACGAATCATATCTAGTCATAAGGGGAGAAATGTCATGTCATCATATGGCAGCTTACAGTGAAAAGAGTGGTTTTGTGGCTGGTCTCGCACGCAGTCGTGGCAGTCTCGAGGCACACCGGGACCTTCACTTACTACGTCGATGATGAAGGAGATGCCATCAGCCTTTTGTGCGGCGGGCGACGGCAGCCACACCAAAGACCATTTTAGATTACAATCTCAAAATGGCTATCAAAGATCGAAACGCGACGGTAGTGGAGGCCCTGAATGCATAGTTTCGGTGTACGTTGTAAAAAAAATAAAAAAATTGTTCTTATGTTGTCCCTTAAATAGTAGTAGGAAAGCGTGTGTACCCAGAGCACTCACGCTCGCTTAAAGGCTTCTTCTTGCGGCGGCGTCGTGTGGCGGGTCGCCCTCTTCCCTCAAATGTGGTTGACTCGGCTCGGGCTGGCACATGCGTCAACTCGTGAACGGGTGCTGCTTGCTCTGGACTGCTCGGCGTACACACGCATGCATGTGCATGTTACCTAGGTATTAACAGTTATTAGTTAAGTATTAACGTCTTCCTCTTGTACTCTAGTTTAAAAAATTATGTAAAGTTGGCTAAAAAAATGTATTAGTTTATAAAAGGCATGGACCCTGGAGTCTGTGTTGCTCGAATTTTTTTCAAATAAAAAAAATAAAAATTAGGTGCCTGACTGAAGTGGTTCAGATTATAGAATCGCAGATTTCCAACGACAAGTTTTTCTTTGGAAAAGTGACAAGTGTAGAGGATTATTGTGTAAACATCTGCACATTTTCTAATCTTTGAAGACGAAGCATTTGACAATCGGTGACAAATTATATTCTTGACACACGGAAAAGTGAGCATGGATGGCAGTCATCTTTTGAAAGTTTACACCTACTTACTTAAAACCGTAATTTAGTGAGCTTGAAAAGCCTTCTTCCAATATTCATCCAATGCGAATTGAAGTCGGTTGCTCAGTTTTTTAAGGTTCTGTACCTACCTCAAAAGGAAAAAACGGAACCCTTCTAGGCTAACTTTGTTGTCCGTCTGTCTGTCTGTCCGTCCGTCCGTCGAGAACGCGTGTAGGTATCGTGTTGAAATTAAAACCATATACGCAGATCCATAGTCTCTTGCTGCAGAAAGAAAAATCAAATTTCTCAGTTTTCGTAAAAAAGTTACAGCCGAATATTTCGTAAAATCCGAAAACTGGTCATTTTTAATTTAATCCCAAAAAAAAGTGTTTTCATGAATGCAAGGAATGAGGGTCCAAATTTTAAAGTTCTTTAGCCATATCATGTGGGGTATCATATGAAAGAGCTTCATTAGCATAAGCTAAAACAGGGTTTTATATATTTTTATGATGTACATTTTTAGGTTTATAAAGGAAAATATAAAAAATATATGATTTCCCCCTCTTATCTGCTATATAGTTTGTATGGAACCTTCGGTGGGCGAGTCTGAGTCGCACTTGTCCAGTTTTTTGTTATTTTAAAATATGAGCTTTTCAACGACGCTATACAAACTACTGGGCGGATTAGAACGAAATTCGGTAGGTTTATCACACATACTATGTAAAAGGATCTGGCATACTTTATAACGCAAAAATTAGACGTTATATTAGTAGGGAGGTGTCTTTGAATGAAATCCAAACTAAGTAGGTACGTAAACCAACTAATTTTAGGGCGGTGTCTGTATAGGACTTAGTTGATAATAGTTTAGGGCCTGACACCGACCTCAAAAAATAGTTGGTGTACGTGACTACTTAGCTAAATGCCCAGTTTTGTTTTTTTTGCGTTATTTCTCCCTTTTCAGTTAATTATATTGTTTTAAAGTCGGTTTAATTTTTTTAATACTTTTATTTTCTACTGTAGGTACAAGTTCAGGGTTCAAGTTTATGTATTTTGTCATGCATGTCAGGAGTATGAAAGGCTCGGTGTGCGAGTAAAACTCGTAATTTGCAGGATTTTTATTGATTCAATTTAATTTATCGATATGTTTGACATTTGCTTGAGGAAAAACAGAGCTACATTATGTTTGGTGAACATTTGAGATCAGATTTTGAGCTAGTGAAAAAAACTGGACAGTATGTGATTTCTAGGTATGTAAGTTCGGTTGCTAAATATGTGTAGTGTAACTGTTCATCACTCCATCCTCGGCCACACCGAGTTGGCGGTTAGTGGTCAATCGTAGATCTATCCACCATTAAAAAAAACGTTTCAGCCTATCAAGTATAAAAATAAAACAACTGAAAAGTTTTATGAGTTGCTTGCTAGGCTTGCACTTGACTGCCAAAACACCGCGACAATGTAGGCAGTAAACCGTAGTGGCAGGTCGCCGTTATGCCAGCTGGAATGTGAGAAAGCTGCAGCGCTGTGATGACCTAAGCAAGGAAAGAATAGGGTAGGTCGTCCTGCGTCCAGCTGCGAGATGGGTAGACGCGATATTGTCACCACCGTGGCGTGGGTGGGCCGAACTTGGATTAGATTGGGTCAGAACCGACGCACATGGCATAATAAGAGAGAGACCTATACGAGGCTTATACCCAGCAGCGAGATCGATGAAGCGGTAGATGAAGCGTAGACGCCCCTAAGAATGACGCAAAAATAATCAGGAATCATAATTCTGAGTCGAACTTCCCGCTTCATACAACCGAATAAATCCGGTGTCTTATAAAAAATGGGTCTCACTACAATGTGAACAACCTGCGGATATCTGCGCGCTAAGGTCAAACGGCTAACACGCGCTGGAGCAGTGATCTGCGCGAGAGTCGCTCTATACTCCTATTACTGCGTTGTAAGTATTCCGTTATCTAACGTTGCAACTTTGTTGTCTTTATCAATTTGCGATATTTATTTTAATGGTTTGTTTTAGTTAAAACTACACGTCCGTGTAAAAACTACCTATGATTTCACTAATAAGGTAAGTTAAGAAATCGAGATAAATAGGTACGGTCATGTTTTACATCAAGAGAAAGAGCGAATATACTCTTTCTCTTCATATCATACTAAACTTCTTAAATACGTATAATGTTGATAATAGGTAGATAGGTAAATATAAGTTTTAGAAAGCAACAAGTTCTTGATATTTTTCACGGAACAACGCTTTCTGAACGCTACCGTAGGTTGGATGATACGATAAATTGTAGGTCTCGGTTGGTAATTCAAAACAGCAATCGTGAAGGTCAGAGGTCAGAGGTCTTTCGGTGGCTTAATAACTCTGACACTAGGGCTGGAAACTAAGTCTTTACGAACTTACTTTTAGTAAATGGCGGCCACTTTGACATTTCTTTGACTTGATAGGGATGTAATTTAAAATATTTCGGTATTGATGGTTTTCAACCGACTTCAAAAAAGGAGAAGGTTCTCAATTCGACTGTATTTTTTTATGGTTGTTACCTCAGAACTTTCGACTGGGAGATCCGATTTTGATGTTTTTTTTTTATTTGAAAGTTGGTGCTTCCCGTGTGGTCCCGTTTCAATTTGGTCCAGTTCTGACAATGGCATCCATGAGAAGTCGGTTGCTTCAGTTTTTTTAAACTATAATTAAGTATATGAAACGAATACTTACTATGACCGAAATTATATTACTGAAATATGTAATCAAAATTATTAGAACTTTAAATTTAAAAAGCGCAAAAATTTTAATGAATATGAATTCGGTGCGGAATGGGAGTGATGTGGGCGTGACGTGGGTGTGACGTGGGCGTAATGTGGGCGTGGCGGAGGCGTGGGAGCGCGGCGAGAGCGGGATAGGAGGGGCAAATGCGAAATACAAGCGGGATGGATGCGGAAAAAAAAAAAAAGATGGAAAGTGGAAACGTAGCAGGAACGGATTTTACACACGGACTGAGTCATGGGAACAGCTAGTATGTACATACGAGTTGTATGTATACATATACAATCAGGCCTTTTCCACATAGGGCTAAAACTTATCTTTCCTTAGTTTGGGGCTAGATGGATTAATAGGACTGTTTTATTCTATGGGTAGGTACAATTAACCTGAAATAAAATTATTTTGAAATTTGAATAGATATCTTCTAGATCGACGAGCTCCATCCTCGGCCACACCGTCACTTAACATCAGGCGAGTTGGTGGTCAATCGTAAATCTATCTTGTATTAAAAAAAATACCTAGTACATTCCGGTCTCTCAATGGTAAAGATACATACCTACCTCATTTAGTTAGATTAATATTATTGTCACAACGATTGCACATTATTTATTGACGATATACCTACCTACTAAGGTAGGTACGTCGAGTATGTAAATCTTAACTTCTTTTCTGCGAAGTTGACTCACTCTGTCACCTTCTACGAGTAGGATCCGTTGAACTTCTGATAACTTTGTTTTCTAACAAATTATACAAAAACAACATCACACCTATTTATACACCAGTGACACTGACGTTAACTCACATATTTATCTAGGTAAAAACATTATTGTCATTTGTAGTCGGGTAAAAACGGAGTAAAAGAGAAAGAAGACAAAACTTAGTAGCTTTAACTTTTGAATTTGATTTGAATAAGTGTCTGTGTTAGAAGAAAAACAAAATACCCGACTGCCTAAAAGCGCCTTTCTTAGTGCAACACGCTTTCACATGATATGATATGTTTAATGTAAGTTTTTGCTAGAAAGTATGCACAAAGCCGCAGCAAAATATATTGAAATGAGCATTATTTGGGATAATTCTTGTAAAACCAGTTATTTGTTACAAAATAGTGCTTATTTAAATTATTATTGCAATCACTACTATGTAATTTATTAAAATGAACAGTCTATAGAATAATGATTCGTAAAGTTATCGCGATTGTTAGTCCTTGAAATGAAACAAACTCCACTCCCTCACTCTCCACCTCTCTGGCACAGCTCTATGGCACAGCTCTATGGCACAGCTCTATGGCACAGTTCTATGGCACAGCTCTATGGCACAGTTCTATGGCACAGCTCTATGGCAGAGCTCTATGGCACAGCTCTATGACTACGCCGAAGATGTTAAACGGTAGTATCTACGTAGGTAGGTATTAGTATATATGTCTTCTATCAGCCATCTAGTTCCATAGTACAAGCTTTGCTTAGTTTGGGCTAGATGGTGTTGTGTGAAAAAAAAAGGTGTTACTTTTACTGTACTCCCCAAAAGTCAAGTATCTTCTATTTCAAATCATATTAACTCCACAAAGAGTAAAATTCAATTCACTATGGAACTAGAATCAGAGAACTCGTTAGCTTTTCATAATATTAGAATTATTAGAAACTCTGTCAATTCCATAATTCCATATTCCATACTGTGTATAGGAAATCAACCCATACAGATAAATATCTCAATGGTAAATCTCACCACCATCCGCGTCAGTTAGCTATCGTGAGCAAATCTTAGTTACAGAGAGCACGGGGCATCTGTGTTGTGATCACTTACCGGGAGAGCAAAGTTGCTGCTGAGGACTGAGGAACTCCCACGCTCGCATCACAGGTAAACGACGCAAAGTACCCACAGTCAACCGACAACCTGCTGTTTTGCAGTATATTAAAGAGGTGACAGTCACAATTAAATATTCTTAGTCGTAATAGCCCTTCATGATTTTCTTTAAGCAAGATTGATCTACGATTGACCACCAACTCGCCTGATGTTAAGCGACGGTGTGGCCGAGGATGGAGCTCGTCTTATTGTTAGCAATCTGAAATCTTGAAACTGAATCATACAATCGCACAGGCAAACCCTTCAGTTTCACCAAAGAGGTCACCGAAGCGCAGCCATTTCACCGACGCAAGAAGGCCTACATCGGGTCCTGTATATCGTCTCGCGTAGCTCCTTGACCTTCCATATGTCCCCGGAACATTCATATTATTGTCCTTACATACAATTATAGTTTAAAAAACTTTTAAAAAAACGACTTCCGAATACGCAATTCATTTACTTGGATGATATTTTTTTCAGTTATTATATGCTATAAAAACCAAAGCACTAAACCGATTATAATGAAATTTATATGGGACCACCTCTATCAAACAAAAGAAGAATCGTCAAAAACAATTCATAATTGGCGAAGTAACCGCTGAACAAACATACAAAAAACATACAGTCGAATTGATAACCTCTTTCTTTTTTAAAGTCGGTTAAAAAGTATAGTCTCATATGCACATCAAAATTAGCCAAGCCTTTATGCTTATATTTATGTAGGAGGTAATATAGAAAGATACATAGAAACACCCTCACATGTACATAATATAAGTATAAGTACACTCGAAAAACATAACCCACCATAAATAGTACATTGTGATACAAGTGTGCTAAGTTGGTCATTACAGTCGAGGTAATAGAGGTAATAGAGCCGAGAGTGTAATGTCCATAATGCACTCGCGTTTCATACGACGTTTTTCAACACACTTGCGAGGAATAAAACACCCGTTTATAACTGAAATATTTAATTTAAGTAAAAACTCTTCGTTGAAATTAAAAAAAAAAAACTGTAAAGTCAATCAATTTCAATTTCAAAATATCTTTATTGTTAAACATAACTTACTAAACATCGCACGTCTCTAGTGTACATTATAAATCCTAGAGGGTACAAGAAATATAAAACTTTTTTTTTCTGTTATCAAGTTAAACACTTATACAAACTTATAGCAGGTAAAAGATTATATATAATTTAGATCTTTGTGTTGCTAGTAATACAAAATTTTATATCATTTTATGTAATCTTTAGTTGAGTATTACATTTTTAGCAGGATTTTGAAACATTTTATATATATATATATATATATTTTTTTTTAATACCATAAGAGGGTAGACAATTTATGTAACAAATACCAAGTGCTTAGGCGTAAGCAACAAACAACACGCGCTAAGCGAGGCAGTCGTGTAGGGGTGACGCGCAAGCGCATGCCGATCGGACCGGGGCCGCGCACGCCACACCGCTCCGTATATCCCGGGATAGTACGGGCGAGAATAGCGCGCGCGCCTCCGGCCGCCCGAGTCATGCGCTTGCGCGAACCACTGTATCTATTCATCGTTGCAGTCGAGAAACCAGTGATGAGGTAATTTGTATCGTTTATATTTATCGATATATTTTAAAGTAGATTTGCGGGTTCTACAAATGTTACTTACTAAGATGTTTTTGTTCATAGGATTTTTGAACAAATAATTTTTTTTCGATAGTTTGAAGATGTAGTCAGATATAGTCGGTAGTCCAATATCAGTGTGTATTTTATGTAAATTAGTATAACGAGCCGTGTTAAAAGAATATTTTAAAGCTTTGTTTTGGACAACTTGCAGTTTTTTTTAATTGGAGGTACAAGTACTACTCCAGACAGGACAGGCGTATGTTATACAGGGACGGACTAAGGTACGATATATGCTTAGTTTCGTTTTGCTGCTGAGACAAGATTTTCTACATAAGACTGGACTGAGCGCATTTAGCGCTTTGATACCTTTGAGTCGCAGTTTGTTTAAATTTTCTGACCAATTAAGTTTATTATCTAGAACAATTCCTAAATACTTTACAGAGCGGCTCCACGGGATATGGTAACCGTCTATTTGAAGCTTTCGGGAGGGTAGAGAGCGATGCCTGGTAAAGAGTATAGCCTCCGTTTTAGCCGAGTTGATTTTAAGTTTCCATTTGAGGAAATAAGATAGAAGAAGTTCGAGAGATAGCTGAAGTCGGCTAATAATTACGTCGATATCATCAGAAGAGGTAAATGAAGCAGTGTCATCTGCAAAACACGATAAGCTTGTGCGTGGTTGTATGGGAATATCATTGATATGATACAAAAAGAGGTGGGGCCCGAGGATAGATCCCTGGGGTACACCTGCTGGCATTGATTTAGGCGATGAGGACGAGTCGTTAATGTAAACTTGAAAGGTTCTATCAGTCAGGTACGATTTGATCAATTTAACCAGCTTGATAGGTATTTTAGAATTAGAACTGATCATTTTGTGTAGCAATCCGTCGTGCCAAACTGTATCAAAAGCTTTTTCGATATCGAGCAGGAACATACCCGTTGAACGTTTCAGGTTCAAGTTATGCGAGACAGCTTCAGCAACTCTGGTTAATTGTTGAACGGTTGAATGTCCTGCTCGAAATCCAAATTGCTCGTTGATTAAAGCTTTTTCAGTACAAAACGACAATCGAGAAAAAATTATCTTTTCAAACAACTTGCCTAAACACGGGAGTAGGCTAATTGGACGGTACGATGTGGGTTCTGTTGGATCTTTACCGGGCTTATGAATGGCGATAACTTTAGCTATCTTCCAGGGTTAGGGGAAATAGTTCAACGTGAAGCAAGCGTTAAATATTTTTGTTAGCAGAACAATGGCTTTTTGGGGTAAGTTTTTTATGAGCACATTGGTGATAAGGTCTGGACCAGGCGCTTTACGAGTTTTCAGTTTCTGTATTACTTTTTTAATTTCTGTGGGACGGACTAGTAAGAAAGTATCCTGTTATTCCGGTGTATTGGCTAACGTAGTCAGTGAGTGGTCAACTGTTGCTTGCTCATCGCTTTTCCAGCCACTTGTTAGGAGCATGTTGCCGAGAAAAGCTTCCGCAAGGACATTACACTGTTCCTGTACGTTAATAGTTAAAGTTCCATCGCTGGTTTTAAGCGCAGGAATGGGAGGAGAAGGGTTAGACCGTATCTGTTTAACAACACGCCATAAGTCAGCACCCGGATTATCGATTTTTCTTAGTTTTGTGTCCCAGTTTTTATCGTTAAAGGATTTCAGGGCAGCGCTGATTTCGGATTGAAGTGTGCGAATTTTATAGTTTAACTCTTTCCGAATCATGACTCTTGGTTCCGATGCAGCATAACGTCGACACCGATTTTTCTGTTTAATCAATCTTTTAATGCGCCGTGGAATGTCTATATTCCAGGGTTTGTGCGTAAGGGTTGGAACACATCCGTTTCTACTATCTATTATAGTATTTTGTAATTGTGAAACAGCAGAGTCAATTTCTTCACTAGTTCTAAACGTATGTGCAGAAAGAGTGATACTACTATTTATACTTTGCCGGTATTTAGTCCAGTCAGCCTTGGAATAATTAAATGTTGTAATAGGTTTTCGGGTTATTGTTACATTAAAAGCTGCAAAGACAGGTAGATGGTTAGATGACAGGGATTTTATAGTTACAATTTGATTTAGACTATGGACATTTTTTGTGAGTACCAGGTCAGGAGTTGACGGTTTGAATTTAGGGCAGTAATGTACAAGAGTAGCTTCTTGTGGACCGTGGATAAGAAATTCGCCATCCAACATGTGTTCATAAAGGCGTAACCCATGGGCATTCATCGGCCCGGGAGACCAGTACGGATGCTTGGCGTTAAGATCGCCCATTGCTATCACTGAACTACCTGATGCCATTAGTGAATTAAGGTCGCTTCCTAAGAGTGGTAGGTTGGGTGATTGATAAACTGAGAAGATAAAGGATTAGTATTTAAGAGTTTGAGAGATATTCCTACTGCTTCAAGATTTGTAGTGTCTGGGCTAGGAGCATGGCTATGAGCTAGATCAGATCTAATCAGGATCGCAACGCCTTGTCCTGTCCCGCTCGTGCGCTTGTCCTTACGATAACATGCAAAACCCGCAATATTAAAATTAGAACGAACAGATAGTTTGGTTTCACAGACAGCGACAACATCGATGTCTAGCTTACTTACCGCAAGGCCTAACTCCTGATGCTTGTTGCGTACGCCGTCGGCGTTCCAGTAGAGTACTCGAAGTCCTTTATGGTTGCTATATTCATATTCATATTCATATTCATATTTATTTATTTATAACAATCGTTACAAGTCAATCTTTTTTTATAATTAGTTATCTAAATTCTTATAATATATTGTAACTATCGACACAGAATTCGCCCTATATTACATTTTGTCTATCGAGTACATAATAATTAATATCATATAAAATACTTAAAAAACAAAAATTTATAATTAAATTCAAATTAATAAAGCTACAAATATATGTCAAAATAAATAAAAATAATCATATTTAAAATATGTCAATGCAATGTTGAATGCAATAAAAAATATTCATGTCATGTTTTCAATTTAATAAAATCATCATAGCTGTAGAATGTCTGTTCAACAAGCCAGTGTTTAAGCCTAGCTTTGAAACCAGCCATGGTGGGTGCTGATATGATGTGCTCCGGCAACCTGTTGTATACCGCAGGACCCATGACGTGTGTCGACTTGCTAGACTTTTCCAGCTTACGGGTTACTTCGGCGAGTTTGTTCCCGTTGCGTTTACTGTACAGGGTTTTGTAAGAGGCTCGGTTTAATCTAGCATATACCGCCACTTGAAATATGACTAGTGCTGGTAATGTCAGGATCCCAAGCCTCTTGAAATGTGGGCGCGCGGACTCATCTTGCGGGATCCTGACAATGGCTCGAATAGCACGCTTTTGTAGCCTGAATACTCGGTTCCAGTCCGCTGCTCTGCCGAACAGTTCCGCTCCGTATTGTAGGAGGGAGTGGATCGTGGCGAAATAGCACGACCTGACAGCCTCCATAGGTACCACTTTAGCGATTCGGTTCAGAGCGAAGCAAGCGCTTCCCAACCTACTGCAGAGTTTATCGATGTGACTTTCCCAGGTCAGGCCCCGGTCTATCTCGAAGCCGAGGAAAGTCGTTATGTCAGCGTGGTCGATCTGTTTACCCTCTACTTTCACTAATAGAGGCCGAACTTTGTGTCCCGAAAGGCAGAAATGAACGAAATGGGTCTTGGATAGATTGAGCGCAAGTCCATTCACCCTAAACCACGACGCTAGTTGGACGGTCGTATCGTTCAACCTCTGCTCCAGAACGTCCACATTGGGTGCCGTAACCACCGCGGCAACATCATCAGCGTACATGTATATTTCCGCTGCAGTCACGGCATCCGGCAGGTCGTTCAGGAGCAGAGAGAACAGTATATTTGATACCGAAGAACCCTGGGCCACTCCCATTGTCGACTTCAGCATCTCAGACCTTTCCCTTCCACCACACGCTACAACTGTCTGGGATCGGTTTTGCATGAGATCTGTCAGCAAGGCATGTGCGGCACCTCTCACGCCGTAATGCTGTAGTTTTCCAGCGAGTACGGCGTGGTCGGCGACATCGAACGCCTTTGACAGATCACAGCAGAGGATAGCGACTTGTTTTTTATTCTCGCGGGCCTGCAGAATCCGTAATACAACTTCCCGGGTTAGAGAGGTCGTCGACCGGCCCTCGCGGTACGCGTATTGCCGGTCGGACATAGCGTCGGTGGACGTCAGAAAATCGACAAGACGAGCGCTCAACCCATTCTCGAACACCTTCGCCACTGCGGGTATGATCGACACCGGTCTATAGCAGTCCATGTTTTCACGTTTTCCTTTCCCTTTGTAGAGAGGAGACACTTTGCTGACTTTCATAGATGTTGGATATTTACCTTCCCTCACACAACTATTAAAGCAATCGACCAGCACCGGGACTAATGACGGTATCGCTGTACGTAAAAGTTTCATCGAGACTCCGTATACGTCTTTGGAAGTTTTAGCGGGTATACGAGTCGTTACAATGCGAAATATTTCGTCAGCACTGTACCACAGCATCCGCATGGAGCGGTCGGCAGGAGGACGCGCTGCGCACAGAGCGTTTAAGGCGAGAACGACGTCGGCGCGTGGCGCTTTACATGCTGAAGCCGCACCCAGGAAGCGAGAATTCATTACATTCAAAGAGACCTTTTTTGACAAGAACTTTGTACCATCAGAGTCTCTCACGACGTCCGTAAAGTCGAGGAAGGGAGTATTACCTTTTCCTCTTTCTTTATTGACAACCGTCCACATCGCTTTGGGTGCATTTTTTCCACATTTTAAGGTGTGGGTATAGTACGTCGCTTTAGTGTCCCTAACTAATGTATTATAATAATCATTCATGTCAGAAATTAATGTCAAAATAGAATTATTATTTGGATTCATTTTAGAAAATTCAATCATGTCAAACAATAATAATTTATAATTTTTAACATCGGGAGTTACCCACGATGAGTCATTGTTTTTGTTATTGCACAATATTTTTTCTGGAAAGCAGATGTCAATTTTATTTTTTATTATATTTATGGTGGAGGTTACGAGTGTTTCAGCGGAATTATTTCGCGCTCGAACGTCGTCCCAGTCGACACTGTCTAACGCCATTACAAAGTTTGCCTGGTTGGCCTGGGAAAAACTTCTCCCGTACTGACGAGCATGCGGTAAGTTCTTACTGCACACCAATTCGCACCTGACAGCGACATGGTCACTCAGGTTGGTCGCGACAGGTGCAGCCTTCACCGCGCCTACGGGCAAGTTCGTGTACACGTGATCTAGGCTGGTAGACGTAGTGTCCGTAATCCGCGTCGGGAAATCCACCTCGTTTCTCATGCCATGGTCGAGCAGTAGCTTGCCGAGCCGCTTCGATTCACTGTTCGCGTCACCTAAAGTGTTTAGGTTCATATCACCGACTATAATGCAGTCAATGCTCAAATCACTAATTTTATTGAACAGACGTTCTACATTGTCAAAGTATGTACTAGCACTTACTAAGTACTTACTATACATAGTGGCCCAAGTGTGTTAGAATGAGGGTGACTTTATCCGTGAAAGTTTTACATGTGGAGAATTCCTGCTTGAGATACTTAATAGCATTTAATATTTCTAACATTTCTGTCGTAATCAGGTCATATGAAGTCTTCTTCTCATCATGTGCTTTATTAGATATCTCCCGCGAGTCTTTGTTTTGACTAGAAGCATGTGGTGTATCCTTGCTGGACTCGATGATTTGGGCCCAAGTGGATGTTGTTTGGTTGCGAATTGAAGAAGAAGTAGCAGTAGCAATCGGTACATGGATTTTAAGTGAGGACTCTCGCTTAGTGTAAAGTAAAGACACTAGAGCGTAATAGAAAAGTCAAAAGCACGGTTTATAACTGAAATATTTAATTTAAGTAAACTCTTTGTTGAAATAAAAAAAAAAAACTGTAAAGTAAAGACACTAGTGCGTAATAGAAAAGTCAAAAGCACGCGTGTTTTATAGAATACTTTTCGGCCATAAAAACGGTTGCATAAGGGCCACTTTACGAGCAAGTGTGTTGAAAACCCTATTATTATTAACGGGATATTTACTTAATTTTGAGCTCCCGATATTTCGGCACAGTTACATGCACCATGTTCACGGGCGACTGAAGAATGCAGGTGGATGATACGGTACGGTTAAGGGCAGACATCTCTGTCTACCCTCTTTTTATTCTTTGTTTTTTACTGCGAAGAGCGTTATCACTGGCACTCGAACTCGATTGATAGTCCCGACAAAACACACTCACAATATCACTCCATGTCTTCTTTTGGACACATTTTGGACGCGTATCTTTTTTTTTATTTTTTTATCTTTATTTCTAAGATTACCTAATACTGGATTCCATGCACTGGCTAGTTGAAAACCATCACCTCGATTGAAATTTGGGCATTTCGAGATTATTGAAATTCCTTCACCAGCCTAGGTATGTAGTGACGTTCAGTAGACACGATTTCCGGTTTGTGAAATTCTATCCAATGATTAGGTGTTGAGTCCAGCAGATGCTCAGTTATGGTAGATTTGTCCGTTTCATTATTCTTTACTGCCTTCATGTGTTCTTTGATGCGGCATGAAACAGTTCTCTTGGTTCTGACCCACGTAAGAACTTCCGCAGCTGCAGTTGATTTTGTACACCCCGGGATGTTCAAAAGGAATCTTATCCTTAGGGAACGCAAGCTTTGTGCTATCTTTTTGTGAGGAGTAAAAATGGTCTTGATGGAGTACTTATCCAGAATACGACCAATTTTGACAGTAACTCCTTTCATAAACGGCAAAAAAAGTAATAATTTTCCGTTATTAATAAGTAAGTAACTTCGTATAGACTGAGTAGCCAGCCCTATTCTCAGAGTTATAAGGCCGCCGAAAGGCCTATGACTTGGCTTGACGATTGCTGAACAACCGGGACCTACAATTTAACGTGTCATCCGACCCACGGTAGCGCTCAGAAAGAAATGCCACTCACGGTCACCCATCTGAAGACTGACCGGCCGTCCGTTGCTTAACATTGGTGATCGCTCGGGAACACCTAGTCAAGTTACGCCACGAGCATTACACGAGCCCGTTAATAATAATAATGTTTTAATGAATGACCGTGATAGTTTAAAAAAGTGTATAACCCACCTTCTTGCGCATTCGGGTAAAAATACGTACAAATCAATCTGATACGATGACTCTGAAAATGATACATTGTAACGAGGGCGTTAATTAAGCTCTAAAATTCGATAAAACCTAATTAAAATGTCACTCCCAGTAGAAATGTCCAATGCTGCGTGAACTTTACTCCCGGAATCAGATAAATTTACTAACCATCCTTTACGGGGCCCCCTCCATTGGAACGCTATTTTACCCGATTGCCCAAGAAGGGTACATATTTCGTGCGTATGTTTCTGCATTTGCGATATAGAGTGGAGGCCGCGAGACGTAGGACACCCTGATACATGAGGGGGTGACGATATACTGATGCCAACTGGCAGTGGCTGGAACGGAGAGTCGATCTGAGTGGCATTTGATGGGAGAGCCGTTTGTCCAGCAGTGGACTAGGGAAATCAGAAATCAGAAAATATTTATTGTATAACTGTGTACAAAGGTGGTAGTATAAAAATAAGTTTCAACAGTTTTGTCCATCACGAACAGGGTGGGTGTTGAGATGATAATGATATAATTATACATAGTTTTTGTATTGTAATAAGGTTAAGGTTTACATTCTGACTTTACGTGTCATAAGATTAATGTGTGTAGTGTGTAGGGGTGTGTTTGCCTGCAGCATCGTAGCTCACAAACTATCAAACCGATTTTCAACTTCTCAACTTCGACCAAAATAAGAGTTGTTATACTTAAGTTTGATGTGTGTATCTATATATCTCTGTGTCCGTCTGTGGCATCGTAGCTTCCAAACGGATGCATTGATTTTGATGTATTTTTTTTAAATCGAGAAAGTTCTTAGCTATATTGCATCAAAATCGGTCCAGCTGTTTGTATGTCGTTTTTTTTTAGTTTTACAAACTTACATGTGATCTAGTTTTTTATATGTATTTGAAAGAGGAGAATTATCGAGTGTTCCTTTTAACCGTTTTTTGTGCGAGGGTTTTTTTTTCTGTATTTGTAGAGTGGAAGTTTTGAATCGAACGGAATCACTACAAAATTACTGATACGTGACCGAGATAGAAGATAAAAAGGCAAATCTTAATTTTTAGGTTTGTATACTTACTATACTATACTGTAAATACTTCAGAAATCGACGTGACCGAGAGTCACGTTACCTAGAGCTTGGTAAACTGATTTTACTACGTTTCCACACCTATCGTTTATTTTATCTCCGCTTTCTTAGCAACTGAAATAGTTATTTTATATATTAGCCAGGTTAATAACCTTAGCGAGAGCGAAGATAAATCAGATTGTTATTTGTACGAAAGTAGAGAAAATAAATGAAGGTTACTAATACATGATAATATAAATTATCTCGACTACGAGATTAGCGTTAAAAGTTGAAACAAAAATTCAATAATTAATACCTAATCTCGAAAACCTAATAAATCATTAACGTTGAAAAATTCGGTTATCATTTAAAGCGCTGGGGTGAAGAGAGAGAGAGAGAGAGAGAGAGAGAAAGAGAGAGAGGGCGTGCCAGTTGCCACGGTCGCATTTTTCTTATGTTACTTTTTAATATATATTACCTTTGATACATATATTAACGTCAGGATCAGGGAAACACTATTGCAATGTGTTCATGTTTTTATTCATTTTGGAAGTTATTTCTATATTGGTTCGACCATTCGTCCCTCTCACTCACGCATATCACATTTTTGAAGATAACTAAATAAATTTCTAAAAAAATCGTCCCACAGAACAATTATTAACGTAAACATTATTTTTATGTATAAAAATTAAGAGTCGAATATGGTCGCTTATTCTAGCATAGTTATCGAAATATAATTTATACCGAATATTTTGTAATAGAAGAGTGGCCTTCAGTATCGCAGGTCAAACCATACTTGGGTAGCTGAACTCACAGCCACTCTAATTATTTTGTAATTCTGATTTCATGACGCTGACTGTCGCATATTTAACAATAATACATTGAATAACTTCTATATCAAGAAACTGTAAAACGCGAGCGAGAAAATATTTGAGTTTTTAACTAAGTATTATAAATAAAACGTCATGATCTTATTCCCCTTTGCCCTTACTTTCGGACGTCGAGAAGCACGAAAAAGCGACATCGTGTTATGGTATTTGATTGATTGATTCATATTCCAGACTCAAAACGCTTAAGCTCGACTTTTATTGTGCGTACCGCCAACATGTGGAACACGCTTTCTGAACGGGTCTTATCGGATGGATATCTGGATGTCTTCAAATCACGAGTGAATAGGTTCCTTCTAGCTAAGCGCGCTCCACCGTAGACCGCCATCAGTCGAGTTAGCGGTCAAGCGCAAGCCTATTATCGAATAAAAAAAATATTTTCATTTTCAAGATGAGGAGAACTTAAGTGGAATAGTTTCTTTCGGAAAATACAGTAATTCTTGTAAAACTGCACAGTGTAAGTATTTGGGTATAAAATAAAAATAAAATAGAAATATAAACCCATTTATTTGATCAAGTTCCCGACAGAACCTTTCTACTTATATTATATTTACAATATTCACATCTGCCACACATTATAAACCGTATCGACAACCAAAATCAAAACATATTTATTTACATATTTTACGTGCGTACCAAAAAAAACTGAAAACCGGTAAAAACCTTAGATTTTTTCATACGCTTCTTTACATTTTTGTAACCTCGGTAACTAAAAAATTGTGTCTTAAATCCATACGGTTTATACTGTACATTATAAAAATGAAAATGAATAAATAGAAAACAAACAAAAATTCTCCACAGACGTCGATATGTACGATTATTATCACGTTTATAAAAAATATATAAAAACATACATAAACATAACAGCCACTGTAATCTCACAATGATTTATAATCAAAAAATAAAGTACTATGACAAAAATACAGGAGTGAATACAGGAATGGCGTTGGTTTCTGTGTCGTACTAAATTCCACTCCATTGAAGTTAGTTTACATGGCGCAAAGCCAATCCCATATTTTATTTTAAAATGATTTCCTATATTTTATACATCATCCCTAGAACTGGTAAACTTTTATATTACTTACTAATAATTTTTTTTCATAAACATAAAATAAAGGTAAAAATAATAGAATAAAACATTCCATATAATAAAAACGTGTAAACGGTGTCATGTTTTTTTTTTTTATAATTGTAATTTTATTTAGTTACAGGTGCCTATTTTTTCATCTTCGTTAGTTTCACAGGAGCAAAAGAGAAACCAACACAACGACAGCTGCCGTAAACAATGTGATTTGTATTTAAGAATAATATTACTTTCTAAAAAATGTATCTAAAATCATTTTTGAGATGACCCATGCTGAAATCAATTCTATAATAGGAATCAAATAAGAAATAAGGATTACCGCCATTCTGGTATCTGTAGCTAAGTTCACTCGGGACTGATTCGCATAAGTGAAGTTAGGAGAGAGTCGTTCTTCATATCTGATTCACATTGAACGTTCCTCTCAAATACCTCTTTGGCATACTTGCATTCCACCATTTTGAAAATAATCAAATTTTTACGATCAGTAATTAAATAGTATTCAAAACTAAGCAAAAGTAAGCGGCATATTTAACACAACTGTTTTTTTAAATATTTTAATTGTAAATATCCAATGTGAACCATTAAAATATTTTCTTTTAACATTTAAAATTCACTAAAACCGAATACATGCACTGTAAGCTATCAGGATCTGATAATGTAACTCGGGCTCCCAGTATTGATAATGTACCATTAAATGTACTTAATCATTTCAAATATTTAGGATCGGATCATCGGAAGCTTCTGTGGATAGAGACATCTAAAATCGAATAAACACAGGATGGCTGAAATGGAGATCATTATCTGGAGTCGTCTGTGACGCTAGAATGACGAGATTAAAGAAAACGTGTACAAAAGAGCGATAAGACCGCTGCCCTACTATACGGTTCCGAATGCTGGCCCATGCGAAAATCAGATGAGCAAAAACTTCATGTTACCGGAATGAAGATGCTCAGATGGTCCGAAGGAGTTACTCGTAAAGATAAAGTAAAGAATGAACACATTAGAGGGGCATTTAAAGTTGAAAAATACATGATAAAGTTGCCGAAAGCCGCTTACGCTCTGATATGGTCACGTAATACGTCGTGATAAAGACCACATGACCAGATCTGTTATGGAAATAGAAGAGCCTAAAAGAGGCCCCGGTAGGCCCCCAGCCGGATGGGAACGGTAAAGAGGGATATGAAGACGATGGGACTACACCCAGAAATGACGCAGCTACGCCGGATGCACGGATGCACGGAAGAAGATTTAAAATTCACGTCATTTTCACTACAGTCAACGTGGGTAACTTTGACTCTGCGTCAAACATTGTACATACCTTTTTTAGGTTCTCGATTTTTTTCGCAGGAGATTAGTAGTCAAATTAGTTGATTAGTTAATCTCAGTTGTTTTGAGTACTAATCTCTTGAGAAAATAATCGAGAACCTTCTCAAAAGGCCACGTACGTTCGTACGTTGACAGTACCTTTCCATTATCCACTTATTTTATCGACTGTCTTATGTTTAATAAAACGCGCGTTTTTTTTTTCAAAATGGTGGACGGCATGCCAGTTACCATACAAAGAAGTTAACTTTCTTTCTAATTCCAACCTTTCTGTGGATAAAACAATGTGATGTTAAAATCCCAATTCGTTAAAAACAAATAATTTTACTTACTTTTGTGGCGGGAAACTTGTGATATCCTAAAATCACAGTTATTATAAGTTTTTCATCAGCAAACGAACTTTGGTTATGTAGAAAATTAATGTATCTAATTCAGCAAACGAACTTTGGTTATGTAGAAAATTAATGTATCTAATTCATTATATTATTTTAATTTCATTAAAAAATAATAGGGATGAAAAGTAAAAAAGTAAACATAAAAATTGTATTTTATCATATTTTCCCTAAAACTAAAAAAAACTTAACCTTTATCCGTCACATAAATCAAATTTAGAATTTGCCTTTTCGACCGTTCGCATATCTAACATAACGTATGTGAGAACGAGACAAAATATAAAATATAACGTTTCAGTATAAGTACCCAAACGCTATAACATTCAAATTAAAGTAAGATATAATTTCACTGTCTGGTTATCACATAATATAGCCTTATTCATTTTCATTATAATCTTTTATGTAAAACAATAAAAAAACTCATATAAAAAAAATGTGTCGATTATTGCATTGATGTAGAATATACTAGATTCCAGATCACAAACAAAATGACGACCTAAATGCGGTGCAAATGTTGTAAAATTATTTTGAGTTTTGTTTTTTTTTACATAGAAAAAAGCAGCAAATAAGATCTTTCAACTGATGGTAAGGGATAGCCGTTATATAAAAAAAGAACAAGTGCAACCCCTGAAGAAAATATTCGTTCCGATATTTTTAGTATTGTGGTGATAATTTATAGTTTAATTTAATATAATGGACGCTGAGGAACTGTAAATGTCCGCATATCTAATCGAAATATCGGAACACCTTCATTTGCTCCGACATTTTTCTGGTAATTTTATATCAGCCAGTATACTCTACAACTATGATATCATGTTTTAAATTAAAATATACATAAAAACACTACCTCATTTTTATTCTACATAGGTTAGTGTTTTCGAATTCCTAAATAATTTCTAATCGATTCGTGAATATAATGTCATCAATATAAAAATTTAATACTATTATAGTAAATTCATCCGTTTAAATTTAATTTATTGGTTCTAAGCGGCCTCGGTAGCGTTAGTTGCCTCCGCATTTGTACTACTATCCGTACTTAAACTAGATGTATCCTTGCTCAAACTCGCTGTACCGTTGCTCAAACTCGCTGTACCATTGCTAAAACTAGCTGTACCGTTGCTTAAACTCGCTGTACCATTGCTTAAACTCGCTGTACCGTTGCTTAAACTCGCTGTACCGTTGCTCAAACTGGGTATATCCTTGTTGCTTGCCTCCGCGCTAGCATGCGAGAGTGGTAAGGCGGTGGTGATGGCTGGGGCGTCCTTTTCTAACGGCCGGAATGACCAGTTACCACAGCCGTCGAATTCTAATACATGTGTGTGGTATTTCCTAGAAATAAAGTAAAAAAAACATCAATAAGTTTTCTTTCGTTTTCTGGTCAATTTTACGACGTACTGATGTGTAAAATGATCTTCGTAATGTTGTCTGACATTCATTTCGACAATGAAAAAGTCAAATAACATTGTGACCCTGAACGATACAGTCTATTTAGCTATTGTTTTTTAACAGACTTCAAAAAAAGGAGATCATCAATTTGATACATGTATGTAATATTGTTAGAATTGCACAATTTTCGCATATTTAAGTCCATGCGGGCTTCTAAGCACATTTGCCAAATTTCATAAATGTATGTACGTATGTTTGTCCACGTATTACGCAGAAACTAGAAGTCGTATTGCAGAGATTACTTTTAATTTCAGTTCACCGAAAGGTACATATACGTATATGTCGTGATAATAACCATAAATTAATGAGTTCGCGTAAAAAGGGTGAATCGATCGGTGTATGAGTCGCGTACAAGTGGTCAGGATATCGAGTGTAGTGTAGTGCAATGCAGTGTAGTACAATGTAGTGTAGTAGAGTGTAGTGCACTGTAGTGTAGTGTAGTGCAGTGCAATGCAGTGCAGAGTACTGACCAGACGCTGGGCCGATGCGTGATGGAAAGCAGCGTGATGCCTTCCTTGACGGCCTCCTCGTACATCACCACCTCGGTCTCCATGGAGACGGCACTCGTGCACTCGTCCAGTAGAGCGTACACCGGCCTGCAGTTACACAACACATTCGATAAAGCTAAATCGTAAATACAAGTTTGACTTTATTGACACTAAGACATGGTTAGCTAAGTGACATTTTTCTAAATCTAACGCGGCGGACTTCCAAAGATGGCGGACTATTTATTTTTACGGATTCCCACGATATTAGTATCAATGACAATGAGAGGCACGTCACTAATCTAGTGACGTTTGTACTGTTTCTATGAAAAAGACTGCCGAATGCGGTCGAAACTAAAGTCGGATCCCTCCACTCAAAATAAACGTGATGTGCCTTGTAGTTTTATTTAAAAAGCAAATGAAACGGGTTAGTAAGGAGAATAGTAACAACAGGATTTTACTGTTTGTACTAGTTTTTTTTTAGTTGTATACAAAAAAATCTAGGTATGTTTTTTTTTTTGTTTGCAGCCCGCCGAACAGAAATCATACAACTTATGGCGCTTGAATTCAAAAAGAGTGAAGAGCCCTGGTGTTAAGTCGTACGTACCGGTGGTAGAACATCCTCGCCATGGCCATCCTCTGCTTCTCGCCGCCGGAGAGCGTGGCGCGCCAGTCCTGCACGGCGCGCAGGCCGCCGTGCCGCGCCGCGCACGCGTCCAGCCGCACCAGCCGCAGGATGCGCTGCGCGCGCGCCTCCGCCGCCGCGTCCTGCGCGCCCACGCGCGACGGGTACGTCACCTGGTCGATCAGCGACCCTTGCGACATGTACGGCCTGCATGTACAAACAGACACTTCACACCACTGTAGACTTTAAATATATTTGAATTATGCATATTTGTAAGAAATAATAAAACAATATATTTTAACCATACATCTGGTCGTGCTGATAATTTGCGCACCGAACTTAAATACAATCGTTGCGCTCGCAAGATAAATAACAAATGTATGCAAGAAGTCCGATTATAAACACCATTAAAATGTATAACCTAAAATATAAAATGTCTACCTGTAATACAAAAATGTTAGATAAATTCAAATTGAATTTAAAAAACTGGTTAACTAGTAAGGCGCTACAATCACAATGAATATTTTGATGTAAATTAATAAATAAGTAAGTTATGTAGTTGTCAGTTGTCTTAGATAAGTAACATAATTAGAGCAATTAAAAAACAGTTTTTTTTTTTAATTCTGTAACTTAAAGAATACCAATTTTGTAGGACCTTTCGAAAGTAATCCTAATATTCCTTTCTAATATTAAGAAATCGATCAAAAAAGATATCTAACAGAATGACATATGACCTCATACAAGTGGCGCGAGGACGCTGTATTCAAGCCACTTCCAATCGGCGTTTTTAGAAATCCATGGGGGAGGCCTATGTCCAGCAGTGGGCTTCTTATGGCTGAGATGATTAATTCTAATGTAAATAATTATATAATGTTATTAAGATATAAAGCCCCGTACAGACTCACGCCGAGAAGTCTCGGCAAGAAGTCTCGTCGAGACTTCTTGCCGAGACTTAATAAATTATCCACACTCACTATGTTCTCACTTGCTGTTCTCGCTCCCACCCGCTATGGACGACTGTGCAGCCTTGGTCATTTATGCAATAGCCTATTATAACTTTGTTAAAACTAAACAAAAAGCAAAGAAAAAAATAAGACCCAGACGATGGTAACAGATATACCTATTATAAACGGATAAACACGCACGTTTACTTGATTTCGCTTCCTAGTTCGCACTGAGACCGAACAAGAATGTGATGTCTTCTCTTTTCTCGCCCGAGACACCCTTTGAAGCGGGCAAAAATACCGACACCGATCGGAGAACAGGCGAGCCCGAGAAAGAGACGTAGAGAAACATTCACGCTTCTCGGAATTCTCGGGCTTTCTCGGCGTGAGTCTGTATGGACTATAAGATATACTTCTTCTTTTCGTGTCAACGGTTCGAATTTTATTTATTTATACAGTATTTGAACAGTAGGAAGCCACAGAGTTGACAGCAGTGTTGGCCTCCCACAGGTCATTCATTACGCAGGTATTAGGGCACAGTCCGTGTCATTGTCTGGGGTGTGGCGTAGCGCCACAGTCACACTGTTCTACTGGAGGAACAGCCAGTCTCCATTTACACATTTACTGCCTTATCGAAAAACGTTACTTAACTTTAAGCAATCCCAAGTAGCAATCAAGGATAGTAGTCAAATCTAATTGGTCTAAACTATGTCTATAAGTTGAGTTTACAAAAATAAAAATGAATTAAATATTATTTCACTGAATCTATTTTATCTTCAAGGTAAAACACTTTTTTTGTAGGGCTATTTTAGTAAATATTGAATATTTTAATACAACGTTAAGTAATTATAAAACCATTTTGTCTGAAGTGTATCTTATAATAGATACGAAAATACATATTTTACTCTACTTTGATTATTTTAAGATCGACTTAACACTTACTTAAATATTATTTCACTGAATCTTTTTTATCTTCAAAGTAAAATACTTTTTTTGTAGGGCTATTTTAGTAAATTTTGAATATTTTAATACAAAGTTAAGTATTTACAAAACCATTTTGTCTGAAGTGTTTCTTATAATAGATACGAAAATACATATTTTACTCTACTTTGATTATTTTAAGATCGACTTAACACTTTATTGATTAATAAAGAATAGCCTGAGTCTTTATTAAGTAAACATGCTTTTGTAGATGCCAACTTCAGATTGAATTTAGCCACAACAACCAAATTGTCTCGGTCAATGTAAAATTACGAATACTTAATTCAATTATTTCTACGCTAAATAAATTTTAAGTAAGAAAAGGTTAGAAGGACGATATATACGCAAAAGAACAATCAAATAAAAAACATAAGGTTTTATAGTGTTCCACAATTTACAAATAATGAATGGAAGTCGTAAAATAGGGCGATATACTTTAAGCTATTGCATAGCTTCTATCGCGGGCCTTGAGCGTGGAGACCGAATCCAGAAATTCCGTAACGAAAATAAACTAACACACCGCGCGTAAAGCTATTATGCAATAGCTTTACCGCGGCAGTCTCCGAGTGCCACACGTCTTTTTTTTTTTTGCTTCACTTTAGCACTTTCTACATTTCTATGGCCTCGTTATCAAGTGCTAAAATAAATTTTACTACTTTATCGGCGTAATTAAAATGTATCTTGAAAACACTTTCTATGGGAATAGAGTAATTACAAGGGAGGTACCCTTGTAAAATAAAATAAAATATATTAAAATTCAATTTAGTATTCCATATTTGTCTTCGTCTCTTTTGCAAAATATTAGGCTTTAAAATGATAATTTTTGTTAGGGTCAAGTGTCTCTCCCCCTCTACCAGCTAAATGGTTTTTGTCGAATAGGTATGCTGAAAAAATCCAGCAATTAATTTCCCTAACGAAATTGTAAGGAAAATATCACAAGTAAGTAGATTTTACAAGTTAACGAGTATAGAGTAATAACGAGTCTATCAACTTAGCTTAACTAGAATATTCTTAGTAAGTATCAAATAACCCTATTTTAAGTTCGCATAATATTGACATAGACATAAATTGTGATATGGAACTACGAAACCGTACATTGCGCTAGGCCCGACATGCACTTGACCGATTTTTAAAATTGATTTTAGTTAGTACATACCCGAAAACTAGTCTTCTAAAAACCAAACAAAAGAGAACTCAAGAAACATAAAGAAAACAATAGGTAAGTATATATGCAGTTCATAGAATGGGGTGAATCTATTTTAAATTTGATATTACTCACTATTTATCTTAGAACTTATATTTGATAATGAGGTCATTCAACACTCAAATGAATGTAGAATTTTTTGGCTTTATTTGATTTTTAAGAAATTATTTTATTAGTAAAAAAATGCAATTAAACTATTTTATTTTTTCCGTTCGCTTGTAGCTCAAAGTTTTTAAATGGCATTTCCCAGAAAATGAACATGAGTAAAATAAATCCAACCTAAATTACGTAAATGACCGTTTATGAAGATTTTCCGCTATCGAAATGAACGGAAGTCAATTTTACCCACATTCGGGTTTAACTTTGACAAGCCATTTAAACGCGATTTTCTTAAATATTTTCTATACTATTGGACTTGTTACTTCTTTACTTTAAAATTGACCACGAAAGAACGCGTTTAAATAAGTAAACTATTATTAGACTCATACATTAATACTCTAATATCGTAAAAAATATGAAAAAGTGTGTGTAAAGTTACCCACGCTGACAGTAACTCTCTCACATTAAAATTTGCAACCCTCAGAAACTAGCGCCATTGCGGATTATCAACGCAAACAACATTTATCAATATAGCGAGAAAATTTATTGTATTTTTGTTTCAAATGTAATTGATTATTACTGTTCGAGAAATCTATACCTACCGAAGTTTTATGTACGTTATATTATATCTTACACATATAAGTTTGTTAGAAGTTACGAAAATAACATTTTTTTATGACTGACAGTTTTTTCACTTTTATAATGATAAACGGCATGTTAGGCATATGTACCATTTCACTCAAAACGTAAAATTTTATTTCCATGTGGAGCTCAGTTATTTCCAAAAAAATGTTCTTTTTTATTGTTTAAGCTCATCCGTTCTTATGCCCGTAACAGTATACTTAAGTAATGATTTATTGATGATAAGATAGACAAGATAGTATTGGTTAAATGTAACTTAAGGAATCATAAATACAAAAAGAATTAACTCGTATTTCATTAGATCTATTTTAGACTAAGTTAAGGATAGTTTTCCTTAACTATAGGTACAATAACACAGAATTGATTTTACTTTACCTTAACTATTTCTATTTAAGGCAATGTTGATTTAACTTGTACTTCAGCTAGACAAATTACATTTAACGCCATTTTGTATCCTATTATGAAAATGGAAATATCATTATCATCATCAGCTATGATATCTTAATACCTCTAATTTCCTTATATTCACCTAGAATTCATTTTTAACAGTTTTTAATTGTAATAGTAAGCAACAATATAAACAAAATTCCATCATTGTGTGTCATACTACATAAAATTTCATATTTTCAATATTAATTATGGCGTTTTTTTATTTTTTTTCTTAGTTATTTATGAGGCCCGTTATTTTTAGACAATTATCTTGTCATTTCCAACGAGAAACTAACATGCGTTTTATGTTTCTGGGTATACAAAAAGATGAATACGCATTTCTAGATGTACATAAATAGTTATCAAATTCGTCGCCATTATTTTCATAATCTATTTCACTAACACTCCATTATTTGTGTGAAAATTTACTTCATAAAGTAAACTAAGACTAAATTATTTCTTATGTGAGATTTTTTAAATCTATTTTGGTACCCTAAGCTTGAATTAAAGATAACTTAAAAACTTCTTTAAAGCTTAAATTCAGTTTTAATTTTATCTACAAGATATCTTAAAGAAAACTTGTAGAACATTTTAATACCTCTATTCTTAACTATAGCTTAACTTTATCTTCCAAAGTATTCTTAAGTCCCCCTTAACTTTGTCTGAAAACCTGTGCCCACTTTTACTAAACTATGTCTTGAGGCATATCTAGTAGATATCTTAAGGGCTTGAGCAAGAGAAGTTGAGACAATGCCCATTTTGTCTTCAAGATATCTTGTATGACCAGTTTAGATAACCTTTTGCTACTTGGGATGCTTAAAATATTTTGTCAACTTCTCACTGACACGTAATGAGACTTTGCGGAAAGAAGATAGAGAATTAAACGACGACAGACGATGGTTAAAGTTAAGTAACGTTTTTCGGTAAGGCCGATATTGTCTGCAACGACCAACTTGTGTTCGGATGCGATTTATTAATTTATTGATGAGATATACTGACCGCTGCGGTATATAGAACATGATGGGCCTGGAGGCGCACGCGCCGGCGACTGCCAGGTTGGTCTCGTCGGCGCAGTGCGCGCACGTGCACGGCGCGGGCACGGCCAGCTCGCCGCCGAACACGGGCCATAACCCGGAGATGATGCGGAACAGGCTGGAACGGATCGACCTTCACGTTATACATACATACATACATATAATCACGCCTGTTTTCCCTTACGGGGTAGGCAGAGCATCAAAGATCATCAGGCCGTTTGAAACCACATTTGAACATTGTTAGAAGGTTAGATGGAAGGAAAAAGGGTTATTAGAGGGTTAGAGGGGAATAGGCTTGCAGTGTATAGGGGATCATCGCCTACATATACACCAATTTTCGTCAAGCCCTTTAACTGACTTTTACAGTATGGCCGGGAAGAGAACCAGCTGGTACATTTTATGTTTTTCTTTTCTCCCATCACCAGCATGGAAGAACGCACCTTCACGTTATAACACGAACAAGTGGTGAAGCACACGGCCGTTGGTTTAAAATGAAACAACTTCCAGGATTACTCAAGCGCTACTTCAAGGTCATGTTAGCGAGCCGACTATATGTTTGATAACGAGACTAACGCTTACTAATAGTTTGGTTTAAAATTATTAATATGATAAAAAAAAACTGAAACAAGCGACTTTAAAATACGCAAACTAAACTACTGAACAGAAGATCTACAAATATATAGACAGTTTAAAAATTCCATCCATCCGACACAAAGTAGATTCTTCAGTGTATAAAACACTCAAAAATATCGAATACTGAACCGAGTTTAATGAAATTTCTATATCAATTAGAGAGTATATCGTTTCAAATGTTTTTTTACAAATCGGTTTATAAATGAAATAATTATGAGGTAACAAATCTAAAACAATGCAGCTGAACTGAGAACCTTCTCCTTTTTTGAAAAGGAGCTGCCTATTGTAGACTTGAGCTGCGACTCAACGGTTCAAACCTTTGAGATCTGTATATTTGAACCGTTTCAGATGTGAGTTACCCAGGGCTACAGCCCGGTATAATGGCGCACCTGGACTTGCCGCACCCGTTGGGTCCGACGATGAGCAGGTGCGTCCCGGGGCGGATGTCGAGCGTGACGCCGCCCGCCACCACGTCGCACGACGGCGTCACGATGGGTACGTTGCGCAGCCGGATGGACTGGTCGCTCGTGTATATCACCTTGCCTGCGCAAACGACACTTATCTCACATCTATCGTAAATATTAGTAATGCCGCCATACGGTACGATGACATGTTCTGCGACGACCGCTAATGTGTCGTTACCATGTTAACTATGCATCATTATGCTATATAGCATAGATACATACGATGATTGATGCATAGTTACCATTATTATTGAGCATCACTAAGCTATATAGTATAATAATGTACAGTTACCATATATAGTATTATGCTGAGCTGGGGCCGGATTGTGATAAAAACACTATTTAGTTTTCTATATGTATTGTTACAGTAAATTTGTCTGTATTTATGTTGTATATTCCACGAAAAGAATCTTAGATCAGAATCAGGAATAGATTAGTTTTCAGGAACAACAAGAAGAAAAAACAATTGAGGTGTTTAATTTATATCAATTATCTAATAATAATATTTCCTGATTTCTTTTGTTGCTGCTCTAGAAAATTGGCAACGACAAGCTGGTGTCAACCAATTTTAACTACGTTTCCTTGCGTCATGACCCCCCCCCCCTCCGCTCCCCCCGCTCACCTTGCGGTACGGGCGTGTTGTCCTTGAAGGTGACCTGGAAGGCGGCCCCGTTGGAGGCGACGTGCACCGCGCGCACGCAGTGCCCGCGAGCCACCTCCTCGAACACCTTGAGCATGTCGGAGACGCGGGTCGCGTACCCGGCCAGGGTCACCACCTCCTGGGGGCGGAACATACACCGTACAGCGGAATACACAGATATCAAGTGGAGCATGCTCTAATTCAGCCTAACTAGGAGATCTATGGACATTTTCAATCTTTAGGGCTATTCATAACTTGTCGGATACGGAATCGGGTCGGAAACTATATCTCCGTATCTGTCGTTTCGATACAGGACAACAGAGATGGAAATATAGTTTCCAACCCGATTCCAAATAAGACTAGTTGTGAATAGGGGACTGATCCTGTATTCTACTTCCAAGGAGATGGTCATTTACTATAGGCCTTATCACCTCGGCCATAAGAAGTCCACTGTTAGGCATAAGGCTCCCGTAAGGTCATATGTCCATCTCGTGGCTGGTCTTCGTACGCTGCGCTTGTCGGTGTGTGGTCGAGAACTTTTCGGCCCCATCGGCGTACAGTTTCACACGTCCCATAGGCTTTGAAATTCAATTTGAGCTATGGAGAGGGCTATAATTGGAGTCGACTTGCGAGATCAAATTAGAGATCCGTAGACATACAAAAGTAACCGACATATAGCACATCGGAATAGCAAGTTAAAGTGGCAGTGGGCAGGACATGTAGAACTGATGGTAGATGAAGTCGAAACGGTATCTACTGGAGACCAGACATCGGCAAGCACAGCGCAGGAAGACCAGTCATAACGCGTGCGGCGTCGTCTTGTAGACTACGATACAATAATATCTTCTAGATCAACGAGCTCCATCCTCGGCCACACCGGCGCTTAACATCAGTTAAATTGGTGGTCGATCGTAGATCTATCTAATGTAAAAAAATAATCAAATCATACCTTATAACTAGACATGAGCCTCTCGATGGCGTCAGCGGCCGAATTCAGAAGGTTCCTTGAAGTGGTCATGTACTCCGTGCGAGCTGATATACCATCGTCACTCTTACCTGTCAGGAAATAAGGTTGGTTTTATTTAAACACCTGCTAAATATGCGTGCTTCATCATGGACCACATCATCGATATCAAACAAGTGAGTTGGTGGTTGATGGTCAAACGAGGACTTATTCACGACAAAAAAAAAGTTTTAGGAACCGAAATAACCGACATTAAACAACACGCTCCCAAACGAAGTAATCATATATCTGGATCGGGGTGCTAAACTTAAAGTACGGGACCAAGGTTGATCTAATTTTTATAGAACTACGCCCAAAATATCGCCTTTAGTATGAAAAAAATCAATATCAGGTTGCAACTGAAGGAGATATTGATAAACTGAATTCAATCGAACATTTTTGGTGCGAAAACTTCTCGACCCACAAAATAAAGTGCCCATTGCAGCGCGCCTCGCTGATCAACTGAAAATCTCCTACTTTAAAGCTTGTTGAAATGATCGGCGCGTGCGCGTGCGCACGCTCGTCGTATAGGTGGATGAATATACTGACTGGTCCTGTCCGCGGTGAGTATGGGCAGCGCCAGCATCACCATGCCGGTGCCGGACCACACGTACTTCATGCAGAACTGCTCCAGCATCACGTACCACAGCTTCAACTTGAACACCGACGTCATCTGCCCCACTAGCTCGCGGTACGCAAGCTGCAGCTGACCGAGCTCCACCTGACACGCACACACACACACACTTAGAACAAACATTTACAGTGCGTCTCATTCGCGCATTTCAACTATTTTGTAGATGGAAAATGAATGTTCGAAGTTATAAAAGGAATATTTAAATAATAGCTCTATGTGATGAGGCCGCGTTTGTACTGTCGTTTAAGTTTCTTGTACAATAAAGTTATATTCTATTCTATTAAAGACCGCACTAGAAAACAACATCACAAGTTTTCGTCAAAAAAAAACAGTTTGATCCAAGTTAATTTTCATACATATAAATTATAGTTAAAATTCAAGTTAAAAGTAATGGATATAAATCCAAGTTTATATCCATGACTGATTACTATTATATTTTCACCTATATTTTCACGCTGGAATTTTATGTTCAACCTAATAAGTGACGGCACAGATTTTTTTAAGGTGCGAAATTCGACACCCTCTACATTACCATATTTTTATATTTTATGTTGAACCTAATAAGTGACGTCGTAATTCGACAGAGGCGCCACCGCCTTCTGTGCCCATGTTTTTTGTTGAAATGTTTGTATGTTGTGTATGTTCTGAGTTGCACCTTGTGTCCGCCGTAGAAGGCGACCTCCTCCGCGTGCGCGATGAGACGCGCGTGCGCATGCCGCAGGTTGGCCTTCATGCGCGCCTCCTCGCCGGCGAGCGCGCCGAACCGCGGCGACAGCAGACGCAGCACCTGGCCCGTCAGGCAAATCACCACCGTCGCTATCGATGGACCTAACAACACAATACAATACTTTTTAAGTGTTACTACTACAACAACTTTGATATAGTATCAACGGGATGAAGCGTCAGTCCTCAAAAACGTCCGAACTCAATGAGATCCCCCCCCCCCCTACACAACCCCACCCACCCCTTACACGATTAAAATAATTTCGATTTTCAAAATAATTCGAAGCGGCAAAATAGACGTCTCTAGACTACTTAATCTAAATTAGGCTTTAGCACAACACTTTAGTTTTTGACAACAGCATCCTAAAAACCATAGCAGAGGATGCTCATGCGCCGTGGTGGAGACATTTTGTGAAGACAATGGTCAAATAGGTGTACTTACCTATATCCTGTTTGACCATTGCTTCTAAATTGTTAGATACCTATTTACTATAATGCATGCATAAATATTTTAATGTAGTTTATTTAAGATTTATTTTCTTACTAACAACATGGACTTATACTGTCTGAATAATAAACTATTTGAATTTGAATTTAACGCGGCGACATTGAGTCTTTATATCAAAATCTTTTAGCAAAATAAAAAAATTGAAGCGGAGCAAAATAATAAAATACCTTCTATTTTCGTAACGTATACTCACCTATGAATATATTGCCCTTCATCTTACTGGAGTAACTGGCGAGAGTGAGAACAATGAGGAGCAAGTCGAAGCAGGGCTTAGTGAGTGAGCTGTACAGGTGCGCCACGGACTGAGTGAACACGGACACGTCTTCTGTCAACCTGCACAACAAATACATGGGAAGTTACAACTCTCACCCAGATAGGTAAAGTCTTGTCAACAAGTCAGGGACTAGGGTGGAGGTAGCGGCGGGAGAGAAATACCTATACCGCGATATTATTCATCATCATCATCATCCTAGCCATAAGAAGTCCACTGCTGGACATAGGCCTCCCCCATGGTTTTCCAAGAAGACCTATTGCGCGCGGCTTGAATCCAGCGTCTTCCCGCCACTTGTATGTGGTCATCTGTCCATCTCGTGGCTGGACTTCCTACGCTACGCTTGACGCTGCGTGGTTTCCACTAGAAAAAAATAAATAAAAAAGAAATCAATATGATATAATAAAACAATGAATAAGAGAAATGTGTCCTGACCTGTGGTCAGCGTTCTCAATCCTGGCGTCGAGGTTCCCGACGCGGTAGTAGGTCTGGTTCCGAAAGTAGAGGTCGTATGCGTGGTTCACTATGCGGGTGCGGAACGCTAGCGCCAGCCGACCTGCGGGACCATATGACGGTATCGATCACACTGTAACATCAACTAATTCAAACTTTTATATTAACGCAATAAGAGCTATTGTTCTCTGTCGGGGTCGAGCCGCGTCGATCGTCTGCCACATTCAGAGTCTGTATCAACATTTTTGAAGATATAAAATGTCTGAATGAACTTATACAAATAAATAGTCGTTTAGTGCACTAGAGAGCAACATCACAAGTTTTCGACAAAAAAATATATTTGGTAAAAATATATTGTGGTTAAGTTAATTTCCATACACAAAAATGATTTTTACGTTAATAAAATCTGTAAAAATTATTGGTCAATATAGAGACACTTAAAACCGTTATTTGGATGATATCCACTTACCTTCGAGATACCTGATCATGGAGTTGATGAATGTGGCAGGGATGGCGATGGAGAACCACTGCAGCAGCAGCGCTGCGAAACGACGCATGTCCTTCTGCACTATGTGCTTCACTGGAAGAAAGTTCACGTTATAAAGTTAGTTGCGATCACAAGGATGAGCTCAGTCATATGGTCAGAAGGAGATGAAGAGGGCAAGAGATTCAGAAAAGAGGCGTTTCAGAGCTGACAAAAAGAAAATGTATCCAGGTTTAATTATATAATCGGCCTCTTTTTACCCTACTGCGGCAAGCTAAAGCAGCAAGGAAAACATAACCCTCCTTGGGTTATGTTTTCCTAGTGTATGTATTTTTATATTTGTATGTGTGTGTACGTTTCTATATCGACCTCCTACAGCCGTTTAGGCTCGACCGATTTTGATGTACGAAGTGTCGTTAGATTCGTCTTCTTTATATTCGTCATAGGTTATATCTTTTTGTAATAAAACAACTCTCGCAAAAATGATTTTGATTTTGACAAAGACTATTCCAAAGATTGTTCATTTAAATACATTATACAATAGGTTTGCGCATATTTTCTCACAAAAACGTATACTACACACACACACAATACCAAGCGTGACGCATGTTTATATTACTTGTACGAAAACCGCTCTTATGCAGTAGTAGTTACTACTACTGCAGACTTTGCAGAGGCTGATATCTGTCACGTCTGAAACATACATATGGATGTGTGATATCCGCCTCTAGAACCAATATACATACCATTACGTAGTTTAATGGTCTGCTATAGGTTAAGAGTCCTGGCGATTTCTTAAAACGAAATGAAAATAAGTTTATTCCAGACCATATTAATTAAAAGAAAACTAGAATTACACGAAAAGAAATCAAATTAACAAGATTAAGTAATGGGCTCGTGGTATAATCGCCTAACTCCAGTGGTTAGTTACCTATGGAGCCTTCGAGCGCCGCGACGTATATCGAGAGGAAGGTCCTGGAGAAGAGGCAGCCGGTGTGCGCCGCCAGCAGCGCCACCTCGTGGCTGCGGACCCCGGGGACCATGATGCGGGCCAGCGACACCAGCTGCCGGAGGAACTCCACGTTCAGCCCGGGGACGTGCTCGGGGGCCTCGGGGGCCGTCTCCTCGGCCTCGTCCTGGGGAACACGCACAATATAGTCTCTCTGTCTATATTCTACATGATTCATTTCGGGGAGTGTGCGCAAATGCTTCACGACCTAATTCCACCCTCCCCATTTCACTACAGAAATTCGGCGCATTACCACCAATTTCTTGTTGAAATACTTAAAATCTGATATTTATGTATGAAAATTAACTTTATTCAAATTTAATTTTTTGTCCAATATTCGTTATGTTGTTTTCTAGTTTTTACAAACGACGATTTTTTTCTAAGTCTATTCAGTTATTTTATATGTTCAAAAATGTGGGTGCAATGCGCGACCTAGACGGGCGATGGTCGAAATAGGGACTCTTAACTATTGAGTGAAGATTATTCTTCCAGATACTCACAATATTCTGTTTGTTGTCGGTGTCGACCTCCCCCCGGCAGAGCGCGCACTGCTCCGCCCCGCACCTCCCCCCGCAAGTCTTCTTCGTCCCATTGCCGACAGTTTCGAGCGTGCCGTTTTTAGCTACCTGCAATGTACAAATAACATCGTTTAACAAGATAACGCATTCCGACTAATATCATATTAGTTCCGACGGATAACTAGTCGTGTTTAATCTTAAAATCTGGGTTCAGAATATAGCTTAAATACAGCAGAACACTCATACAGTCCAAATACATCAATTTGGTCTTCAATGATCGTTTTGATTGGTGGTTTGATTTGATTTTACGAATTACATCTATGCTCTTTATGCGTCAGCGGTCTGGCAATTTTAATTATGGCCATTCCCATTCCCCAGTGTCATAAAAGTTAGCCGGCAAGACAGCAGGTCGCAGTATGGTGTATTTTGGAGCTCGTTGTGAATAATTCGATTACATGTTCACATGTAGAAATGTCGCGAGATGAGCAGCAGCAGTGGAGGGCGATGACACTTGGCAACACTTACACACTAACACGTCACACTCACACGGTGCGCGTTACCAGCGGGGAGTGACGTGCGCTGCGACTTTGTTAAATACCGCTGAATACGGTTGCAACTATTAGCATTAGCATTAGCATTAGACTAATAGCGGGCCGTATGTTTACCCACCTCATCGTTTAACAAGATGTGTACTATCTAGGATGACGCACATTAGTAAGTTGTCTCTAAATGTAAAGGTTGCCTAGGCTAAACCTGGAGCGTTTGGTACAGTTAGCAAAAATGTGCCCATTTTTTGTGTCCACCATCTTATCGGGTAACAAGTAGTACATTCGACAGTGCCTATCTAGAATTGTCAAAATCGACTCTGAATAGACGGAAGTAACTTTTATTTAACGTTTCATCCAGTTTAATGCTACCATATTATTATCAAGCATTGACACATCCGGATGAGAGCGCATTTTGCACTTTTTTTTTTTTTTTTACATAAAATAGATTTAAGATTGACACCTCGCCTGATGGTAAGTGTTCCACGCCCATGCAGTACCCATCAAGAACATTGTTCAAGAATAATGAAAGGGGTAAACCGAATTTGACTGAAACGCGACGTAATGTTTTTTTTTTTAATAATAATAATTCATTTATTTACGCATATGGGTTACAAAGGTGGTAATAAAATTAACATAAGACCGGCATATCCTACCTTTCGGCATGCAAAATTAATTCGGCATTGTTGCCATTAGAAGAAGTAAAGAGAAGACAAATCCTAAAATGGAGTAACGAATTGAAATGAAACTAATTTTAACGGATTGTTGCCCATTGAGCAACAATCGCGAGAACCCTAGAAGACATTATATAGTAACGAAGTTATAAAAAACTACTGACTTACGTAAGAGGTTCTTCATAACAATAACATTTTTAAATCCTATCTGTTTGTTAAATTTAAATAACTAAGTGGCTATTTGCCAACGAGCATGCGTCATAAAGGCTCATAAAATAATCATCATATATCTTTCAGTCCTTTATAGTCCACTGCTGGGCACGGGCTTCTTTTCTACCCCACTCGGCTTGGTCATTTGCCAATCTTATCCAGACCCGAAGCTTATCGGCGTATATTGTAAAAACAAAAACCAGTACAATTTCATTAAAAAATAAAAATAAAGAGATAAAACTAGAAAGTATTGAGGAGTCTTGGCGCTATTATAATCCAACGGTTCAACTTACAATGGCCATAGCTTAAAACTAGTTATTTTTTGCGAAATCACTCGGGAAATCCAAACGAATCTAACGACATCTTGCTCATCAGAATCGGTTTCATATAGAAAATAATATAGAAACATGCATACATAAAAATATTGGTGGACATTTCACAAAACCCCATCTATCTCAAACTAAGCAAAGCTTGTTTTATGAGAGCTAGATGGTTGATAGAACTCTTTTTTTTTTGTTGTAAATATGTAGGTACTCATATTACATAGTTATAAGACCTAGACAAAGAAAAAACATCTATATTCATCACACAAATATTTGTCCTGGGTTGCATTCGAACCCACGACCTACAGCTTAGTAGGCAGACATACTACCAAATGTGCTGAGAGGCCAGTCAATACATTTTTGAGAAGTCTGATAAATACACAACAAGCTGATCTGTCGAATTGAATAATTTAAATTTATAGTTAATTACATTTAAAATAAAACAAAAAGTATCGAGTTATAGATAGGTATATTTGTTACAATACAAGAGCGCCCGCGCAGTTTAGGTACATGTATTATTTATGTATTATTAATTATCACCCATTTCTCATTTTGCTACTATCTCTGTTTCCTGAGATCTACAATCTTGTAATTTTCAAGGCTAGAGTGAATAGTTATCTTCTAGAACGACGAGCTCCATCCTCAACCACATACGGGTCGTAATAAACCAGCGGGCATCACTCACACGAAAGCACACAACTAAAGTAGGCGTGCAATCGTCACGTGCAGAAACCCACCTCAATCTTATCAGAATACATTTCAATAGAAATGAATAAATTAACTTAGACTAATAAATATCAACACATGTCCGACACTAAAGGCGAGAAAATTCCGAGAAATCAGCCATTACATCGATACAAAAACATTCAATTTAATGAATGCTAAGTCCATTTTTGTCTGGTGATTACAGAAATGACTTTGCGAGCTATTTCTGGCTGTTGCCGTACCAACAATATATGAAATACATAGTCGTAACCAGTTTCAACGATGTAAGGTCATCGAGAATCTTCAAGAATGTAGTGCAGTGGAAAAATTCAGTCAAAATTTAGAAGGTTAAAGCCTGGTAGACTCCTAGGAGACATTTAAAAATGATGAAGTAGTGTTCTAAGTTTAAGACCAGTACCTAGGTACTGGTCTTGAACCCTGGTCGGGGTCTAGACCCCGAGATAGATGAATAACAGGGTGGTGGCGTACTACCAATTATTTCTCATTGAAATGACAAAAATTTAATTTAAGGTGAGTCTTGAAGCTCGCAGCTGTCTCTCTCGCGCATCACAATCTTTTAAAACATATAAAATTATTGGTTAAGGATATTAGAAAAGTGAGAGATTAATTTGTTTATTTCAATGGGAGAAATATTCCGAATAAGTTTTATTCAGATATCATTTGTATCGGCGAAAAAACATATATTTTCTAACTCTTCAGCCAATTTAAAAGATATCAAAGAAGAACATTTCTTAAAAGTTAAAACTTTTCTCCTATCAAAATAAACAAAATGTTTTGATGCGCGAGAGATAGCTGCGCGCTTTAATCCCCCACCTTAAAGGATGCCCATGAATTAGATTACAGTCCGTATAAGCCGACCGCCCTATGATGATGTATATTGGGATAGGAGTGTCCCACCTTGTAGTTGTTGTTGTTGTTGCAGGGCGGCGCTTGCTTCTTCTCGCGGCCGTAGACTGCGCACGCGGCCAGCGCGACGCCCACGCCCACGCCTAGAGCTATGGACGGCTGCACGCGCGACGCCTGGAAGCCAACATAAAACAACAAATCAAATCAATTTATTGATAACTTCCGAGTTACACGTCAAATATCTAAGAATTATGTCTAAGAACATATCAACTAGAAAATTACAAAACTACACAATATTCATTATTAAATCAACATAAAAAATATAAAATAAATAATCACAATCATACACTAAAAATAATACATAATTAATAGTAATCATTCCGAAGTTTCCGGCAGCCTAGTCGGGAGACCGTCTGACTTGCGATCCGCAGGTCCTGGGTTCGAATCCCGCGGCACGCACCTTTTCGAAGTTAAGTGCGTATTGTTGATTGCCGCCAACTTCAAACGGTGAAGGAAAACATCGTGAGGAAACCTACATGTCTGAGAGTTCTCAATGATCTTGAAGATGTGTAAAGTCTGCCAACCCGCACTTGGCCAGCGTGGCAGACTATGGCCTAACCCTTCTCACAATGAGAAGAAGGCCCGTTCCCAGCAGTGGGACAGTTTGTACAAACAGGGCTGATAAAAAAATAATAATAATCATTAAATTTAAAGTAGCAACATTATACCGTGCATCCAGTATATTTGAAGTTATGACCGATGCTTTAGTACCTTTATTAAACTAACCAAGCACAGGTTCGACTCGTACCGAGAATTCTGTACAAAAACTAAATTATGTGTCACATTTAGCGGAGCAAAAAAACGGCGGTTATGATGCGGACAGTGAATAGAGACGAATATAACGACACGACACCTCGCACATCAACATCGGTCAAGCCCTTTTGGCTGTAGGAGGTAATATAGAAATAATAAAAATACATACATAATTACATATATCAAACATACACTCGAAAAACATAGCTCTCCAAGCTTCTTGTGCAGTTCGGTAATTTTTTTATAGTATGTATATATGTATGTATATATAAAAATATATAATCCTTAAACTTAATATTTATTGTCCCAGTTTGGATAAATCCTTACAACAAACATTCTTTAATTCTCATATCTTTAGAAGCAACCGTCTAATCGTCCTATATATCTCGGTCCCTCAAGTCGAAATTTTACGACCAGTGTGTGTTACCAGTGATGACACATGGCACTGAAACGTGGTCACTCACTGAGCCTTATAAGGAAGCTCAAAATCACGCAACGAGCTATGGAGAGGGCTATGCGCGGAGTCTGTCTTCGAGATTGAATCAGAAATGAAGATATCTGTAGAAGCACGAAAATCACTGACATAACACAGCAGAGTAGCAAGTTGAAGTGGGCAGGGCACATAGCACGTAGAACTGATGGCTGATGGAGTCGAAAAGTTCTGGAGTGGAGACCACGCACCAGCCACGAGGTAGATAGATAACCTTATACAAGTGGCGGGAAGACAATGGATGCAAGCCGATTCCAATCGGTCATTTTAGAAATCCATAGGGGAGGCCTATGTCCATCAGTGGACTTCGGATGGCTTAGATGATGATGACGATTAATATCAAGTTAATAATATTAGCAACGCAAAAACTGGTTAAAAACAACGGAAATATCTCGTGACATACATAAACATTACATAACAACTCGGTTATGTAAATTGAAGCAGGCTTTTGACCACGGATCACGAGATTTCTATAAAACAACACACGGATTTATAAAATTAGTCGAAGTCGGAAGGATCCGTTATATCTGGAAATTTCGGTAGTTAGACAGTTATAAATACTGAATATGTGTTTGCGAAACGTGCTATGTAGACCTCAACATGTTTTAAGTTGAAGATCAACCTCAAACCTAGAATTTAGAACCCGCAAATTCTCGTAACTAGGTATAGATTCTGAATACTCATCTAGGTTATCTTGGTCCATCGTAGACCGTAGACATCGTAGTGTGAGTTAGAGGTCACATGAGTTATAAAGTACACAAAGGCAAGTTAAAGCTGGGACAGAAAAAAACGTTATTTTTGCAAATTACGCCTATTACTGTGGATAGAATATGAGATCGTGAGAGATGCATGGAAAGCTTAATAAATTTAAAAACACATGGACACACAATCAATTATTATTGAAGAAGGATCCTTTATATGTACAAATTATAAAAATTGTAAATCTTTAACGATCGTTTAAGCCACATTGCTCCATGTCAGACCACATGACATGAGTTCAAAGTCAAACGCAAGTATATTTCTTATTAATATACCCAGAATCATTGTTATCTTCAAATGTTTTTGCTTAACCACCACCTAACGTCGCGTCTTCCTCAATACAATTCATAACAATAGTAATAATGTGTTTATAATCACCTGTTCTCGAATCTTCGTCAGTATGGCAGGCATGTTCGCTTCTATAACCTTACACTACGGAGATCGTACGTGGGATCGCAGATACTGCAGATACTACATGGCTCGGGTGATTCAGTGAGGGTTCTCGTCCATTTTCTGTAAACAATAGAAAGATAATGTTAATGTCTTTATCACCAAAGCAAGAGAAAGATAAAAAAATGAGAGCAATAGGGATAGAGGGGGGGGGGGGGGAAGAGAGAGAGCATCGAAGGAAGAGAGGTAAACACACAGACAAAAAAAATTCGCTACATGAACAACAAATATATTTTATATATGTTATAGGTTTGCGTATTATTTCTTTCAAATTTATTTAGTTTGGTGACCGAGACAATAAGGAAGATGAAGATGTTTAATATACTGTGACAAACAATTAGATAGAAGTTATAACCATTAAAGCAAAAGCAAAACACACAAGATTTACAAAACTGCTAAAGTACAAAAATATACAGAGCCAATTTAACAAATATTTTATTAAACGAAGTAACGACGTAATTCAAGATTTTTAAAGCAAGTGTTACATTTAACACATATTTAAGTGCCAATTAACAACAATGTATTAAAACTTCCTGATCTTCGTCAAGTTAACTGTACATGTAGAATAGATACTTTATTTTTATTTTTTTATGTAGAAATAGGTTCGCGCTTGACCGCCAACTCGCCTGATGTTAAGCGACGTTGCGGTCTACGATGGAGCGCGCTTACCTAGAAGAAACCAAACCAAATAAAAGAACTTTAAAAGAAACCAGATAAAAGAACTTTATCAGAATCGTTGCTCTGTTACATATATTGCAAAGTTCACATCACTCATTTCATTGTCATTATTATAATGAATCGTTGTTTATCGGCAAAAGTCATCTAAGTTGTTATGTAAAACCTTATTATACTAGTATCATCTCTATTAACACAGCATAAAGTTCATTTTGTCTCTCTAATTGTAATTTATTATCCTTATTTGTTGCCAAGCTAGATTAACCTAAATACATTATTTAATCTCATGAGATCTCAAAGTTAAAAATAAATGCAACTCTAAAACCTCAAAAAATTAGTCTAGTTTTCATAAGAATCAGAACAACAACAAACAGTACTAATTTGTGAGTAGTTTAATGTAATTCAAACTTATTTCTATTGTATATTTAAATGGACATTTGATGTAAGTGGTTTATTTGCGTTAATTAAATTACACAATAAAACAGCAATTACTACAGTCATATAATGGGTAAAGTAGAGGACTGAGGAATGACCCCTGTGGGACCCCGCACGCGAGTTCAGTGTTTATTGTTTACTTATGACTGTACCTTGACCCTGCTATGAGTCAGAATAACACCGCTTAGCACTAACCTTTGCCATGACGAGGATTACAAAAGAAAACGTAGCCATAAAATACGTGACGCACATAGTCCAAAACATTAGCTAAGTCAGATGTCAAATTAATTTGATATTTATCTAATTAAAAACACGACTCATTAAGATCATTTTAGTCCTTTAGCTAAAAAGTTTATGTGTCGACTAGGTATATACATAATTATATGCTGACTGAGCTAGATAATCTAAGGCTAAGGCCTCTGCATCAACTGGCAAAATTGGTTTTCATTTGTCCGGATGTTAATTATTCTGTTTAGGTGTTAATACTTGCGTACAAGTTTTCAATTATTCTTTACGGGATTTACTTACGGGACAATTTCAAAGGCGTTTATTGGGAACTCAACTCTAAACAAGAATTTCGAATACAAACAAATTCATTCAAGAAATTGTCATGATATAATATTTATAAGGGGCTATTGCAAAAATGATTATGCTCGTGGGGTCTAAAACTCGCAGAATTACTAGTAGACATTTATGTCGATTTCAGGCTTCATAAAAGCGTCTTAAACGACTTAACTCAAAAACACGTACCTATTATTATAACAAACATATCGAAATGGTCGAAATCAGCCGTCGCTATGAAGAAAAACATTTAAGCATAGACCATGACAGAACTGTTAGTGTATGCTTTAATCACGCAGCAAAACAAACTAAATGGCGTGTTTCACTCGTATAAGTGAATAATAGCGACCTCGATATGAGTGTGCGCGGATAATGAATTTGAAACGGAAACTGAAGTCTAAATGCAGACACCGGAACGGAACCCTTTTAATTACTCAGTCAAACATGCGGGAGATGAAATATTTTAGGTATTAAGCATGAACAATGAAACAATTAACATTTACGGAATGTTTATAATTTACTTTTTTGTTTTTATAGTGTATATTTATTCCTTTTTTTAATTGATCGAAGCCGACCCACGTTTGACTACAACCACGTGATGATGGTGACGAGACTTACCCATATAACGAAACAAACAAACCTCAGCGGAAGTTATTAGAAGGACTGTAAACCGCGGTCTTAACAACAAACATTGGTGGACATTTTATACAACACCATCTAGCCCAAACTAAGCAAAGCTTGTACTATGGGAACTAGATGGTTGATATGATAGAATACATATATACTTTTTTTTGTAAATATAAATACTTATGATACATAGAAACACTCAGACACAGAACAAACATCCATGGTCATCACATAAATGTATGCCCTGGGTGGGGATAGTACCAACGACCTACAGCTCAAGAGGCTACAGCTCAGTGGTAGCACTGAGCCATGAGGCCTGTCAGTCATATATTTAATATTAAACCTTTTCCTTCCCCGATATAGTTTCGGACTTCGATGAATTTTTTAAAGTGATTGAAGTCACGAAATGTGTTAACAGTTTACCATTTACTAAAATATGATAAAAAAGTATTATGCAAATGTTACATTTTTTTTCTGTCCTAAAATAAAATTCGATAATCCGTCGGTAATACCGTCGTGACTGTAATGTTTTACAATCTCGGAAAGGATGAATGAAATATCTGACTACGTAGCCATATTTCAAACGATATTTGCCAAGAGATAAGTAGGTATTAGGTTGTGTAATACAAAGTACGGCATAATGTACAAATGTATGTTTGTACACATCTGTTGTAATATTGATGGGTTGATAGCGGAACGGTCAACTATTTTAAGCTGGGTCTACAACTACACTCGTGTCATCGTGGTGTATCGTATGTCCACCTTAAACACCGATATGTTACTTTTATGTGAATAATATTAAATCTCTAAGACCATTAATCTAATACTCAGAAACCATGCATTGTATACCAGCGCTAAAACAAACATGGTGGAAAGTCTTCCTATGGTATTACCGAAATACACCAGATTTTCCTATTATACATAAATATACACATATACAATCATACCTTTTTCCTGTTGGAGTAAACAGAAAATGAACAAATTCATCTCTCCCTTTTCTAATATCCTTAATCAATGATTTTATCGGCCTTACCGAAAAACGTTACTTAACTGTGATCAACGCCTTAAATTCTCTGTCTTCTTTTCGCAGGTGTCATTACGTGTCAGCAAAAAGTGTACAATGTATGTTAAGCATTGCTTAAAGTTATGTTTAAAAATGTTGTGATGCGCGAGAGAGATAGCTGCGCGTGTTAAGCCAATTCTTAAATTGTAATATTAGACTACAAGTTACGGGATAAGATTGTTGTTAAGTTGACGCACCTTACGATTATTATGTGACACTCCGATACAACAATGTAGACTTAGCTATACCTTAGTTTTAGAGTTCCTCGGCATAGTGACAATTTTGCAAAGCAGGTTTGCGCAGTGCGGATTGAGCCTTCTTGTTGCGCTAGAAAATTAGTTTGGCTCGCTTAGTTTTAGCACAGAAGGCTTTAATATTAATACCTATACTACATATTTTAGTGAAGTGGATTCAAAAAACGCGGTGGCGCAAATAATACATAATTTATGCATTTACTAATGCATTTTAGTCATGTGTGAGTCAAATAGAAGATTGCTAGAATGTAGAAATCATAAACATAGTTGCAAGGGCGTCGCCAAGGGGCAGCTGCCCCCCCCCTGGACAGATGGCCTCATACAAGTGGTGAGATGACGCTGGATGCAAGCCGCTTCCAATCGGTCTTTTTGGAAATCCCTTATGGCTGAGATGATGATGATGAAGTGTAATTATAGTTTTAAAAACTGAAGCAACTGACGTTTTTCCAGTCATTTTGTTATAAAAACCAAAGTCTTTTCGATTTTGGTAAAATTGTTTATAAAAATAACTATTTTAAAACCGTAGTAATGCGAATCATTAATTAACACTAAAATAAAATTCAATAGAGTCACAATACATTTATTTTATTAAGTTGGGTGATTTTGACCAAAACACGACTGAATGATATTTAAAAATAAACACTAGGTTGCAGACCATCCTAACTCTAGCATCAATTTAGTTATACAATTTTATTGTTTTGTCAACAAAGCCAAGCAACCATGCAAAAAGGCGCGAAATTGAGGAAGTGGTTGAAATTCGTGTCGTATGATTTGTGTAAAACATACGTAAGAGCATGTGTGAAATAAATAAATGAAGTTATGCTAGACAGTTATGCAGCGTGGTAGACAGTTATGCAGCGTGGTAGACTATGGCCTTACCCTTCTCACACTGAGAAGATGGCCCGCGCCCAGCAGTGGGACAGTTTGTACAAACAGAGCTGATAAAAAAAAATTACGAGTTTGTTTCATTTCAATAACATAAAGCTAGCAAAAATGAGCCATGTCGCGTGGTTCCACTCGCGTAGTGACGAAAAACAGTGATGTAATGGTGATGATGAAACATAGTCAACGTCTGGCTCCAGTCTTCAGCTATCTCTCCACCAAATTTTATAAAGAAACGTTCAGCTGTTTAGTCGTGAAAATGTAATAAACAGACAGAGACGAAAAGTTCATCATCGATCGCTTTCTCACTCTTCTGATGAATATTTTTCACTGGAATTATTTGAAATAATTCCAATTTAACTAAATTATCCAGAGACTATGTGCATACTTTCTCACAATAACATTCATAATGCAATAACTAAAGTTCAAAATCATATCAAGTACTCTACCAAAATCGCTCTTATACAGTCGGGTATTTTTACTTTTAATATATAGATATACTAGAATAAGTAATTTAGTTTATTACACATTTTTCTTGAATCACTACACATTATAACACATAATACCACATAACATATAATCACACATTATATGTAAAGTTTCACAGAAGTTACATAACCTATTAGGTATCAATAAAACCCACGCATAAATTAAGTATAATTTATAACAGTCTACAACATTGGTCTGCTATTTCGTAACTATACAGCGGTTATGGTTATTTTTAAATACAAGAAATACCCAAGTAAATTGGGTAAGTTTTTGTACAGAAAAATGTGTGATTACTAGAAAATTGAGGATAAAGGTAGAATAAATACAAAGTTAGGTAAACTACATCTCTAAATGTTACAGGTAGAATACGGTAAGAATAAAGTATTTATCTAAATTTACTCTGTATGAGAACAGAACATAGAAAAAACATTGGACGAATTATTTTTCCTTGGGTCTGAAATCAATCCTCAGTTTCAAGGAAAACTTATTCTCCAATTTCTTTTATTTGCATTGAAAGAATCGGAGGATAATTTTACCTGACTTTGTGACAAATCAGTTGAGTAAAAAAAAAAGAATTAGCTAAGAATGTGTCACACGCATATGTTCCGGTTCCGTAGCCAATACCTAACATAGACTGAAAATTATTATTAAAATCATAATCCTTTTGTAGCTCAAAAGTCAACGATCTATGTAGCTCATAGATATACCTACGTTTCAACACATTTGGAAAGTTGTAATCATAGAATGTTAATAATAATTTTCATCACATACAAGGGCAAGTCTAGGATGAGATTGGCACAGAACCGAAGAAAAAAGATACGACGTTGAGTGTACGTTTTCGTTAAAGTGTGCGCAAAACTGATACTGTACTGTGTATTTAAATAAGCATTATTTTGAATAAATCTTGAAAAACCACTCACTTATTAGCAAAAATGCATTTTTAGGGTTCCGTACCTCAAAAGGAAAAAAACGGAACCCTTAAAGGATCACTTTGTTGTCCGTCTGTCCGTCCGTCCGGGTGTCAAGACCTTTATCTCGAGAACGCGTGAAGGTATCGTGATGAAATTAAAACCATATACGCAGATACATAGTCTCATGCTGCAAAAGAGCTTCATTAGCACAAGCTCAAACAGGTTTTTAACTATTTTTACGATGTATATTTTTCGATTTATAAAGGAAAATATAAAAAAAATCTATAATTTCCCCCTATTATCGACTAGTTTGTACGGAACCCTCGGCGGGCGAGTCTAACTCGCACTTGTCCGTTTTTTTATTTTATACGAGAGTTTCTATAACATTATCCCAAAAACAATGCCTTTGCCACTCGTGAATATGAATCTAACGACGCCTCGCACATCAAAATCGATCAAACCATTTAGGCTATAGCAGGTAATATCAAAAATACTTACACACGAAAAAACCACTCTCCTTCTCGCGCAGTGTGATAAAAAATCCACCTGCATTTGAGGGATTTTAAAAAGGAAACCGTATATTAGCGCGACATGAAGGTATCGACTCTCGACCTTGGTCAAGGTCTGCTCAAGTCGAGTGCAGCTTCATCCGTCAAAGTGTTTAGTGGCTGGCGGCTGTCAGGTTGGAGCAGAGCGGAATAACAATTACGAACTCATTAGGATTCCTAACCAGAGCACGGAATTTATATTTATTACCATTTATATAATGCAGTTTTTAGAGTTCCATATTATCACAAGGAAAGCTATCTATGTGGCTAGTTTCGTTTTCTGCTAATCCTTTAGAACATCAACTTCAAAATGTCAAAAAGTTGCAGAAGTGTTTTTAAAAGCTAGTATAGCGTCAGTATATTCATTGTGTCCACCGATATGTGGATAAAACAATGGAAGGACATTTAGTTTGAGGACCACTTCTTCATTTGTCGTTTTTCTATGCGTGACTAGTTCTTGATTCGACCACTTCGTTATAAGGCCAGTTGTAAGGAGGACCATTTTTGCTTTTGACCACTTCTTTATTTGACTAACTCATGTACGGTGTGCAAGTTGTAAGTGTGCAAGTACAGGCTATACGAAAGTCACCAACATAGCACAACGGATTAGCAATTAGAAGTGGCAGTGAGCAGGGCACATAGCACGCAGAACTGACGGCGATGGGGTCGATAAGTTCTCGAATGGAGAGCATGGAGAGAGCTTACTACTGTGATGATGACGATGATGATATTTCATCATCTTCATCATTTTTCATCGATATCTGTGTAAAAACACGGGGCAAATAGTGTAAATAGTAGTAAATAAAGTTAAAAATTTCATGAAATGAATCCACAACATGTGTACGACTTCAAAGAGGGTTAATATATTCAATGAGATGCAATAGACAACAATTTATGACAAGTCAACTGACAATAGCTTCTAATAATAACCCGGAACTTGCCAATTATGCCATCTATTATGTTATAGAAAAAAACTACGTGTACAATTAGAGACAGCACTATGTAACTTATACCTATTTATATATATTTTTAACCGACTTCGAAAAAGGAGGAGGTTATTTATCAATTCGTACCGTATATTTTTTTTTATGTATGCACACGAATTACTCCGTCATTCGTGAACCAATTTTTATATTTCTTAAATTGATGTATAGAGAAAGCTCCCAAGTTGGTCCCATAATTATTTTAGAAACATTGCTTTATTACTTTTTGAATAATCTCTAAAAGTAAAAATATTTTCATTGTATTCCTGAGTGACTGCGTCAGATTATAGAATCGCAGAGTTCCACTGACACGTTTTTCTTTGCGAAAGTGTCAAATGTTGAGGATTTTCGTATAAACATCTGCACATTTTCTAATCTGCGACGACGAAGCATTTGTCATTCAGTGACAAATGTCATTCTTGAAAAAAAACGAGCGGGTGAATAGAGGTCTTTTAAAAAGTTTACAATCGTGAGAGATTTATTGAGCTTGAAAAGTAAAACCTACTTACTACTCATCCAATGTGTATAAGGAGAAAATAGAGTTACTTCAACGCTTGAGCGCCTTGTTTAATTATTATCCTTACATGTATTAAACGAAATAACGTACTTTGAAGTCGGTTGTTTCAGTTTTTCAAACTTTAAAATTATTAAATCACTATGGCTTCAAAAAATATTGAATCAAGTTTGGAATACAAAAAAAATCCCGACGTTACAAAACGGCGGATTCAGCCGAAACGTAACTGCAAACTTTTGAGCAAATGTTTTTTTTTTTTTTTTAAACTAATTCAAAATAGTTCCATCCGTTTGAGAGCTACAATGTCAAAGACAGATACACAGAAACACACGTCAAACTTATAACAATCCTCTTTTTAGGTCGAGGGTAAAAGTACTTTGGTTATTTAGCTAAACGAAATGTTTATAAATGCGAGAAGCCCATTGCTACTCTGCAGTGCTTCTAGTAATGAATAAACACATACCGTTTCCCACTCTCTCCTTTACATTTCCACAAGTATCTATGGTAAAAAAAAAACAAATACCCGACTGCATAAGAGCGACTTTCTTAGTGCAACTTACGCTTACGTCACACATGACACATGATTGGGTGTACGTTTTTGCGAGAAAGTATGCACAAAGCTATTGTATATTTATTTAAAAGAACAATATTTAGAATATTTTTATAAAATCGATGTTGTTTTTTTTTCTAGAGATGGTTTATTCCAAAAAAATGTAGCCCATGACACTCGAAGTCACAGGCGTGACGATACGAATCTAACTACACTTTGCACATCAAAATCGGTGAAGCCGTTCACGCTGTAGACGACAATATAGAAACGTTTCTACATACATACATACATTCGAAAAACATAACCCACTTTCTTATGCAGTCGGGTAAAAAGCCCGGTCGTCGCGCGGCCTATATCTAGCGTCTAACCCGCCGCCATCGCCACTTGCGATGAGGTCGTTTGCCCATGCGCACTCTTCACTCGATAACTTTTCGGCAGGTAGGTACACATATTTCATTTCACAAGATTACATTAGACAAGATTACATTAGTACATTAGACAAGACAGACAAGTTCAAGACAGGAGTCAAACATCATTGCGACGACTTTAGTGAATTCTGCGATGACATTGAAAGTTACAAACGTAAACCGCACGGCATCGGTAGCTTCTCGAAGCTTCGCGGCTCGTGACTTTGACACTCCTAACTTCGGCCTTACTTCATGGACAATTTGATGTAATACTTAGTACTCAATTTTAGCAGCTTTAGAACTAGACAAAATGAACGTAACCTCAGATAAAACGAGGTTCTCAATGCGGTTATATATATTTTTTTGCTCCTTATCTCAGAAAGGGAAGGAAAATTCTTATTGTGTTTGTTTCTTTATTATTTTATTATACTTTCAGATTAGTCCCATAGAAATGTTATCAAAACCGGTAGAGATCTCTATATATATAAAAATCAATTGCTGTTCGTTTGTCTCGCTAAAACTCGAGAACCTCTGGGCCGATTTAGCTGATTTTGGTTTTGAAATGTTTGTCGTAGTCCAGGGAATGTTTAAACGTTGAGAAAATATCGGGTCCACTCATTGATAGGTGATACGAAGTACGCCGGGTCATCTAGTTTAGTATAAATCTTTAGATTTTTTTTAGCCTAAGCGGCTTGACGGATTTTGAAGTGTTAGTAATCCTATGGTTCGCCTTGGCGTTATTTGTGATTCAAATACCTACATGCCAAAATGTCTAAATGGTTGATTGGATTATATTGGGATCATAAATTATGAGCATATTGGATACTAAACCATGCCATGCCATATGCAAATAAAATAAGAATAATACTGACATAACGACATGTTTTTAACCGACGAAAAAAAAGGAGGTTATCAATTCGGCCTGTATGTTTGTATTATTGTCAGAATTGCACAATTTTTGTATATGTTAATCTATACCAGCTTCTAAACATGTGTGCCAAATTTCATAAGTGTATGTATGTTTGTAGGTTTGTATGTCTGTCCACGCATTACGCAGAAACTAGAAGTCGTATTTCAAAAATTCTTCTTTTTATTGAGTAAAGTATCTTTCAACTTAGGATACAGTGACTCCTAAGATTAAAGATTATTTATTTATTTTATCAAAAGTTTTATCAAAATCGGTTCAGTAGTTTTCAATATATGGGCTTTTGAACACTCACTTCGTTCATCGCAACTGCAGACCAGTGTCTACACCTTATATTTCAATTGTTTGATAGACAGTGACATGAGCGGTGATGAGCTTTGACGACCGTTTTAAACAGACTTCATAAAAGGGAGGTTATCAATTTGACCTGTATTGTGAATACAATTTTTAAATTTCAAACAAAACGAGTAAATACTATTATAAAATTATATTAAAAAATGAGTAAATAAAAGTAATAAAAAAAATTAAACCGACTTCAAACTGAAAAGAAAGAAATAACTCGAAGAAAACCAAGTATTTTTGAGAATTGGATTCGGGAATAAGAAAGTATTAATAATAACACGAGTGACTTGCACTTTATTGCGTCTTTGCGAGAGTACATATTTGAATAAATATCTCTGTGGTATATTCCGTAAGTGTAATATCAAATATTATTTGTTAATAGCACTGAATAGCCATTTAAATATGAATGAAGCCCAATAATGATGTCACCAAGGTAATAACATGAAAAAGACTATTACCCTACTTGTGAACCCTAAAAAACAGTTAACTGACACACAAAAGGAACATTTCCTAAATGGCCTGACACAAAGGAACTCAACCCTACGACCTTGCCGATGATTTATTACACAGAAATGTCTACCTTTGAAGGAACACAATAAATACTGTATTTAGGGTATGTTTCCACTGGTGATGTGCGAGAATAAAATTAACAGGATTAGCTCATTTTCAGAGACGCTCAGACCTGCTCCCCTGGTTGGAAAAAAGTTTTAATTTTATATAATGGAAGTAGGAGCGATCAGTTGATTGATTTATTGAAGCTAGTAAACACGCATGTGAGGCAAGACGCTAGGTAAGTAAACTTGTTTTTTTAGGGTTCCGTACCCAAAGGGTAAAAACGGGACCCTATTACTAAGACTTCGCTGTCTGTCTGTCTGTCTGTCTGTCTCCAGGCTGTATCTCATAAACCGTGATAGCTAGAAAGCTGAAATTTTCACGAATGATGTATTTCCGTTGCCGCTATAACAACAAATACTAAAAATTAAAAAAAAAAAAAATATTAAGGGGGGTCCCCATACAATAAACGTGTTTTTTTCGTATTTTTTTGCTCAATATTAAAAACGGTAACAGGTAGACGCTTCAAATTTTCACAGAATATTTACTTGTATATTACCTTTCAAAATAAATAATTAAATAACAATAAAGTAAATATTAAAGGGGGGCTACCATACAACAAACGTAATTTTTAAGCAATTTTTACTCGACTCGACTTTTACTTGGAATTTCGTTGATTTCTCGTTATTTTATAAACAGAACTAAACTTTGTAGTATTATAGATGATAGTACGGAACCCTTCGTGCGCGAGTCCGACTCGCACTTGGCCGATTATTTCGTGCTTATATAATAGATAAATGTCAAAGTATAAAATTGTTACGAATAATAACTGAAGCTAATAGTATATTCTCGATATTAATCTTACGAAATAATCGTCTAGACTCTAATAACATCAGTTGGATAAAATCGGTCAATTCTTTCAAGTTATAGAAAATACCATAGAAACATATTAACATACATATACACATAACCCCGGAAAATGCAAAAATGCTTGTGCAAAAATTTGTAAATTGGTTAAAAATGGCTTTGCGGGATGAGATTTGTTACAAACAAAAAACAAGCAACGGTGATGTGTGTGGCGAGCTAGACTTACAAGATATATATGTATGCTACTATACCGTTCACATCCTCGCATCGCACAGCTTCGATGGAATCCCACCCTTACGTTTGGCTCATCGTACGAATTGTTGTATAAATATATTTGAAGTATAAGCGCCATTGTTATAGGTTGCGAGACTGTGAGGTGTGTTTATCAAGGGGAGGTGAGAGGCCGTGCCGGTTCCACTCCCGCCCGATCATCGATCTTCCAACCTCAATAACAATGAGTGGAAAACAATATTTTAAATGTTTATAACGGTAATTTTGACGTATTGTTTATTACTTTGCAAACGATAACTGATTAATAAGTACAATTCAGAGAAACGTTGTCGCGAGCTCTTCCATACAACAAGGAGAAAACTGTTTTTACCTTCAGACATTATCAGATTTCGACGACCATTTGTTATATGATTTTGAATAGATATATTGTATGTTATTTTTTACTTTTAATTTAAAAACCGATAACCTAACAGCATGTATAAAAACCAAGAAAGAGCAGGCGGTCAACGTCTGATGTTTAGCGACTCTACTCTAGTATAAAAATAAATTAAAATAAATGGCCAAGTGCATGTCGTGCCTCACGCAATGTAGGATTCCATAGTTACATATCATAATTTATGTGACCTTAAAACGGGGTCTCTTGTTTGATACTACGAACATGAGTCATTTTTGACTTGTCTAAGTAATTATTTTAAGTTGATCGACTGTAACTCGATAACTTGATTAAGCATATCTATACCAAATTTCTGGTACTTATAGTTTTTGATCAAAGCCACGAACGGACAGACTGTTTACTACGGAACCCTAAAAAATGGTAACGGTAGAGCGGAAAGTATTTGAGCGGACGTTGCGCTGTGTGTGACGAGACGGTCGCCTTGACACGCTCTACGTCGCGCCTGCGCCGCACCGGTCGGACTGCGCCGCCGCCGGCTCCACTTATAGAGCAGGGTAGAGATACTGCATCACGCCACCGGCACCGGACCTGCTCATTGGACTGTATCAGAACTTGCACTTTTGGAACGCTACACCTACCTAGTGTGTGTACAGTTGTACACTCGGCTGGGAAGGGATGTGGAGGGAGGACAGAAGCTTTACTGCATCATCATCATCCACATTCTCCTCCATCCCAGTGCTAGGTATAGGTTTCTCTCTTTTTTGTGTATTTTATTTGTTATTTTAGTATGTATTTTTATTTATTTGTAGTTTGTATTTATATAGGTACAACATAGGTTTGCGCTTGACCGCCAACTATAACTACAATGCCAAAAATCCGTATTCAGCGATATCGATCCACGATCTTGATGCGAACTGTACAGGAATGGAATTCTTTGCCGCCATCTCTGTTTCTTGAGACCTACAATCTTGGAATTTTCAAGGCTACTGTGAATAGATATCTTCTAGATCGAAGAGCTCCATCTTCGGTCAAACCGTCGCTTAACATCAGGCGAGTTGGTGGTCAAACATAGATCTAACATACATTTTTTTTTTTTAAACGAGGTTATGTTGCGGTCTACGATGGAGTTCGCTTACCAACAATTCTCTGGTTTAAGTTAATTCTGACAAAAATATAATCAATAAGTAGATAATAGTCTACCATTTACGGACACGGCCATCGGTAAAGATAACATACAAATGGACACAAACGCAAGAATAATAAGTTTTTACCGTAAGCCTAAGTAAGCCGGTGAAAGTGACCACAAAATTCACGACACAAAAACTAGCGGCCGTCAGCGACCTGTGGGATTGAGAGAGTATCTGCAGCTACAGTGCTAAGTGTTTAACCTAGAAATATTTAACACAAACAGCTATAAATCGCCGACAAACAAACGGCTGATTTTGTTGAAACACAGCTAAGAACACTCTCGATAAAATCCTCCTTCAAACAAAAAACTAGATTAAAATCAGTCCATACGTTCAGCCAATTTAAAAGATATCGAAGAAAAACTTATTTTTAAACATTTCTCCTGTCTAAATAAACAAATTCAGCTCTCACTTTTCTAATATCCCTACTCAATGATTGTATATGTTTAAAAAGGTTTCCGGCAGCCTAGTCGGGAGACCGTCTGACTTGCGATCCGCAGGTCCTAGGTTCGAATCCCACGGCACGCACCTCTGTCTTTTCGAAGTTATTTGCGTATTGTTGATTGCTGCCAACTTCAAACGGTGAAGGAAAACATCGTGAGGAAACCTACATGTCTGAGAGTTCTCAATGATCTTGAAGATGTGTGAAGTCTGCCAACCCGCACTTGGCCAGCGTGGCAGACTATGGCCTAACCCTTCTCACAATGAGAAGATGGCCCGTTCCCAGCAGTGGGACAGTTTGTACAAACAGGGCTGATAAAAAAAAAAAAAAAAAAAGTTGTGATGCGCGAGAGAGATAGCTGCGCGCGTTGAGCGAATCCTTTAAAGGCTTATTAGAAGTTGCTTCATTCGACTCGCATGCTAATCTTATTACTCCCATGCTCCAACGTTATTCAAAAATCAAAACCAAAAGTCTATCCTCGCAGAATCACCTCGACGGAGGTCAGCTCTCAGGTCAATTTGTAAATTTATTACAAAAATATAATTATTTATGACGAATTTCATGCACATTTTTTTCTAAAGGTCGTTTTTTATTTCCTATAATCAGCATACTTAATATAAATCATAAAAATCCTTTGACAACAGTCGTGTATAAAAACTTATATAACACATTACATATTTATGTAAACATATTTAAAATATTATACGGATGTACGTTTGTACCTAGGAACAAATTTAATATATTTTCTGGGTTATTGTCACAAAAAGTATACTATCAATAGTACTACTGGGAATAAACGGAGTATCTGTGTATTTACTATTTATGTTTATAAAAACACGTCTCATTAAACCTTTTTGGATTTGATATTAATTTATCTGCCCAGTCGTTCCACAATAATCGTAGCTAATATTAATTAAGTCTGTTTATCTGTTTGTCTCTTTTTTTTTTGTTTACTTGTATATAATTTTTTTTTTTTTTAAATTTCATTTTAACTTTTAAGTTACAAGTCAAAACATCTAAAAAAGAAAATGATAGAAAACCGTTCATGATTTCAATTATCTGCACCACAAATATACTATAATATAACGTCAGTCAGTCACTCGTGCTTACCACCGTCATACAACGTACAGCCTAAGCTGATGCCCCATTTCCTTGTGAAATGTACGTCAAAAAGATAAAGAAAGGATTTCTTTATTACGGGCAAAATCGCAGGAAGCAGCTAGTATAAAAATAAAATCATTGATATAGCGTAATGTTTAATGGTAAAAAAACCCTGTTCTAAGGAGAAATACATAATAATATACTGTCGATAATTAGAGATACTTACGTGCTCAACGTTCCCCTTAAGAAGAATCATAAAGATAAATCATCATCTATGATAAATCGTAAATGTCTCGGCATGATAATATGTCTTGTCATGACAGTAGGCAAAAAGTCAGAAATCCTTTACGGCCAATTAATCTATCATTATATTATAGGCCCATGAACTTTTTACTATTCAATATTAGGAACACATAATATACAGTTATATTATGTGTCAATGACGCAAAAATAATTTTTATGCGTGCGTTAAATCATGTGACGTTTGACGTAAGAATGATTAAAAACAAAGATGGTGAATTGCAAACGAGACGATGTCCAAATCTGAATATGAAACTTTGAGCTCACACGAAAATAATTTAGGCTTTAAAAAGGACTTTGAACATTAGAGTTACGAGTAAAATTGTGTAATTAGAGCTGTATATAAAATTACCATACGAAAATATCAAATTGACAATGCAACCATCACTACCTGCCTGCCACCTTTGTGCAAAAAAATCAGATACGAAAACGAATAGGTATATCACGGAACATGCAAACAAAATTCAATATCTTTTTATTTAGAGTTGGTAAAATAAGCAAATAATACAAAATTCCATAGACTCACGAAAGTGACCAGAAAAGAGATGGAAAAGTAATAAGAGATAGAAAAATAAATAGAAATCTTACCTAACTATATATTACTATTAATTCTACGAACAGTTAGGCCTACAGCACAAAAAAAATAAAAAATCAGTCAGTAAATGACCCAACAGCAACTTCCCTTTTTTGGAGGAAAAATACCCTCTTCATAAAAAATGCCCGACGAAAAAAACGCACAAAATCATAAAACCTGTACCAACTTTAGAGACTGGTTGAAAAGAAAAACATACAGTCGAATTGAAAACCTCCACCTTTTTTAAAGTCGATTAAAAATACGACCTGTACGCTTGTAGGCTACAAACATCCGGACAGAGGAAAGAAAACTTTACTATTTGATGCAGAGACCTTTGTTCCAGTCACTTACTCGGTCAATTATCGAGAACATTCCAATATCTCATGTGTCCTTATTAGCGTCGTGTTCGTCAACTAACAGTCAAAATGATGAATCATTTTCATAACTGTACCGGCGGCCTGTACAAGTGTACAAGTACTGTATATAATATATTTTGGCGTTCATCAAAACGTTACAATACAAAATCCGTTAATCCATTTAGGCTACAAGAGATAATCTAAATAGAGACATAAATATATCTACATGTTTTTTAGATATTATACATTTAACGGTGAGCAGCGGCAGCGAGCCTATATGATGTTATGCCACTAACAAGGGAAGAAGTCTAAAAAACATTTTAGTCAAAAGCTTTTATTAATGTGATGAGAGGTACTTATGGTGAATAAATAATGAGCATAGAGCAATGATGTACGCAGATAGGTTTTCCCCGGCTCTGCGTGACAAGCCTCTAGTAAGATAATTACCCGACTCGTCTTCAGTCGCGACACATCGGGCAACGCTGTTAGACGCGTGTCGTGACTTGCGAACACTGGCAATGCTATCCTGTGTGTTTAGAAAGTGCAACACCAAGATAAATATGGCCAAATACTAAAAGGTTATAAGGATGTGGTCTTATATTCGAAAGTGCTGAGAACTGATATTTGCCATGCTTTTACTTCATACTCAATGAGTATAAGCTCTCTATAGATAAAATCTCATTCGCCTGGTGTTAAGCGACAGTTACGGTCTACGATGGAGCGCGCTTATTTAAAAGGAAGGGACTCATTCACTCGCGATTTGAAGACACTTAGATTACATTTATGTTATCATCATTTCCTTGCCCTTATCCCACTAGGTGGGGTCGGCACAGCATGTTTCCTTTCGCCACTTCACTCTAGATTATATCCATGTATACCTACATATGTAAGGCCTTTCGTCACCACCTCGAATATACCTACATTAGTTTATCTCTATATGTAAGACTTTGTCCTAATGTCACATGTCGCAGTGTACACACGCACTTACACCGGCTATTCATTAAAAGCATTTACAAACAATGCAAACCTCAAATTTTCAATAAACCAATAAACTCGAACCATTACAAAGAAAAATAAATAAATAACCACAAATTGGAAAGCCAATAAGGAAATGGACGAATAAAGTGGATTCAATGAGTGTGACACGACGAAACCGATAAGGAAGGAGGAAAGGAGAGCATACAAGTCCTTGACCGGTGTCAACAGAAAAGTAGAAAGGCAGGGCAGGGCGCGATGGTAAGGGCAGTCACCGATGAAATGTGGAAGCGGGAAGTCACCCGACATGAAAGGGAAGGGCATAATGTCAAGCGTTAACTTTTATACATAATTATCATATTTTCGGTAAGCTTTACTAAGACGAAAGGAAAGTTGGTCCTGTCGCGGTCATCATCATCATCTCAGCCATAATAAGTCCACTGCTGGACATAGGCCTCCCCATGGATTTCCAGAAAGACCGGTTGGAAGCGGCCTGCATTCAGCGTCTTCCTGCCACTTGTAAGATATGCTCTGTCCACCTTGCGGCTGGTCTTCCTACGCTGCGCTTGCCGGTTCGTGGTCTCCATTCGAGAACTTTTCGGCCCCATCAGCCGTCAGTTCTACGTGCTATGTGCCCTGCCCACTGCCACTTCAACTTGTTTATCCGCTGCGCTATGTCGGTGACTTTATACTTCTACGGATCTCTTCGTTTCTAAAACGATCTCGTAGAGAGACACCGAGCATAGCCCTCTCCATAGCCCGATGCGTGACTTTGAGCTTCATTATAAGGCCCATAGTAAATGAATGAGCCTGCAAATGAATATTTAAACTATTTACTTAAATTGTTTTTTTTTTTTTTAGATACCACATAAAATTATATTGTGAGTTTATTTGATTGACAATAAAATTGCAATTCAATGAATGATGCTCAAGATTTTTAATTTATTTTAAGATTGATATTATTATTTCAAGTAATTGTTATTTGTTGAATGTTATCATCATATTTCTTTTAATTATTTTTTTGACATTGAAAATCGTTGTATATTGCTCGCATGTACCTAATAATTTTAATTACCCACCTATTCAATTTTGCATGACCACTGTGGTCGTTATTAGATGGACATCAATTACCTAGATTTAAGACCTTTATACCTATTAACAAGCAAAATAAAGAATTTTATTTTTTGTTATTAAGAGCTATTCTGAAGGCACCACATCCTAAACTTATTAAAATGTTTAAATTCGAAAAACGAACGAAATTCCCGTGCAATTTTTGTTCCTTTTTTGAATTTAGTGAGTTTAATTTAGTTTACCGACTGGCCTTGTGGCTCAGTCGGTAAACTAAGTCGGTTCGATCCCACCCAGGGCAAACATTTGTGTGATGAGCATGGATGTTTGTTTTGTGTCTGGGTGTTTCTATGTATCATATGTATATATTTACAAAAAAAAAAGTATATATGTATTCTATCAGCCATCTAGTTCCATAGTACAAGCTTTGCTTAGTTTGGGCTAGATGGTGTTGTGCGAAATGTCCACCAGTATTTATTTATTATTTATTAATAATATTAATCAGGTTAGTGGTGTCTTCAAAAATGACCAAATTGTACTTGTAATTATGAACAACTTTCATTATTCGCGCAAAAATTCACGAAAAAAAAGATATTATAGCAGCATAGTTCGTTGACCCGTTGACTTGACACCGACATACGAGTATGTACGGAGCTGATATTTTTCGAGAATTTTGAGTTGTGAATATAGCATAAGTTGTTTACAATGAAAGAACAGTGAACTCCTTTCCACTCAATACAACTCCCTGCAATAGCCCTGTATTCGTGCTGTTTTAATTGATTTAATAAAGGAAGACGTTCATGTACGTCCCTCAATTTCTTTCCATTCTGGCGGAAGATACTTACCAAATCAAATCTTCACGTATTTCGACTAGATTTAATCATAATAAAATAATGTAACATAATCATTTCTTTTTTTTATTTGAAAATTTGAGCTCCGCAGAGTCCGGAGTCCATGTCTTTTATAAACTAATACATACTATTTCCTAAGTTTCCTTTTTTTTATTAGTATACAAGAGGAAGGCGGATCTGCGATAAAATCCGTCTCTGTACGCCGAGCAGTCCAGCCCCCCCAAGCAGCACCCGTTCACGACCCGCCACACGACGCCGCCGCAAGAAAAAGCCTTTAAGCGAGCGTGAGTGCTCTGGGTACACACATTTTGAAGACACGATAATGTCATAGTTAATTATTTATTATTTACCACGTTGACCGATTTGATTGTTTCCTTTTCTATTAGAAAGGGGATGCCTCAAAGCTGGTCTCGTAAAAGTTTTAAGAACTTCAGATAATTAATTCATTGCATTTATATGATTTTTAATTTAAATTTAATTCATTATGACGACTGTTAAAAAAATGTAATGACTTTTTATTTTATTTATATTTAGTATAAAAGATCAAAGTTAAGTATTATGTATATCATATAGTGTACCGAAAAAAAATATGTGACAAATAAAATAAACCACCGAGAACTATCTAGAACCAAGTTCCTCGTTTATACAATTTTATTCTTTATTTTTAGCAACACAATGAAATATTTAACACCTCACAATTTACAATTGAAATTGTATATATACGAGAATATTCGTCAGTCTCTCCGTATGTATATTTTCCATTGCTAGTTTGCTATTTAAAAATGCATGAATGTTGATAGATGTGTATGAAGATTGTTATTTCAACAGGTGTCAGAATTCCACTACGTTTCACAACTAACCTTGGAAAAGGACCATGGGTAAGGGCGTAGCTCTCTCGCTTACGAAATTATTATTCACTTTAAGACTAGTGTTTGGCTGCGATTTTACTCATTTACAGTCTTAACGAGAAATAGTTGCTCAGATTTGATCAATGCTCAAAATATTCAGTCAACTGCTCGCTGACCAAATTACATTTGCGGAAATAACACAGATAGAGACCAGCCAGACCAGTTAAAAGAAAAAAAAGTACCTTAAGTACTTAACTTTGTTCAACGTTTACGTTCGTCATTTGTGAACAAAATACGTGAGCGAAGCGAACGAGTGTACCTGCATGCAACTGGCAAGATTTTCGTTCCTCTGTCCGGATTTTAGGTAGTACAATTGAGAGATGATTTTGTTTATTAAGATAGGAGAAAAGTTTAAGAAAGTTATTTTTAATCATTTTTATATTAATTGTCTAAGGAGTAGGAAAATATATGTTTTTTCACTACTCCGTCGCGCCGCCCGCCAGTACAAGTGATATCTCAATCATATTTTATTTAATATTCCTCTTATCTAAATAAACAAAATCATCTATCTCTCACTTTACTAATATACCTACTCAGAGATTTTATATGTTTAAAAACAAAACCCTCCTTTTTACGCAGTCGAGTAAAAATGTTATGAAGCGCGAGAGAGATAGCTGCGCGCTTTGAGCTCACCTTAAGCCGGGGAGTTATGGAAGATGTCCGATTTTTATTTTCAAATGGACTTCTAGTTGCTTCCATTTAAAAACAAGACAAACAACCGGACAAACAGTTAAGGCCTTATTTTCGTAACCGATAGATAAAGAAATAATTTCCATTAGTAACCAGTGTGACAGTTGCCTTGAAATATAACTGTGGGTAAACAGGTCTAGTTCTATTTAGTTTCGTAACGCATTGTACCTTTCAAAGGTTAGCTTATGGTAATTGTATGGGAGATAAAAGTAGTTATTTGTGATGAAACTGCTGATCTTGAAACTTAAACATAAAATTATACAGGTACAAGTTAAGAGGCTGTAGTTCGACCATCGTCCGTTTCGCTCGCGCATATCAACATTTTTGAAGTTATAAAATGACTGAACGAACTTATAAAAAAATCAACGTTTAGGAAACTTGAAAACAAAATCACAGATTTTCGACAAACATTTCAATTTGATACAAACTAATTTTCATACATAAAAATCATTTTGAGGAATTGTTAACGTAAAAGTTATTTTTATGTAAGAAAATTATTTGGATCAAATAAATAAAAAAGTCGAAAATTGGTGATATTGTTTTCTAGTTAAAAACGGCTGAATAGATCTTGTTGAAACATAACTAAGAACACTATCGATTAAATCTCTCTTTCAAACAAAAATATAGATTAAAATCGGTAATTTCTTTTGATTGATGGACAGAAGACCTCATACATGTGGCGGGAAGACGCTGGATGCAAGCCGCGCGCCAATCGGTCTTTTTGGAAATCCATGGGGGAGGCCTATGTCCATCAGTGGACTTCTTATGGCTGAGATGATAATGATAAATTCGTTAGGTAGCTACGATCCCACAGAATCACACGTCAAACTTATAACATTTATCTCGTTTAGCGATGGGGTTAATAGGAAATAAGTTTGCCAAGTCCATGTCGCGACATGCATATTGTAGGGTTCCGTAGCTAATGCCGTAATCTAAAAGAAAACCACTATCTATAAAAGTTTGTCTTCAAAAACTGTTTATTTTCGATAGTCATGATAATTTCAGACATAAAAGAGAATTTAACACGTCCCACTAAAAATACAAAGTCTATTGCGTAGGTCAATGATATTATTTTTTGTAACATCTTATTGTGTTCAAAATCATAATCTCCAAAAGAAATAAAATGTATTTATTGCTCAATAATTTACTATTGAATGCCGGAAAACGAACAAAGTGCATTGAGATTTGAGATATAAAAACATAAAAAAAAATTAAGTAAATGAAAAAAAAACAATCTTATCTTCGTACTTGTAAATGGCAGTCAAACAAAAAATTGTACAAGCAAATCTTTGAAAAGACATCTTATGTATAATTTTTTTGTCGTATTTTTATCGTATAATATACATATACATATGTGTTATAACCAGTTATTTTGATTGGTTTGACCAAAGCTCACTTATCTAGAAATCGCATTGCATGTTTTGCGCGATTATAAATCATTGAATAGGTAGGTATTAAAACTGTAGATTATCTCCTCTACCATGAAGGTACTTTGACTGGCCTCGCAGCTCAGTTGGTAGTATGTCTGTCTGCTAAGCTGTAGGTCGTTGGTTCGATCCCCACCTATAATATTTTTTTATAGGGAAAATATTTGTTTAATGCGCGTAGATGTTCGTTCTATGTATCATAAGTATGTTTACAATAAAAAGTATATAAGTATATGTATTCTATCAGTCATCTAGTTTCCATAGTACAAGCTTTGCTTAGTTTGGGCTAGATGGTGTTGTGTGAAATGTCTGGCATTATTTATATATATATAATATATATCGCTAGGCGTAACCACTTGCCAACAAGCTATGTGCTGCGTTATTTCATCTTACCGATTGTGTAAAAGATAATATTTTCCAAATATATATAATTTATATATAATAATATAAAAGCCAATGTTATTTTCAAAAAACTTTATTGCTTTTGGTGTCGTATGGTATATTTTAGACCTATATGTGACAAAAAATATTTTGTCAGAATATTTAACCTTTTTTTGCTTCTTTTAAATTATGCCATTATACTCGGTTTTTCGGGTGGGGAAAAGGCAATCGAGAAAAGATAGTCCCGGCCGTACCCTGGCTCACATGGCGGGGGCACGGCCGTTCCCCCAGAAATCTTACAAGTGCTAAAATGGAGGAAAAAAAATATATGACGAAAAGGTTAAACCTGGCAGTTTTTACACCGTTTAGAAAAACCACTGAAATTCAGACATTTAAGAGTGAATTCAATTAATTGAGCTCACTTGTCCCACAGCTTTTTCTGGGAACAAAATTTAATTTCACACACCAGTTGACAAAGTGTCACAGAATTTGAGATTGTGTCTGTTTGTCTGGGGGACAAGTTAATTTTAATCTATGACTTTATGTGACATCATGTTCTAATTGCGAATTTAGAGATATTGTCACGATGATGGTTTAAGCCAGGTTTTCATATGTAAAAATAGGTTTTCGCATGACCGCCAACTCACCTGATGTTAAGCGACGTTGTGATCTAAGATGGAGCGCGCTTAGAAGAAACCAGGTCTCGATTATCGCAGCACCAAGGCAGATATGATGCGAAGCTCATAACACAGTTGCATCTTTGAAGCGAATTTTACTACAAGTTGTTTGGCGACAAAATTTTGAATTTCACAAATGTGGAGACAGTTTCAAATCCAGTTGAATGACTGCCAACAGTCAGCCCTACCTATACATAGCGGGGGGATTAATAAAGCCGTATATGATGATGAGAGAGCTGAAATGACCTACTTTGCTCATTGGAGTGCCAAAACCGCACAACTCCTTTCACTTTACGCTGATAATCTCGCAGAGAGCTTAGAGAAAGTGTCAGTGATTGAAGTAACGAATATTTTCGGCCGTTCACAACTCTGTATATATATAGGTGTGTTACTCTGTATAGGTATGTATCTATGCGAGAGAGAATGTTACTTTTTAAACAGGCTAAATGTTTTATCTCTGTTTACAGTTTGTGTAAAAATTATGTGGAATGTAAAGTGGTAAAATGTCTGGTATATCGCCAAACAGCCAAAACATAACTGTAAGTGATGGTGTAATATAAGTTGGTATGCATGCCCAGCATGGAGTGGGAACTGGCTCTCAAATGACCTGTACAGGCGGGTGCTTGGTGTTTTTTTTTACTAAAAGATATTAGTTAGAAATCCGGTCAATTTACCCACGCTATGGTTTCCTTCATGTTATAGTGGAAATCGAACCTACGCTCTCACGCTCGGAAGCTCATCGCATAACCAACTGAATTTAACAAACGTTTAACCGGAACGGGATTATTTTTCAAGTGAGATTGCCGATATGCACTGAGGAACACAAGAGGTGTTTGGCGACATATTCCCAACTTTACCGAAAAACGTTAGGTACCAAAATTTCAACAATGCTCCACATATTTACGACACCTGCGGAAAGAAGACAGAGAATTTGAGACGTTGATCAAAATTAAGTAACGTTTTTCGGTAAGGCCGTTAAATTATAATTTAAATAAGTGAAACAACCGACTTCAAAATGCGCATGCGCATTTTTAATTTAATAATCATACTACTGAACAGATTCTGATAAAATTTCTGTAGGACCAATCAAAAAGTATATCATTCAAACAAAAAAGGAATTTTCCAAATTAGTTCATAAATCATCCATCCTCGATTCGGTCCATCCTCGACCACACCGTAATGTAGCGTAACATCAGGCGAGTTGGTGGTCAATCGTAGATCTATCATGCGTAAAAAAAAAAGTGACGTAGTTAAACACTAACAAATATATAAAAAAATGCAACCGAATCGAGAACCTCCGTTTTATAAATTGTATTTTTATTCTTAGAGGAGACTACAAGGTTATCCTTTCAAGATGGAAAATTATAAAAAGGTCCTCTTTTTATAATTTTCAACCTTGAAAGGTAATATATATCCTTTTTAAGGCCGAGGCCCTGAAGGCCGCTATTGTAACTATCACTTGCGTACTACTCGCTGATATGGTTGAGCGATAACAAATTGCATTGACAGTCTACAAAATATCATGACACTACTGTTGACAGTTCAATCGCTGGCCACCGGTAAGGATCGAAACACTATTGAAAACTCCCGTAAAGACGAAGAGCGTTTCAAAAAGTGTGTCTACAAGCACAAAGGTAAAAATACGTGTAAGTATATAGTATGTAACAATATAGTAGATAACGACTATTAATATATCTTTTGTGCCCAATGAAAATTTTGAATTTTTTATACATGAATATGCTTTCGCTTGACTGCGTTTATTGTACGATACACGGAAAAAACTATTTAAAGACATCCAGATTATGTAAATGGCGAAAGACCCACACAGGGCATGTATTCCACAACGAATTTGGCCAGAAAACAAAACAGGTGTACTTATATAATACAAAAGATTTTTGAAAAATCACATAATCACCGAAGCCTGCGACGCGTAGATAGAAACAGGATATAAATAAATAAAATGATAGATAAAGTGCTAAGTAATAACAAAAAAAACACAAGTGCACATGAACTAATCAGTGCCATGGCGACAAATCCGATGATGTATTCGAGTTTTATCTGATATTATATATAGACGATAGCTGAATACGCATTAACATACATTTTCTAAGGGACTAGATTTAAATAAATCAGGCAAAGTAAGAGTTTCACTTGCACACCGAGGCTTCCGTACTCCCATGCAACAAATGAACACAGAAAACAGGATATTTGTAATTTCAAATATTTTGCAGTTAGGCACATCTAAAGAAAATATTGAGCGCTGTTTAGCGGACTTTGATAAAACAAGATGACTGTGCGGCGTGCGCCATTCAACCTAAACCACAAAACAGAGATAGTACAGAAGTCAATCTACATACAAAGTGCGCTCGAGCAACGCACAGATAGACACCGCTCACGGACGCGATATCTCGGACCGACTGGGACCAGTGAGAGCGCGAGTGCCAGTGATATAGTCTAGTAAAAATAAATCCGTTTGTATGGAGCACATCACAGTATTTGCAACTGGGGGGATTCTTTAAAATTATGATAGGAAAATAACTAAAAATCATAGAACAACAATAATCCCCGATTTATAGACTAGCTGCGTTCCGCGGTTTCACTCGCGTAGTTATGAAAAACGGTGATGATTATGATGATTATAAGTAGCTTATGTCCGTCTACAGGTCCAAAGCTATCTCTATACTAATTTTCATAACGATTGGTCCAGCCGTTTGAGCGTGTACAGGTAACAAAATTAGCTTTTATAATATAATTATGAAATTGTGTCAAATGTATTTCTAAACACCAGTACATTTATTTAAATAACAATATACTTAGTTGTATTTTATGTTGTCACAAATCTTATTTTTACTAGACTATGAGTGAGCTTACTGTAAACATGCATACATAAGAATGCGAATTTATTACACTTTAAAATATAATAATAGTGCATTTCGCCAATGTCTAAATCGTAGTAAGATATTTTCTGTGTCAATTTTTTTAAATATAATTTATAATAATAATATATTTTTTTAGTTACTATTTGTTTATATTTCCGTTTTCCCTGTTTTATTCTCAACAATAAATCAAATAACTAGATTCGAGTGCCACTACCCCGATAGTTTTTTGTGCATAAGCCAAAGTTTACAACCCTAGCGCGACCGCCGAGTGTAGGTATGAAAAGTGAAGTACATACATGTGATTGCCTTCTGTACTATCTCTGTTTTGTGCCTAAACATATAGTAAAAATATTATATCGACAAAGACGCGAGTGTACGAGTGACGCCATCTAACGTTACTTGTTTATGTCTTATGAAAACGTGAACTAATTTGTTTCATTATTAAAATGAAGTTAAGGAGTGGAAGGCTATCCTGGTATGGACACGTCATGAGAAGGGAGGATAGCCATGTATGTAAGAGGGCCCTAAATATGATAGTAATAGGTAAGCGGCAGGGCCGGGAGAGGGCGACCAAAAAAAGTGTGGATGAACTGTGTGAAAGAGGATATGTGTGTGAATGTAGAAATGACGGCTGATAGAGTGAAGTAGCGAAAGGAAACATGCTGTACCGACCCCACCTAGTGGGATAAGGGCAAGGAAATGATGATGATATTAAAATGACAAGAAACTGATAAGATATAGTGTTTGTTATTTAATTAATTATTTTGTTGATTTACATCAAAGTAAACCCTACAATCTTGTCAATTTTAAGACTTGTATCTACGAGTATTGCCGTTCCAAAGATACAGCTGTTTAAGTGTAGGACATAGTCGGGTATAGTATCAATGTAACCTGTATTCTAAACGGTTTCATTTTGTACTATGGGGTGTCTGTAGTTTCAAGTTGCCCGCTTTTCAACCAGCAACTTAAGTAACAATTGAGCGATGAGCCTGAAATCACAACTGGCTCTCAAGTGAACCGGACCACACCACCACGGACATTTGACGAAATCATTTAAACACGAGAGTGATAACTAGATAACACACTTTATAACTACACTATGGTTTCCTAACATTTTCCATCACCGAAAACACTAGCGCATTGTCCGGTTACGAATCCACGTCCACCGACGTATAAATCGAACACACAACCGACTCATTCATCGTCGTTTCGAATACGGTACTCACTATTTATAAAATTAAAACATTCGCCTCAAAAAAGAAGAAACTATACAATTACAGTTCATACAGTAATTTACTCTACATTGTATTTATTAAGACATATAAAATGGTACATTTCGCAACCGCAGCCACAGAGCACAGCACCGGCCGGTGAGCAAGTAGACTGCAAACATTATCAAAGATCCAAACCTGCGGCGCGCCGAGAAAGCTACCGCCCCGTGGGAAAATTGCCTATTAGACGGGGACCTACATTTCTTTATGGGAAATTAGGCCAAGGCAACTGATATCGTCATAGCGGTAAACTGTAACATAGACTAACTTCTATGAGTACTCATTTATAATGTATTTGTACTGTACAGAAAAACTCACGATGAGAAACGTCGCGCCCTCTTCCATACAAAAAAAAAAAATTTTTTGTATGGAAGAGGGCGCAACGTTTTTATTCTGTTTTTCTGTTCTGTTTCCTACCTTTAATCCTATATGTCGATAATTATTTTTTTATCTGATTGGAATCATAAACGGCTCTACGGTTTGCTTTTTTAAAAATTCAATTATAACTCCGAATTAAAAAAAACTTTGAAAACACGTGTAGGTATGTTGTACCCAAATAAATGTTTCTTTTTCTTTTCTTTAAAAAAACTAACTGGATGCCAACCAAATAAAAAATAATGATCGAAATAGGCTAATATTTAGGAATAATAAAGCAAGTTTCTCCTGTTGTATGAAAAAACGCGTAATTCGGGAACGACATACCTATGGCATACCGAGTCAAACCACGGCAAGCAACAAGTATTTTCTTTTTTACAAACGACCGGATTTTCATAATCAAACCGCTTTATGTATTAGTATAACATAATTTATAGCATTTAAATTAAAACTGAGATATATTATTATGTAGTATGTACGTATCTTGTTTTTTTTTTGTTAGATTCTGCGGCAGTTTTTTATTATTCAAATGTAAGATATCATAACATTGATTTATTATAACCAATCAACATGTGGTTCTATTTAATTTGGTAAACTTAATCATGTAATTTAATATCGTTAATTAAAGATACTACAAAACAAAAAATAAAGTAATTCAATACAAAAAATAATAATAATTATGAATAAAATCAATTAATTGATGTTAAATAATATAAATTGATGGTTGATAAAATTATTAAAATAATGATGAGTCTATCTCTTAAATTAAAAAAAAAACATTAATTTTTAAAGATTCCAAATTCAAGAGAAAGGCAATTTCCAAACACTCCCCCAACTTTTACAACCAAAACACAAAAGCAGCACAACCAAGGTCTACAGGTTCCTTTTTCGAAGCAAACCAACCGCAACGATAATTATGAAACTAAAGTTTCTCATCATAAAAAAAACTTACCCGATTTAAAAAAAACAGTCCTTCAAAACAATGTCTTGATTAGTTGAAAAGACACACAACACACAAAGGCACTATAGAGTAATAAAAGGTAAAGATAAAGATAAAGATAAAGATAAAGATAATTTATTTGCATACAACACGAGAATTTTATACAACAAGTGCATAAAAGATGTTACACTAAATTTAGTCGCTTAAAATCATGTTGTGCCGATTAGGCGTACAAATGTCAGGTAGACAGCATCATGCACATGCGAAAAATTATAAAATAATAATAATTATTATTTGTTATTAGATTAATACACAAACCAAAAATATCTATAATATGACAAAGCAGAAGCAATAAAAGATACACATAATGTCAAATAAAATTAAAATTTGTCATTTAAAAAATCATTGATAGAATAATAACACTTCTGCAATAACAATGCCTTCAACTTTTTTCTAAATAAATTACTATTCTGGTCTCTTATTGACTTAGGAATCTTATTGTAGATTTTAGGACCCATACATACGATGCTATTTTGCATCAGTGCTGTCTTTCCTTCATGTACGCGCCGTTTGTCTTGGTCGCGCCTATTTCTTACAGTAGTATCAGATAGTGTGGGGAATCGCTCCCGGTTTGTTTTTACAAAAAGGGCCGTTTCTAAAATGTATAAACACGGAAGTGTAAGAATTTTATACTTTAAAAAATAGGGCTTACAACTATCTCTTTTTTTGAGTTTAAACATTGAACGAATACAGCGTTTCTGCCTTTTAAAAATAATAATTTTATTTGTTGAATTTCCCCAAAAAATAATCCCGTACCTCAAAATTGATTCAACTAACCCATAGTAGGCTTTAAGTAAAGATTCTATATTTAGAGTACGAGCTAGTTTGGCGATGGCATATGTTTGGCTACTTATTCTTTTCGAAAGGTGCTCTATTTGTGATTTCCAATTCAATTTTCGGTCAATATATAATCCAAGAAATTTTGAGCTTTCTACTTCATTTATAATGTTATTGTCATATGCTACATTAATATTACCTTTGTTTGTTTCTCTTTGTCTAAAATGCATTATATTTGTTTTATTTAGGTTAATTTTTAAGTTATTGTTGTCAAGCCAAGATATAACTGAGGTCAAAGATTTAACAATATCGTTTTCATAAGAGTCAAGTGTTTTACATGCTACGGTGATAGTGCTATCATCTGCAAATAATGTCATAGGTTGAGATGTAGCATTAGGCAAGTCATTTATGTATGCTATGAATGAAAGTGGTCCCAGGACACTACCTTGTGGAACTCCGTACGCCACTTTGCGTTCATACGATCTATATATTTCTTCTGCTTTCGTGATAAGATTGACTCGACTGATTTCCGTGATTTGTATTCTATCTGCTAGGTAAGACTTTATCAAATCTAAAACGTTACCACGTATTCCATACGCTTCTAATTTACTAGCTAAGATTCTGTGATCTACGTAATCGAACGCCTGCGTCATATCACAGAATATGGCGCACACCGGAGTGCTTTTATCCATACATATTAAGACGTTTTTAATGAAATCGTATATGGCCATATTAATACTTCTATTTTTTCTGAAACCCTTTTGTTCATTGCATAGAATATTATTTTTCTCTAAATAATCATTTAACTCATTATAAACATACTTCTCGAAAATTTTTGGTAATCACTTCGCGTAGATTAAGGTTTTATATCGAATCGCGATTATGACGTGATCGATAAATGGTATCCTGCTAGGGACGTACGTCGTCGACGGCGACCTCGGTGGCACTGAATGCTGGCAGCTGCTGGTAGCGCGATACTCTATGATAAATACAACCTTTACGAGTCGCAGCGGACAGCGATAACAGTAAGGAATCTCGCTGGTATTTCGCTCGTGAATTCGTCTCGGGACGAGGACGTCAAGGCTGCTATTTCAATTGTGAATCAATCTTGCGAGAATGGCAATGTGCAGCCTGAGATTTAAAAATAGAAGAAATAAAAAAATAAAAGAAGATAAATTAAAGTCTCTCCTTTTGAATGTCGTGGAACTGTACTAGTTATGTAATAGTTCCATGAAACAGCCAAACCAGCATGGTTTGAAAAAGATTTATAGGTTCATAGAGATAAGGATTGTAGCGTTAGACTTTGTAGAGTTAACGGCTTGGTTCTTCAAATTCAGTCAGATCTCATCTGATAAATTATTTGTCAGTAAAACTGGCATGACAACGAATTTTAAATAAAATGTTTTTGGTAGGATCTATTTTACGGCGATTCCTTGATTTCGCGCATTACGAATTATTACATTTTGTGCGAAGTTGCTCTACTGCAGATAGCGTGGCAGTATCAGGGAAGCATGCATAAACATAAAGGCTGTGCGTACAATGGTGAATGACGAATAGTTACCGATAACATCTCAGATTTAGGGGTATTTGTGGTATTTTCCTGTAGGTGACTTACTTTGTTCCGGTAGCTGTAAATTCCCTGATAACAAGAAAACAATAGGTATCCCCAACCTCATAAACTTGATTTTCGTAGTATAATTATTAATTACACTTCGTATGATATCGAGTGTTCATTTTTCTCAAGAAAGTATGTACACCGCCAACAGTCAAACTCAAAAGCACTCCTTCTGGAAAATAAGATTGGTATAAGTAGCACGTTCCGTTAAGTTTCCGGCAGCCTAGTGGTGAGACCGTCTGACTTGCGATCCGCAGGTACTGGGTTCGAATCCCACGGCACGCACCTCTGTCTTTTCGAAGTTATGTGCGTATTGTTGATTGCCGCCAACTTCAAACGGTGAAGGAAAACATCGTGAGGAAACCTACATGTCTGAGAGTTCTCAATGATCTTGAAGATGTGTGAAGTCTGCCAACCCGCACTTGGCCAGCGTGATAGACTATGGCCTAACCTTTCTCACAATGAGAAGATGGCCCGTTCCCAGCAGTGGGACAGTTTGTACAAACAGGGCTGATAAAAAAATGGTATCACCAACTTGAGAGTCTTGAGACGAAGCTAGAAAATAGATTAGTTAGAGTATACTTTATAACCGAACAGAATGATAATAAATCACTTCACAGCGAGAGCAAACCACTGGAAGAGTTGGTTTAATAATATACAAAAAAAAAACACTAACGTTATATGGCGCGTGAATGGATAAGTCGGTAAGGGTCGACAGTGGTGAACCTGCCATGACTCACGACCAAATCGGAGATTTTTTGGAGAAAGGTCGGAGTATAAGTAAATACCCTCAAAGACAAGTATGTTTGAAAACGCTAATCAATGCAGAAGAAGCAAAAGACGTGTATGAGAACAACATGAAAACCAACCAACATGAAAAACCACGATTTTATGTATGTACTAAGAAATAAGAGGGATCAAAAATATTATAAGTCTAGCATTAGGCCGAGGCAAATATAATATAGGGTATAACTATAGTCAAGAAACTATCGATTCAGAAAGGAAGATACTATTGATTCATAAACGAAGAGATCCGTAAACGTACGAATGTCACAACATAGCACAGCGGATCAGCAAGATGAAGTAGCAGTGGGCAGGGCACATAGCACATAGAAGTGATGGCCGTTGGGGCCGAAAAGTTCTCAAGTGGAAACCACGCAGCGTTGGAAAACCAGCTACGAAATGGACAGATGAACTCATACAAGTGGCGGGAAGATCCTGGTTACAAGCTCTAGTTTTTAAATAATTTACCTTGATTGTAAGTTCTAAGATGTGTACAATAAAAAGTTTATCTATCTATCAAGCCGCTTCCAATCAGTCTTATTGGAAATCCACGGGGTAGGAGGGCATGGTAAGTACCAGGAACTACTAGTCAATCTGCTAAAAAGATATTAAAAAATATTAGATAAACCATGGATATTAGATAAAACATGACAAAGTATGTCTGAGTTAAGGAACAGCCTTTATAGATTTTATAGAAGCTGCTGAAAGATCTATCATAAACTGATTAGTAGGAGAAATAATTTAAGGATCTAGCTATTATTAACAATGACCAAAGTCCAACCGATAAATAGATATTAGTAAAGAATCTAGCTATTATTAACAATGACCAAAGTCCAACCGATAAATAGATATTAGTAAAGAATCTAGCTATTATTAACAATGACCAAAGTCCAACCGATAAATAGATATTAGTAAAGAATCTAGCTATTATTAACAATGACCAAAGTCCAACCGATAAAGAGAAATTACTTAAGGATCTAGCTAGTATTAATAATGACGAAAGTCCAACCGATAAATAGATATTATTAAAGGATCTAGCTATTATTAACAATGACCAAAGTCCAACCGATAAAGAGAAATTATTTAAGGATCTAGCTATTATTAACGAAGTCCAAAGTTTAAGCTATGCATTTTGTTTTTGCATGCAAAGTAAAAACAAAATGCCTGATGCAGGAATCTGCACCCAGTATCATAAGATTAGTTGATAAAGAAAATTGTTTACGGAGCTTATGATAGGATAGAAGCAGTCACAGAATGGTAGCCTCGAGACGGAAACGAGCACCTGGCAGAACTCCAGCTCGTTGGTTGCACGTTATCGACAAGGCATAAGAAGTTAGTTATTATTTATCCCAATCTCCACACTATAGGATAGACAGGAAAAAAACATCCCTACTTTACGTGTAGGGGAGGTAACCTAATTATTCTACCATTATGATAGCGTAGTAAATAGGTATGTATACCCATACTTAATTACAACTTAGCTTAGCTCGAAGACTATTAGTACTAGTAGTCTTTGAATTAAGCCGCGGATAGATGGACGGACATGGCAAAACAATAAATATTCGTAGTTGACTACGGAACCCTAAAAATGACGCTAGTGCGAGAGTGATAATACACAATGATTATGATACAATAATAGAAGCAATAAATAATAAATAAATAAAATATTAGTGTACATTTCACCCATCATCTAGCCCAAACTAAGCAAAGCTTGTATGGAAACTAGATGGTTAATTGAATACATAATATACGTTGTTTTTAAACATTCAGACACAGAATAATAAATAATATCTCCTGTAGAGCGATTAACTTGATAAATTCGATCCGCGTCTCCGGATCATGCTCCATGACGTCAATAGCTGATCTACCGACGCGCCGCCCGGAGACAAACGATAACATTTAGACGGTCTCCGTGTAGCATACAAATGCTCCAGATCAACTGCTCAATGGATGGGATACTGGATTCACCTTGGCGGTTTCGGAAAGTTTATATATTAGGCTCAGTAGCGTGATCGTTAATGTTGATTTGTGTGATGTTTATTTATATAATAACTGCGAACGGCTTTACCCGCTACAGGAAACGTTTACTTTTCTGGATTAAAAAAGCGTGAGGGCTGACGTCTGACGTCTTTGCGTCAACTCTAACTCCCGACCCAAAACGAAGGGTGTTAGAAGTTTGACGTGTGTATGGACGTCTCTGTGTAATTGTGTATGTCAGTGGACTCAGTGGCAACGTAGCTCTCAAAGGAATTAACCGATTTGGTGTAGTTTTCAAGTTTTCTGATTGCCAGACTCTATTTTTGATTTAATTATGTATTTGTGCTTTACTGTCAGATTGCGGTCTACGATGGATCTACTTACTTAGAAGAAACCATTTCACTCACGACTTAAAGACACCCAACTCTATCGTGGTAGTGACTGTGGAATACGCTTCCTAAGACCCAATAAGGACGTATCCACATTTTAGGAGACCGCACGATGAGAATAAAATCACGGCGCCTCGTACGGATTTTAAAATATCTTCATCGTCATCATCATTTCAGCCATAAGAAGTCGGGTTCGGAATCGATTCGGAATGTATATCTCCGTCTCTGCCATTTCCATGGAAAATGAGACCAGGGGGCTGAAACCTTTAGGTATTATTATAGGATTGCTGACGCATCCACACCAACTTTAACCTAAACTTACGGCGTCCCCGTTCAAAAGATATGGAGGATTGAAAAGTTCTACATAAAGCTTTCAGCTTTCAAATAAGCTTTACATCTCTGTGCACGACCGAGTAACATCCAAAATCATCCTGATAGTCAGATATTCCAAGTATCAAAATTCACGCTTATCTTTATTTCATTAGATAATTTCAAATAAATGGATATTATTTTGACTTAATATTAAAAATTATAAATGTTTACCATCAATTGTGATAAAAAAAAAACGAATAAGTTACTTTTCTATGTAGTTATATCTAGATGAAATTTTCGGCAAAATTTGCAATTTGCAAGTTATTAAAGATGCAGCACTTCGGTAATGATCTCTGAAAGTTTCAGGTTTACATCTTTAGTAACAAAATATATATTGGGAAAATAATTTTCATTTCCATACATTTGAAATATTCAATTCATTTTTTACATTGATTAAAACTACACAATATTACGTACTTTAAATAACCAAAATCCGAATTTTAGAAAAAAAAAATCCTATGAAAGGGAGCGTCGATTTCCCGATCACTATGGGCCGGCTACACGGTCGGTCGGACGAAGACGACCGAATGAACTGACTGAATGAAATAAAGTAGGCCTATACATAGCATTACTATACATAGCATTGCTCTAGCTAGGATACCTATAATATCTAAAAAAACAAGGGCGCAGTTATAGAAGCTCGCACAGGGCGCAGAAAAGACTATTTACGGCACTGCTTGTGGCTGATCTTCCTACGCTACACTTCCCGGCTTTGCTTTTAAAATATAAATTGAAACAATATCACATTTCCGAACTTCTATCTGACCGATAGTTGAATGGGCAATGAGGAAATAAAATAGATATCTGATACACACTCATTTTTTACATATATTTCTATACAAGTAGGTTAGTATACGAAAAAAAGTATTTGAGTATTCTATTAGCTAACAGGTGCCATGAATGTCCACCAATATTTATTTATTAACACTTTATTAGCTTCACTTCTTCTTTTAAACCACTTTTAGTAATCGTATCGATTTCAAACTTTACATATGTGTTTGTGTAATCTACAGTTACGGTCTACGATGGAGCGCACTTGCCTAGAAGAAACCTATTCACTCGCGATTTGAAGACACCTAGATTATATCTATTCGAAAAGATAAAATAAACCATAAACCGCCAAAATGTGGAACGCGCTTGAATGGGTATTCAAGCGCATTGCACATTTTGGCGGTACGCACAATGAAAGTGCAGCCAAAGCGTTTCGTGCGTGTTTTCGGAATATCAACCATGTGACGATGTCGCTTTTTCGTGCTTCTTGCTGTCCGATAGAAAAATGGTTTTAGTTATATTTATTATTTTATATTTATTATTTTATATGTATTATTTTAGTAGTTTGTTTTAGTTCTAAACTATAACTTATCACAATGTGCATGGTAGACCCAATCATGACTGTTGAAGACAACAACAACAATTGTGTATTGCAGTATTTGCAGTGCGCCAAATTGTTCCGTTTCTACAAATATTCTTGAGGCGGTTTCTTGGCGGTTGCTCGCCACAGATTTGCTGCCGCGAGCGGTATGCGGCCGCGGCGCGCATGATTGCTTTGATCATCAGGGTCGATCTCAAGCTCTGCAAATTATGATCGAAGCAATAATGTAAATGTCATTTTAAAAATAAATAACACTTTAGATGAAATTTGGCTTTCAAACAAAAAAACTAGATCAAAATCGGTCTATCCGTTTAAAAGCTACGATGCCACAGACAGAACACGTCACAGAACGCACAGTGAAAATATGTATAAAAGATTATACTGATGATAAAAAAGGTGTGCCTATTTTAGATATAGTAATGACATTTAATAGTAATGATATATAATCGTATATAAACAAAAATCAACGTAAGTAAGACAGATATGTGTATGAAAATAATCAAAAAATAGGTTGTCATAAGAACTACATGTTATAAACTTCTGCACTTTTTATTTTTTTAAATTGGCATGTTTATGCTATCCATACTTTATCAGTACTTTTTGAGTTGGTTCCAGTTAAGAATAGCATTTGAGTTCAGTTAAGAAAATAAATTCATATTTTTGGTGAGGCCAGTTAGGAATACGCATTTGGGGCGAGTTAAGAATGGGTCCAGTTTTTGTGTGACCAGTACGGAACAACCCAGACACACGTCAAACTTATATACTTAACCTATACTTATTAAACACCCCTCTTTTCGGGTCGGGAGTTAAAAATAGCATGACACACAAAGTGTAACAGTGAATCTGATAACATTATTGCAGAGTATTAGTCATCCAGTCTCGGAGTAACATCTCTGTTATTTAATGTAGGGAGACAGATAAGTGCGCAAAACTAGCGGAAAATAACCGTATTTACAGTATCAAACAAAGCTGCGCCATTGCTAACTGCGATTAGCTCTGGCTACGATTAGGAACAATGTACTTCCTGTTAAGGAGTTCATTTTGATTTATTCCTCTTGTGTCGATTATTTTTACGTCGAGTCTCTCTACGTCGAATCTCTGCAGGTCGAGTCCCCTTATGTCTTGTTTTCGTACGAGAAGTACAGCTACTTCGAGTCTATTAACGTCGGGCTTTGTCACAGAATAAATAATAGTAGAACAGTGTCTTTTATTCCCACTTCTAGTATATTCAATTCATTCGTTCGTCGATTAGATAAGTATAATTTTAAAGTGCAGAAATGTATACTATTCTGCCAATAATTACAAGCCCACGACAAAAGTATAAAGTCTTTCATATGTAATATACTTAAAGTTTGAAAGCCCAAGCAAATCATTTGTTGAGAATTCACCAGAAAACATAATTTCTGAGGAAACCACAGCATAGTGAGGGGAATCTATCGATACAATGTGTTCAGAAATCTATCGATGTGTTCAGAAAACCTTAATTCTCAAGTTACACCATTTCCCACTCCAGTTCAGGCCTGGGGACTTACTCTCATCTCTTATAACGGTGTAAGGTTGGCTCGTGCTCGTTCTTATCTTGTTATTAAAAGTTGATATGTGCCAACTTTAAATTGTGATATTATTCATAATTGCTTCAACTTTTGTGTCAATCTTCTTAGAAAGCAAAAAAAATACTTTGCATCACTACGCAACAAGAGGCTTACTCAGATGAGAGTTGCCAAAAAACAAACAATCAGTTGACATCAGTGAGGTGAGATGTGGATAAACGGTTACCTAACCACTAATTTAAAAAATCACACAGGAAACAGGAAGTTCGATAACTTGTTAAGTTATGTGACTCAATAAAAATATTACGATTAAAGCTTTTCAGTACGTTATGTAGTCACTTTCAATACACGCGCATTGGCTACTCCAATGTATAACGCACGTCGTAATACGGCTCGGAAAACAAGAGTCGAACTAACACGTTTCACAATATTAGGGATGGGAACGGGATGTTGATAAATCGCCAATCGATATCGATAGATAAGCTGACACTATCGATAGATTATTGAATCTTAATTAAGACAATGTTAAAGGCTTTTAATCAACTCATTTTGTACCTGTAGATCTGGAAATTGGATTTAAGCCAGTTATCCCCAACAATCAAGATGAAATTTTGTGTGATTTGGATGACAATGTTAGCTAAATGACATCATGCTAATTCCAATATGGCAGACTTCCACAAATGACGGACTAATTATTTTTATACAACCCCATGATATGGATATCAAATTCAAATTCGTTTATTGAGATAAAAACGGAAAAAGACCAATGAAATAATAGGGTTTGCTGAGAAGGGAAAGAAAAGCTTGTTCTTACAAAATTTTTTTCATTAATTTAATCAATCAATCAATCAAATCGTTTATTTGCAAGAATACAAGTTTTTTTTTATCAGCCCTGTTTGCACAAACTGTCCCACTGCTGGGAACGGGCCATCTTCTCATTGTGAGAAGGGTTAGGCCATAGTCTGCCACGCTGGCCAAGTGCGGGTTGGCAGACTTCACACATCTTCAAGATCATTGAGAACTCTCATACATGTAGGTTTCCTCACGATGTTTTCCTTCACCGTTTGAAGTTGGCGGCAATCAACAATACGCACATAACTTCGAAAAGACAGAGGTGCGTGCCGTGGGATTCGAACCCAGGACCTGCGGATCACAAGTCAGACGGTCTCACCACTAGGCTGCCGGAAACTTTTAGAATAATACAAGTACATAAGTTAATATATCGTCTAGATCTAGATACAGTCGAATACTTTTTGTTTGTACTTTTAGTCTCTATAACGAATTTCCGATTAGGTGTATGATGAGTATGCATTAGTTTAGGATAATCGCAAATGACTTCGATAGTATAAATATAAAATAATAGGTATTCTTAGTTTTAAATAAATACCTTAACAATTATTATCCATAAAAATGTTTCAGTAATTTCAGACTTTTAATCTTAGAATTGCTATTAATTACGTGCAATTGTCTTTATCATATAAAATTCTGTAGATTATATCATCGCTATACACACGTATAATAATAATGATGAACTTTATTAATCGAAATTTGCTGCGTAAATAAGTAAACAAATCTAATCATAATCACATCACGTATACGATAAGTATTGGAAATTAAATCACATTCCTAATTTATTATTAGATCTGTTAAAATTGGAAATTTAAAAAATAAATTTCCAATTTAAAAAAAAAAAATGTTAGAAATAAGATTTGTGTGCATACCTTGAGCATTCATGCTCACCATCGAAGGCTCCTTCTTGCGGCGGCGTCGTGTGGCGGGTCGCCCTCTTCCCTAATATATGGTTGAGGAGGGCGATGGCTGGCACATGCGTCATACTCGTGATCGGGTGCTGCTTGCGGGTCGCTGGTTTGCTTGTGGTATGCACGCAACATAGTAATAAGTACTTAAATTAAAATAAAATCATTTTCCCGTAACGATAATTAGTAAACAATAGTTTGTAATTATGACAAAGGTCACGGACCCTGGTGTCTGTGGAGAAAAAATTAAATAAAAAAAAAAAAAAAAAAATTTAAAAATGATTAATAATTTAATTTCATTAATTTTATCGGCATCAAACGTCTAACTATTGGTGCGCCTTCGCAGTTAAACCAACTCGTATGCCGTGACGGAAAATGGCATGAAACTCTTTCTTGCCGTCACGCCCCCACTACATTACCGCTCTAGATTCCCTTCTATATGAAACCATTTCAACAGCAGTAAAACAATGGAGGTTATAAAACAAATAATATTGGGATATTTGCGAGTAATTATAAACCTTATTAATCGAACTCGGAATAGTATCGATAAAATCGCATCACTAGTGAGGTCAGCGCGGAACGAAAGCCGTCGTCGCTCATTGTGTGCAGGCGCGGCGGCCCATAGACCCACACTCTACAATAGGCTTTAGATGACATCAATGACACGGTATTACGTAGCCGATGCCGTGAGAGCATTCCTCTTCTGAGATGTAGATGAGATGCCGCTACATTCTATTACAACCTACTGCTGATTTGTTAGCGAAACTGAATTCTGACACATAGTCACGCTACATAAGCAGATTTTTCGAAGTTTGGAAAAACATTTTACCAGCAGTTCCGAGGTTTTATGAACTGAAAGGATTCAAAATGAAAGAAAGAGTGAAAGGGAGGCATTAAAAAATGCCAAGTATCGGAGTCCGTACCTCAAAAGAAAAAAACGGAACCCCCCTATGGGTTCCGTTCATCACTTCGTTCATCACTTTGTTGTCCGTCTGTCAAGACCTGTATCTCGAAAAAGCGTGAAGGTATCGAGTTGAAATTAAAACCATATACGCAGATCCATAGTATCTTGCTGCAGAGAGAAAAATCAAACTTCTCAGTTTTCATTAAAAAAAAAGTTACAATCGAATATGTCGTAAAAAACGCATATTTCGACACTCGCAAGGAAATCAAAACCTATGGAGTACTTCCCATTGACCTATAACTGTGAAATTTGGCAAGAAGCATTGTAATATAGTACACATAAAGGAAAAATCCAAAAACTGTAAATTTTTAATGTAATCTCATAAAAATTGGGTCTTTATGCAAGGAAGGAAGGTCCAAATTTTAAAGTGCTTTAATCATATCATGTGGGGTATCATATGAAAGAGCTTCATTAGCACAAGCTCCAAGGTTTTCAAATATTTTTAAGATGTACATTTTTCGGTTTATGATGGAAAATATAAAAAAATCTATAATTTCCCCCTTTTATCTACTAGTTTGTACGGAACCTTCAGTGGGCGAGTCTGACTCGCACTTGTCCGGTTATTTATTGTCAATAAGACTGACGACGAAGTCCAGAAGCCCGTCTGATAGTTGATGGGGACAAAAAGTTCTCGAATGGAGAGCACGCATCAACGTAAGTAGAGTAGGACGATCGGCCACAATGTGGACAGACGAGACGACCCCATAAAGGCGGCAGGAAGATGTGGTTGCAGGTCGCTTTCAACAGTCTTTTTGGAAATCCATGGTGGACAACATTGGACTTCTTATGGCTGAGATGAAGATGACGAATAATGTTAGAGGTCTTTTTCCGGTTTCAGTGTCTAGAATCGTATGGCATGGTCACATAGAGATGAGCCACCATTCACGCAGAATGGCGAAATTAAAAAGATAAACAAAAAAAATACATTTAAGAGGTAAATATACTTACTACCTAAATTGTACGAAAGGAAAAGGTAAAATCTCTATTTACATCCACAAAGAGCTCAATTCTGTACACAGTTCAGTATACCAATGACCCCCAAATCCAAACCGGTTGAGTGCAAATGCGCGCTCCGAAGTGCAGAACCATCGCGGCCTAGTCTCTTGCGCAACCGAATGTGGGGCAACAGATCCAGACAGATTCGGCGCGTTCATTTTTGCCGAGATTTTACATAATTAGGATTATCTCGTTATTGGCCCAGTTTGTAGTAAGTTATATGACCGGCAATTACCGCTGTTGATAAAAATAATTGACGTTAGGTATAATTTTTCACTTGAGCAAGGATATCATTTCGGTCCATGTTTTCATTTTTTACTCGACTGCGCTGGGAGGGTTATGTTTATGTCGTTTCCCGTCCTGAACGGGTATCACTATTTTCGACGATAGATTTTTGGTGGCCTAACAAGTCTACAAGAAAGCATCAGATGCACTTACCAGATAACACGTCCTACGGGAACGACGTCTCGCAGCTCATTTTGAAAAAGACAGCCAAATGCGATTAAAACTATAGTTGGAAATTCCGACTCAAAAATAGATGTGAGTACCCGTAATTATTAAACTAAAATATACAACGAAACACGCTTGTATAGAGAAAACTCATCACAATACTTTCGCCTAAAACTAATTATTAGCACTTATAGTTAGTTATCTTTGTAATTTAATGTCTTTGTTAAAACCTCGAACGTTCTCCAAGGCTAGAGTGAGACGGAGTGCAGTGCCGTTTATCTGTTACACAACCAGCCGCCTAGTCTAGATTCACTAAAAATTGAGACATAAAGCGTGACGTCACCCTGATCGACGCGGGAGATAGCGTTGCAGTCGCAGTTAACCGATGTAATTATTTAAATTAATGTAATTTTATTTTGAGCTGCTGTGTTTTAGGCAGGTTTATTATCTATGGCAGGCAACACTCTGCATTTTATAAAGAAATAAAAAAATTGGCATAATGCTACAAGCACACACGACCAGCCAAAGAATGAGCTCTTCAGTAGTTTGCCGCGTGCAGAAGAGATAAGAGCTACACGATAGAATGCGCTCTGTAAGAGTAAGAGTAGGCACTTAGTGGCTAAGTTTCGCTTTATTGCGTCGCAGCTATCACTAACTTTAAGATACATTATTTTTTCATCATGTCTGGTTTTTTACCTGACTGCGTAAGAAGGAAGGTAATGTTTTTCGAGTGTATGTATGTTTCTATTTGACAGTCTATAGCCTAAACGACTTGACCGATTTTGATGTGCGTTGTGTCATTTGATTCGTTTTCGTTTCCAGAGTGTCATAGGCTATATTTTTGTAATAATAATAATACATCTCTTGCAGAAATAAAAAATGCCTTTTTTTTTGTAACCTATAACGAACTATTTCGTAATAAACAAGTTATTTTACTAGTTTTTTTTAAGAATGCACATTTATAATCTATTACAGCCATTTTTCACATACTTTCTCACTAAAACGTACACTCAACAGCGTATCAAGCTTAAGTAACGAAATCGTGTAAGTTATACTGGAAAAACTACTTTTCTGCAGTTGGGCATTTATTTGTTTTTAGACATTGCCTGTAGTATGCATACTTGCCATGTTTGACATTGAAATCAAGGGGATTTTTTTAATGGAGCGGACTCCACTTTTACTAAAAATGTGTGACAATCACGCCAGTTTCCGTACCATAATGATCGGACATGTTAGGCAACAATTACAATGCTATATACTCACATAAAATACTTCGGGTCAGGCCTGTAACAATGAAAAAAGTATTACAGTAAGCGTAAAATATTATAGCCATAGTTAAAAAAAAAAAAACAAGAGATTAACTGCTCTTAGAAAAACTGTTTCGAGCTGTCATTCATAAGTTTTAATTAATGGTAATGCATTCTAATTATTATGCAGAATAATTAAAATGTGACAAGAGATAAAATTAAAAATCTTGTCACTCCTGTTTTTTTTTTTTATACATTATAGATCTACGATTGACCACCAACTCGCCTGATGTTAAGCGACGGTGTGGCCGAGGATGGAGCTCGTCGATCTAGAAGATATCTATTCACTTTATCCTTGAAAATTCCAAGATTGTAGGTTTCTGGAAACTGAGATGGCGACAAAGAATTCCATTCTTGTGCAGTACGCAACAGGAATGTATGTGTGTGTGTGTTTAACTTAATTCTGTTTTTTAATTATTTCATGGTCCAACCAGTAACTTTATCAATAAATTAAATGTGTCACGTTACAAAACTGATAAGAGAAAAAAAAAATTATTTGTCACAATAATAAAAATGTTGTTTGTGAGTATTCAAATAGTGGGCAACGTGCATATAGCATATAACAGCTGCCTACAAGTGAGTAGAGTGGGCTTGTAGTCTAGTAAAAATAAATGTGTTTGTATGGAGCAGATCACAGTATTTGCAACTGGGGGGATTCTTTGAAATTATGATAGGAAAATAACTAAACATCATAGATCAACAATAATCCCCGATTTATAGATTTGCAGTGTTCCGCGGTTTCACTCGCGTAGTTATGAAAAACGGTGATGATTATGACGATGATAAGTAGCTTATGCCCGTCTCCAGGTCCAAAGCTATCTCTATACTAATTTTCATAACGATCGGTTCAGCCGTTCGAGCGTGTAAAGGAAACAAAATTAGCTTTTATAATATCAATAGAACATTGTGTCAAATGTATTTCAAAACACCAGTACATTCATTTAAATAACAATATACTTAGTTGTCTTTCATGTTGTCACAAATCTTATTTTTACTAGACTATTGCCGCGATTAGAGAGTCTGTAGTCCTTCATCGTCCGTCTCGCTCGCGCATACACACATTTTTGAAGATATAAAATCACTAAGTACTTACTTATAAAAAATCGTCAATTATAAAACTAGAAAACAACATCACAAATATTCGACAAAAATTTCAATTTGATTGAAGTTAATTTTCATACATAATAATCATTTTTGCGTTAATAATTTCTAAAAATTATTTTATGTGTGAAAATTACTTGGATCAAATTGAAATTTTGTCGAATAATCGTGATGTTGTTTTCTAGTTGTACTAACGACGATATTTTTATAAGTTCATTTAGTCATTTTATATCTTCAAAATTTTTTATCGAAAATTATGGATAAATATTTAACCAACATTTTTGCACTTCGCAACTTTTGTCTTCAACAAATATGATTTGCCGCCAATATAACTCACTAGTTATACCGCGGAACCCTAAACATGTAGAAACAGAGTGCAACCGTGCGACAGCGTTGCTAAACAACTGCAACACATCACAATTCATTGACACATCCCAACTATCGAGTTGCATTACATATTATATGTAATAATTATTTGCAATCACACACAAACTTGTTTGATAATCACTTGTAACATTCATACAAAATTCACTTCCTCACATATAGAAATACAAGCTGCGCCCGGCGGTTTCACCCGCGTAGCGCGCGCGCCGCGCACGAACTGCGCTTTCGAGACACGTTCGACAGGTCTGGAGTCCCGAACTCCAGACCTGTCGAACGTGTCCTTATAATATTTGTAATTTGTTTAGTTGTTTTGTAGTTTTTATAAGTATCAAGTTTTCAATGACCTCTTTTCAAATTAACACAGGTCACCCAAATGACCCTATGCATAAATATTACTCGGAGAACATTGCCCTTCCTCTGAAAATCGGTTAAAAACACGCAATACCGACAATAAGGTACTAGTAGCAATGGTTGCACACTAGAGGCGCTCGAATGTAATACCGCTAATGTAAGAACTGTACGATTATTAGGAAAGGAAGAGCCAATATCCTCGCGTAAACAATTATGAAATAAACGTAGCATTATGTAGAGAAATCCACTAATTAGCTTTCATCATACACGTAGAGAATAGGACTGAACTAAGCAAAATAAATCTACGATTGACCACCAACTCGCCTGATGGCAAGCAACGGTGTGGCCGAGGATGGATCACGTGTCAAGGATCAGCTCCTTACGCAGTCGGGTAAATTTGAATTCATATGTTATTTGCTCATCATCATCATCATCTCAGCCATAAGAAGTCCACTGCTGGACATAGGCCTCCCCCATGAATTTCCAAAAAGACCGATTGGAAGCGGCTTGCATCCAGCGTCTTCCCGCCACTTGTATGAGGTCGTCTGTCCATCTCGTGGCTGGTCTTCCTACGCTGCGCTTGCCGGTATTTGCTCGTAGATTTGTTAAATTTTGATGGGTCGACGATAAAGATAAAGATAAAGATAAAGATATATTTATTTGTCAAAACATGTGTACAGGTGCAGATGTCAAGCGTCAATATCGGTCAAACATGTTTTTACCACATAGGGTGTACAAATATGAGAGTGAAGTAGCTTACACTTACATGCTTAAGTCATTTTAGTTACAATATCAATTTAATTAGTTACAACATCAATTTCATTAGTTACAATATACATATTTAATTTTATAGATTCTAATGTCAGTAGTTAATATTAATTCTTATTGAAATCAAATTTATCCTGTAGGAAGTCATCTATTTTATAGTAGCATTTAGCAGTCAATAAAGCTTTGAGTTTCTTTTTAAAAAGGCTCGTATTAAGGTCTCTTATACTTTGTGGTATCTTATTGTATATCAATGGGCCCATTCCAAAAACACTATTTCTAAAAAGTTTTGTCTTACTGTATCGAGTTAATAATTTATTGTCACGGCGGTTACGAACGACTTTTTTTGATAGTGCCGGAAATGTTTTTGGATTAGCCCTTACAAATACTGCCAATTCATATATATACATTGATGGTAGTGTCAGGATTTTATGTTTCTGAAAATAGGGTTTACAGCTATCTGTTGGCTTGAGTTTAAACATGGATCTTATGCAGCGCTTCTGATGCTTAAAGGCTTGGGTTTTGTCTGTTGAGTTTCCCCAAAAAACTATTCCATACCTCAAAACCGATGCAACAAGGCCATGATATGCCGTTAAAATAGCTTCAGTACTAGTATTAGGTGCCAATTTATAAAGAGCATAAGAAGAGCTGCTTATTTTTTTACTAAGTTCTGTGACGTGTGCTTTCCAATCTAACCTTTGGTCAATAGTTAAACCTAAAAATTTCGTTATTGGTACATTACTTAATTGTTTGCTACCATACATAATATTCATATCAGTTACTTTATTTGGTTGTTGTGAGAAATGCATTATTTGCGTTTTACTGAGATTAATTTTAAGATTATTATTTTCTAACCAGTGTATTATGGAGACTAAAGCTTTGTTTATGTCATTGGAATATTGTACTTTTTGCTTACAAGCTACTGATATTGTACTATCATCAGCGAAAAGGGTCATTGAATGTTCAGTAGCCCTTGGTAAATCATTTATATATATACAATAACACGATAAAGTAACAATCGCGGGACGAACCTGAACTCGATTGGCACAGTACCGAGGAAGATGGCAAGATAAAAGAGACGCCTATACGCAGCAGGGGATAGAGAAGGCTGTGGATGATGATGATGTTAAATTGTATATGTTAAGATGAAACAAGGTACACCGCATGCTCACTGCATTGATTGACACCTCTGTATAAAGGTCAGCTATAAGTAAATGTTTAGTACCAGCTGTCATTCGTTTTACGAGCCAGATAATTTAGTACAATACACATAGACTGTCTCACGCGTCTCGTCCGATCTCGACGAGCCTTGAATATTGATATTGAACGTTGACATTTCACGAATTATTACTTGCATAAGTACATGTTTTAAAATAATTGAAATTAAGAGAATTGTTGTCGCACGATCTCCCATATAAATAGGGAAAAACTGTTTTCTACCTCTTCGCTTCGCTTCTTAGATTCATGCTTAGTTTGGGACTCGCTGAATAGAAGAATCTTTATAATATAATAAATAAAAAAGACTTGTGGCACTCGGAGACTGCCGCGGTAAAGCTATTGCATAATAGCTTTACGCTCGGTGTGTTAGGTTATTTTCGTTACGGAATTTCTGGATTCGGTCTCCACGCTCAAGGCCCGCGATAGAAGCTATGCAATAGCTTAATAATAAATAAATTTATTTTCACAAAGAAAGATCAACTGCATGCATTATAAAAACCGTGTCAAATTGCGAAATCAAACAATATAAAACCAGGAATGATTCTAAGTATAGAAAATAGTAAAATTCGGCGAGCCCCAAACTAAGCACGAAGCTTGTATCTCGGGGCTCGAGTGCGAATTTATAAACATTTATAAAAATCCACTGCTTTACTGGACTGCCTTTTATAATAAATTGTCTTATTATTGTCTTAGCTCCAAAAAATTAACCGATTTCGATGATTCTTTTTTTATCTTATTTCAATCATCTGCAGTGTGTGTTACCAGTGTTGAAAGCATATGGCACTGGAACATAGTCACTCATATATGATATGAGCTATGAGATAATGATATGATGATGATGAAATATCTTTTAACTAATGAACATTACTATCGATACAAAAGAAAAACCAGCAATTTTAAAAATGTTGGTCTCTCTTTCTGTACGTTGTGCTTGATGCAGTAGGTACTGAAATTTAAAAAAAACTTGTTGATTTTCGAATTATTAGCGTTGGAAACAATTCATTAGTGAGGTTAGATTAACAAGTTGTAATTTTTCAAATTGGTGTTTTAAGTTTAACGGCGGATTACTATACGGACGAATGACTTTACACTGATTGAATTTTTACAACTAACAACTAACAAGTACGTAGTATATTAAATGAGAAATAAAATACCCGGCTGTAAAATATCACAATCAATGCATGTATACAACCGACGACGTCATCAGCCGTTCTGGTTGGCTCTCTCATCTTTTATAGCAATATAAAGTTGGCTTAAGGTCATTTTTATCTTACTTATAATAGTTTACGACAATAGAGTAAATATCAATGGAAAAAAAACTCGCCCTAACTCTGGTCAACCATATCACAAACTGGCGTCTCTCGACAATTCAACAAACAATATCACCATATCTTTCGACCAAGTCATCAGTAAGTCATCATCAGTTCGACCAGTAACTCGCAGTACTCATTTGCGTTTGAGGTTAGGCTAAATAAATATTATTATAGCGCAGACAACTGAGTGTTTGTTTGACAAACCTAGGATTTAGAGTTTATAGACGAACGAAGGATTTCAAACATATAAATCTGTATTATCGTTAATTATCACGTTGAGGACGAGAGAATAATTGCCATACATATGGACGCCTCATTAACACGAGCTGATAGAAAATGACATCAGAATCCTGTGTATACTGTGCATACAAACAAACATAATAAAAAAATAGATACAAGCTTTTGTTAACACAATTAGAGTGCTCATAATGGCTAAACTTTAAACAAGTGTAACATAATATAACGATGAAAGTGGTCATGTTGGTTAAAAAAAACATAAATACCTAAGCTTTGATTAACATAATGAAAATGGTCATGTTGGCTAAAAAATTGAATCAAGCGTTGGTTAATATAATGAAAATGGTCATGTTGGCTAAAAAAATAGAAACAAGCGATGGTTAATTTAATTAAAATGATTATGTTAGCTAAAAAAAAGTAGATATATGCGTTGGTTAATAAAATAAACGTAATCATGTTGGTTAAAAAATAAAAACAATCGTTGATTCATAAACCAAAACTCAGGTTGCACACTCGAGTTTCATGTCCACTTTTCCACTCTCTCGTGAGAACATCATCATTGCATGCAATTATTGAAAAAAATATGGTAACGAAACAAAGGTATAAAAGTACCGTACGATACGTAACTATACTCGCATATTATTTAGAAGAATTTATAGATTTCGGTCCTATCATCAAATCAGCTCCATGATCATGAACATGATATACATACTAATATTGCCATCCAAGTTAAAAAGAAAATAGTTTTTTAGAAAAAAAAATACTTATAGGATTCGGACAAGTATTTAAAATATTTTTAGAGGGGAAACACTAATTCAATCAAAATCAAAACAGCATCATAATGTAGTGTTCTATCTATATACACGGTACAAATTTTAGGAAATCCCACAGTAAAAACTTCTCATGTAGGTAAATATTTAAACAAAATCATACTTAAACAAGGTCTCACAAGTTCAAAGAACACTACAGTTTAATTTTTGTCTACAATACGTTTTGCAACCGCTCTGGCCTTGGACACTGTTTACTGTAGAAAGAACATGCCTCCCGCAAGGTACTACTCTAAGCCCTACACTTTTCTTATTTGTACAGTGAGAAAACTAAGAAAGTGAAACTGGTAAGTTAAACATACATGTTTAGATAATTCTTGTTTCAAATAGAAAGTATGATAGTCCGGTTTTACTGGCCTTGGAAACGTGGAAAGATACTACTGCTACTTAACTGTATTGCTTTTACTACTCTAGAAGTTGATAACTAAGAAATTCTAATATAAGTGGTTAATAAAAGATTATGTTTCAAGATTTCCTTTTCCTTAAGTTTGAAATCAACAGTACCTATATTTATTTGTACCCTTTTCTTACAAGACGTAATTTTAAGGAAGATGTTAGTCAGTCTCAACCATTTATAACAGTAGTCCTTTGTTCATTTCAAGAAACAGAAAAAACAAAAAAGTTTCAATTTCATGAGAGACTGACAAATGACAGTCTCTCTTTTCTAGAACCAACAACGACCAAAAAACCTGTACTTATTTTCGCAGCACTTTTGGAAGCAATTGCATAATATCTATAATTTCATATATTGTAGAATTTAATTTATTTACGATGCGCATCGTTGCAAGTTGCGTTAGCAAGTTGAAGTGGCAGTGGGTAGGGCACATCGCTCGTAGAACTGATGGCCGATGGGGCCGAAAGGTTCTCGAGTGGAGACCACGTACCGGCAAGCGCAGCGTAGGAAGACCAGCCACGAGATGGACAGATGACCTCATACAAGTGGCGAGAAGACGCTGGACGCAAGCCGCTTCCAATCGGTCTTTTTGGAAATCCATGGGGGAGGCCTATGTCCAGCAGTGGACTTCTTATGGCTGAGATGATGATGAAGATGCGCATAATTTATTGTGGTCTATTATCGTATTAGCATGTAGTTAGACTAAAATGTACATATTATGTATTTTATCTATACATACTATAGCAGGGAATTTCTTTGCACTTTTTTCTATTACCCCATCTTAATCATTTCTTTTTTATGCTCCCCAGGGGTGGACCCCTAGTTGCCTGGATTAGATGCTATTAGCCCTGAAGCCGCCATTTAGTACATTATTTACTCGTAGTTCTTAATTTGCCTACATCTTTGTTTCAATTATTTGGTGTATAATTACATCAAATAGTTGTATCCATTTACTCTAATATCATCAACAGACCTGTCAGAGATTAAACCTACTATATTTAGCAGAGTATTGATAATAGCTTAAATGATGATAACATTCAAACCATTCTTAATAACACATATCAATACCATACCGCACACAAACAAATAGACAAGAATAGATATAATTGTAATGTAACATCATGGAGTGCGTTATGAGTACATCGTACCCAATCCTTAGATAAAGTAACTACAAATCAAAGTTCAACGTATTTATCAATACAAATATAGCTACTTATTATAATACAACTTCAGATACAACAATATATGTATAGGTAATTGAACGTGGACGCAAAGTTAAACTAACACAAACGAAGTTCTGAAGATCTCTTCGTTTTTTAAGCGAAGAGATCTTTCGATCCATAGACGCACGAAAGTCACCGATTTAGAACAGCGGATTGGCAAATTGAAGTGACAGTGGGCTGGGCACATAGCACGTAGGAATGATGACCGATGCGCGATGGGGCCGAAAAGTTCTCGAGTGGAGACCACACACCGACAAGCGCAGCGTAGGAAGACTAGCCACACGATAGATAGACCTCAAAGTAGATAGAAGGGCATGCGCCCTTCCAACCAGTCTATGTCCAGCGGTGGACTTCTCGTGGCTGAGATGAAGATGACGATAATGACAAAGTTAAAAAAAAATCGACAAAGGTCACGGACCCTGGTGTCTGTAAACCTAAAAAATTAAATTAAAAAAAAAGTAAAGCAAGCGATGAAAGATGTCGAATGGTTTAAAAAATAAAAGGTAATTATTATGACCAAATAACCAAAATAAAACCGACAGCAAAATGAACAGAGATCGTAGATAAAGGCGAATCTAATAAATAACATCTCACACCTAAACAATAATGGCTTAGTTATACTAAGCCATTATACGTTGAACCCTGAAAAATACAATCCTCGATCATATATTGTTAACCGACTTCAAAAAAGGAAGAGGTACTTAATCAATTCGGTTATATTTTTTTATGTTTGTTACCTCACAACTCCGTCATTTATAAACCGATTGATAAATTATTTTTATTTGTAAAAATATACATACTTTCAGATTGGTCGCACAGAAATTTCATCAAAACCGGTTCAGTGATTTGGTTCTTAACAATACGTCCTCCATATAAACAAAATTTCGTATTTCGACATCAGTTACTTCTGCCTAAACTATACATTATTTAATTCTTAAATATATTGCGCAACGCGAAGTCGCACGCAGCTATCTCTCTCGGGTACGCATCACAAACTTTTTAAACATATAAAATCATTGGTTATGGATATTAGAAAAGTGAGAAATTAATTTGTTCATTTAAATAGAAAAGTTTATTTAGATTTAGAAATAAAAAAAAAAAAGTATTATTCAGATATTTCACCTATAATGGCGACGAAGAAAGTAGTGAAAAAATCTGTATATTTTTCTACTCCTCAGTCAATTTAGAAGATATCAAAGATTTTTTTTTTAAATATTTCTCCTATGAAAATAAATTAATTTCTTACTTTTCTAATGATTTTATATGTTTAAAAATGTTGTGACGCGCGAGAGACATATGCACACGGTGAGCGCATTTTTAAACCTTGTTTTGTACTAAATTCTAATAATACTTTCCACAGTCCAAGTCACAAGTGAATCTCCTTGAAAACCAGTCAAAGTTAAGCGCTTCGAAAGACCTTTGGTATGATGTTGAAATATCAAATAGTAGATTCTGGAATCAGCTTGGCCGAGAATTTTATAAACAAAACAAAATAAATAAATAAAAACAAACGTCGATAACTATCATGGCTCTAAATAAAATATTTACCAACTTTTAAGTAACTTTGTAGTTTTTTTAACAAGCGTTAATAAAACTACATAATAGGGAATATGCATGAATTTTATTTTGTAGGTATAATATTTTTAATTGATAACATACTAAAATCTAAAACATATACTTACTAAAAAAACGGACAAGAGCGAGTCAGACTCGCCCACCGAGGATTCCGTACAAACTAGTAGATAAAAGGGGGAAATTATATATTTTTTTTTATATTTTCCTTCATAAATCGAAAAATATACATAGTAAAAATATTTAAATCCCTGTTTTTTTTTATCAGCCCTGTTTGTACAAACTGTCCCACTGCTGGGCGCGGGCTATCTTCTCATTATGAGAAGGGTAAGGCCATAGTCTACCACGCTGGCCACTTGGACTGGCCACTGCCACCCGCATTTGTGGGTTGGCAGTTCACACATCTTCAAGATCATTGAGAACTCTCAGACATGTAGGTTTCCTCACGATGTTTTCCTTCACCGTTTTGAAGTTGGCGGCAATCAACAATACGCACATAACTCCGAGAAGACAGAGGTGCGTGCCGTGGGATTCGAACCCCTGTTTTAGCTTGTGCTAATTAGGCTCTTTCATATAATACCCCACATGATATGGTTAAAGCACTTTAAAATTTTGACCCCCTTCCTTGCATAAAGACCCTATTTTATGTGATTAAATTAAAAATGTACAGCTTGCGGAATTTTTCCTTTATGTGTACTATTTGACAATGCTTCTTGCCATATTTCAAAGTTATAGGTCAACGGGAAGTACCCCATAGGTTTTGATTCCCTTGCGTCTTGACAGACAGACGGACAACAAAGTTATCCTATAAGGGTTCCGTTTAAGGTACGGAACCCTAAAAACCAACCGATTGATAAACTTTCGAGACATAAACATTTAAAGTTTTGTGGAGGGATGCTCTGTCCCTCTGTCACGAAACAACAGTTTGTATTGCATTTGTACGGCGAACTTGAACCATGACGTCATCATTCGCTATCGTGTGCTCTCTTTCTAACGTGAAATTAAAATGCTTGTAACTTTCCTAGCTTTCTTATTTTTGAAGGTATTTTAATTTTGTTTTTGTGAAATGGATCTATTTGTGGTTATTTTTTTTTAAGACCAAACAAAAATAAATCATGCATATGCCCTATTACATATTTTGACAATTTATATGAATGTGAACGACCTAATTCTGTAACCTGCCAGAAGTTATCGTGCTTATGACCGAATTTAACATCATTAACAAACCATTAGATTGTCGTTAAGAAATAATAACTCACTTTTATATCTGTAATGGCGAGACTCATGCCGAATTAGGCACACGCTTGCCCAAAATATCGTGAGGAAATTACGAAGATAGAGTAAAATGCAGTTGACCGCCTACTCGCCTGATGTTACGCGACGTTGCGGTCTATTATTTATTATATGTTTTGTGCTAGCTACTACTGTCTCTTTATCGAACTGCGCAAGGAGGGGTGTTATTTTTCGGGTGTATATACATAATGATAACTGGTCTAAAATCAAATTGAAAGACTTGACTCATACTGACAGAGCAGGTTAATACAAAACTTATAAATATATATAAGTACGAATAAGTAATTATGTGTGTAGGATATTGAAGGGAATTAGGCAATAGAGGGCCAGCAAGCTTGTTCCTTGAAACCGGTTAGATTTAGGTTAAACAGGTTAGCCAACTGTGCTGAACTTTGAGGTGGTACGCGCAAACTCAACTTCAATGTCCAAGTTGCTTTGTATGTCTTACTTATAACTATTTTATGGGTTAATTAAATATATGATCACACTAACATTAGGTATAGGAAAGCCGCGAAAAGTTATATTGTTGCTGACTGGTTGCTAGGTTAGTAAAGCCACACACATAATACTCAATAGAATGAGTACGGAAGACTCAATCTACATCGATTCTTGCTACGACGCAATAAAGCACAAGTCAACTTGCTCAGGCACTAAGTATCCTCTCATATCATAGACGTCTCATATGGACCTATAGCTACTCGTGTGGCTATTAACTCATCTGTTAAGCGCCGAAGTATTGAAGTGTCAGGTCGAGCCGTCAGGTCGTGTTTACTCATAGCATTATACCTAAGCTGCAGAGTTCGCCTAGCTTTGTAATATCTAGTGATAAAAATTAAATTAAAAACCAATGGCAGATGGGGTCGAAAAGTTGTCGAGTGGAGACCACGCACCGCAACCGCAACCGCAACGTGGCAGCCGCAGCGTAGGAAGACCAGCGACAAGGTGATAGCCGACCTCATACAAATCGCACGGAGAAGTTGGATGAAGTCGCTTCCAATCGGTCTTTTATAAACCAATGGGGAGGCCTATGTCCAGCAGTGGACTTCTTGTGGCTAAGATTATAATGAAAAATGAAATGAACAGGCTGAAGTGGCAGTGGGCCACCTGACTATATTGTCGTAGCACCGTTCACCGTTGGGGTAGTGTAGGACATCCTGACTCCTGACACAATGATGGAGTGACAATATACGTCAGTATGTATACGAGTTAAAGGTCAAGCGCAAGCTTAGGGCGAGTCAGACTCGCGACGGTTCCGTACAAACTAGTAGATAAAAGGAGGAAATTATATATATTTTTATATTTTCCTTCATAAATCGAAAAACTAAAAACTGGTCTATGAAAGAGTTGATGAAGGGTGACCTGCCGATATCACTGAAGCGTAAACTCATCGGCATGTGTATCTTGCCCGTCCTAACCTACGGTGCGCAGACCTGGTCCCTGACTGATTCACAAAAGTACAGACTTGGGGTTTGCCAAAGAGCAATGGAACGCAGCATACTGGGCATTAAGAGGACAGACAGAGTCCGCAACACAATGCTGCGTTCCATTACAGGTATAGTTGATGTCGGTAAAAAAGCAGCCAAATTAAAATGGGATTGGGCGGGGCATGTGGCTCGCATGCATCCAGAAAGATGGGCTCAGATCGTCACGCAGTGGACGCCAGATGAACGACGCTGTCCAGGTAGACCTAAGAAACGCTGGCGTGACGATCTTGGCAAATTCCAAAAAGATTGGCAGCAGATGGCGCAGGACCGTGACTTGTGGAGGGAAATGGGGGAGACCTTTGCCCAGCAGTGGGACAGCATCGGTTAATAAAAAAAAAATTAAAAAAAAATCGAAAACATACATCGTAAAAATATTTAAAAACCTGTTTTAGCTTGTGCTAATTAAGCTCTTTCATATGATACCCCGCATGATACGGTTAAATTGCTTTAAAATTTGGACCCTCTTTCCTTGCTTAAAGACCCTATTTTTTGTGATTAAAATAAAAATGTCCAGTTTCGGATTTTTTCCTATATGTGTACTCTAACACAATGCTTCTTGCCAAATTTTATAGTTCTAGGTCATCGGGAAGTACCCCATAGGTTTTGATTCCTCTGTAAGTGTCGAATTTTGCGTTTTTTACGACATATTCGGCTGTAACTTTTTTTTACGAAAACTGAGAATTTTTTTTTCTTTCTGCAGCAAGAGACTATGGATCTGCGTATATGGTTTTAATTTCAACACAATACCTTTACGCGTTCCCGAGATAAAGGTCTTGACACCCGGACAGACGGACAGACGGACAACAAAGTGATCCTATAAGGGTTCCGTTTTTTTCTTTGAGGTACGGAACCCTAAAAACACACATTTCGACACTCACAAGGGAATCAAACCTATGGGGTACTTCCCGTTGACCTAGAACTATGAAATTTGGCAAGAAGCATTGTATTAAAGTACGCATATAGGAAAAAATCCGAAAACTGGACATTTTTAGGGTTCCGTACCCATAGGGTAAAAACGGGACCCTATTACTAAGACTTCGGTGTCTGTCCGTCCGCCCGTCTGTCACCAGGCTGTATCTCATTGAACGTGATAGTTAGACAGTTGAAATTTTCACGCTATAACAACAAATACTAAAAAACAGAATAAAATAAATATTTAAGAGGGCTCCCATACAACAAACGTGATTTTTTGCTCGATATTGATAACGGTAACAGGTAGACGCTTGAAATATTCGCAGAATATTGATTTATATTATTTACTTTAAAAATTAATAATGAAATTAAAATAAAATTAATATTTAAGGGGAGCTCCCATACAACAAACGTGTTTTTTTGCCGTTTTTATGGATACGGTACGGATATGGTACGGAACCCTTCGTGCGCGAGTCCGACTCGCACTTGGCCGGTTTTTTTCTTTTGAGGTACGGAACCCTAAAAAGGAAATGACAGTGGCTACAGGCAAAACACTAAAGATCGGGCGAAGCAGCGTTCAAGGGTAGACCTACACATGTCCAGCAATGAGCTGATGACGATGCAGAAATACAGACACGAACAAAGTCACAGCAAGTTACCAGTTTAAAAATAACCCACTAAACCACCATATTAATGAAGCACCTCCATCACATCTACGGTGGAAATGGAAACCATCAAGGTTTCACCGTTTCTATGCAGTTAACTAGAAATTGATGTACGGAGCAACATCCGTCCCATGCCGCATGCCGCGATGCGGTAAATTGCGGGGTTGCGGCACGCGACCACGGTGACAACGATGTACTGGGAACGGAGGATTTTATATGGATTTTTACCCGCCTGCCAATGGGAAGGTAAAGTTTTTCGAAAATACATAGCGGGCTGTAGATTATTATCAGTCCTAAGCATGTGGTATTTATGACAGATAATCTACAGCCTAAACCGTTTGACGGATTTTAACATAGACGTTACAATTAGATTGCCGACTTCAATAAGAAAGAGGTTAAATCGGTCAATAGTTAGGTTTTTAACAAAAGAGGGGTGCTATAAGTTTGACGTGTGTATCTGTGTATATATTTGTATGTATGTATGTCTGTTACATCGTAGCTCTTAAACGGATAGACCGATTTTGATCTAGTTTTTGTTTGAAACAGGATTTGAACGAAAGTGTTCTTAGCCATGTTTCATCAAAATCGGTTTAACTATGTTTTTGTCGGAGGTTTTTGAGTTTTCTAAATTTATACTTGCTAACACAGAATTGCGCATTTTAAAGTGTTTTTTTTTTTAGTTTTTTAAACTATAATTATTTATTCGACGTACAATATATGTGATGTTTTTCTGGTGTAGATTTGGATGGACATAGCACATAGGGGAGACAAAATCAGACCAGCAGTAGGTACAGGAGGAGAAACTTTATTTAAGTAATACGCTAAAGTAGGTAAACATGGTCACCCTCATCCTCAAGTGAATGCGTAAGTCTCGAAACAATACCAACTGTAATTTGTATTAAATTATATGGTAATAGGACAATTCGTATTAAATCACGAGGTAAGGAGGTAATGCTTCATAATAAAAAGTCTCATAAATAAAATGAGAATAAGAATATTTATGAGACGTAAACGTCAAACGATAATACGTTTGTTACATTCATTAATAAATATAATATGTAATAAAAATAACTAAATAATCAAAGTAATCTAAAAAAAAACGACTTCAAACTGAAAAGAGAGAAAGAACACGAAGAAAATCAATACTAGGCGTCTACCTAAGTAAGTACGTACACCAACTATTTTTTGAGGTCGGTGTCAGGACCTAAACTGTCATCAAATAAGTCCTATACAGACACCGACCTCAAAAATAGTTGGTGTACGTACTTACTTAGGTAGACGCCTAGTATTGATTTTCTTCGTGTTATTTTCTCTTTTCAGTTTGAAGTCGGTTTAATTTTTTTAAATCACTTTTATATATTTATTTTTAATAGTATTTACTCGTTTTGTTTGAAATTAAAAATTGTATTCACAAAACTTCACTAAGGTAAGTTCGTTTAATTTTCAAACACACTTCAATACTATTGTAACGCCTAATTTATTTTATTTATTTTTTATTTTATTTTTATATTCAAGGAAAACCAACGGCATACAAATCAGAATAGCAGAACATAGCGAATTCACAGGTGCCCAGAACAGTTTTCACCTACAAGAACACACATGTACAAGTGCCCACTTGAAAAATAATAATAATAACAATAACAAGTAGAAGAATAAAGTACCACGAATAAAATATAAAATTAAATAAAATTAGTTTTGCTTTTATGTCTTCTCGACAACCCAGCCAGCTTCTTTTTGGTACTTTCATATTTAATTTTAGTAGAGTCAAAGAAGTCTTTCGAGATAATGTTTTTAATAATTTAACTTTATGTTATAAAGTATGCCAGTTCCTTTTACATAGTATATGTGATAAACCTACCGAATTTCGTTCAAATCCAGTAGTTTGTATAGCGTCGTTGAAACGCTCATATTTTAAAACTAAAAAAGTCCATATCTTGAAAACTACTGAACCGATTTTAATCAAACTTACGGTGATTGCTAAATTGAGAGCTACTTTATTAAATATATAAAGATTTTTTGAAATACGGCTTCTAGTTTCTGCGTAATGCGTGGACAAACATACAAACCTACAAACTTACATACACTTATGAAATTTGGCACACCTGTTTAGAAGGTGGTATAGACTAACATAGTAACATATACTAAAATTGTGCAATTCTGACAATATTACAAACATACAGGTCGAATTGATAACCTCCTTTTTTTGGAAGTCGGTTAAAAAAAACAATCGTAACTGCTATTACAAAAGCGATAGTAACTCAGTCTTCCTGTCTGTCTGTCTGTTTGTTACCTTTTCATGACCAAACGGCTAAACAAATTGTAATTAAATTTGGTACAGAGATAGCTGAGAACCTGGAATTGGATAAAGGCAACATTTTACCATCGTCATCATCATCACTAAGAAAAAACCTTTAGCAAGTGAAGTCAGTGTTGGGCGCCGCCGCTGTCTCAGTCGCACGCGCCACCATGTTATAAGTTTGACGTGTGTGTATATCTGTGTATCTGTCTGACATCGTAGCTCTCGAGGGTCTTTAGGCGTTTCGCATCGCGAGTGGTTCGAACCGCGGTGCGAGTCGCCCATGTACCCATTCGCACCGCAGGGGTTGGATTCTCAAACGGTTGCACCCATTTTGATCTAGTTTTTTTTTTTTGTTTATGTTTGAAACAGGATTTCGTGGATAGTATTCTTAGCTGTTTCATCAAAATCGGTGCAGCCGTTTTTTTTTTTTTTTTTTTTGTTGAGAGTTTTCGATTTTTCTAAGCTTATACTGGTTACATCTGTTATTTTGACCGAAATAATCGTCCTAACGCGGAATCCACGAAAAAAGGGCCGACCGGTACTAATTACCATCGGAAGTACTGATGCAACGTCGAGTCGGTTTCACAACCGTGTCCGCCATAAAGTTCATTAGAGCTAAGAAGTGAACGGAGGCCCAGGGTTGCGCTAGTGCTTTTGAAAGACACGTTGCAACGCAGAGAAAGGTCGTAAAAATTGCTGAACGGTTGCTAGCTATGATTAATTATAATAATTTGTAGAAATTAGCGAAAACAGCCAATGGTACGGATGTGATTATTGTCATTCATTTATTACGGAAGACGATTTAGGGGGGGAGGGGGGTCGACCATGTCTTATCGTCGGACCATGTCCATGTCGGCCTACTCTTATTTTTTCTTATATTGGGGGGGGGGGGTCAAAAACTAGCAAAAATAGTCGTACGTAATAAATGAATGGCCCCATAGGATACGCTTGAATTTATCAAAGATTTCAATGAAACAAAAATGGGTTATCTAAAATTTATCAAAATCCTGATTTCACTTGGTTATCAAAGCGTGCATATCAATGAATAAATAAACAATTTAATACTAAATAATATTATAACAAGCGAAAGTGACTCTGTCTGTCTGTCTCTCCGTCTAATCAAACGGCTGAACCGATAGTTATGAAATTTTGACGATGAAATGACACCACTCGGCACTGCTTATCCTAATATTATAAAAGCGAAAGTAACTATGTATGTATGTTTATTACATATTCCCGACCAAACAGCTGATCCGATTCCTATGAAATTCGGTACAGAGATAGCTAAGAACCTGGAGACGGACATAGGTTCCATATTATCATCATCATCACCGTTGACCAACACCATCGTTTTTCATCACTACGCAGGTGACACCGCGGGGCACACGCGGTTTCACCCGTGTAGTGATGAAAAACGGTGACGATGATGATGATGATTAAATATAACCTAAGTCCGTCTCCAGGTTCACATCTATCTTTGAAACAAATTTAACTGGGTGCAGCTGTTTAGTCGTGAAAAGGATAACAAACAAACGGACACTTTATCTTTTATGGTATTAACAATTAATTAAGAAGTAAGGATATCATGATATAAAAAACGTTGCGAAAATATAATTACGAAATTCGATAAGTGAGTAGGTAAGTAAAAAGGTGGTTATCATTAATTTTATTATCATATAAAAATTTTACATATAAAGTGAAAAATAAAATTATTCTTTTTTATTTTTTTAACGTTTTATGGCTGCTACCAAAATAATTTATACTACACGTAATGTTTATATGCATAATGAGATACTTATTATCTGTAATATAAAATAAAACCGGACAAGTGCGAGTCTGACTCGCCCACCGAGGGTTCCGTGCAAACTAGTAGAAAAATCATATATTTTTTTCTATTTTCCTTCATAAACCGAAAAATATACATCGTAAAAATATTTAAAAACCTGTTATAGTTTATGCTAATGAAGCTCTTTCATATAATATCCCACACGATACGGTTAAAGCTATTTAAAATTTCGACCCTCCTTCCTTGCATAAAGACCCAAATTTTTGTGAATAAATTAAAAATTACCAGTTTTCGGATTTTTTCCTATATGTGTACTATAACACAATGCTTCTTGCCAAATTTCATAGTTCTACAAAATTAAACAAAATTTTCCTTTTGAGGTACGGAACCCTAAACAATGATTAATTTGATTAAACAGAACAGACTATGTTCTGTGTTTTATCACTATCGCTCGTTAATAGTGAATCATAATCACTTGTAATAAGGATGTGAATTGTTAAGCAAAGTGTTGTTGAAGCGAGTTTTAGAGAGGGCTCTCTGAGGACTAACAAAGGAACAAAGGGTTTGGGAGAGGGTGCATCACTCTATCAAGTGGTTTAACTATTACTGCGCTTCGCGGTTTTAACTTTTTTTACCCGACTGCGTAAGAAGGAGGGTTATGTTTTTCGAGTGTATGTATGTATGTTTCTATATGACAGCGTACAGCCTAAACGGCTTGACCGATTTTGATGTACGAGGTGTCATTAGATTCGTCTTCACTTCCAGAGTGCCACAGGCTATATTTTTTTTGTATTAATAATTATACATATCTTGCAAAAAAAAAATGCGTTTTTTCATAGCCTCCAACGAACTATAGTAAAATTTGTAATAAACAAGTGATTATAGTAGAATAATTCGAAATAATGGGCATTTTTAATCTTTTACAGCGATACTTTCTCACAAAAAAAACAAAATAACTGACTGCAAAAAAGCAGTTTTCGCAATCTAACTTACGATTTGCTTTGCGATCTGCTTTGGAGTATAGTCTGGTTCTGATCGATTGTCACGTGTTATCTTATATTATGTTAGGCTATATTCTGTTTTGTATACTTAAATAAATAGATTTCGTTACGCTTGATACGTTGTTGAGTGTACGTTTTTTTGTGAGAAAGTATGCGTAAAATCGCTGTAAAGGATTATAAATGCGCATTCTTTATAATAATTCTAGTAAAATCACTTGTTTATTACGAAATAGTTCGTTGGAGGTAACTTGCTGTTTCTTACGCAATCGGGTAAAAACCTGATAAACAAGCGATTTTACGGTGACACTCCAGACTTTCAAGTTATTTAGTTATTTACATATCACATCTGTTTAGTCATTTTACAACGCAGTAGTTAAACATCTCTAACAGACACTCACTCATAACAATGTATAAGAGATTAGTTCTATTGTGTAACCCCCGACCGAAAAAGAGGGGTGTAATGATTGAGGTGCGTATCTGTGTCTGTCTGTGATATCGTATCTCTCAAGCGGATGGATCGATTTTGATCTAGTTTTTTGAATAAAATAGGATTTCATTGAGTGTGCTTAACTATGTTTCATCAAAATCGGATCAGCCGGTTTTTTTTTTCGTCGTCGGTTTTTGATTTTTCTAATATAATACTTGTTTCAACATGAGACTGAAAACTAGCCAGGTAGAAATCTATTGTTTTTTTCTTACGCAAGATAGATCTACGATTGACCACCAACTCGCCTGATCTTAAGCGATAGTATAGCCGAGGATGGAGCTCGTCGATCTAGAAGATATCTATTCACTCTAGCCTTGAAAATTCCAAGATTATAATTCTCAGGAAATAGAGATGGCAGCAAAGAATTCCATTCCTGTGCAGTACGCATCTAGAACGTGGACCGACATAGCTGAGTAGGGATTTTTGTGTTTTTTCACTTTAGTCCACCAGCAGTCCATTATCGGGATGTGTACCAAAAACCTACAAACAGCACGGAAGTCAAATGCGCCACTGACTTATCATTGTTTAAAAAAATAATTACCAAACATGATAAACAGAGATGATAATTTTAATACAAAGATTATTTTTGTGACGTATCTACCTCCAATGATAATTAAATAATCTTTTAATCACAAATTAATTATGATAGCAGGTAAAAACCCTCATTATCAGGAATTAAGAATTAGCATACCTATATCCTTCAATAAAAATTATCTACTTGCCTGCTTGCACGCACCGGCAAGCGCAGCATAGGAAGACCAGCCACAAGATGGACAGATGACCTCATACAAGTGGCAGGAAGACGCTGGATGCAGGCCGCTTCAAACCGGTATTTTTAAAAAAAACCATAGGGGAGGCCTATATCCTACAGTGAACTTCTTGTGGCTGAGATGATGATGATTTGTCTGAAGCTTAGTTTATACTTCTAGACACATTTATCTCACTCACATAAGGTTTGCTTAGTTTGGGCTAGACAGCATTATGTGAATTTGACCGCCAATAATAAATAAATAGCTAAATTATTACATTCACTTATTAGTTAAATGAAAAAAAACAACTTTCCCAATATTTACTGGCCTCGCAGCTCACTTGGTAATGTCTGCCTGCTAAACTATAGGTCGTGGGTTCGATCCCCACCCAGGGCAAACATTTGTGTGATGAGCATGGGTGTTTGTTCTGTGTCTGGGTGTTTTTATGTACCATATGTATATATATATATTTACATAAAAAAGTAAGCCAGTAGTAAGTCTAGTCCATAGTCCATAGTCTATCTAGTTCCATAGCTATAATTTTATCAAGTGTACATGGCCTTCTTGAACCTTGAAGCTAAGGCTAAACTGGTTAAAAATAAGCTTGGTATCATCAATAAGGTTAGGCGATACTTCTCACCAGAACAACTGCTTCACTTTGATCAAATTCAGGTCTGATCGTGTATGGAGTACTGCTGTCACCTTTTTGATGGATCAGCGAAGGACCGGCCAGCTATGAGATTAATCGGTAACGATAAACTAGTTGCCAATAAGCTACTTAGTCTCGAGCGCCGCCATAAAGTAACATGTCTGTCTATATTCTACAAGATTCATTTCAGAGTGTGCACAAGAGCTTCACTACCTAATTCCACCCTGCTCATTTCACTACAGGACTAGCAGAAAGTCAACGGATTCCCAGTACTTCCCATTTCTCATTGAAATGCCAAAAATCCATACTCAGCTATATGATGCGTATTGTACAGAAACTGAATTCTTTGCCGCCATTTCTGTTTCTTGAGAACTACAATCTTGGAATTTTCAAGGCTAGAGACAATAGGTATCTTCAAGATCAACAAGCTCCATCCTAGGCCACACCGTCGCTTAATATTAGGCGATTTAATGGTCAAATGTAGATCTATCTTGTGTAAAAAAAGGTATTTTTATGTTGGATAGGATACAAGGACCCACTATAAGTGACAACATCAGTGTACTTGTAGTTGTGCTTAAATGTAAGAACCTACCTAGAGTGTACTGGATATTTATTAACCGACTTCAAAAAAGGAGGTTATCAATTCTTATTATTAACCTATTACAGCATAAAAACAATAAAAAACATTCATTCATTTATTTAACTTAATTTAGTGTTAGGGTTCCTATTAGGTACAATAATACTTGTGTCAGAAGACTCCACTTTCTCCATATCCATTTCATAAATATTTTATATATTTGCAATCCCATACATACATAATAATATAAAATAACTTTACTAATTCATTACATTTAATTTAAATCGCTGTACAAAATGTCATAACTATTAATTCAGTTTGATTGTGAAAAGGTAACAGATAGAGGATCAGAGAGTTACACCTACATTCAGGATTTACAGACTTTAAAAAGAAAGAGGTTAACAAATTCACTATATTTTCTATGTTTGTTACCTAATATATCCTTCAATTATTAATAATATTTTTTTTTAAATAAACTTTCAGGTTGGTCCCTTTTTACCATCAAACAGCTGAACCAAATGTTATAAGTTTGGTCCACAGATAACTGTGTTAGGGTTTATTTAGCATGGAAAAGCATGGCGAACACTAAATACATTTTTATTGGTAATCTTTTAACAAACGGAATAATATGACAATGTATAGATTTTTTGTTTTCAGTATCTTGTCATTATTTCAAATTCGTACGGAGAATCATAGACAGTGCTGTGTCCAGTACTCACACTCCTCTTCACGGCACTATTGTGATGATCAGGACAGTCCCAGGCTGCTCCGCAACTTCATCAACCGCGGACCAGCTAAAGCCTTGGTTAGCAGGTCTGCCTCCATGTCTTCGGTTCGCAGATACTTGACGTCGATTGCTCTTTCTTGGATACAGTTCCTAATGAAGTGCATTTTCAAATCTATATGTTTTGACTTCGACGTCACCATTGAATTTTGAATTAAGCATGTCTTTGACTTCTTTAAGTTTTCTAGGACACGAGTAGGCAATCAATAGGTCATCGACATAGATAACTATTATAATTTTAACTCCTCTTTTCTCTAGTAGGTATACACATGGGTCAGCTTCTGATGCTCTGAAACCGATGTGTTTTAGTTCTGTGTCGAGCTTCTTGTACCATTGCCTCCCTGCCTGCTTGAGTCCGTAAAGTGCTTTAATGAGACGGCAAACCTTCTTTTTTGGGTTGTTCTTTATGTCTCTCAGCATCTCAACTGTTTTATTGTATATAGTTAAATCTTCTTTTGTACTTTCTTCGACCATAATTTCTGTCAGGTATTCTTCTAGGTAATCAGGGTATTTCATCACGATATTTTCTTCCAGTTCACCATTTAGGTACGCGGTTGTGACATCCATTTGGTTCAGATTTAACCCTTCTTCCACAGCTACTCCGATGACAGATCTGATCGAGCTTAGTTTCGCGACGGGTGCGTAAGTGTCATTGTAATCGATGCCTGGTCGCTGTGTAAAGCCTCGTGCTACAAGTCTGGCTTTTCTGGTGATGCTGTCATCTGGTCCAACTTTGTTTCTCAGAACCATCTTGTAGTCTACGACTTTCACATTTTCAACTTTCTTTTCGACTTTCCAGGTTCCGTTTTTTACATGTGCTCTTATTTCTGCTTTTATGGCATCATGCCAGTACTCGTCGTTCTCATCATCATTTCCGTCAGACAGGTAAGGAATTTCGTTGAGTAAATGACTTTCTTGACTTTCTTCAGTCTCATCTAGTACGTAATCTCTAGTCCATGCAGGTGGGTGCCACTCTCTTCGTGGCCTCCCATTCTCAGGAATTTCCGATGCGTCGTCGAATGATTCGTTTTCGTCTGAGTCGTCAGGTTCTAGAGGTAAGTTTTCTGGATGTTGAATTTCATTGTTCATGGTGTCATTTTTCTTCTCTGTAATTTCAATTTCTATTTCCTGTCTAATTTTGTTCTTTTTTCTTTTATTTATCTTTTTTTTTTCAGGTGTGTTCGAGTGATGGCGTTCCTCTTCGTGTACAAGGTCTTCATAATCCGTGTCTTTTTCTTTGAAGTACATCTGATCTATAACCTTGATGTCCCTGCTTATCACCACATCATCATCTTCAGGTATGTATACTCTGTATCCTTTTGTGGTCAACGAGTATCCCATGAATACGCCCTCTTTGGCTTGTTGAGTCAGCTTTCCTCGTCTGTTCTTTCTCAGGACAAAGGTCTTTCTGCCAAAAACGTGAAGATGATTTCCAGACGGTGTTCGGTCGACCCATTTGGTGAATGGTATGTCGCCGTTTAACGCTTTCGAAGGGCTACGGTTGATGAGGTAATTGGCCGTATGTACCGCTTCTGCCCAGAGCTTTTTGGGCGCGTTTGCTTCGATCAACAGGCATCTGGCTTTTTCTAGCAAAGATCTGTTCTTCCTCTCGCTTATCCCATTTTGTTGCGGGGTATACACTGTGGTTAATCTTCTTTGGATGCCATGGAGCTTGAGGAAATCATCAAATTCTTTGTTGCGATATTCAGTGCCGTTGTCAGTCTGCAGGTGTTTTATCTTTTTGTTGTGGAACGTTTCGACTTCGCTTTTATATTGCTTAAACGTGTTGAAAACGTCACTTTTCTTTTTGATGAAGTAGACGTGGCAGTATCGAGTGAAGTCGTCTATGAATGTCACGTAATATCTCGATCCCGCTAACGTTTCGCACTCGAAAGGTCCACATACGTCGCTATGAATAATTTCTAGCTTTTCCGTTGTGTAGAGGCCTTCGTGTCGCGCGAATGGTAATCTTGACAGCTTGCCCTTTATGCAGGTTTCACACGCTTCTAATTTTTCATCAGTTAGTTTCATTCCATACATAAGGTTGTCTTGAGCCATCTTCTTTAGATCCCTTTCATTTATATGGCCTAGTTTTTTATGCCATTCCATTAAGTCGCAGCCATTTCCATTTCGGGTGTAGTTTGACACTTCTTTCTTCTCAAATTCGAAGTAGTATAGACCGTCTTTTCTCTGTGCTGTCAGTGACACCTCGCCACTTTTTTCTACGATGTAGGCTTTGTCCTTTTCAAAAATGACTTTGTGTCCTCTGTCAGATATTTTGCTCACTGACAGTAGATTGACTGACACATCAGGAACGAATAAAGTGTCATTGAAGTTGTAATCTATTTTTTCTTGGCTGACTGTAACTTTTCCTTTTCCTTCAATTTTGCTCGTATATTTATTTGATGCCAACTTTAGGGTTCCATTTTCAGGGGTCAGAGCCGAAAACATTGTCTTGTCGCCGCACATATGGGATGAGCAGCCACTATCTAAACACCACGTGTTTTTATTGGTGCTTGAATTCGCAGTACTCAGGCAGACGTTGAAGTTTCTTGGTTGGTTTCTGTTAGGCTTCTCATTTGAGCGATCCTTCTTTCCCCAGCATGCCTCGGTAGTATGGCCCTTCTTCTTGCAGTTCTTACAGTACAACTTCGACTTATTTTTCTTGAAGTGGTATGCTTCACTACTCTCAGGTGCTTCTTTACCGCTCCTGGCCTGGTATTCTTCAAGAATTTTTACTTTCAGGTCGTCAGGATTTGGCAGTGTGTCTCTTGACTCGATGGCTATTCGGAAGTTTTCGAATGACGTTGGCAAACTGTAGAGCAGCATTATACTGAGCAGTTCTGGTGGTATTTTTATGTCCATATCCGCGAGTTTATCGACCACATCCATGAAATTATTTAGGTGATCACGGATGTCCTCATCAGCTGTCATACGTTTGAGAACTAGCTGTTTCAATAAGGTTGCCTTACGTGCAGGCCCAGTGCTTTGGTATGTAGCTTTAAGTTTGTCCCATACAGATTTCGACGACGTGCATGTTTTTATTTGCTTTAGTTCGGAAGGTGACAGCAAAAGTAAAATTTCAGCTCTTGCCTTGAGGTCTTCCTTTTCGAACGCAGATTTTTCCGCCGCCGCCGCAGTTGATGACAATATTTTCGTGCCACTTACAATATCCCAATAGTCGTTTTTAATCAGGACGGCTTGCGCTTGTAGGCACCAAGTATCGTAATTTGACTTGGTCAATGGTTCGATATTTCGGTAACTCGTCGATGCCATATTTTTACCTTTTATTTAGTAGATAGTCGTATAACCATGAAACCACGCTCTGCTACCAATTTGTTAGGGTTTATTTAGCATGGAAAAGCATGGCGAACACTAAATACATTTTTATTGGTAATCTTTTAACAAACGGAATAATATGACAATGTATAGATTTTTTGTTTTCAGTATCTTGTCATTATTTCAAATTCGTACGGAGAATCATAGACAGTGCTGTGTCCAGTACTCACAAACTGTGAACCTGGAGATGAACATAGGCTACTCTTTATCATCATCATCACCGTTTTTAATTACTACGCAGCTGAAACCGCGGGGAGTTGTTAGCATTTTATAATAATACTAATTATCATGCCTGAAAACAATGCACCTCTTTCCTATCAGCTGTATTAAACATTAATAATAATTTTAGCCAGCTGTGACTAAATAATGAATATTTTGCATAACGTTTAATACGTTATGCAAAATGATATGCATGGAAATTAAGAGAAACAAGGAATTAAATTATCCATGCTCAGAGTATGTACAAGTAGCTATCATGTCGATCGAAACACAAAGAACTTCCAGAAAAACAATGAAATATGTAAATATTGTTGATATACGATACTTATTGAATCTATCAATTTTTTAAAGGTAATTAAACTTAATTATCTCTCCAATACTTCAAATAAACAATTCCTTTTTTTATTACTTACCAATAATAGAAACTCCGCGAGTTCGTCTAGTTTTTTTCCACTTCACGCAAAAAAATTAAGTTATAAATTTAGTGTGATTTATTTATGAAACACACAATTCACGGCGCTTCTCGAAGTAAAAGTGTCTATTGATCAATTATTTATTTTATGCAAATAAATAACAGGAGCATAACCTCGCGCAAACAATGTACAATGGAAAAATCAAAACAAAACAAATAAATCCACCACAGCCACCACTTCCGTACACTCGAGACCCAGAGTAGAAAGTCTACTGAAATGACAGTGACAGATGGGTGACACTGACAGCCCCACCCCACGACAACTGTGACAGGCTGTCACAGTTGTCGTGGGCCTGTCATAAAACACTGTCATTGACAGCCCCACGACAGTAACAGCATAGAGGCGCAAACGAACATTTTTTTTATCCAGAAAAAAATAATTAGACTCTGTACATGCGTTATTAATCGACTTCAAAAAATGAGATAATCAATTTGATACGTAAGTATGCACAGAAAAGCTCATATGTTTCATCGACGCAATTCGAACTACTGGACGGATTTGAACGAAAGGTAGGTTTATTACACATACTATGTAATGGGATCTGACACATTTACACTTACACTTATTACACTTATCCCTTAAAATATAGGTTTTAAATTAGTAGTGAAGTGTGTTTGAAAATTAAACGAACTTACCTATTGAAGCTTAGTGAATTAAAAATTAGTTTTATGCAATGAAAAAATACTAGAGATGCCACGAATATTCGGCAACTATTCGGTATTCGGCAACTTCTTTTCGCTATTCGGTATTCGGCCGAATATTGCAAACTATTCGGCTGAATACCGAATAGCAAATCATGAAAAAAAAAACTCATAGTATTACTCATAAATATGTTTATTTAGGCAACAAATTAACATATTAATATTTAAAATCTACTAGTGGTAAGTTATGATGAATGAAAACATGTTTTTCAGCATTTGTTGATAGCAAACGATTGCGTTTTTCCTCATAAATTATACCTGCTTCCGAAAACAGCCAATCACTGCTACCGGGAGATGATAAATAAATCTTAGCAAATTGCCAGTTTATTGTCTTCACTACAAATTTCATAATGTTTCCAAACAGGTGATTTTTTATCAAATGGAATCATTTTGCTTTTCTCAAACAAATGGTGATATTTCTTAAGGTAATCAATCACATTAAAAGTAATATTTCATTATTTAGTATACATTACAAACAGTATGATGCACCAACAATCAACAATAAAGCGTGTTGTGACACGACCGCGACCTAATCACAAATGAACCAAAACTAGCCTACACACTACTTCAGCGATGCAAGTTGAAACTCGTAAGTGACGAGTTCTGACTTGTCACCCGCGGAAAGTACTAAGTGTTGCCAAATATTCGGCTGCCGGATATTCGGCCCTTCGGCCAAGAGCCTCGCCGAATATTCGGTATTCGTGGCATCTCTAAATAATACAATTAAAAACGAGTAAATAAAATAACTAAAAAAATCGACTATCCAGCCATTAAGAAATTTACAAATACAAGAGCGCGAAAAACAACTTTTCCTTGGGAGTCGGGAAAAAAATGATCTAAGTTTTCCGTTACAACTATCAGGTTTATACACTATATAGTGATGCCAGAATTATCTAAGCACCACGAATTTTTTTAATATTTTTGCAATCATCGTTGCATTGGTAAAATCGTAGTCCGAAGCATTGGCAACACAATTTCAAAGGTGCCGCTCGAAAGTAATCACACCTATATTTTATCTATATTTAAGATATATTTGCGTATCGTTACGCAAATATATCCTAAGATAGATATTTATACTAACGAATAGTTCAATATCGTTAGATGCGTGCATCTGCATACCACAGAAGACAGAGGTAAATAGAAATTACTTACTAACACAGTATTACGCAGAACCACTGTAAAAATAATCACTAAGCAAAACTTGTTTCCCAACTGCCAAGAAAGTAGCGCGTATCTTGTAGGTATGTTTGCAATTTTAAATTTAATCGGGAATAATAATTTTGCAATCAATAAATTCAAATGGTTATATTTATATTTTGTTATAGCGTAAAAGTCGTTCTAGTTCATATCTAGTCGGTTATTTCATTTTTCTTGTAACACAGATACTTGTATGGTTCATCTGGGCCATAAAAACCTAGGACACGCTAACAAGATCAATGAATCAAAATATTACTTCCAACATTAAATTTAAATAAAATTTAGAAAAAAATTAAACGTAAAAAAACGTAAAAATTAACATTTTTCTAATTTAATATAGAAGAATTTAATATACTGTGGGCTCACTAATACGAGAAATAAAGCACATTACTATAAAAACATTACAAAAAATTTCGCTCGATGAGCGCTCGTTCAAAAATCATATTACTAGCCAAAAAATTGTTAACCGAAGCTATGTTTTCAAAAAAGCTGTATTTGACTATTGTGCTTAGTAAACTGAACTATAAAATGTCAATGTGATAATAATTATATTTGTAGTGCAAAATACGATAGATATCTTACTTGTGTGAGTTTGCCGACAGTGGTTCTGCGTAATACTGTGTGTGTTTAAGCCCTTTCTATTTACTTGTCTTCTGTCTTCTGTGGTCATACCTGTATAATACAATACTCTTTGGTCATACTGACACCACAGATCATATAATATTACTACTGATACTGACCGCGGAACTCTGTGACTGAAGAACTCTCTGTAGGATCAAGCTCTTCATCTATCATATATATCTTTTCAAAACTTAATTATTGTTAAAGATGTGGTAAAATATACATCGAATATGGTTTAATTTTAACGAACGTGAGAGAAAAAAAATAGAGTTTACGTGAAACGAAATGGTTAATGGAAAAGTCCGACTCATTCTGTATGAAAAAAAAAAAAGATTATTTTAAGGATTATCACAGTTTTAATCTTATTCGAAGTGATGAATGAGAACAATGTTTTTAAATGTAAATAATTTCTTGTGTTGTCTTGTACAATGTACAAAAATATGAATTATTAACTATGTAGTATCTGTCATACATCATTTCGAATTACCCGCATTTCGCATATCACGCCCAGTTTGACGTCACAGGGTTCTCACAAAAATTGTACCGCACCCTACTTTCCTCGATCCAAAAAGTTACAACTCTTCAAAATTAAAAATTCAGTATCCGTTAACTCAAGGGTATAGAGTAGATATTTGCTTGATATTCTTTTTAGTTCCACCTAGTTTCACTAGATGACAGTAGACTAGGCGACTCCACTAGCGCAGAAAGCACCAATCACGTTCCAGGAACTTTGACGCAATTTGCAAATGGCCGTGAAAAGGACCGATCTCGAGGGTGTATAGCTAATGGTGGATTGTTCCGTGATAAAAACTAGTGAAATAATTGTTGAGACAGTGTGGTGCCGTTAAAATTATACAAAATGTGCCAAAGAGTGAAAATCCAGTCTTAGTGGTGGTTTTGGTTGCGCCCAAAAACTGCTGGAACGGCGATCGAAGGGACATTGCTGACTGAAGGGTAAGGATTTGGCTTCATTATTGCTAATCCATCGTCATTTGGAGGCTTACGCAGTGTACTTTTGATGTACAGTCGTGTTACTTTATGATTCTGGCCTAAAATATGTTAATCGTGTGCCTAAATCGTCATTTGCGATGGGTGTATACGCGAGGCCGGCAAGAAACCATGTCGTGTTCATGAACATAGGGCAGAGCTATTTAGCTCGTAGCGTCACGTACTCCGCCCTTGCCCTAAGCTGAGCCCTTCTTCGTCCGATGTATGCCAGGATATTGAAAATTGGTCAGAAATCTGGAAGTATAGCTAAATATATAGTCATAGACTAAGTACGGCACGGCCCTGTTGCTAGACGGTAGACAGTTACATCGATCGTGGAAGTCGGTTTATGGATATATCATGTAACTTTCCCGTCTGAAATCTTACCTAAACGATGTTCTGCGGTGAAATTTATACTTTTACTGTAATTATTTAACAATACAAAGCAATTCTATAGAAAAGTACGTACTGTTACATGTATTGCTTATCCAATGATTAATGAAAATTATTTGTACTTCCACGGAAGTTTTTTCGTGTGATTTTTTGCATCTTACTACGGATGGTCGTGCATAACAGTTGATTAAAGAAAAATAGAATTAACTAGTCATCAGTCATATCCTCTGGTCTTGTGTATGTTTTTCCATTTTCCCGCATTTTCCGGCTATCATAAATCTATCTTTATCAACGCATATTGAAATTATTAAATTAGAAATTATTACTAATACGTATGTTCTGTTCAAAAACCTTTGTACATTACATTTAATATCTGGGCTGGCTACCACCCTTCTTGGTATTATAAAACATTAAGGGTGTGTTCTGACAGTTAATTGAAAGCTAGTTCCCAGTACAGGCTAGATAAGCATACTACCAGTATAAAATAATCATATCAATATATCTTAAAACTATACCTAATACCTACTTTGGTAATGGTAAACTCCTTAACAAGTGTTAAATATTTTATCATACAGTTATAGTCCAACATTTGTTTGGTAGCTACTATTATATAGTCGTCAAGTCATATTCTTGGTACACCCAGACTCACCCAGTAAGGCAGGAATCTACTAGGGAGGGAGATTTTCAAGAAATTAAGAGGTAAATGTGTAGGTATGTTTCTCTGGTCATAATTTTATAATTTCATAAATAAACATCTGAACTGATCATGTAATTTTTCTAAAATCTGGAGACAGACATGCCAAGTTTCATCATCATCTTTACCTTTATTTATGTGTGTACATTACTACATTGGACCTAGACAGCTATATTTTATTATGACAACAATACAGAAATTAACAAGATATAAACATTATTACTGCATAGTTTTTGTTGCAAAGTGGTAGCTCAGTATGGTGCTAGTTGCAAACAATAACAGGTGGTGTTTAGGCGGGAACAGCATCAAACACAGAAGTATAAGTACTAATAGTGTGCGAGCAGCAATAGGTCACTACATATTATGCTCTGTAGTTCCACCCACAATACATATAGTTCTGTGAATTCATGAAAGAAACAGCTGTTTCATATGGAACAAAATTTTTTGTATTAAAAAAGCTATTTGTTTATTAATATTCAATTCATAGGTATTAAGGCACTGAGTCAGGTGACGCAGCTGTCTTGCTCATATGTTACACCTTTTTTCTTTGTTATAAAATGGATTGACATAATTGAGACAACTCTGTTATTACTAAATGTGCCTGCTGGCCTAGCTTGGAAGGTAGACAAAACGTTTTTGCCCACATTGTTATCTCAGTTGTGCACTTCAGTGCTTTATTTCCTCTGAAAAGTGGATAAACTGTTTGTCTACATTTCATGCTAACCCTATTCTGTGAAAATTTTGATGTTTGAATGTTTATATCAGTCAAATTAACAACATTTATAAAACAACTAATTTAATTTATCAAATATTTGTTTAGTCAACAGATATAAAAATAACAATTATGGCCAATACCTATAGCATAATAATATTCTCATAAGGCTGAAATATACATTTTTATTATAAGTAAATTCAATAATTTTATATCCGAAAAAGTGTGCAAGCGAGATACCGCTGCCACCTAACTCTGGGGATTTTATAGATACAAAGGCCTATAAAGCTACAACTAACCCAGCTTTTGATAGTTAAGTACATAATAATCATTAGAATGTAGTTTTATCTAATTATGTTCTCACTGTTACACTTATGGTTTGTGTTTATAGTTTATTTATAGGGTAGAGTGAGATAATTAATATTTATGGCAGTTGACAAACCCCACAAAAGATAATGAACAAAACATTGGTAAAATCAGGGAAATCCATTCAATCAGTATGCTATATTTAATTTTAGTGTCTGTCATTGTTTTGAGTGATTTAGGCAACCAATTCAATTTTAGACTTATAAACTTGAACTGTTTAACTGTTCGTCTGTCTGTCCTACCATTAAATGTTTGTATACGAGACACAACATATACCACATTAAGTATTGTTTTATATAAGACGTTATAATATATAAGTATATGAATGTGTGTATCATGTTATGTCAATAAAAATCTATCTATCTATATATTATTTTGGATTGTAGTTAATAGTAAGTTAACATTTTCACAGAGAATGTGATAGTCTATGAAGGGCTTAAAGTTCAGTTATTTTTGAATTTATCTTTACTTTGGCCAATAGGTACTAAACTCAAAAATTTTATTTTGACTTAAGCTGATGCTATCAATTTTTAACTGACTTCAGCAGAGGTTATCAATTTGTATCTTAAAATGTATTGTTTTGATTTTAAAATATTTAAATAGTTTTAATAATACATGGGAGGTTAGAAATTTTAATATATACTGTTAAAGGTGTGAAGTTTGTATTCTTCTTCTTCTTCGTCGTATCGATGATCCTGTTTGAGGTTTTTATACTGTTGCCTCCCAGTATTTGGCTACAGCGACCCCGCAGGGAGAAGCACTGTAAAGGTCCTGTAGTTTGTATTGCCAAGTGATAAGCTCTGCTGGCTGTATACTTTGTGTTGAAGCGTGGAAGCCTCGAAGTGCAAGTCAAGCTCATACATTGCTAGTTTTGTTCGGTAACTCCCATTAGTTCTATAGAACTGAATATAACTATTATAGTTCAATTGCTTAGTTCTATAGTACTAATAGCACAATTTTTGTTTCAATAGTTCTATCATAGTACTACAAGGATAAAAAAGTTTTAACAGTTCTATGGAACTAACGAAAATTACCATGTATTATTAGTTCTATAGAACAAATGAGAGAGATTTCGTTTTAATAGTTCTACCATAGAACTAAAGGGATAAAAAAAAACAACAGTTCTATGACGTCACAGTTCTATAGAACTAATGGGAGTTACCGGTTTTGTTTAGTACACGGGCCCAAAATATTTCTTGACCTCTGATACTTGGTCACAATTGCCTGAAAGAATCAGTTTGAGGGATAAGACTGAGGGATAAATAGTCTAGATTATTTTTTTACCTGACTGCACAAGAAGGAGGGTTATGTTTTTTGTATGTGGGTATGTATGTATGATTCTATATTACCCCCTACAGTTTAAATAGCTTGACCGATTTTGATGTGTGAAGTGTTGTTAGATTCGTCTTCACTCCCAGAGTGTTTTTTTTTGTAATAATACAATTCTCAAAAAATAAAACATATGATCGATTTCATAACCTCCAACAAACTTATTCATATCAAATGAGTGTTTTACTAAAACTATTCTAAAGAATGTTCATAAATTACACACAAAGTATACATAGTATAGTTTTTGTACAGTATGTAGTAAAAGGTGCATACTTTCTGACAAAAATGTACACAACAGTATATCAAGCGTAAGTTACATTACAATAAAACAATTGTTCTTATGCAGTCTTATATTTCTATTGTATCTGATGCATAGTTAGATGATGTTGATGAGGTAGTTGTTGTTATTCACTCTAGCTTTGAAAATTCCAAGGTTGTAGTGATGTGGAAACTGAGAAGGAGGAGGAGAGTTTCACTCCTGCAGTATGCATCTAAAATGTGGCCAGAAATAACTGGGTATGGAATGGGCATGTCAATAATAAAACATATAGTTTACTCAGCTGAACCCTTGACAGATTCCAAAGACAGGTGTTGCACAGCTGGTTTGAATTGCTATAATTATATATTTTGAACTGAAATTACACCTAAGGTATAAAATTATTATTACGTCTAATGATATTTGAATACAACATCTAATGATATTTGAACATAGTCTTCCTCATTCAGCTCCAGGAATGCTATCTGGACAAGATTATGGTGAACAACCGAGGCTTCTGTACAATTAAGCATGACACATGAGCATTGACACCAGAGTTAATTACTCAACAAAATGCACTTGATATCTAAGAATAGTTTAACTTCACATATTTTCTACAGTAGGAATAGCCTGAAAATCTAAGGCATACACACAATATTAAGTTCAAATAAGTAAGAGTTACAGACATATTCTTTATTCAGAGATTTTAACACTAGTTACTGTTTACTCTATTTTAAGTTTATGTTACATGACACCAACTGTCAACATATTACTCATTGTCATTTTTCATTTCTTTTTTATAGAATCTACAAGGTGGTTTTATCCCACAGTAACCACGCAATAATTTCCCTTTTTTTTTTCAAAAACTATTTATGCAATCTTGTTTCGCACATAACCAATTTTTGGTATTTTTTTGTTTTACATTAAAGTAAACCTCATGAGCTCTTGCACGCTTAATAGGGAAGCCTAAAAAGCGCGGCGAAAGAGGCATATAACAAGCGTCTGCTTGCCACTTGAATGGGCTTGTGTAGACTTTATCGAGTATGAATACATAGAAACATGGAACAGATAAGTTTTGTAAGTTTCCAATTGTTCTAATAGTATATTCATTATGATCATAATTAATAATAAATAAAATAAGCTCCTTTTCACTAAGTACACCATTTCTGATTAACCCTGTGTAACTATTTTGGTAGTATGGTCTGTATGGGTACGTAAGTACGAAGTGACCTTTGAACAGGTATAGCACGCTCTGTATTGTTCAATGGGTGCATTGAGCCAAGCAGGTGAAAGACAGATGTAACAGTTGGAACCATTTCAAAATAATGATTGTATGTGGTTCTTTAAGATTGTTTAATACCTTAATAGAATTACGCGTTATTTCTCTTAATTTCGTTAACTAAACCTTTATTTATGTGATATAAATAAATTAATTATGTGTATGTACTTCGAAAAAGCAAAAACCGCCCAAGTGCGTGTCGGGCCTCATGCAGTGTAGGGTTTCGTAGTTGCGCATACCTACTAATAACTAGTACCACAGTATAAGAAATACCAGTAGTTGATGGCCTTTGATGTTTGTAGTTTTGCCGCCGGTGTCTAGATAGGAGCCCGACTGTCGGGGCTGTTTATTATACAATTATTATATAGAAACATATATATATATATATATATGTACATACATAACCACCCACATATGTACATACACTCGAAAAACATAACTCTCCTTACACAGTCTGCTAAAAATGTGATGCGCGAGAGAGATAGCTCTGCGCTGAGCCTAACTTTAGTTCATGAGTCGACTTGGCCATTCCAATTTCGAAAACCCAATTAATGGCGGTCATTCAACCACCTTTTTACTCGCATTACAATTTACACTGAGACCCGAGACAACACAATACACAAACCGTTAAACCTTTCAGAATAAACTTAATCTTCACTTAACATTTTAAGTGTCCACACCTACCCTCTTTTTATAACGGGCAGGCTTATCGCTACACCCAGCTCGTGTCTCTAATTTCCCTCTAAATTGGCATGTTATCTGTATTGCGTAAATAAGCCTCCAGTGCCCTGGAGAAAAACAAGGAAACTGAGCGTTGTTGGCTTAGCCCCCTCACTCCTAATTAAAAGTTGGAAAAATTCTGCGTCATCTGAATCAGGACTAGTGAGTAGGTGGGATCAGGGCATGGAAGTAATAAGTTTGGAATGATAGTCGCATCTAGCTAAGTGAAGCAATTTTTATAGGCCTTTTAAGGCTTATAACGTCAGCTGCCCGTCGCTACACACGACAGTTAAACAAATTTAGCATAATTTCCCTGTGAACGCTTAACATCATTCGAACGCTCATGTGCATGTCACATTAAATACGTGATGGTCGTGATGGTATTTTGATAGATTTTTGGCTTCACCTATGAACGAAATTTTGAACAAAACTATCACTCTTCTGTGTCATTACTTTAGTGGATTAGGGTTTTTACAAATAAGGCGAGTTAGTGGTCAATCTTAGATCTACCTAAGATTAACCACTAAGTATATAATGTATTCTATGAGCCATCTAGTTCCATAGTACAAGCTTTGCTTAGTTTGGGCTAGATGGTGTTGTGTGAAATGTCCACAAATATTTATTTATTTATCTTGCGTGAAAAAACAAGCTTGAGGTAAACTCATTGAAGATGTAAGTTTATGAAGGTAGTATGTAATTTTTTTTAAATTTTACACAAAAGAGGTTTAAAGTGATATAACTATAATATTAATATGAAATATTTCGCTTTTAACTTTGTTTTTAAAAACAGTTTATATCTTATCTGATAGGTGATCGAGTCCATTTATAATTATTATGAATAAACTGTACAAGCGGAAATGAACCGAAAAATCTGAGTGAAGTCAGCTGTACTGTAAGCCAATCGTTTGTATTTGTTATATTTGTTTCTGCATGTTTTAACTGACTTCAAAGGCAGATTCAGATTCAGATATATTTATTGATAGCTAATACATACAGATATGCTAGGTGATAGTGCATTATATAGAATTATCAGCTTACCCTCATCGGGCATTCAATATTGTCAGAAATTTATAACATGCTTGATTAATATGATTTAATATTCATAAACGATTTCTAAACTGTAGTAATACGTTAATATAGGAAAACATGTGTGTAGTACTTATTAAATACTAGTCGTTCTTTGCGGCTTCACCCGCCTAGTGAACGATACAGAGTGATAGGAAAACGTTCTCACGTATGTGTACCAAATTGTATGTCGACCGTATCTGCCGTAGATAGATAACAAACTGAGTTTCGCGTTTATAATAGGATGTCGTGTATGTGTCTGTAATACGTCCAACCTTTATTGGTTTTGTTGTGATTTGTCTTTAGATTCGTCTTTAACTTGTGAGTAACATTGGCTAAGTTTTGCATTCCTATACCCCCAACCCGCAAAAAGGGGTGCGTAACTGTGTATATAAGTGGGACGTGTGTATCTGTTTGTCTGTCTATGGCATCGTAGTCCTCAAACAGATGAACCGATTTCGATCTAGTTTTTTTTTTTTGCTTAAAAACAACAAAAAACCATTTAACACTCTCTAAATCGATCAAAATATCATCTATTTTTATCGAGAGTTGAGTATTTTTTTGGAGAGGGTTCTAGACTTGTTCTTAGCATTTAATATCATTTGTAATGTTCGTTGATAGGTTTGCATTTACTGCCAACTCGTATGCACAGAAGAAAACAGTTCGCCGTCTAAAGACACCCAGATTATCTAACGGAAATAACTCGCTCATGCGGCGTATTTCGGACAATGAAAATGGAATTAGTGAATTTTTTCGCATTAAATTAGATTAAACGTTTTAAGCCAGATCTAAAATCGTTTTTCGGATAAAATCTTTTTTTTCATGTGACTTGCATGCTCCAAATCTCTTTAAATTAAAATTTAAAAAGAACCTTATTATGGTCACCGGAGGGTTTAAAACTATTTAAATTTTAAATGAAAGTGCACGTTTGTTTTGAGGATCGATGAGGCGGCGTGGCCCAGGGCGGGTCCGCCCGGTCTGCGTTTATTTATTCAGTATTCCGTGACGCGGCTGCGGCTTACAGAGAATGTGAACCCTTCTCGTCCTTTGATCATAGTATTTTTCAGAGACGACCCTAATAACCTTATTAGGCCGAAGTAGGGTTTGAGCCCTGAACTCGATTTTTGTTTTGCAAATTTTTTTTGCAATAGTTTTAGCTTCACTAGGCTTTTGGTGTAATTTGACGGTTTTATTGAGAAATCTTTGATAAGAGGCCTACTTTTAACTGAATTCAAAAAAAAAGGGAAAATTGTTTATCCGATATGTATTTTTTTCTACCCAACTGCTTGAAAATTTAATGTTTTCGGGTTTATGTATGTTTTTTTTTGAGTAATGAGTATTATCTCATGCCTCTTTATACCCCTAGTTTGAACGGCCCGATCGATTAAGATATTTTTTGATAGCCTTGAAAGTTTCAAATCATAGTTCTCGGGAAACAGAGCAGGTTGAAGTTTCACTCCTGTACAGAACGCATCAAAAATGTGGACCTTAATCGTTGTGTACGAATTTTGGACACTTCAATGTGGTATTGATGGTAATGTGCCGACATTCTGCTTGTCCTGTAGCGGAATGGGGTTGGTGAAGCGCACACTCGCCGAACTGGATCCGATAGAATATCGCCAGTTGCTTTGCGGCGATGCTCGAGATTAAAACTTATTTGTATCCATATCACTTCTTGTAATCTAAAGTCTGGTTAAATTTAGTTTAACCCTCTGTGAATTAAAGGTTTATTGCTCTTTTGCATTCCTCGGGTATTTTGTTTTAATTATATTGACTTGCATAGTATGTAATAATTATCTTACGGATTACTCACGTTTATTCTTGAGTCAAAATCTCAGACTATAGTTTTAACCGCATACGGCGGTCTTTTTCGAAAGGATAGTAACCCGTAAACATGAACGTGAGTAACCCGTGAGATATTTTAAAGATGTATTATGTTGTTGTTCATTTCATAATTACGTTTTATTACGCGTACGAAAAAAAATCATATATCTTTGTGAAGTAGATGTTACCACAGAATACGTGACAGTATGTATTAAAGAACTAGTTTTGTACTGAGACACAAAACTGTAACAATTTGGTCAGACGCTAAAAATAATGTGTTATTCTTATGAAACACCACGTGAAATTGTATTGTCGATATTTATAGCACTTATATGTGTTTGATATGAGTTTTATAACGTATTGTTCCATCTGGGATAACGGATTGTTGATTCTGGTGCGCTCGACATTGTATCTGTCTCTCTCGCGTGAGTCGAAGTGATTGATCAACAATAGAGATCGTTAATTTCTACTAATATTATAAATTGTCTTGCTTGCGTATTATTTTTTCATGGTTCAACATATTTCTTTTATCATGAATTTTCAATACATTTCGGGAGTGAAAAGGCTAAATAACAAAACAACCGATTTCTGAGAAATATTTCACTCAGTACGTATTATAATTTCATAAACGTATTGGATATTAAAACCCTATTATTATTAACGGGATATTTACCGTGGTTCGCGTTAATTTTGAGCTCCCGATATTTCGGCACAGTTACACGCAACCACGGTAAATATCCCGTTAATAATAATAGTATTTTAATGAATAGTTTAAAAAAAAATATTGGATATTTTTATTATTTAATTTTTAGCTCCAAGGACACCAGGGTCCGTGACCTCTGTCAGAATTACAAACTATTGTTAACTGCTTATCGTTACGGGAAGATTATTTTTACGCATTGGATATTTGTATAAGTCTTCCAGCCAGCATTTATCCATAGATTACCTGATAATTGCGGTTTTACCGCAAACGCTACTTTCTTTCTAAATCCTACACGGAAATAATGTGCTTCGAAGAGTCATCTATACTTTGTGGAAATACACGAAATCCAACCCAATATTTGCCATTTTATCCCGCTCGTCGCCCTTGCGCCAACGAATGCAACCAAAACTTGCTCCGATCATACGCTTACGTGTAATCATTTTGTAAACATGAGACCAACCCGTTTTCAAATCATTTTAATCTCACGTGGGGAGAGAGAGGGGGATTCGGCAAATATCACATAATTTTTTTGGGCAAATAATAGTGTAAAAATGTGAAAAAATCTGATTAATAAAGTAAAACATGTTTCTAGACAAAAATATGCCGAAATCTGACTATTCTTCAATCAATCAATAACACTTTATTGACACCACATAAAGTAACAAGACAATAAATACATAAGAAAATGGCACAAAAGGCGGTCTAATACTTTTTAAACTATCACGGTCATTCATTAAAACACTATCATCCACCTGCATTCTTCAGTCGCCCGTGAACATGGTGCATGTAACTGTGCCGAAATATCGGGAGCTCAAAATTAACGCGAACCACGGTAAATATCCCGTTAATAATAATAATAATAGTGTTTTAAAATGCGGTCTTATCGCTAAAAGCGATCTCTTCCAGACAACCTCTTGACAACCTTCTTCTATATCCTTATTTTAATAATCTAAATTTTAGTAGCTCCCCTTTAAATATGTTATCACTGTGATTTTAGATGACGATATAAACAATCTGAAATACAAGTCTTAATTAAAATAATAATGTAAATTGCGTTTTATTAAATAAATCCAACGCATTTATACTAAAAATTTAAATTTTAAAAGATCTCACGACATCTCACCAGGGTAAAACGCCTCACGTAATTAAAGGACCCGCCTAACTCGGTTAGTAAAAAAAACTAGCCCCATCATCGTTACTAGCTACTATGATTCTAAAGACACGCTCGAGTAGTTACAGATTTGTAAATACAAAGCGATCGTAGGTAAACGAGCATTACAACACTGTTGCGTGACCTCCTTGTGTGGCGAAACGTTCAATTTCGACTGTAAAATACTTATAGAACCGTTACAGGCTCATAAGACACGACGACATGAATCCCACTGATGTAACAAGTCAGAACAGAGATTGTTGATGACTGCAATGACTAGTGATCTACATAGATAGTAGATTGGTCTTCCCCAGCTCTGCGTGGCCAGTCTCGAGTAAGGTAATCGCCGGACGCGACTTCAGTCGCGAAACGTCGGGGAAAGCTTTGTGTCGTGACTTGCGAACAGTGACAATTCTGTCATCATCCCATCCTATGTGTTTAGAGTGTGCAACACCGAGATATATAAGGCCAAGCCATGCTAAAAGGCCTTAGCAATGTATGACACGTAATCGAAAGTACTGCCATCCTTTTAATTCTAATTCAATAAGTATAACCTCTTTATAGATAGAATCTCATTGCCAACGACTGGCTAGCTAATTGTTGACGATGCCAAGTTTTCCCACAAGGTGGCTGGACACAACGTCTATGTGGGATCCCTCCTTTGCATATTCTGCCGCTTGTTTTTCGGAGAGTGTTCTGAAGACCTCGTTTCTGCTTCGAAGTTCCACCACCGCACTTCTTAATTATTTTTATTTTTCTCCTCTCTAATTAAACAAATTCATCTCTCATTTTTCTAATATCCCTAATCAATGATTTTATATGTTTAAAAACTGTGATGAGCGAGAGAGATAACTGCGCGTGTTGACACTTTTATTGTACACGTACAACATATATTGTATGGAATACGCTTCCTGAATGGCCTCGAATAGATATAATCTGGGTATCTTATCTATCTATTTCTTACCATCAGACGAGCCGTCTGCTCTATATAAAAATATTGATATATAGAAGAAGTTACCCGAAATTAATATAACACACAAGAAATATGGCTTGGATTTTTTTACCTATATTATTATTTGTTTTACCTATAATTATGTTAGCATTTAGCTCGAATTTGTCTTATGTTCATGTGTTACTTATAACAATGTATAACATGTTGGTACCCAATAAATAAATAAGTATAGCGTATATGGTCAAACAGCCATTGATAAAATCTTTATAGTTTCGTGCGTGCCATCTGCCACTACTGGGAAGTCGGCCTTGGTGTTCTGGATATCAGACAAATGTTATTTTGTAAACATCATCGTGCGGTGTTTCTTGATGCGTATTGATTCCTTGTGCTAGGGAAATATCACAGACCCAAATTCCTTACTGGATTTCACTTAAGGCGATCCCCAATATAAATCCAGTTTACTCCTGCCGGTTTGGCAAGTTACACATAGTGTTGTCATAGCGCTAAATTATTCTTATGCGTACGTATGATATTGTAAGCTATGGCTGAGGTAAATTAGATCTTAATATTGAGAACAGTCGTTATCTACCCTATAGAAATCATGTTTAAAAAAGATGTGCTGTTTCATACCCGTTTTCTCGCAATTTCATTGCGAGAAAACCATATCAAACAATTTTTTTTTCATATAATATTTAGTTAATATAATTAGATTTATTTGATTATAAAATGTCATACTAAACATAAAAATTCAATTCAATTAAAATTAAAATTTGGTCAATTGAAACCTATCCTGCATCGACCTGGTGGAACTGGAAAAGTGCCCACAGTACCATTGCTATACAGCACATATACAGCTATATGTTGTATATGTGCTGTATAGCAATGGTCAACCTTTGTACCAAGAAGAGTCACCACTGTTGTCTTCGTGCTTTGGCATCCGCTCCCCAACTGCCCAAAGTTTCAACGGCGGTGGGTACAAAATATTGTAGCTCCATTGCCGCGTATTTCTTCTGCTTTTTGCTAGTGGCATCCTTTGCCGCTGCTGCCAGTGAATGGACGGACACAGGTGTGAGGCCGGCGACAGTGTTGACGCAAGTAGCGTCCCACACTAAGCATCTGCCATTTTTCCAAGGCACCAGTGTCCGTCCGGTCTGATCTGTTGAGCCCCGATGGTTCGAACATGGGCCGATATGAGCGCTCTACGGACTATATCGTTGAGAGAATGGTGTCGATTCACATTCGACTCGATTGAAGTTAGTTTTCCAATAAGTCTCATCTCTATATCGAGAATGCACTAGGCAGCACCATTCCTAATTCTAATCGCTCGCACTGTACAAAATTTAGGAAGTCTGCAAAAATCTGTTAAGTGTGTTTAAATCTATTTTCCGGTTAAACTCAGTTCGTAATAAACCCTGGTTCCGTAGAAATTAGTCATCGCGGCGTCTTTCCCCGCAACCGACAAGTTGCTATGGATCAACATTCTTATTTTATACTCAATGTTTCTTTGTTCGTTTTATTGGATACTAGCGGACCCTACTTTGCGCGTGTCACGACACGCACTTGGCCTCTTATTTGTTTGACAGACTAGACGTTTGTCCACAGGTCACTTGTGTTATGGGTAAAAACTGTCGAAATATGAATCGAGCTTAAGTGTGACGCATGAAGTAGTAATGTTATGGTAGTGTGCAGTCATCGACCGTAGTATTCGAGCTCGCCCGCCGTGACGCGGGCCCGCGCGCCGAGCGTGCGTATGCGCATCGCTTCCGCTCCATGTTTCCGATGCATTGTTCAATAGCTGTTAGTTTTATGTGACAGCAGAAGAGCACAAGTATCTGTATTAAAAAAAAGAATAAAATAAGATCACATAATTTTCGCCAGTACTTTTTGCCTTTTTTTAACCGATATCGAAAAATCAGGAGGTTATCAATTCGTATCGTATATATATATTTTTACCTGTTAGATGATTCTGGCTGGACAAAGGTTTTTTATATTGTTATAGAAAACTGTTTTCTTATACAGTTTGACTATTCCAAAATGCTTACGAAATTAAAAAAGAAATTGTAGGCCTTTTATGATTCCAATTAGACAGATAAAAAAAAAGAATTATCGAAATCGGATAATCATTTAATACAAATACAAATAATTTTATTTTCTCAAAAAACGAAATTTTACATATTACTGCAGTTAACGGTGGACCTCAAACTCGGCAAAGCCTGTATCTTGAGGCCCGATGCTGAATAATTACTAAGTAGAATGCGCACGCTACAGTCACTTAACTTTTTACTGAGAAATCTGAGAATTTAAATTATTGATTATAAGATTAAATTATATGATATTAAATTAATTTGCAGTTAAGGTACCATTATTGTTACTAAGATTATTGACATAAAAATACATTATAGAAATTAATTACATTACATTACATTTTTCATTATACATTTTCAAATAACTAAATAAATAAAATAAGACTAAATAAATCAATTATTATTGGCCTTTTAAACGGACGGGAATGTAGTGTTGTGAGTGGGTATGCATGAAGAGAGTGAGTGTAAATGTGTGTATTGTGTGATGTGTACAGGGATGCGTAGGTTTGTGTATGTTGGAGTGGAGAGTGTGTGTTTCTGTGTGGGCGAGTATGGGTTAGTCGTCAACGTCATATACCTTTACTAGCTTTTCGGTTTCCTTGTACGTAAGATTGAGTAGCCTTAACTTTATATTGCGAGCGGCTTTCTTGCGGGTTTTATTTAGGCTGTGGGGAGCACTGGGAGCTAAAATATAGAAATAGAAACATCAGTGGCTGAGGTGCTGGCACAAAGCGTTCCCGCCGGCACAACGTAGCCAATTCCACTAACTTTGCGCCTCCAACCAATTACCAAGGTTTTGTCTGGCAGCTTGTGCGGTTCCCGAATTGACCAATACAGTCACCAACGACGATGGAATTCCACTTTATGACGCTGCTTCAATCATCCAACAGGAAGGATGAAACGAGACCCATGATGTGGGAGCTAATATAGAAACTAATAGTTTAATTTTACATTCAGACACCCAAAAACGTTATCCTTGTTCTTGCACAGTCGTATAAAAAAAACATTTTGGTCTTCTAAAACTTGCCAATTTTCTGGACATTTTTTTTCATTTTCCTCCTAGAATTACTAAAACAGGTAGGAATATTTTGCTTACCTTCAACTTACCTGACACGTATTATGGGAAGTCCGTTGTGCCGCGGGCTGTTCTCAAATTATTGTTTTCACTCTGCTAACAAATGTTTTGGATATCAGAGAGCACCGAGTTTGACTGTTATTCAAAATATTGAATGTATTCACCGCTGGCCTCTGTCACGCTTCGTTGACATGCTGGATGCCTCTTCGTTTATCGACAATGACTCTTGCTATGCCGCAATAAAGCGCAAGTCTGCTTTCACAAAGGCTAAGGTGCTTCCTCCAAAGTGCTTCCAATATCGTTATAATTTCACAATTATAACTAAATATAAAAAATAAAAAAAACAATAAAAAGGTGATGCTTGCGAAAAAAAATGTAATTATAATAATTCTATATTTCACTGTAATTCTGTATTTTTTTAATAATATTTCTTATGCCATTGCCATCCCAGAATTATAAATATAAAGTTTAACAGGTTCATTCGCTTCATTTTGATGTAAAGTTGGCTTAGTGGTTTCTGGTTAGTGTAAACAGCGCGTCGATTAGGTTTATTGTTTTGATAATGTCTGCTAGCGCCTGGAGAAACCGTGGCTCGTGTCAAACCTCTAGGAACTGCTGGTGCTGTGAGAGTATCGAAAATACGGGCGCAGGGAATATGATTTCGTGGTCAACATGGTGTGGCTTGCTTTTGACCACCCACTCGCTTCATGTTAGCCGACATCTGTATTTTTGTGCATTTCACATGTATATTTGTGCATTTTCCTGTGGTATCGTAGTCTCAAACGCATGAATCGATTTTGATTTTATTTTTTTCGTTTGGAACAGAATTGGTCGAGACATGAAGAACACTCTTCATATTTCTTCCCTTCTAGTAGAAAGAGCAAGGGAAATTATCCATTCGGATCCATTCCATGATAGGTAAAATATCTTAATTCATCATCATCATCTCAGATAGAAGTCCACTGCTGGACATGGCCTCTGACTTCCAAAAAGACCGATTGGAAGCGGCTTACATCCAGCGTCTTCCCGCCACTTGTGTGAGGTCATCTGTCCATCTCGTGGCTGGTCTTCCTACGCTGCGCTTGCCGGTGCGTGGATATCTTAATTGGATTAAATCGAATCATATCTATGGGTTTACCTTCTTTTCTGTAGTATGATATGAATGAAATGTAAGATAATACTCTAAAACGTAATCACATGTTTCATTTGAATAACATTACGTGTTTTATGTAACATCTCGTCTCAACTTACAAGGAAACGTCCTTTGTTTACTCGCCAGCGGCACAGATTAATTGGTAGTTGTGTCAGTAATAGTCCTTATGACGTCACAAACTACGTAAAGTTTACTAATTATGGATAATGGGCACGAGTCTTCTCCCGCTGCGTTGCCAATTCAATGTAAACAACGATTTTTTGCCGAGTTTAAGAGCGTTGATTTACTTTTAAAACATGTCATGTCATGTTTTTAACTAATAGGTTCTAGATACATTTACGGGCCTGACGGGTTTATTTTGAGATTTTTTCATTGCAGAACTAGCAAAAAGTCGGTTAATTACCGCACATTACTCGTTGAAATGCCTAAAATCCGTATTAAGCAATATCGGTCCACGTTCTAGATGCATATTGCACAGGAATGAGATTCTTTGCCGCCATCTGTTTCCTGAGAACTACAATCTTGGAATTTTCAAGCATAGAGTGAATAAATATCTTCTAGATCGATGAGCTGCATCCTCGGCCACACCGTCGCATAGCATCAGGCGAGTTGGTGGTCAATCGTAGATCTATCTAGAGTAAAAAAAAATGTTTAAAAAAATTAGTACGATTCATCTTAGGATCGATCGTTTGATTCAAAATTTATATTTTCTTAAATTCCGTATCGAATTCAAACAGTTTATGTATACGGACTAGGGTCTTCTACCATTAGTAATATTATGTAAGGTATGTATGTACTTGTTTATGTACATTTTTCACATTAATCTACACCTTGTTTGGTATTTGTAAGAGTTTGTTCACCTTCAAAACAATACTCTGGCTTTACATAATAGTGTCGCTTCAAGGCTCCCCGGTACCAGGCGAAATAAACATATCAAACTAACTGTGCCGCGCGGTTTTACTCGACTCTTACAGTTGTCAGGTTTTCTACGATAAAAGTGATCTGTCTTCATGCATGATACAGATTGTTTTGTCTGTCTTGATTTATTTCATACTAGATGACCCGGCGCACTTCGTATCACTTATCAATGAGTGGATCCGATATTTTCTCAACGTTTAAACCTTCCCTGGACTACGACAAACATTTCAAACCCAAAATCGGCTCACCCGTTTTCGAGTTTTAGGGAGAAATTGATAAAGATTATTACATAATCGATTTAAGTGATTATTTTTGTAAATACAAAAGGCACTAGGTTGCTAGGTAGGTTCTGTACCCTGCTACACAATGTAAATACAGTAAAGAGGAGATGATTTTTTTCTACCATACCTCTTCTCACCATGCTCATCATGCCCGCCAAGATGTCTTTATTTTTTAGTGTGGAATTAGCTACGAAACCCAACTATATGGACCATTATTTATTCTCCTTGTCACACATTAACAATCAAAATTTGCACCAACCAACATTAAGACATAATTACAGTATTACTTTTATATAAGTCATGTACTTACAGTGTACTCTTGTACTAGATTTTGTTGCTCAGAATTACCATGACTGCTGCATGAAAATTTTAATTACTTTGACTAGAATCTCTTTAATCTCTGTCAAGGTTTTTGGTTGTACACAAAAACCGTCATTGAAAATATCTATAATTCTGTACACGAGTAGGCGTAGGTATAGAAAACTGCGATGAAATACAACCTATTTCCGTCTCCAGGTCTCTCAGCTACCTCTGCAACTATCAAACTTAGTATTTGTGTGAATCTACATATTGACGTGTATCTCTATTTTAATACTGATAAATGCTATGAACCATAACTCACAGAAGAGCAACTTCCGGCAGAGAAACTTCCATTTCTATAATATTAAGTATGACTAGCTAGTATAAATGAATACTCACGGATGGTTTAGTAAAGTGATTACCAGGAATTGACTCAAAACAGTAGGTACTTATAGGATTTTACTATGGAAATTAACGTGGTTTTCACACATTTTTAAATAAAAACTACGGGTCACTCACGTCTGTTTTGAGCCGAAATATCCGACTATAGTTTCAACCGCATTCGGCGGTCTTTTTCAAAGGAGCAGCACACACGTCACTCTCGGTCGGTGACGCGCCTTGCACTTATAGGATATTAATAATAATAGTAAATATTTGTGGACATTTCACATAACACCATCTACCCCAAACTAAGCTAAGCTTGTACTATGGAACTAGATGGCTGATAGAAAACATATACTTTATGATACATAGAAACACCCAGACACAGAACAAACATCCATGCTCATCACACAAATGTTTGCCCTGAGTGGGGATCGAACCCACGACCTACAGCTCAGCAGGCAAACATACTATAACTAAGCCACAAGGCCAGTCAGGACATATAACATGTAGAGTGTTTGGAAAGAGAACCATCATGGCAAAAAATGGGAACTGGACCTCAAGGCTGCTATTTAATAAATAAATAATAATAAATAAATAAATTCTCTTTTCGAACAGACTCTTAATAGAGATACCTTCTAGGAAACTACATCCCAACTCAGGTTGAGTTCTTTATGGTCGAACTATTTCAAGAAGAAAAGTGTCGAATCTTGGAGGAAAATGTGTAAAACGTGGAAACGTCAACAGGAAACGTTTCCAGCGAGCTATCATCCCGCGGCCTTCCTGGAAACTCGCGGCGCGGGCGCGGGCGGCGGCAGCGGTGCCGGTGTTTTGTTTGGATGCGATATGAATCGATGTTTCATTACAACGCGATACTATTTTATACGCAACGTCATTTTTAGGGTTCCGTGCCCAAAGGGTAAAAACGGGACCCCTTTACTGAGACTCCGCTGTCTGTCCGTCCGTCCGTCTGTCACCAGGCTGTATCTCATGAACCGTGATAGTTAAACAGTTGAAATTTTCACAGATGATGTATTTCTATTGCCGCCTCATCAGGCATAACATGAAGGTCTATAAAACAAATAACATCAAGTGCATGCTACTCATGTTTTATGCAAATAAATTTACTTTGACTTTGACTTTGGCTATAACAACAAATACTAAAAAACGGAATAAAATATATATTTAAAAGGGCTCCCATACAACAAACGTGATTTTTTTCATAGGTTAGTACGGAACCCTTCGTGCGCGAGTCTGACTCGCACTTGGCCGGTTTTATTAGATACGCCTTCCAATGTTCAGATTATGGCGCTCTATGGCAAGCTAACGTTTTACTCGTACGGATATTTATAGCGAACTGAGATGGAAATTATTTCAAAAGTAAGTTGTAATTTAAATTGCCTATTTTTGTTTTAATTGTGGTATTTCTGTCTATAAAATAAATCTTAAGCAACCCTTTGCGAGCAGGAGACCTCGCTCAGCAATCATTACAAAAATCCCCAAGGAAAATCCCAAAATGTGCATGATATATATTTTATTTGGTCATAAAAAGGCTAACCACAAATAAATTCATTCCAAAAAACTTAAATTAAAAAATCTTCAAAAATAAGAAAATGAATAGCAAGAGAGCACACGATCGCGCTAGATGAGGTCGCGTTCGCGCATCATGTTCGCCGTACAACTTCAATACAAACTGTTGTCTCGCCAGAGAAGGAATGAGCATCCCTCCCCTAATACCTTAAACGTTTATATATCTCGGAAATTTTGGTCAAACGCAGGTTGTTTTGTTACCTTGTTAGTTTGTTAGTTTGTTAAAAAAAAAAACTCGCATTCACAAAAAAACACTCTCGTAAACGAGTAGTTAAATCCTTAAACCTTTTCGAATTTAATTATTGGTCTATAATCATAATTATTTTGTTTTAATCTTTTAATACAAATGAAACAATAATAGATAGATAGATAACTCTTTATTAAAAGACCACAAATACAGAAAAATAAATACAGAGAAAACATAATTATAGCTAGGCTTTTAATTGGCGTCCTTCTCGCTTAGAATAATGTATTTTTTTCATTTATTTTCATTACTTTTGTGGTGTCAATAAAGTGTTATTGATTGTTTGTTTGATCGATTGAAATAATCAATGCGCCACTCGCTTCCAATGTAGATGAATACCCGCAAACAGTAAATGTCATGGTTAGTTTATACGTGGTTATAAAACTAAATAGAGTGGTACCGCACGCCGCACGCCGCACGCCGCGCGCTGTATATCGAATGATGTTTATGGGCCCTCGTAAAAACGCACCTAGTCCCAATTCCTTAACCGCAGATTGAATTAGAACGACCGGTTAAGAGGTTAATCTACGTTTTACATGTTGCTTGACTAGCTGCGACTCATGGCTTCATACTGTTAAAAATTATTTATACACCATACACAACGAGATTTTATCTTTGGAGAGGTTATTTATACTCATTGAATATGAAGTAAAAGCATGGCAAATCTCGGTTCTCAGCACTCTCAAGGATAAGACGCATCCTTTTAGTATCTGCACATTCTAAACACATAGGATGGCATTGTCACTGTTTACAAGTCACGACACTTAGCGTCTAACAGCGTTGCCCGACGTGTCGCGGCTGATGACAAGTCGGGTGATTACCTTATTTGAGGCTTACCACGCTGAGCCGGGGAAAACCTATCTACGTGTACGTACGTACGTCATCATTGCCAATACATGCATTTTTGATACTAGTATGCTTGAGCGGAGAGCATGAACCGGTAAGCGCAGCGTAGAGCGACCAGCCACAATTCGGTCGATAGACCACGGGACACCAGGTGACAAGGTGCCAGGAAATTGGTTTACAATTGGTTTTGAAATCGCTGGATGTAGGCCGTGGTACGATAACCTTATTGGATCCCTGAGGGAGGTCTATGCCCAGTAGAGTGTACTTATGGCTGAGATAATAAATTAATATTATAAATATCACTCGATTTAAAAAGAACCTCATTACGTTACATAAATATTAAGCAACACACACGTAAATGCCAAAAATCCGTACGCAGCGTTATCGATCCACGTTCTTGATGCGTACTGCACAGGAATGTAATTCTTTGCCGCCATCTCTGTTTCCTGAGAACTACAATCTTGGAATTGTCAAGGCTAAAGTGAATAGGTATCTTTCTAGAAGAGCTCTATCCTCGGCTACACCGTCGCTTAACATCAGGCAAGTTGGTGGTCAATCGTAGATCTATCTTGCGTAATAATAAAGAACTACTCACCACTCAACTTTCTCATTTACAATATAAGTGTGATATATGTACTAGTGTGTTTTCCTTGAAGCTCAGTCAAATTACATCTCGCGCTCGTTTACGGAATGATTTCTGAAACGTTATTAAGTCGTTATTTTTGATGGCAATCTTCTCAAGGCGCGTTTGTTTACTGGATGCGTCCTTCAGCATAGGTTTTTGGGAATTCGAATGATAAGTGAAGCCCATTTCGCGGGGTATGTTGCGTAGAACACATTGAAACAATATGGGGCGATTTATGTAGTAAAGCAATTGATAAATATTGTGTGATTTCGGGTCTAAACTCTAAAATGTATTTGAGGATAGATGACCTCAAACAGAAGGATCTGTTTGCAGGCCGCGTCCAACTAGTCCTTTAAAAATAAAAAGGTTTTATTTTTTGTATGTCTTTCTCTTGTAAAATTGTAAAATAGACGTACACATATTTTTGTTTGCGACACAAACAACCACAATATATAAACATAAAAATAAATAAAAACTACAGTCTGTTTTTGTCATAAACCGGTTTCCAAATCAGCATTAGAATTTGACTTTGCGGGAATTATGCTAAAGAATTCGCATTTATTATCTTTACGTATACTTTATTACAAAAAACCGGACAAGTGCGAGTCAGACTCGCCCACCTAGGGTTCCGTACAAACTAGTAGATAAAAGGGGGAAATCATATATTTTTTTATATGTTCCTTCATAAACCGAAAAATATACCTACATCGTAAAAATATTTAAAAACCTGTTTTAGCTTATGCTACTGAAGTTCTTTCATATGATACCCCACATGATACGGTTAATTCACTTTAAAATTGGACCTTCATTCCTTGCATAAAGATACATAATTTTTTTGTGATTAAATTAAAAATGTCCAGTTTTCGGTTTTTTTTCCTTTAGGTGTACTCTAACACAATGCTTCTTGCCAAATTTCATTGTTCTAGGTCAACGGGAAGTACCCCATAGGTTTTGATTCCCTTGTGAGTGTCGAAATGTGCGTTTTTTACGATATATTCGGCTGTAACTTTTTTTACGAAAACTTAGAAACTTTATTTTTCTTTCTGCAGCAAGATACTATGAATCTGCGTGTATGGTTTTAATTTCAACTCGAAACCTTCACGCGTTCCCGAGTTATAGGTCTTGACACCCGACGGACGGGGCCTAGGGCTTCCAATCCCGCAATACCGCGTCATTTTTTCAGTCCCGCGTGCTGCGGGATTACGGCGTGGGTTCCGCGGGATTTTCGGGACTATGAAAAAGCGTGTATATAAACTTTCGTGAGTGCGATCGCTCGAGTACTGACTAGTACTGAACTGACTGAACGGCGCGGCGGCGTCTGAGAGTAATGCAGGGAGCGGGGAATGGTGTGCGAAGCGAGCGAGTGTCATTTGACTATCAGTTTCAAAGTACATAAAAATGAGCAATATTCTTAATTGCTTAAATTATTGACTTTCTAGTAGTTGCGTGAAATTTATAGGTAGGTACAGTGATACCATAATTAGACATAAAAATGTCAAGTTCATTTTCAATTGAATGCCGACAAAATGATCAAAGTAAATAATTAGTTCTGTCAACATTCAGTTGAAAATGTTTTATTTTTAATTGTATTTTTTTATCTCTATAATTAAACATTATAATTTGATTGCTCTTGCCAATAGTAAAACTGAAATAAAAGTGGAGTTAAATTAATTCATTGTTTTATTTGCCTTATATGCGGGATCCCGCAAATACACGGATCCCGCGGGATTGAAAAATCTAACTTCCGCAAATACCGAGATTGAATATAGGCTGCGGGATTGGAAGCTCTAGGAAAGCTCTATGGGTATCAAATAAAAGCGCTTGACTGGTAGAATAATAGACACTATCATATATTTCAAATCCAAGATGGCCGCCACCACAAAATGGCGTATTACATATTTTTTTGTCGGGGTTTTTTGAGTTTCCTAAACTTATACTTGTATTAAACGTTATTTGTGTTTGTTGTCGACAGGTCGGTGTGCGTTGCGCGAGGGCAGCGGACGCGGCGCGCTAGTTTCGATCGTATCCACACACGGAGTGCACCAGCACCATGAACGAGCTCGACAGCCTGCGACAGGAGGCGGAGACGCTAAAGAATGCCATCAGGGTGAGGATCATTCACGTTCCTCCGTTGCATGGTTGCCTGGATGATGTCGCTCTGAGCGATTTGGCAGCCATTCGAAAGCCTTGCCAAAATTATGTTTTCTCTGTATCTGTTTCTGTGTATTGTGGTCTTTTAATTGAGAGTTATTTATCTATCTATTCATACTTAGAATGAGACTCGCTTCTAGCTCAGTGAAGCAAGTTCTAGTAAGCCTTTTTAGCCTAAATACGTCACTCTTTCACTACGCACAGCAAAAAATAACCACTCGCACCATTAAAATCACAAGCATATTTAGTTATCTTTTGTAACAGCCGCCTTCCGCTTGTTCGCCAGTTTACATAAAGTAACCGGCGACATACAAACTTGTAAACACCTACGCTATCGTCTCTACATGCTAAGTAAAAGGCGTATTAAATGGCGTGTCACGTTCTTGTTTAACACCGTTCAAGGTGCACACTGGCGCCACTGTTCTGGACATTATACTGGGCCTACTGACAATAATACGGAGGCCATCGAATCGCTAAATCTACAATCTACATACACACTTAGGGCGGAGATCAACGCGCGCAGCTATCTCTTACGCGCATTACAACATTTTTTAAACATGTAAAATCACTGATATTATAAAAGTGAGAAACAGAATTGTTTATTTAGATATAAGAAATATTTTAAAAGTTTTATTCAGATATCACTGGCCTAGACTGGCCTTGTGGTTCAGTTGGTAGTACCTATGTATGCTTGCTGAGCTGTAGGCCGTGGGTTCGATCCCCACCCAGGGCAAACATTTGTGTGATGAGCATGGGTGTTTGTTCTGTGTCTGGGTGTTTCTATGTATCATATGTATATATTTACAACAAAAAAGTATACATATACGTATTCTATCAGCCATCTAGTTCCATAGTACAAGCTTTGCTTAGTTTGGGCTAGATGGTGTTGTGTGAAATGTCCACCAATATTATATTTATTTATTTATTATCACATAAAATGGCGACAGAGTAGTGAAAAACATATATTTTCTTACTCCTCAGCTAATTTAAAGGACATTAAAAAAAATCTTTTTTTTAAAATAATTCTCATATCTAAATAAACAATTCTGTTTCTCACTTTTCTAATATCTACTAAGTGATTTGATATGTTTAAAAATGTGTTGCGCGAGAGAGATAGCTGCGCGCCTTGAACAGATCGTTATACGATAGCCGAGTTGCGCAGGTTCGTATTCCAAAATTTTTTTGTCAATTTTTATTTTATTTTAAAATAGGTTTGCTCTTGATCAAATCGCCTGATGTTGCGGTCTATGACGGAGCGCGCTTGACTAGAACCTATTTATTCGTGATTTGAAGACGCCCAAATTATATATATTCGGAAAGAGCCATTCAGGAAATGTATTCCACATTGTGGCGGTGCGAGGCTGCGAGGCTGCGAGCACGCGTTACGAGCTTTAGTTCGAGTTTTTTCAATATCTATCATGAACGATGTCCTTTTTTCGTGCTTGTTGCCGTCTCGTAGATAATATGAACATTAACAGATAAACAAGTATCTATATTAAAAGATAAACATACACAAACATACAGATAGACAGAAAAGCAGTTTTTCCAGTCTAATTTACGATTTCGTTACGTTAGATACGCTGTAGAGTGTACGTATTTTGTGAGAAAGTATGCGTAAAATCACTGTAAAAGATTATAAACGCGCATTCTGTAGTTTTTTTTTTTTTTTATAGAAGATAGATCTACGATTGACCACCAACTCGCCTTATGTTAAGCGACGGTGTGGCCGAGGATGGAGCTCGTCGATCTAGAAGATATCTATTCACTAATTAATTCTAGTAAATTACTTGTTTATTACGAAAAAGTTCGTTGGAGGTTACGAAAAAACGTATTCTTCACAAGGACTTCGAAGAATGCCACTCAGGACAAAGCCTTGTCTATAGGTATAGATTACTTTTGGATTGCTCTCTCAACTGTAGAGTGAGCTAGGCAAATGACAAAGTAAGATTGTAGTGGGATGGCTTCCTGTGGTTACTGAGTTTCACTGTAGAATAGTTAAAATCAAAAATGTCATAGTGCATAATTTGAAGATAAATCGGGCGTTACCACACATCGAAATTAGTCTATATGAAAAAGGGATACAAATATTGTGTCCTACAAACTTATCAGATTCAGTGACCAAAGACAGTACTAACGATACAGTTTGCTAAACGTGACGTTTGACAACAAGAAATCCGATGGTAGCGCCGCCACCGACGGGCCAGAGATAAGTTTGTAAAAAGTATTGCTGCCAAATTTGATCGTTTACCCAACTGTTGCTTCACCACGGCGCGCCGGTGTGAAAACAAAGCGCAGGTCATTCGCAGCACCGGATTTAGGATACTTACTCTAGGGATTACTCAAGGGCTACTTACTCTGATCTGTCAAGAATTGGGTATTGTTTTACTCACATGCATTACTCGTATTTAAAGAAAACTAGCGCTTTATGTAATAGCTATAACCAGGAGGACTGCTTAAGTATTAATTGAACTATTTTGATTGCCTGGTTCCTCCTCCTCCTCTATTCGTTTGCCCACTGCTGGGCGTCGTGATGCTCCCGACCCTGGTGTGGCAGATGACGACAAATCTCTTTCCATCTGACGATCCTCAGCCTGATGTATTGCATCAGAGATTTTTGTGCCCAGATTTTGTGACACTTCCATCCATCTTATTGGGCTGCGTCCCCTGGGTCTTTTTCCTTCCACTTTACCGGTCATAATGAGTTTCTCCAGGTTGTCGTGGGGCTTTCGGGCAATATGGCCAAAATATTGCAGGATCCTCTGGAGACAGATGCTTGACAGTCTCTTTATTGCCTGGTTAGCAAAGTGCAAATAAATGGAGGTGCTTTGTCCAACAGTGGAATCTATTAATTCTAACTTCTTTACTAACATCATAGAAGCGAAAGAAACGCTGTCGTCTGTCTCTGGTTCTTACCTTTTCACGGTCAAACAGCTGGACTGATTGTTATGAAATTTGGTACAGAGATAGCTGAGCACCTGTAGACGGACATAGACTATATTCATATATTTTATCATCCATACAGTTTTTCATCATAAAAGGGGTGAATCCGCGAGGCGAAGCTAGTCAATCTACTTTGATAATAGTAATCTTATATAGGGGAAGTGGGAACAAACCACTAGTCGCACTTAGTGGAGGTAGTGTCGGTTCGAAGGAAGATATCAAGATATAATATTAATTTATGAATTCTTCAAGGACATGTAAGAACTCTGAAATTGTAAAACTTAAAGAACACCACTCTCACCACCGCGTTTTACCCGCGTGCTGATGTAAAATGGTGATGATATTGATGATGATAAAATGTAATGTCCGTCTCCAGGCCTTCTGCTATCTCTGTACCAAATTTCATAACTATCGGTTTAGCCGTTTAGTAGTGAAAAGGTAACAAACAGACCGAGAGACAAAGTTACTTTCGCTTTTATAATATAGTAAGGATACATACAAACATGCAACTCGATAAACATAACACTCCTTTTCAACCGACTTCCAAAAAGGAGGAGGTTATAAATTCGACTGTATTTTTTTTATGTTTGTTACCTCATAACTTTCGACTGGGTGAACCGATTTTGATGATTCTTTTTTTATTTGAAAGCTGCTGCTTCTCGTGTGGTCCCATTTTCATTTGGTCCAGTTCTGACAATGGCATCCATGAGAAGTCGGTTGCTTCAATTTTTTAAACTATAATTATTGAGTACTCGGATACAGTGACAGTCGAACTGTCCATGCTGAATCACATTCATTCACCATTGCTCTTGCAGTTGGGTAATTGATTTACGAATTAATAATTGATTCCACCGCGAGCGGCATCCCTGTCTCAATGATCCCGGCCAGATGTCCAACCAAATACATACAACACAGCGTTGACGTATTTATATTTGTGTTGAGTTGAGTTTCGTTATCAAAGCCCGTGACGTCAGTTGCGGCCGTCGACTCTGACCTTGGCCATCTTAATACAATATGTACTGCTTTCTCTTTCATTTGTCCACATAGAGTGTGCTTCAGGTTAATTTTACAATGACTGGGCAGATCGTATACTAGGGGTTATACTACTAACATACGCGGAATCCTGCGGGAACATCGGTATATAGTAATTTGTCTAGTTATTTTTTATATATTTGATCTACGATTGTCCACCAAATCGCCTGAGCGACGGTGTGGTCGAGGATGGAGCTCGTCGATCTATAAGATACCTATTCACTCTAGCTCTAGATTGTAATTCTCAGAAAACGCTCTTCCCAGTAAAAGACAAAGAAAGAGGGTAGACAGATTTGTCTGCTCTTAACCATATCATCCACCCACATACTTCAGTCGCCCGTGAACATGGTGCATGTAACTGTGCCGAAATATCGGGAGCTCTAAATTAACGCGAACCACGGTAAATATCCCGTTAATAATAATAGTGTTTTAATGAATGACCGTAATAGTTTAAAAAAGTGCAATTTTTTTATAGCCCTGTAGTGAAATGGTAGAATCAGATCATGAAGCTTTTGCGCTCACTCGCCAAAATTAATCTTGTAGAACGGAGATTGTAGATAGGCATGCTACTTTACGTCGTTTCTTCTTTATCTGAAGTATAAAAGTGAACCGTTCAGTACCTACTACGGATAAATGCATTTTTCTATTGCTACTGAAAAAATCAGACCAATTTGTGATGCTGATGACGTAACGGTGATCTAACATTGCAATCTCGAATAGGCATAACTTAGCCGGTTCTAGCAACTAAGCGCTTCCCACCAACAACCTATTAATCTAGGTGTCTTCAAACAAAGAGTGAATAGATAGGTATCTTCTGGGCAAGCGTGCTCCACCTTAGACTTAGTCTTGAAGACTATGGCAGTGAGACAAAATTAAACGTAAAACAAAACTATGGTTTTGTCTGGTAGCGAAGCAGACGCAGCTGAGGTTTCCGGATAGGCCTTTTCGGCCCTCAACGACGGTGTAGGTCCAGTTGGTGAACCTATTGAAATCATCCGACACGATGAAATAATATATTTAATTATAGGATGACAACATTTCTTTTTTTTATGGAAAGCACCTGTCATATGGTGGTCTAGAAGATATCTATTCACTCTACCCTTGAAAATTCAAAGTATCACGAAACAGAGAAGATGGCATGGAGTTCCACTCCTGTGCAGTACGCATAAAAAATGACGTGGTGTTGTGTTACAGGATGCACGGAAGGCGGCGTGCGACACGTCGCTCGCGCAGGCCACCATCAACCTGGAGCCGATCGGGCGCATACAGATGCGCACGCGGCGCACGCTGCGCGGACACCTCGCCAAGATATACGCCATGCACTGGGGCAGCGACTCCAGGTGAGCGACGCGTCTGTCGCCACACCACTTACTTGACATGAGCACCTTCAGCGTTTTGGCCTTCTCTACTACCTTAATATCTTTGAAAATGACTCTTTTGTGTAGATAAATTTGGTAGGCAAGTGATACTGCAGGTGAAGCAGTGTTGCCAAATTTTCGACTTGCATTCTCCCCAAACCTTACATAGATTCACCGAAAATTCAGGGCTTGAAACGGAAATCCCGCACTAAAAAAACTTACCTAGAATCAAGCTTGCTCGTTCCAAAATTTTAACTTTTCAGCACACAGCCTAGCCGAGATTAGATTCTTATATAAACAAATTTGAAAACCTGATTATCGCCAAAATCAGAATGTTCCCCTCTCCAATTTGGGACATTCTCAATCCACTAATTTGGTCATCAGTGAGGTGAAGGTATGAATGACGAGTGAAGGCTCGTGGTCCAAGAAGTATTAATTGCATGGAACCATCTTCTATTGCCAGGCAAATACATAAAGAGGAGTCCGTCGTCATTATTAGCACATTCTAGTCCGGGATATAACCCTATAACATTTTGATTACTTGATCAGAACGCTGCGGCAAGCGTGTATCATAATATGAAAAATATCCTTAGTTTTCCTTGGAAGCATGAGTCAGCAGCAGCGAGGGGCAAGAGCAAGAGTAACTTTTCCATAGAACCTGATCTCTCGATCTGAGAACTCGCCTGATGTTAAGCGACGGTGTGCATTCATGCGGTGTGATTTCAGCAGGATTCGTTCCGTCCGATTAAAAACTAAAGCAAACAACATTTCTTATTCACTCATGTTACCCCCCGGCTAAGTTTCATCCATATCCATCCAACGAGTGTGTCCACAGGAAAACCAACCTAAAAATATGTATATGCACACGGCGCAATACAAATAATTGCGTAAACAATGACACCAGCAGCGTACAAAGCGGCCGATGGAACAATGGCGCTTTGAAATCCACACATGGAAAGTGGCATTCGAATGACATGGCTTGCTAATTTAGCCAGCGTTACTTGTACAATAAAATGTGTGTGTGTGTTTGTGTGTAGATAGACTGTGGGCTATATTTTAACACTACCAGTCTAATTTTAACTTGATTTATTTGTATTTGTAAAGGATAACTGGTAGATAACTTTACCAGTGTCCGTAAAATTGATAAATAGGTTCTTATATCTATTTCTGGACCGATAGGTACTGGTTTAGCCGAGTTTGGAGCCCGCTGCAAATCGTTGTACTGTTTTAATACCAGGAAATATATTCTCCTCCAGATTCAACCACCATATTGATAGAATCTCGTCGACCTATCTCACAGTAGGGCGTTGAAAAACCACCTCCATATCAACGTTGGCGCAATGTTCTGATGAATAGTCTGTGATAACAAAAATCATCACCCTTCTCTTTCTTATATTCGTGGCTGGCATGAATACCCATCTCCCGCAGGATTTCCAACTTATTTTTTCATCCACAACGTCCTATGTTGTAGATGTAGGCAGAAAATCCATTAATTGTTTTTCTCATTGAAATGCCCAAAATTCGCACACAACGATGGAACTGCCGCCTTCTGTGTTGTCCTAAGAACTATAGTCTTGGAATATTCAAGGCTAGAGTGAATAGATATCTTCTAGACGTGCTCCATCCTCGGCCACACCGTCGCGAGTTGGTACTCAAACGTAGATTTGGGCAGTATAAAATAAACACTCAAAAAAATAATTTACAACTAATAACGATCAAGGGAAATGTGATGTAAAAGCCATCGTGTTTTCATCCATATTTTGCCAGTTTGTTTGTTAATACGGTAAAAAGCGTACATAGTACCGCGCCTATGTCTACGTGACCGAACCCGTACAGTATTACCGCGCAACTACGATATATTCTGCGCCGTAGGACTGTATGTATACGGTCGATAGCCGGCGACCTACAAAGCTGATGAGAGGTTGCGAGATTCATCTTATTCTATATTTTACTGCGTTACCGGCCGGAATCAAGGTTGACTTTAGGTTAGATTAAAAACAATTCGTCGTTATGAACGGGGGGGAAAATTAGGTTCTTGATTATTTTTATTTTTTTGTTTGAGTATTAGGGGCGTGGCTTTAGAACAGTTTTACATCACGTCTTTTCCATAACAACATTGCAGTAAAGTCCTGAATAATAATTATAAAAGCATCTCTGTCTCTCTGTCTGTATGTTACTTTCAAGATCAAACGGCTGAACCGATTGTTATGAAATTTGATAGAGAAACAGCTGAGAACTTGGATAATGGACATATATATAATTTGAGATTATCAGCACAGGTTTTCATATCTACGCGGGTGAAACCTATTACATATTATGAAATTTGGTACAGATATAGCGGAGAACTACTACTTTAATATTTTATTATATAACCCCCTATAATATTTTATTATATAATTATATTTATTATACGTATATAAACAATATATACATAGTCGAGTAAAAAAGTTATCACAAAAGTAAAATAAAACCGGACAAGTGCGAGTGAAACCCGCTCACCAAGGGTTCCGTACAAACTAGTAAATAAAAGGGAGAAATTATATATATTTTTTTATATTTTCCTTCATAAACCGAAAAATATAAATTGTAAATATATTTAAAAACCTGTTTTAGCTTATGCTAATGAAGCTCTTTCATATGATACCCCACATGATATGGTTAAAGAGCTTTAAAATTTGGACCCTCATTCCATGCATAAAGTCCATGCATATTTTTGTGATTAAATTAAAAATGTGCAGCTTTCGGATTTTTTCCTATATGTGTACTCTAACACAATGCTTCTCGCCAAATTTCATAGTTCTAAGACAACGGGAAGTACCCCATAGGTTTTGATTCCCTTGTGAGTGCCGAAATGTGCGTTTTTGCGATATATTCGGCTGTAACTTTTTTTTATGAAACTGAGAAGTTTGATTTTTCTTTCTGCAGCAAGATACTATGGATCTGCGTATCTGCTTATAATTTCAACTCGATTCCTTCACGCGTTCCCGAGATAAAGGTCTGACAGACGGACAACAAAGTGATCCTATAAGGGTTCCGTTTTTTTCTTTTGAGGTACAGAACCCTAAAAAAGTTAAATTGTCTTTATCTCGATAAATTTATTAATATAAACTAATATGTAATTTTGAATTGTAGAATTATATCCCAATATTAACCTCTTAAATCTAACAATATTTTATAAATTCAACTTTGCAACTGGTACATGACTATATTATTGTAATTGACGTACGTAGTATCTGTTAATAGTAGCACCATACTAGAGGAAGATACGGGTGTGTACACCCAGTTTGGGAGTTAGAGCTGCAGTTTATCGTTGTACCTACTTATTGTAATAATAAATAATTTGAATTAGATTCACGTCCAAGCTCATGCATAATATTCTTGGGAACATAGATGATTATTCTAAACTTACTCTACTGACGTGCCTGTAGTTAGCGTTTAACTCTTGAAAACATGGCACAAAAACTAACTAACATGACAGATGTCCGCCAACAATGAAATTAATATTTATTACTATTCCATTAGTCATTTTCCTGTAGATTAGTGCACGGCCTCGTACGATGATCCTTTATTTTGTTGCTGGGTGGAGAGCGTGCCATTTTGAACCCTATTGTGGTAGCGTTTAGGGTTTTCGTTGTTTAGTTGAATAATTGATTGACGTATTTGTTGGCTTTTGTGTGATTTTATTGTGTGGAGGAAAGTAGATAGTAATATTATGATCATTGCATCCGATATCTAATAGATTCGTTTATTACTTATAAAGATTGGCACTATAGCTACTGCAGATTAGTGGACCGTCAATCGGACTTCCTATGCGGAAGTCCGAGTTCAAATCCCGCAAGCATCTCTTTGCTTACTTCTCACAGTGAGAAGAGAGATCTGTGCCCAATAGTGGGATATTTTATTAAAACTGACTTGAATCGGTATATACATTTATTTCAAAAGGCTGGATGACTAATTACGTTTCTCGACATGTTTACACGTTCTCAGTCTAGAAGGCGATGCAAGCAGCGACAAAATTGTCTCTACTCTTTGTTGTGTGAGAATGGGACAAGATTACAACAAGTGCAAGACAAGTATAAGTCTATCTCTTTTTCGCTCGACAAACAGAGAGATAATTTAGAGAAAAAAAGAGAAGTCTACTAGTTACCACACCTAAATAGTCAAGCTACATAAGTCCACGTCTCTTTTCTCTTTCCTTACATATTAAAGCATGCAAGCAATATAGATACATATTTATTTACCCATTAAGATTGTATTTACAATAATGTGATGAAATAATAATTACCATTTCGTCATCTTCACCCTTAAGCCTTCAGGGGTCCTCACCCTTTCATTCTACATCAAGGATAAAACTTTGATATCGGCATAACCAACATTTATCAGTGGGCCATAGAATAGAACACTGATGTAAGGACCATGATATCATTAAGTGACTGTCACGATAATAAAGCGTGTCAAATTAAACGTACGTTGTTCCTGGTCCAGGAACCTGGTGTCAGCCAGCCAGGACGGCAAGCTGATAGTGTGGGACAGCCACACCACCAATAAGGTGCACGCCATCCCGCTGCGCTCCTCCTGGGTGATGACCTGCGCGTACGCACCCTCCGGCTCGTACGTCGCCTGCGGCGGACTTGACAACATTTGCTCTATCTACAGGTAAGATTATGTTTTATATTACTCTGACAACAGAGCGGTCGTGGATTCCCCCATACATGTAACCCATGTGGTAGACTATCATCATCTCAACCACAAGACTTGACTTGACTGGCCTTGTAGCTCAGTTGGTAGTATGTCTGCCAGCTGCGCTGTAAGGTCGTGAGTGCGATCCCCACCCAGGACAAACATTTGTGTGATATACATACATGGATGTTTGTTCGGTGTTTCTCTGTATCATAAGTATGTATTTACAAAAAAAAAGTATAATATGCATTCTATCAGCCATCTAATTTCCATAGTACAAGTTCTGCTTTGGGCTAGATGATGTTGTGTGAAATGTCCACCAATAATTATTTATTTATAAGAAGTCCACAAGCGAAAGAAGAAATGGTTGGATGCGGCCTGCATCCAGCGTCTTTCTGCCACTTGTATGAGGTTGGTCTACTGTGAGTTGTGGTAGACCGGTCAGATCAAGTGTGGTGTGTCCACACTAGATTGGCATTGGTGACTTTCCACATAGTCTAGTGCCTTACACTTTGCACTGATTAAACGATCTATGAAAATGCTAAACAACCTGGAAATAAAATAGATAAACATGCAATCAAAAGAGGTTTCAGGTAGATGACTTACGTATTCTAGCCTTCATCTTCTCAGTCATAAGAAATACAGCGTCTTCCTACCACATATATGAAGTCTTCTGTCCACCTTGTGGCTGGTCTTTCTACCCTATCTTTATAGACTAGCCAAGCAACTTCTCATAAAACAAGGATGACGGTGCGGCATTGTTTTCTTCTGCGTAACGTTAACACGTCCACTTTTCCGTTTCCAGCCTAAAAACGCGCGAGGGTAATGTGCGCGTATCGCGCGAGCTGCCCGGCCACTCGGGGTATCTGTCCTGCTGCCGCTTCCTGGACGACAACCAGATCCTGACCAGCTCTGGCGACATGACCTGGTGAGTTCTTACACACGATTGATTTTGCTGTAGAGAAACTAAACATTCGACTCTCGAAGCAGTGAACTAGAAATTCAGTCTCTAAAATAAGTAATATTTTGAAGTTTAAACATCCTGCCAATTTTACATTAGAGCAATGTCATTCTTAACCAGATTGGCAATACAATATAATAATATAGACTTTATTGATCATCTTATAAAACATAATATATGAAGTAACTTATTAACTGACGACACCATTGTTGAGATTGTCTTGTTCTTCAACATAGTTCTCCCCAAGGACCTGGTCCTAAGTCTACGGCACGTGGAAATTTCACGGCATGGCGCCGAAAACAGATGCGCCGTGTACTGGAAAATGTCGGATTCCGACGCCGTACCGTAGAGATGGGGCTGGGTACTAACCCTCAACATCCATATTGAGTTTGAGGCTTAATTGACAAGAATATAATATTCTTCCAAGTATCATATTAATATGATATTATTCTCTAGTAAAATAGTATATTATTCTACTTTCTTTCTTGAGTGTCGGAATGTGAAACAATATTGGTTTGTACAATGTGAATAACTGTTTACATTGTATCAAACAATAGATTGGTTGTGGATGAAGTATATTCTTTTTGTGTTTAAAATGTAGTGATATGTTGTAATTTAGTAAACTTGGAACACGTATTATTGTTGTTAGACAGTTACAAAACTTTGAAGTCGGATGCGAAGCTGTTAGTCAATCCGAGTTATCTAAGGCATATTAGTGTGCGTTATGCATGAGAGCCGTATGTAATGTTCCGCAGCGCCCTGTGGGACATCGAGACGGGCCAGCAGTGCGGCCAGTTCACGGGTCACACGGGCGACGTGATGTCGCTGTCGCTGGCGCCCGACCAGCGCACGTTCGTGTCGGGCGCCTGCGACGCCTCCGCCAAGCTCTGGGACATCCGTGACTGCGCCTGCAAGCAGACCTTCCCGGGACACGAGAGCGACATCAACGCGGTCACGGTGAGTACCCTGCCTGCCCTCCATCTCTCTCTCGCACGCACACACACTCGTGTTGCGTCACTCTCTCTACCTCCCTCTGCCATATATTACTACAACTAAGGTGGTGCCAGTACCCACTTGGGGGTCAGTACCAGCTTGGGGTAAGTGGGTATTGGTTTCCGACATCAAAAGACACCAGTCTACGGCTCTGTAGGAATTCACGCCAATTCGCGTATTGAGATCTGTAAATCCTCTTCCACGGCCTCTAACCAGCGATATCATGGACGCCCTACTCTGCAACCTGTAAAATTAAAAATGTTTAAGTAATGCGAGGTGAAGAAATGCAAAGGAAATGGAAAGGAAATTTAATAATTGCAATATGTTTGTAAGTGAGCGTCATATTTGTTGTGTTCTCAGTTCTTCCCGAGCGGGTTCGCGTTCGCGACGGGCTCGGACGACGCGACGTGCCGCATGTTCGACATCCGTGCCGACCAGGAGCTCGCGATGTACTCGCACGACAACATCATCTGCGGCATCACGTCCGTCGCCTTCTCCAAGTCGGGCCGGCTGCTGCTCGCCGGGTACGACGACTTCAACTGCAACGTCTGGGACTCCATGAAGAGCGAACGCGCCGGTATGTACATTACGACGACATCTGCGGCACCACTTCCGTCGCGTTTTACAAATCGGGCCGGCTTTTGCTTGCACTATTTTTAACCCCCGACCCAAAAAGAGGGATGTTGTAAGTTTGACGAGTTTGAGTGTCTGTCAGGCACGGTAGCTCTCAAACGGATGGACCGATTTTGATCTAGTTTTTTTTTGTTCAAAAGTGGATTTCATCGTGAGTGTTTCTATCTATGTTTGTTTCAAAATCGATTCAGCCGTTTTTTTGTCGGGGTTTTTGAGTTATTATCTTATATTTGTTTATCCTATGAATGGTTCCAGTGAAATGGCGAGTAAAACTGCAGGGTGCAGCTATTGATTTATAATCCTTATTATTGGTGAAGTTTTTGTGTTGTATATAAAATAAAATAGTTATGTTATATTGTAGCGTGTGCTTAAAGTCCCTGTTTGTTTCAGGCATCCTGGCCGGACACGACAACCGCGTGTCCTGTCTCGGCGTCACCGAGAACGGCATGGCGGTCGCCACCGGCTCCTGGGACTCCTTCCTGCGCATCTGGAACTAAACACCCCCCTCCTCCCCCATACACACACAACACATCCTCACCCACACACACACCGGTACCCACCAGTACACACGCACGGGCCGGGGTCGTCTTACTATATACACGACAGGGTGGGCCGTGGCTGTATTAATATGTGGAGAGGGACCGTGGGGTCTGCTTCGATGTGAAGTGACGCAGGGATGGGCCATCTTCAACTAACATTTATTTATTCTGTACCAAGATTGGATACTGTACTCGTAGAAAATGAAGCCGATCTTAAAATGCACAATTTGAATGCTCAGTGCACGAACTTTGGGTCAATTTTATAGAGACCAAGTGCATATTCTAGGCAGGTTACGCTGCCAAACACAAAAGCTTCAAAATATGTAGGAAATAATTGAAAACTTCTACTCGTGGTATGAATCTTATAAAGTAATTCAATCCATAAAGTGAGGGATATTCATCTTAATTAATATAAATGAGGGTTAACATTTATTCAATTTTGTAAATTTCCCCCCACGGCCCATCCTGAGTCCCGCCCTGGCGAAAATTTTATAATTTTATAAAAAAAAATATAACAACAACGGTCGCGAAAGCCGCGGTGTGTGGTCGGTGTAAAGCTTCACGTTACGAAATGTACTAAAGTTAACTTTTCAACTCGATTGCGTAGTGATGTCCAATATCGACAACTTGTATATTTCGACGTTGCTATTATGTCTAAATATCGACAGGTGATATCGAACAAATCTGTCGGGGTACGGCTTTTTTATCGATGCGACAAAACTGACGTGTGGAATCGGTCAAACTGATTATTGTCGATCGACGAAATGGACGACTTTTATAAAAACGCTGATCTTTCGTAAATAAAATCTGTCGAATTGGTCGATTCGGACAGATCTCTAAATGTGCGTTTAAGCTTGAATACAGACTTATTTCGAATTATAGCATAAAAATGATTTCGAATATATTTAGCATTGTCTTTATTTCACAAAACTTTTTTAAGTGACTATGGCACAAGGTTTCAAGTATTATTTTCGAGATCCACCCTACGAGTGGACGGATATATATTATATGGGGTGGATCTTGAACGTAATCCACTCAAAATAAGACAACTTACGGACAAGAAATAGGTGAACTAAAGCCCGCACAGAGAACTTGCTTTATTTATTTATATTATACTTTAGATTATCTATTACAATAGGGAAAGCATTTAATGTAACGATTATATATATATAGGGTGGTATTTCTGAGTATGTCTGTGTGTATGCGTGCGTATTTGTCGGTGTGCGCGTCGCTAAGAAAAAATGTGCGGGAAAATGGGTAAAATTACGATGTAAATTAATACATTGTTATCAATTTTCTAAAATGTAATCTGATAGAGAAAATGTTAATTATCTTTTTGTTATGTCAGAAAGAGATGACAGCTGTCTTGTTGATTTCAAAATCATAAAAACATACATCTCTACAGACCTTTTTAAAGAGATGGGAATAAATATACTGTAATATTGAGATATCCCCTGAAATTAGCTAAACTAATTTGAAACATATTTATCTCTCTTTCTTACATGTAAATTTGACTTCAGGTCTGAAAAATTCCATAGAAGTTTGCAGTAAAGTAAGGCTTTACCATGACTTGTTTTACTTTGAATAGATAGAAAAAAAAAACGCTTATAAAACAGTTTGTATCCAGTTGCCATAAAACCTTACAAAGTACGACAACTTCAAACTAATTTAATATTAATCAAAAATGTACCTAAAGATCTAACGAATAAGGTAAATTGTCGTATTTTAACCATTTTCCCGGCCATGATGATTCATCGTTCACGATATACATACTGTGTTATATATAATAACGATTTGTATCGACACGTTCACATATAGCTGGACGCCTGAACGCGGGGGCTAGCAGTGCTTCTACATTTTATATTTATTGGTAAGTTTTTTTTTTTTTTTACCCTAAAACTTTTTAACTTAGTTTGTCTTTCTGTTGCGATCTCACACAATAGGCCTTTATGAGTAGACATGAATTTTGGATCTGATGAACTTAGTTTTTTTTATGTCTATCAAAATTCTCCTCAATGTATAATACAACTTTAATGTGAACATTAATACTTAATATTTTGGTAATACCTAAACATTTGTATATCCATAATAATTGATAGTTTCTAAATCAAATAAAACAGTTCTAAAGATAAACGTACTAACGTCGTCTTTCCGATGTTTCAGGTTAAACCATCGCACCACAGAATATTCCACCATTAACAAAAAAAAATATCCTACAATTAAAGAACCAAATATTATGATTAAAAATTTATATATTCGTAATTTATTGAATTAATCTTTTTGTTTTTGTATTTAAACGTCATGTTTTATAATTGTAATATTAGAATGGACGACGTACCTAAATTATAATTTTAAAATATATGTTAATAGCCTTATTTATAAATATCCATTAAATGCGAGCGTGTTTTGTCTCGTGTCTCCCTAGCGATACTTCTCGCCAGTGGGTACGGGACAGCAATGTTTATTCTATTGGACATTTGTGAATAAGTTTAGTGTTTAGATTTCACAATTTAATGTTTAAAAATACGGAGATTTTTTAACTGTCATATTTCAATCATTAAGCTATTTCTAATGTCAAATCTGCACAAATTAAAAAAAAATGTGTTTATAGCAACAATGTTTCTGTTTTTGTTACTGGCAATCATGTGCTACGGATAAGTTTATGATAATTATGGATGTTAATTTTGCTGTGTTACTTTTTAAATTATTTTACCTGACAACACTAAAATCATTTAAACTCAATAGATAAAAATGGTCTCTTTTTTTTCCATTTCAATGTCAGAAAATGGATGTTAATAATATTGATTAATTACATTTAGAATGTTATTCAGCAGAATTGACATCGCGCAATTTAATTAATGTGAGAGATTTAGTTTAAGTTTACAGTGATTTATTATTTGACATTTTGCAATACAGTTATTACGATTTTATTCAATTTGTTTCCTTTAAATGTGAAGGATTTTATTGCAGTATATATCTTAAGGTCGATTTTGGAATTAAAACCATTTCGAAAATAACGCACAAGACCTTTCAAATACTGATTAAAGGTACGCACAATTTAAAATGAACTTTATAGCTTTTACTTTCAAAGTAGATTTTTATTGAAGGTTTTTTTTTTTTTTAAGAAATACGCACATTGAGTTCAAATTTGATTGTTAGTGTTATTGTCCAAATGTAATGCATTTCGCCTTCATTCCCTTGATTTCTACTGCAGCTTCACACTTAGCAAAAGTCATTGAAAAGCGAACTTTATGTCGTAATTATAAAGCACAAATTAAAATGTCACACTACATAGCACGAAACGAATGAACGTTTTGAACAATGGTATTCATGCTTTGTAAACCAAATTCTGTCCTATTTTTTACGATATAAGATTCACATTTCAAATGCAAATAGTCGCGTGAATTCGATGGACGTGAAAACTGCGTAAATGGTAATGGTTTCTTTATTTACATTCATGAGAGATTTTTTCAATTCGTTATTTGTAAGGCAAGCGAGTTGGTTTCGATGTCAAAATTGTCGCACTAAGTTTAGTATGTTTATACAGATGGCTCGCACGTTAGGTTGGTTCGTACATTCTTATCATCCACATTTTTAGTACCTAGTACTATTTAGCTAATGTCGTTTTGTATGTCGGGATTTGTATTTTAATCAGGCGGTCTAGCTTCGGTATTTTCGTGCGTTACCATCGCAGATGACTGTTATATCGTCTGAGACAATCTTTACCCGATTAGTCGTCGTTCTTTAGACCGATTCGTAGTCGTTCTTCAGATCGATTTGTCGTTCTGTAGATCGATTCGTAAGTCTTCTGTGATTGGTCTAAATAACTTTAAATAAACACATTTTAATTTTTGATCTCGGGACTCGTAACACCGAACATCCCGCAGTTCATTTTCTATAGACGTAAGTTAGCTTTAGGTATCTAAGGGTAAATATACATGAAAATTAGGCATTTGTAACTCAATACATTCTGTGTGTTGCTATCTGAAAAATTCGATGCCAATTTTTTGATTATTTTTCATTGTGGTAACATTAATTTATAACCTATGTTGCAGTATTCGTTGGAATTCTAAGCACTTTAATTTGTCGGCTTGTTAATTTAATTATTTAGTCGATGAATGGTTGTCGCGCTATTTTTGTGTTAAGCCTTTTCGTATTAGATAGGATACAATATACGTAGATGTTTATAAATTAAGGCAGGCGCGGTTCGTTGTGGCAACACTGGAGTCCATTTTGAATTTACATCGTCATTACCCAGAATCAGCTAAATGCTCAATATAATGCCGCATTTGATTTTCATCGTGATTTTTCTGACAGTTATCCAAGATGGCTATGATGAGGCATATCAAATAGAGTCACTCCGCCATTTTGTCTCCAGCACTACACATTTGTTATTTATAAGTTTTACCATTCATATGCCGACATAACACGTCATTATATACACGCATGCGTCTATTTATCTATACGTAAGATATTTATGGGATATAGTCTACTGTATTTTGTCCAACTGAACACAAAATGGTCGCAAAGACTTGGCGGAGAAAATGGTGACACCGCAGAAAGCCATGTTGGGCAAATTTATAAAAAAATAGTGGAGTGTTCTGGACATAGCTCTGGTCTGCTAGTTTTACGCCTAGATATTAAGGACTTTTTTAAATAAATAAAAAACCATTGGTTTTTGTACTGTAACGGCTTCTTTTCAAATCAATGTACGATTAACTATAGTTATAGGTGTATTTATGGATTTTGAGAGCTCCATTTAGTTTTTTTTTTGTCTAAACAGACCAATTTTTCTCACTTTTACATTATAATGGACTGCCACGTAACCTTAACTGTAACTTATTCTAAAATTTATCTGAGTATGTCGGTCTGTCGAATTGTAAGTATAAATATCGTCATTTGAAGGAGAGAGTAGGATTTCCTGTTACCTGATCATTTTCAATGTCACCGAACTGTTATATTCCTTTGACACAATATGGATGGATTTGTATAATTTAATTATTATTTGCTAGTCCACATCTTTGATATGATTAAATAATTATTCTTAGTCGTGTAATACTAATTATAATGTATTGTGTAAAATATTTTTTTTTTAGTTATATCAATAAATTAAAATTTGTTTATTTTATGCAGAGTTTTATTTTTACTCTTGTCCCTGGCTTATGATTTCCCTTCAAGATAATGGAACTCTTTTTATTCATACATAATACATTTATAGAATAGCTGTACGTTTCACCGCCAGCACTTCTGATGGAAAGCAATGCTGTGGCTGAAGATGAAACACGTACGTCTCACGTTCTCATTTAGCGCTATGACTCCATAGTAACTTCCAATGAGTCTGAAATATTATGTAGGATACATAGAGATAGTATCCAAAACTACATTATAAAGTATAATATGAATATTAGTCGTAGATTGCCGCTAATATCATGGTCACTACACCTTTGAGTTACCTGATTTGGTTACAAGGACAAAAAACTTTGAAATTTGAATTTCCCGCCACACGGGACGCATCATTACATTATTCGTCAAAGACGTACATTTCTTTTATGACAGAAAACGAATTTCTCTTTTGAAGTCTTCCTACGCTGCGCTTGCCGGTGCGTGGTCTCTACTCGGAGAACTTTTCGGCCCCATCGGCCATCAGTTCTACGTGATATTATGTGCCCTGCCCACTGCCACTAAAATTTGCTGATCCGCTGTGGTATCTCGGTGACTTGTACGTCTACGCATCTCTTCATTTCTGACTCCGAGCATAGCTCTCTCCATAGCTCAAATTGGTTGGGTAGAGTTTAAAGGGCGGCCGTTTTTCCGTGATGGTGAATTTATTTGGGATAGTTTTTTTTTTGTTTTTAACTAGGACATCATTTGTTATATTTCTATCAATTTTCTGCTTGTTGCTTCTAATGTTCTTATTCGGCCAGTTTTTTATCTGATTTCCCTTTGTGGCGACATGCGACACCCAGCAATCAGTCAGCAATCTCATGGAACGCGACACATACGCGGAGTGAACTCTTGCGGTACAAGAGACGCGCCATCGACCTCCCTCCCTGGCACATTCCCTTCACCTTTTTAGGATTCCGTAGTAAACAAGGAACCCGTATCGTTTTGCCATGTCCGTCTGTCTGTCCGTCGCTTTGCTCAAAGACTAATTAGTATTAGAAAGCTGTAATTTGTCATGAACATAAGTACGTATTAATCACACAAAATAAATCGTAGAATAAAATCTTGAAAAAAATATTTTTTGGGGTATATAAAATGGGGATGAATTATTTTTTCACATCTCCCCCATTGCGTGGGCTATCGTTGGATAGGTAATCAAAATAATTGGTGTGATAAAACCAGTTTTCAGTTTAGGGATCCGTTTATTTAAGAAATATTAGACGTAAAGTGATAATTTTTGTTGGAGTCAAGTCTAGTCTCTACCGGCAAAACATCGTTGACTTTAGAGAGAAAAAAATCACGCTAGTAGCATAAATGATGAAATTAAAATTAAAACTATCACCTAAGCTGAGTAGGCTTTACAAGTTGACCAATTTAATAAAAGTCGATCAACTTAAAAAATTTACTTAGAGAAGAAAGAAATTAAAATATTGTTCAAATTTTATTTAAACTGACATTCATAAGTTAACTTGTTTGATCATAGTATTAAACAGAAGAAAAAGTTCACATAAATTAAGGTGTGCAACTACGGAACCATAATTTGCGCGTGGCACGACACGCACTTGGCCATTTATCTATTTAATAACTACATATTGAAATTTTGTACAAAACTTGGATACAAACAATGGTTTGTCCGAATGCGGCGTCTGAAGACGCCGCAGTCGACAATTTGTTTAATATTTTACCATTCCAGAAAAAAATAATGAAATATTGAATGAAAAAAACGGCTGCAAATGATCAAGAGTAGAAAAACAAATACTGAATCACGGTTTCTACGCCAGTTTCGTGAATCAACTTCCAGTAAACAAGTGTTAATATGTATAGTGTAGCTATATTGGCTGGTGTAAACACTAGTTGGCCCGAATACTCGGTTTAATAGGACTGTTTTATGTAAGAGACCGACACCGGTTTGTTGGAATTACTGAATTATTTTGGAGATCGTGTCGTTGCTAAATTACGCAGTAGCTAGCTGCTACCTGCGCATGCGTAGTGAGGGTAATGGACAACACGAGGTGCCTCCTGTGCTGTGCCGTAGAAGGAAAGAAAAGAGGTTTAGTTTCAGAGACGTCCAGGGGGTTACCACAATCTTATTTCAATATTACTTTCTATTGTGGTTGCTGTTGAACTGATGGCCGATGGCACAAACCGGCAAGCGCAGCGTAGGAAGACCAGCCACGAGATGGAAAGATGGCCTCTTCCTCGTACAAGTGGCGGGAAGACGTTGGATGCAAGCGGCTTCCAATCGGTATTTTTGGAAGTACATAGGGGAGGCCTATGTCCAGCAGTGTACTTCTTAGGGCTGAGATGGCTAGCTGTCTCAATTATAAAAAGAGCTAGAGAAAAGTCAAAGTAATGTTGATGTAAGACTGCAGGGACTTGTGGTACGACCCCTGCTCTCTGAATCCTATTAACAGCTTTTATATTAGGAGTAGCTGAGCCCCGCGGTTTCACCCGCGTAGTGATGAAAAACGATGATGATTTATTTATTATTATCCCTTTATTGGCATATATGGAATGTTAATGACTTAAAAACTTGGCTATAGGCTGATGCTCTCGCACAGCAGGTAAGATGAAGTACCTCTGTGTAAGAGCACCAGGATGAGAAACCGGCACCTGCCAATTCCGTCTCATCATGCAAAAATACCTAGGCAGGTGATGACTCGCCACCCACTAGATGGGCCCCCCATAGTGAACTTGTGGTAAAAATGAACAGAATTGGTCAAGTGCTCGTCGAGATATGACAACCAACTTGAGATTCCGTGTAACAGTAAGGGCGCGTGGATGTGCTTATATATTTACTTAGTACCTAAGTTAGTATATATTATATATATGTCAGATAAAAGTAAGTGGACAGCCATTTCGGTTGCAGGTACTTTTTACCTTTACCTTTTGACAGTGAAAATTGTAAAAACGAAACACGCACCTATGTCAGGAATTCAGGATCAGGATCGTACCAAGTGGAAACATCCTAGTCTCTATAACTACCCCAATGGAAAATGCGCGATTGTATGTATGTAAGTACGTATTATTGCATATCTGTAGCTAAGCATGTTATAAACCTACTGGAAGATACGAATAATAATTGTATTTAGCATTGCAATGTATGTGTGTGTGGACGATGGTGAAACAACGCGCGGACCGAATTAGAACTGGCAATGGACTGCTCCAAGTAGGGTGACCACTGACCATCACCTTAACCTGGACATAAATGTAAGACTATGGCTATGGCCTTACCCTTCTCACAATGAGAAGATGGCCCGCGCCCAGCAGTTTTACAAACAGGGCTGATAAAAAAAATAAGACTGGACGGCTTTTCAAATTGACAATTTGACAGGCCTCATGTCTCAGTAGCAGTGTCTGCCTTCTGAACTGGGAGTCTACCACAATCTTAATAGCTCTTCTTATTTCAATGTTACTTTGACCTTTGTCTTGCTCTCTCATTTGTAGAAGGAACGAGACAAAAGTCAAAGTAAATTTATTTTATTAAAATGAAAGTTGAAAATATTGTGCAGTGTTTGTGAGTTTGTGTCTAAGCCGTGCTGCATCGAATACCGCAATACTGATAAATAAGTATAGTAGGTATATACCGTTGAGATATCGCACATCCGGATCAACACTGCAATAAGTCAAAATAGCAATTCTTTCTGAATAGTCGAAAGTCGGAGATAACGGCTTTTCGGCTATTCTGATACATCTAATAGCATTTATTTCAGAAATTCCATTATTCAGCAAGAATTGCTATTTGCAGTGTTGATCTGGGGAGGACACCTGAGTCTAACAAATTCAAAGCTTAATAAATGAATCCTTACATGTACCTAGTCTACTAGGTACTAAGGGAGGAAAACTTTTTTTTTTATTCTACGACTTTATTGGCTTTCTATTCGGCGGGAAAGCAATTTCAGAATTTAAATTTGAATTGAGATTCCGATTTTTTTTCCATCCGCGAAAACTCCCTACATCATAGTCACCCTACGCCAGACGAAGCTTTTCTACGTATTATGCAATGGCGTCTCAGAACTTATTTTAGTTAGTACGAAAACTGATCGCGAGCGAACAACGTCTTTCATAAAGTATATACAAAAACGGTCCCAAACACCCATCTGATAAGATTTATTATTGCATCAAGTGTACTTCGTGAATTTCAGTGTAATTTTCATTAGAAAAAAGTGATTTATTCGTGTGGGAGTGGAAACGGTCGCCATCTTGTTTTTTTTTTGTTTTGTTGCTACATGTGGGTAGTTACATTTTCCGGGGTGACTAATTCTTAATGTCAACAGAATTACGACCTTTGCACTAAAATTCAGTTCAGACTAAACCTTTTTATATAATTAGACATGGTTTTGATCGGAGACATTAAAATTGTATTATTGTAGATATTTTATGCGTTCCTATCTGAAATTGTATTTTTCTGTTTATTTACTTTATTTTTTCATATTTAACGAATATTGTTTGTTTAAAATAGTACTTTAGTACTAAACGGGAATTGATTTGTAAAATTAGTGCGCTGTAAACATGATTAGATTTATTTCTGGTACGTATATATGACGCCTTAACAAGGTTCGCCGTGTATTTTTAACCGACATCAAAAGAAGGAGGTAATCACTTATTCTTTTCGCATTCCCACCAATAGTATACAATTTCGTTTTTAGGGTTCCGTACCTCAAATGAAAAAACGGTACCCTATTAGGATCACTTTGTTGTCCGTCTGTCCGTCTGTCTGTCCGTCCGTCCGGGTATCAAGACCTTTATCTCGGGAACGCTGAAGGTATCGAGTTGAAATTAAAACCGTATACGCAGATCCATAGTATCTTGCTGCAGAAATAAAAATCAAACTTCTCAGTTTTCATAAAAAAGTTACAGCCGAATAAGTCGAAAAAAACGCACATTTCGACACTCACAAGGGAATCAAAACCTATGGGGTATTTGCCGTAGACTAGAACTATGAAATTTGGCAAGAAGCATTGTGTTAGAGTACACATATAGGAAAAAATCCGAAAACTGGTCATTTTTAATTTAATCACAAAAAATTGGGTCTTTAAGCAAGGAAAGAGGGTCCAAATTTTAAAGTACTTTAACCGTATCATGTAGGGTATCATATAAAAGAGCTTAATTAGCATTTAGCACAAGCTAAAACAGGTTTTTAAATATTTTTTCAGTATGTATATATTTTTCGGTTTATGAAGGAAAATATAATATAATAAATATATGATTTCCCCCTTTTATCTACTAATTTGTACGGAACCCTCAGTGGGCGAGTCTTACTCGCACTTGTCCGGTTTTATTTTTTATTAGAAACGTTTCAGAGGTTCCATAAATTCTTAGAATTTTGATCCAATAATTTGTTTGAGCCAGCACGTAGTTTAAAATAAATTGAGCGACTTGCTCGTCTGGTCATTGAGTTATATAAAAAAAAAGTTAGTAATCAGCTACATCAGGTTATTATAAAATAATCATAAAATATAATATTTATATGATTATTTTCTTACTAATCGAAGTTGTTGAGTCGAGTTGTTAGAAAACATTAATCGAAGTTGGTCAAACTTTTAAACTATAATTATTTAGTTACAGAATTTCTTATATATCCATAATAATAATCAATTAATTATAATAAAATTTTAATTAATTAATTTTTCATTTGAAATAATGTACGTATTATTTTTTATATAAACATTTTTACTGTATATTAGCCATGTTATGTAACCGCCACCATCATAAATAATGAATATAAAACGTATGTAAATATTTATTCTATATTTTAAACTGAAATATTGTATCTGTATTGTTTTTTCTATTTTTTTAACACGCTTTAATTAGCTTCACGCGTATGTTAGTATGTACCTATGTAACGGAAACTTTGAACATGATTTTTACCCCCTTCAAAACTCGAAATTTGGCAAACTTATCAAGGACCGATGACAATACAATAATTTGATAAGATTAAGCGTGTTTTATTTAAGTTTTTTTTTTTAATTTTAATTAATACTTATTTTATTTCGCATTCAACTTCCAGTCGACCCCGAAGTCGACTCACTAACACAAAACGTTGTAAGTCAAAAACAAAGAATCCGATCCGCGTAAACAAAATACGTTCAAGCAGCAGCAGCTTGGCAACCGATTTTTTAACAAATTTATTTCGGTACATTACAGCTACTATTATTGCATTCGTCTACAGATATTGCTGAGCAATTTTAACGCATACACAAACGTAATAAGAGATATATGTTTTTTTATTAAAGTCAGCGTGAAGCTTGTATTTGTTTTAAGTACGCTTTCAAAAGAAATTGCGAATTCATCGCTTTGGTTTCGAGAAATGATCTTAAAAACATCAAAATAGATTTATCATCGATGTTAAGTTATTTTTTTTCTTACAAAAAAAGAACCTATTCTAATTTAACTACAGTTAAATAGTTTCGCATTATTTAAAGAGAATTTATCCATAACAATAAATATCTACATTCTCCATGGATAAGCCAGACGTCAAAAATAATATTTTTGTTATGGAATAACAGATTAATAATTTAATTATAACTTAATAATGTTTATTCCAAGCAACGTAGGAAAATTTACTTAATTCAAAGCGTACTTATATTGTGTTTCTTTTTTTGTGTACGATTTTTTTACAATACGCCGAAGCATAAAATAATACTTGCAAACTAAACTTAAATATGTAATCTGAATAATAGGAGGACCTGTGCCCAGCCTATATTTAACGTAATTAAATATTGAATAGAGCTGGTTATAAAACAAAGTTACGAAATGGATTGAGTATTACTTTTATGAATTAGAGAAGGAAAAGTGTAAAATAATTCACAGTTAGTAATGAAAAATATTTATAAAAATGTACCAAATAATTTTTCCACTAAGTATGTAACTCTTACAGTACTTAAGTACCTATATTTATGATTTTTATTCAAATGTCATTGAAAGCTGCCTATATGTTTAAGTCATGACCAAACTGAAACTAGGACTATACCTACTTGTAACTACATTGTAACTGCTATTTAACTATTACTAAACATTTCCAATCTGTTACTAAAACAAAACATTTGACAAAATCAGTACAGCTGCTGCTAATATCAAAATAGTACGTGCTCTATTTAATAAACAATACTCGGTGCTCTCGACGCCCTGAACCTTGGTTCACGTGCGTCACTGCTGTTTTACGCTTGACCTTTTGATGTTATCCATGTTCTACCATGACTCAAGGAAACCTGGCTAGGTAAATTGGAATTTAGACGCCCGTTTGGTGTTGCCAATTTTAACAACGAAACAAAAAATCATAAAAAACTCCTGTTATTAGGCAAACATCTCAATTGTTGTTTTTTTTTTTATTTCAAAAAAACGAAAATATTCAAATTAGTGTTTCTTGTCTTCAAAACCCTGTATTACCTAAGTCCGATTCTGGATAAGATTTTCGTAGAACGCGGGTTTCTAGTTCGACGTCACATTCCCAAAGTCGCGAAACATCACTTTATCACTATGCCATGTACTTATACCTACTTATGCCATGTCTATATTTAATAGATTGGTACATTATACATACGAATGAAATTTTGATGTGCATAATAGCTTTATTTATTATATTGCTTTAGCCAAAAATAAAATTGTATCCATATCTGTCTTGCTCTCTTTCCTTGTGGCTTGGCATATTTTCAAGCTCGTCATGAATACTTTTAGTACTTAGCTCATGTTTATTTAATGTTTTCCCTTAAATGTTCAAAGGGTAATGTACCAATAGCAGCATGTTGGCGACCGAACAGAAATATTGTATTTAAAATAAACTGGCATGGCAATAGCCAGACGCTCGGGTAATTACGCTGTTAGACGCTAAGTGTGTTTAGAAAGTGCAACACCAACATATATAAAATAAAATATACTAAAAGACCTTATGGATGTGTCTTGTCCCTAAAAGTGCTGAGAACAGAGATTTGCCATGCTTTCCATATCCAAAGAGATATTTTTTTTATCCTCTCTATGGATAAAATCTCAGTAGGTCGAGTTCGAATAATAATTTCAAAACTTTTTTTGCGATGTTCGATTAACTTAGAGTGACAATGGCAAAAAATAATGTTTTTGCATTTCAAATTAATGATTAGAGGCCACGCATATTAAAATAAACTACCCACTACTAGTTTCATAGACAGACAAACTGACGTCGCCACATATAGCCCATAATGTGGGTAGAGTTTTTAACTTTACATATGAAAGCAACTTCTGGATATTTTTTGTGTAAATTCATTCAGAGAAACAGTTGAATAAACAAAACAATACGGTGATTTTATTTTGTGGCAACAATTTTTAAATAAAAAACACATTTGTAACATTTTACTCACACAGGAGTCACACAAAACATGTACGTACGTGACTGAATTATCGTCCATTTTATTTACTTAGGTATTGTAGTTGTACCACTGACACTCATACTTCTGTTTTGCATTGCCAAATATTCCGAAAGCAACCCACGGAGCTACGTCTCAATGACGTCACAATACCTATACAACATGTATGATTCATTCCCAGTGAAAATACGCAGATCTATTTAGTCGGGGAAAGCGCGAGCGCGACATACACAACATCAAATACAAAAAAAAAGTGTCCGAAATACCTAAAATAATCATTAAAAAATTCTAGATCTCACAATTTTAAATCGAATCGAAGACTGAATACAAAAACAGTGTAAGTGCAAAATTAAAAAAAAACAGTGCGAAAATTAAAAAGACATTCAAAATGATGACGATAAGCGAGAGTCAATATTCTTCAAACAAGATGTCCAGTATCCACACGTTCAACGACCGCGTGGTCCACCGAGACAGCTATGACGACGTGAAGAGCTCTTCCAGCGTCAACAGCGCCCTCGTCACCAAGCGAGGGTTCAAACCATCCGACATGTTCGACCCAAAAAAGAAGGAGTTCCTCACGAACCTCAGTTATAAGTTGTTCCCTGTAAGTTGGGTAAGTCACAGCATTCCTTGTTAGTAAGAGCTTCTAACAATCACGCAGGAGTGCAACGCTGGTATTTACGTACTTATTTGTTTAATTTATATATATAAATAGAATTTGGGAGCAAAATTGATGATAATATACTGATGGTTGTTAGAAATTAAGTGTCCAGTCCCAGTAATCTATGTCCAGTAACAGTTGCCAGACGCACTTCTTGGGCTCTTTTGCGCTTTGCTTATTACATTATAAAGCCATATAAAAGTATTAGTAAAATATTATTGAAAGTGCAAATATAATTTAAGAGTAAGTATACAAAATTAATATGACTTTCAATTCAAGAAAACAAATTACACATAAATAGGGTCTTGTTTTTTGTTACCAGAGCTTTAGTCAATTTTGCTCTCCTTTAGACGATATACGTATTTGAAATATTATGTTTATATATTGGTATTTGCAGTAGTTAGATGTACTGACAATTATTTTCTCTCACTAACTTATCGTTAATTTCCTGAAAATTATTTTGAATCTTTTACACATCTCTCTAGCTCAAGGTTCTGTGTTGTAAGATCTAGGTCAGTAGGCTGTAGTTAGCTTTTATTATCTTAACAATAGAGCTGAATTTACTTAGACGAATGCTTTTAACGACATCTGGCGTGAATCCAGGCAAAGCAAACATTTATAAAATGTTCCACGAAACTTAGAAAGAAATGTGTTAGAAAAATATCTCAACCTCAATTTTTCCACAAATATATTTAAATCTATAAAAAAAAACTCAAAAATTCTAATTTGAAGGCTTTGAGACATTCGTGTCACTTTTCGTCGCTCTTGTACGCGCGTGTTAAAAACACAATAATCTCTCAAAAGTTCTCCAGGTAGTTTTTTGGCTCTCCAACGAACGAGAAACATGGCGAAACAGTCTCGTGGACAGACGGACGAACAGATTAACCTATATCAGTTATAATTAAACTGAAGCTCTGGCCAGTGATCGCGGATTATGAAGATTTAGCTTAAGATTTTTTTAACGGTTAACAGGGCTCTTGGGAAATATTGGAAATGAAAGGAGAGTTTCTTAGGTAAGTTTATGATTTATGAGAATATGATAGTAAAATATGTCATTTTAAAATGGTATATTGTCTTTTGACATATTAAAATATATGTTGACCGTAACAGAGATTTATAGTTGGTTAACTTATTTTTGTTCAACTTTCCATGTTGATTTATTTTCTTGTTTTATTTGAGACTTCTTTGCTGACAAATATTAGGTATCAAGAGAATGGAATTTAAGGATTGGATAAAATAATAATATTTAATAAAGTGGTTTAATTAATAAATGATAATAATAATTTATATTGTATTTAAGAGGTAATAGTAGCATATTGTAAAATAAAAAAAATATAAGTGTACAGAAAGTCCTTTCAAGTTAGTAAGAAGGTATATTGACACGCTTTAATTAGTTTCATGCGTATATTAGTATGTAACGGAAACTTTGAACATGATTTTGACCCCCTTCAAAACGTCGGATTAACTCGAAATTTGGCAAACTTATCAAGGACCGATGACAATACAATAATTTGATAAGTTTAATCGTGTTTTTTAGTTTTTTTAACTATTATACTCATTAAAATGAACTTTGTGTATGAAATGAATTTACTATTGATTTATTAGTTATTGTTGCACTGATAATGTCGTGTCGTTCATATATACAGTTTATCGTCATTTATCAATATATTAGTGTCAATTAGCGTTAGTGAGACAGCGAGTGGGTTTTGACAACCGCTGTGTTTGAGAGAAGCCTGCCTACATGAATATGTACTTAATCAAAATGAATACACAATATACAAACAATATATTATAATTCTGGCTCACATAGAAAGATATAAATAACAGTTAAATAGTAATTAAAAGGGTTTAGGTAGTAGCGAATTATTTTCTACACAAATAAGTCGCAAAAAATTGTTATATCACCAAAATATGTGTCATCCTGTCAATGACTTTCCATCACGTGGATCTAAAGTCTAAACCAAAATTTACGAATATAGTGTCCTGGGTTGACCGATACTCATTTATCAATGACGAACTTAAAGATTTTGATATAAAGACTGTACGTCGCCGCGTTAAAGCCTAATTTAGATTGAGAAGTCCAGAGACGTCTATTTTGCCGCTTCGAATTATTTTGAAAATCGAAATTATTTTATTCGTGTAAGGGGTCTAATTAGACCTCATTGAGCTCGGACGTTTTTGAGGATTAACGCTACATCCCGTTGATACTTTATCAAAGCTTATTGTGTACAGTACGCTGTACGTACTTACGTACAAGAGCTCAATGCCTGTGTAATTATTTTTGCAATGTTTTGTTCATTGACACTTTTTAACACCCAATCCAAAAAAGAGGGGTTTTATAAGTTTAACATGTATAACTGTTTATTTTTCTATCTGTGTGTCTGGTTATGGCAATTTAGCTCTCAAACGCATGTACCGATTTTGATATAAGCTTTTTTTTGTTGGAAAGAAGCTTTCATCGAGAGTTATCCTAACCATGTTTCATCAAAATCAGTTGGCCGTTTTTAGGGAGTTTTTGAGTTTTCTTAACTTATACTCTTCAATTGCCAAGTAGCAGAATATAACCTTGAAAACATGATCTAGATTAACTAGATTATAAACTAAGAAAATGGTAGAAGATTTCTGCTGTTCCGTTTCCTTTTATTTTACAAGTGAGCTCTAGAAAACTACAAGTCTATGACCACTTAATTTTATCTAAACCAGGGTCACTTAAAAACTGAAAGCTTTTAACATCTATTTTCAATCTGTGTCGATGTCTGAACTGCAGTGCATTGACCTTTTGGAAAAATTCCGAACTGAAGTGGTAAAGATATTAAAGTCTATTGGAAACACATTATTTGGATAGATTTATGGACTGAAAACAAACTCTTTAGATATTTTGGCTGCCGGGGAATTTAGTGTATCTATTAAAATCAAATCAACCTTAGAAAACAAATTGATTTGTTTGCTAAGGTTTTTGGGATTGTGAAATCGCAAAATAACCGACTACAGAAAAGCAGTTTAACTTATGATTTCATTACTCTTGATACGCTGTTGAGTTTACGTTTTTGTGAAAAAGTATGCGTAAAAGATTATAAATGCACATTCTTTAGAATAATTCTAGTAAAATCTCTTGTTTGTTACAAAAAAGTTCGTTGGAGGTTACGAAAAAACGATTTATTTTTATTTTTAGAGAGACTTATTACTATTATTAACAAAAAAATATAGCCTGATTTTGAAGTGCGAGGTGTATTTAGATTTGTCTTTACTCCCTGAGTATCAGACTTCTACTTTAGTTAAAAACTCAAGCACTTTGAAAATCAATAATAAATTGGGTGACAGTTTAAATGAATGAGAGCTATGCACTCCATACGTTTGTCATAATTCAGGATAGATAGCGTTTTCTGTGGACATATTTACCATTTACTAGTGTTAAATAATGGAATTCGTTCAAGTTTCGTTGATAATACAAGTGAAACAGTACTAGTCACAATCTGAGTCAAATAAATAGGTAATTCACAAATTCTAGTCATGCCTTAGTAGTACTTTATTGGAAGCTATCACATATAATAACGCGGCAAAACCTTTGTATAACTTTACAAGCATGTTTTTGTACATAATATGCTTAGTAAGTAAGTACATAAACATTATGCATAAAGCTAATTTTTATGACGAAAATATATCAGTCTGGAAAATCGAATTTGATAGAGGGGGTCACAAAGAACAAACAAGTAAGCAATACAACAAGTATGTTTTAGATACAAGTGAATTTGTTAATATACTCATTTAAAGTCTATGCTTATGAAACTTATTACAAGTGTAATTATAATTTATTAGTCAGATAGTTGTGATAAATGTCCGTGTACATGCACGATGACGTCTGAAACGATAGCCCAAGTGCTTCAGCTATCTTCAGTCATCCTAGTGCCAAGAATGAATAACAACGTCTGCCAGAATGCTATACGATGGAATGAACTGCGGAGACATGCACTAGGTTGTATTTTATGTATGTATATAAATTCCTTTGACAGGTCGTCAATCAAAATCTTGAAACACCTAGAGTTGTTCTAATTCTGTTCTATTTTGTAGTTACAAAGTTAACACTTTTGAACAAGTTTTGAAAAATCTCTCTAATTAAAATATGTTTAACTTTTGTCTATAAATTAATATTTTTACATAATATTTACATGTATATATGACGATAATAAACCAATTAAACCATTTTCAAAAAGCAATAAACACTGAAAATGTAGTGTATAAAACCATATTTAGTTTAGACCTTTCATTGAAATTAATTTCGTTGCATCATTTCCACAACGAAATTTATTTTTATAATGATATTATAGGCCCGAAATAAATGAATTGAATTGAAAATTTAACGACCAAAACTAAGACAGTTAAATCAAATCAATTTTATTTGCAAATATGGGTGTAGTAGTAGTACAGAGGTGGAAAAAGTAAATGACGAATGAGAACGCCATATTCCGCCGAACGACTTGCAAAATTTAAGAAAACGTTTTAAAGAAAAAGAAAATGTTTTAAAACTTTGAATATTTTGTTTTTATGTTGACTTTCAATATGATAAAATAAACCTAAGATGATATTTACCTGATAGATTAGATTAATATATAAGTTCTTTCCTTGAGTCATTGTATTTTTTATTAAATAAGTTTAGTTCTCTTGTAAGCTAATCATTGACTGTTTATTAGTAGACAGTTAGTGAAACGTTCAACTGAATCGGCGCTCTTATTCTAAGTGAAAAAATCACATAGCACACCACAAATCGATGTGTAAACTTATTGCTAAAAAAAAGAGGCTAAGTGAAATTGAGTCTACAACTTCTAGGCTAAAGTGTTCATTTTCGGCTGAATGAGTAGAAAATGCAAAAAATGTATTACTTTTTTTTATATACCGGTAGTACTGTCTCTCCATTCAGCAACACCTTGACTTTCGTTCGAAATGCCAATCTTACCTGTATGTACTCGTACTACATGTATTCTTTACTGCCCCGAATCCGGTCGGGGCGTCGAACCTGCACTGGCGTAGTCTTGGCCTCGGGTAAAAGTAGGCCAGAGTTTTCAGACTGGTTGCAAATTAAATAAATAATAATTAGCATTATTTAGATTTCAGTCTTGAAACAATAGAATGAACATTGAGCAATCTACATTTTTTAAACTTAAACTTGTTAGGTTTTTCTGTTCGTACGTCGACTTTTTTCTTTCTAAAAGTACGTTAGTTTGTGAAATACTGAATTTTAAATTTAGTATTTCAAACTTAAAGAGTAATTAAATTCCACAAAAATTTTAATTATATTATGTCAAAGTCCTTTTAATTTTAGAAATTAATTAATATTTTTCACTAGAGTCGGAAACTTAAAATAAAACCGGCCAAGTGCGAGTCAGACTCGCACAGGAAGTGCCATATTCTATAAAAACGGCAAAAAAAACACGTTTGTTGTATGAAAGCCCCCCTTAAATATTAATTTTATTATTTATTTTTAAAGTGAATAATATAACTCAATATTCAGTGAATATTTCTAGCGTCTACTTGGTGCCGTGATCAATATCAAGCAAAAACGAACAAAAAATCATGTTTGTTGTATGGGAGCCCCCTTAAATATTTATTTTATTCTGTTTTTTAGTATTTGTTGTTACAGCGGCAATACAAATACATAATCTGTAAAAATTTCAACTCTCTAACTATCACGGTTCATGAGATACAGCCTGGTGACAGACGGAAGGATGGACGGACGGACGGACAGACAGCGAAGTCTTAGTAATAAGGTCCCGTTTTTACCCTTTGGGTACGGAACCCTAAAAAACGATTGTGTTAATTTAAATTAAATCAACGAATCAACAAAGCATAAATGATGATATATTCGCGTTTTACATTCAAATTTTGTCCATATCGCCTATCTCTATTGTCTAGGCGAGCAATGTACTGCAACCTAAAAGCTTGTCAAGTTTTGAAGTGCAAATGTGTGAAATCGTTACATTTGCTTTCAAGTTCAAAGTATCTTTAGCCATATTTTGTTCTTCGGCCTATTATGCCTTTTTTAAACTAATATATTTGTATATCACTGAAGTTTGAAATATCTGTATTAAAATCAATAAAATTCCACGTCCTTCATACTTTTGGCCTGAAAAATGCTACCGATCGTAAATCGTGTCGGAGCTTTGCCAAGGGACTGTTGGGTCAACGCCAACAGTCAAAAGATTATACGCTGAATATGCAATTTTAAATCAATTTTATGCTTTAATTAGCGTGTAATTAAGATTTATTTTAGTATGTACAGGATGTTTTTTCAAAGTGATTATATAAACCGGTTAATATAATTTAGTTTAATCGGTTTTTTAAATTGTAAATTTAATTTAGGGTAATGATTAGCTTTCTGTGTTTGGTTTTGTATTATTTAATATGTATACATTTATTTGTATAAAATTAGGATTCATTGTAGTTGGAAAATAATAGTTTTATGAAATCTTGTCAGAATCTAACGCATTTTTAATACATTTCTCAAAGTTAGTAAAAAAAAATACAGATATGTAAATGTCACACAGATCGAGGGCGAATGCGAAGTATTGAGTGCCGAACATGAAGAACTGGTGGAAAAGACACAAGAGTGTCAAATCACATCAGAATTAGTAGTAAGAATATCCTGTTTTTTTTAAATGCAGCCTGTACTTTCACAAGGCTTACTAGCTGGCTTGTAAATAAAAAGTAATGGATTATGAGACATCCAAAACGTGAAAGAAATTTAATATTTCGAATAGGCGCTTTTCAATGTAATAAAATGTTTATGTTAACAGCTTATTCTTATTTTGAGTGGAATTTGAAAAGCTTCAAAAGTTTTATTAAATTCTTCTTGCAATGATTTCTAAATATTATAAAGAGAGTGAATAAAACAAATTTGGTGATTACGAGGACAATAATGCGTAGGGCCTGAAGTAAATTTACAATAATTTATTGTAAAACTTGTCCTACATTATTCATAATTATGAGGAACCTATTTACGTATTTTACTAAACGACGTAAATATGTAATGGGCTTAAATCCTTTTAATATAGAAATATTGGATATTTTTTCAAAAATTAGAAAATGAGTTAAAACCGGTAATATTTGAGTGGTTAAGCATTTTCTTTAAAAATAAGTTGGGCAAGATAATTAATTACGCATTTTGTTAAAGAAAACTTTGAGGGATAACCTGAAGTCTTTTACCTTTTTTTTTGTACCATTTTATACGAATGCTACAAATTCTACTAAACCTTACACAGAACGATGGTGCGTCCAGGGAGCATGGAGAGCAAGCAGCAATTCTGCCGCCATTAGAACAGGAACACCCGTTTTCTGTAAGGCTATCAGAAAATATTTTAAATTCTAAAAAAAAATGTTTATCTGTACAGACATAGACATATCTTGAATAACTCGAAACAAAATAATGAATTAAAGGACAATCTTTAATTAAATAAAAACACATTTTAGTCAAAACTATCAAATCAAACACTATTTCAACTGTACAATTAAAATATTTTTATTTTTTATAAACTGTATCGATCTCCGATATTATTTTGTAATATTTTGAACATAAAAAAAAATGTTTATCTATATTTTAAAACAATTTTATACAGAACGACGGTGAATTCGCCGGAGTGCGCGACGAAGCTATAATGCAGCCACCTGACTCCGCCCCTGTAAGACTGTCCGATATTATTCGAACACAAGCAGTCACTAGTTCCATCTGTCTTGTATATATATATCACTAGGACATTTTTCAATAGGATGAAACCAATGTCTCTAAAATATCTAAAATTATTGTCATGTGATAAAAAAAAAAGTTTCTATTATTCGTGCATTATCGTATTTTATAAATATTTTGCCGATTGCACGTTTTAATTCGCTTGCATATTAACATGTAATAAACTTTATAATACTTTTAACTCTTCATAATTATATGTAATTATTATCACTTATATGTACTGCTATGTAAATAGCTATATTTTATTGTTATTTACAGTTTCACCACCAATTTTTTTTTGTTTTTTTTTTTATTTATTCACCAATTAGACCATGAAATCAGAGGCGGACTAGCATTCTTACCCGCCCTAGGCCGAGAAGCGCCCCTTTTCAGCGCTGATGATTTAACGGGGGGGTCCGTGTAGGAGGCTACAATACCATATAATGCACCTTAGGCCTTAGGGGTAACCCGCCTCTGCAAACATGTGCGCACCACAAGCACAAACACAAACGAGAGAGTACTGGGGGGCAATTCAGTTATTCAAAACCAATCCGTAATTGAACCTTGTGCGTAGCATTTCCCGTCGGCTGCTCACTTTTTTTGATTTAGTAACGAGCGAAGGACGTGTTACGTTTCATCAAATGTGTCAATTGTATGACATAAAAGTGACTGAATCAGAAAAACTATGGCGGCCGACGGGTAACGCTCCACATATGGTTCGGCTATGGAGCGGTCTTTAACAACAGAATTGGGCCCCTGTTCGTCGGACAATCAGTGTATTTTTTTTCCTGATTGATCGCCAGGTGCCCCTAAAATCTAGCGCCCTAGGCCCGGGCCTTTTCGGCCTTTAAGGTAATCCGCCTCTGCATCAAATATTTCATTTAATCTCTTTCTGTAGTTTGTATCTTCTCTCTTCTTTTTCTTCTTCTTAATCGTAAGCTTCATTGCTGAAGGTCGTATCCGTCTTGAAATGCTCTGATAGAGTCGATGACGAGCTGTTCCACGCCCCCCTGTCGTCGGCTTTCCTCAAGGCAGTGGCAATAGGAAGTCCCGTTAGAGTTTTTATTCGATCAGACCAGCGGGTAGGTGATCGCCCACGTGGTCTTTACTATCCACTTTCCTGACGTGGTATGTATATGTAGCCTAAAATTGATCGACTATTTTAGTGTATAATAATTCAGCGTATTCTCTGAAGTAAGCTAGATTTATATTTTATTTAAACTCAAGTGTCTCATACGCAAGTAGTTGACAGTTCATAATGGGTGTCTTCAAATCACGAGCGAATAAGTTCTTACTAGGCAAGCGCGCTCCATCGTAGACAGCAATTGTCGCAGGCGAGTTAGTGTTCAAGCGTATGCCTATTTCCCAATAAATAATTATAGTTCAAGAAACTAAAAACCTGACTTCAAAATATGCAATTAACTTGGATGACATATTTTTCCTGTTATTACAAAAACCAAAGTACTGAACCGATTTTGATAAAATTTATATGGGACCTCAAAAGTATGAGTTACCAAACAAAAAACAATCATCAAAATCAATTCACAATTGACGGAGTAGTCGCTGAACAAACACACAAAAAAAACAGTCGAATTGAGAACCTCTTCCTATTTGAAAGTCGGTTAAAAGATAAAAATATATTTTACGAAGTGTGTTTTTTTTTTATAATTAACATGCATTTATTTATATAACAGAAAGAAACTTGTAATCGCAACTATTGAGTAACTTCGATTATTTTAGTCATAGAACAATAAATTAAAATATGATTAATTCAAGATTCAAGAAAAATTAATAATAAAATACAAAGCACCTATTCAAGGTTTTGACTGATCTGGTCATATAAAAATAATTGATACTTACTCTATAATTCTCTCTCTGTAAAAATCTAGTATATCATGTTGTATGAACAAATACCACCTCAAAACTCTCTTAATATATAAATTAATATTGATCGGTAGCACACTAGATATGTATTAAGTTGGATTTAAGTTTTTAATATTGATCAACTTCAAGCTTTCATGCATAACTATATCTCTAATTTTATTTTATTTAATCTTGGTGAAACTGTACATAACACATACCTATGTATTTATACATTTATAATATTATTTTTATTTATGCTTTCTCACGCATATGTACTAATAATAGTCAATAAGTGCTATCTCAACAACATATCGTATATTTTCTGCGAAAAATAAAGTGTTTACATTAATTATAATAAAAAACATTGTACATATGTTATGATATCCAGTGGCGTAACTTTAACATCTTTCAATTTTTTTGGATGGTGCCCTCCCCAAGGCCGCAGCCAGGAATTCATGCGCCATGTTGTAATTCTAATTTTAAGTACTTAGGTACATTTAGTTCAAAGTGTACTTTGACACAATTTCATAATTATATTATAAAAGCTAATTTTGTTACCTTTACACGCTCAAACGGCTGAACCGATCGTTATGAAAATTAGTATAGAGATAGCTTTAAACCTGGAGACGGACATAAGCTACTTATCATCAACATAATCATCACCGTTTTTCATAACTACGCGAGTGAAACCGCGGAACGCAGCTAGTCTATAAATCGGGGATTAATGTTGATCTATGATTTTTAGTTATTTTCCTATCATAATTTTAAAGAATCCCCCCAGTTGCAAATACTGTGATCTGCTCCATACAAACAGATTTATTTTTACTAGACTAATAGTGTTACGCCACTGATGATATCCATAAATCATTTGCCGGGTGCACTAGGTCACCTAGATTTTTTAACACTCAGCATTTCTTTGATTTTGACGAACAGTCATAATGCCTATTAGCTATTTAAAATTCGTTTGACTTACTTAAATTTGTATATATTTTTTAATATTATTAGGATAGCCAAGACGGTATTGTATTTAACCTTTGTTTATACTATGAAAATATGTTTACTATAAACTTTATAGTTTTTATAATATAAATAATAATGAAACAAACAAGACCACGAAATACTCGTACTTGGGTCGCTGAGAAATTCACTTATTTTAATTTATCCGAGTTAGGTAACTTTTGAGTCGGAATGAAAACATATTTTAAATCACTGTTATAAGCATTTATCGTACTTATTATTGTCCGTCATTTCGATCTTAGAGCCACTGCAGACGACAAACTTTTTATTGCTGGATAGTTTCAGCCCCGAGTACCTAGCACGGAGGCAAAAAAATCCGTAGATGACTTTATAGTGAAATGACTAAATGTAATGTTCATAGAATAGCGCCCGATTCGACTGATACGCGAGGCTATCCATATGCAAATATGGGTAGCATTCTGTACTGACAAGCAATAATGTGCAAACGTAACCGTGATGAAGGATCGAACTTTTTGGGCATAATGAGATCTAATATATCAATATGAGAAGCGCAGCGCATTGTCTTCCTGTTTTTCTTTTCCGACTGTACAGGCAAGCCTGACGCTTGGCTCAGGTAAGCGTCTTGCTCGTCAAGCAAATGTATTGTGGGTATTTCGACTAAGCCATTAGTCGTTGGAAAGCCTGCAGGTAGTTTGCCTTGTTCTGACGTTATAACTGTTGTGACTCTACTTTGGGGATGATGATTACAGGAGGACCTGGAGAACAAGCCCGTGCTGGTCGGCGATAAGGAGGTGGACCTCAACAAGATCTTCACACCCGCGCCTGATGCTGAGGAACACATCATCAAGAAGGACAGGAAGTTTGGTTAGTATTTTTTTCCTACAGTTCTTTTGGAAATCTTTGGTGTTGCTGATGTTCCTAGGCGATTACCGTGATGATGGACAGCGACGGTGTGTCTGAAGATGTACTTGTAAACCTGGAAGGTCTTATTATAAACGAAACTTCTTGTCGTATGTCGGCGAACAGTCGTACGGCGAAACGACCTTCGGAGAACGGTTTCGGACTCGTTTTATTATAAGGAAACGAGAACGATGAAAAGAAATCATAGGTACTATAATCATAAATTAAGAAGACCTCGTTTATGTACGCATGTACATATATACTATATAGTGTGTTTTTTTTTAAAGTAGTATATGTACATTTCTTGGGTCAATGGAATCTGAAATAATAATAATGGTATGTTTTTTTTTTAATATTGGTGGACATTTCACACAACACCATCTAGCCCAAATTAAGCAAAGCTTGTACTATGGAAACTAGATGGTTGGTAGAATACATTTTTTTTTTTTTTTTGTAAATACATACTTATGATAGAAACACCCAGACACAGAACAAACATCCATTATCATCACCCAGGACCCACGACCTACAGCTCAGGAATCAGTCGTACAACCACTGAGCCATGAGGCCTGTCTAAATTAAATGGGAAGTTTAATCAAAAGTTAGAGCAACTGTTACAAAATCGCAGCACTCCCCACTACAAAAATAAAAAAAAATTACTAAAAATATAAAAACAACATAGATGATAAAAAATTTGAATTTGTTGTCTTCAAATAGTTCAAAGTTTCGTTAGAAAATATCAAATAAATACCTAAGAAATTATTTCACATACCCCATTATCAGCATTATCATTATTTTAGCCTTGCCTCACACGTGCCAATGCCATATCCAAGATACTCCTGTAAAGTTCGTTTGTGGCATGTAGCGATCACAAAATAAATATGTACTACGCGCATATGTGTGTTTGTGTGTGTTTTCTGTATAAACAGAAAACTGGACCGCAAATTAGTGCCAGCGACAGTGGCTGTATGACGTCTGTAACCACACTGTAACGCTTTGCCCGTGTGCGGCGACCCTCATGGCTGACCGCCAAGACGGTTGATTACAGTTCATCCGATATAAGTCAAAAATGGCAAATACACTTTCTGAGGCTATCGGAATATGTCGTTGGGTGCTTGAGAACAAATTTTCAATTTGCCCTTGGCTTAGTGCAAAGTGCCCATCACAATACAATACAGAAACACTTTCTTGACACCGTAATAACACACCATTATATTGATCACGTGCTGACTGATATTCTTTGACCGTCATCATTAATTGTTATGTTATCATCTCAGCTACAAGAAGTCCACTTCTGGACATAGGCCATGAGGGATCATGAGGAGATTTCTAAAAAAGATCTGATGGAAACGGCTTGCATCCTGCCCTTTTCTGCCACTTGTATTTGGTAGTCTGGCCTTCTAGTGGCTGATCTTCTTACCGGTGCGTGGTCGTTTCCCTTATCGTCGTGGACGTCACCATGTATTTTGTAATTTTAAATTTCTTCCCCAAAATACTCTAAGGCATCTCCTATTCAAATTCCAGAGAAGACGTTCGCATCATCAGCGTTCTACGTGCCAGGCGTGCACCCCACGGTGAAGGAGCAGATGGACCTGGCCAGAGCCATCTCCAAGAGCCTGAGCGACTCCAGCAATCAAATGAGCCGAGGGCAGAGCATGTACGTCAACAGGAAGAAACGATCTGTCAAATGGGTACATGAGGGAAGAGGTAAGTCCCAAGGAACAGCCCTGTTTACGTCAACTATCTAACTGGTGAACTGATTATGATTATGATTACGATGCGGTAGAAAAGTTCTTTTGTGGAGACCACGTACGGGCAAGCGCAGCGTAGGAAGACCAGCCATAAGGTGGATAGACGACCTCATACAAGTAGTGGGAAGACGTTGGATGCAATGCAAGCCGCTTCCGTTACGTCTTTGGAAATACTAAGTTCAGCAGTGGACTTTTAGTGGTTGTGATGATCTCACTGCTGAACGCAGATTATCTTCTCATTCTAAGGAAGATAAAGCATAAATCATTCTGGTTAAGTGCAGATTGGCTGAATTCGCACATCTTGGAGGACGTTATGACTCTCAGACAGGCAGGTTTCCTCATGTGTTATTTAATTCGCCGTTTGAAGTTGGCAGCAATCAACAACACACACATTATCCAGGAACTACGGATCACAAAGCAGGGTCTTATTACTATATTACTTTGACTATCGACTTGCTTTCTGTAGAAAGAAAAAAATCAAAGTAATTGAAATAAAATTACTTGAACGCTCGTGGAACAGCTCCAGTCAGTTATTAGCCTTAACTCAACAGTTGTAAGTAATTTTATTCTCTGTTTTTTAAGTTACGGATTGTAACTTCGAGTGACTGAAGTACTTTAGTGTACATAACACAATCAATGAATAATGAACAGGATGACCAATAAGAGCTTAGACCTTCGAGATTAAGAGCTCTTATTGCACATAAGTCTGTTCATTGTTAATTAATGTAATTTAGATTTGGTGGACAAAGGTTTATTTAAAAAATACTTGACTTAACTTCCAACATCCTATACTAAATCCAAGGCTCTAATCTAAGACTCTAAGCCCATCAGTTACAGGTCAATGGTTAAACAGCCTCGTATAGTGCCGGTTTAATAATATTGATAACCGTGACAGCAGTTGACAGACCATGACAAACGTGACCGAACTGACAGGTTGATCGTGCGCCAAGTACCTAAACACGCACATATGCGCGCGCGCAAAGTTCAGGGAGCAGCTGCCTTGTCACGTTCTAGCGTTTGACATTTTATGTTCGTGAACTAATGCGGAAAAATCTTTGTTTTACATGTAAACGCGATCTTTTGTTGAAGAAATCGCTGGATTTTAATTATCATACGTGTGCAATAATTCGTGATAATTTAATACCACAAAGAAATTCACAAATACGCCAATAAGAAAAATTTGCATCCTGTGAATCAAATCTAACTAACATAATATGAGAGGAAGGAGCTCCGTCTATGTCTGTTTCTTACTTAATAATATATCTCAATGATCACATTCCTTATTAGACACGATAACATCTGACCGACATGGTTAATCTTCTCTTATCTCCTCTACGAAAGAAGAAACATTAGGTAACGATATATTGTGAAACTATAAATACTTCGCTGCCCAGTTTTCCCCCCCTCGCGTGCCTGGGATCAAACACAATGTGGAACGCCCTTCCCAAAAGGGAAAAGGTGTTTCTTCCAGAGCTTTAACGCAGAGTGTCTACAAACCTTTTCGAACTAGCAAAGGAGTAATATTTGCAGAACTTTCTAAGTCTTATAGCAATATTCCAGCTTTTTTACATTCTTTCTAAAAATAGTTATTTTGATCTACAAATAAATACTTAAAAAACCTTTTAAGTTAAACGGTTTTATTGAAAAGAAAGATAATGATGTAGGTAATGTATTTACAGTATTCTACTAGAAAAGCTGTTTCATTTGATTTAATATTGTGGGGGTTGTTTAAAATATAAAATCCACCAAATTGTGGCGGCGGCCCTTTTGAATTTAGAATAATACTAAATATATTTTAATGTATTGTCCTAAACTAAAGGCGTGTACCAAATATCAGATCAGTCTGTCAACGGCAAGGGAGTCAAATTTCGATTAATTAATTTGACCCAAAAAACGACAACAACAACAAATAGGGAAAGCTAAATAAAACTGTTTAATAAAAACTTTATGTTTTGTTCCAGGTCGCAACACATCCAACTTATGCTCCACCCCCACTCCAACCGCGAGCCACGACACGGCTTACCGCCCGCCGTCCAGCCTCCGCAACCAGAAGACCTACCCCAAATCCGCCCTAAAGCACTCCCCCAACAGCCTCCCGAAACTGGAACCCTTCCCGATCACAACGCCAACCATCTCCATCGCCAACCAGGAGCTACCAGTTCCTATGGCTCCGACAAAGCTGAACGATGTATATGCGTCACCCAAAAGTCCTCGTCTTCCGCTGGTTTGTGGACCAAACTTCAACGTGGCTCCAAGAGGGTGGGGGGAGATGAAAGATTACTACAGACCAGTCTCGCTAGACGTCGGACCTAAAGGATATTCAGACTTTTAAAAGGACTATTTTCTTGAAGTGGTCTGAATTTTTATGTAATCAAGATGATGAGATGAGACGCTAGAATTAGATTGATGTGCCGTATAAAAGATTTTTTAAGTTCATTTTGTGGGAGATATTGAGATGGCACAAATTGAATTTCGTGAATATAGGGACGAGTGTTTTTTTTTTATTGTATATTTAGCATCGTACGTTATGCCAAAAACACTAGCGACAAAAAAAATGCTTGAAGTCATTTATTTGGCTAAATACTGGGTCACTTGATTCTGTGCTAAGAAAAAAACCAAATCGTATAAGATAACTTAATTTTTGAGAGAAATTAATTGAAAATTGGTGAACAATTTTTCGCTTTTTTTTTATATTTGGCACTTTATGTTATTTGCAGTTTTAGAAGTTTATAAAACCGTTCTACTGAATGATCAAAGAAGAAAGAAACGTACATAATTAAGATATAAAAAACCTATATCGGGTTAAGGTAATGAATACACAATTTATTAAGCATTTTAATTAAGAAGTTTAATGTAAGTTATTTATTTTGTGTTAATTAAACATGTAGTCCAACTACTAGTCATAGTTTTAGACTATTTAGATTCAATAATATTTTATAAAATAACTTAAATTAAAAATATTTATTATTTGAATATCGTTAACTTACTTTGATGTTGTTTAATGTGGGATTAACAATAATTATAAATAATAATTGCCATATATACTTTATACTTCGGGAATAATAATACAAACCACGATTAATAATATAAATAGACATCGCTAATGTATTTAACTCGGATTCTTTTTAATAAGTTTAATAAGTTCCTAAAATGTATGTAAACTCTCCTGCCTTCTTAAAATCTTTCATTTACCTAAGAATGTATCACTTGTTTGTACTTAAAAATAAGTTTTAATTTATTGTAATTATGTTTATTATGGAAGTGATCGTGATGATTCTAAGCGAAGTGAATAAACATTTATAACAATTTGTATGACTTTTTTAACCATTTTTTTCCTAGGGTTCTGCCTGAAAAGGCAAAATACGGAACCCTTATATAATTACTTTACAGGAAAAGAATATAATGAATGAGAGCATTTACGAACTACGGTTTGGCGCAATATCTAGTCTTCCACTAGACTATTTAATACTATTTAAATGGATGAACGTTAAATCACGTTTAATTACTCGACTGCGTAAGAAGGAGGGTTGTTTTTCGAATGTATGTATGCATGTTTCTATATCATCACCTACAGCCTAAACGGCTTGACCGATTTTGATGTGCGAGGTTTCGTTAGATTCATATTCACTTCCTGAGTGTTATAGGCATTTTTTGTAATAATAATAATAAAACTTTCGCAAAATTAAAAATTAAATGCGTTTTTTCGTAACCTCTAACGAACGTTTTATAAATAAATTTAAAGGTGATTTTTGTAGGTTTATTCTAAAGGATGCGCATTTATAATATTTAACAACAATTTTACGCACACTTTATCACAATAAACGTGCCTCCACTCAACAGCGTATCAAACGCAATGCAATTGTAAGTTGACTGCAAAAATCACCCTTCTGCAGTCGGGTATTATGTTTTTCTTTTAATATGGGTACTTGTTCTATTTTAAAACGGAGTCTTGTCAGTTTCAATCAGATATTTAGCGCCCAATGACAGCAATCATTTCTACTGAAACTAATTAATTTATGCTCCAACCGACACGGAAGCTGATATTTTTAGCAACAAACCGTATTTATACAGAATGTTCAGTAATTATACGCTGTTTAGGAGAGGTGCTTTTTAATATCCTTTTTACCCGACTGCGTAAGAAGGAAGGTAATGTTTTTCGAATGTATGTATGTATATATGTATGAGGGTCTGGGTATGTATGTATGTTTCTATAGGACAGCCTACATCCTAAACGGCTTAACCGATTTGGATGTGCGAGGTATCGTTAGATTCTTCTTCACTTCCTGAGTGTCATAGGCTATATTTTTCGTAATAATAATAATACATCTCTTATAAAAATTTAAAAAAATGTTTTTTTTCGTAACCTCCAACCTTAGATTATATACCTCTAGATTCCGTGTTCAAATACTAAGCGCATCGTTCAATTTGAAGCAAAAACGTTTTACGTGTGTGAGTGAGCCGCCTATCGTGGGTGTATTGCTTACACCATTTACATTTGTGTGCACGATGTTTGTGATACCAGTGCATAGATATTTCCCCAAAACATAGAGACTTAAAAAAATATTTGGGGTCGATATTATTCAACCGGAAAAAACCTAACATTACTGTTTAAAGCATGAAAGTCCAAATTAGGCTCGTTTGCTTTGGTTTCTTAAGCACTTTCTGCTTCATATGATGACGAGAGTCTGACGAAGGTATCAGATGATTGCCACTGGGACAACCTGGTGGAAAAGACTAAGACAGTCCAGTTTGGGCTCGTTTGCTTTGGTGTCTTAAGCACTTTCTGCTTCATATGATAACGAGGGTCTGACGAAGGTATCAGATGATTGCCACTGGAACACCCTGGTGGAAAGGACTAAGACAGTCCAGTTTGGGCTCGTTTGCTTTAGTTTCTTAAGCACTTTCTGCTTCATATGATGACGAGGGTCTGACGAAGGTATCAGATGATTGCCAATGGAACACCCTGATGGAAAGGACTAACACAGTCCAGTTTGGGCTCGTTTGCTTTGGTGGCTTAAGCACTTTCTGCTTCATATGATGACGAGGGTCTGACGAAGGTATCAGATGCTTGCCACTGGAACACCCTGGTGGAAAGGACTAAGATAGTCCAGTTCGGGCTCGTTTGCTTTGGTGTATTAAGCACTTTCTGCTTCAAATGATGACGAGAGTCTGACGAAGGTATCAGATGATTTCCCTTGGAACACCCTGGTGGAAAGGACTACGACAGTCTAGTTTGGGCTCGTTTGCTTTGGTTTCTTAAGCACTTTCTGCTTCATATGATGACCAGGGTCTGACGAAGGTATCAGATGATTGCCAATAGAACACCCTGATGGAAAGGACTAACACAGTCCAGTTTGGGCTCGTTTGCTTTGGTGGCTTAAGCACTTTCTGCTTCATATGATGACGAGGGTCTGACGAAGGTATCAGATGATTGCCACTGGAACACCCTGGTGGAAAGGACTAAGATAGTCCAGTTCGGGCTCGTTTGCTTTGGTGTATTAAGCACTTTCTGCTTCAAATGATGACGAGAGTCTGACGAAGGTATCAGATGATTTCCCCTGGAACACCCTGGTGGAAAGGACTACGACAGTCTAGTTTGGGCTCGTTTGCTTTGGTTTATTAAGCACTTTCTGCTTCATATGATGACGAGGGTCTGACGAAGGTATCAGATGATTGCCAATGGAACACCCTGATGGAAAGGACTAACACAGTCCAGTTTGGGCTCGTTTGCTTTGGTGGTAATATTGTCAAGGTGACGGTAGAGGGTCACTTAAAATAAATAAAAATATTAAAAAAAACGACTGCGTCAATATCTGCCATCTTTATTAAATTCATTGCAGAACTAAAAAGATAGAAACAAGATTTTAATTTGAATATTTTATTTTCAGCGTTCCGAAAGCGTTGTCAACGCTGTCGGACGCATAACGGAGGCATAACACGCTCACTTCTCATAATTTGGTTGGTGATATATGTAGAGCAACTCGGAGTGAACAGATGCCTCCGACTGCGTTTGTGAACACTGTCAACTAAGATTATTCAAAACCAAAAATGGAAAAAAATGGGACGCCACGTGCGTTAACATTTTCGCCGCCTGTCACTTGAGTCGCTCGGTCCACGCATCGGGGGCGGCTGTTGAGGATGCTGCGAATAAAAAACCCCAGAAGTATGCGGCTTTGGAGGTGAGGTATGATTTTGTACCCATTGCTGTCGAGACCATGGGTAGCTGGGGCACTGAAGCCAAAAGTTTGATTCACGAGTTAGGGCGCCGGATACGGGAAAAGTGTAGTGACCCCCGATCCGGCTCCTACCTGGTGCAAAGGTTGTCCATCGCTATTCAACGCGGTAACGCAGCTAGAGTCATGGGTACTTTTGCGCCTGGTAAAGTTCGGGGCGGGCTTTTTGGCTGAGCTTAACTGAGCTTACAGGTTTTTAGGGTTCCGTACCCAAAGGGTAAAAACGGGACCCTATTACTAAGACTTCGCTGTCTGTCTGTCTGTCTCCAGGCTGTATCTCATAAACCGTGATAGCTAGAAAGCTGAAATTTTCACAAATGATGTATTTTCGTTGCCGCTATAACAACAAATACTAAAAAATAAAAAAGTAAAAAAATTAAGGGGGGTCCCCATACAATAAACGTGTTTTTTTCGTATTTTATTGCTCAATATTAAAAACAGTAACAGGTAGACGCTTCAAATTTTCACAGAATATTTACTTGTATATTACCTTTCAAAATAAATAATTAAATAACAATAAAGTAAATATTAAAGGGGGGCTCCCATACAACACACGTAATTTTTAAGCAATTTTTACTCGATCTTAATTAACAGGTAGAAACTTGAATATTTGTAAGTAAATATTTAGAAATATATTAACTATAAAAATAAATACCTAATCTAATACATAAAAACTCACAAAATGAAAATAATCCGTGCATCTAAACGCGGTGCGAGCGCCGCGCCGCGGTGTGGTGGTGGCGCGAGCGTGAGGCGGTTGCTAAGCAACAGCCGCGCGTATTCGCGCGAGCGTCATCATGCTGCCCGGATGTGTATCGAAAACCTACCTATAAGTTTGCAATTTACTACTTGGAATTTCGTTGATTTCTCGTTATTTTATAAACAGAACTAAATTTTGTAGTATTATAGATGGTAGTACGGAACCCTTCGTGCGCGAGTCCGACTCGCACTTGGCTGATTTTTATTTTAATATATTATTAATGAAATGACGTTGTTGATGACTTGTAAACCAAAATAAAATATTCAATTTGAAATCTTGTTTCTATCTTTTTAGTTCTGCAATGAATTTAATAAAGATGGCAGATATTGACGCAGTTGTTTTTATTTTAATATTTTTATTTATTTTAAGTGCCCCTCTACCGTCACCTTGACAATATTATTTTCGTGATGGCGGCATGTTCAGTTTCATCAAAATTGAATAGTTTTCCAATCAGGTTCGTCATTATTTTAAACATAAGAAATTTGTGGTATGTTTCTGATATTATTTGTTTTTCTTTTAAATGCCACCGTAAACCTTGTTCTGAAAACCAGCACACTGTAAATACATTTTTTGAAGTGTAATTACTTACTTATTTTTATGCAGTAAAAAGTGCTCAAGATACCAAAGCAAACGAGCCTAAACGGGACTGTCTTAGTAATTTCCACTAGGGTGTTCCAGTGCCAATCATCTGATACATTTGTCAGACTCTCGTCATCATATGTAGCAGAAAGTGCTCAAGACACCATAACAAACCAGCCCAAACTGCACTGTCTTAGTCCTTTCCACCAGGGTGTTCCAGTGGCAATCATCTGATACCTTCATCAGACCTTCATCATTATATAAAGCAGAAAGTGCTTAAGATACCAAAGCAAACGAGCCCATACTAGACTGTTTTAGTCCTTTCCACCAGGGTGTTCCAGTGAAAATCATCTGATACCTTCGTCAGACCCTCGTCATCATATGAAACAGAAAGTGCTTAAGACACCAAAGCAAACAAGCCCAAATTGGACTGTCTTAGTCCTTTCCACCAGGGTGTTCCAGTGGCAATCATCTGATACCTTCGTCAGACCCTCGTCACCATATGAAGCAGAAAGTGCTTAAGACACCAAAGCAACCGAGCCCAAACTGGACTGTCTTAGTCCTTTCCATCAGGGTGTTCCAGTGGCAATCATCTGATACCTTCGTCAGATCCTCGTCATCATATGAAACAGAAAGTGTCAATAGGACTAAGAGTCAATAGGTACCTAATAAAACTCTTTCGTCACTTTTCCATTTTTGGCCAAAAACAAAGCGTATCATTGGTAAATATATTTTATACCCTTGGCAACACCAAGCATTATGGCGCTATATTTCAATATTTTTTTATTGATTTTAAATTTCGGTTTGTCATTTTGCTATGAAATACATCAGAAAATTGAATATTTACTTAAGAAATGTGATGTTTACACACTTTTCTTTTTTTCCTGGATGTTTTTTACAGCACAAACTGATATTTTTTTATCAAAACATTTATATTCGTAATATCATCACTCGGCGAGCGCTCCTGAATGACTGATGGGCATTTGGCGGGGGCCGGGAGGGGGGTCGATCGGAGATGTCAATATCAGTGCCTTTTTAGTGGAAGTTTTTACTGAGCGCTTACTAGGCATCTAGACAATATATAATCTAAGCCTCCAACGAACTATTTCGTAATAAACAAGTGATTTTACTAAAATTATTCTAAGAAATGTGTATTTATAAAATGTACACTCAACAGCGTATCAAGCGTAACGAAATTGTAAGTTAGACTGCAAAAAGTCCTTTTCTGGAGTCGAGTATTTTGTTTTTCTTTTCATATACATACTTGTTATATTTGTTTTTGAGTGACGCAGGAATTTTAATTAGTCTCCATATTTAATAAAATCAGGTTTTGTCCAAAACTTTAATTTATAAATTCTTTTACATTTTGTATGATTTCATAATATGGTGTTGAGTGACGGTGTATATTTTGTTTCTTTTTTTTATTATCAACCTATACTATCCCACTGCTGGGCATAGGTCTCCCCCACTTCCCTCCATAAGTCGCGGTCCTGCGCCATGAGCTCCAAATAAGCTGGTAGGGTTTGATCATTTTTAAATTATATTCCTTTACTAAAAGCTCATTGCTGGAATTTGATCCGGCGCCCGCCAGGATCGGAGAACCGTAATTGGAGCATGGAAGTCTATTGCAACATCGACTGAGATCATCACTTCAGATTTAATGAACAATGTTGTATTTGCCTATACTTTTGTCAGATTGTATATTATTTTTTCGAATTTCATAAAATTGAAGTAAAAAAGTTAAAAGTAACTTTGACAATTATGTATAGTTATAACCATAGAATTTGCATTAGTAAACAACCATCAAAGAATCATTGAAATTAAATAATATTTCGAGCAGAAAACAATTTTCTTCGTGTAATACGAAAAAAATGTGTGATTTAATGGCGAAAATTGCAATCTTAAGTCGAAACAATTCTCATAATTCATTTAATATTTAATATCTAAAATGGTAATAATGTACGTCAAATTATACGCCACATTACTCCATTACCGGACACCCTGTAGAAGAGATTGTATTATACAGCTTGTAACGACACAATACCAATGGCCTGAATAGGCCCTAATGAATCGCTCCACAATTCTACATTCAGCTCTCTCCAACAACAAATCTATTGAAGTCATAACTACAGTCATTTGATCATGTATGTAAAACGAAAACACATGATCGCATATTACTTGTAAAGCAATTTATTGAACTGCAACCTAAAAACTTTTTTTTAATGTTCTAAATATATATTATATACCTTGCGCGCACAAAGACACACCAAAAAAAACCTAAATACTTACATAAACTAATAAAACTGGACAAGGAGAAGTTCTGAAGTTTCAACAACTTCCATGAATCAATGACGCTTTTTGTGCTTCTTGCTATTTGATAGAAAAAAGGCTAATTGAAAATAATGACGCACCGAAATTAATACACATACTTCCATAAATATATCCGAAAACAATTAAATTCTTAGGCATTCAGGTAAACAAATTAACAATCAAAGCAACAATCTTCAACCAAAATACCAGCCTTCACTTCGTTGACACCACCATACCTACCTACCACAACGAGCACAAGTACCTACCTACCACAACGAGCACAAGTACCTACCACAAGACTCTACCATCCGTCCGTCCCTCCCACCACGAGCAAGCTATACTCCTCACGTGATCTACCGTCTGCCAACTTACATATAGACTCCACTGATTGCCATAACTCAGACATGCTAACACAAAAGAGGTCGTTGTACACATTACTAATACTTTAATTTTTTTTAGTGTATGTATGTACTATTTCTTTTTCATTTATATATTGGCTGAAAAATTTCTCTATTTACAAGACGTCAGTGTTATGTACAAATTACACCTGTACCAATTTTACAAAAAAACACAATTAAGAATCTCTTGACATCAGTTTCGTTTTTTTTCCTTTAATTTTTGGCACCAGACCTGTGTCTATTCAGCCAATCAAAATCGATTTTAGAGTTTGACCTATTCATCCACCTGCAAGGTGTAAGTTGGTCTCAGTCACGTGAGTTGAGACGAGTGCTGGTTGTGGTGGGAGCTTGTGAAAGATGCCACATGAGGTAATCTCTTGCGCAAGTCAACGCCGTTCGTCTAAACTCTGTACTTTGTTTATAATAGCTAACCATTATTTTAATATGTGACTTCGCCTGTTGATACCTAATAGCGGTTACAATTATTTGCGGCTTGAAATAAAGCTTCTCAATGTAATAGTTTGTAACAAGTTTCATCATCACCATATCAGCCACAAGAAGTCCACTGATGGACATAGGCCTTCCCTATGGGTTTCCAAAAAGACCAGTTGGAAGCGGCCTGCATCCAGCGTATTCCTGTCACTTGTTTAAGGGCTTTTGTCCACATTGTGGGTGGTCTCTGCTCTTGCCGATTCGTGGTCTCCACTCGAGAACATTTCTCGAGAACTATGTGTCTTGCCCACTGCCACTTCCACTTGCTAATCCGCTGTGCTATGTCACTGACTTTCGTACGTCTACGAATGTCTTCGTTTCTGACACAATCACGCAGAGAGACTTAGCGCATAGCCCTCTCCATAGCTCGTTGCGTGATTTTGAGCTTTCTTTTATAAAGTAAGTTTAGAAAACTTAAAAACCTCCAACAAAAGAAACGGATGAATCGATTTTGATGAAAGATAAGAACACAAGATCCCAGAACCCTCTTTCAAGTAAAAAATTGATATAAATTGGTTCATCCGTTTGACAGCTACGATGCCACAGACAGACACACAAACACACAGATACATATGTATTATACACAAGCTAAACTTATAACACTGCTTTTTGGGTCGGGGGTTAATACAGTTGAAAATATGATCGCCAAAAAAAACAAAACCAGCGAGTTCTAAATGAAGACACTGTTTTGACTTCTGTTTTCATAATTGTATTTTTTTTTACTTGTATTGTGGTTGATGCTATAAGATTGTAAGTACATAAAAATCTTCTTTCTTTATTTATATAATCTCTGACGTGATCAAGGGTAATTGAATAAAATAATTGTAGCTCTATTAACAAGTCTTACATAGGTATTCATTGTATTTATAATATACAGTTGTAATATACAGTTTTCAAAAAATCTATTGAGTGTGTCCAACAGTAGACTTCTTATGCGTGATGAACAGATTAGATTTATCTGAATTATTTGTTTTAATTTTTAACTTTTTTAACAAAATTATTTTTCCCCTGAAAGACACAAAACAAAACAAAATAATTGTATAACATGCAAAACAAAAGAAGACCTCGAATATGCAGATATACTATAGCTATATACAAGCCATTTAGCCTTAATTTGTATAAAAACTGTCAGTTTAGTCGTACTTTGTAAGACGCTGGCGATAAAGAAGACACGTTTATATTAAAGGCCACACAAGAAAAAACTGCAATGTTTGTGTTGTAATAATTTACTTATTACTAGTAACTAGAATTAGTTATACCTATTTTTACAAATACATGGATACGAATAGGTTAGCTTGAGGCTCGCGCTTAAAAACGTAGTCATCATCATCTCAGCTGTAGGAAGTCCACTGCTGGACATTGGCCGGGACCATGCATTTCCAAAAAGACCAATTTTAAGCGGCTTTCATCTAGCGTCTTCCCACCACTTGTATGAGGTCATCAGTCCATTTCGTGGCTAGTCTTCCTACGCTGCGCTTGGCGGTGCGTGGTCTCCACTCGAGAACTTTTCGGCCCCATCGGCCATCAGTTCTACGTGCTATGTGCCCTGCCCACTGCCACTTCAACTTGCTTGTACTTTTTTAATATCCCTCAATAACTCAATGATTTTATATGTTTAAGAACGTTGTGATGCGCAAGAGATATAGCCGCGCACTTTAATCTCCACCTAAAGGTTATTGGAAAACTGAGAAATGAATTTGTTTATTTAGATAGAAGCTCTGGATAGAAGAAATATTTAAAAAAGTTTTTCTTTGTTATTGATGTTTTTTCACTACTCCGTCGCCAGTATTTAAGATATGTACCTGAATAGCATCTGTCAGCACATTTGCCATAAGGCATGCATAACGAACTATGAATGAAGTTCGCCTGTTTTCAAACTGTGCTAAAATGTCTCAAAATCCGGTTGTACATTCACACGATGCATTTCACTACTCTGTGCAACGGGCCACAGAATAAATCATAGTTCTAAGAGGCGCTTTCAAAGGAACTTGATCTTAGGATCCCGTGAGCGGACAGAAAATCTGCAATAATAAATAAGCTTTCATACGCCATGCTCAGAAATATACTACTATGTTATAGAAGCTTACTTAAAAGTAAGTTATTTAATTCCTAGGGCTAATATATATAAGATTATAATATATTGTGATCTGATTTTGGAATTGATTATAAATTTTATCCATGCCTCGATTATAAAATATTTCATATTTTTTACTTATCAACAAAACAAAAGTGAAACTCGCCATATGCTTGTTACAAAAATAACATAAAAATTCTCCAAATTCTCGAAATCGTTTAAATTCACCTTTCCAAGTCCAATGCTGATCATGTAGTCAGTGATGGCCTTGGGGGAGGAGGTTTTTATCTTATCATGTGAGATTATGTGACCTGCGAGGTGCCGGCTTCTGCTATGGTGCAGTGGCTCACATTCGCACAGGACATGTATGGGCGTTTCGTTGTGCGACGGAACCTGCAAGTGGTTGACATGTACGTACGAAGGATGCTTCAGGTGAGCAGGCGTATAAAATTTGTCATAGAGTTCAGAAGTAAAATTGTTTGCCAGAGTAACGTTACAAGCCCTTTAAGGCTAGTAACGTTACTCTGGAACAATTTTACTTTACAAGCCCTTTAAGGGTTGTAACGTTACGTTTTAAAGTTGCTTCAGTCGACTCGCAATCTAAGCTTATTACTTCAATGACCTCAACAATATTTAATTACTAGCTGTGCTCCTCGGTTTCACCCACGTTGTGAGAAATGATGGCGATGGTGAACGATGATGATGTTGATAAAATGTAGGGTATATCCTATTCCAGTTTCTCAGCTATCTCTGTACTCACAACTTTGACAATATTCAGAGAGACAGCTTAATTTTCGTTTGATAAAATTAGTTAGAATTATTATTATTTATGTAGTGTTCCCGAACATAATGAAGAAATTAATTCCACCATGCACTTTCACTTGCCAACACTTGTAGATACGTAAAACCACTTTCACAGATAGCTTTTCAACATTATAGTTTAAAAAACTGAAAAAAAGACTTCAAAATACACAATATAACACATACGCGACGTGCTGTTCACTTTTCTACAGGTACTTGGACTATATTTTTCCAGTTATTTTGTTATAAAAACCAAAGTAATGCATCGATTTTAATAATATTTATATGGGATTACTTCTGAAGTACGATCTACCAAATACAAAAAGAATCGTCAAAATCTCAGTAATCGATGAACAAACATACAAATAAAAACATACAGGCCGAATTGATTACCTCCTTTTTTTCTAAACGAAGTCTAACCAACTTCCGAGTCGAAATGAGCCGAAAAAAAGAAACAAGTATAAAAAGAAGGTCTCCAATTCTAGACCTACAAACATACAAAGAAATCCTTACTGTTCCTCCCAGACCTATTGTTATATGTCCTAGAATGTTGTTTAAACAATTCTATTGTCAGTTATGTCATATTGTATAACATCCGTTAATAAGCGGTCAACTTAACTTAAGCGGTAATCTGTATCTGGCCAGTAGTGGCGGCGCTACGATCGATTTTTCAGTTTACAAAAATGTAAATATGACAGACTTTTCAATATATCATTGTTAGTACCGTTTTCGCTCACCTATCAGATAAGATTGTAGGAGTATATTCATACGGGTCTAGCATGTTCTATGACGCGGTAAAGAGAAAGCGAGCCAGATGCAAATTATATGCAGCTTATAAATATTATCCTGTCATGTTGTGAGTCTGTGTAAAGGTATTTATTTTACTTACATATAGATAAGAGCATCTATTATAAAAAGTATAAAATTAAAATATATATATACAAAATTTCGTAAATAGTGGTTGAAAATATGATCTGTACCTACGCGAGTACTAATAAACATCCGGACAGAACAAAGAAAATTTTGCCAGTTGTTACAGAACTAACCGTTTGATCACTTTGCACACCCGGTCAATGAAATCGGTTTAGAAATGTCGAAGAAAACAACAACAACAACAAAGTATATAACTATATATACTAAAAGAGAAATAAAATACCCGCCTACTTAAAATATATTATAAATCTCTCCATAGAAACTGGCTGTTTTCCTGATGATTTGAAAAAAGCACTGATAAAGCCCTTGTACAAAAAAGGTTCTACAGAAGAAATGTCAAATTATAGACCCATAGCTATATTACCAAGTTTCTCAATTTTTTTTGAAAAGGCTATATACAATAGAATCATATCATTTTTAGAAAATAATAACCTTTTAAATACTAACCAATTTGGCTTTCGTAAGGGTAAAAATACAACGCTAGCCATTTCCAAAATGCTGAATAAAGTTTGGGAGGAAATAAATAACAAAAAAACAGGAATCGCTCTTTTCATAGACTTATCCATGGCATTTGATTGCGTTATTCACGAAACTCTCCTAAAAAAACTAGAATCAATAGGAATCAGGGGAACGTCTCTAGCCTTATTAGAATCGTATCTTAGAAATAGATGCCAAACCACAGTCTTAAATTTCTATAATAAACATAAAAAAATAATAGAGCAAGTGCAATCGGCATACAAATACATAAACCAAGGAGTACCTCAAGGCAGTATATTAGGGCCGTTGTTGTTTCTTATCTACATTAATGAACTTCCTAATCATTGAAAATCTTTGCGTCATGTTTGCAGATGACGCTACAATTTTCATATCACAAAATAATTTATCCCTTACTGATTTTGAACTAAAAATTAATAACACCATAGAAGTAGCTACAGATTGGCTCAGTTCTATTAATTTGAAAATAAATACTAATAAAACAAATTATCTGCAATTCAGATCTTATAAGAGAAACCCAATAAAATTAAATATTGCACACAATGGAGAAAAAATTGACGAAGTTAATGAATCTAATTTTCTAGGTGTTACGTTAGATTGCAATCTTAACTGGAAAGCCCATGTCAGTAAAATTAGTAGCAAAATCGCAAGCTCTTGCTATGCATTAACTATAGTGAGCAGTAATGCATCCAAAGATGCGGCAATAACTGCTTATTATGGTTATATTTACCCCCATCTCAGCTATGGTATCATCTTTTGGGGTAATTCTGTAGAATCACAGTCAGTTTTTCTTCTACAGAAAAGATGCCTCAGAAATATTTTTAAAATGAAAAGTACAGATACTCTCCGAAATGTATTTAAATGTAATAAATTTCTTACTCTTGTTAGTATTTATATATTAGAATTATGCATATTTGTACAAAATAATAAAACTATATATATTTCAACCATTTATCTAGTCGTGCTGATAATTTGCGTACAAAACATAAATACAATCTTTGCGCTCGCCAGGTAAATAATAAGATGTATGCAAGAAGTCCGTTTATAAATGCTATTAAAATATATAACAATCTCCCTGTAAAAATAAAAATGTTAGATGGCAATAAATTCAAACTGAGTTTAAAAAACTGGTTGATTAGTAAGGCCTTTTATAATCTCAATGAATATTTTGATGGAGATGTAAATGAATAAATAGGTATGCAAGTTATGTAGTGTGTATGTATATCTCTTAGGTAAATACTTCTCTTTTCAAATTTTAATTTGTAAGTAGGATTAGAAAGATCTCATAGCATGTATTAGAATTATATTCATTGTTAATAAGTAGTGTCTATAATATTAATGTCAAAATATATATACTGATAATTGTTATTGTATGTTCGTAAAGGACAAAACTGTTGATACTTTATTAATTATTTTAACATCATTGTACACAGTTTTTACAATAAATATCTTCTGATTTCTGATTTCTGATTAACAACATTATAAAGAACGCTCTCGACCAAAATAATTAAATCAAAATCAAACGAATGGATCCGTTTGAGAGCTACGGTGCCACAGACAGGTTCACAGATACAAAAGTCAAACACACCTCTTATTGGGCCGGAGGATAAAAAATGTAGCCTAAATACATAAACTACTTTGGTTACTAATAAAAAAATTGATGTCTAAAAACAAAAACACTCAGTATGGACAGTGGCCGATTTACACTTTTGCCGCCAGTAGGCTATTAAATTTTTCCCGCCTCGGGGACGGCAAAAATTTTATCCTCTGAAATCTGCCGCCCCTAGGCTGTGGCCTATAGGGCCTATTGACAAATCCAGGACTGCATATGGAAAAGAATCAACCACACGACCTTGTCGTAGAACACTTAATACATATTTTTTAGAAACAGGGGTCACTCAGATAACCTTACACTCCAACGAAATAAAGTCATTGAATATGTGATAATAATAGCTAGCTGATTTAAAATTCAACACACGGTATTAATTTAAATGAAAAATGTAAGGAACCCGGAGCCACATCACAGCCGCATGCTTGATATTTATGTACACTCAGCGGCAAAATTTTGCACGAGTCTGCGAATGTTTTGATACTTGTCGACTTGAGAAGAAGGTTTGTTAAAGAAAGGCACTGATTTGAGGACTGTTCGTAAATTATGTAAGCGTAATCATGGTAGGTAGAATAGGGTGACCATGGTTTTGTACTAAGCAGTACTAAGCAAATATTTTATAAAATGTGTAACTTGTTTTATGCCTTTTCTGTTTAACAAATAATATTACTGAATGCCTGACTGCAACATGATGCCTATAAAATTCATAGGTTGAACTGAACGATGAACCTTATATTAAAATATTAATAGTAAATTATATAACGCACGCGGAAGAATGTGGTTTTAGTTAAAGTTTGTATGCAGAATAGAAAATTATTTAAATACCCACCTAATTAATGAATTAAGGTAGAATTTCAACCAATCGATAAATCATTAGTACATAATATAAATATAGAATTCGTATATTAATTAGAGCTATGTATATATTATATATGTTAAAAATCTCACATATCGTTACTTACTCGTATATAATATAACATATATATGTGTGAAATGTCCGCAAAAAAAACAATACCACGTAAATCGAATTCGCTTAGTTTTCAGGAGAGAAAAAAAAACTGTTTTCTATTTGATTTTTATATTACAGAAATGTGTGATGTAAATCCAGGAATGATTACTAATTAATCAGAACTGTAGTGAACTAGGCTAAATATTTTGTAATTAAGATGCGCTTCGAGAATACCTATATATATATAAAAAGTCACAGGGTCAATTTTCGATTGGTATACAAGCCACGATATTAAGTAAAGTTACAATAACGCTTTACGCGACCGAAATGGACCAAAGTCAGCATAACAGGAACTCGACATAAAGGGAAAATGTCCTGCCTCGTCCAGCGTAGCAGCGTGCTGGTGGTCACCCTACAGCTCAGTGTGAGTAGTTAACACACAAGTTTCGCGACAGTGCGGTCACAGTCGCGGACCCTCACCCACACATCGACTGTATATATGATTTAATATATTCCTACGCGAATGTGAATTAAAATGTGATTGTTCTGTGATAATAAATATGTGACGTGTTTTTATTTTTATTTTTAAGGATATTTTAAAGGTAAGTTTCGGTGTAATTTGTTTTATGGTCGATTTTCTTTTTTATTATTTTGATTTGCTTGTTTTACTAAGGCGTTTTCTTTTCGTTAAAGACTTAAAATAATATGTAGATGATCTATCTATACATATAAAGTATGTTTTGTCATAATGACAATAGGAAACAAATGACATAAATAAACCAGAATTACATGATGATGATCACCATGATAATGATATTAAGTTATTATTAGTATTTTATCAGACATTCATCGTCATCATCATCTCAGCCGTAACAAGTCCACTGCTGGACATAGACCTCCCCCCATGAACTTCCAAAAAGACCGATTGGAAGCGGCTTTATTAGACATTATTTTTGTAAATATAGACATATACATAGTTGGTATTATTTATGAAAACAACAAATATAATACATTATATTATCTAAATAAAACTACATAAATATTACTAAAATTGAGTAAGTTGAGATCATTTAAAATATCCAAGTACAAATAATCTCCAATTTCAGGCAAAATGCTCACAATACTGACAGCTTTTCCTTATTTTTAGGTTTCCGTACTAAGGGTGCTCCAGCCTATTCGTGGGGCTACAGTGTCTGTCTGTCTGTCGGCTGTTCTAATTTTTTAATTAATCTTTTGAACGGTGACACATACCAGTCATAATTCTTGCGTAATAAATTTTTGAAAAAATAGTGAAATTATTGCGCAAGATAAAATCTCCTTGTTGATTCCACAAAAAAGAAACGAAAAATGACAAGTGAACATTACTTTGACAGTTGGTGTCATGTGTCATGTGTACATTAACTTTGAATAGTGTTAAAACCTCTTTGGATAAAGAAAATAGGTCTATCACACTTACTTATTTGAATTTGATAATATATATGAACGCTTAACATTTCAAGCTATTCCTACTGTAGAAAATAAGTGAAATTACAAAACAAATATTTTTAGATATAAATCACATTTTGCCGAGTAATTAGTCCTGGTGTTCATGTATTGTGTCATACATACATAGTAGTTCGGAAGCTTCGGTGTGCGAGAGAAGCTCGCACTTTTTTAATTTTAAATATTAACTCGACAGAGACCGGGGTCCGTGATCTTTGTAGGATTTACAAAGTATTCATAATTTATAAATGTTTACTGTTAACTTAGTTATTATGTTTGTGAAATGTCTAACTTGTTTTTTTAAGATAGGCAATACGTTGACCATCAACTCACGTTGTTTTAATATCATCATCATAATCATCATCTCAGCCATAAGAAGTCCACTGCTGGACATAGGTCTCCTCCATGGATTTCCAAAAAGACCGATTGGAAGCGGCTTGCATCCAGCGTCTTCCCGCCACTTGTATGAGATCATCTGTCCATCTCGTGGCTGGTCTTCCTACGCTGCGCTCGTCGGTACGTGGTCTCCACTCGAGAATCTTTCGGCCCCATCGGCCATTAGTTCTACGTGCTATGTGCCCTGCCCACTGCCACTTCAACTTACTAATCCGTTGTTTTAATATACTCGTACATAACTATATAACAGTCAATGATGGAGCACGTTTACTTAAAGAAACCAGATTCAACTGCGATTTAAAGACACCCAGATTATATATTTCAATAATGAATATAGTTTAAAAAAACCGGACAAGTGCGAGTACTACTAGTAAACTAGTAGATAAAAGGGGGAAATCATATGTATTTTTTAATATAATTTTTATTTTTCCTTAAACCGAAAAATATACATCGTAAAAATATTTAAAAACCTGTTTTAGCTAATGCTACTGAAGCTCTTTCATATGATACCCCACATGATACGGTAAATTCACTTTAAAATTTGGACCTTTATTCCTTGCATAAAGACACTGTTTTTTTGTGATTTAATTAAAAATGTCCAGTTTTCGTTTTTTTTCCTATATGTGTACTCTAACACAACGCTTCTTGGTCAAATTTCATTGTTCTAGGTCAACGGGAAGTACCCCATAAGTTTTGATTCCCTTGTGAGTGTCGAAATGTGCGTTTTTTTACGATATATTCTGTAACTGTGCTGTAACTTTTTTTACGAAAACTTAGAAACTTTATTTTTCTTTCTGCAGCAAGATACTATGAATCTGCGTATATGGTTTTAATTTCAACTCGATACCTTCACGCGTTCCCGAGGTCTTGACACCCGACGGGCGGACAGACGGACAACAAAGTGATCCCATAAGGGTTCCGTTTTTTCCTATTGAAGTACGGAACCCTAATAACGGAAATATCCGATCAGCTACTTACGCAATTTCATTTACCTATGAAGTAACAAATATAAATAAATATGGAACCAACTAGGGAGCTTTCTTTCACCAATTCAAGAAACACAAAAATAGGTTCACGATTGGCGGAGTAATTCGTGTACATAAGAAAACATATATGCTACGAATTGATAACCTCCTCCTTTTTGAAGTTAGTGAAAAGTACGACCTAATTGAGAACTCCTTTTTTGAAATCGGTTGAAAAGAACCGCAAATTAAATATCATAAATAATATTGTAGTAGTTATTTGTAATTACGGCCATCTCTTTCCTGTTTACCTAGCGGGACTCCCTAACCAGATTAGGGTTTTTTGGGTTTCAGGAAGTAGGTATGTGATATGATAACGAGTATGTGTAACTAATTCTCATTCTGACAATGGTGGATTAACTTCCAGTTTAGATGTTATGAGCAACCGTGTAAAGAATGTATTGTTGAGAAAAGTTTTTTTAGGTATATAGTAGTGTTACGAAAAATTCAATTCAATTCAATTATTTTTCTTTAGCCAATTTCTTTATTCTATAGTTTACTCGTAGAGACCAGATAACCACAAGCTTGTTACTGGGTCAATAGTAAATGCATATTAATTTGTTATTATAAATATATGTTACTCTATAAGTCCGAACTAAGTACGGATAATCCCAAGGATACTGCTTACAAGGAATATGCCTTCCAAAGGAGATTACTCATTTCGCATACACGTTTGCCCCAAACAAAAAATGCATAAAGCAGTTTAAAATTTGGACCCTCCTTCCTTGCTTAAAGACCCTATTTCTTTGTGATTAAATAAAAAATGCCCAGTTTTCGTTTTTTTTCCTATATAAGTGTACTCTAACATAATGCTTCTTGCCAAATTTCATAGTTCTAGGTCAACGGGAAGTACCCCATAGGTTTTGATTCCTGTGTGAGTCTCGAAATGTGCGTTTTTTACGACATATTCGGCTGTAACTTTTTTTTTACGAAAACTAAGATTTTTTTTCTGCAGCAAGATACTATGGATCTGCGTATATGGTTTTAATTTCAACTCGATACCTTCACGCGTTCCCGAGATAAAGGTCTTGACACCCGGACGGACGGACAGACAGACGGACAACAAAGTGATCCTTTATGGGTTCCGTTTTTTTTCCTTTTGAGGTACGGAACCCTAAAAACTAGACCAAAGTCGGTTCATCCGTTCGAGAGCTACTATGCCGACAGACATACTGATAATACAGATACATACTTCAAACTTATAACACCCTTCTTTTTGGGTCGGGGCTTAAAAAACTGTTTGCATTATTTATTTCCATGTTATTTTATTGAAATAGCTATATTGCGACGCATGAACGAAATTTGAAATGATTTGGATCAGGAATGAGCAGTTTCCTTTTATATCTCTAGCAATGTATTTATTTATAGGTTTAGTCAGTCAGGACTTCGAATTTCATAATATATTTATTGCTACTATACTATATTTACTAAAGATTTCAAAGTAGGTACATAATTTATTAGTGTATTCAAACATGGGTTAGTTATATTTATGACTGGAAAAACAGGTTTTTGAATTCTCAAGGCTTTCTGATCTCAATTTATCCTTTAAGTTAATTGACCGAAGACAAAACATTTTCTACTACTATTTGTAGATCAGACAGCTCTAATGTAGGTACAAATAATATACTAGATAAATAAATAAAATAAATAAATATTTGTGGACATTTCACACAACACCATCGAGCCCAAACTAAGCAAAGCTTGTACTGTGGAACTAGATGGCTGATAGAAAACATATATACTTTTTTTTTGTAAATATATACATATGATACATAGAAGCACCCAGACACAGAACAAACAACCATGCTCATCACACAAATGTTTGCCCTGGGTGGGGATTGAACCCACGACCTTTCAGTTCAGCAGGTAGACGTAAACACACTACCAACTGAGCCACAAGGCCAGTCCACAGGGATAATTTACACATTTGACAAAAACATGAAGTTGTAAACTGCACGTAAATTGATACCTCTTTATCTCTTTTTAACCAACTTACAAAAATAAGGAGGCCGCACATTTTTGTTGAGTACTGCACAGGAATGGAATTCTTTGGAATTCTCTGTTTCCTGAGACCTACAATCTTGGAATTTTCAAGACTAGAGTGAATAGATAAATCTTCTAGATCGACGAGCTCCATTCTCTGCCACGACGTCGCTTAATATCAGGCGATATACCCATTCACTCTAGCCTTGAAAATTCCAATATTGTAGATTTCAGGAAACAGAGATGGCGGCAAAGAATTCCACTCCAGTGTAGTTGTGCCCTAAGCCCTACAATCTGAGCATCTCTAAACGAATGTGAATGCATAGGATTTTTTGGACAAGCGCGCTCTATCTTAGACTTTGTCTAGCAATTATGAGCCATTTTCACATAAAAAACTAACTTACACCTGAAAAATAACGCCTCCTTATTAAACAGTGGGTTAACAGCGATTACACTAATTGATTTCAATAGCATTTTGCTAGCAACTAGCGTCTATACGCTGGCATTGTTACATAAACCCACAAGGTCGAGTGTTTGTTTTCTTTTCTAATCTTTCCACCGAGTTTCTTTTATTTGATAACGTGCAATAACTCCCTCTGTAATTTTGTAATGAAACTCTGGTATATTTTTATATTTAATCCACACAATAAGTGGATTTGTAATGATTGTGAAAGTCATTTATTTATTTATTTATTTATTTAGTACACAAAACAGAATATAGTTGATATTAAATATAAGTAAAAGAATGGGATAAGTATTGATCTAAACCATATTCCAACACAATGTGCACACAACATGTTCAGCATTACGAGCAGTACTTAAGTATAACAAAATACATAATATAAAATTTGGTAGGTGGTTAGTAAATCATGATGATGCATATTATTAAAAGTTATTGGTTAAAACTGTTTAACAATTTATCAATTAAAGTTTTCAAAGGTTAGTGATTGGAAAAAATAATTTTTCTGGCATCAAATTTGAATTTTAGTAAACTACCGCCGAAAATATCAATCGAATCCCGATAATCTTTAGGAATCTCATTATACTGGCGACACATCCTTACAATTGGATTATAAAAAGAAGTGTTGTTTTATAGACATGAAGAAAGAAAGTAGACGGAGTTGAGCAGTTACGCACTTTTGGAGTTATTTTTAAATTAATACTGGATAGCAAAGAAGGTGAATCTATGTGAGAGTGTAATATTTTAAATAAATATACAAAATCAGAATAAGTGCGTCGTGATTCAAGAGTTTGAAGCTTAAACTCATCTAGCCTTTCAGAATATTTTTGCAGTTTACGACTCAGCCCCTGCCTATAGCACAAAATATTCAAACATTTGCTCTGCACACGTTCAATGCGCTTTTTGTGTACGTTATAATGCGGTGACCAAATGACAGAGTTATATTCTAAAACGCTACGGACTAAGGTGTAATACAGATTTAGAAAACTGCATGGATTTTTAAATTTTTTAGTGATACGGGACACAAATCCTTAGTACTTTTACTTATGATATAATCATAGTGATCCCGGTTAAACAGTTTTAAACACTTCTAAAAAGGAAAACTTCTCAATTTGTCGGTATCTTTTTTTTATGTATGTTCCCCGATTACTCGAAGACGCTGGATCGATTTGTTCTTCAAATTGAAAACTTCTCACAAAAAAAAATTATTTGAAAGGGTATAACTTCAAAGGTGATCCCATAGAAATTTTATCAAAATAGGTTCAGTATTTTGGTTTTTATAACAAAATAACTGGATAAATATGTCATCCAAGTAAATCGAATTGCGTATTTTGAAGTCGGTTTTTATAGTTTTTTAAACGATTACCCCAGGGTCTTACTTCATACAAATACTGAAAATTCAATCAATTGTAATACATATTTATCTGTATGCACATTTACTTTCACTAACAATGTTTTTATTTCCTTCTATACCTAATTATAATTGTAATATTGATTATACCTATAATTAAAATATGTGATACATGAAATTAATTAATATGTCATATGAATGAGTATATGGAATGACAAGGCTGTAATTAATAAATTCCATAGGTTATTTTAATAAATAAAAAACCGGACAAGTGCGAGTCAGACTCGCCCACCGAGGGTTCCGTACAAACTAGTAGATAAAAAGGGTGAAATCACATATTTTTTTATATTTTCCTTCATAAACCGAAAAATATACATCGTAAAAATATTTAAAAACCTGTTTTAGCTAATGAAGCTCTTTCATATGATACCCCACATGGTACGGTTAAAGGACTTTAAAATTTAGACCCTCATTCTTTGCATAAAGACACATTTTTTTTGTGATTAAATTAAAAATGTCCAGTTTTCGGATTTTTTCCTATAATATACTGTAATACAATGCTTCTTGCCAAATTTCCATTTCCAGTTGCCAAAGTTGTAGGTCAACGGGAAGTACACCATAGGTTTTGATTCCCTTGTGAATGTCGAAATTTGTGTTTTTTACAACATAACTGCTGTAACTTTTTTTTACGAAAACTGAGAAATTTTATTTTTATTTCTGCAGCAAGAGACTATGGATCTGCGTATTATAATTTTAATTTCAACACGATACCTTTACGCGTTCCCGAAATAAAGGTCTTGACACCCGGACAGACAGACAACAAAGTGATCCTATAACGGTTCCGTTTTTTTGAGGTACGGAACCCTAAAAACTATAATGTAAAATTTAATTGAGCTTGTGTTTGACAATAGAGGTGATTTGTGTAATTATATGTAGATAATTAATATTGATTGTTAAACGAAACACCTACTTACATGAAAGTAAAAAATTTAAAGGTCAAATCTTTAATCGCAGTAAAATAATTAGTAATTATTTTTTCCATAATGGACTGGGAGTAAAAGAAAAATATTGTGCCAGTTACCTACTTCTCTTCCGGGCCTACTGTAATAGTCATTGACAGGACTCGAGGGAAATTGACTCTAACTCTAACCCTGTAATGTCCTCTCCATTCCATATAAATCTCTAACTACGGTCAAATGCGGCGTCAAATGGGCTAAAGTGTATGCTCTCCCTGCCTCGTAATACGGGAAATAGGCGAGATTATGTATGAAGGTATTAATATATTTACTTAGATTTTTATAGCATACTAGGTGCGCTTTGTGGTTTTACCCGCGGTAACTGAATGAAGCATACATTATTTTTCGGAATAATACGTAGTTTCATCGAAATGAATCCAATAAAAAAACGATAAATTAGCTTTTTACAAGCTTTGTCTCTTGTAGACCGATTTTAATGTACTGGGTATTTTCTGAATGGCATTTATAGTGCAAAGGAAGCTTCTATACCTTGGATGAGACAATAATTATATTTCCTCCAAGTTCCATGCCATGGAAACGTGCAGTGCCGTAAATAGGGCGGTGCCACCGGTGCCCAGGCACAGGTCGTAGACTCTGGGGGCGCAAGAATGGCCAGACCAGGCAGGATTATTATTTATTCGGTTTGCTCCTGATAAGTTCCCGCTGCGCCCCTAAGGGCGCAGTCATAGAAGCTCGCACAGGGCGCAGAAAAGGCTATTTACGGCACTGGAAACGTGCCATTTCCAAAACACAAACCAATGATGGGCTAGTTAAGCCAGTAAATACTAAAGCAATGAAAATAAGCATAAGTAAGCACTATGTTGTGTTTTTATGAATCTTATGTTCACCAAAATATTACCTTGAGACTTATAATAGATGTAAAAACCATGGCTTGTTGTGTGGTACGATACGTCTGTAGCACATTACTACTTAGCATTTTTTTTTTAACAAAACCAATTTAAAAACAATGAGTTCCGTGAAATGGTTATGAACCATGTGTTCTTATATAGTGAACATGTGAATATATTGAATACATAACAAATTAGTTGTTTCTCATGACTTTGCACGCGTATAGAAGTAATTAACTCACCTGATGTTGCGACGTTGCGGTCTAGGATGAAACCCGCTTACCTAGCCGCTGCCGCTGGCTGCATCTTGGGAACATAATTATATGCATTTTTTTTTATTTATTCCATAAAATTCAAGTACTTATTACCAAATATGTTTAATCTAATATTACACTAGCGTGACGTCACATAAATGTTTATGGTGCGAAATGCAATAGTGGCGCCACCCTCTGTATGTCCTTTTTTATTTTTAATTATATATCTATCCGAAAATACCTACCCAGGAGACGTATTCCACATCTTTGCAGTAAACTCCACGAAAGTGGTAAGACAAAAGCGTTTCATTCGTATTTTTTGATTATTCACCATGAATCAATGACGCTTTGTCGGGCTTCTAGCCGTCCTGTAGTAAAACGGCTAAGGGGGAATGAGTTCATGTAGTCATACACTGAAGCAAATGCCCTTTTTATTATCAGGCAGTTGAAAAACTAATAAACGTCATCATTTCATGGTGGATAGTACCTACGCGAACGAAACGCATCATCGTGCGGACTGCTCAACTATGGAATGTTTCCCGAGTAGTAATCTGGGTGTTCTTAAATCGCGACTGAATTGGTTTATTCTAAATAAGCGCGCTCCATCGTAGATTCGTAGACTGTAACATCGTGAGTTAGCGGTCAAGCGCAAGCCTACCACTGAATCAAAAATACAATCAACTGGATTCTAAGTTTTAAAGTAATTTGTGGTTATTGTGGTGTGACTGGCCCACACTTTAGACTGTATGCGCTGGACACTATAGAACATTTCCTATTTTTTTTTTCCTTTCGAAAATTCAAGACAAAACTAGTTTGTGTACATATAATTCGTTGGTCATTCGTAAGCTAAGTACGTGCTAAAATAACTCAATAGTCAGCTTTCTTACTACTTTATCTATACTGAAGTCGATTAAAGCAAAACGCGTTTAACTAAAAGGCAATAATGTATTCTAAGGGTTTCGCGAGTATTAGTTATTACTCATTGGAATGAAACAAATTTTAACGGATTTATCGCATTATATTTTACATAATTTTATGACCGGATGTCATAAACGCTCAGACGCTCAGAAAAAAATGCCACTCACGGTCACCCATCCGAAGACTAACCGGTCCGTCCGTTGCATGACATTGGTGATCGTTCGAGAACACCTAGTCAGGCTACGCCACGAACGCTACGATGATCATATGGAATTAGGGTCCTGTCTGTAATTTCGCTACAAATGTTAAATGTGACATTTAACTTCCAGATGGTTTGTTGAATCGAAGAAGGAAAGAGAGAAGACAAGATGACAGAGGGGCAGGTGTACACGAAGCAGAGCGTCTCGCCGTTCTTACGACAGGTGTGGTATGGTGGAGGTGGAGGGGGGGTTGGGAGACGGCGATGATGAGGAAGGGTTCTTTTTAACATTTCACTATAATATTAGCATTTAGAACTAACAACGCTCTCTGGAGAGCTGAATGTGGCGAGGAATAAGGAAGGTAACAAAAGGAATTGAGTTAAATATCTAGAATGTATTGTATTGGAATGGCGTGGGAAATTCTTATTAGTACATTGTTGTCTTCAAGGTGACAAATAGAGATTTCAGATGATGATGATTTGATTAGAGATATTAACGACCTGAGATATTATCGAATAGAAATGAAATCAGATTTTTTTGTTGATACAACTTTAATTAGCAACAGATTATTGTAGTCGTAAGATATTAAAGACTCTTTTTCATAGTCCGCCTGGGAAAGTACCTACTACTGCCGACCTTTACCAGGCTGACTGATAGGCAGTAGTGTGCAAGCAATACCGTGTTCCTGATAGATACGCAATGCTACCAGCGAAATTTCTGGGCCTAAGTAATTTTTACATCTACAATCTCGGGGTGCCGGGCATAGTGCATTGGCGCGCAGTTTCAAACTGTTGTCTTTCAAAGGTGACTCTGAACTACTGAGTTATACTATAGGCAAGATAAAACTTAAAATCCGGCGAAGGACTTTATTGTCGTCGTTAAAAAAAAACGTAGTCCAGAAACTTAAAATTGACGCCTTTAACAGAAAACACTGATATTCTACATATATGTATATCCAAATCATCAAAATTAGTAAAGGCTTGCCCATTTAAAACAAGAAGAATAGTTTAAAAAACTAAAAAAACACGCTTCTCATCATCTCATCTCAGCCATAAGAAGTTCACTGCTGGACATAGGCCTTCCCCATGGATTTCCAAAAAGACCGATTGGAAGCGGCTTGCATCCAGCGTCTTCCCGCCATTTGTATGAGGTCATCTGTCCAAAACACGCTTAATCTTATCAAATTATTGTATTGTCATCGGTCCTTGATAAGTCTGCAAAGTTTGAATAAAATCTGACCGTTTGAAGTGGATCAAAATCAAGTCCAAATGAGCCACTACAAACAAACAAACATGCATACTGGCGAAGCTAATAAAAGTGTGATAAAAAATCGATTTTAGTTCTATGAACAAAACTTGTAATAAGCGCGATGAACTGACGATAACATAAACATTACTCGACTTCTAAAATTTTGACTGAATCTACAAACGTGAAAGTATGAAACATTGAAGATGAACTTAGATAATATCTTGCGTTGAGTTCGCATCATACGTCTCCAACAATAGTGAAAGTGGCATTCGGGTCAATATTTCTAAACACATTGTTCTTGTCTTATGCTGGGTACAGACTGGTGAAATGTAACATGCAATGTTACGTGGAATGAGAATACCATCGGTGTGGACTACTGCAGTGGACGCAGCGCGCTCACAAACGGTGCGTCATGTGAGATTGCTAATAACACGCGAAGATAATGGAATGTGATTATCAATAGCTCTTCTCAATCAAATTCTTTCATTGCTTGTTACATTACATGTTACATACATTTCATCAGTGTGTACCCAGCATTTTTTTTTTTAACAGCCCTGTTTGTACAAACTGGCCCACAGCTGGGAACGGGCCATCTTCTCATTGTGAGAAGGGTTAGGCCATAGTCTGCCACGCTGGCCAAGTGCGGGTTGGCAGACCAGTATTATTAGCGTATAAATTGACATTTAATCTTAATAGGTCGCGCATGATCTGAGATTACCAGCTGTTTGTCTAAAATGGGCCTGATTAGTTCCGACCATTGTTTTGTTCAATGGGAGAATGGTAAATAAGCCTATTAGCAGGTACCTTGGCATTTAATTCTCAGTGAATTGCAATTTTGACGCTTTGTTAATTAGCGTAAGGAAGTTATGGTGATTAGTGTTCTAATTGCAGTCTTGGGAAAACGATGACAGGTGTTTTAATCAGCTATGGTTTATTGGGTTGGGTTAACACTTCACGTTAGCTTCCCCACCATTTTTTTTTTTTCTTCCCCACCAGATTTCCTGTGTCGAGAATGCCATAAAACACACGCAGACACTAACTACTGTAACAACTGACACCTATATTTATTCAAAAGGAGATCAGAATCAAGATCAGGACATCTTACAGGTGGCAGAAAGATGCTGAATACAGGCCGCGTGCGAAACGGGTTTTTTGGAAAAAAATATGGTTGTCTGTAAAGTCGGTTTACGGACGATAATTTTATGAGATAACGATGCGTCACAAGCCGAACGTTTAGGCCTCATTTACGGAGACGCGTGGCGTCGCGCGTCGCGTGTGGCGTGGCGTCTCGCGACGCGTCAGACGTTTTTTTCTGTTTACGGAGCGGCGGCGCGTGCAGCGGCACGTTACATCGCACGTGTAAATACAAACATATAGCAATATTCGATCTTGTTTATAGAGACGCGAGACGGAACGGGTGGCGGTGCCCACCGCGGGCACCGCTGCGGCGCACGCGGGGCGGGGTTCAAACCGATACCGACTCCGACTAGTTTTAGTTTAACTAGGCATCGCTTCATCGAGAATTGACGCTACGTGCGCCGTGGCGGTGCACGCCGCGTGCGACGGTGCAGTGCACGCCGCGTGCGACGGTGCGGTGCCAGCCGCGGGCTCCGCCACAAAAAACGCTTCATTTCAACAGATATGTGTAAAATCGCTTCTCCGTAAACGCACTCATACAACGCCTTACGCCATACGTTTGAATTCAATGCGGGCCGCGCCGCACAACGCGACGCGCGACGCCCCGCGTCTCCGTAAATGAGGCCTTAGGCCGATCGTGCCTCTTAATCGCTTGTTCCGCGATCTCGCTTGCACACTCAGCTCAGGCGGATCGTGACACTTTTTCGTGCGTGCAGCCGGCGTTCATCGATTTATAAGACGGTATCACGTCAAAAAAAATATTTTTATGAAATAAAAGAAACAGATTCTTCTTCTTTTTGCAACTGTCATAGCTACCTATTACGTCTATCTTTATCTGACGTACGAGACAAGGTATACTTGCATCCTTGTTCAAACGTATTAGTGGTGTTCGTGGTATTTACTAGATGTTGTTATTTTTCCAGCTGTTGGCAGTAAGCGGGGTAGTGCTGTACATGATCGGGACTGGCGCCAACATCGCTTATCCTGGGGTCCTGTTGCAGCAGCTCAAAGCTGCTGATTCCGTGCTAAAGTTGGAGCCACATCATGAGTCTTGGATCGGTGAGATATTTTTTGCTACTGATACTAGTAGTTCTATGAACAGTAGATAGCCCGGGAAAACATCGAACGCCCTTAATCAGAGAGGAAAGGAGAAAGAGACCAAAGCTTGCACCACGCAATATAAATGTAGGTATGTAAAAAAAATATTTCCAAAGGTTCTTTTGTATCCTTTTATACAAATGTCAAACTGAGTTAATAATGATTTCCACACTAAACTGAGCCTGTGCCGCGGAAATCTAATAAAGATGATATTATATTGTATCGCTTTTTGTATTTGTTGTTTTTTTTTTTTTTAATTTAATTTTATTCTCCACAGACACCAGGGTCCGTGACCGTTGTCATAATTACAAGCTATTGTTTACTAATTATCGTTACGGGAAAATGATTTTATTCTAATTTAAGTACTTATTACTATGTTGCGTGCATACCACGAGCAAACCAGCGACCCGCAAGCAGCATCCGATCACGAGTATGACGCATGTGCCAGCCATCGCCCTCCTCAACCATATGTTAGGGAAGAGTGTATTTGTAGAGTGTGTATTTGTTGCTTAGTATTTACCTAATGTTATGTGTGTTCCATAAAAAAAATTTCTATGTATATTATTAGCTATTAGACATTTCACATTTCGTTAAGAAAAAAAACACTATGTTATTCAGCGCCATCGTCAGACCCTTTGGAATGGCTCTCTGTTTTTGACAGCGGCAAAATACATAAACAATATAATTCACGTTTTTCCTTTTTTATGATGAATACTTTTCTTCATTATTGACAATCGCAACATTTTGTATTTGTTACGCATTGTGCTAAAGCGGAAAACCTCAAAAGGTAAGTTCGTAAAATAATATAGAAATATACAAAACAAACATACGTATACACTTGAAAAACATAACCCTCCTTTTTGCGCCGCAGTCGAATAAAATGGTTGTTTTTAATTCGGCTATTTTTTTTTTGGTTGCTCATGAACGGACTGTGACGATTATTTTTTTAACCCCGACCTAAAAAGAGGAGTGTTATAAGTTTGACGTGTGTATCTGTGTATATGTGTGTCTGTCTCTGGCATCATAGCTCTCAAACGGATGGACCGATTTTGATCTAGTTTTTTGTTTGAAAGAGGATTTTGTTGAGACTATTCTTAACTATGTTTCATCAAAATCGGTTCAGCCGTTTTTTGTCGGGTTTTTAAGTTTTCTAAGCTTATACCACAGACTTTGTATCTGGGAATCTGTGACTTATACTTATCCAAGGGCGTCGCCAAGGGGGGGCAAGAAGGGGCAGCTGCCCCCCCCCCTCCTCCTCCCCCTAGAGATTTAAAAAATGTTGCCAACTGCAAAGCAATCAAAGTCCTAAGGCCGTGCAATTGTACCTGTATCTACAATTCATATTTTTCTCATCCTCCATAATATTAACTTGCCCCCCCCTTGGGCCATAGGCTGGCGACGCCCTTGTACTTATCTAGAAAATTGAGTACGAATCTCACCCGTTCGCAACAAATACACATTTCTATGTATATTCAAATTCAAATTCAGTTCAAGTCCATGTTGTTAGTAGAAAAGAAATCTTAAATAAGTAGGTACATTAAAATATATAAGCATGCATTATAGTAAAAAGGAATCTAACAAATTAGAAGCAATGGTCAAACAGGATATAGGTATTTTATTAATTAAGTTAATGCTAGCTCGATGTAAAATCACAATTCAACCAGAGAAAGAACCCAACAAACAAACGTATAAATTTATTAGATTTTTATCCTCATTTCATGTATCACATATTTTAATTACATAATCATAAAAAAAAAAACAATAACACAATCAGTAATTTCATTTCGGCCCCATCGGCCGTCAGTTCTACGTGTTATGTGCCCTGCCCACTGCCACTTCAACTTGCTAATCCGCTGTGCTACATCGGAGACTTTCGTACGTCTACGGAACTCTTCATTTCTGATTCGATCTCGCAGAGACTCCGAGCATAGTCCGTGTTCTAAGTATAATAAAAAAATCTAAAGCCTTTTCTAGGAATCATGGACGGACGATACCGATAATAGTCTCTAGAAAAAGAAAAATGTATTTCGATTCAATGTTCATGAAATAATGAACCCGCGTGCGACTAGAAGGAATTTTGCGAAATTCCTTTCCTAAAAAGGTGATTTCAAACCTAACTTTTTTACTTTTCAGCTATGTAATTAATCGACCAAGTGCGTGTCCGGCTACTTATTTTTTTTATAGTTGTATAAATGCCACTTCTTTATTCTTCTGAATTTTTTCACTACCTATCACCAACGCCTGGGGGTGAGAAAGAGACAGGACTTAGCTAAGCCGCGGACAGACAGACAGACGGACAGGTGGACAAGGCAAAAGTCCCCAAAACTACGAAAATATAAGGTTTTGAAATTGACTACGGAACCCTAAAAATTCCAGGCCTCACCCTAGTGATTTATTTATGTTTTAAGTTGTAATTAAATCTAAATATAGTGAACTAAGTACTATGCGTGTGCGTGCGTGCGTGCATATGTGCATACATATAAATAAATAAATATTTGTGGACATTTCACACAACACCATCTAGCCCTAACTAAGCAAAGCTTGTACTATGGAACTAGATGGCTGATAGAATACATATATACTTTTTTTTGTAAATATATACATATGATACATAGAAACACCCAGACACAGAACAAACATTCATGCTCATCACACAAATGTTTGCCCTGGGTGGGGATTGAACCCACGACCTTTCAGTTCAGCAGGTAGACGTAAACACACTACCAACTGAGCCACAAGGCCAGTCAAAAATATTTTATAATATGAAATTATAAAATATTTTTTGTAAGACAACGCTCGGGTGAGATTTAACAGATAAAACTACTTACATAATTTAAAAAACTCGTTATGCCACTACATAAATGCATAATATGACAACAGCAACTAGTGCTAGGTTTACAAAATTGCCCGCAAATAGGCATCATTTCATGGGGTAGGTATACATACAATAATGATATTATTACAGCCAGGCTAGAGATTGCAGGTCATTACGGGGCTTGCGTCAGCACGGGGGTCAAGGTACGCTGGAGGACTCGGGGGCGAACTAGACTTGCATATATTTTATTATATTTAGGTATTTAGCTTTTTACCTGATTATGCAAGTGAGGATTATGTTTCTATATTACCTCCTACTAAACGGCTTGACTGATTTTGATGTACTAGGCTATATTTTTTGTAATAATAATAATACAACTCTCGCAAAAATAAAATAAAATTGCTTTTTCGTAACCTCCAACGAATGTTTTTAAATGACTTCCAAAAAGAAGGAGGATATAATTATTATTTTTTTGTATGTTTGTTCACCGCAACTGCTGCATCTGTATCAAGCACAGGTCCGATCGTGTATGGAGTACTGCTGCCACTTTTTTGATGGATCAGCCAAGTATCAGCTGGAAGCTTTAGAATCAGTGGACCGGCGAGCTGTGAGGTTAATCGGTGACGATAAACTAGATGCCAAGGAGCTACTTAGTCTCGAGCACCGCCGTAAAGTAGCATGTCTGTCTATTTTCTACAGGATTCATTTCGGGGAATGTGCGCAAGAGCTTCGCGAAAAGTCGGCGAATTACCACCCATTTCTCGTTGAAATGCCGTTGAAGTGCATTTTTTACGTAAGATCATCCATGGCGACATTGACAGTCCATATCTGCTCGAAAACGTCAAATTACATGTCCCTCATCGCTACCCCAGAAACATGATTAATAAAACTTTTGGCCGTCAAGTATATCGTACTAACCTCGGCTTGAACTCGCCTATGGTGCGCATGTGTTCATGTTCATGATATCGGCAGCAGCGTGGATATTTTCTCATGCACTCTAATACAGTTTAAGAAACAAGTTTTTGAGACATTAGCTAAAAATAAATTAAAATGTGCTTCCACATCCACAGTTCAATGTTATTTGATAGTTTTCTGTATTTTACTCTTTCGATAAATTTCAGAATTTTTTAGTTAATTTATTTAGATGTTAATTCAAAGTCTGTACCCTAGCAAGATAAGTTTATCACAAGCTGTGTATGCCTGTAAATGGCACATGTAACAGAATGTAATCATGATCAATATGTGTTGTACCTTATAATATGTGTGCTGTTGATGTACCTTAATAAATAAATAAATGAAATGCCAAAAATCCCTACTCAGTGATATCGATCCACATTCATGTTGAGTACTGCACAAGAATGGAATTCTTTGCCGCCATCTCTGTTTCCTGAGACCTACAATCTTGGAATATTCAAGGCTAGAGTGAATAGATATCTTCTAGATCGACGAGCTCCATCCTCGGCCACACCGTCGCTTAACATCAGGCGAGTTGGTGGGCCTATCTTGTATAAAAAAACCGATTACTCAGGCAATTGCGCATTGATGATTTTGATGATTCTTTTTGTATTTGTTAGGTCATTCTTCAGAGGTGGTCCCAAATATGTTTTATCAAAATCAATGCAAAGTACTGCATCGATTTTGATAAAACATATTTGGGACCACCTCTGAAGAATGACCTCATCATCCAAGCGCCTGTATAAAAGTGAACAGCAAGTCGCGTACATATGTATTGTATTGCGAATTTTGAAGTCGGTTTTTTCAGTTTTTTTAACTATAATTAGCGTAATAAACAAGTGATTTTACTAGAATTATTTTAGAATGCGCATTTATAATCTTTCACGGCTATTCTACGCATACTTTCTCACAAAAAACGTACACTCAACAGCGTACAAAGCGTAACGAAATCATAAATTAGACTGCGAAAATTGCTTTTCTGCAGTCGGGTATTTTGTTATCTTTTGTTGGGTATGTACTTGTTCTTTTGGATGGTGTAATGGGGTAAGAAATGATGTTATTGAAGTTTTCCTTTTGCCTCGTTTAAAACGCGACCGGGTTGCGGTAAACGTCAGTGACGTCGGAGAACATGACAGCCCACTCACTCAAACTACATCAATAGGTATGCTTGTGTGAGCACATTACGAGAGCGAGTGAGAAGACCACTACGATACTGTGTATGATTGCAGTCTTTTTCACCTCATTTGCGCACCGTTTTGCGTATGGTACATTGAAATCGCTGTATCTTCGTAATTTTTCCTCAATTTTTAATATTTTTTCACTGAAATGATTGGATCCTCTTCTCGACTATGCTGACGCTTGCTATCTAGACCTAACTCAGGAGCAATTTGAAAAACTTGAGCGCCTTCAGAATTTTTGCATAATGTTTATTTTTGGTCTCCGGAAATATGAGCACGTCTCTATGTACCGCACTCTCCCTATCCGTCTTCGCCGGGATTCTCACATACTTAGTCTTCTTTACAATATCCTCTTTCTTCCTTCTTCTCCTTCATACTTAAATTCTCGTTTCACCTTTCTTTGTGACACCTATTCCAATAGTCTTAGGTCGTCAACAAACCTTATTCTGTCAACTCCTACTCACATAAGCTCCCTGTTTTATGGTTCTTCGTTCTCCGTGCGTGCTGTTGCCCTCTGTAATGAACTTCCGGTAGCCATCAGGCGTGCGCAGAGCGTGGAATCATTCAAGGCTCAGGTCAGAAGCCATTATCTACCCAAGATTTTGTAAATTCATATTGTGTGCATTCGTTATAATTGCTGATTTTATTTATTGTATATTTTATTTGTGTAAGTTTATGTATAAACTCTATAATTATGTATGTATGTATCTGTGTATGTATTATTATTTAGTAAGATAAATAGTTTATTTTAAAAATTACTTATTTTCTTTTCTTAAACTTAATTAAATTAAATGTTAAATTTAAATTTATTCTGTATTATTTCTGCATGTCTGCACGTTTATAAATTATATAAATTAATATTATTATTTGTTTCACATAACTTTATGATCTGAGATCACGATTCAAATAAATTATATAATTATGTACAACTAGTTAGGAAATAAGTGCATTTTATGTAAGCATGTAAGACGGAGGGCTCTGGCGCCAGTAATACAGTTATTAATTAGTTCTGGTGCCAGATAGAAATCAATTACAAAATTTTGAATAATCTCTAGAAATGTAAATATTTTCATTAGGTCTCTGGTATTTTGATAAAGTCTTTTCGGAAAAAAACATTAAAACATTTTCTCTTCTTTAAAAATTTTCAGACCTATTTTAGAAATTTCATACTTTGGTCCACAGTGAATTAATACTTTATATTAAATGTAATTTTATATCCTTTGCTAAAGCTTGCTTCATTTTGTGGAATGAGTCTCATCTTCTGCCTTTTTTTCTCTGTTTTGAGATTAATACATATAGTGAATGTATCATGTTTGTGGACCTACAGAATTTTTACAAATGCATAATATTTATATACCTAGAATAAGTTTAGTCATATAAATGTAAGATCTTTTGTTATTTCCTCTATTATTGAATAAAAATATATTATTATATTATATTATTATTTGTGGAAAAAAAATAAAAAAAAATAATAAAAAAAATTTGTTTATGAGTATCTCATGAATCAACACCACCTTTACATATACTTTTCCAACACATCCTAAGGTTGTCTGGAAGAGATCGCTTTTAGCGATAAAACCGCCTTTTGTGCCATTTTCTTATTTGTTTATTGTCTTATTACTTTATGTGGTGTCAATAAAGTGATATTGATTGATTGGATTACCAATCATTACAAATATGCACATAAATAAGAAATCTACACGAACTCCAAATCTAATATCGTTAACACAAACTACATAAGATTCTTCACAACGTATTTTATTTACAGCTTCCATCCTGGGCCTTGCTCTGATCTCCGGCATTGTGGTAGCTCCCTTCAGCCTGCAGCACCTCGGGAGAAAGCTGACCAACCAGCTCAGCTGCCTGCCAGCTGTAGGAGGCTGGGCCCTGCTGGTCGCAGCTAAGGGGCCTGAAGCTTTGTTGATCAGCAGGTCTTTACAGGTGAGTCTTTACTGTGTATAATTGGTTCATAATCATGCAGCACTTCGGGAGGAAGTTTTGTCAGATTGCGACTTGCAGTTCGTCTCGGACTTGTACCTTTAGCTTTAGACTGAAAGATCCTTTATCATCATCATCACCTCAGTCACAAGAAGCCCACTGCTAGATATAGGCATCCGTCATGGACTTCCATAAATAGTCTGACCTGACGGAAACGGCTTCCATCCAGCTTCATCCTGCCCCTTGTACGAAGTCGTCTGTCTATCTCGTGGATGGTCTTCCTACGCTTGCCGATGCGTGGTCTCCACTCGAGAAATTTTCAGCCCCATCGGCCATCAGTTCTACGAGCTATGTGCCCTGCCCACTGCCACTTCAACTTGCTAACCCGCTGTGCTAAAGATCCTTAGCAATAGATCTTCAGCTTGAAGGTAGTACCCATGCAGCACGGAAATCAAACACACAAGCTATCATAGCTTCTCTGAATTTGATTAATGAAATGTCACTAACAGGAACTTAGTATTTTATTATGTACATTCGATTACCAATGCATGATAATGACTCCCTATTACGGTTGACAAGTTTAAAAACACAATTCCACGGCCGTAGCCTAGAACTTCCATTTATCACTAGTATTACACATCCATTTACAATTTGTACGTCCGCATGCGTGAATTTAGTTGTTTAAAAACCTTCAGGTTATCTGAAAATGGGGCATGTAAAGTGGTTATATTTTAGTTCCTTAGTATTACGAGAATGAGTTACAAATTCGTTGTCTATCTGTCTGTCTGTACCTCATTTTTTCCCAAATTTCGTAATTCTAAAATATCTTCAACAACACTCTATAAGTTTGGATTTACTTGTGAGTAGCATTAAAAAAAAAACCAAAGTAAGGTAAAAATTTGTGTTGACGTATAAATTGTATCAATTTGTCTTGGTCATCTTTTTAGGGTTCCGTACCTCAATAGGAAAAAACGGAACCCTTAAAGGATCACTTTGTTGTCCGTCTGTGCATCTGTCCATCTGTCCGTCTGTCCGTCTGTCCGTCCGTCCGGGTGTCAAGACCTTTATCTCGGGAACGCGTGAAGGTATCGAGTTGAAATCAAAACCATATACGCAGATCCATAGTATCTTGCTGCAGAAAGAAAAATAAAATTTCTCAGTTTTCATAAAAAAATGTTACAGCCGAATATGTCGAAAAAAAATTGATTTCGACCTGACCTGCACGTATTCTTGAAACAAGTATAAGTTTAGAAAACTCAAAAATAGCTGAACTAATTTAGATGAAACATAGCTACGAACAGTTAATTTCAATGAGTCACTATCACGAAAACCTCAGACATCTTTAATTATGTAGATCAGTTAACAATAACTTTCTATATTTGCTTTTCTGAGCGTGAAACAAAAGTTGAAACAATTATTAAAAATATCGCAATTCAAAGTTGGCTCATTCCATCTTTATTGTCTGACTGACTTAATTGCAGAAAAAAACGAGACAAAAATGAGCGTTAGCCAACTTTGCACCACTACAAGAGACAAGAAGTAAGGTCAACCGGTAAACCGATCTTCGGTCCTAAGGTCCCAATCATCTCAATCGAGGCGTATCAATGTAAGGGACCCTTGAACTTACCGTCACATGTCGAGAATCGACCCTGTGACCCGAGAATCGAACACGGCTCGCGAATCGATCAATAACCCGCTCATTGCTCCAATTGAAATCAATACACTAACTGGAACCTTTGCTTCGACAATGTTTAAATTGTAGAATCGTGATTCAATACTATTTCCGTCTTACACGTACACTGAATAAGGACATGTCACTTTCGAGACGGGAAACAGAAAAAGAAAAAACAACAGAACACTGTTTAACTAAAATGCGCTTATTCAGCGTTTAGTACGACGGCCGGTGTTTTGCTGTTTTAGATTTTTTTATGTTAACCTACTTTGGAAGGAAGGAAGGATTTCAATTCGAGTTTTTGTTGGGTGTAAACCAATATAGAGCGTCTTCGCTAGTTGGTGACAATTTTTTTTAATAAAATTGTTTTATGGGACCACCACTGAAGCACAGAATATATTATCATAATATTGCTACTAATTTCAGTCTCATAGACTAAAATGTTTTGTACAATACTATTTAACCAATATAGTAAGTTTGATTTCATAGTAATTAACCAATTTTTAATTTAAACAAAAATTCGAAGAAAAAAAATTATCGTTATGCGTTTATTCACCGTATTCAACCTTTATCCATGTATTCTTTCAAATAGGACAAATAGTTTATCTCTTAAAAAAATCTAAAAAAATGTGTATGTACTGGGTAGTCCAGGTAGTCTAAATCCGTTAAAATGATTTAATTTCAAAAAGTCACGAAACTCTAAAAACCATTATTTTCAGTTCATTACCTCTCAAAATTTCGTCAATTTTTTCATCTACTGAATATAAACAACTCGTAATGCTCAGAATACGTAGGTACTCTTATTTTTAATATCTGCGTACGTTTTAAGCTATTTTACTAAACTTCCTTTTTCCAAATTCCAGGGTTTCGGCATGGGTCTCCAAGCTGCAGCAGCACCGATCACCATCGCAGAGTACTCGTCCCCAAAGCACCGAGGCGCCTTCCTCGCCACTATTGCCTTCTCCTTCGCAACTGGCATGCTCATCGCCCATGTCCTTGGGACACTGATGTACTGGAGACCAGCTGCCCTAGCCTGCGGAAGCTGCTACATCCTGTCTTTCATCCTGATAACACTGAGCCCGGAAACACCACCCTACTTAGCATCCAGAGGCCTCAGCGGCGAATGCCGCAAATCCTTCCGCTGGTTCCGTGGCTATGACCAAAACTCCGAGAAAGAATTGGAAGTTCTCCTCAACAGCCAAAAGAAAGTTCAAGTCGTGACGATTTCTACAACAAATCTGTCAATGACAAGGAGATATTTGAATATAGTGAAGAAACCGGAGTTTTATAAGCCGACTTTGATCATGATGTTTATGTTCATCCTGTTCCAAATGTCTGGAATGACTGTTGTTCCTTCGTATACCATTCCTATGATGAACGAAGTGACAGGTAACACAATAGATCCTAATATCAGTATGTTGATGGTAGATGTTGTACGATTCGTGACTGCTGTTCTCGCTTGTATCGTAGTCAATAAGTTGAATCGAAGAACTGTCTTATTCCTGGGAATTACGATCAGTGTTTCTTCTTTACTCGTCGCTGCCTTGCTTTTATACTTGCGTGATTTGGGTTACATCCCAGAAGAGTACACATGGACTCCTGTAATACCAACTCTGATGTACATCTTCGGAAAGACATTGGGAATACTTCCTATACCCTGGGCGGTAGCTGGAGAGGTATTTCCCTTACAGTATCGTAGCTTGGGAAGCGGTATTTCTGGTATGTTTTTATCGATCATGTTCTTTGTCGTGGTGAAGACTGCTCCGTCATCCTTTGAGACTATCGGCGTTAACGGAACTTTCTGTGTTTATGGAGTTTCAATTTCTGTCTGTGGATTGTTTCTATATTTTCTGCTCCCTGAGACAAAAGGGAAGACGCTCTATGCAATAGAATGTAATTTCCGAGGAATCAAGGATGAAAGTTCCCGTCTTGCTTGCGAAAATGAAAGGATGCTGGAACTGCAGAAGGTGGAAGGGGGATGATGGGAAGAAGGATGAAACTTGGAACGTTCTTCAGCTTTATGAAAGCTGGCCCCGTAGTTAGGAGAGATATTATAGACGAAATTTTAGCAGTAACGACTGTTACATAATATACTCAATGTTATATTACAGTAAATAAAAATCTTAAATGTTATCACGAGTTTTATTTACTAAAAAGAATAAATAATAAATTTCGTAGATTAAATTAGTTAATAATACCAAGATTAATACCTAAATTCAGTTACCTACTTAGGACAACATACCTGAATTTGCAGATAAATGGTATGAAAATTTATTCCGTACTTCAATAACCTCAGTATGGGCCAAAGTCTAACATTTTTATACCATGTATAAAAATATCTTAATATACTAATAGAGAATATGTGAGCTACAGCGTCTGATTTCGGTATTAATGCCATTTAGGGGCTGAACGCTCCTCACGTCTTCCGGAGACAACCCTCTAAATATGTCTTCAATCTCTTGAAGAGTTCTATCTTTAGTCTCTGGTAGCAAGAAGAAGACAAAAGTCAAAAGCACCGCTACGATACTCGCGTATAAAACATACGTTAAAGGTAACCCTATAGTCATTGTCAAAACTGGGAAACACTTCACAGCTACGAAGAAATTCAATGAAAGAGCTAAAATACTGATTCCACTTCCTAGTCCTCTGAATTCTAATGGGAACACCTCTCCTGATAACGCAAATGGTATAGAAGATATACCGACTGTTAATGAGAACATATAAAGTCCAATTAAGCCGATTGGTATCCACTGGCTGTCGAACGGTAGTTTATCATTTTGTTTCAAATATACGTAGCCAGCCTTTCCAAAGTATGACAAAATGCAGATGAAACCTGTACTGAATAGCAGAGTCCTTCTTTTCATGGCTTTCATGAGGTAAACAGCTAATAGATTGCATAAGAGACGTTCAACATCTAAAACGACCATCAAGAGCTTAGCGTTGGCTTCAGGTCCCACGACTTGCTCTATAATATCTGTTGTATACGAACTGATGACGTTAATTCCAGCGAACTGGAACATGGTATACAAGAAAAGCATGATGAGTATAGGCTTGTAAAATTCTGGCTTTCTGCAAGATTCATTGAAATATCTAAACGATCGTTTGATTTTCAGTTTCATCGGTATATTTTGTCCAGCCACACTCGATTTCCGAACCATTTTCTGTGTTGCTATCATTCTTTCCAATTCAATTCCTTGTTGCTCACTGTGTCCTCTCAACCAGTAGAATACCTCTTTGGCTTCTTCATACCTTCCTTTAGAAATTAGCCAAGAGGGCGACTCTGGGTTGTAAATAATACATAGAAGACTGATGAAGGTGGTAAAAGAACATATTAAAGCACATTGTTGCCAGCTAAAATACGTCCCAAGTGTGTGGCAGAATAGGACACCAATAGTTAAAGATAAAGAAACGCTTGTCAAAAACATGCCTCTATATCTTGGGTCAGTCATTTCACCAATAATGATTGATCCTAGAGGTCCGAGCATGCCCATAGCTACTCCTTGTAGGAACCTGGCTGCGATGAGACCAGCGACGCTGTTGACCAAGAGGAGTAGAAACCATCCTGTGAGAACGGGTAAGATGGTCAGTAGATGAGATTTTTTTCTTCCCAAGGTGTCTAAAATCATGGTGTTTATGATGTTGCCTACAATAAGCGCGAAGCCGACGATCGAGGCTGGAAAATAAATATTAAAATGCATTAAATTATAGACCCGTTTCTAAAGCTAAACAGGAGGAGGAGGGAATCTCGCAAGTTGTGTAAATTTTACTAATACTAGCTATACTGGATCTAGATATAATTGCCCAAATAATGTTTGTAAATTAACTGTATCCGTCGTTGTAACTAAGCCCAGACAGATTGTTATCTCCTAAATTACACTGTTTGACTTTGATATGATCTTATCCAATGCTGATGGAATCAAGTTTATGAGATAGAGATATTCTTGATCTAAATACCTAATGCTTATTAATCGTATTTATAGTGTATAATCGTGTTAATCTATTTTATGTGGTTGATAAAATTTCTTTCTTCGAACAAACTTTAATCATAACATATTTTGTAACGTTACCCGATAAATGTAAAATTTTCAGTTTCGGATATGACAAAGATATGAAAAAATTTTAGGCTTCTGTCTGTTTGTCTTAGACTTGAATGGCTGTATCTTTTGAATGGTAATAAATAAATAAATAAATAAATATTTGTGGACATTTCACACAACACCATCTAGCCCAAACTAAGCAAAGCTTGTACTATGGAACTAGATGGCTGATAGAATACATATATACTTTTTTTTTGTAAATTTATACATATGATACATAGAAACACCCAGACACAGAACAAACATCCATGCTCATCACACAAATGTTTGCCCTGGGTGGGGATTGAACCCACGACCTTTCAGTTCAGCAGGTAGACGTAAACACACTACCAACTGAGCCACAAGGCCAGTCGAACAATAATAGATACAAGTCTTAAAATTGGCAAGTTTGTAGGGTTTACTTTGATGCAAATCATCGAATATTAAAAAGTCAAGCTTGCGTAAAAATTTCTGAAAAAATGGAAAATTATTGTGCGGGATTAAACTTCCTTTTGAATCCACAAAAAAGTAAGTTCGTATAGACTGAGTGGCCAGCCCTAGTGTCAAAGTTATTAAGCCACCGTAAGGCCTCTGACCTAGATTAACGATTGCTGTTTTTAAAAACAAACAACAAACGAAAAATGACTATTCTGGAAAGAATTCCGGAATGAAATCGTGACAATCGAATGGCATAAATAAAAGGAACAGTAACTGACCTATCCAAGATTCCTCACTGGTGGTGGCGTGAATGTGCGACTCTGGTTTCCTGAGGGCGGGGATGACGATGGCAGAGAACCCGATGACGCAGCCATGACCCACGATGTTGATGGCCACGGATGCTGTCACGAAACACTGGAAACCAGACAGAAAATATGTTATTGGGAAATAATGGGTAAGCACAAAATTGGTCCTCAAGGTTTTAGTGGATTTATCGAGTATATTCTAATTCTAATTCTAATTTGAAGTGGGGGCGATAAGACCTGCACCGACGTCCCGCTTGGGGTGTATTGTGCATTTTCCCCCGCCAGCCTACTCAAACCAGCCAAGCTCCTTCAAATAACGAGCTTGGCTGGTTTGAGTAGGCTGGCGGGTATCGAGTATATTTTACATAATATAAAACTTTTGACGGATTTATCGCTTATATTTTCACATACTTAATTTAATTCTCAATAATACGTGATAAATCCGTTAATGTTTATTTTTTTACCTCCGTCCCTGAAAAGAGGGGTGTTATAAATTTGACGTGTGTATCTATGATATCGTACCTCTCAAACAGATGGACCGATTTTGATCTAGTATTTTTTTTATAGAAAGAGAATTTCATGGAGAGTATTCTTAGCTATGTTTCATCAAAATTGGTTCAGCCGGGTATTTTTTCGGGGGTTTTCGATTTCTTCTAAACTTATCCTTATTCGGAAACCGTTCGACATCCGATCTGCTGGAGGTTTGGGATCAACTTCCTAGCTTAGTCTTTGTTATTTAGAAGTGATATGATGTGCATATTGTTTATATTATAAACAATAGTACCTCTATATTAATACAATGAAAGAAACGGAAATCGTAGATCGTAGAAACGGATATCGTAGAAAACCAACATGTCTGAAGATACGTGAACTCTGTCAACACCACATTTGGACAGAGTAGCCTTATCCTTCTCACAATGTGAACTGCTGCTTCCCACGGCTGTGTGCTTCTCTTTGTGGGAAGAGCTTCGAGCACAGCAGTGGGACTGTTTATAAAACAAGCCTGATCTAGATTCGAGACTGAAACGACGATTTGATTTACGCGGAATATGTAACATTTGTAACCGATGTGGTAAGCAAGAATTTCAATAGATTTTTTAATTCAGAAAATTAAATTTTATTTTAAGAAAAAGTATTAATTTGGGATAAGGGAAGAACGTAATACGTATTCCAGGCCAAATGTTTGTCATCTTGAATAACTTATTGTAACGGGCACACGTGGAGGTATCGAGTTGAAATTAAAAGCACATACGCAGATCTGCACCCTTATTCAGATTACATTCGATTCGATGCGATCTTCGATATGGAGAGAGATCTCGAAGGATTTCACACGGTTTGCGGAATTAGCGATTCAGGTTTCTCGAATATCGAATAATTTTGACATTTCCATTCCATAAGGTATCAGCTGATCATCCCAAACGGTTCCATTGATTGAAAGCGGCATGTAACATGTCGATTATCAATCGATTAATCGGAAATTGTTTTTTTTGACTTGGAAAAACCAATTTTTAGATTTATCTCATGCTGCATGTCATTTTCGTGAAAGTGTAATTTTCGTCACGTTATTGTATTTTTACTACTGTAGTACCTACTTTTAAGACAGCAGAGTTATACATGTTTGATGTAATTTACATAATATATAGTATACCTACTATTATCAATTCTAATTTAATATTATTTATATGATATTGATCCACTATTAAATATTTGCACTTGAGAAATGATCGAATGTAATGGAAAATTGTAATTAATTTCTAAGGCCTTATTTACCTACATTCTTGCAAATAAATTTCATTTCATAAGTAAATTCAAACCAAAATTTATTCATTTGTTTGCTAAATGAGCAACGTAAAGACAAACATGAACCACACACTTCTCTCCCACGCTCCTCTCTCTATAAGGTAGTTGTTTTAAACAAGCACTAAAGTGACGTAATGTTACACAATTTGAATAATATAACTTAGTATTTGCTAGGATGATGTACGATAATTAATATGATTTGGATTACAATGAACGTCCACCGGAAAAAGGAATACGGGAGTCAGTGTAGGTCGAAAGCGAGAAGGAGGAATGACACCGGATGCTCTCCTAGTAACAACAAATAAAAATATATTCAACTTTTTACAAATCACAGCTATCACAGAACATCAAATTCCTTTATCTATGGAGTCGATAGGTCGGTTTAGAATTTGTAATATTGCCAACAAAAAAACATACAGTTGAATTAAGAACCTCATTCTTTTTGAAATCGGTTAGAAATATAAATGTGTGCTACTTCAACCCCAGCAAAATATAATAGACTTTCTTTAATAGCTCGCATTATTGACTGATCCCTGATTTAAACTGTAAAAAAATACGATTTTCTTACTTTTATTTGAAAATTAAAATTTTTAAACGCAAAAGAATCGAACTTTAATCGATTTTTTTAAATAGTGAATCGAAATCCTTAGCGGTATCAAGTCACTAAAAAAAATTTATAAATTTGACAGTTGCAGCCGTCTAGATTTTATTCTTTTATTGGCCACGATTGGCTCATTTGCCAAAATGATATGTTAAAAGTTTCATGAAAAATACAAATAATATAAGTTTTAGTCACAATCTCAAGTTACTTGGCTTAGATTATGACGAGATACTCGGTTGATAGTGAATCAAGTTCATGTCATGACTTGGTTACTTTACTAGGAGCTGTTAAGGACTTTGTAAGTTACAACGTGAAAAAGTATGTTTCATCACTCTCATTTCAAACTCGTGCGCGTAAACGAACACTAATAGATTAAAAAAACATCTTCTTTACAAAATCTTTATTTGAAATAACACAAGTTTATAATAATAAAAGAAAACTGTGACATTTTTAATTAAGTTCCCGCGATTAACCTACCGAATCGAATGGATAACCTTCGATAACCCTATTCACAAATTCGAATGGCACCAGTCGGTACCAAATCGGTAATGAACTCGTGTGACCGATAGGATAACATAGACAAGCTAGTTTTCAGAGTCAATTTCATGTTTTTAGATAGGTGATTCGTGATAGAAGTAAAAAAATGCTTAATTATGACCAACGACTGACAAAATATGTAATTTATTGCATAATATACATATAACTTGATCCATCATATTAATTATGGCATATAATTCTTTAGTAAATTTGTAGCTTCAATAAGTGAAGCATGCTTTGAAAATACCTTGTTGGTTGTGTGTGTGCATGTGTGTGTGTGATTTCAAAGTTCTTCTATTTTCTCTCTGTACTCGTGCATTCAATGTATTTGCCATTTATTAGTAACAAGTATAAAATATTTAATATATTTAGAGCGCCATGCGTGTAATCTGACAAAGCTCTCCAACTATAAAATATTACATTTTGAAACTTTGGAAATCATAATTAGGGGAATTTTAAAACCCGTAAAATCGGTACATTTGACTATTAGGTGAATATATTATGTCAAATTATGGAATATGGTAATTGAAAATATCAAAAAAGTGCTCTTATATTATTAAAATGTATTAGTAAAATGTATTCGATATCACTCCCGACAGGATAAACCTGTCGGGAGCGATATCGAATTAGCCATCGAATTTATATGTCAAACTCCTTCGGATTCGAGTTTGTGAATCGGTCTACCCGAATCCCGGCGGATCCAGTTGAGGATGAGTGGTGATTGTCTTTGGTTTCTCGAGATTTCTATACTAAAAATGGGACCGACGGGCATAAATTCGAATTCGTGAATACCCATTGGAGTCGAATGGAGCTTTATTCGGTAGCCGGCTCATTACCGACAAAATTGACAAATCGACAACCGATTAGAACTAGAATAAGGGTACTGCAGTCCTTTGCAGCCGTGAAAAAATCAAACTCCTCAGTTATGGTAAAACAAGTATGTGTATTAAAGAAAAACAAAATACCCGACTGCAGAAAAGCAGTTTTTGCAGTATAACTTACGATTTCGTTACGCTTGATACGCTGTTGAGTGTACGTTTTTTGTCAGAAATTATGCGTAAAACCGCTGTAAAAGATTATAAATGCGCATTCTTTAGAATAATTCTTGTAAAATATATTTTTTTAATGGAAATCAAATTAGCATCTTATTATTTAAATTTGATTGAAGCACATCTGTTTCGAGACCGTGTGACGTCAGCAACATGGCGGCTAATGTTTTCGACAAATTAGCGCGAAACTTTAAAATTATTTTTTTAAATGTATTTCATAGCACTTATCGAATGAGTAATTTTTTTGAAATTTTTTAGTATTTTATTATCACCTCAGGAGGACACTTTTCAAAAAAATGTGTTAAAAAAAACTTTAACACTCGATTCCCGAACTATTTATCATTACTAGTTTGTACGGAACTTTCGGTGGCTGAGTCTGACTCGCACTTGTCCGGTTTTTTTATATCATATGCGATTTTAACGATCCCTATATTCTCTACTCTTATTATGAACAAAGAAATTTTTTATGTGGCTTAAACCATAAACATATTTTGTTTCTCTATCTACATTCAAAGAAATTTAATGTCTTTGGGTTATACTTTGATTTTTAAGTCCCTTATACATAAAGGGCCTTACCGAAAAACGTTACTTAACTTTGTTAAGTAACGTTTTTCGGTAACGTCTTAAGTTCTCTGTCTTCTTTCCGCAAGTGTCATTACATGCCAGCCAGAAGTTGACAAAATATGTTAAGCATTGCTTAAAGTTAAGTAACGTTTTTCGGTAAGGCAGAAAGTACACAAATTGTTTGTTTGTTTCACCAAAACTCCGTAAAGTCAGCCAATAACACTCTTATCTCTGTGTTTGCGGAATGGTCCGAACCGTAATCCGTCATGCGTAGCAGGCAACGGAACCGAGATCTAAATCTCACTTATCTACGCAAATGATGTTTTTGATTAATTTTCGTGTCAGTGTCATTTTTAATTAAATGCCAAGGACACGGATAACTTTTCCCCGACTGTCCAAGAAGGAGGGTAATATTTATCAGGTACCTATTTAATTTTATGTATCTTTCTATTTACAATCTCCTGTATTCTAAGCCACTCTTCGTATTCCACTACAAAACAATTTGAAAGTCGGCACACTACTACCCAATACTACCCATCCAACTAACTGGTGTACCTGTGTGCCTGTCTGTGGCATCGTAGCTTTCAAACGAATGGACCGATTTTGATTTATTTTTGTTTGAAAGAGGATTTCATCGAGTTTTCTTAGCTATTTTCCATCAAAATCGGATCAGCCGTTTTTTGTTTCTAAGCTTATACTCGTCTTATACTTAATATAATTGCTATAGGAGAAAGGAATCGCCAGCCTAGCTTCAAGTGTAGCTGTGTTACCCAACCACTGTGCCACTGCATCGTGTGTTATCAGCAAGGCCTGATAACGCTCGATAACTGCAATACTTTAATTATCGCCAGTAATCAAGAATAACATTGGATTGCGGCTACTCATATACGCACTTCAATATACGAACAGATACAATTACCTATCATAAAAATCTAAAAACACAGTGTATAAACGCAATATTCATTGAAGATCTCTTTGAGGGGCGCTTGTACTAACAAAGGTTCAAATTATAATGGTTAAAAACAATGACTTCCCATCACGTGGACGTAAAGTCTAAAATTAAATTCACGAATATAGTGTCCTGGGTTGACCGATACTCATATACCAACAATGACGAATTTAAAGATTTTGATATAAAGACTCTATGTCGCCGCGCTAAAGCTTAATTTAGATTGAGAAGTCTTGAGACGTCTATTTTGCTGCTTCGAATAATTTTGAAAATCGAAATTATTTTATTCGTGTAAGGGGTCTAATTAGACCTCATTGAGCTCGGACGTTTTTGAGGACTGATGCTACATACCGTTGATACTCTATCAAAGGTTAAAAATGTAAGCTTTTGCAATTTTTAGAAAAGAAATGTCGTTCGTGGTTATAGGTTCTTTAACCAATATGGAGCTATATGGAGCTATTATAATACCCTATACAAAATCCGAAAAGAGGTCATTGCACTCAGCATTTTGAACAAGTTTTCTTCATCATCAGTCATAAGAAGTCCACTGCTGGACATAGGCTTTCTTATGGATTTCCAAAAACTTGGTAGTCGCGCGGATTTCATCCAGCGTCTTCCCGCCACTTGTATGAGGTCTTATGTCCATCTCGTGGCTGGTCTTCCTACGCTGCGCTTGCCGGTGCGTGGTCTCCACTCGAGAACCTTTCGGTCCCATCGGCCATCAGTTCCATGTGCTATGTGCCCTGCCCACTGCTATTGTTCGTTCTGTGTTTGTGGTATTTCAATAAAGAGTTATCTATCTATCTAACAGGCACAACTCAAGATTTAATGAAACAAATCAACTCAATCTTAACGTTGTCTCAACGGTTGAGACGGACTTATTTTATTGTACTTTGAGTGAATTCACAAGGACAGCCCTATAGGTATATTATATGTTATAAAAACGATTAACATTATGTTAAACAATTTTTATAGTAAATACAAATAATATACAAATATAAAATACAAATACACGTATTTTTGTTTCCACACCATCGTGGGGACCACAATCATCATAGCAGTCTTATTTCAATATTATTTTGATCTTTGTCTTGCTCTCTCAACTATAGAAAGAGTGAAACAAAACTCAAGTAATTTTGAAATAAGAATGTAATAGTATGTTTTATAATGTAATTGTAAGATAAATAATATGTTTGAACGCATATGGTAAGTAACCTCTGTAATGATGGTTATAAAATAAAAAAATAAAAAAAACCTGTTCCATAAATATAGTTCGTTGACCCCGACGAAATGTCGCAAAAACTGTTTGTGTTAATTTTCAGTTGTGCTCATATTAAGAGTTGTTTCTAACGATGAGGTTATTTATGTAGTTATATGCGTAAGAAAGCAAGCTGACATTTTGCCATGAAGCTCCACATTTTGCCCTACCGGCCTTTTTTTATGCATGATAGATCTACGATTGACCACCAACTCGCCTAATGTTAAGCGACGGTGTGGCCGAGGATGGAGCTCGTCGATCTAGAAGATATCTATTCACTCTAGCCTTGAAAAATCCAAGATTGTAGGTCTCAGGAAACAGAGATGAACCCTAAAAACATATTCGCATTAATATATCTGAAAAAGTATGTATATTAAAAGAAAAACAAAATACCCGGCTGTAGAAAAGCAGTTTTTGTAGTCAAACTTGCGATTTTGTTACGCTATTGAGTGTAAGTTTTTTTTGAGAAAGTATGCGTAAAATCGCTATAAAAGATTATAAATGCGCATTCTTTAGAATAATAATTATTCTAGAATTATTTTTACTAGAATTATTCTAGTAAAAAAACTTTTTTGTTACGAAAAAGTTCGTAACGGGGTACGAAAAAACGCATTTTTTATTTTGCGAGATATTTATTATGATTATTACAAAAATATATAGCCTATGCATATATAATAGCCTCTGGAAGTAAAGAAGTAAAGTAAAGAAGAATCTAACACGACAACTCAAATCTAACAGCACATCAAAATCGGTCAAGCCTGCAAAAACTGCTTTTCTGTAGTCGGGTATTTTGTTTTTCTTTTAACATAGATACTTGTTTATTGAGCGATTTGAACGTGCGTGCGAAGATGTTAAGAAGTGCTGTGTAAAAGTAGCATTCATTTTATTTCAGCCAATTTTGTCTTGCCTCGTAACACAATTTGGACACAATTATGGAAACAAATATTCAATTATTATTAATTAATTAAATCACATGGATGACATATTGAATCACCTACAGAAAAACAAAAAATATTACTGAAATATTTCGTTAAAATGGTTATACTTATTAAAAGCATCGAACAGGATAAAATCGCTATTAAATAAAAATAATTCAATTACTACCATTGAGACAAATGCAATGATTATTACTTATTTTCCACACACAACTTCAAAAAATAAATAACAAAATAAATACGTCCTACAAATTATATTAAAAAAAATAGAAAAACCTATTTCATGAAGCAGGCATACCAATAATATACTGCATATTATATTTATGTTTAAAAAAACATGGAATCGAAATTGATGAATTTCTTACGGAACTCTGAGATGCCTACATTAAAAAAATGAAAATTTGTTCACATCCAGCGCAGATATCGGGAAAATACAAACGGCTTTTTAAGACGGACCAAAAAAATCGCACACATTCATAATTGCTTCCAAAACGCTTAGGCAAAAATAATTAATATAAAAATATTAAATTACTAAATATAAATTAATTAAATAATATAAAATAAAATAAAAAACTTTTTTTTTATTATTCGAAAAATAATTAAGAAGAAATTTTCGAAGAAAATAATCGGTAACTCGCCTGATGTTTAGCGCTAGCGGTCTACGATGGAGCGCGCTTGCCTAGAAGGAACCTTGCGAATTGAAGACACATTTTTTGCTGTTCCAATAATTTAATACTACTCACCTGCCGCAAAATCGGCAAACCACTACTTTCCTTCGTCCGCGCCTCACACATTTTCGGTCACGAAAGTAAAATATCAAAAATCGTACAGCATTTTCAGATTCCAACGTGTATGTCGAGTGAGAGTCATCGCTCGAAAGGTTATGATGTTGTGGCCGTGCTTATAGATAACGTGTAGATTAGATTAATTGTTTTTGTTCTAGGTACGATTAGCTACACAAGCTGTGTGATTTAAAATTGTGACGCCGTTGGATTTGCTCATTGATAAAATCATTTAGAAACTATGGCAGAAGCCATAGTTTCTAAATGAAACATGTATATGAATGAAGTATGTCTTTATTCTTAAAGACATACTTCCGATCGTGTGGTACGCCCATATCTTTCCGAATTTATGTACTTATGTATTTTTACAATGAGTCCTCTACCCTTTTATTAACAGACTTCAAAAATGGAGGTTCTCAATTCGGTTGTATTTTTTTAAATGTTTGTTACCGTAAATCTCCTTCGTTTTTTTAAAACTGAAAAATTGATATTTTATTTGAATGACTCTCTTATTGATTCCATGAAAATTTCATCAAAATCGGCTGAATACTTTGGTTTTTAAAACAAAATAACTAGAAAAATTGTCGTATGTATTTTAAAGTCCGTTGTTTATGTTTCTTAATGGTAAGAATGGTAAGAGCCACTCCCAGCTACCTATATGTTCTTACCTCTTAACTCAGAGCAAGGTCCTTCTAGTTTGTCAGAGCCTCTAAAGTTGTCACTTTTGCTAAAGACATAAAATGTACCGCATAAATCATGTGGACTTTATTTATTTCTCAGAACTTCTCCTCAAAGCACGCAGCTCAATATGTTTAAACATATAAAATCCCTGAAAGCGAACATTACAAAAGTGAGAGACAAATATACTGAAGAAATGAGCCAGTCAGTCTAACTGGTGGCCTAGCATGGAAGGTAAATAAACAAAGACTGTTTTAAAACACGGACGTGACGCAAGCTCAAATTTGGATCCACCAAACTGAGTCCCTTGGACACTAGGGAGTTAGGGAGGGACATACTCGCGTTTAGTCACACTTGGTCACACTTCGACCATTGTCGTGAATGCTCGTAAACGTTCACTTCAACGGTAATGTTGTTTTGATTTCAAATTCTTTGAATTATATCTAAGTACTCAAAAAATCAAATAATATCACATGTACAGCTAACCACGTTATTTTGATTAATTGTGTTGTCAGGTCCAAGTTTGCGTCACTTCCTCCGTTTGACACTGTCATTGTTGATAAACCATTTTTACCTACGTTGTTATGTCAGTTGTCAATGTCAGTTCATGCTTTATTTCCTCTGTAATGTGGATAAAAGGGTGGAAGACTAATTGTCTACGTTCTATGCTAACCCTGCAGAGAAGGACTACAATGGATCAAGTGACCTCACCACCTGCCATATGGACCATAGAGGATAGATATACATCAAAACTCCTCCCTCCCAGCCGCTTCCCAATTTGACCCTGTACCGAATCAACATTATCATAAATTATTCACTAGACTGACGTATAATCGTAGTGGATAGCAGATACGTCGGCCATACTTATCACGGTGAATAACGTTATATAGTTGTCAAGGTAGATAAAGAAGTACATTTCGATAAGGTAGATATATATTTATTAGAAGGTTTGCACATTGCAGATATTGATGCGGTCGCGTACAGTCGGAGTCCATGGCAGTCGCGGACGCCTTGCAATGGTCTAAATTACTAAAGGTGTTCGCGACCAACTGGCAATAATATTCATCATCATCATCATCTTAGCGACAAGAAGTCCACTGCTGGACTAAGGCCTCGCCCATGGATTTCCAAAAAGACCGGTTGGGAGCGTTCTGCATCCAGCGACTTTCTGCCACTTGTTTGATACCTTCTGTCCACCTTGTGGCTGGTCTTCCTAAGCAATAATATTAAAGCACACAATTCTTAGCCGGCAATGCAGCGTAGAAAGACCAGCCACGAGATGGACAGATCTGATGAACTTATACAAGTGGCGAGAAGATGCAGGATGCAAGCCGCTTCCGATTGGTCTTTTTGGAAATCCATGGGGGAGGCCTATGTCCAGCAGTGGAGTTCTTATGGCAGAGATGATGTTGGTGATGATGACCCAATTCTTAAAATCGGTATTCTAGAGCTTTGAAGTAGATGAGATTTTAATTAATAGAAAATTCATCCCACTAGACGAGTAGCTTTTTGGTTACAGACTGGTAAGTAATTAGCACAGAACAGTATGTAGATAGATAGATAAACTCTTTATTGACACACCATTAAAATTAACAAAAGCAAGTACAAAAAGGAAATAATTATGTAATTACAATCAACAACCTACAATCTTGGAATTTTCAAGGCTAGAGTGAATAGATATCTTCTAGATCGACGAGCTCCATCCTCGGCCACACCGTCGCTTAACATCAGGCGAGTTGGTGGTCAATCGTAGATCTATAATGTATATTTTAAAAAAAAGTTACTGTTACTAGTCAATTTCACTAAATTCGCCGCGGCACCCGGAGATAGCAAAATTTGAATAAGTCACAAAATACAAGCCTAGCTATAAATTCGAAACAGATAATAATTACAGTTTAATAAACTGAAACAACCGACTACAAAATATGCAATTTCGTTTACTTGGATGATTATAATACGTACATATTTTCCAGTTACATATTTTATTTTGAAAACCAAAGTACTGAACCGATTTTGATAAAATTTATATGGGACCACCTCTAAAGTATGAGCTACCAAACAAAAAAAGAATCATCAAAAAACATACAGTCGAATTGAGAACCTCCTCCTTTTTGGAAGTCGGTTAAAAAAGTCACTGGATCGGATAATTTTTAGATAAAACAACACAGCCCTCCTTCTTATGCAGGTCGGGTAAAAATCTTCTGGCAAGTCTTGTCCTACATTTTGCAGCTAGGGCCATCTATTATAAACGTTTAGCATCACCAACATTCTGTTGTTGTCAAATTACGGTAAGGTGAAGTGGTTCATCATTCCAACAAGTAAAACTAGATGGCGCTGATAGCACTAAATAATTTTTATATAAAGCTAAACCGAGTTTGATGAAATATGGCAAGAGAACTCAATGGGCGTCTACGTGTCATATTCAACAATGCAACAATGTTGCAGAACAACACGTAACGTTGCTAGATGACGCACAACAGCGCGCGACGTTGATTTTATGACACGCAGAATGACGCGCGTCTTATTTGTCCTCCTTCTCTCCAGCTTCCTCTTAAAGCATTCTCTCTGGCTGATATCATTACATTTCGATTGATGTTTTTACATACAAACGGAATCAAAAACAAAACAATAGATTGTGTCGAATGAAGAATTTTTAGAGAAAGAATTTTTTAGTGTATCTTTGTAATGTATTTTTTTTAGTTTTTTAGCGTAATGGATGTTTCCTAAGTCGATTCGCAAAACCTACTTTAATTACTTGCTTTTTTAAACTTACGTCCAACGACAGGCAGTGCCTTAATATTTTTTAAGTGGCTATTTTGTATGGATTTCTCTATTTGGCGTATGAAACATTTTAAAATACGCCAGTAAGTACGTAAAGGGAATCTCGAAAACAATATTACAGAACTACCTATCTATCACACAAAAAAAAATACCTATATTTATAAATCACTCTAGCGAAATATAGATTCTATTTTTAAGTTTCGAATCAAAATAGAATGTTGTGTCACAGAATTCGTGGCCTTATTTACATAACTTGTGTTGTGCAAGGCCCTACTACCTATTATTAAAGGCAGCTGTTGTACATTATTATCGGGATTCTTTACGTACCTTAGCAAAAGCCTTCACAGTAAGGTTTTAAACTTACGAACTATTTGAGAGAGTAGTAATTGAAACAATGAATTAAATAAAATTAAACATTTTATTTTCCGACAGAATGATCAAACGACACAAATAACACAAAATAAATTATCAGTCTCAACTTATAGGTAATATCACAATCGGACAGTCAATTGCGGGGTGTTTATTTAGTCTACTTCTTCAACAGTAGGACCTTGTCCGGGCGCTCCACCGGGCGGCATACCGCCGGGCATGCCACCGGCACTCCCGTGCATCTTGGACATGATCGGCGAGCATGTTCGCTGGACATCTTTCAACTTATGTTCGTATTCCTCTTGTTCGGCCAAGGTGTTGTTATCCAGCCATTTCAGCGCTTCGTCGCAAGCCGATCTCGCCGTGCTCTTATCGCCCTCAGAAAGCTTGTCTCCGGCGTCATCAAGCGCTTGTTTCACGCTGAAGATGTAGCTCTCAAGCTGGTTTCTAGCTGCCACTCTCTGACGCTGTTTCTCGTCTTCTTCCTTGTACTTCTCTGCCTCCGACAACATCCTGTCGATCTCCGCTTGCGATAGGCGACCTTTATCGTTCTTTATGACGATGTTCTTGCTTCTTCCAGTGCTGTTTTCTTTAGCAGAGACGTTGAGGATGCCGTTAGCGTCAAGATCGAAGGTGACGTCTATTTTTGGTACTCCACGAGGCGCCGGGGGGATGCCGGTCAAGTCGAACGTGCCGAGAAGGTTGTTGTCTTTAGTCATGGCACGCTCACCTTCGTAAACTTGGATGGTGACAGCCGGCTGGTTGTCGGAGTAGGTTGTGAAGGTCTGCGACTGTTTGCAGGGGATCTTGCTGTTGCGTTCGACGATTTTGGTCATCACTCCACCGGCGGTTTCGATGCCAAGCGATAGAGGAGCGACATCGACTAGCAGAACGTCTTGGATCTTCGAATGCGTCTCTCCACTCAAGATAGCTGCCTGCACAGCTGCTCCGTAAGCGACCGCCTCGTCAGGGTTGATGGATAGGTTCAGCTGCTTGCCGCAGAAGAAGTTCTGGAGCAGATTCTGGACTTTCGGAATGCGAGTCGAACCGCCGACGAGGACTACATCGTGAATTTGAGATTTGTCCATCTTCGCGTCTTTGAGGGCCTTTTCCACTGGTTCCAAGGTTCCCCTGAAGAGATCGGAGCAAAGCTCTTCGAATCGGGCGCGGGAAACTCTGGTGTAATAGTCGACGCCTTCGTAAAGAGCGTCGATCTCAATGGTGGCTTCCGTGCTCGAAGACAGCGTCCGTTTGGCGCGCTCTGCAGCAGTCCTGAGCCGTCTCAACGCACGAGGATTAGCGCACAGATCTTTCTTATACTTCCTCTTGAATTCTTCGGCGAGGTGGTTCACTAATCTGTTGTCAAAGTCTTCGCCACCGAGATGAGTGTCTCCCGCAGTTGACTTTACTTCAAAGAGCGATCCCTCGTCAATAGTCAGGATTGAGACGTCGAAAGTGCCGCCGCCGAGGTCAAAAATAAGCACATTTCTTTCACCTTTTAGGTTTTTATCCAAACCATAAGCCAAAGCTGCCGCTGTAGGTTCATTGATGATTCTCAGAACGTTTAATCCAGCGATGGCACCGGCGTCTTTCGTCGCTTGGCGTTGAGAATCGTTGAAGTAAGCTGGAACTGTGATGACGGCGTCTCTAACAGATGTTCCCAAATACGCCTCAGCGGTTTCTTTCATCTTTGTCAAAACCATGGAGCTGATCTCTTCTGGCGCGAATCTCTTCACTTCTCCTTTGAATTCAACTTGGATCTTTGGTTTCGAACAATCGTTGATGACCTTGAAGGGCCAGTGCTTCATATCCGCTTGGATTTTGGGATCGTCGAATTTGCGGCCAATAAGACGTTTCGCGTCGAAGACTGTGTTGTTAGGGTTGAGGGCGACTTGGTTCTTCGCTGCATCGCCAATCAGTCGCTCATTGTCTGTAAACGCGACATAGGATGGTGTTGTTCTGTTTCCTTGGTCGTTGGCGATAATCTCCACATTCCCGTGCTGCCATACTCCCACACAGGAGTAGGTGGTTCCAAGATCGATTCCAATAGCTGGCATTTTGATGTCTTCTTTAAATTTTCTTCCTTGAAAAACACTTAAACAATTTGCTATCGTGTAGATTGTTTGGTAAACTTCGCTTCGGTTGCACCGAAAATTCACTACTTGTTCGCTTCGAGTTTCAAATTACTATGACTTTCCGCTGAACTCTGCGCGCTTATATATTAAAACGAATAAGCATCGCGAACATTCTACTCTTTGCTAGAACAGACCAATCGAAGCGCGCAGGTCAGGGCACATTCTAGAGCTCAATAAAATTCAACCAATCAGAGTAAAGACAGAGACGGAGAATGATTGCTGTCTTGCTCATTTCATAACAAGGACGGTGCTAGCGTGTAAGAATTTTCCCCAAATTTTAGGGAGATTTTACCAATTAGTAGACAGTGATGATTGTTATTTAGTATTTACATTAACACCCATAATTTATTTCACACAAATAATAAGTAAAGAGTATAAATGTGACCATATCTATTCATATAAGATAAATATTAACTTTAAGACATTTACTTTTAAAACACTTTTTTTAACTATCACTATCATTTATTAAAGCACTATTAAATTAACGCGAACCACGGTAAATATCCCGTTAATAATAATAGTGATTTTCTTTTAAACTACTTGTTTGGTTGTTTGAAATAAATCTTTATATTATTTTTGTTTTTTTCATATGTGGTGCTAGCACGTTTTTATCTTTCTATTGCCAATTGCCACCGACTTTTTAATGATAGGCTTGATATTGTGTTATTAACAGTCAACTCAGCAACTGTGATAGTAAGTTTGTAAATGTATTTTTCTTTTAACATTATTATTTCCAAATGAAACATTACAGTATAAATAAAATTTCAGATTATAATAATATTCAATATGATATTAAAAAATAATTGTAGTTTAAAAAACTAAAAACCAACTTCAAAATACACAGTTTTAGGGTTCTGTACCTCAATAGGAAAAAACGGAACCCTTATAGGATCACTTTGTTGTCCATCTGTCCGTCTGTCCGTCTGTCCGTCCGTCCGGGTGTCAAGACCTTTATCTCGGGAACGCGTGAAGGTATCGAGTTGAAATTAAAACCATATACGCAGATCCATAGATATCTTGCTGCAGAAAGAAAAATGAATTTTCTCAGTTTTCGTAAAAAAAAGTTACAGCCGAATATCTCGTAAAAACGCACATTTCGACACTCACAGAGGAATCAAAACCAATGGGGTACTTCCCGTTGACCTAGAACTCTGAAATTTGGCAAGAAGCATTGTGTTAGAATCCGAAAACTGGACTTTTTTAATTTAATCACCAAAAAAATAGTGTCTCTATTCAAGGAATGAGGGCCCAAATTTTAAAGTGATTTAACCGTATCATGTGGGGGTATCATATGAAAGAGCCTCATTAGCATAAGCTAAAACAGGTTTTTAACACATTCTTCGCCCCCTGCAGACCCTTCACTTCAGCTGGGAACCAAAACTTTTTAGGCGAATTTTGATTAAGTACAGAGTGGCCGCGCAAAGCAACGTTGACTGCCTCAAACGCCGGCCGGCGGTTTACTGACTACTACAAAATGAATCGGATCCGAGTGGAAGGCGCCGCTACTATAGCCCCGTTCTACTCGGATCCAAGTGGTGAGCAAGGAATGTGTTAAATATTTTTACGATGTATATTTTTCGGTTTATGAAGGAAAATATAAGAAAAATATATGATTTCCCCCTTTTATTTAGTTTGTACGGAACCCTCGGTGGGCGAGTCTGACTCGCACTTGTCTGGTTTTTGTTTTAAAAACCAATCTACTAAGCCAATTTTGATGAAATTTATATAGGACTATTAATCCCAATAATTACTCGCAATATTTTTAAATAAATTACTTGTTGCAAATCAAAGAGACCAATTCATCTTAAGAAATAAAGTTTCGATTTGATTGTTTATTTGATACTGTATTTCATGAGGTTCAGTTCAACAGAAATACATTCGTTCGGGTAATTTTTACCCATGAGCTTGGTGTTTTTCTGGCGAAGTGTCTGGAAGCTGCACGGTTGACTGGCGCAGTGCAATGAGAATTCTAGAAGGGCATGAATGAAAGGGCTTTGTAGGTGAGCGAGAGGGAAACAATAATGTTTGTATACAACAGCTGTTAGGCCAAGGCCACCCTACAGAATTCGACCCTCTTTGTAATTGTGGGGTAGAAATGTCTGGATTATTACTGCGAAAGCTCTTATAATACTTGGAATGGAATAGCGGTAGTCCAAAACAGGTAAAAAATTATAAGTCGAATCAAGAAAGCTTTTTGTTTCTCGTTTGAAATATGTTTAACGAATAATTTGCTCTTTTATATAAAATCAAATAGGTATGTGTATAGATAACATTTATATGATATAATTTTATTTAGAATAAAGAATTTATTATACAAGATGGATTTCAGGTATAATAATAATAAAGCTCTATGTATAATAAATTATACATAGAGATAGAGAAATTTTATATTCAATCTAGAATTGTTGACATGTTGAAACATGCAATTTGATATTATACCTACATAAATGTATAGGTATTAAGAAATATGTGAAATCGATACCTGCGTGGTACTTCTAAATATAATGCATATATTTTAAATAGGTTTATAAGAAGAAAGAAAAAAATGGTAATTTATTACCTCAAAAGAAATGTAAAGAAATAATTAATATTCAAGTGGTTTAAACCGAGTTTTATTTTTTATAGAGACCAGAAAACAACTGAAGTGGAACTGAAATTGATAATAAGTATAGAATTTAGGTATCCCTTTAAACTTTCCGTGTATATTCACATAATATAAACTATTTTCTTATGGTGATGAATGGATAGTTTTTTTTTTTACTTAAGTATTGTTGTTCCTAGGGATCAACAGTGTGCGTTTAAAGTGCAATAGATGTCTACAATGAATCTTGTTATATTATAGGTAGGTACTATATGTCATCGTAAGACATAAAGGAGATCATCATCCTTATAGAAAAATACTTTATATTTCTCTGAAGCATAATACAGGTATTAAAAGTAAAACATATTGTATATCATTTATTTAATCATAAGCTGTGACAAAACTGTAAATATAAATGTTTATGTTATTATTATCAATATTTTGGCATTGCATTCTGTTTACTGCTATTAATTTACGCAAAATTGGCAGGTTATTTTCATACGCTGACCACACATACTATTTTAGAATGCGCGCAAATGTCAACAAATCTGGAGATTTCCATAAATAAAATGGTCTAGAAAACATGTAGGCGGGAAATGTTTAAATTTAAAACAACCGTTCGATTATTTTAGCTATGAATTAAACTCGTCATAGAGGTCATTAAAAAAGATTTCCACATATTTTATAATACTTACTTGATATCATTCATTAAGCTTTCGGTTCGTAGAGTACCTTCCTAAGCTATTGTATTTTCTTATGGTATATTCCTTTAATTATGCACATACCTATATAGTTTGAAAGGGTAATAAGATTTCCTATTAATTGGTTATTAATTAATGCTTCTATCAGTAGTATAGTTTATTGCTACTTTAATTTTATCAGTAAATAATGCCTAAATTTTTATTTACATTTGACATAAAAAATCTAATTGTGAAATTTCATGACACAATTTTGTAATATTACATTTATTTATATTTTTTACTGAACTGAAAATACGAACAATTTTATTGTTATTTCAAAATTAATTTACAACGTAAGTGGTAGTACCTAACCAATGAAACAAATAAATAAAAATATTACTATGTACATATAGCATAATGTAGGCAAAGTTAGAGCTTACCATCAGGAAAACGCCCTGATCATCTCTATTGCAAAGCATATTGTTAAAAATGACTACAAAATAAGGTTTCCGAAAAGGCAATACTGAGTACATCCATATACCTATATCCATACGTATACCTACATACGCCTTGACTGGCCTTAGTAAGATCCATGGGCTCTATTTACTTAAATAGCTTTGTTCTATAATATTACCACAGAGCTACATAATATATATATTTATGTAACTCAATCAAAATTTATCTAAAAAGCAAATGCTAAAAGGCTACCTATTAGCTAAGCTCAAAAAATTAACTAAACCAAACATTTTCATAAAACATTGTTATATATATTAAGTAAATAGGGCCTCGAATTATGTGTCAATTACAGTCGTTCTTGTTATAACAAACAAGTACGACATTTCTATTGCCTTCTAGAAATTACTTATTAGTCATAGCTGCGTATGCTTAATACTTACATACCTACCTACATGTATCTTGTAGGCGCTTACAGTGATAAAATGCAACATTTGGCAACTTTCGCATAAATTAAGTACCTATATATGAATTTCTGACATTATTGCAACAACAAATTTGTTTATTGCAAGTGGTGATTTTCTATAGATAGTGACAAGAAAGAACAAGTTTCTAATAAAGCCTTTTGACTGGTAAATTTTATATGTAATAGGTATAAATATTGGGAACAAAATGCACTTTAATAGAAAATTCAGGAAATTAATACAACTGCTACACAGTTAATCGTTATCAATATTAAATATCCTAAATAATTATGTAAGTTCGTGGATGTACGAATAATACCTATTATTTTCTAGAATGGTAAAAATGTGCTTTATGATTATATCTTAATATAAATAATAATGAAGTTGTAGTCTATTCTGTTCTAATACATTATTATGAAAAGATTTTCCTATCGAAAATCAAGAAATCTAGAACATTCCGTGATTTTGATAGCTACCTATTCACGATCAAAAAGAACAATAACTCTGTGAGGTCCGGCGTGGCGTTAATTAGAAATTTACCTTTTCAGATAGGTAGGTACTATCTGCCGAGAAAATACGTAAAAAATATTATTCTCTAGTAGGTTTTAAAGGCATTATTCGAAATGTATACTTACATAAAACTAATAGTTTTAAGAGTGGGGGAGTTTTAAAAGAGCATGAAACATTTTTAAAACATGGCCATGGTCATAAATTGTTTTGGATTTGGCTGAATGCACAACTACACAAAGCCAATAAAAAGTACTACCCTTCTTTGACTTCTTTCTCGCATCTACTTGTATTTTTACGTTCGAAATTTCTGGCAATTTCATTGATAGGTTGGGAGCCACCACAGAAGACAGAAGGAGCCACCATGAATTTAGAGCACCATACAATGCTATGACGTTTATTAACTAGTGCATCTACTCGACACTAGATGGCGCTAGTATAAATTTAAATTATTATCTTGACACTGGGCTTTTCATTTGAAAGTTTAAAAAAAACCGGACAAGTGCGAGTCAGACTCGCCCACCGAGAGTTCCGTACAAACTAGTAGATAAAAAAAAAATTGTCAAAAATTTAAAATTACAAAGTTAAAAATTGTTTTATTTCCAATATAATATTATTTCTCAACATATAAATTTTAGCAACATAGGTATAAGATTTTTTTGTGATGAAATTAAATATGTCCAGTTTTCGTTTTTTTTCCTATATGGGTAATTGGGTACTCTAACACAATGCTTCTTACCAAATTTCATAGTTCTAGTTTAGGTCAACGGGAAGTATATATTTTCCCTTATAGGTTTTGATTCCCTTGTTATTGTCGAAATGTGCGTTTTTTACGACATATTCGGCTGTAACTTTTTTTTACGAAAACTGAGAAATTTGATTTTCCTTTCTGCAGCAAGAGACTATGGATCTGCATGTACGGTTTTAATTTCAACACGATACCTTCACGGGTTCCCGAGATACAGGTCTTGACACCCCGACGCCGCCGGACGGACGGACAACAAAGTGATCCTATATGGGTTTTTTCCTTTTGAGGTACGGAACCCTAAAAAGACAGACTGGAATTTTTCACAAACTCGTTTCACGTTTCTTTTTATTTGGTTCGATTTCTTATAAGTGGTTGTCCTATTATACTATTATTGTAATTAAAATTCATATAAAATTGCGATTACAGCGCTGCGTCTGGGAGATTAGTGAACTTAATACTTATATTGGTCAGCTTCGAGCATATATTGTCACTAAGAGATACTCCTTTCTTTGTACCCGACTGCGTTATAAGGAGGATTATGTTAGATTCGCCTTCACTCCTTGAGTGTCATGCTATATGTGACGCTCGTGGCGTAGCTTGACTAGGTGTTCCCGAACGATCACCAAAGTTAAGCAACGGACGGACCGGTCAGTCTTCGGATGGGTGACCGTGAGTGGCATTTCTTTCTGAGCGCTACCGTGGGTCGGATGACACGTTAAATTGTAGGTCCCGGTTGTTCAGCAATCGTCAAGCCAAGTCAGAGGCCTTTCGGCGGCCTGGCCACTCAGTCTATACGAACTTACTTACTTTATAGCAACGAGTATTGACCTATATATATAGGCTATATGTTTTTGTGATAATAATAATACATCTCTCGCAAAAATAAAAAATGCGTTTTTTTCATAACCTCCAACGAACTTTTTCGTAATCTGAATTAATTTTTAAATTTATATTTATTTTGTTTTCGAGCAGCATCTAATATTTGTCGGTTTTTCGTCACAAAATCATAAAAGATTTTACATTAAAATAGAAGTTTGTTAGTACTTGTAACTCAGCTTTATTAAAGAAATACCTACCTACTCATTTATTATTTAGACGGTTTCTTTCCTTGCTCCATGCTTGTTCCATTATGCTGAATACACGCTCAAGCATTAGGGTCCAGGACTGGAAAGAACAAACATGACCATTTTTTTTTATTCGGAACAAGGATTTCTATCTTTAGATTTAGTAAAGAATTAAACCCAGCGTAAATCCACTTGATTTTCTTCAATGAGATGTGGCTGCATCTCACGCAAAAGTCCAACCTCATCGTAAAGTTTTTTTTTTAAATACATTATAGATCTACGATTGACCACCAACTCGCCTGATGTTAAGCGACGGTGTGGCCGAGGATGGAGCTCGTTGATCTAGAAGATATCTATTCTCTCTAGTTTGTCACTATCTAAGTCAATATTTAACAACGGTGTCTCGTCGTTCGTATTTTTGATGTGGAACATTTTTACGCGAACTAGACGTTAGGAAACGAGGAATGCGGGACATACGGGACGCCTTAGACGATTTTCGGGATTATTTTATTAAATATTGCAATGCGGGATTACAACTGTCATTGCGGGACGGTTGGCCGTCTTAACGAAGGACGAAGAACGCTAAAATAGGTAGCCTGGTAAAGTTTGATTGGGCAATCGCCACTCGTCAATGATCTCGTTTTATGGTGGCCCTTCACATGCTTCGGCATTCGGCAAGCCTGCGATGTGTGGATGATGCATTTGCGTAAAGTTTGCTTTATTTGCGCCGTTACGGCAAACATTCGTGCGCTAAAGTTAAGATGAGCATTGGCTCATCTTTTGTTTGGCAACGAAGCACAATTGTTTTAACTCGTATTACGTGAATTATTTTAAGAACGATTTCAATGCAATATACAATATTGTCAAAATAGGCATTGTTGTTTACTGGTTCTTCTTCTTCTATTTTGTATTGGACCCCGCGATTAGCGATTTGACAGTATCAAGTATTGAAAGATTTTCAAGTTTCTTGAATAATACAAGTCATAGAGTGTTCTAGTCACAGTCTAAGTCACGTAAACAGTCATTTTCAAATTTAAGTCTTGGCTCAGTAAAGTGATGGTAACTTTACTAGGGGGTCCGTCGATTCTATATGTCTGCACTATTTGCTATGCGTACTGTTCGTCCCGAACGAGCCCGGGGTTCCAGCGTGGTCGCCCACATGACCTGTTCCACGTAGATCGCGGTCGCACTGTAGCTCGTTCTATGTCGCCTCTGAATCGTGCCCGTCACCACTTAAACACACTTCTTGCTGCCAACCCTGATTGTGTCATTTTTTATGGTAGCTGGAAGACTATTTTAAGTACTTCCTTGACTTATTGTGAAAATTTAATGGGTCAATGGGACAGGTGTAAAAATCCGGACGATTCATTGGATTTTGACGGTAACCTTTGAGTTTATTGACTTGGTACCTACTCTGAGTACTTACCCGAACGGTATATTTTACTTTGTTTGATATATGTATCTTTTTAGGGTTCTGTACCTCAATAGAAAAAAACGGAACCCTTATAGGATCACTTTGTTGTCCGTCTGTCCGGGTGTCAAGACCTTTATCTCGGGAACGCGTGAAGGTATCGAGTTGAAATTAAAACCATATACGCAGATCCATAGTATCTTGCTGCAGAAAGAAAAATCAAATTTCTCAGTTTTCGTAAAAAAAAAGTTACAGCCGAATATGTCGTAAAAAACACACATTTCGACACTCACAGAGGAATCAAAACCTATGGGGTACTTCCCGTTGACCTAGAACTCTGAAATTTGGCAAGAAGCATTGTGTTAGAGTACACATATAGGAAAAAATCTGAAAGCTGCACATTTTTAATTTAATCACAAAAAAAAGTGTCTTTATGCAAGGAACTAGGGTCGAAATTTTAAAGTGAATTAACCGTATCATGTGGGGTATCATATGAAAGAGCTTAATTAGCATTAGTTAAAACAGGTTTTTAAATATTTTACGATGTATATTTTTCGGTATAAGAAGGAAACAAAAAATGATTTTCCCTTTTATTTACCAGTTTGTACGAAACCCTCGGTGGGCGAGTCTGACTCGCACTTGTTCGGTTTTTTGTATTGACATGCTAGGCCCATTTGACATTTTAAATGATATTGTATTTATATATAATGAATATTTCGTAATTTTCAAACATGAATTGTTTAAGAATATTTTTTGAATATTGTGACCGCGGCTCTACACTTGTGCCGTGAATTCGCGGCAGAGGCGCACCCTCCACATTCACAGAGGTCACTCGTTTGTGCCGTGAAACCTGCCGTGAAACGGACGTCGAAAATGCTGCTGCGTCAACTTTGTTTGATGAAATCGTTTGAAAGCGTTGGAGAAAAAGGAGTTGATTGATGACTGAAATATATTGTAACCGATCGATATTAATTTGAAAACTAATCCTTCTCCAGGCGTCATAATTTTACTTTTATTATATGATGTGAATGCTTCCAGTCCCACAGTATACCTTCAGCGTGAAAATATTTCAAAAAGCGAAGCGTCCCTGATGCAGTCTTTTTTTTTCCTTCTGCATCCACTTTGGCAAATTTGCAATCTTTTGCTAGTAATTTTAATGCCCGTATAAATGCGTCAACATCTTCTTCATTCTGCTGCTTCCTCGTTGCAAGTATATGTCTAGCGTAGATAATGTTTCGTGGCTTAACATATATTTTTTGAAGATTTTCCATAGCATTTGCATAGGAAGGGCACTCGCTAATAAATGAATAAATTTTTGCTGACACATGGTTAGTCAGTAGATTTAATTTCATCTTATCGTTATTTACAGTAGCTTCGTTGTATGATAAGAAAATTTCAAACGTCCTCTTCCAATGCTCCCATTCTTGCGAGGCGGAGGTATCGGATGGGTCGATGTCCAATTTGTCTGGACGCAGATACTTTTCCATTGCATGGAATTATTTTGTTGATTAAATTGATAAATAAGTTAAAACCTATGTAATAACGGTTTTAATCAACAAAAATAAACTGTATCAATGCATAAAATTTTCAATATGACATGACAGAATAGAATGGCACAATATGACAAACACGATAGATAAAGTTTGTCTATTTAAGAAACTCTAAAGAGTTTCGTTACACCACAAGCGAATTTCTAATTCCCTATCTCAACGTATATTGATCCGATGCGCTACCATTTAACTCGCATTACACGTCCGTGCACATCAATAGTCAGGAGCCATACAATACTCTTTGTCAGGAGCAAACTGGCACGGTGCCGTGAATGTGGATGTGCACGCGTGAACTAGACGCGAACTGCCGCGAACCCTTTGTCGCGGGACAAAATACCGACTTCGATCGGGGAACAGGCGTGATCGGCCGCGAACGCCGTGAAAACCCTCCACACTTATGTTCACGCCTGTTCGCGGACGTTCACGGCACAAGTGTAGAGCCTCGGTGAGATAATTGTAATTGGTCTTTTTCCGTTTTTATCTCAATAAACGAATATGAATATCAGTGTAGTTTGCAGACTAACGATTTGTCAAAATGATCGCTGAATCGTATCCAGCGAGTGGCGAACAAGTTATAAATCAAATAGCAAACATTAGGCCCGTGTTATGATGATGACAAAAAATTCAATACGATAAAAGTTTAGAAAACTCAAAAACCCCCGACATAAAAATACGGCTGAGCCGATTTTGATAAAACATAGCTAAGAACAGTCGCCAAATACATACCTATACTAATTTTTACCAACTGCTCAAGGTTAGGGTGCTAATATTTAAATTTAGGTATCCGGGCTTACGAGAGGTGTGGAAACAGAAAAACCTCTTCTTTAGAATTTCATATATAGGCCCTAGGCTTGACCAAAGATGAAGTGTGTGGATTTTAGAACACCTTTTAGATTACCTACTATAACTAATCCTAGATGGCTCAAAATTTAATACTTTGGAAATTAAGTGATCTCGTATTTAGAGATATGCACATTTTTGTAGAGAATTAATTTAAAAAAAAACCTAGTACCTACCTACATTGCGTATGTAAGCATCATCATAATTAAAGATTTGATGATAGCCTGGATACTTAAGTTTCCAGCTCTCCACATAACTTGTCTCTATACTTATGAGCTAAAATAAAACGTCGGAAATCATTAAATGTTACCATTTTTATTAAATTGGAATTTGAACTAAATCAGTCTTTGGCTGTACACCTGTGCACAAAACAATCACTGCGATACATACATATTAATACCATTACAACATGGCTATGAATAGGCGGAAATTGGAATTTAATCTACTTCTTCCATACGGGAAGCATCATCGGCGTCTCCTTCTAGAGGGGGAACGTCTCCGGCACTGGACTCTTCCACTTGGATTGGCTCGTCCTCATCAATTCCAAGACCAAGCTTGATCATGCGGTAGATGCGAGACGCATGTACCTGAGGCTCATCTAAAGCGAAGCCAGATGACAGAAGAGCAGTCTCATACAGCAAGATAACCAAGTCCTTGACAGCCTTGTCATTCTTGTCAGCCTCAGCTTTCTGTCGGAGAGTCTCTACAATGGAATGGTCAGGATTGATTTCCAAGTGCTTCTTAGCAGCCATGTAGCCCATTGTGGATGTGTCACGGAGAGCTTGGGCCTTCATGATACGTTCCATATTCGCTGACCAACCATATTGAGCGGTGACGATGCAGCATGGAGATTCCACAAGCCTGTTCGAGACTACAACTTTCTCAACTTTGTTGTCGAGGATGTTCTTCATGACCTTGCAGAGGCCTTCGAACTTGACTTTGTCCTCTTCACGCTTCTTCTTCTCATCCTCGTCTTCGGGGAGTTCGAGACCCTCCTTTGTGACAGAAACGAGGGTACGTCCATCGTATTCCCTCATCTGCTGTACTACGTACTCATCAATAGGCTCGGTCATGTAAACAACTTCATAACCACGCTTCTTGACTCGCTCCACAAATGAAGAGTTTGATACCTGGTCACGGTTTTCACCAGTGATGTAGTAGATGTGTTTCTGGTTTTCCTTAACTCTGGATACATACTCCTTTAGAGAGCAAGCCTCATCTCCAGAGGCCGATGTGTGGAAACGGAGTAGATCAGCCAGCTTTGACCTGTTCTGAGAGTCCTCATGGATACCAAGTTTGAGGTTCTTGCTAAACTGTTCGTAGAACTTCTTGTAGTTTTCTTTGTCTTCTGCCAACTCTTCGAATAGTTCAAGACATTTCTTTACCAAGTTTTTCCTTATTACTTTTAGAATCTTGTTCTGTTGAAGCATCTCTCGGGAAATGTTCAGTGGTAAGTCCTCGCTGTCTACAACACCTCTGATGAAGTTCAAATACTCTGGGATCAGGTCCTCACAGTTGTCCATGATGAATACACGTCTGACGTACAGCTTGATGTTGTTCTTGCGCTTCTTATTCTCAAAGAGATCAAAGGGTGCTCTGCGAGGTACAAACAATAGAGCACGGAATTCAAGCTGACCTTCAACTGAGAAGTGTTTGACAGCAAGATGGTCCTCCCAGTCGTTGGTCAGGGATTTATAGAAGTCACCATATTCTTCCTGGGTGATGTCATCAGCGTTGCGAGTCCAGATTGGCTTGGTTTTGTTGAGTTCCTCATCCTCTGTGTACTTTTCTTTGATAGTCTTCTTCTTCTTCTTGTCTTTTTTGTCTTCTTCCTCATCTTCTCCGACGTCCTCGATCTTAGGCTTGTCGTCTTTCTCATCTTCCTTCTTTTCCTCCTCTGCTTCATCGTCAGATAGCTCCTTTTCACGCTCTTTCTCTACCAGGAGCTTGATGGGGTAGCCAATGAACTGAGAGTGCTTCTTGACGACTTCTTTGACCTTGTGTTCTTCCATGAACTCTGCCAAGTCTTCTTTCACGTGTAAAATGATCTTGGTGCCGCGGCCGAGAGGCTCGCCGTTGTCAGGGCGGACGGTAAACGAGCCCCCAGCGGCAGATTCCCATATGTACTGTTCATCATCGTTGTGCTTCGAGTGGACCGTCACGCGGTCTGCCACGAGGTAGCATGAGTAGAAACCCACACCAAACTGACCGATCATACTGATGTCTGCTCCCGCCTGCAAAGCTTCCATGAACGCCTTTGTGCCGGATTTCGCGATCGTACCGAGGTTGTTGACCAAATCAGCCTTAGTCATACCGATACCGGTGTCGATGATGGTGAGAGTTCCCTCGCTCTTGTTCGGGATGATCTTGATGTATAGCTCCTTACCGCTGTCGAGTTTTGAAGGGTCGGTGAGAGATTCATAACGGATCTTGTCCAAAGCGTCGGAACTGTTGGAAATCAACTCTCGGAGGAAGATCTCTTTGTTAGAATAGAATGTGTTGATGATGAGGGACATGAGCTGAGCGATCTCAGCCTGGAACGCGAAGGTCTCCACATCCCCGGACTGTGTCTCCATACCTTCCGGCATTTTGAAGCACTTATTTGACAATACTTTCTTGAAAATAACTAGTAACTTCGCTTTTTATTCACAGGCAACGCGGTAACACGTGTTTTATCGCAGTTGAGTAGCGCTGTGTCGCTCACTTAGTAATTTATCTTGAAATAACGCGGCGGCAAAACGTCAAATTGCTTTTATAGAGTCGAGTGGAGGCGACATCTGTGATCAAGTAGAATTTTCTGGATTTTGCGCGCTACTTGCCAGGGATACATAATCTTCGGAACAAACTTCACAACTTCGGAACTTTTAAGTCACAATGAAAATCATTCTGACTGGAGATGGTAAAATTGAAGGAAGAAAAAAAAAAGATATTAATAAGATAAGATATTATATTATCAACGTACCTATTCATCAAAAATTATTTCATAAAATATTTAAAATCATTGTAATGATAAATTTGTGTACTTAATTATTATTCAGCAAGTAAACAACATGCATGGAAGTTGAGATGTTAATTAAATCAGTTTTTATTTTTTGAGTTTTGTTTAGGGTTCTCTACGAGATATAAGTACATGAACATAAAATATATATTGGGTAGTTAGCTAAAAAGCAAAAGCACCTCTGTGTGTCTCAGACAGGTTGTTTGTGGGTTTTTAACGTTTTATCACTATCATGATGAAATAACGTATAAGGATAACTGAAATCCTAAAAATCATAGGTTATTAACTTGTTATTTACACTATCACTAGGTGAACAACACCTTAGTTAAGGTTCTGTGAACCGATACTAAATTTTGTGGTAAAATTACGAAAATAATCAAAATTAGGGATGGCAAAGTGGAAGGTTATTATTATATTATATTGATTACAATCCTTCAAATGTGAAACATTGTATTCTTTCCAGTTCTAAATTATGAAATTTAAAAATTAATTACCATGTTAAAAACTTTTATTGACAAATATTTCAAACATAATGTGTTATTCAAGTGGTGTTAGGACATTGGCCCTATTGTAAACCTATTAGACTACCCGATTTACCCGACTATCCCTTATTTCCTGTCTGGAAAGTATGGTGATCGGGACCCTGTCTCTTATTACACCACGCTATAGGCATTTTAGTCTTACATTTAAACATAAACTTAAACATTTCTTATTAAGTTTTTTTTTTTAAATAATAGTATTGTCTACGAGACCCTATGCGTGTCTCAAGACATTCTTGGCCAATTATTTACGAACACACCGTACCTACGTAAAATTGTTAGCACAGCTAGATTTGCAATTCAAATCACCACCAAATCATAAAAATGTTGAAGATCTATGATAGGTAAAGTTAGTATAGCTATTCATCGGTAGATGGCAGTAATGTAGTATTAAAGTTTTGTCTACAAAATGTTCTAGAATGTTCCAGAAAGTTCGAGAAAAATGATTAAAATATAAATATTTTGAATGAAAGCCATATTTTTAGGGCATGTATTCTATTAATAATTATGAAAGAAAAAATACAAAAATATAAACAAATATGTAACCATACAAAAATATGTTATAATCATTCAAGTTTTAATTCCATCTAGAACGTTCGATTCATGTCCGGACTTTAGTTCTGCTATTGCCCGCTACATTCGCTAGTAGTATCCGGCACTTCTTGGTAGTTGAAAAGAGATTGCCATATTGTCGCAAAATAATCAGTTTATGAGATTTTTTTCAGTATTGATGTATTGATGAGGTTAATTAAATCTTTTTTTTGCCTGTTGCCACTCTAATAATAAATAGGAAAATGCGTTGACTTACCTACTTACCTACCTGACTTACTTATTGTATACTTACATACAATTATATTTATTCCTTAATTTGTTATTTGTTCAAAATATATTTAAAAAAAACAAGTACTTAGGTTTGGTGATATTGTTCAACAAATTAGTTAATAATTTTGATGCTACTGTTTATAAGTAGATTGATTTAACCGCTTCTTGCCCGTGGTCCGGTTCGGTTGTCCGGTCAACCGGAGCACGGAAAAAATATATTATCCATAGTACTGTGACCGGACTACGAAAGATTTTTATTAACTGAATTATTATCGACGCAAGTAGCGTCCCGTACTAAGGGTAGTCTCAATTTACAAGAATTTGAACTCATTAAAATTAGAAGAAAAATAAGTAGATTTAGATTTGTTTTACTGGGGTTCTGGAATGTATAATGACGGCAAGATGAACTTTATAGGGTTCCCCAGTAACTACAAGAAACACTTATAAATTCGCCATGTATGTCTCCAAACTCAACCGTTTAGCCGGTAGAGGGGGGGGGGGGGGGTATGACGTGACTCTAACAAAAATTATCACTTCCAAGCTTAATATTTCGCAAACGTATCCATTCTTAAATTGAAAAATGGTTTCCGCACACCTCCAATGTTTTTTGATTACCTCTCCAACAATACCCCACACGACAGGGTAAATGAGAAAAAATAATTCATATTCACTTTACGAGAAGGAGATTTTTTTAATTCAAAATTTCATTCTACGACTTTTTCGCCATTATTAATATGCACAATCTATACCAAGTTACAGCTTTTTAGTACTTATAGTTTTTGAGCAAAGCCACGGATGGATAGACGGACATGGGAAACTACAGGGGTTCCTTGTTTACTACCTTGTTAACCCTGACAAAAAAAAGCCATAGTAAAATTTTCAAATAACTGATATAAGGGGTGGTATTGTATACACGAAATGGAGGAATGTTATTTTTTAACCACACACAATCGTGTAGAGTGTTGTCGATAGACCTTTTGAAATACGACTGTTTATACCATTTTCTTCTTTGATGTGGTATTTGCAAGATACAGGTCGTGAAAAAACGTGCATCCCTGCATTTCTAAACTATTACATAGAAGTTCATGATGAATTGTAATAGAAGACAATATAAAAACATTCATCAACCAATAATAGTTAATTGATATTCTTTTAGATTATGCTCTTACTATTGCCTGCGGAATCCTAGCATATGCGTGTCTCGACACGGCTTTGGCCACTTATTCATTTAAGAAATAGGGCTTACAACTACTTTTTAGGGTTTTGTAGTAACTACGAGGAACCCTTATAATTTTGGCATAATCGTCTGGTGTGTTTGAAAATTAAATGAACTTACCGTGAACGTGAACGTGAAGTTTGTTGAAGAAAATTTTTAGGTTCAAGAAATAGAGTAAATACCATAAAAAATAAAAGTAATTTAAAAAGTTAAACCGACTTCAAAAGAATCTAATGAACTGAAAAGGGAGAAATAATAATAAAAATTTAATCAAAACTGGGTATCTACCATATTTAGGTACCGTACACCAACTATTTGAGATTTGGTTGAGTGTACGGGGTGTGGCTCAGGGCATCCATACTCAAAAGTAAAAAAAAAATAAGTTACAATAAAAAACCGTTGAAGCAGAGCCAACCGCATAAAACAAAGAATTATCGGAATGGGATAGTATTTAGAGGTAGAAAACATATTTCTTAAAAAAAATGATACACTTAAACAATGTACTCGCAAAAATTCTCGCGACAATTTTACTATGCTCTTAAGCTTCATCCAAAGTGTCACTATTATGTTAATTCATCGAGTAAGTCAGTCAGTACGTAACATTTTTGACAATTCGGTAAATATTGAATTAAAAAAAAAACGCTTGTAAAATCTTGAGACAAAGTTTAGTGTAATACATAATGCCAAATGTACATTCTTGTTGAGAACTGCTCGTCAATGTCTCAGGAAAATAACGCATAATTAGTGAGCAATCGAATGAGTGAGTAACTGAGTATGTCTGTGTTATTGTTTTCCTCGCGAGAGCTTGCGAGACTCTTTGATTAGGGCGCACAAAACTGACACGGAAACTGACACGGGGCCTAGAGGTGCTGAGACGAGATGAAGGCGCGAGCGAGACAGGACGAAAATACCATGTACACTCTCATCTTCGTCCTGTCTCGGGGTTAGCGAGTGTGTACAGTTGGGCATTCGTTGTATACATAAAATCCATAATATACCATCGACACAATCCACCATCGACCGCGATTTGTACGTTCCTTTTTTAATCCGAGAAGGGCAACACCGTGACTTTGGTATTGATTTTGGTATTTCCTGTAAACTTTCCAGAATGGTCTGGAAATAAGTTTTACCATTAATATTAATTTTACATCATAGATTTTTGGGTCCTACTTTATGTGAATTTTAAATAAAAGTTAATGACCTGCGTACTGAATGTACATAACCTCTAAATTTCATGCATGTTTCTTTTCATCTGTCATTTACCGGCATTATGAAATGTAAAATTATGAATGAAAAACAGCAAAATAGCTATAAAAGTCTACAGAGAACTGTGAAAGATTCATCATTTTACTAGACTGTAAACTATTTTATTTAAGTAAGTGTAACTAAAGATAAAAAAATATTTATTTCGTCGGGCGTTGAATTCTCTCTATAGATTTTTCATGTTTTTTGCGCTCCACAAAGAATACCGTGCCCCAAAATAAAAATAGGTCAAAAGTGACAACATTGTGTCATTGACCGCTATGCAACATATAGGAATATTATGCTATGCAACGTGTTGGTGGAAAAATGATTTATTTTCTATCATTTATTTTGTACTTTTTTATGAGTAGGTACCTACCTACTAGGTGTGGCAAAGGCCGAACGTTCCAGTACTTCCAGTCTGCCATGCCAAACGTCTAATGAAATTGCAGCGTGGTAGTGGCATGGTTTTTCTATTTCTTTTCTTGCATTTTTTTTAGATGTAATAGGTACCTACCTACTACACCGTCTACAATAAAAATATGTACCTATAAAAATATAATACCTACTATACATTTAAGAGGTTGGTTTGTTTTTTGCACTATTCTTTAGTGACATAGGTATTATACCTACCTACCTACCTAGGTAGTGAGGTGTCCCACGCATATACTTACCTATTATAATGGGTGCCTAACTATAAATAACTACCTGTGTAGGTATTTACAATCATAGATAAAAGTAACAAGGACAAAATTCAATGCCCTATTACAAACAATGACCTACCTCTTTACCTTAATTCGTTGGATTTGTGCCATGGATAATTCTAGAATTCTTTTTACCCGACTGACGAACAAGGAGGGCCAATGTTTTACCGGCCTCCTTCCTTATACATAAAAATATTTGATACATTAAAATCATTGAATGTGTTTGTTTCTATGTTATTTCATAAAGGAAACGGCTTGACCGATTTTGATATGGTTATAAGGTTATAAGGTGTCGTTAGATTGACCTTTACCACATAGGTAGTACCTATATAGCTAAGTCCTTGTACCTACCTACTAGATCTCAAATGTTCCGGGCTATATTATTGTTTTGCAGTCTGTTATTCTGTTAATACAATTTCTGTAAGTACCTAGGTACCTAGTTACATTTTCTATGAATCATTTTATTAAGTTTACAATTGGATGACAAAGGCACAATAACCACGCACATAATAAACACAAAAGACTGTCCTAACCCTACACTTTCTAGAACAAGTTCTAGTGTAGCTTCTAGGTAATTTACACATGTGATACCTAATTTAAATATGTAATTATCACAGTATTACCTATAGATACTAATTTTATTTTATCCACAGAAGAAAGAAATATCGATCTTGACGATATACCTACCTAGGTACCTATTTTAGATTGCGAGAGTAAGTACCTAAAATTAAAAAATATAATAGACTACTGGACATACCTACCCACTTTTCCTCTGTAAAAAGGTATAAAAACTATAAAAAGTTGACTACCTACCTATTTTCATGAGAAATCTAGGACAGCATTATAATCTTTAAAAGCTTATTTTAATCTTAAAGCCTTTGACCTTTTTTTTTTAACATACCAAGAATAGCTACATTTGACCACCAGCACGCCTGATGGAAAGCGATACTGTGGCCGAAGATGAAGCACGTAGAAGATACTTATTCAAACTATGTAGGTAAATAGGTACTGAAATCTGTGCTGGAAGCATCCAGTTGTTTTTAAGGTTCGAGGTCAATGCTCTTTTATTTAGCACTGCGTGAATATGCTATGGCCATTGGTCCAGTTTTTCTTATAAAAGTAAATAAAAACCTAAGCACTTGTTTTATGGCTTTGCTCTAGTTTAATTCATATTTCTGCATGTTTCGTCATTATGATGACTCATTATTATCACAGAAATTCAAAGTAATTTTTAATACCTAGGTATAATAAAATTAAATCGTCACAATCACAGTGAATCAAATGCATTGATTATTCAACTCATAAAGACATATAGTGGCATCTATCATACAGTAGATTTACTAATATATTCCTTTGTGTTTAAGGTTTTAGCAGTTCAGCTACTCGACGCTAGATGGCGCTATAGCAAATTCTAGAAAATTCTACTATAATGTTCTCGATTCTTGGAGCCCTATCGCTGGATGGTATAAAAGCGCCTGCGGACGAGACGTCATCATAGTAATTCATACAACAAGCGAGTTCGGAGCTTCGAAGCGACAAAGCGACTTAAACAAGTTTCAAAATTGTCACTACAAGTTTTGAAACAGAAAAACACTGCAATGGCGCTGCTACCGTATTTATTCGACGAGCTACGCCCCCGAGGACGCCTTCGTGACCAGCTTTTCGGCATGGATTTGTCACCGGAGGACTTTTTGACTGACATCATCGACCAACCAGTCGTCAGCGTACGTCGCTATCTTCGTCCCTGGAGGAACCTGTCTGCCGTAGCTCAAGATGTCGGCTCCACCATCAAAAGTGACAAAGACAAGTTCCAGGTCAACTTAGACGTCCAGCATTTTTCCCCAGAGGAGATCTCTGTCAAGACTTCAGACGGCTACGTTGTCATTGAAGGGAAGCACGAAGAAAGAATGGATGAACATGGATACATTTCCCGCCAATTCAAGCGTCGCTATGCCTTGCCGGAAGGTTGCAATCCTGAAACCGTTGAGTCAAAGCTTTCTTCCGACGGTGTTCTTTCTGTGATAGCTCCAAAGCACAGTGAGAACAGAGACGAGAGAGCTGTTCCTATCACTCAGACAGGACCAGTGAGGAGGAAAGCGCAGGATGAAGACGGCGAGGCCAATGGAGAAGCTAAGGAGGAGGACAAATCACCGCAGAAGAAACGTAGGCGTTAATTCAAAAGTTAGTTCAGTTAAAGACATAGGTATTAGTAACTTCTTATTCCGTAAAATGTAAGACTGATTTGTGTTCATTAGTTAATAATAAATGTTAGGTAAAGCTGATTTATAGTATTTATTTGTTTTATTTTTCCTAACTTTAGTTTTAAGTTCGTAATTTAGCTCTTTAACACGAATTTTGGGAGAAGTCAAAGAAGAACAAGAAATTTAACAAAACCTTTAGATTACCTAGTGCAGTTCCATTACAGTCTTATTACAAAAAAGTAAGATAGGTTTAAGACTGGAATAAAAAGTCAGTTTGTTACTGTACCAAAGGTAACAAACTAACTACAAAACTTAACGTTAACATTATTACAAAACTCAGACAATTTTTTACCTTTCTTCCATCTACCATCTACCATCGGTGTAGCGTAAATAGTCCTGTTACATACAGGGTGGTGTAATAAGAGACAGGATTTCCCCACCCGATCGCCATACTTCACAGACAATTAGAGATTTACCTATATTTTATTGTGACAAAAAACATACAAACAAAAAAAAAATGTGCATAAAGTTTTTTGTCACAAACCGGCCATAGCTCAGCAAGGACAGACGGGGACCCTAGACAGAGCACGATACATTTGGGTAAATTATTATAAATTCAACCAACCAACCAAAACATAAAGGCTTTTTAGTTGGCGCTCTAAAGATTAAGGGGTGATATCAGGTGCCTTGAACTTTCTATTTTACACATTTCGACAAAATAACTATGATTATAAACGCAGGCGTTTTTCTTAAAAGCCCATTACACCCATGGGCGTATATAAGGGGGGGGTCCAGGGGGTCCGGACCCCCCCCATGGCATTGGCCGAAAAAAAAAATTAAGCGCTATCATAATGCCAGATTATCGCGGATGGCACGGATGTTACAAAATATACTTAAACACCTGATGCGCGGTTGTCATAACGACAGTTTTACTAGAGATGCAGTATGACCTTAGTCGATCCTTCGCCCGCGCATACTACAAACGCGCATAACAAATCGAAACTATATATTTTTACTCGACTGCATAAGAAGGAGGGTAATGTTTTTCGAGTGTATGTACGAGTATGTTTGTATGATTCTATAAGACAGCCTACAGCCTGAACGGCCTGTCCGATTGATTGACTGATGTGCGAGGTGTCATTAGATTTGTCTTCGCTTCCAGAATGTCACAGGCTATAATTTTTGTAATAATAACATCTCTTGCAAAAATTAAAAAACGTTTTTTCGTAACCTCTAACGAATTATTTCGTAATAAACAAGTGTTTTTTTTTATTATTCTACAGAATGCGCATTTGTAATCTTTTACAGTGATTTTACGCATTTTTATTCTTACAAAAAACATACTTCATTTGCTTCGAAGAAGTAAAGTAAGTATGTTTTTGAAGCATTAATATGCTTCAAAATTTTTCGCGCTCGCTTCGCTCGCGCATGGCCACATTTTGAAGATATGAAATGACTGAATAAACTCATTAAAAAAACGTCCTTCGTAAAACTAGAAAATAACATCGTTAAACATCAGGCGAGTTGGCAATCAGTCGTAGATCTATCTTATGTAAACAAAAACACAAATATTCCACGAAAATTTCAATTCGATCCAAGCCAATTGTATATAAAAATATTTTTTCGTTAATAAAATCGAATAACTCTTAACATGCTGTGCAAGCAAATACTTCACCAAAAATAATCACTAACCAAAAATTAATTTTCCACCTGCAAGGGAGTACCGCGTAGGTATGTTTGTAATTTTTTATAAAGTCATATGTTTATAGGAATAATAAACTGGCAATCAATGCATTCAAATGGTTGTATATATCATTTTTGATAGCGTAAAAGTCACTCTTATTCAGTCGGGTATTCCATTTTTTCTTTTAACACATTAATATACTTGTTTGGTTCATCTGGGCCACAAACACCTAGGCTCGCTAACACGATCAATGAATCAAATCACTTCCAAGATTTCATTTTAAAAACCTTAAAAATTTTCGCGCTCGCTTCGCTCGCGCATTATTACTATTTTACCATAGAAGTACTGTAGGCTCACTAATACGAGAAATAAATCATGTTACTATAAAAACACTACAACAATTTTCGCGCTCGCTTCGCTCGCGCATACTTATTGCATATGATTTGTTTACTTGAGTCATGCAAATGTTGAGCTCTCTTTAAATCGAATTAAAACGGGTGAAATCATATCTAGTATAATATGAATTAATAATGTTCCGACGTTACTTATACATTTTATTTACAGTTATACGTTTGACCGTAGCTTAATTTTCGTGTATTTTAATATTTTTAAACTAAGATTGACATTTAGAAACCAGTACTGCGTATAGTCTGCGGTAATATAGAGGCAAATAGTAGTAAATTTTTGTACCCGTGGACCCCCCCCATGAGAAAGTTATAGCTACGCCCATGATTACACCTAATGATGTACCTATACGTAGATAGGTTTTGCCCGGCTACCGTGTAAAGGCAATACACTGTAAGTCGAAAAAACGTGTTTTGAGAAAATGGCCGATTAAAGTTTTTTGGGTTTATTTTGATTATTTTTCCTTCTTATGACTTTCAAGAACATTGTTTGATATCGATTTAAAGGTATTTTTGATATCTATTTAGCCATCTAGTATTTACTCTAATATGTTTAATAGTAAATAAAATACAATCAAAAGAGTGGTTTCCCATACTAGTGTTCCTACAATAATGTTGCCATTGTTGTGGCAAAACATTGATTCACGTCATTTAGCAAGTTTAGCAAATAGACAAATTTAGCAAGAGTTTGTTACCAAAATCCGCACATTTTTAACGTAAAAACTCTATAAAATAATTAAATTATACGAACGACTGCACGGGCCCGTCGCAAGTGCAGCGTGACCTATCTCTTACTTCAAAGTTGCGTAGCCCCGCGCGCGCGCGCACACTGATCGCGAACTAGCCACTGTTATTTGAGCTCCCGGCAAACCTATGCGCTATCGCTTGTCGATCGCAGCGCGCGTGTCTTGAAACGTTGGTTTTTTGACACGGTATAACTTTCGCGCGCATTGTTTTGTTTTAGCAATACATGGTATGTTTTGTTGCCGTGTTTTGGAATAATAAACCTGTAATGTTCTGTCGAATACAGTGTTTTTAAAAGTATTATATCAGTGTAGACAAAGGTTAGAAGAATTATTTTTTTACAGGGGGTTAGAACAGATCACAAGAAAGTCAATGGGCCCTGTTAACCCAAAACACTGTAACTTAAGTTACAGTGTATTGCCTTTACACGGTAGCCGGCTCTGCGTGGCAAGCCTCAAGTTAGGTAATCGCCCGATTCGTCTTCAGTAAGCGACACGTCGGGAAACGCTGTTAGACACAAGTCACGGCATGTCGTGACAATGCTATCCTGTGTGTTTCGAAAGTGCAACACCAAGATACTAAAATGCTTAAGATGTGTCTTATCCTCGAAAGTGCTGAGAACTTTGTCATGCTTTTTCTTTTCATATTCAATGAGTATAACCTCTCTATAGATAAAATCTCATTGATTACGCCACCCGATTTGTCGTGCCCTGTCAGCGTAATGTAATAAAAGACAGGGTCCCGATTTGGTCCCGATCTCCTTACTTCCCAGACAAAGCCCGATAGACAGGGCCCGATAAATCGGCTATTCTCTAGCCGATTTATAGGTACATATTATTAATAAGTGTAATAACACTGAACATATAATAATACGGGTAATATGCTACGTAAACACAAGGTAATAAACTAATTAATTGCCTTGCGGAATACCCATAGAATAAGACAAGAGAATTTGAGACATAATCAAAGTTGAGTAAAGTTTTTTTTAAAGTTGCTAAGACCGTTTAAGTTTATTTTAGTCAATCAAATATAATTATAACATTTTTAATAGCAACCTTTATATTTTAAGCAACCGATAAAAAAACAGGCGCCAACGAGCAAGGCTTTGTCTAAGACGTTCATGCTTCTTGGGAAAGAAAACCCAAAATTTTTGACGCCCAAAACCGCGCTGTCTTTCCAATTATTCGCCAATCTACCCACTACATCTTCATAAGTCGTCAATTCATATTCAGTTTTACATAAACCTTTAGCTTTTATCTTCAGCATTACTAAACTACAGTCTTCCACTGTGAAAGTATCCGAGCGAAATGGGAACCATTTTATTGCACCAACGAAATTGCCAGCTGGAGAAAATATTAAAACTTTATTCTTGCACAGCTTGAATGGCTTATCGACGTGTATGACTTCGTTCCCATAGAAGTTGAAGATTTTAATGTGACCACGCCTGTAGAGTTGCTTTTCGACTGCAAGGAAAACTTTTTGCCCTAGATTGTTGAAGATGGTGTAGCCAGTGGAGTTTTTTTCACCTACTATGTCGTGAAAGGCGTCCGTTTGCTTGACTACTATAAGTTCATCTAGGGGGTAAATGTAGGCTAAGCTTGGGTACTCTGTATCGACGGTGGGACATGGCATCCAACTCGCTGCCGCGGTCACATTTCGAGTAGCGGTTACCATTTAATTTTTTATAGCCATGCGACTATTTAGTTTGTAGACGCTTAGTTCATTTTGTAAAGCGACTTATAATTTCCAGTCCATGGTTTCATTATGTTTTACAACAAATTCAAATGAGAGTTGCTGACGTAATAGCTGTGTCTACGCTTCAATGACAATGACTTGATCATCATTACGACGGCAAAAATAAACTATAGACTAGGTAGGTATAACGAGATACTTTTTTGGAATTTTTAGTTAGTAAATAGGTTGTACCTACTTGTATCTAGGTATGTTACTTTGTGTTCATGTTCTATGGGACAGAAAAATACTTTTCTAACAATTTTCTTCCGTATTATAATAAATATAAAAGTAAGTTCGTAATATTATAAATATAGTTTTACGTATTGTGACTTCGACCGAAGTACAGAACCTATGTCTGTAACCTAACTTGGAATAGGTACCCAATATAATTATGAATGTAAAAACATAGGAATGGATACTTAGTGGGATTTATTCGGTATGTTGTGGTAAATAGTGTTCTGTTGCTTGGGAAATGCACAAAAACTTGAAATAAACTGTTAAAATATACAAAAGTAAAGTTAAAATGTATAAAAGGGCCTCGAAAACTGTAACATTCTGAAACGGCATCTATGAAAACATTTTGGAACTACAATGCCAGCTGAATTCGTGGGCTGGAGAGTGTAGACGCTGATTAGAGCCACGGACCAATTACACCTACTGCGTTGCGGTTGTAGAATGTTGCTATAAACATGTTGTGCGCCTCGCTCACAAGATGTCACTACTGTAATTTAATTAATTTTCATATTATTTTATCATCGTGTCTGTTAGTTGGTTACTACGGGCTAATAACTTGTCAATTGGAGGTACATACATACTATAATAGGGATTTTTTCTAGGGCGCGCACTGGACAGCCGTCTAGCTGAACTATCTGCAGTCATGTTATAGAGACAATAAATCACACCGTCTAACTTTGATAACGCGATGGTGTAGTAATAAATAATAAAATAATGTTTAGAAATTGCAAACGCAAAAATGATTTTATCTATGAAAATTAATTTGGATTTAGTTGGAATTTTTGTTGAATGTTTGTGATGTTGTTTTTCTAGTTTTACAAACGACAATTTTTTTTATTTGTTCAGTCATTAAAAACTTTAAAATGAGGAAAACGCCAGCGATAATTTTACAAAAAATATTCTATAGAATTTTCATTTAAGTAAATGATACAGTAAGTTACACTACGAAAGTAATTTTTATGCAGTCGGGTATTTTCATAGATACTTGTTGTCTGAATAAAATCATAAATGTTCATCTTTGCTTCCTGAGTGTCATAGCAAATTTTTTTTGGAGAGTAATGAAAATAATACAACACAATAAAAAAATAAGAAAATGCAATTATTCGTAGCATCCAACAAACTTTTTCGTAAAAAATAAGTGATTTTACCGATGGATTTTACAAGAAATATTGTAAAACTATGGTAATTTTCAGACATTTTAGAATGGCATTATTTATACTTTCTCACGAAATCTTAGACTCAACTTATATCAAGCGTTAGTAAGCGTGGTTTAGTCTTCAAAAATAGCACGTTTGCAGTCAGGTATTTTGTTTATCTTGTCTTTATATATATAACTCTTATTATACACACTCTTAATATAGATATTTCTTATGCAATCGTCGTTAAAATTCGCGTTAAATCCGTTAAAAGTTGTTTAATTTCTGACCTGGAAGGAATATGCTTATCCTAGATTTGGAGTCGTATCTGTGCATACATAGTATCATAGCAGCTGTATCATAGCTTTTATGTCGACATTTATTTATCAGAATTAAGACAAAACCGATCCTCCCCGAGTTAGTCCGAGTGAAATAATCGTACACAACGGACAAGCAAAAATGTTAATACCAAATTATTAGGGAAAAAAATATTATTTATCTTCGTATTCCCTATTCCTTAATAAGGGAAAATATTTAATTGAGTTCTTTCCCCATTGTGTTCCGCACACACACACGCGTACCGATAGACAAACACTTTGGAATCTATAGTTGTGTATGTATAGTAATAAAGTATAAATGATAGAACTAACATATAGGAAAATATAATATATTTGTTCGCGTTTTCCGACTTGAGCTATATGTATTGCGAGTTGATGGAACACGGGTGGGGTGGAGTCGACGATCTACAAATTATTTTATTGTTTTTGTTAAATAATATTTCATTTGGACAACAAACTTTTGATTGTATTTATATTTGTTCTTTTTCTGGAGAAATCTAGGACTGCACTTTATAGTAATAGTATATTTAGTATGGGAATAAAACTTTATAATAAACTGCCATCAGCATTAAAATCATCAAATACATTTTTCATATTTAAAATGAGATTGAAAGGAGTATTACTAGATACGGCTTACTACTTCATCCAGGAATACTTAAATGATAAAATTAATTATGTAAATGACGACGAAAGATTGTAATATTAAATTTTGATAATGACATGAACAGAAGAAAATTTTTAATAAGTGATTGAATTTGAATTTAATATGCACTACCTATATACTTTGCACGCCGCAAGGCAGCTTATGGCGATATAATTTGTATGTTCCACCTGCTGTATGTATTGTATACCCATAACCGCAAATAAAGAATTTTATTATTATTATTTATTATTATTATTCTATCTCACGTGGTGGTAGGGGTCTTCCTCTTATGACTTTACAACAGATTTGCACGTAGTTACGTAATTTTTGTACACCACTTATATTGTAATTATTATAATGAATTTAAAACAAAACTTTACAAGAACCATTATTATTGTTTTATTGTATTATTGTTTTATTATATGTTATTGTTTTTCGTTAATAAACTGAAACTGGGACTTCAAAACGTACAATTTATTTATTTTTATGAAACGATTTTAAATAAATTTCTATGAGACCAGTTTGAAGATTATCACTGCAAAAAAAGATTTTTTCGAAGACTTACAAGTGACAGAGTTACATATGTGGTACAAACATTAAAAAAATACAACCGATTACAGAATCTCCTCTTTTTTTGAAGCCGGTTGAAAAAGCGTCGAGCTCTAATTAATTGGCGCTAGTACGAAATTTGGTTCAACTTATAATGGTCAATGCTAAGCAAGTGAGTTGTTTTGCGATTATATTTTGTGATCACAATTGTTATAATAATAATTATAGTTAAAAACTGGAACAACCAACTTCAAAATACGTGATTTCATTTACTTAGACGATATATTTTTCCAATTATTTTGTTTTAAAGGCAAACTGTACTGATTTTAAAAAAATATATATGGGACCGCTTTTGAAGAATGACCTATCAAATAAAAAAAGAATCTTCAAAATAAATTCATAATTGGCGAATTAATCTTGTAAAAAACATATATACAGTCGAATTGAGAACCTCCTCCTTCTTGGAAGTCGGTTAAATACAACCAGTTATTATTAAAATAGAATTCGTTAAGTAAGTGTTACTTGAGCTTGACCAACTAAATCATACTTAGCTTCACTGGGCTATATAACTTTGACAGGCCTCATGGCTTAGTGGTCGACTTTCTGAACATTAGGTCGTGGGTTCAATCTCACCCATGGCAAACATTTCTGCTGAGCATGTATGTTGTTCTGTGTCTGGGTGTATATATGTATCATAATGTATGTATCTACAAAAAAAGTATATATTATTTATTCTATCAGCCATCAATTTCCCATAGTAAGCTTGGCTTAGTTTGGAGTTAGATGGTGTTGTGTGAAAATGTCCTACATTATTTTGTTTATTTATTCTGTTAAGACATAGGGTCCACTATAAAACCATAAAATAAAAATAATTAAAAAGTAATTCAGCATTTACAAATAAGGATTGTGTGTACACCTTGAGCATTCATTCTCACCATCGAAAGCTCCTTCTTGCGGCAGCTGTGTGTGGCGGGTCGCCCTCTTCCCTAACATATGGTTGAGGAGGGCGATGGCTGGCACATGGGTCATCCTCGTGATCTGGTGCTGCTTGCAGGTCGTTGGTCTGCTCGTGGTCTACAGCTACACACAGCATAATAATAAGTTACTTAAGGACCTAAATTAAAATAATCTTCCCATAACGATACGTAGTTAACAATAGTTTGTAATTCTGACACGAAACCTGGTGTCTGTGGAGCTAAAAATTAAAAAAATAGGTTATTTAAGATTTTAATTGTAATGAAGTAATAATGAAGTAATAAATAATTAAAGTCGTGTTTATTCTAAATTCTATTCAATTAGTTCAATAACACCGATGTAACAGTTACAAACTTGTGACCGATTCGACACGTTGGAAGGAGGAAAATAATCAAAATTCTATTTACAGAATTCTTACAAGTAAATTTTTGGAAAAATTATACAGTTGATTCCGAGAAACGTTGACAGATTTCAAGTAATGTTTGCCTAAATAAAAACAAGTCTGTGAATTATTTATAACTAGCTGCTTCCCGTGATTTTATTTGTAACAGATGCCATAATAAACTAAATAAAGACGCTTAATGAAGAACAAGTCCCAAGGTATTTTTTATTTATAATAAAAAAGCTTGGGGCCTATCAGGCCCGACAAGTCACTGTAACCCTTACAGATCAATTGTGTGGTCCTGCACCTCTAATGTTATATAATTATGTACTCAACAATGGCTTTAGGAGATGAGGTTTTAGTTTCGTCAGGTGAGATTAAGATACCTCTATAGTATCCATATCTGCTTCGATGCAAAGGCATATTATATTATTTGCATTGACTAAAGAAGATTAACCCGCGCAGCTATCTCTCTCGCGCATCACAACCTTTTGAAACATATTAAATGGTTAGAAATATTAGAAGAGTGAGAAATGAATTTGTTTATTTAGATAGTAGTAATATTTAAAAAATGTTTTATTCAGATATCACTTATACTGATGACGGAGTAGTGAAAAAACATATATATTTTTCTACTCCTCAGGCAATTTAAAAGAAATGAACGAATTTATTTTTCACTTTTTAATGTGCGAAGTGCAGTGTTTTTCGAAATAGAATATAGAAATGAATATATAAGAATATAGAAACTAGAATTATTCTAAAGAATGCGCATTCATAATATTTTATAGTGATTTTACGCATAATTTCTTACAAAAACGTACACTCAACAGCGTATCAAGTGTAATGAAATCGTAAGTTAACTGCAAAAACTGCTTTCTGCAGTCGTGTATTTTGTTTTTTCTTTTAAAATAGATACTTGTTTATTGTAGCCGTGACGACTTCTTGACCCATCCATGTCTTCAGCGCTTCACTGGTCAGGCTTCAAAATCGATGTCCGTTATGTAGCAAAGGTATTTAAACGGTTGTTAATAATTCTCAGAAATTAAGTTATTATAGAAAATTGGTCACCAGTTGAACACAGGTCGAAATTCCGAGAAATAATTGTTCAAATCAAATTTTGACGGTTCATTTGTTTCGGTTGGAGGTCAGTAACTTATGAACTTATTTGGTTAATCTTGACTGTTACACGTGCTGCTATGGAATCCATCTAATCGGAAATTAATAACTAATCGGAATTTTCAGACACTATATTATACAAATAAAACTGGCCAAGTGCGCGGCGGTTCACACGTAGTGTAGGGTTCCATAATTTTACATTACTATATGTGGACTTAAACGGAACTTCTTGATTTAATGATACTGTGAAGATAATAATTATTTGCACGAATATTTCATTTTCACTTCTCTAAGTATATTTATTTAAGTTGATCGATTATTTCTCGCTATTATAAAGCCTATCGGTCGTTTTTAACCCCCGCCCCAAAAAAAGGGGTGTTGACGTGTATCTGTGGCATCATAGCTCTCAAACGGATGGCCGATTTTGATCTGCTTTTTTTTGTTTGAAAGAGTATTTCATGGAGAGTGTAGCTATACTTCATCAAAATCGGTTCAGCCGTTTTTTTGTCGATTGTTTTTGAGTTTTCTAAACTTATACTTGTTTATTTAGAAATTGGCTTGCGCTTGACTGTCAACTCTCTTGATGATAAGCGACGTTGCGATTCACGATGAAGCACGCTTAGGTACCTAGAAGAAACCAGATAAAAATAAAATAAAATATACAGATAAAAATATATTTTTAGTTCGCCCTAATTACTCCGCTACTCCACACCTTTCCTTCTTCCGAACACACATACGAAGCCACGCTTCGTCTTAAGGACGACATATGAAGTAATTTTTTTTCCAACTACCCTCCGCACGACAAACGACTTTCCTACCAACAAAATAAAGTCCAAATCCGAATTTATCGCGAAATATTTTTTCCATTTCATATTTACGAATATGCCCCAAATTCCCCAAAAATTAGAACCGTGAAGGGGGGAGGTGGGAGGGCGTGTACTTACACAGTTTTCTCGCACACATGGTAGAGTTTACGCACACAGATGTGGGTGGGGAGGTTAGGGGAGGTTGTAGATAGTTTTAGAGAGAGAAATATTATATGTTGTGCCACGCTTACAAATCTGAACGTCAGAGCTTGTATTATTACGTTGATTTTAATTGTTTTTTTAAGGAATTCTTGAGGCAAACGGAGGCAAATGGATAAGGACAGAGGTGAATGTCATACACTGAGGAACGTCAACAAGCATATGGCTTCCGTCAGTAAGATCTTGCAGACTGCTGATGATGATGATTATTGCTGTTTGTTATTTCATGGCCACGACTATTTGTTATTGGAATCGCATGTTTAGTAAAATAGTAAATGTTGCATATTTAGTTATCATTAGTGTAATTCGTATATTGATGCGGTACTAATTTGGTTCATCATCATCATCTCAGCCACAAGAAGTCCACTGCTGGACATATGCCTCCCTCATGGATTTTCAAAAAGATCGATTGGAAGCGGCTTGCATCCATAGTCTACCTGCCACTTGTAAGAGGTCATCTGTCCATCTCGTGGCTGGTCTTCCTACGCTGCGCTTGCCGGTGCGTGGTCTCCACTCGAGAACTTTTCGGCCCCATCGGCTATCAGTTCTACGTGCTATGTGCCCTGCCCACTGCCACTTCAACTTGCTAATCCGCTGTGCTACATCGGTGTCTTTCATATGTCTACGTATCTCTTCGTTTCTGATACGATCTCGCAGAGTGACCCCGAGCATAGCTCTCTCCATAGCTCGTTGCGTGATTTTGAGCTTCCTTATAAGGTCCATAGTAAGTGACCACTAGTTTTATTAAATAAATAAACAGGGCTGATAAAATATATATATACTTTGAGAGTTGATGTTTTACTTAACAGGTTTGATCTACGATGGAGCGCCTTTTGCTAGCAGAAGCTTATTCACTCGCAATTTGAAGACACCCAGATTATATATATTCGGAAAGACTATTCAGGAAACGAATTCCGTTTTATATGTCACGCGCAATAAAAGTGAAGCTAAAGCGTTTCGTTTGAGTTTTTGGAATCCGGATCTAGATCGGTCAGGTTTTTATAAATTCTCTTACTGATAGGAGCGGGCCTATTCTCATTCCCATATGGGTATACTCGTATCATCAACCTGCCAAGTGCGGGTTGGAATGCGACATGCTTCAGATATGCAAGGTTTCAAACGAATTTTTCGTCGAAGTTGTCACATAGCTCTGGAAAGATGCGTTCGGGTTATGAACCAACACTTCCCGAAACGAAAGTAAATTGTTCTTCCACTAGACTACTGTAGCTTCCCTAGTTGTATTTTTATAGGAAAAAAGCAATCTTAATTTGATTCGCCCGATCTCAGCACGGGATGGGTATTTGACCTTTTTGTATGGCGTTGACGCGTTAGAATGTTGCCCTCTGAGTTTATTAGTTTCAAATTCAACAATAAACAATAATCATAATCATATTTTATTGATAACAATTGTTACAAATCATTACATTAATTAAATGCATATAAAATAATAATTGTATAACAGGTGCAATATCTGTCAGAACTTAGTTATAGATGTGTAACCAATATTAATTAAATAAATAAAATAATGTTAGCAAAGTTGTAAAATAATGTCAAAGTATATAAATATCAAACCTGTCAAAAGTGTATATCAATGTTACAAATGAACCAGAATTACTAATGTCAATAATAATTATTTATAACAATACATGAATCGTCGTAGATGTCTAATGAATTTAGTAGATAAAATAATGATTGCCATACATAAAATCATGTCTGTTTTCTCTTACGGGGTAGGCAGAGCATTCATGACGCATTCATATATTTTAAGGTAATCTGGGAAACATACATACATAAAAACATAACCCTCCTTCTTACGCAGTCTGGTAAAAAAAAATGAAAACCACGTACTATGAAAAGTAAAACACATTCGTCGGTGGAAAAAAAATTAAGTACCAAAACTTTTACAACTACGGAAACCTAACAAGGAAGTAAATATGATTGATTCCTAAACCAATCAGGATAGGGTTTCCTATTGAGATAGCACGTGGAACGCGGAGGTATGAGGGTTGTCACAGCTTACATTCCGCGGGAATATTATCACGGCACAATAAAATATGAGTAACTCCCGGCGGCAATATGGCACGTCGGGAAGAGGACTAGCAGGCGAGTTGACGGTCAAATGGAAGTCGATCTAAGAATAAAAAAATAAAATAAAAAGTTTAAAATCGAAGTAGGTGAGTAGGCAGTTACAAGCCGATTTAAGAATAAAAAAATAGATGCTTAAAATTAGTTCAAATTAGGAGTCTTTTTGTTTACATCAAGACCAAATGTAGCTATACCTTCTTAGTCTGCATGCTTCATCTTCGGCTACAGCAAAGCTTTCCATCAGGCGTGTTAGAGGTCAAACGTAGACTTATTTTAAAACTAAGTGAGACTAAGTAAGCTATATTAGAAAACATTAAGTACCCTTTGTGTTATTTCAGGGTATACCTTCCTATCTTCATACCAAATTTCATAGAAAGCGGTTCAGTTGTGAAAGAGTAACAAACGAAGTCACAAACTCATAAACTTTCGCTTTTGTGTAGATAAAAAAAATAAGAATAAGAAGATTTATTAACCTCGAATAACATACATATGATAAATTAACTAAACTTTATAATAATAGCATAAATAAAATGATATAATCGATTTAATTTAAATTATGGTATAAAATAAATTTGAATTACATTTGCTTTAAGATAAGAATAATGAAAAATATCAATACCTACCATTAAAAATATATTATCTAGTCAATTAAGTATATATACTAGTATAAAAATAATAGGTATATAACGGAGATATTCATTCCGGAAGTGTTTCCACAACTTAGCAGATAGGTTGAAAAGTACGAACTGTGCGCGAGAACAAACATTCAAACAAAGAAGCAAATGAACAGATGAAATAATATTTTGCGTGATGCAGCGAGCTTGGTTCGCTTTGCTCGTTTGTTCAAAATATAACTGACCGAGTGCGTGTCGGGCCAACGCATGCTATACCCTAACAATACCCCACACGATGAGGTAGATGAGAAAAAAATAATTCATCCACTTGACGTGTATGGGAGGTAACAAATTTATTATTTATTTTATTCTGCTACTTTCCAGGCGTAATTAATATGTATACTATAACGGCCTTAAAAAAAACTTTACTTAACATTAAGCAATGCGTAATATATTTTGTCAACTTCTCGCTGACACATGATGACACCTGCGGAAAGAAGACAGAGAATTTAAGACGTTAATTAAAGTTAAGTAACGTTTTTCGGTGAGGCCCTAAGAGTTCAAATATCTCCAGTCTAATGCATCACATAACAGACATGCACTGTAGCCATACTGTACCATAATAACACATGAGTCAATAAGCGACGGGTCGGAGTGGCAACCCTGCGCGAGGTTCGCTTGTCCGCTAGTGGGTCAGATTGGTTCTTAAAAATACTCAAGCTTTGTTGACCATTTTTAACTCATCTGAAAAACGGAGGGTTATTTATGAACCCCGTCTTTTCTTGATATGGGTGTTTGTTTTGGAGGTTCCGTAAAGAAAGGGTGAATGTTTGAAGTTATTTACGATTTTTTATCCGACTGCACAATGAGGGTTATGTTTTTCAGGTGTAAGTAAGTTTCTATATTACCTCCTACAGCCTAAACGGCTTGATCGATTTTGATGTACAAGATGTAGTTAGTTTTGTCTTTGCTCCTAGAGTGTCATAGGCAATTTTTTTTTGGAATAAATACAACTTTCGCAAAAATAAAAAATGCGTTTTTCCATAACCTAACCAATGACTTTCCATCACGTGGAAGTAAAGTCTAAAACAAAATTCACGAATATAGTGTCCTGGGTTGACCGATACTCATATACCAACAATGACGAACTTTAAGGTACTGATACATTTGCCATTAAAAAGTATGCTTATTAGCATGCGTAAGAAATACATACTAGAAATGAGCTTGCTTATTTCTAGCAATGCTTTGACACATATGCCACTAAGTAGCAATTGCTCAATAATGGCAAGCTTTTGTGCTAATAATGAGCATGTGTATCAGTACCTTAAACATTTTGATATAAGGATTCGCCGCTTTAAAGCCTAATTTAGATTGAGAAGTCTAGAGACGTCTATTTTGCCATATTATTTTGAAAATCTAGATTATTTTAATCGTGTAGGGGATCTAATTAGACCTCATTAAGCTCAGATGTTTTTGAGGACTGATATTAAATCTCATTGATACTTTATCAAAGCCTCTAACGAACTTTTTCGTCACAAATCAGTGACTTATCAAAAATTATTTTAAAGAATGTTTATCTAAATTAATTATACGATAACTTTGCGCCAAGGATGATGTTATTTAAGTACTCCATGCTTTGCGTATATTTTTTTACAAAAACGTACACTCAACAGCATATCATGCGTTGTTATTGTTATGCAGCCGAGTTTTTTTAACCATCTTCCAAAAAGGATTTTGAATTCGTCGGAATCTTTTTTATTTTTATATATGTTCGAAGACCCCTGGACCGATTTAAAAAAATAATATTTTGTTTGAAAGGATTCACTTTCCAGGTGGTCCCATAGAAATTTATCGATAGAATTAAATCGGTTCAGTATTTTGGTTTTCATAAAAAAGTTACTGGAAAAATGTTATCCAAGTAAACGAATTGCGTATTTTGAAGTCGGTTTTTTTGTTTTTTTAAAGGATTACTTGTTTAAATATATATTTGTTTTAGTTTATTCTTTAATATGCATTAATAAAGCCTACATATATTCCTGATGTCCATCGTATAAAATATATAGAAGAATACTGGAATATAACAAAGCCAGCCAATAAACGGGAGTTACGGCGCTCCCGGGGGAACCCCGGGAAGTCAGCCATGAGTGTATTGCTTGCTACATTCTTATGGGTATTAAAATTTTAAGAAAATTGATTTTGCTTTCTATTACGCTAACTCGTATGTAATATGCTGGGAAACTAAAATCTTTCTACTTATCCTAGCTAATATAAAAGCGAAAGTAATTCTGTCTGTCTGTATCTCTGTCTGTTTGTTACGTTTTCGACTAAACGGCTGAATAGATAATAATGGAATTTCATAAGTTATTAGAATACACATTTTCGTAATCTCCAACGAGATTGTTCATAACCGTAACAAACAACTATTTTGACAAGAATGCTCATTTAAGTAAATTTTACAGCGGCTTATGACTCATACTTTCTCACAAAAACGTTCAGTCAACATTATATCAAACGTAACTTGCACTACGATAAAATTACTATTATGCAGTCGGGTATTTTGTTTTTCTTTTTTGTCTGAGTGAGCGAAGTGAACAAAGGTCTTTGCATCAACTGGCCAACTTGGCTTTCGTCTGTCCGGATGTTTGTTTGTGTTTCTATACGCGAGAGTGTAGTATTTTTCAAGCAATCTTTATGAAACACAATTTCATAGATTTTGTTTTTTTGTCGGAAATTTGTATACCTATTCCCCAAAAAGGAGGGAGTTTGCTAAATTTTAAAGAAGAGTTCATATATGAGCAAACCGGTTGAAAGGCTGTCGAGATAACAGGTTCCGAAATATCGGTTAAAAAGTTAAAAATAAAAACATTAAAAAAAACATGAAGTAAAAAAAAACCATAAAATTATGTAAGATCGATACGCGATAAAACCAGTGATATATAAAACTGTTAAAAGTTTAATTTCAATTAAAAAAAAAGTTTGCTACATGGCTATTTGATGGCCGATTTTTCCGACCACAATTGTCTTCTCGAACATGCGATTTGGTGGCTAAGCGCGGACTTATTTGCGTTAAAAAAGACAATATTTAATACAACTATAAATATTAGTTTTTGAACAAAATTTTCGAATATAAATAATAGACATTGCGAGTACAGCCTTATTAGCAAGTAATTGTTGCTAAAATTACACAATTAAGATATGACAATAGCCAGTAATTGCCCTGGGGTTACCACAAACAGAAATAAAAAACTTAAAAATCACAAAATATCTTATTTCAATACTTTTTTGAGCTTTTTTTTTATTTAATCAGAAGAAAATTAGATTTTTTCTAAAGCTTGCGCATTTATAATCTTTTATAGCAATTTTACACAAAACTCCTTATTCGCGGGGTATACGTTCTGTAAATATGCCGTGAATACAGAAACCGTGAGAAATGTTGATTTGTATGGGATTATACGTTCCTAGGTGACGAAAAAAAACAAATATGTAAAAAAAAAAAACAATTTAATTGAAGTTTTTACCATAACGATTAATTATTATCTTCAGGTTTAGGCAATGATTTAACGAATTATTTTTTTTGCTTGGCTGTTTTTAAAAGCTCCCTAAATTCAGACTGATATTCAGCAGTGACATTAGCAATTTGCCTCTTAAAAATAAGACTTCGTTCCATAGACGTATCAATTTTCATAAAGAAATCACAAAGCTCATTTGCCACTCTTAAACATTCACTAAGATTTTTCAAATTAAATGTCACGTTTCCAGTGCTTGTTGAATTGTTATAGCCTCTTCTTCAATAGGCTGCGAATTTAACATTTCCTCCATGTCGCTTTCAGTCAAATCATCATCTTGTGATCTAAGCAACTGTTGAATGTCACTTGGTTCTATATCATATACGATGGTGGCATCCTCGGCCACACCGTCGCTTAACATCAGGCGAGTTGGTGGTCAATCGTAGATCTATCTTCTATAAAAAAAAAATGTTCGACTTCGAACCCATCTCATCCTATTCCAGTCGCGTTTACAAAGGATACCGAATGCTTTTTATTAATAAGTACCGATTACCGTTTAGATCCGCGAATACAGAAATCTTTAGCCGCGAATATAGGAATTGGGTCGCAATTTTTTTATCCGCGAATAGTGAAAACGCGAATGAAGGAAGCGCGAATAAGGAGCTTTGACTGTACTTTCTCACAAAACACGTACACTCAAAAGCGTATCAAGCGTAACGAAATCGTAAGTTAGACTACAAAAACAGCTCTTCTGCAGTCGGGTATTTTGTTTTTATTTTTAATTAATTGTGTTATATCGATATTTATGTTACGTTTTTATGGTCATAGGTTTTCTTGTTTCCTGAATTATCCGAGTCTTTTCAAGATCATGGTGAATAAGTAAGTACCTTTTACGTTTGTGTGCTTCATCTTCGACCACACTGTCACTAACCAACAGTTACACTTATATACAATATTTTGTTTGCGATAAAACATCGATTTTATTGTTGTCGGCTGAAAAAAAACCACACACATCAATTATGAAAGTCCTCATAGTAAACAAAACAATAACGGAAAGTCGAACCATTTTATAATATCAACATATTACGCATCATTTAGGGCTCCAAGATGGCTCCGAGGAGTCTCGACGATTTTTTCATCGCTATAAAACATTCGACAAAAAGTACCCATACATATTCTAAAAACTACTTATGATTTTAGACTCTTTATCTTCAAGTTAGAGTTGAAATTTCGTTGTGAGTTCAGTTCTAAGCAATTATTTTCAGGAACAACAAATAAGTCGTAGGCGTTTAAATATTATATCCATAAAATATAATATGAAAATAAGCGAAATATTAGGAAATATTGATGCGTATTTAGTTCGCTATTTCGTTATAACGGGCTACGTCGTAGATCTGCTACGCGCGTAGCATTTTCTCGTTATTAAAGTATGCAGAGATATTATGTTATTTTTAGGTATGTAATATAACGCTTTTATTTGATTCTTTGAATTCCTATAAAACAAGCTTGTTTATATGCAAATAAGTTTGCGATATTTACAGTTTTTATATGATTATTTTGTTATTTTTCAAAGTTTTGTGGTGGCGGTACTGGACCTGGTTGTGGTGGTTTAATCACGGTGATTCCGAACAGCACATTCAGAATAATAATTGAAAATGTAAAAGCAACGTCAATAGCAACAATATTGAAGTTAGTTTGGTAAAATCGTTCAAAGTTTCGAATAAAAGCGTAATATAATTGCCAGATACTTTAAAAATCACTACATACTCATTGTCGGCTCTAAATTTACAAAATAATACTTCTTTTATATTTCCAAACTACCATCATAATATGGTATGCATCTATCCAGCTTCCTCTCTACCTATATATGATCTAATAAAATTGTGAAAGAAGGATCGTATTGCCAATACCCATTTTGTAATAAAAAATAAAATAAGCTTGCGCTTGACCGCATGCTAGCCTGACGTTGTTCGACGCTGCAGTCCACGATGGAGCGCTCTTGTTTAGAAGACACCTATTTACTGTTGTTTTTAAGACAGTTTATATCTATTTCCGGAAAATCCACTCCGGTACCATATTCCACAACTTAGAAGGCATGAATGCTTGAGTCCCCCAGGGCTCAGTGTTGTAGCCGAAACTATTTATCCTGAATATCAATGAATATATAAATCAGTTATATCCGTTATCATGACTTACTCTCGTGCCTTCAGTCTCCCCAGTCTTGCACACTACAGGACCTTTACAGTGCTTCTCCCTGCGGGGTCGCTGTAGCCAAATACTGGGAGGCAACAGTATAAAAACCTCAAACAGGATCATCGATACGACGAAGAAGATTGTCATTTATTTTCATTCGCTCATTTTTAGGGTTCCGTACCCAAAGGGTAAAAACGGGACCCTATTACTAAGACTTCGCTGTCTGTCTGTCTGTCTGTCTGTCTGTCTGTCTGTCTCCAGGCTGTATCTCATAAACCGTGATAGCTAGAAAGCTGAAATTTTCACAAATGATGTATTTCCGTTGCCGCTATAACAACAAATACTAAAAATTAAAAAAATATATATTAAGGGGGTCCCCATACAATAAACGTGTTTTTTTCGTATTTTTTTGCTCAATATTAAAAACGGTAACAGGTAGACGCTTCAAATTTTGACAGAATACTTACTTGTATATTACCTTTCAAAATAAATAATTAAATAACTATAAAGTAAATATTAAAGGGGGGCTCCCATACAACAAACGTAATTTTTAAGCAATTTTTACTCGATCTTAATTAACAGGTAGAAACTTGAATATTTGTAAGTAAATATTTAGAAATATATTAACTATAAAAATAAATACCTAATCTAATACATAAAAACTCTCAAAATGAAAATAATCAGTGCATCTAAGCGCGGTGCGAGCGCCGCGCCGCGGTGTGGTGGTGGCGCGAACGCGCGGGTAGCGGGGGAGGTAACATAACGGAGCGAGCCATAGCCGCGCGTATTCGCGCGAGCGTTGTCATGCTGTGTATCGAAAACCTACCTATAAGTTTGCAATTTACTACTTGGAATTTCGTTGATTTCTCGTTATTTTATAAACAGAACTAAACTTTGTAGTATTATAGATGATAGTACGGAACCCTTCGTGCGCGAGTCCGACTCGCACTTGGCCGATTATTTTAGTATCTACAAGGCACCCCAATAAATTTATCATGTCTGTCAGTCTGTCCGTATGTCACAGCTATTGTACATAAATGACATTTTGCAAGTAGATGTATTTTGTGAACCACTTGCAAAGTGTCGTAATATTTTCAAAAAAGTGAAAAATGGGGGGAGGCTGTGCCTCTCCATACGTATTAAGGGATTCATTTTTTCCACCCTACCCTATCGTTATAGGTTATACAACTAAATTTCACTTATTTAAAAAATTTCATAGAATATTTTATAGCGGTTTACTGAAAATAATTATCTATCTGCTCATTTATGTAGCGATAACAGTATCTTAATGAAATAGCTGTGACATAAGGACAGACAGACAGACATGGTGAATTTATAAGGGTTCCTTGTAGCTACTACGGAACCCTAAACCATACATACAAGGGAATATAGACCTACTCCTTTTTAGAATCAGTTAAAATATGTTAAGACTGCATATTTGGATCAGTCACACATTTAAATCAATCGGGGAAGACTAGGAAAGTATTCAGCGAGCAATTTTTAAGGTATTTAGGTTAATTTTAGAGGAAATACAAAAAGAAAAGCCTTAATTTGATTGTATTATCCAAATGGTAATGTAAAGCAATATCTCCGTTGTTTGTGAACGGGGTATTGACGACTTTTCCAACGGAACCTAATCTGGAAATGCTTTTATATTCAGAGAAACGGTAGACATGTGTACAAGTTAGGGTAGTTATCCATTATAATATGGACTAGTTGCATCAGATCAGATGAAACCGCGGGTTCATCTGATCTGCTACATGTGTTGTTACTTTTTTGACTTTCAATCCTGTTCGTCAAGAGTGTTTCATCGTCGACCGCAAGGTCTCTTAATATCAGGCGACTAGACGTTGAAGTGCATCCTATTATAGATTTAAAAAAATTAAAATGCTTCTTACGAATTATTTCCACGTCCATTTAAATCCGTAAAGCCTGTTTAGTGTGAAAGAGTAAAATAATACGCATTCGCTACCACACATATACACATTTATAATATTAGTGTGTGTGTGTGTGTTCGTTTGTGATATAATTAAGTATATAAATACTTTTTCAAATCAAAAACAAGTTTAAATAAACAGCCAAGTGCGATTCGGAATCATACATCAAAGGTTCTGTACCCGCACGATCTAAAAACACCGCGCTCCGCTACCGGGGCCAGCGATACCTATAAACGAAGATAACAAATCTTCGTTTATAGGTATCGTACTGAACTTATAAATAAGTAAATATAATCATTAAAACATTGTTTTATTTTTGAGTTATTTTTACAATAATTACAAATTTTAAACTTATATTATATTACTTACTTTATATATATTTTTATTTTTATTTTTTTTTGTATTTTTTTATATAAAAATAATTACAAATTTAGAATTTGTTTTTTTTTCTTATTTACTTCTGAATTTCATAATTGTAATTCGATGTAAATGAAATAATGTGTGTTCATAAATTTTGATTTATTTGTAAATTAAACGAGTAACTATTGTCTGACTTTAGAGATTTTCCATAAGGTTGATCTTAGTTTAGGGCCTATAGCATTTTTTAGCTTAGGCTTTGAAGTGTGAAATCTCTCTTGTATAACTTGCATACTTACTTGAAACAAAAATAATAAAAAAATCTTATGCAAAAAAATTATACGGTAATAAATGTCAGTTTTTTATTGCAATAGGAAGCTATAAAATATTAAATTACACCGTAAACCTAAATATTTCATGTTAATTTCAACCAGACCTTCAGGTGTTCTCGAGAAAAACATTCCTAACACAGACAGATAACCAATACAAATTACTATAAAAGGTTTTATTTTCTTCCAAAGTGCGAAACCCTAAAAAAATATTTTAATTCGATAAATCACAACAATTTTAAACCCACTAGCCATAACTTAGCTCCCCTAAAACCCACTGCGTGGAATGTATGTCAGTGGGTATTTTAAACCAGCTCCAATAATAGGGGATGGAAAGGGTGCGTTTATAGGGGTGCCCGTAGATTTCAGAATGGCTGTACATTTGTTATTCTAGTAAATCTATAAAACCTGTGTTTTGTAGATGTACTAGATAAAATGAACGATATAGATGTTATGAATTTTAAATTACATTAGTCTTCGTTTTGTTGTTTTGGATATTTTTACCCGACCGCACAAGAAGAGTTATGTTCTTCAGGTGTTTGTTTATATATATGTGTTTATATATTAACTCATAGGTACTATTATAAAATGAATTTTGTAAAGTACTAGTGCGTATGTTTCACAGAGCCTTTTTTATATTGAAATTAATTTTTATTTTGGATAACATTGTAACACTTATTTGAAAAATATATAAACATAAGTTTATATATTTTTCATGATATTTTTACGTAACAATCAAGACTAATTCGTATTGAAGGTCGACCTCTTCAAAGAAGCCATGTATCTGCTCATTTTTAAAATTCACGTAATAGGTATTTATAGAAATAAAAGTACTTACTAGCCGCGTCCTGTAGTTTTACCTGCAATCGAGAAGGACACAGATATCCTTTAAGGTATAGCTTAAAACGCGCAGTTATCTCACTCGCGCTTCACATGCAATTATTTAGCAGGGGATATTAGAAATGTGAGAGATAATTTTATTTATTTAGATAGATTTTAAAAAAAAAGTTTTTCTTCGATGTCTTTTAAATTGGCTGAGGAGTACGAAAATACATGTTTATAGGGTTCCGTACCTCAAAAGGAAAAAACGGAACCCTTATAGGATCACTTTGTTGTCCGTCTGTCCGTCTGTCCGTCTGTCCGGGTGTCACCTTTATCTCGGGAACGCGTAAAGGTATCGAATTGAAATTAAAACCATATACGCAAATCCATATCCAGTATCTTGCTGCAGAAAGAAAAATAAAATTTCTCAGTTTTCGTAAAAAAAAGTTAGAGCCGAATATGTCGTAAAAAACGCACATTTCGATACTCACAAGGGAATCAAAACCTATGGGGTACTTCCAGTTCACCTAGAACTATGAAATTTGGCAAGAAGCATTGTGTTAGAGTACACATATAGGAAAAAATCCGAAAACTGGACATTTTCAATTTAATCACAAAAAAATGTGTCTTTATCCAAGGAATAAGGGCCCAAATTTTAAAGTGAATTAACCATATCATGTGGGGTATCATATGAAAGAACTTCATTAGCCTAAGCTAAAACAAGTTTTTAAATATTTTTACGATGTATATTTTTCGATTTATGAAGGAACATATAAAAAAATATATGATTTCCCCTTTTTATTTAGTTTGTACAAAACCCTCGGTGGGCGAGTCTGACTCGCACTTGTCCGGTTTTTTCACTATTCCGTTGCCAGTAAATGATAACTGAATAAAACATCTTTAAATATTTCTTCTATTTAAATAAACAAAATCATCACTCTCGTTTCCAATATGCCTGATCAATGATTTTACATGTTTAAAAATATTTTAATGTGCGAGAGAGATAGGTGCGCGTTTACAAACTCAAATGTCATTATTGTAGGTCTATAATCCGACACAATTCATTGAGGCATTTAAACAAAGTAGTAGTAAGTATCCGGCAGCCTAGTCGGGAGACCGTCTGACTTGCGATCCGCAGGTCCTTGGTTCGAATCCCACGGCACGCACCTCTGTCTTTTCGAAGTTATGTTATGCGTATTGTTGATTGCCGCCAACTTCAAACGGTGAAGGAAAATATCGTGAGGAAACCTACATGTCTGAGAGTTCTCAATGATATTGAAGACGTGTGAAGTCTGCCAACCCGCACTTGGCCAGCGTGGCAGACTATGGCTTAACCCTTCTCACAATGAGAAGATGGCCCGTTCCCAGCAGTGGGACAGTTTGTACAAACAGGACTGATAAAAAAAACCAAGTATTCACATTTATAGAGATTATTCAAAAACTACTAAGAGAAAGGCAGCTTCCTCTTTATAATAATTGATAATGAAAAAACACGAAAATTAAGTCAAGAATGACATCAAATATTTTTTAGTAATTATTAGGTTTTTTGTAGTATTTATGTTATGTTTTTTTTTGTTTTTTTTTTTAACCTTTTGTTGCAGTAAGACTCTTTTGTAGTGATATATTTTTTTAGTAATAGGAAACTCCTTCATAGAAGTAAAACATTCTAGTAGTGTTATGAACCTTTTGTAGTATTAGAACTCTTTTGTATAAAGGACTCTTTCCTATTATAGTGTTAAGATTTATTCAACAGCAGTTGTCATCGATTGGATTGGCTTCCAATCGGTCTTTTTGGAAATCCATGGCCTATGTCCAGCAGTGGACTTCTTATGGCTGAGATGATGATGATGAGTTGTCATCACCACACAAGTGAAACCACGGAACATTCTTAGTGCTGCTGAGATTTAAAAATTCGATTAAGATAAAAATAGGACCAGCTTATACTGTGACGTCACTTCCGAAACCTAACATCAGTCGGATTGTATTTGGTACATTGTTTTAAAAACGAAACTTTCGATCGTAGCATACATTTATGTACTCGTATGACCAGTAACACGTCTGATGGTAAGCGATAGTGTGGTCGAGGATGGAGCACGTGGATGTAGAACAAATCTATTCACTTTTTCATTAAAGATTCAGATTGTGGTACTCAGGTAAGGGGGAAGTAAAGCAAAAGCCTGATTTATTCTTATGTTGATAAATGATGTGCCTATTTAATAACACCTCATACAAGTACACAGATGACCTCATACAAGTGGCAGGAAGACGCTGGATGCAAGCCGCTCCCAATCAGTCTTTTCGGAAATCCATAGGCCTATGTCCAGCAGTGGACTTCTTATGGCTGAGATGATGATGATGATTTAATAACAATAAAGATTAGTAGTAGAATTATAAGTTTTTTTATCATCAACAGTGTTGTCAACTTGCAACTCGTAACATGAAGCGCAATACCTAGAAAAAACACATTGACTCACGACATAAATACAGTCAACCTTACGCCTATTGAGGAGAGCCCACTAGAGCAGCAATTCATTCCACAATTTACAAATGTGTACAACAAAAGTGGGATCAAAGCGCTTCGTTCGATTTTTTGGGCTTTCCGCGAAACGATTCACGACGGAGTGACGATATACCTAAGGCAGTTGATAGAAGTGGAAAACCGAATAGTGGACTGAGCTGTCTGTGTCCAGCTGTGGTCTAACCGGCCGTAACTTAATGACCACGGGAAAGAAGCGGAAACATCGGTAAACATCGCAGCGTTGTACAAAAATTAAAAAAAGGCCATCAATCCAGCCAGTTTTAAAGCCTGCAAAAAACAATATTTTCAGTGGAAAAAGGCCCAGGCTACACAGGGTGGTTTAAAAATCGAATCATACCCCCGGCCTTGGGTGGCGCCGTCAACACATAAATCATATTTCTGGAGAATTTTTAAAAGTCCTATTGCTTTCGCGTATTTGCCATGTACTCCCCCTAGGGGGGGATGGGGGAGAGTGTGTACTTAGCCCCCACGTTTCCTAGTTCGCCGGGAGTACAGGGTGTTCGCGGAAGGAGGTTTTGTTGCTGTGTGGCCTTGGACGTTCGCGCCTTCAGATACGTCACTTACTTGTGTAGCTGGATAGATGAATCCGCCTGTCAGTGAAACGGCTAGGCGGATAGTTATACGAGCATTTTACGAGATATGTATATAAATAAGGATTTTTAGTGTCAGAAAGCATGAGATTGTGGACTGAAGGAGGGGATATATATAATTCTTTGGTACGCTGTATCTACAGCCTAAACAATTTGACAGATTTCAATATAAATGAAGTGTCATTAGATTCAACTCTGTTGTGAAAGTTACGTAGAGTATAATTATATTAAGGTTCGTTTTCCATACAAAAGCATTTTAACAAATAAGAATATTTATTAACCATGAATAACAAACATGTTACAGGTAAGTCAGAATTACACATAAAATATGATAAATTAACTAAACTTTATAATAATAGCATAAATAAATAAAATAAAATGATATATTCGATTTAATTTAAATGATGGTATTCAATAAATTTGAATTACATCTGTCTTAAGATAGTTAATCTCCTTATTATAAATACCATAAAATTATGATAAGAAGAGAGCAATATAATACTAGTGTAACAATTGGTGGCCTTATCACTAATAACGCTATATTATCCTTATAACTTATAATCTCTTCCAGGCAACCTATAAGGATGGAGAGAAACGAAAGTAGAAAAGAGTATAGTTTTACAATGAAGTAATTGTGGTTAGATTTAATATCGGTGTTTATTAGTGGCAAATAATTCAAGATAAAACGAGATTAAAAGCAAATTTTACTAAATTATTTTTTTATGTAAAATTATGGATATATTTAATTGTCATAATATACTCTTTTCGATCATAATTGATAAAAATACTTTTGTATGGAAAACGCACCACCTTATTATGGCAAAAAATAGAGGAATAGTTCCAGTAAACGTTGAGTGTTACATATAAAGATGAGTGTTATTTCTTACAATAAAAACAAATAATATTATTGTTTTAAGCTGTTTTGTGATTTAATGTGGTGCTTTTTTTCGTCCGTAAACGGGTCGAGGTTTCAAAATTTCACACAAATAAAAAGAGCATATTTATATCTGCATACATGAATAAAAATCATTTGGGGAATTCCAATTTTGCAAACATTTGTAGGCCAATAGAAGGACCTATCGTCTTAAATAAGCAACTGTCACTGTCAGTTGCTTGCTGTACACCAACTTTTTATCGGTCTTTGGGTCACCAAAGCCAAAATTTTCATAATAGCAGCTGTCAAGCTGCTATTATGAAAATTCTTAATAATTGTAGAACAAAATAAAGTTGTACTATACAGAAGCAACTTCTAATTTGATATATTTTTGATAGACATTTTTTGCAAGCAATAGTTGGTGTAAAGGAAGGGATAAACTGGGTTTGATGGAATATTGAATTCTCTGTCAGACTAGGTTTTCGTTACATTTACGTACGTTTCATCATAAGCCGCAGTGTTATTTTGCTTCAGTTGAGATGATGGTCAAGTAAAAACTGAATAAATGTATAATAAAATAAGATTGCAGAGACTCAAATACATCCATTTTTTTTTTAAATATTAAAGGGGAAAAAACTAAAGCATACGTCATAAATATATTACCTTTATAATTAAAATACACAAACAATCTGTACCTACACTTACCATAAAACCTTCATTGATTAAAAAAAATAAGCAAATAAAAAAAATGTTATAAATAAAACGAGCGGCCCGCGAAAGTTTCTCGAGCCCGCTGTATAGTCGCAAGGCGCCGCCCGAGGAGCGAGGGCGGGCGGCGTTCGCACAGTATACCCTTCGTCACCAGACACAACAGTATAATTTTCACATTTTTTTTTCTTATTTGTGACAAAAAAAAAAATGGTATGATTTACGGGAATTATTTTATAATGGATGGTCACTGAATTAAACAACTTTTTCGAATGTATCGTGTATATTTTTCATTGCAAGATCTGACGCTTCGAACACTTTGCTGTCGCTGACAAACATACGTGTAAAGTTTAATACGTATCAATAAGCAGAAGAGACCAACTTTTGTATTGCTTGAGTTTTTTTACGAAAAATATTTATGACATGGGTAAATACAATAGGTAATTTTATAGACACCATTTAATTTATGGTGTCTATAAAATAACCTTTTGATAAAATTAAACTTGAATTTATACACACATTATTATAGATAAGCGTTATGACGACATTTGTGTTTTTATTTTACAAAATGTATTTTCATTCATAAAAAAATAAATTCGAACAGTCAACTGATCATAAATTTATGAAAACAGATTTCTTTCACATTTAAATCATACTCGTAAATACTAGAAACCTAACTAGTACATCGTTTAAGTTCCACTTAATCATTCTGAGCAAAATATGAAACCGGAAATGAGTAGCTGCCGCCTCTGTGTTTCTGGCTTATACTGCGATCGCACACATGTGGTGGGGTACTAGGAAGAAGAAAGCGGGCGAAGAAAAAATGAGGGAGAGACGAAAAACTAGAGCGGGACGGAAAAGTAGGCGAAAAACGAAAAATTTCACCCCCTCCCCCCGCCTGCCACCTAACTCCCGCGCGCCCCGCACGCACACACACGTGCGTCGGCGGTACAGCCTACCACGTCTTGATACTTGACGACTTTCACTTTTATTTTGGAATCTGAAAATACTAACATAGAAAAAATATTTTGTCAGAAAATGATGGACTATAAGTACTGAACACCAAATACATAAAATAAATATATGTTAAAAATTTAGGAAGTGAATTAATGTAATTAAAAAATATTTATTTGATACTTATATGAAAAAAAAATGTTCTCTAAAATATTCAAATAAAACCGTTGTAACAGTTTTGAGCTAAAGCTTAAATTTAAATGTTATTATATCAGTTACATGTTTTCAGCTGCCACAAATAACTTTATTTTTATTGAGTTATTATTTAGATTAAAGGTTTTGAGTCTTTGAAAAATATAATTTTTGATAATAAAAAATATTTTTATTTTATTTACTAAAAAAAGTAATTTTGTCTACACTTATATTTTACATCACACGAAACTGTTTCTTTGCCGATGTTGAATTGAGTTTTCGATACAAGGGCGCAAAGCACACGTTTCCTCCCACATAAATCAATGATACTTCCGCAACTTTCCCTCATATATGCGAATTTTCCGGTTTCCAAGGACCAAGACCATCCAGTCCTGCGGGAGGCCATTGTAGCATGTTTTTATTCCCAAAAATTTTAACTCAGTAGGCGCTCGAACTCAGAGGCGCTACAACGTTTTTATTATTATTAATATATATTTATATTTCGTTTTCATTTACAAGTTTTTCCATCGTTCATAATTTTAATATTTTTATACCGTTTTATACAACAAAAGTGTTTATACATAGACTTATAAAACGACACAGAAAATACAAAAAAAAAGCATCAACAAACTTTCAAAATTGAGACGTTTAAGTTTGTCACCAAGTTTTGACAGTTCGCGGATCGGAATTTAAAATTGACGTTTAAAATTCAAGATGGCGGACTGCGTGTATGTTTGTTTGCTCGCCGGGTTCGTTGACCTCTAGGATGCTAAATCAGCAGGACATCTGACGGTTGCTGTATCCGTGAGTATATCCGTCTTTATTGTGTAGTAAAATAAATAATTTTGTAGCTAGTAGATTATTGATGGAATTATTGATGGTTATAAGTTACATAAGGGTGCTTTCATGATGTCGCATGAATATTATAGCGTTTAATACGTGATGCGTGTGTGTGTGTGCCGCACACATTGGAGAGATTGTTTTTATCGTGAACAGTAAATTAGGGGCGATAGTGGCCGATACCGGGTGACTAGTGTATTGATTTTTTTCCCTCATTCTGTTAAATTTCATTTATTTGGGGGAGCGACCGGACGGCGATGACGTGTGCGAGCGACTTGCCGCCAGTACTGGACTGTGATGTGCGACTCGACCGGTACCGTTGAGGTTATATTCTTGTTGACGGAAGTCCGCAATTCTTATTACGTTTGACCATATCTTGCTTGGTGTACAGCAAGTATGTGATTTAGGATGAACTACGTTTACTTAATATTTAGATTACTCTAAATTTGAAGTTATTGCGTTTTATATTATTTTACATTTGTTTTGTTTTTATATCTTGGAAACCGATTTTTAATATCTAAGTAACAATAAATCTTATAGATATCTTTAAAGTTATAAGTTTGCTATAACAATGATTTGATTTAATTGAATTCGATGAAGATTGGAGGTGTTTAGTGAAATTCTTCAATGCTACTATGAACCTCTCAAGTTTGGACTCCTTTTAAAGGCTTCTATTTCGTTTTCTTTTTTAAATCTACAATAGGTATTACTTTTAAGAATGCGTAATGATTGAATTATTTGTAAATTATTAGTTCTGTTTTAAGCGACATTGCGGTCTAGGATGAAGCATAGAACCTAGAAGGAACCAATTAATTCGCAATTTGAGGACATTGACATTATGTTTCTGTATATAGCCTAGCTGGCTTATCAGCTTCGTTATCGCTTTTTCCTCTACAACCTTATTTTGTCTATTGTAAAATAATACCATAACCCTATTTCAAATGATGCAGCTGCAATAAACACCATTTTATTTTTAACCTAATTCGAAAAATGCCGGATGTTATCGATTCAGTTGTATTTTTTTCTATGTTTTATGTCATAAATCCGTCATAAATTTATAAGCCGATTTGAAATATTATTATTTTATTTGAATTGATTTTGATGATTCTTCTTTTGTTAGGTAGGTCATACTTCCTATATACATTTTATCAAAATCGGTTCTATACTATGGTTTTTATAACCAAACAACTAGTGAAATATGATCCAATTAAACAAGTTGCGTATTTTGAAGTCGGTTTTTTCATTTTCAGTTAGTTTCAGTTTAAACTATATTTATTTTTATTTCAAATTGTTTTATAAACGACGGAGTTATGATGACACAAACATAAAAATATACAACTGAATTGAAACCTTCTTCTTTTTGAAGTCGGTTCAAAAGCGAAGTTATTCTATCTTTTCTATCTCTAAGTTTGTTTGTTTTCACACTGAACCTTCAGCTGAACCGATTGGTATGAAATTTGGTACAGATATAGCTGAGAATCTGCAGCCAGACAGGCGTATATATCATCATTATTACCGTAATTCATCACTAAGCTAATAATAAATATAGTAATAAATAAGTATTTAAATAAATTCAGACCGAAGAATCGAACCCACGACCCTTCATGATTTGTAACTTCAACCACTTAGTCGCCGCGGTTGTAATACATAATTAAAGCTGAAGTATAAAAATTGTAGAATAGCGTGACTCGACGAATTCAAATCTCGATTCTGTTTATGCTAATTTAAAATTATGTACAATTAGGTATTTTTATTGAAATAAGTCAAAAAACGCAACATTATTAATAACTAATTTCATATTACGCCGGTTTTAATGGTAGGTTTCCTTCATTTTGTTATTTTATATCAGGAGAATTAGGAATTATTAGGTAAATTCTGCTAAATGGAAAGGTTACATTGAGAATAAAATATCTATTTTCTACAGGATTCATTTCAGGGAATGTGCGCAAGAGCTTCACGACCTAATTCCACCCTCCCCATTTCACTACAGGACTAGCAGAAAGTCGGCGAATTACCACCCATTTCTCGTTGAAATGCCAAAAATCCGTACTCAGCGATATCGATCCACACTACTGTTGCGTACTGCACAAGAATGGAATTCTTTGCCGCCATCTCTGTTTCCTGAGACCTACAATCTTGGAATTTTCAAGGCTAGAGTGTCGCTTAACGTCGCTTAAAGTCGCTTAACATCAGGCGAGTTGGTGGTCAATCGTAGATTTATAATGTATAAACAAAAAAAAGCGTTACTAAGAAAAACTTCAATTTGTACCTAAAAAGGAATAAATAAATAACAACGTCCAGCCTATAACCTCTGGAAACGGAAGAGTGCCACCGTTACTAAGATGTCTTAGTAATATAAAAGAGTCCTAATACTACAAAAGGTTCCTATTACAAAAGAGTCCTACTTCTACAAAGAGTTCAAGCATTACATAATAGTCCTACCACTACAGAATAGTACTGCCACTGCAAAAGAGTCCTACCACCACAGAAAAGTCCTAGCATTACAAAAGAGTCCTATCTCTACAGAATAGTTCTCTCATTACAAAAAATCCTACCACTACAAAATATTTATACCAATATAAAACAGTTGTATAATTACAAAAGAGTCATACCACACAAAGTATTATTGTTAATGTGTTGATATCACTGTAAAAAAGTCGTAATACTGCAAAAAAAGTCCTAATACTACAAAAGTCTCAGAAAACGGAGTCCTCATGGTACAAAAGAGTTGTAATACTGCGAAAGAGTCCTATATTACAAAAGGGTCCTGCAATACAAAAGTCCTACAGCTACAAAAGAGCAGTATTAATAGTCTTATCATCACAAGAGTCCTTCCAATACAAAATATTTTACCGTTACAAAAGAGTCCTACCTCTACAGCATAGTTGTATCATTAGTAACAGAAGATTCCTACCACTAGGAATGATTCGTACCACAACAAAACAGTCTTAACATTAGAAAAGAGTCCTAACACTACAAAACAGTCCCAGTAATACAAAGTGTCCTAATAGTACAAAAGAGTCCTAATAATACAAAAGCTACCGCTACAAAAGAGTTCTAAAAAATCCACGAGGTGCTTGTGTAGACATTTTTTTTTAAAACGAATTTCATTGTTAATTTTTTAACCGACTTCCAAAAATAAGAAAGTTCTCAATTCGATTGTATGTTGTTTTTCTTTACAGCGATTACTCCACCAATTATGAATTTTTATTAACCGACGACCGACTGACTGACCGAAAAAAGGAGAAGGACGTCTGGATTTGGAATTTACTTATTTAATTGAAAGTGTATACTTCCCAGGTAGTCCCGTGGTCATCAGGTCAGGATCTGATGATGGGATCCTGGATAAATCGAGAGAACTCTTCAAATTTCATAGGCATACTTGAAGCAAATTAGGTATTCTCGTGCATTTTCTTAGGAATTGAAGTCGGTTGTTCAGCTTTTTTTTTAACTTTTTTTTATATACTTGTAAAAAAAACTATTCAATAATATGCCATACAATAGGTTGGTACTAAAATCCTTTCTTTATATGTATGGAGTGTCACTCCTATTTATCACTTTTATGTATTTTTTTTTAAATATTTAAATATTTGTGGCATTTAACACAGCACCGTATTTTTACTTTATTTTTTAAATCACCACATTTTTTCTTTACTTTAGCTATATGTCAACTTTTGTTTGTACAGTGCTGACTATATTTTAGACAGTGGCATACGAACAGACATACAGACGGACATGACGAATTTATAAGGGTTCCTCGTTGTTACAACGGAACTGTAATAAAGTGTCGAAATATAATACCATATATACTTACATGAAGATTCCGGCAGCCTAGTCGGGCGACCGTTCGACTTGCGACCGCAGGTCCTGGGTTCGAATCCCACGGCACGCACCTCTGTCTTTTCGAAGTTATGTGCGTATTGTTGATTGCCGCCAACTTCAAACCGCGAAGGAAAACATCGTGAGGAAACCTACATGTCTGAGAGTTCTCAATGATCTTGAAAGATGTGTGAAGTCTGCCAACCCGCACTTGGCCAGCGTGGCGGACTATGGCCTTACCCTTCTCACAATGAGAAGATGGCCCGCGCCCAGCAGTGGGACAGTTTGTACAAACAGGGCTGATAAAAAAAATATACTTACATACACACTCGACAAACCTTATTCTCCTTGGCCAGAAATGAATACTCATACTAATGAGGTTGAGATACATTAATGAACACAAAGGGCTCGAGATTGCATACAATGACCCCAGTCTAGACTGTCAAGTCGTGCTCACGATCTTGTCGACACCATAGCGCGGTGTTCACACTGGTTATAATATGCATTTTTCGCACTTTTAAGCAGTGGCGGATTCAGGATTTTGGTTTGAGAGGGGCTGGTGAGGGTAGGTTTGACTTTTATTAATCCTCAATCAAATCAATTAGCCCAAATCGTGTACAGTTATCGAGAGTAATGTAGCATAAAACATGCTAAAAAATAATTAAAATGTCTATTATTAAATTTAATTAGACTTCCTGGATCCGCTACTGCCTGAGTGCAGATTGTGTAGCGCATGGATAAACATATCAAAGTGTCTGTTTCGTAGCTAATTTGTAGCTAATTCTATAATCTAAAAGAAAACCACTTGGCGAGTATATGTTGACCATTTTTTTTTAAGTCGATGGGTTCTGTCCTTTGGGTACCAATTACTCAATACCTCTGTGCCAAAACAACTTAATTTTTTTCACATATTTATCGATAAAACTCAAATACTTGTTATACCACAGAGCGTTAACAATTATAGTTTAAAAAAAAAAACTACTTCGCAATAGGCAATACTAGGATTACTTTTTTTTTGTTATAAAAATCAAAGTACTTAACTGATTGTGATAAAATTTGTACAGGACCAGTCACAGACATAGTGACCATTTCTGAGGTAATAGTAGTACATATAGTATATTAGTAGTAGGTATTATTATTAACTACCAAACAAAAAAAACGTAAAAAACAACTCGTGATTGGCGGAATAATCGCCGAACATACAGAAAAAATATAAAGTAGAATTGAAAACCTCCTTCTTTTTGGAAGTCGGATAAAACAATTTTCATTAGTAATATTGCTTACTAGTAAAGTTAATAACAACATATTGTTATACTTACACAGAAACTAAACAGGTATACTACAAAAAACTATTTTGAATAAAAAATACATAAAGAGGAGGTCGACTAGTTTTAAAGAATTTATCAGTGTTGTCATCGAAACATGTGAGTGTGTGTGTTTGTGTGTGTGTGTGAGGACCTTCTCGATCTCGACGTCACGGATTTTGAGCCATTTTGAGTTTCCCAGCCATGGGATTAACAGCCCACGCTCGGTATTTTTACCTGCGATATTTGCGACTGCGCAAGGTAAATATTCAGTTTCCCCAAGAAAATTCCGACTCTCACGTTGAAAATTCCATGTATGTAGTTTTTAACCGACTTCCAAAAGAAGGAGGTTATCAATTCGACTGTATGTTTTCTTTTGTATGTTTGTTCACCGATTACTTCGTCAATTATGAATTGATTTCGATGATTCTTTTTTTTTGTTTGGTTTATTTATTTTTAATTGCTTCAAAGGTATACATTTTGTCAAATCGGTTCAGAACTTTGTTTTTATAACAAAATAACTGAAAAAATATGTCACCCAAGCTTTGCATCCAAGTAAACGAATTGCGTATTTCGAAGTCGGTTTTTCAGTTTTTTTAAAACTATACTGGCCTTGTGGCTCAGTTGGTAGTGTGTTTACGTCTACCTGCTGAATTGAAAGGTCGTGGGTTCAATCCCCACCCAGGGCAAACATTTGTGTGATGAGCAAGGATGTTTGTTCTGTGTCTGGGTGTTTCTATGTATCATATGTATATATTTACACAAAAAAAAAGTATATATGTATTCTATCAGCCATCTAGTTCCATAGTACAAGCTTTGCTTAGTTTGGGCTAGATGGTGTTGTGTGAAATGTCCACAAATATTTATTTTATTTATTTATTTATTTTTATAATTATTTTATTTAAGTCTGTAGTCCAACCATATCGTCCGTCTCGCTCTCGCATACCCACATTTTTGAAGATATAAAATGACTCAATGAACTTATAAAAATATCGTCGTTTGTAAAACTAGAAAATAACATTAAAAATATACGACAAAAATTTCAATTAATTAACATGTAAATTTTCATACATAAAAATATTATTTTCTAATATATATTTTTAATTTCTAAAAATTATTTGAATATTTTTATGTGGGTATGCGCGAGTGAGACAGACGATGGCCGGACTACGGACTCTTAATACTTAACAAATCTACGTTCGAAAGCGACGGCGTGGCCGAGGATGGAGCACCTCGATCCAGAAGATATCTATTCACTCTAGCCTTGATCATTCCAAAATTACAATTCTCGGGAAACAGAGAAGGTGGCAAGGAGTTAAACTCCTGTGTATTGCGCAAAAAATGTAGTTCTAATTATTTTTAGTTATCATCATCATCATCTCAGCCACAAGAAGTCCACTGCTGGACATAGGCCTCCCCCATGGATTTCCAAAAAGACCGATTGGAAGCGGCTTGCATCCAGCGTCTTCCCGCCACTTGTATGAGATCATCTGTCCATCTCGTGGCGATTTTTAGTTAAATTAATTTTAATTACCTAATTTTTTCCTAGTCGACCAATTGTGTATTATTTTATGTTAATGTTTATGTCATATTATTATGCATAATGCTGATACACACGTGGGTTTTTCTCCAAATAAGTATTATATCGGAAGACCGCGGCGTTGTAACTCGCTGTGGCCGGAATTCCCGCGGTGTGCGCACGCGCCGCGTTGTGATACGGCGCGTGCGCAGCTCACTGCAGTAGATAAACATCTTTATTAAAAGAAATGAAAAATACCCGACTGTAGAAAAGCAGTTTTTGCAGTCTAACTTACGATTTTGTTACGCGACACTCTGTTGTGAATACGTTTTTTGTGAGAAAATATGCTTAAAATCGCTGTAAAATATTATAAATGCGCATTGTTTAGAATAATTCTAGTAAAATCTTATTTTATTTTTGTGAGAGATGTATCATTAATATTGTAAAAAAATAGATACAGCTTAAGACGCTCAGGGAGTGAAGACGAATCTACCGACACCTCGCTGATCTAAATCAGTCAAGCCGTTTAGTCTGTAGGCGATCATATAGATACATATATCCATGCATACATACCCGCATACACTCGAAAAACATAAACTTCCTTCTTACGTAGTCGGGTAAAAAATATTGTTATGCGCGAGAGAGATAGCTGCGCGCTTTGAGTCCAACTTCAAGTCTGCGTTTGAACTTGCCTGGTGGTAAGCGATATTTGGGTTGAGGATGGAGCACGTCGATTAAAATGCAAGTTTAATTAATGATGTTTACATCATCCGATGTAATACATCAAGCTCTGATGAAACAGTGATGAGGAAAGTAAGAAGGAAAAACCATAAAAACAAGTACGTCAAAAAGAAACCTGATTGCGAAATATACACTGCAGATGAACACGAATGTAACAACGTAAAATCTGTCAAGTTATTTAGGCCACCGAAAGTGATGTGATTGATAGTTTTTTTTTTTTTTTTTTTTTTTTTTTAATTTAGTCCTATCTTCCAACGCAGGTCGGAAGCCTGTTCTACTTCTTATCTGTCACTCCAGTTCTCGCATTCGCTACATCTCGTACTTTCATTCTGTGCCTCATTGTCATACATCATATCTCGTATACCTGAGTTGGTGGGACTCCAACGCTATTCTATTCTGTATCTATTATATAAGAATCGGGAGAAGGGTATAATTATTATCATGTATATATATATATACCGGAACTACATAGTATCTTTCTTTCTTATACCTACTATTACACTTTTATCTTATTGCTATTTATATATTACTAACTTTACTTCTTCAGGCACTATCTATATAATGTAATTTATATAGAAGTGGTCCCTTGTTATTACTATTTATTCTTATTTACAACTATTTTTATTATCTCTCTGCAATATTCAATAAACTTATATCTAGTGTATTTATCTTCTATTATCTTATGCAGGTTATCTATGTTTATATTTATATTTAATTCATTTTCGATGTCGAAACGTCTTTTACCATAGATTGGACAGTCGGTGACGACGTGCAGAACACTTTCTTCAGCTGTAGGGTCGCAAAGGCATGCTGGGCTCTCCTTGCACTTAAAGCGGTGAAGGTACGAGGAGAATCCACCGTGCCCTGTAAAAAGCTGTACTATTATATGGTCTAATTTAATCTTCTTAACCAAACGGTATGCCCCCAGCGCATCCGGAAAAAAGACCTTTGTAGTAGATGCCTGTTTAGCATTCTGATATCGCTGGTTCCATTCGACAAGCGATTCGTTACGAATTTGTCGCTTGGCGAATGATATTGGACAGCTATCGTAGTTAGGCCTAGTTTTTAGTTTTAAAGCTGCACTTTTTGCTAGCTCGTCCGCCCTCTCATTTCCTTCTAACCCCGCGTGAGCTTTCACCCAAAATAATCTCAATATTTTGTGCTGGTCGGTGAGCTCTTTGATGTTTTGACTAGTTTTTACGGCGAGGGGGTGGAGGGAAGACATATTTGTTACCGTTTCGAGGGCGGAACGAGAATCGCTGTAAATATTGCAGCTATTCCTTTTATACTTAAGGGCCTTTTCGGTCGCTACTTCCAAAGCCAATAACTCGGCCTGATAAACGGAGCAGCACTCATCGAGCCTCATTTTTTTGGTGTTTATCTCGGTGGCGCCTTCCCAAATAGAGATCGCTGCTCCGACCTTCCCTTCGATCTTACTACCATCTGTGAAGATATTTAGACCATCGTTATAATGCTCTTCTAGCGCTGCCCCGTCCACCAGGCATCTGAAGTTTAGCCTTGGCTGCAGCGCGGGGTGTGGTTTATCTGTGTATGGCACAGGTGCTTCTATCTCTCGGTCTCCTATTACCCGCCGGGAGTACCCTTTCTTTATCTCATAAAGCAGGGCTGCTTCTCGAACTCTGATGTCTAAAGGAAGCAGCCCGGCAAGTAATAGCGCCGAGTTGAGAGATACAGTTCTGTAAGCCTTCACAATTTTCTGGATAAAGCCACGTTGTACCGAGTTAAATTGTTTCTTTATCATTGTTTTATTTGTTGCGTGGGCCCATGCACTGGCAGCATACATAATGGTCGGCTCGACAACAGCGATGTATATCGTCCTCAAAATTTCCGGTTGCAACCCCCAATGGATTTTCGCTGCCCTGGTTAACTGTTTAAAAAAGTTAAGAGCCTTTCGACAAACGTTCGCGACGTGATTGTTGAAGGTCAACTTTTCGTCGATGGTAAGCCCTAACAATTTAATTTTATCCGACATGCCAATGCTAACCCCGCCCATGCTCAGACGTGGGTTGTCGTACTTAAGTTTCCGAGTAATAACCATTGCCATGGTTTTATGTGGCGCAAATTTTAGTTTGTTCCGGACTCCCCACGCCCGAACATGCTCGAGTGAAGCATTGGCACGTCTCTCAATCTCCGCTGCGGTCTGCCCATCAAAAACCAGGACGATATCATCCGCGAACGCCTGTACGTAGTCACCCCTTCCTTTCAGTTCCTTTAAAAGCGGGTCAAGGAGCAAGTTCCATAAAGTTGGGCCCCCAACAGACCCCTGCACACATCCCTTGCTAGTCTCTTTGGTGTATTCTTCTCCTCCGTATCTTACACGGACTCTTCGAGTTTTAAGATAGCTGTCAATTACCCTCCTTATGTTAATGGGACACTTTTCCTCTGCCAGTCGGACTCTTATCGCTGGCCACCAGGCGCTATCGAAGGCTCCCTCTATATCCAATGAAACTAACGTTATAATCTTTTTCTGGCTCAGCTTTTTGTGTATGTGTTGCATTAGGATATAGAGGGAGTCCTCCGTGCTTTTCTGGGGCATGAATCCAAACTGGCAAGTACTCATTCTCGGCAATAAGTGGAACTTAATTCGGTTGATTAACATCTTCTCGAAGATTTTTCCTAAAATAGGGAGAAGTCCGATTGGCCTATACGATCGTGGTGAGGTGTAGGTGTCTTTGCCCGGCTTTCGTAGAACGATTACAGTCGCCTCTTTCCATGCATTCGGGAAATAGCTGTGCTCCAGGCATTTATTTAATATCATAAGAAACAGGTCTGGGTCGTTTTTTACAGCTTCTTTACATATATCGGCTGTAAAACCATCGGCACCGGGTGCTTTTTTCGGGTTGAATGTATTTATCGTAGTTATTAGTTCTGTCTGCGTGAAACATGGATCAACAGGTCCATCTTGTTGTCCATCATTCACTCTTTCAGCTTCTAATTTGATTTCTCGATGTACGGTGTTGTCGCTTTCTACAGTGTCAGCTGGATAAAATGTATCCGCTAGTAATCTCACAGAAGCTTTCGCATCCAACACCACACCATCAACTCGAAGTGGTAGATCCTCCCTTCTGGTTTTCGTTCTACCTATCACCCTATAAATTCCGTCCCAGACCGTTTCTCTGTCTTGTTTTCCACAAAAGTCTTTCCAGCTTTGTACCCTAGCTCTGTCAGCCTCTACTTCATACTCGTTTTTCTTTTCTAAGTACTCTGCGACTACTCTTGCTCTTCGTACTGGTGCAGCGCATTGAATTCTTCTCTTCCTGGTGGTGACTTCACGTTTTAACTTTTCAAGCTTCTCGGACCACCATGGCATTGCGAGTATTTGTTGGTGTCTTTTTGTAGGTATAGCGTGTGTGCATGCATGTGTGATTGCTTGTGTATATTTGTTTAGTAGTGATTCTATCTGTTCTATATTTCCTATATTCTCGACTTCTGTGTGTGTAATTAGGTGTTCAGCTTTTAATTGTTCTAGTTTCTTATGAAACTGGTCCCAATTTGCTTTTCTCGTGTTGTAGAGTCGTGTTGTTCTTTTAATGTGTGTGCCTTGTGATTTCTTTAATGATATGTTAAATGTTATGCCGTTGTGATCCGAGCTCGTCAGGTTTTCTACAATTTCCCAGTCTTCCACCAGGGGGAGCATATCTCCTGAGCAAGCAGTGATGTCTATATGGCTGGAGAAGCGCTTGTCACCTCTAATCGTGTCGAAGGTAGGTGTGGAGTCATTTGTGTTCAAGATCTGCAGCCCTAGCTCGTCGAGCACGTATAGCATTTCTTCCCCTCTTGAGTTAGTCCTGACACTGCCCCACCAGGTGTTCCAGGCATTTACGTCTCCTCCCAATACAAGCCTTCCCGGCCCTACCTCCTGATGGATCTTAGTGAGATGCTCCATATAAGGTTCCAATGGCTGGTCGCTTTCCAGGTAGACGGAAATCAGCGTAACCTGCCAAGCATTCGTGCGAATTCCCACCACCGTGATGTTGTTTGTGGTGAGGTTCGGATATTGTATAACATCGAGTGCTGGGTCAAGGATTGCTATCGCAGACTTTACCATTCCCTCTCCTTGTTCTGAACATTGATATATTCTACTACCTGGATAGCATTTCAAGTTTTTTGAAGATCCCACATAAGGCTCCTGGAGGAGAATGACCGAGACTTTTCGCTTTGTGGCTTCAATGAAGACTTCGTCCGTCGCGAGTCGTTTTTTCATTAGGTTTGCCTGGATGAACTTATATGGGACGCCCTCAGCAATACGCCACGGTGGATCTCGCCAGTGCTTCCCACTTGCGCCTCACCGGGCATTCATGGCTGAAGGCGCTATGATCTGTTTTACTTGCTTTAGCTTTTGTACAATTAATACAACTGGGGGGAGCGTCACAGAGATAATCCGGGCAGTCAGTTTTGAGGTGTGCTCCACCGCAGTGGCTGCACACATCGACAGCTTCTGAGCAGAAACGTTTTCCGTGGCCGTACCCTAAGCAACGTGAGCATTGTATTAGAGGGGACTGGTCGGCAACCCTTACCTTCTGCAAGTCGATATGTACAGACCCTGCGTTAGTGAGACACTGCCACATACGTGGCGACACCTTAGCAACTACGTGACAGGTGAGTAGGTTCCTTGCTCGACGCCTGTAACGAATTTCTATTCGGTCGTCCTCCTTACTCATCTCCTTCAATAGATTCTTATTCTGCGTCCTGATTGCCTTTACTATATCTTCATCGGTGTTACACTGCAGGACTCCATACATAATTATGAGTGGGTCTTTGTTCTTGATTTCTTCAACGTTCAATGTTGCCTCATTCTCCGCTAATCTCTCCTTCACTTTCCTTATCTCATCTTTGCTTCTACAGCCAACTATAATTTTTCTATCTTTCGCTTTTCTAATCCGATCAATTTGTAATCCTTCTTCTTTAGCATTTACTACGTTTCTTATCATATCAAAGACCTTGTCTCCTGTATCATGCTCGTCCTTTGAGGATATAACGATCGAATGCATAGCAACTGTCTCTGGGGATTGCTTCCTTGGTGTCCCGGCTGCTACACTGGCATAAGTACTTCTATTTTCATAGTATTCTTGTTGCTTCTCTAACAGTTGTGTTAATTTCCCTATTTTTTCGTTATTTTCTTTTAATAAACGGCTATGGTCTTCTATCCTATTTGTCATGTTTAGTTCTTGTATCAATGGTTCTCCTCCCTTCTTTTCCTTTCCATCTTCTTTCGATGTCGCTTTATCTTGTTCCGATTCCATAACTAAAATGTATAGTCTTTCTACAGCTTCTAGTACTTCGGTTTTGATCTCTCCTTTCATTCGGCTACTACCTAAGTGTGTTCTTGCTTTCTGGAGACAGCCTTTGGCTTCAGATATCCTGTCTTTATACTTGTTGGCTGGTTTCGGTGATTTCTCAGCTTCGGTCGTCGCAACAGTCGCCTTCCTCTTATGTAAGCCTTCTTTTTGAGCGTATGTAGAAAGAGTTAAAGTCTTCTTTGATTTCGGTTGATCTTCTTTTTGGCTCAGGCTACCTTTTGGGCGGGGCGGCGAAGTCGACGTCCGAGCTTCGATTTCCCCAACACTATGCCGAACTTTACCGAGTTCATCCTTCTTTGCCGAGGGGCCAGGTCTCTCTGTCCTCGTTTTCGGTTCTTCCGTCTCTTTATTAACATCCTGCGTGTCCTTTGTCATCTCAGGAGACCTTTGTACGACAAACATTTTAGTAGCGCTGGAGTAGGACTCGTCAAGTAATCAGTAGACGTGTATAGGGCGTCAACTGTAATTTAAAAAGTATATAAAATTATTTAGATAAATAAAGTACAGCTTGTCTAGTTTTTTCTCATAAGGTAAGGTAATATCTTACGTCGTCACTTCGTGTCCATAATATATTATCCAGTTAATAAACACTGTACAATTAAGTTAAGTCAAATAGCGAGTACTAGTCAGAATACACACAATAAAACAATATATTTTAATAATAACAATAACAGTACACAGAACAGCTCAAAGAGTGTAATAATTTAATTCCTAAAGTAAAATTTTCGAATAGAGAAGACAGAGAACAATAACAGCAGACTATCAAACACTGAGTTATACCACAAGCACAACATGCAACATGCTAGTCAATATGCCCTATGTATAAATAATCAGCTATCCTCTCTGATATGTTCAGCGCTAAAGATTTAAAGAATGCTAATAGAAAAGAAAATAATACTGCAATATTATACCTTACTGAGTATTGAATTTGTCGATATAATGTATTCAATGTATTATTCTGTACCTACAACCAAATTTAAATAATATAACAAATATGTATATCTCCTACTAGACCTAAAGTCGACCCAAACGGCCTGTTTAGGTCTTATAGGCTGGCTTCTTTTTGTACACTCGAGTAAGCGGTTTGGAATGTCACGGACTGTGCAGGCACGGGCGGTAAATATCAGCTGTGCTGCCACCGCCGCTCGGCCACGTTACCAGTTGTACATTCAAGGTCAAGTTCGTATTTACTTACATTTACGCAATTATATTTCCGAGATGACGTCCTCAGGGATATGACATGGGTCCAAGTTTTTGGCGTTAATCGATTTGTTTGCCGAAAAAAATATATACCACGATATGTAATTTCGATTTTGGACCCCCTGACCCAAGTTATAGCCCCCTAAGTTACTTGATTTTTCTATGGCGAAGACATAGATCGATTTAAAAATATAGATTGCAACATCAACTACAAGTAAAAATCTTAAACTTTACGCCACGATACCTACACATACACCCAATTAATGTATTATTGAAATAAAGTATTATTATTAGAATTAAACTATTATATCTTAAAAAAAATTGTATCTCGTCTTCAGGGCGTCGAATCGGGACGCAAAAAACGGTCCCCTGGTCCTCTTCACTCCTTCTTCTCTCTCATATAGTATGTTCCTATGGGAGCGGCCCGGAACTGGTACCACGTGGCCACGTGCTTTCTTATTTTCGATATTTCTCCCAGGAAAAATGTTACGAAAAAAATACAAGAAAATATCCGTGAGATAGTCTTCGTCCGAGCACAACTTCCTGCACTTGAAAAAGTGGGGGTCATCGATCTTTATCACGCAGCATTCGCCTTTTTCGGTGGCCCGGGCGAGGTTATGGACGGTTTCTGAGGAGTAACTTCTCAGCTGTTCAACTCTCGAGCCCGGGAAAAGCTTCTCCAAGTCCGGCTCGTTGAGACGCACTCAACAATGTATAACACAGCACTGACACCGATAAAAAACCCACTGGTTTGAATATTTGAACGTAGCGCGTACTAAAAATATTGTAACTCGTATGCACGATCGTGTTTATTCCGTGATTGATAGATATACCTACAGACATAGGTATATAATATCTATCCGTATGCTTATTTTGATCTCGCTATAAATATTTCGCTTTTCTTTGGAAATCTGACAGTGATAATAATAACTAGTCAAGTGCGTGTCGGGCCACGCGCAAAGTAGGGTTCTGTAGTTGCACATCACAATTTATGTAAACTTAAAACAGGGCCTCTTGTTTGATACTAAGAACATACGAGTTACTTAATTTTGTTACTTTAAAAAAGTTAGCACGAAATATTAAAATTTTCAAATGAAAATTTTTTGCACACCCAATATTTTTGGTTTTTAGGGTTCCGTACCTCAAAAGGAAAACACGGAACACTTATAGGATCACTTAGTTGTCCGTCTGTCCGGGTGTCAAGACCTGTATCTCGGGAACGCGTTAAGGTATCAAGTTGAAATTAAAACCATATACGCAGATCCATAGTCTCTTGCTGCAGATTTATGATTTATAAAGGAAAAAAAAATATATAAATTCCCCCTATTATCTACTAGTTTGTACGGAACCCTCGATGGGCGAGTTTGACTCGCTCTTGTCCAATTTTTTTATCCAAAAATACAACATATGATGGAGTAGACGAGAAAGAAAAAATAATTTACCTCCACTTTTTGTGTATGTACGAGTACACCCCAATTTTTATTTCAATCTTTTTGTTCTTCCACTCATTCATTTCATCCTCATCATCTCTGCCATAAGAAGTCCACTGCTGGACATAGGCCTCCCCAATGGATAATGGATTTCCAAAAAGATCAATTGGAAGCGGCTTGCATCCAACATCTTTCCACCACTTGTTTGAGGTCATCTGTCTCGTGACTGGTCTTCCTACGCTGCGCTTGCCGGTGTATGGTCTCCAACCTATGCCAAATTTCAGCTTTCTAGCACCAAGAGTCTGAGCTAAGTCGCTGACGGACGGACAGACACACATGGCGAAACTATAAGGGTTCTTAGTTGACTACAGTCCCCTAAAAAGCAGACCAGTTTATAAAAGAAAAAAAAACTATTTACAGATTTTCTTTCCAGAACGTATTATTCTAAAATAACAGAAAATAGAATAACTAGCTATTTCTGCATTTAGTATTTCCCGTCCTGTGTTAATTGTGTGCTATCTCAAAAGTACGCATAGATAACATCAGGGTTATCCGGAAAAGGTATTTTGAGCCGAAAGGGGTTCATTAATGAAAAATTATCGTAACTTTCTTGCAATTGTAGCTCAGTAAAGAAAGATGGTCTTTATGTAAGTTTGTTGTGATTATATCAGTTATCTCCATCTCTCATATCTAGTATTTTTGTATCTTAATTAATTGTCAACCTTATTCTGATTGATTGAACATTTTTTTACATAAAGTAGATCTGATAGTACTATAGAAATTAAGAATTATTTAATTATCGTAAGCATTTTTCAATAGGTAAATGTGATAACAAGATTCTCATCAGAAGTTGATGAAAATGACGGGAACTTCCAATTTGAAATGAAATTTATTTATTTATTTATTTAGATACGCCATCAGTGAACATATTATACATTATTAATTTTCTAGTTCGTTCATACATAGGTCTGATATGATCACCTATTACAGGCATATACAACTTTCATTATAACAATGGTTACACTATTGCTACATTAGTTAAAATAAGTTTATTCATTATATATAAATCTAAGAGCCAAATCAAAAAATGATAAAATCAAAGAATAAAAATTTGAAAAAATCAGTCCAGTTTACAAAGAGACTTTACCAGTTTGTTTTTAAAAACATACAGTGTATCATTGAAGTTGTCGAGATCATCCAACAATACGTTAAATTCATTATAAGTGCGACATAATCTTTGTGTAGGTGAGTTGACAGCCAAATTGGTTCTAGCAGTTTGCCGACATCCCATTATTCGTGTAATCTTGTGTCTAGGATAGCGACAAGGTACATGTAAAGATAATTCTTCTAAGATAGATGGACAGTCGAAAAATCCATGGATCACTTTATGAAGAAATGTCAGATCACGGATCTTTCGTCTATCACGCAAAGTATGCATCTTAAAAAAACTCAAACGATTCTCATAAGGACTTCTGTGGGAAATGCCTTGAAATGAATGAAATGAAATCAAATCAAATCAATTTATTTGCATGAATATAGGTTGCATGAGTACAGGTTATAGAATAAAATATAAGTATCACTATATCTTATCCCTTACTGGACGTGCAAATCATAAATCTAATTGGCGTATTTTTATTGTACATAAATTATAAATTATTATATTGAAAATCGTGGACTTGTCGGTTTGGGGTCATTTTTAGTCATTTTTTTCATTAATACTATGTGATATAATCATAAACACATGGTTTTGTACGTATAAATAAGAATTTATTATATAATGACTTTCAAGCGGTACTTAAGCGACGCCAACTTTAGCTGCATGCGCATACGCTGCTTGCTTAGACTTAATATAGATATTGACTAATTAAAAATATATCAGTCAATGATATAGATTCATACAGTTTACGGTGACTAGTTATGAATACCTACATATAGTGTGACCAATAGACGTAGGCTTTAAAACTTAATAGTTTTATAATTAATGTTTAGCACCCCTTTCAGGCTTAGCATGCCCTATCCGAGTGACCCAGTATGAGGAAGATAGGAACTAAAAATAACACGCCTGACCTTACATCTAGTATTCCCCGTACGTTATCAAATTGTTTTTGTATGTTATCAGTGCATGATACGTATTAATTGCAGTAAAGTCCATTTGACCTAATATTAAGGAAATTAATAATAAACATAAATAAATAATTAACATAAATGCCTAGAAATATGTGTAATACTAATAATGTTTGTGTCTGAGAAGATACAAGATATCAATACTGCAAACTCGTCTAGTTTCAAAAATCATTTTAGGGTTCCGTAGTAACGGCTTGACCGATTTTGATGTGCGAGGAGATAAGATGGCGATTAGATTCATCTTCGCTCCCTGTGTCATAGACTCAATTTTTTTGTAATAATAATACAATGCGCGCAAAATTAAAAAAAAATACGCCTTTTCGTAACCTCAAACGATCTTTAATCAAACAAATAAGTGATTTTAATACTATTCTAAAGAATGTTTATCTAAATAAATTAAGTATATTGTATTGTGGCGCATACTTTCTCACAAAAACGTACTAATAAAGCGTAATGCAAGATGCAAGCGTTAGATTCCGTACGAAAATCGCCTACCCTACCTAGTCGGTCCTACGCAGTAGGACTACCTACTACCTACCTCCTACGCAGTCGGGTATTTTGTTTTTCTTTAAATATATATACTTGTTAAACTATACTTATTGAGATATAGCGACAAATATGCAAAATGCCTTACCAATCATAAGGTTTATTAGTGTGCATTTTCAAAATACCTCTCGGCCACCCATCTCAAATCTGACTTCATTACCCCACGACCTAGAAACTAGGATTTCCCGCGAGCACTGGATTTCGGTGATTGGCGATTTCCTTTGGCTTCTGAATCAAATGAGTTACAATGGTTATTGGCTGTTTCCCCCGGTTCCGCTCGTGTAGTCACAGGCTTTCCCAAAGAAATTAGTCAAACTTGCCTCCGTTTGTTACCGAATTAAATCAAATTTTGTAAATGTACACAAGTACAAGTTTAGAAAACTCAAAACCATCGGACAAAAAAGCGGCTAAACCGATTTTGATGAAACATAGCTAAGAGTTCTCGATGAAATCCTCTTTCAAACAGACTAGAATAAAAATCGGCTATCTAGCCAATATAAACTAGATCAAAATCGGCCCATTTGTTAAAGAGCTACGATGCCACAGAAAGACACACAGATAGGTACACAGATAATGTGAAATTAAGGGATACTATGAACATACAACTTACGTTAGTTTCAATGGTATTTCTAAGAACTCTTCATTTCTTATTTCTCTCTAAGCTTCTCTAAGTATACTTTTTAAGTTCATCGACTATTACTTATTACCTTGTAAAGCCCACTTAGCGCCGTAGAATATCTCCAAAGTCAACCGCTTAGCCGGTAGAGGGGGAGGGGGTGCTTGTTTCTAACAAAGTTACAAATATTCCTAGAAATTTTGTTGGGTAATTAGGAGTACGGAAGCCTTGATGTGCTAATGACACTCGTACTTTGCCAGTTTATATTCCTATTTAATCAAAAGCTAAATTTGAAAGCTTGAAACTGCAGAGCTTGCAGTGGGGTTTGTTAGATAATGTCGCCAGATGATCGGGACTCGTCTGAATTGTTCCGACTTTCACATGATGTCCAGATTCCCGGCAAAATATGAAATGTGCCGACTAAACACCACGCGGTTTCAAAAGAAATATGTGTGTACAATAGAAATATATCACATGATAATGGATTAATACAGAATAATTCAGAATAAACTTTGACGCAACTTTTAATTTTAAAACTTAATTGGTACTTAATTGGTACTCATAGGTATCCATGGGTATGTTGAAATTGAGAGACGTCCAGAGATCCCGACTTTTTAAAATTTTGCCCAGATATTTTAGTCTTCCCATCTGGCAACCCTTTCAACTGTCATTGTACTGTCAGTGTACGCATTATGTATATACAGATTGCATAGGATTTACTTTATATATACAGATTGTATAGGATTTACTTTATTTAGTATTTTTAACCCACTTTAAAAAAGGAGGAGTATTAGAATTATTGATGTCTAATAATAACTTGTGGATGAATAACTATTGAGAATAAAACTGATAATTATAAGACGAGCTTTTAATTGACACACTTTGCAATGATACAGCGGAAGGAAGAGAGAGAACAATCTGACGTTTAACTTTTTCTATAATTAGGGATGGGCTGCGTTCACAAACAATTATAAACTAACATCCTCTCCTGAACGCTGACCAGACCCATATTAAAAGTACAATATACATGTTTATCTATCGGTGTGCCTTTAGTTAAAATATCAGCAACCATATGTGCACTCCGTATGAACAAAAAATTTACATATGATTTTCTAACACATTCTCTGATAAAATGAAATCTGATATCAATATGCTTAGTTCTAGGTTTATAACTATCACTCAAAGAAAGTCTGATAGCACTTTGATTATCACAATATATGGTAATTATATCACCAGTGTCCTGTTGACCGAGCTCAATTTGCAGCTGCCGGAACCATAGACCTTCCTGTAGGGATGAACTCATCGCCATGTACTCTGCCTCAGTTGTTGACAATGCTATTGTCTGCTGCCTACGAGAGCTCCATGAGATCCCTCCGCCCTGTAACATAAAAATGTAACCGGAGCAACTCTTCCTGGTTTCTAAGTCACCTCCCCAGTCTGCATCACAGTATCCTATTATGTTTGGAGTACCGTCTTGGTAATATCTCAGTTTCAGTCCTCTAGTTCCTTGTAAATATCTCATTATTCTTTTCACAGCAAGCCAATGGTCAGGATGCGGATTTTTATTATATCTGCTTAAAGTATAAACAGCAAAAGCGATATCAGGTCTTGTTGCTTGTGCCAGATAAATCAAACATCCAATTGCCTGTTGATATGGGAAATCTATCTTTACACTTTGTGTATTTTTTTCAAATTTCATGCCAACTTCTATAGGTGTTTTAACTGGTTTGCATTCAGACATACCAAATTTATCTAAAACATCTTTGATGTATTTTTCTTGATCTATAAATAGCTCCCCTGTACATCTATTTCTTGTTATATTTAAGCCAATACATTGCTTAATTTCTCCTAAATCTTTCATGCAGAAATTTATCTTTAGTTTTTCTTTAATCAAATTTGTAGTCTCCTTCTTAGAAGTCAAGATTATTAGGTCATCGACCCACACAGCTATAAATATAATTTGTTTCTTATTATAATATACACACGGATCTACCTGTGAGCGTTTCAAGCCAATTTCCTGAAGAACACTGTCCAATTTAAGATTCCATAGTCTACTTGCTTGTCGGAGCCCATAAATAGACTTGTGTAGTTTACATACTTGTGATTCTTCTTGAAATGTTGGAGGCTGCTCCATATATATCTCCCTGTCTATGTCCCCCTGTAGAAAAGCAGATACGGCATCCATTTGGTCTATTTCTAAATCATACTTCACAGCCAGTGCCAGTAAGTACCTCATAGATGTATAACGTACCACAGGTGAGTAAACTTTATCATATTCCAGTCCTTTCTTCTGTATACATCCTTTTATTACCAATCTTGCCTTGTACCTTACTATATTTCCTTTCTGATCTGTTTTAGTTTTAAATACCCACTTACATGGAATGACTCTTTTATTTGAGGGCCTTTCAGTCAGAGTCCAGGTTTGATTTTTGACCAATGACTGATATTCATCCTCCATTGCCTTTTTCCAGTGTTCTGCATTTTCTGAAGAAAGCGCCTCTTCTACTGTCTGAGGATCGCTTATATTACTAAAACATAGATAGCTTTCAGGGTCACAATCTTCTTCAGATGGATTTCTCTGTACATGGGACCTGAGTGTTACCTTTTCTTCTGAATCTGGCGATATCGGAGGCCTATTAACATTCTGAGACTGTTTTCTTTGTAAATGAGGCCTTATCGTTACCTTTTCTTGTGAATCTGGAGATATCGGAGGCCGACATAGTGCATTCTGAGTATTACTGTCACTGTCACCTGTGTCATATTCACTACTGTAGTCTTCAGTCTCGGCTGTAGCCATTTCTGGTGTTGTCAGAGGTGCAGGTACAGATGATCCTCTCCAATACTCTGAATGGGGTGACAGGGTAGTCTCGAATCTGCTGAAGCCGCTGTCATACTGTTCTGATGATGACTCCTGGCCTGAAACTCCAGTTGGTAAGTTAACAACTGATTTACACTTTTTTTCTAAAAATGTGACATCTCTGCTTACTATTACTTTATGCGATTTGTAGTCCATTAATCTGTAAGCTTTAGAGTTTTCACAATATCCAGTGAACAAGACTTTTCGAGATTTAGCGTCCCATTTTCGGCGTTGTTCTTTAGGTATATGCGCCATAGCTTCACAACCAAAAATCCTTAAATGAGATAAATTCGGTTTTCTACCACTCCACATCTCATAAGGTGTTTTGCCGCCTAGCGACTGTGTCGGTGATCTATTGATTATGTAAGCAGCTGTGGCGACAGCTTCAGCCCAGTAACTTTTACTTAAATTAGCATCAAAGATCATACACCTTGCTCTTTCTACCAAAGTCCTGTTCATGCGTTCAGCAAGGCCATTCTGTTGAGGCGTAAACGGCGCCGTAGTCTGATGGACTATTCCAAAATCTTTTAGATATTTTTCAAAATCTTTATTGCAATACTCGGTGCCTCTATCTGTGCGAACACATTTTATATTATAACTTAGTTTATTTTCTACTTTCTTTTTCAAATCTTTGAAAATATCTACTATGTCTAGTTTGTTCGCAAGAAAATAAACAAATACTTTTCTCGTATAGTCATCCACAAAAGTTATAAAATATTTCTTACCGCCCAATGACGGAGTCTCCATGGGTCCACACAGGTCTGAGTGCAATATTTCTAGAGGCTGGGTGGCTCTGGAACCTTCTTTTGGGAACGGCAATCTGGCATGCTTTCCTCTGAGGCATGTCTCACATGTTATGTTGGCTTTTTCATTACTCACAGGTAGAGATAGTCCTTCAGCACACTGGGGAAGCTTCTGTACATCAGCAAAGTTCAGATGGCCCATGCGTCGGTGCTATAAGATGGAGTTGTCTGTAATGCCAGTTGAAATTATATAAGCGGATATATTGGCATCAACATTCAACCTATAAAGATTATTTATCATTGTTGCTGAACATATGTGTTTACCCTGAGTATTGTATATATCACATCTTTGATTATCAAATACTAATTTACAACCATTCTTGCTCATTGCACTTACTGAGAGCAAATTAACTGCAATGCTTGGTACAAATAGTACATCTCTTACCTGTATTCTTTCGGAGCTGTTCAGGGTAATGTTTACTTTACCAGCACTTTTAACAGGCATCGGGGACTTGTTTGCAACTGTTACGTTTGAAACCGGAGCCCTCTGGACATCATACAACCAATCATCTCTTCTTGTCATATGCATGGCTGCACCGGAGTCCAGATACCACTGGTCATCTGAGCATTCTGTAAAAGCTGAAAATGCTGCAACAAATCCTGAATTATTTTTTACTTCCTTAGGCTTCTTTGGGGCCTTACAAAATTTGGCTATATGCCCATACTGATTACAATTAAAGCACCGAGGACCAGCAGACTGTACAGACTTATTAGGGGTTTGCTGTGGTTTCCACTTCTTATTTGAGTAAAAGGCGGAGGGATTGTCACTTTTGACTTCTTGAATGAGTTTTGTTTTTATGGCATCAGCAGTGATTCCAATTCCAGAGCTTTCTAGACCCATAATCATTGGTTTATACATATCTGGCAATCCTGCGAGCATCAATACTCCAATCCACTGATCTTCTACATTGAATCCTATACCCCTCAGCTTGTGAGCTGTACTCATGATTTTGTTCACATATTCTTCAACAGAACTACAGTTGTCCAAGGACGTCGTGACGAGGTCTCTCAATAATCCGACTTTTCTAGTCAGCCCGTTGTCGTCAAATGCTTTTTGAAGACTTTCCCAGGCTTCTCGGGCGGTATTTGAGTCCTGTACGTGCACATAGTTCACTGGATCTAACAGTAAAATAATTTTTGTCCTGGCTTTCGTGTCCTTGACGGGATCTACGGGGGTGGCGTCGGTAGCGGGCTTGATACACTGCCATAGATCTTCATGCTCCAAATAGGTTTGCACAGCAAATTTCCAATTTGCATAATTCGACCGGCCTGCCAGTTTTTCAATGTTGAAAGATGAATTCGGCGTGGTCATCGTCATTTTTCTTTCAAAAATGACGATGACCACGCCGAATTCATCTTACCATCTTACTTAATTCATCATACCCAATTTGGGTATGTAAAGTTTTTTTCTGGTATTTTTTTTATATTTTTATATGATAGAATGGATCATTTACAAAAACTAATTTCAATATTTTTTTATTCTGTTCAGTACTTATTTTTTAATATTTTTTAAAGATAAAATCGTCAGTAGGAAGGATGACGTCATCGTACCTACTGAATAAAATGTTGTGATAGCCAACATGAACTAAAAAATACATATACGTCAACTTGACAGTGACATGTACCTATATTCGTTTTTGTCTCTGACTGATACAAGAGATCATCGGTTTTTGTTGTGTTTTGAAAAAACAAATACGTTGTGTAAACATAAAGAATGAAAAAAAGTATAATTAATATTGAGCTCGTTGTAATTAATTAATGTTTTCTAAGGTCTTCGCGATTGTGTTTGCGCATTGAAATGAAACAAATTCACAATATTATTCAGAAACTACAACTGTGAAATGTTTCGACAATCGTGCCAAAAATCCTAATAAACTGTTTTTTTCAAGTAAAGGAAACCTTTAAAAGACTGGTGTGAACAAGTTAACGTAGAATATGTTCCTGGGCGAAGCATTGATGCTGCAGTACAATGAACCAGAAAAAGGAACCAGAATAAAATAAATAATGTATAAATGTAAATAAAATAATCTCTTATATAATTACAATGAAATTGGTATATAATTAAACACAATAAAATCATTTCAAAAAAGAAGTTATGTACTGTCAATCACTTTTATTTCATATCCTGGCATTGTTCATAAGTTTTAGCTCTTTAGCTCCTCGGATTTTTGCGATATTGTTCTTGTCGCTAGTTGAGATGAACTCCAGAATGATAAGATTCTCAACCTTAGGTAAGTTAGCAGAGTCGGCACGTACAAAATTATCCATAATTTATCCAATCGGTAGGCAAACAGTTCCTTATAACAAAGCAGTGGTCAACGTAAATGCAGTATCAATCAAAACGGTAGGAAAGCAAAGTCGTCGTAAAGATAATGAACAGAATTAATTTAATACAAATGAATAGAGTAGCAGAGCACCAAACACACAAAATAATTATTTTCTTTGTTTATTTATTTTGGTATGACAGTTGTCATAGAGATATTGTCTCTCTTGTCAATGCCAATGCTGTCAGTTTCATCTTTTTTTACTAACTAAACTACATTTCATTTTACATTTTAGAGGTCGACTGAAGGTCAAATATTTTTTATATTTTCGCAAAAATTTGCGCGATCTCATAATTTTTTGTGCCCTAAATAAAAAAATATGGTTTATAGACATATAATCTCGAAATGGTTTTGGAATCAGCATATGTTACATTTTTCTTTACATACCCAATTGTCGGAGATAAAATGGCGTCTACCACGATGCGCCCACGCGGTGCCGGCCGGCTTCGTTTTCGGTTCTCAATATACGTTGTGCAATAAAACTTTATTAGCACGAACCACGCTCTGCTACCATATTAGAATTATTGATGTCTAATAATAACTTGTGGATGAATAACTATTGAGAATAAAACTGATAATTATAAGACGAGCTTTTAATTGACACACTTTGCAATGATACAGCGGAAGGAAGAGAGAGAACAATCTGACGTTTAACTTTTTCTATAATTAGGGATGGGCTGCGTTCACAAACAATTATAAACTAACAAGGAGGCCATTATTTCCGTTGTATTTTATTGTTTTATGTTTGTTACCTTATCACTCCATCATTTATAAACAAATTTGAAAAGAAAATATTTAAAGTTGAAAAGATGTTTTCAGGTTAGCCCCATTTCATCAAAATCTGACCAAAAGTTTGTTTCTTAAAACAAAATAACTACAAAAATTATGTCATCCAAGTAAACGAATTGGGTATTTGAAGTCGGTTGTTTCAGTTTTTTTAACTATAATTACCTATTTTATTGTCTATTTATTTATTTATCTATTTATTTATATACTATTGTGCCGCTAGCAGCTTGCGTATGCGCGTCAAAAGGACCATCTGGCCTCCGGCGTCATGAAATCATGACGTTTGCAGATGTGCCTACTTGTACTCGTACACTCGTAGGTATTTCTAGAAGCTTAGGAATCATCCTCCCGTTGTTTTCCTATAAATTAATTAATTGTTGACGCATTATAAAGTATATTGTTATGCATACTAAATAGGCCATTATTATAAGTACCTAGTACTTTTTCGTAATAAACAAATGGTTTTACTAGAATTAAAATGTACAAAATGCTCATTTATAATAATTTAAAGCGAAATTTACGCACAGTTTCTTAGAAAAAACGTACACTCAACAGTGTATCAAGTGTAATGAAATTGCAAGTTACAGCAGAGCAAAAACCTCTTTTCTGCAGTCGGGTATTTAGACATAGACATAGACAGTTTTTTTTTCTTTTTTTTTTCTTTCTAGTTATCACTCCTGTCTCGATCGCACGCGGAACAAGATGTTGTATAGATGTAAAATCATTGAATATTGTTTGGATAACTATACTTATTTTTAACGTCCGACGCAAAAACGAAGGGTTGTTATAAGTTTGACGTGTCTTTGTGTGTGTGTGTCTGTCTGTGGCATCGTAGCTCCCGAACGGATGAACCGATTTCGATTTCGTTTGAAAGCTGAATTAGTCGGGAGTGTTCTTAGCTATGTTTCATCAAAATCGGTTCAGCCGTTTTTTTTATTTGTCGGGTTTTTTTGTATTTCCTAAACTTATACTTACTTGTAGCTTCATGAGAACACTTACAATGTTTTAACAACAATAGCTATTTTATATGTGTTATTTTGACCGTTATAAATACCTAGACGTGGAAATTGTACGTTTGTGCATGTATATAATATAATAATTATAATATTGCAAGTTTTTTATAAATAACCGTATTAGTCATCATATTATAACACAATTTACCTGTTTTGCAATATTTAATTACTTAAGTAATAGTTATACATTATTTGATTGAATAATTTGCTAAGTCTACGTTTTTAAGTAATGATTGTTTTGTACAAGACTAAACAATAATTTGCTAAGTCTGCGTTTTTAAGTAGTGATTATTTTGTACAAGACTACGGTCCCGAATATAATAATCATATGATTGCAACGATATTATGATCAACAAGGACTTGGCGTCTTCAAAAACATCCGAATCCAATGAAGTCTAAAAACACCTTTAGACCACTTATAAAATAATTCGATGCGGCTAAATAGATGCCTCTAATCATCTCAATATGAATTAGGCTTTAGTGTGGCGACGTAGTAGTCTAGTAAAAATAAGATTTGTGACAACATAAAAGACAACTAAGTATATTGTTATTTAAATGAATGTACTGGTGGTTTGCAATACATTTGACACAATTTCATAATGATATTATAAAAGCTAATTTTGTTACCTTTACACGCTCAAACGGCTGAACCGATCGTTATGAAAATTAGTGTAGAGATAGCTTTGGACCTGGAGACAGACATAAGCTACTTATCATCATCATAATCATCACCGTTTTTTCATAACTACTCGAGTGAAACCGCGGAACGGAGCTAGTCTATAAATCGGGGATTATTGTTGATCTATGATATTTAGTTATTTTCCTATCATAATTTCAAAGAATCCCCCCAGTTGCAAATACTGTGATCTGCTCCATACAAACGGATTTATTTTTACTAGACATTAGTGTTTAAATCAAATTCTCATCGTTGGTATATGAGTATCGGTCTACTCAGGACACTCTTTTCGCGAATTTTGTTTTAGACTTTGCGTCCATGTGATGATAACGTCACTGCAAAGTTGTAGATTTTTATGGGACCATCTCTGAAGGATCTCATTTGTAAGAAATTAAAATTGTTGTTTTTTTACATTAGTAAGCGACGGTGTAGCCGACGATGGAGTTAAGTGATCTAGAAGATATCTATACACTCTACCCATGAAAATACCAAGTTTACAAATTCTATTAAAACCTTATATTGTAGCTTCAAATTCACACATTTTTTGCCCCCTGCAGATCCTTCACTTCAGCTGGGAACCAAAACTTTATAGGCGAAGGACGACGTGGAGGCGGGGCTATAGTAGCGGCGCCTTCCACTCGGATCCGAGTGGTGAGCAAGGAATGTGTTAAAAAAAAGATTTAATAGGAGTATCGTCGAAATCAATGAAAACTGCTGGAGTGGTTATACCAAGATAGTTGAATATGGACGCCTCCTGTTTGAAGTCGGTAAAACAAGAGTTGTATGGGAAACCTGAGAGAAGTAAAGTTTTTTTTTACATTTAAAATAAATTTATTTCATTAAAAAAATTTTTTTACAAATAAGATCTACTTAAAACTAAAGTAATACTTTAAGGTTTTCAGTTACGACTAGTATTTATATCATATAAAAATATAAATGCATTTTTATTTGAGAGACAGCTTCCTATCGGACTTTCACAATGTTCACCTTTTTGGAATACAATTTTTTACATATTTACATATTTGAAAAATGCAATCTCTGACTTACATAAAAGTAACAGTAGATTTGAAATTTTAGGACTGTTTTTTTTACGCATTATTGAAAATGTTAATGTTGTGAAATACTTCCTTATAAGGAAGCATCTCTAATACTAATACTTTGGTCCAAGTTTTTTTTTAAAGAATATCTCATCGGACAATTTGCATCAGTTTCGTCCATATGTAATGTCTTTTTCATTTTCATTACCAAGGATGATTATATGTTTATCACCTTGTAAAAGTAACAAAAAAAATGTATAACAAACTAAACTAAACGTTTTACTTTGGTACAATTTTTGAAAATTACCTACTTGATATTTTTCCAAGATATTCAATGTTGGTGATTACGTGGTTTTAAAACTAATTTTCACAATACATTTCACGATCTTGTCACTTTTGTAAAATTTAAGCTAACTTAAAAAAAAAACTTAAAACGTAAAAAATTCTGTAACTCGATTTTTTATCTACTACCATTAATTAATAAGTATATGTTCTTTTTATCACTTGTCCAAAATATTATATAAATAAGAATGTAAGGATTTTTTTTCTTCATAACATAACAACTTGACTTTTTTCGTAATCTCACTAATTACTTTACATTCGAAAAAGCATATAATTCTTTTTTGCGATACCTTGCCAACAAAAATCTTCAATTATTCTTCTTCAGACTCTAAAGGCACACAGGTATGAGCATGCGGTAGCCAATACGTCCCTAGAGGGCATCTCAAATCAATAGGACGCATCTTATTGGGCTGAATCAGGTGTCTCTTCTCACGAACCTCTTCCATAACTTCCACAGTGTCTTCTTCAGTTTCTACATCTTCTGGAAGCTCAATCTTGAAATCGGCTTCCCTCTTCTTCCTCATTTTATCTTCACAATTGCACCCCAATTGGTACAGGTTCCCTGGTAGAGCAGCGTAGTCAACCTTCCTTTCTTCGGGCACTTGACTGGCTAGCTTTTCGAGCCTTTTCAAAAATTCCCACAAGTTTTCGTTTTCTTTCACACCTTTTCCTGACTCACACTCGCATAGATTGTTATTCTGTGCCTTGGTATAGGCAACAGCTAGAATAATGGGTAGGAGGAACTTGTAATACATTGTAGCGCGTGTATCTTCTTTCGTTGCTAGGACTGGAGTGGCGTCTGGTGCCCATCGTTCCTATTTATATGATATAATTGTATTGTGTTTCTTTGAGATTCTGACTCATTGGGCTTTGATACGGCAATGTTTGTACCTAATTGTATCATTGTACGTATATAATTTGTTATTTTCCCGTATTTAGTAACGGAGCTGTTTGTCTGAGACGTCAATATTATATTATTTGTATTATTATTTTTGAAGCTGGTCGATAAGGGGATGAATAATACAGTTTCTAGAGATATATTGGTTAGTTTGACGTAATTTGTTTGTAGTTTAAGTAATGTTAAATTGTGCGTATTTATTGTGTAATCTTTTGATAACTTAGTTTTGCATAATTACATTATTTTATTCATATATTTTGGCTTTTAAAAAAAAAACTTAATTACATAATTTAAAAAAAAAAACAACTTGTCGATGCCTGAAACAAATATTTATATAATTGGACTTAATTAAAATCTACTGAACTGAGATTACTTATTTTTGTGGGACGACAACAAATTTTTTTTTAATGTTAAAAAAATTGAATTATTTCATTTGGTTCTCAACTAGTTTCATAGATGAATTACTTTTTACCCGACTGCGTAAGAGGCAGGGTTATGTTTTTCAAGTGTATGTACGTATGTTTCTAATTTCTATATGACAGCCTACAGCGTAAACGGCATGACCGATTTTGATATGCGAGGTGTCGTTAGATTCGGCTTCGCTTCCAGAATGTCATAAGCTATATATTTTTGTAATAATAATAATAATATATCTGTGGCAAAAACAAAAAAAGACGCGTTTTTTCCTAACTTCCAACGAACTATTTCGTAATAAACATGTGATTTCACTAGAATTATTCAAAGGAAATTGCATTTTTAATCTTTTAATAGCGATTTTACGCATATTTTCTAACAAAAAACGTACATTCAACAGCGTATCAAGCGTAACGAAATCGTAAGTTAGACTGCAACAAGTACTTTTCTGCAGTTGGGTATTTGGTTTTTCTTTTAATATACATACCTGTTTTTCCCACTTTTTTAAATTTCGGGGTGACTTTTCTATCCACCTCACCCTAAATTTACTCGACTGAATATAATCACAATTAAAAATTGCAGAGTTTGTTTATGTGGTACGAGTATTATTAATATTGGAAATAATAGATATAATAATATCAATTATTTCCAATATTATTAATACCTATTCACTATATAACTTTCACTGACCTATTCACACTGACATTTGGTGTATCTGTGTGGTTTTTCGATGACAATGCAATAAATATGGTACCATGGTCAGATGAAAACCTAGAAAGTTTGGAACTTTTTGAGATTCGAGTCACAATATTAGGACGAAAACTTCTGATGAAGAACCCGAAACTCCATCGTAGACCGCGACAACAGCTGAGTTGGCGGTCAAGTGCAAACGTATATAAAAATATACGCAAATACGTCAAAATACGTAATTCGCTGCTATTTTTTCAGTTATTTTGTAATACCAAAGTACTGAACCGATTTTGATAAAATTTATATATAGGGAACCTCTGAAGCATTGTTTATCAAACAAAACAGAATCATCAAAAACAATTAATAATAAAAAAATGGCGGAACAATCGCTGAACATACTAAAAAGAAACGTACAGTCAAATTGAGAATCTCCTTCTTTTTGGAAGTCTGTTAAAAAATGGGAACCCGTTCAGTTTGGGGTTATCTTTAGTCATCGTGAAAACTATTTATTTTGACATTTTTAATATTATTTTATTTCGCATCATTTATTTTATTTAATTGTTTTGTTATATGTATAATTACTTGTTTTATAATAATATCCGATTTAAATTTAAATTCTATTACTGTATTTTATATTATTACTTTCAACTGTATGGGTTTTGGTTGCCTGAAATAAATGAATTTTATTATTATTATTGCATAGATTTTTAGTCGTATTTAATTCATTGTATGTAATATATTTGTTAGTTTCATAATAAGTAATAAATTATGTTGCATAATTGAAAACATATGTTTATTTTTTTATTTAGTGTTTAATTGTTTTCAAAGTCAATGAATGATGACATACTTTTTTTGAATTACTGAAATTGATGTATTTATAGCCAACTAATACCGATACCTGAATATAATTAAAAATATATTTAATAACCCTCCCTTTTGCTTCGCCATAGCCGGGTAAAAAGTAGTGCCAGTTTTTTAATGACACAACATTTTAAGGGCTCATTGTATTCATTATTATAGATAACTTTTACTATGAGATCAATCCTGGAATCGCGAAATATAACCCCCGACTCCAAAAGAGGAGTGTTATAGGTTTGACGTATATATCTGTATCTATGTATCTGTTTGTGGCATTTTTATTTGTAATTTTTCTTTGACCTTATGATTATGATTAAGGTTGTCTGAAAGAGATCGCTTTTAGCGATAAGACCGCCCTTTGTGCCATTCTATTATGTGTACCCTTATTGTTTATTTATTACCTTGTGTGGTGTCAATAAAGTGTTATTGATTGATTGATTGATAAATAATTAATTTACTATTTTACATAATTAATATTATTTTATTTGAGGTCAATTATTTCACTGTATTGTTATACGTATAATTACTTAACATTAATTAACATTCTTCTGTTTGTATTATTTGCTTTCAACAGTTTGGGTTTTGATTATCTGAAATAAATGTTTTTTATTTATTTATAAAGCGCTACGTTCTTATTTATGGAAAATCCATCGTGAAACGTCGTTGTTTCGTCGATGTTTTTCCCTTATTTTTATTCCTTTTATAAAATATTCGTTGTATGTTAAATCGTATACTAATTAATAGATTTATTCCGAGAGAAACACTGATAAACACTGATAACACCGAATCTAAGCCACTGCTCCTAGAGGTTTCTTCCTGATTCGACCTGCGACGTATTCGACCGGCAGGTCGAGTTGGGAACGTCTTTTGTCTTTTTGATAAATAAATAAATAAATATTAATAAATATTTGTGGACATTTCACACAACACCATCTAGCCCAAACTAAGCAAATCTTGTACTATGGAACTAGATGGCTGATAGAATACATATATACTTTTTTTTTGTAAATATATACATAAGATACATAGAAACACCCAGACACAGAACAAACATCCATGCTCATCACACAAATGTTTGCCCTGGGTGGGGATTGAACCCACGACCTTTCAGTTCAGCAGGTAACACACTACCAACTGAGCCACAAGGCCACAAGGCAAAGTCATATGTTTGGAGGTTGTGATATGTAGGTATCCACTAAGAATTTGTCGATAGCTTTCTGTTTTTTTGTGTGTTTACCGGACTGCGCAAGCAGGAGGGTTATGTTTTGGAGTGTATGTACATATGTTTATATATAAGTATGTGGGTACGTGTGTATGTATGTATGTTTCTATATTACCTTCTATAACCTAAACAGCTAGACCGAGTTTGATGTGTGAGGTGTCGTTAGATTCATCTTCACTCCTTGAGTGTCTTATGCTTTATTTTTTTGTTATAATAATAATAATACAACTCTAGCAAAAATAAAAATAAAAACGCTTTTTTGTAACCTCCAACGGACTTTTTTTTAACGAACGCCCCCTGTGCCCTGATCGAAGTGTAATGTGCGTCATTTTAGACCTAAGTCGCCTAAAAAATCAACATCATCAGCCTACTTTAGTCCATTGCTGGACTTAGGCCATTGAACTCCATTCAGTACGTAATACTCAGCTTTCCGTTTCCAGCCACTGCCAGCTGCTTTCCATATATCATCACTCCATCGTGTCTCAGGGCGCGCGACCTACACTACATTTGCCGATTCGCGGTTTCCACTCTAGAACTCGTTTACCCCATCGGTTGTCGGTTCTGCGACATATGTGGCCAGCCCACTGCCACTGCAGCATGCTAATGCGCTGCGCTATGTCGATAACTCTGGTTCTCTGGCGAATTACTTCGTTTCGGATTCGGTCCCTCGGTGAAACGCCAGGCAAAGCTCTTTCCATAGCTCGCTGAGCGACTTTCATAGCTTGTTGAGCTAACTTCATAGCTCGTTGAGCGACTTTCATAGCTCGTTGAGCGACTTTCATAGCTCGTTGAGCGACTTTCAACCCTAAAGCGATTAAACTAAATAAATAAATATTTGTGGACATTTCACACAGCGCCATCTAGCCCAAACTAAGCAAAGCTTGTACTATGGAAACTAGATGGTTGATAGAATACATATATATATATTTTTTCGTAAATACATACTTATGATACATAGAAACACCCAGACACAGAACAAACATCCATGCTCAGCACACAAATATTTGCCCTGGTTTTTGTAATATTTGATTTTGGTTTGGTGGGATCGAACCCACGACCTTATAGCTCAGAAAGCAGTCGTACTACCACTGAGCCATGAGGCCTGTCTAAGCAATGGAACTACAAGAGAAAAATTAAAACGCACCCTCGGTCTTCGTTAGACGTGGTCGGTCAAACAGCCCAGAGTTCAACGACCTCACACAAATTCAACAAAGTGTCTATTGTAACATTTTTTCCAGTTTTTTTCCTTTTACTCGTAAAATGTATTTTCCCAAAATTTAAATACGTGTACGTGTTTAATCTTATTATCCTGTTATATTCTGTGTTTTGCTTTATTTTACCCGACTTCTTAAGAAAGAGGGTAGAAGTTTTTAAGTGTATAAGGGTGAATGTTTTGATACCGTTATTTTTTAACTACTGTAATACTTTAAAGGTTTATTTTACTCATTAATATCAATAGCTTTTACTATGAGACCAACCCTGAAATCGCGAAAAGAAAGTCAATTTTTGTATAAAACTTTGAAACCATTCTTTTCCTTTGAAAAATAAAAATATTAAGTCGTGATTTTGGTATTTTTAGGGTTCCGTACCTCAAAAGGAAAAAAATTGAACCCTTAGGATCACTTTGTTGTCCGTCTGTCTGTCTGTCCATCTGTCCATCCGTCCAGGTGTCAAAACCTTTATCTCGCGAACGCGTGAAGGTATCATGTTGAAATTAAAACCATACGCAGATCCATAAGCTCTTGCTGTAGAAAGAAAAATCAGATTTCTCAGTTTTCGTAAAAAAAGTTACAGCAGAATATATCGTAAAATACGCATATTTCGACACTCACAAGGGAATCAAAACCTATGGGGTACTTTCCGTTGACCTATCACTGTGAAATTTGGCGAGAAGCATTGTGTTATATATAGGAAAAAAATCAAAAACCGGTAATTTTTAATTTAATCACAAAAAAATTGTGTCTTTATTTAAGAAACTCATTCCTTGAATAAAGACACAATTTATAATCGATATCTGGCTAAACCAGTCACAATCTTATTTGGATCACATTGTGAAATAATGAAAGTCCGCCGTCACAGTCAAAACGTTCCTATTTAACACCAATAAAGCTATAATAAAAGTAATAAAAGCTAAGTAAGGGCGCGGCCTCACCCAACAGGCGCAATGTGCCCAATAAAACTACGATGCCTTGTTTATTTCATATGTTCATTATTAACAGAGGAATGTGGTGACGGTCTGTCTGTCTGCATGTCCTATTTACTGGGCTACGTAAATATTGATAAAAATATAAAAATAAATTAATAAATTAAATAATAAATTAATATATAAAAAAATATTCATCAACATATCAGCCATAAGAAGTCTACAAGACATAATTTGAGGTCCTCCATGGATTTCCAAATTTTCCAACGACCGGTTGCGCGCGGCTTGCATCCAGCGTCTTCCCGCCACTTGTATGAGTTTGTCTGTCCATCTCGTGGCTGGTCTTCCTACTCTACACTTGTCGGTATGTGATTCCCACTCGAGAAGTTTCCGGCCCCATCGGCCGTCAGCTCTACGTGCTATATGCCCTGCCCACTGCCCCTTCAACTTGCTAAACCGATGTGCTTATATCGGCTAAAACAAAACAAACATAATACACAACATAGAACAAAATATTCTTATAGTGAGATATCAAATGTATTTTTTTTCGTAAAACTCTCGATTTCCAAACCGAAAACCGGCGCGTGACCTTGACTCCTTGTCTGCGAGAAAACGATTTCCTAGCTCGCTGCGATGATTTCCCAGCTCGCTGCGATGATTTCCTAGCTCGCTGCGATGATTTCCCAGCTCGCTGCGATGATATCCTAGCTCGCTGCGATGTTTTTTTTACGAAAAATAGTATAAATAATTATAGTTTTAAAAATCTGAATAAACCTTCATAATGCGCAATATACGCACATACGCGACTATAGCTGCAGCAGCTGTTCACTTTTCTACAGGCACTCGGATGATATTTTACCAGTTATTTTGTTATATAAACCAAAGTTCTGTATCGATTTTGATAAAATTTATATGGGACCACCTCTGAAGTATGATCTACCAAATACAAAAAAAAAAACAACCATCAAAATCAATGCATAATTGGCTGAGTAATCAGTGAACAAACATAAAAAAAGCATACAGACCGAATTGATAACCTCCTTCTTTATGGAATTCGGTTAAAAATACACGTGATTTTCGGTAGGGTTGTCTAAAACCTCAAACATGTATCACCAGGGGGAAGGAGGGGTTAACAAGTTGCTAATCGCGTTATTAATGGATGACCCTTTTCTTCTAGGGAAGCGCGCTCCATCGTCGGCCACAGTGTCGCTTGACACTTGGGCACACGAGCTGGCTGTCCAGCGTAAGCATATCAATGAATAAAAAAAACATGCCCACAGGAGCACACTGTGCACTTTAAACACGAACAAATGGCCAAGTGCGTGTCGTGCCACGCGCAATGTAGGGTTCCGTAGTTTCATATCAAGGTTTATGTAACCTTAAAACAGGGTTTCTTATTTGACACCATGAACATACTTATGTTAGAGTTAACTTATGTTAATTTAAATGAATTATTCATTTTTGACTTGTCTATGTAACCATTTTAAGTTAATAGACTATAACTCGATAACTTGTAAAGCCTACTTAGCCGTGATAGTTGTCCTTTTAATTTCATCATAATATATGCTACTTGTATATTTTTTCATATATCCAAAGGCAACCGTTTAGCCAGGATTCACTTTAAAGCTTATTATTCCGCAAACAGATCCCTAAACGCTAATAACTCCGAGTTTTGAAGATACAATTGTCATTCATTTTGTTTTTATTTTAATTCCCCCTTAACTCCTGAAAATTTTCGACATGAAGAAAATTTTAAAGGCTAGGAATAAAATATCGCTCTTGTATACATTTTCCACGGTCATCTTCTACTCAACTGACGATAACGTACCATATTATATATGTACATAGACATTCTCATATATATGTAGTTGTGGGGTTTATGGTTCACCATTTATGCGTTCAGGGTCACAAGGTCTAGAGGGTCAAAAGGTCCAGTAGGCCAAAATGACAAATCCCAAAAGCTCCATGTTCCACAAGAAAATATTCAGTTTCTTAACGAAAACTTATTTTTATTATCTTAAGTTTCAATTAGCACCTGTATGAAAACGACAAAGTATTAAAAATGTAAGTAATAAAATAAAGTTATTTGAGCTTTAAAACTGCTAAACTGAAGAGCCTGAATTTTTATATGGGTTATTAAAGATTTAAGAATCAAAATTCTGGAAATCGTTAGAAATAACAAAACGTAAGAATATCGGTACTAATGTAACAAAGTACCTATATAATTATAGGTTAGGTAGGGCGTAGCCAATTAATCAAAAAAATAAAATAGTTACTGTCAACGTGGGTGACTTTGACTATGCGTCAAACATTGTACGTGGCCTTTTTAGAAGGTTCTCGATTATTTTCTCAAGAGATTAGTAGTCAAAACAACTGTAAATTTATTAATCATGTAATTCGGCCATGGCGAAACTATAAGGGTTCCTTGTTTACTACGGAACCCTAAAAATGAGCACCATGCTATCTATTACTTGAACATCTTGATGACCCATCATACATTTTATTTAATTATATGAATTATGAATCAACTTTTACTACAACATAGCGTGTACATTGGAAACCGCAATGTGTCGAACACAAACCAATCTATCTATCTATTCATGCAGCCTGTGTCCACCCACTGTTGGGAATAGGCCTATAATATAATAATAATAATAATAAGCCGCTAGTAGCGTTTAGTGAACGCGCAGCACACCTCTCGACACCCTTAGCCACCCACACTAATGTTGCTTCTCCGGCGCCAATATGCGGCGCCACCTAGGGGGGCCCATCTAGTGGGTGGCGAGTCATCACCTGCCTAGGTATTTTTGTATGGTGAGATGGAATTGGCAGGTGCCGTTTTCTCATCCTGGTGCTCTCACACAGAGGTCCTCATCAGAGGTCATCTTACCTGCTGTGTGAGAGTATTAGCCTATAGCCTTGTTTATTTAAGTCACTAACATTCCATCACAATAGCCAAAATCTGTCAAATTCCATATTGTACAATAATCCATTCATAGTCCATCCATATACTTACCCAATCTGTATTTTTTATTATACATTGTAAAAGGGCCTCTCAGTGTTGGTTTCGGCCCCACTGATGCCTTTCAAAGGTCCGGGCCATGGGCGTATATAAGGGGGGGGTCCAGGGGGTCCGGACCCCCCCCATGGCATTGGCCGAAAAAAAAATTATGTGCTATCATAATGCCGGATTATCGCGGATGGCACGGATGTTACAAAATAATACATAAACACCTGATGCGCGGTTGTCATAACGACAGTTTTGCTAGAGATGCAGTATGACCTTAGTCCATCCTTCGCCCGCGCATACTACAAACGCGCATAACAAATCGAAACTATATATTTTTACTCGACTGCATAAGAAGGAGGGTAATGTTTTTCGAGTGTATGTACGAGTATGTTTGTATGATTCTATATGACAGCCTACAGCCTGAACGGCTTGTCTGATTTTGATGTGCGAGGTGTCATTAGATTTGTCTTCGCTTCCAGAATGTCACAGGCTAATTTTTGTAATAATAATAATACATCTCTTGCAAAAATTAAAAAACGTTTTTTCGTAACCTCTAAAGAATTATTTCGTAATAAACAAGTGGTTTTTTTTTAATTATTATACAGAATGTGCATTTTTTTCATTTTTTACAGTGATTTTACGCATTTTTATTCTTACAAAAAACTTACATTGTTTAAGTATGTTTTTAAAGCATTAATATGCTTCAAAATTTTTCGCGCTCGCTTCGCTCGCACATGGCCACATTTTAAAGATATGAAATAACTGAATAAACTCATAAAAAACGTCCTTCGTAAAACTAAAAAATAACATCGTTAAACATCAGGCGAGTTGGTAATCAGTCGTAGATCTATCTTATGTAAACAAAAACACAAATATTCCACAAAAATTTCAATTCGATCTAAGCCAATTTTATATGAAAAATATTTTTTCGTTAATAAAATCGAACAACTCTTAACATGCTGTGCTAATACAAGCAAATACTTCACTAAAAAATAATCACTAACCAAAAAATATTTTCCACCTGCAAGGGAGTACCGCGTAGGTATGTTTGTAATTTTCTATAAAATCATATGTTTAAATTTAGGAATAATAAACTGGCAATCAATGCATTCAAATGGTTGTATATATAATTTTTGATAGCGTAAAAGTCACTCTTATTCAGTCGGGTATTCCATTTTTTCTTTTAACACATTAATATACTTGTTTGGTTCATCTGGGCCACAAACACCTAGGCTCGCTAACACGATCAATGAATCAAATCACTTCCAAGATTTCATTTTAAAAACCTTAAAAATTTTCGCGCTCGCTTCGCTCGCGCATTATACTATTTTACCATGGAAGTACTATGGGCTCACTAATACGAGAAATAAATCATGTTACTATAAAAACAATACAACAATTTTCGCGCTCGCTTCGCTCGCGCATACTTATTACCTATGATTTGTTTACTTGGGTCATGCAAATGTTGAGCGCTCTTTAAACTAATTAAAACGGGTGAAATAATAATATCTAGTATAATATGAATTAATAATGTTCCGACGTTACTTATACACTTTATTTACAGTTATACGTTTGTCCGTAGCTTAATTTTCGTGTATTTTAATGTTTTTAAACTAAGATTGACATTTAGAAACCAGTACTCGTCTGCGTATAGTCTGCGCAAATAAAGAGGCAAGGAGTAGTAAATTTTTGTACCCGTGGACCCCCCCCATGAGAAAGTTATAGCTACGCCCATGGTCCGGGCTTAGACCCGTGTATACATTTAAATAAAGATAATAATAATGTTTATTTCCAAAAAGGTAAGTACAAATGAACTTAATAAAATATAACTTAACTACTTGTTAGATATTTGTACGGGATCAAAAGTTTAGCGGTAAACCCCAAACTAGGCACAGAGCCTGTATCTTGGGGTTCAAGTGCTACTTTACCCAAAAAGCGTTAGAAGCAGTAGATCTACAGCATTAGAGGTGTAACAAGTCAGATAAAAATACATAAAAAATAAATACAAATATGTTATACAAACCTGATATGGAATAAAATAAATAAAGTAAAAAAAAACTAAAAAAACCGACTTCACAAGTATGTATATTAAATGAAAAATAAAATACCCGTCTACAGATAAGCAATTTTTGTTTTGCTAACTTACGATTTCGTTGTGCTTGATACGCTGTCGAGTGTACGTTTTTTTGTGAGAAAGTATGTGTAAAATATTCTTCAGTCTTTAAGATAATTCTAGTAAAATTAGGTACTTGTTTATTACGAAATACATAATTCTTGGAGGTTACGAAAAAACGCATGTTTTTGCAAGGTATATGTATAATTATATCGAGGGGAGGCCTTTGCCCAGCAGTGGGACACTACAGGCTAGCAACAACAACAACAACATATGTATAATAGGCTGTCATATAGAAACATACATAAATACATACATACAAACATATATGTATTACTTATTTTACGACCTATATCTATTTTGAACACATTTAGTAAAATATTTGAAAAGGCAGTATACAACACTATTTGTGCAACGATATTTAAAGCAATTCCTTCTGAACAACACGGCTTCATGAACAGACGCTCCACGGTCACAAATCTTGCGGTCTTTACAAACTACATATATCGTAGTATGGATGAGGGGCTACAAGTCGACGTGATATACACAGATTTCGAAAAAGCATTCGACAGGGTCGACCATGTAATCTTACTTCACAAACTGTACGCATTAGGGATACGCGGAGATCTTCACAGATGGCTCAGTTCGTACATCACCAATAGAAAACAGGCGGTTGTAATCGGTAGCGCCCGCAGTAATTTCATCATCATTCGCTCTGGAGTCCCCCAAGGGTCGATCTTAGGACCATTGTTGTACATTGCGTACCTTTTTGACTTACACACTACCTTATTAAATGCTAAATATTTGATGTTTGCAGATGACAAAAAAGTATATCTTAAAATAAAAAATATCAGTGACTGCGCTAAAATACAAAGCGATTTAGATAGTCTTACACAATATTACACTCGTAACAGAATCTCTGTTAATATAAGTAAATGTCTTCAGACAACATTCACAAGAAAAGTTAAACCTATTAGCTATAGTTATAATTTTAACCATAATCCTATTAAAAAAACAGATATAGTAAGAGACCTAGGTATTCAATTAGACTCGAGAATGATGATGATTGAGCACATTGATACTATTGTGGATAAAGCCTATAAACAATTGGGATTTGTTAAGCGTGTGTGTAACTCCTTCAGAAGCATAGATTGTATCAAGGTAATATACTTCACATACGTTAGAAGCATTCTAGAATACGCGTGCACTATATGGTCACCATGTTATGATGTCCACATTGAAAAACTAGAATCTATTCAAAAAAAGTTTATAAAATTCTTAAGCTACAAAGACTATAGAGCCTTTGCTTCGTACACCGAGGCATGTAAACATTACGGCATGGGTACGCTGAAGCAGCGACGTGAGCAATACGATATTGTCTTATTACACGATATATTTTCTGGCAGAATGATTGTAGTGAACTATTGTCCAACATATCAATTAGAGTACCAAATCGTCGCACTCGATACACCACGCCGCTGTTTCACGTGCCTACGGTACGTACGAACTATGCACGGAATTCTGTGCTTTGTCGTGCCGCTCAGACATACAACGTCCATTACTCTAGTCTGGATATTTTCCATTTAACAAAACACGGCTTAAAGACAAAGATAAAAAAAAATACATATTGAGTTCGACACCTAATTCACACACATACACACATACACATACTCATCCCCACGCATACACACATACTACTGAAAAAAATATGTAATTATTGATTGTAATCTTTTCTGGCTTTAATTCTAATTACTATAGGCAAATTTTTGTATAATTTAAGATGTTTAAAGCTGTTGATTACTGAAAATAAATAAATAAATAAATAAATATACATTCGAAGAACATAAATCTCCTTACGCAGTCGGGTAAAAATACGTAATTCGTTTACTTGGATGACATATTTTTGTAGTTAATTTGTTATAAAAACCAAAATACTGAACCGATTTTGATAAAATTTCTAAGAGACCACCTTGGAAGTATATTTATATATATATATATTTCTACGAATTAAGAACCTCCTTCATCATGGAATTCGGTTAAAAGAACGTAATATGTGTAATTTAACATACGTCTCTATCTGGGGTAGTAACCTACAGATTGGCAGGAAAATGTCCGGCCTATTTATAATGGCTGCCAATAAATTGCTACGTCACAAACAGGTCTGACCAGTTATCAGTCAGACACGACACACGACGATAAGTAGAAATACCCCTTTGGAACAAGTTATTGAAATCACCAGTAAGTGACCATTATGAGCAATGAGATTTTATCTATAGAGAGGTTATATATACTCACTGAATATGAAGTAAAAGCGCGGCAAATTTTAGTTCTCAGCATTTTCGAGGAAATACCACATTCTTAAGGCCTTTTAGTATCTTCGCCTTATACTTTGTGTTGTACTTTCTAAGCACACAGGGTGGCATTGTAATTGTTCACCAGTCACGACACGCGTGTAACAGCGTTGCCCGACATGTCACGACTGAAGGCAAGTTGGCTTGCCAAGTTGGCAAGGCAGGCGATTACCTTACTTTTAAGGCTTGTCACGCAGAGCTGGGGAAAACCTATCTATGTATACATCAATACATCATTGATTATGAGACGATAAACTGGTAGATGGTCGAAAACTGGAACTCAAACTTTTTTTTTAATCATTATATTTGAAATGTGCGCATTAAGCCCTTTTCTATATAATATCTCTATGATGCAGCAGACATGATTTTTTGCCGTTTCTATAGATAATGGTACGTAACCCTTCGTGCGCAAGTAGTCCGACTCGCACTTTGTCGATTTTTATCTTTTATCTTGCTTTTCTGTAATTAAGGAGCCGAGACAAAAAAAAAGAAATGGCGCGGCTTCTTTTTTTTTAAAGGTAAAAAAAGAAGCCGCTTTAAAAAGCTTCTTTCTTTTGATTTATTTTCTATGTAAAATAAATCACCAACTCGCCTGATGTTAAGCGACTGTGAGCTCGTCGAGCTGGAGATATCTATTCAGTCTGGCCTCGAATATTACAAGATTGTATTCACAGGAAACAGAGATGGCGGCAAACAATTCCATCCCTCTGCAGATCAACAATGTGGACCGATCTCACTGAGTACGGAGTTTTGGCATTTCAATGATATTTTTTTTATACAAGATAGTTTTGCGCTTGACCGCCAACTCACCTGATGTTAAGCGATGTTGCGGTCCACGATGGAGCACGCCTAGTAGAAACCGATGAGTATGAATGACGGGTTTGATATGTGTGTGAATGAGTGGTAATTCGCCGATTTCCGAAATGGGTGTTAATGAGCCAACTTTATAATTACGTGATCGAATCCACCATAATTAACTGGAATTTTGTTGACGTGTGTGTCACCCGAATTATTATGAATCTACATAATACCTTATTCATCAAAATTGAATGAGCAATTTGGGCATTACGATAGATTTGGGAATTTGGGCATCTCTGTTTCCTGAGACCTACAATCTTGGAATTTTCAAGGCTAGAGTGAATAGATATCTTCTAGATCGACGAGCTCCATCCTCGGCCACACTGATGTCGCTTAACATCAGGCGAGTTGGTGGTCAATCGTAGATCTATCTTCTATAAAAAAAGTACCTATGTTGTTAGATTTTCTTTGCTATGTGAATGGTTCTTTGCTATATGATGGATGTTAGTGATAATAAGATTTAAATAAAAATCACCATGATGGATATTTGGCGCCAAAATTTACGTTTTAATCTGCTTAGTCTATCGGAGATGGGTATGCAAATGAAAATAAAATTAAAAAAAATCATACCGCAGTCGGGGGTTTTTAGTTCTTTGAACCAAATATCTTGATAGATTAAGATCTTTAATCTTTAATTATTGTGGCAATTGAATTTATGTTATTAATGTATGTAATTTTTTTAAGAATATAGTGTTTTTACACAATATTGACAGACTTAAATAAAGGTAGTCATTTGATTATAGCTCATTAGTCTGGAATTAAAATTGACTCATAGGTGCTGTTGGAACACGCAGTATCTAAGGTTCTTGACGACAGATTCTCAACTTGAGTCAGCAAGCATTTCGATATTAATTTTAAGTCTGTACCCTAGCAAGTCCCTCAAGTCGAAAGTTTACAACCAGTGTGTGTTACCAGTGATGACATACGGCACTGAAACGTGGTCCCTAACTATGGGCCTTATAAAGAAGCACAAGGTCACGCAACGAGCTATGGAGAGGGCTATGCTCGGAGTCTCTCTACGAGATCGAATCAGAAATGAAGAGATACGTAGACGTACAAAAGTCACCGATATAGCACAGCGGATTAGTAAGTTGAAGTGGCAGTGGGCAGGGCACATAGCACGTAGAACTGATGGCCGATGGGGCCGAAAGGTTCTCGAGTGGAGACCACGTACCGGCAAGCGCAGCGTAGGAAGACCAGCCACGAGATGGACAGATGACCTCATACAAGTGGCGGGAAGACGCTGGATGCAAGCCGCTTCCAATCGGTCATTTTGGAAATCCATGGGGGAGGCCTATGTCCAGCAGTGGACTTCTTATGGCTGAGATGATGATGATGACCCTAGCAAGATAAGTTTATTACAAGCTGTGTATGCCTATAAATAGCACATGTATCAGAATGTAACCATGACCAATATGTGTTGTACCTTATTAGGTGTGCTATTGGTGTACCTTAATAAATAAATAAATAAATTACTCAGCTTATAATGAATCGTGTTTGATGATTCTTTTTTGTTTGGTAGGTAATACCTTATAGGTGGTCTCATATGATTTTTATCAAAATCGATCAGTACTTTGGTTTTCATAACAAAATAACTGATAAAATGTCATCCATGTAAACGAATTGCGTATTTTGAAATCGGGTTTTCAGTTTTTTTTAATACAATTATAGACATACTAGACATAGACAGAAATTTATTGTGACAAAAATATACAACACAAAATAAAAATCATACACAAAATATATAAAATGTTTTTATCACAATCCGGCCCCAGCTCAGCATAATGCTAGTTGTAAACAACCAGCGCTGGTCTTCCGCTGGGACCGGTAGGTGACGTCACGCAAGTCACGCACGAGCGAGCACAATAAAATTATATTTATATTATATACACAGATTATATAAATATAAAATATTCTAAGCATAAATATTTGACAAACATTGTCTAATAATTTTTTGTTTTTTTGGCGGGATCGTCTTAGTAACGTGTTGTTGCTTTGTTTTATTTTCCTAAGCTTGTGCTATTTTGAACATTAATGCTATAAAAATGGTGGTGTTTTATTCATTAAGTGTTCGATAAAGTGCGTGAGTGTGGGCAAGTGAAACAAAGCAGTAAAACGTGTGATTTTACGTTGTCGGCAAAACTCCATAGAAGCTTCTAGTAAAGTCGCCACCACTTTACTGAAGCAGGACTCGACTTATAAATTTAATGTATACGTGACTTATATTGTGACTAAAACATTTACAACTTGTTTTATTCAAGAAACTTGAAAAAATCCTAATACTTGACACTGGCAAATGCTTTAATGCGGGTCCAATACAAAAAAAAAGAAGAAGGTACGTACAGAGAGAAAAAAAGTAATATAAAAATATCAACGTCAGCGCAGCTGCGCAGACGTGCTACGTGCTACGTGCTAGCTACGTGTGTTATGTACCTCTGGTTGCACCACTTTTAAGGATCTTTCAGTTTCAGGGACCCCAAGTCAAGTAGACCTTCCTCAAGTCAAGTAGATCCTTTTACGCATGATATTAAAATTACCTCCGCATCAATATTTCATTCAAATTTGTCCAATATATACCTACAAACATACATACTGATTTATTTCCGTATTTTTTACTATTAAAAGTTACGTAATAACGTATATACTTTAATTTTTTTTTGCTAAGTGCAAGTGCCTTTATTAAGTACAACAAAACATTCAATCTACACATACTTACTAAGTATAAAATAAAACATTTATTAAAGCATCATTTTCAATTTTAATTACAAAACATATTTCGACATAAGGTCGTCATTTATACAGAAATATGGGCAACACGATCGGGAATCCCTAATGCATCACAGCATTCTTGACCTAGAAATTATTTAATATCATTATAAATAGAAATAACTTACTTAATAGTTACGGCAAGTATGTACTACGTATTTATCAGTCTTATTCGGGTTTTTCGATTTACTTAAAGCGTCAATAGTCTTCGTCATGCAAACAAGTCTTCATCGCAGAAATCCAAGTGGTTCCTACCGGGCATCTCATGTCTTTCACTTTATCAACGGTATTCCCAGCCAAACTTTCTTCTATTTCATTAATTTTTTCAATAGCCGCCTTTGCGGCTCTTAGTTTCTCTCTTCTAAATTCTCTATCAAATTCTTCCATTGTCAAAATATGTCTGTTCAAGCTTTCCTCTTCATTGCACGGTCTGCAGTCGAATTGATGTAAATATCCAGGATTTACGGCTTTCTCGTCATCTGTGACGTCCTCGGTTTCAAGTTTCTTCAGCCAATCCCACAAATCATTTTTGAATTTTTTGTCTTCGTCCGTATCACAGCGGCAATCGTTCGTGTCTTTTTCCTGCGCCTTGGCAACAGATAAGGTAATCACTAATAAAAAACAAGCCTTTTTTATTGTAACAAACATGTTGGCTGCGTCAAAGTCAGCCAGAGACTGGTCTGATGTGTCTTGCGGATTGTTTTTATTTGATTCTTCATTTGAGTCATTTTCATAAATCCTTGCTACGTAGTTGCCTAATTGTTTTGTATATATTTTCTATTGTAACGGGATTTACTCGATGTGTCAAACACCAAACCGCAACAGGTTTCCATAGTGTTATGGTGACATTAAAACCTTTGTACTTTACTACGTTTTCCTCGATGGTAGGTGCGGTGTGTGCTTGGCATTCATTATGTCGTAGTGGGACTGTTCCATAGCCCAGCAGTGGAATTGTCACATATTTGCCAGTTATTTAGCCGCTAAAAGTAACAGTATGCATTTATATTTAATATAATCAAGCGATTTTTCCGTCAAACCCAAATCAATGATAAAAAAAACGTGTACTGGCATGGACAATATTTTATGTTTTTTTTAATAGTTTATAATAGGTTAATCCACGACGGACCACAAACTCGCTTGATATTAAGCGACGGTGTGGCCGAGAAAGGAACTCGTCGATCTATAGTATATTATTCACTCTAGCCTTGAAAATTCCAAGATTGTAGTTCACAGAACACAAAGAGGGCGGCAAAAAGAATTCACTTCCTGTGCAGTACTCAGCAATAACATGGACCGATATCGTTGAGTAAGGATTTTTGGTATTTCAATGAGAAGTGGATGGTAATGTGCAAACTTTCTGCTAGTTCTAGAGTGGAATGGGGAGGGTAGAACTACGTCGTGAAACTCTTACTTACTCGCCCAAATGAATCATATAGAATACATATAGAAACGCTACTTTACAGCCAAGTATCATATTTAAAATTTCAGGTAGATGAAGGCCTCAACTTTAGGCGTAGTCGTCGCTGAACACTAGTCAAAAAACTTGTAAATAGAAAAAAAAAATTAAAAAAAATAACAATAATAAATAAAATAAAAAATTAAGAACCGAGCTTGACCCGTGTACAAGTTTAAATAATAAAAAAAAAACTTAAAAAAAAAACTTAAGCATTAACCATCGACACGAAGAATGAATGAATTTTCAGGTAGAAGAAGATTTGAAACCGAATAGAATAATATGTTTACATAGAGTTATATTTAAAAGTCACCGATATAGCACAGCGGATTAGCAAGTTCAAGTGGCAGTGGGCAGGGCACATAGCACGTAGAACTGATGGCCGATGGGGCCGAAAGGTTCTCGAGTGGAGACCACATACCGACGAGCGCAGCGTAGGAAGACCAGCCACGAGATGGACAGATGACCTCATACAAGTGGCGGGAAGACGCTGGATGCAAGCCGCTTCCAATCGGTCTTTTTGGAAATTCATGGGGGAGGCCTATGTCCAGCAGTGGACTTCTTATGGCTGAGATGATGATGATGATAGAGTTCTGACGTTTCGAGTAACTGATGTCTCGAAGTCCCACCCCTTGCTCCCGCACTGGTAACTCTAGTCAATAGCACCCCGAGTTAACTAAATTTAAAAATAAAACCGGCCAAGTGCGAGTCGGACTAGCGCACGTAGTGTTCCGTAGCATTATCTATAAAAACGGCAAAAAAATCACGTTTGTTGTATGGGAGCCCCTTTAAATATTTATTTTATTCGGTTTTTTAGTATTTGTTGTTATAGCGGCAACAAAAATATATCACCTGTGAAAATTGCAACTGACTAACTATCACAGTTCATGAGATACAGCCTGGTGACAGACGGACGGACGGACGGACGGACGGACAGACAGCGTACCCTTTGGGTACGGAACCCTAAAAATGATGTAAAGACTAGCTATATCATAAATATAGCTAGTTTATACATCATTCTTTTTAATATGATTGATTCCAAACAGATAGTAAACAAGTGTTATTAAAAGGATTTTTTGATTTTAGATTTATATTATGTTTTTGATCGTGTGCACCAAGCCGATATACTAGAATTATTATTATATATTCTGTGGTCTTGACTGCACAAAATAATGAAATAAGGACAGCAGCGCCCTCAATGCCGCATTAGTTCTCTACCTGAACTGTCTCCATAGTAGGATGACGTTTAAACCACCGCCGTCAACGTCATTATGACACCACAGTTGGAAATCCCGTGATTTTCAACTCTTTTTAGGGTTCCGTACCTCAAAAGGAAAAATACGGAATATAGGATCACTTTGTTGTCCGTCTGTCCATCTGTCTGGGTGTCAAGACCTTTATCTCGGGAACGCGTGAAGGTATCGAGTTGAAATTAAAACCTTAAACACAGATCCATAGTCTTGCTGCAGAAAGAAAAATAAAATTTCTGAGTTTTCGTAAAAAAAAGTTACAGCCGAATATGTCGTATTAAACGCACATTTCGACACTTACAAAGGAATCAAAACCTATGGGGTACTTATCCCGTTGATCTATAACTATGAAATTTGTCAAGAAGCATTGCGCTATAGTTAGAGTACACATATAGGAAAAAATCCGAAAACTGGACATTTATAGTTTAATCACAAAAAAATAGTGTCTCTATGCAAGGAATGAGGGCCCAAATTTTAAAGTGAAGTAACCGTATCATGTGGGGTATCATATGAAAGAGCCTCATTAGCATAAGCTAAAACAGGTTTTCAAATATTTTTGCGATGTATGTTTTTCGATTTATGAAGGAAAATATTAAAACAAATATAAATTCCCCCTTATAACTACTAGTTTGTACGGAACCCGAACCGAATCAACTTCAAAACCAGCTAATTATATTTTTTGGAAGTCCAAAAAATGAAAACGGATGTTTTAATGACTCACACTCCAAAATGAGGACGTACAAATGGACATAAATACATATACAATGTATAGGTATATTTATTTATGATTGCAGATTAATTATATTTCGCATGACTGTAACAATTATATGAATATTAATGTTCGCATCGTGTTCGTGACCTTTCCTGCATCTACAATCTCAAATAAATTCGGCATAGTACGAGTTTCACTCGCACACCGAGACTTCTGAGTACAGAAGTATCGTATGCGTATCGTATTGTGTCATGCGGAGTACCGCATGACACAATACGATACGCATGAACGTGAAAAACGGGCAAATTACACAAAAATGTGCTTTAGGTATAAGTATCTAAGAATATTTGTAACTTCACATACTTTTGGGCTCCGTACCTCAAAAGGAAAAAAACGGAACCCTTATAGGATCACTTTGTTGTCCGTCTGTCCGGGTGTCAAGACCTGTATGTATCTCGGGAACGCGTTAAGGTATCGAGTTGAAATTAAAAACATATACGCAAATCCATAGTCTCTTGCTGCAGAAAGAAAAATCCAATTTCTCAGTTTTCGTAAAAACAAGTTACAGCCGAATATGTCGTAAAAACTCACATTTCGACACTCACAAGGGAATCAAAACCTATGGGGTACTTCCCGTTGACCTAGAACTATGAAAGTTGGCAAGAAGCATTGTGTTAGAGTATATATATAGGAAAAAAAAACCGAAAACTGGTAATTTTAATTTAATTACAAAAAAATGGGTCTTTATGCAAGGAAGGAGGGTCCAAATTTTAAATGGCTTTAACCGTATCATGTGGGGTATCACATGCGAAAGAGCTTAATTAGCACAAGCTAAAACAGGTTTTTAAATATTTTTACGATGTATATTTTTCTATTTATGACGAAAAATATTAAAAAAAAAATATAAATCCCCCCTTTTATCTACTAGTTTGTACGGAACCCTTGGTGGGCGAGTCTGACTCGCTCTTGTCCGGTTTCTTACAGTAGGAATAGCTTGAAATCCTACGCGTTCACAAACAATACCAAGTTTCCGCCATCTCTGTTTCCTGAGACCTACAATCTTGGAATTTTCAAGGCTAGAGTGAATATATCTTGGATGGAGCTCGTCGATCTATCTTCTAGATCGACGAGCTCCATCCTTGGCCACACCGTCGCTTAACATCAGGCGAGTTTGTGGTCAATCGTAGATCTATAATGTATATAGAAAAATGTTTAAATAAGTAAGTGTTACAGACCTATTTTCTTTATCCAGAGATTTTAACTACCGTTAACTCTATTTTGAGTTTATGTCTCATGACACTGTCAATGAAACATTCACTTGTTTTCCTGAATAGTTTTTACCACATCTTGGTCTTACATCTCTTCCGTGTCTATTATGGACGATAAATCGATCTTGCTAGGTTTCATTTTTAGTGAACCCGGGTTTGCTCGTATTTTCAGTCATTAAAAATCCGAATGGAGCTCGGTTGCCCAGGTACTAAATTATAACCACAGAGTACTACATCCATAACTTCAAGCTTAACTAAACAAAGAGATGTATGTGAATAAATAAATGAATAGTAACTAGTTACGAAATAATGTACTTGTTGAACATGACCTAGTTAAAATGAAAAATTTATCCGCAAAGCATCTATATTACTATCAATAGATATGTAGTAGTCTAGATGATTCAATATAACTAAAAAGAAGAGATAATAAAATAAATGAATGGTAACCAGTTACGAAATAATGTACTTGTTGAACATGACCTAGTTAAAATGAAAAATTTATCCGCAAAGCATCTATATTACTATCAATAGCTATGTAGTAGTCTAGATGATTCAATATAACTAAAAAGAAGAGATAATAAAATAAATGAATGGTAACCAGTTACGAAATAATGTACTTGTTGAACATGACCTAGTTAAAATTAAAAAGTTATCCGCGAATCATCTATACTACTATCAATAGCTATGTAGTAGTCTAGATGATTCAATATAACTAAAAAGAAGATATAATAAAATAAATGAATGATAACCAGTTACGAAATAATGTACTTGTTGAACATGACCTAGTTAAAATTAAAAAGTTATCCGCGAATCATCTATACTACTATCAATAGCTATGTAGAAGTCTAGATGATTCAAGGATAGGATAACTTTAGATGAAAAATTGAAAGTTCTTTCCAGAATTGATCAAAGGTTCTTAAATGTATCTTAAATTAAACGTATTGAGTATTGTGTAGGTAGTTATATGTGAATGCACTAAAGAATTATGTCATAATATTGCACTTTCCTTAAAACAAGGCCAATTTTGAATAGGTAGTGAATAAATTTTTAACCGACTTCTAAAATGAAGGAGGTTCTCAATTTGACTGTATGTTTTTTAAACGACTTCGAAAAAGGAGGAGGTTATCAATTCGTACCGTATATATTTTTTTATGTATGTCCACGAATTACTCCGTCATTCGAGAACCAATTTTTGTGTTTCCTGAATTGGTGTATAGAGAAAGCTCCCAAGTTGGTCCCATAATTAATTTGTAAGCATCGCTTTATTACTTTTTGAATAATCTCTAAAAATGAAAATAATTTCTATGTATTCCTGAGTAAGTGCGTCAGGTTATGGGAATCGCAGAGTTCCACCTACACGTTTTTCTTTTCAAGAGTGTCAAATATTAAGGATTATCGTCTATACATCTGCACATTTACTAATCTTCGAACATGAGTATTTGATATGCAATGACATTTGTCATTGCATTCTTGACAAAAGTAAAAAAAAGAGCGGGTGAAGAGAGGTCTCTTTAAAAAGCTTACAATCGTGAAGTATTTAATAAGTTGCGTTTGAAGTCGGTTTTATATTAGAAATTATTTGTATGTTTGTTCACCGATTACTCAGTCAATTGTCAGTTAAAGTGAAGTAAAGTCGGTAAAGTCAGTTTTTTTTACTATAATTATTAAGAATGAGACAACTTGTGATTCGACACTGGACTGTGTCCAGTGACTTTATCCGGATATGGCTATCGGAAAACAGCTTGTGGTTGCGGCTGCACGGGTTATTAATGTTTTGTCCCGGTGTCTAAGATCCGGTACCTACATAAAGGGCCTTACCGCAAAACGTTACTCAAATATGAGCAACATATTTTGTCAACTTCTCGCTGACACGTAATGACATTTGCGGAAAGAAGACAGAGAATTTGAGACGTTCAAAGTTAAGTAACGTTTTTCGGTAAGGCCAAAATTTAAAGAGTACACATAGAGTTGTGCATATCAGGTGAGTTTATTGCACCTTTCAATATTTTCCTCTCATACTTGAACTACTCACTGTGTAAGTCAGTGTTTTTTTGGGGTTTTACCCGACTGCGTAAGAAGAAGGGTAATGTTTTTCGAGTGTATGTATGTATATAATTTCGTAATAAACAAGTGATTTTTTTAGAATTATTCTAAAGAATGTGCATTTATAATCTTTTACAACGATTTTACGCATACTTTCTAACAAAAAACGTACACTTAACAGTGTATCAAAGTACGTTCTTACGTAACGAAATCGAATGATTGACTGCGAAAACCAAAAACTGTTTTTGTGCAGTCGGGTATTTTGATTTTCTTTATAATAGATACTTGTTATGAATAATTATTATAATCCCACATCCATTTGTCGATATTTTCTAGTTTACTTAGAACTTAAAATTTATTTACAAATTTTCTATAAATATGTTCTTACCAATACGAAGTAGATAGTATTTCTAATGATTTGCGTTAGTGGAGGTTTCATTATTTTGTACTATTGTACAATTTAGATTTATAAATAAATAATAATAATATAAAATAATCTCATGCTCCCACACAGAAGTACTTAACGCATCTTACTCACTGTGTGGGAGCATCAGCCAATAAACTAGTTTTCTAATTCAAAACCATTTATTTCATCACAATAGCCCAGATTTTTCAAATTCCATATTATACAATAGTTTGATCTCATATATCCACCAAAGACCTGTATTTTTTATTATAATTTATTTTATGTAAAGGGCCTCTCAGTGTTGGCTTCGGCTCCACTAATGCCCATCAAAAGACAGGACTGCGACACGAGATTTAAGTGATATAATATAATAATAAATAATTATATCTCTTTATTTTATTAGATTCCCTACTCAGATATATTATTTTCCTCCTATTATATAAAATTATATATACATATATATTTATTTTACGCAAGATAGATTTACGATTGACCCCCAACTCGCCTGATGCTAAGCAACGGTGTGGCCGAGGATGGAGCTCGTCGATCTAGAAGATATCTATTCATTCTAGCCTTGAAAATTCCAAGATTGTAGGTCTTAGGAAACAGATATGGCGGCAAAGTTTTCCATATATCTGCTTGTTCGACGCCTTATTCGAGTTAGAAGCCAAATACCTACCAAAAATACTAAAATAAAATAAAACCAAATAACTTAGTAACGACTCAATGAAAAAATATCCTTTCAAATGGTAACGGATTTTTCTAAACCCGTTTAAATGGTGTATTTGAATGGCCTCGCAGCTCAGTTGGTATTTCGGCCTGCAAAGCCGTAGGTCGTGGGTTCGATCCCCACCCAGGGCAAAATGTGTGTGATGAGCATAGTTGCTTAAAAATACATATGTATTCTATTAGACATCGAGTTCCCATATAACAAGCTTTGCTTAGTTTGGGCTAGCGGTGTTGTGTGAAATGTCCACAAATATTTATTTATAAATGACAGAATCCTGAGATAATCAACATAAAAACACAACCGAGTTGAGAACATCCTCCTTTTTTGAAGTTGACAAAAACAATCGCATAGTTAACAAATTTAATACATTTTAAATTATTAGATAACAATCGTACTTACATAACAAATTTAAATTATAATTATAACAATTATGATGTATTATAAACCTAAAGTCTTTTAAATGTCAGCCATCATCGTCATCTTAGCCAAAAGAAGACCACTGCTGGACATAGGCCTCCCCCATGGATTTCCAAATAGACCTGATGGAAGCGTCTTACATCCAGCGTTTTTGTGCCACTTGTGTGTAGTTGTTTCTCCATCTTCTGGCCGATCTTCCTGCGTTTGCTGTTGAATGTTCTCCGCTCGATAATTTACCTTTTAAATGTATTCGAGTATATGTATAGGAAAATCATTCTATAAATAAACAACAAGGAAGGAAAGCAATTCACACAATTCTTGGTTGGTTTTAAGTGTTTGGTTCAATTAGAGTCAAACAGATCTTGGGGGGAATCCCATTTAGTCAGATTTGGATTAGGGTTACTTATCAGATTCTTTGATAGGTTGCCTTAATGTTTGATCCTTACTTGTTTCCTTAGCTTATCTTTCTACGTCACTATGTTCAACACGTCCGCCAGCACCAAGCATACTGCCCACTACATTATTCCATGTTTTAATTTTCTTGCATCTCTCATTATTTTCCTTATCATTATCACAGTTCACGTCTTTAATTCCCTTGTCAATAGTTTGTTGAGTTTCCTTTTTTGCAGTTGCTTCAAATTTCATTTCTTTTAGTTCAGCTTCAGTTAATACTCCACTTATTATCGTTTCTTCTTCATTGCAAGGTCTACAATCGAATTGGTGCAGAAACCCGGGAGTGACGGCTTTTTCATCTTCAGTGAGATCATCATTTGCATCGCGATCTTCAAGCCATTTCCACAAATCACGCTTTGCTTCTTTATCTTCTTCTGTATCACAGGGACAGTTTTGATCTTGTACCGTAACACGAATTGATAACACAATAATTAGCAAACAATTGATAAACATGTTTACAGTTGCTAATAGGGAAATGTAATGACTTCTCGCTTTGAACGTGACGCTTTATATAATTTTTATCTGGCATAAATTGTGAAACTAATGAATTATCGGGATCTTTGACGTCATTCAACGGTTTACTCAATTCGTGAAATCGTCAATCGTTTGTAGTTGACATCAGCTTTTACACAGAAAGTCGGTAGTTGATCTACATTATTGAGAGTATTTGTTTATCTTTAGATAATCACATGCACCTATTTGTTACACGACTGCACGCGAAAACGGCCTGACGCGAAAGAGGAAACAAACTATAAATACTCTTTTACATAATACCTACTACTGGATCATTGGACAGGGGACAAATAATACGCTATTTGAAGTAATTTAGCGCGTTATTCACACAGTGCAGCAGTGAACTTTTTTATATAATTAAATAATGAATTATGAGATATTAATGAAGCATACTTTTAACTAGATTATTCCATCTTTCACTTTCCTGACATCTTTGATCATCCTTTCCTTTTTCACTATTACAATCTACATCTTCATTTACTATGTCATTGTCTCCTTCTAGTGTTTCCATATTTGCAGCTACTAGAAGTTTAGTGTTTTCAAATTCAGCATCAGTTGAAACTCCACTCATTGTCTTTTCTTCTTTACAAGGTCTGCAATCGAGTTGGTGCAGAAACCAGGGAACAATAGCTTTTTTATTTGCATTGAGAACACCATTTGAATCAACACTTTCTAGCAATTTCCATAATTCTCGCTTAGCTTTATCTTCTGCTGTGTCACAAGGGCAGGGATTTTGTGCTGTAGCGAGGGTAGCCAAGAGAATAATTATTAGACATAAATAATTGATCAACATGTTGACTGTTGTGAGCGGGGAAATGTAATGGTTTCCTTCACGGAATAATAATGATTTATATAATTTTCATCTAATGATTCAGGGAATGCGTAATCAGGATAAATGACATAACATCATCATTGTGCTGGAAATTGTGTCAGGTTCTTGAATACCTAGCATATCGTCAAAGTAATTTTAGTATAGAATTTACAGTTGACACTGATGTCAAAGATATTTATGGGAATGATTCGCCTCGACAACTAGTTTTAATACAACTATTGAAAACGATCAACTCTTCGACTGATGATCGAGTTATATCCGAATTCTTCTAAAATGCGCTTCCTGTATGGATCTTTCGTGATAGATATAATCTGAGTCTCTTTAAACTTGCACTTGACCACCAATTTCGGTCCACGGCCCACATAACCCTTTTAGGTAGTTGGATAAAATAGTTACTATGTTTGTTCGCAAAAAGAGAAACGAATCAAACACCCTTTTCCATATCTAAGGTCTGTAGGCAGTAAACTGCTTACACCTAGTAGTAGAAATAATAAACACAATAGTAGAAAACTGATTTCAACCTGTAAGCATTCTTAGAAGCTATCACTAAGCTATCAATCCTTTTATAAGGGAATTTTTATACAGCAAAACAAATTGATATATAACTTTTAATAATTTATTAATAGATCAGCCAAGCATACTTTGAACTGCAGTTTGCCATCTGTCACCATCTTCTTCACACCACCCATAATCTTTTTGTTTCTCATCATCACAATTTAAAATTTCATTTGTGATGAAAGTATTATTTTCTTGGGTTTCCGTGTTCGCAGCTTCTTGATTTTTTGCGTCACCTCCAGTTGCAATTTCACTTTTAAGCTTTCTATCATTATTCATTTTATTTTCTTTATCGATGTAAGGTCTAGAGTAATCTTTAGGATCTCCTGGATTCGGCTTAGTCACTTCTATCACACAATTGATAAATTTGTGAACAGTTGTAAATGTGTATTTATAATAGTTTACCGCTTGGAATGTTCTTCTTTTATATAAATTTATTGTATTGTCGGGATTTCATTACGTAATGGAGATATTTTTGTTATTGACGTAAAAACAGGGATATTTGCTACTACTGCATGTTACTGCGAGCTAGGTACCTACTACAATAGATATTCGTGGTTTTGTTTTGATTTGATAGTAACACGAATATTATAAAAAGAAAAAATAAGTTAACATATAAAAAAAACAGCAAAATACCTAACTTAAGCTATGGAATGGGATGGGAATAGACTAAAAAGAAAAAAAAACGAGTGCGTCTCGGGAGGCCCGACAGAAGTGATAACTTTAACGCCGTATGCGTGAGGAAAGGGAAGCCCGACAGACTGGCGCCGTAACGCGTTACGTAACGAAACGGTTTACCCTCCCATAAGAAGTTATCACTTCAAAAATGAAGAAATGGTTAAATTTAAACACAAATATTATGCTAGCTTTACATTATAAAACTTTATTTTAATACAATCTCGGGTCAAGCCCGGTCTTTTGGTGGGCATCAGTGGGGCCGAAGCTAACACTGAGAGGCCCTTTTTACACAGAATATAAAAAATACAGAAACTAAGTATTTAAATGGATGGCATATGGAATTATTGTACAATATGGAATTTAACAAATCTGGGCTATTGAGATGAAACGGTTATGACTTAAAAACTAGTTTATTGGCTGATGCTTCCACACAGTGAGTAAGATGCGGTACTTCTTTGTGGAAGCATCAGATTGAGAGCACGGCACCTGCCTATTTTGTCTCATTATCCAAAAATATTGAGGCAAGTGATGACTCGCCACCCACTGAATGGGCCTCCCATAGTGGCGCCGCATGTTGGCCCTGGAGAAGCAACATCGGTGTGGGTGTCGAGAGGTGAGCTGCGCGTTCACTGAGAGCTACTAGCGGCGTTATGCCCTTTAACACTTCAACCCTGGAGCTTAGGTGCTTAGCTCTTGCGGTTTCCACCACACAGCCGGCCGGAGGTAAGCTGGATGCCAGGGGTCTCATTTAGTCCCAGGGAAACATCGAAGTATATTATAAATGATGCAATAAATAAATGAGTGTGAGTATGAATTTGAAGAATTTCCTAAACTAAATGTTTGTCCCTGTCACATGAAATAAATATTGAATTGTAAATGAATATTTACTAATTGATATATCTACAAGAGTTGTATAAATTAAAATATCATAGAAACGAACATATCTTAATTTAATACTTGACACTGGCAAATGCACTACAAAAGAAAAGCAAGGAAGAACTCAATATGTGATCATACGCACGTCACATGATTTGTGTTATTTTTGTATTCAACGTAAAACTCCCGACTACGTTGCAAAGGAAGGTAAAATAACTAATAATATTATTTTCCCGATTATGACATACTTTGACATCACTGCATTGTTATACTATATGTTGTATTGGATTGGAATTTATATATATTTTTTTTATATTAGTCACTGGTTTTTCTTAAATTGTATATAAATTGCCATTTCTTCTCATGCTTGTTAAGTATTCCTATTTTTGGTATTCCAAGTATAGTTTATCATCATCACCATAGCCACAGTCTACTGTTGGATAAATTTCCCCATAAATATCCACAAAACCTCATCTTTGCGCGCGGCCAACAACCAGCGCCATCCTGTCACTTGGTATGAGGTGGTCTGTCCATCTTGTGGCTAGTGTTCCTACGCTGCGCTTGCCAGTGCGTGTTTCCAGTCGAGAACTTTTCGGTCCCATCGACCACAGTTCTACGTGCTATGTGCCCTGCCCACTGCCTCTTCAACTTGCTATTTCGATTACTTTCGTACGTCTACGGATCCCTTTATTTCTGATTCGATCTCGCAAAGAGACCCATAGTCCTATCCATAGCTCGTTGCGTGACTGAGCTTCCTTATAAGGCCCATCTTCGTCTTTGCTGTGTTGCTAACCCATCAAATCTGTGATATTTTCTTAGTTATCGTATGTTCTTTTCAAAATATTAAGAAAATGCTTTCCTATAAGTTTAAAAAACTCAAAAACCCCCTACGAAAAAAACAGCTGAACCGATTTTGATGAAACAGCTAAGAACACTCACTTAAATCGGTTCATCCGTTCGAGAGCTACGATGCCACATACAGACACACAGATACACACGTCAAACTCATAACACCCCTCTTTTTGGGTCGGGGATAAAAAAAAAATTTTTTATCAGAATATGAAATAGGTCTACGTCTGACCGTTAAATCATCTGATGATGCGTAACGGTGTGAACAATGATGGAATGTACGTATTAGAGAAAACAACGCTTATGGTGTATCCTGTTATTACGTGGAAATCAAATATTTACGTATAGGCTATTTTAATACATACCGATAGAATACTGTTGATACCGGAAAATTATAAGGATTGTTAGGGTTTATACAGCCGGATAAAACCGAAGGAAGTACCTAGTTTGTAAATATACTTAAGTATATCATAATGACCGTATATAAAATATCAAGACATTTACATAATTATTATTTGTGTACTAACTACTATATTTGTACTTCGAATCATGAATGAAGAGATCAGTAGACGTAGGAAAGTCAGGAAACCACTTGCTTATCCCCATAAGCAAGTTGAAGAGGCACTGGATATGGAATATAGCACGCAGAGCTGATGGCCGATGAGCTGAAAAGTTTTTAAGTGGAAACCACGCATCGGCAAGCGCAGCGTAGGAAGACCAGCCACGAGATGGACAGATGACCTCATACAAGTGGCAGAAAGCCGCTGGCCGCGCGCCAATCGATCTTTTTGGAAACCCATGGGAGAGGAGTCCAGCAGTGGACTTCTTATAGCTGAGATGATGCTGATTTTGACGAAGGGTCCGACAGCAGTTTATTTTTGCAAAAAGTCCACGCTACGAGCCGTTGAGATTGGGAGTTTTCTCATTAAGAGACAATCTTGGCTGCAACATCAGGTTACTTATGTCTTCTTTAGACTAGCCTTGTGGCACAGTTGGTAGCATGTCTCCCTGCTGAGCTGTAGGTCGTGGGTTCGATTCCCACCCAGGACAAACATTTGTGTGATGAGCATGGATGTCTGTTCTGTTCCCAGACACAGTTTAAAAAAAATATATATGTAGCCATCTATACAAAGCTTTACTTAGTTTGGGCTAGACGGTGTTGTGTGAAATGTCCACAAAATATTTATTTTTTATTTTATCTTAATGTATTGTCACCAGAAATGAACACAAATGCTGTTCGATGTTGTAATTGTAAATTAAGAATGTGATCCAAATCAGATTTGCATGATTTGTACTAGACATACATATGAAGTTACAAGTAAAAGACAAGTAAAAGAAAAGTTAAGACAATTTCAAAACATTACAAAATATTTTTATGTCCAGAAATAAAAGAAACGGCCGAATCAATTTTTATGAAACACCTCAGAATACTCTCCTCTCGAACAATATATCTAGATAAAAATCGATCCATCCGTTAGATAGTTACGACGATATAGTAAGAGTGAGACAAACACACGTCAAACTTATATAACATACATCTTTTTGCGTTCGGCGGTTAAATAAAATTGGCCATGACCTTCGAGATTTATAAAGAGATTTAACGAGACCTCGCATGATGTTGTTTTTTCTTTATTCAGTAAGAGACTTGAATTTGACCGTTAACTCGCCTGATGTTAATTGACGTTGAAATTCACAATTCGCATGACACAACAATTCGACATTCTAGCCGTAAGAAAGTTGTGGAGGAATTAATCGCAGTTTAGGCCACAGTTTATTTTAAAAGGTACACACCTTCGATATAAAGATGTCATAAAAAGGCATCTCAACACATGCGGCAAAGATCCCAGTTGCTGGGAGGAGCTTGCAAGGCACAGGTCATCATGGCGTAATACAATCTATAGGAAGGTCGAACTGTTGGAGATAAACCGACACTAAATCCTAGACCACAATCGTCAAGTTCAAAAAGACAGACCCAAGCCCTCCTATGCGTATACGTACAATTCTGCGGGTCAACTGTATTGCAGCACTTGCGATAGAGTCTTTAAGACCAAGTTTGCCCTAGCGAGCCACATCAGGACTCATGCTAGGAAACCATAGTTCAGGGTCGCTGTTATTGAAATCGATGAGGAGGACTATATATACAAATTTTAAAAGGTTATAGAAACATACACATAACTTTCATATACTTTTATCTACGTAGGTAGTACATAATATTCATACGTCGTCATACCGGAAAAACTTTACCCTCCTTGGACAGTCGGCTAGAGCATACCATCACAACGTAAGCTCTCTCGTATATATTAGTATAAAGCTAAACACTTTATCGTTTGATCACTATAATCCAATCTAAGCCTAAAATCCAAACAAAATCGCAGCGAAATCCAACGCAGCGCTAAATTCTCTAAATACAAATGACCGCTTCCCAATATTCTTAGATATTTCGCCGATAGTTGGCACACATACATAAAAATCCATATAAGTTTGAGATCGTGTGTGTTTGTTGAAATGAGGGGGTGTTGGGGGTGTTTCCCTCCACAGGGTGTTGGGTGGCTGAACACTGTTAAACTAATTATTGTGCGCCGGCCGCGGGGGGGAAATCTACCAAGATTTTTCTTCGAGTTTTGTCAGTGTGAGTTAATATGTAACTTTATACTTTTATATGTTGGATATCGTTATAGTTTTTGTCCTGGCCACACTCAGGTTCTTCTGCATCTTTCATATTTTAGCTACATTTTACGTTAATTTTAAAACTAGCAGGCGTATCGTGATTTTACCCGTAATAGAAATAATATTTCTTAGTTTTTTTTAACACGAATAAGTCCGCGTTTGACCACCATCTCGCCTGTTGGAAAGCGACGATGTGGTCGGAGATGAAGCACGCAGACTGACAGTTCTAAGCAGAGGAAGCCGCGTAACGCTAACTCAAAGTTGGAGCCACCATACTGAGGTTACTTATACACATAATCTCACTAACCACTTTACTTTTATGATTGTATTGTTAGGTCCAAGTTTTTAGGTTGCTTTAAACGCGTTACACGGGCTGTCTGAAACTGTCATTGTTCTTAGAGGATTTTTCACAAAGAACAGCCACCCTCCAAATGTCATGTCTCCAAGACAAGCTTTAGGTTGTACGTTATCTATCAGTCATTTAGTCAGGAAAAAAGGATATATAACTGTAGAAGTCTTTATTAAAACAGTAAGATACGAATAAATTATAGCTTAAAAAACTGAAACACCCGACTTCAAAATACGCAATTTCGTTTACTTAGATGACATATTTTTACAATTATTTTATTTTAAAAACCAAAGTACTTAAGAGATTTGATAAAACGTGAAAAAAAAAACTACGAATAAAAAAAAAAAAAAACGTCAAAATCAAAGTTAAAAGTCGGTTAAACATAACGGAAAGGTCTAGCAGTACCTACAGTCGCCACTACCATTACTAATTGAAATTATGAAATCCATACTAAACGAATTCGGTCCACTTTCTTGACAGGAATATATATCAAGCGGCCTTCCCTGTTTTCTGAAAGCTACAATCTCGGAATTTTCAAGGACACGTACACACACATAATTTTATTTGTTATTTAGTGTTTTAGTTATGGTGTAAACAGTAAAGAGTTTATCTATCTATCTTGCTTCTCTTTTCTGTGATCTGTACTACCGAATTTTAGTAGATTTTTTTAAAACAACCCAGCACCCGCTTTAACAAAAGAAAATCATTGAAATCACATCGGATAATAGTAATTCCTTAAAATAAATGTAATGTATGGTACAGCGACAAATATACTTTTTCGCGAAAGTACATTCAACAGCATATCAATCGTAATAATATCAAGTGTTAAATATTACCTATGAACAACTAATAAACAACTCTTACTTTTTAACCGATTTCTAAAAAGAAGAAGGTTCTCAATTCGACTGCATGTTTTTTGTACGTTTGTTAAGTGTTGATTACAATTAGTTTTTGTTTGGTAGGTTACATCAGAGGAGGTCCCATATAAATTTTATCAAAAACGGTTTATTACGTTGGCTTTTATAACAAAATAATTGAAAAAAATATCATCTAAGTAAACAAATTGCGTATTTTGAAGCCGTTTTTTTCAGTTACTTAACTTATAATTATTAAACTATAGGTAAATACTACGAGACGCAATGCGAAGGGGCATACCGCGTGCGCTGGTTTTCGAAAAAGACTCATGAATTCAGTTGAAACTATAGTAGAATATGACTCAAAATAGACTTGAAGTACCCGCACTTTTACAAAAAAGCACTTAAAAGACTTTAAAGTATTTAAAAAGTATTTAAAAGTATTTAAAAAACCTACATCTTCATCCCATCCCACGGTAGTCTGGGAAAGGTTATTTTAGTGATAAGGTCGCATATTTGTGACGTCTCGTACTAAATAACAATGTGTGTCGACACATTATAAAAGCGACATCCGGTTTTACATTTTTAATTCCTATTCAACTCACAAACCACAAACTGTCAATTTCTCTCGTTATAAACCGCAAAGCCGCAGAGGTTCCGTACGTCTCTAGACTACTCATTCATTCTCATTCTACATAATAAAATTATAATAGCATTGTACTAGGTTTGCATAAGTCTATTTTTTCATCTATAATGTCATTTTTAGAAGCAATCGGCAGTGATATTTTTTTCTTTTCCACCGACTTAAAAAAGGAGGACATTAATGACATTAATATATATTTTGATGTTTGTAATCTTATGACCAATGATGTATATTATACGTAGATAGGTTTTCCTCGGCTCTGCGTGGCAAACCTCAAGTAAGGTAATTGCCTGATTCGTCTTCAGTCGCGACACGCCGGGCAACGCTGTTAGACGCGTGTCGTGTCTTGTGCCATTCTGTGTGTTTAGAAAGTGCAACACCAAGATATATATGGACCACGATACTAAAACCCCATAAGGATGTGTCTTATCCTGAGATTTTCCATGTTTTTACATCTTGATCTAATTGCTTGACTCCGTTACTTATAAACCGAATTGAAAACAATGACATTCTATTATACATCATTGATTGAAGAAAAAAAAACGGACAAGAGCGAGTCAGACTCGCCCACCGAGGGTTCCGTACAAACTAGTAGATAAAAGGGGGGACTTATATATTTTTTATATTATCCTTCGTAAATCGAAAAATATACATCTTAAAAATATTTAAAAATCTGTTTTAGCTTGTGCTAATTAAGATCTTTCATATATTATCCCACATGATACGGTTAAAGCACTTTAAAATTTGGACCCTCCTTCCTTACATAAAGACCCTATTTTATGTGAATAAATTAAAAATGTACAGTTTCGGAATTTTTTCTTTATGTGTAAGTACTATATGACAATGCTTCTTCCCAAATTTCAAAGTTATAGGTCAACGGGAAGTACCCCATAGGTTTTGGTTCCCTTCGTCTTGACAGACAACAAAGTGATCTTATAAGGGTTCAGTTTTTCCCTTTTGAGGTACAGAACCCTAAAAAGATTTTTTTATTAGAAGAATATATTTTCAAATTATTGCCATAGAAATGTTAACTAAGTCAGTTCGCTTCGGCCGCGTACGTAACTAGTTTCGTACGAAACATAATTATTACTATCAGTATTTTGGTTTAAATGACATGTTTTATCCAAATAAACGATATTACGTATTTGTAGTCGGTTGTTTAATTTTTTTATAACTAAGTCTAATACATTATAATCAGATCAGATAATAAGAATTATTATTACAAAATAAATTTAAAAACAAAAATCCAAAATTAAAATCAAAATTTTTATCAACCGTAGCGTAGGAAGACCAGCCACAAGGTGGACAGAAGATATCACACAAGTGGCGGGAAGACGCTGGATGCAGGCCGCTTCCAATCGGTCTTTTTGGAAATCCATGGGGGAGGCCTATGTCCAGCAGTGAACTTCTTATGGCTGAGATGATGATGATGATGAAGTCTAATAAATTATAATCAGATCAGATAATAAGAATTATTATTACAAAATAAATTTAAAAACACAAATCCAAAATTAAAATCAAAATTATTATCAACCGTAGCGTAGGAAGACCAGCCACAAGGTGGACAGAAGATATCACACAAGTGGCGGGAAGACGCTGGATGCAGGCCGCTTCCAATCGGTCTTTTTGGAAATCCATGGGGGAGGCCTATGTCCAGCAGTGGAATTCTTATGGCTGAGATGATGATGATGATGATGATTTATTATCTGAAAAAACCTCATATGTGGTGATATAAGTTTACAAAACCGACATACTGGATTTACTGTGACGTCATTGTATTACCATAACCTACTCGTGGAGTGTAGAGACGTGTCTTTTACACCCCATTTATTGAAATCTGATCAGTAAAGCAAAATATTAACCATATACATAATATAGGCTGTCAAAATAACTAAGAAATGCAGGCACACGAATAGAAAAGGTTCAAATATAAAACTATTTTGAAGAAAACCCGGGACATCTCTCCGAAGCTTTCCTTTCAAACGCAATAATTCGTCTAATTCAAAGTCTTGCAAATAAATCTGGCCGACCATTTAGCAAGTCGGGTTCCGCAAAAACTACATATTTATGAGACCACGGGGAACCCTAAAAGATCAATCGATACCGCTGTTAATTTGGGGACCTAGTAAGCTATGCGTTGAGTTTTATAGCCGTTTTTATTTAGATACTGTTGAACCTTATTTTGGTCGATGGATGTTTTATAAAACGTTTGAATGGTTGTGATTGGTTGTAGTTTACTACTTGCTGCGCTCGGTTTCTCTTGCCGACGATTCTATGTTGAAAATAAATTTTAAGCCGTGTTCACATATTTAGGGTTCCGTAGTAACTATGACGAATCCTTATAAATTCACTGTGCTTATGTCTGTCAGTCTGTCTGTCCGTGTGTCATTCTGAAACTATTAGAATTACATAAATTCAATTTGGTAAGTAGATGTGTTCAGTAAACCGCTATCAAATGTTGTAGTATAATTTTCAAAAATTGAAACATACTTAGGGGTAACACTTCGGTTGCACTTCGTACATGTAAAGAAAGGATGTTTTTTTTTCAACCTAACCCCATCGTGTGGGGTGTCGTTGAATAGATCTTTCAAAATGCGATTAAGGTTCCGTATAGGTTCTCAAATGAGGCGTCTGCGAGATATATCCCGCTAAATGTGAACAAATTGTGTGTATGTGTGTGTCCTCTGAATTTCTAAGCTATTAGACTTAGAAATTCCAGAAATTCATGATTAAATTCTATGCAATTTAATTTGAACACTCTCTGATTACAACTTTTCGACATATAGTGTTAAAGATGTATAACACTTAAGTCGTTACGGTACAGAGGTCGTTGACCTTTTTGAAAAGTCATCTAACAAACAATAATCGCTAAATAATTTTAGTTTATATTATAATATTCGCTACGGAATCATACCATAGGCATGTCTCGACACGGTCTTTACCAATTATTTGTGATAATAGAGACCTACTTCCACGGGCAAAGAAGAAATACTAGCGCTACCGGCTTCCTTGTTTCCAGAGATCTCTGACCTACTAGTAGGTCTCTTCAGGGTCAGCGTGAATGAGTAGGTAATAAATATCAGTACTTCATCTTAGTCCACGTCGTCAACAACAGGCGGATTGGAATTTTCAAGGCTAGGATAGAATTTATTAAGATTAACTTCTTCTAAGTAGAACTAACTGTCATATGGGTTCACTATAATTATAGTAATTATTATAGTGCAGTCAAAATAAATCCGTTTGTATGAAGCAGATCACATTAAATGCAACTTGGGGGATTCTTTACAATTATAATAATCAAATACCTAAAAACACAGTTTCACTTTTTTTTTTTTATAGAAGATAGATCTACGATTGACCACCAACTCGCCTGATGTTAAGCGACGGTGTGGCCGAGGACGGAGCTCCAAGACTTGAAAATTCCAAGATTGTATGTCTCAGGAAACAGAGATGGCGGCAACGAATTCCATTCTTGTGCAGTACGCAACAGGGATATATATAACAATAATATAATTTATAAACTAGCTGCGCTCTGCAGTTTCACCCGCGTAGTTATGAATAAGCGGCCAAGTGCGTGTCGTCCCATGCGCAAAGTAGGGTTACGTAGTTGCACATCATAATTTATGTGCATTTAAAATAGGGATACTATGAACATATGAGTTTACTTATGTTAGTAAATGAAATTTGCACGAAATTTCCATTTCGTTACTTCTCTAAAGGGTAGATGATTTTTTTTCCTCATCTACTCCACACGATGAGTAAAAAATAATTCATCCCCACCTTAAGTGTAGCGGTACTTCATAATTATTTTTTTCAAGATTTTATTTTACGACTTTTTATTTTATATATATATATTTTGGCGTTCAAAAGTATTTGTTCCCAATAATATACACGTGATACGTCCTGTGAAAAAATAATTTTATATCTATTAGGGTACAGTTACAGTACAGTTATTTTAAAATGGACAGATGACTAGACTAACTAGATAATCATTGTAAGCTTAGTAATATGCTCCTGTACCTTTGGATAAGGAATCCTAAAAACATATTTACGCCCGGCAGGAGCGCTGTTCCATTTTTAAAGCACTGCGTAATTTTATGCTACATCTACTTCTATAATGACTATTCCAATATTACAAAGCTTTAAACAAAATTAAACAGTCCATTTTCTTCGTGATTCAGCGTCACTATCAAATCCGCGCGCACGCGAGAGAGAGAAAGACAACATCCCTCTTGGCCTTTCAATTTCGTTTGCCGTTTCTTATTTAGTTTCTCGCAAATTATCTCCAATTCTTCATATTATTAAACATCGGGGGGAACTAGCCCCCCGGGGGTGTTTGGGGAGGGGGGTTAATGACGGGGGAGCGGTCAGCGGCTCCCTCGTCCGGCACACTTGTTTCTTCTTAAATTTTTCCCCAATCTTTATTTTCTTCGTAGACGTATATAATTAGAGTGTTGGCGGTTGTGTGCGTGTGGGTGTGTGTGTGAGTGTGGGGTGATACAGGGTGTAAGTCCCGGTTATTAGTTTTCTTGCCAGTCTTGGGATGCTTTTGTCGGATTTCTATAATTTAGCTATGGCGAGCGATGGGGAGGAGAAATCAATAGAGTGGCCTCGCGTCTTAATTAATACACATTGTCTTATCATTTTACCGGTGAGTTTTTACCTGACTGTAAAAAAGTGGGTATTTGCAACACTAGTGGTGTCCCGATGGCTCTATAGGTAATACAGGCGTCTCGCTCGCACATTTTATTTTAAGGACACAAAAGGAGTCCGCTTACAAAAAAAATGTCGCGTATTTAACTTGAAAGCAACATTATAAACGTTCAACTAAAATTTCATTTTGATCTTTGAGTTCAAGAATATGCGTTTTTTCAAAACTCCGGTGTCAAAATAAATTGTATCTGAATACAACATTTTTTAAATATTTCTTCTATCTTAAAGAAAACCATCTCTCACATTTAAAACATCGCCACTAAGTGATTTTATAATGGTTTTTTTTATGTTTAAAAATGCGATGCGCTAGAGAGGTAGCCACGCCCTTAACTGAAAGACATTGTTCTGCCAGTTGAACTACTCGACATTGTTGTCTTTATCATTATTATTAAGATGTGCAAGTATACGCTTAGAAATCTCAAAAACCTCCGATTAAAAAAACTGAGCCAATTTTGATGAAAAATAGCTAAGAACACACGGTAAAATCCTCTTTTTCAACAAGCTTATCTTGCACTTGGCCGGTTTTTAGTGTTTTTTGATTTATATCAATGCTAACCGTCTACAATCTAGCAAATTTGGAAATTTGTATCAATTGCCGTTCAAAGGATACAGCCGTTTAACTGAGCCGTTTAAGACAGACAGACACCGAGCCAGGCGAGCCTCACAAATAGACTCCCGCATCCTTAGTAGGGAAGCCTAATAATAGTTTAGCAACTGAAAAACAGACTTCATAATACGCAATACAACACGTTCGAGCACAACTTGCTGTTCACTTTTTTTACAGGCAATTGGATGTTATTGTGTTATAAAAACTAAAGTACTGCGTCGATTTTGATAAAATGTATATGGGACCACCTCTGAATTATGATCTATCAAACACAAAAATAATCATCAAAATCAATGCACAATTGGCTGAGTAATCGGTGAACAAACATACAAAAAAAAATATACAGACTAAATTGATAACCTCCTTCTTTTTGGAAGTCGGTTAAAAATCAAATTCATCCAATTACAGGGCAACACGAAGGTAATTTGTCGTATCAATACTCTGTAACTTTCCAGTCCGCCACACTTTTTTTTTTTTTATATATAACAGGTACGTGTAACATTACAAAAAGGATAAAATCAGTTTTTGCCCCAAAGAAATCTAAGCCTAACTTACTTGATTAGACTAGATTAAACGGGACTAGACGATACAAACACGTCGCCTCAGTGCTTGTTTGAGCGATCTACCACAGCGAAGCTCTGTCCACGGAGCGGCAACGTCGCGTTTGCGAAGCAGCAAACAACTGTGAAAAACATGTGGACTGAGCTTCGTTTGTTTACATGGAAGCAGCGCACAAGTGGCAAATAACATAATTATAGTTTAAAAAACTGAAATAACCGACTTCTAATACGTAATTTACGTAAACATACAAAAAAAATACACAAAACATACAATCGAATTGAGAAACTCTTTTTGGAAGTCGGCTGAAAAGGTTGAAAAGTGTCGACGTAGACTATAAGGGTTAAGGTTTTTGTGTGAAAGTACGTGACATAGCTGTAAAAGTTTATAAGGGCGCATTTTTCAGAATAATTCTAGTGAAATTCGTATTAATCATGAAAATCTTCGTTGGAGGTTCCAAAAACGTATTTTTTTTTATTTTTGCGAGAGTAGTATTTATTATTACAAAAAATATAGTCTACGATACACAGGGATGCGATAGTCGTATTTATTATTACAAAAAAAATAGTAATATCAATATAGTAAAATATGGGGAATGAAGACGAGTCTAACGACACCTCGCACATCAAAATCGGTCAAGCCGTTTAGGCTGCAGGCATACATATATACCCAAATACAAACTTGAAATGCAGACTTATTTATAAGTTCATTCTGTCCTTTTATATCCTCAAAAATAGGTATTGGCAAGCGCGAGCGAGACCGTTTATATCTCTCACGCAACATAACATTTATAAAATCATTGAGTGGAATATTAGAAAAGTAAGAGCTAAATTTGTATTGTAACATTTAAGAAGTTTTAATTAAATATCGTTTATACTGGCGACGGATTTATACTGAAAAGCACCTACATTAGTGCTATCAATATATATAATTTGCTTCCAAAATACATCACTGACATTCCCAGCAATAAGCAGTTCAAGACAAAGCTGAAACAGTGGCTATTAAACCAAGTATTTTATGATTTAAAAGAATTTGTAAACAGAAATAAATCAATCAAACGGTGAAGGAAAACATCGTGAGGAAACCTACATGTCTAAGAGTTCTCAATGATCTTGAAGATGTGTGAAGTCTGCCAACCCGCACTTGGCCAGCGTGGCAGACTATGGCCTAACCCTTCTCACAATGAGAAGATGGCCCGTTCCCAGCAGTGGGACAGTTTGTACAAACAGGGCTGATAAAAAAAAAAAAAAAAAAAAAAAACAACAGAGATTACATTGATGAATAGACGATTTCGAGATTGATTTTCTAATATTATTGACATTGAATTGTATACTTGACATAACATATATTTTAATTAATTACTATTAATTTAATTACTATTACAATTTTGACATAATTTATTAGCAACAGAAACACTTATAATTGTGTAATTTTTATCTATCTGGAAATCGTTTAAATAATACATAATTAAATCAAGCATGTTGTTATATGTATTTATTAGATATATACATAATATTAAATATTGAATTCCCGATGTGGGTAAACTGTACGCTAAATATTGCAATACCACATAACATAATAATTCACTGACAGTTGTTCAATAAATGATTCTGATTTCTGACGGAATTAGAAAACAACATATATTTTCTTATTCCTCAGCCAATTTAACAGATATCGAAGAAAACCTAGTTTTTAATTTTTCTCTAGTCTAAATAAACAAATTCAGCTTTCACTTTTCTAATATCCCTATTCAATGATTTTATAATGTTTAAAAAGGTTTGCGCGAGAGAGATAGCTGCGCGCGTTGAGCGAATCCTTAAGTATTCTGTGGTTTCGTCTTGTTATAACAGAAATCAAAGATGTAACAATAATACACTTGACCGATCTAATGCATATTTGCACTCCACTTGGGGGTAGCGACCCCAGGTTTAATGAGTTTGACGGTGTCCCCCTGCTTGTCTGAGGTGCATATTTCCTGTGTGTACCAATAATTTAGCCGACTACTTCAAAAAGTAATGATGTTATGTCGTCGTAGTCATTATCATTTTGTACGTTCACAGATAATTTTATAGTGATTATTGTTTTGTTACAAATACAGCAATAATAAATACCACAAGCCACAAGGTGGACAGAAGTTTTTTTATACAAGATAGATCTACGATTGACCACCAACTCGCCTGATGTTAAGCGACGGTGTCACCGAGGATGGAGCTCGTCGATCTAGATTCTAGAAGATCACTCACTCTAACCTTGAAAATTCCAAGATTGTAGGTCTCAGGAAATAGAGGTGGTGGCAAAGAATTCCATTCTTGTGCAGTAAGCAACAATAATGTGGATCGATATCGCTGAGTAAGGATTTTTGGCATTTCACCGAGAAATGGGTTGGATATCATACAAGTGGCAGGAAGACGCTGGATGCAGGGCGCTTCTAGCCGGCCTTTTTGGAAATCCATGGGGAGGCCTATGTCCAGCAGTGGACTTCTTGTGGCTGAGATGACGATGATGATGATGACAGGAATAATCTGTAATGTCGGTCACTATACATCTTGGAAATTTCAAGGCCAAATTGAATAGATATCTTCTAGACTAGATCGACGATCTCCATCTTCGGCCACACCGTCGCTTAACATCAGGCGAGTTGGTGGTCAATCGTAGATTTATTACCCGACTGCACAAGAAGGAGGTTTAAGCTTTTCGAGTGTATATTATAGTATGTTTGTATGAGGGTCTGCATGTGTGTCTATATTACCTCCTAGAGCCTAAACGGCTTGACCGATTTTGATGTGCGAGTCATTAGATTCACTCCCTTACATTCATCTTCAGTCCCTAAGTGTTATAGGTTATTATTATACATTTGTTTGTTATAATAATAATACAATTCTCATTACATAAAAAATGCGCTTTTTTGTAAACTCCAACGAACTTTTTTGTAATAAGTAACTAATTTTCCAAAAACTATTCTAAAGAATGTTCACTTAAATAAATTATACAGTAGCTTGTCGCATACTTTCTCATAAAAACGTTAACTCAACAGCATATCAAGCGTAAGTTACAGAAAGTACGAAAATCGCTCTTATAGCAGTCGGTTATTTTATTATTCTTTTAAGATAGATACCTAGTTGTTTCTCATATCCATCTGGATGGTTCTACACCTGTTGATTGAAGTCTATTTGGACTAGCAATGAGTGTATGACAGATAATACGCTGCAGAATCGAGGTCAGCCAGTAGCGGATCCAGGGGGGTACATACATACATACATAACTGTATACATATTTACATACTCGTACATACAAACAGTATATATGTTATGTGCTCGAAAAAAATTGCCCTCCTTACGCAGATAGGGAAACAAGTATCTATAATAAGAGAAAAACAAAATACCCGATTACAAATACGCATTCTTTAGTGTAATTCCAGTAAAATCACTTATTTATTACGAAAAAGTTTGTTGGAGGATTGGTTGGAGGTTACAAAAACGCATTTTTATGCAGACACCACTCATAGCTACTTTGTTACATTCAACTGCGGCGAGAGCGCCGCACCTTTACTTACTAGTTAAGCGAGTGTTTTCAACGTTTTGCTGGCGAGAAAACACACCATACATGCAATTCTGCGTTGCAAGTATCAATCGTATCGTATCGCAGACGAAATTATTATTCCAGTGCTGTAACGCTGTTTTGTTTACTTTACTTAAAAAAATGTGACAATAATTTTGCTTCCGATAGCTTCTCTGGCATGTAAATACATACAGCTCAATGAATATTTCAGATATTTTTTAAATCGTTTTATAAATGAGGGAAGAATATACATTTAAGATAACATACATAAAATAATACAGCCAAAATTTCAACCTCATTTTTTTTAAGTCGATAAAAAATCCAATATCAAAGTGACTCCATCCATCCATGTTTTGATAGATCAAAATTGGAGAACAGCTTATAGTTTATATACTTAGGTTTATCGTAGACAGTTAGCTTACAGTTCGTTCACATTTATTTTATCTGTGACTTTTAGACTTTTTTTTCCGTTAAGTTGGTAACACCAGCTCAACGAAAGATAAAACGAAGCATTCGTAAATTCCTCGAAAAATCGTCGGTATAGCAGCACCAGCACCACCACACCAGCACTCACCCATCGCCACCCATAGGGATGACCCATTGATTTACTTTTCGTAAAATAAGCATTTCAGAAACAAGAAATTCACGGCTAGATATACGAATTAGAAATTCGTGGAAGCATATGTCCACCTAAAAAAGCAAGCAGTATGTCCAGCAAACAAATATATATATATATATATATAAATAAAAAAAAACAGACTGCAGAAAAGTAGTGTTTGTAGTCTAACTTATAATTTCGTTATCTTGATACGTTTTTTTGTGAATCACTGTAAAAGATTATAAATACGCATTCTTTAGAGTAATTCTAGTAAAATCACTTGTTTATTACGAAATAATTCGTTGAAGGTTACGAAAAAGTGCATTCTTTTACTTTTGCAAGAGGTGTATTATTATTATTACAAAAAATACAGCCTATGACACTCAGGAAGTGAAGACAAATCTAATTACACCTCGCACATCAAAATCGGTCAAGCAAAAGGCTGTCATGTAGAGAAACATACCTTTATACCCACAAACATACATACATTCGAAAAATATAGCTCTCCTTCTTACGCAGTCGGGTAAAAAATAGCTAGCGTTCCGAAGGTGGCGTCGATGCGCCGCATAACGAAAGTATGAAAATACGTATGAATAGCATTTCGTGGGCTCTATGAGCAAACAGGACAAAATAATATTAATATAATGCGATAGTAAAAACCCAATAGCGTTTTTGAAATATAAAAAAAAACCCAAGTTAATTGAGCTTTTTTGCCGTCTAAGCGTTCGCAATTTAGTTTGAGTGATGAGCAAGGATGTTTGTTCTGTATCTGTGATGTTCTGTGTGTGTATCGTATATGTATATTTACATAATTATAGTATAGAAACTGAAAAAAAACGACTTAAATGTACGCAATGCAATACATACGCGACTTGCTGACCTTGCTGTTCACTTTTCTACAGGCACTTGGATGATATTTTACCAGTTATTTTATTATAAGAACTAAAATACGGCATCGATTTTGATAAAATTTATATGGGACCACCTCTGAAGTATGATCTATCAAATACAAAAAGAATCATCAAAATCAATGCACAATTGGCTGAGTAATCGGTAAACAAACATACAAAATAAAAAAAGACATACAGACTGACTTGATAACCTCCTTCTTTTTGGGAGTCGGTTAAAATAAATATATAAGTAAGCATTTTCTATCAGCTATTTCGTAGTATAAGTTTTCTCAGTTTGAGATAGATGGTGCTATGTGAAAATGTCAATATTTAAGCAGACACTCAAAAAACATTCCTCTTTCTCGGGTGTCGAGTAAAAAACAAAGAAGACAACAATTGGAGACGTCCAGTAATAAGCGTAAGGAATACGCTAAGAAGTTGACATAAAGCCCGCACGCCGCCCGCAGGAATTTTAAAGGCCCGCCCGCCCAGTCCGCTCGGACAAATAAATTGCGGCGGCGCGAGATGGATAGGCGGGCGTAGGGTGACCATGAGGCTGGATCGGGGTATACTCACCTTTGGCATTGTGACCTTGAAGGGTTGAGGAAGCGAATGGACTATTGGTTTTGGAAGTATTGTGCAGTAAAAGTTTTGTTTATGTATTTTTTACAGGGTACCTAAAATTAGAAATATTATTATTGCCTTTAAACAAGCAATTATTGTATATATATAATCTGAATCTCGGAAACAGCTCCAACGATTTTAATGAAATTTGGTTTGTAGGTAGATTATGGGACGATAAATCGATCGGTTTCATTTTTAGTGAACTCGTGTTTGCTCGTATTTTCAGTCATAAAAAATCCGAGTGGATCTCGGTCGCCCAGGTACTTAGTAATTAATTGACTATTATTAATGTAGAACTACGGATACAACCTAAGCTACTGGTCCTAGACGATAACTGACTTTACGCTTGGTAATATTACGAGTATAATATGTAGTTTATTCATATTACTGGATAAAAAAAACTTTTAAAGTAATAAATCAAAGTGTATTTTTTTTTGGTTTCCAAAAATAACTAGTGAATTCGGAAGACTTAGTAAAAATAAATGTCAGCTCCTACAAAAAAATAACAAAAATACTTGAACGTCGTACCGAGTAATCTCTCCTCGGTTAAAAATATTTCAGGAGTGTACTTATAAGTTTGTTCTTCGTATTATTCAATGATAAACAAGATAAAAATTGCAGTTCAAGATTCTTTCTTAAATTCGCCTACCCCCCCATTAAAGAGGCAAAAAATAAAATGTGGCTGGAATACTGCTCATAGCACCCACTCGCGGAATAAGCAAGACCCCATACTGGCCCACGTGGAACTCGTAAGATCGACTCCAGATCCAAGTAAGCTGCTATAGTCCAACTTGACTATGTAGGGATACTCTAACGAAGATTCGGTTTACTGTGGCTGTGATGCTGTACAAACAATGGAACATCTACTGTCGTACCTTCAGTGTCTTGCACAAAGATCTAATGGTGGCCTCACCTTTAGGGTAATACTTAATTAATGTCTTATGCGGCGTAACTATCGCCGACTAATAATCAAATTGTCATAAAAAAATAAACTATCGGCGCAATGTATATGTTAAGATCTCTATACCACTTTGTATGTGTGCGTACTACCATGTTCTGACAAATAAATAAATCTTGAATGAATAAATGTTATTGAGATTATAAGTTATTTACAAAACAATATACCTAAATGAATATTTTAATTTGCAATTTTTGTTGGTAAATCAATTGTATACAACTTCTCATTGGACAGTAAAATCAATTTATAATATTGATTTTTACGTGAAAAATCCAACAAAGCTGTCACTATCAAAAATGTATTTTTTTTAATATCACGAGTTTTTGTTTTTTTCGGGACTGTTCCAAATATTTAGTGAGATATGGTCACCGTATCGCTGTCCTTTCGGACAGTAGTACATCGATGTTTACAAGTTCCTATGTTATGAAATATCGTTGACGAATTTAGGTACTTTTTTTGCTACAATTTGTTCGATATGTCCGTAGGTGCCTTTAAATACGAGATTAAATACGTACCTTTACAATTACATGTAACTTTTTATATAGGTAGGTACACATGTACTCTTTTATTTATTGTTCAACATTTTCTTGATCGCAGACTTTTTATTTTATCCGACTACATAAGTGAAGGGTATAAAGTAGGTTTTCAGATGTAAGTATGTTGTATGGTCCTTATTTGTTCACAAATATTTTTTTTAAATGTTGTTGGGGCACCCTCGCAAATTGATATACAGGCTTAGAAAGAAACATGTCATTTTATTAAAAATTTATTATTAATGTTTAGGGGTGCGACGAGACTTTTAAAATGGGAAAGAAAAAAGTTAAGAGTTTTTTTTATAAATTACCCCATTTATTCATAACAGTGGAAACAAAAATTTAAATTAAATGTCAAATTATTTAAATAGTCAAGTTTAAACATAAAATACACAAGTCAATTAAAAAATTACTTAAAAAGGGTTGATTTTTTAGAGTAGAGATATTTTTTTCTAAATTCTTTGGCAATCAAAAGTAGATATTGCTTTTGCTCTTCATTAATGGTGATCAACTTATTAAATATTTCCATTAATGCAATAATTGAGAATGTCAGGCACGAGGGGAGTCAAATTGAGAACAAGTGCTCGTTAACGAGTCATATAAATCATTATAGTTTAAAAAACTGAAACAACCGACTTCAAAGTTCGCTACGTCTTACGTTACTTGTAATATTAGAAAGGATTAGGATACATAAAGTTCATATCATCATGCTCAACTTTCTCTATATGTCAATTCAAGAAACACAAAAATTAGTTCACGAAGGACGGAGTAATCGCTGAACAAACATACAAAAAAATATTTAAAAAAACATACGGACCGAATTGATACCCTCCTTCTTTTTGGAAGTCGGTTAACAAACAAAACTCATACCCTGTTGTAAATTCCTTCATGATTTTTTTAAATGTCGGTCGCGACCTCTTAGCGTCATTTAAAAAATCAAATAAAAAATCTGTATTCATATTAGAGCACAGAGAACATAATTAGAGGGTGTCCCGTTGATATGTTTCACTTTGAAAAATAAGGACCACCCTAATGTATATATATAATATAGAAATACAATATTGTCAAGATAAGATTTGTATGAAATAAAATCAACATCATACTTTTTCATCACCTCCAGTTGGAAGCGGATTGCATCCAGCGTCTTCCTGCCGCTTGTATGAAGTCGTCTGTTCATCTCGTGGCTGGTCTTGCGCTGCGCTTTTCGTACGTGGTCTCCACTCGATAACTTTTCGGCACCATCGGCTATCATTTCTACGTATCATAATTTCTATGTGTCGTGATCAATTTTCTCTTTTTGTAGCGGTTGTAAGGTCACAGTCCACCACGGACTACTAATATTAACTTAGTTGTGGCTTTCCAGACCCCACAATCCCAGTATCATCACAACTCCTGTACAGAAGTATAATATTTGAAGATTAAACATCTTAAACATACTTATGTAGACAACAATACGGCGGAACGATCAATAAGATCTAATTTTTCTGTAATTACGACCTGTGATTGGCTGTTAAACGTTGTATTTGTTTACATTTTTGTACAATACGTAATTAATTAAACGAATTAAAGCAAGAACGTAATTTTGACGTAGGAAGTACTACATATCTTCTATCCAGTATGGCCTTATGACCTTGGAAAGACCTAGATCTTAACCTGCCAGCGTCCTTGATGTTGTTTCCTGTTTCGCAGGGAACAAGGAAGCCGGGAATATAATTTCATCTACTTATCCTCCAAGTTCAGCCATGCTTTATGACTAATGTTAAGTTATAATTTTAATAAATTAGAAGTTTCTCGAATCATCCGCCTCCAAACAGTGACTAACAATTAAAATTACGCATAAACGAAGATCCAATGGAAAACAACACGCTCGCTGAATCACAATTTCCAAGACGAAAATACGACAAAAAACTTACGGGGAAAACAAAATGGCGTATACGAATCGACGCTGCCTCCGCGAAAATATAATAAAACTGAAAAAAAAATAGTACGTCACATAAGGAATAAAATAAAGTAAAATGAAATAAAAGGCATGCGAGCCAAATACGTTCCCATTTCGGCATCGTACGCACACACGCGTACCGTCCAATTTATAATATTGTTTTCTTCAGGATATATTTTTTCACTAGTGTGGGGGTGGGGTGGCCCCCCTCCCCCGCTCGAGGCTGTCTTCACCCCCCAGATATTATTAAAGACGTATACTCACACATCCTTGGAAGGAGTGTGATTAGATTAATATAGGCGGTGTGTACTTGGTGAATTTGGGGAGGGATGGTATGATTTGGGATAGTGAAACAATGAGTTAGGACCCTGTGTTGGGTTACTAACACTGTACAACGTAGAGTTATATCTATTATATATAACCACTTACACATGTTAACAATTATATTTGTCTTGTTTTAAAGTGAAACTGAATTAATTGTTATTAAAATTCTCGTGAAAATAATTAACTGCAAGGAAAAAGACATAGGATAGGCTACATTTAATATTTATCATCGTCACCATTCTTTATCAGAATTAGATTTTAACAAATCCACTGCTAGTATTATAAAGCATATGTAATTATGTCTTTTCATCACTAAACTTCAGAAAATTTGGCATATAGACAGCTAAAATTTACTAAAAGCCATTGGCTACCTTTTATCATCACCATAGCCATCAATTTCTTCACCATAAGGCTTAAACCAGGGTCGCATCTTCGAGTAGTATAATGAAAACGAATGTATATCCCTGTATCGGTTTATTACATTTTCACTTTGATAAAGTATCAACGGTATGTAGCGTCAGTCCTCAAAAACGTCCGAACTCAATGAGATCTAATTAGACCCCTTACAAGATTAAAATAATTTTTATTTTCAAAATAATTTGAAGCGGCAAAATAGAAGTCTCTAGACTTCTCAATATATATTAGGCTTTAGCGCGGCGATATAGACTTCTTATATCAAAATCATCAAAATCTTTAAGTTCGTCATTGTTGGTATACGAGTATCGGTCAACCCAGGAAACTATACTCGTGAATTTTGTTCTAGACTTTACTTCCACGTGATGGAAAGTCATTGCATTTTAACTAAACAGCAAAACAGATCTAATTGAGATTCGGTACATAGATAGCTAAAATAATGTAGAAAGATATACAATTCGTTTTCATCGTTAATATAATCACCATTTTTCATTACCAATATTTTACAATCGTGGGATTTAGTCAGTCAGTCAGTCAGTGTTTCATACATATAAAAGCAATTATATTTATTTAACTTCAATAAGTACTTGTTTTAATTTTATTTGACTAAGTTGTTCGAATATGGAAATATGACAAGAATAGAAAAGAATATTTATGTTACAGAATGATAAAACATGGAAACCGTTGTAGAAAGCGTCGCGGTTCTGTTTATAGATTCATAACTAACCTACGTGGTAGATACAAGGGTTTCGCAGTTTATTTAATTGAAAAAGTGGAAAAGAAAACTAAAAACATAATCATATTAGTTGACATCTGTCAAACATGAGCCGTTCGACAGATGTCAACAAATAAGCTTGCTTGTATATAGCTGTGGAATACTTAACCTCGAAAAAACTTTACCCTCGTCCGACAGTCGAGCAAAAAGCCTACTATCAAACAGAAAACGTTCCAATTTACGCAAAAAAACGTATTTTAAAAGTAAGTTATCGTAATAATACATATATATGTGTGATAACGGCACACATACAATATCTGCTAAGCGTTTGAGTGAGTTCAACAAACCCCGAGATATTAAATTTCACGTCAGAAAACGCTCCGAATTTTTTGCCGGTTTCGGATGTACTTGATGAAAAATTCTTATCAAGGCCTTCTTGGAAAGATACAGTAAAAATATAGAGCTAGATTTTTTATTAAGTTAACGTTTTTTATCCTAATGAATACTATTTACTGCACAAAGTTTCTAGCCGTTATTAGGGTTCCGTAGTGAATAAGGAACCCTTGTGAAATCGCCATGTCCGTCTGTCACAGCTATTTTACTCAGAGACTATCAGCTCTATATAAGCGAAATTAGGCAGGCGAGTTTCGTGAAGCGCTAAAAAATGTCATAGTATAATTCACAAAAAAGTTAAAAATATGGTATAAAGAAGTGATGACATTATTTTTCAAGCACACCCTGCCGTGTGAGGTATTGTTCGATACGTCTTTTATTAGTACATAAATTATTGACCATTTTGAATAGTGGTTTAAACAAATAATACTCGTCAAGTGGTTTTCTTTTAGATTAAGAAACCCTACCATATGCGTGTCTCGACAATAGTTTTTCTTTGACATACTTTAAATTGGCTGTGGAGTAGCAATAGTGGTGAGTGAGTGGAAAAAAATATATGTTTTTTTCACTACTCCGTCGCCAGTATAAGTGATCTTAATAAAACGTTTGTTTTTTAAATATGTCACCTATCTAAACAAACAAAATAAACTTATTCAATTCTCACTCTTCCAATATCCCTAACCATTGATTTTAAATGCTTAAAAATGTATTGCGCGAGAGAGATAGCTGCGTGCGTTGAGCTCCATATGTTAAGGCGTTATGTTAGACAGATAACTGACCTTTTTGCAAAGTGGTTTTAAAGAGCAATACTCACCGAGTGATCTTTTAGATTATAGAATTAGCTACGGAATCCGTATGCGTGTCTCGACACGGTTTGGGCCATATATTTCGCTTCCAGTAATTTTCAACTCATATTTTTCATCCCGTTCCTTAAACTAAGAAAATAACAAATAAGACATATTAGAGACATATAGAGAGATATTATTATATGTTATGTCCTATAAGTCTAAGTAACAAGGTCTGCTATTCCGATTAGAGCTTACCTTACCAAGTTGTACCTGTAAGTGTTACCAAGGTTGATGTTTTGGCGCAATGGACCATTTAGCTCACTGGACCTTTTGGCCCACTGGATCTTTGAACCCAGAACGAATTTATTAATACATATAATTCAAAGATTTATTAATCTTCCTTGGAAAAGCGAAAAGGTAAATATTACGTTATAAGTATCATCGGGTTCAGATGCTATACCTGTGTCGAAGTACATTTTGTATTTGAGTCAGTTTACTAATATGTAGTTCTATTTGTGGCAAAAAAGAGGAACTAACGTCTCGAAGTATGTACTACTATGATATTCTGTGGTCTCGACTGAACAAAATAATGAAATAAGGACAGCAGCGCCCCCAATACCGCATCAGTTCTCTAGCAGAATAGACGCTGACAGAGTTTCATATCTACCAACCCCGTACAAGAAACTGCTGTTCTACCTTAGGTACTATGTTTTGGTCTAGACAAGGCTAGACTAGGCGCGATATGGAATTTGAGAGCCAGTTTATGTTCCAGTCTGAGTCTTCTTACCATTTTAGACGACGTCGTCATTTTACATCAAGCTTGATGACGGAATGTATGTTATAAAATAAATAATTAGGTATAATATTTAAAAAACTGAAACAACCAATTTCAAAATACGCAATATTACTTGGATGATATTTTTTACAGTTATTTTGTTTTAAAAACCAAACTGCTGAACTGATTTTCATGAAACTTCTATGGGATACTGAGTATATCATTTTTAATCGACTTCCAAAAAGGAGGAGGTTCTCAATGCGTCGGAATATTTTTTTGTGTGTTCCCGATTTCTCGAAGACACCTGGACCTATTAGAAAAATTATTTTTTTATTTGAAAAGATATATTTATTATACTTCCCAGATGGTCCCATAGAAATTTTATCAAAATCAGTTCAGTATTTTGGCTTTAATAACAAAATAACTGGAAAATATGTCATCCAAGTAGACGAGTTGCGTATTTTGAAATCGTTTTTTTTTTAGTTTTTTCACCGCGTAACTTTCCATTACACTATAAATTTCCCCATATTTGTTTTTAGATAACCTATCCATAGATCATTTAGTACATTTTTAATTTAGCTTATCGCCCACATTATCTTTAAACCGTCGAAAGATAAAAATAAATTTTTTTCGACATAAAATCAATACTCCGGCTCAGATCGTCGCGTCATGCGAGTCGCGTTATATATGGGAGGTGGGTTGCCAGCCCTGCTTTAAACAAAAACTGTAGATTATCTAAAAAAACTGTAGAAAATTGTATGTTTACAAACCACTCCGTTACTTAATATATACTGTGTATGCCTATTTATTCAACTATGTTACTACAGACAGGCATCATGGCTCAGTGGTAGTACGTTTGCCTTCTGTGGTCGTGGGTTAAATCGTTCACAGGGCAAATATTTCTGACGAGCATGGATGTTTGTTCTGCGTTTAGGTGTCTATGTGTATCATATACAAAAAAATAATATGTAATCCATCAGCCATCTGGTTCTCATAGTACAAGCTTTATTTGTGAAAAAAAAAACTCCAATACTACATTAGATGCATTCGTAAAATACGTGTAGCAGCCAAGTACCAGCACACGTATTTTGTATTTCTGACAATATTTGCTTTTTGAAATTAAACAATTTTAACGGATTCATCTCGTATATTTTGAGACCAGACGTTTCATAACAAAAAAGACTACTGTCATCTAGTCTCATGCTGTGATCAAGGACGCTGCAAAGTGTTCGAGACGTCAGGTCATAAAATTATGTAAATTATGATGATGATATAATTATAAAAAATCTGCTGGCGTTCGTAATTTAAAAAAAATGATTTGGTGATAAAATAGACAACTTTTATAACTAAGTCTTCTCTCAAATAACTGTAGATCTACGGTTAAAACTGTAGAGTTGGCTACACTGATGGGAAGTATAGCTTTCCGCAGAACATGCGTACTTTTTATGTGTGTTTTCAGTTATGGAGCTTATATATATGTATGGGTATAGAACTTTCAGTTCGATTCTTACAAGGCGGAACAAATAATGTTTAAACCCCTCCGCAAAAGGGGGGTGTATAAGTTTGACGTTTGTATCTGTATTTATGTCTGTCTGTAGCATCATAGCTTCCAAGGGTTGAACCAATTTTGATGTATTTTTTTTTTAAAGGTGACTTGATCAAGAGTGTTCTTTTCTACGATAAAAAAATTAGATTTCGTTTTTAGGGTTCCGTAGTCAAGGGTCAAGGAACCCTTATAATCTCTGTCTGTTTGTTCGCGGCTTAGCTCAAATACTGTTAGTAATAGAAAGTTGTAATATACATATTCCTTTATTTGGATGATATTTTTTCATTAGTGTTGTTAGAAAAACCAAAGTACTAACTGAACCGATTTTGATAAAATTTAAACGAGACTACCTCTGTGGTACCTACCAAACAAAAAAGAATCATCAAAAACAATTCATAATTGACGGATCAATCGCTGAACAAACATACAAAGAAAATACACTCGAATTGAGAACCTCTTTCTTTTTGGAAGTCGGTTAAAAATAGGGTACCTCCTCTACATGTGAAGTGAGAATGCCTTTTTTCTCGTCTACCTCTACTCGTACTGGTGTTCGTTTGATAGGAAATAAAATAGAAATTGTAAATTATAATAGGTGATGAAAAAATTTAATGGTGACGATGATGATGTTTTTTTCCTCAACTATGTGACGCATGTAAAGAAATTCAAATCGGTTATGACTTTCCAGTTTTAGCGAGACTAACAAGCTGCAATTTATTTTCAACCTACTTTCAAAAAGGAGGTTACCAATACGACTGTATGTTTTTTGTATGCTCGTTACGCGGTTACTTCACCAATTATGATTTGATTTTGATGATTTTATTTTGTTTTTCAATACTTCAGAGGTGGTCCCATATAAATTTTATCAAAATCAGTTCAGTATTTTGGTTTTAAAAACAAAATAATTGGAAAAATCTGAATAGTAAAAAGTTGCGTATTTTAAAGGTTGTTTCAGTTTTTTAAACTATAATTATTATATGTAAGAAGAGAAAGATGTAGGAAAACCATTTTTCGATTTTGGGATCCGTTGGCAAAATATTAAGCTTTAAAGTGTTTAGTTAGAGTCAAGTGCCTATCTTGTAGCTGTTATCTGATCTAGCGAGTGGCAAAGCACTAAAACGTCCGGTCGAGCCGGCAGTTCCTTGTTGCATTATACCTAAACATACTATTAATTTATTTTGTGCCTAAACTACATTGACTACTGACTGCCGAAAAGACAGTCACAGTCAAGCCCTAGTGTCGACAATGCGGTTTGTTCATAAACTAGATACCAACAAAAGCTGGATATCGACGGCCGGTTGCGGTTTGTTTATTAGCCAAAGGACAAGTAAAGCTGCGTATCGACGGTTTGTGGACGTCCTCGCAAGGCTCGCGCTGTCAATTATGGCATTATAAAGCCGTCACCTGGTGTGGGTTCGACTCCCGCCCGCGACACCTACCGCTGTGGATTGGGGATGTGTGGAGTAGATTTAATTGTGTTAGTTCAAAGAGTACTTTGTGTGTTAGTTTAAACCGGATTGTTGAAGGTGGAGGATGTTTTTTCTGGTATATGTATGTAAGTACTATGTGATAAATTAGATTGAAATGAGAATGAGGATGGCTTTAACTTTATGTTAAATTTAAGGCAAATCTGAATCTTGATTTAAATCCTAATACTCATCTTAAAAAAAACTATATGAAAATTCCAAGAACGTAATAGCCTTAGATGATTTATTATCCAAGTTAAAAAAAAACGTTCGAAAAATGTATACGCATTTCCGTACAACCAAAGTAAGGAACAAACTGCAGACTTCCTAACTTTCTGAGATATAGGTAGGTACTACATGAGTTTTTCAGGGTCACAGTTAAATAGGCTTTTAAACAGTGCTTGCTTCATTATCGACCACATCGTGGTTCCAACAAAGAAACTGGGCCCTGATTCTATACAAAAACATCAGTCGAGTTGCACAAACCAGTTAATAATAAGACAATTATAGATAATAATAATAATACAATTAATAATAAAAAGTAAACGAGTTAATAATCAAAATGATTCTAAGGATATATTTGTAACCTTCATGTCAAGCAGGTTATGTTTGTACAGAATCAGGATCCAGCTAGTAGTCAAACATTTTTATTTGCGTTAAGAAAAAAGTACTACATAAATACTTACTTAACTTACTTACTTAAATAATACTTATATTTATTCCACGGCTTGCATCACTATACTAATTCTCTGCTCAACTTACACGACCTCACAACTTAATTTACAATCTTAAAAACCATCCCCAAAATAAAACATTGACATTTCGACTCCATGGCCGCCGCCGCGGCGCCCGCATGTCATTTCGGCGTCCATTATAAAATGTCGGCAGTAATCGCCCTTTATTTTTATTTTATTTGCCATCCCCCCCTAAGGGTAGGAACCACCCCCTCCCACCCCCGGACCGATATTTCAAAGTTAACGACTGGGCTATAAAAATATAGCACTTGAAATACTGAATGAATGTATTTGGGTGTGATCTGTTGTTTGTATTTGGATTAATTCGCTAGTAGATAAGGAAGCGAGAGTAAATTAATAGCACTTTTGTATTTAAAAGCTTTTAGTATAATTATTGTCACTATTGTCTGATGAATTCACACTTGGACGAAAGCTAACACCGAGTGGATAGTGAAGACACTGTCTATGGTCAAAATCATTTCTAACCGACTTAAAAAAAAGAGATGCTCAATTCAGTTGTTTTCACCCGACCTCCAAAAAGGAGGAGGTTCTCAATTCGAATGTATTTTTTTTAATGTTTGTTACCTTTCGACTGGGTGAACCGATTTTGATGATTCTATTTTTAATTGAAAGCTGGTGCTTCCCGTGCAGTCCCATCCATGAGAAGTCGGTGGATTCAGTTTTTTTAACTATAATTATTTATGTTTGTTACCGTAAAATTCCGTCAGTTATAGATCAATTTGGAAAATTCTTGTTTCATTTGATAGGATATATTTTCAGATTGGTCTCATATAAATTTTATCAAAATTGGTTGTGCAGTTTAGTTTTTAAAACAAAATTGCGCATTGTGAAGTCGGTGATTGTTTTTTTTTAAAGAAAAGTAAAGATATTTTACCAGTTATTTTGTTGTAAAAACTAAAGTACCGAACCAATTTTGATAAAATTTATATGGGATCGCTTCTGAAGTATGACCTACTAAATACATAAAGAATAATCGAAATAAATGCACAATTGGCGGAGTGGACAAACATACAGACGAATTGATAACCTCCTTCTTTTTGGAAGTCGGTTAAAAATTACAAAACGTCGAAATAATATTTTCAATTTTCTTCTTGTCCCAAACTTATGATATTTATAAAAATATTTACAACTTACATATTTAAGGTGGAGTTCAAAGCGCGCAGCTATCTCTCTCGCTCATCACAACCTTTTTAAACAAATAAAATCATATTGGTTAGGGATATTAGAAAAGTAAGAAATTAATTTATTTATTTAGATAGGAGAAATATTTATAATATTTGGTGTTTTTTTTTTCTGACCCACTTTATTTCGTTAATACATTATTTATACTTAATTTTTTTACTTGGTTGGCAGGCTAGGCATTTTGCCATATCTTAGAGTAAGATTAACTTAGATTAACTTAGATTAATTCGGTAGTAGATAAAGAAATGAGACTAAATTAATAGCGGTTTGGTTTAAAAGCTTTTAGTATAATGATTACTGTCTTTTATTATCAAGTGAGTTTATTCCAATGACATTCCATGTCCCTGGTTCACACCATGAGAAATATATGTTTAGGGTTTAATTGGAGTTCCCTTTTTTCTTCTTTTTCCTGCTTTCCTGTTTTTGTTATTGGCCTCCTATGATTTATGCTTTTGTCACTTTCAAGTGAGTATTAATAACACTGTCATTTGATCATTTCATTTGTCATTTGTCAGCTCACCCGGTAAAAGGTGAAAAACAGTGATGTTGCCGTGAGTAGGTATACAAAACATACCGTGAAATGCTTGGCAGTATCGACTCACTGTAAATTAGATACTTTTTACGATACGAAGTTTTTTTTAATAGATCTGATAATAAAATAGATTGAAATTGATTGAATACATTTGAACGTCGCTTGAAATCGCAAAAAATAGGCCAAGTGCGTGTTGTGCCACGCACATGCTCACATTTTTGAAGATATAACATGATTACATGAACTATATTTGTGATGTTGTTTTCTATAGTTTTACAAACGTAGATTTTTTTATAAGTTCATGCAGTAATTTTATATCTTCAAAAATGTGAGTATGCGCGAGCGAGACGGACGAGGGTCGGACTACAGACTCTTAATCAAAATTTCTTGTAAACATTTCAATAAGCCTAAAATGACTGACATTACATTAAATGACGCTAAATTACTGTAGCGGCCGTGGCGTAGCTTGACTAGGTGTTCTCGAACGATCACCAATGTCAAGCAACGGACGGACCGGTCAGTCTTCGGATGGGTGACCGTGAGTGGCATTTCTTTCTGAGCGTTACCGTGAGTCGGATGATAGGTTAAATTGTAGGTCCCGGCTGTTTGTTCTTAAAACAATAATCGTCAAGCCAGGTGAGAGGCTTTTCGGCGGCTTAATAACTCTGACACTAGGGTTAGCCACTCAGTCTATACGAACTTACATTTTACTGACACTAGGGTAGCCCCTTGTATTAATTCAAACAACCGCCACGTAGAACATTAGCATAAATCACAAACTCCGAAAAAGCCATTAGAAAAATTAGATTTTTTTTTTATAAACTTCCGAAATTTAAAAAATAAAATTGCAATAACACTTTAATTTGATGTCGGCTCTTTCAAGAAGTAATTAAACTTGTTTTTCCAGTTTTTTTAATATAAAACTTTTTGCCTTGAAATTATGGGAAAAGCCTTCGAAGCTCCGAAGCTGGTGCGCGATGTTTATGCCAAATAATAATACTTACTTTAAGTTTTCGGGTTTTTAAAACAGAAGTGCGGAGGGTGGTTTTTTGTTTGAAATAATTATTTTGCTGATGGTAGACTATTTTTAACTCTATATAATGTGAGGTATTTCATACAAGACGGAATTTTATTAAAATCTAAATATCACGTTTTTTTAACAAGAAAATTAAATAACTGAGAAGGGTAGTTACAAGGTTCCGCAAATAGGATATTTTTTATTTATCTATACGAATATGACGTACGTCAAGTTTTTAGACTCGTATCTTTTATGTAAGATAGATCTACGATTGACCACCGGCGCAACGGTGTGGCCGAGGATGGAGCTCGTCGATCTAGAAGATGTCTATTCACTCTATCCTTAAAGATTTCAAGATTGTAGCTCTCAGGAAATAGAGATGATGGCAAAGAATTTGATAATGATAGTCGTTATAAAGAAGTATCATGTAAGTAGACATCGGACCTAATGTTGTTATGTCCTTTAGTCTGTGAAAATAAAAGACAGAAATCAAATTAATTAAGCAATGAATGAAGAAAATTTCAAATTTTCTTGCAAAACAGTAGTTCATCTCATGGTCACCCATCCATTTACTAACTGCACTGACCATTCTTTAAATTTGCTGATCTTTTAGACAATCTACAAGAACACTACAACACTGCAAAATACCAAAAAGTGTTAAGTTTATTGGCTTCCTTTTTCAAGTAAAAATTCCTTTTCATATGAACCCATAACTCATAATCGTTATAAAAGTAGGGAATCATAGAAAGAGATACAAACATATGACCCGTAATAAGGGATGGAGATATGGAGTCGTATACGAGGGGGAGTGAGATAGCGTGGTTACACTGAGACGCCCTTTTGATAGTGTTTCCAAATTTTCGGAAAGCAATGTGTAAGTTTGATGCGTGGCGAGGTTCACATGGCGTCAGTTTTGTCGCTTCTTGTATTGAGGTGTGAGAATCTATTCGTGAGGCTACGGTGTCTGTCTATCTGTCTGTCTGCTTGTCCTACACTTTAACAGCTGTGTCTTTTGAACGGTAATAGATACAAGTCTCATAATTGGCAAGATTGTAGGGTTTACTTTGTAATGTAAAAAAAGAAACGAAAAAAAAACAAGTGGACGTTTCTTTTACAGTTGGTGTCATGTGACATAAACTTAAAATAAAGTAAACGATAGTGTTAAAATCTCTTTGAATAATAAATGAAATAGGTCTGCTATACTCTGAACTTCAATAAAGCATGATACTTTGAATTTTTTGGCTAGTTATTCTAACTACTATGACACTTCAGGACATTTCAAGCTATACCTACTGTAGAACATTTGTGAAGTTTTTTTTAATACTATATAGGTTTGCGCTTGACCGTAAACTCACCTGATGTTAAGCGATGTTGCGGACAACGATGGAGCGCGCTTACCTAGAAGAAACCGAATCACTCGCGATTTAAAGACACCCAGATTGTTATAATATTTTTAGATATAAAGTACACTTTGTTGAGTGTGTCCTTGGTGTAAATTTTTTCCTTAATATATTATTTATTATATAATAATAATATTATAATATTTCTTTAATGTTTAGTTTATTAGCTTCTGTTTAATAGAATCCCAAATATAGTAAACATGACGTCAAAAATATTTATAGTACAAACTTTACTTGGCTTCTGGCGAAACTTTCATTTATGAAGTCTATTAAAAATGAAGTTTTTTTAAGTTTTTGTTCAGACGACACCTCTACACTCACAATTTCACTAGTAATATCACCAGTATTAAATTAAAAATAGCCAAAATTATTACGAAAAAATAACGTAATTTATATTTTGTTGACAGAATATGTTGTAAAAGGGCACTTGATTTTTAGAATTTTTGTATGTGGGTGAAAACCATTAAAAATGACCATGGTGACAAAAATGAAACAAAAATGAAACCGTAACAAAAATGAAACTCGTAACAAAAAAGTGACAAAAAGGAAAACTTAGGGTCATTTCACAATATTCACATAATAACGAATAATTCTTTCTTTATTAATCGTACACATAAAAGCACAATAAAACACATGTATTTTTATGATTCGTTTAATTAACAAAAAAAGAGATTCTCACTTTGGTACTGATTCAGTCTCAGAAGATTAGAAAAGGATTTACAATTCACAATTTTTTTATTAATATACTTTTTACCTAATTAACTCTTACATTCTCAAAATATAGCGTACATTGTTATACACATAAAAAGTCAAGGGCGACATCTTTTAACAAACATATTATCCAGTATTAAAAAAAACTTAATTAAATTTAACGAACTTTATTTAACTTACATACACGTACTTATTTTTCTTTTAAGATCGCGATTATGTGTCTTTTTTCACAGCTCTTGGTATATCATACAATGAACACATATAAAAATATACTAACATATTATTTATTATCGTACATATTATTTAAGAAATAGAACTAAAATTATAGGAACTTATATTTTATATTATAAGATATAACTATATATGTACCTGATTATGATATTATAACAGGTATCAAGTACATACGTCATTTACACATTTTTGTTGTTTATTATTGTATGATTTACCAAGAGTTGTTAAAAAACGAAGCATAACGATCGATCTTGACAGAAAAATAAGTAATAATGTATATGTTACCCAAAAATAGTATATATAGTAAATAATAAATAATAGTCTGACTTGTGAATACGTCTTTACTTCATTTTTGTTATATCATTTTTGTGACGTGACATAAAACGTGACGAAATCATAACAAAAATGAACTAACTCTCTACTTGGAATATAACCTCAAATGTCCTACGTCAAACAAGAATATCAGTAAGTTAAAGAGCTTTCTTTTTTTAATAATCATTAACAATGTCCATGTTTATGAATACATTAAATATATAAGTATTCTCTTACCTTTACAGTTTAGTAGACAACAAAAATGATAAATTAACGTTGTATTTTCTTTCGCCGACACAAAATCACGCATTCACTAACTTTGACATACGATAACAAAATGGCCGATACAGTATCGCTTCCGGCATCTGATTGGCTCCTTGGAGAGTGAGTGTTGCCATTTGATAAACATAAAATATTACTAAATTAGGTGGTGCGAAAAAGGAATAACGAAAATGAACAAATTATTGGACATTCATTTGGAAACAAGTATTTATATACAAAATAAGTAAATTAAGATAGCTTTACCCGATATGTATAAATAATCATATTAGCTTTACAAAAAAATATCATATATTTCGATATAATTAATAGTATATATTTTTTTATGTACTTTGTAACGCTAGTCATGAAGAGGACAAATTATTTTGTATGGACAAAATCCGGTTTCGTTCTGAAAATAGAAATGCGTTCACTAAATACTTGTAATAAAGTACATAAAACTATATATTATTTTAGGTAATGTACCATTTTACTATAGGAAGCTCTCATTGCTTGAGACAAGATAATATTTTGTCAAATATTGCGTATGGACAAGTTATGATGTCAAAATGGTCATTTTAAATGGTTTCCACCCATGTATAAGTCTATTTATGGCTAATATGTACCCACTAATTTTAGTAGCTGTTAGTTTTCCATGTAAAATAAAAAAAAAAAAAAAAAAAAAACTCGGCGCCATGTGAGCCCATCGTCCGAATACACCGGCCCCTTGTCAATAATCGGCGCGGCAGGGGTGGCCGGGTGGGGTGAACTATAGCAAAAACTACATTTTCTAACAAAAAATAAAAATATCCACTCGTTTTTACTTAAAAACATCAGTTTTGAGCGCACGCGCACGCAATAGCACGTGCCATTAAAGAAAGTTCAATTCGAAATTTGAACTTGGAACGCGAACTTTTTTTTGAAAGTTTTGTGATCATGCCAGTGTTTTGAGACTAGGTGGTGCAATAGCAAGACGGTTGAATGTAGAAACTGTTATTTGAAAAAAAATATAATTTGTCAGTTTAGAAATTACGTGACATGCGCTAGTGTTATGATGACAAGGACTAAGCAATAAGTGATGAAATGAGTGACGGGACATTAGATCTCAGCCGAAATAATGGGTGAGGTATTCTTATTGGAATCCTGATAGATTTATTTATAACTTCGCTGATGCATTTAAGTGACTTCTTACTAAAGTGCCTTCTTGAGGTTCGGATAAAAAATAAATTAACTATAGAATCGGATAAAAAATAAATTAACCCTATAATATATATATATTTAATTTATTTATTATATAACTTAAATTAATTGATTAATTAATTTATTTTTTATCCGAAACTCAAGAATGCATTTTAGTAAGAAGTCACTTAATGCATAAATGGGTCAATGTTTCGACAGATCAAACAATTGTACATATTACGTTCTTTAGAAACATTGTAATTAGTGATTTAGAATGGGTACTCTAAATGACTAATTTTAATATTTTTGCGATTGAAATATTAGTTTTAAAAATATTTTACAAAATTTTGTGGAGGTTACTTTTTTTTTTCTTGATGTTGGCATCATGCTTCTACATTTGCCATTTGTCGAGTTTATATGGAGGTTACTTCCATGATGACAAAAGCTTGCTTGTCCTTTTTTTTGCTTGATGTTGGTATCATGCTTGAACATTTGCCATTTGTCGAGTTTATTTGCTTGTCCTTTGTGACAGATGATTCGTTTCCCGTTTATAAAAAAATATATAAGGCCTCATATGTAAAGATAATTTATAACTGTACTTACTCATATACACAAGAATGCAAATATACGAAACTGACTTCCAAAATGAAGGAGGTTCTCAATTCGACAGTGTTTTTTGATATGTTTGTTACGAGATGAACCTACTTCGCCAATTATGAATTGATTTTGATGATATTAATGATTTTCTATTTGATAGGTCATACTTCAGAGGTAGACTGTTTTTTTTTTCAAAATCGGTTCAGTACTTTAGGTTTTAAAAAAAATAACTGGAAAAAATATGTAATTCATAAATTATATAGGTGTATGAAAATTGAAATTGCGTAACTTAAAGACGGTTGTTTCAGTTTGTTAGACTATTAACTATTCAATCATGTTAAATGCTAGAATATTTTGTTCTTCGGACAAAGAAAACTGTTGAAAACTTTCGCGTCTCCATTATTATTTATGGGTCGCACATCTTGGAATTTCAAAGCCCTACACAATAGGTATCATCTTTAACCGACTTCAAAAAAGGAAGAGGTTCTCAATTCGACTGTGTTTTTTAAATCACTTATTTCTTTTTTCATCGCCCGACTGTCAATCAAGGTTTTTATTTTCCGACTTCAAAAAGGAGGATGTTAATAATTCGGCTGTATTTTTTTAATCGATTTCCAAAAAGGAGGGGGTATTCAATTCAACTCTATGTTTTTATTTTAGTTTTATAGTTTTAAGATTCACAAACTTGTCTAATGTAGGTGTGTAGATAAGTTTGCTCAGCGATTACTTCGTCAATTATAAATTGATTTTGATGATTCTTTTTTTTATTTTGGTATTACTTCAGAGATGGTCTCACATAAATGTAATAGGCGGTAGTAATTCATATTTTTCATACCAAATAATTATAGTAAAAAAAACTGAAGCAACCGACTTCTCATGGATGCCATTGTCAGAACTGGACCAAATTGAAATGGGACCAGACGGGAAGCACCAGCTTTCAAATAAAAAAAATATTATCAAAATCGGTTCACCCAGTCGAAAGTTATGAGGTAACAAACATAAAAAAAATAAAAAATACGGTCGAATTGATAACCTCCTCCTTTTTGGAAGTCGGTTGATAATACAATCGAATTGATAACCTCCACCTTTTTTGAAGTCGGTTCAAAAGACAACTGTCATCTAGTCTCACCTGTGACCACGGACGCTGCAAAGTGTTCGAAACAGGTCATTAAATTATGTAATATGCGCGATAAATCCGTTAAAATTTGTTTAATTTAATTGAATAAGTACTTAGGTAGATATATTGTTTTGTAACATAATGTAGGTAAGTAGTTAAAGAATATAAACAAACCTTTTAGGACCTGTTTGTCCTGTTTACGGGCTATTCTACGAACTAGCGTTGCCGCAGATAGACAACCTACTTACTGTAACACAAGCTGTAGTAGTTGGCATGGTAGACTGCTTAGTAGGTAAGCTACTTTACAGGAAAGAAGATTTAATTTTCAAACAAAATAATTATACATAAAAATGATGACAGGATTATGGTCACAAGCCTCACTACCTGTACAGTTAAGAGACTTTGGGGTCCGCCAAATTTCAAAAGTTTTTTTAAATTGTATTTGAACCCGCTTAAAGCATTTGCCAGTGTCAAGGATTAAGATTTCTCCAAGTTTCTTGAATTAAACATGTTAAAAAATGTTCTAGTCACACTATAAGTCACGTATGTATACATTTACTGGAAGCATCTATGGAGTTTTGCTGACTACGTGAAAAGACACGTTTCGTCGCTTTATTTCACTTGCCCACACTCGCGCGCTTGATCAAACACTTAATGAATAAAAAAACCGGACAAGTGCGAGTCAGACTCGCCCACCGAGGGTTCCGTACAAACTAGTAGATAAAAGGGGGACATCGTATTTTTTTTTCATATTTTCCTTCTTATACCGAAAAATATACATCGTAAAAATATTTAAAAACCTGTTTTAACTTATGCTAATAAAGCTCTTTCATATGATACCCCACATGATACGGTTAAAGAACTTAAAAATTTGGACCCTCATTCCTTGCGTAAAGACACTTTTTTTTTTAGATTAAATTAAAAATGTCTAGTTTTCGTTTTTTTTCATATATGTGTACTCTAACACAATGCTTCTTGCCAAATTTCATAGTTCTAGGTCAACGGGAAGTACCCCATAGGTTTTGATTCCCTTGTGAGTGTCGAAATGTGCATTTTTTACGACATATTCGGCTGTAACTTTTTTTATGAAAACTGAGACATTTGGTTTTTCTTTCTGCAGCAAGATACTATGGATTTGCGTATATGGTTTTAATTTCAACACGATACCTTCACGCGTTCCCGAGATAAAGGTCTTGACACCCGGACAGACGAACAGACAGACGGACAACAAAGTGATCCTATAAGGGTTCCGTTTTTTTTTCTTTTGAGGTACGGAACCCTACAAACCACCATTTTTATAGCATTTAAGTTAAAAGTAACACACATTTAGGAAAATAAAATAAAAAACAACACGTTTCCAATTTCCATGAACGCCAAAACTCCAACATTTCAAGTGTTGCTTTACCTTACCGGCTTTCTTGTCCTTGGTTCATTAGTAGGTACCTACTCATAAATTAGTTGAAAAAATTCTCGCTCCATCTTTAGGCCATTCTGATGTATTTGTTGCTCATTTGGACGAGGCCCAGACTGCTTGGAGGCTGACTTGTCCAAATACAGATTTTTCCCAGGATTTTATTGTCACAGAGACTGCAGTCGGTTTTTTTTTTGATGGATCAGCCAAGTATCAGCTGCAAGCTTTGAGTCAGTGAACAAACGAGCTATGAGGTTAATCGGTGATCAATAAACTAGTTGCCAAGAAGCTATTTAGTCTCGAGCATCGCCGTAAAGTAGCATGTCTGCTTCACGACCTAATTCCAGCCTCCCCATTTCACTACAGAAATAGCAGAAAGTTGGCGAATTTTGACCACCCATTTCTCGTTTGAATGCCAAGTATCTGTATCCAGCGATATTGGTCCACGTTCTTGATGCGTACTGCACAGGAATGGGATTCATTTCCACCATCTCTGTTTTCTGAGAACTACAATCTTGGAATTTAAAAGGCTAGAGTGAATATATCTTGGATGGAGCTCGTCGATCTATCTTGTAGATTGACGAGCTCCATCCTCGGCCACACCGTCGCTTAACATCAGGCGAGTTGGTGGTCAAACGTAGATCTATCTTATCAAACATTACCCCACCTCACGGGGTATGAGGGGGGAGGGGGGGGGATCATCTTCTCTTTTCGAGTAGGTTTAATTTTTTTAATCTATAGTCATATTTTGCAAACAATACAGTAAACCTAGGATAAGGATGGTGGATGAAGGCGACGGATGGTAATCCGACCGGTTCAGAGGCCTATAAGGTTGTGCAAAATATGGTTCTCACAACTTGATTGTTCAATTATATATTGGCCGAGTTTGACAGTTTGGTTTGTTTGGCCACGGGATCTTTGTAACTGAACGGATTCTTGTAACGATGACAAATTGAGTTAACCGTCAAACTGACAGATATTATGGTGGGACTATTTAGCAGTATACCTGGGAAATTACCGAATCTTTGGCAGTTATTCAACCGCCAAGCAGTAGTGTGTAAGCATTACTGTGATCAAGATGGTAAAGCTACGTTTTCAGAGAAATACTGAGGAGCGCAGTGATACAGACACAGGATACAGAGCTTTTGTTATTATGTCTGTTATGGGTAAGCGTGAAACTTTTAACATCAAGCAAGTGCTCGCTGGTTGCTCAGTTATGAAAATAAACTACATTATTTTTTTTTTTTTTTTTTTTTTTTTTTTTTTTAATTAAAATATAATGTCATTTGTATCATTCTGTACTTACACAATATGTTGAAATGGGCACTCGAATTTTGTAATTGCGGTACCTATAATCGAAAACTGTTTATGGCTAATGTGTTCCCATTCATTTAATTATTTACATTAAGTAGCTGTTAGTTTTCCATGTAAAATAAAAAATATTAAATGAAATAAAATTATGATTTGTCGTTTTTGTTAGTGAAAATAGTATTTCATTGGACCGAAGAAATAAATAAAACTGGAATCATAAAAGTCAGTTTTTTTTTAGGAGTCTTAAACTTTTATTCCGTTAAATGAAGTGCTAGAAGTACATAACATAAGTAACCTGTTATGTTTCCGTTCTTCCAGATGCGGCGGTGACGCGATGTCCGTGGCGCCGGCGCCGGTGGTGAAGCGCGAAGTGGAGGGCGAGGGCGGCGGCGGCGGCAGCCCAGGCCGCAAGCGGCGCAAGCAGGCGGCCCCGTCCCGCGCGCCACCGGCGCTGCCCCCGCCGCCCCTGGACCTGCACGCCAAGATGCAGGACATATACAAGAGCGCGTTGGCGTTCGGCGAGCTCTCGCTGCCGGCCTTCGACCCGCTCGCGGCCTTCCGCCTGCTGCCGCGCCACGACCCGCCGCGCATCTTCAACCCCGAGGCGTACTGCGACCTCTGCTGCAAGGAATTCTGCAATAAGTACTTCCTCAAGACCCACCGCGCCAACAAGCACGGGATCTACGACGGCAGCGAGCCGCAGCCGGCCGCGCCGCCTGCACATCTTTCTCCGCCGCGCCGGGCCTCCGATGAGGAGTCCGGAGGCACGCCGCGCCGCCTGTCGCCGGACTCGGCACGCCGTGCGAGAGAAGCTGGCTTCCAGCCGGACGCGCTGCGCCGGCTAGGCGTCGTCAACCCGGAGGCGTTCTGCGAGATCTGTTGTAAGGAGTACTGCAACAAGTATTTTCTGCGCACGCACCGCGAGCGGCGGCACGGCGTGCCCGCGCTCGTCGACCGCTCGCCGCCGAGCGGGACGCCCCCGGGCGTGCCGCCCGTATCGCTCGGCGGGCCGCTGTCGGCGCCGCTCGCCACGCCACCCACGCTGGCGCCACCCGCGGATACACCGCCTCGCTCGCACTCGCTGCCGCCACCCTACGACGACCTGGAGATGACGGAGGTGAAGCGCGAGTGTGAAGACGATTTCGAAGCGGTGCTGCGCGATGGACAGACGAGTCCTCTCAACCTGATCGTGGAGGAGCGCGGAACCGCTTCACCCGGCTCCGCTAGTGAAGAACTGCGAAAGTTGCAGACGATGATCTCGCAGCTGAACGAGCTGGCGGCGGAGCGGCTGGCGGAGGAGCCGGAGCACGCGGGCCCGCGGCCGCCCTCCGCCTCGCCGCCACATCAGGACGACCGCCGCGCCTCCTCCTCCGGCTCCAGCTTCTGCGAAATCTGCAACAAGGAGCTGTGCAACAAGTACTTCATGCGCACCCACATGCAGCGCATGCACGGCATCTCGCTGGAAAGCGGCACGCAGCTTGGCGGCGTCACGTGCGATATATGCCACAAGGAGCTGTGCAGCAAATATTTCCTGCGCGTGCACAAACACAACACGCACGGCATACCGGCGCCGCCGGCACCCGCGGCCACCGCACCCGCCGAACCATGCCCGCTGTGCGCGCGCAGGTTCCGCGGGCCGCGTGCGCTACGGGCGCACCTGCTGGCGGAACACGCGCCCCCCGCGCGTCCCCCACCGCCGCCACCGCCGCACCCGCCACGCCCGCTCGACCTACTCGCGAGGGAGAAGCCCTACGCGTGCTCGTACTGCCCGTTCACGACCGACGTGCTCGCGTTCCTGTTTGCGCACGAACGCGCGCACGCGCAGCAGCAGACGAGTTCGCCGCCCGAGCCGGCACTCGAGACGGGCGGGGAGGTGGAGGCGGCTGGGAGCGAGACGAACGGTAGCGTGGCGAGTCCGGGGGAGGGAGACGTCGAGGGCGGGCAGTACTCGTGCTCGCGCTGCGAGTTCCGCGCAGAGGGGTTCGGTGCGCTGGAGGCGCACCTACGCGCGGCGCACGGTGGCGCAGGCGCACTGCTGGCGGTGCCGCGCGCGCCGCATGCGCCGCTCACCATGCAGCCGTTCGTGGTGGAGGAAGCGGGCGGTGCGCTCAGCCTGGTGCCGGCGCTGGTGTTCCTGCCGGTGCGCCGGCGTGCCACGCGCCGCGCCACCGTCACACTCACACTGACGCCGGCCTAGCCGCGCCCGACAGGCGCCGCGCGCGCCCCGGAGACTACACCGCCGCGCGCGGCTCAACTCTACTGACTACATTTAACGCTGTGTGCCTTCAAGCGATTGCTAAAAAATATTATGAGACGTAATGTATGGAGAGAAGCTGTGCGAGCCGCACGCCCGAACACCGCGCGGCGGCCCGACGCCTCGTTTCGTTCGCGACACTCGCGCTTCGTATATACAGAATTATATTGATCGGGTGATATATGAAACGTTGCCGCTTAGGAATCATTTTATTTATTATTATTATCTCCGCGATGTTCCGTCGGGTCGGTCCGAGACGAGTTTTTGAAACGTCGATTTCGATCGGGAGAAGAAATACACCCTAGAAGTAATCTTATTATTTAAAGGTATATTGTATCGGTGAGTCCTCTCACGATAGCGTCGTAGTACCGGTGCGATGTTGATCACTGGCGGCGGGTCGGTGACACGGCGCGCGACACGGTGCGCGACACGGTGCGCGACACGGTGCGCGACACGGTGCGCGACACGGCGCGACACGCCGGCTCGGCCCCGCTGTACGGCCGTGCGTACTACGACTCACACACGACCGCTCTACCTCACCACGTTAGTTTTTATATTAGCTGTTATTGTATAAATTATATTTTGGAGTTACAATAGAGTACAAAGGTATAGATACGGCATGTTAAGCGGCGCCGGACGGAGGCCGGCGCGCGTTACCTACTCTATACTATTATTGTTGTCTGCGAGTGACTTAAAGCACAAAGATACGTACTATTGGGCAGTGATCAACATTAAACGTAATTTTAGTATTAAATTTGATTAGATATGTGACAGTGTAGCTCGGGGAGCGGGTTTAGTTGTAACACGCTTCATACGGGTCATTGTTTCGGGCCAGCGTCTGGGCGCAGCTCAGCGCGGTCACACTGTTCGCCCGGGCTTACACTACCTTATTTGTATTGTAATCATTTTCATTGTGTTACTCGCGCGCATACGCCTTTATTCAACTCTATGGAAACGCCTACACACTAAAAACAAATTTCTAGAATATTTTCAAGTGATGAACATTCTACAACGTACCTACAAAGCTATTTAACTACAATATGTCCATCTTATTCATAAACAAATGTATTTAGATATTATTTAACAAATTATACAAAACCTAAATTTGTATCATTGTCACTTTAATATGTAATAGGGTAAACATAAAATAACATCCGAATGAAAATGGCAAATGAATAAATTGCGCTAATCCAATGTCGCCTATAGGGAGGAAAAGAAGTAAACTATTCTAGAGCTCTCATATCTATTTTGAAAAATGGTAAAAAAAAAACTAACTTAAATATCTGAATCCGTCTTTACACAATACCTCTTTAGATAATAATATATGATATTAGATATTAGGGGACTATTATTATCAAGGCAACACTTAACTAATTGAAATTCATTAAGAAAAGAACAAAATTCTCATACAATTTTCGTTCCTTTTTTAACCGACTTCGAAAAAGGAGGAGGTTATTAATTCGTACCGTATTTTTTTTTATGTATGTACACGAATTACTCCGTCATTAGTGAACCAATTTTTGTGTTTCTTGAATTGATGTAAGTATAGAGAAAACTCCCAAGTTGGTCCCATAAATAATTGACTAAAGTGGTTTTAAGAATTTTATTTAGTTTAGCCTTCAGAATTGACTACATTATTACAGTTTTTACTAATTACTGTTAACCAGATTGTAAAATAAAAAATTGTACTATTTAATCCGTAAGACTGAATAAGTTATTTTCATAGACAAAAAAAAACTACTATTGTTTATGGTTACGCTAGAGTTGAATAAGATCGTATGCGCAAAACGTCAAATATTACCCTCTTGATAATCAAGACTTATTTGATGAGTTGAACGGTAAGTTTGTTTAAATACTTCATTATTCGGTAGATCAGTGTGGAGGTTAGCTTGTACAAACCATGCAGCTTCTAAAGAAAGTTCCTATGTATGTACGTAAGTTGTAATTTAAATTTAAAAAAAAATTAGAGGCGTCGGTGAAACGGCTCGTGGCGAAGCCTTGTAAGGGGACACCTGATTTTTGTAATGAATTTGTGATTGAGAATCAGGGTAAACCTAACTAACTTACACTAAGTTAATCCGATAAAAATAACTTAAATTGTTTTTTAAAAGAAAGTTCCTAAAAATTCTTCCTTTTAAATGTGGCGATAATGTTTCTCAATAGTTTATTGAGAATTTGGAAACAGTTACCATCTTCCTAATAAATTGTCTTCCTCCAAAAACAGCCAAATTTCCAAAGTTCGCTGCGAGCCGTGGCGCCGACGCGCAGTACAACAAATTATATTAATAACGTTTTAAAATAATAAACAAAATTAATAAAAAATGTACGCGTGGTGACGATCCCTTGTTAACGTTCGATGTTTTATTTAAGGGGGGCATATTGCACCGTAGTTAGGAGAAAAATGCTGTTAAATTTTTACTATATCGGAACTTGGACGTTAACGACGATTTCAGTCATTGAATGTAGTGAAAATGTATTGAAAAAATTGTGTTCAGTATTTATTTCGCTAGCTTTGTACCTAGAGTGGATATAGACCAATATTTTTAATAAAAAAACTCAATAGTACAAATGTTTATACCAAAGAATGTAAGGTATCGGAGATTGGTATGACAAATAGATTACAGTACAAATTAATATTAAGTGTAGATGAATGGTAAACAAACGTGGAGATTATGAAAACAATAAATTTTTATAAATAAGCGTACGGTTCACTCAGGTACACAGCTTGTATTCTGGCTAGTACAGTCGCACGGTTTATTCATTATTTTTATCGTAAAGTTGTTTAGAGTTAATATGTGTTTGCGATATGACGTGTCATTAATTATTTAGTATTCATTATGCAAAAGAACACAATTTTTATTCCAGTAAATTACCTGTTATACGTAACAATTAAAAGTATTTAAGCAGAAAATATATTTACTATGTATTTATTTATATTTAATTCGTAAATATCTAAAATTATGCAGAATCAGATGTGGAATTATTATCAACACTACACTTTTGTAATTAGATTTTTGAAATTGAAAAACTTTTAACCTACCATAAACAATATATCTAGTCTTTACTGTGACCACGAATTATGCAGTGTTTGAAACGCCTCTTCTTAAAATTATTTAAGCCATCCGGTAATAGTTCAATTATATTTTTGTTCTTGGTTTGTGAAAAGATGTTTCACAACTCCGCCAATGTCACTTAGAGCAGATAGATAAAAATTGTTTAGTTTAACAATTAAATAAAAACCAACCGGTAACCTAAAATGACATTTTAATATTTTTAATGGCATATTATTTAAATGGCATGATCGAATATTTGTACTACAGTTTTCTTACTGCATATTCGGATCTGTCACTAAAGGTCAATCATTTTTATAATTTTATTAGTTTTAAGATTTTGATCTCAGTGTAAATTCCTTCATTCCAAAAAAAAAATGTTTTCTAGTCTTAATTGCTTTTTCTATATGATTGTACAAGTGCGACTGTATAGAACGGTAAATCTTGATAATTTTGTCGAGTTATATATTTATATAATTATTCTGTTGTTTCTAGTCAAATTATTTTAACGATTTCATCAATGTAAATGAAATTCTTGAAACTTTCTTAAAATATTGAGAGAGATAGAAAGTTTTAAGTGATTCGGAGAATAATACTTTAAAACATAGAAATTAAATTCATTTTACATTGGTGAAATAAAATTTGAAATTATATTATAACGAGAATTATATTGGCTTTAGGAGGAAGCCAGACCTTATGCCACAACCGCAACACATCAGCTAAAATTGGGAAATTTCAATTACCACCTTGTTTTTGTAGACAAAATTGTCGGGAATTATATTTAATGCGGTTACATGGTTATGGTAATATTTATTACAACAGTTACACATAAAAACTTCCAGTTATTGTACTATAACCAATGAGAAATATAACATTGACAGTTACTCGTATAGCTAATAATTACAATACATATGACTGGCCTTGTGGCTCAGTTGGTAGTGTGTCTACGTCTACCTGCTGAACTGAAAGGTCGTGGGTTCGATCCCCACCCAGGGCAAACATTTGTGTGATGAGCATGGATGTTTGTTCTGTGTCTGGGTGTTTCTATGTATATGTATATATTTACAACAAAAAAAAGTATATATGTATTCTATCAGCCATCTAGTTCCATAGTACAAGCTTTGCTTAGTTTGGGCTAGATGGTGTTGTGTGAAATGTCCACAAATATTTATTTATTTATATATAAAGCAAATCTCAACTAAACAAGTCCGACACCAAATATCCCGCTAGTATGGTTACTCGACTTGGATTTCGCAGACTATCTCTTGAATTTTCAAATTTTCCCGGAAACTTGCCTAATTTATCCCAGATATTCTGTACTCAGGCTCTTACGCATATTTAATATTAAAAAATGCCAAATAAGGTACAAAGATAAATGGAGACAGACAGGATATACAGGCTACAGGATATGTGACGTCATACTAAATCCAATGTGGCGCCCTCTACAGAATCAAGGCTTATTCCAAATGCATGTAGTTTTCTTACACAAATACACATATGTTATAAATATGATAATTTTCAAAGATATTTTTGTGAGAAAAGATGCAGAGTATAAGGACAGAGTCGAGATTGAATTTTCAAACTCGACTTGACTTTGTTTTCTGAGCTTACTATTTTGAATGTCCAAGAATTTTCATTATTACGCAAAGAAGCCAGCCCCGGATCTACGATTTTTTCGAACCGGGGCAAAGCCTTGATAGTGGCGCCCCCTCCCTTCAGTGTTTGAGAAAAACTGTTAAAACTGCCAATGAGTAGGTAGCATTTTTGTGACCATTTGTTAAAATAATAATCCTTTAGTAAATTTAAACTTTTTATTACATATCTAATAACTAATAACTTTCATTTGTGACATAAAACAGAAACACAGAAAAAATATATAACCAGGAAAGACTACAAACTAACACGGCGTGCTTTCTTTTCTGCGAACGGACACTACGCACGCGTTCAAAAATTTACTTGATCTGTTACGATGCGTTCATAAATCACGAATAAGAATCGTTAGTAGATATAAATCTTTGTTATCACGTATGAGTTAAGTACATTCCGCAGTTTCACTCGCGTTGAATGAACATATGAATGAACTTTTCCTGGGTTTAGCTCACTAGGTTAAATTTTGATAGGGTCCTTTATTTCATCCATTTAATCATGAGAAAAAAAAAATGTAAGAGACAGATAGAACAGACTAAAAGTTTCTTAGATAAAGAACTGCTTTCGCGTGTAATACATGCTGTGTTCTGCGGTTTCACCTGCATAGTGATGATACTGATGATGAAATGTAGCATATGTCCGTCTGTAACTTCACAGTTATCTCTGTACCTTTCAAACATATAAATAGACAGAGTTACTTTAGCTTTTTAATATTAGTTATCATTCTATTACTCGTAATTTAGATCAGGGCGAGGCATTACTCTTTAGTACTAAAAACACATAATTAATTATAATGAAATTTATTACGCTTCCCCGTAATTTCTACGTCCATTTCCGATAGAATTAACGCGAAAAGATCAAGCAAACATTTTCCTGTCATTTCATCACAGCAACTATTATTAATTTTTGGCCAAGTTTATTTTGATTTGGACTAGTCCAAATGAACATATTTTTTGAAATTTTTACCAAAAACTACTTATTGTTATTGTATTGTATAGAATAAAACACAGCATAAGTGCTATTTTGGTGTAAAAACTATGCAAATATTAAATATTAGCAAACTCTGGTAAACTATTTTTTGTGTAAACAATGGAGTGTTAAACTTCTAAACATCTTTACAGAATTTTGCGCATGTTTTTTTTAGTCTTTGATAGATTTTCGTTTTATTCACAACTTGTCTGTCTAGCATTGCGGTCTATGATGGAACGCGCTTGCCAAGAAAAGCCGATATATGTTCGCGCTTAAAGACACCCAGATATTTTCAATTTGTAATTGTTGTGTTGCGGTTTTGTGGTCGGTATATGTTCCTAACACAGTTTGTTATATTTGTTTCCCATTAACAAAGCATTTCTACCGTATTCAATAAATTAAATATACAAATAATTGTGTTTTCCTTATTCCTTTTAAACGTAAGTAGAAAATACTCGAGGAAATAAATACGGAGTTCGAAGATTTATAAATATACTTAGATTCAACATTGTCAATAAAACACAGAGCGCTAATACAGTTTTAGCGCACACATGAATAATTAACTTGATTGTGGCAAATGCATACGATGTGCGAAGGCCAACAAGAAAGAAACTATAAATTATTAACGCAAAAATGATTTTAATGTATGAAAATTAACATGGATCAAATCGAAATTTTTGTCGAATATTTATGATGTTGTTTTCTAGTTTTACAAACGAAGTTTTTTTTAATAAGTTCAGTCATTTTATATCTTCAAAAATGTGGGTATGCGCGAGCGAGACGGACGATGGTCGAACTACGGACTCTTAAAGTTTTAAGGAAGGAATGCTCTGTCCCTCTCTCGTGAAACAACAGTTTGTATTGAATTTGTACGGCGAACTTGAAGCATGACGTCATCATTCGCTATCGTGTGGTCTCTGTCTAACGTGAAATTAAAATACTTGTAATTTTTTTTATTTTTAGGGTATTTTAATTTTGGTTTGTGATCTATTTGTGGTTAGCTTTTTTTATGAGCAAATAAAAATAAATCATGCCTATTACGAGAGAAAAGAGATAGTGATACAAAAATTGAAGCGACTGTTAAAAATATTACAGTTCAAAGTACGCTCATTTGAACTTTTGTCTCACTCTCTTATTTTCAGTGAAATGAAGATAAAAACGAGTGCGAGCGCTTTGCATAAGAGTAAGCGTATCCCCCATGTATGAAGTTTAAGTTAATAAATACACCTACGACTAAGACCTATGGAACTTCACTTCACTAAGTACTTGAAAAAAAAACTTCTTTACAAACACTTCTTTGGTTCTCTATCATTGAATAAGCCTACGGATGTCTGCCAACAGTGCCAACCCGCCTGATGCGATGCTGCAGTCTAAGAAACCTATAAATACATCTAATAGCCTGTAGTTGCTATTTTAATATTGAATCCATATTATAATATATTTTTGATTTGAGTATTAAATTCGGAGAAAGGTGATCCTAATTATTTTCCCTCTTGAGGATAAGTCATCATTTTCTTGCCCTTTTCCCACTAGGTGGGGTCGGCACAGCACGTTTCCCTTCGCCACTTCACTCTATCAGACGTCATCTCTACACTTATACTTTTCACACGCATATCATCTTTCACACAGTCCATCCACACTTTCTTAGGTCTCCCTCTTCCGGCCCTACCGCTTACCATCATGTTTAGGGCCCTCTTGCATACATTGCTATCCTCCCGTCTCATGACATCCCCATACCAGGACAGCCTTCCACTTCTTAACTTTTCGGTGACTGGTGCTACTTTCAGGCTTCCTCTAACATACTCATTCCTAATCTTGTCAAATTTTGTTACTCCACACATCCATCTCAACATTCGCATCTCCGCTGCATGCAATTTCCTTTCATTCTCCCCTTTGGTGGCCCAACAATCTGATCCTTATATCACGACAGGTCTTACAATGGTCTTATAAATTTTCCCCTTTAATTTAAGGGGCATTCGGGTATCGCAAATAGTTCCCGAGACCTGCCGCCACTTCATCCAACCTGCATTTATCCTGCTATTTACATCTCGGTCAATATCGCCGTCGTTTTGGAAGACAGAGCCGAGGTAACGAAAATCGGAGCAGACTGGAAGGGATACACCATTTAAGGCTATTGGAATGAAACTAGATGGACCCCCGAAATCACAAAACAAATGTTCTGTTTTGGTCCTACTGATCTTCAACCCTACACTCTCCAGTTTCCCTTGCCATTTTTCCAGTCTTCTCTGTACCTCAGCCCCATCTTCTCCGACAAGCACAATGTCATCGGCGAACAGCATACACCAGGGTGCTTCCTCCTGTATGTTTAATGTAGAAACATAACATAACATGTGTGTTCCTGTATGTTTTATGTAGAATTGAGAATAAGTATTTGTAAAATTAGTCTGATGGAGCCGAAAAGTTCTCGAGTGGAGTCCACGCACCGGCAAGCGTAGCATGGGAAGACCAGCCATAAGATGAACAGATGACCTCATGTAAGGAGCAACAAGATGATGGATGCAAGCCGCTTACAACTTGTCTTTTTGGTTTTTTTTTTTTTTTTTTAAATCCATGGGGAGGCCTATGGCAGTGGACTTTTAGTAGCTGTGACGATCATGATTTGTAAAATATTATTTTTATATAGTCGACGAGCTGTAGATATCACCAGAGTTCACATAGTGTGACGTCCTGTTCCAAAATAGTATACACACCTAACTTGGAATGGCACTGTGCCATTCCAAGTAGTAGTAGGTGTGCTCTCAAATGAGACCGCCGAAACACGGGTGCTTTTTTTTCAACAACAACTTTGGCAACAATTTTCATCTCGGTGTTTGTAGTTCTTGGTAGCCAGACACGAAAAGTATCCTACGTCCAATAATGGTTCATTTTCACGATTTTTCCCTTCACTGAAAGCGCGAATTTATTGGCAGGATTCGAACCAGTACCTCCCGGCACAGAAGTACATCGCACAACAAACTTAGCTTTCATCTCTCAAAACTTTAACATAATTAAAAATGTTATATGTACAGTAAGTGTGTAATGAATATTACACTTAACTAACCCTATCCTATAAAATCATTAATATATAAATAAAAAAATTACACAACCCCTAAAAACTAAAAAAAAAATCTCCCGCCAAAATACTCTTAATTAAAGATTATGTCCGCGTCAACTGTCAGCTTTAGATTAATAAAAAAATCAGATTTAACAAAAACAGCATTTTTTAGAGAAAAAACTTCGACACGCGTTAAAAATCGCGAGGGTGATCGTTGATTTTTGTCGCACATCTGTCAAGACCCCTAAATGTTTGGGGAAAAATACAGCGAAATTGTTGGAAATGGGTTAAATGGTTGTAAAAAATGGCAACACAGCGGGGTTAAGTTTTGACCGGGGCGATGTCAACATTACACGGATTAACCCGCGCGACTCGTCACGCTGATTTGCGAATTGAACTTTGAAAATTGACCCAATTTTTGAGCTTCATTCTCGTACAAATTCGATACGGGAACACTTAAAACTAATTTTTTAGAGATCCTTACACACAATTTTAGCCAATACATTACGCATTTTTCTGTGCATTAGAAGAAAACGGTTTTCTACCCCTGAAAATGAAACTAATTTTAACGGATTTTTTCAACCTGCTAAAATTTGTTTCATTTCAATACCTCTCCGCAGTCTTACGAAGTAAATAAATGATTTTACTAGAATTGTTCTAAATAATGGGCATTATTTAGAACAATTCTAGTAAAATTATTTATAACCTTTTACAGCGATTACACGCATACGAGTACTTTCTTACAAAAAACGTACATTCAAGAGCGTATCAAGCGTAACGAAATCGCAAGATAGACTGTAAAAATAGCTTTTCTGCAATCGGCTATTTTGTATTTCTTTTAAACATGTACACTTGCAAGCTTTATCTTCTTTCTCTAAATAAAATAATATTAGTTAAATTCAAAGTAACGCACTTAATGGGTTACTTTTCCATTTTTTAGTACACAATACATTTAGACAAATGGTCTAGGTTTCGCAAAATCTAGTTTGGAATAAATATTTCCATTCTTATTTTTAGGTAAAAAATCATTTCATACTATTCATACCCTATGTGTTTTTGAAACAGTGCTTTATAGAATTCTTTGAAATAACAATAAGTAATCAATCACTAAAAAAACTGTGTTATCTTCACACACTTCCCTCGATTTCGTTTACAAAATCGCATTTTTTCTAAAAAAAAAAACGTATTTTATAAATCCATTCAAAAAAAAACAAAAACTGTAAATCACCTTCTAAAAAGCCATTGTTCCGTTTAAACCCTTGCTTATAGAAAGAACGACACGCGCGCGCCACGCTTTTTATTTTTCACACAAAAAAACTAAAAAAAGAGGAAAAAAACTTTAATTCACGAGAGTAACAGTGACCTACATACATTACACTTAAACCCCTGATTTTCCCCGAAAAGCGTAAAAAGCACCCCTTTATAAGTTTTTTGTAAGTAATTGAATTCAATCCTTTGGAAAAGGGTTCGATAAAATACCCAATATTAACTTTTTTCTGGTAACACCGAGCTGTCATTGTGCGCGCCAAAATTATACGTTCTGTCAAAATTTCGCGCCATTTACTTCGGACATCTGCCGTGAAGAAAAAAGTTTTTAAACACAATGCAAATAGGGGTGGAACGCACGACATTAATTTTTAGGGGAAATTCGACATTTTTGTGAGCAAAATACAAAAATGCATTTAAAGTATAGCGTGGTGTCCCCTTATTTTAATATTAATAGCCACTGGAATTGATCTTGCGAATTTGTTCGCTATGCTTTTGAGATTAGGTTTAGATTTGAGTCTCGATCTCTGGTGCGATCATTTTGCATTTTTATAGGTGTTTTTGATTTTTATTATTTCAGTGAATTTACTGTTTGTCATTAATTTTATACATCAAACGTATAATGCGTTCTGTAACGACATTTCTATTGTTATTATGGGTTGTTGTAAAAGTACTTATTTTTATAAACTGGACCGAAGTTAAAGCTTAAAAAAAACCCAGCAAGTTTGAAAAAAAAAACATTGTGGTAGACCTAGATCTTTATCGGTCTGGAGTAATCGATATGCTTTTTGTATAGTAGTTTAGTTTGTATATTGTTTTGTTGTAGTATATTATGTTAAATCATAAAACATAAAACACGAACTGTGTTTTAATTGGCTATTAATTCTGAACTTACATCGAATGGTCAGTCGATGTAAGTTAGTCGCAGGTTCTTGATTCTTCCCCAAAATATTAGAAGTAAAATCGGCTTCAAGTCGTGACAATATTGCATTGTCATCTGATTTACATAAGCATGCAAAATTTCAGCTCAATCGGAAACCAGGAATTGGGTCTTTAACTTTGCAAGATTTGTTTACAGACACCAAGATTTTGGCGGGAACGTCATAGTTGTTGCTCTGTTTTATTTTCCTAAATTTGTGTTATTTTTTATATTAATGAGCTAAAAATGGTGGTGTTTTATTCATTAAGTTTTCGATCAAGTGCATGAGTGTGGACAAATGAAATAAAGCAGTGAAACGTGTCATTTTGCGTTGTCGCCAAAACTCCATAGAAGATTCTAGTAAAGTCGCCATCACTTTACTAGGACTATAAAATACTGAAAATATAAATAAAAGATTTGGCTTAAAGGTCTTGTAACCAAGCCATAATAAATTAATAAATACTTAATAAATAAAATAAACCAAGATAGCAAAAAAAACCCACCAAGTTTGAAAGAAAAACAAAAGCTCGTTAAAATAAAACAAAACGCTAAATCTCAATAGTATAAATAATAACTAGGCGTCGTAATACATATAGTGTAGAAGCAAAGAGGCAGCCAGGAGTAACCCCTTCTCTTCTATCGACAGATCCATCTCAAAAGCTACGCCAAATCTGAAACAACAACAGTTAGGGATAGATCTGGAATTTAGACAAATCGAAGGATACTTACTTCACAACCCAAAGCTTGACGAAGCTATACTGGTAGCTAATAATAATAATAATAATTATTAGATAGAGAAGGCAGTCATCCTGGACACGGCACGTATTGTCAGGAGGTTCCTCTCTCTGTAGCCCCTACCACCGGCAGCTTGAGCCCCGCCCCGCTGCCGGCGGCACCCTAGGTTTAAGTTTTTTATAATATTTAGATTTTTGTATTTATATTGTAAAAAACTTAGATTTAAGATTTAAACTGAATAAAGATAATAATAATTATAGTTTAAAAAACTGAAAAAAAAATACTTCAAAATACGAAATTCATTTCTTTGGATGATATTATTTTCATTAATTTTGTTATAAAAAAAAATACTGAATCAGTTTTGGTAAAATTTATATTGAACCACCTCTGACCTACCGAACAAAAAAATAATCATCAAAAACAATTTAGAACTGGCGGAGTAATCGGTGAACAAACATTAAAAAAAAACGTACAGTCGAATTGAGAAGCTTCTTCTTTTTGGAAGTTGGTTAAAAATTTACTTGAAGTTGATTGTATGTATGTATCAAGATAACCGTCTGCATGTGTGTTGCTCTTTTTTTAACAAGTTAGAAGTATCAAAAACCACCGACAAAAAAACGGCTGAGCTAAGAACACTTTCGATGAAATCCTATTTTCAAACAAAAAAAAAAGTAGAACAACACACGTTTGAGAGCTAACACGCCACAGATACACACGTCAAACTTATAACACCCCTCTTTTTGGATCGGGGGTTAAATAATTACAGTTTAAAAAACTAAAGCAACCGACTTCTCATGGATGCCGATGTCAGAACTGGACCAAATTGGGACCACACGGGAAGCACCAACTTTCAAATAAAAAAAAAAGAATCATCAAAATCAGTTCACCCACTCGAAAGTTATGAGGTAACAAACATTTAAAAAAATACAGTCGAATTGAGAACCTCCTCCTTTTTTGAAGTTGTTGAAAAGCTGTTGTGATTGGTGATAAAGCTCTCACTTGTCAGTGATGGGTGAGAAGAACAGCGCATGCGTGAGGCCCTGCCACCGCTTGCACGAGCTGCCGACGGGCGAGCCGTCCGCCCGCGCGATGGTGAACGACACGTCGCTGTAGCAGCTCACTGTTATCACCGGACCTGTAACAGAGACTGTGTCCTGTATCTTCAAATAGATCCGGCAAAGTAAGAAAAAAAAGCAAAGTATGCTTTTCTTGATGCCAAGCCCGACTGTGATTTATTCGCGGGTGAGTGGAGAGACATTATGTCTGACTGTATAAGTTATTGTGAAATAATTACACAAAAGCAATCAAGCATCTATAAATAAATTTAATATCGATTGACATTTTTTTAACTTTTTTTTTTTTTTTTTATATTGACATTGTTATATTGTTTTTGTTTTTTGACCATGATTATATTTATTATATTATGTATTTTATTTTTTTGACATTCGATATCTTTTGTGCAATTATTAATATTAATTTTACTATATTGACATTTGCATTTTAAATAATTTTGAATTCATTGTAATTTATTATTGTTTTGACGTATTGATATAATTTATATATAATGTAATGTATAATGACGTATCATTAGTGTAATTCGCATCAGCGGTGCTAATTGAATAAATAAATAAATAAATAAGAGTTTCACTCGCACACCGAGGCTTCCGTACTCCCATGCAACTGAACACAGAAAACCAAACTAATCAGCAAAATGTGCTATAAATGTGTGAATATTTGTGATTTCACATATTGTCTATACAAGTAGAAATATTCTGAAATAGTAGATATATCTAAATAAATAGTCATTACAAGCGCCATCTAGCGTGTCTTTGATAAACACTTGACTTTGACTGTGCGGCGTGCGCCATTATATACCTACCTAAAGTAAAAATATTATATCAACGTAAGCGTCATCTAGCGTCACTCGCTTGTGTTACGACAACGTGTATTGTTGTTTCATTTTTAAAATGCCAAAAAACTGAATAGAAATCTATTATTGTTTTTGTTTAACTTATATTGTTATAGCACTGCCTTTAATTGATTTCATAAGTCATATGCAGATCAATTTAATGCTTAATACGTAAATATTTGAAGTCTGAAGACCACAGATAAAAAAGAACGGACATACTCCCCTTCCCGCCAATATCGGGTTCCTCAACCGCTCCCCGCGCTCGCCTTGTCGTTTGAAGGAGTTTGCCTGCACGGCACATTCATTTGTCAGTCGAGGCAAGCGTTGCGCTTCAATCGCTCGAATCACAATTAAGGTGACCAGCGAGCGGCAACTAGAAGACGTACATGTGTGAGTTCTAACCTAACTTCATACATGTGTGAGCGTGTGTGTGTGTGTATGTTACATACAGACGTGAACTTGAATAGTAAGTGTCACTGTTTAGCGCGCCGTTGTATGGAGTGTCTGATGTGTGGTAAGACTGACCAAATATCCAGAACACCGGGTCACCGTCCCTGTTATTCACGACGTACAGCGGCTTCCAGAATGTCCACTTCTGTTCGATGGAGCCCAGGAGGTTACCGGGGGGTGCGAACACGGTCAGTCTGAACCAGATACAACAATGTACATGTGTAAAATTGCAAGATCTAAAAGTATGTCAAGCGGTACTGTCAGAAAGATCTCCAGCTGAACCAGGCTTGACAAGGCAGTAAGAATGCAGTAGGCGACACTGATACAGAACAAGAAAAAACTGAAAAGAATAGTGCACTTAATCGGAGAACTAATACTTCCTAAAGAAATCATAATTTCCTCTGTTCCACAAGACGCTACAAGAGCCACACACACACACACAAAAGAGTCTTCTGTTAGACAAATATTGGTTTTCCAAAAAAAGCCGGTTGATATGCAGCCTGCTGCGAAATTATGTCAATCTTGCCTCCCCCATGAGATCATTCCTCAACTTTGTGGCTGGTCGTGCTACGCTGCGCACGCTGTTCGTGAGTGGAGTGGAGACTAAATTAATCAAATAAATGATTTTCTCACTTTTGCAGCTGACAAGGCAGAACTCGTGTGGTGAAGGCGTAGGGCCGGTCTATCCTCATGATCTCCTGGCCATTTTTGTTGGAAACCTTCAGCTGCAGAGGTCGGAGTCCATAGCAAAAGTATCCCACCCACCAACTGTGAAATATTATTTTAATTTAGCAAATTCCTTGGTACTACAAAATCTGTGAAGCCTTTTAGGCTACAACATGGTACGCATGGTTACTCAGACGGCTTGTCCTATTATATATATATCTAAAAGGAATTCTATAGTGAGGTGATTCATCAGAAAGTATAGAGGTCAGCAAAGAGTTTCATAGGTTTAAGAAAAGCAACTGTAACTTAGATTACTTACATGTATTACAGTGTTTCTATCGCGACCAATTCGAGATTGTAATTTAAAAAAATACCTAATCAGCTATTTATAAATTTCGTTGTTATTGAATTTGAATAGCACAACGATGACCCCTTTATTTTAGAGCCACATGATCCGTGCATATCTCTCTCTCTCTCTCTCTCTCTCTATTCCATGCGGAGAAGAAGATTAAGAAGAAGAGATCTTTTGGGCCGCGAAGCTCTCTTCTGTCTCTTGGACGAAGAAGAAAAGACAGAGACCAATCGTTCGTAGCCCTAATTGGGATGCCTCTTTAATATACTGTTTCTACATATACAACTTGTAACCTGTAAGTCTGATACTCACTTATTCTCCTCCTCCACAGTATAAATTATATTATGGTCTTGCGTCCTCACGAAGAACCTATTCTTCTTGCCGCGGAGGAAAAGAACACTCTTCACCCGGAGACGCTTAGTGATGAAGAGACGGTCTATCTGGTACAGATCTTCTAGCGGCGAACTTGAGAACTCGGGGGGTGTTAGGGGTGGTGCTGTCGGGGGCTCAGCTACCTGGTGAAATTAAAAGTAGCTTGAAACGTTGCGTTGGAATCCAATGAATGCCAAGAACACAATTAATCACCAACGATTCTCTTTTTGGAGCTAAAATCCAAAGCGTGGAACATCGACACGAGTTGCTCACAGCGATCGATTTTTATCATGAAGAGTGTGCATTGGATCTTTTTAAGGTTCCGTAGTAATTACAAGGAACCCTTATACTTTAGCCATGTCCGTCTGTCTGTCCGTATGTCACAGTAATTTTACTCAGAGACTATCAGCTCTACATAAACGAAATTTGGCATGTCGATCTGTTCTATGCACCTCTATAAAATGCCGTAGTCATATTTTCAAAAAATTAAAAATAGGGTTGGCATTTCATACATATAAAGAAGAGATGATTTTTTTCAACCATCATCCCATCCCATCGTAGAATAGGTCTCTTAAAATAAAACTAAGGTTCCATATATCCTCTCGGTTATAAGCATAATTAAGTAGGTTATGTTGAGCTTACTTTTAATTTATTTCAAAATAGTAACCTCAATTAACCACAATTTTCTATTGGAAGTAGATTTAATTATATTTTACGTGTAATTAGTTTAAAAAAGCCGCCTGTTGGTGGTTTGCGGTTTTCAAGTTGTTTTGATCTCCATTGTGACGTCAGTTGAACTGTTTACGAAACTTAGAAATATATACCTACCTACCTACGAATAGGTGCTCAAGGTTTTCGTTATTATTAATCACCTACCATTACAGTAGAACGATTCTAAAACTGAACGCCCCTCCACCAAAAGAAATTACCACAGCAGAAAGAAGAAAGTGGGAAGTCCACTGCTGGACATAGGCCCATGGATTTCAAAAAAGATCGATTGGAAGCGGCTTGCATCCATCGTCTTGCCGCCACTTGTATGAGGTCATCTGTTCGATCTGTCTGATCATCTGTGGTCTCCACTCGAGAATTTTTCGGCCCCATCGTCCATCAGTTCTACGTGCTATGTGCCCTGCCCACTGCCACTTCAACTTGCTAGCGGATTAGCAAGTAGAAGTGGCAATGAGCAGGGCAATGCTATGTCGGTGACTTTCGTACGTGTACGGATCTCTTCATATCTGATTCGATCTCGCAGTGAGACTCCGAGCATAGCCCTCTCCATAACTCTTTGCGAGATCTTGAGCTTCTTAGTGATTAATATTACTTTTGACTCGCTCTTTCTGTATTTGAGAGAGCAAGACATAGGTAAAGATGAAAATAAGATTGTGATATACAGGTCAGGGATAAAGTTATTTACCTGAGGTGCCGGTTGAGTATTTATAACTGGTTTTATAGGTCCCAAAAACGCCTCGGGGAAATCTCTTGTGGGCTCCACCTGCATGGGGATAGGGGCGGCTGCGCTCATGCTTACAATAACGACATATATAAACAAAAAGTAACGGTGTTTTATAAAGTAACGGTAAGTAACGCAGCGGTTTTATAAAGTGACGGTTCACTTAGTATAATGAATTGGGATAAGTCAGTTTAGTTCAATACATAAATAAGTTAGATAATTTTTGCTATTGAATGTTTCAGTATGCATTTCGTTTGTTGACAGAAACTGACAGTGACGGTTGATTCTTTATTGCGTTACTCTTAGGTTGATTGAAAATTTGACTTTTTGATAGAAGATTTGGGAAGTTTTTACTTTCTTCGAAAAAGTATTTCGTGAAGTAAAAAAAAAAATATAAAAAAAAAAATTTGTTGTAGATATTTTTAACCAACTTCAGGAAAGATGTTTCTCGATTCGATCGCAAGTTTCACACTGATTTCAATGATTTTTTAAGGTCCTCAGATAACATCTCATAAAAATTCAAGCAGCATAAGATGATGATTAATTCCTAAACATGTACTTGAGTTTAATTTGTTTTTTTAACAAAGACCAGATTTCATCTTTAAACATTGCTTAAAGTTGACTCCATAGAAGCTATTTTTAGTTAGGTAGATCTAGATTGACCACAAACTCGTCTGATATTATGCGACGGTGTGGCCGAGGATGGAGCTCGTCGATCTAGAAGATATATATTTACTCTAGCCTTAAAGATTCCGAGATTGTGGCACTCAGGAAACAGAGACGGTGATAAAGAATTCCATTCTTGTACAGTATGCATTAAGAACTTGGACCGACTCAGCGATATCGCTGAGAACGAATTTTTGGCATTTCAGTGATTAATGGGTGGTAATGGACCGATCTTCTACTAGTCCTGTAAAGTGACCACTGTTATATTGAAATAAGAATTACTATGACTTATGTACTTATGTGCCTTGAGATGGCAAATATGTTGATCGCGCGAGTCAAATACAAAGAGAAAAAAAAACAGACAAGTGCGAGTCAAACTCGCCCACCGAGGGTTCCGTACAAATTAGATAAAAGGGGGAAATTATATATTTTTTATGTTTACTTCATAAATCGAAAAATATACATCGTATAAATATTTAAAAACCTGTTTTAGCTTATGCTAATGAAGCTCTTTCATATGATACCCCACATGATACGGTTAAAGAACTTTAAAATTTGGACCCTCTTTCCTTGCATAAAGACACTATTTTTTTGTGATTAATTTAATAATGTCCAGTTTTCGGATTTTTTCCTTAATGTGTACTCTAACGCAATGCTTCTTGCCAAATTTCATAGTTCTGGGTCAACGGGAAGTACCCTATAGGTTTTGATTCCCTTTTGAGTGCCGAAATGTGTGTTTTTTACGACATATTCAGCTGTAACTTTTTTTCACGAAAACTGAGAATTTTTATTTTTCTTTCTGCAGCAAGAGACTATGGATCTGCGTATATGGTTTTAATTTCAATACGATACCTTTACACGTTCCCAAGATAAAGGTCTTGACACCCGGACAGACGGACAACAAAGTGATCCTATAAGGGTTCAATATTTTCTTTTGAGGTACGGAACCCTAAAAAACAAGAAATGACACCACGCCTCGAATTTTCAAAATAAGATAGTTTACGCTGAAGGAAATAAATAACAGAGATTCAGAAAACATGACACTTATTCTAAGCAATCGGGTAAAAAGGAGGCAATAACTTTTCAATAAATTACCCGAAATGCATCCAATTTCGGACGCGTTTCTTTCGTCCGTTCGGATGCAAATGTATTATTATTACGAGGGTCCGTTTAAAATCAGACAAAAAACGGAAACTGTATCGCTTTTATCAATCTCAATACACAATGTGGGATAACTTACAAAAGATCCTGATGTGACCATGAGTGACGGAAAGCGAAGACTAACTGTCCGCATCAAACAGATAAGAATAAACAGATTTTGAACTTAAAATAATTATACTTTAAAAACTGAAAAAAACGCCTTCAAAATACGTAATACAACGCATTCATACCCGACTTGCTGTTCACTTTTCTACAGGAAATTGGATGACATTTTACCAGTTATGTACCTATATTGTTATATAAACCAAAGTACTGTATCGATTTTGATAAAATTTATATGGAACCACCTCTGAAATATTATCTACCAAATACCAAAATAATCATCAAAATCAATGCACTATTGGCTGAGTAATCGGTGAACAAACATAAAATAATAATAGTTTAAAAAAAATTAAGCAACCGACTTCTCATGGATGCCATTGTCAGAACTGGACCAAATTAAAATGGGACCACACTTTTGGAAGTCGGTTAACAATCGCCTATATCTATACGACCTGTTACTTTTTTAGGGTTCCGTTGTACCTCAAAATTAAAAACGGATGCCTCATAGTATACTATGTTTGCCTGTCTGCTGTTTCGTCCATCCGTCTCTCTGGATCTAAAAAACGTCAATTTTGGCCTTATATTTCGGAACTCGAACAACCAATCACAAAAAGTAAAACTATTCTACAGCACAAATAAAAGAAAATGTTTGAAAATTGTTAATTTGTAGTTACTTATATCAGTTAAAGAAAATGTATGAAGATGATTTTTAACAACGAAGTTAAAAAAAAAATTAGTTTTCTTATTAGGCGTAGGCTTGTGGGGATGTAAGGAGGTATGGAAGCCGCGCTGTAACAGAACATTCGTACATGGCTAGTTTTTACACTCATCATCATCATCTCAGCCATAAGAAGTCCACTGTTGGACATAGGCCTCCCCCATGGATTTCCAAAAAGACCGATTGGAAGCGGCTTGCATCCAGCGTCTTCCCGCCACTTGTATGAGGTCGTCTGTCCATCTCGTGGCTGGTCTTCCTACGCTGCGCTTGCCGGCTGATATAGCACAGCGGATTAGCAAGTTGAAGTGGCAGTGGGCAGGGCACATAGCACGCAGAACTGATGGCCGATGGGGCCGAAAGGTTCTCGAGTGGAGACCACGTACCGGCAAGTTTTTACACTAATATTTTTAAATTAATATTTATTACATAATTTTATTTTCGTACGAAAAAAGAAAGTGAAGTTTATATTTAAAATATGCTATTTAAACATTTCATTGAGACATTAAGCGCGACGTATATAGATTGTTTTCTATTACTAACATTATGTTACTAAATCTCAATAATCTAAATAATACCCAATAGGGAATTTTAGAAACCATCCCGTACCAAAAAGTGTGGTCACTCGACGTTTTAATGTGTCGCCGCACGCGCCGAATTTTATGCAAAAACGCAAATTTCGTTCGAAATTCGAAACGGGCCATTGTGTTGCCAGCTTGAATGAATAAAAATAATCGTTGCAACTTCATTTTTGGGGGAAATCTCGTATTATTTCTGCATACGAGTGCGCCGAATGCATAAAATTAACGATAGTTTTTATGCAAGGGACATTTTGAATTAATAAAGATTTTTACATGGTCAAAGTAATATGATTTATTTGAGACGAGGGAGGATGCCGATTTGGGGTAAGCAGATGCGTATAAAATGTAGAGCAAAGTTTTTTTTTTGTAATTATATTTGTTCTTGTAAGCTTGTAGTTGATTTATAAATGAATGCAATCAGTTTTAGGGTACTCGAAGCTATCGGCCTAGTGCGAGTCCTACATTTTTCAGCTCTCATCTCTAGTAGGAATATGTAAGTCTCGGCAGGAGTTGAACCTGTGTTTTTTTATATACAATAGTTTTACGTTTGACCACTAGAACACGTGATGGAAAGCGATGCTGTGGCTGAAGATGAATCACGTAGACCTAAAAGTGCTTGGCTAGATTTGTAAATTTTACTAAAGTATTGATATAATGCCTATTTCTAAGGTTTGCCTTGATTTTTTTAGTAAAACCTTTTTAACCTCCCACTCAAAAAGAAGGATATTATAAGTTTGACGTGTTTATCTGTGGCATTGTAGCTCTCAAACGGATGGACCGATTTTGATCTAGTTTTTTTTTATTGAATGAGTATTTTGTCGAGTATTCTTAGCTATGTTTTATCAAAATCGGTTCAGCCGTTTTTTTAAAGTTTTCTAAGCTTGATTTAAATTAAACACGCTATTCACACTTCGCTTTGTGAACCATCCACATTGCATGAAAGGTTTTCTGTAGCGAGGTTAAAGTTCGCTCAACGTCGGATATATCTTGCTTTTTCTGTAATTAAGAGTATGAGGCAAAAGTTCAAATGAGCCTACTTTAAATTGTGATATTTTTAATAATCGCTTCAACTTTTGTGTCTCTCTCTTAATTGCAGAACAAGCAAGATAACAAGTATGTATATTAAAAGAAAAACAAAATACCCGAATGTAGAAAAGCAGTTTTTGCAGTCTAACTTACGATTTCGTAGCGCTTGATACGCTGTTGAGTGTACACTTTTTGCGAGAAAGTATGCGTAAAATCGAAGATTATAAGTGCGTATTATTTAGAATAATTATAGTAAAATAACTTGTTTATTACGAAATAGTTCGTGAAAGCTTATGAAAAAAACATTTAATTTTTGCATACATGTGTACATACATTAGAAAAACATTACCCTCCTTCTTACGCAGTCGGGTAAAAACAAGCGCTGAGCGAACTTGGCATCGCCATAAAAGTTGAGAGTGGCTGCAGGTCGGATGAATGACGGACAATGTACCTATACCCTAGCCGCTGCTCCTAGAGACATGATAAAGAGATCCTTCCTTGTGAAATCTAGGCACCACAATGGATTTCTTAATAGCGGATACACCCGGAGAGGGTGGGTAGCTACTAGCTAGCAATAAATATATGGATAATTAGAAGATACGGTAATCTAGAAGAACTTTTAGATCTTGGATCAGGAAGACTGGGTTCCAATTTCCGATCCCAAAGCACGTTTACGTATGCGAAGTTAAATATTTATGGACATTTCACACAACACCATCTAGCTAGCTCAAACTAAGCAAAGCTTGTACTATGGAACTAGATGGCTGATAGAATACATATTATATGTATACTTTGTTTTTGTTCTATGTATCATATATATATATATATTATACATAGAAACACCCAGACAGAGAACAAACATTCATGCTCATCACACAAATATTTGCCCTGGGTGGGGATCGAACACACGACCTACCGTTCAGCAAGCAGACATACTACCAACTGAGCCACAAGGCCAATCAAAGTTGAGCGAGCGATTCAAAATTCAAACCTTTAGCTCAATCGAACATGTTTCCAAATCTACATACAGGCTGATAAATAAAAGACGAATTATATTCTCGTAAATTCACTTGTTATTTACTTCTTTGTACTTCAACAACTTTAATCTCATACAATATTAAATAACGTTCATACAAACTTTTGTGTGCACATTTTCGAACGATCTGAGTGAAAGGGAACTAACTATACTTTTCCATATTACTTCCTCTAATTCGGTAACTGGAGAAACCATAGACAAGTAATTATTTTTAAATCATTGAAAATTAGTCTTTAAAAACAGTAGATTAAAATCCAATTTTCAATTTTCAACCCCCGATATGGTCATAGGGAATATTACCCTGTAGTAGTAGAGGAATATTTTAAAAAATAGCTTTGACTAATATTCTCAAAGGCGTGGGAGTTATTAAGTACGTCAACTGTTTCTAACGAAATATTTCTTCATGAAATATACTAAATTCAGCCAAACATACCATTTATGACATATTGCAGTAAAACACAAACACAAATATATCAAATTATCGAGCACGTCAAATAATAATAAATTACCTTGCATTTCTGTCGCGTGTAACAATGATTCAGATTAATTCAGGAATTGTTAAATCATAGTGTTATTTGTATGTTTGTTTCTATTACTCAATATTTCTTGGTTAACTAACCACGTTTTATGTTAACCTTGTTTTGTTTGCAAATATCCCCAAAAACAAGTATTTGCCTGCCTTTTGTTGTCATGATTGTTTGTATATTGTAATATATTTCGATAATAAAGTGATTTAGAGTTTTGTACTTATTTTTTAGAGAAAAAGGTATCGATCGAAAATCTCACACAGGCACATTTTCACAATTCATATTTTATAATAACAACAAAAAAAACGACTCTTTTCTACAGTTTATGTATAATTATTGCTACGCTCACTGATTCGCAGTTTTCCTAAATTATAATTACCTATAGGATTTCATATAATATACATTTTGTTCGCGTTCAATACCATAACATAATAAAATAACTTTCAAAATATAACCGCTTTATATGAAAAATATGTAATAGCAATCTACATATTTTTTTCGTATAAATCAGCTAAATAATTTAAACAAATGTTTTATTTACATGTTGATGTTTATAACAGTGACGTTTTATCACTAAAAATAAAATACAGAGAAAAATATCATAAATTCATCACAAACTTAACAAAAATACTCGTGACATACTTAACCAGTGTTAGATTTTCAACAAAAATCTTATTTATATTATTCTATGTAGAAAAATATAAGTATTATATTTTTTCTAATAAATTGGCTAAAAGCAAGGCACATCGTTGTAATAATGTACAGATATAGCTTTAATAAATATATTCTAAAAATATAATATGTCCATATCACATATCGTTCACTGTGCAGCTTATAAAATGTGGTCCTTATTTAAATACTATAAAATATACATAAAAATACAAAAAATCAGACAAGTGGAATATTTTAAGAGTGTAGAATTGTAGATAATATAATAACTAATAATAAATATTTGAAAAAGCACAATTCAATTTAGATAAAATATGTTTCAAAAATAGATCACCTTATCATAATATATTTAAACTAAATCTATAGCACACTTCTAATACTCATTTATAATTCATAAGTTATTCATAAAAATCTCATAAAAATAGATTTGTGTCTGAATATCACTTGTTTTTTTTTTATTATACGTATAAAATAAACAGTGTAGCTGCTATTTAAACTAGCTATTTATCAAAAATATACAATGCATTAGATGCTTTTTATTATACCCTTTTAGGGAAACACGAACTGGTATATATTTTAACTGGAATTGTACACTAATTTCATATCGAAAGGTTGATGGAAATTTTGGTACCAAGCTCCAATAATTTGTATGTATCGATCTTTTTCACGCTGAATAATTTACTACAGCATCCAGCCTAATTACTTCCTTTTTCACGTTCAGAGTTATGTCAAACTATTTTATATACTTCTAAACGGACTTTGATTTAAATCCTCGAGGCAAGCGTATGAGCAAGTAATTTATGTTACATTCTTGAAAAATATATATGTTTACATACATTCATAAAATCACGTATATTTTCCCTTACGAAGCGGCCGAGGATGAAAGACCATGAGTCGTTAGACGCCGCATTTGATCGCGGTTAGATAGTAGGATGGGAGGGAGAGAGCATTAGAAGCTTACAAGGCACTAGAGGGTATTTTTATTTTATAATTTCTTTAATAATGAATCATCATCTATAAATTACTTCTCTCTAAATATGTTTTTATATTTATACCCGAAAGTTCTTAAATATTATATATTATTTTTGTTTTACTCGATTTGAATATATTTAACAATTTTCAAGTCATATTGTGGAGATGATACCAAAATTCACACCTTCCTTTTCATTATTCACTATTAAAGAAAAAAGTATATGGCAAAAGTAATGTATGTACATATGTTTTTATCTTGTATATAGTCGAAAGTGAACATCCTGTTCATCACAGTAAACATTCGTATAAGTTAAAGTAATAAAAGTAAATAAAAATGAGCTCGGTAACTACAGTACTATCACGTTCTAATAACTAAGGAAGAATTCCAGTACACATACAGAACTGAGAACTTATTCCTCATGACCATAGGCCACGTAAAGCGTATACATTGAAAAACAGACTCTAAATTTAGACGGTTAAAGTCCAATTTGCAATGTCATGTGCAGGTTCCGTAGTCATAGGGAATATTCCCTTTGGGTTCTTATTCCAATGACTATTGGCCGCCTAAGGCGTAGGGTGATTGGCATTGAAAATTAAACTTTAAACTTAATTAGATAAAATTCAATTTACAACATCATTTTTTTACGCGCTTTTCGCCTAATAGCCATAAAAAAATTGCTCTCTAACGGATTTCATAAGATACTTGTAAAAGCTTTATAATGCGATGAAAATAAGAATAGAATTATATCTTGGCTTTTTTTACACAACTTTAGGTATTAATAAAGTATTTCTTGCTAGAACATGTTTTCTCCTACTTTTCTTCTTCTGTTTTTTTTCTTTTCTTTTTTTAATCGCATTGCATTAAAATAAGAAAAGATTTCGCATTTCGCATAATCAACAGATTATGCGAAATGAACTCTTTGGTTTTCCTTTATTGTAACTGGGATGCAATTTCACTTTGAATTTTAATATCAAGAGTTTAAGGTTGAAGTTTTGAGTAACTTTCCAATTCAAGATCTGGATATAGTTATCCTGAAAAATGCAACGCTGTATATATAAGAAACAAAAATATTTATAAACTATAATACTACTGATCCAAATTAAATTAGCAAGGTCAATACTATTCCATTTTTAAAATTCAATATTTATTTAAATTTGATATAATTTTCTAAAAGTTTAGAAAATTATATCAAATATTAATGTTTAGTCTTGCGAATTCATTTCTTTCTGGAGTCGGTTTCAAGGAAACTGTTTTTATATAAAAATAAATAATGTTGCATCTATTAGCATAACTACATCCAGAAAAATTGCTTTCTAAAACATAAATTGTATTAAGTCGATTTTGAACACACTACAACTAGCATTCGTCTTAGGGTTCCGTGGTATTTGTGATGAAATTTGATCACGTTCAGACCTACCCTTAAAAAACTTAATTGAATTTCACGATCTTTAATTTCCTCCAATGCAATCTTTTGTCTTATAGTATTTTTTATTAATTTCTTACTAAATGAATATGTTAGGTCAATAATCGCAAAACTCATTTATTTCATTTACTTATGGCAGTAAAAAATGGTTTTTAGGTAGGCACTCGAACACGTTTATATTTTATGAAATGAAAAAATATATTAGATTAGGAGCATTAGGAACTTTAAATTATATATTGTACGGAACCCAAAAAGTAAATTATTAACTCGCAATTAGAATCTTATTCGATATCTTACACTCATACGTATAACGTCTTTTTTCATACACTCTCATACAAGAGATCCTTATATTTTAAAAGAGCAGAAAGGCTACTATTTTTTCAATACATTTTTCATAAAAAGTTTGTAGAAATACATTTTGGTATTATCTAAGTTTGCCACGAAATGTTTTCGCTATGGTTTTCCTTTGATGTTTTACGCGCCCTATTATGAACAAATTTGAGAATAGCGCCATCTTTTCGTGGCTAATGGTAACTGTTTGACCCATATAGCTGCCAACAAATGTCAACAGTATTATTTAAATAGAAATAATTGCAAAAAGGAGACGGTTCCCCTGATGGATAGTAATAACCGTCACTTATTGACAACTACGATAGTAGTGGTATTGTCTGTTTTGCTAAACTTCTTTGATTGAATTAAAACAAAGGGACTGTAAGTAAAAACTAGCGCCATCTCTTGATAGTTATAACTAAGCAAACTTTATTGAAACTATTTAAATGGTGCTATCGTTTAATTTACTAGTTTGTAATCAATTTTGACAGTTTCCAACCTATTATTAATTTTATTTTGTGAAATATTATTTCATTTAATATTGAAGTAACGTATTCGAAAGCACGAAAGAAAGATTTCAATAGTATGTCAAGAGGTGACGCCACAAACATTGTAAGCACGTCATCTCGAATCAAATAAAAGAAAAACATTAAAATGCGCCTAGAATAAAACACTATGTACTCACTATGGCGAGTTTAGAAGCTGACTTCATCAAAGTTGCTTTGAAGTTTTGAAAAGAAAGAAGATTTTAAGTTCAGATGGCGCCACTCGTCAAGTTCTCCCCAAGAGACATCACCATCGGGAAGTTTTCTATTGTTCTAAGAAAGCGTCAATTGTCACAATAACCCCAACAGATGGCACCACAGGATACAAGTTCTCTAGCTTTCCAAGATATCGCCACTTGTCACAGTCACTCCAACAGGTGTCACTGGTAGTTTTTTACTTTTTCAAAGTCTAGGCTCCAAGGTCCATATCGAAGCAATGCGACCTGGGATGTGAGTGTGGCGAGTGCGGCGCATGATGGTGCGGCCCGCCCAACAGCAGGCTCGGCAGGCAGGACTCTGTTAGAGCGCCCAACCCACCCAGAGACATGCTGGGGTCGCTCATTAAACCTGGGAAAAAAAATTCAGTTATTTTTTTTTATCTATCAATTTAGTACACTTTCACGGGTAGAAAATAATCAAGAAGTAGTATTCAACATCATCATCAAATTAAATCGAACTAAACCGTTTTCTACAAACTAAATATTGGTGGACATTTCACACTTCACCATCTATCCCAAACTAAGCAAAGCTTATACTAGGGGTGGCTGTCGTGGCTGATATATAAATTATATACTTTTTTGTAAATACATACTTATAATACTTAGAAACACCCAGTCACAGAAACAACCATGCTCAGCACACAACTGTTTGTCCTGGGTAGGGATCGAATCCACAACCTACGGCTTAGCAGTGTAAACATACGACCACCTGAGCTGCGCGGCTAGTCAAACTGCTGAGTCTAGGTTTCTTCTTGAGGGTCAATCTTTCCGGTACTGTGCCAGTCTTGGCCACTCTTTTCTTACTGCCTTGTCGATGTCATCAGATTTAAGTATTATTGTTAAACAATCCGGCTCCAATGTAATGCAGTCTGTTATAATGTATTCAATAGAACTTTACAAAACCACAAAATGGGTCAAGCGATACGCAGACTTAGTACGTGTCATTAATAAATATACATCCGTAAAACAATACTATATTAGCCAGCTAAATATTATGTCAATGCCCTAGCCATCACACATCATGCCGCCGGCGGGAGCATAGCTTATTAGTACTGCCATCTATGAAGATTACCTAGCAACTTTGCTACCAAGCGTCAAGTACAAGTTTACCTCGATTAAATAAAGGTTTACAGCGTAGCTACGAGCTTACGACACATAATTATAGATGGAGGCACAAGGTATTTACAGAGTTGTTATGAAGATTTTGTGGAGCCCTTTTTTCAATAGAAAACTGTCTTTTTTTTCATGTACTTGTTATGTGATTGAAATTATAAATGGTTAGGATTTTATCTGTGAAACATCTGATGCGGCGGGTTAACATTTTTATTTTTATTTTACCACAACTGCCAACCTTCACTTTGCCAACATGGTGATAAGTTAGTCTATTGGTGAACTTTCTCACTATGAGAAGCCAAGCCTTGGGATAATTTATAGGAATTAGAATGACTTATAAATATATTTTTAAGAAAAAAACAATATCATCAATTTTTGACAGTGACACTGTCACTGTCAAAAGTCAGGGCAAGTCAAAGTCAAAGTCAAGTCGGGGTCAGCTCTCAAAAATTAAGTCAGAATTTCCCTCAAGTCCTCACTAACTGTCTTACAGCATGCCAGGGAAGAGAAAATACTCATACATTCTAGTTACTTACTATTATTGTGTGTGAACCCGTTGGAGTCTGAATGATGCAGCATCGAGGAGATGTTCCTATCAGCCGCCTCTGCCACCACGTCGCTCAGGCACAGCTGGGAGGTGGGCGACGAGCAGAGCATCGGGTCACCTGACGGTCATCATGTGTTTATTGAATTAAAAGATATACATACTTCTTTTGGATACTATAGTATGGTCTGTACTTTAGTTAGACATTTATAATGACAGGACTTTCTCATGTAGGAAGTACCACAGTTTAATTGCAAGTTATTATCGCTACGCAGTAGTGTGCAATTTTATTACCCGGTGTTCCGGATATTGTACGGCGAATTTTCAAGTGATCTAGATATATTCATATTTAGCGTTTAGCATTTTAAGAGTTACAAGCGCAGTGCAGTGTCACTCAGAATTGTGATATTGAAAATTCTACTTGGCATTACATTCGAATTATACTACTTCTATCCACCCTAAGGTTGCCGGGAAGAAATCGCTCTATGCGATAAGGCCGCCTTTCTACTGTCGTTTAAGTTTATTGTTTATTTTAAGTTATTATCTGTATCGATGTACAATAAAGTTATATTCTATTCTATTAACAGATGTCACGCCTAAATGCGCGATATAATTATGTGTAACTAAGCATAATCTGAAAATTCTTAACCTTATCCTTACTAATATTATGAAAGTGACTATGTCTGTCTGTCTCACAGTCTTCTGTTTGTTACCTCTTCACGGTTATGATATGTGGCACAGAGATTCTTCAGGACCTGGAGAAGGACATAGGCTACATTGTATCATCATCACAGCTTTTCATCACTACGTCACAGGTGTGTACACACATAACCCGGTTAAATTGAGATGCATCTTTATAGAGTACCCCATGATGAACACACGTGTTACCTGACGTGACAGGGTTGTGGGAGTCATCGTCCATGAGATCCTCAATCTGAGCTAGGTTCAGCACGGCGTCCGTGTCTTCGCTAGACAGCAGCCCACGCGTGGGAGACACGCGCATCTGCAATAATACATACTGTCATTATTAAGGACCAGGATTATATGCAACATAAAAAGTTTGAAATATGCATGAAAAATGCGTAAAATATGCACGAAAAATGGGTAAAATATGCGTGACTATGTAACATAAATGATGAATTTTACATCTAAATCAGCATAAAAACAGTAAATTACGTATTCGTTCAAAATTTAGCAACTTTATAGACTATAGATAGGTACTATTATTACAATTTTAAAGTTCAATAAAAAAAAAGTATGAAAAGAAAATTTTTGCTGTTTCACTCGCGTATAAATTTAGTGAAAAGTCAGGTTCAAAGGTACATCAAGTAGTCGCAACATTGTGTAGTTTGCGTTTCATTTAGTAATATAATTTACACGTATTTATAAAATTCGAAAAAAAAAACTGCCATAAATAACCGTCGTGAAAAAAAAAACTTTTTCCAATTTGCTATTATAAAATTTAAAAAAGGTATTATAAGTATTTCTTTACTTCCTTCGAATTCAAACACTTCCCTTCGAAAACTTGAAACAATTCATTATCAGCATTTCTTACCTTAATATCCTTATGACTAAACAGGTTGTCTGGCACCTGATCGAGACATAGATCGGGCTCCAGACAACCCAGCGATAAGCCCTCCTCTCGACTGAGCGGTGAACACGAGCCCAGTTTCAGTCCATCTGAAAGAAAAAGAGGAAAAACATCATACTGTCCATCCAGTGTTCGTGAATGATACACGGGAGGTTTTTGGATTTATAAAGCAACCGTACTCCAACTATAGTTTCAAACATATTCGACGGTCTTTTTCAAAGTGTAGTTACGCGTGTATGAGATTGTTTTATATTTTATTGGAATGAACTGCATAATTGCCTAAGATGTGGCTTCGGCAGGCGGACTCAGAATAAAAATTCCATTACTCTATTAGACAATATCCTATTTTTTGTTGTACAATGTTTTCTTAAATGCAGTTTTATTTATGTCACTGCCCATTTCTTGCAGTACTACAGTTTAACATTGATATAATATGTGTAGGTTTGTATATTATTACGTATCAAAATTGTTAGTGGCAATGATAGAATATTGAAATCCGAAGTGAGTGACTTAATTGACTAAAATACATTAGGTATTTATAAATCAAGGGAAGGCAGGAAGGAAGGAAGACAGGGGTTGGAATCAGAAAGAAAATTGGGAAGACTGCCTTTGTAGAAGGTTTTTTTTAGAAAAAAAAACTTATTTCTTACTAGGTGGCGCTTCGGTCGTTTTGTCAAATGAATAAATCGGACGTATTACGTTAATTATAAATGATACAAATTTCAGAATATTTTTTGAAGACAGAAGTTTGCAGTATAATTTTTTTCAATCATGTAATAGTAAAAACAATGCAAATTACAATTGCAATGTATGGTTTGGAACGCACCTTTCATAGAAAGTTTAATTAAATCTATGCATGATGTTAAATCGGATTTTTTTTTTCTTATAGGACTAGCTCGCAGTGAACCAAGACAGTCTGATGATGATGATGAGGTTGGGTTACAGAGCATAAGTGTTTAGTCCATTTACCTAATGCGTCGAGCGCAGAGAGGCACTCGGTGGAGGGCATGTCCCTCAGTAGGTCCGGGGGCTGTTCTCCCAGCTCCATTAGTGGCGCCGGCTCTGTCTTCGGTAATATCACCTCCTGGGGAAATAAATATATTTAAACACGAATAATATTTATAATTTATACATTTTAAGTATTATAAAAAAAAAAGTATATATGTATTCTATCAACCATCAGGTTCACTTTGTTCATCGCAACTGCAGAGCAGTGTCTACACCTTGTTCAATTGTCTGCTAGACGTGACGTGAGCGTTGATGAGCTGTGGCGACCGTTTTGTTGTTTGAAATTACTGTTGTAGTTTATATTGAATTCTTTGACTTTGATTCATTTTGCATCGCTGTGGCATAAGCGACATAAGAGACTTTTACACGAAACCGAAATCAGCGTAAATTATGCGATTCATTTTAGACAACTGACAATTTGCACTCGTTTGCTCTCAGCCCTAATCCTGCCCTGCCCTGCTTACCAGCCTTTTTTTTTGTATAATTTAGTGTATTTTTAATTTATATAGAGATAATCATTAAATGTAGTTAGTTGGTTACCGGTATGTGCGGCGTGTGCGCATGCGGCGGGTGTGGATCAGGCGCGCTCTCCACGCCCGAGTCGTCCGTGTGCGGCGATGCCCACCCGCTGCTCTCACCCGACACAGGGAGTCCATGCACGCGCGCTAACCGCTCTAACTCCTGCAGATTATATTTCACATTATTTAATACTCATACACAATAGTACGTAAGCAACGAACTCCTCTTCACAATATACACGTCCATTGGTGTAGATTATACTAGGAACAAAAATCTTCATTATTTTTGGTTCTTTTCTAGAAGTTTCTTCAAAAATACGTAATTTGGTTTACTTCAATCGTGGATAATGTATTTTTTCTACTTATTTTGTTTAAAAAGCCAAATTATGAAACTAATTTTGATGAGATTTTTATAGGACCAATGTAAATTTTTGTTTGAAAGTAAATAAAAAAAGTAATAAAAGTAGAAAAAGGAAAAATAAATTTCGACCTCCGTTTATAAATAGTTACTAATTTACGCGTTACGGTTGAAAATGGGAATTGTCTTTATTTATAACAAATATATATATATATATATATATATATATATATATATATATATATATATATATATATATATATATATATATATATATATATATATATATATATCTGCCTAAACTACTACAACACAAAATTATAGTTAAAAAAAGTGTAAAAACCGACTTCAAAATACGCAATTCGTTTAATTTGATGACTAACTTTTTCAGTTATTTTGTTACAAATAACAAGTACTAAACCGATTTTGATAAAATGTATACGGGACTACTTCTGAAGTAGGTCATTCACCAAACAAAAAGAATCATCAAAATCAATTCATAATTGACGAAGTTATCGTTGATCGAATATCAAAAAAAAAAAAAAAACTTTCAAACAAAAAACAATTGAGAACCTCCTTTTTGGAAGTCGGTTAAAAAATGTCAATGCTGATGCTCATGAAATAATAATTAAAGCCAAAGTATAACTTACCTGTATTCTAAGCATTAATTTCCTATTATGTATTTCTATTTGTTTCCGCCTCTGCTCACTCTGTTGCAGTCGGTTAACTTCGTCTCGGAGACACTTGATGTAGTCCACGCTGCTCTTCAATATGGTGCCTTTATTCGGTCTCACGTCCCGTATCACATCGTAGAATGGATCGTTTGTTTTGGGTAATAAGGTTCCTAATTCCTTGATGCGGTCGTTTATGTTGAAGCGACGACGGCGTTCGACTGGAAAGAGAAAGAAATATAATTAATAAACAAATTAGAATAGGTGTGTTTTTCCCTGTGACACTAATAAATGCCAGACAGACCTCACGGCTTTTACAACTTCGCAACGAAAATCGTTATTTCCGTAAATAAATTACCTACTCTATATTCGAATCCACAAATTCTATTGGAACAAAACCTTTCAAAAAGATAACATTGGCAAAAAAGATCATCAAATTATTGATGATATAAAATCATATTTTTTTACATATTTTATTTCGTGAAACAACTTGTAACCTCAGATTAATTCTACGTTATGTCAAAATACACGACATTTTAGTGTTACTTTCAGTTTTGACCATTCTCGAAGCAGTGTTAACAATTTTAGAATTTTAATTTGCCTCATAAAATAAAAAACTACTCACTGATATTATGATTTTCTTTCTTCTGCCTATCCTTGGCTAGGGCGTGAATGTCAGCGTCTGTGAGTAAATTGTAGCCGCCTGATTCCAGTCCTGGTGAAGAAATACACTGCTCGAGTCAAAATCGTACAAAAAAAAAACAGATAAAATATTCAAAAAATATCAAAAATAAATAGCTCAAAAGAATTCAGCTCTTCACCGAACTGGCTGTACTAGAGACGAATAAATCTTTCGTGCCATTGCATCTCGATTTTTATTTTATAAGTGATACTCCAAAAACACAAACACTTTTACACTTTCATTGTACGTAGTTACGTACCGCTAAAGTGCGGAATATAATTGCCGAATAAGTGTATAGAAATAATATGTGTCTATCAATCGCAAGTGAATCAATTTTCAACTTCTAAGCAAGCGCAGTTTATCATAGACCCCAATGTTTGATTAGGATCAGGCGAGTTGGCACTCAAGTTCAAGCCTTTCGCAGATCAATTTCGAGGTCTGCAGCTTCTATTTTAAGAGATATTCTATAAAGTAAGGACATGGAAAGATTTATTCAACCATATCGGGCAAATTAGATCAACACTTGTTACAGTTCAGTGCAGTCAATGCAGTTGTAATACACACGTGTGATGCTGTGATTTAGGTCGCAGCAACAGGATGTCATCAAAATAACAAACAATACAAACTCATATTGAAGCTGTCCATCTTTTGTTGGTCTTTAACAACTTATATGAAGATTCCATCGATGACATCGAGCTGAGTACCCACATCGATGCTGAGTCAAAACCATCTACCATTCATGTGAAGAACTCTGAACTGGAAGAACGTCTGCCCTCACTCCATGTAATGTTATACAAATGATGACAATACTAACTCATATTGTGGTTATCCTTTTTCTGTCGGTCCTTAGCGAGCTCGGCGTCAGAGAGCAGGTCCCCGGCGACCGAGCTGGCGGCCGACGGGGGGCCCGACGACGAGAGCGGACCTGCCGAACTGTCGAGGGATAGGATGTCGTCTAGGAACTCGTCAGCCTGGAAAAAAACGACTCAACCTTTTTATTTGAGCAGAAACATACACGTAATCAATGAGATTTTATCTATAGAGAGGTTATACTCATTGAATATGAAGTAAAAGCATGCCAAATCTTAGTTCTCAGCATTTTCGAGGATAAGAATACATCCTTAAGGCCTTTTAGCCTTATATATCTTGGTGTTGCACTTTCTAAACACACATGATAGCATTGTTACTGTTCACAAGTCAGGACACGCGTCTAACAGCATTGCCCGGGCGATTACCTTACTCGACGCTTGCCACGCAGAGCCGGGGAAAACCTATCTACGTATAAATACATCATTACACTTAATCAACTACAGATATGTTTTCACCGGCTGAACCCTTTATAGTTACCGAACTAATTAACAAGAAGAAAGCTGATAACTGGTTTACCTGATTATAAGCGATAACTTTTCCTTATAGAAATCAATATTAGTGATGTCACTGAGGATCTTTCGTTTTTGCTAATTTTATACTCACTTCAGAGTTATTAGTCCCTACAGAGCATAGTCCAGGGCTGAGGAGGCTTGAGGCAGACGCTCTGTCTGGGGAGGAGCCCCCTCCACCGCCTAGCTCAGGCGCTGAAAGGGGTGGTGCACCACGGCTAGCTGCTGACACCTGGAACAAGCGAACATGAGTTTATTAGCTGGAATAGTTTACAGTGCGAAGGTAAAACGATGGGCAAAACTAAAAAGACGCCTATGCTCTATGATGTCCTGGTACTTTTGCTTACTAGTAGATATATGGGTAGAAAGTATTAAAATGCTTATCACTGTTTTTTGCGCTTACCATCAGGTGAACTAGATATTCAGCTAATTCAAATAAGATCTCATTTATCTTTGACAAGTTCAGTCTTACCCATAATCCCAAATATTTTAAGAGGCTGTAACTGTCAGTAACAAGAATCAATAATCGGATTTAGATGAGATCAGTGAGCACGGATGAGATGTGAAATGAATCACTTTCTCTTTACTGTATTATGAAATTCTTGCATCTCGAAGCCCTGTAATTTCTAACCTTGTGCGGTATTTGACTTAAAATAAAAAAAAACTAGTAAATGAAGATAAAGGCTAATCATTTGATAACTATCACGATAAAAGTATTTAATTATTGAATCACAAATACTATCATAGTGTTGATACCCATCTGGCAATGTAAGCCACCCTGGCTTCGAATGTCCTGACAAGTTCATTGATAAAGTATCAATAAATCTAATTATTGATATGATTTGATAAGATTAGATTTTTTGAGTTATCATCCCAACCTGGCGCATGTAACTATGAGGAAAGAACATAAATGTAATAATTACCTAACAATTTATATGTATAATGTATATTTCTATATTACCTAATACAGCCTAAACGGCCTGAATTATTTTGATGTGACAGGTGTTAGATTCATCTTTACTTTTCTAGTGTCATCACTGTATTTTGTGCACAACTCTCGTGAAAAATAAAATTGCACTTTTTGTGACCTTACGATAATAATCGTTCCTAGGCAGTCGGGTATTTTGTTTTCCTTCTTACATGGGTACTTATTGATTTGAAAAAAAAAAAAAACCCGCTTAAACGATTAGTGCCTTAATTAGTTTATTAGGATGGCGTCCAACTTTCCTAACTCTCCTAAATTAAGGGTAGTACAAATCTTTTAGTTAAGTGACTGACCTGTGTTTGCGGTTGAAAAGATTCACTGAGGTACTGTCGGACCTGGCTCTTCTGTTTCTGTATCACGTGATACCTGGTGGGGTTCTCCAGAACTGTTCGGACCTGGAACATATAGTAAGTTTGTTATCGTGTCATCAAACAGAGTTTATGTAAAGTGATATCAATTAAAACATGATCTATTGATTAATAGAGTCTGCCTTGAGATGATCAGGTATTACGCTAAATAGTATCGTTATTTATTACAACATCCGTAAGTAGAGTTGATTTAGGTGTACCTATGTATGAGAGGAGGGTTTAATTGGACGTATTGGTCCGACTATTTAGGTGTATGTATGAGAGGAGGGTTTAATTGGACGTATTGGTCCGACTATTTAGGTGTATGTATGAGAGGAGGGTTTAATTGGACGTATTGGTCCGACTATTTAGGTGTATGTATGAGAGGAGGGTTTAATTGGAGGTATTGGTCCGGCTATTTAGGTGTATGTATGAGAGGAGGGTTTAATTGGACGTATTGGTCCGACTATTTAGGTGTATGTATGAGAGGAGGGTTTAATTGGACGTATTGGTCCCACTATTTAGGTGTATGTATGAGAGGAGGGTTTAATTGGACGTATTGGTTCGACTATTTAGGTGTATGTATGAGAGGAGGGTTTAATTAGACGTATCTATTGGTTCGACTATTTAGGTGTATGTATGAGAGGAGGGTTTAATTGGACGTATTGGTTCGGCTATCCTTACAGAACCTCCTGTGGTCTTCAGTTGCTAAATTGTTTTAAGAGTCCGTAGTTCAACTATCGTCCGTCTCGCTCGCGCATACCCACATTTTTGAAGATACAACATGACTGGATGAACTTATACAAAATTGTCGTTTTGTAAAACTAGAAAATAACATCACAAACAAATAATCGATAAAAAAAATAATTTGGTCAAAATGATTTTTATGTATAAAAATTACATTGGATCTTGATGAAAATTATGAAAATTTTTGTCGAATATTTGTGATGTTGTTTTCTACTTTTATAAACGACGATTTTTTATAAGTGCATGGAGTCGTTTTATGTCTTAATAAATGTGGGTATGCGCGAGCGAGACGTACGATGGTTGGACTACGGACTTTTAATAAATATTTTTTTTTAATTTATCATTAGTACCTTCGGTTAGGTTCATCACCAATTACATAAAAATATAAAATAAGAAATATTCATGTCAAATTAAATAACATGACTTAAAATAACACGACTGGCCTTGTGGCTCAGTTGGTAGTGTGTTTACGTCTACCTGCTGAACTGAAAGGTCGTGGGTTCAATCCCCACCCAGGGCAAACATTTGTGTGTCTTGTTGTTTGTTATGTGTCTGGGTGTTTCTATGTATCATATGTATATATTTACAAAAAAAAAGTATATATGTATTCTATCAGCCATCTAGTTCCATAGTACAAGCTTTGCTTAGTTTGGGCTAGATGGTGTTGTGTGAAATGTCCACAAATATTTATTATTTATTTATTATTACTATGTATAAATATGAATAGACCGACCTGTAACACCTGTGGCGGTAATTCGACGTGCGGCGCAATCCGAGGCACCTCCGCCGGCGAGGACTTCTTCTTCTCCTCATTGCTCTTTGATTGCCCTGCTTGCTGGTTCTGGAATAACAATACAGTCACGTTATCAAATACATTTTTAAATGCAATCTTTCCAACTGTCAAACCTCACCTTCGTATTGGTCTTCGCAGAGAGAGAGAGAGAGAGGACAGATTAGAATATAAGTAGAATTGGATATTAGGAACTAAATTTGCAAGACCGAGACAATAAAACTCAGCCTGGTAAGATGATTCTAACATACGAGTAGAACATAGTTTTGTTTAGGCATATTAGATTTGCTCACAACGCTCCCAGTTTTTTTATTCTCCGTTACTTTACAGTCACTTAAGTCAGTTTACAGTATTTATATGTTTTGCACCCGTTTTAGTCCCAAACGTAGCCTCTATTTAAGCATATGAAGAAGATTATGACATCTATATATCTCAGTTGTTATTATCCAGGTTTCTTTTGACGTATTGAGTAAAGCTTTTCTTTTAACTTTAAAGCTTTTGTTTCACCTGTTTATCATGACATGTTGGAATCCATGTTAGGATTGCCTTAGATCCGTGAAGACATTTATTTACATTGTGATATCGCGCAAAAACCTGAAGATTATCGGTTTCATGCTAAATAACACTAATTATAATCAACAACAAATGTTTCAATGTTATTGCAAATTTAGACGACGAAACAGATATACCTACATACATGCTTATTCTATGTAATTAACATAGACATCATAGACAAAACATCATAGACTGCAATATTGCTTAACATCAGGAGGATTGCCGGTCAAATGCACACCTAAAATAAAGGATCTCAGCTTAGACGATATTTTGATGGACCTAAATATTCTTCAGAGTGTATTTGATGGCATTTCAAGTAAGGTTGAAGAATCCAGGTCATGGCCAGATAATAAAAAATAGAGTTGAACGATTTGGAAAAAATTAGAGACTAAAAAGCTGATGGTAACGTCCAAAATAATTGGTAAGTTAAAGGCAAGGTAGGAAAGAATGGCATTTAGTATCGAATATTTGCTCTATCTCTTTGCTTCGACAGTGTGTTATATTGAAACAAAGCTCTCCGCAAAAAGAGACAACGTGGTATTGCTAACTGATACAGCAGTGCTCTCTTTCACTTGCTGCATCGCGTAAAACGCGCGTAAAAATACCACATTTTTTGGAAAAATAAAATCGAATGCGGAAATTTTAATTATCAAATAATAAAATAGTTATTTGTTATACAAGGCTGCAAAGTTGGCTTTTGGTGCGAGTACTTGTATTGAAACCTGAGCAAGCGAAGGATTCTAGGATTGAACCACGATCGAAGCAATTGGTTCAAATATATAATCCTGAGCGTAGCGAGGGTTTCAAAGGTACGAGAGGCAAAATAACTTTGCTGCCGAGTGAAACAGACAATTTTTCACCTCACTACAGCGAGGAAAACGCTAGGTGCAATTCAGTCCAGTGTTGCCACCTGTGACTGGCCAGTGCGATTATTAAAAGAAATGAGGTTGGCGCACTGACATGAAATAAGTATTTAATGCATTTTTAGTGGACTTGCGGTATAGAAAAGTATGAAATAGAAAGGTTCGAATTTTAAAAACTCTTTCCACGCTACCGGACAAAATGCACTTTTGCACTCAGATTTCTAATGACAAACAGAATCTTTACGAGGTTGTGAGGTGAAAATTGATTTGCCGGATTTACCTCGTCATTAAAACATAGAGGCGTTATGATTATGAGTCACTGCGCGAACATAGCAAAAATCAGAAAAGTATCATCAATTCAACACTTTACTTCTCACGTCCTGCAGTTGTTATACAGATATTAATCGAAATGATGATACTACCACTGATTCAGAATCAATTGGTAAAAGTAGTTAAACATGCGTCAGTGATGATGCACCGAATCAATTACTTTTCAGACACAAGACAAATCGTCAATTGATCTGATTTGTTGCAGCTGACGGTTTCAGGTTTCAGCCAGATCCAGACAGACTGGACATTTATTCTCAAGAACACAAGGTTCATTTCTGGCATGATTGGAAAGTTGCGCTTGCAATCCAATCTATCAGGTTATGCTGGATTGTAGTGCAGCAATTTCTTTTCTTTTTATTGTTTAACTGGCTAGTATTTTCACCGCACATAACCATAACCAACCTAATATTAAATAACTAAGTGAGAAAATAGAAAACTAAAATAGAAACGACGTACGTGAAGTTGCCGACTAGTTTCATGGGTGGTCACTTGTATATCTAAACAAACCCAGAGAAAGTAACAATTGGATGATGATCTATATTTTTTATACAAAACAGATCTACGGTAGGCCATCAACTCGTCTCATAGTACGGAAGTGATGATGCTGTCGGAGATGGATAGTGTATAGTAGTAGAAGGAAAAGCTGGTGTTCCGAGCGTTGCTTCAGGCAAAGAGTTGCCGGTTTAGTTCCATGGAGATCTAAGTGTCTTCCGCAAGGCACAGGCCACGTCGTTTTATTAAGTAAGTATCACATATAAGAAAGATTTGACTAGCGTATCATCATCAGTTGCTGCACATAGTATGTACTGATGTACTCACTTGTAAAGACTCTTTGCGCAGCTGCTCCTGCGCATGTTCTCGCATCAACTGCTGCTTGAGCTGTGTGCGAGACGTCGGCGTGAGGGTCTTGAATGTAGGCGGGCTGGAACAACGGACAAATTGAACTTTAACTTCTGATCTAGTATTACTGATATACGTAAATTATCATAATGGACTGAAATAATTTATACAAATAAACAATAATAAAAATTACAATTAAATTACTTGTACAATTAATTAATTAATTAGTTAATTAATTATTAGTGGGTTTGAGCATTTGGATTATCTTTAGACCTTTATCGGTCTGGGGTGATCGATGTGCTTTTTGTGTAGTAGTTTAGTTAGTTGGGTCTGTATATTGTTGTGTTGTAGTTAAGAAAGGCGCTTGCCATAAAAAAAAAAAAATTAGATATCTGACATTTAAAACACTATTTCAAAATATCACGGTTATTCCCTACATTAGGATCATTTATTAACGGGATATTTGAAACAACCGCAAACAATATGTAGTGTGTATGTATATCTCATAGGTAAATAGATACTTCTCGTTTCCATTTTAATCTGTAAGTAGGATTAGAAAGATGTCATAGTATGTATTAGAATTATATTTATTGTTAATAAGTAGTGTCTATAATATAAATGTTAAAATATATACTGACAATTGTTATTGTATGTTCGTAAAGGACAAAACTGTTGATACTTATTAATTATTATAACATTGTACACAGTTTATACAATAAATATTTTCTGATTTCTTACGGTAAATATCCCTGTTCGACTATTGTCCGTCTCGCTCGCGCATAAAACATCTTTGTAGATTTTTAATGATTGAATGAACTTATTAAAAAAAACGTTTTACCAAACACTAGAAAACAACAACACACATTTTCAACAAAAAATATTTTGTTTCAAGTTAATTTTCATACCTGAAAAATATTTTAACCCCCAACCCAAAGTTAAAGTTGTTATAAGTTTGACGTGTATTTCAGTGTATCTGTATATGTGTCTGTGGCATCGTTGCTCTTAAACGGATTGACCGATTTTGATCTACTTTTTTTGTTTGAAAGAGGATTTTATGGAGTGTTCTTGGCTATGTTTCATCAAAATCAGTTCAGTCTTTTTTGTTGGGGGTTTTTGTGTTGTCTAAACTTATATTTGTTACGTTATTAATTGTTGGTATGCGCGAGCGAGCCGGACGATGCCCAAATTGTAATACGCGGACTCACTCTTGTCTGAATTTAGACCGCATGGATACAATTACTACGATCAAATAGTATCTTTACTAGTACGTATGCGCATGCGTGTCTGATATTGAGTAGAATTAACGGTCAGGGTTGACTCGTTGCAGGCACGATATACCTAAATATGTACTCGTACATATGTACATGCGGGCACATGGTCACTGTATCAAGTAGCTTGTTACGGATGTAAGCCACTGCGTGCACGAAGAGTGACGAGCGCAGTGCATTATCTACTCCATAGAGTTGTGTGATAGCTTAGTTAGTTTTATGCCGAATTTTTAATGACGTTTGCACTGCTCTTTTGAAGAAGACCATCGAATGCGGTTGAAGCTTTAAACGCATATTTCGACTCGAAACAGACGTGAGTGACCCGTAGTTTTTATTTAAAAATGTGTGAAAATCATGTTACTTTCCATAGTAAACAAAGGCAGTTTATACAGAAAATTGATTAAAAATATATTTTATTCGAACTTCTTATTTATTACTTAGTAAATACTAATCTATGGGAAGGTTAGGTAGATGCTCTTAGCTATATTCCAAGTACCAATAACATGTTTTTTCTGCTTTCCCCCGAACCATGCAGATATTTGTGAATTCTCTCCGCGCGCGGCTCGATTCGTATGCGCGTGCGCATCCCATACCGTGTAGCGGCTTGTTCTATTGTGTACCGAGCGTAACTGTCCCTTGTCATGAGGACGGTTATGTAATATGAATTTTATATTTGAAACGATATGAAATGTAAAAGTTCAACGAAATTCTGAACACAGGTGTTTAGCATTTGTCACCAAGTTGCACGATGTTACATTCTAGGACGGAGCGCCACTCTTGAAGAAATATATTCACTCTACCCTTTAAAAATTCCAAAATTGTAGCTTTCAAGAAACTGAAAACCAGTAATGTATCAACGTGGAAGGGTGTGAGTTCCTGACCAGCTAGCTACTAAGCTACAAACCTTTTTTTTTTCAGCACGGCTACCTTACGTAAACCAATTTCCATACCAAGCTATATGTTTCTATGAACCACACTGAGCTGTGGTGAAATACTTAGCCTGATCATAATAAATAGCTCTATGTTGAATAAAAATATTTATACAAATCTTTTGTATTTTAATGATTTAAATAACGGTTATTTATGATTATGTCCATACACAACGAGGGTATTTATTCAATAAATGATTATATCTACGTCTGACCCGAATGCACGACGTGATCATGACATGCTAAAAGCACAAGTTTATGCCTTTATAATAGCAATATTGAACATTATACTGCTATAAAACGAATAGATTTTGCTTGAAAATATCATTCTTAAAATGGAGATCACGTGTCATTAAGGGGCAGAACACGGTAACCTATCTATAACCCGAAATACATTTGTTCGAATCTTACTTGCCCGAATCAGTTTCATAGAACTGCCTGATTCTAAATGTTTTACTCGACTCGAGTTTTTGATTTCAAAAGTTTGATAGCCGTTTCCTTTGCCCGAACAGTTATTAGGTTCTGTTATATTATAATCAGAAATCTTCTTAATTACAAAGGTAAGTTTGTCAGATAGATGAATTATTAATTAAGATTTATTTTTATTATACACATAAACTTTCGTATTACTAAGATTTGGTTATCAGATAAGTTGTCGAATGAGCTTTCGGGATTCGCGACATAGTACCTACTAAAATTTATTTTAAAAATAATGGATTTCGTTTTCGAGAAAATTATATTCGTATTTCAATTTCACAATACGTATTATAGATAGGTAACTGCAGAACTCCTGCCCGGTGCTATGTATCCTAAAATGTATATATTAAAGTAATCTAGCCATCAGATTCCCTTAGTACAAGCTTTCTTAGTTTAGGGCGAGACAGCGTTGTGTGAAAACCAATACATATTTATTTGTCTCCAAACAGCTAACGTTTGCTAAGGCCAAGAAAGTCTCCTTGGCATCCAATCTCATTAACCAAAAGTGGACCCTAAGTACCGTCACCAGAGAGTCGTTTCGTCAATTAATTTCGAATTTAGGGCGCGTACTCACGAAATCGCGAACCGACATGTGACCAGGGTACAGATGGTGCGTTCGCGAAATTAAAAGGTCGTACAAGTATGTGTAGAGCTCGAATTATGTGGTGCCTTGGTTGCCTGGAAGAGATCGCTCTTAGCGATAAGGCCGCCCGTTGTTACAATAATGTAAAATTATTTCCTTTGTACTTGTTTTTGTTAATTTTAAAGGTTTGTCAATAAAGAGTTTATCTATCTATCTATCTATCTATGTGCTGCTCTGGCTGGAAGGTCAAACCTGAACGTAGTATATAGCTAGAGGTAGCTGAACTTCCAAAACCGCATTTGGCAATGCCACGCGGTTGTTATTCTGTTATTATATCAGATGTTCAAATTAAGGTCGAGATTGAAGCACGCAGCTATCTCTCTCGCGCATCACAACATTTTTAAACATATAAAATCATTGAGTACGCATATTAGAAAAGTTAGAGGCGAATTTATTTAATTAGATAGGAGAAACATTTTAAAATTATATCTGATTAAAAAAAAGTTTTAATCAGATATAATTTATACTGCCGACGGAATTAGAATAAAACATATATTTTTTAATTCCTCAGCCAATTTAAAAGATATCGAAGTAAAGCTTGTTTTTAAATATTGATCCTATCTAAATAAACTCAGAATTAAACACGTATGAAACGTGATTAATTGTGTTTCAGTTTCTTCTAAGTACGCGAATTGTACCGAAAACCATGAAATATGTCGCCTTTTTGTGTTCAGTAGAAAAGTCAGAAGGTGGGGAGGATGTTCATCCTTTGATGTACATAGCACACTCACCAAAATATACCAGTTAAATAATAATAGTTTTAAAAAAAAACTTTAAAAACACACTTCAATTTATTGTATTGTCATCGGTCCTCGATAAGTCTACAAAGTTTGAATGAAATCTGACCGTTTCAAATGGATCAAAATCAAGTCCAAAGGAGTCGGTTACAAAGAAACAAACAAACATGCATACATGTGAATCTAATAAAAGCGTGTTAAAAACTGATAAACCAACAACTTTGCGACGATGTCCGAAGTTTTAGACATTATCCGTAATTATGACAATATTTGAAGATCCCTCTCAATCCGTACAATAATTTAACATGCACGTAAATGTAAACATGTTATTGTTTACCACCATAAGTATTACAAACTTAATTCACACAAATGAAACTCTTAAATACAAAGTGATAAGTGACAAAAATGCTTAGCATCATCACGCGCCGAGGTATATGGTCAAGTGTAACAAAATCGTGACAACCGTTCACTTACAACGTATTAAGTGTATTTTCATTGAAAACGCAGAAAACTAAGGTCTTGTACACAAGGCTTATGGAATCTTTGCAAGGTGGGCTTCATTATTTTATTCATTATTGTAGGTAAAGAGATGGAGAAATATTGTATTGTTTTTTTCATTTAAAAATAAACTTATTTGACTTAAATGTATTATATCGTATCTTGGGAGAAGATGCTTAAACTAACACACAAATAAAGATGAAGTTTTAAGGGTGGATTTTAATTTTCTGTTAAGGCCACGCTTACCCGCAAAAGCAAAAAACAGCTTTTTGAAAATTTACACAAAATACTTGTACTATTAGTTCAAGCTCAAATTTTTTGTATGTAAAATGTTGATCTGTTGGCTAGGGTTCTCCGAGTACAAAACACGATTGCTGAAAAAAGTCTCAATAGCTTTATTTTTTGAAAAAAATATGCCACTTTATTTATTTTTTAAATTAACGATTATTATACTTAGCGGCAAATAACTTGAACAACGTTTTATCATGCCCTCTCTTTTGTTTTCGTCGAAAATAATAGAGAGGGCATGATAAAACGTTGTTCAAGTTATTTGCCGCGCACTATGCATATGCATACCTAGTCCAATCGGTCTTTTTGGAAATCCATGGGGGAGGCCTATGTCCAGCAGTGGACTTCTTATGGCTGAGATGATGATGATGATATATACCTATTTTTTTTTCATACTTTGTTTATTAAGATTTTTATGATATATGTTCTTCGTTATAACAACTTGACTTTTTGCTAAAGATAATGCATCAGTTTTAGGTAAGTACTCATAATGTCTCAATTAATTTTTATTTGAGTAAAATATGTATGATAGTACTAAAATTAAAACTAGTCAAGAGGAATAAGAAAATATAACTTAACTTAACTAACTTATTAGTATTTGCAAAATATGTTGCAATATTGTTATACATTTTTCGGTATTAGGTGCATGAATTTCAAAATACAAGTGCCCGTATTTTGGAATTCATGCACTATAGATAATGCACCGATTTTAGGTAAGTACCTACTCATGAAGCCTGTCTAAAGTACGATAGGACTATATTAAAACTAGTTAAGAGGAATAAGAAAAAATATAAAGTAATTTATTTATATTAGTATTTACACAATACGAGTATGTTGCAATAGGGCACTTGAATTATGGAATTCATGCACCTCTAAAACCGAAAACTATTTATGGCTAATGTGTAGTAATGTGTACCTATTAATTTTAATATTATATTTAGTAGCCGTTATTTTTCCATGTAAAATAAAATAAAACTTGTCCCACGACTTTTTCCAAGAACTCACTCAATTTCTTACATTTGTTGCAATGTGTCTTAAATATACACAATTAAAGTGCTTCGACTGAGGCCACTGAGGGACAATTCAGTTAAATAAGTTTTTATTTCCTATCTATCACTAAAAGGTGGTCTGGGCATGAGTGAAACAGAAAATATACTAACTTTTAGTCCGAACACAGATGAATGCACAAACTAAGTATTGTGATATTGTTGTCCTGAAAATGTAAGTCCTGAAGACATCGTATTTGTGATTTCCATAAGCGGTCTGCTCGCGTGACAGCCCACTTAGAAGCGCCTCGAGGTCGCGCAGTGACGGTATTACATGTTGAATGCCGCATTATCTTCGGCAACTCGGTAAGTATTTCAGAAAAATATGCAAAAGAAAAATATATTCTCCATTTAGTACTAATACCTTTTTTTTATTATAGTTAAAAAAAAAACTGAAAAAAACAGCGCAAATTCGTTTTAAAACCAAACTACCGAACCTATTCTGATGGATTTTTTATGAGACCAAACTGAAAGTACCTTTCAAACAAAAATATAATATAATAATTTTTCAAATTGGTTTATAAATTACGCAGTCATGGGGTAACATACATTAAACAAATAATATAGCCCAATCACGAGGCTAATTACAAGTTTTCGCTTAGAGATGGGAAATAAATGAAATAAAGCTTGAAACCTTAAAAAACATTAAACAAAGCTTGTACTATGAAAACCGGATAGCTGATGAAATATTTTTTTTAAATGTTGTGGTGTAATTTACATTTAGTCACTTTATGAGTTCTTTATAAAAATTAAACCTAGTTTATGAATTACATCAGCGGCACACACTTCGCTCCGGTTTCCTTTCGATTAGATAAATTGTACTATTTACATGTTTGTAGTACAGAAATCTCATAAACGCCAGATAAGATAGCTCCAAATCTTTCTGACACTCCGTATTTACAATCTATTGTACTCAACTTGGGTTTCTACAAGGCTACATATATAAAGATTTTCCATATTTCAGTCAAGTTTCTTCAGATATGGAATATTTTAACAATGACGTTATGAATACCATATAACTATGAATAATCATTATTATAGAGTCAACATAACTGTAGTTAAAAAAACTGAAAACCGACTTCGAAATACGTAATTCGATTACTTGGATGATATGTTTTTTCAGTTATTTTGTTATAAAAATCAAGGTACTGAACCAATTTTGATCAAATTTATATGGGACTACCTCTGAAGTATGTCCTACCAAACAAAAAAATAATCATAAAATCAATTCATAATTGGCGAAGTAATCGAATTGAGATTCTTCTTTTTGGAAGTCGGTTAAAAATAATACACAAGTAGATACACATAATGCATTGCAAATATGAGACATAGACAGTCAAATAAGTCTACAGTATTATAGTAGTGTGTGGCGCGACACGCGCTTGGACATTTTGTAAGTTAGTCTTCTTCATCAATTACGAGTGTAAACCTCAAGTTTTCGCCTTGAATTTGTACAGCGAGCAGTCTATTTATTATCTGTTAATATACCATTACGAAACAACAAAAGTTAGATTATTGTAAAACGCGTAGTACTGTTCCAATTTTGTAATTTCATAATCCCAGATAAATGTAATACCACATAACTGGATTACAGGTCTCTACAAAAATATTAATAATTATCTAAAAGCCGATTAATTAGCGAAAAGTTTATCATAGCTATCTATGATTATGCTTTGGATTCTCCCACAAAATTACTTGATAATTACTAGTCTGTTTAAGAGTATGTAGTTCGACCATCGACCGTCTCGCTCGCGCATACTAACATTTTTGATGATATAAAATGTCCGGATGAACTTATAAAAAAAATCGTCGTTTAGCTAACTAGAAAACAACATCAAACTTTCGTCAAAAATTCAATTTGATCATGAGTGGATCTAAGTTAATTTTCATTCATCAATATATTTATTATATTCATCAGCCATAAGAAGTCCACTGCTGGATATAGGCCTCACCGTGGATGGAAGTCATTGAAACGCTTATAATTAAAAATTAAAAAAGTCCATATCTTGAAAACTACTGAACCGATTTTAATAAAACTTACAATAACTCCTAAGTTGAGAGATAATTTATTTAATAAAAAAAATATTTCAATTTCAAGATATTTTTTTCTAGTTTCTGCGTAATAAGTGGACAAACATAGATACACTTATGAAATTTGGCACATATGTTTAGAAGCTAGTATAGACTAAAATATCCAAAAATTGTGCAATTCTGATAATATTACATGCACACAGGTCGAATTGATAACCTCCTTTTATTGAAGTCGGTTAAAAATAAAACGACAACACGTTTCCATGACGTTCCCGCCAAAAACTGCAATAGTAAATTATTTCATTTAGTTCATTGGTTCCACAAACAAAGAAGATTCATGGCCTATGTCCAGCAGTGGATTTCTTGTGGCTGAGATGATGATAATGAATGAGCAATGAAGTAATGAAACTGCATTGACCGTCATCGCTTCATCATCCTGGGACATCGTGACATCAATTCAAATAGCAGTATTTCCTTTGACTAATCGCTGGTAATCCGCTACAATTACTGCTTTGTAAGCTTTCTTATGAATTAGTAGTTGGTTGTAATCTTAATATGTTTGAAGACCTAATAACACTTAATGTACGTAGTCATCTTTGACGCTGTTAAAATTGCCCGCATCGTCGTCAAACAATTCTGCTTTAGTATATTTGAACTGTACCACTTAGATCTGCTGCATTTAATTTATACAACAGAATACGTAGAAAGTATGTTATAATAATAATCAATTTATTTCAAGCCACTGGGGCCCATATTACAAAATGGAGATATTATAATTAATCAATTAATAATAATCTAACACATAAAAGGCCAATAAATAAAATTAAATATATAAATAATCCAATTACTAACAATTGTAAAATCAAAACAATGATAAATAATTAAATGTCACTAATAAAAAGAAAAGCAAATATTGATCAAATAAAAACAAATTAATTAATAAAACAAATTAATTAATAAAACAATAGTTATGTATGCTATATTCTTTATTTGTATTTCAAGTTTTATGTTTCTGGTGTAACCAGCAAATGCATGGAATAATCTGCTGGCTTCCTAGTTTCCTGAGAGATTTATTCTATAACAGTTTAAGACTTGAATAGGTATATACTTAGTCTACTCACTACTACGTCATATTTTGACCACTTATTTTTTCACAGGCAAGTTAGTAGTCCGAACGTGAGCTTTCAAAGTTACAAGAATTTGAATACACTGCCCAAGATCAACAGCAAAAGCTACAGATTCAAAAGCAGACATTCAAAGTTTCGCGAACATGAAGAAACCATGTAAGGTCAAGAGCAGAATCCATGCAAGGCCTACATTTTTCCAACGTCATCCCAAGACGGCCATCCCGCCCATTGCGTGCTGAACCAGGTGACGTCACAATCATCACCCAGCACGTGCAATCATTACCGTAATGACGGGAAACGGCGGCTTCCGTGTGCGAGGAATGACCATCATTAACGTCAGGACCGCTGGCAGATGAGGGACGTGTGAAAACAAACTGAAAAACAGATGTGCTGATCTGTGGAAAAATTCTCCAATGGTAACTGGGAATCAGTTGAACTGTGAGAATTTTCTGCAAACAAGACAGGGGTGATTTAACTGTGAACGCTACTTGAATGGATCTTCGAATTTGGGTGTTCTTAAATTAGTAGAGAATAGGTTTCTTTTGGGCAAACATATGCAGTCAAATACAATCTTATCGACGCCTGAAAAATAGATTGTATGCTATACGAGACAAAAGTTATACGCATATAGATAAGTCTTCAAGACAAGCAATGAATGATGAATAGGAATTAGAGTAAGGAAGAAGATTGACAATTATTGGTGTAGCCGTTAATTTTGGCATTGATATCGCTGTACCTTTTTCTTAAAAAGTTACATAAAAGAATTTATCAGTGTACGGATTATTTTTAGGTTTCTGATGAATAAATTCATAGTTCTGTCTCATTATTTTCAGAACAATTCACGCAAATGTTCTGCCTAACCATTGACAAGTTAGAACGCGGAAGTCCAGCAGCAGTCATCCATATAATGGTGACCGCTCACCGTCACCGTCCACTCTCACAGCAATTACACGTCCTTGATGGAACGAAGTCAGCTGTCCAAGGTTTGCACGCTGGTGCAAAGCAAAGTAAAGGAAGCAAATGAGAGAGAAGAAAGTTTGCAACCGTTTTTGAAGTATGATCTGTTAAAAATCGTAATAGCTTCCTAGTTATATGTCATTTACACAGACAAAGATGTAGACATATATTTAACTATGGAAGATACACAGTAAAAAAATAAATTTAAATAAAACAGAGAGAGTAAGAGTAAGTAATTTCAGAAAGATTTTATATTTGTTGACAACCCGTAAAAAAAACAACACCCACCCACCTTACTGACCATTGACATGCTGTGAGATGATACTACATGAAGAAGAAAGCAAGTACCTAAGACATTAATAGTCAGAATAATCTTAAACCTGAAACCATATTGTGTATTCTGAAACTACCAATTCAAAGAAAGGAATAGCTAGCATAGAATGCTACTGATGATCAAGTTTTTTCCACGTGGAAGTAGAGATTACGTTGACTGTTACTGAATATCCCAAGAATTAAAACATACATAACATGTGGAGACATGTCTTAATATAAGAATATCTTTACAAATTTCAACGCGCGCTAAAGAATCATAACAAAGCCTAACGTTTCCCCATGTCCAAGGTTTCCTTATGTTAAATCATCATTGTCATCAATTGTAGAGTTTAGTTGCGTGTGACCCTCTTTCATTAAACTTGTACGCACATCATCTCAACATAAACCTTATTACTTTGAAACAAGGCACGTTATGGTTCATAATTAGACAATAGTCATCTCCAAAGCTTCTTGGCAACGATAGTGAATTGTATACTTTACAACTTTGACAGAAGTGTCAGATCAGCTTGTCGATATGGTTGACCGCGTCGAAGGCCCATCGAATCGCATTCCACTTGTAGCTTGAACCACACATTCATCAGCGGGTCAATTTGTCCTAACCTCATCTGTGGGAACGGTAATGCTATACTCCGAAATGGTGACCACGATGTTAATAGGTATTTAATTTTTGAAATAGATGTCATTGCCAATGCGTTTCCTGATGAACACACAGTTAAAACTAGGGGACAAATTAAATTTTCTATTATTTATAAAATTTTATATTGGTAATTTTTTGTAATTAATTATTAACTATAAGTATGTTGTACAGAATATCGTCCAGCCAATAAATCTAAAGTTTATTACTAAAAGTTTAACTAATATCATTGGCAAAATTAAATATAACTGAGAATCTACTAAAAGATTGATGTTTTGAGGACTATTATGTAAACATAATAGAATTAACTGTTCTGTAAATATCATAGAAAAAACATCAAATACAAAATATATTCTCAAAATTTTTACCAATGAATTTATTTTGTATTGAATATCATAATAAACTTAAGTGATATCTTTCTCATCTAGGTAAAAATAATCAATTTATATTTTTTGTATTATAAAACTATGACCTAAAGGCATTATTATTAAATCATTATTATAAAAACACGCACTTGGTGTTTCTTCGTTTTAAAATATTCCAACCTCATTTCTACTTTCTACTTGCTCATTACATATGTGTTTTGTATTATTTATCGGCAGGTATAAATTATCATAATCAATTATAAAGACGACTGGATTTTTTTACCTAAATTAATTCATGATTTAGAACATGATATGACTAACCGACCGAATATTAATAAAACTTGATCATGGAAGGCATTAAATGGCCATAATTACAAAAATAATAAAATAAAAGATAAAGGCACGATTGTTACAATCAAAACTTGAATGGGTGTCCTGAATGAACGTAGTATTATATGCAAATACAATCGCAATGTAAAATCAGCTTAATTACATGCTGTAATAGGTGTAAAATCGTTTACATCCGGTGACAATAGTTGTACAAGCTTGCATAGCTTGCAAAACGTGGTATTTTTATGTTAGTGCGAATCGAAGACCTTCGTGTTGATATCAAGGTCTTTGCAGTATTTTAATGGATAACGATTGTCACTTACAAAAAACGAGCTGATGTCACATCAGCTAAAGGGTACCTACATAAATAGTTTTGTCTGTTTTGGCGTTCCATCATCATGATCATTATCATCTCAGCTATAAGAAATCCACTGTTGGACATAAGACTTCCCCATGGGATTCCAAAAAGACCGATTTGAAGCGGCTTGCATCCAGCATCTTCCTGTTCTTCTTTGGCGTTCCATATGTGGAAGCAAATTGAACATATTACATATTATATTGACATGTAACAAAATATTATACTGTAGCATAACAGTTTGACGGGTTTCTTTTATTTCTAAGCTTAGTTTGTTAAATAATTTCTTAAATTTCTAATTCAATCATAATACTGTCCCTGGATGCTAATAAACGTGTATTTTGTCAACACTAATTATAGTATACAAAACTTTAAAAAATTAAAAAATTATAAGTGTTGGAAAATTTTAACGAAAGAATAACGACAGTACGAGTATAACAGAATACAAACTTTTCATTAACATATTCATATTCGTTTGTTAAAATATTTTGACACTCATATTACTTCGTATAGATATACCCAAATTTATATATTTTCAATAGTTCATAAAACAGCGATTATCACAAATCTATTATTATTTATCTGAATTTTTCTTTGGGCAAGCCTTTACGAACAAAAAGTATATATAAGTCGATTAAACAGTAACGATAATAAAAATATACTCACTCTTTCTTATTGTTGACTACAATGACTAGTTTCACTTTCCGAGGGCCCTTGGTCATTTTGCAGATATCCTTGCTGTTTTCCGCCGGGCCCTGGGTCAGAATTTTTAATAGGGGAATGTTTCCGTATTGGTTAACCACTACGCCACGATGGGCCGTCCCTTCGTCACCTCACTGACATCGTCACTAGCTCATTCCACGTATTGTACACATTTTAAAATCACTATAAAATCACTTTCACACAATCACTGAAAAAGAAGCTGATACTGAACTTCGAGTCGATTTTGCTAATGGAATCGGATTTAGATATGAAATTATATGACGTATTGTACGTAATTAGATTGATAATGTAAATGGTACACGTGATAAAGGTATGCCAGACGATTATACAAATAAATATTATGATAATATTTCAAATGTTATTGTTGAATATTATGTAACAGGATTATATAATTAAGAGAAATATGTAGGTGATGCTAACGCGTTCGCAGATATTATCAAAATGGAACAAATTCGGTTAGGAATGACATCGCCCCGTCAGATTTCGGATGATGAATGATGATACATGATACGTTATGTTGAGATGGTGATAACAAAATCATGAGTGCGTTACCGAGGCCAAATATTTAATATTTACTGTGACGTCACAAGAATCTTGTCGGGCTTTCAAAGTTTAACATCGTCACGAAATGTTTGAATGTGTACCTATGTAATGTCTATGTGTGTTTTGATCGCCATGTTTTCATTATCAGCGTACAAATTAAGCCTTCTCCGACTTATGTCACTCAATTTAAAATTTTCGTTTATCTATGACTCAAGTTTTTTATAATTTCAGGTATTTAAGCGCCTTGTAGATATTACAGTAGGCAGGTACATAGTTTTCCAGCTAAATTATGAGAATCCGTTGGACCGTTAGTTCTTATTTGAATTGCTATTTTTCATGGTATGTGATTATCTATATTCTTGGTTAGAAACAGACTAATTTCAAATTTATAATCTTCGCACATAATATTATAATTTATGTATGCTAGTGTCAATTTTGTAGTACTATGCTCTTAAAGTCTTAACTAGATTAAGATAACGTCAAGGTCAATTTTTGAATCTGTCAGATTGTATATAAAAATAGCGAAGTTAAGTAAGGGATTTCCAGACGTATTTCAAGATAATGTAAATAGTTACCACGGAGATATTACTTTCTGTAAAACGTACCATAGCTTGTTTTACAACATTAAATATTATTTATGTCAGATGATTATCACGTGACGTGTGGCATTAATTAATATTAAATAATTACCAGCTCAGTTGATAATGCGAGGATTATTATCATCGATCAAATGTGGTTGAAGGTTGTCTCTTGAACGATATTAAAATACGGTATAACTAGAAACATATTTAACAGATCACGTACTAATATTGTACTTTCTTCAAGAATTTTACAATAGGTTTAGATGACATCAGATATGCATAATAAAGATAAGGGAAATACTAATAAATAAAAAAAATGCATGAAGCAATAAAAATAAATACGGCAAAGTACGAGTTTTACTCGCACACCGTGGCTTTTATACTCCTATACATGAGTTGCATGACACATGAACATAAACTCTGACACGAGGGCTAATTTTTAATTATAAAGGGCAAATATTTACGCAAGCTTGTTTCGTTCTTTACCAGTTTTTAGTATTTGTGGATTTATGTACATCAAAGTAAACCCTACATCTTTGTCAATTTTGAGACTTGTATTTATTACCGTTCTAAAGATACAGCCGTTTAAGTGCAGGACAGACAGACAGACAGACAGACACCATAGTCTTACGAAAGGGCTCCCGCACCCTTAGTACGGAAGCCTAAAAATCTGTTATGGAATATGAGCAAATAAATAACGATAAATTTTAATTTAAATAACATATTTTTGTGAATGGCGACTGAAAAATCGATACTAAAGAAGCATAATGGACGACTTTGAGGATTAAAGGGGAAACAAACTAATATGAAAATGAAGGGGAACCGAAAGTAGTCGATACCAGAAATAAGTTATAGAAGGAATTTAGGGGAGGGGTTTGCCCAGCAGTGGGACACTACAGGCTAACAACAACAACAAGAAGGTCTAGTACACCAAGAATACAATCAAAATACAAATTTGTCGGCCTTGTGGCTCAGTTGGTAGTGTGTTTACGTTTACCTGCTGAACTGAAAGGTCGTGGGTTCGATCCCCACCCAGGGCAAACATTTGTGTGATGAGCATGGATGTTTGTTCTGTGTCTGGGTGTTTCTATGTATCATATTATGTATATATTTACAAAAAAAAGTATATAAGTATTCTATCAGCCATCTAGTTCCATAGCACAAGCTTTGCTTAGTTTGGGCTAGATGGTGTTGTGTGAAATGTCCACAAATATTTATATTTATTTATATTTGTAGTCGCAGAAGTAGTGTTATTATAAATAAGAAATGTAAATAAGACGCAATAATATCGATAAGGAAATTACTTTAGATGTATAAGACGTAGTAACTATATCAGGCGATAATTTGAAACGTGATCTCTAAGATATAGTCTTATTCAGGTGTTAAATAAATAATAGTAAAAGAATAGGTATCTACGTTTCGTGACGTATATACAAGCCCGATAAATAGGACTTCAAATAAGGATATAGATTAGTAGATCTTAAATCGTATGTGATAATTTAAAATTTTCACACTTGAAGTAGTTTGTGGTTTGCCTATTATTCGATCCAAATATTTTAGTGTCTGCATAATACTTGACACAATATTTTTTATAGCACAAAATTTCTATTTTGCAATACAGAGCACATAACAAAGGTGTTTGAATAAACGAAGATGTACAGATTGTAGGAATGCAGTCAGTACACGATTTTGATTTCAAATATTAGAAAAAATCCATTGCCTGTAGATTTGTTAACACATTGACATAGCGGCTTAAACTTAACCAATTTTGATGTGCGAGGTGTTATAGACTACAATAAATAAAGTAATCCACATCTAGCAAAAAATTATATCTTTTTTCATAAAGAAATGAATATTCTAAACAACAATTCTCGGTGACTTCACGAGAATTATTCTTTGGAATTTTTATTTAAATACATTTAACAGCAGCTTTGTGGATAGTTTTTCGCGAAAACGTAGACCCAACTATATATCAAGCGAATATTAGTGAAGTTACATCGAAAATTGATCGGTGTTTGTTTGTTTTTTCACTTATATGATGAGCAGAACTATTTTTTCCAGTTTACCAGTAAATAGTTTATCATTGTTTTTTCGAACTATGTATTTTGGGATTTCATAATTCAGTATCAAATTAAAGAATCTGTCTTGCCACTCCGTCGTTTATTTAAGCATGCTGTGTTATGAAAATCGACATAATCAATCACAGCGATATAATACAAATCTGATATTACAGACACTGACCCACCTACCACTATCAGAGCTACATCATAGTAATTACGTCTAAATAATAGATTACTTGCGAATAATGATATTAATCCGTGATCGATTATTGATAAAAAAATATATTAAATAAACTAAGACACTATAACATTGATCACATCAGTAATTTCATATCTTAGCATTCTGTATTAGATATAATAATTGAAATAACGGTGTAATATTTTGGAAAAGCTTAGCAGCAAATAAATAAGTTATAAAGCCAGCTAACTTATAGTGTCTATCTGTACAGTAAACATTGAACAAAATAATCTTTCCCTCTATTCCCCTCTAACCCTCTAATACCCCTCTCCCTTCCATCTAACTCTCTAACAATGGTGAAATGTGCCGTCAAACGACCTGATGGTCTGGATGCTCTGCTTACCTCGTAAGGGAAAACAGGCGTGATTATAATATGTATGTATAATAGAACAAAATGTATGCTCTATATTTAGTATGCATATGCATATATATATATATGTATGCATATGTGCTGTATTGAGATTTGTAATTAGTGATTACAAATAAACCCATCATAAATATAAAAGTGATTCTATTTGTTATTTATTTGTTCAAGATTGTTCAAAAGCATAGACTAGTTAAGGCTGTATCTCTAAACAACAATAATAAATAGTTATTATTAATCATTATTTATGAATTAAATAAACAAATTATCATCATCTTCAAGATGGGTTGACGATTTTGTCTCTTTCGCGGGCCGAACCTGGACTCGAATCGACAGGATTGAACCAGATGGCATGACAAGAGAAAGGACTACACCCAGTAGTGGGATAGAGAAAGCTGTGGATGAGACAATGATGATCCTCATCAAATCAAATCAGAACGCACATTACACGATAGATATTTTAAATTTAATATTTTTAGGAAAACTTACAGCCTAAGGCCTAAATACTTAAATAAACTATAGATTTATATAAATTACGAGGCTAATTACTAGTTTTCGCCTATAGTTTGGAAAAATATGAAATAAAGCTTGACGCTGTACGCGCCTATCTATATATAGATGTATGAAATATAATGAAACCAAGAAAGAAATAGGAAAACAAACTACCAACCCAACACAAATGACAATTTCAATACAAAGTTAATAATGTTACAGTAAGTAATAACAAGACTTGAACACATATTATAGTCATAGCTTGCAATCGGTTTCATACGATTGGGCTGACCTTAGTGCGGATCGCGGAGCCAACACACCGTGAACGGATCGGTTAGATGGATCTCTGATAAACAAGTAAATATACGACTAATGATAAATAACGAGAGATTAGTTAAATACTTGGAGGTAGTGATACTGGTGATAAAAATGACGAGTTAATTGAATCAGTGTTAGAAAATATTGTAACGAAACAAAAACCGATATGCGCTCGAATATGGTAAGTGTAGTATGCGACGGCGATGCTGATAATGACGATGATCAAATGTAGTTTGTGTTATGAACGTCTCCAGGTTTTCAGCTACCTCTGTACTAAATTCCAAAACTATTGGTTCAGCTATTTGATCGTGAAAAGGTATCAAATAGACAGAGAGACTGAGAGGCAGAGTTACTTTTGCTTTTATAATACTAGCCTATCTATAAGGATTTTCTCTAGGTCAGATGTAATTCTATGTCTCGGATACTGCGCACTACTTTGACTGGTACTTTGAGATCTATATATAACATAGATTTTGTGATAATTTATATCAAATTTTCTCACCAATTTGTGCTCTAAACCAACATTTTTGTTGCTAAACTAATGCATAATCATGATTGATAGACAAATCAGATGTAAAATTTATATAAGCTAATCAATGTAAAACGAAACCACATGATGGTCCCCAAGTCAAATCGAAACCATTCCAAATGACATGGCCAGATTGAGTCTTAGGACTTTAACCCAATAAGTCTCAATGAAGACGAGAGTATACTTGTAGGAGTACATGTGACTAACTCCACGTGACCTGCTCAACGAGCGAGAAAGCTATTAAATAACAATTGAGCTACCACGCGTAAACATTGTATCTCTAATAATGTTTACGTTAGTTGTATGTGTTATGAAAGATTAGGTTTGTTGGGTAGAAGTTCCTTCTATCAAGAACCTCTTTTTGTAACTTTTTTATTTTTATTCGATTACGCCGATTGGTTTAGTTTCTTCTCATAATTATATTAGAAACATTGCTTTATTGCTTTTTGAATAATCTCTAAAAATGAAAATATTTTCATTGTATTCATGAGTAAGTGCGTCAGATTATAGAATCGCAGACTTCCACCTACACGTTTTTCTTTGCAAGAATGTCAAGTATTAAGAATTATCGTATAAACATCTGCACATTTTCTAATCTTCGAAGACGAGCATTTGACATTCAATGACATTTGTCATTGCATTCTTCACAAAAGAAAAAAAGAGCGGGTGAAGAGAGAGTCTTTAAAAAGTTTACAATCGAAAAATTATACTATAATCCTATTATATTTAAATTTCGAAGCTGTAAATAATGACGAAATAGTTTTTAATGACACATCTCGGAAATTACAACAAATGACTACCTAATGAAATAAAAACTGAAAGGTTAATAGCCTACAATAAAACTGTTACAGAAATACATGAGGCAAGAGAAATGCGGTGAGTAAATATGTAAGAAACCACTGATAACGGTAAGTTACAAATAAATAACGTCCTAGTTGATGGAATATGATAACTTGATAAGATAGCTGCATCGAGTTGAACAATATGCACATAATGGTCATGTTGTGTGTTAAACAAATAGTGTTCAATGTTCACAAAATATAGCACAATAAACCTGCAAAAATAATCTCAAAGATTGTGAAAAGTAACCCAACGCTGTACAAAGACGAGATAGTAAAATAAAATGTGGATGACACAAAATCAACAAAAAGTAACAGTCAAATAATACGCCACCCAGAATAAGGACTTATAACATGAAAGTATAAATAAATTTAAAGTAGGAAAGAGAAGCTATAAAAATACGAAAAAATTTAAAAGTCCATGAGACGATAATGAAATATGGCAGACTTGATGGATTGCCAAGCGCAAAATAACGTAAAGTACTAAATGATATATTAAACCAAAGCACTCGTGGTAATTAGTACCTTCAGAAGAAAACGATAAATTTAATTGCATATTCGTTTGCGTTACGGTGGAACAATGGTTCTAAAGCAATGATTTGAAGTATATTTTAAACGTAACCTCACAATACCGATACACTTTCAGCATCAAAATTTTATGGACTGTGGCAGTAAGTGATAAATGGCATAGAAAAATCTTTTTTCAAATGTCAGTCAACTAAATGATAAAATGATTTATTTCTTGATATGGACACGTAAATATCTAACGATTGATTCATACAATCTTAACCCAGAAAATGTGACAAGACATAAGAGCTACTGCAAATACTTTTGTTTAAACACGTACTGAATCATAATATTAATACATAATCTCATACAACAATGCAGACAGCTCTTTAAATACATTATAATTGTTTATTGATAAGTAATTACCTACTGACATTTTATACTTGACCTTACTTGATATTTTATTTATAATGGCCCAGTTTTCAGCGCAAACATTGTTATATTTTCAGTAGTAAATTTAATGGTCAATTCTTTTTGAGATTCTCTTTCTTGACTTAACTGTCTTAATACTTTTCATAAATTGTTTATTAAATTATGATTCAATCTTCCACGTAATATCAAATCAATTTGATAATTATTTTAGAAGCTTTCACAAAAAAATACACATACTTATTCCATGTTATCGTTTACTAGATTTATATATTACTAAGATCTGAAATATGATTAATTTAGATAGTATAGTGTCTTTGGAAAAGTTCAGGTCTTGATTTAATATATTTTGCGTATAGATATAATTTATGTACCTTTATGGGAAATTTTGGTCTCTTATAATCACTTCCGAAGTGACAGTTTCGTCACAGTTGGGGCGAGGCCATTAAAGTGATTTATCATAGACAATCAGGTTCGTTATCTGACGGGAGCCGACTGCAGATTTTGTAGCTTTATCGTTATCTATTGTGATAACTGGATATTCAACATTTTGATTTTTATATACACCAACACCTTACAAATGTGCGTTATTTTTTACTGGCTTTATCATTTCTGATTGTTGGATCTTATATTTCTTGAATGGGATTAGTTATGGATTTTTTTGTTTTTATATTCTTATCTCTGTCAGTATTATCTCTTACGTATTTTCGTCAATCATTTTGGTTTACAGGATTAGGAGCTTTACCAAATTCTGGTAAATCCAAGAGTACTAGTATATTTGGTATGTATTTTTTGCAGAAGGGAAATGTTTGTCATGTATTCCTGAGAAATATAATATTGAAATTTGCAAGGCTACAGTGATCTTCTAGATCGATGTGTTCCATCATGTGTGTATTCCTTCCTTTAATTTAAACATTTTCACACACAGTACCACTTTACGCGTAATGACTTTAGAGTATTTCTAGATTAATATCAATTTCATAGTTTTTAAGATCATCAAGGTCTTCAACAGAATTCCCATGGGAATTCTAGGTAAGTGAGATGCGAGAACATGTAATGCTCCGTCTCTTTCGTACGCTTTGAAGAGACCGTCGCAGATTAAAAATACCAACCCGCACTAATCAGTAATTAAAAGTTAAACCAACCAATTAACAGATAAAGAATGTCCTTAAACATTTCCATGCTGGCGTCACTGAAGCTAAACTATTTTAATCACTCGTATTACAGATATTCAGGTTATTTATATAACAAAATAAAAGATTTTTACCCGTTACTTCTATTTCAGATTGTAAGCTGGTCAACATAGATATTGGTGTTTTAATTTCAGCAAGTGTTTCAAATATTTCACTAAGTATGCCTTTAGGGTTGTCAAAGATTAAAGGGTAGTTATAGTATGAAATATATTTTGGGATACACATTATATCTCGTAGTACTTTTTGACATTTTTATAAGATTATTTATTAGAGGCGTGTTTTAGATCATATTTGAATAATTCACATTTATAGGTTAGTACCACTACTACATAAAAAAAATTGTTTTCGTGAACTTAAAATCACCAGTCATCTAGTCTCACTTGTGATCATATACTGCAAATGCAATATTCGAAACGTCAGGTCTTAAAATTATAAAAACTTCATCAATCCCTTATAGAACGGTCCCAGTAGAGCAAAGCACGGCTATTTCGAGAACTGGCGCTGGTATGTACTGATAGTACGACACCTCGGACTCGACAAGGCACCGTATTGAAGGGCAAGTTACTCCTGTCCGCATGATTTTTTTCATTGAGTTTCACCACAAAGAAACATTCGTTTATGTACATGAATTAGTCCAATAAAAAGTATTTGTTAAAAAATTGCCAGTTGAATTGACAACCCTAACAGTAATGTGAAACTCATAGTCGCATTATGCAAATAAGCGTAGAAGTAACATTGAGCTTTCGTTATGGCGAAAATGGCAAGACTTCCGCAACAATAGATGCCAATAACTGGCAACACTCAGCCGTCGTACTAACACAGAGGTGACATGTAGAAAACGACTACTTAGAACAATATGCCTGGATAAGCCTAAAGTTTTACCAGGGGAAAATAAAAAGATGACTAGCATTGAAATGTTCCGAATTCTCTATTTATATTTATCAAATATTTCACATTATCGATGGATCCCAATATTTAAAAAAATCTGTTTACCCTACATGAGACATCAAATCATATCTGTCTCATGTAGGGTTCTACATGAGACAGATATAATTTTTTTTACATTAGGTAAGGAATTGGATGTTACACATGGCAACATACTTGTAATAAGCACTACAATAACCAATGTTTCTATTCATCATTCTACAACATTAAATGTCACATACATATCTACATAAGACCAAACACTTAAACATAACCCTCTTTCTTGCACAGTCGGCTAAATGTGGGTTAAGTTCAATGAGATTTTATTTATAGAGAGTTTATACTCATTGAATATGAAGTAAAAGCATGCCAAATCTCAGTTCTCAGCACTTTCGACTTTTGGATAAGACCACATCCTTAAGGCCCTTTAGTATCTTGGACATAAATATCTTGGTTTGCACTTTCACGCGTCTAACAGCGCTATCCGACGTGGCACGACTGAAGACGAGTCAGGCGATTATTTTACATGAGGCTATAAAATCCCGAATCCAATTTTTATATAATTCGAGATAGGCTTGACCGTCAACTGACCTGTTGTTAAGGGACGTTGCGGTCTACGATGAAGCGTTCATACCTAGAATAATTCACTTACGATTTTAGCATAACGCACGAAACAAGTGGATACGGAAATAAAAAGTATGGAAAAATATAAAAAACCTTTCCTTATAACCAGTAGTCAAACAGGTTAAATAGATCATTACTAATTTAATAAATATTTATATGGAGTTATTTCGCAAGATTTTTTATTATTTATGTCCCATCATAAAAAAGATAGTTTGACGAACAGTTCAAAAAGCGAGTACAAACCGTACGTTATCGAAGTGAGTTGATAGTATGACTCTACATTTGCATAAGTCTTTGAATGTTAATGAAAGCTAGAGTAGAGCATAGCCTTCGCTCGCGAACCGTGCAAATGTATGAAAATTAATTATATTTATGGTGGCATATTTACTCTCCGTTTTAACCATCCAAGCGTAGCATATTATGCTATTTTATAGTGACATATACAGAGTGTTTTTTACTCGAAACATAGTGGGCCAAAAGGGCTCCGACAGCCCCGGCTAGTCACTGCAATCATTTCAATAAGAAAATCAAGTCAAATTAAATTGCACATGACCATTAAAATGCAAAAATACATTTTTATAATATACAAAAATTAAATAATCATCCCAAAATATAAATCTGAATAATTTAATAACTATTAAGCAAGTCAAGTAAAAAATATTAAAAATAATTTTTAAAAAAATCAATTATTTATATCGACAAATCTTAATAGTTACACACCAAACATTAAGTTTCACTCTACATAGTTTATATCTGATATAGTAAAGAAACATACAAACTAATGTTATCACAGTCAAGTGGTTGTTTTCAGTTTCCATAAGTATTTTCATTATGATCTCATTTCATATAAGTGACATCATGACATGTGTATAAATTTAATCAAAAGATAAACAACTGAAAAATATTATTAACGGAAAAGCGTTTACGAAGGTATACAGTTGATTATTGCACTTATTTTTTACCACCTTATATATTTATGTAGTCTAGTTTAACATAGTCGCGGATTATACACGACCAAACACTCTGTATACGTGTATGTTGTTTATATGCACATACATTGTTGCAACCTTACTCAACAATAACTAACATTGTGACTGAGTATTTATCTATGAAACATAATGGCAGTTTTCAGGTTATAAAAAATAATAAAAAGAATTGCAACGAGATGAACTATAAGTCAGTATTTGTAACGCCTAGTTATCGCTACCTTCAAAGCCAAAGAAATTTAAATATTTATGTTTATATAATTTAATATTTTTTTGTGTTCGACAGGCTACATTTTACGACATTTGACCACGGCTCACCCGAAAGTAACGGTGATCAAGATGGCAAGCGCGTCTAACCTGGAATGGGAATTGGCTCTCAAGTGATGACTTGATGGTGCGTAAAGAATAGACTTATGGTAGTGTAAGCTGCCTAACCGGACAATCGTAATTATAGTTTAAAATACTGAAAAACCGACTTCAAAATGCACACCGTCGTTTACTTGAATGACATATTTTTTCCAGATATTATGTTTTTGTTCATTTTAAAAACCAGTGTACTGAAACAATTAAGTTTTTTTTTTATATGAGACCACCTCTTAAATATGATTTACCAAACAAAAAATAAACATCAAAATCACTTCACAATTGGCGAAATAATCGCGTAACAAACATACAAAAAACCTCCTTTTTGAAGCTGGTTAAAAATAATCTAAACACTAAGCTAGGAAGCGGAGAGACTATAATCCAATGAAGGCTAGCGCTACATCATCGACCACACCATCACTTAATTAACCATTATTAAACATGCTTTCGCAAAAGAGAACCTAAGCTTCTTGAATTAAAACCCACTTCTACAAAATCTGATTGATGATTTTTACTCAAAATAAACGTGAGCGAGTCCTATGTTTAATGAAATTAAGTGATAACCGTGTTAAATACTATAATTAAATAAACAAACGTACACTGTAAACAAATCATCGTTAAAACAAACAAAAAAAACATAAATCTGGCAAAAACTCTAATTGCGCGGGTCCGTAAAATAAAGAAATTATCCGAAATCGTTCTTCCGTTGTAAAACAACTTACAAAATCGACTCGAATTCCACACACACTGTCTATCACTTTCCGTCAAACGTCAGTCCACATAGAGAGTTCGCACGAGACTGATTACGGAGTAGGTATTATCATAAAAAAAATACAAATAAACCTCCGTACGTACTGATAAAATTACTTAACGCACGGTGCACGGTGGACGGTAGTGTGTCCGCATTTGGACGAGTGCGCGCCCGGCCGACGCGGCGACGCATGGCTTATCTAGCCATCTCGAACAGTGATAACTCACAGATATAGGTAAAAAGTGTGATTTATTGGTCACACGTGAAAAATGATCATGTTTTGATAAAGAATTAACGGGATGTGGCGTCAGTTCTCAAAAACGTCCGAGCTCAATGAGATCTAATTAGACCCCTTACACAATTAAAATAATTTCGATTTTCACAATAATTAGAAGCGGCTAAATAGACGTCTCTAGAGTTCTCGATCTTACGCGGCGACATACGAGTCCTTATATAAAAATCTTTAAGTTCGTCATTGTTGATATGAGTATTGGTCACCACTCAGGATAAAAAGTCCACTCAGGACTCACCGTCAGGATACTATAGGTATATTCGTGAATTTTGTTTTAGACTTTACGTCCACGTGATGAAAAGTCATTGTGTGATACTGTTTCATTACTGCTATTGGTAAATTTTAAAAGTTTCCGGCAGCTTTGTCGGGAGACCGTCTGGACCTCAAGGCTGCTAAGTGAACATCACTCGTTCGCCGCTCGCTGATACGATTCAAAGACAATTTTGACGAATTGCTAGTCTATTACTATACAAATAGACTAACAATTTGTCAAAATTGTCTTTGAATCGTATCAGCGAGCGGCGAGCGAGTGATGTTCCTCAGCAGCCATACTCTCAACTTTTATAACGAGCAAAGTTCGCTCAGCGCTCGTTTTTATCTTGTTTGTTATCTTGTTGTATAGGAAAGACGCACGTGAATACGTATTTGATACTGAACCAATTTTGATAAAATGTATATGGGACCACCTCTGAGGTATTACTTACTAAACAAAAAAGAATCATCAGAAACAATTCATAACTGGCGGAGTAATCGCTGAACATACAAAAAAACATGCAGTTGAATTGAGAACCTCGTTCTTTTTGGTAGTCGGTTAAAAATAAGCGTAGCGCTCATATTTTTAGTACCATTTGAAAGTATTATTTACCGTCAATAAAACGCTACCCATATAGTATGTCCGACTTCGTTACTCGAGCGAGAATTATCATAATTAGCAGTTAGTTAGTCCCATTCACGGCTCGCTACGGTCTTAGAATAGTAAATCCTGTATTGTAGTGCGAGTCACACTCACGTCTGGATTCACTTTGGATACTCTTTGACCGGTATCTATTCTTAACCCAAGAAGGTGGGACTTTTTAATGGACTTCCAAAACGACTGTGCGCATATTTTCTCACAAAAAACGTACACTCAAAAGCATATCAAGTGTAATGAAATCATAATAAGTCGGACTGCAATATTCGACGATACCCCATACGAGTGGGTGGAGTTGAAAAAAATTAATCCCTTCTTTATATGTGTGGAGTGCCACCCCTATTTTTCACTTTTATAAGGGTTCCGTACCCAAAGAGTAAAAACGGGACCCTATTACTCCGCTCCTAAGACTCCGCTGTATGTCCGTCCGTCCGTCCGTCTGTCGCCAGGCTGTATCTCATGAACCGTGATAGTTAGACAGTTGAAATTTTCACAGATGATGGATTTCTGTTGCCGCTATAACAAAAAGTACTAAAAAACAGAATAAAATAAGTATTTAAGGGGGCTCCCATATAATAAACGTGATTTTTTTGCTCGATATTGATAATAGCTACAGGTAGATTAAAATATTCACTTGAAATATTCACTGAATATTGTATTATATTATTCACTTTAAAAATAAATAATTAAATTAAAATAAAATTAATATTTAAGGGGGGGCTCCCATACAACAAACGTGATTTTTTTGCCGTTTTTATAGATAATGGTACGGAACCCTTCGTGCGCGAGTCCGACTCGCACTTAGCCGATTTTATTTAAATTTTACTACAGCATTATGTAGCAGTTTACAAAATACATCTATATGACAATTTTATTTATGTAGAACTTATAGTCTGTGAGTAAAATGGCTGTGACATACGGACAGACAGTCATGGTGAAATTATAAAAGTTCCTCGTGTTTACTACCATAACCCTAAAAATAATTTTCGAAATTGAATAATATTTAGGGGTGGACGAGATTTTTTCCTTATTAAATCAACTTATAGTTTACTGACTGGTTTATTAAGAACATTTTACGTTTCCTAAGCAGGTTATTAGTTGAGGCACATCTCATAGAACCGGCTTATGAATATTGAACGCCAGGTAATACAATGGAGTTTTGCGAGAGTAAACTCGCGTGTCCAGCCGGCTGCCATGACGCTTCGATTCAAGTTAAACTAGCGCATTAGGTCGAGTTACGAGTTAATAGCTTAGCATATACCATTATTATACCTATTTATGTACTGATATCTTAATTTAGAATCATGAAAATGTATTTTTATTGCGTTATTTTTATTTAATACGACTTGCTCTGAACGCTAATTTGCCTGATATCCAGCTTACTTAGAAGACTCATCAATTTTGAAGCAATGATATGTATAATTGTATATATATTTGTGTTTCCGTACAGACATCAGTCAGTAGAGAAGTAGTTATTACTATCAACAATCAATAAAAGAAAAAGCAACAAACAAGCAAATGTTCTATACTGTAAGCCTCGCCAGCGCAAACTTTCTGCAACAATAATTGTGGCAATAAAGTCTGTACTCGCGAAGTCTACTGCACTTAATCTAAATTTTTGACCAGTATCAAATGTTTCTGCCAAATATTATCAAAATCGGCCGACATATTTGAGTTTTCAAACTTTCTGTAACGACAATATCTTGACCGAGCTTGCTCATATTTAAAATTTTAGTTTAAAATTGAGTATCAAACGTTCTTAGCACAGATTTCCAGTTTAAAGTCAATGGTTTTTAGCAAATGTTTTCTAAATCGGTCGGTAAATGCCGCCACACAAAATTTCCCATCCTTTTAGGTGGAAATACACCCTTATTCAAAAATCCCCGACGACGAAAAAATCTATACAATTATAAAACCTGCATACAAAGTTGCGTAAGGATTGGTTGAAAAACACGAGCTGCAGAGTTACGCTCAACTCTTTTTTTACGACACACTAGGCCTGCGTTTGACCACAATCTCACCTGATGGGAAGCGATGATGAGGTCGATGATTCGTTTTAATACGATACAAAGTTGGCTGGCGCCCGTTTTTATCTGCAATTAGTAGAGTGACTGACACAACAGTTGAAGAGAATGTTAAAATCCTCTGTTTTTGATAATTAAAAACCGGATTTTATAATAGGAATTGTGCGCAACCCTGCTGTAAGTATGAGATCAAAACCTAACCTAGTTGATATCGGTATCTTCACTTCTCTCAAATTCAAAGTAAATTTAATTTGTATCAAAAATGAGTAGCATGCACTTGGTGTTATTTGTTTCGTAGATCTTCATGGTTATGCCTGATACGATGTATAAATCAGAGGCGCGCTGTTAACATTTAATATTATTAATGCAATCTTATTATTTAATTTATATATCATGCAATTATTTACTAAATATATACCTAGTCTTGCCATAAATATTGCCACGAAGAAAAAAATATTTTTTTATTGCAAATAATATTTATTACTTTTACAGTGTGTTAGTTTAATACATAAATATAAAACAATTTAAAATATAAAAGCTTATTCGAAGTGGTCTCCATTGGCTGCAATACAGTCCTTTAAACGTTGAGGCCAGTTATCAATAGAAGCACGCACTCTTTCCATGGGAAAATTCTTCAATGCCAATCGTATGGATTGTTTTAGGGACTCCAAATTATCATGGCGTTTAAAGCAAGCCATACTCTCTAAAACTGACCATAAATCATAATCCAGCGGATTAAGATCAGGACTAGACGACGGCCAGTCTTCAGCTCAGATGAAGTCCGAAACGTTCACTTCCAACCAAGACTGCGTGAACCGAGCTTTATGACCTGGCGCCGAGTCTTGTTGGAAGGACCATACTTGGTTATTGAACATGGTTTTGTTAAGGGGCTTAACTACCTTCTCAAGAATGGTATTTTGATACACTTGTGCCGATGTTTTGATACCTTTTTCACAAAAATATGGCTCAGTCACTCCTTCATAGCTAACACCTCACCAAACCATCACTGAAGTCGGATAATGCCCACGTTGCACTCTGTCGACTAATTGGGAAGCTTCCTTAGAGCTTTGAGCATAAATACGGTCATTTTGTTTGTTAAAATGTTGCTCAATTGTAAAGATTTTCTCATCCGTAAACAAAATTTTTCTGTGACCTCCCTTTGCGTACCGCTTCAGTAGTTGTTTCGATTTTACCACCCTATTCTTTTTTAAATTATCAGTTAAAAAATGACTAGTGCATCTCTTATAGGCTGCAAGTCCTAAGTCATCTTTTAAAATACGCGACATGGTTCTAGGTGCTATCTTCATCTCCCGAGATAAAATCTTTTGCTTTCGGACAGGATTTCTTCGAATTCTTTCCTTTACTGCTTTGACCACCTTTTTCGTACGAACACTACGTGGACGGCCAGATCTTTTTCTGTCACAAACAGAGGAGGTCTCATTGTACCTATTAATAGCCCGGTACACAAACATTTGACTAATACCAAGCGTATGGAGAGTTTTAAAAATTGCATTTGGCTCCATACCAACTTTGTGTAATGCAATCACAGCGATTCGGTTCTCTTTATCACCCCACTCCATTTTAATAACGCAAAATATTGTACAATGTATTGGCGCCAAAATTAGAAAACTCAATGAACAATCGTATAAAAATGACAGATTCCAAATTAAAATGTAATATCTTTCTTATTTTTAACTGTAACAGTATTTATGGCCAGACTAAGTATTTTACTCACTCGGACAATTAAATACAACCTACATATATGTCGTGGCAGTTCCGTCAATTTCACTACATAAGACAAAACGATATCGTGCTTTCAAATTTAACACCCCCAAAGACTACGCAATTCAACACACAATTTAATCAATAGTTTCATATAAAAATCAATGAGAAACGAAGTGAAATTCAGTCAGTATGTCAAATTAGGAGGGCAAATGTACTCGTCATGAAAAACGTGAGGTTTGTTTAGCGAGATACGCAAGTGCTCGTGGGTGACCAATTTATGAATGACGCAACTGGCAAGGTAACGCTGCTGCTAGGCGCTTTGATGTCGCAGGCTGTCTTTTTCTGTCTAGGAAGGCTCTTTCATACTGGAGAGGGAGGAAAAGAATAAATTAACAATATTAAAACTTAAAGCAAACTTTTCGTGTTCTTTTTAGTAAAACTTTTCATTTGGCACCCTTCCTCCAAAACGGCTTTGATTTGGTCATGATAGTTTCGCCTTCATCGACCCTTCGGAAAAATCTACTCAGGGAATGTATTCCACAATTTAGCAGTCCGCAAAATTGACGTATTGGTATTACCTGCCACAAAGGGCAGGTATTTTTAAGATTATTTAATTTGAATCTTTTCCTGGGCCTGTTTGAAATATGTTTATTTATTTCGTAGCATTTCTGAATCCCGAGAGAAGGAAATCTAGAGTATATTTTGTTTACTTTCCAGCCCTTTCTTTGCATTTTATTTATTATACTTACCCTTCATTGTCCATTTTCCCTATTTTAAGACTAAGATTTCGAATTTACATAGAGATAAAACACAATTTGAATATAAGAAAATATATCCTTGTATTCTGCGAGTATTTCCTGCATTAAGGATACAAAATAATAAATATTTGTATAATAAAAATGTATATGCATTGACTTCATACAAGTGGCGGAAAGACGCTGGATGCAAGCCGCTTCCAATCGGTCTTTTTGGAAATCCATGGGGGAGGCCTATGTCCAGCAGTGGACTTCTTATGGCTGAGATGATGATGATATGCATTAACACGTATTTTTCATGATTTCTGGGATAACCAACAATATAAAAATAATATGAACCAATGGATATAAGAAACATGTGCTGTGTGTTAATATAACTGTAAGTAATTATACAGAACTAGGATGTAGGTGAATATAAATAAGAGGATATATATGTTTTCGCCCGGGATCCCTCGCAAGTTGACGCATTGAGTGATTCACCGATTATTTTGAAGTATTTTTATAACTGTACTAAAACTCACGAAATTAATAGGTCAAAAGAACGATGTTTTCCAACACGTACGGTGTACGGCGTCGACCGACTCCTGAGGTGCATGTGTCCCCTGAGGATGGGACTCTGACAGTCCCGAAACAGGTTGGAAGACATTGTTCTTTTGACCGATTAATATCGTCGAGTTTTTTTCCGGTTAATTAAATAATATTTTTGAATTGACGTAATGTAAGTAGGATAAGCACTAACTGTAGTTTAAATGAAATAATTTGAATTTGAATAGCACATTTCTTACAGCCATTTCACTCGATCACACATCAAGAAATTTGGACGACTGTGTTGTTATACTTAGTCTGTTTAGTTAGTCCAGTTTTAAGGGTACTGTTGTCCTTATTTTTAACCGGCTTCCAAAAAGAAGGAGGTCCTCAATTCGACTGTATGTTGCTTCTTTCTTTTTGTACGATTATTTTGCCAATTATGAATTGTTTTTGATGATTATTTTTTGTTTGGTAGGTGATACCTCAGAGGTGGTCCCGTAGACGTTTATCAAAATTTAATAAATACTTTGGTTTTTATAACAAAATAACTGAAAAAAATTCGTCCAAGTAAACGAATTGCGTATTTTGAAGTCGGTATTTTCAGTTTTTAAAATAATTGTATTAAATCGAAACGTTAGTTGTCAGTACGTCAGTATTTGCAGCGGTAGTTCTTTATCTAAGCAGAGTATATCCCTTGGTGTAGTTGATGATGATGATGTAACATGACATAACATGGAGACGTGGAGACGTGTAATAAACTAGTAAAGGATCTTAGCCTCGGCACGTTCCTTCAGATAACATGCGAAACGGCTGCTCACGAGATAGCATTGTAATTCGAATACCTACTGATACTTAATGTCACACTACTCCGTGTAACATTACCGATAATATATATTTATTGGGGAAAATAACGGAGAGTGATCGATATTTATTGGGGAAATAACGGAGAGTTATCAATATTTATTGGGAGAAATAACGGAGAGTAATCAATATTTATTGCGGAAAATAACGGAGAGTGATCAATAGTTATTGGGGAAAACTACGTTGCAATGCGCAGCATGCTGGGTACGCTGCCAACTATAGTAATAGCTTTGAGCAATTGGATTGTCTTCAAACTTTTCGATCTGCGGTAATCGATTTGCTTTTTGTGTAGTAGTTTAGTTAGCTATGTATGTGTAGTTCGTAGTCTTTTGTTGTATCTAATTTAATAAAGGCACGAAGAATAATTTATTGGATAAAATAACCTAAGATTATCATTATTATCAATATTTACCGAGGAAAATAAAACACAATGATAATATTTCTTGGGGAAAATAAAGTAGAATAGCAATATTTATTAGCGAAAATAACGGAGAAAGATCGAAAGGTGGAATTAGCAAAGTGCGCAAACAAAATTTAATGCCAACATCTTGTGTATCAAAAGTGTCTTTGTCTATGTTAGTTGTGTATTATTGTATTGTGTATCACTATCCTTACTTTTAGCATCATACATAAAAAATTACATTTTCATAAATAATTATTGTTCAAACACAAATGCATATACTGCGCAGGGATCGATCCTACAACCTACGGCTTTGAAGGCAAACGTACTACCAACTGAGCTGTGAAGCCAGTGTTGACTCGCTTGAAGATCGACTCGACTTGAAGATGGACCGTGCTTGCCTAGATGACACCCGAATAATATCTACAGAACAGACATTTTAGAGGCAAATTCCAAAAGAATCAAAGCGTTTTGTATGAGATTCTGGAATATCAACCATGAAACGAAAAATGTATGAACCTCTTTCTTTCGCGTCTTCTCTGCTCTCATCTTTTGTTTATATCATGCCATAATAACGTATATTTAGATTCATTTTCCTGCTGACAGATTAAATTGTCGCGACCTTGGTTATTTTTAGTACAATTTTGCAATAAGTTAGTTTTTGTCAAGAGGCTAATCCGTAGTTTTTGCGAAGCCATGACCTGGACTGAAAAGTAAATAATATTGGTCAAGTTTACTGTTATTTTCCTATTTTTGTCTATTTTAGTGATTTATTTCTCACAATCAACGGAGGTTTATCTGGCATTTAGTATAACTGAATAACTGTAACTGAATTCAAAAGCAGGCAGGTTAATAAATTTTTTATCAGCCCTGTTTGTACAATCTAACTGCTGGGCGCGGGCCATTTTCTCATTGTGAGAAGGGTAAGGCCATAGTTTACCACGCTGACAAAGTGCGGGTTGGTAGGCTTCACACATCTTAAAGATCGTTGAGAACTCTCAGATAAAAACCAGACTCTCAGGCTATAAATAGTAGTTGAGACAACTGAAAAGTGAGACATGTTATCACTAGGCAGCTTCACGTTTGCTTCAAGAGATAAAAATTGACAGCAAAGTACTGCTTTTATCACTAACATTAACGTCTTCATAACTCGTTATGGAAAAAGTTAATTTTTCCCCCCCTTTTTATTAGATCTGAGTTTGACCACCGATTCGGATGTCTGTAAGCGACGGTGTGGCCGAGGATGGAGCTCGTCGATCTATAATATGTCTATTCACTCTAGGCTTGAAAAGTTCAAGATTGTAGTTTATTTTATGTATTTTTATTAATAATTCTTTACCATTTTGTATAGCTTTAATGATGCCTTTCTAATTGGCAAGGGGAGGGGCTTTCAGAGGTGGTCCCATATAAATGTTCTCATTAATTCGGTATAGTAGTTTAGGGATCACCTTGCATAATTTGTTTGAGGCGCCTGATTGAAGTTGGATTTTCAATTTATAGTAATATCTAATTATTTCGTCTTATAAATGCAGCCAATTTTTTTTATGCATAACACAATTTATGCTCTTATAACTTGTTATAAAAAAGGTATATTGTATCTTTTTATGCCTTGTGCAAGTCCGCAAGTTTTTGTAACATTAACCTTTTCGTACAAAAGACATTCATCAATGTTATGGTGCTTGTGATAGCATTTTTACAATTATAAGTTTTTGATTAAAATATTTTGGCAAAATATATATTTCTTTTTATTTAATTTTTGACTCCACAGACAACTGGGACTCCGTGACCTTTGTCAATTTTACTAACTATTGTTAAATACATTGTTACGGCAAGACAAGATTTTTCTTTTTAACTTAACTTATTACAATATTGTGTGTACACTGAGAAAAATGGATTTCTGACCTAAGGTAAATTCGACCTTACAAGGTCGAATTATAATTACGGAAAGTGAATTTGTAACGCTTACGGTAATTTTTGCTTAGCTAAGCGAAAACGTTAAAACGATATCGTCGATTATATCGGACACGTAACATCAAAATACCCTTTCTCGTACGGTTAAACTCCTTCCTGTTATTATAGCCTTATGTACGATCAAAACTACCGTACGGGTTATTAAAAGCATTCTTCGCTTACGGCAGTGAATATTTTAACGAAATCACCGTACGGTACGGCAATTTTCGTCTTATGTTATAGTTATATAATTAGTAAGTAAGGCAAAATTGACAAACAATTAAAACTAAACAAACGTCAATCTAAGTCATTTATGGAAGTACGGGTGAGGTAAATATTAACTGAGCAAGGTAATTTTTGCCTTACATCAAGATGTAAAGTGCCGTAACTAAAGTGATTACATTAAAACTGCAGACTATCGGTAAAGCTTTACTGTAAGGCGAAAATTGTTACATTTTCACGTGATTTTATTTGATAGGTAAATATAGTTACGTTGTCTGTTATAGTACCTATCAAATTAGGTACAGTGAAAATCAACGTACCTATTAATTTGAATATCATAGTAAGCACGGCAATTTTCGTCTTATGAAAATATTAAATAATCATCAAGTCTGTTATTGATAACTAAACAAACGGAGAGTTTTGACGGGAACGTAATGGAAATATAATGTTGTTTTATTTTATTTTCATAAACTTGTGTTATATTGAACTTTAATGCTATAAAAATGGTGGTGTTTTATTCATTAAGTGTTTGAACAAGTGCGTGAGTGTGGACAAGCGAAATAAAGCGACGAAACGTGTCTTTTCATCTTGTCGGCAAAACTCCATGCACGACTCGAATTTGAAAATGACTATACTTATACGTTACTTAGATTGTGATTAGTAGATTTTTACGTGGTTTTTATTTAAGAAACTTGAAAAATCTTAATACTTGATACTGGCAAATGTTTTAAGCGGGTCCAAATACAATTACAAAAAACTAAATAAATGTCAAATTAAGTCGATAAAGAGCATAGATAAATAGAGTTACGTTCCCGCCAAAACACACCGAAGAAAGCTTTGTAAATAACGGCTCTGGTTGCGAACCGAAGAAAGCAATCCCACAGTGCTGCCAGATAAGGCATAATGTTTCTTTGTAGGTTATTTACAAGGCTCGCATTTGATTCGTTCTGTGAACTACTAAACAAAAATAATAAGATATACATTTACCAGTAATTAAAGCTAAGTGATTCACCTAGATATTAACTATGTCGTACATTACATGCTGTATAATATTTGGTTACTGCGTGAAAGAGGAACAAATAAACACACCTCCACAATAATTTAAATAATAAATGGCCAAAAACGTGCCGAGATACGTATATGGTAGAGTTACGTAAGGAAGACCACAAGGCAAGTTTGACAGAAAATTGCACAGAAATGAATTTTGATAGGAAATAAACACATCAAACTAAATTTTGAACAACGGAACGAAATCAGTTGAGATATTGGTCTCACCTGGCACATTCAAATTATATTTACAACTATTTGAATGGATTGATTGCCTATTTATTATTCCTAAATATAAATATATGACTTTACAGAAAATTACAAAAATATCTACGCACTACTTCCTTGGCAGTTTTTCCTAATTCATATTCATTACAAAATAGACAACAACCTATCAGGTGATTTTGGGCTAACCATTTTACTAAAAGAAAATTTGATGTGTTTCTGGCGCCTTTGACCGGTCAAGATTTGGCAACACTTGATTTTTTCGCCATTTTTTAGTTGTGATGTGGTGTGGTTGTGTTCAATGTTCTTTTCTGTTCCCGTTCCGACATGTTTCTTATTGGCTTAGCGACTGCCTGTGAGAATTTAAAACTAAACTTAAAGTGAAGTTACTACAAAAGTACAAATACGCGTGACCTGGTAAGAGCTAAACATTGTTTCTCTGTTGTAATAATTCTTATTAAACTCATAACCTTCTTCTACATTTTTCTTTTAGATGCATGTACCTATTCCTGCCTCAACCAACCACAGATCTTTTATCAGAGCAACCAACAGACTCAACACCACATAGGTAATACTTTTTATTGATACCTATGGCGGATCAGTATACTGTAGATCTGTTAACAAAATGGGGCTTCGTCCATCTCGTAGATACATTTCGGGGTAAGTTAATTTCTAATATTTCTACTAAGTACCTATATTATTATACCTACACCTCTGATTCCGATCTAGTGAGGTTAGTTTGGTTAGTTCGTAGAAGGTCGGCGCTAATAATATTCTAAGAGCGCCCACTGCTTTTTAGCATTCAGGCACGAAGACGTACCTTTCATCGGTGGTTTATCCTGATTTTTATAATCTGTTCTATTATATTTTAAACGTCACCCCTTCTGTGCTCCTAGTGGGGAGATGAGCAGGAGACGGGCGGGTGTTTTTTTTATGTAAATGAGTGTCGAAACGACCAACCTGTAGGCCTACTGTGGTAACCTTTATCCTGATTGAGACTGTCAGCCATCTTGCTTGCACACACAATGCATGGAATTTGTGTGAACGGGCCTATAATAGTATAGTGATTCAGATTAGTGTCACAGTCAGGCCCCTGGTCGCCATAAGCACTATGCTTGCCCATATAATATATTGTAATGTTGTCTATGACAATATATAATGTAAGTCGTAAACTATGTGGTACTAATTTTAATGAATAAATACCACACAAACTTTACTTCTATAATATTAGTATAGATATTTACTAGCTTTTGATGCAGCTGTTGATACCATCTAGAGTCCTAGACCATTCCAATAACAATATTAGATCCAAATTTTTCATTTTTAACACGCTTTTATTAGGTCGACCTGTATGTAATGGAATCTAAGGTAACTAATTTAACCGTCTTCCAAGGATAGTAGCGTCATGAAAATTGGCAGCTGTATATAGTTCTGATGACAATACAATAATATGGTACTGTCGAACTGATCTGATGATGGAGCCGGAAGATATCAACTAGAACTTCATGATGGAACATCGTATCATAGCTGTGTTTGGATTTGTTAGAAAAGTCTTGTAATGAACTTTGACCACAATAATTTGTAGTGTGTTTTTTTAGATATAAAATTTAGTAATTGTTTTATCATAAGCAGTCTGTGTGTTGATTCCTTGAAAATACAGAACAAGTGTTTTCAAGGAAAATACACCTTTAAAGATTGAGTTGACAATCCTAATCAGATAGGGTAATGCTATGCATGCTGGGTGTGCTGTTGACTGGTGACTATGAGTATTTGGATTATATTTAAGTCTTCTATGGGTAATGAATGATACTGTTTGTAGATTTTAAAATACTTAAAGATAATTATTTATTACTTATTATGCATGAAAACAAATATTCTTTGACCACTTCTGTTATGAAAATAGTAGGTTTAGTAGTAGGTAGGTATATACAAATAACATACAATAGCTAGTTAGTATATCTATATAGTTATTTGGGTGCTTTTGAAACTCAGGTGGCAGGTATTATACATAATTAATCAAGTAACCTAGGTTGAGGTCCATTTGTATATTGATATTGTGAAGCAATAAAATACAAACAGTTACTTCTGAACTGTAAACTAATTACCATTGAAATTGAATAAGCTATACTAGCTAGTGAATTCCCACTTAGTTCATAAAGTATTTTTGTAATACTTAGACTAATGCAGTAAGCAATAGTGATAAGTGAGAGGCGATGTAGCATCACACATCACATAGGTACATCATTGCTGAAATGTAGATGGAGAGATGTGGTCAGATGAAAAAAATTTAAGTGTTAAACATTAAGCATTTCCAATAAACATTCTAGTACAGGCGTAGAACTTCTTAAAAGTACAAGTGCCTCTTCGAACACATTCAATCTGCAGTTGTAAAAAAAAGTGAATAGGTATTTTCTAGGCATATCTTCGAACACATCACCATTCCTATAGGTGAGATTGTTGTCAAACACATATCTAGTTGTAAAAAAAAATACATTAGTTAATACAACTGTGAGTACAGTGTTTAACTTACAAATTCTGGACCTTACCGAAAAACGTTACTTAACCTTAACCAACGTCTTCTTTCCGCAAGTGTCATTACGTGTCAGCCAGAAGTTGACAAAATATGTTAAGCATTGCTTAAAGATAAGTAACGTTTTTCGGTAAGGCCATCTATGTGCATAGTGTTCCTGGCCTGCTTAATAAGTACTAACCTGGTGTAGTTTGCATGTATTTATTTTCTTATTATTTATATTTTTAGATGCAAGAGTGGATGCAGTGGCTTTGGCACTTCTTAAAGAAAACGATTTAAATATATTGGTCCCATTGATTGGGGACAGGGTGAAATTCAATGCAAATTTATTAATGTGGAAAGCTGATAATGAAGGAGTTAGTTTTTGTTTTTATTAATTCTTATACAACACTGGGCTTACTCTTGAACAAAATTCTAATCAATTAGTATTGAAAATATGTAATGTTTTGATAGGCATCATACCAGTTCCATCTTTATTCAAGAATAAGCTTACAGGTGTCCACAAAATAGGAAGTTTACAGGAAGTGGTGGTTCTATAGAAAAATGTCATGCGCACTCAATAAACTGGATAGCACGCCTAATATCTCATAATTCATAAGTAAAAGTTATTCATAATAAATAGATATAAATAAATATTTGTGGACATTTCACACAACACCATCTAGCCCAAACTAAGCATAGCTTGTACTATGGAACTAGATGGCTGATATAATACATATATACTTTTTTTTTGTAAATATATACATATGATACATAGAAACACACAGACACAGAACAAACATTCATGCTCATCGCACAAATGTTTGCCCTGGGTGGGGATCGAACGCACGACCTACAGCACAAGTAGGCAGACATACTACCAACTGAGCCACAAGGCCAGTCATAATAAAGATATATAATGTTTTAATAGAGCCTCATTGGTCTGAAAATGGTTAGCCTTGGTGTGCAAGTCCCTACTCACATTTGGGCAGTTTTTAGGGGTTTCAGTTTTTTTTATTTATTTTCTATCTCTGTTGTCTTAGACATAATAATAAACTTATGAGTACAATGGGAACTATTTTAATTTTTATTGTTTGGGTTATTGGGAGTGTGGGTACACACCCCTAGGTTTCTACAGTCATTTTTCAAGAACATGTCTCGTTTTACCTGACTATGACAAAAATTTTGACCCCTAACTGAAAATATTATAGAGAACTTTCAAGTTATTATTGACATTGATGAAATATGTTTTATTATATCTAGAACTCATCACTGCCATCATTGCTGGTTGACGACACAAATTATGATATAATAATAGATGATTTAAACGGAACCAACAACCGAGATATTGTAACAGAAAATGAAACTCGTCAACTTCAGCCTGACCGAGACAATGTGAGTTTAGTTGTGAAGTATTTACAATAAATATTTTAACTCATTGCTGAAATCTATCATTAAGCACTTAATTTTATTTGTAGATAAAATGTATACTAGAGAGAACACATCGAGGACGAGCTTTATTAAGTAGTGAAGGAGCTACCCGGGGCCTCCTCGACTCAATTCAAAGAAAAGAATTGGCCAACTTAATAATTGATTCGGTCCTTGATGAAAACCCAGACACACAACTTACTTGGCCACAATTCCAATCCTGGTCACGGGGGATTGGTGAACTTTTTAAAAGTGAATCCCCAGCCCTGTTTTATGCCTCATATATCCCTGTAAGTTAACATTTCTTTGTTTAACAATAATGTGTATAAATTTTGAATTATTATAACTAGCAGATCAATACATCTACATTTTCCGAGATAAAAAATAACTTTTATATTAATCCAGGCTAATCTACTTACTACCTCCACACCAAAGTTCATCCAAATCAATTTAGGTATTTCGGAATTGAATAAGAACAAACATACTAACACAACTTCACTCACACTCACACACGCTCCCTTTCACACACACACAAACTTGCGATTTGCGCAAACATTGAATACGTTCACAATATTTCATCGTTATAACCACCAGATAAAAAAAACGTTGAAATTTGAACTTCCTGCCAGAATCGTGCCGTTTCACCTTATGTTAACTTCCCTGGGCCTGATAAATGCTCCATATCATCATCACACCAGTCTAGCTGGTGACCCTCCAAATTCGGTTTATAAAATTAATGCATAATGTACAACTTATTTCTTATCTGTTTCCCACACAGGCAGGAGCCTTCCAAATTAAAAGAAACGCCTCTGGAATATTGTACAATACGTATCTGAGGAAGAGGAAAAACCTTATCAGAAGAAAAGTGACAGCACCTTTGCGGAAACGGCGTGCTTTTAGTGATAGCGATAGCGCTGCGTCATCTGACGTAGAATTGCCAAAGCCATGTCCTATAGATTTGTCCATCATTGATGAAAGTAAGTTTTTGCATTACTATTATATGTGTACGTGTGATAAGCGTATGGGTGTGCATGTGCGCGTGTGTGTGATGTGTATGTAAGCGTAGGTAACGAGTGCGGGGTGTGTGTTTATGTCGGTAATTAGTAGTGTGTTAATGTAATTTTGTTCAAATGATAATGTTTCTAGTACAGCTATTGCTCAATTTCTTGCTGTCCGCATCTAGATTGCGTGGTCCCAGATTGTTTTTTGACATTAAATTTGTTTGTTGGCTGACCCCATTGTTGCAGCTGTTTTTGGTCGCCTGCATTGATTAATCACGGCCCATATTAATAACTCCAATCATTATTTCAGCTGAGAGTGATCTGGTTGAGGATGCTATACTTGCGATCACTGTTGCTGTTGAAGGAACTACACCCTGGAAGGAAATCGATCGATTTTGGGAAATTACAACGAAAGCGCGCCTTCAAAAGCTATACAACGAAAAAGGCACCCTTCTGGATTATTTAAATGAGTATCCAGTACTTAAAGGTCCCAGTGGTTACAAACTTCTCGTAGCCGATTTCGATCGGCTCCACCCAGCTACGGGCACAGATATATTGCGTTCCTCACTACAGAATATCGGAGGCAAAATCATCGATAAAGGAAAGGCGTTGCAGAATTCGACCAAAGACCAATTTCTAAAATTCGCAATTAGTGAATTAATAATTTCAATTGATGGTAAGTTTTAAATCTTAAGGCTTGTTTTGCGATAATCGTGCCGGTGGGTTGCAATGGTTACAATGTTCTAATGCCGCCGGCCTAAGCAATTAAGGTTCATTCTGTTACTATATTTTTGTTTATTTATCATTGTTTCAGACGACATAGAAAATAATCTGAATGTAGCCCTGCTACTGCTGCCTCTGCTGATCAATATTACACCTTTACGCGGGAAAGGCGTGAAAAAGACATCAAAAGCTATCATACGGGATAACTTCATTTTGCGAATATCTGATAGTGCTAATTTAGAGGCCCGTTTAGCGGATCATAGGGAAACATTAAGAATATGGAAGATAACATTTCAGCCGATTGTCGTATACATTGGTGAGTCCGTTACATCAGTTGAAAAATGTTTTGTGGTTGTGGAAGATATGCGTTATGAATTACCAAATCTAGTTGCTGCCGTTGACACTGCTTTTAAAATATTCCAAGCCACTGCTGCTGAATATCCCATATTAGCCCATGATATTTGGCTATTTATTCAAAAAGGCTTTTATAACATCGAAACACGATACGATCGCCGTATCTCTCAATCTATAAAAACTTTCCTAGTTGACCTCGGTCTAAAAGAAAAATGCTAACCTGTAGCTCATGCAAGACACCATGTCCTAACGTTAAAGATCTCATATGTCATATACGAAAACAATGTACACACTATTGGGAAAATTCTTTGTCTTATAAGTGTGGAGAAAATGACTGCTTCAAGCAATTCACTTCTTTAGATGCTTTTAGGCGTCATTTAAAAACAAAGCACATTCAAAACACTCATCCGAGTTTTGTGTTATCATCCCCTGGTGTGGCCACACCAAATAATTCTCCACAAAATGCAGTTGCTCCTTTTGTTTCAAAAGAAGCTACACCAAATACTCAATATAATGCAGATATTCCCTCTGTTTTGGAGAAAGGGGAAATACCCTGTATTACTGATAAACTTGTTCTACATACTTCACAGTTTATTGCCTCGTTATATAGTAATCCATCGATTCCTCGTTCAACAGTTCAAACAGTAGTTGATGGCTTGAATTTGTTTCATACTAATTTCTCAAACACATTAAGACAGCAATTTCAATCTGACGAAAATACCGAAAATTATACAAACGCCTATTCAAGCTTAGATGGGGCTTTGACAACATTACAAGATTGCATGTTGCCTTTTAAATCTGAATTTAAGAGATTGCAACTGTTTTCCTCAATTGGTACATACATACCTCCTATTGAAGTAGTCGTTGGTTATCGTAATGATACAGAGACGAGGCGAGGACAGCACGTATTGAAATCAAAACAATGCACTCTAGAAGTGATACCACTGCGGGATGTTTTTAAACAGTTTTTTGCAATCGACACGGTCTGGAGAGAGATCATGGATTATTTGAAACGTCTCGAAGGCACTGAAGGTTCAAAATCTCAGGGATCAGGTAATTGCATTGAAAATGTGGTGCAAGGTTCAGTGTGGCAGAAAGTCGTAGGTGTTTGTTTAAAGAGCGGGGATTGTTCAACTTTGACATTGCCCCTTGTAGTGTTTTATGATGATTTTGAAATAGGTAATCCGCTGGGGAGTCACGCAGGTATTCATAAATTAGGTGGTCTGTACGTATCAATTGCTGTGTTGCCCCCTCATTTAGTTTCCCAGTTAAATAATATTTTCATGTTAGCCATTTGTCACTCTTCTGATAAAAACAAATTCGGAAATGCAAATATATTTCGGGCAGCTATAAATGAACTAAACTATCTGCATACGTCCGGAATTGTCATTGACACGCCGTTTTTCAAAGGGATTATAAAATTTAGAATTACATGTTTAACAGGAGACAATCTAGGACTAAATTCAATTTTGGGGTTCACTGAAAGTTTTGTAGCAAATTACTACTGTAGAGTTTGTAATGCTGACAAAAAAACAATGCAAAGTATGTCGCTTGAAAATGCTTCGCTTTTAAGAAACAAAACCTCATATAATGAACAGTTGAAACTCAATGATGTCTCTAAGACTGGGATTAAAGAACAATGTTGCTGGATGGAACTTAAGGGATTTGATCTTTTTGATAATGTGGCGATGGATGCTATGACGATTTGTTAGAAGGTGTAGGTCGCTATGTCATGACGTTCGTTATCAATTATTACACTTCTAGGTCTCTCCCGCCTATTACGACATTGAAAGAAAAAATGCTGTCTTTTAATTACGGTCCAGACTCTGGATCAAAACCGTCGTCATGCCTTCTATCAGATAGTAAACCAGGATCTGTAAAATTGAAAATATCTGCAATTGAAATGCAAACACTGATCAGATATTTCGGACTTATCGCAGGCGATTATGTTCCCGTCGGCGATACAGTTTGGGAACTGTACCTGTCTTTGCGCGCAATATTTGAAAGGTTAATTAACCATAGAGTATACTCTGACACTATTGAACAGTTGAAATACATGATCGGTGATTTCAATATTTTATACTGTAAACTTACCGGCGAAAGCTTAAAACCTAAGTTTCATTTTTTGACACACTATCCCGAAATGCTCAGAAAATTTGGTCCTTTACGTCATGTCTGGTCAATGAGGTTTGAAAGTAAACACAAATTGTCGAAAATGGCGGCAGCAGCATCTTGTAATAGGCAAAATATCTGTAAAACACTGGCAATAAAAAATCAACTTATTCTAAATGACTTATTTATTAAGAAAAGTATGTCACCAAATTTTGAGTGTGGTAAAAAAACTCTTTTACCTAATAATCATGGTTTTGAAGTAGGTTCCAATGTTTTGGTTAAATTTTCTGCTCCCTGGGTGAAGCAAAAAGGAGTTTTGTGGAAGAATTCTGATGTGGCCACTCTAGATATTTGTGATAAAACATGTGTACCAGTTTTTGCTTCGATAAAAAGTATACTTCTTACTGAAAACAATGACATATACTTTTCGTGTCAGATTTTTGACACAATACTCTTTGACGATCATAATTATGCATACGAGATAAAGCGCACAAAGGAGATCCGCTGCTATTCTTTAAAAAGTTTAATAGCACCATACCCAAATACATTAACCGTGGCAATGGATAGCAGTTTGTTCGTTACGCAGCGATGGCAGCTTGACTAGTTTTCATACGTATATAAATTCACCTAAAAACAGTTGGGGACTGGCTCCCATGGTTGTACTTTTTTGCACAATATGACACTAGTCCTTAGTAGTATTTTTTAAACATTAACTTCTAGATGAGTCTGTTCAGAATGTGCACCAATGTAAAATGTGCATTTTGCAAATAGCACAGTTTTCATAACTTGTATCTCACGTAAACAGGGCACTTCTCATAACGGGAACTTTCAAAAGAGCACTTTGCAAAATGTACACATTTTAATTTTTTTTATGAACCTAATTCTACGTAAATGTTTTTTTTTTTTTTTTTGTTCATTACTAGCGCAGTTGGCGCTGTAAAAAGTATTACCTATGTGGTGTTGAGTCTGTTGGTTGCTCTGATAAAAGATCTGTGGTTGGTTGAGGCAGGAATAGGTACATGCATCTAAAAGAAAAATGTAGAAGGTTATGAGTTTAATAAGAATTATTACAACAGAGAAACAATGTTTAGCTCTTACCAGGTCACGCGTATTTGTAGTAACTTCACTTTAAGTTTAGTTTTAAATTCTCACAGGCAGTCGCTAAGCCACTAAGAAAACATGTCGGAACGGGAACAGAAAAGAACATTGAAACACAACCACACCACATCACAACTAAAAAATGGCGAAAAAATCAAGTGTTGCCAAGATCTTGATCTAGGAAAACCGCGGGTAAAACTGTATTGCAGTTAGTAATAAAAATTATATTCCGTATTATTCACCTTTCCTAAAGAAATTTAAAATACATGCTTAGGTGCACATGTTGCAAAGCGTTCATTTCGAAGTGTCCATTATGAAAAATGCACTTTATGAAAAGTATTCCTATTACGAAATACATACATAATAATAGCGAATTAAATACATTTTACAATGTGCACATTCTGAACTGAACCACAAATATATGTATATTATGTATGTCGTAGGACTAACCTACTGCGACAAACCAAATATTGAAACAATAATTTCATAATTTAAAAATAATATTTATTTTCATATTGTAATAGGGTAAAACAGACAGTCATTGTACAGCAAATAAAATAGCTATTTTTTTCCCGTCGGCTATTATAGTGTCTTAGATACTATAGAGATATTAAGAAACTAGATAAACTGAGCTCTCATAACAATTATTTAAAAATCCTATCACATGCGAATAATTGTAAAATATTAGTGTTATAATTATAACTTACAGAGTAGTTCATGGTGTCTGAAATTGAAAGTATAGTAAAACGAATTTAATTGTTATTTAATTAAAGTAAAAAATCGTAAGAACTCGTACCTAAAAAAATATTGTTATTGGACACTGTCCATTAAAGTTTTTTTAAATTGTCGCATACAATCATTTGACAGATTAAAATAACCTCAAAATATAACATGATGCATGATTAAAAGACTTTTAACCCATATAGGGTTACAACGTACTCCAAACAGCCAAAACAATAACACTCAGTCTCAGCACTGTGCCAATATTGTAACAAAACACTTACCTTATAAAAAATCAATTTTTCAACAATTGACTTGTTGTCACTAATAACAAATTGCTTGGTTTATAGTTTCTAATTATAAATGAAGAGATGTAGATAAGAAAAAAACAGTCAAATCATAAAGTTAAAGATTATTAATCTTTTTAGAAAATAAATTCGAAAAAAATGGGCATTAAGTCACCTGACAGCGAACACCAATCAGAAAGTGTTGCGTCACGCCATGCAATTTGTTGCATGTTTAATGCACTATTCCATATAATAAAAATAAAAAATTACCAAGTTTTCAAATTTAGGCAACTTGTTTCCGTGATAGTCGCCGGGAAATAATTATTTTGACACTTTGTTACTGCACTCTGTTATAAAATGTATGAACTAAAATAATGGTGAATACTAAGAGATTTTTTTAAATAGTTCTTGATGTCGGTATTTGATTGTCGTTATCTTATTTTTTTTTATTAAAAGCGACTGTCCAATAACTATCCGGTGTCCAACGATTGTCGGTTTACCCTATATGATTATAAATAAGATTATTAATAAAGCTTCCCTTATAATTACATTTAAAATATTTCTGATCCGAACCACAAATATGTATGATGTATGTCGTAGGTCTAACCTACTGCGGCAAACCGAACATGGATAACAGTTTGTTCGTTACACATCGATGGCAACTTGATTAGTTATCATATGTATACAAATTAACCTACAAACAGTTGGGGACTGGCTCTCATGGTTGTACTTTTTTGCACAATATGTACTCTTCTTAGTGGTATTTTTTAAAACATTGACCTCAAGATGAGTCTCATCTTGAGGTCAATGTTTTAAAAAATACCACGTTACACTATTGTAAAATTTGCATTTCGCAAATAGCACTGTTCTTATGACTTGTATCTCTCGTAAACAGTGCACTTCTCATAACGGGAACTTTCAAAAAAGCACTTTGCAAAATTTGCAATTTTTTTTTATGAAGGGTGACTACTACCGATTTTTATTTTTGTTTGTTTTTTATTTTATTTTATTACTAGCGCAGTTAGCGCAGCGATACAGGAATACCGCGGGTAAAACTGTGTTGCAGTTAGTAATAAAATTTCATATTTTAAAAATAATATTGATTTTAATTTTGTAATAATTAAGATTATAATTATTAATTATGATTATAAATAAGATTATAATTGGACAAAAAGTCGAGGACTGGGTCCCATGGTTGTACTTTTTGCACAATATGACACTAGCCTTTCTTAGTGGTAGGTATTTTTAAAACGTTGACCTCAAGATGAGTCGGTTCAGAATGTGCACCAATGTAAAATGTGCATTTCGCAAAGGGCACAGTTTTCATGACTTGTATCTCACGTAAACAGGGCACTTCTCATAACGGGAACTTTCAAAAGAGCACTTTGCAAAATGTACAATTTTTTTATGAAGGGTAACTACTACCTAAATGTTTTTGTTATTTTTTTGTTCATTACTAGCGCAGTTAGCGCAGGAGTCCAGGAAAACCGAAACTGTTGCAGTTAATAATAAAAAGTCTATTTCGATAGTATTCAACTCTCCTAAAGAAATTTAAAATGCATGCATATGTGTGCATTTTGCAGTGTTCCATTTCGAAAAGTGTCCGTCATGAAAAGTGTTTCTATTGCGAAATACATACATAATAATTGCGAAATAAATACATTTTACAATGTGCACATTCTGAACCGAACCACAAATATGTATGATGTATGTCGTAGGACTAACCCACTGCGGCAAACCAAATATTGAAAACAATAATTTCAAAATTTATAAATAATATTGATTTTAAAATTGTAAATATTTGATTATAAATAAGAAGGTATTAATAAAGCCCCCTTTTACTACTAATATAATATTGTTTTATTGCAATGACATCCGTTATTTTTCTATCCTGCTAATGTTCTAAGTAAGTTCAGTTCTACTAAGTAATTGTTCCTTTTTATTGCAGAGAAAGAATAGCTTTCTGAAACAAAACAAAGAATTGAATACAAAGATGAAGAATAGCTTTCTGAGGGCAGGCAACGCTGTTTTCTGGTAAGTCCGTAGAATTAGCCTGCTGACAACTGATAACGCAGTTGTCTGAAGGCTTGATTTACTTGCTTACGGTTAAATGTTCAGTAAAACATATTGTGCTTTATTTAAGAACAATAACGATTTGTAAGAGCGCAGACTAAGTCTTCTGATGGCTGATAATGCAGTTGCGTGAAGGCGTGATTAATTTGCTTTACTGTCATTTTTAAAGTTCAAATTAAGGTGGAACAGCATAGAATAGCGAGAAATTCAGATTTTAATCAGTTTTAATGATCTTGTGGCTAGGCCGTTTAAATATTATGAACATACGCATGGTTGTGCAATTCCATGATTATTCTTTACATTATCACGTCAATCTATTTATTATTGCACTCCATTATTTAAGTAAGTGGATACCTAAGTCAATTTTGACTATATCAATAGGCTTATCGACTTACGTAAGTAATTGGGTGCATTACTGATAAATTGCCGTGATAATGTAAAGAATAATGATGAATTTGCACAAATCGTTATTGTTCTTAAATAAAGCACAATATGCCTTACTGAACATTTAATTTAACCGTAAGCAGGTTAATCAAGCCTTCACGCAACTGCGTTATCAACCGTCAGGAGGCTTATTCTACGGTCTTACAAATCGTTATTGTTCGTAAATAAAGCACAATATGCCTTACTGAACGTTTAATTTAACCGTAAGCAGGTTAATCAAGCCTTCACGCAACTGCGTTATCAACCGTCAGGAGGCTTATTCTACGGTCTTACAAATCGTTATTGTTCGTAAATAAAGCACAATATGCCTTACTGAACGTTTAATTTAACCGTAAGCAGGTTAATCAAGCCTTCACGCAACTGCGTTATCAACCGTCAGGAGGCTTATTCTACGGTCTTACAAATCGTTATTGTTCGTAAATAAAGCACAATATGCCTTACTGAACGTTTAATTTAACCGTAAGCAGGTTAATCAAGCCTTCACGCAACTGCGTTATCAACCGTCAGGAGACTTATTCTACGGTCTTACAAATCGTTATTGTTCGTAAATAAAGTACAATATGCCTTACTGAACGTTTAATTTAACCGTAAGCAGGTTAATCAAGCCTTCACGTAACTGCGTTATCAACCGTCAGGAGGCTTATTCTACGGTCTTACAAATCGTTATTGTTCGTAAATAAAGCACAATATGCCTTACTGAACGTTTAATTTAACCGTAAGCAGGTTAATCAAGCCTTCACACAACTGCGTTATCAACCGTCAGAAGACTTATTCTACGGTCTTACAAATCGTTATTGTTCGTAAATAAAGCACAATATGCCTTACTGAACGTTTAATTTAACCGTAAGCAGGTTAATCAAGCCTTCACACAACTGCGTTATCAACCGTCAGAAGACTTATTCTACGGTCTTGAAAATCGTTATTGTTCGTAAATAAAGCTCAATTATGCCTTACTGAACGTTTAATTTAACCGTAAGCAGGTTAATCAAGCAATCCTGCTTACCGTTGAAATCACCGTACGGAAAGTAAATACCACCGTCAGTATGATGATTTCTTTCTGACCTACCACGCTTATTGCTTATTCGTTACGTTTAAAATATTTATACTTACGACTAAAACACAGGTTGGAGAGTGTTATTCACGGTAACGCTTCTTGTTGAATTCGCCTTTCGCTGTAAGGCGAAAAACGCTTTCTGCATGGGAAGGCGTTTTTAACCGTTTTACGTTTGGTCGGTTTTTTGCCTTACTACCAACTTTATCAGCGGTCATTACGGTGCTTTTAACTTTAGATTTTTCTCAGTGTAGCATGAGCAGACCAGCAACCGGCGAGCAGCACCTGATCACGAGTATGACGCATGTGCCAGCCATCGCCCTCCCCAACCATATGCTAGGGAAGAGGGCGACCCGCCACACGACGCCACCGCAAGAAGGAGCCGTCGATGGTGAGCATGAATGCTCAAGGTATACACACAATCCTTATTACTAAATGCTGAATTGCCGTTTTTTCTGTGAATACAGTTACTAGTAGAGTCGGTTACGGTTACGGTTTTAGACGGGGTTTCCAGATAACTGGTATGTTTCCCGGTTGATTGAACTCTATCAGCGACTTTTTTTCGTAACTAAAGGAGTATTTTTTTATTCATTTAAACTAACATGAGTTTTATGTTCATAGCGTCAGAAAGGAGGCTCTGTTTTAAATTCGCATAAATTATGTGCAACTACGGAACCCTACGCTATGCGTGGCTCGACACACACTTTGCCATTTCATGATCTTATGATGAGTATAGACTACATATAAACGCTACAAATCTTAAGATGTCTGTACACCTTAAAAAAATATTTACTTAATTTATTAGTTGTACATATTATTTACTAATAATTTATTTAAAACTTGCTGCGCCCCGCGGCATTTCATCACTCGCGTAGTGATGAAAACGGTGATGATGATGATGAAATAAATAGCCTATATTCGTCTCCAGGATCTCAACTATATTGTACAAAATTTCATAACAATCTTTTCAACCGTTTAGTCAAAAAAAAGTAACAAACAGACAGACAGAGAGTCAGTCAGAGTTACACTAAACGCAATAGTTTATAATATTAGCAAATATTAGTAGGTAAGTACTATTACTAAGTACATACTTTAAGAAAATTGCCTCTAGTACAACATAGTTGTGTGCCAACTTGTTGTTTCAAGTATGTCAGTCTGTCTGCTGGTTATCTAATCTCTTATCGCGGAGGCTGTGTGATAACGCCCATCTGTCACACCTGTCACCTGGTTACTACTTGAATGTACGAGTATGGTAGGCGCAGGCGCCAGTTTTTTACTTCAAATTACGGAAGAATAACTGTAAAGGGTTACGTGGAGAAAAGATAAGACAGGAATTTCTTATCTTTTTCTATGCTACGTGACCACATACCATATACTAGTGACCACGTGGCTGATACGTATTTATTGTAGTTTCTTGAATAATTCAAGCGTTGAACAGCGTCAGCTGGACAGAAATGACTGCAATTGTGTTGTTCTTTTTCTTTTTAACCAACTTCTTAAAGAATGAGGTTATCAATTCGGTCTGTATGTTTTTTCTTGTTTGTTCACTGATTACTCAACCAATTGTGCATAGATTTTGATGTTTTTTTTTTTGTATTTGGTAGATCATATTTCAGAGGTGGTCCCATATAAATTTTATCCAAATTGATGCAGTACTTTGGTTTTTAAACAAAATAAAAAAATATAATCAAAGTGCCTGTAGAAAAATGAACAGCAAGTCGTGTAAGTATGTATTGTATTGCGTATTTTGAAGTCGGTTTTTTCAGGTTTTTAACTATAATTAATTGTTAGACACGCTGTGCGCTTAATTTTGTGGGTATTGAATGAGATTAAGCCGTCACGCTCGGCTGTGTAACGCTCGCGCAAAGTCAGCTCGAGTCTACTAAGGGAACGAAAAATATATAGTAAACGCGTCATGATGAAGTTTTCACTTCTGTCGTGTGTTCTCAAGCACATTTTTTTATATAATAATATAAAATATAGATCAACGTTTGACCACTTGACCACTAACTTGCCTGATGGTAAGCGACGAGCCTGATGCATGTCGAATATGTCGATCGAGAAGAATTCACTCTAGCCTTGGAAATTCCAAGATTATAGTTCGCAGGTAACTAAAAAGATTTTTTTATTGGACACACCATATTTCAGCCTAGTGTAACAACTAGCGGCCTTACCGCCAGTTCTTCCAGGCAACCTCAACTCGTGTTTATTTTAGTACATTTGTTGACAAATAAACAAGGACACCAATGAGGAAGCTTCTTCGATACCAATTGATTCACCGATCAGCTGAAGGTTACGAAACAATGAGCTATATATCATTTTACAAACAGTCATACACGTCACACACGACGGAGATTCTTTATTTTTATGAATCTGGGTGATAGGACGAGCAAGCCACTCGTATGATGGTAATCTCCACACTTGGTCATAACAAATACCAAAAATCAAATACCAACAAACAGAAGAACGAAACGGCCCGGACAGAAGACAGAAGAACGAAAATCTTGCTAGTCGATGCAGAGACCTTCGTTCATTTCGGTCACTCGTTCAATGATTAGCGTAATGCGAAATAGGCTTTAGTACGTAATCATGGACAAGTTTAGCACGATGATAGAATGATGATGAATTGGTGATAACTGATGCTTAGCCTGTAATGTATAGTTAGTAGATAAATTTATTATTTATCAAACTTTATCTAATGATTAATATTGCTAGAGCTGAAGGACTTGGAATCTAAATTTTAATAGTATTAATATTACGCAACAGTTTTACCTAATATTTAATTATATTTGATTAATGCATTTAGCATTGCCATCTGGCGTGAAAAAGCTGGCAACATTTTGGATACACAGCCAATTGATAGTGACATATGTATTTAGACCTTCATCGATCTAGAGTTACAACTGTTAGGTTATGTATAATTCTTATGTCTAAAGGCACATACCTATGCCTTTCAAACAATGTTTGTAGTCTTGATCCGACTCATAAGTGAGATTACTGCCACTTGCGACAGATTTTCAATTTTTCCCTTTCTTTCCCACTCACTGCCAAACGTGTTTTTTGCGCTTTAGTCAGGGTTCGAACTCACTATTTACCAGTGAAGTCCGGTGGTGAAATTTTGTAACTAAATTTGACAGACCCGTTGGAACACAGAATACTATAACAGTAAATATAACCGGAATGCGATTGAAGCGCCGCATCTTGAGTTGCGGCGCGGATTCTAGTGAGTATAAACATCAAGCACAGATTAACAAAATAAGCGATTTAATCTTAAAAATACGGAAGCAAGCCCTATTTCCAAATAATGCTCCTAAATGGAGCGCGAACGTTTGTTTTTGCCATCTGATTGTTTGTGTTAAGGTCTCGACCTCAATTTTCAAGTTTTTCAATACGTTTTCTATACAATTTCCTAGCCAAGGCTGCGGAGATGACAATTGTATAGTTATTGTAGAATTGACATCGTTTTGTGTTGAGATGACTTAATTTTACTAGTTAGTGCGCGCCAAGGTTATGGTGGGAACACGAACGCGCGATAGGCAGTAAGGGAACTTGCTGATTTTGATACTTTTTATCCGTTACCTATCTATGATCCGAATCATAAAATATCATTTATCATTTCCCCGAACAAGTTTTTTTTTGAAAATTTACTTTATCATAATCCCGATAGTTAATTTGAAAAGTCGTCTGGTAACCGAATCTTTGTAATACGAGAGTTTCTGTGCATATTAAACAGAAACTTAACGAACTTAACTTTATAATAATTTTTTTCATGGACTGCAACGTCGCTTAACCTCGGGCGAGTTGGCGGTCAAGCGCAAACATAATTCTAGACAAAAAAATCTGATAACTAAATCTCTGTAATTCATAAGGTTTCTGGATATAATAAAATAGATAAAAATGATGTAATAGTTCGGCCAATTGAAACTTGGGTTAACAAACTTATGGAATCAAAAACTGAAAAGAACTGAAAAACTTAAATTAAAATTAATATGGAATCAAAACCGTATAGCGTAAAAGTCGTCAGTCGTAGATCTATTTATTTTAATGTGTTAAAAAACGATTTAGACATATTTTGCCTTTTTTACACCCAACAAAATGTAATTATTTTATCGTAAGTTTCTTGTGGTGTTTATTTATCGACAGTGTATTACAGAGAAAGCGTTTTGCACATTTTATTTTTCTACTAAATAAACAAAATATAGGACTGGCCTTGTGGCTCAGTTGATAGTATGTCTGCTTGCTGAGCTGCAGGTCGTGGGTTCGAACCCCACCCAGGACAAACATTTGTATGATGAGTATGGGTGTTTCTATGTATTATATGTATAACTATATTTACAAAAAAGTATATTATGTATTCTATCAGCCATCTAGTTCCACAGTACAAGCTTTGCTTAGTTTGGGCTAGATGGTGTTGTGTGAAATATTCACAAAAAAATATTGTCCTTTTTTTACTGTTAGTACCTACATAATATTACTGAACGCCTACTTTTGAGAAAAGTAATAATAGCTTACGTGAAGTTCCGCCAGTTTTGTGGATATTTTTATACTGGCCGGAGATAGAACTCCGGTAAAGAAAATCATAATTCATAACCATGGCTCTCTGTAAATGCTCTTGCAAGCCGACAACAGTACGCGTCAGCGATTCTACGTCTCGCGCGTAATAGTCCTTACTGTTTATACTGCAGTTCCAGTAAAGGACACACCGCTGTTTAGTTATTGATTCAAGTGTAGCGAATGGGGCGGTGGAGTAGCTCTGCTAATTATTATGTCATTATATTTATTTACGTAATTTAATACGCATTTGTGGATCTACTATTCTATCTGATTGTACTACACATTAATTTAATCTCGCAGTTGTATTTCCTATCTTGCTACAGAAACATACGCATTAATTACAACAAAATTATATACAAATTACATATATAACTAAACATCTACAAAAAACATAACCCTTGCGCTGTCGGGTAAAAAACAATCGAGAATACCCCAGACCGATGAACAACTAGAGATAATCGAAATGCTCAAACCCACTACCGAAATCCAGCGTACCCACCATGCTACTGCATGGGCTACATATAGTTATAACTTGCATCAATGAGGCGCTTAGATAATGAAAATAAAATAATTAAACATTTTAAATAAAAACTACGGGTCACCACGTTAATTTCCATAGTAAAATAATTAAAGTTTAAAAACTGAAAAGAACAGACTTTAAAGTACGTAATTCGTTTACTTGGACGCCATTTTGTAATAAAATCTAAAGTACTAAACCGATTTTGATAAAATTTATATGGGCCACCTCTGAGGTATTACCTACCGAACAAAAAAGAATCATCAAAATCAATTCATAATGGGTGGAGTAATTGCAGAACAAACACAAAAAAACATACAGTTGAATTGAGAACCTCCTCTTTTTGGAAGACGGTTAATGGGCACAAATTAAATAAATACAACTAAGGAAGGTGTTCTTTAGTTGTATTTTACTGAAGATTTTGAAAAGTCTGTGAACTTTAACCTCACGATTTATCTATTGCCTTTGTTTATCAAATTTTAAGCACATTCATTATGATATTATAATGAAACGTGTGTGTTTTGTCACTTTAATACATCTTATTATTCAGTCTGTCTGGACGAGAATCGTGTCTTATCTCTACAACAAAACACAGGCGCACTGAGCCACACAAGTCGCGCAAAATATTTTACTACCGCTATAAACAAATAAATACAACGAGGCAATAAAACAATTATTAATTATAATTAGGCTCATACAAATAACTATTACTTGATTAATGTTCCCGTGATGATAATTAAACGGTCATTTCAGCGATTCTTTTACAAACATGAATACATATATCGAGAATAAGGCCCGGTATCCACCAAAGCGGAGACGAGAAGAGACGAGAGGAGCTGTGCTGCGAAGCTGGCAGGTTATTTTCACCAAAGAGGAGAGGAGATGTGGAAATAACGAAATCTGATTGGTTTATTCAAAACACATCTCGTCTCGTCTCCTCTCGTCTCCGCTTTAGTGGATACCGTGCCTAAGACCGCCTCGCGCCCGCCCGCCGGCGCGGCCGGGCGGCCGCATGGACCGAGCGTGTGAAGAGCAAGACCGTCAAATGACGTACGAAACTATAGAACTGTTTCTCTTTTTAATCGACTTCAAAAAAAGGAAATTATCAATAATTTGTGTATGTATGTAATATTGTTAGAATTGCACAATTTTCACATATGTTAGTCTATTCATCCAGCTTCTAAGCATGTGTGCCAAATTTGATAAGTGTATGTATATTTGTATGTTTGTTCACGTATATCTCAAAAAGTATAAGTCGGATTGCAAATATATTTTTTTAGGTGGATTTGGTATAGTCCAATTTAGGAATCAGTAAAGTTTTATCCAAATCGGTTCAGTATTATTCAAGATATGGACTATTTATATTTTAAAATATAAACGTTTCAACGACGCAATTCAAATTGTCTGAACGAAATTTAGTAGATTTATTAATCATAATACTATTTAAAAGGATCTGGTATATTTTTTATCTCAAAACTTAAGTACCTAGTGAAGTGTTTTTGATAATTAAACGAAACTTACCTAGTGAAGTGTTTTTGATAATTAAACGAAACTTACCTAGTGAAGTTTGGTGAATCAAATTTTTATTTTAAAGTAGAACTAGTAAATACTAATAAATATATAAATAAAAGTAATTAAAAAAAAACGACTTCAAAACTATTCAATGAAGTGAAAAGGGAGACATAACAACAGCTGTTAGATAATATTGAAAAATTAAATCAATACTGGGCGTCTACTGAATTAGGTCTGTACGTACCTCAACTGTTTTTTTGAGGTCGGTGCTATCTAAGACTTACAGTTGATTGATGATAGTGACCTGGCTCCGATCTCATAAAATAGTTGGGGTACGTACAGACCTAATTTGGCAGATGCAGTTTTGATTTAAGCATTCGATATTTTTGAGTGTCATACACACTAAAATATCTACATGTTTATGTCTATGTCTATTGTCTATGTCTAAAAGACATACCTACCAGAAAAGACACAGCACACGTATTCCACAATTCGGCAATTCGCACCATAAATGTAGAATTAAATTGTATGTGCTATGGTCAAACTCCTAGCCTATAAATATATAAATTAGAATGGTGATCCTCTGCCCGATGACGTGGTGCGTCCTGCTCCGTAAAGTAAAGGAACTCCGTCGCCGGCGATCATCCTATCAAAATGTGTGTGAGATTGTGTTAGCTTGTATCGAAGACGAATCTTTTTTAACCGACTTCCAAAAAGAAGGAAGTTCTCAATTCAACTGTATATTTGTTACGCAATTACTCTGCCAATTATGAAATGTTTTAGATGATTGTTTTTTATTTCGTAGGTAATAACACCACAGAGGTGGTCCCATATAAATTTTATCAAAATCAGTTCAGTACTTTGGTTTTCATAACAAAGTAACTAGCATTTCCAATCCAAGTAAGCGAATTGCGTATTTTGAAGTCGGTTTTATTTTCGAATAGTCGTATTGAGAACCACCTTCTTATTGGAAGTCGGTTAACATTAGTTTCAACTTTAATCAAGTACTACAGGTCAACAACCAAATGTATATCAAAGTATCTTGATGCACGAGCGATATCCATCAATCTCTATAAGTTTGTGTTGCCACATGCTAAAGTTCAAAGATGTCATGGAAACCTGTACTTGAGTACATAAATAAAAACGAATTATGCTAAGCTGAACCTGTCCAGTTGCCCATGACGAGTTGGGAGTAATAGTGCAGGAGCGGGCTTCTATTCTACTAACATTCATTATAGAGTTGATGCTTTTACTATGGAAATTAACGTGGTTTTCACACATTTTTAAATAGAAACTACGGGTCACTCACGTCTGTTTTGAGCCGAAATATCCGACTATAGTTTCAACCGCATTCGGCGGTCTTTTTCAAAGGGGCAGCACACACGTCACTCTCGGTCGAAGGCGCGTCACCGACCGATTTCTATCAAAATCTAATACTGCGCTGACAGTTAAACCGTTTAAATTTCAAAATGTGAGTTATATACAGACTTACACACATAAGGATATTATGCCAGTGTATTGACCTAGAATCTGCAGGCCTCAGCAGCAAAATCCGTACGCAACCATTGCAGATCACAATCTTAATGAGTACCCACAGGCGTGGAATTCCTTACCACATTCTTTGTTCCCTGAGAGCTACATCTCAGCTTAATTTGCTAAAAAATCAAGGCTAGCGTGAATAGACTTTGTATAAATCGGCGTGCTCCATCCTCATCCACACCACCCTTTGATAATATTGTAATATGTACCGTGCCCTTACATCTAACCTGGTAAGATGTTAGATTGATTAAGTATTAAAAATAGATAAATAAAACATCTACTCGGCAACCCTACGCTTGAATCGAAACACCTCAATGAAACCAGCCGTCAGCTCTTGCACAGTCGAGAGTACACCACTTTCGACGACCTTCGCACCTGTCCCCAATGTAGCGCCGTTGCGCCACACTCGCCCGTCCACACAATTAGTTCTAGTAATGCGATTCGGATATACGACTAGTTTTAAACCTGTGCTTCATGATCAATGGAGGCCTTCGGAAAATGTGCCATTATGGCTGACATTACTTTGCTCTTAACGTGCATACGTCTTTAAAAGGAAACTGCCGTATAGAAAGCTGTCATATAGAAACATACATATATACACCTGAAAAACATAACCTTCCTTTTTACGCAGTCGGGTAAAAATCAAGGAAAACATAAGTATCCTTATTTAAAACTTGTAAAGAAAAAGAAAACATAGAATAAAAGTAAAATCCCAAGTTTTACACCAAGCAGACAGGTGACATAAAAGGACTGAGTCTTTCCTGTTACTGCTTTATCCTTATTCATTCTCTTAGTCAACTGAGAACTACATAGACTTAACAGACTACATAGAAGTCAAGGATAGACGTCGACAAACTGTTCAAGGTAACAAGAAAAGATGAAATGAAAATATTATGTAGTCGAAAAAATGTGTAGTTAAATTATTAACTGGACGAAAATATTCCGACGTTTCATTTTATCGATTTTAAACATGTCTTCTTATCCTTTTGAAGGTTGCAAAGAGAAAGCAGCCCTTATTTCCTCTTGTAATATATTTTGTGAAGTCAATATTTTTTATTATATCTTCGAGCCAGTTGGTGAAGTAAGAAGAACTAAATGTAAGCTGTTTTCTGAATGCCTATTATCGAAAACTGTAATAAAACATATCTTCGAAATGGTACTCATGTTGAAATTTATTTTTATCACCTATATCTCGCGATTTTATGCCCACATTGTGAACGTGTGAGTGAGAAATAGCGTTCTTGATAAAAAAGCCTATGCCCGTCTTCTTTATCAGTTATTAACCGACTCCAAAAAGAAGGAGGTTCTCAACTCGACTGTATGTTTTTTTGTATGTTTGTTCAGTGATTACTCCGCCAATTATGAATCGTTTTTGATGATTTTTTAGGGTTCCGTACCTCAATAGGAAAAAACGAAACCCTTATAGGATCACTTTGTTGTCCGTCTGTCTGTCTGTCCGTCTGTCCGTCCGTCGGGTGACAAGATCTTTATCTCGGGAACGGGTGACGGTATCCAGTTGAAATTAACCATATACGCAGATCCATAGTATCTTGCTGCAGAAAGAAAAATAAAGTTTCTAAGTTTTCGTAAAAAAAAGTCACAGCCAAATATATCGTAAGAAACGCACATTTCGACACTCACAAGGGAATCACAATGAAATTTGGTAAGAAGCATTTTGTTAGAGTACACATATAGGAAAAAATCCGAAAACTGGACATTTATAATTTAATCACAAAAAAATAGTGTAAGCAAGGAATGAAGGTCCAAATTTTAAAGTGAATTAAGCGTATCATGTGAAAGAGCTTCAGTAGCATAAGCTAAAACAGGTTTTTAAATATTTTTACGATGTATATTTTTCGGTTTATGAAGGAAAATATAAAAAAATCTATGATTTTTCCCTTTTATCTACTAGTTTGTACGGAACAATCGGTGGGCGAGTCTGACTCGCACTTGTCCGGTTTTTTTTGGTAGGACCTCAGCGGTGGTCTCGTATACAAGTTATCAAAATCGGTTGAGTACTTTGGTTTTTATAACAAAATAACTGAAAAAATATCATCCATGTAAACGAATTGCGTATTTTGAAGTCGGTTTTCTCAGTTTTTTTAACTCAGTTCTAAATATTGAAATAATCGAGTCAATCGTTTGGCAATTAAAAGGTAACAAACAGCCAGAGAGACAGAGAGACAGATAGCTTTTTATAAACGTTAAAAAGTTAGGATTTTCATGTTTGAAACCCTGTGAAACTTTCTATAAAATTCAAAATTCATTTATTTCGGGCTAATTGCACCCATAGAAATTTCTCAAAAATCATACATTAAATCATAATTAAAATATAAAATTCATAATGTCAATATACATAGTCAATAATAAAATCATAAACATATTTACGTCATTTTTTTTATACATTTTAGATCTACGATTGACCACCAACTCGCCTGATGTTAAGCGACGGTGTGGCCGAGGATGGAGCTCGTCGATCTAGAAGATATCTATTCACTCTAGCCTTGAAAATTCCAAAATTTTAGGTCTCAGGAAACAGAGATGGCGGCAACGAATTCCATTCTTGTGCAGTACGCAACAGGAATGTGGATCGATATTGCTGAGTACGGATTTTTGGCATTTCAACGAGAAATGGGTGGTAATTCGCCGACTTTCTGCTAGTCCTGTAGTGATATGGGGAGGGTGGAATTAGGTCGTGAAGCTCTTACGCACATTCCCCGAAATGAATCCTGTAGAAAATAGACAGACATGCTACTTTACGGCGGTGCTCGAGACTAAGTAGCTTCTTGGCAGCTAGTTTATCGTCACCGATTAACCTCACAGCTTGCCGGTCCACTGATTCTAAAGCTTCCAGCTGATACTTGGCTGATCCATCAAAAAGGTGGCAGCAGTACTCCATACATGATCGGACCTGTGCTTGATACAGATGAAGCAGTTGTCCCGGTGAGAAGTATCGCCTAACCTTATTAATGATGCCAAGCTTTTTACTAGCCAGTTTAGCCTTAGATTCAAGTTAGCCCTTAAAGTTCATTGTTGGGGTTAACGTGAGTCCAAGCACTTCAAGACGGTCTGTCAATGATAAGAATACATTTTAGAAAGTAGGAGACATAAGAAACTCACTGTTACGTCATAAATAAAATTAGTCAATATTTAGTGGTCAAAAAATAAAATTAACTAATAATAATTCGGATAATAAATAAAAATACTAAGATAAATATTCTATGATAAACAAGCGAGTTCTTACGGACCGGTTGACCGCACTCTAGATTTTATTATAAACACTTATCATGGTCTCACGAGCCGTTTAATACATTATCTTGGATATGTTATAGAACACACAGCGAAAATGTAATTCGTCTGATAAGCACCATCGATATATCAAGCTACAAAAACTGCGTAAGTGTGTATAGAATTTTGTTCAGCTCCATATGGTCTTCGAAGGAATAACCGAAAAATATTAGCTTCTTTTGGCTGATACTGCTCCACGGGGCAAAAAAGTGATCATAAAAGGCTTTGACTTGAATGACAGAGAATGTACAGCTTACAGCGCTGCTTTTAATGATATTAAATTTGAAGGATCATCATCATCTCAGCCACAAGAAGTCCACTGCTGGATCTATATTTTGGAAATTTCCAAAAAAACCGGTTAGAACCGGCCTGCATCCAGCGTCTTCCTGCCACTTGTATGATATCTTCTGTCCACCATGTGGCTGGTCGTTTGAAGGATGCTTTCCTTATAAAGTGTAGTTATCCACTTAGGATTCATTGATTGTAAGTAAAACTGGATATAAATGGAGAATAGCATTAAGGTCAAGTTTGTCCAAGGCGCCATATCGTCTAGCATGGTGGTGTTTGAAATCAGTAGACCTACTTCCATTCACCTCGAACTTGTCTACGAAATGAATCAAATTAACAACTAATAAGTAAGTACTGATAGACCGAATGCCCAACGCTGGTGTCAGGGTTTGTAATAATCTAAAGATACCACCTATGTAATATACTATGGAAATGCAATAAAAGAATCTGAATCTGAATCTGAATCATAACTTAAAAGTTGTTTTAAGAAAACCAACCGGAACCTAAGTTTATACAAGTAAAACTGACTATTGAAAATTCTTTTTGCTGGCCAAAAACACCAAAAACTACAAATAGTAAATCTGACCAAAACAACAGCAGTGGTGGCATCGAATGCCCAAATGCAATGGCATGCATGCTGAGACGTAAGACATGAATGATGAGACGAGATTGACTCTCATCATAGCGGCTAAGGTTGGCAAGCCAAAGAGGTTCAGTGAGAAGTAGGAAGTATTTGCCCTGCAGTGGGCCAGTCGTGACTGTTTTTTTATTTATTTGATCAACATGCTAAGAGCACTTTCAAGTAACCTCGATAGTGCTCTTAGCATGTGTATGCAAGAAATCAGTGCAGCAATTATTCTTTATGCAGAACCATGACATGTCATGGTGGGTTTATGTCCTCGTTAATTTCGCGAGAATTAACACATTTCTCTTAACGCGTTTATTAACAACTTAAAGATCGTTAAATAAATAATTATGTCATACGAAGTATGCAATTAAAAATTACTTATTTGGGGTGAAGCATTCAAATTGCATTTTTGATATCTTTAGATCGGAAAAACTTGTTTCAGTTTTATAAACATAAATGTAATTTTTAACCGACTTTGAAGAAGGAAGTTTTAAATAAACATACAGCTTATGTTTATTGTATGCAGGTGTGTTTTTTAAAATTAAAGAGTATGTTTTAACTTATGTTTTAAAACGCGAAATCATCCCCATATAAAAATCCCAGCACATACCCACAAAGCTATGGGAGCTAGCCCATTGAGCATTAATATTTATTAGGATACATACTCTATAATATTACCCTCCATCTAAATAGTAAATAAAAATAATTATAGTTTTAAATACTTTAAAAAAAACTTCATAATACGCAATACAACATACGACTTGCTGTTCACTTTTTTTACAGGCACTTGGATGATATTTAACCAGTTATTCTTCTGTTATAAAAACCAAAGTACTGCATCGATTTTGATAAAATTTATATGGGACCACTCCTAAAGTATGACCTGTCAAATACAAAAATAATCATCAAAATCAATGCACAAGTGGCTGAGTAATCGGTAAACAAACATACAAAAAACACACACAGACCGAATTGATAACTTCCTTCTTTTTGGAAGTCAGTTAAAAAATAAGTAAGTTACAATGAGCTTCTTCCTCCTTTCAGCTTGTTATACCCAACCTGCGTAACCCAGCATACAGTGCGTGCGCACCTGGCCCGGTTTCTTTAAGGTGAAGGCCCTCCGTTACTTATAAATAACATTGCAGCTATAATCACGTCATATGTAACGAGAGCATGATTTGTTGTTGCAATTTTTCTATACCTTAAAGTGGAACTCAACGCGCGCAGCTATCTCTCTCGCGCATCACATTTTTAAACATTTAGAATCATTGATATTAAAAGTGAGAAATGTTTATTTAAATAGGAGAGATATTTATAAAAATATTTATGTACTACATGTTTATTTTTACTTTATTTTTAAATTGTAAAAAATTATAAAGAATTCGAAACATCTACTTTAAAAAAGTTTTATTCAGATATCACTTAATATTGGCGACGGAATAGTGAAAAATATATATATTTTCCTACTCCTCAGCCAATTTAAGATATCAAAGAAAAACTTTTTTTTTACAATTTGTCTGTCTAAATAAATACATTTCTCACTTTTCTAATACAATACAATCAATCAAATAATTTATTTGTTACAAAAACAGGATACATGATCTTGAAGCCTCTGGTTCCCAAACTAGTTTAACACTGTATTTCGGGAACCAGAGTCTTCTCCCTTAATATATATTAACAATGATTTTATATTTATATCTAACTAGATGACCCGGCGTACTTCGTATCACCTATCAATGAGTGAACCCGATATTTTCTCAACGTTTAAACCTTCCCTGGACTACGACAAACATTTCAAAACCAAAATCAGTTAAATCGGCCCAGCCGTTCTCGAGTTTTAGCGAGACAAACGAACAGCAATTGATTTTTATATATGTATATATAGAGATTTTGGCAATCATCTATTAAATGTAATTGTAAAAAAGTAATAGGTAGTCTAATTTAATTAAATCAGCATAAATATGTGCTAAATATAACAAGCTCATTTGGTACCATTCTGATGGCTATTATATTAAATTTATTTGCTATGCAGACAACATTTAGCAATATTTTTGTGTGAGTATGTTTGTGTGCTAACCTAACTATGGGCCTTATAAGGAAGCTCAAGGTCACGCAACGAGCTATGGAGAGGGCTATGCTCGGAGTCACTCTACGAGATCGAATAAGGAATAAAGAGATACGTAGACGTACGAAAGTCACCGATATAGCACAGAGGATTAGCAAGTTGAAGTGGCAGTGGGCAGGCCACATAGCACGTAGAACTGATGGCCGATGGGGCCGAAAGGTTCTCGAGTGGAGACCACGCACCGGCAAGCGCAGCGTAGGAAGACCAGCCACGAGATGGGCAGATGACCTCATACAAGTGGCAGGAAGACGCTGGATGCAAGCCGCTTCCAATCGGTCTTTTTGGAAATCCATAGGGGAGGCCTATGTCCAGCAGTGGACTTTTTATGGCTGAGATGATGATGATGATGATGTTTGTGTGCGTGTGTGAAAGTGTGTTAAGAGTCTAAAGATTTGAGTGCGTGTTTGTTTGGGAGGGGAATTGTGTGGGGGTGTGTAATGTGTATGTGTACAGGATTTGTAGTGGTAGATAGTGAATAAATAAATATTATTTTAGCAATACTTGTTGTTATTTTCTTATGGTGTCAATAAAGTATTTTATTGACACCATAAGAAAATAACAATAAGTACATAATATTCCTAACCAATGATTTTATAATGTTTAAAAATGTTGTGATGCGCGAGAGAGATAGCTGCGCGCGTTGAGCCCATTCTGAGTTTTGTCGAGGAGCTCTAGATAATACACACCTTAAAATTAATGATTATAAACAACAAGCAGAGGTTCAGTGCAACGTCCGAGCTCATTGAGGTAAATGTGTAAGGGGTCTAAGGTCATCATTCTAGATGACAACCTTAGACCCCTTACACGATTAAGATTTTTTTTATACAAGGTAGATCTACGATTGACCACCAACTCGCCTGATGTCAAGCGACGGTGTGGCCGAGTATGGAGCTCGTCGATCTAGAAGATAATTTCGTTATCAAAGATTATAAAACCGAAATTGGTGCAACAACAGGCGGTTTTATCGTTGGAAACTATCTTTTCTAGGCAATCTTGATGGTGGAGATACATTTAAAAGGTGGCGGAATAAAGCGTGCGATAGATGGATAATTATAAGAACTGAAACAATCAACTTCCAAGTACGCAATTTCGTTTACTTGGATGACATTTTTTTCCAGTTATATGTATTGTTTTAAAACCATAATACTATTGGACCGATTTTAAAGAAATCTTAAAATAAATCCTTTCAAACAAAAAATATTTTTTCAAATCGATTTATAAATTACGAAGTTCTGAGTTAACACATAAAAAAAATACTGGACAAATAATATACTCATAAATAAATATTATGTTATGAAAATCTTTCCAGGTCCAAGTTTAGCGTTTCTAAAATATTCAATCAACACCGTTAGCTATCAGGCTAACTGTGGTTAAACGCCTAGTCTATCAACTAATAAAATATAAGGATAAATCAAATTAGATCATTGACATATTTATGTTAGCCAAGAACATGTACACAATATAAGATAATTTTGAAAATAGTTCTATGTATAGTTAGTTCTGAAACAAATCTATGCCGAATATTCTAGAAAAAAAAAAAAAACAGATGAAAAATATATTGAAACGAAGACATCATTTTGTAGAGAAGTAGGTATGTTACTCATCAAAACAATTCTACACAAGCCGAACGAAATAACGTGGAAAGAAAAACAAATAAAAATGTAAAACTAGCGTAAAATATTAAAACAAAACTCCACGTTGGAGAAAACGAGTTGACAACAAACAAGAACTGTGAAATAATAGAAACTAATAATTTGTAATTATAGTCTGTGACGTGCAGTAATTAAGTGATAACACTTATGACGTCGGTGAGATTAAAATAATTTAGATGATTACAACAGAGATGATTTAAACCGCATTGCGTTTCTGACTCACAGGAATGTAGCACAAAACGCTATAATATGGAGGTTCTCGAAGAAACTGACGTGGCGTCTGAATCGTCTTATGTGTATACTGAAGCTTATAATCAAATACTTGAAGCCAAAGATAAATATGGGGCAGATAAAAGCATACTAAAGACAAGCATCATAAGAATTACAAATCAGGAGCCAAAATGGTTAGTACATACATACAAACAATCACGCCTATTTTCCCTTACGAGGTAGGCAGAACATCAAAGGCCTTATGAGGCCATTTGACGCCACATTTAACCGTGGTTAGAGGGTTAATTGGGAAGGAAAGAGTATTAGAGGGTTAGGAGGTATTGGAGGGTAAGATGTAATATTGGCTAGAAGTTTACTAAAAACCGTTGAATATGATTTAGCAATTTGGTTACCTGAAAGAGATCGCTATTAGAGATAAGGCCGCTAATTGTTACACTAGTTTTATATTGATCTCTTATTGTAATTTTATGGTGTATACAATAAAGTGTTTATCTATCAAATGTTCTTGCTCATGGTAAAAAAACTATATCCACAACCTTTCCATCTTTTGTAAGTCTATTTGCAAGATAATCCGAATTGTGAAATACCGGATATAATTTCCCCGAAAACGTTTTTTTTTTTTTTTTTTTTAAGACACTTTTTTATCAAAATCCCCAAAGCTTATTTGACAACTCGTCTGATAACCGAATCTTAGTAACGCGAAAGTTTATGTGTTTAATAAAAAGAAACATAACGAACCTAAATTAATAATTGATATTGATAACTAAGAAAGTTTACAAAGGTTCAGTTATTAGATATAACTGAACCTTTGTAAACAAGGTTGTAAACAAGGAAACATAAAAGAAACCCAACAAAGCTAATCTAATAACTATTCGGGCAGATGAAACAGATGGCTAACAAACTTTTGGAATCACAAACTCGTGTCAAGTAAAATATTTTCTGGCAATTTTATGAAACGGATTCGGGTAAGTAAGTTTTGAACAAATGTATTTCGGATTATAGACAGGTTACCAAATAAACCATCCGTTACAAGCATATCGGTGCAATGTTACAAAATCGTTACAATTTTGCAACTAACAAAACTAAAGTGCAACAATTACTGTATGCCATTCAAGTCAGTTTTTGTACTTCATAATTTTGTATCTACGCGGAACTCTTCCATATATTCCACAACAAATAACCAGCAGGCAGTTTCTTTAGATTACCATATTTACCTTGACAATTTGTCACTGATTGTATTGCTTGTTATAACAAATACTATTGAACAAATAGCCATAAAAATCTTGCGGTCACGTTGAGTGGGTAAGAAAACAGTTCTCAGTTTAAAACTAATCGTTCTCATAAAGCTAATATTAAAATTGACGCATGGGGAATGAATACAGGGAATCCCAGCCTGAAATGATATTACAGTTTTATTACATGGATGCAAATTTGGAGTGCAATAAATAATTGCGGTTGACGTACACACAGACAAAAACAATACCAAGGGATTCCTCTTTGGTGATCAACGCGCGCAGCTATCTCTCTCGCGCATCGCAACTTTTTTAAGCATATAAAATCATTGGTTAGAGATATAAGAAAAGTGAGAAATTAATTTGTTTATATAGATAAGAGAAATATTTAAAAAAAGTTTTATTCAGATATCACTTATACTGGCACTCCATAGCCAATTTAAAAGATATCAAATAAAAACTTTTTTTAATATATTTATCCTAAACAAACTCAGTTCCCACTTTTGACTGGACTTGTGGCTTAGTTGGCAGTATATCTGCTTGCAAAGCTGTAGGTAGGTCGTGGGTTCGATCCCCGCCCAGAGCAAAACATTTGTGTGATGAACATGGATGTTTGTTCTGTGTCTGGGTGTTTCTATGTATCATATGTATATATTTACAAGAAAAAGTATATATGTATTCTATCAGCCATCTAGTTCCATAGTACAAGCTTTGCTTAGTTTGGGCTAGATGGTGTTGTGTGAAACGTCCACAAATATTTATTTATTTATTATATACATTTGTTATATACCTAACCAATGATTTTATAAGTTTAAAAATGTTGTGATGCGTGAGAGAGATAGCTGCGCGCGTTGAGCTCATTCCCTCAATCTAGATATCAAAATCATCTTTTTCCGTCTCATTTTTGTAATGTGAAAGTAAACATTTCATACTCGATTATGATTTATAACTTTCAATGGCATCCAACAAAACAATAGTATAGAAGAAATAAAAAGAGAAGGAGAGAGACAAAACAAGCTATAAAAGATTTAGAGAAATATCTTATTTTTTTCAAGTAAGAGAAGTTCTAAACGACTTACGCCTGAATGAAGATCCGTAAAGCTCGCGTATTTGTGTACCAGTCAAGACCGTTTATCTATTACTAAGATTTACGACCGTTAATATTATATTGTTGTTTATGATACTAGCCAGACGTTTAGCGAGGTGTTGGAGAAAATAAACACTTCATTGTTGAAACTTGTTTAGAATGTTGTAATTTTACCGTAAGTACTAAGTGCTACTTCATTTTCTTCTATATTTATAGATAGTTTTTTAAAACAAACTAGACAAATTAATATTAAAAAAAGTTCCTTTAAAAACAAGGGCCTCAAAACATGACCTTGCGGGACCCCAAACTCTTATATCGTTTTTCTTAGTCACTGAGAGTTATTTCAAGTTGCATTTAGCTTCTCGTACAACATACAAACAAGTTGTTTACTACCTCGGTCCCATTCAATGTCGTAAAAGTACGAATATTGAACTTAGTATGCGAGCACACACTCGATTGCGTGGCTTAAGGCATTTGTAATTTCGCGAGCGGTTCCCCGTGACCTAAATTTATAGATGAGGAAAAATCGCATAAAAATAATAGACACCTTTAAAAAGATATAGTAAATCCTGCGCAATCAGACTCGTAATTGAATCTTATACATTCTTAGTCAGGATTATAATATTATTGAACGCTGGTTACTTGCATGTTAATGCGAGAAACTTCTCACGTAAATTAATTTTTATTGCCAACAAAATGAATTGGTCTGTTAATTTCGTAATCAGGTTAAGTGGATAATTTTATAGATTTTACTCATTTGCATAAAAAGGATATTAAACAATGTTAATTTTCATCTACGGAATTATATAATAAATAATAAATAAATATTTGTGGACATTTCACACAACACCATCTAGCCCAAACTAAGCAAAGCTTGTACTATGGAACTAGATGGCTAATAGATAGATACATATATACTTTTTTTTTGTAAATATATACATATGATACATAGAAACACCCAGACACAGAACAAACATCCATGCTCATCACACAAATGTTTGCCCTGGGTGGGGATTGAACCCACGACCTTACAGTTCAGCAGGTAGACGTAAACACACTACCAACTGAGCCACAAGGCCAGTCAAAACTGATATCGCACCCGAAGAAAGGACGTTTTTACATAAACGCAAATTATTCAAAGAGTGAATGTCAGATAAGGATAAGAATTGTGAGTTATATATTTTTATTTATGGGTTTTTATTACATTGATAAAAACATTTAGTCTCCAGTAAGATTTGATAAAATAATAATATACCAAAATACTCTGCGTTTAATAACAAATAAATTCATTGCTATACAGGAAAGGTAAGATACCTAAATCAAAACAAAAACTCATTGGATGACTATTCCAAAAAACCTACAAATTAGTCAATGAACAGAGGTCATACAAAGCGTCACTGGACAAAAACAAATGATCAAAACCACCACTTGCGAAGGTTTCAGTGAAAAAACTTAATGAAACTGATTTACCTTCAAGGCTTCGCGACTTTAATTTTATCTGAAGTTATATATTTGAATTTAATATAAACGTAACGTAATTTATACATTGTTATTCCACAAAAATAACGATAAAAGCCAGTTAATACTGATATAATGCTGTTGAACTCTCATTTATCATGAAATAAAATTACCTTGGAAAATTTAATTTGTAACATTTGAATCGAATTTTTGTAAGAACTCAATGAGTCAGTAATTCAAAGAAGTATCTAACTAAGTAAATCCTAAAAATTCTCAGAGCGTTATAAAAATTTTGATTCGATTCGGGCTCAAATCTAATATTGTCTTTTGTTTTCTTGTCATATCTTTAAGTACGTGCAGAGGATAAGTAACATTTATCTAGAAACGTGCAAAAAATCATATATCTTTTTGTTTTTTTGTGAGATATGTATATCAAAATAGCAAGCACTTAAGAAAGAATGATAAATAAACTCAATATGTTACCTATAAGATTTGAGATATATTTAAAACGATTGCATGAATTCAGACAGCAGATTGTAGAGAAACGATATACTATTATCGTAGACCGTAACTGTCGCTTAACACCAGGTGAGTTGACGGCCAAGCGCAAGCCTATCGACGAATAAAAATAAATAAATAAGATATATCTCATCTTTAATGGTAAGCGGTAGGGCCGGAAGAGGGAGACCTAAGAAAGTGTGGATGGACTGTGTGAAAGATGATATGCGTGTGAAATTGTAAATGTAGAGATGACGTCTGATAGAGTGAAGTGGCGAAGGGAAACGTGCTGTGCCGACCCCACCTAGTGGGAAAAGGGCAAGAAAATGATGATGATATCTTTAAATAGATAATAATTAAAGGTATGTACTATAATTAAAATTAAAAAATGACAATTTTTTTGAAGTACATCGGATATACAAACATAACGGAATCAGGTTGGAATGTCCTATACTAGGCACTGGTATCAAATTACTATTTCATTTCAACGTTGTCACCATAAACCCAACGGATTATATAGTATATGGAATACGTCATATAGTTGAATGCAACACACGGTCTGTATATGTGCTTGGAAACTAATTTAAAATATTGGCTGAATTAATGAATAACGGAGTCATCATATCACTAGGAAAAGGAAAGCATGGAATGTCCTATTACAACAATATCCTAAAAAGGTTTAACTTCATCAGCAGAATCTCATTGTAATAACTTGAACTTAACATACTATCATTTTATTGTTACAAAATAGCCATCTAGAGACAGAGTTAATAACGAAGAGGAGCACTACGATGATCATGCTCGTGACTGTGACAATAATGCAGAGCAAACAAAGTAATGTCGTCAAACGTAAACGTGACCCACACAATAAACCGAAGAACTAACTAAAAAATAGTTGACATGTATTAAATCACTTTAACGCCTTTTAAATCTTCGGACAAGTGAACGCTCTTAATAAACGATCCGGTTTAGTAAAAAAAAATACGCCCTTGACCGGCTAGCGGTAACTTGATTAAATACTTAAATGAAAATAAAACTGTAGCACAGACGCAGATCAACATTGATGATAATATAATATTTCATCAAGGGTAAGTGAATTCTGACATGGGAAATAGTTTCTGACGAAACGTCGTACAAAATATTATTTATGTATTGTATAAACGGCATGGCAGCTTTTTAAGCATAATCGAAAAGGCTGTGTCCGAATAGACAAAGTTTATATAGAACGAAGAAATGTACTGGTATAATTATGCAAAGAGATAGCAAGCGAAGTTCAGAAGTAAGTTATAAAGGACATAGGAAGTATATAGAGGAAATATACAAGTTTTAAGTTATAGCAATAAGGAACGACAGAAGAAAGTATAATATCAGCAATGATATCTCAGCCACAAAAAGTTCACTGCTGAACATTTACATTTAGCTTGCATCCAGCGTCTTCTTGCCCTTTGATAAATAAAAAAGGTGCAAATGTTCTCAAATGCAGTAAGTGGTTAAATGATAACGTGATAAAGTGATCAGATGTTACAAAATGAATGGAGAACACTTACATACCTACTATAGTTATTGGTAGAAACATGAAGAATGTGGTAAATATTATCTATCGATTTTGACAACTTGACAGCAATACTTGAAGACTTTGTGATAAGAATTAGTCAAGAAATCATAAAGATAGTAAAAATAAGAAGGCAAACTCACTAACAGAGATAATTCAATTACATGTAATCAAACATGACTAACTATATCCGATCGAAAGATTAATTAAAAATTCGTTTCAAATAACAGGCGGTCGACAGAACATGAGTTCAAAGAACTTGCAACATTTATAATGTTTGCATATTTAAACCTGTATGTTTGTCCGTCAGTTTAAAGTACTATTCACATCTAGTACAAAAATTAATACTATATAGTAATCAAGTGAGATAATGCAGAATTACTTTTTTATACTAAACTGTGCCATATACGACTTTGGAGAATTAGATATTGAAATAAAGTTGAAAAAAGAAACAATAGTAATTACACGCAGTTGAATGAATATGGAATTTTGGATGAGCAACATGTCTTTTTCGTTCGAAATTATCAAACATAATAAAGGCTACATGACGTAATCAGTATTTGAGTGCATACTCGACCATAATAAAAAAAACTTTCTCTTTAAAAATGTTTGTAGGTGTAATTTATTTTTCATTCCAATTTTAATGTAGGAAAGCAAAATCTCCCTGAAGGTATAGCGGTCGTGACTTGCAAGGTCATATTTAAGCGCAAACGACAGAAAATAGTATAATAAGAAGAGTCGTCGTCTCTCATGTGGAATAATGCGTACCTAATAAATGTGAGCAGCGCGTTAACCCTGCGCATGTTTTTGATACATTGACAGGCAATAACGGTGTAACGTCAAATGCGGCCGTTATATTAAATACTAATTGAGAAATGGCGACGGATTACAAATTTATCCTTGCATTTGTTCATGTAGAAAAAGCTCTTAACTGAGAATGAAACTCGTTTTGGTTACTATTTACTATTGGCATTATTCAAAGCCAAACATTAAGAATAGTCTCCTTCGTTGTATTACTGATTATTCTCTTTGTAGCGCTTTATATTTGTGTGTTGGGCTTCCAGTAAAAGAAGGAAGCCACGTTATAGTGGTAAGCTACTTCCTAATGCCTAACTAGCTAGCTATCATAAACATAATTGTCAACTAATTTCCATTTAATATAAATTAATTTCACGATAAGACATCACAAGACATGAACGTCAGAAAATTTTCAAATAACGGAAAATGATTAAAAACTTCAAAAGCTTATAAGCCTAAAGCCGCGGCCACACCGAGTTGGTGGTCAATCGTAGATCAATCTAATTTAGGATGAAGAGGAAGGAAGGAAGGAAGAAACAAAGAAAGAATTAGGTTATTTTCGATACCTTGCTGAATTGTGTAAACAAAATAAATAGGCAAATGGTCAATTACAGGCATATAGCCGTGTTATCATTCTGCCTTTAGGTAAATGTAGAGAAAAATTCTTAATCTATGGGTAAACAAATATATTAATAAGTATTCATTATTTTCAAAGTTTTACTACACAATATGACAGATAGCTAGTTCAATTTTTTTTAACGACTGTAGATTTTTTGAACTGTTTATTTTGAGCTTTATTAAAATCCCGAAAGCTTGTTTCACAACTCGACTGTGCTGCTACAGCTGAGCTGAGCTGTGCGTGTGTGAATGCTTTTAATCTTAAACGAATCTTGAAAAAATGTTTTATAAAAATTTCAACTGGTGATGAGATAATATAAGTGTGTAAGTGAGTGTAATTAATATAAAATGTTTACGTACAGTCGGTAGTGTGCAATATAATTTTGGCGAAAGCGACAACAAGGACAAGCGTGTGAGCGCGCGTGCCGGTGGCGTAATACGTTTGTCAATGGTGTTTATCGGAGAATGATTTAATTTGGCAGGGCAAAATATGGTGTTGCTTTAGCTATTGTTGCCTTAATTGCGTTCGAAAATCTTTTCTCATTCGATTCTTGCATTTAATAACTGATACAGTTCCCGTCACGTAATAAGAACGCAGGTTTGTTCGTAAACGCAAGATTTTACATCTTTTTATGGGTTCCGGATTAGTAATGTTTGCTGTTGCTGTGTATGTCGACACCACTGAGCGTCAGGATAAGGAATCCTAACTTCTTAACTGATGTTATAAAAGCGAATCAAATAGATAAATAGATAAACACTTTGTTGTACACATCTTAACAGTAATAAAGCACTTAAATGGACTAGTGCAACAACAGGCGGCCTTATCGCTAAAAGCGATCTATTCCAGGCAACCATGCCCCTAACTCAACTCTACTATCTATTTGTGACTCTATCTATGTGTTTGTTACCTTTTGACAGTCAAATAGCTGAGCCAATCGTTATGAAAAGCGTTGGCATAAGTAAATTAATACATAGTTTGCATGGTAAGTAAGTAATATGTATTTTATCATTAGCATCATAACTATTCTTCAACCCTACGCTGTACATAGATGTTACAAAAGATTTACGATTATTTAGATTTACCAGTTTTATATTAATTTATTACATTCGTCATCTACTGTTCTCCTAACATACCTATTTTATCTTAAAATACATATATTCATCTTGTCCATCGATTTCTAAAATGTTATTACCTGTATTATTTAATCTATGCTAGATTAACAAATTATTTTCATTGCGGAAAATTGCAAAAACCATAAAGTGGCCAATAGTCTAAAGTCAAACTAAAAGAACTGTCTAATCTCTGGACTTCGTTCTATACTGACCACTCGCTAGTTATTTCTTTGTTAATCAATATGTGAGTCATCAACACACGCGGGGCGTATTTCTGATGAATCCACATCACTGATTAGCGTGACATTGTTAAACATATTCTTAATTATAACACGCCTTATTGGATTCAATATGATGTGCTCGGGACTACGAACTAACTACTGAATATTGACTTCATCATCATCATCAACATCTCAGTCACTGCTAGACACAGACCTCCCCCCATGGACTTCTAAAAAGTCCGATTGGAAGCGGCTTGCATCCAGCGTCTTCCTGCCACTTGTATAAGATCATCTGTCCATCTCGTGGCTAGTCTCCTTACGCTGCGCTTGCCGGTGCGTGGTCTCCACTCGAGAAATTTACGGCCCCATCGGCCATCATTTCTACGTGCTATGTGCCCTGCCCACAGCCACTTCAACTTACACACATACTAACTCTAACAATTGTTATCACTGATAAATGTTTGGTATATATTTGGTTTAAGGGTTGTAAAGTTAGGACAGCTAGATTTGAATTAGGATCAGAAAGGAAACGAGACGTATCAGAAATAGTTACTGGATATTTTCCTCATAACCACTCCACAAGTGAGTAATGACCTACATAAGGGTCGACTCTATCAGGTGGTTTTATAACTCTCTAGAAATATCTATTGGTGATAACAGTTTATTGTACCATGATTATTGGAAATTACCGTAGAATTTTCCATGAAAAATATGGCATAATTCAATTAAATACGTTTTATTGATCTGGCAGCTGAATGAATTGTAAACAGAACCAATTATATATAAAATAATCATTGCTTCTCATCATGTTACTCATTCGGCAATGTTTTAAAAATAAATTTGTTGCTAAATCCCTGACTTAAAACTTGGTAAATATTATTTTTAAGAGTTAATTGTTGAGAAAATAATTAATTTATTATAAGTTATCGTAATTATTATTTGAACATATTTTTAAGCACATATAAACATTTACCGTTTAGGTAATATCTATAATGTACAGTGGAATTTCCCAACGTCATTATCACAAAATACAATGAAATGCAGTAGGCAGTACAGTGCAGTGCAGTGCAGTGCAGTGTGTAGGCAGTTCGTCAGAATATTCTACAAAACCTACATTATGAGCAAAATCTTCGCAACCCATTAATAGAAAAAAAATACAAAGACACTGCGATTAAATAGAGCTTACTGAAATGTTTCTTTAAATAAAATTATTATAAATATAAATACCAAGAGAAAGATATAAGTGTTCCAAACAGTGTGATAATAAAAAGGAATGCTGTGAAATTAGAAAATAACGGCAAATAGCGGCATGAAGTAAAATTATTTACATAAAAAAATATAGCAATATAGGATAAATAAAACTGCAACAGGCACATTCTACAGATATTGACATAGATAAAATACCAGTTGCTATTCATATAGCTGCCACAGATTGGATTATAGTTGATATCTCGTATGCTGTCATATCAGACACATGTGTACAAGGCCAAGCGAGTCTGCAAGGTGTAGCACTGCAGCCTAGGGATCTATACAGAGATACAGTAGTAGTAGAATGAAGTGGAACAGTTCTATAAGATTTGTGCAGTGAGATTTCAGAAACTAATAAAATGTCGACAATAAATTAAGAGAAAATATGGTAATGATCGATTTTGAATTGATAGATATAGAAATAAATCAAAACGGTGGCGTCGTGTGGCGGGTCGCCCACTACCCTAACATATGGTTGAGGAGGGCGACGGCTGGCACATGCGTCATGATCGGGTGCTGCTTGCGGGTCGCTGGTCTGTTTATGGTATACACTATACACACAATATAGTAATAAGTTAGGTAAGTTAAAAAAAGAAAAATCTTGTCTTCCCGTAACTACTTATTAACAATAGTTAGTAAAATTGACAAAGGTCATGGACCCCGGTGGAGCTCAAAATTAAATTAATAAAAAAGAAGTAAATCAAAGACTCAAATACCGAGGCTTATTATGCTGATGATGATGAACGGAATCGTAGATATCGCGGTGCTTAAAAGGGAGAATGATAATTTGATTAACCTATAGATCATGTCTGTAGATCTGTCTGTATGTTATCTTTTCATATTGAGTTAGATCAATTTTCAAGTGTTATGTTTTAGACAAGTCTTAAAATAACATGAATATTTTATCAATTTGTCGTGCAAATTCAATTTTTCTGTTGCCATTTTACAAGAAGCATCTTATCTCGCCGTATTTCCTCTTAAATCCAAAAGAAATACAAAAAACTGGTACTAGTCACAAAAATCCAATACTTTTTTAATCATTGCGCCTGACCAACAACTCGCCTAATGTTAGGCGACGCTGCGGTCTACGATGGAACGCGCTTGCCTAAAAGACACCTATTACTTCTAATATGGAAAACATCCAGGTAATATCGCCAGAAAACCCATTTGGATAGCTTATTCCACAATTAGAAGTTCGTATAATAAGAGTGAAACAAAAACGCTTCGTTTGATTTTTTGGGACCCAATTCCGAAGAATCAAACAGCACTTATAGATAAGTACATAGAATATTTGTCGCTGGTTGCCTCTAAAGCAATCTCTGGACAGGTTATGATCTGATTAAATCAATTGTTTACACAAGAGGTCAAGGTAAAGCAAAGAGGGTCAAACTGTTCATAAAGATTTACTTATTGATAATGCGAAACTTAGGTACGGTAGCTGAGGTCAAAGAAAAGGTATCAAAGTAGACGCAGATGTTGAAGTAGGTATGCTGATTAATTGGAAGCAGTAGAAGAGACTGGCACAGAACTGGAAAGGATAGTAACGCAAGTACTTGAGAACCTCAATAGGTAGAAAAATGAAATCATTGGCGAATGATGTCTGTTGCGTCAGAAATATATTTATATAACTAATTACTTTTACATATATACACTTTTAATACAAAATATTTAAAAATATATAATAAAACCCAGTTTTATTATGAAGACGCTGGAAGACGCTGGATGCAACCCGCTTCCTATCGGTCTTTTTGAAAATCTATAGTGAGGCCTATGTCCAGCAGTGGACTTCTTATGGCTGAGATGATGATGATGAAGATTTATTATGTAAAATTTTCTAGTAAAATTTTATAAATTAGTGTTTTTTTACAGAATCTTATATTATTGACTAATAATATAAAAGCCTGCCTCTCTATCTGTTAGTTACCTCTTCACGGCTAAACGGTTAAACCAATCGTTATGAAGTTAGGCACAGAGATTCTTTAGGAACTGGAAATCCTTCTCCATAGGTTACATTGTATCGTCATCATCATCATCACCATTTATTACCACTTACCACTTACGCGGGTGACACCGCGGACACAGATAGTATAACATTTTAGGTATCTACTTAAATTTAATTTATAATAATATCACTATACATAGTGTCTGTTAAATTAAGTCTCGTATGTCGAGTGTCGATAGGGTTTAGTTCGTGTTCTGACCCTTAAATACTTAATTCAAGTAAACCTCACTCACCTTGAGTGAAGGCTGGTTTTTGTGAGAATTATTCACGATTTTAAAGATTTTATACTGATTACAATTACTTGACGTATTTCGATATAAATCATTGAAGGGTCTTTTAACTACTTTCTAGTGGTCATTTTTGGGAAACTGGATTAATTATTGTCATTCATATATGGAAAATTTTATGCTCATACGTATAGGTCTGACAGAGTGGAGTGGCGAAAGGAAACACGCGAGTACGTATAGGTCTGACAGAGTGGAGTGGCGAAAGGAAACATGCGAGTACGTATAGGTCTGACAGAGTGGAGTGGCGAAAGGAAACATGAGAGTACGTATAGGTCTGACAGAGTGGAGTGGCGAAAGGAAACATGCGAGTAAGTATAGGTCTGACAGAGTGGAGTGGCGAAAGGAAACATGCGAGTACGTATAGGTCTGAGTCAGACCGTCTGTGGAGTGCCGAAAGGAAACATGCGAGTACGTATAGGTCTGTCAGAGTGGAGTGGCGAAAGGAAACATGCGAGTACGTATAGGTCTGAGTCAGACCATCTGTGGAGTGCCGAAAGGAAACATGCGAGTACGTATAGGTCTGACAGAGTGGAGTGGCGAAAGGAAACATGCGAGTACGATCCCACCTGGCGGGATAAGGGCAAAGAGATGTTGATTCATCGTCGTTCGCGTGACTAACTGTCCTATCTCATTTCAGTGATTTGTTCAGGACAAAAGTTTTTCGGTTCTGAGATTAGATTGCATTTGTTAAGAATATTAAAAATCGGAAGTTTTGCATACCTTACGATATTAGCTTTCATAGAGGTTACTTAAATCTTAATTTCATATTGATACTTTTAATATATTTGCATTCAAAATACCTACTTTTATTATTTGAGAACAGTTAGTCACGCGAGCGACGATATTGATCAAAATTATATGAGTCCACTTTTGAAGTAATAACCTACCAAACAAAAAATAATTACAAAATCTTTTCACAATTGTGATAAGATTTAAGCGGAGTAATCGGTGATCAAATATACAAAACAAACATACAGTCAAATTGAGAACCTCCCCCTTCTTGGAAGTCGGTTAATAATATGACAGTCAGAAAAAGGTACAAAATATGAAAATAATATAAAATGCAGTTTTATAGGAGTTATTTTTACTACTGCCTTACTCTATTCGTAATGTTTCACCATCAGTTCTAGGAAATGTTTGGGTATTATATGAACAGTTTAAGAACAACGTTTTCTTAGAACTTAACGTGATAAAGAAAACTATGCAGTTGATAAATATTGTAATATGTCAAGTTTATGTTTCAAGGTAATTAGGTAAAGGAAACGGTTTACTGTTGACAATTTAAAATGATGTTAAAGATAAAGTTCTGTTGGATGTAAAACGTTAAACAATACAAAAATATTGAACTTGTGCAATTATTATTATAACTTATTTATTGTTCAATTTAAATTTCATTACAATTCTTTAGATTCCTCATCAAAATGGTCATCGTATGTAAAATAATAAATATACTATCATATATCAGAAGTGCCAGTGTTAACTTTTTGGAAGTGCCATGGTATCCTATTTTTGGAATGTCAACGAACTGTCAATGTATGTAGCAAATGTCAGTGTGACTGCAATGGGCGACGATCCTAATATTGTCTTCCAGACTTTAGCATCCATGTATTCGATAGACAGCTGAACTAATCTGACTTTGTGATTAGCATATGTTATTATGGATGTTATAGTAGTCTAAAACGGGCGCAATGAAAATTTAGTCCTTAACAGTGTGTCGGTACACACATTTTAATGACTCACTTTAGGTATAGCGATAAAATTAATTATACTCAGAATGTATGCTGTTATTAGTAAGAATAAATTTCAGGCGTTCCCGTTTTACAGCGTGCGGGTAAATTACCTAATGCTATTATCATATCTGACGCAGACAGAAATGTAGGTAACAATACTTACTACATTAATGAACAATATAATGTAGGTTGATTTTTGATGATTCGAGGAATGAGTATTAGTCACAAAATAGGCACACATAAAACCCAATAAGTACAGCTGATATGTGTGAAAGGTGTGGATGTAGAATTAACGGCTGATGGAAAGAGTGGCGAAAGAAAACTTACTGTGTCGACCTCATTAACTGGGATATGTCCAGGAAGATGACGAAGAAATGAACATAAAACCAAGATAGGAACTAATATTAATAAATTAGAATTAACACATTACTGAAACATGTTTTTTAAGCTGAAATTTTAACTCCTCAAAGCATGGAAGTCTAACGTATCTAACTAATCAACTATTTGGGCTTCAGGAATTAACATAATTGAGTTGGTATTCCTAGACTAAAAAATAGAGCATTTTTTGTCCAAGGCCCACGAAAATAAGATAAGTGATCGTTCTTTTTTAATTTTCTTCTTATAGGACGAGAGAACTTATAAAGTATCAAGAGGTCAAATTAAAATTTGAGCACTTATGAAGATAAAAGTGACTTTTTAAACTTAAAAGTTTCCACGTATATAGTTATGCTTAATTTTGGATCCTGAGAGTCGCTAATTATAGTAAAACAGTAAAAAAGTGATAGGTAATAAAAGAATATAACTTTTGGACGCATTGCAATCGCGAAGTGTCGTTGACACCGAAACATTTTTTTTGTTTGATTATTGCATAAAGCTGTCTGTGAAAGTAAGTCTATTATCGCTGATAAATAGCCAAATTTTGCTTGAAATAGACACTAATGTTTTGCAAAATAACATCAACCCAAAATGTACGATGTTCGGCACCTTATTTGTAGTTATTTTCGATTAGTGGAGATAATTATTTAAATTTGATTTGTCTTTAGAACAACATATTTAGAAATGGCACGATTAATTTTTGGAATTGGGAAAGCATATTCCATTTAAGATTAGCCTGAACATTTAATAAACAGGGTTATATTGTTTGAAAATAAACAAAAAATATCTGATAGTAGGTACTAAAGAAATTGTGAAACTTGTAAACGCCGTAGACGATTACAAGGTCACACTACCATATTGTACATGTTATGATATTATCATTAACTCCTTAACGTCTTGTTGTTATTAAGAAGATTTATGGCCTATACGAAAGACAAATTATAACGTAGAAGGTAAATAGCCATTTTCCCTCTGACAAAACGAATAATCTACAAGCATAGTTATCTCTTATTTTCAATAATTCATGAACAACACGTTTAAAATCTACTATTAACATAGCATAGGTATCTACTTAGAAGTCTGAAACAGCAATAAGAACAATAGCAAAATAGCAAATAATTTAAATTCATAACAAAATATAACAAGTAACGATCTTCACATTCGTGCTATTGTTAATGAAACAGTCGACGTTTATTAACTTGCTAATTTAGTTCGTTTAGATAATTATGTGTTCATTCTTTCAAATTGACAACGTTGAACTGGCGCTGAAACGCTATGGACCATGTCGCAGCATATTTATATTATAAAATATAAAATACTGAATGAAACGAAAAACTTCTTATAAAATACAAGGCCATTATGAATTATGTAATATATAAATAACAAATTATAACTATAAAAGCTGACGTACACGACAATTCAAAACATCCAAAGTAATTCATGGAATTAAGCGTATCATAGGAGGTATTTCCTGATAAAAAAAAAACCTCCACACATCATGGTAAACATGGGAATTATACATAGTAAATATAAATCAGAATTACCACAATTGTATTCAGTGATTTAGGTATTAAACGAGATGACGACAATGGAACAGTATGTGTCAAACTAATTAATACAAAAGAACGGGCTGATGTGAGTAGTCATGACACATAGGACGTAGAAGCCGATGAACTGGATGTAAATAAAGCAATATATCGCTTATCAATAAAAGTATTCATCCTCATATTAAGTATCGTTAATAAAAAATCTGTAGCAATTACGTTGATAAAGAGACAAGCGAATGTCGACTCTATGCCATTGACACACATTGTCGACACTTCACTCCATTTAACGCTGATTGAAAGTTTCAAAACTATTAAAGCTGCGATTGTCATTGTAACTCCTACAATTGCAAAAATGAATATTGTAGTTGGGAAAAAAAACACAGTAAAAGAAAATAGAATTTAACAGAACGATGATCAAACCAAACAAAATAGACTCGAAGTTGATAAACTTAAGTACCGTGAAGCGAATCCTTCCGTATTTGGAGCAATCCAATGTTTGACACGACACAAACAGTCCGCACTATTTACTCACAAACACACGTGGTGAGAGTACAAGCGAGCGGGGATGACGTCCGCGCGACGCGGCGAGCTCTAGGACACTGAGGAGTGAGGACTGACAGACAGGTTCATGATTGCGGCCGGCGCCTGCGCATGGCTATCTACCACAGGTACTAGCAGGTAAATTGCCTCTGAAAATACTAAAGTGATGCAATCGCCACGTTTCGCGTATCTGCCTTCCGAGAAGAAGCGTGTGGAATTTTTGAGTTTGTTTTGTTTACGTCGATTTGTTTTTGTTTTAGAAGGGTTCGGAATCGTTCGTCTTGGGAATTACCGCGGGCTGTCAGTGAGGTGCTTTAACTCCTTACGAAAGCAAATGTATGACAGGCTCAGAAAACAGAGCACTGTTCTATACAAAAACTTATTAGGTACGCATTTTTCGATGTTAAGAGTCCGTAGTTCAACCATCGTCCGTCTCGCTCACGCATACTGAATAAACTTATTAAAAAAACCGTCATTTGTAAAACTAAAAAAAAAAACAACATAAATATTTGCTAGAACCATCTCAACTAGAAACAAAGGGCTTCTTGTTATTAGCTATAAAACGTACGAAAGAGAAGATATCTCAGACACACAAGTCAGAGTGAAACTGAAAAATACTGATACCTTATAAAAAAAATCGTCGTTTAGTACACTAGCAAGCAAAATCAAAATTTTTGTCAAAAATTTCAATTTGATCCAGTTATCAAGTTAATTTCCATATCGGTCGGTACCCCACGGAAAACTCCTGTGAACTGTGCTTGAAAATAATTTCTTCTCCCACAGATATTTTGTTTGAGTTCGTGTCTTACATGTACCTACATTTAGATGGTATAAACATTATAAACATCTTATAGTAGCTGTCTATATGGTACGTTGTATCAAGCCTTTGGAAACTAACGTGGTTTTCACACATTTTTAAATAAAAACTACGGGTCACTCACGTCTGTTTTAAGCCAAAATATCCGACTATAGTTTCAATCGCATATCCCATTTCATTCCGCATTGTATTCCGCATTTCATTGTCTGTTTTAACCGCGTTTCGGCTTAAAACAGACGTGAGTGACCCGTAGTTTTAAGCTATTGCATAGCTTCTATCGCGGGCCTTGAGCGTGGAGACCGAATCCAGAAATTCCGTAACGAAAATAACCTAACGCAGTAACGCCGATACAACCAATGCCACCTAGAGGCGATTTGCAGAACTAAAGAGACAAGCGTGATATTTCAAAAAGTCATTAAAAGTTCTGCTATTCATCGATAGATGGCAAAATTAAAAACTAAAAAGTATCACCGCTGTGCCGGTCGGAGTGGGGGGTGTTAGGAATACTGCATAAATAAAATAAATAAATAATTATAATTACATAAGTTGATAAAAAATGCTATGCAAATAGCTTTACCGTGGCAGTCTCCGAGTGCCACACATCTTTTTTTTATTTAAATATGTATCAAGCCTGATAAAATTCTTTATTATTCAAGGCAGCAACTTCTTGGACAATTGCAACTTTCACCATGCTTGTTATCCAGTTACACGCAAAAAACTGTTTTGGTACCTCATATTTTTATTGTAAGTATCTGTGTCGTTACTGAGTTTTTGGAAAATAATTGAAATGATACTCGACCGAAAAACTTAATTACAAGTAATTATAAGTTTGACGTCTACCCCATATCTGAGTCTGTTCAGTTAGAGAACTTACGCAGCATTGAAGGCACTGCTGTCCTTAAATAAATAAATAATAAATAAATATTGGAGGACATTTTACACAACGCCATCTAGCCCAAACTAAGCAAAGCTTGTACTATGGAAACTAGATGGTTGATAGAATACATATATACTTTTTTTTTCGTAAATACATACTTATGATACATAGAAACACCCAGACACAGAACAAACATCCATGCTCATCACACAAATGTTTGCCCTGGGTGGGGATCGAACCCACGACCTACAGCTCAGGAAGCAGTCGTACTACCACTGAGCCACGGGGCCTGTCCTTATTTCTTTATCATTATTTTGTTAAATCAAAATGTGCCCATTTTTGCCGCGACTCTACAGACGTGGCAAAATAATGATACGTGGGGATTTTCGCTTAATAGGGTAATTGATTCTTACCATAGAAATCCGCGGTACGTCATTAGCATTAATGCGCTAGCGCAGCGATATATCTTGATTTGTGACAGATTTGCAGTTAGATAGCTGGGACTAGAGAGTACTTTATCTCGTAAAAAACTGTTATATAATGTAATTTGAAATCGACCTCAGAGCTGCATGTAGTGGAGTCGCCAGCATTGATCTCTGGAAGTCGTTTATCTCAATTGTCCTAAGCCGCATGACAACTGCGCGCACGCAACCTTGTCTCATCTACAACTGTTTAATCTGAGGATCTTATAGTATAGTACTATAGCGTAAATTGTGTCAAATGTCATCGTGTATGATTACTGAGGACATTGCTTTTTACCTGACAGACTAAAAAGTAGGATATTTATTTTTGGCTGTAGGTAAGTATACAATTAATTTAAGTATTTTTTATTACCTGTTTTTCTTTTTAATATACAAACTACTACACTGTTACTACTATTTTACTATGGAAATTAACGTGGTTTTCACACATTTTTAAATAAAAACTACGGGTCACTCACGTCTGTTTTGAGCCGAAATATCCGACTATAGTTTCAACCGCATTCGGCGGTCTTTTTCAAAGGAGCAGCACACACGTCACTCTCGGTCGGTGACGCGCCTTGCACTGCGACGTGCCGCTCGTGCCGCACGTGATGAAGAAGTTCACGTGGTGGTGAGAAGTTGTTTGTGCCCCGGAAGGTCAGGGAGGCTATAGAAATTAGTAAACGACCGACCTTTAACAGAGATGGGGGATGGCACTTACCACCCACTTGGAAACCTTGCCTTCATGGAGCTCGGGAGGATGATCGTGAGTCTGGTGGTGATATAGTGAGTTCCGCTTGCTGGACATTCCTGACACTCAGGAGAGTTCTAGTGAAGAGGACACTTCAGCTGAACCGACGCAAGACGACCAGGTTCCCGCCCTAACCCTTTTGCAACCGATGACATCACGTGCGGCACGAGCGGCACGTCGCAGTGCAAGGCGCGTCACCGACCGAGAGTGACGTGTGTGCTGCTCCTTTGAAAAAGACCGCCGAATGCGGTTGAAACTATAGTCGGATATTTCGGCTCAAAACAGACGTGAGTGACCCGTAGTTTTTATTTAAAAATGTTACTACTATACTGTTTTTTTTTTGTTTTTAATATACAAATGTCTATTTAGATACTTCTGATTTTTTATGTAGAAATAGGTTTGCGCTTGACTAAACAACTCGCCTCATGTTAAGCGACCTTGCGGTCTACGATTGAGCGCGCTTACCTAGAAGAAACCAATTCACTCGCGATTTAAAGACACCCATATTATATGTAGGTATCGGGAAAGACCCACGTAGGAAGCGTAGGTATTCCAAAATCTAGCAGTCCACGCGATGAAAGTGGAATTAAAACGTTTCGAATCTACCAAGTGTTGCGGAATTCACAATTTTAAAGAAAAATTTAAGTACATGCATACTTTTTAAGCAGGCTTACTTTAATCAAGCCATTATGAGTTGAACCATAGATCACGCTAGCGCCGGGCAAAGGGAGCTCAATACTCTTTAATTATACTTTTGTTGTGTATAAATAACAGGTTTAGAAAACATTCCAGAGATACAAAGGGCGAATCTAACGACACATCGAACATCAACATCTGTCGAGCCGTTTATGCTACATAAATCATACACACATTTAAACATTAACGCATTGCGACTTTATGAATATTATTACATTTTCTTTAGAAAATAAGGATAATAAATGGCCGGAAAACTCTTCAATGCCATCTCTTCATGGTGGATTTGCCATCAGCTCGAACTAAGCGGGTTGCTTTCACCATCCTGATGCGAACCGCTCGGGAATAAAAAGCCTTACCATCGTCCTCGTTTCCTATATAAGCTATAACCCGGGTGTCTTCAAGCCTAGAGTGAATGAGTATGTTCTAGGTCTACGTGCTTCATCTTGGTCATAGTATCGCTTTCCATCAGGCGTGCTGGTGGTCAAACGCAGATCTATTTTATATATATAAAAAACTAGCAATTTCAAATAACCCACGAAAACAAGGAAAAGATGCTTTTAACAACATACATATATTATTTTCCTTATTTCTGTCATTTATTTCAATTATCTATTCTTTCTTTGTAGTCAGTTATAAAGATTGTGCTATATCGGCTGGATTACATCACCCTGATGTAACCATACACAGTGTCGACCAAAACTATATCAAAAACAACATATTTAATAATATTATTAATAATAATATTTAAGTGGAAGTGACTCTGTCTGTGTCTCTGTTTATTTGTTACCTTTGCACGTCTGAACCAATTGTTATGATTGAAAGTAAACAATTTTTAACGGATTAATCGCGTTTATTTTACATAATTTTCTGACCTGACCTTTCGAACAGTTTGCAGCGTCCGTGGTCACAGGTGAAAAAAAGTCATAAAATTATGTAAAATATACCTACGCGAAAAATCCGTTAATTTAAATGAATACCTAACAATCAAGGACGTCGCCAAGGGGGGGCAGAGGGGGCAGCTGCCCCCCCCCCCCCCCCCCCCCCTAGAGATTTAAAAAATATAGCCAACTGCAAAGCAACCAAAGTCCTAAGGCCGTGCAATTGTACCTGTACCTACAATTCATATTTTTCTCATCCTCCATAATATTAACTTGCCCCATCTTAGGCCATGGGCTGGCGACGCCCTTGCTAACAATCGCGACAACCTTAGAAAATATTACGATTCTTGTGATTTTTTACAGATATAGCTGAAGAGCAGAAGACGGCCACATTATAATATGATCACCATCGTCATCATCATCACAGTTTTTCATCACTACGCGGGTGAAACAGCGAGCGCAGAGTAGTATACAAATAACAACAGTTTTTTTTATCTAGTTTGAACAACCAATACATCATGATGATTATTAAATTGTTCTAATAGAACACAGGCGCAAATAATAATATAGTCAGAAAAAAAAAGCTTGCAATAATATACTTATATAGTTTTTTATTATATTTCGTTGGTACGATGTTTTCTAATATGACTCGTACGTAAATAATTGGAACAAGTAGAGGTGGGTTATTTGACTGATTCAAATTTAGTTTTTAGCTCTTTTATAAATTTATGTTACTTAATTAATTCATTGAATATATTAGGCGGATAAAAAACAATTAGAAATCTATAATAAAACACCAATTTCTCGTTGAAATGCCGACGAGCTCCATCCTCGGCCACACCGTCGCTTAACATCAGGCGAGTTGGTGGCCAATCGTAGATCTATCTTGCATAAAAAACAATACATTAAAAACTCAATTGACCACATGTAAGCCAAAATATTAAATTGTCAATCGAATCTACTGCCCCTGTCCGTAACCGGTGCAATGGTTCCCATAAGGCTGGCGGCATTACCACGTTGAATAGCAATAGCTAACCTTTGCACCACGAACGAGGCAGAACTATAATAATATAATTTAATATAAGCTAAATACTTCTTTAAAACGAAAAAAATATATGTATATCAAAGAATATTTTATTGTTCCAAACTTCCGAAGTGGTAAATTTTGATAGCAAAATGCGACAGTGGCGGCCCCAATACTTTATCTATTTTTCGGCAACCTGTATACATTTATAAAATTTTAAATAAAAACTACGGGTCACTTTTGAGCCGAAATATCCGACTATAGTTTCAACCGCATTCGGAGTTTTTCGGCTCAAAACAGACGTGAGTGATCCGTAGTTTTTATTTAAAAATGTGTGAATACCACGTTAATTTCCATAGCCAATTTCCAAAAAATTCCAAAATTTTATACATTTAGATTTGTATAAATAACAATTGCATCATACTTCATTTCTTTAGGTATTATTTCTATTGTTATCTATTATACGAGTATGATAAAATGTCTATCGTTGAAAAGCTTATTATTCTCGATCTCGGTTATCGGTGATATTTTCAAGGATTTCAGTATTTCGTAATAGTTGATATTTTATCTTTGTTTTATAGCTCAGAGGCTAAGCGTTTGATCACAATAATTGACCAGGCGAGCGAGTGTCAGACATGACTGTAAAGTGCTTAGCGACAGGTTTCATATTAGGGGTTATACCTAAATACTAAACACAACAGAACAGCCGCAGAACTGTAGGCCGATGGGGCCGAAAATTTGTCGAGTCTACACACCGGCAAACGCAGCGTAGGAAGAGTAGCAAGGTAGACGACATCATACAAGTGGCAGGAAGACCCTGGATACAAACCGCTTCCAACCAGACTTTTGGAAATCCATCCTGTGGACTTCTTGTGGCTAAGATTATGATGATGTGGTAGGTAGCCAACCAGGAATTAGAAAATACCTACCACCATAACATATAATTACTAATTAATTACCTCACGACATCCTTAAGGGACAGTTCTAATTCTAACCTTTTATTGAGCCAAAGATAATTAAAGCTAGGTATTGGTTAAATTATAAAAACAATAAATTATAGTTTAAAAAACTAAAAAACACGCTACAAATTATTGTGGTCAAAGTTCATTACAAGACTTTTCTAACAAATCCAAACACAGCTATGATACGATGTTCCATCATGAAGTTCTAGTTCATATCTTCCGGCTCCATCATCAGATCAGTTCGACAGTACCATATTATTTTATTGTCATCAGAACTACATACAGCTGCCAATTTTCATGACGCTACGGTCCTTGGAAGATGGTTAAATTAGTTACCTTAGATTTCATTACATACAGGTCGACCTAATAAAAGCGTGTTCATTAAAAACAGTCGACATGAAGAATGAATGAAAAAAGCCCATTCTACTATGAAACGATATCTTCTTCTCTTGCCGGAGTGGTCGTGGTTGCAATGGCGGGTGATGATACGATATGGGCCACCAGAAAATAGAACTTTGCCCAAACTTTTAGACTTTGGTCTTTGTTTGGTCTAGACTACATTATTAGTGAAAGTAAATTTTTGCAAAAATTGTGTGCTAACGATGTCTACCGCCGTACAACAACTAGTTATAGATATCTGGTTTTCCACTAGAAGATAGCAATCCTACTTCAGATCTGACTAGGCGATTTCACAACTGCAGTGACAGCATGAATCACCAGAATAGACGCTGATAGGATAGTGACAAGGTATCAGCACGATTCTCAGCGTGACCAACTGGATTCATGACTGACAGGCAGATTAAAGAGCCTTTTCATTTCTCATACTCGGAAAGTACGCTTGAAGTTGCCTGTAAACATCTTTTTGAGTAATTTCCAAATAAATAACTCAGTTCCAATTATGGAGAGAGATTGATAGATACAGAGAAATTGGTTAACAGATACAGAGAAATTGGTTAACAATTAAAAAATGTAGTTTATTTTACAGTCGAGTCGAGAATCTCCTCCTTTTTTGAAGTGGGTAAAAAATTTGCGTCGCGTTCGCGTCCTCTATATCGCGCGCCGGATTCTTCCGCAGAAGAGAAAGAGGTCATGGTCATGACTCATGAAGTCATGACACTGCGCATTTGTCTATCACCGCGCGACCTATATAGCAGTGAGGCGATACACTATTTTTTTCGTTTGTTTTCTATCAAATCTTTAACTTAGGGCACATCTCAGTGAAATGACACATTGTGAAGTCAAGCCGAATAAGGTAGCATTTTAGTCGTTTGCACCAAAGTTTGCACCTCGGCTCTATTTTTCTGTAAGTTAATTTTATTGCGATTGGCACAGTTTTTGGGATTAAAAATAATCTACTGATTAGAAGTTACACTAAACAGATTTCGTTTATTCACATGGCATTAAGGCAAGGATCAAGTATAGCAATCGAATGATTCATGAAAACATAAATCTTGGACAGAAAAGATTTGTACTTCCAATGCGATTTAAGTGTTTTTCAACCTCTTGCTGTAGAAAATTGGCATAAATAAAAGCAAAACAAAAGTCAGTTCAGCTAAAAGTCTCACCAAAGAAACATTTACAGAAATTAAATAAGAAAATAATTATTAATGAGACAAAAAATGAAAACTGTACGTTCTGTCCGCTCGCCGCGATCCCCGGTCCAGAACAAACAAACGAGCGCACTGAAACAAAACACAACCACCACCAACCACCACCACTGCACACAAAACAGCACTTTGAAACCACTCCCTAAGACACTTTTTCACTCTGACTAAACTTCCGAACGTTTCGAATTTCAAAATCTACGTCACGCAACGCCATATTGTTTTCGAAACGGTCATTAATCGTTTATGGCGTATTTTATACGTTAGCCGAATGGTATAAGCGGTCGCGTCGGCGCACGCGCAAAGGCTATCTGATTTAAAATAGAATGCCTAATTGGTGATCTCGCCAGACGGCCAGACGAGGGTTGAAGCTATATTTACTGTGATGAGAGAGGAAACCTCAACCTTGGTGGAATAAGACTTAAATATAACGCGGGTTCTTTGTTCTTTCTACTTATTTATCTAGTCTGTGTCTCTAGATTTCAGTTTAAACGGATTTAAAGGGTTATATTACAAGTGGCGGGAAGACACTGGATGCAAGCCGCTTCCAATCGGTCTTTTGGGATATCCATGACAGAGGCCTATATCCATTGTCCAGCAGTGGACTTCTTGTGGTCGAGATGATGATGATGAAGGGATATATTTGGATTAATCTAGCATATTATTGAAATCAATAAATTATGGCATGTCAGAATTATATATGTGATGTGAAAATATAAGATCAAATAAAAAGAGTATTTTTATCCGATTACGCGAAAGTGATTGTAATAAGATTTTTAGTTTATCTGCTTATGTAAATTTGTTCCTGTATTCAGTTTTCTAAATCCTAAACTACTGGCTCTCCAAATCTAACCACGGTCAAAAGTGGCGTCAAACGGCTTCATGGTCTTTGATGATCTGCCCGAACGGAAAATAGGCGTGATATTATGTATGTATACATGTCATTATGTATGCACTCGTCCAATTTTAACACGCGTGTTTTCAGAATTCGCATGACATGACTAAGTATATGATGTCACAGAAAATCCAATACTGTAGATACCATAACATAATTTTACACCACAGAATTTTTGACATCTTCGAAATTGTTTCAAGAAATAAAACGCAGTGTTTTGTATCAAAAGAAAGGACATCCAAATATGTAAAAATATGTCGTGTAAATAATGGCATTCCCATCACGCGTGTAAAATAATTTGTGTAATGAGTATGTTAACTACTTTGTACTATTAAAATAATTACGTAAGAAAAGATATACCACAAAATGAGGACACATTAACATGACGAGAAACCAAACAAGCTTGTTCTCTTTCGAGTTTGACATAAGTATTCTGAGCAACCACATAGCTACGCCCCGCGGTGTTAGCCGCGTATTGATGAACAGACAGACAGACAGACAAAGTTATTTCTGCTTTCATTATTATATTAGTTAGCTTTGACGTTTTATCAACAGTTTAGAATTAGGTTTAGGCCAATCGAATCAAACTGGTAGAACATGAATTTAATTTTAACTCAGACTAAACAACATGCGAACATGATGGAGAATTTGACTCCGAGCTCAGTAGAGACAGAGTCAGGCCAGACGCACTATACACGTATAACGTTACAAGTACGTACAATCTGCCGGCTCGACCGGACATTCAAGGAATTACCCGCACGCCATAAGAAATAAGAGCTACACTCTATAGGTGCCTGTAGATTACTATAAAAGCACGAACGAATGTGCTAGCTGACACGTGCTTAATTGTGTCGTAGCTAGAGCTATTTAATAAAATGTATGAAGCTCGATTATATATTATGCAGCACAACAATAATTTTACAAATCTAGGATGGAGCAATAGGATTTTGGCTGATCCTCTAACGGAGGAAACTAAAAATCTTTACAAAATGGTTTACTAGTTGATGCGTAGTTTGACCATACAAGATAAGATAAATTAAGACATGGGTGCCAATTAAGGCACCATGATCAATGATATCTCATTGGCCATAGTTGTGTGTGACTAAACCCTCTTTCAATTAAATAAAGATTTAAAAAATGCGTAGTCTTCTGTAATTCTGTAGTACTGTCCTAAATCTAGCGACGCCGACGGTATTTAATTTTTACCTAAAGCAACAATAGCAATCAGTGGTTTCCCACGCGCTTGGATTTACATTTGGCATCTCCGCACTACGATGAAAGGAAGTGATAAAAGTTAAAACTGTCACGGGAACAGCTGTTCATTTAGATGTAAGGTCGCTATACATTAATAAATAACACTAGGTACATTCAATCCCTGGGATTCCCTGCGTCAGTAATGTATACGATGCGCCATAACAAATATAACTATTAGCCAAATTAAGAGCAGATGTTTAAAATTTATTGTTAAAAGTCTTTTAATGACTTATAATTATTTTAATCGTTTAACGGGAAACTTTTTCGAAAAGAGAAAAAGTTTGTGTTTAAACACATTACCAGCCATACTCTGTGATTTAAAATGTTAGTGTTTAAACACATTACCACCCATACTCTGTGATTTAAAAAGTTAGTGTTTAAACACATTACCACCCATACTCTGTGATTTAAAAAGTTTGTGTTTAAACACATTACCACCCATACTCTGTGATTTAAAAAGTTAGTGTTTAAACACATTACCACCCATACTCTGTGATTTTTTCTAAAATTCGTACTAATCGGTAAACTCCATGTTTCTAATCAGTCAGATTGGAACAAATCGCTGGCCTCTTTGTTTCCTGAGAGTGTGTACTCTAAGTCTGCTTGCTTCATCTTTGACCACGTCGTCGCTTTCCAACAGGCGAGTTTGGTCAAAGGTGGACTTATTCGCGTTAAAAAACAATCTTTAACTAAATCCTTCCTTTGTCTGATTTCCAAACTTTTGGGCTTGTCTATTCTTTCTTAGAACCAAATCTGATTACGTCTTATGGTAAGATATAGGCAATATATATACATTTGTGTTTTATTCTTTCTGCTGTAGCCATAGCTACTTTATAGATTTCTAAATGTGATGTATCCTTGAAGAGGTCTTTTCCCCCAAAGTATTATTTATATATATATTACATTTTGCAGTCCGGTTTCTATTTAACTTTTCTAAATATTTAAGTATTTCCCCAAACTGCATAGTGACAGCAATGACAGGTTAAAATGGTAAAATAATCAGATAAGCTTCGGAAAATATTTCAGATAGCAACGGAAATAATGCAATTGCAAAAATAAACTCTAGATAAACAGATATAATCTGATATGAACTTGTAGTGACCTTAGATAAATAAGATAAATTTAATACTCACGGAGAGATCTAAGATCGACGTCAAACTCTAAGACAGTATTTATAATAACAAAAATAAGATGACCCTCTGCCAATATTACATCTTATTCTTTTACCCCTTCTCCTCTAATCCTCTAATTTACTCCCATCCATCCAACCCTCCTAACCCTTTAACCACGGTCAAATGTGGCGTCAAATATAAGGGAAAATAGGCATGATTCTGTGTATATAAATAAATGTAAATTGAAAATAATATTTTTAACAGAAATCACTGATGTTGATGAGAGATTGAGTAATATGCGAATTCGGCAAAGTACCAACTTCAGGCGTTGAAACCTATTGAGAAACCCATTGGCGACTCTTGTTCGTGCCAAACTCCAAAGCTTGGAGCACCATCGCCAAGTTGCTAGCTTATCAGTTTTTTATCGGATTCATCTCGGTGAGTGTGCATCTGGTCCGCGTCATCTAATTACCCCTTGCACTTTTTACTATCGGACAGTTAGAAACACGAACAAGCGTTATCATTTCATGGTGCATTATCCAAAAACCCGAACAAAACGCTTCATCGTGCAGACTGCTAATTTGTGGAATACGTGATCATATTTATTCATGTCCTATTTAAATATTACTTTGATATTTGTCTTGCTCTCTCTACAGTTGAGAGAGCAAGACAAAGATAAATGTAATATTAAAATAAGATTGCTATTAAGATTGTAGTAACCCCCTAGTTTCGGTATTCGCATACTAGATTATCATCTTCACAAATTTAAGAGTAATGATCTAGAATAATCTTGGTAAAAGCATTTTAGAATAGATTGGCATCACCGCAGTTAAGCAAACTGGAATAAACAATGAAATGTACGTATGACGTTATAACTAGAATAGACTTCACGACGTGGACGGCACGCAATTGGCACGGGAAACTCGCGAATTTAGACAATCATGACGTCATGTGACGTCATCACCTTTACTTCGTGAAATAGACTGTCTCTGAGCTTGAATTGGCTTTATGTGAAGATGAGTAACAGATGCGTATGATAGACGTCATTGTAAATAGATATATATAGACTACGCCATGTAGAAAGTTATAAAATGCGTCATGGTTCTTTACCTTCCTTTTTCTTTTTTGGCCTCGGCTTATCTGAAATAGGACCGCACTAATTCAGAACATCACTTGAAGCGAAATGACACAATGATATCTTTCTTCCTCAAAAGTTCAAGCTCACTGGATATAGGCCTATCCAGTGAGCTTGAACTTTTATTTTATAGCCCATAGATTTCCAAACAGCGGTTGTCTCACTACCTCCAACGTCTTTCTGCCACGTTTATAAGGTCGTCATAGACTTTGTGGCTGGTCTTCCCAACTCGTCGACTCCATCGGCCACCAGTATTATTTTTAATTCGTAAATAGGCTTGCGCTTGACCATCAACTCATAGTTACGGTCCACGATGGAGCGCACTTGGTTATAAGTTCTGCATAGTTATAACGTATCTTTATTTCAAATACGTCAAAATTGACCAAATCTTTTCATGGTGAAGAGAAGAATTACTTTCACGTTTAAAATATAAGCTACGAGACATTTGTGACATTTGTTGTATTCCGAGACGACGTGATGATCATCCAAACATCTGATTATGTGCTAATAATATCGAAGTTTATTTTGGTCTTGCAGACGTGGATGCGTGTACGCATGTCGACGTCACCGCGGTCTCGGTGCCATATGCTGCACGCCGGGGTTGGATTGAGAAACAAAATGGACGCAAGTAGCGAGTAACCGAATGAGATAGTGATATTGATGTTACTTTTTATATTTCCATAGAAGAAGGCAGAGGAAATAAGTTAGGAGTACGTGTTTCATTAAACGCGATGATTAACAGAAAAATAATAATATCATAAAATGATTTATGTATTTTCAAAAACACGACGTTCGAGAGACCAACATAAACAAAAATTAATATAATGTTTCTCTTTCACGCATTTTCATAAAAGACTATTTCACTGTGAAGTATAAATAAAAAAATGTGATGTTACTCTATTGATCGTTTTCCCTCCCTACGTTTTTTCGAAACTGACTGAAGGAAAGGTGATGTTTTCGCGCTTATTTATAGAGTAAATGAAACGAGCTAACTGCTTGCTTTTCGGCCCCATCGGCCATCAGTTCTACGTGCTATGTGCCCTGCCCACTGCCACTTCAACTTACCAATCCGCATCAGGACTTTGAACTGTTACAAAATGTTCGCCTGTTAGTTTGTCGTGTAAAAAGCAATTACGTACTGGTGGCTTCAATTAGTAAAGATAATGTGAAACGTCCTAGTATCTCCTTCAAAGGCGGTTTGTGCCAGTTACATCCAGTTTATAAAGTACTCGTAGTTAATAAGAAGGAATGTCCTGATGATCTGTTTGGGGGGAGGGGAGGGGATCTCCGATGGTTGGTTTTTAAATGGTTACGTCTGTTAATCGTTGGAGATTATAGACAGGCCTCATGGCTCAGTGGTAGTACGTCTTCTGTGCTATAGGTCGTGAGAATCTATCCCCACCGAGGGCAAACATGTCTGCAGAGTAAGCTTTGCCTAATTTGAGGCTACATTATGGTGTTGTGAGAAAATGTCCTCCAATGTTTTATATAATAGCAGGCTGGTTATTGTATGTGTGTTTATATAATACAAATATACATACATACGAGAGAAATATCCTATCATATAATATATATCTTACTTAATGTTATTCCCACAAGTCCCACAACAAAATGGTTAAGGCTGTAAGTGTCCGTCTCCACGTTCATAGCTGTACCAAATTCCATAACAATCGGTTCAGCCGTTTGTTCTTGAGAAGCCAACAAACAGACAGAGACAGAGAGACTGTTACTTTCGATTTTACATTAGAATACGAGGTTTCATTATGCTCGACGGTTGCCTGATATAATAATTAATTATGAAATATCAAATATAATTTCAAAAAAGATTTTGTTTTTTCTAATGATACTGTCAAAATCCCGAAAGCTCATTTGACAACTCGTCTTATAACCGAATCTTTGTAACAAGAAAGTTTTTAATTCGACGAGTTGTCAAATGAACTTTCGGAATTTTGATAGCGTCTTTTGAAAAAATAATATTCTTTTCTGGGGAAATACATATTCGGTGTTTCACAATTCGGATTCTAGATCCTAACCGTTACCTACTATTTAACTGGCGCCTGCAATAAAATTACAAAAACATTTACACAGCACTATTATTTCAAGTGGTAAGTGGTGATAAGAGTTATCTATGAAAATTATCAGCATCTATCATAGAACAACCGCCATATTTGGACGTGTCGGCATTAGTCCCAGAGCCCGTCCATACGTTGACTAAACCTATTTTGATAAGGGATAACTTCATAGTGACAGGTGATGTTTTTCACGAGGTCAACACGTGGCGACGTGTTTTTGGGGTTCCATGGTAAACGAGGAAAGGGACCCTTATAGTTGCACCATGTCTGTTCATCAGGACCTCAAGGCTGCTATTGAATTATCACTCATTCGCCATTCGCTGATACGATTTAGCGACAATTCTGACAATTTATTAGTTTATTTCTATGTAATAGACTAGCGATTTGTCACAATTGTCGCTGAATCGTATTGATCAGCGAGTGGCGAACGAATGATACTTCAAATAGCAGCCTTGAGACCCTGACTCTGTACACACCTTTGTTCAAAGACTATTAGTATTACTATTATTACTATGAAGCTATAATTTAAATAATAGGTAGAATAAATTATTTAAAAACGGCAGCCTAGTCGGGAGACCGTCTGACTTGCGATCCGCAGGTCCTGGGTTCGAATCCCGCGGCACGCACCTCTGTCTTTTCGAAGTGCCGCCAACTTCAAACGGCGAAGGAAAACATCGTGAGGAAACCTACATGCCTGAGAGTTCTCAATGATCTTGAAGATGTGTGAAGTCTGCCAACCCGCACTTGGCCAGCGTGGTAGACTATGGCCTTACCCTTCTCACAATGAGAAGATGGCCCGAGCCCAGCAGTGGGACAGTTTGTACAAACAGGGCTGATAAAATAAATATACGATTATTGTGTTTAGGGGTAGAAAAGTCTTCTCCTTGTAATTATGTTATTACGTCTTAGATAGTTGACATAAGAACACCTTTATGATATTAATTCAAGATTTATTGACCTTTCTAGTAAAATAAACTAGGGCATAACTCAGTGATCTCATTGTCGCTGTCTTCAATAACATTATCTCTACATTGTATCACTTCTTGCGTCAATCCACAGCTAGGTATATAAAGATATATGTTTCACGTTACAAGATCTAGTTTCACCTACCAAATTATATTAAGATTTTTTTTATATTTTTTAGGCTTCCTTCCATACAGGATCCTATTCGTAAGGCTACGGTGTCCACTGTCCGTCTGTCCTACACTTAAACAGCTGTAACTTTTGAATCGTAATAGGTAGGAAGTTGAAACTTTTACAACAGATAATAAAATCTGGTAAAGCGCGAGACAAACTTACGTAAATAATTTTTGAAATAATAGGAAATTCTTGCGGTAAAACTGTGAAATAAAACTTCCTTGTGGATCCCACAAAAAAAGATACTAAATATGACATGCGTACATTCCTTTGACAGATGGTGTCATGTGACATACACTTTAAAGTAAATCTCTTTCGACAGAGAAAATAGGTTTATTTCGAATTCGAATTAATTATTCGATTACACAAATAAAAAAAAAACTCTCGAATTAAAAACTGTAGCATGGATAAAATACTATAGACAGTAGTAGTAGGTAACCAATATTTCAGTAATAAACATTTTTTTTCATACTGTCTATAGTATTTTATCCATGCTACAGTTTTTAATTCGAGAGTTTTTTTTAATTATTTAGTTGTTTAGTAATAAACATAATTACTTGGAAATGAAATATACAGTATACTAATAATTAGATGACCCTTACCATGGAATGGACTAAGAGACTTGTTCCCTTCTGGAATATGCATTCGAAATCTTACCTGAAAATAATACGAGAAAATCATTAGATGACACGACAACGACGAATAAAATAACTTTTGGGGTATTTTGAGGTTTTTATTTAGCCAAATAAAGGTCATTGAATGTTAATTGTTTTATAGAAGCTTCATCATCTCAGCCATAAGTACACTGCTGGACATAGGCCTCCAACGTCTTCTTGCCACTTGAAGAACCACTTGCCACTTGCATCTATAGAAGCTTATTATTAAATCTATTTTGCGATTTTCAAAATGTTATTTTGCAGCTTATTATGTATATATATAAATTAAGTAACTAATGGTACTGGCACCTATAAAAAATTGTATACAAGTTAATTTAATAAAGTATAATTTTTATCTGTAATTTAAATAATTATCTTATTACTTTACAAAAGTGTACTTAAGTACTTTTGAAAACACAAAAAAAAATATCGTGAAATGACACTGCGCTCTGCTAAATTTGTCAAGCCTTTAGATTTCTATAAAAGTTTAGAATTAATATAGAGACAATAATAATAAAATTATTAAATGCCTCTTTTTCTTAAACAGTTGTTTAAAAACGCAGCTATAAACTAATTTTTTTAATTACTTAAAACAGCGCCATCTACCTAACTAGGGTTGAACTTAAACGCAAACCATTCTCAAAATATTGTTAATATCGCGACAACTGCAGCTTTCAATAGATAGCGCTAGTAGTAACCTTGTTGCATAATAAAAATGTAAATAAACCAAAGAATGCGTCGACCCGCCCATAATATTCAATCTAACGTAATATTCACTTTCACACACAGGTTTTGATTGGATTGCTCGCACTTTCAAGGAAATGTTGAGGTTATGTTTATAATAACAGTTTAGATCGAATAGCTAAAAGAAACATCAATTGATTCAGATGCGAGTAGCATCTCGAATCAATTTATGTTGGTAGGTTGGCTTCACAAACTTTAGAAAGAGATTTCGAACATTACTAGCTGTGTGGGAAACCGTAGGATATATAAAAAACGGTGATGATATTTCAATTATCATTTAAGCTATCTCTGTACCAAATTTCATAACGATCGGTTCAGCCGTTTGGTCGTGATCGTGAACAGCGACAGAATTACTTTCGCTTTTAGTTAGAATACAACACAAGATAAGTAAATAACAAGTTTAGATAGCATTTCTAAAATACCCTAACTACTACTAAAAGTAAGTAATACTAATAGTTTATATTTTCTTTAAGGATATTTTTAAGAGATATTTTCCGATAATAAATATGTAGGTACAAATCTAAAGATATTTTTCGCATCATAACTGTACAAACTCTTTATACAATAAATATAGATACTTACAAATATTTTTTTTTTTTTGCATACATCCCAAAAATTCTATAATATTACACTTCTTATTGGGCTGTCGGCTAAAACTAGGTAAACTAATATACTAAAATAATAGTTCTCAAACGGATGGACCGATATTGATCTTTTTTAGGGTTCCGTACCTCAAAAGGAAAAAACGGAACCCTTATAGAATCACTTTGTTGTCCGTCTGTCTGTCCGTCCGTCCGGGTGTCAAGACCGCGTGAAGGTATCGTGTACTCGGGAACGCGTGAAGGTATCGTGTTGAAATTAAAACCATATTCGCAGATCCATAGTCTCTTGCAAAGAAAAATCAAATTTCTCAGTTTTTGTAAAAAAAAGTTACAGCCGAATATGTCGTAAAATTTTCGCACATTTCGACACTCACAAGGGAATCAAAACCTATGGGGTACTTCCCGTTTACCTAGAACTTTGAAATTTGGCAAGAAGCATTGTGTTAGTACACATATAGGAAAAAATCCGAAAACTGGACATCACAAAAAAATTGTGTCTTTATGCAAGGAATGGGCCAAATTTTAATGTGTATTAACCATATCGTAAGGGGTATCATATGAAAGAGCTTCAGTAGCATAAGCTAAAATAGGGTTTAAATATTTTTACGATGTAAATTTTTCGGTTTATGAAGGAAAATATGAAAAAAAAAAAAAACCCTTTTATCTACTAATTCGTACGGAACGAATTATCATTTAAATTAACATAAGTTAACTCATAGTATGTTCGTAAGTATCAAAGAAGAGACCCTGTTTCAGGGTTACATAAATTATGATATGCAACTACGGAATCCTTGCGCTTGGCATTACACGCACTTGGCCATTTATTTTTTGTCCCCCCGATAAAAAACGAATTTTCTTAACTTATACTTGTTTTTTTTTTTGTTTTTTTTTTTTATAGAAGATAGATCTACGATTGACCACCAACTCGCCTCACGTTAAGCGACGGTGTGGCCGAGGATGGAGCTCGTCGATCTAGAAGATATCTATTCACTCTAGCCTTGAAAATTCCAAGATTGTAATTCACATTATCTAGGTATATGAAGGAAAAATGTAATTAGAAACTTTTAGCATCTTTTTTTATTAAAGGCTAGGCATTTGATCATTGCTTACCTGGCGATTGGCCTGGCGAAGATGGCGTCGAAAATTATAAATAATCCCAGTCAGGAAACAGTTATTTGCGTAATACGCAGCTATTTGCGGTAAGTCAACTAATGTATCTAATAAATCGACGAGCTGCATCCTCGGCCACGCCGTCGCCGAGATGGTGGTCAAACTTAGAGATGTTTCGTATTAAACAAAAGCTTATACACTTTACACCAGAAAGTCTCAGTCACTCTCATTAGATTTGCTAGGAGAGCGACAGGGACTGCGATATGAGGTCAATGACGACTTACAATCGGCCACACGCATCGATATCAGGTTTTAATTTAACGACTGCGATTGATTATGGTACTATAAACTTTGAAATACGACTGTACTGTGATTACTGACTGGCCTTGTGGCTCAGTTGGTAGTGTGTCTACGTCTACCTGCTGAACTGAAAGGTCGTGGATTCGATCCCCACCCAGAGCATACATTTGTGTGATGAGCATGGATGTTTGTTCTGTGTCTGGGTGTTTCTATGTATCATATGTATATATTTACAAAAAAAAAAGTATATATGTATTATATATATTAGCTATCTAGTTCCATAGTACAAGCTTAGTTTGGGCTAGATGGTGTTGTGTGAAATGTCCACAAATATTTATTTATTTATTTTATTTATTACTTTGATTGGCTTTGACAAGCCATATTTACTTCATCATCACCATCATCTCAGCCACAAGAAGTCCAACCGCTAGACATAGACCTTCCCCATTTACAATAAGACCAGTTGGAAGCGGCCTGCATCCAGCGTCTTCCTGCCATGTGTAGGAAGTTTTCTGTATAACTTGTCACTTGTCTCCCTTCGATCTACTTATTGCCACCCATTTCTCAAAGAAATGTCGAAAATCAGTACTCAACGATATCGGGCTACGTTCTTGATGCGTACTACATAGGAATGGAATTCTATGCCGCCATCTCTGTTTCCTGAGAGCTACAATTTTGGAATTTTCAAGGCTAGAGTGAATAGATATCTTCTAGATCGACGAGCTCCATCCTCGGTGGTAGTAAATCAATATACATATATTTAATGTAAAAAAAAACTCAATTCTAAGTGAGCAGGCGTAAAAACGTACACAAAATATTATTCATATTTTTTTATACGAAATTTTACATTTGACCGCCATCCCGCCTGTTGGTAAGCGACGGATGGAGCACGTCGATCTAGAATAAATCTATTCAAAGATTTTAGTTCTCAGGAAACAGCGAATGCGGAAAAGAATTCCACTCCTGTGCAGCACGCATCAATAATGTGGACCAAAATCGTTGGTTTTTTTTAATCATTTTATTGTGAAATGAATGGTAGCGTGCCGACTTTGGTATTTCGTGGATGGACTAAGGCAATATCCACACATATTCAGGATTTGTCGCGTCTGGGATCTCACGAGCGATCGGCCGCTCGCTCTCAGAGTGTCGGCCCGGACGTACCAGATCCGGACATGATGTGAACAGGTTCATACACAAGTATATATATTAGAAGACAAACAAAATACCCGTCTGCGTAAGAGCTATTTTATAGTAAAACTCAAGCTATTATACGTTAAGTACGCGCAAAACTAAATGAAAATTCTTTGGAATGATTATTTACGGTTACGAGGTTACGAAAAAGTGCAATTATGTGACAGTTGACAGTTGTAGTACTAATATTATTAAGTAAAAAAAAAATATGCCGTGTGATATTCGGGGAACATATAAAATAATTTAACAACATCTCACATACCAAAATTGGTCATTTGACTGTATTATGTATTGTTATCTATTGAATTTGACATAATGATTGTGTATTATTATTATTAATTGATTTTATTTTACGTTAATTGATTAGATACAATTTCTTAATTTTGCTCTTTCCGAAGTGTAATAACGCAGATTCTATTTGCATAAATAGCGGTCCTCCCTTTCTTCTATGCTGCTGTGTCAGACAGGGTCATTATGATATATAATATTTATACTTATTTGTTTTACCTACTTTGTATTACTATGGAATGGCAATAAAATATCTGAATCTGAATCTGTAGGAAGTATATAATTTCCTACGCGAAAGACACCCGAAAAATTACAACCCTCCTTGTCCAGTCGGGTGAATATTAATATCGGAGCAATATTTTCCCATCCGGACAGCTAGCCGGACGCTGATATGAGTGAATAGCGACTAAAGTCTGCACACTCACCGAAACTTATCCGCTTAGAAACTAGCTAAGTTGCTAGCTAGAAATAAACATCTAGAGACTAGACTAGCCGTCTACAGTGTAATATCGATAAGTTGTTTACCTTTTATCGACAATTAGGTCATTAGACAATGCATTATTGAACGTATCTGGACGGAAGTGAAGGTCGATGCTTTATTGACACTCGATAACAATTATTTCGCAGGGTTATCGGTCGCTAGGGGAAGGCGACGCGCTCGACCGAGAGAAATTTATAAATTGTTTTTCACTTCAGTAACTCAAACATGTAGGCTTTGCTGCCTGAAATCAGTGAGCAAAATGCGATTGTACTCACTGAGCGAGACAAAGTAACTTTTTAATTTTTTTTTTCAGAAAGCCGCGAATATCTTATTCAGCCTTAGGTTAATCATACAATTCGAAACATTCACACTATCTCTTTCCCGCCGTTAGAAAGAGAGAGAGACAAAGACCAGCCCTTTCGAAGTTCCGATTTTGAATTCAACCTCAAAGACAAACACGTTCGGAATTTCGTACTAACTAAAGAAATTTTGCAAAAGATGAAGAAGAATTACCTATGTCTTTTAATGTAATTTATTGAATTTTTAACTTATTGTTGTATTTAAACGAAAATAAGTATTTACTACAAATAAAACTGATATTTAACCTGTAAATATTTATTATCTCCTAAAGTGTTCTCGCTGCTGAAGTGAAAAGTTATGTGTGTTACACGAGAGCAAAGTTTTTTGCATCTCGTGCCTTTGAATTCCTCGCCACATTCAGGATTCAAAATCAGCACTCGCAACAAAAAACGACTTTGCTCTCTTGTTGCACAAATAACTATTGTTTCCCGTTTTAAATAAAATAAAAAACAAAATCAAAATCGTAACTCAGTATTATACCTAGTCTTGCCATAAATATTGTCACGAAGAAAAAAAATATTTTTTTATTGCAAATAATATTTATTACTTTTACAGTGTGTTAGTTTAATACATAAATATAAAACAATTTAAAATATAAAAGCTTATTCGAAGTGGTCTCCATTGGCTGCAATACAGTCCTTTAAACGTTGAGGCCAGTTATCAATAGAAGCACGCACTCTTTCCATGGGAAAATTCTTCACTGCCAATCGTATGGATTGTTTTAGGGACTCCAAATTATCATGGCGTTTAGAGCAAGCCATACTCTCTAAAACTGACCATAAATCATAATCCAGCGGATTAAGATCAGGACTAGACGACGGCCAGTCTTCAGCTCTGATGAAGTCCGAAACGTTCACTTCCAACCAAGACTGCGTGGACCGAGCTTTATGACCTGGCGCCGAGTCTTGTTGGAAGGACCATACTTGGTTATTGAACATGGTGTTGTTAAGGGGCTTAACTACCTTCTCAAGAATGGTATTTTGATACACTTGTGCCGATGTTTTGATACCTTTTTCACAAAAATATGGCTCAGTCACTCCTTCATAGCTAACACCCCACCAAACCTTCACTGAAGTCGGATAATGCCCACGTTGCACTCTGTCGACTAATTGGGAAGCTTCCTTAGAGCTTTGAGCATAAATACGGTCATTTTGTTTGTTAAAATGTTGCTCAATTGTAAAGATTTTTTCATCCGTAAACAAAAATTTTCTGTGACCTCCCTTTGCGTACCGCTTCAGTAGTTGTTTCGATTTTACCACCCTATTCTTTTTTAAATTATCAGTTAAAAAAATACCAGTGCGTCTCTTATAGGCTGCAAGTCCTAAGTCATCTTTTAAAATACGCGACATGGTTCTGGGTGCTATCTTCATCTCCCGAGATAAAATCTTTTGCTTTCGGACAGGATTTCTTCGAATTCTTTCCCTTACTGCTTTGACCACCTTTTTCGTACGAACACTACGTGGACGGCCAGATCTTTTTCTGTCACAAACAGAGGAGGTCTCATTGTACCTATTAATAGCCCGGTACACAAACATTTGACTAATACCAAGCGTATGGAGAGTTTTAAAAATTGCATTTGGCTCCATACCAACTTTGTGTAATGCAATCACAGCGATTCGGTTCTCTTTATCACCCCACTCCATTTTAATATCGCAAAATATTGTACAATGTATTGGCGCCAAAATAAGAAAACTCAATGAACAATCGTATAAAAATGACAGATTCCAAATTCAAATGTAATATCTTTCTTATTTTTAACTGTAACAGTATTTATGGCCAGACTAAGTACATATAGGTATAATTATGGGATCAACTTGGGAGCTTTCTCTATACGAATACAAAAATTGGTTCACTAATGACGGAGAATTTCGTGTACATACATAAAAATGATTATATACCTACGCTACGATTTTTTTTAATTATCTTCTCTTTTTTTGAAGTCGGTTAAAAAGCGAAAAAAAATGTCTTTGTCTGTTTGTTACCTTTTCAGGATCTAACGGCTGAACCGATCGATATGAAATCTGGTACAGATAAAACTGTGAACCTGTCAGACATAGGCATAATTGTGTGATTGCGATTTTATTGTATGATTTTTATGAGATTTTATTGTTTGCTGATTTCTATGGGTACAATTAATTGAATTTTGAATTTGAATAGGCTACTCTCTATTTAATTCCCGTGAGTCATTATTACCTACATTAGATTACATTAAAAAAAATTGGTAGACATTTCACACAACACCATCTAGCCCAAACTAAGCAAAGCTTGTACTATGGGTACAAGTATAACAAAAACATTTTACTATTTTCTACGACAAATAAGTGAGTTTACAAATCATTGCTTATACTATAATCTCTTTTATTTCAATTCATTATACAGCACATCTGCACATACTTTCTCACGAAAAGAACACTCAACATCGACCAAGCGTATTTGTTACACCAAGAAAACCGTTCATATGCATTCGAGTATTTAGTTTTTTCTTTTTATTTAGTTTTTTTTTATCAGCCCTATTTGTAGAAACTGTCCCACTGCTGGGCGCTGGCCAAGTGCGGGTCGGTAGACTTCACACATCTCTCAAGATCATTGAGAACGCTCAGACATGTAGGTTTCCGCACGATGTTTTCCTTCACCGATTAAAGTTGGCGGCAATCAACAATACGCACATAACTTCAAAAAGACAGAGGTGCGTGCCGCGGGATTCGAACCCAGGACCTGCGGATCGCAAATCAGACGGTATTCCGACTAGTTAATTTATTTATATAGTTAGATATTAGATAAATTATTTACACCTTGTAAGACACAAATTGCATATTAAGAAAGAGCTTTACATGCTAGTGAAATACCAGGCGGCATTATCTTTAAAAAGCTATCTCTTCCAGGCAACAACAGGTAACATATTAGAGATACTTGAGCGTTTATAGAATATATTATAATAGAGAATGCAATGAATTTTTTTCCACGTCAATCAATACCCTTTTTATTATCTTAGTTTGAATTTAAAAAAAATCTAAAGGCCCTCTGTTTTGAAGTTGTTTAAAGATATGAGAAATGTGAAAGTGAATATTATCTTAAAATAGCCCGTTTAAATAGAAGATTAGTTGGGTAATCTGAGATAAGGAGATAGTCTGTTATCATTATCACATAATCGGAAAGGTTACCTTACTTCGTTCCGGTGATGTAAAAGTAGTTTATGTTACGACTGTGTAATTCTGAGTGACGAGTGGAGAGCATTGCCAAGGGTTTCAACCTATTGCAGTCCAAAGATTTAGGTGGTTGGGTGGAGAAACAATGCTCATTTTAATTATTTGTACTGCGGAACTGCAAATGCTTTCTCACGAAAACGTACACTCAACATCATACCAAGCGTAACAGTTACACTACGAAAAACGCTATTAATCATAATATTTTGCCAAGCCGCTTCCAATCGGTCTTTTTGGAAATCCATGGGGGAGGCCTATGTCCAGCAGTGGACTTCTTATGGCTGAGATGATGATGATGATGATGACTTATTTGAAGTCGCTTTAAATTTACGTTGTACTAACATATTGTGCTATTAATGTTGTCAATGTAGACACATTCTAAACAGGAAAGTTGCGTCCTATCACCATCTATTAACAACTTGCCTACCTACTTGCATAATACACGAAACATGACCGACGGATATAATTTATTGCGCATATTTACACTGTATTTTATATAAATACGGTGCTAATTCTCAGCATACTAATTTTCCATAGACTGTTGTCATAAGCCTTTATTTATGGTCAATATACAAGGTGTTTGACCTCTAGTACGACTAGCCTGGGATGAGAACTGGCTCACAAAGTGGTAGTTGAATGGCTATTGACTATGCCTGTTTCAATTTTGGAATCATGTTCATGCATCTGAGAGAGTGCCTTGTTTTAGCCAGCGGGGACTACCCTATCTTGACAAGCCAATTGAAATAGGGATTACCTTGTCTTGACCAGCCAGTCAATCTAAGGAAGAGAATGGATTGTACTGCAATGGATTTCCAAACCAACAAGTATCCACATTTAATAAAGAAAAGTCAAAACCTCTGAATTATTACCTACCAATACCAAAACGAATCATCGTAATCAAATCATAATTGGCGAAGTAATCGGTGAACAAAGATAAAAAAATATATAGTCGAATCGAGCACCTCCTTTTTTTGGGGAATCGGTTTGAAATAGATCTACGTTTGACCACCAAGACGCCTGATGGAAAGCGACAGTGTAGCCGAGGATGAAGCACATCGATCTATAATATTTACTCTAGATTTGAAAGTCCTAGGGTTTCTGTTCTCAAAAACAGATAAGGTGGCAGGAACTCCCTCTCCTGTGCTGTACGATTTAAGAAGACAACCGTTGTGTACGGATTTAATGAGAAATAGGTGGTAGTGTGCTGACTTTTTGTTTGTCCTGTAGTGGAATGAGGGTGGAATAAGATCGTGAACGTCTTGAGCACACTCGCCGAAGTGCATCCGATATAATATAGCCCGACATACTAGACCGACTGCAACCACATAATTCGCCCTATTTCGTTAGTTATGGATTAGTCTAATTCAGTTGCTTCTTAGCATTTAATTTATTTTCGACTCTAGTTCCCAGATAATATTTGGCTGCTCCGTTAAAAAATTACAACACCTTCGGAGATTCGCTAAAAATATTGCTCTTCAATCCTGAAAAGCTTGCACACTACTGCTTCTTAAACAAATGGTATTATACATCCATTTTACCACAATCACGAATAAACATCATGTTCATTTAACCCGGGACGCCGACCAATAGACTCCAATGTAATCTTAATTGACGGAGAAAAACACAGGCTCGACGTCGCCGCGCCAGGCCTATCGTCGCCCGCATGACTAACTGTCCTATCTCATTTTTCAAAAAAAAAGACGTGTGGCACTCGGAGACTGCCGCGGTAAAGCTATTGCATAGCATTTTTTATCAACTTATGTAATTATAATTATTTATTTATTTTATTTATGCAGTATTCCTAACACCCCCCACTCCGACCGGCACAGCGGTGATACTTTTTAGTTTTTAATTTTGCCGTCTATCGATGAATAGCAGAACTTTTAATGACTTTTTGAAATATCACGCTTGTCTCTTTAGTTCTGCAAATCGCCTCTAGGTGGCATTGGTTGTATCGGCGTTACTGCGTTAGGTTATTTTCGTTACGGAATTTCTGGATTCGGTCTCCACGCTCAAGGCCCGCGATAGAAGCTATGCAATAGCTTAATAATAAAAAAGGTATTTAGAATGCATTAAGTATTAAGTATGTACATTAAAAGTATCAATGTAAAATTAAAATGTAAGTAACCTCTATGAGAGCTAATATCATAAGCTATGCAAAACATCAGATTTTTTATATTTTTGACAAATACAATCTGATCTCAGAACCGAAAAATATTTTTCCTGAACAAATGACTGAAATGAGATAGGACAATTAGTCATGCGAGCGACGATATGACCGGCGTTGGTTGACGAAACAGACCATGCGGAGCATGATTGTTTACTGCCGCCAATCACTTTCCATCACGTGGACGTAAAGTCTAAAACAAATTCACGAATATAGTTGCCTGGGTTGACCGATACTTGACAACAATGACGAACTTAAAGATTTTGATATAAAGACTCTATGTCGCCGCGCTAAAGCCTAATTTAGATTGAGAAGTCTAGAGAAGTCTATTTTGCCGCTTCGAATTATTTTGAAAATCAAAAGTATTTTAATCGTGTAAGGGGTCTAATCAGACCTCATTGAGCTCGGACGGAGAAAAAACAAAAAAAAAACGCATTTAATATTTTGTCGAGAGATGTATTATTATTATTGCAAAAAAATATAGCCTATGACACTCTGGAAGTGAAGACGAATCTAAAGACACCTCAAACATCAAAATCGGTCAATCCGTTTAGGATGTGGCTGGCTTTGTGGCTCAGTTGATAGTGTGTTTACGTCTACCTGCTGAACTGAAAGGTCGTGGGTTCGATCCCCACCCAGAGCATACATTTGTGTGATGAGCATGGATGTTTGTTCTGTGTCTGGGTTTTTCTATGTATCATATGTATATATTTACAAAAAAAAAGTATGTATGTATTCTATCAGCCATCTAGTTCCATAGTACAAGCTTTGCTTAGTTTGGGCTAGATGGTGTTGTGTGAAATGTCCACAAATATTTATTATTATTATTTTTATGTTGGCGATTATATAGAAACATACATACATACAAACATAGATACACAATGGGAGACGATTCAGAAAACTGCTAGTGTTAGCTTACAGCTACATACTTATGTACTTATGTACTCGTAGTTACAGTTTCCAGAACTGGTGCATTTTCGGTACATACATTTCATAGAGCGGTATAAAGTTGGCTCGCGCCCGGTGTTTCGCATAATAGCATTTTGGCGTTATTCGTATTAGGCGTTACACGTATTTGGCAACATGAGTAAGCATAACATTTTAAGTCTTTGGGATTTTGCGTTTTGCTAAGTATTCGTGGAAAGGTGGTCAAGCGTTCCTCCAATTGACAACGACTTGACGGAAAATTTTCAATATAAATTAATTTAGCGAGGTTTACCATTACGTATAATTGAACAATAATAGTAAATGTGCCTTGTTGGACAAACTGTATAAACAAAAAGGTCAAATACAAGAACAACAGTAACCAACTAAACGCGGCGAAAATTAGGCACACGGAGAAACGAATGACTAAAGCAATAACAATCTTCTATTGTATTTGTAAAGCGTGTTTAGAAAAAGTTCGGCGAGAGAACAAAAATGCGATATCGTTCCCTGGCAGATATTCCAAAAACACGAATGGCACCATGCTGAGCTGGAGCCGGCTTGTGGCAAAAACTTAGTTTAAGCCTTTAAATTTAAATTACGTAAATATTTAAAAGTTTTTGTCACAATAAAAACATTGTCTATTGTTATTTTGACCGAAATGCTTTAGCTTCACTTACATTGTGCGTACAGCTAAAATATTTTCTTGAATGGGTCTCTCCTTATAGTCAAAATCTGGATATTTTCAAAGCGCGAGTGAAGGTTTCTTTCAAGGCAAGCACGCTCCATCCTAGACCGCAACAGCGAGTTGTCGGGGAAGTCGTAAAAATGTGCAAAAGGGACATGACGAAAGATTTTGCTTCTGTTGGGTTGTCCGCTGAGTTGCAAAATACATAGTAGGAATATCTTCGGCCACACCGAGATCTATGCAAAAAAATGCAAGAAAACTACCTCGATCTTCGAGTTGTTTACGTATTGAATCATTTGAAGGAGAAATGGATGGAAGTGTGCCGACTTTCTGCTTGTCGCTAGTAGAATGAGTATCGTGCAATAACTAGCTCCAGGCTTCTAGTAAATGTAAAATCCTAGACTTATCACTAAAAGCGTTCTCAACCAGCCATTCGGATTGAGAGGATATAATCATTTATTTTTTAATATCTCCATATTTAAAACAATGTGTCATTGAAAGATGCAACAAACATGGTAAGTGTCAAATATCCGCTTACTAAACATGGCAACGATACTAAATTATCGGAAAAGCTTTATTGGAGGCAGCACAATCGAATTTCCTACGCATAATTCATGTTACTTTATAATAATCTTTAGTTCCATCGTTTTATAGACTTTCAAACATTTAAATAAATCGGTTTTGTATCAAGAACAGTTTCTTAGAAACACTTACGAGTAATCTATTTGTTTTGTATTTCATAATTGGACGTAACAAAAAACTCCTCGTCAAAAGGAGGGTGGAAAGTTTTGATTTCAAGAATTTTTGTACATTTTTCTGAGTGTAAAGTTTGGTCACCCTATTTAGTATGTTTCACGACAATTTAGTATGTTTCTCGTGTTTTGTGTTTGTCACCTTTTGGCAGGGTAATGCCAAACGGATATTGAAGTCGGAAAGTCTAAGAATATCGGAAAATGATGAGCAAAATAAGAAACACCGCAACGGTACTATTTCGTACAAACACAAACTTTTTTGCAACGTATATTTATTCAACACAGTGCCCATTTATTTTAGGATAGGTTAATTAACACTTTTTTTTAATTTTTTATACTTTTTACAGAGCAGAGAGTACCAAGTCAGACGTTTTTTACCCGGGTATGCCCGGGAAGAGAAGCAGCTGGTACACTCTATGTTTTTCTTTGTCTCCCAGTCCAGCATGGAAAAGTTAAAATAAGTGAAACAACTGCTGATGATGATGATTTGTTCACACCTCATTGAGTATCGTTTTTTTATATTATTATTGAAATATTGATGGTTGGACCCTGACCCCGTTCTGCCTCTACTAGACCAGTGGGTACCGTGGGTACGTGTAGTTTGGTCAGTTGTATGCTTGTTTGATTATTACATAGTATGTAGTAAAAAAAAGTAGTCTGCGCCTCGACTGAAGTCCGGTGGTGAAATTTTGAAAGTTTGACAGGACCGCCATTGCCCGCCGGGACACAGAATAATATGATAGTATGTATGGCCGGAATGCGAATGAAATGCTGCGTCTATCGGACTTCGTTTGCGTCTATCGGACTTCGTTTGCGTCTATTATATTATATATTATAACTTAATTAATATTAAGAAAAAAACATATAAGAAATTCTTCATTAATTCTTCTTGCGGCGGCTGTGAGTAGCGGGTCGCCCTCTTCCCTCAAATATGGCTGACTCGGCTCGGGCTGGCACATGCGTCAACTCGTGAACGGGTGCTGCTTGCGGGAGCCGGACTGCTCGGTTCTAAGTAAGTACAAAATGTGTGTTCCTTTTATGTCTCTTCTCGTTCCTTGTAATTTAAAATTAAAACTTTTTATTTTAGATCTACGATTGACCACGCGACAACGCCTGACGCCAGAAGTCTATAGAACTCAATGTACATATTAGAAAAATTACTACATAAAAGTTAGCCATCTCGAGACGTCCGTCAGATTTAAAACAAAAGGTAATATTGTCAGAAATATAAACAATAAACGAAAAGTGAAACAATTTGCTATTCTGTGGGGTACTTCGGCGTTTCGCACCGCATGTGATTCGAACCGCGGTGCGAATCGCCCATGTACTGTTTCTGAATGGGCCGATTCGCACCGCTGTGGTTGGTGCGGTGCGAATGGCCCAAGACATATTTTGGAATAGGTCGATTCGGACCATAAAGAAACGCCCCGATGCTCTTTTCGTAGGTCCGATTTGAACTCATATCAAAAACTTAAGGATTTCAATTATTTATTTGTATAGATGAGTGGCAAAGTGGTTAGTGAAAAAAATTTCTATATTAAGTATACGTAAAAATAATGTATTACATTATACATTTTATTTACAATTTAAACGTGGCATAATCACTTTATAATTTTAACACTAACTCTTGCTAATCACAGGTTATGTAGGTACATTACAAAGGGAATATAACTGTATTTAAGAGTGGGATTTTTCATAGAAAATAAAATATATGAAGATATTTCAAATTAAATAACTATTATCAACTAAGGCCTCCATAGACACCGACCTCAAAAATAGTTGGTTTACGTACCTACTTAGGTAGACGCCCAGTTTTTTTTTTTCTTGTTATTACTTTATTTCATACATTTTGTTAGTTTCCATGGAGTATCGCTAGGCTAGAATTTATCCCGTCACCACTCTCAAAGTAGATAAACACTGTAATCTTAGCAATAACTCAAGTGCAATAAAAATGACACTATAGAAGCATCTACCAATCAAATGTGCGCGTGTATTAGCGACATTTTGCATCTATTTAATATCTTTTTACATAATCAATATTTTTTTAAACTTATGTAAAAACAATAATTTTAATTATTTTGTTTTTCCTGTTATTTTGTGCCTGGTTGTACTGTAAGGTATTACGTATGTAATCAAACTACATAATCTTCTTTGCTCGAACCCACTCACCCAAAAAGAGAACTGTTTTATTCCTCACTGCGGTCCGAATCGACCTATTCCAAAATGATATTGTTCGATTCGCACCGCGGTGCGAAATGACCTATTCAAAAAGAGCTCTTGGGTGATTCGCACCGCGGTTCGAACCACTTGCGGTGCGAAACGCCGAAGTACCCATTCTGTGTAGGTGGGAGTCTGTCATCCGAATTTCGGAGAGTGTATTGCGATACACTCTCGTACGGTAGGGATTATGCATCTAATAATTAGCGACCGAGGTTGAATTGCTCGCAAAGCGTTGTTACATAATACAATATAACACAAACGTATAAACATACATATATTAACATTAGATAAATAAAACACATTCACAGCGTATAAATAAAACTCTCCTTTCGAGTAAATAGTGAAATGAAATTCTGTAATTTACACATTTTCGTCGACCCAAAAAAGAAAAACAGCTGAAAAGACCGCGATTAAATTTGACGAAGAGATAATTCGCATGCGTTACTGAACGATCAAAACGATCCTGTCATTATCATACAGACTGACTGCAAGAATTTCTAAAACGTAGTTATATAAGTTTGCCAAGTTGTACCTACTCAAAACGCGAAGTTTTCCTCGTATTTTGTTTTTATGAGTTAAAATATTTGTGTTGCTATGCCTCGTTTTATAATGAGCTTTTTGAAATATGGCCAAGTTAATTAACTATGTTTTTGGTACTTTTCGGGTTAATTATCTTTTTCGATGTTTCTTTTGAATTGGACCCACGCGAATAGCGTATTTGCCAGTTTGTGCAAGTTTCATTGACAAATAGAGGTCATATAAGCACTAACCACATTTTAAAAGTAAATAAGTTTAATTATAGCCATTTAATTTTGGTGTCGAGACTTTGGCTCATATTATCTCACTTAAAAAAAATCTGATCAAAGCGTTACCGAAATGCTGGTGTGTATCTGGCCCAACATACAAGCAATGCCAGTCAAGGTGGCAATGCTGGCAACACTCAACAGGGTATCAAGCGTAACGAAATCATATGTTAGACTGCAAAAACCTATTTTCTGCACTATTCTCGTTTTATATTCTTTTAATAGATACTTGTTATATTATTTTGTTGTATTAACAAAGGCGCATTTTGCACATTAAAAAAAGGGACAAGTGCGAGCCAGACTCGCCCACCGAGGGTTCCGTACAAACTAGTATATAAAAGGGGAAAATTATATACTTTTTTTATATTTTCCGTTCATAAACCGAAAAATATACGTCGTAAAAATATTTAAAAACCTGTTTTAGCCTGTGCTAATGAAGCTCTTTCATATGATACCCCACATGATACGGTTAAAGCACTTTGAAATTTGGACCCTCCTTCATTGAAAAAGACCCTATTTTTGTGATTAAATTAAAAACATACAGTTTTCGGTTTTTTTCCTTTATATGTACTATATGACAATATTTCTTGCCAAATTTCACAGTTATAGCTCAACGATAGGTACCCCATAGGTTTTGTTTCCCTTGCGAGTGTCGAAATATGCGTTTTTACGACATATTCGGCTGTAACTTTTTCTTATGAAAACAGAAGTTTGATTTTTCTCTCTGCAGCAAGAGACTATGGATCTGCGTATACCTATGGTTTTAATTTTAACTCGATACCTTCACGCGTTCCCGAGATATAGAGGTCTTGACAGACGGACAGACGGACAGACGGACAACAAAGTGATCCTATAAGTTTTTAAATAAAAACTACGGGTCACTCACGTCTGTTTTGAGCCGAAATATCCGACTATAGTTTTATAGACTATAGTGATCCTATAAGGGTTCCGTTTTTTCCTTTTGAGTTGCAGAACCTTAAAAAACGAAAATACAAACAACACAGACTTCGCAAAAACGCAACTCTTCCCTTTGGCTTCGTTGTAGTCAAGTAAAACATGTTATAATTAGTAGTATATCTGTAATACAAGCCCCTGGAGTTACAACTGAGGCGTGTCGCGGGAAGAAATGCGTTAATTTTGGCAAACACACTGAAAGCTGATGTACCGACAGTGATAGGAAGGGGACGACCTCAGGGAGAGGGTCTGGGCACACCTGATTATTTTATACCTCGTTTTTAGATCAGAGTCACTTTTGCTCCGCTGACATCTTGAGGCGGATATAAATATTCGATGACCCATGTTTTAAATAAAGCGATATTATTTCAAGCAAAGCTCCTTAAATAGTAGGTTCTTTTATCATCAAAATTCTTGATTAACCATTATGGACCTAAGATGAAGCAAATCAATAAGAAAATAACTCACTTTAGCCCTGAAAATTCTAATATGTTATTCTTAGAAATTAATTATCAAGGCAGGATGTTTCTTTCTGGAGTTTCATTGAAGTAAGTGGAATATTGTTGTATGTATTTTTCGCATTTCATTAAGAAACGGGCGATAGACTTAGATATCTAGACATATTTTATTTTTGAATATAAATACGCAATTCATTTATTTGGATGACTTTTTTCCAGTTATTTTGTGATAAAAAACCGGATAAGTGCGAGTCAGACTCGCCCACCGAGGGTTCCGTACAAATTAGTCGATAAAAGGGGGAAATCATATTTTTTTTTCTATTTTCCTTCATAAACCGAAAAATATACATCGTAAAAATATTAAAAAACCTGTTTTAGCTTATGCTACTGAAGCTCTTTCATATGATACCCCACATGATACGGTTAATTCACTTTAAAATTTCGACCTTCATTCCTTGCATAAAGACAATTTTTTTTATGATTAAATTAAAAATGTCCAGTTTTCGGATTTTTTCCTATATGTGTACTCTAAGACAATGCTTATTAACAAATTTCATTGTTCTAGGTCAACGGGAAGTACCCCATAGGTTTCGATTCTCTTGTGAGTGTTGAAATGTGCGTTTTTTACGATATATTCGGCTGTAACTTTTTTTACGAAAACTTAGAAACTTACTATACTATACTATGTTTTCTTTCTGCAGCAAGATACTATGGATCTGCGTATATGGTTTTAATTTTAACTCGATACCTTCACGCGTTCCCGAGTTAAAGGTTTTGACACCCGACGGACGCAAAGACAGACAGACGGACAGACGGACAACAAAGTGATCCTATATGGGTTCCGTTTTTTCCTATTGAGGTACGGAACCCTAAAAAACAAAGTACTAAACCGATTTTGATATAATTTATATGGGATTACCTCTAAAGTATGGCCTGCCAAATAAAAAATAATCATCAAAATCAATGTATAATTGGCGAAGGAATTCCAACAATTATAAACAAACATACAAAAACAACATACAGTCGAATTGAGAATCTCCTCCTTTTGGAAGCCGATTAAGCAACTACAAATATTATTTTTGTTTAGGATAAAGATCGTTATCAGATTTTTTCTCGTTGCGCAAGGTTGCCTTGAGACATTTCTCTAAGCGATAAGGTTACTAATAAAAAATCTAGCCATAATTGCTTATTAACATTGGCTTTTATGTTACTGAGTGTTTTTAGGGCTCAAGATACTACTGACAGTATAGGTAATAGACTTAGGAACCTCCTGACAATGTGCACCGTCTCTAGGACTACTGACTTCTCTATCAGTCCCTGGTTTCACCCACTCATCAACGAAAGCCTTTTGGTATTACATTTAATTAAGTACATTTACTTACAAAATATATTTAACAAGTAAACACTAACTGTGCCCCTCGCCCTGCGTCCCTAGGTCCGGCCCCGCGGTGGCTGCGGTATTGGCAGCCGCGTCGGGTGTGTTTACAGCGGGCTATTTCCAACGATACGCGGCAAGTTCAAGGGCTGCGCCGTTACTGATTCATCATTTACGCAGTTTTCATACTTACATGCACACTTTTGTACTTAAATACAGAAAAAATCGCGACCACACTATTTTCAGCCTACTAAAGTATCACAGCACGGCTAGAGGTAAGCGAATACCATGTGGTCGATAATAGAGATTGTTGTTGTAGCAGTGGCGTCGCTGTTGCCTCGTTAGCCCAGGCGCTTATAAACCTGTGTAAAACACGATTAGGCCGCCAATTAAATCACCTAGCTATAATATGATGCTCTCTTATTTAATGTTTCTTCGTTGTGGTCTTTTCATAGTGTTATCTATCTATTTATGATGATAAAACATAGCCTATGCCCGTCCAGGTTTTCATTGAAATGAAAACGTTATTCCAGGTTTTCAGTTATACAGATGTATCAAATTTACTACTAGATTGTGGAATACGCTTTCTAAGTGTGTCTTTCCCGACAGATATAATCTGGGTATCTTTAAATCGCGAGTGAATTGGTATCTTCTAAGTAAGCGCGCTTCATCGTGGAGTACAATGTCGCGCGAGTTAGCCGTCAAGCGCAAATTACTACAATAAAAATAAATTCATAAAAATCGGTTCAGCCATTTATCGAGCGAGTTCATAGCAAAAAATGCCCCAATAAACCCGAACAACACGAAATAAAGCTTAAAAGTGAAATGCTCCAATAAAAACGATACCAAAGTCCTGGAGCCAGCAAATGGAGCATGAAGGAGCAAAACTGCTAGATTAGATAATGAACAAGACGCCCATTTAGACTTGCTGACGCACAACCACCTTACACTCTACATTTGGCGAAATGGCTGAACTAACAGTGCTTCCTGCAGATTAGCAACGAGATTGCGTTAGTGGCTCCATCGGGGAGGACTGGTTGTGTTGCAGAGGTCAAGGTCCAGTTTAAATTGATTGATAACACGGGAACGTTTGCAGACGTATGGAATATAAAAGGATAGCGATTTTGCTAGTACATGATTTACTGTGACTTGCATTTGTGTCAATAAACTTTATCAACCGAGTTCAATAAACGAGGAGGTTCTCAATTCGATTGTATTTTTTATGTTTGTTACCTCAGAACTTTCGACTGGGTGAACCGATTTTGACGATTATTTTTTTATTTGAAAGCTGGTGCTTCCCGTGTGGTCCCATTTCAATTTGGTCCAGTTCTAACAATGGCATACATGAGAAGTCAGTAACTTCAGTTTTTTAAACTATAATTATATTCTATTTATATGGAAGAGCGACAACGTTTCTCTAATAGCTAATACAATAATAAAACCATTGTGTGATGATTATTTTGGAATGTTATTTAGTATTATTTAGTATGTAACTGGTATGTGAGACACTACGTTATTATCCCGGATGTAATGGTATGCATAATCAGGCAGACAGCCAAAATTGCGAACACTGACGTGGAAAAGACAGATAGAAAATTTCAAGTAACTCGTAGAAAGTGAAAGAATAGCAACCTAACAAAATTTTCAAGTTAGTCAGTGATGAGCCAATAAGATTGAGATTTTCATTCTAACAATGGAGTTGTGTTGGCTTTGAAAGAAAACATCAGAAAACCACAGCAACGACAGATCATTACAATAGCCGGCTTCGCATGTTATGTTTTGTGATACTCTGACACTATACGATCCCGCTCACGCATTTCTACATTTTTAACTAATTTAAAAAATGTTCTCAATTACGTTGTATTTTTTTAATGTTTGTTACATCATAACTCCGTCATATATAGATTGATTTGTTTTTTTAAGGATATAGTACTCGTATATCCAGAATGGTCACAGAAAATTTAACAAAATTACTAAACTAAATAGTAGTTCGGGTTAAAAAAAATATTAAAAATATATCCAAGTGAAAGAAATCGCGTATTTTGAAGTCGATTGTTTTAGTTTTTAAGCTATAATTATTAAAACATATATTGCCTGCATATATTTACGATAACTATGTACATAAGGAATCAGTTTTATAAGTAAAGAAAACTCAAAAAAAAACGGTTGTACTGATTTTGATGAAACATAGCTAAGAATCCTCTCAATAAGTCCTTTTTCAAACAAAATCGGTCCATCCGTTTGAGAGCTACAATGCCACAGACAGATACACACGTCAAACTTAAAACTCCCCTCTTTTTGGGTCGGGGGTTAAATATGTAAAATGATATATAGACTACATAAACCTCTACTTTTATATTGTGTAAGCCACGTGATCACATCTATAGATTTCGTTCCATATATTTGCTAAGTTCTCCATCTGTGTATTCATAATCTGTGTTCCGATGAGTTATGGACTGACAAGCCAGCTTGGTCTAGCTCTCTCTCTAATGATTAACAGATATCTTTGTTTTGGAACTGCGGAGCGATGATTCGATGATGATGATGATTTGTATTAGTCTTTCAATGGCCAAGGGGAAAACTAAATTAGTCATAGAAATAGATGTTAAACAAGAAGCTAATTGAAGTGGCAGTGGGCAGGCAGGACACATGTTTTTATTTACATTAAAATAGATTTGCGATGGACTATCACCTCGTCTAATGTTAAACGACGGTGTGGCCGAAGATGGCTCTTCTCAATCTAGAAGATTCACTCTAGCCTTGAAAATTTTAAGATTGTAGTTCTCAGAAAACTAAGAAGGTGGCAAAGAATTCCACTGTGCGGTACACATAAAGAACGTGGACCGAAATTGTTTAGCATTTCTATGAGGAATGGTTGGTAATGTGCCTACTGCTAAGCCTGTAATTACAAATGGGGCCGAAAGTTTCTCGAGTGGAAACGCACCAGCAAGAACAGCGTAGGAAGACCAGATACAAGGTGGACATACGACCTCATACAAGTGGGAGGGAGACGCAGGATGCAGGCCCCGGGACAACGAACGCGCTTGGGAATAATGGTAGGCCTAACTATGTTCTGCAGTGGACTTCTTGTGGCTAGATGATGATGATGAAACAAGACGGTTTAAGTGATAAAGTAAACAACGATGGTTAAGAACGCCTGGAATGAAAAAACTTTTAAATGAAGCTTATAAAAGCACATTATTAGAGGTTTGATGAGACACTAAAATAGGTAAGTAGTTAAGTGATGTTTTCCTCGAAAGCTCAAGTCAAATACGCAACTCTGTCCTAACGTTGCTTTAAGTTGTCTCTATGGTCCCTTTTCGGCTTTCTATACCAAGTCTGACCAACCCGGTAGGTTCAGATTTTGTTGTAAAACGTACTAACTGTATAAACAATATAGTAGTTAGTCTATGATTGTGGGCACAGCGAGTGCTAACAGAATCGTGAGTGAACGTTAAACATCGAAACACGACCACGTAATATCAGAGCCAAGGCGATACGTGCCCTCGTCTGCAATCGTAGGAGAATAATGGGGCAAAAATCAAATAACACTGGTAGATATCATAGTACCATACGTAGTATTTTTTTTTAACGGGCAAGTGCCCGTTATGTAAGGTTTATTAACTACAACAAAACAACATACAAATTCATCTATCTAAACTACTACACAAAAAGCAAATCGATTACCCCAGACCGATAAAGGTGTAAAGAAAATCCAAATGCTCAAATAATAGTATTATTATAATGTTCTATGATATTGTTTTTTTATTTAATTAGGGCCCGCTTAGAGCATTTGCCAGTGTCAAGTATTAATATTTCTTCAAGTTTCTTGAATAAAACAAGTAAAAAATGTTATAGTCACGTATACAGTCATTTTCATATTCAAGTCGTGCTTCGGTAAATTGGTGGCGATTTTAGTGGAAGCTTCTATGGAGTTTTCTCGACAACGTGAAAGGACACGTTTCGTCGCTTTATTTCACTTGCGCATACTCACGCACTTGATCAAACACTTTACGAATAAAACACCACCATTTTTATAGCATCAAAGTTCAATGTTTTGTGATAGTTGCTTAGATACAATGACAGAAAAAACCTAAGGTACAACCTTGATGGTAATCGGAAATGACACGAGTGACGTCATCCGAACCAACTGTCAGAGTACCGAGCAGTTGGTAGTTAATCTGAGAGTTGGTCTGTAAGATCAGAAACGTGTCAATCGCCATAGGCAGACCTTACTTCGAACCATGGTATGTTTTAACATAACATCCATTAGAATGACTGTAGATTCTGTCAATTCGCGGCAAACGTGTTCATGGTAGCCTTTGACATTCGGCTATCCCTTTTTACGAAATAATAAAGTCTTAGAACATTCGTAGCTGTGGTTTTCAATTGCCAATTCACAATCTGGCGCATCCGGAATCTACATCTTCCTCTCTGTCATTTACACTGAAATGGAGATAAAAAATTAATTGAATCCGACCGAAAAAATATGTTTGCGTTAAACATCAAAATATTCATGTGATTTCATAACACGATGACGTGTCTGTCCGTCTGCACTGCGACACTTGCCAGCCCTTCTTCGGAACAGCTTAAGCTATTAGTAAATACGCCATCATCACAAATGTTTTCAACAGAATTCTAAGAAAATAAAGGTAGGTTTAGTCCATCCATACTGAATGGAAACGCGGAAGCTTTTTTTATTTTCGACCAGTTTTTTTTAAATTATATAGAAAGAAAATAAATTTGTTAGTACTTGTTGAGTCCCCTGCAGAGGGGATCGAAGTGGAATAGTGAGTGTTATTCTCTAATGGAATGAGCAAAACGACTGCTTCTTTAAGTCCTTATTATTTTACTTAATTTTATATTTCATTGTTTTACTTAGTTTATTTTTTAATACCAAAAAAAGCATACTCAATCTTTTCGGTCCGTATTTTTATTACGTCCTGCACAGGAGTAGAATTCCTTGCCGCTTTCTCTATTTCATAATAACTAGAATTTTGGCATTTTCAAAGTTTGAGTGGATAGATTGTTCTCTACTAGATCGATTTTATTGAGTTCTTAAACTTAGAAGGTAAACACGATATTGACGACATTACACATCGAAATTGGTCAGTTATTTTTTCTTGTTGGCTTTTCGCACATCTTATGCATTTGCTATAATCAAGTTAATATAATTATGCATAGTTAGTCAATAAAAATGCCCTATTAAAAAAACTATTAGAATATGAACGATCCCTGTATACCCGTGTATGTATTCACATGTTCACTATATCAAAGTCAACATAAAGCGAGCTGACGGTCAAGCGCAAGCCTTTTCATGAATAAAAAAGTTATTGTAGGGGCTAGTTAATTAGTGATATAATTTCACAGAAAAATCGCATTTTCAATTCTAAAGCGTAAGTACAAGAAAATAAAGTGTTATCTCCCGTTTCCTCAATAGTATTGTAATAGTGGTCACCCTAGCGGCGTATCACTCTGTTGTCGAGTGCAGAGTTTATTCCAAACATGGAGATGAGGACAAACTGTCACCCTTATCTCGAATACAATGCAAATATTGTAATACTAAGGAGGTCGTGGGTAATACACTTTTGAAATGTTTAATTACGCATTCAAAGTATGAAATGTGGCTTAATTAAAATTGTTTTACGTGGTGTGTGTCCACAGAAATACATGTAAAGTGGTTATACAGTAGTGGTTTAACAGTTAGCGTATTTTTTTATCTGCCCTGTTTGTACAAACTGTCCCACTGCTGGGCGCGGGCCATCTTCTCATTATGAGAAGGGTAAGTGCGGGTACAGACTTCACATGCATCTTCAAGATCATTGAGAACTCTCAGACATGTAGGTTTCCTCACGATGTTTTCCTTCACCGTTTAAAGTTGGCGGCAATCAACAATACGCACATAACATCGAATAGACAGAGGTGCGTGCAGCGGGATTCGAACCCAGCACCTGTGGATCGCAAGTCAGACGGTCTCCCGACTAGGCTGTCGGACCCTACTAGTCGTTAACTTATATGTAGTTTTAAAATTGAAAAGTTACTTTTCTGTTTGACTTTAAAGAAACTTTTCTGTTTTCAGAAGTATGAGGAAAATTTTTATGTTTTTTTTTACATTGAATGAGCTTGCTTGCGCTTGGCTTTGTCTCACTAAAGCGAAGAATAAGTCTAAGGTGGTGCACGCTTGCCCAGAAGATACCTATCCACTCTTCGTTTGAAGATACCCAGATTATAAAATGCAGAAAACATATCTGCAGGCAGAGTACCAAGCCTTATCAGTACGGATGATGAAGGAGTTTCCGAAATGCTTCGTGCCAACACGCGATATATCAACTGCAACGGGATGAAGGGACTTTCCTGTCTTGGATGTTCTACAGCGAAAATGGGAAGATGGAATCAGTTCGTGCAACTCGTAAGAGCACTGAAGGAGAGAACAATTCGATTTTCTTTTAATTTCACGACACTATATAAATACATAGATGTATAGTGTACATACTGCACGTGCAAGTGTATTTATGTAGGTACTAAGTAGGTATTTGTTAGATTGTACGTCAAAAGGATTTAGATAGACTTATGTATTTGGGGAAGCATACTCGTACTTTATTCACAAATCTCTTAAGTAATTTTATCTAATACTCTTGATAGTTAGGTTGAAATATGAAACTCTACGTCATCATGCTGTGCAGCTTACGTCTTATCGTGTAAAAAAAAAAAAATTGTAATTTTTTACCGACTTCCAAAAAGGAGGTGGTTATCATTCGTCGGTTTTTTTTTTAAATATATTTTTTATGTATGATCCCTGATTACTCGAAGACACCTGGACCGATTTGAAAACTTCTTTTGTTTGTTTGAAAGGGTATACCCAGGTGGTTCCATAGAAATTTTATCAAAATACGTTCAGTATTTTGGTTTTTATAAAAAATTACTGGAAAAATATGTCATCCAAGTACTTACTTAAACGAATTGCGTATTTAAATCGTTTTTTTTTTAATTTTCACTCAACTGCGTAAGAAGGAGGGTTATGTTTTTTTAAAGATTACTTTGAATTTTTGAAGTTGGTTGTTTCAGTTTTGTAAACTATAATTATATATAATAAGTACCAATAAGAAATGTAGTTATACCTGACTTGAGACTTTCGGTAATAGTCGAGTCTTCCCCTCCTCCACAGCCGGCTATTAATTTTATAATGATAATATTCAACTACGACAAAGCCGAAAAGATCTCGGAATCTTGCTTCGGTAGCGACCTTCACGGTCTGCTATCGGTTAACGCTTTATCAGACCTGTATTATTTTATCTAGTCTGTATTTTTATGCATTATCATTCAATTCGAAATAGGTCTCAAACGAGAGTGGAAGTATAAACAAATATAAACAGTAAGATTGTTGTTTTTTTTTATAGAAGATATATCTACGATTGACCACCAACTCGCCTGATGTTAAGTGACGGTGTGGCCGAGGATGGAGCTCGTCGACCTAGAAGATATCTATTCACTGTAGCCTTGAAAATTCCAAGATTGTAGGTCTCAGGAAACAGAGATGGCGGCAAAGAATTCCATTCTTGTGCAGTACGCAACAAGAATGTGGATCGATATCGCTGAGTACGGCTTTTTTCAGCGACGATATAAGCTTCAATGGTTTTAGATAAAGGTTAGATGTTAAACAGCAAAGATATGAATAGAGCCAGTATAAGGAAAGGCGATTAACTTAATCAAAGAGAAGTCTGTACCTAGTGCAGTGATGTGGGCTGATATTGATGAATTACAAAGTCTTAGGGATCATTGAGATAATTATAACTTCTTCCCTCACTATTGAGATTTCATTTTATTGCACTGTCATTACAGTTTAGCATACAAACAATTGTAAGTTGTTGACTCAAGAGAATTCGTCACAGAATAAATAATAATAGCCTCGTAAAATGCATGATTCGCATGTGTGCTTCGTAGGTATAATTGTGTTAATTTATTAGTGTGATATTGTGAATGTATCTGTGTACTGTACGTGCCTTTTCGGATAAGTGTTTTACTTGCCCTGTCGGTTTGGCTACAAAAACCATGGAGAAAGGCTTAGCCGTTTTCCCGACTTTTAGGGTTCCGTAGCTAAAAAGAAAAAAACGGAACGCTTAGACGGACAGACGGACAACAAAGTGATCCTAACTTTGTTGTCCGTCTGTCCGGGTGTCAAGACTTGTATCTCGGGAACGCGTGAAGACATCGAGTTAAAACCATTTACACAAATTAAAACCATTTACACAGATCCATAGTCTCTTGCTGCAGAGAGAAAAATCAAACTTCTCAGTTTTCATGAAAAAAAAGTTACAGCCGAATATGTCGCAAAAAACGCATATTCGACACTCGCAAGGGAATCAAAACCTATGGGGTACTTCCCGTTGACCTATAACTTTGAAATTTGGCAAGAAGCATTGTCATATAGTACACATAAAGGAATTCCGAAAACTGTACATTTTTAATTTAATGCAGGGAAGGAGGGTCCAAATTTTAAAGTGCTTTAACCGTATCATGTGCGGTATCATATGAAAGAGCTTTATTAGCACAAGCTAAAACAGGATTTTAAATATTTTTACGATGTATATTTTTTGGTTTATGAAGGAAAATATAAAAATATATATAATTTCCCCCTTTTATCTAAAAATATCGAAGATAATTTTTTATTTTAATATTTATCCTTTCTAAACAAAATCATCTCTCACTTTTAGAATATCGATATTCAATTCTCTGTGAATTTATTTTCAGTTATATTCAGTGAATTTGCTTTGATCAACGTCTCAAATTTCCTGTCTTCTTTTAGCGTCATTACGTGTCAGCGAGAAGTTGACAAAATAATGTTGAGCATGTTATCCGCAATTTCACGCGTGTTAGAATAATTCTGCCTACATTTTACACTCCAAATTTCATGTCTACGTCCGGCAACGGTAAGTCTGTGTATGATAAATATATAAGTCAACAATCAGTCATGACTGAATTTTGTATGAAATGTTGCCTATCCATTACCTTAACTAATTGATATAAAATTCCAAGTTTCACTGCGCTCAAACAACGCAGTTTTCTCTCTCGCGCACTACAACATTTTTAAGCATATAAATTCACTGAGAATACAATATTAGTCTAGTAAAAATAAATCTGTTTGTATGGAGCAGATTACAGTATTTGCAACTTATTTTCTTCCATGTAAATAAATAATCTCTCACTTTTATAATGTCAAAAAATCCGACTAAAGTTTCAACCGCATTCGGCGGTCTTTTTCTTGTCCTCGAACATGTGCGAGGCGCGTTTCGTTCTATTTCAGCAAGACATGTGTGATAGCAACTTTTTGCTTGAAGAACTTTCTGCTTTCTTGTGAAGTCAGATAACCCGGATTTTGCTAGCCTAGTAGAGTATGGTCTTCTCAATGAGAAGAAGCGTATTTACAGTGCAGCCCCGGATCTATATTTTTTTTTTGAACCGGAACAGAAACTTGATAGTGGCGCCCCCCCCCCCCCCCCCCCACAGCGTTTAAGATAAAATCGACGGTGAGCTAATCAGGCTTCTGTATGCTAGGCACTTTGTGCAGCAAGTTTATTTTTAACCGACTTCGAAAAAGGAGGAGGTTATCAATTCGTACCGTATATATTTGTTTTTAATGTATGTACACGAATTACTCCGTCATTCGAGAACCAATTTTTGTGTTTCCTGAATTGGTGTATAGAGAAAGCTCCCAAGTTGGTCCCATAATTATTTTGTAAACATCGCTTTATTACTTTTTGAATAATCTCTGAAAATGAAAATATTTTCATTGGTCCTATGTAATAGGGCGAATTCTGTGTTCATTGTATTCCTTCCTGAGTAAGTGCGTCAGATTATAGAATCGCAGAGTTCCACCTACACGTTTTTCTTTGCAAGAGTGTCAAATATTAAGGATTATCGTATAAACATCTGCACATTTTCTAATCTTCGAACACGAGCATTTGACATTCAATGACATTTGTCATTGCATTCTTGACAAAAGAAAAAAATTTGCGGGTGAAGAGAGGTCTCTTTAAAAAGTTTACAATCGTGAAGGATTTAGTAAGTTGCGTTTGAAGTCGGTTTTTTATCATAATATTATATTATGATCATATTATAATTTTTGCCCCCTGCAACTGCCGCCCCGGTTTGCCCCCTAGATCCGGGGCTGAATCAGTGGGGCAGTACAAACAGGAAACCGGTGTTATACCCAGTTTCCAATGTCTAGGTACGGTCTATCACGTCTGCGCAGGCTATTATTTCCCAAAATGATAGATTCTGATTTGCTACAATGTGTGATGAGTCAATTGACGGGGCAACCGGAGTGCGATCAATTTGACCTATTTGTAACCGCACTTTGGACATCAATATTGGAGAATGGACAAGTAAAATGTAAGTAAGTATGTAGATACACGACTTTTCTTTTGTTGATATGTGAGTTTCACTCTCAATTCGACTGTATTGTTCGGACCAAAGGCACTTTGTAGGTTAGGTAGTATAATAATTCTACAAGTACATACGTTAAGCAATAACTAGAGACCAGTGCTATCCCGTTCTAGTGATGCAAGTAGAATTTAGTATAGTAGCTGAACCGACCAATATATTGGTCGGTTCAGCTACTATACTAAATTCTATGCTCCTATAGGAGCATAGAATTTTTAGCCAATAAGGACAGGTCGCTAGTTATCGTCGTTATATAAAAAAAAAACAACTGGATAAGTATTATATACATTTTTAGGGTTCCGTACCTCAATAGGAAAAAACGGAACCCTTATAGGATCACTTTGTTGTCCGTCTGTCCATCTCCGTCGGGTGTAAAGAGCTTTATCTCGGGAACGCGTGAAGGTATCGAGTTGAAATTAAAACCATATACGCAGATCCATAGTATCTTGCCTGCTGAAAGAAAAATAAAGTTTCTAAGTTTTCGTAAAAAAAAGTTACAGCCGAATATATCGTAAAAAACGCACATTTCGACACACAAGGGAATCAAAACCTATGGGGTACTTCCCGTTGACCTAGAACAATGAAATTTGGCAAGAAGCATTGTGTTAGAGTACACATATAGGAAAAAATCCGAAAACTGGACATTTTTTATTTAATCACAAAAAAATAGTGAGGGATGAACGCAAGGAATGAGGGTCCAAATTTTAAAGTTCTTTAACCGTATCATATGGGGTATCATATGAAAGAGCTTAATTAGTATAAGTTAAAACAGATTTTTAAATATTTTTACGATGTATACTTTTCGATATAAGATGGAAAATTAAAAAAAATATGATTCCCCTCTTTTACCTTCTAGTTTGTACGGAACCCTCGGTGGGCGAATCTGACTCGCACTTGTCCGGTTTTTTAATTTTTTTTATTACACTAAACATTGATGTATGATAAATCAAAAACTTCGCCGAGGTTTGTCTTGGCGTTACTCCTCGACTCAGTTTCAAATATAACAAAGAATAGGTACATCAGTAGTAGAGTCATAATGGAGTATAAACAAGTTAAGAAAACTAAAATACCTTCGATGTAATAAACGGCTTAACCGGTTTTGATAAAACATAGCTATGAACTCTCTCGGTCAAATCCTTTATCAAACAAAAAACTACATCAAAATTGGTCCACCCGTTTGAAAGATACGATGCCACAGACAGACAGACAGATACACAAGTCAAACTTATTACACCCTTCTTTATTAGTCGGAGGTTAAAAACTGAAACAACCAATTTCAATCAGCACACTTAGAGCAAATAGTCATAATTAAAATTGGTCCGAGCCATTTAGGATACAGAACATAACATTTTTTTTTACGCAAGATAGATTTACGATTGACCACCAACTCGCCTGATGTTAAGCGACGGTGTGGCCGAGGATGGAGCTCGTCGATCTAAGATGAATATCTTAATTATTCTAGCCTTGTAAAATGTGTATGACTAATAATAAACAATAATTACAGGACATTCTAGCCTTGAAAATTCCTAGATTGTAGTTTCCAGGAAACAGAGAAGGCGGTAAAATTTTCATTCCTTGGAGTACGCACACAGGCACGTTTTTGAAAACGTGGGTTGAACTGTGATCAAAATAGAATGGGGCTGCAGGGCCGGGCCGCCCCGGGTGGCACGTTTAGGGGGCGGAAAAATTTCACAATAAATAACAATAATATCTTGTAAATATATAATAAACCATTTTATTTTTGTCGCACCAACGATTAGAATCGATTGAAATGAGCACGGAATTTTCCATATATACCGTACCACACATACTTCCACACACTCGAAAAACATTCCCCTCTTTTTTTGCCGTGAGTAAATAGTGTTACTACGGGACGTTATAGACAGTAGACAGTAGACAGTGCGTCATGCATCTTTCAATACCGAGTAGAAATGTTGGCACACGCTAACACGTTACTTAACGTTTTATACCTACCTACTTGGCGCCAATATACAAGTAAAAAACTCTAAATTATATAAATAAATAAATAAATATTTGTGGACATTTCACACAACACCATCTAGCCCAAACTAAGCAAAGCTTGTACTATCGCCGGTCAGCTGCCCTGTTGCCACGAGCCTTGCGTCGGCCACCCTCGCCGGTCTCTTTCTTTGGCGTCCACGTCGGTCGAGCCCTCTCCCGCCACGTGCCTTCGACGACGCTTCACCCTACACTTCTAAAGATAAGTCCTCTTCAAGGCACCACGAATACCAATTTGACTCTCGACCCTTTATTCTTATGTAACGTCTCTTCCTATTTCTCAATATAATACTTAATAACTTTTTTGTCTCTTTCAATTTTCCACCGCCACTTGTAGGAAAATTCTAAGTGCGACAAACTAGATGGCTGATAGAATACATATATACTTTTTTTTTGTAAATATATACTTAAGATACATAGAAACACCCAGACACAGAACAAACATCCATGCTCATCACACAAATGTTTGCCCTGGGTGGGGATTGAACCCACGACCTTTCAGTTCAGCAGGTAGACGTAAACACACTACCAACTGAGCCACAAGACCAGTAAAAAAAAAAATTGGTGACGGACGTACGATATTCATATTATTATATTATAATACCTACTTATGTAATAATAAAACTAGAGCGTTTAGTAAAAGCGCACCTCTCGACACCATGGGGGCCATTATGGGGGCCCATTTAGTGGGTGGCGAGTCATCACCTGCCTAGATATTTTTGCATGATGAGACGGAATTAGCAGGTGCCGTTTTCTCATCCTGGTGCTCTCACACAGAGGTCTTACCTGCTGTGTTAGAGCATCAGCCTATAGGCTACTTTTTAAGTCACTAACATTCCATCATAATAGCCAAGATCTGTTAAACTCCATATTGTACAGTAATCCATCCATAGTCCATCTGTATTTTTTATTATACATTTGTAAAAGGTCCTCTCAGTGTTAGTTCCGGCCCCACGGATGCCTTTCAAAGGTCCGAGCTAGACCCGTGTATAAATTTAAATAAAGGGATAACGTAACTTCCAACAAACTTTTTCGGATCGATTTTATTTAAAGAATGCGCATTTATAAACGTTTACGGCGTTTTTACGCATACTTTCTTCCCAAAAACGTACACACAACAGTGTATCAAGCGTAACGAAATCGTAAGACTGCAAATACTGGTTTTCTGTAGTCGAGTATTTTGTTTTTGTTTTAATATACTCGTAGATCGAGAGTCAATTGCATGACGCACAGTGCAATAGACCTTCAGCATTATGGGTTACCGGAAAACTTCACTCTGAGCAATATTTTGTCTCGCTGACGCGTAATGACACTCGCGGAAAGAAGACAGAATTTTAGACGTTGATCAAAGTTAAGTAACGTTTTTTGGTAAGGCTGAATTTGTATATTGTATAGTTGTAGGAAGGCTTATAAGTAAGGCGGTTAGCGTTTATGTTCCATATAGAATAACCACAGACAAGAAAAGGCAAATTTCAGAGATGGAGATACAGTTTCCATTCGGAATCGTTTCCGAATAAGTTGTGAATAGCGGTTAGCGGTGCATGGGTATTCGGGGTGGTCCTATTTGGAGAAGTAATAAAAACAGACTAGGTCCTGTATTGAAGCGATTTTATCACGAGTTCGTAGGTGGCATAGGAGTCTCAATCGAGGCCATAAAACCATGCTATCAATGGTAACACAATGTAAGTTCTACACATAAAATCAAAATAGATTTATATATTACTGTAGTATTTGTACTATATTACACGACTGCGCAAGGTGTGGGGTAATATTTTTCGTATGTATTTATAAAAGTACATATCTATATTACCGCCTACAGATCGACCAACTTTGATGTACAATGTGTATTTACTTCCCTAGTGAGGCCTAGTGTCTTAGATAACATGTTTTGTAATAATTAATAGATAATCATAATTACTTACAACACTCGTAAATCTTCTTTTTCTTACCCTGTTCCCATTTATGTGGGGTCGGTACAGTATGCACGTTTTCTCTATTCATCTCTGTCATTATGTTCTGGGTGCTACTTTTAGGCTCCCCCTAATTAATACATTCATTCCTAATCCTATCCATTCACGTCACACCACACATCCATCTCAGCATTCCCATCTCCGCTACATGCGATCTCCTTTCATCCGATCCTTTCGCAGCCCAACAGTCCGATCCATACAGGACGACAGGTCTTATAACCGTTTTGTAAATTTGACCCTTAAGTTTAAGGGGCATTCTCGGATCACAAGTTGTTGCTGTGACCTGTCGCCATTTCATCCATCCTACGTTACATCGGCTCTTAATGTCTTGGTCTATGTCGCCATCATTTTGGATGATAGTTCAAAATCCGAACATACTGGTAGGGAAGCACCGTTTAAGGCTATAAGAGTAAAGTTGGAAGGACCGCCAAAGTCACAGAACAGGACGTGTGATCCTAATGATCTTCAAGCCTACTTCCTCCGGCTTTTCGCGCCATTTTCCCAGATAATAGTTTTTTATCGGTGAAAATACATAGAAGAAAAAAACACCTACAGACCGAATTGATAGCCTCCTTCTTTTTGGAAGTCGGTTAAAAATACGCGAAGAATTTAGGATGTCTAGGTACAAGTATTCGTTCACTGCCTGTGTTTACTATCTGTCTTATAACATTAAAAATAAAACCGAACAAGTGCGAGTCAGACTCGCTCACCAAGGGTTCCGTACAAACTAGTAGATAAAAGGGGGAAATCATATATATTTTCCTTCATAAACCGAAAAATATACATCGTAAAAATATTTAAAAACCTGTTTTAGCTTATGCTAATGAAGCTCTTTCATATGATACCCCACATGATACGGTTAAAGAACTTTAAAATTTGGACCCTCATTCCAAAGACACATTTTTTTAAATTAAATTAAAAATGTCCAGTTTTCGGATTTTTTCCTATATGTGTACTCTAAAACAATGCTTCTTGCCAAATTTCACAGTTCTAGGTCAACGGGAAGTACCCCATAGGTATGATTCCCTTGTGAGTGTCGAAATTTGCGTTTTTACGACATATTCGGCTGTAACTTTTTTTTACGAAAACTGAGAATTTTTCTTTTTCTTTCTGCAGCAAGAGACTATGGATCTGCGTATATGTTTTTAATTTCAACTCGATACCTACACGCGTTCCCGAGATAAAGGTCTTAACACCCGGACAGAAGGACAGACAGACAGACAGACAGACGGACAACAAAGTGATCCTATAAGGTTCCCGTTTTTTTTGAGGCGCGGAACCCTAAAAATGGCAGGCTAGGTAACAATGACAGCTGCTTATTCTATATCTATGATTATGAGCAGAGCACTCATTGGTTGGAAGTTGGAAAGACACGAAACGTATGGCATTCTTTAGTTAATTATGTACATAGCTTAGAATATAGAAAAATACAGAAGGCGCGTCCAGATGCAGTTACAAAATCCGTGCTGTGTCCAAAAACAAAAGAATCGTCCCGCACCCTTCTCACCTCTCACCCGCATAATGTTGCTAGTGTAGGCATTATTTACCCGTTGCTGTGGTAAATCGTGGAGATAAAAATATATTAAAATAAAATATTTACTTTCTTAAACGGATATCATTATTTTTATAACTGTTCTCTTGACTTACTATTCGGATTAATCGGTCAAATAAATTATTTGTGTTTGTATCTTATTACGTTAGCTCAGAATATTATAAAATTCTATATATATTATTATTCTATATATATTATAAAATATATAATATTATAAAATTAAAAAAGTTTTGCGCTCGATTCGCTCGCGCATGATTGTTTCATATTGATCTATATTTGTATTGATCATTAAAGTGCTGTGAACTTTCTAATACGAGCAAATAATTAACTAAAAATAGCCACTAACCAAATTTTTTTGGGTTCACTAATACGAAAAACAAAGCATAACGAGCGCGAAAATTGTAGTAGTGTTTTTATAGTATATTACTATAAAAACACTACACTACTACACACTACATAACATTTTGCGCGAAAAAAACCATAAGCTATGCCCAAGTCCATTGCTGAAGACCCCCCCCCCCCCCCCCCCCCCGAAATGAATTCCTGGCTACGGCCCTGGTAGGCTTTTATAAGTTAACGGTTATAGACTACCACCACAAAAAAAAAAAAACTGAGGAAAAATTTCGCACTAAATCCATTTAAATCGCAAAATCAATCAATATGTTCACAATATCAAACAAGTAGTTCTATTCTAAGTCGATATAGGGTGAACTGCAATTATGAAACGCTACCCTGAACACTACTCGACATGCACTTGGCCAATTAATTTTTAATCGGATAAAAATATATTTAAATACCTACTCATTTAATTTACAAACTACTAACTAAAAAAAACAGTAGCAAGTAAAAGTAAGGAAAATCAAAACGTTGATATTGGCAACACCAACAAAATGGACGATTCTTTCTCTACGATGATCAAAGACCGAACAATTTATTAAATTAATACGTAAGGTAATGTCAATTGTGCTACTTACACGTGAAATGTTATCCCATCGTGTTTTTTTTTCACCCCAGCAGTATTTTTACACGTAGGAACGACACATGACGGCATATTTGAATTAAATTTAACACCAACAAAGCTTGCCACTCGTTAAGACGTTCATAGAGCAACTGATCGCGCGCGCTTCAAACTACTCTATATTTGAGTAGTTTCTGTCGCTTCAGTTCGAAGCATGTTCACGGTTTCTGTATTTTTCTATATTCTAAGGTACATAGATAGAATAACAGATTTATGTTTAGTAGGTAAGTACCTACTTATACTTGCCTATTATTCTATGTCAAAACACATGGGCACAGCTAATAAACTGTACTAGGTAGTTAAAACTAAACTGTCTAGGTAGTTGTGCAAATTATTTGAAATTACCGCAAAACAATCTAAGGCGAAACACGTAATAAATTTCGATTTGAGCAAATGCTGTAGTGAAAGGACACGATCGTGGCATGGCTTGAACTATAACATTAACCAATTATTTGCACAAATAATACCTACTTACTTATTTTTTTAAATTAATTGTTGTATAAATAAAATAAAGGATGCTACAAACAAATAGACGCCATTCTACCTGCGGCCGTCGCGTCGCGACAGTGGCCAACGCAGAATACACGCCAAAATGAGGGCAATTTTGAAAGTATCTTCTTATATACAAAATTTTATTTTAAAATCGTCTGGCTCCAAGAGCAAGCAGTCAATCGAACGAAACGAGAAGTGATTTAATCTTACAACAGAAAACGTCTTCCTAGTATGCATTTTTTTATATTTGAGAAAAGGCGGGAAAAAATTAATCATTTTTTTTTTCTTTAATGCTACTGTTTACATTAGGAATAAGCATAATAAAACTAATATTAGATTGTTATTTTTTGTTCGGCAAAAAATACTTGCAGACTGCTGCAGAGATCAAAGAAAAACAACATGGCAAAAACCGGGGTCTTTGCCAAGTCCAGCTTTCAGGGTCGCGAGCGTTCAATACTTCGTGGTGAAATTGTTCCTTCTAGTTCTAAAAATATTCGCCAATTTATTCGCTACGCAACGCTGAGACTTGTTGTAGTCTTGTTATTTCGCATAACTTTCCACTTACCTTTCAGTTATGGGCACGGCTTTCGATTTGAGCTCGTAAAACATGAAGTCCTGATGCTGCTGAGCCGCTGTCATTTCCTCCAGGATCTTCTGGTCTACGTTATAGTCGTTCGTGAGGAGAGATGCCAAATCGTAGCCCATGTCGATCCCGGATTCATCCATTTTTGAACAAAAACACTGTCACAAACTTTCAACACTGATAACAATTTACGTAAAATTATTACAGGTCCATATTTTGAAAACAAAACGTGGCTATTTCCTGGAGAATGGGATGAACTTCGCAACAACATCCATCCTCCCAGCTGTCTACTTGTTGCTATTGCATGTATTTAAGTAGGTATGTTATTGGTATAGATCACATTTGAGGAGATAAAAAGGATGACTAGAGTGTGACTAAATTAAATATCACAAAACTGAGCGGATTTCTTATATAGTCTGCTATCTTTCTAGTTTAGTCGGGTATGTTGTTTTGTAGCTTGGCAACTCTTTCACCACACGAATAACAAACGAATAGATAGCCCGCCGCTTGCGCAGCAATGTGTTCCGTTCCGTTCCTTTCGCAAATGGTATTCCTACCTGACTTCCGATATTAATCAAATCAAAACTCTTTGCAGAACCAGAAATCTTTTGTCACGACAACTTCTGGACCGATTTCGCTCGTATATTTTTTTCAGATTTGAGTACCAAATGTTTCTTACAAATATTATGAGAATCTGTTAGTAAATGGCTCCACTACAAACATCCCCTCATTTTATTTACCTATTTATTTATTGCATTACACACATACGATAGAAATAGTACCTACTAAAAATAGTAAAAAAGTACAAAAACCCTCGACGGGGCGCCGCAATGTAGAAAGCCTTAAATTATTTAGTTAGGAACGATTTTGTGCTTTTAACTTATATTATCTTTGAAAACATGCCGTCTTACTTTGAAACGCATAGTAGAATCTTATTCGCTGATTAAGGACTTGTCACTTTCCGTCAGACGGGAACTGTCCCGCGCAAAAACGGAACAAAACACTGTTTAACAAAATGCGCTTATTTAGCTTATTTACGTAAGACGGATGGTAAGTAAGTAGTAAAAACTGCTTCCAGTATATCCCTATTCACAACTTGAACCCGACAAGTTGTGCATGGCCCTACAGGTAATTTAGATATGGAGGGAAATACACCAATATTCAAACATTCTTGATAATTAAAAATCTATAAAATTGTAAAACTCATCAACATGTAAAGATTAGTTATAGTACAATATTATTAAATACAAAACATAATTCAAGTTATTAAAGATTAGTTAAAAAATACTACCAAGCAGGCCAAGACAATTGGCCAAAGTTTCGAATGTCTAACCCTGCTGTACATAAGTGTTGACATAAATAATAATATGAAACTAAGACACCCCACAGATCGGTTAAGGTGAAACGATTTCTATACAAAAGTATTTTTTACTAAAATTAAACATGATCAAAAAGAGTATAGTTTTTAACCCCCGATCCAAAAAGAAGGGTGTTATGTTTGACGTGAGTCTGTGTGTACGTATATTTGTGGCATCGTAGCTCTCAAACGGATGGAATGATTTAGATCTAGTTTTTTTTGTTTGAAAGAGGATTTCATCGCAAGTATTCTTAATTAGGACGTGTTATATTAAAATCAATTTAGCCGTATTTTTTGACAAGGGTTCTTGAGTTTTCTTTGATTATACTTGTACTGCCTTACCGAAAAACGTTACTTAACTTTAAGCAATGCTTAAGATATTTTGTCAACTTCTGGCTGCCACTTAATGACACTTGCGGAAAGAAGACAGAGAAGTTAAGACATTGGTTAAAGTAACGTTTTCGGTAGGACCCGTACAATTATGTAATTGCGGTTAGCTTTAATATCGGTTTTTATTGACGGAAAATCACATTTATAGAAGAAAACTGGAGATTAATAACAAATTATATTTATGTTTTTTTTTTATCAAAAATTATTTATAATCAATTAATTGACATTTAACTAATATCTGACAACAATTATTTCATTGTAAAACTATATTCTTTACCATCATTAATTGTTTGGTAAAAATACTTTTGTATTGAAATCGTAACACCTTAACGATTAAATTAGAATAATTGTGATCGCCCTAAACTGCTATTGGTGTAAAATGGAACTTCTAAGAACAACGAAGATTTGATAGTGACAGTGACGTTACTTTAGGATGGTGACATTGACATAATAAGACTTCGATTTCGTCAGGTTGAAGTTGAAGTTTGTGTTGAAGTTGATTGAAATTGTGTGTTGGACTGTTGGTGGAATCTAACTTCTAAGTTTGTTTTGTTTGAGTCAGCATCATATTTTGTCCCATGGTCAGCGTCTTTCCGTGGAGTTGTTTCATTTATTTTTTTCGAATTTTGTGTAGAAAATATTATACGATCATTTTAGCACAGGAAGCTACAGCCATAAAATGATCACATATTGACTGCTACCATTAAAAGTAGGCACAATTTAAGAATCAAACTGCCACATCTCGTAAGTATAAGTTTTTCTAAACAATGGGTCTGCTACGGGTTAAAATTGTTATAATACTGAATTCTAAACATGGCCTGATTAGCCATTCTCCTCCCACACAAGGTGTGGAACCGCAAGAAATTACAATGGATCAGAATTAGAACCAGTTAGAAAATGTTAGATCATTGAGGTCATGATTTGAATATAGGTCGTAGATAAGAATTATCGACAATCTAGCACGCTTTATACCTACATATTTATGTACAAGAATGTAATATTTACTTAGCGTTAGCACCCTGATGAATGACGTTTTTTTGTTCATACCAGAAAATGTTTAAGTAATTTTGTTCTCTTCGATCATTATCTTGTCAGTTATGGTGTAGTGCAGTTGTGGATATTGTTACAACTCTTTGTTATTATAGTGGGCAACTGTTAAATGGAAAATGGGTGATATCTTCATGAGTAAGTAATGACTTAGCAGAAATAAACAGTTATACTGTGGTAGGCGTTTTCAGACTTGTAAAATGATACTCGTACATATCATACTTATCTGTTTTGCAAATAAAATTGTCACAGATTGTTTCTATAATATTGATAAAATAAATAGGTATAAACAATAATTTTATCTATCTACCCAGTTACTAACGAGCATACATTTATAGCACAAGTATATTTGAGTACTGTTAGAAACTAGTGTTAAGTAGGAAAGTAGGAAGTAGGAAGTTATTAATTTGTACTATATATATATATATATATTAGTAAAAGTATGGGTTACTCAATCTATTTTGTGTCAAAATGTCCATCTATAGTTTACTAATTAACGTTAGGGGAAAAAACGAAAATGTTAATATATATCCGTGTTAAAGTTAGATATTGACAGTGCATTATTTATTATTCATATATAAGTTTGCACTTGAGTGCCAGCAAACCTGATGTTGAACAACAATTTTGCTAAATATATATATATATATATATATAGCTGATATTCACAGTTCATAGACATGAAAGAGGTGAAAAGGAGATTTCTAAAAGTAACTATTTTATATCATGCTACAGAATACTAAGTTGGAATTTATAGTTTCTGTAATTTTTTTGTTCCTTGTTGTTTTTTAGTTGGCAAAAAATTTCAAGGTCTGTTAATTACTTATATCTAATTGCCTTTTCAAACACATCATGCAAGTTAGAGGTCAAATGCATGACTATTTTACATAAAGAAAATAATTAAACAATACAATACAAAAACACTTTAATGACATTATAATAAAACTAACATTGGGTACATGATTAGGGTGTTATAAAGGTACAAAAGATGGCCCTATCGCTAATAGCTATCTCTTCCAGACAACCTTTAGATGGTAAAAGAGAAATAAAAAAGTAAATGCTGACAGTGGTGGTGGTTTATCTATTTTTTATCCATATGTACAAGAATGGAGCTGATATTTTTCGAGTGTACCCATGTTTGTATGTTTTTATATTACCTCCTACAGCCTTTTTTGATCGATTTTAATGTGAAAGGTGTTGTTAGATTCTTCTTCACTCAATAAGTGAAGAATTGTTTTTTTACATAATATAGGTATAACTCTTGCATAAATAAATAAAAATGCGCTTATTGTAACCTTCAGTGAACTTTTTCATAACAAATAAGTAATTTAACAAAAGATATAAAGACAGTTCCTTTAAATTAATGATACAATAGCTTTAAGACATAAGACAACAAACAAATAAACAAATAATGAGCAAATAATTGTTAATACTAAGTTATGAATCAGGCTAAAATTTCTTTTTTGTTTCAGCGACGAAGCCAGCAATCATGGCTGAAACCCTGGACCCATTGGCACCGAGTGTCAATTCTCCGAGGATGCCTGGCATCATGAACAAATTGAGGCTAAGATTCGGACGATCAGCTCCCGGGAGGACTGCTGGTGAAGGTAACTGACATATAAATGATTTATTTACATACAAAAAAAAATAAAAAAAATTGAGTACTGTCAACATTGACTCTGTGTGAAACTTTGTACATAGCCTTTTTCGAAGTTCTTTATCTTAATCCCAAAGGATTAGTAGTCAAATTAATTAATTAAAATTGCCTACGGAGCAATAACAACATTTGATGATGAATGTGATAGAGACAGAACTGTTCTGACAGAGACCCAAGGGTGTGCTTAATTATTTTTAGGAGCTCGGCTTGTTTGTGTGGGTCGATGGGCAGGTGCTATAGCTCCAACTTCAAATTATAATCTGTTAAAGCTAATTGTTGGCTTGCATAAACAGATATCTTTAAAGTCCCCATACAACCAATTTTTTGATGCACCATATCAAAACAATAACAAAAGAAACATAGTGCTTGCCTTGCATGAGATATTGAAACCTCGGTATATGAAGCAATTTTGCAATTGGCTGGTACACGATTATTGAATCTAAAACGTATCCCTAAATTGAAAAATAGTTGCAATATTATTATTACCCGACTGTGTAAGAAGGAGGTGTTTGTGAAGGTGATGTTTTTCGCGTAAATGTATTTATGTATGTATGTGGGTATGGGTAAGTATTAAATATGTATATTTATTTATATAAGTATGTTTCTATATTACCTCCTACAGCCTAAACGATTTGATGACTGATTTTTCGAAATTTATGTGTGAGGTGTCATTAGATTCATCTTCATTTTCTTGAATAATTATTAATATGAATCTTGTAAAAATAAAAAATGCCTTTTTGTCACCTCCAAGGAACTTTTTCGTAGTAAATAAGTGATTTTAATAGAATTGTTCTAAACAATGTACATTTATAACGCAAAAAACTTACAGTTTACAGAAAATCAAGTGTAACGTAATCATAAGTTAATAAGTGGTATTTGAATACAAGTTTTTTTTTAAACATTTTTCCTATCTAAATAAACAAATTCATTTCTCACTTTCTAATATCCCTAACCAATGATTTTATGTGTTTAAAAAGGTTGTGATGCAATCATTTGGATTAGAAATCGGGTCGGAAACTGTATCTCCATCTTTATCATTCTGTATAGAAATGACAGAGATGAATATATGGTTCGATTCCGATTGCGAAAAGTTGTGAATAGCTCTACGGAAGTGTAGAGTCCTCCACTAGCTGATGTAGGGTCAAGCAGTTAAAGCACAACACTAGGGCAATAGTCTCAAAAATGTTACATTTATCTCCGTTCTTTATTTACAAACAGATTCTTAGGTCATTAGGTCATAGTTTTAATCTTATTACATACCAGTGCATATTTAACAGTGAATTGGTTAAGACGTGACTTAAAATGGCTTCGAAGTTTTGGAAAAGTGATTTCTATTCCTTGTCCTAAAAATAGAGGCAACGAGTTGGATGGCGCAGCAGTCTCGCTCGCAAGCAACAACTTTAAAAAAAAAATTTTTTTAAATTCCTTTTTGATTTATATTTGTTTCTTTGCTTCATGAAAAACCTATTATAATGTATTAAAGACAATAGTTATTTTTATTTATGTGTTATTTTGACTGTATTAAATATCTAAATGTGAACATTTGTACGTTTATTACGGTCAAAATAACAGATATACAAGTATATTGAAATTCCAAAACCCCGACAAATAAAAACTGTTCTTAACCCCTAAATATTAATTAATTTCGATTATTCTTTTTATCCGATTTAAATCATAAATGTATATAAAATTCCGATGTTCAAAAAAATTAACAAGTTAGAAAAAAGCAAACTGTAGAGTCATAGTTAATCGTTCCAACCATATTAAAAAAAGGAATTATCAATATCTGATAATATTAAGGCGTGGAAAAGTTTTACCCTGTTGTATGAAAAACGCGCAATTTACTGGCAACAACATTTCTCTCTTCAATCGTTAGGGTTGTAATGCTCATCCCCCGGTTTTCCCCAGGGTATGTGGAGTTCGGCGAGTTCAGAGCAGAGCGTCCCGGGATCAAGAAGGTGGGCACATTCGCCGGGGTGTTCTGTCCCGTCGTGCTGTCCATGTTCAGTGCTCTTATCTTTATACGAATGGGTGAGTTACCTTTTTTAACTATCTCCAAAAAAGAGCTTAGTATTTTTAAGAGCACGTCTGTATTTCTATAATGTAGTATATGCATCCTGGGTGTCTTTAAATGGTTTCGTTTAGGTAAACACGCACTAATAAAGTGTGCAACGTCACTTAACATTAGATGAGTTGGCGGGCCGATGCAAACGTCACTGAATTAAAAAAAAAAATTGTGTACTTAAGACCACACGACACGATCTTTTTAATGTCAGAGTGGATCTGCGTGCTTCATCGTCGCTTTCCAATAGTCGAGTTGGTGGTCAAACGCGGACCTATTCACAATAAAAAAAGACAGAAGTGAAAATTTCTTCAAGGCGACGTTATTAATACGAAATAAAACGCTTTATACACCGTCCATCCTGCAGGACATCCCGCCAAGGTCATGCACGATGCACGATGCAAAAACACCGTGAATAGGGTCGACGTACGTCGATAATTATTATTATTTGTTTGCTGGATGTGCACGATCCATTTTGCATCCAGCGAGCTCCCCCACCACCGCGTACGTCGTGCAGATGGATAGTGAATAACGCGGACGTACGTCAGAGCGGTCCTGCGTCGTGTATGCTTGATCGTGTATATACTTGCTGTACAGCAGATTTAGCATTGCCATAAAAAAAAAAAGCATTTAGAGCTTGTGTCGCAAGGTGATTGCACGTGGTGCTGCAAAATGGATCGTGAAACACTGTCAATATTTATTGAAAAATATAAGTTTTTCCCATTTTTTGGCGTTTTGATAAAACAGGTGGCATTTTAGATAAATGAAGACACGTCCTCTTTCGTTCGATTACTCTGCGAGTCTGCTTGCTTGATGCGCTCACGATAGTCTGTATGCTACATCAAGCACCGTGGCCTTGAGCCGACGTACAGCCGGGATGGACGGTGTATAAAGCGTTTAAAACGCTTGGACGTGTCTTCATTTATCTAAAATGCCACCTGTTTTATCAAAACGCCAAAAAATGGGAGTTATTTTAATGTTGTCAGCAGCAGCAGAAGAAAGGAAAAAGAAAAGGAAGAGGTTTTGGATGAAAAAAATTTATCATAAACGTGTAGAGTATACTCATATAGATCATCATATCATATAAATCATAGTACCACAATGTTGGCGTATAAACATTATTTGCGGACGATCCCGTGGACGAGCTAGCATTAACTTTCCTTAATTCTCTGAAATAACCGTTTCTTAATATGTCTATTTTTTTACGCACGCTATTAATCGTTGCAGCTTCCCCTAAAATGGGCACCAGATCTTCTAAAGCATTCATTCTTTTTTGTTTATTCATGTAGTCTGCACTCGAGACATTCCACAAACATGTGTGGAACTTATATTTTTCAATAAATATTGACAGTGTTTCACGATCCATTTTGCAGCACCACGTGCAATCACCTTGCGACACAAGCTCTAAATGCTTTTTTTTTTATGGCAATGCTAAATCTGCTGTACAGCAAGTATATACACGATCAAGCATACACGACGCAGGACCGCTCTGACGTACGTCCGCGTTATTCACTATCCATCTGCACGACGTACGCGGTGGTGGGGGAGCTCGCTGGATGCAAAATGGATCGTGCACATCCAGCAAACAAATAATAATAATTATCGACGTACGTCGACCCTATTCACGGTGTTTTTGCATCGTGCATCGTGCATGACCTTGGCGGGATGTCCTGCAGGATGGACGGTGTATAAAGCGTTTAACAGTATAGCAGTTGACTGAATCTCTCTCGCTCCCTCATTCGACTCGAGGCGACTACCCGAAAGAGCGTTCCGTAGCTGAGCGTGACGGCTAATAAACTAATGTTTATAAAGGCACGGACCCCGGAGTCTGTGGAGATGCTCAGCGCGCCTAAAGAAGTTTTCACTTCAAAAATATAAACTGGCCTTGATCGGGCACTTCACAATTATCTCAAGAATTTCATAAAATTTCTTTCTTAGTCAGTATAATATCAAATTTCAGTGCGTAAGTCAAGAATTTTACCATGGAAATTAACATTTATTAATTTTATTATTAATTAAATTAATTATTATTCGTAGTTTTTATTTAAAAAGTCAAGAATTACTATTACGTCCGAGCATGGAGTTAACTGGCTCGAAGTAAAAGCGTTGTTTGCACGGTTTACTGGTTTGTTTTACTAATTAGGTAATAGGTAACCGTCGGGGATTCCATAACTAGATATCGAGCGGAAGTTGCTCCGTCGGCGTGTGGGTGGATGTCTCAGAGCGGGTGGACGATGACGCGCTGTCACAGAATAAGTGGGCGTAACTAAGGCTGTGGCCCCATGCCATCCGGCACGCCGCCGGATCGGAAACATAATCCGGCGCCGGAATCCATCGTTTTCGCCTACTAATAAATGTCGGTCCCGACTAATTTATTAGGTTAGGCTTATTAATTAGGTATCTGGTTTATATCCAGAAACGTTTTTATTAACAAATGTTTGGTTATCACTTGTCTCTTTTTATGACAAAACGTCTGAAAAGCTGGAAAACCCTGAAAACTAGTAGCGTTTGGGCAATGACACATGGTGCAACTACATACTTTTAAATTTAGCTGTTGACAATAAAAACCTCAGCGAGGTCAAATGGTAAATGACAATAATTTAGTTTCTTCTGTAAAAGCGTAGATAATGTACTATAGGTACAGTTGCTTCATCGACTAGTGGCCAGAATCGACCTTGACTTGTATTGTCGGGTGCTGCGGTTATTTTTACTCTACTGCCGAAAAAGGGTTATGATTTTAGATTGCATTAGTTGCGCTTCTTGATTCTATCCACTATACGAGTGGTAATCACATTTTGCGATGCGAAGTTGGCTTGAGCCCACATACATAGTAGACGACGCATGCGACATCATTTATATGAAAACCTCGCGTGCCACATTTTCGATATCGATTGTGACGTCACACAAACGATTTAGTGATGGAATGTTCCATCCGCGCGAAATCAATTCAACCAGGTGCCCAATTCAGTTATTCAAGACCGCTCCATAGCCGAACCATATGTGGATCGTTTCCCGTTGGCCGCCATTTCTTTTTTGAATCAGTCACTTATGTCACACAATTGACACATTTGATGAAACGTAACACGTCCTTCGCTCGTTACTAAATCAAAAAATGATAGCAGCCGACAGTAAATGCTTCGCAAAAGGTTCAGTTACGGATCGGTTTTGAATAACTGAATTGCCCCCTGATCCACGTGCTTGCACGCTAGTAACAACAAAATTAATTGACAAAATATCCAATCGAAAGTATGTATCACCTGAAACTAAATAAATCTTAGGGCGTCAAGTGTGTGTTGACACGCTAGCCACATACACTCGGGAGTATCTATAGAAGTCTATGCTTGAGCCATTATTTTACTTAAAGTTAAAGTATAACACTGATATAAAGTTATTAATTAGAATAACTTTATATCAGTGTAATACCACACATCGGACACTCCATACAACGGTACACTGTGTGTGACACAGACACAAGTTGACGTTAGTATATAACACACACACACTTATGTATGAAGTTAGAGTGGTCATCTGCTTGCCACTTGTGACTTCAGTCGGGGTTCGAGCGTTTGAAGCATGCAACGCCTGCCTCGCTTGACACCGAATTTGACCGAATGTACCGAATATTATACATGCCTAAAATATATTTTTCCTTACCAAAACAATGAAGAATTCCACAAGGACCGTGTCACAATCAAATTATGGAGTTTTACAAACATTTCATGTAATGATAATACATAATAAATAATAAATAAATATTTGTGGACATTTTACACAACACCATCTAGCTCAAACTAAGCAAAGCTTGTACTATGGAACTAGATGGCTGATAGAATACATTTTTTTTTTTTTTGTAAATTTATACATATGATACATAGAAACACCCAGACACAGAACAAACATCCATGCTCATCACACAAATGTTTGTCCTGGGTGGGGATTGAACCCACGACCTTTCAGTTCAGCAGGTAGACGTAAACACACTACCAACTGAGCCACAAGGCCAGTCAAAGAGTTAAATACAGATTTTCTTACATATGTGGTTGTTGTAATGAATCATTAAACACTTGTTGTGACAGATAGAGATAGTTACATGCATTACTCATTAATTTAAATTAATTTATAAGCAATTATATATAATTGTCACAAGAGACAATGTGAGAGACTAGTAATTTTGCATAACTGGCTGCGGCCCGTGGTTTCATGTGTTTTTTTTATTTATCAGTAGTAGTTACATACATAAAATTACTCCTATTTTCCCTTACAGGGTACGCTACATTTCTTTTATTCGAAAATAGGCTTACGCTTGACCGCTAACTCGCCTGATGTTAAGCGACTGTTGCGATGTACAATGGAACGCACTTGCTTTGAAGAAACCTACTCGCGATTTGAAGACACCCAGATTTTAAGTATTAGAAAAGATTCATTTTACGTTAGTTGGAAGGGAGAGGGGATAAAAGGGGGTTAGAGGGTAAGATGTAGGTTTAAGCTGGTGTCAATATTTTTTTTCTCATTCCAGGTTACCTAGTGGGCAACGCGGGTCTGTTCGTGACACTGGCGCAGTTCGGCCTCGCCTACTGCATAGTATTCTTCACTGTAACCTCAATATGCGCTATATGTACCAACGGAGCGGTCGAGGGGGGAGGCGTTTACTGTATCCTTTTTAATGGAAGAAAAGATGATTATAGTTTGAATAAGTGGCTAAGACCGTGTCGAGACTCGCATATGGTAGGGTTCCGTAAATGCTGTAGTCTAAAAGAAAACCACTTGGCGAGTATTATTTGTTTAGATCATTGTGCAAAAAGGTCAATGACCTCTGTGATATAACGACTTAAGTGTTTTACATATTTATTCAGTCAGACTAGTCTAGCTGCGCCCCGTAGTTTTACCCGTTGATGATGATGATGATGAAAAGTATTTCAATCGGAAACTGGAAAGTCGGTCAAATTTGATTTGTAAGATTTTATAACAGACACCGGGACAGGTGAAACTAATAAAAAGCATGTAAAAAGTACAGTCAAATTCAGAATCTCTTATATTGATAAAAAATGTTGATTAAATAGGCTTAAAAATTATCTATAAGGACCCAGTCTTTATAGATATTTTTTTAGTCTATAGCTAAAATCAAACTCTTCCAGGTAACACTTGCATTTTTTTAAATTATCCTGAACCCATGGTCAGTCATGATAAGTCGAACCCTGGGTCCGGAGTTCGGTGGTGCTATTGGAACCCTGTTTTTCTTCGCCAACGTTGTGTCGAGTGCGCTCTGCATATCCGCCTGCACTGAGGCTCTGGTGGAAAACTTTGGGCCCAACGGTGAGTACTATTTACCCGACTGCGTAAGATGGAAAGCTATGTTTTAACCGACTTCCAAAGAGAAGGAGGTTCTCAATCCGACTGTTTTTTTTATGTTCAGCGATTACTCTGCCCCTGCGCCGCGCGTTGTTACTCGCTGTTTTACATAAATTATATCGAAAGAGATATTATTTTTCGGCATTAAAAGTAGCAAAATGTTTATCAGCTACCTCCATACCAAATTCCATCAAAATCGGCTTAGCCGTTTGAGCGTGAAGAAGTAACAAACATGTAAAAACACTCACAAACTTTCGCGTCTGTAATAGTAGTGTGATTGTACAAAGAGGTTGGAAATATTTTGTACTCAAAATGTCTTAAGTCCGTTGTGTTCGAATTTTGAAATTACTTTCCGTTCTAAGGGATAAAATGCATTTTTCGACGTTTGCTCTAAGCCTTTGAAAGCAATTTTTCCGAGCTAGTAAGACGAAAAAAAACTATGTATGTGTCCCAGGTTACCTGGTAGGCAGCAGCGCCGGCATCCCGGGCGGATGGTGGTACCGCTTCCTGTACCGCTCCATCCTGAACGGTTTCGGGCTGGCCGTGTCGCTGGCGGGAGCGGCGCTGTTCGCGCGCACCAGCCTCGCCATCTGGGCCACCATGCTGGTCTGCCTCTCTAGCGCGTTCCTGAGCTTCTTCATCACAACACCGGGACTGGTGAGTCCATCTACATTGGAGTTGAAATATATAATGGAGGTCAAGTTTCACTGGTTCTTGGACAGACTAGTGTAAGATGAGCTAAGTGGTTGTAGGAGATGTTTTAAAACAGAGGTCAAGTTATTCTGGTTGTATAAATTTAAACCAGATTGAATGTTATTTAGTCGAAAATTCTAGCCGAAGCTTATGGCGTCACAGTTGCCTCTGGCCAAGTGCGTGTCGTGCCACGCACAAAGTAGGGTTCCGTAGTTACACATCATAATTTATCATTACATAAGATAGTTTTCCTTTTAATTTCATCATATATGCTTATAGTTTAGTCAGTACACAACGACGATACCCCACACGATAGGGTAGATGAGAAAAAAACAACTCATCCCCTTTTACAAGTAGGGGTACACAAAAAAAAAAAAACTAGATTTTTTTCTTTTATTTCTAGTCTTTGAGAAAAGCCGCGGACAGACACAAAAACAAACTGTGAAGGTTCCTTATTTACTACGGAACTCTAAAAACGACATCGATAACAAAAATATTGAAATTACTTTATTAAAATAGTTTAATTTTAAAGGTTCTAATAAAAACATAAAATTCAATGTTCTTTTAATTGTAATGGAGTAGTTATTTAATTTATATATATATTTTTTTTTTATAGTAATGTAAATATATATTTATAGTTTGTATACGTAGTTAAATAAAGCTATATTCATTTATATAATAAATAATTAATATAATTATAAACATAAAATAAAATACTTAAAAAAATATTTTACATATAGATTTATGTTGGTAGAAGGAAATATTTCGAAACAGAGATCAACTTTAACTGGTAAGCTTCATTTCATAAGCGATTCCTCGAGTCCTGACTAGTCACTTTTTGATCCACAGATTGCCAAACCCATAACCAACAAACTGGACAATAGCACAGAATACAACTACACCGGACTGAGCTCGGCCACTCTGTACGACAACCTGTACCCGCAGTATACGCGGGACTACACCACCGACGCCGGAGACATGGTCGACTTCGCGTCCGTGTTCGGAGTCCTGTTCACTGGAGTCACGGGTGTCATGGCGGGCGCTAACATGAGCGGTGAGTACCCAAACTAGCATAACCGATTGGCCTTGTGGCTCAGTTGGCAGTATGTCTTCTTGTCGAGGTGTAGGTCGTGGGTTCGATCCCCACTCAGGGTAAGCATTTGTGTGTTGAGCATAGTTCCATAGTACAAGCTTTGCTTAGTTTGGGCTAGATGGTGTTGTGTGAAATGTCCACAAATATTTATTCATTTATAACCAAGAAACTAGCTTAACCAACAAACTAGCATAACCGACAAACTAACATAACCAACAAACTAGCATAACCAACAAATTAGCATAACCGACAAACTAGCATAACCAACAAACTAGCATAACCAATAAACTGGACAATAACACAGAATACAACTACACCAGTCGGCTGGCCAGTGTTCGGGAAAATCAAAAGCGTCTTCGCGTCCAATATACCTCAGCCTTTCAAGTCTAAAGTTTATAACTAGCCTGTGTTACCAGTGATGACATGGTACTGAAACGTCTTCACTTACATATGGACATTTTTTACACAAGATAGGTTTCCTATCTACGACTGACCACTAACTCGTCGGATGTAAAGCGACGGTGCGGCCGAGGATGTAGCTCGTCGATCTAGAAAATATCTATTCACTCTAGCCTTGAAGATTCCAAATTGTAGCTCTCAGGATACAGAGATGGCGGCAAAGAATGCCATTCCTTTTCCGAACTTTTTCGTAATAAATAAGTAATTTTACTAGAGTTATTCTAAAAAATACGCATTTCTAATCTTTACGGCTATTTTACGCATACTTTCTCACGTCAAGCGTAACGAATTCGTAATTTACATTGAAAATACCTCTTTTCTGCAGTCAAGTATTTTGTTTTTCTTTTCAACCGATTTCCAAAAAGGAGGAGGTTATCAATTCGAATGTATTTTTTTTAATGTTTGTTACCTCATAACTTTCGATTGGGTGAACCCATTTTGATGATTATTTTTTTATTTGAAAGCTGGTGCTTCCCGTGTGGTCCTATTATTTCAATTTGGTCCAGTTCTGACAATGGCATACATGAGGAGTCGGTTGCTTCAGTTTTTTATAGTATAATTATAATATAGATACTTGTTTACAGGTGAATTAAAGAACCCATCCCGCAGTATACCATTCGGCACGCTCTCCGCGCTTCTCTTCACCGCCGTATCTTACGTGGCGTTGAGCGCCCTTACAGCTGCCACTTGCTCCAGACAACTCCTGCAGAATAATTACGTATATTTATTGCCTATTAACGTGTGGCCGCCTTTTATTGCTGTGGGTATGTATTTTTTTATTTGAATTTTACGTATTTTTGTGTAAAATAACTATTTATATAATAAGTATGTAAAATATTATTCTCACTCATTGTTTTTGTAAGGTACAAGCTAGGAAAAGCTTAAGGTTGGGCTCAAGGTGCGCAGCTATCTCTCTCGCGCATCACAGCATCTTTATGCATAGAAAATCAAAGAGTGGGGATATTAAAAAAGTGAGAGACAGTTTTGTTTATTAAGAGGAGAAAGGTTTGAAAAAACTTTAACTTTACTTACTTAAATATTTTTTAACTTTACTGAGGAGTTCCAAAACAATATGTTTGCTCAAAATTCCGTCGCCAAATGATATTGGATAAACCTTTTTTTTTTTATATTTCTCAACTCTAAATAAACAAATCCGTCTCCCACTAGTATAATATCCCCTCAGTCTCATTCTTTTTATACAAAAAAACGGCTGACCCGATTTTGATATAACATAGCTGAGAACACTCTCGATGAAATCCTCTTTCAAATAAAAGGCCTTACCGAAAAACGTTACTTAACTTTAAGCAATTCTTAACATATTTTGTCAACTCCTCGCTGACACGTAATGACACTTGCGGAATGAAGACAGAGAATGTAAGACGATGGTTAAAGTTAAGTAACGTTTTCCGGTAAGGCCGAAAGACAATAAAAATACACGTCAAACTTATAACAGCCCTCATTCTGGGTCGGGGGTTAACAAACGTGACGCACGATAGAGATGGCTGCGCGATTTGGGCCTCACCTTTTCAAAAGTTTTGGGTTATGTGTTCTGGCAGCATTATATATTTTTTTATTCGACAATAGGCTTGCGCTTATATTATGCTAGTCTAAAATTCCAGTTTAATAATACTTGTAACTTTGTGTCTTTTTCTAGGAATGTTGATGGCCACATTCTCTGCTGGACTGTCCAATCTAATCGGAGCATCGAGGGTCCTAGAAGCTCTGGCGAAAGATAATATTTTTGGTGAGTAAGTTTGTTTATTGATTTCTTAAAACAATTTAGTCCAGAGTTTAGTACTTCTGAAAGCATCGCCAAGGTAATTAAAAATCCAAAAAAATCATTAGATTCCAAAAAAGGAACGAGAATTAGAGTATGAGAATTAAGTTCGCTTTTTGAATTTGGTTATTTTGAGATTTTTAGTTAGTTTATGGTGCCTTCAGAATAGGTCACATCATCGGGTATCAGCTATGTCTATATTAAATGTCCTATAAATTTTAAGATTGATTTAGATTTCCAATGTATCGTTAGATATTTCGCTTTTACTGCCTGAGTGTCACATTTTTAGCAATCGTTTTTTTTTTTATATTTTAGGTTTCCTACTTCGCCCGATGGTATCTCGCTCCGGGAACCCTGTAATGGCGGTGCTGGCTTCTTGGCTTCTAGTTCAGGTATTTAACCAGATATTTCACTTCAGCCATTAAGAGTATGTAGTTCGACCATCGACAGCTTATACCAAAATTTTTGAAGTTATAAAATGACTGAATGAACTTATAAAAAAATAATCGGTGTGCAAATAACGCACTAAACATTAGAAAGTAGCAATGTTCATACATAAAACTTCTAAAATCTTTTTTTAGAAATTATTAACGACAAAATGATTTTATGTATGAAAATTATGTTTAATCAATATGAAATTTTTGTTGAAAATTTGCGATGTCGCTTTGCTAGTGCACTAAACGACGATTTTTTTATAAGTTCATTCAGTTTCATAATTTAATCAATCAATCAATAACACTTTATTGACATCACATAAAATAATAACACAATAGACACGTAAGAAAATATCAGTCATATAAACGAGTATCATAGTTGTATTTTGTAGTGTAGTATATTTTATATCAATCATTATATTTATTAAAATTTTTGCTATAATTATTTTTTAAATTATGACGGACGATGGTCGAACTACAGACTCTTAAGCAGTAATGTGCAAAAATTAAGGTTCCATCCAGGGGATAGATAGATAAAGTGAAATTTTCCCCACAGGTTGGCATAGCAGCGGACTCGTTGAACGCCATCGCGCAAGTGAACTCCGTGCTCTTCATCAGTTCTTACTTCGCGATCAACCTCGCGTGTCTCGGACTGGACCTCGCGTCCGCACCTAACTTCAGGTACTATTTATAAACACTACCTCACTTCACCAGTGGGATCCTTGCCGGGGTGCCATGTAACACGTGCAACGAGAAGAACAGTAGAGAATATGCATGATTTATTTTTATTTGGGCATGCATGTTTAAATTTAGAAACACAAAATCACCCGACAAAAACCGGCTGAACCAATTTTTATGAAACATAGCTAAGAACACTATCGATGTCTCAATAGTCTTTCAAACAAAAACAAATTAGATCAAAATAGATCCATCCGTTTGAGAGCTACGATGCCACAGACAAATACATCATTCCACACAAACAAAATATAATCAAAAATAAGAAAGTTATGTGTTTTAATTTATTGTTAGACAAAGAGCACACGATAGCGAACGATGACGTCATGGTTCAAGTTCATCGTACAAATTCAATATAAACTGTTGTTTCGCAGACGTTGTTATTTATAATAATGAAATGCTAATAATCATGTATATTTAATCCAATAATTTGACGATGCTATTGCAGAAACTCTAGCAACATACCTATTTTGTAATTCAATAAATGGATTTTGGTTTTGATTTGTTTCGCGAGAGAGGTACAGTGGATCCCTCCCCTAAAAATTTAAATGCTTATATCTAGCAAGTTTACCCAAAAATGATTTTTAGTATGAATATTATAACTTGGATCAAATGGAAATGTTTGTCGAATATTTGTGATGTTGTTTTCTAGTTTTAAAAAACGACGATTTTTAATAAGGTCATTAAGTCATTTTATATCTTCAAAAATGTGGATATGCGCGAGCGAGACGGAGGATGGTCAAACTACGGACTTAACGCGTTTGTTGTCCCCCAGGCCGACGTTCAAGCAGTTCAACTGGGTGACGTCACTGCTCGGGCTGACAGGGTGCGCCGGCACGATGTTCGCTCTGCGGCCGCTGTACGCGTGCGGCGCCGCGCTCGCGTGCTGCTCCCTCGTGGTCGCGCTGCACCTGCTCTCACCCGCCGCCGCGGAGCCGCGCTGGGGCAGCCTCAGCCAGGCGCTCATCTTCCACCAGGTACTGCGGGACCCGTGATATACGGTACTGCGGGACCCGTGCCAAACAGTACTGTGAGACCCGTGACACACGGTACTGCGGGTAAATGCGCACGTCAACGTCTACGTAGACATTTTCTTATGTTAGACAGATCTACGGTTGACCACCAACTCGCCTGCGATGTTAAGCGATGCAGTGGCTGAGCACAAAGTAATGGCCGAGGATGGAGCTCGTAGATCTAAAAGACCTATTCACTCTAGCCTTGAAAATTCCGAGATTGTAGTTCTCAGGAAACAGAGATGGCGGTAAAGAATTTAATTTGCATCAAGAACGTAAAAAATGGAAACTTTTACGTTAAGAATTTGTAATATTTTTTTTTTTTTTTTTTTTTTTTTATTATTTATTTCTTTTTTTGTTTATTTAGATAGGAGAAATATTTAAAAACTATCATTTATACTGGCGAAGGAGTAGTAAAAAAAACTAAAACTTGCTCAATTCAAAGGATAACGAAGAAAAACTTTTTTTTTTACATTTCTACTATCTAAATAAACAAATCACTCTCGCTCACTTTTCTAAAATTGTTATGCGCGAGAGAGATAGCTGAGCATTTTGAGCCCCACCCTAAGATTGTGGTAACCCCCCAGATGTCCGTTTTCATATCAGCTATACGTGTCGCGCGTTTAGCGATGCTCCTGTGAAATCTATAGTTATTGTTCCGCAGGTCCGTAAATACCTGCTGCTGCTGGACCCTCGGCGCGAGCACGTGAAGTTCTGGCGGCCGCAGATGTTGCTGCTGGTAGCGTCGCCGCGCCAGTGCGCGCCTCTCGTCGACTTCGTCAACGATCAGAAGAAAGTAAGTTTACGGGGTTGTTAGGGCACGCTGTACCAATTCAAATGGGGGTCATTGTATGAACAATGTTTGCAATGGAAACAGCTCAACATTTGCGAAAATAAAATATGGAAACTTTTACACAGCGCCATCTACCCGTAAAAATTATACACTTTCCAATTGGTCCCATAGAAATTTCATCGAAATCTGTTTAGTGGATTGATTTTTAAAACCAAATTAACGGGAAAAAATTTCATCCAAGTTAACGAAATTGTGTACTTTGAAGATTTTTAACTCTTTTTTAACTCTTCTGGACCCGGAGGGGCTTATAAATTTGACGCGTATATCTTTATATCAGCTATAGGCGTGTATCTGTGTGTCTGTTATTGGCATCGTAGCTCTCAAGCGGATGGATCAATATTGATCTATTTTTTTTTTATTGAAACAGAATTTCATCGAGATTGTTCATAGCTATGTTACATCAAAATCGGTTCAGCCGTTATTTGACCGGGGTTTTATGAGTTTTCTAAACTTGTTTATTGACACCCTTGATAAAATTAGCACATCAATGCCCAAAACCGTCAACAATGCAAAGATTGGGGGGAGGCATTTTCCCAGCAGTGGGACACTATAATAACAACAGCAAAAACAACAATATTTATTTAAGTGGCAAGGTCGAAGATTTTATCCTTGAACATTTTTTTTATACGAAATAGACCTAGACACGTTTCACCACTAACTCACCTAATGGTAAGCAACAGTGCGGATGAGAATTGAGAAAATCCTAAAATCGTGATTTAGTTGGGATGGACCCCAACTAAATCATGATTTTAGGATTTTCTCTAGGGCTCTTGGCTCTTCTCCTTAGGGCTCTTATAAAAAAAAACTTTCCTGTGAGATTAAAATTTTCAGGGTGGTTTGTTCGTGATTGGTCACGTCAGGATCGGCCAACTGGACGGCTCGGGGGATCCCCTCGCCGAAGAACACAAGTATTGGCTCAAACTTATTGATCATCTCAGAGTAAGTTACCTTTTTTAAATAAAAACTACGGGTCACTCACGTCTGTTTTGAGCCGAAATATCCGACTATAGTTTCAACCGCATTCGGCAGTGCAAGGCGCGTCACAGACCGAGAGTGACGTGTGTGCTGCTCCTTTGAAAAAGACCGCCGAATGCGGTTGAAACTATAGTCGGATATTTCGGCTCAAAACAGACGTGAGTGACCCGTAGTTTTTATTTAAAAATGTGTGAAAACCACGTTAATTTCCATAGTAAAAAAGTAAGTTACCTTTTTGTATTCATTCATTTATTATTTTCGTTTAATATTCTTAAAACATTATTTAGTTATGTTGCAATCAGGTAAGAATATAATGTATTCTTGAATATATTACATTATTTTTGCCTCTTTTAAAACGCTACCGCTTTGCGATAGACCAGTGACGTCGGAAGTTCGGAACGTGATAGCACACACACACACTCACTACGTCAGTAGATATGCGTGTGTGAGCTTAGTATACATCAATAGTATATACACGTGAGTGAGCGAGAGGATGATTACGTCACTGCGTACGATTGCCGTCTTTTCACCTCATTCTCGCATCGTTTTGCGTACAGTACATTGAAATCGCTGTATCTCCGTAGTTTTTCACCTATTTTAATTTTTTTTCACAGAAATTATTGATTATCACTACATTTTTACAGACCATTAATATTTTTTTTTTAATTTAATTTATTAATTAAAACGGCCATAGCTAATTACATTAATTATTACAAATAACATTAATAATGTTGTGTCACATATCAAAGACCTTAAATGTCAGTTTCAATAAAAAAGAAAGGCTGAATACAGTAAAAATAAAAATAATTATGCAATGCTTTCGCAATATGTCAAACATGCCGACATCAAATTCGACCATCCGTCCTCAAACACCATCAACAACCATATTTCTTTTATTAGACAACCAACTCGCCTGATGACGTTGTGATCGAGGAAGTTTGTCGATCTAGAAGGTTAGATACCTTCTAGATCGACGAACTTACTCGACGAGCTCCATCCTCGGCCATACCGTCATTTAACGTCAATCAACATCAATCATCCGTACCGCAAGCGTTCAAGCAGTTCGTTTTATTTCAATATTACTCTGCCTTTTGTCTCGCTCTTTCCACAGTTAAGAGAGCGAGACAAAGCAATATTGAAATAAGACTGCTATTAAGATTGTGGTAACACCCTAGGCGAGTTGGTCAATAGTAGATATATCTTACATAAAATATATCTAGGATTGACCAACTCTATATAATATATTGAAGGTGAAAGCGTTCGTAGAGCTGTGCCTAGCAGAGAGCGTGCGCAGCGGCGCGGCGCACCTCACCCGGCTGGCGGGGCTCGGCGCCATGAAGCCCGACACTGTGTTGCTCGGGTTCCGGGACAACCATACGCACACTGACTGGTTCCGCGAGTGAGTACTGCGCACACACTTCATTATTACACGCTTCTTAACCGACTTCCAAAAAGGAGGAGGTTTTTTTTATGCATGTTCCCCGATTCCTCGAAGACATCTGGACCGATTTTAAAGAATTCTTTTTTTTTGTTGTTTGAAACCCACATTTTACGTAAATGTGGATTTTTTTGAAGCATTGATGAATGACTACATAAAGTGATTACAAAACTTTCTTGGTTAGTCAAAAATAGTGACAACCATAGACGTTACGCACACAGCTGCGCGTGTACAGATTCTACGTATGAGTTATACCGCGACGTTTGTATGGAGATTTGGTCGTGTTTCCGGGGTGTGGCTTAACTAATCTAAGTGTCTGTTTATTTACAGTTCACTTAATTTAAAATAGTGCTGTAGTATATAAATCATTTATTCATATTATTATAACAAAAATGTCACATAAATAATAATCATTTACATAAAATAAAATTGTCAATAACATAAAGTCAAAAACACACACACACACGACTTGCCTAACATATTAAGGCCACTGGCGGCACCATCGCCCCTCCCTCGTCTGAAAGTTTTATAAGGCTAGAAGCATTTGCCCGTTGAATAGCCAGAGATATATTCTGAGCCAGGTAATAACCTGCCCGGGGATCACGATCTCTCTCCTTTAAGCGCTGTCCTAGATCAGCAACAAACTTCTTGACCATGGAGCCCCACGGACCTGCTGTCCGACAGCAATCGGGATAAGCTCATACGCTGATTCCAAGGCAGCGTATTTGAGGTGCTTGCCTTTCGCTGCGGATTCCGCTCCTGCGCCTGCGACTCGTTGAATGCCGGGGAAGCGGCAGGATGCAAAAGTGTTGACACACGTAGCATCCCATATAAGGCAGCGACCTTTACACCACGGTATCAGCGTGAGTTAATGTCCGTGCGATGAGTGCTGTAGTTGGTAATTAAACTATAAGGATTGTATATAGTGATGTCGTGTGTTGTAAATCGTCAGGGCGTCGTCCCCGTACAAGACGGAGCAGTTCGAGACGGAGTCGAACAGCGTGTTCCCGCTGGTGCGCGCCGGGCCGCGGCTCTCGGCCGGCGAGTACACGCGCGTGCTCGCCGACGTGCTCTGCGTCGGCAAGAACGTGTGCGTGTGTCGCCACTTCGACAAGCTGGACATGGCCGCCGTCGAACGGTAACTAACCACACTACTTGTTTCGAACAATAACTATTAACTTTTTTGTAAGTTTTAAGGAGTCTGAAACCCACGACACGACAGGTCACCCTAGTGTGGGTTTGAGTGCACACCGTTGTAACTGTAATTGTATATAGTTGTAATTCTCATATTGTTTGTTCCTCGGTGTCTGTAATTAGCCCTAGTATTTAAAAAAAAAAAAAAAAAGTTTTTAGGAATGGAATTCTTTGTCTTCATCTCTGATTTCTGAGAACTACAATATTGGAATTTTCAAGGTTAAAGTAATAACTTCTAGATTTACGAGCTACATCCTCGGCCACGCCTTTGCTTAACATCAGGTGAGTTGGTGGTCAATCGTGAATCTAAAATAAATAAAAAAGAAAAAAAAACAAGGAGATGATATTATGGCCAAGACACTAACTTGATGTTAAACGTTGTCCAGTGCCATGCAGAACGGTGTGAAAATTCAACGCTTTAAAACGCTTGTGTGGCAATGAACTGCGCTCATTATTATCTCAGTCAGAAGGTCACTGCTGGACCTTGATGCGCCACTGATGGGCCAACCCCATGGATTTCCAAAAATATCGGTTGGAAGCGCTTGCATCCAGTATTTTCTCGCCAATTCTATGATGTCTACCTTGTAGCTGGTCTTCCTACGCTGCATTTGCCGGTGCGTGTTCCCTTAGGAAGATCTTTCGGAGGAACTGGCAGGATGACCGACTGACCACCCCGCTCTTCTGCAACTGATGACGTCACGTTCGGCGCGGGCCTTAGCTCGCAGTTCCAGACGAGACGTCTTTCTTCGGGAGTGAGGTCTATACCACTCATTTTGAAAAAGACCGCCGTATGCGGCAGAAACTATAGTCTTGAGATTTCAACTCAAGAATATACGTGAGTAACCCGTAAGATATTTTAAAACAATCAAATATGTTGTCAGCAAATCCCCGTCACTGAAGTACATAGACGTGTGGCTGGTGGACCTGGTGTCTCCATGTTGCGAGGAGCCCTTCACCGTGGGTGGACTCTTCACGCTGCAGCTCGCGGCGGTGGTGCGCTCCAGTCGAGGATGGCAGCACCTGCGCCTGCGAGCGTACGCAGTCACCCTACCGCCACCGGCATCCGCCAACATACAGGGTGAGTGTCAGGGGTGTACCTGGTGGTGCCGTCCTACATAATTATAATATTTATCAAAACCTGTTTAGTACTTTGGTTTATGTAACAAAATTACTGAAAAAATTTCCAAGTACACGAATTGCGTATTTTGAAGTCGGTTTCTTCAGTTTTTAAACTATAATTATTACAAATCTTAAAGGATTTATCGCGTGTATTAATCTCGATCGTGAAGACCTTACAAAACATTAAGAACGGTTGTCTTACGTGGACGAAGTCGCGGGTAACAGCTGGTAAGTACACATTGAAATGAAACAAATTTTAATGGATTTAGTTACGAAAAGCAACGGGATTTGGGTGAAGGAACATATTGCGGATAAGACAAACAGATGCTCAAACAGGTCTGCAGTGTGTGGGCATGCACTAGACAAGCCTAACCACTATATCCGTTTTGATAATCCTCAAATCTTGACTAGAGACGCTTTATGTACCAAGGATGTTACGAGAGACTATTGAAATAAAGAAATACCCTAACTTTAATAAAGAAGATGGTTGGCAAGTACCACCTGCATGGGAGCCGGTCATCAAATTAATATAATCTAAGCCTCAACACAGATCTGCGATACCTGTCGACACCGTGAGCGAGTTCTGTATGTATAGGGAACGGAGCGCATAAAAATAGTAGGTGGTAGTTACTAGTATTTTCACTAAAAAAAATCCGGACAAGTGCGAGTCAAACTCGCCCACCGAGGGTTCCGTACAAACCAGTAGATAAAAGGAGAAAATCATTTTTTTTTATTTTCCTTCATAATCCGAAAAATATACATCGTAAAAATATTTAAAACCCTGTTTTAGCTTATGTATAATGAAGCTCTTTCATATGATACCCCACATGTACGGTTAATTCACTTTAAAATTTGGACCCTCATTCCTTGCATGAAGACACAATTCTTTTGTGATTAAATAAAAAATGTCGTTTTCAGATTTTTTCCTATATGTGTACTTTAACACAATGCTTCTTGCCAAATTTCATACGGGAAGTACCCCATAGGTTTTGATTCCCTTGTGAGTGTCGAAATGTGCGTTTCTTACGACATATTCGCCTGTCACTTTTTTTTTTAACGAAAACTGACAAATTTGATTTTTCTTTCTGCAGCAAGATACTATGGATCTACGTATATGGTTTTAATTTCAAATCGATACCTTCACGCGTTACCTTTATCTCGGGACACCCGGACGGACGGACAGACGGACAACAAAGTGATCCTAGAAAGGTTCCGTTTTTTTTTCTTTTGAGGTACGGAACCCTAAAAACAACTGTCATCTAGTCTCACCTGTGACCACGGACGCTGCAAAGTGTTCGAAACGACAGGATAAAATTATATGTAAAATATACGCGATAAATCCGTTAAAATTTGTTTCATTTCAATGGATAACAGTCGCGAAAACCTTATAAAACATGAGCTAGTAAATATTTTATAAAAGCGAGTCCGTTACGAATGGTCGTGTGTTGTTCCAGAAGGCGGGCGCACGGTGACGGTCGGCGAGACCGTGGTGGAGGCCGGCCGCCCGCTGCAGGAGAGGTTCGACAGTCTGCTCAAATTGCTGCGCATCAACGCACAAACACACCTGGTAATATATTTAAATATCTAGTTTTTTCGCGACATGTCGTTTAACAACAGGCGAGTCGGCGGTCAAGCGGAAGTCTACTTTTTTAATTTAAGAGTCCGTCCGTAGTCCGACCATCGACGGTCTCGCTCGCGCATCTCAAGAAGATTTGAAGATTTGAAGATATAAAAAGACAAAAAAACGTCGCTTGTAAAACTAGAAAACAACATCACAAATATTCGAAAAAAAATATCTGTTTCATTTTATCCAAGTTTTAATTTATTTTAATCCAAGTTAATTTTCATACATAAAAATAACAACTACACAAAAATCATTTTTAGAAATTACTAACGCAATAATGATTTTTATGTATGAAAATTAACTTGGATCAAATTGAATTTTTTGTCGAATATTTGTGATGTTGTTTTCTAGTTTTACAAACGACGATTTTCTTATAAGTTCATTCTGTCATAATATGACAATATAATATTATTATAGCTTAAAAAATTTGGGTATGAGCGAGCGAGACGGACTATGGGCGAACTACGGACTTTAAAAAATCTTGTAATGTTGCTATTGACTTCAATAAAGTCACCCGGCATAAGTGACAACATATTATCTCGACAATCTCTTGACCGATTTTGTTCATATTTGAAACTTGTTTAGTAATAGCCTTCCAAATATTTCTGCCAAATGTTATCAAAATCAGTCATTAAAAGGCGTCTTACCATACTTTCCTTTTGTTTTTGAAGTACGAAATAGAACATAGAACTAATAGAACTTCACTCAAAACTGACCTTGAAAAATACGACCTGTACGCGAGGGTTGTGGGTGCACATCTATATAAACTAATAAAAATATATATATATATATATATATATATATATATGTATTCTATCAACCATCTAGTTTCCATAGTAAAAGCTTTGCTTTGTTTGGGCTAGATGGTGTTGTGTGAAATGTCCACTAATATTATTTATAATTTTTAATAAAGTCCAGACAAAACAAAAAAGCAAACTTCAAGAAAATAATTTTGCCAGTTGATAAATTTGCTCGATAAATAAATAAAGAAATACCATAAAACTCATTTGTGTATTATCGTTCGCAGGTGACAGAATGGCCCAAACTAGAAGAGAACAGAAGATGGGGTAATGACGACAACTCTAACATATATCAGCGGATACCACTCAGCTATTTGCAGACGTTAGTAATCACATACATTTTTGGTCGAAATCTCTGACTATAGTTTCAACCGCATACAGCGGTCTTTTTCCGTAATTGTTCAAATTTAAATATGTTACAATTGTGTGTGCCTTGTTAATTCCAGAGTGAACAATATAATAAAGACACGTTGCTCGGAGGAGACAGCCGTGACGTTCGTGCAGCTCCCCCCGCCCCCGGTGCTCCCCGCCACCCCCGGCCCCCCCGACGACGCGCTCTGCGAACATTACTTGAAGGTACGCTCGGCGACAGACAACCTGACACTAACTGAACTAACCAGTAATCAAAGAGGACCTTCATTTTTAGAAATTACGGGCTGTCATTGGCTGTCAGCTCGTCATTATCCATCCAAAAGTATTTTTCACACCACCTGCCCAATAATGTTCCTTTTTGTATCATGTACAGAGGGTCCAAAGTACTACATTTACGCCCTTGGGCTGTAATGTTGTTGGGATTTCATTATATCACGCTGTGATATAATGTGAATTGTTTTATTTTTTTGTTTTAATTTGCCTTACGGGCAGGCTAAGACCGTTTGGCCATACTGCCTTGTCTTATGTATGTTAACTCATTATAAATCTCAGTAAAGTGATGGCGGCTTTACTAGAAGCTTCTATGGAGTTTTGCCGCTTGCCCACACTCACGCACTTGATCGAACACTTAATGAATAAAACACCACCATTTTTATAGCATTAATGTTCAAAATAACACAAGTTTAGGAAAATAAAACAAAGCAACAACATGTTACTAAGACGTTCCCGCCAAAACCCCTAATGTGAATTGAATTTAGAACCTAAGACGAATACTGCAACCAAAGAGGATGAAATATGCTACAACTGAAAAATCTGTTGATTTTTTGATATTGTACTATGGTTGTTTTTAATATATTTTTGTTATGGGATACTTTAGCTTGACCACCGATCCCGCTAGTTTTGAACGACGTATACGGTCTACGATGGAGCGCGCTTGTCTATATAAACTCTATTTTACTTGCGATTGTGACGTCCTGATACATAATTTAGGTAAATATAATAATGTCAATCAAAGAAAATTCATTCCGGTAGCTTATGCTGCAATTTTTTAAGTTCGTACGTTAAAAATAACAACAAAACACTCTGTTTTGTTAAATGTAGATTCAAAACCATTTCTTTCTATTATCACGCAGTAGGTGTGAAAAGTAGAGTATGTACCACGGGGATAAAGGTGTTTTTCTCTTGGGCGACATTAAATCCCTCGTTAAACTTCGGATTCTAGTCTTAAGTAGATACTTAAGACTAGAATCCGAAGTTTTAAATGTAGGGTTGTAGGTTCGAAGTTTGTAATGTAGGATTCTAGGGTTAAAGAGATCTTTAACCCTAGAATCCTACATTACACTTGGGATTCAATATGTCGCCCGTGACATAAAACACTATTTTATCCCCTTGGTGCATAATATATAATATAATTTATATTTATTAAAAGTATTTCTAAGTATCAAAATCACGCAACGAGCTATGGAGAGGGCTATGATCGCAGATCCGTAGATGTGCCAAAGTCGCCGACATAGCATAGCGGATTAGCAAGTTGAAAAGTTGAAATATAACTACAATCTTGGAAGTTTAAAGGCTAGAGTGAATATATATTTTCTTGATCGACGAACTCCATCCTCGGCCATACCGTCGCTTAACATTAGGCGAGTTGGTGGTCAATCGTAGATCTATCTTGCGTGAAAAAATTTAATTTTTGAACTCCATATACTTATTTGTAGTAAGTATATTTGTTAATAATACTTATTACAATATTGTAAACGAAATATTATTTTTGTTGCAGGTTTTACACGAATTCACGAAGGATCTCCCGCCGACGATACTAGTGAGGGGTCTCAAGTCGGTCACTTCCACCTCTTTATAGATAACTGGAAGTGATATACTTAAGTTTGTTAAAAACCCTTTTGTGATCTTACAAAAAGCTTTATTTAAGAAGATAGCGGAAGGATCCATTTCATACAACTTTAAACTGATAAATCTTGATTGATTTAATCCATTAGAATCATAAAGTTGGATGTCCCACTCACCAAAATGGCACATTTGACATTATGGTTCTGAGTTGGAGAAATTTTAACCGATTTCATAAAAGGGTTAGTCCCAATTCGACTGGATACCTCCATAAACAGCTGATTGCAACAAAGCATTGCAGTCGCGATGTCTGATTTTTAGATATTTTATTTTACATCTGATCTTCTCAGATTTAGTCTCCTTCTTAGGTTCTTCTTCGAGAGCTTCTTCTATATGACAAACAAAAAAAAATAGTCACTGACTTCGTGGATATTTCAGAAATTCGACCTAATCGCTTTAGCTCCACATTTATTGTGCGTACCGCTAAAATGCGCATGGAATAGGCTTACTAAATGGATCTTTCCGAATAGATATAATCATAAATCTGGGTGTCTTCAAATCGCGAGTGAATATTATGTTCCGCGTGCTCCGTCGTAGACCGCAACAGTCGCCTAACAACAGGCGAGTTAGCAGTCAAGTGTAAGACTAAAACACTATAATAATAATATTATTAACGGGATATTTACCGTATTTCGCGTTAATTTTGAGCTCCCGATATTTCGGCACAGTTGCATGTTAACGCGAACCACGGTAAATATCCCGTTAATAATAATAGTGTTTTAATGAATGACCGTGATAGTTTAAAAAAGTGTAAGACTGTTTTCGAATTAAAAGAAAACATGACTTGTAAATTTATGTTCACCAATAAATAACTTTGACTTTGACATATGAGTAATTTTACTCAGGTACTTGTTGGTTCAAATTAGGTTTTCATCTTTTTGGAAGTCGGTTCAAAGATTATCCTAATTTAAGGTTGTATGAAAATTAAGTCCTACATCACGACCTTAGATAATTGCAACTAGTGATAGGACTATTTTTATGTGGACCAATGAATTATATAGGCTAGGCTTACATTTTACAGTATTTATTACATACAATCTTGACGTATAGGACTTTATAGTTAAAGCGCTGGAAAAAAGAGTGACTTAAGGATTAGTTCTTTATGTATTTTTCCATACTACAGGAAAAAATGATTTTCTACACCTAATTATACGATTTTGATGATTCTTATTTATGCAGTGATTTTCCGTGCGGTGTCGTAGTTTGTGTAATGTTATGACCATAACCAAGCCACAAACCGATTAATGACACTTCCAACGCAAACTTATGAATGCAAAAAAAATTACCGCATCTGTGGCTCCCATATTTGCCTATTTAGCCACAAGAGCAGATGTCATCTATCGGACGCTGCATAAGATCATCTCTAGTAGATGTCAACAGGCCAATGATGATGATGATGATATGACCATACAAACTTACGCATAACTTTAATGTAGTCGGGTAAAACGTCAAAACGATTACGCGTGTCAATGATAAATAGTTATTTTCATTTATTTGCTTTATTTTTATTGTAATGTGATGTACTCTTATAATTATGATATTAAATTATGACATACCGCTATTTTAATTATGATTTTTTTGCATATTTTTATTACTTTAGTGCATAAGCTGAGTAGTTGTCTAGTATTATTAATTTATTAAGTCAACCATATTTAAATACCGGAATTAAATTAGTAACGGCGCAAATACCGGAATAGGAAATATGCATGATTTATTTTTATTTGGTCATAAACAGGTTAACCATATATATAGTATATAAATATCACAAAAATTTTAATATCTTCAAAAATAAGAAAAATTACAAGAATTCTAATGTTATGTTAGACAGAGCACACGATCGCGTTAGATGACGTCATGGTTCATGTTTACCATACAAATTCAATAGAAACTGGTGTCTCGCAAGAGAGGGACAGAGCATCCCTCTCCTAAAACTTTAAATGTTTATAACTTTGAAGTCTACTTTAAAGTTTAATCGAAATATTTTTTACTAAATGTATTTTTTGACATCAATTAGTCTCCCAGTGGTACTTTAATGTAACAATGTTACATTAAAGAACGACGAACACTAAATATTATATTTATTATGTTTAACTATATTATCACATAAGGCCCACTTGCACGTTCCAGGGTTAGCGTAACTAACTCTGAGTTAACTGCTAACACAGAGTTAAATAAATAGTTTATCTTGCGTCGCCAAAAGTTAGAAGTAAACCCAGGGTTACATTTTTAAATATTTAACCCACCGATGTGGGAGGGTTAAGTCGGATAGCTCTGGGTTAGTGAAGCGTATGTCAAAATTAATTGAGGTGAAGTTCAGCAGTTTATTGTGTATAATATATCTATTCTATTTTATCGTGTTGTTAATTAAAATATCGAAATGACGAACGATTTATTATTCTCTGAAGATGATGAAGAAATTATTGAGTATATTAGTTCAAATTTCTATGACGGAAGGGTCACCGAACGGTCGGATTATTATAATTTACAAAGGGACAAAGACTTTCATAGAAGAATTCGACTTAAAAAGAAAGCGTGGTTTATTTATTGAGCAAATCATCATAGTCACCATCTGTAAGTGACGTCACAAATTCTCTTGAAACACCCATTTAGTACCTTGCCTGTATACTTACGTCATGCGAGCGAGAGCGAGACACAATGCAGTTAAACTCTAACGTCGTTTACTGTTATACAATGAAGGGCATACAAGTATTATTCATCTTTGGTTGGATTAAAATAGAAGCCCATAAACATTTCAATGTTCCCAGTTAAAAAAAAAAAAAATCGGGTTACTTGTGGGTTTGTTAACCCGGTGTTATTTTTTCGTGGTGCAAGGCTTATTGAGAGTTAAAATTTTAACTATCTAACCCAGAGTTAACAAACTCTAAATTTATTTATTTAACCCAACGATGCGTGCAAGCGGGCCTAAGTGACAAATTGTCTTGATGATAATAAAGTTCTTTAAACCTTTATGTTTCAAAATAATGCTTATTTACTGTAGTTAGTATAACTTAATGTCAAATTACAATTATATTATTACATAAAACAATGTCAAAAATAAACAAACAATGTAACGTCACGTCTAAATGTATTACATTTTATTATGTTATAAATTAAAACTATTATTCCAATGAAATAAAATTCATGCATATTCCCTATAGTCGACTTTACACACAAGACGATAAGACCAGAACAATCGTTGCTTGTCCTCTATAATATAATTATGTCGGCTGATCGGTAATTGCACGTTTGAAGCGTGTGTTACGGGTGGCGCCACCAACGCTTGATTGGTTTAAGTAAAAAAGACTGTTCGAACCTGCTCCCAGGTACAGATCGGGATAATGCGGGTTCAAGTCCCGTCGGATGTGTGTAATTTTTGAACTGTCTATAAATTTGTAGATTTATTGTCGACTAAAGTTGTCGAATTTCTTATGATGACAGAGTAAACTTTGTCTATTTTGTCAGTGTAACGACAAAAATGCTTATATTAGGAAGATCGATTTTTTCGGTCTCAATTCAATGACTCATATCTGCATCATACGTAGTTTTCTATTAAATCGTCCACTTTTAATAGCTTGATTTTTAGATTTTTGTTTGTATACTCTATCGAAACATTCTGTGGCCGGACGACTATGTTACCCAAACGATTTCCCGTACGAGAAATTTCAGTGTCTGACTCTGCAAACCTTGACACATACAATGTCGCCCAATTTGTATAAAGCGTCTAAGGATACCGCCTACACTTCATCATGGAATCTGTAATCATGGCATTGCATGAGTTCTGTTTCGGCAATCATATATTTATAGTAGTCGTTCCCGTTGTCCGCTACAGGCAACTTACGTGTGCTACTCGTCCAATTGTTTGGAAAATTAATTGTTGCTTGTTTCGAACACTTGTCCGTATTCCAGAACGTAATTTTTTCCTCTCAATCGTCTTGATTCAGTATGAAATAGACCTCCAAGTTGTGATTTGGTATATTTACTCGTTCAAATTGCCTCATTTTGACTGGAATACTGAGGTTAGTGTTTAGTTGTTTGAACAGATTTTTATGTTGGTTAAATAAATGGAATTATACAACAGTGTAGGTAAGTGTACTTGTAATGCTTGAATATTGATTGTATGAAAATATTCTTTGATGCTGGTTTCCGAAATGAGACACCTAAAGTGGCTCGTTTGCGCAATGCAGGTTAACTCTACTATTTTGATTCTTTTTTATTATCTTAATTATGAAATTATTGTTTTATGACGATGTACAATATTGTAGTGATAATTATTTGATTGTACTGTAAGGTTGCCAGAAAGATCTTTGTCAACTACTTTCTAATGGACTAGATTGTAGCAGAATTTATATTTTTATTAGACCAAATGTGATATTTTACGAATAAATGTTGCAATTTGTAAATGTTGTTTTTCTTGAAGTTTGATTAGTAACATAAATGTGTACCTAGATATATCATAAACATAGATCGACGAGCTCCATCCTCGGCTACACCGTCACTTAACGTCAGGCGAGTTGGTGGTCAATCGTTGATCTAATAACAAAAAAATCACACGTAACTACTTATTCCCATAAATTTTTCATTGAAATGTCAAAAATTCGTACTCAACTCTCTTCTAGATCGACGAGCTCCATCGTCGGTCACACGTCAGGCGAGTTGATCAATCGTAAATAGATGATGTATAAAAACGAATAAAGAAGTGGGCGCACTTCAGAAATTTTAATTTTCGTAATTTTGACATGCGTGCCACTTGATATCAGGCGAATGATTTACTCATTTCTTCACTCTGTTTTGTGTAAATAGTGTGTATGTGTCGTGGATACGGCCGTGTTGTACGTGAATACATCTAAGAAACGTACTTACATCGGAATCACAAAATGGCGCGACATCAACCCTCGCTGCGTGTGGTGCGTCATAGTCCTCACTCATCATAATATTGAAATTAGTTTCTTAAAATAAATAAATAAATATTTGTGGACATTTCACACAACACCATCTAGCCCAAACTAAGCAAAGCTTGTACTATGGAGCTAGATGGCTGATAGAATACATATATACTTTTTTTTTGTAAATATATACATATGATACATAGAAACACCCAGACACAGAACAAACATCCATGCTCATCACACAAATGTTTGCCCTGGGTGGGGATCGAACCCACGACCTATAGCTTAGCGGGTAGACATACTACCAACTGAGCCACAAGGCCAGTCGAAAAATAAAATAAAATAGAGAAATAGTTCAATGTTTCGAATAAAATACAAATCTAAATAATTACTTTATAATAACCAACATACTTTGACTCTTGAGGTATCGAGTGGTTTAATTACATTTTGGATGGTAAGTAGGTACCTACCTAAACAAATCATAATTATGGAGCTCTAACACTGTACCGTGTCCCCCGATTTTTATCATCGGATTTCTGAGCGTGCAAAGAAAATAATACTCTACCGAGAGCTACACAGGAAGCAAATTTAAAGACGTATTCACGTTAAAAACTACATTTGAGAGCTAGGTGGCACCTAGTTTCCTAGCTGTAGCTACTAGCCTAGCTGTGGCAGCATTTAAAATACAAGAGCTGACAAAGCCGACAGGTTGAGAGGTGTCCCGGACGGCCAATTAACTGAGCTTTGTGCCGCCAAAGCTGATGTCTACTGCTAGGACGGGGATCTGAAGGGAGCATAGGGTAAGACAGACCTATATAAAAATATCTGCATCGAATGATCAACTTATTACGTTTTTAACCGACTTTAAATACAAGTAATCTAAAAACATTAAACCGACTTCAAACTGAAAAGATAAAAAACTCGAAGAAAATCAATACTGGGCGTCTACCTAAGTACGTAAACCAACTATTTTTGAGGTCGGTGTTAGGACCTAAACTATCATCAACTAAGTCCTATAGACACCGACCTTTAAAGGTATGTATATGAAAAAATGAAATGAACAAAAATGATCAAAAAGGGATGGGCTTCAATACTTATCAGACTGAAATGGCTTTTATTAACTTTTGTTTATTTTTATAATTCTTTAAACAGACTCTTAGAGGTTCTATAATTGCTCGTTACCCATTCTATTCTTTAAGTAGGTACCAATCTATATTTCTGATACGGTCTTGAAAATAAAATGTAATTTTGGTTGTTGTGTTGACTAATTATTTAGTAGGTAGGTACCTACTAATCCATATTTCTCACTTTGGTTAGGAATGCAACTTTGATTGATAATTTATGTGAAAATAAGTTATGGCTCCTTGTGTCCTAGATCCATTTACCTACTTTGTTTATCACCAGTACCTAGTTTGTTTTCCGAAAAGCATTAAATAAATAATAATAAAAAAAAAAAAAAAAAACATTCAATCATTTTATCCGGGCTAAAGATGAAACAGCGCATTTATAATATCTCGAGGCTGGTATTTCTCTAATAGCCGTCTGATGGGAGATGGTGGATGGTAAGTGGCACACACGTCACGTACAGACGATTTGTAGTAAACGAGTTAATACCGCGCGCCCGGCGTTATTCGCAGCAGCCGACAGGCGCCGGGAACTGCCAGCTATGTGCTCTGTTAGATTGAACAAAACAAGACTGCCTCGTCGTAAGAGAATATACGCAAGATTTGCAACCTCCTTTTTTGAAGTCGGTTAAAAACAAGAACCTATAAAAAAGATAAGATAGACTACAGCTTTTATGACGTGATAACGTCTTATAAATCGATGAAGCCGGCTGCACGCATGAAAAAGCATGACCCATTGTCACGTTCCGCCTGAGCCGAGAGTGCGGACCAAGCGATAAAGAGGCACGATCGGCCTAAGCGTTCGGTTTGTGATGCATCTATCATGACGTTATCACGTAAAATTATCGTCCGTAAACCTACTTTACAGACAACCATTTTTTACGCATACTTTCTCACTACAACATAGATTCAATAGCGTACCCAGCGTAACGAAATCGTAAGTTAGACTGAAAAAAACTTTCTGCAGACGGGTTTTTTGTTTCTATTTTAATATAGATACCTACCTACTTGTGCAGTTGCTCAGAATATGATCTGTTTTATACAAAATGGATTTAGTTCAACTAGACAAGTGTCCGGTTGTGCCGACAAGTTTGCTGTACTGCAGTGTATCTGTGGTCCGCTAACGCGTTGTTTTAAAACAAATCACCCCACGATTGTTACTGCCGGAGTCACAGACGACGCGACGCTTTGTTTACGTTCGATATCTTATCACACAGGCAGGGGCGCCCAACCCGAGCTTTTTAATATAGGATTCAATTAAACCAATTCGTTTAATCAATTGAATGATCGACATTTTGAATTTTGTTTGGATATGATTGAGTTTGAATACAATGGTTGGCCGCAAAGGTTTGTTATTATTTAAGATTTCTTTTTATTTACGACAGAAATTGAAATGGAATCTGACTCTTCAGTAGAGCTACCAGAAGTTCTGGCCCAGAACACACCTTTAGCTCAGTGACAGATGTCAACTGGAGGATGGTAGTTAGCTAACTGAACACGAAAAAATTACCGAAGAAGATAAAATATCACTAATCACTCTAGCCTTGAACATTTTAACATTTTAAGTTCTCAGGAATTAGAGATGGTGGCAAAGAATTCCATTCCTGTAAAGTAAATGTTTGGCATTTCAATGAGAAATGGGTGGTAATACGCAACTTTCTGCTAGTGGAATAGGGTGAATGTAATAAGGTCGTGAAGCTCTTGCGCACTGGCCGAAATTAATTCTATCGAAGATAGAAAGACAAGCTACTATATCATTATCGGTGCTAGCAGCTTCGCAGCTTCTAATGAGGGAGCTTGCTGATTTTGCTTGTCCCAAACACCGCAAACCTGCGAATTCGATATAAATATGAACTTGATATCTTTACGCTTTCTTGAGGAAAATGATCATTCAAGACCCTTTTGGTTTTGATTTGACAGACAAACAGACTTTCGACTGAATGTTAAAAACTGTCTGTACAAGGTGGTGCATCCCTGCTCGTTATGTTTACAGTAGACAGATGCGGTGCACGTGTGCGCGGCGCGTGCGCAGTTCCTTGAACGGCGCGACTGACGGCCAGGAATGCAGGAGCTGCCATATTCTCATTAGAGGCGATGACATTACCGGTACTTCGGGGACTTATAATGATTTTATTTTGGAAATATGTCAGCATAGCATCTACTAGATTTTTTAACCGATATCAAAAAGAAGGACGTTCCATGTTCGACTCTAGGTATAATTTTTTTACGCAAAATAGATCTACGATTGACCACCAACTCGTCTGATGTTAAGCGACGGTGTGGCCGAGGATGAAGCTAGTTTTTTTTAAATTTAGTTAGGTAGGTACCTCATTCTACTAGGATCAGCTGTCGAAACTAGGAGATCCATGGATATTTTTTTGTGTAAGATTCCATATCTAGCTTGGTCCAGGTGGTTCCGTATTTTTTAACACTTTTGCTTTGGTAGTTTAATAGCCATCTCCAATTACAATGTACGAGAGAGTGTAGTCAATTGTTTCAGTTTTTAAAATTATGAATACTTATTTGATATCTGCTATGCAAGCCCATAATTAATTCTCTTTGAATCTCGTACTTATTATTATTCGTAGCATACAGTTGATTAATGGGTACCTACGGCAGACAGACAGACAACGCGGCCTCTGATAAGGGACGAAAACAATCATTTATTTAAGAATAAATTAAAATCACTGTTGTTACTGAAATCTTACTCAGAAATCTTAATCAATGATTTTCGAAATGGTAAATTTTAATTAAGTATTTACATGTATTTTGGCTTTGAAATCGTTATTGTATTTTTGACTATATTATTATACATTTTTCACCTATTTACGTTGACGTTGACATTGTTAAGTATTGAATTTTATTGTTATTTTATTGTTATTGACTTTTAACGCTATTTTTAACCGAATACTTCAGCAGAATGCTCTTTGTCCTGACATTTTGTACGCATAACGGCACATGTTATGCTACCTACCTATAGGTATACATTTTATTCCATCATTCAATATATGCATATATTGTGTAATTAATCCTAATAGTTGCTTAGATCATGCGTGTAAGCAGTCAAGCGCAAGAGCGCAATACTATTAATGAAAAAAATATGAATGGTTCCTCATCACTAAAGTTTAAGAGCCACTGCTATAGAAGTATAGTCGGCACTACAAAGGGCTAATTACCGACATTATATATAAAAATCTACATACAAGCTGCAGCATGCAGCCGCAAGGTCGCTTCAATCAGAAGTGGGATCCTGAATGAACCATTGTTGTCTCTGGCATGCAAATAAACAGACAATTAACGTAACAATAGCATTTATTTTAATGTTATTTATCTCTTAAATTATCGTAGTTATTGTAATAGAAGGAACACTTGAGCACCTACGGAATATTTTATAGTTGTAAATACTTAACTGAATATTATCCTATATACTATCACTGGAGGCGAACCATATCATACCATACCATATCATACATATCACCCTCCAATACCTCCTAACCATTTAATACCCTCTCCTTCCCATCTAACTCAAATTTGGCATCACACGACCTCATGGTTATTGTTGCTCTGGCTACCCCGTAAGGGAAGACAGGCGTGATTATATGTATGTGTGTATGAATATTATTCCCGGTGGCTGTCTGTAATCAAACTGCCTGTCTAGTTGAACCTCTACTGGTTTCCGTTTGAGCTGAAACTCTGCATGCGTATGTAAATCGGATGGTAATATATTATTATTCATGCATAAAGGCGATGTGAGGATGGAATCGGGATGTAGAGACTGAAACTTTCTAAAAGTTTCAGTCCCTACATCCCGATCCCATCATCACATCAGCTTTTCTGAAGACGGAGACGGAAGATTACTTACCACCGAAATTCTCACCATTCTTCTTCACCGAAATAGAGAATGTTGACTGGAACTCGCTGCTAAGATATTTGATTTTGTGCTCATATATTTAGTTGCGTTAAGCACTTTTCAATACACTTATAAAAGTTTGTGCCTAAAAAGTTTTTTTTAGATTATCTTGTCCCTATATTGAACATGCTTTCGGAAAGATTTGGCTGGACAGAAACATACAACGAAAGAGGAAAGGAAGTGACTTTCGTTGACCTTCGTTAGAGTGTAGCATAGGGCTATAAAGTTACAGGTAAGTACTTTCCCTTATCAATCGATATCGTCCACCGTCTTGAATAATTTATCGCGTAATCGTGTCGCTAAGTCACGTCTCGGCCTGGGTCGGTGTCTCACCAGGAAGTTACATATAACAGTGCGTATGATAATATAATAACACTTATATTGTAGGATAATACGTACGTACCCAATGATGTATTATACTTAAATAGGTTTTCCCGGCTCTGCGTGGCAAGCCTCAGTAAGGTAATCACCCGACTCGTCTTCAGTCGCGACACGTCGGGCAACGCTGTTAGACGCGGGTCGTGTCTTGTGAACAGTGACAATGCCATCTTGTGTGTTTAGAAAGTGCAACACTAAGATAAATAAGCCCAAGATAATAAAAGGTAAGATAATAAAAGGTAAAATATTTTTCTAGTAACGATATGTAGTTAGCAATAGATTGCAATTCTGACAAAGGTGAAATAAAAAAGATAGTACAATCGGGTATATTTTAAATAATATCGTTTGTTTTAGATCCTTACCGAGACAAAAAAAACATTTCCCGTAATTTTGACCAAAGTCCAAAAGCGTCCATGATATTATGTACCAGCGTCCAAGCTTCGTCCAAGCTTTCCCTCCGCTCCTAATACAATCTACGCAATAAGCCAAATAGCCGCCGTCACTCAAGGGTCACGCTCGCTTCGGGCACTAATTTACTTTCAAGTTATTTATACGTATTAAATACTTAACCTAGTTTGTTGGTAACAACCGGCTGATTTGTATTTAATCTTTGATTATGTTTTAAGCTGGGTGAACTGGACGATATTAGCGGATCAACAAGTTGAAATGGCAGTGGAGAGGGCACACGCAGATCTGACGGCCGATGAGGCTAAAAAGTTCTGGAGTTCTGAGTGGAGACCACGCACCGGCAAGCGTAGCGTAGGAAGATCAGCCACGAGATGGATTATGCCCGGCGGCGTGGCGTGGCGTTACAAGTAGCGGGAAGACGCTGGATGCGTTTATCGTAACCTCCAACGAACTTTTTCGTAATTAGCAACTGCTTTTACTAAAATTATTCTAATGCATGCGCATTTACAATTTTTTACAGCAATTTTAAGCATACTTTTTCGCAAAAAACGTACACTCCAGCATCCCAAATGTGGAATGTCCTTCTTCGGAAGGTTTTCCCGCCGAGCTTCAACAAAGAGCGTTTTAAAAATGGTCTACAAGCACCTCTCCGGGCTAGCAAATCAACAGTAATGCCACTAATGTTGCCGTTGTCCATAGGCGACGGCTATCGCTTACCATCAGGCGAGCCGTCTGCCTTTTTGCTGAACCTTTTAAATAGTAAGTTAGAATACATAAATCTCTTTTCTGCAGTCGGGTATTTTGATTTTCTTTTATTTTAAAGATACCTACTTGTTCAAATTAGAATCAAAATGACGTGTGCTTAAAGACAGTACATTTTTCAACCATTACGTTACGTAAACATAAACATATATGTAATGCTACATTGTACTACTTTGCTTTGTGTTACCATGGTAATTAAACAAGTTGGTCGGCGGCCCTTTGTTAACGCTGAAAGTAGGCTACCGCTAGCCTGCTGCAATCTGGGCAAGCTATTCACTCGAAAGCAATGATGATACGTAGATAGGTTTTCACCGACTCTGTGTGATAAGCCTCAAGTAAGGTAATCGCCCGACTCTTCTTCAGTCGCGAAACGTGGGCAACGCTGTTAGACGCGCGACTTGTGAACAGTGACAATGCCGTCCTATGTGTTTAGAAAGTGCAAAGCCAAGATAAATAAGGCCAAAGATACTAAAATCTAAAACGCTTTTTGGAGCTTATCCTCGAAAGTGCTGAGAACTGAGATTTGCCATACTTTTGTATTCAATGAGTATAACATCTCTATAAATAAAATCTCATTGCTCAAAAGTAGGTAAACTCTTTGTTTCTCTACATGTTGCAATCTGTGTGTCTTTAAACCGCGATTGAAATTTTTCTCTAGGCAAGCGCGCTCCATCGTAGATCATAACATCAGGCGAGTCAAGCAGCAAGCCTGTTTACGAATAAAAATTATTAAAAATATAAAGGAAACTGTTATAAAATAACAGGCGTTTTACATAAATAAGTTCCGCCCATGAAAACACCATAAGCAAATACCACTCCCGTATGACGTCGCTAGAAGAAATCCGAGTGCCTACCACACGACATCATTAGGGTTGTCGCAAACGAGCGTTGGGATTAATATTTTGTTAACAAATCCGGGAGAGTACGAGTTTCACTCGCACACCGAGGCTTCCGTACTCCTATGCATTACACAATACATGAACATTGACACCAGGGATACTTACGTAAAATGTGCTAGTTTTATCTAAGAATATTTGTAAATTCACATATTTTCTACAGTAGGAAATAGGAATAGCCTGATAGGCTAGGGTAACATAAAGTAACCAGTGGCTAATTTACACTTTTGCCACCAGTAGGCTATTAAATTTTTGCCGCACCTAATGATCTTGAAAATCGATACCCAGATACCTTTAAATGACCACCTACAAAGATGAAAACTACACCTATATATAGTTTAAAACATTTTTGTATATATATTATGTAAAAAAAAAAAATTTGGACCAAAATTCCCGCCCCCTAAAATCTGCCGCCCTAGGCTCCAGCCTACTCAGCCTGCTGGTAAATCCGCCACTGATAATATCAAATTCAAGTAAGTAAGTGTTACATACCTATTTATTTTCTTATACAAGAGATTGTTTATGTCATATGACACCAACCACCACCGAAACGTTCATTTGTAATATTTAGTTTCTTATTTTGTGAAATCCACAAGGAGGAGATAATCTCGCAAAAAATAAGAAATTATAGTCTCATTTTTTAAAGAATTATTTACGCTTTTATTACTTTACTACTTCACATCATAAGTAAAGTGAAGATAAATGAATTAATCTTGAATATTTAATTATTTTGTTAACACATTTCGTCTTTCATTGTTGACCTATGACGTCCTAAATCTATGCTTGGAACTTATTAGTGTTAAAATCCAAGTCACAGCAATCGCACAAGTTAATTATCACGTAAATGATGATGTTGGGGGTAGGTCCCCCAGCCCTAAAGCCGACATAATTGATTCCCACCCCGACCCGGCCCTGGTGTTGGAATGCGGCCTGTAGCGCGCGCAGGGTTACAAAACTCATTTACCAGTACTGTACCCGCTATGTAGGTATGTAACGCTTTTACGTGTGAATAAAATTACATGACGTAGATACAGTTAGCGACAAAATCACTTCTCGACGAGTGAGATTTTTTTTATTGGGTTTCGTGCTACATGCGGCGAGAAATTTAAGGGAACATTTTTTTTACCGACTTCCAATAAGAAGGAGGTTTTCAATTCGACTATATGTTTTTTCAACCGACTTCATAATAGGAGGAGGTTATCAATTCAACCAATTATATTTAAATATTTATATATATTATTACTCCGTCATTCGTGAACCAATTTTTGTGTTTCTAGAATTGGTGTATAGAGAAAGCTCCCTAGTGGGACCCATAATTATTGATGATTCTTTTTTTTTTTTGTTTGGTAGAGGTTGTCTCTTAATTTTTTTTTCAGAATCAGTTCGGTACTTTGGATTTTATAACAAAATAACTGAAAAAATTACATCCAAGTAAACGAATGTCGTTTTTTTTCAGTTTTTTATACTATAATTATTATTTTTGTAGCCAATTCAGGTATACATTGTAAGTGACCACAATATTTGCGACAATCTTAGATTATAATATTATCATGTCAGTATGTAATACGATTACGTCAACTAGGTAGATTTACTATGGACAAACGGTCTGACTATATTATATAGGTAGGTAGGTCCAGAGAGGTCTATCGTCGAATTAAACTAAGCTGGACAACGTACGAGAAACTCAAAAGCGTCTTTTCGTCCAATATACTTCATTGCTTTAGATGCAAAGCTTACGACCAGTGTGTGTTAATAGTTTAACAGTACGGCACTGAACTGCGGTCATTCACTATGGATCTTATAAGGAAGTTCAAGATCACGCTACAAGCTATATAGAGTGCTACGCGCGGAGTCTCTCAAGAGATCCCATAGAGTAACTCATATTTAAGAGACCCGTAGACCTACGAAAGTCACTGACAGTGACAGCACAGCGGCTTAGCAAGTTGAAGTGGCAGTGGGCAGGGCACATAGCACGTACAACTGATGCCGATGGGGCTGAAAAGTTCTCTAGTGGAGAGCACGCACCGGCAAGCGCGGCATAGGAAGACCAGGCACGAGATGAACAGATGAACAGTGGCGGGAAGACGTTAGATGCAAGCCGCTTCCAATCGGTCTTTTTGCAAATCCATGGAGGAGACCAATGTCCAGCAGTGGACTTCTTATGACTGAGATGATGATGATATAATACTCTTAATGTCTTTAATGATGCGCTTCGTTGCTGCTTCACCAAGCATGAAATCCAAATGTATGTTCATGATCAGAGACTACGTTTCAATATCCTTTCTGCCTAACCCCGAGTATGAGCCACAGATAATCTTTTGGAAGCGGTTCAGGTTTGATAGACATTCAGGGCACGTCTCACGCTGCAAAGGAACGGGAATGGGACGAGATAGCATTAACTTATTCGTGAAATGATTGTGGAAACATAGAAATGGTGGCAGCATGGACGAGGTAAGAAAAGAAAGAAGAAAGAAAAAGCAGAAGAAGAAAAAGAGAGAAAGTAGGTAATTTTTTTATGGGGCAGGAAGCTGACAACAAAATGATTCTTCATTAGATCTCATCATCGCTTCCCATTAGGTGAGATTGTGGTCAAACGCAGGCCTAGTTTGTCATAAAAAAAAAATATGTTTGACTACGAGATCGGCTATTCGTATTTATGATCCGAAATATATTTTAACCGACTTCCAAAAAGAATGAGGTTCTCAATTCGACTGTATGTTTTTTTTCTGTATGTTTATTACGTGATCACGCCGCCAATTATGAATTGTTTTTGATGATTGTTTTTATTTGGTAGGCAATACCTCACAGGTAGTCCCATGTATTTTTTTTTATCAAAATCGGTTCAGTACTTAAAAAATGCCATCCAAGTAAAAGAAATGCGTATTTTGAAGTCAGTTTTTCAGCATTTTAAACTATAGGTAAATATTACGAATCTTACTTTCCCCAATCCGTTATGTAGAACTGGCTGATTCCAGATGTTTTAGGTACCTACTTCTTTTTTTACCGTCCAAATGTTTGATTCGCATTAGGTTTCTGTTTTGTTATACCCAGAAACCTTCTTAGTTATACAAGTTCGGTTATCGATACACCAATCATTAGGTTAGGTTTCTGTTTATTATACACATCAATTTTCTCATTTACAAATGTTCGGTTAACAGACGGGGATCGACGCAAATGGCCAAGAACGCAAAAGACCATTTGGACTTATGCTTATTTGAAAAATATTTACGTACAGCCCACCGCTCACATGAGGGGTCGGCTGTGCTGATGTCCCCCACTGGGGGACAACACCATAACTTTTTACATTGTTCCCATTGTCCACCACTGGCACACAGTGAATCGGTAAAAATGACAAGACCCAAAATATCTAGTCTGAAATCCAGTTGTAAATCAAAGGTGTTGTCAAATGAGTTTTCGGGATTTTGATACTGTTTTGAAAAAAAAATAAGTTTCGTTTTCGGGGAAATAGTATCCGATATTTCATAATTAGAACCATAGATAGGTTATTAAATATATATAGATAGGACTCTTGATTACTGTTGAACGTAGGCCTCTCTCATTGAACGCGACTTGATTCAATGTTTATTTCTGCTTCCAGTTTTATTGCCTTATATGCATAAATCGTCGCTTAATGTCTCAGGACGTCCTACACTTAGCTGGTCGACATTGTGTTCTCCATTCTAGGACAGTCTATCGCCAACATACAGTACAAGAGAAAGATAAAATGAAAAGTGCTCAAAATGATTAAATAATTGAGTCCAAAATTCAGAATACTCATCTATCCCTTTGTGGCATTCCACATGGTGATGTCATTTAGGGGAAGCCCGAGGTCATGGCATGGCGTCATACGTTTTATTTGATTCGAGGGGCTCTTCGCGAATGTCGACTATTTTCACAATCTCTACGATATTAACGTAATTCGTATTTGTCTATGGTTCTTGTTCTACTGACCTCGGAGTAGCAGTTGATTAAGGTCTGCAAGTTGTCAAAAGTTGCCAGTGAAAATGTCCACCGGTAATTTAATTGTGCCCACCCTGTGCATGATTTATCAAAGTGAGCTTTATTGTAATCAAACATGGTAACCCAGAGGCAGTATGAAAACGTGGAATCTTTCCAGATATTCTGTAACAGTAGCTGTGCACCTCTCGGTGTTACCTGCGCACTGATGAAAATCGGTGTTGATGATGATGATAAAACATAGTTTATATCCATGTCTAGGCCTTAAAGAATCTCTTTGCCAAATTACATAACTATTGGTTCAGCAGTTTAGCCGTGAAGAAGAAACGAACAGAGAGACAGACGACATATACTTGCTTTCGCTTTTCGCGCTTTAGTCCAATATCACAACGTCCTACTCCTTGTATCTTGATAATCTCATGATTGATTCTACTTACATTTGAAATTTTTGTTTCAAATCGAGTAGTAAATGTTTCTGCCAAAGATTATCAGAATCTGTCGGTAAATATCTTAAAATTTTCTGTGAAAAAGTGCGAGGCGACCCGTGCACCAACTTGATAGCACAGCCGGTTGTTCGTAGGGACTTTTCCACTCAGAGAGACTGCGTCCATTTTCCTTCTTCGTCATCTTTCTACTTCGTCCACCTTCCTGCTTCATCCGTTTGCTTTCATAAAACAGTAAAACAAATATCGCCATCATCATCATCTTAACAACAAGAAATTCACTGCTGGAGATAGGCCTCCCCATGAATTTCCAAAAATACTGTTTCGAACAACAACAACGATTCTAGAACATACAACGGTTGGTGGCTGGAAAACCAGGTATCATAACATTATATTCTATATTTTTAGGTATTTCACATATTGAAATAAGTATCTAATATATTATAACAACAAATAAACTGTAAAAACTGTTAAAAAATTACACACATTCGACGGGATTTGAACCCGCATTATCCCGATGGGGGCAATTCAGTTAATCAAAACCGATCCGTAACTGAACCTTTTGCGAAGCATTTCCTGTCGGCTGCTATCATTTTTTGATTTAATAACGAGCGAAGGACGTGTCACGTTTCATCAAATGTGTCAATTGTATGACTTAAAAGTGACTGAATCAATGAAAAGATGGCGGCCGATGGGAAACGGTTCACATATGGTTCAGCTACAGAGCGGTCTTGAATAACTGAATTGTCCTGGGGCCCAATTCAGTTATTCAAGACCGCTCCATAGCCGAACCATATGTGGAGCGTTTCCCGTTGGCTGCCATTTTTTTTTTTGATTCAGTCACTTTTATGTCATACAATTGATATATTTGATGAAACGTGACACGTCCTTCGCTCGTTAATAAATCAAAAAAAGATAGCAGTCGACAGGAAATGCTTCGTACAAGGTTCGGCTACGGATCGGTTTTGAATAACTAAATTGTCCCCCTGGTTTAGCATTTTGGCCAAAGTGGCAAAGGCAAAAATATAAATAAATTTGTAGATAATTATCATGACAGTTTTTGTAAGGGATTTTTGTATCAATTCAAGATATCTCTTATCGAGTAGTTAAACTGCCAGGACAGCATTTACTGGCTCAGTTAGTATTTAAATATCTTAGTTAACAATAAAATGCACAACCTTACGAGTGTGTAGGCTACCTAGGACCATAAACAACATAGTATAGTGGTAGGGTAGGACGGATTGTCCGTTCTGCGTTAAATACGATGTTGTCAGATAGCGACCCGCTGTGTGAATATGCAAATAGGTACAGGTACCGTTCGCAGAAAAGTTAGGTGAACAAGAAGAGTCAAACAAAAGTTAGTGAATACGTAGCCGTAAATAATACATTTTTTGACGTAATGAGATTCAATATGTAATAATTCACAGTGATAAGAACAGCGCATTGCCACACAGGTTTTAAAACTTCGAAGTCCTCAGTTCTGTGTGGCATTGGAGCGGTACAGTGTGTAATTTTTTTTATTAAGTATAAAACTATGTACACGTTATCTTGCAAGTAAACAATTTGATTTGATAAGAGCAAGGGAAAAGAGGCGAGCGGGTTGCTATGCTTTGTCTAATTTAGGATGATAATTTTGTCAGCTTACGCTTATAAAGTTTCGTATTTTTTTAGTTAAAATGCCATACATATAATATCGGTACTTTATGGACGGGTACCGCCCCCTTATTGATGTGCCACGCACAACGAACAACCACAGACTATAAAAAATTCGGTTATTTTGTTTTTCTTATAATAGCAAAATATATTATCGTGAGAATAAAGATATAATATCAACAAAAAGTTTTTTGCCATCGGTACTTTAGAACAATGCATCTGCTAAACACCTGTTGGTTGTGCCGTTGTCTGCCTACAACGGAATCTAGGTTTAGATAGTGCTTATATTATCTACCTAAACGCCCTTGAGGCGCAGCGAGAACAAATATTAGTAGCTGTGGTGTTGCCACTGCTATCTCACGAAAAGCAGGCAACGATGATAGCCATCACGCACCGGCACCGCAGCGTTGGAAGACCAGAAACAAGGTGGACAGATGATATTATACCTACAAGTGGCAGGAAGACGCTGAATGCAGGTCGCTTCCAACTGGTCTTTTTGGAAGTCCATATGCAGCCTATGTTTAACTGTGGGCTTCTAGTGGCTGATAGATAATAAAATCACGATCGAAGTGATATATTTCTGTGGTGGAGAGAGAGGTAGATTCCTAAGTGAGTTTGGGGTTTTAATTAAGAATAGTTCTATCAGTAAAAGCATGGTGTCAGAGTACTTTATAGTCAGTTATTTAATCATTTTATAGTTTAAAAAACTGAAACAACCGACTTCAAAGTACGCTACTTCGTTACTTGTAATATTAGAAAGGATTAGGATACATAAAGTTCATATCATCATGCTCAGTCGGGTAATAATTAAACAAAACGCTCAATCGTCGAAGTAACTCTATTTTCACCTTATACACATTGGATGAGGAGTAATAAAGTTTTACTTTTACTAAATCCTTCACGTTTGTAAACTTTTTAAAGAAACCTCTCTTCACCCGCTCGTTTATTTTCTTGTCAAGAATGAAATATGTCATTGAATGTCAAATGCTCCGTCTTCGAAGATTAGAAAACGTACAGATGTTTATACGATAATCCTTTACATTTGATACTTTTTCAAAGAAAAACGTGTAAGTGGAACTCTGCGATTCTATAATCTGATGCACTTCACTGAGGAATACAATGAAAATTTTCATTTATAGATATTATTCAAAAAGCAATAAAGCAATGTCTATAAAATAATTATGGGACCGACTAGAGACCTTTCTCTTTAAGTCAATTCAAGAAACACAAAAATTGGTTCACGAATGACGGAGTAATCGTTGAACAAATATAAAAAAAAAACATACGTATCGAATTCATAACCTCCTTCTTTTTGAAAGTCGATTAAAAAGTCAAACACGTCAACCACCTGATGGGTTGTCCAAGCAGCCTTAGTCAGTTACAAGTCTAGGCTAGTTGTGCTTATCATCTCGGTCCACACCATCACTTAACATATTCAGGTGAGCTGTAGTCAAGTAGGTATTACCCCACAGATGGTCAAATGCCTAATCTATGTACCAAAAAATTTTATACAAACTTTCGCAAAGGAAAGAGCGTGCACCCATTTCTACGTTTTCTAAGACACTTCAAGTTTTTATTTAAGTATTTTAACTTCCGCCGCTTTTAAAATGAGATCCAATTGCTGATATCTCAACTGGCTGCTTTTAATCAACTTTCATCCTTTCTCCAGCTAATCCTGGTTCATACAAAAGATGACAATAAGTCCTATTTCAGTGCACAGAGCATCTTGGATGATCTTAATCCAAATTGGAGCCAGTCATCCCTTTCCGCCGGGGTGGCTCCTTGAATAATCCCTTCGAAATAATTTTATCATCCTGTTGGGGGCGGATTAAGGGATGGTGGTTGGGGGGTAAAATATTTACCTGTGCAGCATCATAACATTTGTAGCATTCTACAAATGTTATGATGTTGCACATGATGATGTTGATGATTGGATAAAAGTGCCATTGCACTTTTATCCAATGAAGTTTTCATAATTTGTATACATATTGAGTACGATACTTACGACGCTTTTAGCCTCTGATATATTTTTATAGCTAAGTATTTTATGTTCAACATGGTATTGTTTTAGTGGCTGATGGACTGAGAATTATGGATCAGTCAGTCATCGTTACTTCGGTCGGTTTGGTGAAAATATAGACTTTTTCTTGTAGGTAAATAATTTGCATAAGTCATGGTATGGAATAAACAGCATTATACACAATAGAACAACGATTTATTGGTACCACAAGAAGGTCATAGATTGATACTAAAAAAATATTGGTTCAAATGACAATATTATGGCTAAAAGCAATTTATTTCAAACAATATTCTTAAACAACAGTAACAAAACAGAGGTGACTTATTGACGGTTGTGTGACTGATGTGAAAGTTATAATAAAATCAGCCTAATCGATCTCAATCAGTCATTGAACTGAAATGTATGTACCTAATTGAAAAATAAATGAATTGTATTGTATTGTATGTCTGATCGATTTCAATTATATAAACGTAAATATTTAGGTGCATGTATTTGTACCCCTGTCTGTGGAATGATTGTTCCCAACCACATGAGAAAACCAACTAAATAAAATTTCATTTAATTGTTTTTTTTTATTAACAAGAGAAATATACATGCATAAAAAAAATACCCGACTGATAATTCTTGTAAAACAATTGTTTAAAGTTCCGTGATGGTTACGAAGGAGTGCATTTTTATTTTAGCTAGAGTTTAAAAAAATTAGCATATGACACTCACAAAGTAAAAATGAATCGAATGACACCTCGCACATCAAAATTTGTCAAGCCGTTTGGTTATAGGAGGTAATATAGAAAAATACATATTATTATCCACATACTCGCACTCGAAAAATATAAATAAATAATAAAGTAGTTTATTTGAACAATTTAGATGATAATTACAATAGTAAAATACATATAAACTTTACTTTTTGCTCAGTTGGGTAAAAAATTATGACTTGATCGAAGATCTTCTTAGGTATGGTTCAAGAAAAATATTTCACCTGGTTTTGTGTTAGCGGTTTCCAATATTTTCAAATTATTGATATTGTTCACCTGCACCGCAACCGTGGCATCCTTAATACCTCCCTGCATGTAAAGCTGGCATTGTTACTTTCGTCCGTCCCCGTGAAACTACGTGGAATGATGGCGGAATTATTCATATTTTGTCATATTCGGACTCTAATTGGACTGTCCGTTTGTACGTTTTGGGTTTTATGGTGACGCAAACTAGCTGGGGACATATTGGGGACTTTTATGACGTCATTATGTCGAAGGGGTAGGGGGCGTTAAGGGCTGGATTCATAGGTATCTGGCGTGATGTGATGTTAGGATGTAATTAAATATACACGCCTAGTCTGGAATGAAAACTGGTTGTCGAATGAAGCTGCTTGAAGATACTTCTAAGGGCAATAATTTTATTACTATAATTATAGTTTAATAAACTGAAAAAGCCGTTTTGAATTTCTTTAAAATCAGATCAATAGTTTGGTTGTTAAAACAAAATAGCTGGAAAAAATATGTCATACAAATAAATGAGAGAACGTATTTCGTAGTCGGTTGTTTCAGTTTTTTAAACTATAATAATTAATAAAACATTTTTTTGTATGTAATTATTAGTATTTTACTTATTTATTTACAATTTTTTTTTTTTTTTTTTTTACTATACTTATAAATATAAACTAATAAAAAATAACATAAATACTGTAAAAAACTTAAAACTAGGGTGCCGCCGGCAGCGGGGCGGGGCTCAAGCTGCCGGTGGTAGGAGCTACAGAGAGAGGAACCACCTGAAAATACGTGCCGTGTCTAGGATGTTTGCCTTCTGTATCCGACCCTTGACCCAACCATCGAGCGAGAGCCTCTTGAGATGCTGGTCGAGGCTCTTCGCTATGACACCGTTCACCGAAACGACTATCGGGACAATGATCGTCGAGTCAACATCCCACATGGCGGTTATCTCGTGAGCCAAGTCAAGGTACTTGCTGAGCTTGTCAACCTTCACGAGATTGTCATCATGTGGGATGAGAATGATTAGTTATTATTAACGTATTACAAGCAAATCCAGGTGAAGCCGCGATACGTGTGACAAAATGGCGTCGGCGGCGCCAAACTTGCGCCATTTTGTCAGCTGTTTTAAATATTAATCATTCGCGCTTGTTTTTATGAAGTTATCGCTCGGCAGTGAGGCGCTGCTTTATGGGAATATTTAACCGACTGTACGGAACGAGAGAAATGTTTCGTGGAATAAAAATGTTTCATGTCTATCTCTAACGGTGGAAATCAACGCGCGCAGCTATCTCTGTCTCGCACCACAACCTTTTTAAACATATAAAATAAGTAATTGGTTAGGGGTTTTCTTTATGTAGAAATAGATTTACGCTTGATCGCTAACTCGCCTGATATTAAGCGACGTTGCGGTCTACGATGGAGCGCGCTTACCTAGAAGAAATCAATTCACTCGCGATTTAAAGACACCCAGATTATATCTATCGGGAAACACCCACTGAGGAAGCATGTAATCGTTGCCGCCATCCCTGTTTTCTGAGACCTACAATCTTGGAATTTTCAAGGCTAGAGTGAATAGATATCTTCTAGATCGACGAGCTCCATCCTCAACCACACCGTCGCTTAACATCAGGCGAGTTAGTGGTCAATCGTAGATCTATCTTCTATAAAAACAAAACTTCTATAAAAAAAAAACACAATCTAGTAGTCCGCACGATGAAAGTGGAATTAAAGTTAAAATTTAAAGTAAAGTCCCGACGTGTCGTGACTGAAGACGAGTCAGACGATTACCTTACTTGAGGCTTGCCACGGAGAGCCAGGGATAACCTATCTACGTATATTACATCTTTAATTTTACAGGTATTTTTAAACTACAATTATTATTTCAATAGCTTCTGTAAATAAACTCTCGATAAAACTCAATAATTGTTTGAGTCAGATCCCTGCCTGCGTCGTTCCCTCTATATATACATTGGCACAGTTTTTACAGACACATGAAACATTCAGGAGTCCTGAATCGACGTGAATCGAATCCGAATTGAATCTGAATTGATTACTGCCGCCGCGATGCGGAATACCTACTATATTGAATGTCTGGATTGGAGCTCTGGAACTTTCGATGTGTCTAACTCATTAAAACGGAATTAAAATATATCATCATCATTTCAATCCTTATCGATCCACTGCTACTTAAGCCTCTTCTTTGTCACACATTACATAGCGATATCGATCCACATTCTTGATGCGTACTGCACAGGAATGGAATTCTTTGCCGCCATCTCTCGACGAGCTCCATTCTCGGCAACTCCGTCGCTTAACATCAGGTGAGTATGTGGTCAATCGTAGATCTATCTTGTATAAAAAAAAAACATTATTAACATAAATAGTTCCCTAATTTTATTGGAAGTTGTTCACTTATTTTAAAATAACATGTCAACAGGACTTCTGTTTACAGTTTACCTCATCAATGTTTTTGAAAATATGTAATCTCAGAATTAGGGCAACACTGAAGAGGGAACTAATTTCAGAATAGGAATGAAATTTTTATAACAATTTCGTTAGTTTTTTTAATTTTTAGTTATTTTTAATTTATAAACCGTTTTTTTTTTGTTTATAAGATTTAAGTTTTTAACCAAAAAAAGTTTTTTAAAATTCTGTTTTGTATTATTCCTGTTACGAAATTAGTAATTTTATGAATTAAAAGATTTTAGAATGGTCCGATTGAAATTTCATCAAAATCGGTTCAGCAGTTTGGTTTTTAAATCAAAATTGCGCACTGTAACAAACGACTTGGTTGTTTCCGTCTTTTAAACTATAAATAAAATTAATTATTGGGTTTGATCCCCACCCAAGACAAACATTTATATGATGAGCAAGGATGTTTATTCTGAGTCTGGAAATTTCTATGTGTCTTAGTGTATTTACAAAAATACAGCATATATGTATTCTATTAGCCATGTAGTTTCCATAGTACAAGATTTGTTAAGTTAGAGCTAGATGGTGTTATGTAAAATGTCCGCCAATATTTATTTTTTAATTATTCGCTGCCAGCATTGCTTATTTCATTAGCGAAACATCCCCAACAAAACTAATAGATACTAAGTGTATATACTCTGTGGCCGGCTCGCACTTGACCGTTCTTATTTTAAGCCCCGAGAGGCCATGTGGCTCGGCACAACAAACAACAAAAGAATCTCAGAGAAAGTAAAAATAAAATCTTGCATACAGGGTGGGTCTTTTAAAGATTTTAAAAAAATATTTTGTATATTTTGATAAAGAATTTACACCGGATATTTCGGATAAATTAAATTGAGCATGCTTTTAAGAAAAAAAAAAAATAAGAACTATGACTATACCTCTACTATCTAGACTTTAAGACTACATAAAAAAAAACAACTTTAAAATATATAAGTACTTAAACAGAAAACAAATAAAATAAAAATTTATTCAAAAAGTCCACTGGTAGCGGGAAAATAATATACTAAGTTTATAGTTTAAGGCGCCGTCGGTAGCATATCCTCTGTCTTGCTCTCACATACCTGCAAAAATAGAGTTCGGAAATCGAGTATACAAAATAATGGCAAACAGCGTTTATAACGCTTTTCTTAAATTGCCAAAATTTTCTGCGAAATATTAATTTTCATAAAACAATATAATTGTACAAATATAGCATCGAAAATAAGAAGTAGTATTAAATAGCATTTTTGGGAAAACTGAAAAACACAAATGCTATTTAATAATACTGTTTTGAAATTAAATGAAATCTTAAGCAAGAGTTTGCAATGCCTACTTTTCTCTATTTATTTGAACAGTAGATATTTTTTATTCAAAGTATCCGAATTTATCCGACTGCAGGAAAGCAGTTTTTGCAGTCTAACAGTGTATATGTATTTTTATAATATATTTGTATATAGATAAACAATTACATAGTCAGAATAAATATTATATATAGAATAGAAATAAATATACCTATAGATTGGTACACTTCGGTTCCAAATTCAACAATATCTATATTATTATGAATTAAGATAATATTTAGGTAGATACTTGTATTATGGTATTTTCTGTAAATATTTCGCGACACCCTTTATAGTGAGATCCGGAGGGCCTCCCAAGCCGGACATCGAACCCGCACATCTGCCGCCGCCGCACCACGCGCCGCGCCGACACACCGTCTGCGTCACTCGACAACCGACGACCCTATACTTATAAATGTACGAAGACTTTAGGTAGGTACCGCTTGCATGTTCAATAAAAGTGACTTTGAAGCGATTCATTCGAGTTTTTGGAATATCAACCATGTAACGATTACGGTTTTGGTGCATTGCAAAAAAAAAGGCAGGGTAGAATATATTTCTTGTTCTCTCTTGTCATTTTTAACTGATTTCCATAAAGAAGGCATGTTTGTTCACCGATTTCTTCACCAATTGTGACTTGATTTTGATGTTCCCTTTTTTGTTTGGTCTAGTTTGTTTGGGTTATACTTAAATTTTATCAAAATCGGTACAATACTTTGATTTTTATAACAAAATAACTGGGAAAATGTCATCCAAGTAAACGAATTGCGTCTTTTGAAGTTGTTTTTTTTTCAGTTTTTTAAATTATAATTATTTCTATCAGACTTTAAGAAGCACGAAAAAGTGATATCGTACGAAATTCGAACGAAACGCTTTTATTTAATTTTTACATGTGCACTGACAAAATTTTAAGCTTCCTGAATCTGTTTTCTTTCTTCCTAGATCCATCTATTGGAAGGCAAAGCTGGCTATGCGGAAGATGGTTTTATTTTATTATTTAGAAAACGTTTTTAGCAAATATTATCAAAATAGGTTATTAAATTATAACGTCTCAGCAAACTTCCCCCAAGTTTTGGGGAAAATACCCCTGTACTCTAAAATCCCCGCCGACAAAAAAATATGTAAATATAAGCCTCTACATCAAATTTCGTAAAGATAGGTTGAAAAATACGACCTCTACGCGAGTTACATCAAACATTCGGATAGAAGAAAGAAAATTTTGCTAGTTCACGTAGAGACCTTTGTTCGCTTCGCTCACTCGCTCAATAAAAAATACGAAAGTTTGTTTGTCAAAAAATATACCTACTCCAAAGTACATATAAATCGTTGAACTATACTCTTATAGTATATCTTCACGTTACTCCCAAAGGAATTAAGATGGTTCATACTTTGAACATCAAAATTATCTTTTATCAAAAATAATCTTTTTTTGGTAAATTGGCTAGGATTTCTTCATAAAACATAGATTACATTTGTCATAGGAAAAAATCTATGATGGAGCAGGAATATTATTATTAAAAACTGATTCATATGAAAAAAAAACGGATTTCGGGATTTTGTGCAAAATTTTAAAAGCGCGAGGGTTTCAAAAAATATCTCCGTTCTAATCCAAGTTTCCGATTACTGCGGTATCTTCTCTTTCAAAGCTCAAGGAAAAGCTTACTTTTTTCAAATTATTTCATTGCTGGTTTTCCTCGTAGGAAATTGGCTCCTGTAATTTTTGTTATGTTTGATAATTATATTTAGTTTTTTAAGTAAGTTATTTTAAGCGCTGGAGAGAGGGGCGCCACCGTCAAGTTTCTGCCCCGGTTCGAAAAAAATCATAAAATCAAAAAAACCATATTCTGCCTTTCGGCGTGCAAATTACAATAAACTACAGCTAAGTATTACAAGATTAACAGTAACTAACTTAGACAGGCACTTACATAGACATAATATAGGTAGTATGTGCATAACACGTTTCGACTCACTTTGAAAATCGTAGATTCGGGGCTGAACACAGACCACACAGCCTGTGTGGTCTGTGGGGCTGAAGCTACATAAAATTAAACATCTAAGCTAAAATATTTGAACGTCAGTACAAAATATAGCATCTGGATGAAAGAATTTATCAATAAATAACATAATTTACTCGTGTTAATTACTGTTACCGTGGGTAACTTTGAATATGTATGCATAGTTTTTTATCGAATGTTCTGGACGTTTTCTCCCAAAAATTAATACTCAAATTACTTAATTAATTAATTAGCAGTTTTATTTTAATAACCATTATTCTTTTGGGAAAACAAGCGATAACATCCAAGAAAACCTATGTACAATGTTTGAGGGGTATTCAAACTTACCTACGGTGACAGTAATTGACACGAGTGAATCACGTTATTTATTGCTGTATTATTTTATCCAGATGCTATATTTTGTACTAACGTTCAAAGATTTTGGTTTAAATAGCCCTATATGAGCATTTCTTTGGTAGATAATTTGTAAATAATGTTTAATCAAGAATGGGTGGAGAATAAAAGCTTATACGTCGATGTAATAACAAGTATCTATATTAAAAGAAAAACAAAATACCCGACTGCAGAAAAGCGGTGTTTGTAAGCTAACTTACGATTTCGTTACGCTTGATATACGCTATTGAGTGCACGTTTTTTTTTGTGAGAAAGTATAATATAAAATATTTTAAATACGCATTCTTTAGAATTATTTGAGTAAAATCCCTTATTTATGGAACGAAAAAGTCCATTGGAGTATATTTTGCTTTTGCGAGAGTCGTATTATTATTATTAGAAAAAAATATAGCCTATGACACTTAGGAAGTGAAGAAGAATCTAACGACACCTTGCACATTAAAATCGGTCCAGCCGTTTAAGCTGTAAGAGCTCATATAGAAACAAACATAAGTACATACACTCGAAAAACACTCTCCTTCTCCCGCAGTCGGGTAAAAATGCTCGATAAATTTATAGTTATATGTTTAGAGTACACATTTAGCTCAACTAATAAAATCTACTTCCCGCAGCTCAACGCGGTATTTCTCGGAAGGTACTTCAGCTCGAGTATTCCGTCCGTGCTCGCACGAACCGCTTACGTAAATACGTACATAAGTACTGGCAGAAGTGACAGACAAGCAAATATTCTAAACAGATTATATTGCAGATCACTGCGAGTTGAAACATCATACGTGACTAATTTATTTGGTACTTCATCGTCATCATTCAGCTATAAGAAGTTCACTGCTGGACATAGGCCTCTCCCATGGATTTCCAAAAAAACCAGTTGGAAGCGGCCTGCATCCATCGTCTTCCCGCCACTTGTATGACGCCCCTGTCTGTTTAAACAACAATAATTATACATATATAAACAATACAGTTATGTAATCAAAATATTAAAACTAACTTATATATCTAGTGTGTTTCCGCTTCGAAGTTTTCAAGCTGGCACTCTTGCCCACTTCGAAGTCTTCAAGCTGGTACTCTTGCCCACTTTGAAGTCTTCAAGCTGGCACTCTTGCCCACTTCGATGTCTTCAAGCTGGTGCTCTTGCCCACTTCGAAGTCTTCAAGCTGGTACTCTTGTCGACACGTGTTTCACCTCTTCACGAGACATCTTCAGGACTTCTCGACTCTTCGAGCTCTTGCACGGGAATATACTAGATACAATAGGTACTATCAAAAAGCACGCTTACGATCAAAAAACGAAACTGAAGCACTAGCGATTTAAAGACACTCAGAATAAATCATATTTGCTTCCCTAAACCAGAAGATATTTACTAAACTTTTCTTTTACAACTTTCTCTGTAAATAAAACCTACTTATGCACGTTCCGAATATAATCTCCATCCTCACACAAATTTAAAACAACTTGCAAATATAATGCTAATTTATTACCTCGGAACAAAGAAAAAAGTACTTTTTTATTCATATCGGGAACTACCTACATATTATGTAAATCTTTTTGTATTTTATATGTAATGTATGTAAATTTCACCGTCCAGATCCCGAGTAAGTTTTGTGGGCGATAGGAAAATGTGAGATATATTTCTTCATATAAAAAAGAACACCTGTTTTCTATTAGCCTCTAGGTAGAGTAGACTGGTACTTACAATAATCATCATCTTCATCATCATCTCAGCTATAAAAAGTTCACTGGTGGACATAGGTCTCTCCCATGGACTTCCAAAAAGACCGATTAGAAACGGCTTGCAACAAATGTCTTCGCGCTACTATTGTATGAAGTCTGTCCATCTCGTGACTGGGCTACCTACGCAGCGCTTACCGGTGCTGGTACTTATAATAAAAGAATAAAATTGGTAGGGTTAGTTTGTAGGTTTTTTTGTAGGGGTGGGAATCTTTGGATAGGCATTGAGAAAAACCTTTGAAAGTTATTCAACTGCTCAATGTCGTGCTCCGAATTTAAGGACAATGTTTATAGCAAAGTTGATGTTATAAATTTAAAATGAAGTTTATATCGAACGCCCATGTAGTGCCCTGTAACTGTGGGGAACTCCACTCTTGAAGTTGTCGACAAATACGTCTACCTAGGACATACAGTCCAATTAGGCAGATAAAAAAATGTAGCTTATGGCTCTTTGGAAGTAAAGACAAATTTAACGACACCTCGCAAATCAAAATCGGTCAAGCCGTTTAGGCTATATGATGTAATATAGAAACTTACATACATACACCCGAAATTTAAAACCCTCCTTCCGCAGTGACCGCATTAAATAAAAAACACTAATAAAGTGTTTATCTGTCAATGCAAGCTAACTTTTTTACGCCTTACAATCCTATAGCTATCATCAAATGTGGTGTCAAACCTCCTCATTACCATTCTTGTATGCAGCTATTTTTGCGGCAATGCGATGAGCTAGAATTTTGAGTTAACTCAAAAAACATTTAGTTAAAAATTTACTCTATTTGATACATCTTTCATAGAGGAAACATCCAGGGTACCGAAAGACGCCGCCTGATGTTGTTATGTAGCATTGGAGTTGCTACATATTCAAGAAAAATGTGAGGAAATATTATTTGAACAGCATTGAGTTAGATTAAAGAATATGGAAATAAGTTTAGCTTTATCCATTTTTCATTAAACTTTCACCGTGAAAATTAAGCTATTTCTGCCTACTCCTGGTCATTCAATAAATTCAATAAACTTACAAACAACAAAGTTCAATACAGCGTTTAAATTAACGCCCTCTATAAATTTGGACCTTTCCAAAACAATTTCCGAAATGGCGCGCGACCTAACTTCCATTGTTGAAAAAGTTCCTGTGAAATAATGTTCGAACCTATTTCAGACCTTTACAGGCTGTACAAGTACAAGTACCCGTAACTTGGCTAACTCATTTAGACAACCTTCGAGGTACAAAATGTTGCCAGTGATAAAATGGTAAAATATAGTTTTTAAAGTAACGTAAAAAAGTCCTAACTGCAAGTAAAATGAAATAAAAGATTAAAAATTTCTTCACCACCACATTATTTTTTTGCCAAGTTATTGCTTAATTTATTTATTTGCCAAAATTAAATTGTATTATGAGAATAAAAAAAATGAATAGATGGTATTCCTATATATAACATGTCAAAACAACAAGTCTTATAAAATTTTAAATATTTAGAAATGTACTTATACTATGAGCGGTCACAGAGAATATAATGTATTTTTGGCTTAGGGGTGGATATTCTTAGTTAGATTTCAGGGCAATCAGATTATTTTTTAACTGATTTCAAAAAAGAAGGAGGTTCTCAATTCGACTGTATGTTTCTTTTCTATGTTTGTACAGCAATTACTTCGCCAATTATTATTATACATTGTTTTTGATGATTATTTTTTGTTTGGTAAGTAATAAATACCTCAGTTTCCGTTCTGTTCAAGTTTGCTAATTTGATTCATGGTGGATATTCCAAAAACCCGAACAAAACGCTTTAGTTCCACTTTCATCGTGCGGACTGCTAGAATATGGAATACGCTTCCTGAGTGGGTCTTTCCTGATAGATATAATCTGGGTGTCTTTAAATCGCGAGTGAATTGGTTTCTTCTAGGTAAGCGCGCTCCATCGTAGACCGCAACGTCGCTTAACATCAGGCGAGTTGGCGGTCAAGCGCAAACCTATTTCTACATCAAAAAAAAGTTTCCGGCAGCCTAGTCGGGAGACTTGCGATCCGCAGATCCTGGGTTCGAATCCCGCGGCACACACCTCTGTCTTTTCGAAGTTATGTACGTATTGTTGATTGCCGCCAGCTTCAAACGGTGAAGGAAAACATCGTGAGGAAACCTACATGTCTGAGAGTTTTCAATGATCTTGAAGATGTGTGAAGTCTGCCAACCCGCAATTGGCCAGCGTGGCAGACTATGGACCTTACCCTTCTCACAATGAGAAGATGGCCCGCGCCCAGCAATGGGACAGTTTGTGCAAACAGGGCTGATAAAAAAAAATACCTCAGAAGTGGTCCTATATCAAAATCGGTCCAGTAGTTTGTTTTTTATAACAAAATAACTTAAAAAAAACATCCAAGTAAACAAAAATAATAATAATAAGTAATTGCGTATTTTGAAGTCGGGGTGTTTCAATTTTTTAAACTATAATTATTTAATAATATAATTTTGTCTTTCACTTCTTTCTTTCATTGCATTTCGGCCACACCATCGCTTAACATCAGGCGAGTTGGTGGTCAATCGTAGATCTATCATAAAAAAAAAATATTACTTGCAATCTAATTATACCGATAAGTAGGTATCTGCATACTCGTGATAAACTCACCCTTCTTGTATTCAATAGGGCAACAAATACGCAAAACATGATTCCTTTCCTATAATAAACTGTTGGTTGTTAGGGTGGCCACCCAACCATGCCGAGACTCGCCATCACTAAAATGTCTCCATAACATTTAACTGACATTTCGTAGTCCCGACCTTATTTTTGACATTTCGCCGGCGCCATTTTGAAAGTGCGCGCGATACCATCGTTATTTTTCGCCGAAATGTTTTCGTATAATGGTTTTGCGTTGTATTGTGGAACAAATGAGCAAAATAAGATACAAAATGGTTGAAGTTGTTCGAGTGGTAGGCATTTTATTATTTATAGGACAGCTGTTGGCTAAAAAGTAAACCGTATAGATTTAGCGATCTCAACCGTATAAGCTTAGAAAAATCAAAAACCCCCGATGAAATAAAACGGCTGAACCGATTTTAATTAAATATGCAACAAACACTCTCGTTGAAATAATCTTAAAAAAAATATATATAAAAAGTGGTTGTCTGTAAAGTCGGTTTACGGACGATAATATTACGTGATAACGATGCGTCACAAGCCGAACGCTTAGGCCGATCGTGCCTCTTTATCACTTGTTCCGCGCTCTCGCTTGCACGCTCGGCTCAGGCGGAACGTGACAATGAGTCATGCTTTTTCGTGCGTGCAGCCGGCGTTCATCGATTTATAAGACGTTATCACGTCAAAAAACTATATCAAAATCGGTCCATTCGTTTGAGAGCTACGACGCCACAGACAGACACACAGACAGATTTATAAACAGATATTAGATTTATAAACATTTATAACATACGTCAAACTTATAACAACCCTATTTTTAAGTTGGGGGTTAAAAACACACCGAAATTCACCGAAACTGAAACAACTGTATTTCAGGCTAATTGCCCGAAAATAATTTGCAGTCGAGGGAATTCAATTACTGCACTAACTTGACGGCAATTACGTGTCACGGCGTATGTGGGCCACCGGACACACGGTAAAATTATTAAACTGACGCTCAAATGAGGGTAGTAGCATATTATAGGAGCTGTTTGTCATACATACACTAAATCACGTCTACTTTACCTCACGGGGTAGAGCGTCAAAGACTATGAGGCCATTTGTCGCCACACTCGATCGTGGTTGGAAGATTAGATGAAAGGGAGAAGGTATTAGAGGGTAAGAGGGTATAGAGAGTAAAATGTAAATGTTAGCTTGCATTGACAGGAGCATACATCTTAACATTAATTAATAGCGACTCTTGTTATGACGCAATAAAGCGCAAGTCAATTTGCACAGTAGTTATGTGATTACTTTTATATTAACCTACAGACATTGGAGATGTTCCTAACGACGACTTGAAGGTTTGATCGTAGGCCAGGTTACCAGGTTACACACTCCAGTTAGATTACTTACCTTTGTTATAACATGTTTCAGTGCATCTCGTTTTGTCGTGTAGTTCTGATTATGATATTTTCTTGTCTTTTCTTTCTCGCTTCTGAGTCCGGAAGTGTCCGGTCGAGCCGGCAGGTCAAATGTATTTGTAGCGGTAACCAAAACAGTGCGTCTGTCTTGGTAAAATATTACCTACACATAAATTAAAAGCAAAAACAACTCTCTGTCTGCTTGCTAAACGGCTTGCGACATTAAGTTACGAAATCAGATATGGCAGATAATATATATATGTATTGTACATTTTGGAAAGGGCCATGTAGGGTATTTTTTCGTCCTTTTTTTTTACAAAAAAAAAACTGTATGTGAAGTTAGGATTGTTCGTGTCGAAACGTGTATTGGGGATAAAACTCTATAGAAGCTTCCAGTAATGCGACGAAGACCGCGACTTATTTTACTTGACTTCATTCAATTATTGCTATCTATCATTTTACTTAATACTATGATTATTGTTTAAAAAACTGACTTCAAAATACGCAATACACGCATACGCGACTTGCTGTTCAATTTTCTACAGACACTTTGAATATTTTACCAGTTATTTTCTTATAAAAACTAAAGTTCTTCATCGATTTTGATAAAATTCATATGGGACTACCTCTGAAGTATGACTACCAAATATAGAAAAAATCATTAAAATCAATGCACAATTGGCTGAATAATCGGTGAATAAACATACAAACAAAAAAAAATACAGACCGAATTGATAACCTCCTAACCTTCCTGCTTTTTGGAAGTAGGTTAAAAATGGAAAATATGCAAGTCACATGAGTCTAGCTATTGATGAAAAAAAATTAACATGTATTAGTTAGCCTAATAATTATAGTTTAAAAACTGAAGCAACCGACTTCTCATGGATGCCATTGTCAGAACTGGACCAAAAATGGGACCACACGGGAGGCACCAGCTTTCAAATAAAAAAAGAATCATCAAAATTGGTTCACCCAGTCGAAAGTTATGAGGTAACAAACATAAAATATATATATATATATATATATATATATACAGTCGAATTGAGAACCTCCTTCTTTGAAGTCGGTTGAAAAAGACAATCATTCGCAATTTGAATGCGATCATTCCTTAAAAACTTTCACACATTATCCGAAATCGATTCCCCCAAATCACCGAAGTAGAAACTCGTCAAAATTTATCACGGAATCAAAGGACAGCTTCGTTTTATTATGACCGAGACGCAAATAAAAAGAAAGGTCATTAAAAAATAACGATCGTAAGCGTCCACTTCGTTTCGCGCCCTTTCTGACAGCCGACCGCCATGTTGGTGACGCGCACTGTCAAGATGGCGGCTTTATAGTGTCGTAAATCGCACCAAAATTAACAAAAGGTTTTTGGCAGCTGACAGAGTTCGGACAGATTTTAAGTATATAAAATGATGATGGAAAGTTTACAGCAATCGGTAGCGGTGAACTGATGTTATTAAAATATGTTATTAATAGGTTATTGGTTAGTTATTTTGATGTTTTTGCGGTTGTGCAACCGACGCTCGCTGTTTTACTAACAGGCACTCTTTGAGCTATTTATTTTTATTTGTAGGGCGCTCGAGTACTTAGTGTATTTTAGGAGGAACATGGAGATGGTGTGAATGAAAATTATCCAGTTGTGTGTTAGAATTCATTTTAACAGCTTAACAAATTAAAATTAGTGAGGCTTAAGCGTTGCTTAGGGTTGCCATAATTTCTCAGGGTTTTCGAGACAGTGATTAATCATTAACACATAACATTAAGCTGAATCGACACCACAAAGTAAGTGACTAGCGCTAAATACGGTGTTATTATTTATCCATCTGTTCCACCAATTAGGTATACCTACAATGAATAATGAATAAAATGGTGAAAGAAAATTTCGTAGGTGATATGAATCAAAAGCTAAAAGTCAAATAAGAAATATTTATTGTTATTTTGTGAGCATGAAATACCAATAATAATTTGCTCGTTGACAAGACGATGATGCCTCATATAGTATCGCGTTAGGCGTATCCTGTTCTAGTCGGATTGTGTCTTGTTTGTCGGGACATTTTACAGGTCACCGGGAGTTTTTTTTTCATAAAAAGGTGCAGCAAAAAGGCAGACGGCTCGCCTGAAGGTAACTGATAACCGTCTCCTATGGACAACTGCAACATCAGTAACATTCAAGGGCGTCGCCAAAGTCCTAAGGCTGTGCAATTGTACCTGTACCTACAATTCATATTTTTCTCATCCTCCATAATATTAACTTGCCCCCCCCGCTGGGCCATGGACTGGCGACGCCCTTGGTAACATTACTGTTGCTTTGATAGCACGGAAAGGTGCTTGTAGACACCCTTCTTAAAACGCTCTTTGTTGAAGCACGGCGGGAAAACCTTCCGAGGAAGGACCATTGAAAAAAGCGGTGTTGGACACCTACACTAATAGTTTTTGATTTATTCTGTGAATCGGTCGACCTGTTTAGGCTGTAGGAGTTAACAAACACACATAAAAAACATAATCCTCTTTCTGCAGTCGGTTAATAAAAAAGCCTGCTGTAAAACTGTGGCCGTTTCTTTGCTATCTCCAGTAGATGTTCCTAACGATGTGAAGGTTTGATCGGAGGCCAGGTTTCCCACTCCAGTTAAATTACCTTTGTTTTATCCATCACCTACCGGATATACCACGGAGGTAGATTAAGTGGAGCGTCCAACCTGGGCCGACGACGTGGCGGATAGACCATGCAAGTAGTGTGATTACGTTGGGCATAAATTTAACTGTACTGCCGGAATGAGAGAGAGAGAGAGAGAAATAGAGTAACGAAATCATAAAAAACTGCTTTTTTGCAACAAACAAGGAAGTTTGTTACGGAATTGGGTCAGTGTTTAAAAGAGTGTGTGTGAGAAAGAGAGAGGTTTTGATCCGTAATCTGATCACTATACATATAGTATCCAGCCAGCCATACAGCGTGGTAGCGCCGCTAGTCTTATGGACAAGTTTGGGCACGGAGATGATTATGATGGTGATGTAATTTATTTATTCATTTACCTTTAGGTTTCTTACCGGGCGGGATACATACCAATATACGCGTACGTGATATTGTTTCGCGTGTACTTTTTTCTTCTCGTTATGCAGAATTAATAAACAAAAAAGTTAATAAAAAATCTGTAAATATTTATATATAACATCGAAAAAATACATTTTCTGAAAAATATATTGTGGTTTTAAGAGGAGAAAATACCCTAAATAATATCCCTTGTTACCAAATACGATTCAGCTATGACAGAGCCTGTAACCGGACTGCAGCCGAAGGAAACTTGCGTCGTCTACATCGTCTAAGTCCGGTGCGGCGGTCGGGTCGACGGCCGGGTCACGAGGTCGGTCACGGGTGACCGGCGGCATTGTTCCCTGATCGTGGCTTGCTCTATGGACTAGTACGTGCTTAGGAATCATGGGTATTTCGGAGTCTATCACTAGCCCTAATGCCAGATTTTTAACTTGCTCCTCAGAGTACGAATTTCATACCATTTCGATTCCGAAATTCTATTTTAGAATTGTTGCGTTATTTTTATGGCTTCTAGTGAAAAGGGCTGGATTGGTTTAAATGATATTTAGATTAGAGATAAATAATGCTAAATTTGTGTGAACTGGCTGAGTAAAATTTATAGCTGAGAAATCCGAAAAAAATGTAACCTGTAAAAAAAAATGTAGCCCTGCCCCGCTACCGGCGGCACCCTTGTTTTTAAGTTTGTTATGTTATAGTATTTACTTATGTATACGTTAATTGTAGGGGACAATTTAGGTATTCATTCCATGATTGGCTTTAGCGAAAGTTTTTCCGCTCATTATATTCATACCGGATGTGCAGGATGAGGAAAGAGGACATAAAAATCAGGTCGTCCAAAGAGAAGACACTCTTACGATGCAATGATGAGTATGCAGCTGATTTACTAGAAGGTATTCCAGCTAACTCTGATGTGAAGCAAAAATATGTTTGGTTGAAAGTGAACGTTTTATATAAAAAAATTAAAAAAGATTAGTTTAAGTTTAGAAAAATAAAGAAATACAGCCAATAATATTATAAAAGCGAAAATAGTCGTCTCTTTGTCTGTTCCCTTTTCGTTTTCGTGACTTAACAGGTGAAAGGATCACGATAAAATTTGGAGTAGATAAAACTAGCTGTTGAACCCTTGGTATAGGACAAGGTAAATTACATAATCGTAAAAACTTGTAAGAGGTAGCAGGAAGACGCTGGATGCAAGCCGCTTCTCCAATCGCCAATCGGTCTTTTTGGAAATTCATGGGGGAGACCTATGTCCAGCAGTGGACTTCTTATGGCTGAGATGATGACGTCGATGAGGATGAAAATCTTGTAAAATATGAATTAATTTTGACATGGGAGAAATTTGTTTTCTACTCTTAAATGTTATCCTATTTTGATAATACTTTTTACCCTACTGCGTAAGAAGGAGGGTTATGTTTTTCGAGTGTATGTATGTATGTATGTATATTTCTTTGACACGCCCTAGAGCCTAAACGGCTTGACCGAATTTGATGTGAGTGGTGTCAATAAATTCGTCTTAGTTGTGAGAGTGACACTGGGTACATCAAAATAAAAAAATCATAAGTTAGGCTGCAAAAATCTCTTTTCAGCAGTCGGGTATTTTGTTTTTCTTTTAACATTGATACTTGTTTATATGATTGGTCCAATTAATGGCTATGGCTCTACGGTTTGATTTTGGCAAAATTTTAAATTTTATTTTTTAACTTCGGTATTTGAAAAATGCAAACCATAGGAATAGATTTATGATTTAAATCAGATTAAAAAGAATTATTGAAATCGGTTAATGTTTAGGCGTAGAAAACTGTATCTTCTGTTTGTATGGGAGATCGTGGGACAAGAAATAACACTTCTCTTATGTACTTGCATAGACGAGATTCTAATGATGGAGCCAAAAACAGAACTTGAAATTATTGATGATGCTTTTTTTATTTTTGAAGTGAAATCTTCTTTAGCGGCGTTGGGCATTTTTGGGATGAGTAAAAAATGTTAAGCTCGCAGCAGATCGCCAGACGGACAGTCAGAAACCTATTCTAACGTTCTGCATTTAAAGTTAATTATTGTATGTACAAGCGCCGTACACGAAGCGTTAGCGTGTTTTAAGAGTATACAGCGCCATTTTGTACGTTGTTAAAGAACTAACTTTATTATGTGTTCATACAAATATAGTTAGTTCCGGACCAATGTACTAGATGGCGCTGTATTGTCTTAAAACACGCTAACGCTTCGTGTGCAGCGATGAGTAGGGGTTGTTTGTAAAACACAATATCTTTGGTCAAATCCTTCACGAGTCAGTCTTGTTGCTATTTTATTTTTTAGTTTTCACTTCTGCCGGCACTCCCGGAGTGCAACCCGTTGTTTTTTTGTTTCAAATATGGGTACATAAAAGTAAACTTATGAGCGTCAAAAATGTAATTTGGAATTTCCAAATGGCAAATGATCCCTTCTAATTTTTTTGAACTTTTTATGAATCTTTTTATAGTTAATGAAAGGTTGTTCCCAAAAAGTTTTTTCTTAGGTTAAATTTTATTCATTCACGGATCAAACTTTTCTATAACCATAATCCAGATTCCACTCAAATAAATGTCGATTTTTACAAGCCCGAGGGCAGAAGCACTTTTATAAACCCTTGACTTCTGAACATTGACATCACAAACCAGAATAAACCTTATTTTCACTTGCATAGAATACTTTTTAATCCTTTCCAAGAGCTATATTTTTCGGGGTTCACAAGGTTTGCTTCTTAAAAAAATTGATTTCTGTTTTAAGTTAAAGTGGTAAGGTTGAATTTAGATTGAAATATAGTTTTAGTTAAAAAGCGAATATTTTAAATAAGTCCTGTGATATTACGAAGTGTGAGCTCATTTTTAAGAGGGATTCCATTGTTTCACACTCTTGAATGGCTGTCATTTGAAATGATACTTTAGAAACATGACATTAAGGTTTGGAATGAGTTGAGGTGTGGTTATTGATTTGTGAATGTCTAGTATGTATTCAAGTTTAGTGGGTCATTCCACTCTCAGGCCCTACAGCTAGGCTTAGCTTAGCAACGGTAATTGAGGGAAAAGGTAGTCTAGTAGGATACCGATTGATTTCCGAACCGGTGGGTCTAGGTTCAAATCCCAGAGCATGCAAGTCTGTTTTTCCGAAGTAATATGCCTATTTAATGTTGCTAGATTATATTATAAGTTATGCTTGTTTATTGTTGTTAGATTTAAACTGTGATGGAAAATAAATGGCGAGGAAATAAAAATGTGAAGAAAAAAGGTTTATTTCGGATAAATTAAATTTAACATGCTTGTAAGAAAAAAATTAAATGAAAAAGGCTTTTCATATAAAAATAAGAACAGAAGTGAAATACTATTAGAAACTATTCTGCTTATACAATTCTGCTTTCCCCAGATAGAATACAGACAAGATTACATAGACATACTATAAATTTATTGTAACAAAAACATACAACAGAATAAAAATCATACACACAAAATAGAAAACTAAATATTTTTTGTCACAATCTGGCTTCAGCTCAGTATAATACTAGTTGTAAACAATCACCAACCAACCAACCAACCAACCCACCAAACAAACCAACCAACTTTCCAACTTTTTCACCTATATACTTTCTATTATACTAACGGTTCTAGTAAGTGATCCTCTTCACATCAACTGAGCTATGGTCTAACACATAGGTATGTATATTGTGAACCATAATTTTTCTATTAAAAAACCGACTTCAAACGCAACTTACTAAATCCTTCATTTGATTCTTTGATTTAAACTTTTTAAGGAGACCTCTCTTTACTCGCTCTTTTTTTCTTTTGTCCAGAATGCGATTTGTCATTGAATGTCAAATGCTCGTCTTCGAAGATTATAAAATGTACAGATGTTTATACAATAATCCTTAATATTTGATACTCATGCAAAGAAAAACGTGTAGGTGGAACTCTGAGATTCTATAATCTGACGCACTTACTCAGGAATACAATAAAAATATTTTCATTTTTAGATATTATTCAAAAACTAATAAAGCGATGTTTATAAAATAATTATGGGACCACCCAATGTAATAGGGCGAATTCTGTGGGACCACCTTGGGAGTTTTCTCTATATGCCAATTCACGAAACACAAAAATTGGTTCAAGAATGAGCGAGAAATTCGTGTACATACATTAAAAAAATACGGTACGAATTGTTAACCTCTTCCTTTTTCGAAGTCGGTTAATAAAATGTAACTTCGGATGAAAATTAAAGTTAACTTCGGATGCAATTCAAACTTCATCTGGGCTGAAAATAGAAAGAACTGAAATCAGTTAGTCTTTATGTCACAATAATACTATTCCAGTTCTATTGTTTTTAGAATCCCATTGTAAAATATACTTAGCGTTTTCCTTAGAACCTAGCTAGCCCTAGGCTATATAGGCTATATAGGCCCCTTGTAAAGATTGCCGCGTTTTATAATAATAGTAGTTTTATTGTGTTAGTTATAAAGTATAAAATTAATATATATAAAGCGTCACCGTTTCATGGTGGATATTCCAAATGCCCGAACGAAACGCTTTAGTTCCACTCTCATCGTGCGGACTGCTAGAATATGGAATACGCTTCCTGAGTGGGTCTTTCCCGATAGATATAATCTGGGTGTCTTTAAATCGCGAGTGAATTGGTTTCTTCTAGGTAAGCGCGCTCCATCGTAGACCTCAACGTCTCTTAACATCAGGCGAGTTGGCGGTCAAGCGCAAATCTATTTCTACATAAAAAAAATATATATGTATATATTTGTCTAGTTTGTGAAGTTACATTTCAAGGCTTCTTATGGATTCGCTCAACGCGCGCAGCTATCTCTCTCGCGTATTACAACCTTTTTCAACAAATAAAATCATTGAGTAGGTATATTAAAGAAATGAGAGGTCAATTTGTTTACTTAGATAGGAGAAATATGAGTTTACGTTTTTTTTGAAAAAGTTCGCATAAAATCGCTGTAAAATATTATAAATGCGCATTTTTTAAAATCACTTGTTTATTACGAAATGTTTCACTGGAGGTTACGAAAATACGTTTTTTTTTGAGAGATATTTACATACTTATGTAATAATAATACAGTATTAGTAGTTATTTTGTAGTACTTACTACAAAATAATATAGCATATAAAACTCAGAGAGTGAAGACGAATCTAACGACACCTCGCACATCAAAATCGGTCAAGCTGTTTAGGCTGTCTTATAGAAACATACATACATACATAGTATATACATGCAAACATACATACTCTAGAAAAACATAACCCTCTTTCTTACGCAGTCGGGTAAAAAAACTTGTCGTGTGTAGCGACGAAAAGAGTGACATTAAATTGCTTTTAGGCCCGACTCGCACTCTAAGCTTGTGTGCTTTGATACTGGAATAAAAAGTTGTACGATCTGGTTATTCTGATACTATTTTATTACTGATTTCAACAAATATCTATATTTAAAAAAAAAACGACTGAAGAAAAGCAGCTTTTGTAGTCTAACTTACGATTTCGATAAGATTGATACGCTGTTGACTGTACATTTTTTGTGAGAAAATATACGTAAAATCATTGTTAAAAATTATAAATGCGCATTCTTAAGAATAATTGCAGTTAAACAAGTGATTACTTGTTTATTACGATAAAGTTTGTTGCAGATTTTTTGCGAGAGATGTATTATTAACTCTTTTATACAAAAAATTATAGCCTATGGCATTCAGAGAGTGAAGACGTCCCTATCGACATCACGCATATCAAAATTGGTCAAGCCATTTAGACTGTAGGTGATCATAGAGAAACATACATACGTACATACATATATACCTACAATCATACATACATACATTCAAATGTACCTATAACCCTGTTTTTACGCGGTAGGGCAAAAAGAAAGAGGTTAACAATTTGGCTGCATTTGTTTATATTGTTTTTACCGCATAACTCTGTCATTTACAAGCCGATTTGAAAATTTCTGTTTTTGTTTGTAAGGATATTCTTTTAGGTATATTGGTTCCATAGAAATTTCATGAAATCGGCTTAGTCATTTGGTTTTTAAAACAAAACTACGTATTGTGAAATCGGGTTTTCAGGTTTTTAAACAAAAACCATTAAACCATAGATGCTCTTGAACAAAGTTTGCTGTAAATGCACCATTTGCAACATAACCCGCATTGTGCGGACTCGGGGTCACTTGTCCAGGTCAAGTAAAGGTTCCTCCCACTCTGCGACCGCAAACATCTGATTTAACATGCCCATGGAACTGTGGTTATTGGCAAACTACTGATGAAATACATGCACTCTACCGAAAACTTCATAGGGTAGACCGAATCCGAGGCGAACCGGATCATTTCAAGTTTGAGGTGGAAAAAAAAACTTCTGAATAAGGCACAAGAGTTTTATTTATTAAATCATAATCAGTCTTTATCATAGTTTATAACCACTAGCTAAAATTCTAAACAAAACTAAAACTTTCTTCTTAATTAACAAAAACTTAAAAATTGGGAAAAATCCGATTGACCCCCGATTTGTGCGGACTGCGGGCGGGAGAGTTCTTGACCTCTACTCATACAAGTGGCAGGAAGACGCTGGATGTAAGCCGCTTACATCAAGTCTTTTAATGGAAATCCATGTGGGAGGCCTATGTCCAGCAGTAGACTTCTTGTAGCTGAGATAATGGTATGATATTAAAAGTGATTTGAGTGAGCCATCTTGGGAATCGGGCAGTAGGTAATATTTCGCCAGCACTCCGCAGCGCTCAGTACTCGTATAAAATACCTTTTGGTACGTTTATATTTATTATTCTCGCGTATTCGATGCGAAATTCGCTCCTGAACGTTACAGAGGCCCGGTGGAGATATTGCGAAACAGGGCTGGGACCATCTGTGACTGGGGACCGAGTAACCCGTCCAAAACGGTATAATTTTATAGAAACGTCTGCTGTAGATGTTCAGAACCGGAAACTGCAGGCAGGTACGGGATAAAACAAGTAAAATGAGATATGTCATCTAGTATTATAGAATTTTAGTCCTAGATATATCAACTGGTACAAAATCTCGATGTGTTGAAATTATTATTTATTTTACGGAGTATAGCAATAACTGAAATATTTTACAATATCGTTGTGTTCATCATTATGAAAAAGTTTCGCTATGAATAAATCCTAAAATCATGATAAAAAAAATGTTATTTCATACAAAAAGTTTTATTTGTGAAAAAGTGCACATTTCCGGCAAAATATTGTGAATTACATGATTTATTTTCATGATTTCAAGATCAATTGATGTTTAAATAATATTATTATTCCAAATCATATTTTTGCTGGCACTGACACCCGCTTATTATTTCGAGATTACTGTCCAATGAAATACCGCTATGTATTTATTCAACATCGACAGCGGTATTCATATATTGTATAATCTTTACCTGCTTCTTATTTGAAGATTATTATAGATATTTGACGCATGATTTTTTAATCATAATACTCTTTTGGGTATTATGTTACATATCTGCACCAACGCGTAAGCATTGCCATTCAACGTACGCTGCCAACCGATAACGGGTTTGAGCAACTAAATTATGTTTTTAGCCTCCATCGGTGTTGCCTCCATCTGTTTGCTTATTTTTGTAGTAATTTCTAGCCGTTTCTAGAGTACCCTATATATTTATGTAGAGTAGATATCGGTCCCTGGTCCAGAACCCGCTCCAGACAGTTTACGTAACCTTTTTACTGAAATGGGCACTTACCTATTAGGCCACGTTTGTGCTGTACGGAACGTACACCGACGTTCCGGATTTATAGGAGAGTAAGTTACGTTATAGCATCTTATATGAAAAACAAAATATTCAAAAGTATATGAACGATTTTCGTGATGTATATGTAACGGTTGATAATTATGATGCAGTAGCTGCACCTTCCGGTTTCACCCGCGTAGTGATGAAAAACTGTTCTTTTGTTTTGTTTTATGTTCTTTTCCAGGTCTTAAAAAATCTCTGTATCAAATTTCATAACGATTGGTTCAGCTGTTTAGGCGTTATAAGGCCACAAACAGACAGAGAGACACAGACATACTGAGTTACTTTCGCTTTTAAAATAGGTATTAATTAGGAGTAGGATAGTTGGATATACAGAGTAGGTACATTTTTTTTATTCGTCGATAGGCTTGCGATTGACCGTCAACTCACCTGGTGTTAAGCGTCAGTTACGGTCTACGATGGAGCGGTAATTAGACAAGTAGCTACACTAGCTCGAAGAAACTCGCATTCTAGGCTTATTTACTTCTGTAGTCTTATATGTAGATGACCATACTATGTTTTCGCGAGAAAGTATGGGTAGCGCCGTCGTAAAATTATGTAAAGCGTTTTTCTTAATAGTTCGTGTAAAATATTTTTTTTACAGAATAGTTTACAAAAATTGAATTTTTATTATAAGCGTTGATTAAAAAATGTCCATCAATCAAGAAGTAAAGAAGAATATAATGACACCTAGTAATTATATCAAAATTGGTTGAGCCGTTTATGTAATAGAAAGTGGTATAGATGTAGTACATGTGAACCCACAACCATATATTATTAGAGATGGGGACGTCGATAATAAAATAATCACTCGTTTAGTGCGGGTCGCTATGAATTCATTTGCATCTTCATCATCATTCATTCATTCATACAACATCATCATCATTCATTCATTTCTTCTTCATTTGTACTAGGGCTGGCCACTCAGTCTATACGAACTTACTTACTTTTAGTAACATTTTTTTTTTTTTTTAATATTTGTGGACATTTCACACAACACCATCTAGCTCAAACTAAGCAAAGCTTGTACTATAGAACTAGATGGCTGATAGAATACATATATACTTTTTTTTTTTTGTTTGTAAATATATACGATACATAGAAACACCCAGACACAGAACAAACATCCATGCTCATCACACAAATGTTTGCCCTGGGTGGGGATTGAACCCACGATCTTTCAGTTCAGCAGGTAGACGTAAACACACTACCAACTGAGTCACAAGGCCAGTCAATTATTCAGACATCAACATTTCAGAGCTAGTTCCTATTTCAGGCTAAATGTATGTTTATCATTTTGCACTACACCGTCTCTCAACCTCTGGTGATGAGCTTTGGTCAAATGCCTAGCTTTCGGTATTTATGTGATTGTCAGGTAGCGATATAAATAATATTTTAAATTCGGTAGAACTAACATTTATTTATTTTGTGCTAAACGCATACCATCTTCGACCACTCTATCGTTTGACAAGTAAGTTGTGTCAAGCATACAACATATTGTATATCTACTTATCAGAACCTGTAAGACTTCAAAGAATATTTTACCTGCCAGCCCTATTGTGCTAGAAAAACATCAACATTTTTGATGTTTTTTTTAACTTACAATTTATTTGTCACTAATTGAAATCTGTCAAAGTTCTAAGAGAGAACGTAACGTGTGCCAGCCCTAGCGCACGATAGATACAGCTACCAGCCCTACGTGAAAGCGAAAGAGACGGCTGTATGTATAAATCAATCGATCGATAACCGATAGCGCGTGCGCACGCCTGGAAGCGATCAAGCGATTCTATTTTAAGATCACTGTTAAGGGGATAACATGTCGGTATTTTAGTTTAATTTTGTTATACCTGGTAATTTATATTGAAGTGAACAATATATTTTTTAAATTAAGAAAATATAATTTCTTTTGTTATCATCAGATATCAAAAATCAATTTAAAAAAAAATGTAATCCATATAAGGATTCATTATTCTGATAAATATATCTATGTTCAAGATAAATGTGTCAGGTCTCATGCCTCGTGACATTACGTGAAAACTAGAAGTCGTATTGCAATAAATCTTTTTGTATTGAGTAAGGTTTCTCCCGGATTAAGGAACAGTGTAAGTTTTATCAAAACCGGTTCACTACTTACTTTTTAAATTTTATGATATAAACGTTTCAACGACGCCCGGACGGTTTTGAACGAAATTTGATAGATTTATTACATACTATGTAAAAGCATCTGGGGTACTTTTTATCCCAAAATTTGGTGTTACAATAGTAGTGAAGTGTGTGTAAAAATTAAACAAACTTACCCAGTGAAGTTTGGTAAATATTTTTATACTTTCACGCAAAACAAATAAATACCAATAAATATGACTAAATAAAAGTAATTAAAAAAAAAACTTCTTCAAAACAATCCATTCAACTGAAAAGGGAGAAATAACGACTGTTACATAATACGGTAAAATTCGGTTTAGGTTCCTAAACTATCTCAACTGAGTCCTAGACAGTCACCGACCTCAAACAAAAATGGTTGTCTGTAAAGTCGGCTTACGGATGATAATTTTACGTGATAACGTCATGAACATGATAGATGCATCACAAGCCGAACGCTTAGGCCGATCGTGCCTCTCTAGGTAACGCTTGTTCCACGCTCTCGCTTGCGCGCTCGGCTCAGGTGGAACGTGACAATGAGATATGCTTTTTCGTGCGTGCAGCCAGCAGCCAGCAGTTCATCGATTTATTGGACGTTATCACGTCAAAATAGTTGGGTACGTATCTACTTAGATAGACGCCCAGTTTTGACTTAATTTTACCGTATTATGTAACAGTTGTTAGGTATTTCTCCATTTTCAGTTAATTGGATTGTTTTAAAGTCGATTTAATTTTCTTAATTACTTTTATTTTCGGTATATTTTTTTCTTTGACGGATTTATTTCGACTTCTTCCTAACAAATCTGTCTCAGTATTAATAATAACTAAGTTGTATAATCTCATCTTATCCATTCGTCTGTCGCAAACTACACAATACAGTAAATAAGGAGGTACGTAGTGTCTCCCTGTGATTATTCTGGCTGGCAGCCAAATCAGGGCACAATAGTCTGTGACACAAGTCTGATTGGACGGCGCTCTGTCATTAACGGATACAAGGTTCCGTACAAACGGACGGGATACTGGCAAATATCTATTAGTGTACAATAGAAGACAAAGAGTTTTCATGAACCTTCATATAATGTACTTACTATAAATATTATTTTAAAACCAAAAGAAGAAATTAATTTTTAAGTGTGATTTTTATCGTATGAGAATTAAAAAATTCAATTAAAAAACCCCAACCCAGTCCCAAACAACGCATGTCTACGAAACCAAATCAGAAATTAAGAGATCTGTAGACGTACGAAAGTCACCAATATAGCACAGCGGATAAGCAAGTTGAAGTGGCAGTGGGCCGGGTACATAACACGTAAAACTGATGGCCGATGGGGCCGAAAAGTTCTCAAGTGAAGACCACGCACCAGCAAGAGCAGCGTAGAAAGACCAACCACGAGATGGACAGATGACCTCATACAAGTGGATGTAAACCTCTTGCAATCGGTCTTTTTGAAAGTCTATGGGGGAGGCCTATGTCCAGCAGTGGATTTCTTATGGCTGAGACGATGATGATGATGTTGAAATAACGCCCAATGTGCCAAAAGGTCCAGGGGCCCAATTCAGTTATTCAAGACCGCTCTATAGCTGAACCGTATGTGGAGCATTTCCCGTCGGCCGCCATAGTTTTTTTGATTCAGTCACTTTTATGTCATACAATTGACACATTAGATGAAACGTAACACTTCCTTCGCTCGTTCCTAAATCAAAAAAAGATAGCAGCCGACAGGAAATGCTTCGCACAAGGTTCAGTTACGGATCGGTTTTGATTAATAACTGAATTGGCCCCCTGTATCAAAAGGTCCACTGCACTGACAAGTATCTGTGCATCGCCTTAACCCCACCCAGTATGCTTACCACTCACTGTTATTGAAATCGGCTGGAATATTACAAAAATAGCACAAAATCGCCTCGACTCGCAGCTGCCGCGAACCTACGTAAAACTAACCAATACCTATTCTGTACAGAACGGCTACAGAGGAATTCTTCAGGAATTGGGGGTTTGAGCAAATCTAGCCTGTTTATACTGACTTCAAAAAGATGGAGGTTAACAATTCAGCTGTACTTTTTATGTTTGTTACCGCATTTTAGAAACCGATTTGGAAAAAAAAAACTTTTTGTTTGAAAGAAAGTACTACGCGCCGTGCCAGCCACGAGATGGACAGATGACCTCATACATGTGACTGGGAGACGTTGCAATCCAAGCCGCTTCCAATCGGTCTTTTTGAAAATCCGCGGGGGAGGTCTATGTCCAGCAGTGGACTTCTTATGGCTGAGATGATGATGTACTTCAAAATTACATATAATAAGTAACTAATATGCATGGTTTATAATAAATATGTTTTAATGCAAACTACAATACATTCTAATACATAAAATATCTATTCTTTCCATCGCCATCTCTGTTTCCTTAGACCTACAATCTTGGAATTTTCATGGCTAGAGTGAATTTTCTAGATCGACGAGCTCCATCCTCGGCCACATCGTCGCTTAACATCAGGTGAGTTGGTGATCAATCGTAGATCTATCTTGTATAAAAAATATACTAATATAATTGATATAAAATTAAAAAATTTAAACAATGAAATATAGTATCATTAATATTTATTTATTTTTCAGATAAAAGTTCTCAAAAGTTGCTAGCAGAAAAGAATAAACAAAAATACTTAAGAAAGTCAAAAGACAATACCATAAGACAAACATCTCAAGACCCCAAGCGACTAAATATCCTCAAACAAAATCTTTACCTTCCAAAAATACCTATTTTTATCCTAAAAAGGCCTTGAACAATATCTCAGTCATTGACATTTTACATCCCTTAGGAACAACCCTCTTAGAAATAATCGATATAATGTAAGCCTATACAAACCTTGAACTTAAGTCAAGATCAAATCTTTCACCCCCGCCATTTATTTCAGACCCCCGTCCCTCCCTGCCCCCTAACATTTTGTTGTACATAATGGAAAACCCGTGTAAACAGGGATGTCTTTTTATATTTGCTATCGATAACCGGTTATACCAGAACTCGTTTCGTATTCTTTGTAAATTGACAGGGAGTTCTTGATTTTTCGGACGCTAGAAATGGCCAGTTTGAACTGAACTGTTATTGTTGTGGATTTACTGCGACGCGGGGTCTGTGAAAATTGGTTGTTTTCAAGGGTAGAAGAAAAACGTCGCCTTGAGAGAATGTCTGCGATTATTTAGGTAATTTGTTCGATTTGTTCGAGTGTGGAGTCACTGGGACTTGTGCTGCAGCTGTTTTAATGATTTTGGATATTACGCGACTTCCTTACCACTTACCACATGGTGAGGAAAATTTATGGGATCAAATTTATTGATTTAAATAGTTTTAATACTTAATCAATCTTAATCAATCGCTTCTGTATTCAAATTCAGAAGGAAAAATATATATTTTTAACCGACTTCCAAAAAGGAGTTTCGCAATACAACTGTACTCTTTGTTTTTTGTTATTATGTGGTTTTTAATAAAGTGTTATCTATCTATCTATCTATCTATCTGTACGTTTTGATTGTTTTTATGTTTGTTACGCGTTTACTATGCCAATTATAAATTGTTTTTGATGATTCTTTTTTGTTTGGTAGGTGATATCTCAGAGGTGGTCCCATATAAATTTAATAAAAATCCATTTATTATTTTGATTTTTATAATAAAGTACTTAACTGAAATTTTATAACAAAGTAACGAAAATATATCATGTAAATGATTTGCGCTGTTTGAAGTCGGTTTTATCAGTTTTTTTTAAACCATAATTATTTTATTATTTTGTTCAATAGAAACGTTAGCTCCTATTATTTACTGCGGCCGAAGATGAAGCACGTAGACCTAGAAAATACTTATTCCCTCTAGACTTGAAGAGACCCAGGCTATATTGTTCAAGAAACAGGGACGGAGGTAAGGCATTCCATTCCCGAGCAGTTTGCATTAGGAAGGAGAAAGCGCAAAGTTCGAATTGATCTATCTATCATGAAAGGATAATATTGTTGTGTTAATCTAAAATAATTAAACAGATCATTTTTTTATAATACCTAATATATATATATATATATATATATATATATCTATATATGTATGTTGAATAGACAGCAAAATTAAAATTTTATTTTATGTTATTTAATATAAAATATAATTTATTTAATCTATTTCTTTTTCTCATATAAAATATATGAAAGAGAGTAACAGATCTTAATTTTTTAAATCCTGGTGTAACCTCTTTTTGGGGCTTTGATATCATTCGTCTCTCTCTTGCATAAAGAACTAGAAAGGGACGGGTGATGTTAAATTTGGTATAATCCAGTTGATCTGGTAAACAAAAAGCGATCCACGTTGAAATGACAAGTAAATCCATTTAGGAGATATAGTATGATAGTATAGCTTAGGTTGCGTGCGTACAGTCGACGGGATAAATCATATCAATAAATATTCCCTGCTGGACAAGAGAAAAGAGAGAAAAACGAAAATATAGAATGTACCAGCAGTTTTACTATGGAAATTATTATTAATTATTTGGTAATTATTTTTTGGTATTGTTTTACTTTGAAAAAGACCGCCGAATGCGGTTGAAACTATAGTCGGATATTTCGGCTCAAAACAGACGTGAGTGACCCGTAGTTTTTATTTAAAAATGTACCAGCTGCTTCTTTTCTCGGGCAAATTGTAAAACTCAGTTAAGGGACTTGAGGGAATTTGTGGTTTATGTAGGTGATGGGTTGACCCCCTGTCACTGCAGGCCAATATTACATCTTACCTTCTAATACCTTCTCCTTCCCATATAATCGTCTAATCACGGTCAAACGTGGCGCCAAACGACCTCAAGATCTTTGACGCTCTGTCTACCCCATAAGGGTAAATAGGCGTTATTTTATGCATGTACATAATAATAACACAAGTGGCTGACAACCAGTAGATGAATACAGCAAAAAAATAGGAAAACTTGGACATCTCTAGGAGAGGCCTTCATCTTCGATAACGAGGTTCTTACTACCAGCAAAGATTAATTAATTATTTTTATGATAATTATCTACATTTAATAATTGCAAAACATGTTTTTTAATTATTTTATGTTTAATATGAAATATAAGGCTTTATTTATATTTATTTATTTAGTTATTTACCTAATAATTATGCAAATACACCTTGTTAAGGAATATTATTATATGGGTCGGCAGTTATTAAGCGCATGCACTTTTTTAATCCTCGGTCCAAAAAGAGGGGTGTTAGAAATTTTTATGTATCTGTGTATCTGTATATATATGGATCTTTGTACATGCCCTGTGGCATCGTAACTCTCAAACGGGTAAACCTATTTTGATTTAATTATTTTTTTAAAGAAGACTTTATCGAGCGTTCTTAGCTATGTTTCATCAAAATCGGTTCAACCGCTTTTTGTAGGAGGTTTTAAGTTTTATAAATTCATACTTGTTATCACAAGTTTCACGTTTAGTCACAGTAAATAAATAATAAAAAATGAAATTCGTCACCTACCGGTCCCAGCGGAAGACCAGCGCTGGTTGTTTACAACTAAGCATTATGCTGAGACTAGTCATAGTCTATGTAAATTCGGTTAATGTTAAGAGGTACAAAAACAAAGGTTTTCTCCTTTTTGATAATCGATATTATGCTGTATAATTTTACCTCATCATTTTATAGCGGTTACATCTATATGCCTTTCGGAAATAAGTAATAATAATTAAGAGACAGACAGAAACTAAACCCTAAAAAATAAATTATACATACAGAAGACAAGGTTGCAAAATCCACAATATTATTACCCTTCAAATATGCTTTACAACATAATACACGACTTGAGACTTTATAAGAAATAAGCAGTCCAATATTATTGCACACGAACAAAATCCTAAAAGCTACTCCAGATTTATAAAGAGGAAATGAACAAAACTTTATTCCGCCGTCTAAAAGCTTTTCCGATCGCCTGTACCATATAACACCGCAATACAAATTGTGAAAACAGCAGATGTACAACTTCGCAAAAACTGCTTGAATATTATTGGGTGGAGTTTGACTTTCTATTATGCGAAATATGAAATATCGAATATCATACACCAAAAAACGTTTTATTTTTCCAAAAGATACTATCAAAATCCCGAATGCTCATTTCACAACTCTTCTGATAATCAAAGCTTTGTGAACAATAAGATAAATTTTACAGTTAAATTAAAATTACAGTTAAATTAAAATTATGTAGATGGTAAGAAAATATATTTTGTAGAATATAACGAAAGATCGAGTAACTATAACTATAGGGAGTAGAAAATACAATAAAATTTACCATCGTCATCATTGTTTTACCTTTATTGCATTCAAATGAGGTTGGTGCAGAATGTAGCTTTGTTTTCCACATTTGTTTTCTCAACTCAATATTAACAATAACCGCGACTTTGTTTGTGATTAGAGGCCAATATAGGACTTTCGACAGAGAACAGTCAAACATAATCATTTAACGTTAAAAATATCATTTCCGTCATTCGAGTTTTACATTTAAAAGCACCTAAATACTACTCTTAGAGAAATTGAAGCTGCTAAAATTACAATAGAGTTAGTTTCCTACAATATTATTTTTTAAAGATAGAATTAACAAAGGATCTTTCCATCTATTTATTCCTACTCTGTGAGCGCAGTATCCTACATTTTAGTAGAGTACATCCGCGCACACTAGTGTACTTGCGTTCAATAACGTCACCTGTTGCGCACACTGTACACACTCACACATACACACATGGCATACAAGCCTGGTACACTCAGCGTCATTTATGAACACTCATTTATAAAAGCATAGATAAGCTTATTTGATTATCGTTGTATTTTATAGCAGAAAGCTTTCGCCGTCCTATATTTGCCTGATGTGAGCGACGTTGCTTTGTACAGTGAAGCGCGTTTACCTAGATGAAATCTAATTAACTCACGATTTAATGACACCCAGGTAAGTTCAATATTACCAGTTAAAAACACGCTAGACCAACTGAGCTGCAAAGCTAGACGTCCCTTTGTCGACAAGCACGGCAATCACACTAAACAGCCAGTCATTATTGCAGGCTAGGTGTGTTAACCACCGTGAACCACATTTTCTCTTAATATCAAGGGAGTAGTAGGTATGTCTAGGCAGTGAACCGAAAAAAAGAAAGTTACGAAACGGTTATCGCTTACGAATAGACAAACTCTGCTAGAAAGACGCTTTTACTAAAAATAAATTGAATAGCGAAAAATTATGAATTACATTAATTGGGTTGCATTCGAGTTTTGTAATCGACGATACCTATCTATGTTGGCCCACGCACACATAGAGGTTTCTCGTAAAATAGGTCAAACGATTTCCTAGGAAAAGAGGGGCTTGGTCCGTATTGCCAGTATTACTATTATATGGGGGTTACAACAGCTCTATGATTACTATAGGGATATAAGGGGTTTCAACATCTCTGTATTACAGATCACACTAATCTTATAGAATGTAATGCTTTTGTACAATGACTTAAATTTTTTGTAAGTGATTTTTTTAACATTCTGGTATTTTTATACAACTTGAAAATATGTGTAATATGGAAACTTATTCTGTTTCCAAGTTTAAATTCCAAGATTGTTGTTCTCAGCTAAAATCTTGGAATTTTCAAGGCTAGAGCGAATAGATATCTTCTAGATCGAGTAGCTCCATCCTCGGTCATACCTTCGCTTAACATCAGGCGAGTTGGTGGTCAATAGTAGATCTATATTGCGTAAAAAAATGTTTCAGCAAAAATAAGGACGCCGGGAAGATGTACATACGTATTTAGACACGGATGATGGACTGCCCCGTAACAACATACAACATAAAAAAGTACCTATGTATTCTATCTAGTTCCCATAGTACAAGTACAAGTTTTGCTTAATTTGGGGGTAGATGGTGTTGTGTGATATGCCCACCAATATTAATTTATACTCCATGGAGTGAGAACTGGAGGATAAAAGAGGTTCATGTACAAAGATCGACGATTAGCAGCTGTAGAATAATAGAGGTAGATGGTGATGTGGGCTGATGATACTAAGGCTAGGTATTTATCCAATCTAGGTGTCCTAGACTCCTGGATGGCCAGGATCTAAGTGCAATTGGTCAATTGACCTCAGGGCATTTGTACTAAATACCTGCCTGTTTACTGAATCATTCTGAAACATCGTTTATTACAGAATACTAGTTTACCAGCGGTAAAGATATGCGATGGCAATCAATTTGTAATAGGGCGAATTCTGTGGTGGCAATGTAGAAATTTGAAAAGTACACATAAAAATCTATAAGATTACCAATTTTTTTTTGGAATTGGGGTTACCCGGAAAACATTCCAGGTAACCCTCTTTTTAGGGTTCCGTACCCAAAGGGTAAAAACGGGACCCTATTACTACCGTCCGTGCGTCTGTCACCAGGCTGTATCTCATGAACCGTGATAGTTAGACAGTTGAAATTTTCACATAATATGATGTATTTATGTTATCGCTATAACATCAAATACTAAAAAACAGAATAAAATAAATATTTAAGAGGGCTCCCATACAACAAACTTGTTTTTTTGCTCGTTTTTACTCGATATTGATAACGGCAACAGGTAGACGCTTGAAATATTCACAGAATATTGAGTTATATAATTCACTTTAAAAACAAATAATTGAATAAAAATAAAATTAATATTAATTTTTAATACCTTAAATATTAATTTCATTTTTATCCTCTAAAACAAACGAGATTTTTTCCAATTTTTTATAGATAATGGTACGGAACCCTTCGTGCGCGAGTCCAACTTGCACTTGCCGGTTTTATTTGCATCAAATGACTGGACTTATAAGGTTGGTTTCATGATTAACCATACTAAATACTAAACAAAGAGAAATTAATTTAATCAAGCGATGTTACCAATTTTCTTTTTATTTCTTTTACTTTTGAAACTGAAAATCTTATTATTGTAATTGTAATTATAGCATGTTGTGTATACATTTAAGGAATATAGTTTAGGTCCAAATTATGAATTGTACATTGTAAAAATTGTAAAGACTGTATTCTGTTTCGTGTACCAATAAACAAAATAAATAAATACGAGAAAAACAGTCATATTCGTGAATTTTGACACTTCACGCCCACGTGATGGGAATGTCATTGTAGACAACCGACTTCAAAATACACAATTCGCTTAGTTGGATGACATTTTTCCAGTTATGATAAAATTTATATGGGACCACCTCGGAGGTTTTACTTAACAAACAAAAATAATCATCAAAATCAAGTCATAATTGGCGAAGTTATCGCTGAACAAACATACAAAAAACATACAGTCGAATAGAGAACCTCCTTCTTTTTGGAAGTAGGTTAAAAGAAACAAATTGCGATGTTAGGTACAAATTGCGATGTTTACTTTTGGTCGTTTAGCTAGAATTAAAGATTTATTGGCATCCGGAGAGAACTCACTCGATTTCCACTTCAATATCCTAGAAAAGGTCTGACCTCGGAAATCCAACTTAACCTAACATTACTAACCACCGAATAATAAGCGCATTATCACAAATCGTTCTGATATTAGGCGATCCAGTCGAGTCACTTATGCAAGTCACTGGGGCAAGTCACTAGCACCAGTTGGAAGGAAGCAGTTTACGCATTTCCGACGGGTGATGGATGGACGTTAGAATTTACAAGGGCCAGTTACTTAATCGATGGTTAGAGAGGTTGATCGATGTTTATACATTTTTAAGCTAGGTTAGGTATATTCACCACAGCTCAGTTGATGTTAAATGACGGTGTAGTCCAAGTAAGACTTAGCTCGAAATGTATTCAAATTAAATTTATTGAGCTAGTGGGTAAATCAAGATAGGTAAGTGGAAGTTAGATTTAGTCCGCCAGATCCTGCTTGATGAAACTGAATTTCAAGTAATAACCAATTGAACTATCATCACTTCAATACGTACTGTATAATAATATAAAATAATAATTAATCTATAATCATCTCCAACCATAACTTTTCTTGTAAGTCGATATTTTTACCCGACTGCGTAAAAAGAAGGAGGGGTAGAGGGGGGGGGGGGGAGCCAAGTCCTGTCAGTGAAGATGAGTAACATATAACATATCACAGAGACAAACGGGAGACAAAGTTTTACCACCATACTAATCCTTACTAATTAATACAAATATAATATACATTTGTTTAAGTATACGCACACATGTTATATATACATGTATTAGACAAGACTATATTAACTTAAAATTACAAGAAAAAGAAATACTAAAATAAGTAATACGTAAGCATTGCTACTAGATGTAGCACAGGTAAAGTTAAATCGCGATATCGTTGTGTTTCACATATAGCTTATATACAAATCATCGATTCCTATTGTGATACTTTTATAATTTCGATTTATAAGTAGTTATGTTTACAAATTATCTATCTAGTTACCTGACTGCGTAAGAAGGAGAGTTATGTTTTTCGAGTGTATGTATGTTTGTATGTGTGTGGGTATATAGGTATGTTTCTATATGATCGCCTACAGGCCCTACAGCCTAAGCAGCTTGACCGATTTTAATGTGCGAAGTGTCGTTAGATTCGTCTTCTTTTCCAAAATGTCACAGGCTTTTTTTTATAACAATAATAATACGTCTCGCAAAAATAATAAAATGCGCTTTTTCGTGACGTCTAACGAACTTTTTCGTAATAAATAAGTGTTTTTACTAGAATTATTCTAAAGAATGCACATTTGGAATCTTTTGGAGCGATTTTATGCATACTTTCTCACAAAAAACGTACACTTAACAGCGTATCAAGCGTAACGAAATCATAAGATAGACTGCAAAAACTGCTTTCCTGCAGTCGGGTATTTTGTTTTTCTTTTAACATAGATACTTGTTTCTACATTTGTTTCTTCCTGAGCGTATTTTATGAATATATACAAAATGATGCAATACCATTAAGACATTATGATCACGAACAAATCAAAGCACACATTTTAATAATACAACAATATTTGGGTTTTCCAATACTCAACGAGTTTTCTATTCCGTTTATTTTCAATTAATTTTGAGGTTAAACAATAGTCAATATTTCGACCGCCGATTAACCGCAGTAGAGCCCGCCCTAAAGGTGTTACGGCCCCCGAAACGAAACTTCCCCGTTTCTAATTGTTCGTTTGGGTCATTAACATGGTAATATCTTTGTTTTCCCTCCCCTGCCTGAAATTACCAGAAGTTTCCACGGTGTTCTGAACTTGTTCCTATAAGCTATGGCTCGGGGGTAAATAGTAAGCAAGCTATATTTTGCCTATAGATAATAGTAGTAGTTACTAGCTTTGTTTCGCGATTTCACCTGTCATCGAAGAAAGCGGTATCTCTAGATAATTGAATTATGTCACAATAATTAGAGAATATAATATTTTATTTCTGTTTAATAAGAAATTGAAATGATGAAATCTGTGTGAAAATGACAAATTTTCACAAATTTTTACTCGATACTCGAGACAGTAAATTAAAAGCCTCCGTGAAGTCTAGTCAAGCTAGTCTTGTCTCTCGATAATCTATAAGATTCATTTCGGGAGTGTGCTTCACGACCTAATTACATCCTCCCCATTTCAGTACAGAACTAGCAGAAAGTCGGCGTATTACCACCCATTTCTCATTGAAATGCCAAAATCTGTACTCAGCGATATCGGTCCATGTTCTTGATGCGTACTTATAGCATAGAAATGAAATTGTTTGCCTCCGTCTCAGTTTTCTGAGAACTATAATCTTGGAATTTTCAAGACTAGAGTGAATAGATATCTTCTAAATCGACATGCACCATCTTCGGCCACACCGTCGCTTAACATCAGGCAATTTGATGGCCAATCGTAGATTTATCTAACGTATAATTATAGTTTAAAAAACTGAATCAACCGACTTCTCACAGATGCAATTGTCAGAACTGAACCATTTGTTGTTAACAATTGAAATGGGACCACAAGAGAAGCACCAGCATTCAAATAAAAAAAGAATCATTAAAATCGGCTCACCCAGTCGAAAGTTAATACAGAAAATACAGTAGAATTGAGAACCTCATCCTTTTTGGAAGTCGATTGAAAAGATTATAATTGACGTCTATTTATTTGTTTTCATGCTTGCTTTCTTTATCTGCGATATTTCTTAGTGTCACTTGCCGTCTATAAATAGAGGGAAAATCCTTAGAGGAGTCAGTAGACATTGCCAAATGAATAAACACAACAAAATAAGACTGGGAGAATCCAAAAAGTAGTTCCGCTGTAAAAAGGATGAAATACCTATCCATGTTCTTTACGGATTTGACCTACATTCACCAATTCAGTTAGTATGAGGACCTGTCCTTTGTCCCCTCCCCACTTGAGCCTAGAAGAGGTGCTGTAACCAATAGAAGGAAAGTTACAATAGATCCGTAAAGTCTTAGTGACGGTAGTCTTATGGCCTCGAGGAACCTCACCTCGAATAAAATAGAACAGACAGACAAAGTCACATTTATACGTGTGGATAAATATACCTGCCTAGTGAAACAGTTCCCCTATCGGCTGACGTTAAGTGCGAAAGGAACTGCCCAAAATTAAGGTGGGATCAAAGATATTATGGAACCCTATGATTTTTCGAGGCTTTCAAATGACAGGGTCTGCATGTTTGAGGATAGGATGAGAAGGAACACTTCAAAGGAGATCTTGAGGTTGGCATGAAAAAGTTGTCTAACGGGCCGGCCGGTGGCTTCGCTACTCCGCAACCCTTTTGGGAACATATTTTTAGTTTTGAAACAGAATAAAGGCTTTAAGGAACAAAAAAAAAACATACAGACCGAATTGATAACCTCCTTCTTTTTGGGTGTTGGTTATAAACGTTACCCAACTTTTGCAGCAATTCACGGAACATATTTACTTGGCTAATTAAGTTTATGAATGGGTCTTATGGTAAAACGACTGTGACATTAGAATAGACAGACAGACATTGCGATAAGGGTTATTTATATTTACTTCGGAACCCTAAAAATTGGGGATAAAACAGAAAACTACGTAAAAAGTTACAAACTGAGACATCTCTATAAAAAATGATCTGCTGTTAAAACTTTAGGGTTATTTTTTCGGCGTCTTAGATCGGCGTAATCAAAAATGTCATCAGGCAGCAGAAATCTGGCAGGACTAATGAAATCTGGCAGGACTAATGAAATTTTATATACATTGTTAAAATTTTACTTAAATAGGTATATAGTTTATTTAAAAAAACTGAACAACCGTCTTAATTTCTAAGCAAATGTACGAGTCATTATAAAACTACCCAGTTAGCTTCAAGTGTGTTGAGGATTTCGATTTCTCCAGGATTACAATATCAGATCCCGACCTGGTGACCATGAGACTACCTGGGAAGGTTTTCTCATGGTCCCTTTCAAATTGCTTTCAAACAAGAAAATAATTTTACAAATCGATCCAGGTATCTTTGAGTAATCAGGGAACATACATAAATAAAGATTCCGACGCATTGTGACGTGTTTCTAAAATAAATAAATACATAAATAAATACATATATACATAAATAAATACATAAATACATAAATAAATACATATATACATAAATAAATAAATAAACCTCCTTCTTTTGAACTCGATTAAAACATTTGTTACACCTTAAGAAAATCCGCAAGTATGTAGTATATAAAAAATTAAACAATAAACTTCAATTTCTAGAAAATGCACGAGTCACTTTAAAAATACCCAATTTGCTTTAACTGTGCTGAAGATTTCAATTTCGAAGTTACACGTTTAGAAAATCCACTGCAGTATGTGGCAGAGAAAGGTTGAATACAATTGAGCGAGTGTATATAGGTAGAGAAGCTAGTCGTTGTAGGCTCATAACTTGTGAGGGAAGAGGGCTTGACCTCGCAGTTAGGAGGGAAGGCGCGGGAAATCGCCCGAGGGAGGCTTTGGACATGGAGTTCTGTTTCGCTTATTGAAAACTGACAAATATTCCTAAATATTCATAATTCGTTAATTTTTTTTTGTATATTATATAATGAGAACCTTCTTCTTTATGAAGTCAGATAGACTTCATAAAGAAGAAGGTTCTCAAAAAATAATCACAGTTTAGTCGTGTTACAACTACAATAGGGGGTTGTTGATTATTTGAAAAATTATAATAAGTAGTTTATGAATTTGCTGAAACATATAAACATACCTAACGAAATTCAATTATATTTATATTTGGTTCAGGTAAAAAACATCAAGATTCAGTAATATTAAATTTAATAGTAGAAATTCGTTTTCTCCTTTGGACACAGAATACAATAATAATAGTACATACAGAACGGACACTCTCCACCTCCCGCCAATTTCAATTTCCTCGCCCGCTCCCCGCGTTTGCCCTGTTGCTAACTTAAAAGAGTTTGCCTGCAAGACACATTCATTTGTCAGTCGAGGCAAATACGTCACGATCGAGCCACAGGCGACGATATAACATCATACATGTGTTTGTGTGTGTGTGTGTGTCACTAATTAACGCGCCGTTGTATGGAGTGTTACACGTATGCTATAAACAATTTAACTTTTCTTTAAACGACTCTCTTAATTTAATTTCAAAAACAGCCTCTAACCGCCTATAAAATATTTGCGACACTCGAACCGAAAATAAAACACGTATTTACAGCCTTTTTCCACGAAACGGATCATTTTAACGAGTAAGCCGAGGACAAAAAGCTAGTCAAACAACCCCCTCCTCCCGTCCACCCTGCATCCCATGTGATTGACACGACGGTATCACTTTACAAAACCACTAAGTTATATTTGCAATTGGCAACATTTCGAAACTAAAATTTTCTGTTACATTTCGTAAGGAAATTACGATTGTGTCGCCTCTATCAGGTTTTTATAGACATTGGTTTTTCTATTCTAAGTGACGTCAACCCAAAGGGAGGGAGAGAGAGGGATGGATGGAAAATGATAAGGGTTGGAAAAGGAGGGTAAGAGGAAAACTATATTGCGTTCAACTATGCTGTACTTAATTTTAACAGTACCTGAGTTACATTTTAGGCTTAAAAATATGTAATTACTGGTTTTAGAAATTCTAATCAAATTGTATCTATTTTTCTAAACTTATATAGATAAAATGAGTGATTTATGCTATTAATTTTATTCAAATATGTTGAGCCGTACCACTCAGAGATAAATTAATGTTAACTTTATATATATACTTTGTGAGGTCTATAATATGTATTGAAATCGAAAGTGACATCAGAAAATCAGACTATGTTGACTATAAAAGTATGTTTGTCACCATGTATGAAAGTATCTTATAAAAACTTTATTCTTTGGAAGCTTAAGGACGAATGAAGCTTGCCGTCTCGCTCACGCATTAATTTCTATATTTGAAATATATAAAATTGATTCCATTTTCACAAAGTTCTTACAAAATGTTTGATTGTCAAAAGTTTTGTTGAAATTTATCACCCGCGTAGTGATGAAAATCAGTGATGATGATGATGATAAAATACATATAGCCTATGTCCATCTCCACGTTCTAAAACATATCTGTGCCAAATTTTATAACGTGGTTCAGCCGTTTAGCTGTGAGCATGTAACAAACAGACAAACACACAGAAAGAGTTACTTTCGCTTTTATAATATTACGGACTTACCGAAAAACGTTACTTAACTTTAATCATCGTCTTAAATTCTCTGGGCCTTAACGAAAAACGTTACTTTACAGTTTACTTTAACCAACGTCTTAAATTCTCTGTCTTCTTAGTGTCGTTATGTGTCAGCGAGAAGTTAACAAAATATGTTAATGTTAAGTTTGCTTAAAATTAACTAACGTTTTTTGGTAAGGCCTTAAATAAGTAAGAATTAAAATAAGAAAATGTGTGAGCAGGGCACGATGTAGATCATTCGTACATTCCCATAGTCACACGTAGTTGCGATAATTTTATCAGTTGGTAGTATGTCTGCCTGCTAAGCTGTAGATCGTGGGTTCGATCCCCACCCAGGACAACCATTTATATGACGAATATGGAGGTTGGTTCTATGTTCGGGTGTTTCTATGTATCATAAGTATGTACATATAATACAAAAAAAAAGTATTCTATCAGCCATCTAAATCACATTGTACAAACTTTGCTTAATTTGGACTAGATAGATGGTGTGTGAAATATCTCCTAATATTTATTTATTTTATTTATTTATATAGTCAAGCTTTTGATTGTATTTGTAGCGAGTTTAATTACTGTGTTACATGAACACTATGTTAGCATAGTGACTTTAATGCAGTAGGTATTAAATTCTGAAGGAATTTTATTACAAATTCAGAGATATAGCTAGACTCAAGGCTGACACTTGGCTTCTTAAATAAATATGGAAAATGGGTCAGACTTTGTAACAATATTGAAGAAAATATATAGGCATAAATAGTAGCTGTGCGCCGCGGTTGCAGCACAAGGAAAACAGTGATGATAATAATAAATGACCAATTGCGTGTCGTGCTAGTGTCGTGTAGGGTTCCGTAGTTACATATCATAATTTGTGTGACCTTAAAAGAAGAGAGATGGACAGACAGACGGATATGGCGAACTATAACTATAAGGGTTCCTTGTTTACTACGGAACCCTAAAACGGTGATGATGATGGTAATGATAAGTAATGTCCGTTTCCAGGGTCACAACTATATCTGTATCAAATTTAATAAAATCTGTTCAACCATTGCTTAAGAGTCCGTAGTATACGAACATTGTGCGTCTCGCTCGGACATACCCACATTTTTGAAGATATAAAATTACTGTACAAACTTAAAATAAATGTCGTTTGTAAAACTATAAAACAACATCACAAATATTCGACAAAAAATTCAATTTGATCCAAGTTAATTTCCAAACATAAAACTCATTTTTAGTAATTATTAACACAAAAATTATTTTTATGCATGAAAATTAACTTGGTTCAAATTGAAAATTTTGTCGAATATTTGTGATGTTGTTATCTAGTTTTACAAACGACGATTTTTTTGTAAGCTCATTCAGTTATTTTATATCTTCAAAAATGTGGGTATGTGCGAGCGAGATGTACGATGGGCGAACTACAGACTCATAAATGAAGCTCAAGAATTAGATTTTACCCCGTATAGTTTTTTTTAGATCTTTATGTTTGTTCACGTTTAGAGTACTACGAAATTATAATTAAGATGGAAAAAAGGTGCATGTCGTGGGATTTGAATCCGGAACCTGCGGATCGCAAATCAGCCGGTCTCCAACTAGGTACTGAAACTTATTTGAAGACGCCTAGCTCTATCGTGTCTGTAGTTTACTCCTTTATTAGCTAATAAAACGAAACTTTATTAAAATATTCAGTGACGAGGGAACAAAGGCGCAACCAATCTAAATCATTTCACCGACAGGAAACATCTATAAAACGATCTAATCCAATTTTACAACAAAACAATGCAACTAAATTGTTAGGCATTGGCTCTCTCTTTTAACGACCATGACGCTCTTATCCCGAGGTGTTAGAGTTCAATATCGCTTCGTAAAGATAGAAATGTTGCTTGGTGATTGGGCACGCAATCACGACTCGGGAACAACTTGATGAATTAATATTCTTCAAAACTGTACGCATTTATGATTTATTATTGAAACACAAGATTAATTTATTTTCCATGTTTTTGTTTATACAAGTACAGTTAATTTAAAAAACAAAATATCTAGCTGCAATTGCAAAAATAAAATTGTGTTGTACCTACTGTCTGACTGAAATTAGCAAAATTATAATAAATTTAAAAACATTACCTTTTAAAATTTAACTATAGTATAACCTAATTAGCCTATATTTAACTATTAAGTAACCTAGAGTTCATTACTAAAATATGAATAAAAGCATTAAGTTGTGCAGTTTATCACAAAGTCAATTCTTCTTGTTAAATGTGTAATTGTGTATTTTATTTGTCAATTCTCGTTGTTTGTTCTCTGTACTATATATATAAACAATAAAAAATGTATTTCTATTTGTATAAAACGCCAGAGTTCAATTTATAATGGTCATGATCAAAAAGCAAAATCAACATATATTTGTAACTTCTCAATAAAAGAAATAAAATTAGAAGCTATCAAAAAATATACTAGTACACTATATCATAAAACAAAATACGTTATACTATATTACGATATAAAGTTTATCATGATAATATTATAAGTTAATAATGCTTTCCAACATTCGTGATACTCTAAAACCTATTCGCATTTTGATAGGCAATTTGCACATTACAAGGTCGTTCATTACCATACCTTTGCACGAGATTGGTCCTTCGAGTCGGATGTTGTATTAATTTGAAATATCCCACGTTGGGCTCCAAATATTAACATGGGCTTTTTTCTTTCGGAGCGTTTCTCTGAAGATTTGGTGGCAATCTGGCAGGTACGTAAGCACTGTAACTGTAACTGTATCTAACTGTATACTTTCTGTCAGAGAGTTCCAGTGGCAATCTCCTGGCTCCATCTTCAGACACTTGCTACTATAAATTGAACTATCTTAGTATTTTCCATCACGAATTTATTAACGGAAAAAATATGTCGTATTTTGTGATGAAATAAACTAACGTTTGACCACAACATGACTGGGAAAAGTGGTCAAAAATGGAACACGTTTGTCCATAGGATACCTATTCATTCATCAATTAATCCAAGTAAACAAAAATTGCATATTTTAGAGGCGGTTTTTTCTACAATTTTTTTTTGTATAGATCGGCATTGACAAGAAACCATAAAATGAGAATGTATGTATACCAACACAACTCTTTACCAGTGAAAATTGTCCACCACGAGACGTGCCCAAAATTGAATCGTTCGTGCCACGATCGCTTACCACTATGTAATTTAACTGCCGTGACGGAACTTGCCCTGCTATGGTCTACCGTCACACACTAGAAGACTGCAGTTAGATAACTCAGGTTTTTTTAAACGTAGGGTATTTTTAAAAATCTCTTAACTGTAACTTGAAGTTACTGAAACTGAAACTTAGTTTATTGTTATCTTCTATATTCAAAATAACTATACCAGCGAACCGGCATATTGTTTAATAGAAAAAAATAACGTCATAGTACATTTGCCTTAAAAGGTAGCCTAGTAGTAAAAGAAGTTTTAATGTATCCAGTGGTTTTAGTTTGAGCAGGCTGGCGGGAGGAAATGCACAATACACATCAAGCGGGACGTAAGTACAGTCCTTATTAAGGCGAAATTACACGGTTCACTTTTGCCTTTCAATTTGGATGAAGCAACCAAATTGATCCATGTAAATATAAATTTTTAGAACGACATTAAATAATGTCGTTCAATGGCGTTGAAAGATTTGAACATGCTCAATATTTTCACTTTTAACGATCAAACTTCAACGCCGTTGAACGAGAAATGAATGTGTAAACACAAAAATTGAACGATTCACTTTTACAGTCAATTGTGCGCGCCACAGTATCGAAGAAGGGCGTATTTCGTAACCTACTACATACCTACGCAATGGTTTTCAAATGGAAGGAAGAGAACTCGCCTCTGTTCTTGGAACATTTTAAAAAGTACCCGTGTCTATGGAAGGTTAAGGCTTGTATTCTTAATACCCATGATCGCACCCACCAACGACTGCGTTTCCTTAGCTTCATTTTCGATAATTCCTTTATTAAATGATCACATATTAATGCAACTCCTAAACGCACGACCTCATTTGACGACATCTTTCGAAGAATATGTGTTGAACAGTTCACTTTCCAGATACCGTGTAAACAGCATTCCTTTCATTTCTGCTCCATTCAACCAGTGATTCAATTCGGTTGAACCGTGTAAATTCGCCTTTATCGCCCCTACTTCAAATTAGAATTAGATGTTCAGCGGTGGACTTCTCGTGGTGGATAATGGTGGGTCACATGAAGTGTTAGGCCTGATTTCTTCCTAATGTTTTCTTCCTACGCCGACGTTGGTCGTGGACGTCTGTCGGGCGTACGAAAATTTGAAATCGATCGATCGGTTGACATTGAAAATTGGAAATTTCAGTTTCAACATTAAAGTATTTTTTAAACAGTTTTTTTTGTAGTTTACGAGTTTGTGTTACCGGACTGCGCAAGAAGGAGAAGTTTTGTATGCAAAAGCTAAAGACGACCATACTTTTCTAAACCCTTTCTAATATTTCTATGTTCAGAGTTGTCTTTCTGCACCTGCCTATTCTCCACCAATATATTCCAATCACTCTGGTAGCTGGAATTAGAATTTGATGAAGAAACCATATTGGTCCATAAGGAACCATAAGGTCACAGCGGGAATCTTCCTCAGTCACGGCATGCTCGCATGTTGTCTTTAATTAGTGGATATAGGGGTGAAAAAAGGGGTGGAAGAAGTGGAAAAGGGGTGGAAAAAGCCACCACAAGTGGTCTATTTGCGGTAAATGGATTACGAAAACAATGGGAGATTGGGCGATATTTTGGTGCCAATGATTAATGGTACTAGTGGACTAATGGTTTTGTTATGGTTGTCAGCCTAGGTATTTGACCATAGCTACTTGAATTTTGTTTTTGTAGATGAGCGTTGAATGTGCGATTACGGCCAACCACATATTTAGGGGAAGCCTATGTCCAGCAGTAGACTTCTTGTGGCTGAGATGATGATGATGATATATTTTTATAAAGTGCTATTTTAAGAGTTTAATATTAACTATGAAAATCTAGGACATTTTCTATTCAAAAATATTTTAACAATTTTTTTATATAATGGACTAATCATTAGACCGCAATCACAGCAGATAGAAAGCGGCGATGCGTAGATGAAGATGATGATAATTATTTTTCCATTATCAAACAAATCACAATCGTTTTGGCAAGCTGTCCCATAGACAATAAAACAGCCCCCTGGCCAGTCGCCAACACGGCGGGTTCCGTAACCTCTGCAGAGTGTAACTAGCCCGTGAACAAGCTGAAATACACTTAAAACAATTTGAACGCATTGTCGGGAACACAATTGAAATAATTTATTGTGATTTATAATTTTCGGAATTTATGATTTTAGAAAATATTACTAATATTACTTCAGGTGTTCATCTGTCAATGATTTCGACTTTTTAACCGACGAAAAAACCTAAGAGGTTCTCAAGTCGTCGCGTATATATATATATTAAATATATATATGTATATAATTATATATTATCAGCCCTGTTTGTACAAACTGTTCCACTGCTGGGCGCGGGCCATCTACCTACTCATTTTGAGAGTGACAATTAGATTAGATACTTTTTTTTGTCAAAATCTGTCAAAATTATCAAAATATATAAATGTATATGTAACAACCAATTTTTACGAATATTTCGCTGTAAGAATAGATGTTCCTTATTATAAGGACAGCTTATTGGTGTCCCAGGATCTTATTTTATACATTTTAATTAGCTAAAGCGGGTGTCATAAATATTGATTTGCGAATGTCACTCATTGTGTCTAGTTCATAAATAGATGTCAGTAAGAAGGGTAACTCAATTACCGGTGTTACTAGTGTTCCCGTCACGTAAAAAGAACGCTGGTTTGTTCGCGCTTACGAACAAACCAGCGTTCTTTTTACGTGACGGGAACTATAGGTACTAGTAGTAAGATTGGTAGTAACACGGGCAACAAACGACTGTGATAATTAAAAGTGATCAATTTAACTATCGAGATGAAAATATGTTATTAAGAGTCTGTTTATTTAGAAAATTAATGCAGCATTGAGGGCGCTGTTGTCCTTATTTTATTATCTTGTTAAATCGAAACGTTAGTTCCCATTTTATGCCGCGATAGTTCTATAACATAGTAGATAGTTCTTTTTTATATAATTATTATTTTATCATTTCACTTAATTAATTAATTATTTAATATCAAAATAGTTTTGTCAACCATCTTTTGACATAATTTATTATGAACTTGAACTTGGGCGTTATGAATAAATTATTTGTATTTGTATTTATCCAAACGGGCTCTATATTGCAAGTGAATCAACGTCTTCTATGAGTTAATGAGTCCGTAGTTCGATCATCGTTAGCCTCGCTCGCGCATACTACATTTTTTAAGGTATAAAAGGATTGCATGAACTTATAAAAAAAATCGTCGTTTGTAAAACTAGAAAACAGCATCATAAATATTCGATAAAAAATTCAATTTGATCCAACTTAACTTTCATTCATAAAAATCATTTTTAGAAATTATTAAAGCGAAAACGAATGGACGGACTCTTAAACGAGCGTACTCCACCGACCACCGTAGTTTACAATGAGTTTTCAGTCAAGCGCAAGTCTCTCTATAATTACTAATAGCCACTTTTGAACGCGCCCCGTTGACAGATCAGTCGCCGCTCCCGATTGGCTGCCGTTCGCGCCTAAACGCCGCTCGGAAGATGAATGACACCTGTCAAATTAACCAACCGACAATTTGTTATAAGACACGTTATGGAAACAAATGAATTGGAGTGAGACGAGATGGTGAGAGAGAGGTTTGATGGCATGATGGCCCTCATCAGCGGCGGAAGGTTTGCTTTTGCTTCTCATTAGGGCTGGAGAGGTTCTTGTTTCAAGCCTGAATGTTTGTTTATAATTGTATGTGAGTGATTGGTAAGATGGTTTGTTATTTGACGGGATCATGGGAAATGCCTCGTTGTTATAAGTTGTTTTATTAAGCTTGTGTTTTTCGACTGGTTTCTAGATTTAAGACAGAAACTAAGAAGTCAATGGTAGCTGATAGAATACATATAGGTATACTTGTTTTTAAACACATATGATCAACTTATGATACTTAGAAACACAGAACTCAGACACAGAACAAACATCCATGCTCATCACACGAATGTTTGATTTGAGTGGGGATCGAACCCACGACCTATGGCTTAGCAAGCAGACATACTACCAACTGAGCTGTAAATAATAAAATTATTTTTGAATTGAACTTAATTAAATTTCTGTTGTAAGCTTACAACAGCTTACAGCTTATTGTTGTTGTAAGGTTGCGTAGGTATTTATTGCAATAATAATAGTAACATTAAAGTAATTCCAAAGTCCAAGTCCAAAGTTCCAAGTCGGCAAAGACTGCGGAAGATATTCAATTATTCACCCATACAAATAAAAAAAAAATATAGCCGCTGATACAATGTTCTCAACTGAAAATTTCATTTTGTAATTCGGTCGAAACAATTTTAATAAAGCCTTTCCAGTTTTAAAATGTCCAAAAAAAATCAGTCACGGTCTTTGCGTTTTATAAATTATCAACAATTCAAGGCACCATTTGTAAATTGCCTGTTTTTTGTAGACGACTTCGAACGTGCACTACAAAATCCATTCTTGCCACACAATACCCACTCTAAGCACATAGCAATAAAGCATAAAATCTCCCAATTTTTCCCCTATTTTACCCCACTAATTACCAATAAGCATCATGTCGTGTTCCCAACTTTTTCCTTTTCCCCGTTTTTCTCGGTTGTCGTCGCCATACGAATGATGGATGGCAGAGTTTGGAAGTTTTTCTTTTTGTGCAGATGTCCATTTCGTTATAAACATGTTTTGTTGGTAAATGCTTTTAACGTAAATGTTTATGGGTTTTGGGGGTAAATGTTTTTATATGGTGTTGACGGGTTGTTTCAGGTTTCTTTATGGATTTTGGTATGACTTAAGTATCTATAGTCGATGAAGATAAGATTATATATTAAAATGCCTTTCATAATTAGTTTTACTGAATTATGCTTAAATTAGCTGCACCCCTGCAATCGAACATGCAAATCGAAAAATCTTTTCTTAGGATGAATAAATTTGTCGAAATGAAATACAAAAAGTATGAGGGCTTTAAAAATAAATTAAAAATTTCCGATAGATGGCACTCTTAATATGACATAATATATAAATATAAGTATGTTTAAAATGCATTTTTATTAATAGATAAATAGGATAGGATATAAAGGATAACAAAATATGTTACTGCAAACTTCTGCCTGTCCAACTCTTCGATGGTCTTCCTACACTAAGCTTGCCGGTGCGTGGTCTCCACTCCGGAACTTTTCGGCCCCATCGGCCGTCAGCTCTACGAGCTATGTGATCTGCATACCATGTGCCCCACTTCACTTGATAATCGTGCTATGTCGGTAACAGCCACGAGATGGACAGATGACCTCATACAAGTGGCGGGAAGACGCTGAATGCAAGCCGCGTCCAATCGATCTTTTTGGAAATCCGCGAGGGAGACCTATGTCCAGCAGTGGACTTCTTATGCCTGAGATGATGCTGATGATGAACTTCTGTCTTCAAAAAATATTCTGAAGTTGTTATAATCCTTATTATCATAGTACTTTCGATTAGTTAATTATAAAACTTATTGCAATAGATGTTTTTGAACGAAATCTACACAAGTCGTTCGATTTGACATTTCAAACGATCGACGAGCCATCTAATGAACAACGTAAGAAGTGAGGATTTTTTTTTAAAACTCCTCATTAGAAAATTGATTCGCACAGATAATATAATGGACACGAACCTTAACTTTTACAATCTATAAAAGTTTTATGGTGATTGTTATTGGGTGAGACAACCCATGGCGTTTGTGGAGTAGTGCAGTGGTTCTCAACCAGTTGATCAGTAGACCACTGGCGGTTCCTAAAAACATCCAAAATGGTACACAGTCATATCATATTATTATTGACGTGGTAACGTCTTATAAATCCATAAACGCCGGATGTAGCCATGAAAAAGTGTCACGTTCCGCCTGACCGAGCGTGCAAGCGAGAGCGCGGAACAATCGATAGAGAGGGACGAGCGGCCTAAGCGTTCGGCTTGTGACACATCGTTATCACGTAAAATTATCGTCCGTAAACCGACTTTACAGACAACCATTTTTTTACATGAATGTAAAATGAAAAACATAAAATAAAATGTTGTTAGATTTTTTTAATAAATTCTTAGTTTTGACTTTTGTTCGTTGTACTGGCGCATTATTGAAATATATATTTGTATTTAAATAAAACATGACTGTAATTTGCTAAATTACCCAATTTAAATAGTTTGTGCTGCGCTTATTATGTTAAGATTATGAAGCTCTCGAGTTGTTTTTCTTTTATAAGTAAGTTTCTTTAAACAGTTCTCCTCAAATGAAAAAAAAAAGGTTGGTTTCCATTCGTTCTATAATATGCACATAATTCGTGGCCCTATTTACAGAGGCAGGTACATAATGTCATGAGACTTAATAAAAGATTGCTCTTTTATAATTTTCAAAGAAAGTGTGTTGTTTTTTTTTTGAATTTTCATACTAGCCAGTAGAAATAATGATTTAAATATTTCTATATTTAATAGTATGAGAAATGGGAATTCCAATATGGGATTTTTTATCCCATTAGAATAAGAACACGACATTATTAACAAGTATAAGTTTAGAAAACTGAAAAACTCCCGATAAAAGAATTACGACTGAACCGAATTTGATGAACCATTCAAGCTTATAACACTCTCGATGAAATCGTTATTCAAATAATCAGATCAAAATCGGTCCATCCATTTGAGAGCTACGACGCCACATCCAGACACAATATACACACGTCAAACTGATAACACCCCTCTTTTCGAGTCAGGGGTTAAAAAATAATTTAGATCAATGCTATTTTATTGTTCAATGGAAACAAAAGACAACTTTAATTTGATTTGATGGCGTCATCATCTATGGAATAATTAAATCTTCCTAATATTTTTCGCAAGTGTCCCCCTAGAAAGGTTAAGAACCACTGGTGTAGTGAGTACGATGCTACATTTACTTTAGGCTAAGAGTAGGGTGGCACCGCTGTCTCACTCGCACGCGGCACCTTTTTTTTAGATAGATAGATAAACTCTTTATTATGTACACACATTAAAAGTAATAACAAAGTACTTAAATAGACTAGTGCAACAACAGGCGGGCCTTATCGCTAAAAGCGACCTCTTCCAGAATGTATGTGAAGTGTGTGACTATGAATGTGAAGGAAGAATATTTATCAAAGTAATTTCAATAATTTTGTATCTAAAGAAAGTTTTCGCGTGCAAGCGAGACAGCGGCACCACCCTACTCTCAACCTTAATTGATACAATAGTACAAGGAAAACTATAGCGGTAGTTTAAGTAGCAGAATAAGGTGCGCCTAGACTTATGTGATTAAAATAAGAATAGAACCGGTCCTCACACTGTGAACTTAGCTAAGTTACCTATTTGTTTTAGTTTGATATACAATAATTGTAGGAATGTATGGTTATTTTAACCGCCGACCCAAAAAGAGGAATGTTTTAAGTTTGACGTGTGTATCTGTGTGTCTGTCTGTGGCACAGTATCTCTCAAACGGATAGACCGAAATTGATCTAGTTTGTTTATTGTTTGAAAGAGGAATTTAGCCATAGGATCTCAAGGAACACTTAGCAATGCCATGATACAGATATTTTACATTAAGTAGGTACATGTAATTTACATTCTTCAATCAAATGCGGTTGTATGTAAAATAATACATAAATTGATACGTTATTAATAATTCAAAATAAATTCAGTGCGGCTGTAAAGAGGCCTTGTCATGCTTACAGTTATTTGTGTACTCTAACTACTTACTCTACTCCACGCCAATTTATCGTGGACATAATCTTTAATGGAATAGTAAGCTTTACTGATCAAATTATTCTTCACTACATTTTTTAACCTTTTTTCATTCAAGTCTAATATTTGTTGTGGTAGCTTATTATAAAACAGCACTGAGTTTCCTGAAAATGTTTTATTACTAGTATGTAGCCTAAGTGTCGGATGAAATAGTTTATGTATATCTCTCAGATTATAATCATATAATCATCGGCCATCAGTTCGATTTGTTATGTCGCTTGTCTTATATCTTATGGTCTTATGTGTCATATTGTCGCTTATGTGTTATCACTTCAACTTGCTAAATTCGCTAATCCGCTGGGCGATTATAGGTGACGGAAGTTTCTCTACGAATCTTTTTCTGAAAATTAAACAAATAAAGTACCTATATACTATATATATATATAAAGACAATCAAAATACTCACTGCAGAAAAGCGGTTGCAGATTAACTTATGATATGCTACTGAGTACACGTGTTTTGTGAGAAAGTATGCGTAAAATCGTTGTAAAAGGTTATAAATGCGCGTAAAATAATTATTTACAATAACTTTAGTAAAATCACTTATTTATTAAGTTCGTTGGAAGATGAAGAAGAAGATACGTATTATTATTATTACAAAAAAAATATAACCCAAGACACTCAGGGAGTAAAGACGAATCTAACGATAATTCGCAAATCAAAATTGGTCAAGCCGTTTGGGTTGTAGGAAATAATATACGTATGTAGAAATATACCTACAGATATACTTACATACAAACTCTCGAAAAAATATAACCCTGCTTCTTTTGCTGGTAAAATAGGCGTGATTTTATCAGCAGAAGAAGCCTAACAATAACACAGCAACCACAAAAAACAACTAAAACTGCGCGGATAGCAAGATTGTGGAGTACGCTTCCTGAGTGGGCCTTTTCCGATAAATATAATCTGGGTGTCCTTAAATCACGAGTGAATTTGTTTCTTCTAGGTAAGCGCGCTCCATCGTAGACCGAAACGTCGCTTAACATCAGGCGAGTTGGCGGTCAAGCGCAAACCTATTTCAACATTTAAAAAAAACACGCATTAAAAACCCGACTCGTTCAATTTGTCCGTTTTGTGACATTTTAGTCCACCGGCGATGGTGTTTATGTATAGTATAATTAATTCTACCCCCTCGGCGGGATTGGTAGAATAAACATGGGGGTTTAATTTTACCTAGTGATGGGGAGAGGTTACGATGTTATATTTAATCAACTTCCAAAAAGGAGGAGGTTATCGATTCGACAGTATGTTTTTGTTTTTTTGTATCTTTATTCAGCGATTAGTTCTCTAATTTTGATGATTTTTATGTTTGATAGGTCATACTTCAGAGGTGATCCCATATAAATGTTATCAAAATTGGTTCAGTACTATGGTTTTTATAATAAAAAAACTAGAAAAAAATGTCATCCAAATAAACGAATTGTGTATTTTCAAGTCGGTTTTTTCCGTTTTTTAAACTATAATTTATTATTGTATTACATTTAAATAAAGCGAAGATGTGTAACATGCCTTTTTTGTAATTCTTTTAAGGTGGTTTCGATTTCCGTACATGATTATGTAATTTTAACCGACTTCCTAAAACAGGTTATTTACCCGACTGCGTAAGAAGAAGGGTTATGTTTTTCGAGTACCTATATGTATGTTTCTATATTATTGCCTTCAGCCTAAACGGCTTGACCGATTTTGATGTGCGAAGTGTCGTTAGATTCGTCTTCCGACCGCAAAAATATAGTTTGAGTAGTACGAATACCTACTAAGGTAGACGCCCAGTTATGATTTAAATTGTCAGTATTATGTATCAGTTGTTATTTCTTCCTTTTCAGTTTTGAAGTCCATTTAATTTTTTTAGTTATTTTTGTTTTAGTTATGTTTGTTTTTATTCGATTTTATCGTATTTAGCGAAAAAAGCGACGGCTCATCTGATGGTAAGCAATAACCGTCACCTATGGACAACTGCAACATCAGTGGCATCGCTGTTGCTTTGCTAACCCGGAGAGGTGCTTGTTGTCGCCCTTCATAAACGCTCTACGCTAAGTTTTGTCGAATATTAAAAAAGTTGTTTTTTTAAAATATATTTTCGACTTCGTCCCAGCACATCCCTTGTGTCAGGGTAGATTAATCATCTGTGTCGCTGACATAGTTTGGAAGTTCAGACGTTCTTTAGATTAAGTTCGGGGGAGGGTGGGGTAAAACTGACGCTTTTGTAATGTGTTGTAGGTTTTTGTATGATGGGAAAGGATATTAGGGTAATGTTAGATATGGTCGGTCAAGGTTGGAAATGGAATGAAAATAGATAGGATATAAACATATTTCAGCAATATTATATTGTCGACCAGTGGTTTTATCTGAAGAAATTGTTTTCTGGGGTTCCGTAGTAATTACGAATAACGCTTATATATTCGCCATGTCCGTCTATCTGTCTATCTAGCTATATTGCACAGGAATTTTACTCAGAGAATATCACTACATAAACAAAATTTGACAGGTAGATGACATTCGTGATCCACTACAAAATGTCGTAGTAAAATTTTCAAGTGTGAAAAATAAAAATAAATAGGGATAAAAAGAAAAGAAAAACGTTTGAAGGATGAAATTAAATTCATGGACAGACAGTTCTCGGCGTACAGAAAACATTTGAAGGGTGGAAATAGCTCGAAGAACAGAGATTGCTCGATAGGCAGAAATGGCTCGATGGCCACAAATCGCTAGAAGGACAGAAATCGCTCGAAATAACAGAAATTTCTCGAAAGAACAGAAGTTTCTCAAGCGACAGAAATTGCTCGATGAACAGAAATTGTTCGAAGAACGGAAAAAGCTCGTAGGACAGAAGTCAAAAACTTCGCCTGCGGTCATTGCGATACTAGACGTAACTATTAATAATGTTTTAACTATATCATTCGTAATATTAATTTAATATTTCATCAAAACCGGCGACCTATTAAATAATTACATAGTAACTATTTTGTCCTCCGTGGTAATTAGGAATGAAACACGAGCGGAGCATGATTCGACGGAAACAGAGTGGCGTGACACTACTGACGTATGCCTGGGTGTACCTGGGCTGGGCTGACCAGGAGTATCATTAAGAGAGGTCTACAGAACGTACTGGTATATTATTGAAATACTTTAACAAAAGTATTTCGCTGGTAATCGTCTTTCAGAGCGGGATTGCCGCGTGTTAGAGACAGTTAGGGGCGGGTTGTTTGAGTAAGTTATTAACGTAAAATTTGTATGCGCGAGTGAGACAGACGACTTTGAAGTATCAACATATCGTAGCTTAACCTCTTTGCCATGGACACCATAACGGGTCTCATTATACCTGACAATAAAGCGAGTGACACACCACCTCCAATCCATTTGGCTACAATGCAAAGTGCTTCCGGCTATTCCGCGCTAGTTCCGGTGTGAACGCGCCTTTAAACCATTAGGGCACACCCTTGTGTCAATGCTGTCTGATGAAATTGTTATTGGAATTTAAGCCTTGTAATTCTGCGCGTAAGGCATTATTTTAAGTGATGTTTTGATGAGCGTTGACCGTGCTACGACTTGGATGTGTCTGCTTGGTACGTTTACGTGTGTCTTACGAACTGGTCCTTGGTTCGATTCCTAAACATGCAATGTAATGAAAATGTTTTCACAATATAGTTACTATATTGATTCGACAGTCATTTTATCTGTAGCTAGATGGAAGTTTTATTTCGAGAATAATATTACAGTTTAACTCTACAATCCTTATCGCTTGGCCGTTTCATGGAAATATTACATTACTATTACAATTACCTTATATTCAAGAGCAGAGACTAATTTATCTTTATTTTCTTCTTTAGAAGTCTATATGCGACATTATTTTTGCCGTCCTCATCCACTAATATTCTCCTGTAACACACTTAGTCAGGTTTTATAATATTGATCCTAGTTTTGAATTTGTGCTATATCTATAGCTTTTGTCAATCTAAATAATATGTCCAAAGTTTTATATAATAATGTAGTATTTTAATATATTTCTTTAGTTAATGTTATAAATTTTTGTGCAATGCAGTTCAAGTGCCGTCGGATATATGAAATTTTTGAACTGTCTGTCTGTTCGTTTTTGTTTTTGAATTTGAAGTAACAAAAGTTTCGAAATATTACAAAATGTTCGCTCTTTGAGTTCGTCACGTGTTTATGTTAGTCCCATCCCATGTAAAAAGCCACTTGTCTAACCCGGCAGTAAAATAAAGAAAAAAGTCACGAAACTGGTACAGGATCAGTCGATTTTCATTTGCTGAAAATGATGATGATTAACGTATGTATGTGTCGAAAAAATTAAAGCCCCACAAGCTTGACAATGGAGGCAGGCAGGGGAGGGGAGGGGGGGAAAGGGGTGAAAGGGCCATCCATCAGTATTGACGGGTCAGTTGGAAGCCCTCTCGATATCTAATCAGTGTAATCAGTTTCCTACCCGGGGGGTAATTACGTATGACAGAGTCATCGGACCTCTTTACTGCAGCCTCTTTCAATTGTACTATTTTTTATTTTACTTTTTCTTTTCCTTTGTGTTGGACCAGCGCAATTAGCGCATTTGCCAGTTTCAAGTAATAAGATATGTTCAAGCAACGTGATTAATACAAATTATATATATATATGGACTAGTTACATCTAAGTCAAGTAAATAAGACATTCTGAATCAGGCCTCAGTAAAAAGTGTTGGTTACTTTGTTGGAAGCTTATACGGAGTATTGTCGACAACTGGAAATAACATATACACCTTTATTTTCCTCTTTCACACACGCGCGCCTAAGTAACAACTCACACAGGTGCACCTATCATAAAGTAATAATAATTGGCCAAGTGCGTGTTGGGCCACGCGTAATGTTCTGTTCTGTTGTTGCACTTCACTATAATGCACCTTATAATATACCTATTGTTTGATACTAGGAATATATTGATTGATTTTGTGCCACTTTTGTAAATTTTATGAGTTGATTGTCTAAACTTGTTAAGTTGAAAAGCCTACTTAGCCGTGATAGCTGTTTTCCTTTTAATTTCTTCATCTATGCTACTAGCATGATATTTTTCATGCACCCAAAGTCAACCGCTTAGCCGGTAGAAGAGGAAAACACATTGACTCTAATAAAATTATCACTTCAAATTGAATATTCCGCAAACAGGTCCCAAAATTGAAAAATATGTAGACATAGACATAGACAGAAATTTATTGTGACAAAAAACATACAACACAAAATAAATATCATTAAAAAATATAATATAAATCATACACAAAATACTTATATAACATGTTTTTGTCACGGTCCGGTTGTGTTGTTATGTAGTTTTAGTATATCCCCAATGTTTTTGATTTGCTATCTAACGATACCCCATACGATCGTACATGAGAAAAAATATTCATCCCAACTGTACGTAAACAGGGGATTACTTACCCATTATTCAAATTAAATAAGGTACCCAAAAAAAGAAACCGTTTTTTCAAGATGAAGCTACCATATTACTCGTAAGGTCGTGCATATTATAAGATGTCGCCGACTAGTTTCTCAGTCAATTTAAGTAAATCATAGCTTCACTAAGTTTCAGTCGTATAAAGATTTAGTTAGGTATTTCATTCCATTTACTAAAGTATAAATAGAAACTGCCAATTAAATGTTTTTCCTTACATTTATGACATTATTCCATTACCAAGTACAGAAAATTATGAGATTTTCTTTTAATTTAATGTTTGTAACACACTGCACCTTTGTATTCCGCTCGCCATTGTTGATTTAAAAGTTAAACCGTGGTTGTACGTACAAAAACGTCTAAAAATTGCGTTTAAAGTAACTCTTTGTACTTTGGACTGTGGAAAATAATTTTATTATGGTATCAATGACCTTGTAATTATTTTGTTGAGACATTTGATAGCAGGTAGATAGGAATGTTTCGGCAAAGATAATGAGTACTGGGTCAAGAACACTGGACTTTGGACGGAAGTATTAGTTTTGGTATGAAAGATGACGTTAAGAAATAGTTATTTATTAAAGTATTAATAAAGTACTAGGCTGGAAAGTTGTATTTTACCGTCGAGTGTATGACAATTGAATCCAGAGCAAGCGAGGTATTCTAGGTTTGAACCACAAGCGCAGCGAGTGGTTCTAGTGTAGAATCCTGAGCGTAGAGATGGATTCAAGAAGACACGAGACACTACAACTTCACAGCAGAGTGCAATACAAAAATTTTCATTTTAACAAAGTGACGAAAATATATAGTTTATCGGTTTTCTCTGCCGGAAAAATCTGTTCAGCATTGTATGCAACTCTGCCTAAAGGTTCTTAAATTATAAACACATACCTATTATAAGTTCACTTACGTGAGTACATACATTTAAATTTTTTACCAATCGGTTATTTTATTATTATTTACAATAATAACATACCTACATAATTAATGACATATTATTTACAAATATTATTTAATTATTTTTAAGCATGATTTATAACTAAATGTACGAAAATTACATCGTACAATAGTTATTTATTGTACTAGGCTGGAAAGTTGTATTTTACCGTCGAGTGTTTGACAGTTGAATCCAGAGCAAGCGAAGGATTCTAGGTTTGAACCAAGAGCGCATACAAAATTACGTAGTATAAAGTTTTTTTTACTCTATTTTTTTTCTTCTATTAGGCTCTTGACACAACTCGCATAGGTCGCATTCTTCTTTACTCATCCAAACCTTTTTCGTGTAAATGGTTCTAAAAATTCAAAACACTGCTGAGAGAAAGTAAATTGTACATTTTTATTTACATTTTACGTAAATATACAAAATATCTAAGTTATTTTAATATAATATTTAGTGTTTCTTTAAGCTAAGATAGCAACCTCCTTGAATCGATCTATTTTTCTTCAATTTGTGAAGGTATTATACAAAGAGGTTGGAAATATTTTGTATTGAAAAAGTAAAGCTCCGTCGTGTTCGAATTTTGAAATTACTTTCCACCCTAGGGAGCAAAATGAACTTTTCCACGCCAATATTAGCCTTGGAAACGTAACTTTACGAGCTAGTAAGATGAAAAGGTTTTTTAATTCGTTTTTCTTCTTCTAATAGGTTTGACACTAATCTTGTACTTTCACACATTCAAACCTTTTTCGTGTAAATGGTTGTAAAATCGCAAAAACCTGCTCAGAGAAAATTAATTGTACATTTTATTCATATTTTACGTATACAATCTAAAGTTAAAGTATTAAAGTAATTTTAATACAATATTTTGTGTTTCTTTAAGCTAAGATAGCAACCTCCTTGAATCGAACTATTTGTTTACATTTTACAAATATATTGTACAAAGAGATTGGAAATATTTTGTGCTGAAAATATGTCTGTACACATTTTCAGTACAAAATATTTCCAACCTCTGTTGTGTTCGAATTTTGAAATTACATTCCGCCTTAGGCGATAAAATGAACTTTTCCACGCTTGCTCTAGGCCTTAGAAAGCAACTTTTCCAAGCTAGTGAGATGAAAATGCATTTTATTATTCAACCACCAAATATGGATATTTTTCACACAGAGCTGTCTAGCCCTAAAATGAGCAAAACTTGTGCTATGGGAACCATATAGCTGATAGGATATACTTTTTTAATACATACTTATAATACATAGTAACTTCCAGAATACGTGAATACATTGTTTAGCACTTCTAAATAGTGGAATATTTTTTACCTGACTACACAAGGAGAAGGGTTATGTTTTTAGAGTGTATGTATGTTTGTATGTGGATATATGTATAAGTATGTATGTTAAATTAATGTGACACACACGTGTCATATTTAATATTCTACAAGTCTCACCTAATATGGTTCAAAACAAAACGTCAAACTAAAACTTAAATTAACTATTTATTTCTAATCACGCAATTGATTTTGTGGCTTCAATATTTATCTCATAAATATTTATCGCACAATTCGTTTAGAAATCGCTTCAATCGGAAAACGTTTTAAAACTGTACTATCGTGAGAGAACTAAACTTAGTAAAACTATAGCGTCGTTCCGACAGATGTGCCCCTCAGGAATCCAATATGGCGGACGTCAATGTCACTTGCAATGTGGCCGTCACAGCGGGCGGACGAGCGGTAACCTCGTGGCATATTTCGCTCTTTTAAAAATCTAATAAAATTTGTTTTGTTATAAATGTTAGTATTTTTAGAATTCTGGATAGAATGTTACGATTTCCATTATGAGGTTTAACGATGTGACAATAATCATTACAAAAAAGTTTATGCTCGCATCTACATTCTATCAGAACAGAGAACTAAGTATCGTGAAAATAAGTAAAATCTCGAATACATATGTATTCGATATTTTTGAGTGTCAAAAATATCCAATATTTACAAACGTGCGACATCTCTCGACAGTGTATGGAACCTGTAAAGGGTCCGTCTGAGTAATTGCACGCTTGAGGCGTGTGTTACAGGTGGCGCCACCAACGCTTGATTGGTTTAAGCAAAAAAGACTATTCGAAAGTTTCCACCATCACACGTGACACACGTCAAACTTATAAAACCCTCTTTTTGGCTCGGGTGTTAAAAATGGGAACTAACGTGATTGAATAAAATAATGAAGTACCAACACCAGCGTCTCCGTAACAGATATTACTACTCATTTCTATGAGTAGTAATATCTGTTACTAGTAAGTACTTCTGTACTAGTCGTAGATACAAACTATTAGGTATATTTGTCTGGTTAACAACAGTTTGACTCAATAATCAGCTAGACGATCCCATGGGATTGTGGTCCGTGATCCGTACAGTCACTACAAATAGTAGCTTCTGCCTGGAGTACGATTCCCTTGGCAGAGTGTCTACGCAAGATAGCGTCTTCCAAGTGTCGGCGCCCTGGGGAATCAAACTTCTCGCCTCTGACGGTAGCTACTCGATTTAAGTTTTTCAATACCGTTTTATTTGAGTGAATGATTATAATACTTTGTAACAATAAAATGTATAAATCTTGGCGTACTGTGAACCATTATTTTGTTAATTTAGTGCATATTTTTTCAAGCTTCAGTAAGGAGTTTAAGAAGTAAGAAATAAATCCGGAAAAGTACGAGTTTCACTCGCGGACCGAGGCTTCCGTACTCCTATGCATGACACAATACATGAATACTGACACCAGAGCTAATTACTCAATCAAAATGCTCACTTTCGTCACTCGATCAAAAAATAAATAGCATACTCCACTAGGATACAATTTTTATAACACAAAACACAATTTAAAAAAGCAGTCTACATATTATGACGGGTATAATTATAATTTAAAAAACTGAAAAAAAAACCGACTTCAAAATACACAATTCGTTTACTTGGATCGATTTTGATAAAATTTATATGTGACCACCTCTCAGCTATTACCAACCAAACAAAAAAATCATCAAAATCAAGTCATAATTGGAGTAATTGCGTAACAAACATACAAAAACATACAGTCGAATTGAAAACCTCCTTCTTTTTGGAAATCGGTTAAAACACAGCTCCAAAACCTGCCTAAACATGACGGGTGTAATGGCAGCTCGTCTACGAGGCCGGATTTATTTCGTGCCATCGACACTCCTTGTTCTATCTGCTCTATATTGGAGTCCCTTTCGTCCGGAAACATCACAAGTTCCCGTCCTTTTATCTCACTCAAGTATTTTATCCGGACCCTCAGACATAGAATACGTCATACTTGCGACGTACTTTCAGAGCGCGCGCCGGTCGTACACGAGGTGACGGTTGGTCGGTAACTGATAAAGTCCATAGAATACTTAATAGTACAAGTATAAAAGGTTTACTCTCCAAACACAGTTAATTAAATAGCATTTCTTAGTACGACGCAACAAAGCGCAAGTCAGCTTGCACAAATGGTAAGTATTTAATCATATATTAACTTACAGATAACGCTTAACATCAGGTGAGTTGGCGGCTTGACCACCTATATTACAAACCTATATTGTATAAAAAAGAAAAGTCAGAGTACATCTAGTTTTATTGTCTAGCTCTTATATTTCCTGGCGCAACAAAGTTATGGTCCGTTATAAGTCCGTTTGAGCCGGCAGGTCGTTAGTATCAATACGAATGACTTCGTCATTTCCTTAAATTTAACATTACATCTGAATAGTACTAGAATATAATCTGATTATAAGCAAATTGTAATATATTTTACAAAAATAAGAAACTTAGTCGGTACAAAAATATTATATATTATTTTCACGCTTTATTTTATTGTATTAACTGTGATTAGAATGTTATTATGTTACCCCCAAAATATCATGGGGAATTTTATGACGAAACGCATTCACTACAATTAAACCTCAGTTTTCGTTAACATTGTCGTCATTTGTCGTCGTTTGAATAACAGATAAGCTTAGAAAATTTATAAAACCCCGACATAAAAAAAGGCTAACCCGATTTTGATGAAACATAGCTAGGAACACTTTTAATCAAATCCTCTTTCAAACAACAAAAAATAAATAGAGAACAGTAATTATATAGCTAATAATATAATAAATAATTATCAAAAATAAATATGTACTATATTTTCTCAATTTTTTTCCAAAATTACTATGTAGGTATATTATATTTAGTATTTCAATGTATTTATTTTATGGCTTCTTCAAAAGGATGTGTGTGACCGTAGCATTACACGCATCGCGCGTTGGTCTTACACGATAGCTTTGGACCAATGGCTAACCTTTATGTACGAACTGCTATTTTCATAAATCCTGCTTACCTTTAATCGTTGTTTATAACCGCGCTTTAAGAATTAAATTCTTATTTTTCTGATGTCTTATTGCTTTATTTTTAATACTTATTTGCGTCTCAGCAGTAACTCTCATTTAACGCTGCTAGCCCGCTACCATAACAATTTATAGAGATTAAAAAAGTGTAAAAAAAAATACAGTTGCAACTTCATCGGTTGGATGAAGGTGAAGGTTCTTAGTACTTACTTAAGTATTTGGTAAACCAATCATTTACTTATGTGATAAATATATTAAAATCGGATGAAAAATTAAGAAGATACAGCTATTTTAAGCAATATTGATTGGAATTAACGTTCATATCCACCAAATCATTTTGAGTTATATTTAGAAATACCTAATTATATTCGTTCCTTCTGTATATTGAATAAAATATTTCGTATTTATCTTTATTGTATCAATAAATAAAGTATATAAACTTATGCTATATAAATATTACGTTTTCAGGCAAAGACTTACAAGACTCCTAATGCGATACAAAATATTGTTCCAAAAACTTAACACCAAAATCAGGTGTTTGCTAATGACAGGTCACAAACGTCATTTAATCTTAAACGTCATCTCATCGCAATCACTTCTCAATTCTTACGGTGCCAAGATGGTGAACTGTGTTAAACAATATTTTAAAAATTACAAACTTCTTTAAAAAACTATGGAAAACATTATCACCTTCCATCTCTAAGTAGTAAAAATATATTTCTAACAGTATAAAAAGCGAAATGAAACAATTTTTTACGTATTTGTAGCGTATGTTCGTATCTCACCTATGACCACGGATGGTCCAGTGTTTGAAAAATCGGGTCTTAAATTATGTGAAATATACGCGATGAAATCGTTGAAATTTATTTCATTTCAATAAATAACAATCGTGAATATTAGTATAAAAAGCATTTAAGCATTTCATTTCATAAATTGATTTTATTATTAATACAAATTACTGCAAAGAATTAGAGATGGGTCGATGTAATATAAGTTATCGATAACAATTATTTTTACGGACTTCAAAAACGAGATTATCAGTTAGTTTATATTTTTCTTATGTGCTGCCCGCATGATTTCGACATTTAAATTGATTTAAAATTCCTTTCAAATCTCAAAATCAGTCAGTAGTTTGGTTTTTAAAACAAAATTGCGAATTTTGAAGTTGGTTATTCTAGTTTTGTAAACTATAATAATTATGATATGTGAATCATCATCATCATCTCAGTCATAAGAAGTCCACTACTGGATATAGGCCTCCCCCATGGATTTCTATAAAAGCCGATTGGAAGCGGTTTGCATCCAACATCTTCCTGCCACTTGTATAAGTTCATCTGTCCATCTCGTGGCTGGTCTTCCTACGCTACGCTTGCCGGGGCGTGGTGTCCACTCGAGAACTTTTCAGCCCCATTGGCCATCATTTCTACGTTCACTGCCACTTCAACTTGCTAATCAGCTGTGCTATGTCGCTAACCTTTGTATGTGAAACATGGTATTTGATTTACGATAAATGTTTTTTTTATTTTTTTATTCTCAAACTAGCACAGCACCATAACTATTCTGTTTAGATTTTCTAGTTGATGCTGTACAAGCAGAACATTGGACAGATATAATAAGCCGAAGTCAAAATGATCCGTGGTGGAAACCGAATTCTCGCTTAACACTTTGTTCAGTGAATTTCCACAATAAATGTAAATATATAACAAAAACAGGGCGCCAGCGTTTACAACATTGAGCAATACCTTCAAAGGTTACTTTGAATTATAAAATCATGACATTAATAACATTTATTCAAATTTAAATTTATAGTCCCATAGAGAAGTTGGAATCACAGAATGTTCAAAATAATTTTCATTGAAAGTATTTATTATGGTCTACTATTATGGTTAATAATGATTTTTTTGGTCTTAGTTGAAATGTAGGGGGGGGGGGGGGGGACACAACTTTTTAACTTTAGCGAGCTTCTCGCACATATCACATCTGAGACACGATAGGGTGGGGGGTTAAAAAAATGATCCAGTCTTTATTGTATATATGAAAAACCCAATCTCTATTATTAATTTTTTTGAAATTTTTACTACGGCTTTTTGTAGGGGCTCACAAAACACAATTATGTATAAAAATTTGTTTTTATAGGGTTAATAGTCTCCGAGTAAAATGACTGTGACATACGGACTATTACGGACAGACAGACAGACGGACATGACGGAATTATAAGGGTTCCCCGTAGTTCCTACGGAACCCTAATAAAACGATGTTTCTTGAAAAATTACAAAAAAAAAATCAAAAGAAAAAAATTGGTACCTATAATTACTTATCGATATCGATACTTTAATACCTCTTGATCTATCTCTGGTTGGTCTGTCATTAGGTTTTTTTTTATTTATTTCAGTATTGCCAGTATATGTTTTCTCAATTTCCCTGTATCATTTGTATTTACCTATACTATATTGTTTGTAAATAGGTGTGAAATTTTATTTATTCAGTAGAATTTAAACAAATTAATTTGGTATTTTATTTTGGAAATTTATTTATTCAGTAGAATTTAAACAAATTAGTTTTGTAGCACCATTACTGGTGCTACGAATTAACCATTGACATACTTATCTAAGTATTGTGATAAATCCATTAGATTTCGAGAGGCAGTAATGTGTTAATGAATACGGAGGACAAAAAATAGTGCTACGTTAACGACAATGTAGGAACTCTGCTATAATAAAATAAACATTTGCTGTTTTATCCTATTTTCAAAAATGAAGTTCCGAATGAAATAGCTGGGCGTGGACCGTTGCACTCCAACAAAAAAAAACGTAATATATGTTTACCTGACTGTCAACTGATGCGAAATCAAAAAGAACCTTCGTGATCTTAACCTACATTATGTACACATTTATCACACACAAACACACACACGTATGTTTCGCCGTAGCATAAAAATATAGTATTTCCAGTCACAATTACTTTGACTCTTATTCTTCTCAACAGATCGTGCAACTCAAAGTCCGTGTTAAGGCCAGCTTAAAGTTTACTAAAATAAAATATGACATATCAGAGTCAAATTGAAATGAAATGAAGTTTATTGGAAAAAATAACTGCGAATGACTTCTACTGAGCTACTGAGTTATTTTTTTATGAATGAGGTATAAGTCGATTCATTGCCGTTGTGACATCAGTTATATGACGGCACAATTTGTAAATTGCATGTATAAACTTATTTAATAAATACTATCATCATGAACTGTATTTTTTATTTACAAAATAAAAATACATTAGATTATTTTATGAGTGATGAAAGTGGCGCCGCTGCCTGTTTCGCTCGCACGCGGCACCCATAGATATAAAATTATTTAAATTACTGATTTCAGATTTTCTTTCAGAGTCATAAGAACACTATTACAATGTATTAACAGTAGCTGTTATTTTATATGTGATATTTTGACCGTGATAAACGTGTAAACGACAAAATTTTCACGTTTATATCTAAATTTCGGTCAAAATAACAAATATAATAATTTTATAGTTTAAAAAACTGAAACAACAGACTTCAAAGTTACTATTATTTCAGTTATATGATTGTATGAATCTCCCATGGACCATTCTGACTTTAATCATGATTACCCGATCAAATCGGGAGATATCCTTTTCAAAGGCAACTTTGTAGATAAATTTGGCAAATGGACGTGTATCTACGGTTAAAAATAAATTTATAAAAAAATGAAGTGTCAAATTGAAAAAATAAAATTGGCCCGAATTTAAAAGGCGGTTTGTATGGAGATTATCCTTCTGGGTCCTATGTAATAGGGCGAATTCTGTGTTTTCAGGCTTCATACAGTATCTGTCATAGATACACACCATTGAAAAATTCGTCAGTTTTTCCCGCGCCGTCAAATGTCAGCGTGACATAAAAGCGCGGGAAACTGTTCGCCATCTTGGATCCATTGTTAGAGGTATCGATATCTTTGTGTTCAATCGAGCAAGAAAAAACTTTTACTGGCTTTTTGTGTTTTTATCTGTTATTTGATAGGGAAGTAGGTACTTCGGAGTTTCTTTTTGGGCCGGTATCTGATTTCTTGGCAGTTAAATGTAGAGATTTTGACAATATTTTTTACTTGGCCTTTACGAAGTAGCTCGACTTCGATGACACGGCCATGTTTCGAAACGGTGACCGCAAGTGGCGTTTACTTCTGATTGCTGTTGCGGATTGAATGACTCCTGATTGCCTTTGTGTATGCCACGGTAGAGGTCTTTACAAGGGTTTTTTAGGGTTTCATACGAAAAATGAACGGAACCATACTCATCAAGTCAAGGCGAAGCCTCAACGAAGCTATGAAATAAATTCGTAGATTCCGATCATGTTCCGATCGGAAAGAGAACTAAATAATGTGGCATTGAGGGCGCTAGGCTGTTGTCCTTATTTCATTGTTTTGTTCGACTTAACTAGCAACACAATTTTAACGTCAGTTCCCATGTTTTGGCATCACATTGTAGTTGTATTTCCAAACAGATTATGCTTAGTTGGTTTTTATAATTGATAGGTTTGATCACCTGGAGAAACTGATTCACTCGAGATTTAAAGACACTCAGAATATATTAATCAGGGAAGATCCACTCTGGAAGCATAGTTTCTAGGGCTTGAAACTTTAGTTTACTCTTTTTAGTACACACGTATTAGTCCACCACTCAGCAATGTTCAGTTTATCTTGATTACCTCGACTCTATGCCTTGACACAATGATTTAATTAAAAAGAACGCGACATATTGTAGTGGATATTCCGAAAGCTTGAATGAAACTTTTCATTTTTTTATTATTTTACATTTATTGTTCTAAATTTTGGAATACAGTGATTTTTCTCTGATTTTAATCTTAGTGTCTTTCTTGGCAAGCACTATCTATCGTAGCGTAGACCACATCTCTAAGATCAGGTAAGTTGGTGGTCAAACGAAAACTTATACAAAAAGACCACTTTATTCTTCATTGTACATTATTAGTAGTTTAGCGGTTGAGAACCAGTTCCCGATCCACAAGCAACATCTTCGACCACATCCTTGTTTAACATTATTATTTGTGGTCAAACGCTTGGCATGTCATCCATAAAAATATTTTTAGTTCCAATCATGTCATTTTTAAGGTTCCGTACCTCAAAGCTTAACGGAACCCTTATGGAATCACTTTCTTTACCGCCTCTTTGTATCTTTCTGTCAGTTCAGTTTTTAACCCCTGTCTCAAAAGAAGGGTTGTTATAATTTTGACGTGTGTATCTGTGTGTCTGTCTGTGGCATCGTAGCTCTCAAACGGATGGACCGATTTTGATGTATTTTTTATTTCGAAAAAAATAATTAATCGAGTGTTCTTAGCTATGTTTTATCAAAATCGGTTTAGCTGTTTTTTGTCGAGAGTTTTGAGTTTTCTAAATTAATACTTGTTATTGACAATAACTTAGAATCACGAATTTTGATTCTAAAGTACTTACAAATAAAAAATGACAATTCTGAAAGAAAGGTCCTAAAAATTACGTGAAAAATAAAATGCGATTACAATTTTTCACTATACTTGTCATATACGATTACAATCTTACACTATAATTGTTATCTATAATTACAATCTTACACTATAATTGTCATATATGATTACAATCTTACACTGTACTTGTCATATACGATTACAAACTTACACTATACCTACTTGTCATATACGAGCGGAAATTGTTTTCAATTATTAAGTTAAGTTTAATAACTAGTTAGAACCATGTTTTCATAGTTTATGAACTGTGGTAGATATGTGTTGTACAGAACCCTCCTTGTACGAGACAAATTTTACTTGACCGGGTTTCTTTTTTTTTCATTTACCCGCTATGAGCTTTATTTAGTTTTATTGAATTCAATAAAAACCAATATTGTCGTGTAAAATATCCTGTAATAAAATAATGTTATCGTTAGTCTATAAATATTTCGTCAAAAATCACATGTGCTCTTTAAGTTACAGGACAAAGCGTTTATATAGTTTCTTTAAAAAGGCGAGAATTTCTCTAATTTGTTTTCACTCATTAAAAGTCTGTGCTATGCTGGACCGCCAACTGACTTTATACTAGATGACGCGTGATTGCGGTCTATGATGGATGGATGGACGGATAAAAATATTACGAATATAAAAATCATGTTTAAAAAATACAGTATATATTAAATTTAAAAACTAACTTAGGTAACTAGTTAATTTTAAAATCTATTTTTATATTTTATAAAATAAATTATAACATATTTTGGTGTATTCAATATAGTAGACAGTCAAGCGTTTTAAGACAATGATTCACTCGCCTTTTTCAGTTGCAATTTCACTTGCCTACACACAATACTCATGCACGTAGATATACGTCGTAAACAAACAATTATACCAATAATAATGCAAAACACATTATTTTACACTATTCATATTCGATATAAGTGTTAGTATTGTAAGTGCTATTTATAGGGTTCCGGACCTCAAAAGGAAAAAATTTAACCCTTATAGGATCACTTTGTTGTCCGTCTGCCCGTCTGTCCGGGTGTCAAGACCTTTATCTCGGGAACGCGTGAAGGTATAGAGTTGAAATTAAAACCATATACGCAGATCCATAGTCTGTTGCTGCAAAAAGAAAAAGAAAATTTCTCAGTTTTCGTAAAAAAAAAGTTACAGCCGAATATGTCGTACAAAACGCACATTTCGACACTCACGAGGAAATCAAAAACTATGGGGTACTTCCCGTTGACCTAGAACTATGAAATTTGGCAAGAACTATTGTGTTAGAGTACCTACACATGTGGAAAAAAATCCGAAAACTGGACATTTTTTATTTAATCACAAAAAAATGTGTCTTTATGCAAGGAATGAGGGCCCAAATTTTAAAGTGAATTAACCGTATCAAGTGGGGTATCATATGAAAGAGCTTCATTAGCATAACCTAAAACAGGTTTTAGCTTATAATAAAATATTTTTACTATGTATATTTTTTGGTTTATTAAGGATAATATAAAAAATATATATGATTCCCGTATTATTTAGTTTGTACGGAACCCTCGGTGTGCGAGTCTAAGTCGCACTTGTCTAGTTTTTTTTAGTTCAGGAAAAATAAAACAGCGTCAAAATGTCATTCTTACGTTCCCGCCAAAACCAAATGTAAATAGGGTGAATTCTGTGGCCAAAACTTATATCGTATCTTTCAGTCTCTTGTGGCTTGCACCAGCTTTCACACCACCACATAAACGTCAAAACTAATTTGTCATTCAGCAATTAATGACAGTTTACAAAATCTTAATGAGCCAAGTTGATAATCCGACCATGTTAGAGAGTTCACCATCGCGCGGAGATGTGAAGAGATTATATTTATCTCTATTTAGTGGGTTTCCTTAATTCGCTGCCGTTTTGGTAAGCCTTAGACATGTTGTGGGTAATTGTCGTAAAATACATTTAGATTTTCCGTATATTTTTAACGCGTCAACCAATTGTCAGAAGATTAACGCTGATAGCTCGAAGAAAGATTTTTGTTCTTATTGTTGTTTGTATCGCGAGGATTTCACATTTGCCATTTGGCAAGTTTTTCAGATATTTCATCATCGAAAGACAATAGTCATCTGATCTGGCGAGAATCGCAATAAAAATAAATAAAAATCTTAAGTAAAAATCGTAGAAAGAGTTACAAGCATAGAACTTAACACTTATGACTCTCACTTATCACTCGATCATTATAAAGCAACTTCACTTAGCTATTAGGCGCAAGGTAGCTGAGATAGTATTTCTTAATAAACTAGTTCTTGGCAAAATTGATAGGTCCGAGTTATTGGAGAAAATAAACTTTAGGGTTCCTCGGTCTTTTGCCCCACGTCAACAAGTGAAATCGTTCGTTGTGCCTACTTGTCGAACAAACTATGCTCAAAATTCTCCGATCAACCGCTTATGTAACACGTATAACGGCTTTTGTCAGGAGCTTGATATTTTCGATACATCGGTCAACAAAATAAAAAATATCCTCTTCAATATTTATATAAAAAGAAGAACACGGTACTTGCAATTATTACCTTAGTATCTTAGACTATTTATAATTTTTCCTATTTATTGAGTGTCACAATTTAAATGCATGTTGTGTTTGCTTCTAGAAGGCTGTTCAGCCAGTCTATGTTATTCATATGTATGATGAAATTATGTTTGTATTATAGCTGTAACATCCAGTTTGCAAACCATAAATATAAAAAAAAAATTAAAAAAAAACTACTCTCTCTTTTCAACCCACATAACAGAGAGCAGAGTAAGTAATACATTAAAATGCGTATTCTACTTTTAGGCTTTTTCGGTAATTTGGTTAGTTAGAGAAGTGAATCCTTAAAATATGATTTGTGTGAGAGAATTAATGTTAATAATATACAAGCACTCTAGATAGCCGTCCGGCGGAAAAATGGCCGCCATTTAATAAAGTTATGAGTTACATTTGTTACCAGTTATTTTTGTACTATTCTGTTGTAATGTAATGGACCAATTGTAACATGTAACATTTTATGTCTATAGCCGAACCGCTTAACTGAGTCTGTTCCTGGGGTATGGGAGCGGTACGGAAGGGGTTATATTACTGGGGCCCAATTCAGTTATTCAAGACCGCTCCATAGCCGGACCATATGTGGAGCGTTTCCTGTCAGCCGCCATAGTTTTTTTGATTCAGTCACTTTTATGTCATACAATTGACACATTTGATGAAACGTGACACGTCCTTTGCTCGTTACTAAATCAAATTAAGATAGCAGGCGACAGGAAATGCTTCGCACAAGGTTCAGTTACGGATCGGTTTTGAATAACTGAATTGCCCTCCAGTACATCAAATGACGCGTGACGTCAGCGTTGCTATTACAGTTAAGCGGTTCGGCTATAAAATTAGCAGTTTAGATTTTTACTAAAGAAATGATAATTATAGGTTTTTGACAGTAAATATCCAGTAGTCTATTACTTATAACTTTTAGAGCGAGCTGCTAAAGGGGTAGGTAGGTATATTGTCCTAGACGCTTTCTAGACGTACCTATGTAGGCATATTATTTCCGGTGTGTCTACGCGGCTACGCAGCTCAATAGATGATGGATATAGTGTTTCACACCGTGTCCACTATTTATTTAGTGCCAAAAATATATGGAAATATTAAAATTGCTGAAAGCGGTTATGAAAATATGTCCATATTTTTGTACGTGCGTTCTAGTTAGGCGGTATTACAGCTAATATATTAAATTATCACGTATTTTAACAATAAATTTTTCCTCACGTGACGCTCACTTAACGCAACATATGATCGAGGAGTAGGAATGAAGCGGACACGTTTTAAACAGAACAGCTGCATGCAAAGATTATGGCTCCTTCCATTGTGATTTAACTTCCTTCCATAGCCTATTTGGTAAACCTCAACGTCGATGACATCAGTTGAGGCGGCGGTCATGGTGAAATTACAGGCTGACTAGCAATATTCAAGAACTTGTTAATTAGTGGTCACTATGAAACGTGAAAACCGAAATAAATTAAATAATAAACTATGAAAACTTCGGTTACAATTTCTCGCAAGACTCCAGAATTTAAAGTAGCATCATTGCGTCATATCCGTCGAAGACAGCCACAATTACAAGGCCCTAGGTTTTCAGGAGGAGGTTTTTTCTGATTATCTCTAAAACTTCTTAGACGATAATATATATTTTTTGTATTCCAAATTAATACATGACACAACAGGCAGTTAATGATATTGTTTTATATAATTTTATACACGTTTCTATACATATTTTGTCCCTGACGGCTGTATTCCGTAGAATTTTATCACGTTCACGTGAATTTAATCGCCGTTATGGCTCTTTTCCGCGCGAAAATTGCGGTGCACGCTTGAACCTAATAGACGTTACGACCTTTTTCGACGTCAGCAACAAGTCTCCCGCTGCAATATTAACGCGGAAAAAAGGCGCGCAGGCGTTAAGTAGTGGCCGTTTGCGACAGCAAAATTCGGACGCAGTGGCGTCAGTGGCTCTATTCTACGGACAGTATTGTTATGTGGCTGTTTGCAAAAATTAAGAAAATATCTATTTTAAAGTTAAATAAGAGTTTTTTTTTTACTTTATTTCGATGTGGATAGATGCAAATGCATTGTTAGGACTCAAAAATGCAATAAAAACAAAAAGCCCTAACGGCCACTGTGGCAGTCTTCCACGGATAGGGCGATTATGTTGGTGATTGGTAGTAGTAGTGCGTGAGGGTTAGAAACAGTAAGTATGTGATAGAGAGTGCACCGCACTCGCCGGATTAGCGACGGAAGGAAGACGCGAATGGTAGAGCAGCAGAGCTAATGAGGAAACGCGTCGAGCGCCACCGCTGTACTGTGTGTGTGCAAAGTGTACCAGAGCTGCCATTACATAAATTGAAAAGTTGGGAGAAAAACTTTGAAATTCATAAAGCTTGAATGAAAACTCGCGTGGTTACCATCTCTGGTCTATGGCGTAATTTTAGTGTTGGTCGGTTTTTAGCAGACTTTAAATATTTGTAGTTTACAAAATTAAAAAAAACGACTTCAAAATACGCAAATCGCTTGTTACTTGAACAACATATTTTCCCAATTATTTTGGTACTTGTATGTTTGTTCACCGACTAACAAAATGTACATAATAGTTCTTAAAACTGGCGACTTAATTTATAGTATATTATATTATAATTTATTTATCTGTACACAAATTTAAGAAACACAAAATTGGTTCTCGAATGACGGAGTAATTCGTGTACATACCTACCTAATAAATACCCAAAAAAAATATACGCTTCGAATTGATAACCTCCTCTTTTTTGAAGTCGGTAAAAAATTATTAGTTGCTCGATGTATGTAAAACAAAAATGTTTTCATAAAAATATATACTGAACCATCCATCATTCCAAATCCACTCAGCGTTTCAAATTCGCCCGTTTCAGTATTTAAGTCGCTCAAATTGTTGTTTTAATTTCGCCTGATTAATAATATTCTTATAAAAAGTGATGCAAATATTGTCGCATAAAAATGTTTATTCAATTGTAATAGCGCAACGCCGCCGCCTCCCAAGCCAAATTCCCCCGCAGTAGCCATAAAGCTTGCGTGGCGTCAAAACGCTTGTAACTGACAGATAAGAGCATCGATTTGTGGAAAACTTCGCGCGTTTACGTGATATAACACAATAATTTACACAGCTATACAGTTGCTATACCACTTCTGAACACTCATTCGTGATTAAAGGGTTGCAATTAATTATTTAAGGAAACTTTAGTAAGATGGTCAGGATTAATGTGAAATCTTTACTAAAACTTCTAATTATAGATAAATAATAATAATATAACTAGGTATACTGAAGCTTGAATTTTTTTTTTTACCTAAAACATGACGCTCAATCGTTATAACGCGTATAGGCTAATTCGTAGTACAAGGACAGACTGGATCGAAACGAAGTTGCTCAAAATTGCAGATACCTATGTGAGAAATAGTAGTTGGTAGGTATACGCTTTGAACGTTTCAGTACGCTAGAGGTTTGGAACCTTCCATTCAACTCCTGAAATTGATTAAATAGTGCATTTTTCCGAGCGGAAGCTAGGCGCGGCTGCGGGGTGGGGCGAGACGGGGCGGGGCAATATGGCGGCGTTACGTCACTTTCACAGCCGTCGCGCGGAATTAGATCAGTGGCTTGCACGCGAGGTGGCGGGCGCGCGTTCGTTCGAACTAAAGACCGGTAAAATTAACGAAAAATCGCCATCTATCGCGATAACAACGCCAATAAAATAAATAGTGATTTTCAGTTCTGTGTTTTACTTTTTTTTTCTCCGGACCCGGCGAATGACGTAAGTTTTCTTTTACTTTATCGATTGAAAGCTCGGAGCTTTTGCGACTTAAGACGGGAAGTTTTCGCTTACGTATTTTTTTTCTTGGCATCGTATTTCGTCTGGGGTATTCAGTTTCGGATATCGTTTTGATTGGCGTTGAAATATTGGATTAATAGCTTTTTTAATGGAGGAGCTTTCATGTTTTTTCTTTTATTTGACGTTTATATTTTTCATTAGCGTTTTCTTAAAAGAAAATTGAATTTATATTCATTGCGTGTTGATCAACGCGGTTAGTCTCAATGGAATAAAGTAATAAATCTTTAATGATATCATGGGAAACATCAGTTGTCTTATTGTGTTTTTATAGTTATAGTAGATTGAATCTGTTTGCGTTTTTTTCCGTTGTATACATAGAAAGTTTAATTTAGCGTTTATCTTGAGATTTTCGTAGGTTTGACGTACCAAAAAAAACATTATGCTATACGGTAAAACATTATGAGGAAAATATATTATAAGAACTTTAAATCTAGATGTCGTAATTCATATTATGTTATTCATAGAGGAAACCTAATTTCTTCTATGAATAAATATAATTATTTTAGTAGGTACTTACTTTTATTTAACTAAATATGAGTTAAATCAATGTTACTTTTTAAGATATTTGGAAATGGAGCATCTGCTCATAGGGTAGTATCAAAACATCATTTTAAAAATATTAATAAATTGTACACCAAGTTAAGTATGGAATAAAAAAAACATTAAATAAGTTACGTTATAAAAATAAGTAATACCAAACAATAATAATAAAACAACCGACTAACTGACATTGTCCCGTCAACATCTGACAAATGACATTCGTCGCAAAAATCATTTGTCATTTCAAAAGACGTTCTCATTCTGATTTGACAGATGCGCACTCAGATTTCATCTTATTGTTGCGCTTCTTTACAACCACACAATTTATTCAATCTCGCATGGAATATTTCAATTTATTCATGAATAATAATTGTATCTGAAATTTTTAAAACACTATTAACTTAACAGAAGGTTTTATTGTTAATTTTCTTTATATATATGGTGTAATAATTTTAACAATGGTAATTATGATGAAATTTATGTACCTAGTGAAGTCATAGGTACTGAAGTTTCCAAGAAACGTTCAACAAATATTATAATTTCATGTTGGTACCTCCAGGACTGGGTAAAAATTTATGAGTGGCAGGTATTTTAAATCTACAATAAACATTTTGTACGACTTTTGTGGAAATAAAGTTATAAAATAAAACAAAATCGGTAGGGCTCCATAAGGGGAACTCTGTTCGATTAATATGACATATTTTCTATTTATTATTGACATGTATCTATATTATAAGTGACGATTGTTTACAATTTAGGACTTGTGTAATACCTGAATAAAGTTGTTTAGTAACGTGAAAAACAAAAAAATAAAATAAAATAGATATATTATTAATGATATAAACAATAATAATTTATCATCATCAAAATAAGTATACATCATCATCATCAAACTACGAAATTGTTATAAATGTAACTAGGTATAAGACAATAAATAATATCCTATTCTATTCATCGTCATCATCATCTCAGCCATAAGAAGTCCACTGCAATTAAACATAAGAAACAGTTTTGAGTTTTGATAATAAATAGTAATCTATAAACAAAATCAGAATAAATCTTGGAATTTTCAAGGCTAGGGTGAATAGACATCTTCTAGATCGACGAGCTCCATCCTCGGCCACACTGTCGCTTAACATCAGGCGAGTTGGTGGTCAATCGTAGATCTATCTTGCGTAAAAAAAAACAAATTAAATTGACCATAAGTAAGAAATCGAACAAAACTTCGATACTTTTTTGTCACGCGTAGGTACTGCAAAATTATAAAATAGGTATGCTTTTGAGGTGGGCACTTTCTTGATATAATCTGGATGTCTTTAAATAGTGTTTTGAATGAACGCTTTTCTAGATGTTGGTAGGTTTATCTTGAAATTTTCAAGGCTAGATTGACTAGATTTATTTTATATCTGCGTGCTTCTCATTCGGCCATACTGTCGCTAAAGCGAATTGATGGTTACAAGTAAATCTATTAAAAAAATAAAGTGGCGTATTTTCTTTTTATAAAAAAAGAACTGTGCCCCTTTAAGAAACTTTGCGTCTCTGTAAATAACACTGTTAAGTGGACGCTCAAGCATCACTCAATTTATAAAAAAAGAAAAAGAAAAACAAATTAAATGTTCGAACGTTAAACCTGTCAAATAAAAAAATAATTAAAACCAAACTCATCGACATGCATTCACAAACTTTTTTTTTAAAGATTTATTCAATTGAATTCAGAGATGGAGAACTCTTCAAAAGGCTCCAATCACATCCAAATAAAGTATTAGCGTTGCTCCAATAACTTCGAAATAAAAAAGCTCTGCTCTTTTGACTTGTAAATCAATTATGACATAGTTTTCATAATTATCACAAAATATTACGTCAAGAACTGGAACTCTCCGCTGCCTTCCGTTTCCTAAGATACACTAGAGACTAGCCATGGAAAGTATAAGTACTTGTGGAAATTCCATTTATTTATGTATGATTTTCATGACTAGATTGAATAGATTTCAATCTAAATCAACATATAAAAAAAATGTTCTCAAAAATAAAATTGGTTCAAAAAGTGATTATCCTTTGACTTTTAAATACTATTTTATGATATATTTTCGGCATTGTCACATTTTTTTTTTATTTATTATGGCTTGGTAACAAGACCTTTAAGCCAAATCTTTAATTTATAATTTATGATATTCGGTAACATTGCATTGTCACAGAGCGTTACGTCTGTGCTAGTGTTGTTCTCTATTCATCTATTCACAGAAATATTATGTTAATTATAATAGTTAGCAGTCGGCAACATTAAATTTAATAGGTGCCTTTCAACGCCGCTGTTGACTTGAACACGAAAACGTTCTAATTTGTTACGGCGAATTTATTGTTTTCTATTTAAAATAATAGCATGAGTAACTGCTCTTTGTTGTACAAGCGGTGTCGCAATGAGTGGATAATCTTTAGTTACAGGGTGGATTTAAATACCATCCCCTCACGTGTTTAAATTTTTTTTTTGTCGTAGTAAAAATTATATTATTTTCAAGTTTTAGGACGTCCTAAATTTATTTATCAAGGAAAATATTTAAAAAATACTTCAAGCGATGCGTTTCCTTGTTGGTTTTATATCGTAATTTAAATTTAAAATTATTTTTGTTTTCATTCTGTTTAGGTATATTGATCGTTTGGTGGGAAATATGCATATATTTTCTTCCTTCAATAACTAGAAACTTTGAGACTTTTATAAAAGCCTGAAATGCATATTTTACTTCACAATACACCTTGTGTATATATACAGATTTTATGTTAAAAGAAAAAATACTTTTCTTCTTTCTAAGACTTTTTTATAACAGTCAAAAATCTAAGGAAATGTACAAAAATGTATTATAATCTCACTTTTATAGCCAACACACTAGGCAATACCTTTAGGTGCATAGCGACAAATTTAAAGTCAATTCCTATATCAGGCTAAGTGTGCATTTTTCGGCTTAAAAAGTGTGATTATCTGTTACAAAATATACAAGTCGACATATTTAGGTAGGTAGAACCATTTATTCCTAATTTAGAAATGTCATAAAAACAATGACATACGTAATTACTGCTTTTTTCTTCGTCCGTATCTGCTTTTATTTCTATTTACGTCCAAATCTAGTTTACATTGACAAAGATCTATGATGTATGTCACCATTGTAACGGTCGCCTTATCTAAATTTCAAATGATTTTATCACTCCACGACAAAGCCAGGCAATTAGACTTCGCATACCACACTAGAAACTAATTAAGTGAGAACTGTTATTACTTTTACGACAAAAATGCAAAATACTTACAACCTCTTTAAGTGTTAGACAGAAAACATGGAGAATTAAGGCTTGCTTATGAAAATGGCAAATGGGTCAAACGCGAGAGTCTAATATTCACAAGAGAGAAAAAGTTGTCAATCAATCGATTGTCATAAGCCACGATTTTGTTTGGTCTGTGGTATTTCTTTTATTTCAGAAAATACTATGACTTACGATTACGTTATTATTTACCGATAAAACCGGTAATTTGTTCGCAACCCATATCCCTAGCAATTTTTAAACTCCAACAATCGACGTCCAATTTATCAACGGTCTGGAACGCATTTTGAATCGAATAAAGAACAGAAGAGTTCGCTCGCCGAGGTCACAGCTGTCCAGCGAGACGTGACCTTTTGCCCACAGATTAAATACCAGTTTGTACTTCTTGCTTGGCTCGATTAGTTCTAGGCTCGATTGTTGAGTGGAGGCAGGCTGGGCCTGGCTCGGGTCTAGTTAGGCTGGTGGTTTGTACAACGTAGTCGTTGTGGGCGTACGACCTACATAGTTTAATTATTGTTAGGATGCGTCCGTCAGGCGCCGTCGTCACAGAATACGTTCAAGTTAGTAGCACTACGTTACAGATTAAACAACAGTTAGTACGTAAGAAACGACCTCGCTTGAAGCGGTACAATCGCGCGCGAAATCGCCCAGGTGCCGCTAGTTTCCGTTCGGTTTCCGGTTCCGGTCATAAAAGTTTTTAATTTTAAAGTATTGTGGATGTTGTAGTCGTAAAACGGAATCGATACAAACCACGATAGCAAAAGCAATTTGTGCGAGATTGAAATGTTAGCGGTAGATTTTTTTTTATTAATTTATTTATTTTATAGATGTCGGTCTCACGCTCCTGCACTTTAAATCCTGTTTTTTTGTATGCGCAAATAATTGATTTTAAGTTGAATGAAAATATACTTTAATCGTGATTTATCATTTATTTAATGCTGACTAATCTGTTTTGAAAAGATAATACTTTATTTAAATTAAAATTAGATTGTCTAATTGATAAAATACCTATTTAGCGTGTCTTTTAGATTGTTCTAGTTGTCAGGCGAAATAGATGTTTTACAATTTTAGACCTATAATTATATTTATTTCACTGGCGTATATAAAAATGGTAGTGATGATAGCAAATAGAACTTGTCTATTTCCAGGTCCAGATATGTCTTCAACTACCTCTGTATCAAATTTCAAGACGATGGGTTCAACTGTTTGGTTTGATAGTGAAAAGGCACCAAACAAACAGACAGACAGAGGAGATGTGAACTTATATTTTTCGAGTGTAAGTTTGTATACCTATATGTATGTGTGTTTCATTATGACAGCCTACAGCCTAAACAGCTTAACCGATTTTAATGTGCGAGGTGTCGTTAGATTCGTCTTCGCTTCCAGAGAGTCATATGCTATACTTTTTGTAATAATAATGATACGTCTCTTGCAAAAATAAAAAAACGTGTTTTTTCAAAACCTCCAACTATTTCGTAATAAATTATAAGTGATTTTACTAGAATTATTCTAAAGAATGCGCATTTATAATCTTTTACAGTGATTACTTTACAGCGCATACTTTTTCACACAAAACGTACACTCAACAGCGTATCAAGCGTAGCGAAATCGCAAGTTAGACTGCTAAAACTGCTTTTCTGTAGTCGAGTATATTCTTTTTCTTTTAATATACATACTTGTTAAACATAATAAAATCATTAGTTAGGGGTATTCGAAAAGTGAGATAATATGAATTTGTTTATTCAAATAGAAGAAATATAAAAAATATCAGATATATCTTATACTGGCGACCATGTAATGGGAAAACATATATCTAAAAGATATCAAAGAAAAACTTTTTTCAATATTTCTCCTATCAAAATAAACATATTCATTCCTCATATTACTAATATTTCCACTCATTGATTTTATATGTTTCAAAATGTGATGCGCGAGAGAGATAGCTGCGCGCGTTGAGCGCATCTTTAATGAAATTAATAATACAGTACTATACAGAAAATACAGTAGAGATAGCTTATAACCTGAATAAATACATACCCTACATTCCTTTCCGAAAACAATAATATACTTTTGGGATAGTGGCTGAAACCGCGGGACGCAGCTGATTTTACAAAAAAAAAACGATAAATGATATGTTCGCGACGGTACCAAACCCGCATAGTTGCGTTTTGAGTAAAACCGTCTCCTTAGAACAATGTCCGAAGTCCTTCGCCGCGTTTACTTTCTGATTGCGATAACGTGTTATCTAAGTACATCTACACGTTTGCCACATTTGCTTTCTTTCTTGAGGCCACGGTTTTTTGGTACGTCTCGGTAAATACTCGGCTTGGAAACAGTTCTTTGTTTTCTAATATTAATATTTAATTTAATTGATCTGATTCTATATGATGATGGATAGATCTACGATTGACCACCAACTCGCCTGATGTTAAGCGACGGTGTGGCCGAGGATGGAGCTCGTCGATCTAGAAGATATCTATTCACTCTAGCCTTGAATATTCTCAGATTGTAGCTCTCAAGAAACGGAGGTTGAAAGAATAATTTAAAAGTGATAAGTGTTTCTTTAAACTTCTCCACGATCATACTACTGAACCGATCGTTATGAAATTTTGTACAGAGATAGCTGTAAACTTAAAAACGGACATAGGCTACTTTAATCATAATTTTCAGCACAGTTTTCCATAACCACGCGGGTGAAACTGCGACGCGCAGCTAGTTTACAAATCGGTGATTATTGTGAATCTGTATTTTTCCTATCATAATTCCAAAGAATCCGCTAATTTGATTTTAATGTGATCAGCTCCTTGCAAACGGATTTATTTTTACTATGCTACTGAAATTTAAATAGAATTTTAAATTTAAACTCTTATTTTCAATTACGAAATTGTAACAAAATCTAATTATCAGAATATAATATACATAAACTAACCAACCAAATTTCTAAATTTAAAAATTAAGTTGGGGTGAAATTTTATTATATTGTGATAAAACTATTAAGTAGCTTGATTTTCTGATTAATAATACGCAAGAATTAAATAAAGACTAATTAATTTAGAAGTTGAAAATGTCTAATATTTCTAAAAACTGCTGGCTGGCTGGAATACAGCTATAACTTTTTTATTTATCGTAATAATAGTAAAACAACACAGGACTGTTTGCCGTGAAACAATTTAAGCTATTTTCAGATTTATGCGCTTTCATACTCGACGGAAAACACGAAATATAAATTAAGTAACCATTTTGTATTTTGTCATTTTTTGTTGCTAGTCAACAATTTCCTCAGAAACAAACAGATGTTTTCCATTTGTGCTGGATTTTCAGCTGGAAAGTAGTTTTCACGAGATGTTGAAGAGAAAATATTTATATTTTTTTAGTAGGGGGTAGATATTTTTTTCTTATATTGTTATTTCTTAGAAATTGAGAGTAAATATTATTACAATTCTTTTTCAAAATTTATTTTTTATATTATCCAAAAACCGTCTTTACCTTATATTTAAAAGTAATTTGTGGCTAGTTGTGCTAACGAGTTAAACATTGAATCTACTGACTGAACATGCATTTTCCGACAAACTGCCTTATAGAATCGAATCAACATTGATCCAGCAATGTACACACACGTTGCATTTTATAATTATCGTGGCGGAAGAGAGGGATGATAGGGCTGTCACGCCAATACAATACAAACAATAAATGTTTCCCGCGGTTTTACCCGCGCGCCGATGATAAATCATGACGATATTGATAATAGATGTATATATATATATATATATATATATATATATATATATTATAAATAACCAGCTATCATTACATCAAAATTTTAGTTATCTGTATAATTGCAAATAGATGACTGACAGACAGACAAGACATGGACTGCTCGACTCCTAAGACTACATATTTTTATTCAATTTCATTTTTTATTATTATATAAATATTGAAATAGGTAAGTTAATTACTTGGTTATGAAACTTCATGAAGGTTCTTACTTAATCAAACAAATGGGAAACCGGTTCAGTAGACTCAGATGATCTTTCGATCAGTTTATATTCGATCTAAATATGTAAAATAATGTGACCTACGGCTCCTCAATACGCATTTTTAGGGTTCCGTACCTTAAAAAGAATAAAACTGAACCCTTATAGGATCACTTTGTTGTCCGTCTGTCTGTCTGTCTGTCCGTCTGTCCGGGTGTCAAGACCTTTATCTCGGGAACGCGTGAAGGTATCGAGTTGAAATTATAACCATAATATACGCAGATCCATAGTCTCTTGCTGCGGAAAGAAAAATAAAATTTCTCAGTTTTCGTAAAAAAAAAAGTTACAGCCGAATATGTCGTAAAAATGCACATTTCGACACTCACAAGGGAATCACAGTGTCTTTATGCAAGGAATGAGGGTCCAAATTTTAAAGTGAATTAACCGTATCAAGTAGGGTATCATATGAAAGAGCTTCATTAGCATAAGCTAAAACAGGTTTTTAAATATTTTTACGATGTATATTTTTCGGTTTATGAAGGAAAATATAAAAAAAATGTATGATTTCCCCCTTTTGTTTAGTTTGTACGGAACCCTCGGTGGGCGAGTCTGACTTGCACTTGAAATATTTGTAAGTGGTGTAGCCTAGTATCATCACTTAGAGATTATAATTATTTTTATATTTGTTTGGATATGAATTACGAGTGAATCAAGTACTATTAAGTTATTGTTTTTTTTTATTCAATTATAGGCTCTATCTTGACCACAAACTCCCTTGATGGTAATATCAGGTATTATGTGCTGTCAATTTTAAGCAGAAAAGCTAAATTAAAAAAAATACACGCGTCGGCTCAGAACAGAAGCTTATAAATAAAATTAAATTTTAAATATGCCAATAAATTGATATCAAGCTGACAAGATCATAAATAGAATGAAATAAAATTGTCATATCAAAAAAAAAAAATGTCTGGTAATAAGGTAGATGTGTAACATGTCTGTGTGCGTAACTCTCAACTCTCTTGATTATCTCGATCAGTGATGTGGCAACCCTAAGATGCAATCTTGTACGATCGATCCGTCGTCTTCCCGTCTGGCGTACGTAATCACTCACGGAGTTACGTACGAGTACGAGCTAAAATTAAAAAGCTGGATTTGACAACCCTGTCTGAGAGCTTGCCCCGCTCGCTTTGTACGGACAAAATAGAATTTTCTATTTTGCCCATACAAAGCGAAACTGTTTCAAGTAAAAAGTAATTTTTAAATCACTTTTTACTTGAAACAGTTTTAAACATTTTTTGTATGTCATTTTAAAATTGAATGATATTGATTTAATGAATGTATTTAAATTTATGTATATACATTGTATTTCTTTTATGTAGATATAACATAGTCACCGATTCTTTTGTCATATTAATTTTTCGGGAATTAATGAGTTATGGCAGGAAAACGCTGGATGAAAGTAGCTTCCAATATTTATAAAACATAAGGTGAGAGGCCTATGTCAAGCAGTAGACTTCTTGTCGCTGAGATAATGATGATGATGATGATGAATTGTTCGTTATTTATACGATTACAGCGCGACGTCCACGCGACTATAATTTGAATATTAAGGTTTCGAAAAAAAGAGGCAAAATTATTATCTATTACTATACAATTTCCAGTTTCCATGTGATATGTAGACAAACATAATATGTATAGACATTTATTAAGCATGAATACTTACACTAATGGAATTTGACATACTTACTTATTTATAAACCCATATAGAATAACGTATACGAATATTGTGCAAACCTAACAATATTACACACATACAAGTCAAATTGATAACCTTCTTTTTAAAAGTCGGTTATAAATTATCCATACTGTCATAAAAGAAACAATAGAAAAATCTTGCAAATAAATTTACAAAATTAGGCTCATAAATTGTTTCGCTGTTAGACAGTACAAAATTGTATCGAATTCAAATTGAATACGGTTACATACATCATGCGAGGGTGGCAGCCCTAGTGGGGTGCACTATTGATCGCGCCCTGTGTTGGCCATCCGTCAAGATGTCTCGCTGGAATGTTTGAGAGGCGGGTAGGTATAAATACTGAAAAAAATTACAATTTAATAATCTATACGTTATTATTAAGTATCTACACTGTAAACAGAACTTTTAAAATAATTTATGTAGTGAAATAAAAAAGAAATTATTTTATTTAAAACATACGTTACATAATATGAAAGGCGTGAGCGAAGCGAGCACAACAATTGAGTTTTAACTGAAGCAACTAAAACTGACATTTGAATGTAAGATACGAATTATGACTTCGCGCACCTTGGATGATATTATCAGGGACCACCAGTAATCAACGGGCCATCGGTTTACATTCACTGATTTATAAAATTGTAATTAACTGGCTAAAAATCTGTTCATAAATTGTTTCACGCTGGCAACCCTACGAGGATGCCCAGTATCGATCGAGTCAACTCTTCGTCCATCCGTCAAGCAAGACGAGAGGCGACAACTATATTCAACAAATATATGAATTATACAATAACTAAATCCAATATTGTTAAAATAGATCAAGGAGGCTATTTCAGAGTTTACTACGTCGTAAGGATGGGGAAGGGAAGGGTGTGCGGCGGAGGGGGAGGGTGTTGACCCATCTCTGGGATATATAACTCAAGATGTACTTATTGTACTAGAAACTTCGTCTAGTACAAGGATTTAGGTATTTCATTTGGAGTTTAGGGCTCAACTAACTTGTACAATTGAGTCTGTGATTAAATGTATATTTTTGTTTATGATTTTTTATTTGTTTCAATGTAAAGGTAGGTTGGTAACTTTGACACCATGTCAAATATTTTACATTACCTTATTCTAAGGTTCCTGATATTTTAACCAAAAGACTAGTAGTCAATACGACTGCTTGTTAATTGAGTAATTTGACTAATAATCTTTTGGGGAATAAAATCAAAAACTTTCGAATGAGGCTATGTTCAATGTTTGGCGTTAAAGTTACCCATGTTGACAATATGACCCACGTTACGTTGACGAGTGACGCCATCTAGCGTCACTCGTTTGTCTTTCGACAACGTGAACTAATTTGTTTCATTTTTGAAATGACAAAAAACTATTTATTTAGTGTTTGTTATTTAATTAGTATTTCCCTCCCGCATCATTAAAAAAAACGTTACTCTTTGAGCAATCAATGCTCAATATACAATATTTTGTCAACTTCTCGCTGACACGTAACGACGGAAGAGGACAGAGAATTTGTGACGTTACATACTTCCGAATCGTTACTTAACTTTGATCACAAAGTAACGTTTTTCGGTAAGGCCACAAATGAACAAATTCAAATATTACAGAACATCTTACAAGACCAGTGTGGCAATAGGCGGCCTAATCGGTAAAAGTGTTCTCTTTATCTTTAGCAGCGGTAGCGGTAGGTAGTATTGATCTATATTTATTCCATTTTTTTCCAATCTAATATTTTTTGACTCTTAGACGTCCATATATTGCTAACATTACCGCTTTACTATAGAAATAAAATTTGAGTAAAACACAATCTACTGCGCTCGCCAACCCGCTTGTCAAGCGTGGCGAGTACTGGCAAAACCCCCCTAATGACGAGCAACAAAAATACCAGGCCGCTTCCAATCGGTCTTTTTGGAAATCCATGGGGGAGGCCTATGTCCAGCAGTGACTTCTTATGGCTGAGATGATGATGATGGACATTTTTTTTATAAAATTCGTCATCGCGCATATCGCAATGTTTTGCAATAGCAATAAAATACCTTTTATTCGTAATCGACAGCAATCTGTGACAGCAATCTTAATAGTAATCGGCAGCAATTTTACGCAAAAGCACAGAAGAAGATTTTAACAGTTCGTAAAAGAACAAGTTATTGTGAGCCGGAATTTGACAATGAAACATACGCCAATCCTTTCAAAAATACCGACGAATACAATCGAGAGATTTCTAATCAAAATGACGCGGTTGACCCAGACCTCAATGCTACTATTTTAACTATCACTCTTTCGTTACTCGCTACTATTTAGCGACAATTTTGACAAATTATTAGTCTATTACCTTCTATTACATAGTGAGAAGCTAGCAATTTGTCAAATTAGTCCCTAAATCGTATCAGCGAGTGCCAAACAAGTGATGTGATAGTTAAAATAGCAACGTTTAGACCCAGTACTTGTAAACAAAATTGCTATCGATTACTGTTAAGATTGCTGCCGATTACTGCTTAAATTTATTTATAGAGACTTTACAAACATCCATTGTACGATGACGAATACAGAGCAATACTGCCAAGGTCTTGAACATTGAAATTCTATAGCAGAGCACGCAGTTTGTCTCATTTACATATTATTTGGGCGAGCCTTTAAATATAATTCTTTTTAACTGACTTCCAAAAAGAAGGAGGTTATCAATTCGATCCGTATGTTTTTTTTTTGTATGTTTGTTCACCGATTCCTCCGTCATTCATGAACCAATTTTTGTGTTTCTTGAGTTGACATATAGAGAAAGGTACCAAGTTGGTCCCATAAATATTATATAGACATTGCTTTATTACTTTTGAATAATATCTAAAAATAAACATTTTCATTGTATTCCTGAGTGAAATGCGTCAGATTATAGAATCGCAGAGTTCCACCGACACGTTTTTCTTTGCAAAAGTGTCAAATGTTAAGGATTATCCTATAAACATCTGCACATCTTCTAGATCTTCGAAGATAAAGCCTTTGACATTCAATGACAAATCTCATTATTGACAAGAAAATAAACGAGCGTGTGAAGAGAGGTTTGTTTAAAATTTTTACAATCGTTAAGGATTTAGTAAAAGTAAAACCTTCTTACTCCTCATCCAATGTGTATAAGATGAAAATAGAGTTACTTCGACGATTGAGCGTTTTGTTTAATTATTACCCGACTGAGCATGATGATATGAACTTTATGTATCCTAATCCTTTCTAATACTACAAGTAACGAAGTAGCGTACTTTGAAGTCGGTTGTTTAAGTTTTTTAAACTATGAAATTATTTAATATTTACTAGTTCTTATCAGTTTTATTTTGACATTTTGTAAAATTACAATGCATTAGATTTTCATCGACTCGCCTGATTTTAAGCGATGGTTTGGAATCGGTATGGAAGTATCGAAGTAAACCTTTTTCTAAATATTCCTCAATATGTTAACTAGAAGGGATGAAGCAGGAAGAGGCTAGATAAAGGCTGCTTCTAACCGCTCTTTTTGGAAATTGAGGCATATGTCCAGCAGTGGACTTCTTATGGCTGAGATGATGATGATGATGTTAATCAAGATTTATTTCGGTTTAAGAGTTGTAATACTCGTATTTGTTATTAGCGCCTATTTTCATACAACAGATAAAATTTATTTCTGACAGAATCCGTTATGAGAACTACTCAATTAATCATTTTCTATATTTCTATATGAAATAGAATTATGTATTTCGTAAAACGTTTCATTGTATATAATGATAAACTCGCCGCTATATGCGACGGTGTGGCCTAGGATGGAGTACGCCGATGTAGAAGATTCACCATAAAAATACCAAGATTGTAATAATTATCAGGAAACAAACAATTCGGCAGGGAGTTCCACTCAAGTACCTACAGTACGCATCTAGAATGTAGACCGAAATATTTATGTACGGATTTCGGGACTGTTCTTGGAATATGCTATTTTACGAATTAGGCGTTTGTAAAATTAGCCATTACAAGTAGTAATAAGTAGATTTGAACTTTTTCCAAATTAATCCTTTTAAGACTATTAAGACATTTTATGATTGGGCACTCTGCGTCTAAACCACAATTTTTAGTTGCGATAAATTTAAGCTAACACTGCATTACATTACTTACCAGCGTAATCTCACCATCTGCTAGAAACAGGATTGAGCGCAGCAGGTGTTTCCAGTCCGATCAAAAAGTTATAAAAGTAATGTTTACACTTGTGCGCGCGGCTGTATGCGCGTGCGCGTGCGCATGACTCAGCGCATGTTTATATTGCGCATCTGCTGCAGGAAGGGTTCCTTTTGGAGGGGTCTGAGTATGAACGCTTTTTAAGCACTTGTCCTACCACCGATGATAAGCGAGAAGCCAGTTGAGCTTTAATGTAGATTTTTGAAGTGAAAACTTCTTTGGGCATGGAGCACCATATTTTGTGGGTATTGAATGAGACAGCCATCTGCTATGTAGCGCTCGTTCGAATAAAGTCGACATGAGTCGGCTAAGAGAGCGAGAGAGGTATAGATATCGCGTCATGATGATATTTTCACTTCTGTTGTATGGTCATAAGCATACTCATTTTTTTTTTGTTTAGATGACTAATCGTTATTGACCTCTACCAGCTTCTATCGTTTTATTAGAATTTGGCGAGCTCAAATGGTACTGGGCCGCTTAAAAACTAGGGGGTTACAATTGCCCTGGCACCCCTTAAAGTGTGTACCCTAGGGCCCTATTTGATTGAGCTATTTAACTATCTGGAGATAATCTAACCGGACCCTATTTGGTTGATCTGTTTAACTATTTGAAGAGAATTTAACTCTACACCATTTGGTTGTTCTATTTAACAATTTGAAGAGAATCTAACCGGACCGTATTTGGTTGATCTGTTTAACTATTTGAAGAGAATTTAACTGTACCCCATTTGGTTGATCTATTTAACTAGTTGGAGAGAATCTAACCCCTTTTGTCGTTGGGCTATAGGCGAGTTAGCGAGCTGTGTGATTACTTGCACCGCTTGCTCGGGGTAGTCGAGACCATATATATATTTATTAATCGATAGTCTCTCAGCGAATGTTCTAATCGCCAAGCTGCTGGATAACTGCGACAAACTAGTGGATAGAGTATTCTCGTCGGCGATTTGAACTGTGATTTGAACAGTCAGTGATTAATTATTCATATTAAGTATGGGTCTCTTTTAGTTACACGGATATAAAAATAAAAATAAATACGAATATATACACATATATTCGTTTATACACGTTTAATAAACAAGAAACTGGTCCGTCGCGTCTTCCTCGGCGGTGAGACAAGTGCCTTAAAGTCAGTTGAATGTAATAAGTTTTCAAGAACTTGTTTCCTGCCACATGTTGACTAACTCGTGCTTTTTAAACATTTTTATGAGTGTTTACTTGGTATTTGTGCGGTAACAACCTTGGAAATGATATTTTGAGAACTTCTTCTAGCCAGATCACGGTGATGTGGTACACTTAGCAGACTTCCATGAAGCTTGTCTGAGAATAGAGTCCGGAAGTGGCGCCGGTACTTAGAGCACCGCAAGTAGATTCCATGAGATTATGTGATTGAGTTCAGAATTTTTCATTTAGATAATGCGACGTCTGCGATGTTTCTTTTGTAAGAGACCGCTAAATGTGGTTGAAACTATAGTTGGAGATTTCAGCTCAAAATAGACGTAACACGTAATTAAGTTTTAAACTTAATTACGTGTTACGTATTAGGAGCTGAAAATGTATTTATTAAATGTATTTTATTACAAAATAGTTCGTTAGAGATTACGAATCAACGCATTTTTTTATTTTTGCTAGAGATGTATTATTATTATTACAAAAATATAGCCTATGACACTCTGGAAGCGAAGACGAATATCACCTTGCACATCAAAATCGGTCAAGCCGTACAGACTGTAGGCTCTCATATAGAAACATACATACATACATACACTCGACAAACATTACCCTCCTTCTTACGCAGTCGGGTATAAACAGAATCTTTCAGTTACCTACATCGTTTTGGTAACGCGACACCAATTTAAACCCAAGCAGACGCGAAAAAGCAAGAATGCCTGAAAAGGCTTTAAAGTAACTACTGCGTAAACTGTGGGACGTCACAGAATAGTAATAGTTTGTACGTATTTGTGCTGATTATTAACTACTGCGTAAACTGCGTCACGTTACAGATTAGTTAGTGGTTCCATGTACTGACTGTGCAATTTCAAGATGATTTTGCATGTTTTTGAATGTTGCAAATTGTTTGTATATTATTTGAACAATATTGCGTATTCGGGGGCTCGACTTGGTCTAACTTTCGTCAGCGTGACTTGGCGTACTTTTTTGTTCAAGATATATTTCTTGAAGTGTTACTCATGTTTTTAGAATTTTCCTTTTCCTCATGGAAGGATCAGTTTAAGTCGGATTAGGTGTCATCTAATTGTAATAATCTGGACATCTTTAAATAGTATTTTAGAGATATTTACATGTGATCAATTCAAATTGTCCATGTCGACGCAGTGGGACTTAACTATTTTTAGTATATTTTTATCAGTTAAATTGAGGCAATTTAATAGAATAGATTAAAATTAATAATTGTTATTAGATAGATAAAAAAAAACTATGTTTTTTACATTGAACGGGCTTGCGTTTGACTTTGTCTCAATAGAGCGAAGACTAAGGTCTAAGGTGGAGCACGCATGCCAAGAAGATACCTATTCTCTCGTTTGACGACACTTAGATTTTATTATATATTATGTATATATTTTATATAATTTTATGACCTGACGTTTCGAACACTTTCCACCGTTCGTCACAGGTGAGAATAGATAAGCCAAACCACTACATCCGTTTTGATAATCCTCAAATCTTGGCTAGAGAGACGTGGTATGTATGAACCAAGAATGTTACGCGAGGCTGTTGAAATTAAAAAATACCCGAACTTTAATAGAGAAGATAGGTGAAAATGCCACCTACATGGGATCCGCGGTCATCATAAATAAAATGTCAGCCTCAACACAGATCTGCGATACCTGTTAACACCGTGAGCGAGTTCCGCGTGCATAGGGAACGTTTCGCTTAAAAATAATAGAAAAAAAAACAACTGACAAAAAAAAAACAACTTTTTTTTTTTTTTTTTATCAGCCCTGTTTGTACAAACTGTCCCACTGCTGGGAACGGGCCATCTTCTCATTGTGAGAAGGGTTAGGCCATAGTCTGCCATGCTGGCCAAGTGCGGGTTGGCAGACTTCACACATCTTCAAGATCATTGAGAACTCTCAGACATACTTATATAGGTTTCCTCACGATGTTTTCCTTCACCGTTTGAAGGTTTCTAACTGTCATCTAGTCTTACCTATCACCTGTGACCACGGACGCTGCAAAGTGTTAAAAAAAAAAACGAAAAAAAAAAAAGGAACTAAAATTAGATAAAATCGCATTGGAGAATATAGTTGCTATTCTAATTACTTTAGTAGTGCCTACCAGTACACAGAAATATAATATTTTTTCTATGTTTATTTTAAATGTATATTCGGAACCCTAATTTTGAATAATGTATTACATATACCAGAAAATACCACAAAAAGTAACTAATTCTAAGTCGCACACAAACGTATTCGGCAGCGAGCGAAAATGATACTAATGATGCCATATTGAAACGTCTGTAAAATTGGAATTTCCGTGAACAAGAAAAGCGATTGTACCGCCACCGTCACGTGATCCCATAACTTTGTAGAAGTAAGTAAGCCATTCTGAGAATAACTTGGGTTGCGTGCAGATAAAGTTCGAGGGGTCGCGTGACCGAGACCGATCCGTGACAACTCCATCAAAATCGGTCAAGTAATGGAATCCGGTGCAGCTTTATTGTCGTTTTACCGTTTTTTTGACGGGATACTCTGTTTTTACCGACTTTAAAGAGAAAAAAGGAAAAAAAGTTTTGTGACCCGATTCTAAAAAATCTGTTTTTTTGTTTGAAAGGATATACTTTCAGTTTAGTCCCATAGCATAGATATATATATATATATGTATTTTATCTTAGTATACCCTATCTGCATAACCTATCAGCAGGAAAAGACGTACATTTCCCAAGGAACACTGACAAACACGAACGATTAACTCGAATGAAGCTTTTAACCGATCGACTGAACTCTAATAGAGTTAATGCGGGCTGGTTCGATGAACGAGTAGGGGGAGGGAGAGGGGGGAAGGCTTTAGGTTGGGGGCCAGGGGGGGCTGTTATCACTCAGCTGATAACCAAGCCCCCGCCGACACTTCATAAATTGGTGACGTCATTTGTAGGGTGTGTATCTGTCAGTTGTAGGGCAGGACGACATAATGTGTTTTGTGGGGGAATGTTTATGTTACTCGTGGAAAATGTTTATTGTATATGTAATATATTTTACACGATTGTCCAAAGATAGAGAGCTTATAATAGCTTATGTAATAATTATAGTTTAAATATAAGTAATTAAAAAAAAAAACGACTTCAAACTGAAAAGACAGAAATAACACGAAGAAAATCAATACTGGGCGTCTAATAAGTAGGTACGTAAACTAACTATTTTTTGAGGTCGGTGTCAGGACCTAAACTGTCATCAACTAAGTCCTATACAGACACCGACCTCAAAAGTAGTTGGTATACGTATAACTACTTAGGTAGACGCCCGGTATTGATTTTCTTCGTGTTAAAGAACACAGAAATTTATTGTGACAAAAAACATACAACACATAATAAAAATCATACAAAAAATATAAATCAATAATATCTATTTCTCTCTTTTCAGTTTGAAGTCGTTTTTTTTTATTACTTCTATTTATTCTTTTTTAATATTATTTACTCGTTTTGTTTGAAATTAAAAAAAATATTCACAATACAGGTCGAATTGATAACCTCCTTTTTTTTAAAGTCGGTTAAAAACTGAAAAAACCGACTGCGAAATGCGGAATTCGTTTACTTAAATGCACATTTGTAACCTTTATAGAAAAAAAATAAAGTACTGAACCAATTTTGATCAAATTATAGACAGTTACTTTCGCTATAATAATGAGAAAAAAATGAAATTGTTGGTTATATAGGTCAGCTCCAAAATTTTTTAATTTTGTCCGACCGATCTTTTATTGTTGGTTTGGGTAACCGATGTCGAAAATTCCTTCTCTAATACCTTGATATATATTAGAGAGAGAGAGAGACAGAGAGAGAGACGCTCTTTGATTTTTCTTTTAACTTATACTTGTTATAACATTGTAACACTAGTGTAATCAACCTAATCGATAGACGTAGTAGGTAAATTGCAACGTACAGAGTACAGACGTAGTACGTAACGCGGTGCGACGCGGATACTGACACTGTGGAATATTGATTCGGTACGCACTCGGAATACTATGTGCGAGTTGCTCAATGTAGCTATGAGTTACTTCGAACTTCTTGTTTTACCAACACTTCAAAAGAAGGGAAGTGTTTTTCGGGTGTACGTATGAATGATCATATGTAAGGACGTTTCTGTGTATCTATATTTATATTCATTTAATTCATAATTCACAATTTACATGTAGAAACTTAAAGAAAAAACATCTATGTACACACATAAAGTGATTAACTTATAACTTTATTCAGGCACTTTCTCGATCGTCTTCGTCGATCTAGAAAACATCTATTCACTCTAGCTTTGAAGATTCCAAGATTTACAAATTTATGAACAGTTAAAAAATTACACAAATTCGGATCTGTGCTTGATCGGGACTTGAACCCGCACTATCCCGATGTGTACTTGGAAGCCTTTTTTGGCTACGGAGGTGTCACGTGGTATCGAAACTTTCGAAGTCTTTTTTTATTCCAAGATATAGCTCTCAGGAAACTGAAATGGCGGCAAAGAATTCCATTCATGTGAGTTCAAAGAATTCATTTCATTTTCCATTCACTAGATGTGTTCCATCGTTTCGCCGTGATGAAAAACGGTTATAAGGTTCTCAGATTAAATTTCATGATAATCGGTTTAGCCGTTTGATCGTGAAAAGAAAAACTATAGATACAGAGAGATAGTTAATTTACGTATTAGAATATTTTGATTATATCAGTCATTCATTTTTAGTTATAAGAACGAACAACAGGGACCTACAATTTCCCATGTCACCCCACCCACGGTAGCGCTCAGAAAGAAATGCCACTCACGGTTACCATCCGAAGACTGACCGGTCCGTCCGTTGCTTGACATTGGTGAACGTTCGGAAACACCTAGTCAAGTTACGCCACGAGCGCCATAGCAATTTTCAAGCCAGGTCAGAGGCCTTTCGGCGGCTTAATAACTCTGACACTAGGGCTGGCCACTCAGTCCATACGAACTTACTTACTTTAACATAGTTATACAAATACAGATATCTATAGTAACAAAGATCTGTCGCCTTTTATCGTAATTATAATTACATAAAACTAGAATAAATTTTGAATTTAAATAGTAATTTATTGAAACAAGTAAAGCGCCGGAAGTGCGATAGTTGCCATGTCGATAAAGAATTATTGATAGCCTAAAGACCTCCTTATCAATATTCTAAAGAAAACGTAATAATTTAAAACTTAGGTTTTTTAAATGGAAAATGTTATTAATTATACATTATTTACAATAATAGCACTGCAGATATTAAACTCAATATTCACGGCCACAAATTTCATATAAAAAGAGGTCTTAAACAGGGCGACCCACTCTCGCCTAAACTATTTACGAGTACCCTTGAGGAAATATATAAAACTTTGGGTAGCTCTTGGTCGACAAAGGGGATCGATATCGGCAACAAGAAACTCAACAATCTGAGATTTGCAGATGATATCGTGATCTTTGCGTCCACAGCACACGAATTACAACTTATGCTTGAAGAACTGAGCACAGCAAGCCTCAAGGTTGGTCTTACGATGAATCGGTCAAAGACAAAAGTCATGACCAACGGCACGAAACGTGGGGTCGAGGTTGATGGGCAAGATATTACAATACGTCGATGAGTTATATCTAGGCCATTTAGTCTCCTTCGAGAACCGACAGGACAAGAAAATTGAGCGCCGCATCGAAAATGATTGGAGGAGCTACTGGTCTACGAAAGAGTTGATGAAGGATGACCTGCCGATATCACTGAAGCGTAAACTCATCGACATGTGTATCTTGCCCGTCCTAACCTACGGTGCGCCTGTCCGATTCACAAAAGTACAGACTTGGGGTTTGCCAAAGAGCAATCTAACACTGCATATTGGGCATTAAGAGGATATACAAAGTCCGCAACACAATACTGTGATAGTTTTCCATTTAATTTGCCATGATTTGTACTCATCCAACTCCAGCCATATGCAAACGGTCATGGTGATACAATAAACCCTTGTTTACTACGGAACCCTAAAAAAACAGTTCCTATTTTTTGATGATCTAACCTAAATATAATTTAGAAAACGCGTCTAATGTAACACCTAGGTACTTAGCGTTGTAAATGATAACCAATATACACAGTGAGGTAAACGTAAACAAAGAGTTAAGATAGCGTCCGATGTACCGCTGTTATGTATTTATGCTTTATAGTGGTATGCGTGGGCAAGTGATAATAATTCGGCTAAACTCTGTAACAAAATGATTAAAATAAGCGGCCGAGTGCGTGTCGTGTCACGTACAAAGTAGGGTTCCGTAGTTGCACATCATAATTTATGTGAACTTAAAATGCGGATACTATGAACATGAAATTTGCACAAATTTATCATTTTTTACTTCTCTAAGTACCTACATTTTTTAAGTTGATCGACTATTACTCGCCATTTATCTGGTAAAGGGGGGGAGGGTTACTATAATGACATTAACATGAATATCCATGCCAAATTTCAGCTTTCTAGTTTATAATAGTCTTTAATGGCAAAGCCGCGAACAGTCAGATGTGGCGAAACTATAAGGGTTTATGTAGGTAAACCCGCAGAACGCTAATATATTATTTACCAATATTAATACTAAAATATGTAGGATTAAAATTTAGCATGGTTCTCTGAGACAGTAATTGCTATTTAAGCAAACGTAGGTTTGAAGTTAAACGGCTCGGAGGTCAACCTAGACGCGGTAATGTGGGCTGGGCTATTGCAGGTAGTGGGCAGCCGGATCCATCGATTCTTAGCAAAGGATAGAATCAATAAAATAATGTGATGTGTTTGGTTGTGCGCCATCTATCGGAATTTTTACTAAAGCTGCATTGTAATGAAATTTGAGATGTATGTAGGTTGTGTTCTGCATGTTTATCTACAAATGACAGCATAACTACTTATTTTAGGATACTTAGACACTGAAATACTTTATTATTATTATTTTTTCACTGGGTCATACGTCCGACAAAGAAACTCAAAAGAGTTATAAATGATAAATAAGTAAGTACAAATCAAAATAAGACCAAAAATACCAACTCTGTTTACGAGAATCAAAATTTTAGATCGTATCAGAAACGAAGAGATCCGTAGATGTACAAAAGTCACTGACATAGCACAGCGGATTGGCAAGTTGAAGTGGCAGTGGGCACATAGCACGTAGAACTGACGGCCGATGGGGCTGAAAAGTTCTCGAATGGAGACCACGCACCGGCAAGCGCAGCGTAGGAAGACCAGCCACGAGATGGACAGAAGATATCATACAAGTGGCAGGAAGACGCTGGATGCAGGCCGCTTCCAACCGGTCTTTTTGGAAAACCATGGGGAGTTTGTATGTATGTGGGTAGGTATTTATGTTTCTATATGATCGCCTATAGCCTAAACGGCTGGACCGATTTTGATGTGCAAGGTGTCATTAGATTTGTTTTCAATTTCAGAGTGCCGTAGGCTATATTTTTTGCAATAATAATAATACATCCCTCGCAAAAATAAAAAATGCGTTTTTTCGTAACATCTAACGAACTTTTTCGTAATAAACAAGTGGTTTTACTAGATTTATTCTAAATAATGCGCATTTATAATCAATTACAGATATTTTTACGCATACTTTCTCTTTAAAAAAACGTACACTCAACAGCATATCAAGCCTAACGAAATTAAAAAAGAAAAGTTAGACTGCAAACACTGCTTTTCTACAGTCGGGTAGGTATTTCGTCTTTTAACATAGATACTTGTTTGACTTGTGAACGTAACTCTATGTGGCTGTGTGATACTGGCTATCAAGTTACCTAGCTCAATAACTACACACTTGATTGGTTTGTTAATTAATTTTATTAATTAACCATTCTAGTTAAGATTAAACACAATGTGGCTTATTAACTTGCAAAATGGTAAGGTTTTAATTAAATGTTAATTAAAATACTAAGACTTAATTAATTAGAAAAATATCTTTATAATTAATGAAAAAAGTTTATAGAAACGATATGTGTAAAGCGAGGCAGAAGTTTTAAATTCGCGTTATAATGAAACCGCGCAAAACGGGGTCGTGTGACTTCTTGACTGCCAACTCACTTAACTGATAGATATAATCTGAGTTTCTTTAAATTACGAGTCAAAAGAAATTTCTGAACGAAATTGAAATTGAAAGAAATTTCTGAAGAAAATTCTAACGGAAACGTTCCATCGTAGATCGTAACATCGTCATCATCATCATCTCAGCCATAAGAAGTCCACTGCTGGACATAGATTTCCCCTATGAATTTCCAAAAAGACCGATTGCGCGCGGCTTGCATCCAGCGTCTTCCCGCCACTTGTATGAGGTCATCTGCCCATCTCGTGGCTGGTCTTCCTACGCTGCGCTTGCCGGTGCGTGGTCTCCACTCGAGAAATTTTCGGCCCCATCAGTTCTACGTGCTATGTGCCCTGCCCACTGCCATTTAAACTAGCTAATCCGCTGTACTATCTCGGTGATTTTCGTACGTCTACGGATCACTTCATTTCTAATCAATCTCGCAAAGATACTCCAAGCTCGTGATCTTGCACATGATTAGATACTTCAAGCTTGAGGCTCACCTCAGCTAAGTCGGAAATCGCGCGTAAGCCTATCCTTGAATAAAAAATATATTAAATGATCTGACAATACATTCCAATCTAGATCTTAAATCAAGCATTATAAAGAGATTTTATCGTAAAATCGCGTGCATTAGTCACTGACTGTGCTTATCTGTCAGGCTTCAAAGCTTCGAACCGGATTTGCTTCAGTAAGCCATTCCAAGTGAACCTAATACCTACCTATCTATAGGTACATTATGACTACAGCTTCAAGATATAATCTATTATAGTCGGTCTTTGACCTCGAAACTATTGATTTCAATTTTTTTACTCATTTTCCTCTAGAATAATGATTATTTTTCCTTTTTTTTAAGCAAATAAATGGAACAGTAAACTGCTAATTTGATTGCCCATAATAGCCCAACGATATGCAGAACTTTGGACTTTGATCTCGAAACCCTGTTTGACAATACGCTGCGCTGGTCATGCTGATATTGTATTTTAGAAACTAGTTATGCCGAAAAACCGGAAAATTAAAAAAAAATACTGTACGTTGGTACCTAATTTACAAGACTTACCAAAACAAACCAAATGAGCTCAAAAGATTCTTATATTTAATCTTATTTAAGCTTAAAGCTAAATTACGAGGATTCAGGGGATTATTAGCTGCTGCCTCGAGGAGCAGCAGTATTAAGTGTTGTATCCAGTAATCTGGTTGTTTTTAAATCGCGAGTCAATCGGTTCCTTCTAGGTAAACGCGCTTCATCGTAGATCACAACATTGCTTAGCAATAGGTGTGTTGATGGTCAATCGTAGATCTATTTTGCATAAAAACGTGAGTTACCGGTCAAGCGCAAACTTAACAAAAAAATAGGGAACCAAGAATTTCTAAACCTTACTTCCTTACTTAATACTATAAAAGCAAAAGTAACTCTGTCTGTTTGTTACCTTTTTACGACTAAACTGCTGAACCAATCATTATGACATTTGGTATAGAGATAGCTGTAAACCTGGAGACGGAAATAGGCTTATCATTATCATCATCATCATCACCGTTTTTCATCACTACGCGGTTGAAACCGCAGGCAGAGTTAGTCTAGTAGTCAGGTCCTATCATGAAATTACGACATGCCATAATTAGTTATTATTAAAACTCTACGATTTTGTCAACTTCTCGCTGACACGCAATGACACTTGCGGAAAGAAGACAGAGAATTTGAGACGTTGATCAAAGTTAAATAAAGTTCTTCGGTGAGGCCGTATATTTTAAATATTACCACAAAATCGTAAAAATGTTTGCATTAAAACAGAGAACGGTATAAACAATACAAAAGACCGTCAAACAGCGAAGTTTGAAGAATTTCATCGTAATTTCTCGAATGTTTTTTTGTTGTTTGTCGTCGTTGCAGTGCGGGTGCGTTTTGGCATAATTTCAAGGATAGTTTATTGAAATGCTATACTCCGTGGGTTTGCCATGGGTTTTCACGATATAGTGCCGTATTTCTATATCGGGCGCATTTTATAATTGTACGACACTTTTACGCTTCGCATAGCGGTAATAAGTACCTATTATTTTTATTGGAGGGGTACCTCTCCACACAATTCCTTGAAAACTATTTAAATGTCTGAATAAATTAATGTTTCTAGAAAATTACACACCTAACTCCCTGTCTGTCGTACGGTAAGCACAGACGAAAAGATGAGGTCGAAAAAGATCTGAAAGAACTGGATGCTTGCCTTGAACTCTTACAAGACGGGGAGGGATGGTGTCGCTCAGTAACGGAGACCACGATAGGTATAGAGATATAGGTATAGGGTAATTAACTGATGATACAGTTTAATATCTATTATACCAGAGGTTATATAGGTTCATGCGGTTCAGCCGCTCAGAGTTTATACAAGGAAATAGCCAAACGCTTGGCGGAGGTGACAAGTGACCAGGGCCTCAAGGCTGCTAAGTGAACATCACCCGCTCGCCGCTCGCTGATACGATTCAAAAACAGTTTTGACGAATTGCTAGTCTATTACTATTTAATAGACTAACAATTTGTCAAAATTGTCTTTGAATCGTATCAGCGAGCGGCGAGCGAGTGATGTTCACTTAGCAGCCTTGAGGCCCAGAATGCTGGCTCTTACTTTGCTCAAAAAGTGACCATTGCCATCCTGCATGGCAATGCTGCCAGCATTCTGGCCACTTTTCCCACTACCAGTGGACTTTTGAATAAATTTTTATTTTATTTGTTTTCTGTATATATATTTTAAAATTGTTTTTTATGTAGTCAGTGTAGATAGTAGAGGTATATATAGTCATAGTTCTTAGTATATTTTTCCTTACATGTTCTTTCTGTAAATACAATATTATCCTTTTAGCTAAAGTAAAGAACAAACAGAATAACAACGAACTTTTTCGTAATAAAATCTACTACTTACAATTATTTAAAAAAATACGCATTTATAATCTTTTATAGTGATTTTACGAACACTTTCACACAAAAAACGTACACTCAACAGCGTATTGAGCGTGACGAAATCTTTTTTGCAGTCGGGTATTTTGTTTTTCTTTTAACATTGATACTTGTTATCCAGAGGGTTCTTCAATTTTTAATTTTCCAATTTAAACTTTACTAGATATACTCGTAATTATAATCCTCCTAAAACCATCACGTATTTCCCCAGAAATGTCCTAAAACTCCTTTACGTTAAAAACTCCTGTACATTATTCTATCTCCCTGAACGCACAAATTTTCCCGACACTGTGTACCTAAACTAATAAGTTTTCCAATTTGTTTCAGATCCTCCCGCTTACGTACGTAAGTAATTATTGTACGTAAATTACGCAGGTGATTGTGTCTAACTGTTGGGTAAGCTGTGACATAGCTACGAGAAAATAATACCTATTTTAACGAAGATAGTGTTGGCTAAAGAAGAACCAGTCTTGATTTCCCTTTGAGTCTTGGTCTTGCTATTGCGTCTTTCACTTATTCCGTCTGACTATCGTGATCTTAATCTAAATTTATCTATACTATTGATGATGATGTAGGATAATTATGTAGTAAAATTCTATGGATAGCAAATAGTGCAATAGTGCCTAGCTGTGGCCAACAACTGTTAAAAATGTGTCTTATTAAAAAAAAATGTTAGGAAAATATAAAAGAAAAGCCTGAAATCAAGCAGTTAGGCTAAGAATAATACTGGAAACTTATCGTTGTAAGCTATTAAAATGATTGTTCTAAGAACGCAAAGAAAATTAAAAGAAACAGCATCTTCAGCAGACTAAATAGTCTGCAACAAAATAAATATCTTAATACAAACTACACAGTACAGTTAACTGTAATAGTATTTCATGCATGAGTCTAACTAGTTGCTGTCAGTCTATTTTTTTCTGTTTTCTTTGCCTTCTTAGGGAAATAAATGTATTTGTAACAGCACACAGTTATTGCTTAAAATCTTACTACATAGTCTTACTGTTTTAGATACCTATTTTTTTTTATCTTTCTAAAGAGTTAAAATACGTACTAACTAGAATTATAACTCTGGTATTTGTCTTTCTGTTCTCTGTATTTATTTTTATATCATCACATCTTCATCGGTATTTTTCTTCGCTGGCGCAGGTGAAACTACGCAGCACAACTCTTAATAATTATAGTTTAAAAAAACTGCTTAATCTTATCAAATTATTGTATTGTCATCGGTCCTCAATAAGTCTACAAAGTTTGAATGAAATCTGACCGTTTGAAGTGGGTCGAAATCAAGTCCAAAGGAGTCGGTTACAAACAAACAAACATGGATACAGGTGAAGCTAATAAAAGCATGTTAAAAAGCGCCTCATGAAAAGTACAGAGAAAAGTACACACGCAAAAAAATTGGCTGGTTGTTTTTTGTCTTAATATATTTCTTACCCAGTCTCGAATTATCACAGGATCAAGACTCTTGTAGGGCAACACTATGGCAAATGAGGATGTTACGTTGGGTATTTCTTTGGCTTTACGGGGTTAGGCAATATTGTCGCTAGAAATTAATAATTTAGGTAGGAACTTTCTTTATGTAATTGAGGCAGAAATATACAGACGTTATGTACGGAAGAAGGATTTTGCATGAATTCAAAGGTTTCTTGTTTAGTTACTCTATTAACTGTGTGGTTTACGTGTCCAAATATCAATCCATATGGGTGTGGGTTCGGTACCCAAAAATGAGCTTTAAAAATATGAAAAATCCACAGCATACAGTACGGTATGTTCAATCTAAATGATAGACTGATTATGTTATACCTACTTACTACAAAGTGTCAGATAATACAAACAATATTATCTTCAAGCATTTATCGCTGTGCCACTGCATCCTAGCATAAGATCTAGTTTCCACCTCCCCAAAAAGGGAGGTGTTATCAGATTGTAGCTATATAATAATATATATATGTATTTGTATGTCTGTCTATGGCATTGTATATATGTATGTATTCTATCAGCCATCTAGCTCCATAGTACAAGCTTTGCTTAGTTTGGGCTAGATGGTGTTGTCTAAAATGTCAACAAATATTTATTTATGTATTCAGTTATTTATTTATTTATATATTTATTTATTTATTATTAGTGTTCTATAAAATTGGCAAGTAAATAACAAAATTTACACGAATAATTTTACATTATTTTACACATTTTGATAGATTTTTGGCTTCACGGAAACATGAATGGAATTATTAAGTGTATTAAGGTCATACAGGTGTTAGCAATTGTAAGTACATAGATATTTTTTAACATCAAGTAAGCAACAAGAGTGCCATCCATCTCTTTCTACCTAACGATAGCACGGGCAGATAATCTCCAAATCCTAGGTATTTACGGCGTGACGTCACAACATGGCGGCCAAACATGGCGGCGGTGTTTGCACCCGCGACGTACTCTGTAGGACTTGATAACGTAACAGATTTAAGGATTATTTAAGGAAATTTTAATTGTTGACGTGATAGTTTTGTAAAACTTTAATATTACCTTTTTGGATTAGTTTTTTTTGTGAGTGGTGAGTTCCTTAAATGTCTATAGTTCGAATTCGTTCGTCTCGCTCGCACATACCTACCGATATTTTTGAAGATATTAAGATGTCTGAAATCTGAATGAACATAAAAAAAAAATTGTCACAATAATAACACTTGAAAGCAACATTACAAACTTGACAAAAAATTCAATGTCATCTACTTAATTTTCATATAAAAAATCATTTTAACCGACTTCCGAAAAGAAGAGGGTTCTCAATTCGACTGTATGTTTTTTTTGTATGTTTGTTCAGCGATTACTCCGCCAATAATGAATTGTTTTTGATGATTCTTTTTTTGTTTGGTAAATAATAAAGTGAATTAAATTGAAAGTAAATTTTGTCAACATTTTAATTTATCAAAATCGGTTCAGTACTTTGTATTTCATAACAAAATAACTGAAAAATGTCATCCAACTAGTTTCGTATTTTGAAATCTGTTTTTTTTTTAAGTTTTTTAACTATAATTATTTTAATTTTAATTTGTAAAAATATTTTTATTTTCGAAAAAAAAAAGTTTTAAATAGTATTAATATTTAAAATTAGTTCTTCGAAACCCAATGTACCAAATATAAAAATAAAATAAAAAACAAATGAATGCTTGACATCAAGTTGATAATATTAACGTCATCAGTATTTTATAACGACGAGAATTTGTGTAATTTTGTATGGGAAAAACGCGCCCATATCATCATCATCATCATCCACAGCCTTTTCTATCCCACTGCTGGGTATAGGTCTCTCTCTTATCATGCCATCTGCCTCGATCCTGTGCTAATCGTGTCCAGGTTCGACTCGCGATAGATACAATATCGTCCACCCATCTTGCAGCTGGACGACCTCGCTCCGCTTCTCTTGTCTTGGCCACCACTCGGTTATAACCTCACTCCACCTGTCATCGCTGCGTCTAGCAACATGTCCTGCCCAGTTCCATTTTAATTTCGTTACCGCAATTCCGACGTCCCGAAATTTTGTTCTCCGTCGGATTTCGGTATTTCGAACTCGGTCTTTGAGTTTGCTACCGAGCATAGACCTCTCCATGGATCTCTGCATCACTCTACACTAGACTTAATTTACTGGCTCAATTACATTGTTTTACTTCACTTATTGCAAACCCAAATTCATTATTTCTTCGTATTGGCTAGCATTTGAACAAAGAAGTTTTGTCTAAATATTTTTTTAAAAATAAATTTTAATTTAAAATCCGAACTTCTGCTCCATAAACGTCACAACTAATTTAAAATGACCTAATAGAAATACGGCGCCCATACCAAACAAAGAGAAATCCTAAAACAGCAATGTTTCTACGTCAATTAAAACTTATTACGAAACCTCTATGGTGAATTATGTCGAGCAAACTTTTTGGCGCCATGTCACAATAAAATATAACAAAAGTTTCTTCAACACGGAAGGGAGTTCAAGATTTATTTCACCGATAAGGTTCTCCGACAGTTTCATGAATTGACTATACCCAAGCCACCAAAAGAGGTTACGAACTCACTTCTAAAAAGGTACAACAAACAATTTCCCGCCAAACATTTAAATTAGAACTAATAACGTTCTTATATCGGAAGCTTACGTTCCAAATTTGAATTTACAGCGACAACTGGCGGTAAAGAATTTTTGGTGGCATAGAACGAATGTAGAACGAGAAGGGACCAGCCATACTTGACCTATAAGGCTTCTTTGTGTTGAGCTATTTTGAGCGTTGGTTATAAGGATTTTTAGAAGGCTGAGATCGAGCTACGCTGGTTATTTTTTGATTTATTCTTTCTTTGTTTGACGCGACAAATGACAAGTCTAGTTTTTAAGTTTTTAATTTGAAATGGTGGTTTTCTCGTCTGGTCGATGACTTATCTCTATTATGTATGTAACACGAGTAGTGACGAATTACTTTGTTTGATTACCTATGTTTGGAAACAGTTACGTAGATCATTATTTGATACAAAAATAAATAGTAAAAATCCCCGAGTTTAATATTTAGCTACGCGAGTAATGCTGCTTAGTAACATTTTCGAAATGTTATTGTAAATAACCTCAATCGAAAAAGAAACAATTTGTAAAAAAAAACTTTAAACCGGTTTATCATTAAACTATTTTTCTCGACTGTCCAGACGAGATTACCGAGGTTTTTTAAAATATATTTGAACTTTCGAATAGCTAAAAAATAATTTGCTGAATAGGTAATATAATAAACATAATAAAATACAACCGAATTGACATCCACCTCCTTTTTTGAAGTCGGTTAAAAAGCGAAAGTAAATTTGCGTTGTTTTCAGTCATTGTTACTTTTCACTTTAGGGGCATTCCACGTAAAATAGGAAAACGAAGTAAATTTTAAAATCACAGTAATTATTCCTAATTCAGTAAGAACATATAGCCAAATGTCTGTATTTTATGAATCCCTAAGCAAATATTGAAAAAAGTAAAAAAAAAACTAATGTTTTTGCCTAAGAAAACTTCTACTTCATACAAAATTATTGAGTGGACAAATTTAGGTTAGGTTTGTTACACTATTCTTGGCCATTTTGACAATTATATAAAGTTGGCGTGTATATTTCACAAAAAGCGTATAAAAGACTACGTTGGTGCATAAAAATAAAATGAAAAAGTGAATTAGTTTCTATATAATTCTTCTTTGAACAGATGCATGTCGCATGTCCCACCAGTCACGCAAAAAGAGGTAAACGTTGTTTTCCTAACCTGAAATATGATTTTATGAATGTATTTTTTTCCAGAAGTAACAGTAAACACATCGTATAGTATTTTAACGTATTTTTATAGATTAAATGATTATATTATTGTTTTGGGACGGTTTTAAAATATTATGGTTTTGACCAGTCACATGTGACTGGTCAAAACCATAATATCTTTCGCTCACAACTGATTTAAAGCGGGATTTTGTTTGGATACTACCGATTGCAGCTCTATTTTCTGTTCTAATCAAAAATGGAATAGTATAAAGCTTCTTTGTGCATATAAAATGAATGTTATTAAGTGTTAGTTTATTGTCAGATAATTTTGCTTAACTTGCTGGTAATTCTAAGCTTACTAAAGTTTCATTTATTTTTGTTAATAATATTTAAGTAACTACTGGAGTTTACTGAGGTTCCATTTAATTTCTTTTAGGTGAATATATATTTTTGTTTAATTTAGTTGCTGTTTTATTAAACAGCATATGTTTAGTATAAATCGGAAAAGTGCGAGTTAGACTCGCCCACCGAGAGTTCCATACAAACTAGTAGATAAAAAAGGGAAATTATATATATATTTTTTATATTTTCTTTCATAAAACAAAAAATATACATTGTAAATATATTTAAAACCTGTTTTAGCTTGTGTTAATGAAGCTCTTTCATATGACATCCCACGTGATACGGTTAAAGCACTTTAAAATTTTGACCCTCCTTCCTAGCATAAAGACCCTATTTTTTGTGATTAAATAAAAAATGTACAGTTGCATAAATAGATAAATGCTTCTTGCCAAATTTCACAGTTATATGTCAACGGGTAGTACCCCATAGGTTTTGATTCGAGTGTCGAAATATGGATCTGAGTACATGGTTTTAATTTCAACTCGTTACCTTCACGCGTTCTCGAGATACAGGTCTTGACAGACGGACAACAAATTGATCCTATAAGGGCTGCGTTTTTTCCTTTTAAGGTACAGAACCCTAAAAATTAGAAGAACTAGATTAATAATGTTAAAAACGATAATAAAACTGATTTTAATAAACACTTATTTTCATATATTTCGTACTTGTCCCCAGTCACAAAGACCTGTCCCACCAGTCACTTTTATACATATTTTTTTATTTTTTTTCCTTGAAAGTTATCAGTCTAATTTTTGATGAAAACGAAAGTATGTTTTACATATTTTCCAACACAAAAAAAGCAGATTTGAAAATTAAGTGGTATGGCTAAAATTCGTTATCAAGTGCATAAAGGTAGAAAGGAGGGATTTTTGAATGTCCCACCAGTCACATTCATTCAAATAATATTTCATCATCATCATCTCAGCCATAAGAAGTCCACTGCTGGACATAGGCCTCCCCCATGGATTTCCAAAAAGACCGATTGGAAGCGGCTTGCATCCAGTGTCTTCCCGCCACTTGTAATGCCCTTCGGTGACTGCTGTCTCTAAAGTCCATTCTTCCAACAATACACGGAAGGATTAAAGTGACACGACAGAATTGATGATTTGGGCTTAGTGTTTTTACCGGGAACGTCAAAAGATTTACATTCCAGTCAAAAAAAATATTTTTAATAATAATTGTCACTTATTTCGAGAAACGTATATACACTATTGGCATGAGAACGGTGTAAGTTACAAGTAGTATATAATTATATACTAATACCATAAACTGATGCTTTAGCTTGGGTTGTTTCCTCACAACGGCTTGTACTTAACATATACTTGGATTTTTAATTAAACGGAGTAAACTGACAGACCGAAATGTCACTTGCTCAAATAATGATACCACCTCTCAAAGCATAGTGATGGGATATTTGAGTCACAAAGTTCAAAAAGGTCGCAACACGGAATGAAAAGAGTCGCTTCTCATTAAACTACTTATAAAAACTAAAACTAATTAAGCAGCAAAGTAGAGATGCTTGTGAAGTATGCATCTACCTTTGCGTGGTATATAATCCCCTATTTCCAACAACCTAAACTCCATACATTTCGACTCAAATCAAAATTTGAAATATTTTCATACATTTTTTTTTCTATGGAAGATCCGCCTCTTTGGGCCAATCAAACCGCAATCGTTCTCTGTATTTTATGGCAACTGTATAAGTACAAGTCTTTAAAGCCGTTTCTTTTGTCAATTAATAATCGAGGACATTAAGGCAGCCCCGGATCTACGATTTTTCCGAACCGGGGCAGAAACTTGACAGTGGCGCCCCTCTCTCCAGCGTTTAAAATAAATTAATGAAAAAACCTTAGTATAATTATCTATGTGGCGCCTTTTACTTACAAGTTAACGGCGAGTCAACCAAGCTTTCGTATGCTAGGCGCTTTGTGGAACAAGTTTTATTTTATTTTTAATCACATTAATTATGATTTTTGCGCCCTCTGAAAATGCCGCCCGGGGCGGGTGCCCCGGTTTGCCCCCCCTAGATCTGGGGCTGCATTAAGGTCTTTTTTACATGCCCGATTAGTTTAATTGTATACAATAGTTATGGATAATTACATAGTCAAGGCAAAGGTTTCTAACAATATAATTAGATACTGAATAGAAAATTTGGGCACAGATACAATGTAGCTAAGAACCAAGTGACGAACATATGCTATATTTAATTATTCAACACCGGTTTTCATCGCTACAAGGGTGAAATCGCGGGGCAGAGATAGCATGATATAACTTAACAATAACTTAGTTCTAAGTCAAGGTGTTCATTACAGCTTAAAGTTAGATCAAGTTTGATGTTTGCGCTAACTTTAACTTGGGATGTTGTAAACATAACTTAACGCTTAGTGCTTAAGTTAAGTTTCCGGAAGTGCAGGTTCAGGTATTAAGTTACGCTGTAATTACTTAACTTTAACAATTGAAGTTTTGTTAAGTTTAAAACTTAGATAAAGTTAAAGGTGTTTTGCGTAAAAGTTGGCTTAACTCTGGATTTATATCATTATCATAGAATTAAAAATACTAATCAATTAAGTATAAGCTTTTATTTAGATTCACCTGTCCCATAGTGTGTGTGTGTGTGTGTGTGTGTGTGTGTGTGTGTGTGTGTGTGTGTGTGTGTGTGTGTGTGTATGTGTGTATTGTACGTAATTAGATCTTTCATGTTAAAGGACAATAGGCAAGTTTGTATGGGCTCCATCCCAAGTGTTGTATCAATAAAAGACTAATGTTTTTGTTGTTTCATGTAATATTTTTCTATAACATGCAAAAATAATAAAATCTCAGCCGACGCCTTGAAGTAACTGTTTTATAATATAAGTGTTGGGTCCTTCTCTCTCTTGCTATGTTTATATTGCTTTCTATTTCATTTCTTGTAAGTAATTACCTATTTTATAAATATATGCTAGCAACCCATCCATCGAGATGCCGGTGGAAAAAATAAAATACCTAGAATATCAGATGCTCGTGGCGCACGAGATATTTGTTTATAACGTACCTATAATAATAAAACTGGAAAAAATATATCATACAAGGAAATGGAATTGCGTATCCTGAAGTCGGCTGTTTCAGTTTTTAAACGAAAATGTTTATTTCTTTTAATTAACTAACGTAAAATTATACTAAGTAAAACTAAAAATCATCATCATCATCATCTCAGTCAGAAGAAGTCCACTGCTGGACATAGGCCTCCCCCATGGATTTCCAAAAAGACCGATTAGAAGCGGCTTGCATCCATCGTCTTCCCGCCACTTGTATGAGATCATCTGTCCATCATTGCAAACTAAAAATAAATATTTGTAAAACTGATTAAAACCTAAATTAATTATAAAATCCATGAAACTACTCATATACATACCTACATAAATCGGATGCACTCTTTACTCTTTGTGTAGTCAAGCAATATTATTGTAATAAATTTTGTGCAATTCAATTGCTACGAAATGTCTACGAAAGTACTACGCAGTCTACGAAATACTAATAATAAGAAAAAATATTATTTGGATAATGAGACAAAATAGGCAGGTGCTGTGCTCTCATTCTGATGCTCCCACACATAAGTACCGCATCTTACTCACTGTGTGGGAGCATCAGCCAATAAACTAGTTTTTAAGTCATAATCATTTCATCACAATAGCCCAGATTTATTAAATTCTATATTTTATAATAATTCCATTTGCCATCCATATACCTAGTTTATGTATTTTTTATATTCTATGTAAAAAGGGCCTCTCAGTGTTAGCTTTGGCCCCACTGATGACCAAAAGACCGGGTTTGACCCGAGATTGTATAAAAAAAACTGTTAATAGCCATACAATCTGATGTGTTGTCGATAGTAATTTTAATATAAATTTAATGTTATCATCCATTATTAAACCAAGTTTTGGCATGGGCTAGTCATGCACCTGGGTGGTAAGTATTAAATCTCGTTATACCAGAAAATTTCACTGGAAATGTAATTTTAGATTTAAAGAACTTCGTATTATAAATCCAACCTACATATAAATGCATCACAACTCAAGTATTCAAATCACGGGATCTTCATCTTCTACGTAAGCCTTCATTCATTCAACAACCCATTCTTTGATATCCTTCCTTATACGATAACTTTACCGCTCTTTTAAAACCTACACAACCTTATTCTTAATGCACGAGAGTTGATAATTGTTTGTAAAATCATTTATCAGATGTAAGTATCACTTTGTAATACAGCAATCATAGTTCACTCGTTCATATTTCGTTGGTACGTATTGCGAGCGGTCAAAGTTGATTTTAGAACGTGGATTCAAGTTTGGAAGGTTGTTTTTTTAACGCACGTGCATCGGACGGCCTAATTCGTTTGGAAACGTATGCAAATCCCTTTGTTGTCTGCGTGTTGCGTCGTAGTGCGTATAACGGGACGTTTTTCGAACGAGGCCTCGTTCGTAAGAGGCCTTTGTGTTAAAAAAGGTTTTAGTTCTTTAAAAATTGTTTTCTATTTGTCTCCTTAAAAAGTGGCTCAATATAGATCGATATGAGCATATTGGTAGTGTGTGGTCTTGACTGAAAGCAGGGCACTGCACTAATCTTTTCTTTAATTAAAGCAAAGGGTAGGATGACGCCGCTGTCTCGCTCACACGCAACACCCATATTTTTCAATAATTTACCCGACTGCGCAAGAAGGAGGGTTATGGGTTTCGAGAGTATAATTATATATATATATTTGTATGCCTAAACGGCTTCGCCGATTTTGATGTGTGAGATGTCGTTAGATTCGTCTTTACTCACTATAGGTTATATTTTATTTATAGGTATAGGTTATATTTTTTTATATACTTTTGGGGACACAATTTTTTCACCTTTGGCGGGCTATATCTCGTACATATCGCATTTGAAAAATATATATATAAGGAACCTTATTCTTATTTAAAAGACCTTTTCAAGGACGCTTCGGCCGCGTACGGATACCCCAACGATGGCTAGTGAAAAAAGGTAAGGCAAAAATGAAACTAGATGTCTGTGAATGAAACACAGAAAAGAAAGAAATTAAATTTCTTATTTTTTTTTCTATTTATATAATACGTATAATGTCCATAATTTTAGATATATTTTAATTTTTATCGTTTTCCTTTCAGAAACATTTTTTATTTAAACTTTAAATGCTTAGGTATTAAAATGCAAAATAGACAATTTAAGACTGTTCCAAGAGCCATTAAAAAACCGTCCATTATCTATAAAAACGGCAAAAAAATCATGTCTGTTGTATGCCCCCCTTAAATATTCATTTTATTTTAATTTAACTATTTTTAAAGTGAATACTACAACTCAATATTCTGTGAATATTTCAAGCGTCTACCTGTTGCCGTTATCAATATCGAGCGAAAACGATCAAAAAAATCAAGTTTGTTGTATGCAAGACCCCTTAAATATTTATTTTATTCTGTTGTTTAGTATTTGTTGTTATAGCTGCAACAGAAATACATCATCTGTGAAAATTTCAACTCTCTAACTATCACGGTTCATGTAATACAGTCTGGTGGCAGACGGACGGACGGAGGGACGGACGGACAGACAGCGAAGTCTCAGTAATAGGGTCCCGTTTTACCCTTTGGGTACGGAACCCTAAAAACTAACACTTAAACCAGATCTAGATAACGGGGCTATTGTATAAACACAAAAGCACACAAAAGCTTTGTTATTTGTAATTTAATTGCAATAAAAATAAATTTAATAGTTATTATAAAGTCATTTGGGTATAAATAGATGTTTTGGCGCCGGAGGTGACCAAATTACTGTCTTTAAGAGGATCGTATAATGTGTGATTCCATTCCTTCAACATCGCTCATAAAAGCCGCATGGAGTATAAAACAATTAAACAACAGGAGAGAAATATTCTCTGAGTGTTATACATCATTAACTAACTAAACTATCCTAACTAGGACATTACCTACATTAACTAGGAACTATCCTAGGCTTTTGTTATTTCGATTCTATCAAAATTTTTTTTTTTTTTAATTTTTGAGGGCTATTTTATTTAACGAACAACGATAACTTTATCCATATCCAAGCATTTGAAAAAAAAACCGGAATAATACATATCTGGCCATTCATTGATCCAGTTTTATGAAATGAAAATTATTGGTTCCAGATGTAAATACACACCGAGTAATTTAAATTATGAAATCTTGTAGATATAAGAATTAAGATATAATTAAAATTAATTAGATGTCAAAATTAATGAAATCAATTAAGGTCAATAAATAAATTATCTGATAGGCACTAATACGTTATAAATAAAATATAGAAAACGAGTAATTATTGTTTAGTTGTAGCAAGTTTATAAAGCTGGGTACTCACTTAGCAGTGTTGCATGTAATGTATCAGATACTGTATCAACCTGCAAGTGGGTACGGCTCGTCCACGGTCCACCGCGTATCTAGCAACTACGAGCTGCCGGATCCTGCGAGCCGCCTTTGTGTTCGCAGTGATACCGCCACTCGGCGGGTCACTGCGAGCTTACAGCGCTCCACGCGCGAGCGGCTCGCAGCGGACTCGTGCCTACGTACTCACTTGATACCGTATCTGATACATTACATGCTACACTGCTAAGTGAGTACCCAGCTTTACACTTGCACGAGCGAGCCCAACAATCCTCTTAGTTACCAACAGTAATATTGACCAATATTGTCAATACTTCTCTAAGTACTTATTTATTTATAAGTTCTGTAATTGAAAACCAATGATCTATCATCACGTGTATTTAAATAGAGTTATATATATTTATGTCCTAGGGAACGAAGCGAGCTAGAGTTCATCAACTGTAAAAATTTCATATCATCTTTTCGGATCATAACTTAGACAACTTTACATCTTACACTCTAATACCATCTAAGTTGCTAACCCTCTACCATCTAACCCTCTAAGCACGATCAAATGTGGCGTCAAACGGCTTCATGCTCTTTGACGGTCTGCCTATCCCATAAAGAAAATAGGCGTGATTTTATGTATGTATTTTACATACATAAATAAAATCACGCCTATTTTCTTCACAAAACTTGGTAAAAGTTTTGAGATTTCATAGATTTTTTGTCGTCTGCGGGTTTTGATTGAGAGTATGTTTTCCGAAAAAGGGAGAAGTTTGCTGGCGCCATTTAACGATTGATCTTGATAATATTTGATGTTTTTTTAAACTTGACACTGGAAAATGTCCGGGTGCAATATAAACGTTCAGGGTCACAATGTCCACTCAAAAGGTCCAGTGATAGAAAGAGAAATAGGTAATTCTTTTCGTAAAATTGGATTTGATATTGAAAATTGTTTATATTTATAATGATGAGTATATTGATCCCTTCATCGTTTATATTCATAATATCAGGGGTCATTGTACTCATCATCATCATCTCGGCCACAAAAAGTCCGCTTCTGGACATAGGCCTCCCCCATGGATTTCCAAAAAGACCGATTGAAAGCAGCCTGCATCCAGCGTCTTCCTGCCACTTATTATGTTATCGTCCAGCGTCTTCCTGCCACTTATTATCGCTGCGCTTGCCAGTTCGTGGTCTCTATTCGAGAACTTTTCGGCCCCAGCGGCCGTCAGCTCTACATGCTATGTGCATTATTGTACTCATTTATTGTTAAATCCCGCATAAAGCAAAGTTTGCTGAACGTGAATCGTACGATGCACCGATCCCAAATCCGCTTGAGTCAGAGACTTAAGGTATCAAGGGAATGAAGCAAATCGGAAATGTAGGTTTATTTGGCTGCCAACTTTGATTTTAATAAAATTACACGCAATAAACTACTAGACTTATATAACCAATGATTCCTATCTACTCTAAGCCTGATTCTTTTTTAGATTTCTGATAGAAACCAGGTTTCGAAATATCAACTTCTAATACATCTGAAAGGTTCTGAAAAGACTAAACATCGAGAAAAAAGATAACATTATTTTCAAATAGGTAACAAAAATTTATATTTGATCCAGTTTCTCAATTTTTACTTGTAAATTATAGTTAATGTTCTTAATTTAATTATATGTATATAATTATATTTTCATAAGTAAATATAGTATATTTAAAAAACATTATAGTAAAAAAACTGAAAACCCCGACTTCAAAATACGCAATTCGTTTGTTGGACGTCATTTTTTTAGTAATTTTGTTATAAAAACCAAAGTACTAAACCGATTTTGATGAAATTTATATGAGATCACCTCTGAGGTTTTACCTATAAAAACCGGACAAGTGCGAGTTAGACTTGCCCACCGACAGTTCCGTACAAACTAAATAAAAGGGGGAAATCATATTTTTTTTATAGTTTCATTCATAAACCTAAAAATATACATCGTAAAAATATTTAAAAACCTGTTTTAGCATAAGTATGCTAATGAAGCTCTTTCATATGATACCCCACATGATGCGGTTAATTTGGGCCCTCATTCCTTGCATAAAAGACACACTTTTTTGTGATTAAATTAAAAATGTCTAGTTTTTACATTTTTTCCTATATGTGTTTGTGCACTCTAACACAATACTTCTTGCCAAATTTCATAGTTCTAGGTCAACGGGATGTACCCCATAGGTTTTGATTCCCTTGAGTGTCGAAATGAGCGTTCTTTTACGACATATTCGGCTGTATTTTTTTTTTACGAAAACTGAGAAATTATATTTTTCTTTCTGCAGCAAGTTCCTATGAATCTGCGTATATAGTAAAGGTCTTGACACCCGGACAGACGGACAACAAAGTGATCCTATAAGGGTTCCGTTTTTTCCTTTTGAGGTACGAAACCTTAAAAATAATTAATTAGCATCTAAAAAATGTTCAAAATAAACTAGTTTGCTATTATTCAATGAAATCTGACATACATACTTACAACATACACATACATATTTATTATTATTAGACATACTTACCATATACCTACTCTGGAAAAACATGTTGTACCTACTTTTTGTCCCAAAATAGAATTGGATGCGTTGGAAAATCATGATAACGATATATTAACTCAATACTAGAATATTTGAAATGTGAATTACGCTCTAATCTAAAAGAAAACTAAGATATGACGTAGAGGTTGCTGCTGTCCTTATATCACTATTTTATTGGACTACCAATACAATCGAGACGTCAGTTCAAATTTTTACCACGATAATTATCTTTTCAAACAGACTAGAATTCAGTGTAGGTAACAAGTCGAATTGATAAACACCCGACTATATTCCAGACAGTGAAACCCCATTGAAGATGCCATGTTTCCATTCTATTTTACAATCCGTCCGATCATAAATCCATAGATCAGAAATAGAGATTACAGATAAACCAATACATTATCTCCGACTGAATCACTACCTGACCTCATCCTAGACTCAACAAGACGCTCTGAATACCTACAAACACTCCTCACTTCAAAGGAAGCTGATCTAGATCCAACCAGCGGTAGACTAAACTTTAACAGTTTTTCTTCATTGTCTTTAACAGGGACTGTAGTGACGTTCACTGGACTATCTTGATATGTTTTTAGTTCTGTAAGTTTAAACATAGTAACAATCTGTAAGTAACAAGTTAATTTAGAAAACTAAAAATAGATTAAAATCGGTCCATCCGTTTGGGAGCTACGATGCCACAAATATACATACATACAGGTATACAGATACACACTTATAACATCTTTATTTTTTGGTTGGGGTTTAAAAAGTGAGCTAAAATGTACATAAATTATATGATATCTTGAAAACGTATACTCAACATGACACAACGCAACTGCTAAATAATTCCTAGAACTATTTATGTAGCATGTAATTAAATCTTCACGTGTTACTGTATATTATGTGTAATTATATAAAATTTATTATTTTATTTTATTAAAATTTTAATTTTAATATAATAAAAAAAATATTATATAAGCACTTGTTTTAAGTTTTTAACATGTTTTGTATTTTCAAAAGCTTTTGCTAATCCCCGGACTATCATTTTATTTTAGTCTTAACACAAGCTTTTGATTCAGTATTAACTTTATCGGAAGCTATATGTGTTATTGTAAATTAATCTTAAAATATAAAATATTTATTGTGATAAAATATTTAGAGTGAACATATAATACGTTTATTTATCTCTACGCCCCATACAGCTGTGCCATAAAGTGCGAAATATAACTTCGTTTTCAATTTCGAAGTATTAGAGACAATATTTTGCACAAATGTTTCTGTTTTGATAATATAACTTTTTATTAAACTAACACGCCTCTCACAAAATATTTCCATAAATTTCTAAATGGGAGTACCTTAAGGCACAACTTTGTGCCCAATACTTTACCTTACATATAAACGTTATTCATTGTTAGGTATTATAAAAGTAAGCTATAAAAGCCGTTTCATTGTTATATTATTATTTTATGCTTATAGATTAGTACTTTCTCGGTAAATTTAAAATTTATTTAAAAAAAAAACCATCACTATCAATATTGTGTGTATGATCTCAATCTAGCTAGGTATATTTTGTTCTCGTGACGTGACGTCTAGACCAAATAACTTGACGCGGCTAACAATGGAGAGGCGAACTCCAATTTGAGTTATAAATGTTGGCTACTGCTTGCGTGAGTCATCACCAATAACGTACGTACTATTAATTTGTGTAGACTGGTACAAGATATAAGCGGACACACATATTTTGGCCTCAATTAGCTTTTTGAATTTTATTTTATCTTGGGACTTTAAGCGATTGTGTTCTACGATGGGGCACACTTGGTATACCTAAAAGTAACCAGTTCACTTAGGCTTTAAAGACAAATGAAGACTTGTGTGATTTTTTATATATATTTTCATTTTATTACCTTCGTTTTTTTTTTACAAACAAGTTATTTATAATTCTAACGACGAAATCTGTTTTGACTTTTTTGGCATCATTGTCGCCATAAATTGTACAGCATTATCTGTCCCACATTATAATCTTACGGAAACTGTATTTGTGTGTATTTTTCTTGCTGAAACGGCTGAACTAATTTCAAAGAAATTTGAATTGGATATAGCCTGTAACCGGGATAAAAACGAATTATATATAGCGAATGAAGCGCGTGGTGAGACTTGTAAGTATTTAGCCATGAGTGGGGTGCAGTCCGCTTATGAGTTAGACCACGCGTGACCAAAGTTATTTCAATAAGCTGATTGTTCTCGAGTGCGGCTTCGATTCCCGCCGCGTGAATGGAATTATTGTTTTAACTCATGTTGAAAACATAATGGCGTTTTCACTATTAGGTAATTGTTCGGGAAGCCATTAAAAATTATTTATGAATGTTTATAATTCTTAGAAATTACGTGAGGAGTTTTTAATTTTTATTTGTTTTTTTTTTAATTTTTTGGCCCCACTGAAGAAAAAAGTCAAGTAAATTATTAAACTTTTTTTTTAACATGCTTTTATTAGCTTCTTCTGTATGCATGTTTGTTTGTAACCGACTCCTTTGGATTTGATTTTGGCCCACTTCAAACGGCCAGATTTCATTCAAACTTTGTAGACTTATCGAGGACCGATGACAATACAATAATTTGAAGCGTGTTTTTTCTTTAGTTTTTTTTTTAAACTTACCACGCTTATTATTTAGACAAAATTAATCTCCACGGACTCCGGGGTCCGTGCCTTTTATAAACTAATATATGTAATTTTAACAACCTAAACTTTTTTTAATTATGCAAGAGGAAGACAACATTTTTGGCAACACTTTCTTTCTACACTTCAACTTTTTATTAAAGTTGTTATGCTCTTTATGAGGTCACACCTTTGCAGAGTTAACACCAAAATAACATAACTAACACACCTCTACAGAGTTAACACCAAAATAACACAATTTTAATTTATTCCATTCAGTTCCTTGAATACCTACCAATAATTCTTCTTTCCATAAATAGCATTTTTCTGACATTTTTATTTTAAGCTGGTTCAGATAAAAGGGGTAGTCCATAAATATCTGAATTTGTAAATGGGTATCCAACCCTCGAGTAGGTAACTGTGATGTAACCCGCCCCTAATGGTTGGTTACAGCGGGCACCAAATTCTATTTGTGATAAAATATTTTTTTTCCAAGAGAATAAGGATAGGTTTTTAGCGTTATGTAACTCAATATTTGCTTTTAAGGCGCTGGGATAGGTGCTGCAGGTGTCTCCCTCGCTCGCAACATTTTAGATTATATATAGTTTAAAAAAAAAGTGAAGAAACGATTTCGGAATGCGCAATTTCATTTAAAAAAAACTACTGAAGAGATTGTGTGATGAAATTTATATGAGATTTTTTTTGAGAGAATTGTTATTGATAAAAATATTTTAACTAGCTACGCCCCGTGGTATTACTCGCTGTTTTACATAAATTATAACGAAGGAGAAAAATTAAGATCGTTTTTCCTGTGTATTTAACTACATAAATAAATACAAAATTTCAACAAAATACGTTTAGCCGTTTGATCGTGAACAAGTAACAAACATACAAACACACTCACAAACTTTTGCATTTAAAATGTTAGTGTGTTTTTCATATCTATTACTTTATACCCTAAAATAGAAGTCTGAATGCGACAATGCGAGTTGGAGGATTGTATATAAATCTATATAGCTGATATAACAAAATATTCGGGGCATTTTGTAATATTGTTTGGATAAGAATGACGTTCGCAAATTAATCAGATTTTTTTCAAACAAACATGCGAGCGAGACAACTGCGAGACACAGCGCCTTAAGATTTATTTTTCACCCACAACCCAAAATAAGGAATCTTGTAAGTTTGGAGTGTGTATCTGTATATTTGTATGTCTGTCAGTAGATAGTAGGTATTAAACAGATGGAATGATTTTGATAGAATCCATAAAGAGCTAAATCGGTTCATCGAAATCGGTTCAACCGTTTTTTATACTGTTGGGTTTTAAATTTTCTAAACCTATTTGCAAGTTTTGGCAGGCAACTATGCTTGTATTTTTCCTTTCCTTGATTACCTACTACTTCCTTGATTTCAAGAAAAGTCAATGTAATTCTAATATACAATGTTATTCGAGAATTCTGTATTAAGCCAAAAGGAGATAACTGTGATTATATTGAAACTCGGAAAAAATCAACTCTTCCACAAAAATTATTTATTGATCATCGACAAAATCAAACAAATATTAACAAATTTATGTATCGAAAAAAAATTACAAAACAAATTTATTAACAAATTGATGTATTTAAACTTGTGCCCTGAAAAAAACTTGTACTGTTTCTCTTTTCTTACTACAACTTGTACTTTTTAGATTTCAGTTCTAGTTGTATACAACGACCAAATTCACTGTCTAAATTTTAGCCGAAACAGACATAAAGCACAAGCAATATCGTATCGGTACATAAACCCCCCAATACTTTATTAAGTGCTTGTGCACCTAACAATCAAGCAATAACAATCAAACCTCAATCCAACCCCAGCCAATAAAATAAACCAGCGAAAGGGTTGCCAACAAAAATAAACATTTACGGGGCCAATTTGCGACGGTAATTTTTTACCCCACGCTTGATAAATCAGGACAAGCCCGAGGCACACCCAGGCTTGACCTGGCGATAAACAGACCCACCTATTTCTTCGACATTTGCTGAGGGTGCGGCTATGGCAACCCAGCCCGCGATCAGTCAATCCGTCCGTTGTTAGCTCACCCCGTAAACGCACCATAAAGACAAGAAACGGTCTTAAAAATAAACACATGACCTGGCAAACGAGGGGCCCACCTGCAATAAAGACAGTGCAAACCCGCCCTTTGTCTAATGAGGACACTTTATAGCATTTAGCTTTATTGTCGATGCGCGCGCATCCCTTGTCTATGCCTTTATAAGTTGCAACTGGGTTCGTAAACGTTCAGTATGAGTCGTGACGTGCTCGCGTACGGACGTGCACTGTTTTTTTTGGTTAGTTTAACAAAGTTCGTTCGGGAACGTTAATGAGTGATAATTTGTTCGGAATCGTTTAAATGAGTGAGTCAGATGTTCTCGCCTACACTTGTTAATTAAACGCTAGCCTACAATTGGAATTAGCGCTTGTTTCTTGCGTTCGTGGTTCGTTAGCCTGTTAACGCGTTGGGAAATAGGATCAGGGTGATTTTCTTTGAGTGATGTAATTGTTTGAAACTAATAGGTAGGTACCTACTAACATAATGAGGAAGATGCAAAGTTTGTTTTCAGTGTAAAAAATAATCTGTTTCATCCAATATTACTAATAAAATTAGAATAATATAAATGCTTTTACATTGCTAAATTTTTTTTTCCAGATCTTTAAGAACAAGTTGAAAGCTTTTGGTAGGTCTTATAAAGAAATGTTGTTACTTATTCAAGATGCAACTTTCGTGCTGAAAGGTGTGGGTTCGAATCCATACAATGGATTAGATGGAATGGATTTAAGTTTCCTTTGAAGGAAATCATGCGCATAGCTTGATTAGTGTTCTTACTTCTTATCATTGGCTAACTATCCACCTTCAGGTTGGAGACCTGTCTCCAAAAACCTAATCGTACGTTCCGGCATTTGAGAGCCATCTCCCATTTCACGTTAGGTGTTTGTTACATCATTGATATCTTAGCCGGGATCAAATGTCTAGTTGCTCTATAAACAAAAAACCTTGTTATAATTATTCCGCTCCACATTTTGAAAATCATCAAGCAGTATTTGAATAAATTCCTTTTAACCGACTTCAGAAAGGAAGAGGTTATCAGTTGTTTTTTCGTGTTAGTTTTAAAATCATAGAATTCCATTCAATTCCATTTCATCGGTTTAGTAGTTTGGTAAAACAAAGTAACTGGTTTTTTAAAATCTAATTAAACGAAATTCTGTATTTTGAAATCGGTTGTTTCAGTTTTTTTTTAACTATAAAATGTCAGAGTTATTAAGCCGCCAGAAGCCCTGGCTTGACGATAATTATAATGATTATTTATGTAGATACAATTTTAAAAAATGATTTTTTTTTATCGCCATTACATAAATCAGTTTTGCAGCTTTTAGACTTAAAACTAGCTATTCTGTTTAAGCACAAAATAGTTAATTCAAATAAAAGCGATGACAGACTGTCGGTTGCGCGGTCGACTTCGTTCCGGGTAGGAAGACAGGTTCATGCCCCGACAATGAGCTCGAGAAGAAACCGTAGCTTTGAGGTAGAGTAACAATTCTAGTGCCATACTAAGCCTAAGCCCTATTTTCGTGCACCCAACAATGTGTTTCATTTGTTCTATTTCAAACTGAGAGGTCAATCGTTTGCTTTGATTAATCGCGCCACTGAAGTGTAATTATATTGTGTGGTCTATGCAAGTGTACTACACTTTGTCGATAAGAAAATCTTGGACTTCACGACAAAACAAAACAGCTTTGGGGTTGTGAAAGTGTTAAGCTTGCGTTTGACCTTCAACTCGCCTGATGCAAGCGACGCTGCAGTCTAAGATGGAGCGCTTACCTATATGTAATTGGTTCACTAGCGTGTTAAATAGATAAAAAAACTGAAGCCACCGACTTCAAAATACGCAAAATCGTTTACTTGGATGACAGTTAGTTTATTATAAAAACAAAGTGTTGAACCGATTTTGATAAAAATTATATGGGACCACCTTTGAAGAAGAATAATAAAAATCAGTAATCGCGTAACATACAGAAACATACTGTTTCGACAACCTCTGTTTGAGAACCTCCTTTTTTTGGAAGTTGGTTAAAAATCAGATTATTATCTATATCGAAAGATCCATTCAGGAAGCTTATTCCACAAATTAACAGTCCGACGATAAAAGTGGTGTTAGAGCGCTTCCTTCGGTTTTTTGGAATAGTCACCATGAAAAGACGACGCTTTTTCGTGTTTCTATGTTTTCTGTCTGATATTAAAAAGAGCTGAGGCGAATAAGGTCATGCAGATTGGAGCTCGATTTTTGAATCGCTTTTGAATAAGGTCATGCAGATTGGAGCTCGATTTTTGAATCACTTTTGAATAAGGTCATGCAGATTGGAGCTCAATTTTTGAATAGCTCTTGAGCAATCAAATATGACTTACATTCCATAATTCGATTGTTGGCAATCGTTCACATCACTCGCTGGGGCCATTCATTTATTACGTAAGACTATTTTTGCTACTTTTTGAGCCCCTCCCCTCCCTATATAAGAAAAAATAAGAATAGGCCAACACCCCCTCCCCCCCTATATAAGAAAAAATAAGAATTGGCCGTTTACCCCCCTGTGTAATATTTATTACTTAAAAATCTAAAGGAAAAAATTAATACACGTTTGGTCAATTTTTAGGAATGTTTACTTGTAACTGTTGACAACTATGATGACGTACACAGAAAAAAAACTCATCAACTGTCCTTTCCACGATTGCACACAAGTGTTGCTCGACGTTTCGGGAATTTGTGAACACAAGTACCTATATAATGCTGTTAATAAGTTTTGTAAATTGAAGGATCAGACTGTTTTTGAAGCAAACAAGTATCAATGATAAAAGAAAAACAAAATACCTGACTGCAGAAAAGAGATTTTTGCAGCCTAACGTATGTTTTTTTTTTAATTTTGATGTACCCAGTGTCACTCTCACAACTAAGACGAATCTATTGACACCACTCACATCAAAATCGGTCTAGCCGTTTAGGCTCTAGGGCGTGTCAAAGAAATATACATATATACATACATACACTCTAGTGCGGAATACACTAGTGCGGAAATCACTATTAACTCAATTTGTATGCTTTTACTTTTGGAAAAAAATGTTTTTTCATTTTTTCACTTACAAAGGAACTAGTAATTTTTATTACACATCCGAGCGCACTTCGGCAGACGCGCAGTTGCCCGCGCTTTTTCAAAGTTTACCTAATTTTAACTTTGCGCATTTTTGAGATCTTACGTAAGAACTATCAAGACTCCCTCCCACCCCCTTGTAAGACCCCCCTCTCACCCCCTTGTAAGACCCCCCTCCCCCCTAAATCGTCTTACTTAATAAATTAATGGCCCCTAACGCAAATAACGATCTCAAAATTCGGATACCTACTCTCAAGCAGGTATTCAAATTTTAATTCTATCAACAAAAAAAAAAAAAAACAATTCATTTTGATATTATTAAAAAATTTGGCAAATTAACATGTCCTTGCGAGCGTTTCAAAAGTAAAGGCGCCAGAACAAAATTAATTAAAAGCTTATTTTATTATGTTACATAAAAAAGTGTGGAAAATGGAAAACACTTCAAAATACCAAGTATGCTGTATAATAATATATATTTCCACTTTATGACGCTGCTTAAATTATTCGTCTAGATGAAACAAGCCACGTGATGATGAATAAATATATTTTATGCAATAACCCGGTACAGCCCGTGATCTCTCAAAATATTTCCAGTATAATAAACAAACCCGACACCCTAAAGTTGGTCTCCGAATCCCCATTTTCATGAAATATCACAAAAATAAACCCTTATTCCAACTTATTCGTTTATGTAACCCGTAATTCAAGCAGCGGCAATTGATGACCTCCGTGCGGCGTGAGGTCTCCGGATCCCACGGGGATCTTAGGACCCGAGAAATAATCAGACGGGAGTGGATCCAGTGTACCAAATGTTGCTATCATTTTCTTTTTTTTTTTGGGTCGTATTTTCCGTGGCTCTTGATCCTTGAAACAATTTTCTTATGAAAGTATAGAGGATATTTTTTTAGGTTCTCCAACGTATAGGGACAAAAGTATAGCGTTTGGAGAGATTTAGTTTTCACATTTCAGAACAGCAGAGCTATTTCTGTTAGATTAGAATTCGATTCGGAAACTTTACCTTCATCTCTGTAATTCTGTATGTAAATGACAGAGACAGAGATGTAGATTCCGAATCCGATGGATGAATAGGGATTCCGGTCGATTATGCTCTCGTCTGTTTGTTTATAATCAGAATCATTTATTGTTATTCTTCATAGGTAGAAGTTTCCAACCATTCGTTATTGGTATTGTCATATTTAAATTTTTAAGCTAATTTTGATTGAATTCCCCCGAAAAATGGGGGAAGGTTGCCACGAGCACAAGCTTGCCTTGCCCTTTTTATTATGCCACGATAATAAAAAGGGCAAGGGGGAATTAAACAGAATCAGAATCAAGAAGAAGGGGGAATTAAATAGAAATCAGATGAGATTCAATAAACGAAATGGATCTTATAAAAAAAACTCATAAGCTAAAAACTTTGCGGCGATGTTCCAAGCTTTGGCTCAGCTCAGTTTTAACAAGGGATTGTTAGAAACGAGCTTCTTGCCACGTTTCTCAATGGAGTCCTTTCCTTACAAAAAAACGACTAAATTGCGTTAGATAACAAACAAGAAATCCTTTCGAAACTTTTCGTTCATCCCCAACAAAAGAAAACAGCCTTAAACAGCAGAACTATCCCTTTATCACCCCCCGAGCTCTGAAAAGAATCTTACTCGAAAGTAACTTTTCACTCAATTAGCTAACCTTAAATCCATCTCAACAAGTTCACTCCACTCGTGCGTAAGGGATACCCTATTTAAAGAACCGAAGGACCAAAGGGGTCGAACAGAAAACCTCCATTTCACCCTGAAAGGGACAACCCCCTAAAGAGGAAGGTTTGAAGGTTTCAGAAAATTATTTCGTCCCTTTTTTTACTGAAAATGTTGTTTTGTTTTTAGTTAGTTTTTAGGATTACTTTTATTGCGAAATGAATTTATTAAAATAAATTAAAAATATGTTTTTGAGAATTTTGTAAAAACTTTTTGTAGTTAAATGAAACTCTTGTTAAATAGTACATTGTTACCCTAGGCGTGAAAGTAACTTATTTAGTCCCGAGACGGGGTTTGGCGCACGAACGAAGTGAGGGCGCCAATAGTTCGAGGGACTAAATAAGTCTTTAACCCGAGGTAAACACTGTGCTTTTCATTACGAATACAAGGAAAGTAAAAATAAAAACACGAATTGGCTACAGAAAAAATGAGAAAATTTTATTTTACATAGATCAAAAACTTTGGTAAGATAATTTTATTTAAAGTTTATAAAATATATATTATATTCTTTAATCAATACTTATCTTTATGGTATTTCAATTTTACATCGCGCTGTAATTGAGAGGCTTTATAGAAAGTTGGACATGGCTCAATAAAAACGTGAAAATAGAACTAGTTTTTTTTAAATTTGACAGCTGGCAGTTGAAAGCGATTCTCCCTAGGGCTGAAAGTATCACTTTCAACCCGCTCCTCAGGCAACTTCAGACCTACTTTCAGAGTATGAGTAATGAAAAAAAAAAAATTGTTTTACGATAGTTAATTTACTTAGTTGGAGTATTAGTATTCAAGATATGGACTATAACATTTTAAGATATAAGTTTCAACGAAGTATTTAAAACTACTGGGCGGATTTGAATGAAATTTGGTAGGCTTATTACTTATACTATGTAAATGGATCTGCAATACTGAAATATCCCAAAATTATGGTGTTGCAATAGTAATGAAGTACTTATGAAAGTTAAACTAGCTTACCCAGTACCTAAGTTTGGTGAATAAAATTTTTTGTTTCAAGCAAAACGAATAATTACTGATAAAAATCAAATAAATAAAAGTAATTAAAAAACCAACTTCAATTCAAATTCGTTTATTGAGATAAAAACGGAAAAAGACCAATTAAAATTGGTGTTTTTCGACTTCAAAACAATCCATTTAACTGAAAAGGAAGAAATAACAACTGTTACGTAATAACAAAAAATTAATCATTTAAGGACGTCTACATAAGTAGGTAAGTACACCCGTGGCTAACATACATTCGGTTAAAAACAGTAGTTTTTCTCTTAGCAAACGTCATTTTAGAGACGTTTAATAATAATAATAAATAATTAAATATTTCTTAGGTTATTAAATCACAATAATTGTACTTGATCCGCGTTCAGAAATCCTGAATCAGAAACCATCTTATCTTTCGCTGACGCACGAATATAAAGGGAATGCGAAATATTTCAATGAGTCAATGTAAACATACCTTCATGTGTGGTCTATATCTCGAACACTCACTCCTGACCACACACTAAAGGAATTTTTACATCTACTCCACAGAAAACCTATAATTACCTATTTTATATCATTATATCCCGATTGACCTAGAAAGTGGGTAACGCAATGAGATTTATAGATATTTAGAGATAGATAACTATAGAGAGTATACTAATTGAATATGAAGTAAAAGCATGGCAAAGTTTTCAGCATTTTCGAGACTAAGACACATCCTTAAGGCATTTTAGTATCTTGGCCATAAATATGTTGGTGTATTACTTTCTAAACATACAGGATGGCATTGTCACCGTAAAACACGTTTAATAATAAATATGTCACTGTTTAAAAGCTAGCGAGTGAGTGAGGAGCGAGTGTCGATGACACAATCAAAAGCAGATTGTAAAAAAGCTCAATGACACGAAGCGAGTTTACAAGCTGCTCGCGAACTCGCTGGCTTGTAGCTTCTAAACTAGCCCAGAGTCATCGAGGCTTAACAGTGTTGCCTGACGTGTCGCGATTGAAGACGAGTCGGGCAAATACCTTACTTGAGGCTTGCCACGCAGAGCCGAGGAAACCTATCTACATATTTAATAGGTACATCATTGGGCTAAAGTACTCAAAATGTACTTCGGCTTAATCTAGGTAACGGCGCTCCATCGTAGACCTCAAAGTTTGCAGCTAACAAGCCTATCGTAAAAAAATCTATTGTACAAGTATTGTGATACGAGTATATATATTTCTTCTTCTGTAGACTAAACATGACTGAATTTTTTAAACGTCTTCAATAAAAGAGGTTCAGTTGTATTTTTTTTGTTTGATATCACGTAAATCCATCTTCTATGAATCGACAGTTTTTATTTTTTATTTGAAAGGATATTATATTTATACTCTCAGATTGCTCCCATAGAAATTTTATCAAAATCGGTTCTATATACAATATACATAGGTATCTCTTCATTTCTGATTCGATCTCGTAGAGAGACTCCGAGCATAGCCCTCTCCATAGCTCGTTGCGTGACCTTGAGCTCCCTTATAAGGCCCATAGTTAGGGACCACGTCTCAGTGCCATCATTGTCATTATTAAAATTAAATTATTATTTTCATCATCATTCTCAAATTATCAATTTACACACGTTTGTTTATTAGAACGAAGAAAAAAACGCCTTTTTTATTTTTGCGAGAGATGTATTACTTTTCTTACAAAAAATATAGCCTATAACACTCAGTGAAGACGAATCTAACAACGTCTTGTATATCAAAATCAGTCAAGCCGTTTAGGCTATAGGCGATCATATAGAAATATACATACATACATACTCATATACATACACCCTTCCATACATACAGTATACAAACATACATACACTCGAAAAACATAACCCTCCTTCTTACGCAGCAAAAACTAAAAACGCGACAATTACGCATCAGGCCGCTTCCCGCTTCACCTGTCCAGGTTTTTCCCGGAAACTCCCGTGGGTTGTTGTCAGTCAGCCGCGAAACTGGAGTGCTTTGGAGCGGGGATTCCCCCCGGAATACAAACGTTAATCTCAATTTAGCCATTTATGCGGCTGATGTTCTATTTCCGGGGAAATTCTGGAGTTTCTCCATGTGGAGTTAGATTGTTTTTTTATTAAATGGTGCGCCGTGGTTTCATTTGTATTGTTTTGTCTATGTTTTCTTTTTAAACCCCGACTTAAAAAGAGAGGTGTTATAAGTTTCACGTGTATCTGTATATATGTGTATCTGTGTGACTGTCTGTGGCATCATAGCTCTCAAGCGAATGGACCCAGGTTCAGCTGTTTTTCTTTGTCGGGGGTTTTTAGGTTTTCTAAACCTATGTATCTATACTTGTTTTGTATTGGACATTAATATCTACAATTTGTAGACGGTTAAAAAAAAATAACTGTCTAAAAATTCCGTTTGACAGTGTCAAGTATTGGGATATGTCCAAGTTTCATTGATAATATAAGTCGCACAAGATCTAGTCATAGTCTGATTCAAGTAAATAAGTAATTGATATGTTGTAACAAAGAGATGGTTGTTTTACTGGAAGCTTTTGCGGAGTTTTTTCAACAGCATGAAAATACATAAGTATTTGACGTTTCTTTTTGTGTTTGGTAGGTCATACTTCAAAGGTGGTCTGATATTTTATTTATTAAAATCGGTTTAGTTCTTTGGTTTTTATAACAAAACTAGCTGTTCCACCAGCGTGGTGATCGATTATGTTGTTATTGTTTAATGTATCCCACAGGAACTGTAAATTTTTTCGGGATAAAAAGTATGCCAGATCCTTCTACATAATAAACGTAGTAGTCCTGCCAAATTTCGTCCAAATCCGTCCAGTACTTTCGGCGTCCATCGGACACACCGTACAGACAGACATACAGACAAAAATGTTAAAAATTGCTGGTTTGACATCAATAGAAAAGCATCATCCAATCAAAATTTTTCAAAAATATTTAATGTACCTACAGATTTTGACCCGTTACATTACAGTCTTATTATATGTTATAGATAGATAGATAACTGGAAAAATATATCTTCCAAGTAAACGAATTGTGTATTTTGAAGTAAGTAGGTATATTTTATGTATATTTTTTCAGTTTTTTAAACTATAATTATTCAATAAAATTTCCAATTCTATGTAATTTATCTTAGGAAACAAATAAGAAATACATTTAAAACCGTACCACAAGGACATACACCCGATAAATTTGCTAATTATCGGGAGTCAGGTAAAATTTAAGAAATATGGTGTAACATCAAAAAACCTTAGCAACTGTATCTAAGCAGAAACTTCCATATCATGCCAGAACCTAAGAAATTGTCATGATTCACTGTCCACGTGCTCGAAATGATAGTCATCGTTATTTACCAGTTTTAACTGGATAATACTTCCTTATCATTTTGTACTTTTTATCACCATGGTAAGAAGAAAATGGTAACGCTATTTGATTGATTAGCGCGTTCAAAGTACAATTTGCGGTTTGTGAGTACATATCTCAACAATAGGCTTTTTTGAATGACTAAGAACTTTGAGTAAATAGCACTAAAGGTCACTAAAAAGGTCTTGCGGCGGCTGAGTGTGGTGGGTCGCCCTCTCTCTTCGAACATACTTAAGGAAAATGACTGGCACATGCGTCAAATCGTGAACGGGTGCAGTTCATAGTACTTCTTTTTCTATTTTCAACGCAACAACTCTTTGTACCTAATGATGGCAAGCCACAAGCAAGGTAATCGCCCGACTCGTCTTCAATAACAACACGTCGGGCAACGCTGTTAGACGCTAAGTGTCGTAACTTGTGAACAGTGACAATGCCATCCTGTTTAGAAAGTGCAACACCAGTATATATCAGACCAATATACTAAAAGACCTTGCCCAGATCAGGTCCAGGGTGCGTTATGACTTATGAGAATTGACCGTCTGACTATATCATGCAATCAGGACGATTTCTTAAAAATACATTGTCATATCACTAACTTAATTCTGTCCAACCGAGCAAATATCTATCAAATATATGACTTCGATAAATGTATGGATTTGTGCCGTTTGGGGTAGAGATTCTTGGAGCGTGGGTGCTCTAGAATTATTTGAAGATTTGGTGGGGGAGACTTTTTGGATTGTACGCGTGACCAAAATGCAGGTCTCATCTTTGGACAAAATTGAGCCAACTGATTGAACTAGCCATAAAAAGGCTAAGGACATTATAAATGATTTCATAAGTTCTGAAAAAATTTAATTAAAAAATATTTTTTTTTTTTTTTTTTTTATATATTTAATTTTATTCTCCACAGACACCAGGGTCCGTGACCTTTGTCATAATTACAAACTATTGTTTACTAATTATCGTTACGGGAAAATGATTTTATTTTAATTTAAGTACTTATTACTATGTTGCGTGCATACCACGAGCAAACCAGCGACCCGCAAGCAGCACCCGATCACGAGTATGACGCATGTGCCAGCCATCGCCCTCCTCAACCATATGTTAGGGAAGAGGGCGACCCGCCACACGACGCCGCCGCAAGAAGGAGCCTTCGATGGTGAGCATGAATGCTCAAGGTATGCACACAACTCTTATTTCTAACTACTGAAATACTAGTATTTCTGTGAATGCAGTCACTGGTAGAGCCCGGTTTTAGATGGGGTTTCCAGATTATCTATTTGCCCTCGATTGATCGGACTCTATCAGCGACTGCACTCACATCGTCTAATTACATAAATCTGTCGCCTACTCTCGGCCCAGGGCCTCCATCACCGCCGCGTTCCGATCTTTAATGGCCATCTCTAAATTGTACTCTCTGATGGTCTGCGGTGAAGCAGCCGACGCACGCCGCACGAATCGACTGATTGCATCGTCTTCGGTATCATCAGCGTAATATGTGAACGACCCGGTATGCCTCGATATCGCAACAACCGCGTGTGGGACACTCTCGTGCAGCTTCATTTTTGCCTTGGTCTTGATGGCTATAACCGACTCGTATGTTAGTCCCTGAGCTTCATGGATTGTAAGGGTACGTGACCCCACGCCTTCCCCATAGCCCTGGCTGATAAGGGTCTCCTTTTCTTCCTGTGTATGTACTAAGAAGAGGGTGTTGGGGAGGGCGCTGGGTATTTGCGCACCCTTATACTGTCTGTGCTCTAGAGATCTTACACGGGGAGTTGAGGAATATATACCGGAGTATATTTCCCTCAGCGCATACGCAACGTCCATTGGGTTCCGATGTGTGCAGAGCAACTCCTGGCTGATGGTTGTGACCAGGTTTGGGCGATGGTACCTCATTTCGAAGAGATTTTCTCTATCGATATAAGGCAGTTGATTGACATCTCCGATGAGGATGAGTTCGCCAGCACCAGACAGCCGTGAAGCCATTATTATAGCTCCAAAATGGTTCATAAGAGCTTCGTCGACCATGAGGCGTCTGAAGCTCTCTCTTCCAAAACCATTCACGAGTACAGAAGCCATGGTTCGCACCCTGGTTTTCACCAGATCTCCGATGCGATGCGATAGCTTCTCTCTCAGATCTTTTGCTGCTTCTGTCGTTGTTGTGATGATAGCGTCTCTGTCCACCTCAAAGTGCCTTATCACCCATGTTGTCTTGCCACAACCCGGAACTCCGTTGACCCATTGGATCTTTGGTACTGCCCAGTTTTCCCAATTTGCCTCGACATCTAAGTTCCCTTCGATGGTTTTAGCCATCTCTAGGATCTTGTCATCCAGCATTACCTTGGTGCAGCGGGCTGTAACAACCAATGGATCATTCGATGGTATCGCATATTTCGGTCTTCCTGTTCGCCCCGTCTCGGCCTCATTCAGCGCCACAAAGCCACTTTTTGCACTATAAGCTGCCATATATTGTCCCTTCATGGTCCCTCTTATGACTTGGGATGTGTCGTTATTATATATAGCTGCTTCTGCCTGCTCGAGTCTTTCCTTTAGGAAGTTTTCACTTCCTAGCGTGAAGAACTGAAGGATGGTATCACAGTTCTTGAGGTTGACTTTCCTTGTCGCTCTCAAAGTAGCTAGGAATTCAATGAAGGCGTTTTTTGCGTGGCTCTTTGGCTCTGAAGCCAAAATGTAACGGGGAGGGTTGACCTGTCCCATGTCGGCTCTTGTTCGGGCTACCTGAGGTTGTGAAGCTGATCTGAGTGTCATCGCCGTCGAGGGAGGTGGTGATTCGGGTGTGATTCGGAGCAAGTTTTGCGCTGCAGTTCTTACGAGAGCAGCGATGGGACCCACTCTTCTTTCTTGGGTACTGCTTCGATAGGCTGCGACTTTTCCAGCGGCTGCTTTTTGTTGTGCTCTTTCTGAACCAGATTGGTTGGACGAATTTGGAACGGGATGTCCCCAGCTGTCTGTTGCACTTATGCGGTCGTGTGTTGGAGACTTGAGATAACTCAAATTCTCTCCCCTATCCTCGTACACGACGACCTCATGATGTGCAGAGGCCTCAGTGCAACCTAGCCGGTCTACGACTTCCGCTCTCGATCGTTCCACAACCATCGCGTCCACACTTATCACCCGAGACGTGCTGTCTGCATTCCTGCTCAGATGTGAGAGCAGTGAGCTAGCTTGTGCGAAAGGTGTCTGTGTCATCCACTCGAGCAGTGCGATCGTTTTGTTTTTCAATCTCACTAGTCGGAATCGATGGCCGTCTACCTCACACACTGGCATAGCATCATAAGACTTCCGCTTCATGGTTGCTTTGGCGGTACTCCCATTGAGCAAACATGCTAATCCAGGCGATAAGCGAACGCGCTTGCGTTTCTGGTTCCAGACAAGACAAAAGCTTATTCCGAATCTTTCTCTATTGCTGTCCATGAAAAGAGCCACACCACGGACCCGGATCCCTGGGACACCTTTATCTGCATTTTCCAAAAGATGTTCGATGGATACGCTTTTTGAGGCTCTGCCGCAGGTCTCACTCTGTGTTGCTTCTATGGGGGTTGGGGTGATGTTTGTTGTGGATGGGAGGGGTGTCTGTGGTATTGTTCTAGGCGTTGATTCAACGGGCGTTGGAGTTATGTTTGTTGTGGAGGAGGGAAGTGTCGAATTTCGTTTAGCCGCTATGCGAAAGGATCTCTCTGCGAACGACAAGAAATACGGTCTGCTGTCTGAATCTGTTAATATTTTGTGCAGATCTGACACTAATAGATTTCTGTCTATCATTATTTCGAGATCCTGCCTTGCTGCCATGAATCTGGGGCAGTCGATGAGCACGTGCCAGACTGTTTCGGGTACATCGGGATCGCACTCGCACCCAGGACTGTTCTTGAGCTTAAATCTGTACAGATATTCAGCTATTCCTCCGTGTCCCGTCAAAGCTTGGACTTGGAAGGGAGTCAACTTAGAAGTTCGCACAACCCGATATGCATTTGCGATATTGGGGAAGAATGTTTGTGTGACTCTACCTTTGTCCGAGGTCTCATACCGGTCCTGCCACTTGCGGACTGATTCCTCACGAATTTTCTTTTTGACGTAGGACAAGGGGATCCCTTCGTAGTCGCTAGAGGTGCCTGTGAGGGCCGCCGATTTTGCGAGTTCATCAGCTCTCTCATTACCGGCGGTACCCACATGCGCTCTCAACCAGAAAAGACGAAGAGATCTACCTTCCGCACTTATCTTGCCAATGTTTTCCTTTATGCCCTTTACCAAGGGGTGACTTACTCTAGGATTTCTGAGCAGTTCAAGTGAAGAACGCGAGTCACTCAAGATATTGACCTCGGGATCTCTGCTTGTCATCGCCATTTGAATCGCTCGGTAAATAGCATAAAGTTCCGACTGGAAGACAGTGCATTCAGAGTGTAGCTTGAAAGTCGAATACTTAACTTCTCTGCCATTTTCCCACCAGGTCAGGGCAGCTCCAACTTGACCCTCTATCTTGCTGCCATCTGTGTAGATTTGGGGTCCTTCTAACTGGTTAGAGATGTTCTCTAGGAACTCGAACTCTAGAGATGTCATTGAGGACGGGTGTGGTTGGTCCAAGTAGCTTACATTCTGTTCGAGCTCCACTTCTGGTGGGAGGTACTCATGAGACAAGTTCTTCTTCGCTCTGTACAGACTGGCTGCTTCCTGTATTCTCAGATCTATGGGTAATAAACCTGAGAGGGCAAGTGCTGCTTTTAGGGAAACAGTACGGTACGACTTACAGATCTTCTGGGCAAAGCCTCTTTGGATTGCGTTCAAGTGTGCCTTGTTTTCCTCGAAGTCTGCCGCCTGCGCCCATGCACATGAGGCGTACATGATGATAGGTTCCACCACTGAGACGTAAATGGTTCTCGTAATCTCGCCATTTAATCCCCAGGTCACTTTCGCTGCACACGCAAGCATTTTGTAAATGTCTGCCGCCTTTTTACACTGGGCATTGACATGTGCTTTGAAATTGAGCCTTCGGTCGATCAGCAATCCAAGCAGTTTGATCTCTTCTACGAGATCAAGCTGGACGCCAGACATGACTAGTTTTGGGGGTTCGTATTTATGCTTCCTTGTGAAGAGCATTGCATTGGTCTTCTGCGCAGCAAAGTTGAGCTTGTTACTTTTTCCCCATTCCACGACAATATCCAGCGTTTTATTGGCTTGCTCCTCGATGATATTCAACTGGCCAGTGAAAACAAGAACGACGTCATCAGCGAAAGCTTGACAGTGCACTCCCTCTGCCTCTAGCATGCGTAATAACGAGTCTAGGATTACGTTCCAGAAGGTAGGTCCGCCGATAGATCCTTGGACACACCCTTTGGTGGTTTCCTTCTCGTATGCTGCTCTGGCATAATTGACTTTGATTTTTCGGTCATTGAGGTATGAGTTTACCATCTCGTAAAGGTTTAATGGGCACCTCTTCTTTGCTAGCTGATATTTTAGGGCAGGCCACCATGCATTGTCGAAGGCGCCCTCTATATCCAGAGAAACTAGGAGTACGGTATTTTTCTCGTTTACTCCTTTTTTAATATGCTCTATTAGATCATAGAGGGCGTCCTCGGTTCCTCGTTGGGGCATGAATCCATACTGTCTCTGACTGATGGTTGGAAGGAGATGCCATTGAAGCCGAGTTACCAATAGCTTTTCGACGATTTTTCCGGGGACAGAAAGGAGACCTATGGGACGATAAGATTCGTCCCATAGGTCTCCTTTCTGTCCCCGGAAAAATCATACATAAACATATTACGTTTTAATTTTTTGAATTAAAAAATTCAAAAAATTAAAACGTAATATGTAGGTTATTCTGTTAAACTGAAAGTTACTGTTATCTGTGTAAATGTGGCGCCACTCTCGCAGTTTTCAACAAACCTTGACAGATATGTTTGATAAATTACAACACCATCTTGTCTTTAAGAAACTACATCTATTTGCTTACAACAAACAGCTCATTCAATCCTTTATTTCGGGCCATGGGTCGTTAGATACTAATAATTCTTATTTTATAATTAAAATACGTACGTTAAAGTAGCGTGCAGCTGTAAAGGGGCTTTGTCGTGAAATCTACAATAAGTTATTGTACAGTTATTAAACTTATACATAATGGTAAATCATCGTAATTTTGTAAATGACGTTGTTTTCTGTCTTTAAAATGAATGTTAAATGTTTAATGTTAAATGTTTTTTACGCTTTAATCTTTTACTTTTCTTTACGCTTTTGGCATGTATTTGTATATAGTAGAAACTTCTGACTAGTAAAAAAACAATTTTTAACCAATTTTTACCGGTTGACAAAACTAAAAGCAAATTATCTACGTAATCAGCTGTTAATTGGTTATTTGTTAGCAGCTCTGTGCGAAACCATGACAAATGGAAAATAGGTATAAAGTGTCATTCATCTTTTGTAGCCAAGTACAAGTATCAGCTGTTGTAACAGATTAGTGAAAACGTAACTCTTTTAAACTGCCTTTTTTATTTAATATTGTCATTTTGAGGCATAATGAGATTTAATAGTTAAAAAAAACACAAGTTTTTTTTCTTGATGTTGGCATCATGCTTCCACATTTGCCTTTTGTCGAGTTTATACTAATTCTTAAGTTTTAAATAGGAACAGAAGTACATAAAATTAGTACATAACCTAAAAAATACTTTAAAGTTTATACATAATATCCCATTGTATCACGTTTTCTGAATTCAATGATTCTATTTTTGCTAGAAAAAATCCTTACTTTGATCACTAACTTTCACTTAATACCTCTTTTGATTTCGATTGAAACTAAACATAATTGAAAATAACTTTTAATGGATTTAACACGTATGTTTTACATAATTTTATGTCCTAAAGTTTCGAACACTGCAGCGTCCGTGGTCACAACTGAGATTGGATTTTAACTGCCTTACCGAAAAACGTTACTTAACTTTAAGCAATATTTAACATATTTTGTAAACTTCTGGCTGACACGTAATGACACTTGCGGAAAGAAGACAGAGAACTTAAGACGTTGGTTGAAGTTAAGTAACGTTTTTCGGTAAGGCCCTCAATTTCAATGACTAACAATCACGAAAACTTTAGAAAACATTAATGTAACGTAAATGTCTAAAAAATAGTTTCCAACTATAGTTTCCAACGCTTAATTAATATTCCAGCCGGCCTCTACCTAGACCAAAATAGAACACCTGATCTAATCATTCTGTCCATAAAATGTAGCATACAGGCGCAGGCGCGTAAACACCGACTAGGTGATTTTATTTCTGGTAACCATCTGGCAGCTCTGGCAACCATCACTGATGATCAAGGAGGCCTCTGAGAGTTGATCAGTTTTAACAGATCTTAGATGAAGTCAGGATATAAAATTAGGTTTTTTATTTCACTCGCTCGGAGAGTACTTTACTGTGAGGCAAAGAGAACTATTAAGCTGTGAGGAAAACTCGTTTTACTATATGCAAAAGTTCTAATCTGTCATATTCGAAATTTAAATACGACGGAGCTTTGCATTATATAATTTTTGCAGAGCACAAGTACTTAAAAAAAACTTTTAAGTTAAACGGTTTATTGAAAAGAAAGATAATTATGTAGGTAATGTATTTACTGTATTTTATTAGAAAAGCCCCCTCATTTGATACCCATATTGAAATCCGCCATTTACAACATTAAAATATGAAATCCGCCATTTTGTGGCGGCGGCCATCTTGGATTTACAATAATACAGAATATACTAAATTGTATTGTCATCAGGACTAAAGGTGTATACCAAATTTGAGATCGAACCGTCAACTGCAAATACTAAATTTTTGATCGAAACAAACAAATAAACAGGTCAAGCTAAAGAAACCCGTTTAAAAACTAATTATAGAATAGAAATTAAATGTTGATTATTCAAGGAGGTTCATATATTGTAATTGAATGGAAATACATAAAATATTATCTATGGTACATGATAAATTGGCTGGTTAGAGGTTAGAGAGTTATCATCTTTTGCCATCGACTATTCAACGCGTGGTTGACATTGAAAACTATACTTTAAAATGTTGTATCTAAAATATATTTCTCAATGCTGTTCAATAATTTTTTTCAATTTACTTTGAAGACTATAGATTTTTCTATAAAAAAAAGAACGATTTTTCTCGTTAACGTCACATGAAAATTTCTGTGTTACCTGGCAACAAAGGTTTAAATATCGAATCGTTTTCTAGTCAAATTCAAATTCAAACTCTAGGATCGGATTCAAATCAGACTTCTATGGAATGCATCTGTCCAGTTTGATAAAACAAATAATACCTACATGTGGATTCAGCAACATAATAATTCTGAGAAAGTGATTACGTCGAAAATACATTATTTCGCCAACCAGATGGTCCCGAAGGTCTTTCCGCCTAGCTACACACATTCTAAAAGCTACCGATACCTCTTCTGGTTCACAAATGATGTGAAACACGCCTAATATTCCTTTTTTATATTCAAGGTTTAAATTCTCTTTGGTTATACCTCTGACATTTTCGTTTTTATTTTTTCGCTAGGTTGGTATTACTCACAGATTAAGAATTTTTCGCTTAGTAATAATTTTTTTTTCTCCTTAACTGTTTAACGGCTCTGTATTCTGAGTTTTTAGCCTTGATATTACATCTTTTGTGTTACCAATAGTCAAAATACCATAGCGGCAGAACGGTAGATTTGGACGCGAAATCGGCATAAGCATCACTAAACCTTAAAATTGTTAGGATTAAAAATTTTTCTTTTTTCTATTAAAATTATTTCTGAAAATTATTTAGCGAAAAAGCCAAAATGAGTAAACGCAAAGTCGTTAAAAATCCGTATCCGTATCCGTATGCGTATCCGTTGGTTGTTAAATACCACACAATAGAATTGTGTGGTATTTAACAACCAAACAAAACCAAATTACTAAACCGATTTTGATGAAATATATCCCTTTAAAATATAATCCTCCAAATCAATTTACAAACGACGGAGTTATTAGGTAACAAACTTAAAAAACCCAATTGATACCCTCCTCCTTTTTGAAATCGGTTGAAAAACAACAATATGTGAAAGAACTTGAAAAGAGCTGTGGCTGTTCATATGCGACTTTTACCACGGCAAAAAGAAAAACATTTATCCAATAAAGATATCTTCAAAAGCGTCCCATCGGGACCGGATAAAGAGCTGACAAAAGACAGGTTTTCCTCAAAAACGTGTAATTTATATTGACAGCGATGTTGGCACGAGGAGTTCTTTGATCACCCGACCCGTGATGGACACCAGACGTCGTCAGCGTCACAAATAGACGCGATTATAGGAACGGTGCTTCGATACTGGATAATGTATTTTTTATGGGAATTAGGCTCTTTGCACAGACATAGTAGATGACGTATGCGACTACATTTATATGAAATCTTCGCGTGCCACATTATTCATAGCGCCTGTGACATCACACATACGATTGCGTAGTGATGGAATGTTCCATCCGCGCGAAATCGATTCGAACTCGATGCATCCGCGCGCTTGCACGCTAGTAACTAGTTGACAAAATAGCGAATCGAAACAATATATCAGCTGAAACTAAATAAATCTTAGGGCGTCAAGTGTGTGTTTTTATCTTCCTGTTGACACGCTAGGTACACACACTTGGGGTATCTATAGAAGTCTATGGCTCTTTGCTTCTTTGTTGCTAATTTACTTACTTCGAAAACCTATTGAACTTTTGTAATAGTAGATTATGTAAAGTGAATTAAAAGAGGTAAAGTAGTGTTTTATGTAAAGGGCGACTTATTTAATCCAGAATGTAACGTAGAATTCGAACGTAGCGGGGGATTTAATTTAACTCTAAAACACATTCGTAGTTGGGCAAAAACTTCATAAAATTTCACCCAAAATTATAGATTATAAACAGGCACAACACAGAACAAGTATACGTTTAGAAAACTCAAAAACCCCCGACAAAAAAACGGCCGAACCGATTTTGATGAAACATAGCTAAGAACACTCCCGATTAATTCACCTTTCAAACAAAAAAACAAACTTAAACGATTCAACCGTTCGGAAGCTACGATGCCACAGACAGACACATGCAGACACGTCAAACTTATAACACGCTGTCGTTTTTGCGTCGGAGGTTAATAATAAAAAGAACGCTACACATAAACTAAAATAGTGTACAAATATAACAAAATTTTGAAGTCAGCGGGAGTAACATAACGACTTTGTTCCGAAACTCGAAACTTTTCCGTAACAAAGTTTTCCAGTTAGCGAGGGCCCACCTGCGAAATATACTCGGACAAACTTTGCACCGAAATAGAATTTAAATGATTTGAGGGTAGAAGTGTAATAAATCTTGATAGAAGAATACTTCGATTTATATTAATGGCTCATCTTCTTTGTTCTCAGGTAGCGGATTGTCGGATGTTTTGGAGTTTTTACGATGTTTGGTGAAGTTAAAGAAATATATCGGTAAGTTATTTTAATAGGGCACATAGCACGTAGAACTGATGGCCGATGGGGCCGAAAGGTTCTCGAGTGGAGACCACGTACCGGCAAGCGCAGCGTAGGAAGACCAGCCACGAGATGGACAGATGACCTCATAGAAGTGGTGGGAAGACGCTGGATGCAAGCCGCTTCCAATCGGTCTTTTTGGAAATCCATGGGGGAGGCCTATGTCCAACAGTGGACTTCTTATGGCTGAGATGAAGTTATTTTAATATAATTGTTATTTTAAAGTTTGTACTACATCGTAACAAAGTTATCACATTAGTAAGTATTTTACCTGACTGCTACAGGAAGGTAATACTTTTCGCTTGTTTTTAACCGACAAAAAGAAGGAGGTTTTCATTTCGATTGTGTGTGTTTTTTTGTATGTTTGTTACGCGTTTATCAGCCCTGTTTGTACAAACTGTCCCACTGCTGGGAACGGGCCATCTTCTCATTGTGAGAAGGGTTAGGCCATAGTCTGCCACGCTGGCCAAGTGCGGGTTGGCAGACTTTAAGATCATTGAGAACTCTCAGACATGTAGGTTTCCTCACGATGTTTTACTTCACCGTTTGAAGTTGGCGGCAATTAACAATACGCACATAACTTCGAAAAGACAGAGGTGCGTGCCGTGGGATTCGAACCCAGGACCTGCGGATCGTAAGTCAGACGGTCTCATGTGTATTTTTTGAGTTTTTTGCATTAAAAAAATGTTTAATTTAAATGAATAATGAATTAGTTGATCCGTTTCACTTGATTCGATGTGGAGAGACAAATTATTCGAAACTTGCTTCTCATTCAGGTATATGATAATAATGAAATTTGTAATAGGTACATTCATGATTTTTTTTCTCATTCATAGAAAAGTGTTATGAAAATTTTCCTCTATAACCATGATGACAACAGAGAGTACAGTGACATCATTGAATCATCATGACGTCATGTGTGTGTTGTAGGCGGCACACTAATGCAGTGTAGGAAGTGGTATGTGTGACGTGCATACATACATACATGTCAATGCAAAACCTTGGGCGCGATTCATACAGCACACATTTGGGGGCTATATTTAGCAGCAAATGTTTAAAAAAAAGTATGTAAATGTGTAAATATGTATTTTATTATTTTTGCATTCTCTATTAGGTACTGCACGCCCCGTTGTCATATAGATTATTTTCGTTTCTCTCCATCCATGTTGCGGACCGACCTTTTTATATATTTTCTTTTTTGATACTGGTTATTATACTATATTTGAAATTAAGATGTTTATATTTCATATTTTGATGTTTTTTGAATCAGTTTTGCTTCTGTCGTGAACACTAAGGTTGGCTGAAAGAGATCGCTATTAGCGATATCGCCGCCAATTGTTACACTAGTTTTATATTGCTCTCTTTTCATTGTATTTTTATGGTTTGTACAATAAAGAGTTTATCTATCTGTGCATCTATATATTGAGCCACCAGGATACTCTATAAAATACATACATACAATAATTTTTCTATTAAAAAACCAGATCCTATCATGTTTATTTTTTTTTCATAATTATTAATAAATAAATTATTACATAATGATGTATATTTCGATCCAGTTAAATATATTATTACAAAATGTTATTCACTAAATAAATATTTATTTAAATTAAACCCGCTTTCTGCAAAGGTTGAAATGTTACTTCGAAAAGTTCTATCTACCTATTTATAGTCAGAATGACTCAAGCTTTAAATTTGCTTCAACTTTAAATCACTTTTATTTGGATCCATCACAATAAACCACCGACTAGCTCGCCATTGCAAAATAGACCTTATGCTTAGAGCAACAAAATCCATCCACATCAATCATAATAAAAGCTAATTTTAGGTTTTAAATTCTTATTTCCATTAGGTTAAGGTTGATAAATTCGAACGAAAATGAACTTTATGGGTTGAGAATAAGATAGTAGCAATAAATCGGCGCGCGCGCCTGTTTGACGGACAGATGCCAGATCTGGCCCGTAATACTGGATACTGACACTTAGTGGGTGGTACAAGATATGAACCTAGCGACATTATATTTGTTTATTTTTCTGTAAAATTTTCTGCATTTTCCGGGAATAAATTCCCTTAACCTTGCCAATTTTCATTACTACAGGTCTAAGACTACAATCTTGGAATTATCAAGGCTAGAGTGAATAGATATCTTCTATATCGACGAGCTCCATCCTCGGCTACACCGTCGCTTAACATCAGGCGAGTTGGTGGTCAATCGTAGATCAATCTTGTATAAAAAAAATGATGTTTTCATGAGTAAAAATACTAACATGCCATCGAATATAGAGCGGCGGACCAATAAAAGTAAAAATAATATTTATTGCGATATTTCTGCCATTTTGTTTATTTATTTCGGCCGCACACGCATTTCCAATCGACTTATTGACGTCTTGGCCTCATCTTAGTTGGCTGTTATTTTATTTGGGCCAGATATTTGTCCAAAGCACACGATTGAAGATCGCATTTTAGCTTGGATACGGTAGGGATAGCTAGTAGAATTTAAAAGATCATATTTTTTTAATTGTAATCTTCAAGGTCGATGAGCTCCATCCTCGGCCACGCCGTCCTGTCACTTTATTTCACACGAGCTGGTGATCAATCGTAGATCCATTTATACTAAAAAAAATTACAACTCTGCGCATTCTTTACAACTCTGGATATCTCATTTATTAAGAAAATGTTCGTTGGCGGTTACGAAAAAGCTATTCTTTTTTTTTGCGAGACTATAATTATTATTGTTACAAAAAATTAAGCCTATGACAATCAGGGAGTAAAAACGAATCTAACCTAACACATCAAAATCTGTCAAGCCGTTTAGGTTGTAGGCGATCATGTAAACATACATACCTACATATATACATACACTCGAAAAACATAACCTTCCTTCTTACGCAATCTATTATAACCTGTATAAAACATACCTAAACATATTTTAAACTCAAAAAAACTCACTGTTTTTTTTAAACTCACCTCTCACATCTTGCACCGTCTTTAGAACATTGGATCGATCTCACATTAAATTTATTTCGGGATCGTAAGATTCATATTTTTGGCTGAAATTCAAAAGATCCAGCGCAGAGTAAACATGCACGAACTTTGTAGCGTAATATATATATTAAACCTTTGTAGTTGGTTTTAGTAAGCATCAAGGCGAAAGTTTGTGTGTTTGTATGTTTGTTACTTTTTCACGCTCATACGGCTCAACAGATTTTGATGAAATGTATTATGGTGGTAGTTGATACCCTTAACACATAAGCTACTATTTATTCCGAAATATTTATATAATATTTATAATATCTTCAATTTTTAGGGTTCCGTACCTCAATAGGAAAAAACGGAACCCTTATAGGATCACTTTGTTGTCCTTGATGCAGAAAGAAAAATAATGTTTCTAAGTTTTCGTAAAAAAAGTTACAGCCAAACATATCGTAAAAACACACATTTCGACACTCACAAGGGAATCAAAACCTATGGGCTACTTCATGTTGACCTAGAACAATGAAATTTGGCAAGAAGCATTGTGTTAGAGTACACATATAGGAAAAAATCCGAAAACTGGACATTTTTAATTTAATCACAAATAATACTATCTTTATGCAAGGAATGAAGGTCCAAATTTTAAAGTGAATTAACCATATCATGTGGGTTATCATATGAAAGAGCTTCAGTAGCATAAGCTAAAACAGGTGTTGAAATATTTTTACGATGTATATTTTTCGGCTTATGAAGGAAAATATAAAAAAAATATGATTTCACCCTTTTTGTAACAATCGCTAAAACCTTAGAAAACATTAACCGTCTTACTTATAAACGCTGAATAGATAGATAGATAAACTCTTTATTAACTCTTTCTTTTTTTATTTCTTTTTTTTTATAAGGTCATTTTAGTCTAGTAAAAATAAGATTTGTGACAACATAACAGACAACTAAGTATATTGTTATTTATATGAATGTACTGGTGTTTTGAAATACATTTGACACAATTTCATAATGATATTAAAAAAGCTAATTTTGTTACCTTTACACGCTCGAACGGCTGAACCGATAGTTATGAAATTTAGTATAAAGATAGCTTTGGATCTGGAGACGGACATAAGCTACTTATCATCATCATAATCATCGCCGTTTTTCATTACTACGCGAGTGAAACCGCGGAACGAAAAAAAAACGGGGATTATTGTTGATCTATGATGTTTAGTTAATTTCCTATCATAATTTCAAAGAATCCCCTCAGTTGCAAATACTGTGATCAACTCCATACAAACGGATTTATTTTTACTAGACTATTTTAGTTAAACAGTGTTTTGTTCCGTTTTCGCGCGCGACTGTTCTCAACTGACAGAAAGTGACGTCCTTATTCAGTGAATAAGATTTTAACATGCGTGTATAAGAAAGACGGTAAATATATAGGTTATACAACGCCAATGCACATATTATTTAACAGCATTGTACAATGAAAAAAATATTGGTTAGAGATAGAGAACTTTATTGAATATACAAAATATTTTTACCTACTATGATCGAAAAGAGTGTAATTTTACAATCAAAATTACTTCATTGTAAAACTCTTACTCTACTTTTGTTGTAGTCTTTTCGATCACAGTTGGTAAAAATATTTCTGTATGGAAACATCAGGCGAGTTGGCGGTCAAGCGCGAACCTATAACTACATAAAAGAAACCATACAATTATTAATATTGTACACGCCATTTTATGTTTAATCAACATTTGTACAGTTGTTTTTAATATTTTTGAGTTATTATTTTCTGTTGCGTTGTGTATTTTTAAATAAAAACCTTAGAAGAAGTCGTCGGATTAACCTAAAATGTCCCGTTTTAAATTTGATCTCATTTAGAATCAGACCCACAGTTTTAAACTTAAAACATTAAAATAACAAAAACCAATAAAAGACTATATAGCTGTAGCTGTAGCTGTAGAGTATGTACTTACGTACCAGAGGAGCTGATCTGAAGCAAAATTATTGTCACCTTTTTTGGTAACTAGTAAACAAAACAGCGTTACAGCGCTGGAATAATATTTACACCGTTTATCTATGATTATACGCTACAATGGATACTTGCAACGCAGAATTGCATCTATGGTGTGTTTTCTCGGTAGCAAAAGTCGAAAGCACTCACTTCACTAGTAAGCCACCGAGTGAGGTGCGGCGCTCACGCCGCAGTTGAATGTAACAAAGTAGCTGTGAGTGGTGTCTGCTCTCGTACGTAAGTACATACAGCTCAATGTAAAACACATTATTCTTGTCATTCATTATTCCAGATAGAAATAAATCGGATGTCTTATATCTTTATAACTTTTTTTTTGTATATAATACAAATTCTGGTAAAATTAGCTAATTTACCTAATACGCTATACTGGCAAGAATATTTCTTGTGAAAAAAGGTGAAAAAACTACTTAACGCGTAGTTTACAAGATTCATAAACTTAAAGAATGGTACACTAATGTCAGTTTTATTGCCATATGTTGAAGAAATATTTGCACTTAGTTTAGATATATCGCTTTGAACTTGTGGCTTAGTGCGCATTACTGATTTTATTATTAATAAGGTAGCCATAATAACTATTTATTTCAATTAAATCTGTATGTGCTTAATATTTATACGTTACAATATGTTTTACTTTTAAGGTTAAAAATTGGGTTATTAAATCATATTAATTTAATTAAATTGGGTTGTTCGATTTACTATGATATCTTACTATAGAATGGGTAATATAAAGACGCGTCGATTGACATCCAATTTATGAAAATCAAGTTACCAACAACATTACAAGAATCATCTTGGATCTTGGAATCTTCGGCCTCGGCCACACCGTCGCTTAACATCAGGCGAGTTGGTGGTCAATCGTAGATCTATCTTGTATTAAAAAAACTGACACTATAAGTCTGACGAAAGCATTTTGTATATTCGAAATGAGGTAAAAACCCATAACCAAGAAGAACCTTCTTCTTGGTAATAACCTTCTTCTTGTTTATTGTTACGGACTTACTAACCTACTTATATTTAAAATCCAATAAAAATATCACACTACTTTTTGCAGAAACAAAACACCATCACACTTTTACACTTTTTACAGATCGTAACAAAGTGAACAAGAATGTAAAACGTCATTTCCATTGCCACTAATTACACTTCCGGGTGGAAGACAATAAACATGGCACTTCGCAGAATCAGCCCCGCCCACAGTGCCGGCAATAAATATGACCTAGTATTACGACCTAGTTTTTTTTACAACCTACTTTCTGGTGCGGCCTGGCCTAAATTATGTTTAATATAGTTTGCATAATAAGCGTGCATAATTTGTTGCTAGCAGAAGTAGTGTATTTAGATTGTTTTAAAATAATGGGTCTTACGTGAAACGTTACTGAAATTTGAGCACTGCCAAGTTGAGCACATATTTTGTGAAAGCCTACCTGTTATTTTGACGGAAATAAACGTGTACACGTGGACATTTTGTCGTTTAAACGTTTATTTCGGTCAAAATAACAGATATTGTTAATAAATTGTAATAGTGTTCGTATGAAGCTAAAGAAAGAATATTTATCAAAAGTAATTTCAATAATTTTAATCTAAAAAAAGGTGATTCATGGGAGCGAGAGAGCGGTACCGCCCTACTGGATTTAGGCGTAGAAAACAGTTATCTCTTGTTGTATGAAGAAATGCGCAATGTAAGTAGCGAAGATTGCGAACTCGAGGTCTCTCTAAAGCCAGTCAGAAACGTTCCCAAATTCCTAAATACTTTCTAAATTATTAATAAACTTCAAAAATTATTAACAAACTTGAAAGTTCAATCCTAGGTTTGAGAAAGAATACGTATTTTACGTATTATTTCTCAAATCTACGTATTATACCTAGCGGGAGATCATGACACTCGAATCGTTATCACTTCATCCAATTTAACCCCCCCACCTTCCTGTGAAGTGGGAGTCCCCTCTCCATATCAATTACTCTCTACGGGCGGCTATTACGGGCTTAATGATAAAAATTAGGTTAATCGACAATTTTGTACTGGGCTAGGATGAGTCATGGTATGTCCTACTTTGGGATGGTATGGAATAATACAGGGTGTTACAGAATAGAATGGAAAGATATAGAGATAGTATAAAGTTAGATAATAAATAAGTACATATTTGACAGCGCCATCTAGCACCAAACTATGTTTACGATAAGATTTAATTTTGATGTTTTTATTAGTATTTTTATAAATATTACGTTTATTTAAATTTTTCATTAAAAAAAAAAAAATTATACACGGGTCTGGCCCGGACCTTTGAAAGGCATTTGTGGGGTCGGAACCAACACTGAGAGTCCCTTTTACAAATGTATAATAAAAAGTACAGATTGGGTAGGTATATGGATGGATTTTATTGTACAATTCCTATGGAGCTTAACAGATCTTTGCTATTATGATGGAATGTTAGTGACTTAAAAACTAGGCAATAGGCTGAAGCTCTCACACAGCAGGTAAGATGAAGTACCTCTGTGTGAGAGCACCAGGATGAGAAAACAGCACTTGCCAATTCCGTTTCATCATGCAAAAATATCGGTATTATGTGTTTGTGAAATATGTATATTTTTATTAGCTGATGTAACTGATAAATACAGTTAATTATATATAAATAAATAAATAAACTTCTGCCGTGGGAATCAGTATAATAGAATACTTATATAATTATGTACTTTATACATATATTTTGTTACTATACTCTTAATACATAGAAATACACAGACACCAGACACGGAACAAACATCCACGCTCATCACACAAATCTCGACAGCAGAGCCATAGAGTCGGATGTCTCATTTTTGATGAATTAAACATCCGACCGTATGGCTCTGTTATCATTAGGCCTGATGTCCCTTTTTTGATGCATGGAATATTTGACCTTATGGTTCTGACGTTGAGAAATGTTTGACGTGGGTGAGGATCGAATCCACAACCATCAGCTTAAAAGGCAGACCAACTAAGTTGTGAAGTCAGTCAATGTCAGTAATGCTTGCACACTACTGCTTGTGTAGCGCTCGTGGCGTAGCTTGACTAGGTGTTCCCGATCGATCACCAATTTTAAGCAACATACGGACTGGTTAGTCTTCGGATGGGTGACCGTGAGTGACATTTCTTTCTGAGCGCTACCGTGGGTCGGATGACACGTTAAATTGTAGGTCCCGGTTGTTCAGCAATCGTCAAGCCAAGTCAGAGGCCTTTCGGCGGCTTAATAGCTCTGACAATAAGGCTGGCCACTCAGTCTATACGAACTTACTACTGCTTGGGAGCAGAAAAACGTACTTCCCACATGGACTCTGCAAATGGGCCTATCCTCCCTACAAATAATTAATATAGTTTCATTTCAATTTTGTTTATAAACTAAACTACTGTACTGATTTTGATGAAATTCTATTATATATTTTATGGAATTAGAATTATATTTATATAATTAATACGTTTACAAATCGGTTTATAAATGACGGAGTCATGCGGTAACAAACATACAAAAACACAGTCAAATTGAGAACCTCCTCTTTATTTAAAGTCGGTTAAAAATATCCCCCGCAAGCACGCTACCTGTATTTTTATCCTACGCTTCAACCAACTGGCACACCTAACGGGAATTAGATTCCCTAAAGCAATCAATTTAACCAATTAATCCTCCCTTAACCAACAGCCGTTAGTTAAATTGTCAGAATAGCCCCGAGAAACGAACAGTTTTTACGATATTTATTCAATTAATAATGGGATAACACAGATATTGTGTCTGTCCGAATTTTTAACCGCCGATCCAAAAAGAGGGGTGTTACAATGCCACAGACAGACACACAACACATGTACACACGTCAAACTGTGTATATGTGTTGTGTGTGTCTGTGGCATCGTAACTTAACTCAAAAAGGACTTTATCGAGTGTTCTTAGCTATGTTTAGTATTAGCTATTCTTAGCTATTCTTAGTTTTAAGGAGTTTTTAAGTTTTCTAATGTTATTTGTAACTGAATAAATAGATAGAATCTTTATTGTTTACACCATTATATTAAAATACTGACTAAGAAGAGAGAGCTTATCACTAAAAGCGATCTCTTCCAGACAACCTTGTAATGGAGATGCGAAACCATATAAATTATTGATGGGGAATAAAGAGTCATAACCTATCAACTATGAGTATATCTACTTAGTAAAATTGATAGAATGGGGTCAAGAAAGAAACCTACAGTTTTACGTTATCGCTATAAAGATAGCTTTAATAGATGTATAGATAGCTTAAATGGATGGGTAACGAAATACTTAGGTAAAATGGTTGGAATGGATATTGGCTAATTCAATTATCGGTGGAAAAGTCACGCGATGTGTGGGCGCGGCCTTATGTGGTCGGGGAGGCGGCGGTCGGTTTGTCTGTGTTTACAATGAGAACAAAATAAGAGTAGGACATGTTTAGAGTCACGGTGTGACGTAATTGACGGAAAATGTCATTTGTATCTGATTTGTTACATTGCTGTATTGTTCAAATTGCAGTATATTGGGCATTTTTTTTTCTACATAACTGATGACTGTTTTCTGTCTCTGAACCTTTGGTCCATTTTCGTAACTGTTTTTCATAACTAGCTACTAAAGACGAATTTTCTGTCACTGCTTCATAACCAGTTATTAAAAAGAATAACCATCAGACTTTGATTTTGACCCTTTTTTTTCCTATTTGATCAAAACCATACACACATATATATTTACTTCTGGTTTTCCTTGTTTCACTGAAAACATTTGAATATCATTTTAAATTCGATTCTTTTTTTTTTATTTGACCGGAACTATGCATATTTAAGCTTCTTGTTTTCCATCTGTCATTGAAATACAAAATGAAATGATTATTTAACATTAAAGATTCATTATTAATGATTTTAATCACAAGAAAAACATGATCAAAGTCGAATAATATGAGGGAGGGAGGGGTATTAATTTATGCCTATCCAACCCACTGCCAAATATCCACTCGCGTAATTAGCGCGCCATATTTCCATTTTTCTCTGTAAAAAGTGAAAAAAATAATTCTAAAATCCGTGTTAGTAAACACATTTATTTACCAACCGCAATAAATGTATTCCATAACATTGAGCAAATATAACAAGAGCCCAGCTACACCGTCCTCGCCTAAATTGCCAATACGTTTTTGTGACGTTGTTTCTATCATTTATCTTGGCTGTGTGGCAGAAAGTGAAATATGGCAAATACACAGTTTTGCGGGTGACCTGTTGCCCGATTACTCAGAGGGCGTTGGGAATAAAATCTAAAGTTAAAAATATGAACGTATTAAATTTGATATTTTTGTGAGTTATTTATAAATGTATGAGTGAAATATGGCAAATACATATTTTTGCGGGTGACCTGTTGCCCGATTACTCAGAGGGCGTTGGGAATAAAATTAAAAGTTAAAAATTCAAATTTATTAAATATTTTTTTGTGAGTTATTTATAAATATATGGTTTTTAGATGATTTTATAACAAATTGTATTATTTTATGTATAAATACATAAATAAAAAATATGAGCGAAATATTGCAAATTTTCATAATATATGCAAAAGGTACCAGGTTCAGTTTGCTTTCGAGTATGAGAAATAATATTACTTTTGATTTAAGCTTAGCCTGTGACAGTGGGCAGGGCAAATATCACGTAGAACTGATGGCCGATGTTGCCGAAAATTTCTCGAGTGGAGACCACACATCGGCAAGTGCAACGTAGGAAGACCAGCCACGATATGGGCGGATGACCTCATACAAGTGGCGGGAAGACGCTTCCAATAAGTCTTTTTGGAAATCCTCCCCCATGGATTTCCAAAAAGACCTATTGGAAGCTAGCAGTGGCTTCTTGTGACTGAGATGATGATGAAACTTATCAATTTGACTGCTGATTTTTTCCTATAAGTGAATGTTACATATCTTATCTTCATGTTCTCCATGTTTATGTCTACTGCTTGGCGCAGGACTTAAAGAATATACACCCAAGGTTTCAACTCTTGCGCATTCCCCGGTGTCGGCGCTCTTGCAAGTCATCACTTCACATTTTTGTGGCCGTTTCTAAGAATTTTACATTTAAAGATTTCGCTCTCAGCTACTCTTTGATGTTTTCAAACATTTCAATATTAGAATCGGTCTGTTTAGTAATGCCGATGTTTAGTATTGGGAGTAGGATGGATGTGGCCCAAGGCTCGTGCCAACGTCAACAAGCTTCGCTGAATCAGTGCGGAATTTTAGGAATGTTTGTTTCACTTGCTTCTACGACGGATTGGATGTTGTTTGAGATTGATTTATTAAATGTAAGCGTTAACTTTATAACCCTTTATAGATGGAAACCCTTTAATCATCATCATAATTATCTCAGCCGTAAAAACACAACATCAAAATTTTAAACAAGATATTCAAAGACAAATAACCTGTTTCACGAAAACGCAACACCAGGAAAGATCCTCGAATTTTTTATTCAAAAATGTACTTATACTCAAGCTGTGCTCATCGAGTCGGGAAATTAAATTAAATCTCTACCGAACTGGGCCGCTGGGTTAACGTCGTGCCTGTACAGCGTGCGATGTGATATTCTCGGTGACATAGCTGTCCTAAATGATCAATTACAATGGCGGGCTAATGTAAACACAGGGAGTGGATAGATCGATGAGCACGAGCGGTGGAGGGCCTTACCTATTTCACGAGGGACGAAAATTATATCGAAAGATTATTCTTTACATAAAACTAGATTTATACTCCATCCGTCGGTTATCCACGTATCAGCATGCGCAGTATAGGAAGACCAGTCACAAGATGGACAGATGACCTCATACAGGTGGCAGGAAGACGCTGAATGCAAGCCGCTTCCATCAGGTCGGTTTGAAAATCCATGTCCAGCCAGTCTATGTTCAGCAGTGGACTACTTGTGGCCGACATGATGATGATGATAATGATCCATCAGTTTTTTCTGTGATCGGGAAATGTTTACTTAGAATTTACCTACACTAAATACCTACACTTTACAAAGGAAAGCAACTTTCAAGTTATTGGATTTGTGGTTTAGGTTGTACGTTATTTGCCAGCCAAACTAAGAACAAAACCTTTTAGAGGTATAGATATATCTACTTTTTTCACCAAATCCCGTGATGGTAAGTGATAGTTTGGTACAGGATAAAGCATGTCGACCTAGAAGATATATGTTTAGTCTTGAAATTCCGAGATTGTAATTATGAGGAAAACAAAAGGCTCCAGAAATGTTAAATGAAAACACTGGTAAAAAAATATTTAAATGCTCTAAAACGAAGAAAATAAATTTTATTTTGATATTAATAAAAGCTTGTCGCGAGAACACAAACATATTTTTTTTTTTCAAAAGAACAAACTAACTTTAATTCTAAGCAAATGATAAGAACGTGTCTAAGTCTTTTGTTGGAATTAAATATTACTTAGTAGATAGGTACGATGTTGTTTGAAAACTCGCGACAAGCTTTTATTTATATCAATATAAATTTTATAATTTAATAAAATGGTGGGTTTGATTGCATTCAAAATTTATTTTCTTCCTTTTAGAACATTAAATAAAAGCTTGTTTTTAATTATTTTTTTATATAATATTTTATTTACTAGACTCAAAAAAGCTTTTAAAGAGTGCTTATCAAGACTATTCAAACGAGTCCAAACTCGACGGCTTTATCTCGTTTAGTTTAGGAGTTCTTATGGCCACCTTCCGACGCCATCTTGAGACCAGCTTCATGGTACCATATTATTGCATTGTCACCGAAGTTACGTAAGTAAACCAAATTTCAACCTAATCTAACCACAGGAAGTGGTTCAAATTTTAGTCGCAAGATTTGTCCCATACATACTAACAGGGCAAGTTAAATAAAAGCTAGTAAAAAAGTTAGCTTAACAACAATGAGTAGTTGTCATATTTAGATGGCGAACCAATTATTTCAGTAATAAGCAAAGAAACTAGTTTGCACATTTCAAATTAATATTTTTGTAAATTATTTTGGAGAATACTTGGGAAAATGGGACCTTTAAACAAACAACAAACACAATCCATAGTTGTAAAAAAGTTTCCTCATATTTTAGAAGGCAAATAAGTCTTGTACGATAATTCATGTACGATCTTTCCCAAGGGATGCTCATTTTACGTTAATTTATTTTTATAACTAAAAGTAACATTATGCGCTACTTTCGTAAATTGAATTATTCTTTCATCGAATGAAAACTCTCATAATTTCAGAATGATTTATCATCATCATCATCATCATCATCCACAGCCTTCTCTATCCCACTGCTGGGTATAGGCCTCTCTCTTGTCTTGCCATCTTCCTCGGTCCTGTGCCAATCTAGTCCAGGTTCGACCCGCGATTGTTGTTATATCGTCGACCCATCTTGCAGCTGGACGTCCCACACTCCGCTTACCTTGCCTCGGCCACCATTCTGTCAAAATCTTACTCCACCTGTCATCACTACGCCTAGCAACATGTCCTGCCCAATTCCATTTTAATTTCATTACCGAAATCCCAGCGTCTCGAACTTTTGTTCTTCGCCGGATTTCAGTATTACGAACTCGATCTTGGAGTTTGATGCCGAGCATGGATCTCTCCATGGCTCTCTGTGCCACTCTTATTTTATACACAGCCTCATGTGTGAGTGTCCATGTCTCGGCACCATACGTCATGGTTGGCAAGACACATTGATTGAAAAGTCGAGTTTTCAGACATTGTGGAATATCGCGTGGTTTGAGGATGTAGTCCAGCTTTTTAAATGCCGCCCATCCAAGCTGTATACGCCTAGCGATCTCTTTCTTCTGATGTTCTATGCCAATGGATAGAGTATGTCCAAGATACCTGTAACTGTCAACCGTTTCTAGGTTCTCATTCCCAATTTTGATTGAGTTCGAGGTCCCAGTAACATTTGACATTACCTTGGTCTTGGTCATATTCATCCTTAGGCCTACTTTTGAAGAAGCATCCGAAAGTTCTTGGATCATATTTTGGAGATCGTCGAGGTTTTCGGCAAAAAGTACCAGGTCATCTGCAAACCTAAGGTGAGACATATATACACCATTGATGTTTATTCCCTTTGAGTCCCAGTCAAGCGTTTTTAAGACATTCTCTAGAACCGAAGTAAAAAGCTTGGGTGAAAGAGTGTCGCCTTGTCTTACCCCCCTTTTGATCTGAATGGGGTTGGTTAATTCGTGCAATTTAACTTGCATGGTTGCCGAAGTATACAACTCCCGAAGCAAGTCTACATATCGAGTGTCGATAGAGCAGCAATGAAGAGAGTTAAACACAGCCCAGTGTTCGACGCTGTCGAAAGCCTTTTCATAATCGACAAAAGCCATACACAAAGGCCGGTTAAACTCTTGACTCTTCTCCATCAACTGCTTAATCGTATGAATATGGTCGATAGTAGAAAATCCGCTTCTGAAGCCAGCTTGTTCCACAGGTTGGTACTCATCCAGCTGGCGTGTGAGTCTATTGCATAAGACCGTTGCAAATAGCTTATAAATTTGTGAGAGAAGGCTTATGGGTCGATAGTTTGTCAATTGCGCTGTATCTCCTTTTTTATGTATAATAGTGACTATGGCGGTTTTCCAGGAGTCTGGTGTGTGTGTTTTAAGTAAAACTTCGTTAAAGAGCTTTACTAGAACCTTCATTACTGGTTCTCCACCTGCACGGAGCATTTCAACCGATACACCGTCTTGCCCAGGTGACTTCTCAGATTTCATCTGATCAAGAGCTTTTTGAACTTCACTTGATAATATATACGGCAGATCCTCCGTGTTACGATCTTCTGTAGCTAAAGCTCTGGGGGATTCTAGCATATTGTGTTCGGCTGAATGTTTCGCATAAAGATTCTCGTAGAACTCTTCAACAACTGTCAATATTTTCTGTCTGTCTGTTACTAAGTCACCATTGTTGTTTTTTAGTTTAATTATTTGTTTGTTTCCTATCTTGAGCTTTCTTTGAAATACTTTTGGACCTCTAAATCTTTCAATGGTTTTTATTATTACCTCTGTTTTATGTTTCCTTAAGTCTGATTTAATAGCTTTATTGATTTTCTTGTTAGCAGCCATTATCAATTTGTGCTCTAAAATTGTGTTGTGTTTCATATTTCTCCTTTCTTCTATCATTTTTTGTGTCTCTGCTGATAGTTTGCTCTTTTTTCTATTTACTCGGCCTAGGTGTTTTTTCGTGGTGCTTAGTATTGTATCACAGAGCTTTTGATTGATATGGTCAACATCCAAATTCGACTCTTCTAGGCCTTCAAACTGATTTTTCAGCTCTATTTGAAACTGATCTCCTAGTAAAGTAAGTTCTTGTGCCTCATATTTTCTCTGTCCACCGGTTATCATCTTTGTTCTTTCTTTTCTTAAGTCGAATTTGAATGTTGCTCGTACCATTCTGTGGTCACTGCTAGTTTTAAAATGGTTGAGTACTGTTACATCTTGCACTACATATTTGTGAGAGCTAACAATGAAATCAATTTCGTTCTTTATATTTCCTCCAGGACTTACCCATGTCCACTTTCTAATAGGGCGCTTTTGGAAGAACGTATTCATAGCAAAGAGGTGTTTCTTTTCTAAAAAGTTTACAAGGGTTTGCCCACGGTAATTTCTTACTCCTAGTCCAAAGTTTCCGACAGATTTTTCGTTTGAAAGTGTTTGTCCAATTTTAGCATTGAAATCGCCAATAATAGTGGTAAAGTGGCATGGAGTGTCTTCAAATGCTTTCTCTATATCATCGTAAAATTCGTCAACTTCTGTATTTGAGTGGGTTGATGTGGGTGCGTAGACTTGGATGATCTTGAGGGAATATCGTTTATTTAACTTTAATATCATAAAGCAAACTCTTGTAGAAATACTTTTTATATTCTTGACATTTTTTGTTATATAATTTTTAATAAGAAAACCTACGCCTCCGTAAGTTATGTCTTCTGAGCTGTTGTAGTAAAACAAGTCACCAGAGTTTAACTTTATCAGATCTTCACCCCTTCGCTTCACCTCTGATAGACCTATTATATCCCATTTGATGGTGTCGAGTTCATGGAGTAAAGCATGTAATCGGTCGTCCTTTCGCAACGTCCTGGCATTGTAACACGCCAGGGTCAGGGTCATCTTGTATGTGTTAGAGCGGCAGCCGGATCTCTTCCAGAGATTCTTAGCACCCTCTGCCCCGCCGTAACCGAGACCGCTGCCGGAGTCCGGAATAGCGGGGCCGCTGGGGACTGAGGGCCGAGGTACTATTGACATATTCATAAGAGAGGGGTTTAGCCTTAAAACGCCACGCTGGCCAGTGCGTATTGGCGAGTTTTCTTTACCTATCTTAACCTAATTAGCAGGGAGCTTGAGATCAGATTCGCCCCCTGCAGCTCGCTAAGTCAGCACCAGTATACCTCCGATCGTAGATTGCAGGTTTACCTGTACTGACCTGCGAGTGTCCCTTAGACGATTCTTACGTCACCCACGGGAAGATATGGGGCAGTCCTATTCTAAGCCGGGACTGCACGGCAAATGCCGGGACTGCACGGCAATGATTTATAAGTTTTTTTTTTTTTATATGTAATTGCAAAACGTGGATAAAAAAGCCAAACAAGAACCCCACAAAAATAAAAATAAAACTTCTAAACAAAAATGCTTGTGCAGAATGTTAAACAACCCCAACCCATTTAAATACGTCCATAAAAATAAAATACGGCTCCACTTTAATAGGTTTTGTCGTTACGTGTATCGGAACGCTTTACGTCACGCCCGCCATTTTTCCCTCAGTTAATTGACAGCTGTCAAATCGAGAGCCTCTTCGCGCCATTTTATTTGCCGCCATAATGATGTAGATTTTATTTTAGATAGTGTCTAGCGCACTGATTGGATGAACGAACGTCTGTGTAGTACTTGAGTCATATTGCCTTTTAATAGTTTTTTTTATTGTTTGTTACTTTGTTTGCTTCAATTGTGGGCAGTAATTGATTTTTACAGAAAATACTTACTTGTCATTGTTCTTCTTCTTCTTCTTTTTTTGTATTGGACCCGCATTAAAGCATTTGCCAGTGTCAAGTATTAGGATTTTTTTAAGTTTCTTGAATAAAACAAGTTGTAAATGTTCTAGTCACAATCTAAGTCACCTATACAGTCAATTTATAAGTCGAATCCTGCTTCAGTAAAGTGGTAGTGACTTTACTAGAAGCTTCTATGGAGTTTTGCCGACAACGTAAAATCACACGTTTTATTGCTTTATTTCACTTGTCCACACTCACGCACTTTATTGAACACTTAATGAATAAAACACCACCATTTTTATAGCATTAATGTTAAAAATAACACAAGTTTAGAAAAATAAAACAAAGCAACAACACGTTACTAAGACGTTCCCGCCAAAACTCCTTGTCATTGTTGTTGATTCCTTTGTATTGGACACGCGCGACTAGTGCATGAGCCAGTGTCCAGTATTGAATTTCGTTCAAATTTTATGAATACATAATATGTATAAAACGTGAGTAGTCTACACTCTACTGAGTAGTTTTGTACTGAATCAGTCCCAGCTAAAATTATTATATTATATATGGCGCAAAAATGGCGACAGACATGACCATTTATATGGGAATTACATTTTGATGAAGTTTGCTGTTTAGTAATATTATTAGTTACTAAGTGGATCATTTTCTCTTCTAGACCGACTTGCTCCATCCTCGACAAATAATAATTAGTTATATAACTCTAACCACCCTCTCCCGTCCATCTAACCCTGTAAGTGGTTATAGGTAGGCAGAGTTTTTTTTTTTTTAAACCGGTTGGCTAATAATTATGGGACCAACTTGGGAGCTTTCTCTATACATCAATATAAGAAACATAAAAATTGGTTCACGAATGACGGAGTAATTCGTGGTCATACATAAAAAAAAATATACGGTACGAATTGATAACCTCCTCCTTTTTCGAAGTCGGTTAAAAATAAATCATCGAAATAAGAAGAAATTTACTTAAAACAAATGAAGAAAGAACGGCAAATGAAGAAAGAAGATAAAAGAAGCAAAGTACGGTACACTGATGGGCCTGAATCGTTGCTCGAACCTGTATTTAGACTAGGTGAGCAAACTTTCAGGTGTGTTAGTGCCGACTTTTCTACAGAACTTGGTACAAGAAAGAAGAAATAGCGAGCAACTTAAAGAAGATACGATTGAAAGCAATTTTTGTTACAAAATATTTATTTGTTGTTTTCTGTTATTGCATTAAAAATCCTTTTTTTTTTTAAATATTTATAACTATTTATTTTATATGACATAATAATATATGATTTAACTCAAAATTTCTGTAAATAGGTAGTTAATCTAATTATCTCTGTATTATTAACCCCCGGCGCAAAAACGACGGGGTGTTATAAGTTTGGCGTGGCTGTGTGCGTGTCTGTGGCATCGTAGCTCCCAAACGGATGAACCGATTTTGATTTTGTTTTCGTTTGAAAGGTGAATTTGCCGGGAGTGTTCTCAGCTATGTTTCATCAAAATCGGTTCAGTCGTTTTTTTTTGTCGGGGGTTTTTGAGTTTTCTAAACTTATACTTGTTTTAATCCTGTTATTTTTTGTGGTTCTAAGAAAATCGTCGAAACAGAAATAATCGCCATTAAATTGCACATTTTAACGATTTCTTTTATATGGCTGGCATTAGAACAAAGTTTGTTTTACATATCTTAATTTTATATTATTTATAATGAAATATGTAAGAAGCGAAACCATTTACCAGCCATTTATGATCATACTTATAAGGAAAACATATCATATTTATAAATTAAGTAGCTGCGCCCCACGGGTTCACCCGCGTGGTGAAAAGCGGCGGCGATAATGATGATGATGATAAAATATAGACTTATGTCCTTCTCTAGGTCATAAAAAAATCTCTGTACCAAATATTATATTGATTGGTTCAGCCATTCAGCCGTGAAATGGTAATAAACGGAAAGAGGGACAGAGCTACTTTTGCTTTTAAAATATTAGCTAGATTCTCTAAAACATACTACTTAATTAGCGGATGCCTGACCGGAACTACCACACGTAAACTATTTATAAGCCACACCGTATAAGTCTCGTTGCACAATTGTAGTCGAACTTCACTTGGTGAGTTCGTTTAATCTTCAATGAAATATTGATATTTTTATTTTCTATTTTAATTTTGCGAAAATCGCAATGATAAAAATATACGATGTTATATCATTTATAAACTTCAAATCTGTCCAGTACATTCAGCGTAAAACGCGATTAATCAATTTTGTTGTTACGGTTTAGTATATCTGACAAAAAGTGACAAATTTTTCGGAATAAAAGTATCCTTTTTATTCCGAAAAATTTATTAAATAAAAATTTGTCACTTTCAGTCAGATCCTTCTACATAGTATATGTAATAATCCTGCCAAATTTTGCCTAAGCCCGTCCAGTAGTTTTGGCGTCCACCAGACACACCGTACAGACAGACAGACAGACAAAAATAAAAAAATTGCTTTTTTGGCTTCTTTATGCATAGTAATGCATAATACAATAAAAAAAAAAACAATATTTAATGTACAGATTTTGACCCGTTATAGTCTTATTATATGTACTAGCTGCGCCCCGCGGTTTCACCCGCGTGGTGATCGATGTTGTTATTGTTTAATGTGGGATACATTAAACAGGAACTGTCAAATTTTTCGGGATAAAAAGTATACCAGATGCTTCTACATAGTATAAGTAATAATCCTGCCAAATTTCGTCCAAATCCGTCCAGTAGTTTCGGCGTCTATCGGACACACCGTACAGACAGACAGACAGACAAAACATTTGACAATTACTATCTTGGCTTCTGTATCGATAGTAATGCATAATACCTACAATGATATTTTTTTCAAAAATATTTAATGTACAGATTTTGACCCGTTACAGTCTTATTTTATATGTACCTAAATGGAAGACAGATAAATAGATAATAACTACAGTAGATAATTATAGTTTCACTGGGCTTTTATCTTCAATTGGGTAAAAACGGATTGAGATCAAACATTGGGACTGGCTTAGATAGATAGATAAACAAACTCTTTATTGTACCTACACACCTTAGAACTTACAATCAAGAGAATTAGTTGTACGTAAGTCAAATGTAATATGTTATATATTTATGTAACGTATGTGCGCCCAAATAAAACCATTATTAACAACCCTATAAAAGTGATCATTAAAGTAGCACTTTACAACTTAGGTTTTAGTACCCAGTAGCGCCTTATAAGTACTTTAGGGATGGCACGAATGTTTTTTTTTATAGTGAATGCTTTTTAGTTAAGCCTAAGAGACTAAAACTTCATAAAGAGTGCGAAGTTTTATAGAGAAATAAATGGTCAAGTGCTTGTCGTGTCGTAAAGTAGGGTTCCGTTGTTGTACATCATAATTTATGTGAATTTAAAACATGATCCTCCATTTGATACTATGCACATACGAATTAACTTATGTTAGTTTAAATGAAATTTGCTCAAAATATTCGTTCTTTACTTCTCTACGTAATTTTTTTAAAGTTGATCGACTATTACCTACTTAGTACCTATCTTGTATTCTACTTGAACTTTGCAGTGATAGTTTACTCTTTAATTTCGTCATATATGCGTTTGATATTTACAAGGTCAACCGTTTAACCGATTTGGAACTCAATAAAAGTCAAAGCTTAATATTTCGCAAACGGATCCCTAAATTAATAAATGGTTTTCACACACCCCCAATGTTTTTTGATTTCCTATCCAACATGATAGGGTAGATATGAAAAAAATAATTCAACCCCACTTTACATCATTATTTTAGGGAAAAGCGCCAACGTTACCCTTAAATGCATTCGTGTAGAGTTCCCGTCACGTAAAAAGAACGCTGGTTTGTTCGCGCTTACGAACAAATCAGCGTTCTTTTTACGTGACGGGAACTATAGATTGGAGCTACACGAATGCATTTAAGAGTAACGTTGGCGCGCGCTTTTCCCTAAAATAATGATGTAAAGTGGGGTTGAATTATTTTTTTCTGTAACAAGTATATATATTTAAAAGAAAAACAAAACGTCCGATTCAGAAGAGCGATTTTTGCAGTCAACTACGACTTACTTGATAAGTTGTCGAGTGTACGATTTTTGTGAGAAAGTATGCACAAAGTCACTGTAAATGGTTACAAGTGGGTATTCTTTACAATAATTGCAGTAAAATCACCTTTTTACAAAAAAAAAAGTTCGTTGGATGTTACGAAAAAGCGGGTTTTTTGTGAGTTTTTTTTAGCATTATTACAAAAATATAGCCTATTGATACTCAAGGAGTGAAGACAAATCTAACGACACCTCAGCCTCGCACATCAAAATCGGTCGAGCCGTTTACACTGTAAGGGCTCATACATACAAACTTACAAAAATACCTACACTCGACAACATAACCCTCCTTATTGCATAGTCGGGTAAAAATGGAATGAATTCAAATATTGGGACCGGCTGGTTGCCAATTCCGTACGGCAAACTATTTTTTTGGACAGCCCTACCGCCACCTACCGCGAATACCGTACTCTTTAATCTAAAAATCTGTCTGCCATAACGTTTACGATCAATATGCCGTATTTATATCTCACTCTATACCTATATTGTTCCTTATGGGACAGTACTAAACGTTACGACGGCTACGGCGCACCGTACTTTATGGGAACATAATATAAACTGGCATATTTTGGAAGAGAGAGAAATAACTACATATTTCGAGAAATTAAGCATTTACAGTTGTTAACTGTTAAAAATTCGGCAAAGTACGAGTTTCACTCGCACACCGAGGCTTGCATACTCCCATACACCATATGAACCCAGGAAACAGGACTAATAAGCAAAATGTGCTATGAATATTTGTAATTTCACATATTTTCAATACAGCAGAATTATTCTGAAATGATAGTCACATTTAAAGAAAATATTGATAAAAGCGCCATCCAGCGGATAAAACAAGATGGCTATGCAGCGTGCGCCATTACACCCGCACATTACACATTATTATTGCGTGCGCTACCTAAAGTAAAAAAAATTAAAATGTTATATCGACGAACACGTCAGTGAATAAGTGACGCCATCTAGCGTCACACGTTTATATCATACGACAACATGAATGAATTTGTTCAATTTTTTAAATGATAGAAAACCGATAATTAGCACGGAAGCCTAAAAAGTAAATAATACGTTTGTGTACAATATTGTACCAAAACAACTTCAGTGTTTTACATATTTAATGCTATATATCGAAAATTTGAAGCATAGAGGTTTAAAAATAATATTCATGTAATATTACATTTCTAAGTTTAATAGTTTAGAAATGCTGAGAGAAGGGGGGGGGGGGGTATAACTGGCATCACATCTGAGAAGAAAAGGATATAACCCTATTTATAAATAATGGTTTCACATATTATGTGAAACCATTTGTACAATCAAAAAATACCGGACAAGAGCGAGTCAGACTCGCCCACCGAGGGTTCCGTACAAACTAGTAGATAAAAGGTTTTTTTTTAAATATTTTCCTTCATAAATCGAAAAATTTTCATCGCAAAAATATTTAAAAACCTGTTATAGCTTGTGCTAATTAATTTCTTTCATACCCCACATGATACGGTTAAAGCCATTTAAAATTTGCACCCTCCTTCCTTGCATAAACACCCAAATTTTTGTGATTAAATTAAAAATGTCCAGTTTTCGGATTTTTTCCTATGTGTACTCTAACACAATTCTTCTTGCCAAATTTCATAGTTCTAGGTCAACGGGAAGTAACCCATAGGTTTTGATTCCCTTGTGACTGTCGAAATGTGCATTTTTTACGACATATTCGGCTGTAACTTTTTTATACGAAAACTGATAAATTTTATTTTTCTTTCTGCAGCAAGATATGCAAGATATATGATATGGATCTGCGATATATGATATGGATGGTTTTAATTTCAACTCGATACCTTCACGCGTTCCTGATATAAAGGTCTTGACACCCGGACAGACGGACAGACAGACGGACAACAAAGTGATCCTATAAGGGTTCCGTTTTTTCTTTTGAGGTACGGAACCCTAAAAAAAATATGTCATTTAACGATACTTGAAACCATACTCTCATTTTAAGAGACCTATTCAAAAAGAGGGTTAAAAAAAACATTCCTTTGTTATGAAGTGCATTTTTCACTTTTGTTGAAAATTGTACTACAGAATTTCGTAGTGGTTTACTGAATACCTGCCAAATTTTGTTTATGTAGTGCTCTCTTAATAAAATGGTCAAGACATACGGATAGACAGATGGACATGGCGAATTTATAAGGGCTCCTTGTAGTTACTACGGAATCATAAATTAAAAAAAAAATATTAGCAAATGAAAATATTTTTTGCTACCTTCTCTGTTTCCTGTGATGTAGTCATATTTATTGTCATGTAAAAATTTCATTAAAATTTGACAACCTTTACAAATTACATTTACGAGTATCAATACAATAGGTACAACAATATAAATATTTTGCAAGATAAATATTTAGGTGATAAATATAGACGTTTTTACTATGTCTGTGTTTCTATAAAATGTTTTTTTTTAATATACATTATAGATAGGTGGTCAATCGTAGGATTGACCACCAACTCGCCTGATGTTAAGCGACGGTGTGGCCGAGGATGGAGCTCGTCAATCTAGAAGATATCTATTCTCTCTAGCCTTGAAAATTCCAAGGTTGTAGGACAGATTTCAGATTTAAACATCCATGTAAATTAAATTATGTAAATTATAAATTAACATCAGAATATATTTTTTTAGAATAAATAAAAGAACTAAAATTGTTATTTAATTCAATTTACAATGAAATTTAATTCATTGGAATTAAATTTCATTGTAAATTGAATTAAATAACAAAATTAAAATTAGAAATTATTAGAAATCTATATATCTTAAGTAGGGGCTAGATGGCTCTGTACGAAAATGTCCACCAATGAGAAAACAGGTAGTGACAGTTTTCTCATAATGCATTGAAAGAGATACGCAATATACAGTGACGCAAAATACAAGAACCTTTTTTAAAACTTCTAAATTCACATTTTTCTTATCTCCAATAAAACAGAATGACCATAAATTACGGCAAAACACGCCATAATGGGCATTATTATATTCGTACCGGCAAAATACGAAATGTCATCTCTAACAAGTGTCTGTTATGATGTATGGCGGATTTTATGGGCTTAGGAGGGCGGAAATATTTTGAAACTAGCTGATACACGCGGATTTGGATTTCACGCTATAAGAATTGTACAGTTTCTCTTGATTATAACACAAATACATATACAGTCTTTTTTCCAGCTTGGAGTCTTTTTTGAAATTGGCTTTCTGGACACTTTTAGCAGTTTTTAAGAGTATCCAAACATATACTACATACATATTTGACTGGCCTTGTGGCTCAGTTGGTAGTTTGTCTACGTCTACCTGCTGAACTGAAAGGTCGTGGGTTCGATCCCCACCCAGAGCAAACATTTGTGTGATGGGCATGGATGTTTGTTCTGTGTCTGGGTGTTTCTATGTATCATATGTATATATTTACAACAAAAAAAAGTATATATGTATTCTATCAGCCATCTAGTTCCATAGTACAAGCTTTGCTTAGTTTGGGCTAGATGGTGTTGTGTGAAATGTCCACAAATATTTATTATTTTATTATTATTTTATACACATACATAGGCAAATACAAACACTCAAAAAACATAAACCTCCTTCTTACGCAGTCAGGTAAAAACATTTTTACCTTGAGCCCGCTTATTGTATTTCTCCCTTGACTTCCAAGTTTCTTCACTAAAGAATACCTCGCTACGCTTGGGATTATATTTTAGAATCCCTCGCTGCGCTCTGATTCCTGTTGCATACTGCACAAGAAAGGAATTCTTTGCTGCCATCTCTGTTTCCTAAGACCTACAATCTTGGAATTTTCAAGGCTAGAGTGAATAGATATCTTCTAGATCGACGAGCTCTATCCTCGGCCACACCGTCGCTTAACATCAGGCGAGTTGGTGGTCAATCGTAGATCTATCTTGTATAAAAAATAAAATTTTAAAAACCACCCTCGCCGTACATATCATTTTGCTATTTTGTAATAATCTACTATTTTTATGGCCTACGTGTTAATTTTTATTGCATATGTGTTAATTTTCACATAACAACTACAACACACACAAATAACAAACACAACAAATTTTACTAAAATTTGTCCAACCATTTTAGCGTGAAGGAGTAAGTAATAATAACTATAGTGATGAACTGGAAAAAAATGGCATAATGATGTTATACCTTTTTTTTTTGTAATTTCAGTTTGGTTTAATAAAATTGTTATTTAAGGTATGTAAACCGTAAAATTTTATGTGTGCTCGTATATTCCGTACCAAATACAACTAAGATTCTTACACACAAACTATCACATTTCCCATTAGTGTGACGCTGGGTGTATGACGCTGAAGGGTGGAGGCATTTTTTCATTGCGTAGTCCGTGAGAGGGTGTGAATGGACCTATCAAATGTCCCGGTATTTATGAAATGGTCATTTATGCTACGAGGATAGCATTTTTTGGTGTGATGCTTATATGGGTCTTATTTTTTTAATATCTAGATAAGTACATATGCTTTAAGTTTGTAAAAATAGTGTGGTTGTAAGGTTTAATAATAAATAATAATAATAAATAAATATTTGTGGACATTTCACACAAATGAGAGGTTTAGCATGAGATACGAGTTCGGGTAAATTAATATCTTAAGATACACACCGACAGTCACACACACACACATCCATATATTCTATTATAGATTCCAACTCCCAAGAAATTCTAAAAAATTATAACTAAACTAATAAATGATGTATCATTTATTTGACATGAGTTATTATTTTTAACCGACTTCCAAAAAGAAGGAGGTCCTCAATTCGACTGTATGTTAAACACTTTTTTAAAATATCACGGTCATTCATTAAAACACTATTATTATTAACGGGATATTTACCGTGGTTCGCATCAGTGATAACGCTCTTCGCAGTAAAAGACAAAGAAAGAGGGTAGACAGATTTGTCTGCTCTTAACCGTATCATCCATTTTCATCCTGCATTTTCAGTTGCCCGTGAACGTGGTGCATGTAACTGTGCCGAAATATCGGGAGCTCAAAATTAACGCGAACCACGGTAAATATCCCGTTAATAATAATAGTGTTTCGGCTGTATGTTTTTTTTGTATGTTTGTTCAGCGATTGCTCCACCAATTATGAATAGTTTTTTTATTCTAATTTTGTGTTTTATGCTGTTGTTTTTATTTTAAAATTATAATTGTCAATTCATGTACAAATGGAAATGGAAGCAGAATGAATACACATTTGTAAAATTTGTTATTATTTTCGTTTTCTGATAACATCATTTTATTTATTCTTAAACTCTTTTTATGATTCAAATTAAATATCAATTATTTCAATATATATGTAAATTTGTGAACACAATGTTTTCGTAGCTTTATTTTAATACTTACGTAACAAATTTGTCCCTGTTCGGGCGCCAACTTTAATCACATAAAATTGTCGCCCAACTCGGGATCGAACTTTGATACAACACATGAAATAAACATTTCTCACTTAAATCTCGAACAAACTAAACATTAAAATAACACAAAAGTCAAATAACTTTTTTAGATTTAGGAAAGCTTTTTCAAGATAAGATTTTGATTAAATCTATTTGTCTAGAAGAAAACACTTGAATTTAAATGAGATGAACTTTTCTACTGAAAGACCAAGACTGGAATACCTATTTTACTTCTAGTTTATACCTAGTTAGTGTAGGACGAACTAGATTCAATTTAAAATGGATTTTAATAAAAACAGAGATGATAAAACACTGAAGCTTTAGTAAGCTATGCGCGTGTCACTCATTTTTCTTCTGGTGTGACGTTTTAATTTTTTTCTACGATATTATTAAAGGGATTTTATTCTTGCGACGGTACCAGCGATTCAATTGAGGTAATGAAATATTACTGGTTTTTCTTGTTCTTTTATATTTTCTGGAGAGTTTCCTGTTAAATATTTTGTGGTATATTTGAACGAAGAATATTATAATAGAATATAACTTTATTGTACATCCATACAGTAAAACCTTAAAATAAACAATAAACACAGTCACACACACACATCACAGTCGGAAGAATTTTTTGCCGACTGCGTAAGAAGAAGTTTTATATTTTTCGAGTGTTTAATGTATGTTTGTTTCTCAAACACAAATATAGAATTAAAACACTATTCGTAATTAGTGTATATTAAAAAAAAAAGTGTGCGTCTCGGGGCGCCCAACAGAAGTGATAACTTAAATTTACCTAGCCAGACAGACTGGCGCCGTAACGCGTTACGTAACGAAGCGGTTTACCCTCCCATAAGAAGTTATCTCTTCAAAAATAGAGGCACTCTATATATACAAAAAAGGGATGAAATTGAAATGTATCAAATTTTAGCAGATTTATCACATATATTTTACACAATTTTCAAACCTGACGGTGAGACTAGATGACAGTTGTATTTTTTTTAATGAAAATATTATATCTTATAGGACCATGGGCTTCCAAAAAGATCAATTGAAAGCAGCTTGCATCCAGCGTCTTCCTGTCACTTGTATGAGGGCATCTGTCCATTCGTGGCTGGTCTTCGTACGCTGCGCTTGCCGGTAAGTATGTGGTATCCACTCGAGATCTTTTCGGCTCTTCGGCTTTTGGGCCATCAGTTCTACGTGCTATATTTCCTGCCCACTGCCACTTCAACTTGCTAATCCGCTATGCCGGTGACTTTTCTACGTCTACGTATCTCTTCATTTCTGATTCGATCTCGTAGAGAGACTCCGAGCATAGCCATCTCCATAGCACGTTGCGTGACCTTGAGCTTCCTTGTAAGGCCCATAGTTAGTACCACGTTTCAGTGCCGTATGTCATCACTGGTACACACATTGGCCATTATTTTACCCCATAAGACACAATAAGATTAATAAATCAGATTTTCAAAATTGTATTTATCATAGAGAAATACTAATCCCAAGGTTGTCTGGAAGAGATCGCTTTTAGCGATAAGACCGCATTTTGTGCCATTTTCTTATGTGTTTATTGTCTTATTACTTTATGTGGTGTCAATAAAGTGTTATTGATTGATTGATTGATACGTCAACTAATCAAGCTGGATAAAAGTTCGCTAGTATATTAAATATATACAATGATCAATTACAAGTCTGTCAGTGTGTCTTTTTGTCAGTCATTGTCTCGAATGTTGGGTATGTATCTGATATATGGGCATCGGGACATTGCGAATATTGTTTTAATACAGGGTTACACGGACCGGGTGTACTACGCTGAGAGGACGTAGTTACCTCATAACAATTGGTGCAGCCGTTTGGCCGTGAAGTAACAAACAGACAGAGACAGACGACAGACAAAATTACTTTCTCTTCTATAATATTAGTTAAGATTTTGAGGATTCTTTTTTTGTTTGATAGGTCATACTTCAGAGGTGTCCTGGAATTTTTATCAAAATCGGTTCGGTACCTTGGTTTTTATAGCAAAATAACTGGAAAAATATGTAAACGAATCCAAGTAAACGAATTGCGTATTATGAAGTCGGTTTCTAGGATTCCGTACCCAAAAGGTAAAACGGGACCCTATTACTAAGACTCCGCTGTCTGTCTGTCTGTATTTACAAAAAAATAGAATAAAATAAATATTTAAGGGGACAACAAACGTGATTTTTTGCTTGTTTTTGCTCGATATTGATAACGGCAACAGGTAGACGCTTGAAATATTCACAGGATATTGAATTATATTATTCACTTTGAAAATAAATAACTAAATTAAAATAAAATTAATATTTAAGGAGTGCTCCTATACAACAAACGTGATTTTTTTGCAGTTTTTATAGATAATGGTACGGAACCCTTCGTGCGCGAGTCCGACTCGCACTTGGCCGATTTTATTTCTACAATATAATTTTGTTCAATCGTTACGTTTGTTCCCATTTTTGCTACGATACTTCTCTCTCCACGATAAAGCGAGATACACTGTCTTTAGCATAATATGCTAACTGTGCAAGTTGATTTATGTTTTATTGCGTCGTAGCACGAGTCGCTATTTAATTAAATGTGTTTGCAGAGTTTTTTATACCTGTACTTACTTACTAATAAGTATTCTGTGATGTCGGTTTTAAAGACTAAGTTTTAGTTAGTTACTAAACCTAAATTAATTTCCAACTGCGCCTACAATGAGTCTAGCTAAAGTAGGTATTTCACGGGCGGCATATCAAAAGATGCTCAATTAATAAAATAATAAACAAGTCGTAAAGGCCGTTGCCCACTTACTCCTCCCACTGCTATCTTACGGCTTCCCACGGCTGGGAATTACGTAAAAAGCGCCATTTCTTCTAGAACTTGGTGTATTACATCACAATTTTTTATTTTTAGATTTTCGGCTGCAATGTATGAAAAAACGGTTTTCGGCTAATTTAAAAACCGGAGATCGCTTCGCTCGGTCAATTATATTGTACCATGGAGTTGGTCTGATGATGGTGCTGAAAATACATTAAATGTTCTTTTCTTTCTAGTCAGTTAGGTACAAGTACTACAATGATACAATGATTTTATTTGTCTATGAAACTAGGTTAAATAGTTTAGTACTACACCAACTTATTAAAAACCAGTAAGCGCAATAACGTATGATACGATACGTAGACGTACAAAAGTCACCGATATAGCACAACGGATTAGCAAGTTGAACTGGCAGTGGGCAGGGCACATAGCACGTAGAACTGATGGCCGATGGGGCCGAAAGGTTCTCGAGTGGAGACCACGCACCGGCAAGCGCAGCGTAGGAAGACCAGCCACGAGATGGACAGATGACCTTATACAAGTGGCGGGAAGACGCTGGATGCAAGCCGCTTCAAATCGGTCTTTTTGGAAATCCATGGGGGAGGCCTATGTCCAGTAGTGGACTTCTTATGGCTGAGATGATGATGATGAAGTGCAATAAACTCAACTGCGGATAAAATATGTAATCGAAGTGTGTCTAACTATTTTAATGGCAATGACTAAAAAGTATTTTTTTATATTACGTAAGGTAGGTTTTTTTTAAAGAACTATTCTGTGATTCCAAATGATCTGCACATTAAAATTTATTCAGCAGTTTAAACTACAAAAGCTAATATAAAAACACACAGAAACCCCAAACACATTGCCTTCTTTTTTTTTCATAGTCGGTTAAGAATAACACTCCAAGAACATACAGTTTGTATAGAAAACAAACTATCTAAATGCATCTACCAACAATAACAAGTCAGTTCTGTCCCTGAGGGGAAGTCTCTCTGGTGCGTGTTGAGCCTTCAGAGCTGCACTCTTATTAGTAAGGCCGCATCTTTAACTACAGCGGGCAAACAGCGGGCAGCAAAGCGGCAAAGCGGGCAGGGGCATAAGCGAATTTCCGGAGCCTGAAAGATTGGTGATAATGAGACTGTCTCATTGAGACACATGGTATTGGTCTAATTTATTGAAACAAATAACCTAGCTTATATACTAAGTACTACTTGCCAATGTATCCTAGAGGTTTCCTCTATATCTCTATCAGTCATGCTCTTATTATCTATAACGCACGCTAAAATATGTGGCTACAAGATAAATAGATAGATAAACTCTTTATTGTACACACCTTAGAAATTTACAATCAAGATAAGTTATTTAAAAACTAGTGTAACAACTGGCGGCCTTATCGCTAATAGAGATCTCTTCCAGGCAACCTTAGGATGGGAGGAGTTAACGGTAGTAATATGACGGCAAGCGACAAGTCTGCTCAATAAGTAAATGTAATCTGACCGAAATGATCCACTTGTTTCATTCTCTGCTACGCCATATCTTAAATCGCATTAAGATTCTAAATGTAGATTAATATCTTTAAAAAAATCATAGGAATACACCAAATAGGACGAATTCTGTGGAATACACATACACATTTCCCTTTTTACCGTTGTCCGCTTTTAGATTAGACTATTATATAATCAGGGGCCCAATTCAGTTATTAAAGACCGCTCCAAAGCCGAACCATATGTGGAGCGTTTCCCGTCGGCCGCCATAGTTTTTTTTGATTCAGTCACTTTTATGTCTTATAATTGACACATTGGATGAAACGTAACACGCCCTTTGCTCGTTACTAAATCAAAAAATTATAGCAGCCGACAGGAAATGCTTCGCACAAGGCTCAGTTACAGATCGGTTTTGAATAACTGAATTGCCCCCCTGGACTTACGAGTATATATAAGTATTACTAATATTATTGACTATAGTAGCAAACGCCACAACACAGCAATGCATTCCTTACTTTATTATACACCTATAATAATTTAGTAAATAGTACAATTATAGTATAGTATAGTATTATTATAGTTTCCGGCAGCCTAGTGGTGAGACCGTCTGACTTGCGATCCGCATGTCCTGGGTTCGAATCCCACGGCACGCACCTCTGTCTTTTCGAAGTTATGTGCGTATTGTTGATTGCCGGCAACTTCAAAACGGTGAAGGAAAACATCGTGAGGAAACCTACATGTCCGAGAGTTCTCAATGATCTTGAAGATGTGTGAAGTCTGTCAACCCGCACTTGGCCAGCGTGGCAGACTATGGTCTAATCCTTCTCACAAAGAAAAGATGGCCCGCGCCCAGCAGTGGGACAGTTTGTATAAACAGGGCTGATAAAAAAAAATATAGTACAAAAAACTGACACAATTGACTTCAAAATGTGTAATTTCGTTTACTTGGATGACATATTTTTCCAGATGTTTTTTTTAAACTATAATTGTACCGATAAAAATAATGGCAATAAAAATAGTATATTCTATAAAAAAATCCAAATTGGTAAATAAATGACGAAGTTATGAGGTAACAAACATATCTTAATATACAACCTAATTGAGAAACTGTTCACTTCTCTATTAACCCATCTGTTGAAAAAATATGATTAAAAATATAACCCTCCTTCTTGCGCAGTCGGGTAAAATATGTGTGATATATTAAATCGTACGCGGCTGCTCATTGCACAGCCGCTGCTGCTTGCTGCCCGCTGAAGTCAAACCCGCAGCCTTATTATGGTTTTACTCCATACATAATGACTAGACATTGTGTGCGTCTGTCTGTAGATATTATTGTCCGTTTGATTCGGATCACGATCGCCGATGATGTCACCGTATTGTTCGCTCGCCGCGCCACGCACGTGTTGCTGGCGAGCTCGGAATCTACGGCGTTTCGTGCTTTGACTAGATTTAAAATTACTAGCAGCAAAACTATTTAATAGAACATTTTATCGGTTTACCGGTATATTTTATCGGTTTACCGGTATATTTTATCGGTTTACCGGTATATTTTATCGGTTTACCGGTATATTTTATCGGTTTACCGGTATATTTTATCGGTTTACCGGTATATTTTAGTATCAGATACAATGGCAATCCAAGCTATTTGTTGATGTGATAGGACTCTTTTACAATTTGCATGAGACAGTACCCAACTTTGTCAGTTATAGTTAGCAAGCGTTACTGTGCTCCGAAGTGAATGTCAAGGTTTGCAGCAAAACTTCTGGGCATATTTTACGTCTGATACATCTCATGGTGATGAGCGCATTATACTGCCACACATGGTTTTAAGCTATTGAAGTTTGACATCGGACTGTTTTAGTCAAGTACTTAACAACAGAATCCTGCTCGCCTTGTCAGTTAGTTGTAGAAAAAAAGTAGAAAATACAGAAAGAAAATTCATCGAAAAGTAGCATGTATGTACGCATACCACACGACCGTACAGTAAAAATATTACTAAATTGAAAACCTCCTCTTCTTTGTAGTTGGTTGAATATAAGAATTTCTATGGTAACGCGCGTACGAAATATTTTATAAACTCCATTTTTAACCCTCAACCCAAAAAGAGGGATGTAATATATTTGATGAGTGTATTTGTGTACCTGTATATCTGTGTGTCTGTCTGTGACATTGTAGCTCTCAAACGGATGGACCGATTTTGATAAAGATTTTTTATTTGAAAGAGGATTTTATCGAGACTGTTTTTAGCTATATTTCATCAAGATCGATTCAGCTGTTTTTTTGTGGGGGTTTTTTATTATATTCTAAGCTTGTGTAAAAACAAAATATGCGTCATTTCAACGAACGAGGGCACACAGGTTACGCTTTTCTATTTTAACGCCTACGAGGCGTGACCATGGGTCGAAGAGGAGGAAGAGGACCACGTTATACAGTAGATATACTATCCACCTACAATTTAACAAACTAAGCAATCATTAAAAAAAAACACTATTATTATTAACGTTTTTTTTTTTTAATAATAGTTATTTAATGAATGATCGCGATAGTTTTAAAAAGTGCTAAGCAATTATGTTTAGCGTGTCTATACCTATACGTATCATTGGAATCTTGCTTTTATCCCCTGTGTGTGTGTGTGTGTGTTTAAGGTACGGAAAGGAGAGGTGCGCAGTTTTACCTACAGAATCTTTACTGGAACGTGAATTTAACCAAGTATTCAAATCCCATTAGGCAGCAAAGGTATTCTCATGAAAGTTAATGACTTTACTGCGCTGGGAATATAATTATCATATCTCATTTCCCGAATTTCACCCACTCTGCGGAACACAGTTTTTAGGGTTCCGTTGTATTACGAGGAATCCTTTTAATTTCGACATGCCCATTTATCTATCTGTATGTCATAGTACCACAAAGATATAATATGAGAGTTATGTTTTATGAACTGGTAAAAAATATTCGAACAAATTTATAAGAAAAATAATATAATAACTGTGAATAACCCGTAATATATAGGTAGTTTAAAAATAATAAGTATTGCACTTCATGCATTTATGAAGAAGATATTTTTTATATAATCCTTATTTTTTAAGATGTCCAACATAAATTTCGCACTCCTTTACTTTTTGACATAAAATTTAAGACTAATCATATAGGATGTTCTAAGACTTTTAATGCCAACCGTTTTGTACATTCTGTGATGATTATTTTTGGAATTATATATATGTATATTTAAAAATATATAATATGTAAACGTAGCTCCAAATTCAGTGACCACTGTGCAAAATGGTTTAAAAACATACTTCCCATTAGTTTTATTTTTCACTGCGGCATATTACAGAACCTTAAATGCGTGTCTCGACACGATCTTGTCCATGTTATTTTTAAGTATCCTCCTCGCAGTTATTACTACGTAATCAAAAATTGCAAATAAATCGAATTTCCAATCCTCTTATATATTATATCCTCTTATAGGGGGATATTCCAGTTTGCGTCTTTCAGTTTACAATTTCATAAATATTAATTTTCAATTTCGTAAAATCAAAGTAAAAGTGTCAAAGAGCATTTATTGACACTGTCAAATCTGACAATTATTAATACAAAATGCGTCACTAGGTTTCGTGTTTTTTCTGGAAAAAAAAACAAAATTGTGTGGAATTTCGCGTCGTCATTTTTAGGTAAGTGCTCAATGCTTACTCATACTTTAAATTGCCATCAAGTGTACATGTTGAATGATGGAATTACGAGCTTGTATTACATAACGTTTACAACTTAATCACCTGTGCTGTCACAAAAAAGTATTTTACTAGCACTACATGTTTTAGGGCTCATTCAGCGACACACGTGGCGTCATGCAGCTCGTCCATCGGTGCGATGTACTGCGCGTTTTGCTCGTCCAGCGGTGCGTTATGCGGCGCGTTTCGTAAAACACTATTGAACACACTTCTACTCGCATTCACATTAGGACGAGCTGTTAGCTATAGAATTAACTATCCAATCAAACCCAGTAAAATATTGTTCACACATGTATCCATTGTAAAAAAAAAACTTGTCTGTAAAGTTGGTTTACGGGCGATAATTTTACGTGATAACGTCATGATAGACGCGTCACAACCCGAACGCTTAGGCCGATCGTGCCTCTCTATCGCTTGTTCCACGCTCTCGCTTGCACGCTCGGCTCAAGCGGAACGTGACAATGAGTCATGCTTTATCGTGCGTGCAGCCAGCGCTCATCGATTTATAAGACGTTATCACGTCAATATAAACAAAATACTAAATTGCGGAAACTACGAGTGCGCATTTTAACCCAACGCGACGTGACCCTAAGTTACTATGGCGTCGAAATATATGTGGCAGTAGTTATGAATTCCGCGACTCCGTGTGTGCAGCTATATATTATCCTTATCTAACAGTTTCGCAAGAGCATAAGAGCCATTTTCGTAGTGTAACTGTTATTTTGATATGATGCTGAGTGTACGTTTTCACGAGAAAATAATGTTAGGCGGAGCGTCAAAGAGCGTAATTCTGTTAATACCACATTTAACCGTGATTAGCGGGTAAGATGAAAAGGAGAGGGTATTAGAGGGTTAGATGGTATTAGAGGATAAGATATAATAATGTCGGCTTTCAGAGAGAAGCAGCAATATTGAATGAGAGTAAACCACTCGGCTATTTAGCGCTTGTTCGATTAAGTAAGCTCGAGTCGGCTGGGGGAGCGAGAGAGATATAGTTAACGTGTCATGATTAAGTTTTCACTTCTGTTGTGTGGTCTTACTAAAGCACACACATTTTTTTTTATTTTCTTCACAATCCAGCATGGACAAGTATAAGTTTAAAAAACTCAAAACCCCTCGACAAAAAAAAACAGCAGACACGTCAAATTTTTAAAACAGCCTTTTTTGGGTAGAGGGTTAGAAATTAATTATATCACTCGAGAATAAACATAAATATAAAGACACTCATTAGAATAGGTCAAACTGGTGTCGCTATAATATTACATTCATGACGTCGAATAAAACAGGAACCGGCTTAAATTACGTTACTATCCCTTCTTTAACACAGTTACTCCATTCTCACAATCATTTGTATTCCGCAACCTTCACCCAGAGCCGTATCCTAGACACTCTAGCCGTTCCGAAAGTGTCCCATTTCCGGGCAGTGCCGCGGCATTGTTGGGAACAATAGTAAAACATATGGCGTATGGAAGTAACGAGGTTAATCGCTCCTCTTTATTGTCCAGCTGCTTTTGTCTTGTGCTGGTGGGTGTCCACGGACCTGGGTCCTTGAGATTCGAGGTCAATGGACATTTTGAATAGATTAACACACGCGGAAAATAGGGCAAGACGGATTTCAGACAGTTTATAGTTTAAGAAACAAAATCTAAATCGATTTATATTATTATTATGATGGGGGTTTGAGGTAGCAAACATTAAAAAAATACAATCGAATTGTGAACCTCCTCCTTTTTTGAGGTCGGTTTAATAGTAGGAAAATCTTAACTGCGTTGAATTTTTCTGTTTGTTACATCAGAAATCCGTTTATTTCTAAATTTATTTTAGTAATTTCTTTTTTTAAGGATATCTACATATTATGTACTTTCAAATTAGTCCCATACAAATTTCATCAAAATCGGTTCAGTAGTTGTTTTCTAATTATAGTTTAAAAAACTGAAGCAACCAACTTCTCATGGATTCCATTGTCAGAACTGGAAGTGCCAGCTTTCAAATAAAAAAATAATAATCAAAAACGGTTCGCCAGACGAATGAGGTAACAAACATAAAAAAAAAAACAAATAAAAAAAATACAGTCTAATTGATAACCTCCTCCTTTTTGGAAATCGGTTGAAAATATAAATAACTGTAAAAAACATGTGTTCTAAGTGAACAGATTTGCATATTTTACTTTCCTGCTTTTATTTAGATAACGAAGCTGGAAAGGCTGCTTATCCACTATTTCGTAACTTTACAGCTATTTAAAGTTTGAAACATTAGAAAAAAAAGTAGTGTACATTTTATTTTTCATCGGTATAACCTGAAAACAGGTAGGAATATCTAAAAAAAGGTTTGTCGTAGATATACGAAAAAAAGTTCAGTTTGAATATTTGGAAAAAAACTAATAAATAATATATTTTGTCTGAATAGCCTGAAAAATTCTACAAAAAGAAGAATATCTAGAAAAAGGTTTGTTACACGAAATTTGACACACGAAAAAAAATGTCGGTAACTCCCGAGGGTAGCGCAGGTGGTCTAGAATCCGTAGTATACCGAAGGATTCTAGCCCGCTCAAGACAAAAACACCTTTGACCCCAAGGCGCATACTCTACTTTTCACACAATATGAGATAATAGAAAAGTTTGGTTCAAATTCTATTTTTTTTTATCGAAACAAAGCGCTTTGTTGTCACTTCTGTCACATTGTACGAACTTTAAAAATAGCGTTAACTCAGGATAACCTAAACTAAAAGATCAGGTATATCTAGCTTTTTTTCAAGATTACCATTTTGTCGGCGCGCCGCGGATAGACGGACAGATGGATAAACGGACGGATATGGCGTATATATATAGGTTCCTTGTTAACTACGCAACCCTAAAAAGGAAGAGTCAGCTAGTTATTATTTACCGCTTTATTTTAATGTATATTATACTGACGTTCTTTGAGAAGGACAAAATCAGTATAAGGGTTAAGAGAAATGTCGAATTGTTCGAGTAGACTTCATTTCGTCCTTTCTGCAGAACAATGTGTGCAATGAAGCTAGCAACAAGGATACAGTGGTGCGCTCCAGTTCTGTGCCCGCGTAGCGCGAGACCCGTCGCGCGTGACCAGACCTCGCCGGGGTGCGGGCTCATTGTGCCACGGTTTTGTACAATGATGCCGGACACAACAATTTATTTTGTTGTGTCCGGCATCAATAATCTATCACAAAGTCAGGTATACCGGTCATATTCAAAGTTGTTATTCAAAATTGTGTATGGAATGTTTTTGCCAAATATTATCAAAATTGGCCGACATAAGTCCTTTTAACAAACTTCTCTTTTCAACCGAAATGTTTCTATACGAACTTATACGAACTTGGCATCGGTTCTATGGACACTCCGGATTTACTGTCGGATTTTTTTTATTATTGAATTTGAACCCGCTTAGAGCATTTGCTATTAAGATTTCTTCAAGTTTTTTTGATAAAAAACGTCATAAATGTTTTACTCGTAAATAGTAAGTCACGTAAACAGCAATTTTCAAATCGAGTCGAGCTTCAGTAAAGTGGTGGCAACCACGCTCTAATCTGGGTATAATGCACCTCGCGCGAGAATGGCGCGTCTAAATATCTGTCTAATTAACGATATTGACATCATTATTGCGTCAAATTCATTTAATAATATTAATAATAATAATAAAAACTTTATTGATCAATTTACAAGTTGTACACTTAAAATTAATTGATCAACCGCAGCCGAGCTAGGCTTATGCCTGTATTTCGGCACACGGTTTCTCCCATTGAACTAAATTAAAAATTTTATTACAACTTTAGACAATAGTTGAAGACATATTTTAATAAAAGCTTTAGTGCATAAGTGAAAAAAGGAAAATAACTAAACAGACTTATTAGTGTAATTTGTACCTCTCGTGCTGGTGTAAGGGTGTGTGTGTGTGTGTGTGTGTGTGTAAGTGCGTATGAATGGGAAAGAGGGTGAGTGCATTTGTATTTTATTTTAATATTCTGAAAAGATTTTCTGTTTCCTCATATTCTATAGTTTTAAGATGGTTTGTGACCTTGTATTTAACCTCTGCCTTGGAAAGTCGATAGATGTTTAAGGTTTTATTAAATCGATTATATAAAAATGTTCCTAAAAAAGAAAAATATCTTTTAATAAAGGACGTCTTAAAACGTGATGTAAACTTACAAACATTATGTTTAACACGTTTAATAGTATTCGAACAATCATATTCTATCATAGAGTGCTGCTTCAAAATTACGCTTTGGATGAACAGTTTACGGACAGTGAGCACATCGCACGATTCGTACAAAATAGTTGTGGGATATAAGTATGGCTTATCAGTTGCCACCTTTAATACGGCCCGTTGTGCTCTTTCTAGAACTAACATAGAAGTAACAGGAGCACCTCCCCAAGAGGAGATGCAGTAAGTGAGCAACGACTGGCACAGAGACAGATATATCTGTCTTATTAATTTTGTATCAGCTACAAGTTTTAGCTTTTTGAAGATATACATAGTTTTACGTAAGCGCCCGCAAAGGCTCTCAATATGGCTCTTGAAACTTAAAGTATGATCAATAATTACACCCAGATATTTGATCTTATTAGCTTTCTCAAGTTTATAACAATTACAATTACTTACATTTACCAAAAGGCAATTCACATTATGTGATTTTATGAATAGCTCTGGGATACTTGGATTATTTCTCATGGAAAATTGTAAATATTTAGTTTTATCAGAATTAAGCGATAATACATTATTGTGTAACCAAGTGGTGACCTTATTAAAACCTAATTGTGCAGCTGCATATGTTTCATTCCAGTTATCAGCAGCGAATATCAAAGCTGTGTCATCAGCATATGATATAAGCCTGCCATTAGTGGGCTGAAAGAGACACAGGTCATTGATATAAATCAAAAATAAGGTTGGACCCAGAATGCTGCCCTGCGGCACGCCGTAGGAGATTGTAAGTTGATTACTGATATGGGAACCCAGAGCAACACTCTGTGTTCTTCCAGTGAGGTAATCTTTGAACAGCCTAAGTTGGTTACCTCTAATGCCAATACGCTCTAGCTTGGAAATGAGTAAGGGGACAGAGACCGTGTCGAACGCTTTAGCAATATCAAGGAAAATTGACACACATTTTTTACCTTTATCGAGATTAGTGGATACAAAATTAGTAAAAGCGAGAACTGCATCATCAGTAGATTTACCTCTACGAAAGCCGTACTGATTATTCGACAAAATCTCATTTGACTCTAAGAAGTTAACTAATCTGTTATTTATTATACGTTCAAGAATTTTGGAAATAGACGGGAGAATAGATATAGGTCTATAATTTTCGACACGACCTCTGTCACCACTCTTATGTATGGGTAAAATCCGTGATTTTTTAAGATCAGTTGGGAAAATGCCTTGCTGCAAACACAAATTAAAAACATGTACTAACGGAGGTAAAAGTGTTTCTCGATGATCCTTTAGAAATCTATTTGATATCTGGTCAATGCCAACAGAACATTCATTTTTGAGATTTATAATCAAATTTTCTATTTCTTTACAGTCTGTTTCTAATAATACAAAGGAGTTACACGTTCTGTTTATGTGAAAGGAGCTACTTGTGCTCTGAGGTATTTCTGAACCAATCTTTTCCGCAAGCTTTCTGCCAACATTAGAAAAATACTGATTAATTTCATTTGTGGACTCATCTGGCGAAATTTTTAAGTTCAACAGTTCATTTGGAACCTCTTTGGACTCAGATTTACCCGTTATTTCTTTTACTGCTTGCCACATTTTTTTACTATTATTTCCTGCTTCGTTAATTTTAGTTTTTTCAAAAGAAGTTTTAATTTTTTTGAGAAGGGAGTTGCAAAAATTTCTATACCGGATATATGTCAATTTGAAAATCTCATTTTCAGGAAATGTATGTGATTGTTTGTGGAGCCTGTCTCGATGCCGAACGCAGCGTAAGAGACCAGCTGTCATCCACGGCTTAATAATCTTTTTCCTTCTCGATAAAATACAAACTGATGTGTTATTTTTTATAGCAGTGTTCAAGCTGTTAATTATATAAGACATAGACCAATTTGGATTAGTAGATTCGAAAGCTGGTTGAAGGTCAATATTGCAAACATCTTTGTTTAAGTTTACTTGATCAACTTTTGTATATTTGGCTAAAGAATAATAGCGAACCATTTTATATTTTATTCTAAGGATAGTTGAGCTATGGTCAGTTAAACTCACGTTCGGCACTATCGTGATGGCTGGACATTGCGTCCTGAGCATCACATGATCAAGACAAGTTCCACTTGCATGTCTAGTTACAAAGGTATGAGCTGATAGAAGGCCGTGAAAGGCTAGCAAGTTAAGGTAATTGTTAGCATTATCATCCATATTGTTAGGATTAATATTTATGTTAATATCTCCTACTAAAATCACATTTTCATAAGATGAAATACCAAGCAGAATTTTATGTAAGGAAAAGAAAAATTTGTCAAAATTTTTAAAAGATGGTGATCTGTAAATGCCTAAAATAACTGTATGCGCATCAAGTTTTATTAGTATACAGTTTCCTTCCAAAAACTCAGGTTCCTCGCTAGTAAAATTCAGTTGCTGACTTACATAAATTACAACACCATCACTTCTGTTGATATTTTGTTTAGTGGCAACGAAAGTGTAGCCTTCTATAATTGGGATAATAGGCGAGCATTGCAGCCAACATTCTGAAAGTACTAATAAATCACAATGGGTATTAATTCTATCACAATGGGTATTATTAATTTATATTATTAATGTACATAACATTTTTATGATTATTGTTATTGTACACAATGTTGATGGATTTAAGTAAATAACATCTGAACTGATTTCGCTCATATTTCATATTCTTGTTTAGAATTACATACTAAATATGTTTTGTAATTGTTAACATAATTTTCCCCCTTTTTGGGGGAAATAACCCACTTATCGAAAATCCCTGACTGAAAAAAATTTAAATACTAAAAAAAATTGATTAATGTTTAAAAAACTGAACCGATATTTATTAAATATCCATGGAACCTAAATTTGTTTACAAATAACGAAGTTGTGAGGCTGTGGTAACACAAACACAAAAAAATACAACCGAATTGAGAAAAAATAAACGAAATTCGCTTATTTTTCTACATTCAATGTAGAACACGAACGCCGAACGCTTGAATATATCTCTGTTAATATTTGTGTACACTTATTTATTAGTCAAAATTACAATTATTACATGAAACAATGTCAAAAAATACAATACAGATTATCACAATATACATTTAAAAAGATGTTATCTCTGTTTGAACAATTGTTAACTTAGCCTTAAGAGTCAAAATAAAATCGTGAGTTAATGGAAACTGGCTCCTAAACGGGTGATTGGATGAGTCAAATCGGCGCTAAGTCAACGACCGGCCCCCAAACAGCTGTTTTTGTGCACTATATACCAGACATAGTGATATCACATATAATTAATAACCTTTTTCATAAATTTTTAGCCGACTTCAAAAAGGAGGAAGTTAATATCGATTGTATTTTCACCCGACTGCATAAGGACGGTTATGTTTTTCGAGTGTATGTATGTTTTGTATGATCGCCTACAGCCTATACGGCTTGACCGATTTTGATGTACGAGGTGTCGTTAGATTCGTCTTCACTTCCTAAGTGTAATAGGCTATATATTTTTGTAATAATAAAAATATATCTCTCGCAAAAATAAAACTAAAAATGCGTTTTTTCGTAATCTCTAACCAACTTTTTCGTATTTTTTGAACAAGTGATTTTACTAGAATTATTCTAAAAACTTATTCTTTACAAGGATTTTACGCATACGGATTTTTCTCACAAAAAATGTACAATCAACAGCGTATCAAGCGTAACAAAATCGTAAGTTAGACTGCAAAAGCTTCTATTGTGCAGTCGGGTATTTTGTTTTTCTTTTAATATAGATACTTGTTTTATGTTTGTCTCCGCATAACTCGGAGTTAGTCAGTTTTGTGTTTTTGAAACTTCATCAAAATTTGTTCAATAGTTTGATTTTGAACCCAAAATTTAAATGTCCATGTAAATATAATTGCAAAGTTTGCTTTCCTGCGACTTCAGAAGTTTCCAACTGACTTCGATTAGCACTAGACCACATAATACCTTAGAATATTAGTGATTAAAGTAGTTCGTTTCAGTTTTTTTTATCATAATAACATATTATGAATCAGACGTTACTTGGCCAGCTACTTCATATTCAAGAACTTTAATCTTATTTATATGTCTAGTGTATTTCCGCTTTGAAGTCTTCAAGCTGGTACTCTTCTGCTTCGGTATCTTCTAGCTGGTACTCTTGTTGACACGTGCTTCGCCTCTTCACGAGCCTTCTTCAGGAACTTACTCTGAACACTTGCGCGAAGAGTCAAGAAGTCCTGAAGACGTCAATGACCTTAGAAAAAAACAAAAAAAAAACACGTACTTTTTGTAACACATACACATTTATTTTACACTAGAAAAACAATACCCTCCAAATTGTACAGTCAGGTAAATAAATAATAAAAAGTACTGCGGCTGGAATCGCAAAACTCTGCTAGTATCCATTATTTGCGCTCCGTACAGAGGTGTCCAATAAATCGATCAAGAGTTATAACTGCCACAAATGTCTCTTATAACGGTGAACGTAGTATTTGCCTTGACTGTACAAATATGTACAATCGCGATAACAATGTTTGGATATTGTTATTGTTGTTATTTTAGCGGCGAGGGTGTGATTTTTAGGCTCCGAACTAAGGGTGCGGAATCCTATTCGTGAGGCTACGGTGTCTGTCTGTCTGTCCTACACGTAGACGGCTGTATCTTTGGGGGCGTCCATAAATTACGTGAGGTGTTTTTTTAAATTTTCTGCAATGGTGAGATGTCGTGAGATTTTATTCAACCCCCTCCCCCATCCCCGAATCTCACGTGAGATTTTTCAAAATGTGAGTTTCTTACGTAAACGCGTTGGATTGTTATTGTAAAAAGAAAAAAACAAATTTGCATCGTCCTTTTATTTACGACTAGTTAAGACTAGTAATCAATATTGCTGAGAGTTTAATTATAAGTGTAATAAAAATTTAACAATAGAATACTTAAATCGTAAATACTGTAATTAAAAAAAGAATATCTACTCTAATTCAGTCCATGGAGAATCATGCACGGTCTCAAGAGAGACTATTGGAACCAACATTTCCATATGATTTTCAGTAAAATCATCTGCTCCTTCAACTTCGTTCTGATCTAGCCACTCTAAGCCATTGGCACTTGTACAAAGTAACTCATTAGCTCGTCTTGTGACAATCCGTGAGGGTCGCACTTTGCGGAACATACGCGCTTGCTTAGCTGGTGCAATGTGGGCTGATCGCCTGTGCTCTGCAGCTCTCGTGCTAGATGCAAAGTAAATACCGCATGTACTGCAGCATCTTTTCTCTAAATCATCACGTACACTTGGGCAATAGAGATCATAAGGCGTGCTGATGAAACCATTCAGCGGTTGAATCGGTAGGCAGTGGCGTATTAGAAATGGAGCAAATGACTTTCCGTCATGCTCTTTAAAGTCCGGAATTATCAAATGTCCATCAACTTGAGTGATAGGGTATGGAGGTGGCAGAAAACGTTCGTGAAGAATCATATGCAGATCACTCCGGCGTGGGCTGCAGCACTTCTGGTCATCGCATTTTTTTTTTTTGTTTCAATCAGAAAAAAAAATTGCGTGATATTTGCCGAGACCCCCCCTCTCTCCAACGTAAGATTAGATGAGATTTGACTCGACCCCCTCCCCCCCTTAAACACCTCACGTAATTTATGGACGCCCCCTTTCGAATGGTAATAGATATAAGTCTCAAAGTTGAAATTATAGGGTTCTCTTTGATGTAAATCAACAAAAAAATAATTTTAATGAAAGAAAAAACATTTAGGTAATTAATTAGCAAATAATAGATATTATCAGTTTTTGTCATTTTAAAAATGAAGCAAATTAATTCACGTTATCGTTAGATATATACGCTAGATGGCGCTACGTCGATATAATACTTTTACTTTTATCAAAATCACCCTAGATGACGCTTTAATCAATATTTTCTATTTATATTGTTAGCTATCCCTACCAGTGCAGAATATTTCTATTGTATAGAAAATATGTAATATTAAAAATATTCAAAGATTTATTTTGCTAATTAGTCCTACATATGTTGCATGGTATTACGGGAGCCTCGGTATGCGAGTAAAACTCCTACACTCCAGTGAAAAGCACAATTTTCGAGACGAATTCTTTATCTAACGATTGTGAGTATGGGCACTGAAAGTTATCAAATGTGACCTATTAAATTGACTCTACTTTAATTCTTAAATTGGGGCGATTTGATAAAATAGGTACTTATTTTTATTTTATTTTTAAATAAATAAATATTTGTGAACATTTCACACAACACCATCTAGCCCAAACTAAGCAAAGCTTGTACTATGGAACTAGATGGATGATAGAATACATATATACTTTTTTTTTTGTAAATATATACTTAAGATACATAGAAACACCCAGACACAGAATAAACATCCATGCTCATCACACAAATGTTTGCCCTGGGTGGGGATTGAACCCACGACCTTTCAGTTCAGCAGGTAGACGTAAACACACTACCAACTGAGCCATAAGGCCAGTCAACTTTTTTTTGGCCAGTCAGGTTTTTGTACTTGTGATTCTTATTTATGAACCTGACTGTACCATAATCGGTTTACGGATTCAGGATGTGAATAAATAATGGTTACCTAATGTAAGTGATTGTTTCATAAATTGTCAGTTTAGAATAAATTAATAATGATCTATTGTTTGGGCTACCGTGCGGATATAATGTCGGCCGAAACTAGAATTAGTTGATGCGGAAATTAACGCGATTACGTTAATTATACGTTTTTTTCATCATCATCATCTCAGCCACAAGAAGTCCACTGCTGGACATAGGCCACTTCCATGGATTTCCAAAAAGACCGGTTGGAAGCGGCTTGCATCCAGCGTCTTCCCACCACTTGTATGTAACACGTCAAACTTATAACACCCCTCTTTTTGTTTACTTGGTATTTTCCATTTATTTTGTTATAAAACCAAAATACTGAACCGATTTTGATAAACATTCTATGGGACCATCTGGCAAGTATAACCCTTCCAAACAAAACAATAATTTTTCAAATCGGTCCTGATGTCTTCACACCACATACATCAACATACATCTGACGAATTAAGAACCTCCTCTTTTTGGAAGTCGGTTAAAAATCAAGTCATAATTGACGGAGTAAACGCTTAACAAACGCACAGAAAAACATACAGTCGAATTGAGAACCCCGTTATGTTTGGAAGTCGAATCTTGAACAAGTAATTTATACTTATACCTTACTACTACATAGTACCAATTTGGGAATGATCTATAAAGTTACATTGTAAGTCAAAGTTACGTCAGCTAATAAACTATTAACGAGCGCGTAAACATGATTTACTGTATTTACGTCCCCGTGAACACCTACTAACTGGAACGGTATCAGGCTACATAACATGGACTTATATAGATACCCCAAGTGTATGTACCTAGCGTGTCAACATTAAGATGAAAAATCACAGTTGACGACCTAATATTTATTTAATTTCAGGTGATATATACTTCCGATTCGATATTTTGTGAACTAGTTATTACCGTACAAGCGTGCGGATGCATTGGGTTGAATCTCAGTAGTTTGTCAGAGGGTTGAATAGATTCGCGCGGATGAAACATTCCATCACTAAATCGTTTGTGTGACGTCACAGTCGATACCAAAAATGTACCACGCAAGGTTTTCATATAAATGAAGTCGCATGCTTCATCTACTATGTCTGTGCTACATACCTATAGGATACCTATGGAGTTACATTGTCTTACTTTTACTTCTTCTTTTGCATTGGTCACACGCGATTAGCCATTTGCCAGTGTCAAGTATTGAGATTTCTTCAAGTTTCTTGAATAATAAAACTTAAACTTATATCTTGAATAATATAGACTATATTCATATCATAGTCTAAGTCACGTAAACCGTCATTTTCAACTTTGAGTCTTGCCTCAGTAAAGTGGTGGCGACTTTACTGGAAGCTTCTATGGAGTTTTGCCGACAACGTAAAATGACACGTTTCACTGTTTTATTTCACTTGCCCACTCTCACGCACTTGATCGAACACTTAATTAATAAAACTCCACCATTTTTATTACATTTTATTAACGTGTATTATTTACATACATAATATTTCCTAAGGTTTTTTTCCTATGTTCAAAAGGTTTATGTACTAATTTGTGTAGTATATAATTGTGTAGAGTTATATTTATGTAAATATTTTCTTATAGATTAGTATTATAGCTTTATCTATTTATCTATCTAAGATACAGAGGTCAACTTTTTATATGTGTAATTGGTAACAAAGCCGCAAGTTGACGTCCACAGTTCTACATTACGCAAATTAGCACATAAACCTATATTATCGTCTGTATATAACACACATAGGTACACAAATGCATGGAGTTATGGTGGTCTGATCGCCACGCTTGTCTTGACTGAGAAATGACTAGCGCCGTACCGCCAACCTCCGGCAAAAGACAAGGCGAACGCGGGGAGCGGGTGAGGAACCCGAGTTTGGCGGGAGGCAGAGAATGTCCGATCTATAATATAGAATGGACAAGGGCGTCGCGAAGGGGGGGGGGGGGCAACTGCAAAGCAACCAAAGTTCTAAGGCCGTGTAATTGTACCTGTACCTACAATTCATATTTTTCTCATCCTCCATAATATTAACTTGCCTGGGCCATGGGCTGGCCCTTGAGAATGGACATTCTCTGTATAACTATTAATGTCTTCTATGCCTAAACTCTAAAGTTTACTTGAGCGTATCAAACCGTACCTTCAGTTCCAATCACTAGATATTAGTAGGGTTCATCACGCTATCCTGTAATGTTAGACGTCCCTACACGTCGCTATCGCTATCCAATAAATCTGATAGTTACCTACTCGGTATCGATCCACTGATAACCAATCTCTACCAACTCATGCGGTTTTACCCGTTTAACAACTATCTGTATTAAAAACATAGTTGTCGAAAAGGCAGTTTCGTTGTTGTTCATAAATTCGATCTTGACTAATTATAGTTTAAAAAACTGAAAAAAATCGACTTCGAAATACGCAATTCGTTTTCCTAAAAAAAAAAAACAGTTATTTTGTACAAAAAAAAACAAAGTACTGAACTGATTTAGATAAAATTTATATGGAACCGCCTCTGAAACTACCAAACAAAAAAATAATCTTCATAAACAATTCGTTTTCGATTCGTTTCAATTGGCGGAATAATTGCTAATACATACGCGACCTGCTGTTCACTTTTCTACAAGCACTTGTATAATATTTTGCCAGTTATTTTGTTTTATGAACTACTGTATCGATTTTGTCAAAATTTATATGGGACCACTTCTGAAATATGACCTACCAAATACAAAAATAATCATCAAAATCAATTCAAAATTGGCGGAGTGAACGGTGAATAAACATATAAAAAAAAAACATACAGACCGAATTGATAACCAATTTCTTTTTGGAAGTCGGTTAAAATGACTCCACAATGATCTTACAAAGGTTTTTCCCTGTTGAGGTCCGAAATCCTAAAATGATCACAAAACTACCTATGATCTAGTTACCTCATTTAGCAGACTATCGTGGATTAACCATATCCAAAGTGTCCGCGTATAGTTACCCTCCTACATAACCGTGATGAATAGGGCAAAAACCAATCCATTAGAGACATTGTATGCACGCCGCACCTTGCGCTAGGGCGTAGTCTTTATTCCACGGTACAAGTGACAGGCGGCAGCGATGTCAAGGTAACGTTGTCGAAAGGTAGAGTACAATCGTTTTTTAGTTTTTGTTATTGTACTATCTGTTGTATATTTTTGTCACAATAAAATACATATCTATGTCTATGTCTACTGTGGTGTAGTGATTGCAAGTCACCTGCTATCCTAGTTTATCAAGGCGACGCCATGCGACTCATTCTTTTTATTATATCGTTGGGCATCAATCCATGCCACCTAGACCGCGTGTAACTTCTAGCTACAGTTCAATATTTTCAGTTCGCGTCGCGTCGTATGGCATTACATCGACTTTGACAAAATTGCTATTCATATATTTGAATTGGGTCGCATTGCTGCGCTTATCGCTCAGCTAGAACAACCCTCTGACTTGTAGCGACAAACGCAGCAACGAAAAATAAAATACCTACATAATAGTGTATTTTAAATTGGGAAATAATTGTTGGTAAAAGAATGGAGACCACGCACTGGTAAGCGCATCCTAGGACAACCAACAAGGCTAATTGATGAGTTCATACAAATGGCAAGTACACTACGCTAGCAGTAGTAGTAATGGTAACGTAAGTGTGCTACGTGCAGAACGCTGCAAGCCGGTATTTTTGGAAATATATTACAAGGCCAAGAGTGAACTTCATGTGGCTGGGACGATAATAATGATGATAAATAGTCAGGTGTTGTTATCTCATTCAGATGCTCCCACATAGAAGCACCTCATCTTACTCACTGTGTGGGAGCATCAGCCAATAAACTAATTTTCAATAGCCCAGATTTGTTAAATTCCATATTGTACAATAATTCCATTTGCCATCCATATACCTAGTTTCTGTATTTTTTTAAATTTTATGTAAAATTGCCTCTCAGTGTTAGCTTCGGCCCCACTGATGCCCACCAAAAGACCGGGCTTGACCCGAGATTATATTAAAACGATGATAACATTATGATTTACGTTGGCAGAAAATGTTGTTTATTCACGCTACACGCTTACAATTGGACCCGACCCGGTCCGGCCTCTTGTCGCTGTCACTCGCGCCACACCCCAGCGGAAACACGTCTATTTTCGTGGTGATTTGTACCTGCGCGTGCTACCGTCCGCGCCCACCAGTAATGTACACTTTATGGGTTCAGCTGAAACGTAAACTCGCTAGGCTGTATTTCTATTTTCTACCGCACGTCTGAAGCGACTAGCTTTACATTGTAAATATTCTTAACTTAGACTTGCTTAACTGTTACTTGGCAGCCCAAGAAGTGTAATTTTAACCAATTTAAAAAAAAATAGGTTCTATGGTCGACTGTATGTAAGTTTATTATGTCCACCGACTTCTCTGTCAATTTTAGATCGATACTTACTCATGACGTTTTATGTGGGTAAACGTTTTTGTCAAATAATTAGGAAGTGAAATTGTGTCAAATTTTGCTTACCTTCGTATGTAACGATGGGCAAAGGAACGCACTCAGCTTTTAAAGCTTGCTAATAGTTGCTTCACGTATCTAGAGGCAACTTGCCTTCTAAGCCTACTATTTCTATTCTTTTGGAGACGAGTTGGTTCCTACAATTCGTATATTTTTTAAGCAACCTATAAGGATTACAATTTCAAACCCCGCTGCAGAGTTTAGCACCTACCTATCTTTATCTACAGCAATATCTGCATTAGCGCAGATTATCAGCAAACCGTGACCCAGAACTTTCCCCATCAAACCAACTACCGACAAAGCGGCGAAAACTTTTACAAAACTTTTGCACGAACCCTCCCCCTCCCTACAGCCAAAATGACGTGATACCACATTTCAACCTTCCAATCACAGCCAAACCAAATCCGTTCCTTAGCAACAAAATAACAGATTCACCTTCTATTGTTTCACTTATTTTGCATCAGTCTTAATGATCAACACTGCAAAGAGCACGCTTGCAACAAAAAAAAAAAATTTAAACACACAGTTTATTTTTTCTTGCCGGTCAGTGATTTTAAATCGATTTAAAGTGAAGTAATGACGACCTTAGAATCGGTGCAAAGTATCGATTGAAACCTTGGAAGTGGGCCAGTCGAGGTATGTCTTTGTCTATTAAATAATAGAATAGGGAACTTAGCGGTTGGTGAGGGTGGGACATCGATTTTATTAATATTTATGTATTCTGTGACTACCCTTATGAGGTTGAATAAATTTGGTAACTTAGAAGTATAATAGTTTAGAATATAACTTTGGTTTAGAAGTGATAGTTTAGCTACTTTTTATTATTATTAGAAAATCTTAGTACGTAAGTAATTAAAGCTATTTGAAAACTAAATAATTACAGTTTGAAAAAAACTACTTCAAACTGCCTCCCGATAAGTCATTAGTATAAGTTAGAACTGCTCTAAAACTAAAAGTTGATATTATTTATTTATTACCTAATGATAACCATCTTTGAAGGCTTTTCATTAAAAACTATCATGGAAATCGGTTCACAAAATATCGAAGATATTGATGGAAATGTAAAAAAAGGAATTATGTTAAAACTATACTACCGCGGCGGTAATAAAAAAACATTGTATGGTAAGTGGCTAGCTTAGGTTTAGGTAATGCTTTTAGGCTTCCGTACTAAGTGTGTGGGAGCCTATTCGTGAGGCTGCGGTGTCGGTCTGTCTGTCCTTGATTAAAAATAATGTTTCCTTTCGAACGGTAATAGATACAAGTCTAAATAGTGGCAACATTGTAGCGTTTGATGTAAATCCAAAAATAATAAAACTGGTCAAATGTGAGACAAACATTAAAAAAAATAATTATAATAGTTATTTATTGTACTAGCCTGGTGTTCAGCGAACGTAGCGGTCTACGATGGATCACGCTTGTCTAGAAGGAACCTACGAGTATTAAGTACTCGTGATTTGAAGATACCTAGTATCCTAGTAAGTCAGTCACCTTAGTTCATCAGTTTTTAAGCTAGGTACATGTCGGTTAACAAGATCAGCGCCTGTTGTTCTTCCCAGCATTATGCTGAGCTTGCTGCATTGGGACCGGCATCAGAAAAAAATGTATCAAAAACTAAGCAGCAATGAAACATGTATTTGATAAAATGTACGTTTAGATACATTGCTATAACGAAAACTTAAGTCGGGTTGAAACCTTTTAAAATAGAGACACGTAGGTACATAATAAACGTACAGAATGAACCTTTTTAAGATCGCTTCATTGTCCGTCTGTCTGTGTAGCTCCTTTTTTTAAGGAATCCGTGGAGTATAGGTATAGCTATAATAATATATGTTATATGTAGATAGATAGATAAACTCTTTATTGTACACCATTGAACAAATACAATATTACAAACAACTTACAAAACTAGTGGGACAACAGGCGGTCTTATCGCTAAAAGCGATCTCTTCCACGCAACTATGCAATAGACCTTTGTCTATTTGTTACTTTTTACAACTAAACGGCTTATAACCTTGGACTTGGGCACAGAATAAGTTTGCATGAATCATCATAACTTTTATTTCTGTCACGTAAAACTAGAGGTGTCACCTAATAAGAGTAACTATGATGTAGATTGAAGTTATGATCAAAGTACTATATAAGTAAGTATATGTTAGATGAGTGAAATGAGTATAAAACAATCAAATCAAATCAAGAATAATTTTCTTGACTCAAAGAGATCCATACCTTTTATTATATAGTATAAATTTTACTAAGTTATTATATGTCAATTAAATTAAATCAAATCTACATGCCACATCATCATTAAAATTCATATTAATAATAATATGACGCTTTATTTTAATACAATCTCGGGTCAAGCCTCAAGCCCGATCTCTTGATGGGCAACAGAAGCCCTTTTTACATATTATTATTATTCTAATCATAGGGACATCATTTTAATAATTACCTGATGTAATGGAAAACAATATTTAGATACAAGACATAGGTTAAATACGTTAGCGACAGCCGGAGGATGGAAAAAACCCGAGATTACTCTAATTAAAATTTATTACTAATAAAAATTACATTTAACTTAATTAATGATTCCAATTCGAAGTGTGAAATGAGAATGATCTGCTGAAGCCGTGGACTCTTCACGAGGCCTCGGTCGATGCCCTGGTGCTTGGCTGCATCAGCGACTCCGCCAGTGTGTCGAAAACGTTGGCTCCGCGTCGTCAGCAGTCTCCATGCGTTCGCATTGCGTAATTGGTTTCAAAACAATAGCAGTGTAGCGTAGGAAGACCAGTTGCAAATTGGACAGAGGACCTCATACAAGTGGCAGGAAGACGCTGGATTCAGCTAGCCGCTCCAAACCGTTTTTTTTTGGAAATTCATGGGGGAAGTCTATGTCCAGCAGTGGACTTCTTGTGGCTGAGATGATGATGACCTTTCAAAAACAAAACTAGATTACTACTGTGACGTCATATAATATGACACAGTAAATAGAAAATGTCGATAAAAGTAAAGTCAAATAATGCATGTTTAAAATACACAAACACGTTGCTAAAGATACATTAAATGACACCCAATTTGACAAAATAAACCTAGTAATTTTAGAGATTATAAGGATTATCACTAACACTGGTTATTAGCTTATTGATTGCTTCAAGGTCAAGCGCAAACTTATTAGATATAGCATAAAAAACTGTTACAATATTACCGTTTTTTCCGTACAGTCAGCTAAAACACGTACATTTCTAAGGCCTATTAAATACTTTCGCCTCACAATAGTAATAATTTTGTAGTCCATAAAGCGAGCCCTGGCAACACGTGTGAAACGACCGCGGCGCCGCCTGGCGGTAATGTGCCGAGTTAACGACGCGTACTCAAACCATTTCGCGGTTTGGATCTCACACACTCCATGGCATTATGAAAATGTCATTTCAAGAAGATGCTAAGCTTAACTTCTGTTTTTTACGATTCCGTAGTAAAGTAAGAACTATTACAGTTTTGCTATGTCCGTCTGTCCGTCTGCGACTTTGCGCAAATATTTATAAAATTAGAATAGAACTGTAATTTGGTATAGTATCCCAACCTATTACAGTACCTAATCACAACAACAATCACAATTCGGAAACTATATTTCCATCTCTGTCATTCTGTATGGAAATCACAGAGATGGAGATATAATTTCCGACCCGATTCCGAATCAGAGAAGTTGTGAATAGCCCTACAGGTGTGGTTGTTTGTGGGCACGCCCGCCGACGTCGTGGTAAAATAAAATTACAAAAATAATAATGTTGCCTTCCCTACTACTACTAGTCTAGTGTGGGTGTTTTTTTTTCTCGTCATCTTTAAATACTGTCAATGTATTGTGAGCTTACATACGCATATCTATTTACTACGGCCTTATCGAAAAACCTTTTTTTTTAATTTTATTTTTTATCAGCCCTGTTTGTACAAACTGTCCCACTGCTGGGAACGGGCCATCTTCTCATTGTGAGAAGGGTTAGGCCATAGTCTGCTACGCTGGCCAAGTGCGGGTTGGCAGACTTCACACATCTTCAAGATCATTGAGAACTCTCAGACATGTAGGTTTCCTCACGATGTTTTCCTTCGCCGTTTGAAGTTGGCGGCAATCAACAATACGCACATAACTTCGAAAAGACAGAGGTGCGTGCCGTGGGATTCGAACCCAGGACCTGCGGATCGCAAGTCAGACGGTCTCACCACTAGGCTGCCGGAAACTTACGAACGAAAAACCTTACTTAACTTTAAACATCGTCAAGGAAGGTACCAAACGTCATGTCACTAAAACCAAGGGCTTAGGCTGCATGTATAGTCTGTCTGTCAAATATTTATTTAAGTTCTTCTCGGAAGTATAATCCGTGATCGGAAAAAACAGAAGCCCTATTCTGTAAGTGTTCCGAGAAAAATATAATCTCTGGTAGATCAAAACGAACGTGAAGGAAATTGACGATGGATTGATTATGTTACTCTTAGATGATTTACAATTGATTTCTAAGAATATTATATTCTGTCTGTACTGAGAATGGATTTCATAGTTGCAACAACCTGTGAAAAGATGAATGGGAAACGAAAATTCACTGTAAAAACTGTTACTTAATAACACGAGAACATTGAAATGAACAACTTTTTTATATTTATTAAATACATCTAGTTTGACCACCAACTCGCCTGACGGTAAGCGGTAGTGTAGCCGAAAATGTAGCACATAATTTAGAAGTTAACTATTTCATTCTAGCCTTAAAAAATTTAAGATAGTACTCATAGTACTCAAAAAAAAGTTCTAGTTCTAGGTCAACGGGAAGTACCCCATAGGTTTTGATTCCCTTGTGGGTGTCGAAATGTGCGTTTTTTACGACATATTCGGCTGTAACTTTTTTTATGAAAACTGTTTTTTTTTTAATTTTTCTTTCTGCAGCAAGATACTATGGATTTGCGTATATGGTTTTAATTTCAACACGATACCTTCACGCGTTCCCGAGATAAAGGTCTTGACACCCGGACGGACGGACAGACAGACGGACAACAAAGTGATCCTGAGTTCCGTTTTTTCTTTTGAGGTACGGAACCCTAAAAACAAACAATATGGCAGGAACTTACAAATCGTTGTGTACGAATTTTGGGCTTTTTATTAACGTTCAACTTTGACAGGTCTAAAGAACTGATTTATCTGCATCATTTTACCCAGAAGAAGTCCACTGCCAGATATCAACTTGCGCCATAGATTTCCAAAAAGAGCAACTTTCGCGCAGCTTGCATTCAGCCATTACCTTCCTGCCACTTGTGTGCGGTCGTCTATCCATCCTAGAGCTGGTCGTCTTTCGCTGCTTGCACCGATTCGTGGCCAACATTTTAGAACTTTTTGGCCCCCATTGGCCGTTAGTTTGACATTCTATTTGCCCTGTCAACTGACATTTACGGTTGTGACGAAAACAAACCTTGGCAAATTTACTGTTGTGAAAATAGGTCGTTGTGGATCCGGATTTCTAATCAAAAAGTGCAATAGTCCATGGCTATCGTGCTATCTGCAGTGATCATATTGTTATCACTTCGCGAATAATCATTATCAGCTGCAGTCAAATAACGATTGGCATCACCTCCCGCTCCCGCGCGGGGGATGTGCTCTGATGCATTGATTAACGTGCGACGGGCTTTACTGATTTCAAAATAGAAAGCATTCAATTCGACTGTATTTATTTACGATATTCTTTTCCCGCTAACTGAAGTTTTGACGGATTTATCGATAAGAAAAAAAAAATTAGGGTATCGTAACTCAAAATAAAAAAACGGAACCCTATCACTAGGATCACTTTGTTGTCCGTCTGTCTGTCCATCTGTCCGTCTGTCCGTCTGTCCGACCGTCCGGGTGTCAAGACCTTTATCTCGGAGACGCGTGAAGATATCGTGTAGAAATTAAAACTAAATACGCAGATCCATAGTATCTTGCTGCAGAAAGAAAAATCAATTTCTCAGTTTTCGTAAAAAAAAGTTACAGCCGAATATGTCGTAAAAAATGCACATTTCGACATTCACAAGGGATTCAAAACCTATGGGGTACTTCCCGTTGACCTAGAACTATAAAATTTGCCAAGAAGCATTGTGTTATAGTACATATATAGGAAAAAATGCGAAAACCAGACATTTTTTATTAAAGCACAAAAAAATAGTGACTTTATGCAAGGAATGAGGGTCCAAATTTTAAAGTGAATTAACCGTGTCATGTGTGTATCATAATTATGAAAGAGCTAAATTACCATAAGATAAAGCAGGTTTTTAAATATTTTTACGATGTTAATTTTTCGGTGTAAGAAGGAAAACATAAAAAAAATATGATTTCCACCTTTTATCTACTATAGTTTGTACGGAACCCTCGGTGGGCGAGTCTGACTCGCACTTGTCCATTTTTTTTTCAACTTTATCAATATTTTATTAATACTATGTTTAGTATTTATTTTTTGTTTTAATCTCTAATAACAAATAATAATTATTTTTTTTATTTTTCGCTTGTGGATGATGCTGTCTACCTGACAATTGTACGCCTAATCGGCTCAACACTATTTTAAGGGACTAAAATAATTTAAAAATTCTCGTGTTGCAAATAAATTATCTTTATGTTTTTTTTATCTTTATCTTCAAACATTTCTAAATAAATAAATCTGACTCTCACTGTTCTAATATCCCCCTCAGTGACCTTATTATGTTTAAATACCTATATCATATTATTAAAAATATTATGTTTAATTATTATGTTTATTAGCTGAAAGCATTGAGCACAGCCTTAAGGACAGACTATACAATTTCTGATAGTCTGATAGACACTAAAACTTTCCTTTTATCTGCAGAAACCATCAGCCGAATTCCACCTGCTGAACCATGGATGACCGCACGGTGGACCTGATCTTCGCAGGCTCTCTGAAGCTGCTGCCACCAGTCAGCTCCAAGATCGTGAGGATCTTCACCAGCTCTACCTTCACTGGTAAGCTAGCTTAAAATATCATCATCTTCATCTCAGCTATAAGTAGTCCACTGCTAGACATAGGCCTAAAAGGCCGATTGGAAGCGGCCTGCAACCAGAGCATCGTCTTCGACCTTCGTTCGTTGTCGAATTTATACATTTTACATGTCACATATATCTTAAATAATGTTAAATCAAGTCAAGAATTTGGGTCCATGGGGATCGGGAGCTCATCTCATTTTCAAAAATGTATCTGAGCGCCTGATTGATGCGACGCGTGACCAAAATGCTGGCGCGTATCTGGCCCAACGCATAAGCATTGCCATTCAACGTGGCAATGCGACAGTAGCGCATAGCGCAGTAGCATGCGGCAGTAGCATGCGGCGGTAGCATGCTGGGTACGCTGCCAACTGGTAGTGGGTTTGAGCATCTGGATTATCTTTAGCCCTTTATCGGTCTGGGTTAATCGATATGCTTTTTTTGTGTAGTAGTTAGTTGAGTCTGTATATTGTTTTGTTGTAAAGGCACTTGCCCGTTAAAAATAGTCAAGTCAATATCACATCATTTTACATGTATAATGATATTCGTTTAATGTTTTTTCTATATCTATCAACTTAAGAAAGTATTTGTTTCTACAAATTTGTAGACAGTTTAAACATTTCACATATGTCGGGATTTGAACTTATATTACTTGAAACAAATTCATAAATACTCAAGTGTGGGAAATCACTTCAAAAATATAAAATAGGTATTTATTTGTTTTTGGTAAAATTGTGATTAATACGGCTGCAGTCTACATTGTCTGTTGTCGCCATTGTCGTGAGAAAGCCCTCGAGCTAACCTTTCAGTCAACAGAGTTGTCTAAATAACAACCTGACATTTCCGTTGTTTTAGCGAAGGTTGGGGGTTAGGGATATATCGTGTGTTGTTCAGTGAAAATGTCAAATTTTAGCTACAAAACATGGTATGGCATTAGAGTCTGCTCCATGACCACGGCACGCTGAAATACGGCGTCGGGGCCGATACTGTTGCACGTCGCCGACGACATTAAACGATTTGACACCATGGCGCCGGCATTTCGCAGTTAGACAAAAGACAGCGACGATGCCATATGAATTGTTATATTATGGTAGAATAGAATATTGACTATATAGTGCACTATCGCAATAGGATAATTCTGTAAGGGTAGTGCTTCATGAACTACCCTTACAGAATTATCCTATTGGGATTGTAATAAATAAATAAAATAAAATAAAAAATATTACGGCATCTAACCACGGTTCTGACAACTTGGACAAAAATATTAAATTCTCGAATATTCTTTTTATAATTTTAATAAAAACAAAAAATATTAATAAATGTTTTACATACCCATATCCTCAGAGAAACGTTCCGATATTCCCATAGCTCGCATAGCTATAAAATTAATATATCTGGGTATCCTTGCATACTAGATTTTTCAATCGCTTATTTCTAACCGGAAAGAGATGCAATAAATTATTCGTTTATGCGCGGTTCTGCCATCATAAAAGTTACGAAGGAAAACATCGTAAAAAACCGATATGTCCGTGAACTGGCAATATCAAGGGCGTGCCGTGAGACGGTGAAAATAATGCTTACTGATTTTTCATTCACTTCTGTAAAAATTGACTGACTATAAACTGAAACAACCGACTTCAAAATACGCAATTTCGGTTACGACGACATATTTTTTGAGTTTTCTAAGCTTATACTTACTTGTTGAAGTCGATAAAAAGTGAAAGTAACTCTGTCTCTCTGTCTGTTTATTATTTTTCACGACATGTATGTCTGTATCTACGTCAGTTTAGTTCGAGTATTGTTATCTGCCACAAGGTGGATAGAGGATATCATACAAGTGGTAGGAAGATGCTGGATGCAAGCTGCTTCAAACCGGTCTTTTTGAAAATCCATGGGGAGAGGGTTAAGTCCAGCAGTGGACTTCTTATGGCTGAAATGATGACGATGATGATTGTTATCCATTAGACATAATAAAACTCGTTGTACTGTTAAAATATCGCAACAGGACTGCTAGAAATTTGCCGAATTACCACCCATTTCTCGTTGAAATGCCAACAATCCGTACTTAGCGATATCGGTCCACGTTCTTGATGCGTACTGCACAGAATGGAATTCTTTGGAGCCATCTCTATTGCCTGATATCTACAATCTTGGAATTTACAAGGCTAGATATCAGGCTAGCTAGCTTCTAAATCGACGAGCTCCATCCTCAACCGCACCGTCGCTCAACATCAGGCGAGTTCGTGATCAATCGTAAATCTATCTTGCGTAAAAAAACATATTTTGTGCGTCTACCAACTCACTTTTGAAGCTAATCTAGGTAAATATCGCTCGTACCTACTTATCTGGGGAGCGTCATTGAGGAGGCGTACTGGGAACTGATGAAATCATCCTTTGTGATCACTCACCGTGCGGTACGGTGCGCAAAAACATACTTTACGTACCTATAATATATTAGATTACCTGAAATTGACCCCTTGATTTTTTTCTTTTACCAATTTTTTTCTTTTTTGTTTATTTTCCTTTATGTTTGTTACCGCATGACTTCGTAATTTATAAACTGATTTCAAAAGTTATTTTTTGTTTGAAAATATAATATATAGGTACTTACTTTCAGATTGGTCCAATATAAATCTAAATTAAGTGACTAGTTAAATTTATGAACGTGAGATGATTTTAGTTTTTGAGCAATTCAGAGAATTTGAAGTCCAACTCGTGTCATTACCGTTGATGCGTGTGTGCACGAGTGTTCACGACAGTGGTCGAAGTGAGACCAAGGAACATTAATACTCACGAGAGTGAGACTAAACATGTGTCCCGCTGATTCCAAGGGACTCAGTAGGACTCAGGTAGCTCCAACTTTGAATTGCATCACGCGCCTTCCTCTAATAATTAGACGTAGATTGGTTTTCCCCCTTTTTTTTTAAGATGTAGATAAAGTTGTATTTCTTTTTCCCCGACTCTCCGATGCAAGCCTCAAGTAAGGTAATCACCCGACTCGTCTTCAGTCGTGACATGTCGGTCAACGCTGTTAGACACGTGTCGCGACTTTTGAACAGTGACAATGCTATCCTGTGTGTTTCGAAAGTGTAACACCAAGATATATAAGGCCAAGATACTAAAAGGTCTTAAGGATGTGGTCATAACCTCGAAAGTGCTGAGAACTGAGATTTGCCATTATTTTACTTCATATTCAATGAGTATAACTTCTCTATGGATAAAATCTCATTATCTTCCACTGTTTCAAACTGTCATTGCATACCTATCGACAGAATACAGTGAATAACTTGATTGTATCAATATTTCGAAGGCTACTTTATCACTTCTACAGACTTAAATAAATTTAATACTAAATACGTTTTATTTTCTGTCTGTACATGCATTACACAACGCATTGCCTAAGTATTTTAGGTTCGTTTAGCGCAGTAAAACGTTTAGTCTGGCTCTAAAACAAGGCCTCACCGAGGTAGTACACTACTTACTTCTGGCTAACATTCGACACACCTGCCTGTGTTACTACTTACATACTAGTTAGTATTACTTATTTGTCCTGGGTGACTGACTGACAGAAAACGTTTAAACCAATTGCTATAAAAGTTATGGTCTCTTAAATATAAAATCATCGTTAATATATATTAAGGGAGAAGACGCTGGTTCCCGAAATACAGTGTTAAACCAGTTTGGGAACCAGAGGCTTCAAGACTATCATGTATCCTCTTTTTTGTAACAAATCAATTATTTGATTTGATAGATTTGATATAAGCGTGGTCCACCCAAGAGGTGAAACTACGGGTGAAACTACGGGTAAACATAAAAAAATCTAGTGCCCTTGGTAGACGTATTCGTCAACAACTTCAAGAATGGAGTTCCCCACAGATTGGGGTGGGCACTATATGGGCGTTCGACATGACCTTCGTTATTTCCATTTTCATTTTGAGGTCCACCCGAAATTAGTCAGTTTGATTTTATTTTCGATTCCAAAGCTACTTAGTCCCGAGCGTTGAGTTAAAGTAGCTTGTCTGTCTATATTCTATAGGATTAATTTCAGCGAGTGTAGCAAGAGACGACCTAATTCTAATCTCTCCATTTCCAAGAAACATACATACATACCCACATACATATATACATACCCACATATATATATACATACACACTGAGGAGGCAATAAAACATAAATTGTGTAGTTGCGACTCAATGGCAAGCAAGCGGCAAGACCTACAAATTTGGATCGGCTTACCTTGAACTGGAGGAGTATAGGCACTTCGAACCTGGTAGTATTCTAAGGTTAATGCAGTCCTTCTTTGGAATACCGGTTGTGAATGTGTAAGTAAGGTTGGGATAAGTACAAAAGGGCCCAATGGTTCGAAGTGCTTTCGAGTATCGGACCCCTATTAAGATAAGATAGATACATACATACAATCGAAAAACGTAGCCCTCCTTCATACGTAGTCGGGTAACCTACTATTCTCAAGTCCATTATTCCCGAAACACGTGTAAGACTAGTTCCTACTCGTTTACGTCGGCTTATTAAATGCTGACTCACAAAACAAATTACCGCAGCAACTGATAAGTAGGTACACAAACGAAACACTTCGATTTAACTTCGCGAATATCCTCCAAAAATAACTAGATATCGTGTCGAAATGCAATTTGAAGAACCACCCCCTTGGCTTACCACCTACACTACAGAATATTACAGAGGGATACAAATATACATAGAGAATATACATACAATATAAATATACATATAGAGGGATACAAATACATTTATTAATAACTTTTAAGTTACAAGTCACAATGTAAATCAACATTAATATGAAATAATAATAAAGATTGTATTAAAATATATTGAAATATTCAATTCATTCAATGTCAAAAAGTTATATTAATCAAATTATATGTCCTATGATAAATCAAAATTACATTATAACAATATATCTACTATAGTTTGGGAGTTTCAAAAGTCATCTACATAGGTCATAAAAGAGTTTTTCGTCTCACTCATCAGTCGTCTCATTAGTTATTTATTCATGTCAAATTACAGTGTTAAAGAGAAACATTGAAAAAATAGAAAATTCTTTATTGTTTTACCAACTTCAAAAAGCAGGGGGTTAATGATTCGGTTGTATTTTGTTTTTTTTGTTACTGAGTAACTCCGTCATTTATAAACCGTATTAACTTATTTGTATAAGATATATTGGTACCATAGGAATGTTATCAAAACCGATTTATTAGTTTGTTACTTCGTTATAATTTCATAATGAAATTCTAGAAGTTTTCCATCTGTCGTTTTAGCTAGTCTTCGTATAGGGGTGGTATTGGTGTGGAGGGGATGAAATGAACAACTTTTAATTAAGCCTTATCAGATACTAGTCGATTATTGAAGAATTTAATTTGCGCCACATTTTTTGTGGTGTATTTTTGTGAAGAAAATTGAATTTGATAAATTATGCTGAAAAGATGAATAGCTTTTTTGTATTGAAGCACAAGTGTTTATTTTGAAAATGGAAACAGAAACTCTTTTATAACATCTGCGCAAATCTAATTAATTACCAAGTAGCTGAGAATAGCTGTAGTCATTTCAATTTGGCTATTTGCCAGTTTAACTTCCAGCGTTGGAGAAAAATTAAATTCTCAGATTTTTTACTTTACGGCACTTATCAATTGAATGAAAAAAATTTATTGAAATTTATTATTATTACCTCAGGATTAAATTGACACTGAAAAAGGGTAATGTGAATGTGTTTCTTTATGTGTTTTTTGTTGATGTGATAAGACTCGCTTATTTTTTACGAAAAAGTTCGTTGAATATTACGAAAAAGGACATGTTTTATTTTTGCGAGAGTCGTATTATTATTATTACAAAAAAAAAGACAAGGAAAGGAGTGAAAACAAATCAAACGACACCTCGCATATCAAAATCGGTCAAGCCGTTTAGGCCGTAGGTGCTCATACATAGGTACCTATACATTCGAAAAACATAACTCTCCTACTTTTGCAGTCGGGTAATAAACTTTCACCCACATCACTTTCACCTTCAGACAATGTGGTAGAAGACATCACGCAAGCTTTAAATAGGTGACTATCAAGCCTATTTCTAGCTCGTCGCGTGACACGAAGTCGTAGTTTACAATGTACTGTTGCTGCGGTGTGGATCCGCCCTAATTCATTTTATGTAGGCGGCTTCTTTGTTCGCGCTGGTGATAGCAAACTGATAACAGTGTTTGAGATGTTTCGGTTTGTCTTTACTAGTCTTTATGGGTTGTTAGCTGCAGCCTGCAGTTTTATTTATGCCGTAATAGGTGCTGGACCACCAACTCACGTAATTTTAACGTTCTTGATGCGTACTGCACAGGAATGTAACTCCCTGTCGCCATTCTCATTTCCAGAGAGATACAATATTGGATTTTTTAAGGCATCTTCGGACAACATCGCTTATCAGGCTACTTGGTGGTCAAACCTATATATATTTATTGTAAAAAAAATAATTGAATGGATTTATTAAAAAAACGTGACTTTCTAGGTCTAAATCTAGAAAACATTACAAAAATGAATATAATTCTGTTAATATTTCGTTCTTTGAATAACACTGCTACTTAACATCAGGTAAGCTGGGATACTTCAGAGGTTGTAGTTCGACCATCGTCCGCGTCACTCCCGCATACCAACATTTTTGAAAATATAAAATGACTGCTCGATAAAAAAAACGTTTAGGAAACTAGAAACAATAATTTCAATTTGATTCAAGTTAATTTTCATACACAAAAAACATTTTTCCTTAATAATTCCTATAAATGATTTTTTATGTAAGTATGCTAACTTGGATCAAATTCAATTTTTTGTCATTTTGTGATTTTTTTCTAGTTTCCTAAACACGATTTTTTTATAAGATCATTCAGTGATTTTATATCTTAAAAAATGTGGGTATGCGCGATCGAGACGGACAATGTTTGAACTACAGACCCTTTAACATCAAGCGTCAGGCAATACGAATCCAGCCAAAAAAAAGCATTTGGAGTAGGTAGTCGCAATATCCACGAATGGTGTTTTGTTATCTACATTCCTAACCATGTGTAGAAAAGCTCAGTTTGAATATTAAGTACGTATTCTCACGACCTAGTTCTTTGTGTCGTCGCGCCGCATTAGCGTCATATTGCGGATTTTTTTAGACATCAATAGGCATTAAAGTAAAAAAATATATAAACAAAATGCATGTGGTTAAAAATATAATAGACTTTATTATTCCACTTTCAAAACGCAGTGAAAAAATTGTTAGTCTTAGAATCAGACCGATAAAGCGTGGGACTGAAAAGTCCGATTCACAAGCACATTACGCGAGTAGAAAAGAGATAGCGATAAATGTAAAAATGAAACCATTATATAGATACAGAGAAATATATATGAATACGCTTCCTTTACCGTTAGATATAATCTGGGTGTTCTTAAATTGTGAGTGAATTGGTTTCTTCTAGATAAGCGCGCTCCATCGTAGACCGCAACGTCGCTTAACATATGGCGAGTTGGCGGTCAAGCACAAATCTATTACTACATAAAAAATATATAAAAATACATTACAATAATAAGATAATTTATTTGTATAAGACATGAGATAAATTTACACACAATTGACATACAATTGACATATTGATGTTATTCAGTGGATATGGTCACTTCAAGTCATGGTTTGCCTTCGCTAAAAGGCGTACAAAATTTTAGAGATGGCATAATACCAGTAATTTTTTTTTAATACAGTCGGATACAGAATAAAAGAAATAAACATAATTAATATAGTTTACAAAACTGAAAATAAAATTAAAAAACAAACTATTTGATCGATTATGATGAAATTTCTGTAGGACCAGTCTTTCAGTTAAAAAAGGTTTTCAAATAGTTTTATAAATAAGTTAACAAACATTTAAAAAATCCAACCGAATGGAGAACATCCTCATTTGAAGTCGGTTAAATACAGCATTATTTTTAAAATCTACTTTTAAATTTTAGGTATTGGGCCTCATGGCTCAGTGGTAGTAATCACGACAGGCCTCATGGCTCAGTGGTAATATGACTGCTTCCTGAGCTATAAGGTCGTGGGATCGATCCCCACCCAGGGCAAACATTTGTGTGATGAGCATGGATGTTTGTTCTGTGCCTGGGTGTTTCTATGTATCATAAGTATGTATTTACGAAAAAAAAAGGATATATGTATTCTATCAACCATCTAGTTTCCATAGTACAAGCTTTGCTTAGTTTGGGCTAGATGGCGTTGTGTAAAATGTCCACAAATATTTATTTATTATTTATATTTATTTAATTAGTCAGAAAGGTACATATTATTCACAATCAATTATTACTAATTGAACGTCACAAATACGATATTAAATAATAAATAGTTATAATCTACGTCATACATCATTGGTCTCCAAGTGGTATCTCCAAAATGATGATGATGATTGCTCTTTCTGTCACCAGACACCACGATGGAGCGGAACACGCTGATGGCGAAATGTTACCCCAGGATCAAGGACTACTGCAGGGAGAAGCACGGCCTTGAGTTCCAGGTAAGTTACCCTTATTTACCTTTTTACCTGACTGCCGAAGAAGGAGAGTAACGTTTTCAGCCGTTTGTTTGTTTCCTCCTGTTGTATAGACGGCTTCACAGGTTTCGATGTGTTAAGTGTCATTAACATAGTGGATTCATTATCATTTGAGTCCTATAGTCCGAGTCACCACTGAGGTACGATGGCGAAATTTTGGAACTAAATTTGAAAGGCCTGCAGTTGTCCGCCGGAACACAAAATATCGTATAAGTATAGAAGGAATGCGATTTGAGTGCCATCTAGTTTGCCACTTTAGTTGTATATGGTACCTCTATGACTTGCATGGTGGAGCGGTCTCTAGTACATCAGGTTCTGTCGTGTATTTGCCATTTCACCTGCGGCAAAATAGGTACAGAACTGGCAAGTAGAACCGGCAAATTATACTAAACAACTATACTATACTGGCCACTCAGTCTATATGAACTTAGGCTAAGGCCGCACTACGGTTAAACCGCAGCGGTTTTTAACTGCGTGAGCTTATGAAACAGGAAAACGAATACAAGCGGCCGCACTTGCGGTGTTTCCCCGCGATTGATTTAGTACCGTCTTGAGCGGTTTCGCGGTTTATAGCGGTTACCGCTCGCGGGAATAAACCGTAGTGCGGCCTAGGCCTTACTTATGTATACTATACGAAACTGCAGAGTTCCTATGGTATGTTTTTCTTTTATTTATTGTTTATTAAGATCAACAAACAGTACACAACAAAGTTTAGGGTTAATACAGTAATCGTTAAGAAATATAGTTCGATGATGTACCAGCAACGCTGACCACGGATTACGTAGTAAGTTTGCTATAAAAGCGCAGCATAAGGATTGTAGTCAGTAGTAAATTTTTAAACATAATTTTGTGTACATCTGATTTATTTAATCTATGGATTTTAAAATAAATAAAAATTATGATGTTGAGGTGTATGGACCTAATAAGTCGGAAAAGAAAAAACTAACTAGGTAGTACTACACATTATGATTGAAAGGAAAGAAAGATGGATTATGAACTGTAAAGAGACTAGAATACGCAAAACGTTTGGCCACCGTGTACGTCATGACCAATTCATGAAAAATATCATAGATGGGTAGATTGAGGTACAGAAGAGGCGAGTAAGGCCAATAAAAGCATTCGTGAAGCAAATAAAAATAAATGTCAATATCATATTATCGTACAGAGAGGTAAAGACCCTGGTGGAATACAGAGGAATATGTAAGTTAGTCCACCGACAAGAGCCATGCTTTTAAATATATGGAATGAATGAATGAAGAAAGCGTCAACGTTTCATGGTGGATATTCCAAAAACCCGAATGAAACGCTTTAATGCTTTTTGATTATTATTTTTTGAGTAAGAAATATATTCTGGGTGTCTTTATATCGTGAGTGAATTGGTTTCTTCTAGGTAAGCGCGCTCCATGATAGAACGCAATGTCGCTTAACATTAAGCGAGTAAGCGGTCAAGCGCAAACCTATTACTACATAAAAAATATGGGTTCTATGAATGTTTTAATTATGTACAAAAAGGTTATTATTATATTATAGTATGATTTGTTACTTCACATATAATTTCTGCTTCTCTACCGTAGCCCGCACCAGCTCAGCACTCGGTTGCTTGAGGTCATACGCCAGCCCCAACATAGCACAAAGTCTAATAAAGTATGCAGAATAGTTGGTGAAGTCCATGAATTCAGTTGAACGGTAGTCATTGGGGAAAGTATGATGGTAGTTGTGGTCCCCTTCGCCTGGGGCGATTATTGAAACTAACAAGTTCCGTGTTGGCTTTATGTTCCTGTAACCAGAAATGAAAGAAATGGATTGTGTAACAAGGCAACGAACTGCTATTGTTATGGTGAAGGAATTTATTAGATTCAGAGCGTAGCGAAGGATTTTAAAGTCGAATCCTAAGCGTAGTGAGGGACTTTGTAGTAAATAGTGATAGAAAACTAATATTTCACTCACTTATTATAGGGCCTGTAACCATACATGTGAGCGAAGCTGTTGATCGACAGTTCACCATGAAAGACTGCCAGAACTCTGATGAAGCACTGCCACGCCACGGCGCACTGCCATGTCTCGTTCCAAAGCAGGATAGGAATAAGGGGTGGGAGAATGAAGCCAAACACCAGACTCAGCCAGCCAGAATACCTGCAACAAAACATAATTAGAAATGAATGGAACAAATTGTCAATTTTCTTATTTCCTGGGAGGTGCAGTTTGGAACTTTTCAAGGTCAAAGTGAATAGGCGTTTTCTAAGGCTACCAGCTTCAGATTAATGAAACATATTGTCAATTTCTATCAGGAAACAACAGAGTCTGTTCGGGAAAATAACTAATGTGGCATTGAGGCACACAGTTGTCCTTATTTCATTTGTTTGTTTCACTAGCAAAACGAGACAGAGATAGACGAGATAGAGTCAATTCTCATTAATTTTGCCAGAATTTTTTATTTCTAAAACATACGAACTTCCAATACCATCATCAAAAATGCGGCATGATGAATACTTAACTGTGGCTTTTTGTGCCTGATTTTAACGATTCCTAGGACATTAAATGAAGAGACATGCAGGACTAGTCTTATTACCTTATTGCCATAATTGAGGAAAAACTAAAATCTCAAAGTTAATATAAAGACTGTAAATAATGTACTACTGGTTAGAAAACCCAAATTTTCGCCAATTTCAGCAGTTTCAATTCTACATACTTAAAATATAAACGGTTTTCGTGTCGCAGCAGAGTAATCTGATTTATCTACCTTCTCTCGAACATAGCAACTGGGTCATTTTCAATATCGCTCATGTCGATCAGCTTGCCTTTCTCGATGACGAGGGGGTTCTTCTTCATGCAGAGCCAGCCGAGGTGCGCGAACCAGAAGCCTCGGGTGGAGTCGTGAGGGTCGGCCGCCGTGTCACTGCATTTGTGGTGAACACGGTGGTCACGTACCCATTCATATATTGAATTCTAAAAGATACTATACATTAACACTTTCATTTTAACACACCATGTTATGTATGTGACGCATACACATGAATGCAGTCAGATATAAGATAGATAGATATAATCAAATTTTGATTGGGTCCATTTCCAATACTTTACAAAACAATCACAAATATCACTCAGAAAAATACCAATAGTTATTATATGTGTAGGATGCTAGGAGTGCCAGACGTTCGCATCTGCTGCAGACTGCTGGGTAGCGGGGAGGTGGTAACCTCTGGTGGTCTGCTGTCGCGGAAGCCAAGACAACCTATCGAGGCAAACGCCTACCAGGAGTCGGCGTAGACTTTGTTTCGTTTGTTGTTGGAACAGCGGGACTGTGGTGTTCCGCAGCGAAGATATTTGCTAAGAGTAATCTAAGCACTAAGCAATAGTCGTTGATAACATATAACTTGAGATGTGGGGCAAACCCCTATTCCGTAACAAGTGGATTATTTACTTAAGACGATACCTCGCACGATGTTCACGGGCGAACTGGGTAAATGATTGAGAGTGATAGAACTATGCGATAGCAACGTAAATAGACAGAGAAAGGAAACATGCAACATGCTCGAAAAAAATAACGTATGCGCCAAACTAAATAAAAAAATAATTAAAGATTAAATTTTATGTTTCTTTAAAAACTGATTTCGAATTAATGTTTAGTAAGATATGATCTACATTCTTCATTATTTTAATGTGACAAAAAGTACATGACACAACATACTACGACACAAAATTCATAAAATGTTATTTTTAGAGGTAAGTTCTGTTTTTTTTTTCTATCGATGAAAGTTACTTGTTTTGTGTTTCTGTCTTCGGATTAATGGAGGTAATATAGTCAACAAACACATATAAAAAAGCTGAATTATTCAAGCAAGTATTCTTAAAATAAAATTAACATAAAATTTTTGTTTAATTACCAGGTAGCATCTTAAATTAAGTATATTGACAATCAAAATGAAACCCTTCGTATTCTACAAATAAAAACACATACAAAGTTTAATCATAGAAGATATCAATAGTATATGGTTTCATTAAGAGGGTACCTATAACTTGCAAAGGAGAATATGCACTAGATTTTTTTTAATGTTTTAATAGGTATGCGCTTGACCGCCAACTCGCCTGATGATTGACGTTGCGGTTTATGATGGAGCGCGCTGACCTAAAGGAAACCAATTCACTTGCGATTTAAAGACACCCAGATCATATCTATCGGGAACGACCTACTCAGAAAAAAGTAAGATTGCTATTCTGCAATGGATATGCTTCGCTTATTCGGTCAATAAAATATTTCTTTTCTTACCTGTCCGGTACTAGAAAAAGCCAACATGAGGTATATCCTTATTGGAAGCGAAGCTTTGTAACTTCTGTGCGTCCACAGCCGATGAGCTCCAGCGGTGATGCCGGACCCAGAAAACGTGTACGTCCAACAAGCTGAAATCAAATCACAAATCCGTACTCGGCGATATCGGTCTACGTTCTTGATGCGTACTGCACAGGATTGGAATTATTTGCCCCCATCTCCGTTTCCTGAGAACTATCTTGGAATTTTTAAGGCTAAATTGAATAAAAATCTTCTAAATAGACGAGCTCCATCCTCGACCATACCGTTTCTTACCATCAGGCGAGTTGGTTAATCGTAGATCTATCTAATATAAAAAAATAAGCGGCCAAGACCGTGTCGAGAAATGCATATAGTAAGGTTCCGTAGCTAATGCTGTAATCTAAAAGAAAACTACTTGGCAAGTATTACGTGTTTAGACTACTTTGCGAAGAAGTCAATGACCTCTGTACTATAATGACTTTTATAAAGTCTCGTTTTAACTTCGAAAAGTTATATTCGTGTTGTGTTCAAAAGTGTGTAGTGTGAGTAGTGTTCAAAACAATTTTCATTGGAAGTATTTGATATGGTTATCTAATCATGAATTTTTTCGAATAGCTTAAAAATTCCGAGAGGAGACATATTTTTTAACTTTTAGCGGACTATATTTCACACACATCACATCTGAGATAAAAAATAATACCTTATCCTTATTTTAAGACACCTAGTCAATGGTACAACACGATAGCGTGAGGTCGATAAAAAAACATCACTTTATTAGTATAAAATGCCACCACTATTTTTCTTTTTTTTTAAACATTTCTTCGGTACTTATTAGCGGTTTGTTGGCTGTTAGTTTCTGAGAAAAATGACTGTCATATGGACAGACAGACATGGCAAAATTACAAGGGTTCCTCGTAGTTACTACGGAGCTCTAAAGAAAATAAATAGTTAATGGGTACCTTGCCCCAAGGCTGCACGCGCGAGGGACTTCTCGCCCACAGAATATTTTTTACTACGCTTTTATTAGGTCTACCTGTATGTAACTAACTATGTAATGAAATCTAAGGTATCTAATTTAACCATCTTCCAAGGATCGTAGCGTCATGAAAATTGGCAGATGTATGTAGTTCTGATGACAATACAATAATATGGTACTGTCGAACTGATCTGATGATGGAGCCGGAAGATATGAACTAGAACTTCATGATGGAACATCGTATCATAGCTGTGTTTGGATTTGTTAGAAAAGTCTTGTAATGAACTTTGACCACAATAATTTGTAGCGTGTTTTTTAGTTTTTTAAACTGTAATTTATTTACTATATACTTGGTAATATCAAGTAAATAATTGTATTTAAAATGACCAAATGATGAAATGATACAATGGCTTCAGACCCCCTCGAATATATGTTATAATTATAAGTAGGTATATATATATTTTTATTGTTCCTTACCTAAACTTCCTTATTTAAATCGGTTAAAGATCTATAAATGGGTAACTTAACCAATTAATCAATTGCTCTTTGCACACTTACCAAATATCAAACTTTGCCATTTTGCAGGAAATGCGTATAAATAACTCCAATAAAACCCAATAACGTGAAACAAACTAAGAATGAAGAACGTACTCCATTTTATTTTTGATTTAAAACCTAGTAGTTTTTCAAAACTCGCTAGTGACTCTGAGATATTATGATTTCCTGAAGTAAGCCACATTACTATTTTTTTCACCAACCACTGCGAAGCAAATAAGACAATCGAATAAAGAAACAGGCTTTATATTATTTCACGTGACGTATTTAAACACTTCAACTGCCGAAACAATTCAATACTTTCTTTTTGTACGATGGCGGTCCGAAACGGCCCGCCAAACAAAAAGAAAAAATTACAAAATCACGCATTTCTCTATGGCAATAAAAAAAAACATTGTAAATTTAAATTAACAGTTAACATAAACACAACAATGAATTATTTGTACGAGATGACCACGATAACTAAATATAAATAAAGATTTAGGAAAAAATATTTTTTGTGACAACATACAACGCACCTAACTAAATTGTATAATTTATTTTTAATACCTACTAATAATATGTTTACTGAAACTAAAAAAATTACAAAATCACGCATTTCTCTATGGCAATAAAAAAAAACATTGTAAATTTAAATTAACAGTTAACATAAACACAACAATGCATTATTTGTACGAGATGACCACGATAACATTTAAATAAAGATTTAGGAAAGAAAATTATTAGCATTCAGAAATCAGATTTAGCAAATAATAATTATTCGATGACGATTCACTGGACAATGGCCTCTGCAATAGGATTCCCTGTATTGCAGAGACCAGTTCTTTTCTCAGTTTATTTCTCAATAATTTATTGCCTTAGTAATTAAGCTATCTCAAATGAGAATTAACATATTTTCTAAGTAATCTAATATATTTTTTTATAGTTTAAATACTTTTTATATATTAAATTCTTTGAACACTACTTATACTTTTACTATAAATGGAAGATAATAGAAGTATAAGACTGTGAATAACTCATAATATTGTACGCCCGAAATGGGTAGACTGTGATACCAAGCTAATTTATGACACCTTAATGTACCAATTTATTGCAATAAAAAAATCTGATTCTGATTCTGATTCCTGAAACCCCTGTGACTAGGTTTTACGTGTGAAATCATAATAAACTTTACATAAATCGAAAGTACAAAATAAAGACATCTTAGACACTAATTAAATACAATACTTGGGCTTTATTGGATAATAATATTATATAAGTGAAGTTTGTTATATTTACAATATCAAACGGCTGATCCAATCGTTATGAAATTTAGTATAAAGATAACGGTGGACGTGGAGACGGACATAGGCTACTTATCATCATCACCGTATTTCATTACTAATAATTTTTATATGAGATTAAAATAATTAATTGACAGATGTGATAAATACATTAGGATAAGAGAACAGAACTACATTTAAAAATAATAATAAAAAACTACATCTGCATATTTTTATTATTTATTTATTTATTTTGTATTTATTTATTTCATTAATGCGCTATCTTTACAGGTATCCTATTGCGACAGTGCAAGTCAACATAGCCTATTATTTGAACGCCCTAGGTAACAACTAACTAACTAAACTTGATTGTGTTCCTAAATATGACTAAGAAAGGTTGATTATTTAGCATGAGCGTGGAAAACATAAGATATAATTATATTGCACTCATTCAGGGTAACCAGGGTAATCAGGGTAATTGCAACCTAAAAACCGGCAGGCCGATTCTGTACGATTTGAAGTCAACGTGTTAATGGCTCCGTTAATTTAATTATTTTTTTTAATAATTTAAATTTAAATGAATATGTATTGGCGAAAAAAAATATTTTAATTCCATTGTGTATTTGTTGTAATAATATCGAATTATCGTTCAGGTTCACGAGTGACAAAAGGTGCAGTGACCCGAAATTAATATTTATTATTTTATATTATTTTATATTTATATTACATATTTTATCAGTCATCTGTGTCCCATAGTACATGCTTCGCTTAGTTTGGGTTTGGATGATGTTGAGTGAAAATGTCCTCCAATATTAAAAAAAGAAAAAAGATATGAGATAAAGAATTGTGGGATATGCTTCCTGAGTGGATTTTTCCCGATGGATACAATCTTGGTGTGTGAATTGGTTTCTTCTAAGTAAGCGCGCTCCATAAGCCAACATCGCTTAACATAAGGCGAGTTGGCGGTTAAGCGCAAACCTATCTTGTATAAAAATAAGAAAAAACAAGTAATAGAACCGGAAGTTTAAATTCAAAGTTATAGCCAAGGTTTCTGGGTTAGGTACCAGTTTACCACAGTCGACTGTAACTTCGTAAAAGTAAACTGCTTTCCAATACTTGCTAAATTGGCATAAATCAGGAGCGCACGAATCGATAGCAATTTGTATGTAAATTACTTAAGACTTTGTTTCAGTTCGAAAGACTTTGCGAATCAAATAAGAGCTGCACTGGTCTAGGCTCATTACCGTCGCAAATAGCAATGGATCAATTATTTCTGAGTTTACACTAATGAGATATTAAGATTTTGTCCCACAACCGACCATGGAACAACTAGCTGATTATATATTATTTAAAATAAAACCGGACAAGTGCGACAACTCGCCTATCGAGGGTTCCGTACAAACTATACTCTGTCCAACGAAACGAGCTAATAGGGAAATCAAGCGCTGAACGTCATTGGTCGGAGATAAAGGGACTCAGGGCGCGAACACGTTGCGAACAAATATCAGTCCGTATATAGTACATTACTCTTTGATCAGTCCTATTCTGTCTCTCAAGCGGTGTGGACGTGTGATGAGGTACTTAATTCAGTATATTCACAGCTTTTGATTGTATGTTGACCCGGCATGATTGTGCTGCATGTACTTAGAAAAAAAACGTCGTTTGTAAAATAACATATCAAATATTCGACAAAAATTTCAATTTAATCCAAATTAATTTTCATAGAAAAAAAAACATTTTTAGAAATTATTAACGTAAAAATAATTTTTATGTATTGACTTGGATCATATTAAAAATTTTGTGGTCTAATTTGTGATATTATTTTCAAGTTTAAAAAACGTCATTTTTTTATAAGTTCATTCATTCATTTCATATCTTCAAAAATGTGGGTATGCGCGTGCGAGATGGACGATGGTCGGTCCATGGTCTCTTAATATTTTAACTTCATTGACTGACTGTAACTTAAATATTTATAGTTTAGATAATTATGGGATAATTTTGATTGTTTTACACAATGAAGTATCTACAAATTTATAGACATTTAAAAAATTACACACATCCAATGTTGAATTAGGTATACGAATATTCATAGAAAACCGATCAAAGACCTATTTAAATATCTCACAGGTATCAAAATCAATAAAACATATTTTATTGCGATTTGCCAAAATTTTCGACTGGAACTCATATTTCTCAGTGTTGCCATAAAAAAATATGCCTTCCGCCGAGCCCTGTTCGAATCTTCATTTGGCTTGCGGGCGTGGCTATTGCGTGGAGCTTGATTTATTTTTATTTTTGGCGGGTTTCGAAAACTTTTTGGCAAGTTATGAGCGAATTCAGTATTCATTTGTTCATTGCTACCTACATGTACAGACTGAGCATAACATACACTGTTAAGGCGTTGCAAACATACCTAAGTCTTTTAAATGAATCTTATATTGTTTTTATTATTTGAAGGAAAAAAAATATTGTAATTTGAACTTCCCGCCGCATGCGTATCATATCTACTTAATAAATTTCTTCTAGGTCCACATGCTCCATCCTCGTCCAACCACTACTTCCTGTCTGAAGTCTGTAGTTAAATGTAGATTTATCTTGAATAACGAATAACTATAGGCGAAAACTTGTAATTAGCCTCGTAATTTATATAAATGTATAGTGTATTTAAGTATTTAGGCTGTAAGTTTTCCTAAAAATAAAAAAAAATAAAAAAAAATAAAAATAAAAAATGAATACTAGCTGCGCCCCGTGGTGTTACCCGCAGTTTTACATAGATTATATCAAAGGAGATATTATTTTTCGGGATAAAAAGTAGCCTATGTGATAATCCAGGGTGTCAGCTACATCCGCACCAAATTTCATAAAAATCGGTTTATCCGTTTGAGCGTGAAGAAGCAACGAACATACAAACACACTCACAAACATTCGCGTTTATAATAATAGTTTGATATAATTGAAAAGTCAATTTCTCCGGTTGAAATCCGGTAAAAGGACTGATTATTTTTCCTGTTAAAACAGACTTAGACTATTCATTCCTTAACGCCTCCTTTTGATACCTGTCTCATAATAATCCCAGAGTCCCGACACTTTCCCGGAAACGAAATGAAATTTAATTCAGCTCTCGGCCACGTTCGGGTTTCGGAATGTCTGCCTAACTTCTGGGAAAATTTCAAATAAAGTATTGTCACTTCTTTGGAATTGTATTTTATTATTATTTTTAGGAACTTCGTCGATAAAAAAGACAAAAGTTACTGACGGAAAAGTGATTATCATAAAATAGTTTTATTTATTAGTTGATAATAGAATAAGTACTTTATTGTAACAAAAACAAACCATATTAAACAAAGTATGTTTTTTGGTTACGACCAGCTCGGAATAATGGTAGATTGAAAAAGTTAGTAAAAGTGTGTAAAACTTGAGCTCACTGAATAACATACACCATCGAGCGTATTATACATGACTCTATAGACTCATCCACTTCATTCATCACTTTAAATAAAGTGAAACGTGTATCATTTCATGTTACATTCCATTCCTTTGCAATGAAAAGGAATGGAATTATTTGTCATCATCTCTGTTTCCTGAGAACTACAATCTTGTAATTTTCAAGGCTAGAGTGAATAGATATCTTCTAGATCGACGAGTTTCGTCCTCGGCTACACCGTCGGTTAACGTCGAGCAAGTTGGTGATCTATCGCATCTGTAGGTTGTGGTTGTGGGTTCGACCCTTATGTATTTACAAAAAAAAAGTATTGTAAATATTGTACTCTATCAGCCATATGGTACCCATAGTACAAGCTTTGCTTAGTTTGGGGCTAGACGGTGTTGTGTGAATATGTCCTCCAATATTATATAGTTTTCTATTATTAATATACTCACTTTTATATTCACTTTTCACACCTACTGCGAGATAATTCTCGCAGTAGGTGTGAAAAGTGGAGTAAACGTAGGTATTAGGGATAAAAGTGTTTTTGTCTTGGGCGAGCATGAATCCTTCGTTACCCTTCGGATTCCTACGCTCGGTAGTCAACCCCAGAATCCTACGTAGCACTCGGCTCAATATGTTGCCCGTGTCATAAAACATTAAATACTTTTTCCCCTTGGTGCAGAATCTACTAAAATCTTATATATTATTATATTAACATTAGTTTTTAGGTGTATTATTACTGATAATAACAGTAATTATATTCGTAAATTTTGAATATATTAATTGAATGTACTCGTTAGGTATACTTAATTATTGTTTAATTTCGAATTCATTGAATAAGACTATAAAATGAAATAAGAAAGTGACACAATACATTTTCTTTTATTTATGAAGTATATTGTATAAATTTTACATTTTATTAAAATACTTTAGTATAGTAATCATACATTATTAATTATTATGTAATTGCTGAATGAATGAATTAATTAATTGTCACGACGTCGTAGGTATGAGGTATAGAAGGTTCTTACGACTTTATTTCAAAAATAATACCCGTACAGCAATAATATAAATTTGCATTACGTTTAATTATTGAATAAATTTGAATTGTGGCAACACTTAAGAACTTCCAGTAAAACTTTATTACCAATAGTTTAAGGTAAAATCCCGAAATATATTTAAATCATTATTAATCTTGAATTTTTATTAGCATTAACTCGGTAGATCTTCGTTTTTACATCAGTCATGGTAAATTCACGCGTCCGAGCATTGTCTTACATTTGCGGAAAACTTTCAAATAAATTCCTAATAATTATGTCGGCGTTACAACAGTGAGAGATACTTAGCGATAGCGTTTCGGAGACGGAGAATACAAGGAAATTCCTTAAATACATCAAATCATTTTAAACCTAGGTCGGTATGGATTGACTTGTAGTTCTAATATAAACAGTAGACTTCGTTACTACATACTTTTTTTGCATCAATTTGTTCAGTCTATAAATGATATCTTGTTATTGTAGTAATTCGCCTCAAACAGTTTTTTTTTATTCTAAAATAGGCTTGCGCTTGACCGCTAACTCGCCTGATGGAGGTCTACGGTAGAGCGCGCTAGCCTAGAAAGAACCTATTCACTCGCGATTTGAAGACGCCCAGATAATATCCATTCAGGAAGCGTATTCCACATCTCTGCGGTACGCACAATAAAAATGGAGCCAACGCGTTTTGTTGGAGTTTTTTGTATATCCACCATAAAACGATATCGCTCCGTTCCCTATACATGCAGAACTCGCGCACGGTGTCAACAGTGTGATCTGTGTTGAGGATGAGATTTTATTAATTTGAGGACCGAGAAGTTCGGATATTTCTTAATTTCAATTGCCTCAGCTAACATCCTTGGAACATAACGCGTCTCCAGCCAAGAGTTGAGGATTATCAACACAGATGTAGTAGTTAAACGTACATAGCACGTATAACTGAATTGATGGCCGATGGGGCCGAAAGGTTCTCGAGTGGAGAACACGTACCGGCGAGCGCAGCGTAGGACGACCAGCCACGAGATGGACAGATGATCTCATACAAGTGGCGGGAAGACGCTGGATGCAAGCCGCTTCCAATCGGTCTTTTTGGAAAGCCATGGGGGAGGCCTATATCCAGCAGTGGACTTCTTATGGCTGAGATGATGATGATGATGATGTAGTAGTTAAGCTTATCTAGTGCATGCTTACACACCGCAGACCTGTTAGTGTCACTTTTTTATATCAATAAGTTTTATAGCAATAATTTCCTTCACCAGAGTCCCGGTGCTACTCTTTGTCTGCCCAATGTATGATATTTCCCGTAAAAACATTATGATATTACGTCAAAATTAAACAATGATAACATTATACAGTTGTTGCCATTGTTCCATTTTCATAAGCCAATGACATCCGAGGGGACATTTGCAATTGAAAGTGTGAAATAATAACATATTACCTTTTCCTCATTGTAATAACTTTTAAAGTTGGAGAGCTGATACTCTAGGGGGATAAAACCAGGTTTTCGGAGAATGCGAATGTTACAAATTAGTTAGATAAAAAAAAAATTGAATCAGGCGTTACTTTGCGGAAATTCATATTCAAAAACTTAAATCTAACTTATATAGTATCTAGTATGTTTCCGCTTCGAGGTCTTCAAGCTGGTACTCTTGTCGACACGTGTTTCAACCTCTTCACGAGGTATCCTCAGGATGTCTTGACTCTTCGAGCTCTTGCTCTTGATTCTCCAAGGGCTCGAAGAGTCAAGACGTCCTGAAGATGCGTCGTGAAGAGGTGAAACACTTGTCGATAATAGTACCAGCTTGAAAACATCGAAGCCGCCCAGAGTACCAGCTAGAAGACAACGAAGCAAAATAGTACCAATTTGAAGACTTAAGTAGACAAGAGTATCAGCTTGAAGACCTCGAAGCGGAAACACACTAGATATATAAGTTACATTTAAGTTTTTGAATATGAATTTCCGCAAAGTATCGCCTGATTCAATAAAATTGTTGAAGACCTCATACAAGCGGCAGGAAGTCACTGGATGCAAGCCACTTCCATTAGGTCCATATCCAGCAGTAGACTTCTTGTGGCTGAGATGATGATGATGATAATGAATAATTTTTGATAGTACCGGGTTGGTAACCTCTGGTTCCTGCTCCCCAAATAGGAGCCGGTTTATTCGTAAACATTACTAGTTAGTCCGGCTATATCAGGCGACGGAAGCTGGTGCAATGATCCTATATGTAAGGGTGGGCGCACACGACTACTTACAATTATAACTTTTTTAAAGTGCCTTTATTAACTACTACAAAACAAAATACAAACAGTACATACATATCTAACTACACAACAAGGATAAGTTTAGAAAACTCAAAAACCCGACAAAAAAAATCGACTGAACAAAAAATCTCTTTTCAAACAAAAAAACTGGATCAAAATCAGTCCATCCGTTTGAGAGTTACGTTACCACAGACAGATACACACGTCAAATTTATAACACGCCTCTTTTTAGGTCGGGGGTGAAAAAGCAAATCTATTACCCCAAACCTATCTAAACTCAAACCCACTACCAGTTAGCATCGTACCCAAGATACTAGCAGCATTACCACGTTGAATGACAATGCTTATCCACTGGGCCAGATACGCACCAGCATTTTGGTCACGCGTCGCGTCGATCAGGCGCTCATATCTGTCCGTCCGTACGGTTGTCAAGACCTTTATCTCGGGAACGCGAGAAGGTATCGAGTTGAAATTAAAACCATATACGCAGATCCATAGTATCTTGCTGCAGAAAAAATATAGTTTCTATGTTTTCGTTAAAAAAAGTTACAGCCGAATATATCGTAAAAAACGCACATTTCGACACTCACAAGGGAATCAAAACCTATGGGGTACTTCCCGTTGACCTAGAACAATGAAATTTGGCAATAAGCATTGTGTTAGAGTACACATATAGGAAAAATCCGAAAACTGGTCATTTTTTATTTAATCACAAAAAAATGTCTCTTTATGCAAGGAATGAAAGTCCAAATTTTAAAGTGAATTTACCGTATCATGTGAAACAGCTTCAGTAGCATAAGCTAAAACAGGTTTTTTAATATTTTTACGATGTATATTTTTCGGTATAAAAAGGAAAATATAAAATAAATATATGATTTCCCCCTTTTATCTACTAGTTTGTACGGAACCCTCGGTGGGCGAGTTTGACTCGCACTTGTCCGGATTTTTTTGTATGTTCGTTCACAGATCAAGCCAATTATGCATTGATTTTGATGATTCTTTTGCTATTTGGTACATCATACTTCAGAGGTAGTCCCATAATGATAGTATTTTTTTATCAGCCCTGTTTGTACAAACTGTCCACTGCTGGGTGAGGGCCATCTTTTAATTGTGAGAAGGATGGCTGACTCTAAATTTCGGTAAATTTAAAATTTTATCTTTCCTAAGTTATTTACATTTGACATATTTTATTAGTAAAACTTTATTCTATAGACGTACAACAAAGTTATCCTATAAGGGTTCCGTTTTTTCCTATTGAGGTACGGAACCCTAAAAACATACAGACCGAAAATATAACCTCCTTCTTTTTGAAAGTCGATTAAAAACACATTTCATCCTTTCTTTTCAAGTATGGATCGCCACCCCATTTATAACTTAAAATTTTTACAACGGCATTAACACCATAACGGTTTACTAAACACATCTACCTGCTAAATGTATTAGATTATGTAATGATAACAGTCTCTGAGTAAAATGACTGTGACAGACAGACAGCCAGACAGATGGAGACGAATTTATAAGCGTTCCTCGACGTAGTTACTACGGAACCTTAAAAACATTCCAGGGAACCTCCTTCTCATTTAGTTTATATAAATAGGGCTGATCCGTAGGTACTTATCCGAACTTAAACTTGAGTAGATAGTGTGCACACGGCCTAATAACAAGCAGTAATAGTTTGTTGACGTTATGGGTTCAAGTAATGGTTAGAAATAGACTTTATGTAGCCTTTACTACCGAAATAGGAATCTAATCAAATTACTGAACTGTGCTTACTTTGAACTTACTTGACCTTTGAGCGGTAATATCACTTGAAATCAGTAATTCACTTCTTAAGACATGTCAACTTGTCAAGCTAATGGGGAAAGCAGATTCACAAAACTGTAACGCATAGATATTTAAAACGCTCAGGGAGTGAAGACGAATCTACGACACCTCGCACATCAAAATCAGTCAAACCGTTTAGGCTGTAGACGGTCATACAGAAACATACATACATACCCACTTACTTACATACATACATACACACACTCGAAAAACATAATCCTCCTTACGCAGTCGGGTAAAAATACATTTAATTCTTCTCTCTCCCTCTCCCCAGGTGGTGGACATGAGATGGGGCGTGCGAGACGAGGCGACAGACGATCATATGACTACCGAGCTCTGCATGCGCGAGATCAAGAACTGTCAGCGTCTCTCCATGGGGCCTAACTTCGTTGTTTTCCTGGGACAAAAATACGGCTACAGGTACGTAAATATGCTAATTTTTTGAGTTACGAATTGCGTAAAATGAGTCGCGTAATTTACGCTGCATTCAGTTTTATATAAAAGTCCGGTTTGTGGCACACGGCGATGCAAATTGAGTTGCCAATTTCAATAGATTCCAAATTACGCAAGCGGAAAAATGTGACTCATATTTCACTTGGATTGGATGACATATTTTTTCGGGTTTTTTTGTTTGAGTAACCAAAGTAGGGAACCTATTGTGATAAAATGTATATGGAACCGCCTCTGAAGATTAGACCTACCAAACAAAAGAGCAATCATCAAAATCCATAAAATTGGCAAAATAATAGCGTAAGACACATGCAAAAAAACATACAGTCGAACCTCCTCCTCTTTGAAGTTTGTTAAAAATATCATATATCTCTCCTCCAGACCGATCCCCACGTACGTGCTGTCATCCGAGCTGCAGATGCTACGAGACGAGCTGGCTGCCGGCGGCGTAGACGTCATCCTGCTCGACACTTGGTACAAGAAGGACTCGAACGCAGTGCCTCCCGTCTCAGTGCTGCAGCCCATATCCTCTATATTGATCAACTTTAACAATAAGGTAAAATACTATAAGTTCTTTCAGTTACCAACTAGTACCCTCGATTTGCAAACTGTAGTTTTTTTATGATGAAATGGGCCAACGTTTGACCACAACTCACCTGATGGAAAGTAACAGTCCGAAATAAAGCACGCTTGCCCATGATATACCTGTTATCTAGTCTTGAAGATACCCAAATTATATTTACAAGGGAACACCGAGGCTGGAAGTGCGTTCCACTGTTTAGGAGTCCTTACCAAAGAAGAGAAATCGCTTTTTTAAAGTTCACAATGTAAGAATGAAACGTTTGCCTCGATGTCCTATAGCGGAAATTAGATAACGGGAGCAGGTAGGTAGATTAGTGATGAATGAGCCATATCTAATAAAGAACCGATAACAACTGAAGTTGACAGGTTATAATTTCGAGATCATGTACCGGTAAGTCAATATGCTGCATATATACATCTATACTCGTATATGTATTGTACCACAATCAAGAATTCTTTCGTTTTTATTCTAAAGTCCTCAATAGCTGTTGATCCTTCAATAAGACTTTGTTGTTAGAAAAAATTCTAAAAGTAGACCTGCGATAGCTTCGAATTGTCGACTGGCACAAATCAGAGCAATGGCAAGGCCATAAACAATGGTATTCTAGAAATAAGTAAGTTAGACATCTTATCAATCTAAGGTTTCACCGATTATAGACTTGCTCTTATTTATGCCAGTCGACAACTCGAAGCTATCGCAGATATATACTTTTAGACAACTTTCTAACGACATCAACTCTGACTGAAGGATCAACAACTATTGAGAACTTTAGAATACGAACGAAAGAATTCTTGATTTTAGAATTTTTCGCTATTCTGAACGCTGTCCATGCAGAACTTCAGGTTTCAGTGCATTTGTTATGGTTATTCTGTATTGTCATAATTCGTTTCAGAGAGTGCCCAAACTGCAAGCGGAAGATCAGGCAATATGGTGGGACACATTGGGCAAAATGCAGAAGCTGTTTCGCAAGGCATCTCTGCAGCTATTCACCGCGGGAAAAATTGATAAAGACACCATGCATAACTACTTTATGTCCGGTATAATCTTTAGTGTGGTCTGTAGTACCTTTGTCATCAGTCAATTTTTGAAAAATCAGATTCTATATATTCACTTTGTCTTAAATTTGAGCATGGCCTACGGCTCAGGTGTTAAAGAATGATTACACTAATAATAACGCATTAATTTCATTAATAATAATTAAATTTAGGAGAATTTTATTGTTTTCTCTAAGAAACTAATTTAATCCCGCTTTTGTTATCCATATTATACCTTTCTTTACAACCTAATATAAATTTTAGGAACCGAAAGTAGTGGCGTTATAAAATACAGGAGTGATAAATAATTCATTCACGTCTTTCACAAGACTTCTTTCAAAGACAGTTAAATTTATTAGTCATAGTTTAAGATCATTAGATCTTGTAGATTTGACTATCTCCAAAATTAATCTAGTAAAATCCAATAGATCATTTGAGTCGCTCAACAGCTCAGTTGGTATTATGCCTGGTTTCAAAGCTGTAGATCGTGAGTGCTATCCCCACCCAGAATAACTTTTTGTATGATTATTTACAAAAAAGTATTCTATCAGCTATCTAGTACCCACAGTACAAACCTTGCTTAGTTTGGGGCTAGATAGTGCTGTTTGAAAATGTTCAGCAATATTTGTGTTCACTGCCAACGATTTTTATTCCAGTGACGGAACGTGAAGTAATCAACGGCATCTTAAACGTAAAGAACACAAAGAACCACTGCCTGGCCTACGTTCGCTACATCAACAACATCAACCTGCAGAACCTGAAAAAGGCCAGCAATTTCGTAGACATCCTCAACAGATCCCTGGACAATGAGGCTTCGAAGCTTCTAGCTGATTTGAGAGATGAGCGGCTGCCGAATAAGATTGAGACTACTAATATACAAAAGTTTGTACATTGACGCATTTCTTTCTTCTCCGATTTGCGTTTACTTAATCTGTATTCGAATGTGATCATGTATGTGTTTTATTTGATCTCCTTTGAGATTTAGATCTGCTCCGGATTTGATTCTCAACTGAGCAAAATTGTTTTTTTTTTTAATTAGGGTATTCCTTAATATAATTACAATCTAGGCCTGAGCCTAATAAGGAATTAGAATTAGAATTTGACCACAGAAAGCTTAAATTTTTTGGTGTATTTTAAGTATTATATTGCAAATAAAATAAAATAGCAGTTTGTTTCCTCAATCTTATAAAACATGATATTTAGAACTTATCCAATAATAACCTATGCGTTATGACTTATACTTAACAAGTAAATTCATGTTAATTTGAACACTTTTAATCACTTTGTTAATCTATTAAAGTGAAGACACTTTTTTGTGTTCTTTAATTAACGTAAAAATATTTAATAATGTATATAAATATTTTTGGAGGGAATGCATGAAATATTGAAACATCTTGCTCTTCCTGATCTCAAATTTGTTTTATTTCAATTGTAATTTAATTGTATGCTTACAGATACACAGTAGAATGGATTGGCAGAGAAGGCTTGGACAACGAAACCCACGGTGAATACCTGAACCATTTCATCTCTCATTTCTACAAGAACATCATCAAACTAGTAGACAGGTAAATGTAAATTACCTCTAATGACAAATAATATTACAATGCTCTTCCTGGGACTGGGAAAAAAATATATCAGCTGCCTGTCTTCCCGGGCATACTGTAAAAGTCACTTAAGGGACTTGAAGGAAATTAGAATTTCTGTAGGCGGTAGGCTGACCCCCTCCCTGTCACTCTAAGCCAATATTACATCTTACCTTAGTATCCCCTCTAACCTTCTAATACCCTCTCCCTTTCATCTATATATATCTAACCCTTCTAACCCAGGTCAAATGTGACGTTCAGCGGCCTCATGGTCTTTGACGTTCTGCCTACCCCGCAAAGGAAAACAGGCGTGGTTTTATGTATACTACAATGACTTAATATATATGGATATTTTTTCCAGAGCCATGCGCAAAGAAGACAGCAGTGCCCAGGGTGTGATCGTAACCGAAATTCTGCAGCATCTCCATGCCTGTAATAACTCTGTGAAAGTGTTCCACGGGAGAGAACCCGATCTACAGTTTATTGAGGACTACATGAAGAATACGTCGGACAAACCTTTAGTGTTATATGGAGAGGGTAAAACAAATATTAATATTAATGCTGTCATTGTCTGATTCGTCTTTATTTGCTAGCTACCAATCTGTCATATATATAAATTGAAATTGTGTTTATCTAAGTGAAAGTAGTTTCTGGCAGTTAAATTTCACGATTTAGGTTTCGTCCTTCTTCTGAGGGGCCATCTTTAAATTACGTCATATGTTAAAGGGAGGGGAGGGGGTCAATGAAGTGTGATATTGTGAGACAAAGAGTGGTCCTAAGCCAGCTGTGACAAGGGGGTAGGAAGGGGTCAAAAACCCAAGAAATTCATGTGACGTAGTTTATGGATGGGATGTTAGCTGTGTTAACATTAGGGAATGTTAGCTGAGAACAATCATTTGGCGTTTATGCTTAAAAATTGTCTGATGATTAACTACTAGGGCTAGAAATAGTATCAAACTTCATCTGCAAAAGATACTTCGCTATTTTGAAAATCAAAATAGATTTGACAGCCGAATAATTTAGTAACCACATTTGTCAATTGCTAATCATTGTCGTATTTGTCTCTTGCCCAGGTGGTTGTGGTAAGACCAGTCTCCTCGCCAAGAGTGCAGCAACCTCTCTAGATACGTGGTTCGCAGATGTACGTCCAACAAACATTATCCGGTTCCTCGGCACCACGCCAGACTCCAGCGCTCTTACTCCCACACTCATCTCCATTTGTCAACAGGTATTCTAGCTTAGATTTGGATACCAATACCACTGAAACAATAACTTGGGCAATTAAAAAAAAGCTATCAAAAATATCGAATATTTATTATACGTGCGACATCTTTCCTCAGTCTATGGAACCTGTAAAGGGTCCGATTGAGTAATTGCAAGCTTGAAGTGTGCCTTAAGAGTGGCGCTACCAACGTTTGATTGGTTTAAGCAAAAAAGACTGTTCAAAAGTTTCGACCATCCCACGTGCCACTTCCGTGGCCAAAATGGCTCCCAAGTACAGATCGGGATATGCTGGTTCAAGACCTAGATTTATGAAATTTTGAACTGTCAGTCAATTTATAGATACTTATGTGTGTAAAACACTACAAAAATATCGAACGTAAACCTTTACCAAAATGCCATTTACTTCAATGTGGCTGGCAAAACCAAATTTAATCTTGTTGTTGTAGTTGTGTGTAAATTTAGTATTTTACGCAGTACAGCTTACTCGCTAAGTACGTAAGTATATTATAAGCAAATTGGTTCATAGAAGTTTCGATTTCGATATCAAAAAGGTTAATATCTTTAGAGTTATGGTTTTTAAGGATCTGTTAACTCAAAAGGAAAAAACGGAACCCTTATAGGATTACTTTGAGGTCCGTCTATCCGTCTGTCAAGACCTTTTCTATCTTGCAAACACGTGGAGGTATTGAGTTGAAATGAAAACCATCTAAGCGGGTATATAGTTCCTTGCAGCTGTGAAAAAAATATATTTCTCGGTTAACGTAAAAAAAGTTACAGCAGTTAAAAAGTTATATGTCCCAAAAAATCGCACATTTCGACATTCAGGAATCACAGAGGAATCCAAACCTCTGTGGTACTTTCCGTTGACCTAGAACTATGAAATATTTTGAAGCTCGGCAGAAAAATCTACCGAAGACATTAAAATGTTATGTTTAAAATGTTTCTTTTAAACCTTAAAATGTTTAAAATCTGTTTGCTTAAACCATTGTAACTGTCTCTTTCATCACAGATCTCTTACAACTTCGCCCTACCATTTGAGTCAATTCCGGACGATCTGGTGCCTCTGACGGCCCACTTCAAGCACCTTCTCACGTTGGCGAGCCAACAGCAGCCGCTTCTGCTGTTCTTGGACTCGGTAGACCAGCTCACTGGGATTGGGACAGAGAACAATAAGGTCTCATGGCTGCCGACGAGACTGCCCCCGCATTGCAAGGTACTGGTATTGAGATTGCCCCCGCATTGCAAGGTACTGGTATTGAGTTGCCCCCGCATTGCAATGCAAGGCACTGGTATTGAGACTGCCCTCGCATTGCAATGCAAGGTACTGGTATTGAGATGCCCCCGCATTGCAATGCAAGGTACTGGTATTGAGACTGCCCCCGCATTGCAAGGTACTCTTCGAAAGAAAACACCAGAGTTTTAGTGTCCTTGGAATATGAGCAAAGGCAATCATTGATATTTCATATTAAGTGTCATATCTGATGATGATGATTTTATAAATATGCAACATATTGAAAACTAGCTGTAGAGTCTGTTTCATTAAAAAACTATTGCGTAAACGTAAACGTAATAATAATACAAAAAAACATACAGCCGAATTGAGAACCTCCTCATTTTTGAAAGTTGGTTAAAAATAAAGAAAGAAGGACAACAGCGCCCTCTGTTCTCGAACAAGTAACGAAATAAGGACAGCAGTGACCTCAATGCCGCATTAGATCTTTAAATCGCGTTATTGTTCGCGATAATTATGAAACTGAAAATCTAATCAATCACCCCATCACCCATTCATGGTCAAACAAAATCGATAATTGTTTTTTTAAACTGAAAATTATGTCCTTTCTAGCAAACAAGTGAAGAGGAATCATTGTAATCTTCACTCCTCCCCGCGGTCCGGTTCGGTTCGGTCCGGTCAACCGGACCACGGGAAAAAGATTTTTTCCATAGTACTGTGACCGTACCACGGAAGATTTATTTTTTCCATGGTAAGGTGGACCGGACCACGGAAGATTTAAAATGGATTTTATTTGGCCTTTTTTGTTGAAGCGAGATCTTATCGAAATATAACAACTCCACAAACGGCGATGATATATTTTGTAGCTGAATAAGTCACACAATAGATAATATTATATTTTGAAGACGCTAAGATCATTCTCCCTTTCAGATAATAGTGACATGTGCTTGTGAAGAGGTCAACCCAGAGGTGTCCAAGGAGTATGATGTCCTCCGACGAATGATCGATTCCGAAGACAGCTTCTTGGAGGTCAAGGCTTTGGGTGAAGACCTGGCAATGCAGGTCTTGAAGTATGTGACGTAGCTATTTTTTTAAGATGTTCTGCATTTCTAAACTATTGGACATAGAAATTCATGATTAACCAACCATATTATTCTTATAGTAGTAGACCATATTAAAACAATTTATAAAAAATATTTTGAATATCATTTCAACACTTTGCAAAAAGGGTCTTTGGGTCATTCATTTGGGTCAACCTTTTTGCAAAGTGGTCTCAACAAACAATACTCGCTAAGTGGTTATCTTTTACCTTAGACCTAGAACTCTACCGTACCAACCATGCGTGACACGACACGGTCTTGGCCACTTATTATTTTTCTAACTAATTGCTTTCAGATTATGGATGTCATCAGCAGCTCGAGACTTGTCTAACTACCAATGGCGTCTAGTGTCTAACGCTATTGGTGCATGCTCTTTACCAATATTCGTCAAATTAGTATTTGCAGAGGTAAGTGGACAAGAGTAAAAGTCAGCATTTAGCCACCCTTCATATTTAGTAACGATGATGTCTATGGTACACCAATATTTATTAATTTGGGTTCTAGCTCTTCCTAAGGACTGTTCAGCCGCTGTTTGACATTAATCAACTTAAGAGTATTATATTTTAGCCTGCTGAACTCAAGTACTCTTCTACCAAGTAATAGAAATGCTTCAGCATGTTGGATACGCTGCCAACCGTTAGTGGGTTTGATCGTTTGGATTAAGTTTAGCTTACACCGATCTGATGTATCCCAATCGCTTTTCTGTGATGAAGTTGGTATGGTATAAGCAATTTAGATGTTTGGATTAAAATTTGAATGTGGATGACGAAGTTAGTAAAGGCACTTGCCCAGTAACCTCAATAGTAGCGATGCCATTTGGTAAGTTTGTACTCAGTTCTGCTAAGACTTGTCACTTATAAAACGTTCTCGTTGGCTAATCCACCTCTCCAAATATGAAATTCAGTAAACGTAAGCCACATGCAATACACAAGACTTGAAGGCAAAATCATTCTTCAGTCGAGGACCAGTAATTCCTTTTTCGGGGTATTATGGTTGATATAAATACCTTACCTGCTGCACTGGTTTCTTCCACCGACGACTCACTTCAGAAAACAACAATAACTTCAACCTCAGATTTAGATATAATATAATTTTAGAAATACTAAATCTGAGGTTCAAAATCCAATAATGATATTGACTTAGCGCATCAAGGTCTTTTAAAAACTGTATCGCTTCCTCATGTGATATTCCAGGTATGCAGATGGAGAAGCTATACGAAGCCAACTGACACTCACTTGGCTTCCACCGTCATGGACTCCATCATGATGCTGTTTGAGAGGATTGAGAAGCAGGTATTTCATTTTGTCGACTAACACGATGCCGAAGTCTTTGTTATTATCGATTACAGTATTAAAACGCAAAAATCTAGAACTGAGTAGCTGATAATGCTAGCATATTAAACTAAACAGTCATACTGTTAAACACATACTAATACACGATTGTACACTTTGTGGATATACAAATGAAATTTTTAGATGAAAATGATAAAAAATATCTCATATAGTCTAGAATTATACTATCTAAGCAGAAAATAAACAGGGAACACAGCATGCAACATTGAAAGCTTGTGGAACCAAGTACTAGGATAGAGGGCATGCACACAGCGTAGAACGACCAGCTAGATGGTGAGCAGACGACCTCGGGATACGAAGACAAGAAGACACTGGTTGTAGGTCGCGCTGCAATCAGTCTTTTAAAAAATCCATGGGGAGACATGTGTCTAGCAATGGACTTATTGTGAATAAACTCATGATAATGATGAGAACAGGAAAAGATGCTCTTATATATCCAAATTTTCATTCCCTGTAGCATGGTCGTCTTCTAGTATTCCACGCACTTGCATACATCACGGCAGCCCGTAGTGGGTTATCCGAAACGGAGCTGGAAGACCTGATATCCTTGGACGACAAAGTGCTCGATGACGTCTACCAGTATCACTTGCCGCCTGTTAGAAGAATACCGCCTTTATTGTGGACTAGGTAAGACTCAATATTTAAAATTGAAATGATTTTAAGACAACTGTAAGATATTAAAGTTTTGAAGATAACCTAAAAGAAAATTTTACTATTGAACAGTTAGAAACACGAAAAAGCGTCGTTTCATAGTGAAACGAAACGCTTTTATTACACTTTCATCGTGCAGACTGCAATGTATTTTAAGAATTACGTGCTCGCGTGACTTGTGCATAATCTAATTCTTAGTAAATCGATCTTGATGTGCCCAGGATCCGCAATGACCTGCCCAACTACCTGTCAGAGCGGGAAGCCGACGGAGTGTCCGTCATGAACTGGTACCATCGACAGTTCCGCGACACGGCGCGAGAGCGGTACTTCAAGAATATGAACATGGCCATGTACTTCCATTCTATGATCGCTGACTACTACTTGGGTACGTAAGATTGGCTTGTGTAACTATGAGGAAAAAACCAGGACCCCATGTCTTTCAAGACCCCAAAATGGCAAAGTTTCCTCATCCGCCGCGTGCGATGCGTCACAGTCCTCAACGAATTTTTGATACCTTGGTTATCGAGTAAAAATTTAGTAGATAGGTAATAGATATTTAGCTGCATCACCAAACTGATAACTAAGTTTATATTATCCCTCGATTACAGTATCATCAGTTTTCTGATTTCATTCAATTGTCTTCCACTATGGAAGCATAATATTTAAAGACGTTTTCTCATCAAACAATTATTGAAGAATTAACTATTTATGCAACTGTGAATAAAAAACCTCGTTTTTGCTTTCTGCAACTCCAATAGTATTTTGTGCTACAAGATTTTTACTATGAATTTACATGGAGCACAATACAAGACACTTGGAAACCGCAAAAGTCCATCTGGGCCATTGATGCTAATTGGTTCATAGTAACTTTTACAAAAAAAAATATTTTTCAATGGTTTGTTGGCCGTGTTTCACCTAGGAGTACTGTGGGTGACTCGTTGTACCCGCAGAGCACCCAGGTATACTTTGTAAATTAAGTAGACCGTTAATTAAAATACAGTGACGTTGTTGATTTCGTGTATGTATCGAACCCATCTAGCTTAATTTGCTGTTTAATTAACAGCCTAATCATTTCATTAAATGGCTTCGTTTAAGTATCTACCTCAATGCTGTAGCGTCAACGTAACAATGAATTATAATTCAGATACCTATAATTATAGGTATCTGGGGTGGTGGAACTCCAAAACCATTCAAGTACACAGAGATCCAGCGTCACCGGTTCAACTTGGCTGACAAGGAGGGCGTGGCTGACAGGAAAGTTCCTCTCCAGCCGCTGGTGTTCACTTCAGCTGATGGATCTATGAAGAGATATAACTTGAGGAAGGTGAGAGGTTGATACCTAGCATAGCACATACACAACCACGTAAAGTTCTGAACTGTTACTTAAAGCACCAAAAGCTTAGTTAAGGTAGTATCACAGAAAACTTCAATAGGTAGTATTCCACGCGGCGGGTAATTCAAATTTCATTATGTTTTGTCCTTATAGCTAGATCAGGTATCTATTGTAACTGAGCATAATGTTTGCGACAGTCCAAGATTTCTCTTCGTGTTCACCAATAATAATAATAATAGCGTTTACTTAACAATTTTATAAAACATATATGGAAAATAATTTAAATTTAATTATGTGTCACCGGTAATGAGATTGTCTTGCGTCTTCGCAAAGGCCTCCCCAAGGAGGGTTATGTTCACCAATAATACACTTATATTAACCTAAAAAGCTATTTTTACCAATTTAAACAACTTTTCAAGATACCTACCTACCTCGCGCAACTATAATTATCAGTCAAGCCGTTTACACTCAAAAATATCACCATCTTTCTTGGGCAGTCGGTCAAAAAACCAAGTTGATTATTTACTTTTATTTCCAGTTTGGCGAGCTCCCATTCCACCTGGTTCGCTCGAAGCGTTTCACCGATCTCTATGCCGAAGTGTTGTTCAACTATGAATGGCTCCACGCCAAGCTGAACTGCTGCCCGCTGCAAGCTGTGCTGGCTGACTTTGAAGATGCCAAGCAGCATGTCAACAAAGATGCTGTCAGGTATGTAGTGGGACCATACACAGAAAGATGTGGGTGAAAAAAAATCTTCGTCTCCATAGATGAAGATTCCCATCCATATGGTTAGTCTGCCTATACTTTTAATTATAATAGATAGATAAAAAATTATAATAAAGTAAACAGTAGAAGAGAAAAAGATAAAAAAAATCACGACAAAGGAAAGGAATCCTCTGTCGTTAAAAACTCTTAAATGTCCTCCTTCATAGAAGCCCCGAACTCCGGCACAGAGTAGCTAATTAATGCTCTTACTAATTACATTTACTGAATACTCTAAGCAATTAATCTAAAGACAACATAGCAGCTTTAAAATGTTGATAGCTGCTATAAATTGTACAGCTAAAATAATCCGCAACTTTTCAATTAAGAGTCTGCAAAAAGTCGTACTACGTGTTAACTTCAAGCTAAAAACGAAATGTGACTGTGTTGAGAGCTGTATTCAGAGCTGTGCTGGCTGACTTTGAGATCGTTGAATTACATGTCAGTTACAATTCAGTAAAGTAAATAGTAGGTATAGGTATAGTTCTATTTCGGTGTTAAGAATCCGTAGTTCGATCATCGTCAGTCTCGCTTGCGCGAGACCTCCCACATTTTTCAAGATATAAAATGATTGAATGAACTTATAAAAAAACTTCGTTTGCAAAACTAGAAAACAACATCACAAATATTCGACAAAAATTTCAATTTGACCCAAGAATTTGTTCTCTTTGTCTCATTTCTTCCAGAGAACTAATGCTAGTAGCTGACGCCCTCCGCCTGGGTAGTGCCATCCTCGGCCAATATCCTGACATGCTGGCTCCTCAACTGGTGGGAAGACTCTTACCGGAAGCTCCGACCAACCCTGCAGTGGCTTCGCTGCTGAAGCAGTGCCATGATGCGGGGAAGAACCATTGTGCACTATTACCTTCCCATCATTGCTTGCATACTCCTGGTGGACCTTTGAAGGTTAGGAGATGCATATCGTTTTAACATAAAAAAAATAGCTAGTGCAGTTCCATCTACCCTTCATGAAGTCTCATGCAGCAGATCCATCATAAAAATAGTCCAGGTCTGAAAATAAAAACTTATTTTATTCAGCTAAATCTAATATTAAGAAACATTCTAAATTCCTCTTTTAAGGGATAGTTTCATTTCTCAAGAAAAAATGTACTCGTAGACAGGAGACACGACCCAGTGTTTTGATATTTCCACAAAAAGCATATCAGTACAATCTTACTGTATATCTTGATAGTCAAAGAGGGGCAGAAACTTTTGCGCACATACTCACATACATACAACAACTTCTTCGTTTTTCCAGTACTCCCTAGAAGGGCATCAATTCGCCGTATTTGCTTTCCGTCTGAGCTCCGACAAACGCTACGTGGTCTCCATCTCTAGCCGGGTGATATCCTGGGACCTTTCCACGTCGGACCTGGCGAGGGACCTGTGTCCTCAACTCGAGGGCATCATGCAAAATCTGGAACTTTCGCCGGATAATAAGTGGGCTGCTGCTTCTACCAATAACTCTGTGGTGAGTAGACTGTAATAATTCCCTTGTCTTGATATTTTGTTTATATCTCAAAGAGATCAATTATACCTATAGAGTAACGAGTGGAAACGCAGGCTGTTGCTAGTTACAAAATTTAGTTATGTTATATCGACATGTCAAAAATTGGACCTTGGTTTACCTAATGATAAATGTCTATTTATTCTAAGAGAGCAAACCTAGCTCTATATCTAGCTAACCTGAGACGAGAACTGACTGTCAAGTGAGGCTTTTGGACTGTTAGGCATTTGATGTTAATTTTTCAACTTTATGGCACTACCAATAGCTATTTTTTTTATGAACCTGATTTTTTACTTGTATTTCACAGTCAATGCTTCTTAATATGCTGACCAGTGAATATGTCACAATTGAAAATCCACTAGATGAGGGTAAGTTAATTTTCTTCTATCGCCAAACTAATTTTATTTGTAAGATTAATAAGTTAAAACTATGTATTTATTTATATTATCGTTCCATTTAATTGACGACTTTCTTTTAGTTGAGTCATGAGTCAAAAATATTGAAAGTAAACTTAGATGTAATGTTCTGATTCAAATTTAGATGTAATGTTCTTATCAATTTCTAGGGGAGACAGTCCGGGGCGTGTATGTCCTAAACCACCACATGTTCATCTACGGGCCTCACTCCTGGGTGCAATACAGCATGCGAGGAGAGCACGAGGAAACTAAACCGGCTCCAAGCACGGAACCCTATGACGGGGAGAACTGGGAGATACTTAGTAAGTTGTTTGAACAGAAGCAAGAAGTTTGTCGGCATTATAGTCTCAGGTGTCATGACTCTGACATCTGAGATGATGAGGGGTGATTGAAAAGCGAAGTTTTTCAATGAGCTGCATGTAGTTATAAGTACATACAGCTTTATGTGTTGTTCATTAAAATTTTGCAGGTTACTTAGTCCCTGCAGACTATAAGATATGTTGGATAGTGATAAATATTACCCCTACAGACACTGCGAAGTTAAAACATTATTATTATTATTTTATTCAATTTAAATCTCGGGTCGCAGCCCGGTCCTTTGATGGGCATCAGTGGAGCCGAAGCCAACACTGAGAGGCCCTTTACAAAAAATAAAAAATACAGTGTTTTGGTATGTGGATGGATGATGGAACTATTGTACAATATGAAATTTGACAAATCGGGGCTATTGAAATGAAATGGTTATGATTTATAAAACTAGTTTATTGACTGATGCTCCCACACAGTGAGTAAGATAAGGTACTTCTGTGTGGGAGCATCAGAATGAGATATCGGCACCTGCCTATTTTGTCTCATTATCCAAAAATATTGAGGCAGGTGATGACTCGCCACCCACTGAATGGGCCCCCCATAGTGGCGCCGCATTATTATTATCTCTTTATTCAATTTACATCTTAAATCCAAGTTTTTTACAATAGAAATACTTACAAAAATATAAATATTATAAAAAACTTAAACCTAGGGTGCCGCCGGCAGCGGGGCGGGGCTCAAGCTGCCGGTGGTAGGGGCTACAGAGAGAGGAACCTCCTGACAATGCGTGCCGTGTCCAGGATGACTGCCTTCTGTATCAGACCCTTGACCCAACCGTCGAGCGAGAGCCTCTGGAGATGTTGGTCGAGGCTCTTCGCTATGACACCATTCACCGAAACGACTATCGGGACAATGATCGTCGACAATATTACTATTATTATTAACGGGATATTTACCGTGGTTCGCGTTGAAATCTCAAAATGCCCAAATATCGGGAGCTCAAAATTAACGTGAACCACGGTAAATATCCCGTTAATAAAAATAGTGTTTTAATGAATGACCGTGATAGTATAAAAAAGTGTTTTACTGCGAAGTTAAATCTTAATAGAATTCTCAATCGTTCTCAATGCACTGTTAGGGAATTTCCTAAGCTGTCGCTGTCTATCCATCAACTATCCATAATAATTGTCTGTATATTGGATGATGAGGTAACTTGTCCGGCAGAGGCCTACAGACTTGCAGACTATAAGCACGATGAGGTAACTTGTCCGGCAGAGAGGCCTACAGACTTGCAGACTATAAACACAGTCTAAATCTTATCGTTACGGAGCACACATTTTATTCCTATTTCCAGCTATGGAATTGCGCGACTTAGAAAACTTCCTCGTGATCCAATGGAGTGGATCCCTAGAAGACGATCGACTTCTGCTACAGTTCTGTTCCGGTGCGGTGTGGATGCAGCCGCTGCGGTGCCGTGGGGCTGTGGCCATGAACAAGCACTGGACCAGGGTCTACACCAGTGATCCTGAGAGAGGATACCAGGTTAGTTGGCCAAAGTAAATCAGAGAATAGTATAGCTCAGAGAAAGCAGCGCATTGCTTGCAAGAAACATTGGTTGTACAACCAATAGGTTTGACGCCTAACACAGTAGACTGAACGTGAGTACCACGAGACTTGAAAAAGAGCTTAAAAAGGCTTATGTCCATTAACAATTAATATTTGTCAGCGGACGACCAAATCAGTAAAAAATAACCAGATTTATGGACAAAATAGTAAGCAGTTAAAAGTTATTCGTTATGCCATAAAGAACCTTCTTCTGATCAAATCAAGCGGATCTTTATTCTATAGGCTTTTACAGCACTTCTACTTTGGTGTAATGTGGATCCAGACATAGAGCTACTGAGAAACTGCAGATTGAAATAATTACTCTTCTATTCTATACATATTTATACTTATTTCGCGAGAAGTTGTTGGCTCCGGGAAACAGGAATCCTAGTCCGGAGCCTGACGCACGTCTTGTAATTATAACAAATTTTGTCACAATAAATAATTTTGAATTTAGACGAATATTTTTTTATATTAAATCAACACTGTGTTATATGATACAATTTTGAAATATATTTCTTGAACTTTACTTCTAAATGAGAGAGAGAATTGATTACCAGGATTCGCAAAAATGACATTCTTATGTCATAACAACTCTACTTTTAGGTTCTTTAAATTATCTATAACATTATTTTCTTCGAGGTATCAATATTCGAGCTGGATGTGGAACAATGCTGCTGGAACAAAGTGGAAGAGCTCCACCACAGGGAAACTGACACAGCTGAGGCTATGCTGCAGCTCAAACGTGGAAAAAAAGACCGTATGCTGTTGGGTATGAGTCTTACATAGCTACGAGTACTTAATTCATAAAATTTTTCGTATGAATCATGAAACAGAGTTGCCAACTTTTTAACGCAAGCTGTTTGTGTAAAAAAAGTACATAGATGGCATGATGTGAAACAAAATTTCCAGAAGTGAGAGATCTTATGACGCGATTGCGTAAGAAGATGAGTATTAATCTCTCTCTCTCTTTCTCTCTCGCTCCATATACAACTTTCTTAATTTACTCTCTGTGTTACCATACTTTACAATATTTCAAAAAGTAGTATATATGTTTCAGCGACAACAACATATAGTTTTGTAGTGTGGGACTTTGACAACATCATTCCCAGAGGCAATCACATAATCGAGACTAAGAAAAAGAAAGGAGAAGAGGAGAAAAAAGAAGAAGAAGATGTAAGCAGAACAGTTTACCATCCCAACTTAATAAATTTTAATAAACTTCTTCAATAGTCGCTGATGCTTTTTTGGATCCTGGTTCATTTCAACACACTAGCTATATATTATTAAACTAGCTTGTAGCAAGAATGTTTACCTATCTGTATTTTCAGCAAGAAGAGAAACAAGATACGGAACCTGAAAAAGATCAGCACCTTCGCGGTATTGTACTCCCGCTACCACACACCATCCGCAACATATCCACCAAGATGACGCTCTCCAATTCATTCATGATCAGCAACAACTTTCAGTACGCAGTCGCTGGTGTCAGGTTTGTCTTTGAAATGAGGACCAGTCCCCGTAGATTTAGAAGCCTCTGTAGAATTTAATGTAAATCTAGAATATAAATAGTTTTTTGTTGACAATGATTGTTCAATCAATACCAAGTAGAATAAGCTGTTCAATTTTGTCTTTTACGATGGATATGAGGATGTCTTACTATTGAATGGAATTACTAGTGAATGGATTTCTTCTGGGCAAGCGCACTCCGTCGTACACTGCATCGGTCGCTTAACATCACGCAAGTTAGTGGTCATGCGCTAGCCTATTTATGGATAAATTAAAAAAAGTTTCAAAGAAGTTTAAAAGTTTCAAGATGCAAATACAGGACAAAAAGATTGAGGGTTTCACTCAAAACCCCGTGGCTTGGAATGGGAAGACATTATTGTTAAACCACAACATCATTTAACATCAGATGCACAAAAAGTTATCTAATCCAATTTTATCTAACATTGAAAAATCCCTAAATAATATAATTTCTCGTATTATATTACAGAAAAAGCCTCTACGTATGGAGTCTAGAAACTACAAAACTGATCAAAGTGCTAGACGCACATTTCGGGCGGATCGTACAACTGGAACCTCTGACTGTAGGGTCTTGGAACAACGTGATCACTTCCTCAATAGACCGTACCGTCAAGATCTGGAACATCGACAATATCTTTGAACAGGTGCACAAGATTGATCGCCAAGAGTTGCCGATTGATATGATCAGGTAAAGGAACGTTGACTTACGCTTACAAGCCATATTTTTTAACCGACTTCCGAAAAAGGAGGTATTTTTTGTATGTTTATTAAGCGATAACTCCGCCAATTCGGAATTATTTTTGATGTTTTTTTTTTGTTTGATAGGCCTCAGAGGAAGTCCCATTAAAATGTTATCAAAGTCGGTTCAGTACTTTGGTTTTATTATAAAATAACTAAAAAAATGACATCCAAGTAAACGAATTGCGTATTTTGAAGTCAGTTTTCTTTTTAGTTTTTGTACAAACCATTTACAACAATATTTTTTTTAAATCATAACATTATATTATATTGTAGATCATGATTCTTTCCTTACACCGAACACTGTCAGAGAAATGATCAGACACAAAAACACATTATAAAAATCATAATGATCTGTGATTCTGGGATAAAAATTAACTTTGACAGGTCTTAGAGATGCTCATTGATGAATTTCTTTCATGACGATCATCTGGAGTTAATTCCTCCAAAGTTGAATTTGTTTTATAAGAGACTTATGTAAGTCCTATTTATGCAGAACATTACTACCTCGGTGTCTTTAACGGTTAAGTTAAAAATACTGCTTGGCTATTAGGGGCAAACTAGATGTTTACCATCAATCAAGCTTGTCTTATTAATCAATAACACGTACATTTTACTTATATTATCCTAACACTTCCAGCCTGGCCCGTGACACTAAAATCGCGGTAACAGTGACCCGCAGCTGTTGGGCCCTGTGGGACACCAGCACTGGGAAGCTCCTTGCTCAGCTGGCTGATGCCCCCCTGGGAGCGATTGTGACCCACGCAGTGGTGACTCCCTCTGGAGAACACGTCGTCACTGCAGAGTCAGGGAATGTGATCATTTGGGACATTTCACAGACACAGGTGAGGGTGTAGGAATTATAAACCTTAGATGAATCCAAGACGGCTGCTACTAACTGCTACTAAAACAGACGTTTTTAGCAGCATTCTGAATGTAATACATAAACTTATTGTTTTTCAGCTTATCTGACTAATAGTCAAAGATGTCATGAAGACATATACTAGAATAAAAATTGCTTTAAAATACATCGTTAGGTGCTTGACGAACTTAGTTAGCTTGGCAAGATCTTTGTCTAAACTATAACGACGTTTTTTTTACAAGTAACTTAAATATTATGTACAAAGTCACTTTAACGATTGAACTTTTTCTTCAGGTGATTTTTAAAGAAGAGCAAAAAGGCGTGAAGCAGGTGCTTCTTCTCGAAGACGGTACTAAATTCATCACCATTTCCATGCAAGTTGCCCCGGATAACGTAGACAACATTGCTGTGGCCAATATTATTGCCAGGACTATACCAGGCGAGTTAATATTACAACATATTACAGTTAACTACAATTTTTTACAGCCTTTCTTATCAAACTGCCCGCAAAGTAGAGACATACACAGAAATAACGCTTTCAGAGACCTGCTAGACAGAGACAGTTTTTTTGGAACCAAAGAACTGTCTTTACAGAGCTAGAGGTCGACACAACAGTTTTAAAAAAGCTCATCTGGGCAAATTGATGTTTGTTTATCATTGTTTATGCTACATAAAAATTGGAACCGATGTTATGATCTGTAAAAAAATTACAATATTTTCCCATGAATCTTTTGATTCTTCCTGTTATCATAGTGATGTGTTTTCTAAAGCGACATTTTACTGAACCCCGCCTTCGTTAAGAATGTGCATTTCTTTTGTATCTAAATTATTTTAGATGTTTTTGTTCATCAAAAGAATATTTTTTTTACAATTCATACTCAATTTCGTTCTGTAACAACTCATCAGTACAACTAACTGACAACCGATTCTAGATGGTGAAAGGATCTACACAGTCGATTACGAAGTACGCGGGATGGGATGGCGGTCAGCAGTGGCATCGGCTGACGAGCACCACCTTACAGCACCGGGGCTTGATAAGACGGGCAAGGAGTGCCTGCATGTATTCCACGCCAGAACTGGCGCGAGGCTGCATAGGTAATACTGATGCTATACGAGTTAAAACATTACTGCCCCATGTTATAGACACAGTACTGATCATAATAAATTCAATAAACTATCAGTAACTTCAATAAACTATCAGTATCTGTTTTTGTTTTATTTTCTCCATATGCAGGAGGAATATGGTTAGAATTTGTAACAGAGTGATGACTTTTTGCACATTCTCGTACCTAGGGGAACCCACGTTTATGTTTCATTCGATACGATATACTGCGCAATAATGGAACACCTTACCATCTGTTTTTTTCCTGAAAACTACAATCTAGAGTGTTTTAATATTCTTGAGATCGAAGCTTAATTTTTAGTCATAACAGACGATTTATTGGTTAAACGTAAATGTATTCCATTGGCTTTGGTAAAAAGTGTTGATTATATTTACCGTTTTAGGATTCCCATAAAGAACAGCGGTATAAAAGATATGCAATCAATAGTGGCGCTGCCTCACAAACCTCTCTGGGTGGCTGTTGTCGGCAACGACAAGGCGGGAATAATTGACATCAAAACCAAAAGGCTTATCAGGTAATACAACATTGGACATGAAGGTCCAGGTAAAATCCAATCTATTGTTGTTTCCTTTCGGGAAATAGAGTCTCTTACAGATTGTTCACACTCGTTGTGCTTTGAATTTGTTTTAAAGGCATTTTTAGGTAAGCACAATGTAGTCCATGTAATCCTCTACGAGATCTCTATCGGAAATTAATAAACCCGCAAACAAATGAAGGTTACTAGCATATTACAGTGGATTAGCAAATTTACGTGGCAGTGGACAGGACACAGATCACGCAGAACTGATGGCCGACGGGGCCGAATATTTCTCGAGTAGAAATCTAGAATAAACAAATCTAGAAAGCTGGATAAACGATCTCATACAACTAGAAGGATGTTGGTTATAGGCCGCTTCAAACATGTCTTTGGAAATCCATAAGGGAGACCTATGTTTGTGTGCAGTGAACCTAGGAATTTTCATGATCAAAATTTTAGTTTACCTTTCATAAAATTCTTATTATCCAGACACGTGCCTCGCTGGAACGGTTCCTGTACCCGTGACGGCAAAATCGGTCTCTGTGCACCCAGCCGAGGGGGCCTTGACCTTATCGAATTAAAAAGAGGGGCTTCAGTCCAGCAGCTGATCTCCAGAGCAGCTGAAGGTGTCTTCTCCATCATTACCATGTTCAGTTCTGATGATAATTATGTCTTCTACTATCATAGTGGAAGGAAAACCTTAAGGGTATTCAGGTAATGTTTATTTTATTCTGTCGTATCGTATCCAACATTTTACCCCTTTACACGGCTTATCATCCGTAGAACTATTCACAATTTGACGGATTCGGAATCAGATCGGAATATATATCTCCATCTCTGTTATTTCAATACAGAATAAAAAGATATAGTTTCTGACTCGGTTCCAGATTTCTATAAGTTCTAAATGGGGGGTACTATAATGTGGGTTCTATAATAGTTATTTGAGTTAGACCATACTGAGGTTGCATTAAGCTAAGTTTTTATACATAGTTATCCTGATTCTAAATGACAGAATCGTGACGTATGGTAATATGTGAAGCTAAAGCAAGCCTAAAAAGAAAAGCAGGGTGATAAGGTTTTTTTTATAAAGGTTATTTATATAATTTCTCGTAATATTTTAGGACAGTTGACGGGAAAGCAGTAGCAGAGTATCGGGCTCCAGCTGAGGTGACTGGAGTCGCCAGCGCTCACGGAGGCAAAGCCCTAGCCATCGCTTCACAGGACGGATGTCTTACTGTACTTAATATTGTAGACCCACATGAGTAGGCTGTCCTAGTGCTTTAATGGATATTTGTTGTAGGAAATCTTGTCGTTTTTTATCTGTAGTTGTTTTGTAGAATGTTTACCTTGGTTTTTCAAGCACAGATTAACTAAAAAAAGCAATTTTTGGTTGAACCTTTGAAACATTGGATGGGATTTTGAATCGTAAAATATTCATTTGCTACAAACAACAAACTCTGATACCTACTTGAACATATTTGAAAAACTTTAAGGAATGCTGTGAATACTGTACTCGAAATAGATATAAGTGACCTTTATGAACTATAAAAAAATATTACTTTAGTAACAGTTTAGTTAATTGTTACTTTAGTTTTTATTATTTATAACAAAGTTGATCAGTACTTGCGAAACCAAATATTAGATATAAGTCAATTATGGAAGTACAATTTAGCAAAATATGTGAAAGGAAAAGACTAAGGGCTGGTCCCAGTATTAAGTTACTTATTGGGAAAAACAGGGACGGAGATATTTGAAGGCTCTATTACATTATTCTTGGCAATGAAATACAAAATAAATACGAAATTGGATATACCGGGAAGGCTACATACGAGATACGCCATTGTTTATAGTGTTATACTTTTAGTACTGGTATAAGTCTGAAACTACAAAAAATCACCTGTTTCTAAATATCAGGAGTCACTCATGGACCTATATTTTTGACTCGTAGAAGACCAACGAAGCTTAAGAATTAAAAAAAATATATATATACCTATATATACATATTTACTCCACGAAATGCATCTAGACTTGCATCAAATTTATGTCTCCAATATGGTATTATGACATTTACTTTAGCCACTCGAGCGCAAATCTTATTAAATACCTGTGACATAGCCTCTTTGTGATGTTTATAAAATACTTTAGGTCAATGAACTTTTAATATTACAGCCGATTCTTCCACAATTTCTGACTTGTCCCCATAGTTCATATTGATGAGTAAATGATCTCGTTTTGGCTTAATATTAATTATACGGTATTCTCTAAATTCCAAGAAATACTCTGGATAAAGACAATACATTTATTATAGAATCCAAAAGTGATTCGCTTTGTATAAACAATTTTTGATGTACGTCAATAAGTGTTCTCTATTATCATCTTACAATACTTCATATAGTATCACATCAACATCGAAAGAATGATATAATTGAGTCTTCAAAAAGTAGTTTTTTATGGCTGTGTTCGATTAAAAAGTAGAAAAAAAGTTTGTGATCTCATTTTATTTTATTTTTAAGCACAGTTTTAAATTTTTGCTTTATACATTAATAAATACTAGAAATACTAAAAATACGTTTTTGCTTACAAGTAATCCAAAATTTATTCACGATTGACTACTTTTGTTTTGAGGTAGTTAAGAATTTTCGGAAAGAAAAGTTATAATTCCTACGTATTTACCTACCATTTCCAACATCTTTCGTACGTTTGTAACAAAGTGACATAAATCATTTTTGTTTTAATTTAATAATTGAATTAGCAAGTTAACTTCGTTGATGTAGTGTTGTTTTCTCTTATTTTTCTTTTAACATCTTAAAATATCTTATTTTCTTTTATATTATTTGATAAAATTACTCTTTAGACATAACAATGCTGCGCCAGATACGTAATTACTTGCGTAATTTCTCTACAACTTAAGATTATGCCTTTTAAAAAATAATTCAAGATATGCCAAGTAATAGTTATAACAGAACAAATATCATTATGTCTTTATGCGAATGTATATAAATGCAATAGTATATAATCAAAAATATATTTTTGTTAATTATGTGCATTCGTGTAAAGTTTCAAAATACTCTAACGCATTTATCCCGATTTGACCTTATTTCACTTCCTACTTTACTAAATCGTGAACACTCTTTCTACACTCTTTCATTCTTCTCTCACACTCTAGAACTCAAACTCGGAAACGTATATGAAGAGTTTGGCGACAGCGATGCCCCCGAACTGATCTCTACTGAAGAGCTCCATGGAAAGTTCAAGTTCGATGGATTGTGGCCCTTCAAGTGGCCGGACTAGTGACATTACCGCTTCGTTATCAGTTTGAACCAGTCTGAAAAATTAAAACAACTTTAATACAAACATGTGCATTAGATCAGAGTACCTTTTGCCTTGTGGCCAAATATAATACGCTATATACCCAGCAGTTTGTTACATGCGGATGTACTTGTAATTGTCCTACCCATATTCATGACCTATTTTTATAAAACTGACTATAAGCCGTAAGTTTTTTTCTTCTTTTGAATGACTAAGCTTGATCGAGTTTTTTTTTTTTTTTAATCAGCCCTGTTTATACAAACTGTCCCACTGCTGGGCGCGGGCCATCTTCTCATTGTGAGAAGGGTTAGGCCATTTTAATTTCATTACGAGTCCAAAATTATATTTAAAAACTAAAAAATATATCCCTTACATAGATTTACGTAAAATACCCTCGACATTGAATAATATTTTAGGTTATTTTTTTTTTTGTTTTGTTTGGAAAAAATGCGATACGCAAGCTACAAATGCACGGTTAGCTATACTTTTAAGTAAGTTTTAGGATTTTTTAAATGTAAAATTAACGTAAAACTAATGGCTGATGGATTCGAAGAGTTCTCGAGTGGAGACCACGCATCAGCAACTGTAGCGTAGGAAGACCAGCCACAAGGTGGACAAATGACGTCATACAAGTGGCAGGAAGACGCTGGATGCAAACTACTTCCAATTGGTCTTTTTGGAAATCCATGGGGAGGCCCGTGTCAAGCAGTGATCTTCTTATGGCATGATATGATGACGATGAAAACTTTATGCGAATTAGTGTGCATACTTACAAGAAAGCGCTGTTATCTGCCTTGTGCTTGACGCTGGGTGGTGCGTTGGTGTTCACCAGTTTCAACTCGAATTTCATCTTGGCGTACGGCCACGTCGGCCCTCGCATCGTGAATAACTTCACCTGGACCCAGAATACGGAATACATTATGGAAGTGAAGAAAGAATAATAAATAGACATTAAGGGCCTTACCGAAAAACGTTACTTAACTTTAACCAATGTCTTAAGTTCTCTGTTTTCTTTCCGCAACTATCATTATGTGTCAGCCAGAAGTTGACAAAATATGTTAAGTATTGCTTAAAGTTAAATAAAAAAAATCGGTAAGGCAGTCTAAGTAGCATGTAAAAGGTATGTAAGAGATTGTCCATTAATCACTTGAGGTTCGAAAAAGGGAAACTTTTCATAACCCGTCATGAAATAATTACGAAATATCACGAGAGGGAAGGGGGTTGACATGAGATGTCAAGTGAACTCAATTTTGAGGGTTTGTTGCCCGTGCTACTACCAATCTTACTACTAGTAGTAACACCGGTAATTGACTTAAGTACCCTTCTTACTACTTTAGTTGAAAGTTGTTAGAACAGCAATAAAAAATTGCCCGTGTTACTACCGTAAAACTAAACCAACAAAAACAAAACAAAATATGACGAATTTGTATTTTAAACAAAATGTAAGTAGGTTGAGACCCTGACTCGACATCGCCCGGCAACGATTATCCAGCTCCAGCTAAGAAAAATACTCCTGATCAATCTAAACCTCACTACACAAAAACACACAGACTATATACCATACCATACCATATATTATGTATCTGTACTGGGAACCCTACCTCACAGTGGAATATTGGACGGCGTATTTGTTTTATGACAAGTTATATAAACTTATTTATTTATATTTTTTGTTATGGTTTTATTTGTTAATAACATTTTCGTTCTCTTTTAGTTTTCAGGTTTTTTTAATAGTTTTATGTAGATAATATTAGTTGATATCCTAACATATATCATAACATTATAAAAGAAAAAAATAACTTAAATTAAATCTGTACTTAAATATTATTAAAGGTCAAGACAATATTAGTACTTACATTGGATTCCGGCACGAACAAGTTTGACACGAAGGTGATGAAGTTGTATGATATGGTGGTTGCCTGGTGTGCACACTCGTAATCACCAGGACTGCATACTCGCTGAGTTTTCGTGCAGCGGCTAGAAGGTATGTTGAACATTGAGCTGTATGTACTTACGTACTAGACACCACTCATAGCTACTTTGTTATATTCAACTGCGGCGAGAGCGCTGCACCTGACTTACTATTGAAGCGAGTGCTTTCGACATTTTGCTGGCGAGAAAAACACTATAGATGCAATTCTGCGTTGCAAGTATCAATTGTATCGTATAATCGTAGATAAATGATGTAATTATTATTCCAGCGCCGTAACGCTTTTTGTTTACTTTACCAAAAAATGTGACAATAATTTTGCTACAGATAGCGCCTCTGGTACATAAATACATGCACAATGATATTGAAATGCGTTAGAAAATCTTCTTTATTTCTAGATCATATAATTCTAGATCAGAGCTTAATAGGCACTAATAACAAATTGTTCGTTTATAGTTTCTAATTAGGTATAAATGAAGAGACGTAGATAAAAAAACAGTCTATTTCTTATAAAAGTTAAAGATATTAATATTTTTAGAAAATAAATTCGAAAAAAATGGGCATTAAGTAACGTGACAGCGAACACCAATCCGAAAGTCACGCCACGCAATTTGTTGTTGACGTTTTCCCAGTTTACTTTAATTACTCCGTATTGCTGTGACACTTGACACAGATGTAAACAGTTTGATTTCGCATGGAATTCGCAGACTGCGACGTCATTCAAGACGCCATGATACTATTCATCGTTTTCAAGGGAAATCTAAATTGTTTTTTTTTTTAACAAAATACGTAATGTAAATATTGGTTTTTCTTTAAAATATAGGTTTTTTGGGATAAAATAGATATTAAAGTATATAATTAACCAAGCTTTCAAATTTAGTTAACTAGCCTATTGTATAACTTGTAAATTGTAGCTAGAACAAAGTAGGGATTTGTTATTTATTTATTTATTTTAGAAACACCAACAGTATACATATTACATTGACTTAGTAGGTAATCTCTAATATAGGTTCTGATATAGTTGTTAATCTTAGGCTTAGTTAGGCTCGTTAGGTTTGTAGTTTTGGGTGCCTCCTACTACACTTGAGAACGACTGATCGAAGATGGGACCGGGAAATTTTCACAGAAACTTGTACGTACAAAGAGTACCTACTAAAATCGTCGAATTTATGCTCATTTTTTAACCCCAACCCACAGTTGTGTGTTTTAAGATTGACGTGTGTATCTGTTTTTCTATGTATTTGTGTATCTGTACGTCTGTCTGTAGTATCGTAGCTCTCAAACGGATAGACCGATTTTGATTTAGTTTTTTTTGTTTGAAAGAGGTTTTTATCGAGTTTTCTTAACTATGTCTCATCAAAATCGGTTCAGCCAATTTTTATTTGTCGGGTTTGTTGAATTTTCTAAACTTATACTTTCAGGTAGTACCGTACCGTATGCACTTTTCATTGCATTTAGTAAAAACTAGTTATTTTTAACCGAATCCCAAAAAGGAGGTTCTCAATTCACCTGTAGGTATTTTTTTATGTTTGTTCACCGATTACTCCGACAATTGTGGATTGATTTGATGATTCTTTTTTGTTTGGTAGGTCATACTTCAAAAGTAGTCAAATAAATTTCAGATAAATTTTATCAAAATCGGTTCAATACTTTGGTTTTTATAACAAAATAACTGGAAAAATGTCTTTTGAGCAAACGAATTGTGTATTTTGAAGTCGGTTTTTCAGTTTTTAAACTGTAATTATTTAGATTATCTTGTTTGGTTTCTGAAGCATATGATTTGTCAATTCAGACTCTATCAAGGTCACACTGGTGAAATATACCTAGATTAGAAATTAAATATGATTCAAAAATAAATAAGTAGCCCTTACTGTTTACTCTCTAGCTGGTATCCCGGTGGACAGGTGATCCGTTGACAACGGTAGCTTCCTCTCGTGTTGAAGCAGACATGGCTGGTGCCGCCGAATATGCCACTCTGACACGACGCTTCACCAGTTTCACATTCGTCGATATCTATTCATAAATTGCAAAATGAACACCTGTCTCCATCCGTAACTCCGTCTGTCGAAAATTCCTTTCCAGAGCTGTATTGTTAAAAATTAGTTTTTAAGACAGCTCATCTCTCGAAAATTCCCTTCCAGATGTGATAGTCGTGATTTTAGATTTATTATCTGGCTCGCCCTACAGTTCAGTTACTAATATGTCTGCCTCCTAAGCTGTAGGACGTAAGTTCGATTCACCCAGAACAAACATGAAATGAGCATGGATGTTTGTTCTGTGTTTGGGTGTTTCTATATATTTACAAAAAATACATTCTCTATAAGTATTCTTAAGAAGAAAGAGTGAATAGATATATTTTAGATCAAGCTCCATCCTCGGCCACACCATCGCTTTGTCAGACGAGTTGGTGGTCAATGTAAATCTATCTTACGTAGAAAAATCTGTTCGTTATTTGGTTCCCATCGTACAAGCTTTGCGTAGTGTGGCTACACAGATTTTTGTGAAAATATACACTAATATTTATTTACAAATAATTAATTACTTACCAATACAACTCCTTTTGTCTTCCGAAAGTCTGTATCCAGGTGGACAAGTGCATCGGTAGCTCCCTGGCTCGTTGAGACAGGTGCCTACGCACGGGATCTTGGACTTGAACTGGATGCATTCGTTCACGTCCGAGCATGTCCTAGCATGTAGACACAAACATTTCAACTATTATAAATACATACATTTTGGCAAAACCAAAACCAAAAATAAAAGAAAATGAAACTGGGGACTAAAGCTGTGTTCGAAATTTTGAATTATAAAACAAAAAACGGGTAAGTTACTAAAAACCCCTCAGTCATAAAATTCAACAAAAACGTTTACATTCCCAAAAACGTCGAACATTTTCTAGTCAAGAAGGGGATTTCACACACAAAGCAATAAATTGCAACTTCTTCAATATGGTTTAACCAAATGTGGGATGCTCTCCAAAGCAACTAACCAAACCTATTAAACCTCTCCAAACCTATTAAACTGACTGACAAATTTACCTATCATGACAACTTACCTTACTTTGCTAGTTTGCAAACAATTTCAAATTGAACTTTCAAAAAATCTGTTAGATTTTTGAATAGATGTTTAAAGTTAAAGATGACTAACCTGTTGTCAGGATTGAGTCGGTACCCTCTATGACAGTGGCACCGGTAGCTGCCCCAAACGTTGCTGCACCGGTGTTGGCACAACGAACCAGAGCGTGCTTCTGAGCATTCGTCTACGTCGACGCATACCTTGGAATAATTGGAATATAGTAAATGATACAGTGGATGAGGAAAGAGTGGTGTTTGCGTTTTGAGAAATGCAGCGCTTACTTTTTTATCCAAGCTTAACTCGGCTAAACTCGAAAACATATCAATTTAGGTAATACTTTTTATACCATACATGTTATTAGTTTCTTGTTAAAGTATACCGTTAGCTGAAAAAATAAACAAATTGCGATAAACTATAACCCTGAACAAAAGTATTTTAGTAAAGCTCTGACTTGCACAATTACTTATAAATTTTTAAAGACTTACCTTGTCATTAACTGGAGCAGATCTGAATCCATTGTGACACTTGCATTGGTAAGATCCGATTGTATTGACGCAGTCAGCGTTGTGCGAGCAGATGGACTAGAACAAAAACAAATTAAGATATAGGTGTGAACAATAAAATACGGCAGTGGCAATTCCATCTCCGGCCACAGTATCGCTTTCCATCAGGCGTGCTGGTGGTCGAACGTAGAGCTATTCTATATAAAAAATATGTGAAAAGCTATATAGTTATCTCCATTAGATCTAAGTACCTGATTCCCAGCCTTCTCGCACTCATCAACGTCTTCACACTCATGGTCTCCCTTGAGTCGGTGCCCAGACGGGCAGCTGCAAGAGTATCCTCCGGGCAGGTTCGTGCAGATCTGTATTGGCCCGCATTTTGCTTCCCCGGTCACGCATTCGTTTACATCTGTTGGAAATATACGTTGATGATTTAATTCTGATATCGTTTTCATTTTTGTTACACTACTTGGCTGATTTTCATCCAAGTAAGATAAAATAATAGAGTATGATGTATACGTTGTATTGTATTAGTTCATCAGTAGTAAGCAACAAAATAAGACTATCGAGTAGACAATATATTTTTTATTGTTATTTAATGGAGTTGTTCAGAGAGAATACGTCATGTCATGGTAGATACATACCTATTTCAAAAGCTCGAATGTAACTTTGTGTCAATTTTACTTACTACTTAAAAATATGGTATAATTATGTAATTCCTCGCTATCGATACAAACTGAGCGTTTTCTTTGCTAAACAAACAAAGTGTATTCCAAAACATGTCTAAAATCCAGTCTTATATAAGACATTCTATCATTTTATAAAAGTTCTTATTTCGTTTGGCCACCGACGTTTTAACGTAGAGTCTGTTCAGTTAGAGATCTAATGTACAATTGAGGGTTCTGCTGTGGTTACCTCTCTATAATCCTAATTGTGAAATACCGAATATCATTTCCCCGAAAACATCTTTTTTTTGACAAGACAAGACAAGATTTTTATTGTGACAAAAACTTCAAAAATATTAACACGATTTTTCAAAAGACACAATCAAAATCCTGAAAGCTTATTTAATAACTCATCTGATAACCGAATCTTTGTAATATGAAAGCTTACAAGCAAAATAAAAATTCTTTTTGTTGATAACCTAATAATTAATATATCTGATAACCGAACCTTTGTAAATAAGAAGGTTTCTGGATATAATAATAGAGAACGAACCTAACCTAATAACTGTTCGGGCAAATGAAATTAATGGCTTACAAACTTACGGAATCAGAAAATAGTGTCAAGTAAAACATCAGGAATCAGGCAATTATATGAAACTAATTCAGGCAAGTAAGGTACAAACAAATTAATGTCAATGTAAAACAAGTTAATTTGCCCCAATAGAAGTGGAAGTAAACTGACTCTAACGTTGTTAACGGGTGTAAACCAATGTGAAGTTTGTGAATTTATTTCTCACAGCTTTGTCTTTATATTGGGTATCACGTGAATGTTCCGTACTTACCCACACAATTATGGTCATCACCCAGCCTGTATCCCCACGGACACTTCAGCACTGTCCCCCGGTCTTCTATTTGTGTGATTTCTGGAGGTGGTTCCTCTTGGGTGAACGTCTGTTGGTCTACTTGGGAAGGATATACTGAAATATTTTTTTTTTTAATTATGAATCGAATTTTAAAACAACCATTATTACAGGCCGCGAGCCTAGTACGACAACAGCAATCATTTATGCTGGATCAGTAAGTTTAGCAAATTAACATCTAAGTATCTGTACTTTTGTGAAAACTTGAAATAAATGAACTTGAATTTGGATTACGAAATGTCCAAGCATTGTCTTACCAAATATTTAATAAATTATATCAAGAATTGTATATATAAATTGTTGTAGCTCATTTTCAAATTCAACATTTCACAATCCTGACAGAAAAGCTAATTACCAGATAGATTTATTTATTTATTATCAGTAATACGAATTTCTATGAGTAAGATTGGTGATTTCTCCTAATCTTAAAGATTAACTAAACCAATATTATTAACCCAGATGAAACCGATCTTTTCACTTACCATAATTATATTCATGCAAATAAATTGTTTTGAATTTGAATTTGAACCATGCACGGAATGGGATATCAATGTTAATTTATGAGATAACTAGTAAAAATATTGGTTTATGCCGCATATTGATAATTGATATTAGTCGCTGTTAATAATTTCGAAGCATTTCCTTGATCTCAATTTATCTAGCAAATAATTAAGGTAACTTAAATAACAGATTAATATTATTATTCATATGTTCAAAAGTAAAGTTTTTACCAGGCACGTTCCCATATCCAGGCGGGAAGCGTCCATGACTGAGCACAGGCACGCAGCGATGCCGTACTTGGTCCAGGCTCCAGTCTGGAGGACATTCGCAGCGGTAACCGCCTTCCGTGTTCACACAAATTTCCACTGCAGCGCAATTAGCTTGGCCGTTTGTGCATTCGTTTATATCTGTGGCACGACAAATATTATGTAAATTACTTACTCTAATAGATGAGTGAGGTGATGCCTATCTTGATTAGTAAAAGAGTTTGATGTTATTTTGATTATTGTGTGTTCTTTATGATCATAACTGTTGTGACTTAAATATTACCTACATCTAAGACCTCGGAACACAGTTGATTAATAAAACATTATTCTATTCTATGCCTTCATAATTAATATTTTTATTATATACGTATCCAAACGAACTTACGGGGTCGTAAAAGGATAAAAAACGCTAATTACGGCAAATGTTGTGATCATGATTGTAAAAATTGTGATGATTGTGGATTGTGATCAATTATAAAATATGGCAATACCTTCGCATCTGCCAGTTTTCACATTGAGATGATAGCCCGCATCGCAGGTAAATCTCTGATGGAAGGGACGTGTTGGGATGAACCGCTCATCCTTGTAGCCCCAAAAACTTCTACCTGAAGAAGAATTTTGTTAATTTACGTTTTAAAACAAGCTATACGTTACAATGCTACAAAGCACTTCTTAAAATGCTACAAAGCATTTCTTAAACATTTTAGATATAAGTACTTTAATCCGATTAAAACAACCATTAATGTTTCAGTCATATAAAAAAAAAAAACAATATTTTAATGTGATAATATTTTAAAGATGCTAACAATACCACCGTAGATAATTGAAAAAAATACTTACTTTTTGTCGTAGGTTTAGAAGTAGTCGACACAGTGGTTGACTCAGTAGTCGACACAGTAGTCGGCGGTGGTGCATCAGTAGTGCTAGCTTCGGAAGGTGTCGGCCTGATGGATGGTATCAACTCGGGGTGGAATATCGGCGGTAAAGGTGTGGTGGACGAAACCACACTGTATACATCACACGCGCCGGTCACCTTGAATGAAATAGTATATAATACAAAATCAGCAGGTACAAGAAATATCTATCACAGAGTCATAGAATTAGCAAGTGATACTATGATTGCTGAAAAATAACCTTTTTGCAACAATTACGGTAAAAATAATGTACTTGATATTTTTTGCGGTTTGATATTGTGTTTCTAATATTATGCGAGAACACTCATCTGTATATATAAATATATTTTTAATATAATTAATACAATTAATATTACATTAAAATCAGAACAATTAGGGATCCCCATTAGGAATTCCGAAACTCACTTTTCAACTTCACAAAGTTTTATGAAGTTTTTAAAGTTAATAATAGATTAGGTGAAAACTATACAAATAAACATACAGAGTGTTTATTTGTATAGTTAAAATACATACATCTAATAGCAACTGACTGGCTCCATCATCAGATCATTGACAAAGCATCACATGATCAGTTGATTACTACTGCCAATTTCCATATTGCATTGTCAAAAGAAGATAAGTCAAACTCCAAAGTGATCAAACCAGTATAAGTTGTATAATATAGATTTGTTTCCAAGATTTCGACCGCACAAATACCGTATGATTCTTATTATAAAAGCTTGTTACTTGATCACGCCGGAAGCCCGGAGCGCAGTCGCAGAGGTAGCCACCAATAGTGTTGCGGCAGGACTCGGTGAGGCCCGAGCAGCTATGTCTATTCGTCACACACTCGTCAATATCTGTTGAGACGTTTCCTATTTAATGTTTATGCTGTACGTTTTCTATCAGTTGGTTACTCAGAATAAAGTATTTTATCTAGAAGTAGACGTGAACAAGCGCAGGGATCGGCAAGCGCAGCGTAGGAAGACCAACCTTAAGATGGACAAACAATCTTATACAAGTGGCAGGAACAAGCTGGATGCAAGCTGTTTTGCATGTTTATCTAATTTTTTTCAAGCATAATAAGATTTAACACTTAATATGTCAGAGTGATGAGCACAGTGAATGGCCAGACAAGCTATTGAGGTGTACAAATTTGTAATGTCTGGGTAGCATGGAGCTGTTGTAGACAACCGTGATACTAACATCAGCTATTTGGTCATCTTGTTATTACATAAAAAATGAAATACGATGACAATAAAATTATTATCACTATGTTTTACATCAAGATGTGAAACGATAGATAAACTAAGTTGTTTTTGTAATTTTGATGAATTCATAATGTGTCAGCTCCGTATCTTAGAATCCCATATATTTGATCATGAGTCTTACCAAAGCAACCTCCATACTCGTTGTTCTCAAACCCAGGAGGACAGGGGATGGGTTTTACATTGGTCCACTTGTTCTTCGGCACTTTCATAGTATCGACTACCACAGATCCATCTTCGTGTTTCTCTCCTCGAACCGTTGCCGCTTCTTCTCCAACATTCACGTAAACCTGACCGATGAACAAAAAAAAACATGATATATCGTCGCCTCAATGCTTGTTTGAGCTATCTACCTTTGGTAAAATTTTACAGGAGTTTTTTTAGAAGTATACTAAACTCATGTATAAATAAGACTTTCAAGTTTTACAAATACAGCATTTCCAAAAAAAATGAGCGACAACTCATCTCCTATAAAATTTGACTAATGGCTATCTACCATTCGCTCTAACAAGCACTGAGGCGACGATATGTAATCAGCATAAAACGGCTTTTCTGTGGTGGAGTATTCATTATTTTCCAGCGCCAGCAAGTCTTATTAGTAGATTAATATAAGGATATATTTTTTTTTTTTAATTATTGACATAGAAAAACAAGTTCAATGGCCGGATTGACATAATTACCTCTCGAGGTGGAGTAGGTTCCGTATGTTTTGTAGAACCGTATGGGCTATATGTAGGTAGAGGATCCAAACGAACTATCGTAGGTTGTGTCTGGAAAACAATATTATGCTCTGTTTCCGCATTCTCTGTGGGTCTTTCAGTGTTCTCTGGAGTAATTTCATTTGAAATTGGACGTTCTGATTCACTTTTTGGCCTCTCTGGTTCATTCCTTGGTTTTTCTGTTTCTTCTTTTGGTCTTTCTGGATCGTTTCTAGTTTCGTAATACGTAGAGTCAAGGGTATCTTTTCGTTGCGGCGGTTCTGAAGGTTCATTATAGACTATTTCGGGTTGGTTTTCTGGTTTTGGTTCCAAGTATTTTATTTCCGGTTCTGTTGTATCTGGTATATTATGAGTTTCTGTTGTTTTTTCTTGAAGTACTGGTGGTTCAGGTTCGTATCTTGGTTCTTCAGGCTTTGCTGGAGTAGTAGCTTTAGTAACAGGTCCCGGTGACTCTGGTCTATTGTCTCTACGTTCTTCTGGTATAATACTGTTTTCTTCGATTCTTGGTTCTTCTGGAGTAGGCGTAGTACTAGAAGTGGTTAAGCTTGGTTCTTCGTAGGGAATGACGACTGGTTTTGGTGATGATGCTGGAGCCGGATTACTTTCCGGTATTGTTTCGTTTAACTCATATCTGTAATAAAAAGAATGTACTCTTTAATTAACTTGAAAAGAGGATGTTTTCTATTCGAATGTATGTCTTCTCTCCGGGATATAATTATTCTACCTTCTTTATATTTATTTTATTTTTCTATGTGCTCTATTAACATCATTATCATCAGCCCGCAGCTAATGTTCTATGATTCAAAATCTATGTATGTCTACTTATAAGAACTTTTGTACACAGTGAAGCAATAAACGTATTCTGATTCTTACTCGTCATAGTAGTATTCATATTCCGGCGCCGCTGTGGTAGTAGTTGTAGAGTGTCGTTTCCTCACACAGCGGAAGGAGCCCGGTATATTGAGACACTGGAACTCAGGACCGGCGCGCGCGCAGTTGTGCAAACCCATTGCACATTCGTCTACATCTGTCGAAGGAATTTTTTATGAACTGGAGGATTCTGCTCTATTAATGTACGAAGGGAAGTTTCACCTTCACTGCGACACTTACGAAACTATTATAACTTCCCTCTAATATCTAATATCGGTTATGGTTTACATCACTTAGGCCTATAAGTAAAATAAGTAATAATAAGTGTTTAACGATGGATACCAATAAAACAATTATAACTAGCATTTCATTAGCCATTGCTTGCAATGAGTCATATCAATAACAACAAGATGAACTGAATGAACTAGTTACTGGAGGAAATATTGGAATCTTCCGTAAGTATACACGGGTACAATAGGGGATGATTCCATGTTGACTTATGAAAACAAATTACTCTTTCATTATGAGTGTCCGAAATACAGCACCACGACCAATGAAAAAGAATACAAAACTAGAATACATCAGTAGTAAGACCAATGACGTATTAATACTTTGAACTTTCGAATCGTTTTTATTCAAATTACTCCAAAAAGTTCGTTTGAGATTCAGTTCGTACAATTTGACTGCTTGTTTAATACGGGTATGATTTCCAATATATTTCCATTATATTTGATTATATAATTATTATTTTTTAGTTTTGTGATCCTATAAAAAATTTATCAATTTGAGTTTGAGAGTTTTAATGTTATAATTATTATGCTCAGATATCTACTGAGCTGTTTTTCAGGAGAATCTTATTTCGACAACACATTTTTTTACCAAATCTCCTATTTTCCGGTACTTTCTTGATGGTATTACCTTCGCAGGTGCCAGAAGAATGCTGAAGTATGTATCCAGTACCGCAGGAGGTGATTCTGATACAGAGGAAGGATCCAATGGTGTTGTCGCAGCGCTGCGAGCCGGAGATACAGTCGTGCTGGCCCGTCACACATTCATTCACATCTGGAATTATAAAGTATAACGTTGGGAGTTTTATCGGGAACGCGGGAACGAAATGTCGATGCTCTGTTTCATTTTGCTAAACTCGTATTATTTTAGATTTAAGTATAGGAATAGTAGTTTCTTACTCGATTAATGTTCATTTACATGCACGAATATGACCAAGTGAGATAAAGCGGTAAAGACATTTTTTCAGGTTGTCGGCAATTCTCTAGAAATTTCCCGTAAAGTCACCATCACTTTCCTGAAGCGTGACTAGAACTTGAGAATGACTTATTTAGATTACTCAGACTATGACTGGTACATGATAAGTTATCAACGAAACTTGAACCAATCTCTTGACATTGGCAAATGCGCTAATTGTGCGGATCAAATATTGCAAGTTGTCTCTATATAACGCATACACATGCATGACGTTAGGATCGTCATTTGTGGGGGTATTCAGATCTCATTAGGATTCAGAATCAATTCGGAAGGAATCTATATCTCCGTCTCTGTCATTTCCATAGAGAAAGACAGAGACGGAGATATAGATTCCGAATCCGAATGAGTTCTGAATAAGGGGCTGGTTGCCGCTCGCTTGTAATGTCAGATGGGATTAGAACACTCCGAATATGCAACGCTTTCATTGGCTGACAGAACAAATTATATAGTTGTATGCAGGCCTTTTTTTGTCACTTCTATTTTCGGGGCACGCTATTTCTCGAAAGTTGTAAGTTAAGATAGTATGATAATCAAGATGTATTTGGATAATTTACACCTATTAAAAAATCCATTTTTTTTTGTAAAGGTTATCAAAATAGATTTTTTTCAAATTCTTATTTTTTTCTATTTTTATTGCAATTTATCGATATTTTCGAAGTCTCCTTTGGAGGCACTGCGTGCTTCCACGTGCACCCACAAAAAAAGCTCTGGTTGTATGTCCAAGGACAGAAAATGTGTTAAGCGAGCGCGGGGTGCGGGTGTGGAACCTGGAGATTGACGAGAGGCAAAGAGTGGTCATTCTGTATATACTCTAAACTAATAATGTATTAGGTGATTTTATTAGAATCTAAAATATTGCTCATTATGTAATCTTACCAATACAAGCCCCAGTGAACGCGTCAAGTTCATATCCCAGTTTACAGTGGCACACGAAGCTGCCGTTAGTGTTGAGGCAAGTCTGATGCTGATCACACAGGTGCGTGCCTTCTACGCACTCGTCAATATCTGTAAGTATTGCAAGATATATATTAATCACCCGCTTATTTGTGTCTTTTTACTGCGCAGTGAAAATTTGTAAATACTATTTCCTAGTTTTTTTCATAACCGATTTTCCCTTATACTATATAGATACAGTAAGTTTATATCTTCAAAAATGTAGCTTTGCATCAACAGCGAGACAGACTGTTTTTTTACCGAAGTGCCCATTAATATTTTTTTCAATAAATTAATTGAAATAATAGCTTTTGAATATAAAATTAAAGTTTGATTATAGATTATATAAATATAGATACGTTACCTTCACATCGGTGAGTGTCAGGATTTATTCTCATCCCCTCCGAACATTGGGTTGTTATCCTGCAAATCAGTCACATACATTTTCGTATTTTAATCACAAACACAATTATCAATAGCTCTTTCTTAGACATATGCTATATTTGACTATTGCACGACTTTATATCTGTATGTGAGAGAGATAATTATGCGTTAAACTTGTAATATCTACTCTGATTTTAGCACTAATATTATTTTCCAAAATGCGTGTCCAAAATTTACTTTTTCATCAATCAATTATATATTTTATGTGCAAAAGTAGTTGTAGCTATCAGTACCTGGTCTTATCAGTTTTCAGTTTACAATCATACTGGCCGAGCTGGTTCACACACACCTGGTCTGGTCTGCAGAGGTCATCTTCCTCGGCGCACTCGTCGATATCTGAAATTATATAACATTCATCATCATCATCTCAGCCACAGGATGTCCACTGCTGGACATAGACCTCCCCCATGGATTTCCAGAAAGACCGGTTGAAGACTTGTTATATAACATTACTTTGTTAAAAAAAAATAACGGGACGTGGCTGGTAGGTGCGTCGTAATCACGGCTGTGTGTATTACATAAACAAATTGTATATAAGTCAATCTCAAAATTGCGGCGTTTGCCCCTCCTCCACTGCGCGCGATGCGTCGCAGTCCTCACTCAACGTAACTAATTTCATATCGAATATATGTAGGCTATTAAGTGGTGTAATGAAATGTTAAATGTATACGATAGACAAGTTAAGTAGCTGCAAGAGCTGCAACATCAAAACTGTACCACCGATATTGTTGTTATCAGTTTTTTAAATTATCTTTCACTATGGAATCTAATTTAAAGACGTATTTACTCGAGAACAACTGGATTTCAAGTGTCATCTAGCGAGCATATTTTGAATAAAACATATTGAACACAACTCATGTCGGTTGTATTTATAGGTATACTCACGAGGTCTACTGCTTTAATAGATAGCATCCGGATTAACCACAAAGGTAATCCCCGTTAATTATCAAGAACAAGTAGATCTCTTACCTTCGCACTTCCCAGTTTGAGGGTCTATCTTGAAGCCAGGTTTGCACTGTTTGGATACCTTGTCTTGACAGTAGAAGGAGCCGTGTGTATTGATACAAAATTGAGAGAGATGGTTGCAGTCATCTTGAGAAGTGGCACATTCGTCCACATCTGAAAAAACATTGACAATTAATGCTAATTTACTAATTATAAAACATTAGGAACGACTACAAAATATGGCCTTAAAAAGTTCCACCAAGTGTGGAGCTTCTGCAAGTCACAGATTTACATAAGTTCGAAAATTGAATTGGTTTCATGTTTCCTCAACAATATAGGAATCTTCTAGAGTAAATAAATTTCTTCGATTCATTCTAGCTCCTTATTTGGCATTATGCAAGTTGAGTAAAAAAATCTATTACATACACTACTATGAATTATTAGAATTTAATTTTACCACTAAAATTAGTTTACCCTACATGAGCAATACGAGTACATATTTTATAAAAGACTATGTTGTTACTACATACATCTCTGAAAACAATCAATGGACTAAATCGTACCTGTTTCAAAGGGATGAAATACAAACGTTAGTAGCTGTGGTTAGTAGCTAAAAACATAAAATAAATTATTCCTATGTGACATTTTTAAATTTTTAAAACCTTACCCTCGCATTCACCATTTCTGCCTAAGTTGAAGCCAGGTGGGCACCGATCTTCCACCACAGGTCTTGGAGTAGTGCTCAGGTTAACAGGGTCCCCAGAAACACCCCCACACTTGTACCCCCCGACTGTGTTCTCGCAGAGGTACTTCGGGCAAGGGGGATTGGGCAGTTTGCATTCGTTTATATCTAAAAAAATAATCTAAATATATATATTGAAAAAGGGCAAAACTTGGTAGTATTTCTGAACATCATTATCTAATTTTTTTTACTGAACTAATTTGCTTTACTGAAACAGTTGTACACTTTGTTCTTACTTCGGTATTACAGAAAGCTGGATTGGTCAGTTTTTTTATGTTAGATAGATCTACGATTATCTAAATTCTGATGGAAAAATACAAAAACCAATGCAAATGGGACGTCAGTACAAGACTAAATTTAATATTTAAACAGTCACTTCTCGACCTCTAATTTGATCGATCTTTTACGACAGCTTTAATAAAGTTTTACCAAGGGACACCAAGGCTATTATTGATTCGGCAACATTGCTGAGCATTGACAATTCAAAAGGCTTTGATCCCTGCCTGCAATTGAAGTGTATTTATTCATTTTACAATGCGCGATTGCAACGCTGTCAGTCGTCAGTGGTTTTATTATTTGCAAGTCACGTTCATAACAACAAACTAGCCTTTCTACTAAGCTGCCCAAAAATTCTCTTAATCACAATGTACTACGAATCATAATTACCGTCACAAGCATTGTTGTTGATATTCCTCGCGAACCCAGGCGGGCACTTCCCTTTCTCTGGAGTTTTCTTGTTCTTCACTGGAATGCAGCGGTATGAGCCTTTTATGTTATGGCACTGGGTGCCTGGGAGACAAACAGGGATGTCCAGCTGGCACTCGTCGATGTCTGAAAGTCATAGATAGGTGGTAAGGAATTTGCTAAATATGTCATGAAAATTACCTGACTGTCATGTCAGAAGAAAGGTTATGAATTCCATAAAAATATTTTGTGTGTAGCTTAGCGTATTTTGATTGTTAATATTATAAACGTAATTTGAATAATAGTAAATAATATGCTAATAAATTACAGTTAAAAAAACAAAAAAAACACGCTACACATTATTGTGGTCAAAGTTCATTACAAGACTTTTCTAACAAATCCAAACACAGCTATGATACGATGTTCCATCATGAAGTTATAGTTCATATCTTCCGGCTCCATCATCAGATCAGTTCGACAGTACCATATTATTGTATTGTCATCAGAACAACATGCAGCTGCCTATTTTCATGACGCTACATTCCTTGGAAGATGGTTAAATTAGTTTCCTTAGATTTCATTACATACAGGTCGACCTAATAAAAGCGTGTTAAAAAGCAAAAACGTGACTACATTATGTAACTTACTGTTAGCTTTATTAACCCGTACTAATTTACGGGCAGGATTTACAGATTAGATTTCAACGAATCTGAACAGCATTTTGGGCCTACGTAGATTCTATAGCATTGTCGACACAGATAATTCGCAAAGGACTTATTTATAGTAAAACATATACAGAAGTAGTACTTACCTTGGCAGGACTTTCCATCTGGCATGAGTTCGTATCCACGCCGGCAGGAGCACTTCACCTGTACTCCATTGTCATTACATTTGTGTTGGCAGGGGTTGCGTGGCTTGCATCGATTCTTCACCACCTGTAAAATAAGAAAAACTTTGCCTAGGAACAGAGAACGGAAAAATTATGAAAAAACGAAATAAGAAATAAACGAATGAAAATAATACATAACAACAAGAGGACGAATTACACTTTGAAGAGCAAAAATTTAGTTAGAAGAAAGACCTAGAATTGGACGAATTAGGAAGTGAACAACTTCGGAACAAACAAGAAAGTGTCATAGGCGAACCAGATGGAACTCTTTTATTGAAATTAAAACAAATACGAGGCAAATATTAATTAGCCGTCATCATCATCATCATCTCAGACATAAGAAGTCCACTGCTGGACATAGGCCTCCTCCATGGATTTTCAAAATGACCGATTGGAAGCGGCTTGCATCCAGCGTCTTCCCGCCACTTGTATGAGGTCATCTGTCCATCTCGTGGCTGGTCTTCCTACGCTGCGCTTGCCGGTACGTGGTCTCCACTCGAGAACCTTTCGGCCCCATCGGCCATCAGTTCTACGTGACTATTACTACGTGTACGCCTACGTGTTCTATTAATTAGCCGTAGTTACGGTTAAATAAAGCTTAAATAAATATGAGCTAATGAAATATTGACAGTAACAGTATACGGTAAATAAATAATGACTAACCTCCTTACAGTTTCTGCCGTCAGCCATGAGCATGAATCCAGGGTTGCACTCGCACTTGTAAGAGCCCGGGATGGGGATGCAGTGGTGGGCGCACAGCTCGTTGGGAGCGTAATCTTCGCAAACTGATGCTATGGCTGCAATAGAAGAAGCAACTCTAGAAATCTTATGTAGGCATGAATTCTCGGTTGTAATTGATATTATAGCATTACAAGGACATGAGGCTACAAATAATGGCGATTAGCAATTTATATATGGAGGTAGATTTTATTATTGACTGGCCTTGTGGCTCAGTTATATAGGTCGTGGGTTCGATCCCCACTCAGGGCAAACATTTGTGTGATGAGCATGGATGTTTGTTCTGTCTGGGTGTTTCTACATTGTATCATATGTATATATTTACAAAAAGTATGTTATGTATTCTAACAGCCATCTAGTTCTATAGTACAAGCTTTGCTTAGTTTGGGCTAGATGGTGTTGTGTGAAATGTCCACAAATATTTATTTATTATTTAATTATAGAATGATCAGCAAACGCGTGGTTTGCCTGAAAGTAGGCGGTTATCTTCGTCTATGGACAACTACAACACTAGCACTGATAATTTTGCTGATATGAGCATGGAAAGGTATATATAGACATCGTTTTTAAAATGCTTTTTCTTGAAGTTCGTCAGGAAGACTCTCGAAGGAAAAATATTTCATATCTTCTTGGTCCGTGTTTGTATGTACATTTTTTTTTTATATAGGTAACCAAAGTAGCCTGCAATAATCACGTTCTAATAGCGTATATGCATTAAAACTACTACTTCTACTTCTACATACTTCCTTCTCTCTTCTTCTTCTTTGTGGATGCTACAGGATGGACAACTGACGGCCGCCGTTCTTTTGCCGCTTTCTGAAAAAATATGGTATTTCAATAATAGCTTCTTAAGACAACTACTACTGGATTCTGGATTTACTAGCAAAACCAAGGATCTGTGGTGAGCAGCATGGCCAGGCAACGGACTGCATGGCGGATTAACAGACCGATTAGATTTGACCAATACTAAAAAGGTAATCAATACATCTGTGGAGTATTGACCAAAGTCAACTTTCTTTTCTCTTCGCATTTCATTAAAAATTAAAACAATCAAAAAATATACACAACATTATGCAAATTTTGACGAGAAACCAATAAATATATGTCGCTGGTCTAATTTAAACATGCTTCATACCCTTCATAAAGAAGACACCCTCCAAATATCATGTATCTAGTTCCAACAGCTTAGGCTGTATGTACATATGTAGTCTTTTATAGGTATAGATGAATTCGCGGTACTCACCAAGCAGCATTCCACGTACGCATCATCAGAGAGCAGTTCCTCAGCAGTCTCCGCATGCGCCCGACCCACGCAAGCCACTGACCCACGTGCATGCCCTATCGACGTTCCTCTGGCGCATTCGTCACAGCATGCCTGGGAATAAAGGACGTTTGTTTAACTTCCAGGAATTAGATACATTTTATCTTTCTTACTTGATAAAGGGCTCACAATATTGTGGAGTCAGCAGGTTTAGCCAAACCAACAGAGGCAAATGTTTCTATTTCTACAAACGCTTACGCTGCGAAATGCTGAATAACTGTGACGTGCCATCATGTGACAGTTCTAGTTTTCTATCCTAGTGGGGTTCACGAAATGATGATGTTACTTATCTGACCCCCCCAGTTTTCAACTCTTTCTTCTCGTTTGATCTGTCCTGAACAGCTTCATCAAATAGATACTGATATTCTAATAATTTTCTAGTGGATCTGCTTTTTCTAGGTAAGTGCGTTCCATCGTGGACCACAACATCGCTTAACATCAGGTGAGTTGGAGGTCAAGCACAAGCCCAATCACACTTACCTAAACCCTTGTCAAAATATCATGTATCTGTTAACATTGCGTGCGCATGGTTTTTAGAGTTTTGATTGTTCAGTCTACCTCGGAGTACATAATAATTATATTCTTAAATGTAGCTTTTGACTTTAACAATATTTCTTTCTGTAACTTATAAATATCCATGAAAAAAGAAATAGGAGAACAAAATATATTTGCTACCATGTTCAACACCAGAGTTGTGCTGGTGTACAAACAATTCATTACCATCATCATCTTTGCCACAAGAAATCCAACGTAGGCTTGATGGTATTTCAAAAAACCATTTGGAAGCGGCTAGCATCCAGCGTCTTCCTGTTATTTGTATGAGTTAATCTGTCCATCTTCTGCCTGGTCTTCCCACGCTGAGGGAACTTTTCGGTCCCATCAGCCACTCCAACTAGCTAATCCGCTGTTCCATGTCGGTAACATTCGTAGGTACCTCAACAGATCTAATTTCTGTTTCGATCTCGCAGAGAATACCCGAGCATAGTCCTCTCCTTACCTCGTTGCGTGACTTTGAGCTTCCATAAAATTTACATAGTAAGTGAAAAACAATCAACTCTATCCAAAAACATTGACCTCTACTTGTGAAATCGAGTAAAAATGGTATGAGGTCAAATGAAGTTCGTAACATCCATACATTAGCAAATTGTTCGAAAAGGAAACAAGCATTTATGGATTCGTCTCATTTATGATGCGACTATTGAAGTAGGTCTCCAGTGGAGATATGACGTTCATTTAAAGATTGACATGACAAAATAAATAATTATAGTTTAAAAAACTGAAGCAACCGACTCCTCATGGATGCCATTGTCAGAACTGGACCAAATTGAAATGGTACTACACGGGAAACACCAACTTTCAAATAAAAAAAATTGTCTGTAAAGTCGGTTTACGGACGATAGTAAAATTTTACGATAACGATGCGTCACAAGCCGAACGCTTAGGCCGATCGTGCCTCTCTAACCCTTGTTCCGTGCTCTCGCTTGCACGCTCGGCTTAGGCGGAACGTGACAATGAGTCATGCTTTTTCGTGCGTGCAGCCGGCATTCATCGATTTATAAGACGTTATCACGTCAAAAAGAATTATCAAAATCGGTTCATCCAGTCGATAGTTCTGAGGTAACAAACAAAAAAATACAGTCGAATTGAGAACCTTCTTTTTTGAAATCGGTTGATGACAAGAGCTCATCTACTGAAATTAAACATATATTCACAAATGATTAGCGAACAAAGATAAATAAAGAATAGCGTAATTAAATACAACGTATAGAACGAATATATATTATTTGTGTAATCTAACTATGCATAATATATCACTCCCAGAAACGTGCAGCATTGTTTTTTTTTACATCTGTTTGTACAAACTGACCCACTGCTGGGAACGGGCCATCTTCTCATTGTGAGAAGGGTTAGGCCATAGTCTGCCACGCTGGCCAAGGGCGGGTTGGCAGACTTCACACATCTTCAAGATTATTGAGAACTCTCGGACATGTAGGTTTCCTCACGATGTTTTCCTTCACCGTTTGAAGCTGGCGGCAATCAACAATACGCACATAACTTCGAAAAGACAGAGGTGCGTGCCGTGGGATTCGAACCCAGGACCTGCGGATCGCAAGTCAGACGGTCTCACCACTAGGCTGCCGGAAAATGTTAGCTTACCGATTATATAATATCCTTATTCAGCATTTTTTTTAAACAAAACGCTCGTCCGAACAAACCTAATAAAAGTCATATCTGTTCTAAGAACTAAAGAACAAAATCTTGCAACGCGGAAGTTCACTGTATCTATGTACAAATGTAACGAAAACCAGCAACTATTTTAGAACTTTGTCACAGTAAAACTGTTTATTTTCCATTAACAGTGAGTCTAGATGAGAGCTAATTGTATAGAGACAAAGTTGTAAGACGTCCTAGACGTGTAAACAGACTGATCTATTATCTGAATGCATATAAGATAAGATGCCTAGTTACCCAGTTAAATGTTTGGGTAACCAGGCGTCTTGTTACTGTAATCTAAAGCATGAATTAGTATAATGGCAAAATACAGACATAGACGTACTACTCCACAATTCAAATTCAAATTCATTTATTTCAGGCTACTGATTGGCCCATAAAACTTATAACATGTCATAATAATATACCTTAAACATTAAAATTTCAAAATCACATAAGATAAAATAATCAATTAAATGTCAATTAAATTCCAATAAAAATAATAAAAATAAAATAAAATAACAAAATACAACTATAAAGTAAAATACAATTATGTCCTATTTATATTTAAGTCAGTATTTTCGTTTTGGCATCGGTACTGCAACATGCCTATTACAACAAAGCTGGAGGAAAATACAATCCAGTCTGTCCGCTATCATTGCCAGGATAGTGTTGGAGCTGGCTCGCACCCTGCGCACCAGTGACAAACCTCGTTTACGCATAGTCGCATAAAAGCAATCTGTTCGCGCTTTGGCAAACATGCCCGAGGCGCTACAGAACCGAGGCAACCCCAACACCGCCCTGAACGCGTTATTGTATTGGACGCAATGTAACGTGAGGCATAAAACATAGAGACATTACTTATTTACCTTATAGATACTAGAGATTAAATTGTTGTAGAAAAGTCGATCTCTTACCATTTCATGTAATGTACCTAGATTGCCTAGACTCAAAAACTCACTATAGGTACTTTCACATTTAAGAATTTGTAGTTCGACCATTTCCTATCTCGTTCGTGCACACCAACATTTATGATGATATAAAATGCCTAAATGAACTTATAAAAAAAGTCATTCCACAAAAGACTAGAAAGTAACATCACAAGTCTTTGACAAAAAAATCATTTTGATCCAAGTTAATTTTCATACATTTAAATAATTTGTACGTTAGTAATTTGTAAAATGATTTAGAAATCATTTTACAAATTACTCCTCTCTCTGATCATAGATGATCAGAAAGAGGAGTTATTGCAACGCATCGGCGATCTGGTAAAGACAAGGGTTTGAACCATGACTTCTGTGCTCGTTAATGGTTTTGAAAGAGAATGTTTCAGACGCCTCATGGTTGACGAAGCTTTCATAGACCATTTTAAATCCATGATAATGAATGTAAACCTCTTCAAAATGAGGCACCATCGCCACAACCTACCCACACAACCAGTAAATATCCTAGTAATATTATAGTAAATAAAGCCAGTACTGGAAACTTAATTAAAAGGGGTCATCAACAAATAAAATAACGTGGCACGAGACTGTTAAACTTCTTGATCAATACATAAAAGATCTTTTTTCTTCTAACAATACTAAAAGCACAAGCGGCGTAAATATGTTAATTTCGGTAGAGGTTACATATTTGAGCCGTTTGGTGTCGAGACTTTGGGTCCGTGGGAACCGGGAGCTCATCTCATTTTCAAAAATTTATCTGAGCGCCTGATCGATGCGACGCGTGACCAAAATGCTGGCGCGTATCTGGCCCAACGCATAAGCATTGCCATTCAACGTGGCAATGCGGCTAGCATGCTGGGTACGCTGCCAACTGGTAGTGGGTTTGAGCATTTGGATTATCTTTAGACCTTTATCGGTCTGGGGTGATCGATGTGCTTTTTGTGTAGTAGTTTAGATAGTTGAGTCTGTATATTGTTGTGTTGCAGTTAATAAAGGCGCTTGCCATAAAAAAAAAAACTAAAAGTCACCTCTCACTGACATTGTAAGTGCCAAAACCAGTTCAGTGGCATTTTTTATGAAATCATGAATTAAATTCACGTAAACAAACAAAATTCCAAGTCCTTCCCTAGAAAATACCAAAGAACACCTCCCGTAAAGAGAAAACAACGTTCATGATTCAACTTCATGACTTAAGTTAATATTGGAATGATGGACTGGTTTTGAACCAGTCTAGGCAAATTCAAGTGCCAAATACTTCCCAAACATCTTCATTATGATGATTGAAGAAAACGACCAAAACGATTTGGAATGGAAGCGACTACACGAGAGAATGGACAAATATGGCCACATTGAAACGAACAAAGAGAAATTTGCAAGAAAGTTTCACGAAAACCCATTCGTGCCTATAGGTTTTACCGTGACAGTCGGAGCCCTCTTATGCGGTCTTTGGAGCCTGAAGACTGGTAGGAGACAGATGTCGCAACAAATGATGCGTTTGCGTGTAGTGGCTCAAGCATTAACAATCACCGCTTTATGTGCAGGTCTTATGATGAGTTGTAAAGCAGAAAATAAATGATAAAAAATAAGAAACACTGAATGGTTTGCTTGCGTCATTGACATAAAGCCTGGTTTCCAAAAGACATGCCCTAAAACAAAGAAATTAAACATTGTCTCCATAGACCTTATGGTACCTTATGTTAGCAACGGTATTATCCAAAAGTACCTGGTTATCTACAAACCCCAATAGTCACATAAAATAGACAAATTGCTTTCGTATTTAGTTTAAATTAGGAAACAATTAGATAATAAGAAGAGGATTTTCAGATTTAATTCATATTGAAAAAGATTTGCTATTAAAGAATTGAGATGTCGCGGTACACCTAGCATATTTGAAACAGCCGGATAATAATCATCATCATCTCAGCCACAAAAAGGCCACTGCTGGACATAGGCTTTCCCCATGGATTTCCAAAAAGATCGGTTGGATGCGAACCCTAAACATAGCCCTGTCAATAGCTCGGCTTAAAATTTGGCCGTCCCGGGATGCCGAGCAGGTGTGAAACAAAAGGTATATTGTACAGATATCTATATTATTAAAAATACAAAATGCGTGTAAAATTATACTTAAAAATACGTAAAATATACTTACAATACTTTAATAAACAAGACAGACAAACTCCGTTCTTCGTAATTTCTATGATACAAATTCACACATAGATATAACTTTATATCCTTTCATCAATATAGATATAACTAAGTGTACTTGTCTTGCACTTACATTATGGAGTCGAGAGCGGTAAAGTGCGTCACGCCATTTACCGTCACGGCATACGAGTTGATTTTTACTGCTAAGTCGCGACAATGTATGTTTCACATTTAAAAAAAAAAACAAAACGTACCCATCTCAAAATCCGTCACCCTGTTTAGGCTTCCTGGCGATAATAGAAAATATACAATACCTAATTACATACATTAACCCGAAAATGTACGTAATAAATATGATAAATAGATTTGTAATGCAATTGGTCACTCTTCCTATACCTACTCAAGAAGTTCATTCAATGCGCATTCCACATTAATCAATTAAAGTGTATCAACCGAGCATCTGTTATCTCTGACTACTCAGAGTAGTCAATAAAACAACACAATAAGCAACAACTACTGACAACTATTTTAATGCTTGGACCAAGAAACAAAATAGACGCGTATCGAGTCACTGGATATGAGATAGCGATATTAATACCGCTTTTAAACCTACTTCCAAAAATAAGAAGGTTCTCAATTCGACTGTATGTTTTTTGTTTGTTTAATTACCTCAGAGATCTTTTTTTTTGAGCCTAATTAAAAAGGCTAAAGGCTAATTTAATTGTCAAAGATTTATTTATTTAGTACCTAATCAAATTAGTACTGCATTAATCTACGAATTACACTAATAATAACTAAGCATACGCATCCAATAATAATAATCATGAAATAACAAAGAGCAATAAAATTAACAATCAGAGTGCACAAAAGAAATCAATATATCATAAATATAATGTCGAAATGGCATCGCAGCCTACCTTATTTGTCTCCCTGGTAGAGTTACACTGGCTTCTACTATGCTCTTTAATCCCTACATCGCAGTCTTTCTTCTTTCTGAAAACAACAAAGTGGATTTTAAAACCAAATAATATTTTATAGGCACGGAGCCCGGAGTCTGTGGAAATAAATTTTGTTAAATAAAAAAACCGGATAAGTGCGAGTCAGACTCGCCCACCATACAAATTAGTAAAAAAAGGGGGAAATTATATATTTTTTTATATTTTCCTTCATAAACCGAAAATATACATTGTAAAAATATTTAAAAACTTGTTTTTGCTTGTGCTTATAAAGCTCTTTCATATGATACCCCACATGATACGGTTAAATCACTTTAAATTTTTTTGTGATTAAATTAAAAATGTACATATTTAGTGTACATACAGTTTTCGGATTGCACATAATATTATAAAAATATTCATCCCCTCTTTAGCCTACAGGAGGTACCCCAAAAAAAATGTTTTTTCAAGATTTTATTTTATGACTTTTTCGCCATTACTAATATGCATATCCGTTCCAAATTATAGCTTTCTAGTACTAATAGTCTTTGAGCAAAACCGCAGATAGAGACAGACAGACAGACGGGCATGGCGAAACTATAAACTATATATACTTTGTTATCTTTTCATATTGTCTATTTGTTATCTTTTCACGGCTAATCGGCTGAACCAATCGTTATGAAATTTGGCACAGAGATTGTTTATAGCCTGGAAGTGAACCTAGGCTACAGTAATTATATCATCTTCATCGTTCTTCATCACTACGTGGGTTGAACTACTGAGCGCAGCTAGGTGCTTATGAATCCCTCCCGCTATATCCATTATAAATAAATCAAAGTTCCAACGTTATTGTCATTTATATAATTGAAACATAATTTACCTACAACTTTGTTATTTAGTATTAATTTCCTTGTTATGAATGGACGGAGCTAAAATTATTATACAAAGAACTTTGATAATTGTTTCAAAACAATTCGCAAATTTCAGCGGAATCGTTTAATAATAGACGCCTTGGAAACCACCTTATATTGAGCTTTCTAAAACACCCTAATATAAAAAAAACAAGGCTAGACTGAATAGATAATTATCATCTAGATCAACGAGTTCCATCCTCGGCCCCGTCGCTTAACATCAGGCGAATTGGTGGTCAATCGTAGATCTATCTGACATAAAAAAAAAACAATAATATACACCCAATCCTTATATATATGTACGTCGTAAATAGTTCACGGAACTTCTATAAACGAAATAAATCCAAAATATCACATAGTCAGTCAACAGACAAGACAGACAGCTTCAGTAGTAAGGTCCTGCATCTTTAGTATGGATGCCTAAAAACTACGAGTAGATCTTTTATGTCCATAAATATTTGCAATGGCTAGATACAGATCCTAAAATAAACCATAAATGGCATGTTCCAAGAGCCTGTCGATCATTAAAATAAAACCGGACAAGTGCGAGTCAGACTCGCCCACCGAGGGTTCCGTACAAACTAGTAAATAAAAGGGGGAAATCATATTTTTTTTTATTTTCCTTTTTATACCGAAAAATATACATCGTAAAAATATTTAAAACCCTGTTTTAATTAATGCTAATTAAGCTCTTTCATATGATACCCCACATGATACGGTTAATTCACTTTAAAATTTCGACCCTCATTCCTTGCATGACGACACTATTTTTTGTGATTAAATAAAAAATGTCAAGTTTTCGGATTTTTTCCTATATGTGTAGGTACTCTAACAAAATGCTTCTTGCCAAATTTCAGAGTTCTAGGTCAACGGGAAGTACCCCATAGGTTTTAATTCCCTTCTGAGTGTCTAAATATGCGTTTTTTTTGCGACATATTCGGCTGTAACTTGTTTTATGAAAACTAAGAAGTTTGATTTTTCTCTCTGCAGCAAGAGACTATAGATCTGCGTTATGGTTTTAATTTCAACTCCATACCTTCACGTGTTCCCGAGCTTACAGGTCTTGACACACGGGCGGACAGACGGACAACAATGTGATCCTATAAGGGTTCCGTTTTTTCTTTTACGGAACCCTAAAAAAGTAATGAAGTATAACTTATTGCTAATTATTACTTACTGAAAATACTCCGTACAGCACTGCGCCCTAGCCATGATGCACAGCGAGCCGAATGCTAGAGGAACGTCCTCCGGTACCGGCTGTGACGAGGAGCAGTCCAGCTCCGTGTGACTCCTGGCGAACGAGGAGCCGTCGTTGCAGCAGCGCCGGATCACCTCCGTCATCTGCTCTTGGATGTCACCTGGAAGATATGCATCTAATTATTGTACAGGAAAATATGCCTAAGTAGGTATAAAGACCATGTTATTCCACTTTTAGGGTTCCGTAATAAACAAGGAACCCCTAAAGTTTCTCCATGTCCGTCTCCGACTCTCGTCTGTTTGTATGTCTGTCCATCCGCGGCTTTGCTCAACTATTAGTATCTGATAGCTGTTTGGCATGGATATGTATATCAGAGTGAATCTTCTAAGTCTGCGTGCTTCATCTCCGACCACATCTTCGCTTTCCAACAGGCGAGTTGGTGGTCAAACGCGGACTTATTCGTGTTAAAAAAAAAAAAAAGTTATGCCGAGAAGTCTAGTCAGTATGCCGAGAATAAAATCTTGAAAAAAAAACATTTTTTCGGGATACCCTACACACGTTAAGTGGGAATGTTTTTTTTTTCTCATCCACCTTACAGTGTGGGGTATTATTATTGATATTATATTTCTTAGACCCATCAAGATATTTCATATGCCACGGGCTAAAGCGGTTCTGAGAACACCGCTGTGAATAAATTGAACTTTATAAAGTGTCACGAGAATACAATGGAATCTATGTAATGTCGATGAGATAAAACAACTTTTGACGGAGTTGTCGCGTATATTTTACATAATTTTATGGCATGATGTTTCGAACACTGCAAAGTTAAAAATTGTTTTATTTCCAATATACTATTATTTCTCAACATATAAATACATTTAGAATATAATTATATCTTGTCACTAATTAATAATCAGATTAAGTATCTGTAACGGTTAGCTTCTTCTTTGTTTTTTAAGTAAATTTGCATGCTGTGCTTCCTTTGAAAGGTAACACATTTAGTTAATATTGAGAAGTGTTAATTATAGTGCTTATGTGATGTAGTTACCATTGTGAAGCCTTAATAAATAAATAAATCTAGTCATGACCTCATGCAGGTGGCAGGATGGCGCTGGATGCAAGCCACTTCTAATAGGTATTTTTACTCGACTGCGTAAGAAGGAGGGTTATGTTTTTCGAGTATATGTATGTTTGTAGGTATATAATATGTATGTTTATGTACATTGTACATTATGTATGTATGTATGTTTCTATATGATCGCCTACATCCTAAACAGCTAGATCAATTTTGATGTGGAGGTGTCGTTAGATTCATCTTCACTCCCTAAGTTTAAGCAATATTTTTTGTAATAGTAATAATAATACATCTCTCACAAAAAATAAAAAAATGCGTTTTTTCGTAACCTCCAACAAACTTTTTGTAATAAACAAGTGATTTTACTAGAAATATTCTGAAGAATACGCGTTTATTACCTTTTACAGCGATTTAACGCAAACTTACTTTAAAAAAAACGTACGCTCAACAGTGTATCAAGCGTAACGAAATCGTAAGTTAGACTGCAAAAACTGCTTTTCTGCTGTTGGGTATTTTGTTTTTCTTTTAATAAAGATACTTGTTGAAAATCAATGTCGGAGACCGATGTCCAGCAGTAATCATAGACAGAGACGTGACATTTATTGCGTCAATAATAAAATTATAGTTTGAAATACGGAAACCGAAATGTACCGGAATATGTGCACCGCAATTTTGCCGCGGAAAAGAGCCATAATGGCGATTAAATTCACGTGAACGTGATAAAATCCCGCGGAATACAGCCGTAAAGAACTAAGGAAGGAAACGTAACGTAACGTAACGTAAGGAAATATATATAAAAACGTGTATAAAAAAAAATCATCAACTGCTTATTGCGTCATGTATTAATTTAGAATACAAAAGTTACACGTTGTCTAAGAAGTTTAGAGATAATCAGAAAAAACTTCCTCCTGAAAACTTAGGGTCTTGTAATTACTAGGATATATCGGTCAATTATTATACCAAAACGATGCGAAACACATGGTGTGCACGTTGGCACGTTGGCAACACTTCAGAAAAAACCCATCGAAATCACAACAAAGTTAAAGAAAACAAACATTAGCACATGTCCTATATAAACATGAATCGAGGGCACTGAATCACTGGTGCTAGCCAGGAAAATATTACAATATGGCTGTGGGCGACCGTGGACTCGGATTGTGATGAAGATTTATCCTCATACTACTTGCTTATAATTTAAAATTATATTTTACAAGTTACATGATGAATAATTTTAAGATAAACTGTTCTTCCAGTTCCAGCACCATTTTCGACAATTCTTCTAGATAATTATTGTTTAATAAAGTTTTAAATTCATTATGTAGTTTTATTAAAATAAAATTTCAAAAATAATAATGTCGATTAGGGATTAATCAAAATCAAGAGCAAAATTAATAATTTTAATTTCTCATACTCGGGAAGTACGCTTAAAGTTGCCTGTGCACGAAGAAAACACTACTTTTCGACCCTAGGGAAAATACGCATACTTCTCAATATAAATTAGACTTCAGCCCGCCTACATAGAGCTTAAATCTAAATATTTAAGGTCGTCATTGCTAGTTATCGGTCAACTCAAGACACTTTGATCGTGACATTTTGTTTTAGACATTGTCTTCAAAATAAAGTCATTGGTGCTAACCATCAATATGCGGGAATTTTATCACATAATATATTGATAAATTAGGCTTTCTTGAATTATTATGATTCAGCTTAAGTACAGATCATAGTAACATTTTGCAATTGTATGTACTTAGTTACAAATCTTGTTTTTACAATTTACAATATTTACAATTCAGAATTTTGAGTAGATTATAGGTATATAGTGTGTTTTTTACGCAAGATTATTTTATATTTTCTATTAATAGATTTTATGCAGACCTACGATTGACCACCAACTCGCCTGATGTTAAGTTGACGGTGTGACCGAGGATGGAGCTCGCCGATCTAGAAGATATCTATTCACTCTTGAAAATTCCAAGATTGTAGTTCTCAGGAAACAGAGATGGCGGAAAAGAATTCCATTCCTGTGCAGTACGCATCAAGATCGTAGACCAATATCGCTGAGTACGGATTTTTGACATTTCAATGAGAAAAGGGTGGTAGCTTGCAGTTCTGCTAGTCTAGTAGTGAAATGGGGAGAGTGGAATTACCTAGGTCGTGAAGTTCTTGCGCACACTCCCCGAAATGAATCCCGTAGAATATAGACATACATGCTACGGCGGTGCTCGAGACTAAATAGCTTCTTGGCAACTAGTTTATCGTCACCGATTAACCTCATAGCTCGCCGGTCCGCTCGCTCTAAAGCTTCCAGCTGATACTACTTGGCTGATCCATCATAAAGGTGGCAGCAGTACTCCATACATGAAGTGTGTTTGACCCAATTTTGCACGGACGTTTTTTCAAAGCGCGCTAACTTGCTCAGCAAGCATTACAGCGCTAAAACAGCTAGCTACTATTACGCTAAATTACTAACTCAATGTTTTCCGAATTTTACGTTTACTATCATGCATATGTCTCCAACAATCTTTCGTGCATCGAAATTTTGCGACCTTCACATTAAGTGGGTTAGTAACCCAGCGGAAAACTAGTTGCCGGAATGGAGTACGTGTAAGTACGTCTTTTGAGTCCGTGCAACGAAAATGTAAGTAGACCGTACAAACTTACTTACATTACAAAAAAAATGCTTTTTTTTATTTTTAATTCTTTACTTTTAGAAAGCCTACAAAGTATTTATTGATAAAATTATTTTTATCAATTTATGTCTAACGCTTATTTTTAGAGACGTTAAACTGACTAAGCTGTATTATTTGAATATTAAAATAAGATGATACTAATTAAAAATAATATTAAATAAGATAAAATATTATATAATATTTTTTATAATTTAAATGTTAATATTTACGGCCTTACCGAAAAACGTTACTTAACTTTAACCATCGTCTTAAATTCTCTATCTTCTTTTCGCAAGTGCCATTACGTGTCAGCGAGAAGTTGACAAAATACGTTAAACATTGCTTAAAGTTAAGCAACGTTTTTCGGTAAGGCCGTTAGTTTATAGTATTTCAAAGAACGTAAAATGTAGAGTTGTTCTGTTCGGAGTTTGTTACCGACTACAAAACACAGCCTTCGCTTCTAATAATGAAGTATTCATTTGCAATATTAATAGAGGTGTTATAATAATTACTATAGTTTCAACTTTTTCCCTATGATTAAATAAAATGTACTATTTTTACGTATTAAATTTACTCAGAGGAGCAAAACACAAAGTTGAATACAAATATCAATCTACAATGCAATAAACCAACATATAGCTTACGAAATAATCTTAATAATCGAACACCAACATAAACTAAGAAAATAATTAAATTTCACCAAAAAATCTTAAAGTTATTCAGAGAAAATAAACTTACTTCTGAAAAATCTACTTATCCCATTTGTTTTACCTAATTGTAAGACCAGACGTCTCAAACATTTTTCAGTGTCCTTACAGTCAAGCAGGAAAGATGATAATAAAACGTCTTCTTTCAAACGTTAATAAAATCCAAAACTTTCGGTTTTCTCACGTTTAACTGAACTATCAAAAATAACTTCAACTTTAAATAGTCTAACTTAATCATACTTAAAGCTTACCATTCACATCCGCACATAAAAGCACTAAAACACACAAAACAGTCCACTTCCACATTTTAACAAAATTTTTATCAAACACTAATAAATAAACAGAAGTCACTCCGCAGCAATCCCGAACTCTCTACCCATTTCTCTTAGATACCTTTATTAGAGAGAGATGGGTGCTTTTTGACAGGTGATTCGTATTTTAAATTAAGAACACGGTCGCGCTGCGCAGGAGTGCGTTGCGTGCGCGCTTCGTTCGCGTTCTATTTCGAGAAGCGCTGCATCGACTGTGCTATCAAAGATTATGTGACGCAGATGGGTCACTCGATAACGAATGCAGGTCATCAGCCTTTTCGACGTTAATACGAAAACAATTCACAGGAAATCCCTATTTAAATGGAATTTCCCAAATAACAATAGAAATTTGAATATTGCTATTAATAGTTTAGCAATTCATTGAGTAACAATGCATAAACTTATTTTGGCGCACAATTATTATCGATTGACTATCGATAATAATTGTTTTCATTCATTATTTTCTCAGAAAAGTGTATTTTTATTGCATATTCAACAACTGAACTGATTGTGAGGAAAAGTCTCTCTCGTGGCTATTCATATCTCTGTTCATCACCATAATATGCATTACAAAAAAACTTTACGTACAAAATGATAAAATTAGTAGAAATGTAAATTAATTTAATTTAAGACACCTGTAGTCCGACCATCGTCCGTCTCGCTCGCGCATACACGTGTGTAATGCTTGTGTGTAACATTTTTTAAATTATAAATTGACTGAATGAACTTTTAAAAAAAAACGTTTGTAAGACTAGAAAACAACATCACAAATATTCGATAAGAATTCAATTTGATCCAAGTTAATTTTCATACATAATTTTTGCGTTAATAATTTCAAAAGAATATTTTTATGTACTTATGAAAATTTACTTAGATGAAATTGTTTTTTTTTCGAATATTTGTGATGTTGTCATCTAGTTTTACAAATGACGATTTTTTTTGTAAGTTCATGCAGTCATTTTATTTATCTTCAAATATGTGCGCGAGCGAGACGGACGAGGACTACGGACTCTTAATTACTTACCCAAGTGTAAATAGCGGCACACTTAAAAGAATTGATTTACTAACCTAGAAATGCTCATGATGTCACAAGTTGTCATAAAATTTCTATCCATCTTGTAGATATAATTTACGAAGATAAATGTGTTTACTTAACCATTTTCTTATCTGACTTACTTTTACCGTCATTCTAGATAGCGATAAACTAAAAAGTTCTAGTTTAATTGCTATTAATCTTTTAACTTTGCTTTACATAAAATTCTGTTAGAAAAAATAGGGATACGTTTATAAGGGAAGTTAAAATTAGGTATAATTAGTTAATTCATTGATATAATTAATTTTTCAGAAATAGATCTACGATTGACCAACAAGTCACCTGAACAATGATATAATCAAGAAGGAGTATGTCTATAGACAAAAAAAAATATTCAGTCTAGTCTAGCAGTTCAATCAATTAACAAAAAACTAATTGCATAAAAATAAAAATACAATTTTGCTATTGAGTAGGTAAACAAAGTACAAAAATAACTTAATATATCCAAGTGCCACATCTGCGCTGGTTAATCATTGACCCCTCTCGATGTCTGGAGTCTGCATATCTTTGGGATGCCTCAGGACATGTTGATTGTCGATAAGTCCTATCTCTGGGTGAAATCTGATTTATTCGTCTGTTACAACGCAGCAACATTTTTATTGGTTTATGATAGGTACAATTTTAAATTTTATTTTGTTTTTTTAGGGTTCCGTACCCAAAGGGTAAAACGGGACCCTATTACTAAGACTCCGCTGTCTGTATGTCTGTTTATCCGTCTGTTACCAGGCTGTATCTCATGAACCGTGATAGTTAGACAGTTGAAATTTTCACAGATGATGTATTTCTGTTGCCGATATAACAACAAATACTAAAAAACAGAGTAAAATAAATATTTAAGGGGGCTCTCATACAACAAACGTAATTTTTTTGCTCGATAATGAAAACGGCAACAGGTAGACGCTTGAAATATTCACAGAAAATTGAGTTATATTATTCACATTAAAATAAATAATTTAATTAAAATAAAATAAATATTTAATTTCCCATACAACAGACATGTTTTTTTTGCCGTTTTTATAGATAATGGTACGGAACCCTTCGTGCGCGAGTCCGACTCGCACTTGGCCGGTTTTTATGTTGTAGTCATCTGTTTGAGAGCATAGTTTGCTAGTAAATTAAACATTTTTCATACAACAACACACAAAGGCTTTCAATATATTGTTGTAACGAAGGATAGGTACATACATATACCTATTGGCGAATATTGCTCAGTCTCATCACGTAAGCCGTGGTCAAGAGCTTATCGAAAATATGCCAGACTGCATTTTCACTTTCCCCCACAATTTGCTAAGTATTTAGTACGTTTTAACACTTTTAAGTGTTGCAGGCATACGCGTCGGGATAATCGTTTGTGCAAATATTTCGTCATAGATCATATCGCTGTAAATTGTTTAGAGATCCGCAGGCGGGATATTAAATCCTTTTTTGACACACGTTTATTAGCTTCACTTGTAACTATGAAAATATTGTCGTCGGGGATGTTTGACTAAAGGGGTATTGCCCCCAAAAACTAGAAAAATTTTCTGTGAGTAAATCGGTCAATAAATTGTCCAGATAAAAGGTTGTGAAAAGTCGATTAAAAAAAGTTTGGTGCGAGGCCATTTGTGGGACGATTTTTAACCCCTGACCCAAAAATAGGGGTATTATAAGTTCGAAGGGTGTATCTGTATGTCTGTGTGTGTGAATGTTATGTGTTTGTGTTTATCTTTTTACCTGCAACATCGTAGCTCTCATACGGATAGACCGATTTAATCTAGTTTTTTTTTTGTTTGAAAGAGGATTTCAACGAAAGTGTTCGTAGCTATGTTGCAACGTAATCGGTCCAGCCGTTTTTTTTAATTTTATCGGTGGTTTTCGAGTTTTCTATACTTATACTTGTGATAATAATCACCACAAACATTCGATACTCAATTATGATCATTAATCATAATTGAGTATCGATCATTGATCATAATTGAGTATCGAATTGTTGATCAATAATTACGGCAACATACCTCGCAAGCACGGACTTTCTGCAACAAGCATTGTAGCAAAAAGTCTGTGCATGCGAGGTCTACTATTCATAGAACTATTAATAATTGTTTTACGTTTGAAGAAAAATTACTTCGTAGAACTACTAATTATTTTTTTATATTAAAAAAAAGTTACAACCGATATACTTTATGAAAGTATTATATGTTTGAGGAAAAGTTCCAGCCAATATACTTTATAATTACATATATTACGAGACTAATTACAAGTTTCATTGTAATTAACTTATCTCGTATTTCCCTAGATAACACCGACCGTGAATATAATAAGTAATACTCCTTATCACCCTCATTACAAGAATTTGTAATGTATTTATAGTATGAGGCGATAGCGCCGGGTCAGGGGCTAAGTGCAGCATCAAAGTTCGAGTTAAGTAGGCGCAACGGGTTAAGTTGGGTCTAAGTTAGGGTTGTCTATCATACAAAATCAGTTAAATTATATTAAAACTTATAGTATTTTCAGAATTTTATTTTACTTTATTTTCAGAGTTTGGGTTAACTATGGTGTGTGTAAGAGATTGAATTAGAACGAAATTAGGCTGTCTTGTCTAAGTATTAAAAAAGCAATCAATTAAACTGTAATATTTCTTAATTTTTTTTTTTAAACTACTTCAAAAAAGAATGCAGAGGAGTTATGAGTCCATCATTTATAAGCCGATTTGGGTTTATTTTTTTTATTTATTGTGAAAAATGTAAATGGAAAGAAGGATTCTGTCAGGATTGAAAATGGGGGAGGTTGTTGCCCAGCAGTGAGACACTACAGGCTAACAACAACAACAAAAGGATATAGTTTCAGATTGCTCCCAGATAGATATTTCACCAAATTTGTTCCGTAGTTTGGTTTTTGATACAAAATAACAGAAAAAAAAAGTAAATTAAGTTGCGTATTTTGAAGTCGGTTCAGTTTTTTAAGAGATCTGTTGTCACGCGATCTCTAAAAATATTCGTATTTTAAAGCCGGTTTTTTCAGTTTTTTATATAGTTTAGCGATCTCCCATACAAATAGGAGATAATTATGAGATAATTCTATAATTATTTCCTATTTGTATGGGAGATCGCTAAACTATATAAGACACTGAAAAAAAACCGGCTTCAAATACGCCATACAATATAAACATGAGCGACTTGCTATTCACTTTTCTACAGGCACTTGGATGATATTTTACGAGTTATTTTGTTATAAAAGCCAAAGTACTGCATCGATTTTGATAAAATTTATATGGGCTCACTTCTGAAGTAAGATCTACCAAATACAAAAATAATCATCAAAATCAATGCACAATAGGCTGAGTAATCGGTGAACAAACATAAAAAAAACATACGGAGTGTACATTTTGAAAAAGCAAACAGTAGAGGCATAGCCATTAAAGTTCCAGGCATATAAAAAAAATATCGGATAATACTTAGGGGTAGAAAAGAGTTTTCTCATGTTTACAATGTTTCAAAAACGTTTATATAACGCGTAATAGATATCTTCTTGATCAACGAGCTCCATCCTCGGCCACATTTACACTACATATCAGGCGAGTTGGTAGTCACTGATAGATTTATCATTACATTACCATTATTAAGAGTTTCATATTTTTACCCGACTGCGTAAGGGTCATGTTTTAGGATTGCATGTATGTTTGTATGTATGTTTCTATATGATCGCCTACAGTCTTAACGGCTTGACCGTCTACTTATATTTTTTCTAATAATAAAATTACATCTCTCACAAAAATTAAAAAAATGCGTATTTTCGTAAACCCCACCGAACTTTTTCATAATAAAAAAGTGATTTTACTAGAATTATTCTAAAGAATACGCATACTTTCTCACAAAAAATGTACACTCAACAGCGTATCAATCGTAATGAAATCGTAAGTTAGACTGCAAAAACCGCTTTTCTGCAGTCGAGTTTTTTTTCTTAATAAAGATAATTATTCAATTTTCTTTTCACGGATGATAAAGTCAAGTGCAGCCCTCAGCGCATCTAACACTAAAATAACTGCACTTCCGTCGGATTGCATGCTAACTAGCTATCAACAACGTACAGCAGTACACAGGCACATGTTTATGTGTTTATATTCAACGAAACACTTGGATATTTATAGCGAACACTTCAAGCTGAAAATCGGATGCAGGAGGTATTTTATAACTGTGAAATAGATCAACGTTATCTTATTATATGCTATAGATATGGAGCTATGGAGAGGGCTATGTGGTCTCTGACAGTAACAGTGTCAAATCTTACCCCATGTTTCGAAATAATGTGTGGAGTTCATAAAGCTCACACGTGTCACATTGATTAAATTATATATATATATTTTTTATAATTTAATAAATGTTTTTATTTGTTGCATACCTACATAAAAAGTAAAAAGGCACAACTAAACTATTAATTAATTTTTTTAAATTCACTAAATTTCAAAATAGGAAATAAAATTGTCCATACATTTGTTATAAACTAAACTAATTCAAACAAGTGCGAGTCGGACTCGCGCACGAAGGGTTCCGTACCATTATCTGTGTATAAAAACGGCAAAAATATCACTTTTGTTGTATGGGAGCCCTTAAATATAAATTTTATTTTAATTTAATTATTTATTTTTAAAGTAAATAATATAACTCAATATTCAGTGAACATTTCAAGCGTCTACCTGTTGCCGTTATCAATATCGACCAAAAACGAGCAAAAAAAATCAAGTTTGTTGTATGGGAGCCACCTTAAATATTTATTTTATTCTGATTTTTAGTATTTGTTGTTGTAGCGGCAACAGAAATACATCATCTGTGAAAATTAGAACTGTCTGACTATCACGGTTCATGAGATACAGCCTGGTGACAGACGGACGGACGGACGAACAGAGAGCGAAGTCTCAGTAACAGGGTCCCGTTTTTACCCTTTGGGTACGGAACCCTAAAAACGAACGGAACTTCCATATAAAATTTTTGTGCCTTTTTTAATTTATTGAATTTAAGAATTTTTATTAGTTTAGTTGTGCCCAAAGTATGATACTTAATTCAAAAAACGAACGGAACTTCCATATACAATTTTTGTTCTTTTTTTGAATTTAGTGAGTTTAAGAATTTTAATTAGATTAGCTGTGCCTTCAGAATTGACCACCGTATCTGTACCCCTATTTTGCCTAGCAAGGACTCCGAGAAAATCCTAAGCCTGTAAATGCGCCGCGAACTGGAAAAGTTTGGAACCCCCACCATAGGCTGTTCCACCCAACAACCGCAATTCCACTATACTGTCACTTAACAACAGATCAGCTATGGTCAGTCGTCATTCAAATCCAGACCATACATATATCTGAATATTTGAATCATCAAAATCCTTTGTTCAAGTGGTTACCATAAAACTGATCAGCCCATAACGAGTCAATAAATGTTTATTTCCGTCTCCGAAGGTCGGTCGCAACGTGTTCAGAATCTGTATACTTACTTAGCCGAAAAATGTGCCAATGCCATCCGAATTAACCATAAAAGTGCTTTCGCACTACGCCACTCAGCTGCGTGGTAGCAGCGCTGCAGAAAGATGACCTTACTGGGATGACAGCGGACCGTCTGTCCATATGTCACAGCCAATTCACGAACGAAAGTTGTCAGGTAGATTTGTTCTGGAAACCTCTTACAAAATGCCATAGTAAAAATTAAAAAAGTGAAAAATTGAGGTGGCTTTAAGTGCCACCTCATACTGCTATGCATACCTCAGGCTACGTAATTATAAAGAAGGGAATAATTATTTTTTCAACCCCACCCGTTAAGGTATTGTTAAATAAGTCTCCTAAAATAAGAGAAGGGTTCGTTAAATATAATTTCCTTTTCAGGTGTGATTAACAGCCCATTAAAACTATTAAGTGCCGGAAGTTTCCGGCAGCCTAGTCGGGAGACAGTCTGACTTGCGTTTCGCAGGTCCTGGGTTCGAATCCCACGGCACGCACCTCTGTCTTTTCGAAGTTATGTGTGTGTTCATTGCCGCCAACTTCAAACGGTGAAGGAAAACATCGTGAGGAAACCTACATGTCTGAGAGTTCTCAATGATCTTGAAGATGTGTGAAGTCTGCCAACCCGCACTTGGCCAGCGTGGCAGACTATGGTCTAACCCTTCTCACAATGAGAAGATGGCCCGTTCCCAGCAGTGGGACAGTTTGTACGAACAGGGCTGATAAAAAAAAAAAAAACTATTAAAAGTAAAAAATTATGCCCTGCATTCCTAAACTATTAGACATGGAAATTCACGATTAATCATTACATATTAAAAAATTAAAATTATTTTGAATACTCTTCGATCACAACTTTTCAATATTTATTCAAGAGTGTTCTTAGGTAGGTATGTTTGATAAAAATCGATTCAGCTTTCTTCATGTCGGGACTTTTTAATTTTTTTAAGCTTACTTTTTATTACGTATATAAAAAGTAAGCTTAAAAAAATTAAAAAGTACTTACCGGTAACTAGTCGCAGTTCGAATGCCGTAAGGTTGTCGCTTAATATGAAATAGCGTTAGGCTGACCCAATCGAAGGTTTTATGAATAAGCTGTAATTCGATTTTCAATGAAACATCCGCTAGCAGTTCAACCTCATCCTCATCTCGATAACCAATGTATTCCAAGGGAGGTGAGAGGGAACGGGCGGAGTTTTTTTTAGTAATAGACTTGTGCTTGGCCGCCAACTCACCTGATGTTAAAGGGCGTTGCAGTCCACGATGGAACGTGCTTACCTATTTTCTTTTTGTTGACGAGAGGTAAGATACCTAGCTGCATTAGGGTGCAACTGGGTTATGTGGGGTTAGGACCCACAAAACCCCTCTTGGCGGCCAGCATCTGTGTTTTTGACGGAAGGCACCGGGTCCTCCATAGGACCGCACCGATGTCTGTATTTGCTGGAGACAACACTCCCGAGTAACAACTTCCTTAGAAGAAATCGACACGATTTAAAGACACCCAGATTATATTTATCGGGGAAGACTGACACATGAAGCGTATATATCTGAGTGCTGGATTTTTTTTCGAATATCTTATCAAAAAATCTAATGTTATATTTGACTGGTGTAGCAATAAACAACGACAATAAAAAACTTCTTACCCGAATACGTAAGAAGGAGGGTTATGTTTTTCGAGTGTATGTAGGTATGTACTAGAATTATTCTAAAGAATGCGCATTTGTAATCTTTTATGGCAAAATTGTATATTTTCTATCCCTAAATAAAAAAATGAATAAATTTAATATGCATAAAATTATAATTAACGGCCAAAAATATGCGTTTAATGCCATATCTTTATCGTAGATTTGCCATCAGCTCGAACTAAGCGTTTTGCTTCCACCTTCCTAATGCGAACCGCTCGGGAACTTGCCGCTCCTTGTTTCCTAAAAGCTATAACCCATGTCTTCAAGACTAGAGTAAATAAGTATATTCTAGGTCTACGTGTTTCATCTTCGGCCACAGTATCGCTTTTCATCAGGCGTGCTGGTGGTCAAACGTAGAGCTATTATATTAAAATTATTACTATTTTCGCAAAATTAGACTAAAATATTTTTTACGCGTTTATTTCAATGCTTATTAATTGATTTTGATGATTCTTTTTTGTTTGATAGGTATTTATTACTATATATAGATAGATACTTCAGAGGTGGTGCCTTAAGCTTTATCAAAATCGGGTTAGTACTTTGGTTTTTAAAACAAAATAACTGAAAATATATGTTGTCCAAGTAAATGAAGTTGCGTTTTTGAAGATCCGTTTTTTGTTATTAGTAACCGTTTTTTTAAACTATAATTATAATATTGTTTGGGTCATTAAATGCGTAAGAGTGTGAGTGAGTTTTGATTTTTCTTTTTTCAAAATGCTGTCTTTCAATATTTAACTTCAATGGTATAACGAAATTTAAAAAAAAGTTAAACATACAGGCTAAACTATTTATAATTCAAATATAAAATGATTCACAAAATTTTACTATATTATTTATTTATTTTTATATCAATATAAAATTAATTACTAATAATAAACTATTAATAAAAAAAAATGGTATTTATATTCAAAAATGTTCAACACCCGAAGGGACTAAAAGCGGAGTTGTCTATTTATATTTGGATAAGCAAGAGCGCAAGAATATTCAGTTTTGCGAAACGACCTCTAAGGCTATAATAGGTCCATTCCACAAGTAATGCCTAGTATCGGACATCAATTCGCCCACATGCACCTATTATGGGCTAGTCCATAAACAAAAGTAATTATTGTGATATACTCGTACCCGCGACATCGAGTCAAGGTAACGTCTGCCCATGGTTACGTCATTTGCGTATGTTGTACAGACAGCATCACAACTAGGTAGTCATATTAAAATATATATATAACATGATAAAATTATTAGAGTAATAATAAAATAGGTATATTTAAATTAATTTTTAGTTGATTAATCATTTATATCGTAAAGAAAAGTAAATTATCTTCTTTACAACATGTAAAATATAATTTGAAGTGTTAGTAATCGTTAATTATTTTTCTCATTTAATCCTAACCTTTTAAAATTATTCATTATTAATTTGTATTTTTTATATTCTTTCTCTTGCTATTTCCGTACATGGTAATTACTTATTATATTTTTTACTTGAAATATACATAAAATATGGAGTAACAGTAAATATTATTCATAAGATCAATCATTTTTGTAAGTTAGTATCAAAATGTTGATTTCTTCGTGTATAATCATGGCGAGTTGACGATGAATGGTAAATGTGTTTACTATAAAAAAAAAAAAAAATAATAATTTTGCATTAACAATCATAAGTCAAAATTTGATTATGTTGAGTATTTTTAACTATTTTTTTTAATCTCACGACTACAGTATTCCTTTGTTTGCTTAGTTATAATGTAAGAAACTAGTTACTATTTGATACACATTTTACATTCACGCAAAATATTAAACTGAACTTGACTGTACTCCATGTATGATTTTAAATTAACATAATCGTGCTAAAAGGTGTCAAACAGGATTTGTCAAAAAGTAATAACTCAATCATACTTGGCCCCAGTAACAACACTGCTATTGCAAATATATTCATAGTGTCAAGGCAGATATGATTTTGTACTATAGGATTCTAAACAATAAATTGATGTACTTATAATAAATGTTACAACTTTTATTTGAGCTAGTCAGCATACTGTATACGTTACAAATCGGTAGTGATTATTAGAATTTGGATTCACTTCATTCATTTCATTCATTTTCTTTCATATTTTTTTTTTGGACTTTCATTGCTCTGGAGTAATTTTATTGCATTTTGTGTAGTTTGTTACGCGTGTAGGTATGTTGTTTCAATACTGATTTAAATCCCTTTCGCTTTTAAAATACAAAAAGTAGAAACAATTATGTTGTTATGCAGTTATTTTTATTGAATCAATGAATAAAACAACACAATTTGATTAACTATTTATTGAAATAAATGTCTTTGTTTTATACTACATATATAGAGAAATAATACATTGGTTTTTAACTATTGTTTGAAATTTTTTGACTTGTGTTTTAATAATATAAAAATGATAAAACACAACGATTAAAATGTGTCTATTCGATTTTGACAAAATAATTATCTAAAGATAAAAATCAACGCTATGTTATTAATAATATTGATACATTTTCATTTGGTAGTTATTCTTATAAGATTATTTTAAAGATTAAACCAGTACTTAAAAATATACGAAAGTACAATTTTTGACATGTCTATGTTTCAAAACAGTAGCGTTGAAAGTATTATTGTTATTTTTAAAACTGTCAGTGTTACGAAATAATTATTTAATCTTTAAAATAAAAAAAATATAATCAAAAGTACATTTTTTGTTTACAACACACTTATTATAGTCATCTAACTAACTAATAAAGGTAAATATTGTTTGTAGCAATAATTAGGCTTAAAATATATTCTGGAAGCACGATTGTATATTTGGCACAATACTGTAAGAAGATAAAGCAATAGACAATTTGAAAAATTTTAATATCAGAATTATTATCAATTATTATAAACAGACATCGAAATTTCACTACATTTTTTTAAATATTTCCATCAAATTCTACTTCATAAACATTTAAGAGAATAAATACAATTTTTTAAATAGATGTATATTAAATATACTTATCATCCATTTAATTTTAAACTCTACGAATGTTTACTAACTTTTTAATAATTTTAGAATTGACTATATTGACAATAATACCGACAATAGTTTTGAACACACACCACAATTACTTAAATTGTTTTATAGATTTTTCTGCACCAAAAGTAAATGTAGCTAGGTCTAGATCGTCACCCTGTTTTTAATTTGGATAGTGACTTTATTTGATAACGGGCAGCCAATTGATAGAAAATCTACAGTATAATAAGATAGATTTTAGATTTATATTTATATTACGTTTCGTTATTTGGTCTCGATGGAACACAGATTTCAATAAATAACTAGTTTAAGTGTATGTTATATAACTCTACAACGCCTTGCAGAAACAAATTAAAGCTGCGGAACCAAAACTGATCAAACATATAAATTATTATAACTTATTTCTAAGATATGATGAAAACAACCATACAATCACTTATAATCTACAGAATTATATAACAAAAGTAACTCATTTAACACTTGCTATTCATCCACTATGCACATAATATCAATATTGATAAAATAAGATTAAATGCATATGTGTTATATTATTTCATAAAATCTTAAAGATACACTTTCTTTAACACCATAAAGATTCAAAATTACGCGTCACACTGCGTTTTCATAATACTTCAATCAAAAATCCTTAATCTACATCTAAACATCAAATATTATAATAAAAATTCCTTACAGGATAATAAAGAAACATAACGGTACATCTAAAATAATAATGACGAGTAGCACTTTAAATGAATAATAAATGAAATAAAGATAATAATATTAACTAACATAATAATTATCTTTCATTTTGGTTAGGCCGTAGACATAGTTCTAGTCACCATAAATATGTAAATATTAGATTAAATGAAATATTTTGAATAACATAGAACAAAATAGATGATTTAATAATATTTGATACATTCATTAATTCTAACCACGATAATGCCTAAAGCGTTTGCTACATGGAAGACGATAAATGGTTATCATTAACTTTAATAATTATTACACTCACTTAAATCTAGTTATGATGCGATTTATGTATGATTCATAATTAACTAAATATAATTGTACAATATAAACCTACGTGAACGCGTCGCAACGCAACCACAGAAGAACGGGAAAGTCATCAAATTGTCGACCATTTAAACTTTCAAATTAAAACTACGTAAAATTAATTATTATACTCATATAAATAATAATACTGATTCATAATATGTAATCTCTAATAAATTGAAGCCCGATAAGACTATTAATTCGGGGAGCTACATTCAAATTTACGATATTTTAAATATAATAAATAATTAGTTTATGACGCTATATTTGGCACATAACGATAAAATTGTGCGTTACATTTAGAATTTATTTTATTATCCAATCCGAAGACGATTTTATTCAATTATTATTTTTTTGCAAGTAATGTGATCTTAGATAAACATTATTTTTAAACATTTTACGTTGTTGATTGTTTGCTTATAAAATGTAATTTTTGAAACAACATTTATTACAGCTGACTGTACTTTTTATTACAAATCGCATCCATTTGCATATACTACAATAAAATATTAATCGAATAAAATCACAGGCAAGCAAGCATTTTCCTAAGTCACTGAAATATTCAGGACAAGCCATGAGACATATCCATGCCACGATACATGTCACAAACATGTTACATCATGTAATATGCTACAAGACGAAACATGCTAAGGCAACATGTCACGCCATGAAATCCAGTTTAGGCTTGGATCCACTAACATCTTTAGATTCAAGCTTTGGAATGCTTTGCTAACTCTTCTTGCTGCATTTTGGTACGAAGCGAGGGCACGTCTTCTGGAATCCGGACGATCTTATGGAATTTCTGTGGAAAACCATTGAAATTAATTTTACGAAGAAGTAATTTATCGTCATAATAATTATTACCTGCAATATTTTTTCACTGATGATATGTAATTCTCAAAATAAATCTATAAATATTTGTAATTTCACATATTTTCTATACAGTAAAAGAAATCTGAGATGGTAGGCATTTCTAAAGAAAATATTTAATGTGCGTATTTTGGTGCCTTTTGCGGTTTTAACCATTGACCAACATTATTTGACGTTAATGTTATTTTATTTGGCATCATTTATTTTATTTTATTGCATTGTAATATGTATAATAACTTATTTTATAATATCCGATTTAAGGCGAGGCTTGTCCAGAAATTTAGGTATTTACGCTACCTCAGTTTACGGCATAGTTCCGCGTTTTATGAGAGCGCGACGTCCGCACAAAACGTGGCGTACGTTTAGTGCGATACCGATCCGCCGCGCGCCGTACCGCGCGCGAGTCTCGCCGCGCGGCGCGCGACTCTCGCCGCGCGGCGCGCGACTCGTCTGAGCCACATCTTCATTACATTGTAGTGGCAAGTAAGTTGTGATATACTGATATCAATCTATAAGCTTATTTCTTGAAAATCTATGAAATAATAATTTACTACTCGTACTCGTTCATTTTTCCGGGATAAAAGCCTAAGTATGTCATATTATGTGGGTATATCTATCTCCATTCAACAACCAACTCACTAACTCACATAAAACACTAAATTATCACATTTATAAAATAATAGCTATGCTCCTGCGGTGTAACCTGCGTAGTGATGAAAAACGACGATGATTATGATAAAATATTTATTTATTTATTTATTATTCAAATTAGCACCGTAGACACGAATTATGCTAATGATATAATTTTCAAAATAAGTATGTCAATTCAAAGTGTCAAAATAACAATAATGTCAAAATTAATAAATTAAGTCAATTAAAAATAAGTCAAAAGAATTCAATTAAAATAACAAACACAAACAAAGATTTATATAAAAAGATGTCACAATTAAATAATATTAATTAAATTATATAAAAATAATTAATAATTAATTAATATGATAAAATATAGCCTTTGTCCTTCTCCAGGTCTTGAAGAATCTCCTGTCCAAATTTTATAAATATTGGTTAGAATTACATATTACAGGTCAAATATATCACGTAAATATCTTTGACAATAATGTAAAGGTCTATACAGGATGTTAGGTAATAAACACAAGCAGACACAACAAGGTTAATTTTATAATTATATTGCAATACCATTAGTTAACCGACTTCCAAAAAGAAGGAGGTTTTAAATTTGACTATGTTTTTTGTATGTTTGTTCACCGATTACTCCACCAATTGTGAATCGATTTTGAAGATTATTTTTACTTTGGTAAGTGATTTCAGAAGTGGTCCCATATAAATTTTATCAATATCGGTCTAGTACTTTGGATTTTTATAACAAAATAACTTACAATTATTGTAGGTTTTAAAAAGATCCTGAGAGAGTTTACTACAAATAATATAAATAATAAGTTGTCTATTTTGTTTGTTTATTGATTAACAGATTTACAGATTTACAAATTTGCAGATTTACAGATTTACATATTTACATATTTACAGATTTACATATTTACAGAGTTACAAATTTAGTCTAAAATTTAGAATTTCAAGCTCTCCCAAGACAAAAACACCTTTATCCCCGAAGTGCATACTCTACTTTTTACACCTAATGCGTGATTATAGAAAGAAATGGGTTTGAACCTACATTATTTAACAAAACAGAGCGCTTTGTTGTTATTTTTAACGTACAGCCTTGAAAAATTTCAGCATACGCTACCTGAACGGATTTTCTTTGTTTCACATTATTATATCTACATTATGTAACAGAACGTCGCAATCGCAATTAAAATAGAGTTTTTCTAAGCAAACGCGCTCCATCGTAGACCGTAAACGTCGTTCAAAACTAGCGGGATCGGTGGTCAAGCTAAAGTTTCCCATAATAAAAATATAAAAAACAACCGTAGTACAATATCAAAAAATTTACAGATCTTTCAGTTGTAGCATATTTCATCTTCTTTGGTTGCAGTATTCGTGCCTGTTTTATTTCTTTTTTATGTTCTATTCTCACAACTATATCACAACTCACATGTTATTACTCTCACATGGTGGAGTACGGGACAGATTATGCGAGTTTTCATTGACGGTCGTTCTGTAATATCAAAGTAAACGTTGTAGCAACCACACATTTTATCATTACAACGAGGCTAATGCACATAAGATATATTTTAATTATACAAACAGGTGCATTATAATTTATTTTACTTTTTTGCGTGAGGTTTTCACATAAATTGCTGGTCTACCTACCAATTTGCAGTTACAAAAATATATGTGCATAAACCTCATTTTTTGTAAAATAAATAAGGTTGTAGTGCTCACTCAATCCTAGAAGTATTCAAATCAACTGGCTCTAATGTTATCAAAGACTCGTTGATTACTTCAAGATGCTTCTTTGATCTGCAATATACAAGGCTAACAATGTCGATCACTGATAAATGTACCTAACTAACCTAACACCCTGTATTTGTGGTGGAAATATAAATGTTATGAAACTACCTATCTAAAATATTTTATACTCAAATACGTAATATATGTATACGTAAAATCGCTGTAAAAAGTTGAAGTGTGTATTTTTTATTCCAGTAAAATTACTTATTTCTTATTTATCACGAAGAAGTTCTAGGTTATGAAAAAACATTTTATTTTATTTTTGCAAGAGTACAAAAAATGCGTTACAAACAATATAATATAGCATATGATATTCAGGGAGTAAAGACGAATCTAACGACACCTAGCACATCAAAATCGGTCAAGCTGTTTAGGCTGTAGGAGGTAATCTAAAAATATGCATAGTATATACATAGATATACACCCACATACACCCTTACATACATACATATACTCGATAAACAACCCTCCTTACGCAATCGGGTAAAAATTACCTACCAACGCGCGGCGCGGGCGGCGCGCGACAGACGGTGGTATACCTATATAGGTACTCTCAAAGTCTGTGACGCGTTCAAAGATGCCGCGCCATATGCCGCCTGCCGCGACCGCGGTGTATTTTTACCGGACTGTGCAAAAAGGTGGGTTATGTTTTTCAAATGTATGAATCATTGATTATAAAAGCGAAATTGTCTGTCGTCTGTCTCTCTGTCTGTTTGTTACCTAAACGGCTAAACGGCTGAACCAATAATTATGAAATTTGGAACAGAAATTCTTTAGGACCTGGAGAAAGACAATATATATATATATATATGGTGAATGGTGATAATAATATATATTTATATATATATTATTATCACCATTTTTCATCACTACGCGGGTGAAACCGCGGGATGCAGCTAGCATGTGTATGTATGTTTATGTATACATTTATTTTTTATGAGCCCTGTTTGTACAAACTGTCCCACTGCTGGGCGCGGGCCATCTTCTCATTATAAGAAGGGTAAGGCCATAATCTACCACGCTGGCCAAATGCGGGTTGGCAGACTTCACACATCTTTCATAACTGAAATATTTGAACATCAGGTAAGAGTAAGTACATTTTCTTTATACGAGTATGAATAGAACTCATAGGTTTATGAACTGCGAGTGCGAGTGATCTATATAAATACTTACATGTATTCTAGGAAATAATAACTTGCAAGTGGGTATTTACCTTTTTCGGGATCGCATTTTATATGAGCCAAAATTTTGCGCTTACGCGTTCGCTTATTTTTTGGTTTCTTTGTTCTATGGTTTCCCATAGTAATTTGTTTTATTTGGCGCGCGAAGGAATCCGACACAGTACCGTCGCTGACAGTGGTCACCGACAGACTGGCGCGGGTGAACAGCTGAAGCAAGGCGGCGGGACGGTTGCTCGCGAGCAAACTTATTGTAAAATAAATTACTATAAAATAATGCACTAAACGTATCAAAAATGTAATTCTAGAGAACACAAAAAAAAATTAATAGCTACTTAACATGGTAAATTTGGTTTTGATGGCTTTAAACACTTTAGAGATAAATGGGAAAAATAAATAAAATGGTATATTTTTCAAAAAATAAAGCTATCGAGATTTTTTTCAGCAATCGTGTTTTTGTTTCTAGGGAAACCTAGCCAACAGATCAAAATTTTACATACAAAAAATTTGAGCTTGAACTAATAATACAAGTATTTTTTGTAAATTTTCAAAAAGCTTTGTTTTACTGCTTTTGCGGACTAGCCGGGCCTTAAATATAAATGAACATTATATCACTGTATTATTGCTTTCAACTGTATGGGTTCTGATTCCCTGAAATAATTGTTTTTTTATTTTTATTGAATTGGTTATTCTACATCGACCTAAATGCACTAATGGTAAAGCAAATCATATAGGTACAGGTTCCTTACCTCCCGCCAAGTCCCTGGAGTGACCCGCCACAGATACACCATGTATCCAGGAATGCACAGCATGGAAGACAGCGCAGTAAACCAGCCAAATGTGTGCGCCCACCACGGGTACTCGTAGTTCATGTACTTTATCGGAGTCCATTGTACAAGGTTGAAGATGAACACGCTCTGTAATTAACGGAATAGACACGTTATTTACTTTTTAGGGTTCCGTACATCAAAAGGAAAAAACGGAACTCTTATAGGATCACTTTGTACTCGTAGTCCGTCTGTCCGTCCGTCCATCTGTCAAGACCTGTATCTCAGGAACGCGTGAAGATATCGTGTTGAAATTAAAACCATATACGCAGATCCATAGTCTCTTGCTGCAAAGATAAAAATCAAACTTCCCAGTTTTCATAAAAAAAAGTTACAGCCGAATATGTCACAAAAACGCATATTTCGACACTCGCAAGGGAATCAAAACCTATGGGGTACTTCCCGGTGACCTATAACTGTGAAATTTGGCAAGAAGCATTGTCATATAGTACACTTAAAGGAAAATATCCGAAAACAGTAAATTTTTAATTTAATCACAAAAAATAGGGTCTTTATGCAAGGAAGGGAGGGTCCAAATTTTAAAGTGCTTTTAATGTCCCGTATCATATGAAAGAACTTCATTAGCACAAGCTAAGACAGGTTTTTAAATATTTTTACGATGTATGTTTTTCGGTTTATGAAGGAAAATATAAAAAAATATATAATTTCCCCCTTTTATCTACTAGTTTGTATGGAACCCTCGATGGGCGAGTTTCACTTGTCCTGTTTTTTAGATTTTGACAAGCTTTTATTATAAATATTCGTCAATAATATAGTCGTAATATAGTACGTCAAGCTTTTATTATAGTAGTACTTAGTCATTTTGTTATACAGTACGTCAGACCGTGAATGTCGGATATTACAATCTTGGAAACAATAATAAAACCTCTTCTTATAATATATCATGCTAAAGGTTAGACATTTGTTTTGTACTAAATTTGTACCAATATTGTACAACCGCAATGCAATTGCCGGAAAGCTGGAAACTTGACAAAGGAACTCTCTATGTCATAAGTCATAACCATTTTTAACAGACTTCAACAAAAGAAGGTTATCAATTTAACCTGTACGAGTATGTATGTAATATTGTCGGAACTGCACAGTTTTTGTATATGTTAGTCTATACTAGCTTCTATACATGTGTGTCAAATTTCATATATGTATGTAGGTATGTATGTTTGTATATTTGTATGTTTGTCAATCTATTACGCTGAAACAAAAAAAAACTCGTATTGCAAAAAACGCGAACAAGTGCGTTAGTACATATTTGAATATTTTTTTTGTACGTTAGACAGATCTACGATTGACCGCCAACTCGCCGGATGTTAAGCGACGGTGTGGCTGAGGATGGAGCTCGTCGATCCAGAAGATTTCTATTCACTATTCTATTCTTTAATTTCAAATAGAGAATATGTAACTCACGATGCAGATGGCAGGCGTGAACCCGACCCAGCAGAACTTCCACCAGATAGTGGGGTAGTAGCCGATCATCTCCTTGATCCCGTCGTAGAACCTGTTCACGCCGAACGCCCAAGAGATGGATACGCACTCGAAGAAGATCAGGAACAGGAGACAGAACCCGGACACGGCGTACGAGTCCAGGATTTGGAACACGTACATGCCACCCTGGAAAATAAAGGGAAATTATGTTTTCTAAGGTTCTAACCTAACTATGGCCTAACCCTTCTCACAATGAGAAGATGGCCCGTTCCCAGCAGTGGGACAGTTTGTACAAACAGGGCTGATAACTAAGGTTTGTTTCATTTCAATACTCATTGAAATGAAACAAACCTTAGTTATCAGCAAACTATCGCGTTGTTACTCATTCAAATGAAACAAATTTTAACGAAGTTATCGCGCATATTTTACGTAATTTAATGACCTGACGATTTGAACAATTCACGAACGCTTTTGTTTTATTTCAATAAAGCAAAATGTTTAGATAAATTCACATCAGCATGACAGTTGTATTGAGTGCGTTTCTTTCGTTATATAGCTTTTAGTCCGGTAAGTTTCAATCAAATCGAGGATACAACGTTGACTTGTTAAACAAAATTCCTATTTAGTTTTAGTAATAAAATATAATTATTTTTATAGATAATAATTTGATTTAAATTTTATTTGTATTTTGTAGTTAGATTAACCACCAACTCGCGTGAAGATGTTAAGTGACAGTGTGACCGAGGATGGGACTCGTCGATCTAGAAGATAGATACTCACTCTAGCCTTGATTATTTATAGTTTTCAAGAAACAGACATGGCGGCAAAGAATTCCGTTCCTGTGCAGTACGCTTTAAGAACGTGAACCGGTATCACTGATATAAGTACATTAAGTTATTTATTTTGTAATGACGTTTATGAAGTTATACTGATCATTCATTTAGTTTTGAATGTACGTATACTATTTTTTATACGTGTGTATCGGTAGATAAATATGAATAGATAAACATGAAAGAATGAAATAAATAAACGTGAAATGAATAGATAAACGTGAAACTACAGATATCAATGGTTGTTTGAAAGGTAACAAAAGTTGTTTTTTGAAAAGTATTTTTTTTGTGCTGTACACAAATTTTTGATGCAATGTACAGTCACATTGCATCAAAAATTTGTGTATCTATTTACGGTAATTTATTCTACTATTAGAATAAATACGACAGTTTGTAGGCATGTTTGGTTATTTGTTACTCAATTTGCTAAAACAACCTCTGCCAGATTTCAGTTAGAACGCTTTATAATTATACTAAAGTTTTGCTGTTGAAACTTATATTTATACTACCACCTTTGTACACAGTTATACAATAAATATTTTCTGATTTCTGATTTCTGCTATAAAATATTAAGGCATTATATTACTCACCTCCGAAATGCAAGACAAGCCGACCAAATACGAGATCATACAAGTAATAGCGATGAAGATCTCCTTCCTCCGTCGCAGCAGTATAGGCCACTCATCAATGACGGCGGTGATGAACCCCTCCATTGTGCAGAACTGGCTGTCGAGACCGATGAGGAGCAGCATAAAGAAAAAGAGACACGACCAGAGTGGCGCGCCTGGGAGCTGGAGCACTGCAGAGGGGTACGCGAGGAAGGCTAGACCTGGACCTGGAGGAGAGAGGATTGGAATATTCATTTAATTTCCTTTGAGTGTAATTTTATGTCTATACAAATATATATATAAATCAACTGCTGTTCGTTTGTCTCGCTAAAACTGGAGAACGGCTGGGCCAATTTAGCTGATTTTGATTTTGAAATGTTTGTCGTAGTCCAGGGAAGGTTTAAACGTTGAGAAAATATCGGGTCCACTCATTGATAGGTGATACGATGTACGCCGGGTCATCTAGTGCTAAATAATAAACATAAACAAAAAAATGCCTCTTGTTCGATAATCGTATTGATTTGTTCTCACCTGAAGCCGCGACCTCAGCGACGGGTCGTTGTTGTTCGTGCGCCATGAACCCGACCACGGAGAAGATGACGAAACCAGCAAACATCGATGTACTCGAGTTCACGCTACAGACTATCAACGCATCCCTGGAGAGAGAAGAAGTTTTAGTATTTTATAGTGATATCCCAGTGGTTAAAGAATTTGTTAGTCTACTCTCTTTTCCTCTCAAGTTGAATATTTATCGCCAAGCATCTGGCATAAATCCCATATGGTGGACTCCCAAACACGGAGGGCCAAATATTCCCACAATACCGAGTTCCCGATATTTCGGGATCCCGCGTGACGCGGGATATAGACACGGGATGCCATGGGATTTAAAGGACTGGAGATAAGCATGCATGACCAATCGCGAGCACAATCGCTCGAATTGACGGCTGGCATGATGCACTAGTAATAGAGCTCTCTCGTTTTCCGCTGCTATATGGCATCTAAAATATGAAATAGATTGGCAGAAATCTTGTTGGGCATGTTATATTATTTCCTTCAAACATTTTGAACTGATTACTGAATTCGTTTCCGTAACATTTCGTTTCAACATTTAGTAATAATATTTTTTTGTTTTTATACGTTTTGAATGTGGATATTTTTTACTTTGTGCAAAGCTTTTGCAATGACATTCTTTATCAAAGCTTTTGTGATCTCTATATATAAATGTATTGGTTAATCGTACCACAATGCAACTTGGTTGATGCCTTGCTAAAGACCTGTTTTCACTTTGATTAGTGATTAGTGCAGGTGTTAATCACTTAACATATAGTAGCAAACATGTGTGGACACCGATTTATTAGTGCGAGTGTATTGTAACCTGCGTAGTGAAGTGATTAGAAGCGCGTTCTATTTTTTGCGAGTAGACTGCGAGCAGCCACGTCCCGCGCGCTCTCCCTTCCCCTCACTCACTAAACACGTCTGGACAGCAGAGTTTAGTGTTTAGCGTGTAGTTTAATTTAGTGTTTTTAATTTTTCTTTCACAATTTCTTGCAATTGCAAGCGCGCTTCTTGAGGATCGTCGTTTTGTTTTGTTTTATTAGGTTTTATTCATATTTATTTTTGGTACTTTTATTATAAAAACATGACAGTCCCATTGTATATTCTCAAACTATTGATCACTTGAGATGACTTACATAGTCAAACAACTCTTTAGCTGCGTCAGAGTTAGGATCCGCGTTCGTCCTTGCGGGCCGACGGCTGACAACTGAATTTACTAAACACAGTTACTAAACAGAATTGGACACTACTCGCACTACACACCTGCACTAATAAGTCGCGATTGCTGCACTCGCACTAATCAAAGTGAAAACAGGCCTTTATGATAAAACTTAAATAAATGTTAAATTATGTTCATTATTTAATTATTTTATGTAGGTTGCGAGATTAGAAGCCCTAAACGAAAGTTTACGGAGTATGTAATGTGTGACGTTTATGTATTATATATGTATATATTTACAAATATACATATTGAATAGAATACATATATATATATATGTATTCTATTAGCCGTCTAGTTCCATAGTACAAGCTTTGCTTAGTTTGGACTAAATGGTGCTGTGTGAAATGTCCACAAATATATATTTATTTATTATTTAAAAAAAAAACTTATTTTAATTTATTATTCATGTCATCATACACCCAATTAATCCGTACATTTCTACACAAATTCATGTGTAAGAATAGTCAAAACTTACTTATACACATTGTTGGTAAACTTATTATAGCTGCCAAGCGCGACCAACGTGCCCAGCCCAAGCCCGTAAGAGAAGAAGATCTGGGTGACGGCGTCTATCCACACCTCCGATTCCATCAGCTTGGACATGTTGGGCATCACGTAGAACTTTATGCCTTCCATCGCGCCCGGGAGGGTGATACCTGCCCAGGAGAACATACATGTAAGCCAACATACACAGGGTGTTGGTAACATTTTAATGTGATCTCAGATAATTTAAAAACTGAAAGGGGGAACCAACTTAAATTTGCAGGCAATATCATGAGACACCTATCCTAATGTTATCTATAAATTTTTTTTTTTTTTTATCAGCCCTGTTTGTACATACTGGCCGACTGCTGGGAACGGGCCATCTTCTCGGGCCATAAATTCGGGTTAGGCCATAGTCTGCCACGCTGGCCAAGTGCGGGTTGGCAGACCTCACACATCTTCAAGATCATTGAGAACTCTCAGACATGTAGGTTTCCTCACGATGTTTTCCTTCACCGTTTGAAGTTGGCGGTAATCAACAATACGCACATAACTTCGAAAAGACAGAGGTGCGTGCCGCGGGATTCGAACCCAGGACCTGCGGATCGCAAGTCAGACGGTCTCACCACTAGGCTGCCGGAAACTAAATTCGGGTCATAGATAGGTAAACCGGTAATCTATCTAATATCCGAAATACGTTTGCTTATATTTAAACAAACGTATTTCTGATAATAGATAGATACTTGCCCGAAACCTTTTCATACAATTGTCTGATTCCAGATACTTGACACGAGTTTCTTATTCCATAAGTTTCATTTGCACGAACCATTATTAGGTTAGGTTTTTTTATACAAGATAGAACTACGATTGACCGCCAACTCGCCTGATGTTAAGCGACGGTGTGGCCGAGGATGGAGCTAGAAGATATCTATTCACTCTAGCCTTGACAATTCCAAGATTAGGTTAATTAGGTTTCTGTTTATTGTACACATAAACTTTCGTATTACAAACACTCAGGTATCAGACGACTTTACAAATGAGCGTTCGCGATTTTCATAAAGTGTATTTTGATTTAAATATAGTTTAAGAAACTGAAACAGCCGACTTCAAAATACGCAATTGATTTACTCGTACGACATATTTTTCCAGTTTAAAAAAATCAAAGTACTGAACCTATTCTAATAAAATTTATATGGGACTACCACTGAACTATGACCCACCAAACAATAATGATAGATTAAAAAACTAAAAAACACGGTAATCTTATCAAATTATTGTATTGTCATAGGTGCTCGATAAGTTTAGAAAGTTTGAATGAAATCTGACCGTTTCAAGTGGGTCAAAATCAAGTCTAAAGGAGTCGGTTACAAACAAACATGCATACTGGTGAAGCTCTTTAAAAAAAGAATCATCAAAATTCATTATTGGTGTATGGGTGACAAACATACAAAAAAACATACAGACGAATTGAGGACCTCCTCCTTTCGGAGGTCGATTAAAGATGTTATTGCATTTTCGAGAAAATGATAATCGATATTTCATAATTCGTCTTATAGATAGCAAACCGCAGAAATCCGTTGAATAGACCACCATGGAAAGAAAATAAAAACTTTCCCAGAAACCAAATAACCTAGCGGAATATTCAAAGTTCCTTCATGGCTTACCTCGTATTAGCAGTACGGTGAGAAGAAAGTAAGGGAAGAGCGCCGTGAAGTAGACCACCTTTCCCGTCCAGCGCACGCCCTTCCAGATGCAGAAGTAGCAGAGGATCCAGACCAGGAGCAGCGTGCCTGCCAGTTCCCAGCGGATGTTGCCGATGTGCTCGATGCCGCTGGAGATCTGAAGCGCGCGTCGCCTGGGAAGAAACGTTTGTCACTCGAGATTTGCACGATTGTTTTTGGAGTTTTTAAATGAAATTGGCCAAAAGGAGAAAAATAATGGACAACATCACGTAGTAATATACCTACCTAAGCGTATATAGATACTCTTAGGTATATTACTATATATATACTCTTTAATCTTTGTGATATTTCAAGGGGGGTGTAGTGAAGTACAATGCATATTTTTTTTTTCCTTGAACGCACGTTTTCTAAACTAAAAAGCGGTGCGTGGATTTTTTGGTGAGAACGTCATAGAAACATGTTGTTGCTCTAAAGCAATATTATTATTAATGGAATATTTACCGTGGTTCGCGTTAATTTTGAGCTCCCTATATTTCGGCACAGTTACATGTAGGTACCATGTTCCCGGGCTACTGAAGAATGCAGGTGGATGATACGGCTAAGAGCAGACATATCTGTCTACCCTCTTTCTTTGTCTTTTACTGCGAAGAGCGTTATCACTGGCACTCGAACTCGATTGATAGTCCCGACAAAACACACTCACAATATCACTGCATATTTTCTTTTGGACACATTTTGGACGCGTATCTTTATTTCTAAGATTACATAATACCCCGGTAAATATCCCGTTAATAATAATAGTGCTTTAATGAATGGCCGTAATAGATTAAAAAATGTTGTTGCTCTGTTTTATTTTCCTAAATTTTGTTTTATTTCGAATATTAATACGATAAAAATGGTGGTATTTTATTCGTTACGTGTTCGATTAAGTGTGAGCAAGTGAAATAAAGCGTCTAAACGTGTTTTTTCACGTTGTCGGCAAAACTCCATAGAAGCTTCCAGGTAAGTCGCCACCACTTTACTGAAGCACGACTCCAATTTGAATACTTGACTTAGATTGTGACTAGGACATTTATAATTTGTTTTATTATAAATAAGTATCATAAAATACACGCGACTTTAGGTAAAAGGGGGTTTATCTAAAACCTCACCACGTATCACCTGGGGAGAGGGAAGGGTTAAAAGTTTAAAAATATTACGTGATTAATGGACGATCCCTTACTAATACTTACTCCCAAAACTCCTTGACCGGGTCGGATAGGATCGCCTTGCTGATGTTCTTCCCATTGAGGGTGCAGTAGTTGCTGGTGTTGTCCAGGGACGACCAGCAGGTCAGATTCTTTCGAGTGTACGGATTCACGCAAGTCGCCGTGTTCCAGTAGTTGTCGCAAGTTCGCCATGGAACGTCTAGAACACAATTATATCACAATGAGCGCTTCAAAAAATTATATTTAGAACCCATCACAACACATTGCAGTGTGAACGTATATCTTGAATTTCATCGCCAATGATGGAACAATGGCGTTTACCGTTAACAATTAAGAGTGGCCGACAATTTGCAGCGATTTTAACGCATTGTTTATCGCTATGATGTGCATTGCCATTTCCTGTAGGTGTAGCCGTAACTTTCGAGAATGGAATTGCCGCAGATTTTAAGGCTGTTGTTTTTTTTTCAGTTCTAAGTGAGGTATTGGACGGTTAAAAGGCAAGCGAAAGGTCATCAGGAGCTTGCTCGTCACTCAAACGCATATAAAAGAATAAATAACTAAATGCATATTTAGATAACTTACCTGATCGCATAGACATGAAGAAGTAGAAGATGGCCCACGCTAGAATGACAATATAGTACACGTTCATCCAACACGACATCACTGCTGCCGCGTACCCGATACCTACAATAATTAAAATAACACAAATGTACATAAAGTAGCTAAAATAAAGTTGCTAAAAACTTACTTAAAGTAGCTACTAATAATAAAATTTGTATTGGAGAAAAAACTTTTAAAACAAGTTTTTCCTATTTTTTTTTCAGCTAATCCGTTCATTTGATTATATTATCATATCATGGGGGCACTAAATAATAATTGGCATTGCATTTTGTGCAAATAAATTATAAATGAAACGTTTGAGATAAAGTGGATAAACTAGATTTTACAGAATGTAAGTAGTAAAAAATAACGTATTATACTAAGCATAGTTGCGTTTTAACACGTTTAATTTCTGTTTGACTGAAACTACTGCAATATGTTACCTATTACTATTTCAGCATCTATTGCAAATCTTGAAAAGAAACATAAAGCCGAATGGAATTCACTAAGTCCATTCAGTGAATTCCATTCAGGTCAGACTAAAGCGATGATTGGAGCCGATGGCGACGGTGGCATAAAATTATCTGTAAGTATAACAAAGCACAGACAAGAACCATAACGGGAGCTCTAGCCGGACACTTTAGAAGCCGCGGTCATCTCTTCAAATTAAGACTTGTCGTGAGCCCAACATATAGTACCTAAAGGAGAAACTAAGGAATCAATGAAACACATCTTATGTAGCTATGACTCGATGGCTAGGAAGCGATTGGACCTCTTCGAATCTGCATATCCAGAACTAGAAGACTACTGGCACTGCGCACCTGGTGATATTCTGAACCTCATATAGTTCTTCAGAATTTGTGTCGCGGGTGAGTAAGGCATGGGGTAAGTACAAAAAAGCCCAATGGCTCGAAGTGCGTCCAGAATTCAGGACCTTCAATGTATGACTATTATTTTACTACCCTAGCAAAAAATACAAGTCAAGAAGCAATGATAGACTAAATCCAAAATTTGTAATACGATTTGTAGTTACTGATAAATATAGATATATGTAGATACAGAAGACGAAAAAAGAGATACTATACGAAATAAAATATTTAAGTACTACAAGTATATATAACTTTTGTATTTCTTATAAATATTCAAACTTTAAATAAATACTGTATACCAACGCCAACAAAAGAGTAAGACAAAAAGCTCCTTGATTGCTTTCAACAATTCGTTTGCTTGAGAAACGAAAAATGCTTTCATAAAAGTTTTACAAAGCTCAACAGAATCGCGAATCCCGAGGGATGTTTGCAACAAAAGAAACTTTAGACAAAGGGCTGGAATCAATGGTCTGGAAACCCGTGCAACCCCGGCCGACCCTTTCAACAGCCACACCTAATCAACGGGCGTGACTGCGACGATATCTCTAAGATTCACAATACAGGTACGCGTTATGGTGCTTAAAAATTTTGTTTTGCTTCAATATGAATTAAACGCTTCCTTACTAACATTTTCTGGTATTGATTAAATTTATTTTAATGCCAAAGTTGTAAGTAACAATTTTTTTAGTCATGCCTAGAATGTGAATAATATAAACATAGCTTACCTATTTATTACTTTAACATGTAATATCCGTGGTTTCGCTTGCGTATATTTATAAATAATTGGGCCTAAGTAGAGATTAAGTTCAGTCCTAATTTTCATAACAAAATAAAGAATGAAATGGAGATATACGTGAATATGTATATTATAGATGTTTTATTCTCTTTCTTCTTTTTAAATGATCAACCATCTCAATTTTTTTTTTCCATTACTTGTTTCTTTTTTTTCAAACAACATGAAAAGACACTATTTTTTTATGAGCCCTGTTTGTACAAAATGTCCCACTGCTGGGAACGGGCCATCTTATCATTTTGAGAAGGGTTAGGCCATAGTCTGCCACGCTGGCCAAGTGTGGGTTGGCAGACTTCACACATCTTCAAGATCATTGAGAACTCTCAGACATGTAGGTTTCCTCACGATGTTTTCCTTCACCGTTTGAAGTTGGCGGCAATCAACAATAAGTACGCACATAAATTCGAAAAGACAGAGGTGCGTGCCGTGGGATTCGAACCCAGGACCTGCGGATCGCAAGTCAGACGGTCTCCCTGAAAACTTCTACTATTTATTAATTACTACCTATTGTCTTTTTAGGGGTTCCTCACAAGCAACGTACGCTATATTTAATTTATTTGAATGACTTTACCTCATTCAGACCTTTAGAATTACTCTTACTAAATATCACTATGAAATACAATAAAATACAGTGTAAATAGTTGCTCATTGTTAGATGTCTGTACATTAGAAACATTTCGTAGTCACTCAAGTCGCGCAGGTTTTAATTGCTTTATTTCATCCCCTGTAATTATCCTACGCACCTCGGATGTCATTTTTCAAGCGTTTCAGGAGCATAATAGCTATTTTGTCTCCGAAAATTTAATGTTTTAGACCTTTGGCAGACCCTCCTTTATGACGGGATTTTCAATTAAAATTTTCAGACAGAGAGACAACGTAATTTATTTTGTATTTACCTGTGACTAGGTTAGCTAAAAATATTTTCTGCAAGTTGTAATAAAGAAAAACTTTATGGTAACGTAAAAGGTTTGATTTAATTTGGAATTCCCAGACTCCAAATTAAGATGATATTAGGAGAATAAAATGAAGTATGCAAAAATATGTAAATGAAGTAATAAAATGAAGCATTGTGATATTACACCGATATTGAAACAAATTATATAACAAAAACGTCTTCAAAGCCGTTCTATAGCGAAAATCTGGTGATTGCCTTGCATTGCCTCATATTTTTCATTTAACTTCCAAGCTATAAAAAAAACGATACAAACAGTGTCAACGGCTTCATCCAGATCCAAAATTTAATAATTTACCTTATAATTTCTATATAGTACAAAACAAAGTCGCTTCCCGCCGTCTGTACGCTTAGATCTTTCAACTACGCAACGAATTTTAATGCATTTTTCATCAATAGATGGAGAGATTCAAAAGGAAGATTTATATGTATAATACGTATACATTATTATAGACAGAGATAAAAGACGAGAATTTCATATATTTACTTAAGTATACCCTCGGTCCACGTAGACTCTTTGCATGGCTCCATCGATGGATCCTAGATTCCTAGTACACTTTTCCTCCACCTGAGTTGATCATGCTAGTCAGTTCCAGATAATGGATTCTAATACACTCAAAGGTACACTTGGATCCTCCAAAAAGTTTTAATGTGATTTCGTAAAAAAACATATTTTTGTGCGCGTCTACATTGCACCCGTGCGAAGTCGCGAAAGCCGGGTCGCTAGTTATATCATAAACGTAAAATAGTGTGATTTTTCTGACCTTTAAAAATCGGCGCAATCTTGAAGACTCCTAATCCACCGATGGTTAGCATCTGACCCATCGCCAGTTCCATGAAAAACATGGGTATACCAGCCAAGATCAGCGTTAAGAAGTAAGGTATCAGGAAGGCGCCTCCTCCGTTCTTGTAGCAGAGGTAGGGGAACCTCCAGACGTTGCCCAGACCGATGGCGAGACCGATGACGGAAAGGATGAAGTCGAGCTTGCTGGCCCAGCTGCCTCTTTCTGGTAGGTCTGATTTGATGGCCACATCGCTGCAACGGAAGAAGATTTTAACAAAATACTTCAAAAACAAAGAATTTTAAATAAAACCGGACAAGCGCGAGTCAGATTCGCCCACCGAGGGTTCCGTACAAACTAGATGAAAGAACTACCGGGTGTTTTTTTTTTTTTTTACATTTGACCATATCCGAAAATTACACATCATAAAAATAACTAATTTGAAAGAAAATAATATTAATTTCCAAGATAAACCTATAATTACTGCGCATCAGCCTGGTAACGGATTCATGGAATCTTGAATGGAAGACTGGAAGAACTGGAATGAACAATTCTGATGGAATGCATTGTCAGTGTCAGTGGCATAGTGCAATTTGAGAATTTTGAATTTCTGGATCCTTTACATTGCTTTACCACCATATAGCTTCTTCACGGAAACTTTCTTATTTAAGTAGGTATAATTATAATATTGCTTATTGTTAGAATTAGATCCTACACTATACAAATCTGAAATAAAACACACAACCTCTGAGATAAATATTATTATTATTTAATCTATCTTACCTAGGTTTGTTACTAGTCCCTTGCGCACTAAGTTCGATTTCATCGTTTTTTGAATCCATAACTTTTCTTTTCCTCTATCCCACGTCAACCTTCGAATTTTCAGACCTTTTGTCTCTTTCTCGAGCCAATTTACAATATATTAAGCTAGGTTAAGGGAGCTGTGTTAACATTTTTGAAGTACTTGGACTAGATTGGGCCGCCAAAGAGGATGTATCTGAAAACAAAGAAAAACATTGGTTATTGGTGACCTATCAAATAAAAAAGTATCATCAAAATCTATTCATAATTGGCGAAGTAATCAATACAATGATACATTGTATAACATAGTTAAAAACGTATATTTTAACCGACTTCCAAAAAAAGAGGTCACTATTCGACTGTATGTTTTTTTTTGTATGTTTGTTCACCGATTACTCTGCCAATTTTGAATTGATGTTGATTTTTTTTTGTTTGGTAGGTCATACTTCAGAAGTGGTCGCATAGAAATTTTATCAAAATCGGTCCAGTACTTTGGTTTTTATAATAAAATAGCTGGAAAAATACCATCAAGTAAACGAATTGCGTATTTACAAATCAGTTTTTTCAGTTTTTCAATTCGTACCGTATTTTTTTTTTAATGTATGTACACGAATTAATCCGTCATTCGAGAACCAATTTTTGTGTTTCCTGAATTGGTGTATAGAGAAAGCTCCCAAGTTGGTCCCATAATTATTTTGTGTACATCGCTTTATTACTTTTTGAATAATCTCTAAAAATGAAAATATTTTCATTGTATTTCCGAGAAAGTGCGTCAGATTATAGAATCGCAGAGTTCCACCTACACGTTTTTCTTTGTAAGAGTGTCAAATATTAAGGATTATCGTATAAACATCTACACATTTTCTAATCTTCAAACACGAGCATTTGACATTCAATGACATTTGTCATTGCATTCTTGACAAAAGAAAAAAAAAAGCTCGGGTGAAGAGAGATCTCTTTAAAAAGTTTACAATCGTGAAGGATTTAGTAAGTTGCGTTTGAAGTCGGTTTTTTAATAGAAAAATTATTAGAGAGTAAGGCGTACAAAAAGTTGACTTACAGTGCAGGGACTGAAATTTAAGACCAGAAACTTAATTATATACTTTATATCTTATATATACTTATCCATGCCTAGTCGAGCCAATCTGTAGGTATGTAGGAAAATCGAAGCATCTGATACATCTGATCTTAGGTATGTAATACCTTAATTTCGTATATTAGATTTACCTTTTTGTACAAAGTATGTTAACAATGTGTTTACCAAATAAAATTTTACTTTACTTTTATTTATATAACAAGACTCCACAACCAGAAACTTTTATAACGCAGTTTATCGAAATAGTTAACGTAAAACGCAATTCAATTCAAATCTGTTGGTACTCAGCGATATCGATCTAAGTTTTTGATGTGTACTGCACAGGATTGGAATCCTTTGCCGCCATCTCTTTTTTCTGAGAACCACAATCTTGGAATTTTCAAGGTGAACAGTTATTTTCTAGATCGACGAGCTCCATCCTCGGCCACACCGTCACTTAACATCAGGCGAGTTGGTAGTCAATCGTAGATTTAACTTGCATAAAAAATGATTTAAAAAAGTTGTTGTTAAATATTAGTTATTCATTTATTTCTCATTATTCTGTATCTATCCTAGACATCATTCTTATTTTAATACGTAAACAAAGCAACCATATTTTACACATGTTTTACCCGAAAAATCCCGCCAGAAATAATAAATGTTCATTCCAAAAGGCCTGTAACGTAAACAAAGACTGACATAAAGACAAATCTTTATTTATTAACAGTGTTACAGCGTCACGTACGAAATCTGCGAGCTTAAGTTGTCCAACCGTATTTTACGTTGTTGATTTTTATCTTACTTTTTTGGTATGGTACTAGGTGATATTATTAAACTAACATATACGTAAAAATGCACATTTATTTCTAGACTATTATTTATAGTTATAACAAGGTTTTGGGGTAGCTAGATTCATCCTGTTTCTTATGACCGGGAAGAGGGGAAAGACGGGATGCCTAGTGCTTTGCCTTGTAATGGGAAAATCTATAGGCTTTTTAATAATAAAATAATAACATTCTACGGTCTATCTAACAATGAATGTCCGAAAAAATTGGAAGATTTTATTTTATTTTAAATCAAATCGTTTATTCACAAGAATACAAGTACTTAGTTATTAATCTTAATTGGCTGACTAAAGCAGAGCTCCTCCTGTCATATTTGTAATATGAGTGGCTAACAAAGCGCAGCCAAGTTGACAGTAAGTAAAAAAATTTTTTTTAAAAAAACCCTCTCGGTTGATTATGTTTACACTAGACCACCACACTTGAGTTCACCAGGATATCCATAGAAGTCGGCGAATTACCACCCATTTCTCGTTGAAATGCTAAAAATCCGTACTCAGCGATATCGATCCACATTCTTGCTGCGTACTGTACAGGAATGGAATTCTTTGCCGCCATCTCTGTTTCCTGAGACCTGACTACAATCTTGAAATCAAGGCTAGAGTGAATAGATATCTTCTAGATCGCCGAGCTTCATCCTCGGCCACATCGTCGCTTAACATCAGGCGAGTTGGTGGTCAATCGTAGATCTATCTTGCATTAAAAAAACGTTTTATAGGTCATATTTGAGAAATTACCGCTATCTCATTGCTACTTCCGGCCTACGATGGAGCGCGTCGAACTACCCGATTTGGTAACGAATCTTACGATATATGCGTCAGAGTATATCTAGGTATAGAAAGACATTCTACATTGTAATAGGTAGTACGATAAACTGGTGGATTTACATCATTCCATTCAGGATTTCGATTTATGAATCGTTATTCTCTAATAAACACATACAACCTGTATGTTTCTTCAACATACCTAAGACTGATGCCTCTCGTGTTGTACAAGCATGCTCTATCTTGGATCATATTGTTGCTTACCATTAATTGTGGCCAAACGTTGACCTATTCAGTCAGTATAAAATCCATCATGAAAATGAACTAACTTGATAAGTATGAAGAACAAAATGGCTCAATGGGTCGAATGCTTCCGGAATCCGGACCTCAACTACGATTATTATCCTATTTTTAAGAAACAAGTGTACATTTCTTTTATAACGATACACACCACAACATACAAGCCTTTTTGAGCCTCTTTAAAAGGAACATAAAACAATTAATTAAATGTTTAATTCTACGTTTCTTATCAGTACAGCGAAAGGATGGAATTGCCGGCTTCTTTGTTCCCTGAGAATTACAACATTGGTCTTTTCAAGGTCAGAGTGAATAGGTATCTTCTAAGTCTGCGTGCTTCATCTCCGACCACATCTTCGCTTTCGAACAGGCAAGTTGGTGGTCAAACGCGGACTTATTCGTGTTAAAAAAAACATCATTTCCTTTTATCTATTCTATTCTATTGGCGGTTAAAACTGATAATTTGTCAGTACAAGAAATTCTTACTTATCAAGATAAAAGCTCTCTCTAGCCAGCGATTCAATTCTTTAATCTGTTTTAGTAAATCTGCATCTGACCTAAGCTCCTAATAGAATAATTGTGTTGCATCAGAAATAGCATCTCCGTAATCCGAATCGATTCACGGAACGAGCCTCCACTTATTCAATTGAGAATGATTATTGAGAATGGGATATGGTGACTCATAGTGATAAAGATTTTTTATGGATCAATTGTATTATTCATAGGCGGTATAAATGAAATATTAATGGATACCTCAATGTTGTTCACATTGACGCATCTGATGAAGATGAGAAGTAAAATAACTGTGCCGAAACGAGATATGCAGAACTTATGGCTGTAACGAAACGAGATATGCAGAACTTATGGCTGTAACGAAACGAGATATGCAGAACTTATGGCTGTGCTGAAACGGGGCATGCAGAACTTATGGCTGTAACGAAACGAGATATGCAGAACTTATGGCTGTACCGAAACAAGATATGCGGAACTTATGGCTGTACCGAAACAAGATATGCGGAATTTATAGCTGTGCTGAAACGGGGCATGCAGAACTTATGGCTGTAACGAAACGAGATATGCAGACCTTATGGCTATGCTGAAACGAGGCATGCAGAACTTATGAGAACGAAACCGTTTCTATACATCTCATAGTACGACAATGTGGTGTCTGCAAATTTTGCATTCGTTACATTAGCGGGAACGCAAATCAAACATCTGTCAACATTGTAGATGGCCCATCCTAAGCCAGAAGACGGAGGTGCATTTTTCTCATTCTAATGCTCCCAGACAAGAAGTATGGCATTGTACTCACAGTGTAGCCATGAAACTAATTTTATAAGTCATAACCAATTCATCTCAATAGCTCAATTTGTTACATACATACATAAAATCACGCCTATTTTCACTTACTGGTTAGGCAGAGAAACAGAAACTCGAAAAAAAAATTACAACAAAATTAATAAATATATTACCCAGACATATAAAAACACTTGTGATGAACTTATTCACAGACAATGAACGTACAGTCCGCAGGATCTTGAGACAAAAAACATGGAGAGTGCCTTCCTTGTCAAGTTTATTTTTTTGTTAGAAATAGTTATACAATTTTCAATTGCAAATAAAACCGCGTAATTCAGGTAGTCCAAATATAGATTAATATACTGAAAAATCGACTTCAAATGCGCAATTTTGTTTTAAAAATGAAACTACTGAACCAATATTGATGAAATTTATACGGGATCAATGTGAAAGTATATCCTTTAAATAAAATTAAAGAGGTCTATAAGTGACGGAGTGTGTTTGTTACCGCATAGGTAACAAACACAAAAGAAAAAAAACCGGACAAGTGCGAGTCAGACTCGCCCACTGAGGGTTCCGTACAAACTAGTAGATAAGAGATGGAAATCATATATTTTTTTTATATTTTCCTTCATATACCGAAAAATATACATCGTAAAAATATTTAAAACCCTATTTTAGTTTATGCTAATAAAGCTCTTTTCTAAGATACCCCACATGATACGGTTAAAGAATTTTAAAATTTGGACCCTCATTCCTTACATGAAGACACCATTTTTATTGTCATTTAATTAAAAATGTCCAGTTTTCGGATTTTTTCCTATATGTGTAATCTAACACAATGCTTCTTGCCAAATTTCATAGTTCTAGATCAACAAGTACCCCATAGGTTTTGATTCCCTTGAGAGTGTCGAAATGTGCGTTTTTTATGACATATTCGGCTGTAACTTTTTTGAATGATAACTGAGAAATTTTATTTTCCTTTCTGCAGCAAGAGATTAAGGATCTGCGTATGTGGTTTTAATTTCAACTCAATACCTTCACGCGTTCCTGAGATAAAGGTCTTGACACCCAGACAGACGGGCAGACGGACTACAAAGTGATCCTATAAGGGTTCCGTTTTTTACTTTTGAGGTACGGAACCCTAAAAACGGCTGAATTGCTAACCTTATTTTTTTTAAGTCGGTAAAAACTAACAATCCGAAGACCTGCATAGCTATCCTTAAAAGACATCAAAACTCTCAATAGTGGGTCAAATACAAGCTAGCATACAAGATTTATGGGGTCACCCATAACCCTTAAGCATCCTGAAACCCACATTGAAGAGTTTTCCAATCGTCCATATTCTGAAGTCCCCGGTGCCTACCATCAATGCTTATCGTTAAGCGATGTTCTAAACTTGTACGACATGTCCATAAGTCCTGTGTACGGAAAGATGCAGTAGCTAATATTAAATAATAACAAAAAAATACATTTCAACAGATTTTCATAAATCAAAGATAACAAGACTCTTAAGATTACAAAAAGAAAATACAGAGAGAGAGAGAGAGCAGATTAAAACATACGTGGAATCGAATAATATCGGAACTATGTGATGAATATACTCCATTTTAGTATACTATACAAGCAAGGATAGTAAAAAATAATCAATTTATTTCAGGTTTCATTTGACCTAAAAATAGAAATTCAGTACATAATTACTTAAGATTATATCGGAGTACATTTTCACACAACACCATCTAGCCCCAAACTAAGCAAAGCTTGTACTATAGAAACCAGATGGCTGATAGAATACACAATACTTTTTTTTGTAAGTACATGCATATTATACATATATTATGTATACAAACAACCAGACACAGAAAAAACATCCATGTTTAGTAGAAATGTTTGCCTTGGGTGGGGATCGAACCCACGACCTGCAGCTCAGAAGGTAGACGTATTGAGCACTGAGCTGAGCCATGAGGCCTGTCAAATAAATATGTATAAAGAATAATGATTCGCCTTTGTAATTAATGCATCCTATCCACCATGAAATATGGTTCCGAGATATAGGACATTTACCAATGAGGCTGTACATAAAGTACAAGTAGCGTAAAGAACTATGGTGCGTACCATGCTCGGCATCAAATATTGAAACCTCTAGATCAGGCATCGTACTAAATTCCGTGATATTGACATAATCACAAAACTCAAATAAAACTGGGCAGGATAATGCCAATCTTAGCGTTATTGGAATTGTGGCCCCATTCTGGTAAGCGAAGCGTTGGTAGCTGACTGATTAGTTAAGTCGCAAGGATGCATTATACGTAGATACGTTTTCCCCGGCTCTGCGTGTAAAGCCTCAAGTAAGGTAATCGCCCGACTCGTCTTCAGTCGCAACACGTCGGGCAACGCTGTTAGACGCGTGTCGTGGCTTGTGAACAGTGACAATGCCATCCTGTGTGTTGAGGAAGTCCAAGATATAGGTATAAGGCCAAGATACTAAAAGGTCTTAAAGATGTGGTCTTATCCTGGAAAGTGTTGAGAACTGAGATTTCCCTTGCTTTTAGTTCATAATCAATGAAAATAACCTCTTTATAGTTAAAATCTAATAATAAATAAGTCAGGTCGACGATATTTTATAGATCGCGAGTTGAACCTGAAAAAACAAGGATTAAGATGAGTGAAATAAGTACAAGAAGAATTACGCTCAGAAGTTGACGATTTTTTATTATTACCTTCATTTAGCTAGTAAATGAATTTGAATTTGTAGCGAATTTACAGCGTGTATTAAATATAATTAAAAGGCTTGATGGTTGTTTCCAAAAACCAAGTAACTGTGTTAAATCTCTACAACTTTACCTTGATATCACTCACGAAAGGGATAACGGAAGGGTTGGGTGAAGTACATCCCTCAAACTGTCCCGAGCCTTAAGGGGTTGTAATCTGGGAACTATAGAGCAGATGAGACAGTGAAATATAGAGCAGGTAAGTACTTTTAAACATTGAAGATTTGGATAACATTGAAGATGGGTAAGTTTGAAGATTTATGTGTTCCTCATTTATTTGTATTATCAAGGACGGACTAGCCTTTATTAACTACAACAAAACAATATACAGACTCAACTAACTAAACTACTACACAAAAAGCATATCGATTACCCCAGACCGATAAAGATCTAAAGACAATCCAGACGCTCAAACCCACTACCAGTTGGCAGCGTACCCAGAATGCTGATCGCATTGCCACGTTGAATGGCAATGAATGCTTATGCGTTGGGCCAGATACGCGCCATTATCAAGGATGAATGTATTGGTTCAAGATTTTATACAAAATGAAGAATGTCACATGAAATAATTGAAAGTCCTAATCTACAAATACAACATAAGTAATTGAGCTTTTTTACCCAACTGCTTAAGTAAGTAACCTATGTATGTATGTAAAAATGTGTGTTTTCGTAACCTCCAACGAACTGTTTCCTAATAAACAAAGAATGCGCATTTACAATCTTTTACAGCGATTTTACGCATACTTTCTCACAAAAAACGTACCTATACGTATTATAAAACAGACATACCTCTAAATAACATTACCAATAATTTAAAAACGCTTTATGTTATTAAATAAGCAAAATAATCCAAAAATCAAAATGGATGCTACCACTATTCTGCTGCCTTATGTAGATACCTATTCATAAAAGTACACGTGAATGTTTGAGACATTTTACGCCTCAATAGGCCACAAAACACACACATATTTAAGTACCTACTTATACGTTATGCCATCCCATCAGGTTACTTGGAGGGACAGAATGGCTATAATAAAAGCTATTTGGTCGTTTTACTACTTACCCCTCACTTTCATGATAAGGTTAACGTGAGGTCTTCCCATTTGTATGATAACATTGAATAATAATTATAGCTATAGCGTACCCCAGAAGGTAGAGAACCCTAATTAGGAGACTGCCTCGTCTTATTCTGAAACATCTTCATGTATCTATCAATATCTACCGGATCTATTTCTGCGGTAAGAGCTTGATGACCTTATTGACCATAGATAAAAAACCAATAAAAACCTCCAACGAACTATTTCGTAATAAACAAGTGATTTTACTAGAATTATTCTAAAGAATGCGCATTTATAATCTTTTACGCATACTTTCTCACAAAAAACGTACACTCAACAACGTATCAAGCGTAACGAAATCGTAAGTTAGACCGCAAAAACTGTTTTTCTGCAGTCGGGTATTTTTTTTAAATGCGAAAATAGGCTTGCGACCGTCTATCACATTTTGTTTTTCTTTTAATATACGAGTATATATTTGTTATTCACAGTAATAATTTCATACCTTAATATTACAATATATTATCCAAATTATTAGATAGAAATATATTCCTATTTGTGTTTAAAGGCAGGCACTAAAAATATTTTTTATATATATGTAAGTAGGTACCTAAGAACATAAGCTTTTAAATGAGGTATACATAATTGTGCGTATAATTTCTTCTGAATAAAGTACCAATATTGACCTCTCCTTTGACTCCATTACTTCATTACATTATTCTGACTGAATTCGAAAAACTGTCGCATGGACTGGATAACATTATTTTTAAAACATTAGTAGTTAATCTATCACGACTAAATTGCTAGCTCATTATTGCAACAAAATTATTTACCTACTCTTAGAAGGATTCGGGTACACTGTCTCTACCAAAAGGTATTTTAATGGTATGCGTAAAAGTCTTTAAATATGGTCGCTACAAAAGATTCTTATTCCGAAAATTTCCTTCCGCCTCTTTCCTTTTACGTAATTTTCTACAACTTCAGAGAAGTTAAAATATATTTATTAAACTTTACGCGGGCTTTTATTATTTACTGCGTTATTTCTTCATTTCTACTGATATTATTTGAATTGAGTTAGATTGTTCTCGTCTAAGAAAGAAGATATAATTAAAACGTTTAAAGGATTATTTTAATCTGTTCTAATAATAGTCAACTATTTAAGTGTCTCTAAATATTGTAAATAAATGTCTACATTTTGACCCTATATTAGTCCCTATGTTGTTACATTAGTGAAATTTAAAGTAAGTGTCCTCTTAATTATTTATTAAGGTTCAACATAATTATTTTTAACACAATTGCCAAATACCAACACCATCTAGCCCAAACTAAGCAGAGCTTGTGCTATGGAAACTATAGATGGTTGGTAAAATACATATATACTTTTTTTGTAAATATATATGCTTAAGATAGATAGAAACACCCAGACACAGAACAAACATCCATGCTCATCACACAAATGTTTGCCCTGGGTGGGGATCGAACCCACTACCTACAGCTTAGGAGGCAGTCGTACTACCACTGAGCCATGAGGCCTGTCAGAATGTAGGAAGAGTCTTACTTCTAAACCAACCTAGATGAGGGGCAACTTTAATATGCCGGTTAATTATAATACCGTAATAACCCATTCAATAACAGATTACATATATAAAAATTAATCTAAATAAGATATTATTTAATTAAGGGCAAACTACAGTTTTGTCCTGTTGTATGGGAAATTATTATAGTTTAAAAAAACTGAAAAAACCGACTTCAAAATACGCAATACAATACGTATGTACGCGACTTGCTATTCACTTTTTTACAGGCACTTGAATGATATTTTACGAGTCATTTTGCGATAAAATTAAAGTACTACATCGATTTTGATAAAATGCTTATGGAACCACATCTGAAGTATGACCAACCAAATACAAAAAAACACATCAAAATCAATGCTCAATTGGCTGAGTAATCGGTGAACAAACACACATAAAAACATTCAGACCGAATTGATAACCTCCTTCTTTTTGGAAGTCGACTACAAACACCTCTGCTTTCAACGTTTTCTTATGGAGGTAGTTACGCATCAATATGTTCCATGCCATGAGAAAACCGTTGCGATATTATTTTACACTTTCGTATTTCATCAAATGGCAGAGATTTGTCAGAGATTATTTTCCACGCATTTCTACACGAAAAAAAATCAGAAGAACCACAACCAAATCCAGTTAAATGAAAAACTTCATCATCATCCACAGCCTTTCTACTTCAGCAATCTGACAGGTGGATATTAGGCCTCAATTAACTTGCCAACTGGCTTGATCCAGATTCGAGTCGCGATAGTGACAAAATCGAAAAATTTATGTTAATGTATTAATGTTGTTACTCTTCAATCCAAAAAAAAACCACTTACGTCAGAAAGCACACAGCATCACAATCCACTCATTTGACACATGACACTTGTGACACTTCACGAACTCGACACATCAACAGCCTACAGGCGTGCTGCCGCGCCACATGCTGCAACCCGAATGTGGATGACAGTTCCTACCACCATGCCAGCACAGGATGGTCGACATGTGAACCAGCCAGCTGTCAGGCGATGAAAGAATTTATGGGCGCGCGGTTGATGTCAATTGGGACCCTCAGGCAACGCCGGAAGGATCGCTGGGGACAGATAATGGAACGAAGTACACGATGCTTGCTGATATTTTGACGGGATCAGTCTGGTACTTGGACGTTGGATGGAATGAACGAACGGACGGCGAATTATTTTTTATTTATTATTAATTAATTATTATTTATTTATTTAGATAAGCACAATATCTGCCAACTGTACTCAACATTTTGAAAACGATATTAGAATACCTATCTTCCGCTAACAATCATAGCTGAAATTTGAAATACAATTAGACATTGTCATCGCGCCCTACACTGCGCGCTTGCTCCTACACTGCACGTAGGTAAATATGTACACGCTGCATCTGAAATAGACAGCCATATGCGGTTGAAACTGTAACTGGAAACTTAAAAATGTTTTAAAGTAATATATCCATCATTTTTAATGTTCAATAACCACGTTAATTCCCATAAAAATGTATTCATTCTTAGATACCTTAATTAATCTAAACGTGAAATTTCATGCAAGTAATAATATATATATATATATATATGTTTTCATAGAAACGTCCAACTCTCTTTTAACCACCTCAATACACACCTGTATTAAGAAATTTTGTAACATTACAAGCTGTGCCCTGCCGATTTACCCGCGATAGAGAAATACATTTTTTAAAGTTACTGACTTTCACAAGAAAGACATTCGCCAAATGTATGATTTCTAAGAAGCGGCGATATTTCTAGCTTTTGTTTTTAGGGTTCCATACCCAAAGGGTAATACGAGACCCTATTACTAAAACTCCGCTGTCTGTCTGTCCGTCTGTCACCTGACTTTATCTCATGAACCGTGATATAGTTAGACAGTTGAAATTTTCATAGATGATGTATTTCTGTTGCCGCTATAACAACAAATACTAAAAAACAGAATAAAATAAATATTTAAGGGGGCTCCCATACAACAAACATGTTTTTTTAAAATTTTTATAGTTATTGGTACGGAACCCTTCGTGCGCGAGTCCGACTCGCACTTGGCCGGTTTAATATAATAAACTGGAAAAATGTCATCCAAGTAAACGAAATTGCGTATTTTGAAGTCGGTTGCTTAATTATAATAAAGATACTTGTCGTGTATGTGTAGAAGAAAACATTAATAACGACGTCGTCTCGCGTCGAAGTTGGTTAAGTAATTCAATTTAAGTTACAGGAGTTTCAATGTAACTTTGCATAAAGTTAGCCCGTGCACCTAGGATATGTTAACTGAGAAGTATCTATCTATACTGGTATACCTAATAATAAAGTAGGTGTACCTACTTATTTAAGGTGCACAGAAGAGTGCCTCAATGGTCTCGCTTGCATGTACTTCGGAAAGCTAATTTCTATATTTTTTTGAGGCTGCTGTCCCTTATGTTGAGGACAATTTGACCAACGACAATGAAGGAGAGCAATTATATCAGTTTACGTGTCCAAAATCTAGTTGTTCGGAAGATACGACGTAATAGAAAAATATAAAATCGTACAAGATACGCGCGAAAAACATAATCCTTCCTTGGTGAAAATCTTAGTGTTTAAATAGATCTACTGAAAGACATGTCGATGACAGCGGATTAGTTTTCTACGTGGACAAAGTCGTGGAATACAACAACAACAGCTATTTCATTACTTTAGAATAAAGTAGATACATATGAAAAATTATAGTGAATACATAAACTGACAAAGTAATTAGATCCTAAAAAAACACACAATTTCAACATTGGTGCGATCAGCTCTATATTGTCATCTCGATGCCTTTGGGTATGTTCGGAATTACGAAGTTAGCCAATACGACAAAAGTAATCAAATACTAAAAACACACAATTTCAATGTTGGTGCAAATAGCTGTATATAATCTTTTCGGGTATGTTCGGAATTACGAACTAACTCGATACACAATACTCGAAAGTGCTGTAAAAGTGATAAATTAAAGCTATTACTTACGTTTCCCGGCGCCGCTCGAGCAACAGAGTGTTACGTGCGACACAGCTGGCGGCCGCGTAGTTTGTAGACAAAGGGTCGTTTGGAGAGGGATCATACTGTATAACGCATGCGCGAGGTCCTTCGTCCTGCCACAGATTAAGGGAGGCATAATTGGAGCTACGGTTAAGTAAAAGAACATCAGTTCTTTAATTTAATGTGTGGGGTTGTTTTAGGGTTCCTTACCTAAACGAGATCATATCACAGAATATAGTCTTACCCCTAACTCGACACTACTTAGAATTTAAAATTTAAAAATTTAAAATTTCCTATTGTTGATATATTTACTTTAAAAACAAGTGATTTTGTGTGAAGGGTCGAGTCTAAGATTTTCTATCTTGTATTCTGATATTTTGGAATATGGGAATAGTATATTATTACACAAGGGTTGAAAGTGTTAGGCACGAGATGGATGGCCCTCGCTACGCTCGTGCGCCAATAGTTCGAGTGCCTAAATAGGTGCCTTTCACCCGAGGTAAACACTCTGCTTTCTTAAATAAAAACTACGAGTCACTCACGTCTGTTTTAAGCCGAAATATTCGACTATAGTTTAAACAGACGTGAGTGACCCGTAGTTTTTATTTAAAAATGTGTGAAAACCACGTTAGTTCCACTCTGCTTTCATTTCGAATATAAGGAAAGTAGACAAGTCAAGACAACTTTTTTTAAATTATCACGGTCATTCGATAATCACTGTTATTATTAACGGGATATTTACCGTGGTTCGCGTTAATTTTGTACTCCCGATATTTCGGCACAACAAGACAAGTCAAGACTCAAGACAAATCGAGACTCAAAACCAAGACTTGAGATTCAAGACGAAAGGCAAGACACAACTTAAAAATGGAAAATGCGCTGACCGCCTGAGTTCACATTCCCATGAGGGAAATTACAAGAAGGAAAAAAGTTTCAAAATGGTTCAATAGAAATGTCAAAAATAGAACATGGTAATCTAATAATTTGAAAGCACGGAAAAACGATTCTCCCTAGAGATGAAAAGTAGTGTACTTCTTCATTACATTTTTTACCAAGCCTATTTTTTTAAAGATTTTATTCTATGAATTTTTTGACGTAACTAATATCCATGCTATATTACAGCTTTCTAATACATAGTCTTTGATCAAAGCCGCGGACAGACAGACTGCAGACTGACATGGCGAAACTATAAGGGTTCCTAATTTACTACGGAACCCTAAATGTGCTACCAAATAAATGAGCACGAACTTGACTACTAAAAATTTTCCGGCAGGAGATTGCAGTGCCAATCTCACGGTTCTATCTTTAGACCCTTGTTATCAAGTTCAAAAAAGATACTCAAGATCAACGTTTCCATCACGTGGACGTAAATTCTAAAACAAAATTCAAGAATATAGTGTCCTGGGTTGACCGATACTCATATACCACCAATGACGAACTTAAAGATTTTGATATAAAATGTCGCCGCGCTAAAGCCTAATTTAGATTGAAAAGTCTAGAGATTTCTATTTTGCCGCTTTGAATTATTTTGAAAATCGAAATTATATTAATCATGTAAGGGGTCTAATTAGATCTCATTGAGCTCGGATGTTTTTGAGGACTGACGCTACATTACATCCCGTTGACACTTTATTAAAGCTCAAGATAATATAGAAAACTTAAAGTCGACTATCTTAGCAGTTCCCATCAGGAAGTTCCAGTTAATAATACATCCCGGTTCCATAAGATCAGCTGCATATAAATATCGCATTGACATCCGATTTACTTAACGCATTTTTGAATTTTTGCAAGTGGTATAAATTATTATAGATTTATTATATTTTATTATTATTAGAAAAACATAGCCCTCCTTACGCATTCGGGTAAAAATTTAAACAAATGACTTCAAAATGGATATTTGTTCTGTATCTGGGTGTTTCTATGTATCATAAGTATGTATTTACACTTTTGTGTAAATACATACTTATGATATACTTTTTAGTATATATGTATTCTATCAACTAGGTGCATAGCACAAGCTTTGCTTAGTTTGGGCTAGATGGTGTTGTGTGAAACGTCCACAAATATTTATTTATATTAAAATACGCAAGTTCATCTTGCGTATTTTAATATAAATAAATATTGGTGGACGTTTCACACAACACCATCCAAATAGATATTTGGATGACATTGTTTCAAGATATTTTGTTTTAAAAACCAAATCACTAAGTAAACCGATTTTGATGAAATGTCTATGGGATCGATCTATAATAAAAATTAACAGTTTCAAATCGGTTTACAAATGACGGTCTTACGAGATAACAAACATTAAAAAAAACTATTTGACACACACATACATCCACATATTTTGAATTCGATTAAAAACAACAATGTTGGATATGCTTGTACAAATAATGTATTACAATTTATTATCAAATTAATACATTTCCCCGCCGCGACCTGCCGACCGAGTTTCACCATCTGGGTCACGGGTCGATATTTTATCCCAAACTTGGGCTGTTTTTATCAACATCAACAATTGTTCAGTCCATTTTTCTTTACCGCTTCTTTTGAATACATGCTTCTTTACAAACAGCCCAGTAATAAGTTTCTATGTTAGGTATAAGAAAAACAAAATACCTACCAGACTGCGGAAAAGCAGTTACAATTTCGTTACACTTCATACGCTGTTGAGAGTACGTTTTTTGTACTACTAAACGATTTGTTTAAAAGGATATATTTTCAGATTGATCTTATAGAAATTTCATCAAAATAGGTTAAGTTCAGATTGGCCCCAATGAAATTTGTATGGGACCAATCTGAAAGAAAGTCTTCATAAACTTTTTTTTTTTTAATTAGTTTTAAATGTCTGAGTTATGCGGTAAAACATAAGACCGAAATTCTTAGTCAAAGTTTTAAATTCGCCGATCACGGGTGGCCGTGACTAAAACCTTTTTGGAAAATTGGATCCGCGACTGCATTTTTGTTTGTTTTATTTTATAATATGCCCCCTCCGAGACTAAAACCTGGCTACCTGGCTACGACCGTGCAGAGTTGTCCCTCCGCAGGAGCTCCCATACGAAGCAGAAAGCTCGGATGCCCTCAGGCGCCCTAGTTACCGCTAGCCCTAAATCCCTAGCAGGAAGTGACACCGGTTCCTACCGCGTGCCATAATCGTTTCCCGCTGTAGGTGCGAGCGACACACAAGGAGAATCGCACCTGGATATATCGCTAGATATGTCGTAGGTAGGTTTTACTGGAGATTTTATATAATTATATATATTAAATTTTAATTTATATGTTTTAAATTTCAGTACTATTGAGTATTTTATTCATGAGATTTAATACGATTCATCTTTTATGTTGGTTTTTCTGTAGTTTATTAAAAATATTTATCATTTTCTTATATTACACTTCAGTGCCCAAAAGCTAAAGAATGTTCTTTAAAAAAAACTGTACAGTACTGTAGCTATGCGCATAAGGTCTCACAAAAACGTATCTACATTCAATAGCATATCAAGCGTACCTAATGCAAGCGTATATTACTCTACGAAATACGCTTTTATGCAGTTCTTTTTATACTAATGTATATAACTGTAATAGGTAAGTATACTTTTTTAACAGTGACTATCATAGTTGAACCCTAAGTTATATTTAGTTGTACAAGTTATAATTGTTGTTTTCTAGATTTTCGCGGTTATTAGTCATTGAAATTAAACAAAATGTTAACGGATCTATCGCGTAGGTATATTTGCAGCGTCCGTGTTCACAGGTGAGACTTGATGACAGTTGTCTTTTTTATTATGAAAATATTAATTAGATACTACCGCCTAGTATTTTTATGCAAAACGTTCCATAAGCACGCAGAAGTCGCTCACGGTGCCAATAGATATCGCAGATCTATGTTAGGTCAGATTTTATTAATTTGATGACCGGCTCCCTTGCATGTGACTGTGATATAGTCACCTGTGACCACGGACGCTGCAAAGTGTTCGAAACGTCAGGTCATAAAATTATGTAAAATATACGCGATAAATCCTGTAAATATACTACTAATTACTAGCAATCTTTTTACTAAAAACAAACTGTTCGTGAACATTAGCCACACCCTAATCATGGCGGGTTCTTCATTTGACAATTCAAATTGTGTAATTTGACAGTGACATAACTAATTCCGAAGCAAATCCGTTAAAATTTGTTTCATTTCAACAAGTTTTAATTTTCCATTTTTAAATTAATTACAAGTAGGTACTTGTCAACTCTATATTGGTCGATATCCCCTTCAATACCCTCTGTGTCACCGGATCCCAGACATCCGCGCTCCCCCCCGGACGCGCACGATCCCGTGGGAGCATAGACCCCCCCTCCCCCCTGCAGCACGCAAACTCCTCTCCGTACTGCTTAATTGTACATTAGAGACCTAAGCCCTAGGTATTAATGCTATACTTGATTTTACGGCCCTACCGAAAAACGTTACTTAACTCCAAGCAATAAAATTAACATATTTTGTCTATTTCTCGCTGACAGGTAATAATGTGACACTTGAGAAAAAACGACAGGGAATTTAAGACGATGGTTAAAGTTAAGCAACGTTTTTCGGTAAGGCCGATAATTGCTACTAATAATTATAGTCTAGTTTCTGTAATTTTGTATAAGTAGGTACCTACTAACCTATATACTGAATCGCTGGCACATTGCATGCAAACTCTAAATTCCTCAGATGATATTTTTATAAGTTTCAAAATAAAACTCTTAAAAAAATCTCTAAATCTTTTTGGCTGTCGTGCGACAGCGAAATCGAACCGCGATCAAGATTCGATGCCCGGTTAGAAAGACGGACGTCTGAATATTGAATATAAATACTTACGTAGGTAAATACACAAGAGCGGGATATTAATTACGCGTTTTTTCATACAACAGGAGAGAACCGTTTTCTATCTCTAAATACCTATTAACCTTATTTCAATAATATTTTTAAAGGTACTTATAGTATAGCTGACCATTAACTATTTGTTATCTAATTAGACATGTATTTACGGTTCGATATTTTTTTTTCATAATTTTAACATTAATTTTTGAACTTCGGAATTATAACGATATTTGAAGAAAAATATACACAATAACGCAGATACATAGCCATTTATGGTTCCAATCACATAAAAAATAATAGTTTACTTAAATCTAATATAAAAATGCTCATTTTGGGATGATGAATAATATAATTTCAGAAGTAACCATTCCGTAGATCACCAATCACTGAAAGAGATGATGAGGTGATCTGTTTCAAAAGCATATACTAGCTCCATTTTGCCACTTATTCAATAATTGATATAAATAGAATTATCAGAAGAATGACTAAGAGATTTAGTGATTCTATTGAGAGAATATTACATATTACTCATAAAATTATTTCAAATTCCTCGAGGCATTTTGTTTTAGTCTATAAACGACTTACCTACGTTCGACGTATCGAGCTGTTTACGAAGCATGCGTGCCTAAAAGAAATAATTTCGCTAGTTATTTAAGGATATATTTATATGTTTATATTTAAGGACAAAAAATAATCAAAGCACTGCGTTCAGGATTCTGGCCTATTAAATTTGGGTAAGCGATGTTATTTTTTCATTCTTGCCTGAAATTCATTGCGGTGATCCATTGGATACTTTCCAAAAAGTATGAAATAAAATCGATAGGCTTGCAGTTTTCTATAGATATTTAAGAATTTGACATAGGTAGCTAAGTACCAGTAAATTGCTAGCTTTGTAAAATTATAGAAAATATGAAAAACCAATAAAATCTAACTAGGCCTAATCCTTCTCAGGCTGCTGTTCAATTCTTTCTTTTTTTGGTAAGTACCTACTCGTAATTGCACTTACAAAAATTATATATTTTTTTTTTTTTATTTTTTTTTTGATACCAAACGTGCGTATTGTTGATTGCCGGCAACTTCAAACGGTGAAGGAAAACATTGTGAGGAAACCTACATGTCTGAGAGTTCTCAATGATCTTGAAGATGTGTGAAGTCTGCCAACCCGCACTTGGCCAGCGTGGCAGACTATGGCCTAACGCTTCTCACAATAAGAAGATGGCCCGCGCCTAGCAGTGGGACAGATTGTATAAACAGGGCTGAAAAAAAAAAAAAAATGTTCCCGATATATCCGAATAATATTATTATAGCTCACGTACTTAGTTTTTTATACGAAATAGATTTTCGAAATAGAAATTTTACCCTCAACTCACCTGATGTTAGCAACGGTGTCCGAGGATGGAGCTTGTGGATCTAGAAGATATATTCAATTATTCACCCTAGTCTTGAAGATTACAAGATTGTAGTTCTCAGGAAACAGAGATAGCAGCAGGGAGTTCCACTCATGTGCAATACACATCATGAATGTATTTGCTTGTTTTAAATATTAACATTTTATTAAAATTTTAAATATACACACAAAATAAATAAAGGAAGGAAGGAAGGAAGGGAAAAATAAAGCTGCATCACGCTTTTCACTTGGAAATATTTTATTCAAGTTTTTTATAGCTGATCTATGTATATCTATAGTAATTTCATAATACATATTTACCTTTTTTTTATGATGAAAATTACAATTTGAACATTACTTTGTTTGTGTACACAATAATTTTAATAGACATAATCAATAAAATAATAATATATAAAATGTTATGTTCCTTGCATGACTAGGTACTTCGTTTAATAGTGTGAATTTAATACGTTCACAATTAACTTCCGAATTATTTGATTCACAAATTGAATTAATTTACAAATTACTTGAAACTGGTCTTTATTTTTTCCGCTCAGTATCTTTTCACCTGCATGTATGATTGGTAGATAGGCGCGTACAGCGTCAAGCTTTATAAATTCATATTTTTCCAAACTATAGGCGAAAACTTGTAAATAGCCACGTAATTTATATAAATGTATAGTTTATTTAAGTATTTAGGCTGTAAGTTTTCCTAAAAATATAAAATAAAATAAAATAACTAATCGTATCTTCTCTGAATACCATTAAATTCACATTTGTTTAGGGATCACTGTCTCTGACATGGCAGTTTGACCAAAACCACATGACGGACACTCCATAAAACGGCACGCTATTAGTATTTCACCAGCTTCCAAAAAGACGGAAGTTCTCAATTCGACTGTATGTTTGTTCAATTATTACTCCGCCCAGTATAAATTGTTTTTGAAGATTCTTTTTTGTTTGGTAAGTAATACCTCAGAGGTGGTGTCCCTATAAAATTTTACAAAATCGGTTCAGCACTTTGGTTGTTATAACAAAATAACTGAAAAAATATCATCCAAGTAAACGAATTGCGTATTTTTGCAGTCGTTTTTTTCTGCTTTTTAAACTATAATTATTTTTATATAGCTCTACATTTGACCACCAGCACGCCTGATGGAAAGCGATGCTGTGGCCAAAGATGAAGCATGTAGACCTAGAAGACGCTTGTTCACTCTAGACTTGAAGACACCCGGGTTATAGTAATACTTACTTCGTTATAGTAAAGAGGTCAGCTACCTTTATGCAAAGTGGTCTAAACAAAAATACTCACCAAACAGTTTTCATTTAGATTAGTTATGTTAAAATAAATAATAATAATAAATATTTGTGGACATTTCACACAACGCCATCTAGCCCAAACTAAGCAAAGCTTGTACTATGGAACTAGATGGCTGATAGAATACATATATACTTTTTTTTTGTAAATATATACTTATGATACATAGAAACACCCAGACACAGAACAAACATCCATGCTCATCACACAAATGTTTGCCCTGGGTGGGGATCGAGCCCACGACCTTTCAGTTCAGCAGGTAGACGTAAACACACTACCAACTGAGCCACAAGGCCAGGCAAGGCCAATGTGGTGTACTATTTACTTATTTGAATTTAAAAAATCCGACGAATTGAGAAGCTCCTCCTTTTTGGAAGTCGGTTAAAAATAAAAGAGATTTTCTGTCACAACCCGGGCCCAGCTCAGCATATTCATATACATATTTATTCATAACAAACAATATGTTACATGATACTAGTTGTAAACAACCAGCGGAACCCTATGTGCGTGTCCCGACACGGTCTTGGCCACTTTTTTGAACAAGTCTATATATCCTTGAGGGGCGCATTCTGCTTGGGCCTGCCGTCCCTGGTGAGCCGCTGGTGTATCAGCTTGTTGTGTGTCGCCAGCACCCCCGACTGGCTGAACTGCGCCGGACACTTGTCGCACTGGTACGGCCGCTCGCCGGTGTGCGTGCGGATGTGAGCCTTCAGGATCGAACTACGCTGTGGACACACAATAATATAACTTGGATAAAGTATCAACGGGATGTAGCGTCAGTCCTCAAAAACGTCCGAGTTCATGAGGTCTAATTATACCACTTACACGATTAAAATAATTTCGATTTGCAAAATAATTCGAAGCGGCAAAATAGACTCTAGATTACTCAATCTAAATTAGGCTTTAGCGCGGCGACATAGAGTATTTATATCAAAATCTTTAAGTCCGTCATTGTTGGTGTATGAGTATCGGTCAACCCAGGACACTTTATTCGTGAATTTTGTTTTAGACTTTACGTCCACGTGATGGAAAGTCGTTGATCTTGAGTATCTTTCTTTGCACTTGATAACGAGGGTCTTAAGATGGAACCTTGAGATTGGCACTGCAACCTCTTGGCGGAAAGTTTAATAGTTAAGTTCGTGCTCATTTGTTTGGTAAGCACTTTTTAGGGTTTCGTAGTAAACAAGGAATCCTTTACAGTTTCAGCATGTTCAACTGGCTGTCTGTCCGCGGCCTGACGTGATGGAAAGTCATTGGCTGAGATGATAATGATGATGAACTTGATTCAGTAACGCCGTGTATCGTCAGGGCTAGGTAAAAGAGTACTTACGTCAAATATTTTCTCACAAATTCTGCACGGGTACCGTAACGGCCGCTTGTATCCTTCATGTATGTGCCTCTTGTGGTCCGTGAGGGACCAGTTGCTTACGTACGCCTGTCAGGCAAATTAGACAAAATAATTACAGTTTGAAAATAATTACAGTTTGAAAATAATTAGTTTGAAAATAATTACAGTTTGAAAATAATTACAGTTTAAAAATAACACTGATCAACACTAGTCATGCCACACGCACTCTGATAGCTAATACCGTTTTAGCCACCTACCCTCATTAATAAACTGTAGTAGTTTTGTTTCCATTGGCCTCAGATTTTTGTGATGTGTTGATAAACGTAACCTCTGGTGTATGGAAATCTAAGAAAACATGAGATTATCATGAAAAAATTCTTGGCCAATATTTTTTTTGAAATATTCTATTTTCACTAACAGTCACTCATCCAAGTAAAAAATATAAGTAAAGTCCATTTGGCACGACAAAGTTAAAATTTTGTTGCCCAGTGTAATTACAGTTTAAAAATAATTACAGTTTTAAAATAATTACAAGTATCTATATTAAAAGAAAAATAAAATACCCGACTGCAGAAAAGCAGTTTTTGCAGTCTCAACTTACGATTTCGTTACGCTTGATACGCTGTTGAGTGTACGTTTTGTGTGAAAGTATGCGTAAAATCGCTGGAAGAGATTATCAGGCTCCCAATTCGGTTGTATTTTTTTAAATATTTGTTACTTCTTAACTAAGTCACTTTCAAGGAAGATATTTTTATTTGAAAGTATTTATAGTCCAGGAAAATTAGGGTTTCACCTCGGAATGAGAGATAGTCGGCTATAAACTTGTATAAACCTTTATTTTGGCACCCAAAAACTTGTCTCAAAACCTACTTATCGTAGGGTGTCCGCGACTACAGATAATCCAGGGATAATCCAGGGTGTAAAAAAAAACGGTTTTTTGACCGAAGGTCAAGGTTTTTTTTACACATTTATTGCAAATATCTCGTTTCCTATGGGTTTTATGCTATTCGTATGTATAATAAATATTGTAGAGAATTAAATTTTCTACAACATTTGTTCAGAGTTTTTTTTTTATATCTTGAACCATTTTCGAGATAGAGGGCACAGCGCACACTTAATTATTTAGAGTATCATGCGAGGTCAACCCCGATTAAAAACGTCGTATAAAGTTTATAAATTATTGATAATTATATAATTTTAAATAATATATATCTCTCATTCCGAGATTCTTTCCCTAATTTGACTAATTTTCCTGAACTAATATACTTTCAGCTGACACAGTTTACGCAATAAATGTTTTCTGATTCTGAAACAAAAGGGAAAGAAAAAAGAAAAAGAATTTTACTAAAATCAATTCAATAGTTTGGTTTTTAAAATAAAATGTAAAAATATGTCATCCAAGTAAACGAAATTAGTAGGTAGTTTCGTTTGAAGTCAGTTATTTCATTATTTTTTTAACTATATCTAATAACTGTAAGAAACAAACAATAAATAAATTTCGTCATTGAGGCCATCTTTATTTTCAAAGTTAAATCTGATCCAGTCTTTTTGAATGACGATTCCCGTTACAAAAGCGATAGATAAGATTAGCGTAGATTAGATTTACCTTAGATTAGATTTACCTTCGATTAGATTTACCTTAGATTAGATTAGCGTAGATTAGATTTACCTTATCACACTTGTCACACTTAAACGGCTTCACTTCAAGATGTATGCTATTCATGTGTCGGTCGAGATCTCTTTTTATAGCGAATCTCTTATCACACTGATCGCAACATAACCTGAAACAAAAGATTATCTAAAAAAAAACTTTTTAAACACTTAACATTAATTTATTGAACGAAAAGTGATTATACTGCCCAAAAACTATTACAAAATAAACTATTATAGCACTTTCTGTCAGTTGTTGTTTTAAAAGGTTTAACGGCAATTAGATAATAGTCCTTTATGCTATTTCTTTTTTTCTTCTATTTTCTTATTTTCATCAATAGAGTCATAGTCAAAATAAAGTAAAAGAAGTCACGGTCAAGTCCTCGTCACATTTCAGTAAAGTGGTAGTGACTTTACTGGAAGCTTCTATGGAGTTTTTCTGACAACGTGTAAAGATACATTTCACCGCTTTAAATCACCTGCCCACACTCACACACTTGCTCGAACACTTAAGAGCACCCAACCCGCTGTACTTTCAATAAAAGGGCTCATACGTCTTTGTAATGTAATAACAAAACTGTTCAAATTTGTTGTTATATCAGATATCTTGTGATCTAGGTTTCTATCTATGTAAAAATTTAAAACTATGTGACACAAATCCAGGACAAGCCTCTAAAAGTCCACTTTTTTACACAAATTTACGCAGCTTTTTAACATGTTCAAATTATAAATTAAAAAATAATTCAATATACACAGCAAATATATCGCATATTCCAAATAACCAATATTGTTTATTATAAAGTTCTCGGGATTTTTCATAAACATGTATTTTATGAGGTAACGTTCAGTACACCATCTTGTGATTTCTTTCGGAACTATATCGAAAATTGGTTAAAGGAGACCGAAGCGTTCTAGGTTCTGGCTCTGTCCTTCTTTTTCGCAGCGCTTTACATCACATTGGATGAAACAACAAGCTTTTTAACCACGCGTGCATCGTACTTCGACCCCCCCTGAACATTCTTAATAAATGTACACTATTAACACTCGAAATAACAAAAGTTTAGGAATATAACCACGAACCGGCAATCGCAGCGTAGGAAGACCAGCCACAGGGTGGACAGAAGATATCATACAAGTGGCAGAAAGACGCTGGACGCGGGCCGCGCGCCAACCGGTATTTTTGGAAATCCATGGGGAAGCCCTATGTCCAGCAGTGGAGTTCTTGTGGCTGAGATGATGATGTGGAAAATAAAACAACGTGTTTCCAAGACGTTCCCGCCAAAACTCCCACATTAGTTCAGTGGTGCCTTTGGAATTGGCCACAATATACTTAGGTATAGTTTCAACTCACATACTTTTTAAACCTAAATAAAAGTTTTGTTTTTAATGAAGAGGTAAATAGACAATGTTACCAGTGTTTACTTCAATACTTACGGTAAGTCTGAATAGTTGATATGCGGCTGCGCAGTTTTCAAATGTTGCTTCAGTACCGCTTCAGACTTGAATGCTCTAAAATCAAATAAAATATATTTTAGGTTAACTTCGAAGTTGCAACAAAATTAGTAATTCTTCCTATCGGTCAAAAAAATATCAAAGTACGAACTTAACCTAATAGTTTTACATAATTTAAGTATAATAAAAACATTCTTAAATTCTATCTAAATAAGTTAAACTAAAACTAATAGATAAATAATAAATAATTGTAAAGCTGAGTGATTCGAGATTATTTAAAATATCCATAGGCAACAGAGCTCATGGATAGTTCAAACAATCTCCAGTTTCAGGCAAAGTGCCCAAAATGCTGGCCGCATTTCCTAGCTGAATGGCAATGCTTATTTTTTTGGAATAGTTATAATAGTTATTGGAAAATAAAGCATATAGAATCAGAAAAAAGTCTAGAATCGAGACAGATTTAAGAAACAATTTCACGACTTAAATGTTACATTGTGGCCACTAAATAATGACTCTGAAGACTAAATTTTCACATTGTGACGACCCAATTATCGCGCAGAATCGACCGAATTATCAGACTGTGACAACTGAATTGTCACACTGTGACAACTAAAAAATCAAGACTGTGACTACGGAATTATCTTTTTTTATGCAAGAAAGATCTACGCTTATCCACAATCTCGCCTGATGTTGAGCGACGGTGTGGCCGAGAATGGAGCTCGTCGATGGAAAATTCCAAGATTGGTAGTTCTCAGGAAACAGAGATGGCGGCAAAGAATTCCATTCCTGTGCAGTACGCATCAAGAACATGGACCGATATCGCTGAGTACGGATTAATTAACGGAGAAATAGATGGTAATGCGCCGACTTTCTGCTGGTCCTATAGTAAAATGGGGAGGTTAGAATTAGGTCGTAAAGCTCTTGCGCACACTCCCAGAAATGAATCTTATAGAATATAGAAAGACATGCTACTTTACGGCGGTACTCGAGACTAACATACAGAATCGACCGAATTATCACACTCTGATGACTGAATTGTCACACTGTGACAACTAATTATCACACTGCGGCGACTGAATTATTACACTGACGACATAATTGTCACACCGTGTCAACTAAAGTGTCACATTGTGATGACTAAAATTATCACGCTATTACTCACTTGTCACATTCGACGCAATAATAGTCCCGACTGAGTGAATGTTTGTAGCTGTGCATTCTAAGGTGAGTTTTTGAGCGGAACAGCATGCCGCATTCTTTGCATGGGTACTTCTTCGCCGGCTCTATCGCTGCTACTTCTTTTGGATGCTGTCTGAAAAGAAAAGAGGTTAAACATTTTTTAACTCTTTTTTTTTTTACATCAAAGTTAATTAACACTCTTCAAAACTATTCAAAACTCTTCAAAACTAAATATATATATATATATATATATATATATATATATATACATATCTCCGACTATAGTTTCAACCGCATACGGCGGTCTTTTGCAAAAGGAGCAGCGCAGACGTCACTCCCGAAAGAAGTCTCGTTTAGTACTGTCCTTTGAAAAAATTCCACCATATACGGTTGAAACTATAGTCGAGGATTTCGGCTCAAAAATAGACGTGAGTAACCCGTTTGTCCAAATAAAGATGGGTAACAAGCACGTTAGTTTTTTAGTAAACCTAATGATAGCCAACCTGTCCCGCTATAGAGACACATGTACTCACGCCATCATGTGCGTCTTGATAACTTCTTTGTTAGCGTAGCTCTTCTGGCAGTAGGCGCACGTGACACGCTCCTTGTTCTGGTGCGTGTAGCGGATATGTTTCCTTTGTGACATTTGTCGCCTGAAACGTTCATAAACCTTTGTGAAAATAATGGATATTACAACAATCAAGTCAGTTTACTTGGGGGCAATTCAGTTAATCAAAACCGATCCGTAACTGAACCTTATGCGAAACATTTCCTGTCGGCTGCTATCATTTTTTGATATAGTAATGAGTGAAGGACGTGTCATGTTTCATCAAATGTGTCAATTGTATGACACGAAAGTGAGTGAATCAAAAAAAAAACATTAGTGTCACACGTCGGACGCGCCATACAAAGGCGCATTATTCAATGACACATACGCAAGACTGACAAATGAAAGCACTGTGCTGCCAAAGTCCGGCAAACGACAAAGCGAGCGCGGGGAGCGGGTGAGGAACCCAAGATTGGCGGGAGTTCGGTAGTTTTTCCTACCAATACAAAATAGAGGGTAGCTATACATTGTACTCACTTGAAAGACTTAGGGCAGTACGGACAAGCAAACTGACTCTCTCCTTTCTTGTGAATAGCGTTGTGATGATCCAGCAGGGTCGACCGGCTCGTGCGGACTATACCGCACTCGGTGCATTGGAACCGACTGCAACAAAATGTGATGTGTGACGTCTGCCAATCCACACACGGTCAGCGCATGGTCTGCGCTGTACTCCTCTCACAAGGAGGTTCATGCACGCAAGATGATGTATAATTTATTAGTATATAGCCGTATTTACTACTATTGTTATTTTTCATTTTTAGCCGACTTCCAAATAGAAGGAGGTTCGCAATTTGACTGTATTTGTTTTTTTTTTTTTTTTAATAGAATAGAATATCTTTATTGTACATCCATACAGAGTAACTTAAATATAGATGATAATCGGATTTGAAAATGAGGTTGTGGTGTACAGTACATATTAAATAATATAATTATGTCATAGATATACACAACATAATATATATAAATACATAAATACTTTACCTATAATATATATACAGATATATATGTATGTAACAAATATAATAATATATATATATATAATATATAAATACATATAGATACAGACTTAGCAAGAGGAGAGATAATGTTCATGGACGAGGTTCTTGAATATATGAAGGGATTTTGCCTGTCTGATGGAGACAGGCAGCGCGTACCACAGCAAGACAGCCTGCACGGTAAATGATTTCCTATAGGAAAGGTTGGAATGAAGGTGTTTTGATCGCCAGCTAGGCACGGGACGAGCGTAAAAGAATTGAGTGACCTTGAAGAAACTCAAAACGTCCTTTGAAGTAGGAAGGGGTGCAAGGATTAAATAGGATTTTATAAAGGAAGTAGAGGATGTGAGAGTTACGGCGAAGGCGGATGGGTAACCATTTGAGCTTTCGACGAAAATCAGAGATGTGGTCAAATTTGCGTAAGCCAAATATGAACCTAATGCAGAAATGTTGTAAAGGTTCAAGTTTGTCTAATTGCTCTTCGGTTAAATCCAGATAAAGGCGTCGGCATAGTCCAGTATACGGAACAATAGATTTTACAAGCGCAGTTTTGGTAGCAATTGGTAGTAAATTGAAATGAAAATTGAAATTGGTAGGGAATTGGTCTATTTTATGTTCTAATTAAAGATCAAAATGATATTAAAATTGTATGTACCAGAAGATAGACCTATTATATAATATTATATTACAGATATTTTCGCGAATCATTTTTAGTTGTGATTTAATACACTATTAAAACCACTAAAAACTCTCCCGCGGAGTCTCGCCCGCATGAGATACAATTGAAGCTTCATGCTCAGTGATAAACGCTGCTTAGAACTAGAAACTATTATTGTCATGAAATAAAATCCATGCATATTCTTGACCCAAGCTATATACATCCAAAGCTTAGCCATATATATCCAAAGCTAGCGGATTTCCAAAGCCTTCTGGCTCAGTTGGTAGTATGCCTACTTGCTAAGCTGCAGGTTGTGGGTTCAATCCCCAGCCAGGGCGAACATTTGTGTGATGAGCATAGATGTTTGTTCTGTGTCTGGGTGTTTCTATGTATCTTAGGTATATATTTACAAAAAAAAAGTATACATTTATTCTATCAGCCATCTAGTTCCACAATACGAGCTTTGCTTAGTTTGGGCAAGGTTGTGTTGTGTGAAATGTCCCGAAATATTTATTTATTTGTACTCTTATTTCTCAATGAAGCAATATCAGCAATAGGAAAGGAGCCTCGCTATACTTACATTGAGTGACATTTTTTATGGCTCAACATTTTGTCGTGTGAATCCATTCTGATTTTACATATATCACATTTGTACTCGCCCATTTCCTGAAACAAACAAAATATGAAACTTTGAAATATATAAAAACAATAAGATGGAAACAGATAATACGAACGGTTTTGCCGAAAGTACGTGCATTGTGCAAAAATGACAAAATTGCTAATTTCACACAAGTATATAATTACTTCTTTTGCTAGAAATAATAAATAATAATAAGTCCAGTCCAGTCACAAACGTCCAGTGGGACAAAAGGTGCAGTAAGGCAAAAAGTCCAGTGGGCCAAAAGGTCCTGTAAGCCAAAAGGTCCAGTGGGCGAAAAGGTCCATTAAAGTTTATTTTGGTAAATAACGAGCACTGGTGTCAGTGTTTATCATATGTACAGAAACCTGGATGTGCAATTTAAACTCACAGGTCATACTTTTACGGTCTTGTTTATAGAAAGGCCAAGAAACAAGGAAACTGTTCCTCTAGCAATAAGACTAAGCTATATCAGTCAACTATGGACAACCACAACATTTTAATGTTTCTAAAAAAACTCTAGTTTGTAGAGGCACTTTGCTAGACTCACCCACCTCACTATGCCTCTTCAAATGGTTATCGTAGGCAGCCTTGTAGTTGAACCCTTTTAAGCAGTCTACACACTTGTATGCACAGTTCACGTACACCTCATCTAATGCCTGCTGTTTCCTCTCTTCCATGCATTCTTCTTTGGTGATGAATATCTTCTTTATTCCTAATGCCTCTGAAACAAACAATACATTTTCTAAATATATCTGTGAACGGTAGACCTTGTATCGCAAACTTTTGTGAAACATATAAATCGGTTGATTAATTGCCTCATAGATAACTTCTCTCCTTTTTAACTGAGACTTCACAATCTTTTATATATCCGATCTAAGCTGCAGATCCCCTGATTTATGATCATTGTCCTAAAAACTTACCATTATGTTCTATTTCCTTATTTTTTCTAACCATCTTTTTTACTTTCTTCCCTTCTCGATTTATTCTGCTCTTCTTCCCTAGTGGCTTCGGAGCTTTCTCTTTGACAGCTTCTACTTTTAATTCCTTCTTAAGTAAATTCAGTGGAAAATCATCTTCTTCTTTTATGTATGGGGTTTCGAATTCTGAAATGTTTAAAAAAAATACATTAGCAGAAGATTACCAGAATACACTGTTAGGTGTTTTTAACAAACTTCAAAATGGAGGAAGTTCTCAATACAAATGTATGTTTGTTTTTTTTTATAAATTGATTTAAAATATTCTACTTTGGTTCATATTCATATTAATATCATTTATTGCGTCATATGTGATTTGACAGGTTATACTTTAATTAGTCCCATAGACAAAACTTACTTGTTATGTTGTTCATAATATGTTATTTTACAATCTATCTCTATATATTGTATGTTTTGTCACAATAAATTCTATGTCTATGTAGAAATTGCATGAATATCGGTTCAGTAGTCTAAAAAAATTGCCTATTCAGTACTTTAAAAAAAATTGCAGATTTTAAGTCAGTTGTTTCAGTTTTATTTAAACTATAATGATTATTAATAGTGACATATTTCCTTGTGTACAGCTGTGTGATAGTTGCCTTATGAATAAGACTACTCTATCACAACTTAAGTGAATAAAACCCCATAAAAGTCCACCCTTCAACCACAAGCACCAGGAGGGCCAAGAAGACATGGTAAGCAGGGTCTTTGTCTGGCAACTGTATCATATATGATTGTCGGAACTGGCCTCAGCAAGCATAGTAAAAATATATATCAACAAAAAATATATATATAACTGAAAATATATCCTTTTATGCATAAAATACACGGTATGACAGCTGCGCTGACATTATTTTTTTTCACATTTTTGGTTTTGTATCATAGGTTAAAGATAATTGTCTATCAAATATTTTTGTGTTTAATTATGTATGTATGTTTATATAAGCCTATCTATTTATATGTTATAAGAATGAATGTTAAGTGTTAGTTTTGTTTTAAGTGTATTCTCGTGCGTGACGTCGCCTACCAGTTCCAGCGGAAGACCAGCGCTGGTTGCTTACAACTAGCATTATGCTGAGCTGGGGCAGATTGTGACAAAAACATTAATTTGTGACCTATTTTGTGTGTATGATTTTTTATTTTGTGTTTTTATTTTTGTTACAATCAATTTATGTCTATGTCTAAATATTTGACATCTGGACTAGGTCCTAGCATCATAAAAGAAATATTTACCATCATTTTGATCATCAAATCCTCCATCCGATTGGGCTAATGCTTCTTCCACCTTCAATTCTACTTTAATATTCCTTTTATCCATCATAGCATCATCTATATTACTTACATTGACTTCATACAAGTCATTCGTTTCATTCATGCTAATTTGATCCTTATTGTAGTCAACAGATTCTGTTATTTTGGAGTTTTTGCAAGCAGATTCATAGTCTGTTTTGTCTTTTTCAGGTAGTATTATTGAGTCTAAAGTTGTGTATGAGAGGGTTATAGATGGCTGTAGTTGTGATTGTGCTTCCTGTATGGTTGTTTCTAGATCCTGAAAGTTAAATAGAAATTTTAGAATTTTGAATGTTTTTTTTTTTACATCAGATAAATCTATGATTGACCACCAACTCGCCTAATGTTAACAAATGGTGTGGCAGAGGATGGAGTTCATCAGTCTAGAAGGTAATTTTTCACTCTAGCCTTGAAAATCTCAAGATTCCTGTGCGCTATTCATCAAGTAGACCCATTTCACTGATTTGGTATTTCAATGACAAATGGTTGGTAATGCGCAGACTTTCAGCTAATTATGTGATTTTTTCTGATGAACTAGTGCTCTGTCAGAAAAGTATTTAAGTATATAGAATTTAGAAAGCACAACAATTCATATTGTTATAATTAATGATTTAAAAAAAAAAAATTTTTTCAATAGTTTTGAAATAATAACTTACTCCAAGACAATTTTGTAGCAATATCTGGTTACTTTGCACATTTTGTATGAATGTTTCTGCATGTTGAGCTATCCTCTTGCATAAATAGCAAAGCCTTATTGTGTTTACCTGAAATCGAGAAATCTTCTTGACCAAGCTGCTCTTAAAAACATTTAAAACGAAAATAAGACCAGGTACAGCTACTTTTGTAGTGTAACTGTGATGTTTGATGTTAAGTGTGTTTTCACTTAAAGTAAGCACAGAAGCAGAATCATTAAAATATTTATATAAATGGGCATTCGTTAGATTCATTCATAAAATCACCTCCTATAAACCACAGGTGGCTATGTAAATGAACTACAAACATTACCATTCTTCTTCCACGATCTGGTAATAATTGTTTTTATCGTCCACAAGCATTTGACTATATCTCGCTCAATATTGTGTTCCAAGATGATCAAGCACAACCATCTAGAAATAGGAACTAGCTCTTAACTGAAGCTGCCTGAACACTTTAGATGCATACCATCCGATTTTTAATATTAAGAATAAGCCACCAGCCAGGCACTAAAAAGTACAAATTACTAGTGTTTATAAAATTGATATTTACCTCAAATATAGCCCAAAAATGTGCATACTGTATTTTATAATCATGTATTTTGTAGTCACTGGGAGTACAGAGACACCCCAAACAATAAGTTTCTTCTGCTGATTTAGAGCTTCCTTCCATTTTCGCGTTAATTAGTTCATAAGTAATTGAAGCGTACAATCATGTTTTATTCACTGTTCAGGTTTTAAACTTATTTATTTACTATAAAATCATTAAAAACGAAATTATATTTTACGCGTACGTACGAGTTGCGGATTTTAATTTTTAATGTTCCAAAATTCATAGTGATGTCCGTCCGAGACTCCGAGTCCGTTCCTATACACTAATCAAGTCGATGTAGATGATCGATAATTTTATTTCGATAACAAGAGTAGATATTTTATATATTTTATCACATCGTTAATTGTAATTATAACATGTTGTGTATACATTTGAGGAATATAGTTTAGGTCCAAATTATAAATTGTGAAAATTGTAAAGACTGTATTCTGTTCGTGTACCTACCAATAAACTAAATAAATAAATTCGAAAACTAACATTGAAATGGAAGATATTTAGCTGGAGTATTTGAATTTGCCGTAGTGTTGATAATACTATGCTGTCTTACTAATAATTATTGTACATCTTGTGTACAGAAAGCCGATACAACTTATTCATAATCATACTCTGAGAAATTAATTGCACCTGTTAAATTTTTACTATACAAATGTTCAATTGCTAATTTCTATTCAAATTTAATGTTTAAATGCTGGATGCATTCCTAAATAATTATATCTCGCAAACTATTAATAATAAAAACAAATATTATGCTAAACCGGGTGGTACTGATGTCTGGTTACCATGTCGCCTCGGATTAGCATTGTCGACTAGAGTGACCCTAAGCGAATGCCTACCCGAAGAGCCTATATTAAGGTGCTAACGGGAAAACTTCAATGTCGTGGATATTCCTCTAAAAGTGTATACACAGTGCCTCGGGAGAAGAAAGATTACTGCGAGCAAAGGAACCGGGCGATGAAAGCCACCGTGAGGTGGTACGAGCTTATTCCTCTGACCCAGCGTTCCTGTGTCCCGACAAAGTATATATTACGTTAAGGTACATAAAAGATATAAAAAAAAAATTTTTTTTCTAAAACTTTGACCTAGAATATTTCAAGTCTAACGAACTTTTAAGACAACATAATCATAATAAGTATCTTTCATTCAGAAATTATTTTTATAACGTTAAAATATACTCGACTATTAAATACATAAACAAATAACTTTCGATACTTCGATGCTAACGGGACGTCACTTAGAATACGAATGATGCTCGAATGACTAACAGTTGCAATCTGACTTCAAATAAGACATTGACATTCATTTAAGGAGTGCTGTTTTTCCAGGAGGTACTCGCGCAAATAGTGCATTTGCTGTTTCAAGTTTCATGTCGTGAAACTTGAGCTCATTCATTTTAAAAATCTAATTGTAAGATTGGTATAGTAGCACGGGCAAATAAACGACTTAAATTAGGTACGTCACGTCTCACTAAAAAAGTGGTGGTTTTATATAAAGTTTATAAGGAAACTGACTACTTACAATAAAAAATTTTGAAATTGTTGTGCTTAGAAAACATAATTTAATTAAATGCAAAAACTCTTTACTGTATACTTAAATTCAGTCAGGTAACATATAATACACCGTCTCACGCTTGGTGCGCGGCGCACTTACTATCTATGATCTGTTTCATAAAAAAATCTTCAAATGAAGATATCAATTCTGGCATTTGTTAAATATTATAGGTTGACATTATTTTGACGTATCTGAGGGAAAGCTATTAATTCATAATTCATTTATTTGCGCATGGTGTAAGCCGAGCAAGTAGTCGCTTAACATTAAGCGTTACACTTGCCCATTACATTACTCAAGTACCTATTTTATAATTATGGCTATGCTCTAGAAGGATAAAAATTAAAAACACCTTTATAAGAACGTCCTTTTTATTTAATAATTGTAGTATCCGATTTATTCGTCTGATCTTTACTTTCTGGATGACAACTGAAACAAAATAATGTAAACATTCATTCATATAATAATCAATACACTAATTATATGGAATTAACCATAATTACGAGTTCCTACACACACTCCGCACTGCGCTGAGTATAGTGACATAATAGAGAACCATGACAGTACCAGAGGTTTACTTCCGTTGGCTGATTAGGGTGCACGAAGTGTTTCCCGCACTCTAGTTCCCGCATGCTTCTCCCCGGAATACACTCACTGGAGGCCTATCAGCTTAAACTTCTTCGCAAAACTCTTGTTGCATATAATGGGATGCATTATTTTATTTTTTTAATTTTTAGCTCTACAGACATCAGGGTCTATGACCTTTGTCAGAATTACAAACTATTGTTAACGTCGTTACGGGAACATTATTGTATTTTAATTTAAGTAACTCACTACTATGTTGTGTGTATACCGAGAGTAAACCAGCGACCCGCAAGCAGCCAGCACCGATGTGTTAATTTGCAAGAAATATGAATTTAATTATCGTCTTACTTCCTAGCGTGCCTAAGTAGGGTGCTCCGTTGTGCGAAGTGTTTCCCGCACTCCTGGCAGAGGTGCTTTTCGCCGGCGTGCGCTCGCTGGTGGACAGTCAGGTTGAACTTCTTCGCGAAACTCTTGTTGCAAATACTAAAAAAAACAACAATATACGAGCAGTAAATAAGCAGGCGGTCCTAATGATGGTAAGCGATAGCAGTCGCCTTTGGGAGACATTCGGAGGAAGGATATTTCAATCTTGCAAAATAAAGAATGGAAGAACTAAAAACCTGACTGCATGGAACTTCCACCTATTGCTCATAACAGTCTAATTTAAGTTTTATTATCATAAGCAGGTCTTACATGCTGGACTGGGAGAAAGAGATAAATATAGAATGTAAGCAGTTGCTTTTTTCCCAGGCATACTGTCAGTTAAGTACGGGTATGGGTTGGTTAAGGTATTTGAAAGAAATTATTGTTTATGTGGGCGATGAACTGACCCCCTGGCACAGCAGACCTTACATTTTACCCTCTAATACCTTCTAATCTTCTAACACCCTCTCCTTCTCATCTTGTCCTCTAACCACGGCAAATACGGCGTCACACAGCCTCATGATCTTTGAAGCTCTACCTACCCCATAGGAGATAATAATTATAGTTTAAAAAACTGCAACAACCGAATTCAAAATACACAATTCTTTACTTGGATGACATATTTTTCCAGTTGTTTTGTTTTAAAAACCAAAATATTTAACCGATTTTGACAAAAAATATAAAGGACCACCTCTGAAATATTACCTACAAAAGAACAAAAGATTGACACCTCAAAGAACCCAGGTATGGTACCAATTATAGAAGAAGTACCTGCATGTAAACGGCTTGAGTCCCAAATGTGAGTTGTTGTGGTACTTCAGCTGTTCAACACTCGAGCATTCTTTACCGCAGAGCGCGCATAGATATTTCTTCTTGCCCGTGTGCTCCTGAAAACAAGTATAAGTATAGAAAACTCAAAAATAAACCTATTACATGTCTCCTAGTTCATCCCTCTCTTCTCCTCGCGACAACCCACTTTCTCAGAAAAAAAACCTCTACAGTCACCGAGACTCGACAAAATAATCGGCTGGATCGATTTTGATTAAACATAGCTAAGAACACTCTTGACGAAAAACTTTCAAACAACAAATACTAGACCAAAATCGGTTCATCCGTTTGAGAGCTATGATGCCACTGACAGACACTAGACACACGTCAAATTTATAATACCCCTCTTTTAATAAGTAATTTTACTAGAATTATTCTAAGGAATCCCCATTGACAACCTTTTAACCACAAAAACCTTACACTCAACAGCATATCAATCATAACGAAATCGTAAGTTAAACTGCAAAAATCGCTCTTCTGCAGTCGGGTATTTTGTTTTTCTTTTAAATATACATATACTTATTTACTAAGCAGTATTTGACCAGTAGGAAGCTACAGTGTGCAGGTATTGAGGTACACTGGTATACTTTAGTAATTAGCATACTTTAGTAAGCATATAACAGAATCAATCCAATAATACGTGTTTTTCTAGTACATTACCTCCAAATGAGCCTTGAAACTATGTGTATTATCAAAGGAGAGCTCGCAGTGTGGACAGAAGCGCTTCGCTCCCTTTATAGATTCCGCGTGAACTGACGAACGGTGAGACGTCAGGTACCTGCAAACAAACCACACTAAAGTCACACTTTGGACACTCCATACAACGGCGCGCTAATAGGTGACAGATACGCAAGTTGACGTCTGTATATAAGTAACACACATACATGAACTTCTTTATCTGATTACCACTCACTCATGCCTGCAGTTGGAATTCGAGCGTTTGAAACTCACTTCCTGTTTTATGTAAAAATAGGTTTGTACTTGACTGCCAACTCACCTGATGCGACGTTGCGGTCCACTATGTTGCGCGCTTATTTAGAAGAAACCAATTTACTGGCTATTTAAAGACACCCAGATTATATCTACCGGGAAACCCACTCAGGAAGCGTATTCCACAATTTAGCAGTTATTTATAGTATATATTGTATAGCAATATAGGTTCCTCCGTTCGGTCTCGTAAGTAGAAATAACCATAACAGACCTGTTCATGTGGAAGGCCATGCCGCAGATATCGCACACATACGGCTTTACGTTGTTGTGTGTGTTTTGATGCTGGTCATACCAGGTCTTCACATGGAACCCGGCGCCGCACCTCGCACATTTATACTGGAGAACAAATAAGATAATTATATAGTCTGAAAAAGTGAAACAACCAACTTCAAAATACTTATTTTTTTAATTTAATAATTTTAAGAATTCTATTTAATTTTTATCCTAAATGGCTCAACCAATTTTGATGTGTGCACTGAGAAATTAATTGATAAGACAGGATAGGATGAATAATGCATTATAATACTTGTTACCTGTTTCAAAATGATAAATCATGGATAGAGTGAATAAAATCTTACATGGGCAAGTATTCACAGAATTCACAGAAACTACGTGCACAAAATTTTTAGGTATGTACATAGACTCGAACCTGAATTGGAAATCTCATGTTGAGCACGTAGCAACTAAACTACGTCAGTATGCTTATGCACTGTTTATGCTTCGAAAAGTTGCTAACGAAGAAGCGTTAATAACAGCTTATCATGGATATGTGAGCTCTACACTTAGATATGGGGTTTTATACTGGGCTAACTCGACTGAGAAGGAAACTGCATTCAAGGCACAGAAATAGTGTATTAGATCTATGTGTGGTCTTCAACAAACTGATTCATGTAAGCTTTATTTTAAAAAATTGAAAATTCTTACACTTCCTTCTCTATATATCTTGGAGGCATCTCTTTTAGTAAAATCTAATATTAACGAATATACAACTCTTACCACTTCAAGACACAGGAATAAGTTATGTAATGCAAATAGCCAAACCCAACTCCATAGGAACAGTATATTTAGTATGGGAATACAAATATATAACAAATTACCGTTAAGCATCAAGGAAGCTAACTCATATTTTATATTTAAAACTAAATTGAAAGGGTTCCTTTTGGAAAAAGTATATTATTCAATTCAGGAATTCCTAAACGATAAAACAATATAGCTTATACTAATCGAACGCAAATAACGCAATGAATCACAGTGTCGTGAAATTTGCGATAATTTCTTAATTAACTTAGGTACAATTAGTGTTTATTTCATATCATAATTGGTATTAATATTTTTGACATTTTATCCAATTTTAAAATTTAAGTTAGACGCTTGACATGAATTATTTTGACATTAATGATTTTGACGTATTCCTATTATTTGTAACTTTGAATTACATTCATCTAGTCTAAATTATCTAGAAGTTGATATTTTGTTTGTCTTGATGAAAGTTAAAATTGGAATAATAAATAGTGTGATTTATAAAATTAATAGACTGATAATAATAAAATTATTTGTACAATTTTACCTGTAACGATTTGCACGTCCGCTAAGGGCTAGAATATAGCGATACTTATATTTTTAAATTTAAGAACTGTTTTCTACCTATGTTCATGCAAATAAATTATTTTGAATTTTGAATTTTGAATTTCATTGAACCAATCTATGAACTGTGAAGAAAAAAGTACTACTAAGTGTCAAGTATGTTTTTTTTAAAGTGGGTTTGTCATTTACGAGTATTCATCCAGGCCATGCAAAGGATCAAACTCTCACCCTGAAATCCTTTTCATGTCTTCTTTCATGATCGGTGAGAGCTCCTTTGTAAGCTGTGGTGTATCCACAGCCGTGTGAGCAGGACAGACTATAATCGCTGTGAATGCGAGCGTGACGGATGATAGCATAGACGCTGGTAAATGTGCGACCTAAAAGATGAATTCTTATTATTATCTGAATTATATCTAATTTTTTTTTTAAATCTAATATTACAATTCAATTCTTTATTGCCACATTATGTACACAATTATAATATTAAGATGTCAAGTAACTGTTTGGTAATTACATAATGACCCTAGTAGGGTGTTTGAACAGCTGAATTCCACGAATATTTTTTTAATTTCAGGTGATATATACTTCAGATTCGATATTTTGTCAACAAGCGCACGGATGCTTTGGGTTGAATAGATTTCGCGCGGATGGAACATTCCATCGCAAAATCGTTTATGTGACATCACAGTCGGTACCAAAAAAGTGGCACTCAAGGTTTATAAATAAATGAAGTCGCATGTTCCATCTACTATGTCTGTTACCACCTCAAACTATTCAATTTTGTTTGGTAGGCACCAAATTGGTTAAACAGTCTGGTCAGATTTCCTTTTTTTAAACCATAACTGTTTAGTTTAATGAGTCTAACAGAAGAATTCAACTAAGTTAAAACAAGTAATACTTTACCACAAACTTTACAGTTATAAGGTCTTGGCTTTTCTACCACTATTTCCTTATTTTCATCATTTTTATTACTTTCTACAAAATCTATACTTCCATTTTCTTTATCAAGATTATTATGCATTGTTCTATAATGTTTTATCAACTCTAAATTGGAAGCAAGGTATTTAAAACATGTAAGACATTTGTTTTCACATATTTCAGTTTTGACTAAAACCCTATCTTCAATCTTATCTAAACCACTCTCATTATTGTTATGTTTTATATCTTTATTCTGATCTAAAATGTACTCTTCAGCTTTTGTATGTACTTGTACATCACATTTAGAGTCCATTTCATGAATATAATTAGAATTATATTTAATTAGCTTCTTTTTAGTTTTCATTGTTTGACTTTCAAGTATTCTTGTTTTTCTTTTCCGATTCCTGATTACGGTGGTTAATGTGTCATCTTCATTTATATCAGCTTTCTTCAATTTTACAAGTTCTTTCTCTTTTTCAGATGCTTTATTTCTTTTCATCTTATTATTTGGTTCTATTGATTTACAACACATTGATTCAAAATTCTCTTCACACAATTTTGATGGTATTTGAAATTCTAGCTCTGTTTTTTTAGTTCTTGAGTGATCTGGTTTGGATTCATAATCAAATGATTGATCTAAATTGTCTTCTATATCAAGTTCAGCCTTTATATCTCTGTATTTCAAACTTTCATAAAACTCAAATGTTTTGGCGTTGTGTAGCTGTTTTAGAAGTTTGTCTTGATTTTGTAAAACATTTTCTCTGTAGCTTAATATATCATCAAGTGTTTTAGTGCATAAATAACAAACCGAACTGGGCAGCGTTTCACTTATAAGAATCTGCAAAAATAGGTATTTTTTAAATGAGCAAAATAAATATTATTCAGCTCTAACCAGCATGTTTTGTACGATTCTTTGCAATAACTTGAGAATCACATACTTGTAAACATGAAAACGATCCTAATTTCAGATTAGAATGTGAGTGGAATTTATCAAGAGGTTAAGTTTAATAATAAGTTACAATGAGTTAAAAGTTACACTTTTACATGTCCAAATAACACAAAGATAAGCTGAAATTATGTGGACAACATAACAAGTGTATAAGAAAAATATTTCTAACAATAGTAACAATATCTAAATATATTTCCTAACTGCATAAAAGTGATTTTCATTCTGCAAATATTACACTTGATATGAGATGGAATGTATTTTAGCAAGAAAGTGTATGAGTTTTTGCACAATTTGTTTTTACCTATTATGTTTCCTTGTAAAATCATCTTTTAAACATAGAATTTTCTACTTTTACAAGTTTTATTATTAAAAAAAATTATTGCCTAGTGATAATAAGTAAAGACAACGAATCTAACGATATCATAGAGTAACTTATATATAGGTTTCGAACATCAAAACAGCCAGATAGTTAGGGTGTATGGGATTCTATTAGAAACATATAAATACATAGGTACATACTTTTTGTGTGTGAACTGTGAATTAAATTTGTTCTCATTTAACTTCATAGTTTGTTCATGCCTATATGCTTAAAAAGATCCGTTTTCATAGCGTGTTAAGTCGCGATCTATTATCCTTTTATCACATTTATCAAATAAAAGTGTATTTACTCACCTGAACATTCAAGCAAGATAATTTGTCCAATATCTTTGATTCTTCACTAAGTTTATACAACATATTTTCGGACACGGTTAAACATAGCCTACAGATTTGATCCATGGTAAGTAAGTTGAAAAAATCTGTTAATTTCATACATGAAAATGATGAAATGTAAAGAAAACAAACAACCCCAGCACAAACAAAACAAATCACAGCAAACGAAATCCGAATCAGTGTTGCCTTGCCAACTACTTTATTATGACACTGATTAAGACAATTCTTTTTAATTTTTTCTTGATGTTGGCGTCATGCTTCCACATTTGCCATTAGTCGAGCTTATGACAATTAAAATTAACTGTCATTAAAAGTTGAGTTAAGTTATGTTGCCCGTATCGCAAGAAAAAAATTATTTGTCCAAAATGTCAATAGTGTTAGGATACAATAATTAGCTCTTAGTTATTATGCCGCACTGCGACGTACAAATTTGTTAGAAGTTAATATTAATAGTTGTGTCAGGAATTTTATACTAAATCATGTTAAATGATCATGACCCATATTGTTTTATTTATTATTTGTGTTCATAATTATATTTTTATTCAATAAATTCTGACAGAGAGTAATAGAATTTTTCAATAAGCCACAATTTAAGTTTTCTGGCAAACATGTTACTCGGCAAATGAATTTTAATCCTAACATTTTTAACATAATTTTTTTTTTAAATTATTTTATTCGTGTAAGGGATCTAATTATACCTCATTGAGTTCGGACGTTTTTGAAGACTGACGCTACATCCCGTTGTTATTTTATCAAAGCTTGAATATCATATTTCTCCAGTTGTTTTGTTATAAAAACCAAAATAAGTACTGACTGAACCGATTTGATCAAGCGGTCCCATAAAAAAATTATCCAAATCGGTTTAGTACCTACTTATGTTTTTTTATTCAAACAAAAAAATATTTTTTCATATCGACAATCGGTGTCCTCGAGTAATCGGGGAACGTACATAAAAATATTTAAAAAAATCTGACGAATTGAGAACTTCCTCCTTTTTGGAGGTCGGATAAAAATGCAGGTCCCATTCACTACAAAGTAGAAAGAGATAGCTTTTACATAGTTCCAAAAGACAGAACGAGAGAGATTGTTTTGTAGACGTGGACGAGCGTGCAGTTTTTAACCGACTCCCAAAAAGGAGGAGGTTCTCAATTCGTCGGAATATTTTTTTATTTTTTTACACTGAGAGATCTTTACTTATGTACAAATTGTATTTTCCAAGTAACATTGACGAAATTTGGTATACAAATTTTACAACTTTATAATATAGAATTTAGAAATTAGAAAAAGAGAACGGGGAGGGAAAGGAGGAGCACGGGACCCTCGTTGTAAGAAACAAGTTTGTACTTAGCCGGCTTTTTTTATTTTTTCCACTTGATATTTAAACGCGTTCCTGAGAAAATGGGCCTTGGCCTAGACGCCTTAGACTGACCAAAGGAGAATAAAGTGATTCCATATATAAGGGTTACAATAATTCTTTTTGAGTACGAAACCCTAAAAATCGTTTGAAATTTATCATAAATTTTACGCAGCACCTTAAATTTTACGATACGACCAAATGAGAACCATGATGATGAAGATGATGATGAATATTCGATGATAACTTTGAACTAGCTATTCGCTATGTAAATCTGTTAAACAGATTTTTTAGTTATCCAAATGTTATTCAGCAAAACAAATAACAAATTGTTTATTCGTCATTTGGGGGTGGATTTGCGATAAGCGTACTTGCATTGTTTTGTCCAAAAAAAAACAAATGCTAAATGGTTTTATCACATGAATTACTGTAGAAAGCCCCGTTTCCTTTGATAACATTTTGAGAGCATCCCGTTTTGACAAAGAATAACAAATGTGTACAGAACGAATCATAGTTTGTCGCTTATCGACGTATTGCCTAAACTGTGAATCATCATACGGTACATACCCTTATTATCTTGTTCGCGCGAAAGTGCAAAGCTTGGAACATTACCACAAAGTTGCAAATTTATCAGTGTTTTATTAGATTCAGATTTCAGAAGAGATTAGTATGATCCAATTGCTATTGCCCTTTTGACTATAGGACAGTTAGAAATATGAAAAGGCGTCATTATATATACATGGTCGATATTCCAAATTGGAATATCGACCATGTATAATTGACCACGTATAATGACGCCTTAATACCTAATTATTGTAAACTGAAACAACCGACATCAAAATACACAATGTCGTTTACTTGGATGCCATACTGTTTCCAGATATTTTGTTTTAAAAACCAAAACACTTAACGGAATTTGAAAAAAAATATGTGGGACCTCTGAAGTATGAGGTACCTAAAAAAACAAAATAATAATCATTATAATCAATTCATAATTGGCGAAGTAATTGCGTAACAAACATACAAAAAACATACAGTCGAATTGAGAACCTCTAGAAGTCTATGAGAACCTCCTCCTTTTTTGAGAATCCGTAAAAAAATCGAACTACACGCTCCTCCGGACTTATCGAATACGCTTCCTGAGTAGGCCTTTTCATATAAGCTGGTTATTCTAGGTAGACTCCATCGTAGATCGCAACGTAGTTTAACATCATGTGAGTTGGCGGAAAAAATTGTGGTATTAGCACCACCATCTTAATACATCTCTTGTTTTTAGGGTTCCGTACCTCAAAAGGAAACAACGGAACCCTTATAGGATCACTTAGCTGTCCGTCTGTCCGTCCGTCCGGGTGTCAAGTCCTTTATCTCGGGAACGCGTGAAGGTATTGAGTTGAAATTAAAATCATATACGCAGATCCATAGTCTCTTGCTGCAGAAAGAAAAATAAAATTTCTTAGTTTTTTTTTTAAAGTTACAGCCGAATATGTCGTAAAAACGCACATTTCGACACTCACAAGGGAATCAAAACCTATGGGGTACTTACCGTTGACCTAGAACTCTGAAATTTGGCAAGAAGCATTGTGTTAGAGTACACATATAGGAAAAAATCCAAAAACTGGACATTTTTAATTTTATCACAAAAAAAAAGTGTCTTCATGTAAGGAATGAGGGTCCAAATTTTAAAGTTCTTTACCCGTATCATGTGGGGTATCATTATGAAAGAGCTTCATTAGCATAAGCTAAAACAGGGTTTTAAATATTTTTACGATATATGTATATTTTTCATTTTATGAAGGAAAATATAAAAAAAATATATGATTTCCCCCTCTTATCTACTAGTTTGTACGGAACCCTCGGTGGGCGCATCTGACTCGCACTTGTCCGGTTTTTTTAATATTTTGTGTCGCTCTTTCAAAAATTAATCAAGACAAAAACTAAAAGACTCGACGGTGTTACAACCAAGGCTGCAATGCACTGCATCAAATGTATGTCTTAAGTATAATATTCTAAAGCGTTTTATGACTTTGTCTTCTCTTCTATCATTTATTGACTTGTACATCCTTTTTAACCGACTTTCAAAAAGAAGGAGGTCCTCAATTCGACTGTAATATTTTTTTTATATTTGTTAATTACGTGATTACTCCGCCAGTTATGAATTTATTTTTTTTTCGTTCAGAGAAGATCCCTTAATAAAATTATCAAAATCGGTCAGTAATTTGGTCTTTATAACAAAATAACTAGAAAAAGTCATCCAAGTAAACGAAATTGCATATTTTGAAGTCGGTTGCGTCAGTTTTCTAAACTCTAATTATTATATACATATCCCTCCGAAGTGCATATTATTTTATTATAACATGCGATCAATACCGTTCCAAAAGGTAGATAAAATATGTTATTGTCCCATCTGTATCATATCCATTGTGTTATTCTTTGGCCTACATGGTTAGCTTACTTATTATTTTACATTGTACAAGCAACAATTATTAGTCTAGTCCCAAATGCTAGTCCAGTTGGACATGGCATTATAATTTATTATAATTAATAATATAATATTATTTCTGTGTTATTTTTAAGAAGTTTGAAATGTATTCTAAGTGTTTAATATTGCTATTTTTTTCGGCTTTTATTGAGGCTCGTGAGTATTATTTTTTTACATTTCAGTTTTCAGAGTTCCGTGCGGAAAGGGTGTCAGCGTTTAATTGTTCAGGGCATACAGAAACCTTGGCGTGCGATTTAAACTTGTAGTTGGGCGGTTGTAAAAAAACTTGAGTAAAGGCTTCAAAGTTTTTTTTTAAATTGAATAGATCTAAGTCTTACGCTTGGTGAATGACGATAAAAGTAGTGACATATTTCAGGTTATATAAATCAACCAATCCGATTAACAGCTTGAATGCTACAGACAGATACTTACAGATACACATGCCAAACTTATAACACCCTACTTATAATTCGCTCCCTGCGTGGGTCTTTTCCGATAGATATAATCTGGGTGTCTTTAAATCGCGAGTGAATTGGTTTCTTCTAGGTAAGCGCGCTCCATCGTAGACCGCAATGTCGCTTAACATCATGCGAGTTGGCGGTCAAACGCAAACCTATTTTCTACATTAAAAAAAACCTTCTTTTCTGGTCGTGGTTAAAAATATTTACCTACTTTATTAATATTTATTTATAAAGTTCACCTACACTGTGTCCATCTATATGTTACAGTTAAAACCCGTTTTTAGATATAACGCTTTTTCACTAGTTAGAACTAGTTTTCACTAAATGCCTTTGTTGAAACTAGAATTAACTAGTGAAAACTAGAGTTTACCACTAATATTTTTGATTTTCAGTTAAAACTAGTTGTTACTAACCTAACCTAACCATACCCCCCCACACTCCCCCCCTACCCTCTTCCCTTTTTCCTCCCCATCATCCTATCCTTATCCAAGGGAAACAGTGTGTGAGTGAGTAACCCATTAGCCCCTCTGTTTCCCTACTCCCCTCCTCCAAAAAAAAAAAACCCTAACCTAACATTAGTTAATTCTAGTTTCAACAAAGGCATTTAGTGAAAACTAGTTCTAACTAGGGAAAACGCGTTATATCTAAAAACGGGTCTTAACTGTGACATATACATTGACAATGAAAATTATACAAAGAAAATATGTCACAATAATTACAGGTGAAGTCAGCATGCATTAATATTGAGCGAAAAATAAAAATAGTCATTTAAAATGTGCTAATAAAATATGTCAAATTAATAAAAAATATTAAACAACGCGGATTTAAGTCATAAATTAATTTTAAAGTTTCATAATTCCTTTTTGATCTATAAATATTCACTCAATAGGGAAAAACGATAAATCCTTGGTTTTACCCCGTTACTAAACAGGTATTTTGTTGAAATAACTTCCTATATCATTAACCGACTTCCAAAAAGGAGGGGGTTCTGAATTCGTCGGATTTTTTTATGTATTTTCCCTGATTACTCGAAGGCACCTGGACCGATTTAAAAATATTTTTTTTGTTAGAAACGTCAAACTTCCGAGGTGGTCCCATATACATTTTATAAAAATCGGTCAGTATTTTAAAAATATTTCAAACTTGTTTTAGCTTGTGCTAATAAAAAACTCTTTCATAATATGATACCCCACATGATACGGATGAAGCACTTTAAAATTTGAACCCTCCTTCCTTGCTTATAGACCCTATTTTTGTGATTAAATTAAAAATGTACAGTTTTCGGATTTTTTTCTTTATGTGTAATGTGACAATGCTTCTTGCTAAATTTCATAGTTCTGGGTCAACGGGAAGTACCCCATAGGTTATGATTCCCTGCGAGTGTCGAAATGTGCGATTTTTACGACATATTCGGCTGTAACAATTTTTTATGAAAACTGAGAAGTTTTATTTTTCTTTCTGCAGCAAGAGACTATGGATCTGCGTATATGCTTTTAATTTCCACACGATACCTTTACGCGTTCTTGAGATAAAGGTCTTGATACCCGGACGGACGGACAGACGGATAGACAGACAGACAACTAAGTGATCCTATAAGGGTTCCTTTTTTCCCTTTTGAGGTACGGAACCCTAAAAATACAAAAGTATGCTTTACTGCTTAGTTTTAAGCTTTACTTCAGTTTGTCTTAGATTTTTATACGACTGTCGACCGCTAGATATAAGATCTATGACGCTCGAAAGTAACTGAATGTAGGTGTTTTAAAACATACATACGAGTACATAGGTAGTCCTTTCATCTCGGGCAGTCTGAAAAGTAGTTTGTTTAAAAACTTTAGTACATCTTAAAACAATAACATGTACTTTAACTATATCCCTTACAAGTTAATTCCTTGATTCTAACGCCCTGATCAAATATTAAGCCAAAAAATGTGGCTGGTATACAGGCAGTTGTATTTTTGGTTTGCAAATTAAATTAACTAGTTAATCTATAATGTTTTCAAAGGTTTTCGCGATTGTTGTCGTTGTTGTTGTCTGCGATACCTGTTGACACCGCGATTTTCTGCGCGCATAGGGAAAGTTTTGCATAAAAATAGGCGGTAGTCATTAATATTTTCATAACAAATAATAATTATACTTTAAAAAACTTAAGCAACTGACTTCTCATGGATGCCATTGTCAGAACTGGACCAAATTAAAATGGGACCACACGGGAAGCACCAGCTTTGAAATAAAAAGATAATCATCAAAATCGGTTCACCCAATCGAAAGTTATGAGGTAACAAACATTAAAAAAAACAGGACAAGAGCTAGTCAGATTCGCCCACCGAGAGTTCCGTACAAATTAGTAGATAAAGGGGGGAAATTCTATATTTTTTTAGATTTTCCTTTATAAATCGAAAAACATACCTATGTATGAACGAACTAGAAAATTAAGAATGTATAATATGTTCACTGTTGGCGTATCTAAATTAATAAATAAATAAATAAATAAACATACATCGTAAACATATTTAAAAACCTGTTTTAATTAATTCTAATTAAGCTCTTTCATATGATACCCCACATGATACGGTTAATTCACTTTAAAATTTCGACCCTCATTCCTTGCATAACGACACAATTTTTTTGTGATTTAATAAAAATGTCCGGTTTTCGGATTTTTTCCTATATGTGCACTCTAACACAATGCTTCTTGACAAATTTCAGAGTTCTAGGTCAACGGGAAGTACCCCATAGGTTTTGATTCCTCTGTGAGTGTCGAAATATGCGTTTTTTACGACATATTCGGCTGTAACTTTTTTTTACGGAAACTGAGAAATGTTATTTTTCTTTCTGCAGCAAGATACTATGGATCTGCGTATATGGTTTTAATATCAACTCGATTCCTTCACACATTCCTGAGATAAAGGTCTTGACACCCGGACGGACGGACAGACGGACAGACAGACGGACAACAAAGTGATCTTATAAGGGTTCCGTTTTTTCCTATTGAGGTACGGAACCCTAAAAATACAGTCGTATTGAGAACCTCCTCCTTTTTAGAAGTCAGTTGAAAATTATGTAAAATATACGCGATAAATCCGTTAACATTTGTTTCATTTCAATTACTTAATCTGTAATTTAAAAAAAAAAATTACAATAAATTGTAAAAATGATATATTTGAAAAAGTTTTGAACGCAGATATAGCGTGTGATGGAAAAGTATTGAAGAAACGAGCATACATACCGACCCAACTTACGTTTTTCGATAAGGGTAAGAAAATGATGATGATGAATCTATAATAGTATATACCTACTTATTCTAATTTTAGCCTAGGCTAAATATACCTCACCATGGTTATCCTCATGTTCTCGTAGAAAATTCTATACAATTCCTTATTTATGAATGATGTATTAAATGACAAATGAAAACAATGTTTATTAATTATATCGTTAATATGACGTAAACAAACAAAGCGGTCCGATTCCATTTTTTTACCGACTTCCAAAAAGAAGGAGGTTATTGTATTGGTTTAAGTTAGGAGGTTACTGTCTGCGTTGTGTTTGTTTGTGTTTTTTGTATGTTTATTCACCGTTTACTCACCTAATTGTACATCGATTTTGATGATTCTTTTTGCATTTGGTAGATAATACTACAGAGGTAGTCCCTTAAAAATTTTATGAAAATCGATGCAGGTTTTTGGTTTTTATAACAAAATAACTAGTTAAACATCATCCAATTGCATGTAGAAAACTGAACAGCAAGTCGCGTATGTGCGTATATTGCAGTTTGTTGTAGATTTTTTCAGTTTTTTAAACTATATTTTTTTGAACAAACTATTTGAATAAAGAATACGCTGTTTTTAACCTCTGACCTAAGAAGAGGGGTGTTATAAGTGTGACGTGTGTCTATCTGTGACATCGTAGCTCTCAAACGGATGGACTAATCTAGATTTTTTTGGTTTGAAAGAAGATTTCATCGAGATTGTTTTTGTCGTGGGTTTTTGAGTTTTTAACCAACTTCAAAAAGAAGGAGGGTCTGAATTCGACTGTATGTTTTTTGTATATTTGTTCAGCGATTACGCCGCCAATTATGAATTGTTTTCAATCATCAGTTTTTGTTTGGTTGGTAATACCTCAGAGATGATCCCATATAAATTTTATCAAAATCGGTTAAGTACTTTGGCTCTTATAACAAAATAACTGAAAAAATGTCGTCCAAGTAAACGAATTGCGTATTTTGAAGTCGGTTTTTTTTCAGTTTTTTAAACTATAATTATCTAAACTTATACGGCCTTACCGAAAAACATTACTTAACTTTAACCATCGTCTTAAATTCTCTGTCTTCTTTCCGCAAGTGTCATTACGTGTCAGGGAGAAGTTGACAAAATATGTTAACTAAGGAATGCTTAAAGTTAAGTAACGTTTTTCAGTAAGGGCGATATTTGTCGTTCCTATAATTATGTTAGTTTGAGACGAAATGAAACACCACGATCCAAAGGACAGTAATGTTTTTCAGGTATCATGGTGATAAGTAGGTACATGTGCGTGTATTTCTTTACCTAGCTTCATGTAACTTAATTTTGGCCGATTTTGATATATCGAGGCGAGGTATCATTAGATTCGTATAAAAATTTAATATAACTTTATTGTATATCCATACAGAAACTTAATCCTTAATAATATAAAGCCTTATCATGTAGAGCGATCTCTACCAGGCAACATTAGGGTGGAAAGGAGTAATAACAGATATAAATAAGGAGGTTGTTGGTGTACAATATGTTAAATATTAAGCTGCGCATTAATGTATTAACAATATACATATACTTAATTAGTTCATTAATGTATTTTATAATTGTTATTTTATATCCCATATAAGTCATAAACTATTATACTTAAACAAATACTAAACAATAAAAAGTTTATCTATCTAAATATACCAATATATAAAATAGATTCGTATAATGTACCTAGATATTTTTTTTGAGTTAAAAATGTTAATAGTTGCAAACTAGAAAAACTTGTTTTTTATTAGGGTCCCATACCTCAAAAGGAAAAACAGAACCTTAATAATTTTCCCTACCGCCTTTCTTATTTCCTGAAATGACAATCTTGAAAAAAATAATTAGAGTTTAACTAAAATTAATTAATTGATTGTTTTTTTTTTTTTTATTTGCTTCGAATCTGTACTGGATCGATATCACTATTTCGTCGAAGTCATGCGCTATTTTCACGTCTACATTGCAAAATTTTGTTAGTTTCAAAAATATTCGAATTTTGATTAGTTCCATTAATTATTAAAAGTCCAGTTTTGTCCGTTTGTTATAAATAAACGTGTCATTATCTGGTTGTTCCATTGAAAACGTGGTAGTTATCAGCCGGACGTGCGCTCTTGGCATGTCCTCGTCATCGGCTTCCGTCGCAACATGGGAGCGCGCTGTATGAAGTTCCCGATGACCTAAGTTTCACATTCAAAATCAACAGATTAGGTATTTACAACAAAAAAAAAGCCTATAACATCTGAAAAAATGATTCTAATTTGAGTCGGGGGCGATGAGGCCTGCACTGACGTCCCGCTGTATTGTGCATTCCCGGACCCAACCAGCCTACCCAAACCATCCGAGCTCCGATGTAGGTACTGTAGCCTTGGGTCGCTGGCATAGCAGGGGCGCAATTCAGTTAATCAAAACCGATCCGTAACTGAACCTTCTGCGAAGCATTTCCTGTCGGCTGATATCATTTTTTGATTTAGTAACGAGCGAAGGACGTGTCACGTTTCATCAAATGTGTCAATTGTATGACTTAGAAGTGAATGAATCAAAAAAAAAGATGGCGGCCGACGGGAAACGGTTCACATAATTATTATGGTTCAGCTACGGAGCGGTCTTGAATAACTGAATTGGTCTGCTGTTCCACGTCTACAATATTTTTTTTCCAGATGTGGAAAAAATTATCGTAGATGACTTTTTTTTAATTAACATTTTTACCACTTCGGCAAAGCCAAAATAAATCTAATTTAATACCTTTAAACGAGCAATTCTTGTATATATGTATTTATATAATCTGAATCTCGGAAACAGGTCCAACGATTTTAATGAAATTTGGTTTGTAGGTAGATTAGGGGACGATAAATCGATCTTTCTAGGTTTAATTTTTAGTGAACCCGGGTTTGATCGTATTTTCAGTCATAAAATATCCGAGTGGAGCTCGGTCGCCCAGGTACTGATTCATGATTTTAGCAATTAATATTTATATCTAAAATGTAGACTTGCGACTTCTTCACGCTGATATGATTTCGTCTCTCTTGGCCCACTATCACACTGCCGTGTTTTTAAAGATGTTCAAGTAATATGTAGCACGACGCCCATTTTTTAAATCCACCGTGTATGGAGTACGGAAGCTTTGGTGTATGAAATAAATTCGTACTGGATGGTGGATCTTTGACATTTGTTCAGTTTTAACGTCATACCGATCTGTTGAGACTAACAAGTATTTATGTTAATAGAAAATCAAATCTGCAGTCTAACTTACGATTTCGTTACGCTTGATATGCTGCTGAGTGTACGTTTTTGTGAGAAAGTATGCGTACAATCGCTGTAAATGATTACAAATGCGCATTCTTTAGAATAATTCTAGTAAAACCACTTGTTTATTTCGAAGAAGTTCGTTGAAGGTTTCGAAAAAACGTATTTTTTTATTTTTACGAGAGATGCATTATTATTATTACAAAAAAAATTGCATATGATACTCTGGAAGTGAATACAAATCTAACGACACCTCGCACATCAAGACGAGGTTATTATGTAAATTAGAGCAAAACAAAAACATTTTATCACTTACCGAACCACAGACCAAGTCTCAACAGTTCGGTATTTATGACATTACATCAGAACCAATGAAACTAATAATTTAGGCTGCTCTTAGTAAAAAATAATTAATTAAACCTAAATATTTATTTTTATTGTTTTCAGTGTACGACTATCGCGCCAAATGTCCGTCTCCGCAAATAGCAAACGGCAGGGTGCGGAGCAGAGGAAGGTTCAAGATGGTCAAGTTCATCTGTTTGCCCAGGTATGAGCTGGTGGGCAACCGATACGCAACCTGCAGGGGGGGAAGTTGGGACGTGCCTAAACCTGTGTGTGTCAGTAAGTATTTTTCAAATAAAAATTACAGTAGTCTGGATCTACTTTTTATCATTGTTTCAATAGGCCTAAGATTCGCGCTGCGACTCTATACTCTTTTTGTCGTGCGAGAAGGAGTACTGTAAGTCTATCTCTTTTTCGCTCTAGAAAAAGTGGAGGATAATTTTGTCGTATTTTCGGCCTGTTGGCTTTCACCGATGGGCTTAATATTTTTGGTTTTGCTTTTATTGAAAACTTTAAACAATTTAAGAAACATATCTCAATATTATTGCGATTTAATATATTTTAAGTTTAGCATTTTTTAAAGTATTGTGATTGGTAATACTGATGTCCCAAGCCATGGCCAGTCATCTTGGCTATTGATTGCTGTTCCGTTCATACCTTTTTTATTTTAAGTACCAACGTTCATCATAATTAATATAAAGCATTTAATTAAAATAAAATATCGTGCTTACTTGATAATATGAGGTCTTGTTAATTTGTAAATTAAATGGAAATAATTAGTTAAAAGGATTTGGCGTTACGAATACTAGAGCGAATTCTGTGAGAAAAACCATACAAAATTTTAGACATTTTTATGTCTACAATCGCAAATATATATTAAAATTTGTTTCTTATAATAGTTTGTTTTAGTTTTGAAATGAAGACAAAACAAATAAATAGTTAAAAATGTCAAAGGACGCTGCGATCTGCAAAATATATTGTGAATTTTATTTCTGACAAAGAAAAAATAAACTTCTATGGCTCTTACCGAAAAACGTTACTCAAACCTCAAAATATTCTGTCACTTGCAGAAATAAGAGAGATAATCATTAAAGTCGAGTGAGAGTCGTAAGGCCCGAAACCATCCCAAAACCGTAAGAATGAACCGCCCGCGATGACGTCACTATTAAAAACGTCACTTCACAAGTATGCTCAGCGATAGTTATTTATTCTATTTATAAATTGTTCGACTTCAATGGTTTTGTTTAAAAAAAAGATAAGTACCTCAAGCACAGTCCCAAAAAACAATAGATATTACAATAAATATTGACTCTACAAATTACAGAAACAAGGGTTTCCACGAACTGTCCCTCATTTGTGTTATCTGTGTTTGATTCCATAGTTTTTAACCAGTAGGTACTATTAATATTAGAGACCGGATTATATGCATTTGCATATTTGCATATGCATGCATATATTTTAATATGCAATAATCGCTGAAAATTTACTAAATATGCAACTCCATTTTCAGCGATTATTGCATATTTTATCTTAAATTTAGTGATAATGCATATTTTCGATTTATTTAATACATTTTTCGTTAATAATTAATAATTATATACCTATGTCTAACAAAAATTTCCTCTTTATACCTACACTAAACAATGTTAAATAATTGTTCGTTTAATTGTATTGAGTATTATATTATTATAGACTATAATGTAATTATAATGTCTACAAGGTTGTTAAACTTTGAACAAATACGTAATATAGGTACTGATTTAATGCTGACTCAGAAGTAAAAAAATGGCACTTTCCCTTTTTTACTTTTCTAAAATTCATCATTTATGTTGCATATTTTAGCAATTTTCATGCATATTTTAACCATTTTTCATGCATATTTCAACCATTTTTCATCCATATTTCAAGCTTTTTATGTTGCACATAATCCGGTCTCTTATTAATGCATATTAATGTGTTATGCAGACGCGGAGTTAATAGAAGTTTGCATAAAAAAGCAAACTGTAGAAGTTTAAACATTTGTTATTTCAATCAGATAAAAAAAATTAATACGAGTAATCGTATAATCGAAATAAAAGTCTATCGTCTCAAGCCGTCTGCTTAGAGCCTTTGGTTTCCTTGACACATAATTAATTCACATCTGCCCCCTTAGCTCGCAAAAAATCCTAGGTCAATTGGTAACCTATTGAAATCATGGAACAAAATACTCAAGAGCTCAAGATTCAAATATTTCCAATGGTCTTTCGCGAACGCGACATTGGCGGAGTTGTGAAACATCTCAACAAAAGTCATTACAACAAAAGTTGAAGTTGAAAATATTTACAGGGCCCGGTTGTAACTCATTCACCGTACAGAACTCTGTTCAAATCAGAGCCCATCATGAGGCGTGGGTGACGACGTTCTGCATGCCAGGATACAAGCTGGTGGGCTCGGCTACCACTTTCTGTAATGGCGTCAAATGGAACGCTACTGCACCCAAATGTGTTCGTAAGTATAAATTGACTCATTGATTGTTTATATTCAATATGAACCGATTTTTTTTACTTACAGCATAAAATTCACGAAAAAAATACCTATAGAATTTGTATAGTCGTACAGGAGTGTCACGCATATGGCGATGAAAATGATGATGATACAGTGACCATGACAGTTACGTATTTGGCCTAAAGTACTGCAGTGTGTCTAAATACAAAATATCGTCATGATCACCCGGGTATTCTTTACACACCAAAAATTACCCCATTTTTAGGGAGATGTCGTAAGCATGGCAATCGTTTGTATAAAAGTACGGACGTTAGTGTTGTCCTTTGCGCGCAAAATTTAGTTCCGTTACTTCCGTTAACTATTTATTTTTATCTTGCTAGTAAACTAGCACAAAAAAGGCATTGAGGATGATTTATTTTTCCCGGTCCACTAATTTGTTTTTTAAATACCTACCCAATACAAAGAGGCATAATAATTACCAAAACAGGAAATTATAATATTTATCTGCCGAATACCCATGTTCTGTGATCTGCCGGCAATCACTAGCTATACTTGTCTACCTACCTATGTTTGTGCAAATTATGAATGAATATATAGGGGAATCACATAATCGACGATAAAAAACGTACCCTGCTACAACCCATAATACGCAAAGTTTTTACATTGATGTATTGTTTATTTAAGTATTTAAAAATATAAAATAAAATAAAAAAATATGTGCTATTGATCTACTAAATTCTCATTTCGTATTCCAGCTAGTTCGGCCTCCGTGGGCCTTAGCTGCGACTTCGAAGAACCCGACATTTGCGGCTGGATGCAGGACGACCAGCACGACTTTGACTGGACCAGACTCAACTCCAAGACTCCCACCTCCTTCCTCAACACTGGACCCTCGTATGACCACACCTTGGGTAAAGGAGGGAATGGTATGTCCAGCTATCTGTTACACATTGATCATATTATATTCACCATTCAGCCCACGTTCTTTGGCGTACTGAACAGAAACAGAAACAGAACGTACTGACCTAATCCCACCCTACCCATTTCACTATAGGACTAGCAGAAAATCGGCGAATTACCACCCATTTCTCATTGAAATGTTGTTGTAATGGCAAAAATCCGTACTCAGCGATATCGGTCCACGTTCTTGATGCGTACTGCACCAGGCATGAAATTTATTGCCGCCGTCTCTGTTTGAGAACTACAATCTTGGAATTTTCAAGGCTAGAGTGAATAGAATATGTCTTTTAGATCGACGAGCTCCATCCTCGGCCACACCGTCGCTTAACATCAGGCGAGTTGGTGGCCAATCATAGATCTATCTTGCGTAAGAAAAATGAACTTACCACTAGGTAAGTGTTTTTTATAACATAGGTATTACAAACACTTATTAGTAAAATAATTTAGATTGAAACATGTATTAACTCAAAATAAATTCAAGTACTTTTTAATTTTAAATCCATATTTGAATGTTACATATAAGAATTAGTACATCAAAATTAAATTATTGCTGAAGTTTTATAATGCTAATTTTTTTTTTTGTACAATCCGATTTTATCGATATCGATCAATAGGTAAGTCTCTGCAGTAATTTAATATCTTCAAAAAAGTAGATATGAGTGAGCGAGATAGAGGTTTAACTATCGACAGGGCTTTATATGCTATTACTGATGTCTTCCAGGTTACTACATGTACATAGAAAGCTCGTCTCGACGCGAGAACAGCTCGGCTCGTCTCATCTCCCCGGTCTACGACAGGCAGTTGGCTGTCGATGGCTGCTTCTCATTCTTCTACCACATGTTTGGACGGTAAGTGGCATTCTCCTTTCAGCGTTGTTCTAATGTTACATTTGAGCAAGTGAGACGAACAAGAAGGTCTGAACATCAACTAGCATTTTTTTTTCTTCTGTCTGTATGTTTGTTTGTACTCGTGTACAGGTCGTATTTTTCAACCAATTTTTACAAAACTTTGTAAACAGGTTTTACAATTTCATAGATTTTTTGTCGACGAAGATTTTTGATTAACTTGATATTAATTTATTATTCTGTCTATCCCTAAAACCTACCAAAAAATGTTAAATATTAGCAAAATTGCTTAGTAGGTTGTTGTGACACAAGCTTTTGAAATCTCCATATACCTAGTGAGGAAAATCTGGCTATAGTTCTTTCAAGCAAATTGCTTGTTAATTTCAACATCATCAATATGTATTATAGGTATATATTAACAAATAAAAAAGTATTAGTATATGCGTTCTATCAAATATCTAGTTCCATAATACAAGCTTTGCTTAGTTTGGGCTAGATAGTGTTGTATGAAATTACCACTAATATTTATTAAGTAAAAAACACACATAGGCTCACTTTCTATGCTGGCTTGGTGCATTAAAATCAATTCAATTCAACCTTGAAGATACAGTACTATGTTTCATTTGTCGACTTGCAGAAGCACAGGCGGCCTGAAGGTGTACCAGAAGCCTGACGGAGTCCAGCTGTCTGTTCTCACTGACTTGCCAGACTCGGAAAAGCAGCAGTACATCCTGTTCGAACAGTGGGGGAACCTGGGTGATTTCTGGTATAGCGCGGCGCCACAGCTGAAGAACTTTAGCGATGATTTCCAGGTGAGTTTGAAAGAAAAGAAGAGCAGGAGTGGAAGAGGGGAGAGAGAAAAAAAGAGATAGAGAGAGAGAGAGAGCGAATAAAAAAAGGAGATTAAACAGGTATATTCTTATGATTGACTTGGTATAGCATAGTAATTGAAATACTTCTGGATCAGTTTCGAGAAAAAAGAAGGCAGAACAGAGAAAGAACGAGGTGAGAGTGGGAGTAAGAGAAACATGCAATAATTAGCATGACGTCCTTATATTCTGTTCAAGTCCTGGTGTGAGTGTTTGCCTATTAATTTAATGTATAGATTTGTTTCTATATCCTCAGATTGTGATCGAGGGTATCCGAGGGCCGAGCTTCACCAGTGATATAGCGATAGACGATGTAGAGCTCCTGCAGGGCGTTAACTGCTCTAACTTTAGAATTGCCGGAACTACACCTGTACCTCCTGAAAATGGTAAGCTTTCTTTTAATGGTAAGACCTTACGCAGTCTACGATGATGTACCACAACTTCTTTGCTTTATGTTATAAAACTGACAAGCAGTACTAGTGCATCCGTCATTCTTCTCTCTACCTTGTGACCGTTCTTCTTACGCTGCGCTTGCCACTGTGCGGTTTCTACTCGAGATCTTTTCGGCTTTTTTGTTACCAGCTTATTTTTCTATGGTTTCTGCTGCATTTTGGCAGCTAATTAGATTGATTTTTTATTTTTTTTTATTTTTCATGAACAATCATTTAAAAATACGTTTTGTTCCAGCGGAATCATGTGCGGGAAGATGTTACGATACAGTCCCTGTGCCAAACGGGTGCGAATGCTCTGTGACATGCTTCGACAGAAATAGCTGCTGCGCCGACTACTTGGAGATCTGCGCCTTCAACCAAACTAATTCAGGTAACCGACCCTATAAAACGTAGGTGTTGGTAAAGACATTGCTAGTGAGCATTATATTTTTTTTTATATATCTAAGTCAATAAAATCGACAGATCTACCAAAGTCATAAGGAAGTGCCAGTGCTTTATTTTCCAGCTCCATCATCAGATTAACTTCATGGTACTTACCATAATACCATATTATTGCACTGGCATGAAGTGACACATTATTTTAAAGGCATGCTGAATTCCAGGGTGAATGCCCAAATCCGTTTCCTAGAACTGTCTTATTGCAGATGTTTTACTTAACACATGACAATGTTTTACACAAGTTTCTAATTTTATTAGTTTATTATATGTTTCATTTGCCCGAACAACTATTAGATTAGGTTCGTTAGAATTATGTTTCATTTTATTCAGTAACTTACTGAGGTTCGGTTATCAGATATATCAATTATAAATTACTAGTTAACTAAAATTAGGTAAAAAAATAGGTCAAAGTATTTTGAAAAAAAAAACGTTTTCAGAGAAATAATGTACGCACTAATATTATAAAGGTGAAAGTTTGTTAGTGTGCTTGTATGTTTGTACTTCTTTACGCTCAAACGGCTTAACCGATTTTAATGAAATTTGGTATGGAGGTAGCTGGCACCCTGGATTAACAGAGGCTATTTTTATCCCGGAAAATAATATCTCCTTTGATATAATTTATGTAAAACAGCGGGTAACACCGCGGGGCGCAACTAGTATTTCATAATTCGGATTATAGATAGGTAACCAATAAAAGCATGTCTATTTTTTCTAGATTCACCCGACGACGACTTGACAACGCCGGACGTACAGCCACAAACAGAAAAGCTTGTCGGAGAAACTACCACATCTACTAGTACCAGCACATCTACTAGTACCAGCACATCAACAACAACCACCACGCGTAAACCAACCACCGTTACGACACCAAAGCTAACAACTAAACCAACAACGTCAACAACAACAACAACAACGACAACAACGTCAAAACCAATACCAACAACGAGAACTACATCGAAAGTTATTACGACAAAATCGACACCGGTACCAGGACCAGCGAATGTTACAAGGACTATAGTACCGAAGATATCGACGACTCCTCGACTTAACAATTCAACTATTCGCTCGACACCTTCAACACCAACGATGCGTCCAACCATAAACATACTTACGACAAAAAAAGTTACATGGGAACCTCTCATGACTACTCAAGATATTGAAACAGAGGAAAAACAGAAGAGTCAAAAAGAAATGAACGTACAGAAAATGACTAACGATAAACTAGTGGATAAAACAAGTGAGTTACTTTTAGAGCCTGTTTGGATAAAGATTAGAGATCTATGGTGACAATAAAAAATATAATTATAGTTTGAAAAACTGAACAAACCCGCTTCAAAATACGCAATTCGGTTTTTTGGACGACATTTTTTCAGTCATTTTGTTATAAAAACCAAAGTACTGACCCGATTATGATAAAATTGATATTGGACCACCTCTGGCATTAAATTTAGGCGAGCCATTTGCCTTTTGGCTGCACATTAAAAAAAATTTCTTTTCCAGGCAAATCAAGCGGATGGAAGACAGCAGTGATTACAATAATAGTTCTAGCTGTATTAGCATCTATAGTCTACCTAGGGGTCGCCTCTAGGACGAACAGGGGGCGGGTGGCCCTGGCGCGCCTGCGGGGCCGCCTCTCGGCCGAAGACTCTGAAGTACGCTACCTCAACGCTAATGATGATGATTTGTAGACTCTTTCCACTTACGTGTCAATTGTAAATGGCGGAGAAATATTTTTTGACATGTGTTGGTAGGAACGCAATTGTTTGCAACTTTGGATAAGTAAGATATGTAGTTTACTTAGTGTAAATAAATTATTTTATTGTTTAATAGTATTTTATTTATACGAGTAATCAGATATAATGCTTTCAGAGTTGTGAAAGATACAGAGTGATATAATTATTGTTGTACTAGGCCGAAATGGCATTTTTCTCTCTTCCTCTACAACTTCTTTTTTTTTGTAGAGGAAGAGAGTCCAAAATATTAATTACAATTCCGAAATTTCAGGAGTCTGTCTTTCATCCGTCTCTCTCGGGCATACCAATATTTTTGTAGATTTAGAATGACTGAATGAGCTTCTAAATAAATAAATTGTTTGAAATATCCATAAGCTTTGTTGCCTCTGGATATTTTAAATAATCTCCAATCACTCAGCTTTTCACCGATATACCACAGCGGATTATCAAGTTGAAGTGGCAGTGGGCAAAGCACATAGCACGTAGAACTGATGGCCGATGGGGCCGAAAGGTTTCCGAGTGGAGACCACGTACCGGCAAGCGCAGCGTAGGAAGACCAGCCACGAGATGGACAGATGACCTCATACAAGTGGTGGGAAGACGCTGGAAGCAAGCCAATCGGTCTTTCTGGAAATCCATGGGGGAGGCCTATGTCCAGCAGTGGACTTCTTAGGGCTGATATGACTCAGCTTTTCAAATATTTATTAGTTTTAGTATAATTTATAATAGGATGAACATTTAACAATTAGATTAAATAAAATAACAATAAATCGTCGTTTAGGAAACTAAAAAACAAAATCATAAATTTTTGACAGAAATTTCAATTTGATCCTAATTAATTTTCATACTTACATGAAAATTATTTTTAAAAAATCATACAAAAAAAAAAACAGAATACAAAAGACAGTGTGTCGAAAATTTGTGATGTTGTTTTCTAGTTTCCTGAACTACGTTTTTTTTAAAGTTCATTCAGTCATTTTGTAGCTAATGTTTGTAGGAAAGTATGCGTAAAATCGCTGTAAAAAGTTATAAATACAAAAAAAAAATATAATCTTACAAAAAATTATAATCTTTAGAATAAATCTAGTAAATTCACTTGTTTATTACGAAAAATTCGTTGGAGGTTACGAAAAAACACATTTTTTTATTTTTGTGAGATGTATTATTATTACAAAAAATATAGCCTATGATACTCAGGGAGTGAAGATGCATCTAACGACACCTTGCACTATTATCACCTATTTACTTTATTCCTATATTTCGTATATTCTAATCTCTTACACATACCACTCGGCTCGGTGCAGATTTCCAATAGTGAAACAATTCATCCCTACGTCGTATCATAGTTTTTTTTTTTATTCCGTCGTTATTTAACCTATTGTCTATCCATGGTTGTCGAATCCTATTTTTACCCGATACACGTTCACATTTAGCCGAGTCTTATACCTATGTCATTGAAGATACAGCACAACTTCTCGTACAACAACAAAGGGCAATCGTAGTCACATAAATCCTCCCAACTTACTGTGTCCAATTTTTCCCGCACTAATTTGTTATTGAGTTTTATCGTTTCGCCGATGGCAGCGTGACGTCACCCGCCTGCAGCTTATCACATAATAGGTAATGGTTAGATATTCAAGGAGTGAAGATGAATCTAACGATACCTTGCACATCTAAATCGGTCAAGTCGTTTAGGCTGTAGGCGATCATATAGAAACATACATACATACCCATATACGTACATGCATACAAACTTAAGTTTATTCGAAAAACATAACCCTCCTTCTTAAGCAGTCGGTTAGAAATAAAAAGAAACGAACATACATTTATACCCAAAAATAACTGTCCTTAAGCAGTGCAGCAAAATCTGCGTTTTTAGTTTTTATACACTATTGCATTCATCGCTGTCACCGCCAGGGTTTGTTTAGAAGACGTCTGCTTCTGATGACATTCAGCTATGGACTGGCATCGTCGCGCAGCCTTCGATGGCTTATCGTGGTATCGACCCATGAGCCGGCGCTGTACCACACACGCATGCTGGGTTGCCAGTAAATTCTGATGGTAACTTACGATTTTGTTGCTGAAAGTAACGCCATTTTTTTTACCCTAATGACAAAAAGGAAATTTGAAAAATTTATTGCGAAATTTTAGCTGATGGCATGATAAGAGAGAGGCCTATACCCAGCAGTGGGATAGAAAATGATGGCTGATGATGGTGGCTGTGGATGATGATGATTGCGGATTTTTATTAGTTTCTTTTTAAACCCTAATGACAAAAATAAAATATCACCGCATTGCAGGATTTTATTAGTTCTACTTAACTAGTTCCATTATGCTCCGAAAAAAATAAATAAATTAAAAATACCCTAGTTATAAATTTTATTGGAAGGAAACCATTCAGGGAGCGAATTTTATATTTTAGAAGCACACACGTGAAGCGTTTGTTCGGGTTTTTGGTTCATCATAATTGTACTGCAGTACTGCACTTCAAAACTTATATCTTTTATGTTAGTTGGTCAAAAAGTTGCTGAATTAAGATAAAATTGGGATAGACTTTCGTATTTATGTTAATTTTAGACCTGAGGCCCGTGTCATTCATTTCAAATAAGCAAGCCACTCGATAGATCTAGGCGGGTTTGGGGGGTGAACTAGACCCTTTTGAAAATTCTAGACCCACAAAGCCAACCGAACCGCTTCTTTGACCGAATAATATGACTTTTTTCTGTATAGTAATATAGGTATATCACAACTTTATCGTCAATAGTATTTGTTCAAAAAAGCATAGACTGGGACAAGCATATTCGTTAATTAAAACCGAAAATTTTGTTGAATTCATTGGCTAGACTTAAGCACGTTAAAAAAGTTTCTAAAATTAACTCGAAATACCGTTCCCTAACCTGGTAGCCCAGATCCGCCATATTGCGAACGCATGCGCGCGAAAATGCGACAAACTGACGTTTCCGCCGTACCCTTCAGTCTGCAACTACATCACTGTAAATATATCCTGTAAATAAGCGCTAAAATTATATAAAATGAGTGTGTTTGTATAGCTACTAATTTAGGAGAAAAATCGGTGAGTAATTTTGATCTTCTAATTTCACAGTCTAATTATAAAACGAACAACAGACTTTTTTCGCTAAGCTAGCCTCTTTTATCTTTTTTTTTAGTTTTATATAACCAACCAGTGTGTCGAGTTAAGTGCTTGATAAAATATAATTAGTGCGAGCATTTGAGTTCCGAAAGATCGTAAGTCTCAAGGTTGTTTCTTTCGCAACAGAAAAGGGCTGGAAAATGTAACACATTCAGGCTTTAGATAGATTTTCTTTATCGATTCTTTAATATACTTATATCTTTGTTCCTATTTATCTTTGTGGCTAAATGAATATCTTTGGAATCCATTTTCGCATGTTTTCAAGAGATATCGATTTAACAACAGCTTATTTAGTAAGTAGGTTAATGGCACAATGAAGGTTGCAATTTTTAACGAAATAACTTAGATATTCGTTTAAATAAAATGCATTGACAGACTAAATATGCAAGCTATTTGGACATGGATTAATTTAAAAAAAAGTGTACATAATTCTGTCAAAAGACAAAAAAAAGTTTTCGTTTTTGTGTTTTGGCTCTTCTCATAGTATTATTCAGCCAGTGGCAAGTTTTAAAATTGTAGGTACGAGTACTTATCGTAAGGACGTAGATATGTAGATTACTTTGTATGTATCATGTATATTATAAATGTTTAGTACGTATGTATGTTTATCGCGTTAACGCGTCGTGTCATCAAGTACGATGTCAATGTTTCATGACATTGGTATTTAATTGGCTTACTTTTTTGTCGTAGGTACATATTTCCACTACAACTTTGAGTGGTATATATTCCAAAAACCCGAATGAATTGCTTATATTTCACTATTATCAAGCGAAAAAGCGATTTATGTAGTGTAGCTTGCTTTTACGATACACTTGTTATATGTCGAATGTAGGTACGTTTTCGCGAGAAAATATGTGGAAATCCGATTTAAAATGTAATGGACTTTTTGAGTAAGTTTTTATTTTATTTGTTTTCTGTATATATATATATATTTAAAAATTGATTTTTTTAATAGTCTTAATGTGTAGATAGTAATGTATAATACATACAAATACAAATACATACAAATTAAATAATAAAGTATCGACAATAAACAAATGTAATTAAATGAGCATTGTTTATGATAATTCTTGTAAAATCACGCATTATACCTTATTAGTGCAATAATGCAATATCATAATACATACCTACACCGGATAATTATAACCTTCCTTTTTTGCTCAGTCGGGTAAAAAAAAATAAGGTTAAATAAAAAAAAAGAAGTTCTAAACAAAAAAGAAATATAAGCAAAATCAGTCAAGAGCTTGTCAAAGATTGATAAAAATTGTTGCGGAACTTTGATACATAGATTTATATTTAAGAAACTTTCAATACAAAATAATTTTGAACAAGAATATCGCATGTCAGCAGTAGACCTCACGAGCGCATATATTTTTTCAGCAACTTTTTGCACCAATTTGAAAAAAGTTCTACCTACTGCTCATAGAACTACTAATAATTCAAAGATTCAGATTCAGCTCAATTCAGAATGGGAACTGGTTCTCAAATGGGATTGCCGGAATAAATCACCTTGTAATGTTTACATATACTGTTTATATACCTTCAGAAAACTTTCACCTTGTACCACGGAACCCTAAAAACGGTTCTTGTCAACCGGGGTAAACAATATTACACAGGAAATTATTTTCAAGCTTTTTGAAACAAAGCAACTCTCGTAAATACAGATTTATCATAAATAAACCTACTTTTGTTACGAAGCATGTGAATTTTAGCCGATTGCACAGACATAGTAGACGACGCATGCGACTTCATTTATATGAAAACCTTGCGTGCCACTTTTTTTGGTACCGACTGTGACGTCACACAAACGATTTTGTGATGGAATGTTCCATCCGCGCGAAATCTATTCAACCCAATACATCCACGCGCTTGTACGCTAGTAACTAGTTGACAAAATATCAAATTGGAAGTATATATCACCTGAAATTAAGTAAATCACGGCCGTCAACTGCGATTTTTTAACGTACTTGACACGCTAGGTACATACATTTTTGGGGTATCTATAGAAGTCTATGGCCTATTGGTTAAAAAATTGTGTATAATAAAGGCCATTGCCGATTGGTTAATAAAAGCCATTTAATAACTGGCTTCAAAAAGAAGGTGGACTCAATTCGATTGATTTTTAGGGTACCGTAGTAACTACGAGGAACTCCTGTAATACATAAACGAAATTTGACTGGTAGATGTGTTCCGCGAATCGCTACAAAATTTCATAGTAAACATTTAAAATAGTGAAAAATAGGGGTGACACTCAATACATAATTAAAGGAGTGTCATTTTTTTTCAACCCAGTCCCAAAGTGTAAAGTTGAATAAGTATTTTAAAATAAATGTAAGGTCATACGAGTATACCATTTTCTTCACAGGTGTTATTGAGTTATAGTCCGCTAATGATAAATAAAACCGGACAAGTGCGAGTGAAACCCGCTCACCGAGGGTTCCGTACAAACTAGTAGATAAAATGGAGAACTTATATATTTTTTATATTTTCCTTCAAAAACCGCAAATTATACATCGTAAAAATAATTGAAACCCTGTTTTAGCTTGTTCTAATGAAGCTCTTTCATATGATACCCCACATGATACGGTTAATTCACTTTAAAATTTGGACCTTCATTCCTTGCATAAAGACCTTGTGATTAGATAAAAAATGTCCAGTTTCGAATTTTTTCCTATATGTGTACTATAACACAATGCTTCTTGCCAAATTTCATAGTTCTAGGTCAACGGGAAGTACCCCATAGGTTTTGATTCCCTTGTGAGTGTCGAAATGTGCGTTTTCGCGACATATTCGGCTGTAACTTTTTTTAATGAAAACTGACAAGTTTGATTTTTCTTTCAGCAGCAAGATACTATAGATCTGCGTATATGATTTTAATTTCAACTCAATACCTTCATACGTTCCCGAGATAAAGGTTTGACACCCGGACAGACAGACAGACAGACAACAAAGTGATCCTATAATGGTTCCGTTTTTTTTCTTTTGAGGTACGGAACCCTTTAAATGTCCCCGCTCTGCATTTCTATTTATTTATTTATTTATGATTCAAATTAGCACCGTAAACACGAATTATGCTTATTATTAAGATAAATACCTAAACCTAAAAATTCATAATTAAACATAGTTGTAGACTGTATCAAAAACTCAATGAAAATTATTTTGAACACTCTGTGATAACAACTATTCGAGATATAGCCTTATATGTGAAACACTTAAGTCGTTATAGTACAAAGGTCATTGACCTTTTCTCAAATTATAACGAGTAGACCACTTTGGTCTAAGAAAACAATACTCGCCAAGCGGTTTTCTTTTAGATAATAACATTAGCTACGGAACCCTACCGTATACGTTTCTCGACACGGTCTTGACCACTTGTTTGAAGTCTGTTTCATATAAACACAAGTTTTCGTTATTGCCAGTCTCAGTGTAGCCAGTAGAAAAGTTGGCCTAATCCTAATAAATATTCTTCAAGATTTTGTCCGTACAAATCAAGTAAGTACAAATACAAATGAAAGCTTGTACTTGCGTGGGTGCTGAACAGATATGACTTGGGAAGTTTTTGATATAAAATTATAAGTGGGCTTATTACAGCGAAATGTCAAGAAGTGGGTATTTTGACATTTAAATGTCATTTTTGTTCAGAACTTATGACTGTGGGGTATATATGTATAGGCGGACTTACGTAACTTATCCGCCTAAACTATCCTAGCTAAAATAGTCAAGCGCTAGCCTATTACTAATTTAAAAAAACATAACCCTCCTTCTTGCGCAGTCGTGTAAAAAGCTATAAGCTTAGGCATGTACATGGCACATACAATATTAATAGTACCTATGTATTACATAGACACACTTACATGTACGAGTACATTTTATCATGATTTTGAATCGACTTTAAAAAGGAAATTATCAATTTGATATGTGTCTAATATTGTTAAAATTGCACAATTTTGCCATAATGTTAGTCTAAGCATGCCAAATTTGGGACACTGTTAGTGTTAGTGTATAAACGCTAATCTCTCCAAACTTTCAAAGACTCACTTCGCTCGCACCTTATAATTTAGGTAACATAAAACAAAAGCAACTCGTGTTTTTCCCGTAAATCCAGCTGGAAAAGTTTCCATGTAACAATTCAGTAAACTTACTTATAAACTTTCCATTCGTCACAATTTTCAACTTTTCCTTCAAGTTTCCATCGAGGACCGCTGTTTTAGATTGTCCAGTTCTTTTTAAGGCGTGACATAACATACACAATGTGACATAATTTCAATATTATTTATTCAAACTACGAGTAATATAAATCCGAAAGCTTTGTATCTATGTCTGTTTGTTATTTTTAAACGGCTGAACCAATTGTGCTGAAAATTGGTACATATATAGCTGAGGACATAGGCTACTTTTCATCATTATCACTGTTTTCAGTACTACGCTGGTGGAACCGCAGGGCACAGCTAGTAATCTATAAGCTCAGTATCACTATTTGTCGCATTCGGAATCGGGTTGGAAACTATATCTCCATCTCGATCTCTCTGTATGGAAATGACAGAGATGGAGGTATAGTTTTTTAATGTTTGCGCTTAGACCGCCAACTCGCCTGATGTTAGGCGACATTGTGGTCTACGATGGAGCGCGCTTACCTAGAAGAAATCAAAGCCGAAATCGAGTCAGTTTCTGACTTGATTTCCTGATGACCTGATTGAATCCGATAAGTTGCAAATAGCCTAATTCTAATTTGAAGTGGGGGCGATAAGTCTTGCATTGTCATCCCGCTTGGGGTATTTTGTGCATTTCCTCCGCCAGCCTACTCATGGGAACCGAGCAGCGGAGTAAGGCTTTTTTGAAGTGAAAACTTCTTTAGCGGCATTCTCGGGAACGCGTAAAGGTGTCAAGTTGAAATTAAAACCATATACGCAGATCTATAGTATTTTGCTGCAGAAAGAAAAATAAAATTTCTCAGTTTTCGTAAAAAAAAGTTACAGACGAATATGCCGTAAAAAACGCACATTTCGACACTCGCAAGGGAATCAAAACCTATGGGGTACTTCCCGTTGACCTAGAACAATGAAATTTGGCAAGAAGTATTGTGTTAGAGTACACATATAGGAAAAATCCGAAAACTGGACATTTTTAATTTAATCACAAAAAAATAGTGTCTTTATGCAAGGGATGAGGGTCCAAATTTTAAAGTGAATTAACCGTATCATGTGGGGTATCATATGAAAGAGCTTCAGTAGCATGAGCTAAAACAGGTTCTAAAATATTTTTACGATGTATATTTTTCGGTTTATGAGGAAAAAAAAAAAAAAAAATATATGATTTCCCCCTTTTATCTACTAGTTTGTACGGAACCCTCGGTGAGCGAGTCTGACTCGCACTTGTCCGGCATTTTTATATCAGAATATGAACTGAACAGAACTGAGATAAATGTCATCCAATTAAACGAATCACATACTTTGAAGTCATTTTTTCCCATCCCATGGAATTCTAAAAAGACCGATTGGAAGCATGGAAGCGACTTGCATCCAGCGTCGTCCCGGCACTTTTATTAGGTCATTCTGTCCATCTCTGGCTGGTCTTCCTACCTGGTTTTAAACTATAATTTTATGATATTAGTTACAGAAATCAGGGCAAATGTTATTATGACATACACCCCAAAAACATGACCCCTTTCTACGCAGGTTAAATGCTGTGACATAATTTAGAAGTTTACAGAATTTCCCTCTCTATGGAAGTTTTATGAGCGTGACATAATGCTTCGAGTATGCGCCGCCGTGTCGACAGTGCGGCGCTTGGCGACACGGCGGTTATGCTAACCACTTGGCTGTATGTTCACTTTTTACAGCCATGTTGTTATATTACCCTTTACGACATGTGGAGTTCATATTTTACGGCTTATTCTAGGGCGTACTTCATTGTAAACATTGATGTGAGGAAACGAAAGCTGTAGTTTTCTGTAAATCAAATCAAAATCAGTCCTGTTTATATAACCTGTACCACTGCTCAGCGCGGGTCCTCTTCTCATTGTGAGAAGTGTAAGGCCATAGTCTACCACGCTGGACAAGTGTGGGTTGGCAGACTTCAACATTGGGAACTCTCAGACATGTTGGTTTCCTCGCGATGTTTTACTTCACCGTTTGAAGTTGGCGGCAATCAATAAATATACGCACATAACTTCGAAAAGGCAGAGGTGCGTGCCGCGAGATTAGAACCCAGGACCTGCGGATCGCATGTCAGACGGTCTCCCGACTAAGCTGCCGGAAACTTCTTTCCGTAAATATAAGAGTACCTAAATATTTTCCAATTTGAAATACTGAATATCTACATTCGCACGAAAAACATTAAATTTTAGTCCCCTTCGGTAATCAGTTAAAAATGGGATCGTTTTCTTTCAAGTGTATATAAGATACGAGTATATACCGGTCCTGGCACAAAAGCGGTGCTTGTGAAAAATTTATGGCAAGTTAATTAAGCTTTGTCGGAAAAAAGAAATAAAATTTTAGAATTTACTTTGTTTACACGATTTTACGTATTTTTTATTACCAAGAGGATAAAAGAGCGCGGCTTTTTATTATATTCGATCATTATAATAACATGGGAAATATGTACTTTGGTTAAAACATAAAGACCTTTCTAAAATCGTAGTGTATAAACTGACTTGTACACAGTTTGTCAGTATACTAAACAAAACTATTAATTTTTGGGGTTAATTTGAGACCTTATATGATAGTAAAGGATTGGGTGGCTGAGGATGGAGCTCGTCGATCTAGAAAATATCTTTTCACTCTTCTTAAAAGTTTTCCGGAAACAGAGAAGGTAGCTAGGAGTTCTACTCCTCTGCTGTACGATCAAAAAAAACGTCAATTTGGGCCCATCTATTCAAAGATTCAAGCATTTTTCTATTCAAGAATATAAGAATTAAGTGTTACCTATCTTGAATAGAAAAATGCTAATGAGCCTCATTGAAATTAAACAAATTTTAACGGGTTTGGTTTCTAGTATTCGAGACGTCAGGTTTTAAAATGATGTAAAATATACGCGACATAAATCAGTTAAAATTTGTTTCATTTCAATGAGTAACAAGTAAAAACCTTAGAAAATATTTCTTCTTCTTTTTTGATATTGGACCCGCATTAAAGCATTTGCAAGTGTCAAGTATTAGGTTTTTTTCGTTTCTTGAATAAAACAAGTTGTAAATGTTCTAGTCACAATCTAAGTCACGTATACAGTGAAGTCAATTTATAAGTCGAGTCCTGCTTCAGTAAAGTGGTGGCGACTTTACTAGAAGCTTCTATGGAGTTTTGCCGACAACGTAAAATCACACGTTTTACTGCTTTATTTCACCTGCCCACACTCACGCACTTTATCGAACACTTAATGAATAAAACACCACCATTTCTATAGCATTAATGTTCAAAATAACACAAGTTTAGGAAAATAAAACAAAGCAACAACACGTTACTAAGACGTTCCCGTCAAAACTCCTAGAAAATATTTAAGGATGAGCTCAAACCCGTAAACACGATAGAACATAGAACTATAAAATAAAATAAGTTGTCTGTAGCATTAGCGCTATCTCTCTCGCGCATCACATATTCATGCACATAAAATCACCGAGTAGGAATATTAGAAAAGAGAGAGATAATTTTGTTTATTTAGATAAAAGATATATTATGAAAAAGTTTTATTCAGATATCATTTATACTGGCGACGGAGAAAATGAAAAAAAAAACTTAATTTCCTACACATTAGCGAATTTAAAAGATATCGAAGAATTTTGTTTTAAATATTTCTCCTATTTAAATAAACAAAATCATCTCTCACTTTTCTAATATCCCTGCTCAATAATTTTTATTTGATGTTCCTGTCTTTAAGCTCTACAGGCTCGATTTACCCTTAACTAAGAAGTTGGAGTGCTAGCGTAGAATAAAATTAATACCAGCCTAGAAGCGTCCAGGAAGCCTTAAATTACGTCAGCTCCCGTATAATTGGCGTAACTGGAAACCCTGGCAACTTAGTTGTTGCTACGTTCTGAGTTGCCATGTTGTCACTTCACCCTAACTGGTAACTAGAATGTTCAAGACGGAGGGAAAACTCGTTAAAATTTTCGCTATATCACGCGTATAAATTAATGCACAAGTTGAGTGTAGTATTTTAATTTTAAGAGCAAAATTCAAATTTACACTTATACTTACAAATTTCTTTAGTTTTAAATAAAAACTACAGGTATTTTGAATCGAAATATCAGACTATAGTTTCAAAAGCATTTATCGAAAAAAAATATGTGTGAAAACCACGTTAGTTCCCATAGTTTATTTTTTATTTTTATTTGTATTACATACAAATCATGTCAATATGATATCTATTAGTGATGCTTGTAGTCTGATCTGAGTCAAGTAGTTGTCTGGGTGTCTTCAAATCGGGAGTGAATGGGTTCCTTCTGGGCAAGCGGTTTTTAAGGTTCTAGTCCATATCTCAGTAAACTAATGGTTTACTTCACTGAAAGCTTTTGATGGACTATTGAGCTATTCACAACTTGTCGAATTTGGAACTGGGTCGGAAACTATATCTCAATCTCTGTCATTCCCATACAAAATGACAGAGATAAAGAGTAAAGTTTCCAACCCTTTTCCGTATACTGATCACCGGTAGCCCTGTGTATTCCTTAAATTATATTTGAACGGGTGGGATTTATATAGAATAAATTACAGTTTAAAAAACTAAAAAACACGCTACAAATTATTGTGGTCAAAGTTAATTACAAGACTTTTCTAACAAATCCAAACACAGCTATGATACGATGTTCCATCATGAAGTTCTAGTTCATATCTTCCGGCTCCATCATCAGATCAGTCTGACAGTACCATATTATTGTATTGTCATCAGAACTACATACAGCTGCCAATTTACATGATGCTACGATCCTTGGAAGATGGTTAAATTAGTTACTTACCTTAGATTTCATTACATAGTTAGTTACATACAGGTCGACATAAATAAAAGCGGGTTAAAAAGGTTATCTATTTATTATTTTACTTGTAGTATCTACATTTTCGACGAGTGTTTTCTCAGAACAAGCCAGTATTTCGAGTGAAAGAATTCACCGAACCGTTCCGACTTTGTTTTGGTTTGTTTTTGTTATTTTCATTGGTTCTTGGAAAGCAATATTATTGAGCAAATTGAAATACTTTGTTGTACTTACATCCAGTTAAGGGAAACATGAAATAAACGACGTTTTTAGCCGAATGCCCTAGGGCGGTACATGATGATTTTCCATTAATTTTAACCGAAGGAGGGTTATGTTTTTCGTGTGTATGTATGTATATTTATATGCATGTATGTTTCTTATTTGGCACGTCCTGCAGCCTAAGCGGGTGGATGAATTTCGACATTTGAGGTGTAATTTAAATGAATCGTAATGTGAGTGTAATAGTGAGAATGACACTGGGTCCGTAGTCCGTACGATAAATGTAGAATTAAAACCTTTCGTTCGACCTTTTCGCATATCCATCATGAAACGATGACGATTTTTCATATTTTCAACCGTCTGATAGAAATAAAACCGGCTAAGTGCGAGTCGGACTCGCGCACGAAGTGTTCCGTACCATTATATATAATAAAAACGGGCAAGTGCGAGTCAGACTCGCCCACCGAGGGTTCCGTACAAACTAGTAGATAAAAGAGGGAAATCATATATATTTTTAAATTTTTCTTCATAAACTGAAAAATATACATCGTAAAAGTATTTAAAAACCTGTTTTAGCTTATGCTAATGAAGTTTTTTCATATGATACTCCACATGATACGGTTAAATAAAATTTGGACCCTCAGTCCTTGCATAAAGACAATTTTTTTTTGTGATTTAATGAAAAATGACAATTTTCCGGATTTTTTCCTATATGTGTACTATAACACATTGCTTCTTGCCAAACGTGAAGTAACCCATAGGTTTTGATTCCCTTGTGAGTGTCAAAATTTGCGTTTTTTACAATATATTAAGCCGCTGAAAGGCCTCTGACCTGGCCTGACGTATGCTGTTTTTAAGAACAAACAACCGGGACCTACAATTTAGCGTGTCATCCAACCCACGGTAGCGCTCAGAAAGAAATCACTCACGGTCACCCATCCGAAGACTGACCGGTCCGTCCGTTGCTTTTCATTGGTGATCGTTCGAGAACACCTAGTCAAGCTACACCACGAGCGCTACGAAGTTTAAGTTACAGTTAAATGACTAAGATAATGATCTTGAGAATGAAAAGTACAAAATGCGGTTAACGACATTGTTTAAAGGCGATAGTTTATTTCTCAGCAATGTGCTCTTTCTATAATTATATGGAAATTTATTAAAATTACTTTGTCGCCATCCATGGTTTATGGTGTATTAATACTTTGATAAAGTAGGTATCAACGGGATGCAGCCTCACTCCTCAAAAACGTCCGAGCTCAATGAGGTCTAATTAGACCCCTTACACGATTAAATTAATTTCGATTTTCAAAATAATTCGAAGCGGCAAAATAGACGTCTCTAGGCTTCTCTATCTAAATTAGGCTTTAGCGCGGCGACATAGAATCTTTATATCAAAATCTTTAAGTTTGTCATTGTTGTTATATGAGTATCGGTCAACCCAGGACACTACTTAGAATTTTGTTTTAGACTTTACGTCCACGTGATGTAAATTCATTGGTTGTAATCACATCTTTTGCAATTGCAACCTAACTTTGTTTCCAACCTCTAGATGTAGGTTTACCAGCACGTAACGTTAGCACAAAAATAAATGGTAATTCATATTTTCATAAAAAAATGGTGGTAATTCATATTTTCATAGCAACTGAAAAATTCGACTTCAAAATACGCAATTCGTTTACTCTGGTGATCGTAATTGGCGGTGTAATCGCTGAACAAACATACAAAAAAAACATACAGTTGAACTGAGAACATCCTCATTCTTTTTGGAAGTCAGTTAAAAAAACGTCTGTCATCTAGACTCGCCTGTGATCATGAACGCTGCAAAGTGTTCGAAAAGGTCATACAATTATGTAAAATATATGCGATAAATCCGTTAAAATTAGTTTTATTTCATAAAGCTTATCGATTTCTCATACTGTGCTTGTAATGAGATATCACATGTTTTCGAACGCATGATTTATAAAGTTAAAAGGTTGCTAAAAATATCACATTATCAATGGACGACCCCTAAAGAAGAATTTAATGACACCTTACACATCCAAATTAATTTTAGGTTATTAGAAATATACATACAATCATGTCTTTATATATACACATTTCATAAAGCATGTAAATAAACAAGTGTAAATTTAAAAACTCAAAAACACCCGCCAAAAAAAAAGGCTGAACCGATTTTGATTAAACATAAGCTAAGAACACTCCCGACTAATTCACCTTTCAAACAAAAAAAAACAAAGTCAAAATCGGTTCATCCGTTCGGGAGCTACGATGCCACAGACAGACACACACACGCACAGACACTTCAAACATAAAACACCCCGTCGTTGTTGCGTCGGGACATAAAAAACTTATATTAATACCTACATAAAAAACTTATAAAAATAAACACACAAAACATAATCCTTTTCAGGCAGTTGGATGGAAATGTATGCGTCCATTCGTTATTTTGAGGATCGAGATCAAGTGAAAAGGGCCAACATCCCTCCATAATAGAGAGGGCGCGCGAGTCGATATCCACCCTGAGTGGTTCTTTAATGTGGGTATTTATAATGCAGGCGGGTGGATTATAGTGGCCCTCTCTGATACGCCTGGCTACGTCTCTGTTTACGGGAAGAGTTTATCCTATATGCTGTTATCATGGTAGGCATTTGTGTTGACTTTGCGATTTGATAATTGTAATGATGATGCAAAGTTGTATCTATAATATACCCGTACCTTGTGGTTTTTAAATTTCAATAAATAGTTATAGTTTAAAAAACTGAAAAAACCGACTTCAAAATACGCAATATACACACATACGTGACTTGCTGTTCACTTTTCTACAAGCAATTGAATGATATTTTACCAGACATTTTGTTATGAATACCAAAGCAGTACTGCATCCATTTAAATAAAATGTATATGGGACCATCTCTGAAGTATGGTTAAGTACACGATTGGCTAAGTAATCGGTGAACAAACATACAAAAAAAAGATACAGAACGAATTGATAACCTCCACCTTTTTGCAAGTCGGTTAAAAAGGAGGAATTAATAAGGGTTTCTCAAAGTTACTGCGGAACCTTAAAAAAGTAGCTCAAAATACTCGTGGGATTACTTATCTATAATCCGAATTATTAAATAACGAATATCATTTTAACGAATTTTTTTTTTCACAAGACACTTTATCAAAACACCAAACCTCATTTCACAACTCGTCCGATAACTGAATCTTTGTAATAAAAATTATGTGTATAACAAACAGAAGCCTAACAAACCTAACATAATAATAGATATATCTTATAACCAAACATAAATAAATAAGATAAGAATAAATAAGAATGTTATGCTCGATATAATAAAACAGAAATCTAACAAGACTAACCTAATAATAGTTAGGGCAAATGAAACTTATGACTAACACACTTATGGAATCAGAAACTTATGTCAAGTAAAACATCTGGTATCAGGTAGTTCTATGAATCGGATTCTGGTAAGAGAGATTATATATACAAATGAATTTCGGATCATAGGTTATCATATAATTTTTCTATTATAAAACCGACTTCAAACGCAAAACCAACCAAACGCAAACGTTTTTAAAGTGACCTCTTTTAACTCGCTCTTTTTTTCTTTTGTCAAGAATGAAAATCTTTTTTTCATTTGACATTCAATGACAAATCTCCATTGAATGTCAAATGCTCGTTTTCGAAAATTAGAAAATGTGCAGATGTTTATACGATAATCCTTAATATTTGACACTTGCAAAGAAAAACGTGTAGGTGGAACTCTGCGATTCTATACTCTGACGCACTTACTCAGGAATACAATAAAAATGAATACTTAACTTTAACTTTTTGAATAATCTCTAAAAAAAAAAAATAGAGATTATTCAAAAAGTTATAAAGCAATGTTTATAAAATAATTATGGGACCAACTTGCGAGCTTTCTCTATACACAAATTCAGGAAACACAAAAATTGGTTCTCGAATGGCGGAGTAATTCGTGCACATACATAAAAATAATATACGGTACGAATTGATAACCTCCTTTTTCGAAGTCGGTTAAAAATAGATTCTAATCGATCAGAACATGACGAAAAATACTTAGTACAGAAAATACACACATCAAAATATAACAACAAAAACTAAATACAAAACTAAGTTACAGCTAAACTACAATTCTTATTGGAGAGGCCATTGGTTCCGAAACAGTGTACACTAGTTCGGCGCCAATGGGTTCACATTTAACATGTAAATATGATTTTGACCGAAATAAATGTATTTGTATTTGTATAGATAATTATTATATTATTGTAATTACATATATACTTAAATAAAACTAAACTAAAATAATCTAAACAACTTAAATAAACTAAGTAGGAAACTGAAATTTTACTTAAATATAATTGTATATAAAGCTAAAAATGACCAGTAAAAACAGCTCTAAAAGTCAGTATACAATATAACATAGCATCTGTATTTAACTTCAACCCCATTCATTATATCTCAAAACCTATTCGGCTTAAAACTATAAATTGGCCGGACTGCCAAAATTTTCTGGTTGTCACCCCAACACTATCGAGTGCTAAATTTCTGAAGCAAGTTTTTAGAAAACCACTAGTGCCAATTGAGATGGCGCCAAATAGGCTATCAGGGCAATCCGGCTTCATTGGTTTTATTGCAATTTTATTCAGTTCCAATTGGATCTCGGGATTGTATCTATTTCTACCCGCAATTAAATGACTAGATGTTTAGTATGAAATTATGTAGTTTAAAAATTGAACCATAAAAAGTACTAAATTTGGACAGCGATAATTATCGTTTAATAACAGGCCTCATGGCTCAGTTCAGTGGTAGTACGTCTGCCTTCTGAGCTGTAGGTCGTTAGGTTAGATCCCCATTCCCCACTCAGGGCAAACATTTCTGCTGAGTGTGGATGTTTGTTCTAAGTCTAGGTGTTTATATGTATCATATATTTTATAACTTAGTAACCTAATTTTGTTTTTTGTCCTATATATAAGTAGATTTTCTTGAAGAAAATAGAAAAATACAATGTGTTTGGGCAGAAAACCAATGTACGGGTGTGGCACCCGTGCCGGAAATGTGCTATTGTGCCTGAGGAGCACCTATTCAAATAGCGCTGTGTTCACCTATCAGGGAAGTTTCTAATAAAAGATAGTGATCTCGGTAATTAATTATTATTTTATCAATTTTCACAATATCGCATATCCTACCTAACTGAGTGGCGGGCGTGGGGTAGCTGGCGTCTGGCGAGCGCTGAACTCAAACCGCCGAATCCGGCATAATCGCTACGCCAGTGGCCGCTACAACTCTACAATCAATATAATATATAAGGATAAAGTAATCATTCTCGGCATAAAAATATTATTATTACTTAATTAACAATATATTAACCATATAGAGGTAATATGTCCCTTATTATTCGTCCCAGACAAGCCACTGATAAAACAATATACACTGAGATTTCTTAATATTCTCTTCTGGTTGATGTAATAAGCGGTAAAAATTTAATGAGATAAGTTCAAGTATCACCATAATGTTTAGCAACATCCTGATAATTCATCCAAGTAGAGTAGTATTGCCACTTTTCAGATACCTATACCTATTATACCTACTTCATGATTTTGTTGTTTTTTCAGAAAAAAAAATTTTTGTGGAATCTACGTCACTATGAAAACAGATAGTTCTCCTTTTTAGATAAAAACTATATACGGAGTGGGCCGTATATAGTTTTCACTTATATTTGGTTATTAGACAAGCGCGTTACAATATTTGAACCTTCAATTACTTACTACAATTTGATTGAAAATTGATTTAATAAATACTAAATTACACTTTTTTTTTATTAGTGATAGTATTTGATTAGTGTCGTACTCGGTTTGCCTATTTACCCGAACACCGTGTATAACTAGGTAAAGCATACATGTAAGAAAATGTGTTTCCCTGACACGGTCTAATAAGATCATCTCGTTACAATGGCGACACAGTATTGGATTGGATTGGCTTTGCTTCCACATAAGATTCCTATTTTTAGACTGATGTATATGAAAAGAAAGTAGGTTGGTACAAAAAACTATACTTACCTATGTGAAAAAATATTCTATGGCAACTTTGTCATATGCATAGTTCAAGTTGGAAGGTTGGTACAAAAAACTATACTTACCTATGTGAAAAAATATTCTATGACAAAGTTGTCATATGCATAGTTCACATTTTGATCGTATATTTTTTTTTTCATTTAAATGATATCAATGTAACTTACTAAATCAGTAAATCAAAACTATTAGTAAAACTTAATTGAGGCGTCAAAAGTAAGCAAAATAAAATCTTGAGAAAAGCTAAATGCGATCTTACCGCTAAAAGCAATATTTTGTATAGCAGATAAAAATGCTCCTTATTCATTTTATTTTTTAGCTGACTTCCGAAAAAATTGAAAATTCGACTGTATGTTTGTTCAACGGTTATTCCGCCAATTATGAAATGTTTTTGATTATTTTTTGTTTGGTACGTAATACCTCGGGGGTGGTCCCATTTTTATTTTTATTATTCTTCTATAGGCTTGCGCTTGACCGTTAACTCACCTGGTGCTAAGCGACAGTTACGGTCTACGATGGAGCGCGCTTGCCTAGAAGAAACCTATTCACTCGCGATTTGCACTTAGATTATATGTATCTATTCATAAAGACACATTCAGGAAGCGCATTCCACATTTTGACGGTACGCACAATGAAAGTGGAGCCAAAGCGTTTCGTACATGTTAAATATATGTAAATCTACAATCTGTCTATGTTATATAAATCTTATCAAAATCGGCTCAGTACTTTGGTTTTATAACAATAACTGAAATGTCATGAAAGTAAACGAATTACAGATTTTGGAGTCGGTTTTTTCAGTTTCAAACTAATTACTTTTACACGTTTTCTGGATATGATATATACTTATATAGAATTACGTTTCACTTTTTACTGATTCATTTCGAGGAGTGTGCGCAAGAGCTTCACAACCTAATTCCACCCTCCCCATTTCACTACAGGACTATAGTAAAATCGGCGCATTACCACCCATTTCTTGTGGAAATTCCAAAAATCCGTACTCAGCGATATCGATCAATCTTGAATGCGTACTGCACAGGAATGTAATTCTTTGCCGCCATCTCTGTTTCCTGAGAACTACAATTCTGGAATTTTCAAGGGTAGAGTGAATAGATATCTTCTAGATCGACGAGCTCCGTCCTAGGCCACACCGTCGCTGAACTGCAGGCGAGTTTGTGGTCAATTGATCTATCTTGCGTAAAAAAGTGCGTTTTGAGTGCACTATTAATAAATTAGATTGACGAGATAAGTAATTTATTCAATAATCTTAGATGCTCACAAATATTGTGATCACAAGCACAAAAAAAACTGTTTGAAATTTGGAACTCCTGTTACAATTATATCGTTGGCCCCTAACCACTTATAAGCTGTAGTGAAATGCCTAGCCCATCGTCCATTAAACAATTAATTAAGCCTAAAAGGTTATAACTTGTTTACTTGAGTAAATCTCAAAGGTGACCCATATTTAACCCTCTTTTACCCTCAACTGGTAAATCATTCCGGCCAATTTGTTCCGAATTATCCATAATTATATTTCACTGAAGGGCATTCCCATTTTCCCCCTCCCCCCAAAATAAAGTTCCTTGGGCCCTGCGGGAAATCACTCCCCAATTAGGCAAATGTGTCGGCTGGAACGAATAGCGCTTTTATGGGGGAAAATATTAACAAATACCTATACGTTTGTTCCAGAAAAGTGTCTATACTATTTACTTCAAAACTATAAACAAATTACTTATATCTAACTATACAGGTACTCGAAAGCTAGCAGCATTGTTATGTTAGAAGCCATAGAGAGAGAAAGCAATAGTCATATTTCTTTCTCGTTCATTATGATATAGTATTTATTTATCTATGTTTTTTTTTCAGATATCATTTATCTTGGCGACGAAGTTTAAAAAAAAACATGTATTTTGTAACTCCTTAATAAAAGTTTTTGAAATAAAACTTTATTCAAAATATTTCTCATATCACATTTATTTTAAAATAACTGGTAGTGTGTGAGCGAGATAGCTATAAGTTGAAGGTACTATGCAAATAGCCGTACAGACCCTTAAATTTCAATCTGTATTACAGTAGTTAACCCTGTATTTATTTAGGGTGCGTTAATGTTATAAAAACACTGAGTTACTCATTGTTACTATAGTAATGTGAGGACTGTGCCCAGTGTGTGGGCAGCTTTATTAGCTTCTGCTTAATTAAGACGTGCTGTCTTCAAATTGTTGGAAAACTATACTTTTACTACATTTGACTTTCATTTACGCATCTGTCCAAGATTATAAATTATAGTTTAAAAAACTGAAAAACCGATTTTTATAACATTTATATGGGACCACCTCTGACGTATTAACTACTAAACAAAAAAGAATCATTAAAACAATTCACAATTGGTGAAGCAATCGCTGAACAAACATAAAATAAAACCGGTCAAGTGCGAGACAGAGTCGCCCACCGAGGGTTCCATACAAACTAGTAGATAAAAGGGGGAATCATATATTTTTATATTCTTTCTATTCTTTTAGATTGATCTCATGTGAATCTCATCAAAATCAAAAGAAAAATCGCATTTTGAAGTCTGGTGTTTCAGTATTTTTAAATATTGCCTATTTTATTTTTATGTTAGCTCAAAATTATTTATTTTATTTACTTATTATTTATTTTATTTTTATGATGTTATTTCCACAGATAGAGTATTTACATAGTCAAAGGCTATTTCATTTTGGATCATAATTAATTTTTTATTGTAATGACGAATTTTACGTATGTCTTGTCTTGAGTCATTTTAAAAATTTAAAAATGTCGGTACTTATGCATGAACAAGACAAAAGGTTACTACCTATAGAGCCATAAACTTATAACACACCTTTACGTTGGCAGTTAAACACCTATCCAGTCCAAAATTCGAGGTCAGAGTATCCGACACAAAAGAATGTTTGTTATTAGTTACGCCAAATAAACGTTTAAAGAGGGTAAAAGTTCCAATTAAGGCACTCACTTAACTACACTTCCCTTATCAAAAGATAAGGGTTTCCAGTTATTTCCACCCTTTATTACACCACCCTTCACTTACGTAACATTTACTTTTTAAGGGCTTTACGCGTGCCGATGACCTCCAAAAAAAAATGTTTTTTTTACTAAAACGTAGGAATGCAATGTCGACGCTCTATTTTGCCTGGGTATCTGGGTATTCATGCCTGGAAGAGATCGCTTTTAGCGATAAGGCCGCCGGTTGTTTCACTAGCATTTAAGCCCTTTTCGCTATGTACATAATTTGTGTTTTAGTTAAGGTGTAAACAATAAAGAGTTTATCTATCTATCTATTCTTGCGCACTCGGGTAAAAAAGAAATGTGATAAAACTAACAAAATTTACTAGAATTACTAAATATTTCTTTTTTCGTGTTGACATGTAATCAAAACTTGATTTTTTTCGCCTCAGAAAAGGAATCCCCCTAGGAAAGCCCGCCCCTAGTTCCAACCTTTCTTCGCTCCATATGAAAGGCACACAATGGTTGTTTGTGTTCTGCTCAGAATGCAGAGTGTTCTGTTTTTCCTTTTCGCGAGCGAAACATGACTTTTGCTTAATTAGCTGTTTTTGTGGAAAATGTTCTGGGAAATTTCGTGTCGTTAACATTCTTTTAAGTTTTAACTGTTGACGATCGGTCTTGGAATTCTTTGTGGTGTGTTTTTAAAACTTTGGGTTTTTAAGAAGTTTCGAGGCTTTGTTCGCTAGTTTGGACTTTGGATATTTTAATCATTTTTTATCCGACTGCGCAAGAACGAGAGTTATGTTTTTCAAATGTTTCAATGTCTAAAAAAAATTTTCAATTTAAACATACATATTTAATAAATGGATCACTAAATCAAATCAACGAGAAAAAATGAAAAAAAAACTAATTTATCATTTTGTCGGCGTCATAAATATATTCATACTAATTACATATTTGTATTACAAAACAGTGTTTAGACAAGCGGACATGGCGAAACTATAAGGATTCCTTGTTACGGAACCCTAAAAATCAAGCGTGTGTTGTGACTTGCAACTTGCGACCATCACAAGTCCCAAACAATACAAAGCTACCCTGTTTTCCTCTATATATTTCCCTCAAACATAAACCCCTTTATTTAAAGTCCCGGACACAAACGGGCATCGCCATCAAGTCCCATATACTCCAGGAAAGGCCCATTTCGTCCCTGGAAATATTTGTTTCTCAAATACCACGGTTTGTGGAAAATTTGTGTCTTCTCTGATTTCACGGAGTTTGTGCAGCCATTTCGGTGTGCGATGGTAGTATATTGTATCTTTAAGCGACCTCATTTTGTGAAAGCTTCTTTAATATTTGATATCGATGTCACCCGGCCTTTTTGGCCGGCTGGAAAAGAGTTTTGTAATCCAAGTTTTTGGGATGTATGTGATAATGTACTGTAAAGTTTCCAGTCAAATTTTTGAAGACAACATTTTCATACAGGTTGAAAAGTTTTGTTAACACGCTTTTTAATAAAATCTTCACTTGTTTTTTATTTATTTAATGAAATTTCTTTGGGATCGATCTGATAATTTCATATTCTTCTTTTATTTCCTATTATTTAAAAAAAAATATTTCAACCTGTTACTTATCACCCTGTTTAGCGTTCCATATCTAGGTCTAACCAGCGAAGCCGTCATATTCAGGGGCTCATTTCAATATTATGATGAAATGGAACCCTCCATCAAACCCCACTAGGCTATATAGCGAGGGTTCTGCAGATTCTACTAAATTATTCATGGCTTGCATGCGCATGTCGATTTCATTGTTCTATTTCAATACGGCTACTTTATTGTGAACTTTGTGCGTTTGAGATAGGGCCGGTATTGGTTTGGAATAGGTTGCGTGATAGGTGAAATAATATCGAGTGATTGAATGGGCTTATTCGTCTAGTCTAGATGTGTGTTTAGCTGAAAATAAATCGTAATAGATGTCTTTACCCGACTCCCAAGGATGGGTTATGTTTTTGGAGCGTATCTTATCTGTTTGTAAATTTCTTTATTACCGGATTTCGAGTTTTAGATTCGCTTTAAAAACTTGAGTTTATTATGTGCTTAAAAAAAATAAAATGGCGGAATGTGGGTGCTAAATTGTACTACTTATGTCGTTAATGTATCAAAATAAAGGAAATTAGGTGGAGATTAAAAAATATACAATTTAATTAGGAACAATAAATTGGCAATTCTTTTATGCGGGTTTTTTTGTTTTTCTTTTACTATATTACACGGTGTGTGGTAAAGCGTGCCTCGCTTGAAGTCGAATATTGAAAAAAAAAAAAAAAAAAAAAAATTACAACATTCAACATAAAATCTTGATAGGTATTTAGAATCATGTACCTAGGTAAAATCATAAGAAAGAAAACATAGATGATTAGATAACTCTCTTGCGCATCATTGCAATTTACTCCTCAGCCAACTTAAAAGATATCAAAAAAATACTTTTTTCATCTTACTAGCTCGTAAAGTTAAGGTACTGATACATTTGCTATTAAAAGAGTATGCTTATTAGCATGCGTAAGACGAGCACCTTTGAAATGAGCTTGCTTATTTCCTAGCAATGCTTTGACACATATGCTACTAAGTAGCAATTGCTCAATAATGGCATGCTTTTGTGCTAATAATGAGCATGTGTAACGACACCTTTAGGTTTCCAAGGCTGGCGTGGAAAATTTCATTTTGCTCCGGGTGGAAAGTAATTTTAAAATTCGAACACGACGGAGCTCTACATTTTCAATACAAAATATTTCCAACCTCTTTGCATAATACCTTCACAAAATGAAGAAAAATAGTTCGATTCAAGGAGGTTGCTATCATAGCTTAAAGTAACACTAAATATTATATTAAAATAACTTAGATATTTTGTATATTTACGTAAAATGTAAATAAAAATAAACAATTCACTTTCTCTGTGTTTTCAATTTTTAGAACCATTTACTTACACGAAAAAGGTTTGGATATGTAAAGAAGTATATTACCTACGAGAGTTGTATCAAGAGCCTAATAGAAGAAAATAAATTGAGTAAAAAAAACTTTGTACTACGTAATTTTGTTGTAAATAATGTTCAAAATTAATGAAATATGTACATGTAAGTGAACTCACATGATTATAATGTAACTTTAGGACCAGTAAAGTTGCATAAATGCCAAGCAGATTTTTCTACTCGAGAAAATAGGTGAACTAAAAAAATTCCTCGCTACGTTAAGATGTTTTTTTTTGTATTGCACTCGGCTGTAAGGGTTTTTTATCTCGTGTCTTCTTGAATCCATCGCTACGCTCAGGATTCTACACTAGCACCACTCGCTGTGCGAGAGAGATAGCTGCGCGCGTTGAGTTCCATCCTAATCTATTTAGCCAATGTGAAGTAGATATTTTAAAGTTATTTATGTTTTTTCATTAGTGTTCTAAATGAAGGTTCTGTTGTTTCAGAAACAGCAACATGATCGACCCTAGCTCATCCGAAGAAGACAGCGATGATGAGCACCACAAGAAACAACCTTCTAAATTACCAGGTGAGTCCAGTACACCTATATTTCGGCCTTACCGAAAAACGTTACTTAACTTTAAGCATTGCTTAACATATTTTGTCCACTTCTCGCTGATGCATAATGACACTTGCGGAAAGAAGAGAGATAATTTAAGATGTTGGTTAAAGTTAAGTCACGTTTTCCGGTAAGGCCCTATATCTCCATCTCTGTCATTCTGTATCGAAATGACAGAGATGGAGATATAGTTTCCGACCCGGTTCCGAACCTGACAAGTTGTGAATAGTGGTACTGAAACTAAATTCTAAGACCAACGATATTATATCGATAAGGATTTCGTATCAGCGCTCAAAAACGTCTAACTCAATGAGGTCTAAAGCGGCAACCTTAGATAGCCTTACCTTACCTACCTATATATACCTTACCTTTTACCTTACCTTACCTGACACCTTAGTGGTCTAAAGTTTAAAGATCTTAGACCACTTAGGTCTGTCAGTCTAGGGTTAGTTACAGTTTAGGGCCTGGCACCGACTGCAAAAATATAGTTAGGGTACGTAGGTACCTACTTAGGTAGACGCCCAGTTTTGATTTAATTTGTCTGTATTTTGTATCAGTTGTTATTTCTCCCTTTTCAGTTTTGAAGTCGATTTTTATTATTATTTTTATTGTAGATATAAAATGACTGACTAAACTTATAAAAAAATCGTCCAACAGAACACTAGAAAGCAACATCACAAGTTATCGATAAAAATTTCATTTTGATGCAAGTTAATTTTCATACATAAAAAATATTTTTTAATAATTAAGTATTTGCTTACTTGCGTCGTTTTAGAATCACACATTGAACCCCACATTTTAAACACAAAATATTATAGAGCCCTAATAAATATTTTAAGCTCGATAAATAAACAAGGAACGGACGAACCGGTCAGTCTTCGGATGGGCAACCGTGAGTGGCATTTCTTTCTGAGCGCTACCGTGGGTCGGATGGAACGTTAAATTGTAGATCCCGGTTGCTTGTTCTTAAAAAAAACAACAATCGTCAAGCCAGGTCAGAGGCCTTTCGGCGGCTTATTAACTCTGCTCTGACACTCAGTCTATACTTACTGTCTTATTTACTTTAACTCGATAAATAATGTTTTTTACGCATGTACTTTTGCTTATTGGGTAAATTGGCATACAAAACCGGCAATCTCCTTTGATCCCGCTGTATCCATGCTAACAGTTCGTTTATTCCAGTGGTACCCCCCGGCACACTCGCAGGCGGCCGCCCTTCGGTCCGGGGCAAGCCTGAACGGCCTCGAGGCTCCACTGCTGGCATACCAGGTAAGCTGTAACTCCTAGCGGCGTAGAACAGGATATCCACGCCGAGGCTACGCACAGTGACAGTTTTAAACAAAGGAAGACGTCCTAATATTTCATAGTTGGAGATCCCAGGGCTGACAGACGTTACTTATTTAGTGACGAACGAAATGTATCTTACTGAGTAGTACTGGTATAGACTCAAAGAAAACATACTCGCTAACTTGTGCCGACGCCCAAAAATAATTTAAGTCACTGTTTCCATCTATTTAATTATTTATATATATATCTATTTATTTTAGTTAAAAAGTGTTTTGTTCCGTTTTCACGCGTGACAGTTACCGTCTGGAAGAAAGAAAGTGACAATTCCTTATTCAGTACTTAAATAAGATCTTAACATGCGTTTTTATGTAAAACGGTTAGATTTAAAGTGTAACACACATACACATCACAGACAAACTTTCGCATTAATGAGATAACATAATATTTATAAATTTTGCTTCAAACCAAACTGCTGCCTATCGACTAACTTGTATGACACTGGGTGTTCATGACCAAATATTTATCACTCTAGACTTCAATAATCGTTTTGATTGGTTGATTTAATGAAGCTCATTAAAGCTCGTTCATTGGCTGACTATAGTCTGGCACTGGTCATGAAGACCATTTCCAATGTCAAACAAGTTAGCTGATTTGGTATCTGACAAGTTAACTATTTCACCAGCTCCAAGTGCCCTAACAACAGCGCCGCTAGCAGCACCCCTCCATCCTGCCACCAGGCAGAGAGAGCAGGCTGCCCTCGCCCCACCTCCTCATGCGTAAGTATCTCCTATAATCAGTTACCTCTGAACTAGGGCCTTCTTGTGGTTCTTTGATCGGTGATACGAGGGGTTTAAAAAATTCTTACGTTGTTCACTAGATGGCGCTTCGATCGTTTCAATTGTCAAGTCGAACAACTTGTATTGACCGCGTCCGGAAACGTCTATAGATTCAAATACGTTGTCAAATGAATAAATCGAAAGTATTATGACAAATATAAAATGATAAAAGCTCCAAAATAATTTTTGAAAACAGTTTGAAGTAATATATTTTTTATCATGTAGGTATTATAAAAGTGCATTTTATTAATATAATGTAACGCTTGGAACGCACCTTTCATAGAGAGTTTTATAACTAGAGCCATCTATCGGCAATTTTTAATATTTTTTAAAACCCTCATTAGATAAGATACGAGATGGTTACAAAATTTCTTGCAATTAAAAAATTGTAACACTTATTTCTTAGCATACCTACGAGTATATCAAAGAACCAAGACCAATCCTCTGGCATACTCGAGATTATCTCAGTCTTTCTCATTTTATATTTTTGAAATCTCGAGTAAGCCAATATACCGTACAGAGTTAACTTTTTGAAGAGGCATAAGCTATTGCAATCAAAAAGGTTGAGACAGTCGAGGAAAAATAAAAAAGTTGAATATTCAAGGAAATGTTAAAGTAGAGCCTTCAAATTGTATTGAGTGTAAAATGTGGACTAATCTCTCCGAGAGAATCTTCTTCAAAGACCTGGATATTTCTAAATCGCAAACACAATCCTATCTAAGAATGAATAATAATGAAAGCTATATAAATGATAGTTAAAATAAACTGAAATATTCGACCATCAGCACAGTCTTGTAAAAGTTACAAGAAAACAAAAATGCGCATTTTCATTTAGATGGCTGACATATTTCCCCAGTTATTTCGATTTAAAAATCAAACTACTAAATCAATTATGACGAAATTTCTATGGGAACAATCTTTAAGTACTTGTGCATTTTCCAAATCTGTCATATGGTCGAGTTGTTCTGAAATAAAAAAAAACATTTTAAAAAATACTAATAGAAAATCCAAAAAAAAAAACAATAGAGAATCCTCAATTTTTCGAAGTCCGTTGAAAAATTACTGTCAAACAATAATAACGCCTATGGAGTTTTATTGAATGATATTTACGTTACATTACGTTCATTGCGTTCAATACAATTTGTTAACATTTCTTTTAGGTTAGATTTACTTTACCGTCAACCTTCGAGTAAGGATTAAAAACTAGTAATAGTTTTCCTTACTAATTTTATTAAGCCTTCATTTCTTACGAACTCATTTTTTTAAACCTTCACGTATTAGATAATTAAACGGAACCTAAGTATGATTGCGAAAGCTTGTGATACTTTGGAAATACAAACTTTGATCATATTTTTGATACCTCACGTCCATTAACCTTCATGGACCATCCTAGAACAAAGCTAAATAGATGCTGATCAAATATTTATACTAAAAAGTGCGCTATGCTTGCGGAATTGACACTGTAACAAGATTATACAATTCAAAAAAAGTTAATGAAGTCATGCTTAAATTATTAATAGAATGAAGTAGCGCTAGTTGTAATTTGAATTGATAATGACTGAAAGAAATGAAAGTGATAATAGAATAGCAATAGTAATAAAGAGTATTGATTTTTAATCATACAGTTTTAGAAAGAATGATGAAATAGAATGACATGAAATAAAGACAGAAAGATTCATACAGTGATTTGAGTTTTTCTGTTTACTTATATCTGTTATTAGTTACTGATTAAATCTTTTTTGTTTTCTATACTTAAAGTATAGTTAAATAGCATGAATGAATATTCATATAACACATACATTGTTTTACTAAAAAAAATAAAAAAAAATAAAAAAAGATAATAAAAATAAAAAATAAAATACGAATAAGAGGATAGTAAAAAAAGAAACAACCGACTTCGAAATACGCATCGTTTACTTGGATGACATATTATTCCACTTATATTGTTATAAAATCCAATGTACTACGCAGATTTTGCTAAAATTTATATATGGGATCATTTCTGAAGTATAACTCAGCAAACAAAAAAGAATCATTAAAATTAATTTACAAATGGCGAAGTGTGTATAAGTAGTTGTGTAACAAAAACTCAGTAATCAAATTGAGAACCTCCTCCTTTTTAGAAGTCTGTTAAAAACTATTTGGCTACAGAAGAATAGCCTGCCTGGCTATTCGTCCGTAAATTTAGTGTACCTACCTATATGTTTTTGTATATTTTTTTTTAAGTTTTAGATTCAAATTCAATTTTAACATTTAATGTATGATAAGTTTCCGACAGCCTAGTCGGGAGATCGTCTGACTTGCGATCCGCAGGTCCTGGGTTCTAATCCCGCGGCATGCATCACTGTCTTTTCGTAGTTATGTGCGTATTGTTGAGTGCCGCCAACTTCTGTGTGAAGTCTGCCAACCCGCACTTGGCCAGCGTGGCAGACTATTGCCTTACCCTTCTCACAATGAGAAGATGGCCCGTGTCCAGCAGTGGGAAAGTTTGTACAAACAGGACTGATACAAAAATAAATAAAAAAAAGTATGATTAAAAATTGATACCTTAGGCTTAGTATTTTAGCACGCTAGTAAGAGGTAGATTTTAGAAAAAATCACACTTTAATGTAGTGTTTAAACCGTAGTTCCACTACATTATCAAGTTTACACACACAGAGAAATCTCCCAAAGGTAAATAATAAGTATGTACATCAAAAGCCAAAAAAGTTCAGAACCATGGATCTGACTTGAACTTGAAAAATTTGCGCTGTCCAATTAATATCATTTTCAAAAATATTGATTATTTGACAGCATACACAAGTGACACATGGATTTGTCATTATTACAAAAGGTATTGTAGGTGAAGGGAAGTCTGTATGTGTGGACCGTATCACTTACATTGATGACTTAATGCTATAGAGCGTTTAGATCGTTCCTGCGCAGGACGTCGACTGGGAGTGCCAGTTCGGGCGAAGCGCCGGCGCCCTCGCCGAGCCCCTCTGGAGCAAGTCACTCTGATAAGGACCAAGACCCTCAAGTCACCACTCAGGTATTTAAATTATTTTTTTAATTTTTAAAGTTTTATTTTAACCAAAGTATTACAATATTAAATGCTAGATAATAATAGACGTTTAAAATATCGGACACATATTTAGGATTCCTTTTAAATCTCACTCCGGTATCTGTCTGTATAATTATAATATACATATTTAAGTTGAAATTTGGTATACATTAATTTCTTTGATCTAAACACGGATATGTAACTTAGCTACTAAACAGAAAATTTTGAAAAATAAGCGTTATATAATATTGTTTTCATCTTACTAGCTCGGAAAAATTGTTTTTTTTATTTCTCATACTCTGAATGTACTTACGCTTAAATTGAAGTTGCGCGTACGCAGGGATGAAAAGTAATGTTTTCGTAAAAAAACTTCGTACGATGTAATTTAGGTACTTACATTTTGTTGTAAAACGTTCATTTTGACATTCATAAAATGATAAACTATACACATTCAAGTGAACTCACGCGATGATAATGTAATTTTACGACCAGTTGGTTATAGTTGCGCATATTGCAGAACAGATCTTTCTATCAGAAATAAGTAAACTAAAGATGAAAACCTTTGTATTACACTCTGCTGTAATGTTATTTTGTCTCGTGTCTTCTCGAATCCTTCGCTTGCTCTGGATTCAACTGGCATGCACTCGATGGTAAAACACCACTTTCTAGACTAATACACTTAATAGCTATTTTACATTACAAATACGCGCTACCTTTATTAAAATTTATAACTGCGCTTCCAACAGTTTTTTGCCCCTGAAATGTTTGAAATAATTGACACAATTAGTAAATTTTAAATTAAAAATATCACGTTCACAAGTAACTTTCAATCCATACTTTGTCACCCCTTTCGCTGCCCGTTCGCTGCGTCAAAACAATGTTCTGTAGCAAAATTTAGGAAATTCTCGACACTATCAAAGAATTTATAGCCCATGTTAAAGGCAACAAACCCCAGCACAATCATGTGCGTGACTTGTCCGATATTTCACGACGTAAGTAGCCGCGTAACGTGAACCAAATGTGGCATTAAATAAAAAATGGTAAAGGGTCTGTGAATTTACGATTTATAATTGTGGCTGTATTTCTCTTGTTATATAGGGTAATGTTTTAATAATTTTATTTGTAAAAGATTTAGCTGCATCCAGGTATGTCGACGTTTATTGTACGTATGCTATATTAAATATAAATATAGTGAAATATTTCGGAGACTAATCAGTAATTGAGAAATGAAAGTGGCAGTGGTAAACATTACAGATGAAGTGTACAGATGTTTATGATCAAACAAACGCAGCTTAGAGATGGTTGAGATCTTTGAAATGGGTTGACGACAGTAATAAATTTTACAAGGGCAAGTGCTAAACTATAACAAGTAAACTACATAAACTGTTACACAAAAAATAGTCTTGACGGGAAGCATGACAGATGTGAAACAAAAGGTAATATTGTCAAAAATAAAAACTTCTCGTACAAGCGGCAAAGTTAAACTGTTATGATTAGGTTACTTAGGTTTTCGCAATTTTTACTCATCTGAAAAATCCGTTAAGTTATTTAACTTCAAGTATACTCGTACTATAGTTTTATAGCATAGGCATACGCAGAACAATTTGCACATAAATGTAATGAAGTGTATACGTATTCGCACACATAAGGGAATAGACTGGTAATGTAGTGAGGGCGTGATGGCATAAAAGAACATCATACTATTTTCCATCACGGCAGACGAGTTGATTTAATTGCCAAGGCACACCAACAGCTGTCTCACACCAAAAACTTATCTTAACATTACATTGATATGATATAAAATACATTTATTTAAGTACTTGCCATTGAGTAATGTTGCTATTGAAAAGAAAGATCAACTACGAAAGATCGATTTGAATGTAATATTTAAAAAAATGCACAATAATGCTGCTTTGCTTCAAGATACGTTTTCCTGGATTAACAAATGGTATAGGTACTTAATCTGGGCGTTTTAAGTCATGTTTGAAGGTTTTTAGAAGAAAACAATATCGCATAGCATCATAAGAGTTGACGATCATACATATGCACACAAAATAATACAAATTGTTTTCACAGGAGAAGATAGAAAAACTAGAGGAAGACAAGAAGCGACGTCTGCAGTTGTATGTATTCGTGTCACGGTGTATCGCGCATCCATTCAATGCAAAGCAACCAACGGATATGACGAGACGTCACACAAAATTAACGCCACATCAATTGGAGACCATACAAGCTCGGTTTCAGGTAAACTATTTCTTCTAACAAAGGTCCCTATCTATGGAGATGATATAGACGTGGTAAATGAAAAAGCATAGTTCCTAGATGGCATATTGGTAGATTACCAGGTAATTAAGGCTAAATTTATAATGGCGACAAGAGAAGTGCAATTCAATTCCGTAATACTTTACGGGATAGGAAAAAAATAGTGTAGTGAAATTTTAGTTATCAGATTCCTATTAAAATCAAGCCATTTATAATTTATTCCAAGTCTTCAATGTCATGCTCGAAATCTGAAACAAAATTCATGATTAATGTAAACTCTATATAGTCTCTCTATGACTATTTCATTGAATGTCAAAGGCACGTGCTATATAATTAGAAAACCTAGTGCAAACCCAATCTTACAGGCTTTCCTCAAAGGCGAGACTCAGATTCTAGCAGATGAGGCGTTCCAAAACGCGGTCCAATCATACCACGACGTGTTCCTCAAATCAGAACGAGTAGAACAGATGGTGAAGTCAGGAGCCTGTTCACATCATGATTTCCGCGAGGTCTTCAGGAATAACATCGAGAAGAGAGTCAGGTTTGGAAATGGAAAGATATACTGAAATCTATGAGAAGCAACCATACACTATCAAAATTTTCTTTCAGTGTTATTAGTTAAAGACTATATTTATATTATATCTACTGGATAAACTCCATTTTAAACCATATTCATACTTTCCTCGGGCAAACATAATCATTCAACATGAAAAAATCGCAGCTAACATATATTTTAAAGAAGTAGATAGTTAGTTATTTAATCTTGAATATGACAAGCCAAACTATACGAGTGAACACGGCACAAAATTAAAGTTCTGTGAAAAAATCTTATGTATGGCACGATGCTAAAAGTTCTGACTTACTCTAAGAATCTGAGGGGTCTTTTTCGATAAACCTTAGCTCGAATACAACTACAGTGTGCATCTTCTTAAATAGTTCTTTGGGATTATCTAGATGATTTTGTATGTGTAGTAGTTTTATAGTTGTCTGGTATGTTGCTTTCAATTATTCGCATTCTATACTTACATCGTGGTCAATCTTAAAAGATAACATAAATATTAATTAAAATATGCAACTGTTTATGGCAAACTACATGCTAATCGATAAAAATATGTTTTTTTTAATCAGATTTAGCGCATTTATCTGATTTAGCGCATTTACGGTCAAAGAAAGCTTTCTTAGATCAAAATTGAAATTAGTTAGTGCGTCTTTTTTTTTCAACACGCCCAATACTAATTCACGTACTGTAGTACACTTCCAAGAATTAATGTATTCGCTTATATTATACAAAACTTGCGTAATTTCCCGTTTGTTTAAGTGGATAAACTTTGTTGCTTTAGTCTGAACAATAGTTAATATTCATTTCTACTACGTTGGCTAGGTTTAATTTATATTCATTGTTTCCATTTCGTAGGGTAAGCTTGAAACATTACTATTCATAGTTGCTAGCTTTTTATTTACTTTACATAAATATATTTTGTTTACGAGACAGTGAATCTTCTTCTATCATGAAACTGCTAACTTTGTCTAGTTTTCTATACTTTAGCATTATTCTTCTATCCTTTTTACTTGTATTATAAAACGAATTATATAGTTTTTCAAATAGACGTCAATTAGAATATCATATACCTACATCCTGAACACTTATAGATTATTATTCGATGATCTAATTTTGTTAGGAGTGGTTCAAAAACATCATAAATTCCGCATTAGTAACCAGCCCCCGTATTCTGAACCCATTCGGTTTCGGATTCGATTCGATTTGTATATCTGCGTCTCTGTCATTTCCATAGAGAATGACAGAGACGGAGATATACAAATCGAATCGATTCCGAAACCGAATGGGTTTAGAATACGGGGGCAGCTCCTATAATATGAATTGTATTTTGTTCGAACGCCTGCTAATTGAATTTGATTGTCTATGTTATAAATTATGATCATAAAAATTATAATGTCAATGAATATTTACGTTTGCTATAATGTTGACAGGTCTTTACCAGAAATAGATGGATTAAGCAAAGAAACGGTGCTATCGTCATGGTTAGCCAAATTTGATTGCATAATGAAAGGAACGGGTAAGATTTACATAATTATCATAATACTAACAATAGGGCTTAAGGTGATAATATGGCTCCAAATTTTCATAATATCTTGAATTGTCTAGTTTCGGAGAGCATACATTATTGTACAATAAAGCGTCATTTCAAAATGTAAGAAATTAGGCGCTGGATTATCCCCTTAATTTCTTAAGAACATTGAATCATATTTAGAAGAGTTTGTAAAAAAAGATTGGAAAAATAAATAATACGAACGAACGTTGAGAAGAGTATCCGCTTTAAATTTTAATGTTCTTAAGTTTTAAATAATAATTAAGTACACTGATTGTTTTCGACACAATTCTTAACAATATCCATATTAAGTATAAAGTGAAAATTTTAAGTTCAGTGATACAGAAACATGATATAGTATAAAAATAAATTTAATTAACAAGAAGTTAGGATAATTAATAAAATGTATATAATTAATTCTGTTTTCTCTAAAAAATTATATACTCGTAGAAAAGGATTAAAAAATATTTTGATGTATCGTTAACAATCAGTCGAAACTGAAGCAATATTTGGAGCATGTTGCAAGCAATGTGTATCCATGCATCAAAATAGCTTATGTTTGCAATGTGTCATGAATGTTTGAAATGCTTGTGTCCATACAATTCGTACATTAATAATAAATACTTATCTAACAAATTAGGATATGTTAGGTAAGAACTAAGATCATAATTTACGAAAGCGGTAAAAGACTAATGTAATTGGTTCTAAAAAAAAATTATACTGTTGTAATTTTTACGAGTATCATTATTCCTTGCAGTTAATGTATTTAGAAAATTTTGAAAAATTTATATTTTCCCAATAAATAATTGTGTTATATAAATTGTCCTTATGAACTTTAGTTTGTCCACCATCAATAAGATTGGGATAACGTTTTTTCACTTTTCCTCTTGTTTGTCTGCCTTATTTGGCATCAACAATTGTCTATACATATTTTATAAAAAATATTTGTTGTTTATGCACTTATATTATATTTGTATTCCTATACCTATATTACGTTAAATCCCATAACTATTTACTTCAATACTAATTAAATCCTGTGTGGTGTTTGGTATTTGTCTTAGATTGTGTGTCCCATCACCTTGTTTTACCTAAATATCAACATTATTATGTAAGACATAGGAATCATTTAAATTATCATTCGATATTTCACTAGAGTCGATGAATCGGTAGTTTTTAAATATACATTTATGTAATCGTTGTATCCTATATTTGTGTGTGGCTGCGTCTGTCTCATTGTCTGTGTTTCTTTCCCTGTCTTTCACAACATGTCTCTCTCACACACCCTGAACAGGAATAACAGGTATCACTTGACAGAACTAATGTAATTTATTTTTTAAATCTACCCTGTTTTTCTATATTTTATAGCTTACGTCGCGTGATGTTGCTTAGTATTACGCTTATTTCCATGATTATGTAAAGAATTTGTAAAAAATTATATTAGGTTTTTTGTTTCATTGGCATTTTTGTTTTATATACTTATATGAAGATTTTTTATATACTTTCAATGTTATCAAATTTTGAAGTTTTTCAGATTTTTTACACTTCAGTCTTTACATTTACACTCCTCTCTGTGTAAAGTTTGATTAGGTAGGAAAACGATATTCAAAAATGTTATACGAGGTACAAAGATTAATATGGATATTAAGGGCACTGCTTCAGATTGTTATTTCTAAAGTCATTTCATTAAAATGACTATTATCATAAATTTTCCACTTATTATCCTTATGTTATTATTTTTTCGAGTTAATTACAATATCGTCAAATCTAATTTTTAACGAAATTCTCATTAGATGTTGTTTTTGAATCAAATACAATATTTCGTGGAGAATCACTTCAATGTTTAGAATCCTTACTTAACAGATTGTACGTTTTGGTGAAATTTAATCAAATTAAATCTCTGTTTCCTGAGACCTACAATCTTGGAATTTTCAAGGCTAGAGTGAATAGATATGTTCTAGATCGACGAGTTCCATCCTCGGCCACACCGTCGCTCAACATCAGGCGAGTTGGTGGCCAATCGTAGATCTATCTTCTATAAAAAAAAACACAATATAGTATTACAAAAATCACCATTACTTTGTATTGAAATTCAAAATGAAAATAAAATACAATTATTAAACATTCCCTTAACACCATTCTAGTGTAGCTATAACGGTTAAAGTATGTTGCTCTTAATGTTCCCATTAACCTTTCCACCTTACATATATTTCAAGATTGAGCGGAAAGGTAAGAAGCACTGCATGTTTAATGTTGCTTTAGACGTTTTCTTCGTATTCAAATATTTCTGAAGGAGGAAAGGTTTTGTAAATATTTTTACCTTTTAAATAACTGAAGAATATTTATTTCAATAACATTTTCATATTCCTAAGGTCTATTATATTTTACCCATTCCATGACAAGAATTGATGCCTTTTGAAAGGAATTTTATCGAAACTAAATTATAGCTGTTTAGAGTCTTATTATATATTCTGGGTTTTGGGTGACACATTGAATATTAAATCGTAAATCACCTTTCAAGTATGCCGAAGGTAATTACAGGGTTTTCTTTGATATTAATCGTTCTTCTATCCAATATAACTCTCAATATCCCCTATATTTTCTATTTACAATAACGAAATATTCATCTGACCATGAGGTCAGTGTAATTAGCATCATAAAATCTAATATCTTCTGTAAGTTCCTGATCCTTGATCTTCAGGGATTCCCGGCGATGATGACTCGAAGCGCCCCTCCCGCGCGCAGCAGCAAAGTCTCAACGCTGAGTGCATCCTCAGTAAGGAACAGCTCTACGACATGTTCCAGCAAATTCTTGGCGTGAAGAAGTTTGAACACCAGCTGCTGTTTAATGCTTTACTGGTGAGTTAAGAGAACAAAATAGTTTGGCATGCATAATTATTATAAAACAATCCTTCAGGATCCATCAGGAGGAGACAAACATTCCTATTTATAATTAGGTACTGGCCAAGTAAGTGAAGCGAGCTTGTAAGCTAATCTGAATATATGTATAAAAATATAAATGACGACGATTGAAAGAATTTGCGTTTTGTATTGATAGACGCAAGGAAGTTATATGACATTTTGAATGTAGCGAACAATTCTTAATCTATGAACGTCTGTGACTGTTGTACATATGGTCTTTCCGTTCTCTCAAAGCTCTTGCTACTTATCTATATAAATATTGAATACAGTTTTGTAACGCTCTGCGTATTTTGACTATAAATTAATAACGGAATTTTCGCATGCTCAGCACTTCATATTTTTATCTCCTTGGTTTCGAATGTTGATTAGTTGATTTTTGTTACTTTTGGATGGTACAAATTGCATAGAATTGTGGTTGTTGAAGAAACACCTTAATTAATGTAGTATCTATTAACGTTTACTTTTAAGTGGAAATGCTTGAATTCCAGTATTTATTTAAGACCCTTCGTGTAAAATAATGAGCTACAAGTCTATATTTATGTACAATCCCGAGTAGAAAGGCAAACAATTTTCCTACAAACGTTTTCATTATGCAAGTTAATTAATTTCGATGTTTATAACAAAGTCAAATATTTGTCGTAATTATTTTGGAACGGGAATGTTAATTTAAACCTTTGTATATGGAATGTATGTATGAAACAATAATAAAGATAATTGTGTTAATGATACATGAAAGAGTGAAGTGATGAAAGAAAACGTCTTGTGTTAACCCCACCTGGCAAGATAAGGTCGAAATAATGATGATGATGGGATAAATTTGGAGTTTATTAATCACAATAGTGATCATAAAACTCCAAATACCAGCGCTATAAATATCATAACCGATGGCTTAGACTCTAAACCGTCGTTAATACTATTAGTGTATTCTGTACCATCGTCAAAATTTTAGACAATACTAACAATAAGCTAATTTATACATGGAAAAATTAAAAATACTATCGACTAGTATAGAGTTCCTGTTGTTAGTTATCTCACTTTATACTTTAACAATATTCATAATATCTGTATGAAAATTGAAATGACTAATCGTGGTTATAGTTAGTATCTAATGAACTTCTTTGATGTCGAACATAAAACGTCATTATTGGCTTCAATACTCGTTTTTAAACCCGGACTCAAAAAGAGAGACATTATAATTTTGGCGTGTCAGTCTATCTATACATCTGTATACCTGTCTATATCACTGTGTATCTATGTATCTGTGTGTCTATCTGTGGCATCATAGCTCTCAAATGGATGGACCGAATCTGATCTATTTTTTTTTTTGTTTGAAAGAGGATTTCATTGAAAGTGTTTTAAGCTATGTTTCATCAAAATCGTTTCAGTCGTGTTTTGTCGGGGTTTTTGAATTATCATCAGCCATTTCTGTTTCCTGAGACTTAGAATCTTGGAATTTTCAAGGCTAGAGTGAATAGATGTCTTCTAGATCGACGAGCTCCATCCTCGGCCACACCGTCGCTTCACATCAGGCGAGTTGGTGGTCAATCGTAGATCTATCTTGTATAAAAAAAGTATCCTTGTAATTGGTTGATTCCTGGAAATTGACACGAAATTCACCAATGACATTCAGTGAATGAACTTTATTGTCAAAATATTCAATAAACCGATGATACTGCAAGTCGATAATACTGACATGGGCTGTTGGTGATGTGAAGAAGTGTACTGAAGGTGAACTGAAACTCATATCTTATGAACAGTCCTGGCTCAGGCTGGACTGTGCAGACAAAATCTAAGTTGGAACACCCTAGCTCGAAAAATACTTGTTTTCATATTAAATTGTACTATTGACAGTTGGACTCAGCTGATGAACAGGCGGCAGCAATCAGAAGAGAACTAGATGGAAGAATGCAGAAGGTCAATGAGATGGAAAAGGTGTGTTGAATAATAAAAATCAAATCATTCAGAATAAAAATTAGTGATCGTTATTAAATCATAAAAGGACACAGTAACCTGTGTACTTATAGATAAAAGGTAAGGTCTTGACAGTTCTTGGGGACGGTTGTTGATTCATCTTTATCAAGCACATTTCCGATCGTGTGTGGAGATGGTGGCCAGTTGTTGATCTATTGTAAAAAAACTATAGATAAAAGGAAAACAAAATATACTCAAAAAGTAAACATGAGTCTACATCTGTATAACAGAAAATTGCTTGAGCCGTTTAGACTACGTTTAGGTAATATAGAAGGTTTACTACGAATAAAATAAAACCGTCAAGATTGCAAATGTCGAGGGGAGGCCTTTGCCAGCAGTGGGACACTACAGGCTAGCAACAACAACAACAACAACAACAACTACGAATAAAAACAATTACATACATATTATAACGTCTATTTGGGGCAATTGGATCAAATAAATAAATAAAAAAATTGGTGGATTTTACGACCCAAATCAAACTCTTTAAATCCAAGTTAATAATCGTACTTTAATGTTTTATCTTCAGAATCGCAAACTAATGCCAAAGTTTGTCCTGAAAGAAATGGAATCCCTCTACATCGAAGAGTTGAAGTCTTCGATCAACCTCCTGATGGCTAACTTGGAGTCTCTGCCAGTATCTAAAGGCGGTGCCGACTCCAAATATGGCCTGCATAAAATCAAGCGGTATAATCACAGGTCAGTTTTTAATTCGAAAGTTGTAGATTAGAATTACTGTGTGTGAAATAAAAATACTGATGATGTTTTTGATGATGCAATCAAAGAAGTAGGTACATATCATGCGATGTTATAGATTTGCAAAAATGTGACAAACATGCGGCAGTATAAAATTAAATAAACATTAACTTAATATTAATGAAATCAATTATAACAAAGAGAAATAAATTCTATCGTTTATAGATATTGACGTTCATTTATCGATATTATCTTATTTGTTTACCTGTCACATAATTGCAGTTTAACATAACATTAGTAACAAACTAATCATTATCATCCCTAAATTATTTGATGGGGTCAATGTATGTAATGATGCTAATAGTTGATTCATTGATGATAATAATAAAATAGAGTTATCATTAGTTTGTTAAGAGTTTATAAAAATCAGTCAATCAACCATTAGAATAATTATTGATGCAGTCAATGGATTTCATTTTATTGGTTCAGTTCCACGATATACTGTATTATAATCATCTCTGACAAAACATTGATCAAAATGTACGAGACATCTGCCACTATCAACAAAAGTTTGAATTTTGATTGTTTTCGATTTTCTGTCTTCATATTTAGGTTTTGTTGACATCTTAGTCTGGATGTGCTCGTCTCATAATATATTTTCAACAACTTTAAATACAATCTCAGCATCATGTCTAGTATCCTTTACTTTTTAGCAAATCCATAGAACCTTGTATAAATTTTATTCAAGCGTACATCCAGACACTGTTATAGTTTCAACTTGTTCATTTCTGTTTTGGTTTTTTCTGTCCCTTGCACTTGTCCGGATGGTAAAATATAAAGGAAGTACAAGTAATGAGTACAGAATTGATAATATGCGCACGTGTCTTGTGTAGAGGGACCCCTACACTTTCCTAGCCTGATACCTAACTATTCAGATCCTAATGTTGTCATTAGACCACAGTAGAGATAGATTTATAGTAGAAAACAGCTTTTAGCTAAAGTAATAACCTTTGTAGATGAAAATATGATAAGTGGTCTTAATGATAAATGAGTGAAAAATGACAACACAGGAAATAAAATACTAGCTTCCACAACACTGCCAGACAATTTTAAGCTTATAGAACTTTTGAATATTGTAGTATGGTGTAAAATAACTATAGAGCTACAGTATACGTAAAAAAGCTTAGCATATCTTGACAAACTATTTATAAATTGATAGAAAAAGAGCTTCTAACTATCACAGCTTAAACATTTTTTGTTTCACTTTCCATTTCTAATTTTTTTATCTACTTCATCTATTTATCTATACATTCTTTACCAAAAGCTTCAAGCTTAAAATAAGCTTTGCTTAATATGTTATACACACATTTCGTATCATCATATATGTCACTAAAAATATTGATATTCAAAACCATACAATGTATTGTTTTGTCTATTAGCAAATTTTCATCTTTCACTATTTTGCATTCCACAGTATTCCTAGTATTAAATGTTGTGTTTGTCGCAGAAATGTTAGTAATACCATCTTTTCTGTATGCTTAATCATTCTTGGGTCGGTGATGGTTCCGTTGTGTATGCCACCATGCATTTTGTCCCACGGGCTTGTGAATGTTGGTCCAATTATCGCTTTACTAACCCCTTAATAATAATATTTGTCATTCCTTATCTCCGTATCATTAATTGTGTTTTGATGTTTAACAATATCATCAACGTGTTCAATACTAACTATATTCATATCTATTTTACAAATGAAATTAACATTATTGTACAAATAATCATTATTAATTTCATATCTATAAATGTTATAAATGTTACGGTATTGTTTGATTATGTAAACTTCAATGATATTTAAACGAATACTTAAAAATATCGAACCAATGAATATTCCAATTGCAATATGGGTGACTATGGTGGTGGTACGGGTAACAGATCAAACGCTGGACCAGATCCGAGTCCGAGGCTGAGTAAGCAGCTGTGTTTCAGATCCCAAGGCTCGCTAGCCAACAAACTGACGGGAGAAGGCGACAGCGGCGATGTCGACACACAACTCACGAAAATGGATGTTGTTTTGACATTCCAGATTGAGGTATAGTATGGGAAATATTGTCAGCGAATGTACATAATATATATTTAATCGACACAAATTTTTCGTTTTTCAGTTCACAATTTGTTAACATACTAGTAATTTTGTTTTACAACGCTAAGATTTTGTTAGGTTGAGTCATAAACGTAACAGAAAAATCTACGTCACCTTTTCATAAGCTTAAAATTTTTAGATCTTATATTCTCAAAGATAAAAGTAATATGTACTTATAATACTAATATCTGAATCGGAATTAGGAAAATTGGGAATATTTTTTTGAAAATAGGCGGAAAATTATAATTTTTAACGGAAATTTAACGGAAAATAAATCGATCAAATATGGGCATGCTGTTTTATGAATTTGGTTTGATTATATTTTTGACCCAATTGTAGGTGGTTGTGATGGAAGTGAAAGGTCTCAAGTCTTTAGCGCCGAATAGAATAGTTTACTGCACGATGGAGGTAGAAGGAGGTGACAAACTGCAGACAGACCAGGCTGAAGCGTCTAAACCTATGTAAGTATCCAATAATGTAACACTATCCTCTACAGATGTATTAAACATATTTTTGTGATCGTAAGAATTAATTTGTGATTTCAATCCATTCATTTCGAATACAAATACATCAAATAAATACCTAACTCCTTCGATGGCCAGCCTCTGCGTTTTGATGGAAAGCACCGGGATCTCCATGGGAGAGCACCAATGCCTCCTTTATTTCTGCGTGAGGCAACAATCCCAAATCTTCAAATCTTAGATTTTTTCTATTCTTCTACAATGATATAGGCCCCACTATATTATTATCTTCTTTAGGGTCGTTTAAGCGAGTTGTCAGACCCCAAGTCTGACCATCCACGAGCCCAAAGAAATTACTTTACCTATCCCATTAGGCTTTAATGGAATAACATAGATTTTCTCTGAAACGAAGTGCATTCAAAATACGGTTCGAAAATTTACTATGTTCATCTTAAGTTCACCATCATTATAAGGTAATCCAGTTTATTTCACCCTAACGGATCTAATCCTCTGCCTCAATCAAGGAAGTCGTCTCGGCCTGATCCTCACGCTTTCTAATTTTAATATAAATTTTTGATTTCCCATGTGCCCAACTATTGTAATTTCACTTAACTATACTTCCTATGAGCTGAATTATAGTAAAATTGTATATATCGAAATATATTGAATACTAAATAAATTAATCCCGTGATAATTTATATATTATTGAGTACCTACTGCTAGGTGGTTGAGTGAAATACATTCGTACATTATACCTATTAATGAACTAAACAAAACTATGAACAGGTGGGACACGCAAGGTGACTTCAGTACTACTCAACCTCTGCCAGCAGTCAAAATTAAGTTATACACAGAGAATCCGGGGGTATTGGCGCTTGAAGATAAGGAACTGGGGAAAGTTTTGCTTCGACCGACTCCTTTATCAAGCAAGGTGATTTAATATTAATAAGTACATTAGCATAGACAAAAAGAGATATAAATAACTACTCAATATTAAAAAAAAATTAAGAAAACCGGACAAGTGCGAGTCAGACTCGCCCATCGAGGGTTCCGTACAAACTAAATAAATGGGGGAAATTATATATTTTATTTTATATTTTCATATTTTGTAGTAACAGTAAACCGCCGGCGTTTGAGGCAGTCAACGTTGCTTTGCGCAGCCACTCTGTACTTAATCAAAATTCGTCTAAAAAGTTTTGGTTCCCAGCTGAAGTGAAGGGTCTGTAGGGGGCGAAGAATGTGTTAAAAACCTGTTCTAACTTATGCTTGCTAATGAGGTTCGTGCATATGATACCCCACATGATACGGTTAATTCACTTTAAAATTTGGGCCCTCATTCCTTGCATAGAGACACTATTTTTTGTGATTAAATTAAAAATGTCCAGTTTTCGGATTTTTCCTATATGTGTACTCTAACACAATGCTTCTTGCCAAATTTTAGAGTTCTAGGTCAACGGGAAGTACCCCATAGGTTTTGATTCCTCTGTGAGTGTCGAAATGTGCGTTTCTTACGACATATTCGGCTGTAACTTTGTTTTTACGAAAACTGAAGAAATTTTATTTTTCTTTCTGCAGCAAGATACTATGGATCTGCGTATATGGTTTTAATTTCAACTCGATACCATCACGCGTTCCCGAGCTAAAGGTCTTGACACCCGGACGGACGGGTAGACAGACGGACAACAAAGTGATCCTATAAGGGTTCCGTTTTTTCCTATTGAGGTACGGAACCCTAAAAAATTAATGTTATTTAATAAATAATAGTAAAAATTACTGCAATATGTATGTGTAAACACATTAACGTAAATCTTTTAATAGGTATATTAGATAAACGAAGTGTATTATTGACGATGCAAAACGTTTAGTTTTCATCCGAATCGCTTCAGTTGCAGGGAGCAAACATAATAATGTAGAAAATGCTAATACAGTGTTTATTACAGGTACCAGAATGGCATCGTATGAATGTGCCCAAGAATTTGCCTGACCAAGATCTAAGAATCAAGATCGCTTGTCGAATGGATAAACCTCTGAATATGAAGCATTGTGGGTAAGCGTCATTTTAAAGTAAACCCAATCTAAGATTTTTAAGCAAATTATGTTATATATATTTGTAGATTTCCTGTGACATGAGATATAAACTTTGTGGCATATTCATCAGCTGCTATTTTGAATAGTTTTTTTTTTAATTTCCACACGATAAAACTTGCATATGGGTTGGAAACAGTTAAACAAACGTCAAATATTTTTTCTCGAAATGTAAAGATTTTCACTGTCTTAATTATTATGGCGATCATCATCCCGTTGATTCCCGTTACATAATTATGACGCATTAGGTTACGATTACTATATTACATAACATTTTTTATTTGTATAAAACCCATCCTGTACTACTTTTACCGTTCGCGGAAACTGAAAGAAAAAATATTGGGCGGAGGGTGAATATGGCAGAATCCATAAAAATTTAATTTGAACTTGTTTCAAACCCCATTATTCCAGCTAGTTACGTCACTGTGTACTAATAACCAGTTTCAAATTGAATACTGTCGAATATCTTCATTAAGAACTTGTAATTGAATCATTGATTAGATTTTCAATACTTTCGTGACATCGCAATATCGCGAAATGGCTATTAGAAAACTAATCGATAGCCCATTATCGCGAAGAAAGGGGATCTTTAACGTCATCCGGAAAATTGGGAGGCGAAGATAGCTTCGCTAACTGCCAATTTAAAGTAGCAATTGTAAATAATATTTTGTTTAGACGCTAAAATATCGAAATTTTTAAAATCTTTTTTTACTGTTTTTCTGTTTTCTTTTACGGGATGCTAAATAAAAAGTAGGATAGACAGACAGACACTGTAGCCTCACGTATTGGCTCCCGCGCTCTTAGTACGAAAGCTAAAATTAAGCTATTTTTGATACTAATTTTACGTTTTCTAACCTAACCCTCTTACTAACTACTAATACTTTCCCTTCCAACTAACTCTAACAATGGTCAAATGCGCGTCAAATGGCCTCACGGCCTTTGATGTTCTTTAAGGGAAAATAGGGGTGAGTGAATTTTACGTTTTCTTCCAGCTACTTACACGTGATCGGCAAGAACGTGTGGCGCAAGTGGAAGCGTCGCTACATGGTGCTCGTCCAAGTGAGCCAGTACACATTCGCTCTGTGCTCCTATAAGGACAAGAAGTCGGAGCCAGCGGAGATGATGCAGCTCGATGGATTCACTGTCGACTACATCGAGCTTGCCAGTGGTATGTTATCCCTGTCTTAACACAAGGAAATCCTGGCATAGTAATAAAAATTGAAAATCAGCTTGGTGGTGCCAATTTTAGCAACGAAACAAAAAGCACATATTATCATATCTCAATTTTGTTGTCGTTTACCCGACTGCGTAAGAAGGAGAGTTATGTTTTAGTGTATGTATGTTTATTGTATGTACATATATGTATATGTTTGTGGGTATGTATGTATATATGATCGATGCGACGCTTGACCAAAATGCTGGCGCGTATCTGACCCACCGCATAAGCATTGCCATTCAACGTGGTAATGCGGTAGCATGCTGGGTACGCTGCCAACTGGTAGTGGGTTTGAGCATTTGGATTGTCTTTAGACCTTTATCGGTCTGGAGTAATCGATATGTTTTTTGTGTAGTAGTTTAGTTAGTTGAGTGTGTATATTGTTTTAATGTATACATATGTATGTGGGTATGTATGTGGGTATGCTGTAGGCTGTCATATATAAACGTAAATGCGTATGCATTGCAGGACTGAATTTCTTTAGACAACCCATTTGCAATATATTTAATGACATATTTAATTGAATATAAAATACTTTTCATCCATTAACCAGCTCGGTGAAGGTCGTCCTATAGCGGGATCTTAGACTATGTCTATTTATATCAATACCTATAAAAGTTGTGAAAAAAAGTAAGTATACCTACAACTAATTGATATGACGAGCAAAAGCAAGACGCTGATGTTAAATGTAAAGCGTCACATTTGCCCATAACAAACCAATGCTACACAAAACTGTGGACTAGTAAAGCCTGTTTGACGATGCACTGCGCTAGTCACTCTGAGATATAAGTGTTAAATCTCACTAAGTACAGAAATGTTCGCACACTAACTTTTTCTGGTTAATTAACTGGCAAAGATGTATACTTCCCCAGGCACACACTACATATAGTCTTACCACTATACAAAATAATATTCATAATTTGCAAGTTTATTATTATCTTGTTAATGATTGTTTTCTTTCTTATTTCAGCACAACTGATTGTTGGACAAGGTGAGATTTTGCAATTTCAATATTAAAATATATATCTTATTATATTGTCATAAAAAGATCCACATCATCATCATCTCAGTCACAAGAGTGTATTGCTGGACATAGACCTCCACATGGATTTCTAAAAAGCCCGGTTGCTAGTCGCTACGCGGCCTGCGTCCAGCGTCTTCCTGCCACTTGTATGAGGTCATCTGTACACCTTCATGATTGATCGTCCGTAGAAAGTCACCGACATATAACAACAACAACAATAACAACAAGATGGTAGTTTAACAAGTTGAAATAGTGGCAGAGCACGTAGCACGTATAAGTGATGATCGTTAGAAAAGTTCTCGAGTGGAGACCACTGCTACGTAGGACAACCACACATAATTGAAAGTGTTATTTTGTGTAAATTTTTTATATTTTTGGTATTTTGTTAATAAAGTATAGGTTTTGTAACAGCTAATGTCAATTATGTTAATTCATATATTGCAGAGCTCGAAGGCGCCAAATACTTCATGAACGCGGTCCGTGACGGCGAGTCTGTCCTAATGGGAGTGACGGATGAGAACGAGTGCCATCTGTGGGTGATGGCACTGTACCGAGCCACAGGACAGAGCCATAAGCCCACTCCGCCTACTACGAGTGATCTATCCCACCATAAGATTATGGGAGGTACGTTCTGTTGTGCGCGGATGTGGAATATCCTAATTCAGAGGGAGTTTCTGCCTAGCGTGACCAAAATAATTTAATAAAAACAATTTATTACGTACTGTTCCAGTAGTCCATAAGAGGTTTACTGCTCACAATAAGCACATTTTTGATGGCCCTTGAAGGTTGAGTGCTCTCTCTGAAAGTAATAAAAATTACAGATAGATCTTGAGTAATAAGACTTAATACCTATCCACCAACCTTGTACGTACTAACTCAGTTAGTTCTACTTACATCATACTGGCGCAGTGAAACAGTGCCGGTTTTCGAATTTACTCTTTATTCTCTGTCTTTCTCTCTCAAAAAGTCTCACCATCTTCTTCAAACCTGTTTCATTACAGATGCAGATAAGGCTCGAAAGCACGGTATGGAGGACTACATCCAGGCAGACCCGTGTCAGTTCGACCACCACCAACTGTTCTCGACGCTACAGTCTCTCACGCTCAAGTACCGTCTGCAAGATCCTTACTGCTCGCTGGTACGTATTATGAGTTTTTAATGGTGTAGGGCGTAAACCCCTACATCACGCTGTATTACCTACTACAACATAACATGTATATAATACGGCCCATGACAGCGCACGGACAGTCGTCCGCCAGCGCTCTATTAAAGAGCACATCATTTAATTGGAGTTTCATTTATACTACGCGCAACCCAAGTGGTACCCTCTGATAGTACATCCCAACCAATATACCACAATGGAAACTATAAAGTGAATCGTAGTCCAAATACTCTGAATCGCAGTTCTTGAAATGTTTTGAATTTGTGTTCGACTTTTTAATGAAGAAAGTAACGTTTTGAACCTTTCAACTTATAACAGATGCCGAGGTGACTTTTAATTGAGTATAATAAAACACATACGGCATTACCGAAACACGTTACTCAATTCTGATCAATGTCTCATATTCTTTGTCTTGTTTCAGCAACTGTCATTACGTGTCAGTAGGAAGTTGACAAAATATGTTGAGCATTGATTAAATTTGAGTAACGTTTTTCGGTAAGACCCTTAGTGCTTGGCGAAAGATTTTCAACTTCCCATAGCAATTTTACTTTTTCAGCTGTTGTTTCGTTTAAATTGAAATTAAACCACTTTTAACCACTTTTATTTTTTAAAGTTTCGTCTAGATGGTAAATTTCATTGTTGGAGACATGCTCTGAGGAACTAAATTCAAGTATGCGGTGCAGACCTGCCATACTTACTACAAACAAATTGTCTTTCATTACTTAAGTTCAGCTATCCATCTTTTTTATTTCCAGGGTTGGTTCTCTCCCGGCCAAGTGTTCGTCCTCGATGAGTACTGCGCGCGGTACGGTGTCCGCGGCTGCTACCGTCACCTCTGCTACCTCTCGGATCTTCTAGACGTTGCTGAAAGCGGCTCGCAAACCGTCGACCCTACTCTCATGCATTACTCGTTCGCATTCTGCGCCAGCCATGTCCATGGGAATAGGTAAGTATGTTTGGTGATCATCTCGTATTGAATAATGGGCTAGTTAATTTATTACTACGCTGGGTACGTAAACGATAATGCTATTATAAGATAGATAGTTAAGAAATATTACTATTTACAGCTATGCGCGCTTGCCTGTATCTATCTATCTACAAAGAAATACTTAAATAGCACATGTATCTTAAAGATCCAATAAAATTAAAGAAGAATAAGAACTCTTCTGTTTGTAGGGTTCCGTACCTCAATAGGAAAAAACGGAACCCTTATAGGATCACTTTTTTGTCCGTCTGTCCGTCCGTCCGGGTGTCAAGGCCTTTATCTCGGGAACGCGTGAAGGTATCGAGTTGAAATTAAAACCATATACGCAGATCCATAGTATCTTGCTGCAGAAAGAAAAATAACATTTCTCAGTTTTCGTAAAACCAAAGTTACAGCCCAATATGTCGTAAAAAACGCACATTTCGACACTCACAGAGGAATCAAAACCTATGGGGTACTTCCCGTTGACCTAGAACTCTAAAATTTGGCAAGAAGCATTATGTTAGAGTACACATATAGGAAAAAATCCGAAAACTGGACATTTTTAATTTAATCACAAAAAATAGTGTCTCTATGCAAGGAATGAGGGCCCAAATTTTAAAGTGAATTAACCGTATCATGTGGGGTATCATATGTAAGAGCCTCATTAGCATAAGCTAAAACAGGTTTCGAACACATTCTTCCCCCCCTGCAGACCCTTCAGCTGGGAACCAAAACTGTTTAGGTGAATTTTGATTAAGTACAGAGTGGCCGCGCAAAGCAACATTGACTGCCTCAAACGCATGACTGACTACGATAAAATAAACGGGACGGTCGCTCGGATCCGAGTGAAAGGCGCCGCTACTATAGCCCCGCCCCACTCGGATCCGAGTGGTGAGCAAGGAATGTATTAAATATTTTTACGATCTATATTTATCGGTTTATGAAGGAAAATATATAAAAAAAATATGATTTCCCCCTTTTATTTAGTTTGTACGGAACCCTTCGTAGGCGAGTCTAACTCGCACTTGTCCGGTTTTTTTTGTATTCAGTTGTCGCAATAATCCTCTATAAAATAATATCTAGGCGACAGTAAAGCGTATGACAGTGTAATTCTACATTGTCATTCGCTTCCCATTTTTTTACTGCCCATGGCATAAAAATGTAGAATTTTTATAAATTACTTGCAGTAGATTATTATACGTTTATTTACTAGATATCTACGTAATTTATGTTAAAATTGTATTCAAATTGAGGGTAATACTTTCATCAAACCTTGATGTTAGTTTGGTGTTGTGCAAGGAAGTCCTATAGGCCCCTTTTTATTGAATGCTAGATTCTATCGTTGAATGATTAGTTTGTAATATACAATCTCACGCCCCTTTTAACGCCACACTGAATGTTATGTGCTTATTCTAAATTTCTAACTCTACCTACCCTCCAATATTAACTTGAACAACGCCCTGTATCTACATGCAGTGATACTATGAATGTGCTTATTAATCTGTGCCTGCTTACTTACCTTACTAATGTATATTTCCTCGGTTTGTGGGATTGGCAGTGCAGTAATATTTTAAATTCTCTGGTTTCTAGCCTCATAAAAGAGCTCTATAATAGAATATCATGAAAGTATAGTATTCTTATACTTTCACTAGTATAGTTTCAAATAAAGATGAACTTTTAATGTAATTTTAAAAACTCTACGAATGATTTTTTTAACTTTTTGTCACTATGCTGTGGTAAAACTTTCATTATAATATTTTTAGCAGTAAGTTCATATCATAGAGAGATAATATTAAATGACTTACATTATTATACTTTAGTTAAACCTTTTGTTTTTATTCGAATTTGTCGCTGTACAAGCGTGCGATAGCAAGATCTTATATCTACTTGAAACACTATAGCTTCATTCAACATAACAATGTCGATTTAGCTTGTATTGCGTCGACTTTGGTTGCTACATGTGACAAGATATACGAGCATTATTGCAAACTCACGTGTCGCTCCAGGGCCTTTTTCTGGATGAATTTTTGAAACTCAACGCGCCACTTTAACGTTAATTAAGTCAAAGTGGTGGTGGTCGAGTGGCAGTGGTTCTGTGTTTTCCATATTTTTTTTACTATTTCACGTCTGATTACAAATACGTCATACACCGCAACACATTTTCATGGAAGAAATGCCCTCATCGTCAGTTTCGTGACATCGAGCTTCAAAAAAGTGAAGTGGGCACTTAAAAGCACAATCGATGACGTCGTAGAAGAAATTTGAGCATAATCATAAGTATATGTTTGACGCGCAAAGTTTTAAATACCACAAAAGTGAATATAACTGCCAGACTCACATCCGTACCTAATCCCGCTTGTGCCCTACTAGAATAAGCCCCACGATGGAAGTGGTTCACAGTCACGCGACGTTGCCTGGCAGGCCCGACGGCGTCGGAAGCATCACCGTGCAAGAGAAGGAGAAATTCGCTGAGATCAAGGAGAGGCTGAAGACGTTGCTGCAGAATCAGATCACGAATTTCCGATACGCATTTCCATTCGGAAGACCTGAGGGGGCGTTAAAGGTATAGATATATATGAAATAACTGAAACTATTAACTAAAAGTGGCTATCACTTAAAATACTATAAAAACTCGGGTGCCTGCTGATTGCAGCTGTCTGCAATCAGCAGGCACCCGAATAAAAACATGTAATTAGAGCTGGTTCTAAAATAATTACTACAATATATAGACATAATAAATATTTTATAGGAACACTTTTGTGATAAGTATATGTACATATTATTCAACTAAATCAATGGAATTATCATGAAATATTCATAATATAAAAATAATAACCACCTTTATTTGTAAGAACGTTCTCTTCAACTTTACAAAGGATTCGAAAGTTGTATCTTTTATTCAATATGTGCGATGTATTTAAGATCGACCAAATGCTAGTTGTGAAATACTGTGTGGAGACTCATATTATTAGTAGTACTACAAACTGTAGACCTAATTGATAAATAATTAATTATGTTGAGTGTCCGTTCTGAGAGAGTATCTGCAGAGTCGTTTTATAATTTGTTTTAATGAACATTCTATGGTTTTTTTTTGAGTTTTCTTGCTCTTATTTTTACAAAGACTATATTAAATAACTAACTATTATATGATATTTGCCCTATCTTTTCTTTGATCTACAAATGTTCTGAGTTGTGTTTCTTTTATTCCACTTTTCCTTCATTTTCAAATAAAACCATTTCCAATTTAAATTGTAGTAAAAAGTTGAAACCCTTTTTCAGGCAACCCTGTCTCTACTAGAACGTGTGCTGATGAAAGATGTAGTCACACCTGTAGCGCCAGAAGAAGTGAGATCCATGATACAATCGAGTCTCGAACATGCTGCGTTGCTCAACTACTCGACTCTTAGCCAGAAGGCTAATATTGAAGGTGAGAAATTAATAACCAACTTAAGCTTTGGTTTAAAATGAGATATAAATCATAATTGAAATTATTATACTTATCAGAGGACCTAAGAGGTGAAACAATGGTGACACCATCTAAGAAGTTGGAAGATCTGATCCACCTAGCAGAGCTGTGTGTCGATCTTCTGCAGCAAAATGAAGAACACTACGCGGAGGTAAGAATAGGGAACATTAATCTTTGATATACTTATTTACAAAATCATTTTGGAGTATAATCTGAACATGCTTGAATTACTCTTCACGCTGACGTCGTCGGTGCAAATATTTAAATTTAGTTCTATAAATACGTATAAACGTAGTAACTCTGATGATCCATAATACTGGAGCTTGCAATATAATTGGTGAACGTCGCTAAGTGTAGCCAACGTCAGCGACCAAATGTCGACGTAACAGGAATTCATGCTGGATGTATTTTGTCGAGTACGTAAATTTACTAACATGACAAGAGGTTTCTAAAATTTTATGCTCCAAATTGAATCTTCGTAATTAAAATGTCCGTGTCTATTTAATCAATGTCGTATTTAATTTTTGTTTTGGTGAAATACCTTATATTACTTAGTTTGGTATCACTTATATACACTGTTTAGATATTACTCTCTTTTGTATACATACATTTGCCTTTGCCATATTTTGTTTAAACCTTGTTTTGCCATTTTGGTCAATAATAACAAATCTAAGTCTAATTATTATCAATTAATAGTTTTCAAATATTTCACCAAAATAATCAATGTTTCACTGAATAGCACCCTACTCTCCTGTCGCTATTAGTGTGGGGAATGACGTCGCAGTATGAGTATTATTACTTATTTATTTTTCTGACCGGAAAACATTTCCTTTTCATGGAAACTCTTCAGCTTTGAACACGACAAAATCCTTTCAAAGAATATTGCAATCCGTGCTTTGAAAATATCTCCGTGCCGTAATTTTGTCGTGTTCAGGAGCTTTAGTTATTACTATAAGTATTTTATTTTCCTAATCCTTAATGTTGCTTAGTTGAAAAGTGTAATTGTAATTAAGTTTATTAGTGTAAATAAAGACGGTTCCAAAGTAGTGAAGCAGCATCTAAAATTAGGCGCCGTTTTACTGTTGTTACTGCCTTTATAACGAAGAAATAATTTAGTCTTGTCTACAAAATTTTATGATTCACTTTTCAACTTTTAGATGTGCGTAACAATAAATCTGTAACTTTATATTCCACTTCTATCTTATATTTTATCTCTCCGCAGGTTTATAACACAAAACCGGACTCTAGCGGTCAACCAAATGTAACTACTCAAATATGTTCAGCTGATCAAATCACTTGTTGATCGTTTCGTTCACTCAATATTGATCATACTTCACTTTGATCTGATCACTATTAAGGAGTAGACTCGATGATAGTTCAATTAACTCGCTTGGGCAAATGCTTAGATGTTCAAAAGCATGATCAAATTATAGAGAAAAATCTAGATTCACATTCAAACTTTTCATTTTAGGCTAGAATAACTAAAATATTTCAGTGATATTAGCGATCGATAACCAAATTGGCAGGGATTTTATTGAGAGTGTCTTCAATGAAAAGTGTTTTAATTTCAATGCAGTCTACTCCAGTTTTTGAAATCACAGTATTATTACAAAGAACTGCATACATGAACATTAGGAGTCAAGCACAAACACATAAGATGAAGCTTTTGTAGAATGCTACATTTTCAAATAAATTTCGCGCTTTCAAATAAATCATACACACATACAAACATTTGTTATATATTTAGGAGCACACAAATTGATACAGTAGTTTCAGTACAAAATGTTTTTTTTTTTAAATTATCGCTTTTAGAATCTAAGGTAGTTTCAGCTTGAATCCTTCCCTGTCTGGAATGACTTTGTAATGTTAGCATGGTTCTTAGTGCAGTTTATTAAAATATAACAAGATCATAAAAACTTTAATCGCTAAATGATTATTATATGTGTCAATAATAACACGTTCTTGTTATATTTCAATACACTTTCCTATTTATTGGTAAGTAAATACAATCTTCATGTTTTTTTTAAAACCAATGCATTTCCGTATCTCAGTAAAATTTAATATTAGTGCTATATAAGTGTTAAAAACTTGCAAATTTGTTTAAATTTGAATTGTAATAATGATTTCGCTATTATGAAATCATACGTATAAACCGAGTTTATAAAAGATCCATTGTAGCAATATTTATTATTTCTGAACCTCCTCATAGAAGTAATCAAGTTATTAGAAATATCATGACATTGTTCTGTCCAGGCATTCGCATGGTTCTCGGAACTGCTGGTGGAACATGCGGAGATCTTCTGGGCGTTGTTTGGAGTGGACATGGACCGAGTGCTGACTGAGCAACCTCCTGACACCTGGGACTCATTCCCGTTGTTCCAGATCTTGAATGATTATTTGAGGACTGATGGTTAGTGGCACTATTTTAATTTAGTCGATATTTGTATAATAAAGAAATCAATCTGTGGCTGTATCGTAGGGCCGTGTATTTACATAAATACAACGTACATTGAAATAAGCTCAACGTGGCGGCACTTCCACTTTGGCACTTTGCAGTGCGCGACGTATCACAATCTTCATTCAATGTAACGAATTATTTGATCGTCTAGTCTGTTAAATTAATTTTTTGACGCAGTTTAACGATATCCTCTTATTATATTATCATTAGGTTTTTAAATTATCTCCAACTATGAAAAGAAATTTGAAAAAACAGGTCGCCAAATGAATCTCAACATCTATATCATCTTTCCCAGAAAACCTGAAAGGCGGCCGTTTCCACGAGCACTTGCGCGAGACGTTCGCCCCGCTCGTGGTGCGATACGTCGACCTGATGGAGTCTTCCATCGCGCAGTCGCTTCATAAAGGCTTCGAGAAGGAACGATGGGAGATCAAAGGGTATGACACCATTCTGATTGTATTTCTTCAGTAATGAGTTAAGTACTTGTGGCTGAAGCACTTCATGCGTTCATTTATTTAAGGTGGTACGTCACGCATGCAGCGGGAAATTCAAATTTCAAACAGTTTTTTGTCCTTGTAGTTAAGTCAGGTATTTTTTGTAATTCATCATAATGTTTACGACAATCTCATGTTATTTTTTAATATTATCATGCCATTCTGTTTACCAATAATAATACATCATGTAAAATATATTAACCTAATAACCCATTTTTAGTCAATCAAGCAACTTCTCGGGATAATATGTAAGCAACATTGTGCTCTATTCTAACTCTTAGAAGAAGACAAATTGTCGCAAACATTGTGAATCCTTACAATAATTAAACGGGCCGGGTACAAGGCCACAAATACTGTTAAAAATTTGATTTTTTTTCCCCGCATGCGTATCGTTGGCCCTTAAATACTCAACTCCTGTGTGTGTTATAATCTCCGCGTTTATCGGATATCTGCAAATGTTTTCACTTTATTGAATAACATTACTTGAAGTAAAGTACCAGTACAAGTCAAGAAAAATAAATCTATGTTTTACGTCATAAAGAGACAATTGTTTGTCGCTTTGTGAAATATGAGGATTGTTCGTACGTACTATGATGACCCTTTCAGAAACGGATGCTCAACAAGCGAGGAATTGTTCTGGAAACTTGACGCCCTGCAGTGTTTCATACGCGACTTGCACTGGCCCGAACCAGAGTTCCGCTCGCATCTCGAACAGAGGCTCAAGCTCATGGCGAGTGACATGATGGAAACCTGCATACAGAGGACCGAGGCGTCTTTCCAGGTAACATAAACTTTTACAGGTACAACTTTCCTATGTATGGAAGCTAGTATACGATAGTACATGGTAGAAATCATGATAGGAATGGATGCGTTGTGTATTACTTGCTCCATCCATCTCTACCATTCATCATCATCTCAGCCATATGAAGTCCACTGCTGGACATAGGCCACCCAAAAAATGGTATAATGGTGGTTAATAGTATCTCTACCATTATTATGTTACTATGCGACTTATAGAGAGGGCTATATTCGGAGTTTCTCTGTGAAATCAAATCAGAAATAAAGAGAGGGACCGAAAAGTTCTTAAGTGGAGAGCGCGCACCGGCAAGCGTAGTGGAAGAAGATTAGCTACAACTGGATGGACGACATCATACAAGTGGCAGGAAGACGCTGAATGTAAGCCACTTCCAACCGGTCTTTTTGGAGATCCGAGGGGAGGCTTATGTCCAGAGATAAATAAAATAAATAATAAATATTTGTGGACATTTCACACAACACCATCTAGCCCAAACTAAGCAAAGCTTGTACTATGGAACTAGATGGCTGATAGAATACATATATACTTTTTCTTGTTGTAAATATATACATATGATACATAGAAACACCCAGACACAGAACAAACATCCATGCTCATCACACAAATGTTTGCCCTGGGTGGGGATCGAATCCACGACCTACGGCACAGCAGGCAGACATACTACCAACTGAGCCACAAGGCCAGTCAAGGCCAAGATGGGCTTCTTGTGACTGAGATGATGATATGCATTGAGTTTAGGATTATTATCTTTTTGCAGTCATGGTTAAAGAAAAGCGTGACTTTCATGTCGACGGACTACATCCTGCCAGCGGAGACTTGCGCCATGGTGAATGTGGCGCTCGACGCCAAAAACCAGGCGCTCAAACTGTGTGCTGTCGAGGGAGTTGATATTGTAAGTACATATCGGTAAACGTGGCGTAGCAGGAAAAAAACTATTCATATAGACTCTTTTAATTCTTATGGCCTATTTGACCTACTTGAGTAGGCAGATAAAAATCAACGACTAGGTACCTACGCAGGAACTCTGAAGTTTATCTATCCGACCTTTATCTATAGGTATAGCAAAATGTATCATTTATAATTCGGCTGGAACAAACAACGCTTTATAGCTTGAAAAGTATTTCTAAGACATGTCATTGTTCTAAGCTAAAATTCTTATAACGTTGAAGTCAGACGCTGACGTTACGTCAGCCACAGTAGCAAATTTTATGTGCACGTCCATGTTGTGGCATGCCCTGTTTCAGTATCAATACCACTCCAAAATGGACACGCAGATCGAGGCGTGTCTGACCGCCATGTCGACCGGCATGACGACGAGGTTGTCTGCCGTTCTGGAAGCAACTCTGGCAAAAATTGCTAGATTCGACGAGGGCAGGTGAGAAAGTACCATTTCTTAATTCAAATTCAAAAATAGTTATTGCACAATAAGTAGGTACATAAACATTATAATGACAGCTCTATTTGCCAAACTAGGTGTAGTTAAACACCTGTAACCAAGTACATATATTGTATATAGTAGTAAGTGTGTTATTGCCAAGTACATTACTATTACGAAGATCATACCAAAATAAATTAAATTAAACATTAAATTCAAAGTTCGAGTTTCTAGAATATCTGTAATGAAACGTCTGCGGGTCATGGTAAAAGCTAGTGACGTGACCTCTTTGGACAAACAAACTTCTAAAACTCTATTCCTCTTTAGCTGACATCTGTTGCAAGTACAAAATTAATCTTCCATAATAAATAAAAAAAGTAAGTAGTTAAAAATACATAATTATATTAGTTTATAAAAGGAACGGACCCCGGAGTCTGTGGAGATTAATTTTGTCAAATAAGAATAAATTAAAAAAGTACAAAATTAATAAAAATTATAATATTGTGCACGCGCTAGTAATTCTACGCGCAACGTCAGCAACACAAGTCGACGTAATGGAAATCATCTCTACCTACATTGTTTTTTTTAGGGTTCCGAACCTCAATAGGAAAAAACGGAACCCTTATAGGATCACTTGTTGTCCGTCTGTCCGTCCGTCTGTCCGGGTGTCAAGACCTTTATCTCGGGAACGCGTGAGGTATCGAGTTGAAATTAAAACCATTGCAGATCCATAGTATCTTGCTGCAGAAAGAAAAATCAAATTTCTCAGTTTTCGTAAAAAAAAAGTTACAGCCGAATATGTCGTAAAAAACGCACATTTCGACACTCACAGAGGAATCAAAACCTATGGGGTACTTCCCGTTGACCTAGAACTCTGAAATTTGGCAAGAAGCATTGTGTTAGAGTCCACAGGAAAAAAACCGAAAACTGGTAATTTTTTATTTAATCACAAAAAAATTGTGTCTCTATGCAAGGAATGAGGGCTGCCTCAAACGTTCGCTCGCTCGGATCCGAGTGGGAGGCGCCGCTACTATAGCCCTTACTCGGATCCGAGTGGTGAGCAAGGAATGTGTTAAATATTTTTACGATGTATATTTTTCGGTTTATGAAGGAAAATATAAAAAAAAAATATGATTTACCCCTTTTATTTAGTTTGTACGGAACCCTCGGTGGGCGAGTCTGACTCGCACTTGTCCGGTTTTTTTTTTTTCAGTTTGATCGGCTCAATCTTGACGATCGCCAACGTTTCCGGTTCCGGGAAAGACATCGGACAGGGCTATGTCAACTTTATGAGGAACTCTATGGACCAAATACGATCTAAGGTAGGTACGGCTTTTGTTTTTATTCGAATTCCTTCCGTGCCTTCTTGCGGTGCGAATGGAGCAGATGTCACAGATTCACAGTGAAGTCACAGATTCGACTGAAATCGGTTGTTCCTCATTCCTAGGCCCTCGACTGCATCTTCGAAAATATTCAATAATTTACTTACCTACGTAACATATAAACAGACTATATGACATAGACACAGAAGAATAGGTAGAATAAAAATAAAGAGTTTGCAAATAAAGTTGTTTAAATGGCAATCTTTGGTAATCTTAACATGATAATAAATTATATAACCCCTAATTATAAACGGATGTTAAAACCATATTAACTGAATAAGGACTTGTCACGGACGGGAACTCTCACGCGCGAAAACGAATTATAGGTACCTAATACAGTAATACTGTTTAACTAAAATGCGTTTATTCAGCGTTTTTATGACGGCAGTGCTATGTGACAAGATTAGCTAAGTGACATCATTCTAAATTTAATATACTTAGGTCCCAAAGATGGCAGATCATTTATTTGCCTCGTTGCCTCGCAGTTTTAATTACCTATTTGTTTTGAACAACGCAGGTGACAGATGAGCTATGGATCCTCCAGCTGTTCGAACACTGGTACGGGATCCAAGTGAACATGATCAGCGTGTGGCTCGCGGAGCGGCCCGCGCTGCACTACCAGCAGGTGGCCTGCCTCTCTATCATACTGAAGGTGAGCTTGACGGATGGAACCTGCATGTTCGTGCACTGCAGTGTCTCCATATCTAAATTAAGAATTACCGTATTGCAAGGGTAAAAATACCGTGTTTCTAGGCAAAATTACCGTGAATCTCATAAAAGAGTACCGTGTAAATTACCGTGTAAAATGTTGCAAAAGAAAAATTAGCTTTAAATTAACGATTATTCTAAAATAAAGCTAGAACTTAAAACAACTTTTGGATTTAAATGCTTACAACGTATTTGTAACACGTAAGTAGGTACATAGAAGAAAGAAAACAACTTTTTTTACGTGATTCACTCGTCGTACTACCAAATTTCACTCCTCCCACTATTTAAATAAGAACGGGAATAGATTGCCAAGGCTTGTTGGTGGTGATTCACTTATGTGTGTGTGGAGATAGACGTTCAAATAATATTGAGGGATTCCCCGGGACTTCATGGCAATAGGACCAGTATTGTCATTACTGTTGGCCGACTGAGATTCGTTTTACGCAGTACATAATTAAATATTTACAACAACTTTATTTGTAATGGTAATACGGGCAATACGGTGATATATGACACGGTCACGGTAGTGTACTATTACTTTGACGGTAGATAAAGACCTAATTACGGTGCATCTACGGTAATTACCGTGTATATGGAGACACTGGTGCACTGGCAATTTAACCATCGCTCTGTACAACTTGGAAATGCTAAATAAATATAGAAACGGAAAAAATAAATATTTTTGGTATTCAGTTTTAATTATAAATATTCAAAATTATTTTATAACTGTCTCGAAATAGTCAATTATACAAATATTTTGCTATAGTGTAGTCCAATTATTTTCTACTGCTCATAAATAGATACTTACTTAATGGATGCAACTCTGAAGGCACAACTAAACTTATTAAAATTCTTAAAATCACAACATTCAAAAAAGGAACAAAATGTGTATGAGAATAACATAAATTCATAGTCACAGTTAAAGCCTCAAGTAGTCATTTTCGAGCTAAAGTCTGGCCTCAGTTAAGCGGTGGTAAATTTACTACAAGCTCCTAGAGTTTTGCATACAACGTGAAAAGATACTTTTCACCACATCAATTTCACTTGCCTACCCTATACCTAGATCGAACACGTAATAAATAAAATGTTACTATTTTTACGTCATTAAACTTCGAAATAACTGTAAATATAAGAAAATAATACTTATCAATGACATTTTTCTAAAACGTTCTCACTTTCCTTCCCGCCAAAAGACCTGCTTAGAACTCTTCTTTGTCAATGACAAATTGGATTTCCTTTTACTACCGCTGCATTATTTTTTGGATAACAACAATAAACATTTACCCCATTTTTCGGTAACGATTTTTTATTAGACAACCAACAAGAAAAGCACCAATCTTTTAAATCTGCGCATTTTTTATTTCTTTCTTTTCTTTCACATACGCACTTTCATAGCATTATTTATTAAGAGCTTAAAACACCTTAACGAATCAAGAAAAATAAATCTGGTTTCATTGGTATATTCCAGAAAATGTACAGCGACTTCGAGCTACAGGGTGTGATCGACGACAAGTTAAATTCGAAAACATATCAAGCGCTCGCTTCCAGGATGCACACCGAAGAGGCCACATGCAGCCTGCTACTCACACAACAAGAGTCAGGGTTACATTTTGTCTACATTAATCTTACAATTATCGTTCATGCGAATGGCTGTTCGTTCTATCATGTACCTAAACAAAATAGGCAATAATGAGGTCAAGGAAAGGAAATCAATTTAGTTTTTATTAAATGTAGACCTTTTCTTTATTGTAAAAATAACCGAAAAAATTGGGCAGTTAGACAGAGAATTACCTAATTTAATAATTAAATAGTTTTCAATATTAAGGTTTAGCAGTTTCTATAAATAATGTTAATAATAGGATATATAATATTTCTGTGTTATTTTGCAACCCAGGGGCGGTGATGATGGTTCCGAAGAAGGCCCAAGAGGCAAGTCCAAATTGGAATCACTCACGGAAGAAGCCAAGTTAGGAAATGTTACCGCAGTCGTCGGAAAGGTAAGTATTTTTAAGTTTCTGAACGATGCCGTTATGAGAAAATATAATTCCATTATGACGAATAAAAAATCCACATATTATTCATAATTTTTTATAATGTATAACCTAACATCTGTCTTCCCGTAACAATGTATTTAACAATAGTTAGTAAAATTGACAAAGGTCTGTGTCCTTTGTCTGTTGAGCTAAAAATTAAATTAAATAAAAAAAAACCTAACATCTGTACGCAAAATATTAAATATTGTTTCAGAATTTCGCTAATATGTATTGTTTCATATCTTTAGGTTGGCAACATGTTCGGTCGTGGCATCGGCGAATTATCAACAAAATTAGGCGGTGCATCATCTTGGTTTTAGCATTACAAAAATGATAATAATTCACATTTCACAACACATACCGTCTTTATGTATATTACTACGAGGTGATGAAGTTTTTGAAACTTTTTGCTAATGCATCATGGTATTTTTGTTTTAGTTTATGATACCTAATAAATTAACACATTAGTGATTAGGCTATTCGCTTAAATTTTAGTACCTAGGCACATTATCCGATTACAATGAGACATATTATTTTGGCTAAACACGGTATCGGTTACAGTATTATATTCAAAGTGGTGAGTACCATATATCTTATCCAGTATTGCTTGGTGGGTCATCTTGGCGAGGGCATTATACCGTGTCCTCTGATCTTTTAGTTCGATAATGACCATGTTGAAGGATATAATTATCTCATAAAATTAAAGTAATTAAAGATGCATTAACAAAAAGTTTTAACTATTCTGTGATGAAGAATGTAAACCTTGTAAGTCCAAATAGGTAGCCATTTTAACATGTATCGAGAAAACAAAATGGCGCAATCATACCAAACTTTGACTGCAACACTAGACACTAAACACATTAGAGTGACGCTATTTAGAAAATAGATATATTTTTTTAATTTTAATTTACTTTTAAAATATTTGTATTCTTAAAGTAAATAAACGTAAAATGTTACCATAATTTAACCTTTCGACGATGGTTCACAAAATTTAGATGCTAATAGATTGTGGAAAACACAATAGGCACGTTTCGCCTCAAGGCCGGTATCCGTTATATTTCAATCTATCCTTAAAAAAATATTTTAGCTAAATATTTAACTATAGCTGCCAGTGTGTACCTATTGTCTTTTGTTGCAGTTAGAACTCGGTGTTCATGATAGGAATTAATATAGGTGGCCAGTTAACGCATAGCTTAGAATGATTAACTAGTAAGGACTAGATTTTATTTTATAAAGCTTTATGTACAGTTATCATTCGTTTATTGGGCATGTATTAGATGTGTATAATAAGGAGTAGTATTTGATATCACGATTAAATAATAATAATAAAAAATGTATTTACGAAAAGCATACATAAACCCAATGCTACAATAAAAATACATATCGCTTTGGCAAGACAAAATAAAATAAAATATTTATTTTGTGTTATAAATTACTATCGCGATGGTACATAATATAAAGTTTATTTTCAAAACGTTGAATGAATTTAAGTGGGAGATGGTTAAATACTTTTTCTATTAGAAATATAATGTTATGTTTGAAACTCTTTAATCTTGTTATCAACTTCTACGTAATCTTATACAAAAAAACTACAACTTTACGATAATTTTCAATTTTTCTTTAATATCACATGGTACGAAATCAACGCAGTCTCTAAGCCTAAGAAGGTAAATATTTTTCTAATCTATAAATACGTCTGTTTTATTAGCAATCAGAAACGCACGTCTATGCATTATTATAAAAACGCAAAATGGTGCGCAACGATTAATTTATTTTTCGAACTCAAATATTGCCATAATAGTGATTCCTATTTATTTGGGTTAAAGCGTTTGTTTTTTATAAGAATGCATATTTGTACTTCATTAGCTACTTTTTGCTAATATCATTCTTCTATAATAACATTTTATTGCTCTATAGGTCCTAATCTAGAGACACTTTTAACTATTAAAAAATAATAACTATTTATAAAAATATTATAATAGTTATTTATTGTTATCAAAATAATTATTCTTCTACGCTAAATACCTTACAAATTTTCGAACTAGGAAATATTAAAAGTCTTAGATAAACCTTTTGAGGATAAAAGCGATTAGTCGCTAAGCTAAATCGCCTTAAGAAGTCTTGTTGGAAATGGCTTGAAATTTTATTTAAATAAATTTAGTTTATATTAATATTTCAGTTTTGACACACTTTAAACTTTGACACATTTCTATAATACTTTTTTGAGATTATATTTTTCGCAACTTGTACTTTTGGATTTGATTTGATTCATACATTGTAAACATATGAGTTTTTTTAATAACACAAAAGAAAAATTTAAAACAACCCATAAAAGAACGATGTCGTATTATCCAAAGTGAATATTATAAGCACACACCTACTTATGTAATCAACCAACTTAAATCACAAAATTATTCAGTATAATACGATATTAAAAAGATGATTGAATTTGTACTTACGAAAAATAAAATAACTGACACCACACATGATAATGTAATCTCGTTAAACACATTGTTAAGGATTGTATGATAAAGGATCGTAATAAGTAGTAGGTACTCTCAAGTGTAATTAGACAATCAAATATACACGCATTGTAGATTCACATTTACTGATATGTGCTTAAGGTGATTTTTCTCATATAATTTTATTTAACTACTATTAAAGTATTTTTGAACAAACTAAAATTTATGAATTTATAAAAAAAATAAGTATTTTTTGTCCCAGCATCCCCAGCGCCTGAAATGAGGTAAAATTTAAAAAGTTATGTGTTTTTTATTGTATTCTTTCCAACAAAATAGAGAATAGGAAATTTAAAGTAACTGAAAATACTGAGTTTTATGTATATATTACAAGTTAAAAACTAAATCATTCGCAAAAATATTGCAAGCTGTTTTTTAACATAATTCAAAGTTTAAAATAAGGTAATATAGTAAATACTTAAAAAGTTCAGTTTTAGTATTTCAGGATTTATAATTACTTTTAATTTCCTATTCTCAATTATGTGGAATTAATTAAACAAAACCATAACAGTACCTAACTTTTAAATTTTTTGCGTGAGTAATCCAGCCAATGATTTGTCACTTTTTAGATATTTAAATATAATTTTATTTCATTAGTGCAAAAAACATGTAAAATGTCTTATTTTATTATTTTACTTTAAATGCGAAATAAATAATATATTTTTGCATCATAAAATTAAGTTTTAGCAAGTGTAACTATGTTAAAAAACTTATGTTAGTGCCTTTATTTTAAAATATTTTATTTCAATTGTTTTCCAAAGTTTCACTTTAATCCATTAAAATTAACAATCACTATTTCGGTCTCATTGATTTCAGAAGCTCATTAGAATGTAAAAGTCAGATTTGGTAGAATTAAGTGCATTAAGAGCCGACTGAAATCGAATAGAATGCTTGTGTATAATTTTGCAATAGAAACTTACGATGGCGACAAAATTCAAAATTAATACGTGCCTATATTCACTGCTGGTATCAAGTAGGTATTCGTAAATATTTTATTTCAACAGCGCCATTGTAAGTTTGGGAAAAGCTTTGAAAATGCCATCGAGTGCATCGCGATTGTAAGGGATACAATAAAAATATTTACAATAAAAATGTTTACTGTTCCTATAGTGTTTTATTTTTAACTATTATTAGCTGTGCCCAGCGGTTTGACTCGTGTAATGATGGAAAATGGTAGTCCTGATGATAAAAGGTAGGTAGTAGGTTTGTAATTTTTATAACGATCGGCTTGAGCGCGAAACGGAAATAAATAGACTGAGAGACAGAATTATTTTCGCTTTTATATTAAATTTTAGTTAGAATGTTAGGGCTTACATATTATTTTAAAGCAAATTTAAGCATCCAACTACATATCTCCTGTTGAAAAATTTACAGCAAACATATGTATGAAGGTGCTTGTATCAGAATTTGAACCAACTAACTATAATAGTTTTTTTTTAAATCGATAGAAGCGACTAAAAGTTTAAAACGTTATATTAATTGTATTTTTGTATTCATAGTAGTCGGATAAAATATAGTAAGAATTTAACAAAAACAAAGCAGCTTTTTTACATTTTCAAGAAAATATGAATATTTTTTGAGAAACTAAAAAATCTTATTCGTATAAAGCCGCTTTGACTCCACTTTCATTGTGCGTACCGCCTAATTGTGGAATGCGCTCCCTGAATGGGTCTTTCCGACTGTATATAATCTAGGCGTCTTCAAATCGAGAGTGATTAGGTTTCTTCTAGGCAAGTGCGCTATATCGTAGACCATAACTGACGCTTAACACCAGGTGAGTTGACGGTCAAGCGCAAGCCTATTTTCGAATAATTAAAAAAAGCTATGCCTGTAGACAGGCATGTTGGCTGTTGGGCTGTAAAAATTAATTCATTGTGTTTATTTTATACGGAAACGATACGATACTACAGAAACTCTAGTGGCATTGAAAGATTAGTTGATATAATATATTATTATGATAGATAATGTAAACTTCACTCCCTCTCCTCTCGAACATGGGATGAAACTCTTCAACAAATCTGGAAATGCTCGTCGTGGGACAATTTTTTATAATGATTCTCGTGGTAGATATTTGAACGAAATTATAACACGAAAACACGTCGAACCTTACCAGAATGAAGATATATTTTTTCTAATTTTTTTGAAAGACATGTAGTTAAGTATGTAAAAACTTTACTTACAATTAAAACAACTGAATTAAACGAATTATGCCGGATTACTTGAAGTACCTTATCATGCTACTAAGGTTGCCTGAGATATGGTTTTTAGAGATGGTTTTAACATTTTCGTTAAAAATGTTTTTTTATTTTATTTATCTGTTTAAGTACTGACATGAAAAACTTGCATTAGTTTGTACGAAAACGATACAAGTATATAATTAATACTTAGCGATATCAGTCCAAGTTCTTGTGCTGCACAGGATTGGAATTCTTCACTACTATCTCTTCTTCCTGAGAACTACAATCTTGAAAATTTTAAGAGTGATATATCTTCTAGATCTACGAGCATCATCCTCGGCTACACCGTTGTATAACATCAGGCAAGTTGGTGGTCAATCGTAGATCCAACTAACATAAAAAAGACTTAGAATGCATACAGCGAAATAGCTCTACCATCATAACCATGAACTAGTTAGTAAGTAATAGTTAATTACATCTCGGCATTTGAATCTCTCTAACCGGATTCAATATTAATACCGAGAAGACTAAACAAAAAATAAATAACTTTTTGTTGGAAGTAAGGTTGTAAGATGCTGAGCATGTGAAATTAATCCTGGGTACCGAAACACCGGTGTAATATTTTCAATATTTGGTTATTTAATGGTCAAGTAAAAGCCTGTCATTGCACAAAAAAAGAACAAGCAAAGGTCCAAGGAACATGAATTACGAAAGGCAGTAAACTAATAAAGGATAATGATGATTATAATAATTACCTACTAGTTATTACTGGAATGTGCGTTCATATTATAATATTATTATTTATAATAGTAGCCGGTACCAATCAACGCATAAAATACTATTCTTACACTCTCTCAGTGAATGCGATTACGACCGCTCTGGATTGCAATGCGTGCCAACAGGCATTTTTGAATAATGGCCTATTTTTAGGAACCGCTAATAATAATTACGAAAGGTAACGTGAACCTCTCAGCTGACGAAGTTTGCCGCTAGGTGGACATTACGTTTCTTGTGTTGGTCACACAGGCATGCCACACTAGCCACTATATCAGTAGATTAATTCTCAGACTAAGCAAAAATTGTACACATTAGTGACAATTATAATTAATTAGTTCTTTGACACAGCACTTAATTTGTTAGATTTTAAATAAATAAAGTTTGTATTAAAAAAGTAGGGAAAATATTTTCATATGCGCTTGCAACACCGAGTTAAAGTTTGACATTTTGCAGTGAAGTAGTGAGCGTAGTGAACGTGTGTGTTGTTTTTTGAAGAAATTATACTTTTTATGTTGTGATTGCGAGAAAAACGTAAGTTTTTAACATAAAGTTTTAGTTAACTGCATGTTTATTTCATCTAGACAATTGTATGAAACACGATATATGTTTGAAAACTTGATACGTTCCCGGAAACGTATGTTACGCGGTTCTTTATTTTTATGAAAGAAGAAAAAAATGAGAATAAAACCTTTGTGGAAGATATCATCTGCGCATTCCAATGTTATTACGTCCGCGGGGTCGTAGAACTGTCCTTACTCGAATTTGGCGCAAATAATAGTTTTTAAAGTGAATTTCTTTCATACTTCTCAATCTTAAAATAGCTGAATGATTAGCCAACTCTTGACTGCAATGACTCAATAGAAATATGTGTTAGAAGGTGATGGTCAGGTGCCCGAAATGAGTTACCTTAGCCTAAATAGTTTGTAAAAAAAATGTGTACTCAATGACATTAATAATTTTTCTTCTTTAATTTTCAAGTCCAACTAGATTCACACTAATGACCATTTTGTTTGCTGATAGGTAATTAGTGAGATGTTATTCTTTAAACTACACTAGTCACAGATTGTTTTTCTATTTTCCTACATATTTATTATTATTATTTTTTTTATTAGTATTTTAAGATCATTGATGTAATTCATAAGACACAGTTAACAATAAATAAAATCTGAATCTGACATGCTATTATATCCATAAGACAAATGAAAGTTCCTATAACTAACCACAAAACATAATATGTAATACTACATATGTACTTAACTTATGTATTGTACCATTGTTAAGTACCTACCTAGTTTTGTAAACAGTATTGAATATGACAGCTGTTGAGTAGGTAATAGTACTGTTTGCTTAGAAATTATAGTTAAGTACTTAAACTTTCTAGTTATTTTAGTGAACTTAAATCATATCATAGTGTTTTTTATAATGAACTAGACCCGTGGTTGACCTTAACTTCACTAGACTGGGAGTACTGTAGATGACACTTTTTTCTTAAGTATGATGGGTTTGCACTTGTTTGGGAAGGATGATGCCGAGAGATCATTCCGTGTCTGCTGTTCCCACAAGGTGGAGAGCAGAATTACTTGGTGCTGAGTGAAATTTCCTCCAGTATCAGTAGATTTCAGACTCAGGCAGAAAAATGTCCTCATCACAGGATGAATGACTTTTTTAAAGTAGGGAAACACATTTGGGCATGCCCATCTCGCTTAACACGAGAGTGGTGCCCCTACTGGCTAAAACTCCACAGTTCAAAAAGTGTAATTTTGTATTGAAAACCAAACTAGTGAACTGATTTTAATAGAATTGATTTCTATGGGATCACCTCTGAAGTATGACCTATCAAACAAAAAAAATTATCAAAATCAATTCACAATTGATGAAATAGGTAATCATTTAACAAACATGCAAAAAAATGTACATTCAATCCTCCTATTTAAAATTAATTTTAAATTAATATGTACATATTAATATTTGTGGACATTTCACACAACACCATCTAGCCCAAACTAAGCAAAGCTTGTACTATGGAACTAGTAGATGGTTCATAGAATACATATATACATAGTTTTTTTGTAAATATGAAAGTACATATTATGATACATAGAAACACCCAGACACAGAACAAACATCCAAAAAATTGGTTCCAAAAATTTAAAATAGTGATGTCATACTAAATTATCCTAATACCAAATGAAATTACTGTTTGTCCACACTATCTGCACAAATACTTGGACGGTGAGTGGTGAGATAATGTTTAACTCATTAGAAAATACTTTCTGGATCACATGTGGGTACCTGGTAGATAAACAGGTGCTTACGATGCCCTTACATTATATATTTCTTGTAATATTAAATGACAGGGGATCTAAACCTATTTTGTAACCAAATTCCAAAAAGAAGGAGGATGATTCTTTTTTGTGTGGTAGGCCATACTTCAGAGGTGGTCCCATACAAATTTTATCAAAATCAATTCAGTACTGTGGTTGTTATAACAATATAACTGGAAAAATGTCTTCCAAGTAAACAAATTGCATATTTTGAAGTCGGGTTTTTCAGTTTTTTAATCTATAATTATTTCAAATTCATAATCCATTTATTTCAAGTTAGTTGTACCCATAGAATAATAAATTATATTAAAATCATACAGAAAATCACAATCATATAATTAAAATACAAAAACATGTCAATAATATAGTAAAAAAATTAAAAATATGTACTTATTTCATAAATTATCACCTAAAAATTAAAATAAAATAGTTAATATTCCATAGTCAAAATAAAATATAGTTAATAATTCAGAATATAAATAAAATATAAAAATACGTCATAAAAATAAGTGTCCGATTCAATGAGGTAGATGCTATAGTATTTCCTCTCCGGCATTGACACTGGTACATGTTTCTGGCAACAATGCCGGAGGTAGACACAATGTAACCTCGTCGCAATCATTTTCAGAATAGTGTTAAGGCCCCACTACCCCACAAAATATCTATAATTAAAGAATTTTAATAGTTATAAAAGATAATCATCACCTCAGCCATAAGAAGTCCACTGCGGTTTCCATCCAGCGTCGTCTTGCCATTTGTTTTAGGTCATCTGTCCATCTCGTGGCGTTTAAAAGCCAAATCACTATAATAGGTATAAAAAAGTGGTCTTGCATTGCAATAGGCTTGCGCTTGACCGCTAGCTCGCCTGATGTTGAACGACGCTGCGGTTCACAGTAGCGTGCTTTTCTATATGAAATGTATCCATTCGTGATTTGAAGATACCCAGGTTATATCCGTTTATCCGTCCATAAACTCGAAAAACGTAACCCTCCTTTTTGTGCAATCGGGTAAAAACACATCTTTGGGCATCTCTGGCTGCACTTCATCTTTCTACTCAACTTGTCTTATAAACAGATGTTTATAAGGTCAGATGACCTTCGCAATTATTCCCTCGAAATCTCCAAATAACCCAACGACTTTGGAAATAACATTGAAATCATACGAGCTCAGTAAACAAACGTCCAACCGCTGCCAACAACTAAATGATGGTCTAAAGATGTTTCAAGCTAATATTTAGTTTGGATGAATCTGCAACTTTGTGAAGGTTTGCTTTATTTATTGAAAAGGCTATAACCTCTCCCTTCCGTCGTCTTTATGCAAGTCGTTAAGAGTGGGAAGAATGGGTAATCCTTTATCTAGGAAGAAGAAGAAGCCATCAAAACTATTCAAGAATTTGTATCAAGCCCCATATAAGGCCTCAAAAACCATGGTTGGAATTGTTGGCTAGCAAAAATTACTACTGAACATTCACAGTCGATTATTTTGTATGTTTTTACCTGACTGCGTAAGAAGGAGGGTTATGTTTTTCTAGTGTATGTATGTAGGTATGTTTCTATTTGAGCGCTTACGTTCTAAACAGCTTGACCGATTTTCATGTGCGAGGTGTCGTTAGATTCGTCTTTTCTGTACACACAAAACAGCGTATCAGGCGTAACAAAATCGTAAGTTAGACTAAATTATTATGAAGAATAAAGACTGCAAAAACCGCTTTTCTGCAGTCGGGTATTCTGTTTTTCCTTTAATATAGATACTTGCTAGTCAATTGTTTTTCTTCTGGGTAGTTAGCATACATTATTTGATTCCAAAGAGCTATTATTACTTATAAACTCAAAGAGTACCGTAATGAATTTTGCTCTAGATTTTGTGTCTATTCAATCTTTTGCTGAAATAAAGTGGTACTGAACGTAGCATAATGGAATTGACCGTTAGAATTAATGTTGCCAAATTAGTGAATGTACAAAAACCGTGGAAAAATCTGTGGCCGTAGCTTGGTGGGAATTTTAAGTGCACTGGTACTTATATAGCTGTCATCTTTAAATATAAAAAAAAAAACCGGTCTGAGGTAGTCAGATTGTTATTTTTTTTTCTCGTGCAAGTCAGATATATAAAAACATACAAACAATCTTGTATTATGCACATATCTTCGGTAATAATAGTAAAAAAATAAATGAATCGCAGATTAAAAAATGCGCAATTTTGTTTTAAAAACCAAATTCACCCGATTTTGTTAAAATTTCTGTGGGGATAATCTGAAAGTAGCTATATCCTTTTAGACATTTTTTTTAAATGGGTTATAAATGACGGAGTTATGCGACAACAAAAAAAAAAGTTGAATTGTTAACCTTTTTTTTTGGAGTCGGTAAAGAACATTTAATCAAAGCTATTCTTTATTAAATTCGACATAGCTGAATCACGCTGAAGTAACAAATTATATCATCATCATCATCTCAGCCATAAGAAGTCCACTGCTGGACACAGGCCTCCCCCATGGATTTCCAAAAAGACCGATTGTCGCACGGCTTGCATCCAGCGTCTTCCCGCCACTTGTATGAGGTCATCTGTCCATCTCGTGGCTGGTCTTCCTACGCTGCGCTTGCTGGCTTTGCTTTAAAAATGATATGTATTGTTCCAATCCCGATATACTCTAATACTTCTAGATACAGTTAATTTCTAGACATTATGTAGATAATCATTGTCTGCCGTCTATTCTGCACAATTCTTTGTAGAGCGGTTAGGGATGAGTCGCTCATACTTTTCCACATTTTAGGGTTCCGTAGCAAACATGATAACATGAACAGGAAAGGGAGACGACGTCTGATAGAGTGCAGGGGGAAAAGGAAATTTTCTGTGCCAACCTCAAAATTATTTTGTAATTAAATAAGTATTAATAATTTATAAGTATTATAATAAAGTAGTTATACATTAATAAGTATTAAATAACGATGATGATAGTGATGTGCACTACGGAACCCTACACGGTGCGTGGCTCGACACGCACTTGACCATTATTTTTCGACCGGAAATCTTAGGTACACAAATCTCTTTGGTTCAGATCTCATCAGAAGCACCTTCCATTGTAGACCGCAACATTGGACAAGTTGGTGGTTGACAATCACGGACAAATATCATTGAATATAATAACTCAACCATAAAAAAATCCACTGTTGGACATATGCTTACCACATGGATTTCCAAAAAGACCGATTGTCGCGCGGCTTGCATCCAGCGTCTTCCCGCCACTTGTACGAGGTCATCTGTCCATCTCGTGGCTGGTCTTCCTACGCTGCGCTTGCCGGTGCGTGGTCTCATTCGAGAAGTTTTCGACGAATATAATTTATTCTAGTTTAAAATAACTGAAATAACCTACTTCAAAATACGCAATTTCGTTTACTTTGAATGACTTTTTAATTATTTTGTTTTAAAAACCAAACGACTGAAGCTATTTTGATAACATTTCCATGAGACCAATCTGAAAGAACATCCTTTCAAATAATTTCCCAAATCGGTTAGAAAACGACGAAGTTATGAGGTAACAAACATAAACAAATACAATGGAATTGATAACATCCCCATTTCACTACAGTACTAGCAGAAAGTCGGCAAATTACCACCCATTTCTCGCTGAAATGCCAAAAAGCCGTACTCGGCGATATCGATCCACATTCTTGTTGCGTACTGCACAAGAATGGAATTCTTTGCCGTCATCTCTGTTTCCTGAGACCTACATAAATAAATTTCTATGTCTATGTCTACAATCTTGGAATTTTCAAGGCTAGAGTGAATAGATATCTTCTAGATCGACGAGCTCCACGGCCAAACCGTCGTTTAACATCAGGCGAGTTGGTGGTCAATCGCAGATCAATCTTGAATAAAAAATAAATCTTTAATAAAAACCGGCCAATTACGAGTTTGACTACCGAGGCTTCCGTATTCCACTAGTCCACTCACTAATCCAGTTTAGGTTAGCCCATGACGTGTTACGATTTATTTATATGTTATATGGTAACCCTACAGCAAAGACAATTGGCTTGATTGGAAACCGTGATTCAATTAAGGCCAACGTTACAAACTGTAGGTACATTTGTTGTCGTACGTTATGTAAACATTGTACGATGGCATAAATCAACTGAGCGTCGATAAGAACCGCTTGGCGTTTCACTGTTGCGTTACGACAAAAACAAAAGGATTTGGGAATGATTTTTTTAGCGCACACTTATCTGTGATTTCCAAAAGGTTAAAAAGTTAAAGTTAAAGTAAAAAAAAATGAATATGTTGCAAAAACGCATATTTCGACACTCGCAAGGGAATCAAAATCTATGGGGTACGGCCCGTTGAAGCGAAGACAAAGGCTGTAGGCTGTCATATAGAAACATACATTACATATATATACATATATACGTATACACTCGAAAAACATTACCCTCCTTTTTACGCAGTCGTTTAAAAATACAACCCATTAAAAACCTCCTGCATTTCGAAGTCGGGTAATGAATTATCTCCAAGTACACGGCAGCAGTTTCCATTCATAACGCGGCGTTTCGAATCGTAATGAAACACGTAAACGGCCGACGGAAATAAAGCGCCAACTGCACACGATACTTTCACGTAGATTTTACACGGGCGTGAGTTTTATTATAGTCTCATTCTGATCGTAGATTGCGAACGATTTTTTAACCTACTGCAAAAAAGGACGAGGTTATCAATTCGTAGCGTAAGTCAATTTTATACATAAAACAACATTTTTGTGTTAATAATTTCTTAATATTTTTTATGTGTCTGAAAATCAATATGGATCAAAATGAACTTTTTGTCGAATATTTGTGATGTTGTTTTACACGATTTTTTTTTATAAGTTCATGCAGTCATTTTATATCTTCAAAAACCGGACAAGTACGAGTCAGACTCGTCAACTGAGGATTCCGTGCAAACTAGTAAATAAAAGAGGGATTTATATAATATTTTCGTTCATAAACCTAAAATATACGTCATAAAAATATTTAAATACCAGTTTTAGCTTGTGCTAATGAAGCTCTTTCATATGATACCCCACATGATATGGTTAAAGCACTTTAAAATTTGGACCCCCCTTCCTTGCATAGAGACCCTATTTTTGTGATTAAATTAAAAATGTTCATATTTTTTTACTTTAGATATGTGTACTACAAATATGACAATGCTTCTTGCCAAATATCCCAGTTATAGGTCAACGAGATACTCCATTTAGTTAATGTACATTTCCAATCGCATAAAAATCGAATAATGTACAGGAGTAGAAATCAATCTGTTCGCAAAACGAAAGTGAAATCAAGCAATCTGATTTTTAGTATATCAACCGTGAAATGAATTAGTTTCTTCGTTCCTAGCCGTCAGACAGAAAAAAATATAAGCGATATACGTATAATTGTAATTGTATTCTGGCCTTGTGGCTCAGTTGGTAGTGTGTTTGAGTCTACCTGCTGAACTGAAAGGTCGTGGGTTCGATCCCCACCCAGGGCAAACATTTGTGTGATGAGCATGGATGTTTGTTCTGTGTCTGGGTGTTTCTATGTATCATATGTATATATTTACAAAAAAAAAGTATATTTATGTATTCTATCAGCCATCTAGTTCCATAGTACAAGCTTTGCTTAGTTTGGGCTAGATGGCGTTGTGGGAAATGTCCACAAATATTTATTTATTTATTTAATTATATCATACTAACTGCACCGCGGATACAACCGCGTAGTGATGAGAAACGATGATGATGATGATGATAAATTTGACTGGTCTCGCAGCTCAGTTTTAGTGTCTGCCTGCTAAACCGTTGGTCGTGGGTTCGATCCCCACCCAGGGCTAATATTTATGTGATGAGCATGGTGTTTGTTCTGTGTGTGGGTGTATCTATGTATCATAAGTATATATTTACAAAAAAAGGTTGTCTGTAAAGTCGGTTTACGGACGATAATTTTACGTGATAACGTCATGATACGAAAATGCGTCACGAGCCGAACGCTTAGGCCGATCGTGCCTCTCTATCGCTTATTCTGCGCTCTCGCTTGCACGCTCGGCTCAAGCGGAACGTGACAATGAGTCATGCTTTTTCGTGCGTGCAGCCGGCGTTCTTCGATTTATAAGACGTTATCACGTCAAAATACTCATATATGTATTTTATCAGCCATTTAGTTCCATAGTACATGCTTGCTTTGGACTAGATAGTGTTGTGTGAAATGTCCACCAATATTTATATTTATTTGTACGTCGTGTTTGGTCGAATTAATTTATTTATATTTTCATTTCAAATACTACTTGCTAGATCGAAACGACTTGTGCCAGAGATCTGAGGATATATTTACTTTTGATATTAGTTACAGTTGAACTAAAAATTAGGAGCTTATACAAATATTTTATAATTATATTGCTACGAAGAAATAACATATTTTTCCCATACAATTTATTTTAATAGCAATATACAATTATTATTAGTATACTGCTCAAACTGTAAGATGAACGTGAGACTGCAAAAACTTCTATTCTGCAGTCGGGTAATATACCCGACTGTTTTCCTCATTCCTCTTAATATAGACACTTGTGTTATATTATAAATACAAATAGTTTTATTGTTTACTTTAAACAATATTACAATTATAAGTGTGTTAACTAGATATTCTGTGTCATAAATGATAAGAACCACAGAATATTTTTTGAAGACAAAAGTTTGCTGTAACGTATTTTGTAGACTTCAAAAATGTCTCTTACTTAGTTGGGTATTTTATTTTTCTTGGTACTTGTTCTCATAATATTTTTATTATTTCAGCAATCTTTATTTCATAATTCGTTTGGATCCAGCATGCCACCAAGATATATTAAATTTATAATATTTTTGATTTGCTTATTGTAGAGATGGGATCGTGCCAAGTTATTTTAACTGTTATAAACACCACAGGTGTATTTGCTTCATGGTATTTGATCACAGACATAGTAGATGGAGCATGCGACTTCATTTATATGAAAACTTTGCGCGTCACATTTTAGGTGCCGACTGTGACGTCACATAAACGATTTTGTGATGGAATGTTCCATCCGCGCGAAATCTATTCAACCCAATGCATCCGCGCGCTTGTTCGCTAGTAACTAGTTGACAAAATATCGAATCGGAAGTATATATCACCTGAAATTATATAAATCTTGGTTGGCAATTGCGATTTTTATCGTAATTATTGACACGCTAGGTACATACATTTGGGGTATCTATAGAAGTCTATGGTAAAAAGATTTCTTCTAGCCAAGCGTACTCCATCGTAGACCGCAACTTATAATATACTCAAGGCAGCGTATTGTAACAGAAAAATAAGCAAAAATCTAACACTATATGACTAGATATTTGATATTTCAATACAGTGTACCGCAAGGTGGATTCGTCACGTTTCGTTCCAGTTATAAACGTTTTTGCCAACAGCTGTTTACAGCATTTTCTTGACGCAGATTTTATCTGAGTCTTGCATTCCATCTCGAAAGCTTTGCTAAATATTTATCTTGATAGAAATTACATTTTCTTGGCTCGGGTGTATTTTTTACTTGAATATCTGTAAATCAGGTTCATTGGAAGAGGTATTGCGCTCTGTAGCCGTGCTAATTCGAAAGGTCATCGATCTCATTATCTAAGCTTGAAGTATATGGGATCCTGAAACCACATTTTTTTTTATATTAGACAATAGATTTTACTGTGGCAAAAAATTCTTTTATAATATTTATATAATTAGTTTTTTATTTATATATTTTACTTTTTTTCTATGTATTTTTTTATCGGCAAGTGCCTTTATTAACTACAACAAAACAATATACAAAGTACACATACTTAACTAACTAAATACTACACAAAAAGCTAATCGATTACTCCCAGACCGATAAAGGTCTAAAGACAAAATTATTACTATTTGACTTAAACTAAGTTTTAGCCACAAGCCGGCACCAGCTCAGCATGGTGACGGCAATTGTTAATGATTTGTTCAATGTTCAAAAAAACATGGCTGTTTGATCTGTGTCTGGGTGTTTCTATGTATCCTATGTAATGTATAAAAAAAAAAGTATTTTATGAGCCATCTAGTTTCCATAGTACAAGCTTTGCTTAGTTTGGGTTAGATGGTGTATGAAATGCCCACCAATATTTATTTATTTATTTCATCATCATCGCCGTTTTTCGTAGATTAATAATATGCATGAATAAAACCGGCCAAGTGCGAGTCGAACTCGTGCACGAAGGGTTCCTTACCAATATCTATAAAAACGAGCAAAAAAAATACGTTTGTTGTATGGGAGCCCCCTTAAATATTTAATTTATTCTATTTTTTAGAATTTGTTGTTATAGTGGCAATTTTGGCATTTCAGCTGTCTAACTATCACGGTTCATGAGAATACAGCCTGGTGACAGACGGATAGACAGACAGACAGCGGAGTCTTAGTAATAGGGTCCCGTTTTACCCATTGGGTACGGAACCCTAAAAAGTCTTCCTTCATAGGACGTTGGTAATCGGGTGCGCCAAAATTGATCGTTACATTATTTAAAATTATCTTCAAAGTTCACATTCATCTTTCCAAACTGGTTGTGATTTACGTGCCAAAGACTAGTAGACTTTGTAACGGGTGATTCAGCCACGTGTGCCAGCTGAAAATATCGAGCGATGTACAAACAATGAGTACGTGCCACTAGGGCTGCCAACTGCACTATATTATATAGTATTGTATATTTCGGCTCAACGTACTTAATACTGTGCCGGAAATTCTAATACAAGCGATCAATCAAATCACTACCCAAAATTGTTAAAAACCTTCAAAATGTTCGCGATCGCGTATTATTTTTTTTTTATATAGGCCACAAAAAACTTAGGACTCGGTATCACTATCAATGATTCAAATCATTACACAATAATTTATTTTAAAAAAAGCCTTCAAAATTGCCCGTTGTTTAGTTTGTATGGATCATGAAAGTGCCAACACCTCAGATTATTTGTTGTTGTGCTTGCATACGAGCAAATGATCAAATCACTCAATAATGTCAAATATACGCGATAAATACGTTAAAATTAACAATCAACTTGAAAGAGCAATAAACTTTCTTTGTGAACAAAAAATTTCAAATGATGCAAAAAGTGTAAAAAAAAGTGTAAATAAGTATAGTTTTTATAAAAATTAATATATATTTTTAAAGAGTACTGTATTTTTTAGTTTATTTAAAAAAATACTATAATCCGCTGAAAATACGTTAGCAACCCTAGTGCTAGCTAACGTCTACTGTCCGCAATGTTAGGTCACTTGAGATATGGTTGGTAGATCCTTCCTGGTCTAATGCTTGGTTAACCGAGAATTTACGTGCTATTTCATATTTTTAGGTATCCCCCAATTTTTTGTACTTAGCCCCGAGAAACTGATCCCACGCGAAGTTCATTTATATTTTTATATCGCCATGTCACCATTATTTTTCAATCTGCCAATGGACGATAAATAAAAATCGCGAACTCAACAACTGTAAATATGTTGTAAATAGGTAACAGCTAATTAACAATAATTGGAGTGAAAAGTGATTAAAATTTTACTAAATTATATCAAAAATTTGATGTAACATATTTTGATTGAAAAAAAATTTTACTACATACATATTTACATGCCGTTACGCGGAATATGTTCGTAATTTTTTTAACTGACTTCCAAAAAGAAGGAGGTTCTCAATTCGACTATGTTTTTATTTTTTGTATGTTTGTTACACGATCACTCAATTATGACTTGATTTGATGATTCTTTTTTTGTTTGGTACGACATTTCGTACCAAACAAAAAAATTGTACCAAACTATTGTTTGGTACGATTTTTATCAAAATCGGTTCAGTACTTTGTTTTTTTTATATAACAAAATAACTGGAAAAATGTCGTTCAAATGAAATTGCGTATTGTGAAGTAGGTTGGTTCAGTTTTGTAAAACTATAATTATCAATAAAATCGTTGATATTAAAAAGTTTTTTCAAGTACCTATTTTATACTATGTCAAATAATTCAAAGTACATATAAATCGTTGTACTGTGTAGAGATATTTCAAACGCCGAACGTGCTTTATCAAAACGTGTTCGCGCAAATTCGCGTCATTGCAGAAATCATCGAAAATTTCACCAGACCTAAGTACTTAAAAACAATTTGGAAACCCTTTCGTCACCGACGCCGTTTGATTACGACAATACCAGTTTATCTGCAAAACGGCGAAAAGCTGTAACTAGTTTCTGTTCAGACCGATATCAATTTAGCTTAGGGAATGCGATGCCAGCGCCACCATCTACTTTATATTTAACTTGGCCGGTGTGTACACGACCCAATTGTGTAGCGCGCCCGCTCGGCGTTTGTTTGACATTTACGATGTAAAAATAAAGTCCTATCGCGCATGCGCTGTCACTATTGATAGACACGCGCTTGACCACACATTGAGCCGTTATATTAGATTTATAGATACGTATAAATACAATCTGTAATTAGCAGGGCTGTTCGGAAACGGTATGGTAATGAGAGGGGTTTGTCATTGAAGAGAAAATCTTTGCTGTGAGGTTTCTGTTTATTTTTTATTTGAAATATATTTACTTTTGACGACTAACTCGCCTGATAGTAAGCGACCGTGAAGTCTAGGATGAAGCGCTTCGATCTAGATTCTAGAATGATATTCACCCTAGCCTTGAATATTCTAATTCCATCCCTTGTGTGCAGTAAACATTATAAATGTGGATCTACGAATAATATCTGGATCGATTTTTAGTGTATGTATTTTTAGCATTTCAGTGAGAAATCGGTGGTAATGGTAATTTCCTGTAGTGGAAGGGTTAATTTCTACAAATCCAGTGAAGTCTATTTACGCATGTAGTTTCCTAAGGTCATGCATTATTTTTATTTTTTTAGAAAGAAGAGTGAATTGTCCAAACAACGGCAATTTTTTCTCCATATCTGTTCATCTATATGTAAAGATTGTGAATGTAGTGTACCAGTTCTTGCTAACCTTGCCAATCTTAAATTTAACAGCTAAAATATTTATATTATTTTTCTTATTATGGAAATTAACGAGGTTTTCACACATTTTTAAATAAAAACTACGGGTCACTCACTTCTGTTTTGAGCCGAAATATCCGACTACAGTTTCAACCGCATTCGGCGGTCTTTTTCAAAGGAGCAGCACACACGTCACTCTCGGTCGGTGGCGCGCCTTGCACTCAAAAAAAGTTATTTTTCTTATCTTGAAGAAAAACGGTTATTTATTATTTTTTATTGCTGAGATGTACCTTTCTAATTTGATTTCAATCTCTGGTTGAATTCTCATGCTCTATTCAGTCGGAATTTGGTGGATTCGATAGTATCAAATGCTCAGACTAGATAAAATTCAGACCGAACACACAGAAACCGATTGTTAAACCAATTCTTTCATGACAATAGGAAATAGTAAGATTGTATGTATGGTTCGCCACAATTTTTTTTTTTTTGCGTAAGATTAACTTTTATAGTTTCCAAGGGATCCCGAACCAATTATAATTATGGTTATTTTACTCGAGAGTGCTGATTGAAGTTAATTGTTTTAGTTTATATAATTATTTGTTACTTAGATGAGTAGAAAAAAAAACATTCATATCATAAGTCCCCTTCAGCTGTTTCTAAACACTAATTAACTGAATAAGTAATCAAACATGGTTTTTTTAGTGGTCAAACAAAAGAGGCTGGGGGGACCCAGAAAAGATCCTACGTACGTCCCTGGGCGAAATATGAAATATCTTGGACGTTAGGTCATCCAACGTACGAATGAGTCAGGGCCATAACTCTTGTGTGGATTGTATGGCAGGAGTAAAAGGGTATTGTTTTGGAAATAAACCTTCATTTGTTGGATTGGTTTTGGGAGTACAATGGGAGGAAAAAGTTGGGATGGACTTAAGTTCGGTGATTTTGTTGGACATTGCAATTTAAAAGCGTTGTTTTAAAGATATTTAAGAATTACTGCAATTTTTTTATATGACCAGTAAATTTTTGTGGTAGTGGTGAGATTCTTTTTCTCAGTCCATCTGGGAAGGATGTTTTGTTTGCGCACTACTGCCTCGCATTTGAAGTACTGACGAAAGCGTGGTGGCGAAAGCGTGGCGTCGGAGTTAGTTTTTTTCTTAAAATGCGTTTATAAGACGCTAAATTAAGAAAGAAGGAAATATTTAGTAAATTATTAGCTAATTAACAAATATTCATATTAAAAGGAAAACATAAATGCTATTTTCGTAGTATAAATGTCCAGCTAAATGCAGGCGTTTCATTAACTGCCTAGCTTTTCAACTGAAAGGCTGATTCATCTATTCAGTGACGACGCAGTGGATATTAATAACACTCGTAGATACGACTAAAAGGCCTGTTACACTACCCGATTTATCGTACCCTATCGCCAGGGACAGCGTAGAGTAATAAGAGACAGGGCCCCGATCACCATAGTTCCCAGACAGGCACACGACAGACAGGGCCAGTGAAATAGGGTTGTGTAATAGGCACAGACTTCTATAGATACCCCAAGTGTATGTACTTAGCGTGTCAACAAGTACGTTAAAAAACCGCAGTTGACGACCAAGATTTATTTAATTTCAGGTGATATATAATTCCGATTCGATATTTTGTCAACTAGTTACTAGCGTACAAGCGCGCGGATGCACTGGTTTGAATAGATTTCGCGCGGATTGAACATTCCAAAACATTTTGTGTGCCAAATTTTTGGTACACAGTCGGTATCAAAAATCTGGCAAGCAAGGTTTTCATATAAATGAAGTCGCATGCTCCATCTACTATGTCTGCGGTAATCAGCCTTTTAGTCGTAGATTGGACGCCGTGACTCCTGTCACAATTTATGAAAAGGAACTCGAAGATAAAATTCAAAACATGAAAGCGGCGATCCGCCGTAACTTTCATCTTAGCATCCTGACATTTTTGTAGCACTTCTACGAAATATAGGTACTTTCACTGCGCAGGAATTTCACGTTACTTATGGATGAATCATTAAATGTGTTGAGCCGGTTGCCGCGAGCAGCACTCCATTTGGCCAGTTGTGTTAACAACTTAACGTATTGCACTCTTCCCAGTGCTTTATTATTGAGAATGCGGAAGCAAAATGATACGTGGTGGGTAAGGTCGATATTACACTTTAGATTTTAGAGTGAGTATCGGGCCACGCGCAGAGTAGGGTTCCGTATTTGCACTTCTAGAGTGGAAGCCATGTGTTGGCAAACGTACACCCTGTGCCCTGTGGCCCTGTGTGGTCGTCCTGAGACACGATGGCGTGACGATATACGGAAGACAGTTGGCAGCGACTAGAACTTTTTGAAAATTTTACTACTTTTTGTAGCGGTTCAATATATAGAACAACCTGTCAGATGTCATTTATGTAGTTTAGTAGTCTGAGTAAAATTGCTGTGACTTACGGACAGACAGACGGACATGGCGAATTACGTTCATAACAATCAACGTGCAACTGCGATTTTTTTGTAATAACTGAAACATTCTTGTAGGACTCAGTACCTTCAGACCGAGAGACAACTAACTGGGGTGCCTTACTTTAATCTGTTTTTACCTGACTGCGTAAGAAGGAGGATTATGTTTTTCGAGTGTATGTATGTGTGTATCTATGTGGGTTTGTTTCTATTTAACAGCCTAAACATGCCTAAACGGCTTGTCCGATTTTGATGCGCAAGGTGTCGTTAGATTCGTCTTCACTACTTGAATGTCATAGGCTATAATTTTTTTTTGTAATACGTCCCAAGCCAAAATTAAGAAAAATGCTTTTTTTTCATTACCTCCAACGAAATTTTTCGTAATAAACAAGTGATTTTACTAGAATTATTCTAAAAAAATGCGCATCAATAAATGTGCATTCATAATCTTTTACAGCGATTTTACGCATATTTCTCACAAAAACGTACACTCAACTGCGTATCAAGCGTAACGAAATCGTAAGTTAGACTGCAAAAACTGCTTTTCTGTAGTATATTTATAACATACGGTATTTTATTTGTCTTTTAATATGGATACTTGTTTATAAGTACGTAAAATTGAACGAATAGAAGGTGTCCCTTCAAATCGAGGTCAAAAAGTGAAGCACGATATATTTGTGTATGTATGTATATTTGTATGTAATAATAGCAGTTAATGATGTAATTTAACTGAACAATGCGATCTCGCGTCGTGTGCGGTTTGAACTTGAGAGGTGTCGTGTGGCAAGCCATCTCTATCGCACTATAATACATACAAATATGTTTAAAGTGTAGATTCAATACCTAGGGTGCGTTTTAACCCCCGATCCAAAAAGAGGGGTGACTTTGACGTGTGTATCTGTGTCTGTCTGTGGCATTGTAGCTATCAAACGGATGGACCGATTTTGATATAGTTTTTTTTTGAGAACTTTATCGAAAGTGTTTTTCGCTATGTTTCATCAAAATAGGTTCAGGAGTTTTATTCTAATTGTTACAAATAATTTAGACACTCAGGGAGTAAAATCTAATCTAACATCACCTCACATATCAATATCTGTCAAGCCGCTTAGGCTGTAGGAAATCATATAGAAACATACAACATACCCACATAAATACATACACACTTACATACATTCATTCATACTAACATAAATACACTCGAAAAACATATTCTTACGCAGTCGGGAAAAAAGAAAAGTCGTCAATTTTAAACATCTTTGATATGAAGAGTATGAAGTATATTGTATATACAAGTGTAACATCATAACATGTGTTAGTGCTTTGTATTGCCCGTGTCGAATCCAGTAGGGGAATTCAGAACTCATTCGGAATCTATATCTCCGTCTCTGTCATTTACATAGAGAATGACAGAGACGGAGATATAGATTCTGAATTCGAATGACTACCTATATGAATCGACTTATCAACCGAACTCGGTTGATAAGTCGATTCATACTATGTATATAATAAGGTAAGTACAGAGTACAAAAATAAGAGCGAGACAGACTCTTCCTTATATCGAAAAATATACATCGTAAAAATATTTAAAAACCTGTTTTAGCTTGTGCTAATTAAGCTCTTTTATATGATACCCCACATGATACGGTTAAGGAACTTTAAAATTTGGACCCTCCTTCCTTGCTTAAAGACCCTATTTTTTTGTGATTAAATAAAAAATGACGAGTATTCGGATTTTTTCCTGTATGTGTACTCTAACACAATGCTTCTTGCCAAATTTCATAGTTCTAGGTCATAGGTTTTTCCTTTGTGAGTGTCGAAATGTGCGTTTTTACGACATATTTGGCTGTAACTTTTTTTTACGAAAACTGAGAAATTCGATTTTTCTTTCTGCAGCAAGAAACCATGGATCTGCGTATATGATTTTAGTTTAAAATACCACCGATACCTTCACGCGTTCCCGAGATACAGGTCTTGACACCCGGACGGACGGACAGACAGACAGACGGACAACGAAGTGATCCTATAAGGGTTCCGTTTTTTCCTTTTGAGGTACGGAACCCTAAAAACATGCGATATAGGGATATGCGGGTTCATGTCCCGTCGGATGTGTGAAATTTTTGAACTGTCTATAAATTTCATTGAAATGAAACAAATTTTAACGCATTTATTAACACGCTTTTATTAGGTCGACCTGTATGTAATGAAATCTAAGGTAACTAATTTAACCATCTTCCAAGGATCGTAGCGTCATGAAAATTGGCAGCTGTATGTAGTTCTGATGACAATACAATAATATGGTACTGTCGAACTGATCTGATGATGGAGCCGGAAGATATGAACTAGAACTTCATGATGGAACATCGTATCATAGCTGTGTTTGTATTTGTTAGAAAAGTCTTGTAATGAACTTTGACCATGATTAGGTTTATGACAATACTATATTTTGGAGCGTGTTTTTTTTTTAGTTTTTTAAACTGTAATTTATTTGTCTTAAATTTGTGGATACGTATGTGTGTTATGCAATAAAAATATTCTGATTCTGATTCACTTAATATGGAATAGTGCAGAGTAAGTAAGTGTCGATTTACTGCAGTGTTGTCGGCTTATGTTTGTCTGTAATATGACAAATCAACACAATGTAGCATGCGTATAGAGATAAATGAATACTAAATTGGTGTGCCAGTTTTTATCATGTGTCAAGTTAATCTCGCCGTCTTTTACGGGGCCTGCCGAGTGGCCGAGCTGAGCCGGGACCCAATTGGTAGTGATATTGGCCCAAAGCTCTTCCGGCATGCGGCCGACGTGGCCGGCCCAGTCCCATTTCAGCTTGGCAGCTTTGACAGCTACATCTAACCTTCGTTCTGGAACGCAGCTCCGTATTGCGTATGCAATTTAAACTGACGCCGAGGATACTGCGTTCTATAATGGGTCTCTGACAAACCTTGGGCTTGGTTTTCTGGACTTTAGTCAAAAACCAAGTTTGTGCACCATAAGTCAATACGGGAGGAATGCACATGTCCATTACATGGTACATGTAAATCAAAATACATGCAAGTGCTCTTTTGATCTTAATAGTGCTTCATTCTAAAATACATCGCCATGCAATTACAATTTACCATAAAGCCGGGAATACACTACGCATGCCAACAAATTGGAATAGTCGCTTGCGTGCCAGTAAATGGTACTTATTTGCTAGTAAAATTGCATGCAAGTTGCTTTTTGGCATCCCAGTAAAGTGCTGCTTGATAAGCTGTTTTCAGACTCTCGCCTCTTCTGCTGCAAATTGCATGCCAAAATATATATTTCTCAAATATACAACCTACTTGCATGCCATCTAGCATATTACACAATTTACACATGCGAGTAGTTAGTACGTATACCTAATGGAAATACAAGTAAAAGTAATAACACAATAAAATCAAAATACTAGCTTACATATGAACGATCATTCTAGCGTAATTATTACGCTTGATATGATGTTGAATGAAGGTTATTATGAGAAATTATACGCATAGCTGCTGTACAATTTATTCAATGGTTTATCTTTCAGAATGTTTTTGCAAAATCATTAATTATTTTATCTGAGAAGGCTACAAGCTTAAAGACGCAAAAATACGGGTAAAATTTATATTTTCGAATTAAAAAAGCGTAATATATATATATATATATATATATATATATATATATATATATATATAATTTTTAATTTAATAATTAAATTAATTAATTAATTTAATTACGAAATTAATTTATATTATAATTAATTTAATTTAAATTTTTAATATTTTTTTTAATTTTTAATTTTTTAATTCGTATATATATATATATAAAATTATTATTTTTAAATATAAAATAATATAAAATTCAAATTATTTCTATTTTTTTATATCCCAGGTAAAAAAAATTGGCCAAAAAATTTTCTATTCTATCCCTCATTTTCTTTTTCATTTAGAAATCTGAAAGCGTCACCTCTCTGTTTTGTTAATAATCAATTGAGAATGCAGTTTTAGATTTGTAATTCTCTAGCTGGCATGCATTTGTGCGTGCTGTATAAGTTACACGCATGTGTATTCCCGGCTTTAGTCATTAAGAAGGGTAATACTTATGCAATCCAGGGACTAATTACGTACTGCAGTCATAAACATGTGGGCAGTGGGGAAGGGGGAGTGGAGGGGGGACGAGGGCACAACGATTAATCATGCTAAAGTACGTCAGGATGCAGTGAACTTTCGGAATCGGGAAGTTCTTTTGTATTTTAGAAAGTTAGAATACCTACGCGAGTTTTTTTTTTAAACATTATAGATCTGAATTGTTTTTCTTTTCGAATTTTCGGAGATCTTTGGAACTAACTATCCGATTGCCCTATACATATTTACCAAAACAATTATATAATAAAATACAATCGAATTTGGAACATCCTCCTATTTGAAGTCGGTTGAAAATAATCATACAATTTGAGTATGGTTACTAAACTACTATTAGATTTTTTTTAAATTGGGGCCACCTCGAAGCTATAAGCAATCCAACGCAAAAACAATTTTTAAAATCAGTCCTCAATTTAGGGATAAATCGGTGAATATACATAAAAAAAACTTAGAAACAATTGAACATATAACCTCCACCTTTTTTTAAGTCGGTTGAAAAACATCAAGTCTCATATTATTATCTCGTAGAACGAATAGAGATCTCGTCAGTGGTAGGTGACAGGTGGTAACAACCAGATTTTTCTCTTGGATTAGTTTTAAAATAAAAACTGTGCCAAGGTCCAGATGCTTACACCTATTTGTCTAATATTTGAGACTGTAAACAGACTCACTGATTTGTATGCATATGTCTGGTTGATCTTGAAGTTTGAAAATTTAAGTAGGTACAGTACATACAATGTTTGCGACTCTTAGGAATTTTTCTAAACAAAAATTCATGATTTGAAGGAATTCGTTGTCGCGTGCTGCGTGATATCCATTAAGGGTTCCATTGAAGCATATTTGAATATGAATATGAAATTTAAAATAAAAGACATTTATTATTTTTATTTTTTATAGTTCCCCAATGACAAATGCGCACTTCACAATCCTTTTAATTAACGGAATCTTTAACAGGAAATTCTTTAGAGTACTTCCTCTCCATAACGTCTCCTGAAGAGTCCTTAGCAAATAAATTTAAACTGGAATTCACATTGCATTAGGGGCTCGGACACACCAGAGGCTTTGTATCTGCGATCGGCTATTTTGCGATTGCATACATGCTTTATCACACAAAACTTTCTGTGATTGTCGACTAGCTACGTTTGATTGCGGTATTGAAATTGCATTTTCACAACTAGGTACGAGTATATCGATTCTGCATCGCGTATTGCGATAATCTTGTTCGATCGCCCTGTCTAACGAGCAACAAATGTCAAAACTTTGCACTCATGGTTCGACTGTTGTAACTGATATCTGGAATCGTGTAAAAGGCTGCATCTTACATATTACATATTATTTTGTGGAGCATTTTCTCTCTTTCACAGTCCTGCTGGTTTTACAATTTTTATTTATAGACCGGCATTAGAGGTTCTTATTAAAAAATGATTATAAAATAGATGGTTCATATTAAAAAATTATAAAATATTACGATACTTACTTTAATTATTTTTAGAGATATATAATCTTAAAAATAAATACAGTGAGAGTTCTAGAAAGAACGTATTAAATTGCCGCATCCGCACGTAATGTTCATATTTACACCAATTTTAAATACATATAAATCAGAACTATTGGATATTTTTAGTAGGTTACTAATATATACATATGTATGCATTAAAATATTAGTTTCAAGTACAATATCATTATTGAAATATTTGATTGCGACATCTAATTTCCTAACCGCGATCGAATCGCCGATCGCAGATCCAAGTCGCCAGTCTGCTGGAGCCCTAACAGTGTAGCTTTTTACTTTAATTAAACGTATCTGGGTCGCAAGCTGTTAACAGGACTCCAAACGGATGTTGCCTCTTTAACGACTTGTGTGTCGACTCTTATGTGGGCTAAAATAAGTGGATGGGCCTTAAAATTACGTGTAGTGGTTGACAGATGACGGTGTTTGTTATTAGTAGAGTCTTTAGTGCTAGAGACCGTCATTACCTTGAGATGCTATTCTCGAGCGATAGATATATTTTTAAGAGAATTATTATGTTGCAATTTACGCCAGTACAGACACAAGTATAAGTTTAGCAAACTCAAATATCCCCGACAAAAAACCGATTTTGATGAAACATGGCTAAAACACTCGATGATATATCCTGTTTCAAACAAATAAAAAATTTGATCAAAATCGGCCCATCCGTTTGAGGGGTCAGACCTACGATACGATGCCACCCGTCGAACTTACCCGTCAAAACAAACACCCCTCTTTTTGGGTCGAGGTTTGAAAATAAAGGTTAATAAGCTATGAAAGTATGATTTTTGATGGATTTGCTTACATAATTTTGTATACATATGTCCCTGAACATATATTTTGTTATTAATTTCCCATCTGTCTGACATAGTTTTTGCATATAAAACATTTATAGTCAATAAAATTTCCTGAAGGCACATTTTATTGCCAAATATATCACATAAGGTGTACGCCTTTATCTCAAGTTAATTTCGAATATTATTTCATAGGTAGGTTTGATCTCAAGCAGAAATAAATGTTAACCTTTAACGACCACACCTTTCTCTAATCTACGTTTTACTCCCTGGCGTTAACGACCGGGAAGCAGTCAACTTGTGATATACGTTAACCTGACTTACCAACACCTGCGACTGCGGTAAAAAAGAGAACTAACATTCTCTGTACGTACTGTAAAGAGATTACGCTAGTGGCGACCTCACTCGAGAAAAGTAGCTAGAATCGTAGTGGACGAAGGAAATATTGTGCTATGCTGTGCTGTGACATAACCGCCGCTAAAATTAGCCAATCGAACGCGGCGTGCGCCGGCGCATCCGTGCAGGTGGGTGGTGTTGCCGCGTGCAAATATTCCCCCGGATTTTGGGGACTTTGAAACGGCTCAATGACCAACTTCAATATTTTCTAAACAACAGCAACAACTTTACGGCCCCATTGGCCATCAGGTCTGAGTGCTATGTACTCTCCAACCTGGTGCCGGACCACTAAAAGACGGCATCGGTATCCCGTGCCTGTAGTAAGAGGCTACTAAGATGGAACTTCTGGGTCCGGGGTTGGTTTCGAGTGGGACCCTGACCTACCCAAACGGGCCCGAGGTGGACGCGCAGAGTTGCTGAAGCGGTCGTAGGCCCAGCAGGAACTGTGTCACAGTGCTGAGGGCTCCGGTGTGTGTGAGAACCCGGAGTCGTCCGTTTAGGGGGTTTTAGTGGGGTACTTCGGCGTTTCGCACCGCATGTGATTCGAACCGCGGTGCTAATCGCCCATGTACTGTTTCTGAATGGGCCGATTCGCACCGCAGTGGTTGGTGCGGTGCGAATGGCCCAAGACATATTTTGGAATAGGTCGATTCGGACCATAAAGAAACGCCCCGATACTCTTTGGGTACAATCCTACATAACCCGGGTGCATCTCCAACGTACAACGCTTCTTTGGAAGATATTCGCCAAAAAAGTGTACCCTGCCTACAGGTGTGTAAAAGAGTGTTAAATCTTCGGTTGCACACTCAGACAGACTCAGTTGTTCCTTTCTCGAGATTATAAACTCAGGAACAGACTGATGGTTCGCTCTCGTTGCCCAATAATCCAAACACAAACAGTAAATTCTAACTGCATATTGTAAATGCGTTATTTCGGTCCGGGAGCGGTGCCAGGTCTCAGGTGCGAAACGTTATCAATAACCGAATGCCATTCCGGCAGGCCGGGCAGGCGCTGATTTAGACCCCGGACGGTTAAATGTCACGAGGTGCGCTACTTACCGCTACTTTAGGGAGTATCCCTGTCGGAAATAGCAAGTTACTTGACGATGGTGACGTAGTCTTATTGTTAATCTCTGAGGTATTTTTTTTTTATCGGACCTGTTTGTGCAAACTGTTCCACTGCTGGGCGCGGGCCATCTTCTCATTGTGAGAAGGGAATAAGGTATTATCTACCAAAAAAAAAAGAATCATCAAAAACAATTCTCAGTTGGCGGAGGAATCTCTGAACAAACATACAAAAAAACATAGTCTAATTGAGAACCTTTTTGGAAGTCGGTTAAAAATACTTTTGTATGAAAATCGAACCACCTTAATTAAATGTATTTGTGGGTGAGTAGTACAGAAGTACCTATAACTATTTAATAATCTGCGGTATAAGTTTAACCAAAGCTAGCTAGTGTGTACTATTGTTGCATGATTCTTAATTTTGTTTGATTTGTAAATTGATTTTACCAATAAAAAATAAGCCTCCGAAATCGTCCCACTATGCACTATAAAGTTTTTCGTGTTGATAGTAGTAAGTTATATTCTTGTGTCAGACATAGTAGGTAGTTGTCGAGTTTCATAGCGGTACCGCACACACGGTTCGTCGCCCGTCATCATGCCGTCACAGTTTTTGCTTTAATTTGTAAACGCCAGCGTTACTGGTTGCTGCTGGATACAATGCTTTAGCTTTAGCATAGATTTTTAACCGACTTCCAGAAAGAAGGACGTTCTCAATTCGACTGTTTTTTTGTGTTTGTTCACCGATTACTTCGTCAATTATGAATTGATTTTGATGATTCTTTCTTGTTTGATATATACAAAATAACTGGGAAAATGTCATCAAAGTAAACGAAATTGCGTATTATGAAATCGGTTGCTTCAGTTTTTAGGGTTCCGTAACCAAAGGGTAAAAACGGGACCCTATTAATTAAACTCCGCTGTCTGTCCGTCCGTCCGTCCGTCTGTCACCAGGCTGTATCTAATGAACCGTGTTAGTTAGACAGTTGAAATTTTCACAGATGATGTATTTCTGTTGCCGCTATAACAACAAATACTAAAAAACAGAATAAAATAAATATTTAAGGGGGCTCTCATACAACAAACGTGATTTTTTTTGCTCGTTTTTGCTCGATATTGGTAACGGCAACAGGTAGACGCTTGAAATATTCACTGAATATTGAGTTATGTTATTCACTTTAAAAAAAAAATGAATTATAATAAAATTTATATTTAAGGGGGGCTCCCATACAAAAAACGTGATTTTTTGCCGTTTTTATAGATAATGGTACGGAACCCTTCGTGCGCGAGTCCGACTCGCACTTGGCCGGTTTTGTATAAATAGGTCCGTTCGACGCCTTTGCAAACAAACAACACTATTTATAATATACTTACATCGATTTGATTTTTGTGTAGTAGTTTAGTTAGTTGAGTCTGTATATTGTTTTGTTGTAGTTAATAAAGGTACTTGCCTACATTGGTTAGTAATTTTTCGTATGCTTCGCGTGATCAAGTATAATTCATAATTAATTGTGATAAGATCTATACTGGACTAACCTCCTATTTCAAAGTCTGCATTCAAATGCATTCTATGCAAGCGGTACACGTTAAACGTATTTATATTGGAAATTTCGGCATGAGTCGAGTTAGGAATAGCAAATAACACAAAATGATGGAATCAAGAACGTAAAATTAAAAAATGCCTAAGGTCGTACAGGGAGTAGTCTCTTCAAATCGCGAGTGAATAGGTTTCTTCTAGGCAAGCGCGCTCCATCGTAGACCGTAACTGTCGCTTAACACCAGGTGAGTTGACGGTCAAGCGCAAGCCTATAGACGAATTAAAAAAAAAAAAAAAAAGGAATAGTAATGTCAAAAACTTCACGATATGGTTCGAGATTTTATGGGTCGAATACAGAACAATCCACGTAAACGAGCCATATTTCTTAGCACTGAGTGATAGCCCTATACTTCGTTCTGTACTATTTGTTGATCTTAAAATAAAACATCTAATCAGATCAAGAAAAACATTTGGAAAAGTTGACACAGATGCGCGTACGCACGCTGCAGTAAAAGTTAACCTCAGATGAAACGGACGCGGGCGCAGTGTATCTTTTTAATCGAATCACATTTACGACGCTACCGATGTTCTAATTTATCGATATAAGTGAAGCATTAAACTAATCTTTATTACTAATTATGTAATCAACGATGTCGCTATAAAATTAAACAGACTGCCTCGTGATAGTTCAATTTAATTATTCAAACTTTTTTACGAAAGTCATCGACATAGGCACAGTAGAAGTGACAATGCTCTCCCGCCACCTCCCATGGTCCTGCCAACCTTGCGGTTATAAGGACCGAAACGTGGACAGACAACCAACGACGGCGTAGATCGCTGCCCTACAAATGAGCGTCCCTTTGCACAATACACCGCAGCCGGGACGTCGGTGCAGGTCTTATCGCACTCACTTCAAATTAGAATTAGAGCGTCCCTTTCGCCATCATTCTGCGGCCCCAAATGGGGTACGGACGTCACAGAACGACCTTTGTCGCCGGGCAGTCCGATAGATTTAGCGCAGTAGAGACAGAGACAGTAGAAGTGACAGTGGGCAGGGCATATAACGCGCTGAACTGATGGCCGATGGTGTCGAAAAGTTCTCGAGTGAAGACCACGCACCGGCGAGCGCAGCGTAAGACCAGCCGCAATTCAGTTCTTCTCTTGTGATTTCTGTGGTGTTGCCGCAATTCTGCCAATGGCTTGCGTGACAATAAAGATGACCGGTAAAGAACGGGCGCAAGAATCTAGATCCTTACCGTAACCTAGGCTTCGGTAGAGAAATTATTTTGCTTGCAATCGGCGGGGCTTCCAATAATTTCTTGTCAGACGACCTCAACCAAATGGCAGGATGACGCTGGTTAGAGGCATATTGGAGGCTGTTTGTATTCATCCGGTGAATTTTCCATATCCATAGGGCAGACCTATGTACAGCAGTGGACTTCTTATGACTGAGATGATGATTGAAACATTGATTTTACATTTCTGCGGATGGTGTATCCGTCATCTAATCAGCATTGCCATAAAATGACAATGCGTATGCGTTGGTCTAAATAAGCACCAAAATACGTAGAGATTTGAACCGACGCGGGCGAGAAATGTTATTTCGCTCAGTCAATAAATAAAGATTGCAATTCCTAAGTGATTCGATCAGCAGTTCATGTGAAATGTTCGCAACAGGTTCCTATCTTGTATATTCCTGTTTATTTGCGCGTGATATGCGCGTGCGCATGGTAACGCATGTTTACAATATATTTGGATGCGAGTGGGTGAGACGCGTGATGTTCTTAATGTTTTGTATTGTGCGATGGTGTGGTTGACCGAGCGCAGCAAGGTCTCGGGTTCACTGGAATAAGTGACGTTTTTGTGACTTTCATAATAATTGACTACAATGTTTCATCTTGTACCACATTATCCTAAGTACAATTTCGGATTTTATACTTATTTTCAAAAATATTAATGAAATATGTCTTTTCACGTTGTCGACAAAACTCCATAGAAGCTTCCAGTAAAGTCGCCAAAACTTTCCTAAAGCTCGACTTGAATTTGAAAATGACTGTATGCGTGACTTTGATTGTGAACATTTATGACTTATTTTATTCAAGTAACTTAAAGAAATTATATACTTGACACTGGCAAATCCTCTAAGCGGGTCCAAATTCAATTAAAAAAAAAAAACGCTGTTTTCTTTAATTCGAACATCGGCTACCCGCCCGACACAGTTTCGCTGTTTACAAACAGTCTGACGAGACGACTGCTAACAGAAACCATGGTTTTGTGGCGCACGCACACCGTATCCACTCGGCTCACGAGTCGATTGATATAATATATCATAACCATGACGTACCTAACATACATACATAACGTAATGAAAGTTCTAATAAGGTCTGTCCTAAATTTGTTACACCGGAGAACTTAGAGAAGAAACCGACATGAACTATATTTCATGATCAACTCATCACCGGATACTATATTTCATGATCAAATCATCACCAGATACTATATTTCATGATAAAATCATCACGAGATACTATATTTCAGGATCAAATCATCACCGGATACTATATTTCAAGATCAAATCATCACCGCATACTATATTTCAAAATCAAATCATCACCGGATACTATATTTCATGATCAAATCATCACCGGATACTATATTTCAAGATCAAATCATCACCGGATACTATATTTCATGATCAAATCATCACCGGTTTTTTATCCCAATCTTGGTTAAAAACGGGGGCATACTTAGCTTGTTTAAATTAAATGAACTGAACCGATCTAATGAGTGGTGGGTGACTCATAAGTGATCGAGTCGATATCGCTACGATGTGCGAAAGCCAGGAAGAAACCATAGTTCTGTTTAGTCGGGTTATAATTCTTAGGAACCGAGTGACCTGCATTCTCGAGATAGCGCTGAAATTAGGGTATAAGTTTATTAGTAGGAATGTGGAGTGATGTTGGCATCACTCGTTTAGTTAAAAGAAACTATGGCTCAAAGGACTCAGAATCCAGAGCCGTTAAATATATTTAAAAAAAAACTGATTAGCTGTGTTTAAGCAAACTTCAAATTATAATCCGTAATCGTTACGTTTCTTACTTTCTCCACTAGGTGGCGCTGCAAACGCCTAACGCACGCTAACAACTCTGTACATAATTATTTTGTTAGTAGATTTAAAGGCGATCACTTTCAATATACTTCTAACACCTGATTTGGAGTTTCATTGTCGTATTGAATCCCATAGTCAGTAAAGCGACTTTTGTAGAAGGCCTGAGACTTTTCCATGCTGTGTAGCAGCACTCGGTCGGGTCTAACCGAAAAAACGTAACTCATTTTAGCAATGCTCAACATAATTTGTCAACTTCTCGCTGATATGTAGCGCAGTAAAGTTTGCTAGCGTTAGGTACGTGATATACTTTATTTGAGTTTAACGACTTTGACACAATTTATTATATTTTACGTAAATCTGTGGTTTCAGAATGTTTTTCCTGTAATCTGTGTATTTTAGTGACGATCCAACAAGAGCGGGTTGTTTGCGTACACAACATTGGTAAAAACCCGTATACCTACCACAAGTATTTAAATTTGAATAATTTCCTTACCTACAACAATTACACCAGGATTCACCAACGATCCTATTGAAATCGTACCACGGACTAGGTGAATAGAGTGCGCTATCCAGCTTGCGCAGTACTATTTTTTAGGGTTCCGTAGTAAAAAAACGGCCAAGTGCAAGTCGGACTCGCGCTCGAAGGGTTCCGTACCATTATCTATAAAAACGGCTAAAAATAATGACTGTTGTATGGAGCCCCCCTTAATTATTCATTTTATTTTAATTTCATTATTTATTTTTAAAGTGAATAATATAACCCAATATTCTGTGAATATTTCAAGCGTTTACCTGTTGCCGTTATCAATATCGAGCAAAAAATCACGTTTCTTGTATGGGAGATGTATTTATTTTATTCTGTTTTTTAGTATTCGTTGTTATAGCGCCAACAGAAATACATCACCTGTGAAAATTTCAACTGTCTAACTATCACGGTTCATGAGATACAGCCTGGTGACAGACAGACAGCGGAGTCTTAGTAATAGAGTCCCGTTTTACCCTTTGGGTACGGAACCCTAAAAATGGAACTCTAATAGTTTCGCCATGTCTGTCTGTCCGTCCATCCGCGACTTAGCCCAAATACTATTAGTACTAGAAAGCTGTAATTTGGCATGGATATTAACACACCGAGAAAGTGGTGGTCTTTAAAATAACTTAAGTCTCCTCCCACACCTAAAGAGGGAATTAATTTTTCTTTCTCGTGCATGTTCTAGGTGTTTAGTGTCGTTGGAAAGGTAATTAAAATAAATAAAAAAACTAAATTGCCTCTTGTAGCTTTTATAGCGTAGCCTATTTTTTATTTATTTAAGTATACAAAACAGAATATAGTCAACATAACACAAGATAACACGTGACAATCGATCAGAACCAGACTATAGTCCAAAGCATGTATACATTATAATAATATGAGCAAACACATTTCAGGTGTTCTATAGTTTAAATATTAAATTAAAATAAAGGAAAAAAGAGAAATAGAGGCTATGAATATTTATGTGAATATGTGTAACAAATCTAAATTTTATTCATTTTGCAATTGATTTTATGGATTTGGTATAGAGGATATCCTTCACTGATCTAGTATTTAAGTTAGTATGTAAGTTAATATTATGGAGGATGAGAAAAATATGAATTGTAGGTACAGGTACAATTGCACGGCCTTAGGACTTTGGTTGCTTTGCAGTTGGCTACATTTTTTTAATCTCTTTGGGCTCCTTGGCGACGCCCTTGAATTCAGCACCCTTAGTACAAGTTTTTATGAAGAAACGCAGCGATGAAAGTTTTCGTACGCCTCCATAGATTTTTTACATTTCTCTTCATAATCCATAGAGGGCGCATTCAAAACTATTTACATAGACCAGCACCCTTAGTACAAGTACTAAGGGTGCTTGCTGGTCTATGTAAATAGGGTTCTGTGATTCTGGTATTTATAAGTTGCCTGCGAATAAATGCCTCTATCAAAATATCAGTAGGTACATCGCGCTTTGCCATTTCACCGGCCTAAATATTCGCTATCCAGAAATATTGTAGAACCGTCCGCTCTTTCCAAAGTTAATAGTGTCTTTGACCCTTACTCATCCACCGATATAGCACCAACAATATTTTATTAGCACCTACACGATTTTGACACATCAAGAGCTTTATCGTTTTCTATTTTTGAAAGTCGAACGCACGAAAAAAATATAGACTGCCCACGGCGGGAAAAGTACATTGTTTTTTTTTCTTCGTGGCCAGTGTTCGATGATTAATTTTTTTCTCAACTCTTATATTTTTCTTAAAGTAAGAAAAATAGGTGTCATGTTACGCGAGCACCGGGTTTTAATTGGGGCGCGGTTTTAAATTTAGAAAATTGACTTTTTGTGTGTTGCCATGCTCCTGTTTTAGATGCGCCGCGCTCGACTGAAAGCTGAGTTATTCGTTTCCTGGATTACTAGGAATTCGTCGCCTTGGCTTGATGGTTTTTTTTTTTTGAGTCATTTTTAACAGCCGGTTAAGCTGGGAATCATCTACTAGAGGTTTTTTTAAATTAAGTTAAGATCAATAAATATTTTTATTTTTTCTCAAAATGTCCAGAAAGACATTAGATACAAATAAGATAGATTTGGGATAGAGAGAAAATTTAGTTATTAAATACTAGCTTTGCTTCGCGGCTTCACCCACTATCCCGTAGGAACCGTTCATATTTTGTGATGTAGGTAAACTAGCCTATAACTCCAGGGTATAAGCTATTTCCTTACAATAATATCATTCAAATCGAATCTGAATTTATGGGACAAATGTGAAAATATATCCTTTAAAAAAAAACAAATATATTTATACATTGCACGACTATTCGTACATGTCATGACGTTTAAACGTATAATACAACCGGATAGAGAACCTCTTCCTTTTTTAAAGTCGTTTAAATAAAACAAACACTAGTCGAATAAACCGTAGCTTCCCAGATTGGTGTTTACAAACTTGTTTACTCAACAGAATTGTGTCGTTTCGGCCCAAATGCGTGCGTGTATAATTGTGTCGTTTCGGCCCAAATGCGTGCGTGTATAATTGTGTCGTTTCAGCCCAAATTCGTGCGTAAACTATAACAAACTGCACTTTGGCTTCCCTCCAAAAACCATCGCCCTTGCAGTTTCCCTCATCCTACATCTTTTACGTACGTTATGCCAGTCATTGTATGAATATATCGAAAATGTGTCAAGAAATGACTTGAAGTTGTAATTTTGGAGTTTATTCAGATTTTAGTCATAGATTTACGCAAACATTTAAGTATATATATGTGAAAGAGGAAAACCTCCGCTCAGTTCGTGTAACGCTAGTACGCAAAGCTGTGTCAAAACTTATTTACTTTAAAATTAGTGTGTGTCTCTGTGTTTCTTTTGTATATGGTTTTTTGGGATCATCGACTATGACAGTGACACCGTTATTTTTTGGTTTGTTTTTATTTCTGTTACGATTTAAAACCTCGTGATTTTAATGTTTTAACCTCCGACCCAAAAATAGGGGTGTTATAAGTTTGACGTATGTATTTTGTTTTATTTTAATTTATTTTATTTTGTCTTTTGTCTCTCTGTCGCATCGTAGCTCTCAAATACATGGATTATGATATAGTTTTTTATTTGTTTGAAAGAAAAATTTATCGAGTGTTCTTAGCTCGCGCAAACCAAAATTTTTGAAGATATACTCGTAAAATGACTGACTGACAACATTTTTGAAGATATAAAATTACTGACTGATTTTATTAAAAAAAATGTCGTTTAGGAAACTAGAAAACAACATCACAAATTATCGACAAAAAAATCATTTTGATCCAAGTTAATTTTCATAGATAGAAATAAAAAAAATTACGCTAATAATTTTAAAAAATTATGCGCGACGGACGATGAACTTATACTGAATGAGAAACTTACAGATTCTTCATTTTATAACACAGGTATTTGGTCCATGTTGACTATCATCATCATCATCATGTCAGCCATAAGAAGTCCACTGCTGGACATAGGCCTCCCCCATGGATTTCCAAAAAGACCGATTGGAAGCGGCTTGCATCCAGCGTCTTCCCGCCACTATGTTGACTATGGTCAGATTTAAATATTCTATTCAATGCATTTTTCTCACCCTTTACCTATAGTTGTTTTCAAATACTAGACATAGCGAAAATAATTATAATTGGTTATTTTAATAACCATCTCTGTTTCCTGAGAGCTACAATCTTGGAATCTTCAAGGCTAGAGTGGATAGATATCTTCTAGATCGACGAGCTCCATCCTCGGCCACGCCGTCGCTTAACATCAAGCGAGTTGGTGGTCTGCCGTAGATCTTTGTAACACAAAACAACGATATTCTATAATAAAATTATCATATGACATCGCATTCCAATCGCAAACAATATTAGTATAAAGTATTTTGCCAAAAACAAATGTTTTCTGTCTCTACAGACAGACTCTTCGAGTAAAACTCACCACCGTACTCCACTGTTTTATTTTACTTTGTTTCCAACATGTTTTAACTAATCGACACAGACTTCATAAATAAATTACCATCGGGTGTGGAGTTTTTCTATCATGTTTCGCGTGACACTTACAATCTTACGTTGAAACATTAGAAACTTGCACGCGGATGTGTGAATACATTATAGATACGATTACTTTGGTTTTTGTTGTATAATTTTCATAGTTTTTGTGGACAGTGCCAATAATATTCCATATTTTTTTATGTTTTACACACTGAAGTATTTACAAATTTATAGACAATAAATAAAATCGGCCAAGTGCGAGTCGGACTCGCGCACGAAGGGTTCCGTACTATCATCTATAATACTACAAAGTTTAGTTCTGTTTATAAAATAACGAGAAATCAACGAAATTCCAAGTAGTAAATTGCAAACTTATAGGTAGGTTTTCGATACACATCCGGGCAGCATGACGACGCTCGCGCGAATACGCGCGGCTATGGCTCGCTCCGTGATGTTACCTCCCCCGCTACCCGCGCACCACCACACCGCGGCGCGGCGCTCGCACCGCGTTTAGATGCACGGATTATTTTCATTTTGTGAGTTTTTATGTATTAGATTAGGTATTTATTTTTATAGTTAATATATTTCTAAATATTTACTTACAAATATTCAAGTTTCTACCTGTTAATTAAGATCGAGTAAAAATTGCTTAAAAATTACGTTTGTTGTATGGGAGCCCCCCTTTAATATTTACTTTATAGTTATTTAATTATTTATTTTGAAAGGTAATATACAAGTAAGTATTCTGTGAAAATTTGAAGCGTCTACTTGTTACCGTTTTTAATATTGAGCAAAAAAATACGAAAAAAACACGTTTATTGTATGGGGACCCCCCTTAATATTTTATTTTTTTTAATTTTTAGTATTTGTTGTTATAGCGGCAACGAAAATACATCATTTGTGAAAATTTCAGCTTTCTAGCTATTACGGTTTATGAGATACAGCCTGGAGACAGACAGACAGACAGACAGACAGACAGCGAAGTCTTAGTAATAGGGTCCCGTTTTTACCCTTTGGGTACGGAACCCTAAAAAATATCAAATATTTACAGACGTGCGACATCTCTCGTTAGTGTATGGAATCTGTGAAGGCGAAAATCGGTTCAGTACTTTGGTTTCTATAACTAAATAACTGAAAAAACGTCAGCCAAGTAAACGAATTGCGTTTTTTCAAGTCGGTTTCTTCAGTTTTTTTAACTTTAATTCCTTGTTTAACATCCCTGCTAATTTTATAGGTTGCAATTTCGCTCAACATCGCATCTATTAAGTGTCAAATCCTCTAAACCTGGTTCCTCATCATTTCCAGAGCTCAACACAATGGCACTGGCGACGGCGTCGGCCGCGATGGAGTCATCCAGCCTGATCCAGTCGGAGTCCAGGGTGCAGCGGAGCTACCAGGAGGTCACCGTCAGCGAGAGGAAGGTCAAGAAGTCCAAGTCGAGGAGGCATAAGGAAGAGGGTAGCATATCCGTGGTGAGCACCTTCATATTAACATTTTTACTCGACTTACCCGATTTGGGAGGCTTTTGTTTTTTTATGTCGGGGATTTTTAAGTTTTCTCAACTTTTTTAATATTAGTTATGAGACGTCACAATTGTAACTGTGTCCACCTATTGATAAAAACTTAAATTAAAAACCCCTTTCTCTATTTTCCAGTCAAAAAGCTCCGACAAGATCTACAAGAAGATAAAGGCATCCTCAGACGGCCAGTCCAACCCGAACTGCGAGAAATGTTCGCGGCCAGTCTACGCTATGGAAAGGGTGAAGGCAGAACGACGGGTCTGGCATAAGGAGTGCTTCCGCTGCGTACAGTGCAATAAGCAACTTACGTAAGTAGACATAAGGTTTGGATTCTTCTGACGTCAGTTCCCTAAAGGCCAGTCTAACCGAACTGCCAGAAATGTTCGCGGCCAATGTATGCCATGGAGCGCATGAAGGCAGAACGACGGGTCTGGCATAAGGAGTGCTTCCACTGCGTACAGTGCAAATACAAATACAAATCATTTATTGGTAATAATATTACAAGTCATAAAATATTGTATAAAAGATAATATTTAAAAAAAAATAATAATAAAGAAAATTGCAATAATTAAAATGTCAAATAATTGTATCAATTTAAGAAATGTCAGTGGTCCGGGAGATTCATGAATTCGTCAATGTCATAAAATACTTTTTCGTGTAACCACGCTTTCAGTCGCCGTTTAAATGTCGCTGCGGACGGTGCATCTCTCACGCTAGCGGGTAAACGGCTAAAGATCGCGGGCCCTCCAACATAGACTGACCTCTCGGACTTAACCAGTCTGTGATCCGGAGTCACAAACTGATCTTTCTTTTTATTACTCCTCAAATTAAAGGTAGGATTTATGCCTCGTTGTCGGAATGTATCCAGATTGTTGTGCATGAATAGGGATATCTGCAATATAAATTCGCAACTTAATAAACAACTTATATTCGCAACTTAATAAACAAACCTTATGTCTACTTACGTAAGTTGTTTATTGCGTTGCAATAAACAACTTACGTAAGTAGACATAAGGTTTGGATTCTTATGACGTCAGTTCCCTAAAGGCCAGTCTAACCGAACTGCCAGAAATGTTCGCGGCCAATGTATGCCATGGAGCGCATGAAGGCAGAACGACGGGTCTGGCATAAGGAGTGCTTCCACTGCGTACAGTGCCAAATAATCAACTCAAATGGATACAGTTGTAGTCGCCATAAGATGCGCTGTCAGCGTTCGAAAAGGCTATAGAAGAGGTGTCTGAAGCGCACTGGGAAAAGTGTTTTGTTAATTGGTTCAGACTCAAGAAACTTTGTATAGATGCTGATGGAGAGCTTTTTGAAAAGATTTAAAACAAAAAGTTACCCATAGAACATATTTTTTTGTGTCGTACTTTCTGAGTCCCACGTTTACTGTTATACAATTTTGATTGTGATACAAAAGAATTAATAAATTATCGTCATTTTTTTCTGAGATCTGTCCTGTATCTGTATCTGTATAGCTTCATTTAGAGATCTAGCATGTATCCGTATCCGTACAGCTTCATTTATTGTTTTAGCGTGGAGACGTACCAGAGCGACCACACGACTCTGTACTGCAAGCCACACTTCAAACAGCTGTTCGAGCCCAAACCTGTCGATGAGGAGGACCACACCGATGGTAAGCACATAACTATAATCTTGGGATCTTAACGTCAAGGGCCTTCAAATTTATAAACTGTTCAAAAGTTACACACATCCGACGGGACTTGAACCCGTATTATCCAGATCTGTACCTGGGAGGTGTCACGTAGGATCGACGCCTGATTATAAAAATGTAGATACTTCAGTGTGTAAAACACTCACAAATATCGTATATCAGGGGTCTTATTAAATGTGATTATTATCAAAATAAAATGCAAAAGCAAAATATTTTGTTATGTTAAAAGGAAACAAATGCAAAACAAGGGAAATTAGACTTTAAACTTAAAATTTTAAAGTATAATCAACCCTTACGCATTCCGCGGTGTTTAGCCATAGAGAATAACTTCCCAACTTCCTATATCCTTTTTATTGACAAATGTATTACAACTTTTTTTTTTTATATTTGTTTCAGCTCCCCCCAAGAAGCATCAAATGATCATTTGCGAGAACAATCCTGTGGAGTTACCGCCAGATGTCGCCAGAGGTATGCTCTATTTCTATCACTGCATTGGCATCTATATATAAGGAAGGGTTGTGGAGGGGGTGGATATCCACTACGATGTCCATCCCGTTTATTTATTCGAAAATAGGCTCGCTTAACAGCAGGCGATTTGGCGGTCAAGCTGCGCAAGCTCGTCTGATGTTAGCGGCTGTTGCGGTCGATGGCACGCTTGTCTAGATTGAACCTATTAACTTGCAATTTAAAGACATGATTTAACTGTTTCTGTCTTTGTATTAATGCTGAACTTATTACCCGACTGCGCAAGAAGGAGGGGTATGTCTATATGTATATCTCTGTATTACCTCCAGCCTAAACGGCTTGCCAGCATTTATGCGAGCCAATCTAGCTCCATAAAATAACGTAAAGAAGCCTTGAGATGGTGGTGTAATAGCTTCAGTGCTGAAGAATTTGTCCTCATTTCGTTCTCGTTGTGCAGCGTCGGACAAGCCTGCCCTCGGACTGGAGGCTCTCACGGAACTGGACGTGAAGTCCCGGTTCGAAGTATTCGAGCGCGCCGGCAAAGAGGAGCCGCCGCCGCCGCCTGCGCAGCGTCCCAGGGAGACCAGCCACGCGCTCAGAGCCAAGCTCGCCAAGTGAGTGTTTTTTTACATTAGGTAAATCTATGATTGACGACCAACTCGCCTGACGTTAAATGACGACACAGAATTCCATTCCTGTGCAGTACTCATCAAAAACGTGGATCGAAATCGTTGAGTACGAAATTGTGGCAGTTCAATGAGAAATGGGTGGTGATGTGCCGACTTTCTGCTACTCCTGTAGTGAAGTAGGAAAGGTAATAAAGTCGTGGAGCTCTTGCGCACACTTGCCGAAATGAATCCTATAAATTATAGACTAACATTACTTCACGTCGGTTCTCGAGACTAAATAGCTTCTTGGCAACCAATTTATCGTCACCAATTAACTTCACAGCTCACCGGTCCACCAACTCCCGACTCTAAAGTATCCAGCTGATACTTGGCTGATACATTAAAGAGTTGTCAATAGTATACCACAATCTAATGATTTTAGAGTCAATAAGTTATGGAGGATGAGAAAAATATGAATTGTAGGTACAGGTACAATTGCACGGCCTTAGGACTTTGGTTGCTTTGCAGTTGGCTACATTTTTTAAATCTCTAGGGGGGCAGTAATGTTATTTAGTTGAATAGTTACCAAAAGTGACAACCATAGACAATTAATTTTGGCTTTGTGTGTATAAAATCATCAATCTGCCACACATAAACTACACTTACAATCAATTTAAAAAACACTCAATTACAAACAAACAAGTCTCCACTCCCGAGTGTATTTAGATAACCAACATTGGTCCAAATTAATGTGCTCTTTCATCTTTCTTTTTTACTAAGGTCGCATGGAATTTGTCTAGCTATTTTGAGCTGTATTGCGTGGATTTATAGTTCAATGTTATATCGGCGATCAGATCAGGTGGTCTGTTCATTTTACTATGTGTGTATGTGTGTGGATTAATCTTGATCTTTTCGTTTGATACACATTTATAACTCCCAAGAATGTAATCAATTATTTGAGGGTAAAAACGAAATTTTTATAAACGCGAAACTTGGATAGTGTGTGTTGTTTCCACTTAACTACGTAAGAAAATAAAAACGTAGGTTACTTTTTTATTGAAATAAAAAAAAAGTAGGTTGGAATTGGATATTTGAATCAATTTTTGTGTGTATGTGCGGTATTTGTTTCGGTTATGACCCAATTCCGATTATTTTTATTAGAGAGGAAATATAGACATGGTCTCGTACAAAATACAATTTCGTCAATTTCAATTCAGGTAAAGAGTACGGTGACGCCGCTATCTCGCTCGCAAGCGGCTCCTTTTTCCTTTTTTTAGATTTAAAATTATTGAAATTACTTTTGATTGTGTATTTTTAGCTTCTTAAGAACAGTATTACAATGTATCAACAATATATATTGTTTTTATATCTGACTGAAATTTGACTGAAATAAACGATCAGTCGGCAAAATTTCCACTTTTACACATTTAGTGTGGTCAAAATAAAATATATCAAATGAATTCATTTCACAATTCATGTAGGAATGCGCGAATATTTATCTAAAGTAATTTCAATAATTTTATATCAAAAAAAAAAACAATTGATGCCGCATGCGAGACATGCGCAGAGAAGCGCCGCCACCCTACTCTTTACCTTCAGAAGTTTCGAACCAACTCCAATGTATAGGAAAATTTCGTTCTTAATTATTTTTCCGAACCTCAATCATCTCTAGAATAGCGACTAAAACCTTGCGTATACTCAACTACGTGCTCACATCTTTTACCTATCTACGTTACCTAAATTCGGTGGTTGGCTCTAAAAAACAACCAAAATTAATCCAAATATAAAAATTCTTCGCACCTCGTATAACTACTTGCGTCATTCACAGAGGCGTCGAATTCGTCTATTTTCGAATCCCTTGAGAACTTTCTACCACACTATTGCCAAATATCTTAACACCTTATACATTGCTCGCTGCATATACTTTCTGATTTTCACACAATAAAAATCTAATACTAAACGCGCAATGTATCACCAATCAATGAATACGGTCGATTCAGTATCGCTGGCAGGGAACATTTTTTTCAGACCTACACCACCATGTGTTTTGGATCAATTTGTAACAAATTTCCTTCCCAAATTAAACCTTATCTGTATCAAAATAAAGGTGTAATAGTTTTTTAATGTGTCTAGTATATTTTTGTATGTAATTTTTATAGGAGTATAGGATGAGGTTAATTTTTAATCCAGTAGCGAGCTGTGAGAAGGAAGTGTCGGAATATTTTTAGTGTTGTGTCTTTTTAGGATTTAAAATATTAAAAATAATGTATAGGTGAGTGTTTTCCGGTGTAAACATAGTAGGAAAAAATATGGAATGTATTTCATACCTATATTTATATTGTTGGCATAGAATGGGCTAAATTTGGAATCATAATATAGAAGCATCGTGGTTTGTATGAATGTAGGAATACTTTACCTGATAGATAAAATGTGGGTGTCTTTAAATCGCGAGTGGAACTGTATCTTCTAAGTAAGCATGCTCCATCGTAGATTGTATCATTGCTTAACGCATCGGGTGAGTTCGCGATCAAACGCAAACCTATTTTTTTTTATTTATTGATAGGTTGACCGCCAGGTAGCCTGATGTTGAGCGACGCTGCGGTCCATGACGGAGTGCGCTTGCCAAAAAGATACCTATTCTAACCTCGTGAATAATAAATAGAAAATAACGAAAAATAAAAAAAAGACTTCTTACTTGTTGTCAAATAAAAATTGCTTTTTGGATCTTTTTTATTATATTTAGGCTACCGCTTGATCGTCTACATTTTGTTACGGTCTACGATAGAGCATACATACGTTTATAAGAAACCTGTTCATGGGCGATTTAAAGATACCCAAAGTATTTTTTACGTTACGTATGTGCTTGAAAGTTTATATAGTTTTTAAATTATTATGTCTCACGGATTTATCTAGGAACGAATGTAAGTCATACATCAGTCAAATGCCATACAAATCGATAGACATATAGTACATTAGTTTTTTTACGCAAGATATATGTACGATTGACCACCAACTCGCCTGATGTTAAGCGACCGACGGTGTGGCCGAGGATGAAGCTCGTCAATCTACAAATATCTATTCACTCGGCGTGAATAACATTGGGCCTTGAATATTCCAAGATTGTAGTTCTCAAAAAATACAGATGGCGGTAAAGAATTCCATTCCTGTGCAGTACACATCAAGAACGTGGTCTGATATTGAATCTAATAATAAAGGATACACAAAAGTCTTAATTATTATTAAGACTTTTATAATAACACAGATTAATGAAATGAGTTAAATAACAAATACCATACCGTACACAACAAACAACACCAAGACAAAATTGGATCTAGGAAAAGCAGAAAAAGTTAAGCTTTAAAAAGTTTTAAATTTCTAATGTTAATTTTTATTATCAATATTTCAAAATATTTTCATAAGTTTGGGGACAAATTTTGATGTAGTGCCGCTCTGAATTTACCCGCAGTGCAGGCTAAATTTCAAATAACATACAAAATATGCGATTGTGGCGCCGCATATGGAGGACAAGTTAATTTAAATTGGTTGTAGAAGTGATCCTAACTGTATTGTCGCAGGTTCAAAGCGAAGGGCATGGACATCGGCGTGTCGGACGAATACCTCAACGGAGTGGACGTCGAGCCCAGCGCCAGCGAACCTGAGGATGAGGAAGGTAAGACATCATCATTATCAGCTCAGCCATAACAAGTCCACAGCTTTTTTTTAGGTTAAGTGGTTTATAAAGGAAATGTATTAGGATGGGGGGGGCACGGAAGGTGCTAATGGTATACTCGCTACCGTTCCCCGCCCTTGTATTAGGGATATGAAGGTTTGTGAGTGAAACTGAGGTTTAAGTGAGTGGGAAAAAGTGGAAGAGGGTTGTGGGAAGTCCACAGCTAGACATAAGTCTCCTCCATGGATTTACTAAAAGACCAAGTGGAAGCGGCTTGCATCCAGCGTCTTCCCGCCACTTGTATGAGGTCATCTGCCCATCTCGTGGCTGGTCTTCCTACGCTGCGCTTCCCGGTGCGTGGTCTCCACTCGACAACTTTTCAGTTATACGTGCTATGTGCCCGGCCCACTGCCACTTCAACTTGTTACTCCGCTGTGCTATGTCGGTGACTAGCGTGCGTCTATGCCAAGCATAGCACTCTCCATAGCCCGTTGCGTGACTGAGCTTCCTTATAAGGGCCATAGTGAGTGACCACGTGGTTACTCTTATTCTTTAATCGCCAAATAATTTTACGTTGTTGTTTAGCATTCCATTCCCCTTATGTTTGTAGACGAAGACTCCGTCCTGAAGAACTCGTACAAGCACAGCACGTCCCGCGAGGCCCCCGTGCCGTTCTGCAACATGAGCGAGATAGTGGGGCGGTTCGAGCGCGGACCCGCCGCCGCCGGCTCCGAGAGACACCGCGAGAGGAAGCAGGAGATACAGAACATACGCAGCAGGCTGTTTATGGTGAGATACACGGAACCCTTACGAACACAGTACGTCTCGCCAGGCTCCCGTGCCATACTGCAACATGAGCGAGATTTAGGGAGAGGTCATTCAAAAGTTTTTTCATCTTACTAGCTCGTAAAGTTCGGTTTCCGAGGCTAATAAACCTACGTGGAAAAATCTATTTTCTCCCCTAGGGTGGAAAGTAATTTCAAAATTCGAACACGATGGTTTTTTTTTTCAATATAAAATATTTCCAACCTCTTTGTATAATACTTTCACAAAATGAAAACTCGAAGAAGTTCGATTCAAGGAGGTTTGCTATCGTAGCTTAAGAGTCCGCAGTCCGACCATCGTCCGCCTCGGTCGCGAATACCCACATTTTTTAAGATATAAAGTAATTTGCATGAACTTATAAAAAATCGTCGTTTGCAAAAGTAGAAAACAACAACACAAATATTCGATAAAAATTTCAATTTGTTCCAAGTTAATTTTCATATAATATATAAAAATATTTTTTTTTAATTATTAACACAAAAATGATTTTTATGTATGAAAATTTACTTGGATCAAATTGATTTTTTTGTCCAATATTTGTGATGTTGTTTTCTAGTTTTACAAACGACGATTGAAACGACGATGTAAATTTGTCGTCATGATAATTAATTGTTTCTGTTTTATTATATTTCAAAAGGTTATAATGGTGTCATTTATTGTTTCAGGGTAAACAAGCTAAAATCAAAGAGATGTACGAACAGTCTGTCCTGCAAAGTGAACAAGGTATATAAGTTTCTTATTTATTTATAGTATCTAGCTATCCTCGGAGTCTCTCTGCGAGATCGAATCGGAAATGAAGAGATTCGTAGACGTACGAAAGTCACCGACATAACACAGTAATTTAACAAGTTGAAGTGCCAGTGGGCAGGGCACATAGCACGTAGAACTGATGGCCGATGGGGCCGAAAAGTTCTCGAATGGAGACCACGCACCGGCAAGCGCAGCGTAGGAAGACCAGCCACGAGATGGACAGATGACCTCATACAAGTGGCGGGGAGACGCTGGATGCAAGCCGCTTCCATGAGTTCTTTTTGTAAATCCATGGAGGAGGTCTATGTCCAGCAGTGGACTTGTGTCTAATATGATGATGATGATACTTATGATCGCCAGAAGGCATTTAAATAGGACTCGTATGGGATTCAAAAAATCCTCAGTGTACCTGAAAATGGACACAGAAATTAATTTCTGTGTTTTTTTAGCTTGCCTTGAGGCAAGCTGCTGAAACGCTGACGTCAAGACCTTGATTTTCAAAAATATCCACGAGTATGATGTAGCAGCCTGGAAAGAGATGGTGTAACTTTACCCTGCAGGGTTAGGAAAGCTAGGGGTTGAAACTATAGTCGTATACTTTGACTTAAAACAGACATGACTGACCAGTAGTTTTAATAAAAAAATGGGTCAGGACACATTATTAGATGCAATGATGCAAACAGGTGGTGATCAATTAATGGAAGCGTCGAAGAATCGTCCAGCTTTGAGATAGGTTGACGATGTTGTTATAATCGCGGTTCGAACTAATGGGGTCTTACTCTCAACTCTTATAGCGATGCAAAGTTCCCACAGCGCCCTTTTTTATCTTGCTTTTTCTGTAATTAAGAGTGTGAGATAAAAGTTCAAATGAGCCTACTGTAAATTGTGATATTTTTTAATATAAGCTTCAACTTTTGTATATACACTCTCTTAATTGAAGGAAAAGCAAAATAAAAACGTCTATTTTTTTTTATAGATCTACGATTGACCACCAACTCGCCTGATGTTAAGCGACGGTGTGAAAATAGATTGAACACTTTAGGATTCTGTAGTAACTAGGAGGAATGAGGAACCCTTATAAATTAGCTAAGTCCGCCCGTCTTTCTGTCTGATGGAGCACACGACCTGCGACTTAGCAGGCAGGTATACTATCAATTGAGCTTCGAGGCCAGTCTTATCATTATAATAGTCGTGTAATTCGCGCAGGTGTGACGTCAGCGGAGAAGATCGCCAAAGAGCTGGAAGTAGACGCGGAGAAGGCGCGAGCGATCAAGCAGCGGTTCGAGAGCGGAGCCTTCAACGACGAGAACCAACCGCCGAAGAACAGAGACATTGACGACCAGGCGCTCTTCAACGAAGGTACCTCACTCATACAACTCGTCGGGGAGCTAACAGCATAGTGTACGGTCCTGGCGCAGTCTCCTGGGGCTGTGTATTGTTTTCTTCTTCTTTTTTGTATTGGACCCGCATTAAAGCATTTGCCAGTGTGAAGTATTAGGATTTTTTCAAGTTTCTTGAATTAATCAAGTTGTAAATGTTCTAGTCACAATCTAAGTCACGTATACAGTCAATTTATAAGTCGAGTCCTGCTTCAGTAAAGTGATGGCGACTTTACTAGAAGCTTCTATGGAGTTTTGCCGACAACGAAAAATCACACGTTTTACTGTTTTATTTCACTTGCCCACACTCACGCACTTTATCGAACACTTAATGAATAAACACCAACATTTTTATCGCATTAATATTCGAAATAACACAAGTTTAGGAAAATAAAACAAAGCAACAACATGTTTCGATTACGTTCCCGCCAAAACTCCAGGTTGTTCTATGTAGTGGATTGTAGAAGTGTCCAAGATACGGATCCTGGCAAGGTTACCTGTATATAATCCGAATTGTGAAATATCATTGCCCGAAAACTAAATTTCATTTTTTTACCTATTTCCAAAAAGAAAGAGGTTCTCGATTCGAATTCACATTTTTTTTGGATGTTCAGCGATTACTTGGCCAATTATGAATTGATGATTATTTTTTGTTTGGTAGGCAATATCTCACAGGTGGTCCCATATGAATTTTATCAAAATCGGTTCAGTACCTACTTTGGTTTTATAACAAAATTAGTGAAAAAATGTCATCTAAGTAAACGAATTGTGTATGTAATATGGGACCACCTCTGAGATATTACCTACAAAAAAAAACAAGAATCATAAAAAAATGCTCTTTTTACGCAATATAGATCTGACAATTGACCACCAACGCAAGTGTGACAGAGGATGGAGCTCGTCGATCTAGAAGATATAAATTCACTCTAGCTTTCCAAAATTCCAAGATAGTAATAATTGGCAGAATAATCGCTGAATAAACATTTAAAAAAACATATACAGTCGAATTGAGAACCTCTTTCTTAATGGAAGTCGGTTAAAAATAAATGTTCCGTTTGTTGCAGGCATAGCGAAGAAGTCCCGCTCCATCTTCTTGGAGTTGGACGCGAATGCGAAGAGCGCGGGCCCGACCTCGCCGCCGCCAGGAGATGTGCCCAAAAGGAAGGAACTTGTGCGTATTTTGTGGATTTTTTACCCAATTGCGTCTTGCGAAGGAGGATCTATGTTTTTTGAATTTATGTATGTATGTTTCTATATTACCTCCTATAGACTAAACGGCTTGACCGATAATCGTAATTATATTTTTGAAAATAAGTCCGCTCGAGCAGATATTTTACCGAGAAAATACCATAGTAGTACTAGTATATAAAGTTGTCGAGTGGAGACCACGCACCAGCAAGCGCAGCGTAGGAAGACCAGCCACGAGATGGACAGATGACCTCATACAAGTGGCGGGAAGACGCTGGATGCAAGCCGCGCGCCAATCGGTCTTTTTGGAAATCCACGGGGGAGGCCTTAGTCCATCAGTGGACTTCTTATGGCTGAGTTGATGATGATATACTTCGAGATGTTAGTTCCCGTGTTTCACCACTTTATATCGTTTTTTTTAATCTTCACAAACACCAGGGTCCATGACTCCGTGATCTCTGTCAGAATTACAAACTATTGTTAACTACATATCGTCACGGAAAGATTATTTTATTTTAATTTACGTAACTTATTACTATATTGTGTGTATACCGCGAGCAGACCAGCGACCCGCAAGCAGCACCCGATCACGAGTATGACGCATGTGCCAGCCATCGCCCTCCTCAACCATATGTTAGGGAAGATGCCGCCACATAAGGAGCCTCCGATGGTGAGCATGAATGCTCGATACGTTGTTGACACAGAGTGTAATGTCCCGCAGCCGTTCGTGCCCAAGGACGTGGTCCGCGCGGCGGACAAGGTGGAGGAGGTGCACATCGAGACGGCGGACATCTCCGACCGGTTCAAGTTCTTCGAGACGTACCGGCCCGAGAGCAAGCGCAAGCAGTTCCGCATGACGCCGCCCAGGCAGACGCAGGTGACTACTTCACATCATACGTCTACATTAATTTGACTGAAAGAATATTATTAGAAAAGGCTTACTACTCCATCCAGGAATACATACATACATAAATACAATCACGGCTATTTTCCCTTATGGGGTAGACAGAGCATCAAAGGCCATTTGGTGCCACATTTTACCACCATGATTAGAGGGTTAGTTGGGAGAGAAAAGGTTTTTTTTATACAAGATCACCTCTGCCGATCTCTCTTGAGAGGTTGGTGGTCTACGATTGACCACCAACTCGCCTGATGTTAAGCGACGGTGGCCGAGGATGGAGCTCGTCGATCTAGAGCGTCGATCGTCGGTCGTCGTAAGAGGATTATGAGGTATTGGATGGTAAGATGTAAAATTGGTCTGCAGTGACAGGGGGTCAGCCTATCGCCCACATAAACATGGTGAGCATATCTAGCCCAAAATAAGCAAAGCTTGTATTACAGCAACTTGATGCCTGACACAACACATACTCGTAATCAATATGTAATAGGGCGAATTCTGTGCTCGTAATATATTCTTTTTTTGTTTTTGTTGTAAATACATTCTTATAATACACTTACTTATAAACACCCAGACACAAAACAAACATCCATGCTCATCACACAAATGTTTTCCCTGGGTGGGGATTGAACCCACGACCCCCAGGTCTGACTGAGCCATGAGGCCTGTCAAATTATCTATTATTATTTAACCTTATTGAGCCAATGGGCGTAATAACAACGGAAGACCAGCGTTGGCTATTTACAGCTAGCAATATGCTGAGCTGGGGCTGGCTTGTGACAAAAACATTTAGTTTATCTATTTTATGTGTATGATTTTTATTCTCTGTTGTATGTTTTTTGTTACAATAAATTTATGGCCTATATTTAATATATATTGTAAACGTGCAGCGTCCCAAGTCCCCCTCCCCGGAAGTGTACCGCGACCCGGGCGTGGTCCGCAACGAGGACCCGGCGCCGGACGCGGGGCTCGCCGCCACCCGGCAGACCGCCTCCAGGATGATCTCCGTCTTCCGCCAGATGGAGGACCAGCAGAACAGACCTGACGAAATACAAGGTACCTCGTCATCCGTATACTCGTAGCACGCTGCAAGAGTGCGAGGGGATGAATGTTCGCATCTGACAAAAATTTGATGATTATTGTCAGAAAATCAAAAGAACATACCTGATAAGATCGTCAAGCGCTGGCGATGTGTTTTTGGTCTGTGTCTAAACTATTTTTATCCGACTGCATAAGAAGGAGGGTTATGTTTTTCGAATGTATTAATATTTATGTATGTGGGTATGTATGTATGTTTCTATATGATCACCTACAGCCTAAACGGCTTGACCGATTTTGATGTGCAAGGTGTCGTTAGATTCGTCTTCACTCCCTGAGTGTCATAGGCTGTATTTTTATAATAATAATACATCTCCGCAAAAATTTAAAAATGCGTTTTTTCTTAACCTTGGAGGTTTACTTTTTCGTAATAAGTGATTTTACTAGAATTATTCTAATGAATGCGCATTTATAATCTTTTACAACGAATTTATGCATACTTTCTCCCAAAAAACGTACATTCAACAGCGTATCAAGTGCAACGTAACCGTAAGTTAGACTGCAAAAACTGTTTTTCTGCAGTTGGATATTTTGTTTTTCTTTTAATATAGATACTTGCTTATGTGAGTTGGTACATTTTGTACGGTAAATATGTTTTGTGCTTATTATTTATTTATTTTATTTATAACACACAAAGTAGACACATGAATTATGCAATGCCCCATGTAGCCACATAGTTTAGTGTTCGTGATGCGTGATTATATGTAGAATGATAAGTCATCTTTAGGATACATTAACATAGATAGTAAGAGTACGACTGATATAGATAGGAGGCCTCTAGCACGTAGTACTTAGTATATAAGCTTAGTTATTTGTTACAATAAATAAGTCCGATACCATCGTGTGTCTCAATATCACTAACCCTCCAGCCTCCGGCATATTTATAAACAATCATAGTTAGCTCTTGAATAGCAAACCGTAAACCGTACAAACCGTACAAACGGTTTGACTGTAGGAACTAGTCTCCTTACTTTTCATACTTTGAAAGGCCTCATGGCTCAGTGGTAGTAAGAATGCCTCCTGAGCTGTAGGTCGTAGGTTCGATCCCCACCCAGGCCAAAAATTTGTGTGATGAGCATGGATCTTTGTTCTGTGTCTGGGTGTTTCTATGTGTGAAATGTCCACCAATATTTATTATATAGTGTTAGGTTATAGCATAATAGGACAACTATAGACTAATTGTTTTTGTGTAAAATGTAATTGATTTATAGTTATTCAGTTTCTAGTCGCGTGTATGTTTATTTGGAAAACATTGTAAAATGTGCAATGATGCGCATAATTTAATTTATAAATATTGTCTTGATTTAACATAAATATAATTAATTGACTTTTATGAATTGTAATAATGTTTCAATATTGGAACTTCCGGATAATCTCGTAGGCTACGGTTTCGAAGGCGGGAACGCCATTCCGGATTTAACTGAAAAAATAGCAAGATGTTGATAAGCCTCAAGGCTATGAAATTGTCTAATTTGAAACAATATTGTGATAAAAACTGTAAGTGAACAATATTGGAAGGATTATATGGATATGGATTGTACATTGATGTTCGAAATGGAATAAATGTATAAAAACTGCCCATTGTTTTCAGAATTTTTGGCTCTGCCAAAAGTAGTCAATTTAAATATATGTATTTGTTTTTTTTAGGACCCAAACCCTTGAAGCGGTTCACGCCCCCTCCCCCCGGCGAGAGGACACACACCGGTGACACCACCTCCGAGGAGGAGGAATACTCTGATGAGGAAGAGGACAGCGAGGACGAGAGGAGGAGGGCGTACTTCGAGGCGAGGGAACGGGACGAGGCTCTCAAACAGGTACTAGCTTTGTAGGGAGACTAGCTGCGCCCGCGGTCCCCGGTTTTACGCGTTGTGATGGAAATCGATGACGAGATGATATAATTAATAATAATATATCTTACTTACAGATCACTCTGCCAATTGTGCATTGATTTTGATGATTATTTTTGTATTTGGTAGGTCATACTTCAGAGGTGGTCCCATATACATTTTATCAAAATCTATGCAGGACTTGCCTTCGTTCGTCTTCGCCGTATGTTTTCACGTTAAACTATCGTCCGTAAACCGACTTTACAGACAACCAACTTTTTTTATGTGCCAAATAGCATTTATACAATGCGACGCGACGATCGCGTCTCCAAAAATAAAATTTATACAGAACAAATATAATAATACTACATACAGAATTTGGTATGGAGTGTCCGAAGTGTGGTAACGTTGCACGTTTTTCCCCATTGCACTAACACGCGTTGCGAGGATCACTGTCGCGAGTTAACTCGATAGTCATGCCATCTAGTTACAGTTGGCTAGAACTTTAACATTGGAAAATTTGGAAATATGTTTTATTAAAGTATCAACGGGATGTAGTGTCACTCCTCAAAAACGTCCGAGCTATATGAGGTCTAATTAGACTCCTTACATGATTAAAATAATTCAAAGAGAAATAGACGTCGCTAGACTTCTTAATCTAAATTAGGCTTTAGCGCGGCAACATATGGTATGGGGGAGGCCTATGTCCAGCAGTGGACTTCTTATGGCTGAGATGATGATGATGCGGCAACATAGAGTCTTTATATCAAAATATTTAAGTTCGTCATTGTTGGTATATGAGTATCGGTCAACCCAGGACACTATATTCGTGAATTTTGTTTTAGACTTTACGTCCACGTGATGGAAAGTCATTGGAAATATGCCAAAATCTTGCCGCGACGGACCAACATTAAACAAATTTTTACCTTATTTTTAACTGACTTCAATAAAGAGGAGGTTATCAAATCTGTTGTAATTTTTACGCTTGTACCTCAACTCCGTGATTTATAAACCGATTTAAAACTTATCTTTTTTTTATTTAACAATACTCGAGTGCGCAATGAGAATGATATGAACAAAGAGTGTGTTGTCACAGGCTCAGCAGTTGGCTCGCACGAAGAGCTTCCGCGACCGCTTCGAGAATTGGTCCGAGTCGGAGCCGCAGCGTTCGCCCTCTGCCGTCGTCATACAGAGGGAACAGAACGAGGAGGACGGTGACTCGCAGCTGGAGACTGCGAAGAGGTGCTCTACACTCTATATTAACATTTTATTAACACTTTATTCACTTGGATAAAAACGGTATTCACCTGGACTAACCATTTATTCATTTCGTTTAACCCTATTCATTTGGATTAACATTTTATTCATTTGTATTAACACTTTATTAACTTGTATTAACACTTTATTCACTATCATTAACACTTTTATTAAGTAAAGTTGGTGACGCTGACCACACAGAACGACAGACTGCGGGCAAACTCTGCAACAAGCCCGTCGGCTATATGTATAGTGTATACGAACCTACGACTATTACGTCCATATTATTGCGACAAATGTGTTATAGTTATTCTTACAGTTTATTTTGTACGCAGCTTGCGGCAGAAGTTCGAGAGTATGAACGTGACGCAAACGTCAGTCTCCAAGTCTACCGCCGTTTCTAAAGTCAACAGATTTGTGGTCAGTATCTACTTAACAATTCCATCATCATCATCTCAGCCACAAAAAGTTCACTGATAAGCCTCCTGTCCCATTGATTTCCAAAGACTAGTTGGAAGTGGCTTGAATCCAGCGTCTTCCCGCATCTTACCAATTTGCCAAGTTGTATATCTACGAACTTCTCTATGAAAGATGTGTGGGTAAACCACTTTACTAAAAAATTGAATAATAATTATTTTCTAGTTATAAAAAGGATAGGTTCAATAATAACTTACATAAGAAGAAATTTATGTAAGAGCTTAGTAGTAAATATATATAAATTGTTTAAATTACCCAATTTAACCTTGCCTCAATTCAACATTCGAATCAAATCAAAATAATTTACTGTCAAAGTGTAGTTCCCTACACAGTTTGACAATAAATGATATTGTTTGATGAAAGGGTCTTAGAATATTTACAAGTCTCAACATGTTCGTCCATTGCGGACATACAAAATTATATCTCTGCTATTTTATATTGATCATACTTATATTGCACTTAAGAACATCGTCCTCGAAATTAAAGTTAATTTAATACCTTTATTTAATCTCATAGGACGACATTCTTCTTAAAATTATGATAGGATTTTGCGTACAGGTAAGCTCGTTTAGTCGTTAATTAACAGTTATTATTGTTTTTGTTTCAGTGACCACTATGTGAGCGACTACCCTCAATTTACCAAAGCGTTTTAACCCTCTTTTAACTTTGTAAAATCATTTTAATATAACTCACATGATAACACTACGACTTTGTCACAGTACAAAATGTATCGGTTTTCTTTACTTATTTGAAGGAAAATTGAAAGTTTCTTACTTTGACAAAATGTTGAAGTGTTTTAGTGTTAGTTAAGTGTTCGGTTCTTTTGACCTCTGATCTTTTGACGAAATATTTAAGCATTTTAGTTTAAAAGTAATATTTATTTATGTTTAGGATTCTTAGGGAAAGCTTTTTTTTTAATAAATAAAAAGAAAATTGTATAAAAATGTGACCCGATATTACTTTTTATAACTCTTAAAAATCCGGAAGTATTTTTTATTATTTTATAGAAATTTCTAAGTATTATTATAGTAGTAAGTAAATGCAAATAAGAATGGTTTAATTTCTTGATTCATAATTATCACTAATAGACATGTGAACAGTTAAAATACCACTTTATTTATTGACCAATTGGGTTTAATTTGGCGTGTAATTATTCGAGACACAATCTTATAATTTTGTCATAAAATATTTCCAAATTTTATCTGCATTTACTGTACATTTATATGTAGTCAAGTTAGATCTGTATATTTATCGGTTGTAATCCAAGTGCCTTATAATAGTGCAATTTTAATATATCTCAAAATTTTGTATAATCTAGATTTAAGCTGACCTCATTTATAAGTATATAAAATCATTTCTTTACTAAATATACGCACAAACTTGCCTTTGCAAGTACGTATTTAGAATTATTCAATATTGTATTCAAAAATACATTATTTGTAATAATTTTCATCGAATATTTAACAGTATTTTCTCATTATTTCATTTCGAATCTTGCCATGTGCCATTTCTAATATATTAACAAATTATTTAAAATATATAAGCGTATTTATCTCTTCAGTATATTAGGTATCATTGGATCTGACTGAATATCGATCTTTATTTATTTGTTTGTACTTAAAATGCGATTTTTTAAATGTTTTTGTACTGTATACCTTGGAAAATTTTGGTATAAGATAATAAATCTGAAAATTTATTGTTTTGTTTCATTTTTAGGCTATATGGAAAAATAGATTTTGAGAGAACTACATATCTCTATCTATAAAAATCGACTATAGGCAAATATCGGGTTATATTACCTCACTGGGTATCAACCTCGTCATCATAACCTATTATCGTGTGTAAAACTAGATCCAAATTGGTCCATCCGTTCGAGAGCTACAATGCCACAGGCACAGATCATCATCATCTCAGCCACAAGAAGTCCACTGCTGGACATAGGCCTCCCCCATAGATTTCCAGAAAGACCGGTTGGAAGCGACCTGCATCCAGCGTCTTCCTGCCTGTATGATATCTTCTGTCCACCTTTGTGGCTGGTATTCCTACGCTGCGCTTGCCAGTTCGTGGTCTCCACTCGAGAACTTTTCGGCCCCATCGGCCGTCAGTTCTACGTGCTATGTGCCCTGCTCACTGCCACTTCACACACTTCTGACACAGATAAGTTGTTTAAACCTATGAATACATTTCTTTTTGCGACAGAGCTTAAATATATGCATATGGAAAGTACATGCTTTCAAACAACAAAAAAAAACAAATAGGTTTACGACTACTTAAAAAAATACAACCGAATTGAGAACCTCCTTATATTAAGTCGGTTTAAAACATTCTTTAGCTTGTAAGCATATGTATATCTGTAAAGAATTTTTTTATGCATGATAATCCACCATTATGGACAACTCTCAGAATGGCAACTAAGTCGCTAAAGCACAGGGGGCTTACCAAAAAAAAATAGCAGTCTCATTTCAATATAACTGGTCATGCTCTCACAACTGTAGAAAGAGTAAGATAAAAGTTAAAGTAATATTGAAATTACTGCTTGAACGCTTGTGGTAGGGCCCCTGACCAAGCAATGGTGAGTACCTACCTCCAAATAGCTTTGATTTGACGAGATGCAGCTAATATTTAAACTAAATAAAACGCAAAATACTATTCATAATTCTATTTATTATTTTCAAAAAATATAGTAAACATGAAACAATAAGTTAACGCCTAGACATAAATACCATTATTTCTTTAGATCACAAACGCCCGACGGTCACAGGCAGTTAACGGCAGATCCCATAATTCTATGAAATCCAGTTTTCCCCTACTTGAGACAGACATTTCGTAACCCATGACAACGCAAACAATATCTATCTCAAGTAGGAGAAAACTGGATTTCTCAGAATTTTCGGACCGCCGTAAATTACAAAACAGGTGATTCAATTTAAAAATAAGACAATCAACAGAATGGTAGTGGCACTGAAGTGGAGAGAGTGGCGAGATGTAGGTAGATGTTAAAAATAATATCAATTTTGCGCGAAATGGCTGAAAATGTTTGTACCACTTCGACCTCAATCACTTCACTATCTATATCACTTCAAGTCACAGCTAACAATAAATATTTCTTCAATAGAATCCAATTCCAAGTGTCTTAGAAACATTGTGTACTTTGAAAAGATTTCTCTCTGCTTCAGTAGAAACCAATCTATGGTAAGCCTCACATTCAACATTTTTCTCGCATTACTCTACAACGCAAGATGTTATATTGTTGATTGAAAATTAATTATTACCATCAATTTAATGAAACCTGATATTAGGGCTGGCCACTCAGTCTATACGAACTTACTTACTTTTAAGAAACCGGCATGTCTCAGAATAAAAAAAAACTTTCCAACGCAAATGGCAGTGTGTTTTTTTTAAATTAATAGACGTTTAAAGTCTGCTTGTGAAATTTTTGTCACATTTAGGAGCCAACATAATTTCAGCAGATTCATTCAATGTTCTCATAAAATAGTGCTCAAATAAGTTCTAAAATATACAAAAAAAAATAACACTTAATTCTAAAAACCGTCTTTTGAATTTACAAAATACAGTCCGATGCGTATAATATAAAAGATTTTGAGACACATTTAGCTGCAGAGTATCAAAAATGTAGTTTTCTATCAGTTAAAAAGACATTCTGGCAAGGTACGAGACCAACTTTGAGGTCAACGCCCATTAGACGTATTCAACACCAGCACAACTTTGTGCGGTAGTATTATTAAAAGAAGAAAAACATAATTATCTTTCTGCAAAATACAACACATATAAAACAGAATCAGAACACCGCGTACTTCAGCATCAGTCAGGTGGTTTAGGCTACAGCAGATAATATAAAAACATACGTAAGTATGTCTCTTATCAATACTGAAAATATCATATAGAAAATTTTTAATAATAAATAACGTCTTGAAGGAACCATAGCAGGTTTGCCAGATTTAGTTGCAATAAGTACGTTACTTTCTCAAGTAATAATGTTCTCAAAACGCCACATTCACAATACTTCATATTCGCAATACGCCATTTTTTTTCGCAATATATTACACAAAATTAAATTCGATTACGCATTACCGGTGAGAGGCAAGATGAAAAACTTTTTATCTGATATTTGTTATTTTAACTAATTTGTAAAATGTCCTTGACTTGAAGTGTCAGTGATATATTTTTTTTGCTTTGTCTCACCCCATAGCACTTGCCTTATCTGCTTTGGATGTGGCACCGTTGTTTCCTATTCTTGTAATGTGTGTCATATTGCGAATGTGACACACTCGAATATTACGTTTTGATTATGAGGTATTCATCATCATCTCAGCCATAAGAAGTCCACTGCTGGACATAGGCCTCCTCCATGGATTTCCAAAATGACCGATTGGAAGCGGCTTGCATCCAGCGTCTTCCCGCCACTTGTATGAGATCATCTGTCCATCTCGTGGCTGGTCTTCCTACGCTGCGCTTGCCGGTACGTGGTCTCCACTCGAGAACCTTTCGGCCCCATCGGCCATCAGTTCTACGTGCTATGTGTCCTGCCCACTGCCACTTCAACTTGCTAATCCGCTGTGCTATATCGGTGACTTTTGTACGTCTACGTATCTCTTCATTTCTGATTCGATCTCGTAGAGAGACTCCGAGCATAGCCCTCTCCATAGCTCGTTGCGTGACCTTGAGTTTCCTTATAAGGCCCATAGTTAGGGACCACGTTTCAGTGCCGTATGTCATCACTGGTAACACACACTGGTTGTAAACTTTCGACTTGAGGGACTGGGGAATATTGGACGAGAAGACGCTTTTAAGTTTCCCGAACGCTGCCCAGCCGAGTTGGATACGACGATTGACCTCCCTCGTAAAGTTGGACCTGCCTAATCGGACCGTTTGTCCTAGGTAGACGTATTCGTCAACAACTATATGAGGTATTACGATTATTTATTATTTAACACTTTATTGCACACAATTACAAGTAACAAGCTGTACAACAGGAGGACTTAATGCTAACGTAGCATTTTCTGCCAGTCATCCTCATAGTGAAAGACAGACAAGATGTAGGTAGGACGATTGTGACATTTTGAGAATAATATTGTAGTCATAAATTTGAAAAGTGACCATTTTTATGAATGACGATTCGAAAATATGACGTATTGCGCCTAAACCGTCCCGCGCTCTGTATTTCCCGGATGGCTAGCTAGCCATCAACCTCGGGATTGAAATCTGAGGCCAAGCACGTATTAGTATATTCTGGCAGCCTTTATACATACTGTTTCCATTCTATGCTAAGAGTGCTTACTGTCTCGCACCAGTTATTTATTACTAGGTTAGCTGTGTCTAATTGCCTAGGTTGTCTACCTGGTATCAGTGATGCAATACTATATATAATATAGAATGGTGATGAGATAATCTAATGCGCGAAGACCTTCAATCTATCGAAGTGTCTTGAGACATTTCTAAGCAATAATTCAAGATATGCTCTCAGCATCGTTTTAAACTAATTTAGTTATAAATAATACTGTATATCAATTAAAAAACTAATTAAAATCAAGAAGCCATGATGCGAGATCCAAAAAAAAAAACAAAACATTACTGATGAAACATATTGGAAATTTGAGAAAAGTGGGATTGAGGAGTGGTTTGATTAAAATATTGTTTCAATTGTAAATTACACTTTATTTCTTTAGTTACAACAGATTTTTCTCGCATCGTGACGCACACTGGTAAATAAAAAGAATTACTAAATTAACTTATTTTGTTATACATTCAGTACAACTAAACAATTGTTTTTTACCAATTTGAAGACCGTAGATTTGCTTACAATTATTTGGTTTGTCAAAAAAATCTTATCAGATTACTTTACTGCCAGAGCTGCCAGCTGGCGATGACAACAGGGCTTTTTTTTTTTTTAAATTAAGAAATAGTCTTGCACTTAGTTGCTAACTCGCCTAACTAAGTCACCATTGCAGTCTATGTTAGTGCACAGTTGCCTATAACACCATATAGCTATGGCAGTAAAGAACTTTAAGTTTTTGACAGTTTTCTTTACTTTTAACATTATGAAGGTACTTCTAAATTTTGCTGTATAATACACAAACAAAATTACTCAATAATTTGTCATCTGTCTCAGGAACACCTTAAAAAGAAACGGAAGGCAAGGAAATCTTAATAAAAACCAATTTAGAAAAATAAACACGAATTTTACCATTATAAAAAATTGTATTTACTAGCGAAGCTTCTTATGCATAAACACTTTGAGTTAATCTATTTTATCGAATATTTATCTTCTATTCATGAGGCTTCTCTAGAGGAATTTATACTCCTAGCCACCTTGAAAATTTTCAACACAATCGGTATAATCGTGACAAAATAAGTCACTTCCACATCTCTAATATGTATATAATTGTATGATATATCGATTAGATAACTCAGCATTTATGCACAAGTCGTAAAATATTTGCTAGTATTAGAAGTTTACTGAAATTTTGGTAAAATTAATGTATCACAACACAACTCAATGCGTGTAATTTTTTACAATCTATAAGAAAATAATAATTTATCCTTAGTGCAGTAGAAATATTGTGTGAACATATTAATTTAAAATTATTTTATAGTTATTATTTATTACATCTTTTGTATCTGTTAAACTCGTTCAAATCACATACACGAGCGTTGATTCCCGTTGTCCCCCACTTCCGTATGTCACATCGACACCTGTTTCATATATTTGTGCCGATGTCCACCAGTGGGGGACATGGCCACAACTTTCTACATTGTTCTCGTTGTCCGCCACTGGTGGACAGTGGCACGCATTTTTATAAACCATTCCCATTGTCCGCCAATGGGGAACAGTGATACATGTTCAAAAAGTTTTTATTCAGTCACAAGGTCCAGTGAGCCAAAAGGTCCAATGGGTAAAAATGACAAGTACCAAAAGGTCCAGTGTGAAAAAGTCCAGAGGGTTAAAATGACAAGTCCCAAAAAGTCTAATCTGAAATTTAGTTGTAAATCAAAGCCGCGCATAAGTCTTAAAGTTGCATAATGTATTGACACTCTGTACTTGACAGGCTCATATATCCGAAACTTAGATCCTAGACTAGTAGTTTCTTTACAAAAGTAATAGATCTCATTGAGATCTTAGTTTCGGATGACAGCTGTCAAACTTGACAGGCTAAAGATACTACTAGTCTAAGATCAATAGCATTTAACTTGCGACACACTGGACACTGGACCTTTTGATAATTGTATTTTTCCCATTGGATCTTTTGGCTCACTGGACCTTGTGACTCGGAACGAAAACATTAAAAAAAATTAATGTTTTATGAAAAGGTTTATAAAAATGCGTGTCACTGTCCACCAGTGGCGGACAACGGGAACAACGTAGAAAATTGGGGCGTTGTCCCCCACTGGTGGATATCAGCACACATTTTTGAAACAGGTGTCGATGTCCACCAGTGGTGGACACGGAAGAGGGGGACAACGGGAATCAAAGATACACGAGCAGTTTTAGATATCAGATGTGAGACTGAAGTACTGTTTTACTTGTAATATAAAAAAAAAACTGATATCTGCAGTAAAATATAATAATATGCAGAATATTTTTTGCAAATTACTATCATAATACTAGCAGCAAATGTCATTACTTATGCCTGATGTTACATTGCGTAACAAGGCTATGTCAGAACTCTTAGTGTGGGAGCAGCGTAGCTTGTGTATTAAAATTATAAGCTTTTTCGAAAAAAAAAAAAAAAATTATGGTATGTTCGCTCAAATGGACTGTGTCAACGAAGATTGAAACTGACATCTTCATAATCAATATCATTAATCACAATTTGATAACATAAAAACATTGATAGTAACTAAAATATCACTGTCCTATAGTATGAAAAAAAAAGTTAAAAATTGCACTGATTTTAGACAATTCTTGCACTGGCATTTTTTAACAGGATATAAGACACAGATAGCTTAATTTTCTGCTGCAAAGTGCTTGACACTTATCGCGTATATTTTACGTGATTTTAGGAACATATTTTTGAAACAATTTGCAGTGTTAGAGAGTAAGTTTAAATTAAATGAGCAACGATCGCGATAACATTAGAAAGCATTGGCTAATTTATTCATAAAATATTAAAGTACCACTTTAATGACATAATAACTTGTGGAAATGGTAAACAGTATGCCGAGAAAAATGGCAGTATGAATACATTGTTAGATATCCATCTAAAACTGCTCATCCATCCATCAAATCCATTTTCGCCTAGCCTCTAAGAGACTACTTACAATATTTACAAGTTAACCTACATTACTAAAATATCAAGGGTTGAGACTAGGCTGTGTATTCTTTCCTAATAGGTACATACATGCTTATTGCTTCATTAGAAGCATCATACATGCTTCTAATGATTTCAATGTGAAATCTCAATAAACAGTTGAAAATATGAAGACTTGCTGCAATAGAAATGTGTAAAATGTGGGAAACGATTGGGGATTGAGTCACCCTCGTCCGTGGGGAAAGCACCCCTTAACATCGAAACCCCACACGTGATCCCTGGCTGGTGCCAATCAGGTGACACCATACTGGTGGTAGGCTTCGGCCGAGGCTAGTCACCACCCACCGGACAAAGACATGTCGCCAAGCAGCCTAGCCGTGTTCCGGCATGATGTCCAGTGACGCCGTTAGGGAAAACGGGTCGGAATAGTTGCTTTACTGCTGTGAGACCGTTCTGCCACTCGTTGCAACGACGCATTGCGTAGCCAGTCATGGAGGGTAGCGGGATCCGAGGCACGATGCACCGCTGGCCGATCGCAGTTAGTAGGGGGCCCACTCTGGGGGGATCAGGCGTCCCCGCAGTCTCCAGACTGGTACCCTTTCAGTGTGTCGTTGCCGCGTGTGTCTCCTGGCTAGCAGCGTGAAGTTTCATTCCACTGCTGTTTTTCCATCAATTCTCTCTGACCGAATGGTTATCAATGCTGGTGTTCCCCAGGGGTCTGTGCTTTCTGCTACGCTTTTCTTGCTGCATATTAATGATATGCTGAAACCCGGTATTTTTGGGTACGCATACGACAGTACCGTTGTAGACAGTTACATATCCGACGCGCGAGCCAGTGTACCTCAAATCCATGCTCTTAGAAATGCAATGGTTGAGCACTTGAATTTGGCTCTTAAGGCAGTCTCCGAGTGGGGCGGTGCCAACCTAGTCAAATTCAATGCTGCTAAAACGCAGGCGTGTCTATTCTCTGCAAAAAGGAGCCCATTCCAGCTGGCTCCTACTTTCCGAGGTGTTTCGATACCGATTAAGGACCACCTCGAGCTCTTAGGCGTAACTTTGACGTCCACCCTTAACTTTAGCTCCTATATTGAGTGAATTAGCTGCCAAAAAGCTGGGTAGCGAAGGTGCGTCGGTACTTCACGCCGGAACAGTTGCTTACGCTATACCAAGCACAAGTTCGGTAGTGCATGGAGTACTGTTCGCACCTTTGGGACGGATCTCCTAACCGCTACCAGCTCGAGGCGTTAGAGACCATTGAGAGGCGTGCTAAGAGGCTCATTTGTGACGATTCCCTTGTCCGGACTAAACTTCAAAGTCTGGAGCATCGTCGCAAAGTAGCTAGTTTGTCGGTTTTTTATCGTATACATTTCGGTGAGTGTGCGTCTGCTTTGCATGATCTCATTCCCCCATGTCCATTTTTCTATCGGACTGCAAGAAGCACGAAAAAGCGACATCGTTATATGGTTGATATTCCGAAAACACGTACGAAACGCTTTGGCTCCACTTTCATTGTACGTACTGCCAAACTGTGGAATGCGCTTCCTGAATGGGTCTTTCCGACTGGATATAATCTAAGTGTCTTCAAATCGCGAGTGAATAGGTTTCTTCTAGGCAAGCGCGCTCCATCATAGACCGTAAGTGTCGCTTAACACCAGGTGAGTTAACGGTCAAGCGCAAGCCTATTGTCGAATAAAAAAAAAAGGAAACATATTATTGGTGGCAAAATTACTTTAAGTTTCACTTTATTTCACCTCCAGAAAATAAACTTTACTAAGATGTGACAAAACTTCTTATTCCAGAACATAACTCCGAAAATTCTCAAACTTCTTTTAAATCACATTTAGTTCATAGGAATAACGTGAAACACAAAAATTATTTTTTTCTCATTGACGTTTTCTCTTTGAACAAAATTGAGTTTGAGTCAAGGGATTTCTCTGTTGTTCTTGAATAGAAATTACATTTGAATGTGCCTTATTTTATTAAATGAAGTTGCTTAAAACCCAAACTGTCATGGTGATTATTCTGAATTATCTTCATATTTTAAACTATTTGTATACTGATCATTAAAATTATACAAAAAAAGAACAGCTAATTAGGTATGTCTAATAATAAATTGAGATCTGACATTGAATTCACTCTCTTCAGAAGTGGGATATCACCAAACCAAAATACATTGAGCATTTGCCAAACACTATTTGCTTCTTTTGAGATCACTTACACATGCTTTCATCCCCACCCTCGATTATAAATAATTCACGTACTTCTTTTTCATAAAACTGACACACAAAATAATAATTTAAGTCCGTAACACTTTGTAAGCACACTAGTCTGGAGGCCGATGTAAGACCTCTGGTATCCTTGCGTTTTCAACTACCTGTGATATTGTTTTCACATCTTTAATAATGTCAGTTTTCTCTCTATGTTTATGTTCCATCTTTCTGTCATCAGATTTTTTGTCTTCGGACTTGTGATCTTTTTTGTGGTCACGGGAACGATCAGATTTGTGATGTGATGATCTGTGACGGGAAGATGAATGTGATGACCTTCTGTGATGGTCACGGTCAGACCTATGCTTATCTGAATGCCTGTCTTTATGTGAATGATTCTTATCTCTTGATTCTCGATCAGATTTATCATATCTATCTGCCTTTGATTCTGATTTATTTTCTGACCGATCTTTGTCAGATTTTGATTCTGATTTATCAGACTTGTCAGGTTTTTCTGATTTAGGCTCAAATTTCTCTGTTTTGATGTCATTCAATTTTGATTCTGCTTTGACTGAATTAGATTCAGTTTTCACGGAATTAGTGTCAGTTTTTACCGAATTAGTCTCAGTTTTCACTGAATTAGTTTCAATTTTCACTGATTTAATTTCTGGCTTTTCATTTATCACTTCTTTTTTATCTATCCTTTCTTCTTTATCTGTTTTTTCCACTAATTTATCAGATTTTTCTGGGGTTTTCTCAACTTTTGAATCTTTATCAAGTTTGTATTCAACCTTTTTGACATCTTTGTCAGTGAGTTTGTCAGGTTTTGTCGGTGTCTTGTGTACGTCGAAGCTCTTTCTGGTGTGGGACAGTTTCGCTGGTTTGTTGAGTTTTTCGTGGAATTTAGCGCTGAGTGCTCGCATCTCAATCACGCCTGCTTTATGTTTCGTCGCAGACGGCGGTTGCTGCTTGGTTTCTGAAATGAAAGGATATAATTGTAATTAAATCTGAAATTGGCTTCAAAGCCCATATGCAAACATAAGTGCTATCTGTGGTGTCTGGAATTTCGTGCCTAAACTTGCGCAAGAGCATTATAGCGTATTGTGAAAGGTCAAGACATAGTTTGGTTCAATACATCAACAAATATAGTAAGGTCAAGCAAAATACTTTTGTTGAAAGTTCTTTTCAATGAATAGTATAGAATATAGGTATACCTGTAGGTGATAAAAATATGAGAGTATTAGAGCACCTTACCCGCAAAAATAAAATTTCAAAAGTCAAAACATATAGGTACAGAATATTGTAACTATGCTCTAAAATATGCTTTAATTGCGAACAATAGGCTCAATTATTAAAATGATTTGAAAATTTGAGAGCGGATCCGGCTTTTTTGTTTACGCTGACAATTTTAGTATCGTGTCTTTACGTTGACATTTTTTTACGATCTACGACTGACCATCAACTCGCCTGATGGTAAGCGATGTAGTGGCCAAGGATAAAGATTCGTCGATTTAGAAGATATCTATTCAGTCAAACCTTGAATATTCCAAGATTATAGCTATGAAACAGGGAAGGCGGCAGAGATGATTTGTTTCAACTTTTGTAACATTATAGAAATATTCGAGTGTACAAACAAACTTAAGTTCGAGGCGCGTATAACTAGCGTGGCTGTCGATGTTAATGTATACATATGTACACAATACATGCGTGTACGTATACACGTATATTTTTTATGTTGGATAGATCTACGATTTACCACCAACTCGGTGTGGCCGAGGATGGAGCTCGTCGATCTGGATTAGAAGATATCTATTCACTTTCTGTATATTGACTGGCCTCATAGCTCATTTGGTAATAATATATCTGCCCGCTGAGCTGTAGGTCGTGGGTTAGATCCCCACCCAGGACAAACATTTGTGTGATGAGCATGGATGTTTGTTCTGTGTCTGGGTGTTTTTATGTATCATATGTATATATTCCATCAGCCATCTAGTTCCATAGTACAAGATCTGCTTAGTTTGGGCTAGATGGTACTAATGATACTTATTTATATTATGTAAAACCAAATTGTGTGCGGACATACAGCATTTAATTTATCTAGAACCCATATAACTCGTAATACTAAGGGAATACCAATTAAATGTCCTGAAATCAGTATTTACCTGCGGAAGGCGTCCTGGGCGGCGAAGGAGCAGGCGTGGGCGTGGGCGTGGCCGTGGGTTCCGTGGGCGCGGGCCGCTCGTCTGCCGGCGACGACGCCTCCGACGACGGGTAGTACTGCTTCAGGCGGAGGTGCCACGCTGGAAACATTACCACTTCAAGTGTTCAGTCTGTTCAAACTAATGCGGCATAGAGGGCGCTGCTGTCCTTATTTAATTATTTTGTTCAGTTTAGTTTCAGTATTTGTAAAGTTTACAATAAGTCGCTAAAACTAGCGTAGCCCTAACCTCCTTGACATAAAAAATATAGCACTTCAAAAATACGCAATTCGTTTACTTGGATGATTTTTTTCAGTTATTTTGTTATAAATACCAAAGTACTAAACTGATTTTGATAAAAAAATATATGGCAACAAAAAAAACATCAAAAACAATTCATAATTGGGGCAATCGCTGAACAAACATACCAAAAAAAACACATACAGTCGAATTGAGAACCTCCTTCTTTTTGGAAGTCGATTAAAAAGCGAACTGGCTCTTAAATCTATTGGAACACATTATAGGCGATTAATTTTAAATCTTGGTGCGTTAGCATCGCCAGAAAACATATTTTCCCCCAAATTTATACAGTTCAAAATTACACGCATCCAATGGGACGAGGCTCCCAGGTACAGATCGGGATATGCGGGTTCAAGTCCAGACAGATGTGTGTAATTTTTTAACTGTATAAATTTGTAGATCTTCAGTGTGTAAAACACTCAAAAATATCGAATATCTTTTCCCTCTCAAAATATATCGCCAATATTTTTTTCATGGTGGTAATTATTTTTTTTAAATTAATAGACATAATATTATTGTAACTATTGAGAGGTGTGGAATTTGTAATCCCGCAAAGCCCCAGTCGCTGAAGTAATAGAAAGTAGTGTGCAGTAAATAGTAGTTTACATAATTCAAGTTGAACTAACCGATGGAAGCGACAGCGGAAACGGTCCGGAACTGGTGTATGATGTTGCGCGGCAGGAAGTAGATGTCGTCCGAGCAGAGGTTGAGTCGCGAGTAGCGCACACCCTCGCGCCTTAACTGGTTCAACTTGGCCTCTTCTAGCCTACACACAGAGGAATACGGTACTATTTTCAAGTAATTTTAAAGTAAACATCTTATTAATACTAGACTGTAATGGCAAGCGAGTCTCGGAGACTTACACATATTTTCAAACTTCAAGGAATCATTGTCTGTACATGAATAATTGTCTTGTATTCTTAGCTATTCCTCCAACAATGCTTAAAACACACACATACACGCGCGCGCACAAATTAATTCCTTTCCTTTGTTGTTGACAACAATTTCCTACGTTACCTCCGTTCGAATCGCTTGTTAGTTCCTAACGTCATCGTACCGTGTACAGTATAGTATATCCAGCAGTGTAGTAGTGTGCAGCGGTGATGGTGGTACCGTGTACAGTATAGTATGTCCAGCAGTGTAGTAGTGTGCAGCGGTGATGGTGGTACCGTGTACAGTATAGTATGTCCAGCAGTGTAGTAGAGTGTGCAGCGGTGATGGTGGTACCGTGTACAGTATAGTATATCCAGCAGTGTAGTAGAGTCTGCAGCGGTAATGGTGGTACCGTGTATAGTATGTCCAGCAGTGTAGTAGTGTGCAGCGGTGATGCTGGTATCGTGTACAATATAGTAAGTCTAGCAGAGTAGTAGTGTGCACAGTATACACCGACCAGGTGACGCATTGCGATATGGGCGGCTCGTAGAGATCGAGCTGCAGCAGCCGCACGAGCTGGTTGAAGTCGGCCGCGTGGAAAGCGACCACGTCCTTCGTGATGCGTCCGCGGTCCGTCTCCGAACCGCACTGGATCGCCTTCAGCACACCTGAACGACAGAAATAAGTGACATAACGTGAATACGTCAACAACATTTACTTCCAGCGCACTTACTTCGCGGGAAGCTATGGAGCTTCACACAGCACATTTTTACCCGACTGCGTAAGAAGGAGGGTTGTTTTTCGATTGTATGTATGTTTGTATGTATGCCTACACATATGTGGGTATGTATGTTTTTATATGATCATCAAAAGCCTAAACAGCTTGACCGATTTTGATGTGCGAGGTGTCGTTAGATTAGTTTTCGCCTCAGGAGGCGAAATATCAGGGAATAATATATCTCTCGTAAAAATAAAAAAATGCGTTTTTTCGTAACCGCAATCGTACTTTTTCGTAATAAATAAATTATTTTACTTGAATTATTTTAAAGAATGCGCATATGTAATCGTAATTTTACAACGATTTTAAGCATATATTCTCACAAAAAAACATACACTCAACAGCATATGAAGCGTATTGAAAACGTAAGTTAGACTGCAAAAATCTCTTTTTGCAATCAGGTGTTTTGTTTCTCTTTTAATATAGAGACTTGTTTTTATTTATTTACAGAAATTATTACATTATCAAACAGATTTGTAGTGATTTATAATACAATAATTTCTGTGAAAAATATATTTAAATTGAGTGAAAAGTGATGAAGACAAAGATACAAGATAATGTAGTCTGTGCTCACACACCCATACCAACTTATGTAGTGAGTGAATGAGTGTCATATTCTGACATCACTTATTATAACCACACAGTGGTCGCGTTTAGAACGAGACAAAAACTTCAATAACTTCGTCATTTTTAAACGGATTCGCCCAAAAGAATAAAAAGATCATATATATACAACAAATCACACAATTCGATTGCTAAAAGAAAAATAACTAGGTTACGTTCGAATGACCTCGCAGCTCAGTCGGTAGTATATCTGCCTGCTAAGCTGTAGGTCGTGGGTTCGATCCCCACCCAGGGCAAACATTTGTGTGATGAGCATGGATGTTTGTTCTGTGTCTGGGTGTTTCTATGTATCATAAGTACATATTAAGTACTATTTAAATTTAAAAAAAAATTGCTTAGTTTAGGGCTAGATGGTGTTGTGTGAAATGTCCACCAATCTATCTAATACCTTTAAATAAGAAATTCTTGTATATATATAATCTGAATCTCGGAAACGGCTCCAACGATTTTAATGCAATTTTGGTTTGAAGGTAGATTAAGGGACGATAAATCGATCTTGCTAGGTTTCATTTTTAGTGAACCCGGGTTTACTAGTATTTTAAGTCATAAAAAATCCGAGTGGAGCTCGGTGCCCAGGTACTATTTATTTATTTACGTTGAGTGAGGACAACGACGCATCGTGCACGGCGGAGGGGGAAGGGCCATTATTTTGAAGCGGTATCGATGAAAGTTTGGTAGTAGTAGTACATCGTTCACGGCGGAGAGGGAAGCGCCCATTTTGAAGTGGTATCAATGAAAGTTAGATTAATACAGGTCAAGTAGTGCAGGTAGTGTACTAGTGTAGTACTCACCGACGGCAGCGGTGGTGATCCTGTCGAGGCCGTGCCCCACGTGGTCCGCGTGCGCGCGCGTGCGGTCCTCGAACAGGAACTCGCGCGCCTCGCTGTACCGCGGCAGGTACTGCAGGTTGCGCAGCTCGTTTATACCAGTCCTGGAATATAAAAGCACACTTAACCCTTTAACCACCTGTGTCGGATCGTCAAAAGTTTATCGAGTCCGACCAAGTATTTTTTTGTTTGTCCTAGTTGTACGGAATGGGCTCGAAAAGCTTTTGTCGGAAATATCCGTCCTGAAATATAACAATACAGCCTCATCATCATCTCAGCCAAAAGAAGTCCACTGCTGGACATAGGTCTCCCATAGACTTCCAAACATTCCGATTGGTAGCGGCTTGCATCCAGCGTCTTCCCGCTTGTATGAGGTCATCTATCCATCTCGTGGCTGGTCTTCCTACGGTGCGCGGTCTCCATATCTAGCCTGATATAGCTAAAAATATTGAATGTTCTTCGTTAAAATAGTTGCATGTAGCGAATCAAACCATAGAATACCTGAAAAAATTGTTTATGAATCCCATTATAGTCCAGCAAATTACCTCTGATGGGCTGCCCCCAACTTTCTTGCCTAAACCACCTTCATAGTGGTATAATTCATATATGTACTGTGAATATATAATAATACCTCCTTTTCTTGATTGGGCTCTTGCCAAGCTCAGCAGTGGGCACAAGCTGCTCCCCGGGCCGGATCCACAGAATCGGTCCATCATTGGACTCCTGAGGCTCCATCTCCACTGCTGACATCGGACCCCATGGCATTGTCTGTACGGAAATGCATATGTATAGTTCTCGTCACCTAAAAAGAACGCTGACCTTGAACCTGCGCACTGAGAGATTTAGCGGTCAAAATGGTGGCATACAGGTGTAGCGACGGGGGAATGCTCAGCCGGCCGCACGCTATTGGTTCGTCACTCGATCCTCGCTTCCCGCGCTGGGATTTTGCTTCGTTTGCTCTCAAAGTACAGTCGCACATACAACTTACTTTGCACGACGATGGTTTTACATAGGAAGGAAAGAAAAATGATTTATAGTGTTTATTGTTTTATGAAGAAAGCTGCTGAACGGGAAGCAGGTAGTAATTTAAAACAATATATTAAACAGGCTGCGGAAGCAACTAAAACTTCTGAGACTACAGTTAGACGTATAGTTAACGGTGCGTAAAATTCAGAATTTCTTAGTTTTTCGAACTCCCATATTTAATCTATATGCGCAGTGGATAAAACGGAGCATATTGAAACTTGTCAAAGTTGTGCGTTATTTTGTAAGGAAATTTTCCGGTTTTTTTTCTCGGAAAGTATTGGGATTCGACGCGAAATACTTTACATGAAGCTTAACTAGGATAAGACCTATCTTCGAAAAAATATGAAGTCTCAACTCGATTGGTTCAAAACTAAACTCATACCGTAAATTTTCTTGCTACAAACTATTTATTATTTTAAGATCGAAACAAGAAATAATGGTCATCTAAATATTATCTATTTTTTGATTCCGGCTTATTTCCAAGTACTAAGTAGCTACAAATGTGCCTGTTGTTACACTGAAATAATAAAACAATAGACTAGTACCTACCAAGAGGCTACAATTATATGACATGATTGTGCACATGCGCAGACACATCCCCTCCACTGCCGCTCAGCGTTCTTTTTAGGTGACGGGAACTATAAGTACAGTTCAGGATATACAGAGACATATACAGAAGATACAGAGCAGGATATACTTGTACGTGAATATCGCGCTCTTTACGTCCTGGTCTATATTATCATCGTCTTGAATGAGGTACCCATGGTATTTAAAATCAGAACAGACCAGTATACCGTTAAGGTTATAGGAGTTAATTTGGAAATACCACCGAAATCACAGAACAAGCATTTGAGGTGTGAAATCCTATTGTGCATTTAGTTGCAGTAGTCATAACAAACATATAAAATGTATGAGTGGGCATTCTCTGTTCTCTGTACCTCCTTTCTGCTATTTCACACATTTTCTTTGAAATTATATAACTCACCAGATTCAAGAAGGGATCCCTGGCCAGCATCTGCAGCATGTCAGGGAAATATCCCCCCACCTCCTCATGCACCGTCCCCACCAGGGATATCTGGTGGAGGGGGCCGCAACGGAAAGTTCCAGCTGCGTATGATTGTTGCACCTGCACATGAGAACAATACAAGTTACAGGCATGGCCAAAAACTGAAACTCAACATCTTATTCTGCACTGAATCATTTCTTGTTCTTCTTTTCCTATCTTTGACAGTGATGTGTATTATCATAGTTTATATATGAAAATAATACATATTTAATAATGTCTCTGACCTATTGTAACATTGCTTATTTTTTTTTTAACCCTCAACCTAAAGTTGTCATAAGTTTTATGTGTGTATCTGTCTCTGGCAGATCGATTTTGATCTAGTTTGTTTTTGTTTGATAGAAGATTTGATTGAGTGTTCTTAGCTTATCAAAATCTTCATTTCATCATCTTTAAAATGTTTTGAAGATGATGAAATAATCATAGTGTGCGTGCGTGAGGTCACCTAGTCACCTATCCGTCCTAATAATAATAATTTAAAAAAACTTTATTTAAGTAATAACTATGTGAAATGGTACATTACTTTTTTGACTATGACTACGATATAAAAGTAATAACTTGTTAAACGTAGTTCCAATACGTGAACTCCAAAAATGTACCTGAGTTGAAGCTCTGTCCCCCAGACTAGGATAACCTGTATCCTGGGGTCACAGTGATTCTACCCCGGGCGTATTCTAATTGAAATTCATGCCTTATATTAATTATAATAATAAACTTAAAGGTATAAAAAAGACACATTAAGATAATACAGTGTAATGGAAGCCTAATGGAAGCCTAACCATGGTTCTTCCTAACAGTATTACACTGAGTTGGGATCGGCTTGTGACAAACTCTACTTACTAACAGACTTCCAAAAATTCGTTTTCAATTAGTTTTTTTTTTGTATTTAAACTACTCTGTTTCCTGAGACCTACAATCTTGGAATTTTCAAGGCTAGAGTGAATAGATATCTTCTAAATCGACGAGCTCCATCCTCGGATTCCTCGGCCACACCGTCGCTTAATATCAGGCGAGTCGATGGTCAATCGTAGATCTATATTGTATAAAAAAAAAAAAAAAAATATCCCTGGTAGGTGGTGTGGTATCTCAGTGTATCCGGTATCGCCCACCTGCTGGTAGTACCGGCTGACGGTGGTGGTCTCGATGTCGGAGGCGCGCGCCAGCACGCCCGCCTTCACCGTGAGCCCGGGGTGCGTCTCGGACAGGTACTGCAGCAGGCAGGGGAAGGCACCAGCCGCGCCGCGCACCACGCCGCACACGAAGTGCGCCCAGCCCTCGCTGTCCTCGGAGAACACCAGCTGGGGACCATCACACCTTCACATTAGATCCAGCGCAACCTATTATATTGGCTTATTGTAAGGTGATATCACAATAAGCAGTCGACTATTTGTTAAATATTGAAATTATTCATTTCACATTTGATTTTTATCATTTTATATTGACATCCTATTTTTAAATGACTTCAAAAAAGGAGGAGGTTATGGCTATGGAACAAAACAATAGACTGCAAACATGTAAAAAAAATCTATCCATCAATTTACAGGAAAATAACTAAAAAGCTACTTGGCCTATCCAGGTCGGACCTACGACAAATGATAGGTATCATCACAGGTCACTGTGACTTAAACTACCACCTGCACAAGATTGGAGCCACAGACAGCCCCTTGTGCAGAGGCTGCCTTCGAGATAACGAGACTGTAGAGCATGTGTTACTGCACTGTACTGTACAGAACAGGCTAGATCAAGATCGGGACTTCTGGAAAAATCTCAAAGTCAAAATCAGCTCTGCAATGAAACACCTGACGCAACAGAGGTGGAACAATTGTGCCAGCGACCCAAAGCTGTGCTCCGTTATTTTAAGGAGCTTGGCTGGTTTGAGTAGGCTGGTGGGGGGAAATGCACAATACACCCCAGGCGGGACGTCGGTGCAGGTCTTATCGAAACACACTTCAAATTAGAATTAGGAGGAGGTTATCAATTCGTAGCGTTTTTTTTTTTCATGTATGTACACGAATTACTCCGTCAGTCGTGACCCAATTTTTGTGTTTCTTGAACTGGTGTATAGAGAAATCGACCCGAGTTGGTGCCATAATTAATTCGTTTAGACCACTTTGCAAAAAGGTCAAAAGGTCAATGACCTCAGTACTATAATTGTCTTATATATTTATCGATATATCTCGAAATGTTGTAATCACAGAGTGTAAAAAAACAATTTTCATTGAGAGTATTTAATATGGTCTACTATTATGATTAATCATGAATTTCTAGGTCCATTAGTTTAGAAATGCAAGGAGAGGGACAATTTTTTCACCTTTTTCTTCGCACACATTACATCTGAGAAAAAAAATTACTTTAGTCTTATTTTAAGAGATCTCTTCAAAGATAGGTTTCACGACAGGGTGGAGTTGAAAAAAAATCATCCCTCCTTTACATGTGGAGTGCCACCCCTATTTTTTTTTTTTTAAATTGAACTACGTAATTTTGTAGCTGTTCACAGAACACATCTACATGCCAAAATTCGTTACTGTGACAGTCGGACATGGTGAAATTATAAGGGTTCCTCGCAGTTATTACGGAACCCTAAAAAGGTAACATTAGGTAGGTTATACATACCCATAAAATCCTACATATACTGTATAGTTGTTGTGTGTTACCTTGAGGAACTCCTTGGCGAGGGCCTCCTGTTGGTGCACGCTGAGCGTGTCCACGTCGCGCTGGTTCAGGTACACCACTGAGGCGCCGCCGTTAGGGTGCGTCTCCACGCGCATCAGTCTGCGAGAATGTAACCACTCGTCAACACTTGCTCATCATCATCATTGCCGATTTTACTAGCCCCTTAGACCCGCGTCTCTACGCGCATCAGTCTACGAGAACGTAATCACACGTCAACCCTTGCTCATCATCATCATCATCACCGATATTACTAGCCCTTTAGGCCCGCGTCTTCACACGCATCAGTCTGCAACACATACCATACGCAACACTTGCTCATCATCATCACCGATAATATTAGCCCTTTAGCCCCGCGTCTCCACACGCATATATTATTAGTCTGCAACACATACCACACGTTTTCAACACTTGCTCATCATCATCATCATTACTGATACTACTAGCCGGAATAATGGTGGACACAATGGTGATTGAGAACTTGCACAATGTTTATCAATTATGCAGATTTGTATAAATTGATAATACAATAATTTCTGTGAAAAAAATTATTAAAATTGAATAAAAATGACGAAGATACAGCGATATCAGTGTACCATACGCAAAAACGGGAAAAAGAGACTGTAATCATGTGGCTCGTGAAGATAGAACGTAGTCATCCTCTCGTTCCACCACCCTTAAACACTGTTAATGTATTCTGCATTCACACATTCACACCTACTTACGTAGTGCGTGAATGTGCTGTCGTATTCATGACGTCACTGACCATAACCGCAAATCGGTCGCGTTTTAAACGAGGCAAAAAGAAAAATCCAATAACTTCGTATTTCATAACAGATTACACTCATCCAAAAGAATAAAATAGTCTAAAAATCCTGCAGGGCTAGAATGGAACATATACAAATAGTCTATTCACCTTTTCAGAGGAAATAGTGTGTACTGACACTGAAAACTGACAAAACAGTGCAGTGTGGATAAAAACGGCTTCTATGCTTTCTACTTTCTATGCTAGGCCACCAGGTGGACACGTCTATATATTTTGAATTCATATCTAGCATACACGAGCCTCATCATAAGCATGATTTTTTTTGGTTCTACGTTTTTGGTCCAATTGCCTCTCAGAGGTGTCTAAATAACTAACCCTAGGCCTGGAATGATGATGGACATAAGGGTGACAATAATAGGGAATACACGATTTATTTTTATTTGATCATCAAAAGGCTAACCATGAATAAAATCATTCCACAAAAAACAAAATTTATATATCTTCAAAAATAAGGTTAGAAGCATTTTTATTTCATGTTAGAGAGCACACGATCGCGAACGATGACGTCATGGTTCATGTTCGCTATACTAATTTAAAACAAACTGATGTTTCGCGAGAGAGGGACAGTGCATCCCTCCCCTAAAAGTTTAAATGTTTGTATCTCTGAAGTTTACTGATCGATCAAAATTATATTTTTAGTATATGTATTACATTTTATTATGTTATCAATTGAAACTATTATTCCTATGAAATAAAATTAATGTATATTTTCCATTATGGTTTTATAAAATAAATAAATATTTTGGGGACATTTCACACAACACCATTTAGCCCAAACTAAGCAAAGCTCGTACTATGGAACTAGATGGCTGATAGAATACACATATATACATTTTTTTCGTAAATATATACATATAATACATAGAAACACCCAGGCACAGAACAAACACCCATACTCATCACACAAATGTTTGCTCTGGGTGGGGATCGAACCCACGACCTACAGCTTAGCAGGTAGACGTACTACCAACTGACCCACAAGGCCAGTCATGTTGGTATTGACGTTAGTGAAACTTCAGCTGACCTGTGATACTTGAGCCCTTTGACCGCGGGATTGGTCGCGAGCGCGCCCCAAGTGTCGTTGGTCGCGGGCCGGTCGCGCCGGCACTGCACGCCGATACTGCAGCGCTTCACGCGCGCGCGTCGTCGGCACGACGCGCACGACGACGATGATGACGAGTGGCGGGACGAGTGTGACCTGATCGGAGACAAGTTCGGTTATTAATGTTTTATGAACTTTTCGTGATTGTGACTTATTAATAGGAAAAAAAAAAAACTTATTACTTTAATATAATTATATACATTTATTTTATTGTTTTTTAAATTTTCGTGTAAACTATACGCGTTAAATCTGTTAAAATTTGTTTCATTTCAATGAGTTTTTTTTTTCAGGTTTCTGCATATATAGATGTTTATTATTTCTGACCTCATAACATCTGTTTTTATGTCTGAACAAAAACAAACCGGTGTTTAAATTTACCACACGTATCTGTGTATATCTGTATTGTATTCTAGCTATAAAATGGATGAATTGATTTTGAATTAGTTTTTTTTTGTTTTGTTTGAAAGGTACTTAATCAAGTCAAACCGTTTTTACAGTTTTTTTGAGGCACAAATACAAATACAAATAATTTTATTGCAGTTTGTAGGTACATTAAGGATCTTAATATGGAACTGTATGGCACTGTATAGTTATTTTTCTTTTACTATGTGTGTTACAAATAAATAAATAAAAACATGTTATTTTAGCTAAGATACAAGAAAATTTATTTTGCTACACAAATTTTGCGTACCAGATAGTCTAGTCGAGTCTTTGAATAGTCTATAAAATGTTATTTTGGAAATTAACATTGTTGTCACCAGACCTGTCACGTGAACCGGGAGTGACGCTTGCGCTGATCCTTTTGAAAAACACCACCGAAACACAGACTTTTACACTGATAAGTAGATGTGAATATAATTTAATTAAAATGTACTTTTCTCGAATATTTTTTTGTAGAATTCGTCATGATTGATAAGTAATTATTTGATAGTGTTTTACAGGTCACAGAAAGCTAAATTACAAGTTGTTTGCCTGGTTTTGTATTTAGTATTATGACGATTACTCATAAAGGGAGAATTTCGAAAATAATATAATATTGCAGAACAATGCAACACAACTTGTTTCAAAGAAGTTCCTGTCCACCAACAATTTTCTCAAATTATACACATAACAAATAACTAACCTATCTTTATCCTTTTCTCGCTCTTTCTCCTTCTCCCGCTCTTTCTCCCTCCTCTCGTTCTCAGTCTTCACTTTTACATCTATTTTGACATCTGTCACTTTATCTTCAGTTTTGACACCTTTATACAACGCTGGATAGAACTGTGGTGAAGTAGTGATCTCTTGTTTGATCTTAAACGGTAGTTCCAAATTGCCATAGCAAGGCAGCTCCCTTCTTGGTGTAGATTGGAAACGTAGAGCCCTCATTGTCAAACTAAAATGAGTGTCGGGCCGTCTCATGCTAGAACTTTCTAGTAAAACATTCGAGCGAGTCACACGTGGATACTTGTATCTAAACATAGAGGTATGCATGTGTGTGTTTATGATTCGTAGCTGTCTTGATACAGACGAGAAGATCTTTTTGGTGACATCATCATGAGGCATTTTATTGGATATTCTTGTCTGCTGCCATGATGCATGAAGACCTCCAAACCAGTCCATTTTGAATGGCCCCTCGCTCCCTTTGAATGGATAGCTGTTATCATCAGAGAAGAGTAAGGGATTCTTCGGGATAGCAGATTTATTTTGAGCGCTGAGGTTTATGATTGCAGCATTACCAAATCCTCCAGAGTCAAACACGGGCCAGATCTTGGTTAGTTTTGCTGGAGTGGGGTTTTCGCCCCATAGGCAGAGTTCTTGGGAGTTCTGACTGGTCTTGCGCTTCCTCCCTGTGGAATAGAAAAATAATGCCGATGATAAAATCAACATATTTTGACACATTACACTTCATGTGTGAGATCATCTCCCTGTACACTAGAAAAATAGATAATGATTTTTGATTTCTGAAAAACAGGAAGAGAAAGTTGGTATGGTGCCACAGGCACAGCTGTTTACGCAGCTTTTCTTTTATGTATAAATTTATTCAGATTCAGATATATTTATTGATAGCTAATATACATACAGATATGCTATATTTGGATTTTTAATTAGACTGAGTAAACTGACAGACTGAAATGTCACTTTTCGAAATAATAATACCAACTCTCAAATCATAGTGATGAGATTTGTGACACATATAGTTCAAAAAAGGTCAGAACACGGAATCAAAATAATAAATACAAAATAAATAAGAAAATTAAAAATACATCTTGAAACATTTATGTCAGCGAATCGTTTTTATTGAGGCAGCAAGAACCTTACAGGAAGAGGAATATTTTGTACTGGTTTTTTACTGGTTTTTCCGAATGAAGTCAGGGAATAAGAAGTGATTCCGTAACTGTATCTCCGTATAGTTATAGTGTATAGTTATTTCCTAAGAAACATGTCAGAAGATTGTGGTATGTAATAGTTTAGTTTGAAACCTTTGATAGCTTTATTACTAGCTAGCAAATACACAATTAATACAAAAATTTCGATTTTTAGGATAATAAGATCTAGAATACAACGTAACGAAATAGATCACTTTTATGAATTAGTTCATTTTAGCACAGCACTATTTGCATATCATAAAAAAGTGGCAACATTCGATCTGTCAATTTACTCCGTTTAATTAAAAATCCAAGTATAGGTGATAGTACTTTATATAGAATTATCAGCTTACCCTCATTGGGCATTCAATATTGTCAGAAATTTACAACATGCTTGATTAATATGATTTAATATGTCATAAACAATTTCTAAACTATAGTAATGTCCTATATAATTATGTCAATAATTGTTTTAATTTATCTAGATGTCAATATTAATGAAATATAATAATAATTTTAATTTAATGTCAGATCAATAGAATTAGATAATGTAAATTTAATGTAAAAATACTTTGCAATCAATTAGTCAAAAAATTATGAACACAAGTCAACTCTGAAATCGTCTATTATATAATATTATTATTATTATTGTTTATTGTACAATAGTTGAAAAACATTCAAATGTCAGCTCACATATCGTTATTACAATCTGCAGCAACAATAATTTTTATTTTTTGTGTCATTTAGTTCAAAAATAATAGAAAAAAACATTAAATCTTGATTTTTTTACATTTTGACGTTTACTTATGTATCTAATACATTTTAGATAACATCTATATTAAAAGAATGTTAAGTTCATGTGAAATTGGTCTCGCATTGTCATGCCACTTACACTGATAAAAAGATATCAGATGACATCTGACTGAATCTAAAGAGCCAGGCTGCTAGCTCTACAAATTCTGTAAGCCTTAAACTTGGTCAAAAAGCATGGCTTTATAAATGCGCATTCTTTAGTATGATTCTAGTAAAATCACTAGTTTATTACGAAGAAGTTCGTTGGAGGAGAAAACAACGCATTTTTATTATATTTGTGAGAGATGTATTAGTATTATTACAAAATAATATAGTCTATGACACTCTGGAAGTGAAGACGACTCTAATGACACCTCGCACATCAATATCGGTCAACCCGTTTAGGCTGTAGGCGATCATATAGAAACATACATACAAACATATATACACTAACCCTAAAACATAACCCTCTTTCTTACGCAGTCGGATAAAGAGCAATAAAACCGGACAAGTGCGAGTCAGACTCACCCACCGAGGGTTCCGTACAAACTAGTAGATAAAAGAGGGATATATTTCCTTCATAAACCGAAAAACATACATCGTAAAAATATTTAAAAACCTGTTTTAACTTATACTAATGAAGCTCTTTCATATGATCACATGATACGGCTAATTCACTTTAAAATTTGGACTACCTAACCTAACTAGTGATATACTAAAATGCACATACAAAAATATGTAGCTGTCAGAATATAAATGTCCATATATTTTTGACAGCATTTTTTTTTCTCTTCTGAAAATAACATTTGTGAAATTGATGAGGTTTTCCTTTACTCAATCTTGAGGCTTGGTTCAATGAGCTTCTGCCCGGAAACCCTCAGGGAAAGGGTGGCTCAACTCACCCTACAAATACAGAATACCAAAGTGCTTTAGTGATATTAGTAATGTGTGGCCTTCTTTTATATGTGTGTTAACAGAATTTAGTTTGGTGCTATAAATAATTTATGTAATGATTTGACTGTTACTCCTATGGCCGCTACAATTATGGGGATGACTTCTTTTCATATTTTCTTCAGTCATATTTATAAAAGTACAGATATTCATTTAATAATGAATCTATGACATGATAATATGGCAGATATGTATTGATATGTATTGATTTACAATGAACAGTTGACACCGATTACACATTGCAAATACTTAGTCATAATTATAAAATTCAATATTAAAAAGTAAAATAAAACATGTCAATAATAAGTACAAAAATTAATAAGCAATAAATTAAATTCATTAAAAAGAATGTTTTTCACAAAATAATAATAAAAATTGCATTAGGTCAGGCCACTTATTGCAAAAAATATCACAATCTGGGTACTCTTTTAAGAATGTGTTGATGTCTGAATTTAGTTTGGTGCTATATTTATGTGATGATTTGTTTGATAGGACTGAGTATGTATCAACTAAATCCTGGTGGTGTAAAGTGGTTCCTACTATTTTTGGGATGACTTCTTTGATGTTTTCCTTAGCCTGGATTGAATGAATAGTACAATTACCAGTCATATTGACTTCAAAGTACAGTTATGCATTATGAAGTGTATGATATTATATGTATTAATGTCTGAATTCTATTTAGTGGTATATTTATGTGATGATTTGATTGATATATACTGCAGTGGTTGCTACTATTATTAAAAAACTTAGACCTAAGAAATTAAATAAATAAAGAGATAATAATAATAATACAACTCCCACAAAAACAATCGTTTCATAATATCCAATGAACTTTTTCATAATGAATAAGTAATTTTGCTACAATTATTCTAAAGAATATGCATTTATAATTTTTTACAGCAATTTTATGCATACTTTCTCTCAAAAAATGTAAACTCAACAACATACTAACCATTAACAAAGTCGTAAGTTAGATAACAAAAACAGCTTTTCTGCAGTTGGGTATTTTGTTTTTCTTTTAATATAGATACTTGTTAATATCTACACTTTAAACTCCTGTTTTATAGACTAAATAGACAAAATTGTGATCATAGAGTCTCCAAACCTAACAATTACATTACCTTTTAAATAGAAAATATACCTATATTTCTTTAGAACTGTAAATAAAGCACTACATTTTAAATATATTTTTACTAAAAATTTATTTTAGCAAAAGCACAAAACAAAACTATTCATCAAATATTATTCTGCCCCCTAACCACGTCTTATTTCAATATTACGTTGAGAGAGCAAGACAAAGGTCAAAGTAATATTGAAATAAGATTGCTATTAAGATTGTGGTAACAGGGGGGTTACCACAATCTTATTGAAGAATATAACTCATTGAAATTGGTATGGAATAATTTAAAGAACTTTCTCTGTACAACAGATTATGACAGTCACATGAAATAGTACAAAAATTCATAGAAAAATAAGTATACATAGATAAATAACACATTATCTGAATTTAGAATCTTCCACCATCACCAACTATGAATGCTAAGACCATTCAGACAGGTAATATGGCCTTATTACTAATATCATGGATCAGAAATGAAATATTTACTCTTTAACAGTTTATTTCCTCGATGACCATGACTAAGTGCATTTCAAAAATTCCCAGACATTTTAACCACCTTCTGGTGACTCACAAGGTTCCTAACAATAATATGGACAATTTACCAGCCAGAGCAAATAGAAAGTATCAATGCATATAGCAACAAGGTCACATCATGATGCAATTTTTGCATACTGCATAGAAACCTCTGACCTCAGCTAGGAAATGTTAATTACCAGGAAAATACCACGAAGATGACGCTAAAACTATCCAAAATAGGACGTAAACCTTCCATGTGTGTTTACAAACACTTTTGACCTCTGTTGTGATGTAAGAAACAAAATGATAGGTTAACAGTTTCCCACCAAAATATACCGTAACACGAAGGAAGAAATCAGCCCAAATCAGCATCAGGTCAAAGTTGAGAGTCTCTAGATTAGTTAAATACTGTTGCTGATGCGATTTTACCTTTGGAATCTGGAGTCATAGCATGTCTCGGCTCGGTTGACACACTTGGACCGTATCCCAATTTCGATAGTTTTTTGTAGTCGTGCGATATACGACGGCGCTTCACGGCCTTGCCGGCTTCTTTTTCGCTACTCGAACCGCGGTAATCACCGACGTAATCAAGAGTTTCACCAACTTTTACATGAGAGAGTCTGGGTTCCTGAGACGACGCCATTGTTAGACGGTGAGAGTAGAAATCGACGCGAAATAACACTATTTTTCAATTAAACATTTGCGGATTTAGTTTACACTATCCCGACCTAACTTATGGCATAAATTAGGAAATGCAACGATTAGAAACACATTGATCGCGAATAAAAAACAACTCACGACGCCATTTCTTCGCTGTAAATTTTTTTTTTAGAGCTTGTGCGACGACGTGGAGCAAAAATAGGAGTAATTAAAAAGCATTTATTTAATTTTTAGATTTTAGATAGCTATTTGTATTTCAAAATTTTCGAAAATATTTTTATGTAAATGGATCTTTTGACAAAATCAAAAAACAAAAGTACTCGCCACCACAGTAGTCTGGTGGCAAGATTTTGGAACTAAATTTCACAGATCTGCCATTGTTCGCTGGAACACAGAAAATCATATTAGTATGTTCTCCGGAATGCGATTGAAGCGCCGCGTCTATAAGACTTCAGACTGACGATGCGGACTTCTTTTTGTTGTTTTCTATTTTGTAGCGACACCTAGTAGACATCTGTAATAATAGCATTACAGATTGTTTAAACTGATATGTGATAGATGGCGTTTTACAAAACTTTTTCCAATCGAACGAACGTTTAAACAAAAGTTTCCAAGCCTGCTCAAATTATTTCCACCTGCCTCGAAAAGATGGCATTGTTTGATATGTAGTAGGTATTGGTAAGTATCTTTATCTTACTTGTAACTTGTACAGTAGGTACATAGGTATTTTACCGAAAAGCTCTCGAGGCAACAAGTAATTTACTGCTCATATTCAAAAGTCTTTTTTCAGAATTGACTACCAAATGTTTCTGCCACACTTAATATTATCAAATTTGGCCAACAAATAAATGTAGCAAACTTATATTTTTAATCGAGATTTCATATATTATAGAGATAAATAAGTTATTTATCTCTATGAGATTTCACAAAGTCTCGACAACCTCTTGACAAATAAGTATGTCTCATACCTACCTATTTAATTTTTAAAGTTTCTACTTTCTACCCAAAGACTTGCTGTAAATAGGGCCACGAATTCTGTGTTTTTATGACAATGTTACGAAAAAATAGGATTTATGAATAAGATTACATTACATTCCCTACATTTTTTTATGAATAAGATTTTTTGTTTTTATTGTATTATTATTATTACAAAAAATAGCCTATGACACTCGGGGAGTGAAGTCGAATCTAGCGACACCTACCTACCTATAAACTTTTGATAAAAACTCTAAACAGGATGACGTCATGTTTATAGTTTTTTTTTTTTGCTTGATGTTGTTAACGCCAAAACTCAGTAGTTTGGATTTTTGGATGTCACCAGAGGAGAATTATTGATCTTTTAGTCAATCAAATGAATTAAAATTCAGCATATTAGATTATAATATTGTGGGGGACGAAGAATAAATAAATTAGTTACATTCACGTGGCAAATTATGAATATTGGCCCTAAAATTCAACTCGAGGTAACCTCGGAATTTCAATAATAATTCAAATTCAGATTAAATAATTTTCTACTACCTATTTACCTACCTGGGTCCCAACAGGTCGCGGTCCACCTCTTCCGAGGCCGCTTGGTCGGCCTAGGAAGAGGTGGAGAGATGACCTCGACACCTTAACAAGGATTGGCGCTCAATAGCAGCCAATAGACAATTTTGGAAGAATGGAAGGCTTCTCTGGCCTTTGCTCAACAATGGAAAAATACAGGCTGATATAAAACTATAAGAAACTATTTACGCAGAAATAATGGAATGTACGAAATATGTGAAAACACTCTTCGAAGCAAGTAGGTAAGTATTAAACTTCTGATATTGTACATTAAAACAAAAACCTTTTTATATGCATATTTTTAGCAAACGAATATTAAATCGCTTACCAACAGGCTTTTTGTCGCACCTTTTTATAAAAAAAATATTTAAGTACCTACATAATATATATTTTTTATATAAAAAAATCCCGCGGCACGCACCTCTGTCTTTTCGAAGTTATGTGCGTATTGTTGATTGCCGCCAACTTCAAATGGTGAAGGAAAACATCGTGAGGAAACCTACATGTCTGAGAGTTCTCAATGATCTTGAAGATGTGTGAAGTTTGCCAACCCGCACTTGGCCAGCGTGGCAGACTATGGCCTAACCCTTCTCACAATGAGAAGATGGCCCGTTCCCAGCAGTGGGACAGTTTGTACAAACAGGGCTGATAAAAAAATATATCTATAAAAAAAGAAGAAAAGAAAGCTTACTTATCAAACGCAAGCGTAGTATGGGTAGGAAAAAAATCTCAACGAATACATTCTAGATTATGTCGCTAACACCAGGTGAGTTGACGGTCAAGCGCAAGAATAATTTCGAATAATAAAAAAAAGTTTCTTATTAGTAAATATATTTATTACATCATAAGTATTAGTAGATTATACTTACGAGTACGTCGAGGGGATAATCGTGAACTCTGTATCTTGCGTGTGCTGCTATTTCAAATATCCACTCGTTTGCCACTCGCTGATATGATTTAGCGACAAGAGTTCAAATGAGCCTACTTTAATTATGTTATTTTTTATAAACGCTTCTTTTTTTGTGTCACTCTCTTAAATTTTGGAAAAAGCAAGATAAAAATAAACGCTTAGCGAACATTGCATCGCCATAAAAGTTGAGAGTACAGCTGCTGGGGTGCGATTTTTGAATCGTTCGAAAGGAATTCACATGCGAATTTGCCTAACTTTCGAACAATATCAGCAATTAGATAAAATTCGGGCCATCTGTTTGAGAGCTATGATGCCACAGACAGACACACAAACGTACAAAATACCCCTCTTTGTGGGTCGGGCGGGTCTTAAAAAGCGAATCTCTGTCGTCTGTCCTTATCTGTTTGTTACCTTTTCACGGCAAAAAGCTGAACCAATCGTTATTAAATTTGGTACAGAGATTCTTTAGGACCTGGGAAGGACATAGGGTATATTTTGTTATCATCATCACCGTTTTTCATCACAACGCGGGTGAATCCGCGGGGTCGCAGCTAGTTTCTTTTAAATGCATACAAACCAGTCGGCAGTTACAGTCGGGAGCTTGGTTCGGAATTCATTAAACGCGCGCATATAAAATCACTGAATAGAGATATTAGAAAAGTAAGAGGCGAATTTATTTATTTACTCTTAGATAGGAGAAATATTTAATAACAAGTTTTTCTTCGATATCTTTTAAATTGGTTGAGGGATTAATTTTTTTTTAAGACCGACTTCAAACGTAACTTACTAAATCCTTCAAAATTGTAAACTTTTTAAGGAAACCTCTTCACTCGCTCTTTTTTTCTTTTGTCAAGAATGCGATTTGTCATTGAATGTCAAATGCTCGACTTCGAAAGATTATAAAATGTGCAGATGTTTATACGATAATCCTTAATATTTGACAATCTTGCGAAGAAAAACGTGTAGGTGTAACTCTGCGATTCTATAATCTAACGCACTTACTTAGGAATACAATGAAAATATTTTCATTTTTAGAGATTATTCAAAAAGTAAATAAAGTGATGTTTATAAAATAATTATGGGACCAATTGGGAGCTTTCTCTATACACCAATTCAGGAAACTCACAAATTGGTTCTCAAATGACGGAGTAATTCGTGTACAAACATAAAAAAAAAAATACGGTACGAATTGATAACCTCCTCCTTTTTCGAAGTCAGTTAAAAATATAAATGTTTTTTTTCTAATTCCGTCGCCCGTATAAATGATATTTGATTTAAAAAAAAAAATGTTTCTTCTCTCTAAATAAACAAATTCGCCTCTAACTTTCCTAATATCTCTACTCAATGGTTTTAAAGTTTAAAAATGTTTTCACTCCTCTTGCTCTAAAAGTCCGTCATTGTAGCGTAGTAAAGCGGGGAAAAAATAGCATTTTAAGCTCTAGGGGAAAAAGTATTTTTTAATTTTTATCTGTTCTATATTTTACTCCCTCGCTAAAGCTCGGGAGTAAAATCTACCTCGTTACAAGGGGTCTTTTTGGCTCCTTGTATAACAATCTACTATTTGAAGCGCGAGAGAGATAGCTGCGCGCTTTAATGTCGACCTTTAGTTTTTTATGTTCATTGAGGAAAGATTTCTCAATCACAAGCTATAGTTATTATGTAATATTATATATAAGTATTTATTATAGGAAAAACACACGTAAATCCTCCTCTCTTCTCACAATGGGAAGATGGTCTGCGCCCAACAGTGGGACAGTTTGTACAAAAACAAGGCTGATAAAAAAAGAAAAAAAAACTGCAAGATGAATATATCTATAAATAAGTATAGACATTATCAGATTTTGTCCCACGCTTTTATTAATAGAATCACATTCTTAGACAAAATCTAAATGTTATATATTCTTAGCTTATTGCAAATAACAATATGAAAATAAGATGAAAAAACTTGATTAACCTGTTTCCGGTAGATGATGGTCGGCGCGCATTACATAGACCAAGACCACTAAAAAGTATCTATTAAAAGAGAAACAAAATACCTGATTGCGAACGAATTTTGTAATACGAGTATAACTGTTATGCTTTATCTGATCTTTGTACTAAAAACTATGGGCTACTCACGTCTGTTTTGAGCCGAAATATCCGACTATAGTTTCAACCGCATTCGGCGAAAATGTGTGAAAACCACGTGAATTTCCATAGTAAGAACTTTGTACTTACATATGGGAGCAGACACCACTCATAGCTATTTTGTTACATTCAACCGCACCTCACAGGCTTACTAGTGAAGTGAGTGCTTTCGTCTGACAGAATGTGACAAGTGCTTATTTAGTGAGTAAGATTTTAACATGCGTTCATAAGTAATGATATAATAAGACGGTATGTGTTCTGCTCCATCAGCCAAAAACACTTTGCCAAAAATGTTACTGATATGAACAACCGCCGTTGTTCTACGACTATGACGTTATTTACGAATAAATATTGGTGGATATTTTCACATAGCGCAATCTAGCCCCAAACGCAATCTAGGTGTCTTTAAATCGCGAGTGAATAGGTTTCTTCTAGTCAAGCGCGCTCCATCGTAGACCGTAACTGTTGCTTAACACCAGGTGAGTTGACCACCCTATTTTCAAATTTAAAAAAACTTAGCAAAGCTAAGGTATATGCTTCCCCAAGTAAAGCTATGGAAACCATAAAGCTGAAAGAATAATTATATATATTTTTGTAAATATTGAAGTTGAACTATGTATTTACACTTTGTCTAGAAGGTATTACACTGCTCATGTCCCATACCTTTATGGTCATGATTATTAAATCCTAGTCGTATAAATTAATGAACGTATACCTTATAATTAACCTACCTAACTTATAATGGCTTGGGATCCAAATATCATGTGCTAAACCTGATATCTATTCTAGAACTTGTCTCATCGAATTTTAAGTAATTTGGTGCATTTTAGAATTTCATGTATCTCATAGAAAAAAAACTGTTTTTCCTTTTACCCCTAAAAACAATAGAATTGCCTTGTTGCAATTATAATTTTAAAGTACTTAGGTACATTTAGTTAAAAATGTTAGGTTATTTCTGAGGTTGTGCTCAGACGGGCTCCGGCCCAAGAGAGCCCCGGCCTCTTTTTGCCAGCCCTGCCACTCTATAGTTACGCCACTGGGTCGCGGGAATCGCGGGTAATTGAAACTTTGTAAGGAAAGTTCATTTTTCATTTCAGGGTAGGTCCCATTATAAAACCTGTCCAATAGTAAAACACAATAACGCCTATGTCACTCCCACTACTGTGACGAATTTAATGACACCTCGTATGTTGAAATTCGTCAAAAAAAAAAACATACCAAAGAAACTTCATTCATACTTTTAATGTTCTCGAAAAACATAACCCGTTATGGCGGTCGGGTAATGACAAAATGAGAAATGTCAAAGGTAAAATGTCTATGAATGGACAATTCATGTGACAGCAGCACCCATAGACCGGTGACAGCTCCCACATACCGCCAAGTGACGTCATAGCCCCCGGCTCCCGCGGCACGGCGATAAATAAGGTTCATTAGCAGTCCGTGGTCATAGATTCGATTCCAGTTCGACAATTTGTATTCCGCCGATGCGATGATTTGGCATTGAGTGGATGCGAAATTTACTAACTGACAAAATATGATATGCTCATGCCTGTGGTTTCGCTCGAGATGGAAATAGTTATTTATTGTACTAGGCTGGAAAGTTGTATTTTACTGTCGAGTGTCTGACAGTTGAATCCAGAGCAAGCGAAGGATTCTAGGTTTGAACCACGAGCGCAGCGAGTGGTTCTAGTGTAGAATCCTGAGCGTAGCGATGGATTCAAGGAGACACGAGATAAAATAACTTTACAGCCGAGTGCAATACAAAAAATTTCATCTAACGTAGCGAGGAATTTTTTTAGTTCACCTATTTTCTCGAGTAGAAAAATCTGCTTGGCATTTATGCAACTTTACTGGTCCTAAAATTACATTATAATCGCGTGAATTAACTTACATGTATGCATTAATTTTAAGCATTAGTTAACACAAAAAATAGTAGATTTTTTTAAATTCAATTTTTTTTCTATAAGTTTTGGGGCACAACTCGCATAAGTAATATTCTTCTTTACACGTTAAAACCTTTTTTGTGTAAATAAACTTATTTGTTTTCATTCTGTGAAAGTATTGGTACAAAAACCTTGGAAATATTTTGTATTGAAAATGTAGAGCTCCATTGTGTTCGAATTTTGGAATTACTTTCCACCCTAGGGGAGAAAATGAACTTTTCCACGCTAGTATTAGAATTGGAAACCTAACTTTACGAGCTAGTAAGATGAAAATACATTTATTTCATAATTATAGTTTACACTGGAAAAAAACCGACTTCATAATACGCAATTCGTTCTTGGATGACATTTTTTCAGTTATTTGGTTATAAAAACCAAATTACTGAAACAATTTTGATAAAATACACCACACACACACACACAACAAAACAACACAACACATATGTATATAACACACCTAAAGTATATACACTATATGGGAACACATCTAAAGTATAACCACCTCATACCAAAAAAAACGGGAATCATCAAAAACAATTCATAATTGACAGAGTAATCACTGACCAAACATACTTACAAAAATAAACTTCCTTCTTTTTGGAAGTAAGCTTAAAGAAAAACCAAACACCCGACTGCATATGAGCAATTTTCGTACTGTAACTTACTCTGGATATGTTGTTGCGTACATACGTTTATGTGGGAAATTATGCGTAAAGCTAATGTATAATTTATTTAATTGAACATTCATAGCGCAGCGTAGGAAGACCAGCCACAAGGTGGACAGAAGATATCATACAAGTGGCAGGAAGACGCTGGATGCAGGCCGCTTCCAACCGGTATTTTTGGAAATCCATGGGGGAGGCCTATGTCCAGCAGTGGACTTCTTGTGGCTGAGATGATGATGATGAATTTTCGTTACAATAGTTATTGTAAAATCACTTATTTGTTACGAAAAAGTTCATTGTGGACTTTATCAAAGATTGGAGTTTACGAAAAAACGTATTTTTGTCGCAAAATGAATCTAAAGATATCAAAATCGATCAAGCCGTTTAGGCTGTAAAAGTTAGAAATATACATATGTACATACATACACTTCTAGACAAAACTTAGTACAGTTTTTTTTTATTTCTCTTATTAGACAGGTACCTAATTAATTCATACATAGATATGGCAATGAATAGTTTTGAGAATTACTATAAGCTTTATACGAGTAGATCTACTAATGTATTGATTGGCATCGCAGCTCAGTTGGTAGTATATCTGCCTGTTAAGCTGTGGCTCGTGGGTTCGATCTCCACCCAGGACCAACATGTGTGATGAGCATGGGTGTTTGTTCTGTGCCTCGGTGTTTCTATGTATCTTAAGTATGTATTTACATAAAAGCTTATATATTATCTATTCTATCAGCCATCTAGTTTCCATACTACAAGCTTTGCTTAGTTTGGGCTAGATGGTGTTGTGTGAAACATCACATGTATGCATTTATGTTCATTTTTAAGAACCCCAAAATACTTTAATTAAAAAACAAGTCCACAAACTAAACCGGTTATCCTCTGCACACCACTATGAATATATACCTAGTCTTGCCATAAATATTGTCACGAAGAAAAAAAATATTTTTTTATTGCAAATAATATTTATTACTTTTACAGTGTGTTAGTTTAATACATAAATATAAAACAATTTAAAATATAAAAGCTTATTCGAAGTGGTCTCCATTGGCTGCAATACAGTCCTTTAAACGTTGAGGCCAGTTATCAATAGAAGCACGCACTCTTTCCATGGGAAAATTCTTCACTGCCAATCGTATGGATTGTTTTAGGGACTTTAAATTATCATGGCGTTTAGAGCAAGCCATACTCTCTAAAACTGACCATAAATCATAATCCAGACGGCCAGTCTTCAGCTCTGATGAAGTCCGAAACGTTCACTTCCAACCAAGACTGCGTCGACCGAGCTTTATGACCTGGCGCCGAGTCTTGTTGGAAGGACCATACTTGGTTATTGAACATGGTGTTGTTAAGGGGCTTAACTACCTTCTCAAGAATGGTATTTTGATACACTTGTGCCGATATTTTGATACCTTTTTCACAAAAATATGGCTCAGTCACTTCTTCATAGCTAACACCCCACCAAACCATCACTGAAGTCGGATAATGCACTCTGTCGACTAATTGGGAAGCTTCCTTAGAGCTTTGAGCATAAATACGGTCATTTTGTTTGTTAAAATGTTGCTCAATTGTAAAGATTTTCTCATCCGTAAACAAATTTTTTCTGTGACCTCCCTTTGCGTACCGCTTCAGTAGTTGTTTCGATTTTACCACCCTATTCTTTTTTGGCGGGAAGACGCTGGATGCAAGCCGCTTCCAATTGGTCTTTTTGGAAATCCATGGGGGAGGCCTATGTCCAGCAGTGGACTTCTTATGGCTGAGATGATGATGATAATGATTCTTTTTTAAATTATCAGTTAAAAAATGACCAGTGCGTCTTTTATAGGCTGCAAGTCCTAAGTCATCTTTTAAAATACGCGACATGGTTCTGGGTGCTATCTTCATCTCCCGAGATAAAATCTTTTGCTTTCGGACAGGATTTCTTCGAATTCTTTCCCTTACTGCTTTGACCACCTTTTTCGTACGAACACTACGTGGACGGCCAGATCTTTTTCTGTCACAAATAGAGGAGGTCTCATTGTACCTATTAATAGCCCGGTTGGCTCCATACCAACTTTGTGTAATGCAATCACAGCGATTCGGTTCTCTTTATCACCCCACTCCATTTTAATATCGCAAAATATTGTACAATGTATTGGCGCCAAAATTAGAAAACTCAATGAACAATCGTATAAAAATGACAGATTCCAAATTCAAATGTAATATCTTTCTTATTTTTAACTGTAACAGTATTTATGGCCAGACTAAGTATATACATATATTTATGTAGAAATAGGTTTGCGCTTGACCTCCAACTCGCCTGATGTTAAGCGACGTTACGGTCTACGATGGAGCGCGCTTACCTAGAAGAAACCAATTCACTCGCGACTTATAGACACCCAGATTATATCTATCGGGAAAGACCCACTCAGGAAGCGTATTGCACATTCTAGCAGTCCGCACGATGAAAGTGGGACTAAAGCGTTTCGTTCGTTATTATTATTAGCGTTTCGAATATGTAAGACGATTTCGATATATACAAGAAATACAATTCAATTTCATATTGTTTTTGTACTCTCTTATATGTCTATATATGATAATATGTATAAAAAAATAAAAAATAAAATACTATTTATAAATAAAATTTAATCGAGATGTAAGAATATTTTATCATAAAAGTTAAATACTTAACTCGCATTTCGCTATCAAACAATATTTATGTCAAAATAAAAAAAAACCCCAAATCAATTAACTATTAGAATAAAGATTTTAATTTGTTCTCATAGGTGTTCACATTTTGCATTAGCTATTAAAGCAGCATTCACTGTTTTCTTTTACGTAAATTTTCATCATTTACTTATTTATGTTGTGGTTTAATGAATAAATTGTTTTAAGAAATACAATAAAATATTTATTACGTGTAAGTTTATTTAATATACGATCAATACATAATAAATCGAATGGTATGTACATAACAATCTTCGATGTGAATATTTTATTGTTTCATACTTTATAGAGTAGGTATTCGAGTTTTAGTTTTTGAAACTTTTTTTTTAACATATTTATTCAAGCTGGTACTCTTCTGCTTCGGTGTCTTCTAGGTGGTACTCTTGACGGCTTCGATGTCTTCAAGCTGGTATTCTTGTCGACACGTGTTTCACCTTTTCACGCAGGACGTCTTGATTCTTCGAGCTCTTGCACGAGAATCAGCTTGAAGACTTCCAAGTAAACAAGAGTACCAGCTTGGAGACATTGAAGCGGAAACACACTAGATATGTTATAAGTTAGATTTAAGTATTAAAATATGAATTTACGCAAACTTAACGCCTGATTCAAATTTTATTTTATTTTTTATATATTTATTATTGAACTGTCTATAAAGTTGTAGATACCTGTGTAGTGTACAGTAATTATTATCTCTAATTATTATTATAGTAGGTAAACCATTTTTCACTAATCAATATCGTCAAACGGTGATACATGCATGACGTACAATATATTGATAAAGGTACGTTAAGATAACGCTGCGTATAGCATCAGGTAAGCTGTGGTCAACACCTAGCTCGTTGACCTTACAAAGTATAAAACCGACAATTTTGATACGAAATAGATCTACGTTTTACCGTTACCTCGCCTACTCGTAGAAGATATCTATTCACTCTAGCTTTGAAAATTCCAAGATTGTAGTTTTCAGGAAACAGAGAAGAACAAAGAAGAGAACAAAGAAGAAGGGAGTGAGTTCCACACCTGTGAAGTACGCGACAAGAATGTGGACCGAAATCGTTGTGAACCAGATTTTGAGCATTTGAAATGAGAAGGATGACAGTGTGCCGACTTTTTGATTGTCCGGTTTTGATTGTCCGGTAGCGGAATGGGGATGGTAGAATAAAGGTGTCGTTACACATGCTCAATATTAGCACAAAAGCGTGCTATTATATAAGGGTTCCGTTTTTCCTTTTGAGGTACGGAACCCTAAAAAACTATATTATTTAGGTCATAAAAAACAAAACACTAAAGATATATTTTAAAATAAACAAAATTAAGCGTCCATTTAATAAATACTTAAAACAAATCTATTGAGTTCTAAACATGCCAACATTTATTTTCGTGTTGCGGCCTTGACTCGGATCGAGTATGCTATTTTACAAATTCCTTCTTTCGTTATCGCATAATTTTAATTCTTTTTGACATAGTTTTTTTTGTTATTATTAAAAAATAAGATTGCACTTTTTTATTTTTTTATTTTTTAGAAAGAAGATAGATTGACCACCAACTCGCCTGATGTTAAGCGACGGTGTGGCCGAGGATGGAGCTTGACAGCTAACACGCCTATTGCAGTCTACGATGAGTTTTACGATTATACTTTAGACCTTATTTCATGACAATAGAGTAAACGGTATTGATAGGAATCTCTTTGGATAAGCAAAATAGGTCTGTAAGTCTGTAACGCTTACGTATTTGAACTTGATATCTGCGAACGCCTAGCATTTCGGCTATTCGAAAATAGTTTTTTTATACAATATAGGTTTGCGCTTGACCGCCAAATGTTGCGGTCTACGATGAAGCGCGCTTACCTAGAAGAAACCGTTGCATAAATAAGTGAAGTTACTCGTAAACTCGTACATTTCCGAATTTTTATTTAAAAGTTAAAATAATCCTCATTACGTAACAGTTGTTTAAATAGTTATTTATACATTTATTATGTCAAATAAAATACTCGCGCGCACCCGGAAGGAAAGATTTTGATTATTTGTTTATTTCCTTATTTTGTAACTAATTAGAGCAATATATATATTATATAATATTATTAATGCAATTAATGATATCTTTAATAAAGTGTAGAGCATTTTATATGTTTGATATTGTAATGTTGTTTTAATATTGGAATAAGTATATTAATTATAGTTCCAAACTAAAAATAAAACCGGCCAAGTGCGAGTCGGACTCGCGCGCGAAGGATTCCGTACCATTATCTATAAACGGCAAAAAATCATGTCTGTTGTATGGGAGCCCCCCTTAAATATTAATTTTATTTTAATTTAATTATTTATTTTTAAAGTGAATAATATAAGTCAATAATCTGTGAATATTTTCAAGCGTCACCTGTTGCCGTTATCAATATCGAGCAAAAAATCACGTTTGTTGTATGGGAGCCCCATTAAATATATTTTTATTCTGTTTTTTAGTATTTATTGTTATAGCGGCTTCAGAAATACATCATCTGTGAAAATTTCAACTCTCTAACTAACACGGTTCATGAGATACAGCCTGGTGACAAACGGACGGACGCACGGACCGACAGCGAAGTCTCAGTAAAAATGTATAAAAAAAATCTCAGTTTTACCCTTTGGGTACGGAACCCTAAAAACGACTATACCTACTAGCCTACTACATTTTGTCAAGATTAGTTGAACAAATATATGTTTTAAAAACCTCAAAAACCGCCGACAAAAAAGCGGCTGACTGAACCGATTTTGATGAAACATAGCTAAGAATACTCGATGAAAGCTTCTTTCAAACAAAAAAAAAACTAGATCAAAATCGGTCCATCTGTTTAAGAGTTACGATGCCACAGACATACACACAGATACGCAGATATAAACGTCAAATTTATTACACCCCTCTTTTTGGATCGTAGGCTAAAAATACTACCTGTACGCGAGTACTAACAAAAATCTGGGTAGAAGAAAGATTTTTTTTTCAAGTTGATGCAGAGACGTTTGTTTTGAAACTAGAGACCAATTCAGTTGCACGATATTTTTTTGTTCGGAAAAAACTATGGAAACTTTTTTTTACTAGAAAATGAGAATAATTTTATTTTATTTAAATAATTTTACTAGTTTTATCAGAAATGAAGAGATACGATGACGTACAAAAGTCACCGATATAGCACAGCGGATTAGCAAGTTGAAATGGCAGTGGGCAGGGCACATAGCACGTAGAACATGGCCGATGGGGCCGAAAAGTTCTCGAGTGGAGACCACGCACCAGTAAGCGCAGCGTAGGAAGACCAGCCACGAGATGGGCAGATGACCTCATACAAGTGGCGGGAAGACGCTGGATGCAAGCCACGTCCAATCGGTCTTTTTGGAAATCCATGGGGTGGACTGGCGCTGGCCTATGTCCAGCGGTGGACTTCTTATGGCTGAGAGGATGATGACGATGACTAGTTTTATTCATAGACTAAGATTTTTGTCTCTACATTCAAACAGACTATATCAAAGCATGGAGTTTTCAAGTCCTATTAGTAAAAAGAGATAGCGTAATAAGTAAAAACTATCAACTTTGTGAACACAAAAAACAAAATAAATTGATATACGATGAGAAAATTTGGGTTGTTTATCAACTCGACCGGATTAATCATCCATGTGGTCGAGTTACCTTCAATTTTAATATATTTTTACTGTCGTCAGCTCGACCGCTAATGACAATTTGTACATTCAGAGACAAAAGTAATATTTAGGTAATTACACTTATCCAAATTAATATAATATTATGAGAAAAGCGAACATAAGTTCACTTTTCTCAGTAACAGTTATCTGTTACATTAAAAATTATATTTACATGGGTAAAAAACGGCTGAATTTATACTGTAGGATATGATAAGTAGATAGTGATAGAATTGTTTTATATTTATCAGAAGGATAAGACACCGTTCTATCAACAATAATATCATCATCAATCAAAAAATTCTGAAAAATGACCACTCATAATTAAATGCTTCCGTGCATTTCAAACAAAATAAATATTATTTTGTTTTAATGTGCACAGAAGCAATTTATTAAGTTAAATATCACATTTTCTGGGTGTATTTATCAATATTTAAATCAATCATTTTGATTCTATAAATGTTCTTCCAATGTAATCATGTGTAGCGTAGCACTAGTAGGTAAAATGAAATTAGGCTTGAAGGATGCTTATTAATTTATATTTCATCCTGTAGATTAAAATGTATTCATTAATGCAGATTAAAATGTTTTCCTTTCGTTTACCAATTATTCCATCACTAAATGCAGGAATTTAGATTTTCTATTAATTTCATCATCATCATCATCATAATTTCACAAGGTCTCCTCCAAGGATTTCAACAATTCTATATTTACATAATTTTATGATCAATCCGTAAAAAATTGTTTAATTTCAATGAATTCTACATTAATTTAATAAATAATCATAAAATAATCTATGCCAACACATTTCACGATTTCGAGATATTATTATTATTAATCTTTGGAATCAACATTTATAGTTTCATTGTCAAATTTTAGTGAGATTGTTAGAGTAATGGCTCCAATTTGGTATTGTTAAAAATAGATAATATAGAATTTTTCATCATCATCATCTCCATAAGATCAATAAGAAGTCCACTGCTGGATTTAGTTTTAGGCCACCCCCATGGATTTCCAAAGATACCGATTGGAAGCAGCTTGCACCCAGCGTAACTGTACAAAAATTGAGACAAAATCTACTTGAGATTTTGTCTCAATTTTTGTACAGTTAATATAATGAGTTATCAGCAGATGTTTACTATTTATGATTCGCGTTGTTATTTCTTATTCAAGGCTATACCTAAATGCTAAGTACGAACTGATTATTCATAAACGTTTGTAAGTAATAACAATAATTGTTTTACGATGACGTCAATATGACAAGATGTTTTATGGCACAAGTTATTTATCGTGAGGCACCGATTGTTTGTTGTAAAAATTTTATGACACGAATGTGACGTAAAAAATAAGATTTTTTAATAATATATTCTTTTTTATTTTGATATCGACACACGCTACAAGCCCATATGCATATGTCTACCAAAATAGTTGATTCCCGTTGCCCCCCCCCCCCCCCCCTTCCGTGTACACCCTTGGGGGACAACGCCACAATTTTCTACATTGTTCCCGCTGTCCGCCACTGGTGGACAGTGCCACGCATTTGTATAAACCATTCTCATTGTCCGCCACTGGTGGACAGTACATACATTACGATACATTTTCAAAAAGTGTTCGTTCAGAGCCACAAAATCCAGTGAGCCAAAAGGTCCAGTGGGCAAAAATGACAAATACTAAAAGGTCCAGTGTGAAAAAGACCAGATGGTCAAAATGACAAGACTAGAGTCTGATTATCAAATCCCGTGTGGTACTGTACCTACTGCACTCGTCTATCTGTGATAGAGGATAGAGGCGTTAAATATTGTTTTATACGGAAATATTGGTGTGTTGTCAATCAGTAGTCAATCGATTTATCTTTTAGGTAAGCGTGCTTCATCGTGGATAGCAACTTTAGTTGGTAGTCAAGCGTAAACCTATTAATAAATAAAGAAAAACAGAAATTATATGTCCTCTAATCCATAATACTCACAGCCTTGGAAACTATTGCTTAGAGACTGAATAATTAACAAACGTGTGGTCAGACAGACTGAATATATACCTAAATATATGTATATATATTACTACTACAATCACTATCAAATCAAAATTTGTCTTGATTTATGAAAATTTATTAGGTACTAAAAATTGAAACTAATTTATTGCTAAAAAGTCGCAAAAGGCCAGCGTAAAAGCATGATCGCGAAAAATTTATGAAAATTGGTAATGTTCGCAAGACTTTTGCCGGTATTGTTTTACGAGGCCTTTGCACATGGCGAAAATTTAAAATAAAACGAATAAGTTGTGAAAACAGCAAGCGAATAGCCATGGTCACGTAAAACTAATGAATAATAATTATCGCAAGATGTTTCACGGTTTTGTTCTACGAGGCCTAAAGCACATGACATAACCTCGAGAGCATCTCGCGAAAATTAAAAATAAAACGCAGCAGTTAGGGCGCCGCGCGTCCGTCCCGCCCGCGTTCTACATTCGAAATAATTGTATTAAGGAAACATGAGCGCGGCGCATGTGTTTGTTTGTTTGTTTACCCGCCGGTGACGTCATATGTTTATTCTCGTGGGGCAATTGGGGTAAATCTGACTATAGGTGGTTTTGTTCTGTTGTTTTTTTTTTTTTTAAAGAAAGATTATGATTATGAAATGATAGTTCACGACTTTATTTGTTGACTTGAAGACTTTATAATTTATTTATTTGTCATATCAAATGTCTTATTTTGGACAATGTTTTTAATTTTGGATCCAACCCACACAACACAACTACTGCATTTTTAATATGACACTTCAATTCCACACGCAAAAAAATTTATTACAACTTATTTTTTAAACTCGGTACATAAGTAATGTTTGAAATGATAATATGAAAGAAGAAATAACTATCAAGCCAGGAGGGGATCGACGCACGCTCAAAAACGCAAGAGGCCAATAAGTTAAAGGCCAAGGCATTTAACGTTTTTCGGTTTCCTAACGACGGATCTCAAGTGTATAATTGTTTAAATTGGCCTAATATTTTCTAAATTACAATTTAGTATTTCCGTGTGTTTAAGTTTATATACAGGATAAAAGACTATTAAATATTTATTTTATTGTTTGTGTTCTGTGATTTGTTTATTTATTATGTTGTATTAATTTTACATTTTTTAATTACTTTTGGAAATAAAAATGTAGAATTTTATTATACAATATTTATTAATAATACAATATATTATTATATATAATAATATTATATTTTTATACAATATATTTTATACAAATCTATAAATAAAGTATATGTAATAATTAAGGAGCTTTATTCGATTATTAGAGTGACAAATATAATATCTTTTATTGATCTAAGAATATATAGTTTCTTCTAATCTAGCAATAATTTGCTATTATTTTTTAGTCAAAGAAGTAATAAACCAGTGTGTGCCTAAATATATCTATAAAAACGAATTAAAAAACTAGCATAGTCTTTGCAAAACTTTGAAATGATGCTAAATTTGATTCTAATGAATAGATTTATTTCATCAGTCACAGTTACAGAAATCTAGAAAACATAAGTTCTGTCGTGTATCCGTCAAGGATGTCACACATGCCCTGTCGCCCCTTGTTTACACACGCACACAGCCGCAGGTCACGCACACACGGCCACTCCCGTCGAGCCGCTTATTTAGGTATATTGTTGTTTATTTTATTCGGCGCTATGCTCCGACACGGGGCGAGCCTTTCGACTCAGTTTTAACGCGCACGTTTTATGAAACGACAACTATGCGTCGATGTTCTCTCGCCGGCGATAATAATTATTCATATCGAAACCGCTTCTAGCGACCGAAATAGCAACACGGTAAACAAAATCGCGATTTTATTGGCAGGTTCACTTTGTTCATTATAATAATCGTTCGTGTTTTTTTTTTGTTTGCTTACCTATTTATTTTTTATAACACATTCGCATGTCGCCGGTGCCGCGGTCTTCGCGAATCTTAATGGTAGTTAATCATAGTTTATTTTTACCGCGAAACGTGTGCTAATAAGTGTTGGGGGCCGCTTGTCGCGATTTAAATTTGTTTGTTAGTATTTGATTGAAACTCTCGAGTACGATCGCGGAAGCGATTTCGGGTGTGCAAAAAATATTCGCGAATTTGAGCCGGCGATTCGAACTGTGAATTTACAACTCAATTACAAAGATGTTACAGTTTGTTTTCGATTGCTGTTTTAATAAAATGTGTGGAATAAAATGTTGACAGTTAATTTCATGAGTGATTAGCGCGCGCTTTTTCCGAGTTTACTCTTTTTTCAAACTGTTTTGGCGGGAAGAGGTGCTAACCGAGAAGTTTAAGAAGCAGGCTGAACAGAAAGTTTGGAAAAGTGTTGAGCACACACTATCGGATGCTAGCGAGTGTTTTTTCAACGCGTTTTCGAGGCTAAGCGCTAGTTGTTTGAACAAGTGTGTTTTCTAATGGATTTATTTTGAGGTGAGTTTAAATTTACTTGTGTGTTGGTGTTTGTATTGTTTGCTCTTGGTGTTTTGTGTGCGTGTTCGCGCCGGTGGCGGGAAACCGAATACCTAGCCGGTTGTGTGCATGTGTGAGTGTACAAACAATGAACTTGTGTGCGTATGCGACTTATTGTCACTTTTGTAAGAGGGGAGACAAGGAGGGAGAGGTAACTTGTCATGTATTTAGGCGAACGCTTTGATGAGTTGACTTTTTAATTTATGTCCACCTTTTTATGGAAGTTGGAAAAATGACGGGACATGAGACGTCACTAAGTGTGTTTACACACGTAGGTACTTACTTATTGAAATATCTCATGTTATCTATATTGATTTTGACATCACGCCACCAAGTTTTATGTGTGTACGTGAAAAATTTCATTAAAGTATTTGTTTTTGGACATTTGACAAACTATAAACAAAATGTCAATGAGGATTCTTATAACTAAGTACCTAATAGTACCTTTATAATAAAAGTCGTCGAACCCTGATAAAAAAATGCAAAAACAATAAATATACTTAAATGTATATATCAGGTTATTTAAATACTTGGAGAAAAGTAAATATGTACTTATAAATCAAATTTATGCTAAAAAAAATTTTGTTCTGCTCGTGCTTTTACCTACATACCTACCGTGAAACTCTTGAGATAAAACCAAAAAAATATCACTTATTTCGCAATTAGTCCCTGAATCGAAATATGGTTTTATTATATTATTGAACAATATATTAACTAATACAAATTCAGTCAAATAACCCACCCCTAACTGTTCCTAGTTCAAAGGTGCTCAAACTACTTGCGGCGTTAGCCCGCTGATAAAATTATTGAATTACCTATATATACGGACACTGCGAAACTATCTATAAGGGTTTCTTCTTGAATACGGAATTTTATAATTATAGTTTAAAAAACTGAACCAACTGACTTCTCATGGATGCCATTGTCAGAACTGAACTAAATTGAAATGGGACCACACGGGAAGCACCAGCTTTTAAATAATAAAAATAAAAAACAAAATCGGTTCACCCGTCGTCACACAGTCGAAAGTTCTGAGGTAACAAATAAATTAAAAAAAATACAGTCGAATTGAGAACCTCCTCCTCTGTTGAAGTTGGTTGAAAAACGAAGATTGCGGTAATATGTACGTGAGTGGGACAGCGAACTTTTTACGAAATAAATGATTTAAATATTATAAATAGTATGTATTTAAATGTCCATGTTAGGTACCTAATACAAATACACGATTTCCAAAAACTTAGTCTAACAAGCATCGCTTATTTGCATAGATAAGTATTTATATATTTCTGCGTTTCCTTATTTTTCTAAATTAACATAACACTCAAATTATACAACAAACGAGTAGGCACATACTTGTGCCTATTTATAAATTTAGCGAGTTGACGGGTTGGTTAGTGTCGCTAATAAAATTATATTTAGCTATTATCGCCTACGTACATCTATCAAGTTTGGAATAAACAAATACTATGTATTTTAACTATAACTCCTACGATGGTTACCTATCTATAATCTGAATTGTGGAATATCGAATATAATTTTCTCGAAAATGTTTTTTTTAAACTACACTATCCAAAACCCAAAAGCTCACAAACTCGTCTGATGACCGAATCTTAGTAATACGAAAGTTTATGTGTATAATACAAACCTAATCTTTAGCAATATAATTGATATATCTGATAACCTAACCTTCATAAATAAGAAGTAAATAGTCATAATAACTGTACTGGAAGGGAACTCCCTGCTAACCACCAAGTCTTTCAAGAAATACATTTAGGAATTTTCAAGGCTAGAGAAGAATAGATTTATTTTATATTAACGTGCTTCATCCTCGACTATGTTGTAGCTTACCATCAAGCGAGTTGATGGTAGAACGTAGGTATATTTCATATTATAATTATTAAAAAACCTATTGCAATATACTTTTTTTGACATGTGTAGGCCTTATTTAATTTGTATTTAGATGAATTTAGTTAGCGATAGTTAATTAACGAAAGGAAATTGTTTTTTTTTCTTCATTCGACCATCTCTGAGATATCCGACTTTTAGCCGACAAAAAAATAAAATATTCCTGATAACGTCGTCGATTGCTACAGTTTCCAAACTACCATGTACTTACCATGTATAAAAACATACAAAGAAAAAAAGTCTAATTGAGAACCAACCTGTAATTTTTAAATTTCTTAACATTAATGGGATGATGATCATGATGAACAATGAGGTACTACAACAACAGAGTTATATCACAGATCAGATTAGAGGAATCCAGGCTGACCTAGAAGGAGACAGACATCACAAAAACAGCACGATATGGAGCAGTGGTGACTCGACCACCCGGCACATTTATTGTGGCCGAGATGACTGCCATCTCTTTCATCCGATATTTCTAGCCTGCATGAAACGCTTTAATTTTATTTTCGCTTTATTGTCCTTTTTAACTTCCAACCAAAAAGAGGGGTGTTATAAGCAACAGTGGTTATAAGTATGACGTGTGTATCTGTGTATATGTGTATCTGTCTGTGGGATCGTAGCTCTCATACGGATGTACCGATTTTGATATTTTTTTTGTTTGAAAGAGGACTTGGTCGAGAGTGTTCTTAGCTATGTTACATCAAAATCGGTCCAGCCGTTTTTTTGTTCAGGCCGTTGGCGTTTTTGAGTTTTCTAAACGTATACTAGTATTAGTATTGTATCTATTGCTAAAATGAGAAATATGATTATTATCATTAACTGAACAAGGTGATTTGTTTGGTAGCGGTAAATTACATAAACAAAGGAAAATGTGTCCAACATTGGGCACAACCTACCATATTTATGTTGATGATATAACTGATGAAAATAGCTTTAATAACAAAATATGACAATTATGTTTCTATCTGTTGTCTCTATCTATATACACGCAAAAAATTATAATAAAATAATCGGCCAAGTGCGAGTCGGACTCGCGCACGAAGGGTTCCGTACTATCGTCTATAATACTACAAAGTTTAGTTCTGTTTATAAAATAACGAGAAATCAACGAAATTCCAAGTAGTAAATTGCAAGCTTATAGGTAGGTTTTCGATACAAATCCGGGCAGCATGACGACGCTCGCGCGAATACGCGCGGTTATGGCTCGCTCCGTCATGTTACATCCCCCGCTACCCGCGCGGCCGTTGCCTAGCAACCGCCTCGCGCTCGCGCCACCACCACACCGCGGCGCGGCGCTCGCACCGCGTTTAGATGCACGGATTATTTTCATTTTGTGAGTTTCATCTATTAGATTAGGTATTTATTTTTATAGTTAATATATTTCTAAATATTTACTTACAAATATTCAAGTTTCTACCTGTTAATTAAGATCGAGTAAAAATTGCTTAAAAATTACGTTTGTTATATGGGAGCCCCCCTTTAATATTTACTTTTATTGTTATTTAATTATTTATTTTGAAAGGTAATATACAAGTAAATATTCTGTGAAAATTTGAAGCGTCTACCTGTTACCGTTTTTAATATTGAGCAAAAAAATACGAAAAAAACACGTTTATTGTATGGGGACCCCCCTTAATATATTTTTTTTTAAAAAATTTTGTATTTGTTGTTATAGCGGCAACGGAAATACATCATTTGTGAAAATTTCAGCTTTCTAGCTATCACGGTTTATGAGATACAGCCTGGAGACAGACAGACAGACAGCAAAGTCTTAGTAATAGGGTCCCGTTTTTACCTTTTGGGTACGGAACCCTAAAAACATAGTTTAAAAATTTTAGCAATCGACTTCAAAATACGCAACTTCGTTTACTTGGATGACATATTTTTTCAATTATTTTGTTTTAAAAACCGAAGTACTGAACGGATTTTGATCACATTTATTTGGGACCACCACTGAGGTTACCTACCAAACAAAAAAGAACCATCAAAATCAATTCATAATGGGCGATGTAATTGCGTAACAAACATAAAAAAACATACCTTCGAATTGAGAACCTCCTCCTTTTTGGAAGTTGGTTAAAAATCACATATGTGTAAATAAATAATTTAAAATATTTTACGGTACAGCTTTCATATGTTAAAACAAATTGTGAAAACAATTATTTGAACAGTATATATTAAAATATAAGTTATATACATAGGTAATTTATGTAATAAGAATAACAAATTTTAATATTATACTAAACAGGATAACGTATGTAATTAGTTATTATTTGTTAATAAATAATTATTGTCGAATGAGTTAATCTTGTCGTTATGCGAAATTCAATTAATTAACCTTATTAATTTTGCAAATTGAAGTCGAGCAGTAAACAAAGTTGTTTTAATTTTAAGCTAAGTCGCCTTTAATGTTATCATAACTAATATTAGTACCTGGGCGACCGAGCTGCACTCGGATTTTTAAGACTGAAAATACGAGTAAGCCCGGGTTCACTAAAAATGAAACCTAGCAAGATCGATTTATCTTCCCCTATTCAACCTACAAACCAAATTTCATTAAAATTGTTGGAGCCGTTTCCGAGATTCAGATTTTAAAAGTGTATTTATACAAGAATTGCTTGTTTAAACAAGCAATTCTTGTATACTTATATATACTAGATATTAGATAGATAATAAGCGAAAGTAACTCTGACTGTTCTTACAGCTCAGTATTTAGTATGTCTGCCTGCTAAGCAGGTCATGGGTTCGATCCCCACCCAGGACAAACATGTGTGATGTTTGTTCTGTGTCCGGGTGTTTCTATGTATCATAAGTAGGTATTTAAAAATATATTAAAAACATATAGTATGTGTATTCTATGGTCTTACCCTTCTCACAATGAGAAGATCACCCACGCCCAGCAGTGGTACATTTAAAAATGTATATTCTATCAGCCATCTAGTTTCCATATAGTACAAGCTTTTTTTGGGCTAGATGGTGTTGTGTGAAATGTCCGCCAATAGTTATTTATTTATTTATTTATGTCTCTCTGTCTATTTGTTACCTCTTCACAACCGAATGACTGAATTTTTTTTTTTGAGTCGCGGCAATTTTATTTAATTATACTTACAAAAAAAAAAAAACGAAATCAAATAATGTTTGTGCATAGAAATATTTTCTTATTTTTTATATACAAGAGCGTGCGACACAGCTCTTATTTAAAGATTATATTATTATAAATATATATATACTTTAAAAACTGCTGTTTTTTTATTATATACTGAAAAATATTCATAGAAATAGGAAGGATAGGAAGGTGTCTATACTGTCTATTTAATCTCGAGATCCGAACTATTAGTTTAGATTTATCCTTCATCAAAAAAGAGACATCCTACCTTGTAACAGCGGAGCCATAAGGTTGTATGTCCTATTAATCAAACGTGGAACATCCGATCTTATGGTTCTGAAGTCCACCTACTACTAACCTATCTACTAAGGAATGATTCCCCAATCGCGAGTAAAACCCAAATATACTGCTAGTCAATAACATACATTATACATTCAATTCTCACGTATTGCTGTTTGAAAATTCCAAAAGGGTTTGTATCTTGAAATGGCGCGCCCTGCTCCGACCCTGGACTGGGAAAGGCAAATAAAGGGATGGAGTTACAAAAACAAGGGTTTGTTCACTCTTCTACAGGGCTTTTTTGTCTTCCGTTCAATCTTTCGGAGTCTGTATTTGGATTTAGATTAAGTTTATTACACAACCATTCAAAAGAAGGTATTTCGATAAGTATAAAAGGCTAGAGTGAATAGATATCTTCTAGATCGACGAGCTCCATCCTCGGCCACACAGTCGCTTAACATCAGGCGAGTTGATGGTCAATCGTAGATCTATCTTGCGTAAAAAAGTAGAACTGCAGGGTTACGCTCAACTCTTATAGCGATGCAAAGTTGGCTCGCGCCCGTTTTTAGTGAGACAAAAGTTCAAATGTAGGCTATTGAATTTTGATATTTTTAACAGTCTCTCCGACTTTTGTGTCACTCTCTTAATTGCAAGAAAGCAATACAAAAACGGCCGATAGCTAATTTTGCATCGCTATAAAAGTTGAGCGTAACCCTGCTGATAGCCGATGAGGTCGAAAAATTCTAGAGTGGATACCACGCACTGGAAGGCGCAGCGTAGGGAGACAAATGACCTCATACTAGCGGCAGGAAGATATTGGATGCTAGCTGTTTCTATCAGGTCTTTTTGGAAATCCTTGTCTAGCAGTAATACATACATACACTCGAAAAACATAACCCTCCTTCTTACGCAGTCGGGTAAAAACGGGCGCGAGCCAAAGATGTAATATTTTATACGCATTGGCGCGAGTCAACTTTGCATCGCTTTAAGACCCGCAGATCTCAAATTAAATCGTAACTATAAATACAATACTGATTTTTAAGTAATAATAGTTATTTGTTATACAAGAGTGCAAAGTTGCTTTTTAACCGCGTGCTCAATTTTGATGACCGAGCAAGCGAAGGATTCTGAAATTAGAATCCTGAGCGTTAGCGAGGGAATCAAAAGTGCACGAGGTGAAAAATCTACGTAACTTTTCATCCCACCTCAGCGAGGAAATGACTAAATGCAAAAAAAAACATTTATAATCACAAGATACTTTTATTTCAGTTTAGGTATTAACTACTACATTATGATATGTAAGTATTACAGAATAATCTTCAAATTATAACAAATAGTAATCATCATCATCATCATCTCAGCCATATGAAGTTCACTGCTGGACATAGGCCTCCCCCATGGATTTCCATAAAGACCGATTGGAAGCGGCTTGCATCCAGCGTCTTCCCGCCACTTGTATGAGGTCATCTGCCCATCTCGTGGCTGGTCTTCCTACGCTGCGCTTGCCGGTGCTTGGTCTCCACTCGAGAACCTTTCGGCCCCATCAGCCATCAGTTCTAAGTGCTATGTGCCCTGCCCACTGCCACTACAACAAACAAATAATACTTAGGTATAATTAAGAAAAATTGAAAGACTTGTTTTTAAATTTCTTGTTTTAACAATATGTCATAAAAAAAATGGCGCGCGCAAAACAAATTTAAAAAGTACACCGAAGGTTCAGAGTCTGAGTTTTTAACAAATTAAAAAAGCTTGTAGGATAAATTCAGCTCCATGGAGGTAGAAGTAAATAGGTTTAATGATGTTTTGAATTCACAAACTTAGTACAAATGATGTTCTAAATTCAATTTACTTTATCCTCTAGCGGATAAAAACGGCTTTTGCACTCAGATATCGAAGAGCAAAAATACTCTTTCCGAGATGGGGGGGATGAAAAATACATTGTTATTTCATCGCTTTTATAAATAATGATATAATAACAAATATTATAGAATCATGTAACCTCTGATTGTTTGTTTTGAACTTTTCAAGATTATCAGCTATTATTGTTTATTTGTTGACTTTATATCTACTTATTTGAACTTAAGCGGAGTTAGGTAGGTTTTTTTTAAAATCTGGATATGAATACTTGATTCATTATAATCATCATCACCATCACCATCACATCTCATCATTTTAGATAACTGCATAACATAAAGCTCACCACTCAGTCTGAGCTTTGGTATTTAGAGTTCCGTACAACGTAAAACTTTAAAGGAAAAAGCGGAACACTTATAGGATCACTTTGTTGTCCGTCTGTCTGTCTGTCTGTCTGTCCGCCCGCCCGGGTGTCAAGACCTGTATCTCGGGAACGCGTGAAGGTATCTTGTTGAAATTAAAACCATATACGTAGATCCATAGTCTCTTGCTAATCTAAGCTAAATAAGAAAAATAAAATTTCTCAGTTTTCGTAAAAAAAAGTTACAGCCGAATATGTCGTAAAACGCACATTTCGACACTCACAAGGGAATCGAAAACTATGGGGTATTTGCCGTTGACCTATGAAATTTGGCAAGAAGCATTTTGCTAGAGTAACACATATAGGAAAAAATCCGAAAACTGGACATTTTTAATTTAATCACAAAAAATAGTGTCTTTAAAATAGGGTCCAAATTTTATAGTGAATTAACCGTATCATGTGGGGTATCATATGAAAGAACTTCATTAGCATAAGCTAAAACAGGTTTTTCAATATTTTTACAATGTATATTTTTCGGTTTATGAAGGAAAATAATAATAATAAAAAAAAACCTTTTTATCTATTAGTTTGTACAGAACCCTCGGTGAGCGAGTCTGACTCACAGTTTATCCGGTTTTATTATTTGTTTAGAATAATTGCTGAAAAACGTTATAAACACGCATTCCTTAGAATAATTCTAGTAAAAACCACTTTTCTAAGGAAGCGTTACGGCTAAGCAGGACTCGACTAAGAGTCCTGGTTAGAACCCTTAGCGGACACTGCAAGCTTCACAAACACCTAAACACTATGGGCCTAGGTGAACTTGCAGGTTCTGTCACACAAAGGACGAAACGCCCATACATGTCCTGTGCGAATGTGAGCCTCTGCACCATAGCAGAAGCCGGCACCTTGGAGGTCACATAATCTCACCCGATGAGATAAAAACCTCCTCCCCCAAGGCCATCACTGACTACATGCTCAGCATTGGACTTGGAGAGGTGCTGTAATTAATAGGGGATGTCACAATAGATCTGAAAAGGTCGCAGTGTCCAGCCGGGGCTGCCAGAGCACATTTGGCCCCCTAATGATCGAATAAAAAAAAAACACTTATTTATTACCATTTTATTATTTATTATTATAGGAGGTAACGAAAAAGCGCAAGCCGTTTAGACTGCAGGAACTATATAGAAACATACATACATGCACAACATAAATAAAACATAATTATACTCGAAAAACATAACTCTCCTCCTTGCGCAGGTTATAAGGACAGCGCCCTCTATGCTGCAAACTTCTCTTCAATAACAGACTATATTACGTAAGTACATACAGAGTTTATGTCGAGACTTCAGCGGCATATTCATATGATATTACAATATGGTATGTGATATAATAATTTATCTCATACGCCAGAGATATTGGTCTGGTGCGATTTGTCATTCAATAATGGTGTTTATCTATGTTCGCTACTAAATAATACATTATTAATCCAGTTGTCAGCTTTATCGTTTCATTAACAGCACCTGTCAAAATAATATGTAAACCGACATTTTATAAAATTACAATATTGTACATAAATTCATGTAATATTGGTAATTACTTGTGGCGAGAATCCCGGAACATCTTTAAGGATGGTAAATAAAATTAATTTAAATACATATATATTTGAAATATAATTTTGCTAATTAAATTTAGATTAAAAATTTAACACCGACCAAAATGCTATTATAACATTTTATTATACGTAATTATTTAATTTAATTTAGTAAAATAAAAATTCGTGTTTCAAAATAACAACAAAATATAATATTTATTTCTATGTGGGTATGTACATTATTATATTATATGTATGTACATTCTATATGACAGCCTACAGCCTAAACGGCTTGACCGATTTTGATGTGTGAGGTGTCATTAGATTCGTCTTCGTTTCCAGAGTGTCATCGGCTATATTTCTTTGCAAAAATAAAAATACATCTTTTGGAAAAATTCAAAATATGCGTTATTTCGTAACCTCTAACGAACTATTTCGTAATAAATAAGTGATTTTACGAGAATTATTCTAAAGATTGCGCATTTAGGTATAATCTTTTACATCGATTTTACTGTATCAATCTACTTCGTGTAAAAAAGTGAAAAAAAAAAAAAAAAAGTATCTTCACTGAGAAATAGCCATATGAAAAGATATATAAATATATAAATAATTACAACTACCATCTTCTCATATATTTCAGTTTGAAAGTAAGATAGATTCCAACCAACTCGCCGGATGTTATGCGACGGCCGACGATGTGGCTGATGGAGCTCGTCGATCTAGAAGATATCTATTCACTCTAACCTTGAAAATTACAAGATTACAATACTTACAATAGTTCAAGTAACAGAGATGGCGACAAACAATTCATTCCTGTGCAGTACGCATCAGGGGCGCGGACCGATATCGCTGAGTACGGATTTTTGGCATTTCAATGAGAAATGGGTGGTATGGTAATGCGCCGATTTTCTGCTAGTCCTGTAGTAAAATGGAGAAGGTGGAATTAGGTCGTGAAGCTCTTGCGCACACTCCCCGAAATGAATCCTATAGATATATTCTACGACAACGAATATTTTACGGCGGTGCTCGAGACTAAGTAGCTTCTTGGCAACTAGTTTATCGTCATCGATTTACCTCACAGCTCGCCGGTCCATCGACTCTAAAGCTTCCAGTTGATACTTGTTATGGCTGATTCATTTATGTATTTGAATTGTCATTTCAATTAGGTAGTTGACAATTATTATAGCAATCATTTAATATTTTTAGGGTTCCGTACCTCAAAAGGAAAAAACGGAACCCTCATAGAATCACTTTGTTGTCCGTCTGTCTGTCTGTCTGTCCGTCTGTCCGGGTGTCAAGACCTTTATCTCGGGAACGCCTGAAGGTATCGTGTTGAAATTAAAACCATATACGCAGATTCATCTCTTGCTGCAGAAAGAAAAACCAAAATTCTCAGTTTTCATAAAAAAAGGTACAGCTGAATATGTCGTAAAAAATCACATTTCGACACTCACAAGGGAATCAAAACCTATGGGGTACTTCCCGTTGACCTAGAACTATGAAATTTGGCAAGAAGCATTGTGTTACACATATAGGAAAAAATCCGAAAACTGTTTTTTTAATTTAATTACAAAAAATAGTGAATTTTTGCAAGGAATGAGGGCCCAAATTTTAAACTGAATTAATAATGTGGGGTATCATATGAAAGAACTTCATTAGCATAAGCTAAAACAGGTTTTTAAATATTTTTATGACTTATATATATTTCAGTTTATGAAGGAAAATATAAAAAAAATATATGATTTACCCCTTTTATGTACTAGTTTGTACGGAACCCTCGGTGGGTGAGTCTGACTAGCACTTGTTCGGTTTTTTTAAAGAAAAAACAACCGGGACTTACAATTTAACGTGTCATCCGACCCACGGTAGCGTTCAGAAAGAAATGCCACTCACTCACCCATCCGAAGACTGACTGGTCCGTCCGTTGGTTGACATTGGTGATCGTTCGAGAACACCTAGTCAAGCTACGCCACGAACGCTACTATGACTATTATATACTCATACTCATACTTATATATTTATTGCTATATAAATATCATAATGAAAATATATATGGCCCTATAAGGGCATGGCAACATGAGGTTCGAAGCGCTCTATTTTGATCTTTGCAAATGTATCCTTAAAAAATTCGTCTAGAGTGTAATAACAATTGGCTTCTAAATATGTTTTCAGATTAACAACAAAGCTATTTTCTGTATCTAGATCCTATAATTCATTTGGTAACTCTTTTTTTAGGCAGAAGGGTAAAAATTATCGTTAATATACACCAATTTATTAGTCAGTAGTTGTTAATTGTTTGCACGAAACATGTACTTGCAGAATAATAATTAAGAACCAACATTACTCCTTACATAACCTACCTACAGATACTTCCGGGTTTCATTTGAATATTAAATAAGAAAACTATAATATTTAATGTTTGTCGTTTTGTTTTGTACATTACATAGTTTAATCATCATCATCACAGCCACAAGAAGCCCACTGCTGGACAAAGGCCTTCCGCCATTGAGCTGTATGTACTTACGTACCAGAGGAGCTATCTGAAGCAAAATTATTGTCACATGTTTTGGTAAAGTAAACAAAACAGCGTTACAGCGCTGGAATAATAATTACACCGTTTATATATGATTATACGACACGATTGATACTTGCAACGCAGAATTGCATCTATGGTCTGTTTTCTCGCTAGGAAAACGTCGAAAGCACTCACTTCACTAGCTAAGCCACTGAATGAGGTGCGGCGCTCGCACCGCAGTTGAATGTAACAAAGTAGCTATGAGTGGAGTGGTGTCTGCTCTCGTACGTAAGTACATACAGCTCAATGCCTCCCACACGATTTTCCAACAAGTAACTAAAATACCCGACTGCAGGAGAGCTTTTGTAGTCTAATTTACGATTTCTTTACGCTTGATACGCTGTTGAGTGTACGTTTTTTGTGAGAAAGTATGCGCAATGTTGCTGTAAAAGGTTATTTATAAATGCGCTTTATTTAGAATAATTCTAGAATAATCACATATTTTTACGAAAAAGCAAATTTTTGCCAAAATTGTATAATTATTATTACAAAAAAAAACCGGACAAGTGCGAGTCAGACTCGCCCACCGAGGGTTCCGTACAAACCAGTAGATAAAAAGGGGAAATCATATTTTTTTATATTTTCCTTCATAAACCGAAAAACATACATCGTAAAAACATTTCATTAAAAACCTGTTTTAGCTTCTGCTAGTGAAGCTAAAACAGGATTTTAGCCTATTTTTTTGTGATTAAATTAAAATGTCCAGTTTTCGGATTTTTTCCTATGTGTACTCTAACACAACGCTCCTTGCCAAATTTCATAGTTCTAGGTCAACGGGAAGTACCCCATAGGTTTTGATTCCCTTGTGTTGAGTGTTTAAATGTGCGATTTTTACGACATATTCGCCTGTAACTTGTTTTTACGAAAACCGAGAAATTTTAGTTTTCTTTTTGTAGCAAGATATTATGGATTTGCGTATATGGTTTTAATTTCAACACGATACCTTCACCCGTTCCCGAGATACAGGTCTTGCCACCCTGACGGACGGACGGAAGGACAACAAAGTGATCCTATAAGGGTTCCGTTTTTTCCTTTTGAAGTACGGAACCCTAAAAATGGCCTATGAACCTCTAACGTCGACGTCGACGGGAATGAAGACAAATCTAACGATACCTCGCATATTCCTACGCTGCGCTTGCCGGTGCGTGGTTTCCACTAGAGAACTTTTGACGTAATTTTGCTAATACTATGTCGGTGACTTTGGTACGTCTACGGATATCTTCATAGTCTCTCCAGTTTACACCTATCATTTCATTGACTATTGATTGCACGGAATGCTTTATCATGCAGTATGCCAATGAATGATAGGTACTGAAGATGTGGGAGTAAACTGGATTTCAAAGAATATAAAAATCCGACGTTTGAACCTCGAGTGATCTTCATAACAGTTGAGTTTTTTTTTTATCAGCCCTGTTTGTACAAACTGTCCCACTGCTGGGCACGGACCATCTTCTCATTGAGAGAAGGGTAAATAAAGCCATAGTCTGCCACACTGGCCAAGTGCGGGTTGGAAGAATTCACACATCTTCAAGATCATTTAGAACTCTCAGACATGTAGGTTTGTAGGTAAAACCAATTTTACCTGTACCGTATAATATGTATTACCTACTGCAAAACTATTTAAACAATGAAACACTTATTTCCCTAAACTATTAATTTCCGCTTGTTAACCAAACAAAGTAATTCGCATTTTGTATAATTAATTTATGTATCAAGAAGACTGTAAACTCGGGCTTAGGTACGGACCACGATCAGCTAGCGATTTTAAACAAACAAGCCTTTTGGACAACTTAGCAACTTACGATGGGCCATGGTGGAAAGATTTTGCACCTAAGGTATGATACTGACACGTGTCGAACGATTCCGAGAGTAGCCGAATTGAAGCGACACGAGTGACGTCATCGCCTCTGTTAATACTTGTATAAGTGTTTAAAGTTTTTTTAATGCAAGTAAGTGATAAGAGCAAGACGCTCGGTTATTAATGACCTCACCATGGTTACCATGGTTCCCTTACCACGTACATGGTTGCCTGGAAGAGATCGCACTAAGCGATAAGGCCGCCTATTGAAACATTAGCCATAGTAATATTGTCTTCTTTTAATATGTTTCTACAATGTGGTATTTAAATAAAGAGTTATCTACCTAGGTATTTATCTTACAGAATTTTTTTATTTAACTACATATGATCAACATCTCAAATCCTCTGTCTTCTTTCCGTAAGCGTCATTACGTGTCAGCAAGAAGTTGATAAAATATGTTGAACCTTGCTCAAAGAGCAACGGTAAGACCTTAAGTGTCTCGCTTGCATATAACAAGGCCAATGTCACATAGAACGGGGAACTTCAACAGATCAAGTTCACTGCTGGACTTAAGCCTCCTCGATAGATTTGAAAGACAGGCTAACGCGCGGCTTGCGAGACATACATACATACAAATCCACATACATACATACATATAAACATAAATATACTCGAAAAATATAATCCTCCTTCTCAAGCAGTCGGGTAAAAAAAAATGTTGACACATGGTAACAGCACTGACTGGTTACTGGTAACTGACCCAGCAAGACACAGGTGCGACAAAGACAAACACAACACACGACAGTGACGTCACTGGTGTCAATCTTAAACAATCGAAGCAGGCGTTCTACGTATCGTCGAGTCTCGCTCGCCAATTCAACATACCTTAGTTAAATCTGACCGTGGTATGAGGCATGTTTTTTTTTTTCATACGCCCGACGCGTGTGTGCGTCGTTGCGCATGTGGGCGTAACATGCGATAGTGTTATCGCCTTGCAAAAATACACAACAAACATACCCACAGTATATGTATAAACTCTTATACAACCACAGGTGTGGTGTTGTTTTAGTATGACGATAATTAAGTAGGTAAAATAAATAAAAAAACGGTCATTTTATGGTCGCGCTGTTTGTATGAGATTTCGCTTGAAGTATTTTTGGTCGTTAGATTTTTGTTTGGTTTGGATATCGCACGATATTTGTTTAGGTTAATAATTACCGTTCCTGGTTCCATTTTTTCATCGTCATCATCGGCTTCAGCCCATTTTAATCTGCAATCGGATATAAGCCTCTACCATACAACACTAAATCAAGATTCAGCTTTCCGTTTCAAACCATAGGCAATTTCTTTACGCATCGTCATTCAATCCTCTCTTAGGACCTTAGTTTTTTTCTACTAAATTTATCTTATACACGGAAGACACTCCAAATTTCTCTGTCTCTAGAAGCATCGGTTTAGGCTGTATCTCGTCTATCAGTCAGTCAGTCACTCAGGACGTCGATTTTATACTTAAGATAAACTTTCCCTAAAGTAGAGCGCACAGTCCTCACAACATTGAAATGAGTGGGGCATATTGTAAAAGTGAAGAAAAAGAAATGAAAAGAATAGTTAAAAAAAGTTTTGGTAATTTTTGCGTTACCAGTGATACATATAGTCGCTCGCATGACTAAGCGTCCTACCTCATTTTTTAAATAAAAACAGGTACTTAGAATGCAAATACATTTAAAGTATCATTGTAAACTCTGAAAGATAATATCAGAAGATGTGCAAAACATCAGATTTACGATTATTTTTGAAGAATCCTAATCTCAGAACCAAAATACGCTTGTCCTGAACAATTGACTGGAATGAGTTAGGACAGTTAGTAAAGCGTGCGACAATATGGCACTAACATGGTCACTCTATTTGCTTTACCTACAAGGAAGTTGAAGTCACTTAACGAGCTATGGAGCGGGCTATGCTCGGGGTCTCTTCGAGATCGAATCAGAAATGAAGAGATTCGTAGACGCACGAACGTCACCGAAATATATTGGAATCCCTCAGCAGATTTTCTATAAAAAAGTGCAGAAAAAAGGCAGACAGCTCGCACGATGGTAAGCGATGACCGTCGCCAGTCGTCGTGTTGCAGTTGTCCATAGACAACTGCAACATCAGTGGCATTACTGTCGCTTTGCTAGCCCGGAGATATCGAAGATTTAAAAGAGATGGAAGTTTTCCAATTTAAATTGATTTGATCGGTGTCTTTCTATGTGAACGCGCTATCAGATTTTGTAGTCAAGCGCAAATATATCCTTGATAAAAAAAATGTTTCGTCTAACAATTTAGCGCGTACGCGTTAGCGCAAAACTGCGCCTTCCTACTGATAAAACAAAACAACCCAAATAATGTGTTGTGGCCTCGAAATCTAAATAAATGCGTATCAGCAACGCTTCCGACCTGGTTTTGTTCGCCAAACATTCTGTAACTAGCGCGCGCCTTCATATTTTATAATGCAAAATCTGTTTGACAAGATAAACGTAATACCAAAACAAGTATATTGTTAGTACCAACGTAACGAAAAAAAAAAACTCTGTGAAAATTTTATTTGATTTTTATTTTCCGCAAGAAACAGGGTTGCTGTTTCTGGGTGTATGTATATTTGTACCTATACTGAATAAAGCACTCAACCGATTTTGATGAATTTTTTATGGGTCCAATCTGAAAGTATATTTTTCACTAACTGAAATAATATTTGTGCCCGACTGCGTAGGAAGGAGGGTTGTTTTCCGAGTGTATGTACGTTTGTATGTATTTCCTCCTAAAGCCTATATTGCTTGACCTATTTTGATGTGAGAGGTGTCGTTAGATTAGTCTTCACTCCCTTAGTGTCATAGGCAATATTTTCAGTTCACTGAAGCTGAAGCAAGCAGGTCTACATCGGGCCTGTTAAAGTCCGCTAGAACCGTCCTTGCAGCTCCTTGCCCTTCCATACGTCCCTGGTTATATTTTTAACTAAGCATTTCATTTGCTTTGCTAAGATGACAACATTTATTCCAATCGGCTGTAACTTTTTGTTTCGTGTCTTCTTGAATACATCACTACGCGCAGGTTTCGACACTTTCATGGTTCTTGGCCTCTTGCGTTCTTGGCCATTTGCGTCGATCCCGTTTAGATTAAGAATCTTTAGCTTGATGACGGTCTGACGATGCAGTCTTATGGTATTTGATGCTCTGCCTACTCCGTAAGCGAAAACAGGCGCAATTTGTATCAACATACATACACATATGTATCTATGTATGTTGATACAAATTGTGGCTAACGCGACAGGACAGTATGTATTTAGCAGAGAAGTATATAATCAAATCAAGAACAAGGACATATTATATAAACTGCAAATCAGAGTGAAACTGATATTTCAAAGTTGTTTATCTGTGTTGACAAGAACTGATCTGATATACAACGTTTATTGTTAAAATTTGAGCACACAGAGAGGATTTAATGTATTATAACTAGAACTAGCTTATCATTTAATTTTTTTACATCATTTTCCACACACATCCTCCTCCTTTTTTGTTTCATCATCATCGTTATTTCAGTCTCAAGAAGTCCACTGCTGGACGTTTGCCTCATGGATTTCCAAAAAGTATGATTGGAAGCGGCTTGCATCAAGCGTCTTCCTGCCACTTGTATAAGGTCATCCGTCCACCTTGTGGCTGGTCTTCTTTCACTTCGTTTGCCGGGGTGTGGTCTCCACTTTAGAACTTTTCGGTCCCATCGTTTCTACGTGTTATGAGTGCCTTTTTGTATTGAACCCGCAATACTATTTTTTTGTGGTCTTTTAATAAAGAGTTATCTATCTATCTACTGTGGGAATTGTGACCTATTACGACCTCAACCTCGTTTTGGAATACTACGCCATCTGTTCCGACTGTGTATAGCATATACCATCCACTACTGACAGGAAAGAATGGCGTAGTCTCTTTGCCGCTGCGTTATCTTTTCTATTTCGTCTCTTTTATTCTCGGTCCTATGTCAGTCTCGGTGGAGATCTTTCACTCCATGTATACGAAACTTTCTCTCTCGTTCCGTTTTTCTGAACTAAGAGAGTGCTATCTCCTTCTACGATTCTGTGATGGGACATGCATTCTTAGACTGAAAGATCTTTATCTGCTCTCCGGTCATATGAAAATTTCAGTCAATTCGTGAAAGTCTCATTTACTGCTTGACGGTCCTGTATCAATTACGGTTGCTGTTTTCTAGTTCTGTTCCAGTTTTTAATGTTTTCCGGTCCTGTGCCAACATTCCCTGTTTCTTTCACTGCATTCTGATCACTAACAATCTTGCTTTCCCTTCTTGAGTCAATCTTATTCAGTGCTTTACGATCTTGTGCTAATATTGTTCACTAATTTCTGATTCTTTGCTCATCTTGTTCACAGCTAAAAAAAAGCCTTTTGATCTTGCAGCAATCTCGGTTATTGCTTGTTGATCTACTCACTGTTCATTGCTTTCCGATCTTATGCTAATCTTGTTGCTACCATTGCTTTACATAAAAGATATCGTAAGATGTCGTCGTGTTTCAAGCAATGGTTACTGAAATGGTATATTCTAACCATTTCAGTAAACATTCCTTGAAACATGGTGAAACTTTTTTTTACGCAAGTTAGATCTACGATTGACCACCAACTCGCCTGATTTTACATGACAGTGTAGCTGAGGATGGAGCTTGTCGATCTAGAAGATATCTATTCCCTCTAACCTTGAAAATTCCAAGATTGTAGTTCTCAGGAAACAGGTATGGCGACAAAGAATTCCATTCCAGTGCAGTACGCATCAATAATATTGACTGATATCGCTGAGTACGGATTTTTGGCATTTCAACGAGAAATGAGTTGTAATTCGCCGACTTTCTTGTAGTGAAATGGGGACTGTATTTGAAAAAAAAAACCTTAAAAGTGACTCATAGTCAGTTGTTACGAAAGAAATATACTTAATATATTTTTTTTATTTATTAATTATTATCAAAAGATTATTGTTTTAATTTATAACGTTGATTACGTATTTTACATAATATAGCATTATCAGTTACATATCGCTGCATCAGCATTATTATCATAAATTGTGCAAAATAATACCTTATCGTGCGTGAATCACCCTTTTTAGCTATTTAACTAGTTTTCCCCTCGGATTTGTCCGATGACTCACGTACATACATAGATAAAGACCTCATGTAGATATGGTTATTCCTAGAAGATATGTATGTATCGCACAGAAACATTGCGACACAGTAATCTAAGTACATGGTAAGTGGTACTTGGAGAGTTCCTCGATCTTCGAACACAATAATGCTCGAAATCTTCGATAGATAAATTTAATTTTATTTGATTCTTTATCGAATATTGTGTGATTCATCCGCGAAACTATAATAATTATATTCTGGGTTTTACCCTCAATTATGTCTTATACATAGATAGGTTCCCCGGCTCTGCGTGGCAAGGTTCAAGTAAGGTAATCGCCCGACTTGTCTTCATTCGCGACACGTCGGGCAACGCTGTTAGACGCGTGTCGTGACTTGTGAACAGTGACAGTGCCATCCTTTGTGTTTAGAAAGTGCAACACAAAGATATAATATAAGGCCAAGATATAATAAAGGCCTAAGGAGATGGTCTTATCCTCGAAAGTGCTGAGAACTGAGATTGACTATGCTTTTACTTCATATTCAATGAGTATACTCATGAACGAAAAGAAAATGTAAGAAAACTAGAAAGTTTATAACCTTTCTAGTTTTCTTACATTTTCTGTATGCATTTTTAACCCCACTAAGTACCCAAAAAGTGACTTGGTTATTTGACGTCTGTGTTTCTGTATCTATCTGTAGCACAAAAGCCTGTAGTATTTTATGTCTGAAACTTAAAAGAATAATTTTGGTTTCTTTTTGTTTAAAAGAGGATTTAATTGAGTATGTTCTAATGTGTCATCAGTATCGGTTCAGACATTTTTTTAAATATCGAGAAATTTTAAGTTTTCTAAAATTACTTGTTAAAGTCGTTTTTCTTGTGAAGTATATCCAGGTTGGAATAGGAACTGGTTCTCAATGTTCAATGATATCTATAATTTACCTCATTGGATTTATGGGTTATCCTGTACCAACATAGTGTTGGTAGAGGAAGTGTGTTTATGTAGTTTCGCTGTGCGAAAACAAATTAATGGTGTATAGTTATTATTAAGATTTGAATTAGTTTATAAAACACTGTATGTTTTCCAAATAAAATAAAATAAAATAAATAAACATAATAATATACATAAGTATGTAGGCAACATACATACATAATGTAGCAGTAAATAGGAAATACCGAAAAATAGGAAAAACTATGCCTAAATAAAGAACACGCGGAATTTAACGCGGAGTATTCATTGTATAAATAAATAATTCTGTAAATAAAACGTAAATTCCATAAACTACAAATAACTAGCCATGTATATTTCTCGAGCGTATCTAACATATGTATTGTATACAAGGTGTAAAAAAATACGGCAGATATAATTCGGGTCATTGTATTATACGTTATGGACAATTTTTGGTACACCCCAAGTGAGACAGCGAATAAAATCAGCTGCATGACATTTACCTTTGAACTAATGTATGACAAAGTTCAAATAGTCAAAGTTCTTCCTTATACAATGGCCTCTCAAAATTAATAAAAGATCTGACCTTGAATACGTAGAAGTCAATGAGATATATCGGTGACGATATTCTAATTGTCAAGAAGCTGCTTAGTATCGAGCATCATCGTAAAGGAGCATGTCTGTCTATATTCAAAAGGATTAATATCGGAGAGTGCGCAGCTTCATGACGACGATATAAGCAGTAGACCTTGCGAGCACAGACTTTTTGTGATAACTATTGTTTTTTATTTGAAGCAACGGGTTACTCACGTCTAATTTTGAGATTTCGGCACAAAAATAGACGTACTCACGTCTTCCTTTGTTCAATTCTCTCACCTGTTTGTTAAAAATAATAATTGTATTTTTTTAATGGTGTACAATAAAGAGAATAGAGAAGAGATCTAAACAATAAGATTCCGACGAATTGAGAATCTCCTTCTTTTTGGAAGTCGATTAAAAAAATGCGTAACATTCACGTTAGTTTTTATAATAAGATAATTATTGTTGCAAAAAGTTTGGGCTCGTGAGGTCTACTTTTCTCAAAAGTTATCTATTCGTGACGTACCCTGAACACAATCGAATATGTTACAGACCACTGACGAACCGACGAGAGAGAAAGGGAGCGATATAACAGCGATCTTTTTCACTCACGTCTGTCAGACCAAAACCTAGCCGTGGCTTATTCGATGGTGGATTACTATGACACCCTGTATTACATACAAGACAATTTATTCGTATGTTTGTACACGATGTAGAAAAGTTCCCATCGCATTGTCTCTGTTTTCCCTGTGATAACTAGATTGCATCACATGTTGCGGGAAACGTGTTAGACTGTTTCTAGACCAAATTCAATGTTTTCAATAAGTACCTGCATTGTTAGCTGTACCTACATACTTTAAATCGGGCGTAGGAAACTGTTTTCTCCTGTTGTTTTAAAAACTGAGAAACCGACTTCAAAATACGCAATTTTCGCTTTGTTTGTTGCAATTTGTTTACTTGGATGACATTTTTCCTGTTATTTTGTTATTAAAACCAAAGTACTGAACCGATATTGATAAAATTTATATGGGACCACCTCTGAAGTATGACCTACCAAATAAAAATAATCATCAAAATCAGTTCACAATTGGCGGAGTAATCGGTGAACAAACACACAAAAAATACATACAGGCGTTGAGAACCTCCTCCTTTTTGGAAGTCGGTTAAAATACGTATAAAAATACTATTTGAGGCGGTTGCTATTTAAAAAAAAACTTACGTAAATAATTCTGAACAACATAAGTATTATAATTTGGACATTTGGCAAGGAGGAAGAGGACTTTTTTTATTTTTGTTGCCATCTCAGTTACAAGAAGTCAACACAAGCCTCGGAGCCATGATTTTAAAAAGATCGGTCGGAAACGGCTTGCAACCTGCATCTTTGCAGCAATTGCAATTTGTTTCTTTTACAAAGTTTTAGTTAAAATCGAGCATACCTTTTGTAAGATCAAAAATAAAAATGTTCGAAATTCTAGCAACAATTTCAAGATCAAACGATGAAGAGATTGATTAATAAAAGTATACCTACCTCTAATAATAGATTGTTATACAAGGGGCTAAAAAGACCCATTGTAACTAGGTATATTTTTTATTCGAAATAGAAACCGAGTTACAATGAGTTTTTAGCGCCGTGTGTTACATTCTACTTTTCACTACGATTGCGAGAAAATAAAATAATTTAAAGTTTATTTTATTTTTATATATTAAAAATGAAATGTATAATTTGTACAATTCTGGATATTTAACGAGATGTTGCAAAGAGAATGTAAATATATTCCAAAGAGATTATTCTACTTTTGAATAAAGACTGTTTCGTGTATGTACGAGTAGGCTCTTTACGTAAAAGATAACATTTTAAAAAATAATACCTTTTCCCCATTAAGCTTAAAATGCTATTTTTTCCCCGCTTTAGTACGCTACAATAACGGACTTTTTGAGTAAGAGGAGTGAAAAATTGTATTTTCGGTTAGTCCAAATTTACCCCGTCCGCTAGTTCGTTAGATTGACAGTTCTGGAGCTCACTCGATAAAAATCGACCTTTATTTGCAAAATAAATGGAAGTAGGAACGTATTTTATATTATAATATTTTCGCGTGTAACTCGCCATTGTCCTTGATATTTTTAGCAAACAAACAGGTAATTTGCATTTCCAAATTTGACCCTGACTTGAGTCGCCGGTTGCTAAGTTGACATTCGATTTTCAAAAATTTTTACCGCGCGTTTTCAATTAATGATGTCAAAACATATCAAGAGGCGAATTCCTCGTAAGTACCTACATAAATACCTTCTTTGTCAGTAGGTACACCTACTTATACCTACAGGTTACAGTTGCAAAAATAATACATTACTGTTACAAATATACACACAGAGGTGAAAAAACCACAATAATATGAATATTCACAGTCAATCAGTTTCATTTCTTTATTCATTTAAAAATTTTATTTCATAGCCATCAAGCAGAATTTATTCAAGTCGAGCCATGCAAACAACAACATTTTTGTATGTGTAGTCCTCGTACACATACAGCCGGCTGTGAAAACATACCGACACACACACACACATATGCGTGTTCACACACAAAACAAACCAGGAAACGTCTAGCGAAAAACAAACAAGGGTCTTTTGTATTGTGTAAACAATTGGCTGGCCGTATGCAACAGGCGTGACGTGCCAGAAAAAAAACAAAGCTACAGGTTATCTTCAATAGGTGGCGTAGTTTGACGGTTCAAGAACTTGATGACTGCGTAGTTCAATTGTCAAATGATAGATGGCGGAAGTTATACAGAATTTAACTAAATAGACTTCAGGAATTTTTCCTTTTTTAGGATACGTCATTTTAACTCTTACAAACAGGATTTACAACCCTGTGTTGTATTATTAAGATTGGTATTTAGTAAAAGCTCTATTATAGCCCGCAATTATTATTAGCACAGTTGGCGGTCAAACGAAACTTGCAATAAGTAATAAAATAAATAGAAAAACTTTGTGGCGTATTGTTATTGATAAAAACGCGCATAAGCTAATAAGTAGTACATTGTTTTTTTCCCGAAAGTTGACTTATTCAGTTTCGATTCTTTTCTATGTGTATGGAATTTAGTATCATGCTAGTATCACATTAAAATTTTTGAACACATAAATTAGCTGAATGTATGTAAGTACCTACTTACTGCAAACCTGTACGTGAGGAATCTCAACGAAAATATAAGTAACTTAGACAAAACTTTGCAAAAGAAAAGAAAACAAGATAACAAATAATAAGGAAAACATTTAAGGGCGGCCATACCTCACTTTTTACCAACACCAAAAAGTTTTACCCTAAATAAACACGTTCAGAAGCTTTACCTACTTCAAGAAATGCAGCTTGCAGGAAGGTAGTTGGAATGTTAAAAAAACATTTAAGCGGCGTCGTTAAGGTTTTTTGATAACAAATAAATTTGGAACAACTGACTTCAAACGCATTTTTTTATTTATACGAGAGTTGTATTATTATTACAAAAAAAAAATGTACACATAGCCTTTGGGACTCAGGGAGTGAAGACAAATCTAACGATACCACACACATATACATACTCGACACAGATATCTTCTAGATCGACGAGCTCCATCCTCGGCCACACCGTCGTTTAACATCGGGCGAATAGGTGGACAATCGTAGATCTATCTTGCGTAAAAAACATCATATTCGGTCAAGCCGTTTAGGCTGTAGAAGGTTATAAACATACACACGTACATTCGAAAATCATAACCCTCCTTCTTACGCAGTCGGGTTTTCTTATCGTTTTATAAATGACGGAGTTATGCGGTAACAAACATAAATGATTATACTTAGTCGAATTGATAATTTCCTTCTTTTTGGAAGTCGGTTAAAATACAGCCGAATGTTAAACTCCTTCTTTTTGAAGCCGGTAAAAAGAAGTTACACCATACGGAAATCGGTAATGCAGTCGGATATTTTGTAACGCTTGATATGACAAAATGTTACGTTTTCGCGACACAGTATACTAGGTAGCATGGTCTTTCTAGTCATCATCATCTCAACTACAAGAAGTCCACTGCTGGACATAGGCCTCCCCCATGGATTTCCAAAAAGACCGGTTGGCGCGCGGCCCGCGTCCAGCGTCTTCCTGCCACTTGTATCATATCTTCTGTCCACCTTGTGGCTGGTCTTCCTACGCTCCGCTTGCCAGTTCGTGGTCGTTCTATAACTATAGTAAATAGCATAAATAAGAGCTTGTTCTAAAGTGAAATGAAATCTTGCAAATGCCTTGTATCTTTAAATCACGTGTGAATAGGTTTCTTCTAGGCAAGCGCGCTCCATCGTAGATCACACCGTCGCTTTATATCAGGCGAGCTGGCGGTCAAGCGCAACACTATCAATGAATAATTATAGCTTAAATCTTTAAAAAAAACGACTTCAAAATATGCAATTCATTTGCTTGGGTGACATTTTTTCAGTTATTTTGTTATAATAACCAAAATACTAAAGCGATTTTGATAAAATTTATATGGGACCACTTCTGAGGTAAAACCTACCAAACAAAAAAGAATCATCAAACTAATTTATAAATTGGCGGAGCAATCGCTGAAAAACATACAAAAATCTATATACATATTAGTCGAATTGAGAACCTCTTTAATTTTGGAAGTCGGTTAATAAAACAAATTAATTTTAATTACAAAGTACATAATTTTTATGTTTCATACCATACATAGAGGAAGTGTAATATTGTTATGTTAATTATAAATTAGTCATAAAATATTATTGCTAAAGGATATTTAAAAAATATTGCTGGTTGTATATGAAACAAATTGTAGAGAAAGGATTGTTGACGAAACAAGTTAGGACTATGCTTGTATAATGTTTTGAATAGAAAAAATCTAGGCCAGTGGTTCTAAAACCAACGGTCCTCTGGCACTGGAGATCCCTGAAAACCGTCCAAAGTGATCCATGAAGTGATTTATTTATTTTATTTATTTAATTCAATTAATACGGTTGAAAACCAGTGTTATAAAACATATATAGATAGTGATAAAACAATCTATCCTTATTTATAGTTACTAATATTATAAAAGCTTAAGTAACTCTGTCTGTTTGTTACCTTTTCACAACTAAAACACTGAACCGTTGCGAAATTTGGTACCGATATAGGAGACGGACATAGGCGATCATCATCATTATTCATCACCATTTTTCATCACTACTCCTGTAGATACGCAGGGTACAGCTATTCATCTTAGAAAACCGAAAGTAACTCTGTCTGTTTCTTAACTTAACTTTTCATTACTAAATGGCTGAGTCGATCGTTATTTTGATACAAAATAACTGTGAACCTGGAGACGGACATAATCTACTTTTCATCAACATCACCCTTTTTATCACTACATGGTTGAAACCGCAGGGCGTAGTTAGTACATATATTATATAAAATTTAAATGACACTTTATAATGTGTATCTGATTAACAGACAACGTACAGCCTGTTGTTATTTTTTTTCTATAGCAAATAAATTATGAACTCTGGATATGTTAAATCATTTGGTTAGCTACAAACTTTTAGGAATATGGACTTTCGTTAAAAATAGTTTGAGGACCACTGATATAGTCAGTGTCAAGTCAACTCTTAGTTGACAATAGGCAGACAGTTAACTGACTATCTATTGTTAACTACATTTTCATACCGAAATCTTTTAACTAATTGTGACATGACAGATATAGTTCTAGCGGATTTCTGATGTAGTTTATACATATATATATATATATGTTTTTTTTATAATAGTGTGTTCCAAGTGGAATACTTACCATACCATACTTAACCTGGCATGGTAATTTGGTCTAAAGTATCCTTCAGACTACATTTTGAGTTCTTTATTGAAAAAAAAATACTAGAGTGTATGGTAACCATTCGGGTACCTTATCACGCTGCAAAGTTTTATTTATATATTTTAATATTCAAGTAAAATAAAGTATATACAATAAATTACATACATTATATTATTATGCAATACAATATATAGTACAATACAATACAAGTTATATTCAAGATTAAGATTCATTTCAGTTAATTGTTCTATTTTAACCGACTTCAAAAACGGAGGAGGTTATCAATTCGTAGCGTATATTTTTTTCTGTATGTTTGTTCACCGATTACTCCGTCATTCGGGAACCAATTTTTCTGTTTCTGAAATCGGTGTATAGGGAAAGCTCCCGAGGTGGTCCCATATTAATTTTATAAACATTGCTTTGTTTGAATAATCTCTAATAAAATTATAATAAGTATTGATTTCGACAATTAGATATGCGACACGAATTCTTAAAGTACCATGAGTTACGAAAACGGAAACATAAAGCCTTAAAGTCAGCGAAAGTAAGCTTTGAATGAGATTTACTACTACTATTTAGTAGTGTGTAATTTGAAACTTTAATACTGCATATTTGTCTTATCCAATCAGACAAATTTCCATCTAATTTCATTAAGGATAACCAATCAGATAAGTCGGTGAAATGGGATTCACAGTAGGTCAAATAGTGATGTCACCTTTGCAGCCTGACTACCTACTGACTATGTATAAACATAACATGCAAGCACGTGTAGCCTTCTACTAGTAGTTATTTCATGTTAGTACCAATATACTGCACTACAGCAACGTCAAGCGACTCTTCCAAATATTTAGATTTCTCCCAAGCATTAGACAGAGTAGACCATCATGAAACACTCACATAACTACATACAAACAAACGAATAAGGCGTATAGAGTTTATTATTGTTTTTTCTCTCGGTTACAGATTGTATTCAAAACATTGGACTTGCATTGGCTCAGTCGTTTCGAGAACTCGGATGAGGTGTACAGCAGGGTGGCGTCCGCGGACCTGCACCCTTTGGACTTTACAAAGTGGAGTGAATTGGACTTGGTAGTGCCTGGATGTGTCTTCAGAGGGATGAAGACCAGTACGTAACTGAAACGGTGAGGGAATATGATGTAATTATTTTCTACCTAACGTGCCATAAAACACCTTACCTGATCTTACTTTCATTCTAATTTATCTGAATACAATCTCAATGTATTTTTTTTTGTTGTATACATATTTTTAGTTGATATGAAAGATAAAGCTTGACGCAAATCCAAATAAACATCTATTTTCTAAAGACAATGATGATAACAAGTTGGTTCAGAAAATTGAAAAATCACCGATATAAAAAACGGCTGATCCGATTTTGATGACGCATAGGAACACTCTCAATCAAATCCTCTATCAAATAAATTAAATCAAAATCGGTCCATCCGTTTGGAAGCTACGACACCACAGACAGACACACAGATACACACTTCAAACTTATAACACCCCTCTTTTTTGGTCAGGGGTTAAAAAGACTCCAAGCAGTCAATGTGCCCGTGACGCGTACAAATGTACTTGCCGGTTTCCATTTCAGGTAAAGCGTTTTTATCTTGTCAACCACACCATCACTTTGCTTCTATATCGGAAGCCTCAATTATGTCCCTTATCCCACAAATCAATAAATATACATAAACGATATTTAGCTTAAAGATGTGTTCTGTGAACCGCTACAAAAAGCCGTAGTCAAATTCTCAAAAAAATTAAAAATAGGGGTTGCATATGTATAAAGGTGGAATAATTGTTTTTTTCAACCCCACCACATCCTTTGGGGCTTCATGGAGTAGGTCTCGAAAGGTTCAATTTTCGACGAAATGTGATGTGTGCGAGATATTGCTCGACATACGTGAAATAATTGTATGTGTGTGTCCCTGCATTTCTAAATTATTACATTTAGAATTTCACGATTAACCATAGAACCTATCAAATAACAACGAACATTTTGGGCTGAACATTTTTACTATATAATATCATTTTGGCATTTTTATTTGTACCTTCGTTAATTTAGAAATAAAATATTTGTTACTGTTGTTTATAGATATATTATATTATATGTATGTATATATATCGTAAAGATTTTTTCATTAGACTTACACGTTACACATGATACTCATAATGCTGTAGGTCATGGGTTCGATCCTCACCCAGAGCAACAATCTTGTGTGATGAGCATGGATGTTTGTTCTGTGTCTGGGTGTTTCTATGTGTCGTAAATATGTATTTACAAAAAAAAGTTTATATGTATTCTATCAGCCATCTAATTCCCATAGTACAAGTTTTGCTTAGTTTGGGCTAGATGGTGGTGTGTGAAATATCCACCAATAATTATTTATTTATTATAATGTTGTTAAAATGAAGTTTCCGGGAGCCTAGTCGGGAGACCGTCTGACTTGCGATCCGCAGGTCCTGGGTTCGAATCCCGCGGCACGCACCTCTGTCTTTTCGAAGGTATGTGCGTATTGTTGATTGCCGCCAACTTCAAACGGTGAAGGAAAACGTCGTAAGGAAACCTACATGTCTGAGAGTTCTCAATGATTTTGAAGATGTGTGATGTCTGTCAACCCGCCTTACCCTTCTTGTAATGAGAAGATGGCCCGCGCCCAGCAGTGGGACATTTTGCAAAACCGGGCTAATAAAAAAATATATAATGCCGCTGGAAATACCGACAAAACCCGTCGGGCGATATTATGTACCTAAGCTCAATATCAGGGGATCTTGAGCCAAAACATATTTTGCAATCGTCTTTCAATAAAAATGCAAGTCCGAGAGTATTTTGAAAACATTTATTGAACCTTCAAAGGAGGACCCTCTTGATTTCGCAATGATAACGCACTTCTCGGCGTGACTCAGTTATTTTTGAGAAAAACATATTTTGAAGTACGATGCTGAAAAGGGGAAATAGATGAAGATATTTAGGGTAAAAAAATAATGAAAAGAAAATACTTCATTGAAATATCTAGGTCATTAATAGTACCTACTTATGAATTAAAAATATAAGTTTAATCTTTTCTGCTTATTGTTTTGTCGTACGGAAAATGTAAAATAAAATTACATAGATCAAATGCCAATATTTGACAAACAAGTTGGATTTTTAAGCCTTAAAGGCTCGCGCTTGACATCTTTTAATATAGTATAGGATGGAGCGCGCATATTTAGAGAAGATCTCGATTTAAAAAAGATTTATGTAACTTAATTATTCAGACCTTAAATATAATAATTATCAGAAACTATTATATTTATAATTATCAAACAGGTTTTAAACACCGTATTGGTTTTTAAGATATTTTATGTCAGATTCCAGGTTTTATCTAAATTTGGGAAGAGGGGATTTGAGAGCCATGGAGGGAAATTTGGGTTAACAAAAGGGAAGAGGGGATTTCAGAGCCATGGAGGGAAATTTGGGTTAACAAATTCGTGGAGTTTTTTCATTCTGGAGTGAAATAATCAGATACTCGTACCTATTGGATAGATTTTATTTTAATTATTTTATTTTTGGCGGAAACGTCATATAAATATGTTGTTCTGTCTTATTTTCCTGTACTTACTTTGTTTCGAATATTAATGCTATAAAAATGGCAGTGTTTTATTCATTAACGGGCTTACCGACAAACGTTACTTAACTTTAACCATCCTCTTAAATTCTCTGTCTTCTTTCCGCAAGTGTCATTTCGTGTCAGCGAGAGGTTGACAAAATATGTATAAGCAATTCTTAAAGTTAAGTAACTTTTTCGGTAAGGCCGTAAGTGTGTGTGTTAGATCAAGTGCATGGGTGTGGGCAAGTGAAATGAAGCAGTGAAACGTCATTTTACGTCGTCGGTAAAACTTCTTAAAAGCTCAAAGTTGAAAATGACTGTTTACGTGACTTAGACTATGACTAGAACACTATATCACTTGTATTATTCAAAAACTTGAAGATATCTCAATACTTGACACTGACAAATTGCAAATCGAGTACTTAAGTAGAGTCTCGTATAACGCCAAAGTTAAAAAAATAAGTTATAATTTTGAAAAAAAGTAAATCTCGTACAACTCCGTAGAAAAAGTAAAAGTAAAAATTAGAAATTAGAAAAAAAAAAAAATTAGAAAAAGCAAACCGTAGAGGCGTAGCTATTAATGGTTACCAACCATATAAAAAGACTGATCAAAATCATCTAATATAATCATAGTGGTAGAATACAGATTTCACCTGTTGTCTGAAAAACGCATAATTTACTAGAAAGAGATCGCGGGGCAACGTTTACTTTAAAGGTCGTGAAACCAAGTGAGACGCATTCTGGCGGCCTAATAATTCTGACACTAGGGCTGGCCACTCAGTATATACGAATTAACTTTAATCCTACTCTTATTTTAATTCTAATCAAACACAAAATTTTCGGTATTTATCTTCTTATTAAACACAAGAATTGGCCTACGAATGACGGATAGTCTAGTAAAAATAAATCCGTTTGTATGGAGCAGATCACCTACTCGAAACTGGGGGGATTCGTTGAAATCATGATAGGAAAATAACTAAAAATCATAGATCAACAATAATCCCCGATTTATAGACTAGCTGCGTTCCGCGGTTTCACTCGCGTAGTTATGAAAAACGGTGATGATTATGATGATGATAAGTAGCTCATGTCCATCTCCAGGTCCAAAGCTGGACAAATCTCTATACTAATTTTCATAGCGATCGGTTCAGCCGTTTGAGCGTGTAAAGGTAACAAAATTAGCTTTTATAATATCATTATGAAATTGTGTCAAATGTATTTCAAAACACCAGTACATTCATTTAAATAACAATATGCTTAGTTGTCTTTTATGTTGTCACAAATCTTATTTTAACAGACTAGGAGTAGGTAATTCATGTACATACATAAAGAAAAAAAAACGCTACGAATTGATAACTTTTTCCTGTTATGAACTCTGTTAAAAAGGGCTTACCAGACGTTTCTGAGACGGTAAACTTGTACTATGTCTGAAATCGGAGCATTTTGTGAGAGTTAGCGAATGATATCTCTGTACCCGTATTAGTCTCGTAGGAGTCTGTTTAGGGATCAGTTATACATTTGGCATTTGGCCTTCTGACCTACAGAGAGGTCATACTCATTGAATATGAAGTAAAAGCATGGCAAATCTCAGTTTTCAGCAATTTGAGGATAAGACCACACCCTTAAAGGCCTTTTAGCATCTTGGCCTTAGGTATATATCTTGGTGTTGCACTTTCTAATCACACAGGATGGCATTATCACTGTTTACAAGTCACTACATGCTTCTAACAGCATTGCCCGACGTGTCGCAACTAAAGTCAAATCGGGCGATTACCTTACTTTAGGCTTGCCACGCAGAGCCGGGAAAAACCTATCTACGTATATATAATAAACCTATTTACGTACATACAATACATCATTGCTTCTGACCACTTTTATAATTACATTTGATTGTTTCTGGATCGATAATTAGCTACTGTGTTTTTTTCCATCAGGTGAATTATTATTTAGTCTCTCTATATACGTAGGACGATTTCATATAAATAAATAACTAGCATTCAGCATAAACTAAGTATTAAATTACAATACGCAAGCGTTTGTTTAATTATTTTACCTCTCATACGTCCAGATAAATATTTTCGCGCCGCAGCCAGTAGCATGCCTAGAACATATTGTTTTAAAAAAATTAGACCACCCGCATGCCAAAACAATCGGCTTTATCGTTCACATAGCTCAAACAAAAACTCCTTGTTTACAAAAAACATAACACAGCGAAGGTAAACTTGGAACGACCGAGAAGAACGAAAATCTAAACAATTTTTCTTGAGTATCGATTTATCGAATGCTTTTATCGATTATTATAAACATGAAAATCGAATGGAAACAAAACACGGTCGCGGCGCGACCCGCTGCCAGTTATTTTATAAATAAATGCAGGTGCACGGTTGTTGTTCATCATACTTGCACGTAAATTGTCGGTTTTACAATATTAACCGACTGTCCAGGAGTAGAGTCATGTTTCTGGGTGTATAATGTTACCTCTTGTAGCTTAGATGACGGTACCGATTTGGGTGTGCCAAAAATACATACATACATAAAATCACGCCTGTTTTCCAATCAAATAGATTCATTATATTATTATATGGTATTTACTTAAGGCTCAATTCATTATTTTTCACTCCTCTTGCTCTAAAAGTCCGTCATTGTAATTCATAATTCATTTATTCCTTGCAAAGAACAGGTTGAACAATTAATTGTGATCTGAAATCCTAGTATATAAAGTATCTCTGTTTTTGCTAAAATAGCAATGCAAGTATTTAATCGTTAGTGCATTAGAAGAATTTACACAGACATACTACTTATTTAGCATCATGACAAAATGGACACACAGAAACCAACAAACGAAACAATAAAATTAAATATCAATAGTTTCATTAATTTATACACAAACGCAGATTATTTATCATTAGATCTTAAATGTCAAAGTCAAATTGTAGCGTAGTAAAGCGGGGAAAAAATAGCATTTTAAGCTCTAGAGGAAAAAGTATTTATTTTTTATTTTTATCTGTTACCAAAGAGCCTACATACACCAAACTTAAAAATATAGTCTATTCAAAAGTAGAATAATCTCTTTGGAATATATTTACATTCTCTTTGCAAACATCTCGTTAAATATCCAGAATTGTACATATCATTTTTATTAGAATAAACTTTGAATTATTGTATTGGATTATTTTATTTTCTCGCAATCGTAGTGAAAAGTAGAGTGTAACACACGGCGCTAAAAACCCATTGTAACTCGGTTTCTATTTTCGTAGTTTTTAGTAAAAATCTACCTCGTTACCAAAGACTTACTGTAATAGGGCGAATTCTGTGCTCGTTACAATGGGACTTTTTAGCCCCTTGTATAACAATCTACTATTTTGCATAGCTTAACAAAGCTTAACAAAGCCCTTAAAAATATCGGTTATCAAATATAATTATATATTCCCGAAAAACATCTCCCTCCGTTTGAACCGTCGGGTATAAACATAAGTTTACACTGTACATGTACCTACCTACTTATATCTACAATCTTAACATAAACACACTCGAGAATTATCTTAGTATTTACTAAAGCCTATCTCTGAGATAAGGGAGACAAACAAAAACAACACTGTTTTATATGTTTATACTTGGATAGAGTAGGTATGACTAAATTGACTTATTTTTCTGTTAAGAAAATCTATAAAAATATTTTTTATGCTAAGTAAATCTATTATTTGTAAATAAATATTACTGGACATTTCACACAACACTATCTAGCCCAAACTAAGCAAAGCTTGTACTATAGAACTGGCTGATATATTACATACCTACATACTTTTTTTGTAAACACATACTTATGATAAATAGAAACACCCAGACCCAGAACAAACATTCATGTTTATCACACAAATGTTTGTCCTAGGTGGGGATCTAACCCACGACCTTAGAATATAGAAAAATATTTTTCTGTATTCTGAGCCCACGACCTACAACTTAGCAGACAGATATACTGTACGTATTTATTCTGTAAATTAAGAAATGAGTTTCTAAAAAAATAAAGTTAAAACATAAAGTCGAATTGAGAACTCTTTAATACATAATCTCTTTAAATATAATATATAAAGGTCTAAGTAGACAATGTTTTATAAAAAAAAAACTCCACTCTCTATTACTGCACGCCCAGTCATTTTACTTTCTTTTCATTTCTCTCCATCCTAAGGTTGCCTGGAAGAGATCACTATTAGCGATAAGGCCGCCATTTGTTACATTAATACTAATATTTCTGAAGTTTCCGGCAGCCTAGTCGGGAGACCGTCTAACTTGCGATCACAGGTCCTGGGTTCGAATCCCACGGCATGCACCTCTGTCTTTTCGAAGTAATGTGCGTATTGTTGATTGCCGCCAACTTCAAACGGTGAAGGAAAACATCGTGAGGAAACCTACATGTCTGAGAGTTCTCAACGATCTTGAAGATGTGTGAAGTCTGCCAACCCGCATTTGGCCAGCGAGGTAGACTATGGCCTTACCCTTCTCACAATGAGAAGATGGCCCGCGCCCAGCAGTGGGACAGTTTGTACAAACAGGGCTGATAAAAAAACCCTTGATCGTAAATTTTATTGTCTATACGGTAGAGTTTATCTATCTATCTCCTTTTTGAAAGTCGGTTAAAAAGAAATACAAAGTACTTGATTGCATAAGAGCTATTTTTGTAGCGGTTACGCATGCTATGTTAGTGAATGTACGTTTCCGTGAGATGAAGTGTGATTTTTTAACCGACTTCCAAACAGGATTAGCTACCATAGCTACACTAGAACCTTCAAACCTAGAATCCTTCGCTTGCTCTGGATTCAACTGTCAGACACTCGACGGTAAAATACAGTTTTCCAGCCTAGTACAATAAATAACAGTAGTTTTTTATTATTATCTCATTTATTTATATACAATCTTAATTCTAAATTTTTTACAACACATATATAAACTTATAAAAAATAAACATAAATAGTAACTTATTATTATTATTATTATATAGTTAGTGTTACATATTGTTATTAATTTACGTATATAAGTATATTTATGAAAAATAAAATTTTATAAATAACTGTTTTTTATGTAAATTTCGTGCCATGATTCAATATTTTGAAACATGCCACGAATGACAGAAGTATTTTTAATGACAGAATTCTCTTTTGTTTCAGAGACCAATGGTGCAGCTACCTTTACTGGTAAGCTAAGTTTAAAATATTAAATATGATATAAAAGAAAAAATTATAAGTTACCATTATTTCTTATGAAGCTGCGCCTCCTAGTTTCACCCGCGGCAGTTTTCTAAAAGAACCTTTAACATTTTCGGGATCAGGGTATAACCTATCTTGATACCAAATATCATAAAAATAAGTGACCAAGTGCGTATGGTGTCACGCGCAAAGTAGGATGCCGTAGTTGCACATCATAATTTATGCGAACTTAAAACAGGGTCTTCTATTTGATAATGTAAACATATGAGTTAACTTTTGCTAGTTTAAATGAAATTTGCACGAAGTTTTAATTTTTTACTTCTGTACATTTTTAAGTTGATCGACTATTACTCGTTCATTTGTCTGTGGTTCATTTGTCAACTATCACACTTTGTGATAGTTTTCCTATTAAGGATTCGCTCAACGCGCGCAACTATCTCTCTCGCGCATCACAGCATTTTTAAGCATACCTTAAGCAACTCTACAAAGTCTAACGCTACAATACTTACCTCTGTAAGCCTTCTATCTTGATCAAAAAGCATGGCTTGGCCGTTTTCCGGCTGTCAGTTACAAACACATGTTGCATAGCATGCCGTACATGGACTTATAAGGAAGGAAAAGAAAGAGAAACTAAAATCTCTGCTCTTGTATGATGTATAATTGTAATTGTAATAGTTCTCTAAAACGACCAAGCCAGGCTTTTTGACCAAGATTTAATTAAGGCTTACAGAGATAAGTATTGTAGCGTTAGACTTTGTAGAGTTAGCGGCTTGGCTCTTCAGATTCAGTAGATCTCATCTGATTTATTTTTGTCAGAGAAAGTGGCATGACAATGCGAGACATGGCAATCAATTTTACATGAAATGTTTTTGTTGTGATTTAATTTCTTTTTGTAAGAGACCCTGCAATTTCTGCAACGTTTTGTTTTAACGGAATGTATTTTCCTGTGCATCTGTTATTATTATTTTGCAGCACGCTCTCTGTCATAGCCTCTTTTTCTTGTTGGTTTATTACTTAAAATAGGTGATAGCTGCTGTAACCTTCAATTATGATGTGGCGGGCAGTGGCGCCACACTCTAGCGCGTGAATAAGAGTCGGTATCCAGATACACTTCTCAGTCTTCAGCACAAGTATAAAGTTGCAGTTCATCCCAATGTTCTACAACATAACGAACAATAGCACACCTTAATTTGCAACGCCACATCAAATACGGTCTTCTATAGATTGAGTAAATGTCAATGAATGAAAAAGGCATGAACCATTTCAAGATATATTAAGAACTGTACGATAGCGTCCTAGCTCGTCTTCCAAAGAAATTATTTCGTTACTCATATTGTTCGTCTTATTTCCTTTTTATAGGAATACGTGCACTAAACCAACTTTAGATTATTTTTGTATCCAGACTATTTATTCAATAACTTAAATTCTTAACCTAATTAGTACCTCTTTTCTAACAAGATCCCCGTCTCGAATCCAAGCTTCTTAATAAGCTCTCGGTTAAGAGTATTATATTTTTCTGTGTAAGTAAGTCCCTAAGTACCACCTAAAACAAACCAAATCATCAATGAAAGTCGAATATGTATAATGCAAACCCATATCTACTAAACAAACAACGAACGAAAACGACACTATCCATCCATATGTACGCAGCATGTATAAGTTACTCTATGGTACGTAGCAAGAATACTAATTCTGCAACTGCAATGCAATTCAATGTAACAATGCGTGCAAAACGATTGCGTGTGCTAAAGTCGACGCGCACGCCATCTAGCGTCGCCGTTAGAAACTAACTATCATTAGTGTGTGAGCGCCAAAAGTTGACGTACTTTAAATGTGAATTAAATCTATAGTATAAAAGCTACATAAATGAAACTTTGTGTGTTTTATACGTGTACTAATTACTTTTTATACTGAAATTTTGGACTCTCTAGAATTTACTATATTGAAGTTATGTTATGTTAAAAAAAATATAGTCAAATTCACCTTTTAAAAGGGTTGGAGGGCGAAAGTTTCAAATGTCTTAATTTTTCTGTTGTTTGTGTACCAGTCTTAGTTTGCATACCAAATTTCAGCTTTCTGAGACTTCAGGAAGTGCCCTATCTTTTTGATTACACTGAGAGGGTGCACCCACAAATAGGGGTTGGAGGGTGAAAAGTAAAAATATCTTAATTTCTTCGTTGTTCATGTGTAAATATTAGCTTACACACCAAATTTCAGCTTTCTAGGACTTCAGGAAGTACCTTACATTATTGATATATTATTAGTGAAAATAATGGGATAGCCACCAAATAGGGGTTGAAGGTTGAAAGTTACAAATGTCTTAATGTTAGCATTGTTTGTGTGCAAATTGTAGACTACATACCAAATTTCAGCTTTCAAGACTTCAGCAAGTAGTTTATATTTTTAGTTAATCAATGGCAAATCGGCGTATTTTAGGTATCAATAAAATCGAAAGTATGAAAGCTAGATACATGGATTTTTTTACATTGTATCAGTCCGCTGACCACACTTGATCCTGAAAATTTTAACTCTCTACCAACCTACCCAATCTACCCAATATTTCAAAGCTGGAAACGGTACGAAACTTCCCAGACAATCAATATAGAGCTATACCTACTTTATGGCAAAATCGCTAATCGAGCGAACCCTTTGTTTGTGATTCAGATATTTTGGGCTATAAGCCTCTTCTCCTTTGATAACCTAATCTTAAGAATCACCATCGTTTACCATGAGGCGAAGTCAAACGTAGATCAAGTAAAATTAAGTATCCATATTAAAAGAAAAACAATATACTCGACTGTAGAAGAGCTACTTTTGTAGTCTAACTTACGATTTCATTACGCTTGATATGGTCTTGAGTGTACTTTTTTGTGAGAAAGTATGCGTAATGTCGCTTTTAAAGGTTATAAATGTGCATTCTTTAGAATATTGCTAGTAAATTCTATTTATTACGAAAAAGTTCGTTGGAGGTTACGAAAAAGCTCATTATTTTATTTTTGCGAAAGTTTTGTTATTATTATAACAAAAAGTGTCACTCAGGGAGTGAAGACAAATATAATATACTCACTATAAAAAATCACTATAAAAATACGTACTTTGCTTCAAGTGTGCCTAAGAAATTTGAAGAGTTCACTCGATTTCTCCAGGATTCCATCATCAGGACTTGACTTGATGACAGTGGGACCACCTGGGAAGTATAAAACACAAAAAAAAAACGATCCAGGCGTCTTCGAGTAATCCGGGAACATAATATTATACAAAGAAAGATTCCGACGAATTGAGAATCTCCTCCTTTTTAAAGTCGGTTAGTAAAATAATTAATGATGTCTGCTAAACGTACCTTTCGATGTGGTGGGGAGTCCACTGTTCTCAAATCCACTTGTAATATTAGCATGATGTGATACGAAAAATAAATAGACATACGAAAGAAAAGGGCAGGTTTGAGTGCCCTTAACGCTCCTAAGTACGCCCCTGTGTAATTTTATTCTCAACGTTACATCTTTTTATGTGGTCTTTATCTTTTTTTGTGAATTCGGCCCGTCTACAGGCTGACGATAATGTTTAATACATGCCTATAAACTTTGTAATGAAGACTAAATATTATGTATCTCGACGACCTGACCACAAAAGGCGTTGTCCTAGGTGAGAGACAAACGAGGCAAGGTGGCGCGATATGACGGAAAATATATGAAGCAGTTTATAGTTAGAAGTAATACGTTGTTTGTCGCGTACAGTAGTGTCCATCGCAACATAATAAGCAAACAGTAGCATTGCGTCGCATCGCCTCGCCTTGGTTACTTGTCGCTCATCTAGGACAACGAATAAGAAACTCACTTGATTATTGACAATGTGGGTAACTTTGACTGTGCTAAACGTTGTACGTAGCCTTTTTAAAAGGTTCTTGATTTTTACAATTACGTATTTATTAAGTATTACTTGATCAATTAATTAATAATCGTTTTGACAGATATTTTTTTTGTAAAAAAATCAAGTACCTACCGTCTAAAAAGGCCAAACAGTGTATCTAACATTGTCACACGGAGTCAAAGTTGACAGTATGAAAATTAACAAGGTACACATTTTGTTTTGAATAATTAGGGGTTATTCACGTTTATTTTTGAGTAGAAATCTCCGCCAAGACCGCCGTAAGCGATTGAAACTATAGTCGACATTTGACTCAAAAATAAACGCGAGTACCCCGTAATTATTCAAATTGAAAACTCACTATTGATGTTTTATATGTTCCTTTTTAAGCTTTTTTAAGCAGGCTACTCTATAGGAGACTATATAGAAACATACATACATACATAGCCATTGAAATACATATATTCAAATATACATATACCCGAAAACCATAACCCTCCTTCTTGCCTAGTCGGGTAAAAAGAGGTTTCCCTTGATAGCCGAAAACCTAACCCAGCTATGAATATAAAAACATCCAATAAAAGGTAAGTATTTTCCCTTACTTTAGTCGTAAAAAAACTGCTTTTCTCGACCGATACTTGCTTTACAGCCTTGTAATAAAATCTTTAGGTATAACAGTAGGTATTATTATTTATTAACTGACTTCAAAAAAAGGAGGTTATCAATTCGACTTGCATGTATGTAATATTGTCAGAATTGCAGTTTTTTATAAGTTAGTCTGTACCAGTTATATGTTATACTGCTTCTAAACATGTGTGTAAAATTTCATAAGTGTATGTATATTTGTCCACGTATTACTCAGAAACTAGAAGTCGTACTGCAAAAAATCTTTTTTATTGAATAAAGTATTCCAATTTAGGGAATAATGAAAATTTTACCAAAATCGGTTTAGTAGTTTTCAAGATATGGACTTTTTAAGTACGTGATGTTATGAAGAATGATGGAGATATTCTATATTAATAATCATTTATTGATACGAGTTAAGAAAATTTTAAAAACTACCCACATAAAAAATGGCTTAATTTTGTTAAAACATAGCTAAGAACACTCGATCAAATCCTTTTAAATATGAAATCAATATTATATACGGACTTATTTATTTATTTATAATATTTTTTATTTTTGCGTATTTTGAAGTTGTTTTTTTTTTTCAATTTTATAAACTACAATTTTTTTTGCTATAATTTTTATTTTCTATACTCGACATGTTTGACTGCAGCTCGCTCATTGTTAAGTAACGGTGTGATCGAAGATGGTAGCATACCTGGAACGGAAACTGGCTCTCAAAAACATCTAAGCGACAGATTCCCTACATACCTAACTGACACATTGTTTTACGAATATTCCCTACTTCAAGTATAATTAACAGATCTGTCCGAACTACCGCGTAGTGTTCCAACGAGCTCCCCCCCACCGGCCCAAAATGTGAGTGGGGGGGGGGGGTTCCCCCTCCACTATACATAAACTATGCTCAGCACTTTATTGTCCAAAGGAGCTGGCGCTGTGTTGCGCTATTCAGCTTTTGTCGGGACTTATAGTCGAGGAGCTGTGGGAAATATTTCTTGAACAGTATTTTTTTAAACACTTAAATCCATATACACACCCATACTGTTCAAAAACATAACCCTCCCTTTTGCTTCGACGTAGTTGGGTAAAAAGGTTATGATGCGCGAGAGAGATAGCTGCGGGCGTTGATCTCCACCATAATGAATGCATACTATTGATAAATATTTGTATTTTAGCTTCTTCTTCTTCTTCTTCGTCTTCTTTTACACTATCACAATATATTAATGATAATAGCTATTTTCATGTCTGTTGTTTTGACTGAAAACACACAAAAGTGGAATTTTTGACGTTTGAGCGTTTATTTAGTAAAAATAACAAAATCAATAATAGCAGTTATTGTAATTGCATTGCAGTAGTGTTCACATGAGACTAAAATACGAATATTTGTCAAAAGTACTGTCAACGTGGGTAACTTTGACTCCGTGTCAAATATTGTAATCCATCCTTATTTAAAGGTTCTTGTTTTGTTACTATAGAAGAATATATATTTATTTCTTCTACATATATCTATCTATAGTATATATACCTGTAATAATACTGAAATGGATTAAAATCTGAACACTAAATATTATGGGGAAAAAAATGATATATGATACACAGAAGCTAAAAAAAGCATTTTTTTTCTATCTCTGTCTGTACGGAGTACGCGGTGGACACCGATACCACTGGACGGATTTGAACCGAATTTGACAAGATTTATTCATCATCATCTCAGCCACAAGAAAAAGTCCACTGCTGGACATAGGCTTCCCACATCACATAGATCAAGATTAATTACTTATTTAACATTTTGATAAGCTTCTTATTTAAAAAAATAGGTATTAAAAATATTAGTGAAATTTACTTTCAAATCAAACAAACTTCGGTGAATTCTTCTACAGGACATGTAGAAAGTCGGCCCACTACCATCCATACATTGTGGATTTTCCTAAGGTTCCAACGAAACGGTTTAATTATACATTTTTAATCCGTACAGCTAAAGAATGGAATTAATTGCATCCCTTAAATATTAATTTTATTTTAATTTAATTATTTATATTTAAAGTGAATAATATAATTCAATATTCAGTGAATATTTCAAGCGTCTACCTCTTGCCGTTATCAATATCGAGCAAAAAAAACACGTTTGTTGTATGGGAGCCCCCTTAAATTTGTTGAGTTGGTGGTCAATCGTAGGTCTAACAAATGTAAAAAAATATACGCGTCGACTTGTAAGCCTACTCCGTTTTTTCATCGGTTAAAAAAGGTTCCATTTCCATACAAAAGTATTTTTAACAATTGTAATAGAAAAGAGTACTTATATTATAGTATTACTATGAAGTAATTTAGTTTCCTTTTATATCGATCTTTATTGGCTATAAATCATAAGTATTGAAGGAAGGTAACAGGATGTTAATAAACAGCAATTTTTTTTATCGAAAATTATGAATAAATATTTTATTAACATTTTTGTTATTAGTGAAATTTAATTATCTTTTCTATAGATACATGTACGTATTACGTATTATTACGTAATATTGTTTTCTTTTCTGCCTATGTAATAGGGCGAATTCTGTGCTTTTCTGTATAAATATGTTAATTTCACAATAAATGGTTTTTAAATGTATATTGTGACTTAATTATTTTTACATGAGATTGTTTTGTAATTGGAATAAATTTGAGTAGTCTCGATACTGTTAAAAAAATAAAATAAAAAGTATTTCACAATATATATTTCTGTATATTCGTAATATTATCCGTGGTCATCTCCTGGCGGTAGGCGGTCGCTGTTCAGTGCGGCTGGGCGTCGCTGTTCAGAGGGCGGGGCTTGCAAACTACCGACTCACGATGATACTTTTTAATTAATAATTTTGTTTTAAACCTTTTTTGCTACTGGCAGCTTTTAATTTTGCGTTGGAATTTCAATGTTAGTCTATTTTTATATTTTTTTTATTTTGGTGTGAATTCCGGAATTCTGGAAGCTCAGAGGGGGAGGAAGAGGAGACCTTCAAAGTCTTCTTTTAGATTTATTTATGATAAAAAAGTTAGGCGTTTGACTACAACTCACCTGGTATTAAGCGGATACGTTGTCCAGGATGTTAAACAGTAGATTGGAATGGAAATCGGCTCTGAGATGAGGCTCTCCCGTATTCAACGATTTGAATCCACATTCTTGATGCGTGGAAGTGGAACCTCCTGCCGCCTTTTTTGTTCATAAGAGCTACAATCTTGGAATTTTCAAGGCTAATATATAATTTTCTAGTACGACGTGATCCATCCTCGGCCACACCATCAGAAGAGTTGCTGGTCAAACGTAGATCTATATCATATAGTATGAATTATTGTATTGGATTATTTTATTTTCTCGCAATCGTAGTGTGAAAAGTAGAGTGTGACACACGGCGCTCAAAACCCATTGTAACTCGGTTTTTATGTACTTACTCTACCTCGTTACAATGGGTCTTTTTAGCCCCTTGTATAACAAATGACTATTCTTTGTATATTTACGAATCACATGATCACAACATCATCTCAGCCACTGCTGGGCATAGGCCTTCCCAATGGATTTCTACAAATTCAGACTGCCGATACAACCAGGGTTTTTCTGCCACTCATACGAAGTACTAGTCTGTCCACCTTGTGGCTGGTCTTTCTATGTTGCGCTCGCTGGTAGTCTTCGCTCGAGAACTTTTCGGCCCCATCGACCGTCAGTTCATATTACCTGTATTTGAATATAAGTACAGAATATATTAAACGTATAAAACTAGTCAAACAATAAGAAAATCTCAAGTACTATTAAACATTTGACTCCGCAGTTGTCATATCGGTTGTCTACTCGTCATTCCGGTTTTCAGCCTCGCTAAAACATCTGAATTTGTATAAAAAGCCCATTGAAAATAGAAAATTTATATATTTCCTGAATTTGAAATCTAAAAACACAGAATTCGCCCTATTTACATAGTCTAAAAATTTACAAACAGTTTCTTGTCACTTAGTTGTAACAAAAAAGTCTAGTACGTAAGAAAAAATATCTAATACGTAGCTCCTAATATATTATTATACGTAATTGCCATGACAAATAATTAAATCAATTCCTAAATCATATTACTATTAAAATGAAACAAATTTTAACGGATTTATCGCGTATATTTAACATAAAATAAAAATTTCTTAAAATTTGTTTCATTTCAATAAGTAATAATCACGAAACCCTTAGAAAACATAGCAGTTATAGTATACTTCAGATCCTAGCGCCTTACTGTCCCAGATATTAGCATGGCCACGTGTCCCAGATTGTCCCAGTCCCATTTGTCGTCAGGTGCTGTCCCGTAAATCCCGGTTTGAGAGCGAGGCGACAATCGATAGCACCTAAATCATCTGCCGATAAAAATGTCAATGGCCTTCTTCTATGGCACGCTCTTACACCGTTCTACTTTTAAATTTTCTTTCCATAGACAATATTTTTCGCTGTATTCCGTAGAAAGCGTATAAAGAAAAGTAGGTATATATATAATAGTACCTCTATGCTGTACTCTGGATATTGTCTACGGTTATTCAGTTTTTTTTCTATGAAAATATGTTTTGTCGGCAACATTAAAATCTTAACAACATTGTCGGCAACATTGTCGAATTAAAATCTTAGCTATAATTATGTTTTCTCTGTAATTGTGGTCTTTTAATAAAGAGTTATCTATCTACTTCATAGAAGCTTTCAGTATTGGCGTCACCGCTTTACTGGAGCATGATTCGAAATTGAAAATTAATATAAATATAATATAATAAGATCGGGAGTGTATTCATCTACGCAACGGTCACACCGAGCTTACATACAAAAGTTAGTGACTAAGTTATTAATAGGTATAATAGTGTGATAATTACAGTCAATATTAGTAACATTGAATCGGTGTGCAACTCTGAACGCCCTCTGAAATATTCAGGAAAAATTTGCAAAACATGATCGACAAAACTGCTGCTGTCCTGTTTAATCTTATATTTTGTATGCTTAAAGTAATTAATTTTAATAAATTAGTTGTAAACAGTGAATTTAGCCGCGACTCAGAAATAATTCTTTATTAGATGTCTTCTCTTCACAATAAATTTACCTCTAAGCAATGACGTTCCTCTAAGCCATTTCATCGTATTATACCAGGGCCTCAAAACTGATAAGTGAACATCACTCGCTCTCCGCTCGCTGATACGATTCAAAGAAAAAAATTGACAAATTGTTAGTCTGTTTATATAGTAATAGACTAGCAATTCGTCAAAATTGTCTTTGAATCGTATCAGCGAGCAGCGAACGAGTAATGTTCACTTAGCAGCCTTGAGCCCCAGATTGGCGAGTGACTAGTTACGCGAATGACTAGAAACGCAAATAGTCGACATTTCATGTCTTGTCTTAATTTTATTTGTAATAGTTTATGTTAAGCGAAGTGTAACCGGAATCAAGTCACGATTTCTTATTAAACTTAGCACTAATCTACATAAGAAACAAAAAAAGAAAAGAAAACTTCAAAATAAAAAAAAGGAAAACATTTAAATATCCGTAATTTAAGGATCCACGATACACATAATATATTCAGTTCCTTAGATTCTAAGTTTTTTTACAATAAAATACTAAAAACAAAATCAGTGTTGACGGCAGCGAGACAGGGCTGAAGCTGCTAGCGATTGAGCTACAGACTGAGAAATCTAATAATGCGCGCGGCTGTCAAGATGACTGTCTTCTGTAACCGGTCCTTGATCCAACCATGAGATGAGAGTCTCTTGAGATGTTGGTCGAGGCTCTTCGCTCTATCATCGTTCACTGAAACGACTACCGGGACAATGATCGTCGAGTCAACATCCCACATGGCGGTTATCTCGTGAGCCAAGTCAAGGTACTTGCTGAGCTTGTCCTTCTCAGCCTTTTATTATTATTTGTTTATGTACCACGTTTATACAACCGAACTATGCTGAATAATATTGATTTAATTTTCTAACCATAACACATTTATAAAAAAAAAAAAAAAAATCGTCAGAATATTAAAATAGCAAGAATTATCTTGAAACATACAAAAAATGCGGAACCGAGCGGCCTTGTTAGCGGCAGCTCTGTATAATTTTAGCATAAAGCTATAAATATGCAAACAAACAAACGTACCTCATTTTATGTCAAAAAATAACTTAATGATATTTTATTTTTATTTACTAGTTTGAGGAGATTTTTCTTGAATAATTTGATACTTACGATTAAATTAGATTGTAATTTTAAATTTTAATTTACATGATACATAATGTAATAATGTAAAATAGTCATTTAAATTTTGAAATTTGCTTAGGTATACAATTTATATTTTTGAATTAAATATGTGTGGGTATGTAATTTTGTTTAAGTAAATCTAGCAAAAAGGATTATTGTTTTGTTAGTACTATTTTAGTACGAGTAAATGCCTCTCCCACGTTATAAAAGGCCAAATAAACAGCATTTTTTTTTAGCTACACTTAATTATTTACTGAGATTTCAATGTTTTTTTTTGTTAGTAGAACAGAATTGCCGCAACTGTTATCATAAATTGCCGCAAGTTATAAATTAAAAACCTGTAGTATTTTTTTTAAATTCTATATTTGGACTCGTATAACTGGTTCGTGATTTTGTCTCTACACAAAATAAATATGTATTACCTCTTCTATCCTAAACTGCACAACCAATTTTGAAGAGCGTAATGTTGCATAATTTACCTTTATCTACAGTTTTTTTTTTCTTGTATGATTTTTTTAGTAAGTACTTTTTATATGTCTTAAATGCCGGCTGTGCGTGTGTGTGGCACTGTAGCTCGTACACAGATGAACTGATTTTGATTTAGTTTTTTAAATTATTATTGAAATCTAATCGATAATGTTCAAATTGTCTTGAATGTTCGAAATTTTTTAATAAGTTTATTTTTTTGTTATTTAAATGTATCTTTTATCCTTGTTTCCGATCTAGTTTGGTGTGAATGCAGCCGCGCGCATGCGCCAAATTCACACTCGATTATAATTGAAATAAATTCATCTCGAACTCCCCGCAGACTGAAAACGATTACTTTCTTATCTCCAACCTTAAACATCACAAGTTCTTATGATTTCAACGGAACACCCCAACTTTCCTAACTACCCTCTTACACGGAAAACTTTGAACATACGTTAATACGCTCACGTGTAACGTCATAAATTTAGAAAGCTTAGTTTCCGTTTTAGTACATTACAACGAATCACTATGTTTGAATTTAGAACAATTTTCAAAATAAGAAGGATAAACGAAAAAAAATAAACACGCTGCATTGTCGATAACAATTCCGCTCGTTCAAGACGCGCATGCGTACTGCGTAGTCTGAAAGACGCCGTTCCTGTCAAAAATATGCAAATTAACGTATAAAAAAGCGATTTAACACGAACACTACCGCCAAATGTAGTTCAAAAGTCATTATTTTTTAAAGTTCCATTTTTTTATCGGTGGATGTAGTGTTATTGTGTATTTAGCTGGGAACGGGAAAGTATCTCCATCCCTGTCTGCATCTACGGCGCATGCTCGGGAGTAATGTTTATATTATTTGTATTTGAGCTGTGTATCACGTAAACTATAACTACCACAGGCGTAGCACCAATACTGAGGGCCAGTGCCCGCCCCCACCCCTCGCGGGTAGTTAAATATTTCTTGCTTATTTCGCCCTAGCATTGTTGTTGCCGCCGCGCCGAAGACTGTTGTGTATTGTTTATCAGCGCGTTTCGCAAGCAAATATTTTTTTTTAAATATAAACAGCTCGCGTTTTTTAGTAATTCGTATTTAGAATATGATGTTATTCGGTTTTTAAACGTATTTTGTGTAGGATGCATACAGTTGCAGTGGTGTAAATAATTTGCATCTTTGACTGCAGTTCGGACGGTGCTTATGAGTGGTAATTTTTGTCGCTGAATAGTGTTTAGCATTTTTATTGCTTTTTAATGTTTGTTTAGTTTATTTTGATATTATTCGTGAAAGCCGTGAGTGATATAAACGTTTTGTCAGCGGATTTTTCGCGATATGCGAGTAAGTTCTTTTTCTTGGGTGTGACTTTGGTTCCGTTTTACATTTCAATGAAAAATTATGATTTTTACATCTGTTAGAAATATCGTAATTTATCACAAAAATAAACAAAATACTAATATTTGTTTTATAATATTTTGATTATTTATGTAACGATAAATAATCAAGGCTTTTTTTTATTAACTATACTATTATACAAAGTGAGATTTTACTCTAGAGATTACTCTATTTTACTCTACTCAACGAAACAAAAAACATTTGTCCAAACCATAAAAATATAAGAAAAAAAAATATTTGAAAATCGAACACTGCTCGTCTGGTAACGTAAAAAGTTTGAGTTTCCACGGCGGAACTTATAAGCACGTGGTCTGTCGCTGATGTGCTCCACGCGCCGACCAATCGCAGCGTCGCTCATCAGCGGCTCGGCCAATGACGACGGGCCACTGAAAAGCGCCTCTTTTGACAGCTGATAAGAGACACGCGGGAAAAGCATATTCGATTTTCGTGTTCCATTCTTTTTGTTTTTTTATCTAATTTTTTTTTAAATACGAAAGTATTGACTAATTATATAATGATATTTGCTAATTTTTTTACTCTTTTAATTTGGTGCTTTTCTCTATCTTTAGGTTGGCCGTATTGCCCTACATACCTACCTACTTATAAATGTTTATTTTTAATTACAACATTACGTGATTATTTCGTAGAAAGCAACCATAATAGAGATAAAATTGCATATTATTGCGTTTTGATGCCCGTTCAAAGAAAAATGCGCGTTTTGGCACGTTTTGTTTTTAAATTAGCGATACAATTATCAACATTTTGCAGTTATTCGCATTTACTAACAAAAGTTACTTTAGACAACTGGTTGTTTCGTGGTTTTGCTGCAGTTTACGAAATCTTTGAGAAATGGTGGTCAAGGTACTTAATTATTTATTTGTAAATTTTTTAAGCTGTTTAACGGCTCTGGATTCTCAGTCCTTTGAGCCAAACATGTCAATTGTTATTATATATATTGTTACCAACTTAAATAACATGTAATTGAATGATGAAATAATTAGTAACATACCTACACATTTTTCCAGACTCCAAAATGAAGGTGGTTAACAATTCAGCTGTATTTTTTCCCTTTGTTTTCTTATGTTTGTTTACAGCATAACTCCATTATTTAGAAAAATTATTTCAAACAAATATTTTTTTATATGAAAAGATATACTTTCAAATTGGTCTTATAAATTTCATCAAAATCGATTCAGTAGTTTCGTTTTTAAAACAAAATCACGCATTTTAAAGCCGGATTTTCAGTTTTTTTCACGAACAAAAAATCCCTAAAATTAAATACTTTTAAAAATATATACGTAAACGGTCAACATCAACGGTCAACGGTCTAGCGCAAGTCTATTTTCGAATAAAATAAAATCTAGTTAAAAATAGAGTAGCTATTTTAAAGCATCATTGATGAACTTTTGATTCTTATTTACTATTTTTACTCCAGTGCAAATTATTTATGGTTGACTAGCGACTAACAAAGTGTTTGACCACCTCTTCTATTGTTATTTGGTGTTGTCAAATGTAGAAAACGAATCTTTGATAGAAATAAAACTAAAACTAACCGTCAATTTGGTAGAACTAATAACCTCAATTACTTATTTTTAACTCTCCTGATGGTAAGCGACGTGGTCGAGGACGGAGCATGTCGATCTAGAAGGTATCTGTTTCTTTTTTTAATGTTAATCGAGCTTTTACAACTGTAAAAATGCTTTTTTTTACAGTCTTTTTTTTTTTGTTTTGTTTCTTTTTTTCTCAGGGTAATATTTCCCTTGATTTTTGTTTAGGTGTAACTGAATATTAAATTACAGCATGTTTTTCACTGACAATATTATTTATTATAATTATACCTTAACTATATTTGGAAATACGTTATTCAAAAGAAATACTTCAAAATTAAATTAAAATCAGAATAATAGTTTTCAAATTGCAACTAAACACATACTAAATATACTTTACACTAGCCGAACTCGTACGAAACGCTTTAATTCCACTTTCATCGTCCTGACTGTTAGATTGTGGAATACGCGTCTTGAGTGGGTCTTTCCCGATAGATAGATAGATATACCTGGGTGTCTTTAAATCGCGAATGAATTGCTATTCTTCTAGGTAAGCCTGCTCCATCGTAGACTGCAACGTTGCTTAATATCCGGCGAGTTGGCGGTCAAGCGCAACCCTATTTCTATACAAAAACAAACCGGACAAGAGCGAGTCAGACTCGCCCACCGAGAGTTACAAACACAGTTCGTACAAATTAGTAGATAAAAGGGGGAAATTATATATTTTTATATTTGCTACATAAATCGAAAAATATACATCCTAAAAATATTTAAAAACCTGTTTTTGCTTTTGCTAATTTAACTTTTGCATATATAATACCCCACATGATACGGTTAAAGCACTTTAAAATTTGGACCCTCCTTCCTTGCATAAAGACCCTATTTTATGCGATTAAATTAAAAATGTACAGTTTTCGGAATTTTTCCTTTATGTTTCCTTTATTTTTACTATATGACAATGCTTCTTGCCAAATTTCAAAGTTATAGGTCAACGGGAAGTAACCCATAGGTTTTGATTCCCTTGCGTCCTGACAGACAACAAAGCGATCCTATAAGGGTTTCGTTTTTTCCTTTTGAGGTACGGAACCCTAAAAATAAATAAATAAAAAATACAGTAAATGCCAGTAAGGTCCGAGAATTTACTTCAATCTAAAAAATTGTTTATTTTATCATCATAAAACATTTTAGCGTCATCTAGACCTTGGCCTTATCAGTGTTATCATCGGGAATAAACTTTTATTTGTTTACGTCATTTGTTTTGAATTGCAGACTTCCCTCTTCGTTTTAATGAGCCGAGATCGCTTATCTCTAAATGAAATATCATTCAATGTTTTTTTTTATGAATGCCAAATATTTTTCCCTAAGTTAAAAGTAATAGTACGGTTGTATTTTTTATGTTTATTGCCGCACTTGGCCAGGGTGGCAGACTATGGCCTAACCCTTCTCACAATGAGAAGATGGCCAGCGCCCAGCGCAATCAATTTATAAATGACGTAATCATGTGGCAATTTTTTTATTTTTTTTATCAGCCCTGTTTGTACAAACTGTCCCACTGCTGGGAACGGGCCATCTTCTCATTGTGAGAAGGGTTAGGCCATAGTCTGCCAAGCTGGCCAAGTGCGGGTTGGCAGACTTCACACATCTTCAAGATCATTGAGAACTCTCAGACATGTAGGTTTCCACACGATGTTTTCCTTCACCGTTTGAAGTTGGCGACAATCAACAATACGCACATAGCTTCGAAAAGACAGAGGTGCGTGCCGCGGGATTCGAACCCAGGACCTGCGGATCGCAAGTCAGACGGTCTCACCACTAGGCTGCCGGAAACTTCAGCTTTCCGGAAAAAAATACATGCTCTGCAATAATTTGCGACATTTTCTAATTCACACATCTTTCGACTTTCGATGTCTGTTGTACTCATTCTTAATCAAGTATTCACTAAGTTGTCAACTTCTTAACATCTCTTCTATTTAAAGCATGCTCACCCCAGACTATGTACTAAACAAAAAAAGTGTTCACTTAATAAATAAATAAATATTGGTGGACATTTCACACAACAACAACACCATCTAGCCCAAACTAAGCAGAGCTTGTACTATAGAAACTAGATAGCTGATAGAATAATTATATACATTTTTTTTTGTAAATATATACTTAAGAGTTCGAATCCCACGGCACGCACCTCTATCTTTTCGAAGTTATGTGCGTATTGTTGATTGCCGCCAACTTCAAACGTGAAGGATAACATCGTGAGGAAACCTACATGTCTGAGAGTTCTCAATGATCTTGAAGATGTGTGAAGTCTGCCAACCCGCACTTGGCCAACGTGGCTGACTATGGCCTAACCCTTCTCACAATGAGAAGATGGCCCGTTCCCCGCAGTGGGACAGTTTGTACAAACAGGGCTGATAAAAAAAAAAAAAACTTAAGATACTTAGAAACACCCAGCCATAGAACAAACATGCTCATGACACAAATGTTTGCCTTGGGTGGGGATCGAACCCACGACCTGCAGCTTAGCTGGCAGACACTACTAACTGACCTACGAGGCCAGTCAAAGTTATAGTTCTGTTGTGGCAAAAAGAGGAACTAACGTCTTGAAATATATACTACTCCACTCGACGCCTCGACTGAAGAAAGTAATGAAATAAGGACAGCAGCGCCCCCAATGCTACATTTAGTTCTCTAGCTGAATAGACTTTAGGATAAGTAGCAGCTTCACTTTATATTAGACTTTTGTAAAATTAATGATTTGTTGGGTTTTCGCAATTGGTTAATAAATCTAAACAACTTTTAACGTAATATACGCGATAATTCCGTTAAAAGTTGTTTATTTTCAATCTTGTAAACTTGTCTATGTGATCCAAATCGGCTTCCATCATTTATGGACGCATTTTGATGCTCATTAATTATATCTGATGAACAGTTAAACAAAAAAATATATCGAACATCTAACATTAAAAAAATGCAAAATTACTTAGTATCTTGCAGAACCATGTTTTTGTCTTGTATCTTTTTTCTCAGGGGAATGTTTTGATTTGTTTTTGTTTAGCTAAAGTTACGCAATATTTTTACATGTATTATTTTTAATTTTTATTATTGTTATGTTATATATGTATATAACATAACAATAAATGGGATGAGAAAAAAACTATAATATGGGATGAGAAAAAAAACTAAAAATAATAAAAACATACAGCAAATGTTTAATAGAACTTGCCTTTCTTCTGGAGCCAAAGACTTCACTTATAATTTTTTTTTACTTATAGACGAATTTGTCAACTTTTATAATTATTCTGTTCGCCTATAAATATTAAAAAATATATATTTAATGCCATTTTAATGTTGCATTTTTTTATCTTGCTGTTAATCAGCAATAATTCCTAGCTAGCTAGTTTTTTAAGAATATTTCAAAAATATGTTTTTGTTAATCCCACCTCTGTATGTTGATGATTTTTCTATGTATAATGATTCCATTTTGCAATCTCGTTATTTTACTTTTCAAAATGACTATTGTCATTAGCGCGTAGAGCTGCTACGAAAATAATGAAGATGAATAGCTACGGGGCGTAGCGTGGAGTCGTAGGGTTGCTAACAACAAAAAAATATTAAAAAATAAATAAGAGACCCAATGTCTAACGTAGCTGAATCACTTTTATCTTAATTTTAGCGAATAATATAAAAAAAATATAATCATATAATAATTAAAGTTTAAAAAACTAAAGCAACCGACTTCTCATGGATGCCATTGTCAAAACTGGACCAAATTGAAATGGGACCACACGGGAAGCACCAGCTTTCAAATAAAATTAATAAATAATCATGAAAGTCGGTTAACTCAGTCGAAAGTTCTGAGGTAACAAACATAAAAAAAATACAGTCGAATTGAGAACCTTCTTTTTTGAAGTCGGTTGAAAGTGATGTCAATTATACAATACGAGTATTAACTAAAATGTAAAATAACCCGAAGGAGTATGAAAATGAATGAACACGCGTCGTGGATGACCACGACGCGTGTTCATTAATTTTTCACATTTCAACGCCAAGTGTATTTTTGGGATTACAAAAGTATCTAGCTCGGATACCCAAAGCTTTTCGTTATAGTTTTGCTTTTTAATGGGGTAGTAGCCAGATATCTAAATATATATACTGTATATCTTTGACATGTCTTTTGACATGTTCTTTCTAGGATTAAACTAATACTTAGCTGAATGTCATAATCACAGACATCGTTTTTTTCGTTACGCTCAGATAATTTATGTAAATCCACCATTTTATAGAATTTCTCATTATAAAATTATTATTATTATTGTTCGTTCATTATAATACATATATTATGTGTTAATTTGATAATTGGAATAAAAAAATATAAATAGTTGAATTCCGTTCACAGTTGAAGCCAAACATTTATCATATCAATATCATCATCATCATCTCAGTCACAAGAAGTCCACTGCTAGACAGAGGCCTTCCCCATGTATTTCCAAAAAGACCAAAAATGGTATGCGCGGATATTTTTTTTATAATTAAATAATGATGCTTTCCCAGGTCTGGATAAAAATTTTATTTCAACTGTATGTAATTATTCATTTTATTTTTTGTGTATTTTTAACCAAGTTAAAATTACTCTTATTGCGTAAAAATCCATAAATAGATATTCTAAAGATAAAGATAAAGTTAATTTATTTGCATACAACACGAGAATTTTATACAACAAGTGCATAAAAGATGTTACACTAAATTTAGTCGCCTAAAATCATGTTGTGCCGATTAGGCGTACAAATTTCAGATAGACAGCATCATGCACAAGCGAACAATTAAAAATAATAAAAATAATAATTATTATTTTTGTTCTAAAAATGATAAACCAACAAATCCATTACAATTGATGAATTCCTCGTCCTCCTGACACAAAATGTGATATGACAGATACACGTTTCTAATATTCCACAAGATAGATTAACAAAACGAGCTGAAAATAAAAAGCAAAAATTGTCGGCCAAGATCAAGGCGGGCGGCACTATAAAGCGGGTGGGCGTGTCACTTTTCAGCGGAGCTCTGCGATTGGCGGAGGGCCGCTTTGATCTCGCCGCCGTCACTGTACAGTGGGGCGGCGTGACGCTTTTCAGAGGATATTACCGTTTCAGGAGACTGCTAGTTATTTATTGGAGTAGATTTTATGGTAATTTATGTAGCTTCGAGCTGTAATTAGGGATGAATGGTTTCACCAGTTTTTTTTTCATGAATTTTCGTAATGATTCGTAACTTTTGTAATAATGTCGGCCTTAGGAAGATTTTATGGTTTTGGACAAATTTATTATGGAAATAAAGTATAGCACCTAATATATATAACTTCTAAATTATGGCAAGCGTCATGTTTGCCAGTAACAGTCCATGTCATGCATACAGCATTATGGAGTTACACCACTCAAACATGGCATCGTACTGCGCTTATCTCTTTATATCGGATTCTATGAAAATATCCTTTCATACGAAAATATACTCGAATCAATTATCATCTGTCTAGATTGGCATCTTCGGAATTACTTTCACTCACGGCAAATTTAGGTCCTGTTTTTCAAAATATCAAAATAAATTTAACTAATGAAATTGAAATACCTACTGGATTTTTTACCACTAGGATTTTTTTTATACAAAATATAAAAATATTTTTTTTTGTGCAATAAATCATAACTTTATAGAAAGATTCAGTTTCAATGAAAAATTAACACTACAAAAAAAATAAAAAATTAACGAACCTTTATGATTAAATTGTTTTAATCATAAAGGTTCGTTACTCACTTTTTTATATTTTTTTTGTCAACTGACTTTTATATTTGTATACAAAAGTTACTTGTTAAAACAATATTTATATTGTATTTTTTCTATGTTATTTTTTTTAAATTTGTAAACACTATACAGCGTTTTTAACATTAATTAGTTTTCAGTAAATAGTGGAAATAACTTTAGAAAATGATTTCAACATTATTATCAAGTGTTATACCGTACATTTTCGTCAACATTATGACTGTCAGTTAGTGACGGCTGTCACTGTCAGTGTTAGGCTGAAGTGTTGAATGACATTTAGTGAAACAGTGAAGAAGAAGATACTGAAATGCTGTATGCTGTCAGGCAGGTGAGTCTTTCCTTCTCTACTTGCAACTAAAGAAGTCCGTCGACGATCAATGGAAGCTGTCAATGTCTTCTACGTCAATGAATGATATAACATCATCCTCGACCACATCAGATTCCAATAAATGAGATTGGTAACGCAAACCAAAATATTCGTTTAAAAAATATAAATCTTTGTGCGCGAATTGATGGGATTTCAATGTTGTTTTTTGTAGCAATAATTTTGACGTCTCTTGTTTCATTCATTCCACCATTGATTCTACCATAGGACTAGCAGAAAGTCGACACACTACTACCCATTTCTCATTGAAATTCCGAAAATCCGTACTTAACGAATGGAATCCTTTGCAGCCTTCTCTGTTTCTTGAGAGCTTTAATTTTGGAATTTTCAAGTTAAGTATGCATAAATATCTTCTAGATTGACGAGCTCCATCCTCGGCCACACCGACACTTATCATATATTATACGACACTATCATTAGGCAAGTTGGTGTTCTACTGTAGATCTAACAATTATAAAATAAAAATTGCTGTCATTAATGTCGTAGCACGTGGTCGAAGATGGAGCATTTCGATCTAGAAGAAACGTTTTCACTCTAACGTTAAAAATTTCAAGGTTGTAGTTCTCAGGAAACAGGGAAGGCCGCAGGGGGTTCCACTCATGTGCAGTACGCATCAAAAATGTGGACCGACATAGTTGAGTACGAATTATTGGCATTTTATCGTGAAATGGGTAGTCAAGTGGGGGTACAGTTGTCTTGTAATGGAATGGAGAGGGAAGAATTAAAGTCGTAAAGTTCTAGTGCATACTCGCCGAGCTTTAAGCAGACCGCCATTTGACTGTTGCTTAAGTTTTCAGACAGGTTGGAAAACATTTACACGTAATTTTAACGACGTTGACAGACGCATTCTTGGCTTAAGAAAAAATCACGTTTGTTGTATGGGAAATTAAATATTAAATTAAATATTAACTTTATTTTAATTTAATTATTTATTTTTAAGGTGAATGACGTAACTCAATATTCTGTGAATATTTCAAGCGTCTACCTGTTGCCGTTATCAATATCGAACAAAAACGAGCAAAAAAATCACGTTTGTTGTATGGGAGCCCCCTTAAATATTTATTTTATTCTATTTTTTAGTATTTGTTGTTATAGCGGCAACAGAAATACATCATCTGTGAAAATTTCAACTGTCTAACTATCACGGTTCATGAGATACAGCCTGGTGACAGACGGACGGACGGACAGACAGACAGCGGAGTCTCAGTAATAGGGTCCCGTTTTTACCCTTTGGGTACGGAACCCTAAAAATGACTGCATGATCTTATAAAAAGATCGTCGTTTGTAAAACTATAAAACAACACCATAAATATTTGACAAAAATATCAATTTGATCCTAGTTAATTTTCATAAATAAAATGATTTTTAGAAATTATTAACGCAAAAAAAATATTTTTATGTATGAAAATTGATTTGGATAAAATTATTTTTTTTGTCAAATATTTATGATGTTGTTTTCTAGTTTTACGAACGACTATTTTTTATAATTTCATTCAGTCATTAAAATATGGGTATGCGTGAGCGAGACGACTTAAAGCGACGCAAAGGTAGTTCGCGCTCGTTTTTCTCTTGATTTTTAGACAAAAATTCAAATGAGCCTACTTTAAATTGTGATATTTTTAAGCGACGTGATTCAACTTTTGTGTTCCTCTCTTAATTGCAGAAAAAGCAAGATCAAGATAAAAACGGTCGCGAGCTAACTTTGCATCGCTTTAAAAGATGAGCATAACCCCCCATGGCCATGAAACTGCTTATTGATTAATAAAACATTTGGAAGAAAATGGAAAAAGCATATCATCGCTGTGTTTTATTTTCCTAGAATTGCATTATTAAAAAATCTCTTTGTTTCCTAAGCTTACGTACGCTTACGTACTAAATACTAATAGCCCTATATAGAGCCGGGGCTTAAAATACGGCATCCGGTAGGTATCTGACGTAATACACTGACTAAAATGTTTGAGTTCATTCGTCTCACTTGGAGATCGGACTTTTTTACGCAAAATAGATCTACGATTGACCATCAACTCGCCTGATGTTATACGATGGTGTGGCCGAGGATGAAGCTCGTTGATCTCGCTTGTTTGGAAACAGCTGTGCTATGTAAAAGACGTCCCATTGTGGCATTTGATCCTCTGAGATTAAGCAGCAGCATCCAGCAGTATCCTCCAGCATCCAGTCCAAGCTGGATGATGTGTTAAGTGAAGCTATATTAATTGTCAAGTTGGAGTCCCAGATACTTTATTGAGTACTCCACTTTGATATGCACTCCCTTAGACATAACCCTTCGCTAGTTGGATATTACCAACAAAGCTTACATCAACAAAAATATACTTTTGTAAGAAATATATCAACATTTGACCACCAGCTCATCTGATGGTGATCGAGGATCGATGTCAATCTATAAGATATCTATTCACAACCTTGAAATCCTAAGATTAGAGCTTTCAGGAAACGGGGAAAGTGGCAAAGACTTGCACTCCTTTGCAGTCGCATCAAGAATGTGGACCGAAACTATTGTGTACGCTTGTACGGAGCTTGGGCGTATCAATGAGGAATGTGCGGTTGTGTGACGAATTTCTGCTTGGCTTGTCCTTGCTTAAGTAATTATCTTCAAAATAAGAGTGACTAGGTTCTTCTAGGTCTGTAGCTTCCACCGCATATACAATATTGTGGCCAAACGTAGGTAAAGTAAACATATTTATAAGTCTTTAAAGTCTTTGACACTAAATCTATTTTAATTAAGCTAAATTTTATATCATTTGACATTAACTTTTTATTTAATTGACATTATTATTTTGATTGCTTAACTTTATATGTAATATATTACATATCTTTGGTGTAATGTATATATTGTATATAATGTATATATTTTATATAATTTTTCGCTCTTGTAATGCATGCCGTCTCCATCTATAATTATTGTGACATTTGGATTTATTCTTTATTATGTTTATATATTTATTCTTTTAAATTATTGTTAATTTATTATGTTAGACTTTTAAATTATTGTTAATGTACACAATGTTGATGGACTTAAATAAATAAATATTTAAAATAGTAATAGCAGACCTGGTAACTAGTCTTAGTCGACATTGATCGATTGTTAATCACCGTAGTTTACCAACGGTTCGAAAACACGTATGTTATTACGGGGCTCTTGTTGCGCGCGCGCATGTTTTACTAAAAAATACAAAACATTGAAACACTATATGTAAACACCATTCAGTGCTGACTCAGACGTATAATGCTGCCTTTGATTCGAGCACATGAGCGGATTTTGACCTTGGAGGTTGAGATTCGGCACTTTTTACCCGACTGCGTAAGAAGGAGGAGATGGTGTATGTATATTTATTTGACACGCCCTAGAGCCTAAACGGCTTGACCGATTTTGATGTGAGTGGTGTCAATAGATTCGTCTTAGTTGTGAGAGTGACACTGGGTACATCAAAATAAAATAAAAACATAAGTTAGGCTGCAAAAATCTCTTTTCTGCAGTCGGGTATTTTGTTTTTCGTTTAACATTGATACTTGTTTATCCGACGTCCCGACTACTGTGAAGTGAAACTTTAAATACTTACCTATTGTTTTTTTTCTCCATTGCCCAATATTTAAATATTTTTAGATCGCATAAGTATTTAATACTACCGTTTACTCTATTTAAACTTTATTAACCGACTTCTAAAAAGAAGGAGGTTCTCAATTCGATTGTATGTTTTTTTGTTTGTTTGTTACACGTTTACTCCGCCAATTCTGAATTGTTTTGATGATTCTTTTTTGTTTAGTAGGTAATACCTCAGAGGTGGTCCCATATACATTTTATCAAAATCGGTTCAGTACTTTGGTTTTTATAACAAGACAACTGAATAATTATATAGTTTAATTAAAAAACTGAAACAACCGACTTCAAAGTACGCTACTTCGTTACTTGTAATATTAGTAAGGATTAGGATACATAAAGTAAACTTTCTCTATATGTCAATTCAAGAAACACAAAAATTAGTTGACGAATGCCGGAGTAATCGGTGAACAAACATACAAAAAAATAACATACGGACCAAATTGATAACCTCCTTCTTTTTGGAAGTCGGTTAAAAAATGTCATCCAAGTAAACGAATTGCTTATTTTGAAGTATTTTTTTTCAGTTTTTTTAAACTATAATTATGTCATGACACCAGCCGTCAATGAAACGTTCCATTGTTGTTTTTGGTTTCTTCTTTTTTTGTGGAATGAACAAGGAGGTTTTATATCGCAGTTCTCCCACAATAATTTCACATATTTTTCAAAAATCATATAAGTAAGCCTTACACTTGATTTTGTTTTTAGTAGATATCTTGTCAAATTTTAGACTTGTATCTATTATCGTTCAAAACATACAGACGTTTAAGTGTAGGGAGTAAGACACCCAGACAGACAAACATCGTAGCCTTATGAATAGGCGCCTTCTCCCTTAGCACGGAAGCCTAAAAACGTAAGTACCACTGTAATAGTCTAGTAAAAATAAGATTTGTGACATCATAAAAGACACCTAAGTATATTGTTATTTGAATGAATGTACTGGTGTTTTGAAATACACACACAATTTCATAATTACATTATAAAAGCAAATTTTGTTACATTTACACGTTCAAACGGCTGAACCGATCGTTATGAAAATTAGTATAGAGATAGCTTTGGACCTGGAGACGGACATAAGCTACTTATCATCATCATAACCGTCACCGTTTTTGATAACTACGCGAGTGAAACCGCGGAACGCAGCTAGTCTATAAATGGGGGATTATTGTTGATCTATGATTTTTAGTTATTGTCCTATCATAATTTCAAAGAATCCCCCCCAGTTGCAAATGTTGCGATCTGTTCCATACAAACGGATTTATTTTTATTAGACTATAAGTCGGACTTTGATAAGTACAATCTTTTATGCTTCAACTTGTCTGAACAAAAATTTGATGTATAAGAAACTCTTGGGTGTTTTGTTTTTGGAATAAGTTTTATGTTTCTCCGTTACTTACCTATTCAATGGGATCTATGGTGAAACACAATTTGATAAATCCAAATTGCCTCCAACGTCGCTTTTGTAATATTAGAAGATGTATCTATAATAAAGATTATTATTTTCGAATCGAATACAACACTGGCAAAATTTTAAAAGTATCTAACCTTCAATATAAACATACGTTCAAGTGTTGTTTGTTAATAATCACGTACCGATATAAAAGATAACATAAGTAGGCAGTTATTACGTGTACTGCAAATAATGATTCAGCAAACTTATTGTTTATCTTCGTTTAAAATATGGCCTTACTAGAAGGTCGAAGAAACAGTATATGCATAAAATTATCAAATATATGATGTGCAATTAAAATAAAATCTTAAAGTGAAACGTGTTTGAAATACTAACAAAATAAGTATTCCTGCTTGAAATGACGTCACACACAAACTTCTCAATACGAGAAGAGACCCGCGTCCATTAATGTGACAGTATATAAAATGTAAGTACAGAGAAATTAACCAGAGACCAAGCAGAGAATATATGCTTAGGGTTTCGCCGAGTCAGAAATTAAAAGCTCATAAGAACCAAAATTAAAGGAACGCTACATAAACTCATCAGGCAGTGGTCAGAACACATAATTATATTGTTCGCAAACGATGCCAATGAGGCAGAAAGATTCTCGAGTGGAGGCCGTGTACCAGTACCAACAGATGGAGCGTTTGTTTTTATTGAGATAAACCGACGAGCTGGTGAAGGTCACGGGAACCTGATAGATTCAGTCGAATCAGAGTACTACCACCCATACTTTGGCTCAGCCAAGGAGTTGAACAAATTGCCGCCTTCTTTGTGCCTGGAGAGGTACAACATGTGGATACCTTTCAGAGATGTGGATAGGTATCTTGTTATGTCTATCTCGCAGAGACACACAAAAGATGATTTATTCTCATCAAAAGAAAATACAACGACGCACACTGACTAATAGGTACGCATTATGACCAATAATGGTAACCGTCGTAAATGCGCAAATTATCGGTAGGATTTATATTGTACATTCCACATTTACTATTCTACGGACATTGTCTATAAATTACCTCACAAAGACACATGGAGAAAAAATTATAATACGATAGAAGAACAAGATTGCCAGACCCCCAACGTAAAACTAGAGGTGTTACAAGTTTGATAGGTCTGTTTGTGGCATCGTAGCTCCCAAATGAATGAAATGATTTTGTTTGAAAGAAGATTTGACCCAGAGTGTTCTTGACTATGAAGCTTCTTCAACAGAATTTTCTTTCAGCGTTTTTTGTGTCGATGGTTGTAAGTTTTCTAAGCTTCTACTTGTTCGAAATGGGTCACGCATTGTTCAAACTACACCTTATGATTTTTTTGAGAAAACGCAAGCCATCTTAGACCGCATCTTCTTAGCACAAAAAAACACGTGTCAGCTGAATTGGACAAAGCAAAAGTATCTAGACAAGTCGATAGTTCAAGTTATATCTACCATCACATACGACATTCCCCAACCAATGCATCGATTGTTTTGAAACTTAGTACCAAAGGATGTTATTAAAAATAGCTTACGTACAGCAGCTGTAGGGATTCATGTTTATAATAGTGACTAGATTATTTATCAAAACAAATCTCTACGATACAGCGTGACCTCATATTGTAAATATGTTTGCGATATGGAAGCGTGGCTTGATAAACGGTTCACAAGCTATGATAGTTGGGAGCCATTTTTATTGAACTGTGAACTCGCGCGTCACTTGCTTGCTTACACAGGGGCTTGCTTGAAATTTTATCTGTTTTGGAACTGTCATATTTTGTTGGCGTTGGATGTGACTTTTAGTGCGATTTTGTTTAAGTTCTCAAGTGACGCCATTTTTTTTAACATAGCACTGTTGTAATAATTAATACCGCTTATCTTAACATAATATTATAATGTACTTAGTGAGTAGTGAGATTTAGTAGTGCGACATCTCTCAGCGAAGTATGGAACCTATAAAGGTTGATGTGTCCAAATATGTCGGCTGTAGCATAATTAGTAAGCCATCTTGGGTCGTAGATCTTGAAGATGTAGGTTCGAATCCTTTCCGTTGTAAAATTTTTGAATCATTCAATAATAATAGAAGTTTCCGGCAGCCTAGTCGGGAGACCGTTCGGCTTCCGTTTCGCAGGTCCTGGGTTCGAATCCCGCGGCACGCCCTGTGTCTTTATAGATAGGTGGATGCGTAGACGTTCGTTAATGTCGGGTTTGCCTGTAGAATATCGAAACCGTAACCTGGAGCATATTCTATACCATTACATATCTACAGAAAACGCTAGTAGAACCACTGGATTGCTTGTTCAAGTTTCCACTTTAGTTTCATCATCGCTTTTGTTACCAAAACAACATACCTTACCATCATCATCTTTTATCTTCAGACGAATGTGGAAGAAGTGAAGATAAAGGTGGAGGTCGAAGGTGTTCTAGATGATGCTAGTACTTGTGCCAGCATCCTAGACCTACGTTCTGGTACATCAAGGATCTGAGTTAGCTTGGCAAGATGCTGGCAGATGCAAAACAGAAAACACCCAGACGTTCAGTCAGTGCAGAACTTACCACACCCTGTCCTGAATAATGTAGTCTAGTGAGATTTTTTTCTACCTGAATAGGCCACTATTCCAGACAACTACTATCCCCTCAAATGCCACCCTCCCTGGTTAAGTGCGTATTGTATTGTTGCAGGGTCCTGAGCCGGCACTGAACTCGAACCCGGGTGGCGCTGCGAAGCCGCCGCTCCTCAACTCATTCGAGCTGGACCGTTGTCTGGATCGGTAACTATTACAATAATTTGATACATTCTCCAGCCCGTGAAGCTCTTCAGGAAAAGCTTCAACAATGAGAAGAGTCTGAGGAAGAAAGGATGTCTGGAAACACATCACGTGATGATTTGCTATCTTACACGACTTTTTTTTACTTATTTTTTATGGGACGTCTAACTAATTCAGCCACGGAGTTCAATTGATCACGTGGGGTACTGAAATCTCTGAACCATACTTTTGCTTAAACCAACCGAGCTTGATAGCTACACATTTGTAAATCTTGAAAAAATTGTGAACTCTCACATCCAGTCTAATATACATTTTGCCAGGGGTAGTGTAAGCCTTAATATTGCCATTGGTGGAGGAGTACCAACACGAAACGTGTCAACATTGCTCTACAATTTGTTGATTACCGTGTTGATTAATTCCTTTAACCCAAGGAATGGGCACAAGTATTAACTATATATGAATATATATGAACATAAACACAAGTTTGGGACTATCCTATCAAACTCAATGTAAAGACCAAGATCGTGAATATCAAACCTTGTTCTCTGTTCGAAATGAGCTTTGTAGGTTGGCGGTGGGATTCCAGTTTACATGTCTGTTTCTTCCAGTGAGGAGTCAAGGTGGGGTGGCGAGGCGGCGCGGCGACGCCGACGCAGCTCGCCCCCGCGCCGCGCCTCACCGCCCCGTGACCATGAGCCTCTCGCTCTCGCACGCGTAAGTAGACAGAGACATACAATCTAAGCTTTCATACTGACTCACAGTTCATGAGAAATTAACAATAGTATAGTAAAAATAAGATTTGTGACAACATAAAGACAAATAAATATGTATATTGTTATTAAAAATAAATGTACTGGTGTTTTTCAACTTATGGTTAAAACGTTAACGCGATACGAAACATGCGAAAAGTTGCGGTGCGTCCAACGTTAAATTGCGCTTCAGCTGAAGTATTTTAGTGCGGCCTGGCAGTGGTTATGAGCTTATGATATGACAGCTTTGATTATACCCCTGAATAAAGCATATCTGAGCTAGATAGTAAGTGATATATGCACGTTTTGTTTGGTCTAGGCATCGGCACCTGCATCCCCCACGGGCGGCGGATCAGCCCAATCCAGTCCAGCCCCAGTATCCCCCACGGGGTCTGCCGGCGCCGGTGGTCGATCGCCGCTCCCGTTGGTTGCCCCAGACCTGCTGGCGATGCAGCTCTTAGATCAGCACTCGCAGCTGCAAGCGTTGATGAAGCAACGCCTGTTCCATCAGCATCATATGCAGAAACAAGTGAGGATTCAAACTTTCTTCATAGAATAATTTGTGCTGACACCTATTATATATAACCTATACCTATAGATATCTTTACATTGGAAGTGGAGACGTTTCGAACTACGTGCAAGATATTCAGACATCAAGCTCGTTGCTAAGGAAGTACAAAATAAAAAAAAATAAAAAAAAAACTTGACCTCGGCACAAAAAGGCATAAATCCTACAGGATGCCGTAAGCGATTTCTGTATGTATAGGATTTAGTTATGAACGCTATGTTTAGCATTGTTTAGCGTAATATTTTAATGCATATATTCACGATTCTGATATGTCAAGAAAAACAGGGGATAGGGGGATAGGGGGTTATGCCAAATGAAAACGTACAATAAGCTTATCAATTTGGAGGTCTATTTCTACTGGTGATTTTGCGATTTGTTTTGCGATTATATGACCACTTGCGTTTTTTTCTGTATTTTTAAAATCAGAATGTTTACTGTAAAGTCGAACGTAATAAAAGAAAGAGAAAATTGTAGCTTATCAATAGAAGTACCTTAGAATTACATTGTTTTCTAGCATATGTCCTCGGAAGCGGCAAAGAGACAGCTGGAGCAGTCACGTCTCCAGGACCAACTGAATCTGAACCTGCTATCACAGCCTCATCTCCCGCCGCCCGACAGCTCGCCTGGTAACTCACTGTTAAATCTATTAGGGTACGAATTTGGTAGAATCAACCAATCAAACCTGCTACGAGATGGACAGATGATCTAATCCAAGTGGCAGGAAGACGCTGGATGCAAGCTTCTAATCGGTATTTTTGGAAATCCATGGGGGAGGCCTATGTCCAGCAGTGGACTTTTTATGGCTGAGATGATGATGATGATGAATTAATCAAACCTTAACCCCTGCACGGACTCTTCCTTCCTTTATTTTTTTCCTTCCACAAAAAAATATATTAAAGGAAGGATCCTTTAATTTTTTTTTTGTGGAAGGCCTCTGAGAAACCAATTTTTATAAATGTATATATTAGTTATATTTCAACAAAACAATATACAAACTCAATTAACTAAACATAAAAATAAAACTACTCTAAAAGACCGTTAGCAGCGGGAATTGTTCCCAGGATGCTGGCCCCATTACCTCGTTGTATAGCGATACTTACTCTTTGAGCAAAGTAGAGATTTTTATCATGCAAGTAAATTCCGACGTTGCAGACAAATTTCAGTTATATAATAGTAAAATGAATATTTTAGTCTGATTCAAAAAGTTTTAAATTAACCTTCAATTGTTTGTTAATTCTGAAGAAATAACAAAGTACTAGGCAAGAAATAAAAAATACCAGCTTCATAGATATCATAAAGCTTTCTTTCCATCCAGGGTCTCTCCAGCAGCAGCTTGGTGCCCAGCAGCAGCAGTTAGTCCAACAGCTCCAAGCGGTCCAGCGCCAATACCTCATGCATGGCCCCCTCTCCGTACCACCGAACGCACCCCCCGGCCTTATGCTGTGGGGGAGCGAGATGGAAGAACACCCCCTGTTTGGGAGAGGTGTTTGCAAGTGGCCGGGGTGTGATGCGCTGGCTGAAGACTATCAGGCTTTCCTCAAGTAAGTCGGTTAAACATTTAAATTTCCAATAGTAAAAGTAATGAAGCAATCTAGCTCTCGTGGCTTAGCTTGACTAGGTGTTCCCGAACGATTACCAATATTAAGCAACGGACGGACCGGTCAGTCTTCGGATGGGTGACCGTGAGTGGCATTTCTTTCTGAGCGCTACCGTGGGTCGGATGACACGTTAAATTGTAGGTCCCGGTTGTTCAGCAATCGTCAAGCCAAGTCAGAGGCCTTTCGGTGGCTTAAAAACTCTGACAATAGGGCTGGCCACTCAGTCTATACGAACTTACTTGCTTAATGAAGCAATCATGGTTGGTAATGTTGGTGCTGCGGTAACTTGCACCCCAGATAAATCAACTGTCTTCACAATTTGGTTAATAGTTCGTCTGCCTTCCAAGCTAGGCTATGGTTCGGGTCTCACCATAAACAATTTATGTGATGAGCATGGTCATTTTTCCTGTATCTGGGTGTTTATATTTACCAAAACTGTCTATTTACAAAAAAAATACACATGTATCAGCTTTCTGGTTCTCGTAGTACAAGTTTAGTTTAAGGCTAGATGGAGTTGTGTGAAAAATGTTTATCTATTAGATCAGGATTTTTTGTTTGGAAAGACTCTACAAGAGTCAGACAGGCAAAAGTTTCTATTTCTACGAACACAAGTGGCAAACGTTTCTATTTCTACGAACACAAGTAGCAAACGTTTCTACGAGTATTTCTACGAACACTTACGCTTCGAAATGCAAAGAAACTGTGACGTGCCATCACGTGACATTTCGTTAGCTAATGGCAATCCCATACAATTACTTTTCTATTCTACTGGCCTTCACGTAATTATAATTCCACTTGTCTAATCCCCCACTTTATGATATTGTCTTCAATGTTACTTGAACTTTGTATATTATTATATGTTTTATTAGATTTAATACTTATACCTATTTTAAATCTAAAATAGAGACCGTGGCAAACACATTACATTAGAGAACACTTGGAGACTTATATGAAGATATGATATGTGCATTTTCACCAATAAGCGAAGATATGCAAGTAGGGATTCTTTTTGGTCTATACATATCCGTAACTGCACAGCAGAATCCCATTTCTGGTGGAAAATTAGTTTTATCATTGTGGGTATACACCATCTCTACATGATCAAAAAACTTATTGTAGAGCTCTACCCCATAGGCACCTAGAAGCATCCCACACGCTGGACGACCGGTCGGCTGCACAGGCCCGTGTGCAGATGCAGGTAGTGGCACAGCTCGAGCTGCAGCTGCGCCGCGAACGGGACCGGCTCGCGGCCATGATGCGGCACCTGCACGCGGCGCGGGACACTACGCATCATCAGGCTAAGCACGCGCATGGTGAGTCATGAAACACAAACGTAGCCCTACAGCTCACGTCACGAATAAAAACTACTGGGTATGAGGATATTCATCACCTGACGCAATAGATGTGGAACAATTGAACCAGCGACCCCAAGGCTGCGCTCCGTTACATCAAGGAGCTCGGAGGGTTTGGGCAGGCTCCCAAGTGGGACGTTGTGCAAGCATATTTGTATCAAGAATCATCATCATTATCTGCTGGATATAGGCCTCCCCCATGGATTTCCAAAAGACCGATTGTAAGCGGCTTGCATCCATCGTCTTCTTCGCTACTTGTATGAGGTCATCTATCCATCTTGTGACTGGTCTTTCAACGCTGCGCTGTCTCCACTCGAAAACTTTAAGGTCCCAACGGCCATCAGTTTTACGCGCTATTTGCCCTATCGACTATCACTTCAACTTGCTAATCCGCTGTGCTATGCGGTGATTTTTGTACATTTACATATCTCAATTTTTCAATTTCAATTTCAATGTTTTATTGCCACATTATGTACATGGTTTTGGATATAAACAAGTAATTGTATTGTTGTTATTACATAATGACCCTAGTTGGGTATTGCAATTTTATCAGAGCGGGATGATTTGTTCCATAAACAATTATGTCAATGAATGTAACAATATAAAATGCGGGTGGACTCAATCTATGATAAATGCCTTATCTTCAAAGTATTCGTTTATGTTGTAATAGGATTTCAAAACAAGTATGTTTTTTAAAGTACTCGTGAATTCACAATAGTTTTCGATTTCTTTTAAATTTATTTCTTCATTTCTTACCAAGAATAATCATGATTAAAGGTAGACTTGATTTTGTCGTCTTGTATTTTTTTTTTCATGATTGTTTTACTGTTGGGCAAAGACTTCTTTCTTCACATTTCTCGTAAATTAAGTTAAATGTTTTTCAGGAGGAGCCAGTGAAGGAACCTCACCGGGCCCTGTCAGGCGCAGAGTCTCCGACAAGTCTGGGGTCGCCATTGCTGGAGGTAATAACATTAAAATAACAACTCGTATAAACGGTAACCTGTCTATGATCCGAAATACATTTGTTCGAATATTATTTGCCCAAATCAGTTTCATAGAACTGTCTGATTCCAAATGGTTAACTTGACAGGAGTCGCTGATTCCATAAGTTTGTTAGCCGTAAGTTTCATTTGACCGAACAGTTATTTATTAGGTTAGGTTTTTAGTTTTCTCTTTTATTATATCCAGAAACCTATTTACAAAGTTTCGGTTATCAGATATGAATTATTAGGTTACACAACTCTTTTTTTTTTTTTTTTTTTATCAGCCCTGTTTGTACAAACTGTCCCACTGCTGGGAACGGGCCATCTTCTCATTGTGAGAAGGGTTAGGCCATAGTCTGCCACGCTGGCCAAGTGCGGGTTGGCAGACTTCACACATCTTCAAGATCATTGAGAACTCTCAGACATGTAGGTTTCCTCACGATGTTTTCCTTCTCCAAGTTGGCGGCAATCAACAATACGCACATAACTTCGAAAAGACAGAGGTGCGTGCCGTGGGATTAGAACCCAGGACCTGCGGATCGCAAGTCAGACGGTCTCCCGACTAGGCTGCCGGAAACTTCACTAGGCTGCCGGAAACTTCATTTTCAGACAATTCAACAGACAAGTAGTCAAATGAGATTTCGGGATTTTGATAGTGCCTTTTCAAGTTATATTCGGTATTTCACAATTCGGATTATATATAGGTAACCGTGTAAACAAATGACATTATTCATATTATACGGTACAAATGTAAACGATGTGAACAAATAACATGTGTATAAAATGTATGAACGTTCTGGTCTCAAAGGTCTTCCGTATATGCTTGAAAGAGCTGGACTTGACGTGCAACAAGGTAATGCATGGATTCTGAGAATATTAATAGAATATAATAAAATATTAAGAGACTAGTTCAACCATCGTCCGTCTCGCTCGCGCATACCCACATTTTTGAAGATATAAAATGACAGAATGAAATTTAATAAAAATCGTCGTTGTAAAACCAGAAAACAATCACAAATGTTCGACAAAAATTTATTTTGATCCAAGTTAATTTTCATGTAGAAATCCTTTTTAGGGTTCCGTACCCAAAGGGTAAAAACGGGACCCTATTACTAAGACTTCGCTGTCTGTCTGTCTGTCTGTCTGTCTGTCTGTCTGTCTGTCTGTCTGTCTGTCTGTCTGTCTGTCTGTCTGTCTGTCTGTCTGTCTCCAGGCTGTATCTCATAAACCGTGATAGCTAGAAAGCTGAAATTTTCACAAATGATGTATTTCCGTTGCCGCTATAACAACAAATACTAAAAATTAAAAAAAAAAAAATAATAAGGGGGGTCCCCATACAATAAACGTGTTTTTTTCGTATTTTTTTGCTCAATATTAAAAACGGTAACAGGTAGACGCTTCAAATTTTCACAGAATATTTACTTGTATATTACCTTTCAAAATAAATAATTAAATAACAATAAAGTAAATATTAAAGGGGGGCTCTCATACAACAAACGTAATTTTTAAGCAATTTTTACTCGATATTAATTAACAGGTAGAAACTTGAATATTTGTAAGTAAATATTTAGAAATATATTAACTATAAAAATAAATACCTAATCTAATACATAAAAACTAACAAAATGAAAATAATCCGTGCAATTTAACGCGGTGCGAGCGCCGCGCCGCCCGGGTAGCGGGGGAGGTAACTTCACGGAGCGAGCCATAGCCGCGCGTATTCGCGCGAGCGTCGTTATGCTGCCCGGATGTGTATCGAAAACCTACCTATAAGTTTGCAATTTACTACTTGGAATTTCGTTGATTTCTCGTTATTTTATAAACAGAACTAAACTTTGTAGTATTATAGATGATAGTACGGAACCCTTCGTGCGCGAGTCCGACTCGCACTTGGCCGATTATTTTTAATAATTATTAACGCAAAAATGATTTTTATGTATGAAAATTAAATTGGATCAAATTGAAATTTTTGACAAATATTTGTGATGTCGTTTTAATTCTAGTTTTATAAATGACGAAACGACGACAATATTTTTAATAAGTTCATTCAGCCATTTTATATCTTAAAAATGTGGGTATGTGCGAGTGAGACGGACGATGATCGAGCTACGGACTCTCAAATTAGAATATCAGAATAATCATTAAGTTTATTTCGGATAAATTAAATTGAACATGCTTGTAAGAAAAAACTATACTAAGAATTATGACTATACCTCTACTATATCTACACTTTAAGGCTACATAAAAAATACCAGAATTAAATTTAATGTTATTTATAACCGACTTCGAAAAAGGAGGAGGTTATCAATTCGTACCGTATATTTTTTATACATAACTTTAATGAGTTAAAAGATTTCCTAGTCCTATTTTCCTAGCAGGCTATATACCCTAAACATTTAAGTGTTATATCAGTCCAAAACGTGCTATTATTACGTACTATTTAAAAAACTAAAGTGTAGACCATTTTCTCTATTACATGATGCTATGATACCACCTCAACAAAGAAGGTGAGAAACCATGCTACGCAGCCAATTGCCTCAAGTACTCGTAAAGTATTGTACTTAGTATGAAATTATTCAAAATTTATTGTGTTTACTATTTATATATCTTCTCTTTCTGAATATTTTCAGAGATCCAACGCAATCGTGAGTTCTACAAGTCAGCGGATGTGCGGCCTCCTTTCACTTATGCTTCACTCATTCGACAGGTGGGTAGATCATAATGACAAGTTGCTACAAGCTTTTTAGTCGTCAAGCAGTAGTGTGCAATAATTACTGTTTTCAAGACTAAAGAATGTTACACCCAGTGAAACTACCGACTCCTGAAAGATTTAACGTCATATATATCTCAGGGTAACGAATGCAGTGAATTGCCACACGTCATTTTTAAACTGAAACATCTGGGTGGCATATAAATCTAAATAGAGGAACCGTGAAGTATGACATTACACTAGTTAAGCGACTTTTTTGTTGTCTCGGCTGTCCTAAGCAAAGCGTTTGACTGAGTTGCACAAATGATCGTTCAGATAAACTTCAATGTAACGGACTTCCATACATATTTCTGACGCTTTCGTCTCTAGTTTGATTTCTAAAAATAATTTCACGAAAAAATAGCTGCAAATTAATTTTTTTAATCACCATAAAATGTAGATCAATATCAGGTATCGCAAAAAGTTTTATAATGAAGCTAATTTTATTAAACGAATTCAGAATAGTACGCGTTTTATTTATCAATTATTATTTTATCATAAAAGAATAACTCATTTAACAGAGAGTACCGCAAGGGTCCACTCTTGGACCACTTTTAAACAAAGCTTACCAAAAGTTGAAAGTTGAGGTGATCAACAGACGTATCAATGAAAATAAACCTTACCTAATTATTTAAAATGAATGTATTTACAGTTACTATTGTATGATTACAGGCTATAATTGAATCTCCAGACAAGCAGCTCACCCTAAACGAGATTTACAACTGGTTCCAGACCACATTCTGTTACTTCAGACGCAATGCGGCCACTTGGAAGGTATGTTTTAGTTTCATTACATTTTACTAAAGAACTTCAAAATTATAAACATTAGAATTATTTTCAATATTCGTTAATTTGGAATTTGATTCAAATAAAAAAAGAAGTACCCATTTGATGATGATTTGTTTTATAATGGCACACAAGTAAATGCATTGTAATATCACAATTATCTCTTGTTCTTTGTGATATTTTGAAAATTGGTAAACAAACTTACGTAGATTTTATATGAACGGATTTCAATTAATCTTTGCACAATTGCAAATTGTATGTGCAACATCATCAAAATAAACAACATATTCAAAATATATATAATTTAAGAATGAATAATATAACTCCATATTAATATACAAAAAGCTTTTGTGTGATATTATGGGACGGATCTATACAAGATATGTCAGTTATCAGAAGAGTTGTACTTCTTAATGTTTTCAATGTTTATTTAATGCTGTTAGAAGAACAAGGTAAATTCTAATCATTGCATAGCATACAGTACTTTAATGTGTTTGCTATCTTCAATGAAATCTTGAGCGTCTTTCTCTTTCATTTTCAAGCAATCTACAATTGTTTCTACAAACACTTTAGGAACTGTAACTTCTGTTACGTCTTCTATACTATTATTATCCTTTGATATACGATAAAATACATAAAATTCCTTGAAGATAGTAGCTTGAATAGTAGCTAATGTCATAGTGACTGTGTATTTTAACACTTGTTTAGTTTTAACAGTAATTTATTTAATCATATTCTGTACATCCGTGTCGTGATCAATTATGACACTGCGCTATTTTTTTTATTACACAACGATCAAAGTAGAATATCTAGCTCAATGATCATTCTTGATTAAAAATATTTTAATACGTACGTACTTTAGACCCAACAGTGTAGATAACTACACTTTGTAAGCCTTCACGTTCTAAATGCCATAAATTTTACCCGTATCATACCATTAAATTACTTTTTTTCTGATTTTTTTATATATTATTTATATTGTTTTCTAAATTCATACAAGAGTTTGCCACATAAAATATTTCGTTTTCGGTAAACGAGTTAATCGGTCAAGAAGATCGTTCTGTAATAAATAATTTAAGTAGCGCATGGTCCAGCCCCGAGTATATAAATACAAGCCCGCGTCGCACAGAATGCGGTCCGTCACAACCTGTCGCTGCACAAATGCTTCATGCGCGTGGAGAACGTGAAAGGCGCCGTGTGGACTGTGGACGAGGTGGAGTTCTACAAGCGGCGGCCGCAGCGCGCTGCGCACGCGCCGCCGCCCCCGCTGCCAGGGTACGGCGCGGCACACAGACCTCTTCTACAATATTCGCGTACACTAAATACACTGTACATTGTTCACTTTGCCAAATATTCTCATATATACTTACACATTACATTTCAAATTCCATTTAAAAAAAACATGCTTATGTTTTAGATATAGGTACCTACTTTTAGAAATGTACATAACAATTTCTACACAAAATACTGCTATTTAGTTTTGTGATTTAATACGTAAGACATTACACTGACAATTAGAACACTATATTGTTTGTAATGTTTATAGAACACATTCGTTGTAGAATATTATCATAGAAACACTCATAAATAACCCACATTACAACATTCTATTAAAACACTCACTCACTTCAATAAACACTCATATAACACTTATTTACTACAATAAACAATCCACATTACAATATTCTCAATACAACACTTATACACTTCACTTCAATTAACACTCATGTAACACTTATTTACTACAATAAACAATCCACATTACAATATTCTCAATACAACACTTATACACTTCACTTCAATGAACACTCCTATAACACTTATTTACTTTAATAAACAATCCACATTACTACATTCTCATTAAAACCCTCACACACTTGAATGAACACTCCTAATTAGAACTTTCTCATAAACTCACTCACTTCAATGAACACTCCAAATTAGGACTTTCACTTAACATACTAATTCACTTCAATAACCACTTCAGATTGGACATCCTTACAAAACACTGCTTATGAGACATTTATTCTGAAGTTATTTAATAATAATAATAATTATACACTGCATTAAACACTTTAACCTGAAACATTCTTATAAGGTACGATAATAAGACACTTCACACATAATAATTCAAAATTTTAAACGATAACACATGTTCAATATTTACATATGTAGATTATAGTCTACATGAATACCAACTGGTCATTCACACATACATTCATACATAATATAATTTAATGTCAATGTATTAAATAAAATAGATTTGTATAGTGTATGTTTATACACTATACAAATCTATTTTATTTAATACATTGACATTAAGGACACTTCACATAAAGCACTTTTAAAGCAAATTACTGTTCGATATAAAATAATTGTGACATACCAGAGACACGTCACTTTACATATAAAAAAACACTCATTTACTCTACAATACATACGAACAAACTTACATTTTTGACATTTATACTCCAAAAAACTGTGTCACTTTTGTCCTAGAGATAAATATTGAACACGCATGACATATACACTCTACATTAAATACTGTTCAAGAACATTGTAGTATGCAGACACGGCACATTTTACATTGTGTACATAACTAATAAAAAAAAAGGCCAATTGCGAGTCGGACTCGCGCACGAAGAGTTCCGTACCATTATCTATAAAAAACGGCAAAAAATCACGTTTGTTGTATGGGAGCCCCCTCCTTAAATATTAATTTTAATCAAATTATTTATTTTTAAAGTGAATATTATAACCCAATATCTGTGAATATATATTTAAAGCGTCTACCTGTTGTCGTTATCAATATCGAGCAAAAACGAGCAAAAAAATCATGTTTGTTGTATGGGAGCCCCCTTAAATATTTATTTAATTCTATTTTTTAGATTTTTTAATTTCAAGTTTCTAACTATCACGGTTCGTGAGATACAGCCAGGTGACAGACGGACGGACAGGCAGACAGCGGAGTCTTAGTAATAGAGTCCCGTATTACATTTTAGGTACGGAACCATAAAAATAAACACATTACTCAAATATAGATAATATTGTTGTACACAACAGCCCCAGAAAAAAAACGAAAATCCTTTTGTTTTTAGATTATTCTTTTATAATTTATATTAATCTATTAAACTTACAACAGTTATGTCTATTCCTAGCCGTGAATTATTTATGAAAATCATAAAAAATTATATTATAATTGATAGTAACCACTATATTTATATAGTGGTTACTATCTGCACAATTTGTATTTACATCCATAGCTCATAATACATGATGCATATTATATAACCAATATAAGCTTTGCAAACACATTTGTCCTGTTCACTAAAATTCACACACTAAATATTATTACTTACTGAACATTAAAATATAAATAAATATAAATATAAGCCGAATCAATATAAGTGGATCTAGTGAGCATAAAGTAACCTTCAGAAACCCGAAAAAAACCTGCAGTTTACTCTCTGAAACACTCTATTTGCAGATTTATTTGGAAAATTAATCAATTTGGGTACCAAATCAAAATGAAGTTAAATATGGTAAGACAAGACCAGACAAGACATGCAAATACAAATAATTTATTAGTAATACTGTTAAGGTCACAAGTAATTGAATTGAAAATAAATGCAAACAGATTTTTTTATACATAGTTATCGCATTTAGCAAACCTTTTCTTAAAAAAGCAAAGGTTCTGATTGTTCTGAATCAATAAAAAAACTAATTAACTTAAACAATAAGTACCCAAAACAATCACATCATACAAGATTTTATTACAACAGTCATGATTGACGACCTTCCTATTCGAAACTTTCAAAGAAACAGTCAAACTAATGGCCGTTGGTTATAAATATAGAACTGAAAATAAACACTGCTGTTTGTTTTCATCGAATCACGTAATACACAAAACATACTAACATTCTTACACATTACATCACACATTCTATAAACACTAAACAGTTTTCGGTACATTTTAATCTTCTCTTAAATATTTTCTATCTAATCTAGCAATGTATCTAACTCTTATTGTGTAAATAAAGTTTTATCTCGTTTCAGATTTGAATTTGTAATTATTTGTGTAGTGGGTTTTGAATTTGTGAGTGGCGTTACATTTGATATGGGTTCATCTTTAGCGTCACCAAATGTGAGGTCTTGTACATTTTTCTCGTATGTAGGTCTCGTTATTGTGTGTGTACGTGGATTTCAGCGCAAGGGTGGATAACGTTTTTCTCGCTTGCCTATTAACCGCTCCTCTCACTTCCCATCCTCGGGGGGCCTGGGTCCTGCATGTCACAATGTTCTTCTCCACGACGATCTAACTGTGCTTTCATCGCTGCTTCATTATTATCAAAAATATCATTAAAATCATAATGCTGTTGATGAAAGCACAAGCCATTGTGAAAATGTTCCAGTGATTGATTAGAATTGTGCTAAATGGCTCGACATTATAGAACGCTATCCGGACGAACCTGTCTCTGCACAAATGTTTCGTGCGGTACGAGGACGACTTCGGCTCGTTTTGGATGGTGGACGACGCGGAGTTCGTGAAGAGACGCCACTTGAGTCGAGGGCGGCCCAGGAAGTACGAACCGGCGCCCGGACCCAATCCGCCACAGTAAGGGCAGCGCAGCACCGGAATGTTGCGACCGTCCAACGAATCTACCTCTCAGACTGATCAATTACAAAATGATAAGCTCAAAATTGTAAATTAGTAAGACGCACGTTATGTGCCCACTTTTGTAATACCTATAGCATTTGATCTTATAACGTTTATAGACATTTTTACAAAAGTGATTTTCTGAATTATTGTATTTATTTTTGGAGAAAGTAATTCATAATCAACTGTAAGGTAAAATGTGTTAGAATTTTCCATAAAGAGTCGTTGGACGATCGCGTCCAATAGCGTTAATAATTGTGTGATAACCGAAAATTATCAACCAAAAAATTTAGAGATAATTTTTGGTGTTCAATTTTAGATCGATGTTTCTGACATTATGTAAAGTGTATCACTGTGTAAGCTTAGATTAATTCAATTGTTATGTTAGTTTGTAACTAGAACCACGTAATTGTTTAAAAAATACCTTAGCTTTTATGAAACTGTGTGGTCTGAATATTTGGTGATCACAATCATTTAGATTGCAAAGTTCACACTAGTTTCATAAACATTAGTCTGCAAAGCTATAACTGATTGTTTTGCATTAGATTTTAACATCACATTTAATACAACTTGTTTAATGAATTAGCTTAATCCATATGTTGCTATTGTAATTTCCAATACTTTAATTTACTCGTACATTTGACGAAAGGTTCCAATATATGAAAATGTTACTATGGTGCATGTCACGCTAAACGTGTATTGTAAAGGATCGTCGTTGGATTCCCAAGTAAGATTAAAATTAAATTTTAATCTTTTTCTATTCCCATTTTCACATTAGCATGTTTAATCCCTAAATGTTCACCAGGTAAGTCCGCTTTATGCTTTGCATGTTGCATTATTGTCGCATGGTAGAATGGATTTTTCTAACATTTCATACTCTTTTTATATGCTTGCTTTTTGTATTTTTCTATTATATTCTATTTATTATCTTTCTCTTTTACATACACACACATACACCCATACCAACTGTTACACATATCACAACAGACTAATTGGATTACAAGTATGATTCAAAATTTTACACTTCACAAAATCACACAATACAAAATTCACGTTCCAAAATGATGATTTCAAAAAATCATTATTTTAGAATAGGTCTGAATGGCCGGGTATGATTTTTATAATTATTTTGTCATTAAATTGAGAGTAAATACAATTAAGTCAAAAATAATAATTAATGTTTTAGATTTAATAAATTTTTATTATATTATAAATTAATAATATTTTATAAAGATTTGATATCATAATTTAAGGTATTTTGAATTAAATTTAAAAGTGTTAGTTTGACTAGTGACAATTTTAATTTGCTATAAAAAATTGGAAATAAAAATCAATTAATAAATTACCGAAACGTTACAAATCGATTCAAATATTAATCCCAGTATGTTATTCAGGTTTATGGGAGCTCAAAGTCCACCAATGATGACCAGCCCTCACGGTTACAACGAAGCGTTGAAGAGAAATCTTCAGGTATTTTCCGTGCGTTCAAATTTTTCTTCAGTAGAAGACTTTTCTATACAAGTTCTGTGTAATTGGAAATGTAACCTCTGTAATGTTTACAGGGTATGATGGAAGATTGCAATCTATCGTACATGTCTGGTGAGGATCATATGATGCAGACTGAGGAATATCCATCTGCACATGACGACTACAGGTAAATTATCTCCTTGATTATACCTACTGTGTTGTTACATCGTCATGAAATTTATTTTAATCGGTTTTCTTTAGCTTGACCTGCTTGTTTATTTATTTGTTTGTTTGGGTCAAATTTAGTCATTGAAATTTTACCTCCTTGCAGTTGACGGATCGATCTGAAATTTGGTATAAGTACACCTAGTAGTCCTGATGACAATACAATTTAGTATATTCTGTATTATTGTAAATCCAAGATGGCCGTCGCCACAAAATGGCGGATTTCTTACTTTTTTTATACACTATAGATCTACTATTGACCACCAGCTCGCCTGATGTTAAGCGACGGTGTGGCCGAGGATGGAGCTCGTCGATCTAGAAGATATCTATTCACTCTAGCCTTGAAAATTCCAAGATTGTAGGTCTCAGGAAACAGAGATGGCGGCAACGAATTCCATTCTTGTACAGTACGCAACAGGAGTGTGGATCGATATCGCTGAGTACGGATTTTTGGCATTTCAACGAGAAATGGGCGGTAATTCGCCGATTTTCTGCTAGTCCTGTAGTGAAATGGGGAGGGTGAAATTAGAATTAGGTCGTGAAGCTCTTGCGCACATTCTCCGAAATGAATCCTGTAGAAAATAGACAGACATGCTACTTTACGGCGGTGCTCGAGACTAAGTAGCTTCTTGGCATCGTCACCGATTAACCTCACAGCTCGCCGGTCCACTGATTCTAAAGCTTCCAGCTGATACTTGGCTGATCCATCAAAAAGGTGGCAGCAGTACTCCATACACGATCGGACCTGTGCTAGATACAGATGAAGCAGTTGTCCCGGTGAGAAGTATCGCCTAACCTTATTAATGATGCCAATCTTTACTAGCCAGTTTAGCCTTAGATTCAAGGTAGCCCTTAAAGTTCATTGTTGGGGTTAACGTGAGTACAAGCAGTTCAAGACGGTTATTTAACACAATCCCCACAATATGGGTACCAAATGAAAGGGCTTTTCTAGTAAAATACATTACCTACATCATTATCTTTCTTTTCAATAAAACCGTTAAACTTAAAAAGTTTTTTTAAGTAAGTACTTGTTCATTAATACTACGAGTAAGTGTCATTCCTATATCGCGTACCTTTGAAATGATATGTCATGTTAAGTCTTACTTTACTTCCAGTATTACCGGTTTTTGCCAACATGTTTACCTCTTTCTATTTCTACAATATAATACTTCCTCAAAATATTATTATTTTATTCAAACTTTTACACGGGTCAAGCCCGGATCTTTGGAAGGCATCAGTGGGGCCGAAGCCAACACTGAGAGGCCCTTTACAAATAAGACATATAAAAATACAGTAAGTGGTTATGTGGATGGTTGGTGAAACTATTGTACAATATAGAGTTTGAAAAGTTTTTGGCTATTGTGGTGAAATGGTTATGAATTAGAAAACTAGTTTATTGTCTGATGCTCTCACACAGCAGGTAAGATGAAGTACCTCTGTGTGAGAGCACCAGGATGAGAAAACGGCACCTGCCAATTCCGTCTCACCATGCAAAAATATCTAGGCAGGTGATAACTCGCCACCCACTAAATGGGCCCTCCATAGTGGCGCCGCATTTTGGCGCCGGAGAAGCAACTCGGTGGGGTGGCTAAGGGTGTCGAGAGGTGTGCTGCGCGTTCACTAAGAGCTAATAGCGGCGTTATGCCCTTTAACACTTCCACCCTGGAGCTTAGGTACTTAGCTCTTGGTGTTTCCACCATTCAGCCGGCCAATTAAGGCAAGCTGGAGGTCAGGGGTCTCATTTAGCCCCAGGGAAACATCGGGGTACGCGGTGTCGCCACTCACCGACGGCTCGCCACAAAGCCGCCCCTGCGGTGTTATTTTATTTATCATTATTATTATCAGCCTACTTTCGAATGCTCATTCGAATGCAGCATTCGAATGTCGAATACTGAACTTTGTATGTGTACTCAATTACATAATGTTATTTGAACTTCATTTGATTATGTAACGTTATTTGTTATTTTTCCATTATTTTCAATTCACATCACAACTGTTTCCTTTGTCTTTTGATATGTGAGTTATTTTTACCGTAAATACTGAACCGTACGGTTTCATAATTATTTCTCCTCCAACAGCCGTCCTCCGCTAATGAACGGATATGGCAGCAGCAGCTCCGCTCACGACGTTAAGGCGGAAGATCTCACTAGTGACGCACATGACGTCAAACCCAACATATACGCGCTTAAGAATGAGATGCAGGCATCTGATTATTCTAATAAAGGTAATTCTGAATAAAGTCTCATTACCATTTCAGATTCATCATACTATTTGTGATTCTAATAGAAGTGAATTTCAATTTAGCAAGATAAATTCATTCTGCAATTCTGAATTGTCATCAACACGAATTAATGTTTAAATATTTTAAACTCATTTTTCAGTTGATTATTTACTTTTAACAAATCTATTTGCTTTAAAAAAAATATTATTAATAATTAATTTTCCTCCTGATCAAACTAAAGATGCTAAAAGGTACAAAATATTTAACTAGCCCAATAAATACTTACAAAACAAGTGCTTACTGCCTTGTTCCAGGTGATTACTCAAACTCCAACAAGGAATCGTCGAGCAATCGATCTGGGGAAACCAGCCCATACGAGGACTACCCTCGTGACCGCGCTGATGACAGATACAACCAAGTAGGACGCTCCATGGCACACATCAAAGATGAAGCTGAAAACCTCTCTCTCAATGAACAGAGATCTGACAAATAACTTGAAAAATATGAATTGGTTCACGGTGGTGAGAAACATTATCGTGAATAATTAAAAAACAAAGAAACAAATAATAATAAAGATTAATAATCTAGATTACAATCATGTGTAGGGGAAAACTTTGATACATGAGGACGCTTTTACAAGAATAAATGGTGAAGATCATAAGAAATTATAGCGAAATTCCCAATATTGACTGTGTTTGTAACAATATAAAGATCATAGCAGTAAATGATCGTGTAAGAGATACAATAGAAGATGATAGTATGTATGTACAAGAAATGATGAAATTTTTCTTAGGTATGGTCGTGACCACAAATTCATCGTGTTTACAAAAATTTAATAACAAATGGCCATATTTGGCTGTTTTACAAGAAAACCTGACCATGTTCAATTTTGTTGACATCAAAATTTATATGAATCGTGTATCATTTAAGATGTTTTTTACGAAATTTTTGTTATAATCAAACGTGAAATTATAAATGATTATAATTGTTTATTATTTGAATTCATGTTCAACATAATTGACAGAGAAGTGAAAGCATTTATTGAACGAATTGATAAAGTTGAAACATAATTCAACTAAGTTGATGGACATGTGTTCGGCACAGGCACAGTGAAAAGTGTAACCGCGAAAGGACGCTACAAAGTATCACAGTATGTAATACATATATATACGGGTGTAGATCTATTTCAAGTTATTAGAATGGTGTTATAGAAGTGTAATGTGTTCACATAAAACGGAATTTTTATAATAAAGGACGATCTCGATGGAGGAATTGTATGTTAGTTAACCAAATATTATTTTTGCGTTCTTTTTACCCGGTTTTATCGGGACCTTTGAAGTATTAATAGGTTTTACGTTTTATTATAAATGTTTAGTTTCGGTTAGATTTGGTAGCTGCGCTAATCCAAAATTGTTAGTATATACATTTAATCTTAAGTTTAGAGAAATTTAGGAAACGAATTGCGATAATCAAGAAATCAACGATTGTAACCTTAAAAGGTCCATATCAATATTTAAAAATATTTAATCATTGTTTGTAATATAAAAGGTAAGAACAATAAGTAGTTGTATTGATCGTAAAGTACGCTAAGCGTTTCAGTTGAATTTGACTTTTATGTTCTACTTATAATTGAAAATTATCAAAGTAATCCTGGACCCCAAAGATCTCAATATTTCAGCCAATATGAGGTACAAATACACCAACAGGTTATATGAATGTTATGTAATATTTTCTAAGATTTCGTTTAATTATCTTGTGATGAATGATCTGATGAATATTTAAATCTTTATTTTTTAATATTGAGTGGCATGTCATTTATTTTTAAAACGACACATTTTGGTGTCATTTATTATTCCATTTCCTTTTTAATTTTAGAATAAGTTTAGCCTGTAAATATTTATCATGACTATCATGAATTGTATAAATTCTTTTTAAATATAATAAAGAAAACTTAGGATCATGTAAACGTTTACTTATAAACTATTGCTTATAAATCGTTCATGTTGTAGATGATTTAGAGAAATAAAGTGTAGTTAAAAATTTTCACTAATGTACGTGTACCAGTTTCAATTTATTTTATTTTATTTAGACTTATCTTTTTTTGTGCATTTCACTGCATTTATATAGATATGCATTGGAAAATATTATTTTTATTTTTGGACTTGATGTCTATCACCCAATTTAATTATTTTTGTGAAAATATTTTTTTATTTTTGTTTTTTTGCAAGGGTGAAAAATAACCATATCACAACTATGTACGAGTATGTATACTTACTATAAATTAGTGCTGTAATACGAAATAACTGTATACTTGTCGCAATTTATCTGAAATGGCATAAAACTTTGCATTATTGTATAAATTATATACACGGATAGTGCAGCCTGAATCTTCCCCGCACTTGGCTAATACACTACCGTGGGTCTAGATAACCGCCTTTAAAAGTATACAAGTTAAGAAAACAGTATAAATATAAAAAAAATACATACCTATTTGCCTACTGTCAATGTGGGTAACTTTGATTTTGCGTCAAACATTGTACGTGGCCTTTTTAGAAGGTTTTCGGCAATTTTCTCAAGAGATTAATAGCCAAAACGACTCTAAATTAATTAATCAAGTAATTTTCCTACTAACCTGTCGGGGAAAAAATTGAGAACCTTCTAAAAAGGCTACGCACAATGTTTGATGCAGGGTCAAAGTCACCCACATTGACAGTATTTTGTCTCTATTCTACGTTTTACGAAATGGCATAATTAATGCCATTTCGCGAAATTAAAAAATTACAAAACCAACAAATGTATAATTTTACAGTCACATAAAACTACGTAAGTACAAAATTGTACTTAAAATAGTCATAAAAAACATGCACATGCAGTTTAATTTTCGGAATTGATTTTTATGAAATATAGTTTTTAAGTTTCACACTGGTTTGTGAAATGGAATGACGAAGACGAAGTGAGAAATAATTATTCATTTTTTATTATTTTCAGTTTCGAGAAATATAATTTTATACCTAGTTACCTATAATTATCTAAATAGAAATACACCAGCGAATGAGTGACAAATTGAATATTTTTATGAAGATTTATCTATTTATATTGGCTGCAGAATATATTAATTTTATGTTAGTTTTTAGATATTTTTTGAAGAATCTCTACGAAGCCACTTTAGCAGTGTACTAAAATTTGACTGTTCAAAAATTTTAGAACATTTACGGTGTTTATAAATTTTCATAAAACGCTAAATTTTGGACCAAAAACTTTTTTAACCGACTTGACAAAAGAAGTACGTCAATTCGGTTGTATTTTTTATCTTTGTTACCTCCTAACTCCGTCATTTATAAGCCGATCACGAAAATTATTTTATATTTGAAAGAATATACTTCCAGATTGGTCTTATATTTTTTTTTCTAAATTGGTTCTCTAGTTTGTTTTTTAAAGCAAACTGGGAAACTGTGAAAAAAATATCATCTAAGATCTAAGTAAACGAATTTGTGTATTTAGAAGACGGTTGTTTCAGTTTTTTTAAACTATTTTTTTTATACAAGTTAGATCTACGATTGACCACCAACTCGCCTGATGTTAAGCGACGGTGTGACCGAGGATGGATAATTATTTATATTATAACTTTAGTCGTCTAAGTAAGAAAGCAGGTAATTTTTCTGGGATGTAATATTAATTATTTATATATATAAATATATATGTAGCCTAAATGCTGGCTTAACAGATTTTGTTATGTAGTATGGTATTTGATTCGTCATGCATTGGTGGTTCTATTATTGCGAAGGTTTTTTTTTATAAAACTTTGTTGAAAAAAACTTTTTTACAATCAATATTAATGTTCATTAATTTTCTTGTACTTTTGTGAAAGTAAAAACTAATTTAGCTTACAATGAGAACACTAATTAAACATTAACGTATTTTATTTATTATGCCGTATTTTACAAATTTTATCGGTGCCGGCTAAGAAAAAAATGTGGTATACTGATCTCTGAGTTTTAGAAAATAGTACTTAACAAGTATGTATATTAAAATAACAACAAAATACCCGACTGCAGAAAAGCAGTTTTTGCTGTCTAACTTACGATTTCGTTACGCTTGATATCCTGTCGAGTTTTTTGTGAGAAAGTATGCCTAAAATTGCTGTAAAGGATTATAAATGTGTATTCTTTTGAATAATACTAGAAAAATCACTTGTTTATTACGAAATAGTTCGTTGTAGGTTACGATAAACTCGTTTTTTTTTTTTGCAAGAACCATGACACTCAGTAATTAAAGACTAATCTAACGACACGTCGCACATCAAAATCGGTCAAGTCGTTTAGGCTGTAGAAGATAATATACAAACACATAGATACACTTGAAAAACATAACTCTTCTTACGCAGTCGGGTAAAAAGTAGGTTTCACTTTCGTGGCCAATGGTTCTGTATGCCTTTTGACTAGTCTGAGGAGAGGAGATGAGTTTCTAATGTAATTTGTGATTATTTTTTTCCTTTTTGAATTATTATTTCTCAGTTTGTCTATGTAAGATGAATGGCAACCCACGTGCGGGCGCAGATACATTCTAGATCATTGTAAATTATACTTAATTAGTGTTGTATTAAACAAATTCATTACAATATTTGCCTGAGTTTTATTACCTTCTTGGTTGCCATGGCTTGCTGCTGACCAAGACCGTAGCCAGGAATTCATTTCGAGGGGGGGTTTATCAGTGGAGATGGATATAGCTATAGCTTTCTAAAGCGGGGGGTCCGCGGCCCATGTTAACCCATACCTTAACCAAAAACAGGTAAAAAATATGCGCGAGTGTGAAGCGAGCGCAAAAATTTTAGCAGAGCTTTTATACTATAAAATTTATAGTAAGTACCTAATATACTTTTCACACCACCTGCCCAATAATGTTCCTTTGTATACCTATCATGTACCAGGTCATGTGTCATGTGAGGGTCCAAAGTACTACATTTACGCCCTTGAGCTGTAATGTTGTATGGGATTTCATTATATCACACTGTGAGATAATGTGAATTGAATTAGAACCTAAGCCTACTAGATTGTCAGAGACCAATCAGAGATGAATATCTTCTACCATAACTAAGGTCATCGCCAGCCCATGGCCCAGGGCCAAGTTAATATTATGGAGGATGAGAAAAATATGAATTGTAGTTACAGTCAAGAGCATGAAGCTTTACACTTGTAGCCCGAATCTTTGCCTCTATGGCCATTGTAATAAGGATGGTTCCAACTTCAATGTGTAAAGCTTCACGAGCTCGTTTTCATTTTTTTATTTCTAGGTGTGGGGGGGGGGGGGGGGGGCAGCTGCTCCTCCTGCTGTTTTTTCAATTTTTATTATTGGAAACTTTAGCTTGACCACCGATCCCGCTAGTGTTGACCGACGTTTACGGTCTACGATGGAGCGCGCTTGTCTAGAAAAACTCTATTTTACTTGCGATTGTGACGTCCTGATACCTATTGTAGGTCTAATAATGTCAAAAAAGAAAATCTGTTCAGGCAGCGTATGCTGTAATTTTTGAAGTTCGTACGTTAAAAATAACAACAAAGCGTTCTGTTTTGTCAAATAATGTAGATTCAAAACCATTTGTTTCTATTATCACGCAGTAGGTGTGAAAAGTAGAGTATGTACCACGGGGATAAAGGTGTTTTTGTCTAGGGCGACCTTGAATCCCCGTGACATAAAACACTACTTTATCCCCTTGGTGCATTATTTACTATTATTTCTCATATTAGTGACCCCACAGTACTTACATGTCAAAATAGTAAAAATGCGCGAGTTAAGCGAGCGCGTAAATTGTGAATTGTTGAACTTTTACGCTATCAAAATTTATAAATATAACCATTTGAATGCATTGATTGCCAATATAATATATTATTATATGACTTTAACAGGCTTTATACAAATTATTTTTAACTATTTTTGGTTAATGATTATTTTTTGACAGGACCCCCCCCCCCCCCCCCCTTTAGGGGTTCTTCTGTAGGGAACTCCACTCTGGATGTTGTTGATATAACACAGCAGATTAACAAGTTGAAGTGGCAGTGGGCAGGGCACATAGCACGTAGAACTGATGGCCGTTGGGGCCGAAAGGTTTTCGGTCTTTTTGGAAGACCATGGGGGAGGCCTATGTCCAGCAGTGGACTTCTTATGGCTGAGATACCAAATAATGATTAGATGTTGATGAATTAAAATCGGGCAATATTTAGTGGTAGAAAACAGTTTTACCTGCTAAGTAAGTAATTTTCTGGCAAAAGATCGCTTGACAACGATTATCTTAATTTTTAAAGTTCTGTATCTATTTATAGTCATTTAAGAAGAATGTCGGTGATTCAGGATCGATTCGCCGCCGCGTCGCCACATTTGCTGCGCAGGCGCTTGCCACTTCCGATATTCAATTAATTATAGCCACTGGAACAATTCATTAGTCGTCATATCCGTCGAATGACATGTTGGTGATTATTTTTAAAGTTTTAGCGAGGTGCTTTACGAGTAGGTATAGAAATGAGACTCATTAGGAACGTTTCGCTCGTGTGCGGTGACAGCTTCTATTGAGGTTAAAAGATAGGTTAATTGATTGTGGAATTTTAGAAATGTTAGCGAGGATTGACTGATACTCATTGAAATTAAACAATTTTTTACGGAATTATCGCGTATATTTTTCATAACTTTATGACCTGACAAAAAGACAACCTGTCATCTAGTCTTACCTGTAACCATGGATGCTGCAGTGTTCGAAACGTCAGGTCATAAAATTAAAAATATAAAATAAAATAAAATATACGCGTTAAATCCGTTATAACATTGTTTGATTTTAATGAGACTCTATCTACAACTAACTAGAGTTTAAACAGTATTTTTTTTAAGTATTTAGGTAAGAGTACGAGTAAGACACATTTCAACGTCTGCGGTATATCAATGAGGGAAGCAAGATGTGCCTGCTTATATTATTATCGATATTGATGTGTCAAACGCATGCGCTATGTTGATTTATGGACGGTAGCAAGTGCATTAGGGGTGGAATTTTTATCGATAAATGTTTCTTGTCGTATTTTTTTTTTTTTACCCTTCTTGGTTTTATAAAAATCCTTCCTTAAATTGCAAATTAGTTAATTATACTTACATTGACATAATTATATGATGTAATGTCATACCGAAATATCATTGTAAAATCATAGATAGAATTCCTCGTTTAACAAAATCTTTGTCTTTAAAAATAATTAATTTTGTTGCTTCAGATTTCTGCGTGCTATAACATAATATATAATTATTACCTCCTATTTATCTTTCTATTTCATAGATAACAGAGATTTTCTTGCACTTATTTTAGTAGTTTTGCTTATTAATATTAATTTTGTTCCTACCCGGCAACCGACAACGCGAAAAAAGTTAATGATATTAACAAATTTATGTATGTATGTTTCACCACGTATTTCATCAGATGTATATGCACTTAATATACGAAATCGCCGATTTCATAAAATAATTTAACTCTACAGTTTTTTTTTTTGTTGTTTTTAATATCAAAGGAAAATAATTAAAGACCTCATTCAAAATATCCATACGTATGTAAATAAATAAAATGAGAGAATTTATGCAAAGAAATATAAGGTATGTACTTAGTTAGGTTTTACTTTTTCAATCTTGTTATAGCTTCGTACATAATTTATTTGTCAGCTGTATTTATTTATTCTAGAGCTAAACTTTCTTTATTTTCATCATCATCTCAGCTATAATAAGTCCACTGCTGGAGATAGGCCTCCCCCATGGATATCCAAAAACACTTATGGGAAGCGGCTTGCATTCAGCGTCTTCCCGCCACTTATATGAGGTCATCTTTCCATCTCATGGCTGGTATATTTCTATTATATTTCGACTATTTCCTTTATAGTATCGATAAAATTCAAGATATTGATATCGATAGCCAACTATCGATAACTAACTAGACAACGAACGTCGCATCACTAACAAACATGTGGCTCTTAATTATAACTCAACGTACGTAACTACAAAACCAATGAGCCGACAAAAAAATCTAAAATAACTGTCTTCTAAGCCGAACGATGTGACTGAACTCTTATATTAGAAAAAAATGTTTTTTCAACACTTTTTACCACACATGTTAAGGAATGGGTTAAGATTTTTTTTCTCTCCTTTTTACTTTTTTTGGTTTGAAAAGTGTCATTTCGATTCGAAATGGAAAGTTATAGGTTTATTCAGTATTTTGTTGGTTTTTAATGTTTGTTTTTTATTTGTAGATGAGTAATGGCTTAAGTTTAAGCATATGGGAGTGATATTTGGTAGTCATGCGATGCACGTGAGATTTTTTTTTAGGAACCTGTGTCTGTATTTCTATTTCGATGTGCGACACGTTTCTTCGATGCGTTCATCTTTTTATTATACCTACTAGTCTGCCTTACTTTAAATGGTTATGGTAAGAGAAACGTTGTCGTGCGATCTTCTGCCAGTAAATTACGCGTTATTCATACAACAGACGAAAGCTGTTCCCTAAACATTAACTGATTTCGATGATTTTTTATATGGTTGGACCCATTAATGGCTATGCCTTTTCGGTTTTCTTTTTTTTTCAAAATTTATACTTTTAAGTTTTTAACATCTCGCCTTTGCAGTTGAAAAAAAAAACAGATCAAAAATGCTCCAAATTTAAAAAGTTTAGAGTTAAAATTTTGAAAAAGATCAATCGTAGAGGCATAACCATTTTATGTTTCTAATTAGATAAAAAAATATAACAAAAAAAATGTGATCGCGAAATCCTAGACCTAAATTAGGTAATTATATTGTTTTAACTATTTTGTAAATGAATTAACTATCTAGTAAACAATGTAACCAATAATGAACCAATGTTCTTGACCTGTTTAGATTGACGTAAGTAAACAACATTAATTTGTTTATCAAGGAAGCAACACGCGCACTGATGCAGTTAAAATGAATGGTAACATTTTACAACATGTATCTGTATTAAAAGAAAAACAATACTCGACTGCAGAAAACCAGGTTTTGCAGTCTAACTTTCGATTTAATTAGACTTGATACGCTTTTGAGTGTACGTTTTTTTATGAAAAAGTATGCGTAAAATCGCTGTAAAAGATTATAAATGCATATTATTTAAAATAATTCTAGTAAAATCACTTGTTTATTACGAAAAATTTCGTTGAATGTTACGAAAAGACGCATTTTTTATTTTTGCGAGAGATGTATTATTATTATTGAAAAAAATATAGCATATGACACTCTGGAAGTGAAGACGTATCTAGTGACACCTCGCACATCAATACCAAGCCGTTTAGGCTGTATGCGAATTCATAGAAACACACATACCTACATACACTTGAAAAACATAACCCACCTTACGCAGTCGGGTAAAAATTGGAAAAAACCGACCAAGTGCGTGTTGAACCACGCATAGAGTCCCGTAGTTACATATCACAATTTATATTAACTTATATTAGAGCCTATATATTGTTTCTAACTATGAATATACAAGTTAACTTATATGTCCAGATTAGAAATGTCGAAATATCTCTTTTTTATTTAAGAAGAGTTCAGTATGAGATTTGCTTCTAAAAGTCTTTAAATTAAGCCGCGGACAGACATCTAGACTAGACAGACGGACGGACGAACGGACGGACATGGCGAAACTATAAGGGTTCGTATTTGACTACGGAACCTTAAAAAAATAACATAGCACAAGCACACATTTTACAAATGATAAAAAAAATACAACGTGTACTTAAATTCGGACAATTAAATAAAATTTGGTATTTATTTTATGAATTGTGATACAAGTGCGAAGAGTTAATGTATAGAAAACTAAACGAATCCTTCTGTCGCAAAGATCTAGACGTTACTTGAACCAATGAAGCTAGTCCTCCTATTACAATATACCTAATTATGTACTTATTATGGTATCTAACTGACCCAAAGGTCTTTGAAAGTTTTAGTAACAAAAAATGTTTCGACGTTTACTTGTGTGAGGCTCGTTAGAAAGAGAATGTGAATAACTAGAGTAGGATAAATTATTTTATAGTTTAAAAGATATAAGAACCTATCCTACTCTATTTATTGCTTAAAATTACTTATTACTTAGGAATTTTTCAAAATTGATGAAAACAAACGAGATTTTAAGTCAAGTTTTTTTTTTTTTAATTTTGTTACCAAGTTTTTATTAACTTCCATTGGATCTCTTTCTAAATAAACTCTTACAGTTCAAAGGCCGCATCATTGTTATTCAAGTTTATTAACAATCTTACATGATGTCGATGCAACTACCAAATCCAACAAAGCGCATTTTCCGAATTTTCCTGCAAAACTTTCACAGTCTCGGTTTGATCACCATTTTTACAACAAGGACTTTGTTTTAGTCAAACAATTCAACATAAACTAGAACAGAAACAACAAAACGGTCGTCATAGCCGCATCGCTATTGCATCTCCGCTCACGCTCCTGACAGACAGCTACAAGGTGTAGACACTGCTCTGCAGTTGCGATGAATAAAGTGAGTGTTGACATCTAGTACACTAATACATATAAATAGCTGGTTTAGTCATTTTTCTTTAGTGAAAAATGCGTACTTAGCGATATCGATTCACATTCTTGTTGTGTACTACAAGCGCACAAGTGTTCTTGTGCGGTGCACAAGAATGGAATTCTTTGCCGCCATCTCTGTTTCCTGAGACCTACAATCTTGGAATTTTCAAGGCTAAAGTGAACTTCTAGATCGACGAGCTCCATCCTCGGCCACACAGTCGCTTAACATCAGGCTAGTTGATGGTCAAGCGTAGACTTGCTAAAAAAAATCAAATAAAAATTCAAAATGAGGGTAGGGTGGGAAGCCACAAGCCTTCCTATCACTGCAACCCTTCTACCTAACCCGGATCTATTTCAAAATCCATACAAATTATGAAAATTCTCGAGTTTCAAGCGCTGTAGTAGCGTACTACTACGGCGCGGACATGTTAGATTAAATTATTAACATGAAAGCAGTTATGAAAAAACTGATTGTTAGAAAACGTTATGAAAAAATTTTTTGCTGCCCAAGCGGGTCCCGTTTTCTCTAGACAAAAGCTTAAGACAAATCTTTTATAATTACAAAATTTGTAATCAAATAAACGAGTATAAGATTCATCCAGTGAGCCAGATGACTACACTATACATTTGACTAAAACATCAATAACAATACTTATCTTTTCAAAGGAAAGTTTATTTATAAAAAAGTTTTTTTTTTCCACCATGTGCCGGAGAGTGGCACAATTACTTGCTACCATTATTGTATTTATTTCTGTTTTTTTTTTACAACACATGTGCGCGTGCGCTTTACGTACCTATTTCAGTGGCTGTTAATGGAGGGTCGCTGAGTATGTTTTTGGAAAAAAAAAAAAATATTAAATTAGTAAATAAAAGTAGCTTATTATTATCTATTTAAACAATTATTTTTGACATTTAAAACATTCAAATAAAAGTAGCTATATTACAAGAAATAAATCATCGTCTAATGACGTCACTTTTATCTCTTTCTCTATCTATATACTTCAGCAAGTAATAGTCAGTACAATTAGTGCCAGTGCAAGAATAAACTGGATCTGGAAAAAAATACCGAGCGACAGATTGACTGAAGATAAAGTTTGTTGATTTAGAAAAAAAACAAATGGCGATGGCAATCAGCAATATTGGAATAGCAGAAAAAATTTAAGAGTCAAGTCCAGGTCATTGTTCATTGTTTGTCACTGAACGATGACCTGCTGGAGATGATTTAGCGATTCAGTTTGTATATTTATATTTATTATATATTATATTTACTCTGAAACTGTGAACCGCATGATAGTATGTGGCCCGCACCTTAAGGGCCTTCCAAATTTTGACAGGACACGGGTGTTTCAGCAGTTATCATTATAGCCGGCAAGGAATCAACACCTGTGTATCATCAATGTGGCTGCAATGAAGACACGGGCAGTATACACGCGAGATATGTGTTACCTGGACGAGTGATGTCCGTGTCTTTGTCGAGATAGCCCTCTCTTGCAAACGAGCATTGAAGTATCATATGATTTGTAAGGTAGGCATGTACTCATACCTAAAATAAAATATATCTAGGAGTTTAGGAGGCATATGGCTAATATGATTTAAAGGTGACTACAATAAATATGCGATTTCATGTTATAGAGGTCGAACTTTGAATAATAATTTAAAATGTAAATGTAGCTTGAATCGTATGAATTTACTTGCTTTAAAAATACCTTAGACATCCCATTATTCGTATCATATGCACATTTAAACTAAGTATTTGAGTACTTAAAATCATGAAAGGATCTAAAATATAAATTCTTAAACATTTTATAACATATTTGTGTGCGGGCCGCCGTTGATCACCTGTGCACCAGCACGAGTGTGTTAATTTGGTGTACCACCGCGACGATCACTGGCTCTCAAACTTTTACACCGCTTTCACTATAAATAGAAACGGAATTATTTTACAAATTACAAGTACCTACCTAAAATAAGGCAATGTTGGATATTTTTTTCATTGATGGGCCGAAGTTTGGCCATAAATGCCCAACACACTTGAACACCAAACCTGAAAATAAGGTAATTAGATGGGTTTTTTTTATTGATGGACATAAGTTTGACCATAACTTACATAACTAAACGTAGCCTTAAAAATTGCACAATTTCGTATGTAAAATGTGAGATAATTAATTTTCACATTTCATAACAAAATGATTTGTTATTTTAGAGTTTTTTTTTTAGTTATGATTACAAATTCACCTGATGGCAGTGTTTGTAATATATCAGTCTCAAAAATAAATGCAGATCTATAAAAAGCTCAAACTAAGACTTCAAAAAGGCTGGTTAAAAATACACAATGTTTATTCTTCATAGGATATTATCTACTATTATTTGTAGTACCTTTTTTTACAAGAACAGCTGAACCGATTTTGATGAAACAAAGCTAAGAACACTCTCGATAAAATTATCTTTCAAATAAAAAGATCTAGATCAAAACGGTCTATCTTTTTGACAGCTACGATCCACTTATAGACACACAGATACACTCGTCAAACTTATAACACCATTCTTTTTTTGGGCGAAGAATAAGAAATACAAAATACCAGCCTGTATTTTTTTTTTTTGATAGAAAAAAAACTTTTTATACATTTTTATACAGTCATATTTAAGGAATTTTATTGTGGTCCTGCCCCAGAGTAAGACACAATAAAAATGTTTGAAATTATCTATAGAAAAAGTTTGAGAAACCCAAACCGCAACAAGTGTAAGCATTTCTAACTCCTGTCCTAGATAAACTAACTCGTCCATTAATCATAATAGGTACTTGCAGCTGCCTCCGAGCTGTACGGCTATAGGTCAATAGTAGTACGCCACTCGTAAGGCCTTGGATTTAAATAACTTGCAGAAATGAGTAATTTTCGGCAAATGTGGCGAAATATCGGTGACTGGGATTTGTTTATATACATAAAATAAGACTGTAGCAAAGTCAAAATCTGTACCTATATTTGATGGAGTGAGCGAAACGAACAAAGTGCATCAAGTAGCAATATTTCCTTTCCTCTGTCCGGATGTTTATTGATAGCTGTTTGTGTAGGAGTCATATTTTTCAACCAATCTTTTCGAAACTGTATACAGCAGGCTTAGACAAGTGGCAAACGTTTCTACATATTTCTACAAACGCTTACGCTTCGAAATGCTAAGAAACTGTGACGTGCCGTCACGTGACATTTCGTTAGATAATGTCAATCCCATACATTTTCAACCGACTTCCAAAAAGGAGGAGGTGGACCGATTTTGATAATTGTTTTTTTATTTGAAAGCTTGTGCTTCCCATGTTGGCCCAGTTCTGACAATGACACCCATGTAAAGTCGGTTGCTTTAGTTTTTTAAACTATAATTATGTGTTGAGATTTGTCAAACTGTTGTTTTGAGAGGTACATAGCACCCCTTCTAAACCTTTAAATGTTTATATCCCGGAAGTTTACTGACCGATTAAAATATATTTTTAGTATATGTATTACATTTTTTATGTTATAAATTAAAAATATTATTACAACATAGTAAAATTCATGCATATTCCCCATTATAATGCAGTTTCTACTATTCCACAAAACCTGTGATCAGCATTATGATATTTTTGCAGTATTACATGCTGACATGTCCCATTTAATACCTATCATTAATTGCAATAGTGAACAACTTGTGTTATTTATTGGCCATCCCAGGCACACGTGTCGTCCATAAGTGCATACAAGATCGTAAAACGATGAAACAAATAATCTCGCTCGTATGCGCATGCGCCTGCTCTTATGCTTACTTCGACTCTTTTTATGAGGAGTTGTAATGACTTTTTGGAATATTGCCTTGTATGGTTTTATTAAAGACATCCTGTATCATGAATAAATTATAGTTTAAAAATTATGAATAAACCGATTTCAAAATACGCAATACAATACATGCGACTTGTTGTTCACTTTTCTACAGGCACTTGGATGATATTTTACCAGTTATTTTATTATAAAAGTCAAAGTACTGCATCGATTTTGATAAAATTTGTATGGAACCACCTTTGAAGTATGACCTACCAAATACAAAAGAATCATCAAAATTAATGAACAATTGGCTGAGTAATAGGTGAACAAACATAAAAAAAAAAGACTGAACTGATTGCCTCCTTGTTTTTAGAAGTCAGTTAAAAATTAGATTTAATCTTAGGATAACGAGCGTATTACATTGCATATAATATATGTATGTGGGTATGTATATATGTTTCTATACGATCACCTACAGCCTAACGACCAATAGTAACCATTAATAACTTGACCAATTTGTTGTGCGAGGTGTCGTTAGATTCGTTTTTATTTCCCGAGTTACAATGTTCATTTAAATACCATTGCAATGCAATGACTTTGCATATTCTTTCTAGCGAAAACGCAAACTCAACAGCATATCAAGCGTAACGCAAGCGTACTTATACTACAATATCTACAAAAATCACTCATTTACAGTTAGGTTTTTTATATTCTTTCTAATATACCTAGCCACTTGTTTGTTATAAAAGTACAATTTTAGAAAACTCAAAAACCCCCAACAAAAAAACAACATCTGAACCTATTTTAATGATACAAAACTAAGAACACTCTCAAGGAAATCTTCTTTCAAATAAAAAAAACGACTTTTACAACATATTTGGTTTAACTTTTTTTATGAAAACTGAGATATTTTTTTCTTTCTGCAGCAAGATGCTATGGATCTGCTTATATGGTTTTAATTTCAATTCGATACCTTCACGCGTTGCCGTGATAAAGGTCTTGACACCCGGACGGACGGTCAGACGGACAGACGGACAACAAAGTGATCATATAAGGGTTCGGTTTTTTCCTTTTTAGGTACGGAACCCTATCGAACTTTCTAAATCAAAATCAGTTCATCCATTTGAGAGCTACGATGCCACAGACAGACACACAAATATACAGATACATACGTCAAACTCCCCTCTTTTTTGGGTCGAGGGTTAAAAATATGAATTATCTACCAATTACCATCTTCGTACTCCATCCTCGTTCACTTGACTTTCAACCCTCCACGTGTCCTTATTGACAATGTGTTAAAAGTTTGTTCACCCAATAATCTTCACCCGCTGATATTGATAAGCAACACTGTATTGTATCTGCTCACTTTGTGTCGCTAACTCCGGGTCAGCTCGAGTTTAGGTTTTCTAGATTATTCTATATCCAAGGTCACATGACGGGACCTTTTGCTCTTAGTATAGCCATGAATGTCTTATCCTATACTTTTAAGGAGAAATTATTATACTTGTATATAATATATATATAGGATCACGGAAACGGCTCCAATGATTTTGATGAATTTGGCATGTGGTAAAGAAGATTACAGCTGTGCTACAGCTTTTTACTATTGCTTGGAAATGTGAAAAAATCATGACAGTAGCATTTTGAGAGTAGCAGTTACTATATGCTGGTCTGGAAGACTGTAATAAAAAGGAAAACATATAATGTAATAGTCAGTTCAAGGACTGGCGCGTATCTGGCCCAACGCATAAGTATTGCCATTCAACGTGGCAATGCGGCTAGCATGCTGGGTACGCTGCTAACTGGTAGTGGGTTTGAGCATTTGGATTATCTTTAGGCCTTTATCGGTCTGGGGTAATCGATATGCTTTTTGTGTAGTAGTTTAGTTATCTGAGTTTGTATATTGTTGTGTTGTAGTTAATAAAGGCACTTGCCCGTAAAAAAAGGACTATCCACATCATCTAACCTACTAATCAAGTAATCACGCTTCAAACGGACTTTTTGATGCTTTGCCTACCGCGTAAGAGACCGTTATATTACGTATTTAGTTGCATTTATAACGGAATTAAAAGTAAAATTATCACCACTCCGTAGGCTTTAGAAGTTAAGGAATAATAGTTTGATTGATTGATTTTAAAACATGTATTGTTTAAGAATAATTTTTGATTATAATTGTAATTGGTCTTTTTCCGCTTTTATCTCAATAAACGAAATTTACATTTAAATGGTCGATCAACTCAAAAAATTTACTTATGTATACTATTATGTACTTATAAAAGTAATCATGAAGATTTCGTAAAAATAGTATATTCGTAGTCAACAATTCGTATTAAACTAAAAACACTGTTTTAAGTATACATATTGTATGGTGTAAATACAGAACCCTTCATTTCGATTATTTTGACACGCACATTCTCCATTTAGAAACTTAGTTTTTAACATTTTTCCCTTTCATGATTTTTTTACCCCAACAATGCAGTATAATACGTTACTATGCAATTATGAATATTACAAAAGAATGCATTATTAAATCGTATTCTATTCAAATATATTGATTTGTACTGATCACAGAATTCATGGCCCTATTTACATATGGGTACTGATCATGAAATATATCCGTAGAAGTAAACAGATGGGTGACCGGCGCAGGCAGCAACGGCTACGAGCGGCTACGCACGCTACAGCGCTACGTTTCGTAGCCAGGATACGATTTGACAATTTAGCTTATAGTCTACCTACGGCATAGAAAAAAGTTGCCTTCTTTTTTCTATGGTCTACGGTTACGCATGTACATTTTTTTAAATAAGTCTAGTAAAATTGTTTATCACGAAAAAGTTCGTTGGATGTTACGAAAAAATTTTATTTTTATTTTTACGAGAGATGTATTATTATTATTACAAAGAAGTATAAGTCTATAACACTCAGGAAGTGACGACGAATCTTACGACACCTCGCACATCAAAATCGAACAATCTGTTTAGGCTGTAAGCGCTCATATAGAAACATATATACATACCCACATACGTACATACATTCCAAAAACATAACCCTCCTTCGTAAAAAAAACAATAAACTTCTATAAAATGTAGTAAAGGGTGACAAAAAGGCGCGTCATATGAGTTAACGACGTCGTCAGCGAGTTTTTGTCTCACCTTCGTGTTTTTTGTCTCGTTTTTTTTGTGACGTACTTTTCGATAGTTTTTACGCGTAGTTAATGTGATAAGTAACGTTAAAAAAATGGTACTTACTTAACATTTAAGACTAATTAGAAGTGCGCAGTCGTCCCAATACATCGCGTATCTTAACAGATTTCCAAAAAGAAGGAGGTTCTCAATTCGACTGTATGTTTTTAACACGCTTTTAGGTCGACCTGTATGTAACTAACTGTGTAATGAAATCTAAGGTAACTAATTTAACCATCTTCCAAGGATCGTAGCATCATGAAAATTGGCAGCTGTATGTAGTTCTGATGACAATACAATAATATGGTACTGTCGAACTGAGCTGATGATGGAGCCGGAAGATATGAACTAGAACTTCATGATGGAACATCGTATCATAGCTGTGTTTGGATTTGTTAGAAAAGTCTTGTAATGAACTTTGGCCACAATAATTTGTAGCGTATTTTTTAGTTTTTTAAACTAAATTTTTTGTAATTTATTTATATGTTTGTTCAGCGATTACTCCGCCAATTATGAATTGTTTTTAATGATTGTATGTATTATAAGTATGTATTATGTATTATTATATTTTATGTATTTACGGAAAAAAAATTATATATGTATTCTATCAACCATGTAGTTTCCATAGTACAAGCTTTGCTTAGTTTGGGCTAGATGGCGTTGTGTGAAATGTCCTCCAATATTTATTTATTTTTATTTTATTATTTTTTTGTTTAGTAGGTAAAACCTCAGAGGTGGTCCCATATAAAATCGGTTCAGTATTTTGGTTTTTATAACAAAATATCTGAAATAATATCGTCCAAGTAAACGAATTGCGCAGATTGAAGTCGTTTTTTACTCAGTTTTTTTAACTATTCAACAAAGCGAGCTAAGCGTCTCTGCATCAACTGGTCAAAAAAAATTACAATGGTAGTTGTATTTTAGCTACTTTTTTTTTATGATATTTAATTTGTTATTGGGAATTGATATTTTAATCATTATTTTTGGCTATTTTGTCAGTTTTTTTTACACAAATTTAAAAAACTTAAGACATATGGGCAAAATTAATTTGTATTAGTTTGCTACGATAGTAAGCCCTTATCTTCGTCTCGGGCTTACATTCATATACTTGTTTGTAAAAATCAACTTACCGCACTTTTATTACAAATAATTATAAAAGCGATATAATTCTATTACCTACCAATAGAACAGTTTGGCGCCATAACATGTTTTAAACTTTCTTACTTACCAATATCACTAAAATCTACAGTCAAAGCAAATTCAACTCTATTACTCCACTTATAAACTCTATTTACAGTTTTTAGCAAGGTTGCCACCTGAAAACCACATGTTACATACAAAGAGGTTGAATAACTAGAAGGTACAAACAAAGCAAGTGCGATCTATGACGCGTTCGTTTCTTGTGTGAGAGGCGAAGTAAATTTTTTTACATATCCAATGTAAAATATGTTCGGAAAGCACTTACTTATTTTTACGAAATCTTATGAAAGCATTAGTCAGTAGTTTACTAATTTCGCTGGCTATATTGCGAATAATTAATTTCTTATAAAAATATTGGTAGATTTAATATCATATATATCTATATCATAACGGCACATTTTATTTATTATAAAACTTTATCCTTTTTTGCTAGCAATACGCAGATTGCTGTGTGTCACTCAGAAATAAGCATACGGTAATTTTCAAAATTTTCCATAAGCACAAAATTTTCTCTTGATGTTCTGTATAAATACTTACTATACGGTTTTTCCCGTTTTACCCGATTGCGGAAAAAAATAGTACTTTTAAGTTGCATGTACCTACAACGCTTGTATGTGTGTCTGTATATGTGGTTGTGCATGTTATTTCGTACAGCCTAAATGGCAAGACCGATTTCGAAGTGCGAGGCATCGTTAGATTTGTCTTCCCAAGTATAATAGGGCACATTTTTGTAATAATAATTAACGAGGTTCGCAAAAAAAATGTTCTGCTGCATAACCCTCTATGATAAATTAATGTCATTACAAGAATGATATTAAAGAATGCATATATATACATTCTCGCCTAAAAGGTACACTCAAAATTCGTTCGTATGCAGACAAATAATTAGTATTTATTTATAGATACTTGTCCACTCAATTTTCTCTGCCGCATCCAGTGTCTCTACGTCATCGCTCCTTAAGGAGCTTATCCCAGTCGCAGTCCACGTCCCGTGTCATTCCCGTGACGTACTCCGTGACTTGAGGTCGTATATGCTATGTGGGTTGCTATGTGTCAAACTGACAGTTCCCGCCTTCTGTGACGTTCCTCGTTTTTGTGTCGTGTTACGTTTTGGCGGTAAGTTGATTTTTAATTTACTTTTTTTTTATCAGCCCTGTTTGTAAAAACATGTCCCACTGCTGGGCGCGGGACATCTTCTCATTGTGAAAAGGGTAAGGCCATTTACTTTATCGAATCTAAATCTCAATGAATGTCGAATCGTTTAAGATTTTTATTATTATTTTAGGCAAGTATGGGACTTGGTTAAAATAATAATAATAACGTTGGGCAAAAGCCTCTCGTATCCTTTCATTTTAATGTCTATTATATCAGAGTTTTTACTTTTTCATATGGGAATATAAACTTTCTAAATACAAATTATTTTTACTTGATTTTATTTTAAATTTGGAGTGAACAAAATGTATTTGCTTCACCATGATACTTAATTAAAAATAATTATATGTAATTCAAAAACTCAAATAAACGAAAATTCGTTTACTTAAATTTATGTGAGACCACCTCTGAAGTATGGCCTATCAAATAAAAAAAGAATCATCAAAATCAATTCATAATTGGCGGAGTAATAGCGTAAAAATATTACTGTCGAATTGAGAACCCTCCCCCTTTTCGGAAGCTGGTTAATAATTTATACACGAAGATTGCCCATAACTAAATCAACATCATCGTCAGCAAGTAGCCTGTAGCCCACTACTGGGTACCCAACCCAATCCTCTTTTATCTAATTATATTATTATTTACGTACGTAAATATTTTTAAAAGAATGATATGATATATTTTAAGTCAATGTGATAATAAGATTCAGAATGCATTAATACCTTTTTTCATCCGACTTCAAAAAAGGAGGAGGTTCTCAATTCGACTGTTTTTTATGTTTGTTACCTCATAACTTTCGACTGAGTGAACGATTTTGAAAACTATTTTTATAATTGAAAGCTGGTGCTTCCCTTGTAGTCCCATTTCAGTTTGGTCCAGTTCTGACAATGGTATCCATGAGAAGTCGGTTGCTCAGTTTTTTTTTAACTATAATTATTATCGTACTTACGTTTTAACTATAATTATTATCGTACCTTGATCAAAACAATATTATAACTATATTAAAGAAAAACAAAATACCCGGTTTTTGCAGTATAACTTACGATTTTATTACGCTTGACACGCTGTTGAGTGTGCATATATATACATACATACACTCGAAAAACATAACATCAGACTTATTATTTACCTATAAATTCTTTTTGGCAAGCCCTGCCAGCCCTTTAGTCGATTTTTCTTTCCATCAGCAAAATGTGATTTCAAATGAGCCTGACGTTTGTATATTTTTTAATTAAAAATTCAAAGAGGTTTTTTTACCACTTATGAATGTAATTAACGAAACCAGTCAGTGACCATCAGTAGCGAACTGACTGTATTAGAACCTTTTTTATTTGGCAGACTTTTTACACTATAGTTCCTGAGGCTATTAACCAAATTTAATGGTTATTCACCCATAAAAGAAAAAAATAATGTAAGAAATAACTTCTTATAGTTTTATCTTTCAAAATGTTCAAAAATTCACCAAACCCACATACACATATTCTTGTAGAAACAATATACTTTGCACTACTTTATCTAATGATTCGATAAATAAGTACCTAATTGAAGGATCTAGAACAAAAACTACACAATAAAAAAAAGGGATGTAGACATTCCCAAAAATCAAACCCAACAAAATCTAAATATGCAAAAATCGTAATCACGGATAAGTTAGGTACTATTTATAAAAAAAAGAGTTTCTTATTCTAATAATGACTACAGCAGATGTGTATTTCAAATTATTAATTAAACTAACAAAAAGAACCGTAACACTTCCTCGGATCAGAAAAAAAAGCATATAGGCAGCAAGACTAACACGTGTCTCCTAACGATTAAATTTATAATTCGCAGATGCGGCTGATGAAACTTTAGAAAGTTTATTTTCATAATAATAGCAAGAGCCACATGCGCGAAACTAAGCTGTAAACAACACATGGACATTACAGACACCTCTTAAAGATTACTGAACTTTGTAAGGTAAATGAACCTAACAATATGGCAGAATATGATATCATACCTTGCTACGACGATGAGGAGATGTTTGGAGACAGAAAAAACAATGTCACAGACCTACACGCTTACTATATGACGCAATTTAATCTAGAGTTAGAAAATAGCAATAAGAAAAAAAGTGATAGCTTCAAATATGGCGCTGAAGAAAGCTTTGATTTTGAAGTACTAAATAATTGGAATTGTAACACAAGTACAGATGCAGATTTTGGAATAATAGATGAAGTTATCGACAGCAACATCAACGATCAAAACATAAAAGAAGTTTTATTAGATTTGGATAGTATCGATTTCGATGAAAAAATTTATAAGACAGATAATTGTAAAACGCAAACTAAAACGTACGAAAGCAACGATTATATCGATGATGAATCATTAATAGACGAGCTTTGCCGCGAAGACGAATCAAGACTTACTCCTGACGGATTCAAAGAAGAATATCTAAATACAAACATAATGGAGAAAAATCTGCTACCGTCTATAGATACAGTATTTTCCAAACGTCATAACTTCAACTACGAAGAAAATCATGCTCCAGATTATAATAACGTTAACACGCAATCTAATGTTCAGATAAACAGTATAGAACACTACAGTTATCCAAACAATATTCTGTACAATTTGGATAACAACAACCGATATATTTTACCCGATACACCGACAAGTTGTTCTGAATTCAGCTTTGATAAGAATGAAAGAAAAGTTTCCGTCTCAGAATCTATTGAAAGCGATGTACATAGTTCATACTACGACGAAAACTCGGAAAATTTCGACGAAGATGAACTTTTTGTAAATTTGGATGATTTTGGTATACATTTGGAATGTGATAATGAAAACTCGACAAATTCCCATGACAGTGTGAGTAAAAGCAATCAGCATCAAAGAAAGACAGAAAAAGATAAAAATCAAGGTGAGATAATTAATGAGCATTCTGAAATTAAACTTTTAAAAGTTTCATATTAATGGTCTTTTTTCTAAACTAATGTATGTTTTTAGGTGAACGACTATGTCTATGGGAGCAGTGCTACGAAAAATATCCCAATCAAAGCACTTTGGTCGAGCATATTGAAAGAGCGCATGTTAACACATACAAAGGCAAGTAGTTTTTTACAATCCATCCGCTACAAATAAAGGAATGTTGTATTATTTGCAATCAATTTTGCATAAATTTTTAATCAACAATATTTTCTGATGAAATTTGTAATTAAAATATAATTGTATCTAATACAGGTGATGAATTCAGCTGTCTATGGCGAGACTGCGCCCGCGCAAGAAGACCTTTCAACGCAAGATACAAACTCCTGATTCACATGAGAGTACATTCCGGACATAAGCCTAATCGTTGCCATGTAAGTAACATAATATGCATGAAATCATAAGTTATTTTTTATAGAAGCCAGTCCTCTTGAATCTATTCTTAAATTTCATTTTGATCGTTTAGGAGTGTGACGCAGACCTCAAGTGGTTACAAATATAGCTGATTAAATCGGTTCTTACCCAGCGTTAACGTCCTGAGAGCACCTGGGTGCTTTATGTTATAAAAGAGTATTTAGTGATGCCATGATATATATTCTGGTTTGTCTAATTTTATTTGTCTAATTATTATTATTTTTACTAGCTACATAGCGGAAAGGAGAATAAAAATAAAGTTGTATACAGTAAAAAATATGAATTTATATATTATTAAATTCTTCAAATTTACCTAGCTTATTCTTATTTACCTACCTCTAACTTCATAACTTCCCCAGCACCCAGGCTGCGGCAAAGCGTTCTCTCGCCTGGAGAACCTGAAGATCCACGTCCGCTCCCACACCGGGGAGAGACCGTACGCATGTCCCGCGCCGCATTGCAGGAAGGCCTTCTCCAACTCTTCAGACAGGGCCAAGCATCAGCGCACGCATTTCAATGCGGTAAGTTTATATAGGTATTATAAGCTAAATAAGTCCCTCAAGTCGAAAGTTTACAACCAGTGTGTGTTACCAGTGATGACATACGGCACTGAAACGTGGTCCCTAACTATGGGCCATACAAGGAAGCTCAAGGTCACCCAACGAGCTATGGAGAGGGCTATGCTCGGAGTCTCTCTACGAGATCGAATCAGAAATGGAGAGATACGTTGACGTACAAAAATCACCGATATAGCACAGCGGATTAGCAGGTTGAAGTGGCAGTGGGCAGGGCACATAGCACGTAGAACTGATGGCCGATGGAGCCGAAAGGTTCTCGAGTGGAGACCACGTACCGGCAAGCGCAGCGTAGGAAGACCAGGCACGATATGGACAGATGACCTCATACAAGTGGCGGGAAGACGCTGGATGCAAGCCGCTTCCAATCGGTATTTTTGGAAATCCAAGGGGGAGGCCTATGTCCAGCAGTGGACTTCTTATGGCTGAGATGATGATGATGATGAAGCTAAATAACCTTCATCTATACAAATATACGTTTAGAAAAATCAAAAATTCTCGGAAAAAATAACTAAACATTATCGATGAAATCTTCTTTTAAATAAAACAAAACTAGACCAAAATCGGTCCATCCGTTTGGGAGCTATGATGCTACAGGCAGACACAGATCGCCCTATCCGTAGAAGACAGCCACAGTGGCCGTTAGGGCTTTTTGTTTTTATTGCATTTTTGAGTTCTAATAATGCATTTGCATCTATACACATCGAAAGAAAATTAAAAAACCCTTAATTAGCCTTAAAACAAACAGTTTTTAAAAAAATTGGCAAAGAGGCACATAACAATACTGTCCGTCGAATAGAGCCACTAACGCCACTGCATCTGATTTTTGCTGTCGCAAACAGCCACAAACGCCTGCACAGCCTTATTCCACGTTAAAATTGCTGCGTGAGAATCGCGACTGACGAAGAAAAAGGTCGTAACGTCTATTAGATTCAAGTGTGCACCGCAATTTTGCCGCGGAAAAGAGCCACAATGGCGATTAAATTAACGTGAACGTGATAAAATTCCGCAGAAAACAGCCGTTAGGGACAAAATATGTATAAAACCGTGTATAAAAATAAATTAAAACAATATCATCAACTGCCTGTTGTGTCATATATTAATTTAGATTACAAAAAAATATAAGAAGTTTTAGAGATAATCAGAAAAGCCTCCTCCTGAAAACTAGGGTCTTGTAATTGTGGCTGTCTTCGACGGATACGACGAGATATACACGTCAAACTTATAACACCCCTCTTTTTAGAGTCGGGTTTAAAAATTTGAAACATAGATAATATACACGAATGAACAATTTGTTAGATAACGTGGTAAAGCTGCTGCAGTCATCATAATTCATAATAATATATTTATAACAATTGTTACAAGTCAAAAACAAATTATCTTAAGACCTCCATGTATGTCTGGGATATTACATTTTTTGTATAGTTAGAAAATGTTTATATTTAGATAATAAACCTACCGTTTTTTTCTAAATAAGTAAAATTAATTAGTAATTTCTTCCGCAGAGACCATACGCCTGCGGTGCTATCGGTTGTGGAAAACGTTACACCGATCCCTCTTCTTTACGAAAACATGTCAAAACCCACCCACATATGGCCATGGTACCTCGCACCTGCATCCCCCCTACCAGACCTATGAGAAGACAGGAGGAGCAGTCTGTTCCGAGCTCTCCCGCCAAACTGGCTACTTTGCGGTGTATCAGGGATAAACTAACTGTACCAAAACTGCAGGGGTTATAAGTGTTACAGAGGTATATGCAGAGGTTGTAAGAAGTTTGTATGTGAGTGAGAAACGATAAAGTTTAATAAACTGAAAAAAACTTCAGAAAGTGAAAGGTCTATAATCAAATGCTGTAACCAAATTATGGAAAAATATTCTGGTAGCAATTAAAAAAAAATTCGTTGTCTATAAAGTCGGTTTACGGAAAATAGTTTAACGTGACAACGTCATAACAAAACATTGATGAAATGCAAACGTTACAATGAACGTAACGGGACAATGAGTCATCCTTTTTCGAGCGCGCAGCCGGCGTTCATCGATTTATTAGACGTTGTCACGTCAAAAATCTCTCTTAGCATGTTACTAATACTAGGAAGTTTTACTCCAAATTTTATTTACTGTAATACATGTCTACATTGATGACGTCAGATGGAAACATAGATTATAATTTTAAGTACTTTTATATTCTTATCTATTCCGATCGTGCAGAAGCATTTGATTGTGATTTGTTTTCATTTGAAGAAAGTTTTCTATCGCAATGTCAGGTGTAGCGCAGGGAAATATGTCAGGACCAATATGTTTTGTATAGTTACTTTGTTTACATATTATAGGGTAAGATTGATTGTTAAGTATAATATTAAAATATACTGATTTGGAGGTGATTGTAGCTCAGTGTTTAGTTAAGTTGAAAACAGTGCTCAATTAAAGACTGAAAGGACGAAAATCGGCTCAAATTATGTAGTTCCATTAGTTTTATTCTTTTCTTTGTTTTAAGAAACTTGTGTTAAAAACACAAGTTAAATCTATAGCGTAGACCAAAGATAGGTAAAATATACTTAAAAACTTAAGATTAATGTTTAATTTTTAAATGGATCTCTTGTTAAAGACATGATTTTGTACTTAGTTTGTAAGAGTATGTTCCAAATACACCTACTGTTGCTCAATTATTAAGTAGATTTAGGTACTTAATTTTATAGCATTAAGGTGAGAGCACTAGAAAGATATAACTTACGAAAGATATAGCTAACGACAGTATTGAAAGTTATATCATCAAATTCAATTGAAAATACCTTAACTTTTTTTATATCAATTGGCAGCGTTCTATGGAGATGTGTATTCAAACAGCCCCTTATGATAATGAGTTCGCTTTTGACTCACGAATTATCCCAATTTTGAAGTCATTTATTTTGGTAACTATTCAGCATAAGCCCATAAATAAATAAATGTAAAGTGTAATAAGTGTAAATTTTCACTAATAATAAACGTCTATAATAGATTTATTTGATATGATACAATAGTACATTATGATACAAGTGTGCTAAGTTGGTCATTACAGTCGAGGCGGAATTGCAGCCCGAGCCGAAGGCGACGGCGTAATAATAGAGCCGAGAGTGTAAGTGTTACACTCTCGGCTCTATTACGCCCTGGCCTTGGATCGGGCTGCGATTCCGCCTCGACTGTAATGAGCAACTTAGCACACTTGTATCATAATGTACTATTATCAAACACAAAATTAAATATTACACCGCGTCTACACACATGTCATGACTTGTCATGACACAAATAATGTTCATTGTAATAGTATTCTTACGATGAGTATTTGAAATAAGTACAATCAACATATTTGTATAACAAATATATGTGGTAAAACAAAAACAAAATAACCGAATGCATAAGAACGACTATTACGGTATCAAAAACTATAAAATACAACCATTTGAATAAGTACATTGATTGCTAATTTATCATTCCTAATTAAATTTAAACATATTATGACTTATATATATATTTTAAAAATCTCTTTTATTATCTTCCTTTTGATATGATACTCGATAGGTTTGATTACAAAAATATTAACGATTTAGAATATAGCGCCAAAAGTCCGCCATTTTGTTTTTTTAAGCACCTATGCAAGGGATACTTGATTTTTTATATTTAAGGGATACTTGGGTTTTTGAGATGAATCTAACGATATCTAACCTGTCGAAATCCTTCTAGCCGCGTGAAAAATACGAAGATAATAAAGAAATTTACAAACATACAAGATATAAATATAATATAATATAATATATATATAAAAATATTACCCTTCCATGGCAATCGGGTAAAAAACGTAGTCGGTTACGAATCCTACCAGCCGGAGCGGGATTCGTAAAGGTCTTAGCTGGTCTTAGCATCACGTTTTTAATTAAATGAAACTTGACTATGGAACATCCTTAAATTTTATGAAATAGATGAAAAATTTGAAAAGAAATCCATCTCTTTAGGACAATTTTTTTACTGTCATTAATTTGCTGTCAGTTTTATACATATACCATTAAATTTAAAAAAAAAATACTTCTTGTACAAAATATTGTCTAATAAATAATGTAGATATATATTGCTTAAATAAATGTACAAATAGATGCTTTCCAAAGAATCTCGTACTAGGAATATTAAGATTTTTTTCCATTGAGATCTCTTTTTTGCTCATTATAGTTTTGTTGGAGATGTCTGAACATCTTTAGACATTTTTATTATCTACTTTTAGTTTTATGACAGTTGCTGTCGTTAATATTAATTAGACATTAAAAAAATTTATATTTTAAAAGTATGTGTTTTTGTTTCATTTCTTTTGCAATCTTACTAACTTCTTAACTCATCATCATCATCTCAGCCATAAGAAGTCCACTGTTGGACATAGGCCTCCCCCATGGATTTCCAAAAAGACCGATTGGAAGCGGCTTGCATCCAGCGTCTTCCCGCCACTTGTATGAGGTCGTCTGTCCATCTCGTGGCTGGTCTTCCTACGCTGCGCTTGCCGGTACGTGGTCTCCACTCGAGAACCTTTCGGCCCCATCGGCCATCAGTTCTGCGTGCTATGTGCCCTGCCCACTGCCACTTCAACTTGCTAATCCGCTGTGCTATATCGGTGACTTTTGTACGTCTACGTATCTCTTCATTTCTGATTCGATCTCGTAGAGAGACTCCGAGCATAGCCCTCTCCATAGCTCGTTGCGTGACCTTGAGCTTCCTTATAAGGCCCATAGTTAGGGACCACGTTTCAGTGCCGTATGTCATCACTGGTAACACACACTGGTTGTAAACTTTCGACTTGAGGGACTGGGGAATATTGGACGAGAAGACGCTTTTAAGTTTCCCGAACGCTGCCCAGCCGAGTTGGATACGACGATTGACCTCCCTCGTAAAGTTGGACCTGCCTAATCGGACCGTCTGTCCTAGGTAGACGTAATCGTCAACAACTTCAAGAGTGAAGTTCCCCACAGATATTGGGGTGGGCACTACATGGGCGTTCGACATAACCTTCGTTTTGTCCATGTTCATTTTGAGGCCCACCCGTTGGGAAACTCTATTGAGGTCTTCGAGCATCGTACTGAGCTCTTCCATCGACTTTGCCATGACTACTATATCGTCGGCAAACCGAAGGTGAGTGATGTACTCGCCATTAATATTAATGCCGAGCCCTTTCCATTCCAGAAGCTTATAGGCATCTTCCAAACCGGCGGTAAACAGTTTTGGAGAGACAACGTCTCCCTGCCTCACGCCTCTTTTCAATGAAATTGCCTCTGAGTTCTGGTCTTGTACTCGGACTGACATGGTGGCGTTGTTGTACAAGCACTTCAGCACTTCGACATACCGATAGTCAATACGGCATCGCTGGAGAGCCTCAAGCACCGCCCAGGTCTCGATCGAATCAAAGGCTTTCTCATAGTCCACAAACGCTAAGCAAAGGGGCAAGTTATACTCTTCGGTCTTCTGTATCACTTGCCGCAGCGTATGGATGTGGTCTATGGTACTATAGCCTTTTCGGAAACCGGCTTGTTCGGGAGGCTGGAAGTCATCAAACCTGCGTTCAAGACGATTCGTGATGACCCTTGAAAACAGCTTATAGGCATGGCTCAGAAGCGAGATGGGTCTGTAGTTCTTCAGCAAAGTGTTGTCTCCTTTTTTGAAGAACAGAGCCACCACGCTTCTGTTCCATGCTTCTGGCGTTGTACCTTCAAGCACGACGGAATTGAAGAGCCTCTGAAGGACTTTCAGTACCGGTGTTCCACCCGCTTTCAGTAGCTCTGATGTAATTCCGTCGTCGCCCGGTGCCTTGTTGTTCTTGAGCTGTTTCAAGGCCATCAACACTTCTTAACTATAATATTATAAAAGCGAATGCAACTCTGTCTGTTTATCTGTTTGTTATCTCATCGTTGCCGTCACGCACGACCAAACGGCTAGACCGCTTGTAATGAAATTTAGTAGAGAGTTGGCCGAGAACCAGGAGACGGACATAGGCTCTATTTTATCATAATCGTCACTGTACATCATCACCATCGGTTAACATCACTAAGCAGGTGAAACCGCTAGGCGCAGCTAGTCTTTACTTCATTACTAATACTATAAAAGCGAAAGTAACTCTGTCTGTCTGTTTGTTACCTTCCAAGTCTAATTAGCTGAACCGATTATTATGAAGTTTGGTCCAGATATAGCTGAGAATTTGGAGAAGGCCATAGGTACCATCACCGTTTTTCATCAGTACACTAGTAAAGCCGCGGGCCACATCTTGTTTGAAATAAACGAAATGTCCTTGCCATCGATATTTCGACAAATTCTACTGGTCTGGGATTTGGCCCGTATGTAATTTTGATGATCATCCAATATGGTACCATGGATGGAACTCAAATGATGGAGCCGGGAAATTCACACTAGACTTGGAATGGCATAAAGTAGATTTTTCTAGATAAAAAGAAATAACTAAATCAATATATGTAGTCATTGTAAGAGTTTTTCATTTGTCACATGTAATGACAGAGTTGTGACGAGGGAGAAAAAGATAGACCTTTACATTCCCAAATGACAAAAATGGTCCTATCGAGTTTGGACTTTTTCAACCGACTTCAAAAAAGGAGGAGGTTCTCAATTCGACTGTATGTTTTTAAATGCTTGTTACCTCATAACTTTCTTTAAATAGGTGAACCTATTTTGATGATCTTTTTTTTATTTGAAAGCTGGTGCTTCCCGTTTGCTCCCATTTCAATTTGGTCCAGTTCTGACAATAGCATCCATGAGAAGTCGGTTGCTTCAGTTTTTTAAACTATAATTATTTAATTATCATACTCTTAGGTATCTAAGCATTCCTGAGTGCATAATTTAGATTTATATTTTTTTTTATCTAATATACGAGTATTTTAATTAGCAGAGCGAGCGAATCGAGCTAATTATGTGAGTATCAACTAGCAAAATTTTCTTTCATTTATCCGGATGTTTGTTTGTTAATTTCTTTGGATGTTGATACAGGTCGCATTTTTCACACAAACCTCACTGTTATAATACAATTTTGCTTCAAAGCCAAGGCGCCATCATTTCTTGATGGATATTCGAAAGACCAGAACGAAACGCTTTAAGTAATTCTACTTTCATCATGCGAACTATTGAATTGTGGAATACTTTTCCTGATCGAGTCTCTCTCGATAGATGTAAGCTAGGTGTCTTTAAATAGTCAATGAATGTGTTACTTCTGCTTGCCTAGAAGTAACGATTAACTCGCGATTCATCGTAGACCGCAATATTAGGAGAGTTGGCGGTCAAGAGAAACCTATCATGTAGTTGTATAATAATAGTTCAAAAAAATAGACAAAAACTACTTATAAATGCGCAATTTGTTTACTTGGATTACATATTTTTCCAGTCATTTTGTTATAAAAAACCAAACTACTGAACCGTTTTTGATAAAATTTATATGGGACCACTTCTGAATTATGACCTACCAATCAAAAAAGAATCATCAAAATCAATTCATAATTGGCGAAGTAGTTTGAGGGAAATACACAATACACCCCAAGGGGGATGTAAGTGAAGGACTCGCCGTATTCCACTTCAAATTAAAATTAAAACGTCAGGTGAGCTATGGTCAAATGCCTGGCCTGTCAATTATGAAAAAGGTAGCTTATCAAACGTTTCCTATCACACATTAGCATTGACTTACTTCAAGCAGGAATAGTGTCAAATCAACAAAATGCAACTAAGTATGGTATCTAAGGGTCTAAGCTAGGGTCAAATAGGACACGTGTAGCCCAGCCTGGGGTATATAAGCCCGGGCATTAACTGGAAAAGTCAGAAGTGTTCTGGCGAACTTCTCTGACAACCACTGGCGCATTGACAAGGCTCTGACATGAGGTTCTTCGTCCTGACGGCGATTATCGGTAAGTTTTATTTCCGTAAGATATTCATTTTCTAAATTTTTCAGCCGCACCGTCGCTTACCATCATCCGAGTTAGTTGCTCAAACGTAGATGTATTTAGTATTAAAAAATCTATTTCCATTAAGTACATCGGTTTCAAATTGCTTTTAAAAATTTGGTGTTCTCTAAAATCATCTATTTTCCTAGTTGTTTTCTTGTAATTTTTATTGATTTGAAAATTATTTAAAAAAATCTTGTCGGTTAGAACAATATTGTCTGAAAAACAATTACTGCCTTAGTTGTTTACTCTTGAGCTATTTTACTATTCTATAATGTACCTAAGTAAACTAGTACAATTCATTCACACATCCCCAAAATAATAATCCTTGATAGACATCGACACTTTTTAGGGTTCCGTGCCCAAAACGGGACCCTATTACTGAGATTTCGCTGTCTGTCCGTCCGTCCGTCCGTCTGTCACAAGGCTGTATCTCATGAACCGTGATAGTTAGAGAGTTGAAATTCTCACAGATGTTGTATTTCTGTTGCCTCTATAACAAAAAATACTAATAAACAGAATAAAATTAATATTTAAGGGGGCTCCCATACAACAAACGTGATTTTGCTCGTTTTTGCTCGATATTGATAATAGCAACAGGTAGATGCTTGAAATATTCACAGAATATTGAGATATATTATTCACTTTAAAAATAAATAATTAAATTAAAATAAAATTAATATTTAAGGGCTCCCATACAAAAAACATTTTTTTTTGCTCGATATTGATAACGGCAACAGGTAGACGCTTGAAATATTCACAAAATATTGAGTTATATTATTAATTTTAAAAATAAATAATTAAAATAAAATTAATATTTAGATAAGGGGAGCTCCCATACAACAGACATGATTTTTTGCCGTTTTTATAGATAATGGCACGGAACCCTTCGTGCGCGAGTCCGACTCGTACTTGGCCGGGTTTTTTTGATAGATTTGTTCCCTCAGTTTTTGTAGTTTTCCATACTTTACAATATTATTGCCGACAGACGCCTGCAGATGAAAAGAAAAGCTTGCACGCTAAGATTTCAAAACTATTAGGTAAATAATATCAAAAAATGAAATGCCACGGTGTTCTTAGATTTAAGAGTAAACATAATCCTTATAGGCAAGCAAGTGGGTTTCTTAATTCACAATGTCTCTTTTTTCAATCAATTTCTCTTCAGCAATCAATAAACACATCAATACAATTCAGACTCAATTTTTCATCAGTACTTAAGTCCATTTTGGTTCTACTGATATCTGACTTCGATTCTGAAAACTTTTCTTACTAGGTATTGCGTTAAAAACTTACTAGAAAAATATTTACAGTATGACTTACACTCGTCACTCTTATAAATTTCCATTTTCTGCGATCCTAACCTAAAACACATCTTTCACTTTTTCTACTTTCTTAAGAAATGCAGTTTATTTAAAGATTTACATACATATATAAACATTAAATTTATTTCTATAAATGACCTAAATAACTAAAGATATTATTATAAATAAAAAACATATTACAGATAAAAAACAGAACTCAGGTCACAGTCCCAAGGCAACGTTCCCAAAAGGCTGGCGACATTGCCTCGTTGGATAGCAATGCTAATCCGCTGACCGAGGTAAGCGCCAGCCTTTTGGTCATTTGTTCTCTCTATAGTCGCACAGCAATTTCATTATAAAGCTGCCACGCACTTGGACCCCATGGACCTAAAGTTTCCACACCAAAAGGCAGAAATATGTAACCATCGCCAAGAGATTCATATTTCCGCCTTTTGTTGGATTCAGCAAGAAATTATATTTTAAAATTGTTTATTTTACTAAGTTGATGTGAAAGTAAATTACGGTATTTATTACTTCTAGCCGCCGTCTCAACAACCCATCTGAGCGGAAATCAGCAAGGATGGCAGCAGCAACCGTGGCAGGTCGGCAAGCAGTACCGCTACGACGTGAATTCTAACACCCTGGCCCGCTTGCACGAGGGCCCTAGCTCCGGCACTGCCTTCCGAGCTCACTTCATCGTCCGTGTCAGCGCACCCGGACACCTCCAGGCCAAGTTAGAGAAACCAGAGTACGCCCAGATACACGAACAACTCGACAAGAACAGGGAACTTCCGCAAGACTTAAAGTACCAGCCCGTTCAGAACCTCGATAAACCTTTCGAGATCTCTGTAGAAGGAGGCCGCGTCATTTCTCTTACTCTGCCTTCCAGTCTGTCTCTACCTCATGAGAATCTTCTCAAGGGTCTGATCGGTACTCTGCAGGTTGACCTGTCGACTTACCACACCACCCATAGCTCTCAAGACAACTACGACAAGGATGCCAAACAGGGTCTCTTCAGGAAGATGGAGGCTGACGTCACTGGTGACTGTGAAACCCTCTATTCCGTTTCCCCGGTCGTTGCCGAATGGCGCCGTGAGCTTCCCGATTTCGCTTCGGATGAAGATCCCATAGAAATCACCAAGAGCAAAAACTATGGCCAGTGCCATCACAGAGTTGCATACCACTTCGGCGTTCCCGAAGGAGCTGAATGGACTGGCACCGCCCACAGAAGCGACGAGGAGCAATTCATCAGACGTGCTACCATCTCTCGTATTCTCGCCAGCAAACAAGGCCAGATCTACAAGGCCGAGACCACCAGCACCGTTCACGTTCACCCCCATCTTTACGGCAAGCAGAAAGCTGAGGTTTACAGTTTTGTTCAGGTCATATTGAAGTCCGTTGAGGAAGACAGCCAGCCACAATGGCAGATGCCTGAAGGCAGCCGTTTGATCAAGAGCCTTCTGTACTCAATGTCAACTAAACAACAAGTTTACCATGACCAGTCGTCTTCATCAGAATCTTCTGAATCCCACGAGTATATGCAGTCCCCAAACCAGATTAGCAGAGTACGACGCTCCAACCCTAAATTCGGACCAGTGGTGAGCAAAATAGTCAGCATCAAAAAACAATACGATCTATCTAGTTCTGACGCGAGCTCTTCTAGCTCCAGCGACTCTGATTCAGCTTATGTGAATGACGAGATCCCTAACATTAACGAGCCTGCGTATGCTGCTCTCTACATGAGCCCCCAGCCTCATGCCGACAAGAAGCAGAATACCATGAATGCTCAAAAGCTTCTCCAAGACATCGCTCAGCAGCTTCAGAACCCTAACAACATGCCTAAAGCCGATTTCCTCTCGAAATTCAACATTTTGGTTCGTGTCATTGCTTCCATGAGCACCGAGCAACTCGCTCAAACTAGCCGCAGCATTGAAGTTGGCAAATCTTCTAACAACATCGTCAAGACAGACATGTGGATGATCTTCCGTGATGCTGTCGCCCAAGCTGGCACTCTCCCCGCTTTCCAACAGATCAAGACCTGGATTCAAACCCAGAAACTCCAAGGTGAAGAAGCCGCGCAAGTAGTTACCACTTTGGCCAACACTCTCCGCTACCCAACCAAGGATGTAATGAGCCAATTCTACAAATTGGCTGTAAGCAAAGAGGTTGAACAGCAAAAGTTCCTGAACACTGCTGCCCTACTTGCTGCTACTAGGTTGATCAACCAGGGACAGGTTAACAACTATACTGCTCATTCTTTCTATCCCTCTCACATGTATGGACGCCTTGCTCGCAAGCACGATAGCTTCGTAGTTGAAGAGATTCTCCCCGAACTTTCTGAAAATTTGAAGAGTGCTATTCAACAAGGTGATAGCGGAAAAGCTCAGGTGTACATCAAGGCTATCGGTAACTTGGGCCACCGCGAAATTCTCAAGGTGTTCGCCCCCTACCTGGAAGGTCAGATCCCTACGTCCACGTACTTACGCGTCCAAATAGTTGGCAACCTCAGAGTTTTGGCTCAACAGCGAGACAGGCAGGCACGCGCTGTGCTCTACAGCATTTTAAGAAATACAGCTGAGTCTTATGAAGTGCGAGTCATTGCCGCAAACACACTCTTTTATGGCCACCCGACTGGCGCGATGATGCAAGCTATGGCCCAGATGACCCATGATGACCCTAGTATCCAAGTCCGCGCTTTCTTAAAATCATCCATCGAGTCTGCTGCTGACCTCAAGAGCCCACGCAACTTGGACCTGTAAGTTTCTACGAGTTGGTTTATTCAATATAATGTTATATTTTGGCCAAAAATAAATGGAACATTGGTTGGTTTCAGCGCCAGAACTGCCCAGGCCGCCAGATGGATCGTCACAAAGGAGAAGTTTGGTTACCAATACTCTTTGAAGAGCTTGAAGGACAACTTTGACGACGAGTACAAACAAGACATCTTCAGATCACTTTTTGCAATCGGTAGCGAAGATAGCATCTTCCCTAAGCTGATCAGATACTCTTTGAGGAACAAAAATGACGGATGGAAGAACGAGAACATGGTAATTTATTAATTTTTTATATTAAATCACAGTTGACATTTATATTTTTAACCCCGAACCCAAAAAGAGTTGAACTAAGTAAAGAGAGACTTACAAGTTGAACATGTGTATATTCTATGTATTTGTGTGTCTCTGTGATGTTGCAGGTTTTAAACGTATGGACCAATTTTTATCTAGTATTTTTTTAAATCAAAATTTGATTGTGAGTGATAATATTAGCTATTTAAAATCGAACCAGCCATTTCTGTCGGAGATTTTGACCGACTTCAAAAAAAAGAAGTTAACAATTCGGTTTTTCATATTTGTTACCGCATAACTCCGTCATTTATAAACCGATTTCAAACATTTTTTTTTTTGTTTAATAAGTAACACTTTGAAATTAGAGCTATACAAATTTCATAAAATTGGTTCAGTAGTTTTTTAAAACAAAATTTGAAATCGAGAAGATAGATATTAATTTATTAAGATTTTTTTGTTTTTCGTTTCAGGCTCAGGCCAGTGTCTCTAGCGTCTACCAATTCGTGCAATACCTTAAAACTACGGTATTCAGTGTTCTTGGCAAATCTAACACCAACCATAAGTACTCTGCCGAGAAAGTTTCCGAGATGCTCAACATCAAACACGATCCCCAGGAACCCCTGGAGGGCTCATGGTACTTCGATCTCATGAACCAACAAAGACTTTTCACTTTCGGTGAAAAAGAGCTCAAACAGTTGCCAGAATACATCAAAAACTACATGTCCGAAGTTTCTAAGGGAGTTGAAAAGCACTATACTAAAGTCCTAAACCAAGCTCAGGTATCCATCATGTTCCCTGTTGCTATGGGTATGCCGTTCATCTACAAATATAAAGAACCTACCGTTATCCATATCCAATGTAAGGCCAAGGGTGATATCAGATTCCTTTCCAAGAAATTAGATTTCCTAGCCGTTATGGATAAGGAAGTTCAGTTCACTTTTGCCAGAAACATCGATGGCAACGTTGGATTCATGGATACTCTTTCGAACTATTACTCTAGCGTCGGTATCACCAACAAACTCCAATTGAGCATACCCGTTAAGATGAATGTTCAAATACAACCTAAAGAAGTCCAGATCAAGATGCAGCCTCTACATTCCGACCGAGACAATGTTTTAGTACACTACAGTGTATGGCCATACAGCGCAAGCCAGAAGAAGGATACTCTTGTGCCCATCGGTCAAGATCCCGCCACGAAAGTTATCCAAGGAGGCCCGAGAAAGATGTACTCCACTGATGCTCGTTACGGACAAAAGATTGGTGTGCTATTCCAGCTCCAGGGCTACTCTTATTCTCAAGACTACAAGAACCTCTGGACCATGTTCCCTGCTAGCGATATAATGTCGAACATTGCTGACTTATTCAAACAACGTGATGTGGCATTGACTCATTTCAACCTGAAACATCTTGTAAAGGCGTCCCCTAACAAGGCTATCACTTACAAAGCTGTTTTTGGTAAGTAAAAAAATACATATACTCCTGCACAAAAAACATTTATTCCACATGTATGACATATAAATGCACCAGCAAACTTGTTTTTCGTACAAACAGTTATCATCTACATAAGTATAATGAAAGTATTTACCTAGTTTTCATCATTTTTAGATCAACTCTACAACCAGAAACAGGGTGGTGAAATGGGAGAGCCTACTGAGATAAGTGATGTTACCCCTGACAGCCAACCTCGTCGTGAAGATCTCGTCAAGCGCGTCGCTGCTGGTATTAACAACGCCCGAGTGATGGTCGCCGACTGGAGCGCCGTCCTCGAAGGTTCCCAGAAGGTGGAATACATCGCCACCGCTGCTCTCGGTCATAGTGAGGTCGACCCTAAGATCCAATATGTGTTCTTTGGCGGTATTAACACTCCTCAAGGAAAGAACCAGTTCAACTCAGTAGGTACAGTCATCAAACCCCAAATCACCATCATGAACTTCCTCCAAGCCCTGCAGAAAGACCTGAAATCGACGTTTACCTTTGACATCAAATACGGAAAAGAAGGAAATAGCCGCATTCAAATTCAAGGTGAAGCCCAACGCAGCCAGCAGTATGCTGAAGAGCTTAAGAACTCGTTCACTGGCAAACAATGTGCTCAAGATATCTCTGAAAACAACTATTACCAATACGCTTGTCACAAGATGCTTGTCTTGGCGCACGCCCCGGATCAGTTCCAGGTCACCTTCAATTACAAAGGTGTTGAACCACAGGCCAAGAACGTGACTTACCGCGTTTACCAGATCATCAAAAATCTCGGTTTCTGGAACACTGAAGAGAACCCCTTGAAGCTTAACCCTGAAGGAAAGATCGAGATTCAAGTTGACGCAGATTACTTGAATGGAAACTACGCAAGCTGGTCGATGACTTCGAAGTATGGACGTATAGAGGTGAACAACATTCAGATCCCGAAATGGACTGTCGGTGCCGTATCTTTCTACAAACTGTGGAAGCCTCTCGACCATGTTCGGAACTACTATAGTAGCCACCAATACAAGCGTAAGTAGCATAGGGATTTGTTTCGGATTTTACATCTAGTACTACGATCTTTTGACTTCCTTATCAGAAAGTTAAGTGCACTTGGATAAAAATATGTTTTTTTTCGAAATTTTAAATCCCTGCTTTTCTTTCTCCATAGCCTTCTGCTCCGTCGATGGCTCCAAGGTTCGTACCTTCAGCGGCCGTTCCTATGAGTACGCTCTAAGCCCATCATGGCACGTAGTGATGCTAGACCAGGCGGGCGAGCGCCGCAGCTGGCATGACGTCGTCGTCTTAGCCAAGAAACCGAGCCCGGCCCAACAGGAACTTTATATTTCATACAAGTAAGTTATTTAGAAGACCTTTTATCTTCACTATTATTCTATTATAATGAGGACAAAACAGATTAAAGCTAGGCCTGAAAAAATATTACAGGTGTTGGTCCGAATTTAATTGATTTATTCGTCCATATTCTTACATACAATATACTTATTCCTGTATACTTTTATACCATGTTTGTCACAATTTTGTTCTTCAGAAAGGCTTGAAACTCATATAAACTTTCTTCGTTTCCTTACTTATTAAACAAACTAATCGTCTTTTGTTTCAGATCTGGAACCGGCATGGACATGGAAATTGAGATCCAGCCCTCTCAAGGCTCCCAGCAGAAGAACGTCAAAGTCAAGACCAATGCCGAAAAGGTATCCGAAGGTGACGTGACCATGTATTGGGATAAAGTAGTTGACAGCCCTATGCTGTACTACTTCACCCAACCTGACGGCGTACTGGTGCTGACTCTCGGAGAGAACAAGATTCTGTATGATGGCCAGAGATTCGTAATTATTTCTGCAGACGAAGACCACAGGGCATCCACTTGGGGCATCTGCGGCCGCATGAGCTCTGAGCCCCGTGACGACTACCAGACCCCCCACGGTCTTGTAGATAAACCCGAATTCTTCGGTGCCTCTTACGCTTTGACCAGCGAAATCGCCGACTCTAAAACTCAGCAGCTGCAAAACCAGGCCAAGCAACAGGCGTACCAGCCCAAGACTGAGTACACGACCATCCTCCGCTCAGATGTTGATTGGCTCAAAGGCATGCAGTCTTCTGAAGAAACCTGGGGCAACCAGGTCGTGTACAAGTCCAGGTGTTACCTGAAATCGCAAGGACCTTGTGAGGTGCAGCAGCAGGTGCAATATTACGAAAACCACGGTGAGATCTGCATCTCGACTCTGCCGGTACCTTCTTGCCAGTCGCGCTGCCGCGGCCTGAACTTCCAGGTCCAACCCGTGCAGGTCACCTGCAGGCCTAAGCTGGACAGGCAGTACCAGGCCTACAAAAACCAGATCCACCAGGGACAGAACCCTCGCGTTTCTGGAGTACCTCAGCTGAAACAATTCAAAGTCCCGACCGTTTGCTTAGCGTAATTTAAATAATAATTGTCAATCAGGGTAATTACCATGATTGTCATTTAGACAAATGGCGAGAAATCGAAATCGACAACGAAGTTTTATATTATATTTATAAATTGGTTCTTTATTATACATATATTTATTCGATAAATTATAATGTATTTATGATACTTATATACGTTTTATGTATATGTATGTGATTTATTTATAAAGTTAGTATTATAGAATTTATGTATTTTAGTATAGATAATGAGCAAATATAAAAAAGTATAAAAAAATAAACTATTCATCAGTAAAACACGTATATCTTTTTATTATTCCATAGAATAATATAGGACTAGATGTATGAAATATCCAGTATCAAAGAAAAACTACTATTATAATATATACTAAATTCAATTCAATTCAATTTATTACTGTTTAAAAATACAATCCATTAAATAATCCTACTAACAACAAACAACAATTTAACTTATTAACTAACAGAATTAATTTGTGTAGGTGTCTCGTTGACCACTGTTCTAGGAAACCCTGTGTTACAGCGGTCGACGATTCCAACCTCTAGTCATTTTCAAATTATCGACCTTCCCGAAAAACGCAACGCAACTTCGATCATCATCTCAATTTCATGTTTTCCTTTCGCAAGTGCTATTACGTGTTAGCGAGAAATTAACAAAACAATGTTGAACATTACTCGAATCCGAACGCCTTCCGGCAAGACTCAATCTCTTTATTTTACAATTATTACTAAGGAAATTTCAATAGCATACGTATACTACGTTACTACTACATACGAATATTTTCAATGCAATTCTATTTTAACATTAATTCTAATGTTTTTTTCACAGAATTCGCCCTATTTACAAGTCTTTGGTTTTTTTTAAACTAAATCACTGCTTTTACCTACACTTACAATCATAATAGATAGGTACTTTTAATATGAGACATAAGAAGTAAGATAGGTCTTTAGATTTTTTATTCGCTCCTTCCACAGCTGTGAGAGAAAGCAAAAATTAAAAAGTTAAAATAATATTATCTAAGATTATAAAGTAAAATTTCCTTTAGTGCTTGTGGTACAGATTCTGGATTTCAATAGAAAAATAAATATAAGTAAATAAAATGCTTAATAAACTTGTAAGGCTAGCTTTAGAATTTTTAGAAACAACAAATACCTATACCTACTTAACTTGCATTTAAGTTTTATCGTATCCAGCAGGCTTTTTGTTCTTTAATTTGTGGACAATGTTTAGGACTTCAGAAACATCAGTTGGAGCCAGAAACCAGTATTCCATGAATTTTATTGCTATCGAGGGATGTCTGCATGTCAGAAATATGGCCAGGGATGCTTTGGGCGTTTATATGGATATGATTCAGATTGTGATCAGATAATTGACTTTCAATCTCCTCGGAGAGAGTAGGCAAACTAGCAAAATTGTCATTTGTCAATCAAAGTTGTCAAATATTGTCAATAAAATTCAATATAATTCAATCAAAAGCTGGAATTTTGGCGGGAACGTCATCGAAGCATGTTGTTGCTTTGTTTTATTTTCCTTATTAACTTGTGTTATTTTGAATATACCTAAATGCGATAAAAATGGCGGTGATTTATTCATTAAGTGTTCGAACAAGTGCGTGAGTGTGGGCAAGTGAAATACGAGTAAAGCAGTGAAACGTGTGATTTTACGTTGTCGGCAAGACTCCATAGAAGCTTCTAGTAAAGTCGCCACCACTTTACTGAAGCTGGACTCGACTTATAAATTGACTGTTTATATGACTTAGATTTTGACTAGAATATTTACAACTTATTTTATTCCAAACTGGAAAAAAAACCTAATACTGACACTGGCAAATGCTTTAGTGCGGGTCCAATACAAAAAAGAAGAAGAAGAACCAAAAGCTATTGAAACACAATCCATCACGAAAAATAAACAAATAATAATTTGTACAACGTTACTGTGTGCATATCTTACAAATTACAGAGATTTTAAAAACAACTATACTACTTGAATATAAATAACGCAACACAGTGATTGAAAGATTAATGCGAACATATACCAAGAAACTGAAACCTGATCATTTAAGAATATGCACGGCACAGAATTCGCCATATTACATAGGACCAAAGACTTACAAGACTCGTGCAATACAAAATATTGACCCAAAAACTTAACACCAAAATCAGGTGTTTGCTAATGACAGGTCACAAACGTCATTTATTCATAAACGTCATCTCATCGCAATCACATCTCAATTCATACGGTGCCAAGATGGTGAACTGTGCTATACAATCTTGTAAAAACTACAAACTTCTTTAAAAAAAAAGTAAAACATTATCACCTTCCATCTCTAAGTAGCAAAAATATATTTCTAACAGTATAAAAAGCGAAATGAAACAATTTTTTACGAATAGCGTATTAAACGATGTAGCGTATGCCACTTAAGACCACGGATGCTCCAGTGTTTGAAAAATCGGTCGGGTCTTAAATTATGTGAAATATACGCGATAAAATCGTTGAAATTTATTTCATTTCAAAAAATAACAATCACGAATATTAGTATAAGCATATAAGCATTTCATTTCATAAATCGATTTTATTATAATAAACAAATTACTGCCAAGAATTAGAGATGGGTTGATGTAATATAAGTTATCGATAACAATTATTATTTTTACGGACTTCAAAAACGTGATTATCAGTTAGCCTATATTTTTCTTATGTGTGGGTAACACATAAGAAAAATATAGGCTAACTGCTAACTGTTTGTCATCTCTGCTAGACCACTCAAAGGTGAACGCACTTTATTGCCAATCGAAATGGAACGTACCATAGTTGAACGTCGTAAAGCAGAAGGCGACCATCCTCGATTTTTGGCAAAATGAGTTTTATTGCCCTAGGCTTAGGATTTAGTATTAGCTACATTATCCAAAGACAGTTAACTTGAGATCATATTCAGAAGCCGAGATATTAAAATGTCAAATGCGACCATCTGCCATAATCGCTCATTTTATTGTGTAAAAAGCGACCATTGGAGGCGATGGCTGTGTAAAATCCCTAAAAACCATGAAAATGCATTAAGCAGAATGCGACCATCGCGATGGGCTGGGAGATTTTAGTGAAAAAGTACATTTTATTAATATGCAGAAACAGACCATCGCAAATGGTCTCGTTCTGCAAAATGTGTTATAGCAAATAACTGTACATTTACAGAATGCGACCATTGTTCACGCGGGGATGGTCTAGTATTGCGATACGATATTTGACATAAATATCTGTGATTCTTTGTTTATCAGAAAGCGACCATCCCCATAAAAGGTAGTAGTCAAAAAAGTGGAACAGAACATCTTTAGCGTGTTTTATGCTAAGCATTCATCCCTCTCGCTCCACGTGCACCTCTGAAACATTCGAGGTCTGCACGCAAATATCGAACCAGTCCGATACCACCTTGAGACTGAGAGTACTTGCTATTCCTCACGGAGACGCAAATCAGATGTCCTGCTGACGCAGCCTATCTCTCTTACCCAGGCTATGTACTGGAGCACAGGTTCAAGTCGCGCGCCGGTATCTGCGTCTACGCGCGCGATGACATCTACTATAGGCGTCTCCGTGACCTTGAAAGTTCCAGATTCTCCGTTCTGTGGATTTTGGTCGACACCGGCTTAGAGAAGATACTCTATGCCGGCGTCTATCGCTCGCACACCGGGGACGAAGAGACAACTCACCTGTTTCAACACCTCAGTGAGACGGCAGATCTGGCTCAACGGCGATATCCTACAGCTCAGCTAGTTATTCTGGGGATCTTAATGGTCACCACCAGGAGTGGCTATTCCCATACCAGAAGACAGACCATGAAGGCAGAGAGGCATATAACCTAGCGGTGTCGCTAAATCTCACCCAGATGGTCAAGGAAGCTACGCGAGTGCCCGACGTTGACAGCCACACAGCCAACTGCTTGGACCTTTTGCTGACGAATGATCCGGACAGATATTCCATTTCAGTGTCTGCACCACTTGGTGGTTCCGATCACTGTCTGGTAAAGTCTTAATCGTCTTATACTCCGCCTGATCCTAGCCCTAGAGGCAAACGGCGGGCATGGCGGTACAAGTCAGCAAAATGGGAAGAGATGCGGGATTTCTTTGTATCTTACCCTTGGCGGCAAGTATGCTTCTCTTCTTGTGACCCAACAGACTGCGCAAATGTTACGGAGGTGATAAATCAGGCAATGGAATATTTCATTCCATTTTCTGATGCTTCACCTTCTGGCGCAGCTCGCCCATGGTTTAATGCTGCATGTGACAGCGCTGTAGCGTGTAAGCATGACGCATATTTGGCCTGGGCTGACGCTCGAATGCACAAGTCCTTGGATGCACGTGAAAAGAAGAGAGCCTTTAACAAAGCCGCCAAGTCCAGCAGAAAAGCAATTCGTAGAGCTCGATTTGAGCATATCAGCCGGATTGGGGCTAAATTAGCTTCTCACCCGACGGGTAGCAAAGCTTTTTGGTCCCTGGCTAAGTCTATCGAATCGAACTTCTGTCAAACATCTTTGCCTCCACTGTTGAAACCGGACGGATCTCTAGCTCACACCGCAGTAGAAAAAGCGAATCTATTCGCAGGTCTATTTGCGGACAACTCACGTTTAGATACCTCAGGAGAAACGCCTCCAAGTATACCTCATTGCGGCGCAACTATGCAGGACATACGCATCAATCAAAAGGAGGTGCTTAAGACACTTAGAGGTCTAGACGTGAACAAAGCTAGTGGTCCTGATGGTATACCAGCTATTGTGTTGAAAACCTGCGCACCTGAGTTGTCCCCGATTCTGACTCGTCTTTTCCGTCTTTCTTTGGAGACTGGTATAGTCCCTAAGTGCTGGAAGCTTGCGAACGTTCAACCTGTTCCAAAAAAGGGTAGTCGTGCCGATCCTAATAACTATCGGCCTATCTCGGTTATGTCCATTTTGTGTAAAATTATGGAGCGTGTACTGAATAGGAAGCTCATGGCATACCTTGAAGACAATAACCTCCTCAGTGACCGATAGTACGGATTTCACCGAAATCGGTCGACTGGGGATTTTCTCGTGTATGCCACACACATTCTGAGCGAGGCCATCGAGAACAACGGTGAGGCCTTGGCTGTGTCTCTCGACATCTCGAAGGCCTTTGATAGGGTTTGGCACGACAGTCTCCTTAACAAGCTCCCTTCTTATGGACTACCAGCCTCCTTTTGCTCTTGGATTAAAGACTTCTTGAGAGAACGATCGATTCGAGTGGGTTGACGGGTGCTCGTCCGATCAAATGGCAATAAACGCCGGCGTACCTCAAGGGTCTGTACTTTCCGCTACTCTCTTCCTGCTGCATATTAATGACCTGTTGAAACCTGGTATCTTAGGGTATGCAGATGACAGCACAGTCGTGGAAAGATACACTTCTGGTCCAAGAGCCAAAAAGGTGGAAATCGAGGCGTTGAGAGAAGATATGGTTGTGCGTATGAATAAAGCTCTAAAAGCAGTGTCCGACTGGGGTGACGAATATCTCGTCAAATTCAACGCCAAAAAGACTCAAGCCTGCCTTTTCTCCGCCAAAAATAGTGAGTTTCTTTTGTCTCCTACTTTCCAAAATGTATTCTTATCATTGACAGACCGTCTTGAACTGCTTGGACTCACGTTAACCCCAACAATGAACTTTAAGGGCTACCTTGAATCTAAGGCTAAACTGGCTAGTAAAAAGCTTGGCATCATTAATAAGGTTAGGCGATACTTCTCACCGGGACAACTGCTTCATCTGTATCAAGCATAGGTCCGATCGTGTATGGAGTACTGCTGCCACCTTTTTGATGGATCAGCCAAGTATCAGCTGGAAGCTTAAGAATCAGTGGACCGGCGAGCTGTGAGGTTAATGGGTGACGATAAACTAGCTGCCAAGAAGCTACTTAGTCTCGAGCACCGCCGTAAAGTAGCATGTCTGTCTATTTTCTACAGGATTCATTTCGGGGAATGTGCGCAAGAGCTTCACGACCTAATTCCACCCTCCCCATTTCACTACAGGACTAGCAGAAAATCGGCGAATTACCACCCATTTCTCGTTGAAATGCCAAAAATCCGTACTCAGCGATATCGATCCACATTCCTGTTGCGTACTGCACAAGAATGGAATTCGTTGCCGCCGTCTCTGTTTCCTGAGACCTACAATCTTGGAATTTTCAAGGCTAGAGTGAATAGATATCTTCTAGATCGACGAGCTCCATCCTCGGCCACACCGTCGCTTAACATCAGGCGAGTTGGTGGTCAATCGTAGATATATAGTGTATAAAAAAAAATGAAAAAAATACTATTAAAAATGTTCCTAAAATTAAGTAATTCTTATTTTTATTTAAAGAAAAATTGGTTAGTAAGTTTAAAAGATATTTATTTGTTATTAAAATATTTATCAGCCGTTTTTACTATAGACTGTTTTGCATTATTCAGAACACGACCATTTGTTTGGCTGTTTCTATTTTTTAAACTATTAACAAAAATTCATTAAGCTGAAAGAGACCACATCGTATAGATGTGTTCTGCTAATTACAATATGACGAATTTTAGCAATAAGCAGAAGACGACCACAACTTTAACTGCAAAAAAATATAATAAAATTAATGATTTTCTGAGTTTTTATTACCTTAACCTCTAGCCACTGAAATATACTTTCATATAAACTAAATACTTAAATCATAACACTAAGTGGGAAAGTAGCAGCAGCAAAATACTTTGAAATGGCCGTATCTCAAAATGCATTTTTCGTCGATGGTCGCTTTCTGTTTTACGACGTACAGTTAGTATTGTAACGATGGCAACGAAGTTGTTTACGTTTATTTGTCACTTTCAAATAATTGTAACAATGCATGGAAGAATTTTGACGTTCAACTTAAAAGTTGAATGGCCCAGTGGTAGCGACCCTTGCTTATGCCGTCTATGCCGAAGGTACGGGGTTCGTATCCACACTCGGGCAACATTCTAGAAAGTACGGAACAAATAGGCAACAAAACCAAAGACGAGCGAAAAGACTACCGAAATTGAATGTTGAAGCTTCTAGAAGGTCGGGTATGTAAGGAGCTTCAGTCCCGCTCAGTGGGCAGTTCAGGTACAAGTGGCATAAAGGCACGACGAAGAAAAAGATATACAAGTGAAAGTGTAGTAAAGAAAGACAGTTTATCAGAACTGTGTTTGATGCGCTAGATACGCACGCGGGACTGGGACTCTCGGAAGCGTACCGAGACTGTAATTATTGACGGTGTACGTGTTAAAATACAGTACGTGTCGGTGAATAAACGTGCCTGCAAACATCGTTGTTTCCTTCCAATCCCCTATACCCACTTCCCGTAACAGTAGGTATGTTATCAAATAGAACTATTATTCACATGAAATAAAATTCATGCATATTCCCTATTAGTAAAAGTACAAGAAGTAATATTGAAATAAGATGTGGGTGGTAACTTTCCCTGGAGTTTGGTCGATACGAAAAGTTGAGTTTAGACGAAATTAACCTGGGGGGTTACGCTCAACTTTTAAAGCTATGCAAAGTGGGTTCACGGCACGCTCGTTTTTATCTTGCTTTTTCTGTAATTAAGAGTGTAAGACAATAGTTCATATAAGCCTACATTAAATTGTAATATTTTTAACAGTCTCTTCAACTTTTGTGTTAATCCCTTAATTGCAGAAAAGGCAGATAAAAACGGGCGCGAGCCAACTTTGCTTTAGATGATGAGCGTAATCGTCTGCGGTGAAATCACGCGTAGCGGTAACGTGTCGAACTAAACCCGAACGAAAACTTAGATTACTTAGTGATAGAACACGAAAACGCGAAAAGGGAGTATATTAGTTTATCATATTTTCATAGATGGCGTAAATTCTAATTCGTCATACCAACATTTTGTGAGAGCTAATCACTAGCAAAAAAGGTAATATAGAATTCAGATAATAATGCGATCATTTACTATAATTTTTAAATAACAAAATAATGCAATTGCAGCGTTGCTTCTGGAGGGTAACAAAAAAATTTGAGGGAAAATAATTTAAAAGGGCAACAGAAATGTATTCATTACTACTAATTCAGTTGTTCGTTTTTTTTATGTCAATGTCAAATTATACGAGTAAAATAATTTAAATTGTTGTGCGCAGTGTTGCCAGATGCACTGTAATTACAGCAGATCTGCTGTATTTTTGCGCCATCTGGATACTGCTGGATACTGTATTTTTAAAAATACAGTGTTTGAAGTCACTGTATTTTTTTCTACCAACAATATTTGATGTATTTTGTAAAAAAAATAACACGATTAACAAATGCTTTCAAAAAATTTAAAGCGATTGAGACTTTCCCCTGGTTGGCACTATCAAACAACGGAATAATATGCGAACTAAGCAACTTTTCATTGATAATGCAATGGCAGCGCGCAGTCTAGCGAGAACATAAACATACACGTTGACATACAAAGATTACAAATGACACGAATAAGCTATATGTACGAAAATTTTACTAAATACGGCGATAAGTCATGTCTAAATTTTATGTAAAATTTTATGTTATGACGTAACTAGGTTTTAACATAAAGTTTTACATAGTAGTAGTAGTTTTTTGCGTAGGTAGTTACGTAAATACAGAAAATATGAGTAAATACTTGTAATTTAGTAATTAATACGTGAGACGATTAAACTGTACGTAAATACCATTATTTTCTTACTTAACCGACAATATAATTCTACTGTAAATTACGCTGCATTTTTTTAGATCTGCTGTATTTTTATTGTAAATACTACTGTATTTTGAGCGCTACGTCTACTGTATTTTCATAGGGATGGGTTATACTTGCAAAATTTCATACCAGGGCTTCCAAGTGCGCCTACATAAAAATACCAGCGCCAAAAACCAGGGCTCAAAACCTTTAAAAGTATTTTTTTCGTTAAAGAAAATTGATTTGTATTTTAACTAAGATAAGATGCACAATTGCGTAAGAAGTTTTTCTACTAAAATACTTGCATAGGATATTGTTCATTCTACGTTATAATAAGAAGCATAATGGCATTCACGAAATTCAAAACGTTCCAAACGACACCAAACATGACTGAGCGAGCGCGATATATATTGCTTGCCTAACTTCGTTCCGTGTATTTGACGATGACTCCCGAGTGAAGCGCCAAAAAACAGCGCCCAAAACCCTTACAAATATTTTTTTCGTTAAAGAAAATTGATTTGTATTAAAATAATAATAAGGTGCACCGAGTTTTTCAACTAAAATACTTGCATAGGAAAATGTTCATTGTAAATGTTACAATAAGAAGCATAATAGCATTCGCGAAATCCCGTAAAGTAAATACTTTTAAGACTTTTTTGCCCTGCAAGTATTTCGAGGCGGCACCTAGTCGGCATACTTGCAAGCAAATAGGTATCTGATATAAAAATCTGGTCGCGTAAATACGCACCATCCCTAGACTATTTATTTTCACAATTTCGATCTGGCAACACTGGTTGTGCGTGCCGTGCCGTCTATCTTGTACGAAGTTACTGAAATTTTCAGAAATTGTTCGATTTAACGCAATTTTATGACACCAAGTATTGAGTAAAAACAATGAAAATTGTTTAACTTTTAGTGTTTTATGCAGTAACTACGTGATTCACGGGCCGGTGATTCCTGACTTTCGTTTTTCAGTATTTCAGGCAAGTGGCCAGTGCTTTATTCTTGATCTTCCTTTCATTCTAGATCTTCCTTTTAGCTAGTTACGTCATGATGTGTTTCTTTTGTCACATAAATGTGACACCAAATGTAAGACAAGCCATGATGTCATAGAAACAGTGACTTAAATACTGCTATACAACTTTTTTAATCAATTTCAAAAAGGGGTTCTCACTTCGTTTGTACACTTTCAATATTTGTTACCCTATAAAATAAAATATACCTAATAATAAAAACAATTATATTATAAACTGTTTTGGAAAAATATTTTGATATTTAAAAGGATATTTCTGTTTGGTCCCATAGAAATATCACCAAAATCGATTTAGTAGTTTGGTTTATAGCAAAATAATTAAAAAAAAATATATATTTCATCCAAGTAAACGAAATAGCGTATTTTGAATTTGGTTCAGTTTAATTTTTTATAGTAACTATGAGGAACTCCTATTTTGCCATCATCCATCTGTCAGTCTGTCCACATGTCAGTCATTTTATTCAGGGACTATCAGACCCTACTTAAATTAAATTTGATAGGTTGATGTGTTCCGTGAACTGCAACAAAATGCCCTTGTGAAATTTTCAAATAAGTGAAAAATAACTCTTTATACATATCAAATTGTGTGGGGTTTTGTTGGATAGGACTATTAAAATAAGTCTAAGGTTATTATTATGTGATGTGTGCAAGCCTGCCAAAGGTAAAAAATTGTGTGCCCCCCGTGTTTATGATTTACCATAGTAGTATATGATCTACCATGTGTGAATAACTTTCATTGAAAAACATTCTGCGATTACAACTTTTCAATATAGTATAGTGATAAATATGTAAAACACCCAGATCATTATTTTAAAAAATCAAAATCAATTGCAAAATGAATAAAATTTAGATTTGTTACACATATTCACATAAATATTCATAGCCTCTATTTCTCTTTTTTCCTTTGTTTTAATTTAATATTTAAACTATAGAACACCTGAAATGTATTTGCTCATATTATTATAATGTAGGTATACATGCTTTGGACTATAGTCTGGTTCTAATCGATTATCATGTGTTATCTTGTATTATGTAAGACTATATGCTCGACTTGGCCGGGGCCACTGCCGTGCCCCCAGATTCTGTTTTGTCTAAATAAATATTATGATATTTTTTACATCCCCCAAGCGGGACATCGGTGCAAGTCTTATCGCCCCCACTTCAAAATACTCCATAATTTGAATATCTTGATAATTTGAAATTTAATCAAATCGAATTTGATCTATGAATCAAATAAAATCAATGTTGATTGGTCTCCTCGTTAATTTGAAGTTGAAGAAATCGTTTTTTCTCACCAACATGAAAACACACATTTTCTCACACACTAGCTCAGACTTCAAATTATTGAAGTCTGGGCTTCCCTACTCTCTATAATTTTAATCATTTACCATACACAGATCTACAAAAACCGCTTTTCTGCAGTTAGGGTTTTTTTTCTTTTAATATAAAAACTTGTCTCTTATGGGGTAGGTAAAGCATGAAAGACCATGAAGCTGTGATACCACGCTTGACCTTGGTAAGATGGAAGGGAGAGAGTATTAGTGGGTATCAAGAGAGCCCATCGCCTACATAAATGTCAATTTCCTTCAAGTCCCTTAACTGAGTTTTACAGTATGCCCGGGAAGAAAACTAGCTGGTACATTATATGTTTTTCTTATTTAACTGACTTTTGCATGCATGCAGCTGGTATATTCTGTTTTTGTATTTGTCCCAGTCCAGCATAGAAGCGGTGATCAACTGTTTTATTTTTAAATTAAATAGAAGTAAAAATGCTCTTTGAAACAAATTGTACAATAACTCTGCATATATTTTGAAAAATGTACACTCAACATCATAACAGTTACACGTACTTTTATTATAATTAATCTAGTCAGTGAAGCAAATAAAGGTCCTTGCATCAACTGGCAAAATTTTCGTTCGTTTGTCCGGATGATAGTTGGTACTCATTTATACAGGTCATAATTTTCAAGCAATCTTTACAACGCTTAGTAAACAGGTTTTAAAATTATTGTAGGAGATTTTTGATTAAGGGGATATTTCCCACAAAAATTAGGGAACCAGGGAACTGTGGCGCCTTACCGATTTTGATAGTAATTTCTAGAAACATTTGGTACTCAATTCTAAACAAGAATTATTTAATTGTAAGCAAAACTGGTCAAGAGGTTGTCGCGACAAAAAGTTGTGAAATCTAGGTTAAAAAGATAAATATGCTATGAGACCATCTGCACATACACTCGAAAAACATAACCCTACTTACGGAGTCGGGTAAAAATTCGTAGGCGTAAAACGAGAAATATAAAGTCGGCTGTGCTTACTGTCGTAATAATGGATACGGATTGCGTCAGGGCGCGTCATTGCCGTGCCTCTTAGAGACGGCTCGTGATTGGCTGGTCGCGACCTCGGCTCGCGTATGCACGGTGCACCGCAAGGCAGTGCGGTGGGGCCGGTCACCTTTCTCCTATGCTACCAATGCACTAAATGTGTTAGTTATAAACCACATACCAGGAAAAAATAGACACAAGTAAGATACTTTATTATATTTCCGTAGAAAAAGGAAAAAGTTTGTGTGAAAATGTTTCATTAAACGTGATGATTCTGGCCAGAGATAAGATAAATAATATATTATTAAAAACATTAAAATCTAATATAATTGTCCACTACTTGTCACCAAGATTTGTGCTAGGCAGGACAAACTGTTACATCCAACGAGGTATATATATATACGTAGATATAGGTTTTGCCCGGGTCTGCGAGGCCATAACAAATAATTCTACCTCACCCCGCGAACTATTCACTGTGACGCGAGTGACTCGTATCACGGGGCGGTGCTCACGGGATTTTTCTTTTTAATTTAAGGGAATTTATTATAAATAAAAAACGCATTTATTTTATTTTTGCGAGCGACATATAAAATATATAGCCTATGACACTCAGGGAGTGAAGAAGAATGAATCTTCGCACATCAAAATCGGTCAAACCGTTTAGGCTGTAGCCGCTCATATAGAAATATACATACATATACAAATGTACATACACTGCAAAAACATAAATCTGGCTGATTGTACCTAATTGAATTTTTGTTGTTAAAATTATTTTCTCTCTGTATGAATATATTAACCTGAAATATTATTTTGAATTTGAATAACCCTCCAAGTCAAGTCAAGTGACTATAAAGCGTATGGCATTATGATAATACATAATTATATTGGTATATTCTTAATCGAGTGGCTATTTTGTTAATGACCTTGTAATTATATTCCTTCCTTAATAAATGAACGTTTTGGGACTACAGAATCCTAAATTTGAATAACCCTCCAAGCCAAGTCAAGTGACTATACAGCGTACGGCATTATGATAATACATTACTTATAAGAATTATATTGGTATATTCTAAATCGAGTGGTTATTTTGTTAATGACCTTGTAATTATATTCCTTCCTTAAAAAATAAACGTTTTGGGACTACAGTATCCTAAAAATGGTCGAAAACTATCAGAAATAATATCGATTCTTTGCCGCCATCTCTGTTTCCTGAGAACTACATCCTTGGAATTTTCAAGGCTAGAGTGAATAGATATCTTCTAGATCGATGAGCTCCATCCTCTGCGATAACAGGCGAGTTGGTGGTCAATCGTAGATCTATCATACTTAAAAAAATGTAATTATGCTCTCGTAGCTCGTTTCATCTAAAAATGGCCGGTTTGCCTTGACGAAATATTTTGTAGGTTCTTGGACGGAGAAACAACACGTTCTTGTATTACCTACTGGTATTTAAAATGAGTACCTAGATAATATAGAATACCTACCTATATATATACGCTTGAAATGTTAATTGGCTACCTACAGTAATCCGCTTTGCTTCTATCAGGATATTCCAAATGCTAATATAATAATAAAATTAATTGCCATAAGTATTATTAATGCCTATTATTGGCTTAGCATGCATTATTGCAAAATATATTGTCACGTTACACCAGAAGAGCTACCTACGGGTGCAACGGACTGTTAGGCCTAATAGGTGCAGAACTACAGAACATTCTACCTAACCTAAATAGACCTTAATTAGATTAAATAAAAAAAGGAAAATATAATAGTACATAGTTTATTTTGGTAACGGTAGATTTATAAAAACATGGGTTAATTTTCTGAACATCAAATCTACTACAAAAAAGGGGCTCCTGGAAGCGACCGGAGTCTATAGGACTCTGGATAAGTTTAAGGGGGAGTATTAGTTGGAAATCAAGATACTCATAGGTACAGGTTCTCTCCTCATCGGGGAGAAATTAGAAATCCTCATTCGAGGATTAAAGTTAAGAACAATACCTGTGGTTTTAATGATGGTACCTCATATACCATGGGTCCATGCTTTTCAGTGAGGTAATTTTAAAATTGGGTTCTTCAACACCCAAACATCCCGGGCAAATTATTAACCCAGGGAGATCGCTGGGATCTTCAGCTGAAATTTCACTAAACACAACACTATTTAGCTGAAATCTCACTTCACATTTACTTTTATAACGATGTATTATTATCGTTTATCCATTTTATAATAAAAAAAAGGGTAAAAATATACTGGTCGAAGATACCTCCGTGCTGGAGTAAGAACTCCTCGAAAACTGAACAAAAACTAAAGCCTAAAGGCTGAGGTGTTCCGTTTTTATGCAGATTTCCTGGTTCCATTTACAATATAGACATAGAATTCATGGAATTAATTTGAAATATATGGCCAGTAAATCTGCGTAAAATCTCAATAAACCTTTTCGTTATTGATTAAAAACTCAAAATAAAAAGAAATAATTTTGAGAGATTCTATCTCTTTGGCACGGCTAAGCTGTCAGCGTAAAAATATTAATACGAAATCAAAGAGAATGAACATTAAAATATTTTAAGTTTTCAGCTTAAATAGAGAAATAGAGGCTTTTAGAAGCCAGCACAGCATAGAAGAAGCTGTAGAAAATGTATATGAAAACATTAATGTTACTTAAACACAAAAACAAAAATACATATACATTACAATATAAAAGCTATAAATAAGTCGAAAGAAGGCTTTGCGCTAAGGTTTCGTTTCGGTGCGTGTGCAAGAGCTTCACGCACGATTTTATTCCACCCTCCCGCATTCCATTACAGAACTACCAGAAAGTCTGCACACTACCACCCATTTTTTATTTAAATGTAATCTGTACCAATGGTTTCGGTCCACTTTCTTGATGCGTTCCGCACAGGAATTGTATTCTTTGCCGCCTTCCTATCCTATCCACGGTCAAATGTGGCGTCAAACAGCCTCATGGTCTTTGATGATCTACCCACTCCGTATGAGAATATACATATGTGTGATTTTATGTATTGTTTGTATGTAAAAAAAAAAATTTTTAGTAGTTGGGTAAAAAACGAAATGAATAAAAATTGCAAAAGCATTTTTTTTTCAGAGCGTGCTTCTAACATAATTGCTCATTAAACCAGGTCACATGATAGGTGGGTGTAGTAATTGCGCAATATTTCATTTATGTATGTATGTACTTACATTATCTTCGCCAATTAGGTGGGTGCCTCCTCTTGTTAGCGTGGACTATGTTTACGCGCAAAAAAATGCGTGCCAAAACATATTGATCGTTTTCTTAGAAGGAACTCATAAGTGGTATGGTGCATTGATCTGATAATAGTATGGATCTTGTGTCTGGTACAGATTTCAAGTTCAAGAAGTACATCTTCAAAACGTATTCTGATTTGAATATAGTGTATTTCTCTTAAATTTCGTACTTTTGTTGGCACGAAGTTGAAGTTAAAGAGATGTTTTTAGAGACAAGCGAACGAGCCGTGCCTAACGGCCTTAACGAAAAACGTTACTTTAACCATCGTCTTAAATTCTCTGTCTTCTTTCCGCAAATGCCATTACGTATTAGCGAGAAGTTGACAAAATATGTTAAGCAATGCTTAAAGTTAAGGTTGTTCTCGCCTACCACTCCCTCCGAAACAGTATACTTAGTCTGGCCATAAATACTGTTACAGTAAAAATAAGAAAGATATTATATTTGAATTTGGAATCTGTCATTTTTATACGATTGTTCATTGAGTTTTCTAATTTTGGCGCCAATACATTGTACAATATTTTGCGATATTAAAATGGAGTGGGGTTATAAAGAAAACCGAATCGCTGTGATTGCATTACACAAAGTTGATATGGAGCCAAATGCAATTTTTAAAACTCTCCATACGCTTGGTATTAGTCAAATGTTTGTGTACTGGTCTACTAATAGGTACAATGAGACCTCCTCTGTTTGTGACAGAAAAAGATCTGGCCGTCCACGTAGTGTTCGTACGAAAAAGGTGGTCAAAGCAGTAAGGGAAAGAATTCGAAGAAATCCTGTCCGAAAGCAAAAGATTTTATCTCGGGAGATGAAGATAGCACCCAGAACCATGGCGCGTATTTTAAAAGATGACTTAGGACTTGCAGCCTATAAGAGACGCACTGGTCATTTTTTAACTGATAATTTAAAAAAGAATAGGGTGGTAAAATCGAAACAACTACTGAAGCGGTACGCAAAGGGAGGTCACAGAAAAATTTTGTTTACGGATGAGAAAATCTTTACAATTGAGCAACATTTTAACAAACAAAATGACCGTATTTATGCTCAAAGCTCTAAGGAAGCTTCCCAATTAGTCGACAGAGTGCAACGTGGGCATTATCCGACTTCAGTTATGGTTTGGTGGGGTGTTAGCTATGAAGGAGTGACTGAGCCATATTTTTGTGAAAAAGGTATCAAAACATCGGCACAAGTGTATCAAAATACCATTCTTGAGAAGGTAGTTAAGCCCCTTAACAACACCATGTTCAATAACTAAGTATGGTCCTTCCAACAAGACTCGGCGCCAGGTCATAAAGCTCGGTCCACGCAGTCTTGGTTGGAAGTGAACGTTTCGGACTTCATCAGAGCTGAAGACTGGCCGTCGTCTAGTCCTGATCTTAATCCGCTGGATTATGATTTATGGTCAGTTTTAGAGAGTATGGCTTGCTCTAAACGCCATGATAATTTGGAGTCCCTAAAACAATCCATACGATTGGCAGTGAAGAATTTTCCCATGGAAAGAGTGCGTGCTTCTATTGATAACTGGCCTCAACGTTTAAAGGACTGTATTGCAGCCAATGGAGACCACTTCGAATAAGCTTTTATATTTTAAATTGTTTTATATTTATGTATTAAACTAACACACTGTAAAAGTAATAAATATTATTTGCAATAAAAAAATATTTTTTTTCTTCGTGACAATATTTATGGCAAGACTAGGTATAGTACTTTTTAGTTTTTCCCCTTCTTATCTGGGCGCAGAGGCCCGGCCCGCGAGCTAGCCTACACAGCCTATCCCTGACATGGTATATGGACAGGGTTTTACTTTTCCTCTTTTATTTATAACTCTTTCATACTTCATTCTAGATCTTTCTGTCACTGGGTGGGTAGACCGCGCCTGCAGCAAATAATTTTAATGTCAAAAGCTCTCCCAGTTGGCGTACAGAAACGGGATACATAAGCTGTGTTCAATCAAGGTCCCTAGCCTCATCTTATTAACGCCTAATTTAGCATTGTTACCCAGTTTTGTGATTTATAGATATTTTCTCGATCGATGAGCTTCATCTTCGGCCACACTGTCGTTTAACATCAGACGAGTTGGTGGTCAAAAATAAACCAATTGAATGTGAAAAAAAGTGATCAAATCCAACCACTTTTCAATGCTGATTCAGAATCCATTTGTAAATCAATGTGCTTATTAAGCTAAATGCTGACCTATGTAAATTACTTCGTTGATGACGTCAACAGCAATCTATTTAGAATTCTATTCATTGGCATTTAAGTTCAAATATCCATTGAAATGTATCACTCATGTAATGACGCTGCTAAAAACAAGACGCAAAAAGGAAGATAATTTATATTTTTCTAAACATATCTTCGACTCTATAAATTGCACCGTAAGTTTGAATATCCCCTGAAACATTATGAAAAATGTCGCGTTTATCATAGTCATAATTCCTATTTATACTAATTTGTTTTGTTGTGAAATCAAGATAAATGACGGCCGTAGACTTGTCTGTTTCAATAATTTCAATCATGAAATTGGCCTTGGCGATGTCACGGACTATTGATAATTCTTCCTTGTGTATTTTGGTACATAGATTGAAGTCAATTTTACGTCGTTGCTCAGGGAGGCGTTTTTTCGGTATGCAACTTACCAATATTTTTTTTATTTTTTTTTATACACTATAGATCTACGATTGACCACCAACTCGCCTGATGTTAAGCGACGGTGTTGCCGAGGATGGAACTCGTCGATCTAGAAGATATCTATTCACTCTAGCCTTGAAAATTCCAAGATTGTAGGTCTCAGGAAACAGAGATGGCGGCAACGAATTCCATTCTTGTGCAGTACGCAACAATAATGTGGATCGATATCGCTGAGTACGGATTTTTGGCATTTCAACGAGAAATTGATGGTAATTCGCCGATTTTCTGCTAGTCCTGTAGTGAAATGGGGAGGGTGGAATTAGGTCGTGAAGCTCTTGCGCACATTCCCCGAAATGAATCCTGTAGAAAATAGACAGACATGCTACTTTACGGCGGTGCTCGAGACTAAGTAGCTTCTTGGCAGCTAGTTTATCGTCACCGATTAACCTCACAGCTCGCCTCCAGCCAGCCAGCTGGTCTTTCGGTCCAGCCTCCTAGTTCCGGCACATAATGACCGTTTGTAAAGCCACAATCATTCGGATTCGGAATCCGGTCGGAAACTATATCTCTATCTCTGTCATTCTGTATGGAAATGAGAAAGATGCATGGAGATATAGTTTCCGATCTGGTTCCGTATCTGACAAGTTGTAGTTAGCTTTACTAAATTCGGTAACAAGTATAAGTTTAGGAAACTCAGAAACCCTGACAAACAAAAAAAGCTCAACCGATTTTTATGAAACATAGCTAAGGACATTCCCAACTAATTCACCTTTCAAACAAAATCAAAATCGGTTCAACCGTTTGGGAGCTACGATGCAACAGATAGACACACAGTATTAAACGTCAAACACACCGTCGTTTTTGCGTCGGGGTGTAAAAAAAGCAGTACATATCGATTTTTCTTGATGTAGTATGAAATTTCGTTAACTTTTCCTCGTTTGACGGTAACTTAGATAAGTATGTTAACGTTGAGTTATACATCATATTCGCAATAGAGTATTTTTGTTATTTATAATTTGTATCGTCCGAACTGAGTCTACGTTAATAAATAGAGATATCTGGGCTTGAGAATACAATCTCAGTACACCGAGATTTTGTATCAATTTTGTGAGATTGAACTTGCATCTATAAATCTGAAATCTCGTAAGATTTGCGAGATCACGCATCAGCTCTGTAATAGTGCTGGACGCCGCGGAATAGTGCTGTACCCCGCGGAATAGTGCTGGACCCCGCGGAATAGTGCTGGGCCCCGCGGAATAGTGCTGGACCCCGCGGATTCATCCGCGTAGTGATGAAAAACGATCTTGATGATAAAATTTTCATCTCCGGATTCTCCGCTATCTCTGTACTTACCTTTCATAACAATCGGTTCAGCTGTTTGGTCGTGAAAAGGGAGCAAACGGACGGATATTGTTTTCTATGGTTTTCGCGATTATTAATCATAAAAACGAGTACTTAAAAAAATTCAAAAACGTTTTTATGTTAAACGGTTTAATTGAAAAGAAATATAATGATTTAAGTAATGTATTTACTGTATTCTATTAGAATTGCCCTTTCATTTGAAAACCATACTGTGGGGGTTGTGAAAAAAATTGAAATCCGCTATTTTGTGGCGGCGGCCATATTGAATTTAGAATGATACTAAATATATTTTATTGTATTGTCAGCTACTAAAGGTGTGTACCAAATATCAGATTAATCTGTCAGAAGGGGGTCAAATTTCGATTATTTAATTTGACCCAAAAAACATACAGAGCAAGCTAAAAATAATCGGCCAAGTGCGAGTCAGACTTGCGCACGAAGGGTTCCGTACTATCATCTATAATACTACAAAGTTTAGTTCTGTTTTTAAAATAACGAGAAATCAACGAAATTCCAAGTAGTAAATTGCAAACTTATAGGTAGGTTTTCGATACACATCCGGGCAGCATGACGACGCTCGCGCGAATACGCGCGGATAAGGCTCGCTCCGTCATGTTACCTCCCCCGCTACCCGCGCGGCCGTTGCTTAGCAACCGCCTCGCGCTCGCGCTACCACCACACCGCGGCGCGGCGCTCTCACCGCGTTTAGATGCACGGATTATTTTCATTTTGTGAGTTTTTATGTATTAGATTAGGTATTTATTTTTATACTTAATATATTTCTAAATATTTACTTACAAATATTCAAGTTTCTACCTGTTAATTAAGATCGAGTAAAAATTGCTTAAAAATTACGATTGTTGTATGGGAACCCCCTTTTAATATTTACTTTATTGTTATTTAATTATTTATTTTAAAAGGTAATATACAAGTAAATATTCTGTGAAAATTTAAAGCGTCTACCTGTTACCGTTTTTATTATTGAGCAAAAAAATACGAAAAAAACACGTTTATTGTATGGGGACCCTCCTTAATATTTAGTTTTTTTTAATTTTTAGTATTTGTTGTTATAGCGGCAACGGAAATACATTATCTGTGAAAATTTCAGCTTTCTAGCTATCACGGTTTATGAGATACAGCCTGGAGACAGACAGACAGACAGACAGACAGACAGCGAAGTCTTAGTAATAGGGTCCCGTTTTTACCCTTTGGGTACGGAACCCTAAAAACGAGAAATCCGTTAAAATTTGTCTAATTTGAAACAGACAGAGAGTCAGACAGAGTTACTATCGCTTTTATAAGTGATATATAGATAAACTGTGTATTGTACGCACTTTAAAAGACATTCTAGAGAACTTAAATAACCTAGTGAATCAAAAAGTTTGGTTGGGGTTCAACTGTGAGATCCGCGAAATATGAAATTCAGAATTGAGATCCGCAAAATACCACGATGTCACGAAATGCAGACTTTAAATCTCGCAAATACCAAGACTAATGATTTTGCTGTGAGGTTGCATTTCCTAATCGGGGTGTGTTCGAGAAAACTTAATTTGTAACTGTACCAAGGGCGTCGCCAGCCCATGGTCCAGGGGGGGCAAGTTAATATTATGGAGGATGAGAAAAATATGAATTGTAGGTACAGGTACAATTGCACGGCCTTAGCACTTTGGTTGCTTTGCAGTTGGCTACATTTTTTAAACCTCTAGGGGGGGGGGGGGGGGGGCAGCTGCCCCCTCTGCCCCCCCCCCCCTTGGCGACGCCCTTGAACTGTACAAGCCACAAGGACGACAGACAAACTCGCAAGCGACAAGGTAGACTGACTGGCTGCAAGGAAGACGATGGATGCAAGCGGCTTCAAACCAGTCCCTTTGGGATGGAATGGGAGACCGCATATCCAGTGGATTTCTTGTGGCTGAGATGATGATGACTAACTGTATATGTAGAATTGTAGAGTTTAGACTGTGTATATCTGCTATGTTGAGAAACTATCAACAAAGTTGTAATTAATCAAGGTACGCCGTCACGTTCAGTGGAAAGTGCCAGTGTGTATGAGATCGATGGGCACATCTGCACTGCGCTTATCTTATTTACACTACTTGCCTTGCAAGACTTGGGAAAGCGTGGAATGTTTTACTACGAAATCGTTTGAAGATATATTATAATTTTTTATCTTACTAGTTCGGAAAAATTACTTTGATATACCTATCAACAAAACAGAATTTCATAATAAATTTTATTATAGAATAGGTTCATTACTTTGGTTTTTAGGGTTCCGTACCCAAAGGGTAAAAACAAGACCCTATTACTAAGACTCCGCTGTCTGTCTGTCCGTCCGTCCGTCTGTCACCAGGCTGTATCTCATGAACCGTGATAGTTAGAGAGTTGAAATTTTCACAGATGATGTATTTCTGTTGCCGCTATAACAACAAACACTAAAAAAACAGAATAAAATAAATATTTAAGGGGGCTCCCATACAACAAACGTGATATTTTTGCTCGATATTGATAACGGCAACAGGTAGACGCTTGAAATATTCACATAATATTGAGTTATATTATTCACTTTAAAAATAAATAATTAAACTAAAATAAAACGTGATGTTTTTGCCGTTTTTATAGATAATGGTACTTACGGAATCCTTCGTGCGCGAGTCCGACTCGCACTTGGCCGGTTTTTATAATAAAATAAGTGTAATAAAATATTAATAAAAGATTTTTTTTAAACAAGCTATTATTTAAATGCTCTAAAACAAATAAAATAAATTTTATATTGATATAAATAAAAGCTTGTCGCGAGAACACAAACATATTTTTTTTATCATATATATCATAAGTCTTTTGTTGGAATTAAATATTACTTAGTAGATAGGTACGATGTTGTTTGAAATCTCGCGACAAGCTTTTATTTATATCAATATAAAATATATTTTCTTCGTTTTAGAGCATTTAAATAAAAGCTTGTTTTTAATTTTTTTTTTAATTAATATTTTATTTCCTAGACTAAAAAGAGTGCTTGTCAAGACTATTCAAAAGAGTCCAAACTCGACGGTTTTATCTTGTTTAGTTTAGGAGTTCCTATGGCCACCTTCCGACGCCATCTTGAGACCCTGACTGTCATGTAGCACAAGAGTGCTTGTCAAGACTATTCAAATGAGTCCAAACTCGACGGTTTTATCTTGTTTAGTTTAGGAGTTCCTATGGCCATCTTCCGACGCCATCTTGAGACCAGCTTCATGGTACCATAATATTGCATTGTCGCCGAAGTAACGTAAGTAAACCAAATTTCAACCTAATCTAACGACAAGAAGTGGTTCTAATTTAACTCGCAAGATTTGTCCCATACTAACAGGGCAAGTTAATATAAAGCTTGTAAAAAATGTCATCCAAGTAAAAGAAATTGCTTATTTTGAAGCCAACCGACTTCACTTCAACAGGCTTCAGTTTTTAATATATGTTTACGCATTCATGATTTTTGTAATGTTTTCAATTTGACATATGACCCATTCCAGGCAATGTCTATCAACCAGAAATTCTATAGTATACCTATATTAAACTAAACTTTTCATTTGGCGATTGTCGTGTCGTGACCCACTAAAGCCTGAACCGACCACTTAAAAAGTCTTATACGTCAATCAAACAATCTTCCCAATAAGTGCAATGATGCATACAATTCTATTTTTAGATTGGTGACCCGCGAAGCTCTGCGTACGCGTGTGTTGTCACGCACGCATGCACTCTTGCGCAGATTTCGTCACGTACACGTTCCAAATTTTGAATTTGAGGTAACGGTAAACCATCGTCGAATACGATAAAAATGGCAATGGTAAAAACAGACACATTAACAATTAAAACAGACAAACAATTTTATGGTGTGTACAATAAAGAGTTTATCTATCTATCTATCTACCCTGAACAGTAGCGTGAATTTAAAACCAAAATAAAATACATATCGAGGGCATCATTCCATAGGGGCGTATGAGCAAAAATGCGTTTTTTTTTTATTCCATCATTGGAAAGTAGATCCCCGTATCTATGTACTGGTAAAACACACATAATTTTAGGGTATCCCGATTTTTTTATATTCACTAAAACGTAATAGGCGTATATTAAAAATAATATAATTATGTCATGGCATACAGGCGTATATTAGGCATATAGTCACTTCGTGGGATATATAGTCACACCAAAGAGGCGTATAGAATTGTCATCCCACCTATCTAACCCATTCCCCTCGATACCCCACACGATGGGGTATCGTGTGGGGTATCGTTGGATAGGTGATTAAAAAACATTGGGGGTGTGAGAAAACCATTTTTCAATTTAGAGATCCGTTTGCGAAATATTAAGCCGATGACGAATTGATAATTTTTGTTAGAGTCAAGTGTCTCCTCATCCTTACTCCATCTTTGAAAATTCCAAAATTTTAACTATTAGGAAACAGAAAGTACCGCCCTGGTGCCGGGATACTAGAATACGGTATCTCTGCCTGTCGTAAAAGGCTACTAAAAGGGGATTTCTGGGCCCGGGGTTGGTCAGGAATGGGACCCTGACCTACTACCCATACGGGCTCGAGGTGAATGAGAGGAATGGCTCTAGCGGTCGAAGGCCTAGCGGGCTGAAAAGGCACTACATCACAGTGCTGAGGGCTCCGGTATGCGTTCGTTAGACGAGAACCCGGAGTCCTCCGTCTAGCACTCAGGCTAGCCACCGGGGGGGTTTTAAGGGAAAAATAGTCAAACATGCTAGTTAACTAAGTAACTTCTTGGTAACTAGCCTGTTTGCCAATCAACCGACTCTTAAAGTTTTGAGCTGATTCTTAGATGGTATATCAAAAAGTGCCATTAGTATCCCACAGACGATCGGATCTGTGTCTGAGTCAAATGAAGCAGCTATCCCGGTTAGAAATAACGCCTAACATTATTGAGGACGCCGAGTTTAGTATTAGACAGTTTAACCTTACAGTCGAGGTTGATCGCAAAGTTTAATATTAGGGTTAACGTTAGTCCTAGATTTTCAAAATGGTCTGTCAATGCTTAAAAATACATTTTGTAAAGTAGGAGACAAAGGAAACGCATTGTTTTTGATAGAGTAAAAGAAGGTTTTTAACGAAATTCTCGTCACCCCTGTTAAGTAAGACTCTTTAAGCTTGATTCATATGCACAACCTACACTCTCTCAACACATCGATGTTAACTGTTTCGCTCTTTAATCAGAAGTGTACCTTTTCTTAATCTGCGAACCCAATATACCAAATTTCAGCAGGCCATTAATATGTAGCGAGAAACATCGATCGTTCTCTTAAAAATATTTCAGAAATAGTTCCAACACAGATGTTTTCAACACAACAGTTGGTAAAACATCGGGTCTACTAGATTTGTTCACGTCTAGGTTTCTGAGCGTCTTAAGCATCTCTTTTTGATGTCCTGTATTGTTGCGCCGCAATGAAATATATTTGTAGGTGTTTTTTTTCTGAGTTATTTAGACGTGATAAGTCCAAAAATTGACTTGCGAATAAATTAGCTTCTTCCAATACCTCTTAACCCTCCAATACCCTATCCCTCCCATCTAATCCTCTAACCTAGGTCAAATGTGGCGACAATCGGCCTCATGGTCTTTGATGCTATGCCGGGGTAGCCAGAAGAAAGTAAGGGAAAATAGACGTGATTGTATGTATGTATGTTCTACGTTGTGTAATCTACAAATCTACCTGGTTTCAACAGTGGAAGCAAAGATGTTTGATAGAAGTTTAGACAGACTTAGCCAAAAGCCAGGGATTAAAAAGTTTTGCTACCCGTGAGCAGCTAATTTTGTCCTTATTCTGACTTAATTCTATGAATTGCTTTTCTGCTGCATCCTTAGACTTCTGCATTCAGTTTATCACTTTAATTGCGGCATTAGTGCAGTCTGTTAGGTCTCAAGAAAAGAAGCAACCTTGCAGGTCAAAATGCAAAGAAATATCGAATCTGAACTCATTTTGCTGATTTATAGAGCCATACGCGTCGAGTGCCTCTGCGGGTGGAACCAGGTGGGGCATGAGGAGATACACTATTCACACAGACAATAATCAGACTCACCAAGTGGTGATGTCATCGTTATGGAGTATCTCTTCAGATTATTCGTCAGCAAAAGAATCAAGCAGTTGGCAGTGAGGCCGGCAACGACGAGTACTATCATATATCTTTCTGGACCAGCTAGTTGAGATTTTGGGACAATACTTGAATTATACGCTTCTCTCTCGACATGGTCTGTCTTCTGGTTTGGGTATAGCCAATCCTGATGGTGACCATTAAAATCCCTCAGAAATTCAAGTTGAACCGTAGAATAACGACGTTAAGCCACATCTTCTGTATCACTTGGGTGTTGAAACAGCTGAGTTGTTATTGAATTTGTCTTCTTTGATAGTATGTGAATGCTAGTCGCCTCTATTTCAAAAAGGAATATGAAGGCAATTAATTAAAAAAACATGTCACTGAACTGTTAGGTCTCAGGAACTCTAAAATACTGTCAAGGGCTTCTAGTAAAAGTGGCCTATAAGTTAGGCTAAAAACAAAAACCTTATGAACGACAACAAATATGATCCAAGCCTGCTAACACGATTTTCATTAATTAATCCAACTCATTCTAACTCAAGAACTAACAAATCAGCAACTCAAAATCAAGAATCCCAGCAATCTATGGACGGTGTAGTGCATAGTAAAAATAATTATTAATCATTAAAATTAGTTTCTATTGTATATTACAATATTTTGCATTAGCCTTACAGATTATAAATTATACGCCTATTATAGAACTAAGACACTTGTTCATATTCTTGTCAAGCTATAAGGGCGTATAGACGAAATAATTTTATGATCTAGGCTATTTCAGTAAAAACTAATTAGTTGATAATTATATGCATAGGGTTTAAATTATGACGATTAGACGAAATTTTGAGTAGAAAAATATTTTTTGCTATACGCCTTACAAAGTATGGCAAAATGGAGTCCAAATGTGTAAAAAAACTTTCAAGCCAAAGAGGCGTATGAGCTAAATATACTAGAAAGAGGCCAAGTACATTATTTTAAATGTCATCCTAATGTGCGGAATCACTTTCAACGATTACTCTGAAAATTTCATTAAGCTACGTTATCTCAATAAAAAGTAAACAAGTTTTTTGTCTCTCCTGAAAAGTTGTCAAAAACCGATACGCCCCTATGGAATGATGCCCTCGATATGTTTATGTCTCTTTTATCACATTATGTATAAATATAATGAGGGAAAAAGCGTAAAGCCAAAGAAAGCAAACTCTCATGGTGGGATCCCCCCAGGGAGAACTCATTCTGTGGGGACAGAACAATGTAAAATTGCCAGTGAGTCATGCCCATAGCAGTTGCTATGGGACGGTGCTATAGCGCAATACTGTTATCCCGTTATGAAGTTTTACAAACTCGTCTTTCTCGGTGGTTGTGCGCTACGATCGACTTTTATGTTACCAGCGAGTAAGTTTAGATAACTAAAAGACCATACCACTGACATAAAAAAACGGCTGAACCAATTTTGATGAAACCGATTTTTTTTATAGCAAATGAAACTTAAGAAAACTTAAATTCTCTTTTAAAACAAAAAATCTGGATCAATTCGGTTCATCCGTTTGAGAGCTACGATGACAGATATAGTACATATACTCTGATACACATGTAAAACTTATAACACTTCTTATTTTGGGTCGGGGGTTAAGAAGTAAGTACAATCTACAGAACACCATCACAGTCTCAAGAAGTCTATTACTGGACAAAGGAAATCCATGTCCTAAAAACCCAGTTGGCGCGTTACCCCACCGTCTTCCTGCCACTTGTACGAGGTCGTCTATCCATCTTGTCTGGATGGTCTTCCTACACTGCGCTTGCCGGTGCGTGGCCTCCACTCGAAAACTGTTGGACCCCATCGGTCATCAGGGGGGCAATTTAGTTAATCTAAACCGATCCGTTACCTTGTGCGAAGCATTACCTGTCGGCTGCTATCTTTTTTGATTTAGTAAAGAGCGAAGGACGTGTCTCGTTTCATCAAATGTGTCAATTGTATGACATAAAAGTGACTGAATAAAAAAAAAAATGGCGGCCGACGGGAAACGGTTCACGTATGGTTCAGGAGCGGTCTTGCTTGATTAACTGAATTGCCCCCCTGTTCTGCTTTCACTGTCATTGCAACTTGCCATGTTTTAGACATTCCAATACCATTTATTTTACTTTTTTATACAAGATAGATCTACGGTTGACTTCTAACTCGCCTGATGTTAAGCGACGGTGTAGCCGAGGATGGAGCTCGCCGATCTAGAAGATATCTATTCACTCTAGCCTTGAAAATTCCAAGATTGTAGGTCTCAGGAAACAGAGATGGCAACAAAGAATTCCATTCTTGTGCAGTACGCAACAGGAATGTGGATCGATATCGCTGAGTACGGATTTTCGGCATTTTAACAACGAGGTCAATACCTTTGCATTTTAACGAGATATGGGTGGTAAATTCTCCGACTTTCTGCTAGTCCTGTAGTGTCTACCACTAGGCCGGATAACTTAGTCTATAATATGATTACGTCATTTGTAGAGCGATTGAGCAATGGTTGCGTCATGTTTGTGCGAAATATACAAAGGTGGGTGTGTTTTGCACTTTGCATTGCCATTATCTACGTGCGTATCTAATCACAATCTGTGACCACACTTCGCAGTTTGCGAAATATTTTCGACTCTTTCAAAAGATTTATGTAGGTACGTACATATATTATGTGGTATGTCCAAACAGTTGAATTGATCATTTCATATTTTAAATATCACGGTCATTCATTAAAGTACTATTATTATTAACGGGATATTTACCGTGAACCACGGTAAATATCCCGTTAATAATAATAGTACTTGAACATTTCATGGAACAGTCGACCGTGTCATGGAGTGGTCGCATTTTATGAAATAATAAATTATTAAAATAAAGTTCAACTGGAATATTTCATAAAATGGCTTGAACAAATCAATAAATGGTAAACTTTTATGAAATGACGATAGTTGACTATACCATGTTTGGTCAAATCATAAGGTAACTAAAAACATTTAGAGATTTGCAAATGTCGATGGATTTAATGTACGCCAATGTAGCCTGTAAATAAGTATTAAATAATATATATTATAAATAATAATGAGCAATCTGGCTTGACGATTGCAGTTTTTTAAAATCAAACAACCGGGACCTACAATTTAATGTTTCATTCGACAAACGTTAGCGCTCAGAAACAAATTCCACTCACTGTCAACTAACCCGAAGATTGACTGGTCCGTCCATTGCTTAACGTCGTCGTCGGTGATCGTTCGAGAACACTTAGTCAAGCTAAGCCACTAGCGCTGTAGCCCGTGACTTTCGGGAAGTATAGACAAATCTAACAACATCTTTCACAACTAAGTCTGTCAAGCCGTTTAGGCTACAGGAGGTAACTGCCTAAAGTTATTAATATGTACGGTCTTACTAGCCTGCAAACAATGCATGATACACCTTATAAAACCGGTGCTTCAGATCAAAGGTTCTATTAATCAAACGACTATACGAGACTGTAGAATAAATAGCAGTTAGTGCGGACGAGACCACAAAAATAGATTAGTTACTGAGTAGAGGTTATAGAATAAATAGTAGTTACTAACATCGAGGACACAGATTAATATAGTAGTTTCTAGAGACAAGACACACCTCTTTCTGAATGTCACTTGAATGACAGCGCGAGATGAAATGTGGTCTGGCTAGTATTTGCGGCCAGTCGCTGGTTTCTCAAGGTTGTTGTGTGTGAGTCGGTAGGTTACACGCAGTAGTCGGCATACTACCATCCGTTTCTAGTTGACATGACAAAAATCTATTCACAAGTTTGGTACAAATCCACAGTCTCAATGCATTCTGCGCAGGAGGAATATTTTTTAAATTGTACTTTGTAGAACTACAAAAAGTGCCAGTAAAGCCTTATTTGCTATAAAATGTACAGTCATCCACATTTCGTATAGGTACCTAAATGACGCAATTTAATTCGCGTTCGTGTAATATTTGTTCCAATCATGGTTTGTCATGCGTCTTCTAAGCCGACATTTAATGACTTTCAAATATAACTTGTTAGCGAGTAGTTTACAATAAACAGATGGACGAATAACCTACTGCCTAAAAAGGATGATATTCTTTGAGGTGTATGTATGTGTCAGTATTTTCTGCTATGTGAGTAGGAGTGTCTGTGTGTGTATGATTTTGACCTCCGACCCAAAAAGAGGGTGTTAATAAGTTTGACCTGTACCTATGTCTTTGTGACATCGTAGCTCTCAAACGGATGGGCCGATTTTAGTTTTATAGATTAAGTTTTTTGTTTTTGTTTGAAAGAGTCATCAAAATCGGTTCAGCCGATTTTTTATGTCAGGAATTTTTAGTTTTTAAACTTTTTTTTTTTTTAATCAGCCCTGTTTGTACAAACTGTCCCACTGCTGGGAACGGGCCATCTTCTCATTGTGAGAAGGGTTAGGCCATAGTCTGCCACGCTGGCCAAGTGCGGGTTGGCAGACTTCACACATCTTCAAGATCATTGAGAACTCTCAGACATGTAGGTTTCCTCACGATGTTTTCCTTCACCGTTTGAAGTTGGCGGCAATCAACAATACGCACATAACTTCGAAAAGACAGAGGTGCGTGCCGTGGGATTCGAACTCAGGACCTGCGGATCGCAAGTCAGACGGTCTCACCACTAAGCTGCCGGGAACTTCTAAACTTTTTTATAATTCCTAAAAAAATAGCAACACTTTATACAAGATGCGATTACAGCGCTATACCTGCTGTGACTTTAATCTCAGAAACTACGCTGTCTGACGAACAAAATCGGAATAAATAGGTGCCGAAATCGTCAATGTACCACACTCGCATTTTCCAATAAATCATACAACTACTAGTATTGTTTCTGCGAAAACTGAGCTAGCGAGTGGGTGTGTCTTTCCTTTCTAAATACGGCTGCAATCTTGACTGCAATGCCACAGTGTAAGACATAGCGACTTGATCTACCGAGGTCGACCACTTTCTAAAGCGTTTAGGGCTTGTTGCTCGAGATAGCGGACTGATAATATAAACTCTTTTATCCGACTGCCCAAGAAGGAGTTAATGTTTTTCGGGTGATCAAAGAGATGTGTCTTTCTAAATGCAGTTGCAATCTTGACTGCGAGGTCGACCATTATCTAAAGGGTTTAAGGCTTAATCAAATTTTCAGATTTTTTCCTTGAAATTGATTTTAATCGTGCCGAACTTGGCTGAGCAAATTACTATGTTGTCATATATAACAATTTCACATCATTTGTTTTATTGTATACTTAGCGATACATTGTATTTCCATTTAGATTTGCAAGATTGTAAATATTTCCAATAGTCCATCGGATGATTCTAGAACTCTGCCGATGAGTAATCTTTGCTCATAAAAACATGACCGCGATGCGCTTGCGTTCCGGTAGGAAAGTAAGGTCAAAAAGATTAAAAAAAATAAACATTTTGACCTTAGTTTTCTACCGGTCTTATGACAGAGGGTAAGATTTTGATGAAAATTAAACGGGAACAATCGGGAAGTTTGTATATATATATCCTTTTAAATTAAAAAAAGTTGTTTTTTTTAAATCGGTTTATAAACGACGGAGTTAGAAGTAAAAAAAGAAATACAACCAAACTAAGAACCTCCTCCTTTTTGAAGTTTGTTCAAAATAGATAAGTACCTACCTACTTACCCGAATCGGTTTAGGTATTTCCAACTAGGTAATGCTTAGCAACGAATGGTATTTAATTTTTATTACCTACATAGAAAATGTACAAAAATGTCCTTGCAGTCGGGCATATTATCAATAAACAATCGCTCGCTTATCAAGCGCACACTTTTCTTTACAAATATCGTGCGCTGGAGTGCGTGACGTCACTGTAACTGCGCTGCGTTATTCCACCAATCACAGGGCTCCATTTCAGAGGCTTGGCGTGGAACTGTCATGGCCGCCGTATGCATGTGTGTGTGTGTGTGTTTCCATGAAACCGTTCATTTGAGGATTAATACTTGGTAGTAGTTAGTAACAACGTTTGATAAAGGAAGGGAATTACCGGTGATTGTATGAATTTTATTGTCAACAGGAAATTGAAATACAATAAATTTCTTTTATTGTGTAGGTAAAACATAGAATGCACAAACTGCCTCTCTTCCCGGGTATACTGTAAAGGATATTGTTGTTTATGTGGGCGATGGGCTGACCCCATGCCACTGCAAACAACATTCAATTCTATCTAAAATAATCAATTATTTATTGCACAATTATGTATGCTAACATACATCATGCATTATTGACCTATGTTGTATTATGTTTGCTTCCATTACATCTTACCCTCCAATACTTCCTAACCCTTCTATTGAGTGTATTAAACACTCAATAAAATGTTAAAATAGAAAGTGACTTTTTACTAACTTAACAGCACGGAAAAACGATTCGCCCTAGGGACGAAAAGTAGTGTTTTCGTCCCTGTGTTCAAGCGTACTTTCCGAGTATGACAAATGAAATAGTAGATTCTTAGACAAGGGGCTAAAAATACCCATTGTAACGAGGTAGATTTTTAATCCCGAGCTTTAGCGAGAGAGTACATAGAAACCGAGTTACAATGGGTTTTTAGCGCTGTGTGTTACACTATACTTTTCACTACGATTACGAGAAAATAAAATAATCCAATACAATAATTCAAAGTTTATTTTATTAAAAATTAAATATACAATTTGTACAATTCGCGCTTAATGTCTTTTTTATTTCTTCTGTAGCCGCAACGCAAAGAGAATGTAAATATACTCCAAAGAGATCGCCGTTTTAGTTCCATTTTCAAAAATATGATGTTCTTTTTTATGAAACTATAACTAATAATAAGTCGAGTCTTTATTTATGATTATTCTACTTTTGAATAACGATTGTTTCGTTTTGTAGGCTCTTTGGCAACAGATAAGAAAAGAAAAAAAACGTTTTCCCCTAGAGCAAAATATGCTATTTTTGAAGTGAAAACTTCGTTTTGTGCACTTTTGGGATGGGTAAAAAATGTTAAACTCACGTCAGGACACGTGACCTGTTCGAAAATTCATAAGACGGTGCAGGCCGCTTGCGCGAGTGTGCATGTGTTTGTACTACATCCACGGATGATGACTGCTGATGGCTCGACCGTCTGTATACTTGTTAAATTCGTGTATATAAAGTGTTTAAAATATGGAAATTGAACAAAGTGCATCTATTAATGAATATACGGGAAATTAAGTATTTAACCACATAAATGATAGTTAGTACTGGTAGTTTTATACTGATAAATAAAGCAATTCGTGCGAAATTATTCCCTAACCATTCCAAAATATTCAAAAATGCACAACGTTGATGTTCAACTTTTCACTTCTGCCGGCACTCCCGGAGTGCATCCCGTTGTTTTTTCCTCGCTCTAGTACGCTACAATGACGGACTTTTTGAGCAATAGGAGTGAAAAAGTATTTTTAGATAAGATTTAATAAAAAAATTACGGATGTCTTACAATATTATCTAAAAGATTATCATTATCGTGTCACTTTAAGTAAAGTGCCACGTCCACGAGAATTGCGTAGGTAAACTTTATTTTTAGGCATTCACAATTTGTATGACTAGCATAGCCGTATGCGACTTTCTTTAAACACTATTTTTAACCGACTTCGAAAAAGGAGGAGGTTATCAATTCGTACCGTATTTTTTTTAATGTATTTACACGAATTACTCCGTCATTCGAGAATCAATTTTTGTGTTTCCTGAATGGGTGTATAGAGAAAGCTCCCAATTTGGTCCCATAATTATTTTAATAATCTCTAAAAATTAAAATATTTTCATTGTATTCCTGAGTAAGTGCGTCAGATTATAGAATCGCAGAGTTCCAACACGTTTTTCTTTGCAAGAGTGTCAAATATTAAGGATTATCGTATAAACATCTGCACATTGTCTAATCTTCAAACACGAGCATTTGACATTCAGTGACATTTGTCATTGCATTCTTGACTAAAGAAAAAAAAAGAGCGAGTGAAGAGAGGTCTCTTTAAAAAGTTTACAATCGTGAAGGATTCAGTAAGCGTTTGAAGTCGGTTTTTTAATAGAAAAATTATGTCTAATCTTAAGATAATGATATCTAAAGCTATAAATCGTTTTGTAAACATTATTCTTTGTCTTTCGCTGAATATATCTCGGCAGTAAACAAGCTAAACAAACAAGTGCCACGTTTTGGCATCCATAACTCTGATGGATGGCTTCTCGCCTGTCTTCGTTTAAATAAAACTGCTTATATAACTTTTTAGCCTTCGTTATCATCATCATTTCAGCCATAACCCATCGAAAGATGACCGTAAAGTAATAAAGCCTTTATATAAACTGCACATTTTTTTTTCGTTACACAATTATTATATTCATGCCAAATTTCAATTACTAATTTTATTGTATTATTTATGTGAATTTAGTTTGCTGTTTTTTTTATTTATTTAATGTCCGTAGTAATTTGTGTCTATTATGATGTCCATCCATTTCTGATTTTATTCTTATGTAAATTTCGCCTCTTCGGCACGGGTCTCTAGATAAAGTAGGCTGTTGTAGAATTTTTTTGTATCTCGCTGTTCTCATCCATTATTTTATCATTTCTATTCTGTTGAGAAAATATATCTTCCAATATCTATATATCGAGACTCTTAGACACGAGCTTCTTTAGTTTATTTTATTTATTTGCTCTCTAAGAAAGATCTTCCACCTAAGACTTCTTCTTTACATTCTTTTTTAATTTATGCTGCCTTTGTTCTGACTACACGGAAAGAAAAATAGTTTTAAAACAAGAATATATTTATTGGTCAAGAATAATATGGTTTCATATATGGGGAAAACTATATATTCTTGAAGTCAGAATTTTATTGTTTTGGTTTAAATGCTAAAATCAACCATTAATTATCTCAAACAAAGAGTAAATATTCTAGATAGAAGAAATAAACAAAATGTTTAAAGAAGAGGGGCAGATTTCTTGAACTTCAAGACATCTGATTTTCTCGAACCGAACCGACTTAAGTATTTTAATGTAAACCATTTGTATTTTCGGAGTAAGAGAGAGCTGTCTCCAGTAGAAAAGAGATTGATCTTTTAACAAAAATTACAATTTCTTCTCTCAAATGCAAAGAGTCTTATTCAGACAAAAACTTTTTATTCAAAATTATTATTCAAAAATAAGTGTTTTTTCATCAAGATTTAAGTTTCATTTTGTAACAGTTTTTATTATTTATCAAAGATTATGATATTTTGGATGGAGAATGAATTTTCTTGTTCAGAACTTACTTATGTCTTAGCTTGATAATTGGCGCTGTTTACATCCAAGACTTGCGTTATTGAACGAAGAATCGATAACAATTTAAACTGAAACCAACCCAATTTAATTTAAGTTCTTTGAATGTTGGTACAAGACAACACTTATGTTAAGTAGATATTTGATTATTTTATTCAGATAATGGGATTTTCTTAAAGAGATGTAATTATTTTTTTCGGTTAAAAAAAAAATCAGTTTATTCAAAGAATTCAGATTCTTCGGTGGATTTTATAAATTTTCTTCATTTGAGTAAGTGGAGACAAACCAAGACCATATTTTTTTCGATTTGATATTTTCTATATATTATTTAAATAATACCCTTTACTTATCTTAAGTATTTTTAATCTTAAGTAAAAAGTAATTATAGTTCTGAATTAAAAGATGCAGCTTCTTATGGTGAGTATATTAATATTTTTAATTTGAATATCCGGAGGTTTCATACTAAAACCAGATTTATCTTAGGTGAATAATTTCTATGCGTTCTCTAAAGAATATAATTTGTTTAGCTCAATAATTTTTCTACTTAAAGTAAGAAAGTATGAGATTTGAATTGAAAATTCCTCTTTTAAATGCGAGTCTATTATTATTCTAAATTTGAATATCATGTGGTTTCATAATAAAACCATATTTATATTAGGTGAATAATTTTTATGCTTTCTCTAAAGAATGTAATTTGTTTAGCTCAATATTTTTTTCTACTTAAAGTAAGAAAGTATGAGATTTGAATTGAGAATTCCTCTTTTAAATGTGAGTATATTATTATTCTTAATTTGAATATCCTGTGGTTTCATACTAAAACCAGATTTATCTTAATTGAATAATTTCAGTGCATTCTCTTTAAGAATATCATTTGCTTAGCTCAAGATGTTTCTTATTTAATGTAAGAAAGTATGAGATTTGAGTTGAGAATTCCACTTTTTAGTTAAAACTATTAATTTTCTCAATTTGAAAATCCGGAAGTATCAAAGCAAGACCAGAATTAAACATATTATGGATCCCTGCCGCAATGCAGCCATTGTCAGGTTACACCACCAAAACCAAATTAGTATCGTAACTCAGGCTGAAAAATCCAAAAAATTTGAGCCCGAGTTAGTGCTAATCGATCGCTTTGGCATAATAAACGTGAAAAAGGCCGCATTGCACAGAGGTCCATAATATGTTTTATTCTGGTTTGTTATGAAACCTTCGGATTTTCAAATAAATTAAATTAATAGTTTCACCTAAAAAGTGGAATTCTGCGTTCATTCTAGTATTGCTATAAAACCTCCAGGCAAATTAGTACAATTAATAGATTAAGTTAAAAAAATGGCATTCTCAATACAATCTGGTAAAACATGAGCCAGATACATCCTAGGATAGGTCCAATATCTTTAAAATAAAAGCTAAAAATTGTTTATAAAAACTTTTATTAAAATAAGTCTTTTGGACGTGCCATGTACACTTAGAATCATTTGTGTAGGTGAACTAACTTAATCAATAGAAAAGAAAGCAGAATTCCTCTTAAAATAATTATAAATTTTAAGTTTCAACTGTGTGAATGTGAAAAAAATAATTGTATAAATTTCTTATGAGCCCCCGGAAACCTGCAGAATTTCGTCTTTTCATACAAACGTATTATTCTTTTTATTTAAAATTTATAGATCAGACCGAAACTAAACTTTGTAGGTAGATTAAATTATGCCATATCCAGGCTCGCAGCGTCATACATTTTTGAAATAACAAATCTTTACGAAATTGTAGCGAGTTTCAGTTTCAGTACAATACATAAATTAGATATTAGATTAAGTCGGCATTTGTCGTTTAAAAAAATAATAAGACAATGCAAGCTTGAATATGGCATATCTTAAATCTGCATATAATGTTTTGTTTCGATACGACTTGTAGTTTTTGAATAAAACGAATACTTAGTAAGTTTGTATGAAATGACGAATCCCGCAGTGTGTACCTTAACATCAAAATTGTGGCAAGATTAGGTATATTATTAGGTACATATAATAAACGTACATAGTTTTTGACTCACTTGATAATAAATCAGGGTGTAAAGCACACGTTGTAACATCTCTTGCAAGGTAACAACTCATTATTGATAGCAACATTTGAACAAACGAAATTTTTTTTTGTTGTAAATTGAACTTTATTGGAAATTGAACTACCTTAATTATAAAAAAGAAAATAAACTAACTTAATTCTAAAAATCAAATGAACTTTCTGAATGAAACTGAAAAGCATTCAGTCAGCCATTTCTTAAAACTCTAATTATTGTGGCACGAATAGGCAATAATGATTAATATTAACATCTTAAATCAACATAAATATTTTGATTCACTTTATGAATTATATTTGGCATCAAACAACAACAATCTTTTAAATGAACGATTTCTGCATCATTCGTTTCACTAACAAGATAAGCCATGTAATGTGAAGAATATCCTAGTGTTTCCAAAATTGTACCCACGAAAACAACATTTTGATCATATTTATGAATCAACACATGTTTGATTTTTACATTTGATTTTTTCATTACATTACACTACATTTTGGCCGAGGACAATATATCTGAAATGTATGGCACTACCTTGTCGTACTTAGTTTCAACTCCATATACGCACCTCTGTATTAACAAATACAAATGTGCAGCAGCCGCTGGGTAGCTGGCGTGCAAAACATGGTAAGTTTTAAATAATGTGTCGAATGCCTTTGTTGCACTTTCAAACTTGTATTTGACTTTGTCAATGACAAGATAGTATTTATGTTGTTTGACATTTCCAGCAGACCCACAGCTGATTAGATATGGTTGCAATGTTTGCTTCTTCTTGATTTCACTTCTAGGTTTTCAATTTTTTTGTCAATGTCTCCGAAGGTCTGAAACAAGTTGCAATGCTTATTAATTTTTATTATGTATAGTAGATTTATGTCAAACAAATTTTAATAATGTTACTTAGTGGTAAGTGATCACCGTTGACTATAGACACAAAATGAATTATATTGTATACACACCAAAATGTTCATAAAAATAATAATTAAAAAAATGCACCATCAATTGGTATATCTTTAAGTGTCAAATAATTTTAAAATCAATATTTATAAAAAATTATAATATCTGTTTGTTTTTAACCTAAGGACTGAAATACCACTGATTTAATTAAATTTGATATGGAGATAGCTTGAACCCTGGGAAAGGTTCCTGTGTACTTTTCATCATCATCAATTATCATCACGCGGGTAAAATAGCGAGGCCCAGCAAGCCATAAATAAAAATCTAAACTTACATCTACGTCAACAATAAAATTTTCTCATTCAATAAGTTGAAAATTTTGTTCTTTTGTTTAATCTCCCTTTTGGAGGAATTAGATAACACAGCAGCTTAATTTGATCGGGAACTTTTAGATCTGAAAAAAAAAAGTGAGTGCTGTTAAAATAAAGTAACAAAAACACACCTCTCTTTAAATGTATTTCATAAAACTCGGAACAGAGAATTATGTCACTTACCATCATCAGTCTGCCGTGTAATATTTTCGTATAAATTTGACAATGTATCGTCTTTAGAAACATCAAATTTAATACTAATAATTGTATTGATGAATGGTTGCCACTTTGTATAAAAATTCATAGATTTTTCCTTGTACTTCTGCTCAAAATCTAGGTTGATCTGAAATAAGAAGTTATAGTTTAGGTAAGTACATGTATTTGGAGCTACCCATAAAAGTACATTTAAAGCGTTTTATTTATATATATTTAGTTTTGAATTGATATTATTACATCTAAACACACATACACTAGATACACACACGCACAGAGACACACCCATATACTAGATACACACACACTAGATACACTTGCGCTTTACCACATTTAATGTATTTCAGCCCATAACTATAATAACTTATGTGCTCGCTGTGAAACACTGACAAACGGTTCTTTGTCAGCCTACAGAAACCTAAAAAAGTTATACAATATTTTATATTTCCACAAATTAAACTATATCTGCTCAGCCGCGCATGTTCTTGTGAAATGTTGTAGCAGTATGTAATATTGTGAAATCTGCTATATTATAATAGTTCTAAAAATTATAGAAAAAAAAAAACGATTAAATATCCAAAGTGAAAATAAGGTGAATTAGAGTAAATATAATCCTCATGTAATAATAACAAAAAAAAAAAAAAACTTTCTTTCAATAAAATGTATATGAATACAGATTACTAACCAACATCTTACCCCTTGGGTCATTTAGGGTATTCCATTCTTCTATAAATTCTGCCACACTTTCTTTCTTGGAGCATTCTCTTATAGGATAGGTAGAAAGCCAGTAATCAATAACTTGAGCCCAAGGTTCTGAATTGTTTCTTAAGAATGCAATTTTATCTTCTTGCTTGTCTGCCAAATACATAAAAAGAAATTTACAGATGATTATGTACCTAAGTAGACAACAATCTGAAGATGCTGAAGATGAATTGAAAGAGCCCTGGATATGATATGATATGAAAGTGATAATGATGCTGGTCAATGTGCACTAATTCTAAATATAAATTTTCTAACCCCACATTATAACCAAGGTCTAAAACATGTATAAGATTTTATTCTCTCTTACTCCATTACATAATATATTCTTTAAAGTAAGACTCATCAAGATCTTATAAATGTTTTAGATCTTGGTGTAAACATGGGCGCCCTTATGCTCATCTATGACACTAGAAGGCTCCTTCGACATAGAATTATGTAAAATATATAGCTTATATTATGATGATTACTCAAGTAACCATCATTTAGTCACAAGTATGTACTAGGCCCTAGTAACTAGCGAGAGCAAAGTCATGAAAGAGCACCATATTATTTGGTAACTAAAAATGATTACTTGATGACAATTACTTGATATACAATAACCTGTATAATTTTCTGTTTTCTCTACAATCTACAAATAAAATACTTATTTTACCTGTTACACATGCATAAGAAAGGATTAACAACTATCAAATGTTTCTATTCTACCTAGGTACATTGTCTAACTCTACTGAAATACATATTTGCATGTTAAAAAAACGCTTCGCTCGCTCGATCAACAAGTATAGTGGTTTAAATCTATCTTTGCTTTGGTAGACATGCACTTTCCCTCAGGCAAAACAATTCGTTAAGTAAGTACCTATTTAGGTAGGTACCATATAAACCATGTTTGGTAATACCTATTTGGAACAAATAAACAAACCTGTGACATGTCAATACTTGCTATGGTTCGGCCCTCTAAAATGTAGAATGATTCTATTAATTCTATTACATGAAACCACGTGCGTGGTTGAATGAATGAATACCTAGGTACAGATCCGATCTGTAGGTAGGTAGGTAGGTACCTATTTATATATTTGTATGTTGTGTTTATGTTGGTTGGATGATGGTTGTAGTTACCACCAGTGATATGATTATATTTACCTTGATATCGGTCAATTATTACTTCTGGAACACCCCATGTTCGTAGCAAAGTAGCTATCTCCGGGCCGGAGTTTGCGTCGGCAATGTCACACATCTAAGTACAACAAAAATCTAAATAAATAACACTTCAATTATTATAACTAACTAAACAAAATGATTAGATAATTTTAAGCATACAACTTTGAAAGTGAAACAAAATTTGACGCGACAAAAGCGGAGCGGGCGGCAAGACTCGCGCGCAACGACGAAAGAAAGTGTTGCCACTTGCCAGATCGGTCGGCGTCTCTCGCGTCCCCCAAATGCCCCTAATACATGGTACATTACTTACATTATTCAGCAATAGCTCCCATTACTGCAACTGTATCTTCACACGCATCGATAGTCTGCAGGTCCGTTCATTTTTTCGGACTTAAATTTGTTTATCTGTTTGTGTGGGTTGTATAATATTCAATCTTGAATATTATTATTTAAAAATTAAATTATTGTTTAAAATTAAAGCCATTTTGAAGTGTATCTACACGTTTTAAACAAATACAACTACCTAACACCTTTATTATACACTCAAGATCAATTAGCAATAAAACCAAAAGTTGAAACCCCATGGAAATCTGTCCAGTAAGTTTTGAGTCTAACAAACACAATTTTTTAAAAATATTTTTTTTATATTTAGTGACTCTTAAATGGTCGATTACAGTTAGTTTTTTTATTGACCAGATATGACTCTACTATCTTATACCATAACTATAAGTTTTGATACCGCGAAATAGTCCACGTGGACTACAAAGAAGTCAATCGTCATGTTTTACTTTCATCATTTTAGCAAGATCTCATCAGCGCATGAGAGCGTATTCTACGGAGAGTTCAAGCTGTATTTTCGATTTTACTGAACTGATTTCAATCAAACATTATTATTTCATCATCATCATCATTTCAGCCGTAGGACATCCACTGCTGAACATATTTCAATCTTATGCGGCCTGCACCCAAACATGGCTAACGTTTAAAAATAAACTATAATAAAAATAAAACATAAAACTAAAAATAAACTATAAATCTGATTGCAATAATTCTTTTTGTAATGGTTTTAGTATCTTTCCACTTACTAATTTGTAGGTTTTTTTTTTATAGAAGATAGATCTACGATTGACCACCAACTCGCCTGATGTTAAGCGACGATGTGGCCGAGGATGGAGCTCGTCGATCTAGAAGATATCTATTCACTCTAGCCTTGAAAATTCCAAGATTGTAGGTCTCAGGAAACAGAGATGGCGGCAAAGAATTCCATTCTTATGCAGTACGCAACAAGAATGTGGATCGATATCGCTGAGTGCGGATTTTCGGCATTTCAACGAGAAATGGGTGGTAATTCGCCGACTTTCTACTAGTCCTGTAGTGAAATGGGGAGGGTGGAAGTAGGTCGTGAAGCTCTTGCGCACATTCCTCGAAATGAATCCTGTAGAAAATAGACAGACGTGCTACTTTACGGCGGTGCTCGAGACTAAGTAGCTTCTTGGCAGCTAGTTTATCGTCACCGATTAACCTCACAGCTCGCCGGTCCACCGAAGTTTCCGAATAATACGTGTAATAGTTATCTGCAGAAACTACTGCGTCTGCTGTTGTCTGTTATGATCAGAAATTTTATAAATCTATTATATATAAAGCTCGATTACCACTCACTGACAGAAATGTTTACCATGAAGGAGTGTAGGTGGGTAAAAATGAACAATGTGGGGATGGAGGGAAGCGCTCAGTGAGTATGGGAAAAGTCCGAAACCCCCCAAAAGTGGGACCCTCGATGGAGTAAGTACTCCAGAGGAACTCGAAAACTACAAATCGGAGGTGGGTGGCGCCGGAACTAAAAATGTTCAAAACCCTGGGAAGTTTCTGGGAAACTAAAAAAAAAGATGGCCACCATACAAAATTGAATCCATCGTTACTCGGAAACCATTGGAGATTGTGGGGGAGTGCTCGACCAAATGTCATAGAGGACGTTAGGGGAAACTTACATTTTACGCACGTACTCGGTTTCTATAGGTAAATCTTCAATTACATCTTTTTAATATCTTCCACAATCAATCAATCTTGCTTATCGTCCTTAACGACTTTAGAGTGGACGGTTAAAATAATAATTAAAAATAATTATTTGTAGTTGGAACTTAGCAGTTCCCATGGCTTTATGTGCATGGAAGTTTTATTCCATGGTGTTTTTTTACGAAACTAATCTGTGGCGGACTGTTCGTCGTCTATGCAGGGTCTAAGGAGAGTTTTTGGCTGGAATATGCAAGATGGTGATGACACTGTGGCAATTGCTCCATGTTCTCAGCCATAAGAGCATCTCAAGCTAGGACAAGATATATTATGTGTCATGCAGGCATTTAGGCACTAAATTCAATCTAGATTGACTGGTCTAAACGTAGGTAAGTGAAACGTAAATACATATTTTTTTGTCCTTCAGTACATCGCAGATAAGATAATTGATACACTAATGAATAACGCACCTTGTAACAACAACAACACCTACTTACAACAACAACACTTGTAACGGCACTCCCAAAAATTGGGGAATCATTTTTTAAGATGGCAACCCTCATTTCTTTTTTTTCCGTCCGTTACGTTACCGGTGGACGGTTGTGACGATTGAGCATCTGTCAAGAAACGCGATTTTCATCTAAGACTATCGATATTCTTAGATGAAAATGGTGTTTCTTGGATAACAGTAAATAATAATAATATTGTTAGCAGTCATTCAAGAGTCGTTATCGTCAAGAATCTTTATTTTCATTTAAGAATATCGATTCTTAGATGACTTTTAATTAGTAATAATATTGATTATTAGCGGCCATCCAACACAAGAGTCGCTATTATGAAGAAACACGATTTTCATCTAAGAATAACGACTGTTGTCTTGTCGTTATTTTGAGATGAAAATCGTGTTTCTTGCATATGCGCAATCATCACACAATTCATCAACATCCAGCCTCAACCCAATCTATCCCTATGGACCTAAAAAGCTTAAAATTTTCAAATTTTATAATAAAATACTACGGTAAACCGTAGCCGATAACCGGTGGTTTGGTACGGAATACCTCTTAAAAAAAAACTTCGGTGGTACCTTGTGGGTACTGTAGGTGTGTACCTATGTACCTAATACGATTTTTTTGAATTCCATCTTTGTAACGGAGTATAAATAAACGAGGTTTATAAGACATATGGTTTTCTCATGGATGCCATTGTCAGAACTGGACCAAATTGAAATGGGACCACATGGGAAGCACCAGCTTTTAAACAAAAATAATAATTTTCAAGATCGGTTCACCCAGTCAAAAGTTCTGAAGTAACAAATATAAAAAAAAATACAGTCGAATTAATAATAATAATTATAAAAAAAAGTCACCGCTGAAAACGCACGTCATTTTGTGGTCACAATATATTTAATTCTTTTTATACTTTTTATATAGTTTATATCATTTTACCAGTATTTATTTTGTACTAGGGTGGTCCTTATTTTTCAAAGTGAAAGATATCAACGGGGCAGCCTCTAATTGTGTTCCCTGTGCTTTAATATGAATACAGATTTTTTTATTTGATTTTTTAAATGACATTTAGGTGTTGCGACGCGATCAACATATTAAAATTAAAAAACAACTTAAGATAAGACAAACGATCAAGAAAAAAAATTATGAAGGAATTTACAACAGGGTATGAGTTTTGTTTGTTAACTGACTTCCAAAAAGAAGGAGGTTATCCATTCGGTCCCTAAGTTTTTTAAAAAAAATTTTTTTCGTATGTATGCTTACTCTTTCGTGAACCAATTTTTGTGTTTCTTGAATTAACATATAGAGAAATCTCCCAAGTTGGTCCCATAATTATTTTATAGACATTGCTTATTACGTTTAAAATATTATCTAAAAATTATCTAAATTTTTATTGTATTCCTGAGTGAAGTGCATCAGATTATAGTATCGCAGAGTTCCACCAATACGTTTTTCTTTGCAAAAGTGTCAAATGTTAAGGATTATCCTATAAACATCTGCACATTTTCTAATCTTCAAAGACGAAGTATTTGACATTCAATGACAAATCTCATTTGTGACAAAAAAATAAATGAACGGGTGAAGAGAGGTTTCTTCAAAAAGTTTACAACCGTTACTTCTCATCCAATGTGTATAAGATCGAGCAGCTATCATAGACCACTTGTGTCAACCAATCCCACAGTAAGTTCGATATCCAAGCATTAAAATGTGGACAGATCATATGAAGGAAGCTTACTGATAAGGCTGTTATGCCAGCAGCCAGATCCAGTCAACAGCCTTCGAGATGTCGAGGGAAACGGTAATCATTTCCCCTTGGTTCTTGATGACCTCACTCCGAATGTGAATGAGGTACGCTAGAATATCCCTTTTGGATCAGTTTCAATGAAATCCGTATTGTTAGTCACTGATTCATTGGATTCTAGGTACATTAGGAGACTGTTATTAAGAATACGTTCCATTGACTTGCAGATAATGTACATAACCGAGATAGGTCTGTACTAGCTAGCAACCGGCCAGCATGGCTACCTTTTTTGGACACGGGTTAGTCCAATGATTAACCCGTGCCCATAAATGTACCGAAATCGTGAAAGCTTGCCAATGCAAGCTTTCACGATTTCGGCACTTGTTCAGTTTCTAGAGTGAGGCAAGAGGCCGGTCAGCACAGAAGTCAGCTCGGGTGCACAAGTCCTCAGAACTGTGGCTGGAATACCATCAGTCAGAAATTGATCCATGCTACGAGGTGGAGTTAGACGTGTCATGCTAACAACATCTGAGCATGACGATTCCATGAAAAGAAAGGCAAATACTTTTGCCTTTTCTTCCATGGCCTAAACTATTATCTCTTTCGATTTCAACAGGGGAGGAAGCGAGGAGTGGCAGAATTTCGTTTCTTCTCCTGCTGAATAGATTACACCAGACCAGTGAAGGTTATGTAAATTGTATTTCAAAATGTAACGCTTAAATAATAATATATAAAAGATACGGAACACTAACTGCTATTTATTCCTAAGCAGTTTAGGTGCCTACACAGTTTGATTACGTTATATAGTAGAATAAAATGAAAAATAAAAAATATAGTTCCATTTTCTTATTTTCCTATTTAAACTTGCGCTTACGACTCCGTCTACCGACTCTCTCGCGGCAATTTTGACGTGAAATATGGGCGCATAGGCGATTGTGGCCGTTTTCGACGGGAAAAATCGGCCACAGTGGCGTTAGTGGGTATTTTCGTCGTACAATATTGTAATGAGGCTCTTTGCAAAAAAAATATTTGTGTTTTTTTAAATCAAATTAAGGGTGTTTTCAAATTCTGAGAATGTGAATAGATGCATATGCATTGTAAGATGCTAAAAATGCAACAAAAACAAAAAGCCCTAACGGCCATTGTGGCTCTTTTCCACGGATAGGGCGATATGTTATAAATGATAAGCACAGTAAACACAAGTACTTAGTATTTATTACACATATGTTTATAAGTACTTACATAACGTGTCATACGGAGTAGGTATAGGTACATACTACTTGAATTTATCAGAGTTCCTATATAAAAAAAAATCTATCATATTTTGAACTATTAAGATTCCTTGTTCAATACCATAACTTATTCCCTCAATACAAAAAAGTTTTGTTTGAAAGAATTGGACCACCTTTTACTTACCCAAAAACAAACTCTTCTTAATCTAAACGTGTATGTATTCTTATTGAAAAACGTAAGTCTATCTTATTTTGAACCATTTAGATTCCTAGCTCAATACCATAACTTATTCCTACAAAACAAAAAAGTCTTGTTTGAAAACATTGGAATAACTTAATTTGAAAAATATAGATTCTTACGCTAATGCTACTACTTACTTACCCAAAGACAAACTTTTCTTAACCTAAACATGAATTTTCTTATTAAAAAACGTTACTCTATCTTATTTTGAATTAATTATATTCCTAGTTCAATACCATAACTTATTCCTACAAAACAAAAAAAGTCTTGTTTGAAAACATTGGATTACCTTAATTTGAAAAATATAGGTTCTTACGCCAATGCTACTACTTACTTACCCAAAAACAAACCTTTCTTAACCTAAACATGATTTTTGTCATTAAAAAACGTTGCTCTATCTTATTTTGAATCATTTAGATTCCTAGCTCAATACCACAACTTATTCCTACAAAACAAAAAAGTCTTGTTTGAAAACATTGGAATAACTTAATTTGAAAAATATAGATTCTTACGCTAATGCTACTACTTACTTACCCAAAGACAAACTTTTCTTAACATAAACATGAATTTTCTTATTAAAAAACGTTACTCTATCTTATTTTGAATCATTTAGATTCCTAGTTCAATACCATAATTTATTCCTACAAAACAAAAAAAGTCTTGTTTGAAAACATTGGACTACTTTAATTTGAAAAATATAGGTTCTTACGCCAATGCTACTACTTACTCACCCAAAAACAAACTTTTCTTAACCTAAACATGATTTTTGTCATTAAAAAACGTTACTCTATCTTATCTTGAATCATTTAGATTCCTAGTTCAATACCATAACTTATTCCTACAAAACAAAAAAGTCTTGTTTGAAAACATTGTACTAACTTAATTTGAAAAATATACGTTCTTACGCCAATGCTACTACTTACTCACCCAAAAACAAACTATTCTTAACATAAACATGATTTTTGTCATTAAAAAACGTTACTCTATCTTATTTTGAATCTTTAAGATTCCTAATTCAATACCATAACTTATTCCTACAAAACAAAAAAGTCTTGTTTGAAAACATTGTACTACCTTAACTTGAATAATTTATATTCTTACGTCAATGCTACTACTCACTTCCTTAAAAACAAACTTTTCTTAAACCAAACATGTATTTTCTTTTTTTAAAACGTTAATCTATCTTATTTCGAATCATTTTATATTCTACACTCAACCCCATTATTTACTCACATTAAATTTATTTTTCTTAGAACAAATAATATTTTCCTTCATCCGAAAACCTTCCTACTTTCTGATTATGAGAATCGTAAATGATTAACAAGAAGAAAATGAGGATTTTACTTTAAATATATATTTATTTAGTAAAGATGTATAGGGTACAAGTTTTGATTCAATCATTAAAGGCTCTTGAACTTAGACAATGTACTATCATATAAAGAAAAAAGTTATTCTTAATTTAACAAAATAGCATATTGTGTATACAACACTCAAAACTTCTTGAAATTACAATTATTGTTTTGATTTTAGTAAATATAATAAGAATAATATTGTTTTTCTTGGATAATATCATTTATGTTGAGCTAAGATATTATTATTAATTCAAGTACATATTTATTTGACATTAAACAATATTCCTGAGAATAAAAATATTCTTAACGGAAAACTAATTTCACGAGCATTTTTTTCCGTGTAGGTATATCATCTTTTCGTTTGGCTCTAAATGGTAGTGTGACATAGTTGCGACTGTGAATTACTATGTAAAATAATTTTACTAAAACTATCAACATTGGCCCACTTCAATCACTGCTGGACACTTTCCTATTGAACACTATTTATCCCGATCTTCAATTTTCCCCCTCCAGCCACTGTTTTACATATCTCATCACTACACCGTGTCTTAGGGCGCTTTGCTCTATGTAACTAACCAAAGAAACGATTGGTTAGCATAATAACAAAATTACCTATTTAAAACCCTGAAAAATCTAAAAAAGGGTGCCATTGAAGTGCACAAGTAATAAGCTTACTACGCGCTACGTCGCATCGTAAGATACGTGCGGACCAATCACAGAGCTGTGCGCAGGGGCTCGACGCACCCAGTAATTTTAACGGTATGCAACAGATCAGATGCGCGCGCGCATGTGCGCTTATATTGTATGCTTAGAATTGACCTGCACGTTGACTATTTTATGGTTATGGTCTAAAATTGTAAATGATTGAACTAGTAGTTCTATGATCAGTAGACCTCGCGAGCGCAGAGCTTGTAATCTATTATTCGAATTTCTTGTATTGAATTAAGTACCAGACATTTCAAGCAAATATTTTTAAAAATCTATTAAATTGTAAATGTTAGAAAATAAAATGCAGCGTGAATCCAGCCCTCAAAAAAGGTTTTAGTCACCCTAAAATTGGCGAATTTAATATCTTGACTAAGAATTTCCCCCGAAATTCTTAGTCAAATAGGTACGTCCATGTGTTGATCGGTTTATTTTACTATTTTATTTATTTACCTATTATTTTATATTATTTGCCTTCCGTTCTAATTTCCATTATCTAATGTAAGTGTTTATTTATTAGTTTTCCTTTGAAAATAAAGTTTTATTTTACTTTATTTTCAAAGGAAAACTAACTAATAAACAATTTATAGGCAGTTAAAACTAAACTTGACAGAAATTTAATTTAATATTATTTTTACAAATTTAATTTATAAATTTAATTATTATTTTTACGTATATATAGATAGTCTGCCAACCCGCACTTGGCCAGCGTGGCAGACTATGGCCTAACCCTTCTCACAATGAGAAGATGGCCCGTTCCCAGCAGTGGGACAGTTTGTACAAACAGGGCTGTTAAAAAATATATAAATAATATAGTGATCGACACTATATTATCTATATATACGTAAAAATAAAAAGAGAGAAAAAAATATGTTTTTCTGTTTTACAACATAAGCGTCATCTTGAAACCTCAGAATGACTTTTAAAAGTTTTCCTTCGTATCTGAACACAAACAGGTTATTTTTAGTCTGCTTATTGATGCGTTATCAACTTTATCGCGTGTCAGATATCCATCAACATTATTTATTTTTAGCCCGTGACTCGCGTATCGTATGTAATTTGATTTTTTATGTACATTAACGTATTTTACAAACGGATTTTATATACTTATTCGCCCTAATTTTTAACCGACTTCCAAAAAGGAGGAGGTTCTTAGTTCGATGGGTTCTTTTGTACTTATGTGAATTCATAAAGTAATCGCTGTTGTTCAGCGATTACTTCGCCGGTTATGGATTGATTTTGATGATTCTTTTCCGTTTGGCAGGTCATACTTCAGAGGTGGTCCCATATACATTTTATCAATATCGGTTCAATACTTCGGTTTTAATAACAAAATAACTGATAAAATATGTTATCAAAGTAAAGAAATTGCGTTTTTTGAAGTGAAAACTTCTTTAGCTGCGTTATGCATTTTTGGGATGGGTAAAAAATGTTAAGCTCGCGTCAGATCGTAAGACGGACGCACGTAAAACTCGTTAGCTCAATAAGTTAGAGCACCGATATAAATTTAAATTTGTTAATCGGAGGGCGGAGGTTCAAATCCTTCATGAGTCAGTCTTTTTGCTATTTTATTTTTTAGTTTTCACTTCTGCCGGCACTCCCGGAGTGCAACCCGTTGTTTTTTTTTCAGATTTTTAAACTATTATTTATACTCATATATTATTATTTACTCATATGTAATTAACTATTTATAAGCTAGTCTGATCTATGTGTATAGCAAGTATAAGTTTATTTTGCTTTCTAGAATCTACTCGTTTTTTGAAAAGTTGACAAGACCTTCATGCATCATCATAATCATCTACTACTTCTATCCACCCTAAGGTTGACTGGAAGAAATTGCTCTATGCGATAAGGCCACCTTTGTACTGTCGTTTAAGTTTATTGTTTATTTTAAGTTTTTACTTTATATAAGTAGATGTACATAAAAGTTCTATTCTATTCTATCATCATCATCATCATCATTTTTATCGCCCACTGCTGTTTAGTTTATTTTTGTACTCTTTTCTTACAAGACCTTACATTGCACTGACTGTGAGGATAATATATTAAATTATTGTTAATGTAACATAACAATAATTTGTTTAGTTAAAGATGGATAACAGAATGGTTGCCTGAAAGAGATCGCTTTTAGCGAAAAGGCTGTCCGTTGTTGCTCCTATGTAATTAGTTTTGAGGTGTGTACAATAAAGAGTTTATCTATCTAATGCAGTGAAAAAAAAATCGTTAAGTATACATTACACAAATATTAAGAAAATGCGTCAGAAATGATTTAAAATCAAAATGACGTTTGGAATGGCCAATAAATTTATTTAGTTCTATTTTCTATTCGTTCTAAGCAAATTTTCAGATAACACTTTCGTTGTTAGTACCAGAAAGCACGGAATCCGTTGTGACATAATATTAGATCTTTTTTTATGACTGTCTAATCTTGCCAACTCTACAATTTACCAAGCGCAAAAATTATATAAGTAACGACATTTAAAAATGGCTTTGCACAAATTTTTGCAACGTCCCAAGTCTACGAAAAATCATAAATCAGCGTAAAAGTAAACGAAACCACCAGTGCGTCATTCAAGACCATTTCTTGTTGACAGACCCGCACACACACAAAACTGTATATGTGCATGTCACTTTCATGAAACACCTTACTAGTTGCGAATGTGTGCGCTTAATAGCTACACAATAAGAAATAACAATCAGTTGATACCTGACCGTCGATCGTATCGGACGTGTTTGATACTGCGAATCGCAAAATTATCGTCAAGGGAGTTAACGCAACAGTGAATTTTGTGTTGTTCAGTGATTTCTATCTAAGTTTTATTTGGTAAGTGTGTATCTTTATATAATTCTCGTTTTTCAAGTTTTATTCATGTTGATCCAGAAATAAACGTTTTGGCAAGCATTCTCTACCCTTGACGTATTGCTGAAGTGTATGCTTGACGTATGCTTTATTTCATGTTATTTTAACGATTACCAGTGGCCGTCGGATCTTGGCAGTCATTATACTCCGGTTATGTCACATGCCTTCCTTCATTTCATATTTTTTTAGATACCGCGATTTTAATGCCTGTTTCAATATTTGCTATAGTCTGCAACTGTATCTGACTCTCTGTCTTATGCGAGGTTTTACTATATTTTGCTTTGGATTTAATATTTATGATCTACACATCTATAGACAGTTCAAAAATTACACGCATCCGACGGGATTTGAACCCGCATTATCTCGATCTGTACCAGGTGATAGCATATTGAACTGTATACTATAATTTTTTTAATATTTCAGTATGTAAAACACAAAAAAATATCGAATAATTTATGATCTGTCGAGAAAAAAAATATCTTTTAAACATATTGTAGTCTGAGATTTGGTTTGGCATCTCTTGGCTCGAAATATTGGCATTATTTTGTAGTCATCGTAGTCATCAATCTGTTCTTTTATTTGTGTTCTTTCTTAATTGTCACTTCATTGAATTAGTGGGTGTATTTGTGAAGTGAAGCTCTAATTTGATTTAGGTCAGTCTTTCTTTCTAATTTGAGACAATAACAGCTGACAACGATTTTTTTTGTTTTGTTTTTATTTCTCTGTTTCCTGAGAGCTACAATCTTGGAATTTTCAATGCTAGAGTGGATAGATATCTTCTAGATCGACGAGCTCCATCCTCGGCCACACCGTCGCTTAACAACAGGCGAGTTGGTGGTCAATCGTAGATCTATCTTGTATAAAAAAAAATAAGTTCTTTTATATACCTAACTCTAATACTTTACTAAAATATAAACTATTTATACTATAATTATGCAGGTAATCAATATATTCAATGCATTGAAGGAATAGGACTATGCTGATTATGTTTTTTTCTTCTTTAGAATCTATTGACCGAGTGAGTGGAGCGAATGAACGTCTCTGTACCAACTGGCAATATTTTCGTTCTTCGGTTATTGGTATTCGTGTACAGATCGTATTTTTTTTTCAACCAATCTTGACGAAACTTTGTTATACAGGTTCCTCAATTTTATGTTTTTTTTTGTCATGAGTTTGTAAATGGAATAATTAACAGTAAGTAACAAACTTACAAAATATATATATATATACAGTCGAATTGAGAACCTTCTCCTCTTTGAAGTCAGTTAGTAAATAATTGAATGTTTATTTTGACATACTTTGCGTTTTTTTAAATTTAAATTAAAGCTACGAGTTACTCACATTTGTTTTGAGTCTAAATATCTGACTATAGTTTCTACCGCATTCGGCGGTCTTTTTCAAAGTGCTGCTCCTTTATCACTCTCAGTCAGTGACGCGTCTTGCACTGCGAACAAATGTATCTCCATCATTTTTCGAAATCTTTTCTCCTGAGGGGCTTAATTTCCATGGAAGGATTTTTCCATAGTTGGGTCTGGCTAGGTAAAATTCTTGAAGGAATTTCTATGACTAAAGTATGAACGGCTTTATACATGTACATAATATATTAATATTATTCTTGTACACAATGGGTTTTTATTAAATGTAGCATTTAATGATGTTTATTGCATTTGAATTGTATGTCCTTAATTACATATGTACCTACATATATATGTGTATGTTATCTATGTTAATTACTTACTTACCGTAACTTGTTGACTATCTCTGCATTCTAAAAGAAAATATTTAACAATGGTAACGCTATATTCTTAAATAAATAGATTGAAAAATAATAAAGGCGAACATAATAATGTATGGTGTTGACAAGTATTTATTATTTTTTAATTTATTATACAATTAAGAAAATAAACTCGTTAACTTTGCAGGTGCATATGTGAGGTTATGTGGCATTAGATTCACTATTATATCCGAAATATGAAGGGCATTAATATGTGTAATCTTAATATTATATAACAATAATAAAATAACAAAAAAAAAAAATTAAACGACGTGAATGCAGTCGCTGAGTCCCGATCAATCGCGACATACCACTTATCTGGGAACCCCGTCTAAAACGGGACTCTACCAGTGACTGCAATGACAGAATAAAAACGGCAATTCAGAAATTAGAAATAAGGATTCTGTGTACACCTTGAGCATTCATGCTCACCATCGAAGGCTCCTTGCGGCACGGCGGCTGTGTGTGGCGGGTCGCCCTCTTCCCTAACATATGATTGAGGAGGGCGATGGTGGCACATGCGTCATACTCGTGATCGGGTGCTGCTTGCGGGTCGCGTGTTTGCTCGCGGTATACACACAATATAGTAATAAGATAGGTAAGTTAAAAAAAAAACTTGTCTTCCCGTAACAATGTATTTAACAATAGTTGGTAAAATTGACAAAGGTCACGGACCACGGTGTCTGTGGAGCCAAAAATTAAATAAAAAAACATTAAATAACACCCCTCATTTTGAGTCGGGGGTTAAAAAGAGAAAGTAACTCACTTTGAAATCAAACAAATTTGAAAGGCTTTATCCACAGATATAAAAAATTAACTACTACGGATTTATCGCGTATCTTTTACATAATTGTATGACCTGACGTTTCGAACACTGCAACATCCGTGGTCACAGGTGAGACTATAGATAACAGTTTTTTGTTATGAAAATATTAATTACTATAGTTCCCGTCACGTAAAAAGAACGCTGATTTGTTCGTAAGCGCAAACAAACCAGCGTTCTTTTTACGTGACGGGAACTCGACCACCTATTATTTTTATGCAAAACGTTTCCATTCCTTCCAATGCACGCAGAACTCGCTCACGGTACGGTGTCAACAGGTATCATCACAGATCTGTGTTAAGGCCGAGATTTTATTAAATTTGTTAAAGGTGTTACTAGGTGTTCCCGAACGATCACTATCGATCACAATAGAATTATAGTTAAAAAAATTAAACAACCGACTTCAAAACACGCTTTTTAGGGTTCTGTACCTCAATAGGGAATAACGGAACCCTTATAGGATCACTTTGTTGTCCGTCTGTCCGTCCGTCGGGTGTCAAGACCTTAATCTCGGGAACGCGTGAAGGTATCGAGTTGAAATTAAAACCATATACGCAGATCCATAGTATCTTGCTGAAGAAAGAAAAATAAAGTTATATTTATATATAGTTATTAAGTCGTAAAAAAAGTTACAGCCGAATATATCGTAAAAAACGCACATTTCGACACTCACAAGGGAATCAAAACCTATGGGGTACTTCCCGTTGACCTAGACTAGAACAATGAAATTTGGTAAGAAGCATTGTGTTAGAGTACACATATAGGAAAAAATCCGAAAACTGGACATTTTTAATTTAATCATAAAAAAATTGTGTCTTTATGCAAGGAATGAAGGTCCAAATTTTAAAGTTGATTAAGTTATCATGTGGGGTATCATATGAAAGAGCTTCAGTAGCATAAGCTAAAACAGGTTTTTAAATATTTTTACGATGTATATTTTTCGGTTTATGAAGGAAAATATAAAAAAAAAAATGATTTCCCCCTTTTATCTACTAGTTTGTACGGAACCCTCGGTGGGCGAGAAAGACTCCCACTTGTCCGGTTTTTCTTTACTTAGACGTCATATTTTTACTAGTTATTTTCTTTTAAAAACCAAAGTATTGAACTGCTTTTGATAAAATTATTATATGGGACCACTTCTGAAGTATATTACCTACTGAAACAAAAAAGAATCATCAAAATCAATTTATAATTGGCGAAGTAATTGCGTAACAAACATACAAAAAAACCTACAGTCGAATTGAGAAACTGATCCTTTTTGGAAGTAGGTTATAAAACATGAATTTGGATTGACACTTCAATAATGTATCATTCAGTTTGCAAACCATTAATAAATTTAAAAAAATGTACTATCAAAAAGTAGCAACTTCGCAGCAGATAAAATAAAATATATAAATATTTGGGGACATTTCACACAACACCATCTAGTCCAAACTAAGCTCAGCTTGTACTATGGAACTAGGTGGCTGATAGAATACATATATATTTTTATTTTTTTTATCTCGCAACTCCTCCCTGAACATCTTATATTGCTCTACCATCTCATGTTCTCTTCTCTCTACAGATCGTAGAGTCTACGTTCTCACTGTGAATCAGTTCCATCCGCGTCCAAATTGCTATGGCGTCATCCAATTCTCGCCAATCCGGGGTGTCCTCTCAATTGGCCCGCTTGAATTGCAATTGTAATTGAATTTTGTGTTTTGAGGAGTCGCATCTAGAATGTCTCGGTTTGATATTGGCCTTATAACAGAGAATAGAAACGTAGGAGTTTTTTTTCTGTAACTGTTTTCAGCCCGTATTCTTCTCTTCTTATCGGTCTTGAGCCTTTCGTCTTATTGATATCTTCTGTTTTAGTCATCGTTCTTGGGTTCTGTTTTAGTGATGTGTTGTTGTTTTTAATGGTTTTTTTTTGTTCCACTGAAACTAAAATGATTGTTTTCGTAGTTGTAATTAATTCTTTAAATAACTTTTATCAGATATATCGCGTGTAATTTACATGATTTTAAGATGTGATGTTTCGAACACAACAGTCTTCGTGGTCACAGGCGAGACTAAATGACAGGTATCTCATTTATGTTATTAAAATATCCACCGCCTTTTATTGTAAACAAAACGTTCCCAATTATCTGTAGAAATTATTTTAAATCGTTATTCCACTATAGGTTGTTTAATTTTCATTAAGTCGTTCTCAATACAAGTTGCAAAAAATATGTCAATCAAAGCCAAGTGCGTATTTTGAAAAGTAATCATTTTGGTCGTTATCCTTTTCACTTTCAATTATCGATTTCAATTTGATATAGATAAATATACATTTGATTGAAATGTTTATTAACCAATCATACGTGACGAGAGTTCGATGATTGTTTATTGCATCACTGTTGCCAGGCGTTCTCTCAGCTATGGCTATCAGGGAAGAATCTGTATAGATTGCAGTGACGGAAAATACCCACAGGTATAAAATTGTAATAAGGAATCTGATTTTCGTAGCGTCACAAGGTCAAATGTTTCCTATAAATAACTATGAAGTTATACATGGTAACACTTCGATAGTAGACTTGTAGAGATGTGAGAAGTAAGGGACAAAATACAATATGTGTACATGTTTTAGTATATTTTACAGTAATGCAATAAAAAGTAAACTGGAATTATCCAAATTTATTACATATACTTAAAGTTTTTGAGATATTCGGAATTGTGTAGGTAAAAATGTACAAGTTTCTAGAAATAAGGAATATTGTATGTAAAGACTTTCAGTTCAAGCGACGATCGGGGTTGTTTACTCAGCGAATATTAAAATAACGAACTTGTCAACTTTATCTACAATTTTACATGCACTGGCAAGCGCAGCGTAGGAAGACCAGACATGAGATGGACAGATGATCTCATACAAGTGGCAGGAAGACGCTGGATGCAAGCCGCTACCAATCGTTTTTTTTTTCTTGAAAATCCATGGGGAGGCCATGTCCAGCAGCGCACTTCTTATGGTTGAGATGATGATGATGAACTTGACTACATAAGGAAGAAAGTCATGTTCTTGTCAATATAATTTTAAATATGTAGTCTAACTGATATTAACTGTGTGGCAATGTTAGATTTAAGTATTTATATCCGTGGCATAATATGAATTTTAGAGTCGTACGTTATGATTATACTTATTTGTTAATTATAATGCCTTTCGTAGAACAATAAGTTTAAATTAATATCTTAAGCATTCTCAGTCTGAGAATTAAACAATTATGAAGCGGCCTTAGAGCTTTACCAAATCTGAAACTAAACACAAAATACTTGACCAAAACTTTCGTAGACCTTTCTCTAAATTTCCACTGTATTCGTTCAAATATACTCGTATTGTTTATTTTCCCCATTATTCCTTCACGTATAAACGAGCACGTCTACGTAACTGGTCAAAACTGGTGGACAAGTTCAGGCGAAGGTCGTCTGTGTCGGATTGGATTACATAAAACGGAGGTCTACAACCTGTCGCATTGAATACAACAGCTGGTAGGCTGGTAGGTGGCTGGTATTTTATATGAACGACGCATCTATTAGAAACTTTGTCTTTAGTGACTAGCGACAGACAATGAACAACTTAAATCGTAAACTTGAGACATAAAACTTTGCAAAATACGTGAAGTCCGTGACAGTTTTCGGTAGGCGTGAAATTTTCAAATATCGAATTCAATCGACAATCCCGACAATGTCGGGATTCGTTCTACTGATCCAGTTCTAGAATATAATAAGCTCCTCAAAGTCAAAAGCGTGTTCCATCAGCAATTTGTAAAAGCGCACTGCAAATTTAGTCTCATTTTTGCTCATTTGTATCTTGTTATGCCATTGACCTGTGTCCTTTGCCAGTCACCTCCATTCACATTCTGTTATAATTGTGACATCATCTTCGTTAACCTTAACTTTCGTTAGTCGATCATAATTAGCTTTTATAGTAGCTAAATTAAAATCGACATCTATAAATACACGACTAACAAGAGCATAACAATTGCTATCATGTACCTACTATATAAAGAGAATCAGAACAGCGTAGGCGACTCTAACTAGAAAATTAGATCGAGTTAGAGGCAATTTGCAACGTACTATATCATCGTACCAAGTATGAGTGAAAAAGTGTTCAGTATAGGTGTTATCTTGCGCTCGATTGAATGACTCGTCACTAGTTTGTCTATCTTTGTTATATGCCGTATTATTTATAATAGTTGTTCCTGCTTTCCAAAATGATGAGTTTGCAAATAATAGCTTACCCTTGTATCGATTCTCCAATGTTCAAAACCAGTGAATGGCAAACATTATGTTTTGGCTTGAGTAGTGTGAATCTGGGTTGTCCAGTGAATTGGCCTCTTACTTATGTTATATTTCCCTCTATGTTTCCTTTCATAATAAGTTGACGATCAGTCTTACGGGCTACGTGGTGGCGAGAACTGTTAAGTTATTCTAAGGCTTGTAATTAATAGTAGATGCAATTTATAGTAGATGCTAATTATCTTTAATGCTAGTGCCCATCAAGGTTAAATATCCCGATATGATATGTTATTACACCATTCTGCCTTTCTGCAAAAAGAGACGGCTTTATGTACATATGTTTAGCGGATTTCTAGATAGATCTCTTTCCATTTGTTTTCCGGTGATGATTTTTCTGGAGGCTGTCTTTTCAGTGAAATGATGAAAGAAAACATGCTGTCGACTCCACCTGTCCTTTTTTTCTGCGTTTAATACTTGAGCTTGAATACAAATTTGGACCCAAAAAGTTTTACGTTCGTTTTTTTTTTGTTTGCGAATTCAAATATTGCGATACTTGCTAAACGGAACATTTCGCTATTATATTCACGCTATGCTAATTAGCTCCATATCAGGTAGTTGAAGTAGGTTGCTAATAGGTATCACTTTGGCTAACAGGTAAAAATTGGTATATATATGTAGCTCGTGGGAAAAACTTCCTTGTTGGGAAATAATGAAATAAACCATTTATACAATCAATATAATCTTTCGGTGTTATAATACCGAAATATATTTATAACGTAAAATAATCAGTCAATTAATATCTAATCGATATTTTTTAATGTCATGCTCTATGACAATCCAATGCCTCGTGTGTTGTTTTAGCAATGATTTTTACAAACCTCAAGCCAATTTAAAAGATATCGAAGAAAAATTTGTTTTTATATATTTCTCCTGTCTAAATAAACAAATTCGCCTCTCACTTTTCTTATATCCCTATTCAATGGTTTGTATTTGTTATAAAGATTGTGATGCGCGAAAGAGATAGCTGCGTGCGTTGAGCGAATCCTTAAGTTATTTTTATACCATCATATTTATTTAAAATAAAACCGGACAAGAGCGAGTCAGACTCGCCCACCGAGGGTGCCATACAAACTAGTAGATAAAAGGGGGAATTTATATATTTTTTTTAATATTTTCCTTCATAAATCGAAAAATATACATCGTAAAAATATTTAAAAACCTGTTTTAGCTTGTGCTAATTAAGTTCTTTCACATGATACCCCACATGATACGGTTAAAGCCATTTAAAATTTGGACCCTCCTTTGCATAAAGACTCAAATTTTAACTTTGATTAAATTAAATAAATTAAAAATATCCAGTTTTCGGATTTTTTCCTATAGGTATGTGTACACTAACACAATGCTTCTTGCCAAATTTCATAGTTCTAGGTCAACGGGAAGTACCACATAGGGCTTGATTCCCTTGTGAGTGTCGAAATGTGAGTTTCTTACGACATATTCGACTGTAACTTTTTTTTTGTAAACTGAGAAATTTGTTTTTTCTTTCTGCAGCAAGAGACTATGGATCTGCATATATGGTTTTAATTTCATCTCGACACCTTAACGCGTTCGCGAGATACAAGTCTTGACATTGACACCCGGACAGACGGACAGACGGGCAACAAAGGATCGGAACCTATAAGGGTTCCGTTTTTTCCTTTTGAGGTACGGAACCCTTAAAATACCAAAATTAAAATATAATAATACCTACTTAAACTATGTTAATGACGTAAGCCTGTAATACCATTGTCAATGCCCATTTAATATCTAAATCTAGGTTTTTTGCGCACACAGACTAATACAATAAATCGTCCTACTTCACCGCACTGTTGGATGCACACCCAACACTCGCGTGTATCATGAATAGAGTATGTGACTCGCCACGCATGCACACGTGATATTCCTAGTGTGGCGACTATTGTGTAATCTGTACATTAACTGGTTATATCCGGTTCGTATTGTGAAGATCAAGGTATAGTGTTGTAGATTGTATCGGTGGGAAAATAGATTTGCATGTTTATCCGACTGTAGAAGAAGGGGATGTTTTTTTGAGTCATCCTAGGCTACATTTTGTGGTCGGGTGATATGTATAACCTATTTATCATTCATCATCATCTCAGCCATAAGAAGTCCACTGCTGGACATAGGCCTCCTCTATGGATTTCCAAAAAGACCGATTGGAAGCGGCTTGCATCCAACGTCTACCCGCTACTTGTATGAGGTCGTCTTTCCTTCTCGTGGCTGGTCTTCCTACGCTGCGCTTACCGGTGTCTCCACTCGATAACTTTTCGACCCCATCGGCCATCAATTCTACGTTCTATGTGCCCTGCCCATTGCCACTGCAACTTGCCTAATCCGCTGTGCTACGTCGGTGATTTTCTTATGTCTAGCTCGGTCCGTGACTGAGCTATTTAACCTATTTATTTGTGTCCTCATTTAGTCTTAAAAACTTGTCCGATATTTGTATTTATAATCCACAAGTAATCGTTTAAATAACTTTAAAAAAAACGACTTCAAAAAACGTAATGCGTTGACTTTGATGACACTTTTTTCTAGTTATTTTGTTATAAAAACCAAAATATTGAACCTATTTTAATAAAATTTCTATGAGACCACCTGGGAAGTATTACCCTTTCAAACGAAAAATATTTTTTCAATTCGGTCCAGATGTCTTCGAGTAATTGGGGACGAATCGAGAACCTCCTCCTTTTTGGAAGTCGGTTAATAAAAGCGAAAATAACTCTGTACTCTGTCTCACTGTCTGTTTCTTATCTCTTCACGGCTTAAAGGCTGAGCCAATCGTTATGAAATTTGGCACAGATTCTTTAAGGCCTGGCAAAGGACGTAGGCTGCATTTTATCATCATCACCATCACCGTTTTTCATCACTATCCGGGTGACACCGCGGGGCGCAGATAGTACTTTATAACCTCAATATGACTTCGGTATAGCAACACCGGGTCAACGACCTTCCTTCTACTGGGTGTGGTCGAACTTACGATACCTATCACTTACAAGAATAAAGGCAGCAATACACATGCAAAAAAAAAACAAACAATCATACAAAAAGAACAGTAACTTACTAGTACTTATTCAGGATAAAGCTAGTTTCATATGAGTTATTTCCTAGCATGCATGGAATGATTGGATTCAGCGGATCACAATATAATAATTATAGTTTAAAAAACTGAAGAAAAAAAAAAACGACTTTAAAATATACAATCCGTTTACTTGGATGAAATTTTTTCATTGAAATGAAACACATTTTATCCAATATTTTTGTGTATATTTTACAATATACACAAATTAATAAAATACTATATTTTACAATAATTTCCATTAGTAACAAACACGAAAACCTTAGAAAAGAAAAACTTTTTCAGTTATTTTGTCATACAAACCAAAGTACTGAACCGATTTTGATAAAATTTATACTAGTACCACCTCTGAGGTTATTATCTACCAAACAAAAAGGAATCATCAAAAACAATTCATAATTGGCAAAGTAATCGCGTAACAAAAAAAACATACAGTCGAATTGAGAACCTTATTATTTTTGGAAGTTGGTTAAAAATATGATAAATTAACCTTTAATATTTATGGGACCAACTTGGGAGCTTTCTCTATATATGCCAATTTACAAAACACAGAAATTAGTTCACGAATGACGTAGAAATACGTGTACATACATAAAAAATATACGCTACGAATTGATAACCCCTTCCTTATTTGAAGTCGGTTAAATATTGATAGACAGTTCCCTATATCTCGATCTGTACTTGGGAGCCTGAGGAACCAGAGATCACGATGTTTTCCATCACTCTTCAAAGCTAGCGACAATTAAAAAATGTAGGTACAGCCACGTGTATTTCAGTCCTAATCGATTTAAGTGGTATTGATTTGACCTACTGATGGTATGCTATTCATGTCGGGAAGGATATTTTCAGTTTCATGACGTATATATTATAACTTCTTACGAGTGCAATACGTTTAAACTTAACCTTTATCCGTCTTACTTATAAACGCTGAATAAGCGCATTTTAGTTAAACAGTGTTTTGTTTCGTTTTCGCGCGTGACATTTCCCGTCTGACAGAAAGTGACAAGTCCCCATTCAGTGAATAAGATTTTAACATGCGTTTATAAGTAAGACGGTTTATATAAAAGTGAAGTACAAGGTAGAGTACGGTATACGATTTGACCCACTTATTTGCCTTACAAACATTATCAAGAATTCATACGTTATGATTTTGGAGTGCAACTTTAGGATGGTGGGCAATTCTCAAAATGGCATATTAGTCATAAATTAAAAGGATTCATTCTCCAAATGCTGAGTTTTCGTAATATTTTTTTTTACAAAACCTATTAATTCTAAAAATGGGCAAAATAAAAAATGGTTTAGATAAAATATACGGGATATGCCCTAACCTCGGAAAGTGCTGAGAACTGAGATTCGCCTTCCTTTTACTTCATATTCAATGAGTTTACCTCTCTATAGGTAAAATCTCATTGTATTTATACATAAAAAAAGTTAGTGAAAACTTTGATATATGACCGAGAATTCTACTCAGTCAAAAGCGCGAAGAATCAACAAGTCCTTAAATGCTCCCTGATACATTGTGTATTATTTAAACTAAGTATATTAGACAGTTTAGAAGATGAACTTCTTGCGGTGCGAAACGCCGAAGTACCCTGATAAATGATGTTTTTTTACATTATTTTTTAAATGCCTATTCTGCAGACTTTGCGTTTGTAGAATTTAGTCTTTTGAGACTCGCATGTCATTTTGAGAATTGTTCATTCCGCGAATAAACCGAATAGGAACATAAATGTTTCTATTTCGTAATAATTATATTTTTCACTTTTATTACAAAATGTGCTTATAATGATCATGTTTTGTATTAAAACCAGTATTTTAACAAATATAATGGCTTATAACAATCCGGTTCAAATAAAGACACGCGTGCTTTAACTGATAGACTAGCAAAACGTCATTAGCCGCGTACTGACTGAGCGAGCAGCCTTGCGAGGCAGTTGCGCGAGGCAAATCCTTGGTCGGTCAGGACGTGCCTCGCCCGAGGCAAATGACATTAGGGACGTCTTGATCGACCGAGGATTAGCCTCGCGCGACTGCCTTGCGAGGCTGCTCGCTCAGTCAGTACCCGCCACGCGGCTAATGCGAATATCTTTCGGCCTCGGTCGACGAAAGTAGAAGCTAGTGTTATAGTTCCTGTCCGGCCTTAGAGCTGCCCGAGTACGCGCAATAATTAGTTTCCTACATGCCATTGACGTAAATTTGGCACACCTACTTCGGACTGTTAAACCAGTCATAGGACGGAAGTTTGTACGCTAGGCACAGAACATTATAATAAATAATGCTGCCTAGAGACTGCTTTATTCTATTGAATAACTACGGATCACTCATTACCCGATAGCGTAAGAAGGAGGGTTTTTATCGAGTGTATGTATGTCTGTGGCTACGTATGTATGTTTCTATATGATGGCTTACAGCCTAAACGGCTTGACCGATTTTGATGTGCGAGGTATCGTTAGATTCGTCTTCACTCCAGAGTGTCTAGTGCTATATTTTTTTGTAATAATGATAATACATCTCTTGCAAAAATACAAAATGCGTTTTTTCGTAACCGCCAACGAAATATTTCGTTGTTTAAGTGATATTACTAGAATTATTCAAAAAAATGCGCATTTATAATCTTTTACAGTTATTTTACGCATACTTTCTCACAAACAACGTACACTCAACAGCGAAGCGTAACTAAATCGTAAGTTAGACTGCACAAACTGCTTTTCTGCAGTCGGGTTTTTGTTTTTCTTTATATCTATGTAATATACATACTTGTGTCTATTTTGAATTGTTAGAGTATAGTTTCAACCGCATCAGGCGGCCTTTTAATCTGACTGCCGAACGAGGTTTAATTTTTTCGAGTGTACGTATCTATGTATGTGAGTATGAATGGGGTAATAATAGTGGGAGTGACACAGAGTACAAGAATTCAATATAACGCAAACTCGAAAAAAAAATAGGGGGAAATTAACGTGAAATCTTTGCTACATAGGAAATTTATACCATTATTATGTAGAACTCTCTCAGCAGATTTTAATAATATACAATATTACTAAGTAATGTTCAAGAATTAACGGGAAATAGCGGATGTCCGTCTCCAGGTGTCCGCTATCGCTGTACCAAATAGCGGATGTCCGTCTCCAGGTGTCCGCTATCGCTGTACCTTTCGTAATGTGCTCAATCGTTCAGCCATTTGATCGCTTAAAGGTAAACAGAGAGAGGTACATTCACTTTTCAACCGACTTTTTTTTTTCAATCCAAAAGGAGGAGGTTCTCAATTCGTTTATTAAAACTCAAAGTTTGTTATACTATTACTTCTCCAATTATGAATTGAATTTGATGGTTTTTTTTTGTTTGGTAGAACATACTTCATAGGTGGTCCTATATAAATTTTATCAAAATCGGTTCAGTGTTTTGGTTTTTAAAACAAAATAATTGGAGAAATATGTCATCCAAGTAAACGAAATTGCGTATTTTAAAGTCAGTTGTTTCAGTTTTTAAACTATAATTAGTGGGCAGGGCACATAGCACGTAGAACTGATGGCCGATGGGGCCGAAAGGTTCTCGAGTGGAGACCACGTACCGGCAAGCGCAGCGTAGGAAGACCAGCCACGAGATGGACAGATGACCTCATACAAGTGGCGGGAAGACGCTGGATGGAAGCCGCTTTCAATCGGTCTTTTTGGAAATCCATGGGGGAGGCCTATGTCCAACAGTGGACTTCTTATGGCTGAGATGATGATGATGATGAAACTATAATTATATAATATCAGTGAAGATTTGTAAAGGATAGATACGCATAAGTCATCTTCAGGAGTATCACAAAGACGTGACACGCATTTATCTCAATCATAACCTAATATATATAAATGCAAGATCATGCTTTGCCACCACCACTCTAACACACAATATAGCGGAAGTTTAGTGTGCACGCATCACCGACAGACCTTGAGTTGCTGATAAAGTGTGATATCTAATAATTATGCTTTGCGAATTCAAATCAAAAGTAAATGTACCTATCCAACCGCAGTCATTGGTAAATGGAACCTGACGAATTTAAAACACTATTATTATTAACGGGATATTTATTATTTACCGTGGTTCGCGTTAACAAAATTAACGCGAACCACGGTAAATATCCCGTTAATAATAATAGTGCTTTAATGAATGACCGTGATAGTTTAAAAAAGTGTTCCGACGAATTTACTTTTAAAACAGCAAGCAAAGGCAGGTAATTAATATTCAATCTGGGGGTAAAATTTGTCAGTAGTATCGCGGAAGCGCGAAATAGGAATATTAAAAAGCTTTGCAAAAAAATAATATAATTTTACAGTATCCTATCTATGATACGAAATACGTTTGTTTGAATCTTACTTACCATAATCCGTTTTATTGAACTGTCAGATGCCAGATGTTTTACTTGACATGACTTATGAGTTTCTGATTCCATAAGCTTGTTAATATGTAGTTAACAAATTTTTGGAATATAACGTTCATTTGGCCGAACAATTTTTAGGTTAGGTTCATTATGTTTCTGTTTATTACACACAGAAACTTTCGTATTACAAAGATTCGGTTATCTATCTAAAATCTCAAAGGCAAAATCAACTCTGCAATGAAACCTGACGCAACAAAGGTGAAACAATTATGCCAGCGACCCAAAGCTGTGCTCCGTTATTTTAACGAGCTTGTCTGGTTTGAGTAGACTGGCAGGGGGAAATGCACAATACACCTCAAGCGGGGCGTCAGTGCAGGTCTAATCGAAATACTGAAGTATTCGAAATATCGATAAAGTGACTTTTGAAAAAAAAGTTTTTGGGGAAATGATTTTCGAGATTTCGTAATTAAGATTATAAATAAATTACCTAAATTTACTTACTATCATAATACTTGATCACATTTTAATGAAACCTGCGATATTATTTCATTAACTGATATTTATGTATTTGATTGTCCTATAAAATGCATTTTCAATTAATGTCTTATACCAGACCTGTATCTCTTATGGAGTAATTTTCGCCATATTAGTTTTGTTTTACTTGTATTCCTTACAGTACATTTATAAGACCCAGCTCGTTCTATCTATAGAATACATATTCATCAACCTTCACAATGTTATTGACCGGACGAAATGCCAGAAATGTCCTCTTCACAGAAATCTGAACCAGTTTTGGCTGATATTCAATTTAGTTCAGTTTAAAGTTTATAAATGTCCTACGTCTATTTGCTCTTGCATTATTATATGCTTTATTAGTGTTCTACATTGTCTTGCTTGTTGTAAATCTATGCTGTTTGTTTTCCTTTGCATTATCTAGACAGTTTAAAAAAATAATAATTATGACCATGAAAACAAGTCCTTTAGTCGAAATTATAAACAATGATTTAGCCAGTCATCTTCATGTGTTGCCGCATCATCTTCAAAATTGTTGTAATAGTTTTTTATTGGCGAGTTTACTCGTTTATTATAAAAGATACTCGTGTGTTTTTGCAAACAGGGTTTAAGGCGATTTCCTATCGTATAGTTTAGTGTTGATATTTTATTAACTTCGTATAATACCTATTATAGCTTCTAAGTAGTATCTTTGAATGAATATCTACTATGTAACTAAATTAGATGCATTTACATGCTGGAAATAGGAAGTTCGTTATTTTATTATTGGATGTTTGGGTCAATTGAGTATATCTGATGGCGCTCTTGATTTAATACATCTCTAATGCATTTAATATACATCTCTATTTTTTTTATAAATTTGATGAGAAAGTATATTATTAGCTTGTATGTAGTAATGAAGAGGATACATATAACAAATAAATTCGTCCATTGTTCTACCTTGTCTATATACATTGTTGTGCTGTTAGATTGTTGTTTTTTGACAGTTAGTTGATAGCATACCTAAAATTAAACAAAGAAAAAACTAAAAAATAAATTGAAGTAGCCTTAACAAAGCCTATGATAAATTATTAGCACTTAGGTGATAATTTTGCCAGAAGCTTTTGCAAATTAGGATTTATTTAACACTTGCATTTGTACATCTGTTCTGTCTTGTTTTAGTCAGGTGTTCAGGTACAGTTACAATTAGTTTATTAGTAGTGGAAGATTCCAAACCGGAGCCAGGGAAGTTTGCCAAAACGGCGAATGCTGAACGACCTGTGTTATTATTTACGGCTGTCCTTCGATTTCGTCCATTCATGTCAAAGTCAAGATCATTACTATGACCGTCTGTGAATCTTTTTCGCAATTGGGCTATCTACATTCCACTGTGTATGGTTTAGCAATTCACGATTTGATCGGCAGTTTAATTGACCGAGCGAGCGAAGCGTCTCTGCATCAACTGGCCAAATTTTCTTTCGTCTGTCAGTTTGTGATTTGTGAGTTTGTATGTTCGTATTCGCGTACAGGGCGTAATTTTGGAGCAATTTAGATTAAACTTGGTTCTATGGATTATTTAATTTTTTATGTCGTCGGCGATTTTTGATAGGAGGGGTGGTTCTCATAAAAAGGAGTGAAGTTTATTGCGGTACTAATTACCAACCGATAGGTAGATTAAGTACACAATTATTACAACTTGACGTAAAAATAAACAGAATTGGTCAAGTCATATCATATATAAAGTGCAAATAAGTTCCCTCGCGAGGTCTACTGTTCGTAGAACTACTAGTTTAAAAGTGTTACTACTTTGATTTCAATGTTGTTATTCATCATCATCATCTCAGCAATAAGAAGTCCACTGCTGGACATAGGCCTCCCCCATGGATTTCCAAAAAGACCGATTGGCGCGCGGCTTGTATCCAGCGTCTTCCCGCCACTTGTATGAGGTCATCTATCCATCTCGTGGCTGGTCTTCCTACGCTGATAATGCTAATGTTGTTATTATTGTCTCTCAATTAATGAATGATCGATCAGTCTCTTTATACCTTATTAAACCTATCTTGGCATCTACAGAGTCAGTGTCCCCAATTTCAGTGTTGTACCGTCTATTTCATGCAATCTGTTCGATATCGGTCCTATTTCGTCCTATGAAGATAAATTATCTCTAAACGTGATTGCAGAACCTCTTCCCAGTGAATATAGTCGGGATTATTTCCATCACGTGACTGAGGTCGCGAGTTGAGTTGCCACGACCGCACTGAATGGTACCTACCAGATTGACACAGGATGTAGACAATCTGTTAAATATAGATATTGCAGTCCTTGGTAAGCGTGGAAACGACCTTGAAAGGGAAAATAAGTTTGAGGTTGTGCTATCCACCCATGTATTTATGTATACATAATATATTGTCTTCTTCTTAAGAAAGATTAAGAAGAATGATTAAAGAATAATATATTGTAGGTCGTGTCATCAAGCTAGTGATGGTAAAAATGGTAAGCGATAGGACCGGGAGAGGGCGACCTAAGAAAGTATGGTTGAACTGTGTGAAAGATGATGTGTGTAAGCGGTGTGAATTTAGAGATGACGGCTGATAGAGTGAAGTAGCTAAAAGAAACATGCTGTACCGACGCCACCTAGTGGGATAAGGGCAAAAAGATGTTGATGAGTGTCATCAAGCTAGTAGAAGTCTGTTCACAAAAAGATCCGTCGCGACCAAATAGTTGACTGACGTTTTGATTGAACAAAAAAGTCAATTTAGCACAATGGCGCTCTCAAACCACGACGGCTCTCTTTGTGAACAGACTCAACCTTTTATGACATTTTTGTGGTTTCAGAGATTATCTACTTTTTATCCGAGGATGAGGTTAATGTTATTAGGTGTGTGTTTGCCTATATCACCTTTTTATCATGGTTTAATCGATTTTGAAGGTTTTTTGTGGGATATGCCGTTACATTCGTCTTCATACCAGTAAAGTAATTTAAAAAAACAAAGTTCAGTGACCTTGGATTCGCTCAACGCGCGCAGCTATCTCTCTCGCGCATCACAACCTTTTTTAAACGTATAAAATCATTGAATAGGGATATTAGAAAAGTGAGAGCTAAATTTGATTGTTTAAACAGAACAAATATTTAAAAACAAGTTTTTCTTCGATATTTTTTAAATTGACTGAGGAATAAGAAAATATATGTTTTTTTCTAATTCCGTCGCCAATGTAAATGATATCTGATTAAAACTTTTTTTTTTTAAATATTTCTCTTCTCTAAATAAACAAATTTAGCTCAAACTTGTCTAATATCTCTACTCAATGATTTTATATGCTTAAAAATGTTGGGATGCGCGAGAGAGATAGCTGCGCGCTTTAATCTCGGCCTTAAATTAAATTTATTAGTGTATATTTTCCAAATTTTATCGTTGAACTAAAAATGAAACAAAACAGTTATAAAAATGTTTAGTTAATACTAAGTATGTTACCAATTTCTTTTAATTATAGCATATACACATATATATGTATATATTTCATTTAAACTACCTCATTATATTTTTTGACAATGTTACTTATTTTTTCTTACATTACACCTCACTTCACGTGGTTTTAATCGCTTGCTTTCCGTTTCAATATTTGAATTGATTACAATTTGATTTAAAGCTTAAGTTTGTTAATTTCAATGTTTGTGTATAGACGATATTTTTAATACTATAGATGTTTAAGCTGTTTCTATCGGTATCACCAAATTTTTGCACAGTTGTATTTTTGGAAAAACTGTTATGTATATTTTCCTGGTTTGTGTTGTTATTCTTATTTCTGTTATCACATTTTTTCCTTAACGTCTTATTTATTATGTCTAATTTTTGAACTCGATTTTGTAGTATTATTGAGAAACTGATCCTTGCGAACGTATTTTCCCTAGATTATTATTATCCTTATTCTCTGGTAGACTTCCACTTTAGTGATATATATAAAATTTATTGAATTGTTTTACAAAAATAATAACTGGGATTTCTAACTCATAAATATTTAACTAAATATGTTTTATTAATTAATATATAGATATATAACATTATAGCTGTGAAGTATTATTTTTATTTCTTGTTTATTGACTGAAATACCTACCTCCGTATTTGTTTCAAGAATCACTCATGATTTCATTGACGCACTCTCTTTGGACTGAAAACAAAAATTTACCATTGTACTTACACAGTATGTTTGTCGGTTTTGTTATAAGTTTCCTCTATCAGCTGTGAATAATTATACACGTTTACGTCATTGGTTTCGGGGGGTGTGACCGTATTGGCATACAGTGTCATGTGCGCACGTGCTATATTGCATGCCTTCGTGTTTGCATCATGTTGCTGGCTTTGTACGGTATCGTGGGCGGGTCCGTCACGTGATACCATCATTACCAGCAATGTATACTGTACGTGTTTGTGACGTCAGGGATTGAAATGGTGGGATGCTGTGTTTTCGTAGTGGGGTTTCAGTTGTGGTTTTGATTTGAAGCTGTGTGGTGTATAGTGCTCTGTTAATATCCGTTTTTAGAATCGTTTGAGGTGTTATATTCTAATGTATATGTAAGCCAACGTTATTTTTACTATGTCGTTAACTGCTTTATTTTATACTTTTGTGTTATCTTTTATTGATTTGTACAATAAATAATTTTCGCGTTGCATGTTACTTTTTTCAAACGTGTCTTACCGCATGACTAAGACTTCATTGTGTGTCTCCACGTGTTGCAGAAAACGTAGTCACATGTTTATTTCTATTCTGAAGACTTATATTAACTCTCGCGAGCATACGTGTCAAGTTCATTGTCTAAATTCTATTCATTTTCCAAGATTAACTCTCGCGAGCATACGTGTCAAGTTCATTGTCTAAATTCTATTCATTTTCCAAGATTAACTCTCGCGAGCATACGTGTCAAGTTCATTGTCTAAATTCTATTTATTTTCATTCGTTTCAAAATATGCGTAAAATTTAGGTTTACGAAACAAAGCCGATATACAAAACATTTATTCATGCTTACTTTGTTGTGTTTGTCTTCCTTCAGACATGTGTTTGTTTGTTTTGTAAAACAGAATTGTCTGTAAAAGTCATTAAGCACTGACCGTGATTATTCAGTTTTCATTATTTATTCTGCTTCTATAATATAAATAATAGAGAGTTTAGAAGCATTGTATTTCATATCTAAGCAAACATGCCCAAGCAAAACATGAGAAACATATAAATTCTAGGCGAGACCTTCTAGAATCAAGCATGGTCTTCGCATTCGCCCAAGGTTGACCAGAGGTAAGCTAATCTTCCAATTGAAACAGGAGTCAATTGGCTGATTCAACACAGGAAGACTATAGTTTGCCATGTCGAGTGTTCCGCACATGATTTGTGCTTGTTTATAAATATCATCTGTAGGCTGCAGATAAATCTGTTTTATAGTAGTAGGTGACATTATTTGTATAATTTCAATGTCTATATTGGAATAATTACATTATTATTTTATTCAGAAGTTTCTCTTTCTTGTTGGTCTTAATGAAATTAATAAATCATTTTCATACATCAACATTTGTTTACCATTGTCAGCTCGCAAGCCCACTGACAATAATAGGATCGTATACAAATTTTGATTGTCTACTATCAAGCTGATACAGTTCTTCTAATTCCTCTTCTCCATCAAAAGCATAAGGTTTAAATTCGTTTTCCACCGAATCCATCTTGCCGTTTGGGATATTGTGATATACATATATCTCTTGGTCTCGTGTTCTCGTAATTGAATTGTACGTGACCTGTGAGGAAGAAAGGTCAGACCGCAGTGGTTTAAAATTTAAAGGTATTGTTTTTTTTTGTTTTAGGTATTACAATCTACATTAATTCACAATGTATTTCTGATAAGACTCTTTGCTGCAATATCGATATAAATCAAACATTAGCTTTCCAGGCAGCTAGTTACATAGGGTTATGTTTTTCGAATATATGTATGTATGGCTCTATATGATCGCCTACAGCCTAAATGACTTGACCAATTTTGATGTGTAAGGTGTCATTAGATTCGTCTTCACTCCCTAAGCGTTATATGCTACTTTAAAAAAAAACATCTCTCACTAAAATTAAAAAAAATGCGTTTTTCTTAACCTCCAACGAACTTTGTCGTAATAAACAAGTGATTTTACTTGAATTATTTTAAAGAATGCACATTTATAACGAATTTACGCATACTGTCTCACAAAAAACTTACACTCAACAGTGTATCAAGCTTCACGTAATCGTAAGTTAGATTGCAAAAGGTGCTTTTCTGCAGTCGGGTATTTTGTTTTTGTTTTAATATGGATACTTGTTATCCGAAACGATTGCTTAGAACTTTTATATGGAAGTTCATTTCGGCTCATATTTAATTTTGCTATTTTCATTTTCGTCATTAGTTCCTTATACAATGATTTTATCTAGTTTCCTCATGATTCATAATATTTGTTCAGATTTGCTGAAAATTCCGCTCTACCGAGTGGAATTTTTAACACTACTATTCAGTTACAAATATTTAGCTTCTCCTATTGATTGTGCTAAGTGATAAGTTCAAACATTACCTTGGCTTATAATTTTGACAAATAATTATTTATTTAATTATTTAGCTTCCTCGTTTTCACATAGAATTAAGTAACGTATGTGAATTAATAAAATGTAGGTATACTTAAAGGAAAAGCGGAAAAGAAAACTTCCAACATTGATATATTTTTATGAATTTCTATAAAAATATTTATTGTATACATCATTTTGTACACTATTTAGAGCTTTAATTTGGCAAATAGAATGGAAAAACATCTTAGGTTTATTATAAAACGCCTGTTTATACAAACCTTGTGACAGAGTGGTTAGAATATAGATACAATAGACCGACCTTGTTCTGACTATTCCAATTCAGAGTTAGAATTTGCGATTCCTTGACCTACGTTTAAAACTTTGAATTGCTGTGTACTACTTAAATGTATTTAAAATAACAATTAATTACATGAATTAGCCCATGTGAATCTTCACACAATAGAAACAGAGAAATCATATCCGTCGCGATATAATCAACTAAGTATATAAGTTACATCACGAAACCATTGTATTCGACAACAATAACTATGTCTGTCAGTCGAGTTGTCGTTCGTCAGTTATGTCTATTTCAGTCGGTTGACATTCGTTTTGTTGTATAATTCTTGTTAGTCATTTGTGGTCGATAGATTTTCAGTCGTGGTAAAAATAGTGAGTAAGCGTTGACCTAGGAGGCAGCCTTGAGGCACACCTACCGCTTTCATAATGTTTTGTTAATCGTATTTTATTGCGATCAGTTTATGCGAGTCCAGTATGAATACGTCTGATATGTATTATGTATGTATTAGTTTCAGATTATGTGAAAGATTGCAGCGGTGCTCTGCGCTCGTTAGAACTTAGGTTTAATTTTACAGAAGATTTAACTATTATATTATGCATTCGTGATGCTTACTATCAGCCAAGTAATTTGCTCTTATTCCTACTTATACGCACAAAAAGTCTTGAAGACGTTATAAATTATTACGAACGACTCTATCCAAAGCTTTAGAGAAAACAATGACCATATTTTTAACAGAATTTTCTTTTGTTACAGACTCAACTCTGGCATGTCGCGCGCCATTCCTTGAGTTTCTACCACTTCGACCATTACACCCAAAATGACCAGTCTCTTCCGAAGGAAACCGTTTAAAATATTAAACACATACTTGAACACGTAAATTGAAAGACCACAACTACAAGACCAAATAAAAATCAAGTGATTTTTAGTTCCTTTAATTTATTGAGTGATATTAGTGTTAAGTGTATCGTGCTGTGCCATTTCTGATAGTTATTTAATTTTGTTGTTATTTAATTAGAGAAGGATAATGTCTAAAATGTGGTGTTTAATAAGTGTGTTGTTCTTCGCGGTTGTGGCCGCTGATTGGACCAAACTACCTCCTACATGTGACAGGTGAGTTTCTACTTCAATATCACTTATTTCTTCATTATTTACGTCTTAAATATATAGCAAACGAACTTAAGATCTGTCTGACCGTAAGTGAATAATAGTTCTAGTGTGGATATCAGTAAATGATTTTACCAATTTTAATATTTTTGGGTATTTGTTTTTTTTTTTATTACAAGCTTTCTATTAAACTCATTTGTAAGTATGCTTGGTACAAATCTTGCAAGCCAAAGAACCACTTCCTCTAAATGCTTGCTCTAAAATTCATTTCTTTTCGTAATAGTGACGAAACAAGAATTTCTTTCGATTGGAGGTCACAATTGAAATTTAACAATGTCGCATGTCAACAATTTAAAAATTCTGTTACAAATGTAGATATCTTTTAGTACAAAAATACAAGTCATCCCACAAAGTAGAATGAGATGGCGCATTTCATAGTTCCGAAAATCAGAATGAGAGAAAAAGTTTTGTAGACATGTAGGGGTGCGTATTTTTAGAGTGAAAGAACTCTGCCTTCGTTGACTTGAGATAAATGTTTTAATTATACTTAGATCGACGTTACGGACAATAAGCCATTAGTGTAACAAAGACAAGCATAGATATTTGTATGTACTTTGTATATAGATCGAATTGATTTACTATATATCAATTTCTTGCAATTCATCGTCCTAGTTCCTTATCAAATGGTTAATAGATCGTTAATTCCATGTCTTCGACCTAAATAAATATCGATTTAAATTGCCATACGTCATGGACGTTCATTGTCGGAATAATTAATAGTTTAAAAAACTGAAACAACCGACTTTAAAATACGCAATTTCGTTTACTTGGATTACATATTTTTTCTAGTTATTTTGTTTTAAAAACCAATTTACTGAACTGATTTTGATAAAATTTATATCTGTGAAGAAGAAAAAAAATCATATCAAATAAATAAAAAGAATCATCGAAATCAATTCAAAATGTGCTAAGAAATCGCGTAACAAACATACAAAGAAAAACATACAGTTGGATTCAGAACCTTGCGCCTTTTGGAAATTGGTTAAAAAGATATATCTGTAGGTAATGAATTTTGATAATCTATAAATAATAATGATGTTAAGTTAACCATCTATTTATTGGAATAATTCTAACAATATGCTAATCCTAAATAAATTAACACTAGGAATATATGTATATGGTCTATATATATTATGCCGGAAGCACGCTCCTATTGCGACCTTGGCATGACAGTTGACAATTGCAAACCTGAATCACCGGAACTGACTGCTAATTAATCTGTGATACTAGTATGTATTGCAGAAAATATAGTTAAACTCATTATTTATCTATAAAATACTTTATTTAAAACCACACAATCTTCATACTTACACAGTAGTCGTGTTAAAATGAAAGATAGCTATAGTCAGATATTGTGGTTTGACACGGAGCTTAAGAATATCTTGCTCATATAATATCAAGTAGCAAATAATTCCATTTCAAATTTATGTTAAGAATGGGATCTATCTTCCTCTTCTCTTGGGTATACGCCTTTTCCTCACCGGCACCTATTCTCAATTCCAGTATGATATACTGTCATGGCCCACTTCTGGACACAGTGCAGATGGCAGGCCTCTACAACGACTCCAAGACCTTCGTTGATATGAAGATCAAGATATCTCCCACCATCACTATGGAGCACTTCTACGAAATGATGAACAGGTAAACTTGTTGCTACACTTGTTGCCAGTTAGGCCATATAGCAATTATTAAGTACTTTCTGAAACTCTAAGTCTTAAATGAAAAATATAACATAATCAAAATCTTAGACAAATAATGCTACTTTCAACTTTCCTGTGTCAAAAATAAATTGGCAATATAAGGTCGTACGTTTGTATTATGCCATTCACCTCTGCTCTTTGCCAATCGCTCCATTTACCTCCTACTCGTTCTTTAATATCATCAGCGCTTTACGTTCTCAGTGACACCACGTTTCGCCAACCTCATGAACTGGATAAAAAATGTGCATATTATCAATCCTAACAGACATATAAAAGCGAGAGTAACACTGTCTGTCGTCTGTCTCTCTGTCTCTTTATTATCTCTTAACGGCTAAACGATCCCTATGCCAAATTTCAAAACGATTTTCGTTGTGAAAAATTCTTTAAGACCTAGAGAAGGACATAGGCTATATTTTATCATCATCATCATCACTGTTTTTCATCACTACGCAGGTGAAACCGCATGGCACTGCTAGTTTGTAATGAAATCCATATGTCATCAGGACAGGTTCGCGTCCGACGAAGGCGGACATCCAAGAGTTCGTCAACCAGAATTTTGATCCCGAAGGATCGGAGTTTGAAGACTGGCAGCCGACAGATTGGAAGGACAACCCTTGTGAGTATACTTGACTTATCTCTTAGTCCTTCTACATTTTTATTTGTGATTTAGTTGTAAATTTTCTACATTATTGTTTGAAATAATCAGCACACTATTGAGCTCCATAATAATGTTCTATCAGCCATCTAGTTCCATAGCATAAGCTTTGCTTTAGTTTGGGCTAGGTGGTGCTGTGTGAAATGTTCACCAATATTATTGTTTTCATTTATTAGTTTAAAATTGTATAATCATGTGATAACAGAACGTGCGTTCTTTTAATTTGGTATTAAAACATATGTACTCCTTCTTGTGCTGATACTATGCTATATACAGCATGGCATAGTAAAACGGGGCTACATCGCTAGCATTTAAACAAATTTGCCCAATGACATGTACAAGATGTGATTCAAGTCTCAAAGAGTTATTCGTGGCTTGAAGTATCCTTTATAACTTAAATAAGATCACTTGTCTTTCTTAAATCACTCCAATAGCTAAGTGGCACAATTCTGTTCTCGTAAAATACCTGAAACTACGACCGAGAAATGCACTGATCTAAATATATGACCCTCACTTTAGACCTTTTTAATGATTTCCAGCGTTCCTAAAAAACATCAAAGACCCGCTGCTGCACCAGTGGGCATCAGACTTGAACCGGTTGTGGCTGTCTCTGGGCAGGAAGATGAAGGACGAGGTCAAAGAAAACCAGGACCAGTACTCCATCATCTATGTCGATAACCCGGTCATTGTGCCTGGTAAGAATTGCTTTCTTTATTACACAGCATAAACTAGTCTGGATATCATTGCTCTCTTCTAACTTTTTTGTTTAGAGAAACCAGAACGTGATGAGTTGATCCTAGTAACCAGATATCTAAAACATTTTAGAGATCTTTTTCGGACACATAAATACAAAAAGATCTAGCCTATAAGCTAGTGTATCACACCTACAACTACCCATTAAAAGGATACCTATCTACCTGGTCCCATTAAACTGTAAGCTAAATTATGAAATTTGGCACAGAGATGCTTTAAAACCTGGAGAAGGACATAGGCTATATTTAAATTTATCATTATAGTCATCCCCGTTTTTCGTCACTACGCGGATGGCACCTCAGGGCGTTAGCTGCGCCCCGAGGTGCCATCCGTCATCTATAAAAATATCACCCGAAATTGCTTAAAAAAAATGTTATCTTCTTTTTGTGTCATCGGTTCAATGTTTTTTTTATAAAGTATTTGACCAGTAGGAGGCCACAGAGATGGCAGCAGTGTTGGGCTCTCACAGTTCATTCAGTGTGCAGGTATTGGGGCACAGTGGGCATACGAGCAGGTGTGCCACTGTCTGGGTGGCGCCACAATCACATTGCTCTACTGGAGGACCAGCCAGACAGCCAGAACATTTTAATGATATTTTCCCGTTGCAGGCGGCCGCTTCCGCGAGTTCTACTACTGGGACTCGTACTGGATCATCAGGGGGCTGCTTCTCTCCGAGATGCGCTCGACAGCGAGGGGGATGATTCTCAACTTCATCGATATCGTCGAACGGATCGGACTCATACCTAATGGCGGGAGGATATATTATAGAATGAGGTAAGTAGGCTTTAACTACAACAAAATATTTATAGTTTAAAATACTGTTTTCAGTTATTTTATTATAAAACCCATAGTACTGAATCGTTAAAATTTATATGGGACCACCTCTGAGGTATTACCTATCAAATAAAAAAATATCATCAAAAACAGTTCCGCTTCCAACCGGTCTTTTTGGAAATCCATGTGGGAGGGCTGTGTTCAGCAGGGGTCTTCTTGTGGCTGAGATGATGATGATGATGATGAACCGCGATTTTCATTGTGCAACATGCTGCTGAGTGTACGTTTCACGAGAAAGTATGTGCAGTGTCGATGTATTTTTTTCTTAATCCCCAGGTCGCAACCGCCGTTCTTAATCCCGATGGTGAAACTCCTGATGGATGACAGCTACGACAGAAACTTCCTCAGCAGCCACATTCACTCCATGGATAAGGAGTTTGACTACTGGATGACCAACCACACTGTGGACGTCGAGCATAATGGACACAAGTGAGCTGGCCTTTTACATACGTACATAAAAACACGCCTATTTTTACCCGACTGTGTAAGGAGGGTTATGTTTTTCGAGAACATACATAATGTTTGTATGAATTTATGTGTGTATGTATGTTTCTATATGAACGCCTACAGCCTAAACGGCTTGGCCGATTTTGATGTACGAGGTGTCGTAAGATTCCTCTACACTCCCTGAGTGTCGTAGGCTATCGTAATAATAATAATACATTTGTCGTAATAATAATAATACATTTGTCGCAAAAAAATATGTGTTTTTTCGTAACCTCTAACGAACGTGTACGTAATAAACAAGTGATTTGACTAGAATTATTCTAAAGAATGCCCATTTATAATCTCTTACAGTGATTTTACGCATACTTTCTCACAAAAAACGTATACTGAACAGCGTATCAAGCGTAACGAAATCGTAAGTGAGACTGCATTAACCTTTTTCTGCAGTCACGTATTTTGTTTTTCTTTTAATATAGATAATTTTCCCTCACGGGATAGGTAGAGCAACGAAGGCCATGGGGCCATTTGAAGCCCATCCTACATAATTGCCAATTTCCCTCAAATCCCTTCACTGACTTTTACAGTATGCCCGGGAAGAGAAACAATTGGTACATTCTGTTTGTCTTTGTGTTCCAGTCCAGCATGAAAGAGGCTTACTTACATTTTAAATTAAATTAATAATTGATCATAATCATTGTTATAGTTTAAAAAACTGGAACAACCCACTTCAAAATATACAATTTCGTTTACTTGTAATTTTTTCCAGTTTATTTTGAAATCAAACTACTAAACCAGTTTTGATAAAGCTTATATGGGACCAATCTGAAAGTATATACTACAATTTTCAAATAAAAATAAATAAATAGGCTTATAAATGACGGAGTTGCGAGGTAAGTAAGAGAATTCAACCGAATTGAAGACCTCTTTTTTGGAAGCCAGTTAAAAAAGGAAAAATGTATACCGGAGGCTACGATTTTTACCACTATACTTCATTAAAATATGTATAATATAGTTGTTTAGAGGTATAATAAAAATGTTCGCTACTTGCCAGATTAAAAGTAAAAACTATTTGTGTTCCAGATATAAAATGATGCGATACAACTCCATGTCGCAAGGGCCCAGGCCGGAAAGTTACAAAGAAGACGTGGACGTTGCCAGGTTAGTGTTGTTATAACATTTCAAGTTTCTCCACAGACATAGTACATGAAGCATGCGACTTCATTTATATGAAACCTTGCGTGCCCCATTTTTGATACCGACTGTGACATCACACAATCGATTTTGTGATGGAAGGTTTCATCCGCGCGAAATCTATTCAACTCAATGAATCCGCGCGCTTGTACACTAATAACAGCTAGTTGACAAAATATCGAATCGGAAGTACATATCACCTGAAATTAAATAAATCTTAGGTCGTCAGCTGTGATTTTTTATCATACTTGTTGACACGCTAGGTACATACATTTGGGAGTATCTATTAAAATCTATGGGTTTCTTTCTGGGTAAATTGCCGACTTTTTGCTAGTCATGTAGTGAGATGGGGAGATGTAGGGGATTGGGGAGGGTGGAATTAGGTCGTGGATGACTTATTAATTACTTGCCTATGCAATAAGGTGTTTTATTGATAGATTGACGTGATAAAGTACATAATAATCTTATCAACCTTGAAAGCCCTGTCCCAGTGCTGGGTGCGGGCTATCTTCTCATTGTGAGAAGGATAAGGATAGTCTACCGCGCTGGCCAAGTGCGTGTTGGCAGATTTCACACATCTTCTCAACTCAGAACTCACTCAGACATGTAGGTTTCCTCACGATTGTTTTCCTTCACCGTTTGAAGTTGGTAGCAATCAACAATACGCACACAACTTCGAAAAGACAGAGGTGCGTGCCGCGGGATTCGAACCCGGGACCTACGGATCGCAAGTCAGATGGTCTCCCGAATAGGCTGCCGGAAACTTATTAACTGTATCCAAGGGCCAGGGGGGGGGGGGGGCAGCTGCCCCCCTTGCCCGTGCAATTGTACCTGTACCTACAATTCATATTTTTCTCATCCTCCATAATATTAACTTGCCCCCCCTGGGCCATGGGCTGGCGACGCCCTTGACTGTATCTACTGTATATTTGCAGGCATTTCGAGAAGCATGAAGACAAGGAGGAGCTATACGCAGAGTTGAAGGCAGCCGCTGAGTCGGGATGGGACTTCTCCTCTCGCTGGTTCATACTCAATGGAACGAATAAGGGTAACGTATTACATTTATGTGTTTTTTTTTTTAAAGCCTGCGCTTGACCGTCAACTCACCTGGTCAACTCACATGCTACTTGCTGAGTGTATTTTTTGTTACTGTACGACTACGGCTATCCTATGAACACCACTAGGAATGTGTGAAATACAATAAAATATTTTTATATATTTTCTTGTCTCATTCTTTTAGGGCGTGATTTTTCAGTAGTCGGGTTTTAGAATTTAACTATGGATTATGAATTATAGTAAAAAAAAATAGCTAAAAATACTTTGGATACTCCAATATCCTTGTATCGAAAGTATGAAATTTTTCTTTGTTTTTGTTTATTTTGTATTGAAAGTACAATGATATACAAGCTTAAATTACATCATACAGGTCGAATTGATAACCTCCTTTTTTTGAAGTCGGTAAAAATAACATGAAATAACTAAAAAAAAACTTTTCATACTCCATTATCCTCACAAAGTCTCAAAGTATTTTTTTTATTTTGCTTGAAACTTAACCTATTGCAATATTTCTTCCAGGCAACCTGACGAATCTGAAGACACGCTCCATCATCCCTGTGGACCTGAACTCCGTGATGTGCTGGAACGCGCAGTTGATGGCCGACTTCCATTCCAGCTTGGACAACCACGACAAAGCGCAGTACTACAGGGACTTGCACGCCAGATTCACCGATGCTATAGAACAGGTAACACTTAAGCTGCTTAAGGTGGGACTGAAAGCGCACAGCTATCTCTCTCGCGCATTACATTTTTTAACATGTAAAACACTGAGTGGAAATATAAGGAAAGTTTTTTTATGTACAACAATAGGTTTGCCCTTGACCGCCAACTCGCCTGATGTTAAGCGACGTTGCGGTCTACAATGGAGCGCTAAGCGCGCTCCATTGTAGACCGCAACACCTAGAAGAAATCAATTCACTCGCGATTTAAAGACTTGTTTGTTTGTTTATTTAGATAGGATCAATGTTTTAAATCCTTTAATTATGGAAAATTATGCCACATTTCCAATTATGAGTCATGCCATATTTTTTCGGCCAGGGAACCCATCCTCTGATTTTACAACTAAGCCACGGGAAAATTAGAAAGCTTCTATTGCTTCTAATAAACTAATTAGTCTTTTTTTTTAATTAACCACCATGCTGAGTTGTAGTTACAGTATCTTATTTGGTTGTGACCGACATATTATTTCTGAGGACGATGTAGATTTTTAGAAGGGAATAATGATATTAAATGGAAGCCGGTTTAATTTTTATTATAATGGAATAAATAAATCCGCTAAGTACGAGTTTCACTCGCACATCGAGGCTTCTGTACTATACAACATACAAGGCAGCGGATTATTGATAATTTGACCAATAAAATGATTCGCAGGTGCTATGGCACGAGGACGTGGGAGTTTGGTTGGACTACAACCTCGAGTCGGGCCGCCGGCGGGACTACTTCTACCCGACCAACCTGGCGCCGCTCTTCACCAAATGTTACGACCAGGCCAGGAAGGACTACTACGTGAGCCGGGTCATCAACTATCTAGACAAGATTAAGGTAACGACCCATGTTTACTACAGACCACATCATGTAGAACTGATGTCCGATGGGATTGAAATTCTCGAGTGGAGACCACGCACGGGCAAGCTCAGCGTAGGAAGACCAGCCACGTCACCATCGGTTCCAGCGGAAGACCAGCGCCGTCTGTTCGTAGCCAGCTGTATGCTGAGCTGGAACCGATTTGTGGCGGACACAGTTTTTTTAATTATTATTTTTGTTATAATTTATGTATTTTTGGTGTTGTGTCTTCCACAAATAAATGTATGTCTATATGAGATGGACAAATGAACTCATACAAGTGGCAGGAAGACGTTGGATGCAAGCCGCTTCCAATCGGTCTTTTTGGAATTCCACTGCTGACCATATGTAGGGGAGCCTACATATGGCCAGCTGTGGACTTCTTATGGTTAAGATGATAATAATGATGAATCCTAATTTCCCACAGGTGGACATATTCGAGGGCGGCATCCCGTCCACGTTCGAGCACTCTGGAGAGCAGTGGGACTACCCCAACGCGTGGCCTCCGCTCCAGTACATCGTGGTGATGGGTCTGGCGGACACCGGTGTCCCCGAGGCGGTACGGTACGCGACAGAGATCGCCACCAAGTGGGTGCGGAGCAACTTCGAGGTCTGGAAGGTGAAGGCCGCCATGTTGGAAAAAGTGAGTTGTCGATATTTTTTTGTCAGAATAACGTAGTAATAGGGCTGGCAGACACCGGTGTCCCCGGCATCGCCCTCAAGTGGGTGCAGACTATCTTCGAGGTGTAGAAATAGAAACCCGCCATGTTGACTAAGCGTTTTTATTTTATTTTTGCGTTGTAAACTTAATTTCGCACCCATTAATAATTTCAGTCGGATGTAAAAATCATTGAAACCGGATAATGGTTAGGAGTGGAAACCAGTTTTTTCTTTTATATGAAAGAGTACGCTACAACCTCTCTTTCTTTCATTGATATCTCGTTCGCTCGCATACCACAACAGACGACATCCTTTAGATACAGTTCGTTTTTTTAGGGTTCCGTACCCAAAGGGTAAAAACGGGACCCTATTACTAAGACTTCGCTGTCTGTCTGTCTGTCTGTCTGTATGTCTCCAGGCTGTATCTCATAAACCGTGATAGTTAGAAAGCTAAAATTTTCACAAATGATGTATTTCCGTTGCCGCTATAACAACAAATACAAAAAATTTAAAAAAATTCAATATTAAGGGGGGTCCCCATACAATAAACGCGTTTTTTTCGTATTTTTTGCTCAATATTAAAAACGGTAACAGGTAGACGCTTCAAATTTTCACAGAATATTTACTTGTATATTACCTTTCAAAATAAATAATTAAATTACAATAAAGTAAATATTATATGGAGGAGGCCTATGTCCAGCAGTGGACTTCTTATGGCTGAGATGATGATGATGAAAGTAAATATTAAAGGGGGGCTCCCATACAACAAACGTAATTTTTAAGCAATTTTTACTCGATCTTAATTAACAGGTAGAAACTTGAATATTTGTAAGTAAATATTTAGAAATATATTAACTATAAAAATAAATACCTAATCTAATACATAAAAACTCACAAAATGAAAATGATCCGTGCATCTAAACGCGGTGCGAGCGCCGCGCCGCGGTGTGGTGGTGGCGCGAGCGCGAGGCGGTTGCTAAGCAACGGCCGCGCGGGTAGCGGGGGAGGTAACATCACGGAGCGAGCCATAGCCGCGCGTATTCGCGCGAGCGTCGTCATGCTGCCCGGATGTGTATCGAACCTACCTATAAGTTTGCAATTTACTACTTGGAATTTCGTTGATTTCTCGTTATTTTATACGATTTTCTATTATAGATGATAGTACGGAACCCTTCGTGCGCGAGTCCGACTCGCACTTGGCCGATTTTTTTAAATTATTTCGTTAATTATAATTGAAGTATATATATATATATATATTAAATCAACGTATTTTATTTCTTTTCTTTCCATAGCAGTGATTCGCGAAATCGCGACTACATAAATGCGTAATAACTTCTGAAATTACTAACGAAAAACCGACACGTTGGAAAAATAAGACATGAGACTAGATCATTATTACAATATTTATTTTTCTTTTCCCCAGTACGATGCGACTATATTCGGCGGGTTTGGCGGTGGCGGCGAGTACGTGCTCCAAACTGGCTTCGGCTGGTCCAATGGAGTCATCATGGCGATGCTCAACAAATGGGGAGGTGAGTTGGGGACACAGGTGCAATGGTAACGGGACGCAGGTGCAATGCGAACAGTGCATGGGTGCAATGGGAACGGGGCGCAGGTGCAATGCGAATAGTGCATGGGTGCAATGGGAACGGGGCGCAGGTGCAATGAGAACGGTGCATAGGTGCAATGAGAACACGGCACAGGTGCAATGGGAATGGGGCACAGGTGCAATGGAGACTGTACATAAAAGCAGAAAATGGTGGCGGGCATAAAATATCATGAGGGCACAGACAATGTGGTTCAAGAACTTTAGGAGTATTTTTAATGTTCTTAATTAGTTAATTTAGTTATAAGTATAACTTCATTTGTGCTACTTCTAAAATGTACAGCAAAATGTAATTTAAGGGACCAGTTAGGTATATGCACGGAGGGACGGGTACCCCTTTCCTGCTACCCCCATACTAAAGGCGTGCCCATTGAGTTCCATACGGACTATAGCACTGCAGTGGACCTCGGTTTTTCCCTCTGCAACTGCATAAAAACTATATAATTTTCGGATCATAAAACCAGTCTTAATGTAGAACTTAGGGAATAACCATATTTCATTTTACCATTATGCTAAGCTTGCCCATGATTATTAACAAAAACATAATTGGCCTTCTTAAAGTTGCTGTAACTTTGATCCAATTTAAATAACACAATATTTATAATTCGCCCTTTTAAAAAAAGTTAAGTATAAGTTAGTAATTAAAGCAAAGAAAACACTCAAATACCTCTTCACGTGTCTACTGTCCGTAAAAACATAATTATTCGATGGGCACTACATAAGATACTCTTACAGCCTCGAAACTATTCTCTTTATCCTTGGATCCAAGTTGCACGTTGATTGATTATGTTTTGCCATATCTAAATGTAAGTTTTCGTTCATTTTCACGCTCGGCAGTCGGTGACACTGAAGCCGGTACGTTACCATTTTTATATTGTTGTTGTGCGTAAATCAGTAGATGGCGTTAGTTTGATCTTGTGACGTTTTTCATGGTTGTCAGTAGATGGCGCTATATTAATGTTGTTTTATTGACGGATAAAATTCTAAAATAAAGTTCTAAAATTTCTAAATATAATATACAAGTGAATGTATCTCTGTTTGTTACCTTTTAACGGCTGAACCAATCGTTTTGAAATATGGCACAGAGATTATTTAGAACCTGGAAAAGGACGTAGGCTATATTTTATCATCATCATCATCATTTTCATTCATATCACTTCCGCTTTGAGCTATATTAAAAATTACTTAGCACTCTACACTTGGGGCAATTTTAATATATTCAAAAAATCTATAAAATGGAATGTTTTGATTGTTTGTTTTTTTTACGTATGTTCAGTAATAATTCCTTACCATTATCATGAATAGAATAAAATGCAAGGACTCCTTTATATTTTATTAGAAATATATATCTCAGAAATGTTCCAATAAAAAAAGGAGTAAACATCAGTAATTACAATCCAGCAGTTTACAAGCGCTTCTCAACCATCGTCCATTCTCTGCCACACCGTCGCTTAACATCGGGCGAGTTGGTGGTCAATAGTAGATTCATCATCGTCATCTCAGCCATAAGAAGTCCACTGCTGGACATAGGCCTCCCCCATGGATTTCCATAAAGACCGGTTGGAAGTGGCTTGCATCCAGCGTCTTCCTGCCACTGTATGATATCTTCTTTCCACCTTGTGGCTGGAATAGTAGATTATAATAATAATAATAAAGCCATTTTTATTTCCAATCCTCATGCACAATTATTTTTACATGCAATATTTATAATAAAATGTAATAACACTGATTATGTATTCAAAATCCTATTATTATTAATTTCTCAAATATTTATGTAATATTTATCAAATATTTTTATGTATCTATTCATTTGAGTCTTGGAGAGGAACCCCTCTTTGGGTGTAGGTCATGGTTGAGAACCATAGCAAAAAAATGGGATAGTAGATTAATGTAACGTATTTTTTTTTTGTTTGAGTTGTAAGCTTGGAATGCCAATTCGCTTGGTAAAGATACTATCATATTCTCGTAATGTGTATACAATAATTGTATTGTGTATAAACATACGTCTTGTCGAGCCGTGATTGGTACTGTTTCGTGTAAAAATATCGAGCTACGTTCATATCGTTATTTTATTATACATAATGTTTATGTGCTTTTTTATGTTATATCTTTCTTGCTGATATGTACATAATACGTCATTATTTCATATTTATATTTATTATTTATTTATATAAAAAGTTCACCTGCACTGTGTACATTGACTATCTATACATTGACATTGACATTCATTATTTTTATTTAGGTAGTATTTTATGTAAAACACTGTATAATTTGCACTTTTTATGTTTATTATTATATTACAGGTTCTTCTTTAATTTTCTTTCTCTCTCTGTCTCGCGCTCTGCGTGCTATCAATGGGCCATAATGACTAATTTGGGTTTTGTAGCTTGGTATATGGTTTTAACTTTATTATAGTTATCGGTAATAGCTTGGATATAATATATAGACGTAAGGAAAGAATATAGACAGAGGCGATTAATATTTTCTTTATAAGTTTTTTTTTACGTCCCTGTTTGTACAAACTGTCCCATTGCTGGGCGTGGGTCATCTTCTCATTGTGAGAAGGGATAAGTTTCTTACTTGTTATTAATAGATGGCTAGTTTAACTATAAGAACGATAAAAAAACGGGAAAAAACGATAAGAAGACCTAGAAAATTGGTTCAGTGTTTTGGTTTTTAAAACAAAATTTCGCTTTTTGAAGTCGGTTTCTCAGTTTTTTAAACTATCATTATTTTAATCTAAAACAAAATCAGCCTCATAGTTAACCTCCATGTTTTAGAAATCTGTAAAAAGAATGGTAAAGCTACAAAGCCCTCTTGGTCGTAGCCCATCGGTCCCGCTGACCGATGATTATTTGACAGATACGTTGTCGGCAGCTGACAGCTTCGGTACGGCGGACTCGGGCGCAGTGTACGGCGCGCACGTCGGCGCGGGAGGCGTGGCCACCACGCTACTCGTCGCACTAGCATCCCTCGCCGCGGGCACGCTTGGGTGAGGTGCGTATACACCGTTTTTTTTATTTTTTTTTATTTAGGAATAACAAACAACTACATCTTATTTACAAATAGTACAAGCTTTGCTTAGTTTGGGCTAGATGGTGTTGTGTAAAATGTCCACAAATATTAAAAAAAATAATTTTAAAAAATATGATTCGTTGTGATAATTTTATAAAATAGTCAATAACGTTATCCACAGATTAAATTATAAATATAATGTTAATTGAAATATTAGGCTTCTTGACTAAGCAAGTAAGTTTTATTACAATGGAAGGAGCCATGAACTGGCTGTTCTCTACGATGATGTATCATTCGTAGATAGGTTTCCCTGGCTAAGGCTGTATGGAAACTTACCACAATAGGTTTTAACACATTTATAAATAAAAACTACGGTGCGAACCGCGTCACCGATCGGGAGTGATGTTTGCGCTGTTCATTTGGAAAAGACCGCCGTATGCGGTTGAAACTATAGTCGAATTTTTCTATTCATAACAGACTTGAATGACCCGTAATTTTTGTTCAACAAACTCCTTGTATGGGACTTTTTATGTAGAAATAGATTTGCGCTTGACCGCCAACTCGCCTGTTTGTCGAGAAGGAACTCTTCAAGGTAATCATACTATTTTAGTAACAAAAGGACTCCGACGAGGTATAATTTTATTTATTGTATCTGAAATTTTATTTTTTGTATAATTTTTTTGAGAATTTATTCATAGAAGTTATCTCCTAATATTGAAATTGTATCCATTTGACCTCCAACAGGAATTATCACATTTAAGACTGACTGACTGACTCGCTTGACCAATGATGACACGCAAGCCTCAAGTAAGGTAATCGCCTGACAAGTCGTCAGTCGCGACACGTGCTGTGTAACCTCTATTGATAAAATCTACAATCCTGTACTACTACTGTACTGTTTCCTGGGAACTACAATCTTGAAATTTTCAAGGCTTGAATGAATAGATATCTTCTAGATCGATAAGCTCTATCCTCGGCCACACGGTCGCCTAGCATCAAGCGAGTTGCTGGTCAATCGTAGATCTATCTTGCGCAAAAACAAACTACTAACTAATATGAAAACTTAAGAATTAATTGAAATTGATTGAAATAAAGAAATAATTTTACTTTTTCTATTGTTACAGATATTGTTTTACTTTGGATTTTATTATCTGCTAAGAAAGAGCATCGCGAGGCCCATAAAGTAAGATCTTTCTATTTATTAATTATTAAATTTATATTTAACTTAAATTATAATATTTTTTTTTGCAACACGTTTAATTTATAGTTTTTTCGAATTTCAGAACAAATATATATTTTAAATTAAAAGAAATAGGTATTTAAAGGATACGATTTTATTACTTTTAGTATTTAGTACATAGTTTTGGAACCAATTTTAGACTCAGTTATACTATAATAATTTGAAAGCTCTTATATAGGGTTGCACGGAACAGGTGTACTAAGCCGAAAGGAGTCAAGATTTAGAAAGAGAACTTTTGCTTCGTACGTTATATTGTCTTTGTTGGGCTTATTATCGTGTTTCCTGTGAAGATAACGCACTGTATATTTGTATTGGCTCTTACTATGTGCGTTTCAAATAAACAAGACACATGGCTAATGTTTTGTTTTAAGACAACAAATAAACTCACTTAATCTTCATAGCTATAAACTAAGGGGGCGTCCATAAATTACGTGAGGTGTTTTTTTAAATTTTCTGCCCCTCCCTCCCCCCTTGGTGAGATGTCGTGAGATTTTATTCAACCCCCTCCCCCATCCCCGAATCTCACGTGAGATTTTTCAAAATGTGAGTTTCTTACGTAAACGCGTTGGATTGTTATTGTAAAAAGAAAAAAACAAATTTGCATCGTCCTTTTATTTACGACTAGTTAAGACTAGTAATCAATATTGCTGAGAGTTTAATTATAAGTGTAATAAAAATTTAACAATAGAATACTTAAATCGTAAATACTGTAATTAAAAAAAGAATATCTACTCTAATTCAGTCCATGGAGAATCATGCACGGTCTCAAGAGAGACTATTGGAACCAACATTTCCATATGATTTTCAGTAAAATCATCTGCTCCTTCAACTTCGTTCTGATCTAGCCACTCTAAGCCATTGGCACTTGTACAAAGTAACTCATTAGCTCGTCTTGTGACAATCCGTGAGGGTCGCACTTTGCGGAACATACGCGCTTGCTTAGCTGGTGCAATGTGGGCTGATCGCCTGTGCTCTGCAGCTCTCGTGCTAGATGCAAAGTAAATACCGCATGTACTGCAGCATCTTTTCTCTAAATCATCACGTACACTTGGGCAATAGAGATCATAAGGCGTGCTGATGAAACCATTCAGCGGTTGAATCGGTAGGCAGTGGCGTATTAGAAATGGAGCAAATGACTTTCCGTCATGCTCTTTAAAGTCCGGAATTATCAAATGTCCATCAACTTGAGTGATAGGGTATGGAGGTGGCAGAAAACGGTCGTGAAGAATCATATGCAGATCACTCCGGCGTGGGCTGCAGCACTTCTGGTCATCGCATTTTACAACCTAAAAAAAAATTATTAACAATTTCCCTTAAAGGGAATTTTTATTAAGAGTTACAAATTGTAACTCTTAATAAAAATTTGTTGATATCCGTGCTCGGCTCGTGATAGTCGCGCGTTCGGCTGACAGTGGCGCGAAAACAAAGGACGGGCTACACTGTACCGTAAATTCAGATTAAATTGAGCTATTTGGTATAAAACAAATATGGTGGTTTGACAGTCAGTACCTAAATGTATAACGTCGAAGTATGAATAAAATTATTTTCTTTCGAACGAATTAGTAAATGATCTTAATCGTACTACGATTACGCTTAAGATTAAATCTTAAGCATGTACAATCTGGATTAAATAGACCAAAATAGAATAATTTTTTTTTGTTTCAATCAGAAAAAAAATTTGCGTGATATTTGCCGAGACCCCCCCTCTCTCCAACGTAAGATTAGATGAGATTTGACTCGACCCCCTCCCCCCCTTAAACACCTCACGTAATTTATGGACGCCCCCTAAGCTGTAAAGATCAAACAGCTTTATTGGTCGATTTTAGACTCATCTGTGATGACAACCTTAAGACCTCTACTTTTAATTTTAAGATCTATAGATCTCGAGAAAAATCTAATTCGAACCTAATTTCGGACTCGAACGAAGTTCGGATTATATTTACTCCCGACTACGTGCTAATTTAAACTTATACTATCGAAATAACACGAAGTTGAAAAAAAAAAACTGTTCTTTAGAATATGTTTAATTGAATTGTTTCAATGGCTTTAGTCTCTAAAACATATTTTTTTTATTTCGCAATTTACGACAGTTTCGTTTAATATAAGGAATTTATAATTTTAAGCACTGATTGAGCTCCTTTTGATTAGGCACATCTTTCCGTGTAACCCTATATAAATACTCTTAAGAATATGAATTAGGTAATTTAAATAATATAGGTAATTTTATTTTTAGATTTCCGTTTTCATTCCATTCCGATAAGATGTTTTTAAATGTGATATAATGAAAAAGACAGTATTTTTATACATTTTAATTGTTTATTTTGTTTGTGCAATTAAGTATAATTAGGTTTAGTTGACTGTTTTTTGTCTTTAGTGTAAATATTTTTTTGAATTGGTAGAAGTGCTACAAAATATTGTATTTTTAATTTTTAGTTTATTTTTTAGAAATAATGTCTTGCCGCAAGCGTCGCCATTTAACATGTTTATTTATCTCAATACCAAAAGGGTTTTTTTTTGTTATAATATAAATTTAAAAAAAATATTTAAAGAGATATTTGATATAAAGGAGAAGTTGAAAATAATGTATGTATTTATAGGTCCACAAATATTTATTTAGTTCAATATTATTATATTATAGATAACAAGCATATAATAAATAAAAATAAATCTTCTAAAAAATAAATAAATATAATAATCTTGCCACGTTAAGTAACTTACTTATCACTGGTGCCTATCACTGATTTGTAACGATGGATTAATTCCGAATCACTACATGGTTTTGAATCGATTTGGAATTTTGGAACCGTTAACCAAAGAAATGTTAACCGAATTCAACTATTATGGATTTTCAACAAATGCTTGTATACGTTACCACAACACTCCTAGGCATTTTATTTTATTTTAAAGTAGCAGCAGACCGGTTTATAACACTGACAGTTACAATTTATACTGTTTTTTGAATTAAGAATTTCACTTTTTTCTTTAGTAAAGACTTCACATCGCAACTTCACTATTATTATCCAACACATTATTCGAAAATATATTTAATTCTTTGTAATAAGAGGAGATATAAAATAATAAATATTACGAATATAACTTTACTCTATAAAGTAGTATTGAACAACAGTTGTCATTCATACTCGATTTATTTACAACAGTTACATTATAATTATATAGAACAAGTAGGGTTTTTTAAACTGAATATGTCACATTCAGATTCATTAGGCGTATAAAACTAAAGTAGTTAAATATAAATGGTGTGTGATAACCGGCTGAAAATAATAAAGTGCCGCTTTTGACTTCTCCTTTATTTTCTACATTTTCACCAATTTTGTTAATAAAATCAAATATAATGGCCACGGCTGCTGCGAGATATTCAAAATACGTATTTTGTGTGTTTATTACTTTAATTACTGTATAGATATTATTGTATTTATTAGCTTTCGGTAGCTGTTACTTGCCTACTTAACTATTTTAAAAAAATCCTATCGTTATATTATAAAATAAAACATTATTGATCGTTTCATGTGGTCTGGTTTTAGAAAGTTATTATTTTATTTATATATATTTTCTGTTTAATTTATATTCTAGAATATTTCTTTTTTATCAACTAACTACAAAAATATTATTTAATGTTATGGATGTTGATAGCCGAATATTTGTGAGCTAGAACTCATTCCAATTTAGGTTTAATCTTTGATATTTTGACCAACATTAAAATATGACCCTGGGCACTAGTCGACGCTCTGAGCGTGCGGCTTGTTTCGAATGAGATCAACATATTTCAGCATATTTCTATCTCTTTCGCATAAAGCTGCACGTTATCGTCATCGATTCTTGGTCAGCGTAAAAAATATATATCTGAAAACACTTTACCTGAAAATATTTTAAACACTTACATCCATTTGATGTACTTTTAGCAAATTGTTTTTCGTTAAAAGTAGAAAAATAAAATCCTTTAATATTTTTATAATAATTATTCCTAATATTTCCTAAGGGTAACACGATTTGTTGGGTTACTCTTTGAATTGAAACAAATTTAACAGATTTATCGCGTATATTTAATTATTCCTTACAATACAACATAAAACAAAACACACACACATTTAAGCAAAATTACGAATAAAGTAAATCCGGAAATCCCCACTGACTCCATCACAATAAAAACCCAAATGACTCCATCACAATAGCCATTGGCGAGCGTTGAAAAACACAAATTCTTTGTAACACAAATCATGAATCTAACACATAATATTTAGCAAAATATATTTAACTGATTCACACAAACACAACCGACCATGAATTAAAATGACACAACCATCTGTAACTTATACAAGTAAAACGTGTCATTTTACGTTGTCGGCAAAACTCCATAGAAGCTTCTAGTAATCAGTCGCCTAACATCACTTTACTGAGGCAAGACTCAAAGTTGAAAAGACTGCGACTAGAACACCATAAATATAACTTGTATTATTCAAGAAACTTGAAGATATCTCAATACTTGACACTGGCAAATCGCTGATCGCGTGGTCCAATACAAAAAAAACGGCCAAGTGAGGTTTCCGTACAAACTAGTAGATAAAATGGGGAAATTATATATATTTTTCTTCATAAAATCAATTATCGAAAAATATACATCGCAAATATATTTAAAAAACTCTTTTAGCTTGTGCTAATTAAGCTCTTTCATATAATATTACCCCACATGATACGGTTAAAGCACTTTAAAATTTGGGCTATACTTCCTTGCATGAAGACCCAATTTTTTGTGATTAAATTAAAAATGACGAATTTTCGGATTGTTTCCTATATGTGTACTATAACACAATGCTTCTCACCAAATTTCATAGTTCTAGGTCAACGGGAAGTACGCCATAGATTTTGATTCCCTTGTGAGTGTCGAAATATAAGTTTTTTACGACATATTCGGCTGTAACTTTTTTTTATGAAAACTTAGAAATTTGATTTTTCTTTCTGCAGCGAGATACTATGGATCTACGTATATGGTTTTAATTTCAACACGATACCTTCACGCGTTCCTGAGATACAGGTCTTGACACCCGGACGGACGGACAGACAGACAGACAGACGGACAAACGGACAACAAAGTGATCCTATAAGGGTTCCGTTTTTTCATTTGATGTACGGAACCCTAAAAAGAAGAAGCTATAGGTAGTACACACCAGTCTTTACGTCCTCTATGGGATCGTGGATCTAGCGCGAACAATACACCTTAACTATTTAATAGCCCGTCTTTACCTTCTATTATCCCAACTGTTGCTTTCCTCTCCATCTGGTAAAGGCTAGATTTCGTTGTGTAACTTGTTACCTGGAAAGAGGTGAAGACCGGTAATCCTTATTCTCTTGTGTCTTCCTCTTCTTTTAGCGTGGAAAATTCCATAACTCAAAATAAAACTGAATAATTGTTTTTCTTAAAAAAAGTTGAATGTGCAGTTTCGTGTATATTTTAACCGACTTAAAATGGAGGCGGTTCTCAATTCTCTTGTATTTTTTTCTTTTTTGTTTGGGACCGCACAACTGCGTCGTTCATAAACCGATTTGGAAAATTGCTTAATTTTTTTACTAGAAAGGAATATCTTAATTTTTTTATTTCAAGTTGATCCCGTAAAATAATCATCAAAATTGGTTTTGCAATTTGAATTAACCATGAAGTAAAAAGAAATGGTCAATGACATTCTATAAATTACTTTTAAACCCATTTCGTAATCCTTATGATCTAAATTGGTCCCGTATCATCTGTCTGTGATATTTTTAACACAAATACGTAACCTTAACCTTGCGGACTAATCAGGAAGCCCTCTTTAGAATGTTCCAGTTGAACGTTCGAGTTACAGGAAACCACTTTAATGGATATTTGTTCAACTATCACTTGTTTAGAAATGTAGTTTAACGTAACATGTTCTCAACATAAAGTCTGTTTGACTAAAAAAAAACTGTGCTCTATATTTTTAGTTTAGTTTCACACTTTTTAGTCTGAGATATATCATCATCATCATCATCTCAGCCATAAGAAGTCCACTGCTGAACATAGGCCTCCCCCATGGGTTTCGAAAAATATCAACTAGAAGTGGCCTGCATCCAGCGTCTTCCCACCACTTGTATGAGGTCATCTGTCCATTTCGTAGCTGGTCTACCTACGCTGCGCTTGCCAGTGCGTGATATCCACTTGAGAACTTTTAGACCCCATCGGCCATCAGTTCTACGTTCTATGTGCCCTTCCCACTGCCACTTCAACTTGCTAATCTGCTGTGCTATATCGGTGACTTGTACGTCTACGTATCTCTTCATTTCTGATTCGATCTCGTAGATAGACTCCGAGCATAGCCCTCTCCATAGCTCGTTGCATGACCTTGAGCTTCCTAATAAGGCCCATAGTTAGGGACCACGTTTCAGTGCCGTAAATCATCACTGGTAACACACACTGATCGTAAACTTTCGACTTGAGGGACTGGGGTATATTGGACGAGAAGACGTTTTCGAGCTTCCCGAACCCTGCCCAGCCATGTTGGATACCTTAGTATCCTCAGTATATCTCAATATATATTTCCTAGAATAACGTTCTCGTTAAGAAGCGTACAGACGGACCGACATTTACCGACAGATTTACAACAGGATGCGTAGATTAGACGGTCCCGTGAGATTGCGCGACGTACCTGTCCGCTACTTATATGGTAGCTCTTCTATTTCTGGAGCGTCGGTTAATTGCTGCCAGTTGACACTCCGCTCTGTCAAGGCGTGTCTTTGACTGCGTTACCTTATAGTTAGCTCTTTGAAATACTAGTTATTTAGTACGGTTTCACCTGCTGTTCTAAAGTGTCTGACCATTTTTAACGGACTCAGAATAAGGAAGTTCAAAGTTCTTACTTAATCTTACAGTTTTTTAACCCCCGACCCAAAAAGAGAAGTGTTATAAATTTCACGTGTGGGGTGGACCGATTTTGAGCTAGTTTTTTTTTTTTTTGAAAGAAGATTCCATCAAGAGTTTCCTTAGCTATGACACATCAAAATTCGTTCAGCCGGTTTTTTGTCGGGGGTTTTTGAGTTTTCTTAACTTAGACTTGTTTTAATGTTGAGTTTAGGATTAGCTCAAAGTAGTTCCATTTATCTCAAAACAAAATGTATTTATCATCATTATGATCATCTTTGCTACAAAAAGTCCACTGCTGGACATAGGCCTCCCCTATGAACTTCCAAAAAGAGCTAATGGAAGCATCTTGCATGCAGCCTCTTCCCGCCACTTGTATGAGGTCATCTGTCCATCTCGTGGCTGATCTTCCTACGCTGAGCTTGCCGGTGCGTGGTCTCCACTCGAGAACTTTTCGGCCCCATCGGCTATCAGTTCTACGTACTATGTGCCCTGCCCACTGGCAGTTCAACTTGCTAATCCACTGTACTACGAGTATGTTGGTGACTCGCACGTCCACGGATCTCTTCATTTGTGATTCGATATCATATATTTATAATGATTGGTATATAAATAGTATTTTCCGAGGATATTTAAATCACCAGTAAATTGGTCACTTTTAGAAACAAGTGCTTCATCGTATACCGCAACGGTCGCTTAACATCGGGTGATATGGTCAAGCGCAAACCTATCTAAAAATATTTGTCGTTCAATGTTACATCCCTGTATTCTTTATTGTTTCTCACAATTAACTGTAATAAATACCTGATTAATGTTTAAGAGGCCCCTTCCCGTCTGCTTTCACCAATTTTCAACATAGTCACAGAAAATGAGTGTTTTTTTAGAATTTCCAATGTATTTATTTACTACGTTTAATTTGAAATATTTTTGTACAATTTTATAATTTCCGTACGTTATAAGAGGCGTAAGTTTGTGTAAAAAGGCGAACTTTTGGAGGCTTGTCCCGGATTTGTGCGTCATCGTTTGAAATTTTTACTTCGACAGAGACCAATATCTACTGCACGAGATATCTGTTATAATATCAAATTTGAATAAAGTTTTTATTACGTCTTAAAGACGTACGAACTCTTGTATTGAAAGTACAGCGGGTTGGCTACTCTTAATAACCTCGGTTATAAAATTATCTAAATAGGTACATATAATAATGACGCAATAAATGAACATCAAATAATCCAAGAGCAAGGTCGGGTGAATGCAATTCGTGTGAACTGCATTCACCCGACCTTGCCTTCAACTACAAACTTTTATATATAGAACTATAACTAGCTGCTTCCCTCGGTTTCACCCGTGTAGTGATGAGTAACCATGATGATAAACGGCAGTAAGATTGAAGGTAAAGTCTGCCGAGACTTTAAAGATATAAATAAATAATAAATACCTATTTGTGGACATTTCACACAACACCATCTAGCCCAAACTAAGCAAAGCTTGTACTATGGAACTAGATGGCTGATAGAATACATATATACTTTTTTGCTGTTGTAAATATATACATATGATATGGTTGTAATATATACATATAATAGGGGTTTTTAAATAGGTTTTATGAAGAATAAATGAATATGAATATAATACATAGAAACACAGAACAAACATCCATGCTCATCACATAAATATTTGCCCTGGGTGGGGGTCGAACCCACGACCTAGCAGGTAGACATACTACCAACTGAGCCACTTGGCCAGTCAAGTCAAGTCATTATAAGAGATAAGTTTTTAGAATATTGTGAAAAAATATATAAATGTATACATAAGTGATAACTAGAAATAAATAGATACATAATAAATGCTGAATGACATATCATTATAATATTAATATGTACAAATCTTCTACACTGTAATATTAGGTTATGGATAATGTAAGTGTGACTGTAATACGTATTTGTACAAGAGCGTCGCCAAGGGGGGGCAAGAGATTAAAAAAATGTAGCCAACTGCAAAGCAATCAAAGTCCTAAGGCCGTGCAATTGTACCTGTACCTACAATTCATATTTTTGCATCCGGCATCGTTTCTACAGGGTGTATCTGTTACAGAATATATTTAGAGGTCATTGTACTATCTGTACTCGTTATTATGAACAATTTTGTGTGCTGCGTAAACAAACCTGAAATAGCAAAAGTACAACAAACTTTTTTTAGTATATGGAAACTTACCACAATCGGTTTTTATATAGTTTTGAATAAAAACTACGGTGCGAAGCACGTCACCGACCGCGAGTGATGTTTACGCTGTTTATTTGAAAAAGACCGCCGTATGCGGTTGAAACTATAGTCGGACTTTTTGACTCGTAACAGACGTGAGAGATCCGTAATTTTTATTCAACGTTGTTATTTTATGGGACTGTGATATTATTATATTACCAAGTTTAATAATAGCATACATAACATATAACTGCTGTGTATATTAATAACATTTTAACGATTTCAAAATTGTGTTAATTTTAAAATATTATTCAAAACGACCGATACAATGATCCCTTAAAATATCCGTCATTCACTGTGACACCATGTATAGTATCTTGATCTTCTTCATCGTTAAGATAACACCATAATATTTGCTTACATGTTAACGTAGGCATGTAAATATATAAGCGGAAAGTGGAAAATTCCATGATCATATGTTTGTATGAAGTTTTACAAAATACTTTACAAATTTATAGACAGATCAATAACTTCTGGGTTCACTGTTCTGGGTTCGGATATTTGTAGATACTTATGAGTTTGTAGGTCGACCATGGTCCGTCTCGCTCACGCATACCAACATTTTTGAAGATATAAAATGACTGTATGAAATTATAAATATATTGTCGTTTAGGAAACTAGAATACAACACCACTTATTTTCGACAAAAATTAAAATTTTATCCAACTTGGATTTTCATACATAAAAATTATTTGTTCGTTAATAATTTCTAAAAATTGTACCCTCTGTTGGCCTGGTACCCAGCGTGCTGGCACGTCGAATGGCTCTGGCGTTGTCACAAAATCACTTATATTTTTATATAATAATTATGAGTTTAAAAGAAGACAGAAACAGACTTCAAAGTACACAATTTCGTTTATTTAGATGACATTTTTCAGTTTTTTTTTAACTGGACTACTGAACCGATTTTGATGAAATTTCTGTGGGACTAATCTAAGTAAGTAATCTTAATATATCCCTTTGAATAAAAAAAAAGAATTTTCACAATCGGTTTGTAAATGGCCGGGTTATGAATGAACTATAAAATTATTTTAAATGTTATAAACATTGAAAAAAGATAGATAGATAACACTTTAATAAATAAAAAAATAAAAAACTGATAAAAAACCACTTCAAAATACGCAATTCGTTTAGTTGTTTTTTTTTTTCAGTTGTTTTGTCATAAAACCAAAGTGGGTATTGAACCGATTTCGATAAAATTTATATGGGACCGCCTCTGATGTATTACCTGCCAAACAAAAAAAAAACATAATTGACGGAGTAATCGCTGAACAAACATACAAAAAAAAACATACAGTCGAATTGAGAACCTTCTTCTTTTTGGAAGTCCGTTAAAAAATACAAAATAATTGAGAACCTCTTCTGTTTTTTTTTTTTGTTTTTTAAGAAAATAGTGTAAAGGCATTTTTTCCTATAAGTTACTTCCAACATAATTATTTGTACCTAAAGCAATTATCTCAGAACCTACAGTAATTCCGAACCCTCGTACAATTATGACTGTGTGTGTGTGTGTGCGTGTGAAACCATTGTCGTGCCAATCTTATCTTTTCATAATTAGCATGCTGTTTTTTTTACCCGACTGCGTGAGAAAGAGGGTTCTGTTTTTCGAATGTATGTATGTATGTTTGCAGCCTAAACGGCTTGACCGATTTTGATGTGCGAGGTGTCGTTAGATTCGTCTTTACTTCCAGAGTGTCATAGGTATCATTTTTTGTAATAGTAATACATCTCTCAAAAATTAAGTTTGTTCGTAACCTCCAACGTACTTTTTCGTAATAAATAAGTGGTTTTATTTGAATTATTCTAAAGAATGCGCATTTATAATATTTTACAGCATACTTTCTCATAAAAATGTATACTCAACAGCGTAACAAAATCGTAAGTTAGACTGCAAAAACTGCTTTTCTACAGTCGGGTATTATGTTTTCTTTTAATATACATGTTTTTATGTTTGTTCAGCGATTACTTCGCCAATTATGAGTGTATTTTGATGATTCTTGTTTTTTGTTTGGGTTTTAATACTTCAGAGGTGGTCCCATATAAATTTTATTAAAATTGGTTGAATACTTTTTATGTTTTTATAACAAATTTAAATAACTGCAAAATATGGCATACAAGTAAACGAACTGCGTATTTTAAAGCCGATTTATCAGATTTTTAAACTATAACTATTTTTAGATATACAAGTATATATGTATTAGAAAAACAGTTACATATAGTAGCACAACCTTGCAATAATAGATCAATCTATATAAATATAAAGTTACAGTTAACAAAAGGCAGTAAATAAAGCACGTACAAAAACTATTCATTATCTACTATTACAATAGTAACTACAACCTGACAAACAGATAATTATGTGTTAGTGCATACTACAGTACATAGGAACAAGGTCTCATTATAAACCCTTTGTTGTCACAGTGATTTCTAAAAGTACTGGCAGCCACTCGTAATTGGCACAAAATATAAGCTGAAAGCGAGCATGCGATTTATTGTTTTTTTAGAGCCCGTTCCCGTTCTAGACTACGCGTACTACGCGTGCTTAATCGTCTTCAGAACTTCAGTTAAGTTGTGGTCAAATTACTAGCCTGAAAATAATTATAGTTTAAAAAAAAACCGGACACGTGCGAGTCAGACTCGCCCACCGAGGGTTCCGTACAAACTAGTAGATAAAAGGAGGAAATCTTGTATTTTTTTATATTTTCCTTCATAAAACGAAAAATATACAACGTAAAAATATTTAAAAACCTGTCTTAGCTTATGCTACTGAAGCTCTTTCATATGATACCCCACATGAAACGGTTAATTCACTTTAAAATTTGGACCTTCATTCCTTGCATAAAGACACTATTTTCTTGTGATTAAATTTAAAATGTCTAGTTTTCGGATTTTTTCCTATATGTGTACTCTAACACAATGCATCTTGCCAAATTCCATAGTTCTAGGTCAACGGGAAGTACCCCATAGGTTTTGATTCCCTTGTGAGTGTCGAAATGTGCGTTTTTACGATATATTCGGCTGTAACTTTTTTTGTACGAAAACTTAGAAACTATTTTTCTTTCTGCAACAAGATACTATGGATCTGCTTATATGGTTTTAATTTCAACTCGATACCTTCACGCGTTCCCGAGATAAAGGTCTTGACACCCGACGGACTGACAGACGGACAACAAAGTGATCCTATAAGGGTTCCGTTTTTTCCTACTGAGGTACGGAACCCTAAATATGGAATAAAATTGAAAAAAAAAACAGTTCAAAATGCGCCGTTTTGTTCTAAAAATCAAACTGATAAAATTTGAAATTTCTATGGGACCAATCTGAAAGTATTCCTTTCAAACAAAAAAGGTTTGTTTTTGTTATGATTGTAACCTATTTGAAAAAAATGGTAACAATCATAACAAAAATACAGTCGAATTGAAGTCCTCCTTCTTTTTGAAGTCGGTTATATATATATTACACAACAATAGCTTAGGAGTGAAAATTATACTGATTAATAAATAATTGTAGTATGCGTTTTCATTGAAGCAGAGCTGAGCGAAGGGAAGCTTAGCGGTGTATTGACCAATCACAAAGGAGAGAAACAGAGAGGAAACGAGATAATTGGTCGATTTTAACGTCTCTCCTCCAGCTCCGCTCCGCTTCAGTGGTAATAAAGCTCTAAATAAAAAAAAAAATCTAACGACACATATACAAAAGAAATATTTGTCTATGAGCTGGTTAGAAAAAATCACAAGTGACATCAAACAAAGAAAAACAAAATTGTGAATATTGTTTTTTGAAAGTTAAAAACTAGCTATACCACCGTTTTCCTCTCACGCATACCACTAGATATACTTTTATCCTCTTTTAGGCCTAGGCCGCACTACGGTTTTTTTCCCGCGAGCGGTAACCGCTATAAACCGCGAAACCGCTCGAGACGGTATTAAATCAGTCGCGGGGAAAAACCGCAAGTGCGGCCGCTTGTATTCGTTTTCCTGTTTCAAAAACTCACGCAGTTAAAAACCGCTGCGGTTTAACCGTAGTGCGGCCTTAGCCTTAGAGTCTCTTAATTTTTTAAATAGTTTTTTTTTGTTACGTACGATGATGATGATGATGCTACGATGTTATATTCGACATAAAATCTATATATTTATGAGAAAAAGATAAAATAATAAGCTCACATAGAAAACATGAAAAAATAAGGAAAAACGCTAAAATGAAATACCGATTCCATGAAGTTTTTATATACCTCACCTCTAATACGTACCATATCGTTTCCGAATAACCTCGTAGATACATAGTAGGTATTGTAATCTGCGTAGCGTAGTTCCTGTTAATTTTCACATGTCACCTAATGCGTAGAACCTACTTAACTATGTACACCTATTGTTATTATAAATCACTTCTATACTATGTTTTTCTGTATGTTTTTTCTGTAGTTAGCGATAATAATGACTTCCTTATTTGAACTAAAACTAGAAAAGTAAATATTTTGACAATAAATGGTAATGGCAATCAGCGGTTAGCGCGTTAGAGTTCCTTGCAAGCGGGGTGTAGATTCAAATCATGTGACGAGCTTAAGTCGATGAAACAAAACATTGTGGAAAGACTGTTGCTGGAGTAGTTTTAATGCCAGGTTGGCAAGCTGCCACCTTCAAGTTGAAATTATTATGTCACCAAACCAAGCACTTTTCAGTGTGTTCTGAAGTCCTCATTTGAGAGCCAGTTTCCATTCTACCCTAGCCGTGCTTATAATTGTTTACCATAGTCTCTCGATATCAGATATGAGCTGAATAATACCTATTTTATTATGCTGTGACGTCAGATCGGTGTTGTGGTCAAACACCAAACTTAGTTGTTAATTATAAAAATTAAAATGTATATCTACCTATTTAAATGTTATTATGAAATGAAACACAAAAACATGTAAATATTTATTAACTTGGAAAAATTATAACAATTTTACTTAAATACATTTTTATGTTTGCTTCTTACCATATGTAAACTTCGTGTAGGTCGTCTTGAATGATCTGAAAAATAATTTTTTTAAAACGACATGTGGAGGGAAGTGGGGGAGACCTTTGCCCAGCAGTGGGGCAGTAGATTAATCAAAAAACTTAAGTCTTGGAATTTTCAAGGCTAAACTGAACAGATATCTTCTATATATTCTAGATCGACGAGCTCCATCCTCGGCCGCACCGTTGCTTAACATCAGGCGAGTTGGTGGTCAATCGTAGATCTATCGTACGTAAAAAAACTGTGTGGTTTTTACTTGAAGAAACTGTAAATCGAATTTACAGAAAAGTGATTAAAAATCTAACTAGCGGAGTTGCACTTGCCAAATTCACACAGTCGCTTATACCATCAAGCGAGTTGGTGGTCAAACGGAGATCTATTTACCACAAAAAAAAACCGTATATGTATTTCTGCCATCATTTTCCTTGTTTGAATTATTTAGAGAATTTTGCCTAATCGTCATTATTTTCCTTGATTTAATAATTTATAGACTTTGCCTAATCGCTTCTAGATTCAACGAGAAAGGTTTTAGTAGCGTGTTAAGACATTATTTTAGTACAATAGATAATGCACATTACCATACATTACATTACATTATTATTGCATTAATTTGATATTCACAATTACAATAAAACTGGTAGCAATCGGCAAGGCTTTATAGAAACCATATTTATACCTTGTTACTTGCTTGGCAAAAAAATAATCTAACATTCTTGGCTAAAAAAAATACAAAAATATCACCATTTAAAATGTTCATTGCCCCTTAGTTGTTTTATCTAGTTTGTAAGGAACCCTCGGTGGTTGAGTCTAACTCGCACTTGTACGATTTTTTCTAAGAAGTGGCTTAGTACAAAATTAGTGAAGTTTAAAACGAGTAAAAACTAACGAAATATGAAATAGGTCTAGTTTTTTTTAACCTTGTACTTTATTTGAAAGTTGTATTTACAAAACCATTGCCCCTGTTTTTTGCAATGAGAACACGATTCCAACTTCCAAGAACTAATACTTAACTTTAAAGGCACAGTAAATACTAATAGCACTTAAAGCTCACTTACTTGACTTATCTGGGTTCACCTTTCACCATTCAAATCCTAAAATTTAATTTAAAAAAAAAAAAATTATATATTACAACACTTATTTTTTGCAAAAAAAAGAACAGAATAAAAATTATTTTCCGCTTTTCACAATTTTTGTCAAAATAGATTTCAATTTACAAAAAAGAAAATGAAAAAAAAACTTGCAAAACCTCAACTTTGTATTTTTCACTTAAATATATTTTATTTTATCAAATATTTAATTGAAACTTGTTTGTAATTATCCGAGACGTCTACCTCTGTCGGTAGTTCAGTTCTGAATGGTACAGTGGTGCACATTCACTCAGATCTGGTTGCGTACACGCATATAATTTGTTTCAATCGTTTCACTTGCGCTATAGGATGTTTTTATTCGGTGATAATATTGAGCTTGACTGCTAATTCACGCGTAACATCTTACGCGAAGTGGCGGTCTACGATGGAGCTTTCTAGACGATTCGGCTTAGTTGAGATGGTATTACTATACTAACTAAAAAGGTTTCCTAATAAATATACTTAAAAATCAACTTAGAAACAAAATTCATCGTCATCATATTGCAGTATATTTATTGTTTTAATTCAATAAAACATTACTTATTTTTACTTATTTTATATGCTATGAACCCCCGACCCAAAAAGAGGCTGAAACGAATGGACTGATTTTGATCTAGTTTTTTGTTTGAAAGAGGATTTAATCGATCCTGTCCTTAGCTATGTTTCATCAAAATCTGTTCTGCCTTTTTTTGTGTTTTTTTTTTGTCGGGGGTTTTTGAATTTTCTAAACTAACTTAACGTAACTTGTTTTGTTCATTTGTAAACACTTACGAGTTTGCTTAGAAAGATAACTAATGTAACGCTGTAGGCGCTGCGGTCCTTATTACCCGACTGCGAAAGAAAGAGGGTTATGTTTTTCGAGTGTATGTATGTATGTATATTTCTTTGACACGCCCTAGAACCTAAACGGCTTGACCGATTTTGATGTGAGTAGTGTCAATAGATTCGTATTAGTTGTGAGAGTGACACTGGGTACATCAAAATTAAAAAAAAAACTTTGAAAAACGGTTTTTCTGCAGTCTTGTCAGATACTTGTTTCATTATTTTGTTCGACTACAACACAATCGAGACGTTAGTTCTCATTTTTGCCACGATCGTTCACTTTCCAAACTGACTTTATACTATACTAGCTGACCTATACGGCGTACTTCGTATCACCTATCAATGAGTGGAGAGATTATGCAATTTTTTCATCGACTTCAAAAAAGGAGGAGGTTGTCAATTCGTCGCGTATATTTTTTATATATTTTATTTGATTTTGATAGTAAGATTTAATATTGTTTTTATTATTGTTTTGTTTTTTTTTACTCAACTAAAGGGATAGACGAGTAAGTTGTCCACCTGTTTCGGCTTCTCGCTTGCCCATAACAATTCATCACTAACTAAAATATTTTCCAACCAACTTCAACAGTTTCAAACCACGCATGTTACCATGCGTGGTTTGAAACTGCACTGCGCTTGTCGCTCTGTGGTGTTAATTATTAATTAAATATATTTAGAAATTTAATTGAATTGCTGTTTTCGATTGTTTTTGGTATAAAATATTATTAGCGATGTATTCTGTGAACACACTGTATTATTTAAGTGCTTACTGCAAATGTAGAGATACGAAATTAATTGGTTATTGTTATATTTTTTGTTTTTTTCACATATTCATTATTTTCTATTTAGTTTTTTATTATCTTAGGGCTTTAATAAGATTTGTTAATTCTTGGTAAAAAAAAATAGGTTACCTAATCTTTAGAATTGTACAGAGTAGGAATTATTACCTATATTTGTATATTGTATAAAAACTAACGTGGTTGTTACAATTTTTTATTACAGACGTCACTCCCGTTACTTCAGGAGTGACGTCTGCGCTGCTCCTTTTGAAAAAGACCGTCGTATGCGGTTTGAAACTATAGTCAGAGAATTCGGCTCAAAAATAGACGTGATTAACCCGTTTGTTCAAAATAAAAAAGTATATTATATAGGTAATTTTAATTATTTTAATAAGTAACAATTTCTTTTCTATAAGTTTATATGTAAGCGGGATTTTCACATCATTAATTCTAATTTACATTTATTAAGTATTTCACTTTTGGTAACTTCATATATTTTTAATAATCTTTTTTTTTGTCTTATTAAATATTTTTATTTATTTATTTTTAATACAAATCTAATTCATTATGTTCATCTAAAGAAAGAAATGTATATTTATGATATCTTTTCCAAGAAGTGCTATCTTTTAGGTGGCAAGAGGCTATGTGGTAATACGCAACTTAATCATGCAAATTAGGTAGTTAAGTACGCCTAGTTTGGAATGGAAACCGACTCTCAAGTGACACTGTCGGTACATACTCGTAGATGAGTTAGATGCTTTTTTTATGGTTGGTAACTAGCGGGCTATTAAAGTGTTCTTAAATAAAAGAACTGGCCAAGTGCGTGTCGGGCCTCATGTAAAGTGGGGTTCCGTAGTTGCACGTCACAATTAATGTGAACTTAAAACAAGGCTTCTTGTTTTATACTATATTAACTTGTAAAGTCTGACGTGGTAGTTTTAGTTCTAATTTCGTTATGGCGGCAGGCCCCCAACTACTGGCTAAATGGTTCTAATAGCTTTTGTTAGAGAAATGTGTCCTGACACTAAATTTAGTCAAGGAATATTTTTGTATGATTCCATACGGAAACAGGAATATTTTTGTATGATTCCATACGGAATCATACAAAAATATTCCTGTTTGATTCATTAGGTAAATACTGAAATACTGAAGTCGAGTCGTCGTCGGTTAAATTCGGAAACCCGATCAATTCCGAACTTAGACTGGTTAGTTCAGTAAAAATAAGATTTGTGACAACATAAAAGACACTTATGAGAATTGTTATTTAAATGAATATTTATACTGATATTTTGGTAAACATTTGACACAATTTCATAATAATATTATTAAATCGAAGTTTGTTACCTTTACGCGCTTAAACGGCTGAACCGATCGTTATGAAATTTTGTATAGAGATATCTGTGGACCTGGAGACGGGCATAAGCTACTTATCATTACCATAATCATCACAGTTTTTCAACTATCAATGCGAAAAATCGTGGAATGCAGCTAGTTTATAAATCGGGGATTATTGTAAATTAATAATTTCAAAGAATCCCTCAAAGTACATTTAATGTGATCAGCTCCATACAAACGGATTTATTTTTAATAGACTAGGTATTTCTAGACCAATAGCGTGAATCGTATCCACGTAACTTTTCAGTTGTGTCGTACTAATAATGTAACTTCCGAATTGCGTCGCACTGTAGACATATGTACAATCACGCCTGTTTTCCCATGCGGGGTAGGCAGAGTGGCAAAGACCATGAGGCCGGCCACATTTGGCCTTAATTAGAGGGTTATATGGGAGGGGACGGTAGGGGTAGGGTAATTATTAGCTTGAAAGTGGCGGGAAGACACTGGATGCAAGCCGCTTCCAATCGGTCGTTTTGGAAATCCATGGGGGAGGCCTATGTCCAGCAGAACAATCGGAATTTTATTTTGTTGAACATGGTAGTATATTACAAAATAATATACAAGACTGTGGACAGTTGGCAGTGGACTATTATGGCTGAGATGATGATGATGATTAGCTTGCAGCGACCGGGATCAGCCCATCGCCTACATGCGCTGTGGATAAGTAGTTATATTTCTTAACGGTAAATATCTTTACTTACCAACTGTTTTTGTTATGGAGAGTAGTGGAATGATGGAAGTGGAGTAGAATTATGCAACCGGGCCGGGATTAATCTTCACACGAAATTTAGATTGTTATTTACATGAACACTTTGTATATCTACACAATTATTGTTATTTTAGTATTTATGTTTGACACACGTATTACACAGTTTTTTCACGAGTGACGCCAATGACATGAAGGATGGAAACAGTTGGTAGCCTAGCAACCCTCATAGAAATTTTTACTAGTGTCTATAATCTCTTTCGTGTAGAGCTATCCAACCTTAACACTTTCCCTCACTAGTTGGAAATGTCTTGCAGACCCAAGTCAGCTCTAATCCTCTGGAGCCTTGGTCTCGGAACTGCCTTTGTCAACAGGTCAGCTAACTGATCATCGGAACTTGTTTTCTGCACATCCACCAGACGTTCTTGTACTGTCTCACGAACAAAGAAGTGTCTCACACGGATATGCTTGGTCCGCTTATGAAATTCTGGGTTGTGTGCAAGGCGTATGGCCGCTTCGTTATCTACTTTTAATGTAGGTATGCCTTTCAAGCATGTAAGTTGGCTGAAGACTCTTTGAAGCCACACTAGCTCTCGCGCGCCTTCGCTCGCTGCAACAATCTCTGCTTCAGTCGTTGATATCGCAACTGATGGCTGACGTTGACTTAGCCATGATACTGCTCCTCCAGCAAATATACAAGTGACACCAGTAGTGGATCGTCCAGTTAGCTCATCACCAGCGTGATCTGCGTCGCTGTAGCCATCTAGCACATCTCTAGTGCAATTCGCGTTGTATTTGATGCCGTAGGATACAGTTCCCTTCAAATATCGGAATATCCTTTTGACTCTTAGCCAATCAGCTTCTGTTGGATTCTCCAACTTCCTCGACACTACCCCAACAGCATACGCTATGTCGGGGCGCGTACCTGTCATAAGGTATGCAAGTGCTCCTACAGCCTCTCGATACGGAAATTTCTTCTCTTCAGGGTCCCCATCTTTAACTTTCCCTGTTTCAGAAGTCTGAATTCTTTCGATAGGTGTCGAGACAGGATTGCATTCTGACATCCGAAAGCGTTCCAGAATCTTCTTTGTGTAAGATTCCTGATTGATGGTAATGGAACCATCCTTGGATTGCGCAATTTCCAGTCCTAGGTAGTAGGATGCTGTTTTGGTCGTGATCTTTAGCGTATCCCCTAATTCTTTCAGGAATTGGTTCGCTAGAACTTCATCTGTCGTGGCCACGAGCCCATCATCCACGTACAGAGCGATAAGTATCTTTTTGCCTTCCACATTCTTTGTGTATAGACAGCAATCAGCTGTATTCTGTTCGAAGCCTTTCTCCAGCAGGATTTCTTCAAAGCACGAATTCCAGCACCGAGGTGCTTGCTTCAATCCATACAGGCTTCGTTTTAGGAGACATACTTTTGATGTGCCGTCACTGAATCCATCTGGTTGCTTCATGAAAATCTCTTCCTTGAGCTTGCCATTCAGAAACGCGGTGGACACGTCAAATTGTGTTAGATGCAGCTTTTCTTTGGCGCTGACACTTAACAAGGCTCTTATTGTTGCCATTCGGGAGACCGGGCTATAGGTCTGATTATAGTCAACTCCTTTCCGTTGCTTGAATCCTTTTACCACAAGCCTACCCTTATATTTGTTAATTGTTCCGTCTGGGTTATGCTTTATTCTAAAAACCCACTTGCACGGAAGCGCCTTTCTGTTGGACGGTAGCTCGCACAAAGTCCAAACCTTGTTTTCTTTTAAAGCCTTAAGTTCACTTTCTATAGCCTTCTGCCATTCAGCACTGTCTTCCCTCTCGAAAGCTTCTTTATAAGTTTCAGGAAAGTTCTCTGTACCTATGTAGCATACAAAATCCTCGAACTTTTTGGGAAGCAGGATGGTTGGTCTGTTTCTTAGATTATATCGAGGTTCCACTTCTCTCAGAGGTTCAACTATTTCTAGAGACTGTTCATCAGCGTCGACAAAATCATCATCAGTGTTCTCCCTAGGTTCGTCATCGTGACTCTCAACCATGGCTTTCTCAACGTGAACGTCTTCGTCTTGAACTTGGTCTTCTCGGACCTCTGTTCTATCTCCCTCTAGAACATGTTCAAGGTTGTCTTCTATATTTTCAGGCTCTTGCTCGAGAATAGTATGTCTATTATCGCTGGTTTCTGTTTCTCCCTCTGAACTAATAGGGATACTAGTGGAAATCTTAAATTCGACATCAGTGTGGAATATTATGTCCCTTGACCTTAACGTCTTGCTTCCATCCCAGACTCGATAACCATCATCATTCTCATAGCCTATCAGAATTCCCTTAATCGCCTTCTTATTCATCTTCTTGCGATTCTGTTTTGGAACATGTGTATAGCATTCACTCCCGATGATTTTTAGGTGAGTTATCTTGGGTTTCTTCCCATGCCACAACTCATAAGGCACCTTCTCGGCCACTCTAGTGGGACCTGTCCTATTGAGTACATAAGCAGCAGTATTTATTAACTCTGCCCAGAGTACTTGCGGCATCTCTCCTTTCGCATGCATCATCGATCTAGCAGCTTCTACTAGAGTTCGGTTTTCTCGCTCACTACAGCCGTTCTGTTCCGGCGTGTAAGGCATTGTTAACCGATGCTGTATACCGTGGTTCTGTAAAATTTTCCGGATGGCTTGATTATCAAATTCTCCACCGTTGTCACTCAGTAAAGTCTTGATTGTATGCCCAGCGTTTCTTGCTTCCTGAAGCATTTGTAGAAGTTTATCCTTCACTTCTGACTTCTCTCTGATGAAGTAGACCATGCGGTAGCTTGAAAAATCATCCTTAAATAAAACAAAGTACCGGTATTTTGATATGCTTTTTTCGAAGGGGCCGCAAACGTCGGTGTGAATCAGCTCTCCAACAGCTGTTGCTCTTTCCCTTGTTCCAAACGGCTTTCTGTGCGACTTCCCATATATGCAGCCCTCACACTTTACTTTGTCCGAACTGAGACTAATGCCTAACTCACGCTTTACTACGCGAATAACGTGCCTTTTGTCCTGGTGAGCAAAGCGCTCATGGTACAGCTGTAGCATATTGGAGCCAGTTACAGCATTTATCTCGAAAGCTGTGTTCTTTTCTGGAATGACTGTATTCATGTCCAGCTTATAGAGTCCACTATGTGGAGCTCTCCTGCCAACAACTCTAGTTGTGCCTCCAATGTCTAACTTACACTCTCTAGTCGTTGACGTAAAAATGCTATTTTGCATCCTATCTTGTGCTGCCAACGTCGAAAAAAGATTTTTCGTAAGTGATGGTACTAACCACACATTGTTCAGGGTTATTCGCTCCTTATTTCCATTGACATTCGATTCTACCACAACGGTACCCATTCCTAACGCAGGTATAGTGGTTCCGTCTGCCGTCGTTACGGTGTGATCTGAATCAAACTCTCGAAAAATCATTGAAGATATTCCTCCTTACTGCAATGTGCGTCGTCGCTCCATTATCAACGTACCAGTTCTCCCGGTCTTGAGTTTGACTCATTGAGCATGCGCTAACCATCACCGAAATCTGTTGCACTTGGTTAGATTTTGAGCCAGATGATGAAGTGCCTGAAGTTGGTTTGGGTGGCCTCCCATCCTTAATCCACTTCTTACACTTGCGAACTCTGTGTCCTTTGCCAGAACAGTAGTTGCAAATCAGCTGCTCGTCCTTCTTATGCTTGGCTTGTCCAACAGCGGGTATAGTCACTAGTGCCTCCTTCCGAGAACTCTCTTGACTGCCCAAATCTCTTTCAAACATGCAAAGGTGACTCGTTAAACTATCTATAGTCTTTTCAGACTGTTTTAGCATTAGCCAGCTTGACTTAAAGTTGAAATACCTATCGTCGAGCGTGTCTAAGACCTTACATATCAGGAACAACTCAGGTAACTTGGCAGATGCATCTAATTTGGAAATCTCAACTTTTAAATCATTCCACAGATTCTTTAGCTTTGACATATGAGTAGGTATGTCCTCCTCTTTGCTATGTTTAAGCCCAAAGAACTCTAAGCATAAGCTGTAAGCCCTGTCTTCTGTTTGTCCGTCAAATAGCCTATGTAGCTCTTGCCAAACTTCATGTGCCGTTCTATACCTCATAACTTTCTTAAGTGTATCTTCGGTCATGTTCGTAGCTATTATTATGTATCTATTATTACGTGGCTATTGCTATGTTATAGGCGCTAATCACAGTATCACCTGCTCCTATAGCGAGGGTTGGTTTCTGGAGTTTCCCTTCAACTGCTTCTAGGGCTCCTTCCGTACCTTCTAGCATTATGGAAATCTTATATTTCCAGGTAGTCCAGTTTTCCTTGCCCACGAGTTTGCCAATCTCTAATTTCGTAGAAAAATCCATTGCAAACGCTATCCTTTTCTTCCAGTGGAGGCCCGTAACCTCTTAACGGTAAATATCTTTACTTACCAACTGTTTTTGTTATGGAGAGTAGTGGAATGATGGAAGTGGAGTAGAATTATGCAACCGGGCCGGGATTAATCTTCACACGAAATTTAGATTGTTATTTACATGAACACTTTGTATATCTACACAATTATTGTTATTTTAGTATTTATGTTTGACACACGTATTACACAGTTTTTTCACGAGTGACGCCAATGACATGAAGGATGGAAACAGTTGGTAGCCTAGCAACCCTCATAGAAATTTTTACTAGTGTCTATAATCTCTTTCGTGTAGAGCTATCCAACCTTAACAATATTTACTTGACATTCGCGTACAGTCTTCCACGTGTGTAAACATTGGAAGTCGTGATCGTTACGTTCTTGATGTCGATGTAAACAGGTGACATTTGTTACACAACTGCGTGTTGTCATCTTGATCAACTACGAGGAAGAAGAGGATGCTCTTGGTTTATGAAAATCGTCACAGAAGTAAACAGAATCAGAACTAGAAAAGAAACCGATTAGAAAACATGAAGACAACCGGAGACCTGCAAAAATTAAAACATACTATTTTAACGGACTTTTAAAAGGGAAATTCTCAATTTAAAACATTTAACTAGATCCATTTTAAAACTATACTGGTCCCAACTAAAATATTGGTTTCTAAATAATAATAAAAAATTAATAATGAAGAAAATACTGATTAATTGAGTACCTCCTCCTTTTTTGAAGTCAGTTAAAAAGGGCAACTTTAACCCGCTCTAATTCTATTATTTTTTTCAAGTGCATGCTCTTTCTTTATCTATTTTTTCTTTGTGTACAATGTAAATGTCTGCATAAACAAATCTTATGTAAAAGATTAAGTTATCATTCTCATTTTATCAGATAAAATGACACGACACACAAACAACTGTGAGATCAGTAAGCCGCCGCACAAACTGTGTTTATCATCGGTAACTTTTGTTTTCCGATACTGGAAACAATCACGAAACCTGGTTTCTAAGCCTAATATCGACAATCGATCATACATACCGTTACTGGACATAGACATCGGTTGCTGAAAACGCGCGCGCGTTTGTGCATTGGCTCAAAGTTCGCCCCGGTGTCTGATACGGGCAACTAAAGAAAATCATATATAAATCATCTCTTAGCCACGTACACAAAAAAATTAGGTGCCTTGACGGTCACGGATTTTCAATAAGAAAAATCGGCTTGAAATTAAAAGCTTCTGATACAAGCAAAAGTTGGCTAAGAGATGATTTATATATAACGCACTTCCGGAACAAACTTATAATTAATTATTATTAGAACAAATAATTATTGAAAAAAATAAACTAATGTTTTTTGTAGCATTTATTTGTATGCATGGATTGCACACGATAATTGACCGTGTCGGAAACAGCAACCCTGTGTTCCTCTACTGCACGAGGGGACACGTAGCAACCAAGGTCTGCGTTTGATTGCCGACACTGGCAGCGGAAATTAAGGTTTCTCAAATAGTTTCCAGTGTCGCACACCAAAACTTTACAATACCGGACAGAGTTTGTGCAATGCTTATAAATATATAAAAACATCCTGCTTAGGGAACGACATATGAAAGTTATCATAGTATTATTGCAACTTATGTATATGGGCCTCGAATGTTCGAACACGTCATTCTATTTTTTGCACCTGGTTAAACCGATGATTTCACTTTTATGCTTAATAATTTCAATTAGTCACATATAAAAGTAATATATAATATAAGTCATACAGCTTGGAGAGAGACTGATACCTAATAATTTCAATTAGTCACGTATAAAAGTAATAAATAATATATGTCATGCAGCTTGGAGAGAGACTGAGAGAGAGAGTCTGCCTTCTAAGTTCTAGGTTGTGGGGTCGATCCCCAGCCAAGACAGTCATTTTTTTTACACCGTCGCTTAACTTCAGGCGAGTTGGTCAATCGTAGATCTATCTTGTATAAAAAATAAAAATAAAATATCTCTAGTCTCCGTGGTCCGTGCCTTTTATATACTAATATATGCATTTTTAACTACTTATTTTTTTGTAAGTTATGTAAGAGGAAGACAACAATTAACATTTTTTTTACAAAAAAACAAGCATTTGTGTGGTGATTTTGGTTTTTTTTTACTCTCATTAAGAGTTTAAGTAAAACCTAAGTAATACTTTAGGTAAAGACTATTTTGTTTAAATTAATAATAGACTTGCACTTGACTGCTAACTAGCCAGATGTTAAGCCGAAAGCGACCATTGCAGTCTACGATGGAGCGCAATTGCTTAGAAGAAACCGACTCACTTGCGATTTAAAACACCCAGATTATATCCATTGGGGGAGACCTACTCGAAACTAGTAACTATTTTTTTTGAAAACTTATTCCACAACATAACGTTACGTAGGTACAATAATGTATATACATACAATCACGCCTGTTTCCTGCCTTACGGGATAGGCAGAGCATCAAAGACCAATAAGACCGTTTGACGCCACATTTGACCGTGATTAGAAGGTTAGATGGAGGTAGAGGGTATGGAGAAGAGGGGGGGGGGGGGATAACAGGTTAGGATGTAATGTTGGTTGGCAATGAACGGAGGTCAGCCCATCGCCTACATAAATGCCAATTTCCCTCAAGTAACTTAACTTACTTTTACAGTATGTCCGAAAAGAGAAGCAGCTGGTACATTCTGTTTTTCTTGTTCTGTTGTTCTGTTTTTCCAGTCCAGCACGGAAGACAATAAAGTGTATAATAGTATTAATAATTATTAATTTTCCTTTTTCCAGTATATTGTTCTACAAGAAGCGGAAAGATCACATCCAACTGACGAACGGTGAAGACGTCAAGCTCCTGTCCAGGCAGCCTTATACAGAGCTGAGGAGCATGAACGGCGCGCAGCGTCTGCGGTGAAACCACTACCAAGGGTTCTCGAACAGCTTTAACTCGATCGCGACTCAGAAATGAGACGACAAGACTACGTGTAGATCACTTTGACACAACTAATGGTTCGCTTACGACTTAAAAACGATACAAATTAAAAACTTAAAAACTATTTGAAGAATCTAGTAGAAATTAGGTTAGACGTAAATGTCACAAAAAAAAAAAAAAAACATATTTTCGCGTTTTCATTTTGCTAAGTAAGCATTTTAAAGAAATAGACTCAGTAAATGATACATGAAGAAATTATAATTAATGCACAAATAATATGCCCAAACTTGGAGTATTTTTAAAAATTGTTAATTCTGGTACTCACCCAATTTACTAGATCGAGTTTAAGCGATATTGAGTTGGTCGACTGATTGATGGATTGGTGAAAAAGTATTTATTACCACATCATCTTAAATATCATTCTAAATATGAAACTGACAGCTACATATAACCATATCGTGGTTCAACCACTTCTGGTAGGTGAGCTGTGGTTAAACGCATAGATTATCAAAATAAAATAATAAAAGTATGCCAAAAATATTATTTGGTTACAAAATGTCGCTGTAGAATTATTTAATATCAAGTAGACTATTGAATTGCTTATTTAATTTTGTGTGTATTATTGTATACAAAATATTTAAATATGAATAGTTAATATTTCACATAGTAATTAAATATTGCAATTTTGTATTGTAGCTCAAGAAATAAATGCGGTGAAACCGTTTTATTACGAGTAGTCACCGAGTTTTACTCGGTTTATTGTGTTATGTGAAAACACATAGTAGGGCCTTTTTCGTTAGTCAACAATATAAAGTACGCATTTTCTTGGTGCGTCGGGAGAAAGACGGAGCAATTATCCATAAGTTTCGGTTTTGTAGCATTGTCTCTGTCGCACTGTCGCATTTACTGTTATAAATACTATAGTACATATAATACCTAATTATTAGCTATTCGCTACGATTTCACCTGCGTATAATGAAAAATGATGATGATTATAAAATTTAGATTACGTAATTTGTCAGGGGTTTTAGCCATCTTTTAATATTTTATCATGATCTATTCAGCCATTTAGATATAAAAATGTAACAGACAAAGCTAATTTCGTTTTTGCAATATTAATTAAAATGCGACAGCGACATACTAAAGCCGGTTTCAATACTTGATATCCAGTTTTCCCCTACTATAGATAGATTATAATTGACACTGTGGTCAGTTCTGAACGCACAACTAAATTAAATTAAATTCTAAAAAGGAACAAAAATCGTTTATTGAATTTAGTTGTTTTAATTTTAATAAATTTAATTAGTTTTAAGTGGTGCCTTCAGAATAGACCACATTAACATAAAGATTCTACAAAACGCAATGGCATACGTTAATATCATCGTATATTTTGCCGAATATATTTATCTCGGGTAGGGAAAAATAAAAAAAAAGGATTTCGTAGAATATTACGATCCACCGTAGCACAGTATACACAAAACCAATATTAAAACCTACCTCACTATTTTTCGTTGGCTACCCGACGCACCGACTATTAGCGCGTACACTAAATACATATATGTCATACGTATATAATATACAAAAGTTAGTTCAAATGTTACCCTGTAATTCAGTATTTTGAAATCACCCTGTTTTATTGTGAATTTTATTGTAAAACGTTGCTTAGAGTCAGCGGAGTTACGCTCAACTCTTATAGCGATGCAAAGTAGGCTCGCGCAATGAGAGTGACACATAAGTTGAAGAAACTGATAAAAATGTCACAATTTAATATGTCTCTCACGCTCTTAATTACAAAAAAAAGCAAGACAAAAACGAGCGTGAGCCAACTTTGCATCGCTGTAAAAGTTGAGCGTAATATATGTATGTATTTCTAACCATCTCTAAACGCGATTCAAAGTAGGCTCAAATAAAATGTCTCATATTAGGCATTTGAGAGCCTGATTTTAATAAGGATGATGCCACGCCCATTAAAATAATTTTCTCTAAAATTTAGAAGGCTGATTGCTTTTTAGTCATTCTTGTTTTAAATGTTAAAACTTCCGGTTTATTCCAAATTAAAGTAATAAGGAAACCTCTTTATATAACCAACAAACCCTTTTTCAATTTTCCTCAACAAATTAGTAACATCATAGTCAAATACAGAACTATAGACCGTCGAAGTTAAACAAAAATGTATCCGCCACTAAAAGGCCTATTACACCACCCTGTCGTGCCCTGTCGGCAGGGACAAAGTGGTCAGGATCCCCATCTCCATACTTCCCAGGCAGGAAACCGATAGACCCGAGAAATTGTGTGGTCGTAAAGTTTATGAAATTGCTTGAATTATTACACTATATCTCCGTCTCTGTCATAGAGAATGACAGAGACGGAGATATAGATTCCGGAATGAGTTCTGAATACCGGGGCTGAGCCAATTTCATCGTCTCTTGTTTTTGTTGAAAACGTTAAGGGCATGGTAAAACATTGCTCAAGATGTTTGCCGCTAACTGTACCTACATTCGAGTGAGTACGAAATGAAATGACTAGATGGCGCTTTTACTAGTTATAATCTCCTCTGTATTTAAATTAATAATGTACTAGAAAAATCAAATTTTAATAAAGAACACGAAACTAAAAATAAACTAACATAAACACACAACTTCGCCTAATCGAGAAAAAGAGCATGATTGTAAACTAAAATGTTCTAAATTCGTGAGATTTAATTGTAGAAATAAGAATTTTCAGGCAATATGCTTGCAAATTTCTACATTGAAAACCGTTTTAATGGCGGACAAAAGTTTGTTCAACATTGGCGGTATATAGTTCTGTGTTGGTGTAAGGTAGCATCTAGCATATACATGCGTCTTGTATATTAGTTATAACAGAGTATTATTAGTTGTACGCCTTTAGTTGTTATGTAGTTTTAAGTAGAAAATATAATCCTTTCAGCACGGTTCGTTCTTAAAGATATATAAAAAACTTTCGTATATTTACAACAAAAAATTACTACAACTGCGATTAGAAATTGCATATTGATAAAGCTACACTAAGTCTATTCAACAAAAAAGCAGCAAGCAGGTTTTAATATCTTTCAAAATGTTTTCAGTGCAAACCATAAACTTACCTTCTAGAAACCCCCCATTACGATCTTTGTTCAAACCAAGGTCAACAAAATTGTAGGAAACGTAGACTTCTCAAAGCCTGACAAGGTGCCTGATAAGACATTTCGTAGGTCTGTTTTGACCTATGCATAGCGTACCAGTCATATTGGTTTTGAAATATAAAATATGGGTAGTCTATGGTATTTATTTAGTTTAGGTTAGGTTCTATCATCATTTAATGTATTTTATTGCATTTATTTCAATGACAGTGTGATTTCAAAATACTGATATATTGATGATGATGTTGATTGAAACATTTCATTTTATTGCATTAATTTATAATGAAAATGTATTAAACACTTCACAATTTTTGTAGAAAAATATAATAGAAAATTATTTTTTGGAGTCAAAAATTAGGCTGTGATTTCTAAATCGAAATTGCGTTCGAAAAATCCATGTGTTACAAAAATGGTAAAACGTCCGTTTTGGCGCAAATGTTAAACTCAAATGTTTAATTTTGACTCCGACTATTAATATACTTAGTATAAAAACACTAAATTATATTAATATTGATTCAAAAATATTAGTTAGATATAGCTTAGTTTTTTTATGGAGTTAATTACACCAAGATCTAAAAACCGCAGATACCGTTTTGGAAACCGAGTTTGGGTACCAGTTGCCAAAACGGCCTATGTGTATAAATATAGATTTTGAATATTAGGTGCTGGTCGCCCGATAAATGTATTATAATGGGTATTATATATTGTTAGCTTTCTATACAATGCTGTTAGCCCTTACACGACATTTTTGAATCGGATATTTGAAAACATCTCCGTCACTTTCAATCTCATAAAGATAGTGAGAAGAGAGACAAGGACGGAGATATACTCGAGCGAGCAAGAGTTTATAATAAGGTTTGATTTTGTGGTATTTTTTTTTAAAGAGAAAAGCTTTTAAAATGTTTTCTGCATGTCGATGGGCAAACCTAGTAAATCATAAATGTGTATTTTACATCAACCTTTATTATATCTCATCTTGTAGTTATGTACATACATAGTAAAAAATCATGACATGTAATGAGTATTTTACAAAAATAGGTATTACGTATATTTATGTTTAGGTAATATGTTTTTTATTTATATGTTAGTGATTATTTTTAATTAATCGATTTTCTGGAGGCATTTTAATCTCAGTCCGTTTACACGAGCTCGGGTTATGTAAGTTGTAAATATTTTTATTTTCAATTTATATATTTTTATAGTTAATTTTATTAAACATTATTGCAATTATTTTTGTAATAGAAACACTAAGTTTTGATCACTTTTTTTGTAAATAGTCTGTTATTTTGTAGGAAATTAATGTGACATAAACATATATTTTTAAATGCCTCCAGGCTCGTTTGTGATATGTTATTTTGTATATAAATCCTATCAGATTTTAACTGTAGCCATTTTGTTCCTAGGCAAATTTGTTTGAAATATTTTTGACATATCTTCAGTTTTGGAGTTATTGCGTTTTTCCAGTGGATCATCGACACTGATGTTAAAATGTGACGTCATATATTAGAATAGTGTAGAATGAATTTTTTGACAATTAAACAAGATTTATAATTTATCTCTTGTGTTTTCATTATTTATTGTATATGATGTTTTATTCGGCCTCAAACGCACCAGTCTAAATTAGTGTTTATGAACTTAGCTAAAAATATTTAGGTCTTTTGCAGTCCGTTCCGATGGGCTTGTGCTTAACCTACAACTCGCCTTATGTTAAGCGACGTTGCGGTCTATGATAGAGCGCGCTTACCTAGAATAAACCAATTCACTCCTAATTTAAAGACACCCAGATTATATCTATCGGGAAATACCCACTCGGGAAGCGTATTCCACAATCTGAATAGTTTTGTTCATTCGAGCGCTAAATAGTTCGAACGACGACTTGTTACGAACGAAAATCTGACGAGATTTTCGTTCGTAACAAGTCTACATATTTCAGAGTAATGAGCGCAGTGTGTTGCCATACAGGGCTTTAAACTTCAATTCCATAATTTTGAACGGGTTTCAGCAGTGCTTTCGTATAGCATTTTTAATTATATTTTTGTCTCGCTCGCTCTTAGCTGTGAAAACAAGGCCAAAGGAATGTTATAGTAAGAGTGTAGTACAACATCTAATACCTAGTCTGATAAAGTGTATTTTAGTGCAAGTCTATACTTGTATAGTTACTTAAATATTAGATAAATAGATCTACGCTTGACCACCGACTCGCCTGATGTTAAGCGATGGTGTGGCCGAGGATGGAGCTCGTTGATCTAGAAGATATCTATTCATTCTAGCTTGGACAATTCCAAAATTATAGTGCTCAGGAAACAGAGATGACGGCAAACATTAATTCTAATACTGTGCAGTACCTACGCATCAAAAATTAGACCTATATTTACTTATAGTTTCTTGTAAATTATTTTTGCTACAGCTAGGATTTCCTTTAGCACCAGTAATCTAGTTGTTGAAGAGAGAAACTTATAACCTTAGAAGAATCAATAATAATGATTGTTCCAACACACCTCTTTTTGGGTCGAGTCTGAACCCCAGATATTACAAAGTACTCTTTTAACCCCAGCCTGCCTGTGGAAAGTGGTTAAAAATGTGATTCTGTAATATTCGAAATGGGCATTGAAAACCGGCTGCGAGTTTATACATAGTTCTTCTAATAAACATTAGATGGCGTTAAAATAAAACACAAGTGGCATTCTAATAATTATAATGAATACCAGTAGAATAGAAAAGTAAATGTATGTGATTGACATTAAATAAATAAAATAAAATATCCTTTATTTCCCAACAATTAATTACATTTATCAATTTATGATACATTGTCTTCAGCGTTCTTGGGCACCCAAATCTGGTAAAAGGCCTCCTCCTTGCGTTGCCATTCGAAGCGGTCTCGAGCCAATGTTGCGTCCAGGTTGCGCCTGCTACCTGGACTATGTCATCTGACCATCTTCTTTTAGGCCGTCCTACTCTTCGTATTTTGTTTTTGGGGAACCAGTGGACAATTCGCTCGCTCCATCTCCCATCTGTTGCACGAGCGAGGTGACCTGCCCACTTCCATGATGCCCGTGATTGACAATAACTAACGTAATTTCACGTGACGTGACGCCACAGTTTCTTAGTTAGCATTTCGAAGCGCAAGCGTTTGTAGAAATAGAAACGTTTGCCACTTGTCTAGGTCTAGAGTACGGGTACTGGCCATAGTACCTACAATAGGTACGTTGTTTTGTAGGTACTATGATTTTTTATTCGCTTGCGTTTGACTAACAAGTCGACTTACCAACATTAGATGTTTTATATCAAATAGGTATCTAATAAGTAGGTATAACTTGTGTAATATAAAAACAAACTTCTGTATTATAATTAAATATGCAGCTACAACGCGCGTACAACATATTAACTCTGATTACCAGCTATACCTATTGCTAAGCATAGGTATAGCTGTTCTGTATAATCAGATAATTAGTCATAACTAGGGCAGATGGCAATCTCGCACTAATTCCCTAATGGAAACGCCGATCTAGTTAGGTATGTAATTGTTACTCTGATTGATTGCTTATTCTATGAATGTGGATGCGCGGACATAATTTAGATTGATGTCTGTTTTGTAAATATAGGTATACCTTTGGCAATGGAGTTCGTGTACAATTATGTAGAATTTGTAATGATTGATAAATAATACAATCATTTCTGATATTTTTTTATTAAAATAGGAAGAAAATTGACAAAGATACAGCGATTTCAGTGTACCAAAAACGGCGCGTGAATGAGGTGGCACAAGAACCTATAAGTTTGGAAAACTCAAAAACCCCAAAAAGAAAGGTGGTTTTGATGAAACGTAGCTAAGAAAATGTTGTCTACATGTATGTGACCAGAGGATATGACAATAATCGAGTTATTTTTAAAATCGGCCTCGCACCATCCACGCGCCAGCAGCGGCGGCGGAGGATGCCGCTTCCAAGAAGCTTTTCATGTATGCGGCGATGGAGCCACATTATTATTTTGTGCCCATTGCTGTAAAGACTGGGCAGTTGGGGGGCGGAGGCCAAAGGCCTGATAACTGAAATTGGGCGCCGTATTGCCAATAACGGTGGTGACTCTCTCTGCGATTCGTTCCTGGTGCAGAGGTTGGCCATTGCCATTCAGCGGGGTAATGCTGCCAATATTATGGGCACCTTTACGCCAGGATCGATTCGGGGCGAATTATTTGAATAATTTTTATTAATTATTTTTTTATGTAATTGACGTAATGTTTTTTTGTGATTAAATTCTTGTGTACGTTTAAAAATTTAAAAAACTGTTCAACGTGTTCTGTTTCAATCGCCATCAATTTTGCAATTACCTTTACTTGGATAAAAAAAACTGTTATTTGATTATATACTAATAACCAAACTACTAAACCAATTTTTCAAATCGGTTCAGGAAAAAAACTTTAAAAAAATGCAACCGAATTGAGAACCTCCTGCTTCGAAATCGGTTAAAAACATCAAACCTATTAATTAGTTATAACCATATTTAGGTGGATAAAGACTTGCCTCTTATTCCAAACATGGATATTAAACTATTCCGTCTATTTGTTCAGATGTTCCATATTTGTTTTTGTTCTTGTATGACATGGGTTCTTGCGACAATAATACTCTTAATAGAAAATCATAAAGTTTGTTTGTACGTCTGTAATGTTAGTCCAGTAAAAATAAGATTTGTGACTACATAAAAGACAGTATTTTAATGAAAGTACTGGTGTTTTTAAATATATACTTATCTGCCAGGTAATGCTCTCAGTGGGCACCTTTGCACCGGGATCGATTCGGGGCGGGTTATTCGAATATTTTTATGGCGGGATGTTTAATTGACATATAATTATTTATTACAATTATTGACATGGACTAAACATTGCGATTGATTGTTTGCGTTTATCATAATTTCTTCACAATCCTAATAAATATTATAAAAACGATGTTTATTGAAGCTCCGTTATGACACTCAGGGCGAGGAGACGAATCTAACGACATCTTGGACATCAAAATTGGTCAAGCTGCTTAAGCTGGAGGCGATCATAATATAGAAACATACTCGAAAAACATAACCCTCCTTACGCAGTCGGGTAAAATTGATAATTTCGTGCAAATTTTATTTAAACTAACAATCAACTCGTATGTTCATAATTATCTCAATTTTAAGTTAGTTCTCATAAACTATTATTTGTAACTGCGGAACCCTACTTTGCGCGTGGCACGATACGCACTTGGCCGCTTATTTGTTGTAGAAAAGGAGGTGAGGTGACCCAACAAGACGTAAGTAGTAAAGTTTTTGCTTATTATTGCGAATTTATTAACACGAATTATTGGAAAGTATGTGTAAAATAGAATTTTGTATTCTGTGGAAGGTCGATGTATTTTCTGACGAATCATTTCATGAGCTCGCAAGGACAGTGGTTCAAGGTCTGTAGACCGTAGAACTAGTAGAACTAGTAGACCGTAATATTATAGTGAAATAAATAATATTCCGTATTTTCTACTATTGCTGGTACTGGATTGTTACAGGCAAGTGACTGGGCCCACCTTTGGGATCGAACCAGCAAAATGGGTGCAAGACGACCTCGGTTTTCTGACGCCCGCGCCTGAGGTGCCCTGCGAAGGGTCAGTGAGGGCTACTTCAGCCGCAAAGGATGGGAAGAGCGGCGCATCTTTATCACCGACACGCTTCTTCTTTTACGGCCTCACTGCGTCTCACGTATGACGGTGGCGATTCTGTTATAACCGCGGAAGACAGGGTGAGCTGCTGACTGCACCACCGTCAGTCTTCTTCCACTGAAGCTCCTGTTCAACCGCTGCCTTCCATAGCACGTCGCGGCTTCAGTTGCGATGCCGTACATACATCACTGCAACTAATCACTGCTGCTTCGGCGTGGACTTGAGATCGAAAGCATAGAGAAGCGGCCCCTCCTCGCTAGACTTACGTCACAAGTAACAAGGTCCGTCAAAGGGAATATCGACCGTGTATACCTACCCGGGTGCAATAATTTATCTAGTAATGTCCTTTTAGAAATGAAATATTCCTTGGCCAGGACGTAAGCCAGGAGTATACATCAGGGTTCGTGCCGGCTACTTACGAAAACTATGAAAAAATAACTATAATTTGACAAATTATTTAATATAAAAACAAGCATCAGCAAGTTCCAGTTTTCAGGTCCATCAAAATTAATTATATATTTTATTTCAAAGGGCAAGTACTTTTCCTACAATTAAACATTATACAAACTTCACATACCTACTTAATTAAACTACTACACAAAAGGCAACTTTCACTTCAAATCCATCTATCAGTTAGCAGCACATCCAGCATGCTAACAGCATTATCACTTTCAATGGGCATACTTATACGTTGGACCAAATACGCACCAGCATTTTGGCCACGTTAAATCTTAATCATCTTATTGTGATCGTAAAAGTGTTTTTTATTCGCGTAACTACGTAAGTAAATTCGAATAAATACCGCACAAAATCAAAACAAAATATTGTATTAATAAATACTTCGTACGTTCCATAATTAACGATTTTAGCATAATAACATTAAGCCTTGCCGATTTTAATCAAACAAAACGTAATAACTAAAGCAAACCACGAAAGTTGGTGTGAATTTACGCAAGTGTTGTTTTCCAGTGCTTGGTTAAAGGTACATATGTGTAAACGTTTTCAATATTGGAAATTAGTTTTGTGGGTTGTCGGCGTATAGCATCATTCAAGGTAGGAGAAATTAATTAATTAAATTTAATTTGGAGGTGAAAAGTGACCACAATGCTGGCTTCTACTTTGCTCAAAAAGTATTCTGACCACATCTCCTACTACAAGTGTTTTTTTTTTGTATAATTTTTTATATCTTTTGTTTTCTGTATACTTAAATATTTAATTTAATTACTGAATAGAAATAAATAGAAATCAAACTACAAAGTTTCCGGCAGCCTAGTGGTGAGACCGTCTGACTTGCGATCCGCAGGTCCTGGGTTCGAATCCCACGGCACGCACCTCTGTCTTTTCGAAGTTATGTGCGTATTGTTGATTGCAGCCAACTTCAAACGGTGAAGGAAAACATCGTGAGAAAACCTACATGTCTGAGAGTTCTCGATGATCTTGAAGAAGTGTGAAGTCTGCCAACCCGCACTTGGCCAGCGTAGCAGACTATGGCCTAACCCTTCTCACAATGAGAAGATGGCCCGTTCCCAGCAGTGGAACAGTTTGTACAAAGAGGGCTGATAAAAAAAAACAAAAAAAAACTACAACGGGTACAAGCTAAACTATTCGGCATAGTCATAAGAACAGCATATTCAACTTATGTCACAAAAAATTGAAAATTAAAATTTATAATAAAAAATAAAATAAAATTGCGGAGTAATCTCGTAACGAAAATTAAAAAAACACACAGTCGAAATGAGAACCTTCTTTATGGAAGTCAGTTATAAGTACAACTGCTTATTTCACAAATTCCAGATGTACGCTCCAATCCTCCTTCTCACCATTCTGTCAGCAGCTTCTGCACTCCCCTCCAACATCTCCCAAGAATGCATGGAAGAGATCCGGCAGAAGTACGCACACCACCTGTCGCTGTCCAACGACGAGGTCCGCGACCATACAGCCATCATGAAGAAGGTCATGCAACAGATAGACTTCACCAAGTGTATGAATGTGCAGTTCAGGATTGATATGAGTAAGTGTTGTTTTCTAGTCTGGTGTTATTGTGTTCCATAGAAATTATATCTCCATCTCTGTCATTTCGATACATATAGTTTCTAAACCGATTCTGAATCTGACAAGTTGTGAATAGAACTACAAGTCTACATATTAGAGATGCATTTCAAGTTAAATATGATTGTATGCTTACTGTCTTGTATTGTATTGCCATTTAATATCAAGAGATCTGTGGTCAACTGCCTAGCTAGCATCATAAATTTAAATGTGAGTAATCAATCATTTTCGCCCTCTTGCTGGTAATACTGAGATTATACATTATAGACTTGTACTATAAAATAGCACACAATAAATATTACCGTTATTGTAACATTTCAGTGTTTGAAAATTATATATTTTTATGAAATATTATAGAATCTATGGCCACAATTACTATTACTACTATACAAACGGCTTGTTTCATGTTTTTTTTTTTCATTTTAGGAGATCCCGATAAATCTGAATCAGACGATCAAAATGATTCGAATTTACGACTTCGTGAGCCTAATTCTCGGAGCGAAGCAGACCCAGTAAAGATACGTGATGATAATTCCTATAGAATAAAATATAATGACAAACTAAAAGAAGGCGAAGATGAATATCTCTTAAATGTAAAAAATCATGAAGAAGATGCTTATAATCGTCAAACGCCAAATAAAAAGCGGTTTAATCAAAGTGATAGAGATTTAATCGATGTACAACACCTTTACAGCACTACAGAAAAAAATAATCAGGACAATGAAGAAACATACGATAATGTAAATGTCGAGAATGCTGATAATAACGCAGAATATGATTATAGTAATTATGATGAACAAAATAATAATTATAAAAACGTCAAACAATTAACCGAAAGACAAAATGCTAATTATCAAAATACCCGGCCGCCGTACGTCACAAAACGTAGAAACTCTTATTCGTATAAAAAGAGACAACCGAATCTTCAGCAAGGTGAAACAAACGTCAATTATTATAATACTGGAAGACAACCAAATTTCAAACGAGGTGAAACAATCAATTATTACAATACCAAAAAACCATACTTTTATAGACCATACAGCCAACGTGAATCAAACGCTAATTACTATAGTTCTAGACGATTAAATAATAGGCCATATAATAACTCAAAAGTCAATTATCGTAATGTCAAGCAAGCAGATGTTACTCAAAATCCAACGGATAAATTCATAAATAAATATGCCTCGGATGATTATCAAACTTATGATTATTCATATGAAAATAAAGATATCGAGAAAACTAAAGTAGAACCCGAAAAAACTGATGTACGTGATTTTAGAGTGATAAATAGAAATGTCGGTATGATAAATAATGCAGAGAATACCAATTACTATGAGAGTTCTATAGACAAACGTGATGACCTAACAACATATTCCGATGACGATAACAACAGTAAATACAGTACTACAAAAAGTAATTTTCTGGATTCAACGGTTGCTAGTCAACAAACAACAGACCGATACGTCAAACAATATAGTAAATATGACAATACCTACCATCAGAAACGAACAGTGAATAGTACCAATGATGAGATAGCCTTCAATAGTAAAAGTAAAGACCAGAAACATGGTAATTATGAAAAAAATACTGAAATAAATGAATCTGAATCTTTAATAGAAAGTGTGCCTTATCATAATTCAAATACTGATCATGACAAATTCAAGCAAACTGACTATACACAAAAACCAAAAAATCACGTTGTAAATAAGTTCGAAGCAAGTGATAATGTATCATATTACGATTTATATGATAGTGAAGAAGCCTTGGAAAATAAAACAGAAGTCAAACAAACAAATGAGGGAGTGATGAATAAATATGATAGTCAGCAAAATAAAACAGGAAATAAAACTATCCACGATGAAAACTCTACAGTCGGATATGACAGCCAAACACCGTATTCTTATGATGGTAGAATTAAGAAACATAGTGTTACAATGAATGATTTTGAAATCGAACAAACAACAGAAATATATGCCAATCAAATCAAAAATCATAGCAACAATTACCATAAGCAACCAATAGAGACTAGTTTCAATAACAAGTATGATGACAGTGATGATGACTATTATGACATTTATGATAGTAAAGAAGCTTTAGAAAATACTAAACTTGTTAAAAAAACATATGACAATGTAGCTAATAAATATGAAAGTCAGCAAAACAATACAGAAACCACAATTATCAACCATGGAAGTTCTACAGTCGGGCATGAAGTTCAAACCACACGTTTCAATGATGATAAGAGCAGCAATGACTATACTACAGAAACAGTTTTAGTGAATTCAAATACTACGAATGTTCAAACAACTAACAGATATCAAGATACAATAAAAGGCGATTTTCATACAACTATTAATCAAACAAGCTCACAAGTAGCCACATATAGTAAAAATAAAGATGAACAAGTTGGCAATAACGAAAGAAATATTGAAAAAAGCAAACATTCTGTTACAGAAAATAAAGAACACAATGATTATTTTAAAAGAAATAATGACTTCTTTTCTAACCACGAACACCATTCTGATAAAGTAAAAAAAATATCAAATGGTCATAATACAAAACATAATGATAAATGGTCTATTGTAGACTATACGGCAAAAAATACTACTGATTCTGTCGGTAGCGAAACGTACACAGAAATTATTTTTGGTCAGAATAAAGCAGTCACCGATATGCCAAAATCTAATTCTATTGTAAATAAACAGAATCAATACCATGAAAAATCAGAGAACTCCTCAAAGAATTCTGATAAGTTAGAGGAAACATTCGCAAAATCTGACGTCATAAAAGCAGAGTATAAAAAAATTGATAATACCATGGTCAATCAAGCTACAGAAAATACTAAAGTAATTAATACTGAATCTAAAACTGACCATACAACAAAAAGTGAACCAAAAGATGCTATTAAAACAATGTCTGAAGATCAAGATAAAATTAAAAACAAGGTTCAGACGATAACAATTAAACCTGATTATTTAGGAAAACAAGATATTGTTTCAGATGCAAGTCAAAGAAACTTATCAAAATCAGATACAACGCAATCTAAACCAAAACATGACGTTGAAACTATAACTAGGGAACAAGATAAAAATATAACTGAGCTTCAATCGTCAACCACTAAATTTGATCACTTAGAAAAACAGGATATCATTTCAGATGTTGATCACAGTGACTTATCAAAATTAGATGAAATGAAGAAAGAAACCAACGATCCTACTAAATTAAATGCACAAAATCCTGAAAAATCAGAAAACAAAGAAACAAAGACAAAAGATCAAAATTCTGTGACGCATACGCTTTCTTCACAAACATCTAACAGCAATCCATCGTCATTCATTATAGAAAATACCAGTGGAGATGGAGATCCAAACGGAATATGGGAGACAATTACTAAAATTCTAAATGCAATAAGTGAATGGTTAAGTACTATTATATCGAGTATTGTAAATTGTTTCTTTGGATCGGGCGGATAAAACGAAACAAAATTGTTGTGTATGAAGTATATGGTGATTGTTTCGATCCAACATCAATAATAACTCAGAATCCAGAGCCGTTAAATATTAAAAAAAAAAACATCAATAATACGGATAACATGACGAATTAGTCATAAGCTGTCATCATGTCATCCTATTGATGAATCTATTGTAATGTGTTGTATGTACTGTATACTAGATTATAGTTAAATTTTCAAAGGCACTACACTATCTGTGCCGTCTTTCCAATCCATGCATGATTGTCAGGAAGCGATCGCTCTAAGCGATAAGGCTGCCAATTAAAAGCCTAGCCATAATCTTATTTCCTATGTATCTTTTTCCGTGTATATTGTGGTCTTCTTTTAATAAAGAATTATATAACTATCTATTTGTTTCGCGGTCCATTGTCATATATTAGAACAATGAACACACAACGCTGCAAACAGCAAGCTAAGCTGAGTGACGGAACAGATAAATCTCATTTGCTCTTCACTGACCAACTCGCTGTACGCTCTATTAGATTAGCCGGATGGTCCAAGACACTAGCTGAAGCGAGTATATTTATAATGATCAAAAGAAGATAAACTGTCTCTCGGTTTCTTTTCCGATATGAGTACGGTCGGCATAACATCGTTTTTAGGATTCTATACCTGGTAAACAAGAAACATTTATAGGTCCGCCATGTCCGTCTGTTTGTTCCACAATGTGGTTTGTACCAAATCTGACTTGATTAAAAAAACAACAATTTCGTACCACGCACTGATAAGAGCCGGTCCACACGGTGCGTTGCGTTGGCGTTGCGTCGACGTAGCGCTGTCACTGCGTCGTTTTACATACTAAGAGCTGGTCCACACGGCGCATTACGTCGACGTAGCGCTGTCGCTGCGTCGTTTTACATACTAATAATCATAGTGTATACACGGCGCATTGGGTCGACGCAACGCACACAATACTGAACTGCAGCCCCCGAGACGATGCAGGCGGGAGTGTATTCATTGCGATGCCGGACGGCAGCGCTCAGATGTTTGTGCGTTGATAGGGAGGACATACGCAAGCTCATTTCGTTTTTTCAGTCGTGACGTTCCGTCGTCGCACCGGCGACGCCGGAACATCACGACTGCGTTGTAGTAACGCTGCGATGGCGCAGCGCCGGTGTGGTCGTCTATGCGTTAAAATATTTGCGTTGCGACGACGCAACACAACGCAACGCGCCGTGTGGACTGGCTGTAAGCGCAGCGTTGGAAGACGCTGGATGCAAACGGCCTATGCCTCGCCATGGATTTTCAAAAAAATCAACAATAACAATGGACTTCTTGCGGCAAGCAATAAGTATGTATGGTGGACCCAGTGCCTATAGTTATTAAAATCAACATATGCATTTTGTACACGTATTTTTCAAGCGACTTAAAAAAGGAAGAGATTCTCAATTCGGCTGTTTTTTTTAAATGTTTGTTACCTCAGAACTTTCGACTGGGTGAACCGATTTTGATGTTTTTTTTTATTTGAAAGCTGTTGCTTGCTTCCCGTGTGGTCCCATTTCAATTTGGTCCAGTTCTGACAATGGAATCCTTGAGAAGTCGGTTGCTTCAGTTTTTTAAACTATAATTATCACAGACATGATAATTATAATATTAAAAGGGCCTCTATTACAGGAACTTATAGCTACGTATATACGTTAATCACGTATCCCTCTTAATTAATTACTTGTCAATACTATAACATCATCTTAAAACGTAAACGCTCGCTCCGCTTGTCCAGCCAATAATATTGAATGTGTAATGACAATAGTACGTTTCCGATATTCTGACGTTGTGGTAGCACGTCTAAAATTCAGTGATACGAGTTTATCAAGGACTTAAGCCACTTATGCTGCCTAAAATTTTGCCGCCCCATTTCCTTTTGTTGCGAAATGAAAAACATATAATTTTTCAAGGAAAGTTAATAAAACCAGGTCGAAAAAAAACAACTCTGTAATAATATAAATGCGCGAGTATAGCGAGTACGAAATTGCTATCTTTTTTTTCATCATACAACGCCATGTCTCAACTCTTGAAGAGATTTAATTACAATTAAAATGTTAAAGGAAATTAATAACACGTAATCGGCCCACAAATCAAATCGCAAACCGTAATCAGTTGTAATCGTACGAACGAACGAGCGCAATGTTTTAGGACATTTTTTTATGATATTGTAGTTATTTCTCTAACATATCTGTTTTTTTTTTGTTTTCTTATCGGCATTCATAAAATAAAATAGTGGGTGGTCAATCACATCATGGCGACCTGTACATTTACTGTCTTACTTAGAAACATGTGCTAAGTCCATTTTAGCTAAAACATTATTTGTCAACTTCAATCAGACGGGATATGTCACGCGCGAAAATGGAATAAAAGTAAAACACTGTATAATTCGTTTATTTGGGTTCATGAGTTAGACGGTTGGTTGGTAGTTCAAATCGCTTTCGACTCACTCTCTACACCAAACCGAACCTCAAATGAAAGGGGGGTTTTCCAGTCGTGAAACAGTTTTCCATCGCGGCCGACGAAGAACTTGTATAAAGGAATTAGGATTTAGAGAACTGTACAGTTTTACTAATGAGCAACATAAGGCTCAAATTGGGTTGCTAAAGCGGTGACCTCACGAAGTTACTTCTACCCGACTGCCCGAGAAGAGGGGCACTGTTATTCAAATACATATTATATGTAAGTTATGGCTTTGTACGTATAAACATTTTATAAGCGGCTTGGCCGATTTTTTTACCTGTAAGTTTAGAAAACGCAAAAACCCTTGACAAAAAAACAGCTGAACGGATTTTAATGAAACATAGCTAAGAACACTCTCGATGAAATCCCCTTTAAACAAAAACAAACTAGATCAAAATCGATCCATACGTTTACGATGTGTACAATACCATACAAACAGACATACAGATACAGAGATACAGATACACACGTCAAACTTGTAACACCCCACTTTTTGTGTAGGAGTAAGAAATAAATAAAAAATAGACTTACGCTTGACCTCCAACTCGCCTGGTGTTTATGACAGCTGCGGTCCATGATGGAGTACGTTTGCTTAGAAGGAACCTATTCACTCACGATTTGAAGACACCCAGATTATATCCATTCGGAAAGATCCATTCAGGAAGCTAGGTATAAGCCATAATAAATATACTTTTTTCCTCTCAGCTTATCGTAATTATATAATTTCTAAACGAAACATGGCAACATTTGATAAAAAAATGAAACATCTTTAAAATATCTTACGTGTTACTCGCGTTTATACCACCATTATACACTATTATATGATATATGTTTATACATATTAGGTACCAGACGAGACGTCCATCGTGCGTCTGCGCTGCTCTTTATGAAAAAGACCACCGTATACAGTTGAAACTATTGTCGGAGAATTCGACAAAAAAATAAGATATTATAATATAATGAGATATTTTAAAAATATGTAACAACCGCGTTATTTTGCATACTAAAAAAGAAATAAAACACACAAAACCCTTTGACAGTAGCTCTACGCCAAAACCAAACGAATATATTTTTATCGTCACAAAAACGAGTGTTCGAATAGTAGCGACAGTTTTCATACACGTGAAATATGGAAAAGAAAATATCCGGTTAGCTAAAAAATCGAAACATAGCTTTTTCTTTGCTTCGTGGAAAATTCTAGCTAACGTTATATTTTTCAGCGTTTCACGAATGAATCTACTTAGGTGAATTTCGTATTCGATGGTCAAATGTTAATTTATTTTTAACCGACTTCAAAAAATGAGGTTCTCAATTAGATTGTATATTTTTGTTTATTACCTACGTCATTTATGAAACGATTTGAAAAGTTCCTTTTCTATTTTCTCTTTATTTGGCATAATTAATCTCCACAGACTCTGGGGTCCGTGCCTTTTATAAACTAATATATGTATTTTTTTAACTACTTACATATTTTTTTTATTATGCAAGAGGGCGTTTTCTATTTGAAAGGATACACTTTCAGGTTTGTCCCATAGAAATTTCCTCGAAATTAGTTTAGTAGCAAAATTTTTAAAACAAAACAACTTAAGAATATTAATTAAGAAGTCGACCAAGTAAGTGAAATTGGTTATTTTGAAGTCGGTTGTATAATTACAAAATTATATAATAAGTTTATAATTTAAAAGTATAAATTATTTGTGAATAATTTGAGCGCTCTACAACAAGTTGTATTTTTAAAATTTTACATAATTTGTCTCTCTGCGAGATCGAAACATAAATAAAGAAAGCCGTAGACGTACGAAAATTATCGACATAGCACAGCGGATTAGCAAGTGGAAGTGGCAGTGTGCACATAGCACATAGAAGTGATGGCCGATGGGACCGAAAAGTTCTCAAGTGGAGACCACGCACCGGCAAGCGCAGCGTAGGAAAACCAGCCACGAGATGGACAGTAGACCTCATACAAGTGGCAGGAAGAGGCTGGATGCAAGCTGCTTCCAATCGATCGTTTTAGTAACATGGCCTATGTCCTGCAGTGGACTTCTTATGGCTGAGATGATGATGATGATGACATTATTCGTTAAACTGTTAGATATTCATATAAATTAAATAATAATCAATATTCTGAACAAATGTCGGCGGCGCCAGCTGATCTAACATACTGTACGCCGTACCAGCAGGTACCCCGAGTTACAGATGTTCGTGAACATTTACTTAGTAAAACAATTAGAGCTAAGATAAACACTTATTATTTTCGTAGGTAAGTTTGCAAAATGATATAATTAATATCTATTCAAATAACTAACGACATGCTGGCAGCATTAAGGGTACGCTGCGCTAGTGGTGGGTACGCTGGTGGGTACAGACTGGTGAAACGTAACATGAAATGTATCATGCAATGAAAGAATTTTCTGTACACATTGCTGCAATGTATCATGAAAGGTAACACACGTTGCAACAATTTATCAAAGTTTGGACGTCTTGTGCGCACGATATGTGCATTTCACGCGCACGCTACGAGCATTACAAGCCGCGCGCGGAGCGACCCATGATTTGTCGGTTTTTCGAACGAACACAAAGTGGCACGCAGACGTACGCAGGAGGTTCGTAGTGAATGCGCGGTAAGAGCGCGCTATGCGTCCACGCTTGCACCGAACATGCAATGAAAGGTAGACTGATACATTTCATGTTACGTTTCACCAGTCTGTACCCACCTTAACCGGTAGTTGGTTTGCGCATTGAATCATCTTTAGACCATCTGTTCTATTGTGTAGCAGTTTAGATAATTCTTTTAGTTTTTATGTTATAAATGTGGCGCGTGGTACGGTATATATCTGTATATTATTTTAGTACAAAGTAGTAATTAAGTAGATAATTTAGTGTTTATTGTTTGATAAGTAACTTGTAACGGGGTTAGAAAAATGGCTTTCTAATTTCGTTTTGTTATGACATGCTATAACTTTTTGCATGGAAATTGTAGGTATGTATATTGTATTTCGAGAGAATCGCTCAAAGCGCGCCGCTCTCTCTCGCGTATCACATTTTTAAACATATGAAATCACTAAGTAGGTATAATGGAAAAGTGAGAGATGATTTTGTTTACTTAGATACGTTGTATATTTTATAAAAAAAGTTGTGATGGACGAGAGAGCTGCAGGCTTTGACGCTTTCGCATTGAGCTATCAATTGTATTAATACATGTTTAATTCACGTACGTACTTTTCCCATAGCATCTGTACTGCAAAAAAAAATACTACTTAACAACGTAACTTGCAAATTAAGTTCAGGCCATGAAACTAAATAATAGTTCATTAAGTTGCTTGCCATATTTTATGACTTAAGTTTTTAAGTTACTCGCAGAAAGAAGAAAACACACGTACGAATCTATTATTCTTATAATATACTTTTAAAACTTAAAAAAAATCTTGGTAAAATAAATTAAATAAATAAATAAATATTTATGGACATTTCACACAACACGATCTAGCCCAAACTAAGCAAAGCTACTATGGAACTAGATGGCTGATAGAATACATATATATATATATATATATATATATATATATATATATATATATATATATATATATATATATATTTGTAAATATATGCATATATGATACATAGAAACACTCAGACACAGAACAAACATGCTCATCACACAAATGTTTGTCCTGGGTGGGGATCGAACCCACGACCAGCAGGCAGACATACTACCCACTGAGTCACAAGGCCAGTCAATAATTCATCAGACTTAGACAAGTTGCATACGTTTCTATTTCTACAGACGCTTACGACGAAACTGTAACAGCCGGTCCACACGGCGCGTTGCGTCGGTGTTGTGTCGACGTAGCGCTGTCGTTGCGTCTTTTTACATACTTATAATCATAGTGTACACACGGCGCGTTGCGTTGACGCAACGCACACACGACTTAACTGCAGCCCCCGAGACGTAGCGGCCAGGGGTGTACTCATTGCGAAATTGCGATGCCGGAACGGCAGCGCTCAGTTGTTTGTGCGTTGATAGGGAGGGAGGACATACGCAAGCTCATTTCGTTTTTTCAGTCGTGACGTACCGTCGTCGCAGCGGCGACGCCGCGTTGCCTATGACGCGTTGTAGTTACGCTGCGATGGCGCAGCGCCCGTGTGGCCGTCTATGCGTTAAAATATTTACGCTGCGACGACGCAACACAACGCAACGCGCCGTGTGGACTGGCTCTGACGTGCCACCACGTGTTATTTCGTTAGCTAATGTCAATCACTTTTACGATCGAAATTTTTGTCGAAAACTTGTGATGTTGCTTTCCACTGTTTTGTGGGAAGATTTTTTTATAAATTCTTTCAGTCATTTTATATCTTCAAAAATGTTGGTATGCGGGAGCGAGACGTACGATGGTCGAACTACAGACTATTAATGCATTTTCCATCCGTTAGATTTCTGCGTTGCATAAACTATGATTCCAGTGGAAATATCTGAGCGTCCATAATTCTGAGTGCTTTATCGTGTTCCTCTGCAGAGCCAGACGGACGCTTCACAACTGGCGATGCGCATAATTGTTCTAAATTATCGTGTTTTATTTATAGAAAAGCCGCCGATAAAATACAAAAGCACATAAATAACTAATATTGTATGATTGCATTAAAAAACCCTGAAAACCCGACACCAAAATTCACATTTCGTTTGCTTGTATGATTTTTTTTCAGTTATTTTGTTATAAAAACCAAAGTACTGAACCGATTTTGATAAAATTAATATGGAACCACTTCTGAAGTATTAACCTACCAAGAATCATTAAATCAACCAAACAAAAAAATAATCATAAAACCAATTCATAATTGGCGGAGTAATCACTGAAAAAACATAGATACAAAAAAAACATACAGTCGAATAAAGTACCTCCTTCTTTTTGGAAGTTGGTTTAAAAGCGAAAGAAACTATATCTGTCATCTGTCTCTCTGTCTGTTTGTTGCCTTTTCAAGGTTATACAGCTGAACCAATTTTTATGAAATTTGGTACAGAAATTCATTAGGACCTGGAGAAGGACATAGGCTATATTTTATAATCGTCATCACCGTTTTTCATCACTACGCGAGTGACACCGCAGGGCGCAGCTAGTTCCCATATATATTAAAAAAGTGGCCGAGTGCGTGTCATGCCACGTGCAAAGTAGGGCTCCGCAGTTGCACATCATAATTTATGTGAACTTAAAATAGGGATACTAATATAAACATACGTGTTATGTTAGGTTAAATGAAATTTGTACGAAATTTTCATTTCTTACTTCTCTAAGTACATTTTTTTAAGTTGTAGGTACGATTATTTACTTAGCCGTGATAGTTTTGCTTATAATTTTAACTTAGATTATATGCTCCTAAGAAGGAAGGAAATAAGCTTATAGTTCCATTGAAGGATTTGTTCATGAACGACACAGGGCTAGAAAAATCTAACGACACCTCGCACTATAAAATCTGTCAAGTTGTTTAGGCCATCTATAGGTATATCTATAGGTTTTAGCAGATAGTAAATAGATCTACGTTTGACCTCCAACTCGCTTGGTGGTAAGCGATGGTGTGGCCGAGGATGGAGTACATAAGTCTAGAAGATATCTAATCACTCTTACCTTGAAAACATCAAAATCTTAGTTCTCAGGAAACAGATACGACGGCAAGGAGTTCTACTCCTGTGTAGCACGCATCAAAAATGTGGAATTTTTAAAAAACGCCTTTAGGCCTTTACGCTCACACGAGCGTAGCGAGGCCTAAATCTTCCATCTTGTGCCTAAGTAGGTTCCTTTCGGCCCTTGTATAACAATCGACTATTCTGTTTTCCTGTAGTAAAATAATTTATTTATTCATACAAATAATAGAAAATGACAATGAATGCAATATATAAAATACCAACACAATAAATATATTAGTTAACATAATAAAATAAAACAAATAGTCTAAGTTCCTAGTTCCCATTGTCTTTGTCGTGCCCTTTTATTTCCGTTAAAATGGAAAATATTGTTTTTTTTTTGGTCAGTCCGATAAAATTCTAAACTTATTTAAATTAGGAACAAATACAGCGTTATTAAAACGCTGTATTTGTTCCTAATTTAAATAAATAGATATGCAAAAACCTCATAGGTATAAACCATCTTTTGCAAACACAACTACGCCAACATTAAATTATGCAAAGAAAACCTACTAAACAGAATTCATTAATTAACTTATTTAATAAGTTTGTACGTATTTATATAATTTTTGGTTCATACTTAGTTAAAGTATGGACCAAAAATTACATAAAAACTTACAAGTTAATTTGACAGTTTTCGTTGAAAAAATTGCATAGAACCGATGAAACAAAACTGCGTATCCGAAATACTTCGAGCTCTATGTAGTCCAGTTCATATAGTCCAGTATTCAACTACACAGCACCTACAACTGACAGGTTGATCTCACGCAGATTTCTGTCTTAAGTCTGTAACCTCGCCTATCTCGACTCTAAGGTTACTAGCTATACCCTATTTGCCGATAAATTTGCTTTCTCGACATGTAGAGAAAGCAAAATTTTCTTGATATATCAAGCATAGGTCCGATCGTGTCTGGAGTACTTTTCGATTTTTTTTGACGGATCAGCCAATTATCATCTGGAAACTTTGGAGACGGTTGACCGGCGAGCAAAGTAGTTGATTGGTCATGATAGGCTGGTTACCAAGAAGCTACTTATTTTACAGTATCGCCGCAAAGTAGCGTGGCTGGTAATATTCTATCGGATTCATTTCGGAGAGTGTCGCAAGAGCATTAGATCACTATTCCGCTAAACCACAAGCGGAAAAACGGCATATTATTATAAATTTCTTAGGTTATTACAATATAAAGGTTAGGCCCAAAAATCGTTTTCAACGATTTAAGTCCACATGTTTTTATGCGTACTGCACACAAACGAAACATCTAGCCATCTTCTCTCTCTCTCTCTCTCTCTCTTGTCTCTTTCAAGACTCGACTAGTTGGTCGAATTACTTGACATAGAAAGACAGCATTCAAAGATTCTGATGACAACTCGCACATCAAAATTAGTTGAACCAAGAAAAAATCAAATCAAAATCAAAATTAGTTGAAGAGCTACGGGAGATAATATAGAAACACGAGTTCACCCGAGTCCCGAACAATACTTACTTTTGGTGCAGTTGGATAAAAATGAATTGTAAATAATATCGGTTTTAATTTAATTATTAACGGGCACGTCCGGTCGTTGTTGACACTTGGACAGATACCGGATATCCGGTACCCGGGAATGAGTTATTATTGTCCAATATTTTAATTAATATTCAACAGTTATTCAACGAAATGTTGGCGTTTATGTGGCAGTTTCAACGGTGCGGTGCCGATTGGTAGGACCGAAGAACATCATACTGGCAGATCAATCAATTGCCACTCAGCCAACTAGCAATGGGATATTGCTAGTTGGCTGATTGGCGATTGGTTGAATTACGCACGTAATTTTATCCTATAAATGACTGTACTCATATAAATAAATAAATATTTGTGGACATTTCACACAACACCATCTAGCCCAAACTAAGCAAAGCTTGTACTATGGAAACTAGGTGGCTCATAGAATACACATATACCTTTTTTTGGTAATTCATACTTAAGATACATAGAAACACCCAGACACAGAATAAACACCCCACGCTTATCACATAAATGCTTGTCCAGGGTAGGGGTCGAACCCACGACCTACAGCTTAGCAGGCAGAAATACTCGTACTATCAACTGAGTTGCAAGACCATTCATAATAATTCATGTTTATGTACTGAACATCAGCCCTAAATCGAGAACAGCTGTACAAAACAAATTCAACATTTAACATTGGTCTTGAAATTTTATTCATACTGTTATTTATACAGATAAGTATAAAATAACACAATAAATATGTAAACATTTAGGTCATATACCTAGTTAAAATCAACCAATGTGAATTCTGACTGTTCCACTCGCCTTGTAATCCCCTGTCAACCATTCCAAATGAAAAATGACCAACTGTCCCGAAAAAGGGTAAAAATATAGTTTTGCCGAGACTACCTGTGGGAAAAACGAAGAACACATAATTCTGTGTTGTCTGTTAGACGAGTGACGTGTGCAAGTAAATGATGGAGGTAAAAACAAGAGAAAACTGGTAAAAAGCGGAGATAAATACTAACTGCTGAAAGGTTTCAAAAGATAATCGTAGGTTTCCAAATTATTCGCGTAATATTAAAAACACTAAATATAAATACAATATTATACAGTGTTTTAAGCAATTATAGCTTAAGTCTCTCAATAAGTAATTTTATATCTTAAAAAATGTGGGGTTGTGCGAGCGAAACGAACGATGGTCAGACTCTACGGACTCTTAAAACGTATCTGTAATTTAATATCAACTCTTTTTCCCGTACAGCACTCGACCTTTTTTACACGTGTATTTTTATTGGGATTAAACACGATATCAAGTGTATTAAACCTATTAAATAAATTGTCACATGAAAGGGGCGTTTCCCGTATCAAATGCGCACACGCGTCAAAAATCCAAATTAACAATGTCAATCAGTATTAAGCCAAAAATGAAGCAGCTCACACTGTTCCTGCTATTTCATCATGCCCTGGCGCAATATGACTCTAACTTCTTCGACCAGGAGAAGTGCGTCATAGACTATAGATCCTTAGAAAACATGTGGGAGAACAAACTGAGGCACGATTTAAAGAAATGCTTCGTACGACATAAGCCACCAGCTCAAAATGGCACCGAACCGCTCATAGTAAACTTGCAGTTTTTTATGAAATCTTTCAAATACGACAGCGAGTTTCAAGAGTTCTCAGCGACAACTTGGACATCAATGGTATGGGAAGATAAAAGATTGCAATGGGATCCAAAGAAATATGAAAATATCGATAAACTTATCATGACAACAAGAAGTGGAATATGGTTCCCGGGTATCAGACTAATCAACGGTATAGAAGATGATTTTGATTTTAGATATCTGTACGTCTCTTATGAAGTAGAGCATGACGGCTTAATAAGTTGTGTCCTGCAAATAACTTTTAAAGTGAAGTGCATTGCAGATTTACGAGAATGGCCCTATGATGCCCAGTACTGTAAAATGGAATTCGGTGCTTATCCAGAAACTACGACAAAAGTACAGTTTGACATAGGAATGAATGCTATGCTAGCAACTGAAAATGGTGGGGAATGGATTATGAAAGATATCGAGCAGATTCTAGATGAAACTTCTGAGAAACAAGTGATTTTGAAATTTAGGTTAGAAAGATATGCAGAAGGGTTGGCAGCGATTGTGATTTACCCAGCTTTGATGTTATCTGTTTTGACTGTTTCAACTCTTTTTCTGGATGTTAGACAGAGCCATCGTTTGTTGGTGAGTTGCTTCAGCTTGTTGAGCCAGTTCTACCTTTTGAAAGACGTAAGCTGGGAATTTCCGGAGAATGTCAAGGACCCGCCAAATCTTCTTCTGTATTATCGAGGCTCTTTCATCTTGACTATTTTGCTAATTGTTGAACATTTAGTGTTGAATTCCATTTGTAAAAAGGACGTTGTTTGTTACAATTGGGTTAGTTCTATCAATGTGTTTGTGGCAACGCGGGTTAAACTCATTTGGTCTCGATGGGAAATTAAAACTGGGAGTGTAAATGTCAAAGATTGGTCAAACTTCGCGAATATTGTTAATATAGTGTCTATATTTGTGACAGTCGTTGTTTATGTTAGTTTATACTGTGCGTTTATGCCTCAGCCGAATTCGTTTGATAGCGACTAGTAGACAGTGTTAGTCTTTATGTTATAATTATTTATTTAATTCTTATTTGTATAAAACAATAATTTACAATCACATTTGTTACCTCTAATAATAGAGAAATACATTTATCAGATGTCAGCGCTCGTTTATTCAATCATACATCCTATCTTAACTATCCTAATTAATATAGACGCGAAAGTAACTACGAGTATCTCCCGATATGTACTATGTATGTTGACATGTTGTCATGACCAAACGGCTGAACCGATCTTTAAGAAATTGGTAGAAAGATAGCTAAAAACGAGTGAACTTATTCAATACTCATAAAAACCTTACTCAGTCATTTCGGCCCACGTTTTGATGCGTACTGCACAAAAGTGGAATACTCCACCGCCATCTCTGTTTCCTAAAAGTTTTCTGTTTCTTAGAATTGTAATCAAGTAAACGTTAGAGTCGGTTGACCGGCGAATATCAAGTTTAGTGGTTAATTGGTTGCCAAGAAGCTACTTAGCGGGACTAAGTTTTAATTTCAACTCGATATCTCTTTTCCTTTTGAGGTACGAAACTCTAAAACATCACAGTTAGTATTAAAACAAATATACGTACAAGAAAGAAACAAAACAGTTCAATAAAATCACCATCTTGGCTCAGCCTAGAATAGTCCTTGAGATCTCAGACAGGTGAGGCAGGGCAGCAATAAGGGGAGGAAACGGGGGCACGTGAGGGCAAGGAAAGGGACAGTCGGGGGCAAGATAACTAATGTTATTTTTTCGCCTTGGAGGGTCATTTATCAGTCTACCTCAGGGGCGAGCTGACGTCGCGGGATACAAGAGTGACAAAAACAATTTCGTCCTTATAATGATAGATAATTTTTACCAAATTGTGTTTTTATTTTTTCTGGAAACGATAAATGTCGGATCACACTTATGTAAGCCATTTGTCACATGACATAAAAAAAGGAGGTAGTATATTTTATAATATTTTTGTTATATTTATATAGCTAAACTTATTTATAGATCAGACTCGCCCACCGAGGGCTCTGTACAAACTAGTAGATAAAAAGGGGAAATTATATATTTTTTTTATATTTTCCAGATCCAATTTTTTGTGATTAAATTATAAGTGTCACATTTTCGGATTTTTTCCTATATGTGTACACAATGCTTCTTGCCAAATTTTATAGTTCTAGGTCAACGGGAAGTACCCCATAGGTTTTGATTCCCTTGTGAGTGTCGAAATGTGAGTTTTTCGACATATTCGGCTGTAACTTTTTTTTTAGGAAACTGTGAAATTTGATTCAATTATTTTCTCAATCGTTCTCAATTCTCTTCTCTCTTCTCAATTCGTTTATATTGCTAATTGAGCTTAAAGTGGTAGTTTCATTCCAAATTCAGTTCAAGCCAAAGCAAGTTTGAAGCCAAAAATCTATTAAAATGTGGGCATATGATTTTTCTTATAGGCAATCAAAAAACATTGGAGGTGTGTGAAAACCATATTTCAATTTAGAGATCCGTTTGCAAAATATTTCGCATTGAATTGATATTTTTTGTTAGAGTCAAGTGTTTCAAGTGGTTGTGTGCTGGTAGAAAGGGCCTTCTTCCAGCTAAAGGATTGATTTTAAAAAATCATGTTAGTAGCATATAATATAATGATGATATTAAAACGAAAACTTTTTTTTTTTTTTTATATTCGACGATAGGCTTGCGCTTGACCATCAACTCACGCGACAGTTACGGTCTACGACGGAGCGCGCTTGCCTAGAAGAAACCTATACACTCGCGATTTGAAGACACCTAGATTATACCTATTCGGAAAGACCCATTCAGGAAGCGCATGGTAAAGTATGCTTTACACGTTAACGAGTACGAGTTGATCAACTTAAAACATGTATCTAGAGACATGAACATTTTGTGCCCATTTAAACAAACAAAAGTTAACTCGTATGTTATTATGATGTGCAACTATGATGTGACCCGACACGTACTTGGCTGTTATTGTGTAAGTACAAGTTGGCTGTAGATTCATTTTGTACCTATCTCTCTAGTGTATAGGCTATCTTTAACCTCATTCATAATAAGACACTTACATATCAGTCGTTGCCATCATGACCTGAGCTCGATTCGTACTAGTAGTGTCGTCGGTCAAATAGAGCTCAACATATTTGGTTTCTCAGTTGTTTGTATGGTTCCGTAGTAACTACGAGGAATCCTTATGTCGCCAATATCAGTATGTCTGTCTATCTGTCTATCCGTATGCTACAGTCATTTTACTCAGACTTTTGGCTCTACAAGCATGTAGATGTGTTCTATAAGCCGTTATAAAATTCCATAGTAAAATTTTCAAGAAAATTAGAAATGGGGCTAGCACTCCATTTAAATAAAGAAGGGATGTTTTTTTATTTCAACCCCCACCCCACCGTATGGGGTATTGTTGAATAGGTCTCTTAAAAATAATACTAAAGGGTGATAGATTAAAAATTATATTATAATAAAAAAAAATGTCAGATGTATGTGATGTGTACGAGATATATAGCCGCCATCTGTTTCCTGAGATACAATCTTGGAATTTTCAAGGCTGGAGTGAATAGATATCTTCTAGATCGACGAGCTCCATCCTCGGCCACACGGTCGCTTAACGTCAGGCAAGTTGGTGGTCAATCGTAGATCTATCTTGTATAAAAATAAAACCGGACAAGTGCGAGTTTTAGTTAGACAAACTAGTAGATAAAAGGGGAAAATCATATATTTTCCTTCTTATACCGAAAAATATACATCGTAAAAATATTTGAAAACCTTATGCTAATTAAGCTCTTTCATATTATTATGATACCCCACATGAATTCACTTTAAAATTTGGACCCTCATTCCTTGCATAAAGACACTACTTATATTAAATTAAAAATGACCGGTTTTCGGATTTTTTCCTATATGTGTACTCTAACACAATGCTTCTTGCCAAATTTCATAGTTCTAGGTCAACGGGAAGTACCCCATCCGTTTTGATCCCCTTGTGAGTGTAGAAATATGTATTTTTTTACGACATATTCGGCTGTAACTTTTTTACGAAAACTGAGAAATTTGATTTTTCTTTTTGCAGCAAGAGACTATGGATCTGCGTATATGGCGATACCTTCACGCGTTCCCGAGATAAAGGTCTTGACACCCGGACGGACGGACAGACGGACAGATAGACAGACAGACTGACAACAAAGTGATCCTATAAGGGTTCCGTTTTTTCTTTTGAAAAAGTTGAGTATTTGTGTGTGCATGTTTAAACTATTAGATTAGACCTAACTATTTGACTTGATTTGATTTGTTTTAAAAACTTATGACTAACCATTGTAGAAACACTTTAAATGAAAATATTTTGAACACTCTGTGATTACAACTTTTCGAGATAATTATAAATATGTAAAACACTTATCCATTATACAGAGGTCATAGTAGACCTTTTTGCAAACTTTTAAACTACTCTAAGCGAATAATATTCGCCAAGTAGTTTTCTTTAAGATTACAGTATCAGCTACGGAACCCTATATCCTTGTTTCGACACATTCTTGGTCACTTATAAACCGTCTTACTTAGGATCCGGTCCAATCTCTAGCGGCAGCGCGGCGCCGCCGCGCCGTACCATGTAAATTTCCCTAGTGCACGGTGCCGTGCCGTGAAATTTCCACGGTGCGGCACCGGAATCCGACCTTTTGCAATACACGGCGCGTCTGTTTCCGGCGTGCCGTGCCGTGCCGTGTAGCACGGCATCGCGCCGAGAGATGGCAAACCCAAACGCTCAATAATCCCATTTTAGTTAAACAGTGTTTTGTTCCGTTTTCGCGCGTGACAGTTCCCGTTTGACAGAAGGTGACAAGACCTTATTCAATGCTATAAGACGTAAATTTTTAAATCAATTGATGTTGATTATTAGTATAGTTGCCCCTGTTTGCGCGCATGCAGGCAGTTTAGATAAACAGTGGAAATAAGATTGAAAAATATGGCTGATATTTATTTTTGGAGACAGGTGAGTCACCATATATTTTTCCTAAGAAGCTAGTTTATATTAAATTATTAAATTTAGATGACTGGCAAAGTTCGGTAGACGTTGTTCTACCAGGGCTTTTTTTTACGTTGTAACTCGATTTTCATCCACTTATAAAAATAACTTAAAAAAATATTGTTTTATTTTAAGTTTCTTAAAATATGAAAATTTAGGACAATAACAGCAGAAAAAATCGGATTATTATCACGCTTTTATTAGCTTCACCTGTATGAATGCTTGTTGTTTGTTTGTAACCGACTCCTTTGCACTTGATTTTGACCCACTTCAAACGGTCAGATTTCATTCAAACTTTGTAGACTTATCGAGGACCGATGACAATATAATAATTTGAAGCATGTTCTTTAGTTTTTTAAACTGTAATTATTTAATTAAATTTACTCGATTGCGCAAGAAATTTTTTAAGATATGAAATGTTTTATGTACGAATGTATCCATATTATCTATAATTAATACATTTTTTTTAGTACTAATCGAATTGATACGCACAGTTTCTCATAAATACGTACACACAACACCATAATTAAGCGTAACTTACGCGTACGTAACACTACAAAAATCGCTCTTATGCAGGCGGGTATTTTGTTTTTCTTTTAATTTTTTTATAATTATAAAATAATTATATAGTTTATAATAGTGTAAGAACTGAAATAATTATAGTTTAAAAAACTGAAAATATCGACTTCAAAACACGCAATTCGTTTACTTGGATGAAATTATTTCAGTTATTTTGTTATAATAACCAAAGTACTAAACCGATTTTGATAAAAAATTGTATGGGACCACTTCTTAGGTATTACCTACCAAACAAGAAAGAATAATTAAAAACATTTCATAAAAGCGGAGTAATCGCTGAACAAACATACAAAAAAACATACAGCGTGTTGAGAACCTACTTCTTTTTGGAAGTCGGTTAAAAAACTAAAACCAACTTCATAATGCACAATTTTGTTTTAAAAACTAAACTCTTGATATTTAACCGATTATGAAAATTTTATGAGAACACCTCTGAAACAAAAAAGAATCATCATTTAAAATTAATTCATAATTGGCGAAGAATAGCGTAACAAACGTACAAAACAAAACATACAGTCGAATTGAGAACCTCCTCCTTTTTGAAGTCGGTTATATGATTTTTTCTGTACATTAAGTCCTATACTAGCCAGGCAACTTAAGATTCTTTACTGCTAAGGCAACTTAAAATACTTCAATTAAGCTACATTAGAAGAGATAAATAATTTCAAGGCATTCATTGACACGCAAGACACAAACATAGATTAACAATTTTATCTACTTATAAATAATAGAAGAACAAGTCTATTAAAAGAAAAACAAAATACTCGACCGCAAAAAAGCAGTTTTTGCATTCAAACCTACGATTTCGTCAGTGTACGTTTTTTGTGAGAAAGTATACGTGAAATCACATACGTTAGCGTGAAATCACTGTAAAAGATTATTAACGCACATTTAAAAAAAAAAAAAAAAAAACACTTGCTTATTACGAAAAAGTTCGTTGCAGGTTACGAAAAAAAAAGATTGCGAAAAATGATGATTATTATTACAAAAAAAGATATAACCTATGACACTCAGGGAATGAAGATAAATCTAACGAGACATCGCACATCAAAATCAGTTAAGCCGCTAAGGCTGTAGGCGATCTTAAAGAAACATTTATGTACACATACCCACACACATACATATATGTATATACAATACACCCGAAAAACATAACCCTCATTCTTACGCAGTCGGGTAAAAAAAAACTAAAGTGATTAACAACTTATATATTTTTGAAGTAGGTATTTTCTTTTGTTCATAGCATTAATATTAATATTTCAGTGTTTTATTGTTAATTTGGGATTAGTAGCTATCAGTAGCACTTTTTTAAACCACGGTAAATATCCCGTTAATTATAATAGTACCAGTAGCATCCGCTATTAGCGGTAAAATAATTATAATTAGAACAAAAAGATTTAGGTGAATGTAATAGTATTTGGTATTTTATATATTTTTTTTATACAAGATAGATCTTCAATTGACCACCAACTCGCCTGATGTTAAGCGACGGTGTGGCCGAGGATGGAGCTCGTCGATCTAGAAGATATCTATTCACTGTAGCCTTGAGTTGCAGTTAGAGCATACTGGTATTTATGGAATGGATGGTATATTTGTAACGCCGATTCCAGTGGTTCATCCTGTGTCCTGGTCTCCTCTACTCCGTGTGTGTTGGTTTCGTGCTGGGATACCCTTCGGTTCTGAACCTGGCCATAACCTCCCGGAACTCTACTGATATTCACACCACCAACGAACATGCCTCCTGGATCGGTAAGAACAATTTCACATGATTCCTCCTTTGAAACAAGTAAAAAAGCAAAATACCCGACTGCATAATTCTTACTCACTTGCATTTAAATATTTGTAGGTTAATATACAAATATAACATTTGCGCGCTGTCACAATAGATCTGTAGGGGTATTCAGAACTCATTCAGATTCCGAATCGACTCCGAATCCGAGTGTTTGTTCTGAATAGGGGTATTGAAAAAGTTACAGTGAACCCGCCAGGGCTGGTAAAGCCCGTTTTGGCCCCCTTAACATAATTATTCATCAAAATCGGTCAACGCGTTTGGTTTCTTTTTTTTGTATTGGACCCCGAGATTAGCGATTTGCCAGTGTGTCAAGTGTTAAAATATTGTCAAGTTTCTTGAATAATACAAGTTATATAGTGTTCTTGTCACAGTCTAAGTCACGTAAACAGTCATTTTCAAATTTGGTCATGCCTCAGTAAGGTGATGTCGACTTTACTAAAAACTTATATGGAGTTTTGTCGACAACGTAAAATGACACGTTTCACTACTTACTTTATTTCATTTGCCCACACTCACGCACTTGATCGAACATTTAATGAATAAAACACTACCATTTTTATCGCATTAATATTCAAAATAACACAAGTTTAGGAAAATAAAACAGAGCAACAACATGTTTCTATGACGTTCCCGCCAAAACTCCAACGCTTTTGGTTTCCATCTCATTGGTCATTTGGTTGTCAACAAGAGCCAATCTACGTGGTTGCCCAAATTGGGAAAATTTGCTCCCATCCGCTAGTTTTGCACCCGCTCATCCTATAAGTATACTTTTGATACAGGGAATACCGGTGCCATATTCTATTATATTTTAAGGACCCAGCACCAGGTGATCCACTGGCCTATTATTTATTTATTTTTCTTTTTATATTTTTCAGCTGCAATCAACGGTATTGGAGGCATTATCGGCGCTTTTGCACTCTCTCCAATCATGCAAGCTTTCGGCAGAAAGGCTGCCCAATACGCCATGAACTGTTTCATTTGTGTAGGCTGGCTCATCCTACCTTTCGCTAAAGATATATTTGCTCTCTATGCAGCCAGGTTTCTCCAGGGCATCAGTGTCGGCAATATTTATATCAACAGCATAATTTTAAGCGAGTTTGTCCATCCAAGTCGACGAGGGTATTTCATCACCTTGAAAAAGGTAGCCATAGCTTTTGGGACTTTGTGCTGTCATGGCTTAAGCATTTTTTTCACATGGAGACAGATAGCTATATTTGCAGCAGTACCTCCATTTTTAGCGGTGATATTAGTATTTTTCTGGCCAGAAAGCCCTTCACATTTCGCATTAAAAGGCAAGTTTGAAGATTGCGAAAGATCTTTTGAATGGTTGCATGGACATTCTACAGAAAGTCGAGAGCAACTTAAGTTTTTATTGGAAGCGCAGAAAAATAAATTAGAAAGGAACAGGAGAAGTGAAAACGTTATATTGTCATCGATGAAGAATTTTTGTACAATGGATTTCCAAAAAGTGTTCATAATAAGCTCTTTATTGACACTTTCTTTAGAGTTATGCGGTAGATACTACGTTGTAGCGTATGCCATTCAAATTATGATGGAATTATTGGACAGCCAAACATCATCGTTGTATTTCTCTTTAGGAGCAGACTTGATTATACTATTAGGTTTGATTTTATCTACTGCAGTCATAACACATTTCAAACGTCGTACTGTATTATTTACATCAGGAACGTTTTCTGTGATATTGATGTTATTAATAAGTTTTATATCATATTTTAAAACAACTTATACATTTTCGAAGTATTTCCTTTGGTTCACAGCTTTAATATTAATCTTTCAATGTTTTATTGTTAATTTGGGATTAGTACCAGTAGCATTCGCTATTGTCGGTGAAATATTTAAATTAGAACATAAAGATTTAGGAGTATGTATTTCCAGTTTAGTATTTGGTATTTTGTATGCTGTAGTTGTGAAAGTAACAGCAGTTTTAATGGAGCAAACTGGTCTTTATGGAATGTATGGTATATTTGCAGTATCTTTAAGTGTATGTATGATGATTTTATATAAAATTGTACCTGAAACCAAAGATAAAACTTTGCAGGAGATAGAAAACGAACTAAGTGCTGCTACAAATGAGAGCATAACTGAAGTGGAAAGAGAGAAACTAAGGATCTAATTACTATGTGGTTGGATGTCTATTATCGTTGATTCATCCCAGCGCCATCTAGAGATCTCGTATAATAAAAACTCTCGTACTTACATAAAACTTGTTTTATATGATATTGTAATATTTAATGATCCCTTCTCTAGTTTTGCTGCTTTTCTTCTTTGCTTTATTTCTCCTTCTCTTACAATTTATTGTTTTAAATGTGTTTTGAGACCTAAGAAAATTTCTAACTTAGAATTATTTGCCGCCCTTTCTGTTGAGAGTTATAATTTTAGAATTTTAAAAGCTAGAGTGAACAGATATTTTCTAGATATATGAGCTCCATCCTCGGTCATATCGACTCGTACTATCAAAATCTTCTGTGCCTTTGCTTAACGGTGCTTTATCAGAGTTCTAAGCAGCGTTATAACCACGATTGATCGTGAGGCTTAAACTGTAACGCATACGGTCACATTTAGCGAGGCAAAAATATGGCGCTAATGACAGGCGAAACTCCGCGCGAAGAGTATTGGTGATTTTAATTCTGATCAACACTGATTATTATCAAATAATAATAATAATAATAACCATGAGTGAGACGGAATTGGCAGGTGCCGTTTTCTCATCCTGGTGCTCTCACACAGAGGTACTTCATCTTACCTGCTGTGTGCGAGCATCAGCCTATAGCCTAGTTTATTTAAGTCACTAACATTCCATCACAATAGCCAAAATCTGTCAAATTCCATATTGTACAATAATCCATTCATAGTCCATCCATATACCCAATCTGTATTTTTTATTATACATTGTAAAAGGGCCTCTCAGTGTTGGTTCCGGCCCCACTGATGCCTTTCAAAGGTCCGGGCTTAGACCCGTGTATACATTTGAATAAAGAGATAATAATAACCATGAAAATATCTGTACATGAAAATAGGTCTATAATTTGGTACATACAATTTTAATATCATTTCGATCTTTAATTAGAACATACACTCAAAGAAGAACAAAGACTCATAAAAGTATCTGTATGTACTTCCAAAAAGGAGGAGGTTCTCAATTCGACTGTATGTTATTTTTGTATGTTTGTTCACCGATTACTCCGGCAATAGTGAATTGATTTTGATGATTCTTTTTTTTTTTGTTTGATAGGTCATCAAAAATTATTTTTATGTATGAAAATTAACTTGGATTAAAATTAAATTTTTGTCGAAAACTTGTGATCTTGCTTGTTCTGTGCTATTTTTTTTTATAAATTCATTATCATTTTATATCTTCAAAAATGTTGTTAAGCGTGAACGACGCTAACGATATGGTCGTACTACAGACTCTTAAAAAATCTTTACCTAGCGCGGTCTCTTTTCTTTCAATCTTTATTTTTACATACTTTTACGGCGCTTAAAAAATTATATAATTACCATTCAAACACTACCAAGGTTATCTTGTTGTTTTGGCCAAATTGTTACAATCTAAATGCCAGATAGCATGTTGTGTATCTAACACATTTTTTATTCTTCATTCAAATAAAGTTAAATGCCACGAAGTGTCAACATATACTATGAATTATGTACTTTTAGTGATCTTATTATTTTCATTTCCATTTATTTCATAGTAAAATATGATACAGCAACTTAATTAAATGAAAAAAATAATTGCCCGGGTGAGTGAAGCGGATAATGGTCTCTGCGTCAACTAGCAAAATTTTAATTCTTCTGTCCGGATGATGTTTGTTAGTAAACATGACCTGTACGCTGGTGCGTACCTACAGGTCATATTTGTCAACAAGTATAATTGCAAAAATGTCTGAATTCGTGAGTTTCCTATTCGTAGAACTAATAGTTTTCATAATATGATACTTATAAGTGTGAAAAGAATGTGTCAAGGCAACCAAACAAATCGTATAAAAAACTGTTCATTGCATAGTTGTTGAGAAGTAATTTGTAAGTCAATACAAGTAATTTTATAGTATTGACATCGATTACGTTAACGGTAAAAACATTGATTAATCCGTCATTGTTACGGAATTTTTTCGAGCTCTAGTTTCGTTCTGATTAACCAGGTAAGTTTTTTAAATCATATTACTATAAAAGATATCACAGAAATCAATACTTTTTCAGGCTTCCGTACTAAGGGTGCGAGTGTCTATTCGTGAGGCTACGTTGTCTGTCTGTCTGTCCTACACTTAAACGGTATAAAACTACCAACTTAAACTTGTATCTTTCTAACGGTAATAGATACAAGTCTCAAAATTGGCAAAATTATAAGGTTCACTTTGATGAAAGTAAATCTACAAATAATAATTAAATTATAACAAACAATACAGGTCTCATGGTTCAGTGGTAGTACAACTGCCTCCTGAGCTGTAGGTCGTGGGTTCGATCCCCACCCAGGGCAAATATTTATTTGATGAGCATGGATGTTTGTTTTATGTCTGGGTGTTTCTGTGTATTATAAGTATGAATTTACAAAAAAAGTATATATGTATTATATCAACCATCTAATTTCCATAGTACAAGCTTTGCTTATTTTGGGCTAAATGCTGTTGTGTGAAATCTCCACTAATGTTTATTATGAAAAGTTATTATCAATTTTTTGACATTTTAAATATTATTTATTACCTAATTAGTTCATGGTTTCGTAAGACATAAACAAGTGACGCTAGATGGCGTCACTCGTTCAACTCAAGTCTTCATCGATAATATGTAATTATTTTTAATTTACGCGCACTGGCATACTGGCGCATGCGACACAGCCATTTTATTTGATTAAGGCACCGCTAGATGGCACTTTTATCAATATATTCTTTGGGTATATTTTACTATATCAGTCTGCTCATATAAACTTTCTCAGTTTGATAAATTGATAGTGAAGATTATTATTCTAACGATTGTAAGTGTATCTTCTAAGGTTTTCGCGATTTTTACACTCTGAAATGGGTGACTTCTGCGTACATAGGGAACGTTTTGTATAAAAATAGTGATTAATATATTTATAACATAAAAGACAACTGTCTCACCTGTGACCACGGATGCTGAAGTGTTCGAAACATCAGCTCATAAAATAATGTAAAATAGGTACCTATATGCAATAAATCCGTCAAAATTTGTTTCATTGCTATATTGTAAGTAAGTATATGAACGTGTAGACGTTATCATAATATACTTCACATTTATTTTTACTGTATAGAAAATATGTGTTTGTAATTACACATTAAATATTCGTAAATTATAGCGCATTTTGCTAATTAGTCCAGTTTTCGGTGTTCATATGTTCACATGGGAGTTCGGAAGCCTCGATGTGCGAGTGAAACTCGTACTTTGCCAGTTTTTTTACATCAGATAGATTATAGATCTATGATTGACCACCAACTCTCCTGATAATACGCTTATCTTCACTGTCGCTACAGTGTGGCCGAGGATGAGCTCGTCGATCTAGAAGTTATCCGTGCACTCTGATTGGGGCTACCCGGGACTACTGACCCTATTATAATACCTTTGTATAAATACCAGAGAAATCAGTACTTTGTCTGATTCCTATGTTATTTTTTTGTATAACGTTAAGTTATAATAAGATACAAAAAACTTACCAGTTTAATCACGAGGAAACTCGAGTTCTAAGAAATAACAATTACCCAAATATCGAGAATATCTCGCGCAAGTTTTTTACTAAGCCGGTACTCTTGTCGACACGTGATGGATCCGAAAAACTTGAAAACAAGTTTATAAATGGTAGGTAAAATCATATATTGTTGCAATACTTGCAGTGGTTCTCAAATTAAGTGAGTTCTATCCCACCAAAAACATTTCATGTAAAATTGGTTTACATGTATCGCATTGTCATGCCACTTTCACTGACAAAAAGAGATCAAATGAGATCTGACTGAATCTGAAGATCCAAGCCGCTAACTCTACAAAGTCTAACTATATTGTCTCTGTAAGCCAAATCTTGGTCAAAAAGCATGGCTTTGTCGTTTCATGGAACTATTACATTACTAATACAACACATTACATTTCGTACATATATATATATATATATATATATATATATATATATATATATATATATACAGTCAAATAGTAAGGTAATTTTATTCTACACTAAAAACGAGGCATAAATATAATTTCAATAATAAAGTTTCAGACTTTAGGCACAACATAATAATAGTCTTTATGTTAGCAATGTACAAAATACTTGTTAATTAATATGTGAATATAGAGCGGTTTGTTATATACTCAAGCTTATTCGAAGATAAAATAGAATTATATTTATTATATCAAAATATTGGATTTGTTTTTAATTGTTAACGAAATTTAGAATTATCTTTCTCTAAGGTACTCACTACTCATACTCTTATGAAATTAATAGTCAACGATTACATATATCCAAATACAGTAGAACCTCGATAAGTTGAAAACCTCCAAATCACTAAAAAAAAATATGTTCCCTTCCCTTCAAACACCAAAACCTCGATTACCTACTCGAAATCTCAACCCTCTATTAGTCGAAATAATCAGTGAGTCCCTCCAAACCATTTTAGTACATATTTTCCCTCCATAACTCGAAAAATTAAATTTTACCTCTGTATCTCGAACATATAATAAAACATTGCTAATGTTTTATTTTACAACCTTTACAACTCGATTATTTGAGATTTATTACCTCTATAGTTCGAAGAAAAATAAGTTACCGACTTTAAAAATTCCCCGACAGTGTAAGTACACCATTGTTTCTTAGAAAGCAATTTAGGAGTATACAATGAATAGAATTACCACAGATTTATGACTCACGTTAACACGTGTTTATTTGCTTGGTGTCAGGTGTTTAATTTTATTATTTTTGATTTCAATTGAACTTAGCGAAGCAAGTCATTTGTTGTCGAGTGAAATATTGTCAGAAGTAGTTTGGGTTTCCATCAAAGAGGTAATAACCGCTTTGAACACTTTACGGAATTTTATAGAGCAAACCAGCAACTCTGAAGAACAAGAATTTTCTGCTCTTTATACCTTAGACAATGCTATAAATAGAGAACAACCGAGTTATCTAAAGCAAAAAAAATTACTGACTTTTTTTAATGCAATATTTTTTTATTCTAAGGATGTTTTGAAATAATGTTGATTTATAATACAAATAAAAATATGTGTGTCACCTCTCCAACTTGAATTTTTATTTATTTTACCTCTCTAACTCAAAATTTATAAGAATGAATCTCAACCTCTTTATGTCGAATCAAAATCCGCCTAAGTCAAAATTCTCTATAAGTCGAAAACTCTATAACTCGATTTTTTTGGCGTCTCCCTTGATGTTCGACTTATAGAGGTCCTACTGTATTATAGGTACAGCCTATATGTACGTTTTGCGAGAAAGTGTGCGCAAAGCCTCTCTGTAAAATATATTTCTTCAGAATAACTCTTGTGAAATCCTTTATTCGTTTTATTTAACGTACTTTCAACATCATAATATGAAGTGACACAAATTACCATGTTGATTAAATATAATTTTTTTTTTGACTGGATAATAACCCAGTCCGATATTTGTTTTAATATCAATATTGGTTGAAATTAATTTCTGGGTACCCCCTTTTATTTTTAACCGACTTCCAAAATGAAGAAGGTTCCTAATTCAACTGTATTTTTTTTTGTCTCGGGTTTTTCCGTTTTTTAAACAATAATTATAACCACAGTTGAAGAATACCGATGGTTACATGCTGTAGGTATGTAACAACGTGTACCCATATTCAGGTACTCAAGGTACAGGCCATCTCTTAAGATAAGAAACCTGTTTATTGAACACAGGTATATGTATCATTATTTTAATAAAGGTTATTAGAAGTAACACTCGTGTTTAAGCATTGTACTGTTATTTTAAAACTCAGTCTCACATCTCGTTGGACCTGGAATAACTAGTTAATGAAAGTATAATGAAAATGTGTGATAAATATTTTTGGAGACAGGTGAGTTTTTTTTATTTTTATTATTGGCAGGTTGAGCTGTGATCAACTCAGTGGGGTAGCGCAGTGGGGGCGGCAAGGGCGGGTCGCCCCGGGTGGCACTTTTAGGGGACGGCAAAATTTTACAATAAATAATAATAATGATCGCAACGCACAAAATCGCCAGCAATGGAAAAATGAAGGGGAGGCCTTTGCCCAGCAGTGGGACACTTCAGGCTAAAAACAACAACAACAACAATAATAATGATATCTTGTAAACATTTGAACAATTTCATATTTTTGTTGCACCTACGAGTACGATGAGGACCGATTGAAATGAGCAAGAAATTTTCAATACGTACTTATACTATACTGTGAAGAAATCGGGGAATCGAGTTGAGTTTTATATTCAGTTCCTAGCAAGGATGGCGCGTTGAATAAGAAACCTTTACGTAGTCATAAGGGGTGGTATGTTTAATGTGTTGGACATAATTGATGCCCTGCCTTGTTGCTTTTCAGTTGTTTATCCTATGTACTGGTCTCCTGACTTCATTAACGGTGGGGTTCATGCTTGCGTTCCCGTCAGTCCTAAACCCTGCGATAACTTCAAAAAACAGCACTGACATCAAAACTACGGGGGATCATGCTTCGTGGATCAGTAAGTCCCTTAATTAATATTCAATATTTTCATCTTACTAGCTCAGCTTGCTTTCTAAGGCCTAGAGCAAAATTCGATTATAATGAGGTACTGAAAATTCAGTACAAAATATTACCATTCTTTGTACACTATCTTCATAAAATGAAAATAAATAGTTCGATTTAAGGAGGTTGGTCTTAGCTTAAAGAAACAATAAATATTATATTACAATAACGTATAAATATTATAATAAAAAAAAATATTTTACGTATAATGTAAATAAAAATGTAAAATTTATTTTATCTAAGCAATATTTGAGTTTTACAACCATTTACACGAAAAAAACTACAATAACTAAACTTTTTATTTCTTTCAAACATTCTCTTAATATTTTGTATGTGTTTTTAACCGACTTCCAAAAAGAAGGAGGTTATCAATTTGTCTTGCATGTTTTTTTTGTATATTTGTTCACCGTTCAATTGTGCATTGATTTTGACGATTCTTTTTGTGTTTTGTAGTTTGTATTTGGTATACTTCAGATTATTATGCCTCAGAGGTGGTTCCATATAAATTTTATTAAAATCGGTTTACTTAGTAATTTAGTTTTTATAACAAAATAACTGTAGGCTTAGTACAAGTTTTGATAGTTATCGTTGTTCGTAAAAACGCGAAACGGTTAGTCTTGTCGATATTTGGCAGTATGAGTGCCGCGTTTTGGAATAAGACTAAACGAACAGTTTCATCGAGCTCACGTAATGAACAAGAACGAACGAACTTCATTTCTCTCTTTTACACACTATGATGAAAAATTAAATAGCTAATAGACCGCTATTTTCTGACATTTGATCTTTTCATTTTGATATTTTAATTATTTTTTTTGCTTGATGTTAGCATCATGCATGCACATTTACCATTCGTCGAGTTTATCGTTTTAATTTTGATAGATAGCAATTTCTGTACTTCTTCTTCTTTTTGCCCCTCAGGGGTTCGGACTGGCGCGGTTATTTGTGTACTTACATACACAATACACATATGTCATTGATTTCGCGGCTTTTTACGTAGCCCTTATAATTTTGTGAAAGCTAAGAATTACGAAAAATGAGGTTAACCCCGAATCTATTTGAGGTAATTGTGGATTTTATGGAAAGTTAAGTTTACTTCAAATGTAATTTTTACTTATTGAAAATAACTTGTTTTAGGATTGTTTAAGTTTTTAAAAGTCCATTCAAATATTTTTCATTTTACCAATAGCTTAAAATATAAAGTTCCATTTCTAGGGCTAACTATTATACCTATTTAGGCATAATACACTACCCAATTTATCGTATCCTGTCGACAGGGACAATGTGTACTTGCAGAGCGAGTGAGCAAATACAATTTTCTAACGTAGTACAATAAATAATAATGTTTATGTTGTTAAACTAATTTTATGTGTACTCATTGTAGAAATGGAGACTTAAATAAGCCAATTCTTGGACACAAATTCAAAATACGATCAAAACAATACTCTCTCACTGTTTTTTTTTTTCCGTGAGTAACAAAACTATGAAATCTCCTTAAATGTTCAAAGTTTACGTTTACGATATTGTCAAATTGTCAACTCATACTGCCAAAATGCTCAAAAGTTCACTCAGAAAACTACAAAACGCATTACTTAAATTAAAATTCGTTTAAAATTCCAAATAAAATCTCATACTACCATTTCGAGTTTCTCTTCGTATCCATAGAGGGCGCTTTTAAAAAATGTTTGAAGGCGTACGAAAACTTTCATCGCCGCGTTTCTTCATAAAAACTTGTACTAAGGGTACTGGTAAAATATCATCCGCGTGCCTGTATAAATGTGAACAGCAAATCGCGTAGGCGCGCTTTAAATTATATAAATTCAACACTTGCGACTTAACCGTGTTACCAAATACATAAATGTAATATTTTAAAACTTTCAACAATACAAACAATTACTAGAATTTTTAGTTTGATTGACACCAGTACATCCTCTAAAGATTTAACACCAAGTAAATAAATTGCGTATTTTGAAGCCGGTTTTGTCAGTTTTTTTATACTTACTATAATTGTTATTTCCTTATCAATTTATGTGGGTATGTTTATTTTTAGCTGCCATAAACGGGGTTGGAGGCATGGTTGGCTCTTTTATCCTGGCTCCGATACTGCAGATTTGGGGCAGGAAGGCCTGCCATTACAGTATGAACACTTTCTTCCTCATCGGTTGGATATTATTCGTCTTCGCACAGGATATAACTGCCCTATACGCAGCCAGGTTTCTCCAAGGTATCAGTGCTGGCGGCATATATATAAACGGCATCATCATAAGCGAATATGTCCATCCTTGTCGGAGAGGATACTTTATAATTTTAAAGAAGTTTTCAACTGCTGTAGGAGTTCTGTGCTGCCATACAATGAGTGCTTCATGGACATGGAGACAGATAGCTATTTTCGCCGGAGTATCCCCATTTCTGGCTCTCCTACTGACGTATTTTTGGCCGGAAAGTCCATCACATCTGGCGTTGAAAGGAAAATTTATAGATTGTGAAAACTCCTTCAAATGGTTGAACGGAAACTCAACTGAAAGTCAGAATCAATTGAAATCTTTTATGGAAGCACAACGTGACAAAATTGATAAAAACAAGATGCAAAATAAAGGTTTAGTGGGACTGATAATGAAATTTATGAAGAAAGACTTTCAAAAAGCGTTTCTAATAACTCTGGTGCTGACTGTGTCGGTAGACGTGAGTGGTAGATACTACTACACTGCTTATATCATGCAAATAATGACAGAACTTACGGCTAATAAGACTTCAGCATTATATTTCACTCTCGGTACGGATTTACTAACTCTTTTATCTGTAATTACATCTACTATTGTTATAACATTAACTAAACGTCGGACTATATTATTATGTTCAGGGTTTATTTCAGTTTGTTTAATGTTGGTGACCAGTGTTTTACTATATTTAAAGAGTATATATACATTTCCAACTCCCGGTATATGGTTTATAGCTCTGATGATAATTCTGCAATCCTTTATAGTTAATATTGGAGTGGTGCCTGTAGCCTTTGCGATAATTGGCGAAATATTTCCACTAGAACACAAAGGGTTCGGAAGCTTCACGTCTTGTTTTGTATTCACGTCTCTGTATGCTGCTATTTTAAAAATAACTCCAGTTTTGATGGAACGTACAAAGCTTTACGGCACTTACGGTATATTTGGAATTGGTTTAGCTCTAAGTATGATTATATTGTATAATATCGTCCCTGAGACTAAAGATAAAACATTACAAGAAATAGAAGATGATCTGAATAATGTGCCGAGTAAAGAAATAATGTTGATGGAAAGAGAGTCGTTAATGCGTTGATTTATATTTTAGACGCAATAACAACGAATATGCTCTCATCTTATGTTGGTTATGCGGAGATGGAGCACCTGTATAGGTATAGTGTGTAGGTATTGCCAGTAAGAACATCGAAGACAATAAGACCGTAATTAGTGCCACATTTGACCGTGGTTAGAGAGTTAGTTGGGAGGGAGAGGGTGTTAGAAGGTTAGGAGGTATTGGAGGGTAAGGTGATATAAATCATAATTTGATATCAATATAACCACATTATGATAATAAATGACTACAAACACATACCAGAGTAATAAGTTGTTTTCAAATCATGTTTTGTTTTTTCTTACAAGGGGATGGGAGGGAGTCTTGATAGTTCTTATGTAAGATCACAAATATGTGTAAAGTTAAGATTGTACTTTAAAAAATAATATAAGTAAACAATTTCTATGGCAACGGCAAAATAAACACAAAAAAATCAAACGTGTATTATTTTTTCCTTTAGATTCTTACGTAATAAATATTTAATTAACCTGTTCATCTTTTTGTTATATAGGGGGTCAAAAACTAGCAATAATAGTCATACGTAATAAATCAATGGCGTCTAATTATGCTTAAAAGAAAACGTGCCAGAGGACTCCGACAAATCACTGACTCCTATGGTAGATTTCTTCAATAATTTTGTTTTTAGTATGATGGAAGGAACCCTCCTTAATCAATTCGAGGTAAACTCGAGCTAGAAAAAAATGTCTGTCATTAAGTAAGAAAACCGGCCAAGTGCGAATTTGCTTCTTACAACGAGGGTTCCGACAAACAGACAGACGGACAAAGAAATAAGGGTTCCGTTTTTGCCCTTTTAGGCACGGAACCCTAAAAATAACTAAAAACCCAGAAAAATGCACGTTACGTATATACTGTGCAAAATTATTGAATAACATTCGCCGACTACAGGGTTCCGTAGTCGGAAATGCACCGGAAATCGACGTCTCTTCCGCTTCCTGAAAGCTTAAGCGGTGACTGCTGGAATTCGGACAGACATAGGATGATTTGTTATTCTTGTAACAATTCAAAGTTAGTAAAGACTAAATAAAGCTAGGGTCTCAAACTTCAAAAACAAAGAGAATCTAATGATACTAAGTATATTTCCAAATTTCATACAATTTGAACCAGTGGTTTAAGAATTATTGCAAGTTAAATTTCCTTGATTTTGTCACTGACACACTCATCTACTCATCTATAAGTACACTCACCGATCATCAAAATTCTAAGGTACTTCTAGCAGACACGCGAGCTTTAAATTTGAACACAATTAGTATTTAGCCTACAAAGTATGGCAAAATTGAGACATACGACAAATTCAGTCTCATTCTCGAGATATGTTAATTGCATAAGTAACATTGTAATTTCATACATTTGTATAGGAATACAGAGTTAATTTTGCGGTTTATTACAGTTTTCGTCAATTAAACCTTGCGGTTGTTTTTAGGTAAATATATATTTTTTTTATTTTTTTTATATAGAAATAGGTTTGCGCTTGACCGCCAACTCGCCTGATGTTAAGCGACGTTGCGGTCTACGATGGAGCGCGCTTACCTAGAAGAAACCAATTCACTCGCGATTTAAAGACACCCAGATTATATCTATCGGGAAAGACCCACTCAGGAAGCGTATTCCATATTCTAGCAGTCCGCACGATGAAAGTGGAACTAAAGCGTTTCGTTCGGGTTTTTGGAATATCCACCATGAAACGGTGACGCTTTTTCGTGTTTCTGACTGTCCGATAGTAAAAAGGGCAAGGGGGAATTATATGATGCAGATCAGATGCACACTCACCGAAATGAATCCGATAAAAAACCGATAAGCTAGCAACTTTGCGGCGGTGCTCCAAGCTTTGGATATAGAGTAAAAAATAGCTTTGGTCAGTTGTTTCGTACATTCATCTATTTATATCATGCACAACAAGTACTGCTGCCACTTTTTCTACAATGCAGGCAAGTATCAGCTGTAAGATTTGAAACGGAGTCCGTTTATCGGCGACCTAAGATATTATACAGGTGATAATAAACTAGTTGCCAAGAAGCTACTTAGTCTCGAGCATCGATTTTCGATAGATACAATCTTTTCGATAGACTCTTCTCGATATATTCTTCTCGACAGATTCTTTGCGATAGATTCTTCGTGATAGATTTTTCACGATAGTTTATTTTCGATAGATAAAATCTTCTCGATAGACTCTTCTTGATGTATTCTTTTCGATAGATTCTTCTTTAAAGATTCTTCTAGATATACTCTTCTCGATAGATTCTTCTCGATAGAAAAAACTCTAAAGAAAGACTTCTTTTCTGATGAAAAAAACTCTTAAAGAAAGACTTTCAAAAAGCATTTCTAATAACTCTAGTACTGACTATATCGGTCTACGTGTGTGGTAGATACTATTACACTGCTTATATCATGCAAATATTGACATGAATTTTGGGCAATAAGACTTCAGCATTATATTTCACTCTCGGTGCAGATAATTTGCTAACACTTTTGTCTGTATTTACATCTACTATTATTATAACATCATCTAGACGTCTTTTTTATTCTATTCAGGGCTTATTTCAATATTTATAATGTTACCAATCAGTGTTTTAGTATATTTGAATAGCATATATACAGGTTTATGGTTTATAGCTTTTATAATAATCCTGCAATCTTTTATAGTTAATATTGGAGTTGTGCCTGTAGCCTTTGCGATAATTGACGAAATATTTCCTTTAGAATACAAAGGGTTCGGAAATTTTACTTCTTGTTTTGTATTCACGTCTCTGTACGCTGTCAGTATGAAAAAGCGAAGCTCTACGGCACTTATGGTATATTCGGAATAGTTTTAGCTGTATGTATGATTATATTATACAAGATCGTCCCTGAAACTATAGGTAGAGATAAGACGTTGCAAGAAATAGAAGATAATCTAAATAATGTGCGGAGCAATGAATTAATTTTGATGGGAAGAGAGACGTTAATGCATTGATTTATATCCTAACTTCATATTATAAAAGCAAAAGTAATTTTGACTCTCTGTCCGTCTGTCTGTCTGTTACATTTCACGGTGAAGCCAATGAAAAAATCAATATGAGACTAATAAAAAATAGATTCAAAGAAGTTGCTATCTTAGCTTAAAGAGGTACTATGGTAAAGGTAAAATATAAATAAAATGTATAATTTATTTCCTTTTTTTTTTGCGTTTTTACAACTATTTGCATGAAAACGGTTTTGATGTGTGAAGAATATTATACAAGCTCTGTTAGAGTGTAGAATAAACAAAAAATAATAAAATGTACACATGCAAGTGAACTTACGCAATTATAATGTAATATTAGGACCAGTAAAACTGAACAGATCTTTCTACCAAAGAAAATAGGTCAACGCATCTTTTATCACACTCGGTCTCACTCGGCTGTAAAATGATTTTGTCTCGTGCCTGCTTGATTATCGCTGGCCGCTGCGCTCGGGATTCCACAATAGAAACACTCGCTTCGCTCGTGGCTTAAACCTTATTTTACTCGCTCTGGACTCAACTGTGAAACAATCGGCGGTAAAATACAACTTTCCAGCCTAGTACATGTAAATAACTATTCTGAAATTGTTTTACTATTATCTTCTCAGATAACTTTTATAGCTTTTAATTATACTTTCAATTCCAAACTCATCCACATTGCTATACCTACGTAGAAACATTTAATTTTTGATACAAAAAGTAGATTCAGTCACATTTCATTGCAAATTTTCAGTCATTAAAAGTCGAGAATATTTTAAGAAATTTTATTGAGCATTTCACTAAAATTACAATCAAAATTGAAATTAATGCTAAGTTAAAGAATAATAAATATACTAAATTTATAATTAATAATAATATAGGAAAGGCATTTCTAGCTTGACTAGTACATTAAATATAAGAGAATAAAACTAATAATTACATCTAAAAGATAGTTAAAATAGCTAATAAAGCACAACAATGCTGTGTAAAATAACATACTTAAATATTTTGCTTTAGTAAAGCATGTGTTATGTGAAAATGTAAGAGAAAATATTTCTAAGCCTTTCTTGATTTCTCAGGCAAATTTGATAACAAAATGGAATCAATCTGCTCTAATTCCCTACATTTCGAAGGGATAGCATTACCTTCTAAGCATACATTGACCAATCCTCTCGGAATTCTGTTTTGACTTTCCTGCTCTATCAGGACCGAAAGTATCAATTTGACTGTAAGATAACTTACGTTATTATATGCTATATTTATATACGCTAGTTGATTATTACCGAAACAATAAAATTGGTTGTTTTTATAGAATATGTTTTGGTTCGAGTATGGTTCTTTGGATTGGCCCATCCTTTCTTCGGCTATTATTTTTGCTCTATCAAGCCATATTGTATCAAAATCTGTGACACTTCTGTCGGCTGGGTTTCTTAAAGGATCTTTTTCGTTACCTTTTTTAGAAGAGTTGTTTACAGACACAACGTTGGACGGTTTTACAGTCTTCTTTTTCAAACTTCTCCTTTGTAAATCAGCTTGTTTCAGCTCTTGGGCTATTTCATTAATTAGATTATTTCTTTCCTTGATATATTGCATATTTCTATACCGCGCCATTTTGACTTCTTCGTCCGTCATAAGGAAAATTGATAATGTGTCAAAAATGTGTTTAGCACCTTCGTCTGTAATTTTATTGCCAGCTAAATTCAAATAAGCTAGTTGTCTGTTAGATTTTAATGCATTTCCAAGATGTATAGCTCCTTCATCTGTTATAAGATTTGATGTCAGATTGAGCACTGCCAGAGTTTTTGATGCTGGCTGGGGATATTCTAAATACGCTGCAATTCTTTTCACAACCGCGTCATCGATATTACATCGCGACATCGACAGAAATTTTAGTGCACTCGCATCTTGAAGTATTAAATCGTAATTGCCGCTGTGAACCCCTGTATTATCTAAGCAAACATCTTTTAGGTTTGCTAATACTACTAACTTCTTCAATTCATATAAACATTGATTGTTAAAACCAGTGTTTATAATAATACTGGCCAAATTTTTGTGGTAATGTATTATGACCCCGATGAGCTTCAAGAGTTCCGGAGGTACTCTTATGTTTTTGTTGTCAAATTTCAGTTGGAGTAGATTACCTACAACATCGTACATGGCATCGATCTTCACCATGTTGTCGGGATGAGCCACCTCTCTCTGTCCGTCAAGAGTTTGTACACTAACCAGTCCAGAATCTACTACTTCATGTCTCGACTTGGCAGCTAGGCTTTTCTTAAACCTTTGAGTACTTGGTGGCTTTTGATCTATAAAAATGTATTTAATTATACTTAAGTTATATTTAATGTGGTTTTATTCTAAAAAGAATATAACGTGAGGATTTCGATACCGACTTACAAGTCTGAGAATTAATATAAGTTTTGACAATATTACATACATACAGAGATACATACAGATCGAATTAATAACCTCCTTTTTTTGAAGTCGGTCAAAAAGATGATGCGCGAGAGAGATAGCTGCGCGCGTTGATCTCCACCTTAAATACTTACAGATTCTGTTGATGATCACAACCGCATCAACGTGCAGCTGTCCACACGCCCAAGGCAAGTACGAGTCGAAGTCACAGGGAGATGGTCTTCCATTAGGTGTTCTCTCATCATCACTCAGATTGTCCATCGCAAAACTTATGTAAAATCCTAAGAAAATCTATTGCAAAACTTATCAGAAAAATATGTGAAAGAAAATCATACCAAAGAGAATACAATTAGAGAGTACTAATTTTCTTTGACATCTACGTAAGAAGTATTACTTTCTACCGACGTCAATAAATTGTCAAAATAAGATTATTTATCGAAGAGATTTTATGATTATGCTGAAAATAAAATTATTTTTGATAAGAAAAAGTTTGTTTTGTTTTCAATAAGATTTGAAACAATGGAGATTTTAAAAGAAACGTTGCTGTTCACTTGTCCATTGGAAATCTATGGGGAGGGCTATGTCCAGCAGTGGACTTGTGGCTGAGATGATGAAGATGATGTATAATTGACATGTTGTGAAACACAAAGTTAAGCATATACTTGGCTATATGATGAAAGAGTTATGACTTAAAAAAACTAATTTATGGTGCTCCCACACAGTGGATAAGATATTATACTTCCGTGTGATGGTCAAAAACTTTTTCGATAGTAAAAACTTTCCTATACGCCTGGAAAATACCCTTTATTCTTAATATACTGTCTAAGGCCTAACTTAAGGGCGTTATAATGCAGGATGTAGTCACAGGCCGCAGCCAACACTCCATCATGAAAATTACTTATTAATTTTTTCAATAGACTTTTATGCTTCAAACATTGTTTGACGTATCTGTCTATATTTTTTTGATAAACTTCTTAGAAGTAAACTTTGACGTACGTATCTATCAAATAATAATTGAAAGGAACAACCAGTCTTCTCTTCTAATATCAAACAAAAATCTTTTAGTAATAAAACAGTACTTTTATAACAAACAAAACAATGAGAAGTAAAAAAAAAAAAAAAAATTATCTAAGTTGAGTTGACTATTAAACTGAGATATTACCTATATTATCAATTAAATACAACTATATCTAATCAGTTGGTCCATTAGATATTACAGAATAATTAACAAAATGTACCAATCATATGAAAGATTTGTTCAGTTCAAATCACAAGCCATTATTACGAATTATTTTGAAAGTAGCTCCTTAAGAAGCACAAAATGTCCAAAGATTCGTCTGCTAAACGGCTTCTTATTTTGTTGGCCAGATAAGATAACCAGCCGCTGAGAAGGCCCTTTCGGATTCAACGCTAGTTGGAACCACAGATCTCAGGCAGTTATCCACGAACTGTAAAAGTTCGCCGAAAAGTTCGAAGATGACGTTTTTATGCTCGAGTGTAATATCGTTAAACTCGCGAGATCTCGCCCTTTTTTCGTTCGAGATCAATCTCGCTAAGAAAGACCGAGATCTCGTTCTCGCGAGATTGCATTCCCTAATATATATCGATAATTTTCAATAAAAATGTCCAATCTGAAGACTGACCATTCTACATTGTTCGAGAACACCTAACCAAGCTACGCTACGAGCGATTAAAATTATCGGTTTATTTTTTAACCGACTTCCAAAAGGGGTCCTCAATTCGTCGGAATCTTTTTTTTATATAATATATTTTAGGTATGTCACGATTTGAAAAAATCTTTTTATTTTGTTTGACAGGGTAGGTATACTTCCCAGGTTAAAAAAAAACGATTTTGATTTAATTTATATGGGGCCATATAAATTAAATCAAAATCGGTTTTTTTTATTGGAAAAATATGTCATCCAAATAAACGAATTGCGTATTTTGAAATAGATTCTTTTAGTTTTTTTTAAACGATTACTTGTTTTATTTATTATTTATATTTAAATATCGGGGTTATATTAAAAAAATAAAAAATAAATTGGTGTAATAAACTTCTATTGAACCGCAGCCAAAAACCGTTCTTCAAGGACTCACAAAATATTCGGGTCAAGTAGTTGAATGCCTAAAACCTGGTTCCGTAATTTTTTTTAAATCCCCTTTTAAAATTTAAAAGGCCCATTTTTACTGCGGTATTCATTTGAACTGCTCTTATTGGAAGCATGCTCCAAGTTTGCGGAACTGCATTTTATAATTTTAGAGAATAACCCACATTGATAGAAAAATAACACTTACATACTTTCTCACCGAAAGCACAAGTATAACAGTTGCACTACGAAAATCTCTCATATTTTACCCCTGACCCAAAAAAATAGTATGTGTATGGGTATTTATTTAAGCATGATTTTATGTTCAATGTTTTTATATTTTTCATTTGCATCATAATTGGTCAAGCCGTTTAGTATGTAGGAGATATATATTAAATGGCTAGACCGATTTTGATGCGCGAGGTGTCGTTAGATTCTTTTTTATTTCCACAGTGGCACAGACAATTTTTTTGATAATAATAATAGAACTCTGACCAAAAATAAAAATTACACATTTTCGTAACCTCCGACAAACTTTGGCATAACAAATAAAATAACATTAAATACAGTGACTTGGCGAATACATTCTCACAAAAAATATACTCAACAGCGTATCAAGAATAACGCAATCGTAAATTAGACCGCAAAAACAGTTCTTATTCAATCGGGTATTTGTTTATCTTTGAATATAGACCTTTTTACTGTTTTTTTTTAATTAATAGTATTATTATCGATATAGAAACTTATCGTACCTCATATCATGAAAATATATAAAGTCTGTTTACATATAGGTAGTCCTATCGTGTCAAAAAAGAGGATTTTACAGATCGACGTATATATAGGTCTTCGTTTTAAATTAATATAGTTTTAGTTAAATAATGATGTAGACGCCTGTTAAAGGTATGCATATCAGAACTTATATTAGAGATTACCTACTAAGTCAATGTAATATGTGTTCAGTCGAATATCGTCTTGAGATGTCACATCTCGTCACTAGATGGCGTTCTAGGTCAATTAACACACGCAAACAGTTCGTGCTTTAATTTCGTGTGCGTTCAACTGAATAAATGATATTTACTTTCACTGCGATAAATGAGGTGTTTCATTTTGTGCCCTCGGACCTTAAAATTATCTGGAGTTTTCTCCAATATGTATATTGCAGTTGGTGTTTCTAAAATAAATAAATAAATACTACTATGGTATTCTGTGCTGTGATCTCGACTGAACAAAACAATGAAATAAGTACAGTAGCACCCTCAATGTCACATTAGTTCTCTAACTGAACAGACTATTTTAATTTATTGATTTATTAGGTTTTCGCAATTATTACTTATTGAAATTAAACAACTAAATATGTAAAATTATGTAAAATATACGCGATGAATCCGTTAAATGCTGTTTAATTTATATTTTAATGTGTACGTGTGAGACGTGCCTAAGCCGTAGCACACAGTGTCGCCATGTTGTCAGTCCGGTAGTCACGCCGTGTCAGCAACTGTCAGCTGGTGGGAGATAAATGATCTCGGAACATGATGCAGTGGATCTTTTCCATCTTTATAAGTCCCACCTATGTGTGGAACCCCAAATGTAAAAAATTAAAGATGACTGTGCCTCTATTCGTTTTTTTTATTCGAAAATATGCCTGTGCTTGACCATCAACTCGCCTGGTGTTAATCAACAGTTACAATCAAGAAACCTATTCACTTGCGATACAACAAAAAGCTGTATTAAATACTTTGATTTTATGACGCCCAGATTATATACACATTCGGAAAGACCCATTCAGGAAACGCGTCCTATGTTTTAGAGGTACGCATAATAAAAGTAGAACTAAACCGTTTCGTTCCAGTTATTGGAATATTCATAGTAAAACGATGTCGCTTTTTCATGCTTCTTTTCGTACGATGAAAAAAGGGCCACAGAATATTGGCACATTATTCTGTATTATTGTGCCTTATAATAATACAGGTACAAAACAATTAAATAGCGATTCTTGCTACGACGCAATAAAGCGCAAGTCAGCTTGCACAGGCGCTAAGTGTCCACTCTTGTTTTAAACTACAAACTCGTTCTATCGTGTTCTATCCGGTTGAGCCGGATTCAACACTATTCATAGTTTATCATCATCACGCGAGTAATGTTTATGTAGGCGGTGGGCTGACCTTTCCCTCTATTACCCTCTAACCCCTTATAATACCCCTCTCCCTTCCATCTAATCCTCTGACATCGGTCAAATGTGGCGTCAACCATGCTCTTTGGTAGAGCACCAAAGACCATGGTTGACGCCACATTTGACGCCTATCCCGTAAGGGAAAACAGGCGTGATTATAATATGTATGTATGTAAGCGAGTAAGCCGAACATAACTCGTTTAAAATAAATACAAAAACATATCATAGCCGAAAGTCAGCACATTCCCAAAACAACAAATGCCCAAAATTCGCAAGCAACGAAAAAATAAAAATAATAGATTAAAAAAACTAAAAAAACACGCTTCAAATTATTGTATTGTCATCGGTCCTCGATAAGTCTACAAAGTTTGAATGAAATCTGACCGTTTAAAGTGGATCAAAATCCAGTCCAAAGGAGTCGGTTACAAACAAACAAATATGCATTACACGTGAAGCTAATAAAAGCGTGTTAGAAAATAAAAAAGACGTGTGGCACTTGGTGACTGCCGCGGTAAAGCTATTGCATAGTATTTTTTATCAACTTATGTAATTATAATTATTTATTTATTTTATTTATGCAGTATTCCTAACACCCCCCACTCCGACCGGCACAGCGGTGATACTTTTTAGTTTTTAGTTTTGCCATCTATCGATGAATAGCAGAACTTTTGATGACTTTTTGAAATATCACGCTTGTCTCTTTAGTTCTGCAAATCGCCTCTAGGTGGCATTGGTTGTATCGGCGTTACTGCGTTAGGTTATTTTCGTTACGTAATTTCTGGATTCGGTCTCCACGCTCAAGGCCCGCGATAGAAGCTATGCAATAGCTTAAAAATGTGGACCTAAATAGGTTCACATTTTTTATGCTTACTGCCTATGTAAATAGGGCGAATTCTGAGCTTACTGCATTACTGGAGTGGCTATAATTAGCGATACTACTACGATCTACTTCTTAAAAAAAAGTGAAGAATACTGAATACTGAATCCTAGTCTGCAGAAAACAAGGAAGATTTAAAAATACTTTTGGATAATTATCTTGAGGTTCAACACCTCTGGATCGGCCATAACTCTTTCCTATCTGCTCTACACCATATTTCCCTTCGTCTTGCCCCTACTGGGGTAGCTATGAGATGCTTGAAACTAGGACAATTCTGGAAGCAAGCTATGACACCTTGGAGAATCAATATATATTTTTTATCAGCCCTGTTTATACAAACTATATCCCACTGGGCGCAGGCCATCTTCTCATTATGAGCAGGGTAAGGCCGTCTACCACGCAGGCCAAGTGCGGGTTGGTTGACTTCACACATCTTCAAAATCATTGAGAACTCTCAGACATGTGGGTTTCCTCACAATGTTTTCCTTCACCGTTTGATGTTGGCGGCAATCAACAATACGCACATAATTTCGAAAATACAAAGGTGCGTGCCGCGGGATTCGAACCCAGGACCCGCGGATCGCAAGTCAGACGGTCTCCCGACTAGGCTGCCGCAAACCTATTACTACATTAAAAAAAGCGCAAACCTATTAAAAATATCTCGTACTTCTCGCTGTTGAACATGGTCACCCAGTCCCGTTGTCTGGCTCTCACCTGAAAACTGTTTTTCTCCGGTTCCAGTAATTAATGACCGCCCATTCTGTCCGCCATTATTCCAGTTCTTCGGAAGGTCGTTATTATCCGCATGCTACGTTTTAAATGGCAACATATTTTATCTGTTGAGTTAAAGCTGTTAGTATAACATATAATAATACTAGTTATAAAGCATAGCCACTGTACGATTAATCAATAACTGGCCAAGAACGTGTCGAGACATGTGTAGTAGGGTTCGTAAACAATAAAAATAAAAACCTAAGACGAAATTAAACAAGTTTAGATAAAAAGAAAAAATAATACCTACTCGACTGCATAAGAACGATTTTCGTACTGTAAGTTACTCTTTATTTTTATGATTTTGCAAGTTTTCGCGATAAAGTATCTAAGTATATCCTTTCAGACGAAAGAAAAGATTTTTTAATCGTTTTATAAATGACAGAATTGTGCGGTAACAAACACAAAAAACAGTCGAATTGAGAACTTCCCCTTTTTTGAAATCGGTTAAAGTGTGAAAGTAACTCGGTCTCCCCGTCCCGCCATGAAGCGGCTGAATACAGCCGTCATAAAATTATGTACCGAGCTAGCTGAGTAGGTTTCTGTCCCGGTATTCAGAACCCTTTCGGATTCGAATTCGGACTCACACCATGTTTAAATTTTACCTCGAATAAGCCCGAATGTATACATATAAAACCTGTTTGTAGTATGGAAATAACCTCGGATGTACAAACACGAACATTACTCGCGCCTCGTTAGAGATAAGGCACTTTTCCCGCGAATTTTGTGTTCAAACAAAATCAGATAATCAAATTCATTGCAAACAAGCTACCTTCTGCAATTAGACCCGGAAAATTATTTGAAAATGGAATTATTTCGCCAATCGGATAGGTTTTCAGATTGATGGCAACACTGTTTTATTTATATTTTATTTTGGCACAAAGGACTCGGAATCCAGAGCCGTTAAACAGTTTATTAAAAAAAAGGGTATTTGTAGAAACGTTAAAGAAATATGTCGTCGGTCTGTTTCATTTTCCTAATCAAACTTGAAACACACATACTATACAGAATGGTCCTATGTAAATAGGGCGAATTCTGTGTACAGAACAATTAATTATCAAAACATTTATGTACTACGAGTATTATCGCAATCTATCGATTGAAAACTGCCTAAATGCGTAGTGCTTCATTTTTCGTACGCCATTTCAAATATTCATTATAAAACCGTTAATTCAATTTATATATTGCGGGCTAAAACAAACTCTATTTGGTCAAAGCTATTTGGTAGATTTTATTCAAGTATTGCTACACTCTCCGCTAGGACCTAGGTACCGGATTTATACTACGAAAAATATGCCTGCGCTTTGCTATCATAGAGACGTCAGGCACTATAGCTCTTTCTATTACGATTCTCATAATGAAGCTTATATAAGCTTCATTGTGAGAATCGTAATAGTGGCACTTCACATGTGGGTTCACGTATTCCGCGAAGGTTTGCAAAATTTGCAAATCGACGGTACGACCATCCACCCATGGAACCGAATTGCCGAATACAACGTACGCGTCTATTCGGCTCCTTTAATATGCCTCGAAATACCGACAGCGACGAGGATAATGTTTATCGAACCCAGGCCCAAATGAAACAAACTTTTGGCAAATGAACCATCCAGACATCGCAGCACAGGTTTGCCGAATGCAATGCTTTTCTTCCTAAGAAGCAGGATATTGATTTTTTTAGATATACATATGTATGTAAATGTAAGCATGTTTATTTGTAAATTACTTTTAGTAGTCTACGTCGCTTAATCGGTTGATTTTGGTATACGATTATTTCATAATATTTAATTTTGAATTATTAAATAAAAATTGTGACTAATACAATTCTCACTGAAATGCCAAAAATCCGTACTCAGCGATATCGGCCCACATTCTTGATGCATGAATGAAGGAATGGAATTTTTTGCCGCCTTCACTGTTTACTGAGAACTAAGCAAGTAAGTTCGTATAGACTGAGTGGCCAGCCCTAGTGTCAGAGTTATTAAGCTGCCGAAAGGCCTCTGACCTGGCTTGACGATTGCTGTTTTTTTTTAAGAACAAACATCCGGGACCTATAATTAAATGCCTGAGAACTACAATCTTGGAATTTTTAAGACTAGAGTGAATAGATATCTTCTAGATCGACGAGCTCCATCCTCGGCCACACCGTCGCTTAACATCAGGCGAGTAGATGGTCAATCGTAGATCTATCTTGCGTAAAAAAATCTTTTTTAAGCTCACAGAAACTGAAAGCTGACTTTTTCTAACCATCACGGTTAGAAAAGGTCGGCGTGTGTTTTACTCCTGCCAATTTAGTTTAAGTTTTGGTGAGCCCATCACAGAATTATCCTTTATTAGTTTTTGTTATTGTTGTACGCGCATAATATCTACTTGTTATTATAATACTGATGTAGTCAAACATCAACATACTTTCTGATTTCTAAATACTCCTGCGAAAAGTATATTTACACTTTACTATCAAAAAAATGTCAGGCGTAATAATAATAATTCTTTATTTCAGACATGAGATCCATATTTATAAAAATACAATACAAAACACATACCTAATAGCTAGGTGGCAATCTTCTTCTTATTTTTTGTATTGGACCCGCATTAAAGCATTTGCCAGTGTCAAGTATTAGGAGTTTTTCAAGTTTCTTCAATAAAACAAGTTGTAAATGTTCTAGTCACATATACAGTCAATTTATAAGTCGAGTCCTGCTTCAGTAAAGTGGTGGCGACTTTACTAGAAGCTTCTATGGAGTTTTGCCGATAACGAAAAATCACACGTATTACTGCTTTATTTCACTTGCCCACACTCACGCACTTTATCGAACACTTAATGAATAAAACACCAACATTTTTATAGCATTAATGTTCAAAATAACACAAGTTTAAGAAAATAAAACAAAGCAACAACACATTACTAAGACGTTCCCGCCAAAAACTCAGTGTTGTAGTAAGCTGCAACCTGTCAGCCAAACTTTTTATAATCTTATTTTGACACGTGTTAACATAAACGACGCTATTCTTTATCGCGTTGAAGAAGTCCACTCGCGCTTCCGTGAACATCTCTGACGCACTACAATACCATTTCAGGTCCATCAGGTGCCTGAAAACGTTATTATACGCCACGCGTAACGCGTTATGCGCTCTCTGGGTATATTTAGTCCAGAGTTGGCACGTGTAAAATGATTGCATAGTCTATTTATTCATTTCGATTATTCAATGAAGTAAGTTTTATTTTAAGCAGTTAATAGCTAATTTATTAAGCATTTTAAAGTTTTTGAACGCTATTACGAATTGCGGACAAGTCCAAAATACTTTTTAATTGAAATCGCAGACCGAGGCTGAATTTTTTACTCGGTCTGCATGTCGGGGTCGGTGGGGCGAGAGTACGTTTTTAATTTGGTTTTCAACTTGGTCTGTTGTATATTTTACTGTGAAATAAGAATAGTTAATAACGTAACGTCTATTTTAACTATTTGAGGCAGTGTCATGTTGTACTTAGTAGATAGATAGATAAACTCTTTATTGTACACACCTTAAAAGTAATAACATATTCATATTCATATTTTTATTGCCACTAAGTGTTACATTTCATTGGTGTTATATAAAATTACAAAGCACTTAAAAACTTAGTCGCCCTTTTCAGGCATTGCAACCGAACTAAATTTAGTTAAATTATCATATCATTATTTTACAGTATAAATAACGTATAATACGATAAGACAAACAATAGAGCAGATTGTCATAGGTTTGTGCTCTCAAAATATTCATTTACAGAGTAAAAGCATTTTATACTCAGGATTTTTTTTAGTTTTGATCTAAAAGCAGTAAACGTGGCTTCATTTTTTATTATGTTAGGTAATTTATTATATATTTTTATTGCCATATAATATGGACTTCTGTTTAACATATTTATTCTCGAATATGGTAGGCTTAATTGGTTTTTATAGCGGGTGTTTACGTCGTGGGTGTCTTTTGTTACGGTGAAAGTGCTAATATTTTTGAAAACATATGTACATAATTCCTGGATATAGAGACAAGGTACTGGTAATATGTTATATTTAGTGAAGAACGGTCTACAGCTGTCTGTATTATTTATTTGGGCTATAATTCTGATACATTTTTTCTGCATTTTGAATAATTCATCTACATTGACACTGTAAAGTACAAAGTACTTAAATAGACTAGTGCAACAACAGGCGGCCTTATCGCTAAAAGCGATCTCTTCCAGGCAACCATAGGATGAAGAAGAAGAAGAAAATATAAATCAGACGGGGCGTGCAACGGGATATTAAACAAGTAACATTATAAACTAAATAATGACATATAATTTAAGTACATGCTAATACTAATTACATACTAATACTTATATAGAGAGGAAAAATATACTAATAAATATTATACTTTAATATAATAATAAATACAACAAAACGTTATACACTACAAAAACATACTTAAAACGAATAATTATAATTTGATAAGCCAAAGTTATTTAGCGACTAGACCAAACATAAAACGACTTGACCCGTTCTTTGAAAATAGCGAGCGAAGGAGATTTTCTAATTGACGCGGGTAAAGTGTTCCATAGCTGAACTGCCTGGAATGCAAACGACTTACCATAAAAAGTAACACAACGTGAAGAAGGAGTCTTTAGAGAGAGGGTATCTTTAGATCTGAGAGGTAGGGGATGGGAAGAGCGCCAGTAAGTGAAATCCTCTTTCAAATAGCGCGGGATACAGGGGTTAAATAAGATGTTATAAAGAAGAGAAAGTGTATGAGCATTCCGTCGAAGGTGAATTGGTAACCACTTGAGCTTTTCGCGAAATTGAGAGATGTGATCATATTTGCGTAAGCCAAATATAAATCGTATACAATAATTTTGAAGACGCTCAAGTTTGTCTAATTGGTTTTCTGTGAACTCAGGATAGCAGGTGTCGGCATAGTCAAGGATAGGAAGAAGAAGAGGTTGTGCAAGCGCAACTTTAGTAGCCGTAGGCAAGAAATTACGAAGTCTTCTTAGTGACCCGCCTGATGAGAATAATTTGCAGCTGAGCAGTTTAAAGTGCGTGTCCCAGCTTAAGGTGCGATCGAATATCACTCCAAGGTCAATTCTAGAGATCATATAAGGACTACCTATAATAATAGATTGTGTTTTCGTGGGGTTGACCTACCGTACGAGTTGCTCCATTCAATAATCTGGCGTAAGTCAGCATTGATAGCAGAGATGGCGGAGTCAAGCTCGTTAAGATGAGTTTGAAGATAAATTTGGAGGTTGTCTGCATAAAGGTGGTAGGGAGAAGTAAGACGTAGACGTTAGTACATACTTACATACATATTCATATACCTAATCACGCATGTTTTCCCTTACGGGGTAGGCATAGCATCAATGGCCATAAAGTCGTGTGATACCACATTTATTTGACTGGGGTTAGAGGGTTAGATGGGAAGGAGAGGGTCTTGGAGGGTTAGGAGGTATTGGATGGTGAGATGTAATGTTGACCTGCAGTGATAGGGGGTCAGCCTATAATGGACGAGAATGGAGCTCGTCGATCTAGCAGATTCACTTGAGCCTTGACAATTCCAAGATTGTAGTTCTCAGGACACAGAGATGGCGGCAAAGAATTCCATTACTGTGCAGTACACATCAAGAATATGGACTAATATCGCTGAGTACGTATTATTGGCATTTCAATGAGAAATGGGTGGTAATGCGCCGACTTTTTGCTAGTTCTGTAGTGAAATGGGGAGGGTGGAATTAGGTCATGAAGCTCTTGCGCACACTCCCGAAATAATTCCTGTAAAATATAGACAGTTATGCTACTAATTCTATCTCGTCCTAAATCTCTGACATCTTTTTAAATCTATCGGGTAAAATATATAGTAGCGACACGAACATAAGCTCGCAATAGGTACTTACTGAAATCCCGATTCTATCAGATTACTTTCCAAGATACTTTAATACGACAGGCCCAATTTAAACTTTTTCCGGTCCCGACGGGACCTGACAGAAAAATTTATTAACTCCACCTTGTTATAACTTCGCCTGTGATCCTTTTTGCGTACTTTCGGGTAAATATATTGAGATACTGGCATTAATCTTGCGAGATATAAAACCTTAAACATTTTACCTCATTTTCGACGATATCAATTTCAGAGGTATTAAGAAGTTTCTAATGGGATTTGTCCCTACAAACATTTTCCATGGCACACAGTCAAAGTATGGTGCTCTCGGTAAACTAGGATATTTATTGAGTTTTGGAAACATTTTGTTTTATTTTATTTTCCTAAATAGTGTTGCTTTGAACTTTAATGCCATAAAAATAGTGGTGTTTTATTCATTGTGTTTATTCAAGTGCGTGAGTGTGGGCATTGAGTGAAATAAAGCGACTGTAACACCACGGCTTATAGGCTGTGGGTTTTTTTTTTCTTCAAGCGAATCTTATTTGCCAAAGTCGAAATCGCGTAAACGTAAAATGTTACGACGTAATAAGTGACATATATGCACCCGTGCTCTTTAGTGTGCGTGTATACGTGACTTAGATTGCTACTAGAACATTTATAACTTGTTTTATTCAAGTAACTTGAAGAAATCTTAATAAGCAAAAATGGCAATATCTATAAGCGAGTCCAATTTCAATAAAAAAAAAACAACAATGACTCTTTTAATTGAAATTGGACTCGCTTAAAGCATTTGCCATGAGTGTCAAGTATTATTTACGAAAGACATTATGGGCCTCACCGAAAAAGTTACATGTTTTTGGGCTATTAACTAAAATTATTTGTGTTAATACAGATAACTTTAGTGAAAAACAAAACAGAAAAGCGACCGATATGTCAGATCATGATGATACGGTTCGCATTCGCATAATGTGTGTCTTTTTAGGAGGATTATGTTTTTCGAGTGTACGTATGTATGTTTCTATATGACTACCTACAGCTTAAACGGCTTGACAGATTTTGATGCGCGAGGACCAAGTGCAAGTGCAAGTGCAACTTACAAACACAGATTGTGATAACAGGCGGGCTTGTCGCTAAAAACATATGTCGTATTATTATTATTACATAAAATATAGCCTATGACACACGGGGAGTGAAGACGAATCTAACGATACCTCGTACATCAAAATCGGTCAAGCCGTTTAGGCTGTAGGCGATCATCTAAAAATATACATACTTACATACACTTATACTAACATACATGCATACACCCTTATATACATATATAGCTATAGGTACATAATGTTCATATAAATTATACAATGGCTGTGTGCATACTTTCTCGCAAAAACGAACACTCGGCATCAAATCATGCATAACGTAAGCCTAAGTTGTACTACGAAAGTCGCTCTTACACAGTCGGGTATTTAAATTTTGTTCCTAAATTCTCTATGAAAAATCATAACTCCTATCAATATTTTTTAACGACCAGCTAGAGCCAATCGGTTGTTGCCATTGTGTTTTGATAGTGATATTATACAATTTCATACCGAACGAGACTCCCCGGCCCTAGGGGTAACACTTCGGGAACTGGTTTCGCAAGTCCATTTCAGTTTTAATGCTATTTTCCAATTGCATTGCTGTGAGCGGCAACTTGTTATTGGTTTTCAAAGTTTGTCATTAAACTTTAATGCTATATAAAATATTATTAGCGAAAGTGGAACTTTGAATGGAACTTTTATTCGTTTTGAAATACGAAACCTATTCTCGCGCCTTAAAAAAAGAAAACATTTCGGCGGGTTTAGATAGAGCACTTGCCTATTAGGTAAATAAAAAATCTACCAAATATAAATCCTTGTGGCAGAAACATTTTATTCTATTTGTGATTCAATCCAGTTTAGAATTCGAATCTAATAATGATGTTTCAGGCCTTTTTATACGATAGTCTAGATAGTCTAGATACGGATAGTAGATGTACACTGTCGAAGACCATCAATAAATAGGTACTGTGAATTTGAAGCAACTGCGGAGTATTAATAAATAATTGGTGGATGCAAGAGTTTCCAAATCGATAATCCGTCTCGCGTACACAGTGCATATTTTTAATTGATTAAAACTAGGTACGTGATGGTGAAATAAAAAATGATTTTGATATATTTCGTGGTAATAAGAAATATGCATGTTTTTTTATTTAATCATAAAAAACCTCTACTAATATAATCATTTACTAATCATTTTGAAATCATGTTAGACAGAGAGAGCACATCACCGTGGAAAATGACGTCATGTATCACGTGCTCCGTACAAATTAAATAAAAATAGATTTAAAAGGGACATAACGTGGTGGACCAAACCTTCAATTATTTACATCTCGAAGTTTATTAAACGATTTAATTTTTGACGTTACGTCTAATAAATCGATGAACGCCGGCTGCATGCACGAAAAAGTATGACTCATTGTTACAATCGCGCGCGGTGGCTGAGGAAGCGGGTGGGTGTGCGCCGCGCCCGACCGTTGCTTCAATTATCATTCCTCGGTGCTCGCGCGTGGACGTATGTCGTCACGTTAAACTATCGTCCGTAAACCGACTTTACAGACAACCAATTTTTTTTTTAATGTAAATTTTTACATTTTTATGTATTACCCGCTGGATGTACATGCTTGGCACGAACGTGCACAAAATAGAGTGGCGTCTTCCAGTATCGAAGGCCAAGACACATTTTGGGTTGCTGGGCCAATAAATAATAATAATATATTACCCACTATAATATTAATGCGTAATATTCCCTATTACTAGCAAAATAATTTTAATATAACCCAACATGTCATTTACACAACTTTGTCATTTACCTAGTATACAATAGTTAGGCTGTGGTCAGCCTAACTATTGTAAAAATGATTGGATTATCAAATCAAATGTATTAACAAAGCTAAATTCGTTTAATTTCATGCTTTATACTCTGTTTAATTTCATACAAGTAAAACAGTTATCTTGTAAAATAAAATTCTATCATTATAAACTTGAGGAATTTTGCTATTTGGTACAAAACTAGCCACAAGATATATATTGTATTAAACTATAGTAAGCGTTTTTTTATTATTTTACATTTAAATAAGACATTTTTTTTTAATATTTGACTTGATTTATTCATTTATTTAACTAGCTTTACAAAAAGGTTAATGATCTATTCTACGTAGTCAGGTCTAGATGCTTTTACACATTTTTCAAAATATGTAACTCAAAAATTTGTTATAACAGAATGTCCTTACATTTTATTTGTTAAAGTCATCCGAATAGTTTTATTTTGTGATGTTTAGAGAATAACTACAGTAAAAACTGAACTGGAGAAAAGAAAATCCGAATTATTTAAGACTATCTTCAACTTTTTTTATAGAAATCTGCTGAATGAACTAACTGTGTCAAGTCCGTAAAGAAAACAAAAAGCATTTTACAATAACAAATGTCCCACGTATGAGGTTTGACTGGTGGTTAGAATCTAGAGTATAACTGCCAAAGTAGTAGCTTTGAATTTCATATGGCGTCCCTGAGGCATTCGTTAGAGCTACCATTAGAAAAAAAAAAGCTTATAAAGAAACTTAATATAATAACACTGGATTTTTACAGAAATGAATGTACTAATTAAAATTATATTTTTCAAGCGTTTACACAGACGTCTAATATTTTCTGTAGAGAAAAGTTAATATTATTTACATACACGAGCGCCCTCTATCAAGTATAACCTCAAACTTCGCGTTGGCGGAAGATGGCCGTCGCGTGCCGAACGAAGCTCCGATTGTTTACAACGATTATTAAAGTTTTTACGGTATAAAACGATACTTTTGACACAAAACTACGTGAATAAGTTGTTTGTGATACGTTATTACAAGTGTTTAGTGTAATTTAAAAGTGTTCTAAGTTAAAATTCATATAAAAAAGTGCGGCTAAGCTAGTGTGTGTAGTGTTCCAACTAGTTTTCGAGTAGTGTTTTTGGAATGTTGTGAATATCTTTAGTGAATAGTGCTTGTAACCGGAGATTGGATTTGGGACAGCTGCATATTACTCTCAAGGTTTGTGTATTGTTTTGTAAAGTTTTCAAACTTAGTTTTGTTTACTTCGCAACGCGCATGATCAAATACCTAAGAAAGTTCAAAAGTTCCTTCACAGCTTTTGGGAACTTACATTGAGCATCTCATTTCAATCTTTCCTTTGAAAGTTAACTGGGAACTAAAATTATAGATTCAAAATTAGGTTAAACTGTACTTTACCTGCCGTCGATTTAAGGGGGGGGGGGGGGGGGGGGAGGGGGGGAGGGAGGGGGGTGTGTAGATACCCCCTGTGAAGGGGGGGAGCTAGATTCCTCCCCCCCTCCGAGATATGAATTTTTTAATTATTTTTTTCAGAAGTACTTTTTTGTTTTCCTGGTGAGGGGAAGGGGTCGACAGGAGGAGGGAGTAAGACGGGAGGGTGTAGGACCCTCCCCCCCAAAAGGGGGGGTGCGAAAACCCTTAGTTTTCTAGAAAAAAATCAAAATTCGTTTTTGAGGTTAAGTACGAAAACTTACGTATAATTTTTGCGTACCTAGATCAAGTACGAAAACACATCTACTATTTAGCGCTTCGCCGGCCGCTGCCGCGGCACGCTCGCTACGCTCGCTCGGCTCGCGCGATGTGTTTTTAATGTTCTAACATAACCTAACCTACTTTTTGGGCCACTACATTATTTACAGAGACTTTTTAGTGCTAATTTTTGCGTACCTAGATCAAGTACGAAAACACATCTACTATTTAGCGCTTCGCCGGCCGCTGCCGCGGCACGCTCGCTACGCTCGCTCGGCTCGCGCGATGTGTTTTTAATGTTCTAACATAACCTAACCTACTTTTTGGGCCACTACATTATTTACAGACTTTTTAGTGCTATTTATTGCGTACCTAGATCAAGTACGAAAACACATCTACTATTTAGCGCTTCGCCGGCCGCTGCCGCGGCACGCTCGCTACGCTCGCTCGGCTCGCGCGATGTGTTTTTAATGTTCTAACATAACCTAACCTACTTTTTGGGCCACTACATTATTTACAAAGACTTTTTAGTGCTAATTTTTGCGTACCTAGATCAAATACGAAAACACATCTACTGTTTAGCGCTTCGCCGGCCGCTGCCGCGGCACGCTCGCTGCGCTCGCTCGGCTCGCGCGATGTGTTTTTAATGTTCTAAGATAACCTAACCTACTTTTTGGGCCACTACATTATTAACAGACTTCATAGTGCTATTTATTGCGTACCTAGATCAAGTACGAAAACACATCTACTATTTAGCGCTTCGCCGGCCGCTGCCGCGGCACGCTCGCTACGCTCGCTCGGCTCGCGCGATATGTTTTTAATGTTCTAACATAACCTAACCTACTTTTTGGGCCACTACATTATTTACAGAGACTTTTTAGTGCTAATTTTTGCGTACCTAGATCAAATACGAAAACACATCTACTGTTTAGCGCTTCGCCGGCCGCTGCCGCGGCACGCTCGCTACGCTCGCTCGGCTCGCGCGATGAGTTTTTAATGTTCTAACATAACCTAACCTACTTTTTGGGCCACTATATTATTTAAAGAGATTTTTTACAAGGGGAACAATGTGGAAGCATGATGCCAACATCAAGAAAAAAAAAACACTGACTGACTCATGTCAAATAGATAAACACAAAATGGCGCTACTTTGCGTTCCGTTTCACAAATCAGTCACATTTAATTTTATTAAAAAAACTAGTTAGATACTAAATAAAGTTATATTTTACAAATATAGACAAAACAGAACTTAATAATCATGTTTAACATCGTTATTAAGATATAGATATGATTGAAGTTAATTTTGCGCGGTCCAAAGATAGCTAGTAAAAAAAAATAAAAAAATGGGATGTAAAACGAAACGTTTTGCCTTTAGTTTGAGGTTACAATTCTTAGAAGATTTGCCAAACAATCAAAATATTTAAAAATTTATTTCTTCAAAACCATTAATATTCTAGCGTTAAAACTTTAACTGAAGGCTTCTTATGTAGTAAGCTTTCTATAAAAAAAAAATCAGTCCCCAACTCAGCGGCAGGTAAAGTACAGTTGAGCCTTGTAAATACATAAAAATATCACATAACTATGTATAACATAGTTCATAAGTTCGAAAATAAAAAGTGCTTACTATTCATGTATTTAACGCGGCGACTAAGTAAAACGAATATGGGTTTAAAACAAAATTAGAGTGGATACCGTATATAATCGGTTGGCAGCTAAGCAGTTTTTTTTCTTCTGAATAAATTCAAATCATGACGGGTAATTTAAAAAATCAGTTTGTTGTTGCTATTAATTGACAAAACAAAAAATCATAAAATACAACTCTTAGTATTAAGCAAATGGCATAAATTAAACATCTCAATTGTATTTGAGTTAGGGTTTTTTTGTCTACAAAAACCTGTATTTCAGCCCGATTCTGGATAAGATTTTTGTGTCTCAAAGCGCCAAAGCACCACTTTATTACTTACTTATGCCTGTATACTTGTGTCATGCCATTGTACGGCAAAATAGATAGGTATAAGTTTTTATTGTGTTTTATTCAATTCCTATTTATTGAATTCTAGATTAAAAGATATTCTCTGAGCCAAAATACCTGATACCGGCAATTATCCATGCTTGCCAATGCAATGAAAATATTTTTCCAGGCACAACAACATTGTTGCTCTGGTTTAGATGGGACTGCAGAGGAAGAGCTATGGTGACATTGATGAAGGAACTTCAGATTATATCAGTTCTGCCTGATTTAAACAACGTTAAGTAGCTAGATTTTAACCAAAATCATTTTGGTAAAATTGTTATTATTGAGTATGCAGAAAATTTATTTATTATTATTATTTTACTGTTTATATGCAAAATTTTAGTTAATATTTAGCCACATAACATCTTACAATCAGGCATTAGTGACTACCTTCGGAAACTATAGAGTTCCCTATTTATTGTTAGATTTTCTTTTATCCATGCCGGTAACCATAATTATATTATGAAGATAAGTTGGGATTGCTCCATTAGTCATTTTGCTTGTTTAATTACCCTATACCTATTAAGTATTCTGTGATACTCTAGAGATATTAAAAAGGCTCATAGATATTTTATTTTATATGAAACAAAACACAATGTAGTTATTGAATTAGATGATTATATTGGTAAAAAGTGGCTTTATTTAGTAAAGCCAATAGAGATTTTGGTCATCCTGATATTGAATTATAGGTATTTTGGTAGTGATTTAAGCTAGCTAGCTAGTAATAATTAAGTAATAGACTTTAGTTTATTCCTAAATACATAGTTTGTAGTTGATCTGTTAGATTTATATTTGTCCTTCTAGTATTTATATATTAAAAGTTAGTATGTGAATTTCTATTTGAATAATTTATAGGTATACGTTATTTATTTATACCCTATGCAAGTAATAAGTAGTTATCTAGTCATTAATATTATTTTCACAGAAGTCCAGGCCCATTGCAAAGAGCATTAAAATTATTTTTCAACCTGTCACTTTAATTCCATGAAAATTGAAAATTTATATATAACTGGGATTTATAAACTGATTTAAAATATGCAGATATGAATAATGTATAGTTTGACAAAATAGTGTAGAAAATTAAATAGGACTAGTACATATGGGCTTACTTATTCAATTGTGTAACAATCACAACATACATTATTACTAGCTGTGCCTTGTGGTTTCACCTGTGTGGTGATTGATTATAAATGATGTTGTTATTGTTTAGTGTATCCCACAGGAACTGTCAAATTTTCCGGGATAAAAATGCCAGATCCTTCTACATAGTATAATTCGTAATCCTGGCAAATTTCGTCCAAATCCGTCCAGTAGTTTCGGCGTTCCATAGTACAAACCATACAGACACAATAATTATAGTTTAAAAAACTGAAGCAACCGACTTCTCATGGATGCCATTGTCAGAACTTGAACCAAATTGAAATGGGACCACACGGGAATCACCAGCTTTCAAATAAAAAAAGAATCATCAAAATCGATTCACCCAGTCGAAAGTTATGAGGTTACAAACATAAAAAAATACATTCGAATTGATAACCTCCTCCTTTTTGGAAGTCGGTTGAAAATATTGGAAATGTCCAGTAGTTTCGGCGTCCATCGGACACACCGTGCAGACAGACAGACAGACAGAAAAAAGTGTTGAAAATTACTGTTTTGGCTTCTGTATCTATAGTAATGCATTGTCCAATCAAAGTTTATCAAAAATATTGAATGTACCGATTCTGACCCGTTACAGTCTTATTATATACATATGTATATAGTTATAGAATTACAACATTTTATTACTGTGTAACTACAGTCACAAAATACCTGTGAATTAATTATAAATTCGTAATGAAGCCAATGATGCAGTCAACATTTTAAATAATTTTAACCCATTAATAAATCAGTGTATGTTTTAATGAACCGCCATAATATGCCCAATTAACAGTGATTCTTGAATTTTACATGAATGTGATTAATTAATTTATTGTATTTGCCTGATAAAGCTTTATTTGCTGATAAGCGAATTTATTCACAGAAAGTTTTAAAAATGGAATACAGTTACTTAATTAGTTTTTAGGGTTCCGTACCCAAAGGGTAAAAACGGGACCCTATTACTGAGACTCCGCTGTCTGTCCGTCCGTCCGTCCGTCCGTCTGTCACCAGGCTGTATCTCATGAACCGTGATAGTTAGACAGTTGAAATTATCACATATAATGTATTTCTGTTGCCGCTATAACAACAAATACTAAAAAACAGAATAAAATAAATATTTAAGGGGGCTCTCATACAACAAACGTGATTTTCAGCTCATTTTTGCTCGATATTGATAACCGGGCAACAGGTAGACGCTTCAAATATTCACTGAATATTGAGTTAATATTATTCACTTTAAAAATAAATAATTAAATTAAAATAATATTAATATTTAAGGGGGGCTTCCATACAACAAACGTGAATTTTGCCGTTTATTAGATAATGGTACGGAACCCTTCGTGTGCGAATCTAACTCGCACTTGGCCGGCTTTGTTTGTAGCAAGTGGCGGTAAATGTAAGCTAATTGTATTTCAAAAAGTTCCTCACCATCCACAGCCCTTTCTATCCCACTGCTGGGTATAGGCCTCTCTCTTATCATCTGCCATTTGCATTGATCAAAAAGTTCATATTGGCTTTAATGTTACCAATACCTATCTATATAATAACGCATTCTTTACTATAATATCCAAGTAGATAAATATGACTATTTCAGATCATTACTAAAGCCCCCGTGTGTAAGGTAAATCCTCGTGGGTGTGAGAGATGGTAATGTCGGCTCTAAATTTAGAATAAGCCTGTTTCATAAGACCTAAGTGCGACCCCTAAGCGTCCATTTTATAACCCCATTTTTGTGAAACGTTATTTCAATTTATTGTGGAAATGATGATGATGAATATAAACATGATGATAGATGATTGTGATATCGATAGAGACAGGATTTTTATATATTGGCTTAGCTTATTTTATTAATAGCTCGTTCTAATCGATTATTGCATCATCGTCCAGACATAGGTTTTCCCCCATGGATTTCCGAAATGAGCTGATGGAAGCGGCTCCTATCCAATGTCTTCATGCCACTTGTAGGTCGTCTGTCCTGTGGCTGTGTATGTGGCTGTATGTGGCTACGTCTACTGATTCGTTCATTCCGAGCTTAGCATACATAGCATTTTTTTATTTCTGGATTATTATTACATGTTTTATCGTATTGCTCTGGAATTGAAAATAATTGTAGTTTAAAAAACTGACTTCAAAATACGCAATTCGTATAATCGTATTTTGTTATAAAATACAAAGTACTGGACCGATTTTGATAAAATGTGATATGTGGGACCACATACCAAAAAAAAAAAGAATCGTCAAAAACAATTCCTAATTGTCGGAATAATCGCTGAACAAACACAAAAAACTAGTCGAAACCTTAAAAACCTTCTTTTTGAAAGTCGGTTAAAAATAGGCACACATAAGTACCTCCTTACTTACCTTTAATTCTGAGAATTCAGCAAGTATTGACGCAACCATACTTTGTGGTTATAAATTTTCGCATTGTATTTTAGTTTAGTGGTAGACTTACTCATAAATTCATGCATGACACATGGCATGGTAAGCATTTGTTCGGAATGTCAAGTTTAAAAACATTTAAATTATATTCTATTGATCTCCTGTTGTCTTCGATAAATATAATTTGCCATTTATAAAGACCGATATCAAAAGTAACCACAAATATTTCGTAGTAAAACAATTATCTTGTGGACCACGATTATTGGTAAAAATACTTTTGTATGGAAATCATATCACTTTAAAACAGTTATTCCGTCTGACTTGCGATCCGCAGGTCCTGGGTACGTATCCCACGGCACGCACCTCTGTCTTTTCGAAGTTATGTGCGTATTGTTGATTGCCGCCAACTTCAAACGGTGAAGGAAAACATCGTGAGGAAACCTACATGTCTGAGAGTTCTCAATGATCCTGAAGATGTGTGAAGTCTGCCAACCCGCACTTGGCCAGTGTGGCAGACTATGGCCTAACCCTTCTCACAATGAGAAGATGGCCCGTTCCCAGCAGTTTGTACAAACAGGGCTGATAAAAAAAAAATAGTCACGATAATAGATACTATCAGTTTTAATAGGTATGGATGGATTTTTGGAGGCTCTTGCCTGGAATGGGCTTGATGCTCGTTTGTAGGCTCGCTCGCTCACGCAGTGCATAAAGTTGCAAATGTATGAATCACATGTAGGTATATTGCTATCGCATAATTTCTGTCCGATTATAAATAGTCAATAAGCATGCCCATCACACGGCGTTTACCATTTTTACGACAAAGACGATTGTCCCGATGCTGTTCTGCATAAATATTAACCAATCACGTCGTTCGGTGTTGCGATGAAAATGGAGAAATACTGCGGTGAATGACAATGCACTGGCGTTGGCGGCTGCCTCTGATTTACACATTGAAGTTTTTAATCATTTCCTTTGAAAGTAGTCTAATGTCATACAATTTTATCGATGTTTACTTGAGGCTTATACAGGAATGCGGTTACTTTTGAATTTAGAACGATATGACAACTTGTATGGGTCGGTAACACCGTAATTTGGTACCGGTAACCGGGGCAGCGAAAATGCTATGCCTGAACCAGCGGGCTCCATAACAAGAAAAGGTGCTCCGGCGGAACCACCTTTTCTTGATAAAATAATGTTACTTAGGTAATATCAATAAAAGCGAAAATAATATGTCCCTATTGGTTAGATTTTATCATCACCATAGTAGTTTTTCAATACTGAGTGAAACTGTCAAATTCCCATTTTTTTCACTCTAAAAGTCTGAAACTCTTAAAGCTTTAGTCTCAAAATGCCTGAAACGCTAGCAAAGCTTGGTCTGATGCATGAGCATAACCAGGTATTTTTTAACTTGGAAATCACTACGGAGCAGCATGATAACTTCGTATTCGATGATTTCGTAACCACTGAAAAAACGCATCTTTTATTTTTGCGAGAGACGTATTATTATTATTACAACACATAGCCTATGACAAGCTCACTCAGTAAGTAAGTGCATACTAATCTGACGACACCTCGAACATCAAATTTGGTCAGGTCATTTCGGCTGTAACTGCTCATATAGAAACAGACATACATGCATACATACATACTTTCACCCGAAAAACTTAACCCCCCCTTACTCAATCGGGTAAAAATAAACAAATTAGTTTTTTTTTTAATTTGTTTTTGCTATTGTTACCTTCGTCTTCTCATTGTTAAATTAAATGTCACCATGATATAATATTTTTTCTTTGTTGTCTTAATTTTTAGACTGTTAAGTTAGGGCGTACACTAGTTTTAATTTTCTTTGAAACTGGCACTGCTTTCGATATAATTTTACAACCACGTAGTAGGTGCGTAAATAACGTTATGGCTAAACCTGATATCAATCTATTCCGTAACCGTGAAAACTTGCTAACCGTCCTAATCGAAGCTCGAACCATTGATTAAACGCTGGCTAATTGTTTAATTACCGGTTAATCGGGCTCGGGCGCGCTGATCAACACGAAAAAAGAGCCGTCAAATGGTTAGTTTCGGATTTCGGAGATTGACGTTCTGATTTCGTTATAACGAAATAATAAAAAGAGGTGTCTTAAAAAGTTTTTTTTAATAATGAACACCGATCACCGAACTTAAAAGGAGGCTGAATCTCAGTTTGAGCGTGTTTTTTTTCTTCTTCAAAATATTGCCATCGTGCGGCTTGTCCATTTGCCGCTTAAATCTGGACTTTTTGTGCTATCTACAGATTTCATGTGACCACTACTAGATATTTTACAGCTAGCAATGAAGCTAGTGTAGTAAATATCATCAAATGATATTCGATCGTTATAATTATGATGAAAGCTAATATAACTCACTAAAACTAAATTTGATAGGATTAATAGGTAAAGTTCCCGAGAGACCAACGCACTGGCAAGCGCAGCGTAGGAAGACCAGCCACGACATGGACAAATGTTCTTATATAAGTGGCGGGAAGACGCTGGATGCAAGCCGCTTCAAATCGGTATTTTTGGAAATTCATGGGGGAGGTCTATGTCCAGCAGTGGACTTCTTATGGCTGAGATGCTGATGAATAGCCTGAATAGGTATACATGCCGCCTTTTTTCTTTTCGCAGTAGTAAGACAAGTAGGCAGGAATTCGGCCTGTCAGGTTTAGTTAAAAACAAAATTGGCCACAGGTAAACGAAATTCCGAACGAGTCCATAACCGTTCTCAGAAACTAATTTGATAAGTTTTGTGCCATATTCTTATGTGTTGCCGTAGTGTCAATAAAGTGTTATTGATTGATAATTCGAGGCCTTATTTTGTTGAAAAGATACTGTATTATTTTCGTCATGTGAGATTGATTTAATTCAACAAATTCTAATAAAAAAGTGTGAGTGCCATTAAAAATGGTTCTTCAAATGTAATAATGTTTTCCGCATTCCAAAAACATATCATGGAAATATGGCGATTGTGAACCGCAACAAGATCAAGCCGAATCTGAAACGGCAGCCCTTCATAAAATAACCAGAACACATCAGCTCCGTGACTGGACGACTAAATCCGCACTGAATAATTTAGGACAGTGGCGTCTCAACTTTTTGCGTACCTACGTACCTACGTACGTTTACAGAGCCAGCTGCATTTTATTTTGAAAGTCGGTATTACATGGTATTTGTTTACCGTTTACAAAGACCGCTGTTTCTCATTCTGAATATAGGGGCAGTAGGTAGATTGGGTTCAAAGCGCGCAGCTGTCTCTCTTGCGCATCACAGCAATTTATAAACTAAAATCCCTGAGCGGATATTAGAGAAGTGACAAACAGGAGAATTTAAAAAATCAGATATGCATATTGAGTATAATCGCTAAAAATGTCGTGATGTGTGAGAGAGAGAGATAACTGCGCGCCAACGACCAACCTTAAAATGTGGACTGATTATAGTGATGTTAGACACCATAGTTTGAGAAGCACTGACTTGAGATTTTCTTTCACTAAGTTGATGTTATAGTATTCTGCTGACAGGGGCCACTGTCCCGCTGGGCCTTGATCTAGAAATATTGTTGTTTACGACATATAGCTGATATCACTGTGTCAGTGTATTTTTATTTATCAAGATTTCGGCAGGATAACGAAGAGAAAAGATCTTTACCAAAATCGTCTGCCTGCTTTAAGAAATAACAAGTACGAAATACTTAGATATAAAAATGTTGGATTTTCGCAACGATTTCGTTACGCCTGTTGACTGTACGTTTTTTGCGAGAAAGTATGCGTAAATCGGTGTAAAAGATTATAAATGCGCATTCTTTAGAATAATTCTAGTAAAATCACTTGTTTATTACGAAATAGTTCATTGGAGGCTACGAAAAAACGCATTTATTTTTACAAGAGATGTATATTATTATTACAAAAAAATATAGCCTTAGATGACACTCGCATATCAAAATCGGTCAAGCCGCTTAGGCTGTAGACGATATAGAAACATATATACATAGGTACCATACATACACTCGAAAAACATAATCCTACTTACGCAGTCTGGTAAAAAGCACAAGTGCTAAAAAGTTCGCGACACAGTTGACCCTACCCAGTACGTGCACAAACTTCGTTGGCACGCAGTTAAACCGAAGTCTTGTTTCGTTACAATACAACTTCGTCCGCAGACGGGAACATCTGTTTTGTGTCTAGTTAGCTGTGCTGTTGTTTTATTAGAAAACAAGTATGTACTTACATAAAAAAAAACTTTTTAAGTTAAACGGTTTTATTGAAAAGAAAGATAACGATCTAAGTAATTTAGGTATTTTACTAGAAAACCCCTTTCATTTGATACCCATATTGTGGGGGTTGTGTTAAAATATGAAATCCGCCATTTTGTGGCGGCAGCCATCTTGGATTTACAATGATACAGAATATACTAAATTGTATTGTCATCAGGACTAAAGGTAAACTATACATACCACATTTCAGATCGATCCGTCAACTGCAAGGGGGTAAAATTTCAATTACTAAATTTGACCCAAACAAACAAATAAATAAACAAACAGGATAAGCTAAAGAAAGCCGTTTAAAAACAACATTTCTGTCACCTAGGAAAACAAATCTGTCTTCACGGCAATTAGTTTTTTGGCTTCATACGAGACGTTTATTTAGCCAATGTCAAGTGAGTTAGGGTAGTGAAAGTAGTATATATTATATATTCCCACAACCACTTTATTATGTCCATTGTGTAGGTTAGGTCCTAGTTATTTTATCAAATACCCAATAAATGATAAGTTTTTTGTGAATATCTGCGGCTGTACCGAAAAACTTTGATTAACAAATTATATCTCATTTTCGCAGATGTCATTTCGTGCCGGTAAGAAATTGACAAAATATTTTGCGGATTAATCAAAGAATAATGTCTTTTGGTAAGACTGCTGATTAGCAGTCTACCAAATAATAATTTGCAAAATTATGTAAGATTTTACATAATTTTGCAAAATCGAAAATAACCTATCTCTCTCTGTTATAGTTCCACACATAGACGGCCCAATAGATCTTTATAAGATTTGACACCTATAGACACTTAAAGTCCTACAGAAAAATATTGGCTACATTTCATCGTCATCGCCAGCACCAGAAAACGTGGACAGGAACACAACTAATAACTAGATCAAGCAGAAAAATAGAGATGTGGATACTTCACACCTAAATGAGAATATTTTATTGCCAGCCTTAAAAATGTTTTAAAACAAAATTTATCAATTTTACTCAGTAGTTTGAAAAGATACGATGATATCGGGCTTGTATTATTCGGCTTTCATAAAAGGCGAAATAATAAAACTTCCATCTATTGTCTAGAAAGTTGATAACGTTTTTCTAAGGGTGCCTTTGAGAGATGTAGGTAACGTTACATTTACTCTAGACATTTTCTTTTCTTAGTTTAATAGCGCTGTCTAACTTGGCTTTATGAACGATTATTTTGTTAATACATTAAGCTTTTGTAGTTGAATAATAATTCCTTCACACATTATTTATTATTAGGATGAACATTTTGCTCGTCCTAGGCAGTATATATACTTAGTCTGGCCATAAATACTGTTACAGTTAAAAATAAGAAAGATATTACATTTGAATTTGGAATCTGTCATTTTTATACGATTGTTCATTGAGTTTTCAAATTTTGGCGCCAATACATTGTACAATATTTTGCGATATTAAAATGGAGTGGGGTGATAAAGAGACCGAATCGCTGTGATTGCATTACACAAAGTTGGTATGGAGCCAAATGCAATTTTTAAAACTCTCCATACGCTTGGTATTAGTCAAATGTTTGTGTACCGGGCTATTAATAGGTACAATGAGACCTCCTCTGTTTGTGACAGAAAAAGATCTGGCCGTCCACGTAGTGTTCGTACGAAAAAGGTGGTCAAAGCAGTAAGGGAAAGAATTCGAAGAAATCCTGTCCGAAAGCAAAAGATTTTATCTCGGGAGATGAAGATAGCACCCAGAACCATGTCGCGTATTTTAAAAGATGACTTAGGACTTGCAGCCTATAAGAGACGTACTGGTCATTTTTTAACTGACAATTTAAAAAAGAATAGGGTGGTAAAATCGAAACAACTACTGAAGCGGTACGCAAAGGGAGGTCACAGAAAAATTTTGTTTACGGATGAGAAAATCTTTACAATTGAGCAACATTTTAACAAACAAAATGACCGTATTTATGCTCAAAGCTCTAAGGAAGCTTCGCAATTAGTCGACAGAGTGCAACGTGGGCATTATCCGACTTCAGTGATGGTTTGGTGGGGTGTTAGCTATGAAGGAGTGACTGAGCCATATTTTTGTGAAAAAGGTATCAAAACATCGGCACAAGTGTATCAAAATACCATTCTTGAGAAGGTAATTAAGCCCCTTAACAACACCATGTTCAATAACCAAGTATGGTCCTTCCAACAAGACTCGGCGCCAGGTCATAAAGGTCGGTCCATAAAGCTTGGTTGGAAGTGAACGTTTCGGACTTCATCAGAGCTGAAGACTGGCCGTCGTCTAGTCCTGATCTTAATCCGCTGGATTATGATTTATGGTCAGTTTTAGAGAGTATGACTTGCTCTAAACGCCATGATAATTTGGAGTCCCTAAAACAATCCATACGATTGGCAGTGAAGAATTTTCTCATGGAAAGAGTGCGTGCTTCTATTGATAACTGGCCTCAACGTTTAAAGGACTGTATTGCAGCCAATGGAGACCACTTCGAATAAGCTTTTATATTTTAAATTGTTTTATATTTATGTATTAAACTAACACACTGTAAAAGTAATAAATATTATTTGCAATAAAAAAATTTTTTTTTTCTTCGTGACAATATTTATGGAGAGACTAGGTACTTAGATAAATATTTAGATAATAAAATATAAATAGACAAATGGTTTGTTAATTGATTGACTGCTAGTTTTTTAAAATGCCGGGAATTAAGCAAGTACTTAACTATTTTGCTCCTGCAACACCTGATTAACAACACAGAGCCGTTAAATATAAAAAAACACAATTTAATACATAATATTTTTATTTTGATACCTATCTGTAATTTTGACCGAAATAAACCTGGAAACTGGTAGATTTTACATACGTTTATTAATATTCCGTAGTAATCAAAATAGCAGTTGTTCTGACTTACTCTGGCTGACGTTCCTATACCTATTTACAAACAAAATACTTTAAAAACAGGATGAAACTTAACCCACATCGTACTTTAATTCATAGTAAGTACACAATGAATTAACAATAGTATTATTGTTAATTCATTCAAATACATTCATTCAATTACATCAGGTACAATCATCATCATATTCCTACGTTGTTTCGTTGGTAATTCAAGCGTAAATAAAAATAAAACCGGACTAGTGCAAGTCAGACTCGCCCACCGAGGGTACCGTACAAACTAGTAGATAAAAGGGGGAAATCATATATATTTTTTTTATATTTTCCTTCTTGTACCGAAAAATATACGTCGTAAAAATATTTAAAAACCTGTTTTAGCTTATGCTAATGAAGCTCTTTCATATAATACCCCACATGATATGGTTAAAGAACTTTAAAATTTGGACCCTCATTCCTTGCATAAAGACACAATTTTTTTGTGATTAAATTAAAAATGTCCAATTTTCGTTTTTTTTTCTATATGTGTACTCTAACACAATGCTTCTCGCCAAATTTCATAGTTCTAGGTCAACGGAAAGTACCCCATAGGTTTTGATTCCCTTGTGAGTGTCGAAATTTGCGTTTTTAACGACATATTCGGCTGTAACTTTTTGTTACGATAACTGAGAAATTGTATTTTTCTTTCTGGAGCTAGAGACTATGGATCTGCATATGGTTATATGGTTTTAATTTCAACACCATACCTTTACGCGTTCCCGAGATAATAAAGGTCTTGCCACCCGGACAGACGGACAACAAAGTGATCCTATAAGGGTACCGTTTTTATTCTTTTGAAGTACGGAACCCTAAAAAAAGTAATATTAAAATTTTATTAATACTTACCTATATTGCGCATACATATATTGCTAAATTTCCATCTCTGTATTTGCCAACTCAGTATCCATAAATAAGAAAAATATTCATAATCTCCAAACCCCAAATGTTACGACTCAGTGCAATAAATATTGCATACAATTGCTCTACAACATGTTATTTGCTAACTCAAAATCCCCCGCTACAGCCCCTGTTTCTCGTAATATTGCCATAATCTCTTCATATAACTGTCTTCGTAAACGCAACCTTAAAGTCAAACAATAAAGTAACTTTTAGAAGTCGCAGACATTTCGTGCTATGGCAACCCTAGATTTATGTTGCTTATTACATTTTATACGCGTGAAATGAACACGTAAAGAAAATGCAATTTTCTGCCTTATTTATTGCAGCGTAAAAACTATTTGGCTCCGAATCGAACCCTTTTGTCGTTTAAAATCGTAAATTATGTGCTTAGGCTTTCAGTTGGCGACGAATTGGTTTTTGTTTCTCTCGTGTAGAGTTGTTGACAGTGGAATTGAATCTCGTGATGTATTACGTGGGTTGCCAGTTATTTGCATTACATCCAAAAAAATAATACTAACATGTAGCACTTGTGATAAATTGATATCTCTTTGAAAAAAAAAGGCTTGGATAAGTTTGTATAATGTTTTAGTATCACAAACCATAATATTAAGTATGGGCCCAATTTGTAACCGTCTTCGAAGAGGTGGTTCTTTCTGCTGTCTTTTTATCCGACTTCACAAAGGAGGAGGTTCTCAATTCGAATGTATGTTTATTACTTTGCCAATTATTGATTGAATTGATTTTGTTGATTGTCTTTTGAAGATCACATGCTCTGATCACAAGCTTAACATATTTTGTCAACTTCTGGCTGACACGTAATGACACTTGCGGAAAGAAGACAGAGAACCTAAGACGTTGGTTAAGTAACTGACTTAAAGTTAAGTAACGTTTTTCGGTAAGGCTAGTTGCTATGTCAAAAAAATAACGATAAAGTAGATATCAAGAATAGAATAGAATAGAATAGAATAAAAATCATTTATTGATTAACTGATACATTTACAATGTTGTATTGCGAAGATGTTGATGCAATAAAGTTACTATCAGTTTACCCTCATCGGGCATTCAATATTATATCATTTAAAATAATTTTACAAATAAAATTAATCACAATCGTTATACTTTTAAGTAGAATAATCTTAATTATGGTATCAAATCTATCCTTATAATGTAAAAATAATCATCGTTAGAATGTCAAATTAATTAATCTGGTTGTCAATATCGAATAAGTACAAAATAAATTATTACGTGCGAATGTCAAACATATAGAGATATCATTATCATTAGTTATATAATTTACTTAATAATGTCATTTCAGACGACTTATCTCTATTAATATATTCATTCAAATCATAAAATACATTGTTCATTAACCAGTTTTTAAGTTTGGATTTAAATTGATTGTTAAAAGTAATATCAGTTATTGACTTTGGCAACAGATTATAAATCTTAATGGCACTGATGTAGTTACCCTGATTAAAAATTCTACATTTGGAGCGTGGTTGAAAAAGATAGTCATTTCCTCTCATAGTATTGTTTCGTAATCGCACATCAGATTTCTTTTTAAATAAGCAAATATTGTTTCTTACAAAAAGGCATATTTCCAAAATATAGATGCCAGTTAGGGTTAAAAACTGTTTTTCTCTAAATAGTTCTCTTAAACTATCATCGTAGTTTTTACTATATATTATTCTTAAGCACCTTTTTTGAAGAGTAAAAGTTTGTTTCACGTTCACAGAATTTCCCCAAAAAATTATACCATAAGTTAGCAAGGGATATATATTACCAAAATATGCATTTCTCGCCACTTCGATGGAAGCAACATCTATTAACACTGAAAGAGCGTAGCAGTGACTGGAAATTTTGTTATTAATATTTATTATATGAGACTTCCAGTTTAGATTTGCGTCCAAAGATACGCCAAGAAAATCTGTCTGATTAACTTCTGTAATAGTAGATCCTGCGACGTTAATGTCTAAGTTAACTGGAGTAGCATTGTAATTTCGAAATTGCATTATTTTAGTTTTACTAATATTAGTTTGAAGATTCAGAGTGTTTAACCAGTTTATCACGGTTTCAAGTGTTGTATTAATATCTTCAGCGTAGTTAACATTATTAGGTGTGTTTTTTACAAATAATATGGTGAATATGATGAGTACCGCAGTAGGTATAATAAAGTTCATTTGAACGTTTGCGACAGTGTTGCAAGAACTACCGGTCGAGCCCCATGAAGTTATTAGGGCCCCTATCTCAGCCATCGACGTGCAGATGCTGCTCTTTACGTAGTGATGTGATACTGTATTACTTGAATACACAGAAACTTATCGATACCGTCGTAAACAAGTAATTTTATATAAAAAAAATAAAAATATCTGTAAATACATAGGTACGATTTGTTCAAGTGAGCATTGAATGATTAAGAATAAAATAATTCTTGTTATAAATCACTTATTGACAAATTTTATGTAGTCCATAAAAGCACACACGTAGAATAAACGTAGAACACAAAAATATACGTAGAATATGACACACAGTAAATTAAGATAATTTCACAATGACATCTCGTAAATAAATATTGTAATATAGATTAGTATTTACTATATACTATATTGGTATAATACGGATTTAATATATATACAAACATAAATATACTCGAAAATCTATTACTTTTGCTTTGTGCGGTCGTTTTAAAAATATTAAACTTATACCTATCACTGAAGTGAAGACACTTCATTATGAAATAGCCCATAAAATTTTATCGATATCAATAAATTCTACCATCACTACTGACTACATGCCTAATCTGTTCTGCTCTATCTCTGGGTCATAGGCCAACAGATACCGTTAGCTCCCCGGCAAACAACTTTGAATTCTATCAATCAAGGAATTAGATTTATTATTCCCTGTCAGCACATTTTAAAAGAACTCCATGTAACTCGACCTATATCCAGTGATGGATGGATTCAACCCCTAGTTATCGGTGGTTCGATATTTAATTTTCTGCCGTATCACGGTGCCATACGGTTTACTATTTCATGTATACCTTAACGTTTCTCGGTTTTATTAAACTTTAGATTTTTTATTTTTGCATGGTGTTACTAGCTCACGGGCTTTTCGCCCATTTCGCCACACAAGGTATTAGTGCTCCACTTTTTGATTGCATTTTGCATGTTTTTATTTTATTCAAGAACTGTAAAGGTGTAGGCACGCTTATAAGTGCTACTTTAGTATAACTGTGGAAATTGAGGAATGATTGAATACAGCAGTCGTTTTGTTTTTAAGCTTCGATATACAGAAAATACTTTATTTTTTTCATTTCTTCGTGTAGGATTATGGCATCACACGTTTTGTGCATTTACCAGTATTACTGCGCTTTTCCCTTTGCTTCACCCGCGTGATGAAAAACGGTAATTATGGTAGAATGTAACCTACATTGTCCATTCATGTCCGTTTCCAGGTTCCTAGCTATTATCTGAATTCCGTAACATTCGGTTCAGCCGTTTAGCCGTGAAAAAGTAACAAACAGAGAGAGAGAGAGAGAGAGATTTTCTTTCGTTTTTGTAATATATTAATTAAGAATACGATTGACTCTCATTATATCCGGATTTTTCTGGAATTTTCAATCTGAAACGTAGTAATAAGTACTTGCATATTGATTGGCGGTTGAATAACTGACACAGGTGTGGCAGCTCATGAAGTAGATTTTGGAAAAGTAGTAGTTGTAGAGAATAAGACGGTTATGTTAACAAATTTTATTTATTTATTAAGTTCACCTACACTGTACACATCCATCCATACATTGTCAATAAAAATATTATAAACATAATTTAGTTTAAAAAACTAAAAAAAAACAACTTCAAAATACGCAATTCGTTTACTTGGGTGACATTTTACCAGTTAGTTAAAAAAAACACGGTTTTGAACCGATTTTCATAAAATTTATATGATGAATTTATATCTTTGACCTACCAAACAAAAAAGAATGATCAAAATCAGTCACAAATTGGCGAAGTAATAGGTGAATAAACATACAAAAAAAAACAGTCGAATTAAGAACCGCCTCCTTCTTTTTGGAAGTTGGTTAAAAATAGAAGTTAACACACGTTACACGTTCACATTGTTAACATTGTTGGTAACAAATTGAAAATGTGCCTTTAAAATGTATTAAAAAAAAGGTTAAATAATAAAATATTATAAAACTTAATAATTCACATAACTTCGCGTAAAGAAAGGTCTCAAGTTGTAAGCAAGTCGACGCTCGTTAATCCCACTTCTGACAATCAAATTACCAGCATCGTTTACAAATATTGGTGGAATAATTCAAGCGTCGACATTCATCCGGCTTCCGGCCAACTGTCGGGTGTTTCCTTACATTTTTCCGGTTTTTTCCGGTCCGTCGCGTCCGGTCAGCCGGACAATTAGTCCGTTTTCCCACTCCCCCTTGCATAACAACGTCCTTAACGACTTATTTTAAGAGGAGTATTGTTTTTGAGATAAATTGTGAGAGGACATTTTCTTTTTTGTTTGCCCTCTCGCGAAACTGAGTGTAAATGGGCGCGAGGGAATGATTTGACTTGTTTTGTACGATTCATTATCTTTTGTTTGTTCGTTTTAATTATTCTTTTGTAGATAGTTAAATATTTATTATTTATATTCTGAAATACATTTGTTAGAATCTTGTTTGCCCGAATCTGTTTCACAGAACTGCCTGATTCGAGATGTGTATTTGACTAGAGTTTCGGATTCCGTTAGCCTTCCGTTTCATTTACCCGAACAGTTATTTGGTTAGGTTTTTTTTTTTTTTTTTTTTTTTATTTATATATGTTTGCCAAGGTCCCTAGTATAAGTTCTAGGATTAAACTACTTATTCACTACTACTTATATAATATTTTATATTACAGTTCTTCTTTATCTAGTTACTTATAAGATTTACTTACATCTTTACATCACATTTTCAATTTACTTACATTTATATCTATTTTACATTTATTTCTTCCTATCTATTTGGTTAGGTTAGGTTGGGTTTCTGTTTTATTATTATGTATTATTTACGAAGGTTCGGTTATTAGATGATGATTATTAGGTTTGTTAGATTTTTTTATTATACACTTAAACTTTTGTATTAGAAAGATTCGGTTATCAGACAAGTTGCAACTCAAGTGAGCATTCGAGATTTTGTTAGTATCTATTGAAAAAATATAGATTTCGTTTTCAGGGAAATGATATTCATTAGCAGAAACTAAAACAGGTTTTTAAATGTTTTTACGATGTATGTTTTTCGGTTTATGAAGGAAAATGTAAAAAAAACATATATGATTTCCCCCTTTTATCTACTAGTTTGTACGGAACCCTCGGTGGGCGAGTCTGACTTGCACTTGTCCGGTTTTTTTTGTTCCCCTCTTTGTGGGTCGAGTTAAAAATACGTAATTCGTTTAATTGGATTGATGACATATTTTTCCAATTATTTTGTTGTAAAAGCCAAAAATTAAAGACGAACAAACATACAAAAAACTACAGTCGTATTGAGAACTTCCTCCTTTTTGGAAGTCGGTTAAACAAGTAGAACAAGTCTAAGATACTCAGGACTTAAACAAACACGGATCTAATGACAATATTATTGGAGTTAATAACATAAGTATGTATACGATTTAATCACTCGATTATTACTATCCTACTGGGTGATCGGGTAAAAAAACTAATAAATTTTGGAATGAAGAACGAATCGTATACTGTATAACTTGTTTTAAGCTAAGTAAAAATATTACTGATTTAACATTCTTTTGACACTCTAACAGAAACATACAATATTAATCTCCAACTTTTTCACTTAAAAACGTCGAGTCGTACAAAAAACCAGCCACAAATAAACATTTAGCTGTCAAAGCAGACTGTTTACTTTATATTTAGAAGCTTAAGGGGCGTTAGTAGATGTTTTAATGGACCGCATTCAAACGGGCAAGACGGATGTGGCTTAAAAACGATAGATAAAAAAAAACATTTAAAAAGTAAAAATGTGGTGGGAGATATACGATGTTTATTGAATCTGGATGTAAAAGTTGCTAGATCATTCCTTTTTAGGGTTTTGATAGTAAACATGAAACGCTTTTAGTTTCGCTATGTCCGTCCGTCTGTCTGTCTGTTCGCGGTTTTGATCAAAGACTATTAGCACTAGAAAGCAGTAATTTGGCATCAATATGCATTTTAGTTATGCCGAGAAAGTTGTAGCATAAAATTTTGAGTTAGTAGTATCTCTCAACACAGAAAGGAAATATCAAAAATATACTATTAAAAGTTGACGTTCGTACAAAAACAAAACTACTGGCTTACGAACTCGACAGACAACTCGCATAGTGTAAACAAACCTAAGTGTTAGTCATAATAATGTATCGTAGAGCTATCTTTGTCCAGCGTGAGTTATCTTTTGTTTGTTTTAACGCATTCTTCCACTTATGGTTAGAATAGCTGGCGTCTGTGTGCTTTTATGCATCTAAGATAATAATTAAATTAAAATATTTATTATTCTTACCCAGTTAGGAAATCGGCGTGCCTGAGAGTAATATTTTTGAGGTACGGAACCCTAAAAAACGACTTCAAAGTACGTAATTCGCTTACTTGGACATATTTTTCTAATTATTTTGTTATAAAAACTAAAATACTGAAACGATTTTGGTAAAAATGTCTACGGTACCACCTGGGATGTACCTTTTCAAACAAAAAATGAAATTCTTAAATCGGCCCAGGAGTCTTCGAGTAATCGGGAAACAAAAAAAAAAGGTTCCAACGAATTGAGAACCTCAACCTTTTTGGAATTAGGTTAAAAATGCCGCAATATGGCGTAGCTTCATCATATTTGTGTTCAAGGTGTGAATTGTACAAAAATCGTATACATTTCTCACAAAGCTAAACCATACGAAACCGCATCCACTTTTCCCCTACCCCACATTAACCGCACGTCCTAACCGAAACCCTGTAATTTGTACGCCGATACCGACAATCAGTAAGACCATTTCACGCTTTTATATTCTATGGTATAAAGAAAACAATTGAATATTTCGCTTTGAAGTAAATTTAAACCCTTATTACATATTTCATTTACTCTTGATTATATTTTTTTGTTTCTTTCTGTAAGAAATGAAACAAGTTCCATAGAAATGCCAAATGGTGTGGATATATATTTATATTTTCCTTCATAAACCGAAAAATAATACATCGTAAAAATATTGAAAACCTGTTTTTATTTATGCTAATGAAGCTCTTTCATATGATACCCCACATGATACGGTTAATTCACTTTAAAATTTGGGCCCTCATTCCTTGCTACTATTTTTTTGTGATTAAATTAAAAATGGCCAGTTTTCGGATTTTCTCCTATATGTGTACTCTAACACAATGCTTCTTGCCAAATTTCATAGTTCTAGGTCAACGGGAAGTACTCCATAGGTTTTGATTCCCTTGTGAGTGTCGAAATGTGCGTTTTTTACGACATATTCGGCTATAACTTTTTTTTACAAAAACTTAGAAATTTTATTTTTCTTTCTGCAGCAAGATACTATGGATTTGCGTATATGGTTTTAATTTCAACTCGATACCTTCACGCATTCCCGAGATAAAGGTCTTGACACCCGGACAGACGGACAACAAAGTGATCCTTTAAGGGTTCCGTTTTTTTCCTTTTGAGCTACGGAACCCTAAAAAACAGTAATGCTGTGTTGCCACTTGTAAATATCGTTAATAAGTAGGACGTAAAAATAATCATCACAATAGTAGAACTTCAAACGAAGTATAATTTTATTCAAAATTAGGTATATATACCTATACGAAATTTAGGCGACTTTCATACATACAATTTTAAACTCTAGCGTATCTACTCCACATGTACTCCTCATTCTTTAAAAGTGTGGTTTACAACAACACGGAAACTGCGTCAACATACGCTCAGGAATTTCATATCCTCTTTTGACATGCAAATTCTTTTTCTAACATTAAATTTAATACATTCTGTGATATACATGGTGTTTCGTAAAACGCGCGCTCGTAAATGCCTACGAGGCTTAAGTCATGGTTGTTTTTCGCTTAAGTACTTTGGTTATGTATGGCGCTTACACCAGAAGACTTTTGATATTAAAATTGTCAAGTGATATTATTGTTTGGTACAGATATTATAAATATGGCTACACACGGGGTTTATATGTAGCCAGAATCAGCAAAATAAATTATTTATTATTTATAACAAAAAATAACAAAGTTTTGACGAAGTGTGAATCGTTGGTATTTTTATCAAGCTTCGACGCAAAAGAGTATTGTAAGTTTAACATCTGTTTGCGTGCATATTTTTTTTATTCGAAAATAGCCTTGCGCATGACCGTCAATTCACCTGGTGTTAAGCGACAATTACGATGTACGATGGAGCACGCTTGCCTAGAAGAAACCTATTCACTCGCGATTTGAAGATTATATATTATCTATTACCCATTCAGGAAGCGCATTCCACATTTTGGCGGTACGCACAATGAAAGTGGAGCCAAAGCGTTTCGTACGAGTTTTCGGAATATTAACCATGTAACGATGTGCTGTCCTTAATATCAAAATGTCCTTAATATCCCTGTTTAGTTATAACAAAGAAACTAAATGATGAGCTAATGCACTTATATTTTATCCGACAGTAGAAGGAAGGTAAACTTTTTAGGATTAATGTATATTTCTATGTTACATCCTACAGTCCCAACGGTTTGACCGATATTGATTTATGCAAGATGCCATTAGGTACATTAGTCTTTACTTCTCTATCGTCATAGAATAATAAAAAAATGTATTTATTATAACGACTCTCCACATACTTTTTCGCGAAAATCGTTATTGTGTAGTTGGGTATTCTGTTTTTTTATCGCGTATTTTAATGACGTCAGTATTTAAAAACTATTGGGGTATTTTGATAATTTTAATAAAGATACCTACTTGTAAATGTTACCGTTGTGTGAGAGCATCCTGTATCAAAGTGTTTACCTCTAAGGGCGGTTCTGGTTTCAATGTAAAAGGCGCTCGTACGTGTCCGTAAATCCATATTGGATTTTACATATTTAAATGGCGCAATAAATATGTTACGAAGTTATTACTGGCAACCCCTTGTGTTACGTTTTTGCTGAAATCATTATGAGAGAAGAGAGTTGGATAATATTTTATGAATTTTAGATTGAAATTATATTTGATGCATACGGCTGTATTCGCTGTCTAAAATTCTTGAGTTTTTTTTTATATAGATGTACGTACAGTGCGTTCATATAAATTTATATTACGTCATCATCATCCCAACCACTAGAAGTCCACTGGACAAAGGCCTCCTCCACGGATTTTGCAAGCGTATCAAGATCAGCCTACCTGCGTACGAGACGGTTCCACCCAATAACTTTTTGGAGCCATCGACAATCAGATCTGTATGCTATGCGCCTTACCCAATACTACTTGCAACTTGCTAATCCGCTGTGCTGTCGGGTGACTTTCGTTCGTCTACTTATCTCTTCATTTTTATTCCAGAGAGAGAGAGTCCGATTGACATCTCAATAGCTCGTATTTATCTCTGTAATATACCCATAGATAAAGTTTTTTTTTTGTGATTCATCTTTCTAATATATATCTCTAGGTAATATTGGCTAGCCTGATCAATGTATCAGTGTTGCTAAGACTATTTTTCAGTGGTTCTCATGATTTCGTACCCGTCCGTCTCGACATCTAACTTATTGTCTATTTTACGATTTCTGTAATAATGCTGATTTTCTACCAATGCCACATTCACACCTTCTGCAGTTCTTTTCGCTTTTTTTTTTATACATCATAGATCTACGATTGACCACCAATTCGGGGATGAAGTGCCTTGATTTGGAGATAAACCATTTTCAGATCCAAATGTTTTTAGTGCCATGTAGTAGTAGGATTAGTAGAAGCTAGAAGAGCCAAAAAAACTCGCAAAATATTTACCTGTCGAGTGTCAATAATCAATAAAAAAAAAATTGCTCTGCGCTTTGTGTATTCTTATTTCTGACAGTGTCAAGTTGAAGTCTAGTCCAGCATCACTCATGGAGGCAGTAACTAAATCAGACTGCGCATCTTGACTTGTCTCCGGGGCTCTGGACATCTAGTGTGGAATAATTGGAGGACGCCGCTGTGGTACAAGCAGGCACGGTGCACTGTAAAACAGAATACACACTTATGACAAATGCTGATAAGAATTTTTTTTTATAGGAATTCAATATAAAACCATCCCTATGCAAAAATATACTTTTATTCTTTATATATTATATAATTTTACTACTATATATATATATATATTACTATAGATATTATTTTTGTTGCTTTATGGTAGAGATATAATTCATAAATGCAGCGTCTGATGACAAATAAAATAATTATTGTGAAACATATAAAACGAGGATCTTTGAGGTTGTCTTCGTCATGTTTTTTTTACAGAATAGATAGAAAAGGTTTTTCGCTGATATTTAGACAAATATTGACTATGAAATTTTTATGTGATTTATTAATGACTATGCTTGTCTCTAGTTATTTTTTTCGAATTTTTAATTTACAATTTATAATGAAACTTAAAAAGAAAACAAAAAATACAAGCCTAGCCAAATAAGTTCCAATGACCTAAAAATACATCGCCTGCAAAAATTAAAACACCTGTTGTAGCCATTATTAGTAGAACTAGCTTTCAAGTTAGCGTAGGTGAATGAAAGCTGAACACATTTTGGTCTTATACACGCATTTTTTTTAATATTAATCTATCCTTGGAGTTTGGTTGCTGAACTATCTCCTAGCCACTTGGCTCCCTTTCGGTTGCAAAATTAATTGCGTTTTTAAATAAAAACATAAAATAAGTAGTTTCCATAGTAAAATTAATTGCGTTTGTTTTTAAAATGTTTTTGTGGATACCTTTAATACTGAATGTAGGTTACATACCAAGGTAAAGCTGGGTTAGCCCACTTATGTTGACAACTACATAGTGCCTTGGGACGCTACGTGTGTTAGGCACAAGAGGCTCTAATGAAATTCTCACTAGGTTACCTGCAATTATTTTTAATAATATTAGTGTCTACATACATGTTAGGTACTTATTGGGTTAGGCAGGAACAAAGTAATATTGTTTTTAAATTAGATAAAAGCCTGTAATACACTGGCAATGTAAAACAGGAAATATAACGATATTTGTTTTACGATACAAAAAAAATTATGTTTCAAAATAATTAAACAAAAACAAAAAAAAAAAAAAAGTTATTATAATAGTAATCAGTATCTGTACTCTAATAAATTGATGTGCGACTAGAACTTGACTGTGATTTGACTTCAACTGTGTGAGTAAGACTATTGATGTTAAACGAAGAGTATTATTTTTATTTGCCGTAAAACAAAAAAAAAGAAAAGGCGTTAAGGACTTAGTATCCAGTTGCCGTAAAACCCAACAAACAAAATTGTGTTCCACCCATATTTCAGTATACATCTGTCTAATGTTTTCCGTCACCAACCACCAGCTCATTTCTCACTTTGATGTGAGTATGAAAGCACGCAGATGAAGTCATGAAATTAACTCATCTTGAAAGCATCAAGAAAATTAGTAAAATTAGAATTCTAATTCGTAATTAGAAATTAAGCATTCGACGAGAAGTCGAGCTGAGACAAGGAGTCACGTTCTGGACCGCGGCTCTGTGGGCCACTAATTCGGGAGGTACTCGTAAGTAATAGCATTTAAAAGAACAGCTGTACCCGCTTGGGTTTTCTTTGCGTTCTTACATTTTTTATATAATATATCAAAATATACAATCTTGCTGATTTTGAACTATTTTTAGGAACTGATTTCAATATTTTTGTGATTGATGTAGTTTTTTTAAATATGTTCAATAGATTAGTTGTGGGTAGCACTGTCGCGTCTTGTTTTAGTACTTTTGATTAATCTTTCCATTTAGCTTAAAAATAACAAGACCTCGTTTATGTAGTTGGTAGTGTTTATTCGGGGCAATGAAATTTCAAATATAATAAACTGAATAGGAAGATTAGTCAAAAGTACCTACTAGGCCAGATTTTCACGTCACAGCGCTCCCTACAAATCTTTAAAAATGATTAAACATTTAAAAACAACATTGAATTTGTTGCCTTAAAATAGTTCAGTTTCGAATAAAAATATCAATTAAATACCTAAGAAATTACTTTACTTACCCTATTGCGTTAAATCACGTTGCGTCAGGGAGCTTTTTCACTCAAAATGGAGTCAAAAGGATTGATATTGAGGTATTTATTCAATCAGCATATAAGAAAGAAAATGATCGGACCAGACCCAAAGTTACCTAAATCGCTTAAAAGCGTATCTTTTGGCCCACCATATCCGTTATTATGCAAACCACTCATAATTGCGTTAAATGTCGAGGGAGCTACTTGGCTCAAAGTGATGTCCATAATATTATCCTGGTATTGTATTGTACAAACCTTGTAAGAAAGAAGATTTGACCGAGCCTTTAGTTATCAAAATCTCGTAACGTATCTCCCCAATCCTGTGGCCCGACATATCCCGCGATTATGCAAACCGCTCATAATTGCGTTAAACGTTGGGGGAGCCATTTCGCTCAAAATGTGTTTGACGTGTAATTTCATTATTTTATTGCGGTACAATTGAATTACTTGACACTCCGGCGAGTTTTCGCGCCAATTTGATTATGCGAACTTTTTACGCCAGCTTTTTTAATTCGATCTCGCGAATTTCAGGTTAGGTTCTGTGGGGTACTAATCTGGTTAAAACTGGCAACACTGACGTTACATTTGCATCTCTTTTGTTGAATTTCGCGTGAAAAATTGTTGGCAGTGTTTTTGTCAGTGCCTACCAACCTCTAGTAAGTTCACATATATGTTGGCATTTGCATATTATTTAGATTTTTTAATCTCTCTAGCTAGATATGTATTTAACTGTGGTGCTCATAATCAAAATGCCATAATGTTAAAAATTGTTCTCAAACATCTAGGGCGTTACCGAAAAACGTTACTTAACTTTAACCATCGGCATCGTCTTAAATTCTCTGTCTTTTTTCCGCAAGTGTCATTACATGTCACAGAGAAGTTGACAAAATATGTTAAGCAATGCTTAAAGTTAAGTAACGTTTTTCGGTAAGGCTGCTAGATTTAGATCCGAATTCAGTATACTAACACCCCCACCTCCAGGTTTAAGTTTATTAATAGAACCTAATCCGACGAAAACCAAAACGAAATTGTGAAAAATGTAGTAGGTATTCTAGAAATCATGACATAATTAATGCGTTTCGACATGTGCGACATATTATATAGTGTACTGGGCCCGAAGAGCTAAAAAATCGTGAGTAATGTACAGAATAATCGTGAAATAACGGCAACACTCTACACTACTCAGGTTAGCCAACATTTAAACTAGAGGTAAAATAAATATGAACGAATACGAATATTACCCCATAGACAAAAAAATACATCGCTTGTCTATGATTCTAATTTGTCTTACGAAATGACTAGTTCAAAAACGAAGTCACTTGTAAAAAATTTGATTACTTGACTCTTGGATTAATATTCAAATCTTGTAAAGCCAAATTAATCAAGCTACAGAAATCAAATTATATTCAAGCAAGCGTAGCATACAATCTCGATTCATTTGGTCCACAGCCAGCCACAGCAAGTTTTCAATAAGCACAAAGTTTGTTTTTAATACGTTTTTGAACGGTAAGGAAGCGGTTAGTTTTTATTACGCTGTAAAACTAACTTGGCAACACTTTAAAATGTTCTACAGTGTACACTGTTGTTTTAATACATCGTAATCGAAGAATGGACGTTTTACAAGCTTTTATTGTAGTTTAAAACCTTTTTACTTAAGTTACTTTATGTTAGTTTACTGCGCTACAAAGAGGTAAGGTACTGATCATTGGCTTATTAAAATACAAAATGTGCTAAATGGTAAAAGCAAATGGCGTCTGAGCTGTCGTCAGGCCTGCCCACCCAAGTTAAAAAAAAAAACAAAAGTAACCTCAAACAGTAGCTTTGAACTGGGGGTTACGCAAATTTTTTTATAGAGATGTAAAGTTGGCTCGTGCTCTGCATCTGCAATTCATAGTGGGATACAAAAGTTCGAATGAGCCTACTTTGAATTGTGATATTTTTAACAGACGTTTCAACTTTTCTATTTATCTCTTAGTTGTAGAAAAAGCAAGATAAAAACGGGCGCGAGCCAACTTTGCATCGCTATAAGAGATGATCGTAACCCCCCAGCACTTCCAGTAACACAAAAAAAAAGTTTACTGTTGAAACAAACTTATTATACTTCATTAGAGCTGCAATAATACAAACTTACTTAACTTCGTCTAAAACCGTGTCTTCTTTCTCCTACTTTTTTTAAATACAAAGAACAGCCAAGCAGACGTCTAGTCTGATTGTAATATAAATAATCATTATAGTTTAAAAACCAGAAACAACCGACTTCAAAATACGTAATTTTTTAAACTTAGATATTTTTCTTGTTGAAACTTGAATGTCATATTCTTGCCGTGATTTTGTGTTGAAAACCAAGCTAATATAGCAATAATATGGGATCAATTTGAAAGTATATATATATATATATATATATCCTTTCAAATAGAAAAAACTAATGTTTAAAAAATTACGGTTCGGTTCATAAATGACGGAGTAATGAGGTAGCGAACAAAAAAATACCAGTGAATTGAAAATTTTGTTTTCAGAGTCGGCTAAAACTTTTGTCAGTAAAAAAAAACAAACTGTCTCGCTTCCAAATCATCAAGAAATGAAACGTGAAATCTTAACTCTTCCACATAATTAAGGCACCTCCACTATTTGTGTCTAATTTGATAACCGTAGGAGAGACGGTATTTCTGTCAAAATACGACCGACATGTTTACAGCCGATCTCCGGCTAACGAGGTGAAAGACGACGGAATTAGTCGGGGATGAGGTGAGTGGGCACGATTTCATTTAAGGCGCTGTAGACAATAAATCGTCTGTCTCACTCGAGAAACATATTTGATGAGATAAAATTACTGAATATAAAAATTGAGTATGGCAAAAAAGTAGAGAACTTGCATTATACAAGTATAAGTTTACAAAACTCTAAAATCCTTGACTAAAAAAAATACTGAACCGATATTGATATTGCTAAGAACACTCGATTAAATCCTCAATCAAATCACATGCAAATTATGAAGTAGAAAATAAAAATCATGTATAATATAAGATTTAATTTTGACATTAGAAATATTATGACAGTTAAATTACCACGGTTTACTGTCTGAGCTGCCATTTAAGGTGAAGTTAATAGCTACAAAAAAACAAAGATTTTTGATACTTTACATGTAGAAAACACTAATATTGTTATTATACAACAACAATAATAATCAATAATGTTCGAATAACAATAATTTGCAATAATATTAAAGTTTAATTTCTGGTGAATAAATTAATGTTGATTTTGGCAATGCTCTTATCTAGGAAATCTATCAATTTTGCTGCAACTGTTACTGTTTATTGGCTTGTATGTTGAAGCCGCTGTACAATTTATTCAGATCAAGCAACACAGAAGCTGCATATGTCAAACAAATTAGCACATCGAAATCGTAGGCGCATTAGGGTTGTCGCGCACATGCAAGCAATGGCGTCACGTCGTATCTCGCTGGTCACGCGCCATCGCGTGCCGTGTGCCAGGGCTGCCACCTAACGAGTTTATTAACGTTTGTTAAGTAAATTGTGTAGAAAACGGTGTTACAATGTTTCCAATCGGTTGATAAGTTAATAAGCGTGGCGTGAATGTCAACATGCTGTAGGAAATGGCTATTGCACTCCGTTTTACAGCATTACTTTATGGGCATTGTAAAAGAATTGGAACGCAGGAAATGAGCCTAGATTGTAATAATTTTTGAAATAAAATGTAAATAAATTTTAGAAAAGATACATAACATGACACATTAAATGTGACAAAAGGTAGCGAACTTCACATAATTATATGTTCATTCGATAATATTAAGTTCTCTTAGACATGCAGGTTTCTCACGATGTTTTCTTTGACGTGTTAAGTTTACGCTTAGCAGTGAATTAGTTTATAAAATTGTATACCGAAAAAAATTATTGCATCTCTTTTTTTACAAAAATAACGTTCAATTTAAGATAATACTTTCTTAGGTTTAGGTTTTCGCTAAATTCCGTTTAGTAATTTAATTACTTTTAACAGATCTACGCGAATATATACCTATTTCAAAATTACTCTTACGCTTGTTTGAAGTAAACTAAGTATACGCAATAAGTTTGTTAAAAGTTGTTTAATTGGTCCGGCTTTTTGAATACATCTTTTAGATTCGCACATTGGAAAAAAAAGTAATATAATAAGTATTCACACAACACATGAATAAATAACTCATAATCAATCTAACGATGGGGCCGAAAGGTTCTCGAGTGGAGACCACGCACCGGCAAGCGCAGCGTAGGAAGACCAGCCACGAGATGGGCAGATGACCTCATACAAGTGGCGGGAAGACACTGGATGCAAGCCGCTTCCAATCGGGGTTTTTGGAAATCCATGAGGGAGGCCTATCTCCAGCAGTGGACTTCTTCTGGCTGAGATGATGATCATGATGAATCAATCTACAATTGTGCCAACCCTAATCGACCGAAGTGCGTCTATCTCAGAACGGAGATCGCTCATTTGTGCTCCCAAATTGATCCTGGCGACCGCAGCCGGAGGCGGTGGCTAGCTAATTGACCGCACGCGCCGCGTCGCACCGTGCTGGTAGTGGCAACCCTGCTGGGAGATTATGTATCTATATGTGTGTTGCTACGAATATCTCATAGGTTTGAGTTACGTATCTAGTATTGCTTCCTCAATTTTCGTTTTGATGACAAGTAAACTTATTAGACTTTACGCGACTGCTTAATAAGCAGGATAATGTTTTTCGTGTGTGTTTGTATATTCATCTGTCCCCACATAACTTCTAAACTAGTTATTGTAATTAAATGAAATGAGGTTTCGTTAGAAGCGTCTTGATCTCGGCTAATTGTAGAGTATGTGACGTCTCACTAAATTCAATATGGCGCTCACAATGTGACAGAAAGTCCGAGGAAAAGTCATAAGTAAGTTTTTTGAAAGGCACGCTGACTTTGGGTATCTAATATTAAAGATTTGATTAATTTGATGATCGGGTCCCATGCAGGTGCAGGTGACACTTACCAGCGATCTTCTCTATTGAAGTTCGAGTACTTTTAAATTCAAATTCACTTACTTAAAGCCTATTTCTATTTTCTTCGAAAAATCTAAAAAAAACAGCAACTCTTAGTGCTTGATACTTTTCTCGTGCATATTCACAACAGTAAGTAATCCGAGAATCTTTTTTTTTTTCATTGTAGCGGACATGTGACGAATTCAGTAATCAACAGCAAGAGTCATTTAGTCACAGTTTAAATGTCTCTCCATGATGACAAACTGTCAAAACAGTGTAATTATTTTGACACGTGACATTTATGTCAACATTAATCATCGTAAAATGAAAAAAGTGTTGAAAGTGAGAACTGACAACCATAAAATTAGTATATATTACTTAATACGAAACAGATGTCATAGTAGTTTATTGTGAATTAAACATGCAAGCCACTTCCATTAGGTCTTTTTGGAAATATAGGGGAGGCCTATGTCCAGCAGTGGATTTCTTGTGACTGAGATGATGATGATGATGAAACTTGACATAAACAATGTCGGTAGCAGAACCCCAAGAATCTTACTGACCATTTTACTGACGAAACACTGTCCTAGTCGTGGATTATTTCACTCCTTTTATAAACACACCCAGACTACAATAATATATCTAATACATAAATATGTTGTGTAAAGGCGTAATTACTGTTATTCTAATATCTACGTAAGTGTAGGTTGAAATACACGTAAACAAGCTAGACAAAGGGCGACATTATCTCTCGAACGGTGACTCTACTCAAATTTCTCTAACAGGCACAGGCTCTCAAATAAAGAGTAAGTACCTACTTACCTAAGTATATTTTTAACATGCTTTTATTAGCTTCACCTGTATGCATGTTTGTTTGTAACCGATTCCATTGGACTTGATTTTGACCCACTTCAAACGATCAGATTTCATTCAAACTTTGTAGACTTATCGAGGACCGATGACAATACAATAATTTGAAGCGTGTTTTTAGTTTTTTAAACTGTAATTATTTGTATAAACCTGCGTGTAATGAATGAGATATGCAAAGTGTTTGTTTATTAGTACTTATTATGAGGAACTTACTTATAAAAAAAAACAATATTATTGCGATCTAAGTAGTATTTATTAAAAAATATATAGCGAATACCAAACGGTTGAAACTATTATTATGACATTTGGTACAGAGATAGCTGAGAACCCGGAGACGGAAATTGGCTATATTTTATGATCATCATCACCGTTCCCCATCACCTTTTTTTATCACCACGCGGGTGAAACCGTGGACAATATTTTATGTGTAAAGTTTGAGCACCAGTGTACAAAATCGTATAATTAACCCTCGAGACCGAATCTTATCACGATAGTGCTTCGAAAATGTCGCAATGTCAAACTGTCAGTGTGATATGAACTGACTCGAGAGGAGCGCGCCAGAGATGTTTAGCAAATATTACTTGCTTATTGTATTTGTATAACATTTACTTTTAGGGGAGTTGGAGGGGAGGACGCAGTCTTCACTTCCAGACGACCTTTACCAGGCAAATCTTGAAACGTCAAGTTTTAAAAATATTTTATATCCCAAAGAATATAGTGTATAAATCGTTGTTAAATCCATTAGACATTAGGATGTAAAATACACCAAAGAGAATAGAACTGTATATAAAAGACACCATGACAGGTGAAATCTGTACACATTTTCTCAGCTGTTACTATTCCACTGCAGGGTAAAGGTTTTTTTTTGTTATTTTTTTTTTAAATAATCTTTTTAAGAATATTTGTCGTTGCCGACTATTTCGTTCCGATGAGTCAATATCAATACATGCCTTACCACTAAAGCCACTAGTACAATATTTTTATACAATAAATATACTATAATTGATACAGTAAATAATACGTTTGTGAGGCCCCTAGCAGATAAGAGCAACAATGTTACTTCTATGTACCAGGCGCCCCACCCATAAAGGTAAAGGCTTGTCTTCCTTCTTTCCAATTTTCTCGGTTAAGAGCTTTAGTCCAGCCGCTACAGTGGGAGTCAAGCTCATCTCGCCATCGTTTTTGTGCCTGCCCAGGGGTCTTGTGATGTTTGGTACCCAAAAAGTTGTTGTTGCACATGATGCCCATCATTACATTGCAATATTTACTGTGGTTTTATTTATTTTGAGTTCGGAACAGTATCATTAAACGCTTGATTGGCTTAAGCAAAAAATACTGTACGACAGTTTGGACCGTCTCACGTGACACCTCTGTTACAGATCGGGATAGTGCGGATTCAAGTCCCGTCGGATGTGTGTAATTTTTAACTGTTTATTTTTTAGTATCATGCGATAACGGTGTGTAGTAATGACTATACAATGTAGTGAATAACTGAGATAGTTTAAAAATGTGTAATCGTTTTCCTAAAAGATTCGTAGTCAAAACGACTGCTGATTAATTAATTTGACGACTAATCATTCGGGAAAAAGGCATAAATCTTCGGATAAATAATAAGTCTAAATTTCTACTTTTGGCAATGAAATAATGAGCTAGTTTAAATTTACATTCATATTTCAGTCAATCAATGTCTCTTGCACAGACAAAAAAATTCTAAAACTCTTTTTGCCTTTATCGGTAGGTATCTGTTTTCCGCTTGCGAAATGCGCCTTAGAATCGGACTTTTCACTCCCATGGGAGTGAAAAGTCCGATTCTGGAGGAAAGAATCTATGGTCTAGAGGATCTAGACCATAGATTATAGATAGCTAGATAGCTTAGCCATAGATAGCTAGCGTGGATCTAGAGGAAAGAATCTATGGTCTATGATGGTTAAATCATATAGCTACAGATTCATTTAATTACAATACTATTATTAGAATTCAATTTTCAATCCGCAGCTCAACGGAATCATACCTAAAATAATATTAGTGTTGGGATTAAATTAAATTGGCTCTCTCCAATATCCCAGGTACATTTTGGATTGATAAACGGAGAAATCTGTAGTTTCTGAAATAGCACCGATAACACGCCCTATTGTCATTCTACGGATTATCTTATACGGTGATAATATACCTCAGAAAATCAATGGATTGGTTAAACTAGCGCTGATATTAATGAAAATGCAAACTACCTACTAAGTAAAACTTATCTGAACCAACGCATAAGCGTTGCCATTCAACATGGCAGTGCTGCATTATGGGTACGCTGCCAACTGGTAGTGGGTTTGAGCAATCGGATTATCTTTAGGCCTTTATCGATCCGGGGTAATTTAGTTGTTTTTTGTGTAGTAGTTTATTAGTTATGTGTGTTTTGTATTGTTTTGTTGTAGTTAATAAAGGCATTTCCCTAGTTTAAATAAAAATCTACAATCTGGGTATCTTCAAACGAAAAGTGGATGGTGCAAGTGTAGGTCTAGACAAGTGTGTTCCATCTTAGATCACTGATTAGACAAATTCAAACCTGAATCCATAAAAAAAAACAAGTAACTCCTAATGTACGAATGAAATATTGCAACTCTCGTTTAATATGTGTTTTATATGGAGAAATTGAAGTTGATTGTTCAGTTTTTTTAAACTATACACTTAATTGTTTAATTACACATCTGGCAACATTAACTATGTTGTAGGTACCTAAAAATAAATTATTCACATAAAAATAACCACAAAAATATCATCAATTCCTTGCAAGAGCCACACAAGTAGCACCAGCCCAGGAGCAATTTCTCATGATTTTATTGCAAAAATAAAATCCCCCAGATTCGAATAAATAAAAAGAAACCCGAGCAATCATCGCGGGAATCGACGGAATTGGGTATAAGACGCAATTACACCAAGTGGTTGTAAAAAAGCGTAGAATCAAGTTTGCAACCTTGTATCTACGCATTGTCAATAGGGATGTCAGCGTTTTAAGTAAGTGAGCGAAAATAAGCAAGTCGCTGATGGAGTCTCATTATACACACACACACACACACACGCACACACACACACACACACGCACACACACACATGAACACATTCACCATCATACACTCACATCACGCATACGTATAAATATAAAATGTAAATCGATTATTGGCCTTAAACCTTATCTAATTTATTTATGTACGTTATAAAGGGCTGTAGATTTTGTTAAATAAATAAAATAAAAATAAATAAAATACTCAAACAATTATGTTTTGTATTAAAGATAGCATTACAGGGTTGCAGCCGGTACGGATGACGCGCATGGCTGCAACGTGCCTTTATTAATGCTCCATAAATCATATATATTAAATATGACCGCATACGTCCATCGCATCGCCCTCGAGATCTTTAGAATGCTAGCCTAATATGTTGTTCAATACCAAATATGTATATATGGGTATATAATATATAATAGTTCTCGTGGAATATTGAGTCCGAACTCCGACTAAATTTCAATCAGTATACGGTGGTTTCCTTCAGGGAAAGCACACGCAATCACTGTTCGCTGTCTCGCTTTACATTGACGTGTCAAGTGTCAAACGAGACTGCGAAGCGAACAGTTTTTGGCTTGCAAATTCTTTCAGTACTCCCTAATCTGGTCAAATCGACTTGCTCTTTTGCGACCTCAACGAAAGATCTTGAGTATCTCAACTATATACGCTAATGATGTATCATACGTAGATAGGTTTTCCCCGGCTCTGCGTGGCAAGCCTCAAATAAGGTAATCGTCCGACACGTAGGGCAACGCTGTTAGACGCGTGTCGTGACTTGTGAACCGTGACAATGTTATCCTGTGCGTTTAGAAAGTGCAACGCCAAGATATATAAGGCCAAGATACTATAAGGCCTTAAAGATGTGGTCTTACCCTCGAAAGTGGTGAGAAATGAGATTCGCCATGCTTTTACTTCATATTCAATGAGTATAACCTCTCTATAGATAAAAACTCATTGATATAGGCACGCTTTCAGAACCAATCCCCATTTCAAGCCAGTGTTGCTATCTTCAACATCTAATATCATGTAAAATGCGAAAAGCTTGACATCCATAAAATATAACACGCACCATGTATGCGAACCCACATCCCCATATCCCCATATTCGCTTCACCAAAACGGCACACCGTTTCTGAATTTACTTAACACTCCGCTAGACAGTAAAGGGGTCGTAAAATCGGGTATAAAACTGTCGTTGAGCTGGTTTTATAGCGGCAGACGAGCACGTACTGCTCGAAGGTGGATATGGAAAAGACGTGGATTTCGGGAGTTAAGGGTTTAACCTGAACGCACTCTGCAGTTTAGGCATACTAATACTAGATGTGCATACGAACTGCTGCCTCTCTTGAATCTTGATTGGACACTTTACCTCGTGCCAGAAGAGGCAAGACATAGACGATAGAACGAGATACACCATGTCTGTACTATACTGTATGTATTCAGTGTCTATGTCCAGGTATATATATATAACACGCACACACATACATGTATGAAATTATAGTCCTGTCATCCGACAAACGATAGGGCGAGCGCGGGGAGCGGGTGAGGAACCTGGGATTAGCGGGAGGCGGAGAGTGTCCATTCTGTATGTAATATTATTAATGTCTTCTGTGCTGTAAGTTAATAGTAGGCATTTAGCGCCTGTGCAAGCTAATTTATGCTTTATTACATACTAGACAAAGTCGCTATTTAAATTATTGTTTGCGGATTGAATTTTCTTTACTACTTTCTGTACTATTAGGTATTCTGTGGTTTAACTGGAAATTGCTCTGGCTGGTGTGCGAACTGCGGCGAGAACGCCGCACCTCACTCAGTGGCTTACTAGTGTAGTGAGTGCTTTCTCCGTTTTGCTAGCGAGAAAACACACCATATATGCAACTCTGCGTTGCAAGTACCAATCGTATCGTATAATCGTAGATAAACAATGTAATTATTTTTCCAGCGCTGTGACGCTGTTTTGTTTTTTTCTACCAAAAAATGTGACAATAATTTTGTACGTAAGTACATGCAGCTCAATGGGTATATTATAATCTGGGGGCACGGCCGTGCCCCCGCCATGTGAACGAGCGGGTGCGTACGGCCGGGACTATCTTTTATCGAAGAGATTCGTCGGATACATTGTTACATATTCACACACTAATAAAATAAACTAAAACGTTTACAGATAAAGCTTCTAAAGATTTTTACAATATCCCATCGCTTCTTGCTCACGGTAAATTTTTACTAGACAAGCTTTGAGTAGTAAAAGCATGCGTTACTTTTTATAGTTATTTGTGATGTCTACAAAACCAATGTAGACTTTCATTAAAGATAAACTACTTCTGATAAGCATTTTCACTCAGTAAACTTTGACTATCGTTCCACTCTACTGTCAATATAGAGACATACCTAAGTTAATCTTTGTCTTGGTACATATTATAATCACTTCCAAATTGTGTATTTTATGGTTTTGTTTGTTATTTTTACCTTCGAACCAAAAAGAGGGGTGTTATAAATTTGACATGTGTATCTGTGTGTGGCATCGTAGCTCCCAAACGGATGGACTGATTTTGATTTTGTTTTTTTTTTTAAAGGTGTATTAGTCGGAAGTTTCTTAGCTATGTTTCATCAAAATCGGTTCAGCCATTTTTTTTTGTCGGGGGTTTCTGAGTTTTCTAAACTTATTACTACTATACTACTACTACTACTACTACTTATTACTACTTATTACTTTGTTTTTTTTTTACTTTATTATTTTTTTATTTTTTTACTAGATTTATTGAAAAGAATACGCTTTTATAACATTTCTCAGAAAAAAAAATACACTCAACTTAGAGAATTATATTATTTATTACTATTAAAAAATATATAGTCTATGACACTCAGGGAGTGAAGACGTATATAACGACTCCTCGCACATCAAAATGGGTCAAGCAGTTTAGCCCGTAGAAACATACATACACTCGCAAAACATAACCATCCTTCTTGCGCAGTCAGGTAAAAATAGTAAGACGCAGAACGCAGCCTGCTTAAATTTTTTATAGTCTACAAGATACGAAATCTCGTAGTTTGAAGATAGCCGTTTTATTTTCTTCGCATATGGTAATGTTTTTACAACTTATGTTATTCGTTTACGACGATATAAAAGATCCGTGCTCTGAAACTTCGAAGACTTGTTTATGCTTTCATATTGGTTAAGTACTGAGTGAACTGAGATAAATGCCTAGACTTTTGACTTCTTTACTTGCTTTCGAGATGTTATTTTCTTTGTTTTGCGTCTGTTTCAGGCTTTTAAGATTTTGCGTTAGTGAAAACGAAATTTTATTTGAGTATAAGTGTAATCTTAAAATCATATTGTTATAATGTTTTTACCCGTTGGGAGGTTAATGGTTTTCTTGTGGCTGTATAATATGTTTCTATTTTGATTTATGAGGTATTATTAGATTTGTCGATACCTCTGAAAAGTTAATATTTTGATGTCAGTTGGTTATTTAACATAACCAACTGACATCAAAATATTAACTTTTTTGACCGAGCGAACAAAGCGAATAAAATATCTTCATCAACTAGCATTTTTTTTCTCTCTTTCCTATCCGGATGTTTCAAACGAAACTTGGTAATTTGGTATGTATACAAGTTTTACAAAAATTTTTTTCTGTGTAGAGATTTCTGATTAAGGGGGATCGATTGATTTTTGATTATTTTCCCCCCAAAAAGGAGAAGTTAACTGTGACACCATTCACTATTTTGACAAAATTTGCTATATATTGCGATATAAGTATAAATTTCGAGTGAATAGGGTTCTAAGCGCTCCATCGTAGACTACGACGTCGATTCAGGTGAATCAGCGGTCAAGCGCAAATCTATCACTAAAACAACAAAACAAAACGACCTCATATTACAAAACCTTCATTAAACAAAAGACTTCAATCTCAGTCGAATCACAAAAACTTTAAATTCGGAGAATTATACAAATCTATCAATGTCAGTTCTTAGCTTAAAGTTTCCAACTATGAATAATTCACCGAGCAAAAAGCGACCTTAACACCTCAACTTAAAGGGTATATAATTTTAAATCAGTATATATAGCAAACTGGGGTCGTGGTATGGAAAACGGAGGTGTCCAAGTAATTACGTATTTTTGTGGGTTTCCGAATAAGTTATTTCGTGTATAGAAGCTACCGTGAAAAATGTTTAAATGCGCATTTGGATGTGTTATGCAACAAAATGTTAGTCTCATACACATAATGATTTTAACTGACTTCAAAAAGAAGGAGGTTCTCAATTAGACTGTATTTTTTTTGTAATTTTGTTATAATTGCGTAACAAAATTACAAAAAAAATACAGTCTAATTTCGCCTATTTTTTTAATAGGCAAGTGCTTTTATTAACTAGGTACAACAAAACAATATAGGTACAAACTATACATACATACATACTTAACTAACTAAGATACTACACAAAAAGCAAATCGAAACTTCGCCAATTTTTTGTTTTGTTTGGTATACTTGTTGCGTCGATATCTATAAGTAAACAAACTATATGATTTTTCATAACCTTTTTATATAGTGGGGTAAATTTGGCTTAGTTTTAAAACACTATTATTATTAACGGGATATTTACCGTGGTTCGCGTTCGTGGTTTGGTGGTGTTTTAATGAATGACCGTGATTGCTTAAAAAAAAGTTTGGCTTAGTTTTGTATTAAATAAAATGCAAAAATAACTTATTACCATAATTAAATCTCTTTCTAAATTGATCCGCAAACACCAAAGCATTGTAGCCTTTTTTTCGTTTTGGGGCCACACGGTTGGTCCATTTAGCCACCGCAAACAAGTAACCAAAAAATCATCGTGACCTGCCGTATTAATACATCGTATGTTCACATTACATTAGATAAAAAAATCCAGTAAGTGCCTGTGAGGATCGTGAACCTTATTACTGACCATTTAAGAAATGAATTCCAAGAAGATGAGTTCAGAAAATGGAATGAAACGTCTGTTATCTGTCAGTCCAGTAGCTTCTAGACTGTCATTCAACTGTCAGCTTAATTTTGGTCAGTTATCAAGCCTTATAAATAAATGTCCTACTCTATTATTAGGAAATAATGACCTGGTGTTTTTTTTTTCTAAAATCTTCACAGATAGATAAAATAAGTTTACTAACCGGCTTCAAACGGAGACTCTCCATTTTGGTTTTCTCACAGAGCCAACTGCCCAAAGACGGTTATGTTTTTTGAGTGTAAGTATGTATAGGTACGATTTTTATAAGTGTTTTATAAGTGTTTTAATAAATGACCGTGTTATTTTAAAAACTTTTTACTTACTTATGTTTATAATTACCCTGTAGCCATTTAAAACTGCTTGGTCGATTTTGATGCGAGGTGTCGTTAGATTCGTCTTCACTCCCTGAGTCATATAAGCTATATTTTTTTTTTTATAATAATAATACGACTCTCGCAAAAAAGTGATTTTACGCATACTTTCTCACAAAAAAACGTGCACTCAACAGCGTATCAAGCGTAACGAAATCGTAAGTTAAACTGCAAATACCACTTTTCTGCAGTTGGGTATTTTGTTTTTCTTATACTTAATATATAGATATTTGTACTTAGTCTGGCCATAAATACTGTTACAGTTAAAAATAAGAAAGATATTACATTTGAATTTGGAATCTGTCATTTTTATACGATTGTTCATTGAGTTTTCTAATTTTAGCGCCAATACATTGTACAATATTTTGCGATATTAAAATGGAGTGGGGTGATAAAGAGAACCGAATCGCTGTGATTGCATTACACAAAGTTGGTATGGAGCCAAATGCAATTTGTAAAACTCTCCATACGCTTGGTATTAGTCAAATGTTTGTGTACCGGGCTATTAATAGGTACAATGAGACCTCCTCTGTTTGTGACAGAAAAAGATCTGGCCGTCCACGTAGTGTTCGTACGAAAAAGGTGGTCAAAGCAGTAAGGGAAAGAATTCGAAGAAATCCTGTCCGAAAGCAAAAGATTTTATCTCGGGAGATGAAGATAGCACCCAGAACCATGTCGCGTATTTTAAAAGATGACTTAGGACTTGCAGCCTATAAGAGACGCACTGGTCATTTTTTAACTGATAATTTAAAAAAGAATAGGGTGGTAAAATCGAAACAACTACTGAAGCGGTACGCAAAGGGAGGTCACAGAAAAATTTTGTTTACGGATGAGAAAATCTTTACAATTGAGCAACATTTTAGCAAACAAAATGACCGTATTTATGCTCAAAGCTCTAAGGAAGCTTCCCAATTAGTCGACAGAGTGCAACGTGGGCATTATCCGACTTCAGTGATGGTTTGGTGGGGTGTTAGCTATGAAGGAGTGACTGAGCCATATTTTTGTGAAAAAGGTATCAAAACATCGGCACAAGTGTATCAAAATACCATTCTTGAGAAGGTAGTTAAGCCCCTTAACAACATTATGTTCAATAACCAAGTCCTGGTCCTTCCAACAAGACTCGGCGCCAGGTCATAAAGCTCGGTCCACGCAGTCTTGGTTGGAAGTGAACGTTTCGGACTTCATCAGAGCTGAAGACTGGCCGTCGTCTAGTCCTGATCTTAATCCGCTGGATTATGATTTATGGTCAGTTTTAGAGAGTATGGCTTGCTCTAAACGCCATGATAATTTGGAGTCCCTAAAACAATCCATACGATTGGCAGTGAAGAATTTTCCCATGGAAAGAGTGCGTGCTTCTATTGATAACTGGCCTCAACGTTTAAAGGACTGTATTGCAGCCAATGGAGACCACTTCGAATAAGCTTTTATATTTTAAATTGTTTTATATTTATGTATTAAACTAACACACTGTAAAAGTAATAAATATTATTTGCAATAAATTTTTTTTTTTTTCTTCGTGACAATATTTATGGCAAGACTAGGTATATTACACATACCTTCAACTCTCGAAAACAAAAATTGATCTTTATCGTAGCTTAAATGGACTTTTCAGTGTTAAATAAGTCATTTTATAAGAATTATTCCAAAAAGCTCATTTAACACATTTTATATATCGATGTCTCACATACTTTCTTGCTAAAATGTACACAATCAACATCATATCATGCGTAACGCAAGCGTTAGTTATACGTGCTAAGCGAAAAGCTTTAAGCAATCGAGTTTTTTTTAAATTTTGATACTTGTTTCGGATCATGTTATGTGATTGTAATTTTTTTCCAACAAGAATGACTTTTTTTAATGCATGATATATCTATGATTGACCACCAACTCGCCTGATGTTAAGCGACGTTGTAGCCGAGCCGAGTCTATTCACTCTAGCCTTGAAAATTTCAACTTAAGTATGTGTGTATGTGTATGTCTGTACATATAAATCCAAGAGTGGGTACGACAAACAAACACAACCTCTTAATTTATATTGTTTATTTCCTTGCTCCATATTGCATGTAGTGACCAGAGGACGTAATTATGACCGCTACCTCCGCGACTAATGCCTGATGTTGCTATTAGTACAGGAGCTAATGACCAGTTTTTTTTACAATTTGAATGTTATTAGACGGAAATGAGTAATCCAAAGTGTGGCAGGTAAGTTTGCGTTTACATGGTTTTGTTTGATTTTGATTAAAGCTGGGTCCACACCAATGATTGTTGATTGATGATAATCATCGTCATAGAGATGATTACACACACGTCTAAATTCAATTAAGTTTGCTAGAGAGATGGTAATTTGTTACCAAATGTCAACTGAAGTAACTAACTCACTGTACTCTACATTTTAGGACGTAAATTATTGAATACACTTTAGAAACATTTGGAGTAAAGAAAATGGACAAATACGTTAAAACATTCAGCAAAAAATTAATTTGATAAACAAATTTTCATACTGTAGGTATATGTTGTATTGTACTTCTTAAATTCCAATCAAAAATAAAAACTACTAGAATCCGTTCTTTGAGTGGCAAGTTTTAAGTTTAGAAAAATCAAAAAAACCCGGACAAAAAAAAAACAGCTGACTGAACTGATATTGATGAAACATACCTAAGAACATTCGACACAATCCTCTTTTAAACAAAAAAAAACTAAATCAAAATCGGTTCATCCATTTCCGAGCTACGATGCCACAGACAGATACACATGTCAAACTTATAACACCCCTCTTTTTGGGCCGTACGTCAATCAGTTTTTTAATGCGTTTGACCACAACTCGCCTGTGAGAAAGCGACTACGTGGTCGCAGATGAAGCACGCAGACACATCGGATGACTTGAGGTCAAATACCATCCGCCTTACCGAAAAACGGTACTTTGATCAACGTCTCAAATTCTGTCTTCTTTCCGCAAGTGTCATTACGTATCAGCGAGAAGTTGACAAAATATGTCCACACGACAGAAGTGAAAACTCATCCAGGCGACGTTAATAATACGAAATAGCAGTGACGCGTTGACTATATCTCTCTCGCTTCCTTAGTCGACTCGAGTCGACTTTACCGGAACGAGCGTTACATAGGCGAGCGTGACGGTTCAGTCTCATTCAACACAAAATAAAGAGCTCAGCGCGCCTGAAGAAGTTATCACTTCAAAAATTACATGGCATTCTTTACAGTACCTATAACTTTACTCATTCTTTATTCAATATCTTTATTTAGGGTTCAGTGGCATCAAACTTGAATGAGAAATAGCATGGGTGTGGCCGTCTCGGAATAAATGGCGTCCCATCACACCAAAAATCAAAATTACTGAACACTTTACCGGTAATATCGATTTTATCTATTCACCGTATCTAGGGTTCCGTAAGACGCGAGGGAAAACGAGTTATTTTTAAACTATTCGAGATGAATACTTCTTTGTATTTTATTTTTGTTCGAAATACATAATGTATGTACGGGACAAGGAGCTTAACGTAACGGGACAATGAGTCATCCTTTTTCGTGCATACAGCCGGCGTTCATCAATTTATTAGACGTTGTCACGTGAAAAAATATTATTAAAGTGTATTTTTCATGGCGAAACCGCAAAACGAAAGAAGAGGAAGCTATTCGTCTGATCACAATTTAAGTGTCTTAACGTAGTTGTTACATTTTAAATGACTAATTATTTATTTTAGATATAATTAAGTCTCAATTTCAAAAACATATGTCCGGAACCATTGTTTCAACAAAGGTTCGCACCTATCCCAAAAATTCGAGTCAAAAACCGCGCTATCTTAAGAATCCATCTTTCCTTAATAAGCTTCGCCGTAATCTATATGTAATGGGTTCACATGTGCCGTAATTATGCCCGGGATACAGCGTTTGACCATATCTCATGGTACACTGACTATGGTGCGGGTTAAGGTAAGAGAGGTAGCGACAAACTTAGTTTATTATATACAAAAAAGTTAATAATAATAATCATAGAATATAATGTAACCTGAGTTACAGTGACAATTAAGCATAAAGAAGTAAAGTTGCCTAATTAAACATTTTAGTCACTAAGTGCCTAAAGTGCCCTAAATTCCGCTCCTGTAGCCTTCTCAATAGGTAGCACTGTGTCTCGAAATCTAGTGTCTTTCGTTCATAAAAATGTATACAGTGTGTGTTTGTAGAAATGGTATAATTAATTAGTAGTAATTAGCGGAGTTCCATAATTCTTTTATGGAAGCTCTGAAATGTAAAACTCATACTAGTTATTCAACTTTTCGAATTAAATGGAATTCATTTAATTTATTTTTGTGTAATTTACTTCAAGGTAGTATTTATAGTATGTAGTATTTATAGTCTGTTACAGCGCTAAAAAGAATGGATGTCAAAGAGCGACTATATGTATTATTTTATTTCACAATGTTTTTACACTTCTTTCATCACTTAAAACTTAAAAATTGTATTTGAATGTATTTTTTACTAGTGTTCAATAGAAATAACAAAAGTAGCTATCGACAAACCAAATTAATAATTTCGTTCTCGTAGTAGGGAAGGGCCAGAGCATGACAAAATAGTGCGTCAATATAACCAGCACATATAAGTTTTAATATATACTTAGAAGTCACATTGTGGCATGTATGTGTTGGCTAGAGTACTGAATCAATATTTTGGACATCTTCATTTGTTTCGTAATTTTTAGACTCGTTTTTAGCCCGAATACAGTTAATCTAGCATATTGTACATCAATGGATACAAATACAATGTGCTTTTTGTGTAGTAGTTTAGTTAGTTGAGTTTGTATATTGTTGTGTTGTAGTTAATAAAAACAAAAAAAAAAAAAAAAAGGCTTTATTTGGTATAATTTATGTCTATATTTGGTCTAATTACGAAACTGTTTCGGATGCCATTGGCATCTCTAATGTTCATAAGAACATCTATGAGTGATACAACAGAATAAATCGCTCCCTCCTATAACTTAATTTCGCATTTAAGGCGGGGTCAGAACATCCAGTGGGCGTCTTCCTATACCGGTTAGATTAGATTTCTACAAATTAGTTTTTATCTAATTGTATTTTTAACTTATCAAATTCCGTTTTGGAATTCATACCTACTTTAATTGTGTCCGCTTTTTTTATGGAAATTAAAGCTTTTTTATAATGGGATTTTATGAATAAAACCTTTATATGATAGATTAACACCTGTCGCTTAATTATTTTGAATATGCTTTAGGAGATCAGAAGGGATTATAATTATAGCTTTTCAGTTTTTTTTTCTACCTGTTTATATTATAAGTTGCCAGTTAAGGTATAGTCGTACGATTTATTGCAAATTATCATTAGCAGATTTAAATAAACTAGTATAAAATGTTGTTGTTTGTAGTTTTACGGCAACTCGGTACTATTACCTAATGTCTCATTTTTATCCGACTGCTCAAGAAGGAGGATAATAGCTTTCGGGTGTATGTATGTATGTATATAAGTTTATATGTGCGTATGTGCTTGAATATATGCAAATACATATACAAATAATTTATTGGTAAAATGTCATTTACAGGTCAATTAATAAAAAAATATGCACAATGAAAGATATAATATTGGTAAGTACAATAAGTACCTATGTATAAATTGTCTTGAATAAATTTATTGACATTGTATATATGTATATTCTTCTGCAGCCGAAACAGCTTGAATTTTTGAGCTCAAAAAAAAACTTCGATGTGAGAGATGTCGTTAGATTCGTCTTTATATTAATTTCCAAGTATCATAAGCTAGACTTTTTAACCGATTTCCAAAAAGGTAGAGGTTCCCAATTCGACTATGGTTATTTTTTTGTAGTTGTACTCCGCCAATTATTTTTTGATTTTGATGATTCTTTTTATCATCATCATCATCATCTCAGCCATAAGAAGTCCAATGCTGGACATAGGCCTCCCCCATGGATTTCCAAAAAGGACCGATCGGAAGCGGCTTGCTCTTTTAATGTTTGGTAGGTAATACCTCAGAGGCGATCCCATATAAATTTTGTCAAAATCAGTTTAGTACAATTTTTATAACAAAATAACTGGAAACTTTCATCCGTGCAAACGAAATTGCGTATTTTGAAGTCGGTTGCTTCACTTTTTTAAGCTATAATTATTTACAGTAGTAATTATAATTATTTACATTAATTATTTATTTACATTAACAGTAATTATTTACATAGATTCCATTGAAAAATATGTAGCCCTCGTGGCGTAGCTTGACTAGGTTAGGTGTTCCCGAACGATCACCAAAGTTAAGCAACGAACGGACCGGTCAGTCTTCGGATGGGTGACCATGAGCGGCATTTCTTTCTGAGCGCTACCGTGGCTCGGATGACACTAAAAAATTGTAGGTCCCGGTTGTTTGTTCAGCAATTGTCAAGCCAAGTCAGAGTCCTTTCGGCGGCTTAATAACTCTGACAATAGGGCTGGCCACTCAGTCTATGCGAACTTAATTACTTATTGAAAAATGTGCTAAGAAGCTCATCGTCAACGATACCCTTGTTCGATCTAACCTTCAAAGTTTGGAACATCGACGCAAAGTTGCTTGTGGTCTATCGGTTTTCTATGCCATAATCAAATGTAATAGAGCGAATTCTGTGGCCATAATATACCTAGTCTTGCCATAAATATTGTCACGAAGAAAAAAATTTTTTTTTTATTGCAAATAATATTTATTACTTTTACAGTGTGTTAGTTTAATACATAAATATAAAACAATTTAAAATATAAAAGCTTATTCGAAGTGGTCTCCATTGGCTGCAATACAGTCCTTTGAACGTTGAGGCCAGTTATCAATAGAAGCACGCACTCTTTCCATGGGAAAATTCTTCACTGCCAATCGTATGGATTGTTTTAGGGACTCCAAATTATCATAGCATTTAGAGCAAGCCATACTCTCTAAAACTGACCATAAATCATAATCCAGCGGATAAAGATCAGGACTAGACGACGGCCAGTCTTCAGCTCTGATGAAGTCCGAAACGTTCACTTCCAACCAAGACTGCGTGGACCGAGCTTTATGACCTGGCGCCGTGTCTTGTTGGAAGGACCATACTTGGTTATTGAACATGGTGTTGTTAAGGGGCTTAACTAACTTCTCAAGAATGGTATTTTGATACACTTGTGCCGATGTTTTGATACCTTTTTCACAAAAATATGGCTCAGTCACTCCTTCATAGCTAACACCCCACCAAACCATCACTGAAGTCGGATAATGCCCACGTTGCACTCTGACGACTAATTGGGAAGCTTCCTTAGAGCTTTGAGCATAAATACGGTCATTTTGTTTGCTAAAATGTTGCTCAATTGTAAAGATTTTCTCATCCGTAAACAAAATTTTTCTGTGACCTCCCTTTGCGTACCGCTTCAGTAGTTGTTTCGATTTTACCACCCTATTCTTTTTTAAATTATCAGTTAAAAAATGACCAGTGCGTCTCTTATAGGCTGCAAGTCCTAAGTCATCTTTTAAAATACGCGACATGGTTTTGGGTGCTATCTTCATCTCCCGAGATAAAATCTTTTGCTTTCGGACAGGATTTCTTCGAATTCTTTCCCTTACTGCTTTGACCACCTTTTTCGTACGAACACTACGTGGACGGCCAGATCTTTTTCTGTCACAAACAGAGGAGGTCTCATTGTACCTATTAATAGCCCGGTACACAAACCTTTGACTAATACCAAGCGTATGGAGAGTTTTAAAAATTGCATTTGGCTCCATACCAACTTTGTGTAATGCAATCACAGCGATTCGGTTCTCTTTATCACCCCACTCCATTTTAATATCGCAAAATATTGTACAATGTATTGGCGCCAAAATTAGAAAACTCAATGAACAATCGTATAAAAATGAAAGATTCCAAATTCAAATGTAATATCTTTCTTATTTTTAACTGTAACAGTATTTATGGCCAGACTAAGTATATATTGTTTAATTAAACATCTAATCCTTAATTCTACCTGTCTTACATCAAATGATTAGATACACATACAAGTAATATGAAGTAGTAAAAGAAAATACCCAACAGGAGAAAGGAAGTATCTACAATCTAACTTACGATTTCGTTACGCTTGATACACTGTTGAGTGTAAATTTTTTGTGAGAAAGTATGCGTAAAATCGCTGTAAAAGATTATAAATGCCCATTTTATAGAATGATTCCAGTAAAATTACTTGTTCATTATGAAAAAGTTTTACAAGAAATTTAAAAGAAGCTTAATAGAGACAAGTATAAGCTTAAATAATAAAATTACAGTTTAAAAAACTAAAAAACACGCTACAAATTATTGTGGTCAAAGTTCATTACAAGACTTTTCTAACAAATCCAAACACAGCTATGATACGATGTTCCATCATGAAGTTCTAGTTCATATCTTCCGGCTCCATCATCAGATCAGTTCGACAGTACCATATTATTGTATTGTCATCAGAACTACATACAGCTGCCAATTTTCATGACGCTACGATCTTTGGAAGATGGTTAAATTAGTTACCTTAGATTTCATTACATAGTTAGTTAGTTACATACAGGTCGACCTAATAAAAGCGTGTTAAAAACTCAAAAACCCGCAATAAAAATATTGGTTGTCTGTAAAGTCGGTTTACGAACGATAGTTTAACGTGACAACGTCATAACAAAACATTGATGAAATGATGATGATGTAACGGGACAATGAGTCATACTTTCTCGTGCGTGCAGCCGGCGTTCATCGATTTATTAGACGTTGTCACGTCAAAAACATGGTTGAACCGATATTGATGAAACATAGCTAGGAACACTCGATAAAATCTTCTTTCAAACAAAAAAAAAACTAGATCAAAATCAGTCCATCCGTTTGAAAGCTACGCTGCCACAGACAGACACACAGATATATATACAGATACACACGTGAAATTTATATCACCCCTCTTTTTTGGGTCGGGGGTTAAAAACAAGAATTGGCTGAATAGGCTAACAAACGACTTGCTCTTCTGATGATATGGTTGTCTATAACAAAGTAAATCTTCAATCAAACAAAACTAAATTATTTGCGTCACCAACATCAAAATAACACATATTGTCTTCATTTCAGGTAAACAATCAAAGAGACTACATACGAGCCGAGCGGTTGAAGAAAAGTCAGCTCAATTGACAGAGTAGGCCATGAGCAGAGGTGCAGTAACAAGGAATCGGGTCTGACTGGTTGATGTAAACTATCTCTCTACTGGGCGCAGGACATTCCAAAAAGCAGGAGGTTCTCAATTCGACTAGTTTTCTTTTAAACCGACTTCCAAAAAGGAGGAGGTTATCAATTCAACTGTATTTTATTTTGTTTTTTTTTTTAATGTTTGTTACGTCATAACTTTCGACTGGGTGAACCGATTTTGATGATTCTTTTTTATTTGAAAGCTGGTGCTTCCCGTGTGTGTTGGTCCAGTTCTGACAATGGCATCCATGAGAAGTCGGTTGCTACAGTTTTTAAACTATAATTATTGTATGTTTGTTTACCGATTACTCCGCCAATTGTGAATTGTTTTTTTTTTTTTTTTGTACTTCAGAAGTGGTTCCATATAATTTTTATTAAAATCGGTTCAGTACTTTGGTTTTTATAACAAAAAAACTGGAAAATGTCATCCAAGTAAACGAATCGCGTAGTTTAAAATCGTTTTTTAGGGTTCCGTACCCAAAGGGTAAAAACGGGACCCTATTACTAAGACTTCGCTGTCTGTCTGTCTGTCTGTCTGTCTGTCTGTCTGTCTCCAGACTGTATCTCATAAACCGTGATAGCTAGAAAGCTGAAATTTTCACAAATGATGTATTTCCGTTGCCGCTATAACAACAAATACAAAAAATTAAAAAAAAAAAATATTAAGGGGGGTCCCCATACAATAAACGTGTTATTTTCGTATTTTTTTGCCCAATATTAAAAACGGTAACAGGTAGACGCTTCAAATTTTCACAGAATATTTACTTGTATATTACCTTTCAAAATAAATAATTAAATAACAATAAAATAAATATGAAAGGGGGGCTCCCATACAACAAACGTAATTTTTAACAAGGAAATATTTAGAAATATATTAACTATAAAAATAAATACCTAATCTAATACATAAAAACTCACAAAATGAAAATAATCCGTGCATCTAAACGCGGTGCGAGCGCTGCGCCGCGGTGTGGTGGTGGCGCGAGCGCGAGGCGGTTGCTAAGCAACGGCCGCGCGGGTAGCGGGGGAGGTAACATCACGGAGAGAGCCATAGCCGCGCGTATTCGCGCGAGCGTCGTCATCTACCTATAAGTTTGCAATTTACTACTTGGAATTTCGTTGATTTCTCGTTATTTCATAAACAGAACTAAACTTTGTAGTATTATAGATGATAGTACGGAACCCTTCGTGCGCGAGTCTGACTCGCACTTGGCCGATTATTTTTTCAGTTTTTAGGGTTCCCTACACAAAGGGTAAACATGGGACCCTATTACTGAGACTCCGCTGTCTGTCCGTCCGTCCGTCCGTCCGTCCGTCTGTCACCAGGTTGTATCTCATGAACCGTGATAGACAGTTAAAATTTTCACATATGATGTATTTCTGTTGCCGCTATAACAACAAATACTAAAAAAAAAACAATAAAATAAATGTTTAAGGGGGCTCCCATACAACAAGCGTGATTTTTTACCGTTTTTATTGATAATGTCACGGAATCCTTCCTGCGCGAGTCCGACTCGCACCGGTTTTTTAAAAACTATATTTATCTTATCGTGTGTGAGACAAAATAAGATCGACGACGAGGACATGGGCGGCATGGGTTGCCAGAATTCACATATTATTATTTGTTTGGTTTTGGTTTAGCTATGTTTAATTAAAATCGGTTCAGCCGTTTTTGATTGTCGGGGTATTTCCAGTTTTCTAAACATATACTTGTTCCTATATTTATCCTTCCCATAGTAATCGAATTACATTTTTAGGTCCCGTTGTTTGTTTTTAAAAACAGCAATCGTGAAGCCAGGCCAGAGGCCTTTCGGCGGCTTAATAACACTAGGGCACTAGGGCTGGCCACACAGTCTATATGAAGTAACTTTAGTAAAGAGTTTGTTCTTTACACATGTCATACTCCGCGGGTGCGGTCCGGGTCGCCTAATGGCACATCAAGGTAAGGGTCCGCATCTTAGTTCACGCTGTGATCGGCTCCAATGTTCAGACGAACTATTATATGAAGAAACTTCCACTTTGTACTCAGTCAGGCTTAAAGGAGAAGATGTGGCGATCTCTCAAGATAACAACGATTAATGGTCCTGTAAGAGATCCGTCCTTTTGGGACACGGAATCCTGACAACACAAGATACAAAACAAACGTTTGAGGTTCAAATTTTTCTCCAATCTGCACATAACAAGTAATAGCTTAATAAACAAAAAAAAAAACGACTTCAAAAATGCAATTGGCTTACTTGGATAACATATTTTCCAATTATTTTTTGTTATAAAAACCAAAATACATAACCGATTTTGACAAAATTTCTATGGGACTACCTGGGAAATAAACAAAAAAAAAACAAACAAAAGAATAATTCTAATCGGTCCTGGGTAATCGGGAAACACATAAAAAATTTAAAAAAGTTTCCGACAAATTGAGAACCTCCTCCTTTTTGGAAGTCGGTTAAAAGTGGTTGTGTGAAACTGCATCGAAATATCAGAGATCAACAAAATTCAAAATATGTACATGTTAAATATCTTGAAAATAGGATTTTGATGAAACACCTAAGAACACTTTCGATCAAATCCTCAATAAAAATAGGTCTGTTTAAAAAGGGGTGTTTTAAGTTCGACGTGTGCATTTTTATATCTCTGTATCTGTGTGTCTGTCTGTGGTATCGTAGCTCTCAAACGAATGGACCTATTTTGATCTAGATTTTTTTGTTTGAAACACTATTTAATCGAGAATGTTCTTAGCTAAGTTTAATTAAAATCGGTTCAGCCGTTTTTGTTTGTCTTTTTTAGTTTTGAGAGACTTGTTCCCATATTTATTATAGATACGGACAGTTGCTCTTCTGTTAGAAGGACAATACACAAAATCTGAGAAGCTTGGAACTTGCACCAAGCCCTCAATAGAGCCGGCGGTTCTGCGGCCAGCGGGACAGTTATTGGACCGTAAGTCCAACATTGGGACTTTACGGGAATCCATTGATCCGACCTGTTGAGTATCGGACTGAGACTTGAGACTTAGAGGACCACCAGAATTACGGTACCATTAGGGTTGTAGGTATGTTATGCATCATGACATATAATAAATAAATAAATGTCTGTTAAAGAGTCCATAGTTCGACCAGCGTCTATCTCGCTCGCGCATACCCACATTTTTGAACATATAAAATGACAGCATGAAAAAAAAAACATCGTTTGTAAAAATAGAGAACAACATCATAAATATTCGACAAAAATTTCAATTTGATCCAAATTAATTTTCATAGATAAAAAACATTTTTGCCTTATTAATTTCTAAAAAATATTTTTATTTATGAAAATTAACTTGGATCAAATTGAAATTTTTGTCGAATATTTGTGATGTTGTTTTCTAGTTTTACAAACAACGATTTTTTTCTAAATTCTTGCAGTTATTTTATATCTTCAAAAATGTGGGTGATTTCATTCACTCAATTTATGTCGAAAATTCGTTAGTGCATGAGCGGGATGGCTCTATATTCACTTAACCCGTTTAATCTGCTAGTGATGTGATAGTGCGATTTAACCATCTTGAAATAAGAGACAAAGATTCCACCGCCTGTGGTCTTGGCCGGTTTCAGGGTCACTCACTGATCGTATGTCAAATTAGTTTGGTCTCCAACGGTCCTTTGAACTCGAGGATAGCAGTCCTTTAGATCTTACCCATATTAAATTTAAGGTGGTTCGGCATCTATACAAAAGTTTTTCTACCAAATATGATCGAAAAGAGTATTGTTTACAATTAATAAATAATAATAAATATGTCTTTATTGTATACCAAAATTATTATAGGAACATGTTTAAACAAATGTTAAAAATTATAATTAGCGAAACAAAAGGTACTATTAAGTGTATAGTATGAGTATTTGTAGTTAGCATAGACTTCTATAGATAAATAACCCAAGTGTATGTACCTAGCTAGCGTGTCAACATGAAGAATAAAATCACACACTTGACGCCCTAAAATGTATTTAGTTTCGAGTGATATACCTATACTTTAGATTCGATATTTTATCAACTAGTAACTAGCGTGCAAGCGATACAAGAATGGTGTATGCTAAATCACCTGACCATAAATCCTAGCAAGACAACAGTTTATCGCTTTCACTAGGCTCCGAATTCTGAAGGGACTAGAAAATCTCAAGATGTGTGGAACGGAGCTCAAACTGTCCAAAGAAGTGAAATATCTGGGCGTAACACTAGATAAGGAGCTGAATACACATGTTAATAATATATTAACAAAGGCAGTAAGAGTATTCGGCATGTGTCGAAATGCTTATGGAAAGACATGGGGCTTGAAACCGCAGATAGTGCGTTGGCTCTATGAGATGATGGTTAGGCCCATGCTGAGCTATGGAGCACAAGTATGGTGGCCCAAAGTTAGACAGGTGACATGTAGAGATGCTCTGAAGAAGCTGCAGAGAATGGCGTGCTGTGCGATTACTGGAGCATTCACTACAACACCAACAGCAGCTATGGAAACGATCCTAGGATTGCCGCCGCTGCATTTGTACATAGAAGGTGAGGCCTGTAAAGCACTGTACAGGCTGTCAACAGCTGGTCTTTGGAGTTGGCTAGCACCAAGGACAAGGCACACGCAAATGGAGACAACAAAGGAGCTTGACAGGATGCTGAATATGGGGAGTGACAAAATACTCCCGGTTTACAGCTACAAAAGGAACTATGAGATTTATGTCCCAACTAGAGAGGAATGGAAGGGGGAGTTCAAACCCTCGCAAAAGGACTACCTGGCCTGTTACACAGATGGTTCGAAAACCAAGCATGGAACAGGAGCAGGCATCTTTACTAAGGACTGGAAGCAGTGGCAGAGTATGGGACAACTGAGTACGGTCTTTCAAGCAGAAACATATGCTATAACTGTTTGTGCCAAATTGAATATTGAGAAAGGTTGTAAGAACCAAACTATTTATATTCTAACAGACAGCCAGTCAGCCCTCGCAGCTGTCGGTGCCTGCAGGATTGGCTCTGGACTGGTTTTGGATTGCGTCAACGCTCTGAATGAGTTGGGCAAACAAAATGACCTGAAGCTAGTCTGGGTGCCGGGCCATGTTGGAGTCGATGGAAACGAGATTGCTGATGAGCTGGCAAGAGAAGGTTCTAATAAACCGCTAATAGGACCAGAGCCCTTTGTAGGACTATCTCAGGGGATGGTAAGCACGGCGATAAATGATTACGTTCACAATCGACACAAGGCCGAATGGAACCAGTTGAGTGGGCTCACGCATTCCAAGGCGACCATTGGTGCTGACGGCGCCAAATGGAACAAGAGGATCTGTAAATACAGTAGAATGCAGGCAAGAATTTTGGTGGGAGCTCTGACCGGACACTATGAGAATAGGGGTCATCTCTACAAACTAAAACTTGTTGAAAGCCCCATATGTAGGACCTGCAAGGAAGAGGAGGAGTCCATGAAGCACATCATGTGTAGCTGCGACTCAATGGCAAGTAAGCGACTGGACCTCTTAGGAACTGCATACCCGGAACTGGAGGAATATAGGTATTTCGCATCAGGTGATATTCTGAAGGTAATGCAGTCCTTCTTCGGAAAACCTGGTGCGAATGAATAAAGAAAGGGGCAAGCACAAAAGGACCTAATGGCTCGAAGTGCATCCGAGAATCGGACCCCATTTATAAGATAAGATAAGTTAAGCGTGCAAGCGCGCGGATGCATTGAGTTGAATCGATTTCGCGCGGATTCGACATTCCATCAATAAATTGTTTGTGTGACATCACAGTCGATACCAAAAATGTGGCATGCGAGGATTTCACATAAATGAAGTCGCATGTGTCGCCTACTATGTCTGTGGTGGTTAGTTTTAATTTCGGTCCATATTGGTGGAAAGTCATATTTGTTAAAGGAAACATGATATTTATTACAAATTTTATTCAAACATTTTTCAAATGACATTTTGGTATTAATCTCAACTTCATTCTTCGATAAATACAATTTACCGCCAATAAAGTCCGAAATAAAAGCTAACTGCAATTATTTTAATGTGAAACTGTACACTTTTCGCCATAATTGATAAAAATAATTTTAGCTAGAAATCGAATCACCTTAAGAGCAATTCATTATTTAGATTTAGTCGTTCATAACAAAGCAGGAAAGGGTAATTTTAACACGCTTTTGTTAAAAGAAAACAAATCTTGGAAGACAAATTTAGGGAAAGTCTAATTGTTCTATAGATTTGAAATTTTGCAAATGTGTTATCGATGTCAATCCAATAATTTGTTGAAATTTTCTATAATCTCATAATTTGTTCCCATTGAGCTGATCTGATGATGCAGGCTGGAGGTGTCCTTCGGAAATCCTTCGAGTTCGGGTTCGTTTGATTTGTTTTAATGATACATGTATATTGTAAATACTTGCTTATATTTCACACTATACACTACATCTCCCATATAAAATCTATCAATCCGTTTAAGCTCCCGAATTTTTTAAATTAAAATATAATTAAATTTAAAACATTTCAAAACTACAATGTCTTTATTAAAAAGTTAGACAAATGTAAAATTTGGGGAAACAACTTTACGTTTGTCCCCCAATTTTAACACCTTCACCGCCCACTGTCCCGATTTTCACCGTAAAGGCTCGGTCGTCATGGATGCGTCCCAGTTTTTATTTACGCCGGTGTTTGCAGACGTAGAGTGCAATTCGCATTCCGATCTGTTTGTCTACTGCCGGTCCGTTATAGAGTTTTCCTTCTATAAACATTGACCGGGATATACGGTCAACGGGTTAAGCTAGGAACTTATGTCTCGAAGGGAAAATATTATTATTAACAGTTTATTTTATGTTTTTCTATGATTTTTCAATAATTTATTGATTTTGGAATGTAGGTGTCATAAGTTTTGACTTAGCGTCGGAGCTACAAAATATGATACCTTTTCGCTGCCTATAGTAGAGACTAGTTTCACAGCTCAATTGGTAGTATGTTTGCATTCTAAGCTGTAAGTTCGGGTTCGATTCCCACCCACGACAAGCACTTGTGTGATGAGCATGGATGTTTGAGCGTTTCTATGCATATAAATATGTATATAAATTGTGTTTTAGGGTGGACCCTGCATTAAAATCCTACCGCTATTAAAATTATCTTTATAAATAATACTAATTACTACAAATATTTCGATTTATACTTTGTCTAGGAAACCACGAAACAAAAAATGGGACAATTCGATCCCAATTCCGAATCATGTTTCAGAGTCCCGTTTTTTTAAATTAAAATAAAATTAGAGATTACAAAAAAACGCTTGAGTGCATAACTTAAACGCATAAATCAGCCCCGTATTAGAAACGGAGAGGAGCGGAACATAAAAAACCGGAAACGGAGCAATGGTGCAGGAATACAAACGAACTTTCAGATTTTTTCATACTTCCCTCTTTAGTTGCGAAGGTGGAACGTTTCAATAGAACGCATTCACTATTGCTGTATGAAAGGTTATTTTATTATATATATGTATTTTTTGTCAAAAAGTATTTTTTATTTACTTTCAAGCGATTGAACCGAGTAAGGAAGTATTTTTGGCGTATAATATATTTTTCCAATTTTACCAGAAATCATATTACTAGTTTGATCTATTTTGCCACCAATTTTGTTCCATTCTAATTCATGACGGTGTATAAAACATCTGAAAAAAATAATTGAGGCCTATGGTAATTATCGTTAATAGAAAAGAAAATATAATTTGCCAGTCCGTGCGTCTGTCAATCACGCTTAGCATTGGTTTCTTATTTTGTCCTTAATCTCTGGGCGTAGTAAGTAGCCATATTATTGCAATTATTATGTTCAATTGTTATTCAGAACTCGTCTATACCTTACGTGTTGATATCGCAAAGATTAATCTAGGCTCCGTTTTGTATACTAATGAGGAAAAAGTACTGAAACGACCAACGTACTCGTAAGTATGGCCATGAATATAGTTGTTAAACGGTGTCTTTTGAAGTCAAAGAGATTGTATATATTTTGAAGTGCACCTGACTAGAAATTAACTAGAGAGAGGACATATTTATATGCGAGAATGAGAAGATCCTCTTTGAGTGAAAGAGATACATTAATCGTTTCTAAAAGAGATAAATTGATTGACTATTAGAAACTTGGATTCACCCAATTATGTACATCCAGCCTGCTCTTCAAAAAAATCGCTTGTTACCATCTTAACCCACGCTATTATAGTTTTCTGTTTTGTTATAATTAATAGCTCACTAACAACTCATACTTTTACCCTCTAATACCCTCTCCCTTCCACCTAACCTTCTAACCACGGTCAAATATGGCGTTAAACCGCCCCAATTTTATACTAACCGAATAACCAATTACATTGCGCTACATATTTATTAGTTGACAAAAATTCTATATTGCTGTTTTTGACTGCCCAAAATGAGCATGAGCACAAAAATTTTAGCCTACAGTCAAGCACTACAATTATTCTGTTATACTATTAGTGTTCTTGCGCTTGATAGCCCATCGATTGCGGTCTACGATGGAGCACGCTTTCTAAAAGAAACTTATTTATTAGCAAGAACCTATTTACGAGCATGATATTTTATTTAATGCCAGGTTTAAGACTCACTCGGGGCCAGTTTATATAAAACTCTTAACTACCGGCTGCCAGTTGCCTAATTTGTTTAGACTGCCCAACTTGGATGCAGTGGTCGATGATATACTTACCGGATACGGAAAGGATACGCTCGCAACTGCGCTAGTACTTTGTAAGTCGTTTACACACTAATTTACTGATATAGAGTCGTTTAGTAATTTTCAGTAGTAGTTTTGTGGTGGACTGCTAAGCGAAGTGTTATGTTTTTCGCGCGTATATCTTGTATATTTGTTTTCTTTATTACCTCGCAACGGTAAACGGTTTGATGGACTTGGACAGTTAAGTATCATTAGATTCGTCTCAAAAACCCAAGTGTCCCTAAATAGGTGTCTTAAAAAATCTAAATACTTCTTTCTGACAATGCCTCTTTAAAATTATAAATTTACCACAAATAAGTAGTTGCCATGCATTTAGCTAGTTTCATAATTTATCTTAGATGGAGTCTTGTTTTATATACTTAACTACATAGATAGATGCCTTACCATGGAAATGCTAAGCATAGATGCTTCAGCTGTAGAATAGATGCCATAAAATAAGTCAAACACGTATTCAAATGTTTTAATTGTACTTTTTGGACGATAATATGATACGTGTAGCCGCGAAGTAAATATAAGCATATGTCATACAAAAAATACAACATTTATCTTTTGATATGCATTATCATAAAAAATTAAAAGAAATCTACTAAGTAAATCACACCTACCTGAAGACCTCATACAAGTGGCGGGAAGACGTTGGGTGCTAGCTGCTTCTAAACGGTCTTATCCATGGGGGGAGGGCTATGTCCAGCGGTGGACTTATTGTGGCTGAGATGATGAAGCATTTTTAATAGTATTTTTGATCTGCAAATAATTAAAAATATGTAAACCATCATCATCATCATCATATCAGCCACAAGAACTAAGTTTATGTAAAACATTTATTATAAGCACAATATTATATTTCTATTATTTTATAATAATGTTAACTTTCACCAACCCTTATAAAATTATCTCTAACATCGTTTTTCTTAAAAAAAAAACGTTAAAATATACTTCAACAGCAAACTCATTGACTATTCCAATAACAAGAAAATTTCTAAACAAAAACGTGAAATACATAAATAAATTTGTCCATAAACAGGGTGAAAATATGACGCATTAATAATTCGTGAAATACTCAAAAAGTCACTAAAAATAACACTTAGAACTTATAATCGGTCGCGCGCCGTCCGGCCAAGTTTAAATTAAAGTTGTCACCCTACACTGAGGGTTACTTGATGCTGTTTCGGCAAAATGTTGGACGGTTCCGTAGGAAATACGTTTTTTTCTTTGTAATATGAAATAGAGCTACGTTTGACCATTAGCTTGCCTAATAGTAAGCGACTGTGTGGCCGAGTATAGAACTCGTCGATTTTAAGTTATCTATTCACACTAGCCTTGAATTTTTCAAAATTAGTACATATATTGTATTTTTTAGCTCTCAAGAAAAAAATAAAGATGGTAAGGATTGCCCTTGTTTTATCCGACTTCCAAAAAGAAGGAGGTTATCAATTCGGTCTGTATGTTTCTTTTTTTGTATGTTTGTTCACCGATTATTCAGCAATTGGCTGAGTAATTCAGTTTTTCAGACGGTTTTTTCAGTTTTTTAAACTATAATTATTTGTGAAACTGATTGATAAGATGAGAAAGTTAGTCGGCAGTCATGTTGGCCCACTACTATATGATGATTGATCAACTGAAAAAAGTGCGGTACTTTCCACCTGACAGCAGACCTACCACAGAAAATACTTCTGCTACTAAGTACTATATATTATAATTTTTATACAGAAACGTCTACCATTGTTCGTTAGAAGAACAACAAAGATTATTTAATAAAGATTATTTATTAAAGAAAGAAGATTATTTATTAAATATTAAATTATTATAAAATAATATCAAAGGTTTTTTTTTATAGATTTTCAACAAGACACTATAAAATAAATTGATTGCATGAGTTTGTGTGATTCTCCACAAAACATTTATGAATTAACTACACCTAGTATTAGAGATTTATAACAGATACAATAAATATTTTATGTAGTATTTTTATTCAATGAAAACTTGACATTATTTTAGAATCCCAACTGCTTATTATATTTAAGTCATAACACATACTAATATGAACATTAAAATAAAAGTCTCGTAAAATAATTACTGATAAATAGGTCTTAAAACTTATTGAAGATTCATATTCTAATGTCTGTTAAAATCTTACCAGTTTACATATAAGCAGATATAATTAAATACCTATATAATAAAGGAAAATAACCACAAAAATAAAACTCCACACACAAAAATAAGTTTGCACGCCACGGAACCCCAAATTCTTCTTGAATATTCTCAGCGTCCGCGACAGAACTGATGCATACGAAATTAGGAGTTTTTGAGGGTAATTCCATTTTGAGGGTCCCATTTCCCCCCCACGGAACCCAATTTAATTGTGAACGGAAATCGACTTTTGATTGATGCGATACGGTTGCGTGCTTTTTGATTCAATTGCTATCTCGTTTCTGCGGAATGTTTACCTCATTCGTACGTGGAATAAAATGTTACTACCCGACTGCATGAGAAGGAGGGTTATGTTTTTGGAATGTTTGTATGTATGTACCTATATGTGGATATGTATGTAAGTTTTTTTTATTCGATTTTAGTCAACTCACCTGGTGTTAAGCGACAGTTACGGTCTACGATGGAGCGCGCTTGCCTAAAATAAACCTATTCACTGGCGATTTGAAGACGCTTAAATTATATCTATTCGGAAAGATCCATTCAGGAAGCGCATTCCACATTTTGGCGGTACGCACAATGAAAGTGGAGCCAAAGCGTTTAGTTCGTGTTTTCGGAATATCAACCATGTAACGATGTCGCTTTTTCGTGCTTCTTACTTTCCGATAGAAAAATGGGCATGGGGGAATGAGATCATGCAAAGCAGACGCACACTCACCGAAATGTATGCGATAAAAAACCGATAAACTGGCAACTTTGCGACGAAACGACGAAGTTGCTATGTTCAATCCTACAGACTAAATGTCTTGACCGATTTTGATGTGCGATGTGTTGTTAAATTCGTCTTTACTCGTTTTTAGGGTTCCGTACCCAAAGGGTAAAAACGGGACCCTATTACTAAGACTTCGCTGTCTGTCTGTCTGTCTGTCTGTCTGTCTGTCTGTCTCCAGGCTGTATCTCATAAACCGTGATAGCTAGAAAGCTGAAATTTTCACAAATGATGTATTTCCGTTGCCGCTATAACAACAAATACTAAAAATTAAAAAAAAAAAAATATTAAGGGGGGTCCCCATACAATAAACGTGTTTTTTTCGTATTTTTTTGCTCAATATTAAAAACGGTAACAGGTAGACGCTTCAAATTTTCACAGAATACTTACTTGTATATTACCTTTCAAAATAAATAATTAAATAACTATAAAGTAAATATTAAAGGGGGGCTCCCATACAACAAACGTAATTTTTAAGCAATTTTTACTCGATCTTAATTAACAGGTAGAAACTTGAATATTTGTAAGTAAATATTTAGAAATATATTAACTATAAAAATAAATACCTAATCTAATACATAAAAACTCACAAAATGAAAATAATCCGTGCATCTAAACGCGGTGCGAGCGTCGCGCCGCGGTGTGGTGGTGGCGCGAACGCGCGGGTAGCGGGGGAGGTAACATCACGGAGCGAACCATAGCCGCGCGTATTCGCGCGAGCGTCGTCATGCTGCCCGGATGTGTATCGAAAACCTACCTATAAGTTTGAAATTTACTACTTTGAATTTCGTTGATTTCTCGTTATTTTATAAACAGAACTAAACTTTGTAGTATTATAGATGATAGTACGGAACCCTTCGTGCGCGAGTCCGACTCGCACTTGGCCGATTATTTTATACATTATAGATCTACGATTGACCACCAACTCGCCTGATGTTAAGCGACGGTGTGGCCGAGGATGGAGCTCGTCGATCTAGAAGATATCTATTCACTCTAGCCTTGAAAATGCCAAGATTGTAGGTCTCAGGAAACAGAGATGGCGGCAAAGTATTCCATTCTTGTGCAGTACGCAACAGGAACGTGGATATCGCTGAGTACGGATTTTAGGCACTCGTTGAGTGTCATAGACTGTTTTTTTTTTGTATTTAATAATTACAGCACTAACAAAAAATGAAATTTGTAATTTTGTAGCTCCAACGAATATTTTCTTAACAATTAAGGGTCTTACCGAAAAACGTCACTTAAATTTAATCAAAGTCTTAAATTCTCTATCTTCTTCCCTCAAGCGTCATTACGTGTCAGCGAGAAGTTGACAAAATGACCACCAATCTATCAAACAAAAAAGTATCATCAAAATCAATGCACAATTGACGGAGAAATCGGTGAACAAACATACAAAAAATACATACACTCGAAAAACATAACTCTCCTTCTTACGCAGTCGGGTAAAAAAATCAAAATCGATTTATTCGTGGGCCTTTCCAGGATTCGCCCTACGACCCATGTGTCGGACCCATGGGGCGAATCGATGAATTCTGGGACCTACGATGTTATATATTAACACAGATACACACATCAAACTTTAACACTGTTTTGTGTCGTGCGGTAAGAACGTTACCGTCCTTATACAGTTGGGTAAATACATTAAAAGCAATGACGAATCAGAATTCGCACCTCCCGATAGCCATCGCAGCCGAAACTAACGCCTGCTATTATTATAATTAATAACCATTTTAATAATGGCTATTATTTAATAACGCCAGATTATTATCTATCATTAACTTTAGATCTTATTATATTTTATTAGTTGTGTATAAGATGTAAAAGGGGGCCTTATGAGGTGTGCAGTGAAGCCCGTATCTGGCCTCGCAGCTCAGTTGATAGTATGTCTGCCGGCTAAGCTGTAGGTCGTGGGTTCGATCCCCACCCAGATTAAACGTTTGTTTGATGAGCATGGATGTTTGTTCTGTGTCTGGATGTTTCTATGTATTATAAGTATGTATTAAAAAAAGTATATATACTATACATATCTATATTATATCAGCCATCTAGTTTCCATAGTACATAAGTCTAGTAGCGTCGGACGCTTGAATACAAAGGCGCGCCAATCAATGACACATACACGTCTATATATAACAAACACGCGCACACACACACTCTCTCTCTCACACACACACACACACACGCACACACACACACACACGCGCACACACACATACATACACATACACACACACATGTATCAAGTTATGGTTGTCGTCTGATTGCCACTCGCTCGTGTTGTTTCCAAAGTTAACACGCACGTATAGGAGTTTCATTCTTTTTGGGTACGGAACTCTAAATCTAAACTAAATTATATTATTTATCCGTCCGCTCCGTAACTCCCAATCAATTTAATAAAACGCAGATAACAACGCATTGTGAGTTCAAAATACAGTTAGCAACGCAGTAACAACGCGACTTCAATAACATATTTACCCGAAGAATTGAAAAGACCCCTTATCTTGTTTCCGATCCCTACAAGATATTGGTTAAGGTGAGTCTTCACTACGACGCGACAACGGGAACTCACATTTAAGCAATACCTGAGCGACCGGTCAAATCCGGGTCATTAAATATAAAACCTAGCTAGATCGATTTATCGTCCCCGAATCTACCTACGTACCAAATATCATCAAAATCGTTGGAGCCGTTTCCTAGATCCTTAAATATATATTTAAATATTATATTACAAGCATAAATTTCGCCACTTAGCTTCAATACTGTGTTATTTAGAAATTTGTAATTTTACATCGGAGCTTTTTATAATTTTCAAAAACTAATTGTTTCGAACTAAAAAAATAAATGACTAAATTTACAATTTATTATAAATGTTACATCGACATGCGTTTCTACCCTTATCCCAATCTTGTTTTCGATCCCCCAAAAGATATGGTTATATTCTATTAATGACTTATTTACCCTTGCTCATTTCACCCCCGGTGATGTTATCGTATTCGACCCTCCAGAAATTATTTCAGGTATTTGGTGATGATTGTTTGATCTACGATTACAGGGTTGATACGATCTTTGCTGGAGTGATTTTATCGATTTATGTACATGTAACAATACATTTTTTTAGGGTTCTGGTGTACTACGAGAAACACTTATAAATTCGTCGTGTCTGTTAATATATATATATTTGTTCGTATGTTACTTCTATTAGTAATACGTAAACGAAATTTAATAGCTAGGTGTATTCTATACTAGTATAAGTTTAGAAAACTCAAAACCCCCGACAAAAAAGGCTGAACTGATTTTGATGAAATATAGCCAAAAAAACTCAATGAAATCCTTTTTTAAACAAAAAAACTAGACCAAAATCGGCCCATCCGCTTAAGAGCTACGATACCACAGGCAGATACACAGACACACACGTCACATTTATTATACCCCTCTTTTTGGGTCGGCGCTTAAAAACGGTACCAACATAAAGATGTAATCGAATTATAACAAAAGTAAAATGTCACTCCATATTTGGAGATAGAGCGGTTGAAATACATCCCTTGTATTCCAACCGTATCCTCCCAACTAAAGTATCGACTTAAAAACGGCTGAACCGAAACAATATTCTATGAAGCTAAAAAAAAGCAATCAAAATCGGTCCATCCGTTTGAGAGCTACGACGCATCAGACAGATACAAATAAAAGCGAGTTACATACGTGTACTTAGCGGTGAACACTGGAACAAACTTTTTACCCGAGTAGTCAAAAGAGAGAGTACCTAATATATTCGTTGTATGGATGTATTTATTACCTTACAGTATCATATCCAAGACAAAATATAAATGAATGAGTTTTATACATCCGAAACCCGATCTCAGATCACCAAAAATATTTTTACATAAAAATCTTCCATAAAATTCAATGCGTCTATATTAATGACCGCCATATGAATGCAAAATAATAATTTACCTATCAAAATTGTATGTAATTCAATCAGGAACTTTATCTAAACCGTTTTTAAATCTCTACTTAACATGAAAGCGCATATTTAACATCTTATACACCTGCATTAATCCGAAGTTATTAACACTTACGCCTACGTTAGTTTAATTCAATAAAATTAGCATATATCGGGTCGAATGTGCTTACATTAATGGGAATGCGCGATCGTTGCGGTTGGTCTAACTTTTGCTTTTGTGAAATTCATATATTTCCGTGTATATTATGACTTATGGATATACATAAAAGTACAAGAAATGGTGCCAAGGGTGGTGCGTATTAAATATTGCGGGGAAATTAAATGGCAAGTTTTTTTTTCATACAAGATAGATCTACGATTGACCACCAACTGCGACGGCGTGGCCGAGAATGGAGCTCGTCGATCTAGAAGATATCTATTCACTCTAGCCTTGAAAATCCCAATATTCCAAGTGTTATGTAACTAGCGAAGTTTAAAACTCTCCTCAAAGTGCGTAAGCTATCTCTTTCGCGCATCAATATATTTACACATAAAATCATTGAGTGGAAATATGAAAAAAGTGAGAGATGATTTTGTTTTGATGAGCCCCATTTAAAGTAGCGTTCGTACGAACAGTCTACTCTAAGTAATGACTACAGCTTAAAAAAACTGAAACAACTGATTCCAGAATTTTATTTTAAGATTTAGTTGTGAACGTACACTTACGTACAATTTCAAACAAAAAAATAATCAAATCGGTTTATAAGTGAGCGAGATGCATGCGGTAACCGACTTAAAAAAATCAACCGCATTTAAAATCTCCTCTTTTTTGAAGTCGGTTAATGATTACTGACAATGGGCACACAGCACGTAGAACTAATGTCCGATGGGGCCGAAAAGTTCTCGAGTGGAGACCGAGCACCGGCAAGCGCAGCGTAAGAAGACCAGCCACGAGATGGACAGATGACTGGCGGGGAGACGCTGGATGCAGGCCGCTTCCAACCGGTCTTTTTGGAAATCCATGGAAAAGTTCTATGTCCAGCAGTGGACTTCTGACTGAGATGATGATGAATGATTAGCGTAATGTGTGCAACTTGAATGATGAGCCTTTGTTTTTTTTTTCAAATCTATTTTTAATTTACAAATAGCCGCGAGATATCTTTATTCTATATTTTTAATGTGACAACTGAAGCGCTTATTGTGACATTTAAATGTTTAAACGTCATTATGCTTTTTTTTTTGGATTTTTCACCTTTGTCTTGGGAGCGTTGGTAAACCCGGCCCGGAGCTGTCAAAGTGACGTTTTGTTATTATGCGAGGGACTTGTTTGTATCTTTAATTGTGTATACATAATATATAAAGTAAATGAGGTTAGGTAGGTTTATATTATGCTTTTATTCGAAACTTAGTGCATTTTAAAAAACTTTTTGCATACTAAATATATAGATCTACGATTGACTACCAACACGACTGATGTTAAGCCACGCTGCGACATTAATACTGGCGTTATGAGTTAACAAACACAAAAAAATACAACCGAATTGACCACCTCCAACTTTGAAGTCGGTTAAAAAGACTAGCCGAGGTTATTACGTCACAACCCAAAATATTGATATACCTAAATAGTTTGTTTGATGTTGCTTGTTTGGTAATTCATAATAATTCATTTATTCATTGCAAAAACAGATTGTACAATAAATTGTGATCTTAAATGCTAATATGTGTAATGAAATGAATTTAGTAGCTAAAAGTAAACAGTCATACCAACAATAGACTAGAATTTTATAAAAGCAAATCATAAAAATTTGTTCAGTGTGTCTCGTACAATTAATTTTTCATTATACTTTGAGACAATAAAATCGCGAGTTTGTTTTGCATTTCCTTCAACTTAAAGATAAAAGAGTTTCCTGTTTCTGTATGGGCTGCCCCCCGATCTTACCCCCACTTTGTTAGGATACCTCTCCACTGGAAGCGAAGCGAAGGCGAATGAACAAAAACTGTAGAGTATCTGTTGTGATTGCCAAATGCCAGTGTTGCGTACATTAATTCACCATTGTACTTCAACTTTGTTATTAAGGAGTGCCGTCTGCTGTAGACTGGGTGTGACATACATAGATTTTTTTCGTCACGCCTAAAGTTTAACTGACTCGCTATGTACACAACTATTGTTGGAAATTTATTGGATATAAATTATTGAATATATTTTTCATAAAAGCTATGGAAAGAAAATAATAAACATAAATAAAAATATAATAAAAAATATAATCAAGTCTGGTATATTGGATAAAATAAAAGACACCTATATATATCTAAATATTATTGTTGAAAATTATGTTATAATTTAAAAATATATGGCGCCTCAGCGCGACGGCTGCGCCACTACCATAAAATGAGAAAATAATTATTTATCTTTGGTATCATCACAATTATCACAAAAAAATAGAACAAAACACTATCAACATGGATAACTTTGACCGTGCCTAACATCTTTTGGGATAAAAATCAAGTACCTTCTAAAAAAGTTACGAACAATGTTGGACACGGAGTCAATGTTACCCAAGATGACAGAAATGTTTTTTTTTCTTCAAATAAAGTTTCTCATTTTATTAGGTTTACGTACTAAGGAAGCCTATTCGAGAGCCTGCTGCTGTTACTAATATTATTAGATATAAAGCAGATTTTGTTGAGTAATCAGCCGTGGTGTCTGTATTCATGCTCATGCATGTACGGAAGCCTCGGTGTGCGAGTGAAGCTCGTACTTTGCCGGATTTATTATGAGGCACTTATATGTGATATCTCTACTTAGAGTACATAGCTCTACTCTCCGGAACGCCACCCTTGCGTTACCCCGAGGTTGCGTTTGACAGAGAATCAGTAACAATATCAAAGAGGCGAGGTAATTAAACATCCCTCCTAGACGCTACATACGGACACGCGGGATAGACAACTTGCTCGATTAACCTCACACTGTATGACATTTCTCTGAAACAAATATGGCGGATTTATAACCTAATATGAAAAGTTAAATAGTAATAATGTTTTCTAAGGTTATAGCGATTGCTACTCATTGAAATTATAACAATTTTTAAAGGATTTATCGCGTATATTTTACATCATTTTATGACCTGACGTTTCGAACACTGAAGCGTTTGTGGTCAAAGGTGAGAATAGATGACAGTTGTCTTTTTTGTTAGGAATATTAATTACTACCGCTTATTATTTTTATGCAAAACGTTCCATAGTTTCAACTGTGACCACAAATGCTAAGTGTTCGAAACGTCAGGTCATAAAATTATGTAAAATATACGCGTTCAATTCGTTAAAATTGTTTTATTTCAATATAATTAATAGTTATAAAACTAAAAAAACGGCTTCAAAATGCGCAAATTTGTCTTATACATTCACACTACAGAACCGAACCGAACAGATTTGGATGAAATTTCTATGGGACTGTGCTGAAATGTAATATATTCTTTCAAACAAATAATGAAATTTTAAATTGGTTTATAAATGACGCGGTTATGCAGTATTAATTATTAAAAATAAATACAGCCGTATTGTTAACCCCCTTTACTTTGAAATCGGCAAAAAAAATACAAATGCGTCATGAATTTTAATTTTTAAATAATATCACAGAATACTTAATAGCACAGGTAGAGAAAACAGAATCCGCAAATACATTTTTACTAAAAAGTGACTCTTGCCATAACGCAATAAAATGCTAGGTGCTAAGTACATGTCAGTGGTTGAGTAGTTTCATTCAGCATCCATGGCATTGATTTTGAATTGTTCTCGTTCCATGTTACGTAATAACTATCCATACACATATTTTTATTTTAGTTTTCTATATCTATATTTATAAATTTATTTCCATAAACAATGATTTATCGCTAAATAAAACAAAAAATATCATCTGTTTAAACAACTATAAGTATAAAAAATTCAAAAACCCCTGACAAAACAAAATGGCTGAACCGATTTAGATGAAACAAAACTAAGAACACTCTCGATAAAATCTTGTTTCAAAATCGGTCAATCTGTTTGAGTGCTACGATGCCACAGACAGACACACAGATACACATGTCAAACTTATAACACCCTTCTTTTTGAGTTGGGGGTTAAAAAATTATGTTCAACGAAAGCGAAGACCGTATTTCACGTGCAATGCCATCCCAGACGCAAAGTGCGCTCACTGAATTATGTATCAAAGCGTGATCGAACGGCTTTTGTTGCTAATTGTGTCTCTTCCAGCATTCGCGTTTTAAATCCGTGGCATTTGCAATGGTGATCCGTGCTCTTGCGATTTATTTTGAGCTTTAGGTGAACAAGATAGGTGCTATTTTTGCTTGCCAAATTAAACCTGTAGGAAGAAATCTTACAGCAGCGTTAGAAACTAGGATTATTTAGATTATGTATAAATAATATGTAGACTTATTTTCTACCTTTTACAAAAATAAATAAAAAACCGGACAAGTGCGAGACAAAGTCGTCCACCGAGGGTTCCGTCCAAACTAGATTTAAAAGAACTACTATTTTTTTTTGCTCTGTTCCGAAAATTACACATCGTAAAAATAAAACCCGTTTTAGTTTTTTTTTTTTTTTATTCGTCGATAGGCTTGCGCTTGACCGTCAACTCACCTGGTGTTAAGCGACAGCTTGTGCTAATGAAGCTCTTTCATATGATACCCCACATGATACGGTTAACTCAATTTAAATTTTGGATCCTCAGTCCTTGCAGAGAGAACTTGTTCTTTTGATTAATTAAAAAATGTAGTTTTCGGTTTTTTTCCTTTATGTGTACCTAAAAATAAGTATATTGCCTACGTAAAAATTGTTGTTAATATTGTTGCTGTACTACTGCGCTAAAATAAATGTTATTCCTTGGTTTCTTCCTTCCATCCCGCCATTGTTGTTTTCGTTTAAAGACATGCAAGAAAAACAGAATACATAAAACAACAAATACATTCATTTCCAAGGTTTTCCCTAAGTAACGAAAATAACAATAGCTTCCAAATGTCTTCATAATAATAATTGAAACATTCCCTCTAATAAACCCCGTGGCTGAATTTTGAAGCGAACGCAAGCGAATATTTATAAGCCGGCAATTCCACGAGCGATTTGGTGCTGCACTTGGCTAGTCATAAGTTCGGTTTTTCACCCGACCGGACCGCCCAAAATGTAGAACGGTTTTCGAGCGCTAATTTCTATATCATCTCCGGCCCTGTAGCCAAAATGGCTTGACGTATTTATTTTTACATATTGTTTCTGGATAATAAGCTGCATAATATTACTATCACACAATTTAACACAGTGCTAACCGTAAAAATTATAAAATGCACATAAGAGGCATTACCGAAAAACGTTACTTAACTTTAACCATCGTCTTAAATTCTCTGTCTTCTTTCCGCAAGTGTCATTACGTGTCAGCGAGAAGTTGACAAAATATTTTAAGCAATGCTTAAAGTTAAGTAACGTTTTCCGGTAAGGCCGAAGGAGTCTGCCAAATTAAGCGCAGTGATGGTAGAAACTGTTAATGAATCGAATAAAGGTATTTACAACAACTGTTTATAATTTTTTCACTCAGTTAAAAACTTTACAACAAGTACCAATCAAACATAGAACAAAGACCTTTTTAACAGACTTCCAAAAAAAAGGAGGTTATTTTTTGTATGTTTGTTTGCCGATTACTCAGCCAATTGTGCATTGATTTTGATGATTCTTTGTGTATTTGGTAGATCATACTTCAGAGGTAGTTCCATATAAATTTTTATCAAAAATCGATGCAGTACTTTAGTTTTTTGTACAAAATAATTGGTAAAGTATCATCCAAACAACTGTAGAAAAGTAGATAGCAAGTCGCGTACGTACGCATAGGTATACTCGACTTGCTATTCACTTTTCCACAGGCGTTATACATATTGCGTATTTTGAAGTCGGTATTTTCAGTTTTTATTAATCTATAATTATTCAATGAAAAATATCTAAATAAATAAACACTTTTCTAATATTTCCACTGAGTAATTTTATATGTTTAAAAATGTTGTGAAGCGCGAGCGAGATAGCTGCGCGTTTTGATCCCAGCCGACACCGACGTTAAGCTCTGATATCGCTCGTGGACACAACCCCTTAGATAAATGCACCTAAATTATAAGGCGAGCGCTTGGAATTCAATTCTTAAGCCATTTGCTTTATGGTACGTAGTACTTCACCAAATGACAGATTCCAAATTCTTCCTAACTCCCAACTATGAGCAAAGATTTAGTAAAATAAGCGAAGTGCAGATGTGTCGTATGAAATTTGTGCCTATAGTGTCCAGATATTTAGTGCAGGCTAATCTCAAATTTACATTGACAAATTGTTTGTCGAAAGGCGAACCTAATAATTTGTGGTTTTGCAAGCAAGTAGACCTCACTATTTAGTAGTGTATGACCTGTAGCGTTGGAACGGACTCCTACCCACATAGGTAGTCGAATGTAATTTTTTTCCCTTGTTTGGATATCTACGTTATTAATACGAGTACTTGCTTCGTTCGCTCGGTTAGTAAGCCCGACAGTTTTTTTGACGTTTGTGACGACTTGTGTTGCGCTTCTGTTCGTCTACGTATATTCTTGCGCTTCTGTTCGTCTACGTATACATCTCAAGACGCTTTAGCTTGATTTCGTTTCAGCAGTCATCTTAGACATGGCACCCATTGTCAGAAGATACCTGAATAGCCCCTACCGTCAGCACCCTGGGCCCTGCCCTGTTGCCGGCACCATGGTTTTAAGTTTTAAAATATTTATATTCTCTTATATAATTTTACAGTAAAAAAAATCAATAAATGGGTAGAATATTATAAGTGAATTAAATTAATGATTTGTTGTACTTCTAGTCCGAATATAAAAAAAAAAAACGATCATGTCATTCTCTCAGTAGAGAGTATAACTTTCTTTGATGTTAGGATTATTTCTTTGATCATGTCACAATGGAATGTCACTGTGACATATTTTACAATGTTTTTTGAATATTTTTTGTCTTTTCGCTAATTTTTCATTTATTATATTCAATATTTGTAACAAAAATGGCAAATTTGGATTACTACGAACGTTGGCTTGTGATTAAAAAAGAACTGAACGCCCTACTAGTCGAAGATGCACGTATTCATGATTATGCGATCAATTATATCGGCATAAAACCTCAATCCAATGCTGTGGAAGTAGTCTCCAGGATATACGCCAAATATTGTATACTATACAACCAGATGTGTGATGTCTACGATCAAATGGAACAAGTCCAGCGGAGACCCTTTATAAAAAAAATTATAGATGCAATAACATGTCGAATAATCGATCTCAAAGAGTCACTACAAGAAATAGAGGTTTTCGAGTACACATATTCTGATAATGGTTTACAGCAAATGCTAATATCACCTTTTACTATAGAAGTATTGTGTCCATTCTTTTACCCATTCGAAACCAGGCAGCAAGAAATGCAATACATTATCGATCAAATCTTTGCTGGTAACCGCCTCGGAGACCCTGAACCGACACCATCTGAATTAGAAAGAGCCGAAGAAGAACGTTTGGAAGCAGAAAGAATTAAATACGAAGAAAAACAAGCAGAAATCATGAGAAAGCTAGCCATGGGTGAAGACATTGAAGATTCTATTGAGGAAAAGGTATTGAACCCAGTAGCACTCGAGTTAAGAAGAAAACACGAAGAATATATGACAAACATAAATAATATTCAACGTATGGAAAGAAGTCGAGTGGCAACAAGAGAAATTATACACAAAAAGAACAAAAACGACATGCTTTATTTGGAATTAGCCGGTTTAAAAAAGCCTCCGAATAGAGAAGAACTTCGAAAGAGAGCTGGGGAACTAATTGAATCGGTATACAGAAGATTTATGCAAATTAAAAGGAGACATCATAGAGACATGAGGGTTAAAACTAAGCTTGGTATGGTTATACCTGCATGGAAAGCACCATCAGCTAAAGTCCAGTTGGAAAAAGTGCAAGAACTAAGACGAGAATTTCGTCGCAAGTACTATGAGGAATGGTTAGAAGAAAATGTAAAAGAAACTACGAAAGTATTTAAACTTCGTGAAGGCAAAATAATGGAAGATATAAATGATGAAATAAGACAATGGCTTGAAGAATGGTATCGGGCAGTAAAAGCATTCGATGAATATCCATGGCCCCTTGAGGGGGGATCGATATTGATTGTAGAAGGAAAAACTTTCACCATAGAAGAGTATGTGGAATGGAAAGAAGCGGAAGAAAAGAGATTAAAAAAAGATGCAGGTAATCCAAAAACGAAAGAACAAATCAAGCAGGAAAAGGCAGCTGCTAAAGCAGAAAAAAAGAAATTAGAATTGCAAGCTAAATTATTAGAAAAGAAACGCATAGCAGACTACAAAAAACAACGTCTCAATCCTGATTCTGACCCTGGAGCACTGGTATTGCCAGATCAATCTTATGAACCTATTGTAGAGAGCTGGAAAACGTATGAAAACCAGTGGAGAACTATCGACCAAGGCGACGCAGACATAGACGCCAAAAGAAGGTACATTATGCAGTTAATAACCGAAGATGTTTATAAAAATATTCAATTAGAACTACGGCCAATCGTTGACGATATGATGAGATTGGAATTGAAGTTGTTACAAAAAGCGTTGAAACTAGATTATATGCAACAAGAACTGCCTATGCCTCTAGTCAAGAAGCGAAAGAAACCTAAAAAGCCTAAAAAGCCAAAAAAAGAAAAATTGCTCCCGGAGGTTATGTTTCAAACGCTGGCAGACGCAGGTATCGTAAGAAAGTATCCGGAAACAAAATTGAATGATTTTTGGGGCGAGCGAAATTATGCTGCTGGGGAACTGAGAGGTACACCTTGGACACCATCGTTTCCACCACCTTGTGTAGGTGATGTGAGAGAGCAAGTGAGAATCCATTGCCTTTTAGCTCTGGGATCCAACTGTCAAAATGCGGTAAGAACCCAGTTGTTTGTAGGTCACAAGAATTCCGGGAAAGAAACTTTAGTTTACGGCATTGCCTCCGAAACGAATTCTATCTTAATAGATTTGTCACCTATGAACGTGGTCAACAAATTTGTCGGAAGCAAACCACAGAAGATGATGTTTACTTACGTCAGTAAAATAGCCAAGATGATGCAGCCGACCGTGATTTATGTCAGAAATGCTGAAAAACTGTTCTATAAGAAAGTTCCTAAAGAGGAGAAACAGTTCGACCCAACAAGGTTGCAGAGAGATTTCTTCAAAGAAATCATAAAGCCAATAGGAGCTGAAGATAGAATTTTGGTTGTGGGTACGGCTGACGAGCCTTGGCTTTCGAAACCGGCACAATTGCATAAAGTATTTCCTAAAGTTATTTTGATTCCGAGAACGGATTATGCGAGCTTGTCGTATATTTTAAATCACGTACTGATGAAATATCATGGAGTCTCTCGTGACTTTAACCTGCACAGCGTGGCGCAAGTTTTAAAAGGCTACGATTTAAAGTCGATAAGGAAAGCCGTGGAAACCGTGTTGTCAGCAGAGCGGGTTGGGATGTTATACCACCAACCTCTGCATCCTCAAGAGCTGGTAGACTGTATCCTGAATATGCCAGATGCTATTTGTGTGGATGCATTTGACAATCAGATTTACGTTGACTGGTACCATGGCTATACTCCTTGGGGCGAAAAGCTGATGGACTTTATGGCAGTGCTAGAATCCCAGCTACAACTAATGATAAAAAAGAGCAAGAGAAAGAAGCAGAAGGAATGATTGTTATTCGAAAAATCCTGTTTTGCTGCAAGTTTATTTTTTATATATTCGCGAGTTGAGGATAAATCTATAATAGTGCTTCGTCAGATTTGATAAATTTTTATTATTTCACAGCTATATTAAAGGCTTTTTTATTGTTGTCTGATGGTCTATGAACAATGTATTTCTTCAAAAAAAGTTTGTTGTTGTAGGAAGTATACATTTTTCCATATACGTATCTGATCGTTGGTAAACAAAGAAAAGTAAATTAGTCCAGCCAGGTCCAGGGTGTCGGATTCTACGAATCTAGTTTGGTTAACATTGCGACACAGCTCATAATATGGGTTTCCCTAACGCTTCTGTATGGCTAATCGAGTTATACAGGATGTTATAAAAACAAACAAACAAGAAACATACCAATAATACTAAAATTATGTCAATCCTTAGAGTAATAGTCTCATATAAAATTCAGTTCATAGGGGAAGTCGAAACCCTATCAAAATGTGAGTTTGAATAATGTTTTAAGTGAATATTGTCACACAATTAAGAAGTGAAAGTGTGCCAAATTTTACTTACCTCTCGTATGTAGCGACGGGTAGATTACGGGCCTTAAAAGGCCTATTAAAAGTTGCTTAAAAGCCATGGTCAACTATTTATACGTTTTACAACGCCAAAGTATAAATAACCTAAAATATAAAAACAAAAAATGAAACTGTTGATAATAACAATCACTTAAGTTGATAATATTGTCACGGAAAACGGCGTTAAAATTAAATTAGAACCGTTCTAACGGCCGTTTAGATCATTCGACACGAATACTTAAAGTGCGTAGATCACGCGAGATGGCGTTACCGGTCATAACATACTAGTGCGTTCGTTGTATTAGCATTTCGTACACTATTAATATTAAAATTTAATACGTGAAGTTTCCAGCTACTAGATAAAGATGTTTAGCTGCTAACGTTTTTATTGTTAATTTAGAACATTTTCTTATGTCGAAAATATGTCTTATATTTTGTAAGTACTGTTTTTTATGGATCGCTAAAATTACATAATTTGAAATCGTCTCACTCGCTTTTTTTTTTTTTTTTTTTTTGTTAATTCTAATCTAACTTCATAATATAAGTTTTCTGACCCTTATTCACAAATATACAATCTAAATTAAAATACTTTTAATAGGTCCGTCAAAATAAGCAGCATTTAGCATTCTAAAGTTAAAAAATGAAATTAACGTTTAGCAGTTAACAGCACTGCTACGTTGCTGGTCAAAACGAACTAACACCATTACACCACTTACAATACTTACACCACAAATCAAGTCAGTAGCTCGTCGGCCGTCAGTGGGAGTGGACGTTATTTATGTTACTCTCTTTAATAGAACACGGCACGCGATGTTACGGTTTAGATTTAATGGGACTAGACAAACTTTTTTCTGTGCGGAGAAATTATTAGACAGCTTGTTCGTATTTCTTATAAATTATGCTTGTTATTTAACAGTTTGCATCAAAAACCATTTTGTAGAAAAAACTATTACAGCTATATACTATTGAAAATGATAATAGTATCAGAAAAATGAATCTTGTAGAAAATAGACAGACATGTTACTTAACGGCGGTGCTCGATTTGTTTTCAAAACTCACATATTATTATGTAGTATGAAAAAGCGACATCGTTATATGGTTGATATTCCGAAAACACGTACGAAACGCTTTGGCTCCACTTTCATTGTACGTACTGCCAAACTGTGGAATGCGCTTCCTGAATGGGTCTTTCCGACTGGATATAATCTAGGTGTCTTCAAATCGCGAGTGAATAGGTTTCTTCTGGGCAAGCGCGCTCCATCGTAGACCGTAACTGTCATTTAACATCAGGTGAGTTGACGGTCAAGCGCAAGCCTATCTTCGAATTAAAAAAAATAAAAAAATATTATGTAGTCTTAGCAAATATAAACCGACCTTCGAAAACTACTAAAGCAATGATTCCCTTGAAACTACAAATTAAACAGTATATTTGTTCGAGTTATTAAATAAATCACTTTGTTAAAATAAACTGTTTGTGAAATTCACAAAGCATTGTTTCAGCATAATAACAAACTTTTAACGTTTCATTCTGTCACAAAGACTAAATCTAAATAATCTAACGGACTGCCTCTTAAAACTCGAAAATGTTTGTGAAAATATTGAGTTATGATGAAAAACATTGAATATTATTATTATTAAGTAAGTTCGTAAAGACTGAGTGGCCATCCCTATTGGCAGAGTTATTAAGCCGCCGAAAGGGCTCTGACTTGGCTTGACGATTGCTGAACAATTATTATTATAAGCCTGGTCTTTCCCACTGCTGGGCAAAGGACTCTCTATCTCTCTTATCTCTTCACGGTCTAAAGCTGTTTGTGTCCCGTTATTGCAAAAGAAGTCCAGTTCGTCCCGCCATCTCCGCCTGGGCCTGCCGAGTGGTCGGACGACCTGCGGAACCCAATGCGTGGTGATCTTGGCCCACAGGTCATCTGGCATCGTCGAGTATTCGGGGAACATATATAAAAAGGATTCCGACGATTTGAGAACCTCGAAGAAGAAGAAGAGAAGTCGGTTAAAAATAAAACTGTAGTCATAAAGATATACTTAGCGACGCAGCTAAAGCATAATATTCGTAATTTCTAAACGCTTTATTTTAAAATATTCCGCGGCGCGCCAATACGTCTGCTCCGAGTGCGCGAGCGGATCCCTGAATTAATGTGGACTTTTAAACATTAAATAATGGGATTCGGTGTTCAGTACTACTTATAGCGGGGATAGCGAGCTTTACTATGCCAGCTATTCACGCAGCGTCTTGATAATAGGAGGCACCGCTGGGATGTGATACAATAAAACTTAGAGTTTTATTCACACACCGAGGCTTCCGAACTCCCACACTTTCCACACTTTGTCCCAAACATGTTTGTAACTAAAAATAAATATCCATGAACATACACGAATAAAATGTTATAGGGAATATTCCCTATTTTTAACCGACTTCCGAAAAGAATGATGGTCTCAATTCGTTATCAAATGTTTTTTTTGTATGTGTTCAGCGATTACTTCGCCAATTACTTTTATTATTTGGTAGTAATATTTCAGAGGTGGTCTCATTTTATCAAAATCGGTTAAATACCTTAGGTTTTCATAACAAAAGTAACTGGAAAAATGTCATTCAAGTAAAAGAAATGGCGTATTATGAAGTCGTTTGCTTCAGTTTCTTAAACTATAATTATTAAAGGCAATTAACAAGCACTACTTTATTTTCACTACAAACTAAGTACGTATATTTATTTTACAACACAATTTAACTTCTATATATGTCATAAATTAACCAGTAAAATCACAAACGAGTTGCGCACGCCTGTACGGTCTGAATTCATAAATCACGCTTACTAACTTCGCTACAAACAAAATAAAATTGTGCAATATAACTAAAAAAAAAACGACAACAGCGCCACCAAAGTACAAAAATAACCCTTAATTACGGGCGTCGTTTATCGCTGTCAGTATGGCCACGCCCGCGACAAGTTTATTATGAAACAAGGCCCACACCCCGCCGTTGTTTTATCATGGAGATGCAGTAAGGGAGCTCTTCACTTGACACTGGCAACTGCACAAGTGTGCGACGCCAAATTCCTCTGGTGAGGGAAAAAAAAGCTCTTAGTTTAGTAGGTCATTGTGATAGCGGAAAAGAACGATAAAGGGACTCCACTCGTCGTCCCTCACTACACAGGTTGCTGGTCTTCCTGATGGTGTTGGTTTTAAGGTTGTTGGTTGCTAGTCTTCTTGATGGTGTTGGTTTTGGTTTTCTCTGCTGCTGTTTTTACGAATGTGTCGCGGTCGCCGACTGGCGAGTGAGTAATAATAGAAAAGGGTGCAAAAATCAGGAAAGGATTGTTAATGTATGCGTAAATTATTAGATCCCATATCCCGAATCCTACATACGAGTATTTCGGCCGCATCCCCATCGCCTTTATTTTTAATTTTCATAAAATTCAATCGCAAATTCATACCACACGTATATCGCGTTTTTTTAGAGTTCCGTAGTAACTACGACGAACCCTACATAGCGTAACGTTATAAATTCGCTACGTCCATCTCTCTGTCTGTCCATATGTCACAGCGATTTTACGTAGAGACTAACCGCTATATAAAGGAAATTTAACAAGTAGATGTGTTCTGCGATCCGCTACAAAATGCTTAGTAAAATATTCAAAACGGGGAATATAGGGGAGTCACTCCCATACATATAATGAAGGGATGATTTTTATTTCAACCCCACCCTGTCGTGTAGTGTCGCTAAAAATAGGTCTCTTAAAATAAGGATCCTTATCCTTACATACTATTTTTACTGCTAATACTTTCGTACGTCATTTTCTTCTCAGATGTGTGCGAGATATAGACCACCAAAGGTTTTAAAAAAAATTGTGAAATAGTCCCCCCTCCTTCATTGCATTTCTAAATACCTCTAATAATCATAATTAACCATAACAGTAGATCATGTCAAACACTTCCAATGATTTTTTTTTTGAACGATAAAGCAATAAATATGTAAAACACTTAAGTTGTTATATTAGTACCTACAGAAGCTATTGATTTTTTTGCAAAGTCGGCTAAACAAACAACACTCACTAAATGATTTTCTTTCAGATTACATCCTCAGCCACGGAACCCTACCATATGCGTGTCTCGACACGGTCTTGTCCACTTATTTCTCCTTACTGTGTGTTTGTGTGTTTTACCTACTTACGCGCTCATTAACAGAATGGCCCCTTGTAGAAATGAAATATTTTATTTGGCTGTATCGCAGCCAATGATCCGTTACTTTTTTACGGCAGGGAGGTATTTAGGAGGCGTTGTTTATTCGCCGTCTAATGGCTTCACGGCTTTTATGTCTGCAGCTAGCTGTGGCTCGTGGCTTTACTTGGGGCTTTTATCAAGTCGAAGAAAAATAAGTATGCAATAAATAATCTTTAAATAACTTACAAGTATCGCAGATCAGGCTAGACAAGTAGCAAATGTTTATATTTCCACAAGTACTTCGAAATGTTAAAAAACAGTTTTGTGTCGTCACGTGACATTTCGTTAGCAATCCCATACATTTACTTTGCCATACATTTAGAATGGCAGCCCCTTAAGTCCCTTAAGTAGTGCCACGTCTGCGTCGTATATGTTTAGCTTTTCATGCGCTCGTGAATTGCGACCTATATCACCTATAAGTATTATCTGAATTACTGATTAACTGATTAATTAAGAGTTTTCGAATTGTGTTTGCGCCGCATTCACCAGACAATTATACTTAAATGAGTGTGACAGACACATTCACACACTTCATTTTGCGATAATTAAATCAATTACAGGTTGTTATTTTATTTTTTATTTTAATACACAACCTTAATTAACAAATGTTTTTTTTAAATTACTTTAGTTTTTTTTTTAAATTAACCAAGCACGAGTTGACTGGTACCGGGAATTCTGTATAAAGCATTTCGTCGTCAATTTTGTGCAGCGCTTTAAAATTCAAAGGTTTTTAAAACACTGCACAATTTCAGCTCGGGGCAATTCGTGCAACTCGCACTTTGCCCACAACCTTTTTAAGGGCTGGATCCGCGCCTCCCACTGACTTACGCATACCTGTCGAAGTGCATTCTAATCAAATCAATATTCAATATTTTAATATCTACAAAAAAAATATCGCGTGCGACTGAGACAGCTAAACCACCCAACGCTGCGCCTTAACCTAGTACATATTAAATTCCCCGCTTAAACACACCGAATATTGAAAAGTAATTACATGTATCCAACGTACATTTCCATTAGGGGTGGGGTGACTCGCTGAGTGCAGCGTTATCGATTGCAGCGTCATCGTTACGGCTTATCGATATTTCACCGCTGACCGTTAAAACGGTGTAGTGTCAGCCGTATAGCATGACATTCATGAAAATTATTACTATACCAATTGGTCGTATACTATATTATACTATACTATATTATACTATACTATAGTAGCATAATGTATTTAACAATACAATATACTTATCGTCAACGTGTAGTCTGTATTAACTTTTAAATGATAGGTACCAGAAAATGTAACAACTTGCGCAACCCTCGGTTTGTTTGAGAAATCATTTCTTTGTGGACATTTCCTAAAGGAAAACAACCTCAAAGTTTCGTGTATAACTAATTCGTGTGATTTCGTAATCATGTATAATGTCAGGATAAAGCCCTTTTTTACCGACTCTATTCAGAAAATGTCAACTTTTAATCTATAATAAATTACAGTTCAAAAAACTAAAAAACACGCTACAAATTATTGTGGTCAAAGTTCATTACAAGACTTTTCTAACAAATCCAAACACAGCTATGATACGATGTTCCATCATGAAGTTCTAGTTCATATCTTCCGGCTCCATCATCAGATCAGTTCGACAGTACCATATTATTGTATTGTCATCAGAACTACATTCAGCTGCCAATTTTCATGACGCTACGATCCTTGGAAGATGGTTAAATTAGTTACCTTAGATTCCATTACATACTCGTAGTTACATACAGGTCGACCTAATAGAAGCGTGTTAAAAAGCGGTAAGATATCTGTTATTTTCTCGTTATTGTAATTGGCGGGAAATTTAATCTCATTAAAAATTATTCGCTTTATTTGTACGTTTTTAGTCCTCGACCCAAAATGGGGTTTTATAAGTTTGACGTGAGTATCTGTCCGTGGCATCATAGCTCTTAAATTGATAGACCGATTGTGTTCTATTTTTTTAAGAGGATTTTGCCGAGAGTATTCTTTAGCTATCTTTCATCAAAATTGGTTAAGCGGTTGTTGCAAACTAAACTTTTTTTATAGTTTTTTTTTAAATATATAAATATTTTTGAAATTAGAATAGATTAAAAATGAAATGTCTTTTTTGATATATTACAAATTTTGACGGAGAAGATGGTGGTTTTTTGTTCGCCTAAAGCGGTTTTTTGTCGGGGTTTTTGAGTTTTCTAAACTTATACTTGTTAAATTGGGGTGTGTAACACCCAACATCCCAATGCTCGTAAATATTATTATACTACGAAGGTCAGTAACCCTTAGAGAGACATCATTGCATAATGTACTACTGTTATGGTATGTCAGTTACATATATATGTAATGTCAAAGTCGAATATTACAGAAAAATGACATACATTTTTTTTAAAGCAATTCCATAGATAATTTTGTCCTGCATTATACAATCATATACATACCGTGTTAAACGTTCAAAATGGAAGGCTACTTTCGTACCGTAGTAGGCACTATTATACGAGTATACTATGTACATTAATGGGCCTACAGTTGAGCCCTACTATAACCCATTTGCCTATCGCAAAACCGGGTTTAAATTTTAATTGTACTTTGATGCAATCTATTCCGTGCGATGAACCTTAATGGTTGTGTGGTAGAGAATACTTTTAGCGATAAGGCCGGACTATTTTGTGACATTTTTATCTAACGACATCTCGCATATCAAACGTTTGTATGAAAACTATGAAATCAGTCATAAAATATATTACGCTACCCAAAATTCATGTGTGTTTCTTAGTTTTTTTTACTAAATATTTAATTAATGACAGATCTCTTAACATAAATATGCGTAATATCCATACTAAATCCAAAAATGATTTTGAAAAAAAAGGAAACTTCGTTAGTGCTAGATTTGGTACGAAAAATCAGAAAAATTGAATATGACACTAAGAAGGCGTAAATTATTTATCCACTAAAAATAATTATTGTAAAAAACCGCAATTCGTTTACTTGAATGAAATTTTTCCAGAAAGTTATTTTGTTATAGAAATCTATGTATTGAACCGATTTTGATAAAATTTATATGGGCCCCATCTCTGAAGTATGTCCTACCAAACAAAAAAGAATCATCAAAATAAATTCACAATTGGCGAAGTAATAATCCTTCATTTTGGAAGTCGGTTACAAATATAAGTACATAAATATGGGGTTTTTCAGGAGCAACGACGCGTCTTAAATTGTCAGTAATAGTTTCTAACATTACATGAGAACCGACTTTATTTATTTATTTATACAAGATAGATCTACGATTGACCGCCAACTCGCCTGATGTTAAGTGACGGTGTGGCCGAGGATGGAGCTCGTCGATCTAGAAAATATATATTCACTCTAGCCTTGAAAATTCCAAGATGTATGTCTCAGGAAACAGATGTGGCGGCAAAGAATTCCGTTCATGTGCAGTACGCAACAAGAATGTGGATCGATATCGCCGAGTACGAACTTATCTTTTTATTAAATTTTTTTGATAGACCGCAAACTCGCCTGATATGCGACAGCGGCCTAACAGAAACTAAGTTGCTCGCGATTTAAAGATACCTAGATTACATCTATTGGAGAAAACCAACCCATTTTAAACCTACTTTCAAACAGAAGGTTCTCAATTCGACTGTATTTTTTTATTTTGTTTGACCGATTACTTCGCCAATTATGAATTGATTTTGATGATTATTTTTTGTTTGGTAGTTAATAGTTCAGAGGTGGTCCCATATAAACTTTCTCAAAATCGGTCCAGTACTTCGGGTTTTATATCAAAATACATGGAAAAATGTCATCTGAGGTAACGAAATTGTGTATTTTCAAACTATAATTATCATTATAATTTTAGCTGTGCGCTTAAAAGTAGAACTAAAGCCATAGACTAAAGCGAAGCGAACTGTTATTTTCCAAATTCACAACAAAAAATGCAACCTACCCCAGTATTATTCAAAACGTCAAGGGTGGATTTTTACTCATAATTCACGAGGAATCCAAGGGATTTAATTAACGATTATAAGTCCAAAACTTTGGGGTTGTAAATGTTTTCCTTGGGTTGGGGGTGATTTATGGTAGGGGTGAGTGTTGTTGGTTTTTTTTTTTTGGATAAAATTAAGTGAAGATGTCGGAAATGTTATTGAATTTTTTTTTGGGCTTGATTGGAGTTTATTTTTATATTTATGGGTTTTAGACATCGCGAGTGCATTTGAAAGTGATAAGGAGCAGAGTATTATAGACATTGATCAGTAGTTTGGTTACTCATTATAAAAATCAGTAACTAAGATTGAGAGGTCTGAAACATTGCTATTACAAGAAGTCCATATGAAGAAGTGAAGAAGTTCAGCCAGATTTTTTTTTTACCAAATTTTCTGCTTTTGGGAACTTTTTCGACTAATTATCTAATAATAATTATAGTTAAAAACTGAAAAAACCTACTACAAAATACGCAATTCGTTGACTGGTATGGCATTTTTTCAGTTTTTTTTATGATAAAAAACAAAGTACTGAACCTATTTTAATAAAATTTATATGGGACTACCTCTGAGGTATTTACGTATAAAAAAAAAAGACGTGTGGTACTCGGAGACTGCTGCGGTAAAGCTATTGCATAGCATTTTTTATCAACTTATGTAATTATAATTATTTATTTATTTTATTTATGCAGTATTCCTAACACCCCCCACTCCGACCGGCACAGCGGTGATACTTTTTAGTTTTGCCATCTATCGATGAATAGCAGAAGTTTTAATGACTTTTTGAAATATCACGCTTGTCTCTTTAGTTCTGCAAATCGCCTCTAGGTGGCATTGGTTGTATCGGCGTTACTGCGTTAGATTATTTTCGTTACGGAATTTCTGGATTCGGTCTCCACCCTCAAGGCCCGCGATAGAAGCTATGCAATAGCTTAAAAAAAGAATCAACAAAAACATTCGCAATTGGAGTAATCGCGTAACAAACATACACAAAAAACATATTGTTGTATTGAGAACCTCCTTCTTTTTGGCAGTCTGTTAAAAAGAGATTCTGACTACCAGAAAAAGTTATTGTAAAAATAAATCGGCTTCAAAACTATTCAATGAACTGAAAAGCGTGAAATAACAACAGCTGTTACATAATGACGAAAAATTAAATCAAAACTGGGCTTTACCTATGTAGGTCTGTACGTACCCCAACTATTTTTTGAGGTATGTGCCAAATCACTATCACCAACTTTAAGTTATTAGTAGTAGTTTAGTTACAGGTATGGTTTTTATGGTCTCTTCTTTAATCACATTAGTTAAAGTTTTTTTTTTATTAATAGCAAATGTGTAAATTAAAAAAAAACTATTTGACTAAAATTTGCTATTAATATCATTTTTTCTTCTACAAATATGATTTACCAATAATTACTGATATTAGAGCTAACCACAAATTACTTCATTGTGAAACTACATATTTATATACTACATAAGTATAAGTCTTTGCGACCACAATAATTGGTAATAATATATTTGTACAGAAATCGGACCACCTTAAGACGTATTTCTACAAATAAAACTTCGCCTACCTCTCCTTTCCACATCATAACATAAAATATCCTCGTCTCCGACACGAGTTATCTTTAATACAACATTTCCTCAGCAAAACGATAAACCGGCGACACTGTAACACGAGCTGGACGTCCGGAGATCAAACGCTTGTTCGTAACATTTCTGAAATAGACTTCAACTGGAACTGGCGTATCTTAGCCGGTTTAACTGCGACTTGAGCTATTTTACGTATTCTATAGAAAAAAATGAACAATCCTGCACAAAAAATTGCCGGTACTTACACTTACCTGGTACTTTGGTCTTAGCACTAAATATATAACTAGTAGTTCTACGAACAGTAGACCTCGCGAGAGAGCTTATTTGCAGCTCACCTTGGGGCATCTGCGCATAATACCTTTTTACCTAATTTTATAAATGGAGAAAACGTAAAATCAAGAAAATTATTCAGCACTAAAATGCATCAAGCACATCCACGCGCCCTCATTGTTACACGCAATCTCAAGATGGTTGTCATATCTCGACAACCATTTGACCAATTCTGTTTATTTTTATGTCAAGTTGTAATAATTGTGTACTTTATCTACGTACCAAATATCATTAAAACCGGTTGGTAATTAGCGCCGCAATAAACTTCCTCCCTTTTTATGGGAACCACACCTCCTATCAAAAATCGCCGACGACAAAAAAAACCATAGAACCTATACTTACGCCAAGTTTTACCAAAATTGGTTCAAAATTACGCCCTGTACGCGAGTAATACAAATCACAAACTCATAAACAAACTGACAGATGAAAGAAAATTTGGCCAGTTGATGCAGAGACACTTCGCTCTCTTCGCTCGCTCGGGCAATAAAATACTACGTATAAAACGGACACTCCTCCCACCAAAGCGCGCTATAAATACCTAAACGCTTAAATGTAACCGAATCGAGAACATTTATATCTGATAATGGTAACGAATAATCATAAATACAGTCAAAATAAGAACCTTATTTTGAGGCTTTCGAAATCATGCGTTGGAAGTTCTCCTTCTGTCCTATTCCCAGTGTTTTCCGAGTCTTCAGAGCCTTTGTTCAGCCGCCGCACGCCGACCGGTTCTCTTTGTACAACTTATAATGACATTATTAACGTTGTTGTAATGCTTTCTATAGAACACGAGTTACTATGCGCTGAATCATCATACAGATATAATAAATGCGTCGGTAAAGTTTGTTTGTATTGACTCAATTTCGAAAATAAATTGTACATCATGATACTGCTCATACTTTCGTGGGAAAACGTCCACTCAACAACATTTCAAGTGAATCAGTTACTTTTTTGTGTAACATTCGCACTAAACCGCTATTTCTTTTTTTTATACCCGATAAGAAAACGCGGATTACCTGTAACGAGAAGTTTTTGCCAGAAAAGACAACATCCATCCTCGGGCACACCGTCGCTTACCATCAGGCGAGGTGCTGGTCAACCGTAGATCTATTCAATGTGAAATGTTTAGTAAAGAAGCAAAAATCTCAATAAGATTTTAAAAACTTTATTATAATCAAACTATGCGCGCCTGCGCGTGAGCGAAGCTTGAAAATTTTATGTTGCCAAGGACAATTAACAGCTTGGTCCAAACCAAATATTTATTCATTGCTCTGTAGGGAATCGAAACCAGGCCTTCCTTCTCAAAAAACGAACACACAACCAACTGAACAAATAGATTTTCAAAATTTCATTAGATTACTAGCGGGCCGTATGTTTACTCACCTCATCGGGTAACAAGATGTGAGCTAACTAGGATGACGCACATTAGTGAGGTGTCTCTAAATGTACAGGTTGCCTAAGTTAAACCTGAAGCATTTGTTCAGTTAGCAAAAATAAAACAGCGAACGTGTTGAGTGGATTGCCGGCTTCTTTGTTCCCTGAGAGTTACAACGTTGGTCTTTTCGAGGTCAGAGTGAATAGGTATTCTTCTAAGTCTGCGTGCTTCATCTCCGACCACATCTTCGATTTCCAGCAGGCGAGTTGGTGGTCAAACGCGGGCTTATTCGTGTTAAAAAATAACATTTTTTGTGTCCACCACCATCGAGTAACAAGTAGTACATTCGAAAGTGCCTATCGAGAAGTGCCAAAATCAATATAAAGTAAAATATTTTATACATAAAGAATCTCGATTCTACAATAAACCGTAGACCGTAACTGTCGCTTAACACCAGGTGAGTTGACGGTCAAGCACAAGCCTATAGTCGAATAAAAAAAAAACTGTACATGTTATATAATTCCATATTGATTACATTCGTCTTTACTTTTACAAGACTGCGTAAGAAGGAGGGTTGTTTTTCGAGTGTATGTATGTTTATATGTAAGGGTGTATGTATGTAGGTATGTATTTATGTATGTTTTTTTTTTTATTGTTTATTAAGATCAACAAACAGTAAACAACAAAGTTTAGGGTTAATACAGTAATCGTTAAGAAATATAGTTCGATGATGTACCAGCAACGTTGACCACGGATTAAAATATATGATTGCCTACAGCCTAAACTGCTTGACCAATTTTGATATGCGAGGTGTCATTTGATTAGTCTTCATTCCCTGAATGTCATAGCCTATATTATTTTCAAAAAAAAAAAAAAACGCAAAAAAAAAAATGCGTTTTTTTGTAACTTCTAACGATCTGTTTCGTAATAAACGAGTCATTTTACTTGAATTATTGTAAAGAATGCGCATTTATAATTTATTTTACTGTGATTTTACGCATACTTTCTTACACAAAAATTACACTTAACACCGTATCAAGTGTAACCAAATCGTAAGTTGACTGCAAAAATTGCTGTTCTGCAGTCGGGTATTTTGTTTTTATGTTAATATACACACTTGTTAATGTCATAAGGCCTCATTTTGCAGTCGGGTATTTTTTTATGATTGAAATGCGTCAAGCAGTGTCCTAATTGGCTCAGTTCCACATATATCGTCGATTACAAGCGATCAGTTTAACCCTGCACTAAAACTGGCCCAAATGGTACCCATTAGGTGGTGTTATGGCCCGAATCTGGCAGTGGGGCCAAGCCCGCGGGCGGCCAGTCACACATGAATTCAAGGAAATCTCATAAAAATATGCGGTAATTAAGTTATGTCGATGTTGAAATTACCATATTTTTGGTAAGGTATCCCCTATTGTTACTCATTGGAATAAAACAACTTTTAACGGATTTATTCAATATCATTTAATAAATAAATAAATCATCCCATCACATCATCCCATCTCATTCATTTTGATACTTTATCAAAGGATTTATCGCGTATGTTTTATTTTACATAATTTTAAGACCTCATGTTTCGAACACTTTGCAGCGTCCGTGGTCATAGGTGAGGCAATTGTCCTTTGTTTATTTTTAACCCACTTACAAATGAGGTTTTCAGTTCAATTTTGTTTTTTTTTATTGTTTGGTAGGTAATACCTTAGAGGTATAAAATGTATCAAAATCCATTTAGTACTTTGATTTTTATAACAAAATAACTGAAAAATTATCGTCCGAGTAAACGCACTGCGTATTTTGAAGTCGATTTTTTCAGTTTTTGTTCTTTTAACTATACTTATTACTATACCTAGTCTTGACATAAATATTGTCACGAAGAAAATTTTTTTTTTTTATTGCAAATAATATTTATTACTTTTACAGTGTGTTAGTTTAATACATAAATATAAAACAATTTAAAATATAAAAGCTTATTCGAAGTGGTCTCCATTGGCTGCAATACAGTCCTTTAAACGTTGAGGCCAGTTATCAATAGAAGCACGCACTCTTTCCATGGGAAAATTCTTCACTGCCAATCGTATGGATTGTTTTAGGGACTCCAAATTATCATGGCGTTTAGAGCAAGCCATACTCTCTAAAACTGACCATAAATCATAATTCAGCGGATTAAGATCAGGACTAGACGACGGCCAGTCTTCAGCTCTGATGAAGTCCGAAACGTTCACTTCCAACCAAGACTGCGTGGACCGAGCTTTATGACCTGGCGCCGAGTCTTGTTGGAAGGACCATACTTGGTTATTGAACATGGTGTTGTTAAGGGGCTTAACTACCTTCTCAAGAATGGTATTTTGATACACTTGTGCCGATGTTTTGATACCTTTTTCACAAAAATATGGCTCACTCCTTCATAGCTAAAACCCCACCAAACCATCACTGAAGTCGGATAATGCCCACGTTGCACTCTGTCGACTAATTGGGAAGCTTCCTTAGAGCTTTGAGCATAAATACGGTCATTTTGTTTGTTAAAATGTTGCTCAATTGTAAAGATTTTCTCATCCGTAAACAAAATTTTTCTGTGACCTCCCTTTGCGTACCGCTTCAGTAGTTGTTTCGATTTTACCACCCTATTCTTTTTTAAATTATCAGTTAAAAAATGACCAGCGCGTCTCTTATAGGCTGCAAGTCCTAAGTCATCTTTTAAAATACGCGACATGGTTCTGGGTGCTTTCTTCATCTCCCGAGATAAAATCTTTTGCTTTCGGACAGGATTTCTTCGAATTCTTTCCCTTACTGCTTTGACCACCTTTTTCGTACGACCACTACGTGGACGGCCAGATCTTTTTCTGTCACAAACAGAGGAGGTCTCATTGTACCTATTAATAGCCCGGTACACAAACATTTGACTAATACCAAGCGTGTGGAGAGTTTTAAAAATTGCATTTGGCTCCATACCAACTTTGTGTAATGCAATCACAGCGATTCGGTTCTCTTTATCACCCCACTCCATTTTAATATCGCAAAATATTGTACAATGTATTGGCGCCAAAATTAGAGAACTCAATGAACAATCGTATAAAAATGACAGATTCCAAATTCAAATGTAATATCTTTCTTATTTTTAACTGTAACAGTATTTATGGCCAGACTAAGTATATTTGTCAAGTAACTTTTATGATCAAGCACAGTCCTATTTTCGAATAAGGAAAATGTTTAAGAGGATTTTTTGGAGTTTTTTTCATATCAATGGAGTAAACATTTCTGCCATTAAGACGATACCTCGTTGCGAAAATGATAAAAAGTGGGCGGGGTCTAATATGCAAGCGAGCGCATTACGTACAACAAAATTTGAAATCCGCGCCCAAGGAAGTAGCGATTTAGAACAGAGAAGTAGTGGAGTAGATTTACGCTTATGTTTATTTTATTATATGTGTGGAATTGTGATTATTTTCTCGTTACTCACAAAATTAACAATCTTTTTTTTTTAAAAGTATTTGGTAATTAGTATAATTTTTATATAACATGAAACACATGTTGGGTTATTGATACATTTTTAAATAAATAATATGAGAGATTTTTTTATCCGCGAGCGGGATACGAACCCGCGACCTCCGACAAATCGTGTCATTGCTCTTTTACCAACATGTTTCATGTTAAATAAAAATTATACTAATAACTTTATTATAAGGAATTATTACAAGACAAACATTCTAATTGAAAAATTAAATTTGTCGGGTACCAAAGCTATAAAGCTATGATAATCAGATGTTTCCTACCGTCCTATAAGATGTAAAATTATACATGGTAGTATGAGAGAGAGAATTTCGAAGCGAGCGGTTAGACCGCGATAGCTCAGTTGGTAAAAGAGCAACACGGTTTGATGGAGGTCGCGGGTTTGACTCCCGCTCCCCGGTTTTTTTTCTCTCATATTATTTATTTAAAAAAAATAGTATTTGGTAATATGGTAAAAGGACCGGGAAGTATGTTGTATTTTGAAATTAAACTTTTGCGCACAGTTGCATTCGAAGGGAACTCGTACTCATTAGGCTAGCCTATGCGTCTATCTAGGTTAGGTATAAACTATAGAATACCAAAATATCATCCTAATCAGTTGAGCTATTTAAGCTAAATATTAAGCTTTGAAGTGATTATTTTTTGTTAGAGTTACGTGCCTAAAGCTTAACTTAAAAAAACATACTAGTATAATATAATGATTAAATTAAAATAAAACTATCACGGCTAAGTAGGCTTTACAAGTTATAATTGTTCCCGTGTAAGTATAACCATGTAAACAAGTATCTATGTTAAAAAAATACCCTACTGCAGAAAAGCAGTTTTTGCAGTCTAACTTACGATTTCGTTACGCTTGATATGCTGTTGGTTTCCGAGATGTAGCCGTGTCAAGTTTGACAGCTGTCATTTGAAATGAAGTTCGCGACGAGATCTATCACTTTTGTAAAGAAACAAATAGTCTAAGATCAATAGTTTCCAAGATATAGCCGTGTAAAGTTTGACAGCTGTCATTAGAAATGAAGTTCTTGACGAGATCTATCACTTTTGTAAAGAAACAAATAGTCTAGGATTAATAGTTTCCAAGATATAGCCGTGTAAAGTTTGACAGCTGTCATTAGAAATGAAGTTCTTGACGAGATCTATCGATTTTGTAAAGAAACTAATAGTCTAAGATCGATAGTTTCCAAGATATAGCCGTGTCAAGTTTGACAGCTGTCATTTGAAATTAAGTTCTCGACGAGGTCTATCACTTTTGTAAAGAAACTAATAGTCTAGGATCAATAGTTTTCGAGATATAGCTGTGTCAAGTTTGACAGCTGTCATAAGAAATGAAGTTCTCGACGAGATCTATCACTTTTGTAAAGAAACTAATAGTCTAGGATCAATAGTTTCCGAGATATAGCCGTGTTAAGTTTGACAGCTGTCATTAGAAATGAAGTTCTCGACGAGATCTATCACTTTTGTAAAGAAACTAATAGTCTAGGATCGATAGTTTCTGAGATAAAGCCGTGTCAAGTTTGACAGCTGTCATTTGAAATGAAGTTCTCGACGAGGTCTATCACTTTTGTAAAGAAACTAATAGTCTAAGATCTATAGTATCCAAGATGTAGCCGTCTCGAGTTTGACAGCTGTCAAACTGATAGCTTGACAGGTAACAGCTGTCACTTTGAAATATGTGGCGAGCTTTTTATTGCAAGGACGTAAAAATAATTTTATATAAAAACTAAAAAATGTGTAATCGGTTGTATGTTCTTGTGTATGTACTAGTGAAGCAAAGAGGTTACAAATACAGAAGGACATATTTTATCGAAACGTCCAGTTTCGTACAAAAAATAATTACGTTTACTACGTAACCAGTTACATAACAAACGCCGTGATTACGTATAAGGAAAAAACTTCTTCGTACGATACTAGTATAATTATGTTTCGTACGTAACTAGTTACAGAACAATAGTTACGTACGCGGCCGAAGCGCTTATTAATACTTAATTGATTTTCAACCAACGAATTATCGCCAAATAAAAAAAGTGCGAAAACTTCCCTTTTATTAAAGTCGGTTAAAACAATTTATTTCAAAATGCAGTATACTTTTGATTATAACAGTAGTACAAAATAACAACTTTAGCTTTTCAAGTTTCAACACTTTAAAACTTATAGTTGTGGTTGCGACTCCACAGTCTCGAAGAAATAAAACTATCCGAAATCAATATGGCCTAAAAACTGAATAAAAGAAGTAAATAATCGTAATTCGTAAAGCTCGTCAAGCGTTAACCGACACAGAACCATCGCGCACGATGTTCACGGGCGAACTGGGTAAATGGTTGAGAAGGATAGAACTAAGCGATAGCAACGTAAATAGATAGAGAGAGGAAACATGCAACCTGCTCCAAAAAAATAACGTAAGCGCCATACCAAATAAAAATTAATTAAAAATTCGTTTTTACGTTTCTTTAAAAACTGACTTTGTATTAATGTTTAATAAGATATTATCTACATTTTTCATTATTTTAATGTAACAGAAAGTACATGACTACGACATAAAATTCATAAAATGTTATTTTTAGAGGTAAGTTCTGATTTTTTTTCTATCGAGGAAAGTTACTTGTTTTATGTTTCTGTCTTTTAATTAATGGAGGTAATATAGTCAACAAACACATTTACAAAAATTGAATTATTCAAGCAAGTATTCTTAAAATCAAATTATTATAAAAAAATGGTTTTATTACCATGACTCATCTTAAAATTGCAATTTGTATGACTTCCGGAAGGTTAAAAAGAGAGGGTATAAATGTTTTGTAATTTATGTTTGTTTGTATACATACGTTCCACTGTAACGCCCAAACTGCTGAGCCGTTGGTAAATATGTTTTATAGTTTAGAAACTGAAACAACCGACTTCAAAAAAAGAGCTCTTGGGTGATTTGGACCGCGGTTCGAACCACTTGCGGTGCGAAACGCCAAAGTACCCAAATACGCAATTTCCTTCAATGACATTTTTCTCAGCTATTATGTTTTAAAATTTAATTTTACTAAAATTTCTATAGGACCAAAAAACCGTTTTGGTTTTATAAATGACGGAAATATACGGTAACATAAAATATGCAATCGAATTGAGAATCTCCTCCTTTCTGAAATGGTTAAAAATACACTACGCTGAAGTTATTCATAGTGATGTGTCTTAATTAAATTGTTGTATCTTTACAGGTAATTTTCATCAAAATCACGACAGTATCTTCAAAGGTAACTGTGGTCATACTGCCACATTTTATTTTTTATGGTGCGGCAAGATGGCCCCATCCCGGAAACATATTTCTTACTACCCGATAGCGCAAGAAAGAGTTTGAGTTTGAATGAGTTTCGAGCGTGTTTATTATATGTATTTATTACAGCCTCTTACAGCCTCAGCGGCTTGACCACTTTTGATATGCGAAGCGTCGTCAGATTTGTCTTCACTACCTGAGTGAAATCAGCTACATTTTTGTAACAATTATAATAAAATTATCGCAAAATAATTACTTAGCTTTTTCGTAACTTTTAACGAAATTTTTCGCAACAAATAAGTGATAAAAAATGATTCCAAATATTCAAACTATTACATTAATAAGTTCCAATGAAACACATACCCAATGAATTACATTAATAAGTTCCAATTATTTATCGGTTTATATAAAATTATCATTTGTAACCGATATTATTTAAATAGCAGGAGAGGTGTTAATGCTCTCTACTGGCGCGCGAGAACACCATAGGGCAATGATGTATTATACTTAGATAGGTTTTCCTCGGCTCTGCGTGACAAGCCTCAAGTAAGGTAATCTCCTGACCCGTCTTCAGTCGCGACACCTCGGGCAACGCAGTTAGATGCGTGTCGTGACTTGTGAACAGTGACAATGTCATCCTGTGTTTAGAAAGTGCAACGCCGCACCGCTTATTTAGAATAATTTTAGTAAAATTTAATAATAATAATAAGTACCTAATTTTGTTTATTACGAAAAAGTTCGTTGGAGGTTACGAAAAAACGCATTTTTTTTATTTTTGCGAGAGATGTAATATTATTATCACAAACAAACACCGATAACATTATTCGGTTTTGTATAGTCGGGTAAAAAGAGACGGCGAATGCACAAATCGATGTAAGTGATCATACTTTGCCAACTCTGACAATTAAATCTCTCCGAGATGAAACTTAACGGTCGGTTCGTAAACCAACTGTTCTGTTCACGACTTGAAGAACTCATCATTTGACACTTTCAAACTTAACCGGAGTTCCGTAGCGGCTCAACAGTCTACAGTAGAACGGAACTCTAAAATTTAAGACTTCGTATTACTTTACACAGGAAATGTGACAACGGTTAGAGAACGTTAGCGGGAAAAATAGCATAGCTTTGCCATTTATGGAACTGTAAAGGAGTAGTGTGCAAGCAATTCCTTGCTCCGTACTGAATTGCAAAGCAGCGAAATTTTAGATAAACTCCACACCTTAAAAATTAACAAAAAAGTGCAAAGGAAATAAATTAACACTATATAGTGTACAACCGGCGGCCTTATCGCTAAAAGCGATCTCTTCCAGGCAACCATGATTTTATTATGACTAGCGCAGTCAATGGCTTTCCATCACGTGGACGTAAAGTATAAAACCAAATTCACGAATTTAGTGTCCTGGGTTGACCGATACAACGATAACAACGAACTTAAAGATTTACAAACTTAAAGATTTTGATATGTCACCGCGCTAAAGTCTAATTTAGATTGAGAAGTGTAGAGACATCTATTTTGCCGCTTCGAATTATTTTGCAAATCGAAATTATTTTAATCGTGTAAGGGGTCTAATTAGACCTCATTGAGCTCGGACGTTTTTGAGAAGTGAGGCTGCATCCCGTTGATACTTTATCAAAGAGCGCAGTGTATTGTCGCATAGAATTTTCGAACTGTTGAAGTTCATAGTTCTCAATGTAGTCCAGTAAAAAATAGATTTGCGGCAACCACAGTCATAATATTTTTCGCTACGCTGACATAAAATACAACCAAGAAAAGTATTATTTAAATATATGTATCGGTACTTTCATTTTACAACAATTAAAGTATTAGTAATAGGGGGTGATGCATTCTTATTAATTTCACCAGCTCTACGTGAGAAGCCTCAAGTAAGGTAACCGCCCGACTCGTCTTCAGTCGCGACACGTCGAGTACCGCTGTTAGACGCGTGTCGTGACTTGTGAACAGTGACAATGCCATCCTGTCGTTTTAGAAAGTGCAATACTAAGATATAAAAAGCCTTAAGGATGTGGTCTTATCCTCGAAAGTGCTGAGATCTGAAATTTACCATGTTTTTACTTCATATCCAATGAGTATAACCTCTCTATAGATAAAATCTCATTATCTCTATCATCTCTTATAATGGAGATAACGACTTTTCAGTTATTCTGATAGATCTAATAGGAAACTATCAAAATAACCGGAAACCGTTATCTTCTAAAACGGAGATAATGGTTTTTCGGCTATTAGAAAAATATTTTTTTTTTAACATAATGCAGTGTTGGCTTGGGTGTGCGATATGTAGATGACTATTCAGTATTTGTAACACTAATTCCCTTGGTGCTAATTGGCAAATACACGATGGTACGCGCAACATCTAATTTACATATACACGGTGCTCTCATTGATTCTACTAATCTGATTAACTAAGATGAGTATCAGATACATCATTATCATCCAATGCCCTTTCTATATCACTAAGGTTGTTTGGAAGAGATCGCTATTAGCGATAAGGCCGCTAATTTTTACACTAGTTTTATGTTGCTCTCTTAATGTAATTTTATGGTGTGTTATTTTATGTATCTATCACTGCTGGGTATATGCTTCCCTCTTATGAGATACTTATAACACAGTAATGAATAAAGCAGCATTGTACAAATTTTCTCTTTAAAAAAAAAACATTTAATTCATGCATTAACCTTCTTATCTTACTGCAATAGTTCAAGTTAACATTCTAGTCTAACCAAATTACCTTAATTAATAAAATTAAACACGTTTACAATTCAAATTAAATAAAATTACCCATCTTTAAAAAATAGTTATTTGTTATGCAAGGCTGCAAAGTTGGTTTTTGGGGCGAGTACTTGTATTGAAACCTGAGCAAGCGAAGGATTCTAGGATTGAACCGAGCGAAGGGAGTGGTTCAAATATAGAATCCTGAGTGTAGCGAGGGTTTCAAAAGTACGAGATGCAAAATAACTTTGCTGCCGAGTGAAACTCAAAATTTTTCACCTCACTACAGCGAGGAAAACGCTAGTCCAGTGCTGCCTCCTGTGGTTGGTCAGTGCGATCATTCAAAGAAATGAGGTTGGCGCACTGACATGAAATAAGTATTTAATGCATTTTCAGTGGACTTGCGGTATAGAAAAGTATGGAATAGAAAGGTTCGAATTTTAAAAACTCTTTCCACGCTAGCGGACAAAATACACTTTCCACTCAGATTTCTAATGACAAACAGAATCTTTCCGAGCTTGTGAGGTGAAAAAACAATTATATCCTTAATATCAAATTAAATTAAAATCAAATTATATGAATTACAAAAATTAAATTAATATTTTTTTTATTATTTATTAAAATATACGCTCAAAATATTATCATTCGAAACAGTCGCTTTCCGAATCAGTTTTTTCGTATGGGATACTAGCTGTTAGTCATCATGGATAGTTCGCTCAACGCGCGCAGCTATCTCTCTCGCGCACGACCACATTTTTACACATAAAAAATCATTGACTAGGGATAATAGAAAAGTGTGAAATGAATTTGTTTATTTTGATAGGAGAAATATAAAAAAAAGTTTTTCTTTTAATCTTTTAAATTGGCTGAGATGTAGGAAAGTATCTGTTTTTTTACTACTCCGTCGCCAGTATAAGTGATATCTTAAGAAAACATTTTTTAAATTGTTCTCTTACCTAAATAAATACAAATTCATTTCTCACTGTTAAAAAAACTAATAACCAAAGATTTGATATGTTTAAAAAGGTTGTGATGTGCGAGAAAGATAGCTGCGCGCTATCTTTCTCGCTCCACCTTTTGGCATAACTTCAACTAATTTTGCGACAGTAACCAGTTTTACTTTACCGGTTACCTTCTTTTACACCAGTGGGATAAAAACATCTTGTAAAAAGACAGGTATACAGGTTGTTTAAGGTAGGTACAAGTATACAGGGTGCTTGAAACATCTGTTATACAGCACTCGGGTTGTTGCAATTATTGCGCAGTCTTAGCAGGTGTTCTGGAAGTTGGCGCAATTTGAGAGATACTAGCGTTTTTGCTTTTTTATAAATCTCTCTTTTGTGTAATAATAAAGAAACGAGAAGAATGTCCGTTCTATATGTAACGCTATTTATGTATTCTGTGCTGTCACGATCTTATTGAAAAACGTGACTAAATTTGAGCAATGCTCAACATATTTTGTCAACTTGTCGTTTTTTTTTTTGGGAAAATGATTGAGTGGCCGAATATGATTAAATGAATGATTGATGAGGCCGAAAATGATTAAAGAACAGAAAAAATATTAATCCGTCAACACCCCGCGCGTCTCTTGTACCAAACCCGGAGTAACGAGACCTCTGAAAATTATACTAATTAGACACATTTGCGTGCGGAAAAGAGCCGGCAAACAATGCCTGGCGAGGTATGCCTGCTAAAAATATGCTTTTGTACAATATTAACGCTATTCCAAAGATAATAGCCGTTAACGGTTTCGATGGAGCTTAAGCTTTGGATAGAGATGGGCTATTTGACTTTTGACAATATTTAAACTAGAATACGTTTTCTCACTCACTTGTTTCTTTTATTTAATATTGCATTACTATTTTTAACTGACTTCTAAAAAGAAGGAGTTTATCAATTCGGTCTGTATGTTTTTTTTTGTTTGTTCACCGATAACTCAGCCAATTGTGCATTGATTTTGATGATTCTTTTTGTATTTGTTTTTTGTGTTTGGTTGGTTCAGATGTGGTCCCATATAAATTTTATCAAAATCGATGTAGTATTTTGGTTTTTATAACAAAGTAAATGGTAAAATATCATCCAATTACCTGTAGAAAAGAGCATAGCAAGCCGCGTACATATATATTGTATGGCGTATTTTTAAGTCGGGTTTTCAGTTTTTTAAACTGTAATTATGAAGACCTTGTGTAATTAGTCACGTGATTTATTTTTATCCGACATCGGCATAGCCAAAGGATCGATTATGCTTCTATCAATGTTTTACAAATATAATAAGATATGTAGGTAACTCATTAACACACATTCAGTTTTTAATCCAGGCTGTGTTTACTATTTTGAATCACACTATCACATAACACAAGGACCCTGATTCCGTGTGATCATCGGCCGTGTTACGTGAACGTAACGTGACGTGTTCCCAAGGAAAATTTGTATACGGAATCAGGTCCCAGGTAAGGTCAAGTAAGGCTATGGTTGTCAATTAAAAGAAGTGTTTATCTTTAAGGATTTAGTCATTTCACACCAAAACGCAATATTTAGATTGTTTAAATTACGTTTGGAGATAAAAAAAAAATGTGAGTCACTTGATAAAATCATATTTGTTGGATTGACCAATATGTTTACTGTATGAGTAGTATCTTATTTCAGATACAGATTTTCGCAAATGAAATCAATTTCGATTCCTATTCGATTATCGGTTGACCCAGAATAAATCGAATATACCGTGTTTCCTTGTCTCATCTCTATTCGATAGAACTGGAGCACTCCCGGTCAGTTTGCAGCATTAGTGGTAAGCTGTTAATTCGGCTTACGGTCTTGTTTCTCACGCACGGCAGCCAGCCAACGGGTTAATAGGAAAAAACTGTGGTATGAGAACTTTGTTAGCATGAGTTCAATCTTTCACATGTTCATACATTTTAACCGACTTCAAAAAGTAGGATGTTATTAAATCGACTGTTTTTATGTATGTTTATTAGAGTATAACTCCGAGATATATACAATAGATGAGAAAAAATGATTCATCCCCACTTTACGTGTATGAGAGGTAACCAAAAAAATATTCATCCCCACTTTACGTGTACGGGAGGTACCCCAAAAAATTATTTATCCCTACTTTACGTGTACGAGAGGTAACCCAAAAAAAATAATTTTTTTCAAGATTTTATTCTATTATTGCTCGGCATAACTAACATACATATTCCATGCCAAATTAAAGCTTTCCAGTACTAAGTCTTTGAGCTGCGGACAGACAGACAGACGTTCATGGTAACACTATAAAGGTTTCTTGTTTACTACGGAACCCTAAAAAGCGAGAAGGAAGGATATAGGCTATATTTTATCATCATCACCGTTTTTAGGGTTCCGTACCCAAAGGGTAAAATCAACGAGACCCTATTACTAAGACTCCACTGTTTGTTTGTCTGTCCATCCGTCTGTCATCAAGCTGTATCTCATGAACCGTGTTAGACAGTTGAAATTTTCACAAATGATGTATTTCTGTTGCCGCTATAACAACAAAACTAAAAAACAAAATACAAATAAAAAATAGTTTATTGAACAAAAATATACAACTAAAACAATTTGAAAACCCTGACTTTTACTTACTTTAGCGTAAGCTGTTGTAACAGTCAGTGCCTTCCCCTGAAATTAGGAACATTTCACATATATAACCATAATATATAATCAACAGAATAAAATAATGATGTAAGGGGCTTCCATACAACAGACATGATCTTTTGCCGTTTTTATAGTTAATGGCACGGAACTCTTCGTGCGCGAGTCCGATTCGCACTTGGCCGGTTTTTCATCACTACGCGGGTGACACCGCGGGCGCAGCTAGTTACAAATAAATCGCATTTTTCCACAACAGATAGTTAAAGTTATAGAGATGGTAAAGGTTAAAAGCGTTCGTGTGTTTCCTGTACGCTGGAAGAATAATTGGCTCGCCTGGAGCCCGAGTGGCTGGACTGACCATGGAACGTGTAAACTGGAGTGGAGAATGGAGGTGGCATTAGTGGTGCGTGGTTACAACGAAGACCTTATTTTAAGAGCCCATCGACCATCGTCATGTTTAGATATAAAATGATGATTGAACTTATAAAAAAATCGTTTTTTTTTTGTGAAACTAGAAAACAACATCACAAATATTCGACAAAAATTTCAATTTCAAGGCGAGAGTGAATAGATACCTTCTAGATCGACGAGCTCCATCCTCGGCCACACCGTCGCTTAACATCAGGTTGGTGGTTGGTGGTCAATCGTAGATCTGTAATGTATAAAAAAAAAATGATCCAAGTTAATTTTCGTACACAAAAATATTTTTTTATTTTACAATATAGATCTACGATTGACCACCAAATCGCCTGATGTTAAGCGACGGTGTGACCGAGGATGGAGCTCGTCGATCTAGAAGATATCTATTCACTCTAGCCTTGAAAATTCCAAGATTGTAGGTCTCAGGAAACAGAGATGGCGGCAACGAATTCCATTCTTGTGCAGTACGCAACAGGAATGTGGATCGATATCGCTGAGTATGGATTTTTGGTATTTCAACGAGAAATGGGTGGTAATTCGCTGACTTTCTGCTAGTCCTGTAGTGAAATGGGGAGGATGGAATTAGGTCGTGAAGATCTTGCGCACATTCCCCGAAATGAATCCTGTAGAAAATAGACAGACATGCTACTTTGCGGCGGTGGTCGAGACTAAGTAGCTTCTTGGCAGCTAGTTTATCGTCACCGATTAACCTCACAGCTCGCCGGTCCACTGATTCTAAAGCTTCCAGCTGATACTTTTAAATTATTCACGCAAAATTGATTTTTATGCATGAAAATTAACTTGGATTAGTATGCGCGAGCGAGACGGATCATGGTCGAACTACGGAATGAAATAGCCTTTTAAGGGAAAGGTCATTTTTAACAGTCAATTACGCGTTTTTATACAACTGGAAAATATTGTTTTCTACTCCCAAATATTATTCGAATTCGATATTTTTTTTTTATATAGTTGCAGCCATTAATGGACCTTTAATTCGGAATTATTATATAAAGAAATTTGAAAAAAAAAATCGGCCAAGTGCGAGTCGGACTCACGCACGAATGGTTCCGTACTATCATCTATAATAGAAAATCGTATAAAATAACGAGAAATCAACGAAATTCCAAGTAGTCAATTACAAACTTATGGGTAGGTTAGGTTAGGTTTTAGGTTCAGGTTTTCGATACACATCCGGGCAGCATGACGACGCTCGCGCGAATACGCGCGGCTATGGCTCGGCTCACTCCGTGATGTTACCTCCCCCGCTACCCGCGCGGCCGTTGCTTAGCAACCGCCTCGCGCTCGCGCCACCACCACACCGCGGCGCGGCGCTCGCACCGCGTTTAGATGCACGGATCATTTTCATTTTGTGAGTTTTTATGTATTAGATTAGGTATTTATTTTTATAGTTAATATATTTCTAAATATTTACTTACAAATATTCAAGTTTCTACCTGTTAATTAAGATCGAGTAAAAATTGCTTAAAAATTACGTTTGTTGTATGGGAGCCCCCCTTTAATATTTACTTTATTGTTATTTAATTATTTATTTTGAAAGGTAATATACAAGTAAATATTCTGTGAAAATTTGAAGCGTCTACCTGTTATCGTTTTTAATATTGAGCAAAAAAATACGAAAAAAACACGTTTATTGTATGGGGTAATATACCCTTAATATTTTTATTTTTTATTTTTATTATTTGTTGTTATAGCGGCAACGGAAATACATCATTTGTGAAAATTTCAGCTTTCTAGCTATCACGGTTTATGAGATACAGCCTGGAGACAGACATACAGACAGCGAAGTCTTAGTAATAGGGTCCCGTTTTTACCCTTTGGGTACGGAACCCTAAAAAGCATATCGTAGAGGCAAATTCATGATTTCAAAGTGACAAAAAAGAATCCTCGAAATCGTATAATGTTAAGGTGTAAAAAACAGTTTTCTATTTGTATGGGAAATAATAATATTGCATGTTCATCTGATTTCATGCAAATAAAATTTTAGCTCAATCGGGAACCGAGAAGTGGGTCAAATTGATTTTAGAATTGATTGATTTGATTACAGACACCGGACAGGTGAAAGTAATAAAAAGTTTGTGGAAAAAAGCTTCTAAAAATCATTTAGATATCATTTTCATAGAAATTCATAAGAATCAGTTGTGGTGCTCTTGCGACTTGCAGTCTGTCTCGTATATGCACTGCGGGTAGATCTCAAGGCGTCTCTTAGTTTCCCAAATGTCAGAAATAGTCAAATAGAAATTTTAATTTTGCAATATTTTTGATATGTAATTTTGCTATAATTTAATGCCATATCCTCGCTTATGATATCCACGGTAGAGATAATGTTTAGACGGCTTTAATTGGCACGTGAATTGATTTGAAATAACACTGGAAATTGAGACACGGATAGCCGGACTGGACTAGAAACATTGAATTTTTGAGAGTATGTTCTGAGGTTGTTTGTCTGTTTGAGGTTGTTTGTTTGTTGGGTTTTGTTGTGTTTGGTTATATTGATGAACCTCGTGAGTCCTAGTGAGAAATACGCGCGAGGTCGCATCGCCTGCGACCCTCGGAATGATTAAAATTGGTATAACGGGTTACAGGTTACTTTAAATCTGTAATTGTTTAGATCATATGATCGATATACGTATTGTATTCATCTCTAGCACAAGGTTGCTTGGAAAAGATCGCTTGTTATTTCACTACCATGTACATATTTTATTTCCTTATAAAATAGTAGTAATACGCATAAGAAATACGCAATGTCACTACACTTAATGTAAAATTCGTTAATGCATCGAACGCCCAGTTTCCGCAAATTCCGTTGCCGAAAGCCTGTTAAGAGAGCAACACTTAAATTTAACGTAGTTTATGCATATAGATAGCATTTTAGTCGGGTAATGTGATATTGGAGCCATTTTGAATACGCGGATGAAGTAGTTATTACCCGATGCGAGGCCAAATGTACTCTTATCATGTGAGGCATTTAGATAGATAGATAGATAAACTCTTTATTACTCTCTCTCTCTTTTTTTTTTCATTTAGGTGTTTTTTATCCGACTATGCAAGATTATTTTTTCCAGTTTTTGTATTTATGTATGAAATAAACAGAGCATTTGTTATAGAAAACACATCGATATGTCGTGTTCAGTTGGTTAATTATTGAAAATATCGCTTTCCGCCCAACCAGGTCCCATCTGCGGGGGGCGACACGGCGATGATTATCTTTGCGTTGATTAACATATCGACGGTTTAATTCTGATTTTGGGAACGACACCGCAGTCCTCGTGCGTTAGGCCTGCTAAATGTTTTTCATCATCATCATCATCTCAGCCATAAGAAGTCCACTGCTGGACATAGGCCTCCTCCATGGATTTCCAAAAAAAAGACCGATTGGCGCGCGGCTTGCATCCAGCGTCTTCCCGCCACTTGTATGAGATCATCTGTCCATCTCGTGGCTGGTCTTCCTACGCTGCGCTTGCCGGTACGTAAAATGTTTTTGTCTAAAAATAATTTTAGTTTAAGAAATTGAAAAGTATATAATACCGACATCAAAATACGCAATTCGTTTACTTGGACGACATTTTTCATTTATTTTGGAAAAAAAAAACAAAGCATTGAACCGATTTTTGTAAAAATTTATATGGCTCTGGGGTATTTATTAGTAATCGCTGAACAAACATACCAAAAGTCGGTTAAAAAATAACATATATAAGTATGTATACGTATGTACGTATGTATGCAGTGGATTCCTTGTGGCTGAGCTGATGATGATGACTGTTTGCCTGTTTGTGGTATCATAACTTCCAAACGGATAAAACGACTTAATTTTTTTCTCATCAATTTTTTGGTCATCCAGAAAGAACTGAAACAAAAAGAACTACGATTAGCGATCATAAAATCTGTTCAACCGTCGTGCGTTGTTTATGCATTTTTAACCGACTTCAAAAAAGAAGGTTATCAATTCGTAGCGTAGGTATATTGTTTTATTTTTCAAATAGTCGAGAACCCGTCTGCCAAGTGAGTGCGCCGCGCCGCCTCGCGGGTAATTACCCGCCGGGGCATTCCACACCGAGATACACGCGCTACACGCGCCGCGTCGAATGCAGCTGATTGATTCATTCCCAGCTGCGATGCTCCATTGTTTTCGCACAAAATTCGGTTAATTTACCTTTGTTGCGGTGTTGGTGAAGTTTTTATTTATTGAAAAGCAGCCATGTTCGTTCGACATTTTGTGAATAATATTTTGTGTCAGTTTCAGAAACTGTGTGATAATTTTACGTTTTATTAATAGTTGTTTTATAAAACCGTGTCTATTTTTACCCGAATGCGTAAGGAAGGTTATGTTTTTCCGAATGTTTGTAGGTATGTATACGAGTATGTTTTTCCGAAAGTTTGTAGGTATGTATGTATGTTTCTATATGATCGCCTACAGTCTAAACGGCTTTGACACATTTTGATGTGAGGGGTGTCATTAGATTCGTTTTTACTCCCTTAGTGTAATCTTCTATTTTTTTTTGTGACAATAATCATATAATTCATGCAAAAATTTAAAAAAGCGCATTTACGTCAACTTCAACGAAATTTTTATAATAAAATGTAAAAAAACAATTTTCAAACTAAATTACTACGCATATTTTCTCACAAAAAACGTACACACTAAAAGGCCTTGATACTAAAAGGCCTTAAGGATGTGGTCTTGTCCACGAAAGTGCTGAGAACTGATATTTGCCATGCTAAAAGTAAGCATGCTTTTAGCATGACAAATCTCAGTTGCTTCCAAAATGTCTTATGTCCAGCAGACTTCTTGTGGCAGAGATGATGATGAATGAAGATGAAGAACATCCAAAATACATCATTATTTTAGACATAATATTAATTTTGCAGTTCTTAATTTTATCACACGAGTGCACTGAACCATATTAGACCACGAGCCCCTTATGCTCAGCCCCTTTATTTGTAAAAGCGTCGTAAATTTGAGGCACCCTGTATCCCTCGGACAGCCGAATTAGAGGCAAAGTGCTACAAGGTGCATTAACGGTATTCGCATACATTGTATAACTAAGTGGGCCGAATATTGGAGGGAGCAATAAGTTTTATATAGCCTATAAGAGAGCTTTTACACTAAACGACTAAATAGCCTTGCAATCGCTGTTATGAGAATCCGTTGCTATTGAACAGGTGAATAGAGTATTGTGAAAGGGCTCTAATATTTAAAGTTTATGGCGGTTGGAAGTAATATCTTATTCTGAAAAAGGCAATGAGCCTTTTGCAAAGTCAGATTAATTTGACAGCTGTTTTGGCGGGAGCTTAATCATATTTATGTATTAATTAAAATCATGAGTGTTATCGAGAACACCAGAAAGAAACGATATTTATTATCTACATTCAAAATTTAAGTACACCACTCGAAATGATCAAAGAATTCGTTGAGTGAAGACTGTGACGCATCGCGCACGGTGGATGTGCTGCCATTTTTTTTCGATGTACGTTACATACACGTATTAAGTAAAACACGCGGCCGTGTCCACGACCTACACCCCTATTTTTTACATTTGATAGATCTACGATTGACCATCAACTCGCCTGATGTTAAGAGACAGGATGGCCGAGGATAGAGCTCGGATCGAAGATATCTATTCACTCTAGCTTTGAAAATTCTAAGACTTTCAACTTGCTCTGATTCTATCATCCAATGCCATCAAAAAACAATTCATAGTGTTTTTTTTTCACTTGTAAGTATAAAGCCACAAGTTTGAACCAACATGCTCGTATTAAAGTAGAAACAATCCAACAATTCTACTTCAAGTGTAATAGCAGTTGGCGCCGCACTTTAATGCCACTTTTTGCTCGGGCAATTACTGCGCGCTCGTGGGGATTACGAAATGACAGATGGACAACTCTGACATTTACACGAAACTAGATCAATGAGAAATATTTACTTAATATGCCTTGCAAGCAATATACTCTCCAAATTTATTGTCTTTACCTTTATCTGTTTAGGCTGTGCATTGATATACATATAAATCTTGTAGAACTTTGAATTGTTCATATTTCGATAGAGCTTCGTTGACGCATTTTTAAGCATTTCAATGGTGGGTGGATGGTCGCAATTGCATATTAGATATCTTTTTTGGTATTTTGCTGTGTAGGCTGTCTGTTCATACAGAAGTTTGACGACTTTCTATCTGTTATGGAATATCGAGGGTGGAATACGGTTATGAAAACAGACAAGACAAGCTATTTTCAAAACCCGACCCAAAAAGAGGGGTGTTCTAAGTTTGACGTGTGTAACTGTGTATGTGTGTATATGTGTCTGTATGTGGTATCGTAGCTTTCAAACGAGGATGGACCGATTTTTTTTATTTGTTAAAGCTTTAGATGTTCCTTGACCCGATACTAGATATTATTATGCATCATATAAGGAAACAACCGGCAAGCGCAACGAACGGCCAAATACTGGGATGTTAAAAGTTTGACGTGTGTATATATATCTGTGTGTTTGTCTGTGATATCGTAGCTCTTAAACGGATGCACCGATTTTGATTTAGTTTTTTGTTTGAAAGAGGATTTCGTCGAGAATGTTCATAGCTATATTTCATCACAATCAGTTCAGCTGTTTTTTTTTGTAACGGGTTTATGAGTTTTCGAAACTTATACTGGTTTACGTTGTTTTTTAGGGTTCCTTCCGTACCTCAAAAGAACGCAACCCTTATAGGATCACTTTGTTGTCCGTCTGTCTGTTCGTCTGTCCGTCCGGGTGTTGAAATTAAAACCATATACGCAGATCCAGTCTCTTGCTGCAGAAAGAAAAATCAAGTTTCTCAGTTTTCGTAAAAAAAGTTACAGCCGAATATGTCGTAAAAAATGCACATTTCGACACTCACAAGGGAATCAATACCTATGGGGTACTTCCCGTTAACCTAGAACTATGAAATTTAGCAAGAAGCATTGTGTTAGAGTACACATATAGGAAATAATCAGAAAACCGGACATTTTAAATTTAATCACAATAAAACAGTGTCTTCATGCAAGGAATGAAGGCTCAATTTTTTTAAAGTGAATTAACCGTATCATGTGGGGTATCATATGAAAGAGCTTAATTAGCATAAGTAAAAATAGGTTTTTAAATATTTTTACGATATATTTTTCGGTATAAGAAGGAAAATAAAAAATATATATATAATTTCCCCCTTTTATCTACTAAAGTATGTACGGAACCCTCGGTAGGCGAGTCTGACTCGCACTTGTCCGGTTTTTTTAAGTTGAGCTTCTGTAATTTTTATTCTGTGACTCTGTATGAGAGGTGGGGGTGTTCGTTGCTGCATTTCAGTTAAGTTCTAGTGCTTAAATTTAAAGCAAGGTTTTTAAACCTGTGCTTAAGTATAGTTTTTATGTGAGTTTGTTAGTGTGGAATGTTTGGAAGGTGTTATTGTCTCAATTGCGGTGATATTTCAAATTGAAGTTCTATAAAAAAATCTAACTGTAGCTATGAATATAGAAAATATAAATAAAAAATATCAGTATTGGAGGGCATTTTTCACACAACACCATCTATCCCTAAACTAAGCAAAGCTTGCACTTAAAGCATGATCTTGCTAGGTTTCAATTTTAGTGAACCAGGGTTTGCTCGTATTTTCAGTCATAAAAAATCCGTATCGAGCTCGATCGCCCAGGTACTTGAGATTTTAGGGCAGATGGCTGATAGAAAACATGCATCCTTTTTTTTTGTAAATATATACATTTTAATCTAATACCCAGACCCAGGTAAATATAAACACCCCGATACAAAACGAACATCCATGCTCAGAAATGTTTGTCCTGGGTGGGAATTGAACCTACGACCTACAGTTTAGAAGACAGAAGTACTACCACAAAGTCATGAGGCCTATTAATTAGTAATCTGTATATAAAAAAAAAAAAAAAAAAAATTACGTTTATACATTATATTACCGTACGTATTGGACGGCTAGAAAAACTAATTAATTATTATGGTGGGTATTCCAAAAATCCGAACGAAACGCTTTAATTTCACATTTATTGTGCGTAGGTACCGGTAACAGCAACAAGAGCATGACGAGCTTATAGTGGGCTCGCGAGGTCTACTGCTCGCAAAGCCTTTAATTTTAATCTGCACTTACATAGATAATGTTATGGAAATGCAACAAAATTTAACTTAATACAACGGCGGCACTAAGCCGTTATAAACAGTTCCAGTAGATTGAACAGTGCGATACTGAGCGACGCTCTCAGACAGTGTCCCGACACTGCTATAGTGGTGTCGCGACACCTACCGAGGACACTTCAGGTGAACCTCTATTACTTGCTCACTACCGCACACTGCATATACTTGGGTTGGATGATAGACGAGGCATCATACATGTCGTATCCAAAGCAATGAATTGAACATTTCCTCAAAGCGCGCAGCTATCTCTTTCACGTATCTCAACATGTAAAATCACTAAGTGGGAATATCAGAAAAGTGAAAAAAAGAATTGTTTATATAAATATACAGGAGATCTATTAAAAATATTATAATTCAGATATTATTTATGCCAATATAAACTAGTCGACGTAGTACTAAAAAAAACCATGAACATAATTTTTTTTTCGCTACCAGTATATATATATATATACTGGTATACATTAACTGGTATAACTGGATACATTCTGCATATATATATATATATATATATATATATATATGCAGAATGTATACCAGTTCAATACTATAAAGAAGTTTGACATTTATCAAAGTGACAGATGCCAAACTTGACAGCCTCGTATCTCAAAAACTACATTGGCGAGAACTTAAGAACGCCATAGACAAGAATTGGATTGTATCTCAAAAACTTTCGATTCTAGACTAGTGGTTTCTTAACAAAAGTTATAGAACTGATTGAGACCTGTTCCAAACTTTGTAGTTTGGAATTTATAAAGATTGTTCTGAATTCCGCTATCTATCTTCCATGTCTGCGGTCGTGGATGTAACACTAGCTCTTGCAGTACATAATTAATGCACATCAATACAGTCATTACGGCGTGCTCTTTAGCTTAACGGGGATCGGGGAGGGGGCTTAGTGGTGGGGAGGCGCGGCTGTGCTGTAAAGATTATTTTTGGAAACTAGCTACAGACCGCGGTTATACCTGCCTTTATAAGTAAGGGATAATTAACGGTCAAGTGCAAACCTATCATGAATTTACAAAAAAAACGATTTTTAAAATTAGACACGTTTAATTCATTGCGGGCGGTGTGACCAAGGATGGAGAACGTCAATATATATATATATTCTCTTCTGTCTTATCTTGAAAATTCCAAGATTATTAGTTCACATTATGAACGTGGGCCGAAATAGTTGGGTTCAAATTTTTGCATTTTAACAATGAAGCAATGTATGATAGTGTGCCGACTTTCTGCGTGTCTAGTACTGTAATGGAGAGGGTGGAATTGGGAGAAATTGCGCACAGTCGGCGAAATTAATCCAATAGAACATAGACAGAGACGCTATTTACAGGTTACCTGGAAGAGATCGCTGTTAGCGATAAGTTATTACTATTATTACTAGTGCTCAAATTAATTTCCTTTGATTATAATTTTATGATGTGTGTAATAAAGAGTCTATTAAAGTGATGCTCGTTATATGTAAAACATTATACTCCTTGAGTAGTCGGGTAAAAGTGTCAATAATTATCTGTTCTCTCACTTCTCTCGCTCTATATGATTCTCGCTCGCGCCTGTCACCCTGCCCCCGCCGTCATTTCCCCCACGCTTCACCGATAAATAATCCCTCTACACGTCGATATTTCACACCGGGGCCGAGCTCGGGGTGTCCTTAATATGCTGCTGGGATGTGACTTCACGTGCGCGAGACACATGCTCGGGGAACTACCGAAGATAGAGCGTAGTTGGGCGATTACCCTACTGTCCAAGAAGGAGAGTGTTTTTCTTGAGTTTTTTTCATTTAGCAACCAACTTCGGCTGTAGAGTTTTAGCGGGAACGTCATAGAAACATGTTGTTGCTTTGTTTTATTTTCCTAAACTTATTTTATTTTAAATATTAATGAGATAAAAATGGTGGTGTTTTACTCATTAAGAGTGTTCGATCAAGTGCGTGAGTGTGGGCAAGTGAAATAAAGCAGTGAAACGTGTCATTTTACGTTTTCGGCAAAACTCCATAGAAGCTTCTGCAATTTGACTTGCGCTTTACTGCGTCGTAGCAAGAATAGGTGTTTAAATGAGTCTAGCTACGGAATGAGCATTCTGTACTACTAAATGCTACTAGGTATTCTGTGATCGGGGTTAAGCTGTGACTTCGAATTAAGAGAATCGTTCTCGCGCGATATTTTTTTGCAAATTACGTATTTTTCATACAACAGAAGAAAACTATCTTTGACCTCTAAATATTATCTAATTTCGAACATATTTTTTTATATGGTTGGAACCATTAATGACTATGTATCTACTGATTGCTATTTTTAAATTTACATTATTAATTTTTAACTTCAGAATTATAATGAAATTAGAAAAAAGCAAAACGTAAAGGCATAGACATCTACAGTTTAAATCATTTTTTTTTTTATCGAAATCGGTTTATGTTTAGGGGTAGAAAACTGTTTTCTTGTAATGGGAAATCGTGCGACAACAGTTCTCTTAATGCGTATTGTAAACTATCAAGTATTAAAATATACTTAAAGTTGGGACTATTAAGAGTGTTTTAAATATGATGAGATAGCAGAATCTGTACGTCATTAGGCAGGCTACCGTCCGTATTGTTTGAAGCGATAAAACTTCGAAGATCATTAAGAGGAAGACCGTTGACTTATGAAACGAGGCTGGCCCCTAGTGGTGAAGTTACATAATGAACTACTGGAGGACTTTCTGGGCTGTCTTCTAATTTCAATTCGATAATGCATTCCTTTTTACTGACTCCAAAAAGAAGGAGGTTAATATATATTCGGTTTATATATATATATATATATATATATATATATTGTATTTAACCGACTTCCAACAATCCAATCCAAATCGGTCCAGGGTCTTCGAGTAATCGGGGAGCATACATAAAAAAAAGATTCCGACGAATTGAGAATCTCCTCCTTTTTGGAAGTCGGTTAAAAAGGAGGAGGTTCTCAATTAGACTGGATGTTTTTGTATGTTTGTTGTAGGTATTTATTAAGTGAGAAGTGGAGTTCAGTGGAAAAGAACGTAGGCTTTGGACTTAGGACTCGCTTTCCATCAGGCGTGCTGGTGGTCAAACGTAGAGCTATTCTATATATTAAAAAAAGGCTACATTTCAAGATCATAATGATCACCAATTTTCATCACTATGCGGGTGACACTGAGGGCCGCAACTAGTACTTATCATAAAAACTAAGTTTCACTCTTAACCAGTCCACCAAAACAAAAAAAAAAACCTCGCCGCTATACCTATGAGACCACCTCTGAAGTACCTGCGTGCTTAATATATATGTAGTTTAAAAACTGAAAAAATCGACTTCAAAATACGAGCATCGCGACTTGCTGTTCACTTTTCTACAGGCATTTGGATGATATTTTATCAGTTATTTTGTTATAAAAACCAAAGTTAGTACTGCATCGATTTTGATAAAAATTATATAGGACCACCTCTGACCTACAAAATACAAAAAGAATCATCAAAATCAATGCACAATTGGCTGAGTAATCGGTGAACAAACATCCAAAAAAAAAACAAAGACCGAATTGATAGCTTCCTTCTTTTTGGAAGTCGGTAAAAAAAAGGATTTTTATGACAAATAAGGGATTTTTACAAGAATTGTAATTTTTACAATTAGCGTAATTATAAATAACTTTTTAAAATTAAAATGACAAAAATCATATTTATGCAGTCGGGTAATATTTTGTTTTTCTTTTAATATAGACGCTTGCATATAAAAGCTGTATCAAAAGCGATAAAACTCCGCTTATAGATATAATCTGGGCCTAAAGATATCACGTGAATCGTATGAAGAATTCGAAATGCTCAGACCTTAGACCCTATTTGAATGTGAAATGTGTCCGGTCCCAACGGGTTTACAGACTGATTTAGAATAAGGCGATGTCTCCACTAGCAGTGATTTCACGCTCGCAAATCGCGTACGGAGGTGTGAACGCTGTTTTTATTTGTTTATTGATTACTATTACTCGCGACTTCTTACTCGTATACGTACGGAAAAATATAGAATCCTCATAGAACTTGCGAAAATTAATTTCGTTTCGTTTTGCATATACGTAACTTGTCAAGGTGTTCAAGTAATCTATAGCACGATGCCTAATTTTATTATTATTATTTTTTTACGTTAGATCGCGCTGTGCCCAATTTTTCAATATAGTTAGATTCATTAAGGATTCTTCATCTCAATTTCTTTGTTCTTTTTTATTTGTTTATTTTAATATGTTCCTCATTCTACCAACTTGTATACTCGAATTTGTAATTAGCCTACTTTATACAGACGTTTGTAATAACTTTATGGCATAAGTTCGAGCTGCACTACCGCGTTTTGCCGGCGCACACGCCGGCAAAACGCGGTAGTGCAGATGTTTCTACGAGCGGCCCACAGGCCGCTCGTGGAAACATCCCCTAAACGGGCGGTTGCATGAGTGATTTCCAAGCTGTTATTAGTAATGCTTAGAGGCATTCATTAGGATTAAGATTATGAGATAAGAGGATTTGTTCTAACATTACAGTAGCTATTGCTTCTACTACCACTTGGCAGTTGGCTTGCTACTGAGTCGGTGAATTTGAATTCTGTATTTAAATATTTACTTTGTATGTTGTTTAGCGATTTTGTTTCAGTGTCATAATGATGACGATGATGAGATCTAGCCTGCGTTCTTCACCAGGGTTCCAATTTTTTTTTTCTTTTGTGGTTCTAACCTCGAATCCCACCAACTCGCCTGATGTTAAGCTACGGTGTGGCCGAGGGTGGAGCTCGTCGATCTAGAAGATATCTATTCATTTAGCCTTGAAATTACCAACATGTACCTAGTTCTCAGGAAATAGAGAAGGCAGCAAAGAATTCCATTTCTGTGCAGTATGCATCAAGAACGTGGATCGCATTTGCTGTGTTCGGATTTTTAGCATCTCAATGAAAAAGAGGTAGTGTGCCTACTCTAGTCGGGACCGCTTACCGCCCATGTCCACTCGTATGCTTACAAATTTATTGAAGCAGCAACGAAGTAAATATTAAAATAAGATAATCTTTTGAACTTTCGCAAAATTTGAGAGGTTTTTATTATACTTCAACATCAGACACAGCGTCGATATTTTTCTGTCCGATTCTTTCTCTTTTTTCTTTTTTACTTATGTTGATATTTTTGGATAATGGACGGTACCCAAAAAATTACTATAGTGAGTGCATTGTCATATCCATAACTATAACGCTTATTATTCTATCTAGGTATGCATATATAAACTAACAAACAGTCTGACTGATGTTTTCTACCAGTCAACGCACAGACATCGTATAAGTAGAAGAATTAGCAAGCAGCGGCAAGCGGGAAAAATCGCAGGGCAATGCTAGTATTTTATGCGTAAATTCAAAAGTGTATTTGTTTGTCTATACCACTTTTTTATAATCTACAAGCTAGGCTACTATAGATTACGGTCATGATATCGGTGTTAAATTCAGATCTTCTTTCGCGCAAAAAACAAATCGTTGATTTTTTTTGCATGGGGTTGGTCCAAGGAGGCCGAATAGTGACATTGGTTACTTTTTACTCGACTGCGCAAGAGGGAGGGTTACGTTTTTCGAGTGTATGTATGTTTGTTTTGTTGCTATGTACGTATGTGTTTCTATATTATCTCCTAACCGAATTGACCGAATTTGATGTGCAAGGTGTCGTTAAATTTGTTGTTATTTCTGTAACAATACTAATAAATTTGTTGTTATTTCTGTAACAATACTAATAAATTTGTTGTTATTTCTGTAACAATAGTAATAAAGCTCTCGCATAAATAAAAAAAATTATTTTAAGTAACCTCCAACGAACTTTTTCATTACGAAAATGTTAAGTTAAGATAACTGTTTTCACTTAAAATTAATCTAAAGAATGCGCATTTATTACAGCGACTTTGTGCATACATTCTCATCAAAAGTGTCACTCAGCGTATCAAACGTAACGAAATCGCAAGTTAGACTGCAAACATCTATCTATCTTCTGCAGTCGGATATTTTGTTTTTATTTAGTTTTGGCTGATCGATCATTAATTTTATTGTATAAAACAATTTTTTGACTTTAATGACCGTAGATACAGTACATGCTAAAAAAGCAGCACACACGTCACTCTCGGTCGGTGACCGGTGCGCGCGTCACGTTTCGTGTGTGCTGCTCCTTTGAAAAAGACCGCCGAATGCGGTTGAAACTATAGTCGGATATTTCGGCTCAAAACAGAAGTGAGTGACCCGTAGTTTTTATTTTAAAAATGTGTGAAAACCAAGTTAATTTCTATAGTTATATTGTTAATATTATGTAGCATTTAATTACTCTGTTTTTAATCTCCTAGTTAGTTTTTAAGTTCGCATGCCAATAAGGTTAAAATTGTGTACCTACCATAATAATAATTGTGATTGTAATTGTGTATTGTGTTGTGTAGTCGTGTGTAATTGTGTGTTGTGTATTGTATAATAATATAAGATCTTGTATTCACAATTTATAGCGAATGAATAACTTTGAACTTTTAATATTTTTGTTATCTGGATAAAAGAACGGTTCCTGTAGGATAGCGAAGCAAGCCGCAGGCGCATCTAGTATAACATAACACGCACACACGCGTGATTCATGTAGGGGTGTGTGTGGAAACCTGTTTGGGGAACTCGCTTCGGGGACGTCCGCCGGGTGTAAGGCAGCGATTTGGTCGTTAAGCGATAGCGATTCAAATGTCAAACTCAAATTTGCTGAGTCAAAGTCTGACTCGCACTTGTCCGGTTTTTTGTATGTTTGTTACGCGATTGCTTCGCCCATTATGAATTGATTTTGATGATTCTTTTTTTTGTTTGATAGATCATACTTCAGAGTTGGTCAAATAAATTTTGATCCCAAAATCGGTTCTGTACTTTGTTTTTCAAAACGAAATAATTGGAAAATTGGGTCGTCCAAGTAAACGAAATTGCGTATTTTAAAGTCGGTTGTTTCAGTTTTTTCAACCATAATGATGTATGGCAAACTCAAACAATTATTTTATACGTTTAAATAGGGTGTGATGCGCGAGAGAGATAGCTGCGTGTGTTGAACTCCACCTTAAACGCTTATATCAAATTGAAACCGCTATCGCTCCCACTCGTGGCAAATAGTCTCCGCTTTATGCACGAGTCAGTGACACGGCGCCGCGCAGCCTTCACACCAACCTCCACAAGACCAAGAGCTCATTCTTAGAGAAATGCTTTTACTATTTACTTCATCATCATCTTAAGGCTGCTGCTGCACATTGGCTTTCCACCACGGTTTGGATTGCATTCAGCGTCATCCTGCCACGTCTGTATGCGTATGAGGTTGGCTATCCATCTTGTGGCTGGTCTTCGTCCTTAGACGTACAAAAGTCATCGATATAGCACAGCGGATTAGCAAGTTGAAACGCCAGTGGGCAAGGCACATAGCACGTATAACGATGGGGCCGAAAAGTTCTCGAGTGGAGACCACGTACCGGCAAGCGCAGCGACAGACAGACAGACGAATTCAGACAGAGAGACAGACGAATTCATACAAGTGGCAGGAAGACGCTGCATGCAAGACGCTTCCAAAATGTATTTTTTTAATCCACGGGGGAGACCTATGTCTAATAGTGGACTTGTTAGTGGCTGAGATGATGATGATAATGATATACTCGCTTTGCTCAGTAAATTAGCATATTAAAAAGGATCTAATCTAACAACATGAATAAAGATCAGAGTTCAATTTTTTTCTTTTGAATGATAAAATGAAATCTCTGTTCATATTGAGCCTAGAGAGGTACTAAAAGGGTCTAAAATTAATATTTAAAAGGGATCCCTTTTAGGCATCAGGCTATAATGGCACATTTAACATATGAAGGAAATGTACGTACTGCTAAAGATTTTTCTTTATTGGTTTAATCAACAAGTATCTATATATTAAAAGAAAAACAAAATACCCGACTGCAGAAAAGAGGTATTTGCAAGCTAACTTACGATTTTGTTACGCTTGATACGCTGTTGAGTGAACATTTTTTGTGAGAAATTATGCGTGTAATCGCTGTAAAAGATTGTAAATGCGCATTCTTTAGAATAATTCTAGTAAAATCACTTATTTATTACGATAAAGTTCGCTGGATGTTATGAATAAACGCATTTTTTATTTTTACTAAAGATATATTTATTATTATTACAAAACATATAGCCTATGATATTCAGAGAGTGAAGACGAATCTAACGATACCTCGCACATCAAAGTCGGTCAAGCTGATTAGGCTGTAGGCGATATAGAAACATACATACATATACATTCTACATACATACATACGCTCGAAAAACATAACCTTCCTTACGCAGTTGGGTAAAAAAGCACTGGGTTATCAAATCTTAGCGTATATTTTTCGTAGTACCAGTTAGGAAATTTGTTCGAAATTGTGCCTATTAAAGTCGCATATCAATTTAAAAATTTAAAATTCTTGTTTTGGCTGTACTCAAAATATAATTTCTGTCTATAGTTGTGTCCACAAACAATTTTTTCTCTATGGTTGCGTAGTGAGAACAAAGCCGCCGCGGCGAGGAAGCTCGGATCGTGACTGCGTTATCTGCCGCATACCGCAGGAAACCTGCAGATACCATCGAATAACGGACGAGGATACTGTACGACGCGAGGGCAGTATGGGAACATCACTTAATAACTCAATTTAGAGGGGGGGGGGGGGAAGGGGTCGATCACGTCTTACAGGGGGGTGGGAGGGAGTCTTGACAGTTCTTACGTGAGATCACAAAAATGTAAAAAGATAAGATTATACTCTGAATATTTTTTCTATTAAAAAACCGACTGTAACGCAACTTACTAAATCCTTCACGATTGTAAACTTTTTAAAGAGACCTCTCTTCACTCGCACTTTTTTTGTTAAGCATGCGATTTGTCATTGAATGTCAAATGCTCATCTTCGAAGATTAGAAAATGTGTAGATGTTTAGACGATAATCCTCAATATTTGACACCTTTGCAAAGAAAAACGTGAAAACGTGTGCGATATTATAGAGATTATTAATTTTTAGAGATTATTCAAAAAGTAATAAAGCTTTGTTTACAAAATAATTATGGGATCAACTTGGGAGCTTTCTCTATACACCAATTCAGGAAACACAAAAATTGGTTCTCGAGTGACGGAGTGATTCGTGTACATACATAAAAAATATACGCTACGAATTGATAACCTCCTCCTTCCTTCGAAGTTTATTAAAAAGCGCGGGCAACCGCGCGAGTGCAGAGTTGCGCTTGATTGCGTACATGTATACAATTTCCATGGCAACCTCAAAATAAACATTAAAACAAACCAGTGGGGAGGGGGTCGGCCTATTATTATTTTTTCTTATATATAGGGAGTGAGGGGGTCAAAAACTAGCATTGTGTTGCAAAAAATTTGTGTTACTTAGTAAATGAATGGCGCCTAGAATATAACTTATAGATGGCCCTTACTGTTAACCTGTTGAAGTCAAGTTTGAACTTGAGTGTACATAATGTTAGGCAGGTGTCTTTAAGGGCAGATCAACTACACAGGATAAAGTGTATAAACCAATGATGTATTATACGTAGATGGGTTTTCCCAGGCTCTTCGTGGCAAGCCTCAAGTAAGGTAATTACTAGATTCGTCGTCAGTAGCGATATGTCGGGCAACGCTGTTAGACGCGTGTCGTGACTTATGAACAGTGACAGTGCTATCCTGTGTGTTTAGAAATTGCAACACCCAAGATATATAAGGCTAAGATACTAAAGGATACTAAAGGCTTAAGGATTTCATACCAATAAGGTTTTGTCTATAGAGAGGTAGCTCTATATAGACAAATCTATACCAATAAGATTGATTAGAAAGCTAGCTTTATAGACAGGGGCACATTACTACTTTGTCGGCGTGTACATTAAATACCCATATTGATATGGCTATAGATAATTGATATTCAGCTATCTAGTAATAAGTAATTCGTAATAAGTAATAAGTAAGCTAAATCGCAGGCGGACAGACAAATGAGCGGACAGAAGGACATGGCATGTAGTTTCTCCTTCCCCCGGGTAATCGATAAAAATACACTTATTTTTTTATATAAAAAGTCATATTTAATTAATTATGACGTATAAACCCCTGAAATCTTTACTTCTCAATATAACAATTGTTCCCCTAAACGCAAGGGCGCGGCCCCTATGTCCAGTGACGTCACGACCTATGGTGACAAACTGACAAACATCTTAACTCAATTGAACTACCCCCATTCCATAATTGACTTTCCCAATTCACCCCTGACACACCCCTAAGGGAATGGACATACCCCTTAGGGGGTAGACATACCTTTAAGGGATGTCAAAGTTTTATGGTGTTTTTGTCATAGACATATTTTATGGTTGAGGTTCTCACACCTTACAAGTAATCGTTTAAAAAACTAAAAAAACCGACTTCTAAATACGCAATTCCTTTAGATGGATGACATATTTCTCCAGTTATTTTGTCATAAAAATCAAAATACTGAACTGACATTAATAAAATTATAATTTTTGAAATCGGTCCAGGTTTCTTCGAGTAATCGGTGAACATACATAAAAAATTAAAAATAGATTCCGACGAATTGAGAACCTCCTCCTTTTTGGAAGTCAGTTAAAAGAAAGGATAAACGGACGACTTTATAATTATTTTATTTCATTACTCATTATATTGTAATATCATTGTTACTAGTTCTTAAAATGTTTACAAGTTTTATATTAATTTGCCGTGATAGTTTATTTGTCTGTATGTATAGGTCGAATCTTGGAAGCTAAATTAGAACCACTACCTGACGTTGGATTGGGTTCAAATTTGGTGCAGTAGCGTATCTTCGGTGACAATGCAATAATATGGTACCATGGAACTGTCTGATGATGCAGTCGGGAGGTGCCCATAGAAAATCCTAAACAAGATAAACCTATTAGTCTAGTAAAAATAAATCCGTTTGTATGGAGCAGATCACAGTATTTGCAACTGGGGTGATTCTTTGAAATTATGATAGGAAAATAACTAAAAATCATAGATCAACAATAATCCCCGATTTATAGACCAGCTGTGTTCCGCGGTTTCACTCGTTATGAAAAACGGTGTTGATTATGATGGTGATAAGTAGCTTAAGTCCGTCTCCAGGTCCAAAGCTATCTCTATACTAATTTTCATAACGATCGGTTCAGCCGTTTGAGCGTGTAAAGGTAACAAAATTAGCTTTTATAATATCATTATGTAATTTTGTCAAATGTATTTCAAAACACCAGTACATTCATTTAAATAACAATATACTTAGTTGTCTTTTATGTTGTCACAAATCTTATTTTTACTAGACTATATCGAGTTTGGGCTCATTTGTTTTGTCTAGGTACACACTCTAGTGCTATGGTACCATGGAGGTAGTCTGATTGCATCAGCACCCGATGATGCAATCGGAAGGTGGTCATAGGAACTCCTAAATTAAACAAAATAAACTTTGAAATTAAAGTTTGTTATAAAAAAAAACTAAATTTTTATTTTAAAGTACCACCTATCCCGTTATCGGTGTCTGTATATCTGTAATCACTTAGGTATTGCAAGTTAAATTTGATCCACTTTCCGGTTAATTGCTTTCCGGTCTAATTTTGTATGTATAGACATAGATAGAAATTTATTGTAACAAGAAACATACACAGAGAGTAAAAATCATACACAAAATAGGTAACAAAATAATGTTTTTGTTACAATCCGCCCCAGCTCACCATAATGCTAGTTGTAAACCACCAGCGCTTGTCTTCCGCTGGGACCGGTAGGTGACGTCACACACGTCACGCACAAGCGAATACACAATATAATCATTTATAATATATACATATACAGATAGGCTTATAAAAACATAAAATAACATAAACAAACAAATATTAGACAAACATTGTTTTTATTATAAACAGAGAGAAAAAAAAAACAATGTCAGCGCAGCACACCGTGCAATATATCTAAATCGGATGTCAATACTAGGATCGGGAGCGAGTAATATAAACGAGATGCGTATCTTTTCACATATTTATTCTGACTGACACCGTCATGGCCGGCCGTCGCATCCTACCCTCTATTAACCAACATTGCAAATATGTTGCGTAGGTACCGCAGTACACTACAAATACAATATTATTATAACATGGAGCTGATTTGATAATAGAACCAAGATTTTATGGGACCACCCCTGAAATAGTCATTGTATATCAGAGGTGGACCCATATAATTTTAATAAAAATAACAATTAAAATATGTTTAAAACCGACGAATATCCAGCTGGATATACACTCAAAATAATGATAATTGTAATTTAGAACATCCATTTTTTTTTGTCGGTTGAAAGCTTAAAGCAAATTGCTGAAGCACCCCAATCAATACAGGATTAATAGATTCTGGTGCAAAGGGTTGCTCAGAGAGGCTCATTAACACAACTCCTGCACTTTTCACTTCTGTACTGATAGCAAACAAAATAATCTATAAAAAAATAGACACTAGCTTAAGTTCATGTAATGAAGTTGTTAGTAACGTTTCCTTCGGTATAAGGACCGCCGAGGGCGGTAAAAGCCTCCTCCTCCTTCTCATCGTTGGATAGTAATTCAAAAAACATGAGGTGTGTGTGTATGAATACATTTCTAAATTTTGTCTGTCAATCAAATCATAATTGGCGACGTAATCGCTGAACTAACATACATAAAAACATACACTCGAATTGAAAACCTCCTTCTTATAGGAAGTCGGTAAAAACAACACTTCTCTCGTGAAGTCGAGTAGAAATACTCATTTATCTGCGCACTGTACAGGTATTTTACAACGAAATGAATTTCTCAACTACTTTAGTCAGTAGTACTTTATTACAGGGAGTTGTTAGCACAAGTTTTGTCAAAGCGGTGGCGGCTAGACGCTTGATGTTTTACTGCGCTTTTAACCGACTGCGTAAAAGAGTTTAAAGTAAATGAAATTAAAATAAATTACACGTTAAAAGGTTGAAAAATTACATTGCATTAACCGAGTGTTTTGTACCCTTTATCTGGGGACACGGTATTGGCCCCGGCCAAGTTAACTTTTTTACTTCAATCTATAACGTAATTCGAAAAATAATAAAACATAGATGTCTAGCCATTTGTAATTTTATTATGATAAATAAATAGCCAAGTGCGTGTCGTGCCCCGCACAATGTAGGGTTCCGTAGTTATATATCATAATTTATGTGACTTTAAAACAGGGTCTCTTGTTTGATACTACGAACATATGAGTTGACTTATGTTAATTTAAATGAAATATTCATTTTTTAATAGTCTAAGTAATTAATCGACTATAACTCGATAACTTGTAAAGCTTACTTAGCCTTAGCCGTGATGCTTTTCGCGCACCTCCAATGTTTTTTAATTACCTATCCAACGATACCCCAGACGATGGGGTATATGAGAAAAAATAATTCATCCCCACTTTACGTCTAGGCTAGGTACTCAAACAAAAATATTTATAAATTTCAATCGGATTTTTGTTTTTACACAAAAACAAAAATCCGATTGAAATTTATATTTCCCGCCGCAGGCTTGGCGTACCACCTTAAGCTAAACACTTTAAATATACTTTCACTAATAGAATTTCCAATGTCCTATATTATTGGTAAAGTCATGTACAAAGGCAATACGGTTCATAAATCGCTAGATTACAAATGTACGAGAGAGCTGGTCCATCCGTCAATATGGGCTCTGGATTACGCCGCCCCCCAGGATTATTGTGGGCGACACCCGCGGTCACGTGACTCCCGTGACCCCGGATCGGGGCCAGGAAGTACCGAGGACAAGGTCAAAGGAAGATAGATGTACTACAGACTACGCCGCATCAGTTTTATCACAAACTTTCAATTTTGGGAGTTTCGGCGGGTATCTGAGAAAAATTGTAGTGGGAGCATTCGTTTGTGATTTAAACAAATAGCGGACATTTGTTTAATATTTCATGTTCTTTGTTTCAGGTATATGTCTCTACATAAGGAGTGAACAAACGAACAAACAGAAGGAAGGGAAAGTAGTATTGTGGTTTTACTAGAATGCTGCCGGTGAGGCACCGCCTTAAGAGCAGCCAACCCGTTGTACTTTAAATACAAGATCTCTTTCAGCTTTATGACGTAATAACAAAACTTTATTCAAATCTGTTGTTATAACAGATATCTTGTGCTGTAGTTGAAAGTAGCGCAAGTTGAGATTTAGTGCGTCTAGCGTACCTAAGATAAGAATTTAAATAGAAGAATACTAGCTATCGTGAGTATAGACATATTTTTGCAACTAAGATTGGGAGGCATAGTTTTTATATTCTAAGTTGAAGAAAAAAAAAACAAGTTTAGCTTTCGTTTTCCAGTCCCAAAATCCCAAAAGGAATTTTGTATAACGATAAAAACAGTTATAAAGATGCGAGGACAAATAAACTGTAGGACTTGACAGTTTATGCACAAAACGTGATGTATGATATTTGAGAAAAATAGTCGCACGTAACCCACGCAAATTTGACAATTAAAACTCGCTAATATTTTGTTACGGATTAGGTACAAAATCAAATATGTATCTTAAGAGACCGTCTAACGGTTGTTTTAGGGCTTACAATGAGAACAATATTAGCCCATCATCTACAAAACCACCAATTCCAGTATGCAAGAGATGTAACTGATACATTAACCGTCTTAAACCTTAAATTAGCTCATGTTAGATAAATAGTGTTTTTCGTTTAAGCGCATGACAGGTCCCGTCTGACAGAAGTTGACGTGTCCTTATTCAGTGAATAAGATTTTAACATGCTTTTGAAAGTAACACTATACATGTTTTTCATCTGTTCTCAATCTAAGATGGAAGCAAAAGTTGAATTTGTATGCTTTACCACATTTTGGTCTTTCTTATTAACCGACTTCCAAAAAGAAGGAGGTTCTCAATTCCACTGTACGTTTTTTTTTTGTATATTTGGTACGCGATTACTCCGCCAATTATGAATTGTTTTTGATTATTCTTTTTGTTTAGTAGGTAATACCACAGAGGTCTTATCAAAATCGGTCCAATACTTTGGTTTAAAAACAAAATAACTGAAAAAAAACATACAAGTAAATGAGTTTCGTATTTTGAAATAAGTTTTGTCAGTGTTTTTTAATTTTTTTTTTTAAATTATAATTATTTTTGACCTGAACTTTAATTTATTTGTATTACAATGAACATAAAATCCCTCCGCTGAAGAGTGATGTTAAATGACAATTTGTTCACTAAGAAAACTTCAACGAGGGCTAATCTTATCTAATTAGAATAGATTAAAAACCAAGCAGTATTAGATAGATAGAAAAGTTAGATCGGACACTGAAGTTTTTTAGGGTGAAGACGCTTTCATGTCCCAGTATTTACACGTCCACGTAAAGGTGTTATTGCTGCCAGATTATCTTAACCCGGCCAATATCGGGATCCGATTGAGATTGTTTCACCAGTCAGACCTTTATCAAGCTTTGCATCGAGGTACCGTAGTGGTTGTCTCAATGAGCGACTTTGCAGTTGGTCAAATAGCGTCCAAAAGACAAACTGTCGCAAAATGAGAACAAAAAAAATTATTGTGAAACAAAAATAATATATATTTTTTTTTAATATGTCTGGTTATGTCAACAAAACGTTTTATGTTTCTCGTTTTACGTTTTTCACAGAATGTTTCAAGGTATTAGACGTTTTATATAAAAAAATGATGTAAAGCATAATTTAATTACAGTAATTATTTTAAAACCTTTGTTTTCAAATAATTCGTTTTACAACAAAAAGTTGCAAATGTTTATAATGTTTACATATTATTTATTTACTTGTTACATGTTTGAACAAATTAAACAAAATATTTACGATTTTTAACTAACTTCCAAAGAGGAGTTTCAATTCGGTTGTATGTTTTTTTTTTGTTTGTTTCTTAGACGATCATTCAGAAATTATGAATAGATTCTTAAGACTCTTTTTTATTTAATAGGCCATAGGTGGTCCCATATAAATTTTAACAAAATCGGAAAACAAAATAACTGAAAAAAATCGTCATCCAAGTAAACGAAATTGTATATTTGAATTCAATTGTAGGATATATCGGTGTATTATAATTAATATTTGGGAGCAGCACTGATACACAAGACGGCCATTACAGAACTGTTTTATTCAGAGATTTAGATCTACCCTACTACATAAATGACAAGTACGAAACACTACAAATTGTTTCAGTTTTTCAACTATAATTGTTTGAAAGGATAATCTACTTTCAGATATCAAAATCGGTTCAGTAGTTTGGTTTTTAAAACGAAATTGCGTATTTCGAAGTCTGGGTAATTTAAATTTTTTTAACTGTGATATTTATATAAATATTACAGTTTTTCAGTTAGTTTAATAATATTATTTAAATAACTGGAAAAAAACTCACGATATTAATCGGTCCAAAGATCGATGTCCGATGGTGTCGATGTGTGTGATGTGTGTTTTTACCGGTTAATTAAATAACATAAATTAATCACTCACGGAAGTTTTAGTACTGTAATATTTATAGTCAATAATTTTCGTGGAAACGCCACCTTAGACAATAATATATCAGTTATTGAAGATTACTGACAGTCTGAGGCGGGGAATACCCTGATCAAATGGTAGCGCTTCTCATTCGTCATTCTTAAGACATTCTGCGAACATTGTCTGATTGAAGGTCAGAATTCAATTAGTGATAGATAGATAGATAAACTCTATTGTTTACACCTTAACTAAAACACAAATTACATAGTGAAAAGAGCTTAAATGCTAGTGAAACAACAGGAGGCCTTATCGCTAATAGCGATCTCTTCCAGACAACCTTGGGATGCAAAAATTATAATAATAAATAGATGGTGGGGTGATTAACAAAGCGAATGAAAGAAAAAATATATATATATATATACAATTACAATACATAAGTACTAATACAAGTTACATCCTAATACATAAATTAAATTAAATTTCTAAATAGTGTTGCTTCTATAGGTACGTTATCTTCATAATCTGAGTGTCTTTAAAAAGAAAAATAAGTAATAATTAACATTTTCATACCATAAATACCTGATTTAAGTTCACATATAATATGTTATATAACTACGGAACCCTACATTTCGCGTGGCACTACAGCGACACGCACTTGACCATTTATTGTATAGATAAATACGCGGTAAATGATTCCCTACATTATTATTAAGTACATTAATAAAAAAAAATATACCGTATTTTGCTGCACAAGCGAAAATTAACTTCAAAACTTTGTACATTTGTAAAATTCCTCCGCTTGATAAAATATTTGCGGCCAAAGGTATGCAAAGCGATTTTCCTCCCCCACCTGCATTCTATCCGTCGTTAAAAATGTAATTAAAATTGTTACAGCCGGGCTGCATGGTCTGGTTAATTATTTTTTTGTATTTTTACGTCCTCTTTATGCTGTGGACCCGACTTTATGGTGCAGTAATAATTTTGAATGGCTCTTACAATGTTTTTTAGTGCTTGTAGGAAACTTAGACTCCTGCTATTCTAGTGCTTATCTGTATTTTTACTAGACCGCACAAAATAACATTTTTGTTTTTTTTTTCCCTAATATTATCAAAGTAAAAGTAATTCTGATTTTCTTATGTTCTCGCAATTCTTACTCATTGAAATTAAACAAATTTTAATGGATTTATCGCGTATATTTTACATAATTTTGTGATCTGACGTTTAGAATACTTTTGCAGTGTCCCTTTGTACAAAAAAACCGGACAAGTTCGAGTCAAACTCGCTCACCGAGGGTTCCGTACAAACTAGTAGATAAAATGGGGAAATTATATATTTCTGTATATTTTCCTTCATAAACCGAAAAATATACATCGTAAAAATATTTAAAAACCTGTTTTAGCTTGTGCTTATGAAGCTCTCATATGATACGGTTAAATCACTTAAAAATTTGGACCCTCCTTCCTTGCATAAAGACCCTATTTTTGTGATGAAATAAAAAATTTACAGTTCTCGGATTTTTCCTTTGTGTATAATTCCTATATGACAATGCTTCTTGCAAAATTTCATAGTTTTAGGTCAACAGGAAGTACCCCATAGATTTTGATTCCATTGTGAGTGTCGAAATACATATGCATTTTTTGCGACATATTCGGCTGTAACTTTTTTTTTATGAAAACTGAGAAGTTTGATTTTTCTCTCTGCAGCAAGAGACTATGGATCTGAGTATATGGTTTTAATTTTAACTCAAAACCTTCACGCGTTCCCGAGATCCAGGACTTGACAGACTGACCACAAAGTGATCCTATAAGGGTTCAGTTTTTTCCTTTTGAGGTATGGAACCCTAAAAAAGAAAAGAAAATACATAGGTAGTTAAGTTCAACCATAGGTACCGGACATACTGGACCATATACGGAATATAATAATCGTAAATATACCAATTGAAAAAGTGGTGAAAAAAATATCGTGATAATAATTTTACAATAATGAGTACAGTGACCTCCTTTCAGTACAGGGTACCCTAATAACTCAGTAGCATCTAAGTATTTCTGTGTTAGCATTTGTATTATTAATTTAGAATCCGGGATAGCTTTATATTTCCTCAGGGATCTCGAGGCAGGCTCCAGAAGTTAGGTATTAGACGCGAATTAATCTAGAAACTTAGGGTATGATGCTGTTTGTAATTTTAGCACAGTTTATTAATTAAACGAAAGAAATGAAAGAATTTAACTAAAAAAACTTTGAGCTAAAAAAAATAGAACGGAAAATATTTTATTGAATATTTAAATATATTTTAAGACTCGTGATAACTAAATAAAATTATAGCTTAAGAAACTAAAAAACCGACTTTTGTCGGTCGGTTTTGCAGTTTTTTTGGGTTCCGTACCTCAAAAGGAAAAAAACGGAACCCTTATAGGATCACTTTGTTGTCCGTCTGTCCGTCTGTCCGTTCGTCCGGGTATCAAGACCTTTATCTCGGGAACGCGTGAAGGTATCGAGTTGAAATTAAAACCATATACGCAGATCCATAATATCTTGATGCAGAAAGAAAAATCAAATTTCTCAGTTTTCGTAAAAAAAAGTTACAGCCGAATATGTCGTAAAAAACGCACATTTCGGCACTCACAAGGGAATCAAAACCTATAGGGTACTTCCCGTTAACCTAGAACTATGAAATTTGGCAAGAAGCATTGTGTTAGAGTACACATATAGGTAATTTTTTTATTTAATCACGAAAAAATTGTGTCTTCACGCAAGGAATGAGGGTCCAAATTTTAAAGTTCTTTAACCGTATCATGTGGGGTATCATATGAAAGAGCTTCATTAGCATAAGCTAAAACAGGGTTTTAAATATTTTTACGATGTATGTTTTTCGGTTTATGAAGGAAAATATATGATTTATCTACTAGTTTGTACGGAACCCTCGGTGGGCGAGTCTGACTCGCACGTGTCTTATTTTTTAAATGATTTAGATGCTTTTTATACTTGTTAACCGTAATAACCCCGTCATTTATAAACCAATTTTAAATATAATATATTTTTGTTTGACAAAATATACTTTCAGATAAGTCCCATAAAAATTATATCAAAAGCGGTTAAGTAATTTGGTTGCGCATTTTCAAGTCGGTTCTTTCAGTTTTTTTATAATTATTTATATAAAATAAATTTAAGTTTGGCTACCTACACGATGCTTAACGACCATGGTCGAGGATGGAGCTATCGATCTAGAATATTTATTCATTTATTCGTTCATTCTAATACTGAAAATTCCAAGAAAATACTGAGAATTCCAAGAAAATTCCAAGTAGATCGATCGTAACTTTCGTATAATTTAAATTGTAATTTATACAAGAAAATGTGTATAATTATATGTAGGTATGTATGTATGTTTTTTCATATTATCTTCTACAGCATATCTTGGCCGGTTTTGAATATCATTGGCTTAGTTTTTTTGTAATAATATTAATACAACTCGCACAAAAATAAAAAATGCACTTTTTCGTAAAAAATAAGTGATTTTACCAGAATTATATTATAGAATGCGCATTTAACATTGCCTTTCCCCATATTTTCTCACAAAAAAAATGGTTGTTTGTAAAGTCGGTTTACGGACGATAATTTTAATATTTTACGTGATAACGATGCGTCACAAGCCGAAGCCGAACGCTTAGGCTGATCGTGCCTCTGTATCGCTTGTTCCGCGCTCTCGCTTGCACGCTTGGCTCAGGCGGAACGTGACAATGAGTCATGCTTTTTCATGCGTGCAGCCGCCGTTCATCGATTTATAAGATGTTAATCACGTCAAAAACGTACATTCAACAGCGCAACAAAATCATAAGTGTTAGATTATAGACGGTTGTAAGCGTATACTAAATAGTAAAATATCAACATAACTGTTAACTTCCATAATCGATTAAAATATGATTCGGTTATAAGTACTTAGTATCTTGTATCTCGTACATTTATTTGTAAAATGTCGTTAAATTTGCAATAATGCTTAGCGCACAATTTATTTTATAAATATGGTTTTCTTTTAATATACTGATAACTTATTAACTTTTAAGAATCGTATTAATGTTCCAATATAACTCCCGGAAAGTCACGAGGGCTATGGTTTGAGACGTTGTGAACGCCATTGTCGAAAAAGTAGCAAGATGCCGATAAGCCTCACGGCTATGAAAACTGTCTGACTTGGATCAATATTATGATATAAATTGTAAATAATGGATTCATTTGGAGTATTGGATTAGATTGGATTTGATATATAGATTTATTTGAATGATGTATGGAATGGAATAAATGTATAAAAATTTAAGATTGTGTTCTGTATTTTTGGTTTAGCCAAAATAAGTTAAGACTGCAAAAATGGATCTTCTGCAGTTGGATATTTGTTTTTGAATATAGATACTAGTTAAAAGCTTCAGCTATCAGATCAGTTTACTTTGCGTATAGATTCTTCAAAGTCTAGACCACGTTTTGTTACAAAACATATATTTTTCAGTTTCGCTTCATGCATTCATATAATCCTATTTTACAAAATCATTTACCATCATCCCGTGATAAAAGAAAACAGCTAGATCGAATGCAGCGCCCGCCATTTTGCAAAATATCAGTCTAGAGAGGTCTAGAGTAGTGTGCATTACTTATTCACTTGCATAATATTTGGTTGTAGAGACGATCTCTGAATGGTATAAGTTAGAAGATTTAGCGATCTGTTTTTTATAAGCTCTATAACTTAACTTTTATTATTTAACTTTTCTATATTTATACTTGTAGTAATAGTATAAATCTTAACAAGTATCTATATTAAAAGAAAAACAAAATACCCGACTGCAGAAAAACAGTTTTTGCAGTCTAACTTACAATTTCGTTAAGTACTACGAATACAGAAAATCGGTTACACATAAACCTTGAGATTAACATTATATACTTCTAGCAAAATGTATACTTATACATGCAAAAATGGATTTCAAATTAAAACGTAACTTTATTCAATTTTCAGGATGTTTTATGTATACATGTTAGTTGTGAGCGAGACAGAAGAGTTACTATTTACAGGGCTTTAAGCCGGCAATATCTGTGGCACCAACCACGAAGATCTCACATGATGCATGTGTTACGCCCAATACGCTTATACATATAACTTACACCACAGTCTTAGGTTAGGTTCCCCAGCAAAGTGGCTTAGCCAAATGGCTGATGCATAGATCGAGCGGAGTTGCCATGTGCTGGCTGCTTTCGAATGTTTTTATATTGCTGTTTTATGGCAACACAGCTACAGACCCGCATACTAATTGCACGTCGGTCCTCTTATACCGGTGTGTTCTTTTTTAAATAGTTATTTGGTTGGTTTACCTTTGCAGCATCTTTGTTTATTTTTTTTCTAGCTAGATCCCACCGGTGAGAAAAGTTCTCCCCTATTTCCTTCCATTTCTCGCGCTCCATTGCTGTTTGTGTTTGGGAGCAGTCACGACAAAAAGTGTAATAAACACATTTTTGCAGCATTTCATCATCATCATCTCAGCCATAAGAAGTCCACTGCTGGACATAGGCCTCCTCCATGGATTTCCAAAAAGACCGATTGGAAGCGGCTTGCATCCAGCGTCTTCCCGCCACTTGTATGAGATCATCTGTCCATCTCGTGGCTGGTCTTCCTACGCTGCGCTTGCCGGTACGTGGTCTCCACTCGAGAACCTTTCGGCCCCATCGGCCATCAGTTCTACGTGCTATGTGTCCTGCCCACTGCCACTTCAACTTGCTAATCCGCTGTGCTATATCGGTGACTTTTGTACGTCTACGTATCTCTTTATTTCTGATTCGATCTCGTAGAGAGACTCCGAGCATAGCCCTCTCCATAGCTCGTTGCGTGACCTTGAGTTTCCTTATAAGGCCCATAGTTAGGGACCACGTTTCAGTGCCGCAGCACTGAAACGGAACACGCTTGCAGCATTTAAGTGCATTAAAATAAAACATAAAAATATCTCGAGTACTTAGTAAAATATGCGCTGCAGAAATTATTGCCTTTAAAAATTATTTAAACATTTTCTAAGACCCTTCATGCGCAGTATAACAAGAAACAAAAAGTTTAATAAAGTAACTTATTTTACTTCACTATGTTCATAATTTGCTAACAAAGATAGTTCTTTGTTCTTACCTTTTTCTTTGTAAAATGTTAGAGATACATTTCGTTGAACCGAGAGTTCAACTTTTCTTTAAAGTTGGCAAGTTTTAAATACAATATTTTAGCTTAGAAGAATAGTATTCTTCGAAAAGGGGGGAGGTTGTTGTGGCGCTATTTGCCGACTGATTCTGAAAATATTTGGCTGAAATATTTGGTACTCAATTTCAAACAAGAATTTCAATATAGATCAAGTTGTTTTCGAGACTGAAGTTGTAAGGTCTCAGTTAATAAAAATTATAGTTTAATAAAGTTAAAAACGGACTTCGACGACTTATTTTTAAAGATTTTATTCTACGTCATTTTCAGCTTGACTAATATATATATATTTTATCAGCCCTGTTTGTACAAACTGTCCCACTGCTGGGAACGGGCCATCTTCTCATTGTGAGGCCACTTATCGGCTTACATTAGTAATTTTTGATTGAATCATTACCGGTACCCAAATCTAAACAAAAATTTAGAATGAGTAAAATCGGTCAAAAGCTTGCGTCAAGGTAGTGAAGTCTGAGCAAAAATGTGTGTGCTCGCGAGGTCTGTTAAAAGAACTACTAGTGTGTACTGTTACTTAAATCCCTATCTAGAAAAGCACGTAAAATCTTTCCTAAGTTAGCTCAGGTAGCATGTTTACCCACGTTTTTCAAGTTAGGTTTTTCAGGGAACTAAATGTTTTCCAAGTGAGCTAAGTTAGGTATTGTAAAGTATTGTGTTGTTCATCTTTTCTCGACAAGACTCGGACGAAGAAAGCAAAACGAGTGCTACTATTAAAAGTCTGCTCTTGACTTGTGCAGTGGAACTACTGTTGAAACTCGAAAGTAACTTGAAAATTTCAAAACGAGATTTGTGTTTGAAGTGTGTTGCAAGATTTTTTGGGTTCTAATTAAATTTTATGTTGTCTAAAGCAGTGTTACGATATTCTGTGAAGTTAAGTTTTTCTTGGCATTTCAATAATTTACTTGCACAAAACTCGGTTAAAAATTATATGATACGTAGTATTTTTATATGTTCGGTGTCGATACTTTAATATTATTTCAAGCAATAGTAAGTGTCATGTCAAGTGGAAAAACTAGATATAACAGTATATTGAACTGTTTCATATTCAACTCTTAATAAACACTTATATTTAAAAAAAAAACTTCTATCGAGCTATTTGTTATTAATTTTGTTTTTATGTACTCGTATATTTGTTGCACTTTTATAACTAAAATACTGAACTATTTCTATAACTTCTGAAAGTAAAATAAAATTAACTGTCTCATAACACCGCAAAAAACAGATTCTACAGATTTGTACTATTCTAATATGTATTTATTTCCGCTATTACTATGAAATAAATTATGATTCTAACATAAATATATTAGATGGCGCCACCAGTTCGTTTGTAGCGAAACTTGCACCGTTAGTTCGAGTATCCGTGGTATCGCTCCCGAGTGAAATAATTATGATCTTCCTCCGCAAAGTGAAGGATACTTAATGGGATTGGCTGAATCTTACGTAACAATTCTCCTGGGAGAGAATAAACCTCGCCTCGGGAGAATGGAGAAAATATTAGACGCCGCTTTTAAAGTTAGAGTCTGATTCAGAAGGCGATATAGCTCGATTTAGGTACAGTCCATTCACATTTTATTTGCCTCTGATATTTATAATTTTTGTAAAATGTAAACAATTATGTATTTACGTAAATAGGTTTTTCCCGGATCTGCGCGGCAAGCCTCAAGTAAGGTAATCACCCGACTCGTCTTTAGTCGAGACACGTCACACGCTGCTAGACGCGTGTCATGACTTGTGAACAGAGAAAATGCCATCCTGTGTGTATAAAAAGTGCAACACCAAGATACATAAGGCGAAGAAACTAAAGGCCATAAGGTTGTGTCTTATCCTCGAAAGTATTTGCCATGCTTTTACTTGATTTTCATTAGTATAACCTCTCTATACCTATAGATAAAATCTCATTAAGTATAAAAACGTCTTCGGATCGCAAAATAGATACAAAAAAAGCGAACTTGCATTATTTTACAAGCTAAAATTAACAAGTTAATATAAACTCTAACATATCGTCGGAACCCACCTTCGTAACACGATACAATCTCGATTTAATCGAGAATCGATACTTTACGTAAAATTCGCATCGACTCGAAAATTATTCGATCGTCAGAATAATAAATCGCTCGATGTAATTTTTGCCGCGTTTTCGATTCGATCTTTGAAATTAGTCTCTGATGAGTTGATTGGATTTGTAATTATACTTCTTTTTTATTGTTAACTGTCTTTATGGCGATGGTACGTGATTGAATTTGATAAAGTTATTATAGAAGATAACAAAATAAGAAGAATGTGTTTGACATCGTCATAATTTCAATGTCCAATGGTGAAACGTCCACAATGATTTATTAAAAAAAAAAAAAAAAACACTTTAGTCCTGTGTTGGACATAGTTCATTGTACTCGGCTCAAAGCGAAATGTTTGCCACCGTTAATCGTTTATTCACCGATTACTCAGCCAATGTATGTAAAGAAAAAGTGACGCGTTGACTATATCTCTCTCGCTTCCTCAGTCGACTCGAGCTGATTTTACCGAAACGAGCGTTACATAGCCGAGCGTAACGGCTCAGTCTCATTCAACCAACAAAATATAGTGCTCTGCGCGCTTAAGGATTTTAATTTCAAAATTTTTTAAAAGCGTTATACCAAGTTTCGTCAAGATTACTTGGAAAACACGACCTGTACACGAGTACTAACATACAAACATCCGGACAGATGAAAATTAATTTTGCCAGTTTGTACAGAGATCTTAGCTCGCTTCGCTCACTCGGTCAGGTGCCCACATTTCGTAAAAAAAACATTATTCCAATTTTATTTTCAGTATTACTGTGATTTCGACATTTTCGCGAAGTATTTTGCATATCTATCGAAGGGATCCCAATTTTCGGGGAAATTCTCCCGTATGGGGCGTTCTCCCGATCCCAGATATGCGGATCATGATTCACCTTTGAAGTCGGAAATATCTGATTCACGGGAAGCTGTGACGAATTTCGCAGGCTTTTTTTTTTTGCTTTTTGTTCGAGATTTCTGGTGGATTGCGTTTCACATGCTGGTCGAGTGATGTGTCATAAATTTTCTCGGATTTTGCTTCATTATCATGAAAAAATAATTATAGGCTACCTTTGAAAATGTTAACAAAAAGTCAGGACTCATCACAATGGCGTTTCAATAGCTTCAAAATCGTCATTGACTTTGTTGACTCTTCAAAAGACTAGTTGTGAGTTTTGACGGTAAAATTAACACTTTTTTTTTTTTTTAAGGTTCCGTAGTAACAATTAAAGCATTATTATGCAAAGTACTTATATTTATAGTTATTTCAGCGCGAAATTGCAATTTTCAGTTCAAACTCTAGCTCGCTTCGAAGCGTCTGCCTTCTAGAAGTTTCGAAAGCGTTTTTTAAACGCCATAAGCTTTCAGGAACGCTGAAACTCCAACTTGTGAATAGAAAGCAATAAATAGCGCGAAACTTTGTTATTTCGTTTTCAAAAGAGCGGACTGTAGACTGTGACGGGGGAAGTTTGGCAATGGTTTCATTTTGGATACATATAGACAAGATATAAAACAATAGGGGATAGGGTGGCAAGATGGGGTACTTAAGCTTTAAAGGTCAATAATATATAAAAAAACATAGTGAAACAATCATATTTATTTTTTAATTAACAACTAATTATTATTATTCTAATATTTGGTGTCATTAGGAGCTTTTGGTAACACATTTAAGAAAAAAAAAAAAAAAAAAAAAAAGGTGTTTTGCCCCGTCTTGCCCCATGGTGCTGGTAAGATGGGGTACCCCCCTGAGGTAAGATGGGGTGATGAGAATGATCACAGAGAAAGATGATTATTTAAGCTGGCAGAACTCGCAGACATGGGTTGCTTCGTCATCATCATCATCTATTCCTGCGCAGCTATTATGAGCCCATCTTCCACATAATGAGCATGATATCCACCCTTCAATGGAAACGGAATATACTTCCTCACAATACATACATGGTGTGTCCTCCTCTTCTTCACTTTCATCTCCAGACGATGAGACTCTTCGTTGCTTTGCTGTTTCCGCCGATCGGCTATTCTTCTTTGATTTTTTATTTTGAGCTTTTGTAGTAGTTTTCTTCAGTTTTTTTAATTCATCTTTTCTCTTTTTTGCTTCTATTTTCTCTAGTTTTTTCTGTTCAGCATATTTTTTTTTCTGGGTGGACCCAATGGTACTTTAATTGGTATGGGTAAGTTTTCATCAGATGTTTCGTTCAATATTGAGCGAGCAGCCTTAACTTTTCTCTCTAATGTCGTCTGTGGCACATCAAATTGTTTAGCTGCTTTATAATAACCCATTTTTCCATCCAAAACCGCTTCAACTGCTTCCCGCATGGATTCTTCGGACCACGACCCTCTGTCAGTCGTGCGTTTGTAGTCACGAACCATTCTAAAAATGCAAAATAAAATAAGCTCACAAAAAACAATCTCATTTTTACGGAAAACAAACAAGAACAAAATTATTCTCATTGGGGGCAAGATGGGGTACCCCGCTACCCCATCTCGCCTGCAGAGCCATTTTATATTTAAAAAAATACAAAAAAAACATAGCCAACAATCTTAATGAAACACAATGCCTACCTTATTATAGGTTAGTTTAAGCGTCAATCACAGCAACACCTCACCAGCTAACGTTATTTAACAAACCACAGTCACGTGTCAAACCAGAAGAAAATATGATAAACAATTTGCAGTAAAACACTTTCTATGAATTTTTTTCGACAGTCTGCACTTGTGAACCACTAACCACCGGGCGACTGACAAGTATCATGGCGGCGCGTCGAACGATGAATGAACGAGCGTGATTGGTCAATTTGAACTGTGAATTTCGCTGGGTACCCCGTCTTACCCGCTACCCCGTCTTACTTCCCTCTCCCCTACATATGAACAAATAGAGTTGTGTTATTATTTGAACAACAAATAATTTTTACTCACGTCTATTTTTGAGCCGAATTCTCCGGCTATAGTTTCAACCGCATACGGCGGTCTTTTTCAAAAGAAGCAGCGCAGATGTCACTGCCGAAGAACGTCTTGTCTCGTATTCTAAGTGCCATATCTGGTACTCTAAGTACCATATTATAAATATAACTATATATGTAATTATATAATTATGGTTGCCTGGAAGATATGGTTGCATGGAAGAGATCGCTTTTAGCGATAAGGCCGCCTGTTGTTGCACTAGTCTATTTAAGTATCCATTAAAGAGTTTATCTATCTATCTTATAAAATCATATTTGTGAAGAAACCAGGAGATTTATAGCAAACTTCATTAAACTAACCTTGTCATCGAAAATTATGGATAAATATTTAATAGACCTTTTTTGCCAATAAATATGATTTGCAGCCAAAAAACCGATATTGAGACAAACTACAATTATTTAATTTAAAAACCATACTTGTTAAAACTAAAAATTCCCAAAGGAAAGCGGGTAACACCGAGGTAGTAAATATATGCACATATTTCACGAATGTTGGCAGTAAATAAATATCTCTTCGGCCAGAAGCCTACTAAATAACTTCACAATAAAGTGAGTAAAGCTCCGGACACTCGGATGCGGATATAGTGGCAACACTGAAATATGACGTCATAAATACGACGAGACTTTAAACTTTGAGGCACGGCTTTAAACTTGCTTTTGGTTGAATTTTGTAGGGATTTATAAATTAATGAATTTGATTATAAGATTTTCGTGTATGTATTTTGATTGTTATATAAGGTTAAAAACACAGAAATAAAAGGAGAAACTAAATAAGATTTTATCTAACATCATTGGAGACACTTTTTTTTATTTTTTACGCAAGATAGATGCACAGGAATGGATTTATTTGCCGCCATCTCTGTTCCCTGAAAACTACAATCTTGGAATTTTCAAGGCTAGAGTGAATAGTAATCTAGATCGACGAGCGTCATCCTCGGCCACACCGTCGTTTAACATCAGGCGATTTGATGGTCAATCGTAGATCTAACTTGCGTAAAAAAACTATATAAAACACATATACATAAAGTCCATATACATAAAACGCTGTTTAAACAATTACATTTCATTTCAAATTTATTTATTTCAAATTTGATTTTTAAATAAATAAATAATTAAATCAATAATTAGGCAAATTTTGTAACAAACATTTATCATGCATCTTGCATTCAGCTTCTTCCTGCTATGACACTTGTGTCAAGTTGACTGTGTATCTGAATCCAGAAACTACACCTACTATCTCCATCTCTGTTATTCTGTATGACAATGACAGAGATGGAGATATAGTTTCCAACCCGATTCCGAATCCGACAAGTTGTAAATAGATCTATTGGTCGTCCTACGCTGCGCTTGCACATGGTCACCACTAGAGATCTTTTCGTTCGGTCCCATCGACCATCAGTTCTACGTGCTATATGCCTTATACAGTGCCACTTCAATTGGCGCTTGGCTGTTTCCGATACTTCCATTCGTCAAATCTCTGCTTACCACGAGGACAAAAAAAAACGTGATTTCAACCATGTTAAAAACTTACGAGTTTCATTAGCCACACGCACAATTTGTGTCACCTACTTTCTAATTTAGACATATCCACTTGACGTTTCAAAAATCCTACAAAGCAGGTAGATATCAAAGCGTTAAAATGTGATGTGAGTGCCTTACGTATTCCCTGTAGAGGCACTGGGCTTATCCCGGGATCAAGAGACACGAGTTATGGTTGTGGGGCGCCAGTGGGAGCGGGAAGTAGGCTGCGTTTCTAGTGAAGCGGAGAGGAGCTAGCGGTATTGACCAATCACAAAGCTCGAAATGTCTGCTCGAAATATTTCGAGCTCCTTTGCATTGGAAAATGGAAGCCAAAAGCGCTAGACAATTCAACCGTAGATAGACAAAATTAGTCGTTTAACTATTAACTTTCACCATATGAACACATAATTATAGAACCAGTTAAATTAGACACGATAAAAACATTTTGAACCTCGAATCATAACTTACATAATTATAGTTTAAAAACTAAAAAAAAAAACGATTTCGAAATACGTAATAAATTTATTTTGATGACATTTTATTCAGTTATTTTGTTATAAAAACCAAAGTTTTGAACCGATTTTGATAAAATTTATGTGGGACCACCTCTGAGGTATTACCTACCAATCAAAAACAAAAACAAAAAATCATCAACAACTTTTTATAATTGGCGGAGTAATCGCTGAACAAACATAAAAAGAAAAATAAACATATATTCGAATTGAGAACCACTTTTTTGGGAGTCGGTTAAACAGCGAAAGTAACTCTAAAGTCTAAAATCTCTCTCTATCAGATATAACACTCCTCTTTTTTGAGTCGGAGGTAAAAATAATAGATAAACAATGATAACATTTCTCCGCTGTCAGTACGGCTACGCCCTCTCCCGGTATGACAGCAGCGGTTGTGCGGTAAGTATGTAAGCTCATTGCGCTGGTGTACTTGTTAACAATGTTAGAACGGTATTGTTGTCGCTATTTTTGTCAGTTTTAAATGTGAACAACACCTTTTTATGTACATCTCTTGGACGAAAGAAGATGCATTTAAAATATTTATCCAACTGTTCAAGTAGAGGAATGTTTTTTCGAGTCAAACTATTATTTACGTGTGTTTCCATTTTATCTAGTGTAGCCTAAACGGTTTGATTCATTTTTGATGAGCGAGGTGTCGTTAGATTTATTGTGCCTCCTGAGTATCATAGGCTATAGTTATATAAAAATAACATCTTTTAAATATATTATGGTTACTCACGTTTACTTTTGAGTTGAAATCTCTGACTATGGTTTCAACCGCATACGGCGGTCTTTTTCAAAAGGAGCAGCGAAGACTTCGCTCCCGAAAGACGTCTGGTCGGCACTCAGACTGTCACACAGTCAAAGTAGATGGAAGATTTATAAATTGCTTGAGCGTTTATCATTTCTGCTTCGGGCGAAAAGATGATTCAGCATTTTAGACAGACTTACTGTAAATAGGGCGAATTCTGTGATTTTAGACGATGAATTTTATATCAGTGTAAAAATAGCGGGAAGGTGACCGGCTTTATCTAAAATCTTGGCCTAGAAAAAAAAATGTTATGCCAAAAATACTACCATAAAAGCCCCAGTGAAATAAAGTAAAATAATCAAGAGTATAATATAGCCATCAAGGGATAAACAGACGACCCACGAGCCACGATTACCATCTGTCCGAGCGGAAACAAACAGATATCGAAAACATTTTGTGTAAGGTCTTCCGCACACTTCACACTTTTACCACACGAAGCGCTAATCATACACATACAGTGCATTGTTTTTATGTCAGTCATATGTCATAGTCAGTCAACAAACATTTTTTTTTTTCTCCTTATCGGCATGACTGTGGCTGTCTGGTAAAGTTGTATTTTTTATTAATCATTATGTATTATAAATTTGTTACGTATGCGTGCGTGACGTCACCTGCCGGTCCCAACGGAAGAGTAGCGCTGGTTAATTCAACCAGCTAATGCTGAGTTGGGACCGGTTTGTTACAAAAATCACTGTTGTTGTTTGTTTATTGTTGTGGTTGTTTTTATTACAAATAAAGACATGTCTATCAATGACATACACAACACAAGTTGACGGCTGTATATAAAACAAATAGCTGAGTCCTGGCGGGAACGTCATAGAAACATGTTATTGCTATGTTGTATTTTCCTAAACTTGTGTTATTTCGAAAATCAATGCTTTGAAAATGGTGGTGTTTTATTCATTGTTTGATCGTGAGTGAGTGTAGCTAAGTGAAATAAAGCAGTGAATTTTTTTATTTTACGTTGTCGGCAAAACTTCATAGAAGCTTCTAGTAAAGTCGCCATCACTTTACTGAGTTCACAAGACTCAAAGTTGAAAATGACTGCTTACGTGACTTAGACTGACTAGAACATTAAATAAATTTAATTATTATTCATTGAAACTCGTCTTAGCACCAAGTGTGCGTTAGACATTACGTGTAAGCTCGCCTAAGCCCGAAACAATAATCCCATTGATTCCATCGATTATAACTCGATAATACTTTATTCGGGGGTAGGGGATTACTATGCGAATTTATCGGTAATACTCATATTTCCATATTCAGGGGGGCTACTCAGGATACTAGAAAAGTATTTGAAAATGAGTTCTGTTCGTGGGTCGAAGATGTAATGCGTCGCGTTACAATTTCTTTTTTCTCTAATTCAAAGTCAAAGTAAATTTATTTGTATTATTGTATAAATATATTTGTTTGATTAAATAATTTATTAAGTTTAAAAATCTGAACCACCTGGCTGCGTAACACGAAATTTCGTTTAATTGAATGATATTTTGCCAGTTATATTGTTTAAAAAACCAAACTATTGAACCGATTTTGAAATTGACCAATCTGAATGTACACATATATCCTTTCAAATAAATAATAAATAATTAGATCCGTTTGTAAATTACAGAGTTATGAGGTAACAAACACTGAAATAAAATAATTATAGTTAAAAAAACTGAAAAAACCGACTTCAAAATACGCAAAATAATACATGTACACGACTTGCTTATCACACGACGATTTTATCAGTTATTTTGTTATAAAAACCAAAGTAGGTACTGCATCGATTTTTTACATATTGCCGACGACGTGAAAAGATACATTTCACCGCTTTATTTCTCTTGCCCACGCTCAAACACTTGCTAAAACACTTTAAAAAAAATAACAAACTTTGCACCATTCACATTCGAAATAACACGAGTTTAGGAAAATAAAACAAAGCGACAACATGTTTCCATGGTGTTCCCGCCTAAACTTCAACATCCATGTTCCACGTTTGTACTTGCCAGTTGAAAAAAAAGCTAATTCAACGGAACATCGGTACATAAATATGTTTCGGGAAACGGGTCCCTCGTTGATATTTTCAATTAAATGTGCCGATGGACAAATACAGTTAAAGTTATTTTCCAAAATTATTGGTGCGGAAGTGACCGGAATACTGATGAGTTTACTGAAAGGTTTTTGAAACCTGTGACGAAATATTCCAATAATGATTCTGGTAGCTATTTGTAAATGTAAATCATTATAATATAAATTTCTTTATAGTGTGGCTACCTGTATTGAAATGTACAATAGTGCTCAAAAGTCCATTATCATCATTAGACGAAAACTGGAACTTATGAACAATCGCCATCTTTTAACTCGTCATTATTTTAAAATCACCAAGCAGGTTATCAATGGGCGAATGTATATTAGTGTGCGTCGTGGCATATCCCGTCATATGAGTGTGCAAGTGCGAATCAACTCATAAAGTTACTAAACCATTTAGAATATTTCATTTTCAGATTGGTAATCGACTTTTTAACCTTATTATACATTATGATACAGACAGTTGCACGTATCAGTATGTTTTCGCACCTGTCCAATTACACAAATGAGTGTATATGTCACAGTTAAGACCCGTTTTTAGATATAACGCGTTTTCCCTAGTTAGAACTAGTTTTCACTAAATGCCTTTGTTGAAACTAGAATTAACTAATGTTAGGTTAGGGTTTGTTTTTTTTTTGGGAGGAGGGGAGTAGGGAAACAGAGGGGCTAATGGGTTACTCACACACTGTTTCCCTTGGATAAGGATAGGATGATGGGGAGGAAAAAGGGAAGAGGGTAGGGGGGAGTGTGGGGGTATGGTCAGGTTAGGTTAGTAACAACTAGTTTTATCTGAAAATCAAAAATATTAATGGTATATTCTAGTTTTCACTAGTTAATTCTAGTTTCAACAAAGGCATTTAGTGAAAACTAGTTCTAACTAGGGAAAACGCGTTATATCTAAAAACGGGTTTTAACTGTAACATATATATAGGAAATATTATGATGATCATTAACTGAGTCATGACTAAAGTGTGACCGTGGTTGTTTTTAAACGACTTTGTCTAAAACTTGTTTGACGAAATGCATGATACTTGAAGAATAATGGATATTGGCAAATGTGTTAACTACACGAATCTTAAAAAAAAAACGAAAATGAATTTATAAATGAAGGGCACAGGAGAAAAACATGCAGTGTCACATTTTATGTTTTTTAAACTGGTAATACTATTTTATAGTACAAATTTTGTACTATAGAATAGTATTTTAAAAAAATGTGACATTGCATGTTTTTCCCCTGTGCCCTACAAATGTAAATTAGTATGCTTCGCCCACCGACAAAGAGCATATCGTTTGCGAAGGATCTTAATATAATATACCATAAACAGAGCGGTAACGTTTACTAGTAAAGTAAGATAGCGGAAATAAGGCGGTGACCTCACATAACTCGCCTAACTTACCATCCCCTATAACCGAAGTTACACAAGTAACGCGCAAGAAACGAGCAAATCCCGTGAGCCGAACTAGTATGATGACATACGCGCAACGCGTGCGGGCTGCGGGTGACGTGATGAGCGGAGCGGGAGCGGGAGCGGGTAAACAGGATATTATGCTACAATAATACGTATATACTTTTGGAGACGGCCATGTAAACGAGGGGTTATTCGCCTCTCTAATTAAGTAATTTAATGGGGTAAAGTTCTTATTAATTTCCTGTTAGAAAAACTTAGAAATTAGAATCTTGAGCGTCAGCGAAGGAATCAAAAGAGCACGAGGTGAAAAATCTTTGCACTCGAGTGCAACACGTAACTTTCCATCCCACCTCAGCGAGGAAATGACTAAATGAAAAAAAAACATTTACAGTCACAAGATACTTTTATTTCAGCTTAGGTATTAACTACTACATTATGATAGGTAAGTATTACAGAATAATCTTAAAATTATAACAAATAACACTTAGGTGTAATGGTTGATGACCAGATGAGACTCTTTTTAAAAATGCCACTAATTTAGGATAGCTGTCGATAAATGTATGCCTTTTTTCATCTTTATTGTTGCTTTTAGCATTGAATACGTACTCCATAGAGTGCTTAATTTCTAGGTCTCGGATAATTCAATAAAATATGCCAGCAAAACGTTTTCGGAGAAAGTTTTGGCTCCTTTAGCTAGTCGCCACGTGTTAAACATATCGTACTGTTTCAAATACTTCTCGCGTGATTGTTGAGGGAGAAAGCTCATTTGCGCATTATTAACAGTTTCAGTAAATTTTGTTGGCGTCAAATAAACTTCTTCGTCGCTAGAATCACTCATTTTAAGTTTTTCACTTGTTTTCCAATTTCTTGTTTTTAACTTAAGATTTTACCAATATGTCGTGAAAAGAAAATGGCGCGCGCAAAGCAAATAAAAAAAAAAAGTACTCCAAGAAGGTTCCGAGTCTGAGTTTTTAACAAATTAAAAAAGGTTGTATGATAAATTCGGCACCATGGAGGTAGACGTAAATAGGTTTAATGATGTTTTGAATTCACAAACTCAGTGCACACGATGTTCTAAATTTGAATTTATTTTATCCTCTAGAAGATAAAAACGACTTTTGCACTCAGATATCGAAGAGCAAAAATACTCTTTCCGAGATGGGGGATAAAAGGCTTTTAAAAGGAATCACGGGAATTAATATTTTGACAAAATTTATTTTAAGATTAATAAAATAATAGAACACACTCATAAAATTAAATTATCACACACTTTTAGATTATTGCACTTATTACAACAGAGCAAATTGCAGTATCACGATTGTGTAAGTCACTATGAAGTCGATTAGATTGAAGGGCAGGCTCCCATCAAGGTCGAAAAAGCCATATACGGTCAGCTTCTTGATACTGGAGCTGTTGAGACGGAGGATTTTCTTACAAACTTGCATCTCATAACCTGTGAAATAATTAGATGATTTATAATCCATGATAAGAGGTAACCTATTTATAATTCGAAATACATATCATCATCATCATCATATCAGCCACAAGAAGTCCACTGCTGGACATCGGCCTCCTCCATGGATTTCCAAAAAGACCGACTGTGATCGTGCATCTAGTGTCTTCCTGCCTCTTGTATGATATCTTCTGTCCACCTTGTGGCTGGTCTTCCTATGCTACGCTTGCCGGTTCGTGGTCTCCATTTGAGAACTTTTTGGCCCCATCGGCCATCAGTTCTACGATCTATGTGCCCTGCCCACTGCCTCTTCAACTTGTTAATCCGCTGTGCTATGTCGGAAATACATTTGTTTGAATCTTGCTTGCCCGAATCAATCAATAATAAACATTTTATTAGCACTACATAAACTAATAAGACAATAAACATATAAAAATATCACAAAAGGCGGGTCTTGTCGCATCCTGAATCCGTTTTATAAAACTCCCTGATTTTAGATATAGATAGATAGATAGATAACACTTTATTAAAATACCACATTGTACAAACATTTTAAAAGAAGGCAATATTACTATGGCTAATCTTTCAATAGGATATTTTGCTTTACACGAGCTTCTTTTTCCATAAGTGTGTTAGGAATCAGATTTATTAGTTATTAGGTTGAATTCTTTTTGTTTCCTGTATATTATTTCCAGAAACATTATTATTTTCGGTAATCAGATATGTCAATTGTTAGGTTAGGTTCGTAGGGTTTCTTTTTATTATACACATAAATTTTCGTATTACGAAAATTCGGTTAACAGACATTGTTAAATGAGCTTTCGGGATTTTGGTAAAGTGGCTTTTGGTAAAAAAAAACGTTTTTGGGGAATCGATATTATGTATTTCACAATTCGGATTACAGGTAGGTAACCGATAAGAGATAATTATAGAGTTACTGTTCCCGCAGGTGCATCCGCGTACTAATGAAAAACTATGTTGACGGCGAAGGATGATCATGATGAAAAAATGTATCCTTCATCCTTTTCCAGATTCTCAGCTACCAAATTTCATAGCAATTAATTCAGCTGTTTTGATTTGAAGAGGTAATAGTTTAAATGAAACAACCGACTTCAAAATACCCAATTCGATTACTTGGATGACATATTTTTTCTGCTATTTTGTTATAAAAACCGAAGTACATAACCAATTTTGATAATCATTGTTACCTTGGTCAAGTGTTCCTGTTTTTAAAGCACAAATAGCAACTGCTTTTTCATTTGCACAGTAAAACTTTTCGCATTCCACTCCTAGCATCATCTGCAGTAGTAGATTTTTTAAGAGGAATCCGGTGAGTTCAATTCTTGCGTGCGTTTTTTCCTGAAAATAACGATTTATTTATTATATCGGTATATCTATTTGTATGATATGCAACAAACTGCTTACAAGTAGCAAAAAATAAGCTAGCATGTGCTAGTTGTTGTGACTTTTAATAACAAAACACAGTACAGTTTGGAACAGTAGACCTCGCAAGCACAGGTAGACTACGAAATTGAAAAAAAACAATCTTACCAAATACTTACATGATAATATGATGAATCATTTTCCGTAGTACTTTTCAAATGCAAAGTATACATTGAAACTCCAATGTTTATCATTACTTGGATACTCGATTCTGCCACGTGGAAAAATACCTGTATTAAAACAGAAATTTCTTTCATAACTTCATTACATATTGTAGCAAAGCTACTTAGTTTACCTCACCGTAGTTTAGTAAAACCCGTAATCAAAAACTCTCAACTTTGTGTTCACATATTTTTACAAAAATTTTGCCTTTGTTCACTTCGCTGACTCGGTCAATGATAAAAGAATTATAGTCTATGAAACTAGGAAAAGTTAATGTTTACAAATAATAAATTGTACTTTAAATACAGAAGTACAAAGAGAGTGAAAAGAAGAGAGCCTCTAACAAAGCCGCCAAGTCCTCCAGAAAAGCAATACGCAGAGCTCGATTTGAGCATATAAGCCGGATTGGGGCTAAATTGGTTTCTCACCCAACGGGTAGCAAAGCTTTTTGGTCCCTGGCTAAGTCTATCGAATCGAACTTCTGTCGAACATCTCTGCCTCCACTGTTGAAACCGGACAGATCTCTAGCTCACACCGCAGTAGAAAAAGCGAATCTATTTGCGGACAATTCACGTCTAGATACCTCAGAAGAAACGTCTCCAAGTATACCTCATTGCGGCGCAACTATGCAGGACATACGCATCAATCAAAAGGAGGTGCTTAAGACACTTAGAAGTCCAGACGTGAACAAAGCTAGTGGTCCTGATGGTATACCAGCTATTGTGTTGAAAACCTGCGCACCTGAGTTGTCCCCGATTCTGACTCGTCTTTTCCGTCTTTCTTTGGAGACTGGTATAGTCCCTAAGTGCTGGAAGCTTGCGAACGTTCAACCTGTTCCTAAAAAGGGTAGTCGTGCCGATCCTAATAACTACCGGCCTATTTCGGTTACGTCCATTTTGTGCAAAGTCATGGAGCGTGTACTGAATAGGAAGCTCATGGCATACCTTGAAGACAATCATTATTTTAATTAATTAGCTTTGACAATCTTATTATAGTGTATTAATAATTAATCGATAACTAACTAAAATTATTATTGTTATAAATGCTAAATTACGTGTTATTAACTGCTTGTATGCTTTCAAAGCAGGATACTCAATTGTAAATACCGACTAACACTTGTACCCAGGCCCACAAGCTAAATAAATTTTGTTCTTTTTTTAGAATTTTTGAATAACCTCCTCAGTGACCGACAATACGGATTTCGCCGAAATCGGTCGACTGGGGATCTTCTCGTGTATGCCACACACATTCTGAGCGAGGCCATCGAGAACAACGGTGAGGCCTTGGCTGTGTCTCTCGACATCTCGAAGGCCTTTGATAAGGGTTGGCACGACAGTCTCCTTAACAAGCTCCCTTCTTATGGACTACCAGCTTCCTTATGCTCTTGGATTAAAGACTTCTTGAGAGAACGATCGATTCGAGTGGTTGTTGACGGGTGCTCGCCCGATCAAATGGCAATAAACGCCGGCGTACCTCAAGGGTCTGTACTCTCCGCTACTCTCTTCCTGCTGCATATTAATGACCTGCTGAAACCTGGTATCTTAAGGTATGCAGATGACAGCAGTTGTGGAAAGATACACTTCTGGTTCAAGAGCCAAAAAGGCGGAAATCCAGGCGTTGAGAGAAGATATGGTTGTGCGTATGAATAAAGCTCTAAAAGCTGTGTCCGACTGGGGTGACGAAAATCTCGTCAAATTCAACGCCAACAAGACTCAAGTTAAGCCTGCCTTTTCTCCGCCAAAAAGAGTGAGTTTCTTTTGTCTCCTACTTTCCGAAACGTACCCATATCATTGGCAGACCGTCTTGAACTGCTGGGACTCACGTTAACCCCAACAATGAACTTTAAGGGCTAGTAAAAAGCTTGGCATCATTGGTAAGGTTAGGCGATACTTCTCACCGAGACAACTGCTTCATCTGTATCAAGCACAGGTCCGATCGTGTATGGAGTACCTACTGCTTGCCACCTTTTTGATGGATCAGCCAAGTATCAGCTGGAAGCCTTCGAATCAGTGGACCGGCGAGCTGTGAGGTTAATCGGTTTATGGTCACCGATTAACCTCACAGCTACAGCTACAGCTACTAGCTGCCAAGAAGCTACTTAGTCTCGAGCACCGCCGTAAAGTAGCATGTCTGTCTATTTTGCTACAGGATTCATTTCGGGGAATGTGCGCAAGAGCTTCACGACCTAATTCCACCCTCCCCATTTCACTACAGGACTAGTAGAAAGTCGGCGTATTACCAACCATTTCTCGTTGAAATGGCAAAAATCCGTACTCAGAGATATCGATCCACATTTCTGTTGCGTACTGCACAAGAATGGAATTCTTTGCCGCCATCTCTGTTTCCTGAGACCTACAATCTTGGAATTTTCAAGGCTAGAGTGAATAGATATCTTCTAGATCGACGAGCTCCATCCTCGGCCACCCCGTCGCTTAACATCAAGCGAGTTGGTGGTCAATCGTAGATCTATCTTCTTAAAAAAAAAAAACAACTAAGTAATTGTGTTCCTCTGTTCTATGGTTTTGTACTCACCATTGCTTGGACTATCTTCTGATAAGCTTCATAAGCGTCTTTAAGATTTACATAACTGTGTAACATACTTTTAGCACGGCTCTCTGTATGTATGGCATCCGGATCATCATCATCATCATTTTTTATTTCCATCTGACTTACCCATGTTTCCATCGACTTCCGCAAGATTTTCATCAAAACTATACCGTACATGATATTTAAATCTAAATTATTTAGTAAAAAGCTATAAATAATGTCTGTTAAATTGATTCCATACACAAATGAAAATAATAATTTAGAAACGGCGTAGAAGAAGAAAGCAATAACAGTAACACTCCAGTTCCAAACAACGATATTTCTGAAATTTATGAACTTGAAGTCATTGCAGAAATCGTTAATTTTCAATACTAAATATACGTTTATATCGCTCGTTTTGATACTTAGGTAAGTAATAATAGTGTACATATTAGAATAATGGATAATTTTTAAAGAAAAAGTGAGTGAAAGTATATTATCCGTGCTATTTAAATTAGAGTATATATCATACAATCTGTAGAATCCGATACTGTTGACAATAATCACACCAATAATGGATTGTATATAAAAACGTTTAGGAGTTATATAATTATTTCTTATGTAATATTTTGGACAGCAGCAAATGTACATAAGAATGTAGAGTGGACGCAATATGACTTGAACTTTACTGTCCAATCTATTTTTTAATAATACTTCCTCTGTACAGGACTGCACATTAATAATTCTGGTTTGCTTTTTCTTTCGGCTTAGCGTAGATTTTATGAGACCCATATTGAAATTATATTCACACGCGACTTGATCCTTACGATTATGAGACCATAAAAACTAATACATTTTGCTTGCCCTTGTAGGAACCAAACATAATATCGATATTATGGTAAGTAATTACTTAACAATATGTCAAAAACAGATCGTATAGATAGTTATTATCGAAGCCACTTGAAGTGGCAGAACCAATTAATGTAAATTGTCAATAACTAGCTATTGAACGTGACTTCATACGCGTCCAAATACAAAAATTCCCGCTCCTGTTCGCTCTATCCGTCACCGCATCAAGGTTGCCTGGAAGAGATCGCTTTTAGCGATAAGGCCGCCTGGGTTAGTATTGGTTTAATTTTTAGAAAACGTCGTTTTATCCGTGTTTTCAGGCAATGAAAAACTGCTACAATAACATTAGAATACGAAGGAAAATTTCTCCACCATCTACAAGGTTGTAATAACTCAGGTTGGGAAATCGGGCGGTTCTTTTTATAGGAATAATAGTTTTAATTGATAACATACTAAAATGTAATACAAAAAAAAAAAACAATCGGTTCTTAAATTTTCGAGATATAAACATTTAAAGTTTTGGGGGAGGGATGCTCTGTCCCTCTCTCGCGAAACAGTTTGTATTGCATTTGTACGGCGAACACGAACCATGACGTCATCATTCGCTATCGTGTACTCTCTGCCTAACATGAAATTAAAATACATACTGGTAACTTTCTTATATTTTATGATATCTTAATTTGTTTCTGTGGAATGGATCTATTTATAATAATTTATTTTATGACCAAATAAAAATAAATCATGCATATTCCATATTACAAGATTTGACCCACAAACACTAACTAACAAGTTAAATAAAGCACTTAGAAATAAGGATTGTGTGTACACCTTTGAGCATTCATGCTCACCGTCGAAGGCTCCTTCTTGCGGCGGGGCGTCGTGTGGCGGGTCGCCCTCTTCCGTAACATATGGATGAGGAGGGCGATGGCAGGCACATGCGTCATACTCGTGATCGGGTGCTGCTTGCGGGCTTAATAAATTTAAACTGGTTTAATCGCCGTATACACAAAATATCATCATCATCATCATCTCAGCCATAAGAAGTCCACTGACTGCAGGACATAGGCCTCCCCCATGGATTTCCAGAAAGACCGATTGGAAGCGGCTTGCATCCAAGACCTCAAAAAAGTGGCGGGAAGACGCTGAAAATATAGTAATAAGTAAATTAAAATAAAATAATCTTCCCGTAACGATAATGTAGTTAATAATAGTTTGTAATTCTGACAAAGGTCGCAGACCCTTGGTGTCTGTCGAGCTAAATATTAAAAAGAGAGGGTTGTCTGTAAAGTCGGTTAACGGACGATAGTTTAACGCGACAACGTCATAACAACATATCGTCCGTGCGCGAGCTCCGAGGAATGTTGACGTAATGAGCTAGAGTGAGATGAAGCGACGGTCGGGCGCGGCACACACCCGCCCGCTTCCTCAGCCACCGCGCGCGGTTGTAACGGGACAAGGAGCGTAACGGACAATAAGTCATCCTTCGTCATTCCAGCGATATCGATCCACATTCCTGTTGCGTACTACACAAGAATGGAATTCGTTGCCGCCATCTCTGTTTCCTGAGATCTACAATCTTGGCATTTTCAAGGCTGAGTGAATAGATATCTTCATCGAACGACGAGCTTCATCCTCGGCCACACCGTCGCTTAACATCAGGCGAGTTGGTGGTCAATCGTAGATCAGTCTTGTATAAAAAAAATGTATATTTCAACATCCATAGTTGCGATTCAAATATAAATATGCGTAATACTTTAAATAGTTCGTTCTTAAGGAGAAAATAGTCTTAGCATACGTCTGGTCCGAAAATGTCCAACGATCAGTACCAAATTCCCATTTCCCTTAAATGGTTAGTCGCACAATGCCTAACCTTTATTTACATATATGTTTGCCTTTGCGCTTGACCGCCAACTCGCCTGATGTTAAGCGACGTTGCGGCTTACGATGGAGCGCGCTTACCTAGAAGTAACCAATTCACTCGCGATTTAAAGACACCCAGATTATATCTATTATAACCTAAAAATAAAAATTAGATGTATTTGTTCGCTGCCGCTCATCGCATGCCCCGTCCCTTACCCGCCTGCTCTATTGCACATTCCCAAGCGTAGCACGCGCCATCCTAAGCGGGCACCTTATTACTAGCGCGATTTGCAACTCGACTGACAACCCTGAATCATACGCTCTTTAGTGACACGTGACAACCCTAGTGGAGGCGATGATAGACCTTACTATTGAGAACAATATACATTTACTAGATTTATAGATTATTTATTTTTATTTATACGATGATATATAATAATTTAATGTTTAGCGACGCTAACCGACGAAAAAAACATAAGAATCTTATTACAAAAGAAAACTTGTAATCTAATGTATTTACGAAAAAAAAAAAGTATATTATATGTATTCTATCAACCATCTAGTTTCCATAGTACAAGCTTTGCTTAGTTTGGGCTAGATGGCGTTGTTTGAAATGTCCACAAATATTTATTTATTTAATGTAAATGTATGGAAATATATATTTGCATTAGATAGACCTACGATTGGCTACCACCTCGCCTGATAGCGACGGCGTGGTCGAGGATGGAGCTCGTCGATATAGAAGACATCTATTCTAGCCTTGAAAATTCCAAGATTATTGCTCTCAGGAAACAGAGAAAGACAGAATTCCTATCCTGTGCGGTTTTAATATTCAATTCCATTATCTAATCGGATACCGCTATCGTGACTAGTAACAACCCTCAATTATACACTTCGTTTTTTGGCAGTCGGTTAAAATCAACTGTATTTAAAACACGGTATCAATTAAGTTTTTAGGTTGTATTATTATATAAGAGACATAAAATTCGCAATATAGCAGTATAATCTGATTCGAAACGTTTGTTTTATTTGTTCTCTTATGAGTCTTTAGGGTTCCGTTGCCTAGTACCACAGAATATATTTAGCAATATATACGAGTATGTACTATGCTTGTATCATGAAACATTTATCAATAAAGTTTTAGTTTCAAAGCTGATTAAGATTGAAATCGATTCGAGTCAAAGAAAAACTAAGGCATATAAATATGTGACCTAGGCGTTTGACCACACAGCTCTTATCGTAGATGTTAGTGAAGACTCGAAATGCTTAGGTAGTGCGATATGTAATTTCTTAAGTATTTATTTCAAGTTTTTATTCGAAACTTTGAACTATTTTATGACAAAATTCAATATTTTTATGATCAATATTGTTTTTATTACCCGACTGTGTGAGAAGGAGGGTTATGTTTTTCGAGTGTATGTATGTACATATGTGAGTATGTATGTTTCTATATGATCGCCTACATCCTAATCGGCTTGACCGATTTTGCTATAAATGTTATTAGATTCGTCTTCACTGCCTGAGTGTTATAGGCTACTTTTTTTTGTAATAATAATAATATATCTCTCGTAAAAATAAACAAGTGATTTTCCTATAATTATTCTAAAGAATACGTATTTATAATCTTTTACAGTGATTTTACTTTTCACGAAAAACGTACACTCAACTGCGTAACGAAATCGTATGTTAGACTATAAAATGCTATTCTGCAGTCGGGTATTTTGTTTTTCTTTTAAAATAGATAGTTGTCTACATGCGTACTCTTAGTACTTTACGGCGTAAAGTATTAAAAATGATACAAATATATGGGAAAAATTAGCGTAATACAAAAAAGATGATAAAGTAAATAAAAACAATAAAGTACGGAACCATCAAAAATTCAATTTGAAATAACTCTTCGCTTTATTTCACCCGCGGTGTCAAGTTACTTGATAATAAAATAAATAAATAAAAATAAACAATTTCAAGGCTTGATCGTGTGTGCAAGACTTACAATAAATTATTGAGCATCTTGGGTTCTGTCGGTTTTTGTGGTTAGATTTTTTAATTTAAGTTAGGGAATGTCTCCACGAGCTGCTGTAAAAAACACTTAAGGTGTAATTGTTAGTAAATCTTAAATGTCGGTGAAATTCCGATTTTGTATAAAACTATTAGCCAAGTAATAAAATTGTTAGAAATTCTCCGGAAATATTGGTCTTCAATCAGAAATATACTTATAAATATACTTTTTTAACCGACTTCCAAAAAGAAGCAGTTAATTCGACTGTATGTTTTTTTGTATGTTTAGTAGGCCATACTTCAGAGGTCTACTACTAGTACTTTAGTTTTTGACGTGACAACGTCTAATAAATTGACGAACGCCGGCTGCAAGCACGAAAAAGGATGACTCATTGTCCCGTTACGCTCATTGTAACGTTTGCATTTCATCAATGTTTTGTTATGACGTTGTCACGTATCGTCCATCAACCGACTTTACAGGCAACCAATTTTTTTTATAACAATATACCTAACTGGAAAAATGTCATGCAAGTAAACGAATTGAGTATTTCAAAATAGGCTTTTTCAGTTTTTTTAACTATAATTATTTAAATGTCTTTCTTACTCAAGCGAAATCTGCGAAACATATGTCATGTTCAAATAGATCAAAATACGCTCACTAGAGGGTGCAATCAGCAACGTCTACCAATCCACACCGCGGTGCACTTACACGAGTTCTAAATTCTTTCACTTGTTTGTTCGTATTTGTAGACAGCAACAAACAAATAACTTTACAGACAGACAGCAAGTAACTTTATTTTTCTGACTCCATTATGAATATTACTTTTTACAGTTGAATAAATAACAGTAGACCTCGCGAGAGAGCTTATTTGCAGCTCACCTTGGATTATCTGTACATATTAATACCTACATAAAGTTGGCTTAGGAGACCGTCTGTAAATTTTTGGCTGATTAAGCAATTTTAAGTGATTTTACAGACATTTATTTTACGGTCAACAAACATTTTTTCCAAAAGTTTAACCACCTTGAAAGACCAATTTAATTTGAATACACAATTAATACACACAATAGAATATGTTTAGATGCCCTTAGTTAAAAAAACAATGTATGTTCTTATAAAAACAAATAATAATTTTATAAATGGAGAAAACGTAAAATCTAGAAAATTATTCAGCGTTAAAATGCATCAGCACATCCACGCGCCCTCACTGTTACACGCAATCTGGAGTTGGTTGTCATATATCTCGACAACCACTTGACCAATTCTGTTAATTTTTACTACAAGTTGTAATAATTGTGTACTTTACCTACCTATCAAATATCATTAAAATCGGTTGGTAATTAACGCCGCAATAAACTTCCCCCCTTTTTATGGGAACCACCCCTCTTATCAAAAATCGCAGACGACAAAAAAAAAATTCATAGAACCTATATACCAAGTTTCATCGAAATTGGTTCAAAATTACGCGCTGTACGCGAGTACGAACATACAAACAAACTGACAGACGAAAGAAAATTTGGCCAGTTGACGCAGGGACGCTTTGCTCGCTCGGTCAATTATAAAATTTGAAATTTAAAACATGGATACAGTTCAATCCCAGAACTAAGACATTAAGACATTATTGACAGTTAGGGTACATTATACATTATTTTGAGACTTGACGTTTCGAACACTGCAGTCGTCACAGATGAAACTGTGACAGGTGTATTTTATAAAAATATCAATTAAGTATATGTTTATGAAATTATTAGTAACAATATTATTATTATATTTTTTTTTTAAGGTATAGAATTCTGAGTAAGAGCTCTTCGAGAATACGTATCATTATTTGTTTAACCTTGTAATTAATCTATGTCATGGAGATTAAATCGCGCGTGGAGATAGCGCCTTAAAGGGGCAGTAATTTTGGGAATTTAAATTAAAAAGAAGAGGTATGGCTCACGAACCACCGTATTAGTTGAAAGAGGTATTTTTAATTGTGTTTTAACCAAATAAGAGCAGGATGACGATCTGATAGCGATCGCTACATGCGATGTTGCGTTTTTGGTACTTTACTGTCCTTTTACAGACGTATTTGTGTGTAATTATTCTTTAGTAGAATTTATTTTAAAGGCACGTGTTTTTGGCAACTATTTAATGTTGTATTTTTTTCAATTTATCATGTTGTATTTGATTAAATATAAGTATTAAACAATATAATGTAGAAATCAATTTATCAATTTCAATTTTTCAAGTAATCACAATTTTTTTAGAAAAATAACGGATACTCATGACTATTTTAAGTCGAAAACTTCAGCTATGGTTTCGACCGCATTCAGCGATCTTTTGCAAAACGATCAGCGCAGATAACCCTCGTGGTTGGCGTGTCACTTAGCACACGTAATGTCTTAGACTTGGACTCAAAATACACGTTCGTTACCTACATATAACTTAACAAATACGGCCAAGTACAAGTTTCACTCGCACACCGAAGCTTCGGTACTCCTATGCATGAATATGAACACCAAGACTAATTGGTCTGCAAAATGTACTTTATATCTAAAAACATTTGTACTTCACATATTTCAAATTCAAAGTGTCATTCATGATTTTGTCAAAGCAGTCCTATTTCCGTTATCCAAAGAGATTTTTTTGTCGATTTTTTTTTATCTCACAGTTCTCGCAAATATGTTTGTTGTGACATACATTTTACATCCTAAATTTTTAACATAATAACACATTAATTCTAAAAATTATGTGAAAATTTCAACTTCCTTCCTACCAAGATAAACTTATACATACTTAGTTTTTATGGCAATATTTTTATAAATTGTAATTTTTTTGAAAATAAAAAATATTATGTTTCAAAAGATACAGATACAGTTAAGTGTGGTGTGGTGGTGTAACAGATACCGTAGGTTAACGAATAGGGAACCAGACAGTTAGCCTTATCGTCAGTAATACCATTGATTTGTACCATTGATGGTACAAGTGACACAACTTTGTTTCCTTAGTACCATTAAAGAAAAATGAAGATATTCCTCTGTAATTGTTAACCGATACCTATGGAACTAGTGATACAATTATGTCGGGAGTTATGCTTCGAAATTTGAAGGCTTCCGTAAAAGGTTTTACTACGGTAGCCTTAAAATTTCGAAACATAACTTCCGGACTCAAGCTTTTATCAATACAATGGAGTGCTCACTGCTCACATCATCATCATCTCAGCGATAAGAAGTATGGCCATGGACTTCCAAAAAGACCGATTGGAAGTGACTTGCATCCAGTGACTTCCCACCACTGGTCATCTGTCCATCTCGTGTCTGGTCTTCCTACGCTGCGATTGCTGGTGCGCAGTCTCTACTCGAGAACCGTTTGGTTCCATCGGCCATCAGTTCTACGTGCTATGTGCCCTGCCCACTGCCACTTCAACTTGCTGATCCGCTTTGCTATGTCGGTGATTTTCGTACGCCTACGTACTCTTCATTTCTGATTAGATATTATAAAGTGACTCCGAGCATAGCCCTCAATCATTCAGTCTAATAATATCTTTAAAAGTGTGAAAATGTGTAAGGAGGATAGCGAATTCTATCCGAATTGCCCCTTAATGCTCGGAGCATGTTTCGTTAGCCAAGAGCTTAGAGGAGGGGTTATAATCGACGGCGGATGAATGAATTATTAAAAATAATTTTCTGATTTCTGTCAATCAACCCATGCTCTCCAATATCCCAACCGCATCTGTCCAAAATTCCAATATTAAAATAATACTAAAACTAATACCCCGTTTAATACTCAAATTGGTACACAAACTATTGGATCGAATTTCAAATAACACCACATTTAAATTTCCAATTTATTGCATAAATAATAGCGTTTAAAATCGAATAAACATTTGGGAAAGTGATCTGTGATCAACTATTTTTGGCATTTTAAAATTTTATGCAACAGGAATAGGGTTCAAAATCGAATGGTCAAAGTTAACCCCACGCAGGGTTGTCATAAAAATATGATATACGAAATGTTGAATAGAATTTTGGGGCTGTATTGTTTGGTTTGCGATGAAATTTCAAACAACGCATGCATTATTATTATCAAATCAGCGGTATTATGTTCAAATAATATTCCGCTTCAATTTTAAACTGCATTGTGTTATTTGGTGGTAAGTAGTAATGTGAAAGAATACCATAGACGGTCTTTAAAAAAATGACATTTCTAAACAGTGAAATACTAATGTCAAATACCAATTACGGTGGAGACTATGGGTTGTTGGGTTGCTGGGGTAGTGAGGCCAAACAGCTCATAGGTGAGTTGGGCCACAGGATAATGGATAGGACAGGTGACTCCCGATCTGATCTAAATCATAAATATCTATGTCTCTAAGGTTTGCGTTTTTTCTAAGTTTTGTTTTCAAGATATAGTCATATACAGTAAAATACTTAAGTCGTTATGGCAGAGATGTCATTGACCTTTTTTCAAGTGATCTTCTTTTAAATTATAACTTTACCTACGGAACTCGGTTATACGCATGTTTCGACACGGTCTTTGCCACTTATTATACATTAATAGCTGAAAAAACACAATTAGAGAAATAAAACACAGCGACGATATATTGTTTCTAGATTCTCGTCAAAATTCAGTTAAATACTTTGAATCTAGTCTTGTTTATCGTATTTGATCATAGCATCTATTCCTGTTGGCCCTATTAGTGTGCGCGGGAGGTATATTGCCTGTAAAGCCCTTAGAAAAATAACTGAATGTTAATATGCAAACTGCCTCATTTCTAGTCAAGTCCATTAAAAACGCTTTAAAGTAGTTGCAGTAAAGATTAGTGTGAGCGCATGCAAATAACTAATTATGCCTCACGACACAGGCCTATTCATAGTGTTGAAAACACGCGACTAGGGATGCGACATTTATCGACTGCTCGATATCGATATGTCGACGTTAATAAGTGCCTTGTGTGTGCATTGTGATCTCTTAAGGGGTTGTTAATGTTGCATCTTACAAATTCGTTAAATGTACTTAAATAACATTACATTCATACTAAGACTGTCGTGAATATGTAATTTCCCGTATAGGATAGGAAGAGTAAAGGGAAACAGCTGGCAACATTATATTTTTATTTATTCTTCCCAGTCTAGCATAGTTTTATTATAAATACGAAAGACTAGCGTGCGAATACTTCTGTTCTACTTTGAAAGACATTTTTTTCCGGCGAAACTTCCGGGCATATCGAGATTTAACACTGAACTGTAAGTGACGAGCACAGTGCAATACTATACAGGGTTTTGGTTTGTTGAAGACCAAATTCTGAGTGTTATTGGACTGCAGCTTAATATCATGAGTGTGATTTTCGGTGTTCGTGACTCAGTTGCAAAAAAAAAACTTTGTACCTATATAAGCTCCTAAATAAATTTTCAGCAACTTTATATTAAAAAAAAAAGTACAATTTCAATAATTATTTTTTTATCAAAATGGATTCATAAATGGTTATGCCTATGCTGTTTACTTTTTTTTAAATTTCATTGTAACTCTAAATACAAAAAATATCAAGTTAAATTTTGAAAAAACAAACTGTAGAGGCATAGTCAATGGCCCTAACCATATGAAAAAGAAAATAAATTATCTAAGCCGGATAATATTTAGTGGTAAAAAATAGTTTTCTCTTGTATGATAAAACGTGAAATTTACTGGATTGGTGATAGGATGGGCTCAGAGCGCGCATTTTTTGTGCGATCGCGATTAATTGAGATATTAGAAAAGTTGAGACATGATCCTGTTTATTTATATAGGAGAAATATAAAAAAAAAACAGATAGCTTCGATATTGGCGACGGAGTAGTAAAAAAATTATTAAATTTTACTATTCCTCAGTCATTTCTAAGCATGTTTCTATAAATATGGTGTACGACTCATATAAAGTACGAAGCACACGATTTGAATACAAACGCTTTGCATTGTAATACAAATCGTTTGCTGATGGCTATCAACTAATACACATAAATTGTTACGTTTACAAGGTACATAAACTACCAATGTCGTGGACACGCTTCCACGATGTAATAGTGACGTGCATTCAAATTATCGATCATGGAACGGTAGAGGTAGACAAAGGATCTTGGACGTCATGAACACTGCACAGCGAGGAGGGAGTAGTGATGTGATTGTATCGACTATCGATATAATCGGTAGTAGATTGTGGTGACCTATCAATTTGGGGATGTGAATGTTTTAATATTGCAGACAGTATTTTGTGGCCTCTTTACCTTACTGAGAGGCGTTGGTTGGCCGCGAATAGGCATAGATTGAATTTTAATTAACTCCCTTTTATTAATAGCTAATATGCTGCTTTTTTACCCGACTGCGTGAGAAGGAGGGTTATATTTTATTGGAAAAATTTGCTCTCGATAGACTTCGATGAACACAGATTAGTTTATGCAAAATCTAATTTTAGACCCTAATGAACATTATAAGAAAACAGTTTTTTTGACTTTCGAAAATATAAAACTTATTAGAGTATATTATAGTCACTTTCTAGGCCTCTATGCACTATTTTTGACAATATTGCCTAAAGGCGAAGTGGAACACGACATTTACGTCATCAAAATCTAATTCATCGTAACGAATCCATCGACATCGTCCCCTCCCTATCTCAAAGCAAAAATAAGAGCACCGTTGCAACAGGCTGTCTCATTTTTTCTCTATTTTCCGGACGGACGGGTTAAGCGTGATCTTCATGGCTTTGTGCGGTATTATGCAGGATTTAGTATTTAAATAACACCCTAAGATGCGGAGAAATGGAGCTGGGATTTATAAAAAGGTTTCACTGTTATCCTTAGATTTAGTGCTATGAATACATCTGTCTATAGCCTTAGAATGGTGAATACTTAACTTACCTAACCTTCCACAAAATTACAGATACCTACAGTATTTTGTAATATGTGCCAGTTTGATGGACATAAAATCTAGACACACACATAATGGACCATCAATTTGACTCCTGTCCGTCCATTATTTTTTTTATCAGCCCTGTTTGTACAAACTGTCCCACTGCTGGACGCGGGCCATCTTCTCATTATGAGAATTCTTGTATTATTGTCCGTCCATTGGTACCTAATAAATAAATATAAATATTGGTGGACATTTTCAACAGCGCCGTCTAGCTCCAAACTAAGCAAAACCTGTATAAAAACTATGGGTCCTAGATAACTAATTGAATACATTTTACACGATTTTAATAGATTCATTTGTAATTTTGTAAACAAATCTTCTTTATCGATTCATCAAAATCTGATTTATCACGTATATTTTACATAATTTTATGACCTGACGTTTCGAACACTGCAGCGTCCGTGGTCACAGGTGAGACTAGATGACAGTTGCCTTTTTAACCGACTTCCAAAAAGAAGGAGAATATCAATTCGGTCTGTATTTTTTTTTTTGTTTGTTCACCGATTACTTAGCTAATTGTGTATTGCTATTGATGATTCTTTTTGTGTTTGGTAGATCATACTTCAGAGGTGGTCCCATATAAAGTTTATCAAAATCGTTGCTGTACTTTGGATTTTATAACAAAATAACTGGTAAAATATCATCCAAGTGCCTGTAGAAAAGTGAACAGCAAGTCGTGTAGGTGTATGTATTGTAATGCGTATTTTGAAGTTTTTTTTAACTCTAATTATATGTTATAGAAATATTAATTACAAAATACAAATACAAAAATATTTATTACCAAAAAATGTTTACAAATAACCTTAGCTCTAAAGAAGTTACATATTACGATATTATTATATACTACAAAAAATTGTTTTCGTGACTTATTTCAACTTATAAACATTGTAATTACTACCACCTATTATTTTAAAAAACTTAATAAGTAACAGGTTTTTTTTATACATTTTAGATCTACGATTGAACACCAACTCGCCTGATGTTAGGCGACGGTGTGGCCGAGGATGGAGCTCGTCGATCTAGAAGATATCTATTCACTCTAGCCTTGAAAATTCCAAGATTGTAGGTCTTAGGAAACAGAGATGGCGGCAAAGAATTCCATTCTTGTGCAGTATGCAACAGGAATGTGGATCGATGTCGCTGAGTACGGATTTTTGGCATTTCAACGAGAAATGGGTATTAACAAGTATTAGTAAAACGTAATTCGCGTAAAAGTCGCTCAAGGTGACAACAGGTATCACAGATCTGTCTTGAGATGACACTGAGATTTAGTTAATATATTGTCAGAAGAGACAAGCGTTGTGGGCATCAAGCGTTCTAATCCAAATTAACGCCACGAGCGAGCTGAAATCAGACGACAACCATAACTTCATACATGTGTCAACTTACGTATGTATGACTGAATATCGCGCCTTTGTATGGAGTGTCGGACGTGAACCTAAATTGTAATCTAACTTAAGCTATCCATGTCAGCTTAAAGTTATATGTCATTATCTAGGTTAGAAAAGGCTAGACCACTCAAGATCCGTTTTTTTTCAGTGATAGATTACGCGAAGACAAAACTACTTTCCATGAACAAAAAGCTTTATTTACTTCCATTAAGAAAAAGAAAGAAGAAGAACAATACGGAAAGAAAACGTCTTCTTATCTTGAGTGCTAACGTATAAATCACCACGCGGTGCCAGAAACGGCTCTTGTAATTAAATCTGTGTAGAACTAGAAAAGAAACAGACATGGCAGTAAATATAAAAAAAAGAGTACAGGGTTACGCAGAAAGTACATCCTTTGCTGCGTAACCCTGTATACTTTCTTACACTTGAGCTAGGGAGCTTTTAGACATGGTTTTCTATTATACTACCGTATAATAGAAAACTAAATTGTATGATAAAAAAATCTAAATGTGTATATTTATCTGGACATCAAGACAATATAATGAAATTATTATATTGTCAGCGGTCCGTGAAAATTTTCAAATAAATCAGAGGTATTTCAGGCCGACGAGCATAGCGCATTGCCATACAGAGTTTTGTAATATAGCAGCCTATTCGAGATTAATATATAATTAGTCTGTTCAAAGGTTTCAATAAATATTAAATTATATTTTGTACATTCTGTGATTACGAAATTTCAACATATAGCAATGAATGAGTTGAAAAGATTTAGGACTTAGCTCAAAGTTCATAAAGTTTTTAGAAAATGATTTCAATAAATAATACTCACCAGATATTTTTTATTTTCGTTTTTTTTTATGTTAGCCGGTTATATTTTTATTGTCACATTACGAACCCAGCTGTGAAACGGAAAGTCATCAGCTCAAGTCCTCTCTATCACTCTCAGCTCTCACTAGGGCTGCGCGTAAAAGAAACGCCAAAATTGCCACTTCTAAACGATCATAACTCTGAGTTTCCTTTTACAAAGCTCCCATTTCTGAAGCGTCCTTAAAGGAATGTTTCTATAATTATTTAGGCTCGAGTTAATTTCACGCCTCGCTTGTATCAATTAAAACTTATTTTAATTAGCGTTTGTTGCCAAAATATATCTCACAACGTTCTGTTTGTGTAGCAAATAAAATAAATAACGAGGGTATGTTAGTGTAGGGTCGGGAGTTAGGCCAAAAAGTTACGTTGGAAGACTGTATCTTTATGTCTATACTCGTTTAAGTAGGTTAGACTTCTATATATACCCCAAGTGTGTGTACCTAGCGTGTCAAAACGAGCGTGTCAAATACGATAAAAAATCGCAGTTGACAACCAAGATTTATTTAATTTCAGCTGATAGATACTTCCGATTCGATATTTTGTCAACTAGTTACTAGCGCACAAGCGCACGGATGCATTGGGTTGAATAGATTTCGCGCGGTTGAAACATTCCATCACAAAATCGGTTATGTGACGTCACAGTCGGTACTAAAAATGTGGCACGCAAGGTTCTCATATAAATAAAGTCGTATGCTCCATCTACTGTGTCTGTGTCTATGGTATGTAGGATAGTACTTGTATCTATCATTAGGATATTTTGCTATGGGATTTAAGCTGTAATCGCGAAAGATTCGGCTGTTATAAAAACATGCGCAGTCGAAATGAGAATCTCTAGTAGACTATATAAGAGCTATTTTCGCAGTTTGTTTTAGTGAGAAAGCATGCACAAAGCAACAATTAAATGTTTTTAAATGAACATCATTTTTAGCTGACTTCCAAAAAGAAGGAGGTTCTCAATTCGTATTTTTTTGAATGTTTGTTCAACGATTACTCCGCCAATTATGAATTGTGTTTCATGATTCGTTTTTTTTTGTGGTCACTTCAGAGGTGGTCTCATTAAAATTTTATTTAAATCGGATCAGTACTTTGGTTTTTATTACTTAATAAAATTGAAAAAATATCATCCAAATAAACGAATTGCGTATTTTGAAGTCGGTTGTTTTCAGTTTTTTAAACTATAATTATGTAGTCGGTTTTCCTGGATGGGGGTCGAACCCACGACTTACAGCTCAGAAGGCAGACCTACTACCACTGAACCATGAGGCCTGTCAAGGTGTCAAACCTTATGTTGTGGGATAAAAATCTTATAGGTACAATATGGCGGTTCGCATTACAAGCCTGCTTCATTTAATATCTACGTGTCTACTGCTTCACCCTAGACCTGCTACACCCAGTATCTACTTACTAAATGTTTCACACAGGTTATCCTAAATGCAAGTTAATTATCAATTTTGCATTAAAATTTAATTAATACACGTCCATAAAATTACGTAAAACAAAGATTTTCAAATAATCAGGTACATTATTGCATTTCATTATGTATTGAAAATTCAGCTCAATTTCATCATTAATAATAATAATAATAATAATTTATTTATTTTGACGCAATATTTTTGTTACAATCAATATTATCCCAAAGGCTCCCGAACTAGTCTAAGACTGTGTTTCGGGTGCCAATGGCTTCTCATTGTGTACAGGTTCATCAACAACATTCTTATGTAAAAATTATCAAATATTTATACAATACAAATACAAATCAGAATTTAAAATTTTGAATAATCCAATACAACCAATTAGCATACGACCAAATTTTTTTTAAATCAAATCAAAACAAATAATATCACAAAAGTAATAGCCACTTTACAAAAGCAATAATTTTACCATCATCATATTTATATCTATTTACGTCTAATATTTTGTTAAATTTGTAAGTTACTCAACATTTCCTCAATACCCTTATAATCGAACCTTTTCAACCATGATAATATACATTTTTTTATTTCACTGTTGTTGTATTTTTTTATATTATGTTCTTTATTAAGTATAGTGTACAATCTTGCTGCAATAGTATTGTAACTTTTCTGCCCAAATCTCGTTCTAGACAAGAGAACCGGAAACATTTCGACTCTTTTTTCTTTTGATATTAAATATGGAATCGTTTTCCTATGATATCTTCTTAAGCTTTCGTAGATAAACATTTTCCTAACACTGAGGACTTCAGATTTTTCATAAACCTCTTTTGTAGGATGTCTAAACGGTAAGTGTAGAAGCACTTTCAGAACTGCTCTCTGTGCACGTTCTGCAGATATTAAATGTGTTTTAGCAGCAGTGCCCCACGCACAGATGCAGTATCTGATGATGCATTCACACAATGCCCTGTATGTCCGGATAAGTAGTTTTGTATCCGCTACTGCTCTCAGTGATTTGAAAATGTGTATAAGCTTCCTGATTCTTAATTTAAGTGTGCTAATTTGTACATTCCATTTTAATTTGTCATCTATGTGTACCCCCAGGTATTTTATAGACTCAACTCTCGAGAGCTCAGTGCAACTGCATTTAGATGTTTGTGGGCTACGATTACATGGATAGGTATGTATCTTAACGCTAACATTGGGATTACGGCGTCCCAGAGACTTTATACTGTAGCACATGTACTTAGTCTTACTGGCGTTTAGTGACAACAAATTGTCTTCCAACCATTTGGTGACTACTGAAAGACAATCCTCTGCCAGATTTATTACTTTTGGCCAAGTTTTATCATGTAGCAGGAGCACAGTATCGTCAGCAAACATTAGTAAATCAAGTCCGGTCCGAGTAGTTTTACAAAGGTCGTTGATATATATAAGAAATAGTACAGGCCCCAATGTACTGCCTTGCGGCACACCATAAGTACACTCTGCACTATCACTTTCGTGACCTTCGATTCGTACTCTTTGTGTCCTTCCTGTTAGATAATCCTTGAACCAGTCCAGCACTAATCCTCGAATTCCCGCATTTTCTAATTTAGTCAATAAGATCGGTATGGACACCGTGTCAAAGGCTTTTTGTAAATCTAGGAAGATGCCAAGGCATTTATTACCATTGTCAAGATAATTTGTAATCTTATTCGTTAGATTAAGCACAGCATCTTCAGTTGAAAGTCCTTGTCTGAACCCAAATTGGTTTTCGCTCAATAGCTTATTGCTCTCTAAATAAAATATGGCCCTTTTCTTAACTATTTTTTCCAATATCTTAGACAAAGTCGAGAGCAAAGAAATTGGCCTGTAATTAGTTGGATTATTTTTATCACCTGCTTTAAAAACCGGACAAACGACTGCATTTTTTAAAACAGCAGGGAATATACCTGTTTCAAAACTAAGATTACATATGTAAGCAATAGGTACAGCTAGTAGGTCAATGAACTTCTTAACAAATTTTGCTGTAATTTTATCTCGACCAGGAGCACTATGCGTTTTGAGACTCATAGCTATATTTCTGACTTCATAAGGGTCAGTTGGAGACAAAGACATAGATGAAATTGGAGAGTCAGTTACTTTAGCCTTTGATGCCAGTTTTAACTCAGTTGTATTCATTTTGTTTAAGGTTGACTTTGCAAGATCTTTACCAACAGATGCAAAATATGTATTAACCTTGTTTAGTGATTCTGTCGTGTTATTACTTAAATTGAGCAGATCACGAGATGGTGTATTGATTTGATTAATATTGCATATTTCTTTTATTATTTTCCAGGTTTCCTTTAAATTCTCTTTACATGAATCTAATTTATGACTATAGTATTCTTTTTTTAAGTATTTTATTATCATGTTACATATGTTTCTATATCTTGTATACCTTTCTTTTACTTCGTTATCATTAGGCAACTTCTTAAACTTACTATGTAGTCTGTCTCTTTTCCTAATACATCTCAGTACACCTCTAGTGATCCATGGCTTAAGAGGTATGTTTTTCTTTGGTAATATTTTGTTTTGCGTATTTTCTTCAATTATTGTTAAAAGCTTATTAGTAAATATTTCCGCAGCATAGTTAACATTGTCTTTAATTTGAAATAACTCTTGCCAAGTTTCTTGTTTTAACTTCTCTTCAATATTTTTATAATTAAGAATAACATTGCAGTTACTACCTTTAATTCGTGTAATCTTTGAATTATTAACATATATCAGAACAGGATGATGATCTGTCACACGCTGCTCAAACACTAGTGTTTTCCATTTGCAAGGACTCCTGATCATAATGTGATCGAGACACGTTTTTAATCTAGTAGGACGGTTGATTCCTGATCTTAGTCCGTGCAAAGCCATCATGTTGAGATAATAATCGGAATTATTAGTTTCGTTTCCTGTCATAATATCCAAATTAACATCGCCAGCAAGTATTATATTTTTGGTAGAAATATTAGCTAAAACGTTGTCAATAGATTCCAAATAGGGTCTCAAGTTCTTGAAACATGGCGGTCGGTATGTACATACGATGGTATACTCTTCCAAAATTTTGAGTATAAGACAATTTCCCTCATTAAATATAGGTTCATACGCAGAAACTTCGATATTTTGTCTAAAATATACAACAACTCCGTCATTTTGGTTCAGCGAATTTTTAGTCCAATACAAATTATAGTTGTCTATATGTGGTGGAGGTTTACTGGTGCTAGTCCAGCACTCTGTGAGTACAAATATGTCAATGTCAATTATTATGTCTAGACTAGCCATGTAAGCAGTAAACAGTAAACAGTAAGCAGTAAGCAGTATTGAATAGCGCATTCGAAATATTAATTCATTAGGTACTCTAGAGATCAATAACTCTAGCTGAGATACTCTGAAAATGACAGACGGCTTATGAGTTTGAAGTTCGACTATCGTCTGTCTCGCTCGCGCACACCAACATTTTTGAAGATATAAAATGATTGAATGAACTTATAAAAAAATAGTCGTTTCAGAAACTAGAAAAAAACCTCACAAATTTTCGAGAAAAATAGAAACATCAATTTGATCCTTGTTAATTTTCATACATAAAAACATTTAACCGACCGATATACATTTTTAACACACTTCCAAAAAGAACGAAGTTCTCAATTAGGCTCTATTTTTTTAACACGCTTTTGTTAGCTTCACCTGTATGTATGCATCTTGTTTGTTTGTAACCGACTTGATTTTGGCCCACTTCAAACGGTCAGGACCGATGACAGTACAATAATTTGAAGCGTGTTTTTAACCGACTTCGAAAAAGGAGGAGGTTATCAATTCGTTTTTGAATAATCTCTAAAAATTTTAATATTTGCATTGTATTCCTGAGTAAGTGCGTCAGATTATAGAATCGCAGAGTTCCACCTACACGTTTTTCTTTGCAAGAGTTTTTTAATAGAAAAATTATTTAGTTTTTTTTAAACTGTAATTATTTATGTTTGTTCAGTGTAATACTCCGCCGATTATGAATTGTTTTGATGGATATTTTTTAGGAAGTAGTTCAGAAGTGGTCTTATATAAATTTTATCAAAATCGGTATCAAAATCAGTACTTTGGTTTTTATAATAAAAAACTGAAAAAATGTCATCCAAGTAAATTAATTGCGTATTTTAAAGTAGTTTTTTCAGTAATTCAAACTATAATTATCAGGTAATAATTTCTAAAGACTTGACGCCAAAATTCCCTTAAAAATATCCCCTATACCCTCCTTCTTGTGCAGTAGAGTAAAACCGGTTTAGAAAAGTCAGTTGTTTCACAGTAACCCTCTCGATCAGCACATTCGCTCAATTAACTATCAGCTAAAATACCTATAAATGGAGCTGACACGAATTAATTCCGATTTACTAATTGAAGGCCCGACTAATTCGCGGGAATCATTCCGGGATATGCATTCATTATGTGTCGGGATTTAATCGATATTTTAGCCGAAAGCTCGACTAATTAGGTTCCAATTTCAGATTATTTCCGGTCAAGAGCAAGCCTATCATCGAATTAAAAAAAATATAATGTTTTTTGTATGTATAACATTATATAGGTAAGTAGAGTTTGTGGTAACATATTTATAGTACATAGTAGTATAGGCTTACGGTAAGGTAGAAAAGACCGTTTGAAATATTGAGCTGTATGTACTTACGTACCAGAGGAGCTATCTGAAGCAAGATTATTGTCACAATTTTTGGTAAAGTAAACAAAACAGCGTTACAGCGCTGGAATAATAATTACATCGTTTATCTACGATTACACTATACGATGATACTTGCAGCGCAGAATTGCATCTATGGTGTGTTTCCTCGCCAGCAAAACGTCGAAGGCACTCACTTCACTAGTAAGCCACTGAGTGAGGTGCGGCGCTCTCGCCGCAGTGGTGTCATCAGTGGTGTCTGTTCTCGTGCGTAATTACATACAGCTCAATGGTTTGACATACGATCCAGATGTACTACTAGGTTCAAGTCCCTCGGCAGGCACCAATGTGTTTTGTGAAAGTTATGTCTATTGTCAATGAGGGTAAAGATATCGAAAAAAATCTTTACATACTTACCCCATTGTAAAAGTTTCCATTTAAATTCGTCTCTTGATTCCAAGTTGTTCCAGCTAGCCACCAGTTGAAAAACTATCAAGGAACAGGACGAACCAATTAAAGCGCTGCGTCCGCTTTGTTTTGCTCACTTCACTTCCGAGCGAAAAGCGCTTAGCGTAGAGATGGGGTGGTGTCGATAAAAATGTATGTATGTGAAACTCTTTTTAAAACCAATTTTATCTGTAACTGTTTTACCCAATTTTAAAGATATGAAATGCTTGAATGTATATGACAAATCTGTATCCATGGAATCTTGACAGTAATATTAAAGTTAGCACGAAAATTCCATATTGAGAACCAATATGATAATGTTACTGCCACTCAAATAAATATAAATATATGCTTTAATTAGGGTTCCGTACCTAAAAATAAAAAACGGGGCCTTTATAAGGACACTTCGTTGTCCGTCTATGTCTGTATACCTCGATATACGTGTCCATCTCGCACTTAACCGTTTTTTTCTAGTCAATTATTACAACTCTTTCTGATTTGTACACATTTCTAGAGGTAATGATAAAAAAATCCCTTAACAAAAAGCTTAGCAAAAAAATAAACCTCTCCTCTTCAAATGAGAGCCCATTTCATGCAAACCGGGGTTGTCGATAAGAAAGAACTACTCGATAAATTCAATCGAACATCGATTGACCCCACATCGATATCGGCTCCATCCCTAATAAAGTGGCGAGGGGTCAGTTATATTGGCAATCTAGCGACTTTAGTGCCGTTTGATAGCGTTTCTAGCCTTTTTTGGGCGTAGAATAAAATAATTTGATTGGTCGCCAGTTTTGAACGAATCGATCGGGCGTTTTGAACAAAATTTCAACTATATTGAACGCAACTAATAGACGCGGGTGAGTTAAAATAGAGGTAGATTTTCAAACAAGTACCTATACAATGTCTTCTGTGTCTATTCTGTATAATTATTTTACAAACCAAAAACTAAACTGCATGCTTACGAAGAAACTGACACGTTTTGAGCTTTGTTTGTTTATTGTGTCTTGTGTTGCGTATTTTGAAAAGAAAATAAAAACGTTTTTTATCGTATAATGTATTTTTTACCCAAATAAAAAAATAATTAAGACAGGCAATATATATATATATATAGGATATACAAGCGTTCTATAATTTGTATGAGTTCATAAAGAGTGACGATAAGAGTAAGACAGAGAGAGAGAGCAGTCATGATGATTGTATAAAATATAATATGACATTTCGAATGGTATGTAATTTTGACTGGCCTTGTGGCTCAGTTGGCAGTGTGTTTACGTCTACCTGCTGAACTGAAAGGTCGTGGGTTCAATCCCCACCCAGGGCAAACATTTGTGTGATGAGCATGGATGTTTGTTCTGTGTCTGGGTGTTTCTATGTATCATATGTATATATGTATTTACAAAAAAAAAAAAAAGTATGTGTATTCTATCAGCCATCTAGTTCCATAGTACAAGCTTTGCTTAGTTTGGGCTAGATGGTGTTGTGTGAAATGTCCACAAATATTTATTTATTTATTTAATTTCGAATGGTATCATTATATATTCTATGAATATCAATGAAATAGTATTTATTGTTCTTTAAGTTGTATACTATTGTGTACAAGACTTGTAAATTTATATTTATCAATAAACTACTTTGACTTCGACTTAGGAAATGAAATAGTATAACGACACTTTTTGTTATCTTTGTTTCAGGTACATGCCCATAACTGCGCGTGGCTGTAGTGTCTGTAGTTCTGTACACACGCAGTAATGGTGTGCGTAGAATCTGTATTCAATGTCGATACTGTGTAATAGGCAGTTGGACCGCGACGTTTGTATGGAGATTTGGTAGTGTCTGGGGTGTGTTAGGTATTCTGTATTTTACTAGTCAGATATTCAATTCAAAATTATCGTATAGATGTTTAAATTCAAGTAAATCAGTGGACAAAAGTAAGTTTTCGAGGACTACGAAGTGCTAAATCAAAATCAGTACTTACGTTTAATTAATACGTAAAGTTTTAATAATTTGAGGAGCGTTTTAAGCGAGATTGATGGGAATTCAACTGAATTTCAGCTTAACTGATTTATTCCGTTCAAAATTGTATGAAGTTTTGCGAGCTGTCGATGTTTAGAGTAAGTTTTAATTAATTGCTATACAAAATGCGTGATTTTATTTGTTAATACCGACATTTTTACCCGACTGCGTAAGAAATAGGGTTATGTTTTTCGAGTATATGTATGTATGTATATATACTCGTAATAATGTATGTACGTATGTATCGCCTGCAGTCTAAATGGCTTGGTCGATTTTAATGATTTGTCTTTATTTCTTGAGTATCATAGACTATATTTATTTAAGAAAATGACAATATGAATGCAACATATAAAATACCTACACATATTAAATATATTAGTTAACATAATAAAAGTAAAGGTGCATGTTTAATTTTTACATATTTATATCATATTTGTTTTGTAATAAAAATAATAATCTCGAAAAAAATAGAAAAAAAAACGTTGTTTCTAAACCTCGAACGAACCGTAATTTTCATCTAACAACAAATAATAATAATTATTATTTTATAATTTTTCGCATGTGCATGATGCTGTCTACCTGACATTTGTACGCCTAATCGGCACAACATGATTTTAAGCGACTAAATTTAGTGTAACATCTTTTATGCACTTGTTGTATAAAATTCTCGTGTTGTATGCAAATAAATTATCTTTATGTTTATGTTTATGTTCATGTAATGAACAAGCGATTTTACTATAATTATTCTAAAGACTGCAGTGCGTATTTATAATAATTTACAGCGATTTTACGCATACTTTCTCCCAAAAAACCATACACTCAACAGCGTATCAAGCGTAACTAAATCGTAGTTAGACTGCAAATTCAGCTTTTGTACAATCGGGTATTTTGTTTATCTTTTAATATGTAGATACTTGTTCGCTGTAGCAGTAAAGTAAAGTTGATACCATTGGTATTAGAAAAATTGACCAAAATAAAATAAGTTAACTGATGGCCGATGGGGCCAAAAGGTTCTCGAGTGGAGACCACGCACCGGCAAGCGCAGCGTAGGAAGACCAGCCACGAGATGGACAGATGACCTCATACAAGTGGCGGGAAGACGCTGGATGCATGCCGCGTGACAACTGGGGTTTTTGTGAATTCACGCGAAAGGCATATATCAAAGAGTTGACTTCTAGTTGTTAAGTTAATGATGATGAATATATATATATATATATATATATAGAAATATGATTATTTGTGGAAGGCAATAAGTACATACATGACACATTTATAGTTTAAAAAACTGAAAAAACCGACTTCAAAATACGCAATTTCTTTACTTGGACGTCATACTTTTTCCAGTTATTTTGTTTAAAAAATTCTCAATTCGATTGTTTTTTTATGTTTGTTCAGCGATTACTTCGCCAATTATAAATTTATTTTGATGATAACAATTTTTTGCTATGTCATACTTCAGAGGTGGTCCCTTATACATATTATCAAAATCGGTTCTTCGATTTTATAACGAAATGTCTGAGTAAATGTCATCCATGTAAACGAATTGCGTATTTTGAAGTCGGTTTTTTCAATTTTTTTAACTTTTTAAAAATAAACATTCACTTTTAGTTCCCACATGTATTTCAGAATCACCACAATATAAACAGAGTAGATATCCCATAAACATTTTACATCTCGATGTTCAGTGTTACGCCACATATCGACCTAGTTTCTGAATTAAACCACGGCCCTGTTTCACTAAACTTACAAGTGATACTGAACAAATTGACTACAAGTGAAACTTACAAGTATGAACCTACATGAATATTTTTAATATACATTAGTTACTAAAAAAATACTTTATCATACTTCATACAGTTTATACGTAAAATGGCAATGTTCAAATTCTTGTTTACTCTTTCCCTCCTTTTACTAAAACGTTATATAGAGTTATAGACCAGTATGAATTTATTGCGATTTTTTTCTACGTGATTTTAAAAACTTCTTATTTTTTGTGTAACTTATCGCGTAATATAGTTCATCGATAATACAAGTACTACTAGTCATACAAGTAATACTAATCATAGTCAAAGTCAAGTGAATAATTCATTCTCAGGACAAGTTCTAGTCATACTTCAGTAGTCACAGTGTTACTTTATCTGAAGCTTCTACAGAGTTGTTGACAACATGATAGGACATGTTACACCACTTTATTTCATTTTTTATTGTTATTTTCCATGATTCAAATTAACACAAATTTTAGTTAAAAATTTGCACATGTACAATATAATTATTTTTCATGAGTTCGTCTTTATGTACAACAGTTTTCCTAGATTTTGATCTACATTTATTAAGGATGTATGTTAGTGAAACCGGACCTTATTAAGCAGTTTTCCCGTAGTTTTTCCATCGGGACCGCGGTTTAACGAGCACACAAATATTTACAGTGGCCGCCACTAAATTAGGTTAATCGACCTTTTATATAAGTAGGAACACTGTGTTTTGGCACGAACTTGCGTACTTTGGGTAATTACTAGCTGTACTTAACGGTTTTATCTCGCTGTCTGTTTTAAACATTATCATCATCATCTCAGCCATAAGAAGTCCACTGCTGGACATATGCCTCCCCCATGGACTTTCAAAAAGACCGATTGGAAGCGGCCTGCATCCAGCGTCTTTCCGTCACTTGTATGAGGTCATCTGTCCGTCTCGTGGCCGGTCTTCCTACGCTGCGCTTGCCGGTGCGTGGTCTCTACTCAGTTCTACATGCTACGTGCCCTCCCGACTGCTACTAATCCGCTGTGCTATGTCGATGACTTCCGTTAACTTCATTACTAATTCGATTTCATAGAGAGACTCCGAGCATATCCCTCTCTATAGCTCGTTGTGTGACCTTAAGCTTCTTTACAAGCCCTATAGTTAGGGTCCACGTTTTTAAAAGAGGGAAATCCCCCTTATGGAAAGATTGCATAATATCATTAAATTAATCTTGATCTTTATATGCACTTCAAATGTAAACCATTCCATTTCGAACATAAATTTGAATGTAAAAACACAGTTGCACACACAGTAGATAAAAACACAAACGTTAAAATTGGCTAAATGCACAAACTAAGCGAAGCCAGAAATAGTTACACGCTGTCACCACCATGCCAATTCAACCGTCAAGTTGAACTATTTTCTCTTTTACACGTAATAAGATTAATAAGTTATATTATTAAAATGCGCCCTATTTCGGAGGCCATAAGTCTTAATCTCCCATAAATCTGTCAGCTCGGTTAATAAGGCTGGGTTCATAATAATGCCACATGCTCGGTTTGTTTCACTCAGACCGAGTGATTTGAAACAACATACTTGGTATTATTGAAATAGTGTTGCCAGAATAATTATTCGAGTGTTAATTTACTATTCATATAGACTTGCTAGCTATGTATCGTGGATTTACCCGTATTTTTTGCTGTAACGAACCTATGTCCGTCTCTAGGTTCGCAGCTATCTCTATATCAAATTTTATAGCAATCTGTTCAGCTATTTGATCGTGAAAAGACAACAAACACACATAGAGACGGAGAGAGAGGGAGAAAGAGAGTTTACTGTTGCTTTTATAAAATTAAGATGTAATATGAATTTTATAAGCAAATCGCGTAGTGATGAAAATGATGATGATAATGGCATTTAGCCTATGCCCGACATCCGTCACTCCAGGTTCTTAGTTCTAGCTACCTTTGTATTAAATTTCATAAAAATAGGTTCAGCCGTGTCGCTTACCAAACTTCGCGTGCTTACAGACCAATAAAAAGACTTGAAAAGAAGAAAGTAGAACTAGGAAGTCATGTATTATGTCACTCGCATAAAAGTCCACATTTTACCCAAAGTAACCCATCAAAAACACCACTAAAGTAAACACCATCACATAAACCCATCTCCAGAGTCCAGATATAACCGGTCGAAGGCAGTTACAACCGCTTTTAACGAGAATTCACTGGACGTTTTTAAAATTGTTTTAATGTAGGCACATAAAAATATTGAAATCATACTGAATGGACGGATGCGAGTATAATTTTGGTCGTAAAATGTCATGCAGCGGGGGTGACCATTATTTAGTGTAATTTGAGATTTTCAGGATAAAATAGTTATCTGTTCAAAGCTTTTCGTGTTTTTGTAGGTTTTTTAGGTTACGAAAAAAACCGTTTTATATTATTGCGAAAAACGTATTATTATTATTACAATTAAATATAGCCTATGACACTCAGAAAATGAAGACAAATCTAACGACACCTCTCATATCAAAATCGGTCATGCCGTTTAGACTGTAGGCGATCATATAGAAACATTCATATATACCTACATACATACACTCGCAAAATATAACCCTCCTTCTTACATAGTCGGGTAAAAAGGAACGGAATTAGAAAAAGAAGGATCTTTTTCTAATTCCGTTCCTTTTTTACAGATGAAAATTTACGAGAAAGGAGAGATGGAAGGAAATTCTCTTTAATTTCGGATTACATGGTCACTCTAAGGGTGACCATACACCGTGCAGCGGTGACCGCGTGTGGTCTACCATCACCGTGGGGTTCACGATAAAGTGGACCGATGTTATGTATTGAACAGTACTTATACTTAACTTTTTAGTTTTAAACACTGTGCTTAATTTTATTTCGATAGTTTGAAAATATTTTTATAAAGAGATCAGCGATTAACGGTGTAGCCGAGGATGGATCGAGCAGATTGTTTTTATACAAAATCGGGAACTACAATTTAATGTATCATCGGACCCACGGTAGCGCTCAGAAAGAATTGCCACTCACGGTCACCCATCTGTAGACTGATCGGTCCGTCCGTTGCTTAACAACAATGTACGATGAAGCGCTTTTATGTGCCTAGAAAAAACCGATTCATTCGCAATTTAAAGGCCTATATTATATGTATACATAGGTAAAGACCCAATCAGGACGCGTATTCCACATTCAAATTGTTCACCTTTGTTTAATAACAGGTATAAATTGAACAACTAACCTTACACGTGGAATTCCTGATAGTAAACGCACACTTTAACGTGCATTAATTACGTACTAAATAACGTAACGCTACGAGTTGATTTATCTAGTTGATTCCCGGGAATTCATTTCCTCACCTCTTCTTACGTTATAGGTACATCCCCTAGTGTCAATTAGATACTAGGGATTGAATGATCCGGAAATTTAGAAATAGTTACGGTTAGTTACGAAATAAAATACCATATGACACTTTACAGAGCTCCTTAAATTAATTGGTAAATATTAAAAATAAATAAAAGTATGACATAAATTTACAAATTGACTTATTTAATTGATTTTTCTAGAATTCAATTTCTAACCTCTTGTGTACATGCCGTAGTGTCAATCAGATACTAGGGATCGGAACAGGGATTGAAAGGTTACGAAATGAAAATATCATAGAATGACACTTTATAGGATTCCTTAAGTGAACCGTGAAGTAATTTGTTATAGTTAATTTTTTTTTTTTCGATGAGACGTTTAAAAAAAAACAATGTTCATTTTTAAAAATTAAAACAACCGTCAAAATACGTAATTTCGTTTACTTGGATTAATTTTTTTTTTCGTTATTTTGTTTTTAAAACCAAGCTACTGAATAGATATAGATGAATTTTCTGTGGAGCCAATCAAAAAGCATATCCTTTGATAAAAAAAAAGTTTCCGAACCGATTTATAAATGACAGAGCTATGACTATATTTTCCGTTCCGACCGAAAAATTTCAAAAGTTGGAAACGGTAACCGTATTTTACCCCATCCCTATTCCCCTGTTGGCACAGCTAATAACTTACTCTGCAGATATTTGCCGAGCAAACTGCGTCCTTGTAGTCAAACCGCTCATTTTCATACGATAATACCAACTATCAGGGATATTGGATCTTGTTACAGACCAGCTGTACGCGTACCCGCGACTTCGTTCGCGTACAACTTATATTTTCATTGAAATTGTACAGCTTTATAAGCTTTATATATATTTATAACAATAAAATACATTTTGATTAGTCTATGGTGTATAGCTAGGCGTGTGAACTGGCAAATCTACCAGCCAGTATTTTTTACTATTGAAAATGTCAAAACAGAATGTATTTTCACACTGATATTACATGCGTAACTGATTTTGATGAAATTTGGTATGGAGGTAGCAACGCCCTCGATTGACACATAGGCTCCTTTAGATCCCAAAAAATAATATCTCGTTTGATATAATTTATGTAAAACTACAGGTAACACCGCGGGGCGCAGCTAGTTATTTTAATAATTTGAATCAGGGAAAATCGTGTTCAGGTAACTTTACTTTTCGAGTATTAGAAATAAAAAATATATTACACTATTTTCGGACAGTCGGGTAAAAAAAATACATTTCACTAAGGTTTTCTGCAACAATTTAATTTCAACGAACCAGTCCGTGCTCAAGCTTTGAATTATTGCGCTGTCCGCATAATTGACAGTGCCTTCGCTGCGCGGGCGCGTCCAACATGGCCGCCGGCGGAATATGTTCGAAATTCAAAAAGGAATCCCATTTCAACAAAATCTTTTGATTCAATTGCGGATTGTGAACGCTTCTCATTGGATGGTTGTCAGATTGAAGTTCGTTTCTTTTTGGAACCATATTTAATTGCTCATCAAAAAAAATGTTTGCATTCTGAAATATTTCAACAACTATGATTATTGCAATGCACGTGGCTAGAAATAAAACGATAAGGTTAGTGAAATCGCTAAGTTTATCAGTCACTAGTCTTTATTTTTTCAAATAATAGAACACTCGATTAAAACACCATTAATACTAAAAAAATAAATCATAAATAAACCAAAAATCGCTATGATGCCACAGACGGACATAGATACACAATTATACAACCATAAACATAACAACATCTACACTCTTCTTTTTGCGTCGGGGCTTAAAAATTGTGCACGGTAATATGGTCTATTTCAATATCCGGTTGGTTAACTACCATTCTCTGCTAAATATTGGTCAACAAACCTCACTTTAGAGTCAATTCCAATTCAGGCTAGGAAAGCCTGAATTGGAATCGGTGACGTTTAAAATTCTGAACCACATCGTCACCACGTATCTGTGTTAACTTTAATTCAAATACATAAGGCTCTCAAACATTATCCTAACTAAAAAAAGTCCCATTTATGTCTGCAAATTTTGATTATTTTGATGCGCGTTCAATAATTTTCTGATGTTTAATTAATATTCGCTGTTTATTTTTTGGTTCTGGCTCGGCACCGTCTGCGCATTCAGCCGGCGTCAATGTGTTGACGGATGAAACTGATGCTGAAATGTTGACAAGCCATGACAGAGGCGCCTGTCTCGTGTAATTGGTTACAGTTAACTTTTTTTTTCAATTCAATTAATTATTTTGTGACTACTGTTTTTTTTTTATTTGCCATCAATTACTTTAGATAAATACTGCGAGATCTTATTGAGTACGTGTATATACATATCTTATTTACAGCTTTCCACTAGGAGTTTCGGTAACAAAAATACCTGACTGTAGAAAAGCGGTTTTTGCACTTTTAACTTACGATTTCGTTCGTTTGATACGCTGTTGAGTGCACGTTTTTGTGAGAAAGTATGCCTAAAATCTCTATAAGTGTGCATTCTTTAGAATAATTCTAGTGAAATCACCTTATTCATTACGAAAAAGTTCGTTGGAGACGAAAAAGCGCATTTTTTTTATTTTTGTTAGTTATCTCATTATTACAATAAACCGGCCAAGTGCCAGTCGGACTCGTGCACGAAGGGTCCCGTACTATAAAATCTATAAAAACAGCAAAAAAAATCATGTCTGTTGTATGGGAGCCCCCCTTAAATATTAATTTAATTATTTATTTATAAAGTGAATAAATAATATAAGTCAATATTCTGTGAATATTTCAAGCGTCTACCTGTTGCCGTTATCAATATCGAGCAATAACGAGCAAAAAATCACGTTTGTTGTATGCGAGCTCCCTTAAATATTTATTTTATTCTGGATTTTTGTATTTATTGTTATAGCGGCAACAGAAATACATACATACATACATACATACATCATCTGTGAAAATTTCAACCTTCTAACTGTAATGTATGGTAATAGAGGGTAGTCGCACGGTACGCATCTACCTACAAGAATGAAATAAATCAGTCTTGATTTCACTGCAATGGTGGTTTTATTCCTTATTTACATTGGCGCAGTTTAATAGGAATTCTGTCGAAATTAATAGCAATGTCGTTCGGAAAGTTACACAAATGTGATTAAGATATGAGGTGAATTGGTGTGTGTACATTGTGACTCGTGGAGCAGTTCAATTTGTTGAATAAAATGAAGTCCGAGTTACGAGTCGCAACGTTGGTCACGCACTTCGGCGCTGCTACGTACGACCTTTTGTGTGACTTGTGCACTGTAAAGCACCCAGAAAACAAGTTGAAGCAACTGGTGGTGTTGTTTCGTAATCATCTGGAACGGAAGCGGTGTGAAATGGCCGAGCGACATATATTCGTACTTCGACAGCGGCGACAGGTGAACAGTGACAGTGTTGACACATTCCTACAAACGTTGATGTACCTCGCGACCCATAATAAATATAGTGGATCGCTAGAGGAGGACCTGAGGATTCAACTTGTGTCGGGCCTACGAAGCAAGGAGATGCAATTGCGCCTGTTCGCCGAACCTACGCTATACCACCTCGAGACAGTGGCGGCGAGTGACGCCGTACATTTTAAAAGTAGTCTCCGGGGGGACTCAAGACTCAGGCAGAGCGGAAACGGGCAGCATCCAGTAGTGGCGGCCGCGGCCGCGAGCTACTTGCGAAGGCGCAGTTCTGCTCGCAAGCGTTATGAAAAGAATCAGACAGGGCAGAGACGAGCAGCATCCGGTGGCGGCGGCAGCGGCTGCGGGCTACTTGCGAGGGCACAGTCCTGCCAGAAGGCGTCGTGGAAAAGACTCAAGCAGGGGGCAGACGGGCAGCATCCGGTGGCGGTGGCCGTGGTGACCGCGGGCTACTTGCGAGGGCGCAGTTCTGCTTGTAGACGTTATAGAAAAAACTTAAGCAAGGCGGAGACAGGCAGCATTCGGTGGCGGCGGTGGCAGCGGTCGCGAGCTACTTGCAAGGGCGCAATTACTCCAACAGGCGTTGTGAAAAAAGCAAGCAACGGTATAAGTTTTATTCTTGTGATGAGTGTAATAAAAGTAGGGCATTGGCCCTTACGTGTCTAAAAAGTGTAAAAATCCCAGTAGTGGTGTGTCGAAATCACATAAATTCATCAAAACGTAACGGTACAGAAAGATGATGCGATGAACGGATCGTACCTACTATCTCAGCGGCTTGGAAATAAACAGTAAGGACAATTATTATTTCATGGAAATGTAGAATACATGTATATTTTATTCTATGCTATCACATTCATATCGAAACAATAAATTAAATCAAAAGTAGATTTTCCAAAGAATAAAAACGGGTTGGTACATAAGATCACTTAAACCTAGTTAAGTATAAGGTACATATATGTCTTAGATAATAGGTAGATAATTATAATGTACATAATTATGTCAATGATAGTGAGCCAGTATTTGTTTTGCCTGTTAAAAGCACAATGCAATGCATAGAATCAATATTAGTGATAAGGATAATAATATAATAATCAGACCTAGCCACAGAAAATACTTTCTTTAGGGCCTAGCAATCAAACAACGGCTGCCGCCGTCCGAAACTGTTAACAAGAAGAAAAGATTATATCCACTTTGTATGATAACTATAAACTATCTTTAGTCAGCTGGTACATAACATTGCCTATTAACGTGCATTAAACAGGTATGAGCAAATTAATTGATAAATATCTACATATTACATATACCTTTACATATTATTATTATTAACGTTTTCTGTATTTTACAAAACTTAGTTAAAGTTTTTAGGAAATATAAAAAAAAAAAATGATACGTACAAATTGTAATTTACAAAATTGTAAATTTTAATTTATGAGAATGTTACTGTTGCATTTAGAAAGTGTTACTATAGTTTCTTATCAATTTCTAAGTATAATCATAAAACGAGTATGTATGTAGATTATAAATGCAAGTTTGATCGATAATTTGAGAACATGTATCGTGTATGTATAGGTATTTATGTCATAACGTTGGTCAAAATAAAAAAGTATTGGTTTCACGTTTATTAAAAATAAATATTGAAGGATGATGATATTGATGATGTGTGTAATCGACGGCACCTGTATAACTGGGTTTGTAAAAAAATAATACATGGATAATTAAAGGTGTGCTGTCTAGATTGTTAATCGTTAATGATATGCGGATACAATTGTATAATTGGACAAATGTTTTCTAAGCAATTGACAGGTACTATTGACGGATAATGTGTGAGTGCTTCAGTAGGCTTCAATGAACAGCGGTGCAGGAGCCGCCATCCTGCAGAGCGTGTGATGAGAACTACAGCATCGACATATCTGGTAGGTACCAGGCTGTGATAATTATAATTCCCGATAGTCCTGAAAGTCTCATCCCGACGCTATGGTGCGCGAGCGCGGCGAGTGTGTTCTGTGAGGCGAGGTGCCGCCACGCAACCTCCATGCAGACAGGAGTAAGTATAGGCACTCGCAACGAATATAGGAGGCACAGCTTATCATACGTGGGGTCACAGGACATCATTATCAGAACGTGTTCTGATTTAAGTAATTTTCTTACTTTAAACTGCTTATGCACACACACGGCTCCAAAAGCTTAAACTACATGGTCACCGATTGAACGCAGGGCGGAATGTACTACACAGACCACCGTTACGACTACAGGTGACGCCTGTGTCGATGGATGAAAACGATGATAGTAGAGGATTACTGCACTTATCTCTGGCTACTATTACTCGGTAGGTAAGTTAAAAGTCAGCAGAGAGAAGACAGCACATAAAAGTGTATATATCTAATATTATAAGCGTGCACATTAAGTTCCAAAAACACGCATTATCATGTTGAACACATATCATAGGAATATATGATGTAAAATATAATTTAAATAATAGTGACTGGAAATAGTAGGGCCAGTCTCTGGTTTGTGTGTACTTATTTTATCAAAGTATGGTCCTAAATGGAACGAAGGAACGGTGACGGAGCGTACGGGCTCAGTCACTCACAAAATTAGGTTAGGTCGGAGAACACGGTGAGTACCAAATAACTGATCGATACGCTGCCGCTTGCGCCGAGCTCGTGGTGCGGCGCACGCGACACGTTGCCCGCGCCCCGGGACCGCGCATCGCGCTGAGCTGAGCAGTACTCACCGCGCACACGCGCACGGCGCACCCCAAGGTACGCCCATTCGTCCGACACTCCATCCACGCAAAGCAATGCCTGATATGTTATAATACACATAAAACGTCGTACCAAGGTATGAATATTTGCATTGTATTACAAAATTATAGCAGTACATTCGTATAAGCACAATTTGTAAAACTAAGCCAAGAAGATACTTAACCAACACGATTGTCATAATTACTCAACTTTGTATGTTACAGGCGGATAATGTATTATGTATTGCGTTTTTGTAAAAATATATCTACTCACAATAATTGTGTATGTGGTGTGAGAGCTTGAATTCTTGGTTTGGCTTTAATTTCATTTACATTTTTCTTAAGCTTGCATAACTGCTTTGCTGCGCTCGTACAGGTACATACATATTAAATTATGTTGTTTAAGGGTATATTTTTTTTTTAATATATATATATATATACTTACTGAGTACTTAACAAGTAAAAATTAAAGTTTAAAAAATAAAAGATAAATATATAAATAAACGCAAACTGTTAAAGAATAGTATATTTTTTTTTTTTTTTTTTTTTTAAGAATTGTATCAATTAATATGTATAAATTTTCTTTTGATTTTTGTAGTTTGCATGAATTGGATGGTTTTTAATGTAAATTTACAATTTAACGACCAATTTAAGTTTATATGTATACTTATATATAATATATGTACGTTAAAAACTTGTTACATTCCCAATTAAATTAACATATACCTTAAGTTTCTTCTGGGAATAACGTAATCATAGTATAAATATATCTAAAAATATTATTAGTTAATTTGTTGTAAGGGGGGAAGTGTAATGTATGGTAATAGAGGGTAGTCGCACGGTACGCATCTACCTACAAGAATGAAATAAATCAGTCTTGATTTCACTGCAATGGTGGTTTTATTCCTTATTTACACTAACTATCACGGTTCATGAGATGCCTAGTGACAGACGGACGGTCGAACAGACAGCGAAGTCTCAGTAATAGGGTCCCGTTTTTACCCTTTGGGTACGGAACCCTAAAAAAATATGGCCTATGACAATCAAGAAGTGAAGACGAATCTAACGCCTACTCGCACATCAAAATCGGTCGAGCCGTTTAGGCTGGAGGCGATCATATAGAAACATACATATACATACGTACATATGTACATACACTTGAAAAACATAACCCTCTTCTTACGCAGTCGGGAAAAAAAATTGTCGCTCTCTTCGGCCGTCCTACCTTAGGGAGTGGGAATTAAGATATGCAGATCTGAAGCTCTCACCAAAAAATCTCTTTGTTTTGTTATATTACTCGTACTAAATAAGTACACATAACTACAAAACATGCATTATTCATAAATTTTAACCTTAATTACTATGAAAAAGGCCCCTGGGGCGCAATACACACAATAAGAAAGCGATAGAGACCTAACTTCTAACTGCTTTTGCTCTGTCTTGGAATTGAGTAATTTGAATTTTTAACAAACTCGAGATCATTTTATAGTGTAAAGCAAATATTGAAGCCAGAACTTATTTTTTCTACTCCTTTTTACGCAGTCGGGTAAAAACGGGAACAAAGCGAGCGCGAGAAATCAGCATTGTAGGTATATCCTAAAACAATATTTGCGACTATCAAAGATTTTTTTTGATGTGCTCTATAAGCCTATAGATTTTTTAGGGTTCCGTGGTAATTTACTTAACATTTCATTATCATCATCATTTCAGCAATAATTGCTCCTATGACCATGGATTTCCAAAAAGACCGATTGGAAGCGGCTTGCTTCCAGCGTCTTCCCGCCACTTGTGTGAGGTCATCTGTTCATCTCGTGGCTGGTCTTCCAATGTTGCGTTTGTCGGTGCGTGGTCTTCACTCGAGAACTTTTCGGCCCCATCGGCCATCATTTCTACGTGCTATGAACCCTGCCCACTGCCACTTCAACTTGCTAATACACTGTGCAATGTCGGTGACTTTCGTACTTCTACGGACCCCTTATTTCTGATACCTTATCTTTATTGTAATATATCTATTCAATGATTTCTCATATAAATACCAAGTTATCTCTCTGTACTTCTATTTATTCCCCGTAACCTTCTAGTAGTATTTAGTACCGTGTAACTCTCATGTTTATTACTTTAAAAACAAATTACAACAATGATAAAATGTTACACGCCCCTGAATTATGTTTTTGCGTGTTATATTAATTGTAGATTTTTTTGTTTGCATTAACTAATTCTGGTTTTGCATGCAAGAACAATTTTAAATTTAAAAAACCGTACTCAACGGTTTTGTCCGAATTGTTAATCGTACTGCACTGGAGTAGAACTCTCTATTGCCTTCTGTTTCCTGAGAATTATAATCATGGAATTTTTAAGGCTAGAGTGAATAGATATACACACCGACGCTTAACATCAGGCGAGTTGGTGGTCAATCGTAGATCTATCTTGCGTAAAGAAAAATCTAGATCAACGTGCTTCATCTTCGTCCACACTGTCGGTTACCATCAGACAAGTTAGTGGCCAATAATGAAACCAAAATTCAGTTCGGACCGCGGTGTTAATTGCTCAACTCATAAATATGTATTTTTGCAATTTAATTTTAGAGCCAGTTTTCGCTGCAGATATGTGCTCGTCTTACTCTATAACTTAATATCAGATGATCATAACTGTGGTCAAAATGTCTAAGTTTACATACAATTAAAAAAACAACTCTTAAATTAATTTTTTTCTACTCGTAACTCGGTTTCAAAAACCCCAATAATAATATATATCTCTTAAATATTGTTCCCCAATTTTTAGGTTAACTGATTATTAGGATTATGCAAACGCCCCTTATCCAATACCTATTCGGAACTGTTATTCCTCCACGGAACCCAGCTTGGATAGGCGATAACATCTTAATAGGGTTCCTCACGCAGACTTAGGAGGGAGACGCTAGTTTGAAAAGTTTTATGGAGTGAAACGTGTCATGTCAATAAAATAATATCTAATGTATTTTTTTTTAATGTCCAGCAATGGGCTAGAATGATAACTCCAAAACTTAGTATGGCGTTCACCTATGCTTGTGATAGGTATAATCTGGGTATCTTTAAACCACATTTGCATCAGTTTCCAGTGCTCCATCGTGACTCGCAACGTCGCTCGCTTTACATCAGGTCAGTTGGCGGTTAATGTCAATGGGTAACTTTGACTCCGTGTCAAACATTGTATTTTGTATTGTTAAACATAGTCTGCTTTGAAGATTCTCGAGGTTTCTTTCAAAAAAATAGTAGTCGAACCGATTGATAATTAATTCACTGAGTTATTATTAATTAAGAAGTAGTGCCTTTAGGCTATCAGGCGACACCACGTTAGTTACAGAATATCAGGAATTCAGGACTCTCGCCTAAAAAATTCACATTTTTGTCTCTTCTGACAAATATAGTACAAATGATGTTTCAAAATTGTTGTCATATCTTAAAAAAATGCTTCTAGTTTCTATTAAAAATGCTCTTAGTTTCTATTAAAAATGCTCCTAATTTCTATTAAAAATGCTCCTAATTTCTATTAGAAATGTCCTAGTTTCTATTAAAAATGCTCCTAGTTTCTATTAGAAATGCTCATAGTTTCTATTAAAAATGCTCCTAGTTTCTATTAGAAATGCTCTTAGTTTCTATTAAAAATGCTCCTAGTTTCTATTTAAAATGCTCCTAATTTCTATTAGAAATGCTCCTAGTTTCTATCAAAAATGCTCCTAGTTTCTATTAGAAATGCTCATAGTTTCTATTAAAAATGCTTCTCGTTTCTATAATTTTTTTTGAAACAGACGATTCTGCATCAAAAACGTCGCATGATTTCCGCGTGTACTGTCCAACTTGCATCATCTACGACTACTCGATCGCGGTAGTGTGCAAAATGTCTGCAAAGAACCGTCGACGGCTGGAGAGGCGCCAACCAATTACAGATTATGTTCAGTGTTTTGTTAACGGCGGAATGAGAACTGGCTCAGGATTACAAGGGTCTTCCGACTTTAATCATCTTATTAGACTGATTACTTCATTTCAAGTGTTGATTGGTCTAGAGACGGGGAGGTGCTTTTATAAACATAGCACAGTGATCAAAAACGGTGATGATGATGATGATGATTCTGTTTCATTCAATCTTTATCCTAGCAATCACATTAGCAGTGGTTTCTTCTAGGTAAGCGCGCTCCATCGTAGACTCGTAGACATCGTAGACTTAACATCAGACGAGTTGGCGGTCAAGCGAAAACCTATTTCTACATTAAAAAAAAAACACAACATAACAAAAAACATTCAATTCAGTCAATCAAGTATTTTTAACCGACTTCCAAAAAGAAGGAGGTTCTCAATTCGACTGTATGTTTTTTTTTGTATGTTTGTTCGGCGATTATTTCGCTAATTATGAATAATTTTTTGTTTAGTAGGTAATAAACCTACCTCAGAGGTGGTCCCGTATAAATGTTATCAAAATCGGTTTAATACTTTGGTTTTTACTATGGAAACTAACGTGGTTTTCACACATTTTTAAATAATAGCTACGGCTCACTCACGTCTGTTTTGAACCGACAAATCCGACTATAGTGTCAACCGCATTCGGCGGTCTTTTTCAGAACGCGGTTGAAACTATAGTCGGATTTTTCGGCTTAAAACAGACGTGAGTGACCCGTAATTATTATTTAAAAACAATATAATATATTCATTTTTATCTCATTCTTTCAAAAACAAAATACCCGACTGCATAATATTGAAACATATATGTATGTCTAAATGCATACACGCAAACATATAGCCGAAAAACACAATGCCCTTCTTGTGCACTCGGTTAAAAAACTAGTCGGAGTTGCATCCCTAGTCAAGTCAATTTGATCCTACATTTTCTAATTCTATAAATGTTAAGCCTAGTGCAGACTACACCCTTCTAAGTAAAGGTGTTTTCTCGTCACACATTTGGCTCTGTTCCAGACACGTGGCCAGCTTCACTCTAATGCAAGTCTAAATCTAGCTTACATTTTAATCTAAGATGCGGTGTGATATAATTATAGTTTAAAAAACTGAAAAAAAACTTCAAAATACGCAATTCGTTTCATCATAATCATCTCAGTCACAAGAAGTCCACTGCTGGAATGATATCTTCTGTCCACCTCGTGGCTGGTCTTCCTACGCTGCGCTTGCCGATGCGTGGTCTCCACTCGAGAACTTTTTGGCCCCATCGGCCATCAGTTCTACGTGCTATGTGCCCTGCACATGTTATTTCGTCATAAAAATCAAAGTATTAAACCGAATTTGATAAAATTTATACGAGACCACCTCTAAAGTATGGTTGGTCTACCAAACACAAAAATCATCAAGAAACTCATTGACGTAGTAGTCGCGTAACAAACATACAGTCGAATTGAGAACCCTCTTCTTTTTGGAAGTCGGTTAAAGGCGTAAACTTTTAAAATACTAACAACTTTGTTCGTTTTTTGTACGAAAATAGATCTGCTTTTGACCACTAACTCGCCTGATGGTGAGCGACGATATGGCCGATAAATCAGATAAAAATATCGTCACCCAAATAGCAAAACGCACGAAGTCACAAAATCACAAATTCGCGCAATTCGCGCTGGAAACCAACGCAAATGATTCGCGGTGAAGTGAATTCATTAGTTCGCCGCCGATGTTCGCTTTTGACCAGTTATTCGTTATTCGCCATTCACTACTGGGATGTGCGGCTGGAATTTCAATTTATTAAAATTAATTTTAAAATCGAGTAAATGGGATTTAAAAGTAGGACAGCACTGTTTCATTATGTTTTTTATTGTTATCAAACTTTGTCGTTTTTACCCGACTGTGCAAGACGGAGGGTTATGTGTTTCGGGTGTAAAGATGAATTTAATTTAATTTTTTTTTTTTGAAATTACTGACGTAGCACAGTGGACTAGCAAGTTGTGAATTTAACGATCTTGCACTTAAAAATTACCGACGTGGCACAGTGGACTAGCAAGTTGAAATGGCAGTGGGCAGGGGTGAAGATCACTAGCAAGAAAGATACTAGCAAGCGCAACGTAGGAAGACCAGCCACGAGATAGACAGATAACCTCATACAAGTGCCAGGAACACGCTAAATGCAAGCCGCTGCCAATCGGTCTTTTTGGAAATCCATCTACTTGAAAGATACAGACACATAGACTCGAAGAACGTTATTCTCCTTTTGGGCGGTTTGAGTAATAAAACAAAACTGACGCTAATGCGTTCACCGTTCTATTCAAAACTTCCATTTCAATCCAATCTTAACTCATACATACATCCAGCATAATGTAAACAGTAATTTGCGTATCCTCTGTGCCAAATGCAGTTGGCGTGACGCCAACCCGGCCAGCGCCGGACCCGATTTGGGCCCTAAGTCGGAAATCGGAGTAGGAAATAGAAACAGAAGCATAGCTCAACACTTCGGCACTTCTATGGGTATTAATATCATATTAATTTCAAGTTCATGATGATACAATAGTTTAAATTCATAAACTATTTGTTACTATTACAATTAATTTCCAATTTACATTAAGTTATTTATATAATATCATAAGAAAAAATCGGCCTTCTCATACATTTTCTGTAACTTCAACTTCATTCTTAATTCGCAATATTTTTATGCATAATATTATTTTAATTATATTTTTTAATTGTAACTTAACATGTTATTGATTTTTTGTTACTTAATTGAATTTTATTTGACATTGTTTTTGTTTCGATTAACTTATTTAGATAAGTATTAAAAATAATTTTATTTAAACACTGTAAAATTGTGTGTTTAAATTGTATTTCCTTTAATAGTACTAATGAAGCAAAGACGTTACAAATACGGAAGAATATATATTTTTACCGAAACGTTCAGTTTCGTCAAAAGAATAATTATGTTTACTTCTAAACCGTGGTTATGAATACTGAAAAGTACTTCTATGATCGACACCAGTATCGTAGCAAGAATAATAATGTTTACTTCGAAACTAGTTACGAACCCATAGTTACGTACGCGGCCGAAGCGACATCACGAGTATCATTTGTGTAGACGGTGCTAATTTAAATAGGGACTATTTAATCAATCTGAAAGTTAAAAAATGAAATCGGTTTATAAATGACGGAGTCATGCAGTAACAAACATAAAAAAATACAGCCGAATTGCCTTCTTTTAGAAGTCGGTAAAAAAATATATTTACTTTTTATTTCATCATTGTTTGGTATGATATTGAATTAATTTATGAAAAAAAATACATAAATATGCATTACAGTTTTGTCATTACATATTTCTCTATTTAATTTTTCGTGTCCCGACTTCCAAATATTATTAATAGATATATTCATTTCTGCTTGTTATTTGTTATTTTATAAAGAGCAAATAAGAAAAGGGATTTCAACAGAATAACTCACAACGCTTTTTTTTCAGACTGGCTTTCTTACCAACTTACTACAATAAAAAAACTCTGGTACCGTTACTCTGTACATTTTTTCCTCGTCAGTACCGCACCGCCGGACAAACTTAATAACCAAGAAATTAAAAAATTTGCGGCCATGAGTCTCGCTTGCACGAAAACGATATTAATTTTGGTCATTCGTATGGTTGTAATACGCGTTCTTTTAACTGTTTAGTGCTGAACAGGCTGATTTTAATTAAATTCCTGAACAGTTTTTATACATTTTGAATTGAATATACTTTTTTAATTTAACTACTAGCTGGTATCATACCTGCGTTTTTGTGAGCGTAGAGAAAATCTCGTTTTCTTTCGTAGTTACTCTTTTCTTTGCATTTGTATGCATATATATAATTATATATATATATATAAGAGAATTTATATATGTATTTAGAAAAGTGAAAACTGAATTTGTTTATTTTGATAGGAGAAATATTAAAAAAAAAGTGTTTCTTTGATATCTTTTAAATTAGTTGAGAAGTAGGAAAATGTGTGTTTTTTCACTACTCCGTCGCCAGTATATAATAAAACTTTTTTTAAATATTTCTCTTATCTAAATTTATTTCTCACTTTCTAATATCCCTACTCAATGATTTTATATGTTTAAAAATGTTGTGATGCGCGAGAGAGATAGCTGCGTGGGTTGAGCGCATTCATAAGCAAAGGTTATACAGATCGCTAATCGAATACTTTTTTTTTAAATATATACTTTTTATGTTAATGATTTCATTATGTTACTCATAAACACTCAGACACGTTATCCCACAGTTTTTTCCTGGATGGGGATTGAACCTACATCTTGCGGGTTGGAAGGCAGACATGCTAACAACTGAGTTGCACGGCTAGTGTAAACCAAAGAGATTGATGCGTAAGAATGTCTGTGTCAATGCCACATGTCTGAATTCTTTGCCACCTGTTTCCTGGAAATTTTCTAGGCTAGAATGATGAATATCTTCTATGTCAACGAGCTCCATCCTCGGCCACACCGTCACTTATCATCAGGCGAGTTAGTGCTCAATCGTAGATATATATCTAATCTCTAATCTAATCTATCTAACCTAAAAAGTACCTTTAGTAAAATAAATAAATATTAGTAACAAACTCAATGTGATTTGCACAATATGTAAATTTTTAAATTGTGTTATTTTTATGTGATCAATTTAAAGACATTTATTAACTTCCAAAAAAGAATACACGAAAGACTGATAGCTTACGTCCGAAAAGGTCAAGAGTGAAATATTAACGAAAAACAATATATCTTATAAAAAAAACTGTGACACACTCACCGTGACGAAACCGAAGTAAATACCTCGTTCAATATAAGTAAATACAATTAATAATACCTGTACAGAGTTACAATTTGATCGAACGGGGAGCAGACCACTAGAGACATTGATGGATCACCTCTAAGACCATACCTTGTACGTCCACAAACTTATTTTCCCTCCACAAAAATCCAACGCTTCGTAATATTCGCCTCTATTTTGTGGAAAATAGAGTTGTGGCGTTTTGTGTTCCGGCCGTCGAAAAGCGTGTCATAACTTTGTGAAAGTGAGGTGCAATCATTTTTGTTAAATACCGTATTTCTTTTTCATTTACGCATGTTAAAAAGTTAATTTCTTTTGTTTTGTGATTTTTTTTCTTTTATTTAGGTTGTAATTGTTTTAACACAAAATTGTGGGTTGTCTTATGAATTTTATTAATTTAATTTAACAGGTAGAACTCAACTGAGTTTGTAAGAATAGAAATGGGTAGAGCTCTCTATGAGTAGCTCTAGTATATGATAATAGGTTTAACTTATAATGGCCACACCGAAAAAAGTAAATTTCTGTTATACGAGCGAAATATTTGAATTTTATAAAAAAATGTTTCTGTCGTCGAAATCGATGAGGATGACTATATTTTAACAGTATAAAAGGATGTGTGACAATGCACTGTTCTTGTCACCCTGACATATTAAAACTCAAATCTCGTTACACCAAGAAATCTCGTCACAGTAACGCTTGCAGACTACTGCTTGACGCTTGAGTAACTGGCAAAGGTGTGGTACTTCTCCAGACGGGCTCTATAAAATAGCTAAGTAAGTACATAAAATTTCTTAGCCCATTTTCGTATCACTGTTTCTAGACCATTAATTCCTATAAGTATCACCTAGGAGCTAGAAAATGCTTTACTTAGGTCTGGGCTTAGGTGACTGAGTGAGGCCGTTAAGTTTAAGTATTTTCAAAGTTAATTTAGCAGTCTTCACATTTAAAAGCACACCTTAGGTACCTCTTGTGACTTAGATAAACTAACTCTGATATTTAATATCTGAATTCTTTGCCTGAGTTATAGTTAAAATAATTATTATATTTAAAAAAAAAAACTGAAACAACTGACTTCAAAATACGTAGATGTTTTAAACCAAAGTACTGTACTGTACCGATCTTGTTGGAATATCTACTCTCTCAAACAAAATATATCTCAAATAATTTTCCAAATATTTTTATAAATGGCAGAGTTATGCGTTAACAATCATAAAAAAAATCTACCGAATGAAGAACCTCATCCTATTTGATAAAATACCTAAGTAAGTTCGTATAAACTGCCAGCTCTAGTGTCAGAGTTATTAAGCCGCCGAAAGGCTGACCTGGCCTATTTGATAAAAAAATACTTTATTATGGTAAATAATGTCACCTAACGTCCTCAGTAGACGTTATATGGCTATGGTCAAACGCTTACCTCTCATCCCTCTAAAAAAATGTGTAAAAATTCTATTATACTCACATCATAAAACTTCCACCTGTTGTATCTTTTAAATCTTTCCTAAAGATGCTGGAAGCGTTACTTAAAACCAACTTACAAGTACGCGAAGTTAACCTGTTACCTGCTTAACTTAACTGCAGTTTAAGTTGAAAGTTTTGAACTTCCAACCACGCACCTGCACTTAACCGGCGCACTTTTGCATGGAACTTAGCGAGTGTTGAATTATTTAATGGCACATCAGAATTCATTAACTCGCATCAAAATGTGTTCATCAAATGTATCAACTATGTTAATCACAAAGCGAAATGTTTCAGAAACCCTTATGTAACACTTTAAAAACACATTCATTTTACGAAGCGAATCTGTGATTGTGGATATAAAAAGCCTCTGTTCCTTTTATTATCGATTCGCGTACAGCGTCACGCATGGTATTTCTTTGTGTTGTCTTTCTTTTGCTTTATGGTCTACGAATTAAACATTTAACCACATCTCACCAACTCACAATAAGATGCACACAAGATCGCTTAATGGTAAATTTTCTATTTAAGGGTCAGACGGGCACTAAACATTAAGATGATAAATAATGCTACAAAATATCGTTTAAGTTGACGATCAAGCGAATTGGGTCTAGGTTTTTTGTCGCGTAGATTAATTATCCTCAATGTGTGGTCGACGATGCAAAACCCCCATACGAGTTGAATAAAATTTCCACTACAGCCTTTTAGTGTTTAGCCGTTATGATTCTGAAATGAAATATTTTTTTATTTTGATGTGCATTTAAACAACATATTTAGTGAACCGACATAAACCGCTCTGAACTGGATCGCGGCGCTTTGCGCCGGTCCTAGGCGGTTCTTAACGCAGATTTCACTTGTTACTTAATGGAGCAGAGTTTTCAATTTTACCTACTGTTCCAAACAAGGAGGTTTTTACGCACTGTAATTTTATTATGTATTTGACACTCAAGTTCACCCAACAGGTTTTGACCGGAGTATTAATTTAGAGTAGTCTGAAACTGATGCTCTTTGAGGCTCGTTGAGCGCGCATTTATCTATACAAACAGAGAAAACTACTTGTTTTTCAATCTTTAAAAATTATTCGTTTTACTTTTCTTGTATTTTCGTTGAACTAAAGTTGTCGGAACCCACTTAAGGCGTCTAGCTACTCACAGTGAGTTTCAGCAACCACACTTAACAACCAATTGCCATGGTCCTATCATCTTAGACTAACTAAATCGTCGCTTCACACCAGGTGAGTTGTAGTCATATGTCTACTTTGCCAGCTGTAAAAAAATCTCTCTGGTCGGTTAAAAAGCCACACCGTAACCCCCCAAAATCCATTCGTCCATTTCTAAAACGGCACGAATCAAAATTCGGTCCGTTATTAACATAATATCGGTGTACCCGCAATTCGGTCCGGATGTCCGGCAAGGCGCCTGCCCGGATCGTGCCTGCCCGCCGCCGCCGTCGCTTGAATATTTATCTGTCGCAGATGGTTCGACACTTGATTTTGTTGCGATGTGTTAAGTTGACGATTTTGGCTGAATGGGCGAGTTGTGTCAAGCCAAATTAAAAACCGATCAATACGTATTTGTTTCGTATATCGAGGGTTCCGACCGGGTATCGATGGGTTAAATCCAGCGATGGCTGATGGAACCGTAAAGTTTTCGAGCGGAGACCACGTATCGGTGCATGCAGCGTAGGAAGACCAGTCACAAAGTGGACGGACGACCGGAAGACGCTGGATGCAAGCCGTTTCCTACCGCTCTTTTTGGAAATCAATGGGAAAGACCTATGTCCAACAGTGGACTTCTCGTGGACAAGATAACGATAAAAATATGTTGCCACAGTGCCTGTTTACCCTATCTACCATTGGTAAAATTTCATAGAAGAGTTTAATGCTCTATTTTTTTCAAAAGGCTATAATTGTAAGGGTTGAAAGTCTTTTTTATACATGAACTAGATGACCCGGCGTACTTTGTATCACCTATCAATGAGTGGACCCGATATTTTCTCAACGTTTAAACCTTCCCTGGACTACGACAAACATTTCAAAACCAAAATCAGCTAAATCGGCCCAGCCGTTCTCGAGTTATAGCGAGACAAACGAACAGCAATTGATTTATATATATATATAGAGATTATATATACTCATGTATAAAAATGTCTTTCAACCCTTACAAATATAGCTCTTAAAAAAAATAGAGTATTAAATTATTCTCCTATGAAATTTTACCAATGGTAGATAGGGAAAACAAGCACTGAGGCAACGAATAATAAAACTTTGCTGCGTATATTTTTCATAAAATTAACAGCCTAAATTTACCGTTACCGTAATACCAATAAAATACCAAAGTGTCGATAGAATAATAAGTAAGGTAAATAAACTAGCCAATAAAATAACATTTAAATTCACCTTGTAATTGGGTCCATAATTATAAATGAGCCTCAGCGAGATAATTCTCGAAATGCTTTCTCGAAATTAGTAACATTAACCATTCGAGGCGTGTACCAACTCAAATATAACGCCTGCATTTCGTGATTCTAGTGGGGTGACCACAACCACACTCTAAAGTAGGACAAAGGATCTTAATTTTCATATGTAATTCAGAAAATGTTGAAAAATTTATCATTTGTTTTGTTTGTTAGTTATAGACAAATAGCTGTTACTAGCGATTTAGTAAAAAAAATTAGTCCCGTTACGATTCCACCCACTCCCGCCCCGGTACCTCGTCGCTTCTGTCCCGCTCTTGCCCTGCTATCGTACCACTTCCGATTCATCTTTTAATAGATGTACATACTTTCTCGTGAAAATTTATACTCAACATCATATCAAGTGTTACGATAAACACACTTATGAAGTCGGATATTTTGTTTTTCATTTAATAAACATTTATATGATGGTGCTAAATGCTGTTTTATTTATTTGTTGAGTAATAACACATATTCTGTAAAAATATCTATTTCATTATATTATGGTTCAAAAGATACAGATTTTAGCTAGTACAGATAGATGGACAGATAACATAGGCTGATTAATAGTTGGGAAACTATTAATCAGGCTTCCGTAGCACGTGTACGGAAGCCTAAAAGTTAGGATTGTATCTAATCTCGTACAAAAGTCACCGGTAATGCCCAGCGGATTAGCGAGTTGAAGTGGCAGTGGGCAGGGTACGTAGTACGTAGAACTGATGGGCGATGGGGCCGAAAAGTTCTCGAGTGGAGACCACGCACCGGCAAGCGCAGCGTAGGAAGACCAGCCACGAGATGCATATACACGACATCGACATAGACATAATTTTATTGTAACTAAAACACACAGAAAATAAAAAATCATACACACAAAATAATGAGGTCGTCTATTAGGTGACAACCAGCGTCTTGCTGATTGCAACCTCCGCGACAACCGGGTTTTTTGGAAATCCATGGCTTTTTTCAGCATTTGACTTTATATGGTTGAGATGTTTTTTTTTAATGTAGAAATAGGTTTGCGCTTGACCTCCAACTCGCTTATCGACATTGCGATTATGACGGTGATTATCCCATAGTTTTCGTGTATGATGGTCACCCTACATTCCATTGAAATAGTAATTGAATTTTGGTGTTAGATGCAAATGAACGTGAGCTCAGTGGATCTCCGCGATGTTGTCGTGTCTCCAGATGAGCTTCAAATCAAATCTTATACTATTTACCTATTTACATACAATTTTGGTAGATTCCCATGAATTATGGTTTTATGACGGATTCGGAAACGAACGGTTCTCATGGCTTCTGTATTTTTACCGAAGTGTACAAAAGAGGGTAAAAGTTCGTCGAGGGTAAAAAGAGTCGTATTTTTGAAAGTATAGTTAATGATGGCAGTATGGTAAAATGGTGCTGAGTCTGGAATAAATAAAAAATAAAATAAATAAATAAAATGGGTGTCAGTTGACAGATTTTCTTCTTGTAAATATAAAACAAACACACGTATTTTCGTAGTTTCATTACCTTACTTCGTAAGAAGGAGGGTTATGTTTACCGAGTGTAGGTATGTATGTTTGTATATACATATGTATAATACCTCCTATAGCCTACACGGCTTGACCCACTTTTTCCTACAATGAATATTTTCGTAATAAATTGTGGATTTTACTGGAATTATTCTAAAACCATTTATAACCTTGTACAGCGATATTACGCATACTTTCTCACAAAATACGAACTCAACAACTTATCAAACGTAACGAAATCGTAAGTTAGACTGCAAAAACCGCTTTTCTGCAGTCGGGTATTTTGCTTTTTCTTTTGATATTGTCTCAATTTACGTACTTACATATTCACTTTGTATTTATATCGTGTATAAAGTACAGTACATGCGCTAATCCAGGGTGTTGCGACTCTGGTAGTTGATGCAGATGGCTACCGGGCAAATTAGTTATTCACTTAACGCTAGTCTCATCAGTGCAGACTATAAGTTTACCGACATAGATCTAAAGAAGCAAGAAGAGAGAACTTCGGCGGACACTTGGAAAAAGTGAACATTAAAATAAAACAGTGCGGCACTCTTTTATTTTGATACTCAATTAATAACATTATTTTGCCATTACAGTTATTTATCAAAACAGAATAAGACTTATACTTAACTGTCTTACTTAAACGCTGAATAAGAGTATTTTAATATATTAATTAATTGGTAGTGTTTTAATCAAGGCTTCTAATACACTAAAGCAGCATTTCTCAAACTATGGGTCGCCGACCCACTGGTGGGTCGCGAGCAAATGTCAGGTGGACCCTGAAAATAGGAAGCTCTTACAATTGACGTACGCGTCTACATCCCAACGGCCACTGGACTGACGAAATTGGAGCAAAATAAACTATATTTGAAGTATATACTAAAGCTTTAATGAAATGAAAAAAAGGAACAAATACATCCTTCTAAATTATGTCCTGTTAATATTTAATAAGTATACTAAAAAAATCAAATATATTACTTATATGAAATTACGAAGACCTTATTCTTGGAGTTTTAATGTGATAAGCTATATTTTTATTGGAATGTTCTTCAGTCGTATAAGTAGGTTTTCATCATAGTAGTAGAAAATTAAAGTCGAGTCCTTAATTCGGAAGATTTTGGTAGATGGGTCGTGGTCCAGTCAACTTTGGGGACCTCTGCACTAAAGTGCTGGAAAGTGAAATAACGTGGCGTCGCGTCATGTTGTCGACGAAACACCCGAGGGTGTTTCTGCTTTCTATAAAGTCAATATAATATAGAGTGCTGCACATAGATAGAAAACGAAAAATTTTTTCTTTATGACTGAAATATTATTGTTTTTTTTTAACATTTCTCCTATGTAAATATCAAAATCATGTCTCGCTTTTTTATTATCATTGCATGTTTAAACATGTAAAATCATTGAGTAGGGAACTCAATGATTTTACATGTTTAAAAAAGTTGTGATGTATATTGGAAGGTATATTAATAAAATTAAATGAAGAAATGGAAATAAGATAAAAATAATCCATATCCAGACAAAATGTAGATCTGCGTGTAACGTTATCTAATTTGTATGGTGTAGGCTAGGTGAAGGCGAAGTTCATGAGACAAATTAAGCTCATGTTTTGCAGTGTAGTACTAATCTATTGGAGGAAAGCGACGGTTACCGGCGGAACTGTTCATGCTGGAGACAGTGAGCGGTGTTGGGGATTTGTCACACGAGACGTAAAGCTGTTGAATAGAGGTTGGATCATAGATGAGGAGTTTCCAATACGCTCAATAGATGGAGGGTATAGCGTTTAACACCGTGTCCACTATTTGTTGCCAAAAATATATTGGAAATATAATACAAAGTGTTGGATGGCATCAAATTTAAGAAGTCCCTGACTGAATGGCTTCTCAGGAATTGTTTTTATAGTGTTAAGGAATATATAGAATTTAAGTAGGATAATAAATATTTTAAAATACATTTATATGCAGAATTATCAACATTTGCACGTCTGCCTGCAGACTGAATACAATGTGTCTACAAATTTAAAATTAAGAACTCTATGTACTTGTATTCTTGCAAATAAACGATTTGATTTGATTTGATAATAATTTTATAGTTTAAAAAACTTCAAAGTACGATATTTCGTTTACTTGTAATATTAGTAAGGATTAGGATACATAAAGTTCATGTCATCATGTTCAGCCGGGTGATAATTAAACAAGGCGCTCAAGCGTTGAAATAACTATTTTCTCATTCTTCTTCTTTTTTGTATTGGACCCCGCGATTAGCGATTTGCGAGTGTCAAGTATTTAAATATTTTCAAGTTTCTTGAATAAGACAATTTATATAGTGTTCTAGTCACAGTCTAAGTCACGTAAACAGTCATTTTCAAATTTAAGTCTTGCCTTAGTAAAGTGATGGCGACTTTTTTTTTTTTTTTTTTTTTTTTTTTTTTTTTAATTTAGTCCTATCTTCCAACGCAGGTCGGAAGCCTGTTCTACTTCTTATCTGTCACTCCAGTTCTCGCATTCGCTACATCTCGTACTTTCATTCTGTGCCTCATTGTCATACATCATATCTCGTATACCTGAGTTGGTGGGACTCCAACGCTATTCTATTCTGTATCTATTATATAAGAATCGGGAGAAGGGTATAATTATTATCATGTATATATATATATACCGGAACTACATAGTATCTTTCTTTCTTATACCTACTATTACACTTTTATCTTATTGCTATTTATATATTACTAACTTTACTTCTTCAGGCACTATCTATATAATGTAATTTATATAGAAGTGGTCCCTTGTTATTACTATTTATTCTTATTTACAACTATTTTTATTATCTCTCTGCAATATTCAATAAACTTATATCTAGTGTATTTATCTTCTATTATCTTATGCAGGTTATCTATGTTTATATTTATATTTAATTCATTTTCGATGTCGAAACGTCTTTTACCATAGATTGGACAGTCGGTGACGACGTGCAGAACACTTTCTTCAGCTGTAGGGTCGCAAAGGCATGCTGGGCTCTCCTTGCACTTAAAGCGGTGAAGGTACGAGGAGAATCCACCGTGCCCTGTAAAAAGCTGTACTATTATATGGTCTAATTTAATCTTCTTAACCAAACGGTATGCCCCCAGCGCATCCGGAAAAAAGACCTTTGTAGTAGATGCCTGTTTAGCATTCTGATATCGCTGGTTCCATTCGACAAGCGATTCGTTACGAATTTGTCGCTTGGCGAATGATATTGGACAGCTATCGTAGTTAGGCCTAGTTTTTAGTTTTAAAGCTGCACTTTTTGCTAGCTCGTCCGCCCTCTCATTTCCTTCTAACCCCGCGTGAGCTTTCACCCAAAATAATCTCAATATTTTGTGCTGGTCGGTGAGCTCTTTGATGTTTTGTCTAGTTTTTACGGCGAGGGGGTGGAGGGAAGACATATTTGTTACCGTTTCGAGGGCGGAACGAGAATCGCTGTAAATATTGCAGCTATTCCTTTTATACTTAAGGGCCTTTTCGGTCGCTACTTCCAAAGCCAATAACTCGGCCTGATAAACGGAGCAGCACTCATCGAGCCTCATTTTTTTGGTGTTTATCTCGGTGGCGCCTTCCCAAATAGAGATCGCTGCTCCGACCTTCCCTTCGATCTTACTACCATCTGTGAAGATATTTAGACCATCGTTATAATGCTCTTCTAGCGCTGCCCCGTCCACCAGGCATCTGAAGTTTAGCCTTGGCTGCAGCGCGGGGTGTGGTTTATCTGTGTATGGCACAGGTGCTTCTATCTCTCGGTCTCCTATTACCCGCCGGGAGTACCCTTTCTTTATCTCATAAAGCAGGGCTGCTTCTCGAACTCTGATGTCTAAAGGAAGCAGCCCGGCAAGTAATAGCGCCGAGTTGAGAGATACAGTTCTGTAAGCCTTCACAATTTTCTGGATAAAGCCACGTTGTACCGAGTTAAATTGTTTCTTTATCATTGTTTTATTTGTTGCGTGGGCCCATGCACTGGCAGCATACATAATGGTCGGCTCGACAACAGCGATGTATATCGTCCTCAAAATTTCCGGTTGCAACCCCCAATGGATTTTCGCTGCCCTGGTTAACTGTTTAAAAAAGTTAAGAGCCTTTCGACAAACGTTCGCGACGTGATTGTTGAAGGTCAACTTTTCGTCGATGGTAAGCCCTAACAATTTAATTTTATCCGACATGCCAATGCTAACCCCGCCCATGCTCAGACGTGGGTTGTCGTACTTAAGTTTCCGAGTAATAACCATTGCCATGGTTTTATGTGGCGCAAATTTTAGTTTGTTCCGGACTCCCCACGCCCGAACATGCTCGAGTGAAGCATTGGCACGTCTCTCAATCTCCGCTGCGGTCTGCCCATCAAAAACCAGGACGATATCATCCGCGAACGCCTGTACGTAGTCACCCCTTCCTTTCAGTTCCTTTAAAAGCGGGTCAAGGAGCAAGTTCCATAAAGTTGGGCCCCCAACAGACCCCTGCACACATCCCTTGCTAGTCTCTTTGGTGTATTCTTCTCCTCCGTATCTTACACGGACTCTTCGAGTTTTAAGATAGCTGTCAATTACCCTCCTTATGTTAATGGGACACTTTTCCTCTGCCAGTCGGACTCTTATCGCTGGCCACCAGGCGCTATCGAAGGCTCCCTCTATATCCAATGAAACTAACGTTATAATCTTTTTCTGGCTCAGCTTTTTGTGTATGTGTTGCATTAGGATATAGAGGGAGTCCTCCGTGCTTTTCTGGGGCATGAATCCAAACTGGCAAGTACTCATTCTCGGCAATAAGTGGAACTTAATTCGGTTGATTAACATCTTCTCGAAGATTTTTCCTAAAATAGGGAGAAGTCCGATTGGCCTATACGATCGTGGTGAGGTGTAGGTGTCTTTGCCCGGCTTTCGTAGAACGATTACAGTCGCCTCTTTCCATGCATTCGGGAAATAGCTGTGCTCCAGGCATTTATTTAATATCATAAGAAACAGGTCTGGGTCGTTTTTTACAGCTTCTTTACATATATCGGCTGTAAAACCATCGGCACCGGGTGCTTTTTTCGGGTTGAATGTATTTATCGTAGTTATTAGTTCTGTCTGCGTGAAACATGGATCAACAGGTCCATCTTGTTGTCCATCATTCACTCTTTCAGCTTCTAATCTGATTTCTCGATGTACGGTGTTGTCGCTTTCTACAGTGTCAGCTGGATAAAATGTATCCGCTAGTAATCTCACAGAAGCTTTCGCATCCAACACCACACCATCAACTCGAAGTGGTAGATCCTCCCTTCTGGTTTTCGTTCTACCTATCACCCTATAAATTCCGTCCCAGACCGTTTCTCTGTCTTGTTTTCCACAAAAGTCTTTCCAGCTTTGTACCCTAGCTCTGTCAGCCTCTACTTCATACTCGTTTTTCTTTTCTAAGTACTCTGCGACTACTCTTGCTCTTCGTACTGGTGCAGCGCATTGAATTCTTCTCTTCCTGGTGGTGACTTCACGTTTTAACTTTTCAAGCTTCTCGGACCACCATGGCATTGCGAGTATTTGTTGGTGTCTTTTTGTAGGTATAGCGTGTGTGCATGCATGTGTGATTGCTTGTGTATATTTGTTTAGTAGTGATTCTATCTGTTCTATATTTCCTATATTCTCGACTTCTGTGTGTGTAATTAGGTGTTCAGCTTTTAATTGTTCTAGTTTCTTATGAAACTGGTCCCAATTTGCTTTTCTCGTGTTGTAGAGTCGTGTTGTTCTTTTAATGTGTGTGCCTTGTGATTTCTTTAATGATATGTTAAATGTTATGCCGTTGTGATCCGAGATCGTCAGGTTTTCTACAATTTCCCAGTCTTCCACCAGGGGGAGCATATCTCCTGAGCAAGCAGTGATGTCTATATGGCTGGAGAAGCGCTTGTCACCTCTAATCGTGTCGAAGGTAGGTGTGGAGTCATTTGTGTTCAAGATCTGCAGCCCTAGCTCGTCGAGCACGTATAGCATTTCTTCCCCTCTTGAGTTAGTCCTGACACTGCCCCACCAGGTGTTCCAGGCATTTACGTCTCCTCCCAATACAAGCCTTCCCGGCCCTACCTACTGATGGATCTTAGTGAGATGCTCCATATAAGGTTCCAATGGCTGGTCGCTTTCCAGGTAGACGGAAATCAGCGTAACCTGCCAAGCATTCGTGCGAATTCCCACCACCGTGATGTTGTTTGTGGTGAGGTTCGGATATTGTATAACATCGAGTGCTGGGTCAAGGATTGCTATCGCAGACTTTACCATTCCCTCTCCTTGTTCTGAACATTGATATATTCTACTACCTGGATAGCATTTCAAGTTTTTTGAAGATCCCACATAAGGCTCCTGGAGGAGAATGACCGAGACTTTTCGCTTTGTGGCTTCAATGAAGACTTCGTCCGTCGCGAGTCGTTTTTTCATTAGGTTTGCCTGGATGAACTTATATGGGACGCCCTCAGCAATACGCCACGGTGGATCTCGCCAGTGCTTCCCACTTGCGCCTCACCGGGCATTCATGGCTGAAGGCGCTATGATCTGTTTTACTTGCTTTAGCTTTTGTACAATTAATACAACTGGGGGGAGCGTCACAGAGATAATCCGGGCAGTCAGTTTTGAGGTGTGCTCCACCGCAGTGGCTGCACACATCGACAGCTTCTGAGCAGAAACGTTTTCCGTGGCCGTACCCTAAGCAACGTGAGCATTGTATTAGAGGGGACTGGTCGGCAACCCTTACCTTCTGCAAGTCGATATGTACAGACCCTGCGTTAGTGAGACACTGCCACATAGGTGGCGACACCTTAGCAACTACGTGACAGGTGAGTAGGTTCCTTGCTCGACGCCTGTAACGAATTTCTATTCGGTCGTCCTCCTTACTCATCTCCTTCGATAGATTCTTATTCTGCGTCCTGATTGCCTTTACTATATCTTCATCGGTGTTACACTGCAGGACTCCATACATAATTATGAGTGGGTCTTTGTTCTTGATTTCTTCAACGTTCAATGTTGCCTCATTCTCCGCTAATCTCTCCTTCACTTTCCTTATCTCATCTTTGCTTCTACAGCCAACTATAATTTTTCTATCTTTCGCTTTTCTAATCCGATCAATTTGTAATCCTTCTTCTTTAGCATTTACTACGTTTCTTATCATATCAAAGACCTTGTCTCCTGTATCATGCTCGTCCTTTGAGGATATAACGATCGAATGCATAGCAACTGTCTCTGGGGATTGCTTCCTTGGTGTCCCGGCTGCTACACTGGCATAAGTACTTCTATTTTCATAGTATTCTTGTTGCTTCTCTAACAGTTGTGTTAATTTCCCTATTTTTTCGTTATTTTCTTTTAATAAACGGCTATGGTCTTCTATCCTATTTGTCATGTTTAGTTCTTGTATCAATGGTTCTCCTCCCTTCTTTTCCTTTCCATCTTCTTTCGATGTCGCTTTATCTTGTTCCGATTCCATAACTAAAATGTATAGTCTTTCTACAGCTTCTAGTACTTCGGTTTTGATCTCTCCTTTCATTCGGCTACTACCTAAGTGTGTTCTTGCTTTCTGGAGACAGCCTTTGGCTTCAGATATCCTGTCTTTATACTTGTTGGCTGGTTTCGGTGATTTCTCAGCTTCGGTCGTCGCAACAGTCGCCTTCCTCTTATGTAAGCCTTCTTTTTGAGCGTATGTAGAAAGAGTTAAAGTCTTCTTTGATTTCGGTTGATCTTCTTTTTGGCTCAGGCTACCTTTTGGGCGGGGCGGCGAAGTCGACGTCCGAGCTTCGATTTCCCCAACACTATGCCGAACTTTACCGAGTTCATCCTTCTTTGCCGAGGGGCCAGGTCTCTCTGTCCTCGTTTTCGGTTCTTCCGTCTCTTTATTAACATCCTGCGTGTCCTTTGTCATCTCAGGAGACCTTTGTACGACAAACATTTTAGTAGCGCTGGAGTAGGACTCGTCAAGTAATCAGTAGACGTGTATAGGGCGTCAACTGTAATTTAAAAAGTATATAAAATTATTTAGATAAATAAAGTACAGCTTGTCTAGTTTTTTCTCATAAGGTAAGGTAATATCTTACGTCGTCACTTCGTGTCCATAATATATTATCCAGTTAATAAACACTGTACAATTAAGTTAAGTCAAATAGCGAGTACTAGTCAGAATACACACAATAAAACAATATATTTTAATAATAACAATAACAGTACACAGAACAGCTCAAAGAGTGTAATAATTTAATTCCTAAAGTAAAATTTTCGAATAGAGAAGACAGAGAACAATAACAGCAGACTATCAAACACTGAGTTATACCACAAGCACAACATGCAACATGCTAGTCAATATGCCCTATGTATAAATAATCAGCTATCCTCTCTGATATGTTCAGCGCTAAAGATTTAAAGAATGCTAATAGAAAAGAAAATAATACTGCAATATTATACCTTACTGAGTATTGAATTTGTCGATATAATGTATTCAATGTATTATTCTGTACCTACAACCAAATTTAAATAATATAACAAATATGTATATCTCCTACTAGACCTAAAGTCGACCCAAACGGCCTGTTTAGGTCTTATAGGCTGGCTTCTTTTTGTACACTCGAGTAAGCGGTTTGGAATGTCACGGACTGTGCAGGCACGGGCGGTAAATATCAGCTGTGCTGCCACCGCCGCTCGGCCACGTTATCAGTTGTACATTCAAGGTCAAGTTCGTATTTACTTACATTTACGCAATTATATTTCCGAGATGACGTCCTCAGGGATATGACATGGGTCCAAGTTTTTGGCGTTAATCGATTTGTTTGCCGAAAAAAATATATACCACGATATGTAATTTCGATTTTGGACCCCCTGACCCAAGTTATAGCCCCCTAAGTTACTTGATTTTTCTATGGCGAAGACATAGATCGATTTAAAAATATAGATTGCAACATCAACTACAAGTAAAAATCTTAAACTTTACGCCACGATACCTACACATACACCCAATTAATGTATTATTGAAATAAAGTATTATTATTAGAATTAAACTATTATATCTTAAAAAAAATTGTATCTCGTCTTCAGGGCGTCGAATCGGGACGCAAAAAACGGTCCCCTGGTCCTCTTCACTCCTTCTTCTCTCTCATATAGTATGTTCCTATGGGAGCGGCCCGGAACTGGTACCACGTGGCCACGTGCTTTCTTATTTTCGATATTTCTCCCAGGAAAAATGTTACGAAAAAAATACAAGAAAATATCCGTGAGATAGTCTTCGTCCGAGCACAACTTCCTGCACTTGAAAAAGTGGGGGTCATCGATCTTTATCACGCAGCATTCGCCTTTTTCGGTGGCCCGGGCGAGGTTATGGACGGTTTCTGAGGAGTAACTTCTCAGCTGTTCAACTCTCGAGCCCGGGAAAAGCTTCTCCAAGTCCGGCTCGTTGAGACGCACTCAACAATGTATAACACAGCACTGACACCGATAAAAAACCCACTGGTTTGAATATTTGAACGTAGCGCGTACTAAAAATATTGTAACTCGTATGCACGATCGTGTTTTTATCAAGTGATGGCGACTACTTCGCAGAAGCTTCTATGGAGTTTTGCCGACAACGTAAAATCACAAGTTTCACTGTTTTATTTCACTTGCCGACACTCTCGCACTCGATCGAACACTTAATGAATAAAACACCATCATTTTTAATGTTCAAAATAACACAAGTCTAAGAAAATAAAAGAAAGCAACAATATTTTACTAAGACGTTCCCGCCAAAAACTGTTTTTTCTCATTAAACACATTGGATGAGAAGTAAGAAGGTTTTACTTTTCAAGCTTACTAAATCCTTCACGAACGTAAACTTTTTAAAGATACCTCTCTTCACTCGCCCTTTTTTTTGTCAAGAATAAGATTTGTCATTGAATGTCAAATGCTTCGTCTTCGAAGATTAGAAAATATGCAGATGTTTATACGATAATCCTGAACATTTGACACTTTTGCAAAGAAAATTGTGGTACTCTGCGATTCTATAATCTGACGCACCTCACTCAGGAATCCAATGTAAACATTTTTATTTTTAGAGGTTATTCAAAAAGTAATAAAGCTATATTTCTAAAATAATTATGGGTCCGACTTGGGGCTTTCTTTATACACCAATTCATGAAATACGAAAATTGGTTCGTGAATGACGGAGTACTCTGCGATTCTATAATCTGACGCACCTCACTCAGGAATCCAATGAAAACAATTTTATTTTTAGAGGTTATTCAAAAAGTAATAAAGCTATATTTCTAAAATAATTATGGGACCGACTTGGGGCTTTCTTTATACACCAATTCATGAAATACGAAAATTGGTTCGTGAATGACAGAGAAATTCGTGTATATACATAAATAATATATATACGCTACGAATTGATACCCTCTGCCGTGTATTCTGTGTTTACTATTCAAGTATTCACTTATTTCTGTATGTGGGTACATAATAAACTTTTAGTCTTGGTCGAACCCGAGTTTGATTTGCTGCATGTTGACAGCGGTGCTAGTTATTATATTAATTAAATAGTTTTATTGCGATATAGTGACATTATTCGTTGTAATTAGTGTTGCTTTAGTGTTTTGTCGTGTGTTATAATGGAACAAGCCCGGGCGCCAGCTGAATTGTGTTTAGGCGGGCCGGCGCGGCGTGCCGAGCGGAATCATGCCGGAAATGGTACAAGCAGTTTTGTGTATTTCTGAAGGCGTCCGGCGTATTCAAGGAGCCGCCGGACGTGCAAGCTAGTTTACTAGTTTTACTTAATAGGTCCAGAGGGGTACAATGTATACACGACAACCTCCTCCTTTTCTGAAGTCGGTTAAAAATTGCTGACAGTGGTTATAAAAATGTGGACATATTTTTGTAAGTTGGTTTTAGTCCATCACTAGTTAGATGGTATGAAGTAATGCATTAAATAATCCCGTATTTAGCCTTTAATTTTTCATCACGTGACGCCCACTTGACGCAACATATGACCGAAGAGTAGGAATGAAGCGGACACGTTTTATACCTACAGCTAAATAGCTCAACAAGCAAAGTTTATGGCTCCTTCCATTTTGATCCAACTTTCTTGGGTTGGATATTGTAGGATCGGACAGTGGAAAGGAATTTTTGATAGAAATCCATGGGGTGTGTAATTATAACACTAAACTTGTTATGTATGCGTTCAATATTGAAATTACAGGACTAGTCATAAAATTAGAATTATTTTTTTAAGTTATTTAAGTGTCTAACACGAAAACCTGAAAAACGGTCAAATACGTGACGTACGTACGAGGTGAGCTTGTAAAGACTTTTTTTTTCGCCTTAAAGTTCGGAACCTAAAAACTATCTTAAAACACCATAGTAACTATAATTTATTCTGTATCTTAGCTAAATGCAGCCCCTTTCTCTGAAACCACTCTGAACTAATCGTTTATGACGAGTAAACCAACATTGACTTACGAACTCAGACACCCTATCAGCCTCTTATCATAAACAAATACATAGAATTTCCATTATAAGTCCCCCTCTTATGGGGTTATGTCAATGGATTTCAGTAAGCGATGTTCCTACAAAGGCATTGTAGCGCTTTTGATACAATGCTAGTTAATATATATCAGTCTCAAAATAGAAATTAGAGTGCAAACTACGTGACGGAATACGTAGACAATAAGATTTTATATTTAGAGAGGTTGTACTCATTGAACATGATGCAAAAGCATGGCAAATCTCAGTTTTGAGCATTTTCGAGGATAAGGCACATCCTTAAGGCATTTTAGTATCCTGGTCTTGTTGTTGTTGTTGTTGCTAGCCTGTAGTGTCCCACTGCTGGGCAAAGGCCTCCCCTCGACATTTCCAATCTTGACGGTTTTGTGTATTGATGTGCCAGTTTTTATCCTGGTCTTACTTATATAAAATATAAGACCAATTTTAAATAAATAAATATTGTGGACATTTCACACAACACCATCTACGTCAAACTAAGCAAAGCTTGTATTATGGAGACTAGATGGCTGATCGAATAAATAATACAATCTTAGAATTTTCATGGCTACAATAGATATCTTCTAGATCGACGAGCTCCATCCTCGGCCAAACCGTCGCTTAACATCAGGCGAGTTGGTGGTCAATCGTAGATCTATCTTGCGTAATAAATCTCGAATATTCCAAATCTCTGTACCGGTGACGGTGACTGTACCGTTACAATTTGACAGTCAAACACAATGTTTGGTACATTTGCATTCGCGCGCTCTGTTTGCATTCAACTCGAAAAAGCGCCTTCTTAATCCTACACTCTTGTACCGACCTTTTGTTACATAGTCGTGTAACGTTTCTGTAAGTTTTTTGGAAAATAAATCTTCGGTACTTTTAACTAAAAACCAGTTCTTAAGGCACTGCGCAAAATTAACACTTTTGGTGTCGCTATTCGGAAACCGGCAACCTGAGACTATGTATTTTTTTTACAATCAATATGAAATCATCTATCAGATCAAATGTGGACACTATAAATAATCACGGATTGCAATTTTTTTCAGTTTCTAATCTTAGCAACTTTATCAATTTCATATACAATTGTACCCGTCGCACGTTTTAAATTTCTCTGTTAAACATACATAGATCCAATCCCGCACAACCTTAAAATTAGACGCATGGAGCTGGGAGGGCGCAGTAACATTATCGGCAGGTTCGTTTGATTGCCGATACTTGCATTGTGTGATAGTTCCCCGTGCCGGAAATTCTTTCCGATTAGTACACATACTGGTGTTAGCTAAAAGATTATTTATTTACATTATACCTCCGTATAATTTCTACATATTTAATTATTTTTTTCTCCATATATATTTTTTACCTCTTTGAGGTACCGAGAACCGAAAATGAGAAAAAACTTTGAGACTGATATTGACTAAATAACAACTTAATTTCAACCAAATAAAAATACATGACATACAACTTCGGTGTAAATGTAGCCAGCCCATACAAACGTACCAACACAATAACCCAAACATTTCACAAAGTTGCCAACCGTCTAGTCTGCCCGAATTCGGGCGTATTAACTGCTCTGTATGAATACTTGAGACCTCCGAATACAAGAGAAATTATTTTATACAACGTGTACTTGGATAGTTGCTATGGAAACAAAGCTTTTATTGTGTATGCTAAAGATAAATATTTCTCATTTTTGAAATTGGTACTTTAACATAATTGCATGGGAATTCGGGAAAATTAGGCACTTGAAGCACAATACAGGGTTATAAAGATCGGGTATTCAATCAAAAGGAACTCATTGTTTTCAGGATGAAAGAAAAATGTGGAATGCTATTAAATAAATATAAATACGAAAATCCTTATAATAAATTATAATGGAATGGAAATGGAATGGAATGGTAAAAACATGAACTGGAGACTAACAAAATAAGGAGTATATTATATACCAAAATGTACGTGTGTATGCATGTACCAGCATTTTTTTCTTAATTTTATATAAATAATGCAGATAGGGATTTAAAAATACATCATGATTTCATATAACATTATAGAGCGTCAACTAACAATACCTCCCTGCGACAAGAATGGCGCTTTATCATTTACCACCATTAATTCTTATGTAAATTTTTAAATAAAAACTTTTTCATGTTTTTTTACATTCTATTGGCTGATTATTATAAATTTCTTAAATTTGGTTAGAGTAATTTCGTTCATAGGTAAGGCCAGTTCATAGGTAGGTATCAAAATGTGTGCATGATCAAGTAATTACTGTATTTGACGTGCCCATGTGTGCTCGAATTATGTTTCAAGTGAGAAGAAGTAGGTACCTACCAGGCCATAAAATTCCGACTAAAACTTGCTTCACTTAGCTAGAGGCGACTCCATTTTAAGCCTATCCCTTTTATGCTGGAGTTTTGTAATCCGATCGTCTATAAATCTTCAAAAGTTAAGTAGTATTTACAAACAAACGAATTATACATTTAAAACTTCGATTTAAGTTATTAAGACGACGATCAAACGAATCAACAAACAGAAATCAGATAACTCCTTTCGGATAAGTATACCCTTTCATTAGAACCCAATATATAAAGCAGTTAGGTAAAAGCCCCTTAAATATTTTCGTCCATTTTGCAGCTAAAAATAAAGCGGGGAAGTATTTTAACCAATAAATTGTAGTCCGTTGTTAACCTATATCGCGCCCGTACATTGTTGAAAAGTTACGCGGTGTTGCCGTCATACTGTTTAATAACAGTATGGACAATCACTCCAAAAAAAAAATATGCTAAATTTGTCACTGTACTTTAACTTACCCAGGTTATCAGCTATATCTGGACCAAATTTCATAAAGATTTTCAGCCGTTTAGCTGGGAAAAGTTAAGACTGAAAGACATATTTACTTTGGGTTTTCAATATCACTAGCTGCGCCCGCGGTGTCATCCGCGTAGTGATGAAAAACAGTGATGATGATTAAAATATAGCCTATGTCTTTCTCCAGGTCCTAAAAAATCTCTATGCTTCATAACGATTGGTTCGACCGTTTTTTTTTTTTAAATAATATTTAGCAATGGGCTAAATCAAGGCATTAATTTAAGGATTTTAATGCCGGGGCATACCTTATTTACCTAACTTTTTGTTTACAGATTTTATATAGCCGTGAAGAGGTTGTTACCTCTACAGACAGAGAGACAGACGACAGACAGAATTACTTTAGTTTTTATAATATTAGTTGAGATACTAGCTGTGTCCCGTCGTTTCACCCGCGTAGTGATGTAAAACGGTTATGACGATGATGATAAAATGTTGCCTATGTCCGTTCCAGGTTCTAAGCTATCTGTGCACCAAATTTCATATCAATCTGTTCAGCCGTTTGATCGTGAAAAAGTAACAGATAGAAAATCAGAGAGATCAAGTTACTTTTGCTTTAACAATATTAGTTAGGGCTTATTATAATATTTATGATTAGATTAAAGCAGACTGCGTAACTTATTAGTTACATGGGAATATTTTTAATGCATTCATGCTTAGAATACTGAAATAATACTAGAGTTTGATTTGGTCCATAAAACCGTAAGTGTCCATACTGCAGTAAAGTTGTGTCAACGCGATCAACTAGCGGGTCGCAGGCTAAGTTTAATAGACTATCAACTAATCTGGCTTGCGACCCGACACAACGCGCGGCTGCAATTTTGTACGTGTGCACGTATTCAGAGCCAATGCTGCTTAGTTACCTATTTCGCTTGTTTTGTAATTTAGATTGGCAACACTGATTATATCTACTAAACTACCAACACTTTAATTTTGGTAGTTTTTTCTTACAAGTTTTCATTCCCTTTCTCTATTAAGTTGACTATGATCAAACGCTGTTCAAACATGTATTTTGGAGCGCTCAAAAATAATACAAACGAATATACATTTTATATCAGAACTCAAAAAATATCGATCACACACAATCGAATACATAGATTTTAGAACAGCGCGCAGATAACATTGATCGAAAATAAATTTCAGATCAACCATCGAAAAACTTAGATCCAATTTAAATTTCAGATCAACCATCGAAAAACTTAGATCTAATATAAATTTCAGATCAACCATCGAAAAACTTAGATCGAATATAAATTTTAGATCAGCAATAATCGCACTCACATATTTATTCATACGTGACAGAAATGCCCCATAAATGTACAAATAAAACTTCATAAATTACTACCTACATTCTCTTAACTGCATAAACAGGCCTAATAAACATGTACTTCTGCTACTCCGCAATCGTGATTTTTATATTTTTATGAGAGAAATCTGAATCTTGGTAAATTTGTACTCAGTCATTGTTCTAAATACTTTTTTTTTTCCTATATTTATTTCCAAAAACAACTACTAGAAAGCAAAGAGATTATAGAGGCATCCTATAACTGCACTATTGATCGATTCTAAAAACTGCACAACAAAAACCATGGGCGTTTGCAATCACTAACAACATTAATATTACTGTTAATTATAATATTGACAGATAAATATAAACTTTAATACTATAAAATAAGGTACAAGATGCAGTTTTTGAAATGATTGTGTTCTTCCCACACATGGCTGTAGAAAAAAGGGACAGGACGCAGGTAGAAAATGAATACAAAAGATAAGTACGTTCCGTTTCTTCGACATATCATTCTGCTTTCAATAAACAGATTTCTCTTCTTATCACAGTTAAAATAGAGTTTAATTTCGCCTGTATTCCTATTTTATAGCCGTGAATGATCTACTAAGTCCAAGTTCCTTTGAAATGAGTATCGGTGGTCAAATTTTTATGTTCGTCGACGAAACGTAGTGTTTGTAATTTTTAGGTTAGTTGCGTTCGTTTCGCGCTTTCGGGATGATGTTGTGCCGTTGTTCGTTTGTTTTCAGCTAGTAATCAATGAAAGTCGCGTTCTATTTTCGAATTTCTGTCAAATTCGTGTCGTTCTGATCTGTGTTTTGGGTGTTGCGGTATGTTTTTGTTGATTCGTGTTGTGTGAAGTGTTAGTGTTTTGTTTTTCGTTTGGATTGCATTTGTTTTGGATGTTCCGTGACTTCTGTTAAGGTAAATATCTTTAGCTAACTTTAAGGTGACTTTACACATGCTCATTATTAGCACAAAAGCATGCCATTATTGAGCAATTGCTACTTAGTAGCATAATATGTGTCAAAGCATTGCTAGAAAATAAGCAAGCTCATTTCAAAGGTGTTCGTCTTACGCATGTTAATAAGCTACTCTTTTAATAGCAAATGTAACAGTACCTTTATTATAGATCTATAAGATGACAGATGAGGTTAGCCGGTAGCGCCATGTCAAAAGCAATGTCTAAAGAAACTTTATGGTAGTTGTCTGTGGTAGAGTACCTACATTTACCAACTTTTAATATCTTGTGTGCTTTTACTCTAAAGTCCAGTTATATGTGGTATTTCGGATGACACATCGAACAATAGGTTTCTTTATGGATTACCTTACGTTTAACTGTGTTTCACGGAAATGTAGATTTCCAAATTAAATTTCCCATAAAAAAATCAAGTTTGCCTTCAGGCTCTTTCTGGCATTCAGTTGGTTAGCATTATGAACGATAATTTTTATTTCCTTTATTGAGAATCGGATTCACGATTTGCGCATTAATTATATTTTTTTATCGAATCCTAATTAATGTCACAGTCAAAGATAAATAAAACTAGTCACGGCCAGTCAAAAGTCAAGTCTTAGTAAAGTTGCGGTGACTTTACTAGGCAATGATTTTTCATCACATGGACGTAAAGTCTAAAACAAAATTCACTACTATAGTGTCCACCAACAACGAACTTAAAGATTTTTATAATAAAGACTTTATGTCGCCGCACTAAAGCCTAATTTAGATTGAGAAGTCTAGGGACGTCTATTTTTCCGCTTAGGTCTAGCCGTTTAGGCTACAGGGGCTCATATTGAAACATACATGTATAACCACATATATACAACATATATATACAAACAACACATACACTCGAAAAAATAACCCTCTTTTTGCGCTGTCAGGTAAAATGTATCCTATGACAATCGCAAAGTAAAGACGAATCTAAAGTATTTCATATGAAAATGGGTCAAGTACTTTAGGCTATATCTAAAGTGTTCTGTGCCATAGGTAAGTATAAGTAATGGTTTTCTGTTGAAACATAGTAAAATCCCCTTAAAATACTAGATAAGACTTGATTTATTTGTTTGGGAGCAAATAACGCCACAGACAGTCACAGATACACATGTAAAACTTATAACACCCTTCATTTTGCGTCGAGGGTTAAAAATAGAAACACAAACGTAAATATACCCGAAAAACATATTCCTCCTTCTTGTGCAGTCGGATAAAAAGGTGCCAAATAGTGAAAACTGACAAATAAACAGTAAAAACTCTATAGTAATAAAAATAATTTGAATAAAACGCCACATAAAATTCGCGTCGTAAAAGCGGCAGGCGAGCGAAAAAATCGAGTTCCGAACAAATATCATCTCGCTTCCATAAAAATAATGATCCCCGACCCGGACAATATCGGTTCTTATTCCGTCCTGTCCGACGCAGCTAATCCCTGACCTCTTTGAAGGGGAGAATATCTTGCAGGGACGTATTCAAGGTGACAGGCCTTGGGGCAGTAAAGGGCCTCGCGGGAAACAATACTAAAGTATAAATAGGTCTCTACATGCAGCCCGAGCTTTTTATTTCTATGTATTTAGTTTATTTACACACTGACAATATTGATTTCATATTAGTCTTGTCCGACGCAGTTAATACTTGACCTCTATCAAAGGGAGAATATAATTATAACCTCTTTGTAATAAGGCCTCGAAAGATCCCTCGCAGGAAAAAATATTAAAATGTGTCTATAAATGCTATTTTATATAATCTATTTTTAGTAGGTATGTCTGACGCATCCAATCATATTTGCTGATCTTTTTGAAGTGAAATACAACTAACAGAGAAGAAATTAGGATGATGCGCTTCAACGTAAGAGCCTCGTTTGACTCTAGAGTAGACCACTATTAGCTGAAATGAAGTCAGATACTCCTGAAGTAAGAGTCTACATATAAACGACGATATATCGCATCTGTTTCGATCCACGTTTTTTTTTTATATTTTATAAATATTTACACAATATTGCTTCTGACATTTATAAATAAATACTGGACACGTAGATCATTTAGTTAATAAATAGATAAATTTTAAAAAGACAATCTTATCTTAGATAACCATAATAAAGTGTCGAATGTAATAAAAGCGAAGAGCACCTGCGTTAGATTTCGTCGCGGTTTACCCACTACGGGCAGTTGCTTCACTTTCCCAGATGTTCGAGTAATCGGTAGCACGGTGCCCACTCTTAAAAATCACCATACATTAGATCGCGCTTAGCCCACTTTTTCAATGTGTTCCTTAGTTACCTCGCACTTTGTCAACTTTGTAGAAAATCGCATCTGACTATTTACCCCGTAAATAAGGGGCCACTTATTTCTCACCCCACATACACCTCACTCCGGCTCTGCGTTGAAAAGGCAAGAGGAAAAAGATATCTTTGCAAAGAAAAGAGGCCGCAACAATCTTGATGTGTGAAAAGTAGCGAAGTTCCTCCAACTCTGAGCTTGAGATTGTGAACTCCAGAACTTTGCTAAATTTATAATGTTAAGGATTTGTGATATAAAATTCGCGAGGTTAAAGAAGCTTATTTCTTAACATTTGGCGAAGTTTTCCGAATTTCAGGGCGGAGGGAGGGTCGGATGTTGGTCGGATTTAAATATTAATATGGTTGTTGGTTTTGGGAAGCTGTGTGTTATGTTGTTTGAAGTTAAATATGGAAGTTATTAAACCATAGGAACGGGATAGAATGGGATGTTAATGTAAAAATAGCAACAAACTTTTATTGTCGTATTGAAAAGTGCTCACGGTGACTAAAGAAATGAGTATGAATTCGACGGGTCTATCATTTGCCATTTAAGGTCCAACGTACATTTTTCGGCGACATCGTCAGACTTCCGGTAATTGCACATTACTTTATTTTATGTAATAATAACAAGTATAAATTTAGAATACTCAAAAACCCTCGACAAAAAAACTGTCGAACCAATTTTAATGAAACATAGCTAAGAACACACCCGACTAATTCACCTTTCAAACAAAAAAATAACAAAATCATAATCGGTTATTCCGTTTGAGAGCTACGATGCCACAGACACACACACACACACACACACACACACACACACACAGACACATCAAACTTATAACACCCCGTCGTTTTTGCGTCGGGGGTTAATAAGAATAAAGGTTTTTTTTTACATATCTGCTTGACTATAAATAACTGACTGCAAAAGAGTCTTGTTTTTACAAAATTTCTCCAATTATGACGATTAGTTACATACATATTCTATCGTATCCATATATTACCTAATATAGTTCTTGCTTTCAATAGGCTGTAGCAAAACCATAAAATATTTGACATTTTCATCGAATAAACGACACTCCATACACTCAATTGAACGCAATATCAATTCGTATACAATTATTGAAATCTCTTACCGGAGAGATTAACATAAATCGCATTCATCGAAATTAAATCTCGATTAAAAATCATCAAAGACCGTTCCAATATCCATTTAAAAAGATGTTTGCCCAAGGAAAAACGTAGGGCATTAATAGATATGTGACGCATACTTTTATTACGAAGATATCGATGATATTATTTATCGTTTTTTATTAGTTGTTGGTGTGTGCTGCCATAACAGTTCAATACCATCCATAACTGTCCAGTTCGAAATTGAAAGATGGTGTAGTATTTGCTCAGGTGAATTCTGAAACCCATCACCATATTGTTTAACATAATAATTACCTAACATCTCAATATCCACTTTTATTGTAGTGTAAATTTAATTCAATATTTTCGTGGTATTTTCTTTTATAAAGATTAAGTATTGTTCCTCGACGTATTTTCGGCTTTTGTTTATTTTTTACTTTCATTCAGTGTTTAGTAAATAATTCAATATTTACATGACATTTTCTTACACAAAAACCACTTTAATTAAATCATTGTTTATCGATGTTTTTTCAGCTGAACCAGGCATGTTTATTTTTAGTTGTGAATGTTTACTCGTAAAATATTTACTTACTCGTATAGTAAACAAAAAATATGCAGTTTATTTTATACCCTAAAATTTCAATCTGTTCTTGGAATACATAAGTGTGTATCTTTGATCTTTAATAAGTAATAATAATAAATAATTAATTTCTAGCAGTTACAGTGCAACTCTTCTTCTTGCACTATCAGGTTAAAAGTTTGTAAATATTTTTTAATGTATTTTCACCTAAAAATATTTTAATTGTATATTGGAATTCATTTTGTGAACATTCATTAACTGAACAGTTATTAATAGGTTTTAAATAAAAACTACGAGTCACTCACATCTGTTTGACGTTGTTGTCGCTGTTGACACTATTTTCTGTTTAAGCAGACGTGAGTTACCCGTAGTTTTTATTTAAAATATATGAAACCCACGTTAGTTTTCATAGTAAAATTAATAGGTTCTTCGTCGCCATAATATAAGAACGTCACATTATCGACATATCGACACGCCAATTCTATCGATAAATTCTCATCACTAAACATTCGAATTCATCGAGATTCCCCGTAATTAGGGAAAGTAGAAGTTTATGAACATAGTTTATGTATTTACTTAAGTAATTGTTTATATTTTCCCGGTGACTTGTGACTGCCCTGAGGCCGTAGTACTACGGCTATAATGACTTAGTTATTTATTGTAATTGGAAAGAAAAAGGGAATAGTTGCGTTTTTGTTTATTTTTCGTGAAAGTGTCTATATATACATAGACGCGCCTGTGTTTTTCGGAAAACACAACTTACTTGTTTACTTTAGCTGATTGAATATATTTGTGATTTCTATTTACTTTTCAACGAAGCATGTTCAAACGTACTACTGATTTGCTTACAAAACATCTGGATAGGAATTGAACTTTAGTCTTCATGTAGGTAGATGGGATACATATGAAGATCGCTACGATTGACCACCAGCTCGTCGATATAGAATATATATATTTCTATATATATATATAAATCAATTGCTGTTCGTTTATCTCGCTAAAACTCTAGAACGGCTGGGCCGATTTAGCTGGTTTTGGTTTTGAAATGTTTGTCGTAGTCCAGGGAAGGTTTAAATGTTGAGAAAATATCGGGTCCACTCATTCATAGGTGATACGAAGTACGCCGGGTCAGCTAGTAACATATAAATATACAAGGTTAAATGTGGCGTCAAACGGCCACATGGTCTTTGATGCTCTGCCTACCTGTAATGCCTACCGTAAGGGATAATAGGCGTGTATGTATGTATGTATTTCTGTAACTATTATTTACTTTGTTCCAGATGTGTCTACCATCTAAGATGTAGAAGCACATCCAAGATGGCAGCGGGTAATATCTCTCGCTGGCTAGTGCTAGCGGTGCTGTCAGCACTGCTGGCGCATGCTGTCGGCAAGCAGATGAGTGAGACGCTGCAGCGCGCGCTCTCTGCCGGCAGGGGACCCAGTCCTGGAGCGAAGAAGCTGCTTAATATACCTGATGATGGAGGTAAGGAAATCTAAGAAAAGGGTATCCTTTTAACACCAGGCTTTTGACTTCGTTATTTTTAAACCTCGTTTGATCGAATTAGATTTTTTTTTTGTTTCAAAGAGGATTTTGTCGAGTGTTCTTAGATATATTTCATCACAACACTGCAAAAATGCGCTAGGCGCGCAGGTCCAATACAAAAAGAAAAAGAAGAATACAGCTGGTTCAATGGACGCTAATAGATGACCAGCACTGGCTTTCTTTAGACGAATTTCCTGCATATTGTTTATTTTTTAAAATAAAACGTCATAATTAATTGAACTTTACGTTCAAATACGTTAACGAGTAAAGATAACATAAATCAACTTGTTATCGACGCGGTGCGGTGTATATATTTTATCATTTTTCCTGGCATAAGTCTAGGATTAGGTTGGTAAAATCACTGTGTCCCCTGGAAACATAACGATATAGTTAATTCTATCATATCACCAGAACAAGCTAGCGGGTTAATCAAACTACCAACATTTGTTAGAGAATTGCCACTATACGCAATAAAGGCTACCACGTTTGCATTTGCCACAAGAGCGCTGGTGTTGCGTGAGGTCTTACCATTTTAAGCAGTTGGTTCTTTAGGTAACGCATAATTGTCAGGGTTGAAATGTTTTTTGCAAACATGCGAAGGTTTTCAAGGAGTATAGCTGTTGTCTCTGCGAATCGTTACTAATCACTTTAAGAGAGTTTTGTCTTTCGGGAAGTTACCTATATCCTCCTTTTTTTTTCGAACAAATCGGAACTGCACAACTCTGCGGCATGATCTACATTTTCTTCAATTGCACTTTAGCGTTCCTAGAAAATGATTTATAATTAAACTCTGTTACCACGCGAGTATTAACAAATATTGACAAGACCTCACTCCTCGGTGGCGCCATCTGGTGAACATAAAAACGGTACTGTCATTACTTTAACATAATTGTTGTATTTGATTATATGCATACGAATTTGATTCCCGTTTTTATTATTTTTCTCCGACATGTAGAAAAGGTTTTCTACCTCAACCGTGCATCAAAACATTAGTGTTGCGTCCATAATGTCCAGTGGAGTAGAAAAACGTCTCCCCGCCAAGTTATCCCGTTTGTAAGACGGACCGGGGCCAGACGTGCCCAGAGCATCCCCTGGGAGCTGGATGGATACTCAGGAACTTTGCCACTTACCCGTGGAGGGAGACACAGTTGTGGAGCTTCCACGAAATGGAGACTTAGAAAAAGCTAAGGACAAGCTTAGTGTCTTGAGCCATGTGGCTCATATTGACTCGTCGATTTAAGTCCCAAGATTTGTATCGATGGATAATCGTATAGCGAAGAGTTTACAGCAGAATATAAAATCCTTTCGGTTAAAGTCTTCTGGTAAAGGGTCATCTAACCCTTTACATATATTTATATACTTATATATATATTACGTGTAATCAAAATGCATATCCTGGACATGGTGTGGTTTGCCACGAAGCCTTATTTGGTAGCCCTGAATAATAGTTCTAAAACAGTTACGTCTTCTTACCAGACTGTCTCGTCTGTCAAGACGGATGGGTTTGAAACAGTTCCTGGAAACCTCACAGGAGCCAGATAGATTCTTGCTGATTCAACCTGTGACGTATTCCACCTGCAGCGCACTAGCTGAAGAGGAAAACAAAAGACACATAGATGCTAGATATAACGACAACATGATAATATAATGTCTGATATCATGGTTCGAAATACCAGAATCCGACGATGAACAAAAGTACGAGACGTCGGAATTGCGATAATGAAATTAAAATGCAACTGAGCAGGACATATTGCTTCTCTCTCTCTCTCTCTCTCTCTCTCTATCAGTAATTCAGTTTAATGCTAGCTATATATTGCGCGAAACTATGACGTTTTCCAATTTCAAACCATACGAATAGATTATATTTATTTTTATAGGCACTTGCGCGCTTTAATTGCGTTATACATCAGCTACTGTCTCCAATTCCACCGTATCCAAACTTCTCCTATATTAATTAACGAACTCCGACAATTACTGGGTTTGCTCTTTTCTCGAGGAACTTGGAGTATCGCGGATTTTAGGCCATCGCCGGATATTGTTGGGGTTGTATTATGAGCTTTTATGAAGGCTATGGGTTAGACGCGGAAGTTTTAATCAGTTTTCTGATGACTTGGATACGGAAAATATTGCTGATTCTGCTACCCTCCTACCAGTTTAATCTCTAAACTCTTTTATACCAGTTTATGTTAAATCCACTTTTAAAATCCTGATAGATTATTGGTCGACAACGATCTTCGAAGTTTAGCAACGGACAGATGAGACAGTCATGGGATGGGTGACCGTGAATGGTATTAACTGAGTAGTTATGATAAATAGTAAAACTCAGTTGTTTGTTTAATACAACAATCCAAATACCACATCAATGGTATTTCATCACCTAGAAATATAATCTATTTCACCATAGACATTTAAAATACTATTTTTCTAAGTAAAAAAAGAAAATCACCATCTAACTTAATGACAGGTTTGCGCTTGACCGCCAATCTGTTGCTAAGCGAAATTGCGGTCTACGATGGAGTGCGCTTACCAAAAGAAAAAACCGTTTCATACATAAAATCACGCTTATTTTCAGAGCATCAAGGACCATGAGACCGTTTACGCCGTATTTGACCGCATGCTGGGTACGCTGCCAACTGGTAGTGGGTTTGAGCATTTGGATTATCTTTAGACCTTTATCGGTCTGGGGTAAACGATATGCTTTTTGTGTAGTAGTTTAGTTAGTTGAGTTTGTATATCGTTTTGTTGTAGTTAATAATGACCGTAGTCAGGATTAGACGGTTAGAGTCAGACGATCAGGATTAGATGGTATTAAAGGTTAGAAGGTTTAGAGGGTAAGACGTGATGTAATTGTACGATAGTAGACAAGGCAAGGGGGAATAAAATCATAATATAAATCTAAAATGTACTAAACTGAACATAAAATATATGTATTTGAACTTGTTATCAATATATTAATATTTAAAAGAAAAACAAAATACAGAGAAGAGGTTTTTGCACTTACTTACGATTTCGTTACGCTTGATACGTTATTGAGTGTATGTTTTTGTGAGAAAGTTTGCGTACAAATGCTGTTAAAGATTATAATGCGCATTCTTTAAACTAATTCTAGTAAAATAACTTGTTTATTACGGAAAATGTACGTCGGAGGCTATGAAAAACCGCTTTTTTTAACAGTCTTCCAAAAAGGTTCCCAATTCACTTTTTTTTTTGTATGTTTGGTCAGCGATTTGATTTTTTTTGTTCGGTATGCATATTTTTTTATCAAAATCAGTTCAGTGCTTTGGGTTTTATAACAAAATAACGGAAAAAATATCATCCAAGTAAAAGTAATTATTTATTATCGCGAGAGATGTATTATTATAATTAGAAAAAAAACCTACGACACTCTGGAAGTGAAGACAAATCTAACGCACATCAAAATTGGTCATCCGTTTCAGCAGTAGGCGCTCATATAGAAAAATACATACCCACATATTAACATACATACGTACATACATACATATATTCATTATAACATACAAACACACATACACTCAAAAAACATAACCCTCTTCTTACGCAGTCCTATAAGAACATGAAATAAAATCAAGTTTAAATTAAATAATTTTCTAGATATTCACCGTGCTTAACGCAATAACTTAGACTTAATCGATTTTCTAATAAGCTTACTAAGTTATAACTTAAGTCGATCTGTTTATTGTGCTAAGAAGCCAATCAAATCAACTGCATTAACTCGAGTTACTTAGCGTTCCTAACCTAAATATGGTTTCGACAAGTCGTTAAAATATAGAGGTTGATATTTAAATTATTAATAAATTGCAGGTAACATGTTTTTTCAAGTTGTTGGCTTGTTGGTTAATAGATTTGATTTTGTAATAATTATTATGCATAGTTCAGAAAACTGGAGCAACAGACTTAAAACGCGCAATTTAGTTTTAAAAACTAAACTATGTGATAAACCGAATCCAGCGTCTTCCCGCCACTTGTATGAGGTCATCTGCCCATTTCGTGGCTGGTCTTCCTACGCTGCGCTTGCCGGTACGTGGTCTCCACTCGAGAACCTTTCGGCCCCATCGGCCATCAATTAATAGGCCATCATTGAAATGCCCACTGCCATTTCAACTTGCTAATCCTCTGTGTTTTTAAAAGTAACTACATAAATACTCCCAAAAAACTTAGTCCTCTTCGGGCTGTCGGATAAAAATACCCAGTATTTATATAATCGCGTTATCTTAACTTTTTCATTACATTTTTGGCTATTGCTTCTAACGATGCTCGTGTAAAAGTTTTGAATGATTGCCCCTTAATTAAGGCGCAGTTAGCTCTGAAAATGTCAAACGGGTTGTTAACTCGAATTTTTCAAATTTCACGTGATTGTGGAAACAGTAATAAAAGTGAAGCCCACTTGGCGGTGATTCATTTGTAGGTAGGTATTATTCATCATGGAGGTTTTTGTCTCGTTTTACCCGATTTCACAAGAAGGTGGAGGTGCATAATTCGTAATATTTGAGTAAACAAGGCGAGCGAAGTAAGATGACTTACGAAACCGATAAGTAATGTAGTCTCAATGAAATTTTAACGGATTTCATTATCGTCATCATCATCTCAGCCATAAGAAGTCCACAGCTGGGCATAGGCCTCCCCATGGATTTCCAAAATGACCGATTGGAAGCGGCTTGCATCCAGTGTCTTCCTGCCACTTGTATGAGGTCGTCTGTCCACCTTGTGACTGATCTTCCTACGCTGCGCTTGCCGGTGCGTGGTGTTCTATGTGTTAAGTGCCCTGCGCATTGCCACTTCAACTTGCTAATCCGCTGTGCTATGTTGGTGACTTTCGTACGTCTACGGAACTCTTTATTCTTGATTCGATCTCGCTGAGAGACTTCGAACATAGCCCTCTTCATAGCTCGTTGCGTGACTTTGAACTTTATTCTAAAGCCCATAGTGAGTGACCACGCTTCGTAACGGATTTATCGCGTATCTATATTTTATAATAATTTTATGACCTGACGTTTCGAACACTGCAGCGTCCGTGGTCACAGGTGAGACTAGATGACAGACTAGTCTTTTATGTTATGTAAAGCCTCGATGACACTGGGCTAGTTTACGAGCTGCTAGTCGGCGAGTTTAAAAGCTAGCGAGTGAGCGAGTAAGCGAGTGTCGATGACACAATCAAAAGCAGATTGTAAAAAAGCTCAATGACACGGAGCGGGTTTACAAGCTGCTCGCGAACTCGCTGGCTTGTAGCTTGTAAACTAGCCCAGTGTCATCGAGGCTTAATTATAGTCTGTTCGGAAAGATAACTACGTAGTAATGTGGGATAGGGGGCGCTGCTGTCCTTATTTCATTATTTTGCTGGACTGACACAATGGAGACGTCAATTCCCATTTTTTGGCACATTACTTCTTTTTCCAAACTAACTCAATCTGCTGTTCGTATATGTATGTGGGTTGGTAGACATCCGAGCTTAGCGCGCCTTCTACCGAGCATATGTGGAACAATTTGAATATAACTAGTTTTTAACCGACTCTAAAAAGCGGAAGGTTCTAAATTCGTCGCAATCCTTTTTTTAATATATTTTCCCCGATTACTCGAAAACGCCAGGACCGAGACTGGAAAATTCTCCTTTCTTTGAAAGGATATTGCCCAGGTAGACCCATAGACATTTCATCATAATCGGTTCAGAAATTTGTTTTTTAAAACTAAATTGCGCAGTTTGAAGTCAGTTACTATATAGACAGGGCTTCTAATTTGACATATTATGTACGCGAATGCTTGTACGAGCGATTGTACTGCTTCACTTGAGAGCCAGTTACCATTCCTAGATACGTATATTAACTGATTAACAATGTGCATAAGTCATAAGTTTTATTTGATTTGGCAGTGATCTGAGTAAATTAAGTCACGGAGCAGACATAATTTTTATACCGGGAAAAGTGGAGTGGAAAATCGTCAAATTTCGATACGCCAATCTATAACAAAACGAAGTTTTGTTTAACGAGATCGGAATCAGAACTAAAGGTAAATTGGCAAAATTTTAAGTAATAGTATCTGAGTTCAATGATGCTCATCTATGTCATTTAGGTCACAATATCGATGACTGTACGGGAAAAAAAACGAAGTGAACCTCCGCAAATTGTGGGCCAAATGCTACCGAATTCGTAGCCGCGGATACACGAAGTAGATTGCGTTGTTGATTTAAAAACAATTTGATATCGCATTTTTGTTTACAAATGTGGCGTCCTTTGTACGATTTAGCACTGGCCGCGTTATTCAAAAATTGAAAAACCAAAATTATGGGGTTCTAGATTGTTCTTCATTTGTGTGTTGTTTTTTTTACTTCATTATTATATTCAGAGATTTCAGAGAGTTTTTACATCACGTACATTTTATTATATTTCTTATACCCGATGTAATCTTTTATTTATTGGAAGAAGGCTAATGCCTTACAAATAATTGTAATTAAAAAAACTGAAAAAATCTACAAAATACGAAATTTGTTTACTTGGATGATATTTTTCCAGTAATTTTGTTATAAAAACCAAAGTACTGAACGAATTTTGATAAAATGTATATGGGACCACCTCTGATGTAACCTTCCAAACAAAAAAGAATCTTTAAAAATAATTAACTATTGGCCGATTAATCGCTTAACAAACATACAATCCAGTTATTGTCTTTTATGCTCTAGTAAGCTTTTTCACACGAATATTATAGATAATTTTTTTTCGAAGCTATAAATAAAGATTAATAATAAACAACATAACTTTATATACCACAGGACGATTTTGTATTTCATCTCTGTCTCTGAGAAAAAAATATTTTGCATATATTTTTTAATTAAAAATATAAAGCTTCCGTGGAATCGCTACCGAGACAACACATCTACCCACAATTTGTCATCAAATCCGCTACCAAATTCGTAGTAAACTAATTATGGGCGAGTCACGACCCAAGACGGGCCTGAAAGGGCTTTTTATCTCGGAGACTGATTGCCGAACATTAGTCAGCTGGTTTTTTGTCTCGCTCCTCGATTTACTGCCAGTAAGTTACTTTTAATGTTGCCCGCCTACACCGATTGATGGCCCGAGAAAGGAGTTTCGCTTGGATTATGAATTTTAAAATTTTAGTTTATCAACATATCTCGCTCGCGTGACTAACTGTTCTATCTCATTTCAGTTACTTGTTCAGGACAAACGTTTTCGGTTCTGAGATATTTTAATTTCGCATTGATACTTTTAATTTATTTGTATTCTAAGTCCGTTTTTAACCAACTTCCAACCGGTCTTTTTGTAAATCCATGGGCGTGGCTTATGTTCAGCAGTAGACTTCTTGTGACTAAATAATGAAATAATATGTCATTATATTATGTCATTCCCATGATTATATATGTTCCCATCATCATCATTATTTTCAGCCTGCTATCGCCCACTGTTGAGCAGAGGCCTCCCTTCTTGTGTTCCACTCATCTGTCCTGTGCCAATCTTGTCCAGGTTCGACCCACAGCAAGCAAAATGTTCACATATCAAGCATTATTCCCCATAACAAGCTCAATCAGTTCTCAAAAAAAATATGTTTCAAACAATTTTCATTTCACCGGCGCCGTGTAGCGCCGTGAAATACCGTGAAACTGGCTCATAACGCTTTAAAGAGGCAGAAAGGTGGCCGAACAATGCGTATACCGAGGGACGGCATAATTTCCAAGTTATTCAAATTTGCGGGACGGTAACTATTCAGACGTTGGAGATTTTCGCGTGACATACGAGCGGAAACGTACCCGCTCTGGAATGGGGGATTTTTTTATGGGGGAGATATGTGACCCTCGTGCTAAGAATTGGTGGTAGAATCATCTTTAGATTGTGATTTTGCGTTTAGTCCAAATAATAATTATTTACATAGGATAGACATACTTTTATTTGCGACAAAAATAACCACAACATATAAACTTTAATAAATTATAGTTTAAAAAACTGAAAAAAAACGACTTCAAAATACGCAATACAATACATATTTACGCGTCTTGCCGTTCACTTTTCTACAGGCACTTGGATGATATTGTACCAGTTATTTTGTTATAAAAACTAAAGCAGTGAATTTCTTGTGGCTGAAACGATGAATAAAGGCTACCTACCAAAAAAAATTAATCCATAATTGGCGAAATAGTCGCTGAACAAAAACAAAAAACATATAGTTGAATTGAGAACCTTCTCCTTTTTTCGAAGTCGGTTAAAACAATTTATAGAGAGTGCAAGAAATGCTAAAAAAACTATGTCAAAATCTGCGCCTGCGGTGCTCCGTTTGAAAAGGACCGCCGTATGCGGTTGAAACTATACTAGACTCAAAAGTAGACGTTTAAGTAACACGTAAATTGTTCAAATTAAATATGTAACTAGTAAAATTAAATATCTAGCTAGTTTTCATAATAGGTCACAATCGGTTCATCCGTTTGGGAATTACCATACAATGAATACACAAATACAGTATTATATAATGCAGTATCAAATTTATAACACTCCTCAATGAATATCATCCTCCTTCTTGAGTTTTTGGTTAAAATTCGTCTGCTAAAACAGAATCTTTATTTGAAATCATCCGTGTGTCCAAAAAGTAACAGACCACCTGCTCGTCCAGACAAAATCCCAATTTATACATTACCGTCTCGCCGCCATCCCCTAACGAGAGCAGCCCATAATCCCGGCAATGTAAACGCAATCGTTACTCCGGCCAAATTTACATGTAAAATAGTAGAGCCAAAGTTATGCAGATACTCAGGAAGTCTCATGGAAATGAAATCGTCTGAGTTACCGTTGCTTACATAGTTTAGGAGCGAAACTTGCGGATTCAACTTGGACGAGCAATTTCTTGCGGCAACAACTAGCTCATAATGACTAGTTCATTCTTGGGTGATCAATTATCTAAAAAACTGAATTGTGCAGCGTCACTGCATATAGTTTCTCGCCAAAACGTACACTCAACGACATATACAAAAGTCACTACTGATTATTAAAATGAAAATTAACAAACATAATTTAATTATTTATTTACGTCCTGGCTCATGTATCTACTATTTTATTAATATTTTTATGTACTTTTGACTTTCAAAAGTATGTATATTGAACTGTATGTGCCAAATTGAAATAAAAAAATGATATTATGCTACATTTATTTGTATGGACACTCGTATGTAATATGGTCACCGAATGGTACACGTCAGATCTCAGTGGATGAGACTGGAAAGGATGGCGTGACCGAGAGGAGGTCTAAACCCAGCAGTGGGTGGATACACTACAATTCTTAAATAAAAAAATTGTTGCTTATTGATTAAGTTAGGAGGTACTAACAAAAGTGTCCCCCATTTTTTTTGTTTCCCAGGGGAAACCATTTATGGGTACCACCGCGCCCCGAGGGAGGCTGCTTGGTTATGTGGGAGTCTCGCCCAGTTGACCGGTATGCCGAAAAGTCCAGCCCAGTCAACCGGTATGCCGGGGGGTTACCCACTAAAAGCGTCCCCCAGGGATAACTTAGTCGATTCCAACAACTTGGCGCTTCCAATCACCACCCAAGGCTTTATCAGCCAGTGGTGTAGCCGCAACTGCTATTCTCGGAATGGCTTTTTCGGTCACTAATGACGGTGCAACTCTAGTTTATGACGTAGCTTAAATTCATCCGATAGGATGTAACAGGATTAAAATTATGTAAAACATACGCTATAAATCCGTCAAAAGTTGTATAACTTCAGTGAGTAATAATCGCGAAAACCTAAGAAACAATTAGGATGAAATAAGTTCTATGATGATGATGGTTCTGTTCTGGTCACATTGACATGTTAATCAAATATCTAGCTGAATACTAACCTACAGATCTGTATTTAATCTCGAAGTAACAGCAAGCGACGAGTTCGCACAAATGAAACCTCAATGAAACTGACACAGTTCCGTGGAATAACACTAAACCATTCTTTAATTATACTCATTACACATTCTAGAATCCGAAAACCCCGTTAAAACAGTAAACCAACAGTTTATAGCAGTACAATTATCGCGCCACGATAAATCCGGCTCGAAGGACCAATAAAATGGCGGCGAAAAGCGCGGGAAAACCGAACTATGTTGTGGGGGTAGAACGGTTGCCGCACGCTTGCTGATTTTTGTAACGGAAACTGTAATATTACGTTTTTTAGTCCAATAAGCATTAAATGTAATAGTTTAAAAAACGAAAACGCTTCAAATTATTGTATTATCATCGGTCCTCGATAAGTCTACAAAGCTTGAATGAAATTTAGCCGCTTGAAGTGGGTCAAAATCAAGTCGAAAGGAGTCGGTTACAACAAAGAAACAAACATGCTACAGGTGAAGCTAATAAAAGCGTGTTAAAAATACTCTGTAGATGCTTTAATACATAAAATGTCATCCATACAAAATGAATTACAAAATATGCTATACTAATTCCTTAAGTGTCAAAAGATATACACGCTCTAAACGATAATATAAAATATGTTAATAAAACTACTCAATTTTATAAAATAGGATATTTTTTACAAAACTATAAAACACTATATTAGAACTTTCCGACATCGTTTCTACTATGAAAACAAATACTTTTATTGCGCGCGCAAGTATTACTACGTCAATTTCTGTCAATTCAATGTCAAGGAATTACGACATCAAAAATAAGTATTGCTACATCTATGTTAGGATACATGTCAGCATAACAGGATTTACGTCACCGAAAACAGCTATTGTTACGTCAACCTAACAATACATATAACAGGAATTACGCGTTACGCCAATGTAACAATACTCGTACATATAACAGGAATTACGCCATTGAAGATTTTGTAGTACGAACGCGTCGAGTGTGCAGCAGCCCTTAAAAGCAACGTAACTTGTTTTGCTGCAAACATGTTTAATTGTTCAGTTTAATTAATGATCAGGTTTTGTTGGCTTTTGCTACTAATCCGTAAAGCCAGCTTGCAGTTAGTGCTTACAGATGATTTTACTCCTTTTTTGATAGCGAAATTTAGAGATCGAGAGTAACTTTTGAAATTAGTGCTATGTTCTTGTAGAGCAAGAGAAGCATTTGAAAAGTAGTGACCTATGTTGTTTAATAGTCTGAAAATGATGTGATGATTATATTCTTACACATATTTTAAACAGGATCACGCTTGACCATCTAACTGTTACTAAGCAATGTTTGTGGTATTTCAATGGACGATGGTGAGCAAATACAAAGAAAATTCCAATTCATTATTCAAATACACCCGGATACCATCGTACACTATACACATTTTTACTATAAAAACTAACGTGATTTTCACAATTTTTTAAATAAAAACTACGGGTCACTCACATCTGTTTTGAGTCGCCATATCTGACTATATTTTCAACAGCATTCTGCGGCCTTTTTCGAAGGAGCAGCGCAAACGTCACTCACGGTCAGTGACGCGCCTCCCACTCAAATCTTTGCTTTGAAAAAGGCCGCCGAATGCGGCTGAAACTATAGTCCGATATTTTGACTCAAACAGACGTGAGTGACCCGTAGTTTTTATTTAATAATACACATTTTGTTCTAATACATACTTATTGTTTGCTCTAATATGTTTTAAGGTGATCACTGACTGAATTATTAATATTAATTTTACTATATTGACATTTACATTTTAAATAATTTTGAATTCATTGTAATTAATTATGGTTTTGATGTATATATATAATGTAATGTATAATGACGTAACATTAGTGTAATTCGCATCAGAGGTGCTATAATATATATATATATATATAATATTGAATAAATAAATAATAATAACTGACTGGAGGCGCTTATTGCGGTTAATATGCCAAAAGCGATTAGGGCCCTTTTAAAATTAGACTTCTAATTTCTAATGTTAACTTGTATGTGTTACATAACTAACACAAAAAAATAATCACATAAACTTTAAAATATTGAAATTTAACTTTATGTAGTCGCCGGTTTGGACAAACCTTGGACGAAAACTGAGTCTGAAAATCTTCAAAGATAGCCACATTTAGTATTCAACTACATAGTGTTGTGTGATATATCCATCAATATTTGTGTATTTAATTATTTCTAAAGCTAAATCCAGATTTTTTTTATAATTAAACTTCTTTCCCCGAACCTTTTTAAAAATAAATAAAGTAAAAAACAATACTAACCAAAATAAACTGTATCATAAACGTAAGTCAACCAAAATGCGAAAATAACCCGCGGAAGGGACCGGTGCTAAATAAACAAAGAAAATACTCCCATCTCATCTTTAAATAAACGATTAACCCTTTAATCATCCCCGAGGCCTTAAACAAACCTTTAATACACCTAAACCATAATAATTTCAACATCCAACTTCATCCGATCCTTAAAGAGCATAATTACTTAAATTATGAAAGGAGGGTAGAAAGCAAAATTCTCGTATTACAAGGATGGCCCTACCGAGGCCCTTTTCAACAACAACTGTAATACAACTTTTTGGTAAATTAGAGAGTCGGGTCGAAAGTTTTTTCTTACAGTTAAGGTGGGTCGGAAGGTTGGATTCCACTGGGTCGGACTGGATGGGGTCAGGATACGAACTATGTCATGGTTCAAAGTCGCAGTAAAACTAATTGTCAAACTGAATTAAAGTTTTAAATGGTATACTCGTTTACCGTGTGTTGGTTAAAATTGTGTTTTCAGGCCACGGGGTTTGTTTGAATTCAGAACGTAGCGATGGATTCAAAAGTAGAATCCCTAGCGTAGATATAATCTTCAATGGAATCCTGAGCGAAGCGAGGAATTCAATGAACGCACAAAAATTTTGAAAAAAGGCGGATAACTTTTTTTGGTTAACCTTATTTTTAAGTGTAAGTTTTTTTTTATACAATATTTTTATTTGACCTTCTTGTTCATGTCACATTGTCATGAATCAAAAATTAAAAAGGTACTTTGTCTCCCTAGGGCGCAGAATGCACTTTTCTGTTAAGACATTTTCTAGGTAAAAAAAGCCTTGAAGAGAAAAATGCTCTTTGTGTACGCTTATGAAGTAGCCAACGGCCGTATTCTGGGTGCGATAAAAAATTTATTAAATTTATTTACAGTAAATATTAAATCACCATCTAGGTCTGTGTGGTTCATAGCCACAGAATTGCTTTTCTTAGATTAGCAGCTTGCTGATCAAACATAGATGTTATAGGGTTTTTTTTTTTTTTTTGTAAATAAACAAAGAATGGGTGCTGCAGGATCTCCTTAAGAGCCGGTTAACGGTCGGCCACCGTCTCTTTTAGCATTATATTATTTATTTATTTAATTTTTTTTTGACATCTGTAAAATTATTCTTGATTAGAATTAATTATTACATAATTAGTTTTTTTTATGTTGACTAATATCAAGGTAATGAGTTTTTTCTTCACTTACCTTAATATCAGTGAAATAAAATATGTCAAATAAAAAAATATCTAAGCATATAATGCTTTATCGGGAATAATTTAACAGTTTTTTTTAATTAGTTTGATTTAAAAAAAAACTCTTCATGGCGAGCGGGACCGCTGTAGCTAGATCATTTACCATCTTTGATTTTTTTATATACTGAATTACTTAAAAAAACTTCAAATATATGTATATTGTCAGCAGTATGTCCTTAATTACTTAATTTTTTATTTATTTTATTTTATTTTAATAAAATAAAACAAAAAATACACTTACATAAACACTCGTTCACTTTTATATACACATATCTCCATCCACCCCCTCTTCCAGGCCTTCCACATCAAAGTTGAATTATCCCCTTAAGACCCCTTCCAGATGGCTATTTTTAGAACGTATTATTTTACATTCAAAGGCAAAAAACCTCGAGTTCGGTGAATTTCAACCTCAATCGTAGAGTAGAATGCTTAAAATAATATCTGAGGTTACTTCTACCAGTGAAGTATTGTAATATAGGGGGTCTTTGTACTTGAAGGGCATGATAATAAGGGTTTTATAGATCATCTTATCCAGGTTTTCGTATTTGAGGCTTTGTAATTCGTACTTGCGGTAAATGGTTCGTTGACCTTTGCCGCTTTATGTTTTTGAAGACATTTTTATGTAGGTGTTTGAGTTCTTTGATGACGAGTTTCTGAGCTATGCTTGAAGTCTACGAGATCAAATCAGAAATGAAGATATTTAAAAACGAATGAAAGTCGCCGACATAGCACAGCGGATTTGCAAGTTAAAGTGGCAGTGGGCAGGTCACATAGCAGGTAGATCTGATGGCTTAATGGCAGAAAACTTCTCGAATGGAAATCACGCACCTGCAAGCACAGAAGATCAGCCACAAGGTAGATAGATGAACTCATTCAAGTGGCAGCAAGACGCTGGTTGCAAACCGCTTACAACCGGTCTTTTTGGAAATTCATGGGGAAGGCCTATGGCCAGCAGTGGAATTATTTTGGCTCAGATGCTGATGATGAGTTTCTTAATTGATTGAGGGGTAATAAAATCGATGAAGAGTTCACTCTCGGTTTTTCGTGGTCGACAGTCTTAAACAATATAACCAAAATCTTTGATAAGTCATTGACCAAAGTAGACAATCGTCAACCAGATTGATCAAACCAAAATTAATACATATTACAAAAAAATATATTTCATGCCAGATAGAACGACTTATATTTAATTTTATAACTGATGATACTTCTAAGTCCCACACCATACTGATTCTGTATAACTCATTAAACAAAATATAAGTTTGACATGTGTATCTGTTTGTCTTATACATGTGGCATTGTAGCTCTCAAACAGACGGACCGATTTCGATCCAGATTTTTTATTTGAAAAAAGGTTTCATCTAGTGTTCTTAGCTATGTCTCATCAAAATCGGTTCAGCCTTTTTCTTTGATGAGTGTTTTTGTGTTTTCTAAACTTATGCAAACTACATATCACTCATGTCGGTTTTCATTCGAAAAATCCGAATATATAGGTAGACGACTCAAAACAGACGTACACGTAGTTTTTATTTAAAAATGTGTGAAAAACTCGTAAGTTTCTGTAGTAAAATTAAACACAAATCATTATCCGTATTGTGAATTTCTCCAGTAACACATGTATTCAATAGAATCCAATATAATCCGATGTATACACTCTGTGTGAATGGATGGCTGACATGCCTCCATGTCAAAGGGCTCTGGAGAGCAGGGTCAGTGCTGTATTACGTGTCTTCATGGTGATACATTGCTATGACATCCGCGTGACCTTTGGGCAGTTGCTATGACGTCTTGGATGATTGCTAGCGCCATAGACGGCCAAAGGTCATAATACTTTTTGACGTTATAGTGTCTTATGAATCGGCTGCACGCACGAAAAAGCATGACTTATTGTCACGTTCCGCCTGGGCCGAGCGTGCAAGCGAGAGCGCGGAACAAGCGATAGAAAGGCACGATCGGCCTAAACGTTCGGCTCGTGACGCATCTATCATGACGTTATCACGTAAAATTATCGACCGTAAACCGACTTTACAGACAACCATTTTTTTTGGTAATGTGAAAGAAATGTCAGTTAAATTTTATATATTTTATGTGATGTTCAAGTCCCTTTATAATTATAGTTTAAAAAACTGAAAAAACCGACCTCAAAATACTTGGATGACATTTTTCCAGTTATTTTGTTATAAAACCAATATACTAAACTGATTTACATTTAATCTATGTACCTATAAAGTAGGTACGACCTACCAAACAAAAAAGAGACATCAAAATCAATTCGCAGTTGGCGGAGTAATCAGTGAACAAACATAATAAAACCGGACAAGAGCGTGTCGGACTCGCCCACCGAGGGTTCCGAACGAACTAGTGGATTAAAGGGGGAATTTATATATTTTTTTAATATTTTCCTTCATAAATTGAAAAATATACATGGCAAAAATATTTAAAGACCTGTTTTAGCCTGTGCTAATTAAGCTCTTTCATATGATACCCCACATGATACGGTTAATTCACTTTAAAATTTCGATCCTCATTCCTTGCATAAAGACACTATTTTTTGTGATTAAATAAAAAATGACCGGTTTTCGGATTTTTTCCTATATGTGTACTCTAACACAATGCTTCTTGCCAAATTTCAGAGATCTAGGTCAACGGGAAATACCCCATAGGTTTTGATTCCCTTGTGAGTGTCTAAATGTGAGTTTTTTACGACATATTCGGCCATAACTCTTTTTTACGAAAACTGAGAAATTTGATTTTTCTTTCTGCAGCAAGAGACTATAGATTTGCGTATATAGTTTTAATTTCAACATGATACCTTCACGCGTTCCCGAGATACAGGTCTTGACACCCGGACGGACGGACAGACGGACAACAAAATGATCCTATAAGGGTTCCGTTTTTTCCTTTTGAGGCACGGAACCCTAAAAACATAAAGTCGAATTGAGAACCTCTTCCTTTTTAGAATTCGGTTAGTAACAAAACAGAAAAAGTTAAGCAAAATAATAACCAAACTAACTCATACTAAATTAAGTACTGATACAGATTTATTGTAGTTGGACTACAATAAATCTTGCAAAATACGAGTTTCCGTACTCAGAACTCACTCGCTCACCGAGGCTTCCGTACCCACACAATACATGAACACTGACGAGGGCTATTTAGTCAACAAATGTGCTTTATATCTAAGAATATTTGTAACTTCACATATTTTAACCGACTTCCAAAGAGAAATAAGTTCTCAATTCGACTGTATGTTTTTTTATGTTTGCTTAGCGATTACCCCGCCAATTATAAATTATATTTGATGATTTTTTTTTTGTTTGGTAGGTATTCATTTTCAGTTTTTTAAACTATAATTATTTTATTGTCGAGTCCATATGCAGACACTAAACATTCTAAATGATCTTGTTTAATAAATAAGAAGGTATTACTTGATTTCGTACGGAAAACGTTTTAATTTGTATCGCTTATTTGGAGCCATTTTTGTACTAGATTATTTAAGCATATATCTAAGAATATATTTAGTAAATTAATCGGGTACTTCGGCGTTTCGCACCGCAATCGGTTCGAACCGCGGTCCGAATCACCCAAGAGCTCTTTTTGAATAGGTTCTTATGCACCGCGGTGCGAGTCGACCAAGAGCATTTTGGAATAGATAAGTTTATTCTCTGACTTTAGATACGTAAAATCTCCCACTTATGTTTTTGTTTGGCATCGTTATATTATTTGAAACAACAAAATGGTCCAAACTAACCTTTCATTTAGTATAAATATTATTAAATAACCAAAACAGAATGACCTCTCAATTTCAAAATAAATATAATATGCTTATAAAAAAATGTTGATTATCAAGGCAATCAATAGCAAATACTCATATGTAATAAGTCCGAAAATCTATTGTCCAGTATTGAAAAGAAATGTCCGTTCGCACTCATATATCGTCCGATTGGTCGGGCGACTCGTCCCGCGACGTAGATTTACGGGTGGATACTTTATTTCGGTCCCCAAAGACATGGTGTGCCGTTACTGTGATGGGTGACCGGGTGAGGTGATTCATTTGTGTTTCACCTATGTTACCTTGTTAGCAGAAGATGGCTAATATATTAGGATTGATTCAAGGTTAAAATGCCACTATATGCCACATTTCGCAACACCAAGCCACATTTCGCAACTTTACGCCACGTTTTGCAACAACACTTTTTGTTTTTAACACGCTTTTATTTATGTCGACCTGTATGTAACTAACTATGTAATGAAATCTAAGGTAACTAATTTAACCATCTTCCAAGGATCGTAGCGTCATGAAAATTGGCAGCTGTATGTAGGTCTGATGACAATACAATAATATGGTACTGTCGAACTGATCTGATGGTGGAGCCGGAAGATATGAACTAGAACTTCATGATAGAACATCGTATCATAGCTGTGTTTGGATTTGTTAGAAAAGTCTTGTAATGAACTTTGACCACAATAATTTGTAGCGTGTTTTTTAGTTTTTTAATCTGTAATTTATTAAACACTACATCATGCTTTACAGCGCTATGCGTAGCACAACGCTACGCCATACTTTACGACGCTACGTTATGCTACGTAACGCTACGCAATTCTTTGCATCGCTACGCCGTTTTGCAACTATAGATCATATACTGTATGTACACTGTGTACACTGTACATCGCATACTTCACGATAACGTATCGTGGAGTAGTGGTGAACAGTGTACACCGCACTTTAAGAGGACCGCCATTTGTCCGCTAGAACATAGAATAGCATAATAGTATAATATAGCACAATAGGCGTGGGAAGAGCCAATTCATTTTATAAGTATCTTTAATAAATGACTTACAAATTTATATACCATTTGACTAAAGATTTTGATAAGACATGTAACTTTGTACCTAATTTAAATTTAATCTTATTTTTAATTTTAATATTACTGTAAATTTGATTCAATTTTATATTATTTTAAATTTTGCTAATATTTTGTCCTCGCTTCATAATTCGTTTTACTTTTTGACTGACGTAGTAGTGTACCTGTAATAGAATATTACGGAAATAACTAATCCCCAAGATACAGGTGTTTAACTACACCTAGTTTGGGAATTAGAGCTGTCATTATAATGTTTAGTACCTACTTATTGAAATATTTTTGAAGTATGGCCGGAATGCGATTGAAGCTGCGGGCTTTACCGAAAAATGTTACTTAACTTTAACCAACGTCTTAAATTCTTTGTCGTCTTTCCGCAAGTGTCATTACGTGTCAGCAAGTAGTTGACAAATTATGTTAAGTATTGCTTAAAGTTAAGTAACGTTTTTCGGTAAACTTGTCCGTGTCTATTGGACTTGAGTCGAGCGGACTCGAGGTCAAAATACAACCCATAACCACCCGAAAACTGTATTTCAATCTTGTTTATATGAAACACCGCATGTTTATTATCTACTCTGTTTGATCTAAATATTTGTTTTACTAGTCGCTCGTTATTTCGAGTATGGCAATAAGTGTTTAACCGTTTTATAGTTTTACTGCCGGAAGTGGGTAGTTTGGTACTATTTTCGTATTAACCTGTTAGTCAAAAGTTCACGTAATACGGACACGATTATGTAATCTGGGTGTCTTTAAGTTGTGAATAGCTTTCTGATACAAAGCGTCATCGTAGATTATAAAATTGACTTAAATTTGCCTATTATTTTTACTCGACTGCGTAGGGAGGGTTATGTTTTTTGTATGTATGTATGCACGTTTCAACATGAGCTCCTACAGCCTAAAGGGCTCGACCGATTTTGATGTGTGAGGAGTCATTAGATTTTTTGTAATAATAATACTACGACTCTCAAAATTAAGAAATTCTCTTTTCGTAACCTTCAACGAACTTTTTCGTAATAAATAAGTGATTTTACTAGAATTATTCTAAATAATGCGCATTTATAATCTTTTACAGCGATTTTACGCATACTTTCTCATCAAAAATTACACTCAACAGCGTATCAAGTAAGGCTAAGGCTAAACTGGCTAGTAAAAAGCTTGGCATCATTAATAAGGTTAGGCGATAATTCTCACCGGGACAACTGCTTCATCTGTATCAAGCACAGGTCCGACCGTGTATGGAGTACTGCTACCACCTTTTTGATGGATCAGCCAAGAATCAGCTGGAAGCTTTAGAATCAGTGGACCGGCGAGCTGTGAGGTTAATCGGTGACGATAAACTAGCTGCCAAGATGCTACTTAGTCTCGAGCACCGCCGTAAAGTAGCATATCTGTCTATTTTCTACAGAATTCATTTCGGGGAATGTGCGCAAGAGGTTCACGACCTAATTCCACCCTCCCCATTTCGCTACAGGACTAGCAGAAAGTCGGCGTATTACCACCCATTTCTCGTTGAAATGCCAAAAATCCGTACTCAGAGATATCGATCCATATTCCTGTTGCGTACTGCACAAGAATGGAATTCTTTGACGCCATCTCTGTTTCCTGAGACCTACAATCTTGGAATTTTCAAGGCCAGAGTGAATAGATATCTTCTTGATCGAGGAGCTCCATCCTCGGCCACACCGTCGCTTAATATCAGGCAAGTTGGTGGTCAATCGTAGATCTATAATGTATAAAAAAAGTGTAACGAAATCATATAAGTTAGACTACAAACAGATTTTCTGCAGTGGAGGTATTTTGTTTTTCTTTTAATATATAGATAGTTGTCACATAGCTTCATTTCGCTAAATACGACTAGTATGTCACAAACAATATTAAAGCTAATGTTTTCTAATTCGCGATTGTTACTAACGTTTCAACAGATATACTCTGTACCACTAAACACACACACTAAACACTATATTTCTCCCGCTGCACACTTTCACTCCACAACGAGAACAGATGGACACTCTTCACTCGCCAACAACAAAAAAACGGTCCACTTAATCGAAGAAGGTGACTAATTCACTCGTTTTATCACGGGCGCAGTCCTTAAGGTCATTTCGTAGTCATAACTCAGCGTGAAAATCGCGCTGGAATCGCGGGTAGTCTGAAAAATGTCCGGGAGATGTTGGGCCGCATTAGGTGTCGCAAACTCCTATTTAAATGAGACGAATGACGCCCGCTCAGCTTTTAAGGTGAGGGTAGGGTAATCATTTTTAGCGGGGTATTTTTACCCGACTGCGCAAGACAGAGCTACGAATTTGGAATACCTGTTTGTATGTATGTGGCTTTGGCACGCACTAGGGCCTAAAACGGCTTGACCGATCTTCATGTACGGGGTGTCGTTAAATTCGTTTTTACTTCCCGAGTGTCATATGCTATACTTTTTTTAAGCTGTGACAAGTATATAAAAGTAAGTGATTTTAAAAGAATTATTCTAGAGACACTGCACATTTTTTTATCCCGTTAAATGTAAAAAAAAACGTTATTATTTCGATAACTTTGATTCATTAGTTTTATAACCAGTAGTTATATGAATAAAATACAAAAATAATAAATGAATAATTAATAATATTTATTTATTTATTAGTTATATGAATGCTGAAGCATTTTTCCAAGTTTTATTAAGATAATTATAATTGGTATCGATAAATATAAGATGAATTCTGCCTGCTTTGCTTGTGCATTATATCCGTTCCCTAACCGCCAGAAGCTGAAACCTTGTTTGTACGACGGGCGCGAGTCCGTTTGTATTTTTGGTGTAACATATATATACAATGTTACGTACGTCTGTCTGTAACGTAACAGCTTTGTAACGGATTCGATGGAGCGTACGTGTTAGCGGGGCCGTACTCAAGGGCTTGATAGGGCTGGGGGTTGATTTCTTGAAAGGCAAAGAGAGCAGGCTTTCTATAAAGAAAGTCGGTAACTAAATGCTTCATTGATAACGAAGTCTATTTAAGGTAAACTTAAAAAAATACCGTACCGGCCAGCGCAGCGTAGGAAGACCAGCCACGAGATGGACGACCTCACACAAGTGGCGGGAAGACGCTAGATGCAAGCCGCTTCCAATCGCTCTTTTTGGAAATCCATGGGGGAGGCCTATGTCCAACAGTGGACTTCTTATGGCTGAGATGATGATGATGATGATAAAAAAATAAAATCTTAATTAGGTGGAAAAACAAGTGGAAAATTAACACCATAAAACCTCATTTAAAATTTTTGTTTTCTTTTAAATTATCTACAACATAGTTCCCGGCAGCTTAGTGGTGAGACCGTCTGACTTGCGATCCGCAGGTCCTGAGTTCGAATCCCACGGCACGCACCTCTGACTTTTCGAAGTTATGTGCGTATTGTTGATTGCCGCCAACTTCAAACGGTGAAGGAAAACATCGTGAGGAAACCTACATGTCTGAGAGTTCTCAATGATCTTGAAGATGTGTGAAGTCTGCCAACCCGCACTTGGCCTGCGTGGCAGACTATGGCCTAACCCTTCTCACAATGAGAAGATGGCCCGTTCCCAGCAGTGGGACAGTTTGTACAAACAGGGCTGATAAAAAAAAAAAAAAAAAAAAAAAAAATCTACAACATCTTTATTTTACTATGCTTACAAAGTAATAAAACCTAAAAAGACCTTAATTTGAGTGATGCTCATGCTGTACCCGGGTAAAGTGCAAAAGGATCAAGAAAAAGAATACGAAGCAATCTACCAGGAATGTGGCCTCCGGCAAAAAGTAAAACGCCACCTTTTAACGGACATTTCACTGAATTCTGTCAAGACACCTAATAAGGATTTTAATGTATTTAATCTTACATATATAACGTAACAGCATCTCAATTTCAGCAATGCAGAATATCTTGAAAATACTTATGTATCTCTCAGCACCTGACTACTTATTACTACAAGTACAGAAGATTTACTCAGCAAACATATTTAATATCTATTCTGGCGCGAGGTAATGTATAGTGTCCGGTCCAGCTGGTATGTACCTATTTGTAACATTATACCTATTTATTTATTTTTGTAATATATAGTACACGTTTATGTCTGAACAGCAAAGTGCAGCTGACCCAGTGTAGAACAACTGCCCCAAGCACCCCCTCTGCCTTAAATACGTCACAGTGCGTTAGCTTTTGTTAAATGAGGGACGGATTAGATACAGAGTTCATTTATAAGCGCTCCGCGGAGCCGGAGCCGGGAAGTGGAGAATATTGTTGCTAACTGAGGTAATTTTGTTTGGGAAATTTTTAGGATTTGTGTTTTGAATTATGTAAAGTTCATGCCATTTTTAATAGATTAGAGCAGTTATTTGGACTGGCCGTCTTTATTTTGACTTCATCTCTGCGTTGAACGTCCACAATCTCAGGTTATGGACACGGCCAAAAGTCATTCCCACATTTTTCTTGGCTGGGAATCTCAGCCACAGACTGACGCGCAGATACACAGATACACGTCAAATTTATAACACCACTATTTTTGGGTCGGGGGTTAAAAAGGAACATTATTGAGCAATTAGTTTGAAAAAAATTACAACCGCATTGAGAACCTCCTCCTTTTTGAAGTCGGTTAAAAATATAAATAAAGTTGCAGGAAACAGCAAAATAATGTCTACAATATTTACATACCGGAAATCCTGCTCCATTCAAATCGAAAATGAAAAATGTCAACTCGCATCTCTGTTTTAATATCTAGAAACTGGGACAATAGTTATTTTTGTATGACTTACCGAGCGTTGACTGTTTTATTATTTTGTCATGTCATCGACACCGCTGTAGGTGAGATTTGGAGTATTTCTGTGCCTTTTTTAACCGACTTCAAAAAAGGAGGAAGTTATCAATTCGTAGCGTATATATGTTTTTTTATGTATTTGATTTACTCCGTGAATTACTCCGTCATTTGAGAACCAATTTTTGTGTTTCCTAAATTGGTGTATAGAGAAAGCTCCCAAGTTGGTCCCATAATTATTTTGTGAACATCGATTTATTACTTTTTAAATAATCTCAAAAAATTAAAATATTATCACTGTATTCCTGAGTGAAGTGCGTCAGATTTTAGAATCACAGAGTTCCACCTACACGATTTTCTTTGCAAAAGTGTCAAATATTAAGGATTATCGTCTAAACATCTGCACATTTTCTAATCTACGAAGACGAGCATTTGACATTCAATGACAAATCGCACTCTTAACAAAACAAAAAAAGAGCGTGTGAAGAGAGGTCTCTTTAAAAAGTTTACAATCGTGAAGGATTTAGTAAAAGTAAAACATTTTTACTCCTCATCCAATGTGTATAAGGTGAAAATAGAGTTCCTTTCTAATACTACAAGTATCGAAGTAGCGTACTTCGAAGTCGGTTGTTTCAGTTTCTTAAACTATAAAATTATTGTTATGGAAATATTAATTACTACCGTCTAGTAATTACAAACTGAAACCAAAGCACTTTGTTCGAATTTTTGGAACATAAACGATGTAGAATTGTACCGTATTGTAAGTATAGATTTTATGAAAAGGCATCTTCAAATCAAATCTTTAAAAGCATTGGAGCGCGAAATGGATCGACTTGAGATGGGAATGGCAAGGGCGAGCGCACACGAAAACTTCACACATAAATCTGGCGCGTGACTCGAGTGCTGGGCCGAGGAAGACCTTCCTATCATGTACGCACGCACTTATAGATCATGATCTCCATACTTATGTAGGCTTGGCTTTGATGAGCAAGCAAGGATCTCTGAACCTTCACTTTATGACGATTTACATATATGTATTTAATTAACAAAATTTGAAGGAAAGATTAGGAAGACCAGCCACAAGATGGATAGATGACATCGTATAAGTAGCGGGAAGACGCTGAATGCAAGCCGCTTCCAGTCGGTCTTTGCGAAAAAGCGCATTTTTTATTTTACTTATCGTGGCAAAATCAAATCGGATTTTCTATATAGAAACATACATACATTAAAAAACGTAACCCTCTTTCTTGCGCAGTCGGTTATAAAAGTCAAACTGGATTGTCAGTTTGACAGTGTATTTTCATATTGGGTAGTCGATATAGGCGAATTATTTATTATTTATTTTGCAAGTGCAAGGTTTCGGTCAACCTTGCACTTGCAAAATAAATATTACTCTTTTTTGTTTCTCTCCTCTGTAGGTACTTAATTAGACTCGGGCGATTGACGCATTTACCATTTCAAGTGTTGTTTTTTTTGTTGTTAAAAAAGTTTTTTTTAATGGTAGATAATTTTACCGGTCTTGGTTTAAAACTTAAATTTATATCACGCGAAAAAATCCGTTAAAAGAGCCAAAAGTTGTTTTATCTTATTTCGGATGTAAACCTCCCAATGATATAAATTACCCACAATGTATTCACAAGTCCATCTCCACAGCGACACTTAGCCGTGATAAAATCTTACTTTTCATAAAGTTAAAGTAGTGTTGCCACATAAGGCGGGTTGGGATTCTGCCAACTCGTAGAGGGTCTAAATCTAGGATTATTGCTATTAGTATGAGAGATGGCAAGCTGGAAGCTGGAGAGGTTTTCAAAACCGTTTTGGATTTCCGTAGGTTTTAATACGTCTGTGAAATACGCAATTGTATATTTCTATTGAACTATGGTTGAATCGCGATGTACAAACATTTGATCTGTTTTAATTGACTGACTAAAATTAGTAATTTCATCCTTTAATGGTACCCGATATACGTAACCCTAAAAAATATCTATATATAGCGTCGCTTTCCATTATTCGAGTGGTCAAACGTAGATCTATTCGATACAAAAAAAACTTACGTTATGGTTTTACTATTTCTATTCGAATTTACAGTAAAACTTTCTATAGACTGAGCACCATAGAAAACCTGTAAAACATTGGAAAGGTTGCCATAAAACTGCATTTGCAGGCGAGTGAATCGAATCCATTTAAAAGAATAACTTTCAAGTAGTAAAGTTGGATCTGGAAGTCCGCTTTATCTTGCAACACTGTGTCACTATACAAATTAAGGAGATTGTGAAATGTCGCTGGTGCGGCGCAGCGGCGGACTTTTCAAAACAATAGCAGAAAGTTTACATTTTTAACGACTTTTTGTATAAGATATACACAATTTTCATGAGAAAGGTTCTTATTTTTTTCCCGACTGCAGAAGGAGGGCGTGTAAAAAATTTTGGTAACGAAAGGTTATGGTTTTCGAGTGTATGTTTCTATATTCCTTCCTACAGTATAAAAGGCTTGACCGATTTTGATGTGCGAGATGTCGTTAGATTTGTATTCACTATTTTCCAACGAACTTTTTTATGATAAATAAGTGATTTTACTAGAATTATTCAAAAAAATGCGCATTAACAGATTTTACGCACACTTTCTCTCAAAAACGTACACTCAACTGCATAAGCAGTTGGCAAGTGTAACGAAATCGTAAGTTAGACTGCAAAATCCGATTTTCTGTAGTCAGGTATTTTGTTTTTCTTTTAATATAGATGCTTATAAATGTATATATTATTATTTTTTAACTCGGCATACTTCTGATGTTTGCGACGGTGTGGCCGAGGATGAAGCTCGTCGATCTAAAAGATATCTATTCTGGTAACCTTGGAACTTCCGTCATTGTAACTCCTAGGAAACGGACAAAGCGGCAAAGAATTCATATTTGTGTCACACATAAAGACAGGAGACTGCAATGAGATTTACAATTACTTCTAATAGACTATTGTCAAAATTAGATGTAAATAATCATTATTAATAAGGGAGAAGACGCTGGTTCCCGAAATACAGTGTTAAACTAGTTTGGGAACCAGAGGCTTCAAGATCATGTATTCTCTTTTTAACTTTGTAACAAATAAATTATTTGATTGATTGATTGATTTTATACTATAGAGAGGTTGTACTCATTGAATATGAAGAAAAAACATGGCGAATCTCAGTTCTCAGCACTTTCAAGGATAAGACACAATCCTTAAGGCCTTCTATTATCTTGGCTTTATATATATATATCGGTGTTGCACTTTCTAAACACACAGGGTGGCATTGTCACTGTTCACAAGTTACGTCTAACAGCGTTGCCCGACGAGTTGCGACTGAAGACAAATCGGGCCATTACCTTACTTGAGAGTTGCCACGCAAAGCTGGGGAAAACGTATCTACGTATAATATATCATTAGGAGACTGTGGTGACTGAGCTGATTAACTAAAGTACCACTCTGGCTTCACAGCACCTTGCTTACGAGGACAAATAAGGTGACTTCTACGCGAAATGCATATAGGTCTAAAATTTACCCAGTAACTAGCCAGACACACTCTGTAGCTTAGGTATAATGCTACAAGTAGATAGGAGCTGCCGGCTCGGCCGGACCCTTTAGTTCTTGCCGTCAAAAGAGATAAGAGCCACACGATAGAACGAGATGTACTCTATAAGTATCTGTAAGTTAATATAAGAGTAGACACGTGGCTGTCGTTGCCGCTTCCAATCGGTCTTTTTGGAAATCCATGGGGGAGGCCTATGTCCAGCAGTGGACTTCTTATGGCTGAGATGATGATGATGATGATGTCGTACAATCTGGCTTGCGCTTTATTGCGTTGTAGCAAGACTCACTGTTTAAGGTCGAGATTAAAGCGCGCAGCTATCTCTCTCGCACATCACAACGTTTTTAAACATATAAAATCATTGAATAGGGATATTAGAAAAGTGAGAGATAAATTTGTTTATTTGAAAAGGAGAAACATTTAAAAAAAGTTTTAATCAGATATTTATACTGGCGACGGAATTAGAAAAAAATCATATATTTTCTTATACCTCAGCCAATTGAAAAGATATCGAAGAAAAACTGGTTTTAAATATTTCTCCTGTCTAAATAAACAAATTCATCTCTAACTTTTCTAATATCCCTATTCAATGATTTTATATGTTTAAAAAGGTTGAGATGCGCGAGAGATATTATATCACAGTAAAGTATTATTGTAGTTTGATAAACTGAGGTCTTTGCATGGAAGGTGTGCCCTCTAGTCTCTTAGTAAACACGTATAATTAAAAGAATTATACGTGTTTACTAAGTGGATGTTCTATACATTTATAACTAAGTATTTTGTGCTTGGTAGTTTCCATGCAAAGACCTGTTTATCAAACTACAATAATACTTTACTGTGATATAATATAGTCCATTGCTTAGTAAGTACTATGGTAGCTGTAACTTGACACCAATATAACCAACAACAAAGCTTCCAACACAAACGGCTTCCGAATAAGACAAATATTAATATCAGTATGAGTTAATACCAACTGAGAGTAAATTATTTCCTAGATATGGCGACGGGAGTGATATATGGGCGGCGTACGCGACTGATATATTACCTTGTCTCGTCTGCACACGCCTTTATTTTATTATCTGTTATATCAATGAGTAAGCAATGATTAGGATGTTATGTCTAATATTATAAATAAATAAATAAATAAAAGACGTGTGGCACTCGGAGACTGCCGCGGTAAAGCTATTGCATAGCATTTTTTATCAACTTATGTAATTATAATTATTTATTTATTTTATATATGCAGTATTCCTAACACCCCCCACTCCGACCGGCACAGCGGTGATACTTTTTAGTTTTTAGTTTTGCCATCTATCGATGAATAGCAGAACTTTTAATGACTTTTGGAAATATCACGCTTGTCTCTTTAGTTCTGCAAATCGCCTCTAGGTGACATTGGTTGTATCGGCGTTACTGCGTTAGGTTATTTTCGTTACGGAATTTCTGGATTCGGTCTCCACGCTCAAGGCCCGCGATAGAAGCTATGCAATAGCTTAATAAATATTTGTGGACATTTCACACAACACCATCTAGCCCGAACTAAGCAAAGCTACTATGGCTGATACTGAAAACTTTTGAATACTTATTTATACTAAAATTAAATAAAATAACTTTATTTTATCGACTAACTTATTCATCATAAAACGATGACACTTTATACCCGACTGCGTAAGAAGGAGGGTTATGTTTTTCGAGCGTATGTATGTTTGTATGTACATATGTCAGTATGTATGTATGTATGTTTCTATATGATCACCTACAGCCTAAACAGCTTGACCGATTTTGATGTGCGAGGTGTCGTTAGATTCGTCTACACTCCCTGAGTGTCATAGGCAAACTTTTTGTAATAATAACATGTCTCGCAAAAATAAAAATAAATGCTTTTTTTTGCAACGAACTTTTTCGTAATAAACAAGTGATTATATTCGATTTATTCTAAACAATGCGCATTTATATTCTTTTACAGCGATTTGACGCATACTTTCTCACAAAAAAACTTATACTCAACAGCGTATCAAGCGTAACGAAATCGTCAATTAGACTGCTTTTCTGCAGTCTGATATTTAGTTGTTCATTTAATTAACTTATTCCGAAGAATATTTACAACTTAAAAATAAACATACCTATAGTACATAAAAAATAAAATAAGTAATAATAATACAAAACCACTATAATTAATACTTGTTCCGTGAACTTCTGTTTATGTTCTAAAATCAATAGACTATTTGAACACAACTCCCTGGAGATTCTCACCGATTCTCCCAAACAGCTTCTTCGAAACGTTTACAAGTGAAGGCGAACTTTGGTAGTGAGTTTAATAGCCAATGCGGATGGCGTCACTGTACAACAGATGTGCCGGAACTTCGCGACTCGGACCCAAAAACTGCACTTCCGAAGTGGAAGCGAAGTCACTCTGACTTCGCACGGACGGCACATGGTGTTTAGAAAGATACAAGTTTAGTGATTTGACATGTAGACTTCTTTAAAAAAAACCGTAGATATTTATTTTTATTTGAAAATATTGCTTAGTTTTTTTTCAACCGACTTCCAAAAAGGAGGTGGTTATCAATTCGACTGTATTTTTTGTTGTTTTTTTTTTTTATGTTTGTTTCTTCATAAGTTTCGACTGGGTGAACCGATTATGATGATTCTTTTTTTATTGAAAGCTGGTGCTTCCCGTGTGGTTCCATTTCAATTTGGTCTAGTTCTGACAATGTCATCCATGAGAAGTCAGTTGCTTCAGTTTTTTAAACTATAATAATTTTTTACCTTATTGAGTTTAGTTATAATATTAGTACTAGATAATACTAAATACCAGTGTTGTATTATATTTTTCAGTTATTTTGTCATAAAAACCAAAATACTTAACCGATTTTCATAAAATGTCTATTGGAATATAATTTCAAATCGGTCCAGGAGTCTTCGAGTTATCGGAGAACATACATAAATTAAAAAAAAAAGATTCCGACGAATTGAGAACCTCCTCCTTTTTGGAAGTCGGTTAAAAAGGGATTAAATCATACCAAATATTCTAAATATTATATCTAAAATAGATTCCTCTTCACGTATATAGCCTATACACGTTGCGCGCCGAACCGTATCTTGTCCGTGAATAGCCCATTTTAGTTGCTTTTTACAAAACCCACTCCTTGAATCCCTTTTCTCTCATTCAAGGCGAGAAAATTTCTATAGGGGAAAATAATTTCTATTTGGCAAGGCTTTGTGGCGATCTGAATAGAACACTTTACGGATCAGCGTGGAGGTATTTTGGGATGGCCGGCTAAAGATTGATATTATTTGGTTAGTTTTGGAAATTTCAGAGTTGTATTTGTATGAACAGGTGGTAAACTTAGGACTTGTATCTTTGAGTATATAATAAATATCTATATTAAAAGAAAAAATACCCGTCTGCAGAAAAGCAGTGCTTGCAGTCTTCGCAACTTTCGTTAACGATTTTGTTACGCTGTTGAGTGTACGTTTTTTGTTATAAAGTATGTGTAAAATCGCCGTAAAAGATTATAAATGCGCATTCTGTAGAAAAAAAATATAACAAAATCACCCTCCTTCTTACGCAATCGGTCGAACCGTTGAGGCTGTAGACGATCTTATAGAAATATACATACATACATTCGAAAAACACAACCCTCCTTCTTACGCAGTCGGGTAAAAATAGAGACGCCCATACGAGGTTTATCGCACAAATATTATTTTTTCGATACATTTAGTTCGCGGTGAAAAACAATCATTTAGGTTTCATATTGGCCAAGTCAATGACATGACACAATGACATCCAGGTTAATTTCTTAACTGAACAAATTCTCCATGATACATATTAGTATTTTAGCTTTCACTCTCATTATATCACAGAACAGATGAAATAACTGTGAATATTGGTAGGTGCTTAGAGGGTTTCCTTAGGGAAACTAACAGTATTTATATTCAAATGCAAGTGTCGAGTTTGAACTGATGACAGTGTAGTCGATTTATCGAAATATTTCCATGCGTTAGGAAAGAACATGTAAAATGTGAATCAGGATGAATCGAAAACGGAATTGAATAGCCGACATTAATAACGTTCCCTGTTTATTTTAGTATTTTGTAATATTCATCTCACAATGAGAAGATGGCCCGCGCCCAGCAGTGGGACAGTTTGTACAAACAGGGCTGATAAAAGAAATAGTCTATGATACGTTTCTTTTTTGTTTATAGGTCTGGTTTCGTGAAATAAAAGGATTTTTGATTCTGCAGTTTTTTGGATAATAAATTAAAATATGTACAGATATAAACATTTTGGAGGGACCCCTTGAAATATGTGTATTATATTATAAATCTATATTATAATACAAACATAGTAAACATAAATGATTTTTTTTATTTTGCTATGATAAACAATTATTTATCATTGGAATGAATTAACCTTTAATGGATTTAACGCGAATATATTACATAAATAAAAAATACATATATAAATATGAATATAATTTGAAAACATTTTGAACACTGCAGTGTCAGATTGGTAACACGTGTCTCTTTTTAATTATTTTTTTAAATATACGAGATGAATCCATAAAAAATATTGAATTCTAATATTTCCAAATTTGTTGGATATCGCGAGCAAGATAGAAACCTACCAACAGTTTTACGTAAATTTCCCGCCACTTTCAATTCTAAGTATCATGCCAAAATACAACCCACTCACGGGACGTTCTTTTCAAATTCAAAATACATCATAGAGGTAAATGTAAAATTCCAGAGCAGCTCTGCATAAAGGTGTCGGGGTAAGCGAGATTCCCAAAGGGAACCGCTGGAGATTCCCAAAGGGAACCGCTGGGGACGGAGCCTGGAAACGTTTCAAATATAAAAATGGCGGATATGTTATTCCGAAGCTCACTTTGATATGTATTATGCTGGTATGATTTGAAATTGATATTTTTAAAGTTGTGAAATGTTAGAAATTTTAATATTTTCCGTGAGCTCTTATTATGTATTTTTCATCTAGTTTCCATAGTAATTTTTGGGGGGAAATACCATACTTATCAATAAAATTACAGTTTTAAAAACTGAAACAACCAACATCAGAATACGTAATCCGTTTACTTGGATGCAATTTTTTCAGTTATTTTGTTATAAGACCAAATCAATAAAAAAGTCCAAATCAACCAAAGTACTGAACCGATTTTGATAAAATGTATATGGGACCATCTCTGAGGTATTTACCTACAGCAAAATAATTTACAATCCATAATTTGCGGAGTATTCACTGAACAAACATAAAGAACATACAGTCTAATTGAGAACCTCCTTCTTTTTAGTAGGCGGTTAATAATATCATCTCTTCAGCCAGTCCATGTTATTCATATAATGCTGCAAAATGCTAAATACGTTATAGTGTTTAACCTTTCATAAAAAGTAAAAAAAATCTAACACACCAAGCACCTAACTTGGCGCTGTAAACGCTCGAGCGAACAGAAATACAGGTTGTTACAAAAACAACGATTCCGCATATTAACTACCATACAGGGTGTCGTCAAAGCCGTGTCGAACAAAGCACCTGCATTCGCTAATGAACATTGCTCGGGTTACCACAGGGCTAGTTAGAAAATGGGACAAGAGATATTTCGCTTATAAATTTTATCACATACACACTTTACCAGCGATTGCGTTTGAGTAAACAATTATTTATATTGAAAGAAAAACAAAATAGTCGACTGCAAAAAAGCTGTTTTTGCAGCTTTCGTTACGCTTGATACGATGTTGAGTGTACGTTTTTTGTGAGAAAGTATGCGTAAAATCGCTGTAAAAAATTATAAATGCGCATTCTTTAGAATATGTCTAATAAAATCACTTTGCGAGAAAGTTCGTTGGAGGTCACGAAAAAATGTATTTTTTTGACGTGATAACGTCTTATAAATCGATGAACGCCGGAAAGTGTCACGTTCCGCCTGAGCCGAGCGTGCAAGGGAGAGCGCGGAACAAGCGATAGAGAGGCACGATATCGGCCTAAGCGATCGGCTTGTGACGCATCGTTATCACGTAAAATTATCGTCCGTAAACCGACTTTACAGACAACCATTTTTTTTATGTTTGGGTAAAATGATTTTTTTTTATTACAAAAAATACAGCCAATGACACTCAGGGAGTGAAGACGAATTCAACGACACCTCGTACATCAAAATCGGTCAAGCCATTTTAGCTGTTAGAGCTGTGATACATACATACATACATGCGTGTCGGTTTTTCACTTTCTTTATTTTAGTTCGCCAAATTTTCTTGCGCATACAAAGTCGCGTGTAACGGCTAGCATAAATAACTATCATACCATTGAGTTATTATCTTGCTAAATTATATTTCCTGTATAATTCCTCGTACATCCCTCATAGCTCTTTCCTCGAATCTCTAACTATTAGAGATAAATCAACTGTAATAGTTATAGTTTTCTGAGTTATCATAGCTTATATATTGTTAGGGTTCCGTGTAGTTACTACGGTCAACTCATATAAATTCGTCGTGTCTATTTGTCTGTCCATTCGTAAGAGACAGCCGTTTTATTACCTACTTCAAATAGAAGGTGTTTGTTGCCGCATAACTCCGTCGTTTATTAACCGATTTGAAAGATTCTTTTTTTTACCGACACCAAAAAAGGAGGTTATCGATTCGACCTATTTGTATACATACACACAGGTCGAATCGATAACCTCCTTTTTTTATACAAACTTACTTTTTTGTACGTTGATAGTGTGCGTGCTAGCGAAGAACTGTCCATGATTTGTAGACCGAACGTATCATATGAATTTTTAAGGACTAATTCTACAAATGGCAGATTCAACAAATGGTTTCGCCAAATCTTAGAATTTTCATGAGTGAATAAATATCTAGACCGACGAACTCCATTCTCGGCTAACATCAGGCGAGTTGGTGGTCAATCGTACCTTTATCTAATGTAAAAAAAATTACTAAATCAACAAATGCCTACTTCTCAAAATGGGTGATAAAAAATCGGGCTTACTATTAGATTAAGAATTTTCAACATTTTCAAGAATTTTCAATTTTTAATATTAAAAAAAATGGGGCAAGTGCGAGTCGGAGTCGCGCACGAAGGGTTCCATTATCTATAAAAACGGCAAAAAAATCACGGTTGTTGTATGGAAGCCCCCCTTAAATATTTATTTTATTTTAATTTATTATTTATTTTAAAGTGAATAATATAACTCAATATTCTGAGAATATTTAAAGCATCTACCTGTTGCCGTTATCAATATCAAGCAAAAACGACCAAAAAAATCACGTTTGTTGTATGGGAGCCCCCTTAAATATTTATTTTAATCTATTTTTTTTTTGTATTTTTTGTTATAGCGGCAACAGAAATACATCATATGTGATAATTTCAACTGTCTAACTATCACGGTTCACGAGATACAACCTGGTGACAGACGGACGGACGGACGGACAGGCAGCGGAGTCTCAGTAATAGGGTCTTGTTTTTACCCTTTGGGTACGGAACTCTATAAATAAGTGTTATCTTGCGATAAAGTAATATGTAAAAAGGCAGGAAATTTACACATTTGTTTTTGTGTTACCCATTTTGAGTCAATTAGGCATTTGTAGATTAGTAATAAGTAAAATTATCCATTTAAATTGATCCTTTTAACCTGTCAAATGTCTTCAGTCATCAAACTGACTCGTTCATACGTCATTTCGAGAATTGGTCATTCCGCGCCTAAACCGAAACTATGGTTACAATCTTGCAGTTTCAGTTCACACGGAGCGAAGCTGTCAACGCGCGTGCAGGGTGTTAGTTTTCCTAGGAATGTTTCCAATTTGCCGAACTATTTCCTGGAAGAGGGGAGGGGATGGGGCTGTTTTACAAAAGGTCGCGCTCTGAAGTTTTCATTCAGTGTTGCCAGGTTTTCAATAGAACTATGAATTGTTATGAAATGACAACAGAATGTTTTAAAACCGCATGTAATACGTTATACTTAAATCGTTGAGTACGGAGTTTTGGCATTATAATGAGAAGTAGATGGTAATGTGCCGACTTTCTGCTAGTCCTGTAGTGGAATGGGAAGAGTGGAATAAGGTCGTAAAGCTGTTGAGTACCCGAAACAATCCTATAAAATATAAGAAAAAAGAAAGAAAGAAAGATTAGATTCTTCACATCAAAATGCAGTCTAATTATGGAACCTCCTCGTTTGAAGTATATTTAAAAGGAAAAGTTTGATGAGGCAAGTAGCACAGACAGCTATGCTATACAAACAGCCAGTTCTAATGAACTCCTGAAAGTGAAATGTCATTCTCATCGTGGAATCTTTACTTAACCACGCGTCAGCGGACGCCACTTGGGGAGAGACGTCATATACTTTATACAGCAGTAGCTAAGCTTTTGGCATCAAAGATAATAGCATCCATACTGAACGGACACGCTCCGCCTCCCGCTAATCTCATGTTCCTCACCCGTTCCCCGCGCTCGCCCGGCGTTTGTCGGAGTATGGAGAGTCGGTTGTGATTCGGGACAAGATTTGTACTGTTTCATATTTACTGACAGTACAAATACTTGACAGTAAATCCTTAAGTGTAGAAACAAAAAAAAATTGTTTGTGAGAGTTATTTTTATAGTTATATAGTTTTGATATATATGCGACATAAATGGCCGTATTTTCGATCGTGTTGACATAAAAGTCCATCACGTATTTGACGTTGGTTTCAATTTTGTTACCTTTGATTTTTCAACCAACTTCCAAAAAGGAGGAAGTAATCAATTCGACTGTATTTTTCTTTTTTTAGTTCTGACAATAGCATCCATGAGAAGTTGGTTGCTTCAGTTTTTTTTACTATAATTATTCTTGAATTGATTGGACACACACAACGAAGCAATTTTTAAGGATATCAGTTGAACGGGACCTTAAAAACAACATGTTTGAAAGAATTTACATGATATCTAACGTACTGTTTTCCACGGTAAGAAAGACAAACAGTAGGCCTTTTCGCCACTAATGGAGCTTTTTATTTGTTCTTGGACGCCTTGCCAATGATTTAACTGGCAAGTTCGCTGCCAGCATAACGTGATACTCTTTCATTAACTAGGTACTGTTCTAGAAAACTGTTATATGCCTCGACGAATCTACATTAGTTATACATACATACAGTTTGCGAGCTGAGCAACATCTTGAGCCATCGTGCACTCTCTTTTGTTTTTGTTGAAAACATACGAGAGGGCATGATGGCGAACATAGCTCAAGTTTTTTTTTAACGCAAGATAGATCTACGATTGACCACCATGTCGCCTGATGCTAAGCAACGGTGTGGCCGAAGATGGAGCTCATCGATCTAGAAGATATCTATTCACGCTAGCTTTGATAATTCCGTTGTTTATTTGCCGCTACGTATATGCTTTTAAAACAAAATAGAGAATTTTGATTTCGGTGTTTCAGTTTTTTATACTATAATTACTTTTAACATTAGCTACAAAACCCTACCATATGCGTGTCTCGAAACGGTCTTGGCCACTAATTTAACCACAATTATAGATTAGATTCTCGGAATCCATAAATTGATGCAAAATTACGTAATATTGCTCGGGTGACCAGCTACCTCTCGCGTGCTTGTCTGTTGCCAAGTTCTTCATTATGATCTCCAGCACCACCGGTTCTTGAGAGCCATTTCTTATTACATGCTAAGCCTGTGCTAAAATGATAAACGGTTAATCGCTTTTTCGTAAAATATAAATTTATTTGATGTACAGAATAACTACTTGTTATATTTATAATTATGATAAGTAAATCACTGATAAGTTTATAAATCTAGATACAAAGGAAATAAAATGGAAAATTAGTAGACGCTTTCATCTTTATTGGATATTAAATAATACATCGTCTTTATTGGATATTAATAATACATTGTTATAAATAATACATCGTCGTACACAGTCGACCAGCCACAAGTTGGATATACGACCTTTATACAGGTGGCAGAAAGATGCTGGTTGCAGAGCGCGCGATAACTTAGCTTTTTGGAAATCCCAACCTCGCAACCCAAAATTCCTCCAAAACTCCAAATCCCAAAATCGCATAGGCTGGGATTTCCAACTGGGACCCCTAAATAAGCTAGGATTTCAAAAAAGTCAAAGCCTAAGTCGAGTGGCTGCGATGATGCTAATGAAGATTAATCTAAAGATCTCTTAATCACATTTCAAAAGTTTAAATAAACAAACGTGGCCCAGATCTGTAAAGTCGACAATTCTGTTGTTGTTTCCATCAAACAGTTCGCCAATTCTTGTTATAATCAGAAATCTTGTTCAATTAACGCGTCTACTCACAAATTCACTTCGAAAGTTGCGAAGTTTGTCCTCGGAGAATAGGGCTGTCTTTAGTTAGATAGCGGTATAAGTAAGTTCGTATAAGTGGCCAGCCCTAGTGTCAGAGTTATTAAGCCGCCGAAAAGTGCCATCCGAACCAAGGTAGCGGTATTAATATGTTTGTTATACCGGTATTATCAAATTTTTAAATTGCTTTTTTCAGATAAGTATCTGAGAATACAATGCGAAGTCTATTAAATAAAACGTCATTTTGCGGAAATTAATCTTCTAATTTAAATGTTATCTAAATTAACATTATTGAAGCAGAAATAAACTACATGTTCAAGTCAGTATAGTATATTGTGTCAACCAAAACATCGGAAATTTATTCTTTCTACGTCAATGAGAAGTATGACTTATTTAGTTTTTTTATATAGCAATTTATGGATCGCTATAGTTAGGATGATTGTAATATGAAGAAGTACCACATGTTTTTTTTTTGCTGAGGCTGCATTCATTGTACCCAACCTGTTTGTTCTCACCTGTCCAGGTTCTCTCTGTCACAATCCGCATGGATCCGCAGTCAATTTAGCATTTCCACGTGGGCATCAGGCAATCGCTGCCGCATGAAAATTCTGAAATATCCTTATATTACAAATCCAATGACTATCATTGGATTTGGAAGACGAGTCACAAGAAAACACGATCTAGAAAAACGGCAGCTGTTTCTTGAAATATTACGGAATTATCGACGATAGAGTGGAAGCTGTGGTATAGAGAAGGCGATAGGTAAAATGATTATAATATGTACATTAGTATTAATCATTGTTCAAACATTTTTATTTTCCACAATTGATCAGCACAATATGACATAAGGATTTCTTAACATGAATTAATCTGTTTTAGACCGCCACGCCAACTTGACTGTAGGAAAACAATATTGTGGTCGAAGATAAGGTTTAAAGAACTTTATTATCAACAAAGACAATTTGTCACTTACGTGATAACATAGTTTAAAATATAATGTGTGTTCGTAGTCGCATTCATAAAATTAAAATATTCCCTAATTTATTAATTTATTAATATTCCCCAAAATATTCATATTTATATATTAAAATATTAATGAAGATAAAGCACGCAGACTTACAATATAAGAAAATAATTGATAAATTAATAACTAGTATTTGATAAATTTATAAGTTATGATGCTTATTATACCGTAATTGAATAAATACCGTTTACCGTTATAATTGAATGTTCAGTCCTTATTTCCCGCCCATTTTCCGGCTAAAGTTCCGTGTATTTGGCACGTCGGTGACAGCATTAATTGAAGCCCGATACGTTATCGGAGCCCTAGGCCGCCGCCGTCTGTCTGATCGCTTCAAGTAGACAATTTACGACGCGATCGGGTCGAATAAATTCTTACTTTTATTTTTGTTCGTTGTGTATCCCATTTGCAGAAAGGTTGTAGTTTTTAGGGTTTACGTATTTGTAAGATTTCAGAGTTGGTTCTTTTAAAAGTTAGTTTATATGATGAAAGATTTCACTTGAACCCCCCTACGTCGGCCCCCCTAAGTCTTCCAATGAATGACTACTTTCTATAATGAACCTAAAATAGAGTCAGACAGAACATGTGGCTACTGGCTGGATTTGAGAACCTCCTTTTTGAAGTCGGTTAAAATATTTATACTAGGTCCTTGTAAATGCAATCGCTGAATTAAAATTTCCAACATGCAAAATGAAATGTGAAAGTTGTAAAGCTAAATTCAAGTAACCCAATTTTCTGTTTACGAAAGATTTTAATGTATAGCAAGTCTGAATAGGGGAGTTTGAAAGGCCCCTCAGATGCAAAGAACTTCTCTCCGGACTCCAGTGCAGCTTCAAAAGACTGCGAAAAGACTAGTCAGATGAATATTTATTACTTTCTTGCTGCTTTGCTGCTTTCAACCGACTGTTTAATAGGCGGGTATGTTTTTCGGGTATGTGGAAACGTGAATGTGTTTTTGGAGTATGTGTGAATGTGTGTATTTTTCAGATTCTATAGTAATGTAAGTAAGTATGTATATGTAGCCTAAACGACTTGACCGATGTTAATATGCGAGGTGTTGCTAGATTTACTTATCAGTCAGTATATTGCTTTTCTCCTAATAATATTATTAGTTACAGAGTTCATATTTACTCACTAGATATAGAGAAATATATAAAGGGACATGAGAGGCGTCCTCCTTATCATCAGCTTCCATACTTGGCTACAGGCAGACGTGGGTAATCGGGCGAGGAGAATAAAAACGCAACGTTGAGTTATGCGCTATAATGTTTAAGCAAATTACAATGATCGGCACGATATAAGTCTTTGATTAAATTGTCCAATAGCTAAGTACACTAAAATCAATTAACACTCCACCGAACACGTAGCACAAGTCGCGATGCGAACCGATTGCCGTCTAGGGATGTAATGGCGGCCGCCGGTCCCCGCCGCTGTCCTAGCGCTCGGTGTTGCGTCAGAGTGAACAACAATGACATTTTAATTCGTTCGTTCATTCATTGCTGTTCACTCTCAATGATCCGTTAAATTCATTCATTCATTCATTGCTGTTCACTCTCAATGATCGAACGCGCCGTCACGGCCATTCTGACATGCGCACGTCCTCGTGCGCTCCTCGCCTCTGCTTCGCTTGATGTTCAGTTTGTCAGTAAAGAAAGAAAAGAAACCACTTGGATTATCACATTCACTACGCTCGTCCTATCCTGACGTATACACACACACACACACAGTACCCGTATAGTTCCAGGTGCGAATGCATACACCCATCATTTGCCCTCTTGCAAATTAACCTAGCTCGAGGCGACCAAGACTCGTCATCTCCTATGGCGACTTGGACCGGACGGCCTCGCGGCTTTGATGATATACCCATCATTTGCCCTCATGCAAATGAAACTAGCTTGAGGGGTCCCTTCGACCAAGACTCGTCATCTCGTATGGCGACTTGGACCGGACGGCCTCGCAGCTGAACCAGCAGCTCATCATCTCAAATGATAGCTGCAACTACCTAACACGCAACCAAACAAACAGTTTGACAGACATACGCGTCGTGACTAACTTACATTTGAGAAATCTTCATTATCTGACGCTGAAAGGGTAGCGGAGCTGGCGGTCGCAGTGTATGTGCTAGAGACCGATATCGTATCACAATCATCATCTGAAGATACCGCTTCATCTATGTGACTCTGACCCGCCGTCTCGGCCGCCCCTTCATCATCATATACTTCTAGTAACCCGCTAAGACCTCTAGGCACCAGGCGCAAATTCTCGTGTGCTAATTTATAGGTTCTGTTAGACCCGTTGATATTTTTCTTGCACAGCTAAACGACTGAACCAATTCTTGCACAGCTAAACGACTGAACCAATTCTTGAAATGTAACTATTTTTAACGGAAATGAAAATTAAAAATTGTTATCAATGAGTAACAATCGGGAAACCCTTAGAAAACATTGGCTAAACCAATCATTATCAAATTTGGCACATAGATTCTTTAGGACCTGGAAAAGGACATAAAAGCTATATTTCATCATCATTATCGTATTTCATTAATATGCAGGTTATGCAGCCTCATTACGTCGCTTAACATCAGGCGAGTTGGCGGTCAAGCGGTCAAACCTATTTCTACATTTTAAAAAACTAGTATGTTATAAAATTTTAGTTTTCAGTCGAATTGAAAAAGCGCCGGTTAGTTATTCCGGACCATGGCTAAAAATAAACCCTGGTTCAAAATAACTGTCGGTGCAGTTGATTGCAGAACTTTTCATATAAAGTTTGTATAAAGGCTAAAACTGCGAAGCGGTCAATAATTTTCTGTTATAGGGAGGGCTCCGTAGAAAATTATTTAGAATTTTAGCTTGTAAGTTACATAGTCTTGTTAAAGTAATTAATATGGTATCGCTTAAGTCTATTCTTTTTAAAATGTTTTAATGATAACGCCTTTTTGCCTGACTGCCAAAGGAACGTAATGTTTTACGAGCATTTGTATGTGTGTCTGTGTATGTATGTATGTTTCACTTCAATACATGAGGTCTAATTAGACTCTTTTCGGTTGTGGAAGTGTCATTGAAATAATATACCCTGATATGTTAATGTCGCGTCCGTAAAAAATATAGACATAATGTCATACAGTGGGTATTAAGTGTCACATTTTGCAGTTGGTTTTTTTTTCTTTTAATAATTTAATTATCACGGAAACCAGCATTTTAAAATCTGTTTGAATAACAAATCAAATTGTCTCCTAGGTGCAGTAATTGCATTTTTTTAATGCTATTAACAACTTGTTAATAATTAATAAACATTGTTAATAATTTAGATTAGCTCCCAGAATAAACTGTGATACAAGTGAAATAGAACAAACTCTGCTTTAACGCCTTTTTAAACTATCACGGTAATTCATTATATCACTATTATTATTAACGGGATATTAAATTAACGCGAAATACGGTAAATATCCCGTTAATAATAATAGTGCTTTAAACTCTGCTTTGCATCGTCATTGACATATTTGTTTGACTTTGTTTTGTCATGACGTTTATTTCATTAACGCTACTTAGATCGAGAACCGTTCGTTTTTCGCCTACACACGAAGCACGGATCTCTGAAACCATTTCGAAACCACAATATTTTGTCACAAAAAGAGGCTTGCGTATGGCAACTTCACACAACGTGGTTTTTTTATACTTTTTTCAGCGCGTTTTCCGGATATGAGTATTCTAAATATCATGTACAGTATGGACATTTCAAATGCATTGGCTAAAAACTCATTAGCCCGGTTGTTTTAATAAGGATTAAACGTTTATAGGTTTTTCACGTAGTTATTAACCGACTTCCAAAAAGAAGGTCTCAATTCGACAGTATGTTTTTTTTGTATATTTGTTCAGTGATTACTCTGCCAATTATGAATTGTTTTGTTTATTTTTGTTTGTTAGGTAATAGGTACTTCTGAAGTGGTCCCATATAAATTTTATCAAAACGGTTCAGCACTTTGTTTTTATAACAAAATAACTGAAAAAATATCATCCAAGTAAACGAATTGCGTAAGTTGAAGTTGGTTTTTTCAGTTTTTTTAATTATAATAATTACATGTTTCCTATATTGACTGGCGTCACCGATACGTACGTCAGAACGAGTTTTTCGAGGGTAAGTAATAAGTATGCCACAATAATTAAAATTATATTATTAAATTAAATTATTATAAAGTTTAGTTCATCATCATCATCATCATCTCAGCCATAAGAAGTCCACTGCTGGACATAGGCCTCCCCCATGGATTTCCAAAAAGACTGATTGCGCGCGGCTTGCATCCAGCGTCTTCCCGCCACTTGTATGAGGTCATCTGTCCATCTCGTGGCTGGTCTTCCTACGCTGCGCTTGCCTAAAGTTAAGTAAATTTATCATAATATGTGTAATTCTGTCTTACCTATAACATGTATGTTATTCAAGGCCAATAAATATTCTTATTCTCAAACAGGAGGCTGCTTAGCCGTTGATTGCTGATCAGGCAACATGTTTAGACATGTTAACATTCCTATCTAAATAAAATCAATTATTTTATACATTTAAAAATGTTGTGATGCGAGAGAGAGATAGCTGCGCGCATTGACCCCAACCTTGACACCAGGCGCTTTGGGTCAAGCAAAAGCCTATTTTTACCCGAAGGAGAGTTATGTTTTACAGTCTAAGTGGCTTGATCGATTTTGATGTGCGAAGTCTCGTTAGATTCTTCTTAACTCCCTGAATGTGATAAGCTATATCTTTTTGTAATAATAATAATAATATATTTCACGCAAAAACAGGGTTTTTCGTAACTTCCAACGAACTTTTTCGTAATAAACAAGTGGTTTTACTAGATTTAAAGAATTATAAACAAGAAATATTTAAAGAATGCGGATTTATAATCTGTTACAGTGATTTTACTCATACTTTTCAACAAAAAACTTATACTCAACAGCGTGTCAAGCGTAATGAAACCGTAAGTTACACTGCAAAAACCTCATTTCTGCATTCGGGTATTTTGTTTTTCTTTTAATATTTGTACTTGTTGAATAAAAAAAAACAGTACTTTCACTCCTAGCTCAAAATCAGTTTGCCCTTACTGTCTTCATAGGTCAAACTTCCTTCCCGTGAAACATATTGCAGTTCCCATTAAACATCCCTTCGATCTATCGCAGTTTATTAAAAAGTATCCAACGTTGACATTCTGTTTTGAACGTGAAAAATGTTTGTGAACATAGGACACGGTGGTGCATTCGTTTCTGTGTGTTTTTGGCTGGATAGATGTATGGCTCGTAGGACGTCTGGGGTGACGGACAGTACAGAATATATGTAGCTTAAAAAATGTTTTCGAAACGTGATACAATACACCTCGTGTACATTTTTAATTTATTATTTAGACGCGTGTACATTATTTTTTTATTTATTATGCGGATTGTATTGTGTGATCATACGATCATTTGTGTGAAAAAACATTGAAGTTGAATAGAAAATGGTGAAGATACAGCGATATCATTTTTTCTCCTTTTGCGTATGGTATACACAAAACGAGAAAAAGGTGACGGCAATCGTGTGATTTGTGACCATAGGTGGGCACAGTTAATCCAAAAGTGAACTTCGTTAATCGTTAATTCGTTAGTTAAAAAGTTAACGATAATCGGTAGAGCTTTAAATTCTCGTAAAAGAACAGTTTTGTCAAATTTTGTGGTATCTTGTGGGATGTAATAGCGAGAATTGCTTACTCAAAATGCATCATATTAATATTAGTACCTGGGCGACCGAGCTCCACTCGGATTTTTTATGACTGAAAATACGAGTAAACCCGGGATCACTAAAAATGAAGCCTAGCAAGATCGATTTATCGTCCCCTAATCTACCTACAAACCAAATTTCATTAAAATCGTTGGAGCCGTTTCCGAGATTCAGATTATATATATATACAAATACATACTCGTATATACAAGAATTGCTCGTTTTATAGTTTTGAACAAGTTTTACGTTAAAATTAATACTACAGACTAAAATAAAGTCTAGCTACATAGTTATCTGCGCCAATGAACATGCTCAGTATTTTAGTCATTATGTGCCCAAGGACTATGGAAAGTTTTCACAACAATGCGCCCTAATATAGAGGGACTATACCCCTTTAGATGGCTTTACATACAACCATAACTGCAGTTTAATACACTGCTTCTCAACTTTGATTACTCCAATGGGTTATTAGTGTGGACTTTAATTTTCTGTTAGTGTAAATAAGCGGTCTTTGTTTTTCAAATATAAGACGATTTAACTAAAAATAAACATTTAATCGGATTGTCACGGTAGTAGAAAAAAAAAACATGTTTTAATATTTTTATTTTAGTCAGCTCGCAGGAGTCGTTGTCGTCATCGAATAACCGTTTTTTATTATTATTGTTATATTGTCTTTGTATGTAGGTTATTATGTATTAGTATTTTAGAATTGACCTCTTCATGGCGCGGCTAGCTGTTTTATAAAAAAACCAATTTATTCTCGCTTCGATTATTAGTAGCGTTTGGATGAACTGTTAGAATTTTTCCTTCAGAATTTCATCGATCTGGGGTGATCGTTTTTTTTATAGTACTTTAGGTAAGTAGGTAGTTAATTATAAGCAGTTCGTACATTGTTTTGTTGTCATTAAATAGACGAGCAAAGTGCTCGTCAAAAAAATTGACTTATTTTTCTCAGTCAAATTAACTTCTCTTTTGAACTACATTTTTGAGATTGGCATAGGGATAATGGACGTACATTTATAATCTAATTCCAAAAAGAAAGAGGCTCTCAATTCGAATGTTTTTTTTTTTTGTATGTTCGTTCAGCGATTACTCAGGCAATAATGAACTGTTTTTGATGATTAGTTTTTTGTTTTGTAGGTAATACCACAGAGGTGGTCCCATATCAATTTTATCAAAATCGATTGAGCACTTTGATTTATATAACAAAAAATTGAAAAAATATCATCCAAGTAAACAAATTGCGTGTTTTGGAAGTCGTTTTTTTTTAAACTATAATTATAAGTCTAAGTTTGAGAACCCGTGGTCTAGCACCCTGTCTGAGCCAGACGTGTCGCACAATGGTTGCAGGGGTTGTCTTACAATTCGGTTACCCCTAGGCTTGGGGGGGCGGACACTGTACGTAGAGATATCTTTCGAAGGTAACACCGCAGACGAACTATTATGGAAATTTCTAGTCTGTCGCTCTCATTACTATTTATTTTCAGTTAATACATTAAAAGTAGATAATTTCGTATATACTGAGTGGCCAGCCCTAGAGTCAGAGTTATTAAGCTGCCGCAACGCCTCTGACCTGGTTTGACGATTGCGTTTTTTTAAAAAGAATAAACAACCGGGACCTATAATTTAACGTTTCGTAATGCTCAAAGAAATGCCACTCACGGTCACCCATCTGAATAGTGACTGGTCCGTCCGTTGGCTAAAATCGGTTATAGTTCTAGAACACCTAGTTAAGTTACTCCAGGAACGCTACATGCATTTATAATTTCCATTTTTCTTCATTGTCATTATCATCTCTGCTACAAGAAGTACACTACCTCACATAGGCCTCCAACATGAATTACCAAAAAGACCGGTCGGAAGCGACTTGCATCCAGCGTCTTCCTGCTTCTTGTATGAGGTCGTCTGTCCATCTTGTGTCTGGTCTTCCTACGCTGCGCTTGCCGGTGCGTTGTCTCTGCAATACAAGACACAGTTATACGATACTGCTCGGCAGTTTAAATTAACAAAGGTATATATAATTAAAAAGCGAGTGATACGAACAAAGGCGTCTGCATCAACGTATAATCTTGGAATTTTCAAGTCTAGGGTGAATAGATATCGTCTATCAACGAGCGCCCTCAGCCACACCGTCGGCGTCGTTTCACATCCGGCGGTTGTTGGTCAGTCGTAGATTTATCAAATGTAAAAAAAAACTGGCAAAATTTACTTTATTTTGGGCCTCAAGGCTGGTATTTGAACTATCGCTCGATCCACCACTCGCTGATATGATTTAGCGACAATTGTGACAAATTGCTAGTCTATTATTTCTTTTGATTGTAAAGTTATGGTGTGTACAATAAAGAGTTTATCTATCTATTATACAGTAATAAACTAACAATTTGTCATAATAGTCGTTGAATCGTATCAGCGAGTGGCGAACGAGTGGTAGATCAAATAGAAGCCTTGAGGCCCTGTTTGTTTGTTCGACAAGATTTACTTTCAGATTAATCTCATAAAAGTTACATCAAAATCGGTTCAGTAGTGGTGTCTTAGTTATTCAGCGTTTAAAATATTAATCCGTAGCCTCTCCGTACACATCCTACGTCGTTGTAGAACGATCTTTAATTCGTAATGTTAATTTGTCACAGCTATAGACATAATTCTGTAGACAACGCAACTAAGACATAAACCCGGCCCAATTTTACGATGGCCATAACTAACACATGCGGAGCATCAGTCAACGGGGACAGTTATCGATGTGTTCGGTGCTGATAAGTGTTTATGTCTGTCTGTCTTTACCCACGCGTTACCAGGAACTGCACAGACAGACGGTAGTGGAGCTTGTTACAAAACGTACATTGTTTTTTTTATACAGGCTTGACCTTAATTGCCAAGTCTGATGTTAAGTGATGCTGCGGTCCACGATAGAATGCGGCTGCTTAAAAGAACCCGTTTTACTCGCTATTTAAAGGAAACACTTACTCAGTAAGCGTATTCCACAATTTAGCAGTCCATAAGACAAAATATTTAAAAAAACTTTTCAATAAACGACGTATCCGAATATACTGTCAAAACTAATTTACCCTTTACCCTTACATTTTATATTATTTGTCGCTTATGGTAATATTGACAAGTCATATGTCATCGCATTTCATTTAAGTTGTGAATTTCACAGTTTTTTTGGCGTCCGTTGCGTTATTTCTAAATCAAATTAAATTAATACAGTACCTCACATAGCTTAGCTTAATTCGCTGATTTATCAACAGTTTTATAGCATTTGCTTTCAAATAAATATATTGGAAAGTTAAGGATCAAGCCTAGACGGAATAATGTTTGAAGTCGGAATAATATTGCAATAAAATTGTCTCTAAAAAAAAAAATTGCGAAGTTATGTCCAAATTCTATCTAAAACCTCTATTATTTTGTTTTATCAGCTAATGTTGATATGCGCGAGCGAGACGGACAATGGTTAAACTACAGACTTATTACATTGCCCGCGACAGGTTTCTTCACAAACCAATCCGTGGCGGGCATTTGCGCGCGAGATCAACTCAGCGGACGCCCTAAACCGTCTGACCTATGTTACTGTCTCCACGTATACTGCGTAAGTCATTCTAGATGCAAATAGGAACAGCTGTCTATGGACTTATCTGCCAACCGATCTGTTTAGTTGGCTGACGGCTGCGGACAATGTCTATTATATATCTATGTGTTTATCGCACTTTAAATGCGTGCGAATGAATATTAGTAACTGCATTATATGGGTTCACTTGCTATTCGATATAAACCGTTAGGTTTTAACCTATATTTTTCTGTTTCTAAAATCAGGTCCATAGTTATATTATGTCGTAGTTGCGCCTATAATATTTCATATGTGCATTTTTTTTTTGTAAAAAAGGCAGACGGCTCGCCTGATGGTAAGCGATAACCGTCGCCTATGGATAACTGCAACATCAGTGGCATTGCTGTTGCTTTGTTAGCCCGCAGAGGTGCCTATATACACCCTTTTAAAACGTTCTTTGTTGAATTTATTTTGATGATTCTTTTTTATTTGATAGGTCATACTCCGGAAGTAGTCCCATATAAATTTTATCAAAATCGTTTCTATGCGTTAGTTTTTATAACAAAATAACTGAAAAAAAATCATCCATTTAAACGAATTACGTATTTTGATGTAGGTTTTTTCAGTTTTGTAAACTACAATTAACTAATGCATCCCTCATTTTTGTTACAGGTATGTACTCAAGACAACCATCACAAATCTATTGTGCCTTTGGTCAAGGTATTGTAAAAAATAGAAATAAAGAAATATTAGAAAGATATTTTATTTCTCTATCTATGTTTCTATCTATGTCTATGTTTTTTAAGTAACAACTTGCAGCGAAAAAATAGTACCTTTATATAGAGTCAGGATCAAAAGTCCATCAGCAGTCTCAAAATGCAATATTCTAAAAAAAATAGTTTTTGTAACCTTATTCTTTGAGCCGATTTGCATTTACGTATTTACACATTTACACGATTTACACACTACCATACGTCGTTATGTGTCGCGACGCACACACAATTAAATACTAAATATAAAAATACATAATTTCATTATTGAGCTGCTAGGCGATTGTTAGCCTTAAATTGATAATGGACTTTTATCCCTGATTGTACCTGGTACGTCAAAAATATTCCTGCTACCAAAATACACAGATAACACGATTATCCCATCAAAAACATAAATGTGAAATGAGAGCCAAGTTCAATATTATGATATATGCCTTGGTTGTAGACTTCAACGACAAAAGAAGTGAGATCTAAATGGGTGCCAAGTTCAACGGTCAGTTCTGAAATTTATTTATAACAACATACAATATTTTATAACAACTTATAATATCATTTCTTCTTATTACTTAGGATAATCTTTAAATCGCGAGTGAATTGGGTAAGCGCGCTACATCATAGACCGCAACGTCGCTCACATTAGGTGAGTTGGCGGTCAAGCGCTAACCTATTACAGCATAAACAAGTATCTATACTCGTATTAAAATACTACAACATAAACAAACACAAAACACCCCACTAAAGCGGTTTTTGCGGTCTAACTTACGATTTCGTTACGCTTGATATGCTGTTGAGTGTACGTTTTGTGTGAGACAGTATGCATAAAATCGCTGTAAAATATTATAAATGCGCATTCTGTAGAGTAATACTAGTAAACTCACTTGACTAAAACGAAAAAATTCATTGGAGGTTACGAAAAAACGCATTTTTTTCGATTTTCTGAAAGTTGTATTAATATTATTACTAAATGATTTAGCTTGTGGTACTCGAGAAGAGGAGACAGATCTAACGACACCCCGCACATCAAAATCGGTCTAGCCGTTTCGACTGTAGGCGGTCATATAGAAACATACTCACATACATACATATATAAGTATGTATGTTTGTATGTATATACATACACTCGAAAAACATAACCCTAAAATACAAGGTCACCGCAAAAAATCTTAGCGCTGCCAACATGTATGATTGACGAAGAATCAAAAGGTTATTTCACCACATCCATAAAACGTAAAAACAATATTCTGTAAAAGGAACAAACGAGTCGAAACCCTCAGGAAATCTCATAAAGAAACCTGTTTAAACGCCAATGAGTGTAAGTGACGTGTCGCGAGCTGAAAAAAATACTGAAAACAATTTCCATGTGAGATTAATCTTTCAGCCGAGCACTCCTTTCAAACGCGTGTACGGGGGGCTTTTTATTGTGTGGTGTAAGTCATAAACTGCATACTGCTTTGGGCCCGGTCCCATAAAATTCGATCACCTACAAAGGTAACTAAAAATAAATATAACATATAAGTTTAGAAAAAACGGTTAAACCGATTTTGATAAAAGAACACTCTTGGTGAAATCCTCTTTCAAACACGAAAAACTAGATCAAAATCGGTCCATTCGTTTGAAAGCTACGATGCCACAGACAGAGACCCTTATATACCCCTCTTTTTGGGTCAGTGGTTAAAAAATGTGTTGCCATTGAATTACTGAAAGACAAATGTAACTAAAACTATTGAACTAATGATATTGTAGCCTAGGTTTGGCAGAAATTGAATGTATGTTAAAAAAATATCTTTCTCGAGCTATATTTATTTATATTTAGGGTACCGCACTGGCAAATAGATCGGTGCGGGCCGGAAAATGACGTCGCCATTAGCCATTATGAGCGCCGCCGTTACGGTTTTCTGGCGGATGCACGGAGGCTACGGTTTCCACGGCGCCCCGTGGAATTCGTTTATATTGGTGCCTCTTCTTTGTGGGTGTCGCTATTTTCCAACATCGCTAGGCGCTAGGGTTTCCGGAACCGGTGCTGATTTGATGTACCAGCTGCTTCTAAGAAAAATGAGAAATGAATTTGTTTATTTAGGATAAATATTTAAAAATAAATTCAAATATCACTTATACTGGCGACGGAGTGTAAAAACTTTTTTTTAAATATTTCTCCTATCAAAATAAAGTAATTTATTTCTCAGCTTTGTAATATCAATGATTTGTATATATTTTTTTAATGTTTTGATGCGCGAAAGAGATAGATATATAGATAGATCCTTAAGATAGATAGTCTATTAGATTTTTATATACGTTGTTTAACATTAGGCGATAATATTTTCAATATTATTTCCGCTTGGCACTCGTACCTTGTGACCACGGCTTCAGAGCTCGACTCGTTAAGTATTCAGGCATCTCCACCTGGAAGTGACTCTCCATTGTGACGCCCAGACAGACATGCACACTCCATCTATATATACACAGGTACTAGTTAACGAACGGAGCCTTTTAACACATTCAAACTTTTATACCATTTCTAAGAATTGGTTTGACTGTGTTCGCTCGCAAGTTGTGTATTGAGTTTCTGAGATCTCGCATTGTCGCATTTTTTTAAAGTAAAAAGTTTGCTTGCAATGAATTATAGTTAAAAAAACTGAAACAACCGACTTCAAATGCATGATTTTCCTTTAAAAACCAAACTACTGCACCGATTTTGATGAAATTCCTATGCAATCTAAACGTAAACATTTCATATGAAAAAAATATTTATCCAAAAACGACTTCAAAATACGCGATTTATTAACTTGATTGTCATCTATTCAGTTGTTATAAAAACCAAACTACTAAACCGATTTTGATATATACTAAGGGACTACTTTTCATCTACCAAACAAAAATAATCTTCAAAAACAATTCACAAAATTGGAGTAATCGCGCAACAAACATCAAAAAAAACATTTAATCGAATTAAGAGCCTCCTTCTTTTTGGAAGTCGGTTGAAAATACAACCGAATTGAGAACCTTCTCCTTTTTGAAATCAGTTTAAAAAGCTTCAATTGAGTTTTTCTGACGACACGAAAAGACACGTTTCACTACTGGTCCACACTCGTGCACATAATCGAACTCATAATGAATAAATAAATTATCACCATTTTTGACCGACTTCAAAATGGAGGAAGTCATTAATTCGTCTGTATGTTTTTTTTGTTAGTTTGTTACGCGATTACTTTGCTAATTTAATTTGATTTTGATGGTTTTTTTGTTTGGTAGGTCATATTTCAGAGGTGGTCCCCATAAATTTTATCAAAATAGGTTCAGTAGTTTGGTTTTAAAAACAAAACAACTGAAAAAAATACGTCCATGTAAAGGAAACTGCGTAATTTGAAGTCTGTTGTTTCAGTTTTTAAAACTATCATTATTTTTCACCATTGACATTCGAAATAACACGTATTTTACAAAGTTTTTTTCTTATTTTGGACTTCTCTTTGACTGTGACCCAATAAATTAAAAATAAATTGATTGGTACCTAAAGTACCAATATTGCTATTAAAAAAGATGAAAAATATGTTTATCATCAAAAATCCCAGTGTTTACATACTTCTACGCATAATAAACATCTTCATACTGTTGCTATAATATCATATATAATGTAGGAGAGTAGTTTCCACATCCTGTCTGCCACAGACGGCCTTGTTGCCGGAACTTTATCTATTGTTTATTGCTGTGTTAGTTTGTTTATGATATTTATGCAGATATTAATGAAGTTTTTATACCAGAGTTAGTCTATGTTCTATATTTTAACCCGACTGCCAATGGAAGGGCTATGTTTTTCGCGTGTATCGTGAATGTTTGTAAATCTCTTATTACCTCGTATCTTCCAAACGGCTAAAACGGATTCGTATCAAAAACCCAAGTGTCCCTAAATAGGTTTTTAAATAATATTTGTGGACATTTCACACAACACCATCTAGCCCAAACTAAGCAAAGATTGTACTAAGGAACTAGATGGCTGATAGAATACATATATACTTTTTTTTGTAATTGTATTCATATGATACGTAGAAACACCCAGACAGACAAACATCCATGCTCATCACACAAATGTTAGCCCTGGGTGGGAATTGAACCCACGACCTACTTAGCAGGTAGACATACTACCAACTGAGCCACAAGGCCAGTCAAAAAAAAACAAATTGGCGGATTTTTGTTAAATTGTAAGTTTTAGTAATTTTTTTTTAACCAAACCTATCGAGAGTGGCGGGAGGATGAGAGTGTCCATTCTGTATGTAGTACTATTAATATCTTGTGCCCATGGTTTAAATTTAGAATCATTTGCTCGCTCTGGGTTCAACTGTCAGGCACCCAATGGAATTACAACTTTCCAAACTAGTACAACAATTAACTATTATATTATCTGTTTCCTGCGACCTACAATCTTGGAATTTTCAAGGCTAGAGTGAATAGATATCTTCTAGATCGACGAGCTCCATCCTCGGCCACACCGTCGCTTAACATCAGGCGAGTTGGTGCTCAATCGTAGATCAATCTTGCGTAAAAAAATATCATATTATTACTCGTCTCTATGCATTTTCCTTAACACTTTTCCCCGTTTTCTAATATTTTACCATAAAATGTAGCCTCTTCATGGTTAACTTTAGACTATATTTCGCTCGTCAATCAATTAAATACAAGCAATTGAATTAGTAAGTTTCTGAGCACTTCGGAGTTTTGTTTTGATTTGATTTTCACAAAATCATTAAATAGAATAAGTGAGTTATATAGAGCAATTTTGAAAGCTTTTATCAGATACTTGAAGTATACAAAAGTTACGGAAAAAATATATTTATAAATAAATATTGGTAGATATTTTCACACAGCACTGTTTAGTCAAAAACTAAGCAAATCTTGTACTATGGGAACTAGATAATGATATAATACTTATATACTTTTTTTATAAATGCCACCCATCATAGAAACACACATAGTAGGGATTGCAACCCAGTATGTTTCTCAACCCGGCCGGGCCCGCCGGGTTGGCGGGTTGATGTGTTAGCGATGAAACCGTTAAAGTATTTTATGAAAATTTGCTTTATAAGAATGGGAAAGGACAATGATTCAAGTTTACAAATTAATATTTATTTCAAACTAGCAAATCAACAATAATCAGTCTCACTCAGTCTCAAAATCTCTGATTTAATACAGAATTGATTTTACTTATGGACGGAATAGTTAGTATTAGTAATTATTAATTTTTATAAGTTAAAGCAAGCCGGTCTTTCTCTTTACTCGTTATAGTGTCCATTTGAAACGTAGTATTAGAATAAGAAACTAATAAATCTTAAAGCACTAAACTTGTCATAATAACTTCGATTAGATAGATAGATAAACTTTGGTAGCTTTGGTATTTGGTAATATTTGGTATAAACAAAACAAATTCTTATTGGCGCGTCAGAATGGCAACGTGGCAGCTCGCAGCGGTTGTCATGCGAATTTTCTATGATTTCGCGCTTCCTCTCGCGCCGCGGTTTTCATACCTACCGGGCCCGGCCGGGTTGAGCCCAGCCGGGCCCGGCCCGGTAGGTATGAAAGGTAGGTAGGTAGGTGGGTGTCTTGAAAGGCACCGGGCCCGGTTTGCAATCTCTACACAGAACAAACATCCATGTTCATCACACAAATGTTGTTAGTCATAAGTTTCATTTGTCCGAACAAATTTTTAGTTAGCTTCCCTAGGTTTATATTTATTATATAGAGAAACCTTCTTATTTCAAAGATTGGGATATCAGACGAGGTTGTTTAATGATGAGGGATCAGTGGTCGGGCCACTGCTCTTTACTTTCATGGTAAATGAGCTGCCTACAGTCATCGAGCATGCAAAGTGTCTTTTATATGCCGATGACTTAAAATGACTTAAGATAGAGGACTGCTACAAACTGCAGAGTGATATTGACTTGATATATCAATGGAGACCGAGGCTGAGACCGATCTACGATCACGATATCAGGCTTATTGGCAACAATAGTCCTGTCCGTGATTATAGAACGATCCCAGTAGAGCAATGCACGGCTATTTTCAAGAACTGGCGCTGGCGCGTACTGATAGTACGGCACCTCTGACTCGACAAGCCCGTATTGAAGAGCAAGCTGCTGGTGGATGATTATTATTATTGTTATTTTGTATTATTTTTACATTGACTTTAAACACTTTTATTGACATTTATTTTAATATCCAATATCTCATTTATGACATTTAATTTCTTTTGTGCACTCTGATTATGACTATTGTTATTGGACTCGCGTAGCATTCACCTTTTTACTAAACATGTTTAGTAAAAGAGTGAATGGTGCATGTTTATTTATCATTAGTGTAATTCGTAGACTTATGCGGTACTAATTTGATTAATAAATAAATAAATGACTTTGATAAAAAATAAATTTCATTTTCGTGGAAATGTTATTTGATATTTCATAATTCGGATGCTCAAAGAGCCTTTGAAGACTGATTTGAGCTCCAAATTTCCAGATTACATATTAGTTTTTCAATCTATAAGTTAGATTCTAAGAGTTTGCTTTTTTCGGTCAATAAATTCAAAAGTACCCACATGAATCATCCCCGGTCAATGTTATTATTCCGGGACAGGGCAATAAATCCGACATTGCTTTGTGTAGCTAATTTGCCGGTCGGCAGCGCGCGGTGGCATGTAGCGAGCTTCACGCGCGAGTTGCCTTGATGAAGGATGCTCTGCTTCTTCCGTTTGCATATCCGCGTTGGTGGAATAGTCAGGGATGAAAATAGTTTAGACTCTATCCGGAAGGTTTTAGTCTTTTTAGCGCGTCCCTCACTTATTTCATCAGCGCGGCGAAGTGTGCCGGTGTCGAAGTTTAACCGACTCTCTAAAAAGAGGAGGTTCTTAATTCGACCGAAAGTTTTTATGTATGATTAATCAGCGATTACTTCGCCGATTATGAATTGATTTTGATTAGTAGGCCATACTTCATAGGTAGTCCTATATGAATTTTATCAAAATCGGTCCAGTAGTGGTTTTAAAAAAAAAAAAACAAAATAACTTAAGAAATTTCATCTAAGTAAACGAAATCGCGTATTTTGAAGTCGATTGTTTTAGTTTTTTAAACTATAATATGTAAAGCTATTTATTTTCTAATAAGGAATATACATAAATAAAACTAAACTAAAATAACCTAAATCACTTAAATAAACTAAAAAAAAAAACTAAAATTTTGAATAAAAATCTAAAAATCAAATATGTAACTATAATTAATTAATTATATTTTTACATTAGATACATGTAATGTCGATGTCGACGGTGTGGCCGAGGATGAAGCTCGTCGACCTAGCAAATATATATTTTTGATTCCAAAATTATTTCCTATAGCTCTCAGAAAACAGAGAAGGCGGCAAAGAATTTCATTTCTTCATTTTTGCGATCAGACATCTGGAAAATTTGGTAGACAGTTAACTGGGAATTTGGTGACAGTCTTAGTTTTCTATCATTGCGGAGGTGAAATCGCAAGGCGTATGAGATCTGACGTTTCAAACGGAAGATGACAGCTGTCTCATTGTGGTTTAAGAAAATATCAATTCTCTACCGCCTATTATGTTAGGCAAAACGTTCCTATGTACGCAGAAGTTGCTCACAGCTCGGTTAACAGGTCTTATTAATCTAAGTCGGTGATACTATTCATCATCATCATCTCAGCCACAAGAAGTCCACTGTTGGACATAGGCTATCCAGTGGATTTACAAAAATACCAGTTGGAAGCGACCTGCACCCAGCGTCTTCCTACCACATGTGTCTTCTGTCCACCTTGTGGCTGGTCTTCCTACGCTGTGCTTGCCGGTTCGTGGTCTCCACTTGAGTACTTTTCGTCCCCGTCGGCCATCAATTACGTGCTATGTGCCCTGTCCACTGCCACTTCAACTTGTTAATCCAGATACCAATTCTCTACCGAATATCTACTCCTTTTCTCTGCAAAAAAATATAATATCCCCCATTCTTTAAATTTTTCCTTACAGCTTTATCTAGTCAGTCATTCTTAAATAGAAGAGGGCGAAACTCGAAATCTCCATTTCACCCCGGCGGCCACGGACCCGCTGGCTCATTGTGAAGCGTCACGATTGAAGGGTGAATTCACCCCATTGGCTGTTCAATGGGAAAATACTTAGGGAAAGTGTATTTTCCTCCCGCCACTGAATTGCGGTCAACGATTTTTTTTTCTTTATCGCCTTTCTATTTGTTGGGACACTTCAACGAAAATGGGGGTTTAAATTTTTATTTCGGTGGCGGTTTTTATTGTGATTTTTTGGCCGGTTTTTGTGGGAAATATTATGTTGCAATGGAATTTTTAATTTTGGTAGTAAGTGTCGTATATCTTTTCTAATGATTAACTTCTTCATTACAAAGTTTCATTATAATATATTTTTCTTTCTTAAATGAAAATAAACATTCAAAAATACTCTGCTGCCTTCTCTGTTTCCTGAGAGCTACTTGCTTGGAATTTTCAAAGCTAGGTAAATAGACATTTTCTACATGGATATGCTTCATCCTCGGCCACACTGTTGCTTACCACCAGACAACTTGGTCGTAGATCTATTTCATATCGGCGATGATAAACTATTTGCCAAGAAGCTACTTAGTCTCGAGCACCACCGAAAAGTATGTAAAAAAGCATGTCTGTCTATATTCTACAGGATTCATTTCGGGGAGCGTGCGCAAGAGCTTCACGAATTAATTCCATCCTCCCCATTTCACTACAGGACTAGCAGAAAGTCGGCGAATTACCATCCATTTCTTGTTGAAATGCCAAAAATCCGTACTCAGCGATATCGGTCCACGTTCTTGATGCATACTGCACAGGAATGGAATTCTCCATCGCTATCTCTGTTACCTGAGAACCACAATTTTGGAATTTTCAAGGCTAGAGTGAATAGATATCTTCTCGATCGATGAGCTCCATCCTCGCTCACACCGTCGCTTAACATCAGGCGACCTGGTGGTCAATCGTAGAATTATCTTGAGTAAAAAAAAAAAAAAAAAAAAATTGGTAAACAAAGTTTTTTTCCCAGAATGGTCATATGATTCAGTGGTAAAATTCGGAATATTTTCGCATCAATATGTTCTTGTATATGTATGTTGTCTATGACATAAACTGTGTCAACAAAAAATATCTAAATAACTATAGAAGCGAAAATGTGCGCTTGACCGCCAACTCACCTGATGTTAAGCGATGTTGCGGTCTACGATTAAGCGCGCTTACCTAGAAGAAACCGATTCACTCGCGATTTAAAGACACCCAGATTGTATCCATCAGGGGAAATCCACTCAAGAAGCGTTGTCTTTTATATTTCTAAATCTATTCCGAGTACCTCCCGCAAGGTCCTATCTTTTTGCCATTTTTACATCCTATAACCAAGAAGCAATAATGTAATGCGGCAACCAATTGCAGCCCGGAATTGGCTATTAAACCTTAAATCAGAGGTTTCGTCAGAACCCACTTTGCTACGTTTAGGGTTCGCGGCGGGACGTGGGGACGAATTTACGCGCACACGTAATAAAACGCGTTACGGTGGCCGCTGCTTACACCGTTGCGATTTCTTAGCACTGGTTTTATTTTTTAAATCGTTCAGACAATAATTTTCACACGTATATTGTACAGTTTTCCATAGAAAAAATCCATAAAGTATCAGATTTTGATGATTCTCTGTAATATATACCTAGTTTGACGGAAAATGTGTTCATATTAATATTCTTTTATTAATTCATCAGTTTATGACAAATTAAAAATAGAAAATATATAAAGAATAAAATATTCAAAATAAAAAATAATAATTGAATTTTAGGCTTTGTTCTTAGTGTACAGTAAGTTTTTAAATATAATTTAACAATGTGAAAAATTCACTTTAGTTTCCACTGTAAAGTCTAACAGTTTGTTTCATCCTCACCTGAAACCCACTTCCCATTCCAGGCTAGATACTTTAAACCACAATCTCATTTTGTTATCCATATATAAACCGAATTATGAATAATCAAATATAATTTCCGCAAAAACGAAATTACTTTCAAAAAACACTTTGTCATAATCCCTAAAGCTCATTTAACAACTCATCTGATGTGACAAAAAGAGTTATGTTTTTGTCACATCCTTCTTGCTCAGTCGGGTAAAAAAGCTGTACGGTGTAAGAAGCGCCCGCGTCGCCAACACCGCGTTCTAACCAATCCCCGTTCAATTTCACACGCGTTTGCGCGTAACGCGATCATGTGACGGAATGGAGCAAGATTTCCACACGAGAGATGCACCCGGCTCTCACAATCTAAACGCGTATGAACTGGATGAATATGCGAATGTCTGGAGTGAAAAAAAAAGGGCAACCATTAATGATTACTTACTGGCTTTTTAAACGAATGTATGGAGTCAAATAAAAACGGACAAGTGCGAATCAGACTCGCCCACAGAGGGTTCCGTACAAACTAGTAGGTATGATAAATAATAGTAGGAATCGAGTGTTGAAGTTTTTTCTTTTGAATTAATACTGCTTTTTTATGCCGGAAATCCCACGAAACCGGGAATTAATTTATTGATACTTAATGTCAAAGCTAGTTATTGATAAAAACGGGAAATTAAATTATTTATTTAACATTTTTGTCATAAACCGAAAATTACACAAAAAAATAATCGAAAACCTGTTTTAGCTTATGCTAATGAAGCTCTTTCATAAGATACCTTACATGATACGGTTAACTCACTTTTGAATTTCCTTGTATAAAGACCAATTTTTTTTTATGATTAAATAAAAAATGTACAGTTTTCGGATTTTTTCCTTTTTAAGTACTATAATACAATGCTTCTTCCCAAATTTACTACTACTTTATTACTTTAATTAATAATTCTTCTTTCCACCAAAAAAAAAAAAATAGGAAAAAAAAAACATTAAAATTATATTACTACTGGCTCCAATATCTTTGAGATTAATAGACAAATAGCACTTGTCATTCAGTCTGTATTTTTGCTGCTCTATGTACGTACAATTTTATTAATTGCAAACCTACTCGGTTTGCAATAAATAAAATTGCGATCAGTATGAACTTGCAATGCAAATTCAATACAAAACTTATCTCAAGAAACGATCAAAATTTTTCATAAAATATCAATAACAAACCTTATTCATTCAACTAAATATTACAATCATCTCTTTGCGTAAAAACAAAGTTATTTTATAAAGGCGGAAAAACTAAAAAAGTTACTTGAGATGCGTATGTTTTCTGTAGATAATTGCGATTATAGCGCCATCAGTCGTTTCTATAGAAAACCAACTTTTGTTTAGTTTGCTTCAAAAAAGTTATGAAGGGCTAGTGCTGATGCTATCATATAATTACTAGCTTTTGCTGGATTTAATTATAGCATAGGTATTTTTATAATGGTAGATACGCGATATGACTTTTTAGCTATATAAATTTAATAATTTTCGTAGTTTTCAACTAATTTTTAAAAAGAGGTAGTTTTTTTTACAAGTGATAGTGCCAAGTGCTCTTATATTGGGGTCCGAATTCAGCAAAAGCTAAAATTTAATATGTCAGTGATATTATTTTACCTCGTAGCCAACGCGGTTGGTTGGTTATTGGTTCCAATAATAATATGTTTTTTTTTACTAGAAAGGGAGGTACTAATTACTATAGGGGTAGTCTCATAACCATTCATTTGGACATCTCGGAAGTAGGCTCGGGATCGTTTCTACCAAAAAAAATCACAACCGACGCAGATATCGCAGGACGCTGATACAGGACAACACAAAAATATAGCAGGACAACACAATAATATATATAAATCTTTTTGAAGTCGGTTTAAAAAAAAACACAATTTCGTAATTAAAACACATACTTGAACGAACGTGACTGTGGACCATCGACCGGTTACCCAATAATGACAATGAATTGTTATTATTGTCGCCATGATGGACACATGGAGCTCCTCAAGTGACAGACGTCAGAGGGACAGATACTGTCATTCTGTTTGACGAAACTGCGTTGTCATGATAATAATTTATTAATAGGTCTGTGTTGTATTGTAACTGTATTTTTGTCTAGGCGTGCCCTAGACAAAAATACAGTTACTGCCAAATATGGAGAGATGGTTTTAAGGTTTAAGTCCCAACTACTGTTCTACAGTTACAAGTTGCTGTAAGCCAACCTAGGCAAGTCCGAGTTGGAAGACTTCACACACCTTTGAGAATATTAATTATTGCCAGATACATGTTGGAATGGAAGTTGGGTGATCTCCCATATGTAAAACGGTCGTAAAAAATACATTTCTTCATCATCTACATCTACGACCAATGTTTTTCAGGTTTTGAATAAAACTATGAAAGTGGTCGGCTAAATGGGTCTCTCCGCAAGAATGTAATCTGAGTTTGGTTTCTACTAGGTAAGTGTGCTCCATCTTAGACCGCAACGGCCGCGCAGTCAAGCACGAACCTCTTACTGAATAAAAAAGTAGAAAGTTTTTTCTGTTCTGTTTCTCAGGATTTTACTGAACTATCTCGCTACTCAGGATTATATTTAGGAATCCTTCGCTAGGAATCCAAACGAACGTCATTCAAATATCATTTTGCTAATGTTATAAATTATTAACTACCATTAAACAATCTACCTGTTAATCAAAAATATTATTCCTTATTACTATAGCTTCAACCGCATTCGGCGGTCTTTTTCAAAGGAGCAGCGCAAACGTCACTTTCGGTCGGTGACGCACCTTGCACTGCGACGTGCCAGACACAGACATACAGAGTCGGTCACGTCTGACGTGACAGGCGTGAGTGACCCGTAGTTTTTAGTTAAAATGTTTTGGATATAACCCTAAAATCACGAGTTTCTGGTTCATAAATTTTAGAATGTAATGTATTAATTAATGAAGCCACCGCCGGCCATATTGTTTGCCTTATTAATTTTAATTGTGCAATAATTATGGCTGCATTTAATTTCGAATTCGGTTCAATTTTGGAACGTTTTCAAGCTCCGTTGATTCGTTTAGGAATCGTGTTTATAGACTTATTGTAGTTTTGTTTGTTAGATTATTTTAATTTTATTACCCGACTGCGTAAGAAGTTGAAGAAGAGAGTTGTTTCGAGTGTATGTATGCATCTATGTATGTGGCTATGTATGTTTCTATATTACCTAAACGGCTTGACCGATTTTGATGTACAAGGAGTCGTGAGATTCGTCTTTACTCCTCAGTGTCATAGGCTATATATATATTATTTAATATTTCATATTTTTTTCACAACCCCCACAATATTGGTATCAAATGAAAGGGCTTTTCTAGTAGATGACAGTAAATCCATTACCTACATCATTATCTTTCTTTTCAGCAGAACCGTTTAACTTAAAAAGTTTTTTTTTAGTACTTATTTCTATAATTGTTGCAATTGACCAGAAAGTAAACCGCAATTTTCCAATAACTTACCATGTAACATTCCTGTAAATGCTACATTACGTTAGTGTGCGTACAGCGGACTCCACTCATTCACAGTCATGACACGCACACAACTAAAGCCCGCACGCTATTGTATCTTTCAACCAGTATTAACTACTTTCAACCACATGTTACGTCCAATCAACAACTCGTATCCATTACCCGACTGCACTATACAGCGGTATATATCGGCGGTCGGCGACTCCTGTAATAAAACTGTAATTTATCGCTTCCAACACGATGTCGCAGTACAGAACGGTCGCAGTAAGGACGATATATAAGGACGATATACTCAAGCGAGAACCTAGAAATAATTTCAAATGATAATTATTGTTGCTTGTTATTATTATTTTTAATTCATTTGACATGTGTTTTAATGGCATATTTTTAATTTTTAATGACTATTTTTATTTTTCGCTTATTATTAATGCACGCTGACTTCACCTGTAATTATTGTGACATTAAGCTGTATTTTATTTGTATGATTGTTTATTGTCAATGTACACAGTGTAGGTGAACTTTATAAATAAATAATAAAATAAAAAAAATTATAAACCGACTTCAAAATGCGCAATTTTGTTTATTTTGGTAGAAGTATTTTTTTCTTAAGTTTTTCTTTTACATTGGCTGAGGAGTAAGAAAACATATATGCTTTTTAACTACTCCCTCGCCAGTATAAGTGATATCTGAATAAAACTTATTTTTAATTTTCCTATCAAAATAAACAAATTCGTTTCTCACTTTTCTAACATCTCGGACCAATGATTTTATATGTATAAAAAAGTTATGCGCGAGAGAGATAGCTGCGCGCTTTAGTCTCCACCTTATATACCAAACTACTGAACTGATTTGATTTTAATCTGTGAGTATATCCTTCCAAACAAAAAAATAATTTCAAATCGGTTTATAAATGACGGAGTTATGCTAACTATTAAAAAAATGCCGAATGCGAAACCTTCTTTTTGAAGACGGTAAAAAAGCATAATGCGCAATTCTTTTTGACGTGTCTTAGGGTAACGCTAGTGTCTGAAATCTTATGTGTATGGGAGACACCGATTACACACATATAAATACCACGTGTTATTGTGAGTGTTGCATTTGTATACGGAATGGGTATGTTGTGTTGCACACACTCACATAACATGTCGTATCTCAGTTATAGGCAGTATTATTATATGATCTGTGGTTGTAGTCCATCTCAAATTAGAGTGAATATGTTCTTGACTATAGGCGTGATTTTATTTAAAAAAAGTTTCGTTTTTCCATACTGCATTTAAATTCTGCAAAGTGTAAATAATTCACAGAACTCGTACAGGTTGTTTTATTGACATTTTTGCAATTTTTAACGATAAGCAAACGGTTAATTTTTGAAAATAGAACCAATATTTTGTTGACATTTAGGGCCTTACCGAAAAATGTTACGTTAAATCATCATCATCTTAAATTCTCTGTCTTCTTTCCGTAAGTGTCATTACATGTCAGCGAGAAGTTGACAAAATGTGTTAAGCAATGCTTAAAGTTAGGTAACGTTTTTCAGTAAGGCCGTTAGTTATCATAAATGATCAATGCACAAACATTGATAAAATCTGTTCGGTTAAGCGGACTAATGCGGCATAGAGGGCGCTGCTGTTCTTATTTCGTTACTTTGTTAGAGAACAAGTGCGCTGCTGTTCTTATTTCATTGTTTTATTAAATCGAAACGTTAGTCCCATTTTTTGCCGCGATGGTTCTTTATCCAGACTCTATTTGTCCTAGATTTCAACATATATCTTTTTCTAATACCTTTAAACGAGCAATTCTTGTATATACGTAATCTGAATCTCTGAAACGGCTCCAATGATTTTAATGAAATTTGGTTTGTAGTTACATTAGGGGACGATAAATCGATCTTGCTAGGTATCATTTTTAGTAAACCCGGTTTTTTTCGTATTTTCAGTCATAAAAAATCCGAGTGGAGCTCGGTCGCCCAGGTACTATCATTTATACATGTAGACATACTTCACTGTACTCAATACGCCTATTAAAACTCTAAAGCCTAATTTTCATTGTCACAACCACGTCAATTTCACGTAACGCGGCCGATGGTCATACGGAATAAGGGCCCAAAGCGTCAATGACCACGCCGTTTGACGCCATATTTGACAGTTGTTGGTAAGTTAGATGTTAATAACTAACCGAAATCAATACTTCCATTTTCATTCAAACTAATTCGTGAAATAGAAAATTCAACTGAAATCGAAACTAAGCTAAATCGGAACCGTATCGAAACTAAGCGATAAAAGTTTTCATGGAACACCTGAATGTTTGGTGCTCGTCGTTCCAACGATATTTTAACAAACCAATATTTGAGTATTGGCGGTTATTTTAAAGCGATCCAATTTAACAAGCACTATAGAATACAGAACATTTATTGAATCAGGTCAGGCGTTACTTTGCTGAAATTCAAATTCAAAAAGTTAAACCTAACTTATATATCAACCGTCTTACTTATAAACGGTGAATAAGCGCATTTGTGGCATTTCTTTCTGAGCGCCACCGTGGGTCGGATGATACGTTAAATTGTAGGTCCCGGTTGTTTGTTCTTAAAATACAGCAATCGTCAAGCCAGGTCAGAGGCCTTTCGGCGGCTTAATAACTCTGACACTCTGGCTGACTCTGGCTGACCATTCAGTCTATACGAACTTTTTTTGCGCATTTTAGTTGAACAGTGTTTTGTTCCGTTCTCGCACGTGACATTTTCCGTCTGACAGAAAGTGACAAGTAAGTCCTTGTTCAGTGAATAAGATTTTAACATGCGTACGAGTAAGACGGAAGAATGAGTAAGACGTCTGATTTTTCTAGCTGCTTACATATAGCTTTGGAATAGTTTCCTAAATATCATTATGTAAAAATCAAGTCAATAATCAAATCAGTTTATTGGTAACTCCCTAGTTACACGTCATAGGTAAAGATATAAGTATGTCAACAAACATATCAACCAGGAAATTACATAATTGGAAAATTACAAAATTATTAATAATAAAATCAAAATAAAAACGATAATACATAATTAATTAACTAATCCTTCAATTTTAATTAATCATTTATGTCATAAAACATAACAACATAGTTTTTGTCTACTGAGGCGTCTGGCAGAAATTACGACCCACGGTAAGCGTCTGGAAATACTGATTATTGATTTCTAATGATACCCCCTACATCATATACAAAAATCAACCGTCACTAAATAAGTAAAGTTAGCTATGTTTTTTTACACTTTTATTGGCAAATATCTCTAAATTGGTCCACAGTACAAGTTAGCGAGTATGTGAACCATTAGAGTCTATAGTAGAAGTACTACTCAGTAAGACACATTTCGTTCGTCACTAAATAAGTAATGTCTGGCAGCTCTGGGCTCTTTGACCACTATACTTCATCAAAATCAGTACAGCCGTTTTCGACAGGAGGGTTTTTAAGTTTTTGAAACTTGTTTAAATTTGGAAACGTAGTTATCACAGATTTTAAGTGAAAATACATGTCAATTACGTCTTTACGTCCGTAAACTGCGACTATAATTTCATTGACGGTCTTTAACGTAATAATGAGTGTAATGCATCTTTGAAAAAGGCCACTGAATGTTGTTGAAACTATAGTAGGAGATTTTGACTCAAAAAGACGTGAATGACTGTACGTGTATCACGCCAGACAGACGCTTTCTGCAGTTTAGATATAATCTTTAAGTAGGTATGACCTGCCGGCTCGACCGGACACTTCAGTCCTTTGCCACGCGACAGCAAAAAGAAACATAAGAATATACAATTAGCGCATGCACAGACTTGCATTTTATTGCGTCATAGCAAAAAGCACTATTTAACCTTATATGCTTGAGAAGTCATTCTTTTGTTTGTTTTATTTTTATTTTATTATGTGCTTTTTACTTAAAAATAGGAAACTGATTGTTTTTTTTCATGCGATGAAACGCTTTCAATTTACTCATGTATCAAAAGCTCAATTTGTTGACTCTATGAAGCTTTGATATTAAAAATACATAGGTTTTATTTGAAAACCCAATAGTGCATGGAAATCCGAACGTTTCGCTCGTGCCTCAGCATATTCTGTTATATTTATACAGTTTTGCATAGAAATTTCTTGTTTGTAGAAAAAAAATCGTTAAAAATATCTGGTCATTTTTAATCTAAAAAGTAAAAATCGAAAAATTGTTCGTGGTTACTTTAGTATACTTTTTCTCAGTAAAACGGACATAGTGGATAGGAAACGGAAATAAGTGGTTAAAACCGTGGCGTGACATGGTAGGGCTCCGTAGCTAATGATGTAATCTAAAAAGAAAACCACTTGGCGAGAATACATTGTTTATTAAGTACGAATTCCATACAAAAGTTGAGATTTATGGCAAAAATGACAATTAAATTAATTCAATAATTTTCGCTAAAAATAAAATTTGCTATTAGTCTAGCATTCATTCAACAAATATAATTTGCCGCCATTGAAAATCGATATTAAAGCTAACGACAAGTACTTCATTATTGTGAAACTATATCTAATTTTCGACCATATTTGGTAAATACTTTTGTATGGATCGTACCACCTTAAAATCACTTTGCAGGTCAATGATCACTGATGAATCAAAGATTGATTCTTAGAACTGCAGGGGGGGCACAATTTAATTTTTTCACCCATTAGAGGGCTATATGTCGCACCACTATATATTACTGGTCCACTACATATCAATTAATCTTATTTTAAGACACCTACTCATTGATACCCGATGTGGGATTGATAAAGAAAAGTGAAAAATTATTCATTTATTTATTTCCTATTTTTAATTATTTTTTAAATATTACTTCAGCATCTTGAAACGGTTCACGGAATACAATGTAGTGCTGATAATCTCTGAGTAAAATGGCTGTGGCACACGTACAGAGTGACAGACGGACATGGTGAAGTTATAATGGTTCCTCGTAGTTACTACGAAACCCTAAAAATGCTGTGATGCGCGATAGAGATAGCTGCGCACTTTATGCATACCCTTAAAAGTAGCTGTAGTAGGTAGCTGGTATCCAGTCGCTAACCACTATATGATATTGAAATTCAAATTCATTTATTTCAGATATTAATCCATAGGTAACAAATCAAATAAAAAAAAATACATATAAAAAAATATCAAATAAAAATCATGAATAATTAAAAACACAATTTTTTTATTAAAGTAAGTCAAGGAAAAATTAAAAATGTCAATGTATAGAGTATATGAAAAGGCAAATGTTTTAAGCGTAAGAAAATTATTTATTTATGAGAGTTTACGGCGGTATCACAAAGAGACTAATTCCATTTCTACCTGTAAATACAAAACGAATTGATCGCTGTCCTGTTCCAAAATCAAAACGAAAATTCAAACAAAATAATTATGAAGGAATTGTACCATTAATTTATAATAAACTAAATAAAGAACATAAAACTAAAAAGTGTAATAACAACAAATTCAAAAATATTTATTGACGTGGCTTAGTAAATTTGACTACAATGGAATTGAGAACATGCTAGACAGTTTATACACACCTTAAAAGAAAAAATAATCTTATAAGTATCTTATTTTGCATGTGGTTTGTTTTCTTTATGAGTATTTGGCAATTTGTTCTATATTTTAAGTTATCTATTTTTTTTTCTGACTGTATTAATGTTATTTTTTTTTCTCTCAAAAGTGTTATGTCTAAATTATATGATAATTATAACGTTTGTTAATATAGTCTGGGGAATCAAAAGGATATTACACTAATATAGGAGAAGCCATTTGCTCTGAAATACAGTGAATAGTTCAGAGTTAATGGGTTCACAAGTAATCTGTCCAAATTCTATTGTGACAAATAAACTTATTTGTATTGTAATGATAAAAAGGAAAGAAAATGTCATAGTACAGATGTTATCTTAACCTAAACTTCGGTTGGAGCCGGAATGCTCAAGATGGATTTTGCTATGACTGTGTTATTTTTCTTCTCAAATTCAAGGTTTATTTAGTTCCATAAATCTCGCACACATGTTAAATTTTAATCCAATAGCTATTTATTTGCCGTAAGCTGCGAACCGGATACGGAAGCTGATTGATGAGCGAGGATGGAGCGGTGATTTATATCGGAAGTGACAAGAGTTCCTTATCTCCGATCGCTTGGATTTGTAGGTGATTTGATACGCGGGGTTGTTTCTTAAAACAGGTATGTTTTTACTCGACTGCAAAAAAGATAATGTTCAACAATGGGATTTTATCTATAGAGAGGTTATATATATACTCTTTGAATATGAAGTAAAAGAATGTCAAATCTCAGTTCTCAGCACTTTTGAGGATAAGACCACATCCTTAAGGCATTTTAATATCTTGGCCTTATACGAGTATATCTTGGTGTTGCGCTTTCTATACAACCAGGTTATACGTATCAGGGATAAAATTGGAACAAAAACGCTTCATTCGAATTTTTTCAACATTCACCGTGAAAAGATTTCTTTAAATAATCGGCCAAGTGCGAGTCGGACTCGCGCACGAAGGGTTCCGTACTATCATCTATAATACTACAAAGTTTAGTTCTGTTTATAAAATAACGAGAAATCAACGAAATTCCAAGTAGTAAATTGCAAACTTATAGGTAGGTTTTCGATACACATCCGGGCAGCATGACGACGCTCGCGCGAATACGCGCGGTTATGGCTCGCTCCGTGATGTTACCTCCCCCGCTACCCGCGCGGCCGTTGCTTATCAACCGCCTCGCGCTCGCGCCACCACTACACCGCGGCGCGGCGCTCGCACCGCGTTTAGATGTACGGATTATTTTCATTTTGTGAGTTTTTATGTATTAGATTAGGTATTTATTTTATAGTTAGTAATATTTCTAAATATTTACTTACAAATATTCAAGTTTCTACCTGTTAATTAAGATCGAGTAAAAAATGCTTAAAAATTACGTTTGTTGTATGGGAGCCCCCCTTTAATATTTACTTTATTGTTATTTAATTATTTATTTTGAAAGGTAATATACAAGTTAATATTCTGTGAAAATTTGAAGCGTCTACCTGTTACCGTTTTTAATATTGAGCAAAAAAATACGAAAAAAACACGTTTATTGTATGGGGACCCCCCTTAATATTTTTTTTTTTTTTTAATTTTTAGTATTTGTTGTTATAGCGGTATATAATTTCAGCTTTCTAGCTATCACGGTTTATGAGATACAGTCTGGAGACAGACAGACAGACAGACAGACAGACAGACAGCGAAGTCTTAGTAATAGGGTCCCGTTTTTACCCTTTGGGTACGGAACCCTAAAAAAGAGCTTGTTATGATTCTCTGAAATTAGTAATCTTGTTAGCGAATTTGTATGTATACATATATGATGATACATAGGTTTATGACTAAAATCAAACCGGTCTTATATCCATAGACCAGTGGTTCTTAACTGGAGGTCCGTGAGTCACTGGCCTTTGGCGAAGTCATTAGAAGTGGTCTGCAAAATGTTTGTAAACTTAAATAATGTCATTTTTTGCTGCAGGCTTGCGTAAAAAGTTAATATTTGCATGCTTACTGTGCTCACTCATTAGTGAATAGTGAGTGTTTCTTTTATGAAAATATTTTAAGCTATTGCATAGCTTCTATCGCGGGCCTTGAGCGTGGAGACCGAATCCAGAAATTCCGTAACGAAAATAACCTTGACTTGGGCCAGAGGGCGCCACAGTGAACGTCAGCTCCGACGTAAATAAATATTTTTAAATCGCCAAATAGCTGAATTACGTATACAGTGCTAAATATCAATAGTAAATAAATCAATACACAAGTGATATTGTTTTTCGGAACAACAAACCAGTGAATAAAGCATAAATTGAACTGCAAAATATTATCGGTTTGTGAGTACAAGATGCCCGTTATTTTTCTTAACATTCAAAATAAAACGTTCCCAAGAACATATTGTGTATAACAATGCATAAACTAATAATTGTGATTCCCTAAATATGAAGTTTTTTAAACAAAAACATTGAATTGCCGGCCGTTGAACAACTACGATTGCATTCAAATATTTTGACCTTTGGACTTTGTTATTATACAATACAGTGACTTGTCTCGCACTCGACAAAACCTGTTCTAATACAGCACGACAGCGTTTGAAAAGGAATTATTCCGCTAAGTTCGCCATTCTCATATAAGGCGCAGTGGCTCAGCGGCGTAAGCATTACATGCAACAGTCCTCTGGTCGACAGTTCGCATCCTAGCCGGCTGAAGATCGTTTTTCTTCTTATTTTTTTATTTTTTTAATTATAAATACTGAGGTCTGTCTCACTGACGATAATGGATTCCGTGGACAATATTACTAAACGGAAAAATATGAGACGCGAGGCGTTATCCCTTATCGCACACAAATCCTTATCAGAAGAGTCAGTGGATTCTCTTGAATCTAACATAAGTACAAGAAGCATGATGGATCTGTCTACCCATTACAAAAGCGACAAAATTTTAAAGCTAGAAAGCGCTATTGATGATTTAACACAACAGCTACTCAGCGCGCATGCAGAAATAGAAACATTACTCCTGGAAAACTCTTCTTTTAAAAAAAATGTCGAAGAAATGAAGCAACGAAATGAGCAATTAAAAAGCATGTATATTACAAGTATGAGCTTAAAAAGAGGAGAATGTGTAGGAAGTTCCAGGACGTCACGGAAATCAATTAAAACTAATAAATCAAATAAAAATATATCAGTTCGCAGATTGAATCTGGATTCAGAATTTTGCACTCCAAAGTCGCATGTTAATAAGACGTCCGCGATTCCCGCTTCTTCACCAAATAAGTTGGAAATAAGCGATTCTACTTTATCTGATGGTGAACCTGAAACTACTAATAAACACATCAAATGCAGTACTTTCGAGAAGAAAACAAACATAGATATACCACATGATACTCATGTGTCCATTGTGCAACAAGCTCAGAAGAATTCAACTAGTGATGTAAACTTGAAACGGAAAAAGTCTTCTAATACGACCTGTACAGATGCACAATATAATTTAGACTTCGCTTCAAGATGCAAAAATAAAGCTTCGAAGAAAGGACAAATTATCTTACTTGCTGACAATCAAGGAGACGGTATTATTGAATGTATACAGCTGAATAAGAAGAAACTTATAATCAAAGATTACAGCTTAATAAGTTTTATAAAACCGGACGCAACTTCAGCAGATGTCTTATCTTATAGTAAAGTACTTGCTAAAAATGTAACTCAAGATGACAATATTGTAATAATGACCGGTTGTAATGATCCTAACCCTCATGCTATGCTTTCTGAACTAAAAGCTGCCCTAAGTTTATTGAAAAATTGTAATGTCTTTATAGTTAATGTTATGTACAATGAATTTATAAAAGAGAAAAAGCTAAATAATCATGTGAGACTCCTCGCTAACGAATTTGACAACTGTGTTTTTATTAACTCTACATTTAATATATCTGACATAACACAAAACATTATTCAACATGTGAATACAGTTCAGTATAAAATTACTTTCTTGTCACATAAAAAAAAAAGTATAGCCACAAGCACGTCAAAAAAAAACTCTGAATGCACCATTGATACGTTCCCAATTCTAAGTATAGATTATTCAAAGAAGGGCACAATACCCTACTATTTTAAAAAAAAGCAAGGTAGCAAAACATTGTGTAACTCACAACCTGCAAAACGTTTCATTACTGACTACTTTCTTCCAGCTAAATTTAACAGCACTAGTCAGCAGTTGACTAACAGTAGCAAACCACGTGAGTTTTTTCGATCCTAACGGAAAAGGCTCGTTCACAGTATTTCATCAAAATATAGCTGGAGTACTGGGAAAGACACAAGAGCTCGAGGTGGCTTTGGTGGAACTAAATGTATTGCCTTCAGTTGTTTGTCTTACCGAACATCATATAATCAGAGGCGAAGAGAATTATCTTATGCTTAATAATTATGCATTGTCAGCAATTTATACACGTTCTCATCAACGTCGTGGAGGTTCATGTATTCTATGTAAAACTGGCATAGATTGCGTAGAATTGGACTTACATGATTTAGCAGTTGATAAATGCTTTGAAATATGTGGGGTTGAAATAAAATATCTAAAACTTTACGTGTTGTGCATATATAGAATCCCTCAAGCTGATCTAGATGTTTTTTTTGCCAAATTAAATACTATTTTAGAGAGACTGAGTAGTAAACAATATAGGATAATCATATGCGGAGACTTTAATATAAACATATTAAGTGTAAATAAGCAAAGCATACAATTCTCAGAAACATTATCTAATTATGGTATTAAACTTCATATTTTTGATCCCACTCGTCAGCAAACATGTATTGACAATATTGCTAGTAACATTTCAAACGTTGATGGTAAAACTTACAATCTTTGTCTGTCCGATCATAATACTGCACAAGTTGCAGTATTTGAAGGCCTAAATATTAAAAAAGGTCCAGTCTTTTATTTTAAATATGTAAATGATCTCAGCAAAGAGAATAAGGACAAGTTCTTCAATGCTATTAGTAGTTTATCTTTTTCCGAAGTATTTAAAATAACCACGGCAAATGATTCTTTCAACGCCTTTCATGATCTTCTTACTTTATTCTATCGCCTCTGTTTTCCAATTATTAATGTGAAAGTTAGTATCAAGTCCAATAAATCAAGAAACTTATCCAAGGGACTTAAAATGAGTTGTAAAACAAAGCGGAATCTTAGGTATAGATACTACAAAACAAAAACGCCTGAATCTAAAAAATCGTTTAAAGCATATTCAAATCTATTTAAAAAATGTCTTAATAAATATCAGTTACTTGCTAATGAAAAATACATAACCAAATCTAAGAACTATTGTAAAGCAACATGGAGTATTATAAACAAAGAGATGGGTAATACTAAACCTAAACAATTTTTCGATAAAATTATTGATGGTAGTGTCAGTGTTTCTTCAGGGTTTGATATTGCAAATTGTTTTAACAATCATTTCGTAAGTGTTGCTAGCTCGAGCGAAACTAAGCAATCAACAGTTCGACCGCTGCCATCTCGTGAGCAATCATCAAATGCTAACGTAAATTGTAATAGTATGTACTTGGATCCTACTACTCCAGATGAGATTCATAAAACTATAATGTCCTTGAGAAACACAAATTCAACGGGATACGACAAAATCTCAACTAGCCTCCTAAAATTAGTATGTCAACATATTGCTGAACCTCTGGCTCATGTAGTAAATTTATCATTAGAGCAGGGCTGTTTTCCTGACAGGCTAAAAATTTCTGTTATTAAGCCTTTATATAAAAAAGGCTCTAAATTAGATAAAGACAACTACCGACCAATTGCTTTGGTTCCGGTAATATCAAAAATTTTCGAGAAAGTTTTTTACAAAAGGCTGATATCTTTCCAAGATAAATTCGATATAATGGCTAAAGAGCAATTTGGATTCAGGAAAAAGAAATCTACCACGTTAGCAACTTATCACCTAGTTGATTTAATTTTAAGCGGTCTCAACAGCAAACAAAGTATACCCTCTTGCGGCTTATTCCTGGATCTAAAGAAAGCATTTGATTTTGTCGATCACAATATTCTTCTGAGTAAAATGAACTCGTGTGGCATCAGAGGAATTGCAGAAGATTGGACTAGGTCATACTTGCAAAATAGACAGCAAATAACACGTATCACAAAACTGGACGAATGCACTAACCGTTTGCAAGAATACGATTCTGAGCGTAAATTAAATCATGGCGGCGTTCCTCAAGGCAGTATACTCGGCCCAGTGTATTTTCTTTATTACGTGAATGACTTGCCTGCGTCTATTAAACATAGCAGCATATTATTTGCAGATGATACAACCATAGTCGTAAAACGTCAGAATGCTGGTACTTATGAAAATGATATTAATAATTGCTTAGATGATATTTTAAAATGGCTTAATTCAAATAATTTAAAAATAAATATGTCTAAAACGAAATTAATTCAATTCAAAACCCGTCAAAAGAAATTACCCCCTTTGAAAATTACTCATGGTAATGACTCAATTGAACAGGTCAATAGCACAAAATTTCTAGGAATCACTATCGACGCACAATTAACTTGGAAAGAGCACGTTCACTTACTACGAAGTCGAATAAACAGCTTCGTTTTTGCCTTAAAGAAGTTGAGACAATGTACATCCCAAGAAACTGTTCTGACAGTTTATCATTCCTATGTTTGTTCTATTCTGCGTTACGGTATCATTATATGGGGCAACTCTTGTGACGTCAAGAAAGTATTTATTGGGCAAAAAAAATGTGTTCGCGCAATGTATGGCTTGAAGTGGGATGACTCATGCAAGCCAGTCTTTAAATCTAATAACTTATTAACAGTTCCCTGTTTATATATTTTTGAAATGGCGAAATTTGTAATGAATAACCCGACATTATTTGAACTGTATGACAATGTTAATAAACGGTCCGCCCCTCGAGTTCGTCTCAAACTACCACAGCCTCGACTCGAGCTGTTTAGGAAAAACTGCATTCACATGGCTACTTTGATTTTTAATTCCCTTCCTGAAGAACTGATGGAACTTCCTTACAGTCGTTTTTGTTCACAGTTGAAAAAGTGGTTAGTGAAGGAGTGCTTTTACGAAGTTGATGATTTTTTAAATAAAATGGCATGTCGCTTACATGCTTACGAAAGGGCTTGTAAATGATTAAATGTATTTATTTTATTTTAATGGACTTAACTTATTATTGTATCTTTATAAACAATTGCTTTTGACATTTAAAATACTCAATTCATTATTATAATTATTTGACGTACTTAAATTATTAATTTTGCATGACCGTTATGGTCGTTAATGAATGGACAAACTTAGCTGTAAGACCTTATGATGTATACACATTAACAAGCAAAAATAAAGAATTTTGAATTTTGAATTTTGAACCTAACGCAGTAACGCCGATACAACCAATGCCACCTAGAGGTGATTTGCAGAACTAAAGAGACAAGCGTGGTATTTCAAAAAGTCATTAAAAGTTCTGCTATTCATCGATAGATGGCAAAACTAAAAACTAAAAAGTATCACCGCTGTGCCGGTCGGAGTGGGGGATGTTAGGAATACTGCATAAATAAAATAAATAAATAATTATAATTACATAAGTTTATAAAAAATGCTATGCCTTCTTCCCCGGACCTCGGCTCGAGTAGACACGTTTTAGCTGCATATCCGTTATAAGTTACACAAAAAATCTGAGTGAAAGTAGGACCACAACAGTTGTGAAGAGGTTAGAATAACCAATATCAGTGGTTGCTGAGATATTATTCACACAAAACCAAACTGTGAGTCTCCTTTGTCTTAGTTTATATTAACAACGGACAATAGTAAATCAGCTGACTTCAGTCATAAACCAAATCAGCTGTTATTGGAGATTGCACTAGTGGCCGTACCTACAACGCTCTGCACACATAAAAAGTAAACCTGCTTAGCCACGCCTTTCCCCAACCACTGTATGCACAAATTCTGCACACATTGACACTTTTGGTCGGCGAACGGAGCTCCGTCTTATAAACTACCGCATAGATCTAGGCCTACGTTGCGCGTTGGTGCGTATTTCTAAGGATATGGCACTCCAGCTAAATAGTCCACTAAACATGAGCAAGCAAATTAAACCTAAAAATGATAGTGACTCTTCAACTTCCGTTGTCACAACTGAAAAAAAGTCAGGATCTAAACTCAGGATGTCTCGAAAAACCTATAGATCTGACTGCGAGGACTCTGATGATTCTAGTCGTAAAAAAATCCGATCCGAGTCCGAAGAATTTAATTATTTCAAAATGGAAATCAAAGAAATGCTTTCTTCTATGTTTTCGAAGTTCACGTACAAACAGGACGAGCGTATGAAAATTATAGAAAAACAGCTTTCTGAAGTCAGAAGTCATACTTCAGTGATCGCTGATATGGAAAAGTCGCTGACTTATATGTCGGATCAGTTATCAGACCTACAAAATAAAATAGATCATTTGGAAAAAGATAAAAAAGAACTGAAAAAACAAATAGTAACACTAGAAGAAAAAATCGAAGGGTTGGATAAAAATACTCGGAAAACATGTATCGAAATTCGAGGCGTCCCAAAAAAACATGGAGAAAAAAAAAGCGATTTATTCGATATGATAGAAAACCTTCTCACAAGCCTTAAAGTGGAATATTCAACTTCGGACCTGAGAGATGTATATAGGGTACCTAACAAGACAAACAACAACGTCTCAACACTAATAGTCGAGTTTTCAAGTACTTTGCTCAAAGGAAATGTTCTTAAAAATGCTAAAAACTTTAATTCGAACAAGACCTTATCCAATCTGAGCACCCTTCACCTAGGCCTTGACGAACCTTCCCTACCAATTTACATGTCGGAAAATCTGACGCCTAAGGCTAGGCGACTCCACCATCTAGCAAGAAACCTAGCTAAAAGTCATGAATGAGTTTTCGTACTGTTGGACGTCAAATGGTACGATATTTCTTCGGAAGCGAGAAGGAATGCCACATATCATGATTAAAAGTGAAGCTCAATTAGAAAGTCTAAGAAATGCTAAGTGACTAAATTACTGCTATTTACTACCCACATCTTATGTTTATTTGGAAAATTACTGTCTTAGAACTAATTGCTTATTAAAAAATGTATTTATAGTACAGATTAAAATGCCATGTACCCATATTTTATCTAAGTATTCAACAATGTTGATCATCATGAGCTACTATTCACCAGTGAACACACTTGTAACTTGTGATATTAAAATTATTTACCTACATACAATTATTCAATATCTTATTTTTTACATATTAAGACATTTATTATTGATAGTTACTAACTGTGATATTGATCAATTAATGGCTTACTTGGGGAATAATAGTATCCTGATGTATAGAAATTGTACACTACTAGTCATAGATAAAACCAATACTTGCAAAAAGGATTTATCTGTAATGTGTCAACAAAAGTATATCTTATTTGTATTAACATACGACGCCTACTTATGTAATGTTAAAAATAATCAAATGATGAATGAATGTACATACTTGCAAATGGCTATACCCCTTAAGATAAATCCAACTGAAGCACACTGTTTTGCCAATCACGGAAAGAACAAACACTTTATCCATGTACAAACAAAGCCCGATTTACTAAAATCACTCATTAACAAAAACAGTTGTTCTTGTGAATATTATATACTCAACATATTATGTCTTATACTGGTCCTTTGGGATATAGACTGGACCTGTTTCGGGCTAGCAAAATATAACATTTATCACAATATGATATCATTGATGGCACGTTGGACTATTCTAATTAGTCACGCGCATATTCGCACGTCTTTATCGGGTCGATACCTTTGCATACTGATTGCACCAGACAACCCCAACAACAATAATGATGTCCACACAATGCGTGTAGTTGTTATAGCTATACATTATATTATTCTTATAAAAACTGCAGATTTTAGCCTATACCATTTTATATACATGGATGGTGCTCGTACCTACTTTATCTGTATTTGTCCGCTTCTAGTTAATCAGAAACCATACCTTTATTGTGCTAGCTATAAATGCCTTATTAACCTAGTGTTGATTGATATTATTATTTTTACTATAATTTATTATCGTATTAAGAAATCATGCTATATATATACAGGGCTGGGAAATAGTGTACTTATTACGTCATTACTAAGGTCACCATTAATTATACGCGATTTATTATGGATCAAATAGAAAGAAATATAAATAACATAGACAGCATGGCGGTGTCGCAGGTGCATTTATGCGATACAAACGAGGTACCACATTTATTAAATAAACCAAATAAAAAACTTTGTATAATATCTCTTAATATACGTAGTATTTGGTGTAATTTTAATAGTTTTTTAATAACGCTTAATTCAATGAAAATATGCCCAGACATACTAATTTTTTCTGAATGTTGGATATCTGATAAGAATCCTCCACCCAACTTGCCTAATTACAACTGCACCTATACAAAAACTACATACAACCAAAACGATGGTGTTGCAGTATACGTAAATACTAACATCTCGGCCACAACCTATGAACCTAAATTTATAGATGGTAACTGCTTAATCATTAAAATAGGCACAGATACTGTGATTATATCTATTTATCGTCCTCCTTGTTTCAAAAACCGCAATATATTTATTTCATCATTAGAAAATGTATTAGAGTCAGTAGCTTCATATAAAAATGTTGTTATAATGGGTGATATCAATATTGATATAATGCCAAATACTACTGATGATATGGCAGATGACTACCTAATATTAACATCCTCTTATGGTTTAATGGCCGCACACGTGATCCCAACTCGACTGAGTAGTTGTCTCGACCATGTTATGCTCAAAACTCCTCTTGCTGCTACTACTCTTGTAGTTAAGAGTGCAGTAACTGATCATTATCCTACAATTTTATCGTTAAATGTACCAGTAACGAAGAAGCGGAAAAATACTATTAATAAAATCAATTATCCTAATATTTCTAAAACACTAATGGAACATAATTATTCTCCTATATTAACAACAGATAATTGTGAAGTGGCTACAGATGCTTTCTTATCAACACTGAGACAAATTATTAAAGATAATACTGAAAATATAGTACTTCCTACTAAATTAACCCTTATTAAACCATGGATGACTCAAGGACTATTACGTTGCATAAAAAACAGAGATAAAATGCACGCTAGATTGAGAAAAAATCCTAGCAATGACACACTTAAGATTACTTACTCTAGATATAGAAATTTTTGTTCATCTGTAATAAAAAAAGTAAAACTTAACTATGAGAGAGAACAACTAGATAAAGCCAAATCAAACATCAAAAAAACATGGCAAGTAATAAGCGAGATCACTAACTACAAACCAAGCAAATCCTCAAGTGATGTTCTTCTTTCAGCCAGAACTGAACCTCCTAAAGTTATTGTGGAACATATAAACAACTTTTTTGTAGATATAGGTAAAAGTCTTGCGGAAAAAATATCGCCTGTATTTACTCCACGTGAAGATAATAGTCCAACGTCTACATCCTCATTTGTCCTTCTAGAAACCAATCCAAGTGAAGTATACCATATTCTCTTAAACTTAAAAGGTGATAGTTCACCGGGTTGGGATGGTATTCCATCCTTGATATTAAAACAAAATGCTGCAACATTAGCACCAGTTATTTCACACATCTGTAATTTAAGCTTTAATTCGGGAGTCTTCCCCAAGCCACTTAAAAAGGCCTTAATCTATCCAATTTTTAAAAGTGGCGACAAAGCGGCCTTTACTAATTACAGACCTATCTCTATCTTACCCGCTTTATCGAAAGTTTTAGAACGCCTAATAAATAAACGACTCGTATTATACCTGGAACAATTGAATCTACTCAGCCCTAATCAATACGGCTTCCAACATGGAATTTCGACAGCGGACGCCGTACTTAATTTAACTAACTTTATCGCAGATAGTCTGGATAGTGGTGATAAATGTCTAGCTATTTTCCTAGACCTACAAAAAGCCTTCGATACCGTTCCTATCAATGGCTTGTTAAACAAGCTAGAAAGACTAGGTATACGTGGTCTTCCACTCCAGCTTCTGAAAGACTACCTTTCTGACAGAAAACAATGTGTTAAAATTGGAGAATATGTAAGTAAATTCCTACCTGTTATACATGGTGTCCCTCAAGGGAGTATTCTAGGTCCTACCCTTTTTCTTTGCTTTATAAATGGTCTTTGTAATCTTGAATTAACTAATGCTAAGATTCTAACTTTCGCTGATGACACTGTATTACTATTTCGTGAAAATACCTGGCTTAGAGTGTATCTAGCTGCTCAATCTGGATTTAATACAGTAACCATGTGGCTTTATAATAATTCACTTAGCCTAAATGTTACTAAAACTAAATATATTACCTACTCAATTCTAAATTCATCTCAACCCACTGAATCTGAATACCTTAAGCTCAGAGTACATAATTCAAATTGTCCTAAAACCTATTGCTCCTGCCCAATTTTAGAACGCACTAGATCAATAAAATATCTAGGAATAATTATAGACAATAATCTTTCCTTTAAAGAACACATTACGATCTTAAAAGGTAGAATTAGGAAGTTACTGCCGATATTTAAAACAATTAGGCACATTGCTGATAATAAACTTGTGAAGACAATTTACTATTCTCTTTGCCAATCATTACTGGCATACTGTATTTCTAGTTGGGGAGGCATATGTAAAACGAACCTTAAGCCATTAGAATATGCCCAACGTGCTATCCTGAAAGTTGCCAACTATAAACCACGTCTCTATCCAACTAAGGATTTGTATGAGGAATGTGATGTTCTTACCGTGCGTCAACTATTTATGTTACAAACAATACTTAACCAGCATTCAAAAACTCCAGATGTATCACAGAATAAGATGACTAAAATGCGTAAAACTAAGAAATATAAAATATTCTCTGAGCCTAAAACTAACACAGTATTTGCAAAGCGTTTTGGCTACTATTTAGGACCCTATTTGTATAATAAGATCAATATATTATATGCGCCCATTATTAAACTAAATCGTTTTCAATGTAAAAATAAGATAACTGGAATCTTTAAAGAGATGGACTATAAGATGACTGAATCATTTATATCGGAAAGGTTATGTTAAGTCACATTTTGTTATATGATCGACATTATTTTTTTCTATATTGTAATTCTAATTACTTTTCTATATTATATCTTGCATGTGTAGTTTATATTATATTATATTATTAAGTAACAAATGTATAATAGTTTAAGATACATTATTAGGAAGAAGCCACTGACGTCCGAAATACAGTTTATAACTAGTTCGGAGTCAGTGGAACTCATATAATTTGTACCTTATATAACACTAATAAAGAAATTTTGTTTTTTTTTTTTTTTTTTTTTTTTGATAGCTTTACCGCGGCAGTCTCCGAGTGCCACACGTCTTTTTTTAATTTTACAAAAATAAGTCATGTACGGTTTTTATGTTTCTGTGGTGAGTTGTTAGTGCATTGTTTTAAATACAATAATATATTACTTCAGACATGATACACGAACAATTTTTTTCACTGGGTCTTTTAAAAATTGAGTATATATATCGTTATTTCAAATTGTGATCAAAATAAATATATAGCCCCTCAGTAATATTCCCTTTTTTTACTTTGATTCCTCCTTCAATACTTTTAAAACTGTTTTGTCGATTTGATACTTTTGTTGTTCATCGCAAAAGTTTGAGAACCTGTGCCAAAGTGCAACATTCACCGTCAGTCAGCCATCAAGCCTCGGTAGCCGCATCGTTAATCAGCCGTGTTCCTGTCTGTCTGTCTGTGCGCATTTCAGCCATTACTCAATGTTTTTGTTGTCAGTACTATAAGTTACTTGTGTTTGAATAATGCACAATACAATCTTATACTGAGATTGTTGAAAAATATTCGTTTGCATTCTCGTGTTTCATTATTAATTTTTAACCCCCGACCTATAAAGAGGTTAAGTTTTACGTGTGTATCTGTATATCTATGTGTATGTCTGTAACATGTGATGGACCGATTTTGATCTAGTTATATTTAGTTTGTGTTTTTTTGAAAGAGGGTTCTTAGCTGTTTCATCATAATCTGTTTAACAGTTTTTATGTCGTTTTTTTTAAGTTTTCTAAACTTGTTATATTTATTTAAAGTAAATAAAAGGTTAAATAATACTAATTATTCTACAACATACCTACATACATAAAATCACGCCTATTTTTCCCAGGGTTAATTAGGTATTTATAGGGTAGACAGGGCGTCAAAGACCTCAATGAGGTCGTTTGACGTCACATTTGACCGTGATTAGGGGGTTATTAGAAAGGGGAGGCTATTAGTAGAGGGTTAGAATATTAGAGGTTATTCCTAGCAATATTCATTTTAATACATTTACAGCGGCTTTAGATAAGCATAAATTTTTGCGAGAAAGTATGCACTTTCTCCTGAAAACGTACATTCATCTAATACCGCGCGTAACGCAAGCGTAATTTGAACTACGAAAATATCTCTTACGCAATCGGGTATTTTGTTTTCTTATTTTAAATTATACGTAAATATTCATATATTCGCTATTGTCGTCGCTCAGCTTGTTTAGTTTTCGTGTGATAATGAAACAGAGTGTAGGATAATATAATCCCGTGTTATTCTGGAATGCAAATCGTGAACGTCTTTATAAATACTATTTGTAAGTTCAAGAGGCACGCTCCGGCTTCAGTAGAACGTGTGAGCAGGTATAGGCTAAGAGCTGCAGGCGACACTGGGAAAGGGTCTTTGAAAAAAGTTATTTTCTTTCATTCCGTAAAATTGTAAATAAAAATAATTATAGTTAATAAAAAATTCAAATTGACTTCAAAATACGCTATTCGTTTACTTGGATGTTTTTTTTTCAGTTATTTCGGTTTCGGTTCAGTACTTTGGTTTTTATTACCAAATAACGGGTATAAGATCATCCAAAAAAAGAAATTGCGTATTTTGAAATTGGATTTTTCAGTTTATTTATACTATAGTTATATAAACATATTTTGATTTTACTTTGTTATTATACAAAAAGAGCTCATTTTATTTTTTATTTAAACGTGGTAATTACTGTCTCGATATATATTTCGCGGCACACTGCTCAGTCATTTCGCAAAGCCGCTTAATAAAAACCACAATTTTAAACATCACACAACTTAGATGCCAGCTCCTAAACTACAAACGCGTGGGATGTTTGTCAGATTGTCAGCGAGCGCTCACCTGGTTGTCCAACTTTCCTCCACGGATAATACTTCACTTGCGCAACTTTACTCGCCGATACTTGCAACTTGCAGATTGCAGCTGCTCGCTATTGAGCAATTCGAACTACTGATGTTATGAGATAGATATAAGATTGACCACCAACTCGCCTCATGGTAACGCGACGGTGTGGCCGAGGATGGAGCTCGTCGATCTAGAAGATATCTATTCACTCTAGACTTGAAAATTCAAGATTGTAGCTCTCAGGAAACATAAATGGCGGCAAAGAATTCCATTCCTGTGCAGTACGCATCAAGAACGTGGACCGATATCGCAGAGTACGGATTTTTTGCATATGCATGCTAAATGCACATATCTATAAATATTTTTTGATACAAACCCAACAAATTGTAGAAAAGAGATACCTCAATACAATAATCTATATGCTCATACCCACTACCTTTTGGCAACGTACTCAACATGCTGAGAGCTTCCTCATAAGGGGTGATTCCGAGTTGCTCTAGAAACAGATTTTCTATACCTACAAAACTTTTTTACGTAAAACACTAAGAATAAGTAAGAATACCATCCAATAGTAGATTTCACTCAAAAACAAGCTGAAAACAACAAAAAATTCGACTCAAACACAAGTAAAATAACCTAATCTAACAAAGTAAAGCCCGGCACACACCGAACCGAGATAAGGCACGGCGCACACTCAAACTTTAATTAATTGGCCCATATTCGCGCATGTTGGAAAAAACGGCGGAACGTGCTTACCCCTATGTCCCCTAGAGGGGATGTTTGTATTGTAAGGGATTTTGTCTATGAGGATTTGTGGTGTTTGTATAATGTCGTGTATATTATTGTGTGCTACCGGGTTTTGGGTATGGAAAGTCGCAATTGTTTGTGTAGTTTGTGTTTTTTCCCTTGTCGAGGATATTGGACACGGGCGGTAAGCGTATTTGCCTATATATATTGATTTATTTAATAGTAAATACAACACCGAATTATAATCTAAATCAAGTTTATTGAGTTGTGGTTGAGTTTTAGATCCTAGTGATTCAATTCAATTCAATTCAATTATTTCGGGCCTTGGGTATAACATAATATACCTACGCTTGGCGACGACATTTACATCATAATCACAATATTATCATTATATAATTTGAACATTCTGATTATGATGAAGCAGTAAAGTGTTTGGTTGTGAATTAACTGGAAGCATGTATGATATTATGTTGACAACATGAAAATACACATTTCACCACCATATTTCACTTGGCTACACTCATGCGTAAAATCGAATACTATAACCAATTAAAAACCAATCGCTTCCAATCGGTCTTTTTGGAAATCCTTGGGGGAGGTCTATGTCCAGCAGTGGACTTCTTGTGGCTGAGATGATGATGATAATAAAACTGCACTAATAAAATGCACATTTTATTTGATTAATGTAACGCATCCCATCCCTAGCATAGTCTTTCTTAATATCAATCAATCAAATTTTGTATTTTTTTTAACACGTATAAGTCCGCGTTTGATCACCAACTCGCCTGTTGGAAAGCGAAGAATATCTAATGTAATACTGAAAATGTAATTGGTTGTAATTTATCTCTTTTATTTTTTTTACAAGTATGCACACGTCCACAGCACAGTTTAAGAAAATATACAAGTATCTATGTTAAAAGAAAAACAAAATACCCGACTGCAGAACAGCAGTTTTTGCAACTTACGATTTCGTTACGCTTGATATGATGTTGAGTATACGTTTTTGTGAGAAAATATGTGTAAAATCGCTGTAAAAGGTTAAAAATGCGTATTCTTTAGACTGACCTTAGAACTGACTGACTTTAGAATGACCGACCGAGAGTGACGTGTGCGCTGCTCCTTTGAAAAAGACCTCCGAATGCGGTTGAAATTATAGTCGGATTATTCGGCTCAAAACAGACGTGAGTGACCCGTAGTTTTTTATTTAAAAATGTGCGAAAACCACGCTAGTTTCCATAGTAAAATTGTTTAGAATAATTCTAGTAACATTACTTATTTATTACGTACTAGATGACTCGGCGAACTTCGTATCACCTATCAATGAGTGGACCCCGATATTTTCTCAACGTTTAAACCTTCCCTGGACTACGACAAACATTTCAAAACCAAAATCAGCTAAATCGGCCCAGCTGTTCTCGAGTTTTAGCGAGACAAACGAACAGCAAATAATTTATATATGTATAATTTTTTTTTTTTTTTTTTTTTTTTAGGTATTACACAAGTCTTAAATTGTAAACAATCGTCACTTATAATATAGATACATGTCAATAATAAATAGAAAATATGTCAATTTAATCGAACAGAGTTCCCCTTATGGAGCCCTGCCGAAAAGTCCCCATCATGCTGGCTGCGTTACCGCGTTGTATCGACAGAGAAATATGTTGCATCATGTAATTGCATGTAAATGTATGTATAATAATATATATAGAGATAAGTTTGTTGGAGGTTTCGAAAATCGCATTTATTTTTATTTTGCCAAAGTCGTATTATTATTACAAAATATATGACTTATGACACTCAGGGAATGAAGACAAATATAATGACACCTCGAAAATCAAAATTAGTCTAGCCGTTTAGGTTGTATGAGGTAATATAAAACATACTTACATACATACATTTATACCCGCGTACATACACTCGAAAAACGTAACCCTCCTTCTTACGCAGTCGGGTAAGAAAGAGCGGCGCCATGTTTCTCCACCTTCCTGCCGAAACTCCTAAGAGAACTAGAAAATGCTCGTATTACATTACTTTCCTGTATGAATCACGCAATAACAAAGTATGTGAGGTACACAGACGAGTTTCAAGAATTCTAGAAAGTTATGAATCAGAACGTGAATAAGTAAAGGTGACTTTACTTGAAGTTTCTACGGAGGATGTGTGTGAAAAATAATACATAGAAAGTAACTGGAAATCAATAAATCCGGAAAGTACGAGTTTTACTCGCACACCGAGGCTTCCGTACTCCTATGCATGCCACGATACATGAACACTGACACCAGGGCTAATTACTAAATACAATCTGCTTTGTATCTAAGAATATTTGTAACTTCACATAAGTTTTCTACAGTAGACATAGCCTGAAATACAATATCATACAATATCAAGTTCTAATAAGTAACTGGTAAAGACCTCTTTTCTTTATCCAAAGAGATTTTTACACTTAGTCTTCCTTTTACTCTATTATTTTATTTTTTCTATTTTATTAATATTAGTTTATGCCATACCCTTTGCCTTTCCCGATAGGGAAAAATTAACAAAAAAAAAGTTTATGTCACATGACACCAACTGTCAACGAAACGTTCACTTGTCATTTTACGTATTTTTTTTTTGTGAAATCAATAAGGAGGTTTTAACTCGCAGTTCTCGCATAATTTCCCTTTTTTTTATTATTTACGCAAGCTAGTCTCACACTTGACCGGTTTTTAGTATTTGTTGAAGTAAGCCCTATAGTCAAAAATTTTGAGAGTTGTATCTTTTACCGTTCATAAGACACCGTAGCCTCACGAATAGGCTCCCGCAAAGTACTGAAGCTTAAAAATGAGCTTTATAGTTTAAAATAGAAACTGAAAAAGCTTTTTTTAATTCATGTTTATTTTTGGGACTTTCATTATATAAACATGTCAGTCCCATTGTATATTCTTAAACTATTGATCACTTGAGATGACTTACACAGTCAAACAACTCTTTAGCTGCGAGATGCGTCAGAGTTAGGAACCGCTAAAATCCTATTAGATCGGCCCACGTCCATCTTGTTCAACTATAAACATATATTTTGAAAATTAATGTTTATTTCTCTCTTCCTTTTTTGTGGGTTCAGAAAAACATTCGCAGTGAAAATATTACGTTTGATATATTGTTGATTGTACCTTTTCACAAGAAAGTATACATACACATTGCTAGTGCACAATGTAATATTTGTCCTCCAAAATTCCAAGAATATATTTTCACACTTGAATCATGCCTGAGTAAATAGGCAACTGATTCATGTTGCGGTATTCACCAGAACATATTCAAAGTGAATTCCGTCTGCATAGTAAATAAACATAATAAATTATGTAGAATTATGCCACGGCCACGCGCGTAGAATCGTAATCATTACTGCAGTGGTTCGCTTGAGCCGGTTGAAGGGGATTCGTGGAAAAAGCTCTTCGTCATCGTCATCATCTCAGCCATAAGAAGTCCACTGCTGGACATAGGCCCCCATGGATTTCCAAAAAGAGCGATTGCGCGCGGCTTGCATCCAGCGTCTTCCCGCCACTTGTATGAGGTCATCTGTCCATCTCTTAAAAAGCTCTTAAAATATATAAAAGTGTTTATTTTGCAGTCGTCGTTTGAATGTAATGTTGTTATGATTACTGGCCGTATGCAATAAAAGCTTGAAGCCAAGATGTACCTACCTATAGTCTTGGCGCCAAAATATTTCTATTTTTTGACGTTTTATTTTTTGCTGGCTGTTGTAGTGTTGCGTATTGTGCCATAGGTTGGTTTTTTTAAATTCAAACCGGTTCATAAATCACGGAGTTATGCGGTAACAAACATAAAAAAATGTAGCCGAATTGTTAGCCTCCTTCCTTTTGAAGTCGGTAAAAATATAATTTACTTACCTTAAAATCTTGTAAAAAGCTCAATTTTCCTTAAATAGTACACGAGCGTATCTAAAGACAATAAATTATTGTTTAATTTTTGAACCGTTGAAGCGTTAAATTGAACGTAGCGATCATAGCGTCATATACCGCCAACTTTATAGCTTTTAATGCCAAAGTCGCCCGTTGTAAAAAAAAAAACAATTTTGAACTGAAAACTACTTTAGGCGCGCTGAGCATTTTATTTTTAACAAACTTCTAAAAAGAAGAAGGTTCTCAATTCGACTGTATGTTTTTTTTATGTTTGTTCAGCGATTTCTTCGCCAATTATGTTTTATTTTATTTGATAGGTAATACCTTAAACAAAAAAAAAACATATCGGCGTTGCTAGGTTACAATCAAGGTCCACAAGGTCCAATTGGTCCAAACTTCAAAATGAGCTAAAATATCCCAACCCGGAAATGTTCAGTATGCTAAAAGGTCCCAATTTGTCAAATCAAATCATTTATTTGCTAGAATACATCATCATCATCATCATCTCAGCCATAAGAAGTCCACTGCTGGACATAGGCCTCCCCCATGGATTTCCAAAAAGACCGATTGGAAGCGGCTTGCATCCAGCTAGAAACACGAACTAGAATACATATAATCATACAAAGAGTTGTTATTATTGTTTTAAGTCGATGTCTATTGCATCATAACGTCAAGTGCCCGATTAATCAGAGTACCTATCTAACTTTTCTGTATTAATATTGTTTTGTGAATATTTTTTTATTACATACCTCTTGAATGTTTTATTAACCTGCCGCAGAGTATGTCATCTTTAGAACTATTAGAAGTCAATGAAACGAAAAAATAAACCGCCAAAACAACGCCCACTGCAGTGATCTTGTTTGTACCGTCCTGATTTCATTTTTATTTTTTTGCATAAAGTAACAGCTTTCCCTACTAGCCACATTTGTCACTAAATTCACAATAAAAATTCTGTACACACATTTGTGAAGCAAGTTTATGGCGTACCTGCACAGACTAGGAAAATACAGAAGTGTAACTTAATTAGTGATTTGTGATTGTTTCCTTGAAGTGTTTTAAATATATGACTAATTTTGCTGCACTACGAAAATATGTAAAATTTATTATTATTTAGCACTCAATAAACACTCACTAAATAAGTTTCCAGCAGCCTAGTCGGGAGACCGTCTGACTTGCGATCCGCAGGTCCTGGGTTCAAATCCCACGGCACGCACCTCTGTCTTTTCGAAGTTATGTGCGTATTGTTGATTGCCGCCAACTTCAAAACGGTGAAGGAAAAACATCGCGAGGAAACCTACATGTCTGAGAGCTCTCAATGATCTTGTAGATGTGTGAAGTCTGCCAACCCGCACTTGGCCAGCGTGGCAGACTATGGCCTAACCCTTCTCACAATGAGAAGATGGCCCGTTCCCAGCAGTGGGACAGTTTGTACAAACAGGGCTGATAAAAAAAAACTCAATAAAGTTGCGAAATAAAAGTAGTAATGTAAATACTTTCAAAGAAAATAATTTTGAACACTCTGTGATTGCAAGTTTTCGAGATATAGCGATAAATATATAAAACACTTAAATCATACTGAGGTCAGACATTTTCGCGAAGTTGTCTAAACAAAAAACAAAAAAACTCGCCAAGAAGTTTTCTTTAAATTACAGCATCCATACTATACGCGTGTCTCGACACGGTCTTGGTCACTTTCACCGGTTTGAAAAATTACTTTTTGTTTGAAATGTTATATATATATTTATATAGTTCTCATATGGTCTCATAGATATTTCATGAAAATTGGTTCAACTTTTAATTTTGAAAACAAAATTGCGCATTTTGAAGTAGATTTTTTAGTTTTTAAGTATAAATTATTAGTGTTCTGTTATTTTTTTATGTGAGAATATGCATCTGTACCTTTTTAATCTGTAAGTGTGGAGAAGTCAAGATGCATATGAAGTGAAGATACCGTTGTGAGTAAGACGTGACAAACTGACATTGTTACACTTTAGTAGTAGTTACGTAGGCGTGAGGGGAAAGGCAACTTCTACTGCTTTATTACCTGTAATGTGCTGTGTGACTTACTTTTTACTCAGGTTAGGTCATCACAAATTATGTTAGAAAAACATATTTTTTTACTGAACGATATTACAGCTGGTCAATACCCTAAAATGTTTGGGACCAAATTTAAACTTAATATACTTTGTTAAGTATGTAGTACTATTAAAGTCTTATAATAATATGGTTAAGTTGAAAATCTGTAGTTAAGGTGGTACGATAGATAGATAACTCTTTATTAAAAGACCACATTGTACAAACATATTAAAAAATATTAATATTACTATGGTTAATCTTATTATGTGACTGTGACGTCCTTGCTGGTAAAAGGATGAGCATCCTTTTACATCGCTCGGAATGGCGTATCCTAAGCCGGAGGACTACAGACATACTCCTTTGCACGGCGTATTCGATTTAATCGAGTACATTTTCCGCTAAGGATGTGGTAGGGTGTACACAAAAGATCCTCATGGGTCGAAGTGTCGCCCACCAGTTTGTTGCCGCTGTGACTACACAAGTTAAGATGGTTTATCTTTAAATAGGCGGCCTTATCGCTTAAAGCGATCTCTTCCAGGCAATCATGCACGATTTCCATACTTAAGTATTTTTTATCAATTATGTTAAAAACCATGGGGGAGGCCTATGTCCAGCAGTGTTTTTCTTATGGCTGATATGATGATGATGATGATGCACAGTTACTTGAGTAATAGGTCCAATAAACAATGTAATTATCTTCCCATAGGCTCCCCATAGCTCCATCGTCGATACAATGACATGCTTTCCTCGATACCATCTGGCCTCGATTGAGCGCGCCTATTAAAAGGTTGGATGCATTAACTGTTCTTCTATAGAGTATGGACTTGCTGAATTAACAAGTATCTATGTTAAGAGAGAAACAAAATACCCGACTGCAGAAAAGCAGTTTTTGCGGTATAACTTACGATTTCGTTACGCGTGATATGCTGTTGAGTATACGTTTTTTGTGAGATAGTATGGGTAAAATAGCTGTAAAAGATTATAAATGCGCATTTTTTGGAATAATTCTAGTAAAACCACTTGTTTATTACGAACAAGTTCGTTAGAGGTTACGAAAAAAACGCATTTTTATTTTTTTGCGAGAAATGTATGATTATTATAAAAAAAATAGGTATAGCCTATGATGACACACACTCTGGAAATTAAGACAAATTAACGACACCTCGCACATCAAAATCGGTCAAGACGTTTAGGTTATAACCGATCATATAGAAACATACATATGTACATACATACGTACCCACATACATACAAATATATATTCACTCGAAAAATATAACCCTCCTTCTTACGCAGTCGGGTAAAAATAACATAGACATTTGATCTACGGTAATCAATAAGTATAAATTTATTAATTGATGTAAAAAATTGAGAAGGTTCTCTATTTTTCGTAAGTGTATGTAAATTTTACTATAATTCTTTACTTTTTTGTCCGATCTTAAAGATTTGTTTTTGGAACAAAATTGATGATGATGATGATGAAGTTTGCAGCGGTTTTTGCGTGTTATGTTATTTGTCAGCAATAATACTTATCATGTAATTGATATGAGATTTCTCTTTTTTTAGGATTCCATACCCAAAGGGTATAACGGGACCCTATTACTAAGACTCCGCTGTCTGTCTGTCTGTCTGTCCGTCTGTCACCAGACTGTATCTCATGAACCGTGATAGTTAGACAATTGAAATTTTCAGACGTTGTATTTCTGTTGCCTCCATAACAACAAATACTAAATAATAAATTACAGTTTAAAAAACTAAAAGAAACACGCTCCAAATTATTGTATTGTCATAAACCTAATCGTGGTCAAAGTTCATTACAAGACTTTTCTAACAAATCCAAACACAGCTATGATACGATGTTCCATCATGAAGTTCTAGTTCATATATTCAGGCTCCATCATCAGATCAGTTCGACAGTACCATATTATTGTATTGTCATCAGAACTACATACATCTGCCAATTTTCATGACGCTACGATCCTTGGAAGATGGTTAAATTAGTTACCTTAGATTTCATTACATACAGGTCGACATAATAAAAGCGTGTTAAAAACAGAATATAATAAGTATTTAAGGTGGCTACCATACAACAAACGTGATATTTTTGCTCGATTTTGATAACAGCAACAGGTAGACGATTGAAATATTCACGGTTTTTTTTTTTATCAGCCCTGTTTGTACAACTGCTTGGACCGCTACTTGGCCGGTTTTTATTTTGTTATAATTTTTTAACTGAACCCAATTTTTTGCGTTCGGTAAACGGTAAAAAATTATAAGTCCCAAGTCCACAATTAAGTGTAAGAACACTTACGCAATTTTACAAGCCCAAAACAATGCAGATTGATTATTTAAAAGTACGCAAGTGAAATCACAAGGTCGCGCCACAGTATACCAAACAGTTGCAACAAGCTTGCAGCCTATTGTTCTCGCATAACATTTACATATTAATAATACTCATACATTACAATATTACTCATACATTATAATATTAGTCTGACATAACTAGCGAAATCATGTCGGCGTTGTTATTCTGCATTTGAATTTGGCTGAATAGGTTAGCAGCGCGTAACCTATTTTGAAATTACGTTTGTTTTTATGTCAGATCTTTTTTCGAACTTTTATTTCGGTGCATGTGGTATAAATATTATTTATACTTCGAATGTGGTATTTGTTACGAGTTTAAGATTAGTAAACTCAAAAGCCCCTGAAAAATAAAAACGGTTTTGATGAAATTATAGCTAAGTAAACCTCTTTCTAAAAAATTATATCAAAATCGATCCATCTATTTGAGAGCTACGATGCCACAGACACACTGTTACATAGATACACAGATACACTCGTCAAACTTATAACACCCCTCTTTTTGGTTCGGGGTTTAAAAAGATAAAATCATTGGATGGGAAAAAGTAAATTGTCAAAATTTTAGTTCGGCAAAAGGTAAAAAGTCAAAACCTTAGGACATCTTTGGATCTTCGACCACACACATTTGAAATTATTGTTATTGGATTTTGCATTGTAATAAGCTCGTTAAATGTTCACAAATAACCGATATTCTCTCTTAGACTTAACTCCCAGAAATAAACTTCATTATCTGTTAAATTATATTATTCAAAAAGCAGAATCGAAACGCAAACACAGATTAAATAACACTTACCTACTACTACAAAAACTCGAATAAATTCCGAACACGTGCGGATCCTAAAATCGGAGCCGGCATTTGGAACGCATCACCGAAACGTTCTTTTTTCGAAATGCGAACTTCGATTCTTGACTGCTATGATTTATAGCTCGCGCGTGAATATGATCGTTTTGGCGGGAAAGATATTTTTTTCTCTAATCGGTGTGTGACGTGCTTCTGGTAAACTGCCATTATTATGTCCAAAACCGTATTTTAAGGGCATGAAAACAGTTTCAGTTTTTAGGCCTAAAGAATATGCAAAAGATGTATTTTATACAGTTTTATGTATTATATTCCATACCTACCTGTGTTGAAAAATAAAATGCAAGATTTAAACTCAGTTTTTATCTCACAAATACTTGAGAATGATGATAGTTTCAAATTCCTTCATTTTAAAATTCTTTTTTTATTTTATTTTTTATTTTTCATCGTTACGCGGGTGAAGCTACGGGGCGCAGCTAATTCCTAATAAACTATTTATATAATAAAAGCTGATAACATTTGAGTATATTATATGTCTGTCTCATCACACCTACATGTTATCTAAATTATTTTCTTTGTAAGAGGCTTTTACGTCAATATGTCCTAACACAATACCTATGTAACTATGACCTAGCTATCGAATTTCAGTATTGCTATAACACTGCCTTAACGCCCCGCCCCATCTCTACGCAGGGCGCCGTCCCGAGAAGTTGCCACGGCACGGCGCGGCGGCGCCGGAATCCGGCGTTTTGCAGTACGCGCCGTGTCCGTTTCCGGCGCCATGCCGTGGAGATCCCATGACATGGCGCCGTGCCGTAGTAATGGGGCCGGGCCCTTATACCGTCTTGGTGTCCATTCTAATTCTTTTGTATTTACGCTTTTTTTTTACATTTGATAGATATACAATTGACCACCAAATTGCCTGATATTAAGCGACGATGTGGCCAAGATGGGGCTCGTTGATTTAGAAGATAGGTATCTATTCACTGTAGCTTTGAAAATTCCTAACTTGGCTGTCATGGGACGACATTCGGCAGATGTGAAAATAAATGTTAAACTTGTCAGAAATACAAAATACGTATATATGCAGTATACAACTCGCACAAAAGTAACGAAGTGTATAGTATATAAGCACGCTCACAAGAGATTTAAGAGTCTGTAGCTGTAAGTTTTAGACTCTTAAATCTCATATCTCTTAAATACATGAAAATCATTTTTATGTATTAAAATTAACCTTAGATCAAAATGAAAATTTTGTCGAAATTATTGATATTGCTTTCTAGTGTTCTGTGGGACTACTCTTGTAGGATCACTTTGTTGTCCGTCTGTCCATCCGTCCATCTGTCACGGGAACGCGTGAAGATATCGACTTGAAATTAAAACCATATACGCAGATCTAAACGCAGATATAAAAGATAGTAATGCCATTTTCCGTCACGGCAATTTGTTATACTGCCAAAGCGTACCAATTCACATCAAAAAAATAATGATTTAAATCGGATAATTTTCAGGGAATTCAGTTTCTCCTTTTGTATGGGCGTGTGCGCGATCAACGTTTTTCTTAATATGATAAAATCAAGATAAATTTTGACCTAACCTGACAGAGACAAAAGGCCATATTAAAGGCTAGCCATCAGGTATTTAACCCCGAGTTAATTCACACGTCACTCTGCCGAGACAATAGCTACATGTTACGTCAAACGCAATTTTACGCTATATCTGGCTATATTTAGCTTTATTGTACTGGCAAGAAATTTAATATCGACGATGACAAAGGCGTGCATTGCCAACCTTTGGAACAGAATTGGTTTGGATGTGGTAAAGTCTAGAGCACAGTTGTAATGGATGCGGTATGTTTTTATATCGCGTGACAGCCAAGTTATTTTTTCTTCTACACAAACGCCCTCCATTGTAGATAAGACCGCAATTATCGCTTAACTATCCATCGAATTGGTGAAATGCAAGACTAGTTTGTAGTTTTATGAACAAAGACCTTGATCACAAACTTTTGCAAAATACTTGTTGTAAAAAAGTCTGCACTCGCAATGTCTACTGCTGATAAAAAATCTTGTTCAGAATTCAGTATCGAATATTTCTGCCAAATATTATCAAAATTGGCCTCGTAGTAAACTTCTCCTCCTATTAACCAAGATTTCACAGGCCTTTGCCTCGACAATTTCTTGACCGTTTTAGCTCATATTTGAAATTATTGTTTAGAATTGAGTACCAAACGATTCTAGCAAATATCAAAATCGATCAGTAAATGGTGCCACTTCATCATCATCATCATCTCAGTCATAAGAAGTCCACTGCTGGACATAGGCCTCCCCCATGGATTTCCAAAAAGACCGATTGGTGCCACTTCATTCGTTTCATAATTAAACAATTTGCAAACATTAAAATAATAAATTAATAACTTTTTAAATTGACGGATAATCGGTAGTTTCTTGTAATTTTTAACCCTCGACTCAAAAAGAGGGGGCTTATAAGTTTTACGTGTGCATCTGTATATCTGAGTGTCTGTCTGTGGTATCATAGCTATCAAACGGACGGACCGATTTAGATGTAGTATTTTATTTGTTTGAAAGAGGATTTAATCGATAGTGTTCTTAGCTATGTTTCATAAATTCAATTGCCACCTCCATTGTCTGTTCTCACATGTTTCGTTCATGAATGTACATTTCATACTGCAGTGCCTTCGCCAATCTCAGGGCGATACATGACTTTTATAATTAAATTCATGTCCTACAATATCCATAGTTAGCATTTTAGGGTTCCGTAGTCAAATACGAACGCTTATAGTTTCTCCGTATCATGTCCGTTCGTTTGTCTGTCTGTCTGCGACTTCGCTCAAAGACTATAAGTACAAGAAAAAAAAAAGTAATTAGACTGATGTGAATGCGGCCGCTGTGGCGTGAGTCTGAGTCCGGGGGCAAAGAGAAATCTGGGAAACTCCGTCTAAACCGGACTCTACCATTGACCGCATTCACAGAAATACTAGTATTTCAGTAGTTAGAAATAAGGATTGTGTGCACACCTTGAGCATTCATGCTCACCATCGAAGGCTCCTTCTTGCGGCGGCTGTGTGCGGCGGGTCGCCGTCTTCCCTAACATATGGTTGAGGAGGGCGATGGCTGGCACATGCGTCATACTCGTGATCGGGTGCTGCTTGCGGGTCTCTGATTTGCTCTTGGTATGCACGCAACATAGTAATAAGTACTTAAATTAAAACAAAATCATTTTGCCGTAACGATAAGTAGTAAACAATAGTTTGTAATTATGACAAAGGTCACAGACCCTGGTACACTGGTGTATGTGTACCAGGGTCTGTAACCTATAAATTAAATTAAAAAAAAATAAAAAGGGCTAGCAAGTTGTAATTTAGTATGGGCATACATATTTATTACGCCAATAAAACGGTAGAATAAAATCTTGAAAAAAAAATGTATGGGGTACCTCCCCTACACGTAAAGTTCGGATGATTTAATACTTATATATCTATACTTATAGATCTACGATTGACCACCAACTCACCGATGTTAAACGACGGTGTGGCCGAGGATGGAGCTCGTCGATCTAGAAGATATCTAATCAGTCTTGTCTTGAAAATATTTTTTTTTGATCTACCTCATCATGTGGGGTTTCGTTAGATAGGTAATCAAAAACATTGTGGGTTTACGAAAATATGTGCGTGTTTATAGAAGTCCTTAAATGTAAGCCAAATAAACTTTCTTCCCAAAAATATGTACGTAAGTTAAAGTTCTCACTTGTCAAATGGTTGTCTACAGACATGTCCTCGCATGATTCGTCCAAACATGATCCATGATGCACGATTACCAGTGATCGTTAGCATAAACATGGCGTTCAATCGTCGATGACATCACGGTGCGTGTTCGAGAGATCAACACAATGATGTGCTGATGAGCCGCGAGCGGAGCCCTGGGGCTCATGGCCTGTACGCACGATGCGTTGTACCTTTGAGGTTATTCCGTAAAAATTTGTTTATACACGCTTTTATTATTATGTGTGTGTTGGATATTTGACATTTAAGTATTTACTTAATATGTATTTTTAATTTTGTTTGATATTTTTTTACGCATGATAGATCTACGATTGACCACCAACTCGGCTGATGTTAAGCGACGGTGTGGCCGAGGATGGAGCTCGTTGATCTAGAAGATATCTATTCACTGTAGCCTTGAAAATTCCAATCAAAATAATCACTATCAATCAAATAATTAAATAATCAATAACCTTATCATCCATTATTTCTATTTAGTTGTGATTTTTTTGTTACATTTGAATATTTATATTAATTTAGGTATTTGATATGATTGACATTCTATTTTTCTACCGCATTGATCTAATTATTTTTTGTTTAGTAAAGGTTTTTTCTTTTCTCTATTTTGTATATGATTTTACTATTGATTATTTGACATGATATTTTATTTTGTTTTTGTTGGCATAATGTATACAATTTTCATTTTTTTTTATCTATATCTTGCTTTATTATTGTAAAAACTCTTGTCGATGATTATTTTATCCTTGATAGATACCGTCACGTACGGACAGCAACAAAATCATCACAAACGTGAATTTGTTTTTATATATATATATTTTTAATTTCATAATTGCTTTTTTTAATTTTTATAGAATATAGATCTACGATTGACCACCATCTCGCCTGATGTTAAGCGACGTTGTGGCCGAGGATGGAGCTCGTCGATCTAGAAGATATCTATTCACTCTAGCCTTGAAAATTCCAAGATTGTAGGTCTCAGGAAACAGAAATGGCGGCAAAGAATTCCATTCTTGTGCACTACGCAACAAGAATGTGGATCGATATCGCTGAGTACGGATTTTCGGCATTTCAACAAGAAATGGGTGGTAATTCGCCTACTTTCTACTAGTCCTGTAGTGAAATGGGGAGGGTGGAATTAGGTCGTGAAGCTCTTGCGCACATTCCCCGAAATGAATCCTGTAGAAAATAGACAGACATGCTACTTTACGGCGGTGCTCGAGATTAAGTAGCTTCTTGGCAGCTAGTTTGTCGTCACCGATTAACCTCACAGCTCGCCGGTCCGCTGGCTCCAAAGCTTCCAGCTGATACTTGCTTCTTTATTCAAATAATACAATTTACATATGTACAAGTTAGTGTAAATGTATCCTAGTACCTGAACCGCAGAAACAATAGGTAACTGTTTTCGAGCTTAGAGCTCATTTAAAACATAAAAAAAAATTGATTTTACACTATTTTTTTTGTTAGAATTATCCATTAATTATAAATAGTTTTGACGAATTATACGTTTATAAACTTTAGAAACAGTATTATATTTGAACAAAAAAAAATGTTTTTATATCGTTCACTGTCGAGCAAAGGTATCCCCATCCCCCACTTCTTTCCTTCATTTCCGTTAAAAAAAACTAGTGATTTTTTAACGCAATTTAAGTCCGCATTTGAGTGACATATCCCTGTATGTGGCCAGCGATATTATATCGACACTTAATTGCACGTCGCTAATGCTTTGCTAACGTTGAAAGCTTTTCTAAAGCTTAGCTATTCAGCCACGATTATACAACAAGCCTGGTTATACCGCCAGCCGGAGGTCTTGACCCGCTGACACCATCCTTTCCACATTGCGCAACCAATGAACCAACCATATTGATTCTAATACGCATTTAATGCACTGGAATTACAAGTGAAAACTCCTTTTATTGCTTCTAATTTGTGTTGCTATCATTGTAATTATTCGTTGTTACGGGTAGTTATTACATTTTAAATCGTGATACACATATTTTTAACCGACTGCGTAAGGAGGGTTATGTTTTTTGAGTGTATGTTTCTATATGATTGTCTACAGCCTAAACGGCTTGTCCGATTTTGATGTGTGAGGTGTCGTTAGATTCATCTTCACTTCCTGAATGTCATGGGCTATATTTTTTGTAATAATAATGATTCAATTTTCGCAAAAATAAAAAAATGCGTTTTTTCGTAACATTCAACGATTTTTTACGTAATAAACAAGTGATTTTACCAGAATTATTCTAAGGAATGCGCATTTATAATCTTATACCGTACGGGCACCAACACAAATTAGATTTTTTGATTTGTTAGATTTTTGATTTTTGATTTTTTTATACAAGATAGATCTACGATTGACCACTAATTCGGCTGATGTTAAGCGACGGTGTGGCCGAGGATGGAGCTCGTCGATCTAGACTAGAAGATATCTATTCACTCTATCCTTGAAAAAAAAAACCTTGAAAAACCTTTTTATTCAAAATTGCAGTTTTCTTTAGTGTGTCTAAGTTGTATTTATTTATGTATATCTGTATTATTTAAGTTATTCAGGTTATTTTAGTTTTAATTAAGTATGCGTGTAATTATAATATTTAGTTAAGTTATAATAAAATTTTGAATATATTTTACAGCGATTTTACACATACTTTCTCACAAAAAACGTACACTCAACATCGTATCAATTGTAACAAAATCGTGAGTTAGACTGCAAAAACTGCTTTTCTGCGGTCGGTTATTTTGTTTTTCTTTTAATATAGAGAATTGTTTCATAAGTTTTTAATATGGGATTCCTGCACGTTGTAGCCAAACCAATCTGTTCATCTAACACCGGTAGCTACGTACCATCACGCCGTCAACCTGCTTTTTATCTGCAACCTAATTCGAGACTGGGTTTTATAATGTTTTATCTGATAAGAATGATGGCATACTTTGTTTGGAGCTTTCTTTTGTTCGAGGTTTGATGCTCGGCACATAGTTAAGTGGTAAGATCTTTTTGCACTGTCTACCAGACAATTTAATCCAATAATTACAGTTTAAAAAACTAAAAAACACGCTTTAAATTATTGTATTGTCATCGGTCCTCGATAAGTTCCAAAGTTTGAATGAAATCTGACCGTTTGAAGTGGGTCAAAATCAACTCCAAAGGAGTCGGTTACAAACAAACAAACAAACATGCATACAGGTGAAGCTAATAAAAGCGTGTTAATAAAAAACCGGCCAAGTGCGAGTCGGACTCGCGCACGAACGGTTTGTTGAATGGGAGCCCCCCTTAAATCTTAATTTTATTTTAATTTCAACTGTCTAACTATCACGGTTCATGAGATACAGTCTGGTGACAGGCGGACAGACAGCGGAGTCTTAGTAACAGGGTCCCGTTTTACCCTTTGGGTACGGAACTAAAAATGTCTATATTAAATGAAAAACAAAATACCCGACTGCAGAAAAGAGGTTCTCGCAGCTTAACTTACGATTTCATTACGCGATACGCTGTTGAGTGTACGACGTACGTTTTTGTGAGAAAATATGCGTAAAACACATACAATTTACGGTCAATTTACGGCCTATAGCGCCTTAAGAGTGGTACATATCATGTGATACTCACTTAAGTCGCATAGATTCTTAGGTACATTAGAAGTAGACAAGGCGTGTCTTGTGACGCAAGAAGACAGAAGATATCGATAATATATGAATCGAGGATCGGTCGGCATTCGCGCTTCTCACGAACCGATTGCAAAACTCGAGTTCGTAGGGTCATTGCGGACTGGGAATTAATAGACATGTGCCTTTGTAATTATTTAAGTTAGTACCGAACCTACAACATAGGCATTAGACACACAGACTTCAGTTTCCAGTTGCGGCAACAGGAAACACGCAATGAGCTATTTATGACCATTTTTGCGGCAATAGGCAACACACTAGCTTTTATGATGATTTATATTTAACTTCATCATAATATTCCATCAGTTCGCGAATTAAACAACAAGCCACATTATCTAACTATTAAACTCTCACCATGACCGACAATAGCTCTCTACATGGGCACTTCAAAATATATACAATTTACTTTCGCTAATCCGGCCTTTTCGAATTTCGCATCCCATACACCGACAGATTTACTCGTATAACAAGCCCTACAAAGCACTTTTGTGGCGGCAGATGATTATCATGTGTATTTTTATTTTATTTATTTATATATAAATTCGAAAAAAATGGGCATTAAGTAATGTGACAGCGAACACCAATCAGAAAGTATTACGTTACGCCACGCAATTTGTTGCTGACGTTTTCCTACAACAGAGCAGGTTACTATGGTTACTCCGTATAGTTTTGACACTTGACACAGATGTAAACAGTTTGATTTCGCATGGATTTCGCAAGCTGTGGCGTCATTCAAGACGCCATGACAATATTCATCGTTTTCAAGGGAAATCTAAATTGTTTTTCTTTATACAAAATACGTGATGTTAATATTACTTTTTCTTTAAAATATAGGTTTTTTGGGATAAAATAGATAGGTATAAATAGATAGGTATATTTTGGGATAAAATAGGTAGGATAGAATTAACCAAGTTTTCAAATTTAGGCAACTATCATATTCTCTTTCTTGCGCAGTCGGGTAAAAAATAAACTGACGTATGCCTAGCTTTCGTAAAACATCGAAACTGTTTTCTATATAAACTATGCATGGATCATTTATTTAAAGTATACATCGTTATCACTAATTTTTATAGCACATTTTCTTATTTATCAATCAAGCCGGCTTCCGCTGGTGGATACGAGTCATCACGCCAAATGCCAGTCTAAGTTTGAGTCCTGACTCTATAGTCTGCAACATTCGATCATCCGCATCGCAAAACATTTACCGGATTACCGCGAATCTACTGCACTTATAACCAATTTAATTCGTACATCACAATCGATTCTATCTCGCAATCGCAGCTCGTAATCGATTGCAACTTGATTCGATTGATGCATCGAATCATTAGGGGGCTTTAGAAAGGTCATCTCGATTATGAGATCTATTCGAATGCTTAAATGTTCGAAGGTCATATCGTTTTAAATTGGATGGAATAATTGCTGATTCGACAATCACACTTATGCTATAGTAAAGGCATTAGTACTATTAAAGTCTTCTATGCTTGTACGAAAGTTTGTGAGTGTGTGCAATTGTGCATGTTACATACGTGTGTATGAGAGAAGGTGTGTGCGTTTGTTTTTTACCTGTAAGGGTAGTCTGATTTCAGATGGCGGAGTTTTTTTTTACCCGCATGGATAGTTTAATTCTACAGGATGTATACGTTTGTTTTTACCTGCATGGTTAGTCTAATCCAGGTGGTTCGTGCCTCTGTTTTTTACTTACATGGGTAGTCTAATTCCAGAGGGTGTGTGCGTTTTTTTTTTTTACCTGCATGTGTAGTCTAATTTCTAATCAGTAGCGATTCGAAATCGCTGCGTAATGGAATTAGAATATCTTCACTTTCTGAGAAAGAATCTTCCTGTCTGATTGTGTGTTTGTATTAGGTATCATTAAATTATTTTTGTAGTTGAAACGGCTTAACTGACTTTTATGTCAACATTTGCCATTAACTGCGGAATGTCATAAATATGTGATTAAATATCAGTTGTATTCATGTTCAGTTTCTTTCTAGTTTGCGACATGTCTTAATTTTTGTCTAAATTTGTGTTCCAATGGCGTGTAATTTGTAATGTAGATAAGCCATAGTTTTAAGTATAATTATTTTTGACTTTATAACGTCTTATAAATTGATGAACGCCGGCTGCACGCACGAAAAAGCATGACTCATTGTCACGTTCCGCCTGGGCCGAGCGTGAACAAGCGATAGAGAGGCACGATCGGCCTAAGCGTTTGGCTTGTGACGCATCGTTATCACGTAAAATTATCGTTCGTAAACCGACTTTATAAACAACAATATTTTTATTATAATATTATATATTTCAATATAATTTTTAATATAATTATGTTACAAAAAATGGTAAGTACTTTATTCCGAATAAATTTTACGCACAATTATATATACCTACCTAATTTAAAAGCTTATGTTCCAAGATACTTAAATGTATATAAAACATATGTTTAATGTCTCCTTTTAAACAGAAAATCGAAATATATTTCTGGCTGGATAATATTAGAATAATTAGTGAGATTGAAAACCAACTGCATTGATAGCTTCTAATTAATACGAAACAAATAAAAAGTCCACCAAAAAGAATTCACCCATGACGTTATAAAAAACCCTAAGCGAAATAATTAAGCTTTGATTGATAATTTTTGTTAGATTCAAGTGTCCCCCCTCTACCGGTTTTTTAAAAGGTTAAATAAATATTTGTGGACATTTCACACAACACCATCTAGTCCAAACTAAGCAAAGCTTGTACTATGGAACTAGATGGCTGATAGAATACATATATACTTTTCTTTTGTAAATATATACTTAAGATACATAGAAACACCCAGACTCAGAACAAACATCCATGCTCATCACACAAATGTTTGCCCTGGGTGGGGATTGAACCCACAACCTTTCAGTTCAGCAGGTAGACGTAAACACACTACCAACTGAGCCACAAGGCCAGGTTGACTTTGGAGATATGAAAAAAATCATACTCGTAGCTTATATGATGAAATTAAAAGGAAAACTATCACGCCTAAGTAGACTTTACAAGTTGAGGCGATCAACTTGAAAACATATTTAGAGAATTAAAAAAAAATACATTTTGTGCAAATTTCATTTACAGACTAACATAAGTTAACTCGTATGTTCATAGTATCCCTATTTTAAGTTCACATAAGTTATGATGTGCAACTACGGAACACTACTTTGTGACACGACACGCACTTGGCCACTTATCATTATTACACGATTGATACCGCGGGACGCAGCTAGTAAGAAAGTTAACCCCCTGAACCCCCAAAAAAACTTAATTAGTATCAACTGGAAAGGTATTAGTTAGAATTCCTGTTAATAATATGGAATAGAATCTAACCCTAACCCATATCTATTAATTATTCCAAGAGATATCTTCTAACCATTATCATAATTTGGTTCCTAAATTCTGGCCGTTTTGAACCAGGTCAAATTTCAGTCGAAATAGGCACCACACCCTAGTTCAGTCTAAAACTAAAATACTAGACTGGCATAGTAATGACCTAACGTTGCCTAAGTTTCTAATTATTTAAATTAATTCATAACTGAAAGCAGTAATTACTTCTATTCGACGAAAACCAACATAGAAGGACCTCTACTTTAAATTCTCTAGTAGTCTGAGAAAGCTCTAAAACGAATTTTTAATGTTTCATAAAACTTAATTAACGCTTTTAGTTGTGTTGTGTATATTATTAAAAAGATAAGTTTATGTATACATTAATATATTTTAGATCGTTTGAAGACATCTTATTAGTTATTCTGAACCTCTTGTCTAATGCGTTAGGGTTCCGTTGAATGCAAATGTTGACGCTTTTGCGTGAATCTCCTCAAACATGAACGCCCATATTACATTCGAGTTGACAAAACAACGCAAGACACCACGCATCACATGGCACCACGCATCACGTGGCACCACGCATCACGTGGCACCACGCAACGCAAGGTACAATGCAACGTCAGATTTTACAAGACATAAGGCATCTCGAAGTACAAGACGCCATTAAACGGAAAGCACCATACAATACCACCCATTTCTAGTTGAAATGCCAAAAATACTACCTACTCAGCGATATCGATCCATATTCTTGATGTGGCACAGGCCATTCTTTGCCGCCATCTCTGTTTCCTGAGACCTACAATTGGAAATTTAAAATTGGAATTTTCAAGGTCAGAGTGCATATATATCTTCTAGATCGACGAGCTCCATCTTCGGCCAAACCGTCGCTTAACATCTAGTGATTTGGTAGTCAATCGTGGATCTATCTTGCAAAAAAAAATACATGAAAAAATCCACGCAATGCAAGACACCACGAAACGCAAAGCATCACGCGGGCCAAGACACCACTTAACGCAAGGCACCTCGCAACACAACACACTACGTAACGATTTCCGCCACTGAATAAAAGAAAGCATATTTGCTGTCGTTTTGTGACAAACAATTTAACTGTTATATTTTGAGCCTTAATAATAATTATCGTCAATAAGCTAGAACGGAACACAATTGATGTGGTTACAGAAAATTATCTTGGTCGTTAAAATCTACGCAAAATAATTGGAATTTCACGGAAATTTTGTTTGTGAATTTCAAATAATTAAGACTAGAGCCTTGGAATTTATTTTTACGATGTCACCAAAGCTTGTATTTAATATTTCCGAACGATCACCAATTTGTATCCGGAGTCAGTCACAAATTTGCGGATTTCTCCAATTATGCTAAAGCTAGCTATGTCGCCCGAGTTCGCTTGCTTTCCTTGTGTTTAATATAACTTTAAGATAAAACTAGCTAAGAATGTTTCGGAGAAACGCGACAAAAGGCGTTCCACTACTTTATTTGTTTTTAACGCGTTTTTATTAGTTTCACCTGTATGCATGTTTGTTTGTTTGTAACCGACTCCTTTGGACTTGATTTTGACCCACTTCAAACGGTCAGATTTCATTCAAACTTTGTAGTCTTATCGAGGACTGATGACAATACAATAATTTGATAAGATTAAGCGTGTTTTTTTTTTGTTTTTTTAAACTATTATTATTATTTTATCGGACAATAGGTGTGAACTTGACCGTTAACTCATCTGGTGTTGCGACAGTTACGGTCTACGATGGAGCGCGCTTGCTTATTTTCCCATAACTTGACTTTTTCGGATATTCATGTGTAGATGCGGTTATTTTATTTATTATGTAAAAATGAAATAAATATATAAATATATATATATATATAAATTTGGTATGTAAAAAAAATATTTTACTTTTCTTTAAAAAAAATTCTCACCCCTCTATTATTATCCCATCCCCCCATCATTATACTTTCTTTTCGTTCCTCTTCATCCTAAAGTTGCCTGGCAGAAATCGCTAATAGCGATAAGGCTTAATTAATAATAATAAAAATATATGTCTTTATTGTTCACCAAAATTAGTCTAGGAACGTGTTTAAACAAATGTAAAATATAATTAGCGAAACAATACAAATTGCAGATTCCTAATACCTTTAAACGAGCAATTCTTGTAAATATATATATATAGAATCTGAATCTCGGAAACGGCTCTCACGATTTTAATGAAATTTGGTTTGTAGGTAGATTAGGGGACGATAAATCGAACTTGCTAGGTTACATTTTTAGTGAACCCGGGCTTGCAACATTGAAATGTTTCAGCGGTTATCGCGTTGACCGACAACGCACAGAAATACAAACTTTCATACTTATATTATTAAAATCTTGGAAATATCTCTTGAAAATGCCACTTATTAAGAAATGCAAGGGAAATTCAATCGTAATGTGTCGAGTTAAGGTCGGTTTTAAATTTGCTATTTGTATTGATGAATTCTTAGATTCAGCTGGTGTTGCAATTAATAAAGGTCTTATTCTGGAAGCGCTCGACAAATATGATGATTTGTATGATTACCCGTGTCATTTTGTGTTATTTTACTACCAGGACTGGTTAATAAAATATTTAAAAAAATCCTTGGTCCCGAAAGAATTAACCAATAGTGTCGTCAGAATTCGATTCACAAAATTCTCGATGCTCGCAGTCTCTACACTTGTGGTAACGTGAATTGACGTTAAAGTTTCGTAATTTGCCGATAAATTATGGTAAACATAAGTTTAATCATTTTTTATTCATTTGTTGTCGCATCGTTAATCATTGTTGTGTGAATTGTGTGAAGACTCACATTGCAATATTTTGTTGTTCGCCTAACTATGCTCGCAGATATCACGGATTCAGCTTATTACATTTATCATGACAAATAGGTTTTTTTGGCTCTCCATGTCTAAGACATCCTTCATACACCAAAATCAGTCCAGCCAAAAAGCCCATTCAACGTATAAGCAAAACTAAAAATATTTATTTACCATATGCATGAAGACTTCTACTGGACTAACGAAATGTAAGAAAAGTGAAAAGAAGGTTAGATTTTAATTCAAATCTTCAAATCAAAAATAATAATCTCATTCTCGGCTTATAACAAAACATATTTCTACTGCGAACCCCTCGACATTTTTATCGGACGACGTCACAAGTCACCGGACAATAGTGCGTAATTTTTCAAGCCATTTCCTCCGTTCCATTGTTGCGGATGCAATTAGAGGGGGCAGAGGGAGGGGATTACGGTTCCCTGATTGGATATTAATAATTATGAGACTGGTTATGGTACGCGCTAGACTGAGTTCGAATATCTGTGGTCGTTCACATTGTTTTGATATCGCATGCTTTTGAAAATAGGGTTTTTAAGAGTTGTTTGTCTCTCAAATAACAGAGACAAACAACTCTTAAAACTTGAAATATATTTTATTCAAAGGTTTAAACATTTGCAAGTTTTTGACGTGATAACGTCTAATCGATGAACGTCGGCTGCACGCACGAAAAAGCATGACTCATTGTCACGTTCCCCCTGAGCCGAGCGTGCAAACGAGAGCGCGAAACAAGCGATAGAGAGGCACGTTCGGTCTAAGCGTTCGGCTTGTGACGCATCGTTATCACGTAAAATACTTTACAGACAACCATTTTTTTTTGTGGTCACGTAATATTTATTTTCAAAATTGATTTTGATGGAGTTTTTTTTTTCACATGTAATAAACAATCCGATAATTCACCAGAAGACGATAATATTATGAGAACCGTGCAACATATACATACATATATAACTAACAGGTAATGACAAAGTCGAAAATAGTTGAAACCAATACTAACTCATACGCCCGGTCTGTCTCGAATTGATTCAAATCCAAAAGTAATCCAATATAGTTACCATATAACAACTTTTGACAAATATAACGGCCGATTTTTATATATCGGTGCGGTCCCATACGTATGAATAAAGATTGGCCTCATATCTCATTCCTTTAAGACATTTTACTTATGGCGGTAGTTGTAAATTTTCTGCTCTACGACCTTTACATTGCTATACAACTTTCAACCTTATTTTTATACGCATAAGATTGAAAGTAAGTTGTGTTAGAGAGCAATAAATTTAGATTAATACATAAGCTTATGGGTAAAGTATCTCCAATTTGGCTGAAAAACGTTTTAATGATATCAGTGACAATGTAAGAGTTTTAGTGTTTTCGCCTGATTGCGTCTGTTGTCGCCACTAACGATTTATCGCTTGCTTTTTATTTTTAATGTATTTTATTTGATCTTTACGTCATCTAACTTTTAGATTCCGTTTGGAAAAAGAACTGTCGTTACAAAAATAGGTACCAACGTCTCGATTGTGTTACTAGTTGAACAAAATTGTGAAATAAGGACAGCAGCGCTCTCGATGCTACATTAGTACTCTTTCCGAACAGACTATCTTCTAAGGGCCTGCCTCAATCTTTTGAATCTTATTATTGAAAAGATGGATGTTTTGGATGTGTATATGTAGTGACTAGACATAGATACATAAACGTAAGTGGTTATGTTTGTTTGTCACGCTGGATCTGCTCGATGGATTGAACATTTTGAAAAAAAGAAGCTCTAAAGGGTAATTGGCTAAAATAAATTATAAGTGTTTGCGACCAGTGCCCAAAACATAGCGGATAAAAAATAAATAAAAATAATATGGATCATTTTTTTAGTTTTCTAGTCAAGAGGATTATCTTCTACTTTTAGATAACCATCTATCGCGTATTTTTCATATAAAAAAAAGAAAAAGAATTCTACTTTTATTAGTTTGACCTGTTTATGTAATGGAACCCTTAAACGTAATTTTACTCACTTCAAAATAGCTGAGTAAGTTGAAACTCTGCGCATGAACTATGGAAACTTACGTAGTTTTCATACATTGTTAAATAAAAACTACTAGTGACCCGTAGTTTTTATTTAAAAATGTATGCGTCTGTTTTGAGTCGAAAAATCATCAACTCAAACAGACTTGCGGGTCCCGTAGTTATTATTTAAAAATCAAGAACTGATGACAATACAATAATTGAAAAAAATATCCCATTATGTGGTTTTTTACCCGACTTGAAGGACGATTATGTTTTTAGCTTGGTTTTGTACCAAAGCTCGTTTTAGTTTTTAATCTATACCTAATCTTACTATATTATTATATTCCATATTTTATATTTATAATTCTAATGTAAAAAGTGAAAAAAATATACTATTCATCCATAATTCCAAGCACATAAAAACATAGAAATCGGAAACGTAGAAAACATTTTCGCTAGATATACGGGAAAATAAGCTGCGTACTGGCAATTACGGTAATTTCACCCAGCGATCTTCTCTTCGGTATTTTCCTGCGCGCAAATGAAAAAGCAAGTCTAAAATATCCACCATTTAAGTCCTCTATTCGAGACGGTCCCAAAACATCACCTAAAACACGAATTTTATGATCTGTAAAATGAATTTAATAATTAATTACTCGGGGCAAGCATTAAATTAATGAAAGTACAAGGGCCCAGATATTGGAATTTATTGTTTTTCCTTTGACTCGAGACTGTTGGGGACAGTTCTAATTTGAAGGAAACCGTTGTAATTTTGGATATTTTTTTCTTCTCAAACAAAGGAGTTTTAATAAAGGAGACTGTTATACTTTTATGTCGGAATCTGAGTTCTGTAGATATTTCTACTGGATCACGGATCTTGATGAGGCAAATTATTAATTTTATTATGTATTTTAGTTAAGGTATTTATAAGTCATTAAGGTAATGGTGGTATTTTTAGCACAATCTTTTTTTTTCCCACAATGAGAAGATGGCCCGTTCCCAGCAGTGGGACAGTTTGTACAAACAGGGCTGATAAAAGGGAAAAAGGGTTTTTTTTAATGTTAGCTATTTTTTGAGATCATCAATCATGCGAAGAATAAATAATGTAAATTGTATATATGACCTTTCTTGTTTAAAGTTGTTTTAAAGTAATTATAGTTTAAAAAAATTAATAACTGACTTCAAAATTAGTTATATGTATTTTAAAAACCAAAATAATGCTAATAAGCGCACATTTTTATCTAAGGGAATTCCTTCGGAGCGTACGTAATTCGTTCGAGACGATATTTGAACCCTAGAACCCTAGGAGTTCTACGATATTGAATTATGCGATATACCTACTTGAGACAGGTGGGCTCTCAGACTTATAGATTTACTAGTTTTGTTCAGGGATTTTTCTCACTCTTTTAAATAAATCGTTCAGTTACTTTTACGTAATACAAGTGACTATGTTAAAAGAAAAACAAAATACCCGACTGCAGAACAGCTATATTTGTGGGCTATCTTATGATTTCGTTACGCTTGATACGCTGTTGAGTGTACGTTTTTTGTGAGAAAGTATGTGAAAAAGTAGCTGTAAAATGGTGTAAATGTGTATCTATTATTTAGACTAATACTAGTTAAAATCCTTTTTTTTGTTACGAAATAGTTCGTTGTAGGTTATTAAAAATAGCATTTATGTTTTTGCGAGAATTTTATTATTATTATTTAAAAAATATAGCCTATACTATAACACTCAAGGAGACGTATTTTGTTTTTTTTTTTAACATAGATACTTGTTATAAGTTCATTAAGTCATTTTATATCTCCAATAATTATAGTTTAAAAAACTGAAGCAACCGACTTCTCATGGATGCCATTGTCAGAACTGGACCAAATTGAAATGGGACCAGACGGGAAGCACTAGCTTTCAAATAAAAAAATAATCATCAAAATCGGTTCACCCACGATCGAAAGTTATGAATTAACAAATATTAAAAAAAAAAAAATTAAAAAATATAGTCGAATTGATAACCTCCTTCTTTTTTGAAGTCGGTTGAAAATGGGGGCATGCGCAAGCGAGATGACTCTTAAATTAAAGCTCTAAGATAAATAACAACATAAATACTTCTGAATCTTGTTCTGAACTATATCCTGAATAGTCCTCTAGAGACAAAATAACTGTCCCATAATTAAATAATAACTACGTCCCGGATAAGTTTTGTAACTCGATCATAACGGTCTAAGTTGCCCAACTTGGGCAAGTCAAACGTGGGCCAAAAATACCCCCATACCCCTACCTGAGGGTTGGCTAATTGCATCATAACTGATAAACTTGTTAGCCAAACAGGGTTTACTGTAAAGATGGTTGTAGAATGGTAGGGGAAAGGGGGGGGGGGGGGAGCATATTGGATAATGGAGTTAGTGTTTTAGAAAACGAACTGGATGTCAATCTCTCTGTCTCTCTAGAAAGTTATGTGGATATCAGATTTTTTATGCCAGTTATAGGACATCGGTCGCCTTTTTATATAATTATAGGCTCGCGCTTTTAGCGATAAGACCGCCCTTTGTGCCATTCTATTACGTGTACCTTTATTGTTTATTTTATTACCTTGTGTGGTGTCAAGAAAGTGTTATTAATGATTGATGATTATATTCAAAAAGTTACATTTAGAAAGCGTATCCTATATTTTGGCGGTGCGCATAATAAAAGTGGAGCTAAAGCGTTTCATTTGAGTTTTTGGAATATCCACTATGAAAAGTTAACGCTTGTCGTATTTCTAACCTTCCGACAGTAAAAAGAAAGCACGTCAGGTATGATAAGAAGTAGTCAAATGCCTAGCTTATCAAAAAAAATAACTTAATAATGATCCGTGAAACCCAGTTATATCCCAATCTTTCAAGTGTTCTATTAGATAGAGAGATAACACTTTATTAAAAGACCACATTGTACAAACATATTAAAAGAAAACAATATTACTATGGCTAATCTCTCAATAGGCGGCCTTATCGCTTAAAGCGATCTCTTCCAGGCAACCGTGTACGGAGTAGTATAGTATACGTAGTATAAAGTATACATAGTATACAGTGCGTCACCACCTTAACCGGCAAACTTTACGTCTCTCGTAATCGCATCATATCACAAAGTTCTGGCTCAGCTCGCAGTTTAGGTATTTGTGTTGGTAATACCTAACTTAGTCTAAATCTCTGTTTGTTTTGCACTCGGTAGGTCGCATCTCAACTTTGAGGTTAGGTTATGTTAGTCCACGTGAGATTAACTCTGGAATTTAGTTTCTCTGTAATACTGGTATTTTGTGGTGTTTAGTGGCCGCAGATTTTGTGTTCGGTTACTTATCTATAACCCGAATTGTGAATTACCGAATTTCATTTGTCGAACAACGAAAGATACACCATTTTCACTGACTTTAAAAAGAAGAAGTTCAACAATTAAATTTAATTTAATTTAATTTAAATTGGGCTGTTTTTTTAAGTTTATCAGTATATAACTCCGTCATTTATAAACCGATATCATTTTTTTTTTGTTTGAAAGGATGTACATTCAGATTGTATATAATATCAACATCGCTTGAGTGGTTTGGTTTTTAATCAAAAGTCCATTTTCAGTTTTTTACCGACTTCAATAGGAAGGAGGTTAACAATTCGGCTGTATTATTGTTTTCGTTTGTTACCGCATAACTCAGTCATTTTAATTCGATTAGATTTTTTTTAAGGATATACTTTCAACTTGGTCCCATAAAAATTTCATCAAAATCGGTTCAGTAGTTTGTCGTCTGCTTTTCAGTATTTTTTAAAATATAATTATAAATTAATTTTATTCACAGCATTGAAAAATTTATATCCGTACGATTTTGCTAAAACAGTTAAAAACAAGACATCAACCACCTTTCAAACAAACAAAAAACTAGATCAAAAACGATCCATCTGTTTGAGAGCTACGATGCGACAGACAGACAAATGCACAAATAGGCACTTCAAACTTATAACACCCGAATAGATCGCTCTAAGCGATAAGGCTGTCAATTAAAAGCCTAGCCATAAACTTATTTTATCTTTTTCCATGTGTACTGTGGTCTTTTAATAAATAGTTATCTATCCATCTAACACCCCACTTATTGGATCGGAGGGTAACAAGCGACCCAGTAATTCAGAAGCTACAATAAAATATACGTAAACAAAAACATTCACATATCATAGATTACTAAAATCATAATCCTTTTGAGTTTACCGTAGTCAGGTAGAAAAGTAAAACTGAAAGATTCACAAAGGAATCCGCAGGTCCGTCTATCTATGTATACTTCCAAATAGAAGAAACAGTAGCAAAAAATTCAAATTCGAACGTATAAGTCGGGATTCTGCCTATCGAAAGGGTGAAAAGGGAATGATATTGAAGGGGAGGACTGGGGCAAATAAACTACGGGACATGAAACCATATTCAGAAAAGCGTTAATTTTTTTATATTTTTTATACACTATAGATCTACGATTGACCACCAACTCGCCTGATGTTAAGCGATGGTGTGGCCGAGGATGGAGCTCGTCGATCTAGAAGATATCTATTCACTCTAGCCTTGAAAATTCCAAGAATGTAGGTCTCAGGTGTAAAATACATGAATTGATCAAAGTACATTATACTGTATTAGAGGAGTTGATGGACTATATATATAATATTTTATGTGTCAAATTTTACCCAAGATAACGGGTTACTGCAGTTTTTTTTTCGCTACGAAAGGACTATTAAAATGCCAATAAGAGACATAGTGTGCTTCCACTTTGACACACTAGATATACTTTCATTGTACGTACTGCCAAACTGTGGAATGCGCTTCCTGAATGGGTCTTTCCGACTGGATATAATCTAGGTGTCTTCAAATCGCGAGTGAATAGGTTTCTTCTAGGCAAGCGCGCTCCATCGTAGACCGTAACTGTCACTTAACATCAGGTGAGTTGACGGTCAAGCGCAAGCTTATCTTCGAATAAAAAAAAAAATATGTTAAATTTAAGTTTTTGAGTATGAATTTTCGCAATGTAACGCCTGGTTCTATAAATTTTATTTTTATTTTTGTAAAACGTAAAATCGACCTTGACCTCGGCTTTTAACCTTTAACCCGCGCGACCTGAAGAGGATATTATTCCAACGACCGCGTGACTAGAAGGTCGAGACTGAAGACAGTTAACGTGTTAACAAAACAAAAAAAAAACCAAAGACAATATTACTGCAAATGAACTAGTGAGAGCTTCGATCACATAGCGCAATAATGAAAAGAATCACGCAAGAGCGGGTTAGCAACAGCAATCGTGGCTTGTCCTCTCGACAGGCATGTTATTCGTCCAAGACGAACTTACCTCTGATATTGCAGGTGGCGTCTCATATCCCGATATTGGGATTGTGATTGACATGCGAGATCAAAAGTTTTCGCCGCTACTTTTATGTGACCTTTAAGAATATTTCGCTTTGTACAGACGGATTCAATGTACCTATTATGAGTTTTATATCTGTGACGTAATAGACCTCGTATTCGATTCACAGTCGAGTAGATGGGTTTATTAGTAAAAAGTAAGTAAGTAAGTTCGTATAGACTGAGTGGCCAGCCCTAGTGTCAGAGTTATTAAGCCGCCGAAAGGCCTCTGACCTGGCTTGACGATTGGCAAGCAACCGGGACCTACAATTAAGCGCTCGTGGCGTAGCTTGACTAGGTGTTCTCGAACGATCACTAATGTTAAGCAACGGACGGATCGGTCAGACTTCGGATGGGTAACCGTGAGTGGCAATTCTTTCTGAGTGCTACCGTGGGTCAGTTTATTCGTGATTTAAGATTTGTTTTAACCGCCTGCGCAAGAAGGGGTTATGTTTGTCGAGTGTATATATGTAGTACATATATGCATGTAGGTATGTATGTGTGTATGTTTGTTATATGTGTTATTATGTTATATGATAGCCTACAGCCTAAACCGCTTGACCGATTTTGATGTGGGAGGTATCTTTAGATTCATCTTCTCTCCCTGAGTGTCATAGGCTATATTTTTTTGTAATAATAATAATACATCTCTCGCATAAATAAAAAATGCGTTTTTTTAGTAACCTCCAACGAACTTTTTCGTAATAAACAAATGATTTTACTAGAATTATTCTAAAGAATGCGCATTTATAATCTTCTACACCGACTTTACGCATACATTTTTACAAAAAACGTACACTCAACAGCGTATCAAGCGTAACGAAATCGCAAGTTAGAATGCAAAAACTGCTTTTCTGCAGTCGGGTATTTTGTTTTTCTTTTAAAATAGATAATATTAAGTATGTAGATTTATTTCTCATCAAAATATTTATTTTCTCACATAACTCTGTTTCAGCCAAAAAAAATCCTGCATAGAGGTCCAAAACAAAGGCTCAAACTAAATTAAATTTCGCCCATACATCATTCTATCAAAACTTTCTATTGTCCAACTAAACGTTTTGTTAGTCTGTTTGTACGAAGGACCCTTTATAAAGTCCTGAAATTAATTAAACCACCATCAGTACCAGAAAGTTTTCTAATTAAAATAATATTGTAATTGTGACTACTTTGAACTTAATTATGTTAAGATATAGAAATTGTTTTACATTATTTGTTAAAACTTGTTTTAGACAACATAATAATGTTAACAAATCCAGATATATTTTATTACTATTGAAATAACATATATGTATTTGATTATTATTTCTACATATAAGGGCAAGTGCCTTTATTAACTACAACGAAACAATATACAAACATATTTAAGTAACTAAACTACACACAAAAAGCAAATCGGTTACCCCAGGCCGATAAAGGTCTAAAGACAGACAATCCAAATACACAAACCCAGTACTTGCCACGTTGAATGGCAATGCTTATGCGTTGGGCCCTTGTTGGGCCAGATATGCACCAGCACTAGCACCGGCACCAGCATTTCGGCGTGACGTGACATCACGTGATTACTTCGCCATTTTGATTTTCCTATGCCGTTGATGTGCCGCATTTTTTTATATAATATAGGTTTGCGCTTGACATCCAACTCACCTGATGTTAAGCTATGTTGCGGTCTACGATGAAGTGCGCTTATCTCGAAGAAACCGATTCACTCGCGTTTAAAGACACCCAGATTGTATCCATCGGGGAAAATCCACTCAGGAAGCTTATTCCACAATTTAGGAGTTCGTGCGATAAATGTGGAATTAAAACGTTTCGTTCGGCCTTTTGGAATATCCACCATGAAACGATGACGCTTTTTAGGGTTCCGTACCCAAAGGGTAAAAACGGGACCCTACTATTACTAAGACTTCGCTGTCTGTCCGTCCGTCCGTCCGTCCGTCCGTCTGTCACCAGGCTGTATCTCATGAACCGTGATAGTTAGACAGTTGAAATTTTCACAGATGATGTATTTCTGTTGCCGCTATAACAACAAATACTAAAAAACAGAATTAAATAAATATGCAAGGGGGCTCCCATACACCAAACGTGATTTTTTTGCTCGTTTTTGCTCGATATTGATAACGGCAACAGGTAGACGCTTGAAATATTCACAGAATATTGAGTTATATTATTCACTTTAAAAATAAATAATTAAATTAAAATAAAATTAATATTTAAGGGGGGCTCCCATACAACAAACGTGATTTTTTTGCCGTTTTTATAGATAATGGTACGGAATACTTTGTGCGCGAGTCCGACTCGCACTTGGCCGGTTTTATTAATGATTCTTTTTTGTTTGATAGGTCATATTTCAGAGGTGATCTCATATACATTTTATCAAAACCGGTTCAGTACTTTATTTTTAAAATAAATTTACTGGAAAAAAATATGTTGAGTAAACGAAATTGTGAACTTTGAAGGCGGTTATTTAAGTAATTACTCATACTCATAACATTCCTCCCCCTCCCTGCAAGGATACCCTGTGTCGGGAATGACATAGAACATGGCAGTTCTTCTCTGTAGACCGGATGGCTAGGGTGTAGAACTGTCAAAAATTGTAGTTCATAGCTTTTTATCGTGGATTTTCAAATGGATTTCCAAAAAGACCGATTGGAAGCAGCTAGCTTGCATCCAGCGTTGCATGTTCTTCTATAATTATAAAAGAATATCCGGGAATTTTACCTATTCCAGATTTTTACAATAACACAATAAAACTGGACCTAGATATGTACATATATACCTATATACAAGTCACAAGATAATAGGTATACATTTATGTATTTAAATTGTGTGTGGTTCGGTTTTTATAAGACAGGCGCGCTTCATCATAGATCGCAACCATAGCTTAAAATGAAGTACAAGCGCGATCTAAAAAAACTTTAAAAAAAATCTTTGGCTACCTCTGTTTGTATTCAAAATCACATTTAACATTAAATAAAGTAAATTTCTTAGTAAATTCAGTTCAGTAAATGTAAGTAAGTTCAGTAAATTTCTTTCATACCCTCTCCAAACATCGCAGAATCCTAAGAAGCATTTTCATAAATGTGTAAAAGAAAATGTAAGATTGTAAGCCTTACATATAGGCCTTTTAAATTATTTGTAAACAAATTTCCTCTTGTAAACATGCGGTCTTACTTACCTACACTTATGTAAGGCTGCCTCGAATATTTATGAACGTATTGTAAGGATTCCGTGGCTCTGCGTGCGTGAGCGAAGCGAGCCTGAATAAAATTGTTTACAAAAAACTGGTAAAGTGCGAATTTTCCTGAATTCTGAGGTTTTGATATTTTCATCTTAAACACTGATGATAGAGCTAGTTTATATGTCATAAAATAAACTTTTTAAGTCTCTATTTCAAATTACATATAGTCAAATTATTCTTCTTTTATTTATTTTATTTCAATTCAATTCGAAACACTGTAATTATTTCAAATTTGGGAGTGCAGTTTCAGTCGCAATCAAAATCTGTCAAGCCATTTTTAGAAGATATTTTTTTATGTATGACTGGAAGACAAGACAACCCACCTGCTGTTAAGATTTGCATTTGCAGTCAAATGACATGTCACAAAAATTTCTGCTACCGTTCAATACATTGCGTGGCAATACACTGCGCCCATCATGTTGAGATATTAGAAATCTTCATTGAAGATTTCTAATATAACATACGTAATACGTACATTTATTTATTTATTAAATTATGTCAAGTCAATAAGATTAAAAATTAATACCTAAAATGTATTAAAAAGGGGCCATATACAATAAACCGACATGGACCCCCCCTCCCTCTAAATCGTCTGACGTAATATATGAATGGCCCTAACAACTAGGTTCATTCATTGGTTTCACAGTATGTCAAAAAATTTGTTCAAAACTTCTTAAACATATTTTCGTTTTCCGGAAAATGTGAAAACTTCCACAACTCTTAATAACTTAGCTTCGCTTATCGTCTGGCTGTCGTCGGATCAGCAACTTTAAGCTAAGAAGTTCAACTTGGACCCTTACTTAAGGGTTGCTTACTCACTGTAAGTTATTCAGATTACCCTTTTTGTGATGTACGATTTTTAAAGTTTGCCTCAACGCAGTGGTTTTAACCCTCTAGAAGATTGTATCCAAACATGGACTTAGATATTAATAGCAGGGTAATGAGGTGGAAAATTAATTTTTGTGCTGGAACATTTTGTTTCATATGTGTCCTTTTTAAAATAAAGGTTTGATAAAGGCTTTTTAGCTGATGTTGTTTTTATGCAACAGTTGAATTGAATTAAACAGACATCGAGATGAATTCTAATCTTAAACATTTTTAGATACAGGATTTTACTATAGTAAAAGTACTGAGAGTGACTAATAAAATGAACCTAAAGTTGATGTATCCAGGGGATCTTTACTTACTTTTTAGACTGGAAGCTAATACATATTGATATACATGTATTGATGTTTTTTTTGTTTGTTACAGGTACGTTAAACTTCAAAGTCATCAATATCACGAAAAAAATTAAAGAATGGTAAGAACGAATACCAAAAATTACCCACCATATCTTTTACATATATTTTTTTATATTATCTAAATTTTTCCTTCATACGTTTCCCTAGAATTTTGGGAATGTCTAGAAATTTATTTCGACACAGAAAATAAATACTACACATTAGGCGAAAATGAAAAATGGCTACATTCACAAAATACATTCCTAAACACAATTTAGGGGAGACTGGGGCAACGTAGGACACTCTACTACAGCCATAAATCAATATTCCAATATTAAATAAAATACCCTGCCGTATATCACGGTATAAAAACGTCCAGCGTACGTAGAGCCGTCATCTTTTAAGAATGTTGATATATGAAAGGTCTGGACAGAATGGTACAGTTATACGTCATAGGCGAGAAATGTGTATTTAATTCGGGAACTTATTGTGCTTATTAGTATCGATTGTTGACGATTTGTACGGTAATTTATTGGCGTATATTTTAATCGGAAATGGGCTTTATGAGCTGAAATGTGAGTTATTGCTAACAGGGTGTGGGTGAAAGCAAAGAGTTTTGTATGTAATAAATACATAACTAGCTATGTCACCCGATTTTCACTATGAAACGCTATTGAGAATAAAAGTTGAGATCAAAATTTATATAATTGATTCACAAAAGAGAATAACATGGCTATAACAGTTTTTAATGTACAAGTATAAATCATTTGTATGTTATTCTAATACAAAACCTTCGACTGCATTCGGCGGTTCAAAAAAACAGTACACGCGTCATTGCCCGTTGTCATCGCAATACAATGAATGTGTGTGATCTTTTATTTAATAATATTTTATTTTATACAATACTGCATAATTTTAATTTTTATTAGATTTAGAAACGATTTCAATAACTTATTAAATGAAATCATAATTCTTATATTCCTCATACGTGGTCCCATAAAAATCATCAACTTTATTAACTAGCCAATTATAGGAATAGTTGGTTTGGGCTATTTGAAGTGGTTTGTTCAGTTTTTTTTTATAAATCTATGATTAATAGCAGCACTTTTTACTTACCTAAAAAACGAGTTTTATTTTTTATCATAGATATTGAGACCTGATTACTGACATTGACAAGTTTATTTTGATCACAAAATGTCACTAAAATTATCGTCGAAAACTCACAAAGAGATCAAATTCAATTTAATCACCACTATCAGCTGCCATCTTGATTCGCCGCCGCAAGTTAACGCAAGAGTAAACCCGGGTCGGTTCGTGTTTAAGGCAAAACAAACATTTTGATTTATCACCCGTTCGTTACTAACACTGTGCAAACTTCGTGAGTCAACACCTCAGGACAACAGAGGAATTTTAGCAAACCCTGCGGAACCCTTCACACTGTCGGATATTCGATACATAATAAGAATAATTAATTTCAATACCAACAAACAGAACGCCTTTGAACTCATAAAAAAAAACTGCCAAAATGTGGAATACGCTTCCTGAGTACTTCCTTCGCTTTCCGAATGGATATAATCTGGGTGTCTTCAAATCGCGAGTGAATAGTTCCTTCAAGGCAAGCGCACCCCATCGTAGACCGGAACTGTCCCTTAACACCAGGCAAAATGTCGGTGCGCAACTCATTTTTTCAAAATGATTCAAAATTCGATTTCAATTCTTTTTATTCAAAAATAAATAAAATAACCAAAATGATTAACAACCAATCTGCTGAGCTGTTTGATAAGAGTTCAGTTTACTATGGTTGAAGCGTCTTTTATCACAACCACAGTTATTTTGATTTAAACTCAAATATAAAGACACCTCACACAGCAAAATCGATCAAACCGATTATAGAACAACAATTGTACATGTATAAAATCCGGTCTTAAAAGAAATATAGCTAAATAAACATTTATCTTTTATACCTAAGCTAATTGAAGATGTCAGGGCCTCAAGGTTGCTAAGTGAACATCACTCGTTCGCCGCTCGCTGATACGATTCAACGATTATTTTGACAAATTGTTAGTCTATTTATATAGTAGTAGACTAGCAATTCGTCAAAATAGTAATCAAACTCTTTTTTAATCTATCACGGTCATTCATTAAAGCACTATTATTATTAACGAGATATTTACCGTGGTTCACGTTAATTTTGAGCTCCCGATATTTCGGCACAGTTACATGTACCATGTTCACGGACGACTCAAAATTAACGCGAACCACGGTAAATATACCGTTAATAATAATAGTGCTTTAGTAATCAAACTATTTTTACATTGAATCTTTATTTATATTTTATTAAATTAAAGCATACACAATCTCTTTTATGATTCCTAAATGGTCACAATGTCGTCAATTGCTACTGTACACGACGTAGTATGAAACGGCCCCACCTCAATATACTAAAAGGTGAAAATTCGTCGTATTGAAGCTACTTCCGTTCCTAATACGACGACAAAAGGTCCAATTTGTAACTCGATATTGTACACAGCTATTTATCACGTGTGTTCCGTTTGCCCTACGTTCCTCTCGGGAAGTGATATACGGGTGTTTTATTGGGACGACTTCTTTTATTTATTCTTAGACTAGATATTACTCTTGACCGTCAACCAGTCTGTCAGACTATTGTTGTCTATAATGTAGCACTAATATTAACAACTTCCAAAAAGGAAGAGGTTCTCAATTCGTCGGAATCTTTTTTTATTATCTTGAAGAAATCGGCTCATTTGCAATTTTAGATAAATTATTGTTTTTATACGATAGCGTTAACAATATTTACTATTAATTAAACGCGCAACGAAGGTCTGTCTGTCTGATCTGTAAGATTAACGAAATCGAATGTGGAAGGTAATGCAGGTATGGTTAGGCGGTGTTGCAAAGTTGTGGCAAATTACTAAAACAGTGGAGAATCTTACCTCGTCTGATCGCTCGCAAAACCACTAGTAATTTGTAATTTAATACAGTTTTTTTCTGATAACTGAAATTTCTAATTTCATACTCATACTCATACATTTATTGCCATTATATTTATTTCAAGCCATTTAGAAAATTATAAGTATACAATTAAGCAAACGAACAATAACATTTCAAATTGTTCTAAACGATAAACATACCTGATCAGATACAAATATGTACTTACTATTAACTACAGTATACTAAATATTTATTTTATAGATTATTCAATAACTTAAAAGTAAAATTTTTGACCTTTAATTTTCTGGCATCGCATCAACATGAAAAGAATAAAATAAACTTACTTACGTCTAGTAAGTTTAACTGTGTGTATAATGTTTGTTGTTTTATTAAGCAGTGTGTCAGACCAATGTAATAACAAAATATCTGGTTATTTCACCGCGCGCGTTATATTCGCTCGTCGATTGTCAGTGCCGTGTGTTTATTATGGTTCTAGCTTTTGTCACTTGTTGGGTAAAGTAGGTCTACTTTACCCCTACGTCCCCTCGCGGAATGGGTCATAGTACAATACCCCAGTTCGACACCGACCAAGTAAGTTACATATGCCTAGGGTATTTGTGTACAGCAAAGGATTTGTGCCTTTAATATTAACGTAAAGTTAATATCTGCGTATAACATTTTTAAATAAAAACTACGGGTCACTCACGTCTGTTTTGAGCCGAAATATCCGACTATAGTTTCAACCGCATTCGGCGGTCTTTTTCAAAGGAGCAGCACACACGCCACTCTCGTTCGGTGACGCGCCTTGCACTCAACACGTGAAAACAGACGTGAGTGACCCGTAGTTTTTATTTAAAAATGTGTGAAAACCACGTTAATTTCTGCGTATAACATTTTAAAGGTTTTAAATAATTTCAAAAGTGAAAAAAAAACTTATTTTTTACAATCTTTCATACGCAAAGTAGCACTTCAAATATTGTACTTTTAAAATGTTACTAGATAAATGTTTGTGATCTGGACACTCCGACTAGGCAGTTATGCCCTAACACACCGCAATATCGCTTTAGGCGAATTAGGTGAATGGTCAAGAGCATGAGAAATTAGATGCTCAGTGCCGCGCCAATGCAATGGACGATGACCACCAGTGAGCCAATTTCGTATGAGAGGTGTGATTCGCCGAAAACGCCGTATTTAATAAAATCATTTCGTGCGGAATGAAAGTAAATTATGAATAGACGACTGAGTTTATTACTGTAGGTTTTGGAAATTCACATCTATTTTATTTCTCACGACTTATAATATTAAGTCGTGTGAAATAAAATAAAGGCGAAAGTGACTCTGTCTTTCTGTCTCTGTCTGTTTGATACCTTTTTAACCATTGACCCAAAAAGAGGGATGTTTTAAGTTGGACGTGTGTGTCTATCTGTAGCATCATAGTTCTGATTCGAAATTCTTAGAATGTTTGCCTTATTATGTCTTGGTGTTGCACTTTCTAAACATACAGGATGGAATTGTCACTGTTCATAAGTTAGGACACGCGTCTAACAGCGTTGCCCAACGTGTTGCGACTGAAGACAAGTCGGGCGATTACCTTACTTGAGGCTTGCCACGAGAGCCGGGGAAAACATATCTGAGTATAATAAATACATCATTAATTAAGACTCTTTCTTAAAGTAAACTAAAATTCATTTACCAAGAAAAACTTTGTATAAAAATTGAATAGCTCCCATAATAAGGCGTACTACGTAACCCCCCTCCATAATAAAGCTGGGTTCACACGTCCGCACTAGATTAAATTCCAGCGATCACACTGACAATGCCGAGCCTGATTTCTTTCACCCCACACACGGTACACTCAGATGCACTAATAAGTAATTCTACACATACGCTTACAGCGCTGCGCGGTGGCTTTGGTCGATGACGTCGCCTATAGCTATATAATGTGCGATGGTGCGTTGTCGTCGATTGATCGGTGATTTATCAGCGTTGCAGTATTTGTAATGTAAAGTTTGGAGAAATGAATTCTAATTTATTATGTACGTACGCATAACTGGCATACGTCGACGACTAGTAGCCTAGTAAAATAAATCAGTTTGTATGGAGCAGTTCGCATAAAAATTCAAGTTAGGGGAATCTTTGGAAATACTTAAACATAAATTCACAATAATCGTCGATTTATTAAATTGGCTGCGTGCGCCCCTCGGTTTTTTCATCCGTGTAATTATGAAAAACGGTGATGATAATAATAAGTACCTATGTCCGTCTCCAGATCATCAGCTATCTCTATATTAAATTTCATGATGATCGGTTCAGCCATTTGAACGTGAAAAGGTAGCGAACTTCACTTTTTAATATCGTTTGGGATTAGAATAAAATTGTGACAAATGTATTTCAAAACACCACTACTTTAATTTTAATAACAATTTTTTTTGTTGTATTTTATATAGTCACAAATCTTATTTTTACTGGACTACAGCAATATAGTATAATTAACCAACATACCAAATCCTGCGTAATCAAACTTCAGAAGTTTAAGAAACCACATTCGTCACTGCAGCTGACTGTACAAAGCACATAAATCTACGTAGTGCAGAAGATCGCGTGAGGCCGTCTATTGTGTCAGATTAAATTGATAGTTTGATTTCTTATTAAATTGATAAAAATTCGGTAAAAAATATTATTTTGGTATACAATTGAAAGAACCCGACAAATTGCTTCCATCAAATGCCTTCCATCTCCAGTTTCTCATAGAATTAGTGATCAAGTATGAAACGTTTTTGTTGTCAACAAAGAATTGGTCACAAGTCCGTAATAAGAATTACACGAAATGTGCGAAATATGGAAATAACCTATCTCCGCACTTGTTTGCGTGTTGTGCCACGCGCGCTATAGGGTTCCGTAGTTACATTGTTGTTGTTAACCTGTAGTGTCCCACTGCTGGGCAAAGGCCTCCCCCTGACATTTTCAGTCTTGACGGTTTTGTGTATTGATGTGCCAGTTTTTTTTTTTTTTAATCAACCGTAGTTAGAGTTACATATCATAATTTATGTGAGTTGAAGACTGGGTCTCTTGTTTGATTATATATAATAACTAATATACATTATTCATGCCAAATTACAGCTTTCTAGTTCTTAGTCTTTGAGTAAAGACGCGGACAAGGACATGCGGACATAGCGAAACTATAAGGGTTCCTTGATTACTACGGAACCCTATTTTTTTTTTAAATCATAACGTAGTTTCCCCATATATTGGGGTACATACACATAAAAAAAATGTTTCGTTAAGTTGATCGTTTCGTTAAGTTGTGGAAAATGCTTCCCGAGTGAGTCTTTACTAAAATATAAATCTGGGCGTATTCAAATTGCGAATGATTCGGCTTCTTGTAGGCAAACGCATTATAATGCAGATAGCAACGGTCGCATAAGTCGAGTTACCAGTCAAGCGCAAACCTGTCTATCAATAAAAAAACAGGACAAGTGCGAGTCAGACTCGCTCACCGAGGGTTCCGTACAAACTAGTAGATAAAAGGGGAAAATTATATTTTTTTTATATTTTCCTTCATAAACCGAAAAATATTACATCGTAAAAATATTTAAAAACCTGTTTTAGCTTGTGCTAATTAAGCTCTTTCATATAATGATGATGATGATGATGACAGACAACAAAGTGATCCTATAAGGGTTCCGTTTTTTCCTTTTGAAGTAGGTACGGAACCCTATAAAAAAGTCGAATGTACTTCCTTCCTGTACTTCCATATTTTAAGTCGGTTAAGATATCCATTTACTACATTGAGCCGTAGAGGAGCCATCTGAAGGAAAATTATTGTCACATTTTTTGGTAAAGTAAACAAAACAGCGTTACAGCGCTGGAATAATAATTACATCGTTTATCTACGATTATACGACACGATTGATACTTGCAACGCAGAATTGCATCTATGATGTGTTTTCTCGCCAGAAAAACGTTAGCACTCACTTCACTAGTAAGCCACTGAGTGAGGTGCGGCGCTCTCGCCGCAGTTGCATGTAAAAAAGTAGCTATGTGTTACGTTAGCTCACGTACGTAAGTACATACAGCAATGTTTTTTTTTAATTCAAAGCATAGGGGGCCACACGGGCTTTAACAGCCCCGGCTAGTCACTGCGACCTTTACAGATCTATTGTGACATCCCCTGATATAGTACTATGATATCAAACAATCTACGGAACTATTCACACCAGCAACTCGAATCCCTTGTCCAGATATTTGAAAAGATCTCTACTTTGGAGATAAAATCAGAAACAGACCACATTGACTTGTGCGGTTCCAAAGTGGCGCCAGTTCCGCATTTCTAAACTGTATACGAAAGTTTATAGAAGACTTGTTAGTTCCTTATTTGACCACCTGTATAGAAAAGTTTGTTTCGATTGAACTTAAGACAAGAGCGTCTTTGTCTAGTAAAGACAGAGTAAGTCATTGTAAAAGCTTTTAATATAAAGTAATTGTGCATTAAAAAATAAATTTTTAGTAAGGAAACAATTGTGTATAGGATTTTGATCTTTGGCACCGAATTTAGTAAGATAATCATCATCATCATCATTATTGCAAGTCCCGTACACAAACCACCAAGATTATAATTGGTTTTGATAAATTATATTAGGGTTAATTTTTTATATAAACATGAAAGATTTTGACTGGCCTTATGGTTTAGTTGGTAGTATGTCTACCTGCTTAGGCTACAGGTCGTGGATTCGATCCCCGCCCAGGGCAAACATTTGTGTGATGAGCATGGATGCTTGTTCTGTGTCTGGGTGTTTCTATGTATCTTAAATATATATTTACAAAAAAAGTATATATGTATTCTATCAGCCATCTAGTTCTATAGTACAAGCTTTGCTTAGTTTGGGCTAGATAGTGTTGTGTAAAATGTCCCAAAAATGTTTTTTTTTGTTCTGTGTAGTCTCTTAAAATAACATTTGTCTATATTAAAAGGAAAACCAAATACCCGACTGCATTAGAGCGATTTTTAACCCCCGACCAAAAAGGAGAGGTGTCTGTGTGTCTGCTTGAAGCATCGTAGCTCTCAAACGGATGGACCGATTTTGATCTAGTTTTTTGTTTGATTGAGAATGTTCTTACATACGTTTCATCAAAATCGGTTCAACCGTTTTTTATATTGTTTTTTTTTTTAGGTTTCTAAACTTATTTTTCGAAGTGTAACTTAAGTTTTCGTTAGACTTGATATGATTTTAAGTGTAGGCACGGTTTTACGAGAAAGTATGCGCAATAATGTATTAAAGTGAGTATTATTTAATCACAGATTTGTCTGTTTTTACTATAATTCTAATAAAATCACTTATTAGTTCCGAAAAAATACCTTTTCTCATATTTTACGAGGTTATTATTATTATTACAAAAAAACGTACCAGACACGAGAAAAGTAAAAACGAATCTATCGATACCTCGCAAATCAAAATTAAAGTTAAAAAACTAAAAAACCGACTTCAAAATACGTAATTAATACAATACATACGCGACTTGCTGTTTACTTTTCTACAGGCACTTGGATGATATTTTACTTGTTATTTTGTTATAACAAACAAAGTACTGCATCGATTTGGATGAAAAAAATATGGGACCACCTCACCAACAGATATAATATAGATACATACATACATATAAAGGCAAAGACAAAAACAAAAACATACACACACCAGATAACCCTCATAAAACATAACCCTTGCGCAGTTGGGTAAAAAGGACTTTCAATTCAATCGACCGTTCTATGGAAATGCCTAGTCAACTAACACCCTCCCATTTACTACCAATAAAGGTTAACGTAACGACTCATTCTAATTAATTCTAATTAAATGTCCCTTAGACCCCACAAGTGGGCAAATTAATTAATAGAGAATAACAATAATAGGGTACTACAGATTTGTTAAATGCTAATGAGGTAGATTAGCATAGTCGTTAGATGCGGGCTAGTGATGGGAATGCCATAAATAAGTTATCGACTGTCGATATTATGTATGCAGATTATCGATATTCACAAATCCGCTTGGAATTATGTTGATTTATAGATTTTATTGATTTATACAGATGTATATATAAAATATGTTAATAGTATGTCTTTATAGCTAAATAGATTTTGCCCGGGGCTTGTAATTAAGATGATTTACTCGTAGTACCATCCCGCTCTCGTTCTCTCTAATTTTTATTAACTTTTCATGTTTCAATTTAACTTTCAATTAATTGCTATTATGTTTTTCATTTACCAGATTTTACAATATTATTCCCAATGAATAAATAAATAAATAAAAATGGATCCAAATTTTTATGGGCATCAAACGATTTGGCAAACGTAATGTTCGTTTGACCTGAGTTGTCTACCTAAATCCAAATAATATGTAAATCGCAAAGTGCGCTTTTACATTTCGAATGTCATATCATAGTCAATATATAGTTGTCAGTTAATTATATATTTTATAGCATTCATTATTATTATTTGCTATAGTATTAGAAGAATAATAAAAAAGGGGAATAATGTAAAAAAAAATCGAAAACTAAATTACTTAAAAAAAATCTCATTCATTAGATCATTAAAACTAATTTTTTTTTGTAATTCTTTCATATAGTTTAAGCCGATTCTGATAAAAAAAATGTATTTTGTTATATATACGATTAAACAATTATGCGAAATTTAATGATAGTGAATCCACGTTCCGGACTTTGTATGATATCTTCTAAATATATATTCACATTATTCCGAGTCCAATACCACTTGTAAAACAAAAAATCTCGTTTTTTAACTGCCCCAAATTTGACATTCAAATTGAATGGGAAGCCACACTCGTGCCAGTAAAATAATTATAAATCTATTCAACGGAAAAAAGAGAAAAAGTGAAAATGAAAACCCTCGGCTTAGTGATGAAAATCCTGTTATTTTTCAGTTTTTCGACTAAATTATTAAAGGATTAGGGAAAGGTGTGAACTCTTTGTTTTTAATTAAAATATTGGTCTAGTAATTTAATTATATTTTATTAAAAAACTGGGTTTGTTGGGAATAACATAGCGATTAAGTTTTTATTTACTGGTAATCATATTTCTAATCTGTATTCACGAACAGCTATAATAATCTGTTGCTTAGTAATTTATGCGCACGCAATTACGGTGAATTTATTAATCAAAATATTAATATTTTACATTTACATTTCCTATCGATAAATGGCTATCAAAAAATAATAATCGGTTTCAAATTATCGATATCAAGTTACATCTTTATTCCGATAAGTATCCGAATTCCACGTATCGAGTTTCATTGTTTTTTTATGTGTTTCCAAACGTACAGTGTGACACGGCTTTCAGGAATGAGTGAATGAAATATGAGCTAGCCTAGGTGTCTCTCTCTGTCTAAAAATTAAATTTGAGTTATTATAGCATAAGAAATACATTGCAACACGATAATCTAAAAAATGTTTTGAAGAAAAAAAAATATTAATACCAAACATTATTAGTATTTGGTAATAAAATTTTAGCTTTTTTACTAAACAGCTCTACGTTTGACCACCAACTTGTGCTGCCGAGGATAAAGTACCTCGATCTAAGAGACACCTATTCACTACTCAGGAAATAGAGAAGATGACAAGGAGTTCACTGTACAATTAATTATTTGCCATATTGCAGAAACCGTGACGTATTTGAAAATTTTGTTGTCTAATGGATAAACTACGTTTTTATTTCTCACATTATTTGAAAATCTCATATCATATATTTTTTACCGGGTTGCGCTTGACCACCAACTAGGCTAATGTTAAGGAATTGAAGTCTACGATAGAGGGCGCTAGTTAGGTATTACAGAGACCATACATATGTAAAGAGAATTCCACATTTCTTACACATTAGTCCACATTCAGTATGAGCGGTGTCGCGCTGTATGAGTTATCATAACGACGATGTCGGTTCATTTTATAAATTATTCATTTAAAGTTTTTGAATGTACTTTATTGGATGCGTGTGACAACTGGAATATTAGTTGAAAGATAAAATTTGACTCTGTTTGGGTATTTAGCACCGCGGTGCGAATTTAAAAAAATCAATAACTTATGCCATCTCTGTTTCCTGAGACCTACAATCTTGGAATTTTCAAGGCTAGAGTAAATAGATATCTTCTAGATCGACGAGTTCCATCCTCGGCCACACCGTCGCTTAGCATCAGACGTAATGGTGGTCAATCGCAGATTTATCTTGTATAAAAAAAAAACATAGATTTAGCACTGGTGAAGTTTACATTTTTTTTTTTTATATATAAATAATTTAGACCAAATTAGATGAGTGTGTTATCTTTCTTCTTGCATATTCTTCAGCTACTTCTCTACCTGGGCATATTTCTAAAAAATAAAAATATTTTTTTCACTTCATTTCACAAAAAAACTCTATATCACCAACTTTACTATAAAACAAGTGAATGCTTATGTTTGAAGCACCATCCACCCACTCGTAAGATCCAGCCGTTGACCTCGAGTTCGACCCACACAGACACATCTCTTAATACCTCGTAAAGTATCGGATATTAATTACTACAATTATATCGGTAACTACCTCGTTAATTATACGGTTTCCGATGTTTACTTTTATTTGTTTTATTTTACTAGCTAGCCTTTTAAGGTGCAACGTTTCATGTATGGCGAGAAATTTAAATTTCGAACGGATTTTTAGGATTCTGTAGTACGTGGAACCCGTAGAAGTTAACTCTGCAGAGGAACCCTCGGGGAACCTTTTTACAAATTTGTCATTTCCGTCTATCTGTCTATCTTTGTAGACAGATAGACGGAAATTACTTAGTATTTTAGTCTTAGTCGATTAGTCGCTCGGATTATCATAAGAAGTCCACTGCTGGTCATAGGCCTCCCCCATAGATTCCCAAAAAGACCTGATGGAAGCAACTTGCATCCATCTTCCTGCCACTTGTATGAGGCCATCTGTCCTTCTCGTGGCTGGTCTTCTGGTTCGTGGTCTCCACTGGAAAACTTTTCGGCCCCATCGGCCGTCAGTTCTACGTGCCATGTGCCCTGCCCACTGTCACTTCAACTTGCTAATTCGCTGTGCTGTCTATGACTTTGGTATGTCTACAGATCTCTTCATTTCTGAGTCTATCTCGCAGAAATTTCCGAACATAGCCCTCTCCATAGCTCATTGTGCGGCTGAGTTTTATTATAAAGCTTATACGAACATTGAAAATATATTTATACCTATGTAAAAAAATGTGTAAGTTGTCGATCCCCGTCAATTAGTAGACGCGTCGTTTCCAGCCAATCGGTGTGCTTACACCGTTTTATGACCCAACGCTGCGGTGCTCAAACTTTTCGTCTTATTTTATTAACTCCCGACCAACAAAAGGGAGTGCTATAAGTTTTACGTATGTATCTGTGTATTTGTGTACCTGTTCGCTCTCAAACGGATGGACCTATTTAAGTAATTTTTTTAACAGGATTTGATAGTGACTGATCTCTTAACTTAACTAAGTTTCATCAAAAAAAATATTTTTAATTTCACTAAACTTTATTTGTTTGACAATATATGACTGGTATAGCATCCTGGCTGACTTATGTAAGTACAGTATCTGGCTGCCCAAAAGGAGTGTAATGCTTTCAAACGTATAGATAGTTTCTGTATATGATGTTCAGTATAGCGTATTCTGTTTACTTGCATGCGCAAGTAAATGTTTCTAGATATCAATGTAGCTCGCAAAAGTTCCACACTTTTTGGCTAACTTGTGGAATACGCTTCCTGAGTGGGTCTTTCCCGATAGATATAATCTGGGTATATTCAAATCGCGAGTGAATTGATTTCTTCTAGGTAAGCGCGCTCCATCGTAGACCGCAACGTCGCTTAACATCAGGCGAGTTGGCGGTCAAGCCAAGCAAAAAAATTAAAGTCGGAAATAGATTTTTATAAATGCGAAGTTTGAGAAGCTCTGCCCCACGTTCGTCGCGTCGATGGTTACTATAAGTGGGCCCTTTACGATCCGGATCGACACTGCGAGTGATTCCGATCATTGTAGCTTTCGTATCTCGCTATTCTTTTTAGTTTTTACTCAATTGTCACGGCTGTCTTTCTGTCTGTTTGTTACCTCTTCACGGCTAAACGGCTGAATCTAGTAGGCTTTTATTTTATGATCACCTTTTGAGTCCTGGACCTTTTGAGTCACTGGACCTTTTGCTGAACGCTACACATAACCACGCTATTGTTGCCTCAAGATATTTCCTTCCCAAGCTCAAGCGCATTGCTGGGTATCGATCGCGCGCACTTCCGCACAGAAGTCTATCTCGCAACCAATAGAAGTGCTACCACTACAAAATAGATAAAGTACTGCGATATAAAAATCACTTAAAATTATCTCTTTGTGTTAAATTATAATAAAAGTTTTCGCTTCCAAATATCAAGATTTGAACAAACTTGTGTAATAACAAAGTTCCGACACCAATAATTACTCTAAGTGAGATTTCGCTAATTATTCCCGACATTATCGTACAAACTAGTAAATTCGCTTATCACTTAACACTTTCTGAAGGTTATTTCAGACTATGCTATGATCTTAAAAATCACAAAGTAATCACAGTATCAAAGTAAGTGATAGTTTCATTCAAGCCTTCTTTCACAGTTGAAACCAAAAATCTCTATCATCTAAAATGTAATTAACATTAGCTATAGGCTAAAAAATTTGTTACGTTGAGTGCGGATTGTGTCACATCGCGCGCGGCGGCGGATGAAGCGCAGCCATTTTAAGTCCGTTTCGACATTATGTTACGTACACGTACAAAACGCAGGTTTAGAAAGATGGAACAGAGCGACGACTATGTTTTTTAAGGTTCCCACCTAAAATCAGTCTGTCTAAATGTTGTTATAAAGGTTTAACCGCAAGTGGATATTAGTTATTTATGCCTTTTCTCCAATTTTGTTTATATTCTCTTGTTCTCGTCAATAGAGCCCCGTCATAAGATAGTCAAAGTCAAGAAATGTAAAAAAATACCTCAGTAAAATGGTGGTGATTTGCTGGAAGTTTCTATGGAGTTATGCTGACAACACCAAAAATTACATGTTTCACCGCTTTATTTCACTTTCCCACCTCGGTAAATGGAGAAAACATTTTCTTCATTCACGTGCCCACACTCTTATTACTCGTTATCGATCACTTATCTAATGAATAAAACCCCATCATTTTTACGATATTAAGCTATGACGTATTTCTATACTATTTCTACCAAAACTGTCGATTTCTGTCAACCGCAGTGTTGTAATACTGTGGAAAAGTCCCTAAACTGCGGGAAATCTTTTCAGAACCTTATGAAGATGAGTGAACACGGTGCTCGCAAGTCCACTTGCCTACGTCATAGCTTAGTGTGTAAGGGCATCAAAAGGCGTAACCACGGGTGTAATAAGCGTTGACAGTTTAATACTATAATGTGTGGAAGTTACCGAGTTCGGGATCGCGTGAAAATGGCGGCAGCGCGGCTTTTATACCTGACATGATATCGGAACACTAACCTGTTGCCTTTTGAAGTTATGCTGAACTAATCTGAAGTTAACACTTGTAAAAAAAAGATCTACCCTCAGTAGTATCTACCCTAGTTTGGATACAGTATATTGTACTGGGTACGTAGGTACCCAGTACAATATACTGAATCCAAACATACAAATCTAAATTCAGCCAATCCTCATTAGATAAACATTTTCCCCATTAACCTCGGCCTACTTACGGAGCCTTCGAACTTCGAACAATTAAAACTTCTCGTTGACTTACCATCAAAACAAGGGGCCACTTACTTTCATTACACTTGCCTGCTCGTAGTATGTATCTATGAAACTGAATTGAGCTGAGGCCATAGACCTATACGATGAGCTAACAAGGTGATGTAGTTTTCACATCTGTGACCATGGACGCTGCGAAGTGTTCGAAACGTCAGATCCACAGACATAATAGATGGAGCATGCGACTTCATTTATATGAAACCTTGAGTGCCAAATTTTTGGTACCGACTGTGACGTCATATAAACCATTTTGTGATGGAACGTTCCATCCGCGCGAAATCTATTCAACCCAACGCAACCGCGCGCTTGTACGCTAGTAACTAGTTGACAAAATATGGAATCGGAAGTATAATATATCACCTGAAATTAAATAAATCTTTGTCGTCAAATGCGATTATTTATCGTACTTGACACGCTAGGTACATACACTTGGGGTATCTATAGAAGTCTATGGTCAGATCATAAGATTATGTAAAAACATACGCGATAAATCCGTTACAATTTGTTTCATTTCAATGAAACAACCGACTTCAAAATGAGCAATACGTTCTCTTGGATGATATTTTTTCCAGTTATTTTGGTTTAAACGAAAATCCAGAACCGATTTTGATGAATTATCTAAGGGACCAATCTAAAAATATGCTTTCAAATATTTTTGAAAACGGTTTATAAATGACTACCGGGGGGATTTGACTCTTAACGGATCCCTAAATTGAAAAATGGTATTTGACTGGTCTTGTGGCTCAGTTGGTAGTGTGTTTACGTCTACCTGCTGAACTGAAAGGTCGTGGGTTCAATCCCCACTCAGGGCAAACATTTGTGTGATGAGCATGGATGTTTGTTCTGTGTCTGGGTGTTTCTATGTATCATATGTATATATTTACAAAAAAAATATGTATATATGTATTCTATCAGCCATCTAGTTCCGTAGTACAAGCTTTGCTTAGTTTGGGCTAGATGGTGTTGTGTGAAATATCCCCCAATATTTATTTATTACCTACAATATTTATTATCTATACTAAAAACATTTCACACTATACGGGGAACGAGTCACGGGTAGAATATGTACCTTATTTTCTTTTAAGATTATTTATTTTACCATTTCGTCGGCGTGATTATCTTTTTTTTAATTCGACGATATGCTTGCGCTTGACCGTCAACTCACCTGTTGTTAAGAGACAGTTACGGTCTACGATGGAGCGCGCTTGCCTATAAGAAACCTATTCACCTGCGATTTCACCTAGATTATATTTATTCGGAAATACCCATTTAAGAAGCGCATTCCACATTTTGGCGGTACGCACAATGGAAGTGGAGCCAAAGCGTTTCGTACGTGTTTTCGGAATATCAACCATATTATTAATTTCGAAATATTTTGAGCTAAGATTGAGACCATAAACTTTATCCTTAACTCCCTTAGTGACTTTTGGTGATTTGTTTTTGACTAGTTTTTTATTTATTAATAGGAAATGGGTTAAATGTTTTCACCTAAACTGGGCCGAAAAGAGGCCGACTCCCCAATAACAATAATCAGGTCGAAGCGGGAGTTTTCGGCTGTTACTTAACGAAGTTTAGAAGTGAATTTACGAGTGCTCCCGCCTCGACAGATAAATTGGATTATTGTCAACTAAATGTAGAATGTACACGACGTGTGGCGTAAGTGTCGACCATTGAGGAGAATAATACAGAGGGTAAACACTGACAGATGGCATTAATTTTTGCGTTAACCAAACGGGTCGTTCGCTTTTCACGACAGAAATCTTACCTCACTAATGGAGAGTTGATGAAACTCAAATAAAGCATTATTTTTCTGTCTGTAACTCACCTAAAATCAATTTTCGACTGTAGTGTATTTTTAACCGACTTCCAAAAAGGACTCAATTCGACTGTATGTTTTTTTATATGTTTGTTACACGGCACTCTTTTTTTACACACATGAGTGTAAAAAAAGTCTACTAGCACAGTCTACTTTTTATTTGTTTTTATTTTTTTCTCATAATACCAAAATATAATGATTTTAGTTTAGCTCATTTAATCAAATGATATATGGTGGATAGAAGGATATATGATATTATGGAATACATTCATATTCGCTTCCTGAGTGGGTCTTTCCCGATCGATATAATCTGGGTGTCTTTAGAGCCTATTTTCGAATAAAATAAAAATATTTTACAAGATTTTAGACCTTGGCGATCACTTAATCGGACGTAGAGAAGAAAAACAGCACATGGTTCGTTCGATCAGAAAGAGCACTGGCACAAGTGAGTGAGTTGGTCTTCTGCAGATATTTTCCTCTGTATCGCGTAGTGCCGAAAATTGGTGGCGACAGCCCGGAGCGCGCAGTAAGGAGTTTGTATGAGACTTAATTACTAAAGGAAATTAGGAAATACATACTTCCTCCAACTGATAAGCTGATGATAGGGTTCTTGTTCATGTTATTATTTTAAAACGACAGTGGCTGGTTAGCATCTACCCTCAATATGAAAATCTATCTACAAGCACTTAATGGTGTTTTCCGATAGCCTCACTATTTCAGGCTAGATATATTTTCTTCATCTTATGCCATACCTTAACTTGACAGCAGGTGAAGGAAGGGAACTGTGGTCTCATATCTAACCTTTCAACATAAAAAAAATTCAGTGGCACAGACAGTAATGAACCTAATACTTTCTAATTCAATAAAAAATGGATTTACGCTTGACTGTCAACTGACCTGATGTTAAGGGACATTATGGTCTACGATTTAGTGTATTTGCTTAGAAATGTATTTAGTCGTTATAAAGACAACCAAATATTAAGTATCTATCGGAGATGATCCAATTTTCCTTACTCTTACAAATATACCGCAAAATATACTTTAAAATGATCTTAATCTGGAAAGCCTTCCTGTATAACCCACTTTTTAACACTATTTTAATTTGTATATGAGGAACACTATTGGCCCCAGCGTACGCCCCTGCCTCACGCCAAGCCCCAAAACCGGTTGCTCGCAGGCAATCTTTACAGGCTTTGTGCGTAATCCCCTCAAATGTAGCGCTTGTACGCAAGTTGTCATCATCGTCGCTCAGAGGGGATGATGGAGTTAATGCGTCAACAAACGTACGTGTGTTGTGCTGATCGTGTTTTGTTTAAAGTATTTTATAACTTGTACCTTTTGTCTGAAATGTTTCTTGCTTTGTTTAACACGTGCTGATCGTGTTTTGTTTAAAGTATTTTATAACTTGTACCTTTTGTCTGAAATGTTTTGTTGCTTTGTTGTTTTGTCTAACACTGTGCTTCTTTTGTCCTTTTGTTTAATACAAAATCACTTGCTTTGTACGTGTACAAATTTCACGCATTCAGTGCTTATAATTTTTAGGACCGTGAATTTGGAGTTAGATTTGTATTTTAGCTTTTCTTTCAAATTTAGTGTAACTTAGGACGTTTCTGCCGCCTCCGCAACCGAACTTCACAACTAGTAGCGATAAAAGAACTGTAGAAATATAAAAAAAAAAAAAATACCTCGAAAAAAATGTTTCTACTGCATTTTTTTTAGTTTCTTTTTTTTTTTAGAAAGTCGCGAAAAAAAATTCGGTCACAACGCATCTCGGAGCCTCAACATGGGACGGGTTAATACGAGGCAACAAGTTAAATGCAAAATTTTGATAAAAGGAAAAATTCAGAATGTTATTCATATTTCGAGTCACATAAAAAGTATCATCGAAATCGCATAGAGGGAGAGAAAAAACAATATGTAGAGGGAGATAAAAAACATTTTCTTTTGTTGTATGTATGCAAAATAGTGGCTTAACGTTACTCATCACCACCACCATCATCATCTCAGCCATAAGAAGTCCACTGCTAGACATAGGCCTCCCCCATGGACTTTACAAAAGACAGATTGGAAGCAGCTTGCATCCAGGTTCTTCCCGCCACTTTTCTCATAACTATTTATAATTAAATAAAAAGCAAATACCTACCATTTGCTACAAATGATTCTTTGATTTGTTTGTGGCATGTAAAAAACTCCTTTGAATTTCATCTTGGTATGCTTTGAATCACAATTATAACTCATAGTACATATAACTGAAGATATTAATTCGGAGCTATCTCACGTAATTATATTTTTAATAGCAATATCTGGAACAGTAATATACTCGAATGAAAAAAGGTAGGAAATTAATGTTCTAACGGTAACTCTACCGAGTCACGGTCCCCGAAATTAATATTAATTTACTAACAAACAAAAATGATAAAAAAATCACGCCTTCTTGCAACTCATTCTACGTTCATTCATTTCAAGCTTACAAAGTAATTAGATTAAGTGAATGAAATGAGTGAACGGGTGACCGGAATCGCAAGTCATTCATTTGTGAGGAGGCACATAGACGAGCAATTATTTTGAAGAATGCGGCAGCGCTATTGCTTAGATATGTCATTCGTCACGATCTTTGTCAATTGGTATTGTAAAACGTGCAATAGTCAAATATTTTGCTTAAATTTAAAAATATGTTAATAGATCTCTTATTTTCCAAATTCTCAGTCAAGAACACAATCAAAAAATTACATAGGCATAAGGATAATAAAATTAAATAATCTTAATCTTAAATAGATTGTTGCTAATTTACACCAATATTAATGAACAATGCAACATTTTGACAACGTTGCTCGAAACAATCGTCAAAAGATTGCCCGTCTATACACCCCTTTACGATTAATTGAAAGAAAATTATTTTATGAGATTTCTTTCCTGTAATGTAAGCACAGTCATCGCATTCCTTTATTCTTTTAAACTTCTTTGTAGGTTCAAAAGGCACTTGGATATTACTTCACTTTTTGCTGACGAACTCCGCTGAAAATGAATCATTAGGATATTGGAGAAAAATCGCGCTTGTAAAAAAAAAGGTGGGTAAACGGAAGTAATATTTTAATGGATGCAAACTTGTTTTTTTTTTATATAACAAGTATCTATGTTAAAATAAAAACAAAATACCCGACTGCTGAAAAGCAGTTTTTGCAGTCTAGCTTAAGATTTCGTTATGCTTGATAAGCTGTTGAGTGTACGTTTTTTGTAAGAAAGTATGCGTAAAAGATTATAAATGCGGATTCTTTAGAATAAATTTAGTAAAATCACTTGTTTATTACGAAATAGTTTCTTGGGGGTTAGGAAAAAACGCTTTTTATTTTTATTTTTGCAAGAGATGTATTATTATTATTACAAAAAATATACATTATAAAAAAAAAAAAAATTAACAGGACTAACATTGAACACAGAATATCATAATAGTATGTAAGGTCGGAATGCGATTACAGCGCCGCGTCCGTCGTACTTGAATGGTGGCGCGGACTCGCTATATATAACTACATTTCATTATCGCCATCGTTTTTTTCAATATGCGAGTGAAGCTAGGTGTAACACCTAGTATACTTTATTATAAATAACGAGGATTCTCTTATTATCATTTCTCATTAAAATGTCAAAAATCCGTACTCAGCGATGTCGCTCCTCTTTCTTGATGTCTATTGTACAGGAATGGAATTCTTTGCCACCATCTCTGTATCCTGAGAACTACAATCTTGGAATTTTCACGGCTAGATTGAATAGATATCTTCTAGATCGACGAGCTCTATCCTCGACCACACCGTCGCTTAACATCAGCGAGTTGGTGGTCAATCGTAGAGATCTATCTTGCGTAAAAACAAATCTCTGGACAATGTCATGAAGAATTATATCAAAGATTCAATGTCCAAATATACATCAGTATAGGATGGAGCTCATTATTTGACAGGAGCATTATCCAGGCAGATGAATGCTCGACATCCCGGGAACCGAAATAATATTGTTCTTACGTCATCACCACGAGGACATTTTCCTTTATTGCGGTCTTCCCACACAGTACATACAGTACAATATATTGCAGTATGGGTGCTTCCGAATTTTCTTATAAGTAGGCTCCGTCCGTAGTGAGTCTTCTATCTTGTTCATGCATATCTTGCTGTTTGAAGATATAAAAATATCTCAATAATAAACGTAATATATGCAAAAAAAATAAGAATAGTATTAATAAATCTTCAACAAAAAAAAATACTTGCTTATGTACATTTTTATATGTGAAAATCGAAAAAGTACTGGAATCCATTTTTTTTGTGAAAAATTTCTTGAATCAAAATTAAGTATTTGGTAAGTGCTTTTAGTTTTTTGCAGAGCAGGTTTTTTGTCAGTCTGTAATTTTATATCTTTGGAAATGTTGTTATGTGCAAGCGAGACAGAAAAACCTTGAAGAACTTACCGTATCTCAAGAAATAGCTACTTAAAATCGTATAAACTATTAACAAGCATAATTATATTAATACTGCTTGGTGTTTTGTATTTAGTTACTTGGCTTTAAAAAAACACAAAATGCGACAAGAGTAGTTAGAAACTAAGATACGTTTCTAAATCCGGAGCATATACATACATATTTTACATTACTTCCTTCCTATAGCCCAGATTTCGATGTGCGAAATTTTATTATGTTTAACTAATTTTGCAATACATTTTTTTCTTGACAATAAACTTGTTAGAACTGTCCTTACTGCATATATAAGCTCCTACATTACCAACCCACTTAGATAACATAGCGTTTATTTCGTACATAGAATTTGGCAGAAGTTGGCCGAAAACGTTTTACAAGATAACTTATGGGTCGCATCAATTATGCGCGAAATATTGTACTGTTTAATGTAGTGCAACTCACGAGCGCGCACGAGTCTTTACATGTAGTATTCATGTACATAAACAATGATTACCTGTGTGCGTGTGTTCGACGAAGCGAGTTAGAACGCCACTCACACGTGGATACGACACAAACACAACTAAAGGACGCCCGAGATTATGATCAAGCAATAGCATGTTGATAAATAATCTAATTATCGATGATAATATTATGTTGTATACATTTAAGGAATATAGTTTAGGTCAAAATTATGAGTTATTCATTTTTACTATGGAAATTAACGTGGTTTTCACTCATTTTTTTTATTTTTTTATTTAATGGTTGAAACTATAGTCAGATATTTCGGCTCAAAACAGACGTGAGTGACCCGTAGTTTTTATTTAAAAATGAGCTATTCATTGTAAAATAATTGTAAAGACTGTAATTCTGTTTTGTGTACCAATAAACTAAATAAATAAATAACTTGTTTTACTTTTATAATGTGTTTGCATAAATAAATAAATTGTTTATCTTTTATAATGTTTATATAATTATGGTTTTTGTTACGCTTTTATGTACAATTGATGGAGAAACTCAAAGGTATGAACCAAAATGTCTTGAGCTCTCTTTGAATCTTCGGAAGTATTGGCTATTCCTTATTTGTCTAAAGTCAATGAACTTTTCTACATACCCGATTTTTTTCTCAATTTCAGAGTTGGCCTTATGGTAAATTGTGAGTACAATGACTCTTTAAAGTATGGACGGGGTTCATTGTTACATGGTGTAAAATTAAAATGAATAAACTAACAAGATTCTTAGACGACGGGTGTGAATTAATGTGGTTAAAAGAAATCAAATTAAAACGTTCCGTATAAGTTACTGAATTTGACGTCACCGTTTATACGGATTCTTTCCTTCCTTCTTACGCAGTCGGGTATAAAGCGTGCTTTGTCTTATACCACTTTCGCGTCAGACGATTCAGCCATCAAAGTTGTAAATTATTATTATTACATTGTAAAAAAAAAACAACACCTCACAGATAAGCTTGGCAAATACGAATACTTACAGAATCATTGAAAATCGTAAAAAAAAAGAAAAATCACTCAATTTTGTTCAGTTCAGTAAACTGGCAAGCCAGTCAATTTAAAGTTCGCTAAAATATTAAAACGTAGATTCGGAATATAAACCGTTGAAAGCCGCTTCAGTCTTGATTACAAGTCGTCACACTGAATCTGGATGGGCCGAGTTAGCGCATTACCGTTTGGTCTCGCTCATTTTTATATTTTTTCTCAAGACTGGCAACTTTGTAAGTTTAAATTGGCCCATTCTTGTAAATGTGACAACTTCAATTTGCAATGATGGCAATACATTTCGCTTTGCTGAAATTAGTTTTGAAACTGTTGAGTATAATTTCTGGAGACGAGGTTTAGCTCAGAATACAGAAAAATAAATGGCCAAGTGCGTGTCGTGTCACGTGCAAATAAGGGTACTGTAGTTGCGCAACATACGAGTAATCTATGTGAACTCTCTTGTTTGATACTATGTACATATATTTAACTTTGTTAGTTTGAATGAAACTTGCAAGAAATTTTCGTTTCCTATTAGTTGTTTGTTGTGTGTTACTAGGCTGTGATAGTTTTCCTTTTAATATCATTATATATGCTACAGCGCGATTTTTTACATCCTTGGGGATCAACGTGGTTGTTTGGATGGAGTCAACCGTTTAGCCGGCAGGGAGCAGAGAGCAAACGGAGCCTAAATTGAAAAATGGTTTTCGCACACTCCCTATATTTTAAGATTACCTATCCAACGATACCCCACATGATAGGGTAAATAAGAAAAAAAAAATTGCTTGCATTACGTGCAGGGGACCTTTTTTTTTTTTTTTTTAACCCACTAAAACTCCACGGTGTCCCTCCTTGGCCGCGCTCAGGGCGGGTCATGGGTACCGTTTCCGATTCATCCACGACCCGCCGCGGCCGTCCGTTTCCGGACCCTCCTCGGGGGGTAACGGGTGTTAACACCCCCCCCCCCCCCATGTCGCGACGCGTCATGACACAGAGACGCGTCGCGATCTCCTCCTCTGGGACCACATCGGAAGGGGCGCAAGACGACCCCGTGTCTTACGCCCGTGTTCCCTGCGGTGGGTCAGATGTTTGGCCCCACCGCCTACCAAAACGGTCGCAGAGGATAGGGTGAGCACCGCACCTTATCAGTGACACACCTCTTCCCCTGCGACCCCACCGCGTCCGCCATCTAACGGTGGCGGCCCCGTCGGAGTCGTGGAGGATAGGGAAAGCACCGCACCTTATCAGTGACGATCCTCTTCCGCCACGACTCCTCACCTTCAGCCGCGATGTGCGCCCATACGACATCGCGGCCCGCCTCAGTTGCAGTGTCGCCCATACAACACCGCAACCTACTGTGGCCGCTTCCCGATGGGTCCAGGGGGGGAACCCAGGAAGCAGCCCCCCCACGATGGCCACTTCCCGTTGGGCTTTGGAGGCGAAAAGCCCGGGAAGCGGCCCCCCCTCGTCGGTCGTTTAGCCGCTGCTGCCAGCTCAGCGAGCGTTACCCGGGGTGCACCACTAGGAGGCGACCGACACCACACCCCACGTGCAGGGGACCTACCCAAAAAATCCTTGTTTACTACGGAACCCTAAAAAGGAAAAAATATGACAAATTAACATTTTTGAAGATATAAAATATAAGAATGAACTTATAAAAAAATCTTCATGACAACACTAGAAAGCAACAAAACAATTTTCGGTAAAAATTTCATTTTGATCCAGGTTAATTTTCATACATAACAATCATTTTTAAGTTAATGATTTACATAATCATTTTTATGTATGAAAATTAACTTCATATTGAAATGTTTGTTGAAAATGTATGATGCTGCTTACTAGTGTACAGTGCGACGATTTTTTATAAGTTCATTCAGTTATTTTAAATCTTCAAGAATGTTTGTACGCGCAAGCGAGATGGACGATGGTAAAGGTAAAACTCGCTAACCAAATCCATAGACTACTTAGTACTTTAAGAACTAGTTCCCTTGTTTTTCATCTTTATTTTAACAAAAAATATATGTGATATAAAAGAAAAACAGGCCATTTTTGTAAGTAACGTAAGATGGCGCGATGTATGTACGCCATGAACTTAAATTGCCGTCTACCCTTAATGACTTCTTATATAGTCGAGGAGGCGACGCGCTAAAAAATTATAGTTCTATTAAGATGAGTAGCTCGATACATAAATGATGATGGATAGTTTAGCAAATTGAAATGCGCAATCTTATTTACTTAGACTTCTTTTCCAGTTATTTTATTGTTTGAAAACTAAACTAGTTAACTGATTTTGATGATATTTGTATGGGACTAGTTTGAAAGTATTTTCTTTCAAATAAAAAAATGATTTTATTTAATCGGTTTATAAAGTAGGAAGATATGCGGAAACAAACATAAAAGGAAAAATACAACCGAATAGAGAATCGTCTATTTCAAAGTCGGTTAAAAATATCCCTGGCACAAATATGTGACTAATAAACAAACGTTGACAATTCTAAAGACATTTTGGACCTCATTATTACATCGGAATTCCAACATCACACATTCCACACACCGTCAAAAGAACGAACTAATTTTATTTTGATACTTAACCTGAAAATATGTATACCGACATAGCACAGCAGATTAGCATGTTGAAGTGGCAGTGGGCAGGGCACATAGCATGCACGTATAACTGATAACCGATAGGGCCGAATAGTTCCCGACGTGGAGACTACGCACCGGCAAGCGCAGCGTAGGAACACCAGCCACGAGATGGGCAGATAACCTCGCACAAGTGGCAAGAAGACGCTGGATGCAAGCTGCGTCCAACCGGTCTTGGAAATAAATTCATTTGTTTCAGATAATCTAACCCCATATCAACTATTATTATAATTACAATTTACATATTTCAATATGAAAAATTTAGCAAATAACATTCTAGTCATAAGTATTAAGTATCTGCCAACGGAGATTATTGAAAAAGGTTGTTAGCTCCTGAACTATAAGCTCATCAACCTTTATGCTTTAATACCAAGAAAAAAGCACCTCAGTATATTCTTATTTAGCCAGTTTATTTGCAGTACAAATTCCCGAGTAATTTCGTTAATATTACAAACACTTACATAGGGCGAGGGACAGTAGGCTAAAGTAAAACAGAATGTTAAATAAATCCGGTAAAGTACGAGTTTCACTCGTACACCGAGCCTTCCGTACTCCCGTACTTATATCCCTTATGCAACGTATGAACACAAAAAATAGGATTAATTCGATTCCCACCCAGGGCAAACATTTATGTGACTAGCATGGATGTTTGTTCTGTGTCTGGGTATATATGTATCATATACCTATATATATATTTACAACAAAAAAAGTATATATGAATTCTGTCAGCCATCTAGTTCCATAATACAAGCTTTGCTTAGTTTGGGCTAGATGGTGTTGTGTGAAATGTACACAAATATTTATTTAATTAGTAAAATTTGCTATAAATTTATGAACGTTTATAATTTCACATATTTTCTATACAATAGATATATTCTGAAATGGCAGGCGTATCTAAAGAAAATATTGGTACAAGCACCATCTAACGGACTTTTATCAACCAAGATGACTCTGCATCGTGCGCCATTACATTACCTATTTGAAGTAATAATATTATATTGATGTAAGCGCCATCTAGCGTCACGCGTTTATGTCTTACGACAACATCAATTAATTTGTTACATTTTTAAAATGACAAAAAGCTGATAATATTTAGTGTTTGTTATTTAATTATTATTTATTTATATCAAAGTGAACACTATAATCTTGCTATGAGACTTGTAGCTTACCGTGAGCGAGTTCTGCGTGAATAGCGAACGTTTTGCATAAAATTAGTAAGCGGTAGTAATTAATATTTTTATAACAAACAGGTATCTATGTTAAAAGAAAAACAAAATACCCGACTGAAGAAAAGCAGTTTCGCAACTTATGATTTCGTTACGCTTGATACGCTGTTGATGTACTTTTTTGTGAGAAAATATAAAATCGCTTTTAAAGATAAATGCGCATTCTTTATAATAATTACTGTAGTAAAATCACCTGTTTATTACGAAAAATTTCGTTGAAAGTAACGAAGAAACGCCTTTTTTATTTTTATGAGAGATGCATTATTACTATTACAAAAAAATATAGCCACTCTGAACGTGATAACGAATCTAACGACACCTCGCACATCAAAATCGGTCAAGCCGTTTAGGATGTATGCGATCATATAGAACCATACATATATACATATATACCTATATAATAAATAAATAAATATAAAATAAATAAATTGTTTCATTCACTCCTTTTGGCTTCACCGATGTCGGGTAAACTTGTTTCCGAAACATTGTTTTCTTGTTATTGCGGAGGTTAAGTGCTCGTCATATTTCTATACTGTGACATCTCGCCATTACCGTGATACGGACCAAGTTTTATCACTTTCGGTTCAGCCGCAAGTTTGTTGTTTATAGTTTAGATAAGATGATTGTTGTAAGTTTTGTTCTTGTTGTAGTTTGACGGCTACGATTGTAAAATGTTGTTGTAATTTTATTTTTATTAACTTTGTAGTTTAAAAATATACTAAGTTCTCTTACTACGACTAGGCGTTAGTTTGTTTGGCGAGCGCGCTCCATCGTAGACCGCATCGTTCAGCTGATTATCGGTCAAGCGCGCACCTATCATCAAATAAAAAAAATGAAAAAATTAATTATTTGTTAATTTTACTTCATACTTGCCAGAGATTCGATCCCCAAGCAGTAGTATGCAAGAACTGCTGTGTTCTGGTATTAAGGTATGCAATGTATGCAGCAAAATCTATAGATAATGCACAGCATAATGAAATTTATCTTCAGTATAGAATGACGAGCGTAGGGCATTGCCACATAGGATTTTGAGCTATTGCAGTGTGTCATTGGGACTATTACAAGGCGGGCGGGAAGACACTGAATGCAAGCCGCTGCTAATCTGTATTTTTGGAAATTCGTGGAGGAGGCCTATGTCCAGCAGTGGACTTATTATGGTGAAATGTTGATGATGATTAGACAAATACGAGCAAGCGTGGTGGTAAAACCAGGCGAGCGTTTTGCTTGTCTCGTCACTTTAACAAAAAAAAACTTTAAAACATCTCTCATTTTTGACAACAGATTTAAAACATGTCCGACCCGTCACGTACGTACGTTTTTCGGACGTAATATCGTCACATTTCTAATTCCATCACGTCACAATGCCTATACATTTCACTCATCACGATTTTATTTTCCTCTCTCGTTTTGCCCCTCTTCCCTCTCGAGGGTAAAGGTCCAATAGCCGGCCATTTAAAAAAATATAAAAAAAATAACAGAAAATGGGCTTTCAAACTTATGGAATCAAAAACTTGTTTCAACTAAAACATCTAGAATTAGTTCTTTGTAACGGATTCGGAAAGTCAGATTCAAACAAATGTATTTCGGATCATAAGCCTTAATTTATTAAAAATAAGCTATTCTCCAACTGCCATCTTCTTGTCTTACTGGTCCCAGATTTTTTCTGAGCACCTTGCGCTCCGCCACTAAACACGTGCACAAAATAGAGAAGAGTGGCGTCTTCTAGTATCGGAGGCCAAGACACATTTTAGGTCGCTGCGCCAATAAATGATGATGATGATGATGATGATGATAAGCTTTGCTTACGCAAAGGCCATAATTTATTTTATTTAGAATAGAAGTAGTTTTTTTTCTTCATTTGCAAACGATCTGCTCTGTTTCTATACGTCTTCTAAATACTGTGACTATTTGAGTATGACGGCAGTAAATAGATACAAAGTTTTTTTATTATTTATAAAAATCTGAGACTCTTAGTTGGCAGTACCTGAGTAGGTTAATTGATTTCCTAGGACAAATCAAGTCGCCCTTTTTTAAGACTGGTCGCTCACGCTTTAACGCTACATCGATGATGGTGGCAGAAATAAGGAGGGTAAATTGTGGTTTCATAACGCAAAAACAAAACAATTACGCACGAGTGTCTTCCGCAAGACACCATTAATTTTCAATAAGATTCCTTGCGAAATAAGGGTTGAGAGTGACATCAACGCTTTTAAAACAGATTTAACCAAATTATTAATGGATAAAGATATAGTATTGACGAGTTCCTATTAGACAAAGATCTTAGATCACATAAGTCAAAGGACATGAACTTAATTTTGTGTTATTATAAACTGTTATCCTTATGTATTAGTATAGTATTACTGTGTAGTTACTTCTTTCTTTTTTTCTATTCAATAGGATATTATATATATATATATTTTTTTTGTATTCATTGACATTATATATCAGTTTGACATTCTTAGTATATTAATTGACATTTAATTCACTTGACTTTGACATTTTGTTCTTGTCATTATATTTCTTTAAGACCGTATAATTATTTATTACTGTTTTAGATGATAATCGTTACGTTGCAACTAAGAGACTACCTGAAATGAACATTTACTAAGTGTTTCTGTAATAACTAAATACGTAAATAAGTAATGAATATGTTGTTTAATGTCCATTTTTAAAGAATCTAGAAATACTTGCACGCTTTGACAGCGAAAATAGAGGACCAAATGTTATTACTATCTTAAGACCACATGTTTGTATACCTATTTTGCAAGAAATAAATGAATTATGAATTACATTTAGTATTTTACATTTTACATTTTTTATTAAATTCGCTCTTAGATAATAATGAATAAATAATAAATAAATTTTATTTTGTTGTCGTGCAGCGCTCTAATGCATGTTTACCCTAAAAATAAATTAACATGCGTAGATTGAATTGTCAAAAAGTTCTCGAATTGGGTTTTATGTTAATTTCAAGTTGAGAATGTCCTCGATTTTTTCCCGCGCAATTTCGTGTTCGTTGAAAACAAGTTTTTTTTCTAACTTTTGCATATTATTATATCTGAAAAAAGAAATGTTTGGGACGGTGTTCGTTAGAAAAGTATTTAAAAATAACACTTGTTGCGTCTTTTTCAACTAGACGCATGCATACAATTAATTGTGGTCCCTAAAAATATAACTTTAACTATGCGGTACATTTCTGTACTCGAGGGCGCAAGTTTGAATTCCGACGACGAGGTCGAGCTTTCGATGAAGAAAATGACGGTAGGGTGTTTTCTAGTGTCCAATTCATTAGCTTCTATGAAAATCTTTTTCAAAGATCTAATTGTAACAATGAAAGAACAGGCTTTCCCAATACAGGATAGTGTAACTTTAGAAAATAGTAAAATGTAAAATTTTTAAATTTTGCTTACGACCAGCGTGTGTTACCAGTGATGACCTACGCCACTGAAACGTGGTCCTTAACTATGGGTCTTATACATATAATATAAGGAAGCTCAAGGTCACGCAACGAGATATGGCTATGATAAGATATGGCTATGGTCGGATTCTCTCTGCGAGATCAGATCAGAACTGAAGAGATTCGTAGACATACGAAAGTCACCGACATAGCACAGCGGATTAGCAAGTTAAAGTGGCAGTGGGCAGGGCACATAGCACGGAGAAGTGATGGCCGATGGAACGGAAAAGTAATAAATAAAATTGTAATTGAAATGTAATAAAATTGAGCTGCAGTCAAATACTAGCCTGACGAAAAAACATATGCTTTTTTGACGCAATAGACACAGAATTATCTTTTCAGGCGCGGTAAGTTACTGATGTGTCCGGTCAAGAAGGTATGTATTTGCAGAATTAGTCCTAAACTGCAGAGTACATTATTTTCTATTATAGTTGCTCCACAAAACGTGGTCGAAAATACCCCAAAATCCGTACTTAGTCCGTTTTTACGTACCTGTTGGTCCAAACAGGGTTAATTCAAATAACAGGTGGCGTAAAAAGGCCAGTCTCCCCATTAGTTGCGACCTCGTAAAAGAAGGGTTAACTATCCTCACAGATAAAAAAAAAAGTTCGTGGTACAGTGAGGGTGAGTTTTTCTTTCTTTTATCCGTCTGCATAAGGGCGGTTATGTTTTTCGAGTGAACTTACTTATTGTTATGGACTGAGCGAGAGAAGCAAGACAAAATTAAATCGCTGCAAAATGTTTTTTTTTTTTGATAATGATGAAATGGCGTTACCGGTCATTTTTAAAAGCTTTTATTCTACTTGCCCTGTTAGTATGTGTAGGACAAATCTTGCGAGTTAAATAAGAACCACTTCCTGTCGTTAGATTAGGTTGAAATTTGGTTTACTTACGTAACTTCGGTGACCATGCAATAATATGGTACCATGAAGCTGGTCTCAAGATGGCGTCGGAAGGTGGCTATCGGATCGGCTAAGGTCGGAACTCCTAAACTAAACGAGATAAAACCGTCGAGTTTGGACTCGTTTGAATAGTCTTGACAAGCACTCTTGTGCTACATGACAGCCAGGGTCTCAAGTCCAGAAGACTTTGTATGAAAACTAAATCCTGAACTTCTTCAAACAATAATTTTGCGGAAAAGACTCGAGATATATAGAACCTTCCAAAGAAGTTCCTTTTGTTTGTACAAGATAAATGTAAATTCGGATGGCTACTAACATCGGATGATCGATCAGTTCGGGAAGTTTTAAAAGCCGATCATATTTTTTAACTTATGTTTCCGACTTTCCGATAAATACGTGGTGATCGATTACTTATATTTTTCCAATAATCCATGCATAATGGGCACTTATTTTTACCCAACTTCCTTGAAGGTGAGTAATGATTTCGCAGTTTATGTTTATTTTTGTTGTGCACTTATTTCAATGAATAAGTCAATACTAATAACTTTCCAATAATCCATGCTTAATGGGTACTTATATTTACCCAACTTCCTTGAATGTGAGTCATGATTTCGCAGTTTATGTTTATTTTTGTTGTGCACTTATTTCAATGAATAAGTCAATACTAATAACTTTCCAATAATCCATGCTTAATGGGTACTTATATTTACCCAACTTCCTTGAATGTGAGTCATGATTTCGCAGTTTATGTTTATTTTTGTTGTGCACTTATTTCAATGAATAAGTCAAAACTAATAACTTTCCAATAATCCATGCATAATGGGTACTTATTTTTACCCAACTTCCTTGAAGGTGAGTCATGATTTCGCAGTTTATGTTTATTTTTGTTGTGCACTTATTTCAATGAATAAGTCAAAACTAATAACTTCCAATAATCCATGCATAATGGGTATTTATTTTTACCCAACTTCCTTAAAGGTGAGTAATGATTTCGCAGTTTATGTTTATTTTTGTTGTGCACTTATTTCAATGAATAAGTCAAAACTACTTTTTAGTAGCAAAATAGGTCAAAACTACTATCGCCGAAATTCTTCGACAATAGTACTTTTTACTGAAATAACAGTTAAAAGTAGTTTTAACCGACTCCAAAAAAGAAGGAGGTTCTCAATTATTTTTTGTGATTGTTACGTGATCACTCCGCCAATTATGAATTCTTTTTAATGATTCTTTTTTGTTCCGTTTGCTAGGTAATAAATACCTCAGAGGTAGTTCCATGTCAATTTTATCAAAATCGGTTCAGTACTATGGTTTTTATAACAGAATAACTGAAAAAAATTCATCTGTTTAATTAGATGATCACATTAAAAAAAAACACTTGTGTAATTTGGGTATAATAATTACCTATAGTTTAAAAAACAGGAGCAACCGACTTCGGTTGAAATGGGAACACACAGGAAGCAAAAGAAGAATAAAAAAAGAATCATCAAAATTGGTTCACCCAGTCGAAAGTAATGAGGTAACAAACTTAAAAAATATATAATAATAATACAGTCGAATTGATAACCTCCTCCTTTTTAGAAGTCGGTTGAAAACAACACCCATTGCATAAAACCACAAGTAGTTTCCAAGTGTCCGATTCTCTCAGTGTACCCTCGCTATTGCTCTCCAAAGACCATTCTGACCAAGATCGGGGTTTCCAATTCTATCGGCGATCACTAACCCTAAACTACGGTACGGAACCCATTATCGTTCGGTTTGTGTGCGCCCGATTGATATTTATTCAGCGTAGTGCGGCTTAGTTTTGGGGTTGCTTACAAAATGGTTTGGTTGAGGTTGGGTGGTTTATGTGACATTCTTAACCGACTGCGTAAGAGGGATAAGGTTTTTTGGGTGTAGGTAACTGTATGTTTCTATATTTTGTAGCGGAGCTTGTGATTGGTGCTAATAAAAACCAATAAACTAAAGTTAGTGAATTGTTTAGGGTGGTAAGAAGAAACAAAAAAAACTGTGATTATCGATGGTACATACATAATAATTTTATTTTTTTGTTGCGAATAAGTCCGGTTTTGACCACCAACAAGCCTGTTGGTAAGCGACGATGAGGTCGAAGATGAACCACGTAGACCTAGAAGAAATCTTCATTCAGACCTTGAAAATACCTTCGTTGTATCTCACAGGGATTAAAGAAGCCGATAATATTGTTTTATTTTATTAATTTATTTTTAAATATTTTATTATGATATGATTTTATATTCAACAGTAGTCTGTTCAGCTAGAGAACTTATGTGGTTCTGATGACGCTACTGTTCTTATTTCATTATTTTATTCGACTTCCAAAAAGAAGGAGGTTATCTATTCGGTCTGTATGTTTTTTTTTTCTGTGTTTGTTTACCAATTACTCAGCCAATTGTGCATTGATTTTGATGATTCTTTTTGTATTTGGTAGGTGGTCCCACATACATTTTATCAAAATCGATGCAGTACTTTGATTTTTGTAACAAAATAACTGGTAAAGTATCATTCAAACAACTGTAGAATAGTGAATAGGAAGTTGCTTAAATGCGTGTCTTCACTTTTCTGCAGGTGTTATACATATTGCGTATTTTGAAATCGATATTTTCAGTTTTTTAAACTATAATTATGTTCAGTCGAGATCACTGAATACTACAGTTAGTATATCTAGTATTCCGTCATTCGGATATGGTCCCGATAAAACGATCCGTCCACAGATGTATCGCAGGATGTTCCATTTCCTCGCAAACGTTTATCTGTATTTTTGAATTCGACGGAAATTCGTCGAAATTTAAAATTTGTTATTTACTGAGCAATAAAAAGTTGTTTTTTAGAGGAAATACTAACATTTTGTAGAGGAAATACGTTCCGTTTGATTGATTCACATACCTGTATACGTAACTGTAGACGTAAATAAATTTAACTTTCTGTGTCTATATAAAGTAAAATGAATTTTATGGTCGATAAACTGGTTTACTCTGTCTTTTCGAAGTTATGTACGTATTGTTGATTACCATTTACCGCCAACTTCAAACGGTGAAGGAAAACATCGTGAGAAAACCTACATATCTGAGAGATCTCAATGATCTTGAAGATGTGTGAAGTCTGCCAACCCGCACTTGGCCAGCGTGGTAGACTTACCCTTCTCACAATGAGAAAATGGCCCGCACCCAGCAGTGGCACAGTTTGTACAAACAGGATTGATAAAAAAACTAGTTTTATATGTTTTTTTAATGATAATGAGTTCTGCACGATTGACCACCGGTTCACGTGATCTTAAGCGACGGTGCGGCCGATCTTGAAGCTCACATATCAGTGAACTCTAACCTTGAAAATTCCAATATTATACAGGAAACAGGAAAGTTGGCAAGGAGTTCTACTCCTGTACAGTACGGATCGAGACCGTGGACCGATGGATATTTTGCCTTTCATACACACATACATAAATCACACCTGTTTTTATGGGTTAGGCAGAACATCATAGGAAACGAGCCCGTTTGAAGCTACATTTGACCGTGGTTAGAAGGTTACATGGAAGAGAAGAGGTATTAGAGGGTTAGATTTAATTAGAAGGTAAGATCTAATGTTGACTTGCAGTGACAGGGGGTCAGCCCATCGCCTACATAAACGCCAATTTCCGTCAAGTCCCTTAACTGACATTTACAGTATGCTCGGGAAGAGAAACAGCTGGTACATTCCATGTTTTTCTTTTACTCCCAGTCCAGCATGGAAGCGGATATCTGTTTTTTTTAAACTATCACGGTTATTCACGGTTAATGGGTTGGCTTTCATCTTAAAACCTTCACGCGTGACAAACAGTCTTGGTAGACGAAATGCTAATATGTAAACATGACCATATAAGGCTCCATTTACTTTTGAAGGCTCTATGGGTAGCTACTCCTCTATATTGCTCGCATATTCATGAAAATATAAAATTACTGAAATTACAATAAGTTTAGTATACCAAAATCTAAATAAAAATATTACAAGCACTTACTAAAATCTCATTTAGATTTAAAACTTAGATTTACTAAGAAAGTCTAAAATTTGAATTTCTAATCCATATTTGCATGTATAATTAGTAAATATTTTTTCTTTTTATATCAAAATGGGACAGTAATGGCTGAGAAAAATAATAATAAAAAATGGTTGTTTGTAAAGTCGGTTTACGGACGATAATTTTACGTGATAACGTCATGATAGATGCGTCACAAGCCGAACGCTAAGGCCGATCGTGCCTGTCTATCGCTTGTTCCGCGCTCTCGCTTGCACGCTCGGCTTAGGCAGAACGTGACAATGAGTCATGTTTTTTCGTGCGCGCAGCCGGCGTTCATCGATTTATAAGACGTTATCACGTCAAAAATAACAAAATGAAAATTTTGCTTGAAACAAAAATATCAGATTCCACGTAACCCCGTGAATTGGCGCGGCGTCCTCTAGTCACCGCTCCTCTCGCAATACATCCCCGAGAGCTCATATCAGGACACTCGGCTCGTTACATGTGTTTCATTCGGCACAATATGGACCCTCAGACGGATAGAGGGTCCTTAAGGCCCCCGATCGAGCTGTTCGTGCGTAAGGGGCCAAAGGGACCCGGATTTGAAGGGTTATGGCGCTACATTATTAACAGTATGGATGCTGCCAAAATAGTGTCAAATCCAAGCTCAATTTTTTTTAAATCTTTTTCTCTTAATTTTGTTTTTTAGATATGAACGTTTAATATTTTTTCTAAAATCTAAGATATTTTTTTTATCTTCTCTTCCCGTAACAATGTATTTAAAAAATAGTTTGTAAATCTGTCAAAGGTCACCCTGCTGTCTATGGAGCTGTAAATTAAATTTAAAAAAAAACTCTATTTTTACAGAAGCTTAGTCGCCATGGCCGAAATCGGCAATGATGACATCATAATCATCACCAGTGAAAAAAGCCAATGACAGTTTCAAACCGAGAAAGTCAAATGACGCAAGCTCTAAGTTGGTCATACTGAGCCATACTGGCCCATACTGAGTCCCTTGGACACAGCGAGACACACTCCCGTTTAGTCGCACTTCGACTTCGACATACTTACATCTTGCAATGAATAATAAAAGCTTAATTTGTTGCGCGAAGCACTAAGTTTCATAGTTCAAAACTGTAACAAATGTCGGGATTATCGCACTAAAGCAATAATATTTTATCTATAGAGAAGTTATACTCATTCAATATGAAGTAAAAACATAACAAATCTCGGTTCTCAGCACTTTTGAGGATAAGACCACATCCTTAAGGCCTTTTAGTATCTATTGGCCTTATATATCTTGGTGTTGCACTTTCTAAGCACACAGGATGGCATATTCACTGTTCACAAATCACGACACGCGTCTAACAGCGTTCGATATGTCGCGACTGAAGACTAGTATGGCGATTACCTTACTTGAGGCTTGCCACGCAGAGCGGGGGGAAAACCTAACTACGTATAATACAATCTAACAAATGTGAGAGTTCATATTTTTTATTCGAATCTTAGGGGGCCAAATGGGCTTTTACAGCCCCGGAAATTAGTGAGAGTCCATACTGTGAATAGATCGTATATTGTTATGTTCTTGTTCGTAATAAGGCTATGCGCAAATGGTAAGTGAGGGTGACGTGCGGTTGATAGATAGCTTTAATAACATAAATATATGAACACCTATTACGCGCGATGTGTTTAGGAAATTCATGTTTCCGCGCGCTTACCAACGGAACCGCCTATTTCACTATGCCGCGAGTGTATTCTTATCGTCCTCATTTTCAGTCATAAGAACCCCACTGCTGGACATAGGCCTCCCCTATGGATTTCCAAAAAGACCTGATGGACGCAGCTTGCATTTAGCGTCTTCCCGCCACTTTTATGAGGTTTTCTGTCCATCTCGTGGCTGGTCTCCTACGCTGAGCTTGTCGATGGTCTCCACTCGAGAATTTTTCAGCTGCTTGGCCATCAGTTTTATGTGCTATGTGCCGAGCTCACTGCTATTTCAACATGCCACTTCGCTGTGCTATATTGGTAAGTCACCGACAAAGCAGGGGATTAGCGTATCGTACATCTACGGATCTCTTCATTTCTGATTTCATATCGCGGAGTCCCCTACTAGCTATTAGCATAGCCCTCTATATAGCTCGTGGCGTACCTTTGAGATATCATAAAGGCCCATCGTCAATGACTCTCCATCACGTGGACGTAAAGTGTAAAACATAATTCACGAGTATAGTGTCTTGGGTTGACCGATACTCATATACCAACAATAACGAACTTAAAGATTTTGAAATAAAGACTCTATGTCGCCGCGCTAAAGCGTAATTTAGATTGAGAAGTCAAGAGACGTCTATTTTACCGCTTCGAATTATTTCGAAAATCGAAATTATTTTAATCCTGTAAGGGGTCTAATTAGTCCTCATTGAACTCGGACGTTTTTAAGGACTGACGCTACATCCCGTTGATACTTTATCAAAGTCCATAGTTGTAATTGTTTCATTCTTCCATCACTAAACTGCCGTAGATCCATCTCAGTAAACAAACACCTTGTATAACCCTGTATAAGTCACAGACTGTAATAAATGAGATGTTACATTGAGACATGTAAGCCGCGAGTGCCGCTAACGACGCATCAGGGACAGCGCACACCTGCAAATAAAACACAAACAGTTACATAAGAGATCACACTCAGCGTCCTTACACAGCAAATAATATTATAAATAATAAATCGAGCAAATAAAGCAAAAGATGTCGAGTAAGGGAGTAATCGATACCTTGACAGATTTTTTAGAATAATTATTATTTAATTAGTGTATGAGATACAAAGTATATTACAACAAAATAAGAATTTTATTGTAATATACTTTGTATATTAACACTTATTTTGAAGTAAAAGAAAACACGCTCTACTTATCCACCGAAATTTTAAAAGCTTCTATCTGAAAGTTTAGTTTGATAATGTAAATTATTTTTTCAGTATTATAATTTATAAGATTTTATAATATTCTTCACTAGAAATGTTCGATATAAAAGAAATCAATATCACACAGTAAATATGTCCCAATAAATTATGTCGAATAGCAGCTTTATAAATGCTTTATAGAGCTGCTACTCGACTAATTATGTGTTGCGAATTTCAGTTTTTATTTCTGTTCCTAAATAATTATGTGTTCCGAATTGAAGAATAAAGCCAGGTAAATAATATTATATAAGGAGAACACTTAACATTAACATTAGGTTTTTCAAAGCCTTTAAAAATGTTGATGGCATTTAATTATAATCTAAATTCGCGAGCGATTTGATTAAAAAACTAAGTGCCAATTTCTAGACAATTCAACATTTTATTATTCAGCAGTAGACACACAAAAAAGTCGGATGTAAGGGGAAAAACATGTTGATAGTGAAGCCAAGGCCACAATTAAGGAGAAACTAAATAGTAAATTATTGTGATATATCCTTTATTGTGACAATTCATTTAACGTGAGTACACGTGACGCGGCGCGACTGTTCATGCGATTTATCGTCGCAGGAGTCGCGGTCACCACCAGTCAATCGGCTATTTCAGTCGCTGATGTGTCGCGGGCGTGCGCTCAACGGGTTAACCTAGAGTTACGAAGCATTAGAATAGAATAGGTTGTTCAGCAATCGTCAAGCCAAGTCAGAGACCTTCCGACGGCTTAATAACTCTGACAATAGGGCTGGCCACTCAGTCTATACGAACTTACTTACTTTATAGAGACTTCTCGACGTCGTGAGTGAGAATTCACTATAACAAAAAAAAAATTATAGCTTAACATTTTGCAAACGGATTACTAAATTCAACACTCGTTGTTTGGGACGGAGGTCCGACCTGCCTCTTAGTGAGTGGACTGTTTTTGTGCGAAAGAGGGACTACGTTTTAGAATATTTGACTTGATTTTGAATGACCTATCCAACACTATACCATAGGATAGAGGAGAAGACATATATATAAGGGGTCATACATTTATTACGTAAGACTATTTTTGCTAGTTATTGACCCCCTCCCCCCCTATATAAGAAAAAAATAAGAATAGGGCGACCCCCCCTGTGTACGATATTTATTACGTAAGAATCTAAAGTAAAACCGGACAAGTGCGATTCAGACTCGCCCACTGAGGGTTCCGTACAAACTAGTAGATAAAAGGGGTAAATTTTAAATTTTCCTTCATAAAAAATTAAAAATATGCATAGCAAAAATATTTTAAAACCGGTTTTAGCTTGTACTAATTAAGCTCTTTCATATGATACTTACCCCATGCACATGATACGGTTCAAGCACTTTAAAATTTGGACCCTCCTTCCTTGCTTAAAGACCCTATTTTTTGTTATTAAATTAATGTAAATGTCCAGTTTTCGGATTTTTTCAATGTATTATATTTTTTTATAACACAATGCTTCTTGACAAATTTCATAGTTCTAGGTCAACGGGAAGTACCCCATAGGTTTTGATTCCCTTGTGAGTGTCGAAATGTGCGTTTTTTACGACATATTCGGCTATAACTTTTTTTTACAAAAACTGAGAAATTTGTTTTTCTTTCTGCAGCAAGAGACTATGGATCTGCGTATATGGTTTTAATTTCCACACGATACCTTCGCGCGTTCCCGAAACACTTGGTCTTGACACCCGGACAGACGGACAGACAGACGGATAACAAAGTGATCCTATAAGGGTTCCGTTTTTTTCCTTTTGAGGTACGGAACCCTAAAAAAATTAATATACGTTTGGCTTATTGTAATTTTTATTTTTCAAAGTAACAATTTTTAGGAATGTTTATTTGTACTTTTGTACACATCCAAGCGCACTTCAGCACTCGCGCGGCTGCCCGCGCTTTTTCAAAGTATAATTTTAACTTACGCATTTTTGTGATCTTACCTAAGAACTACCAAGACTCCCTCCCACCTCCTTGTAAGAAAAATTAAGACATGGTCGACCCCGATTTCGTAAACCGTGAATCGCAACCAGTCACACAAAGTGAAAAAAAAAAACACAATTGCGGAAAAAATATAATTTCGATTGCTCTAGAATCGACCCGAAGGATTCATACCGCCTTTTGTCATCGCTACACGGCTAAACGGAGAATCCAAAATATATTTTCTGGTAAAAGTGTAAAATAAGATTTCGCCTGAAGTATTTTACAATATCTAAACGCTCCAACTCTTTTGTAATTTTATTGGAAATCCGAATGGAACTGCCGCTAGCAGTATTTTGTGGTTCCAACCCTTTTAAAGAATACTATTTTATTCGCCGATTCAGCCTTGGGTTATAAGAGACATCTTTGAAACATAGTTTAATCTATTGGGAAAAAACACACCGAAATATGTTTAGTAATTTATTCAGTAGTTTTTTCCCAATACAAGAACTTTGTGTTTTATAATGGATGAAAAAATGGGATAAAGTTTGGCGTAAATATAGATTAGAAAATGAAAACTAAGCAAAGCTAGTAGAAAGTCGGCGAATTACCACCCATTGAATCGTTGAAATACCAAAAACCCGTACACGATATCGGTCCACGTTCTTGATGCGTACTGCATAGGAATGGAATTCTTTGCCACCATCTCTGTTTCCTGAGAATCTTTGAATTTTTAAGGATTGACTGAATAGATATCTAGATCGACGAGCTCCATCCTCGGCCACACCATCGCTTAACATCAGGCGAGTTGGTGGTCAATCGTAAATCTTGCGTAATAAAAGCTTGTACCTACTACGAGATACAAATATTTTGTAGAATGTCACAATAACATCCAGGTTCATCACACAAATGTTTTTCCCGTGCGGAAATTGAATCCATTTGGAATCGAGTCAGTTTTTATGACTAAACGACTGAATCGATTGTGATGATTTTTGGCAAGGCAGCGGATAGATCACAAGAAGAAACAAAAGATTGTATATAAGAACGTATAAAATCGCGAGCGGAGCTTGGTAATGGTAGTCATATATCAGTCCTATCTACACCGTTATAGCGCTGCTAAAGCCGCGTCCACACGAAAATAGATAATACAAAGTGCTATCGATTGAAGCACTAGTTTTGTTGTGAGAATTCTCGCTTTGTCAACGCCGCTTTGTCAAAGCATTGCTGATTAATTCGCCTGTCACCGAGAATGGACACTAAGTATAAATGCAACTGAAACTGAATTGCAGCTGTGATCCTATTTGTTTAAAGTATTGCTACATGAGTGGAGAGCACGCACCGGCAAGCGCAGCGTAGGAAGACCAGCCACGAGATGGACAGATGACCCCATACAAGTGGCGGGAAGACGCTGGATGCAAGCCGCTTCCAATCGATCTTTTTGGAAATTCATTGGGGAGGCCACTGCTGGACATAGCAGTGGACTTCTTATGGCTGAGATGATGATGATGACTCCCAAAATTATATTATATATAGTTATATAACAGAATATTTAGCCGCAGTCAGAGTGTCAATGTTTTCTGAAAAATACGATTTGATTTTGGTAAGCATCTTTCATACTACACTTTAGATTTTTTTAACTATAATTAATAATGAGTATTTAAATGGACCGCCAAGGAATTTAATTTACTATCTGTTTATATAAGTTAATAGAAGACATCAGAGTACAGCGAGCCTTCGTTCTACTACGTGAGCTTGTCCTACGTTTTGGTGTGGTTAGGAGGTTTACTTCTCGCTGGTACTAGTCAAATCAAATATCATTTATTTCTGTAATACAAGCTAGTGGCTAGTGGCTAGTGCCACACTATACCATATACTAGTGTATATTAAGGATTCGCTCAACGCGCGCAGCTATCTCTTTTGCGCATCACAACCTTTTTAAACATATAAAATCATTGAATAGGGATATAAGAAACGTGAAAGCTAAATTTGTTTATTTAGACAGAAGAAATATTTAGGTTTTTCTTTGATATCTTTTAAATTGGCTGAGGAATAAGAAAATATATGTTTTTTTCTAATTCCGTTGCCAGTATAAATGATATCTGATTAAAACTTCTTTTTAAATGTATCTCTTTTCTAAACAAAAAAATTTAGCTCTAACTTTTCTAATATCGCTACTCAATGATTTTATATGCTTAAAAATGTTGTGATGTGCGAGAGAGATACATGCGCGCTTTAATCTCGACCTTAAGTACGCATGAGCTACATTTCCTCCCATAAACTAAACAGGTAAAACCGCGGGGCGTTGCTAATGATCAAATAACACAGACTATACGTGTGCTATCGCATTTCAATATTTCACTAAAGGCCATTTCACACGTGCAGTTTACGAGCACTCTGAGCGTATGAAATTGCAATACCTTTTATATAACTCTTATAAGACCGTTATATAACTGTTAAAATATTTATCACGTCGTATAGGCAGCCGATTTGCAACTACAGCGACCGCGCACTCACACTAAATGGAGGTATTAGTCAGGGGAAGAAATGGAAGGAGGAAAAAATAAGACTTAGTATATTTTTAACCGACTTCCAAATAGAAGGAGGTTCTCAATTCGACTGTATGTTTTTTAATGTTTGTTCAGCGATTACTCCGCCAATTATGAATTGTTTTTGATGATTCTTTTTTGTTTAATTGGTAATACCTCAGAGGTGAACCCATATAAATTTTATCAAAATTGATTCAGTACTTCGGTTTTTATAACAAAGTAACTGTAAAATTTCAGTGTAAGTTTCCGGCAGCCTAATCGGGAGACCGTCTGACTTACGATCCGCAGGTCCTGGGTTCGAATCCCGCGGCACGCACCTGCTGCACGCGCTGGCTTTTCGGAGTTATGTGCGTATTGTTGATTGCCGTCAACTTCAAAACGGTGAAGGAAAACATCGTGAGGAAATCTACATGTCTGAGAGTTCTCAATGATATTGAAAATGGGTGAAGTCTGCCAACCCGCACTTGGCCAGCGTGGTAGACTATGGCCTTACCCTTCTCATAATGAGAAGATGGCCCGCGCCCAGCAGTGGGACAGTTTGTAAAAATAGGGCTGATACAATAAAAAACTGTAAAATATCATCTAAGAAAACGAATTGCGTATTTTGAAGTCGGTTTTCTCCGTTTTTTAAAGTAATTATTTAATTTATCTACCAAAGCTTGCTTTATAAGTAAATTTCGACCGGTTGACTTGTTTTCAATGATTGCAACATGGTAAGGGTTCAATCTATTGCAATCGGTGCTTAAGACCGCTTGCAACCTGTTACAAATAGGGCGCAGTAACGACGATGTACTCCACAGTTCACACTAGGGACGTCGATAAACTATCGATAGTCGATAAAATAACGACATGTTATCCATCTCTATGTTTTTGCACTCTAAAGTTTAGATAATTATATTTTTTGTCTATAAACATACGGTTATCTGTATCAATATGAATATATTTTTATTTTAAACAAACGGGTTACTTACGTCTATTTTTGAGCCGAATTGTCCGACTGTAGTTTCAATCGCATACAGCGGTCTTAAACGAAAATGTGTAACAACCGCAATTCATAATAAAATATGAATAAATTTTTATTGTACAGTATTTAATGTCTAGAGTGTAATAAATGCTAAATATTGTATGTTCGTAATGAATAATACTGTTGATATATACTCTGTGCATTTAACATCCCTGTACACAGTTTATATAAATGTTTTCTTATTCTACTAGATGAAAATCTAGTAATTATTATATACTTACTATATATTACTAAATATATCACAAAAACCCTGCAAATTGTATTACATAACACTGTTTCCACATGTCACTATCTTGACACTGGCTTTTCGCTTCTTCTAACCTCAATGATTTTTTCTTGGGCCAGCTATGATCTTAGTCGGCCATGTGGCTCAGTTGGTAGTGTGTTTACGTCTACCTGCTGAACTGAAAGGTCGTGGTTTCGATCCCCACCCAGGGCAAACATTTGTGTGATGAGCATGGATGTTTGTTCTGTGTCTGGGTGTTTCTATGTATCATATGTATATATTTACAAAAAAAAAGTATATATGTATTCTATCAGCCATCTAGTTCCATAGTACAAGCTTTGCTTAGTTTGGGCTAGATGGTGTTGTGTGAAATGTCCACAAATATTTTTTATATTTATTAATTATTATTTATTATTATTGTTGCTGAAATGATGATGATGAAGTATTAAGCAGAATAACAATCACTTACATACACACCAGAAGCATCCTCTTTAAACGGCCTTAATTTGAAATTTCAGTAAATATTAATTGTTAAAAAAACTGAAAAAAACGACTTCAAAATACGCAATACAATACGCACACTTGCTGTTTACTTTTCTACAGGCACTTTGATGATATTTTACTAGTTATTTTATTATAAAAACCAAAGTACTGCATCGATTTTGATAAAATGTATATGGGACTATTATCGGAAGTATTATCTACCAAATACAAAACTAGTAGTTAAAATCAACGAACAATTGGCTGAGTAATCGGTGAACAAACATACAAAAAACAAACATATAGACTGAATTGATGACCTCCTTCTTTTTGGAAGTAGGTTCAAAACGTAATATAGCGTATATAATAATGTCTTGTCTTAAAAGTCGATATCGATAGTTATCTATCGATAGTTATAACTGCAATCACCATCACCCAACCCTACGGTGCAGTTCGAAGACAAGTCAGTTTGATGAACCGGTGTAGTTTAGGGAATGGCAAGGGAAGTATTCCCACCATTACTATAGGGCACAGGTTCTTAATCTGAGGTCCATAGACTCTTGGAAGCTCCATGGGAAATGCTACACAAATTTAGTAAATAGCACAAATGACTCGTCTTAAACTTAGGGAATTCTAATTAATCTAATTGTGTTATTTAACACAAAGACAAGATAAGGAGGTTGGTAGCTTACCGGAGATAGCATCAAAATCTCGTACGAGATGGGTTTTTTTTATGTAGAAATAGGTTCGCGCTCGACCGCCAACATGTTGCATTAATTTTGCGAAATTTATCTTTATCTAAAGTCAATTCAAAATCAATTCAATTCAATTCAGTGCTTTATTTGCTACTCGTGTGTTGTACACATAAGTTTTGTGAGATGACGTGTCATTACTATCAATTATTTATCCTTACCGACTATTTTCACATCATCTTGTAAATTCTAGAAGCTAACTGACCGTGCAATTATGTGGATGCTAAGTGGAACTCGTATTTTTTCGATTTTTTCTCCAGATTTTAAAAATATAGAAAACTTGCTGCGCTCCGCAGTTTCACGCAGTTTCGCGTAGTGTTGTAATACAGTGATGATGATGATGATAAAAAGTGGTCAATGTCCGTCTCCAGGTCCACATCTATCTAAATAGCAAAAATGATCATTTTTGCTTTTGATCATTCAATATTCAAGAGATGAGATCTCTGTAAATATCGTAGATAATAATTATAATTTAAAAAACTGAAAGAACCGACTTCAAGATACGCAATTTGTTTACTTGGAAATTATTTTACCAGTGATTTGGTTATAAAATCCAAAGTACTGAACCGGTTTTGATGAAATCTATAAGGGACCTCCTTTGAAGTTTGACCTACCAATCAAAAAATAATCATTAAAACAAACTTACAACAAGTATCTATGTTAGAAGAAAAACAAAATACCCGACTGCAGAAAAGCAAATTTTGCAGTTTAACTTACGATTTCGTTACGCTTCATATGCGTAAAATTACTGTAAAAGATTATAAATGTGCATTCTTTAGAACAAACCTAGTAAAATCACTCGTTTATTACGAAAAAGTTCGTTAGAGGTTACGAAAAAATGCATTTTTTTTGCGAGAGATTATTAATATTACAAAAAAATATAGCCTGTATGTGCCTCCTTCTTTTTGGAAGTCGGTTAAAATTGAAAGTTTATCGTTTCACTTCACTTATGAAGTCACTTAGCGTGCGAATAACCAATTCAGTTATTCAAAACCGATCCGTAACTGAACCTTTTGCGAAGCATTTCCTGTCGACTGCTATAATTTTTTGATTTAGTAACGAGCGAAGGACGTGTTACGTTTTATCAAATGTGTCAATTGTATGACATAAAAGTGACTGAATCAAAATAACTATGGCGCCTGACGGGAAACGCTCCACTTATGGTTCGGCTATGGAGCGGTCTTGAATAACTGAATTGGGCCCCTGCCATGCGAGACAAGAAAACAGTGACTGCAGTCTGTCCAGCTGTGTCTACTTCCTCCTAAAGTAGGCTAGTTGCCTAAATTTGAAAACTTGGTTAATTATTACTTTAATATTTATTTTATCCCAAAAAACCTACATTTTAAAGAAAAATCAATATTTACATTACGCATTTTATATTAAAAAAAAACTCAAAAGAAAATTGATGAATAGTGTCATGGCGTCTCGAATGACGTCACAGTTTGCGAAATCCATGCGAAATCAAACTGTTTACATCTGTGTCAAGTGTCAAAACAATACGAAGTAACCATAGTAACCTGTTGTAGAAAAACGGCAACAACAAATTGCGTCCCGTGACGTAACACTTTCTGATTGGTGTTCGCTGTCATGTGACTTAATGCCTATTTTTTTTTTTTTTTTCTAAAAATATTAATAGGTATTAACTTTTATAAGTCTATTCATTTATAATTAGAAACTACAAACCAAGCAATTTGTTATTAGTGGATACAAGCCTATTATCTATCGTCTAACCAGTGTCGTGAGAAAGTGTACATAAATTAAACACTAATAACACACTAAAGACCTGAGTATGTGGAACAATTCCTTTTCTTGGAGTCTGTGAATCCTGAATGTCAATGATACATGGTGAAAGGTTAAGAACCACTGGAGGTTACGTGCCAACAGGGGTGCCATTTGTATCTAGGAAGTGGGTATTTTTTATTGGAAAGGTGGTTGATGGGGAATGGTCGAGGATGTAGTAAGGTGGTTTCCGGGGTGGAATGTCTTTATTTTGCTGGATTGAGTGAGATTGAGGTGCTTCAAATGTTAGATTGATGTTTATACTTAAATCAAAAGATATACCTATACAGATATACCTATATACATTCCTTTTTCTTTGAATTGGTAGGAATCTTTCTATAGGTGTCACATATTTGAAATTAAGCGAAATTTCCGAGCATATTGAGTATCAAATTGTAATATATGAGAGTGACGAGCGCAGCGCACTGCCACACATAGTTTTGAAGTTGAAGTCCAAATGTGGAATTTCTGGGTGCCATCGAATTACCACAGGCACGCGTGACGCTTACCATCACAAGAGCGATTTGCTCTGCGCGTCACAATGTCCTCGTTTTACATCCAAAGTGTCGATAATCGAATCGTAATATAAAATGGCGGGTTAACAGAAGCAAATTCTTCAAAATTCCGTGCCAAGTTTCAAGTGAGGGTCGCACGCCACCAGACTCCAAAAATGACGAAAATAGATTTTTATGTGATGTATACTTACGAATTAAAAATATTATTTTTCATATTTTTTTCTTTTATAAATTTCAATAAAATATAGTTTTGTTGTCGTAAAAAGTTTATCCAAACTGTGTTCTATATGTTATACATATACTTAATATTATTAAAATCAAACTGTTTTTAAAGGATCTATCGCGTAAATTTGGGTACTTCGGCGTTTCGCACCGCAAGTGGTTCGAACCGCGGTCCGAATCACCCAAGAGCTCTTTTTTAATAGGTCCTTTCGCACCGCGGTGCGAATCGACCAATATCATTTTTTACACATTTTGTGACCTGACAATTCGAACACTGCAGCGTCCGTGGTCACAGGTGAACGCGTAATGAGCAATACTATAAATGTCTTCTGTGTATATATGCTAAATTAACACTACAACGACGCTAAATAATGACTATAGAGAAATTTAGAATTAAATTTGTGAGATAATTTTATCATCAAATTCTGAACGGCTTCTCTCTGGGTTATAATTTTAAAGTAGCTGCCATAAATCAAAATTTGGGAAATATAAAAATCTCAAAATCTACTTATAACTAAAAATCTTAAAATCTAAAGAGATTTCGATTAAACTTTGAATCTTTACTAGATTATAAAATAATATTGCTATCGGAAAAGAAAACTGATAACTGACAAAATATGTCGAAAATACATATCCTTACAGCGCTTTCTAGTAAGTGATTTATGCTGTTGATCCTACGTTTTCATGCGAAAGTATGTGCTATAACACTGTATATATACCGCTATACGCTATAGTTTGCTCTGTAAGTATTGCAATAAATATATAAGTTTTTTTTTTCTAATTGAGTAGTTTTTGTAATAATTATAGTTTAAAAAACTAAAACAAAAGCTTCATAATACGTAATTCCGTTTTTTGAACCTATTTTGATTTTTTATGGGACCAGTCTGGAAGTAATTTCTATCGTATATACGTTTTCCTTCCGAAAAACATTTCCAAATCAGTTTATAAATGACGGAGTTATGATAACAAACATAAAAAACACAACCTCCTTTTTTAAGTCGGTTAAAAAAGCCAGCGTGTTTCGAGCCACATCCACGCATGAACGCACTCTATTCCGAGCCGATAGAATCTGCATGCCAAAAGTAAATGCTTGTACAGTTAAAATCAATCCCGTGTTATGTTGCATCGGGTAAAAAGGTTCGCAAATATTGTCTCTACTAACTTTTAAAAGGTTTTATTGATTTACTATCTGAGCTCCACAAAGGTGGAGTTACAGTTTGAGTCGACAAAAAGTCGCATAAGAAAAGACCTGAATTTGATAATTCGACAATTTTGTGTGCCTCTTCTAATTTTTTTTCTTCTAATAAAATTTGTAAGAAATCTTGTTTGAGAGCCAGTTTCTACTAACTCGAATACTTTCTCATCATCTCAGCCCCAAGAAGTCTACTGTTAGACATAAATAGATTTCCGACAAGTATCTGTATTAAAAGAAAAACAAATTACCCTGCGGAAAAGCAGTTTTTGCAGTTTAACTTACGAATTCGTTACGCTTGATACACTGTCGAGTGTACGTTTTTTGTAAGAAAGTATGCTTACGATCGCTGTAAAAAATTATAAATGCGCATTATTTAGAATACTTACAGTAAAATTACTTGTTCATTACGAAAAAGTTCGTTGGATATTACGAAAAAACGCGTTTTTTTATTTTTGCGATAGATGTATTATTATTATTACAAAAAAATATAGCCTACGGCACTCAGGAAGTGAAGACGACACACACATCAAAATCAGTCAAGCCGATTAGGCTGTAGGCTGTCATATAGAAACGTACACATATAAACACATACATACACTCGAAAAACATAACCCTCATTCTTACACAGTTGGGTAAAAAACCTGAGGGCAGCGGCTTGCATCCTGCATCTTCCTCTGTGATCTTCCTACTATTTGTGTGAGGTCATTTCTTCATCTGGTAGTTAGTCTTCCTTCCCTTGCGTGGCCTCTACTCGAGAACATGTCTACCCCATAGGCCATCAGTTCTATATGCTATGGGACCTGCCCACTGCCACTTCAACTTGTTAATCCACTGTTCTATGTCGATGACTTTCGTACGTCTTCGGATCTCTTCATATGTTCATTCATATTTCGTATATTTTATTTTAGCCTATTTCTATATTTAACCAAACTTTCGCTGCCTTTAATGGTAAGTATTATAATTATTAATTTATTCCCTGGCCATTCAACGTGGTAATGCTGTCAGCCTAATGGGCACGTTTGGGCGGGGAGACTAATTGTTTGTTTTTATTTTTTCATTTTATTTTTTAGTTATTAGTAATGTTATTTATTGAGTAAAATAAAATATGTTATTAATTGTAATTTTAATAATATTTCCGGAATGTATTTGAATATGTAGCTAGAGATGTACCACAAACATTTATATGATATCTTTTGACGCACAGTATGGCTGTAGCATAATTGGTTACATATTTTTAAACAAAATAATAAGTAATTATCTCAACGTTAATTTACCGAGTCCAAGAATCTGAACAAATAATTACGAAGCTTCACAGTTAATAAATTCATCAGACCATTCATGCGCATTAAGGCTCTCCAGAGAATAATAAAGCGGGCCATTCATACTCTGGCCCGCTTGGTTTCCAAACTGGAACGAATTGTGTTTAAACGTATTTTTTTTGTTGTTACCAAGCTCGAAGTTTGACATATTTTAAAGTTTTTTTTCGAAAATGAAATGTATTTTTTTTTTTATATACGCAATAAATCCGTTAAAATTGATTTATTTCAATTGTTGTTTGACAGTTAACCAGGGGCCCAATTCAGTTATTCAAGACCGCTCTATAGCCGAACCATATGTGGAGCGTTTCCCGTTGGCCGCCATAGTATTTTTATATTCAGTCACTTTTATGTCATACAATTGACATATTTGATGAAACGTAACACGTCCTTCGCTCGTTACTAATTCGAAAATGCTTCGCACAAGGTTCGGTTACAGATCGGTTTTGAATAACTGAATTGTCCCCCTGATTTTAAAAGGCATTTATGTAGACGACGGGACTTCCTGCCACTACAAATTAATAATATATATTACCCTCTAATACCCTCTCCTTTCCATTTAACCCTCTAACCATGGTCAAACGTGGCATCAAACGGTATCATGGTCTTTTAGCTCAGTCTATACCGTAACAGAATGTACAAACGTGATTGTATGTATGTATTTTTTGAAATGGTAAGTAGCATAGAGAAACTGGTCTTAATATCAATTGTGGCTTGTCACGCGATGTACTAGCACATCGCGGTTTTTACTATAAAACTGGAGAAAACTTTTTAAATCGATTGTAAAATAACGAAGATACAGTAATTTTAGTACACAACACGCAAACGGTCGGAAGAGAGGTGCAAGGGAAACGGCATCATGCTATTGTGAAATACTCGTAGTAATCCTCTCGCTTACTCACGTATACTGTGTTCACGTACTACATACTTAGTGTGAGTAAGCTATGACCGCTAAGGGAACGCGTTTTAAAAGACCCAAAAAGAATACTTCAATAACTTTGTCATTGCTCAACGGATTATGCGTACTCATTCAATAAAATTATCTTAAAAATAACAGCTAATAATATGATCTTAAATATAGCGTTTATAGAAATTTTATGTTTTGTCTTCAAAATTTTATTATTACTTTTTTTTTAAGAAAAAGGTGTATAAGCCATTTACAATTTCAACCTAATAAAAAACAAACTACGCAATCTGAATTTAGGCCCGGATTTATCTAAAAATGCACACACGCAACAAATACACTCTTAGTGATAATAATATACACACTGTTAGGTGCTTAGCGATCAAATTTCTACTTCACAGTGGTAAATAACCGAGTATGCACCATTCTATGATTTCCTCAGGAATACTGAACCATATACTGAATTTTACTTCTAAATCCGAAACTTTAAGCTCATTTATTCGGATTTGAACTCGCAATCTGCGGATTGGCATTTGACCGCTAAAGTATCTGTATGATCTTTGATATCTTTAAGTAACGGCACTGAAGTCTGAAATCCATCGGACCGTGAATGTCCGTCGTTATCCACTAGAAGCGGACCTTACTTGTTCAGACATTTGAAGTACGAGTACCGGGGCGTGCATTTCCAGCCTTATTCCGGTCCTAGAGCCTCAAGTATTTCGTGTCTCTGAAACTTTTCAAATGAAAGTTTGAAATTCTCGATACTTATGTGAGTACGGTCAGCGAGAAATTTTAGCTTTTAGTTAGATTGGTGGGATACTTCGAATTTTGTTCCTTGATTAATGAAATAGTGGTTGGAGTTATAACTACGTTTATTACAGATTCTGACATATATTTTTTTGAAATATTTGACATTGTAGGACAATCTTTGAGATTGCGAATTTTGGTCGCAATAAGTTATACATTTTTTACCCGACTGCTAAAGGAGGGTTATTCACACAACAGGACAAAAATGTTCTTCTTTCTCAGAATATTATCTAATTTCTTATATTTTTTTATGCGCTTAGAAGAATAAATGACTAGCTTTTGTTTTTACTTTTTTGAAACATTTAACTGTTTAGCTTCGTCATGAAAAGAGTATAATAACATATCATATTTTTAACCGACTTAAAAAAAAGAGGAGGCTATCAATTCGTAGCGTATTTTTTTTCAATGTATGTACACGAATTTCTCCGTCATTCGGGAACCAATTTTTGTGTTTCATAAATTGGCGTATAGAGAAAGATCCCAAGTTGGTCCCATAATTATTTCAAAAACATTGCTTTATTACTTTTTGAATAACCTCTAAAACTGTAAATATTTTCATTGTATTCCTGAGTGAAGTGCGTCAGATTAAGTATACTCGTACTCGTAGAATCGCAGAGTTCCATCGACACGTTTTTCTTTGCAAAAGTGTCAAATGTTGAGAATTATCGTTTAAGAATATAAGAGTCTGCACATTTTCTAATCTTCGAAGACGAGCATTTGACATTTAATGACAAATGTCATTCTTGACAAAAGAAAAAAGAGCGAGTGAAGAGAGGTCTCTTTAATTTAATAGAAAAAATATTATTCTTATGATTTTGAAAGCTTTAATCTCTCCGATGAGACGTGTTGAGTTTGAAAGCAAAAAATCGCTCATTCAAAATTAAAATACGTCTATCCTAAAACCAAAACTACTGTATCATTTATCTACGAAAATTATCTGCCCCAACAGTTCGTTCTTTCACTTCATAAAGACACCAAATTACCCCATCCTCCCCGCACTACCCACACGACTCAACATTTTAGCACACTCTTAATCTTTAAATTTATAGCAAGTTACCTTTAGAAGATTTTCTCAATATCACTTAAGGCATTCACCGCAAGACACATATTACCCCAATCTCCCCCAGCCACCTGCAGACTCGGCCGATACGTTCACACATTGCCAACAAGCAATTTCTAAGTTTCATGCTTAATTTAACATACTCCTCGCCTCCTTCGTCCTTTCGCACTGCGGTATATTTGACGATTAGATGTTGTGAAATTTGTAGGTATAGACTACAGATACATTTGTATACACTTGTATGTACTTACGCGTTATGGGGTGTACTTTTATTGCTTACTAGATGACCCGGCGTACTTCGTATCACCTATCAATGAGTGGACCCGATATTTTCTCAACGTTTAAACCTTCCCTGGACTACGACAAACATTTCAAAACCAAAATCGGCTAAATCGGCCCAGCCGTTCTCGAGTTTTAGCGAGACAAACGAACAGCAATTGATTTTTATATATATATATATATATATATATATATATATATATATATATATGTGTGTATATATATATATATAGATATAGAGATTATATTCGTCATTATGAATCCTTTTACTGTGTGTAATATCTACATATTCCCTTAATAGAGAAAGTTGATCATAAAGACAGAAAGAAAGAAAGTATAAACAATGGCAATTACTCGGATATCGTCGTGGTCAACCATAATAATTATAGTAAAAAAAACTGTAGCAACCGACTTAAAAAAAACATACAGTTGAATTGAGAACCTACTTCTTTTTGATTGTCGGTTAAAAATGACTTTGTCTTTTGAAACACATCAATTTTGTTATATACTTATAATAGCATATAACTAGTATGTGTTAGTAGACATCTGAATTTGCACGCTATCTAACGAAAATTTTTTTAACTACCACTAGATGGCGTTGTTGAACTATATGGAGATTGTGTATACTGAATACTGATTGATCCCTATGCTTACTAGATCTAAGCTTTTCAATGAAATTTTTGTTATTTTCGTGATCGCTGATTCTTATTATATAATATTTAGTTATTTTAAATAGTAAAGCTCCTGTTGACACCCCCGTATAGGCTAAAAAAGTTTATAATTAGATGAAATAATTGTAGAAACTAACAAATTGAATTGGATTCCAGGAAAAACAGTATAAAGACCTTCTACCTAAATATCAGCCAAGCTGCCAAACAAAACACCTGGACGTTTTGGCTTACTTTAAACATATATACCTATTAAAAATCATCAAACTATTTATCATCATCATATAAAATTAAATTTTAATCATTTCTTGTTTTTGCTCCTTACTGGCATGGCTGCGGCTGCCTCGCCAAAGTTCTGTTTTTATGTTTGTAGAATTTTCTTTTATCAATGTATGTTGTTTAATATAGCGAGCGTAGGTGCGTGACGTCATCTGCTGGTCCCAACGGAAGACCAGCGCTGGTTAATTTAACCAGCTCTTGCCGAGTTGAAACCGGTTTGTGATAAAAACGACTGTAGTTTGTAGTTTTTGTTTATTTTTGTGTGTGTATGTTGTGGTTATTTTTGTCGCAAATAAAAATATGTAAGTCTATTCTGGCCTTAAAATATAGTTTCGTAACATCATTCATTGATAAAAAAGTGTTTCAGTCTCTAGAGATAAAAAAAAAGTCTTTTTTGACATTTCACTTTTCTATTAGCATTTTTCTTACCAGTGTTTCTACCCCAGTGTGAAATCCCCTCTTTAGGTGGTGAGTGGTAACTTGAAAAATGTATGCATTTTTGTAACAAACAACCGCTTGACACGAGTGAGGGTATTTCCATTCGCGAGCTTTGAATATTTTACAAGAAATGCAGCGCTAGCGCCTCGGGTCATACGTCTTTATGTTTAAAAGTTTTTAAAGTAGAATTTAAATAACTAAATGTTCGTTATGAACGACAGTATTTTTCGTTATTTATATGAGCATTTTTTTTTTTTTTTTTATCAGCCCTGTTTGTACAAACTGTCCCACTGCTGGGAACGGGCCATCTTCTCATTATGAGCATTTAACGCAATTTAAATTGTATTCAAGTATTATTAGCGATGAAACACAATCTTTTTTTTTCTTTTTTTTTTATACAAGATAGATCTACGATTGACCTCCAACTCGCCTGATGTTAAGCGACGGTGTGGCCGAAGATGGAGCTTGTCAATCTGGAAAATACTATCTATTCACTCTAGCCTTGAAAATTCCAAGATTGTAGGTCTCAGGAATCTGTTTCCTGAGACCTACAATCTTATTATGGCGGCAAAGAATTCCATTTTTGTGCAGAATCTTGTGTGTTTCTTGTGTGTGTTCTTCTATGTAATAAATAAATTTGTAGTTGTTATATGTACTTTAAAACAGGCAACTTTTTTTTCTGAGCATAATAACTTGTCCAAATATAATTTGGGGAGGAGAGAGGGGCTGTTTTGGTTTCTTTTGTATCGATAGTGATGCATCCTCGCATTAAAAAATTTCCTAAAATATTTAACGTACAGATTTTGAACCGTTACAGTCCTTATTATATTATGTAATTGTATAGATATAGATTTATGTGTATTTTGGTGCGCAGATATTATTTTTTTGCATAACAACTAAATATTTTAGGTTCCTAATTGATGAGCATTGATATCGCTAATTTTATAATTGTAAGTATATGTTACAATAGATATTAAGTTGAATTACAAATTAAGGTTGTAATAACCTCTATTCCACACACAATAAGGTGCGCACATTTGACATTTCACCACAATTCCCATCATCAATCATCCAGCAATTGTGTAAGAAAAAAAGCCACAAATTGCTCAATAACTTAATACCTTATACACTCCTACAAAGTTATCTGACTTAGAAATGATGGCGCTGCAATCGATTTTCTTGCGAGTAGCATATAAAGTGTTTTCAATTTTACAATAAGTAAATGTGTTTTTTATTGTAAATAAAAAAAAACAGGTAGTCTGTCTCACTTTGACATGCAACAAGATGCAAGGTTTAAAATTAATAAGTTTTAGGTGTTTTTTATTTACGTTATTTATTAATTCAGAGTGGTTTCTCTCTGACATATAAGAGTACATTGATATAGCTAAATATAAAATGTGCAAATACAACATTAAATATTCTTGTTAAATTTTGCTTAAAGTGGTAACATATAATATTCTATTAAGCTATATTATTTATTCTGACAATATTTGTTAGAAGTAAAGTGCCACGCAATTAAGTACGAAATAACAGCGATTTATGCTTGATATAATATACTTAGTACTTTTTTGCGAGAAAGTATATTTTTTAAAATGTAGAAATAGGTTTGCGCTTGGCCGCCAACTCGCCTGATGTTAAACGATGTCGCATTCTACGATGGAGCGCGCTTACCTAGAAGAAACCAATTCACTCGCGATTTAAAGGCACCCAGATTATATATATCTTAAATGAAGTACCGTTTTAAAATTTATCCTGTTGACTTTGGCAGACGTTTCAATATGACAGCATTTTTACTCATCAGCTCTGAGTTTAGCATACATGACATAGGCGGAGTTGTGAAACATCGCCACAAAAAAACAAAAGTTGAAGAGTTGCACAGATGTTTTTAGACATATTTTAGTGCCATGTTTGTTCACCAGGTGAAATAAGTTGGTAAAAGTATGGTCGGGCGAGCAAATCGGATAATCGCGTTATAATGATTGAGTGACAGGCGGCTGCGCTGGTAATAGGCGCTTACTCAATGTGTGCGAATGTGTTGCACAATAGTAATAATATATTGTGTGTTATTTATGATGGACGTCGGAATTGTGAAACCGAATCGTGTGGAACCTTGACTGTACAAGCAGAACTAATGTTTTAAGTGTGTCGATTATTTTGATACTAACTTCAAGCAATGTTTGATTACTTTTTGATTATTTTCGTTTTTCGGTTCCGTTGTCACTCCAAATCTTATAGTTTCGCCTTCGCCTTCACTTTTCTACAGGCAATTGGATGATATTTCACCAGTTATTTTGTTATAAAAACCAAAGTTCTGAACGGATTCTGATAAAATTTATATGGAACCACCTCTGAAGTATGACCTACCAAATACAAAAAGAATCATCAAAATCAATGCACAATTGGTGGAATAATCGGTGAACAAACAAACAAAAAAAATACACAGAAGAATTGATCCTAATGAATTGATTGATTGATTAATCCTTCTTTTTGGAAGTCGGTAAAAAATTTGGTGTGCGAAAAGATTTTTTTTTTAAATTAAGAGATCTGTCCATTAAATCCGTTAGTCTAAAAAACTAACTTTTACGTACTAAATTCCGTCTAAATAATATCTATCACCTAAGTATATAGCTGAACACAAATTCAGATACTTTTCAAACCTCGGAAGCAAGTTTCATTTTAACCGACTTCGAAAAAGGAGGAGATTCTTTTTTTTGGTGTGTTTCTTCACCGATTACACCGCAAATTGTCAATTGATTTTGATGATTCTATTTTGTTTGGTAGGTCATACTTCAGAAGTGGTCCAAAATTTTTTTTTATCAAAATCGGTTTATTGCTTCGTGTTTTATAACAAAATAACTAGAAAAATGTCATCCAAGTAAACGAATTACGTATTTTGAAGTTTTCATTTTCAGTTTTTTAAACTATGTTTAGAAAATATGCAAATTGCAAACTTCAAATAATAGAGTTAAACAAACAAGAGCCACACTTGAGTCTCCAAGTCGCCAAGCAGACCTTTTCGAAATACCCACAATAACTAGATCAGCTGTCTCCGAAACTGGGTAGAGACATACAAAACGGCGGAATTAAGTTTATGTTCGTAACTGGGACGTCTCTGCGCCGGGTATTAAACTGAGGTAAACAAACACAGGGGGAAACTTTATAGCTACGTTGCATCTTGTATGGTGCGGGCTTGGTGCTGAGATACGCGACGACAATATTTTTTCGGTATAAAAAAGTTTTACGACATATTTACCCCGGCCAAGTCGACTAGCTATGGCACAAAACAATCGTACTTACCATCTTTTTCGAGAAATGCGATCTTTTTCTTTGTGGAATGCGCTTCCTGAATGGGTCTTTCCGAATAGATATAATCTAAGTGTCTTCAAATAGCGAGTGAATAGGTTTCTTCTAGGCAAGCGCGCTCCATCGTATACCGTAACTGTCGCTTAACACCAGGTGAGTTGACGGCCAAGCGCAAGCCTATCGTCGAATAAAAAAAAATCTAAGCCATATCGTAAATACAAGGTCCAGATGGTAATCGATATAATATATAATCGAAAATATTTACGATATTATTCTGTCAAAGATCGCCTTTTCGACCGGTTTCGGGAATTTGAGAGCGGTCGAAAACTCGCTCCTTTGACCGAAGAATATTGTGATTTTTTCCTGATATTAATAGAATTACGGAATATGAAGTATATGAAAGTAATCATAATAATTAGCTGTCGATTAGCACAGGATCAAGGCAGATGACATGATAAGAGAGTGGACTATACCCAGCAGTGGGATAGATATGGCTGTGGATGATGATGATGAATAATTATAATCTTTCCATGTATTCAATGCTAATGTGTGACTAAAGCTCACACATTATCAATGTTGCACACACACGGCTAACATTTAAGGACGAGTACATTAATGCTTGTTAAAAAAGTTATGAGGTTTTAATGTTTAATTTCTATACAGTGTTCCGTATCGCCGGTTGCAGATCTTTAACTATAGATCGCTGGTCGCTCCGCTAGTCGCTCCGCTCATGGCACAGTGCTCACCATTAGCAGCGTTATTGTGAGGCACGTAGGTAGATCGTGATTTCTTCTGAACCGTGTTCCGTATCGCCGGGTGCAGGTATTTAAGTACAGAGTGCGGACACTTTTAGAATAAACACTACGCTTCTAGGTAATACTCCAGTTGCGGAAAGATCTTAAAATAAAGAACCCGTAAAGAATTAAGTTTTTTTTTTAATAATGCCATTCTGTATATGTATTATTATTAATGTAGTATTATTATAAGTCACGGTATATTTATTTTAATGTATTATACTATTCAAATATTATCAAAATTATGTGACAACAAGTATCTACATTAAAACAAAATACTCGACTGCAGAAAAGCAGTTTTTGCAGTCTAACTTACGATTTCGTTACGGTTGATACGGTGTTGAGTGCACATTTTTATGAGAAAGTATGCGTAAAATCGCTGTAAAAAATTAATAAAAATGCGCATTCTTTCGAATAATAAAATCACTTGTTTATTACGAAACAGTTCTTGGAGCATGCAAAAACTTGTTTTTATTTTTTTGCAGGAGATGTATTGTTATTATTACAAAAAATATAGCCTATGACACTCAGCGAATGTAGACGAATCTAACAACACCTCGCACATCAAAATCGGTCAAGCCGTTTATGCTGTAGGCGAACTTAGAGAAACTTACATACATACATACCCACATACGTACACTAGAAAAACATAACCCTCCTTCTAAAACTTTCATAAAACATAACGCAGTCGGGTAAAAACAACCTAACAACCAAACTAGAGAACATGTTTCAATTCAAAGACTAGACTACAGAATCTACAGATGCATATTATCTGAACCAGTCAAAACTTTGCTCTTGTTCTCTATTATGCTGTTATTTTTCCTATAAAGCTGCGTATAAAAGCAACAATAACTATGTCCCAGTGGATCGCACAATAGAGTCGATCCCATTTCGTTAGATTATGTTTACCGACGCAAGCGCCGCGCGGACGCGGGCGGAACTACTGATGATTTTAATGGGTCCATGATTTGGGGACTTAAATCGGATATCATTAAATAAAGTAATTAATTCGTAAAAGATTAATGTATACGTCAATCTTATAGTTTTCACAAAACGTGGAAATTTTACAGTGATGTAATTACGAGTAATTTTACAAATACGAATATATAAATCACAAAAAAGTATATATGTTATCTATCAGCCATCTAGTTCCATAGTACAAGCTTTGCTTAGTTTGGGCTAGATGATGTTGTGTGAAATGTCCACAAATATTTATTTATTTATGATATAAATCAAAATTATAATAAAATGTGTATATTTAAATATTTTAATAATAATTTAAAAAAAACAAACGTTGTTGTTGTTTGTTTTGTAAACGGGAGTCTATATATACCGTGGAGTGGCGTGGAGCTATCTGCAACATAAACTTATAAGCGTGGATCTGTTTAACGAAGTAGTATCTATTCCTAATAAACAAAAAAGCTGCGTTATTACTCTATATTGTTCTCTATAGCTGTTACTCATTTTTTTTTAAGACTGTATCTTTTAAATTATATTCGATAAAGATATTTGCATAGTCCGTGCAGTACCTACAACAGTTTTATTGAGAATTAATAAAAACAAAAATTAACACACAAACGTGTTTTATTTTTAATTTTCAATTTGGTTCAGTTTAGAATTCTTAATATAACTCGCAAAGTACAAAGTAAAATTAAAAAAGAAATCCGCAATATGAACAACGAGTAAAAATATATATACTATTAGCTGGGCCCCGCGGCGTCACCCGCGTTGTGATGAAAAATGGTGGTGATGATAAAAACACGATAAAATTTAGCCTATATCCTTCTCCAGGTCAAATTTCATAACGATCGATTCAGCCGTTTAGCCGTGAAAATGCTTTTATAATATTAGTTAGTATTCGCACTACCTACCTGTAGTAACTTTTTTTTTTTTTTTTACAGCCCTGTTTGTACAAACTGTCCCACTGCTGGGAACGGGCCATCTTCTCATTATGAGAAAGGTTAGGCCATAGTCTGCCACGCTGGCGAAGTGCAGGTTGGCAGACTTCACACATCTTCAAGATCATTGAGAACTCTCAGACATGTAGGTTTCCTCACGATGTTTTCCTTCGCCGTTTGATGTTGGCGGCAATCAACAATACGCACATAACTTCGAAAAGACAGAGGTGCGTGCCGTGGGATTTGAACCCAGGACCTGCGTAACTGTAGTAACTTTGCTTTTGCCTTATTTTCAATGCTCTTTCAAATTCTTTTAGATATACAAGTTATTACACGAGTATAATATTTTTCGAGAAGTTACGTAATACCAATGACAAACGGTGCTTAAAGCCGTGTTCACATTCAAAATAATTGGTTAACGGTCTGTTTACATAGGGATAGTTAACCTCTGCCAATACACATTAGATCAACAACTACTGGCTCGGAATACGCTGTCTGATGGCGACTAACTGAGACGAATGACTCTGTAATGGCGGTGGATAACTGCGAGAATTAACTGGGATTAAACTATTGTAATGTATATACTCCTGCAAATAAATGTGTAATTATTTTAATATATGTGGGCAAAGATAGAACGAAGACATCGTGTAGGTCGCCGGGTCTCTGGTCGAGAACGGCTGGAATCATCCGGTGCAACGGAAGCAAATGGAGAAATCTTGTACCGCCCTTCATCAGAATTATTATCATCATCTCAGCCACAAGAAGTCCACTGCTGGACACAGGCCTTCCCCATGGATTTCCAAAAAGACTGATTGGAAGCGACTTGTATCCAGCGTTTTCCTGCCACCGCCCGCTGCGCCAATTTTGCCGACCTTTTTCTTTATACCGAAACAAATGTTATTAAATCAGATATATGCAACTATCATACTACCAAATTAAAAACTGTCTAAAATGAGTAAGTTTAAGGAAAGTAAATATATTTTTAATTTATATTAATTACTTTATAGTGTATTTAATTATAGTTACAAACCAATGAGATCCGTGACATTTTTTTTTTTTTTTTTTATTGTATATGTTTTGATTTTTATAATTATTTAGAGACATACACCTCTGCCGCGTGCCAGAGCTAAGCACATCACGGTTTGGCTATTTGTAGAGCGTGTTGTCACTTGGACCAAAAGGAAGATCAGCGCCGGGTCGGCACTGAGCTGGAGCTGGCTTGTGGCAAAAACTTAGTGTAACTTAATTAAACTTCATGAAAATTAGGTAAATATCATTGTTATTATTATTTTAAGTTTTTACCACAATAAATATTTTGTCTATTGGCTTATTATTTTAAAGCTTATGTTTAATTGGTTCTCAAATATACGTATAGTATAAATGACGCCCATAAATATTTTTAGTTCTAAAATTAGTAAATGATTTATGGGTCTTTCCGAATAGATATAATTATAATAATAAAATAAATTTCATTTCATTTCAATTGAAGTGTCTTCAAATCGCGAGTGAATAGGTTTCTTCTAGGCAAGCGAATAGTAATGATGATAATTAGTAACGATATATTTGTTTGTGTTTTGTAAATTCTAGTGTCATCTGCAAATAAATATATGTCTATTGTCTATTAAAATGTAATACCTACCCTTTTTTATTCGGTTATTAACTGTATTGTCGCAGTTTAAACCTAACCTACTTTTCGGTCAACATGATTTTGCCAACACCATTTTTGCTATTACAGTTTGTTAAAATTCGGTGCTTATTCACTAAATTTGGGCTCTCAATACAATTTTTGGTGTGTTTTTGGAGTGTATATGAGTTCAAAAACTTTATTTTGGCGTTAAAAAGTATTTGAGCCCATATTTTAAATCAAAATCAAGAACCATATAAATAAATAAAAAAATATTTACAAATGGAAGTTACCGACAATCGTCTATCGGATTTGCAATTGAAGTGGCTGAAATACTGGGCTGTTAAGAAAAAAAAAACACTTATTTCACATTTTTGTCCCCCTTTTCAAGTGTAGTGGTTACCCTAGTGGAACATCACGCGCCGGTCACGGACTCCGTTCCCGTCGTTATTCCAATCATAACAATAACCGTTGTAATAACTGCGCTTCGGAAACTGATACACTGGATTAGGCTCTGGGCAGTGGGAACCTAAGCCCATTAGTGGGAGGTATATTAGGTATGTAATGTTTCGACTATGGTCAAAACACTACAAACTTCAATAAGGTTAGGCGTTACTTTTCTCCGGGACAGATATTTCGCTTGTATCAAGCACAGATCCGATCGTGTCTGGAGTACTGCTGTCACATTTTTGATGGATCAGCCAAGTATGAGCTCGAAGCTTAAGAGTGGGTTGACCGGCGAGCTGTGAGGTTAATTGGTGACGATAAACTGCTTACCAAAAAGCCAAAAAGCCACTTAGTCTCGAGCACGCCTGTAAAGTAGCTTGTCTGTTTATATTCTATAGAATTAATTTCAGCAAGTGTGCTCAAGAGCTTCACGACCTAATTCCACCCTCCCCATATCACTATAGGACTAGCAGAAAGTCGGTGCAAATGAAATGCCAAAAATCCGTACTCAGCGAGTATAGTTTTTTTTTTTAATTTGGGTTCTAGTCAAATCTTGTTTTTTTTTTATTTATATGGGACCACCTCTGAGGCATTACCTACCAAACAAAAAAGACTCATCAAAAACAATTAATAATTGGCGGAGTAATCGCTGAACAAACATAAAAAAAACATACAGTCGAATTGAGAACCTCCTTCTTTTTGGAAGTTGCTTAATTATTTTTTTTAAATACAAGAAAAGGTTAACAGAATTAGAATTGATCCTCCTTCATCACCTTAAGCCGTTGAGTAGAAATCAAAGCCGTCGTTAAGGCTATTTCTCGCCGCCGATACAATCACGAACTCTGTTCATCACAACTCACGCTTTTATAGAACCACCGAGAAACAATAACTGGTGGATATGACATCAAATCCACCGTCGCTTAACATCAGGCGAGTTGGTGGTCAATCGTAGATCTCTCTTGTATATAAAAAAAAAAAAAAAAATGTCAGTGTCGCCCAAGGAGGCTCGTACAGACAAGACATGTACATATGTATATGCGTAGTAGGACTTTAAGAGTGTTCTTGAAGATATCGTTTTATGAACAAGGATGTTTTGCATCGCAGTTCTCGCACAACATTTCAATTTCCAATTATTTACGCAAGCTTGTCTCGCACTTGACCAGTTTTTAGTATCTGTTTATATTCATCAGAATCAACCCTATAGTAATACCAATTTTGAGCATTGTATCTATTACCGTTCAATAGATACAGCCATTTAAGTGTAGTACAGTACAGATTGACAGATAACGTAGACTCAAGAATAGGCTCCCGCACCCCTAGTACGGAGCCTAAAAAAGGTTAGAAATTTCTGAATGTGCACAGAAATGTTGATGTTACCGCTTTGGCCGCGTACGTAACTGTAGTTTCGTAACTAGTTTCAAAGTAAACATATCCAGTGTGGTCCGTAATGTCGTCTCTACACGCAGTAGAACCGGGCTAGTAGCGACGCCACATCCACTAAAGTTGTTATTGCTCTTGGTAGGGACCGATTGGACACGGTGGCTGATGGTAGGTGTTGCAATCGCAGCGGCCGCCTTCATTACCGCTTTTGATATATTATTATTACCTTTACCAGCATTACTCATATAAATCTCTGATGCAGTCTAACTGCTTTATTATTTTACGAAACTAAAACCACAAAATATGGATAACTGGCTGTGCCCACATTAACCATATTTTAGAAATAAAATTATATTTGGCTGGTATGGAATTTCATCTTGAACTTGTTATGGATGGTCTCTAAGTGCGCAGCTAACTCTCTCGCGCGTCACAACATTTTTAAACATATGAAACCATTAGTTAGGACTATTAGAAAAGTGAGAGATGATTTTATTTATTAAGATAGGAGAAGAAATATTTTAAAAAGAGTTTTGTTCAAATATAATTTATGCAGGTGACGGAGTAGTGAAAAAGCATATATTTTTATATAATTAAAAAAATAAAAGTTTATATAATAAAACAAAAAATAATTTTCTGTGTTAAACACACTTTATATTTTATTTCGAGTTAGCGATACGCTCCGTCTGTCTTATTTCTGGCTTACATGTAAAAAAAATATATCATAATACCTTGGAATAACTCGAAAAGTGTTAAATAAAGGAAAATCTAGTTAGGTAACAAAATACTTACATAAAAGAATTAGACAAAGCGATATTTAAATTATAAAATCAACATCTTAACTTCACAGACGTCCTTTTTTTCTTACCATCTTCAAAGGGCTCGCGAGTAACAATTAAAACCTTTTTTCTTGTACAAAAAGTTTTTATACCAATTAAGTTTATCAAAGAACAACCCTGGGGCTACAGAAGGAGTGATGTTTTTTAAAATTTGTTTTGGTGAAAATTAGAAAATTTAACAAGTTTTTATGATCACAATTGAGTAGGTACAACTGGTTTTTTTACCCGACTGCGCAAGAAGAAGAAAGGTTATGTTTTTTATAGTATTTGTATGTATGTATGTTTCTATATTACCTCCTAAAGCCTAAACGGCTTGACCGATTTTGATGTGCGAGGTGTCGTTGGATTCGATTTAACTCCATAAGTGCCATAGGGTACATTTTTAGTAATAATAATAATAAAATTTTATTAAGACTTAAAATTGCATTTTTTCGTAATCGCCAACGCACTTTTTCGTAATAAATAAGTAATTTTATTATAATTGTTCTAAAGAATTCGCATTAATAGTCTTTTGCAGCGACTTTACGCATTACATTCTCACAAAATATTAAATGTAACGAAGTCGTAAGCTGACAAAAAAGAACGTTTTTTTATTTTATTTTATTTTTCTTTTAAAATATATGTATACTTGTCGTCAATGTAATCAATTTAGGTCTACTGAATCAAATCCACATAATAGGGTATGGGAATTATTTTTAACCGACTTCCAAATAGAAAGAGGTTCTCAATTCGAATGCATGTTTTTTTAGATATTTATTTATCTATTGTTTACTTCAGATACAAAGGCGTATGACAATACACAAAATTAAATACAATATGTTGTTTTTTAAATATATATTTTTATTTTGTTTTCAACTGTATTATGAAGTCAATCTAGCTGGTTCTGAAGACAATCTAGCTGGATTGTGGAATACGCATCTTGAGTGGGTATTTCCTGATAGATATAATCTGGGTGTCCTTAAATGGCGAGAATACATAAATAAAAAACAAGATTTCTGTAATTTTCAATTCGTGTAATTTTTATATATATTTGTTAGAATTCAAAGCGCAGCGAAGGATTCTAAAGTAGAATCCCTAGTGAAGCAGACTCATATTGAGGGAGTCTGTGGTAGAATCCTGAACGAATCGAGGAATTTAAAATACACGCCCGTGATAAAAATGGTAGATAGGTAAAGGTAAAGTAAACTTTATTTTTCGGTATGAGACGTCGCTTCGCTCGGTAAATTATATTTATGCCTCTTAGGTATTTATTTACCCGTTATCAACAATAACAGTTTGCATAAGAAAGTCAACTGAGCAAAATAAGCGTTCTCGTTCAAATCCGTTAACTTTTAACTTTGGAATAGCTGACGTATTGCCAACATGCAAATACTTTGATAAATTGTTTATATTTGGAACGAATATTACGAAGTTCGGTCGGGTAACATTGTTTTCATGACTTTTGGTTTATTAAAAGCTGAATTGGCTTAAAATGTCAAATATTGTTCAATTACATTTAGATTTAGAAATATTGTATCGATATGTTTTTACCCGACTGTATGTAGTTATGCGGGTATGAATGTATGTTTTTATATTTCCCCCTACTGCCTAAACGGCTTGGGTTTTTAAAACAGTATTACGCATTTTGAAGGAAGTTGTACTATAATAATATGAAATTGTGACAAATGTATTTCAAAACATCAATACTTTCATTAAAATAACAATTTTCGTGGATGTATTTTTTGATCTCACAAATCTCATTTTTCTTGGATTACTCGTATGTTTTGTATAAAGGGACTTCTAAATAAAAGTAAAGCATTACATAGAGATGATAAAACGTAGCCTCTGTCTGTCATGTTCTCTGCTATCTGACAGCCAGAGAGACAGGCATGGTTATCTTTCGCTTTTATAATATTAGGATTAGGATTATCCAAAAAAATACTTATGAGTACATTTAAAATCTTAGTATAAATAAAATAGTGTTAATCACTCTTTATAATAATAGCCCCTAAAAGCTTCTTCGGGGCATTCTCAAGAATCTAGAAAAATAAAGTTTCACAAAAATACCGGAACATTTTAAAATAACAATCGTTTTCAATCCCTTTTCCCAACAGCTCTGAGTATTATGACAGAATATTTTCGTACAGAGAGAAAACTTCGGAGCACGGTGATAAAATAACTCCCTAAATAGAAATTAACAGTGACAAGACACAAATAAATACAATGTCAGATAGATGTTTAATGGAAATTTATGGAGTCAAATAATTCGACTCATACCAGCGTTTATTGTTGTAGTAACAAAAGTAGAATTATTATTTCTCCTCTTACTTACTCTGTTTTTTTCTCTATGACTGAGATTGAAATTTACCTGACGCAATAGCCACCATCATATTCATCTGCAACTCAAGTACCTATTTTATACGTGAAATGGCTCACGTTTAACTTTGTATTTTAAATCTCTCGCTGCCAGTGAGATTAAGAAGCATATTTGATTATAGTGAAAAAATGTGGAATATGCTTCCCAAAAATATAAAATAATCATATTTTTTTAAATCGCGAGTGAGTTGCTTTCACTGTTTCTGTCACTTAACATAGCTAAGTTAGCAGTCAAGGACAAGCTTGTCATATAGTAAAAAATAGTAATTTATTTGGTAAAATTTTTAATGTTAAAATTAGTATTTTAGTGGGATGACGTACAAAATAAAAAATATGTATGTGTATAAAATTAAAAAATATGTTCCTGAGTTTTAGCCATTTTAAAATGTAAAATACATGTTTTATAAACTTTCCGGTTACGAGATATTAAACTTAATACTCTTTGTGATTGTGTTCGAGCCTGTAGAGTGATGAACTCATCCTGGATATAGCGCCCTCTATTGACGCTTACTTCCAATTTTCTATATTTCTTCAGAAGTTGACCATCTGTCACTATTTTATTCCGTGTCTAAGTATTAGCGGGAGCGACTGCAACGCCCAATCTTTCCCTCGCATACGACGGAAGCCCAATACTTTAGTTTTATGTTTTAAAAATCCGATATTTATGGTAGAAATAGACGGTATCCCGTGCTATTGTTTTAAGAGCTTTATCGCGGTGTTTCAGCGCCGTGCTTTATCACCTAAGGGGAGGTAATTAAATTTGTAGGGATAGAGAATTTATTGTGTATTTACTACTACATACCTGTGTATTGCCTACTAGCCGAGTTTTTATTTCGCAGCTTTGAACCTTTTTTCGGAATTACCTATGCTTAGTTTTCCTAAATATTTCGGGTGAAATATTTATTTGGTGATGTCAGAGAATGTTAACCGATTTAATTAATAATTTGCTCGCTCAACACCCTGATTTGGACATATTTTTCGATGGGATGGGTAGGCTTATCCCTATACTCCTAGCCCATCTTAGCTGTAATCTGTAACGTATAATGTATTGAACCATGTCTGTTAGTTATGTGCTTAAATTGAACAAATATATAAATAAATCATGTTGAATATTAGCACTGTATAAAGATAAACAGTTATTTATGCTGTGATTTTAATGTGAATATTGTAAGTATTTGTAAGAAAAGTTATGAAATTAACTAATTTAATAATTTGGCTTTTTGTTCGTATGGGCTGTCTATTTCCTGAATATTGCAAAACGGTGGGGGAATTCCCTTAGTTTTGTGGATTTCAAAGCCTGATCGTAGAGTTACCATTACATAAGAAAAAGAACTTGTTCCTGTTTCGATAGTTATTTTTTCAAAGTTGCTCTTTTATGATTGACTTATCATATTATGTTGTCAACATTGGAGTAGTCGATGCCTTCTGATTCTTAGTGAAATTTCGAACTTAAAAATTAATTATAACCAAGCATAAGCATTGCCATTCGACGTGGCAATGCTGGGTACGCTGCCAACTGGTAGTGGGTTTGAGCATTTGGATTATCTTTAGACCTTTATCGGTCTGGGGTAATCGATATGCTTTTTGTGTAGTAGTTTAGTTAGTTGAGTTTTGCTGTAGTTAAAAAGGCACTTGCCCGTAAAAAAAAAATATAACCAAGTATAAAGTATGTAATACCTCCATGCTATAATTTTTTGTTGTAGACTTAACGTTCATAATGCCGGTTAACAGCTTAGTAATTATAATGGCAAAGTGCGGGTATAACCTACTTGTAAAGAATACCCAAGCCCGTTATAGTAATCTGAATTTTAAATGCGAATTTAAAATTTAACCTCACCAATTTATTAGCGAGATTTATTTACAACATTTAAAGAACCATACGGTACTTTTACTAAACAAAAAGGAAATATAAATTTAAATCGGCATTGCTATCTGAACATCTTGTTTTTTTTGCCTTATTTCGCAAAAATATAGTTTATTTAGATTGAAAAACCCAATTAAAAAGCGATTGTTTTTTTTTTTAAACTAAGACTTTTGAACAAGTGTTTTTTTTAATTATCAGGCTAGATAAAACGCTTGACTGAAACTCGCCTAAAATTGAGAGACGCTACGATCCACGATGGAGCACGCTTGCCTAGAAATGGACCTGTTAAAAAAAAAAACTTACGATTTAAAGATATTACATAAGTTATATCTATCGGAAAAAAATCCACTCCGATAATCCGTATTCTAAAATTAATAAATTTGTACATGTAATGACAGAGTAGAGCCAAAGCGCTTCGTCCCAGTCAGCAATAATGCTCAAAATGAGGAAAACCGGAAAAATCGGTATCCTCCGCGCAAGCAAACCCGCGGGAAAGATGCAAGTCTCAACACACGCTAGCTTGACAAGGGGCGTTGTCGAGTGAAATATTGCTGTACGCCCAAAACATGTGTTCGTAGCGTAAATATAAAGAAATATACAGTATGTATGGAGGTTTATTGAGGCTTTGGAGGTCCGAATAATGTATATTATTTTATTTAAATAGCTAAGCTTCGCTGACTCGAGGTTCTTGCTATTTGGAAAATAATACATGTTTTCTACTTTTATCTTGAATAGGTTACATTTTTAGACAGTTTATAAATGAAAAAAAATGTATTATATTTGGTGTTGGAAAACCTAAAGAAAGCGTAATATTAATTTAGGTATTAAATTGGTTAATTCCGGTTACATATGCGGTTTTCATAGTCGTCAATAACGTTTCTTTTTTAGAATTCCAGCCTTAATTAAGAGCCGCTATTAACGACCTAAATTAAATAAATTTAAATATGTTATAGAATTTTTCGGAAGTGGTTAGATATTTTCGTCTACAAAATTGTAATCATGTTTCATCTTCGACCACATCGTCACCTATCAGCGACTATCGACCAATCAGCGATTTTAATTGGAAATAAAACATCTCAATAACTAAAGTTCAGTTACTTTCGATAATTACTTAATACTTAGAGAAGAGTTTCGACGAAAAACTTAAATAAAAATGTTAAGGAATATAATACCTGAAACTTGACAAAGTAAGTAAATATCAACTTCTACGAAATTTGTATCGAAATACGCTATCTTTTTACCTTATTACAATAATACGTTTAATATTCGCAACTCGAAGAAAAATAAATCGAATTTCGTTTTTGTGGTTTTACTTGGGAATAGAAAAGGGGTTTTTATGTATGGTAAATCTAAAACATTTACTTTTGATAGTAGATACGGAGTTTTTTGGAACAGATCTGCGCGGAGGGTTTTAAGATATTTTTTTACAATAAATAGGGCCCAGTTATAGAACACGTTTTATACACTCTAGTACTGATGTAAATTGCGGTAGACTCTTTTGTTACACATTTTACGCCTACCCCCGCGCTAGCTAGTAAATATCTTGCTATAACAATAGCCATGTACGTAAGTCATAAAGCTACATATAAGTTATAATTACAACCAGCCTGCGCAACGTCGCGTCACGTAATGTATCTAGCACTTTCGCAATAACAGCGCGCCCGCCCGATAGTTGGAACTTCTTCGCGGTGTAATGAAAAATGTTTCTCACCCCTACTAAGGGACTCTTGCCCGGCCATAACTGACTCCCAGAGCGTGCCGACGCTTGACGCTTTACGATTGACACTTGACAAACTTTAGCTTTGAGAAGTTGTACGCTTAGAACTGTATAAAGTTGTTTACTACATAGAAACTGAGCAGTCGGGCATTGTTCACGCGACGGTGGCATGACTTCAGTAATGTTCCTATGTGTTTGTTATATTTGAAAGTATTAATGTGTCGAAGAGTAACGTCAAGACAAACCTCTGCGATTTTTGGTGTTACTATATTTATCGTATATTAATGTTTATTTGCGTAATTAAATTAAAAAAAACCTTACTTCCGGGTTAGGTGGTAATGTGAGGAAGAAATAACACAGTTTCGTTTTATTTTCCTAAACTTGTATTATTTCAAGTGATGTAGAAATTATGGTTTTTATTTGATTAGTGTTTGTTTACATATACGAGTGTGGCGCAACTGAAATATGGCATTGAAACGTAACTCTTCATGTAGATGTATTTCGAGCCTGGAACAGTGACGAAGAGGACACGTCATTCAGCCCTGTTGATACTACCAAAAAACGGGACTACACGAGTTTTGATATATATATATATATTGTTTTATTTTATAAAGTATAAATTTTAAATCTTTAGATGAATTTCTTTAACCAATATATCGCCTGTTATTAGGCATGCTAGTTGCTTGTCACTGATTTATTATTCCTACCATAGTAGTCTTATAAAACTTAAAAAAGATTCTGGGGCTGATTCAAATACCAGCCACATAACGTGTAATTGATGTGATCGGAAACTGAACTTTGAGATTACATATTTAAAGGAGGATTTAACCTTAATAATTATAATTTAAACAAAACGCCTCTAGAAAAAAAGAAGACCTTGATATTTTGCAGCCTTCATTAAATTAATTGTTTGACCATAGCCAACCTTAAACAACTTTTCCTGCTGGCTCTGAACAGGGTCACTGTAAATAGTGGAGAAGAGTAGTTGGAGTAAAGCACTATTATTATTAACGGAATATTTACCGTGGTCGCGAGCTCAAAATTAACGCGAACCACTGTAAATATCCCGTTAATAATAATAGTGCTTCAATGAATGACCGTGATAGTTAAAAAAAAGTAGTGGAGTAGCCCCACAATAATACATTGTACTCGTAGCGTTAACAAATGGTAAGGGACATTCCCGTGACAAATGTCGTTAAGTTTGCAAACTACTATTGCACTTTTGTCTTTGTTATAATTTTTCTTGAGAAAACATTCTGAACTCCACTTGAGAACAAATGGTCTGTGTTGAACATTTCTATGTGTACTAAAACTGCTATTGTGTTTTATTTTTTTAATAAAGAGTTTAAAATAAACAATTCAGTAAATTAAGTAAAAAAATAAAAATGGCGCAAATTATTTTTTATACTATACTAGAATACCAGTGATACTGCGGGTATTAGACCTCTCAAGCACTTGCTGAGTCATGTTCAATTTATGTTCGATAGATGGCGCACAAAGCTTCAACGTCTACCAACTCACATAATCATTCTTCTATCATTTCTAATTTCGTTCTTGCTCCATGAAAACGATAAACTTTCCTTTATTTTTTTCTCAGTGAAAATGATGAATAGACATAGGGATTGTGAGAGAGAAAAAGGTAGCGACTTATAAAATTATTTTTTTCTATATCAAAGAAGATTGCAAGTTCAAGTCGGGTTTTCAACGGATTTCCGGCGCGCCGGCTCAAGTAAGGTTAGCAAAACAAATATAATTTAAAAAAAAAACAAAAACCTTCGACAAAAAAGACAGCTGAATTGATTTTGATGAAACATAGCTAAGAACATGCTCATTAATCTACGAATCCCCTTAAAAAAAAACAAGATCAAAATCGGCCCATCCGTTTGAGAGCCCATCCGTTTTATTGAAAAAAAAATGTTGTAAGTTCTCAGCCAAGTTAAAAGATATCGAAGAAAATCTTTTTTTAAAACATTCCTACTATCTAAACAAACAATTTTGTCTCTTCCTTTTCTAATATCCCTACTCAGTTATTTTATACGTTTAAAAATGTGCGCGAGAGACATGGCTGCGCATTTTTAAATTCTGTTTGTATTTTGAATACATAGCACAGAGGATTAGCAAGCTGAAATGGCAGTGGGTACACAGCACGCATAATTGTAAACCGATGGAGTTCTCGAGTGAAGACCATGCAAAATTTTATGTAAAAAATATAACTATTGTAATTATTAGAATACATGGCGGAGGTCTTTGTCCAGCAGTGGACTTCTTACGGCTGTGATGATGATAATGAATTACCTCAATCTTATATTTTACGTTATTAGTAAATAACGCCTATTTCTACACGTATTGAGTCTTCATTTACTTAATTAAGCATTTAATTAAGTAAATGAAGTGTAATAATGTATTTGTAAGTAAAAAAGAGACTTACTTACTTTTTTATGTATTTGTGATATTTGTTGCTGGAGGTACGACGTCCAACGGCGACAGCAACGATCAGTTTATATGAAAATCTGATTTTCTGTTCAGATTTTTTATAAAGGATATATATTTTTATGCTGCATTGTTTGGTTCTCCGCAAAATCAAGAAAATCCCATATATCATGTTTTAGCGATACTGTTTAACCATCAAGAGTTAATAAACTTTGCAACATTCAGCCAGATAAAAATAAATAGAATTGTTTTGCTATCTGTCCCGCGGCTGTCATACTTCATACTAAGCCGCACCTCAGTCATTCATCTCCGTAAATTCCGCATCCATTTGTTACGGATAACTCGGTATCCACACACTCACTGATTTCGTGATAATCCTGACGTACACACAGACACTCACATCAGCGCGGGAACATTTATATACGGACTGGGGACTGAGCGGTGGAAACTGATTCAAGTTTTGTATGCCTTCGAGGTTGACCTAAATTTGCTGTTAGAAAATCATATTGTAATTTGTTGTACTTACTGTGTAATAGTTTTTAGTTAAGTTTTCAATCTGTGCCGTCTTTCCAATCCGTGCATGGTTGCCTGGAATAGATCGCTCTAAGCGATAAGGCCGCCAATTAACAGCCTAGCCATAATATTATTTTCTATGTATCTTTTTCCATGTATAATGTGGTCTTTTAATAAAGAGTTATCTATCTATCATACACAGCATTTTTTTTAAGATTGCACAAACTTTTTAACAGACTTTTATAAAAGAGGTTATCAATTCGGATGTATTTTTAACCGACTTCCAAAAAGAAGGAGGTTATCAATTCGGTCAGAAATACGTAATACATCACATACGTGACTTACTGTTTATTTTTGTACAGGCACTTGGATGATATTTTACCAGTTATTGTGTTATAAAAACCAAAGTACTTACTGCATCGACTTTGATTAAATTTATATGGGACACATCTGAAGTATAACCTACCAAATACAAAAAGAACCATCAAAATTAATGCACAATTGGCTGAGTAATCGGTGAACAAACATACAAAAAAAATGCAGACCGAATTGATAACCTCCTTCTTTTTGGAAGTCGGTAAAAAACTGAAAACCGACTTCAAAATACGCAATTTTATTAAAACCAAATTACCTTTCAGTATTTAGTAATTAAATACTGAAAGTATATCCTTTTATAAAAAAAACATATTGTTTTATATATAAATGACGAAATTATGCAGTAACAAACAAATAATTACAACCGAGTTGCTAATCTCCTTCTTTTTTCAGTCGGTAGTAAAGTTCAAAACCTCCTTCCTGAAATCTGAAAACAGCATTAAATTATTTTGTAGTTACTTAGACACACTCGTGTTTTACCGTACTTTTAGCAGCACATTAAGTTCAAAGGGAATATGTCAGATAACTGTCACATATTCGTTAAATTGGCCCGTAAAAGGGACCCATTCGTGGCCACTCTCACCTAAAGGTCCGCTTGGGACCGAATTTTATCATAATATTCTATTCAAAATCAGAAAAATGTCGCACGATACGGGGCTATTTGGATTGAGTATGCTCAGCTGGGTAGAGGGAATCACAGACATAGTACATGAAGCATGCGACTTTATGTATGAAAACGTAGCGTTGCGTTTTGGTATCGACTGTGACGTCATACAAACGATTTAGTGATGAAATATTCCATCCGCGCGAAATCTATGCAACCCAATGCATCCGTACGCTTGTACGGTAGTAACTAGTTGACAAATTATCGAATCGGAAGTATATATCAGTATCATCAGTATCGGAAGTAACCTATATCACTTGAAATAAAATAAATCTTAGGTCGTAATTTTTTATATTATTGTTGACACGCTAGGTACATACACGTGGGGTATCTATAAAAGTCTATGACTATCTCTTATTGAAGAAAATATTGTGACAAAAGTTTTGGTTTATTTTTATTACTTTTTGTTCTAAGAAAATTAGTTGCATTTGTATTTGCCATTTTATAGTTTTTTTTTCTTTGATTTGTTTTTAGAATACGGACCACTTATTACTTTATGTCCTCACAGATGTACCGCTGTAACCTCAGGGCACAGGTTTTGCCTAGTCTGGGGTGTAGAACTTGGGTGCATCATTAATTGTCCAAACCACATAGTCCTAACAATACGAATGTGTACCGCTGCAAAATTGTAATTGAGAAATAGAATATATATTTTAATTTTGTTTCAAGCAATATTGCGAAACTTGTTATACTTTCAGGTTTTATAATTTTTATTCCATATTTTTATTTTATTTTATAATTTTTCACCGAGGTTTTTTTTACTAAAGGGGTTTATCCACCAAAAAGAGGGAAACATAGTTGTGGCGTAAATTATTGGTCAATTTTGGTAATATTTGCTAGTTTCGAACTCAATTCTAAACAAAGAAATAAATATGAGCAAAATCGGTCAAGAGGTTCTCGTGACAAACGGCTCTGAAATCTCGATTAAAGAGAGAGTTTGCTACAAGGCTATTTATTGGCCGATTTTCATAATAGTTGGCAGAAAAATTCGGTAGTCAGTTCTGAACTGGTTCTGAAAAACAATTTAGAATATACTTATCTATGCAGTACCTAGACTTAGACATTGACATGATCATTAACTTTTACGCTTTTTTTCTCTTTGGCATCGCACTCGGGCACTTTTATTCTTCCCCATGCTTAACTTTTACGTATGCGACTCCGTTTTTTTTTTTTTTTTTGTATATTTTATTTACAACCGACTTCAAAAAAGAACTTCTTAATAATGTGAAACGATTCGATGAAAGGATTGTTTTTTTTACTTACAAATAAACACGATCTTACACACAATAGTTTTATTCGCAATTTTCAGCTTCTGCTGAATTTTCTGAAATATTTTTATGTTACTTTTTTTAATATAGATAAAATACTGTATAACTTTTTTTACCTTTGTGAGTGGAACCGAATAGGCTATAAAATAAATAACCTTTTTGGAAAAAAAGATATACTAATATTTTTTTTTTTCTTTTTCAGGTAAGTAAACATGAAGCTATCACAACAAGAAAATAACCATTCAAAAGGAGGCAAGTAAACTATTATTTAGTTATAAAAAATCTTCAATTCTAATTCTCTTCAATGTTTGATGCTATTTTCAAGATTCTCCATTTAAGTGTAGGAAAGGAAAGTACAGTAAGTACTTTACCACAATAACATAAATTCAAGCAAGTCTCACCATAAGACTTATATAATTAAATATTTCTTGATAAAATCATCCTATTCACTCTCACAACAAACTTACTCCACTCTTATCTAACAAAGAATTTAAATTTATCACCCCTACCCGCCAGGAAATAGGGTTTTAATTCTAAAGTTAAGTCTTTATGGGACAGCTCAAGTAAGGTTGGCCTTCATGTTTATGACAGGTATAATTCCCTTTGACAATAATCTGGTTTTGATGTCTTCATAAACTCCATCTGGTGATATCTTGAGGGTCTGAAGGGGGTCCTTAAGGTTTGGGGGTTAATTTAAGTTGGGGGTCATTTTGTGCGCGTGTGTGATAATGGTATCAGATGGCGTGGAAATTAGAACGTATTGTCTTGTCAGACTCTTACGTCAGGGGTATAAAGGCGGCGATACATCACAATTACTTTGAAGAGTTTGGTTCAGTCGATGAAAAAACTTCTGTTTAGTGTTAGACAGTCTTGAGAGTTGAAAGGTTAGAGGTAGGTTTTCCTTGATTTTTAGACAGTCTTGATAGTTGAAAGGTTAGAGGTAGGCTTTCCTTGTATTTTTACTGGTAAAGGTCAAATATATTTTTGTAACAATATTAAGACACCTTCAATTGGTCAGATCAGTTCAAGGTTTGTATACCTATGTGTAGGAGTTTCTCTACGAGATCGAATGAGAAATGAAGAGACGTACAAAAGTCACCGATATAGCACAGCGGGTTAGCAAATAGAAGTGGCAGTGGGCAGGCCACATAGCACGTAGAACTGATGGCCGATGGGCCCGAAAAGTACTCGAGTGGTGACCACGTACCGGCAAGCGCAGCGTAGGAAGACCAGCCACGAGATGGACAGACGACCTCATACAAGTGGCAGGAATATGCTGGATGTAGGCTTCCAACTTAATATTTTTTGAAACCCGTGGGGAAGACCTATATCCGATTTTCTTTTGACTAAAATGATGATAAAGACCCATACTACTTCCAGTCACTCAAACCCCTAGTTAAAGTATGTACCAGATCTAGATGTTTAGTACGTTTAAATCTAAAATATCATACTACTATATGCTACAATTTCAAAAGCATTATTAATAATAAAATTTACCTATATTAAATTATAATTTTGCATTAAAATCTATTATATCCAAAACTGTCTATTTCAAACAAAATTGCAGGCTAAAAATACTCAATCTTTTTCAACATACGGAAAATAACAACCTAAAATACAGTATTACTTTGTCGAAATAAAAAACAAGTACCAACAAAAAAATCTTTACAAGGAAGGATTATCCTGAAACAAGTCCGTATTTCGGGCTATTTATTGCCCCATACCGATCTTGTTTATATTTATCTCAACAAGTATATGCTCTATGGACAATAAATAATAAAGAAACAAGCCTCCTAGTTCGAATAAAGAACAATCACTTTATAAATCTTGATCAAACAAACAAGTACATACATACAGACACTGAGAAAGAGCGGCGCAATGCCACTGCCTTGCGTTACTCCGTTACGTACTAGTGTAGGAATCTAATAAATAATATCCATTCTTATATTCTAGCGTCTCATGTTAGAAATCAAGGACCGAATTACCGGAAAAAATATGTAACCTAAAATTCGGTATTCAAGTATCGGGTATTACAACAAAAGAAATGAGAAGTTAATACACTCATAATGAGAAACGCAGTTTGAAAGAATCTGTAATTATGGGATTACTGGGAATATTATATTGTTCCTACTTTAAAACACACGCGAAAACTAATTTTCTTTTATCTGTCTACCTCTATTAAAGTAAAGATCATCTGTATTCTATTATTTTTGTAGTCCAAAAAACGATTAGTTTTGGCACAGTTTTATTAATAGTTTATTAACTATCAAGTAATAATTAAGTGTTAATCACTAATAAAATAAAACGAAATAAATATTGGTGGACATATACAACACCATCTAGCTTAAACTAAGCAAAGCTTCTATTATGAAAACTAGATAGCTGATAGAATACATGTACATATATTATTTTTGTTGTTTATCGTTAAATTTGTCGTGGCGTCAGGAATGCTTGGAATGAAATAGAATGTTCTTAAAGAAAAAGAAGTAAACATGCATATTATGCTACCTATAGTTCCCGTCAAGTAAAAAGAGCGTTCTTTTTACGTGACGCGAATTATACTACTCTCTTAACATATATCCCCTGATGATAGAGATATTGGTCATCTGTAGACAACTTTTTTGTAAAAGTTGATTGCCAACTGAAACAAAATATGACTTTCTTTTAATATGCGTGCCCTAAATTTAAATTATAATGATGAATATTAACGATCATTTTCAATAAAATGTATACCGGAAAAGTTTTCCAAGCGGAAAACTACCTTTTATTTTCTATTTCGGTCCTCAGAGAGGACAAGGCAGACAATAAACACTTCTATTCAGCGATTTGTCCTTAACCCACATTGGGGGAAAATACTTGAAAAATAAGTCAATAGTACTGTGAGTAGAAAAACAATGTTTTCCTCTTGTTTGGGCTACTTCAGTCTACTCTCTCGTGTTGGTTGAGATTTACACAGAATTATTTATGATGTAAATACAACTGGCGTACTTTAATATTCATTGTATACAGATTTATTAACAACTCTTAATACGGGACTTAACCTAAAATCGTGAAAAATAAATCAACTACAACAGGCTAGAGTGAATAGATACCTTCTAGATCAACGTGCTTCATCCTCGGCCGCACCGTCACTTGTTTATTTCAATAATATGACAACACTAGGTTAAAACTGCACGATACTCGACCTCGACTCGACCCGACACAGTTTGATACTTGTATGCTTTGACCAGACATGAAGTGAAAAAGTGGTGATTTGTTGTTGTTTATTTGATATGTTAGTATATTATTATGACATGTGTTTGTTTAAAAGTAGGCGAGTTAGACTTATGACCATAAGTGGTAGGAAGATGCAGGGTCCAGACCAGATGCAGGTTTTTTTTTAAACATGGGAGAGGTCTATGTTCAGCAGTGGACTTTTTACCCGATTGAGTAAGAAGAAGAGTCATGTTGTTCGAGTTTATGTATATGATCACCTACAGCCTAAACAGCTTAACTGATTTTGATGTGCGAGGTGTCGTTAGATTCGTTTTCATACATATTTTCTCATAAAAAGCGTACACTTAACAGAGTATCAAGCGTAACGAAATCGGTAAGTTAGATTGCAAAAACTGCTTTTCTGCAGTCGGGTGTTTATCTTATTATGGGTACTTGTTGGTGATGATGATGATGATGATTCAATATAAAATCGTCCCTACTTTTCTCGTGGCCTATATAATGTCGAACGGCAAATAAAAATCCAGTGAAAACCTTTATCATGTCTAAGATAGTATCTGTCGAGGCTCGATCGAAGCTTTTCCTAGGAAAAAAAGCTTTTTTATACGAATCTTATTGTATTTTGTCTATAGAATACATTTGGAACAAACATGTGGGGAACAGAAAAAGGTCACATTCTTGTTTGAAGGGCCTCTTTTTGTAAAACATTATTAACTTTTTAAGTAAAAGTACGGGTCGATCATGTCTATTTTTAACCGACTTCAAAAAAGGAGGTTATCAATTCGTAGCGTATAGTTTTGGAATCAAAATGATGGACTGTATTGAAATGAAACAAATTTTTAGCATCTAGTCTACCTGTGACCGTTCCGAAACGTTCCGAAACGTTAGGTGATAAAATTATACTCATCTATACAAATAAATAGTTGAAACTCGCATTGGGGCGTTTCTTTATAGTCCGAATCGACCCATTCCAAAATATATCTTGAGTCATTCGCATCGCTCCAACCACCGCGTTGCGAATGGACCCATTCAAAAATAGTACATTGGCGACTCGCACCGCGGTTTGAACCACTCACGGTGTGAAACGCCTAAAGACTCGAATATACACGATAAATCCGTTAAAATTTGTTTCATTTCAATGAATAACAATCGCGAAAACATTAGAAAACATTGTTCGACTGTAGTTTCATCCAAATTCGGCGGTGTTTTGTTATGATGCAAACGAGTCAAAGGCATGTGGCGTCGAGCCTTGCACTAAGTAGAAGTGTGTGATGAATGACCCATAATTTTAACTTACTATGGAGAGTGCTTAATAGAAATAAAACCGGACAAGTGCGAGTCAGACTCGCCCACCGAGGGTTCCGTACAAACTTGTAGATAAAAGGGGGAAATCATATATTATTTTATAATTTCCTTCATAAACCGAAAAATATACATCGTAAAAATATTTAAAACCCTGATTTAGCTTATGCTAATGAAGCTCTTTCATATGATACCCCACATGATACGGTTAATTCACTTTAAATTTTGGACCCTCATTCCTTGCATAAATACACTTTTTGTGATTAGATAAAAAATTACCAGTTTTCGGATTTTTATATGTCTACTCTAACACAATACTTCTTGCCAAATTTCATAGTTCTAGGTCAACGGGAAGTACCCCATAGGTTTTGATTCCCTTGTGAGTGTCGAATTGTGCGTTTTTTACGACGTATTCGGCTGTAACTTTTTTTTACGAAACTGACTAACAGACTATGGATCTGCGTATATGGTTTTAATTTCATCTCGATACCTTCACGCGTTCCCGAGATAAAGGTTTCTTGACACCCGGACGGACGGACAGATGGACAATAAAGTGATCCTATAAGGGTTCCGTTTTTTCCTTTTGAGGTACGGAACCCTAAAAATCAATTCATTTGCAATTTAAAGACACCCCGATTCTGCCATCCCAAAGCTATATTAACAATTTTAATATTCAAATAATTTTCATGACCTAATGAGATGAGTAATTGACAATATACATACTTATTCATTTTCATTATTTGAACTTGAATATCATTTTTTATTTCTATATGATTTAATGTAGATAAATTAATAATTTATAATAATTAATTTATATGTTTATGTCTATTAAACAATGTACACGAAACTCAATCAGAAACAATTTTTTTTTTTTTTTTTTTTTAATAATAAATAATTCATTAAAAAGTTTTAATGTTTAATAATGTAATGTTTAAAGCGTATTATTAAAGGTTATCGGAAGGCCTGCGTTTTGGGACAAACATTAACATTGGAAATTATCAAAACATTTCATCCCCATACCTATTACTAGCAAAGGAATCTTTGGGAGTCCATCCCTGGGGGTTATCCTAGTTAATCACTAACTACAATTTTCACTCTTTAATGTACATAAAAGGCCCTAGCGGACGTATTAAGGGATAGGCTTTCGGGTGCAATAGTGTATAAAATAACAATAACCATATGAAATATCCAATAAAATACTATCAATCATTACATTCATACTATACAATCATTAACTGAATAATCCGCTCTCCATCGTCGACCGTAACTGTCGCTTAACACCAGGTGAGTAGACGGTCGAGGGCAAGCTTATTTTCGAATAAAATAATAATAATAATATGTACACGTATTTTAAATAACAAGTACTTATTTCAGAAATCAAAGAAGACAGCACGAAAAAATCATGTCTATTTTTCTACTGTTTCTTGTGTTGTAAATAATTTTTGTAATTAAGTACTGTCCTTCATCTAGTACCGAAAGTCTGACACAAATTTTATTATTTTATTTATTTGAAGAAAGTTTTATGTTTGTCACTCTTATAACAATCAATTTTTTTTATTGATGTTATTTACGCCTCAAACTGATTCTTCAGTAAAAATATACTAATTTATTTTCATCGTGAGTATTAGTATGTATTATGTGTACGATTTTGTTTAAATTTTATGCATACATTTCAAATTATATCACTCCATGACTATGTTTTTCTTTGTATGCATACACAGTAGGTACTCAAAACGGCCTCTACCGCCCCTAGCACGGCTACAATGGTTGCAAAAAAATGTCGTCAAATTAATAATTTTAATACGTAGTCGAGCACAAATGACCCCATCAGATTTAGCCTTTATTGATTAAAGGATTTTTGTACCCCCTCCCCCTCGCCTTATTACGTCTCTGGTTTCTGTTTAGCGGGCGCCGTCCCGTGTAATCCAGATTTCAGTCGCGCTCTGTTACCTCTGGTATAAAGGTCTTAAACAGAATTTTGTATGCTTCTGCTTTTGTTTGGTAACAATCCGAACCGCTATTTAAGGTAGCTGAAACGGTGGGCTAGTAAATGGCTATTTTTACATAGTTCAAAGGTACGGAGATTTTTTTGTTATTTTTTTTATTTTGTAGAAAGTCATTTTTATTTTTGTAAACGATCAACGACAAAAAAAATTGACCATAATATTGACTGTTGTAGGGATTTTACATACTATTACGTTTTTTTAATATGAAAATTAATTTTTTAGGATTCCGTACCTCAAAAGGAAAAAACGGAACCCTTATAGGATCACTTTGTTGTCCGTCTGTCTGTCTGTCTCTGTCCGTCCGTCCGGGTGTCAAGACCTTTATCTCGGGAACGCGTAATGATATCGTGTTGAAATTAAAACCATATACGCAGATCCATAATCTTTTGCTGCAGAAAGAAAAATAAAATTTCTCAGTTTTCGTAAAAAAAAGTTACAGCTGAATATGTCGAAAAATGCACATTTCGACACTTACAAGGGAATCAAAACCTACTTCGCGTTGACCTAGAACTATGAAATTTGGCAAGAAGCATTGTGTTATAGTACACATTAGGAAAAAAATCCGAAAACTGGACATGTTCAATTTAATCACAAAAAAATAGTGTTTTTATGCAAGGAATGAGGGTCCAAATTTTAAAGTGAATTAAGCGTATCATGTGGGATATCATATGAAAGAGCTTAATTAGCATAAGTTCAAACAGGCTATTAAATATTTTTACGATGTATATTTTTCGGTTTATGAAGGAAAATATAAAAAAAAAATATGATTTCCCCCTTTTATCTACTACTTTCTACGGAACCCTCGGTGGGCGAGTCTCGCACTTGTTCGGTTTTATTTATGTCTGTTCCCTGATTACTCGAAGAAACCTGGACTGATTTGAAAAAAATCTTTTTGTTTGAAAATATATTTTCAAGTTGGTCCTATAGAAATTGTATCAAAATCGGTTCAGTGTTTTGGTTTTTATAAGAAAACTAGATGATCCGGCGTATTTCGTATCACATATCAATGAGTGCACCCGTTATTTTCTCAACGTTTAAACCTTCCCTGGACTACGGCAAACATTTCGAAACCAAAATCAGCTAAATCGGCCCAGCCGTTCTCGAGTTTTAGCGAGACAAACGAACAGCAATTGATTTATATATATATAGAGATAGAGATAACTGGAAAAATATGTCATAAAAGTTAACGAGATACGTATTTTGAAGTCGGTCAATTTAGTTTTTGAAACGATTACTTGTAATTTATTTTAAACTATGCTGATTGATCTTCTGATGCAGATGTCCATAAACGATGGCGCTAACTATCAAACAGGACTCGTTCGCCACACAAAAGCCTTATAAAAAAATACAAAAAGGCCCGTTCACACCGAAAAATCATTTATACACCCGTCGGTTACGCTATACACATGGGAAATCGTCTTCTCCCATACAACCTGCAATCTATCTTCGCGAACAATATTGGGCGAGTCAGATCGTGCGTGTGAACCTAGCTTTATTTATTTACCCTGATATATGGTTTCTTTACCCGTTTTTGTGGCGTGTGAAATTATCCCCTTAAAGGGATAAAAGAGAGATTTTCGAGAGACGCTCAAAGAGCGCAGCTATCTCTCTCGCGCATCACAAAAAAACGTATAAAATCACCGTGGGGTATTAGATAATTACGGGCACACCGAAAAACGTTACTTAACTTTAAGCATTGCTTAACATATTTTGTCAACTTCTCGCCGACACGTAATGACATGTGCGGAAAGAAGATAGAGAATTTAAGACGGTGGTTAAAGTTAAGTAACGTTTTTCGGTAAGGCCGGTATAGTTTAAAAAACTGAAAAAACCGACTTCAAAATAAGCAATACGAGTACAACACATACGCGACTTACGCGACGCTGTTTACTTTTCTACAATTGTATGGTATTTTACCAGATATTTTGTTATAAAAACCAAAGTAGTACATAGATTTTGATAAAATTTATATGAGACTATTTATGACCTATCAAACATAAAAAGAATCATCTAAATCCATCCACAACTGGCTGAGTAATCGGTAAACAAACATACAGACCGAATTGGTAACCTCCTTCTTTTTGGAAGTCGGTTAAAACGTTAAATACTATTTTGTTTATTCTATGAAACGGATTTCTTAGTTATCGCGCTGAGTTACCTATCTTGTTTTCTTTTACCCGATTGCGTAATAAGGAGGCTTATGTTTTTCGAGTGTAAGTACATATGTTTATATATGAGCTCCTACACCTTAGACGGCTTGACCGATTTTGATATTTTGTCGTAACCTTCAACGATCTTTTTCGTAATAGGTAAATAAGTGATTTTACAAGAATTAATTTAAATAATGCGCGTTTGTAATCTTTTACAGCGATTTTTAATTATTTATTTCATTGTTACACCAACAAAGCCACCACCAAGACAAATCAAATAAAAATAAGGTACAAAATTGAGATACATATTGAGTGGTACTTCAATTACAGGTATAAACTACATGCAAGAATTTATACAGCACATTTTCTTAAAACGAAACTTAATTATGATTTAATTGAATTTACACATACGTTTTTTTATTTTACGCATACTTTCTCACAAAGAACGACTCTCAAGCGTATCAAGCGTAACGAAACAGTAAGTTAGACTACAAAAATCGCTTTAATGTAGTCGGGTATTTTCTTCTTATTTTAAAGCAGATACTTGTTCAAAAAACACTATCAAAATCCTGAACGCTCAGTTGATAACTCAAATCTTTTGCTTCGCCGGTTAATAAGTGAAGATAACTTACAATATCACACAATACAATGTAGCATATCCTGCACTATAACTGTATACGGGATCCTACCTCTCTATAATCCGAAATACATTTGTTTGAATCTTGTTTACCCGAATTCATTTAATAGAATCATAGAACTGCCCGATTCCGGATGTTTTACTTGACACTTGAGTTTCTCATACCATAAGTTTGTTAGCCAACTGTTTCATTTGCCTGAACAGTTATTAGTTTGGGTACGTTAAGTCTCTGTTTTATTATATATATAAACCTTCTTATTTACAAAGGTTCGGTTATCAGATATATCAATTATTAGGTTATCTTCGTTGTGGTTTCTGTTTAGCGACTTCCAAAAAGAAGGAGGTTCTCAGTTCGACTGTATTTTTTTATGTTTGTTCAGCAATTAATCCGTCAATTGTGAATTGTTTTTGTACTTTGGTTTTTATAACAAAATAACTGAAACAATTTCGTCCAAGAAAACAAATTGCGGATTTTGAAGTCGGATTTTTCAGTTTTTTTAAACTATAATTGTAGTAGTAACATACAAGATTCGGTTATTGGACAAGTTGTCAAACGAGCTTTTGGGGTTTTGATTAAGTGTAATTTGAAAAAATAAACAAATTTCGTGTTCGGATAAATGATATTCGGTGTTTCATAATTCGGGTCATAGATAGGTAGCCCTGTGTACTTACTTATACAGTATAGTATACCTGTAACTACACAGGGTGAAGTTAATTCCGCGTCCGTGAACCGTGTAATTCAGAGAGCGGTAGGTACGTTAATGTGATATTGTTTCGGACGAGCCGTGTGTGACAACTGATTACTAACGCAATCATTTGTTTATTGCGATCGAGTTGTGATGTTTAACGTAATGATGACTCTATTGTTGGTTGTCGTAGGTTTTTGTGGGTAGCTGAGAAAAATGTTGTCTGTAGGCATATAGCTAAATTAACTGCTTCCCTCAATTTTTGATATAATAATAAATATTGGTGGATATTTCACACAACACCAAGTGTAAAAATCATTTTTATGTATGAAAATTAACTCTGATCAAAATTAATTTTTTGTCGATAACTTGTTTTGTCGCTTCTAGTGTTCTGTGGGTAAATTTTTTTATAAGTCCATTCAGTCATATACTATCTTCAATAATGTTAATATGCGCGAGCGAGACGTAGATGATCAAACTACAGACTCTTAAATGTATCCAATTTGTTTATCTCGTGTTCTCTACGTGTAAAGGGCGGTCCACACGACCGCCCACGGCGCCGGACGTCCGCCGATTGGCTTTATAGCCCTTTGAACTTCAATAGTGTGCGCCCGCCTTTATTGTTGGACTTTCTATTTTATTATAGTGAAAATTGCCTTTATTCCGTTTATGTTTGATGTAATTTTGTGATGACAGTTGACCGACTGTTGAAGGGTAAGAATGTTTTTGGAATGTAGGTATATTTATAAGCACGCTTGTATGCTTCTGTGTTACATGTTTTACTCGACTGCGTAAGAAGGAGGGTTATGTTTTTCGAGTGTATATACATACGTTTGTATGTATGTGAGTATGATGTATGTTTCTATATGAGCGGCTACAGCCTAAATGGTTTGACCGATTTTGATGTGCGAGGTGTCGTTAGATTCGTCTTCACTCCTTGAGTGTTATAAGCTTTACTTTTTGTAATAATAATAATAAATAAATTTGTCGTAAAAATTTAAAAAGGCGTTATTCGTAACCTTCAACGTACTTTTTCGTAATAAACTAGTAATTTTACTAGAATTATTGTAAAGAATGCGCATTTATAATCTTTTACAACGATATACGCATACTTCACAAAACACAACTTCTACACAAAAATCGTACACTCAACAGAGCGTATCAAGCATAACGAAATCGTAAATTAAACTGCAAAATCGTCTTTTCTGCAGTCGGGTATTTTGTTTTTCTTCTAATACGGATACTTGTTTTATATTTATTACCGCTTAACTCATCAAAAATTTTTGTCATTTATGAACCAATTTTTTTTGTACTTTGAGATTGGTCTGATAAACATTTCATAAATATCGATTCAGTTAGTTTTTGAAACAAAACTGTCAATTTTGAAGTCTGTTTTTCGGTTGAAAACTATATTTATTAAATAAAATAGATTTTATGATATACGACTTTTTCGCCTGATGGTAAGCGTCAGTGTGACCGAGGATGGAGCACGTCGGTCTAGAAGTTATCTATACACTCTAGCCTTGAATATACCAAGATGGCAGGGCGTTCCAGTCTTGTGCAGTACGCATCAAGAATGTGGACCGAAACTATTTTTGAACATTTGTATATCGACGGTTAAAAGGTAATAGGGTATAAGCGACATTTTAGTCAAAAATGAATTATGAATGCTAAATGAAAAAGCGGAAATTTTTAAGTAAAATAGCATTCATAACTCATTTTTGACTAAAATGTCGCTTATACCCTATTTACCTTATAACCGTCGATACGTACCTATGGTAATTTGCAGACTTTCCGGCATGGGGAGGGTGCAATAAGTTTGTGAAGTTCTTGCGCACTCTCGCAGAAAAGGATTTGATAGTATATTGTCAGATATGCTACTTTGCAATGATGCTCGAGACTAATTAGCTTCTTGGCAACTAGTTTATCATGTAATCAAGAGGCTATAGCGTTACACTCTAGATCGTACGACTAGTGACATTTGTATCTAGGACCTATCCTCTCTCAAAGACGTAAAGACGTACTATCCTGCAACACTCGACCACATCTAGTACTCTAGTGCTACCCTCCCCCCCCCCCCCCCCCCTCCCAAAACCCTTACCATCTCTATAATTCCCACCACCAGCCCCACTTGAGTTGAGTTCAGCACAAAGCGCCACCTGGTGGTAAAGTTGCCACCTACCTGGAAACTCTTCTAAGTCGTCAGAAGCAAACATCAAAGCTTTCTGAACTCCTAGTCACTTTAAAGGTCGGGAGCTGGTGACGGAAATTATTACTAATGGAGACTATTAATATATGGCCTTACCGAAAAACGTTACTTAACTTAAAGCATTGCTTAACATATTTTATCAACTTCTCGTTGAAGCATAATGACACTTGCGGAAAGAAGAGAGATAATATAAGATGTTGGTTATAGTTAAGTAACGTTTTCCGGTAAGGCCCATAGAGTCAGTGAAAAGAGTGACATTAGAAGGCGCTGCAATTCTGAATTTAGTTATAGTTCAACTAACGACAATAGCGTTGACTGATCTTAATTCTTTGAACGACTTCTTGCAATTTGATTGAATATATTGACATATCAATAAGTACTATTACCAATTCATCATGATCGTCATCATCTACATCCTTCTGTATCCCACTGCTGGGCTTAGATCCTGTGCCAATCGAGTCCAGGTTCGACCCGCGATAGGCACAATATTGTCCGCCATCAAACCTGCGCCCATCTCCCTTGTCTTTGCCATCACTCGGTGACCACATTAGGGGCCATCCATAAATTACGTCACACGTTAAGGGGAGGGGAGGAGGGTCGACGAAGTGTCAAAAAACCAAGAACTTCGTGTGATGTAGTTTATGGATGGCCCCTTATTATTACTGATTAGGTTAGTATAATTGGCAAGAAAACGCTAGATGCAAACCGCTTGCGAACGATATTTTTGGAAATCCATAGGGGAGGCCCTGTGTCCAGCAGAGGGCTTCTTGTGGCTGAGATGATAATAATGAAATATAAAAGTTAACATATATAAGGTTATTTATTGGGCTTAAAACCTTTTAGTTATTTCATAATTTAAATCAGAATCTAATTATTAGATGGACGATAGATCCGACTTTGAATTTTGGTCTACTTCTGAATTTGTCACATTTATTATGAAATCTTGCACCTCGTTAATTATGTAATCCTGGTCCCGGTATTTTTTCTTCTAAATGCATCACATGGTCACAGCTTTTCGACAATGTTTTACTAATTTAGTCCAGAATCTCCCAAACTACAGTCTAGCTAGCACTATTGAAATAGACGCCTTTGTTACTTGTCCCGCAACCCGGTTTGCCGGAGTCAGCCTATTTTGTCCGCTACTAGGGACGCGCTTGCCGGATATACGGAATGGATATCCGGCAACAGTACGTTAGGAACTAATTAAAGCATTTTGAGAGCAGAGTGTTTTTACGTACAAGATTCTATTTATATTATTCTTTGGTTTAAGATAACAAAGTCTGCACCTTAATGAATATTATAAAATTAAAAAGAAGCTCAGCTCTCTCTCTCTCTCTTCGCCTAAACTGCGCAATATAACTGATGATTATGTTTTATTCTAAATAATATATATAGACATCCAATCACCATCTGCGGTTATTCATTCAAAAATACCTTTTTTTACTCGTTAGACATTCGACCACAGCTTACTTATTAACTAAATGTGTGATAAAATATATCGTGGTTTTGCTTAAATCATCCAACAGGACGAAAGAATGCCGTGACAATGCTGATTTTTACCGACATCAAAAAGAAGGAGGTTAACAATTTCAAAGTCGGTTCAATAGTATGGTTTTTAATACAAAATTGCGCATTTTGAAGTCGTTTGTTTTAATTATAAATTATAATTATTTTAGAACATTCCGTACCTAACCGTAATTTAAAATATAGATAATTTTTTATTTTAATTAAATTTTGAATAAGTTACCATATTTAAAATTTAATTGCATATTTTTAAAAAACATACCGTGTCCGTAAATTGTTCCGTACTTACCGGTAATCGGTCCCATCTCTATTACATCGCGGCTCTATCGAACACGCCTCCCGTGTAACTTATTGTGCAAGTTTTTGCGCAAAAATCCGGCCACTTTTTGTCGCCACACAAAATGTGCGACAACAATCGGCTAGCTTGTTTAGGACTCCATTGTTGGGACGGACGGGGATGATATGGGACGGATTCACTTATTCATTTTAGTTTGGTTTGTTTTTGCTGTGTACTCTATCTCTATAGTTTTACATTATAGACGGATTGTTTTGTTTTTACTGAGTTCTATCCTTTCGTGACCTTCAATAGGGACATTTGAAGGATTTGTATTATACTAGCTGTGTCTTGTGGTTTCACCCGCATAGTGATGAATACGGTGATGAATACGGTGATGATGACTAAAAGTAGCCTACGTCCATCTCCATGTTCACAGTTTCTACCAAATCATAACTAATTTCATAACGATCGGTTCAGCCATATGATTACAAAAAGAGAGAAAGAAGAAAAGGATTTTTAGAGTTCCGTACCTCAAAAGAAAAAAAAAACGGAATCCTTATAGGTTTTTTTCAACTCCACTCTATCGTGTGTGGTATTATTTAATTAATCTAAGGTTTGTCGCTCAGATGTGATAATTATTATGTGATGTATAGTAATTTCTAAATGATTATACCTAACTAAGCATGGTTGTAAAAACATGAAATACTTTAAATGAAAATTATTTTGAACACAGTGCTTACAATTTTTTTTTTGAGTTGTGATATAGCGAAAATATGTAAAACACTTAAGTCTGTATAGTCCAGAAGTCACTGATCTATTTGCAAAGAGGTTTTTTTAACAAACAATACTGACTTTCTGACCTGTGATCTGTGACCTTCCTTTAGATTGTAACATTAAGGAACCCTACCATATGCGTGTCTCGATACGATCTTGGCCACTTATTTAACTTGTTTTTACTGTACAAGGTGAATTCAGGCGGTGACCGGTAGGCACTATTGTCGCTTAAAATTTCCCAACTTCTAGAAGTAAAGAATAGAAGCTGTCCAAAGTGCCGTAAGCTCCATAACTCTCGCAGATTCCTACTTCAAAAACCCACGTAACTGCAAACTGTGAAGATAAATCCATCGCGCTAAAAAAATCTTTGAAAAAAAGTTCAAAAATGTCGGGCGACAACCCACAGTTCCTCTGCTCATATCTGGTGACAGATTACAAAGTGCTACAGAGAGGGAACTTCGGTAACATCGAAAATTAGATAGCTTAATGTGGAATATATAGCTACATATAGCTATCTTAAACGAAGTAAAGAAAAACGAGTAGAATACGAAAATTTCTTTAAAATATGTCTATTTCGTATAAAAAAATCTCATAAATCTCAGTTCATAAAACTTCAGTTCGGGCGTCTCTAATTTCTATAATCTTGCGTTACGATGTTCTTAGCACATAAATGCGCAACGTATCATTAATTCTACTGAGTAGTGCAACTGCTAGTATAAATGACACAACACGGTATCTCTAGTACAAGCAGTAGAACCAGTGATACTTGTTCTCTGTAGCTAAGATTCCATCGCATATCAAAGTTATTCATCTGGTTCTCTTGAATCTGTGATGGAGAGGCTTGGCGGCGTGCCAATCCTCGTAGGGCCCAGGTTCGATGCCCGCACTGATACAATATCGATTATGACTAGCCTCTAGGCTTTGTACTCTATTGTCTAAGGGTAAGTACTGGCAAGATATATGTCAGGTCATGTGGATAAGAGAAAAACACTAAGAAACTAGGAATATGTTAACCCTTTCAGTGCTGATGACACACCATGTGGGTCATCGATATCTTTCATTGTGTAATATTTATCACTAAACTCAAAACTGTGGTGTTTTTAACTACAACGATATTTTGTAAAACTCGGAGCTAGTCGCCAAAATATTTCTAGCAGCTATCGGTAAAGGCTAGTCAAAATGTTTTTGCGAAAATAAAAATATGCGAGTGAAACTCGTACTTTGGCGGATTTATCTTCCGTAGCATGTGTAACCTCAAGATGCAAATATTATGTTATTATTAGTATGTTTGAAATAGTTTGAAATTTTAAAATTATTCCACATTTTAAATATCTGCGTCGATTATAAACCACATAAACCATGTTCGCCTTACCAACTGCGTTCCGAATCGTCCGGCCAGTGACAGATATGGGTCAGGGAGGCACGAGGCCGGCGAAACGTCAAATGCATACGTGCAGCCGACCCGGGACTAAAAACAATATTATAAAACTTGTTTACGATAGGCTATGTAGACATGTTTGGGAACTAACTTTTTATTTTATTCGTAACTAGATGACCTATCAATACTTGGTATCACCTATCAATGAGTGGACCCGATATTTTCTCAACGCTTAAACCTTCCCTGGACTACGACAAACATTTTAAAACCAATATCAGCTAAATCGACACAGACGAACAGCAATTGATTTTTATATATATAGAGATAATATTCTATACTTCTAATACTTTTAAAATTCTGTGTTAAGGTACTTTTCACACTACCTGCCCAATAATGTTCCTTTTTACATGATGTATAGAGGGTCCAAAGTACTACATTTGCGCCCTAGGCCTCTATTTTTCTTGCGATTGTCACGTCCTGATATATAATGTAGGTTTAATAATGTCAATCAAAGAAAATCCATTCAGGTAGCATATGCAGCAAGTTTTGAAGTTCGTACGTTAAAAACAACAAAGCGCTCTGTTTTGATAATGTAGATTCAAAACCATTTCTTTCTATTATCACGCAGTAGGTGTGAAAAGTAGAGTATGTACCTCGGGGGTAAAGGTGTTTTTGTCTTGGGCGACCTTAAATCCCTCGTTACACTTCGGATTCTAGTCTAACTTTTCAACACCTCGCTCTCGGGATTCAATATGTCGCCCGTGACATAAAACACTACTTTATCCCCTTGGTGCATAATCTACTACTATTTTCATTCAAGCAGCAGTTAAAAGAGTGGAGTTTGCTAAGTATAATATTAAGTATTATTTTATTTATTTTATTCGAAATCTCAAACTATTTTAAGATTTCCGATTCCATATCGCACACCCAATAACAATAACAATTCTTAATTATTGTCAAAATAATAATTTATTGTGAATAGCCGAAAAATCGTTATAGGAGATAACGGTTTTCCGGTTATTCTAAAATAATGTTATTTTGACCTAATGCAGTGTTGATCTGGGTGTGCGATATACGGATTTGCGATTGAAATAATTTTTGTGTTAAATCATTTAAAAAAAAAAATTATGTAGGGAAAGCTGTGGCGTCAATACTCACTCATCTACTTAGTTTCAAAGCGAATTTAAAATTACGTTAACTTAGTTCTTTTCACTATTGAATAACATTCAATACGTTGCTTTCTTCATACCGTTTGACTTCTCTATTAGTGAAGATAAAAATATCTCGAAAACCTCAACATATTATAATAAATTAGTAATGACAAAATAACCACAGTACTTATCTTTATCCATTTAAAAACTATATTTTGCAACATACAATATGAGTAAAGATCTCGCTTTATTTCTTTTATATCAGAAAAAACCGATAAAGTTCATATAAACTTTAATAAGTACCAGGGCGGCATGACCTGCAGGTGGTGGTTAATAGGTCCGACGGCAGAGGGAGACAAATAGAGCTATTTTTCTCGTTTGCTATTAAAAAATGCCACAAGGGATATGAGTAACGCGATTCTAGAGAATGCCAAAGAAGTATGATACGAGTATGTAGTATGATACATGATTACTTCTTGGTGTTTTTTTTTAAACAATGACCTTATATTTTACCATGGAAACTAACGTGGTTTTCACACATTTTAGTATAGTCGGATTTTTCGACTCAAAACAGGCCTTATATTTATATTTTGTAACGCTGTAAAAATATTATAGTTTAAATTTAAACAAACCAATATTTTGTTTTACAAACCAAACTATTATCACACAAGATATTAATAGCTACTACACTTGTGAATATTATATGGAACCAATCAGCAAGTAAGTAAGTATATCCTTTCAAATAAAAATAATAATATTTGTTACCCTGAGTATACACCGATTTGAAAATCGGTGTGAAAATCGGTGTATACACAGGGTAACAAATATTACGAAATTATACTCGAATTGATAACCTCCTTTTTCAAGTCCGTTAAAAAGTCTTCACAAGAAAAAATATTTAGAAAACATCAATAAAAAACTTTCCAATTTTCGTTTCCGCTTGTAACTTGAATACAGTTATATGTAACTGGGATCATTAAAAAATATTACACAGATCCGTAAGAGTTAAACGACAGTATTTATATTGTTTATGTTGCAATATATTTAAAAAATAAATGTATTTATAGTAGTGGTAGACGTGGAACTCACGACCCTTATAGCTTCATAAACATAACCTTCAAAAGTAAGTATTTCCTGGCTGTGATTGGAAGATAAACTGAAGACTGGAGAACATAGATTGTCGCAAATATTGTGATCACTTGCAATTTTCAACAACTTCAATCTCCATCGTAGACCGTAACTGTCGTTTAACACCAGGTGAGTTGACGGTCAAGCGCAAGCCTATTTTCGAATAAAAAAATAAAATAATTACCTGAGCTAGCTACAAAGATAAAAATCAGACAAGTGCGAGTCGGACTCGCGCACGAAGGGTTCCATGCCATTATCCATAAAAATTAGGGAAAAATCACGTTTGTTGTATGGGACCCACCCTTAAATATTAATTTTATTTTAATTTAATTATTTATTTTTAAAGTGAATAATATAACTCAATATTCTGTGAATATTTCAAGCGTCTACCTGTTGCCGTTATCAATATTGAGCAAAAACGAGCAAAAAATCACGTTTGTTGTATGTGAGGCTCTTAAATATGTATTTTATTCTGTTTTTTAGTATTTGTTGTTATAGTGGCAACAGAAATACATCACCTGTGAAAATTTCAACTGTATAACTATCACGGTTCATGAGATACAGCCTGGTGACAGCCAGACAGACAGCGGAGTCTTAGTAATAGGGTCCCGTTTCACCCTTTGGGTACGGAACCCTAAAAAACACTGTTTGAAATTTAAATCCGCCGCGTGTCTACCGTTGGCCCTTAAATAAAATTCCCAGTAAAACATCACGATGTGATAAAGTGAACCCCACCCGTCGCCGGACCCGCGGAGCACGATGCAGCACGCTTCGCTGTCCACGAAAATTGCAGTTCGCTCCGCTTCGCTCACCCTCAACTACCAGCGCTGAATAGCTGGCCACGGACGGTGATGGACAAATTGTGCATGTGATGACCGGTGTCGCTGTCCCGTCACTCTTTTTACCCGCCTGACGAAAGAGGATAATGTTTTGTAATTGCTTGGAATGCTCTGCTGCCAACAGTTTAACAGATTTCAACGTTACGAGGTCGCATTAGATTCGTTTCAATTGTGAGAGTGACAAATTTTACTATGTTGTCTTCGAAACAATTATCTATTTTAAAAGATAAATAACATATCCAATTGCTTAAGAGTGATTTCTTAGTAGATGTAACTTGCACTTGCGTTACGTGCTAGTCTTGCGCTGATCATATGCTCGGTCATAGCTTTACATACATACCCACATACATACATACATAAACCTCCTTCTTGCACAGTTGATATTTAAAATAATTTTAGTTTAAAAAACTGAAGCAACCGAATTCTCATGGATGCCATTGTCAGAACTGGACTTAATTGAAATGGGACCACACGGGAAGCACCAGCTTTCAAATAAAAAAGAATCATCACAATCGGTTCCCCTGTCGAAAGGTATGAGGTAACAAACAAAGAAATACAGTCGAATCGATAACCTCCTTCTTTTTTTAAGTCGGTTGAAAAAGGATAGAGGGAGTGTCATATAGTGAGTCTGTAGCTAAATTTAATCGGGTATTTTTTTATCCTGTATTGTGTATTAAGTATATTATTATGTTGCCTATTACACCAACTTAAGTTTTCTCTTTCTGTCAATAAATTCACTCCCACAATCATCAGAATGCCACCTCGACCCTTAAATCACTTAAGTACTCATAAATTCAATTACCCTCAAATCAAACTGTACCATTCAGAAGCCATTATAACACTCAGTTAAATAAAACGACCTAACTGCTCAAAATGTAAGTCAGCTGGGAAATTACAAGGCACTACGCCGGCGTCGGCGCGCGGCGTCCGGACACAAGCACTGAAATTTTGATATCTAGCCGTAAAAGATATACTGAAAATAGACCGAAATGGAGGACCTCCTTCTTTAGAATTATAGCGGTGAGTAGGAAACTGTTAAAGAACTAGATCCTTAAATCCTAACCATGTTTGTTTTATAAATACATTCTTGTTCTAAGCGATGTCACGCTTGGTATATTGCGAATCGGATGTGATATCTGCGGTGGTCCGTTGAGGAAGACCGCTAAATGCGGTTGGAACTATAGCCGCATATATTGACTCAAAGCAGATGAGAGTTAAATATATGACAACAACTTTAATACATATGTACTTACCTATTACTTATAGTCACGCCTATTTATCCCTTACGGCGTAGGCAAAATAATTGAATACCATGACAAATCGGCCATTTGACGCCACATTTGACGGATATTGGAGGGTTTAGATGGAAGGTAGAGGGCATTAAAGGGTCAGATTATATTATTGCAGTGTCAGGGGGTCGTAAGTTATTCTGGACAGTACGTAATCGCTCATTTTCCGTTAATTTAGTACAAAGAAAGATACAGTGAAATATTGTAGTTTAAAAAACTGAAACAATAGACTTCAAAATGCGCAATTTATTTTTAAAAACCAAACTACGGAACCTATTTTGATGAAATTTCTATAGGACCAATCTAAAAGTATCTTTCAAACAAAAAAAAATTCAAATCTATTTATAAATGACGGAAATAAGTAGTAACATAAAAAAATGCAGGCCAATTGCTACCCTCCTTCTTTTGAAGTCGGTAATTAGCGCAGCTGAGCGAAAAGGAAAACTTTGCAGAAATAGCCGACTGATTAGGAGCATTCGTACGTGTTTACGCACGCATACATCTAAGATTTCTACTCCAATGTTGTATAGACTATTTTAGCATTTCCTCAAAATTACCTTCTAGTAATCCTTAAGTGTACTATAAGTATAAATACTACTGTCTCAAAAATGATTTGGTTTTTAACTGTAAATCTTTGAGAAATTGTAAATAAATCTACGCGTTTTTAAATAAAAACTACGGGTCACTCACGTCTGTTTTGAGCCGAAATGTCCGACTATAGTTTCAACCGCATTCGGCGGTCTTTTTCAAAGGAGCAGCACACACGTCACTCTCGGTCGGTGACGCGCCTTGCACTGCGACGTGCCGCTCGTGCCGCACGTGATGTCATCGGTTGAAAAGACCGCCGAATGCGGTTGAAACTATAGTCGGATATTTCGGCTCAAAACAGACGTGAGTGACCCGTAGTTTTTATTTAAAAATGAGTGAAAACCACGTTAATTTCCATAGTAAAATCTACGCGTGTAGTGAAGTACTTACAAATCTGAACTTATATAGTTCTCTGTGAATATTTTCCTCCGTGAATATAGCTTGAACGTGACATAGTAGAATTTTAATGAGTTGAAACAATCGTTCTTGAAGTTTGGAATGGTTGTTTCAAGTGAAACATGGTCAGAGCTGACTGAACATTTCAGAGACTGAATTCATTAAGTTATTTTCCATTTCTATGTATATTTTTGGTTGACAAGCTAAGCGATTGACTACATCTACAACTCGCCAGATGTTAAGGGGAATGTTGAGCGCACATTTTTTCTATACAACACGACAAAACTGTGTTTTTTCTCACTGAACATTATCAGATTGTGGTTTTTTAACTGACTCCTAAAAAGGAGGAGGTTTTCAATTCGACTGTATGTTTTGTTTTGTGCTTGTTCAGCGATTACTTCGCCAATTATGAAGTGATTTTGATGACTCTTTATTGGTTTGGTAAGTCATATTTTAGAGCTGGTCCCATATAAATTTTATCAAAATCAGTTCAAAGCTTTGGTTTTTATAACTGGAAAGATATGTCATCCAAATAAACGAATTGCGTATTTTGAAGTCGGTTTTTTCAGTTTCTTAAACTATAATTATTTTTACTCGACTGCATATAAAGGAGGCTTATGTTTTCAGGCTTTGTTAGTTGGATATTTATAAATGTATGTATATTTCTATAATACCTCCTACAGCTTAAACGGCTTGACCGATTTTGATGTTCTAGATAACTGTCCGAGTTACATTATTTTAAGACAAAATTAAGACTGCATAAATCGTTGTTATGCAATCGGTTATTTTTGTTAAACAATATTACTTGTTATATAAATAAATCTTATATTCAGATTTCAATTTTTGACTTATTTGAAAATGTTAACTTTTATCATCGATGTTATAGTTATTGTTAGTCAAAGTTAGAAAAAAGTCCAACCAGGAATGGGAACAGCCTCTCAAGTAAGGCTTCAGAAAAACACTGTTTTTAAATGTATTTATTGATAAGGTTGCGCTTACTGACTTGCTTCATGAGCGACGTTGCAGTCCATAATGCTTGCCTAGAAGAACTCGCTCATACTGCCTTACCGAAAAACGTTACTTAACTTTACGCAATGCTTAACATATTTTGTCAACTACTGGCTGACACGTTATGACACATGCGGAAAGAAGACAGAGAACTTAAGACGTTGGTTTAAGTTTAATAACGTTTTTCGGTAAGGCCCATAATCTGAACACGCCCTAGTGTTACATGCTTTTAGCAACGAATTAACTTGAAAATTGATATTTAATTTGAGCTAGTAATAAAACTATAATTGCCAAACAAGGAACAGGTCAAAGATAATTTAATATCCGTTGTATCTTATCTTTTCGGCAATATTTGGTGTATTATAAGTAGGTAAACCTTGCCTATAGACCCAATCTTCCATCAAAGGCGTGACAAAATTAAATTCTGCCTTGACCTTGCCTTCTCCAGACTAATAAAGTTCCAGGAATAGACTTTTTCATTAAGCAAAGATGAAGAAAGGTATATATGTACAAAGTATTGCGTAGTTTGAATATTTGTTTGTCACTTGTCATCATTATCATCATCCATTTTTCAACCATGGCTGAGTGGGATTTCTTCTTCTTTCTGGCACACTGCCTATTTTTTACATTATTTTTGAACATTCAATATAATCGCTATAATAGTTAAAAAAACTGAAGCAACCGACTTCTCATGGATGCCATTGTCAGAACTGGACCAAATTGAAATGGGACCACAAGGGAAGCACCAGCTTTCAAATAATTCACCCAGTCGAAAGTTATGAGGTAACAAACATTTTAAAAAAACACAGTCAAATACCTCCTCCTTTATTGAAGTCGGCTGAAAAGCAGTGAAGTCGAAAAGCGATGCTAGTGAAGTAAAAATATGGCCGCCCCGTCATGACAAAAACATCTCTTATTTGTAGTGATTTATAGGGTTGACACCGCGATAATATCAAAACGATTGTTATTAATTACTTTTCTTGTAATTAGACAGTTGATTTACAGTATTACAGTTTGTTATTTTATTTCTTTAGTACTTTGGGTCTTTGGTTCTGTTGGAATAATCGTAATTCATAATTTCTAACAAAATATTCACTATCTCTAAATATTAAAGTTTTGATAGTTGTAGTTAGGCACTCTTTAACATGTCATCATCACCACAAATATACCAGCTGCTTCTATCCCAGAGATACTCGTACTGTAAAAGTCAGTTAAGGGACTGGAGAAAAGTTATATTATTTTAATTAACCGGAAAAAAATCACGAAATTAATCGGTCAAAAGAGCGATGTCTTCTATGCCGGACTCCGGAGCCTGGAGGGTTGGTGTTAATGAGACACATGATGGTATCGGTCTAATTTATTGCAACATATAACTAAGCTTATATACTAAGTACCACGTGCTGGAGGCCTCCTATCTATATCAGTCATACTCTTACTATCTATGTTAATGTATCCTAAAGATGACTTATCATTCTACATATAATCACGCATCACGAACACTAAACTATGTGGTTACATTACTCCCCCCTTCAAAGAAGAAAAAAAAAACGATAGTATTTTTTTTTATCAGCCCTGTTTGTACAAACTGTCCCACTGCTGGGAACGGGCTATCTTCTCATTGTGAGAAGGGTTAGGCCATAGTCTGCCACGTTGGCCAAGTGCGGGTTGGCAGACTTCACACATCTTCAAGATCATTGAGAACTCTCAGACATGTAGGTATCCTCACGATGTTTTCCTTCACCGTTTGAAGTTGGCGGTAATCAACAATACGCACATAACTTCGAAAAGACAGAGGTGCGTGCCGTGGGATTCGAACCCAGAACCTGCGGATCGCAAGTCAGACGGTCTCACCACTAGGCTGCCGGAAACTTGCCGGATAGTAAAATAATAAATTGCAATCACACAAAACCTAATGAGTAATGACCTAGAAACACGGTAATACAAGTAACCTTGTCGGCTCAGTAAAAATAATGCTGACAAACGTAACTGTACAAAATTTCATAACAATCGGTTCGGCCGCTTAAACTTTTATCATGAAAAGATTACAAATAGACAGAGAGACAGAAAGAGTTTTTTCACTTTTATAACATTATACAGTAAGGATTATAAATGTCATAAGTATTCTTGTTAATGTGCGTTACTTTCAACATGAAAATGTAACAAACAGACAGAGAGACAGACAGACAAACAGAGTTAATATCACTTTTATAATATTATGCAGTAAGGATTATAAATGTCATAAGTATTCTTGTTAATGTGGATCACTTTCAAATTTGCTGTAAGAGCATTCCTGCAATGAATATCCCTGATACAAAAAATAAGTGTTCCGCGTTCTCGTTTGCACGCTCGGCGCAGGCGGAACGTGACACTTTTTCGTGCGTGCAGCCGGCGTTCATCGATATAAAAGACGTTATCACGTCAAAATGTACAGATGCGTGAGCGAGTCGAGCTCTCGTCTTTTGACTCTAAAAAGCATGTGAAGATTTAGAAACTGCTAGAACATATGTAGTTGTATGTAAATGTTATAGCCTCCATCATGTATGGAGAACATCATTAATACGTCTCAGCAATGCGTATACGGAACCAAAGCTCGTGTCCGTCCCGTTACTGGCCAAGCGGCCGGATAACTTGCTGAATTATTCATTACTACTAGATGAAGGGAAAAAGCAACATCTAGGGCTGCCACTTACCACTTATAGAATATCTCTAGCTCTGGGAAAGGCACCCTCCTTTTATCTACTTCTGCCTTTTTTTTGGGATGACTCGATCGCTTTTGGCCTCTACCGGTCTCTACAGTTTTACCGGACTTTGGCAAGCACGGGTGGCCCTGGGCCTCTTAAACTAAGAGGTCACATTACGTGGTATAAATTAGGAGGTCATAGGTGGTCAACCAGTAGGTTACGTGCGAACTTCTGCTTTTTCTACCTACTCTTTCTTAACTTACCTCCGTCTTTTCTTCACCAAAAGAAATATCGTCCTTTGGTCCTTTTTTATCTTTCTTCATCCCCACTCTTAGTTTGTTTGTGACATATTTTCGGTTCAAAGTTCAAAGACAGCAATTACCCAGTACTAAATAACATCCTACCACCATCTTCTTAAACCTCTTAGAGTGTCTGTCTGTGTGTGCCTGTCTGTGGCACCCTAGCTCCCGAACGGATGAACCGTTTTTTTTTTGTTTGAAAGGTTAATTAGTCCGGAGTGTTCTTAGCTATGTTTCATCAAAATCGGCTTAGCCGTTTTTTTTTGTCGGAGGTTTTTGAGTTTTCTAAACTTATACTTGTTATGATTATTATAATCAGTATGGAAAAATGCCCGCTCAGTTAATATAAGAAAAAAAACTTATAACTTATTGAATTATTGTTGGGCTTTGGCTCCTGACCTATCATCATCTTAAATTTAAATGATACGATTTTTTCCATAATGCTTAAATGTTAGTAATCTTGTAAAGGAACACGAGAAAACGCTTTTTTTTAACGTGAGGATATGCCTTTACGCATACACCGCCGCCCCGGGGGGAGCGGGGGGAGCGGCGGGAGCGGCGGGTTATGTTGGTCTCGACACCAGAGTGGTGCTCCTACCGACGCGTCCGTAGGAGCCACCTTGGCGCCTTAACATCGGAGCTACGGGAACTCTTCCGAACTCACCGCTGAACACGAGACAACCCTAGCGAGGATAGCCGATGACAGAAAAAAGACTGAATCATAATAAAATCCTTGCAATGGCCACAAAAACTTGAAGGATCAGAGTTTTGTTAGTTTTATGCTCGGCCCGGTATTCAGGGGAGATTGTTTGTTCGAGCCGAGGTCGCGGTTATGGTCTATTAAAATGTTTGCCGGACGAAAGGCGGAGTGATTGGAGATAAATTACGTCGGAACTAAATTGATTAAAGGAATTTACATTCTTATTTTCCCTGAGCGGGTAGGGATAGCAACAAAAACTATTGAGGCCATTTGACGTTACATTTCCCGATTTTACTCGACTGCGTAAGACGGTTTATATTGTTTTCGAGTGTATATATGTTTGTATGTTTCGGGGTGACGAGCGCACTATGCTACTTCTAATGCGGTCTGTGAATTTTAAGTGAAACTCTCTAAATATTAAAAGTTCATAATAACTGATTGTAATTATCGATTGTAATCTTTTCTGGCTTTAATTCTAATTACTGTAGGCAATTTTTTTGTATAATTTAAGATGTTAAAAGCTGTTGATTGCTGAAAATAAATAGAATAATAAAACTCTGCGTGTACTGATCTGATTTTTATGAATTATTATATGATATTTAAAAAAACTTCTCATTTGAGAGACCTACATATAATACACCCATATATCAACACTGCAATTTATACCTAATCAGTAGATGTATCAAAATAACAATTGTTTCTGAATAGACGAAAAACTCGTTATCTCCGTTATAGGAAATACCGATTCTACGATTATTCTGAAAGTTTTTTTTTTTTTTTTTTTCTACGATTGACTACCAACTCGCCTGATGTTAAGCGACGGTGTGGCCGAGGATGGAACTAGTTTGTTATCTATCAGAATAATAATTGAAAACTCGTTATCTTCCTTTATTAAGATTACTTATTGTTATATCTGGGTTTGTTACAATAGATCTGAAAAGGTCGCAGTGACTAGCCGGGGCTGTGAAGGCCCATTTGGCCACCTAAGGTTCGAATAAAAAAAAAAGTTTATCTGGGTTTGTAAAAAGTATTAATTTATTTCTCCGTGCGTTTTGGAGGCGTACGCCATACAAATAGACGTTAGTTCATCATCATCATCATCATCAGTAAAAGTCCACACCTGGGCATAGGTCCATGCATCTCCGAAAAAACCGATTGGAAGCGGTGTGCATCCAGCGCATTCCTGCCACTTGTATGAGGTCTTCTGTCCACCTTGTGGCGCAGTACATTTTTTTTTAAAACGTGTAGTATATACACTGTAAACTTGTTAAAAAGCTTGGTAAAAGCATAAAAGACGTAGTAATTCGCTCGAATAGACACGTAAGTGTGTATTCTTCCATCAGGAACTGCGCTTCGGAGACGCTTTGAAACATTCATGAATCAATGACTCCAACTGAAAGAGCGATATCGACGAAGGAAGCATGATCGCGTGTGTGGAAATGTATATAAACTTATGTGTGTCATGTTAGGCTCAAGAAAAACACTCCTTGAATATAATAAAAACTGAAAGAAAAACGATTTCAAAATACGCACATATGCGATTTGCTGTTCACTTTTCTACAGGCAATTGTATAATATTTTACCAGTTAGTTTGTTATAAAAACCAGAGTACTGCATCGATTTAGATAAAGTGTAACTTTCGTTACGTGTGATACGCTCTGGAGTGTACGTTTTTTGTGAGAAAGTATGCGTAATATAACTGTTAAATGTTATAAATTCGCATTCATTAGTAAAATCACTTATTTATTTCGAAGCGTTATTCGTAAACTCTAACGAACATTTTCGTAATAAACAAGTTATTTTACAAAACTTATTCTAGAGAATGCGTATATATAATCTTTTACAGCAATTTTACGCATACTTTTTACGCATAATTTTACATACAAAAAATGTACATTCAACAGCGTATCAAGCGTAAAAAATCGTAAGTTAGACTGCAAAATCGTATTTTCTGCAGTAGGGTATTTTGTTTTTCTTTTAATATAGATACTTGTTATGTATTTTGTCTCGAGTCCCGAGTCCGAATTCCGAGTCTCGATCTTGTCTTTATCTACTTTCCATATATTCGAAATGAAAAGCAGAGTGTACCTCGGGTGTAAGACCTATTTAGGCACTCGAACTATTGGCACCTTCACTGCGCTCGTTTGCCAAACCATCTCGTGCCTACATAGGTTACATTCGACCCTTGTGTAACAATATACTATTCCGTTTCTATGTCACTTCGCTATAGCATGCAAACGTGTCTACATTTATATGAAAAATACTTAAGAATTAAAGAGCTATTGAAGCGAAATCGGCGCCATATCCATTCACAATAATACCGTACTTGTGAGCCAATGGCACCCTTTTTAATAGACCTCTCCGACATGGGAAGGTGCCCTTTTGCTCCATACGCCATTTTCACCGCCATATTCTGTCCTATCAATGGTTAGTTATAGTTGAATTGGGAGTATTGGTTTTGTTTTATACAATATAGGTTTACGCTTGACCGCCAACTCTGATGTTAAGCGATGTTGCGGTCTACGATGAAACGCGGTTACCTAGATGAAACCGATTTACTCGCGATTTAAAGACACCCAGACTAAGTCTATCGGAGAAGACCTACTCAGGAAGTATACTTAATACTTGTACTCCATTTTTGTACTCTCTACGTACCAGATAAATATATGAGACATCAGCCCAGCCGAAAACATAAGCTGTTCTCCAATGGCTCTAGCCGGACAAAGTCACGGAATTTCAGTCCAGTGTGTCGCGTCACTCGTGGTCTCAACGCATTCTTAAAAGAGCCCAGATTGTGATATTTTTTGCGATAAGTGGCCTGAACTAATGTAATTTTTATTATTATTTTGTGAAAAACATTCCTTTTAATGAATTTAATTAATTACTTATTAATTTTGTACTTATTATTGACATGTTATATTTTACTTTTAATATTAGAATTTTGTAATTATGACTTAGTATACTTATGCAATGTGTAATTGGTGTCAACCGTTCATTGTAAATAAATAAATAAAATAAATATTGCACAATTTTGCAGTCCGCGCGATGAAAGTGAAGTTAAAGCGATTCTTTCGATGAACTACTATTATTATAAGAAAGGGGTAACCAAACATTAACGGCCTACCGAAAAACGTTACTTAACTTTAAGCAATGCTTAACATATTATGTAAACTGCGCGCTAACACGTAATGACATATGCGGAAAGAAGACTCAGAATTAAAGACGTTGGTTAAAGTGGAGTAACGTTTTTCGGTAAGGCCTTAATATACCATAGTGATGGCCGATGGATGAAAACTTCTCGAGTGGAGACCAAGCACCGGCAAGCGCAGCGTAGGAAGACCAGCCATGAAATGGACAGATGACCTCATACAAGTGGCGGGAAGACGCTGGATGCAAGCCGGTTCCAATTGGTCGTTTTGAAAATCAAAGGGAGCTCTTTGTGACTGAGATGATGATGACTATACGAAAATTTGGCTGGCCTTGTGACTCAGTTGGTACTATGTCTGCCTGCTGTGCTGTAGGTCGTAGATTCGATCCCCACCCAGGGCAAACATTTGTGTGATGAGCATGGATGTTTGTTCTGGATCTGGGTGTTTCTTTGTATCGTAAGTATATATTTACAAAATAAAAAGTAAATATGTATTCTGTCAGCCATCTAGTTCCATAGTAGCTTGTTCCATAGTTTTGCTTAGTTTGGGCTAGATGGTGTTGTGTGAAATGTCCATTAATATTTATTTATTTATTTAATATATAGTATAAAAGACAGTTAAACCAACTCGCCGTTCAACTATGACACACACTTTGTCCGCGTTAATGTTACGACTCCCATTCGACCACTAAATGTGTTCTTGCGTTTTCTTTTCAATTTACGAGGTCCGAGGGAGTTTCTCCCGAAATGCTCTAATTAATGGCCGGCTATTACTTACCTCTGCCGTAGAATAAATAATAGTGAACCTTTGGACGGCGATGTTTCGCCTCTGTTAGCGGAATTGTTCTGAATTTAAATTGTTTCATCATCATCATCTCAGCTACAAGAAGTCCACTGCTGAACATAGGCCTCCCCTCATGGATTTCCAGAAAAACCGGTTGGAAGCGGCCTGCATCCAGCGTCTTCCTGCCATTTGTATGATATCTTCTGTCCACCTTGTTGCTGGTCTTCCTTAAATTGTTTGCTGATTTATAATTACCATCTTTTGAATTGTGGTTTTCATACTTTCTCTTACTTACTCGGTTTTCTTACTTTTTCATGTGAATCACTTTATTCCTTGATTCATTTCGTAATTCAATTATCAATATCAATTCATAATTGGCGAAGTAATGGCGTAACAAATATACAAAGAAACTTGCAGTCGAATTGAGAACCTCTTCTTTTTTGGAAGTCGGTTAAAAACCGATTCAAATAAATTTAGCATATTGAAATTAATTCAATTACATCTAGCATTTTTAATTTCATCATAATATCTCATTACCTCCCTGCACACCGGGTCCGGATTAAGGCGGCAAGTCCTGAATGGCCGGATCCGGAAACAAAGCAGACATGCTTCTGAAATTTTAATTTATAAGTAATCCTGCCTTTGGGACGTCGCGTGCTCCCAAGACTGTGGGGTTAATGGCGTAAATATTTGATGGTCAGGGGGTACTGTTGGTTTTAACCGACTCGCCGAGAAAAGTAGGTCCTCGAGTGTGTGTGAGGATTAGATACCTCCTGTAGCCAAAACGGCTTGCCTTATTTTTAACCCCGACCCGAAAAGAGGGGTGTGATAAGTTTGACGTGTGTATCTGTCTGTGGCATCGTAGCTCTCAAACAAATTGACCGATTTTGAGCTAGCTTCTTAGCTATGTTTCATCAAAATCAATTCAGCCTTTTTTTATCGGGGTTTTTGAGTTTTCTAAACTTATACTTATATTTTTTGGGTTGTTCCGTACTGGTAACACAAAATCTCGACCCATATCGTGATTTTCTTAACTGGACCCCTTTCCTATTACTTCTTCGCCCCAGGTCATTTTTTTAAATTTTGTATTCTTAAGTCGGCCCATTTTGTGTTATTTGCTATTCTTAACTAGACCCATAGCGAAATTTCCAATAAAAAACACGTTTAGCGTGTACCGTTTGCATATGAAGTATTTTAACCGACTTTGAGGAATAGGAGGTTATGCCGGTATAGTTCCTATGTTTATATTACTTTATGGCTACACAAAATTTTAACCAATGTTATTTTTGTTATTAAATAGGATCGTATATTTTTTTTTTAAATGTCTTTGAGACAATACTTTTCAACGCTAAGAGTGAAAATATGTATAAAAATTATACTTATGATAAAAAAAGTGTACCTATTTTAGATACAGTAATGATATTAAATAAAACAAAAAAATAGTCATAGTCAAATATAATTAATATATATATATATATATATTCAAAAATCAACGTAAGTAAGACAGATATATGTATGGAAATAATCTAAAAATAGGTAGTCATAAGAACTACATGTGTAAACTTCTGTACTCTTTATTTTTATTAAATTGGCATGTTTATGCTATCCATACTTTAACAGTACTTTTTGAGTTGGGTCCAGTTAAGAATAGCATTTGAGTTCAGTTAAGAAAATAATTTCATATTTTTGGTGAGGCCAGTTAGGAATACGCATTAGGGGCGAGTTAAGAATGGGTCCAGTTTTTGTGTGACCAGTACGGAACAACCCATTTTTTTAAGTTAGATTCGTATGAACATCTTTAGTTAAGTATACGAATCTAACCACATTAGGCTTTTTTATGAGTCAAATTCTCGATCATATAATTATTATAGGTTTAAAAACTAAAATTATACGAATACGTTTCCGTCTTTTGACGATTTCAAAATACGTAAGCGGAACACGGTCCGTCACTATTTTCATAGAAATATCCAACTGCGTCACTCATGATCCGAAATATGAAGAATTTCATTTTATAACATTACCTCTTTCTGAACAGTCGATTAAAAACTATCTAATTAACCGACTTCATATACATATCAGTATATTTAATTTTTTTATGTATGAGCACGAATTACTCAGTCATTCGTGAACCAATTTTTATGTTTCTTAAATTTATGTATAGAGAAAGCTCCCGAGTTTGTCCCATAATTATTTTAGAAACATTGCTTTATTACTTTTTGAATAATCGCTAAAAGTAAAAATATTTTCATTGTATTCCTGAGTGAGGGCGTCAGATTATAGAATCGCAGAGTTCCACTGACACGTTTTTCTTTGCAAAAGTGTCAAATGTTGAGGTTTTTCGTATAAACATCTGCACATTTTCTAATCTGCGACGACGAAGCATTTGACATTCAGTGACAAATGTCATTCTTGAAAAAAAAAACGATCGGGTGAATAGAGGTCTTTTAAAAAGTTTACAATCGTGAGAGATTTATTGAGCTTGAAAAGTAAAACCTACTTACTCCTCATCCAATGTGTATAAGGAGAAAATACAGTTACTTCAACGCTTGAGCGCCTTGTTTAATTATTATCCTTGCATATATGTATTACAAGTAAACGAAATAACGTACTTTGAAACCGGTTGTTTCAGTTTTTTAAACTTAAAAATTATTTTAGTAAAACAGTTAAATATTAAACAGTAAAATTTTAAACCTCCATAACATCTTAATAAGGTAGAACCGAGCCAACTATTTAAGGAGAACTTCAAACTTCGACATTTGTAACGTTAGTCAGACCCCGTGGCAGTAATTTGCCGGCCAGTAGGGGCGGCATAAATCATTTTATATGGGCGTAAGCGTTTAATGCACCCCCAATTACGGGGGGGGGGGGGGGTGCTTAATACCCATATTGGGGGCTTAAAGGCTCAGGGTACAGATTGGGTGTCGGGGACCTAATACCTGCAGTTCTTGGCAGGTACGTGACAGTTGGCTTTTGTCTGTTACGACCAGTGATCTTAATAGATCGTCAAAGTTAAAATAAATTAAATACCTACTTTAATATATTTTATTTATTTTTTCGAAAATAGGCTTGCGCTTGACCGTCACGGCAACTCACCTGGTGGTAAGCGACAATTACGGTTTAGATCTACGATGGAGCGCGCTTGACTAGAAGAAATATATTCACTCATTCACTCAACTGTCTTCTAGATCATTTGAAAATGAAAAAACTGAAAGTTTTATTTGAGTATATGTCAGTTGTCAGTTACATGATATGACAGCTTGGCTGACATACGTGTTTATTTTTTCTTTTCGTTCGAGTTGGTCATGGACTCAGGATGTTGGACACACGTCCAATTTATTATTATTTTAAGCTATTGCATAGCTTCTATCACGGGCCTTGAGCGTGGAGACCGAATCCAGAAATTCCGTAACGAAAATAACCTAACACACCGCGCGTAAATCTATTATGCAATAGCTTTACCGCGGCAGTCTCCGAGTGCCACACGTCTTTTTTTATTTTGATATGTACCAGTGTCGGTGGAAGACCAGCGCTGATTGTTTACATAGTAGGGGCCGGATGGCTAAAAATAATAAGTAAAATCTGTATGTACTTATTGTATTTGTAATATTTGTTTTTTTTCTATGTATGTTTTTTGGCACGTTAAAATCTATGTCTATGTCTTGACTATATCTAAAATTACGCCTATTTTGAGGCGACATTGAGAAGCGCGGTCTACGATGAATCGTCTTGCTGTGACCTACTTATTCACAATATAAAAAAAAAACTTAGATAATATTTTTGGAATGGCTCGGTCATACGTAAACTAGCTGCAGGATTTAATTTATTGATGACATTTTTTCCAGTTATTTTGCTTTAAAACCAAACTATCCGATATTGATGAATTTTCTATGGAACCAATCTTATGCTTGTAAATAAAAAAATAAAAAAAAACCCTAATCGGTTTTTAAATAGGTAAGTGATTTATGAGGTAACCATTTTAATAAAACCGGCAAGTGCGAGTCGGACTCGCGCACGAAGGGTTCCGTACTATTATCTAGAAAAACGGCAAAAAAAAAACATTACTGTTGTATGGGAACCCCCTTAAATATTAATTTTATTTTAATTTAATTATTTATTTTTAAATAGAATAATATAACTCAATATTCTGTGAGTATTTCAAGTGTCTACCTGTTGCCGTTATCAATATCGATATAAAACGAGCAAAAAAATCATGTTTGTTGTATGGGAGAATAATATAATTCAACATTCTGTGAATATTTCAAGCGTCTACCTGTTGCCGTTATCGATATCGAGTAAAAACAAGCAAAAAAAAAACACGTTTGTTGTATGGGAGCCCCTTAAATATTTATTTTACTCTGTTTTTTAGTATGTGTTGTTATAGCGGCAACAGAAATACATCATCTGTGAAAATTTCAACTCTCTAACTACGGTTCATGAGATACAGCCTGGTGACGGACGGACGGACGGACGGACGGACGGACGGACAGACAACGAAGTCTCAGTAAAAGGGTCCCGTTTTTACCTTTTGGGTACGGAACCCTAAAAATAGAACCGAATCGATAATCTCCTTTTTTGAAGTCTGTTAGAAACTGGGACTGGGAAGAAAAATCTAAAATGCCTATTTCAAAATTAAGCCTATTAAATAATTCCCACGCATAATTAACTACTTATAATAGACAATATTTCATGTAAATCACAAAAACATATTTTGCTCCTTTAACTTGAACATTCCTCAAACAATTTTAGACTTTATCATTTCAATTTTAAAGTTGTTTTTTGTATGTAACCTATCAGATTACAGGTTACTTAAGAATGGCTTATTATTTTAGACTTTAGGTCTTTGAATTAAAGTTCATTTTTTAAGAGGTTCAAGAGGTTATTTAAGAGGGATGGTTAAAAATAATCTGTAAGTAAGTGGGCGTTATAGGAAATCGTTAGTCATGTCGAAAACACGTGAAAGTTAGAGAAAAGGGGAGATTGGGGTACTTGTCAGTAGATATAGTGAACTTAAGAGCATCGTTGAGTGCCCATTTTTCGTTAATACATCGCATGTTTTTCCATAAAACAGAAGAAAATTTATTTCTACCCATAAACAATATCCTGTTTTTTTTCTTTATGTAAATGAAATATTGACGACTTATTTTTTTTTTTTCATCATTGAACAAAAACTATGTATTGATGAACGAGGTTAATTGTTTGCATAGCCATTATTATAAAGTGTTTTGTTATTGTTTCGTATAAATTTTGATAAGTCTATTATTTTAATAATACTAAAATAATCCATAATTTTGTTTCAGGTAAGTAAGCAGAAAACACTGTAGCAACTTCTTACTAAAATAGTAAGTCATAATTAATTTACATTATCACTCATTATTTTATTTTGTAACGTACAATTTATTAGTTAAAAATAATAACTATACAGTAATAATTTATACATATACAGAAACTATAATTTGTATTTTGGAATTAAAAATACAATAAATTCAGAAAATTAACACCTTAACATCAAGAGCAACTGTCATCTCCTTAAATCAGGTATGTCTTATCAAATCACCGTCGCAACGGCGTAAACAATTTCAAACCTTATCTTTATGTACATAACACACAACTTCGTAAAACTTTGTAATCAGAATCATCAGTGTCGTCCATTTAATTTCAATTCTTATCTCTTTGTTATAGGGTTCATATTTGCTTATTCCTTTTTTTTCGCTACATTTTGTTTTGTGGTTTCGCCTGTATTCAGCGCAGTCATTTGACTCAACACCTCGATTTCAGTTTTTATTTGTTTTGGTACGTTTGTGCAAAGATGTTGGAAGGATTGGATGCGGTATTGTTTCGTTTTAACACGAATAAATCCCATAAACGCTTTTTTTTGTTTCAAGTCTGGAGTGTATATATATATATATATATATATATATATATATATATATATATAATAATAATAATATAATAACTTAAAGCTAATAGCTTAAAGCATAGAATGATATTGTTAGTATATTATTTCAACCATTTTGTGTTTAGATAGGAGTTTGTTTTATATTAGATGTAAGTTAGACTGTTATAGTTTGTTTTTATTAAAAAACTAATATATAGAGGGCTTTACCGAAAAAGGTTACTTAACTTTAATCAACGTCTAAGTTCTCTGTCTTCTCTCCGCTAGTTTCATTACGTGTCAGCTAGAAGTTTATATAAAAATAGGTGAAGCAAAAAGGCAGACGGCTCGCCTGATAGTAAGCGACAACCGTCGCCTATGGATAACTGCAACATTAGTGGCATCGCTGTTGCTTTGCTAACCCGGAAAGGTGCTTGTAAACACCCTTTTTAAAACGCTCTTTGTTGAAGCTCGGCGGGAAAACCTTCCGAGGAAGGACAATCCACATTTTGCTTGTTCGCGGACAAGCAAAATGACAAAATATGTTAAGCATTGCTTAAAGTTAAGTAACGTTTTTCGGTAAGGCAGTATAATCTCAGCAAAGTAGGGCGACTTACTTAAAATTCTTACGTTGTTACAACCAAGTAGACCACGCTTGTTAGTAGTTTAATACATGATCGCTAGATGGCGCGAGAAAGAAAAGACGACGACAGACACCCATCCACATAATATATACTAATAACATAATTCTTTCAATCTTATTGTTTTCCTACATATTTTATTAACCGGAAGCGAGGTCGTGTCTAATAATAATGCTAGCCTGCCGCAATTTGTGACGTAAGTCTAGAGCTAAATATAGTTTTAATGCCATTATAGTAATTAATTTGAATTAAGAGTAAAAAAGCAGACGAAGAAGCACCACGCGTAAAAGAACTACGCGATGCTTCTTGGTGAAAAAAAAATTAAAAGTGTAAAAGTACCACCTCCATTCGAGCGTTTATTATACTCGGCAAGTGTTTGAAGACACACGCCCTACCTTAAGGGTGCGCAATTCCGGCGATACCATCGAACCGCGCCCTTAAATTATTCAAATAAAATCCCGCAACGATATCTCTGATTGTAAATTTTCGGTGTACAGATGTTCTTGTACACTTGTGGCCGAGAAATTGAACGCTCTGAATTTTTTTTCTACCTCCTTTTTTTGTTGACAAAGCGTTGAGTTACAGCCGTGTTATGTGGGATTTATCCAGTATAATAAATATATCCAGCATAATTATTATAGTTTGAAAAACTAGAACAAGATGTTGTTTTGTCTATGGATGGATATCAAACGGATGCTTTGAAAAAATCGGTGACTAATATATTTTCTAAAAAATATTTTTAACTAATCTTATCCTGATTACCACAAACAACAAAAAACAGTCAAATTGATAAAGCTCTCCTCAGGTGATGAGCTTACATGCAACAATGAGGGCTTTAAAAAATAATTTTGAAAATTGCCGGTAGATGGCACTAAATATAAAACTCTAAGAAAAGTGCGTTCCAAACGTTACACTATATTATTAAAATACATTTTTATTCTATTAATACATGTAAAAAAAATAATTATTGAAAACTTCTGTCTTCAAAAATTTATTAAATTAAATCAATTTTTTTAAATCATTTATAATATCGTAATACGTGCAATTTATTCGTTTGACAACATATTAGAATAGATGTTTTCGAACACAGTCAATACAAGTTGTTCGACTTGACATTGAGACGCTTGAAGCGCGACCCAGTGAACACAGAGAAGTAAGCTTTTTTAAAGCCCCTCATTGGTTTTTATTTTTACAGGTAGACTAGCTGTGCCACGCGATTTCACCCCCGTAGTAATGAAAAGCGATGATGACGGTGAACAGTGATGATGATCTATAAAATTTTGCCTATATCCGTCTCCAGGTTCACAGCTATCAGCGTTTCAGTATTTTGGTTCTTATAACAAAATATCTGGAAACAATATGTCGTCCAAGAAAACGAATTGCGGATTTTGAAGTCGGTTTTTTTAGGTTTTCAAACGATTACTTGTATAATATAGTAAGGATAATCATGAAAAATTACCTAATAATTGGATATTATCCAAGCGTGCCATATCGCTCGGCGCGCACTACACCCGGCCACAAGACAAAAGGGCGTGTTGTCTCGACATCACCTGTTTTGTGTTCCGCTATAATAACATACATTATCTCCGTATATTTTATCCGGAATTCCGGATATACGGTTACGGAAGACGTTGCGGAATTACGGTGCGCCTGAGTTACGGACTGGTTCGCTTTTCACTGTTCTTGTTTGCAACTTGTTTAACTACTTTACGACTAAATATAAGCATGTGAACCTAATAATTTGTAATTTTTTAGGGTTCCGTAGTGACTACGAGAAACCCTTATAAAGCTACGTGTCCGTCTGTCTGCCCGTATGTCACGGCCATTTTAGATAGAGACTATTAGCACTATATTATAAATTAAATTTGGCAGCTAAATGTATTCCGTGAACCGCTACAAAATGTTGTAGTAAAATTTTTAAAAAAGGTGAAAAATAGGGATGGCACTCCATAGCAATTTTTTTTGCAAATCCACAACATCGTGTGTGATATCGTTGAATAGTTTTTTTTTAAATGAGACTGAGGTTTCATTTCTTTTTTTTCTTTTCAGATGTGTTATGTTCTATAAAGCCTGCCAAAGTCGTCAAAGTTGTGTCATCATTACCGTGCCTTTCTAAACTATTAGACCTAGAAATTCATGACTAATCATAGACCACATTAAAAACTTTGAAAATTACTATGAACATTCTGTGATTACAAATTTTCGAGATAATAGCAATGAAATATATATAAAACACATAAGTCATCATGGTACAGAGATCATTGACCTTTTTACAAACCGGTTACTTTAGAAACAATACTCGTAAATCTTTTAGATTATATCGTCGGAACCCTATCATATGCGTGTATCGACACGGTCTTGACTACTTATTATCGTAGATAGGCTTCCCCGAACTGCAAGGAATCATAACTTGAACGTAAATTTTGATATTATTATTGAGGAAGGTTTATTGCTCGCAGAGCCACTATATTAGTGTGCATGTGATTTATGTAAAGCGTACACAACAAGCGTAGATATACGTGTGGTCAATCAAGTGAGTTAGCATTGCCTTGTGTCTGACGATCAGATATAGTTACATTCTGCAGCTCTAACGAGGTAGCGCCACAGAGTACATAGGTATTATAGACTAAAGCTACCTACAATGGTATACATAAATATCCTGTTGAAATTAAATTTAAAAAAAAATAAGCATCTTGATAAAAAATAAACGAGTGTAGCCACAGAAGTTCTCTGCTGGATGTACTCGTAGGCCTAGGGAGGGCATGGACCATGAATTTCCAAAAAGCCGCGCGGTTGTTGCGACTTGCATCCAATGTCTTCCTGCCACTTGTATGAAGTCGTCTGTCCACCTTGTGGCTGGTCTCCCTACGCTGGCGCTTGCTCGAGAACTTTTCAGCCTCATCGGCCATAAGTTGTACGTGCTATGTGCCCTGCTCACTGCCACTTCAACTTGCTACTTCTGTTCTATGTCAGTAACTTCCATTGTTCTCATACTCATTATCTCAGTCACAAGAAGTCCACTGCTGGGCATAGGCCTCCCCCATAGATTTCCAAAAAGAGCAGTTGAAAGCGGCTTGTATCCAGTGTCTTCTTGCTGCTTGTATCACTTGTATGATCTGTCCACCTAGTGGCTGGTCTTCCTACGCTGCGCTTGCGTGGTCTCCACTCGAGAACATTTTTGGCCCAATCCCATCGGCCAATTTAATCCTAATTATAAATTAATTTGATAAGTCTGTATTAATTGTTCAGGAAGGGTAGCCTTCCTGAACAATTAATACGGAACTAAATTCCATAAACGTACAATAGATTCGTAGCCCTCTAACCTTTATCTTATGAAATGATAATAACATAGGATCGTTGTCCGTTGCGTAGGTAGTAATTATCCGGGAGTGTCCTCCTCTGGGAGGATCCGCTAATTCCGTCTAATTCGGAACGCAATCACGTTACCTACTGTTGTAACTCGATCGTACTTTATGGATTAGTGTTGCCAGTCGTCAGCATTTAACGAGACATGTTTTTAGGCTTCCATATACTAAGGGTCCGGGACAGACACCGTAGCCTCACAAATAGGCTTCAGTATTAAGGATACGGGATAATTCGTTTACTTGGATGACATTTATTCAGTTATTTTGTTATAAAAACCAAAGTACTGAACCAATTTTGATAGATTTTGTATGGGTACCAAACAAAAAATAATAACATAAACGATTCAACAGCAAACTTGGCGAAGTAGTCGCTGAACAAACCTAAAAAACAGTCAAGAAGGATCTTTTTGGGAGTCAGTTAAATATTGGTACTTAAAAAACATAGATTCACGGATCGCCGATTTATAAACCAGCAGCGCAAAACACCAATACTTTCATTTAAACAGCAATTTTCTTAGATTTTGTATATAAAAAAAGTCGCGGGAAAGCAAAAACTTATACCTAGATACTAAACTAAAATACAAACCTACATGTCAATATTACGCATAATATATTCTGTAAGCGTAATATTACAGGAAATAAATCACATGTAACTGCGTTATTAGACGCGGGGGTAACGGAGTACCGCACGGGACTGGCTCAAGGTTGCCCTCTTTCCCCTTAACTATTCACTAAGTATATACATAGAGAATATGTTACGGGAACGCTTACGGTTATGTGCGGGATGGTGGGACAAATGTTTTTTATTATCACCTGTTTATCTCGGTAGTGGTGCATGAACCGATAAAATAACTCAGTAACATAATTGACGTCAATCAAACAAGTATCTTTATTAAAAGAAAAACAAAATACCCGACTGTAGAAAAGAGGTTTTTGCAGTTTATCTTACGATTTCGTTACGCTTGATACGCGGTTGAGTATATGTTTTTTGTGAGAAAGTATGTGTAATATCGCTGTAAAATATTATAAATGCATACCTATTCTTTAAAATTATTTTATAAAATCTATTATTTATTGTGAAAAAGTTCGTTGGAGGTTACGAAAAAACGATTTTTTGCGAGAAATGATATTATTACAAAATTTTAGTTTAGGATGTAGGCGCTGATATAAAAACATACATACACTCGATAAACATAACCCTATTTCTTACGCAGTCGGATAAAAACAGCACAACACTTAATGATACTCATACTTACGTTCAATAATTATTTTTTTGTCTATGATTTAACAAAACCCAGCTACCTAGCTCAAAGTTCTCGTTTTTTTTTGTATTATAAAAATAGATAAATATGTATGACTGTATTTTGATTTAAAACATACCATAGTGTACGTATTTAAAGGAAAATGCTTCTTCAAACATTACTCCTTCCGCAGCAGCAATAAAAATCCGTGTAAAACTAAACAAAGCGCAGTTAATCCAGATCTTGCTAATTAAAAGCCAGAGCACGACGCCTGTTTTACATACGATCGATATAACTCTAACCTAGGACAGTTTCACCACCATCAGCCGGACGATTTTGGAACCTATGACTACACGAGTGAGGGATTAAAAAAAACACGTAATTCTTAAGTTGTTTACTAGGCGGTGCGTCGATCGTTCATCATATAACGCGGTCTACGATGAAGCGCGCCTAGAAGGAATCGTCCCACACGCCATCAATGATGTATTATATCTAGATAGGTTTTCCCCGGCTCTGCGTGGCAAGCCTGAAGTAAGGTAATTGCCGGACTTGTCTTCAGTTGCGACACGTCGGGTAACGCTGGTAGAAGCTTTGAGTCGTGACTTATGAACAATGACAATGCTATCCTGTGTGTTTAAAAAGTGCACCAAGATAAATAAGGCCAAGCTACTAAAAGACCTAAGGATGTGTCTTATCCTCGTACGAGTAAGTAATGAGAACTGAGATTTGCCATGCTTTTATTGCATATTGAATGAGTATAACCAAATCTTATTGCTCGCCATATAATCCACCAGATCCTGTAGGGCTATTCACAACTTGTCGGATTCTGTTTCGGGTTGGAAAACTATATCTCCATCTCTGTCATGTGTATACAGACTGACAGAGATGGACATATAGTTTCCAACTCGAATAAATCTCCATCCTTGTCATGTCCATACAGAATGACAGAGATGGAGATATAGTTTCCGACCCGATTCCGAATGATTGTAAATAGGGGTACCGATCGGTCAAAATATATTTAACTTTATTTGGAATGATAGATTACGATTCTAGTTGAATGTAACTTAGAAATCTGAACAACTAAACACGGTCAACCTGTATGCAGACGAAAATACCTTTACCAGTCCTAATTAAAACTTCGAGAGCATTCCTAAAATTCGATACTATCAATGAGAATGGCAAATATATTCACTCGCGATTGCGATAGGTTTCTTCTAGGCAAGCGCGAGGTGAGTTGACGGTCAAGCGCAAGCCTATTTTCAGTTGCTTCAGTTTTTTTAACTGTAATGATTATTTTATTCGATAATTATAGTTAAAAAAACTGAAGCAACCGAATTCTCATGGATGCCATTGTCAGAACTGGACTAATGGGACCTGACTGAAATGGGACCACACGGGAAGCACCAGCTTTCAAATAAAAAAGAATCATCAAAATCGGTTCACCCAGTCGAAAGTTCTGAGGTAACAAACATAAAAAAATAAAACAATTACAGTCGAATTGAGAACCTCCTCCTTTTTTGAAGTCGGTCGAAAAATGAAATTTTACCAAAGTTAAAAGCTCAACTCCCAAGTAGCAAAAGGTTATCTAAACTGGTCATACAAGATATCTTGAAGACAAAACGGGCATTGTCTCAACTTCTCTTGCTCAAGCCCTTAAGATATCTACTAGATATGCCTCAAGACATAGTTTAGTAAAAGTGGGCACAGGTTTTCAGACAAAGTTAAGGGGGACTTAAGAATACTTTGGAAGATAAAGTTAAGCTATAGTTAAGAATAGAGGTATTAAAATGTTCTACAAGTTTTCTTTAAGATATCTTGTAGATTAAATTAAAACTGAATTTAAGCTTTAAAGAAGTTTTTAAGTTATCTTTAATTCAAGCTTAGGGTACCAAAATAGATTTAAAAAATCTCACATAAGAAATAATTTAGTCTTAGTTTACTTTATGAAGTAAATTTTCACACAAATAATGGAGTATTAGTGAAATAGATTATGAAAATAATGGCGACGAATTTGATAACTATTTATGTACATCTAGAAATGCGTATTCATCTTTTTGTATACCCAGAAACATAAAACGCATGTTAGTTTCTCGTTGGAAATGACAAGATAATTGTCTAAAAATAACGGGCCTCATAAATAACTAAGAAAAAAATAAAAAAACGCCATAATTAATATTGAAAATATGAAATTTTATGCAGTATGACACAATGATTGAATTTTGTTTATATTGTTGCTTACTATTACAATTAAAAACTGTTAAAAATGAATTCTAGGTGAATATAAGGAAATTAGAGGTATTAAGATATCATAGCTGATGATGATAATGATATTTCCATTTTCATAATAGGATACAAAATGGCGTTAAATGTAATTTGTCTAGCTGAAGTACAAGTTTAATCAACATTGCCTTAAATAGAAATAGTTAAGGTAAAGTAAAATCAATTCTGTATTATTGTACCTATAGTTAAGGAAAACTATCCTTAACTTAGTCTAAAATAGATCTAATGAAATACGAGTTAATTCTTTTTGTATTTATGATTCCTTAAGTTACATTTAACTAATACTATCTTGTCTATCTTATCATCAATAAATCATTACTTAAGTATACTGTTACGGGCATAAGAACGGATGAGCTTAAACAATAAAAAAGAACATTTTTTTGGAAATAACTGAGCTCCACATGGAAATAAAATTTTACGTTTTGAGTGAAATAGTACCTATGCCTAACATGCCGTTTATCATTATAAAAGTGAAAAAACTGTCAGTCATAAAAAATGTTATTTTCGTAACTTCTAACAAACGTAATATATGTGTAAGATATAGTACATAAAACTTCGGTATAGATTTCTCGAACAGTAATAATCAATTACATTTGAAACAAAAATACAATAAATTTTCTCGCTATATTGATAAATGTTGTTTGCATTGATAATCCGCAATGGCGCTAGTTTCTGAGGGTTGCAAATATTAATGTGAGAGAGTTACTGTCAGCGTGGGTAACTTTACACACACTTTTTCATATTTTTTACGATATTAGAGTATTAATGTATGAGTCTAATAATAGTTTACTTATTTAAACGCGTTCTTTCGTGGTCAATTTTAAAGTAAAGAAGTAACAAGTCCAATAGTATAGAAAATATTTAAGAAAATCGCGTTTAAATGGCTTGTCAAAGTTAAACCCGAATGTGGGTAAAATTGACTTCCGTTCATTTCGATAGCGGAAAATCTTCATAAACGGTCATTTACGTAATTTAGGTTGGATTTATTTTACTCATGTTCATTTTATGGGAAATGCCTTTTAAAAACTTTGAGCTACAAGCGAACGGAAAAAATAAAATAGTTTAATTGCATTTTTTTACTAATAAAATAATTTCTTAAAAATCAAATAAAGCCAAAAAATTCTACATTCATTTGAGTGTTGAATGACCTCATTATCAAATATAAGTTCTAAGATAAATAGTGAGTAATATCAAATTTAAAATAGATTCACCCCATTCTATGAACTGCATATATACTTACCTATTGTTTTCTTTATGTTTCTTGAGTTCTCTTTTGTTTGGTGTTTAGAAGACTAGTTTTCGGGTATGTACTAACTAAAATCAATTTTAAAAATCGGTCAAGTGCATGTCGGGCCTAGCGCAATGTACGGTTTCGTAGTTCCATATCACAATTTATGTCTATGTCAATATTATGCGAACTTAAAATAGGGTTATTTGATACTTACTAAGAATATTCTAGTTAAGCTAAGTTGATAGACTCGTTATTACTCTATACTCGTTAACTTGTAAAACCTACTTACTTGTGATATTTTCCTTACGATTTCGTTAGGGAAATTAATTGCTGGATTTTTTCAGCATACCTATTCGACAAAAACCATTTAGCTGGTAGAGAGGGAGAGACACTTGACCCTAACAAAAATTATCATTTTAAAGCATAATATTTTGCCAAAAGAGACGAAGACAAATATGGAATACTAAATTGAATTTTAATATATTTTTGAATTACCTATCCAATTACAGCCAACACTAAGGGGTAAACGAGAAAAAATCATCCCTACTTTACGTGTAAAGGAATTACAAGGGTACCTCCCTTGTAATTACTCTATTAGAAAGTGTTTTCAAGATACATTTTAATTACGCCGATAAAGTAGTAAAATTTATTTTAGCACTTGATAACGAGGCCATAGAAATGTAGAAAGTGCTAAAGTGAAGAAAAAAAAAAAAAAGACGTGTAGCACTCGGAGACTGCCGCGGTAAAGCTATTGCACAATAGCTTTACGCGCGGTGTGTTAGTTTATTTTCGTTACGGAATTTCTGGATTCGGTCTCCACGCTCAAGGCCCGCGATAGAAGCTATGCAATAGCTTAAAAGTATATCGCCCTATCCGTGGAAAAGAGCCACAGTGGCCGTTAGGGTTTTTTGTTTTTATTGCATTTTTAGGATCTTACAATGCATATGCATCTATTCACATTCACAGAAATTGAAAATTTCCTTTATTTGATTAAAAAAATACTTTTTTTTTTTTTCAAAGAGCCACATTAAAATATTGTACGACGAAAAGAGCCACTAACGCCACCGTGGCCGATTTTTCCCGTCAAAAACGGCCACTATCGCCTATGCGCCCCTATTCCACGGTAAAATTGCCGCGGGACAGCCGGCAGACGGGGTCGTAAGCGCATCGCCGTCTTTCTTCGGCGGATTTATTGAATGTACGGATGTATGAAGCGTTGTTTCACTCGAAAATTTTAATAAGAAATTGATGAAAAAGGAACTATGTATTCTTATTCTTTATTTTATTCTATTTTATAATGTAGCCAAACTGTCTAAGCACCTAAATTGCTTAGCAATAAATAGCAGTTAGTGTTCCGTACCTTTTCATATTATCATTTAAATTACATTTTAAAATACAATTTATATGCTCTTCACTGGTCTGGGGTAATTTATTCAGCAGGGGAAGAAGCGAACTTCGAAATAATTCACATTATTATTGCATTATTAGGTGTATAATTAACTGAAACTCCATTGTCAATGTTACCCACAATTAAAGAAAATACGTTGACTTTTTTGTTTACAACCTTTTTACGTAGTAAAACTAAATAAGACCAAGAAATATTGTTTAAAACGGTAAGATAGGTCAAGGTTTTATCGATATTAAATAAAACTAAATCCGAAATCTTGGACATACATTTTTTTGTCACAAATTATTGTGTTTAGAAAATGGTGGAAAACTTTTAAAACTTCCATCACATATGTCAAATTTATGCATAAATTAACATTTATAATGTTTAGCGACTACAACTCACGCATTCATCAATCAATTTAATTACTCATCTTATTTATCTATATTTATATTGATATTTATATTAATATCATTTTCCAAATTTGCAAAATATTGTACTATACTGGCAAAGACTTACAAGACTCATAATGCGATACAAAATATTGTTCCAAAAACTTAACACCAAAATCAGGTGTTTGCTAATGACAGGTCACAAACGTCATTTAATCTTAAACGTCATCTCATCGCAATCACTTCTCAATTCTCAATTCTTACGGTGCCAAGATGGTGAACTGTGTTAAACAATCTTGTAAAAATTACAAACTTCTTTAAAAAACTATGGAAAACATTATCACCTTCCATCTCTAAGTAGCAAAAATATATTTCTAACAGTATAAAAAAGCGAAATGAAACAAGTTTTTACGTATTTGTAGCGTATGTTCGTGTCACACCTATGACCACGGATGCTCCAGTGTTTGAAAAATCGGGTCTTAAATTATGTGAAATATACGCGATGAAATTGTTGAAATTTATTTCATTTCAATAAATAACATTCGCGAATATTAGTATAAAAAGCATAGATGCATTTCATTTCATAAATTGATTTTATTATTTATACAAATTACTGCAAAGAATTAGAGAAGGGTCGATGTAATATAAGTTATCGATAACAATTATTATTTTTACGGACTTCAAAAACGAGATTATCAGTTAGCTTATATATTTCTTATATGTTACCCGCATGATTTCGTCATTTAAATTGATTTAAAATTCCTTTCAAATCTCAAAATCGGTCAGTAGTTTGGTTTTTAAAACAAAATTGCGAATTTTCAAGTCGGTTATTCTAGTTTTGTAACCTATAATAATTATGATATGTGAATCATCATCATCATCTCAGTCATAAGAAGTCCACTGCTGGACATAGGCCTCCCCCATGGATTTCTATAAAAGCCGATTGGAAGCGGCTTGCATCCAGCATCTTCCTGCCACTTGTATAAGTTCATCTGTCCATTTCGTGGCTGGTCTTCCTACGCTACGCTTGCCGGGGCGTGGTGTCCACTCGAGAACTTTTCAGCCCCATTGGCCATCAGTTCTACGTTCACTGCCACTTCAACTTGCTAATCAGCTGTGCTATGTCGGTGACCTTTGTACGTGAAACATGGTATTTGATTTTACGATAAATGTTTATTTTTTTTTATTCTCATACTAACACAGCACCATGCTAACTACTCTGTTTAGATTTTCTAGTTGATGCTGTACAAGCAGAACATTGGGCAGATATAGTAAGGCGAAGTCAAAATGATCCTTGGTGGAAACCGAATTCTCGCTTAACAATTTGTTCAGTGAATTTCCACAATAAATGTAAATACATAACAAAAACAGGGCGTTGAAAACAAACGTTGAAGACAAAAACTTTGAATTATAAAATCATGACAATAGTAACATTTATTCAAATTTAAATTTATAGTCCCATAGAGAAGTTGGAATCACAGAATGTTCAAAATAATTTTCATTGAAAGTATTTAATATGGTCTACTATTATGGTTAATAATGAATTTTTAGGTCTTAGTTGAGAAATGTAGGGGGGGGGGGGGACACAACTTTTTAACTTTAGCGAGCTATATATCGCACATATCACATCATCTAAGACACGATAGGGTGGGGGTTAAAAAAATGATCCAGTCTTTATTGTATATATGAAAAACCCAATCTCTATTTTAAATTTTTTTGAAAATTTTACTACGGCATTTTGTAGCGGCTCACAAAACACAATTATAAAATGTATAAAAATTTGTTTTTATAGGGTTAATAGTCTCCGAGTAAAATGACTGACATACGGACAGACAGACAGACGGACATGACGGAATTATAAGGGTTCCCCGTAGTTACTACGGAATCCTAATAAAACGACGTTTCTTGAAACATTCCAAAAAAAATCAAAAGAAAAAATTGGTACCTATAATTACTTATCGATATCGATACTTTAATACCTCTTGGTCTATCTCTGGCTTAATGTCATTAGGTTTTTTATTTATTTACTTCAGTATTGCCAGTATATGTTTTCTCAATTTCCCTGTATCATTTGTATTTACCTATACTATATTGTTTGTAAATAGGTGTGAAAATTTATTTATTCAGTAGAATTTAATCAAATTAATTTGGTGGTTTGTCAAATTGGTTTGGTGACATTACTGGTGCTACGAATTAACCATTGACATACTTATCTAAGTATTGTGATAAATCCATTAGATTTCGAGAGGCAGTAATGTGTTAATGAATACGGAGGACAAAAAATAGTGCTACATTAACCACAATGTAGGAACTCTGCTATAGTAAAATAAACATTTGCTGTTTTATCCTAATTTCAAAAATGAAGTTCCGAATGAAATAGCTGGGCGTGGACCGTTGCACTCCAACAAAAAAAACCGTAATATATGTTTACCTGACTGTCAACTGATGCGACAGCAAAAAGAACCTTCGTGATCTTAACCTACATTATGTACACATTTATCACGCACACACACACACACGTACACACACGCATACGTATGTTTCGCCGTAGCATAAAAATATAGTCTTTCCAGCCACAAGTACTTTGACTCTTATTCTTCTCAACAGATCGTGCAACTCAAAGTCCGTGTTAAGGCCGGCTTAAAGTTTACTAAAATACAATATGACATATCAGAGTCAAATTGAAATGAAATGAAGTTTATTTGAAAAAATAACTGCGAATGACTTCTACTGAGCTACTGAGTTATTTTTTTATGAATGAGGTATTAGTCGATTCATTGCCGTTGTGACATCAGTTATATGACGTCACAATTTGTAAATTGCATGTATAAACTTATTTAATAAATACTATCATCATGAACTGTATTTTTTATTTACAAAATAAAAATACATTAGATTCTTTTATAAAGTGATGAAAGTGGCGCCGCTGCCTGTTTCGCTCGCACGCGGCACCTTATACCTAAATTTCGGTCGAAATAACAAGTATAATAATTTTATAGTTTAAAAAACTGAAACAACAGACTTCAAAGTTACTATTATTTCAGTTATATGATTGTATGAATCTCCCATGGACCATTCTGACTTTAATCATGATTACCCGATCAAATCGGGAGATATCCTTTTCAAAGGCAACTTTGTAGATAAATTTGGCAAATGGACGTGTATCTACGGTTAAAAATAAATTTATAAAAAAATGAAGTGTCAAATTGAAAAAATAAAATTGGCCCGAATTTAAAAGGCGGTTTGTATGGAGATTATCCTTCTGGGTCCTATGTAATAGGGCGAATTCTGTGTATACTGGCTTTTAGACCATTATGCCAATATTCTCCATTGCCACACGATGTAATCTCCACAAATTTCAATGTCTTAAGGAGCGTTCTCGCATCTTTAGGTACAAGATTTGACTTGTATTTGTTTAAAATCTTCAATAGGGCGTTAATTGTCGTATGTGGTATGTGGTATTACGGAGAATCGCCCACTCTCTTAATTCTTTTCTAAACTCGTAATCATCTTTTGATTTATCAGAAACTGAGTTACTCGATATATCCAAATTGTTAACTGACTCGGAGTTATTAAAAATCGATGTGATGTCATCGCTCGATACAACCGTTGAATTCCGAAAACAATTGTCTTTTATTTCATCATTTATATTTGATAAACTGGGATTAGAAACACTATTTGGTTCGTGTAATTGTAATTTTTTATCACTAATTTCAACACTATCGGGAACATAATCAAAAGTTATATATTTTTGGACGCGCCTACGAAATCCTCCAGATCTTTTAATTTTGCGTATTTTACGACTTCCATTCATTATTTGTAAATTGTGGAACACTATAAAACCTTATGTTTTTTATTTGATTGTTCTTTTGCGTATATATCGTCCTTCTAACCTTTTCTTACTTAAAATTTATTTAGCGTAGAAATAATTGAATTAAGTATTCGTAATTTTACATTGACCGAGACAATTTGGTTGTTGTGACTAAATTCAATCTGAAGTTGGCATCTACAAAAGCATGTTTACTTAATAAAGACTCAGGCTATTCTTTATTAATCAATAAAGTGTTAAGTCGATCTTAAAATAATCAAAGTAGAGTAAAATATGTATTTTCGTATCTATTATAAGAAACACTTCAGACAAAATGGTTTTGTAAATACTTAACTTTGTATTAAAATATTCAAAATTTACTAAAATAGCCCTACAAAAAAAGTATTTTACTTTGAAGATAAAAAAGATTCAGTGAAATAATATTTAAGTAAGTGTTAAGTCGATCTTAAAATAATCAAAGTAGAGTAAAATATGTATTTTCGTATCTATTATAAGATACACTTCAGACAAAATGGTTTTATAATTACTTAACGTTGTATTAAAATATTCAATATTTACTAAAATAGCCCTACAAAAAAAGTGTTTTACCTTGAAGATAAAATAGATTCAGTGAAATAATATTATATTCATTTTTATTTTTGTAAACTCAACTTATAGACATAGTTTAGACCAATTAGATTTGACTACTATCCTTGATTGCTACTTGGGCTGCAGAACTAACAGTTCTATTATGTCTGAGGGCACTCACAATTAATGGATTTAAATTTATAGAAATGGATATGAAACCGAAGGGCACACACAGCTAGTAATTACATGTGCTAGTAATTACAATTACAGCTAGTGACACGACGACGTTTGATACAGTCAAATAGCAAAAAGGATCTTGCAGTTGTGATAGAAAGTGAGCCCCAAGATCGACGCGACGCATGACAAAACGCTGGTAGAGATTGTCTAATCTAAAAATGAACGCCCCTCCACTAAACTTAATTGTTTCAATGTGTGAGGACAAATAATTATTGAACCACTTTATATGTGTGCGCGCGGCGATTCTACTGCAAACTTTGACTCTCTCGCGCACTGATATGTCAACTAATCGGGCGATCAGTTCAGGTGCCTAGCATTGTATGGCGGGGAGAGCGCGCTATGTACGGAATGACACGTCCGTACTGTCGTGCATCGCCGGTGTTGCCGTTAGGTCCGCCTATTTTGTGGCTGCATAACAGGAAAAAGTTGCTAGTTTTGACAATAAATTACTTTCGAAATTCCGCTAGAAGTAGCTAAAATTTCAATAAATATTTGTTTGACTTTATATTATTACTACGCAAATATACTTTAATATTACCTTTAAAGGGATGAAGATTAGTGGATTTAATAATACAATACTTCACAGTGTTGTATTTTTTTTTTATTAAAAACAAAATACACTAATTTTAATGAATACTACAATTAAAAGTCAATTTCAAAGTTTACAATGTCATCTGGAATAACTGTAATCTCTTCGTCAATTATTGATGATGATGTCGATGGCTTTTCTGGTTTTACTTGTTTTACAGTTTTTGTGACTTTAGCTAAAACTTCAGGTGGTAAAACATAATTGTAGCAAGATTTTTTTAATATTTTAAGTTGTTTTCTAATCATAATTATGGAATTAAGTGTTAGTGCGCACAGTCTGTTTCTCAGTTTATTTTTAACTGTGTTCATCACGCTAAAGAGCCTTTCCACTTCCGCGTTAGAGTGAGGAAGGGACAATACTGCAATGGCCAAGTCGGCTATTTCTTGGTATGTATTAATACCTGCTGCGTTCTTGTATTTTAAAACTTGAGACCAGAACTTAACACTGTCTCCTGAAAATTCCCATTCTGTGAAATGAATTATTTTCCATTGTTGAACAATTTGGTCTATCTTGTGGTCGTCGAATCCAAATTCTCTTGATAATCCAACCAGTGCATGAGGATCTTTGATCTGTTTTAATGTGTTTTCTGGACTTAAAAGTGTTACTTTCTCAAGAATCTCATAATTAGAAGGAATTCTGTGTTGAATTTCTTTAACCAATTTGACGTTGAAGTCGATGCACCGTTTCCTGACATTTTCGATGAACTGTGGAGATAATTTGCATTTTCGAACATGAAATTCGAAAAGATGTCCCAAGTGTGCAACAGGATCTAGATGGTCTTCTACTTTGATTGTGAGAAAATCTTTATCTGTTGTGGCGGCGCTTGGTATTATTATTTTAACGCAGATAGATCGTAACAAGGTCATCAGAGTTTCGAACAGTTTGACTGGATCAATATTTTCGCCTTCAAATACCTTTATTCCAATTTGAACATCGTGAAGAATACTTTTCAAAAAGCATAGGTATAGCTGATTACTCTCGTCATTGTACATTTCCCAAAGCAGTCCCGCTGTATAACACTTCTCTCTAGCCAAACCAAAATGTAATTTTAGCTCCTCCCATTGTGCCAATATTCTGACCACAGCAGGCTCTATGGACAACCAACGGGTATCGCAAACCTTTAATATTTTTAATGGGTCGTCCCCGCAATTAATTGTTTGAAACAGCGCTTTATATTCGTCCCGGCGTTTTGGGGAATTGGAAAACCAATTATATGTCTCTCTTATCAAAAATTCTATGTTACGTGGCAGACTGCTTTCAGAGGCATGACTGACTGCCAGTTGCAAAGAGTGGCAGATGCATCTAATGAGGATCAAATTTGGTAAATTATATTCACGCTTTAAAATTTCTATCACACTGTTATTTCGGCCCGTCATTACAGACGCATTGTCGGTGCCGATACCAATCATATTTTGAATTGGTAGACTATGTGAGTCCAAACATTTGACTAAAGATGCGACTATACCTCTCGCATCAGCTTTTTCAATAGGCTCCAGAGACAAAAATGATGACACAACATTATTTGCCTTTAGGCTAAAATATCGTATTACTATACCGATGTATTTTGATACGCTTACATCAGTAGACTCATCTAAAATAATTCCATATTTCTGTGTGCTAATATCTTGAATAAGAGTATCTCTAAAATGAGGTGCCAGTACTTGATTTATGACTTGTGTACATTTAGTTCTATGCATTTTTATTTCTTTAGCCCACTTAGAATCACAAAAAACTTCTTTGCAAAGGTCTGTAAGATGGTCAATGTTCGATATAGAGGTATGCTCAGCAATAAACAAGGCAAGCTGGCCTTCGGCCTTTTGACTGTTATTTGTACCACCAGGTGTAGATATAAACTGAATTTGTTTATTTTTTGAAATTAATTCACATTTCGCTTTATGTTTTTTAGATTCACTGTGTTTACGCAAATCATAAATTTTAGCAGTAATTTCAACGTGACAATACGTACAGAAAGCTTTCATTGGGCTGTTCGCAACCGGCTTTATCCATTGTTTAAATTCTTCATTATTTTCCCATTCGGCTCTATATCTTTGGGTGTAACACTTTTTACTTAGCGGAACGTCCATAATACACACAAGTATTCACTCAAAAAATTAAAGAAAAATATAAAAGAACTGCTCGCGAGAGTTTTCGCTAAACAATGACTATAATATAAAACAATACCATCGTTTCGGCACATATTGACACAAGTAGCATCGACTTTATTTAAAACAAAGTAGCCTCAAACCGATCAGTAATAAAGTACATTTTCATTCGATTAAATCTGAACATTCATAGGGGGATCCCCTGAATGATTATTTATAGGATGGACAAAGATGGAAAAACCCGAATATAAACAGCGATGTCAAGTAGAGTAGAATCGTGATAAGGTGCGGGCCTCGATGGTGTTACCTACAGTTATTGACGATTATCCCATAATTATTAATTTAAAATTATTATATATAAAAAGTAGCCAGAAGTAGCTAGATTCACTTTAGTGGCTAAAACCAAACATTTTTTGGCTAAGGCCGTCGAAAATTCGCTAGATCTAGCCCCAAAGTGGCTAAAACGGCAACGCTGATCGCGTCATTTATGCACTAGTTGGCCAACTGGTCCTGTCGTTCGGGCATGTAGAATTTAAAATTTGTTTGTGTCTAGCTGGCGACTGAACGACCAATGAGGCAGACCAATTTGTGTGTATTGAGTCTATACACCTACTTTGAATGTGAGTGTAAACACAGTGGAGGGGCGTTCATTTTTAGATTAGACAATCTCTACGTATCTGGCCCAACGAATAAGCATTGTCATTAAATGTGAGAATGCTGGTAGCTTGCTGGGTACACTGTAAATTAACCAGTTTACAGTCTACCCAGCAAGAAAGTGGTTTTATCATATATTTTTTTTTATAAATTTTGGCGGAAATATCACACAATTAATGTAATAATATGTGTGTATTATAAGGAGCCATTCATTTATTCCGTAAGACGAATTAGGGGGGGGAGTAATAAATTAATGGTCCCTAATATAAAAAATGTCAACCGAGGTCGCTAATGACCTTAGATGTTAAAAAGCAACCTAAAATAAATAAATATAAATATAAAAAAAATACTTTAGACCTTTATCTGTGTGGTAATATATTTTGCTTTATGTTTAATTAGTTAGTAGTGTTGTTTTGTAGTTAATAAAGTCACTTGCCCGGTACAAAAAATACTTTTCATCCCCCATCTCGGAAAGAGTATTTTTGCTCTTCGATATCTGAGCGCAAAAGCCGTTTTTATCCTCTAGAGGATAAAGTAAATTCAAATTTAGAACATCGTGTGCACTGAGTTTGTGAATTCAAAACATCATTAAACCTATTTACTTCTACCTTCATGGTGCCGAATTTATCATACAACCTTTTTTAATTTGTTAAAGACTCAGACTCGGAACCTTCTCGGTGTACTTTTTTTTTAAATTTGCCTTGCGCGCACCATTTTCTTTTGACGACATATTGTTAAAAATCTTAGTTTAAAAACAAGAAATTAGAAAACAAGTGAAATACTTAAAATGAGTGATTCTAGCGACGAAGAAGTTTATTTGACGCCAACAGAATTGACTGAAATTGTTAATAATGCGCAAATGAGCTTTCTCCCTCAACAATCACGCGAGAAGTATTTGAAACAGTACGATATGTTTAACACGTGGCGACTAGCTAAAGGAACCAAAACTTTCTCCGAAAACGTTTTGCTGGCATATTTTATTGAATTATCCGAGACCAAGAAATCAAGCACTCTAAGGAGTACGTATTCAATGCTAAAAGCAACAATAAAGATGAAAAAAGACATACATATCGACAGGGACATAGACATATTTCATCAAACAATACATGGATATCAAAGGCAATTAAAAAGATCTTACAATTTAATTAAGAAACATAATTTGTAGCTCTCACTTTAATGAATGTGTAACAGGATTTGTTATTATATTTTGTTTGTCAATAATGTTAGATTTACATTTTAGTATTAGTTTAATATTCAAGTCTAATGGTTTAAAATTTCCCTTTTAATTAACTTTATTTCCCACAATGTTCTAACCTACTTTACCTTATCTAGCTAGGCATACATAATTTTAGGATGCGATAGAGCTTTTTAATATGTATTTGAATTGTGTACTTTCCCCTATTGCATTCTGTCGTGTATGTTATTGAATAAAGAATAAATAAAGACACCTATCCTAAATTAGTGGCATTTTTTAAAAGAGTCTCATCTGGTCAACAACCATTATACCTAAGTGTTATTTGTTATACTTAATTTAAAGATTATTCTGTAATACTTACTTAATGTAGTAGTTAATACCTAAACTGAAATAAAAGTATCTTGTGATTGTAAATGTTTTTTTTTTGCATTTAGTCATTTCCTCACTGAGGTGGGATGAAAAGTTACGTGTTGCACTCGAGTGCAAAGATTTTTCACCTCGTGCTCTTTTAATTCCCTCGTTAACGCTCAGGATTCTGATCTCAATTTTAGAGCCCTTCGCTTGCTCGGTCATCAAAATTGAGCACACGGTTAAAAAGCAACTTTGCACTCTTGTATAACAAATAACTATTGCCTGTTGACCACAAAAGAAAATTGCTGTACATATAGGGCCTTACCGAAAAAAACCTGTCTGAAAATCGCTTAGCATCATCCTAGCTAGCCGATGTTTAAACTCTTATGCAGTGGCTAACTTTTTTTCACCGAAAAAACCGATACACATCTGGTTAGACGAATAATACGTAGAAGACGCACAGAGAAACAAAATACATTCGGTCAGTAGAGATTATGGATAGAATAATCGAATAAAGAACGATATCGGAAGGAAATCTTATCAAAGTTATCAATTTAACGTCAGGTACAATGAAATGTCATTGTTATTTGACGTATAACTGTCAATTCCATATCGCGAAAACTGCGAAAACATAACATGAAAATAATTAATTCCCCGTTTCCCAGAGTTTAGGTTTATTTCTTTCAGGTAGAGTTGTATTCATATGAATCACAAGTAATAAGTTGAAGCTTTTTATTCCAAAATGAAGTAAACAAAGAAAAATCGTACTCAAATTCGACATAAGAGGAAAAGTTTTTTTGTGTGAATATCGAGGTTTGTTATGCTGGTTTAGACGAAGTTGAGCGCTGACAAAACACGATGATGATGATAAAATATAGCCTATGTCCTTCTCCAGGTCCTAAAGAATCTCTGAGCCGAATTTCATAATGATTGATCCGGTAGCGGTAACAGACAGACGATAGACAGAACTTTCGCATTTATAATATCAGAGATTTAAAGGGCATTTTTTTTTTTTTTTTTTTTTTTTTTTTTTTTTTTTTTTTCTCTACCTGTCCGGGCGCATAGGCCCGGCCCGCGAGCTAAGGTTTCCTAATATGGTGGTCAAGGATATGACGTGCCAGGGTTTCTTTATTACCTATCAACTATTTATTTATTTTGTTTGTTTACATAGTTTATCTACACTTAATCTTATATACTTTTTCTTACTTCTACTTCCGTTCCTTTCTCTCTACTTATATATCATTTTACATCTTTATTGTTTTTACTATATATTTATTATATTTAGTTACATGGATTTTCTACAACATTTTTACATTTATCTCTATCTTAGCTTCTACTTCCTTCCTATTTCTCAGCTTTATTTCTTGTTACATTATTTATTACTTTTCCATTTTAAGTTTATTTAATTATATGTACTTTGACTGTTCTAAATTTACTAATTTGCAATATTGAGTCCGAGTTCAAACGGTCAATGCCGCGGCTCTTGATCGCTGGAACTCATTTTCATTTTAAAATTTTATGTGTAATTCCAAATTTTAATGATATGGGGTTACATTTTACTTGCCTGTTTTTACACTATATTTAGTCTTTACATATTGCCATTTATGGTTTTTATTTTTCTTTTTATGTTTACATACTAGTTATTAACATTTTAATGCTAATTTTAATTATACATAAATTTCTTAATATTAATTGTTCTTATATTGCTAACTTACAATTTTTGTTTTATCTATTTCTTACATTTCTATTTTACTTATATTGTTTACTTGGTATACTTATATAAGGACCACTATAATTCATTTATTGTTTACTATTATACATACTTAATTATTGTACAAACAGTTTTTTACACATATTACTGTCTTTGATAATTATATCGTGTCCACGTCTTTATTCATTTATATATCTTTGATTTTTTACTTTTGGTATTGTTTACTATTGTTGGTGGGTATATTTTTATATATATACTTCAACAATATTTTGTTAGCTTATTTACTTGCCTTTTTGTGCTTGTTAATATTTGACGTCGCAGTAAGGTTTTGTACTGGTTTGGACACTTTTGTTTATTTCTTTTTGTTTTCATTACATGGTTTATTTGTTCGCTCTTATTTTGGTGCAATGGTTGGGAGGTATAGGTCACTATATCATCAACTATTCGTTGTTCTGCTTTGTTTCTCATATTAATTTTACCGTTCCTTTTTAATTTTGAATACTCCGAGAAATATGTTTTTGGTCGTATTTTATCAAAGACTGGCTTTATTTTTGGTATGCTGTAGATTGTCTCCTTAGCACGAGCTACTATTTTAAAAGTGATTTTAATTATATGCTGATAGGTATCCGGCATCACCTTAACAATAGGCCACAGAGGCTCTGGCGAGAGAGTCCCATTTCCGCCTTATCGGACATTCCTCAGCAAATGCATTATGTTCTACTTTTTCTAATTTTTCGTGTAGGCAATTACTACACGTTGGCGGTGTTTCTGCCAGGAAATCCGCACACTCGCTTTTCATGTGCAGTCCCGCACAATGGCTGCATGTTGTTTGCGTTTCTTTGCAGAATCTTTTACTATGCCCATAACCGAGGCAGAGCGAGCATTGTACGAGGGGTGACTGGTCAGCCACCCGTACTCGCTGCAGGTCTAAATGAACTGCCCCGGCCTGGATAAAGCGTTGCCATATCATTGGCGAGACCCTTGCAACCAGGCTGCTTGTGTGCGGATTTCTGGCCCTTTTCACATATAACACATCTATTAAGGTATCCGTGCCTTCCAGTCCCTGTAGTAATTGTTTATTTTGCCTTTTTATTGCTTCTTCTATATCCTGGAAATTGTTTCGGAGTAGTACATCCTGTAGGACATCTTTTAGTATTATTAGAGGATTCTTATTATAGATTTCTTCTACTTCGAGTTTTTCCGCTCTTTCCAATTTCTGCAACACTTTGTCTCTAGCTTTCTCGGACCTACAGCTTACAATCACTTTCCGGTTCTTTGCTTTCCTAATTCTGTCCACCTGAATACCCTTCTCTGTGGCGTTTACTTCCTTTCGGATTTGTTCCAGAATCTGATCTCCGGTGTCGGTGCTGATTTTGGAAGTCACCACCAGAGAATGGTAGGTTACGTGTTCAGGTGGTTTATTGCAGTTTGGAGTTGCAGTGATGTTAGCGTAGGTCCTCTGTTCGGCCTGAGTGTTGAGAGCTGTGACTTCTTGTCCAGTGACTTCCACTATCTGTCTAATCTGAGCCACTTCCTCTAAAATTTGTTCATTTCCTATTTCATCTCCTGTCCTTTCCGTTTGATTTTGACTTTCTAACGCTTCCCTCAGTTTTCTTACTTCTTCAGTATTCATCTGTAAGGTGTATGCCTGTTGTTCTAGCATTTCTTCTATTTTCTTTGCGTTAATTGAAAGTCCTGTCTGTGTTTCTACTTTTCCCAAATCTTGGGTTTGTCCAGGGTATTCTTTTCGTTCGTTGGTGGCCCCCTCTATGACCATCAAAAGGAGTTCGTCCAGTGCCTCCGTCACCGTTTGTTTGACGTCTCTTCTGAGGTTGCCACTGTAGGATAAAAACAGTTTCGCGTTTTCTACAATATCCTTCGCTTCCTGGATCTTACGTGCGGCTTTATTTTGACTCCGTCCTGCGGTGTCTCGTATGGTGTCCTGATCCGATCCTTCGTTTAGGTCCATATTAGTTTTTGCGGGCGATCTGTATAGGGACATGGTAGATCGTCGTTTATATATAGATTACTATATATACTTGTCTATTAAAATATTCGACGTGTATAAGGCGTCGTTATGGTTATATAATTTATGATATATTAAACAACAATAACCAATATCCAATAGGAAGATTGGTGTCGATTGTCTCTCTTTGTTCTTTAAAGGGCATTGGGCAATGCAAATTGTTCCCGAATTCTGTGGCTTCTGCATTCAATTAATATTAGTTGAATGCAGGAGCCACAGGGTTCGGGGTTTGAAAAATAACATGTTAGTATATACTAACATGTTATTTTTCTAGGAGGTGGATGTAAGAGAATAAAAATGGATCTACTAACACCAACTATGCTAAAAAAATAGCTGTAACTAGTATCAATATTTCTAATGCATTACGTTTTTACAGATATTAACTAAAAGTGCTGCATTCCATGCTATGGCATGATAATCCATGCCATGACATGATAATGAAGTAGATAAAATATAGAGAGGCAATTATGCATCAAGAAAACAGTCCATGAATGCAACACGACAAATGAGAGAAACGCATGGAAATGATTTAAAGACTATTATATATCCGTGAAAACATACTCAAGAAGCATACTATTGCAGTCCTGGTGATGAAAGGAGAATTTAAGCTTACTGTTCGCTTGCATGGAATACTCATAATGAAAAAAATTATTCATGTTTGTAAACAGTTTTATTGTGGTTATCAAAGCATACATTAAAGAATACAAAAGTACATGTTCACATATTTATTTCTTTTTTAAAATATAATTATGTAAATAAATAAATTTTGATTTTGACAAAAGTTTCAGTAAATTTAAATGATATTACTAAATTAAAGACACTTTTTACAAAATGTGCCTAATCAACAAATATCAGTTAGGCTCTAGTACATAATACAAAAACAAATGTTACCTGTAAATTTTCTCATTATTATTTTTCATTTATTTACATTATTATTTTCTGTATTCTTGGACAGTTGGGTAAAAGATAGGGTTTCCAGTAACAGGGCAGAGCTTGATTTCTATCAGGGTAATGAGCAAACATTGTATATGCATATAATAACCATTTGATACCAGCTGTGGTCCACAGTTTGTTAATATATATTATAGCCTATGTCCTTTCTAAGATTCTACACTATCTCTGTACCAGATTTTATAACAATCAGTCCAGGAATTTATCTGTGAAAATAAAAAAAACTCTGAGTTATTCAGTTTTACAATATTACTTATTTTAAATATTTCCTAGGTAACTGTTGTATCAAAGTCATCGATTATTATAGAAGATTCTGTACCACTGCCAACTTCTTCATAATCCAGAGGCACTGCACCTAAGAATAAATACAGTAATAGGAATAATTGAAAGAAAACCAATATACCCAACTGTAAAAAGAGGTTTTTCTGTGAGTGAGGCAACGAGCTCGTTGGAGTGAGGTACCATTTTTTTAAAGTAGCATACAACACTTGGAAAGTAACCTTTTTTAGCTTACAGTAGGTAAAATGGAAACATACACAGCCATCACATACACCAAAATAACCAAATAACCCTTGACCCAAAAAAAGGAGTACCGAGTATTCTAAGTAAGATGTGTCTTTTATGTGGCATCGCAACTCTCAAACAGATGGATAGATTTTAATCTAGTTTTTTTGTTTCTAAGAGAATTTAATCGAGTATGTTCTTAGATCTGTTTTATTGAAATCGGCCTGTTTTTTATTTCTTTGGGGGTTTTTGAGTTTTCTAAATTTAACGTGTTCAATCAGATATTCAAGAGATACCTACACACCTGTTTCATCTTTATGAATACCTAATTGCTATACCTATTATGGAGCACAGGACAGGCGACTTGGGACAATTGTACCTTTGATAGTGGCGTAGGTAGCTCTTTCATGGGGGTACACATGGCACAAGTATGTGTCATAATTACCCCTTCTAATATTCTGAATCTTTGCTTCAAGATACCAAATCAATTATATCAAAAACATTTGTGTGTTCATTGCTTAAAACGTTCCACTTCTTCAGTGTTAGGTTTCTGAACCGGTGTTATGAGATGAGAGATATATGGGTAGCCGGTATTATCGATGAGACTTCCTATAAATTACAGCTTATAGTATATTTTCTGGAGCGATGCCTCAGACGAAATTCGTCGTCGGTAAGGTCTTGAAACGGAGTATTTCTAATCTTCTAAAGTTTTCTTCTTATCCTCAATTGTCGTAATTTATCGACTTCGCTTCGAAAATGTTTGAAGAAAAAAGTTCAAATATTTGCGCTAGGTTAAGTACTAACACAATTTGGCACATAACAGCTGGGAAAAAGCCGCCATACTGGCTTTTAGCGATTTAAACAACCTCCCGACGTTGTTTAAATTTGACAGCTAGTTAGCATATGCTGGGCATATTTATAACTTTCCGAAGCGTTTTTCGGTGAGATTTTCGCTAACCATTAGTCTAGCAATTGGCTAACTTTTTAAAAACTTTTTCCGGTAAGGCCGATAATGTAGTTAGAAATGTTATTCCTAACAATCTTTCCCAGGCAACCTTGGCCCAGATCTGTAAAATATACAGGACACGGAATAATAATGATGAATAAAAAAACCTGTGATAGCTGTGATCAACCTAAAGAAAGTTGATAAAGGAAAAATAAAACTTTGTATTTGTTATTCAAATGACACTTTAATCAATTAAACCATTGATATCAATGCTTATCCTATAAATCTTAAAAATAATACATTTTACGTATCCGGAATGACCAGTTCAAGCCACGCGTGCTACATCTTCAATCACAGTCAACTAAGGTCATACGTCTATCCTATCATACCTTATAAACCTACCATCGTAATTAAATCATTCATAAATATCTTGCACAATATTAGAAATGTGAGTCTCGAAATAATCTGTTTTATCCCCGCAGCATTCCTTGGGGAAGTCTGGCATTTGTAATTCTCCTTGCTTCGCCATTTCCAAAACATTCTCAATAACATCCTCCATCACACCGTCTTCTCTAATCGTTTTAAATTCTTCTTTTATCAGATTTTCTTCTGTTTCATTCATATTCGAGATCATCGCTGTTGCGTTCAGGATCATTTGCTTGAGAGACTCAGGTCGGCCAGGGTGGTAACCGTCCATCACAGTTATATCAGCCCAGACTGACCTGAAAAAGTTCAAACTTGGCAATTCGGAAGGCAAGTGGACTAGTGCCAGGCCAGCATTTAAAAATACATGATCGTACACTCCTTGCTGCTTCAATTTGCTTTTGAATCTATTGTAAAGGCTGTACAATTCAGCGATATGGGGATTCTTGCCGTACGGAATCCCGTTCTGGTCTAGCCAAGCTACAAAGTCGAACCTTCTACCTATACACGATAGCTTGTTTCGAGACTTCGGCTGAGACAAAACAACGACACTGCCGTTTGGAATCAGAGGCAGAATCCGTTGGTGTAACCACTTCTTTGCAATTGGATCAGTTGAATCTTTTGTAAAGAACTTTTCTAATTTGTTTGCACTTGGGATCGCTGCAAGACCTGCGATGAACCCAGATGCGGTTCCTCTGGGCAATATTCTTCTCACTTCTACATAAACAAAGTTCCTATTCTGCGAACGAAGTAATCTGACACTTCTCAAGTACGAGGTTCTCTGGTATACTCTTTCAGGGTGCTCACTGAGGAGATATCTATTGAATTCTGGAAAATGTTGGTATTTTATCAATTTGTTCCTCACGAGTCTTTGAATCGGAATTGTTTCGTTGGAATATTTATTCGTAAGGGTCTTCAATTCTTTCAACAAGTCTATTTTGGATGGGAAAACCTTCTGCTCTATTAGGTATTTGACGAATATGGATCTAATATCGTTTCCTAGAAGACTTATGGTTGGGTCAGCAAGTGTTCTTATATCTTTTAATGTTTTTGCGAAAGTTCTATCTCTTGTTACGACGCCGTCGTAGATAGTCTTCAATTCGTTTGTGGGCAGATTGGTATAATCGTGAAGTCTTTTCAAAATAGGTTCGATTTTTACGTCTTGCATATTTCCAGCTATAAGATTTGCCTTCATTTCCTTACATTCCATAATTACATTGGATGCTATCATTAGTTTTTGTTTTATATCTTGCGGTTTTATTGTAAGGGCCGTGTTGCCATACGGTGTCGAAGTATGGTACTCTTCCTCATGCTCATGGTATGATATTGATGTTTTGAAATCTATTTTCTTGCGAGCGTCACTTGATTGCGGTTTTGAGTATTTTTTTCTTCTTAGTGACATGGTGCCTGTAACAAATATATAAAATTATTTTGCTAAATATAAAAAAAATGGTACTGAATATCAGGCAATATCAAAACACATCAAAAGCAGTCAAGCCGTTGAGGCCGTAGTAAGTAATATTCATATACTTCCACACATTCATAAATATCCACAATCGTACATACAAACATATAGGTATAAGCACATCTGAAAAACATTAACCTCCTTGTCAAGTAAAAACTGTGGCCTTATACCACTCGGGACGAGGAAATTTCAAGGTTAATAGGTATCTTCTAACATCAGGTTAACATCAGGCGAGTTGGTGGTAAATCGTAGATCTATCTTGCGTAAAAAACGTAGGTAGTACCTAGTAGTACCTACTTACAATTAAAATAACAGTTAGTTATTACAATAACAATAAGTTATTTAAATAACAATTTAACGACATAATGAGGTAATGTAAGAACATACTTACCTATTATAAACCGAAAATCATTATTATTTTATTTAGCAGTTGGGTAAAAAAAGAAATTTCAAAAATTTCAGACATGAGAAACGACGAGACTAGAAGGAACATGTTATTGTACGAACTGATGCCTCTAAATGGGATATTAGGGAGATAATGGTGATGATGACTGTCATCCCTATCTAGCTAATCATGGAAGCGTACCTTCATAAAACTCGGAAGTTATGTCACGTAAATTTTAGTGAAACGTAAATGGTACCTAAATATATTTAATTTTAATTACTGCTACAACATAATTAAAACTACATTATCTTTCTCCTTTTTGAAATCTGTTAAAAAGAAAAAAATCTCACCCGCCAGATAGATAAGTTCCCAATAAATTCAAAATGGCCGCCCGGTGCGAAGAATGTCCGTTTCTTTGTACAAATCGTCGTTTTTTACGTTATCTGGAATGCAAAAATCAGTTGAACATCAACAGACTACCAAGATAAACATAAATAATTACAATTTAGAGTTATACTTACATTAAAATTCCTAAATCAGCTAGTAAATAAACTGACGCGTCGACTTGACTACCTGATACACCGCGTTCGTATGCACGGGGCGGCAACGTCGCACTCCTGAGCCGCTGTGCCGGCTACATCCCGCTACCCGCATGCCCCCCCCCCCCCAGTATTGAGGTCTACGACCCTCCAACGAAACAATGAATTAAAGTATGCTAGGTACATTGAAATCTCAATTTTATTAATAATCTAAATAATTTAAAATTCTTTATACTTAGCATTTCTGCACAAATTGTTCCTATCGTCACACAATAACCGTAAACGTGCAAAGAGCACGCGGTTTCTGTCCTGCGACTGTGAATTTTGTATAACCCGTTCGCATTGTGAAGGTGCAATGATATTGAGTAGAAACAATTTTTTTGTGTACTGCTATCGATGCAATATGAATAAAAGTAAATTAGGTACTCATGAATTAATAGTTAAATAATAAAGTAAATAATGAATGATTCAATCTGCCAATCCAACAAATTTGTAATAGGTACCTAGCTATATGTAATTATTAATAAGTAAATACAAAGTAATGATTAATAGGTAAATTACTTGGTTTGGCAGATTGAATGAAATAAAGTAATAGTAGTATTGATATGGGGTTATTTTTAGACTATTACATGATGCTATTAGTTTTTTTTTTGTAGTAAATTAATTAACGCTTAACTATTAACATCACGAAGTATCACAAACCTAAACAAAAACACAATAAATTATGTTTGATTAAAATAGCATACATTTGATGACCTATTATTGTGAAGTACAAGGTCGCACTATCTTCAAGCGTATAACGATACGCGCAACTCAGCCGGTGCGTCACCGTGCCAGACAAGGTCAGTAACAACTATTTGTTTCACTCGCACTCGTAGCGAACGCTCGAAGCGGATTCCCGTCTCAGCTTGCGCAGTTGCCAAGTAAAGAGCGAAGAGGCTTGTTAGTGTATTTTTCTGAAATCCAGAGTTCATTTAATTTGTTTTAAGGATTATTTATTAGTGATTGAGTGTTTTTATTGTACGTCATGGAACGTCGTCGGGTTATAGAGCGGCTGATAAAAAAAATAAATGCAGCGGATCAGCTGCCCATCACTGAAGACTATATCACCACTGCCTCCAGGCTAACTGGATTGCATCCAAAGGTTTCTGTTATTTTACTTATTTTTTTAATTTTGGCTTGTACCTATTTATAACACATTCATACATTGCTACTTATTGTTAGTGTGCTTTGTTGGTAAATTTTATGACGCGGTGGTTTTAATCACAGATTTAGAATAGGTTATAATATACATACCTACCTACAATAAAATAAAAAATAAAATACATATAAGTAGAAGGTATTGACCATAGATGTAAGTAATAAGTGTCGTAATTCTAAGGTTTTAACATTAAAATTACTTACATAAAAAAACATACTAACAAAAATGCCAACTAGGTACCTACCTACTTCTTTATTATTTTTGTCGAAGTTGTAATAGGTACAATGAAAATTACATGAATAGTCACAATATTTGTACATCTTGTTCAAGTAAGTAATTCAATGTAGGTACCTACCTAGGTACCTACTCGTAGTTGTTCATTTGATGGAACGTGAAGTTCTACCATTTTTTATTTTATTTATTATGGCTTGGTTATAAGACCTTTAAGCCAAATCTTTTATTTAAGCTACATAATAGAGTTGCCAGGTGATCGAATTTCGTCAGGGTCGTCCTGACTTTTCATGTGATAGGTATCCAGAGTCCGGACAAAATACGAACGGCCTTATCCAAAAACGTTACATAACTTTAACCATCGTCTTAAATTCTCTGTCTTCTTTCCGCAAGTGTCATTACGTGTCAGCGAGAAGTTGTCAAAATATGATGGCAATGCTTAATGTTAAGTAACATTTTTTCGTAATGCCGTAAATGTCCCGACAAATCACCACGCGAATAAAATCATAGTAATTGTGTACTTATACATAACAGATATTTTAGCCTTTCCATCTGGCAACCCTAAATACCTACACACGAATATTCATTCATCCACAGCCCTTTTTATCCCACTGCTGGGTATAGGCCTCTCTCTTAATATCTGCCTCGATCCTTAAAACCAATCGAGTCCAGGAATATTACTACTACTTACATATTTTATCATACTTATTTATACGTCACCCTGAAGTTATATATTATATAACTGAACAAATAAAGCCAATATAAATCTACAGACTCACTTGCTTCGTTCGTCATCAAAGTAATATAATATATAAAATAAAGTTGGTTAGTTATATTTATAACTTAAAAAAGGCTGGATCTATTTAGATGAGGTATGGAGATAGATAAACTCTTTATTATACACACCTTAAAAGTAATAACAAAGTACTTAAATAGACTAGTGCAACAACAGGCGGCCTTATCGCTAAAAGCGATCTCTTCCAGGCAACCATGATAGCTTGTATCATAGAATAAAACATAGACTCCCTTTTATCCCTGAAAAATGATTCCTACAGGATAGCGGGTGAAATCGCGGGGCTCAGCTAGTATTAATATAAATAATATGTTTGTGAAACTTAGACTATTTTATGCGATTCAAATAAAAAATATATCCACGTGCCTTTTTTTATGTAAACAAAATTTCTTACTACATACTTAGCTTAATTAGCTTACTAAAGTTAGCTTCTCATCTTAAAGTGCGATAAACTAAGTTCTATTTTAATTTTAATAGCATACTAGGACTGTATGTAAATTGTTCAATTTTTAATTAAAATCGTGTTGTTTTAGGTGCTGAAAGAACTAGAAAGCAACAATGAATTCACAGCTAATATCGAACAGATCGATAGATCGTTGATCTACGAAAAACTGGTCACATTTTACACAATAAAAAACAAAATCCCAAATACATACGAACTGTATAACTCTTTGCATGGACAGATACCTCCCTATATTGACATCGGGAGCTTTAGGAAAATACTCGTCAAAATGGGATTCATGTGGAAGAAGGTTTCGCCTACAGCTGCTGTGATCATAGAAAACCCTGTAATACGCTTCGAAAGATACAATTATTTGAAGAAAATTCAGTTTTACAGGTCGTCTAACACCGACATTTACTACATAGACGTTGGGTCTTACGATTGCAACGGTAATTTCAGAGATTACAAACTGACCAAGAATTTGGTTCTCGATGTTCCACAAAAAGACTGGGCGCAGAAGGTTATATATGCGTTAGGACCTAATGGCATAACCGCCTTAGAAGACATCGAAGATTTCAGCTGTGATACTGTTGAAGAATGGGTTAGAGATTCTCTCATGCCGAGAATAGATAGACCGAGTGTGTTTATAGTAAATAACTGTGAGATATTTAACAGAAAGTTGTATGAAACGCCCACTTTGGATAGTTTGAAAAGCGATATGAAACGATGGTTAGACAGACATAGAGTCACGTACGATGACAGTATGTCTAAATACGAACTTTTCGACTTAGCTGAGAAGTACACAGATCTGAACACAGAATTCTTCAAGATAGATGAAATGTTAAAGTGTGACGATCATGCCGTTTTAAGGATACCAAAATGTATTGGAAACGTGACTTCGGCGGCTTTACTGGCACGTGTTGTAGACGAAAATTTCTCTAAAGTGATTGAAGCGAATGGATTGAAAAGTGTAATTGCTGTAGCTCCCTCGTTTAATGAATTGATTATTGGCGCAGGAGTGATGTACATGGAGAATTTTGAGAAGTACATTTCGACAAAAGAGTCTGAATTGATAGAGATGGAAGATAATGTTGATCATGTGTATGATATGTTGATCGCTAAGGCTGGCAATGCGAAGTCTAGAGACAATAATTTCGAAGACTCTGATATACCTTCTTGTAGTGATTCGGAATGAACGAGCAAAAATACTGTAACTTGTGGTAATTATGAATCGGTGAAGACTGTTTCGAGTTCAGAAAAAGAAATAGTTAATCATAAAGAGGTTACTGTTGAAGAGGGTAGTTGATTACATTAGTCGTTAATATTATAATTTTAGTTTGACCTTATCGCCAATAATAACGAATACCTAAGTTTGTGTTAGTGATTAGAAATGAAACACATTTGCAATCATTAGAAATGTGTTACATTTCTATCAATACAATTCAAATAATGCGTTTAATAAAATTGTGTGAGATGTTTTTTTTGCTTAATTACTTAATCAGTTGTCTATCTTGACTCCCAATGTAGCTTAATTACCCCCATAAAGCGCAGATTGTAGCTTACGTTAATCTCATAAATTTTCTTTTCTTTTTTAGGGTTCCGTACCCAAAGGCTAAAAACGGGACCCTATTACTGAGACTCCGCTGTCTGTCCGTCCGTCCGTCTGTAACCAGGCTGTATCTCATGAACCGTGATAGTTAGACAGTTGAAATTTTCACAGATGATGTATTTCTGTTGCCGCTATATCAACAAATACTAAAAAACTGAATAAAATAAATATTTAAGGGGGCTCCCATACAGCAAACTTGATTTTTTTGCTCGATATTGATAACGGCAACAGGTAGATGTTTGAAATATTCACAAAATATTGAATTATATTAATCACTTTAAAAATAAATAATTAAAATAAAATTAATATTTAAAGGAGTCTACAACAAACGTGTTTTTTTTTGCCGTTTTTATAGTTAATGGTACGGAACCCTTCGTGCGCGAGTCCGACTCGCACTTGTCCGGTTTTATTTACAAGCATTATGCCACTTGTCTAACTCTACTAGTCTTGTTAGAATCATCTTTTTTATGACCATTATAATTTATTCTAGTCGATATTATCAGCGCCAGTCAGTTAAAGGTCAGATACACACGTCAAAATTATAAAACCCCTCTTTTTGGGTTGGGGGTTAAAAATCCTGAGTGTATACAAATTAAATACTGATAATTTGTATACACTCAGGATTTTTAACCCCTGACCCAAAATGAGGGGTTTTATAATTTTGACGTGTGTATCTGTGTACCTGTGTGTCTGTCTGTGGCATCGTAGTTCTCAAACGGATGGACCGATTCTGATCTAGTTTTTTTTTGTTTGAAAGAGGATTTCATTGAGACTGCTCTTAGCTATGTTTCTTCAAAATCGGTTCAGCCATGTTTATTTGTCGGAGCGAAGGTTTTTGAGTTTTCTAAACTTATATTTGTTGTTTTAACCGACTTCAATAAAGGAGGTTCTCAATTCGGTTGTATTTTTATTTTAAGTTTGTTACCGCCGTTATTTATAAACCGATTGGGACTTTTTTACCCGACTGCGTAAGAAGGAGGGTGTTCGAGTCATCATCATCATCATCTCAGCCATAAGAAGTCCACTGCTGGACATAGGCCTCCCCCATGGATCTCCAAAAAGACCGATTGGAAACGGCTTGCATCCAGCGTCTTCCCGCCACTTGTATGAGGTCATCTGTCCATCTCGTAACTGGTCTTCCTACGCTGCGCTTGCCGGTACGTGGTCTCCACTCGAGAACCTTTCGGCCCCATCGGCCATCAGTTCTACGAGCTATGTACCCTGTCCACTGCCACTTCAACTTGCTAATCCGCTGTGCTATATCGGTGACTCCTGTACGTCTACGTATCTCTTCATTTCTGATTCGATCTCGTAGAGACACTCCGAGCATAGCCCGTTAACCCATAGCCCGCTCCATAGCTCGTTGCGTGACCTTGAGCTTCCTTATAAGGCCCATAGTTAGGGACCACGTTTCAGTGCCGTATGTCATCACTGGTAACACACAATGGTTGAAAACTTTCGACTTGAGGGACTGGGGTATATTGGACGAGAATACGCTTTGGGTGTTCGGGTGTATGTATGTTTGTATATGTTCGCCTACAGCTCTAAATGGTTTGACCGATTTTAATGTGCTAGGTGTCGTTAGATTGTCTTCACTTCCAGAGTGTCATAGGCTATATTTTTTTGTAATAATAATACATCTTTCGCAAAACTAAAAAAATCGTTTTATTGTATTCATTCGTAACCTCCAACGATCTATTTCGAAATAAACAAGTGATTTTACTAGAAATATTCTAAAGAATGCGTATTTTTAATCTTTTACAGCAATTTTATGCATACTTTCTCACAAAAAACGTACACTCAACTGCGTATCAAACGTAACGAAATCGTAAGTTAAACTGCTTTTCTGCAGTTGGGTATTTTGTTTTTCTTTTATCATAGATACAGGTGTTTCAAAGGATATACTTTTACATGAGTCCCATAGACCAATTACATCAAAATCGGTTCAGTAGTTTGGTTTTTAAAACTGAACTGGGCATTTTGAAAATTTTATTTTTTAAACATAATTGTTTTTTCACCTCACAAGCTCGGAAAGATTCTGTTTGTCATTAGAAATCTGAGTGGAAAAGTGCATTTTATCCGCTAGCGTGGAAAGAGTTTTTAAAATTCGAACCTTTCTATTCCATACTTTTCTATACCGCAAGTCCACTGAAAATGCATTAAATACTTAATTCTTAATTAAATATTTAATTACATTAAATAATTAATTAAGCGAACACCTGGCAGACCTCCGACTCGATGGTCAGATGACATCGACAAGGCAGTGGGAAGACATTGGATGAGACTGGCACAAGACCGGAAAGAATGGCGCGCTAAAGAGGAGACTATACTCAGCAGTGGGTGGACAATGGTTGATGATGATGATGATGATGACGACTTAATTCATGTCAGTGCGCCAATCTCATTTCTTTGAATAATCGCACTGACCAGCCACAGGTGGCAGCACTGGACTAGCGTTTTCCTCGCTGTAGTGAGTGAAAAATTTTGTGTTTCACTCGGCAGCAAAATTATTTTGGATCTCGTACTTTTCAATCCTTCGCTTGCTCAGGTTTCAATACAAGTACTCGCCCCAAAAACCAACTTTTCAGCCTTGCATAACAAATACCTATTTAAATTAATTTTGCTTGTTATTTATATTGAAGCTCGCATAAGTGTACGGCGTGACGACAAAATGGCGATATTTAAATAGGCACGAGATAGACAGATGACCTCATACAAGTGGCAGGAAGACGCTGGATCCAGGTCGCTTTTTGGAAATCCATGGCCTATGTCCAGCAGTATACTTCTTGTGGCTGTGATGATTATGATGATGATGGACATAAACAGCCGTGAATAGAGGTCTGTGAAGCTATAACACTTGAATCTTGGTGTTACACGCTACCTATTAGTTGTTATTCGGAGTTTTAACAAACTACCCTCAAAATATGACCAAACATTTCAGTCTAAAAAAATCCTCGCTCCAATTCGTTAATATTTAAAATCGCTCTTACTGCGTCTAAATAAGACACCATTTGCCGTAAAGGTCCTGGGGTACATTAAGTAGGTATTCGCCTGTAATGGTGATTGCTTCGAGGCATAATATCGGTAATGGTAATCGCTCGCCGGTAAGAGCACCTGGACATTAAATGGTGCTAGGTAAGACACCTTGTGTTGGTATCGTTTCTCGGAGATGTTTTAAATGCGACAAATAAGAGAAAGAAATAGATAGATAACTCTTTATCACAAATAATCGTTTAAAAATGCAATTCGTCTATTTAGAAGACATATTTTTCTGGTTATTTTGTTATAGGTAACAGAAATTGTATCAAAATCGGTTCAGTATTTTGGTTTCTATATAAAAACCAAAATACTAAACCGATTTTGATAAAATTTCTATGGGACCACCTGGGAAGTAAAAAAAATTTCGGTCAAGGTGTCTTCGACTAATCGGGGAATATACAAGTATATAAAAAAAAGATTCCGACGAATTCAGAACCTCCTCGTGTTTGGAAGTCGGTTAAAAGACCACAAAAACACATGGAAAAAGATTATGGCTAGGCTTTTAATTGGAGTCTTTAACGTTTAGAGCGATCTCTTCCAGAAAAATAATAATAGATTACGAGAAATATATTTGAAAATAATTATGAAGCTTTTAACTTTGTAGGTTACAAACTATAACCTAAAATATTCCAGATATTACGACAAATGGAACATTACATTACCGGCAAGTGCAGCATAGGAAGATCAGCTACGAGATGGACAGATGACCTCATGAATACAAGTGGCGGGAAGGCAGGATGCAGGCCACTTCTGTCTTTTTGGAAATCCATGAGGGAGGCCTATGGTGGATAAAAGTCCGTGTCACCAGTCGTTGTAGCAACGGAACGAAAACGTTGGAAGATCGAAAATGTATGAAAAAGTATGTACCTGGGATACAAAGCCATATGCAAATTGTAGCCCGAGGTCATAGATAAGTGATGCAGCGAATTAGGTCGATGACACACTCATAAGCGGTAGCGAGTGGCGAATCAAAAAGTGTATGTAGTTTTGTTCGCCTATTTTAGCAGTGTTTTTACGACATTACCCAAGAAGAAGAGTGGTGAAACTATAGTCGGATATTTCGGCTCAAAACAGACGTGAGTAGGGTTGCCACCATTTTTTCTTGCAGTTAAAGTACATTGGTTATTATAGGTATGAAAAAAAAAGTACATAGTATTAAAATAAAGTACATTAAATTTTTTTATTATTATGCTTAAAACATATTTTTGTTGCTTTTTGCAGTTTCGAAACGTTTACCGAAAAAATACGACTAAACTTTTTAAAACCGCAAAGAATTCAAATCATGCGAAATAAAGTATTTTCGTGTACTTTATTGTTCTCATAAAGTATAGAGTACAATTACCTGAAATAACGTACAATACTTTATTATAAAGTACGGGTGGCAACCCTAGACGTGAGCGACCCGTAGTTTTTATTTAAAAAAGAAGAGTGGTGTTTTTCGGAGTTGTTTTTTTGTACCTATGTTCTATCTTCTGTTGCTTAAACGGTTTTGGCGATTCCAACTGATTTATTTTATTATATTTTAATAGATATTCAAATTGATTGTGAGCGCGACTCACAAAAGAACATAAACATACTCAAACACTACACATTTATGAGTACTGCGTGTGTTATTTTCGTCTTAAAACTGATTGTACTTGTTTTTATTTCTAAAAATGTATTTCATTCAATCTGTTTTATGTCTATGGCTTTTTTCAATATTTTTTACGTTTGACTTCGAAGTTATTACGATAGAAAAACTAAACCAACCTAATACTAATATATAGCTGATTCAACCGCACAATAAAATAATAAATCAATTAATGTGACCGTTAAAAATATTTATTATCATCTATTTTGGGCCTTACCGAAAAATGTTACTTAACTTTAACCATCATCTTACATTCTCTGTCTTCTTTCCGCAAGTGTCATTACGTGTCAGCGAGAAGTTGACAAAATATGTTAGGCAATGCTTTTAGTTAAGTAACGTTTTTCGGTAACGCCCATGCGCGCTGCAATTTTTAAAAACGCTGATTCCGTCACCAGATAAACTCCCTAAACTGAAGTCTCGATGCACGCTACGAGAATGATGGATTTAAATTTCAAAGGCAGGAACTAGAGCAATGATATGCGGAGATGATATCAATTAGGCCTGGTGCCTCGTGGGAGATCATTAGACCTCGTGAGATCAGACCTCGCGTCTCACGAGATCAAAATGCTAAGTGTAACTTGAGGTTGGAGATCACTTAACTCGTGTGTGTGTCGCTTTGATTCAATACCTGTTTATAGGAATTTTAAAGTGGTTTCGTTAAGGCGCTGGGGTAGGTGCTGCAGGTGTCTCGCGCTCTCGAAATCGTTTTGAAGTGAAAACTTCTTTAGCGGCGTTGTGCATTTTTGGGATGGGTAAAAATGTGAAACTCGCGTCAGATCGTCAGATCGCAAGGCGGATAGTCAGGAACCTATTCTAACGTTCTGCATTTAAAGTTCATTGTTGTATGTACAAGTTTGTCCTTCTAGCATGACATCATTTCGTTGCGCCGAATGTTTATTTTCGACACATGCACGTAAGACTCGTTAGCTCAATAGGTTAGAGCACCGATATAAATTTCAATTTGTCCATCGGAGGGCGGAAGTTCAAATCCTTCACGAGTCATTCTTTTTGCTATTTTATTTTTTAGTTATCACTTCTGCCGACACTCTCGGAGTGCAACCCGTTGTTTTTTTTCTCGATATAACATTAAAATAGTTTGATTAATTTGCGAATGTGAAAATGTTAAATGTCAGTCTTGTGAAAATCGTTTAGCCGTATATTTCAGTCCAAATAATAGATATAAAATAACAATTATTGTTATTACATTGTGATAGTGTTCTTATGAGTCTAAAATGCGCAAATATATCAAAAGTAGAACAACAACATACAACATAGAAGGCAGATTGGTAGTAACAAACTGACCTGCGAGGTCAGTCATTTTATCATATGTTACGGAGTTCTAAGAGTTCTACAAAACGTATGCAATTGTTAACTCTACAACACGGAACACCAGCTCGCCTCTGAAACCTGTGAGTCCTAAATATTCTAAGAATATAGGTAAGACGCAGTGCATAGGTAACCTATGAATTCTAGGTTAGGTAGATATCGCTCTAAAACAAAGTGCACTAACGATCTTGTCCAAGCTAGACCGAGAAGACTTGAGCACTGACTAAGCATTGTTTAATACTTAGTTTGCTGGTCAGATGTGATGTTTAAATTGTCTTTTAAGACTTAAAGTTACACAACATTCAACTTGGCTAAATTTGTTTTTCCGTGTTAGTGACACGTGGTCACGTGGTAAGTGGTCTCTAAACTGATAGTTTCTGACACAGTATTTTATTCTTAGGTATTTTATAAAGCTAGATACATTTGTGAGTCTCATAAAATTACGTTCTTCCAAAGACATTATTTTTTTTAGTTATTTTTAGATATTTTTAGTTGCTTTTTCCTGTTTAGGATAGGCAAAGGGAATATTTGAGTCATAAGTATAGTCAAACTCAAGTAAAAGAAGTCACGGTGAAGGCCTCGTCACGTGTCAGTAAAGAGGTGGTGACTTTACTGGAAACTTTTATGGAGTTTTGCCGACACCATGAAGATGAAGATACATGTTTCACCGCTTTATTTCACTCATGCACCTGCTTACGATTAGCTAGGGACAGAGGTCTATGGCATAAACAAAGGGAGGGGCCTATGCCCAGCAGTGGGCAATTATAGACTGTTGATGATGATGATAATATTCGTAATAACATAAGTTTAGGAAAATAAAACAGAGTGACTACATGTTCCTATAACGTTCCCGCCAAAACTCATCTTCCAAAGACATATTCACCATAAGCTTTTCGCAAGTTTTTTTTCAAGAGTCCCGTCTAAATATAAAACCTCTTTAGGACGCTGTCGGGATCGGTAATGCCCGGTGTCCATTAACGGATGACTCGGCCGAATTGGAAACGGGTGGGAAATGAACCGAAAATAGTTATTTTGGAATTAAGGTCGAAATTAAAGCGCGCAGCTATCTCTCTCGCGCATCACAACATTGTTTTTACATATAAAATCATTGAGTAGGAATATTAGAAAAGTAGCTAAATTTGTTTATTTAGAGAGGAGAAACATTTCAAAATAAAACCGGCCGGTTTTTAAGTGCGAGTCGGACTCGCGCACTAAGGGTTCCGTATCAAAACGGCAAAAAAATCATGTTTGTATAGGAGCCCCTCTTAAATATTAATCTCGATGTAATTATTTATTTTTAAAGTGAATAATAGGTACCTATAACTCAATATTCAGTGAATATTTCAAGCGTCTACCTGTTGCCGTTATCAATATCGAGTAAAAATGAGCAAAAAAAATCACGTTTGTTGTATGGGAGCCCCCTTAAATATTTATTTAATTCTGTTTATTAGTATTTCCACAGAAATACATCATCTGTGAAAATTTCAACTGTCTACCTATCACGGTTCATGAGATACACCCTAGCGACAGACGGACGGACGGACGGACAGACAGCGGAGTCTCAGTAATAGGGTCCCGTTTTTACCCTTTGGGTACGAAACCCTAAAAAGTTTAAACTAGATATCTTTTATTCTGGCGATGGAATTAGAAAAAAACATATTTTTAGGATCCCGTACCTCAAAAGGAAAAAACGGAACCCTTATACGAGTAGGATCACTTTGTTGTCCGACTGTCCGTCCGTCCGTCCGGGTGTCGTCAAGACCTTTATCTCGGGAACGCGTGAAGGTATCGAGTTGAAATTAAAACCATATACGCAGATTCATAGTATCTTGCTGCAGAAAGAAAAATCAAATTTCTCAGTTTTCGTAAAAAAAGTTACAGCCGAATATGTCGTAAAAAACGCACATTTCGGCACTCACAAGGGAATCAAAACCTATGGGGTACTTCCTTAACTCCTTAACTAACTCAACTAACTAAACTACTACACAAAAAGCATATTGATTACCCCAGACCGATACCGGTCTAAAGATAATCCAAATGCTCAAACCCAAGTATAATCTTAGATTGTCACAAATATTGTAATCACTTATAATTGTATTAGAGACTTTGTGGCCAGCCCTAGCTAGTGAGTGTCAGAGTTTTGACTGGCCTTGTGGCTCAGTTGGTAGTGTGTCTACGTCCTGCTGAACTGAAAGGTCGTGGGTTCGATCCCCACCCAGGGCAAACATTTGTTTGATTAGCATGGATGTTTGTTCTGTGTCTGGATGTTTTTATGTATCATATGTATATATTTACAACAAAAAAAGTATATATGTATTCTATCAGCCATCTAGTTCCATAGTTCAAGCTTTGCTTAGTTCGGGCTAGATGGTTTTGTGTGAAATGTCCACAAATATTTATAAATTAAGCCGCCGAAAGGCCTTTGACCTACTACTTACTTACAATTGTTACCCGAGCTAGCTTCGAGGACAAAATAAGTGGCCAAGACCGTGTCGAGACACGCGTATAGTAGGGTTCTATAGGTAATGGTATAATTTAAAAGAAAACTTCTTGGGAAGTATTTTTTGTTTAGACTACTTTACGAAAAGGTCAATGACCTCAGTACTGTAATTATTTAAGTGTTTTATATATTTATCGCTATATCTCGAAAAGTTGTAATCACAGAGTGTTCAAAACAATTTTCATTGAAAGTATTTAATATGGTCTACTATTATTTTGCTAATCATGAATTTCAAGGTCCGATCCAATAGTATAGAAACGCAGGGGGACACAATTTTTTCACCTTTGGCGGGCTATATCTTGCACACTTTGCATCGCACGTCATATTAAACCTTAGTGTTATTTTAAAAGATCTATCAACGATACCCCACACGATGGGGTGGGATAAAAAAAAATCATCCCTTCTTTAAATGTGTGGAGTGCCACCCCTATTTTTTTTTTTTTTGATAATTTGACTACGGATTTTTTTTGCGGTTCACAGAACACATCTACATGCCAAATTTCGTTTATGTTGGGCTGATAATCTCTGAGTAAAATGACTGTGACGGCTTGGCGAAATTATAAAGGTTCCTCGTAGTTACTACGTAACCCTAATAATTATAGCTTATAAAACTAAAAAACCGACTTCAAAATACGCAATACAATACCTACGCGACTTGCTGCTCACTTTTCTACAGCCTCTTGAATTATATTTTACCAGTTATTTTGTTATAAAAACCAAAGTACAGTATCAATTTTAATAAAATTTATATGGGACCACCTCTGAAGTATGATCTACCAAATACAGAAATAGTCATCAAAATCAATGTACAATTGACTGAGTAATCGGTGAACAAACATACAAAAAAAGATCATACAGACCGAATTGATAACCTCCTTCTTTTTGTAAATCGGTTATAAAACTGTTTTAAATTTGAATTTCCCGCCGCAAGTCTGGCGTTGGTCCTTAACTCGCGTGCGTAAATTCTTACACCACAGTTCACCACACTTATTAACGACACACATATTGTTTCAAACACGAAAACCCATTTTGTATCCGTATCCTGTCAGACTATCATCCCAAGATTACGGTCTACGTGATTTTACTTCATAATTTTAGACATTCGGAAAGTCCATTCGGTTTCTGTATTTTCTACTCTATGCCCCAAGGGATAGAGTTGAGGCAAAAGTTAATCGGATAGGGATAGTTTTACTGATCGAAGATTTTATGACAGTCCGTAAATATCGAATTAAACGCCATTTTGTAGGTTGTTGGACATAATAATTTTTAATGTGATTCGTAAGTTGTGTTTTATTACACAATTTATTTTTCTATTATTCGAAAGCTCGATTAGGAGTCGATTTCTTAATCCCTGTATTCACTGTTTTGGTTTTGTGAGAATATACATGATGGACATTAAAATTGTGTTATATTCACAGCTTGAGAATTTGATTCGAATAGGATTCAGCCAAGCGCGGAGGAATTTCTTGATAAATCAACTTCAACCGATGGCTTTTATGAAGATGTTTCACAACTCCGCCAATGTTATCCCTTTTTTTTTTGTATTGGACCCGCATTAAAGCATTTGCCAGTGTCAAGTATTAGTTTTTTTTCAAGTTTCTTGAATAAAACAAGTTGTAAATGTTCTAGTCACAATTTAAGTCACGTATACAGTCAATTTATAAGTCGAGTCCTGATTCAGTAAAGTGGTGGCGACTTTACTAGAAGCTTCTATGGAGTTTTGCCGACAACGTAAAATCACACGTTTCACTGCTTTATTTCACTTGCCTACACTCACGCACTTTATCGAACACTTTATGAATAAAACACCACCATTTTTATAGCATTAATGTTCAAAATAAAATAAAATAAAGCAACAACACGTTACTAAGACGTTCCCGCCAAAAATCCCCCTTAACCCCTAACTAGCTGCCGCCGCGACTTCGTACGCGTAATAAAATCGTACATGTCACGCTCCTACCCGCACTCAATGCACCCCCGGCCAAGCTAATGCTCCAGTACCACATATGCCCTGCTTGTGTTTCGCTCCTAGCTCTATATCGCCGCACTGCCGTCCTGCTTCAATCAAACTTCCGACCCAATCTATTAATGTCGAGTCAGTGGTCAAACGTAGATTTACTATGTATATGAATGAAAACTAACTCCCATCCCTTTCTCGCCCCGCTCCTACCTAATGGCAATTTTTTTACACCTTGGGTTACATTATTGAAGTTTTAGTAGGGATCCCTATTTTTTTCTAATACTAAATATAACCTATGTTACTCAAGAATAATGTAGCATTCTAATGGTGAAAGAATTTTTGAAATCGGTCCAGTAGTATTTGAGTTACAAATCTTTCCTCTTTATATTAGTGTAGATGAACGCCTAGACTGATGTTTTGACTGATAATTTTTTTATTGATGAATATAATATTTTAATACTTATTATCCTATCCCGAACGAAGACACATCCAAAAACACAAAAATCATAAAAATTGGTCCAGCCGTTCTTGAGTTATAAATTGTGTAACTAACACGACTTTCTTTTATATATATATATGTTCACTGGTGTAAATCATCTTCCTTATAAATTTAGGGAATTTGCGTTTGCGTCCTTTAACAACTTTTCGTCTAGATAGTTTCTGATCGCCTTTGTTACTAACAATTTGTTCATCGCCGATTTGATCCGGATGTTGAACATCATCTAACACGTAGCTGTGAGTTGGAGATATTTTTTTACTATTTATCATATATAAAATAATATCGTCTTCATATTTGTTATTATTGATATTCTCATTTTCTAATGCGTTACTGATTTTAATTTCATCGCTGTATGTTGTGGTGTCACTGTATGCTGTTGCGTCACTGTGTCTTAATGCGTCATTGTACTTTGTGCTGTCACTGTATGCTGTCGGATCACTGTGTCCTGTTGCGGTACTGTGTCTTATTGCGTCACTGTACCTTATGCTGTCACTGTATGCTGTTGATTCACTGTGTCCTGTTGCGTCACTGTGTCTTATTGTGTCACTGTACCTTGTGTTGTCACTGTATGCTGTTGGTTCACTGTGTCCTGTTGCGTCACTGTGTCCTATTGTGTAATAATATGCGTCATTTTCAGTATTTGTACCCAAACGTACTTCAAGGGGATCATAGATATTTCTACCATATGTGCAGAGTTCTTTGAACTTGACAATTTTAGTTGGTATTTCTTGAAACAAATCAGCAGTTTCTGGTCTTGGGATACTAAACAGATCCCACAAATCACAGCAGATTTTTTTAGTTCTCCCTCTTGCTGAGCTGGAAATGACAAAAAATGTAGATAAAAGAATCTGCAAGAAATAAATAAATATTATTAAGTAATAATGTTAAGTCTTCTTGTAAATTTTATTAATATGAAGGAAAATAATAAATTAAGACTATCTAGTTCGTAAACTATCCGTGTGGCATGTGCATACGCAACATATGTAGTTGAAGATATAGAATACTTACTTAGACTTACGGAAATGCCACATGTTAAATCTAGCTTAGAAAGTTTCATCACCACACACCAACACATCATCATATCATAACCTCATCATCATCATCATCACCTTAGCATCATCATCCTCGGCCGCAGGCGGGTTGACGGTCATAAATAATTATAGTTTAAAAAACTGAAGCAACCAACTTCTCATAGATGCGATTGTCAGAACGGGAATCTAACACGGGAAGCACCAGCTTTCAAATAAAAAGAATCATCAAAATCGGTTCAGTCGAAAGTCCGAAGTAACAAACATAAAAAAAAACGGTCGGATTGAGAACCTCCTCCTTTTATGAAGTCGGTTGAAAAACTAGGGCAAAATGCCCCTTTACCTAGTAGCACATAATATCCCATAATTTTAATTGTTTTAGTACTAGTTGCTATTTCGCTAACTTTTCTTTCGTAATCATTTTTTCAGTTACATTGTTATAAAAACTAGAGTACTGAACCGATTTTGACAAAAATTCTATATGGTACTACTTTTGAAGTCATAACCAACCAAACAAAAAATATTCATCATTATAAATTTATTTTTTTATGTTATTAAAAACTAGCTGCCCGCCGCTACTTCGTACGCGTAAGAAAATCGTTCATGTCACGCTCCTACCCGCACTCAATGCACCCTCGCCACGCTAATGCTCCAGTACCACATCTGCCCTGCTCGTGTTTCGCTCCTAGCTCAATCTCGCCGCACTGCCGTCCTGCTTCAAGCAAACTTTGACCCAATCTATTAATGTCGAGTCAGTGGTCAAACGTAAATTTATGGCAAATTTTTTTACACCTTGGGTTACATTATTGAAGTTTTAGTAGGGATCCCTATTTCCTTCTAATACTAAATATAACCCATGTTACTCAAGAATAATGTAGCATTCTAATGGTGATAGAATTTTTGAAATCGGTCCAGTAGTTTTTGAGTTACAAATCTTTCCTCTTTACTGATGTTTTTACCGTTTTTTTTTTTTATTGATGATTATCATATTTTTAATACTTATTTATTATCCTATTCCGGACAAAGACAAATCCAAAAACACAAAAATCATAAAAATTGGTTCAGCCGTTCATGAGTTATAAATGGTGTAACTAACACGACTTTCTTTTATATATATAGATGATAACTGTCTTCATATTTTGTATCATTTATATTTTCTAATTCGTTACGTTAATTCATAATTGGCGAAGTAATCGCTTAACAAACATACAAAAAAAACCGCCCAAGTGCGAGTCGGATTCGCGCACAAAGGGTTCCGTACCATTATCTATAAAAACGGCAAAAAAAAAACACGTACTAAATATTAATTTAATTCAATTATTTATTTTTAAAGTGAATAATATAACTCAATATTCTGTGAATATTTCAAGCATCTACCTGTTGCCGTTTAAAATTTCGAGGATAAACGAGCAAAAAATCACGTTTGTTGTATGGGAGCCGCCTTAAATTTTATTTTATACTGTTTTTTAGTATTTGTTGTTATAGCGGCAACAAAAATACATCATCTATGAAAATTTCTTTTGTCTAACTATCACAGTTCATAAGATACAGCCTGGTGACAGACGGAAGGACGGACAGACAGACAGGCAGACAGCGGAGTCTTAGTAATAGAGTCCCGTTTTTACCCTTTGGATACGGAACCCTAAAAACTATACAGTTGAATTGAGAAACTCCTCCTTTTCGGAAGTCTTTTAAAAGTTATTATAGTTTAAAAATATCAAATATAACTTACCGCCGTTGCGCTGAACTTCATGATTGAAATTACTAGTAATTTTGTAGGAAATTAATTTCTTTTTACACACTGCGTAAATAATACAATATGCCATGCGTGGTACACGATCAATCAAATTAACGATACCAATTGCTATTATAAAATACACCATTGACGTTGTAAATACCTTAAGGTGGTAAGATAGGGTACTTCGGCGTTTCGCACCGCATGTGATTCGAACCGCGGTGCGAATCGCCCATATACTGTTTCTGAATGGGCCCATTCGCACCGCAGTGGTTGGTACGCATGCGGCGGGAATTTTAAATTTCAACCCGACAGCGTAAGGAGGAGGGTTATGTTTCTCGAGTGTGTGTATGTGAGTATTTATGTATGTATGTTTCTATATTAAATCCTACAGCGTAAACGGCTGGACCGATTTTGATCTGCGAGTTGTTGTTAGGTTCATCTTTACTGTTAGTGTGGTTAGGCTAATTTTTTTGTAATAATAATAATAAAAATCATACAAAAATTAAAAAATTTAGTTTTCTTAACCTCCAAAGAACTTTTTCGTTACTATATAGTGATTTTGCTAGAATTTTCCTAAAGAATGCTCAATGAATTACTATACATATTCGGTGTCGTAACTGATCACAGGTTCTCTTATGAACAAATAAGACTAGGGAAAAAGAAACAAGAGTATCCTTTCTGAATGTTAGCATCCTCTAGGAATGAATTTTTAAAACTTGTGAAATATCGAGAGGAACCACGGAACGCGGCTAGTTTCACAGTATTATATTAGGAAAGTATGAAAATGGTGAACTATAAAAAACCGGCCGAGTGCGAGTCGGACTCGCTCAAGAAGGATTCCGTATCCGTATTATTATCTATAAAAATTGGACAAAAATCACGTTTGTTGTATGGAAGCCCCCCTTGAATATTAATTTTATTTTAATTTCACTATTTATTTTTAAAGTGAATAATATAACTCAATATTCTGTGAATATTTCAAGCGTCTACCTGTTGCCGATGGGAGCCTCCTTAAATATTTATTTTATTCTGTTTTTTAGTATTTGTTGTTATAGCGACAACAGAAATACATCATCTGTGTAAATTTCAACTGTCTAATATCACGATTCATGAGATACAGCCTGGCGACAGACAAACAGACAGCGGAGTCTTAGTAATAGAGTCGCCTTTTACCCTTTGGGTACGGAACCCTAAAAAAGACAATCGTTCCAATAACTTCGTTAGTCCATAAGTTGAAATATCACCCATTGACCCCGTTCACCCAGTTCACCCTCCCTGTTCTCCCCCCCAACCCCCAAACTGACATAACCCCTTTCGCACCATTCCGCGAAAAACATGGAATCTGAAGATTTATCCCTTTCGACACAATAATATAGAAACCGAATACATAATTAATGCGAACCCGGAAACGGGATCGAAAATGTATTCTTTTGATATTCAAATCGATGGTTAATGAAATAATCCAGGAATATCTCGCTGGATATTTCTGGATATTTTGCAGGTGCGTCGGGTTTTATTGCTGCGAACGGGCGAATAGTCATCCTAACTACTTAATCCTATCTTTACTAACTAAATATCCGACACAAGCGGTAAGGCGTCTGTAACAGCTTGAAAAAGTTTTTTCGGAAATATCCACCCAGGCAGTTAAAGGGTTAAAATATTTTGTAGGAACACTTACATATAATTGACCTTTTTGCTATCGGGCAGAACACGAAAAAGCGTCACCATTTCATGGTGGATATTCCGAAAACCTAAACGAAACGCTTATTTCCACTTTCATCGTGTGGACTGCTAGATTGTGGAATGTGCTTCTTGAGTTCGGTCTTTGCCGATAGATATAATCTGGGTGTTTTTAAATCGCGAGTTAGGTTTCTTCTAGGTAAGCGCGCTCCATCGTAGACCGCAACGTCGCTTAACATAAGGTGAGTTGGCGGTCAAGCGCAAACCTATTTCTACATAAAGCCCAAATTTACAACAGACTCCCTAAAACTGACATTGAAGCGTCAAGCCTACCTATTTTTAAGTCTAGGTTAAAACACTGGCTTATCAATCAAGAGTTGTATGATTTCGATACGGAATTTATGACACTGCCCTTAAGACCATAAATATGACTTTATATAAATAGTATTACATTTTGTAATTCTTATTATTCTTTTTTAATTCAATATAATTTTATTTTACTATTTGTTTTTTTACGTGTTGACATTTTCATTTTATACTATTATTTATAATTTTAACTTTTAAATTATTAACCATGTTGACATAATGTACAATTATTTTTCTATTTCAATTTTTAAGTTACACCAATGTGTGGTTAGTTGAACAATTATGCTTTTTCTATTTTAATGTGACGTAATGTATGAATACAAGAATAATAAAATAATAAATATTTGTGGACATTTCACACAACGCCATCTAGTCCAAACTAAACAAAGCTTGTACTATGGAATTAGATGGCTGATAGAATACATATATACTTTTTTTTGTTGTAAATATATACTTAAGATACATAGAAACACCCAGACACAGAACAAACATCCATGCTCATCACACAAATGTTTGCCCTGGGTGGGGATTGAACCCACGACCTTTCAGTTCAGCAGGTAGACGTAAACACACTACCAACTGAGCCACAAGGCCAGTCAAATAACAGAATATGAATATGATACCTACGTGTGTCTGAGCTTAAAGCAAAATCGAAATTAAGAGTGTCTTACGCGACTGCATTTTGGTGTTTTATTTTCTAAACCTCATGATTGCTTCCCAAAACATCTTCTAAGACTACAATAGGGACTAAGACGGGACAAAGGCACACACACCTCGCCATAAGCGCTGAACCCAACCCCATAATAAGGTGTGTACACACAGGCTCGAGCCGTGCTAGTAATTGGACACGGCGAGAACGAGCGCGCCGAGCCCCGCTCAGATTGTTCTGGGCTCTTTTTAATAACAGCCTCCGTTTGCACCATGCTTTATAATGTCTGGAAGAGGTTTATTAAGCTTACACTATAATACTTTGCAAATTGAACCGGATGTATCGCTTTTTTTGTCATACGATATAATATCTTAGATCTACGATTGACCACCAACTCGCCTGATGTTAAGCGACGGTGTGGCCGAGGATGGATATCTTATTTTACATACGCGTAGTTTTAAGACTAGTGTTTGAAAGTTAGGTTTTTAAACGTTTTAGGTGCGTCACATTCTCAAAGCGCCACTCGTTCGAAAATGGTCACTTTCTCAAGTTACCCAAGTTCGAAGTGGAAGTAACCCAAGTTAGTTTCTCAAGTTCGGTTTGATTCTCAAAACGTCACATTTCAAACATGTAACGTTGTCAAATCGTTACTATTCGAATAATGAGGGTAATATTATCTTAAAAAAGCTAAAGCTTTGTATTTAAACAAAGCTTTTTATTTTTCCTGTATTTTTTCCCAACATCTTCATCTATTTAAGTTTAAAAAACTGAGCTACCCTTCTAGAAAACTACCCTACTCACAATGAGAAAATGGCCCGCGCCAGCAGTGGGACAGTTTGTACAAACAGGGCTGATAAAATAAAACTGAAAACGACTAAAATACAGTTAATTTTTTTCAGTTATTTTGATATAAAAATCTAAGCACTGAACCGATTTTGATAAAATTTATATGGGACCACATTTTGACCGAAGTTTCCGGCAGCCTAGTGGTGAGACCATCTGACTTGCGATCCGCAGGTCCTGGGTTCGAATCCCACGGCACGCACCTCTGTCTTTTCGAAGTTATGTGCGTATTGTTGATTGCCGCCAACTTCAAACGGTGAAGGAAAACATCGTGAGGAAACCTACATGTCTGAGAGTTCTCAATGATCTTGAAGATGTGTGAAGCCTGCCAACCCGCACTTGGCCAGCGTGGCAGACTATGGCCTAACCCTTCTCACAATGAGAAGATGGCCCGTTCCCAGCAGTGGGACAGTTTGTACAAACAGGGCTGTTAAAAAAAAAAAAAAAAAAACATTTTGAGGTATTACCTACTAGTTAAAAAAATAATCATCAAAACCAATTCATAATTGGCAAAGTAATAACTGAACAAACGTACAAAAAAATATAGTCGAATTGAGAACCTCTTTCTTTTTGGAAGTCGATTAAAAATAACATACACTCGAAAAACATAATCCTCCTTAGCAGTTTTTTTTGGCTTTGCGCAGTTGGGTATAATAAAGTGAGGTCAAGATTATTGTTCACAAAATGATATAGATGATTAGGATAGTTATATAACTATATAATAATATAGCTTTAGATGATTTCTTTGTTTGCTAAGTAAGGGATATTAAAAGCATATGTTTGTAGCACATCCAGGGTTTCAACATCTCTATAGATATCAGTTCGCGGCCTATACGTGGGGTTTTTATTGCCGCCCGGCGCGCGATAGTTGAATGCCTTTTCTTACGTTTCGCCCTTCTGTTATTATATTATAGTCTTTGGCTCTTTGCACAATGCTGATTACATTTTGATTGCGTTTTCAGTGAAGTCCCCGGTTTGGTTGTAAAAAGGTTTTTTGTGTGAAATTTTATTTTTAGTGGTAATAAGCAATTTAGCTGGGATTGGTGGGGAGTGTTCGATTTTATATAGTTCAGGTGATCGCAAATCTAATGTTTGCTTGGAGTGCTTTTTTATGAATTTACTAGCGGACCCGGCGAACTTCGTTTCGCCTAGAAGTCGAATGTCAAATCATCGTCAATAGTCACAAAACCGACCAAGAGAGAGTCGGAGAGTTCTGAACAAAATTTCGTCAATCAAGTACATATAATTGTCAAGAGTGCTGCTACCTAGAGACATCGTTTTATTTTTCCTGTAAAGTTTACGTAAACGTCTATCATGTCAAATTATTTCAGATAGTTGACCCGGTGATATTGTGTAGTCACCAAAAGTTACCAAAAATCGATATGAAGTGAAGTGAACTTACCGTGATTAACAAACACTTATTAGCAAACAAAAAACTACTTAGTCTTTAAAACAAAACGAACTTTATCAAAAACATAATAAAATTATTATTAACGCGGTTATGTGTTGTCACAGATTACCACAGATTCTTTTGTTTTAAATTGAATGACGTTGACATTCGTTACGCGCGTTTTTTAAAATATGCAAAATTAAATGTATATTTTTCAATCTTTCTGAGAGATTTTCTTAATATTTGTTTCCGTAAGAACCTTGTACAGAGTATTAGAAAACTACAAAAAAAAAATAAGCCAAATCGGTCAAGCCGTTTTCATGTTATGTCGTGACAACGGAAAACGGGTTTCATTTTTATATATATAGATTTAAGTGGATTCTTGTTTAAATATTTCGTGAAAAATCTTTATTGAGGGCTTATTAAATGTGATTTGATGTAGATGTATATTAGATGACTGTTTTAAGCAATTAAGCGATTAAGTGAGCATTTGGCCATCAATTAGCCCTGTTTGTTAGCGACAACATTTTGTTTTTCTCTATAGAATGTACCGGCCGCTTCTCTTTTTGGACATGCTCTAAAAGTCCGTTGAGGGGCTTGAAAGAAAAAATATCGTTTACGTAGTCAATGGGATGATCCCCTGTTACTGCAAACCAAAATTTTGTACAAATTACCCTGTAATATCCTCTAGTCACACGTAGTACTAATGGCCGATGGGGCCCGAAAAGTTCTCGAGCGCAGACCACGCACCGGCAAGCTCAGCGTAGGAAGTCCAACCACGAGATGGACAGATGACCTCATACAAGTGGCGGGAAGACGCTGGATGCTTTCCGATTGACATTCTTGATGCGTACTGCACAGGAATGGAATTCTTTGCCATCTCTGTTTCCTGAGACCTACAACCTTTGAATTTTCAAGGCTAGAATGAATAGATATGTTCAAGAGCGACGAGCTCCATTCTCGGCCACACCGTCGCATAACATCAGGCGAGTTGGTGGTCAGTCGTAGATCTATCTTGCATAAAAAAATGCAAGCCGCTTCCAATCGGTCCGCTTTGATCTAGTTTTTTTTTATTTGAAAGAAGATCTGATCGAGAGTGTTCTTAGCTATGATTCATCAAAATCAGTCCAGCCGTTTTTTTCAAGGGTTTTTTAGTTTTCTATACTTACTTGTGTATTTTTTTCAGCAGGCTTACGCAAATTATGTACTCAAATACTTAATTGATATTGGTTTTATTCGGGTATTTTTACGAGTACAAAGACGCGGAGCTAACAACTAGTAAATAAATAAATCTCGAAACAAATAAGTATACGAAAAATAATGTATTAAAACCCAAACCGCACCACAATTAATCTGACAAAATGCCGCACTTAACCCGGTCTCTAGTTCATAAAGTATCTAACTAGGTGTCTAGACGTGCAAAAAGCTGTAAATAACCTGAAACATCGCAGCGGGACGCCGGCTTTAATTAAACGCGTGTGCGGGTTTGCGCGGGTTAGGTAACTATTATACTGTCTTCGTGCACTTCTGTATTTTGATGTTGTTGATCTTTGATGCATTTTTTTTTTGTGAAGTGTGTGCTTCAGAATTTGTTTGATCCATTTTTTTTTTTTTTGTATTTACATGATTAGTTTATTTCCACGCATTGTACCACATTTGTAAAAAAACAGTTACGTGAATGATCGTAATTTAAAAAAATAAAATTAATAATTAATTAGTGAATAGATATCTTCTAGATCGACGAGCTCCATCCTCGGCCACACCGTCGCTTAACATCAGGCGAGTTGGTGGTCAATCGTAGATCTATCTTCATAAAAATATATATATATATATAGTCTAAAAACTGAAATAACTGCAGGCTGCAGGTCGATTTTCTGAAAAAATGCTATGACGGAAACAGATTGAAACTACTGAAGCAGAGTTGATGAAATTTTTTGTTCCCCTTCTGCAGTATTTCGTTCAGAGGTGTTCCCATATCACTTTTCTAGTAAAACATATCAAAATGGGTCAACAAATAGCGTAGATGTCGATCAACATGTAAAAACCCGTCAAATTAAGAACCTTTCTTTTTTGAAGTCGGTTAAACGACATAACTCACTAGCTTTGCAATTAATCAGCACGCATCATTAACAAGGTAGATTAATTTGTTCCATACCTTGATGAATATTAAAACTATCCCCCTGGGGCCCCGCTCAAATATGGGCCCCAGCGCCGACCGCATATTTGGAAGGCCTTTGATAAGGGCCCCTACGAGATTAGGGTCTGAAATGCCCGTATTAGAGGCCAAATTGAATTGAGACCTCCATGTTACCTGTCGGAGACAGATTGTTGATAAACCTTCAAGGTTTCAAGTGCTCTTAAACTGGAGGACGGAAGATGTACTCCATCCTCGACCTCACCGACGCTCACTATCGGGTGAGTTGGTGGTCAAATGTAGCCAATGCCTGTTAATGTAGTGGTAAAATTAAAACCACAACAGAACGAGTTAGCCGTCAAGCGCAAGTCTATAAATAATAATCCACTAAAAAAACTCCTATACAGACCTAGGTGATTTATCGCCTTGATTAGGCGGTTAATCGCTAAGAGCAAACAGTGTATTTTGGATTTAATGGCAATAATAAATCTCTCACATCATAATCGGTCAAGCCGTTTAGGCTGTAGATGATCATATATAAATATACATACATACGAGTATGTACATAATACCCATATACTTTAGATGTTTTATCTATCGAAACTAGGTAGAAATTATTTAGTTACCTATCTATTTAATAACAATTTATTTAATGCATGTTTGTGTTCAAATATGTAAGTGTATATAATTAATATCTAATCTAATACCTTTAAACGAGTAATTCTTGTATATATGTATGTATATATAATCTGAATCTCGGAAACGGCTCTCACGATTTTAATGAAATTTGGTTTGTAGGTAGATTAGGGGACGATAAATCCATCTTGCTAGGTTTCATTTTCAGTGAACCCGGGTTTGCTCGTGTTTTCAGTCATAAAAAATCCGAGTGGAGCTCGGTCGCCTAGGTACTACTAAGTATCTTCGTAAACAAATAAGGTACTTACATATATCTAATTTGAGAAATTGTTTACATTAAAATTTTAAATTAACATTTGCTATAATATGCATGATTATGGAGTAATAGCAATAAAGGCTTTTTTACTTTTACTCACACATACGCTCGAAAAACATAACCCTCCTTAGTGTGCAGTCGTTTAAATCACTTACAAATTTTCGTATTAACTTTAACAGTATATGTACCCTATCGAAATGTTCGCGCTGTCTGTTGCACCCCGAATCCCATTTCATTTGCACTCAGGTTTCTTATTACAATTTCCATTAATTCTGTAAAGTGGGAAGGTTGTCATTTCGCTACCAGACGCTGACTCGTTGACTCGTCCAAATGAACGCTCAAAATTCCACCACATGGGGGTTCAGTGTTCCCTGGCATAAAGGTATATGCAGTATGGATAGACAGATATCTTGGGAGTTTGTTCGATCATCGTCCGTCTCGCTTGCGCATTCCAACATTTTTGAAGATATAAAATGAATTAACTTATGATAAAAAAAGATTCCGACGAAAGGAGAACCTCCTTCTTGTTTTTGAAGTCGAGAGCGCTAGAAAGCAACACCACAAATTTTCGACAAAAAATAATTTTGATCCAAGTTATTTTCATCCAGCGTCTTCCCGCCACTTGTATGAGGTCACCTGACCATCTCGCGGCTGGTCTTCCTGAGAAAGTGCTGAGAACTGAGATTTGCTATGCTTTTACTTTATATTCATTGAGTTATACTCTCTTTATAGAATCTTAATTGGGACTCGAGGAGAAAGCATGCAACGGTAAGTAGGAAGCAGAATGACCGCTGACGAGCCACAAAATGGACAAACGAAAGAAAACTTATATAAAATCGAAGTTGATATACTGTTTATGCCACAGTTTACATGCTAGTAACTACTCAAGGCTGTACCAAGCTTTATTGCTAAGCTAAAGTGAATTAAAGCGAGCGCACGACATCTAAATTGTCATGTAAGCTCTCCGTGTAGGTATAATATCAGGGAGATTTGTTGGGATTATGAAAATGGCACAGTTTACGTGGCAGCCTTAGCGTTGGGAGAGGCCTTCGCGTACCTTTTGCTTATATTTAAGGCGGTGGGGTGTGCTGTCTCGCTCACACGCGACGTCTTTTATTAAATAAAAAAATACTAAATATCTAATTGTCAGTAATATTAGAGGCGAAAGTTTGTGCTTCATACCTTTTGCTTATTTAAGGCGGGGTGTGTGTTGCAGCTGTCTCGCTTGCAGGCGAGTCGCGACGTCTTTTTATGAAATCAAAAATAATCAATATCTCAATCTCACGTATATTATAAATGCTAAAGTTTGTGCGTGTGTGTGTTTGTTATTCTTTTACACTCAGACAGCTGAAACGATTTAATAAAATTTAGTTTAGGCACGGCTGAGACCCTGGAATATGTGTTCCAATTTTTTATATAGTATAGCTTTACGTATGCACGATGAAGCACGTAGATCTAGAAGATATTTATTAACTCTAGACTTGAAGACAACCGGGTTTATAATAGCTTTCAGTTATAGATGTAATCAAAACAAACCACTTTTAATACAGCACAAAAGGTACCTGCAGGAAAATGGGCGCAACCGTGGGGTGCAGCTAGTATTTTTTAATAAATATGCCAACATCAGCCTTAACATATCAAAATATTCATAAAAAAAAATTCTTTAATAATAAACGTAAAATTTTGCACATTTTCAAGTTCTGACGTTTATTTTAGTAAAAGTGACCGATAGATCATCATCATCATCATGATGATATATACATTTATTTATTTTGTATCTAACAAAAGGTGTCACGCCCGATAGCGGCAACTGCGGCACGGTGACACTCACCCCGACGCCTTAAACTATGCTCAATTCCCAACAATGACTGACCTATTGTTGAAGAAAAATATCGTAAGGTAATCTTTATGGTCGTAGCGTCGTAGGTACTAGCTACCACATTCAAATTGGATATCAGTCACCAAACCTAAGGAGCCTAACCTAAGGAAGCCTCATTTGAGAGCCAGGTCCCATTCCAGGATAGGTATTATTACCATCTCGGAACACACTATTACTATACGTTTCCGATAAACTGTAGTCAAATGACAAGCTTTCTAACGATAAAAAATAAGTTCAGTATGTACTAAGTATGGTGTGCGCTAGCCCTTAACACCTACGCGCCTAAGTCTCATTTATATCTGCCAGAGTCTGGGATTTCTTTTGATTGAATAATGAATTTTTAATCTTAACTTGTTGTTTGTTTTGTTATAAGTCGTTAGGCTACTCTGGAGATCTTTAGATGACCTAAAAACTATGCGAAACAAAGTTAAGGAATTTACTGTAATAAAAAGTAAGTAAGTTCGTATAGACTGAGTGGCCAGCCCTATTGTCAGAGTTATTAAGCCGCCGAAAGACCTCTGACTTGGCTTGACGATTGCTGAACAACCGGGACCTAATAATAATAATTTATTAATAATATAACTGTAATAATAATTTATTATACGAAGATAGGTTTTCCCGGCTCTGCGTGGCAAGCAAGGTAATCGCCCGACTCATCTTCAGTCGCGAGAAGTCGGGCACCGCTGTTAGACACATGTCGTGACTTGTGAACAATGACAATGCCATTCTGTGTGTTTAGAAAGTGCAACTAACACTAAGGTATATAAGGGCAAAATACTTAAAAGCCGTAAGGATGTGGTGAACACTTTCGAGAAAAGACTTCTCGAAAGAACTGAGAACTGAGATTTGCCACGTTTTTACTTCATATTCATTGAGTAAGTATAGCCTCTCTATAGATAAAATCTCATTGGTGATGACATCAGTTTTGCCAGTGTAAAACAAAAGATTTATTTCCCTCATTCATTATTTTAATATCCACGAATGCCCGTAAATAATTCCTTTATTTAATACTGGCAACTCATTAAAAATAGAACTGATAAATAAATCACAATAGTAACAATGTTTCTGTTATTTTCATTTATTTGCTTTTATTTTCATTATTATCTGTATAAAAGGAACCTTCGTTATTCTGTTTCGATAGCAATAGTTCTTCATAGCTTCATTTGTAAGTCCAAGGAAAAGAGCTCAGACTAGAGGAAAAGATAGACGGACCGATAGCTTCACCTATTTGTATGTATCGGAATTTTTAAACGTTTTTTTCACCCACTTCAAAACAGCGGAATATATTGAAACTGCACTCCTATCAAGAACTGATGTCAATACTGTAATTGAATCCAGCGAGGCTACGCCGACAGCCTGATGGGTACCCTTCCCCAAGGTTCGACGTGTGATAAACTTCCTTGCAACGGAAATAATAATATTTTCTGACATGTTATGTATATTTTTAACATTTTAACTTTTAACTACTTTTAATTTTTTTTTTTAATTTTTATTTTATTTTATTGATCATTGAAATTGTGTACTATTAACAAAGAGTCCATAAGAAGATATTAAGATCTGCTCTTTATTAAATGTATTTTAAACTATAATTTATTTATATTAAACTGTTCTTTTTTAATCTGTTTGTAAATCTGTCTGTAATTAATGGCCGAAGAGATTCAATATTACGTTTTCTTTTACTGGGCAACTAAGTCGTATAGTTATCTAGGAACATAAACTATCACAGAAAAAGGCAATCAAACTACTCCAGTATTATTAAATATTTGTCCTCTACTTTGAACTAAGTTCGACACAAACTTTTCTATTTCTTCACAAAACTTTGCTCATTGATTTCGCTTTTGCGTTCCGTCTACATTCTTCTCTAATCTGAGGAAGAAAGCTTATTAAAAACTGCTCCCGACTCTTTCGAGCGAGAAACATAAAGCGCTCGAAGAAAGCGCTTGAAGAGACGGACACTGTCGCCTAGTCATATACTGCGGCTACACTTACAACTTAAAACAACTAAAAGACTAAAAGAACGAGAAAACTTTTTAGACATTTTTAGTTATTTAAACACACAGAAATATAGAGTTATTTTCGTCAAGTTCTTAAGGCCGTCACATACGCTATGCTATATTTTTTGTTATCTTATTTTTTTTTTATGTAATCCAATTATACAAATAATAGAAAATGACAATATGAATACAATATATAATATACCTACACATACTAAATATAAAATAATTAAATAAAACAAATAGTCTAATTCCTAACCAATGTTAATGTAAGGCTGCAAGTCCCTCGCATGCAGACCCTGATCTGATTGTCCCCATCACGCTCGCAGCGTTTTTTTTTTAAATATTTCAATATCGCTAGTTATATATAGAATGAGGCTCCACACGCATTGCTAGCGATAATATTAATATTATAGTATCTTCATCGTTTGTGACGGCCTTTATATAGTTTAATGTTTTGGCTAGACTAATTAGTCATTAGACGAGTAAAACACTGCTCCATGGATTTTCTCTAAGCTCTAACATAAGATCGTATTACTAATGTTAAAAAAACATTTCTAAAGAAGCTTAAATCACAGCTTAAAGTGTGTTTTGTCTGTTTAAATAACTTACGAAATGTACGTTCATTATTTTGTTCAAAGAGAACTTTTATCGAATTTTCGGTTTATTTTCATCATCATCATAATCTCAGCCATAAGAAGTCCACTGCTAATAGTACAAGTACAATTTTTGTAAATTTTGTAAATGCTTTTTTTTCTTCTTTTGCGGACAAGGACTTTACTTAAGGCCACGCTTAAGTAAAATACTTTAAGAAAGATAGATAAACTTTTTATTGTTTACACCACTATACTAAAACACTAATTAACAAGAGAGAGCTTACACGCTAGCGAAAACAACAGGCGGCCTTATCGCTAAAAGCGATCTCTTCCAGGCAACCTTGAAGTAGTTTAGTAGTAAAATACTAGGCTGTAAATTTTCCTAAAAATATTTAAAAAAATATGTTCTGAACATAATTTTGTTCGAATCCTATTTTAATAGGTAGTACATAATTACATATGTGGTTTTTACTTTTAAGCGCCCGAAGGGAATTAGAAAGTAATGTCGTGGTGCTTGATATTTTTTTCCAAAAAAATGTTGACTTACGTATTGAACCTATCACTACCAAAAATACTGAAAAGGAAAGATGTGGATAATGCAGATGAGGTCATCATGGAGATGCATCATCAAGTCTAAAATGATTGCATCGAGCAAATTCCCTGAAAGCAACAAATAATTGTAATTTCTGGAAAATCATGTAATTTTCCTTATATTAGACATTTCACACAACACCATCTAGCCCAAACTAAGCAAAGCTTGTACTATGGAACTAGATGGCTGATAGAATACATATATACATTTTACATATGATACATAGATACAAGAGTCTAACTCGCACTTATCCGGTTTGTTTTTAAATATTTAATTATTAATATTACACACAATGCCTCTTCGTTTAACTACTATTTTATACATAATAAAATAGCTCTGTTTTCCTCCTTTTCATGACACATTATGATTAATAGTTAGTTTACTAGCTGCGATACGTGGTTTCACTCGCGATTGGAATGTAGGGGAAATCTACACTTGATAAGAAACACACTCTTCGAATTTTAATAGCAATTTAAAACGGTGCGTAGTTTGTGAGTCAGTCACTTTGTCAGTATATATTAAATTTCAACAACTTGTATATAGTTAATTAATAATATATTATATTAATAATATAGGTATTACTTAATACCTTGACTTGGCTCACGAGATAGCCGCCATGTGGGATGTTGATTCGACGATCATTGTTCAGATAGTCGAATCGGTGAACGGTCTTATAGAAGAGCTTCGACGACGTCTTCAGAGACTAGCGCGATGTTTGGGTCAACTGGTCGGAAACAGAAGGCAGTCGTCATATACATGACACGCATTGTCAGGTTCCTAAGTCTCATTGAAATTAAACAATTCCTAAGTTTCTAAGTCTGTTGGTCAGAGCTGACGGTAGCCCCTACCGTCAACAGCTAGTTCCTGCTCCGGTGCCGGCGGCTATATATCTATATATTTAGGTTTTGGTTTTTATGATGTTTTACTATATATTTTTTCGTAGAAATATTGTAAAAACTTAGTATATATATAATTTTTTTATATTACTTTGTGGCTTAATCTTTCCAGGTGAGGAGTTCTACGGAGTTTTGCCATCTTGTCAGCTGTGTGTAATTTCTGCACAGTATTGTTCCGCTGTAGCAATGTCTTCGTCATTTTCTGCTGGTCTTCCTCTGGCATGTGACCTTCATCGGACTAGTCATTGGATTGATGTTCTTCCCTGCACTGTTACTTGGTGCAGCATATTGATATACACGTCTGGCTACTGCTTGTCACATTTGTAACACACATAGTTTTAAATCGTCTCTCTAATAAATTTCCTCGTAATTTTCTTCGCAAGCGATACATTCTCACAAACATTTTGAGTTATCATCACAAATATAAAGGTTATCGGTATCACTTGATATGAATTAAAAATAGCAAAAACGAGCGATAATCCGTGATATTTATCTAAATAGAACGTCAATATATCGTTCAGGAAAACTTGGGCACTCGAAATACTGACCAGAACAAAAGAAGCCACACACGTTTTTAACACACTCACAGATCTGTTCTTCCTTCGCATAGCCGTCAGGAAAATATATCCAAATATTAACAGATTCACAGTCAATATGATAAACTTCGCATATGCATAAACATGATAGAACACCTCAAAATACGACGTCGCATTTCTATGTTGTTTCTTGTTTTTTACATCTAAGTCCAGCGTGAAAGAGCAGAGGAGTCCAAGAGGAAGCGTCATGAGCCAAACTATTCCAGTAAGTAATGTTAAACTTGGTTTTTTGGTGCTGAACACTTTTACGATGTCCACAAATAAGTTCACTGTGAAGATAAACATCCAACATATCAGGGCAGCGTCAGTTTGTAAATACAGCGCGAAGATTGCAAAATTGAGGAGTCGGTTCTTCAGTATGACTTTCAATGCTATATACTCGAAGATGATGTATAATATTCTGGTCACCGTCAGCTGGGTTAGAATCTTCTGGGGCAACTTCCTGCTGCATGGAACCAGGGAATAGATCAGGACTTGCAGAAGTAAGCCAATGAATGAAACGATGAAGCCGATTAACCAAAATATTTCAGCTACTGAAGCTGCTGCCATATTGAGGATTAAGCACGACCGTGTTGTTAAAATTGTGACTACAAAATGACATATTTGTGTTGGTAATTTACCCTTTAAGTAAGGTAAGTGAGTAATTTTTCACTTATATAAATTATTCTGGAAGTTTGTGTAATGAGAATGTGGTGATTCTACATATCTATAAATAGTCTGCATCTGAGGTTACGTAGTTATTTTATGATGAAATGGGTTTAAGTCTCACCACAAATTACCTGGTGGGAAATATATAATTCGTTTATTTTGATGACATATTTTTCCAGTCGCTTAAAAACCAAAGTAATGGACCGATTTTGATATAATTTATATGGGACCAACTCTCTACTAAACAATAAAGAATCATGAAAATCAATTCATAATTGATGAAGTAATCGCTGAACAAACATACAAAACAAAAAAAAATAATACATACAATCGAATTGAGAACCTCCCTCCTTTTTGGAAGTCGGTTATTTTTTTACATTTAGGTATGAATATACACTACCAGGCCAGACTGCAGTTTAGACATAATGCTACAAGGCTACAAGTACATATGAATGTCCTGCCGACTTAACCGGAACCTTAACCACTGTACTTTGTCGCGCGACAAAAGTGACAACAGATATTACACGAGAAAATATATGGGAAGCTTAGCAGGCAGGCAGTCCTCTGCGAATGTGTGGCGCTCCACCACCAGAGGAGCCAGCTCCTGAGAGGACCTGTCCTCTACCCTGAGGACGTGGAAGGCCTCTGCCGCAAAGTCCCTAGTGAGATTTATGTCACATCTGGGACTGGGAGAGGTAACTGTAACCCCTAGGATTCACTAGCTCGGGTTGCGGGTCAATTAAAAATTCTTTATCAAGTTGCAATGTCTAGTTCTAGAATAGCTCACTCGAGCAAAATAATCATACGAATGAAAATGATTACTAAACTACTATGCAAAGAATTGTAAGAAATATACGGTACAAATTGATAACCTCCCCCTTTATTGAAGTCGGTTAAAAATAAGTTCAAGAACTAAAACTCGATTACTGAAAAATTACGCACTAAAAAGTATGGAACAAGAAAATCTATTAAACATTTTATTGTATTTCATTCATCATAGTGGTGTTCAGAGGATAACCGTGGTCGTATGTCACCTACTGTAACAAAACAATACATACATACATACTGCAAAGTAGCATACGACCACGGCAATCCTCTGAACATCAATATGAATATGTATGAAATACAATAAAATTGTTACTAGATTTTCTTGTTCCATACTTTTTAGTGCGTCATTTTACCTACTGTCAATCCAGAAACCTTATATACATGTATACAGATTTAGGTAAGAGATATTACAATTATTAGGTTAGGTTGTATAGGTTTTTACCCGACTGCGTAAGAAGGAGGGTTATGTTTTTCGAGTGTACGTATGTATGTGTATTTCTTTGACACGCCCTAGAGCCTAAACGGCTTGACCGATTTTGATGTGAGTGGTGTCTATAGATTCGTCTTAGTTGTGAGAGTGACACTGGGTACATCAAAATTAAAAAAAAATCATAAGTTAGGCTGCAAAAACCTCTTTTCTGCAGTCGGGTATTTTGTTTTTCTTTTAACATTGATACTTGTTGTATATATTATACACAGAAACTTTCGTATTACAAAGATTCGGTTATAAGTTAAGCTCGTTTCGCAACTCGCCTGCGGAATTTTGATAGTGTCTTTTCAAAGAAGTATATTTCATTTTCGGGGAATGATTTTCGATATTTCGTAATTGTTGGGTTATAGAGAGGTAATCGGTATCATTTGAATTTCGAAATTTGATAGTGTTTTTAAAAAAATAGTTCGATCAGTAATCGTTTTCGAGGAACCCTCGCGGATCTATTGTAACTTCCCAATAGACCTGCGAGGGTCGCAGTGACAGGGAGGCTCCCACCCTACTTCGAATAAATAAAATAAAAAAAATTGCAGGCAGACATACTACCAACTGACCCATGTAGAACTAGATGTACTCTGTAAGTTGATATAAAAGTAGGCACGGGGCCATTCATTTATTACGTAAGACTATTTTTGCTAGTTTTTGACCCCGTCCCCCTATGTAAGAAAAAAATAGAACAAACTGACATGGATATGGTCCGACGACCGGGGGGTCGACCATGTCTTATCGTCGGGGGAGGGGTCCCCCCTAAATCGTCTTACGTAATAAATGAATGGCCCCCACGTAGTGTGCTGGCTGACTTGCGCTTAATTGCGTCGTAGCAAGTCTCTATTTAACTAAATATGTTTGCGGATTGAGTTTTCTATACCTACCTATAGTAAGTATAAGTATATATGTTACAGTCATAGTGATTAATTAGTTAATATACATAATCACTGGTCATTTTTATTTTTTTCCCCGACCAAAAAGGGGTGTTGTAAGTTTGACGTGTGTATCTGTGTATGTATATGGCATCGAAGCTCACAAACGGATGGACCGATTATGGTATGCCTTAAAGTGATTAATTCTGTGTCATTAGTCACTGACAAAATTGAGTAGGTATTATGTATAACGTCTGGTTAGTGTGTATAATATCCGGATTAATTACTTTCGTTGTAACATATATATACATATATAGCAATACCTTTATGTATATATAAAAGCATACATTTTTTATTTCACGATAACATATTTATTTTTACGCGACCGTATTCAGGAGCGGTATCGGAGCCGGTATTGCCATACGCACCATAAAGTGCTGCCATTATGTTGCAAAACTGTTACTTTTATTGGAAAAATAGTATCTGAACGCGGGCGTAAATAACGGTACATAAATGTAAAGAGTATTATGTAAGGAGGATGTATATTTTGTTTTTAATATGTTTTTTGTAAACTATTTACCACCACCAGCCATTTATTTTTGTTTAATTTACCAGCCACGAGATGGACAGATGACCTCATACAAGTGGCAGCAAAACGCTGGATGCAAGCCGCTTCGAACAGGTCTTTTTGGAAAACCATGGAGGAGGCCTATGTCCAGTTGTGGACTTCTTATGGCTGAGATGATGATGATGACATTATTTACAACACAACACAGATGAGATCGATAAAGTTCACAAATTACTTAGTACAAAAACCGAATGCAGTGAGTCCCAAACTAGGTTAGGCCTGTATCTTGGGCACCCTAGAGATGGAATTTGGCAAAAGTTTTTTTTTTGCGTTTTGCGCTGACGTGTAACATACCATTACAATTAACTTGATTGTGAAATGTTGTAGATTATATTATGTACATTGTTGTGAAATATTAGTTAAAATTATTAAAAACAATACGTGCATGCAAAATATTTTACGACGAGTAGACCTCGCGAACACGCTAAATGTTACAACATTTGCAAGTCATGTTCAAACTGGTAGTTCGTGTATCAAGTTTAACGAAATTGTAAATTAAACTGCAAAAACTGCTTTTCTGCAGTCGGATATTTTGTTTTTATTTTAATATAGATTTTGCTATTACGACGGCTATACCGAGGTACCTACTCCAAGAAGCCTAAAACCCTATTTCCAGGGTCACAACCTACTAATAAAGTCACAGTGTGGGTAATAACTCGAGTTAAACCTACGTTTCGCAAGTTAACTAAACTCTAAACACACCGTGAACTTGCCCTCGTCAGTTGTCAGTTGTCGGGTGTAGACCGCGAGAGGGTTCAAAAATTGGTTTCTCGCTCGGCGCGGGTTGAACTGTGCGATTAATTCACTATGAACCGCGCTCTAATGAACTACTGACTAAGTTGCTTTATTTAGACTTAATTTTGGTCAACGTTTAACGTCAGGTGGGTTGTGGGTTGTGGTTAAATAGGCCTAACAGTAAAAATGGGGAAAGGCGTGGTATGGCAGGCTAAGACAAGTGGCAAACATTTCTATTTCTATAAACGCTCGCGCTTCGAAATGCTAAGAAACTGTGACGTTACGTCACGTGACATTTCGTTAGCTAATATAAATCCCATACATTTACGTTTCTATTCTACTGATGTTCACGACATTAGAATGTCACTTGTCTAACCCCCCAAGGCTCCCATTAGCAATGACCATTTGTTGTCAAACCCAAACACCTTCTCCTTCTAGTCCACCTATCTTACAAAAAAACCCCAGGCTTTCGCCGTTGCGTGCCGCCGTGTCGTAGATTTTACATGAAAACGTGCATTTATTCTTCCTTGCATTCTTCTTACTATTCTTATGTTACCTAGATTAAGGATACCTCAGGGGTGGTCCCATATAAATTTGGTTAAGATATGATGATGGATTTACAAAGGACAATGTGTGTGTGAATGTACAGTCACGTCTACTTCACAAGCAAAGCTTGATGATCGCCAACCGATAACGACGACTGCTACTGTTCGTAGAAGACCATCGAATGCGGTTGAAACTATAGTCTGAGACATACTCAAAATAGTAGTAATTTTCTAAATTATTATTAGTTTCCAGAAATTCTGTGCAAAAATTCAATACAAGACAATACCGACTTTCAATTTCATTTTGCGTTCACAGAGAAAAAAATAATCTAAGTTTTATTAAATTTGTATATTTTCTCAGGTGGTTATTAACTTAAAACAGCAGTTCACTTTCCGAAAGTTTCGACATCATTATTACTGTAATAAAGATAACCTGCGGCAGATAATCTAGCTGTTAAATAAAGTAAACAATCTCCTATCTTAACAGTCACAGATTTTGCCTTCTACCATCACTGTGTCCTATAACTTAAATAGGGCGGGCTGCTGAGTAGACGATTTGACAGAGTAACTAACTTCTATGATACTTACGCGAAGCTGTAATATGATTTTTTTCAAAAAGGTAGTCAGAATTCGGTTGTCAACGCGGAGAAGCGGGCGTGAAACAAATTTTAACGGATTTATCGCGTATGTTTTAGTCTCATCTGTGACCCACAGATACTACAAATCGTTCGAAACGTCAGATCATAAAAAGATAAACAAGATAAGATAAAGATAAGATATTTCAAAGACCAACAATCGCAAAAATCTTAGAAAACATTAAGAGCAATTTTTTTTGCCACTAGCAAGCGTTTTAGGCTACTGATGTCACTGCGTCCGCCGCTACACACAGGTAAGCAAAGTTTGGCACAAATTCACTTCTTAATTCTGTGACAAATACTTCTCACTCACTTGAAACAATTCGTTTCTTAATCAGAATGCTCATGTGCATGTCAAAGACAGTAAATAGTGTAGTAGTACTAGTAGTAATAGTCATACACACATTTTGATAGATTTCGGTTTTACCTATGGACGGAATGTATGACTTTATGTATGACCTTAAGGATATAGCGAATTCCAAGAAGGCGCTCGATGATAAATGTATATAATTCACATTATTCTCTGTCGCAACAACTGGTTGATTTTATTTCAACATGTTAATGATATTTATTTTAATAATTTTTTTTATCAGCCCTGTTTATACAAACTGTCCCACTGCTGGGCGCGGGCCATCTTCTCATTGTGAGAAGGGTTAGGCCATATTCTGCCACGCTGGCCAAGTGCGGGTTGGCAGAATTCCCACATCTTTAAGATCATTGAGAACTCTCAGACATCTCAGGTTTCCTCACGATGTTTTCCTTCACCGTTTGAAGTTGCCGGCAATCCACAATACGCACATAACTTCGAAAAGACAGAGGTGCGTGCCGCGGGATTCGAACCCAAAAACATATGTGGATTAAAAAATAAATTGCCTCAACTTCAGTATGGTTTCTTTGAAAACGATAGCGTCTGTATTCTGTTTATTTTCTTGTCTTTTCGGGATATCCTACACATTATCTATTAATTTGTATTTGTAAGTAATCCGTCTATATACACTGCATGCACACATCGTTGCTTGCATGTAGTGATTGCCTGCAGTGTTGCGATTTCCCGATCTGTTTTTTCACACATGTCCTACTCGTTGGTCAGATACCGCATCCCTTTGCGATATAATAAATTATGTAAGTGCGTTATTGTCTTGAGATGTTATCGTTAACTAAGCGGTACCGCTGGGTAGATATCTTCTAGATTTATACCGCTTTTGTTTTACCCTAAAAAGGGCTTGATTTAGTTGAGTAGGGACTGAAAACCCACCAAGACAGCCTTAAGGTTTTCTTGGGGTTACAAGACCCTTATAGATATTAAATACGGAAGTTTGTGAAAATAAAAGTTTGTTTTGTTACTTAAATCAAGCGTGCCCCATCGTAGACCGCATCGCTATAAGCGAAAGCCTTTAGAATCTAAAGTTTAGAAGAATAAACAAATGTGAAAATAATACTTATACTGATAAATTTCTTTACATGGTTTCTTACGGATTGTACTGAAACAGTTATCCATCCCACTGGTGGGCGTAGGGGTCTGGCTGTGATCAGCAGTGGGACGATATAAATAGTTGTTCCTACAAAATAGCTGGTGAAACTGCGGGACACATCTAATATTCTAAGTGCAAAAGAGAACCTTATTAAGATTAAAGACGGATTTACAAATCTTCATGGATATTGCCAAGACTAGAGTTGCCAGATGACAGGAATTATCCTAACATGTTTGCAATTTTAGCCTTCTGTCAGGGAAACAAGGAAATTTAAAATTGTCAGAAATTGTAAGCAGTGTGTGTGTGTGTAAAAGAGAGAGAGATAGAGAGAGGGGGAGAGAGCTGGAACAACCGACTTCAAAATAGACGATTTCATTTACTTGGATCACATATTTTTTGCATATATTTAATTGTGTTACAATTTCTATGGGACCAAACCTTTCAAATAAAAAATGTCAAATCGGTTTATTATTATATAAAAAATATAACCAAACTGATAACCTCTTTCTTTTTGAAGTCGGTTAAAAGTAATAAAAACTCAAAAAACAAAGATTTAAAACATTCATTGTAAATTGCTATGCAGTTAAACTAGAAAACTAGAAATTCATGGTTAAGTACATTAGTAGTAGTGGATTCAAAGCCCTGCACCCTAAAAGGTCTGATTACCGTAAGTAATCACGGTTAATCGTTAATGCTGATTAACTAAACCTTTGATTAACTAACCTTTGATTAACGACGCCCCTTCAATTAGGCCCAGCCGGGAATTGAATCTTGTACTATTGTACGAATTATCTTCGTTAGTAAGCTCTAGAGAATTTTCTGTAAGTAGAAATGGTAAAGATAGATCTACAATCGACTTTCAAGCTGGACCGGGAGAAATATGTGCTAGCTGCTCTTCTCTTTCTTACCGAGCATACTGTAAAAGTCATTGAAATTAAACAATTTTTAACGGATTTATCGCGTGTTTTTACATAATTTTATGACCTGACGTTTCGCACACTGCAGCGTCCGTGGTCACAGGTGAGATTTGATGACAGTTGCCTTTTTTGTTGTGAAAATATTAATTACTACCGTCTATTTTTTTTCCAAGGTGGACAGAAGATATCATACAAGTGGCAGGAAGACGCTGGATGCAAGCCGCTTCCAACCGGTCTTTCTGGAAATCCATGGGGGAGGCCTATGTCCAGCAGTGGACTTCTGTTTTATGCACGAATGCATTGTTCGCATTACTCCTAAAACGATCATTGACATTTGACATTTAAAAGTCCGTCAAGCGATTTATGCTACAGAAGTTCATGTAACAGACCCAAATTTCAATACAACCACAAAAATGTCAAGCGCAAAAACTTGAATAAAAACAAAACTATAGCAAAATCAGCAAAAGGAGAAAAACTACGATAAAAAAACCGCAAAGTAGTTCCACACGATTTCTGCAAGGTCCATGGTGCATAAATAAGTAGTTTTGTCCATCAATTCTTTGTTGAGAATACAGAAAGTTCTGGGTAAGGCGATTATAGCCCCAATGCTAGGGTAAGTACACACTGGTGGGCCGACTTACCCCAACTGTACCGTCTTTGATGTCAAAAGATAGATTTTCAATAAAGTTTCTTGTGTGAACAAGAAGTCTCAATGGAAAGTTACGAAGTGGGCTGGAGTTAATGAAAATCTGAGACTTTGAGATGGTTTCTGTGTTTTTGAAGTGCCAATTTGGTTTAATTCACGATTTCGCTGTTCTGTTACTATTGGAGTTGATTTGGTAACTTTATGACAAAGAATCTTTTAATTGAATTTGTTTAATCGTGACTTTTGCTTCCCGTCTTGTTTCTTAGTATATTTTTGGCTCACAAAGCTTTTGAATAATATAAATTTCTCTTTTGAACGAACATCATTTGTAGCGAGTTATAATTTAACAAAATAATATTTTAGTTAATATATTTATGGTTAAATGTTACCATTTCTATTTACATAGGTCTAATTTTTTATTAAAGCTTTTATTTGACTGTTCAATAAGGGGAGTAAAATTTTTCATGTAAATCGTTCCTTAAGAGAAGTGTTGTCGCACGATCTCCCCTACAAACAGGAGAAAACTTTTCTATCCCTAAAAATTAACTGTTTTCATTAATTATATTTAATCTGATTGAAATTATAAATGTATATGTATAAGTATATTCCGAAGTTAAAAATATAATGCCTTATATTTTGAAAAAAAAAGCAAACCATAGAGGCATAGCTAATAATGATTCCATTCGTATAAAAAATAATTATCGAAATTGGATAATATTTAGGGGTAGAAAACAGTTTTCGCCCGTTGTATGGAAAACGCGTAATTTGATGGCAAAATATCGCGCGAAAACATTTCTCTTAATGGATTAGAAGGTAGCGCGTCCCAATATAACCCCTTAGTTCGTGGATTCAATTACAAACAACAAGTTTAAATTTCTGGGTAAAAATAGATACATCGGAAACCATAAGCATGTTTCAATGTTTATTTAGCTAGCCTAGCTACTATTCTTACCTAATGGTACGGCATTTACTTGAGAACCATTTTCCATTTTAGTTTAAGTTTGCTTATCATCATCCCCACCATTACCTACCTCACGCAAGTTAACAAAACATCACCTAACTTATATACAGTCAAAGTTTTTGTCTGTCAGCAATAAAAAGTGAACCACATCAGCGGTAATTTAAAGGTATGCAAGTCTTTTTTGGGCAATTGGGGCCACTCCGTGTGCCCTACGCCTTAGGTACTAACCATGAGTGTGGATGGTAGTTTATTTCACACACTATTCGGATAGGTAGTTGAGAGCTTATTTGCATGGAATTGTCTTCTGTTTATCGCAATATAAAGCAACTTGCAGTAAAGAAAGTTTAAGGCCACGCTTACCCGGAAAAGCAGCAAAAAATAGCTTTTAGAAAATTTACAAAAAATATTTGTACTATTAGTTCAACCAAATTTTTTTTGTATGTAAAATGTTGGTCTGTTGGCTATATATGGTTCTCCTAGTACAAAAACACGATTGCTAAAAAGTCTCGATAGCTTTTTTGAAATTATGCCATTTTATTTATTTTTTAAATTGATTTCCAACTTGTTTAAAGCCACCAACACCAAAGTTACCATTTTAAGTAGCTAATATTTTTTTTAGCTTTCTACTAGTACACATTATTGATACGTTAGTGTACTATTTTATAGTAATTTATTTTAAAATAATTTTGCTTGCGATTTTGATTTTGCCGTGCTACGTAGATGAAAACACCGCGCTCAAGAAGTGCGGGCTGAGGTAGCGCAAAATATCTAAAGTTCTGGGGAAGCCTCGCCTTAAATAAATTACAGATAATGGTTGGAGAAATGCCTTTATTAACTACAACAAAACAATATACAGACTCAACTAACTAAACTACTACACAAAAAGCATATCGATTACCCCAGACCGATAAAGGTCTAAAGACAATCCAAATGCTCAAACCCACTACCAGTTGAAAGTGTACCCAGCATGCTGCCGCATTGTCACGTTGAATGGCAATGCTTATGCGTTGGGCCAGATACGCGCCAGCAATTTGGAGAAATTGAATATGGTTTGAAAGTTGCTTATGTGAGAATCCTATGTCCAGTAGGTATTATGACGATGATGATGATGATGACACTTTCTTTGTACTAATTACTCATTTGGAAAATTTGTATGTGCAAACAGTAATGAATATGACTGGAAAAGTCTACTATGTGTCATATAGATTATTGTGATAATTTAAATAATATCGGTCAGTCTGGGGTAATCGATATGCTTTTTGTGTAGTAGTTTAGTTAGTTGAGTCTGTATATTGTTTTGCTGTAGTTAAAGGCAGCTTGCCCATAATTAATAATGTCTGAAATATTTGCACGTCAGAGATGACCGAATGTATTGGGACATTATAACCAAATTAGACCTTATTTACCTACATTCTTGCAAATAAATTTTATTTCATTTGTTTTCATTATAGTTTGGTACAATAATGTAATAATAGATAGATAGATAACTCTTTATTAAAAGACCACATTGTACAAACATATTTAAAAAAGACAATATTACTATTGCTAATCTTTCAATAGGCGGCCTTATCGCTTAAAGTGATCTCTTCCAGGCAACCATGTACGAAGTAAAGTAATGTAATTCATTGTTAAAAAAATTATAACTGAAGTCCGTTATTTTTTTACAATTATTTTATTTTATCAGTACTGTCACGTACAAAACGTTTAACGATTGCTTATTAAACTACTAAAACTAAATTTACGAACTTATTATGACCACTAAACTTAACAAGAAAGGTAAAGGTAATAGAAGTCGTATAACAACAGATCTATACGAGATATTGGTGGAAAACAAGTATATCTAAGTATAGAAAACTCAAAAACCCGATTTTGATTAAACAGCTAAGAACCAGAAGTACTAACAAAACCGAAAAAAGAAGAAGCAATAACAGGAAAGCTATTACTTTTAAGATGTGCACAAAAAAGTTTATCTATTTAACAAATCCTATTTTATCCTCCTATTAAATCCTCTTTTAAACAAAAAAACCTAGATCAAAATCGGTCCATCCGTTTGAGAGCTACGATGCCAGAGACATACACACAGATATACAGATACACATTACACACGTCAAAATTATAACACCCCTCCTTTTGGGTCGTGGGTTAAAAATCAGTAGAATTTGAACTTCCTTTGATAAAATCGTTCAAAAAAACTTGCATACTCACCCAAAAAGAGAACTGTTTTATTCCTCACTGCGGTCCGAATCGACCTATTCCAAAATGCTATTGGTCAATTCGCACTGCGGTGCGAAACAACCTATTAAAAAAGAGTTCTTGGGTGATTCGGACCGCGGTTCGAACCGCTTGCGGTGCGAAACGCCGAAGTACCCATAAAAATAATAGGCGGTAGTAATTAATATTTTTTATTTTTTTTATTTTTTTATACATTATAGATTTACGATTGACCACCAACTCGCCTGATGTTAAGCGACGGTGTGGTCGAGGATTGAGCTCGTCGATCTAGAAGATATCTATACCATATATATATACATATTACTCTAGCCGTAGCGCTCGTGGCGTAGCTTGACTAGGTGTTCCCGAACGATCACCAAAGTTAAGCAACGGACGGACCGGTCAGTCTTCGGATGGGTGACCGTGAGTGGCATTTCTTTCTGAGCGCTACCGTGGGTCGGATGACACGTTAAATTGTAGGTCCCGGTTGTTCAGCAATCGTCAAGCCAAGTCAGAGGCCTTTCGGCGGCTTAATAACTCTGACAATAGGGCTGGCCACTCAGTCTATACGAACTTACTTACTCTAGCCTTGAAAATTCCAAGGTCTCAGGAAACAGAGATGAAATAAAAAGAATAACAATAATTAGAGATGGTTTAATTCCAATAAAACACATAATAACATGAAGTAATCCTACTGTTCCATTTCTGTACTGTGTTTTTATTTACCAATAGCGATCCCATTTTTGGGCTTTATTTCGACTCCTTGCAAGTTTGAATAGTTTTTCTTGTGTCGGGAATTGCCCGAGCTATTTGTGCGGATATTGGCTGGAAGACGTTATTATTGCTTCTCTTCGGTGACTTAGTGGACATACCTAGTCTGAACTTAAACTTAATAATACTAGTGGTTTTTGTGAGCAGTGTACCTCGCGACCACAATATAAATAGCCTCTCAAAACCATTGACATCACCTTTGTTGTTATAGCAACAAGTATAAGCTTAGAAAACTTAAAAACCCCGACAAAAAAAAAACGGCCGACCCGATTTTGATGAATCATAGCTAAGATACACTCCCGACTCATTCACCTTTCAAACAAAAATAAATCTAAATCGGTTCATTCGTTCGGGAGCTACGATGCCAACTTATAACATCCCGTCGTTTTTGCGTCGGGGGTTAAAAATAATATAACCTGCAATAGTCTTGTAAAATAAGATATGTGACAACATAAAATACTGGAAAGCAAATTGTTACATAGATGAAAGTATAGGTGTTTTTAAATACATTTGCCACAATCACATAATAATCCTAGCTGATATTATAAAAACGAAGTTTGTTACCTTTTCGGTCAAACGGCTGAACCGATCATAATGAAATTTAGCACTTGGAGAAGGATATATAATAGTTATCATCATCATCACCGTTTTTCATAGCTACGCGGGTGAAACCGCGGGGCGAAGTTATTTCTTATGAATCTACATTTTGAGATCAACTCATTGCAGCATACTCAAATAAAAATAATAATAAACGGTATTATAAGTTACTAGCGGTCACCCATCCGAAAGCAGACTGCGCGAACTATCGTTCAAGAATAATAGTTTAAAAAACTGAAACAACCGACTTCAACCGTTTACTTGGATGACATATTTATAAAATTATTTTAAAAATCAAAGCACTAACCCGATTTTGATTAAATTTATATGGAACCACCTCTGAAGTATGAGCTAACAAAAGGGCTCATTAAAATTAATGCATAATTGGCAAAGTATTAAAAGTAGAAAGTACTGAACTGATTATGATAAAATTTATATGGGACCACCTCTGAAGTAGGTATTACCTAACAAACGTAAAAAGAATCTTCAAAAACAATTCATAATTGGTGGAGTAATCGTTGAACTAACATAAAAAACATACAGTCGAATTGAGAACCTCTGAGAACCTCTTTCTTTTTGAAATCGGTTAAAAATAATGAGACATATCAAAGTGACCGATCCTTCCACTTAGCTATACAGGAGCCAACGGAGCAAGCGGTTCATAAAACTACTGAAGGACGATGGTCAAAGGTCCCGATATCGGCCCATCTTTCTGGCTATTTGACTGTATTCGATTTAATTTTCTAGCACATTGACTATTCTCTTCAATATCGTCGCATTCAAGGCTAGGAAGATATTGTAGGGGCTTTTTTCTTGTCATTTTGAGAGAACACGTCTTCCAATCTAGAGGAAGTAGGTTTTTAACCGACTTCCAGAAAGAAAAAGGTCCTCAATTCGAGTGTATGTTTTTTATGTTTGTTCAGCGATTACTCCACCAATTATGAATTGTTGTTGAAGATTCTTTTTTCGTTTGCTAGGTAATACCTACTTCAGAGGTGGTCCCATATAAATTTTATCATAATCAGTTCAGTACTTTCGTTTTTATAATAAAACTAGCTGACCCGGCGTACTTCGTATCACCTATCAATGAGTGGACCCGATATTTTCTCAACGTTTAAACCTTCCCTGGACTACGACAAACATTTCAAAAACAAAATCAGCTAAATCGGCCCAGCCGTTATCGATTTTTAGCGAGACAAACGAACAGCAACTGATTTATGTATATATATATATATATATATATATATATATTTAACTGAAAAAATATCATCCACGTAAACGAATTGCGTATTATGAAGTCTGTTTCTTCAGTTTTTTAAACTATAATTATTGAGATAATACGTCTTTTCCAATCTAGAGGAAGTAGGTTTTTTACCCCGACTGGTAAAGAAGGGTTCTGTCCTGATGCAAGTTTCTATATTAGCAAATGTTGTTAGATTATTATGGTCTATACCTTGTTATAAGTTATATCTTAGAAAATTATCTTAAGTTATATCTTAAAAACATGTTAAGTGGCCATGTTTTTAAGATATAACTTAAGATAATTTTCTTGTTGAGTTGAGCATTTAATCGAACTTAGCTTCCTTCAAAGAGAGCTCAACACGTTTTGGTTCCACAATTTAAATATTAAAAACTCCTATAACTATTTTATTTTTTAACAAATTGTAATTGTTATCTATAAATAATTATAAACCAATAAATAGTACAAATGTCTTTTCTGAAAACAATATTTATTATTTTGTTGAAACATGTCTTTAAAATTTAAATCTTGCTTGAATACACATTTAACATTTTAAAATGTCTTTCTTGAAAATACATAAAACACATACAATCTTGTAAAACCATCAAAAAACTTTTTAAATTTCACAAATAAACAGATTATAAAGAAACACAGAGGTACAGCTTTGGTGTTGTATAACATTAGTTATTTAGATTACAAAATGTAAGCTGTCACGGAACGCCCGGGAGATGTGAAACAAATGGTAATTTTTTCAGTGTTTTTTAATTAGTATAAATTAATAACATTACTAATAACTACAACAATTTAAAAAAAAGAAACATTTTGACGTTAAAACCCGGTATCAGGTATCTACCCGCCCAAACGTGCCCATTAGGCTGGCGGCATTAATTACCACGTTGTATGGCCAACGCCATTCATAATTGGCGGAGTAATCGCGTAACAAACATACAAAAAAAGACATAATATAGTAAAATTGAGAACCTCTTCCTTTTTGAAAGTCGCTTAGAAAAAAATTGCGCAAGATGAAACTTGTTTATACATTTTGATAAAATAATTTTTACTATTTTGTACCTGTGGAGTAATTCTCTGTCATTATATAATCTGTGCAAAATAAAACCGGAAGAACCCCTACATTGAAACAACACTTCATCCAATATGCAAGTCCATCGGGAGTTTGTAAGGCGTTGTTAAAAATTTACAACAGAAAGTTCACCCCTACTTAATTAACTAGTTACCAACTCGGAGTTGTCTAACAACTTTATTTGTCTGCTGGATTTTAGGTTGTTTAGAACGTCTCCTTTCAAAGTTGTTTCTTAATTTATTATCATGAATTTCGAAGTTGTAAGATTAAATGATCATGTAATTGCTGTTTATATTTTAAAGTTAGTGCTACGTTATATATTACAGGACTACATAATTATCCATAACAAAACTATGACATCTTATTGACCTTCGATGCAGAATATTCTAGATTCCAGTAGACGTATTCAGAATCCATTCGGATTTGGAATCTATATCTCCATCTCTGTCATTTCCATAGAGAATGACAGAGACGGAGAAATAATAGATATAATGAATAGGGGTACAGGTTTCTTACAAAGTAACAAGTGACCAATCTTAGAGTGGCCGAAATTTCTGCTCTGGCCGCGTTGTCTGAGTACTTTCTTCTAACGATAAGACCGTTTATTTCGTGTATTTAAAGTACTCACATTAATTTTAATATTTAATTCCCAAAAAAATATTGGCCTTATAAACGCTGAATAAGCGCATTTTAGTTAAACAGTGTTTTGTTCCGTTTTCGCGTGTGACAGTTCCTGTGTGACAGAAAGTGACAAATGTTTATTCAGTGAATAAGATTTTAACATACGATTATAAGTAAAACGGTATATTGATATACGAGTAAATGGGTCCTTCCTACGTCGATTATGGTGTATTCGGGCCATGAGTGAAATTTATTACACTTCAACCAATATTGATTTCATTAATTAATTATTTACATAATTGTTTTGCAATTTTTGAAGTAAGTTGAAGTTTTTTAAACGTTCTTGCTAGGCCAGGGTTGATTTAGATTAAATTTTACAGAAACATCAGAATACTCACATGTTCTAATATTTCTATTCCTGTTCAGATTTTTTGCCATTTTTGAGTACGAATAGTCATTTCACAAATACGAAAATCGTACACTAAAATGGATGTACCTTTATTGTATATACATTGTTGTACATTAATTTACACTCAAAAGAGTAAAAGTGTTTTTTTTTAAATTAGACTGATTTTTACCAGAAATGTTTGATTATTATTAAATAAATAGAGAGAGAAAAACATTGACATAAAAAAGTAAGTAAGTTAAAGTGGCGGTGGGCAGGGCACATAGCACGTAGAATGATGGCCAATGTGACCGATAAGTTCTCGAGTGGAGATCGCGCACCGGTGTGTGCAGCGTAGGAAGACCAACCGCGATATGGATAGAGATGACCTCATACAAGTGGCGGGAATACGCTAGATGCAAGCCGCTTCTAATCGGTCTTTTTGAAAATCTATGGGGAGGCCTATTTCTAACAGTGGACTTCTTATGGCTGAGATGATGATGATGATAAAAAAGTAAATAAAAAATATGTTTAATGAAATTTTATAAGAAAAAACCTACACCGTTGTTATGACTTAAAAATAAATCAAAGATTATTTTTTTCGTTTGGCAAATATTAAATTCTGAAAAAAAATATGAAAAAAATGCCGCACCATCGGATAATAATATAAAAAGTTTACCTCAAAGAGAATGTAAAAATTAAAGAATCCCAGTAAATCAGACGGCGGAATCCAGCGCCGTTTCGCGTCGCACGGAATTTATACCGAAACTCCTGCATAAATCGCACGCTACTGTAAATGTATCCATTACACGTTGACACTTCGGTTAAGGTGCGTGTTTAACGATGCGACAATGAAAAATCTTTATTTACGCACCGGTGACTTATTTTATTGAGCCATAAAACTTGGTAGGATACAAATCAATTGAGGTATCTGGCCATCTTTATCACTTCCTTGTTTGTTTAAGCGACTAGCCGCGTATTCTTGAATATAACTTCTTGACTCTAATTTCAATGACATAAAGTTTTGAGGGAAATAAGCCGAGGCAAAAGTTACTGGAAGATTTTTCTACCACATTTATTTCAGCGAGTGCGCAAGAGCTTCTCGTTCTTTTTCCACCTTCTCCATTCCAATACAGGGTTAGTGGTAAGTCTGCAATATCTGCCATTTCTCGTTGAAATGCCAAAAATACAAATATACTCAAGGCACAATATAGAGTGTACCAGTTCGTTATAAATTGAGGTGCTCCATCCTCAGCTACACCGTCGCTTTTCATTAGGCGAGTTGTTGGCCAAATAAAGATCAATTTCATTAAAAACAAAATTAGAAATGATATCACGAAATTTGTAATTAGTTAAAAACTCCTTTTTCCATTGCTAATTCGGTCGATGCTTCAATAACGTAAATCTGAAAAGCCAAAAAAGAAACGCTAAGGTAAAAAACCATATTTTTCATATTTGTAATTTCGACTGTAAACACAATCTTAAAACAACACCTTATTCAATAGAAACTAACTGCTACGCAAATGCATTCTATTATTCCGTCAACCATCCCCAAAAAGTAACATGTCATCAAGTCTCGCTATCACGTCGCCGCATCCAGACAGCGGTTTAAGCCTTGCACTTCGTGCCCTGGCGGCGTTCCAAACCACGAGTGCCCGCAGATGACGTAGCTTCTCCACTTCCCACTCGTTATCGTCGCAGTCCGACGGCGCGACAGCGAAACTGCACCTTAAATTAACGGACTGGACGCTGTGTTGTAAAAAACCTTAATTATGATGAGCCACTGAAACTCCGCTTTAAAATGAATGAAGCGAAGTTTTTTCAATGAATTTGATTAACTTTATGCGCTTCTTTCTCGCACGTCTGACGTCATTAATTAGATTTTAGCAGTTTTAAAACAAAGATTTATTTCAGTGAGCTCAACGCGTTCAAACAGAATAAAAATAAACCTTTTGCAACTTACGGTTTTCAATAAAGATGCATATAAAAAATAATAGTAACATTTTAATGGTATGATCGCCAGGATTGGTGAGGATTTAAAAACTTATTAGCGTATTTCAAAATGGCGTCGATTTCCGCGTGCTAAATGCGACATATCTATATTTTCAGTATATTCGCATGTTTAGAACTTTATATAAACATCCGTAATAACAGAAGTTTGACGTGTTCCAATGTTTGTTCAAAGTTGCGATTGCAAACTGTAACTGTTGAAAAATAAATGGATTTTTTACCCGACTGCGTAACAAAGAGGGTTATGTTATTGAATGTATTTTTGTGTATGTATGTGGGTATGTATACAATATGCATGTATGTTTCTATATGAGTGGCTACAGCCTACACGGCTTAACCGATTTTGATGTGCGAGGAGTCGTTAGATTCGTCTTCACCCCCTGAGTGTCATAGGCTATATTTTTAACCAACTTTCAAAAAGAAGGAGGTTCTCAATTCGACGGATTGTTTTCTTTTTTGTATGATTTTATGTGACGTAATTATGACTTGATTTTGATGATTCTTTTTTTGTTTTGGTAGGTAATACTTCAGATGTGGTTCCATATAAATTTTATCAAAATCGGTTCAGTATTTTTCTTTTTATAAAAAAAGAACTGGAAAAATGTCATTCAAGTAAACGAAATTGTGTATTTTGAAGTTAGTTCCTTCAGTTTTATAAACTACTAGCGGACCCGGCGAACTTCGTTTCGCCTAGAAGTCGAATGTCAAATCATCGTCAATAGTCACAAAACCGACCAAGAGAGAGTCGGAGAGTTCTGAACAAAATTTCGTCAATCAAGTACATATAATTGTCAAGAGTGCTGCTACCTAGAGACATCGTTTTATTTTTCCTGTAAAGTTTACGTAAACGTCTATCATGTCAAATTATTTCAGATAGTTGACCCGGTGATATTGTGTAGTCACCAAAAGTTACCAAAAATCGATATGAAGTGAAGTGAACTTACCGTGATTAACAAACACTTATTAGCAAACAAAAAACTACTTAGTCTTTAAAACAAAACGAACTTTATCAAAAACATAATAAAATTATTATTAACGCGGTTATGTGTTGTCACAGATTACCACAGATTCTTTTGTTTTAAATTGAATGACGTTGACATTTGTTAGCGCGGTTATCGATGTGGTGTCACAGATTACCACAGATTTTTTGTTTTAAATTGAATGACGTTGACATTCGTTACGCGCGTTTTTTAAAATATGCAAAATTAAATGTATATTTTTCAATCTTTCTGAGAGATTTTCTTAATATTTGTTTCCGTAAGAACCTTGTACAGAGTATTAGAAAACTACAAAAAAAAAATAAGCCAAATCGGTCAAGCCGTTTTCATGTTATGTCGTGACAACGGAAAACGGGTTTCATTTTTATATATATAGATTAAAGTCGATATTAAAAAAATGAATTTTTCTTATCAAACGCATAAAAAGTACCTTGCTAAAAACATTACTGTACTAAATTACTGATTACCCAGCAACTATTATTTAACCTGTGGTCCAGATCCATCACCCATACAATCGTGAGAGATCGCGTGTTATACAGAGTGATTCATTATCCCTACCGATGAATACTGCCTACACGCACGCACACCATTTATACCACCCTGTATACAGGCTTCTTAAAATAGGCTTATTTATGAGGTGATCTTTTTGCGATCGCACTGGCACGCATTCTCGATCATTGTTACTAAACTAATGATATTTCTATTAATAAATATTTTTTTTTATCAGCCCTGCTTAAACAAACTGTCCCACTGCTGGGCCCGAGCCATCTTCTCATTGTGAGAAGGGTAAGGCCATAGTCTACCGCGCTGGCCAAGTGCGGGTTGGCAGACTTCACATATCTTTCAAGATCATTGAAAACTCTCAGATCATGTAGGTTTCCTCACGATATTTTCCTTCACCGTTTGAAGTTGGCGGCAATCAACAATACGCACGTAACTTCGAAGAGACAGAGGTGCGTGCCGCGGGATTCGAACCCAGGACCTGCGGATTGCAAGTCGGACGGTCTCCCGACTAGGCTGCCGGAAACTTCCTTCCTTCCTTCCTGCAAATAAATATTGTTTATGTTCCTATTTTTGACTAAAAGTTCAAACCCATCATCATCTTCTACATATTTTTATTGTATTGAAAACTTCGTTCTTTAAAACATATCTAAATGTTTCTATATTTTTGTTTCAGGTAAGAGACGCGCAATAGTTTACGCGATATGTGACCAAAATGTAATTATCAACGTAAGTACGTAAGCTGATGCTTGATTATTCATGACAACATATTGGGTACGCTGCTGGTATAATTGTAATACCGAACTTATTAGATAAAATCCGATATCTGAGAGGGAGGGAGGACTGGGATTATGCTATTAGTTTATGAAGGCGCTAAAATGTTGAGAAATGCTATAAATGTAGTCAACAAAATAATTAACAACCCTTTGCCCAATAAAATAAGATGTTGGACCACCTATTCCTCATCGATATTACCATAAATCTCATCAATCAGGCATAAAAAAACAAAACCCCTACATACCCCTATTTCTCCCCCACCCCTTTATAACACACCAGGCGCGTGAAATAGGTAAAAATAAAAATAACCAATTACGAATGTTCAAGCAAAATTACACTTTCTTAAGTCGTATTAAAGTCGCTATTTGTTTAAACGTTTTTGCAGAGTGATCCTTCTGTATATTTACTATTGAGTATTCTATGTCCCCACCCCTATTTGTCATATAAGGTCTCAAATAATGACACCCCCGACACAGTGACATATTAAGTGACAATTATTTCATATCACGACATACATCATATTTCCGTTGCTTTGATTTATGGTTATATTTGCACCATCATTTTTCTATAGGGAAAATATATGTATTATGAAGTAAACAGAGAACAAAAGGGGAAAAATAAATCAATAAATTCGTGATGAGCCAAATTGAGAAGTTTGTTTTTTACCCAACCGTCAAAGGAGAGGAGTGATGTTTTAGCTGTATATATGTATGTTTGTGTTTTTTGTGTAACAGCTTGAGCGATTTGGATACAAGGATTTTTATCCGACTTCGAAAAAGAAGGAGGTTCTCAATTCGACTGTATGTGTTTTTTTGTTTGTTCAGCGATTACTCCGCCAATTCTGAATTGTGTTTGATAATTATTTTTTGTGTGGAAGGTAATAGATCAGAGGTGGTCCCGTATCAATTTGCCCATTTTGAAAAATGCCTGGTAAAAGTTTCTCTTAAAACTATTGCCGAGGGAAAATTAAAACTGACATCTACGAGTAAAGGAGCTGGAAACTACCGTCAATTTTAATTTATCTGAAGCCAATAATAAGAAGAGAAGAATTATTCCACATCCCACGCCAATCACGTCCTTTATTTATTGAATTATCTACTTTCACCCCCCTTAGCTTCTTATTTAACCCCTTTCCACCCCCCTTTTTAACTATCGGACGTGGGTGGAAATTCATTTAATTTGTAGCCAAGCACATAAACTGTGTGCGGCAGCATTATTTGATAGCAGTTTCAATTTCAAACGATTTTACGTTATTTTCTAAGGTTATTTAGTGTGAAGAGGTAAGAGGCAAGGCTAAAAAAATATCTTTGTTCTTCTTAGGAATGTCATTGTTCTGCATTCTGCAAATAAAAAAAAATAAAAAATCGTGACGGTTTGAGAATATGACGACCTGAGAAAGTGTCAATTTGAGGACAAGTAACGATTTGAGAATGTGACGTATTGCGCCTAAACCTTAGGTGGGCTAACCTTATTGTCATGGAATACACCGTTAACTCCTTATGTTGTACCCAAATAAAGAATCACTTAACGCCAAGTGAGCTATGGTTAAATGCCTAACTATAACCTAATAAGTCCGCCTAGCTTTTCGACTTACCGGTGAATATCTAGCAGCGATGTATACACCTGAAAAGCAACATTTTTGAGCAGTTGAGCAAAAAAATCCCACCAAAATCCTCATTGAAACGGCGTCGTATAACAAGCTAACCAATAACAAAATCTACTTCGCTACGAATAAAGCAAATAAACAGTAAAAAGCGCCCAGCGAAGAAAATTAAGTCCCATTGAGTGCCGGCAAACACAATCAGCGACGGAAGTGAGGGGAGGGGTCGGGAGGCAGGGGGGTAGTTCCTCACCTTTCAGCCTGCTCTGTATACATTGCTGGCTCGGAAACAAGTTTGTATTTGGTTGTATCGCAAAGTTTCATAAGAAATGGCGGTGATGATGACGTAATAATGCTTATCTACCGTTTCAGCTCTGTATGAAACTTCATGCGTCCAACTTTAGATGTTCTTTTATGTAAGTCCGTATCTGAATTGCCTGTTGGAAAGCGACTATGTGATCGAAGTTGAAGATGAATCACGCAGCCTAAGAACAGAACAGAAAAAGACTGGCACAGAAAAAGTGCCATGTTGTATCTATCAGGAAACATAAGCTATCAATTTCTTGCATTTCTTATTTCTTCTTATTAGATATATACCTTATTCTGGCAAAAACAAAACACGTATTAAACAAATGAAAGCCTAATGAATATATTAAGTAAGATATGTTTTTTATCACAACACGCGCCCCTGCTCAGCACGGTCGTGTCGGACACTTCATACAATGGCACGTTAATCATTGACACATACGCAAGTTGACGTCTGTACATAACGCACAGACACACATGTATCAAGTTATGGTTGTCGTCTGATTGCCATTCGCTCGTTACGTCAATTGGAATTCGAAGGTTTGAAACCCTCAACGCTTGTCTCGAGTGACAAAACAACCGCGCCGCAAACTCCAGCAGATAACATGGCGAGCGCGGGGAGCGGGTGAGGAACCCGAGATTGGTGGGAGGGTTCGTTCTGTATTTATACTATTAATCTTTTCTGAGACAAGGTGCTAGTTGCAAGTACTGAAAACAATGCATTAGAAACGTTGAGTTTCTTGCGATCCTAAATCAGGTCTCGCTTCTTCTACTTTCAACCATTATCTTTTCACATCATTCTCGTTTTTTTCGTTTCCACAACATTGATCTTACTTTAATTTTTACTTTTTCCAAACCCCACATTCATTACCGCAAAAGTACGAGAAATACTCCTTTATGCTCAGTCAGCCTTTCTCAGTTTCTGGTCGGTTTTATACGTCATCTTATATTTGTATATGCTCGCTTTGCTCGCGCAATTAATGAAGCGGCTAGCCAGCAATGTACGTCGTCGTGACACCGTTCAAAAATCGAATAACCGCGCGATAACCCCGGCCGGGACAATATGTGAGAGAATTCTAGTGCCAACTCCGCCCACTTACAAGACACTAGGACGTAGTATACTGTTGTACCTTCTAGTCGTAGCTTAGCTTTTTTATTTTTTAACACGAATAAGTCAGCGTTTGACCACCAACTCGCCAGTTGGAAAGCGAAGATGTGGTCGGAGATGAAGCACGCAGACTTAGAAGATACCTATTCACTCTGACCTCGAAAATACCAACGTTGTAACTCTCAGGGAACAAAGAAGCCGGCAATTTGTTCCACTCTTTCGCTGTTCCGATAAGAAACGTAGAATTAAACCGTTTAGTACGAATATTGGGTAAATCCACAATCTATTGGATGATGTTCTACTTGTTCTGTGGTAGAAAGGAGATGGATACTGTAATAGGCAGCTTTATATTCGACAGTTCATAGATTTATATCCGGCTGCGCAAGGAGGGCTATCTTTTCGAGTGTATGTATGTGGGTATGTATATGTGTACGTTTCTATATTTTAGCCTATAGCCTAAACGGCTTGACCGATTTTGATGTGTGACATGTCGTTATATTCGTCTTCGGTCCCTGAGTATCATAAAGGCTATTTTTTTTTGTTATAATCTTAATACAACTCTCAGAGAAATAAAAAATAAATGTGCTGTTTCATAACCTTAAACGAACTTTTTCCTAGCAAATAAGTGATTTTAATAGAATTATACTCATTTATTTAAATTCATTTCGACAAGTCTGGTATTTTGTTTTTCTTTCAATACATATACTTTTTGTTTGAAAGGATATACTTTTGGATTGGTCCTATAGAAATTTCATCAAAATCGATTCAGTACGTCTGTTTAACAAAAATGTGTATTTTGACGTTGCTTAAACTATAATTATAATATACATACATAAATACATACATAAGCTTGAATAAATTAACTATTTTCCTCTCTTCGACAGTTATTAAGAGAAAATCAAGACATAACACAAGCCAGAGCAAGATTGCGTTCCATATATCTAACTAGGCACTCAACCAATTATCTTAGTCTTCCACGAATTCCCATACCATACATCAAATATCCGTTTACTATCACATTAGCAACCAATAAGGACCATGCCGAAATTGCCCTCAATTCCCCCATATTAGTTTCCTAACTTATCGCTTGCCATAATACGTCCTATCGACTCGAACACCGCACCAAAAAACCTAAACTAAATCAAACAAAAGAAAAAAAACAACACACAACGCGCCTTCCATTCCAATTCCAAAATCAAATATCAAACAAAGCGAGCAATGTAAGCTTGTATAATGCGAACGATGGCCCGATTTGTTCCCCATATAAGGCTTCTCAGATAGGATTGATTCATGATCACAATTACCTTCGAATGTTGTTTGGTAGGACCTGTGACGTCCAGTTTGTTTGGTCTTTGTTTGTTTTGCGATTGTTGCAAGACGCAGGTCTGGCTATGTTGGACATGTAACGAGACATGTAGCCGACCGGTGTGCGTTGAGACCTGGTTTGGTAGTGATGGTTCGTCAAGGCAGGTCGGGTTGTGTTGGTTGCTTTGGAGACGGACCTAGAATGAATGTAAGATTTGCTGGGATTCTTCGTATCGAGGGATTTCTTGGGATCCCGTAGTTTCTGTATCAATTGGCTTTTATGCGACTACTAAGGTTTCGAATGCAATTCTTTTGTTATCGGTGTCGCGGATTGCATCCTATTGTTTGGATATGTACGGGATCTTTCTAGGGGATTTTAAATCGTAGAAGGCAAAATCTATCTAAATACTAAGTATTTTCCGGTATCTTTACGTCCTAAGAGGCAGTTTTGAACGCTACGCAAACGATGTCCTTCAACGGAAACCTGGTTTCCGAAACGGGAAACCGTTATAGAAAACCTTAGTCTGAGGCCAGTATTGGCAATCGAACTCTCCGTACTATCCCATTGAGCTGTATGTACATAATTTACTACCCCGATTATCTAGGCATCCGATCCAAGCAACTAATATAAACAATTTTAACAGTTGTACGGAAACTTTGTAAAGTTGCTCTCTTCGGAAACTGAAATATTTTAAAGTCTAGTTGTTTATTCCGGAAACTTTTTGATTAACAATTGTAAGTGTCATATGAAAGCAACTGGTTGACTAAAGTGACAAACATATTCGCAGTAAAGGGACAATTCCAAAATGATTATAAGACAATAAAATATTCATTAATGCTATTTTGATTATAGACTATCAGTTCGTATTATGAAAAGCGACGCTGTGGTTGAAGATGAAGCACTCAAAACTAGAAGGTATTTATTCCTTGTAGACTTGAAGTTACCCGGGTTATAGTTTTCAGGAAACAGGACAATGCTTAGGCATTCCATTCCCGAGCGGTTCGTATTAGGAAAGTGGAAGCAAATAGATACATGCTTTGCCGAGTTTGAGGTCCACCGTCAACCGCAGTAATATGTAACATTTCGTTTTTTGAGAAAATAAAATTATTTGTATTTGTATAAATTGTTTCTTTCGTGCCGAGGCATATCTACTATGAAGGGTTGGTATTGTTGCGATTTCCGGGTTTCCGAAACATGACATCGGAATTGTTTCATATGTACAAAGCCTTAAATACACAGTGAATAATTACGTTTTAACGTTTTAAAAATGTCAATTTCAAATAAAGGAAGATGTATGGGCGCCCTAACATTTCAGTCTAACGAGTATAAGTTTAGAAAACGCAAAACCTCCGACAAAAGAAACGGCTTAACTGATTTTGATGAAACATAGTTAAGAATACTCTCGATGAAATCTTTCAAACAAAAAAAACTAGATCAAAATCGGTCCATCCGTTTTAGAGATACGATGCCACATATAAACACACAGATACACAAATCAAACTTATAACAGCCCTTTTGTGGATGGTTAAAAACAAATGAAAAATTAAAGTGTAAGTAAATTTTTTTTAAGACCGTGGACACTAGCATTTTAGTAATGTTCAAAATGCGACTCAGAGTTAGTGTGTACTGCACTCCCGCTGTTTCCAGCAGACTCAGGATGTTAGGTCCAACTATGAATCAGCGTCACTTGTCTTCCTCTACTAGAATCTCTCATTGCCTTTTAATCGTGTTTTCGTCAAAGTTAAGATTTCCAGCAGCTCCATGGTAGGGGTAGAGTGAACACCATAAATACATCAAGTGTTTAGGGTTGATGCATTGGCGTTTGTTTTCAATGAACGACGGTTGTTAGAGGTAACTGGTGACGGGAGATTTATTGTCGATTGTGGCAACCTTGTCTAGTCAACGGTGGTTTTATCTTAGATAGTGCTGCAATTATGATAATGACATTGACATATGGAATATAAAATGACGTTGACATTTCTAAAATTTTGATTCTTTTTGTAGATTTTACCGCCAAATTTATCTAGCTGTTGTGGTTCGAGTTCTTATAATTCTGTTTATTGTTCCGAGTAGTATGCAGCTATTTATGCAAATTTGACTTTTAAATCTCTGTGGAAAAGTTAACAATGTCTAAAAAGATTTGCTTTTTTAGTAAAATGGTAAAAGTTACAATTGTAATAAACATATTAACGTAAAAAGAAATTCTTCAAATGTCGTCAGCACAGTTTCTAGTAAAGTTACTATTCCTTCAATAAGGCGTTTACTTTGTATTACTTAAATTTAACTGTGTCCTAGTACATGTCACTTAAAACGGCAAACTTGCAAATCGCGTAAGTGTAACATCACCAATAGAATAAAAGAAAGAAAATACAACACCCATGACATTTTTTTCGGGAGTTTTGGCAGGAACGTCATAGAAACATGTTGTTGCTTTGTTTTATTTTCCTAAACTTCTGTTATTTTGCATATTAATGCGATAAAAATGGTGGTGTTTAATTCATTAAGTGTTCGATCAAGTACATGAGTGTGGACAAGTGAAATGAAGCAGTGAAACGTGTCATTTTACGTTGTCGACAAAATTTCATAGAAGCTTCTAGTAAAGTCGCCACCACTTTACTGAAGCAGGACTAGACTTATAAATTGACTGTATACGTTACTTAGATTGTGTACTTGACACTGGCAAATGCTTTCATGCGAAATACAAAAAAGAAGAAGAAGACATTTTTTTCTTAGCCTGCTACGTCCATTCATCAAACTTCAATTCGAAATGCCAAAAATGTTTAAAATTCCATTATAAAACTGTGGTAAAGACAACACGCGCATTCAGCCAGCGTTCTTTTTAGTCGGGCGTGTTCGTTAGTCTGTACTGGGGGTTCCCAAATCGAGTTTGTCGCCGTTGCGATGCGGGGCGGGTCTTTTGTATCCCACTTCTGAACTCGCTGATCTTTGGACTCTTTGTTCGATATATTTTGTGAGATAGCGTGTCTACTATCTTGTTTATGTTGTTAAAGTTTGTACTTGCGATTTACTTACGTTAATCTTGCATTTCAATTCCTTGTGAATTTCCGGAGATAATATTTGTAGCTTCGTGGTTTTATTAACCCTTCAAGAAAAACGAGGGCTGTTATTAGTTTGATGTGTGTCTGTTTGTGGCATCGTAGCTTCTAAAGTAATGAACCGGTTTTGATCTAGTTTTTTTTTTTTTTTTTTGAAAGAGAATGGGATTAGCTGTTTCAACAGAATATTTGCAGCTATTTTTAACCCTCGACGCAAAAACGGCGGGGTGTTATAAGTTTGACGTGTCTGTGTGTGTGTCAGTCTGTGGCATCGTAGCTCCTGAATGGATGAACCGATTTTGATTTTGTTTGAAAGGTGATTTAATCGGGAGTGTTCTTAGCTATGTTTCATCAAAATCGGTTCAGCCGTTTTTTTTCTCCGGGTTTTTTGAGTTTTCTAAATTTATACTTATTTATATCGAGGATTTTTAATTTATACTTGTTAATTACGACAGAAATAAGAAGTGAATATGTATCGCATGGGCAATTCTGCTCCATCTTCGATCAGCTTTCCATCGGGTGGGTTGTGGTCAAACGCTGGCCCATAATCGTAAAAAAAAATATGTTGACAGTAAGTTTTATGCCAAAAAAACAGTATATGTACGTACGCTCGTTCCAATTACATGGTTCATGATTGCCTGGAAGAGATCGCTTTTAGCGATAAGGCCGTCTTTTGTTGCATCTGTCTAACTATCCAATTTCATTTAAATCAGATGAGTCGGTACGAAACTATTATAAGTGACCCCCTTATTCAGAAACTTTCGCATTCATAATTGCACGTTCTATGTCGCCTCTGAATCGTGGCCGTCGCCACTTAAACACACTCCTTGCTGCCAACCCTGATTGTGACATCTTTTGTGATAACTGGAAGACTATTTTAAGTACCTCCTTGACTTATTGTGAAAATTTATTGGATCAATGGGACAGGTGTAAAAAGCCTGATGATTCATTGGATTTTGACGATAACCTTTGAGTTTATTGACTTGGCACTCGAGTACTGAGTACTTACCCGAACGGTATATTTTACTTTGTATGACATACTTTTTTTGTATGGACATGCAAGGCGTATTACCCATCTGTCATTTTTTGTATTGACATTTTAAATGATATTGTATTTATATAATGAATATTTTGTAATCCTCAGACATGAATTGTTTAAGAATATTTTTTGAATATTGTGAGATAATTTTAATTGGTCTTTTTCCGTTTTTATCTCAATAAACGAATTTATCAATTTATCAATTATAATTCTATTAGGTCTTCGAGCAGTAGACCTCGCACACCAATAAACAAACATTGTGTACAAGTGTTTAACTTGTGGTAGCAGAACGACGCGCGAAGCTAAAAAAAATTACCGACACACGAATAGCGAGACACTTGTCAATTTTGAACGTCATATTACTTAGCCGCTTGCTTCGCTCACTCATTAAATTACTGTGACAATTGTGTAACCGGTCAATAAATTGAATAAAGAGCACAATTCGCAAGTTGCGGTCGTTGCGCAACTTTCGTAGATGCGCTAAGGAGCTTGCACGACTACGGTACACATAAATAATGAAACTTATTGCTGAGCTTTTAGGGGTCCGCGATACGTGATTATAAAAGAATTTTGGGACAATTTGTACCAATATATCTTAAATATATATTAAAAGAAAAACAAAATATCTGACTGCATAAAAGCGATTTTTTAATCGACTTCCAAAAAGAAGGAGGTTCTCAATACCACTGTATGTTTGTTACGTAATTACTCCGCCAATTATGAATTTATTTTTGTTTATTGTTTAGTAGGTAAACCTCAGAGGTGGTATATTTGATCAAAATCGGTTCAATAATTTCATTTTTACAACAAAATAACTGAAAAATGTCATTCAAGTAACTGAATTACTTATTTTGAAGTCTGTTTTTTTTTCAGTTTTTTAAACTTATACATATGTAGGTCTATCTAATTTACGTCATGCTTGATACGCTGTTTAGTGTACGTTTTGCGATAAAGTATGCACAAAGTTGCTGTAAAATGTATTTAAATGAACATTCTTTTAGAATAATTCTAGTAAAATCAAAATTAATCGGTAATTAATCGCTCGGTCAATAAATTAACGTGCGGAACCCGTACGTTATCCCCACACTCGATCATATTTAGACAACAGCGCAATATTCCAGCGCTTTTTACTTTTTAAATCGATAATGTGTCTTCGCGCGGCGTCATTATTCTTCCAGAATGTCAGGACGGTGCAAGATGCATGCTCAGCGGTTCCCTGTTTACTTGTCCGCTCGATGAAGATATTTTCGTGAAAAATTGCTGCTTTTACAGTTCTGTTGTGTTGATTTACTTATTTTTGACATTGTATTGGATATTTTGTTGTTTGAATCGGGTTAATATTTTGTTGGTATGTTTTATTTGAAATGCGAACGTTTTACAAATTTAGAGATCTTTGAATTGGTCAAGAGCATGTCGAGAGGCGTATATTATAGGGTTCCGTACCCACTGTTAGCATCAAAAATAAGACCATTTGGCTAGTAATGTTTGGTAAAATCAGTTTGCGAACACCCAATGAACTTTCTATTATCACCATAACATAATAAATGTTTACATGGGTATTTATCACTGAATAAGTTTGTGTAACTAAAAGTACTTTTTACTTTTAAAATTACTTTTACTCAATAGTTTTATTTGATAACATACTCAAATGTAATAAATACATTTACTAAAAATGTGCTCTCTGTCTAACATGTCATTAAAATGCTTGTAACTTTCTTATTTTTGAACAATTCTTTTTTTAATACATTTTAGATCTATGATTGACCACCAACTCGCCTGATGTTAAGCGACGGTGTGGCCTAGGACGGAGCTCGTCGATCTAGATTTCTATAAGATATCTATTCACTCTAGCCTTGAAAATTCCAAGATTGTAGGTCTCAGGAAACAGAGATGGCGGCAAAGAATTCCATTCTTGTGCAGTACGCAACAGGAATGTGGATCGATATCGCCGAGTACGGATTTTTGGCATTTCAACGAGAAATTGGTGGTAATTCGCAGACTTTCTGCTAGTCCTGTAGTGTATATTTTAATTTTGTTTTTGTGGAATTGATCTGTGGTTAACATTTTTGTGATCAAATAAAAATAAATCATGCATATTCCCTGCATTCCCTATATTTGCATGTATATTTGCATATTTGCATGTGTCGCTTAATTTCCGATATGTTCCAATGAGAAATGCAATCACATTATTAAATACACGTATATTTATAAATGAAGTGTGTTAGGCCGCTTTTACACCGTCCTGTAAATAAAACTCTAAATTATAAACAACAAGCTCCAAACTAGTCCAAACTTACATTATACCCTCTAGTCTTTCCCTTCCATCTAACACTCTTACCACGGTCAAATGTGGTCATTTTAAAAAACCAAACTCAAAGCTCTAGTTCACGCAACGAGCTATGGAGAGGGCTATGTTCGGAGTCTCTCTACGAGATCGAATCAGAAATGAAGAGATACGTAGACGTACAAAAGTGACCCACAATAGCGCAGCGGATTAGAAAGTTGAAGTGGCAGTGGGCAGGGCACATAGCTCGTGGAACTGATGGCCGATGGGGCCGAAAAGTTCAGGAGTCGAGACCACGCATCGGCAAGCGCAGCGTTCCTACCACCACGACCAGCCACGAGATGCACAGATGACCTCATACAAATGGCAGGAAGAGGCTGGATGCAAGCCGCTTCCAATCAGTCTATTTGGATATCCATGGGGGAGGCCTATGTCTAGCACTTCTTATGGCTGTGATGATGACGATGATGATGAAAAACCAAACTACTGAACCGATTTTGATAAAAGTTCTATGGGATAAATCTGAAAGTATATAACCATTCGAACAAAAAATATTTTTTAAACTATCACGGTCATTCATTAAAACACTATTATAATTACGGGATTGTGTCGCTCGTGAACATGGTGCATGTAACTGTGCCGAAATATCGGAGCTCGAAATTAACGCGAACCACGTCACGTAAATATCCCGTTAATAATAATAGTATTTTAATAAAATGAAGAGAGGCCTAGCATAGGCCTCTCTTGTTGTACTCCACTCATCTCGCTCCTGTGCCAGTCTTGTCCAGGTTCCAACCGCTGTAGGTATTAAACATCAAAAAATTTAACCAAATCGTTAACCTTCTTTTTGAAGGTGGTAAAAATATGTAAAATGTTTTTAGTAGATAGTTACTAATCTTGACGTATAATACGTGCGGTGTTCGCTGCTGTGTGAATGCAGCCCAGTCCGTGGACGTGGCATTAGTTCGATTTGCCTAATTTTGATTTCGATTGCTCGAGTACACGCAGCTACCACGGAATATTCGAAGTAGCTAGATGGGACACATAATATAATTTTTTAAGTTTGCTATATTTTTTGGGTTCCTTACTTTGTTTGGAATTCGGTATATGTTTGTGTTTGCTTTCTTATAGTTATTTAACATCGTAGTAGTCACACATGCTGTGCATTGCATAAGTTTTAAAATAAAGAAAATATTTGGAACATCTCGATGTAAGTTTATTCATTTCTTTTGTGAAAATGTTCCTTAATCTCTAATATTTGCATCAATTTGTACATAAACTAGAAAAAAAAAAAATTATTTATTGTTTGAAACATGATGAAGTTTTCCAGATATTTAGTTTTTTTTTGCTAGGTATGTCTAAAAGTGAAAGATTTACGTCACGATTAGACGATTAATTCTGTCATAATAACAACTATCAAAATAACAATTATGTTGAATACAATTTAATAGTTTTGTTCGATCCTTGCAAGATGAGGGTAGATGGAAATCTTTGTCTACTCCATCTGATCATTATATATTCACTGCTGTCAAGCGGTGACGTTATTCGGTTGTCGGTCTCCGCACGTTGCGCTCTTACCTCGCGAAACGACGCCGGGTCATTCATCCAGGATACTCAACTACACCTGCCTGATGAATAGGAACAGCATTCCACAAAGAAACAACACCAGGACCACTTCCAGAAGTTCTGCCGTGCTCTGCGTATCGCACCTGATACTGAAGCCGTGCGACGGTCGTGGATTGTAAGGTTGGTGGAGTGTTTTCTTTTGCCTATTGTCTTGCAAGGATCCACTGTGTCTTGGGCACCTCTACAGTCCACTGAATTAAAATATAACTAGCCCCAGGAGACTGTACGAGTACCGTACAAGTTTACTTATAATGCTGACCTTGGCATACTAATGATGAGTATAAGTATACAATATTTTAATAAAAGGTATCACTTGCGGGCGAGACTGCTGCGCCACCCAACTCTGCGTCTTAGATCAACGCTTTATCTGAGTGTCTTTAAACCTCAAATGAGGTTTCTTCAAGACAAGCTCTGCATCGTGGTTCACACTGAAATTGCAGCTGCCATTCCATACCACTGATATTCCATGCTCCCGCGGTCCGCATTTGATAATTACCACGCCGAGCTGTTCGGTTCAGACGAGGTTATTGCAAGAATGCGCATCCATTGTTTAGTTGATTTGATCAGCTTAAATAAATTTTACTGAATTATAAAATCTAATGAGGTGATATGTAAAATGGTTTACATTTAGTCAAAGTTTTGCGATTACTATAGCTTGCTAGAAAACTACAATCAAATACGACTGATTGTAGTTTTTCATCTTTTCTAAAGTTTATTGTTTATAGTTTAAAAAAAACTGAAAAACCGACTTCTAAATGCGTAATTTTGATTTAAAAGCGTAACTAATGAATCGATTTGTATGAAATTTCTATGGGACCATTCTGAAAGTATATAAATAAATAACTTTTCAAAGAAAACAAAATTACATCGATTTATAAATGTAATACGATTTAAACATAAAAAATACAGCCGAATTGTTAACCTCCTTCTTTTTGAAGTCGGTAAAAAGAAGAGAATACTCTTATGAAGAGATTACTTTATGCATGGGTGTATATTTCCTCCAGTAGCCTAAACAGCTTAAAGATTTGCTCAACACATGCAGTTATCTCTCTCGCGCATCACAACATTTTTAAACTTAACGAGAGAGATAGCGGCGCGCGTTGATCTCCACTTTAACCGATTATGATGTTCATGACATTCTTTTTTGTCATTCTAATAAAAAAATATCAAAAAAAAAAAAACGCACACTGGACTATAAAAATACGACTAAAATTATACAAAAAAAGGATAGAATTTTATGTACAATTGGAAGCGCTGTCTTCCACCACCTGTTGTCTCAGATTACGCGGTGATCAGAAACTAGCACAGCATCAGTCCCCAGCATCAAGCCATCAGGCCACATCGTCAGTCACACGTGCCTCTGATTTATGACGCCGCCTGTCCCGAGCCCCCATTCAGCCATACCGCTGTTCCTAGATGGATGTTTGAGTGCAATTCTGCTGGAATTGTTTTGTTCGTGTGGGTTTTATGTTTTCGGTTTGAAAAATTCGATAATTCGCGTTCAGCGATTGTAAATGGACATGATTTAGACAGCTATCAAAAAACATACTCCAGTTGAAAGTGTCTATGACTTGTCAAAGGCAAATACGAATTAAGGGGGCAAAAGAATATAAATACACTGCAAAGGGCATTATATTAATTAAGTTAGGTTACACATGAAGTTTTATTATTATATAGAAGCGTAGTAATATTATAATCGAACGTACCATACTAAACACAACTTATGCTAATTATACCTTTTGACCTTTTGACACTTTTTTTTTTTTTGACACTTTGTAGCATCCGCGGTCACAGGTGAGACTAGATGACAGTTGTCTTTTTGTTTATGAAAATATTAATTACTACCGCTTATTATTTTTAACTGACTTCGAAAAAGGAGGAGGTTATCAATTCGTCGCGTATATTTTTGTTATGTATGTACACGAATTACTCAGCATTCGAAAACCAATTTTTGTGTTTCCTGAATTGGTGTATAGAGAAAGCTCCCAAGTTGGTCCCATAATTATTTTATAAACATCGCTTTATTACTTTTTGGATAATCTCTAAAAATGAAAATATTTTCATTGTATTCCTGAGTGAAGTGCGTCAGATTATAGAATCGCAGAGTTCCACCATAACCGTTTTACTTTGCAAAAGTGTCAAATGTTGAGGATTATCGTATAAACATCTGCACATTTTCTAATCTTCGAAGACGAGCATTTGGTATTCAATGACAAATCGGATTCTTGACAAAATAAAAAAAAGAGCGAGTGAAGAGAGGTCTCTTTAAAAAGTTCAATCGTGAAGGATTTTGTAAGTTGCGTTGGAGTCGGTATTTTAATAGAAAAATTATATTATTATGCAAAACGTTCCTTACGCCCTTTAAAAATTGTTCAGTTAGTATAAGATATATTTACAAACATTCCTGCTAAAATTGGCCTCAAATAATATGAATCCCTGATAAACTCCTTACAAAACGGATTGGAACTGAATCTATATAGGCTTTTTATCCTTTGACACTAGTCTAATCTAGACGTCTCTATGTCTATACTATTAAGGTTTATATTATATGTAATTTTTTATCAAAACAACACTTCACTCAGCTTTGTATAACCTATCCCATTTCTGGGATGTTCTAAATCCTAAAATCCAAGAAAAACGCGTCGCTCCAATGTTTTGCACGAATCCTTTGTAACAAGGAGATCCGGCGGATCGTTCAATTTTCGTACAGGATTCGTATCATTCGTTCTAGATAGTTTTGAGGGAAAATCATATGAGGAATTACTTTCCATTCTGGGGAGCGATGTTGGGGATTTAAAGACTTTAGGGTAAAATGAAATGCATTTTGTGAAATTGCCCTTTTCAGCGAGGGGGGGTGCGATGATTTGGTTTGAATGGTTTGGTTGGTGTTTCGTTTAAATTCAGTGGGTTTTAAAAGGCGATTACGCAAGAAGGATGGTTATGTTTTTAACCGACTTTCAAAAAGAAGGAGGTTATCAATTCGATTTGTATGTTTTTTTATGTTTGTTCACCGATTACTCCGCTAATTGTGCAGTGATTTTGATGACTCTTTTTGTATCTGGTAGGGCATACTACAGAGGTGGTCCCATATAATTTTTATCCAAATCGGTTTAGTACTTTGGCTTTTATAACAAAATAACTGGTAAAATTAAAACTGTTGTATGGTTAATTCAACTGGTTAAATTACATATTATGTATATAAATTCAACACTTGCGACCTAACCGTGTTGTTTGGTAACACGGTTGAGTGTTGTATTTATATAATTTAACCAGTTAAATTAACCATACAACAGTTTTAATTTTACCATCTACATAGATGTAATATTTCAACAATAGAAGTAATTACATACTAGAATTTGGAGTTTGATTGACACCAGTACATCCTCTAAAGATTTAACATCAAATAAACAAATTGCGTATTTTGAAGTCGGTTTTGTCAGTTTTTTAAACTATAATTATTCGAGTGTATACATACATACATGTATATGTATGTATGTTTCTATATTACCTCCTACAGTCTCAACCGATTTTAATGTGCGAGTTGTCGTTAAATTCGTTTTCATACTCTGAGTGTCATAGGTTATAATTTTTGTAATAATAATACACCTCTTGCAAAATTTTAAAAATGTATTTTGTCGTAACCTCTAAATAACTTTTTTTCTTGCGCAGTTGGGTAAAAATTAAATTGTAGCAACAATTCAACGGCGTATACATATATTATAGTATTACATATATTGCCAGGTAACTTCTTTTAAAAAAAAGTTACCTGGCAACTTCAATCTCCTCTTAAGACCAAACATCCAGCCAGATCAATTCAACAAGTGATTTACAAACAAACATGATAGAATTATTATTTATTTATACATACTAATGATTTGATATTACCAACATTTTATATTATAACAAAAATCACAACAGTCCCCGTGCCAAAAGTATTCAACGAAATCCGACAATGCTGCAGTCAAAGTGGGAAACTAGCCAAAATATAATTTGCCCGTTTGGGGCTCGTTCATTTTTACTGCAACATGTTTCGTACAGTAACGTGCTTCAAGTTCCGTTTCTTTAAGTTTATTTTGAATGAACATCTTTTGCAACGAGATTGTTGCCAATTTTTTTTTAAATAAAAACATGTTGGAAGTTAAATTATTATACTCTTAATTGGAGTTGTCATTTTTGTTATAGTTTCAAGTTATGAGTTGTAGTTACATTACACCATGTATATACATGGTATACAGGATGTAATAGAAATGCATTAAGTATATTTAGGTGTATATATATATATTTATGTTTTATGTTTATTTATGTATGTATATTTATCCGCAAAAATTAAGAATTGTTTCATCGTTTTGACATATTTTTTTCCTGAATTTTAATAAATACATATGTGTTGTAAAAGTTGTTTACTTTCATGGGTTGATTATGGATTATATTACACTCAAATGCGCTACCCGTTTATTCTATATTCACTAGTTTTTTTTTACAAAATGCTAAAATCTGTCAAGCCACTTAAATCACGATATACATAATATATACACACATGCATAGGTACAGAAAAAGGCATACATTTACACAGGGTTATTATTATTGTACGCTAAGCTAACAGTAGGTCATTGTACTCATCACTATGGGTACAATAAAAAATTAGCTTGTAGCGCTCGTGGCGTAGCTTGACTAAGTGTTCTCGAACGATCACCAATGTACAGCAACGGACGGACTCGTCATTCTTCGGACGGGTGACCGAGAGTGGCATTTTTTTTTTTTTTTTTTTTTTTTTTTTTTTAATTTTATAACTTTAATAAAAAGTCATTTGCCTTAAAACTAAAAAAGCTTTATAAAGCTTTTTATGGAATACCACAGCTTTAACATAAAGCTTTTTAGTCAAAGAGACCGAAACCCATGTCGTCAGACTCCTCAGGTTCCTCCTTCTTCTTCTCTTCCTTGGCAGCCTCGGCGGGCGCTGCCGCAGCCGCAGCAGGAGCTGCACCGGCAGCCGGCGCCGCGCCGACACCAGATCCTATGTTGGTGATGAGGTCACGCACGTTCACGCCTTCCAGCGCCTTTGCGAACAGACCCGGCCAGTAGGGCTCGACATCCACATTAGCAGCCTTCAGGATGGTGGAGATCTTCTCACCGGTGACGGCTACATCATCATCAACGAGGATGAGAGCGGAGTAAACACAAGCTAATTCAGCCTTGGATGCCATTTTAATTAATTTAATTTCCATTGCCATTTCTTTCTGAACGCTACCATAGGTCGGATACTTAACACGTTAAATTGTAGGTCCCCGAAGTTTGTTCTTAAAATCAACAATTGCGACGCCAGGTCAGAGACCTTTCGGCGGCTTAATAACTCTGACACTAGGACTGGCCACTCAGTCTATACGAACTTACTTAGTTTTACTCAAAATTCACGAAAACAAAATCACTGTCATTGCAGGCTAATATTACATCTTACCCTCTAATACCTCCTAACCCTCTAATAACCTCTCCCTCCCATCTCTCTTACCATGGTCGAATGTGGCGTACCCCGTAAGGGAAAATAGTTGGCGTGATTGTATGTATCTAAAATCAGCTGCTCCATAAAAATAGTTCGTTGACCTTCGACAAAATTTATAGAAAAGCTGTTTTTTTTTAATTCGTGAATTTAGTATGCTTCCAGTGAAAGTTGTTTTGGGATACCCTGTATATATTTGAAATAAAAGTAAGTAAGAACAGAATACATATGAGAATGTGCGAAACCACATTACGCAGCGATATTCAATGTATCCTAAGTTAGTAGACAATAAAAAGCCCGAGACAGTCAGCGGCGGTACACTCGGCAGCATTTTATTCAGATTTGAAAGTCATTTGTACAGGGTGTCCGTTTTTCTCGAGACCGCTGTCGGCTACGGGTTACTCTACTCGCATCCATTTCATATTAAAACTTAGGGTTGTCGAACTCTCATACATTTTTGAACGAACCTTCATCGTCATCATCTCAGCCACAAGAAATCCTCTGCTGGACTTGAACCTCTTACATGAATTTCTAACCGTGGCTTGCAATGCTACCAAGATCTTCCTACCACCTGTATCCTGTACCTGTATGTCGTCTGTCCAACTTATGAATGCGCTCAACGCGTGCAGCTATCTCTTTCACGCATCACATTTTTACCCGTCTGTGTAAAAAGGAGGGTTATGTTTTTGAGTGTATGTATGTTTGTATACGTATGTGTGTATATGTATATAGGTCTAAAAATCCGACGAATCGCTTCGAGAAAAGATCCCGGCCGTACCTGCTGGCTCACATGGCGGGGGTTCGACTGTGCCCCCAGAAGTATGTGATTATGTATGTTGTATGTTTCTATATGAGCGCCGAGCCTAAACGGCTTGAACGATTTATATGTAAAAGGTGTCGTTAGATTCGTCTTCACTCTTCGCCAAAATAAAAAAAAATGTGCGTTTTTTCGTAATCTCCAACGAACTTTTTCGAAATAAACAAGTGATTTTACTAGAATTAATCTAAAGAATACGAACTTATATTCTTTTACAGCGATTTTACGCATACATTGTCACAAGAAACGTACACTCAACAGCGTATAAAGCGTATCGAAATCGTAAGTTAGACTGTAAAAACTGCTTTTCTGCAGTCGGGTATTTGGTTTTCTTTTAATAAAGAAACTTGTGTGTAAATGTGTTGCCAGCCCTGGTTCAGTTCTTGCGAGTTAGCGCTTTTTACGTCGCGATCTTCGTGAAGGCTAGCTCGGATTTATTGTTTTTATTTGCTATTTCTTTTATTCGTTTCTACTGTCGCAGTATATATCGTGTGGTTTTTATATTTTCATATAATATAGGGTGAGGAGATATTTATAATCCCTGATAACGGCTTGAGAGATACTGTCTGCCACAGATGTAATAATATTTTTACAAAATAGTGTTTAACAAGTATAGTGTTTAATAAGTATAGTGTTTAACAAGTATAGGTTTAACAAGTATAATGTTTAACAAGTATAGTGTTTAACAAGTATAGTGTTTAACAAGTATAGTGCTTAAAAAGTATAGTGTTTAACAAGTATAATGTTTAACAAGTATAGTGTTTAACAAGTATAGTGTTTAACAATTATAGTGTTTAACAAGTATAGTGTTTAACAAGTGTAGTGTTTTAGAAAACTCAAAGCTCGGGAAGGAAAGGATCTCTCAATGTTGGTTTCGATTCCACCGATGCCCATCAAAGAACCGGGCTTGGCAGTTGACTTGAAAGTCACCGATGAATGTCACAAATTAAGATGCGTCTACAAAACCGTTACTCAGCGCTTGAGCTAAAGCAACAGTTTCGTCCCTTACGCTTACAAAAAGGCAGTAAGCTGGTAATCAGGCGGCCGTCTTTATCGCAGCCCATATTTTTTGATATAAAAAACAGCGCGTCGAGTAAGCGCCGCCGGTATTTGAGTACGTTTCCGTGTATCTTCTAACGTGAATAAATCGCTCTGCCGAACGAATAACGTTGTGACAGTATGAACGATCCACTTTCTACGAGAAAATTAAAAACACCCCTCTTTTTTTTTTTTTTTTGGTTGGTTTGGTAAAACCAACTGTTCCGTACTACATTTTTTGACCCAGGGGAAACCCTTCATGGGTACCACTGCGCCCTGGGGAGGATAGAATACCTGGTATACCGGTTTACCCCCTAAAACCCCGGAGTGTACCGTCCGGACGCCTGTGTTCCATATTAAAATAAAATAAAAATATATTTGTGTACATTTCACACAACACCATCTAGCCCAAACTAAGCAAAGCTTGTACTATGGAACTAGATGGCTGATAGAATACATATATACTTTTTTTTTTCTTTTTCTAATTCATATTACCTACTTCAAGATAAAACAAGCATTACACACAGACAGAGAGCCCTCTCTCTGTCTGTGTGTAATGCTTGTTTTATCTTGCTCCGAACCTCTCTCCGAGATCGAATCGGAAATGAAGATGTCCGTAGACTTACTAAAGTTGCCGACATAGCTCAGCGGATTAGCAAGTTGAAGTGCGCATGCACAGCGTAGGAAGACCAGCCATAAGATGGACAGACGATCTCTACTACGAGTCCTACGTCCAACAGTGGACTTCTTGTGGCTGAGATGATGATAATAATCATAATACATAGACATACTACAGACGAGAAATTCTATTAAGATGGGTCTCCTGTTTTACCCTCTGTCCAAAAAAATTGGTTTTTTTTTATTGAAAAGTAGCTGGAAAGTATTATTTCCTTCAAAATAGGGGGAAGTAACAAGTGCCTATTTATTTCCTTCAAAGAGTTTTTAAGATATAAGGGTTTGTTTAATGGATTTATATTCTAATAAATTGATTGTAATTAGACATAGACATAGAGGGTTTGTTGCAGAAACTTATTTTTTGCTCTTGAGCGCTACTGTTCGCATAACTACTATCTATATTATTTTGAGCTTAGGATATTACATCTTTTTTACCCTCTAATACTTTCTAATTCCCTATTACCCTTCCCATTTAACCCTCTAACTACGGTCAAATGTGACGTCAAACTGCCTCAAGGTCTTTGATGTCCTGTCTACCCCGTAAAAGAAAATAGGCGTGATTTTATTTATATGTATGAATGACATATTTCGAGTGCGCAATACAAGGTCGACATCCCATACTGTCAATACAGCAAGCTCCAGTAGGCGATGTTTCCTTTGCGAGCGTCATTTTTCGGAGGGCTGCCGTTGGCGGTTACCATTACTCGCGGAGCCTTTGATGACGATATTTCGGATGTTTTGCCGCGATACCACGAGATGGTGATTTTGGGAGGTTTTTGTGTCGAAACTGTGTCGTTCGTTGCAAAGGAACAACCAGGTGAAATGATATTTATTTTCATACGATTGCGGGAAAGAATCTTTTCTCTCGATGGAGCCGCAATTTGATGTATAATTTTTTTATATATTTGGTTGAATTGTTATTCTAATGGTAACCAAGTATTTAAAGGCCTGATAATATTTAAGCTCTGGTCTAAGATGAAACAATGGATGGATTCAACAAAGAGTGTTTTAACAAGAGTGTCTACATACAACCGTCCTGGATAGCAAAGCAACAGCGATACCAAAGGTGTTGCAGTTATCCATAGGCGACGGTTGTCGCTTACCATCAGGCGAGCAATCTGGATATTTGCTGCTCTTTTTATAAAAAAAAAATGCTTGCCTGTAACGCCTCTATTCTATTCGTTCGAGAAGAGAACCTAATTGATCGAGACAAGGAGAACGGAGTTCCAATTTCGGCAGCCCTAAAAAGTAGTGGTGGCGGTTATTGGTTAAGATCAAAATAACTTACCATGGAATGAGAACTAGCTCTAAAGTCAGATTACATTATTGTCGATGAATTAATATCAGATAATAGGACACTAACGACTTTAAGGATTTTATTCCGATTTTTCCTTTTATCCGTAGGTTATTGCCGAGATTTGAACCTACATCCGGCAGATTAGAATTTGGGCAGTCCAATCACTGCGCCATGGATAGACAGATAAACTCTTTATTGTACACAACTTAAAATTAATCATCAGAACAATAAGAGCAACAGGCGATCTAATCGATAAAAACGATCTCTTCCAGGCAACCTTGCCACAATTGCTACAATCATCAACAATTCTGATTGACGATGGATAATCTTCAACGTCGACTGCCGATCTTCATTCCATTAACAATTACAATATCAATTATCCAGATCCAATTGTAATATCGACTAATCCTTTACGGGGGCAATCGCAATAAAAGCGCTTTAAGCGGTTTGTGCGAATAAAGCGCTCGAAATCGCACGAACCGCTCCTGTTTGCAATGATCCCAATTGAATCGACATTTTTACTGAAAATCGTAATATTTTTCCGTAAGCGGAGAGGTTGGAGTAGGTTTATGTAAGGTTCTTTTGATAGTACGGTTATGGGTTTTTTTTTCTCAACTTATGTCCTACTGCTGGGCAAAGGTCTTCTCCACTTCCTTCTATACATCGCGGTCCAGCGCTGCCTGGTGGTATTCCTGTATGTGTCAAGGTTGTCACGTCTCGCTAAGACGAGTAAACTGGTACATGTGACTGCAGCAGAGGTGTACAACCGCCTGCCACATGAAGTCCGACACTCGCCGTCTAGGGGATCATTAATTTAAACTAAAAAAATGGCTATCGAACAAGCATTCTACAAGTTTGATGATATGACTAAAATACAAGTGACATAACATTTGTATTAATTATTATTGATTATTTACTTACCCTTTTTTAATTTTATTGTGATTATTTTATACTATTGACATTTTTTATTATTATTATTTGATTATTATTTTATGTATTTGAATTGTTATTTCAATTATTTGACATTATTGCAGTATTTTTATTTTTTAATTGATTCGTTTTGTTAAGTGAACGTACATTTTTATAGATATTTTTTACCTGTTGACATGTAACATTTTCCTTTATGAATAAATTACTATGACCATGACTATGATGCCCGCGTGTCAACTGCCCAGCTCTATTTTACTAATACTTTACCGCCCATTTTTATTCATTATAAACAACTTCGAACTTTGGTTTAACTGTTTAGAAGAAAAAACTTACAAAAAAATGGCGAACGGAGAGATAGTTGTATTCGTATTTTCAAATCAATAGTGTTTTAATTATTGCTCGTAGAATTTCTTAGGACAAAACATCTAATGAATTTCGACACAGATTAAGCGCGAAACGTATACCGGACGGTCACCGCAAGGACCCTAATTAGGCTAACCACAAGCTCTCCGACTACGTGCCATAATCCTCTTATAAAATGCGGGTAGTTAGCTCTGCACGACCCTGGCACGCTCGAAAACCTGTCAATTTCAATTTCAAAAGTTGTAAAACATTTTTTTGTTAATTACGACGTAAAGTACCTGCTCGTAATAAGATGCTAGGTTATTACGATTAACTCCTTACATAAAACCTTCTTTCTTTCTATATTCGTTAAGAAAGTCGGCGAATTACCACCCATTTCTCGTTGAAATGCCAAAAATCCGTACTCAGCGATATCGATCCACATTCTTGTAGCGTACTGCACAAGAATAGAATTCTTTGCCGGCAGCTCTATTTCCTGAGACCTATATTCTTGGAATTTTCAAGGCTAGAGTGAATAGATATCTTCTAGATCGACGAGCTCCATCTTCGGCCACACCGTCGCTTAACATCAGGCGAGTTGGTGGTCAATCGTAGATCTATCTATCTTGCTAAAAAAAAAGAACCATTATACATTTGTTATAATTAGGCGCACCCTTGCCCTGTAATATCGTTTGATATTCTAGTCCGGTGCGCACGTGCGCACGCGCATTAACGAGGCGCACGCGTCAATTGTTTGCATTGATATCCGCCTTATTGTCGCTGCGTTAGATTAAATCATATATCATGCGAGTGTAGGCTTCAATATATTGCAATGTTGGTAACTTAGACTTTTTGACGTGATAACGTCTTATAAATCGATGAACGCCGGCTACACGCACGAAAAAGTGTCACGTTGCGCCTGAGCCGAGTGAGAGTGCCGATCAAGCGATAGAGAAGCACGATCGGCCTAAGCGTTCGGCTTGTGACGCATCGTTATCACGTAAAATTATCGTCCGTTAACCGACTTTATAGACAACCATTTTTTTTATTCAAAAATAGACTGGACCACTAACTCGCTTAGTGACCTGAGTCCAAGAGACTCCAACTGGTGGGTCCAACTTTGAGCTTGCGTTACTCGTCTCCCTCAGATTTTTTATTTGAAAAAATTTGTTCTACAGACTCCATGGTCCTCAGTTTGAAACTATCACTGGCCGGCAAGATGGCGCAAGACGCAAGGCGCAAAAAATTGCGGTTTAAATTATTTAGATTTGCAGACGCATTCATAAGCCACGGTATACCGCACTTCCCAATTAACCTTTAAAGTAAATCTGTCTCCGGAACTTGAAAAGACACCCCGCATACAAAGTGAGGCCCAAGTAGGGACCTCTTAGCCATAAACAAACAAGAGCGCAAACATCTGATATTGGACCTGTGAAGTGACATCGACTACATTGATTGTAGACATCACAAGCGGTTAGCATAATAGACATAGACATAAACATAAACGTAGACGTAAACATATACATACTTTTATTTGTGACATAAACAACCACAACACATAAGCACTAAAAATAAACAAAAACTACAGTTGCTTAATATGCATAGAAATAATAGGCTTATAATTAAGTCGCCTCTATCTAAGTAAAACAACTGTTAGCAAGCATATTAAGACTGGATACGTCGTTTTACACATCGCTACACACGACAGGTAAGCAAAATTGAACATATTTTACCGACTGCGTAAGAAGGAGGGTTATGTTTTTCGAGTGTATGTATGTTTGTATGATTCTATATATTACTATATACCAATTTTAATGTTCGAGGTGTCGTTAGATTTATCTGCACTCCCTGAGTGTCGTAGGCTATATATATTTTTTGTAATTATAATAATACATTTCTCGTAAAAATAACAAAAAATATGTTTGTTTGTAACCTCCAATAAACATTTTCGTAATAAACAAGTGATTTTACTAGAATTATTCTAAAGAATGTATATTTATAATCTTTTACGCCGAATAACTAATTAAGGTTGTCTGGAAGAGATCACTGTTAGCGATAAGACCGCCCTTTGTGCGATTGTTTTATGTGTGTTTTTTTGTTACTTTATTACTTTTGTGGTGTCGATAAAGTGTTATTAGATTGATTGATTGATTAACGCATACTTTCTCACAATCACAAATTTCCACAATATCAAAACATGTATCAGTCGTACATTTCGTAATGTTCTGGATGCTTGTACGCTCAGAGATGATACAACTTCTAGCCTGATATTCATTGGTTGCTGTGACATCTGATATGTATCTTGTGTAACATTGTCTTGTCTGAAAGAGCCTACCCTACACCAAACATCTATTAGTTTGTAATCCGTTTGGTGTACCTAACTGTGAGGTATACCTAACTGTCAAAAGGTCAACAACCCTAAAACAACAAGGGACGAGCGCTGAAATATGCAAATCGAGCGAAACGCGAGAGGGATGGTGTAACGCTGATTGCGAAGAGCCTAGTCGGAATGACTTATAGTCTAGTAAAAATAAGATTTGTGACAACATAATAGACAACTAAGTATATTGTTATTTAAATGAATGTACTGGTGTTTTGAAATACATTTGACACAATTTCTTAGTGATATTATAAAAGCTAATTTTATTACCTTTACACGCTCAAACGGCTAAACCGATCGTTATGAAAATTAGTATAGAGATAGCTATGGACCTAGAGACGGACATAAGCTACTTATCATCATCATAACCATCACCGTTTTTCATAACTGCGCGAGTGAAACCGCGCAACGCAGCTAGTCTATAAATCGGGGATTATTGTTGATCTATGATTTTTAGTCATTTTCCTATCATAATTTCAAAGAATCCCCCCAGTTGCAAATACTGTGATCTGCTCCATACAAACTGATTTATTTTTACTAGACTATTATATTATATTGTAATTAAGAAGGATCTTACCAAAAAACGTAACTCAACTTTGAGCAATGCTCAACGTATTTTGTCAACTTCTCCATGACACGTAGCGACACTTGCGGAAAGGAGACAGAGAATTTGAGACGTTGATCAAAGTTAAAACGTTCGGTAAAGAGCAGAATATTTCTTCACAGGTTGACGGCCTTCGTCAACCTGTGAAGAAATATTCTGCTCTTGCTTCTGAGGCTTTATTATTAAACTGTTATATGTACTATCTTATGATATTACCTGAATAATATAACCTACCTATTAAAATGAAACAAATATAAATTCGTGTGTATTTTACATAATATTTTTTTTTTTTTTTTTTTTTTTTTTTATATTTTACCTGACATTTTGAACACTTTGCAGCGTCCGTGGTCACAAGTGACTCACCTATGACCACGGATTCGAATTAACAATAAGTAAACTCCTATGAATAATCAACAAATCAAACAAGAGGCGTTGTTTTAAGTTCTCGTAAATTATGATGTGCAACTACGGAACCCTACTTTGCGCGTGGCCCGACACGCACTTGGCCGGTTTTTGTTGACTACACGACTGTAATGCGAGACCCACTACCCACTAGTGGGGGACACGCAAGTGGGGGACAACGGGAATCAACGCGGTAGTCTGGTGCTAACGCTTGCCAAAAACTACCGCCGTCAAACTCCTGTAACCTTTTAAGTCTGCCTTTTGTATTTTTCTTGGTACTTTTTTCATAACTTAATAAACTACGTACACAATTTTTTGTTCAGCAAAAATCTTGCCTTTTCCTCTAAGACAAACCGTCAAACTTCATAACTTTTTAATCCGGCAACTAAAATAACTTAAATTTACGTTAAAAAGGGAGAAAAACGTCTTAATGGGCGAATTCCCGGGATATCTCTTTTGCGTTTATCTTTTGAGGTAAACAAATTCTTTTTAAAGTCGTGAAGTCGAGCCTTTTCAGGTTTAAGTTACCGTTTTATGTGGCGATAAGCGGTTGGTTGTTTTAGAGAGCAAGTTCGGTGGACTTGCTCGCCAAAATAACCATGAACACTGACACAGGGTCATTCCTGTTGCGTACTGCACAAGAAAGAATGGAATGGAATTCTTTGCCGCGATCTCTGTTTCCTGAGACCTACAATCTTGGAATTTTCAAGGCTAGAGTGAATAGATATCTTCTAGATCGACGAGCTCCGTCCTCGGCCACGCCGTCGCTTAACATCAGGCGAGTTGGTGGTCAATCGTAGATCTTGTATGTATAAAAGAAATAATTCAGCAATAACTTGCTTGCAATAATTTGTTTCTTACTCATATCTGACCACATCTTTTCATCACAACAATATTAAATTCAAGTAAGTTAATGTCGTAGTAGTTAGGATTAGTAGCAAAAAAGAAAATAAATTCAAGGCCTCTACTTTTATTACTCACGTCGAAAGAGAATGTAGTAAACCTATTTTCTCTAACCAAAGAGATTGTAACTACCATTTACTCTATGTCACATTTCTAACTGTCAACGAAACTTTCTTCTCATTTTTGGTTTCATTATGACCTTACAAAAGATTCGTCATTTTACTCACCAGTGTTTCTCCCACTTCACCTTACTTAGTTAAGTTATCAAGTTATACTAGGTAGGGTGATACTTAGGTTAACAACTCTTACTTACCAACTTTGCTTATTGTTTTGTTAAGTTTACTCACGAATTCTTACAATGGAGTAATTAAAAGGTATGAAAGGTATCGCGTCTCCATTACTAAATTAGTTGTAATTGTAATATACGTTCGAATTTTGTTTTGATATTAACTAATTAATACTAAACTTAATAAAAACAAAACTATATCTCTTTAAAAAAAATAATGTTAAATATTGACAGGCAAAACTTTATATCTTAAATGTTGACAAAATTTCCTTAGTACGTTTGACGTGTGTATCTGTATATTTGTGTGTCTGTCTGTGGCTTCGTAGTTCTCAAACGGATGGTCTGATTTTGATCTAGTTTTTTTTTCTTTGAAGGAGGATTTTATTGAAATTATTAGCCGTGTCTTATCATAATCTGTTCAGGCTTTTTTGTCGGGGTCTTTTAGTTTTCTAAACTTATGTGCGTATTACGTCATATTTATCGAAAAACGAAATGTGCTAAGGTCTGCTCCAACTGGGAATATTTGCTTTCGTCTTTATGTCAGCCGATAAATGCCCACCGCTGGGCATAGATCTCTCTGTCTCCCCGGTCTTTATGATATAAAATCAGTAAAATACCTCATCCTCTACCGATCCAAACATGTCAAACTTTCCTCCAGCTACTTTTCAATTCATTTCCGGGTCATCCGGCGGATGACCCGGCGAAATTCAACACACGGTTACCGGGCTGACAAGTGACCCGACGGAATTCTTTATGGGGTGCTAATGAAATATCTTGCTTTAATCATCGCGATATTGTACCCGCGCCCTTAACATAATGTTAATTAACAATATTCTCCATCACTGCTTCAAAATCATAGAATATCTGATGGACAATTTTCATGTAACTAACAGTGCAAACCATAATTTCTTAACTCCTATTAACTAAACTTTAATAGGAACTTTAATTCCTTAGTTCCTTTTAAAGTTTCCTACTAAAGCTATAGTGGTCTTAAGATACATCTCTCACATGACATGTTTCAGTCTTAGATCAAATTACTATTAGTACCTGTGAAACTGTAGGTACCACTGATCTGTAATATTTATTATCCACGGACTAGTGGATGTTATTCCTTCAGTGACATGTTACATGTCTAATTAGCATAATTTTGACGTTGCAGGCTGATGTGAGGGACTATGGAATTGAAAATAAGAATCAGTGCTATCTGTAGTAATCATTCGAGTCAAATTATTTCTTGACTCACGTACGCGTTTTAAATTTGTAGATAAATCTACCTTAAATTAATATGTATTAAAAAATACAACCAAATAAGCCATATTGTTATAGACTTAAAAAATTCACTCATCAAAATCCGTACGTTAAATTTGAAAAATATTGTCTGGAGCATGTATTACTGTCGATATAAGTAGAATCCAAAACAGCAACTTTTAAATTTTGTCTGTCTGTCTGTCTTTGGTGTTCTCGATGGACACCAAAGTTACCTACTCGACGGATTTTGATCACATTTGGCAGTATTGGAAGCGGTATATGAAATAAATTTGTATTTGGCCGGTTTTTTTATTATTTGATTATATGATCTTAGGTTTACGTTCCTCAGCACTTAAACCTAAACTCGAGGTCAGTGATCAGAATATAGTTACGTCTCCCAGTGTATACCCGACCTAACACGCCCTCAGTACCCCTATGTTTCGGAATTAAGTTACCTCTGGGATCTCGAACAGCCAAGTTATCCCTTATTCGCATGGAGTTAAGAGAATTGTCGTCTTTTGTCCAGGAGAAATTGTTTTCTACCTCTAAATGTTATGCGATTTCCATAATTCTTTTTTAATTGTTTGGAACCATTAATGTCTCCACGTTACTGTTTGTGTTATTGTTTGTGTTGCCTCTACGGTTTGCTATTTCCCCATAATTAACACTTTTAATTTTTGAACTTTGATTTCGGTTCGATAACTAAATTTGACCTAGACATTTATGATTTTAATTAGTAAAAATAAGTATATATATATTGAAAGTAAAACGAAATACCCGACTGTAGAAAAGCGGTTTTTGCAGTATAATCAGAATTTACGGAATAAATCAGATATTTCACATATTTAATTTTTCTTTAATTTTCAAATCTATTATTATGTTAAGACTTTAATTATGCATAATAGAATATATGGAAAGAGGAGAAAAGTTAGAATCTTTTTTTGGGATTTTTTCTATCGAGAAAATTTTGTCTGTTTTTCTTTTTTACGAGTGAGATTTTAGTTTTTTACGATAAAATTGTATCCACACTTTGGAGGTTCAGACAAATCGAATGATACCTTGTACATCAAAATCGGTTTAGCCTTTTAGGCTACAGGAGGCAATATAAATACACACTCACACTGGCTACCGTGGGTCGGATGACACGTTAAATTGTAAGTCCCGGTTGTTCGTTCTTAAAAAAAAACGCAATCGTAAAGCCAGGTCAGAGGCCTTTCGGTGGCTTAATAACTCTGACACTAGGGCTGGCCACTCAGTCTATACGAACTTATTTACTTTTTTTTACTGGTAAAACATTACTCTCCTTCTTGAACAGTCGGCTAAAAAATGAGACAAAAACCCAGACAACTAAACCGTTCAGTCAGAAAATTTTCTTCAAATATCTATATAGGTAAATTGTGATAATATTTATCCAAATTGCAGTGTTAAAATTTTTACAACATCATCTCACCTGATAAAATATCTCGATAAGCAAATCCCGTCGCACACTTACCTTTTAAAATTAAATTTAAATTTTAAATTTGCACCAACCCGTCTTGTGTAAAAATAAATTGAATTCCCAAAATTCTTAATCGGCCGTCGCCAAATCTTGGATCTTAAATGCGGAGTATACAAATACAGAAGGATAACTTTATATAAGTCAAAACCATCGTAAAGTCTAGTTCACATTATGATACCAATTAACCGACTTCAAAAGAAAAGGAGGTTTAAATTTTTTTGTTTGTTCACCGATTTCTCCGCTAATTGTGAATTGATTTTGATAATTCCTTTTTGTTTTATATAATTCCTATTCAGACCATATAAACTTCATCAAAGTCGGTTCAGCACTTTGTTTTTTATAACAAAATAACTGGAATAATGTCATCCAAGTAAACGAATTGCGTATTTCAGTTTTTTATACTTTAATTATGTACAGTATTATTCAGTTCAAATAATTTCGTTGTCTGAAGCTGGCCATCTGTCTGTTTCTATTTTGTGCCAGCTACCGCCCGACGTGGACGAGATTGGCAATTATAAAAAAAACGGGCACAAAATCGTCTCGTTATCGTGCGATCGGAACTTGTATTTGAGGGGAAATGTAGATTTTGTGAGAATATGGAACAGTAACAGATTTCTGCGGTTTTACTCGGTATTTTCTTGGTAGCACTTTTTCACTAAATAAAAAACCGCCGTAGAGTAGCATGTCTATATAATATATTCTATAGGATTCATTTCGGGGAGAATGTGCAAGAGCTTTACGACCTCATTCCAGCCTCCCCATTTTATTACAGGACGCAGAAAGTCGGCGAATTACCACCCATTTCTCGTTGAAATGCCAATGATGCGCACTGCACAGGAATGGAATTCTTTGCCGCCATCTTTGTTTCCTGAGAACTACAATCTTGGAATTTTCAAGTGAATAGTTATCTAGTTATCTTCTAGATTGACGAGCTTCATTCCTCGGTCATACCGTCGCGCAACCACCAACTAGCCTGCGAGTTGGTGGTTAGCGTCTGTCTAGGACTCAGTTGGTAATAGTTTAGGGCCTGGCACTGACCTCAAAAAATAGAGTAGGTACGTACCTACTCAGGTAGACGTCCAGTTTTGATTTAATTTGTAACAGTTATTTCTTCTTTTCAACCGACTTCAAAAAAGGAGGAAGTACTCAATTCGGCTGTTTTTTTTAATGTTTGTTACCTCAGAACTTTCGACTGGGTGTACCGATTTTGACGGTTCTTTTTATATTTGAAAGCTGGTGGTTCCCGTGTGGTCCCATTTCAATTTGGTCCAGTTCTGACAATGGCATCCATGAGTAGTCGGTTGCTTCAGTTTTGTAAACTATAATTATTCAGTTTTGAAGTCGATATTATTTTTTTAAATACTTTTAATGCAATATTGTAGTCGCGGGAAACTGGGAAGGCGACAGGGAACTCCACGTTAAGGGGTAACAAACATTAAAAAAAATACAGCCCAATTGATAACCTCCTTCTTTTTGAAGTCGGTTGAAAAAGGAGGAGGTTCTCAATTCGACTGTATTTTTTACATATGGATGTAGTAGGAACAAGTAACGCACAAAATCCACTCGACTATCCGTTATCTCACATTTCACTCAATTAAAATTATAAAAAAATAGGAACCTGCAAAGAACAAACAAACAAACAAAGTTCATTACATGATCTTTTTTTTTTAATAATACAGTTTTTTTTGTTAGTAAACAAACGCCGGCCGGCTGCCATAGACGGCGCTAAAAAGTCACATGTCAAATAAACATTATTTTGTTACCTATTTTGTGTGTATGATTTTTTATTTTCCGTTGTATGTTTTTGTTATATTAAATTTATGTCTATGTCTATGACTCGGCAAACGCGCCGCGATCCATGAGTAGTATCCAGGCGTAATCCGTGTAAATGAAAAAACAATTCCAAAACTACTAATCGATATGTAAATAAATAAAATATTGAATCGTGTTATACGCCCAAAAAGATTCCTACTTAATTTATTTAGAGGATAATAATTACAATTACATTAGTGTGGATTACCAAGAATAACTTTAAGTACCTTATTTTATCCTTGGGAAATGTATAAAAAGTCTTTGTTAGTAATAATAAAAAAGTCCTATTTTCATTATGTCGAATTTACATACAGACACAACAATACCCCATTGTCGGTATTTATAATAAATAAATTAATTACAGTTTAAAAAACAAAAAAAAAACACGATCCAAATTATTGTATAAACCTAATCGTGGTCAAAGTTCATTACAAGACTTTTCTAACAAATCCAAACACAGCTATGATACGATGTTCCATCATGAAGTTCTAGTTCATATCTTCCGGCTCCATCATGAGATCAGTTCGACAGTACCATATTATTGTATTGTCTTCAGAACTACATACAGCTGCCAATTCATGACGCTACGATCCTTGGAAGATGGTTAAATTAGTTACCTTAGATTTCATTTCATACAGGTCGACCTAATAAAAGCGTGTTAATAAAAATAATAAAAAACTTGTGAGTACAGCTCCGTGGTACCGCGTAACTCAAGTGTCACTGTGAATTGCCCGCGGGGTGAGGTAGCGCGATTTGGTGGGAGGTGAGGAGTGTCCGTTCTATACGTAGTATGTTCTGTGCCTACATATATCCAGCTGTGGACTTCTTGTGGCTGAGATGATGATTTCACTATGGAAATTAACGTGGTTTTCACACATTTTTAAACAAAAACTACGGGTCACTCACGTCTGTTTTCAGCCGAAATATCCGACTATAGTTTCAACCGCATTCGGCGGTCTTTTTCAAAGGAGCAGCACACACGTCACTCTCGGTCGGTGGTTTTTTCGGCTCAAAACAGACGTGTGAGTGACCCGTAGTTTTTGTTTAAAAATGAGATGATGATGATGATGAAAGAAAAAACTAATGATTAGTTAAAATTCAAATTAAAATATCGTCTACATAATATTAATAATTAACATGGCCTAGATTATGTAGACGAAATTTCTTCACTAAAAAAGAATCTTTCAAATATATTTACATAATTTACGATAATATAGTATTAAAAATAAAATTTCTTCGTAATAATAGTCGTTTGATTTGAAAGGTCTTTTCGGGAGCCTCTCCGAAGCTTGTTAATTTACATTTAGGTACCCTATTTTCGGGACTACTTTCGCTTTTCCACTAGTTATTTTATTTAAATAGCCAAATTTCCATATAAAAGCAGTAGTCACATTACAGGCGAGGGATCTTAGATAGCGCGAAACTGCGGCAAAACTTTTATGGTGGTAACCCACTACGCTACCTCGCGACACGACAGAATTATAATTTAAACTAGTGTAAGCTTAGAAAACTCAAATCCCCGTCAGAAAAAACAGGTGAACCGATTTTGATGAAACATAGCTAATGTTCTTTGATGTGCGAGGTGTCGTTAGATTCGTCTTCACTTCCTGAGTGTCACGTAGCTAATATATTTTTGTAAAAGTAAAACAATTCTCGCAAAAATAAAAAGTGCGCTTTTACGCAACTTCTAACGAACTTTTTGTAACAAAGAATTGATTTTACAGAATCTATTCTAAAGAATGTTCATTTAAATAAATTACACAGTTAATTTTTGCATACTTTCTCAAAAAATATTACACTCAACATCATATCAAGCGTAACGCAAGCATATGTTACAGTGCGGAAATCGGTCTCATGCTGTTAAGTATTTTGTTTTTCATTTAATAATTATATACTTATGTTCACTCACACATCTCAGCCATAAGAAGTCCACTGCTGGACATAGGCCTCCCCCATGGATTTCCAAAAAGACCGATTGGAAGCGGCTTGCATCCAGCGTCCTCCCGCCACTTGTATGAGGTACTACTATATACTTACTATATACTTATGTTAGTCTTTTTTAATTCGAAATTAGGCTTGTGCTTGACCGTCAACTCACCTGGTGTTAAGCGACATTACGGTCTACGATGGAGCGAGCTTGCCTAGAATAAACCTATTAACTCGCGATTTGAAGACACCTCGATTATATTTAGTTGCATCAAATCGCATTGTAATGCTACATCCTAATGCATTTAGACCCTAGTAGGATCGTTTCAAATCCTCTGGAACATAAACAGTGCGATACAGGAAGGATAACGCGAGTGGACGGAAAAATACCTGGTTTGCTCCTGGGTGGGGTGCTTGTTGCATGAGCGGCGGCGGGAGCGATTAAATACATCAGCGGAAAAATCGTCTTCTAAACGATTCACGGCTAAGCACAAAATGAATATCTGGCCACTGACGTTTCCTTTGGCATAATAATATAACATTTATTATTTTCTTTAGGCACTCCTAAAAGAGCTTTGCAAAAAAAAAAAACGAGAAAACAAAAAACACTCCCTAAAAATAATAATAAGTACTAAGTATTTTACTATTTGCTAATCTATTTAGAAAAAGCTGAAGCTGACATGATATGACGTGATAGCTCAGTGTTTAGTGCGATGGGCTTTCGTGACGGAGGATGCGGGTTTGAATCCCAACAAATATGTCGCTAAGCACCTATGCATAACGACATGTAATATTTGTGTGACATACGACATACGGTGTGTTCTAGGCCTCATTCAAGAGACAGATTTCATTCAATGTTTGGCGAAATTACCACCTTGGACTACATCGCCACTTAATATCAAGTGAGCAGGTGGTCAAAGACCTGTCGAATTCGCTTTGACATAAGTTACTACATACATACAAAAAATTACGTCTATTTTTCTTTACGAGGTAGACAGAGCATTAGACTGTAAGTTCGCTTGATGCCACATTTGACCGAGGTTAGAGGGTTGATGGATGGAAGAAGGAATTAGAGGGTTAGAGGGAATTAGAGGGTGATATTTAAAGTTGCCTTGTAGTAACAGTACATACATTATGTTTTATTTTGTTTGACGTATGTGACATAACACTCGTCGCCTGTCAATGTGTCCGCACCCTTATCTCTCCTTACATAAGTGTAGCGAAAAGTCTCCAAGTTTTCGTGTAATTCTTGTAGTTGTTAGCGTTTATGTGTGTAACCGCCTTTATTTGGAGTGATACGATTGAGACATGTTTTCATAAAGTTTTCTTCTCTGTTTCTTTTGAAATTATAATTTTATGGAATATTTTAATTAACATATTATGTATTTAATTTTAGTGTGTCTTGGGCATCAAATTGATCTAATCTAAAGTATAATAAAAAAAATGTTTAACCTAAATAAAATAAAACCGGCCAAGTGCGAGTCGGACTCGCGCCCGAAGTGCTCCGTACCATTATCTATAAAAAACTGCAAAAAAATCACGTTTGTTGTATGGGAGCCCCCCCTTAAATATTAATTTTATTTTAATTTTTATTATTTATTTTTAAAGTTAATAATATAACTCAATATTTTGCGAATATTTCAAGTGTCTACCTCTTGCTGTTATCAATGTCGAGCAAAAACGAGCATAACAATCACGTTTGTTGTATGGGAGCCCCCTTAAATATTTATTTTATTCTATTTTTATGTGTGGATCTGTGTACTTGTATATCTGTGTGTATGTCTGTCGTAGCTCTCAAACGGATGGACCGATTTTGATCTAGTTGTTTTTTGATAAAGGATTTGATCGAGTGTTTTTAGCTAATAGCCATGTTTTATCAAAATCTGATCAGTCGTTTTTTTATGTCATGTTTTTTAGTTTTGTTAACTAGTTCTATCAGCTATTTCCGCTAACGCCTGTCACTCTGACCCCACCTCACCTTGAGAGGCGTCCCCCAGAAGTGACATTTACATATTTCTTATTCGTACCATCCCTTGCGGCCAGAAAGACGCGCCGGTTTTTTTTCATGATACCTTCTTGTTTCAGGTAAGGCTGTTTATCCTTTGCATCGCAACGGAATATTTCATAAAGAATTCTGGTAAGACGAGACACCCTCTCGCTTCCATTATAACCCGTATAGACATAACGGTAGAGATCACTTTGCTCAACTCACGAATGTATTCTTAAAATTTAATTACAAAAAATACAATAAGGAAAAATCGCGCATAATTTTTGCGGGAGAATCGCGTAGCAACATTATGGTAAGTATGTTATTTGGAAGAAAATGTTTTTCGGCGAAATAAATACAGCTTGATTTATTGTAACACCCAAATAATGAGATAGTCTATGTATCTTTAGGTGGTGGTTACCTGGCTAACAATATTTATTGCGAATGTACAAATAGAAATGAAATAAGTATATAGAAGGTAATAATTATAGTTTAAAAAACTGAAGCAACCGACTTCTCATGGATGCTATTAAACTAAATTGAAATGAGACCAAAGGGATGGACTTATAAATAAAAAAAGAATCATCAAAATCGGTTCACCCAGTCGAAAGTTATGAGGTAACAAAAAAAAAAAATACAGTCGAATTTATAACCTCCTCTTTTTTGGAAGTCGGTTAATAAAAACAAAAATAATGCATCGATTTTGATAAAATTTATATGGGAGCACCTCTGAACTATGATCTATGAAATACAAAAAAAAAAACTAAATCAATGCACAATTGGTTGAGTAACAAGTTATCAAGCATACAAAAAAAAAACAGACTGAATTGATAACTTCCTTCTTTTTGGAAGTCGATTAACAATAGATTAGGACTATCAATACATATGCGGTGGGAAATTTAAATTTCGAACAGTTTTTTATCCTAGTAGTTAAGGTAACTATTTCAAGTAATCCCAATGTTTGCGACAATCTAAATTTTTTTTTTTTATATTATTACATCGATCTAAATACCAATAATCCACCTTATTACTTTTTTTAGTTAATAAACTGCTTGAAATTGGGAAGAAAAATATATTTTTTTACGCAAGATAATCTTGATTGACCACCAACTCGCCTAATGTTAAGCGACAGTGTGGGTGAGGATGGAGCTCGTCTTTAAAATATGTATTCACTCTAGCCTTGAAAATTTCAAGATTGAAGTTCGCAGGATGTTCTAACAACTTTCAACTAAAGTAGTAAGAAGGGTAATTCAATTACCGGTGTTACTACTAGTAGTAAGATTGGTAGTAGCACGGACAACAAACCGAACCAGAGATGGCGGCAAAGTTATAATATTGTATAAACAATAAGTGTCATTATTTATAAATTTATTTTCATAATACTATATAGAATAGTCTTACACTATCGCATCATTATTATGACCTACAAGGATAAAAACTAAAATTTAATTGCAGTCCGTACATCAGTTATATCCACAGTGACCTGGCAAAGAATTATTGAAATAAAACAAATTAGTTTTCTCAATACATTTTTCTAAAATTTAAAAGTTTCACACCCGACGGGACGAGAATTTTCGAACTGTCTATAAATTTGTTCATACAAAAACACTTCAAAAATATCGAATATCTTCTAAAATTGTCTTAAACTATTTTAATAAATTATAATCACCATGTTACATAATCTCGTTTACCCGTTATATATTTCAGTTCTAGTTCTAATTTAGAAATATAATTAAATATGCACATTCAAGGCCAAACTATGTTTTCGATCCATTCAATGTATTTAGAAACTCTCGTATAAACACCAGCTGTCATCTTTCTTCCACAATCCCTCCCAAATGACGTTACACCAACAACCTTATGAAGAGGGAAACTATTGATACAATCAACCCTATCTACCATAAACTGTATAGGGCCTCCAGAATCTCCTTGACAGGTGTCTCTACCACCGTGATCGTAGTCTCCAGCACACATTTGCGTATCAGTAATTCCTTTATCTAAAATGTTCCTCCTCATAAGTGGTTTCATAGATTTGTTACAAACAGAACTATCAATTTCGTCAACTTCCACGTTCATTAAAGTCTGGCTGCCTGCAGTCGCTCCAGTCTTCGTCACCCCAAAACCTATAGCTGTAAGGTTCACGTCGCCTATCTCATCATCTAAATTGAGACAGGCGATTCTTATATCTCTTGATAGAATGAACGGTGAATCAGCTTTCATTAAGGCAATATCATGATATTTTGATGGTGGTTTGAAATCTGGATGTATAATTATTTCAATCACATTTCTCTCTTGAGCCATTTCGTCTAATTCATCAAATTCAAACGTTGCTGTACCTACCCTCAGAACACTAGCTGGTCCGACTGAAGGATCTTCTTTACAATGAGCAGCAGTCATCACCCAACTATCACTTATGAGTGTTCCTCCACATTTCCAAGCTGGATTATCTTCTTTCCTCTCTCTAAATCCAATAAGTACCATATGAGGATATAGTAGAAAATCTATTGGGACTCTAATTCTTGTATTTGGATATAGAACATTGTGGCATTCCATCATGGATTGCCCGTAGTTCTTGCAAGCCTTAAACGCTTTTTCGCCGATTGATTCTACATTTATTAGAATGGCGATAAATACAATGTTTTGAATCATTTTCTTCGTGATTATTTCATTGTTAGTGTTAGTTCTACGACTGTTTCGATAAGAGTGATTGGTTCCACTGGCTTTATGGGTTATAATAAGGCAGTGCAATCTAGACGTGCAGTGGAGCGAATGAGAGCCATTGCTAATTGCCTAGTGAAATGGTTGATTTGCTCTGACTTTAGGTACTAGTTACCTATAATCATGTGCCCTCTTTTTACTATAGTTTTTTTTTTTTTTTTTTTATTCTATACACTGTAAATGCACAAAATGTTTTATTATAGCTAATTGCTCAAAATTGATTGTAACGTTTCCAGTCTTTATATACGTATATATGTTTTTATTTTAACTGTTGTAGCCTAAACAATTTGACCGGCTTTGATAATATGTGAAGTGTCCATTACATTTGTCTCTACCTCCCGAAAAACTAACTTTTGTAAATAAAATCATGGTTGCCTATCTATACTCCCAATTGTGAAATACCGAATATCATTTCCAATTTTTTTTTTTTTCTAAAGAAAGTATCAAAATCCAAACTAATCAAAGCTTGTACTATGGAACTAGATGGCTGATAGAATACATATATACTTTTTTTTTGTAAATATATACATATTTATGATACATAGAAACACCCAGACATGTTTGTCCTGGGTGGGGATCGAATCCACGAGCTACAGATCAGCAGGTAGACATACTACCAACTGAGTCACAGGGCCAGTAAATATGTTGATGGCACTACCCAATTGTTGGTGTCGTTAAACCAGTACATTCTTTCCCACTTTATGGCAAAATTTCATGGTGAAATACGTCCATATGCAATCTCTTTTTCCCCTTGCAAAAGAAATGAAAATTCAGGTTATACTCCCACATAACACTGAATATAAACCATGATGAATATAAATGAAAACTGAATTCGTAATTTTCCTGCAAAATGCAGTAGTTATTTTTGCTCAATATATTCTTAAGTACGAAATACCATTAAATCTAAAAACAGTGGAGTATTAAGCGTGCATTTCTGAAGAGAGAAGTTTCTGGAACTTAAACCGATTTTGTTTGCTAGCCGTCAGCTATTTTACCTGAGTATTCTCTGAGAGACGGTGACCATTTAAATGGCTTTTTTTGGAATTAAATAGCGTATTAATATTATTTTCACAAATTTAATAATAGTTTTATTTTATTAGTATATAACGAAGTTTCATCAAAATCTAGTAAATCTAAACTAAAATTACATTGGTTTATGATTAAAGAAATGTCGGCTATAATACTGGAAATACATATAAGATACAGATAGTAATGATTTGATACAATATTCTACACTTACAAATCATACACATTTTGGCCTTGTGGCTCAGTTGGTAGTATGTATACCTGCTAAGCTGTAGGTCGTATGTTCGATCCTCACCTAGGGCAAACATTTATGTGATGAGAATGAATGTTTGTTCTGTGTCTGGGTGTTTCTATTGTATCATATGTATATATTTACAAAAAAAGTATATATGTATTCTATCAGCCATTTGGCTAGATGGTGTTGTGTGAAATGTCTCCAAATATTTATTTATTTTTAGTCACTGCATGCGCGTGACTTGCTCGCTAGAACTTTAGAGACGGGCGAAAGGGATCGCAGCTCCAACGGACATGATCGGTCATTTCTGTCCGACGGTTATCCATCGTTTGCTTAGCGCCTGGTCACCCTGATCGACGCTGCAGTGTTCAAACAAAAATCGCTGCGATGCTCACTCAGAGCTCAGAGTACGGACCGCGGGCGGCAAACTTTAATCAGCACTCCACCACTGAAACGTGATGCTGGACCTACCTTCCTTTAACATAATACTCGTATCACAAATAAAAAGATAAGAAAAGGCGCAATCTTTCTTTAAATCAGATGACACTAAGGAGATAGAGCGTGGGTTCTGTAGAGCCATTTTTATCAAGGATAAAGCTATTCGTAGAATGTCTATATACGTCCCTCTTATAAAATTGTTGTCGCTTACTTCTATTTGTTTTGAGGAGTTTCGGTTCCGAACTAACACAATCTAAAAATAGGTTAAGAATCTTAGGGTTTAATAAACGAATTCGTCATTTAGTCTTTCATTTAATTGGAATAATTAATTAATGTTCTCACACTTGACCGGATTCTATTATTTGTTATTTTTACTTCATTGTACTAGCAATTGTATATTAATGTTGACGCTTGTTTGTACTGCTTCTACCATTCAGTAAAAAAAAAAAAAAAAAAAGTTGGTTGATTAAATATTTTGGACTGACCGATTAAAGAGATGCATATCCGTAGGTTTAATAATGAGGGCTTTAAAATAATTTCGAAAATTGCCGATAGATGGCACTCATAAACATGACAGACATAAAACTCTATGAAAGGCGGTTTCTAAAGAGAACGTTATAATTTTAAGATGCATTTTTTATTTATTAAATAAAATAAAATATTTCACTGCAAACTTCTGTCTTCAAAAATTATTTTGAAGTTTTTATCATTTATTTTATCATAATACGTTCGGTTTGTTCATGTGACAACAAAGTCGAACAGATGTTTTCGAACTAAATCTACGCAAGTTGTTCGACTTGACATATGGAGCGATCGACGCGCCACCTAGTAAACAACGTAAGAAGTAAGGATTAAAAATACCTCTGGCATAGATATGGAACTACGAAATAGTTTTGTAATTCGTAATTCACTAAAGAAGTTTTGATTCGAAGTAATAGGTTTACGCTTGACCGCCAACTCGCCTGATATTAAGCGACGTTGCGGTCTACGATGGAGCCCGCTTTATGCGAATAAGAAATGTTTAAAATAAGAATAATAAATATTCGCATTATAAATTCGAATGTATAATGCGAATAAGAGCTAGTGTTAAAGTTATAAAGTGATTATGCCACGTTTAAATTGTAAATAAAATGTATAATGTATTAAGGAAACATGATTATTACGTATAATATAGATATTTTTTTTCACTAACCACTTTTCCACTCATTTATACAAATAAATAATTGAAATCCTTAAATGTTTGATATGAGTTCAAATCGGCCCTACGAAACGAGTATCGGGGCGTTTCTTTATGGTCCGAATCGACCTATTCCAAAATATGTCTTGGGTAATTCGCACCGGACCAACCACTGCGGTGCGAATGGGCCCATTCAGAAACAGTACATGGGCGATTCGCACCGCGGTTCGAATCACTTGCCGGGTGCGAAACGCCGAAGTACCCAGTAGAATACACTAACCTGGATGAGGTATAACCAGGGTTTTTGATTGCTAGAAAACAACTTTTTTTTTAGATAAGCGTGCTCCATCGTAGACTACAACGTCGCTCGACATCAGGTGAGATGGTAACCAGCAAGCATATCGATAACAAAAACAATCTCTAGCCAGAATAACATTCACTTTTACTGTAGTTAGTATTATGTAATAAATAAAACGGCATATTTACAGTATCTAGGCTGTCCAATACAAACAATCAGTATTCCATCATGGTGCTCTAATTGACCAGAGCCGCGAGCTGAATGCAACTGTAATCAAAATGTCTCGCGAAGGATTGACGTTAATTGACTTAAACTAACTTGGTGTAGCAGTGGACTTGTTCAAAGATTGAAGAATAGAAGTCCTTAGAAATTATAATTTGAAGAAATAAAGAAAATGTTTTATTTTTATACACCATACACACACACTAAGAAGCGCTTTTTTATTCGCGATTTTGGGCCACCGTTTTTATTACCGTTCAAAAGATAAAGCTGTTTAAGTGCAGGACAAACAGACATACACCGTAGACGTAGACTCACGACTATGCTCCCGCACCCTTAGTAGGTACGGAAATCTAAAAATGGTATTTTGCTACATACTCGTACCTGTAAAGTTAAAGTATAGAAGTTAGCATCAAAACAACAAACTCTTTAACTTGGTGCGAGAGTATTTTTCAATTCTATACGTTGGGCAGTAACCACTGGGGATTTAGTTTTTTGCTTTGTGTTCCGGATCTGGTATTTGTCGACGGGCTGCACAATACGCCACCCGTCTAAAGAGGGCGCCACTCATCTGTGAAGTAAACGTACTTGGATGTGGTATATTTATGAGTTTTTTTTTTTTTTTTTTTTACATTATAGATCTACGATTGACCACCAACTCGCGATGTTAAGCGACGGTGTGGCCGAGGATGGAGGATGGAGGATGGATTTATTTAAAATAAGTTACAATTTCCAAAGAATATTAAAAATCAAATAAGGTTTATCTAGGCAATAAGTTCTCTTTACGCTTTAACAAATATGTATCGCTATATAATATATAATGTGATAATGATGGTGACGGTGAGTGATGTGATATGCGGCCGGTCAGACTAGCTCTTGACTAGGCGACGAAGGCAGGATTGTTAAAGCAGAGAAAGTATTTACAAAAGAATGAGAAGATGAATGCTTCTTACGTTTGCCCATCTTTAGAAATGCTTACTATTTTAGAAGATCTTTACCGACTTCAAAAAGAATGAGGTTCACAATTAAGCTTTTTTTTATATTCTTAACGCATCTCTGGTCATTTATAAATCGAATTTGTTTTTTTTTTGTTTTTTTCAGATGGTCCCATAGAAATTACATCAAAATCGGTTCAGTAGTTTGGTTTTAAAACTATTAAACAATTAAAAACCCGCATTTTGAAGTCTTCAATTGTCAGTTTTTAAACTTTAATTATATTTTATGTCGTTTCAATGTTACACATAAGGGAGGGGGTTTTCGGAAAGTTTGTTTTCAGGGAATTTCGCTCCTCTGCCATGGGAACGCATCAAAAGTTTGAACCAGACAAACATTTGACAGACAAATTAAAGTAATTGTCGAAAAATAATCTCTTTCTTTTAAGTCAATTAATCAAATGGCACACATAGCCATGATACAGTCCGTCTATTATTATTACATCTTCCACTCACTTGTACAAAAACGCAGCTCTTGCCACAATTTATGCTAAGTCCATTATTTCGTTGCTCGCAGTGCAGCGGATTGCAGGGTGAAATCGTGGCACATGTGGGTTGATATCAGCCTTTATACAGGGTGCCTATACAGGGTGTCTATACAGGGTGTATACAACTGGACCGCTAATGCTGTTTACCGTCCAGACCGGAATACTCTCTATTGTGGACTTTCATTGAAAAGACGGGTTTTTTATTTTATACTTCCTTCCACTTTAACTTGGCTGGATATAGACAATGCTTCAGATTTGACCCGACTACCCAAGGAAGGTCGTATTTTCTTACTATCTGCACTCCACGGTTTCACCCGCTATCCGACAGGAATGCAGTAGCATATAAGTTAATAATAGAGTACTTGAAAAACATCACTCAGCTTGTGTAATCGGATAAATGTAAAGATTAGTGCTTGTTTTTACATTAAATACAAAAACATAATTCAATTATTTTGACTAGTGCTTAACTATTAATTTCCTAGCAATGACATTCCCATCACAGAAATCAAAATCTGCTGGTAATATATATATATGTATATATAATTTATATTGTGGTCAATTCTGAAGGCACCACGAAACTAATGCTCAATTGGCTGAGTAATTGGTTATCAAACAAAAAAACATACAGACCGAATTGATGTCCTTCTTTTTGGAATTCGGTTAAAAAGGAACAAAAATTGTATGGGAGTTTCGTTCGTTTTTTTAATTTAGTTATATAAAACTAAAAAACTGAAATCTAACTTATATATATCTAGTGTGTTTCCGCTTCGAGGTCTCCAAGCTGGTACTCTTGCCTACTTCGAAGTCTTCAAGCTGGTACTCTTGACGACTTCGATGTCTTCAAGCTGGTACTCTTGTCGACACGTGTTTCACCTCTTCACCAGGCATCCTCAGGACGTCTTGACTCTTCGAGCTCTTGCACGAGAAGCAAGAGCAAGAGTGCAAGAGCTCGAAGAATCAAGACGTCCTGAGGATGTCTCGTGAAGAGGTGAAACACGTGTCGACAAGAGTACCAGCTTGAAGACATCGAAGTCGTCAAGAGTACCAGCTTGAAGACATCGAAGTCGTCAAGAGTACCAGCTTGAAGACTTCGAAGTACGCAAGAGTACCAGCTTGGAGACCTCGAAGCGGAAACACAATAGATATATAAGTTAGATTTAAGTTTTTGAATATGAATTTCCGCAAAGTAACGCCTGATTCAATAAATTATCTATATAAAACTATTTAAATATTTAAGTGGCGCCTCCAGAATAGCTCTATGATATGTAACATATTATCAGTGATTAAACGAACTTACAATAATGAAGTTCTACAATCATTATGCATTGTTCATCTGAGTCTCATCGATAAATGCTAAGTACTCGTCTGTAGACTACATTAAACCTACGGCTTCACTTGATATTAAACTTTAGATAACTGCCCACATATCCTGTCTACACGAGTTCTATCTACTGCAGCTACGCTCAAGCTTCCACAGTCGCGGGCTGGAGTAAAATTTTATGGTCGCGCGTCGAGATATGAAATGTATAGTTGTTTTTGAAAATGTATACCTAGTTGTTTTTTTTTGTATTGACAAGTAATTTAAATAAAAGATAGTGTTGTAGAAAATTGAAATTGATTTTGTTTTGAAGACCCAGATTAATTTATATTCAATAATTTGCAGAAACGGGTTTTTTCAGAATTCGTAACTGCTATGAAATCGATACTTATTTGCTTGATTCTCAAAGAACATTCATTCTTGTTTAGGTGAAATTAAAATTATGATTTTTCGTTTCGATGTCTTTCACTTTATTAAGTCTGTATTTTTAGAGCATGACCTTTGTTATAGTTACAATTATTTAGCTATTTGCCGTCTAAATTCTAAATATATTTTCTTTAATGAACTCAGAATATTAAATTAGAGAAATAAGATTTTTTGACGTTTATTATAAGAGGAAACCTAACCTTACCAAACATTTTAGTCTGAATTTTTTTCGTGACCTGGCTGCACACAAAATCTGTCACGGCCCCTGAGTTAACCATGACTGAGCTAGCGCATTAGGGATCTAGACTTTAGGCGCATCTAGGTTATCTAGCTGTATTAGGCTCAGAGCCAACGGCGCGCAATTACAGGCATAATGACCTATTTGTACGGTTAGCAGAAAAACAAATAGAAATAACGTAAGTCTCAATGTGTCTCGTTTGCTGATGGGGTTCGTGTAAGATCTTTTGTATGACGTATTTCGAGCGTGTTAACAGAGCTTCCAATAATCTCACTATGTCATTAAAAGCGGGCAAGTGCGAGTCAGCCTTGCCCACCGAGGGTTCCGTACAAACTAGTAGATAAAGGGAGAAATCATATATATTTTTCTTCATAAACCGAAAAACATGCACCGTAAAAATATTCATAAACCTGTTTTAGCTTGTGCTAATGAACCTCTTTAGTCTTTCATATATGATACCCCACATGATAGGGTTAAAGCACTTTAGATTTGGACCCTCCTTCCTTGCATAAAGATCCAATTTTTTTGCGGTTTAATAAAAAAATTACAGTTTTCGGATTACAGATACATACACTCGAAATACATAACCCTCCTTACGCAGTCGGGTAAAAATAGGGGTGGCACTCCACACGTGTAACGATAGGATATTTTTTCAACATCATCCCAACCCTAAAATCGAGGTAGGACTTAAGTTATTGACGGTAGAAGCTACATGTTTTAGAACTTCCTAAAAATGCGCGTCGTTCTAGGATGACTAGACCAGCTTCTACATCTGACCCTTGACCCAACCATTAATTTGAGATGTTGGTCAAGATTCCTGTATATTCTCTTATCTATCCTTGCATGGTTGCCTGGAAGGTATCCCTCTAAGCGATAAGGCCGTCAATTGAAAACCTAGGTCTAAGTACTTAATTATCTTTATGTTATTTTGTTAACACGTGGTTTTTAATAAAGTGTTATTTCTCTATCTAGAGATATACTGTACACCGATGCGACTACCGCCCCCGATTCCCTTTTATATATATATATATATTTTATACAAGATAGATCTACGATTGACCACCAACTCGCCTGATGTTAAGCGACGGTGTGGCCGAGGATGGAGGTCGTCGATCTAGAAGATATCTATTCACTCTAGCCTTGAAAATTCCTAGATTGTAGGTCTCAGGAAACAGAGATGGCGGCAAAGTTTCCATTTTTTTCTTAAAGTAAATAATAAAACACAGAAATCTAATATTTCTTGTGACGTGATTCAGAAATAACAAAAATAACACATGAACAAACATCCATTTTGTGCGCTTACAGGATTAGTTTCATTCGCCGTGGATAAGGAAAACGTAGAAGGAAACGTTCGGAACGACAGGAAACCTTGATAAAAGTTACTTACACAAGATTTCAATAAACTGCGTTACCATTTTCATAAAAAATTGCTTGTTTGTTATACACGGTGTTAGGAAAAATCGTTTGTGGGCTTACTGTTTTTCTTTTACTTGTCTTGTATAAAACGGGCACATATTGCTGATATTCTATAAAAAAATCTCCTACACCATAATAATGATATTACTATTTTATAGATACGAATGATATAGTTTCTTTTTTCACTCGATTGTCCGAGCTTCGCGCGCCATATGGAGAGCATACACTTTACTATTTGGTCGTGGACGTTATACGTTATACCAATTGGTGTGCTCGCAAATCTATTGCACGCAGAGCAATAGTGTGAAGTACTGTCAGTTTGGTTCTAAATAAAATTTTGCGTGTACATTATTTCTTTATTTTTTAAGAGATATTTTCAAGCATCTAATCCCAAACTAAGCAAATCTTACTATTATCTGTGTGACCAGTCACTCCAGTCAAACAATTCTATTCCTAGTAAGTTCCTAGAAACTATTTTTAAAACTTGCTTTCAAATGTGGCCGCAGCGACGAAGAATAATATGTGAATTAGTAATTACTAAGAATTATTTTTTAAGACGAAAATTTTGTGATTATTGCTCTTAACACCTTGTACAAGAAAATATCTCGCAACATAAAGTAATAAAATGAGCACATAACAACCAATATAACCTGCTCAAATATTTATCAACGCGAAATTTGTTTACTCACATCAAATTCACAAATTTCACATAAATTTGCTGGTAAAAACACCGGCGATAAATCAACAAGCGATTCGGGAACAATTTGTGAATGACATGGGAATTATATAGATTAATTTATAATACGGAAGAGAATGGATAAGCGAAGATTGAGATAACAGACTCGTCATTTAAAGACACCCATATTATATTGTCGGATAAGACATTGGCAGCGTAGATTATTATTCACATTTTAGCAGTCCGTACGGTGAAAGTGGAATTAAAGCGTTTTGCTCGGATTTTTGGAATATCGATTATGAACCATTCTTGGAATTTTCAAAACTGAATGGATTACGCAAGTCGCTGTTATGCAGTTGCGTGTTTTGTTTTTCTTTTAATTGATCGAGTGGGCGAAGTATAACAAAACAAAAGTATACACATCAACTGGTAAAATATTCTTTCTTCTGTCCGGATGTTGGTTAGTACGCGCATACAGGACGTATTATTCAAGCAATCTTTACGAAATTTGGTATACAGGTTTTAGTTTTTTTTTTCTCGTCGGGAATTTTTGACCTCCCAAAACGGGGAAGTTTGCTGTGGCGCCATTTACTGGCCGATTTGATAATAATATGTACTAAAAAACATTTGGTTCTCAATTCTGAACAACAAAACTTATTATAAACAAAATCGGTGAATAAGTTGTCCAGACCAAAGGGTGTAAGGAGGAGCTTGATACGAAGCCATTTTTTGGCCGAATTTAATAACATTTGGTACATACATTTTCAATTCTGAACAAGAATTTATAATTTTTAAATAAAAATTACGGGTCACTCCCGTCTGTTTTGAGTCGAAAAATCCGACTATAGTTTCAACCGCATTTGGCGATCTTCTTCAATGGAACAGCGCAAACGACACTCTCGGTCGATGCCGCGCTTCGCACTGATGTGTGAAACCCATGGTAGTTTCCATAGTAAAGAATTTAGTATGAGCAGTAGACATCGCGAGCACAGAATATTTTAAAGAACAGATATTCGGTATTTCACAATTCAGATTACATATAGATTACACTCTATTACTCGTATCCTCTGACCAGTCAAATGTCCTGTCGGTGACGCTCAGCCTACCCTGTAAGGGAAAATAGGCGTGATTGTATGTACGTAAAAGAAAAAACTGTCGCGGGAAAAATAATTTAATTTTTGATCAGTAGCGCTCAGTTCAATAATTCGCGCGAATGAGCCGCGAGGACTCCGCGCCAGAACCTTCTCAAATATTCACTGCCGGCCTCTGAGGACGGAAGGTTTTGACTAGGGATGGGCTTTAGCTTTTTAGTTGAAGGAAAACTTCAAAAGTTCAAGACTAATAGTCTTGGGTTCGTCATCAATATCCTAGGCACAAGAAGTATATACGAGTAGAGCACTAAAACTGGCTGTAGATATTTTTTTTCTCAATATGTATTTGTAATTTTTTTCAAAATATTTCGTTTGTATGTTTTTTTTTGTTTTTCTGATCATTTATATGATTTCTTTGCAGATTGTTAATCGATTTTGATGTTTTTTTTTTGTAATGGATCTTTGAAGTCCTATAAAAATATCATAAATATAATAAACTACGGATACTGATCCGAAGTTGATCAGTTTCACCAAGGTGTGATATACAGACATCTTTAATAGACAAACACATTATTGTGATAAAAAATAAATAAAACATAGGTATAAAGCGCTGGTCATCCGCCGAGACCGGCAGGTGACGTCACGCACTGGTGTACAACAAGGCGATCACTGATTAGGCTTTAGGATTAGGCTGTTTAGGTTTTTCTTTGTTAGGGTTTTGTATTCGAACTTTAGGGACTATTCCAACATAAGCTAACTGCGTAGCTAAGGAAACGTATGAACTTCTGAAATCAAGTGACCCTTGTCACTTGATGTCTATAGTTATAAATTGATCTGTGAAAATGCCTATGCGTAGCTCTAATAGGAATGCAACCTTATGAAAGCAAGCGGGCGGGCACTTATCTTATTATATCAACCAATTGAAAAAAATCTCAAAGCATTGTGCTTTTTATTAAGCACTGACATTTATATCGTGTGAACGTCAGGAAACAATTACGCGGAAACGGAACAAATCAATCTAATAATATTATCTAAAAATAAATCTTGTTGATCGAAACTTGGCAAAAAAATTCAAGACTGAAGTTTTTAACCACAAATTATATTAGGTTGTCTCATCCCTAGCTCCGTGATCGGAAATAGGTCAAGTGGAGAGTTTGCATGCTGACTGTACGCGTGTTTTGGAGCGAACCTTGTTTTGACAACGATACATGGATGCTGGCTTATCCATCTATCTATGTACGGTATCATCTGTCCATGGCTTAAAAATAATTCTTCATACGTGCCATTCACAAAATGTAGATTGATAAACTAAAACATTAACGTCTTGTGCTCTGCCTTTAACTTACAAAAATATATAAATATAATTTAAAAGTCTATAATCATACGAATGATATTTAATATGGGACCAATCAATGATGCATACGTAGATAGGTTTTCCCCGGCACTGCGTGGCATGCCTCAAGTCAGGTAAACGCCTGACTCGTCAAGAGGTTTATTTACGTCTTCAGGAATGGAAGAAAATGTAAACTGGTGGTTACCACATTTATCAGTAAAATCGCTTCTTGACCTTTGACCTTCAAATACTCATATATCAAAGCTAAAGGTCACGACTAAAAGCAGTAATTAAAACATTTATCAAATTTGAAATCTCTAAAATGTTTGGAGCGTTAATATCGTCTAATCAGAACCAGGCTTCTATTAATTGAATCGTCACAAACCCAATAATTAATCAACTTACAAACCAATTAAATTAATCACGAACAATTTCTACAATGGCCATTGACAAACGGCAAATCCGACATCAATTGGTTTGGGGTTGCCATGGTACCTAGTTTCTAGGATAGTCCACAATTTTTTTTACGTAATAATCGCTGTAAAAGGTTATCAATGTGCATTGTTTAGAACAATTCTAGTAAAATCACTTATTACGAAAAAGTTCGTTGGAGATTACGAGAAAACGTATTTATTTAAATTTTTGCAAAGTCTTAAAATTATTACAAAAAAATATAACCTATAACATTAAGGAAGTGAAGACGAATCTAATGACACCATGCACATCAAAACTGGTCAAGTTGTTTAGGCTGTAGGAGGTATTATAGAAACATACATACATACATACAAAATACATATAAACAATCGAAAAACATAACACTCCTTTTTACGCTGTCGGGTAAAAATTACAAGGTTTACGAAGCCCGCTAAAATATTAAAAACTGAACAGTTGTTAGGTAAGTGGTGCGTTAGTTTATTTTTTTTAATTGAAAATAACCTTGTCCACATCTATACCTCATCGTCAAATAATGCAGACAATGTAAATTATTGATACACACATCTCTGACTCTTTGTCTGAGTACAACAAATTTACCCAGATACTGAAATATCTTTATCTCTGCATATCTTTTAGTTTTGTGCATAATTTTGGTATTGAAAAAGCTTATTTAAGGGAGGATTAAGATACTATTTTATGTAATTTCGAAAAGAATAACGTTTTTTTGTAGAGTTGCGCGTGACAGTGTGGATAGATTAAAAATAAATTTAAGATAATTTAACTTGATAAAAAAACTAAAATCTATGATCATCTATCTCCAGCGAGTCGTGGCTAGGAACCGAGACCATCTATTTACTTCAGTCGAGAGATAGATTACCATTTCTATGAGATAGATAGAACAGTTTATTGGATTGAATTCCGTCTGAAGTCTGGCATTTTAGTTTTTTTTTTATAACTAAAATATTTTTTTTATCTAACGGCAAAATATTCTGTCTGTTTTTATTGGACATATTTATTGAAACTTTGTAAATTGTTTTTAGTTTATAAAATTAGAAGATTAGTTAACATATTTGAATAAAAATAAAAATTAATTGAAACGATAATAATTTGGTTTAATTTGTTGCTTGCTCATCTATTTATATAATAAACAAATAATTCACGATATAAAAGGCCTCAAATTCTGTGTAAAAAGTCTTGAATATTTTATATATTCATTTTTATAAAATAGGACACAAACTTATTTCACTTATTTTACTGTTGCATCTGTTACTAATTGAAGATTTTAAAATTTATTTCCGTCACTTCACGTCACAAAACACTCCTGTCTAATTAACTCGACGAAACAAATATCTTATTTCGACAACGCAATTTTCCCGTAGATCGTCCGATGTCCGCATAATGCGGTAACAGATGGCCACCGTAATTGAATTCAATTGGATACCGTTACACAATTAATTGGTTTATACTCCGTACTACCGACCGGTCTTTTGTTTTATGGCTGGTGAGGTGTTAACGTCGCGTCAAACTATACACAGTATGGACTATATATACTATTTATGTATTTATCTATATTTATTTATTTCTATGACATTAAGCAATTATAATTTATCTAATACCTTTAAACGTGCAATTCTTGTATATATGTATATAACCTGAATCTCGGAAACGGCTCCAACGATTTTAATAAAATTTGGTTTGTAGGTAGATCAGGGTACGATAAATCGATCTTGCTAAGTTAGTGAACCCGAGTTTGCTCGTATTTTTAGTCATAAAAAATCTGAGTGGAGCTCGGTCGCCCAGGTTACTTTAAACTAGCAACTTTTGTATATAAATATATATGGATCTCGGAAACGGTTGCAACGATTTTGATGAAATTTGGTATGTAGGTCAATGAGATTTTAACTATAAAGAGGTTACTGGACTGGAGGACTCATTGAATATGAAGTAAAAGCATGGCAAATCTCAGTTCTCAGCACTTTCGAGGATAACCCCACATCCTTAAGACATTATAGTATCTTGGCCTTATGTATCTTGGTGTTGCACTTTCTAACAAACAGGATGGCATTGTCACTTTTAACAAGTGACGACACGCGTCTAACAGTTGCCCGACGTGTCGCGACTGAAGACGAGTCGGGCAATTACCTTACTTGAGGCTCCCACGCAGAGCCGAGGAAAACCTATCTACGTATAATCCTAGGGAGATCGATTAAGCGTCCCCGAATCTACCTACATCAATTTTATAGGTAGATTCGGGGATTTAGCGTCAAGATCAAGCTGTTTAGGCTGTAGGCGATCACATAGAAACATACTTAAATACATACATACACTCGAAAAACATAACCCATCTTACGCAGTCGATTAAAAATACATCACTCACACTAACACGTACTGAAAGGCGTGAGCGGGAGAGCGGCGCGGGGCGAGCGGACAGAAAAAGAAGTAAGGTTAAGGACACACTAGCCTTACTGTCGTTGAATGTCTGTAGAGACCCGGAAGTTCATTGGCATGCTCCCGTTGGATCAAATTTGCGGAAACGGAGGTCAAGGACGCGGGAATTCTCCTCGCACGATACTGACATCAGCAAATATTGCCTGGCTTGTAAGCCGCGGTTTTTCTCGGTATTATGCAAAAACTGGCTATATAAATATATACATAAATTTAAATATCACTTTCTAACCCATAAATTATACACCATGCTCTTGAATATATTTCGAAGCGGTCGTGAGGATGATCTTTGCAGTATAACAAAATATATACATAATGTGTATAGAATTAATCAAGTCCTAAGGTTTTACGTGCATTGATTTTTTTTTATATATATACATATAATTATAATTCATTCAGTACTTTTAATTACACTTGTTTGGATAGGTTTATGCTTGATGTCTCTTAAAAACGATGCCGTGGCCAAAAAGTACGTATTAACTCCAAACTATACGTACGTACAACAACGGTTACACACGACAACAACGTACACACGTACGTACGGTACGTATTAACAATGGTTATATTATAGTTTTCGGAAAACAAGGATAACAAATGATAAGGCTTCTATTCCCGAACAGTGCACGTTAGGTTGTAGCTACGAATCGGTCAGTACGAGGCATATCTACCGTAAAGGGATGGCATTTATGTATAATTTTTCGAATTGTCATATAAAAGGGGGAGAAGACTATATAAATACTAATTTGGTAAATTATTTTTTCAATATTCACGTAAAAATCAACTATTCCATCTTGCGATATAGTTATTATACGGAACAGCTGGTTTTATAAAAGTCTTAACACAAATGTCTTATCGACTTCACGACCGCTCGATTCAAAAGCACGTTGTACATTTTTAAATACAGGTGTTTAATTAAGAAAAAAATATAAATTTAAAATAAATTTATTTTGACCATTTATGTCATATAAATCACAAATAAATTAAATAATATTAAAAAAACAGTTTATACTTCATGGTAGCTCATAAATACACATATTTAGGCAAAAACGAATAAAAAACAGCTTTATTATTTGAAAATGAAAAGGAACTTAAAAAGGAAAATGTATCTCTAAAACTGAACTCAAAATCCCTACAATACCTAGCATTGTTTCACAAAACATTCTAGGACCTGAAACTTAGCAAACGTATTTCAGGCTTGAAGAAGCCCCAAGCCGCCGCAACTCTTAGCAAAGTATGTAAATAATTCTCTAGAAAGGACTTTCCTTTGTACCGAAATAGGCAACAATTCTGCTACAAATTTATTTGATTAGTTGTACATATCGCTGTTATACATATCGCTGCTTTGATGATAAAGCGTCTTAGATTAAAATTATCGGTTTTTGTTCGTTGAAGTGTGGTTGCTTTTGCTTCGGAGTAGAGATCTCTTGAAAACGCTAGGACAGAGCCCAACTGTAAGGAAAATTGAAATGAAAGGAATATGTTGAAGATTATTTACTTTTTCAGAGATATGTTTTCGTTATAACTTTTTATAATCATTGATCACTATCTGATTTTATTGGTATTAAAATGTAGCCTAGCTGATAATGAAGGATATATCCGGGATAACTGGTAAGGAGATGGCTTTTAAGGTATCTGCTAGCTTATAAGTTTTCCTCATATCAAATTTCTTTATATACAGAGAGCTGTTTAAGCGTGAAAGAGAAAAAAAAACGTTGTCGTAAAACTTTCGCGTTTATAACTCGGTCTAATTTGTTTAGCAGTTGTGAATATTGATATTAATGAATTAATATGTGTTTCAAACATTTTGTCTCGTAAGACCAGTTTTATCGTTTCTTCAGTTATATTTTTTTGTATTGAGTGGGCGATATTAAAACATAACAGCCTAAATTCTTGTACATATCAGAATAAAAAATTTATTTCATTTCAGTGTATAACGATTCGAAAGCAATTATGAAGGTAATAATTTTACTGAATTGATTGGGAAAGTAACAAGTGTGTGTTGGGGTGTGGCCATAGTGATAGCATTACGCGCAAATTAAAATAGTAGATATTTATTTACTTTTATTCAATGAACTGCAGCTCCCACTGATTATTTCTTCTATACTGACAGGCGATTATCCACAGCTCATCTACTGGTATGTAAATTGGCAAGCGTAAATAGCCATGAATATGACCTGGCTCTCATGTAAGTCTTTTAGAACTCGGAACACACCCGTTAGACGCTTGATTTGAATTGATGACTGACTGAACAAATCACAATCTGTTAGTGAGGTCTACTACTCTATTCATAGATTTATTCATAATTAATGTCAGTGTGTGTGTGTGTGTGTGTGAAAGAGAGAGACACGACACGAATCTAGAAAAAATCCATTTTAGGTTAAAAGTTACTATAACGGTGTACTGGTGGTATTTTATAGAAATCGCTTATGAAAATCGCTACCCGCTATCACTCGCGCACGACCGCAACATCGTCGAAGGCATTATTCAATGTGTGAACAGACACACATGTCGATTCATGTTTTAAAGTACAAATTATCGAAACACAGCGAATGACAAGTCTATTCCTAGCCTAGATTATAGAGCGATGGTTTGCTCAATAACGGTTTAGGTATTTATTTTCCTTTCAATTTCTTACTCTTACGAGGAAATGAAAAAAGAATAAAAGGGAAATTATGAATGAATATTGCGTTTTAATATTTATTGACTGAGCGTTAATGCAAAGTTCTTGGAAAGATTAATTATTGCCGTTTATTGTGAAGTTAGTTTTTCTTTTATCGTTGAATTATGTGATAATAAAATAGCGTAGCTTGGAAGAAGCTTTTAAAATAATATTTATTATTATTTAATCGTTTGTGGACGTTTTATTTATTTTCGGATAAATTTGTTGTTTTTTAGCAGTGCCTATAAAAGATTTTGTCTTATTCTAGTCTTATTTGTGTAGTGTAGGTACACAAAAAAGGATTGCGCGATCGCAAGTAACCTCTTTTTGGGTCGGGGGTAGAATAATTATAGTTTAAAAAACTGAAAAAAATTACTTCAAAATATGCAATACGAGTAGGTGCAATACATACTTGTATGTACGCGGTTTGCTGTTCACTTTTCTACAGGCACTTGGATGATATTTTACCAGTTATTTTGTTATAAAAACCAAAGTACTGCATCGATGTTTATAAAATGTATATGGGACCACCTCTGAAGTATGATCTACCAAATATAAAAATAATTATCGAAATCAATGCACAATTGGCTGAGTAATCGGTGAACAAACATACAAAAAAACATACAGACCGAATTGATAACCTCCTTCTTTCTGAAAGTCGGTTAAAAAGCTAGCTGCACCTCGCGGTTTACCTGCGGTTGAGAAATGTATTTTTGTGGATGAAAACACACACCATGACAGACTGTCAGTGATCAACCATTTTTTTTAAATCTTTTATGTATATATAAAATAATTCTAACATCTGCATTCCAAACAAACGTACAACCTGACCTTCATAAGTAATATTATCTGACGATAAACCGATTACCGCGGCCACCCTCCGTGACGATATATGTTCAACAAAATGCCAAGTTTAACCACTAGTTCGTCTAATAGCCGCTAGTTCGGCTAACGCAGTGTTTCTCAACCTTTTCCAGTACTTAAGGCGAAGTCGGTAGTAAATACTCTCTATCTATCACACACGTACATATTGTATTACTATAAAATTACTGAATAGCCTAAAGGAAATCGGTTATGCATATACCTAAAGATTAGCATTATAAAGATTCAGCGAAATTTTTATTTTGATTTTTGCTTATACTTACATATACCTACATGTAAATATGGAATTTAAAATAAATACAAGTTTGAATCAAAATGTAATATTTAGCAGTTTGTAACACGTTTCCCATCTAGTTTTTTGCATGAAAGATTTTCTGCTTTGCGCGCAGCTTAATACAAGTATAAGTTTAAAAAACTCAAAAACCACCGACAAAAAGAAAACCAGCTGAACCGATTTTGATGAAATACAGTTAAGAACACTCTCGATGAAATCTTCTTTCAAACAAATGAAATATAATACATAAACACACAGATACACAGATATACAGAGACACATATACACGTCAGTATCACAGTATACACAGTATCAGATACACGTCTTATTGAATGTCATTTTCAGTGACTTTGAAAACCACTGGTCTACTATTAATAAGGTCTATTATCTACTTTGGATGGGGCTAGAAAAACTTTGTGGTTTGCGGTTGGTGTCCTGGGAAATATGTAGATATACCCGATTACACAAATGAAAGGCAAATATGTATACGATAATATAATCAGATGAAGATCACAACTTCATACATGTGTGTGTTGTGTGATATATACATATATACGTCAACTTGTGTGTGTTTCACTGATGCCGTGAACATGCCGTTGAATGGAGTGACTGACATATTAAGTACGCTTCTACCTTGATAGCAAGGCAACTAAAACTCTTTCTTACCCTAACTGCCCTTTATGAAACGTCAAGTTGAGGTTAGAATAAAACCGGCCAAGTGCGAGTCGGACTCGCGCACAAAGGGTTACCTTACCATCATCTATAAAAACGACAAAAACATATTAAATAATAATTTTATTTTAATTTAATTATTTATTTTAAAGTGAATAATATAAATCAATATTCTGTGAATATTTCAAGCTAAGTCTACCTGTTGCCGTTATCAATATCGAGCAAAAACGAGCAAAAAATCACGTTTGTTGTATGGGAGCCCCCTTAAATATTTATTTTATTCAGTTTTTTAGTATTTGTTGATATAGCGGCAACAGAAATACATCATCTGTGAAAATTTCAACTGTCTAAATATCACGGTTCATTAGATACAGCCCGGTGACAGACGGACGGACGGATGGACGAACGGACAGACGGCGGAGTCTTAGGGTCCCGATTTTTACCCTTTGGGTACGGAACCCTAAAAAGAGGTCGTTGCGGAGATGAATTTAAAGAGGTTGTTCTCTTACATTTTTGCTTTCTAAAATGTTTTGAATTTTAAATTGACGTAAATTCAATCTTTTATGCAATGCAGTGTTGACAGGAATACGTGCCTGCAGTGGTTAAGCAGATTTTGTTTTGCGAAGTCTGAGGGAGGTAATTGTGTTAGCTATTTTTTTTTTATGTGTAAATAAAGTACTGCTACATTTATCTGACTAGGCTTATTTGGAATGTACTAGTAGTTCTACGAACAGTAGACCTCGCGAGAGAGCTTATTTGCAGCTCACCTTGGGTACATAATACCTACATAAAGTTGGCTTAGGAGACCGTATATAAAATTTTGGCCGATTTCGCAATTTTTAGTTATTTCACGTCCTAAAAACATTTTTTCTATATATTTAAGCACCTTGAAAGATCAATTTAATTATATTTTTTTAAATTTAATTTTAATACATAATAATGCTGGACGTTTCTGGGAGTGATATATTATGTATAGTTTGATTATATAAATAATATATTCGTTGTATACGTTCTGTTTAATTACGCTATTCTTTATTTATCTTTGTTCGCTAATCGATTCAGTCTCTTTTCTTCTTCTAACTCACAAATAAACTGGCAGACGAAAGAAAATTTGGCCAGTTGATGCAGAGACGCTTCGCTCGCCCGAACAGACTTTCAAAAAGAAGAAGGTTATCAATTTGACTGTATGTTGTTTTTTTTTTGTTCACCGATTGCTCCGTCAATTGTACATTTATTTTGTTTTTGTTTGGTAGGTCATACTTCAGAGGTAGTTCCATATAAATTTTACCAAAATCGGTTCAGTAGGTACTTTGGTTTTTATTACAAAATAATTGGTAAAATATCATACAAGTAAACAAATTGCGTATTTTAGCCGGTTTTCAGTTTTTTAAACTATAGCTATTTTGTAAATGTATTACATTTTAGTATCTTATCAATTGAAACTATTATTCCTATGATATAAAATTATCAGAAACATCCCCCTCGTTGTCCGGTCGGGTAAGATCCCCATCTACACGTCCGCGTAGTGTAGGATGTAGCCAGGGCCGCGTAAAGTTTTGATAGCAGATGCTCCAATATTTGAAGATGGCGGCCGGGCCCGTTTTTATTTAGTTTTCATTTTCCACGCGACGGCACACGCCCCATATAGAATAGATAACGTTCCGGAGAAATAACAGAGAAACAACTCGTGAAGGTCGCCAAATATGTGGTTTAATTGTTTAAATCAGAAAAAAGACTAAAGTCAACATACTTTACTTTTTTGTAATACTTAGCATATTTGAATAACAAATCATATCCTCGACAAATGGCAAATGTGCAAGCATGATGCCAACATCAAGCAAAAAAATTAAAAAATACAAATCGGAGGTTGTGGAATCGAATCCCAAAAAAAGTATGAGGTTCCGGTAAAATTACTGTGAGCATAGAAATAAGGTAGGTACTTTCTAATGCTATAATTTGACTACCCTTTTATTGAAAATGAAGACATTCAACTAAAGGTTGGCTTTATCTTGATGTTTCTGCAGTTAAGAGAGTAAGACAAAAATCCAAATGAGCCTACTTTGAATTGTGATATTTTCAACAGTCGCTTCAACTTTTGTGTTACTTACTCTCTTAATTGAGGAAAAAGCAAGATAAAAAACGAGCGCGAGCCAACTTTGCACGCTATAAGAGATGAGCGTAACTCTCCTGGTTCAATCCCAAGGTTGCCTGGAAGAGATCGCTATTGGTGATAAAGCTGCCAGTTGTTACACTAGTTTTTAAATAATTTCTCTTAATTGTAAGCTCTAAGGTGTGTACAATAAAGAGTTTATCTCTCTATCTATTTATTTTGCACTATTGTAATTATAGTCTTTCTCGGTCCTTCGTAGATTTTATGATCGCTCTGAGAGCACACACACACACACACACACACACACACACACACACACACACACACACACACACACACACGAACACACACACATGGCTGCGCATGTAGTGAACAGCCCACAGTTTTACACCAGAGTTGTTTCTCTGCAAGTTTTCTACTCTATATAGATAACGTGTGTACTTTTATGTTGTTCACATGTGTGGATAAATCGATTGTTTGCCCTGTATAGACTGGGTCTTAACTTTTTACATGTTCAAACAACGGCCGTGATGCGAACTTAAATTTTATGGTTATAGATATTAGGGTCATTTTCCAGTTTAAAATGAGTATTCATATTAGTCTGCTCAAGGTGGAAAAACTTCTTATCTGGAATTTTAAAGTATACAATCACTATCTTTGACCCAAGAATTTGTCTTTAGTATTTATAGATTTTCCTGAATTTTTAGGATAAAAAAATCCCTGTGTTATCCAAAACGTGATATCCTATACTGCTTCGTAGTCTTTCTGTATCAATATCTTTTTAGCCCATAGATATGTAAAAGATATAGAGTTGAAAAGTTATTTAAATCTGTCACCAAAATAATTCGAAAATTGATAATGAAATAGTTCGAAAATTCACACTCTTATTAGCAATTTATGCCCTTTATTATGAAATAAATTGTATTAATCGATTACTAGAAAATCTTCTCAATTTCTAAATTAAATCAAATTTAAGTTAGGATGTATGGTGTGGAGTTTGCATTAATATTTCAGTAATGACTGACCAAAAAAATTTAGCTAAGTATAAATAAAATATAGAAATAGCTAAATATATACGTCAAATTATAAGGTTTCCGTTTTCCTCTTTTGAGGTACTTATGGATTTCTTAATAATTATTATACTTTAAAACTGAAACAACCGACTTCAAAATACGCAATTTCGTACTAGGATGTCATTTTTCCAGTTATTTTCTTTTAAAACCCAATATTTACCGATTTTGATAAAAATTATATGAGACCACTTCTGAAGTATTTATTACTTACCAAACAAAAAAAGAATCATCAAAATCGGTTCATAATTGGCGAAACAAGCTTACAAAAAGAAAACGCAATCGATTTGAGAACCTCCTTTTTGAATTGGAATTGGTTTCGGCGGTTTCACTGTCGATTTTAAGACACCCAGATTGTTAAATCAAACTTCTTTAGATAGAAAAGTATTTGAGCACCATTGTCATATCCTCTAAACCCGTGTCTGAACAGTCCCATTATTTTTATATCCGGGTGGAAGGCTTATTGAATAGTGCCGTGCGTAAGATTACCCTTCCGTTTTACGGCGGATAGGGGAGAAGGGGGGGGGGGGGGGGGGGCGGAAAGGGGGGGGGGATTTATTTAATAACCTAAGGTATTACGGGACGTACGGCACGTTAGGAAATCTGGGATGATGGGTGGGCTGGGTTTAATGCCTAGGCTTTAGAGAGCCCACGTTTAATTTTTTAACCCACTTCCAAAAAGAAGGACGTTCTCAATTCGACTGTATGTTTGTTACGCGATTACTTCACCAATTATAAATTGTTTTTTATGGTTATTTTTTTTTTGGTAGAATACCTCAGATGTCCAATTATTTTTTTTCAAAATCGGTTCGGTACTTTTGGTTTTTATAACAAAATTACTGAAAAAATGTCCTTCAAGTAAACGAATTGCGTATTTTGAAGTCGGTTTTTTCAGTTTCAGTTTTTTAAACTATAATTGTAGACAATTTTTTTGGGGTTTGACAATACTTTTATTTTACGTCGAATTGTCTGTTTTTAACTGATAAATTATGTTTTATTTTTATATGTAATTATGTAATTATTTTTTCTCTTTTTTTCAGGTACAACTTCATTTTATGATACAAGTGTTAAGATTTTTACTTTCGAACGATGGAAGAGAGTAAATGAGGGAGTATATTTTTTTCAATTTCAACAAAAAAGCGTCCTTTATCGTTATTGTAATCTGCGGCCTCATCGCCTAACTGTCTTCTGGCTAACTTAATTATCATAGAATCCAAATACGTCAACATGGTCTTCAGTAACCATTCTGATTGGTCGATTTAATGACTTTCTATCACGTGGACGTAAAGTCTAAAACAAAATTCACGAATAGGTATAGTAAATTCCTGGGTTGACCGATAATCATATACCAACAATGACGAACTTAAAGATTTTGAAATAAAGACTCTATGTCGCCGCGCTAAAGCGTAATTTAGATTGAGAAGTCTAGAGACGTCTACTTTGCCGCTTCGGATTATTTTGAAAATCGAAATTATTTTTATCGTGTAAAGGGGTCTAATTAGATCTCATTGAGCTCGGACGTTTTCGAAGACTGACGCTACATCCCGTTGATACTTTATCAAAGGGTCGATTTGATGTAGTTCTCCAATGTACATGGGCTGTGGTCTGGCGGTAGTCATGAGGGCTATTTCCAATGTCCTAAAAGTTCAAGTCGATTAAGTGGTTGGATAAATAGATAGATAAACTCCTTACACACCATAAAATTTACAATCAAGAGAAATTATTTAAGAACTAGTGTAACATTGGGCGGCCATATCGCTAATAGCGACCTCTTCCAGGCAACCGTATTTACCATATTTTCAATGATACATGACGATGTCAAAGTTATTTTTAATAGACAAAATGTGGAATACTTATCGAGCGAGTTTCACCTTTATATGTATATATACTGGGTGTCTTTAATTCCTTGTGATTCTACTAGATAAGCGCGCTCCATCGTAGACCGCAACATCAATTAACATCTGACTATTTAGCGGTCAAGCATAAGTACTCGTATATCCTTGATTTAACATACCAGTACCACATACCACTTAAGTCCGATGGCGAAATTTTGGATCTAAATTTGACAGATCTGCCATTGTCCACCAGAACACAGAATATGTTAATAGTATGTATGGCCGGAATGCGATAGAAGCGCCGCATCTATAGGACTTGAGTGGCGGTGCGGACTCTAATGTGGTTACTAATGTTCTTACTGCTAAAATTCAGCTATTTGCCATAAAACATATATCATACGCTGGACACAATATAACCGTACTAAAATAATAAGTCTGGTATTATTGTAATAAATAACTAGTCAAGTGCGGGTAGAGCAACGTGAGTTTTGGGTTCCGTCACACAAATGAAATAGAACAAACTAATAAAAAAAAAAAAAATGTCTTCACTTTCCTATCATTAGGCCAGTAGTGATCTTAATTAGATCTAATTGGTATTAAGGCTGTGCTTAAGTCCGCGCAACTATCTCTATCACGCATCACAACAAACAATATGTATACAAAGTATAACAATAGACTTGTATCGAGATCATAACAAATGGACATGTAGATAATTTTATGTTATTTATGTTTAATCATGAATAATTACTATACATATTCTTGTTGCGTACTGCACAAGAATGGAATTCTTTACCGTCATCTCTGTTTCCTGATAGCTACAATCTTGGAATTATCAAAACTAGAGTGAATAGATATCTTCTAGATTAATCTAGATCGACGAGCTCTATCCTCGTCCACACCGTCGCTTAACATCAGGTCCGTTGGTGATCAATCGTTGAACTATCTTGTATATAAAAAAAATAAAAGATAAATAAAAAAAATAGTTTCTGCCAAGTGCCAAATTAACGCGATAATATCGTATCTTGTGGCTATATATCTTACGGCATAAGATACCAATCTTGGATATGAATCTGGATCGATACCGATATGGATTCGTATCTAAAATCAGTAGTTTTTTGTATGTTTGATAGACTTATCAAACAAAAAAATTGCTGATTTTAGAGGGTTTTCTTTTTAACACACGGAACCCCAAAACGTAATCCAATTGAACTCGTACAATAGGAATCGACATGCGAAATGATTACAGAATAGTGAGGGTCAGAGTGTATTGTGTAGATTTGAGAGGGACAGAGAACCATTGTAGCAGGATAGGGGCGCAAATGGAAGCGATTAGCGATTTGATACGCACCGGCAGCGGTAGATAGTGGTGGTAAAAATATGTGGGTGTAATTTACTGCTTTATGATTGAGAGATTTACTGCTGTTTAGGATGGTCACGTGACTTAAGGTGGAGATCAACGCGCGCAACTATCTCTCTCGCGCATCACAACCTTTTTAAACGTGAGAAAAAAAGTGAAAGTAAAAAGTGAGAAACGAATTTGTTTATTTAGATAGGTGAAATATATAAAAAAAAAACAGATATTACTTACTCGTATACTGGTGACGGAGTAGTGAAAAAACATACATATATGTATTTTCCTACTCCTCAATCAATTTAAAAGATATCAATGAAAAACTTTTTTTTAAAATATTTCTCCTGTAAACATAAATAAATTAATCTCTCATTTTTCTAATATCCCTACTCAATGATTGTATATGTTTAAAAATGTTCTGATGCGCGAGAGAGATAGCTGCGTGTGTTGAACGAATTCTTAAGGCGCGAAAATTTGGTTTTTTGGAAGCCAACATTTTTGAAGTTATTAAATTACTAAATGGACAAAAAAGCTTTTCTTCTTTTCTTATTTGTTTAAAAAAACTGAAACAACCGATTTCAAAATGTGCAATTTCGTGTAAAAAATACTTATCAAATAAGCTGTAATCAATGCCTAGATTCATTTGACGGTTATTATAAAATAGATGACGACTATACAAGATTATCTGTTTATTTGTATATATGAAAACATGTTTTAACCTCTATACCTTATTAATTTCTCGGATCACAGAGCAACCCGGTTTCTCTAATCTGTCCCATATTAAATCCAATCACTTTCGACATCAATAACTAAATTGCTTATTCAGTACCTACCCACTTTTTTCCACCCACTCTATAAATTAAAAAAAATATGTCACTATTCCAAAAAATTACACCCCCACCTCTATCCATAGATAAACAAAATGGCGAATGCCAGCGTACAACAGACTATAGAAAATGGCAGATAAACAACTTATTCTGGTTTATGTTCTAGCTACACTCTATTCGAAGTAAAGATCATATATTTTTAGCCTTTTTAATTTTTTCTCTTATGGTTTTTGGAATAAAAATTACCGAATTTAGTTTAGATTGATTTAGATGGATGGCTATTAATAGAAGATATCGATTGGAAAACAGAATATTAAGCTTAACACAAATTATATTTACCTCAGCCGAGTTTATTGGGAATCGTACTGAAGAATATGTTTTTTATTTTTGATTCATGACCATGGAAACGAGTCCTTTAGTCGAAGAATATGTATTGTACTCTGAAGTTGCCCTCCTCTTAGGAGGAAAAGAAAAAAAAAACTAACATTGTTAATTAAAGTAATATTTAGTATCTCGAATTAAAAACTTGATTATATTTTATTAATGAAATTATTGAAATTGGCTATGGAGAGGGCTATGCACGAGGTGGCTTTACGAGATCGAATCAGAAATGAGGAGATCCGTAGACATATGATAATCATCAACATAGCACGGTGGATTAGCAAGTTGATGTGGCAGTGGGCAGAATACATAGCACGAAGAACTGAGGCCGACGAGGCTGAAAAGTTCTCGAGTGGACACCACGCAGCGTAGCGTGGTATCCCTACGACGCTTTTTGGAAATCCATAGAGGGTTCCTATGTCCAGTAGTGTAAATAAAACGCACAAAATATGGAATAAAAATAGCTAGCAAGACAGTCCATCATTGGTTTGCTTATGGCTGAAATGAATGAGTGAATGAAATAGCTAGCTCTCTTTCTCGCTCTGAGGATAGAATACTACTTTTAATCGCCACTCGCCAATAAAGACTGACTTCAACAAAATTTAGACTTTGATTAAAACCAGAATGTTCCTCGGTGCCTGTCTCTGGAATTAGCCCTAACATTTTTTCCAATAAATTTCATTTCAAGAATAGTTTCGTCATTATTGATATAAGTTATCCATCTGCAGTATTCCCGGTTGAGTTATTAAATTACGCATTTTCGTGGGTTCACTGAAGCTTTATGTAATCAATTTACTAAAATTGATATCTATTTCGGTAATAAAATAGGAGAGAAAGGAAAACAAGGGGGTCGTGCTTACGGTGAATGTGTTATTATGGCGGACTGGTGGAGAGGTGGCGGTCCAATCGGCAAATGTTCAGACAAAATAAAAAGGTTTGAGAATCCGTAGTACGACCATCGTCCGTCCCGCTCGCGCATACTCACACTTTTGAAGATATAAAATGACTGCATGACCTTCGAAAAAAATCGTTGTTTGTAAAAGTAGAAAACATCATAAATATCCGACAAAAATATCAAATGAATCCAATTTAATTATCATACATAAAAATATTTTTTAGAAATTATGAACGCAAAAAGGATTTTTACGTATGAAAATTAACTTTGATTAAATTGGAATTTTTGAAGAATATTTGTGATGTTGTTTTCTAGTTTTACAAACGACGATTATTTATAAGTTCATTCAGTCATTTTATATCTTCAAAAGTGTGGGTATTCGCGAGCGAGACGGACGATGGTCGAACTGCGGACACTTAGGATCGGTTTTATAAATTTGCATAGACACTGAGATTCCGTGTCTCTTGCGATTTTAACAAATTATTTTGAGTAATTGTCCAAAGATATGCTCATTGCGTGTGTTTTTAATTTAAATCTAATATTAGCTAAGTATAGCAAAAGATAAAAGAGTAAAGAATATTTTTTTATAAATCTGGACTACTATGAGATCAAAGAATTGGCAGCTTTATTACTTATGTTCTATATTCATTTATTCAAATTCTTTTTACGTTTTATTAACGACCTTTGTGAAACTGCGCGATAGCTACTGGTGTATATTAAGCCCTGCTTTTATAGTATATTGTTTCAATCTCATTAAAATATAGATATTGTTCTTCGAAAATGTGAAATTGTAAAGATTTCAGTGAAAAGCAACGTACTTTGGATTCATGATCATTTTATGAATAAAGCATATTTAACACAAAAGAAAATAAAGTGGCGCGCAGACTGTTTTATTCCTAATTTAAAATCTATTGCTATCGTGTGTGTTTAAATAAAAACTAAGGGTCACTCACATCTGTTTTGAGTCGAAAAATCTGACTATAGTTTCAACCGCATTTGGCGGTCTTTTTAAAGAAGCAGCGCAAACGTCACTCAGTTGATGAAAGAAACAGAATCGAAAAACAACTCAACAAGTGACTGAAATGAGATAGGGTAATTAGTCATGCGAGCGACGATATATCTAGATGCTGTTAAACTTATAGTAAAACAAATGATTCAAATAAGAAAAATAGATATGCCGTATCAGTGTTTCATATAAATAGATTAAATATGAATGAAAAATGGTTTTTTGATTTTTAAATAAAACCCCAACTTAAAAATCTAGCCTAGACAGTAAAGACAAATCGCTGAAACTCCTAAATCGATCTGTCAAGTTAGAACCTAAGTACCATCTGTATTCTCAGAAAGATTTTCAGGTAAGCCTTATTTAATATCGAGAGATAAAACGTTTTCTATTTAAAAAGATAACGTTAAATCGTTAGGCTATCACTTAATATATACATATACCTATTTAAACTATAAAGGTAAAAGCGCTTTAATTTAAGTCAAAGTCAAATACTTTTCTACTGTGTTAGTACGTAATGAGTTTAGGCTAAATCGAATCACAAATAATACTTTAGCCTTTTAAGAGAACTGTTGATCTTCCATACAAATAGGAGAAAACCCCTAAACATTAACTTGTTTTCTACCCCTAAATATTTACTTGTTTTCTACCCGTAAACATTAACCGATTTCGATGATTCTTTTTTATCTGATTAAAATCATAAATGTTTATGCCTCTACGGTTTGTTTTTTCCAAATTTCGTAATAGTTCCAAAATTAAGAAATTAAAAGTGTAAAGTTTTTAAAAAGCAAACAATACAGGCATAGTTGTTAAACATTCCAATCTTGTGTTTTTTTTTTTAAATATTTTTTTTTATATTTATTTTAAAACAAGCTTAACAAGCAAAAAAACGAAATCAGATAATATTCAGGGGTAGAAAACAGTTTTTGCCTGTTGCATGAAAAACGAGTATATTGCTGGCAAACTATTGCATAACAACAATTCTCTTAAAAAGGTTGGATATGACGTAGTTATTTAACCGACCGCCAACAAAATGGCCAACCCCAAATTGTTTGACTCAATGAGAAATTCTGAAAATACACACCCTTCTTTCTACCTCTGCGCAAAGATTATTGTCTCTTTCTGTCTTTTAGAACTTTGATAGTTTTCTTTCTCTTTCTGTTTTTTGAAAGAGCGTATAGTTATAGAGTGAAAGATTTCTAAAAATGCTTTCTTTCTGTAGTAGTCGGATAAAAACATAATTACGCTTCATATTTCTTTTTTACGTAAATAGCGAGCTCAGACAAAGTAAATATTTATTAGATTTTTCACCCTTTTGGAATCACGTCTTGTGCATCTGGCAGTCTGTAGTTTATTGTGTATTTTTCGAATATTGTTGGAAAATATTTTATTTTTGATGTCAAAACAATCTGTATATATATATTTGTAGAGGGATGTATAGCGACAGACGGCACGGTCAGTGTTCGGATGGGTGACCACGAGGGGCTTTTCTTTCTGATCGTTTCTGATCGATGCTGTAAATTGTAGATGTGCGTGTGTTGTATAAAACGGTTTGTGTTTGTTTTATGTTTGATTAGCGCACTGTTGTATGAAGTGTCCGACGTATGGTATAACGCTATAAGTATGTGTACGACCTGCCGGCTCGACCGGACACTTCGGTATTTTGTCGCGCGACAGAAGAGATAACAGCTAACAACATATGTCTGTAGGTTAATATAAGAGTAGGCATTTGGTGCCTGTACAATCTGATTTGCGCTTTATTGCGTCGTAGCAAGAGTCGCTATGTGTTTGCAGAGTGAGTCTTGAGCACTATTAAGTATTCTGTGACTGAACTCCATTTCCTGACTGAATTTGGATGAACTTTTTTTTTGTATTTGTCTAGCAAGTGAAGTCGCGGTCCAAATAAAATATTTCAATAACTAGAAGTAAAACCGGGCTAAAGTTTACCAATAAATCATATCAGTAGGTCCGTAGGCTCGTACCCTTGTCTTGGACGATTACTTACACGTCAGCCCGGTCGAAATATGTTTCATATAATTTGCTGTTATTTTTGGTAGCAACAATGATAAATTGTTTGCCCGCGCGCTCTAAGATTAGGTACCGTGAGGTAGATTAGAGATATTGAAAAATTGCTATTTAACTTTCGTTTTTCTAAAGGTCGGAGAGAATAGACTTGTTCTACAAATATTTAATCATCATTAACAGACTACATTATTCTAGTCCACTGCATAAGGATCGCTGATCCAATTAGAATTGAAGAGATAGACGTATGAAATTCACCGATATAGCACAGCGGATTAGCAAGTTGAAGTGGCAGTGGGCAGGATATATAGCACTCAGGACTATGGCCGATGGGGCCGAAAAGTTCTCGAGTGGGGACCACGCACCGGCAAGCGTAGCGTAGGAGGACCAGCCACGAGATGGACAGATGACTTCAAATATCTATATCAAAATGTTTAAGTGCGTCATTGTTGGTATATGAGTATCGGTCAACCCAGGGCTGTATTCGTGATTATTTTTTTAGACTTTACGTCCACGTGATGGAAAGTCAATGCTTTGTTTTTATATTTTTTGTTGTTATTAGTTATATTTTTGTTTTAGGCATACATTTAATAAAATAAACCGTATCAATTTTCCTTATACAAATCTATTAGAAACGCATGAAAAAATAACCATAAAAAGAATGTTTTTCTAAGCAAACATTCGATGAATATCAATATCACACAAAATTTAACCACATTTATCACATTCAAACACAATTTATCCCAAAATTCAAGTAAATTCAAAAGAACATTTGTCAGATAGGGTTATCTGCTGTCGGAGCCATACTGAGCCACTTTATCTAAATCTATCATTGAATAAAAACAATAGAGACATCTAAAAAATTCAAACTAACGTCTACCAATCAATCTCTATTATAAATAAGGGCTTGTATACACTAGACTAGATTTATCTAAAAGTGTAGTCTACACTTTTCAAGTGAACATTTAAGTACAGGAATACGTCACGTATGCCCGTAAAAATGACACGATTTTGTACATTTGCTGACTTACCTTTTATTGCGTCATAGCAAGAATCTATATTTAATTAAATTATATTGCGCAATGAGTGTTCTATACCGGCGATTTTAAATGTTATGTGGTCAAATGCAGAGTTGTACGCTGAAAAGATACCCGACTGCATAAAGTGATTTTCGTTACTTATGCTTGATATGCTGTTGAGTTTAAGTTTTTGTGAGAAAATATGCGTAAAGCTACTATATAATTTATGTACAATCACTTATTTGTTACGAAAAAGTTCCTTGGAGGTTACGAATAATCGCATTTTTTATTATTTTGGTATTATAATTATTTCAGAAAAATATCACCTATGACATTTAAGGAACGAATACGAATCTAACGACACCTGGCACATCAAAATCGGTCAAGCCATTTAGGCTGTAGGAAGTAATATAGAAACGTACATACATACATACGTAGACGTACATACATATCCACATACATACACTTGAAAAATATAACCCACCTTACGCAGTCGGGTGAAAAAATTTACTATAAAAAAATCTAATCGTATTGCACCATCTGCATTCCGCAAACTAATCCTCAAGACCCTCAACCTGAACAATGGAGTGCAGCCACAGTATGACGTAATGAAAAATAAACAATATCCAAATGAAACTCACAGTTGATTTAGGAGCAGAGTAAACATATAATAGTTGAGTGGCTACTGCTCCTCTGAGATTACAAAGGGTGCCCCTTTGGCTAGAGTTGACTGATGTTGCGAATTCGTTATTCGAAATTTATTCGAATTGACAATCGATACACGAGTGAAGCGTGTAATGCATGTAAGCCATCGATTTTTTGACACTTAAAATGTCATATCAATTCTTTATTCTAATGTTACTGACTGACTGATATTACTGATATTTACTGATATTAAAAATAAATCAATTAATTACAATTTTTATTAATTTTTAATCTATATCCTTAACAGGTATACTTGTTTAAGAAGTATCTCTCTCTCTCTCTCTCATTCTGGAAAAATTAGAAAATTCTCGAAAATTCATATGATTGGGGTTGGATACTAAACCAAAATTAATACTGAATCTAACTAAAAAAATAATTTTCAAAATTGGTTCACAAGCAATCGGTAAATACACATAAAAATGTCTCCTTCTTTTTAAAGTCGATTAAAAAAGGCGTTTGTTTATCTCAAATAAAACAATCAAATGATTTATATTTTAAAAGGTGTTCTGATCAATCTTTTTTTATTCGAATCGCACTTCGATTATTCGTTCTGTTCGAATTATATCGATACAAGTCTTGTGTAATGTGTTTAACTGCAGTGATATGCCAGATTTGTCCATACATTGCACAATAAAGGGTGCTTTAGGACGCTACGGGCTACGGGCCGCGCTGAGTTCAGCCGTTTTGTTCTGCCTGTAGCACTTTAATAAGTCATTAATTAACACATTTTTGTTTTAAATTTATATAGGTATGTGTTTATGGTAATCACGATAATTATATAACTGACTACCCAAGAAGGAAGGTAATGGTTTTGGGGTGAATGTATATTATATAATTATGTGCATGTTTTCGTAGTACTTACTGTAATAATGGCTAGATCACGATGTGCGATGTGTAGTTAGTGTCTGTACCTTCCGAATAATGTGTTTGTATCTTTCGAGCGATACAAGCATTATTTTTTCAGCTATATGTCTTATTACGCGTGTATTGATGCTACTCTTTCTTTGTCCATTATAATTGCTTAAATTCAATAAATAACAATCTCAACCTGACTCGCGAAACATCTACGATACAGTTAAGATGTATGAAAAATTATAAAACACTGTTGTCCGGGCTTAGGCGCAACATACCACATTCTCAAATCGTCACTGGTTCTCAAATGATCACTTCCTCAGGTTCATATTCTCAAAACGTCACATTAGCGATTCGTCATGTTCTCAAAATGTCACTTTCTCAGGTTGATATTCTCAAAACGACACATTTGCAATATATTAATTTTTTTTAATCGTCACATTCGCAATATGATAACACAGAAGTTCTAGTGGAAAAACACGATGCTGCACCTTAATCGGTTATGGCAAGTGCTATGAGGTAGGCAAGATTAAAAAAATCTGATCTTTCTGATGCATGCTCATAATTAAAAGTAAAGAAAAAACAATATGTTTTTTAACCTTGCCTCTTAACGCATAACTGATTTGAATGCGTTTTTTCGCATCCTTTTGTTTTTTCAATAAATACTTTTGTATTGTCATATTGCGAATGCGACATTTTGAGAATATGACGACCTGAGAAGGTGACCATTTGAGAACGATTTGAGAATGTGACGTATTGCGCCTAAACCATTACAGTCAACGTGGGTAACTTTGACTCTGCGTCAAACATTGTACGTAGCCTTTTTAGAAGGTTCTTGATTTTTTCCCCGACAGATGAATACTCAAATTAGTTGATTCATTAATTTACAGTCGTTTTGACTACTAATCTCTTGAGAAAGTCATCGAGAACCTTCTAAAAAGGCCACGTACAATGTTTGACGCAAAGTCAAAGTTACACACGTTGACATTATTCCATTTGGTGTTGTGTAATATTACAATTCTACGAGTATCCAAAACTAATAATTCTGTTTCGATACGCGTTAACGTCAGAATATCTAATACCTAGGCATTCGGTATCGAAACAAGGAGCAGTACCGCAGAATTATCTTTCATTTCGGCTGTATATAATCATATGTGACCTATTTTGGTACTAAGTGTGTAAGTAAGGTGTAAGTCAGCCTATATATGGAGAAGTAGGTATTACGCAGTAGGGAAACGAAACATGAGCTAAGTTAATGAAAATAACTGTTAGAGATCCTTAGTACTGGGAGAAACCTTTATAATTTTTTCCTGTCCGTCTGTCTGTCTGTTTTTTCGCAGACATTTTACACAGTGATTAGTTCAGCACTACATGAATGAAATTTAACAGTTACGTATATTTTAATGAAGCAGTACAAAATTTTGTAGTGATTTTACAAAAAAAAAACTAAATAAATATGTCTCTTTTAGGTTGTCTGGAAGAGATTGCTATTAGCGATAAGGCCGCCTTTTGTACCTTTCTTACGCCCTAATCATGTACATATTGTTATTATACTATGGTGTCAATAAAGTATTTTTGTATTGTAAATAGTGGGAGTGGCTCCTCGTAAAGACGCGTTATTTATTTTTAACCGACTTCCGAAAAGAAGAAGATTCTCCATTAGATTGTATTTTTTTTGTATGTTTGTTCAGCGATTACTCCGCCAATTATGAATGTTTTTGCAGATTCTTTTTTTTTGTTGGTAGATAGATAAATAATACCTCAGATGTGGTCTAATATAACTTTTTATCAAAATCGGTTCAGTACTTTGGTTTTTTAACAAAATAACTGAAAAAATGTCGTTCAAGTAATCGAATTACGCATTTTGAAGTCCGTTTTTTTCAGTTATTTAAACTATAATTATTTAATTGCGCTCTTCTTTGGGGGTACCGTCGAGTACACGTTAGTACTTAGTTACAATTTATGAATTATTTTGATAACAAGACTTAACTTGTCAAAGTAAGTTCGTATAGACTGAGTGGCCAGCCCTAGTGTCAGAGTTATTAAGCCGCCGAAAGGTCTTTGACCTGGTTTGACGATTGCTGTTTTTTAAGAGCAAACAACCGGGACCTACAATTTAACGTGTCATCCGACCCACGGTAGCGCTCAGAAAGAAATGTCACTCACGGTCACCTATCCGAAGCCTGACCCGTCCGTCCGTTGCGTGACATTGGTGATCGTACGAAAACACCTATTGAAGCTACGCCACGAGCGCTACTACTCACTTATAGTAAAATTGTTACCCAAGCTAGCTACGAGGACATAATAAGTGGCCAAGACCGTGTCGAGACACGCGTACGTAGGGTTCTATAGCTAATGCTGTAATAAAAAAAAATACTTCTTGGCGAGTATTTTTTGTTTAGGATACTTTACGAAAAGGTCAATGAACTCGGCTCTATAATTATTTAAGCTACGCCACGAGCTGTCATTGTATGTGTTTTTACATTTTCCAGCCCAAAAAAATGCCAATATATGTAATTTCACTAAATTTAGTGACTTTATAATCTAGTGGTGACTACCGTCAATTATAAAGGAGGCCACATACCATCATGTAACTAAGGGAGTGCCTTTTAATCCGCTCCTCTAGTAAGTATTCACTCCGTGCCCACTTCTATTCACACTTTAACAATGCTTAATCAAGCAGTCTATGGGGAACCTTAATGAAATTCCGCTTTACAATTAAGATGTATGTTGGCTAACATTTTCATAATATACGAGCAAGCTTGGAGCAGGTTTGTTGGCTCCTTTGCTTGACTATTTCTTATGTAAAGACTTTAATGACTCGTCGCCGTCGCCCGATTAATGTTGGTTAAGCTATAGGAGCTAATAAGACCATAGATAAGTCATAGTTTAAAAAACTTTCGTTTTCGTTTTCGTTTATTCGTTTACTTCGGTGACATACTTTTTCCAGTTATTTTGTTACAAAAATACTGAACCGATTTTGATGAATTTTTTATGGGACCACTTGGGAAGTAGATAACCCTTTTCTAACAAAAAATAATTTTTCAAATCGGTCCAGGTGTCTTCGAGTACTCGAGGAAACTACATAAAAAAATATTGCGACGAATTGAGAGCACCGGACCAATTTTGATAAAATTTATATGGGACCACCACTGAAACATTTACCTACCAAACGAAAAAGAATTAACAAAAACAATTCACAATTGTAATCGCTGAACAAACATACAAAAAAAATACAGACGGATTGAGAACCTCATTTTTTTGGAAGTCGGTTAAAAAGAAAAAAATAACTCTTTTCTGCCTCTAAACATTACACAATTTCGATAATTATTTTTAAATTCGATTACTCTACTAAGAAAGGGTGCCAATATTCTGTCATTTCGACTGACTTTGTGGCTCAGTTGGTAGTATGTCTACCTGCTAAGCTGTAGGTCGTGGGTTCGATCCCCACCCAGGGCAAACATTTGTGTGATGAGCATGGATGTTTGTTCTGTGTCTGGGTGTTTTCTATGGATCATAAGTGTTTCTACCAGCCATCTAGTTCCATAGTACAAGCTTTGCTTAGTTTGGGCTAGCGGGTGTTGTGTGAAATGTCCACAAATATTTGAAGGGTACAGGCAAATAACAGGGAATGTCACAAATTTAAAAAAAAAATGTTTTTTAGTAGTATCATATCTTTGTCTATTTTATTTTAAATTCCAATCATTAGAATTCAAGTGAATTCCCTTAGGACATTCCCTGTTCTTTGCCTGTACCCTTCATTAATTTATTATATTATTATTATTTCCACTTTACTCCTATCATGCCACTAACCTGCATTGGTTGACACACCTGACATATTGTACGACATTGAATTCAATGAAAGCGACGATTACGAATGGAAAGGCATAGATATAATTTATTTTAATAGAATGTTGATATCCGCCGTCAGGAATCAAGGCATATTCGATCAATAGATATTCCATATTTGGAGCCAAATTGCTTCCAATTTCGAATTAGCAGTCTCTAGAACCGAATACGAATATCTGAACCGTGACCACTTCAAACTGATAGACATCATGCGGTTACAACTTGTATCAATCTACTGATTCCCAATCATACGGATTAGTTGAGTACACAGATAGACGGGTTGTGTGAAATAACTTGTCCCCTGGATGTAGCGCCACAATCGCGTTTTTGTGTGATACTTGATTTCTGTTGTATGAAATTATATTAGTTTTGCCGCGTGACGTTTGATTGAAATTTCCTTTCTTCTCTGAAAATTTAAATTTTGATAATATTTTCGTGTGTAATCTGGGCGTTTCTTTTGCTGTATACTATTACGTATTCTATTGTAGGTAAAATCGAGAATGAGTGATCAAACGCAAGAATGACAACTAATGAAAAATGGATCAATTGCATTTGTGTGAATTTAAATATTTTTTTTTATCGAGATTAATATTTGGCTTTTTTTATTGTCTTAAAATGTAACAACCATGGGCTGAGATGACAAATGAGAGTTAGTAACGTTGAATTTATGAACTCTAATTGGTTATCAGTGTGTAATTTTTATGGTTCCGCACATCAAAAGGAAAAAACGGAACCCTTATAGAATCACTTTGTTGTCCGTCTGTCCGAGTGTCAAGACCTGTATCTCGGGAACGCGTTGAGGTATCGAGTTGAAATTAATACCAAAACAGATCCATACACTCATTTTGTTCGTCGCAACTGCAGAGCAATGTATACACCTTGTTCATTTGTCTACTAGACAGTGACGTGAGCGGTAATGCGATAAAAAAAAAAGATACAAATAAATTTAGAAAACTAATATTACTTAACTGTCAGATCAGGGTCTGCATGCGTGGGACTTGCAGCCTTACATTAACATTAGTTAAGAGTTAGACTTTATATTATTATATTATGTTAATATTGTTACGGGAAGTGGGTATAGGGATTGGAAGGAAGCAACGAGTTTATTCAAGCCCGTTTAATTCACTGACACGTGGTATCTTCTACAGAGCACTCACAGTCTATAACACGAACACCGACAATAATTACAGAATCGACGCGCTACAAACACACAGAGACCGTGTTCCGATCAACACACTACTACTATAACGTCTCTTCACTATACTGTTCACTTCAACACTTCACTTTCACTTGTAACTTTTTCTTCTTTCCTGTATGCTACTTGTAACTGAACTGCCCTCTGTCTGCGACTGAAGCTCCTTATATACCCCGCAGAACCTTCTAGAAGCTTTTATTTCGATAGTCATTTCGTTCGTCATTTGTTTCGTTCCAGAATGTTCAATTTCGATCGTCTTTTCGCTCGTCTTTTGTTTTTATCATTTGTTTCGAACTTTCTAGAATGTTGACGAGATTCTTTATTTAAATAGTCAAGGAGCATGTCCTTCTAGAAATTTCACCATCATCATCATCATCGTTACGTATTTAGTATGTGTAGGTATTTTATATATTGTTTCCATATTGTTTTGTACTCTCTTATATGTCTATATATGATAATATGTATATCTGAAATAAACTGATCTCATCATATTACTTTATTCTAATTAAACTCCCAACATAAAAAACATCTGAACCGTCTTTGCTAAAATTTGATGACGTAGCGCGCGCGTTACACTTGACATTTGACGTTTCAAAGAAATAAATAAGACACATATTTTTAAATGTTTACCATAATGGTTAGATTCTTTTTGATCTAGTAAACCTACGACGGGCTTTGACGACCGTTTTGTTGTTTGGAATCACTGTTCTAGTTTACATTTAATTCTTTGGGATTGACAGATCGTATGCCATCTCAATTGATAGGTTGATTATTACAACGGTAGGTTCAATCTATCAATGAACGGTAGAACTGAGATTGGTAAACTGGATTAGGATTCGAATATTGGGACCGAGTCAAACCTCTCCAAAACAATCGTGTCTTTCGTGTAGAAGAGCGACCAACAGCGCGCCCCTCGTGTCGTTTTTATCTCTGACAAATGATGATTTATTGTTTTTTTTTATGATTTTAGCTTGAGTTGTAACCTTTGATGGAATTTACCATACAAATACAAATTGGTCTTTAATAATTATTTATGTTTGGTACATATTATAGAAAATACCTTATACTGGGGTCGTTATTTGCTATGTTACAGTTGTAAGACACCTAAATTTTTGAGGTGATAACGTCTTATATATATATATATATATATATATATTTTATTCGACGATAGGCTTGCGCTTGGCCGTCAACTCACCTGGTGTTAAGTATGCGACAGTTACGGTTTACGATGGAGCGCGCTTGCCTAGAAGAAATCTATTCACTCGCTATTTGAAGATACTTAGATTAATATTATTATTTTTTATCAGCCCTGTTTGTACAAACTGTCCCACTGCTGGGAACGGGCCATCTTCTCATTGAGAGAAGGGTTAGGCCATAGTCTGCCATGCTGGCCAAGAGCGGGTTGGCAGACTTCACACATCTTCAAGATCATTGAGAACTCTCAGACATGTAGGTTTCCTCACGATATTTTCCTTCACCGTTTGAAGTTGGCGGCAATCAACAATACGCACATAACTTCGAAAAGACAGAGGTGCGTGCCGTGGGATTCGAACCCAGGACCTGCGGATCGCCAGTCAGACGGTCTCACCACTAGGCTGCCGGGAACTTAGATTATATCTATTCGGAAAGTCCCATTCAGGAAGCGCATTCCACATTTTGGCGGTACGCACAATGAAAGTGGAGCCAAAGCGTTTCGTACGTGTTTTCGGAGTATCAACCATGTAACGATGTCGCTTTTTCGTGCTTTGAGTAATGCTTTTTCGTGAACGCCGGTTGCACGCACGAAAAAGCATGACTTATTGTCACGTTCCGACTGAGCCGAGCGTGCAAGCGAGAGCGCGGAACAAGCGATAGAGAGGCACGTTCGGCCTAAGCGTTCGGCTTGTGACGCATCGTTATCACGTAAAATTATCGTCTATAAACCGACTTTACAGACTACTTTTTTTTTAGATAGATTCATTGTTGATAAGTCTTCACTGTAAAGTAAACAAGTAAAAGCTTCACTGTGCGTTAGTACATATAATTTGAATTCTGAACAAAAACTACGAATATGAGCAGTAGACCTCGCGACAACTAATTATTCAAAAGTTTGTGAGCGCAAGGTCTACTGCCCATATTCATAGTTTTTGTTCAGAGTTCAGTGTCGAATCAAAATATTATCTTTAAAGTTTGTGCGCGCGAGGTCTATTGTTCGTAGAACAACTAGTTCCTAGTCGCATTTTAGTGTTTCGATTATTAACTTAAAGTGGTCTCTCTGTGTTTCAACATCTGCTTAGTAAATTATCCGAATGGAGCGGCTTTTCAATGTATTTCGAGTATTTAGCGCGGCCGCAGCGGCACGCTGCGGTTACGCTGCGGCACGCTGCGACCCGTTGCGGCGCAATTTGAACAGATTTTGGCTCAAGCGGCAATGACTGCTCTGATGATATGCGTTCGCGTTATGTCCATTTTCACTATTTGTAAGAATATAAAGGATCTTACACGTTCAAATATCTATTTTTTTCTCGCAAAATGTGCACTCAACTTTATTATTGATATAAAGCTGCGTTGTTAAGCTTGTTTAACAGTTCAATACATCATACACTACGAAAATCACTCTCATACAATCGAATATTTTGATTTCCTTGTAATATAATGACACATGTAAGTTTACAAATCTTAAAAACTCCCGACATAAAAAACGTCTGAACCGATTTTGGTGAAACATAAACAAACATCTAAGAACACTCTCAATCTAATGCTCTTTCATACAAAAATAAGTGGCTAAGACCGTGTCACACGCATATAGTAGGGTTCCGTAGCTAAAGACGTAAACCAAATCGGTCCATTCGTTTGTGAGCTGCTATGCCACATACAGACACACAGATACACGGATATACGTACAGATGCACGCGTCAAACTTATAACTCCCCTCTTTTTGGGTCGGGGGTTAAATGGAGCAAAATATAAGCTCAATTTAAGGAATGATTAGTTAAAATATTATTCTGAATACAACTAGTAGCGTGTGAAACCGCGGTGCACAACAAGTGAATAAATAATCATAAACTACTATTCATAGCGATATATAGGTATAAATTATATATTTAGAGATAGATAAATATTAATAGATATATTACTTTATCTCCGATATCGAGTCAGTGAACCGAATTTATCATCCTTGGATTAACACGGCGCGCTGTGCCAACTGTCCTTTTGATTTGGTATGTAATGACTTCACGCACAGCTTCCGATACGATCCGCAGATCTTATATCTTACCTTACGATGCGATCGGAACAGATACGTCAGAGACAAGGTATGAAAACATGAGTACGAGATTACTGTCTCATAAAAAATAATCGATTAAATGCGGGTCGGGCCACGCGCAGTGTAGGATTCCGTAGTATTTATGTGAACTTAAACCAGATCCTCTTGGTTTCTCGTATAAATTGATAACTAACTCGTAACTTGAATAGCCTACTTAGCCGTTAGCCTTTACTTAATTATATAATCTATGTAATTTTTCTAAATAATTTGTCATAGTAGCGGCTCTATTATATTTTACGTGACATTGTTTTTTACTCTTTTTTAAAGCCAAACTGTACGCAATATGACTCCATACCTACATAAGATATAGTGACTCGAATCGCACGCTGTGAGGGAAGATCCTAAGACCTGATGTAGTCGGTAGCATGTTCAAGCAAATTGTATTAATTACTGCGTCTAATGTCGATATCTTGACTTGGCTCAATGGCTAACGCAATGTGACTGAGCCAAAATACTGGAATCTGCTGATAACGACTTCGGTTATAACGACTAGTTACGGGTAACGACCGGATATACGTAAATATATTACTAAGCATTTGTTGTTTCTATATCTATTTTTTATATGAAACAACGGACTTACGTTCCGGTCATTTTTAATCAAGAGAAAGATTCATAAACAGAGAAGGGTGGAGGTTACAGATAAATAATCATAGACTGAGAAACTACATGGATACTGATATTAACAATATTCAACACACTTGGCCAGAGTGGTAGACTATGGCTTTACTCTTCTCACAATGAGAAGATGGCCCGCGCCCAGCAGTGGGACGGTTTGTACAAACAGGGCTGATAAAAAAAACAGTACGAAAACATAGCAGGAGTAGGAAAACTAATGTTTTCAACCTTTATCTTGTTTACGATAAGAATATTCTTTTATCACGATATATACAACTCTACCGCGAGACTGTCTCTTTTCATGTTCTTGTTCATCCGGAAAGTTAAATAAAATGTAAAGATATTTCATGATTCTCTTCTCTTGTGACCTTTTTTTTCGTGTATAAATTAAATACCAACTGGCAAAGATATTTAATCTGTAGATTTATCACTAAAAATAGAATAAGTACTACGAGCAAGTACAGTAAAATTTAAAACGTCCTCAAATAAAAAATAACTTTACGTGTAAGGGTACCTACCTCCCTTGCACGTAACTCCCTTACCCCCAAAAATATTTTTTCACAATTTTATTCTACGACTTTCTTGGCATAGCTATGCTTCCTCCTCCTCCATTCGTTTACCCACTGCTGGGCGTCGTGATGCTCCCGACCCTGGTGTGGCAGATGACGAGAAATCTCTTTCCATCTCTGACGATCCTCAGCCTGTCGTATTGCGTCAGAGAACTAATGTGCTTATCCATACCAAATTACCATTTTCTACGAATAGTCTTTACGCAAAGCCGCGAACAGACAGACAAACTGACGGATTTGGTGAAACTATAAGGGTTCCTTATTTACTACGAAACCCTAAAAACGGTTGCACTGATTTTGGTGAACCTTAGCTAAGAACACTTTCTAGTAAATCTTGAAATAAAAATAATTTTAAAAAAATAAAACGACTTCAAAACTGAAAAGGGAGAAATAACCATTGATACATAATACTGACAAATTAAATCAAAACTGGGCGTCTACCTGAGTAGGTACGTACCTCAACTATATTTTTGAGGTCGGTGCCAGGCAAGCGCGAGCCTATTGTCGAATAAAAAAAAACTAAGCCCCAGACAAATACTGTGACGCAGAATGAACTGAATGACACCTCTTCACTTTGTAAGATCCCACAAAATTTACAATCAGTCTATTCGTAAATGAGATTGAGCTGCTTCAAAGAATTAATCGGATTCGGTTTACGTTAGTTCTATAGGATCGGTCTGGTCTAGCATCTAGTCTGCGGTCATTCCAACAAATAACTCCATTATAGTACCGATGCCGACCAATCGTTAACCCAAACTATGCTGTTACGTAGCGAACTCCGGTTGAGCATCCCAAACTCATTGAAATTGTTCATTTATTGTTCATCAAATATTACATAATGTACATCAAATTTCGAGGTTAACCCAATGAAAGTCGTTGTGCAACAAAATTAATAGTCAATTAGTTTTTTAATCTATAATTATTTTATGGTATCAATTCTGAAGGCCATTTAAACTTCTTAATTTAACAAATGAACGAAAGTCTTATAAAATTTTCGTCCCTTCTTTTAATTTCATGATTCTAAAGAATTATTTTAATTCTTAAAATCACTAAATAAATGCAGAAAAGGCGACTTGCTGACAACTCGAACACAATATATTCGGACTAGTTTCGTGATGCCTTCAGAACTAATAGTATGTAAAATATATCATATTTTACATAATATGTAAAAAAAAATGGCCCACATTCACAAGAGTGTCGCTAAGATAATGGCGGCTTCTCTTACAGAAAACAACGTACATTCACTGCTTGACTGTGACAGTTGCAGTTCCGTACCTTCCCAGGCAAATTGGTCGTGAGAGAAAGGGACGAGCATGATAAGTAAGATCCTTAACTCGGAAGCATTGTTTTTTAGTGTTTACTGAAAATAAATAAAGGCGTTAATTAGACGCGCAATTAAATATAATCCAAAACTGAGCAGTTCCGCGACTAGTTTTGTATCGAAACCAGATTTGCGTGGAAACTGATTCGGAGCCGGAACCGAGTTTCCACCGGAGTTGTAATTTGTCCCGACAGACGGATTGGGTATTGTTTACGCCTTAATGAGATTCCCGCGACTGTTTGTCCGTTTGCGCGTATTTCGTGTATCTTCCACTAGTTTGGACGCAGTACAGCATGGAGACAGTATATCAAGTTAGAATATTTATAATGTGAAACTAATACGGCGGGACGGATTGTTGCCGTAATGCCAGCAAAGATTGTTAAAGTAGAAATAGTGCTTTACAAAAGAACGAGAAAGACGTATGCTTTAATAAGAAGCTATTTAATCTCGAGCATCGCCGCAAGTAGCATGTCTGGCAATATTCTATAGGACCCATTTAGAACTACACCAACTTATTCCAATTTCCCCAATATAAGGATTATAAGGATAAGCAGAAAGTCGGCACATTGCCATCCATTTGTTATTAAAATGCCCAATATTCATAAATAAAGAACCGTACATTCACCCGAAAAATTTAACTTTTCCATATAATAATTATACTTTAAAAAACTAAAAAAAAAACTTGAATATACGCAATTCGTTTACTTAGATGGCATGTTTTTCCAGTTATTTTATTATAAAAACCAAAGTACGAAACATATTTTGATAAAATTTATATGGGACCACCTCTGAAGTATGACCTACCAAACAAAAAAGAATCATCAATATCGATACATAATTGACTAAGTAATCGCTGAACAAACACAAGAAAACATACAGTCGAATTGAGAACCTGCAAATTTTTGTAAGTTGGTTAAATATAACAATTCAAACCGAACCGTCCATGCTGCGTCAACGACAGCGCCACCTGTAATAGATTCCCCTACGTTTGTTCGGACTTGTTTACCGTTAATCATGCGAGCTTACGTACTGCATGTCCAGTACACTACATCAACGAGTATCAACCTCTCATTGCGGAGTTGTTTGTGTACTGTTTGCTGAACAGAAAAGCCTGGAAAAGCTCGCTTTAAAACACTGAAGATTGAGTGTAAGTAAATTATTTAGATTGTATTAAAATATGACTTTGATTTTCGTCCCAATGTTTTTAACCTTTCTTAAGTTCTTTACAGTGAATAAGTAATGTGCAAAGTGTTTTGAATCGAATCAAACGTTATAAGGGCTTGTCTTTCTTTCTATCTATATATAAATTAAGTGTAAGTTTAGAAAACTCATAAACCTCCGATAAATATAAATAGCTGAAAACATAGCTAAGTACACTCTCGACGAAATTTTCTTTCAAAGAAAAAAAAAGAAAACTACATCAATATTATTAAGTAATTATTAATTCTGATTAAGATTTACGAAGCCACACCCGATATAAGTTTGACGTGTGTATCTGTGTATCTGACAGATATACAGATAGACACGTCAAACTTATAACACCTCTTTTTGGGTCGGGGGTTAAAATGACATCATGTAGAACTGATGGTGATGAACCCAAGTAATAAAGTTGAGCAAATGCGTCCGTTGCCGTGGCCATGTCTTACCAATAACTTTACCGTTATTTTCAATCTGCCATCATTGTGGTCACCACCATTACCCCATATCATATTTGTGGCGAATTGTAGAGAGTGACTGTTCGATTTCAATTGTAATTCGTTCTCAGTATAACTTATCTGAGAAAACGGTATACTATGTATACATTTTTTATTTATTTTTTATCAGCCCTGTTTGTACAAACTGTCCCACTGCTGGGAACGGGCCATCTTCTCATTGTGAGAAGGGTTAGGCCATAGTCTGCCACGCTGGCCAAGTGCGGGTTGGCAGACTTCACACATCTTCAAGATCATTGAGAACTCTCAGACATGTAGGTATCCTCACGATGTTTTCCTTTACCGTTTGAAGTTGGCGGCAATCAACAATACGCACATAACTTCGAAAAGACAGAGGTGCGTGCCGTGGGATTCGAACCCAGGACCTGCGGATCGCAAGTCAGACGGTCTCACCACTTGGCTGCCGGAAACTTATTTACTTATTTAGTGTCTTACTTGATGTTAAGTGATAATTATTAATTACAGTTTAAATAATTATACTTTAAAAAGCTGAAAACCGACCGTAACTGTTCATCGTAGACCGTAACTGTCGCTTAACACCAGGTGAGTTGACGGTCAAGCGCAAGCCTAACGTCGAATAAAAAAAAACTAAAACCGACATCATAATTATAGTTTAAATAAGTGGAGCAACCGACTTCAAAATACGCAATTACGTTTACTTGGATAATATTTTTCTAGTTATTTTGTTATAAAAACCAAAGGCCTGAACCAAGTGTTATAAAAACTATATGTTGCCCGTTCCCAGCAGTGGGACAGTTTGTACAAACAGGGCTGATAAATAAAAAGACACTAAATAGCTAATCGGCCATAAAAAAGTCACTAATATCTGTTTCCACACAAAAAAAAAATATTATTATTATTGACCCTGGTATCATGAGGCTGGATCCTCGAGCTAGCCCTGACGTGGCCAGGGATTTTGCATATCTAACTTAATTTTTAAATATTTATCTTATTTTAAGATTAATCTTAACTTATAAGATTAATCTTACAATATACTTATAAACTAAATTTATTTATTAATAATAAATAAATTTAGTTTATAAGTATATTGTTTTACATCGTGCCTTATAAAATTTAAATTGATTTACATAATATATATTCAATATATATTTTCAACTTTATATTATCTATCTACCACACAAACATAACAAATTTTCGTTGTTCTTAAATCCAACACCACTACGCAATACACTACATTGATTTGCGCTCAGTACTTGCGTGAATAAGCACTAGCAATTCCAACTTGACAGTCCAGTCACTCGCGCCAGTCCACAGTCCAGTGACAAACAAACTGACAACGCAAATCAGTCTGTTTGTGCAGTATCTCGGGCGTTGACGGCGGCGTAAACACAGGCGGGACTTTGATTTACTTTCCAACCTTAGGGTTAACTTCGGATGGTTAACTTTGGACGGTTAAATGACCTCTGTGGTTGTCTGTTAGACTGTTAAATGGTAACACAGTCTTATTTAAATAATAAACTGTAATCTGAATATACTTTTTAGAAATAGTCTTTTATAAAATTAAATTATGGATATTCTTTTAAAAAACCGGTATTAAAGTCATCTAAACCATTTACTAGGCTACATAAGCTACCTTTAAATGACTCTAAGTGACTGGCCTTGTGGCTCAGTTGGCAGTATGTCTGTTTGCCGAGCTGTAGGTCGTGGGTTCGGTCCCCACCCAGGGCAAACATTTGTGTAATGAGCATGGATGTTTGTTCCGTGTCTTGGTTTATCTATGTATCATATATATATATTTACAAAAAAAAAGTTTAAATGTATTCTATCAGCCATCTAGTTCCATAGTACAAGCTATGCTTAGTTTGAGCTAGATGGTGTTGTGTGAAATGTCCACAAATATTTATTAATTTATTTTAAATACTTAGACTTGTCGCTCTATTTAACCTGAAAATTTTGCCTTTTTCCACGGGCAGTCGGTGTAAAACAGCGAAATAGTAAGTTTTTCGAAAAAAACTAAAGAGCGCGAATTAAATCTGCAGCATCGTCGAAATATCTGGTAAAAGGGCGAAAGGCGTCACAAGTGAAAAATAAAAGGAATCGCGTATTTCTTTGGGCGGCGTGCCGTACCCGCCTCACTGTCTGTGCCCCACGATAAGGCTTGAAATACACCGAACACCAATAAGTCCAAGCAAGCTTTCGTCACATTTACGACCTTACCGAAAAACGTTACTTAACTTTGATCATCGTCTCAAATTATCTGTCTTCTAAATAAATATAATAATATTTGTGGACATTTCACACAACATCACCTAGCCCAAACTAAGCAAAGCTTGTACTATGGAACTAGATGGCTGATAGAATACATATATACTTTTTTTTTGTAAATATATACATATATTACATAGAAACACCCAGACACAGAACAAACATCCATGCTCATCACACAAATGTTTGCCCTGGGTGGGGATCGAACCCACGGCCTACGGCACAGCAGGCAAACATACTACCAACTCAGCTACAAGGCCAGTCAAGTTCTTACCGCAAGTGTCATTACGTGTCAGTGAGAAATTGACAAAATATATTGATCATTGCTTTTTGAGTAACGTTTTCCGGTAAGACCTAAAAAATAATTTAGAATAGTGAATAACTTCTTCAATTACTTCAATTTATTCCTTAAGGAACCCTAATTGTAGATATGTTTCAAGATCCAACACCTTAGAGTGTGCGATTATATAAATACAAAGTCACAGACAAGTTAAATACAATAAAATCTTGTCAGAATCGAAATGAAATTTACAATTAAACAAACAGGATTACCATGCGTCAAACAGAGAAGAATTACCATGCGTCTTTATGAGATTGATACATCTCATAAAGACGCATGGTAATTCTTCTCATAATCCCTTCTTTGACGTCTGACCTGTTCATTGCTAAACATTTCAGGCATGCTAGGATCACCTTGTGTTAAGCCAAAGAGTTAAAAATAGAGAAAGAAAAACACATTGTATACAACACGTTAAAAGTGACGTCGGGCCAGTCGTATTCTTATTTTTATCGCATTGTTTCTTCGGTACAGTGGATGCAGGCCCTTACACCCCGTGGGCGTTGATACCCGGCTAGAATCATTCTTTTGAAGTCCATTCGAAACGTCGACGAGCTCGACAGCAGTTGTTGTTAATATGGTAATAGATGATACATGCGGACGTTAAGGTGGTATCGCAACGACTACATATGTAACTTAATAAAATAATAAATAAAATAAAAACGGCCAAGTGCGAGTCGGACTCGCGCACGAAGGGTTCCGTACCATTATCTATAAAAACGGCAAAAAAAATCACGTTTGTTGTATGGGGGAGCCCCCTTAAATATAAATTTTATTTTAATTTAATTATTTATATTTAACGTGAATAATATAACTCAATCTTCAGTGAATATTTCAAGCTTCTACCTGTTGCCGTTATCAATATTGAGCAAAAACGAACAAAAAAATCACGTTTGTTGTATGGGAACCCCCTTAAACATTTATTTTATTCTGTTTTTTTTTGTATTTGTTGTTATATCGGCAACAGAAATATATCATCTGTAAAAATTTCAATTCAATTCAATTCAATTTCAATTCTGTCTAACTATCACGGTTCATGAGATACAGTGACAGACGGACGGACGGACGGACAGACATCGGAGTCTCAGTAATAGGGTCCCGTTTTTACCCTTTGGGTACGGAACCCTAAAAAAGATAGCTGAAAATTATGATACAATATACTGAAGCAGTTTGTACGCAGTTAATAATTTTTGTCGCGTTACCCAGATTTTTATGTGAAATAAAATCTACGTTTGTATTCCAAAACACCTAATTTCCAATTCAACGATGGTAAGCGACGCGACTGTTTGGGCGTGTACCCGCTTTATCCTTGAATTGTATGTATGCTGAAATTATAAAGTTACACCCGACTCTCCTAAAAGAATGTCCCTAATAGTGTTTTTCTATTTATTGTACATTTTACCCTCTATTACCCTCCCTCTTGGAACCACTGTCTTCAGTGCTCTACTTGCCCTATAAGGGAAATGGCGTGATTTTACGTGCGAAGTGTTGTAATTTTAGGAAAATTACTATTTATAAAAAAAAAAAAACGGTTGTCTGTAAAGTCGGTTTATGGACGATAGTTTGACGTGACAACATACGTCCGCGCGCGAGCTCCGAGGAATGATAACTGAAGCGACGCGGAGTCGCGGGCGGACGGGCGCGACGCACACCCGCCCGCTTCCTCAGCCACCGCAAGCGCGCGCGCGCGTAACGGGACACTGTCATACTTTTTCGTGCATGCAGCCGGCGTTCATCGATTTATTAGACGTTGTCACGTCAAAATTTTTTATTAATTAGAAATTACTTAACTTTCTTTACTTTGAATTACATATTTAGTTAAAATGTAATCGTAATACTTTATTAGTAGGAACCGAACCGTAACGAACTGCGTTATGATATTTTTTTTTTCTTGAACAACTGTATAAAGTGACTCATCATGCAACTATTAATTATTTTTTATATTATTATTATTATTTTAACTTATTATCTCACTTTACATATGTTCTGTATGCTTCATCTTCAGCTAAGGCTTCATTTTTCGCCTATCCAGTTTATAAGCATTCGTAGACTAGTTGAAGTTAGCAAGTTGACAAAGTTGGCCAGTTGACGAAGTTGACAAAGTAAGCAAGTTGACGGAGTAGGACAGATGACGAAGACGGAAAGTTTAACTAAGTCATCCTGAGCGCAATAAAATAAATTATATTTTCTAGTTCAACCACAACAAATGTTGAGAGTATATTAATTGCTGCGACACCACCTTAAGTGTTAATAGACGGAACTGTCGGATGTAAATGTAATTCAACATGGAGATTAGGCTTTTATTGTTGCGTTGCTTGTCGCGTGTGCTGCGCGTCTCGTGTCGTACTTGTATGCAGAATGGAACGTTTTACAACATGCTGGCAACATGTTGGAGAGAGTTTTGTGTCGACATGCTGCTTCTATCATTTTTAGGTTATACTCTGTGGTACTTCTTTGAACTTTATATTCTGTGTGAACTCCTAGCATTTCAGGCTATTCCTAGTATATAGAAAATAATGTGAAGTTACGAAAATTCATAGATATAAATCTCATTTTGCTGAGTAATTATTCCTGGTGTCTGTGTTCATGTTACATGGGAGTACGGAAGCCTCGGTATGCGAGTGAAAATCGTACTTTGGCGGATTTGTTATCTACAACAAACTTGGCCTACGCTTAACCAAAATCCTGATGTGTTGAAGTGACGGTGAAGTCGAAGATGTTGCACGTTTGCTTAGAAGATTCTTATTCCTTTTTTTCTAGAAAATTAATTTTGCACTTAAATTTACAAGATAGATCTCGCCTGGTTTGTAATTTTTAAACACCAAAAAGTTCAATTGCGTGTATAATTCCAAAATGTTTAGCTCTTTTTTGACACACAGTTACCACCAATAGTTACATATAAATGAATTAATTCAAAAACAAGACTGTCAATTTTATCGCCAAAATACATTAACATAGTGAAATATCACCAAACAATTAACTCCAAAAATTAACATGGACTATATGCATAATTAAGGTCAAAAATTATAAATCCGCTTCATCGATAACATTGTGAAAGTCAATATGAGATAAAATCACGTAAACACGGCGCCAATTAACCCGAAACTGGGTGCTACGTCAAACCGACCAAACGATAGGGCGTTGTGGCCTCATAGGCCGAGAGCCACTGGTCGGGAAATTTACACATATATTTCCCGGAAACATCACAATTTATGGGAAAAACTAACGAATGATACTAATGATAATACGAAGTACGTGGTTGTTCAGTATTCTGCTATGAAATATAATTATTACTGTAAGCTTGTGTAGAACATGTTTTATAATGTGTCTTTTGCGATTGGTCCATAGCTTATTTTGTATGAATGTTGTTTGCTTAAAAGAAATCGATTCACTTGCGACTAAAATTTGGCTTTTAACTTTGTAATGGCGAAATAACTCTTAAGTTATTTATTTAATATTAAGTTCTGTAGATGCCAGGTACTATGACAATTAAAAAATAACACACACATAAAATCACCATCTCATCATCATCATCTTAAAGGCCATTATTATTACCTCAACAATTCCTGTAACACCTAACTGTAGTATAATTATATCTATTGATAGTTTATTATAGAAATGAAGGAAGATTAAGAAATATTACACAATTAAATAAATACACTTGACTTTTGAAAATCTGTTGTTAAGGTCCGATCCCTCTTTGTCAGCGTAAATTTCAAAAATATTACACAACTAAAAAGTACACTTGACTTTTGAAAATCTGTTGTTAAGGTCCTATCCCTCTTTGTCAGTGTAAATTTCCTGGCCGTCAGCTCCCCGTCTACCCTCACACTGCGGTGTCGGCATCGTATCTTACAAGCAATATATAGATTAGATCTATTGCTCCTCTAATTGGGGCCTTCGATATTATGAATAATTGATTGTTCGTTTAAATTCTAGCGGAAACTAAACGCAATTTGGATATTGTTTGTTACCTCAAACGCGATTGAAAGGGATAGCTAGCTGCCGAATAGGTCTTTGGGAAATTTAAGGGTAATATTTTACCTTTACCTTTCTATCTTCTTTAACTGATTTTAAAAGAGACTTAGAAAAAATATTAAACGGATATAAGTTGAATTTGGGAATTTTGGTGGAACGTTGAAAAAACATGTAGTAACTTTGTTATATTCTCTTGCTATTAACTTGCTATTTCGAATGTCAACGGTGTAAAAAAAATCGGTGAAGATAAAAAAAAAAAGGAAAAATGCGCATATCGTGTGAGTGGACTCGGTGAAAAATAAAAATAAAAAAGAAAGTGAATCGAATATTGGTAGAATAGCCTCCACGAAGAGATAATGTCATTGCTCAAAGGAGGACCATGGGCTAAAATACAAAATTCGAAAGTTATCACAGAAAAAAATCATCATGATTTCCATTCTAAATCACCTCTTGAGTTTAATAAGTACGCCATTCGCCCTGACTCCACCTTGTCCAGCGTCGACCCTCTTCAAAAATACTTTGAATAAATAAGCGAAATCACCACATTGGAAATCACTCGAATAAATACCTCGCCGAATATTCGAGTGGCGCTGAAAAAACCTGACTCAATCAAGGGCGCTCTCAGAAACCTTTCAATTATGCGAAAGAATAAGAAATAATTCAATCACAATACTCTTAGAGCCACTTCTGAAATCTTCCGATACACCCGAAATAGAGTAAGTGCCTATCGAGTATAGAGATGTCCTCAATCGAACAATTCAAATTAATCGTTTTTTTTAATTATTAATAATTTTTTATTTGGTTGATTGGTGACACATATAAGGCCGAAAATCCTGTATCGCATCTTTCAATCTGTTATTTTATATTAAATATTGATGTAAAATATTTGTAGAAAATCTATTAAATTTTTCTCGTATCTACATTCTCAAATCGCTCTAATTTAAAATATGATAGCATTTGTTTTTTAATATTTAATTTTTACACAGTAAATACGATAATATCCCCAGACGGATTGTTTGATTGACTTCTAACAAATGGCTGAAATTTAGAAAATGTAATTTTTGTAGTGAAATTGTATCAAAAATAAAAATCAATAATACTTAGTAATCCCTGGTATGTTCGCGATGGATGACTGACTTTAAGTCAGTCCAAAACACCGATTGAATAATACAGTCACATTCGAATCAAATCGTTTACATGACTTAAAAAGGTACACGATCAATTCGAATATTTGAAAATATTTAAAATAAACGTTCGCCTCTAAAAGAAATACGAGAGAAGGAATACGAACATTCCAACTCACTTACCGCAGCGGTCAAAAGGCGTTTAGACAAAGGAAGGACTTTAATCCTGAAAGCTATCGGCTCGCGTACCCTTGAACTGAGTTTTTTATTCAGCCCTAGGGGTCTTCGCGCATTGTGTCGACCATGATCACTAAGTCTCGACCATTGGTTCGATGGTTCTGGCAGTACATCAACCAATAATCGAACTTGGTATGACACGCGTAAATAATGAATGGGACTATCGATGGAGCATTTTTTTTCATCAGTAATAAGTAAGGAAAGGTAATTGAAAATTTCGTAGAATATACAAATTTGTAAAGCATATGAGTAGAACGCACTAAATATATCAAACAAACATACAAACGACTATATTAACCCTCATCGTTCAAAATAGAATGATCGAGAAATGTCGACAAGCTACTCACGATTTTTATTGTTAATCCTGTGAAAATTGCAATTGTTGATCCGATAGCAACTTTAGATTTTTTTAAATAGAAAGGCTATCAGATAACTTTTGCCATTCTTACAAGATTTATCAACAATTGAAAAAACAGTCTTGATGGACTGGTCTACTTATGCTTATAGCAATATAAATTATCTAAAACACGTCTTGGACGACTAGTGCACAATGACCTCATGTTTTATTTAATTTGCGGTCGGAAAAGTTAAGTGGGCCTCAGCAAGACTGCTACTTAGCTAATGTTCTAGGATCGATACCTAGTTAAACGGAGAGTTTAAGGAGAAGAATGACGGTAGCAATATTTATCTAAGGAAACGCGCTAAGCTAAGCCTATTCTTGAAGTCTTGATTAGCCAATTTATTTTAGTGTGTGCGAAGCTTATAAAGGTACACGTCCACATTTCTCACGTAGATGTGTGGACGTGTACCTTTATAAGCTCTTTATAAGTATACGTACAGACGCGAGCAACCCTGTTTTAAATAAAATATAATTATAGTTTAAAAAACTCAATCAACCGACTTTTCATGGATGCCATTTTCAGAACTGAACCAAATTGAAATGGGACCACGCGGGAAGCATCAGCTTTCAAATAAAAAAATAATCATCAAAATCGGTTCACCCAATCGAAAGTTATGACGTAACAAGCATAAAAAAAATATATACAGTCGAATTGAGAACCTCCTCCTTTTTTGAAGTCGGTTGAAAATTAACACCAAGTGATATAAATATAGAATCTCATTGACACCTTTGATAATGAACATTTCAGAAATTAGAGCACTACTGCTAGAACCTGATTTTTATATATAAATAAAATCATTGGGCCATTTTTGCAGTCATTTTACAAAATCCATTATAAGACGAAACTAGAACTTTTTAACTTAGACTGTGACTATTACCTACACGACTTGTGTTATTCCTGAAACGTGAACAAATCTTAATAATTGACAATGGCTAATGCGCTAATCGCGTGGGTCTAACAGGTATAAAGAAAATGAAAAATAAACAATGCGGAGGTAACGGTTGACAAGTCTAGAACATTGGAATTTTGGTGGGAATGTGTTAAGAAAAAAAATACTATACTCAGGTGACTTTACTGAATGCTTACCACTATTTTACTGAGGCATTTCTTATTGCCTTGACTTTGCTGAAGTACTCTTAATAACTGGCACAGGCAAATGCGCTAAACGCGTGTGTCCAATTCAAAGAAAAGAAAGTACTTGTACCTGAACGGACCAAAAAACGGACCAGTACTAAAATTAAATTATGCACCACATTTCTTATATAATACATAAAATAGTGAGTACATTTAACTGATGCTAATTGGAATAAAATATACTCGTATCGAGCAAGTTTTTCTGACTTGGAAATGTTCCTTTCTTATTTCTTGTAAGATTCCTAAGAACGAGTATTTTCATGATTCCTAAGTGACATTTTGTTATTGATTTCTGAGAATTCTCATTTCTATGTATCGTTTAATTCTGTATTTTTAATGTTATGAGAAACATTTGTTAGAAATGTTTTTGTAGATTAAATTGAAGTAGAAAGAATTGTGGGGGCTGGAAGAAATAGTCTGCCATAATATAACATACTGAAGATATAGGTAAGGTGGACTGGAATGAATGACTGGAAGCGGAATGCTGAGAATCTAACCCATTTTTCAAATTTAAAAATCTTTATTTAGTTATTAGTTTATTGTTTTTTTTTTTTATTAGTGATGGCTAAGAAGCGTACTGTAGATAACTTCCAATTTATTACTGTTTCATCATTTCAGCCATAAGAAGTCCACTGCTGGACATAGGCCTCCCCCATGGATTTCCAAGAAGACCGGCTGGAAACAGCTTGTGTCCTGCGTCTTCTTGCCACTTGTATGAGGTCATCTGTCCATCTCGTGGCTGGTCTTCCTACGTTGCGCTTGCCGATTCACTGCCACTTCAACTTGCTAATCCGTCGTACTATGTCGGTGATTTTCGTACGTCTCCATATTACTGTTTATTTTGAGGTTTATTTCAAAGTAAGAATTCAATGTAAACTAGAACAGGAATTTCAAGCAACAAAACGATCGTCAAAGCCATATCGCTATGGAGTTTTGAACCCTGATTGCATCTTATTTGTAAACTCTTAGAGGCAGAACGTACCAGTATCGGATTCTCATGTATCACCACTAAACTTGTTCTTAAAATTATTGCACTTCCATATTATAGGTCCTACTTTGTCCCTATATGCTATAAGTTACCTCAATTAATAAACCACACCAGTTCTCATTCACACACGATTTCTTCAACTTTTCATGCCAGAGTCCGCACACCTTTTGTGCTAATTTCTGCACCTACCATTTACCAGAAACCCGAAACTACGCCATTCGTTTTCTCGAAACTTCAATGCCCATAATGGCTTATTATTCCACTGAGCGTGTAATATTTCAATGCTTAATATTTTCCAAATTAACAATATAATTGGGCACTCACTCGAGTTCCTATTCATACTCGGTTCTTACAGACATCTGGCGTTAAAAAAAGGGCGGATATGGCAAACACTGGATGAATACGAACGCATGTCCCAAAGGCATATTTCATACCCCTTAATTCAGGTCAAAACACACGAAATCACTATCCAAACTCGACCTAATCTCAACCATTTTAAGTCGAAATTTCATAACTCTGAAATGGCTATTGAGCTCTTTTGATATAAGTAAAATGTTGCATCTGAGCATCCCTCAAAACACATTTGAGTCATAGAATTAACTGGTGAAATTGAATTCTAATTGTATACGCTGAGATTTAAGGTTCAATTTGAATTGTACGTCAAAAGTTGTTTTTGGGGCAGCGTATAATTAGCAATTTTCAAATTGCTAGGTAAATAAATAAGTAACAAGAAACGAAATAGAGTTAATATGACAGACGGAGTTTTTGACGGGAATATGGAACAGTGAGACATGACCAGGATTTGGTTTTGACTTTATTATATTGGTTCACTTTGGCTGTGATTAAGACGCTGTAATTACTTCTTTATTTATTTATTTGCATATTTCTAAACTTAGGCTAGGCAAGTGCCTAGAAGAGGTCGCATATAGGGATAAGGTCGCCACTTGTAGCAATATTTTAGCCTATAATTATTAATTGTCCATTGTTATGAATTTTGTAGCGTGCAACATGAGTTTATATATTTTAGATACCATGACCAGACAATTGCACAAAACGTGCGTCTTAATATTCATAAAAAAAATGTTTAGTACTATATTTAATCACTTTTTTTTCTACAATATCAAATAGTAAAATCTTAATGTTGTATTGAAATAACGTTTCTACTTTAGTATTATTAAGCCATTCTCAACACGTTCATAGATTTTTGCTTACTTTCAGTAGAATGTCAGAAATAAGTTATTTTCGAAACAGAAAAGGTTTTTCTGGGGCGTATCAAGGGTAGGGGTGTCTGTCACCCTTTGTCTGTCTAATTAGGTACTTTGCTTGGTAAAAATCACACAGGTCGCTTAAATTCCATATTTATAAATAAAATAAAAAGTTTCAAAGATTGAGTATCGACTGCATTACTAGCCAGCCGTTAAAGAAAATAATATTAAAAGAGCTGGGCTAAAAATAATAAACTGCTTGTCAAAAATCATAGAAAAATAAATTTGCGAAAGGTCAGTAGAGTAAATAATATGTCACTCCAATACTACCAACTATAATAATCAAATAACACCCCATTCGTTAAAATCCGTCAAAAGGTCCTAAACCTTCCGGTGCCACCGAATTAAATATACACTTGAAAAGCATTACCTTCCTTCTGCAGTCGGGTAATTACTGATTGTTTTATGCCACAACTCATAAGACTAAACACCCTTTCTAAAAGTTTAACTAAGAATAATTAAAATTTTACGACGTGGTTTCGAGGAGGATTTATTCATTAAGTATCCAACGATTATTTTAAATCGTTGGATATTTAATGAAATAATCCTCCTTAAAAAAAAGAAATAAGGAAAAAAAAAAAACTTCTAAAGAGACTTGAGTAAATTTTGCCCTGGCAAATGCGCTATCGCGCGGGCCAATATAAGAAAAGAAAGAAAGTTTTGCGCTCAAAAAAAAGATGACCTAATTCTTCTTCTTCTTCTTCTTTGTATTGGACCCCGCGATTAGCGATTTGCCAGTGTCAAGTATTGAAATATTTTCAAGTTTCTTGAATAATACAAGTTATATAGTGTTCTAGTCACAGAACAGTCATTTTCAAATTTAAGTCTTGCCTCAGTAAAGTGATGGCGACTTTACTAGAAGCTTCTATGGAGTTTTGCCGATAACGCAAAATCACACGTTTCACTGCTTTATTTCACTTGCCCACACTCACCCACTTGATCGATCACCTAATGAATAAAACACCATCATTATTATATCATTAATGTTCAAAATAACATAAATTTAGAAAAATAAAACAAAGCAACAACATGTTACTAAGACGTTCCCGCCAAAAAACCAGATGACGTAATATACAATGGGCAACAAGTCAAGCAGGGCCATTTGGCCTGAAAAAAATGCATAAACGTGTATATGTATATACCAAGCTTAACATAAACCCTATCCTCGTCCCTGAATCCGACCCTTTCTGTGGCGTGCTTTCTAACCCTAGTATATTCAATTTTTTGCCCACAAAACTTATTTCGCGACGATGTAATGGTCTTATTATAATTTTGCACATCACTCAAGTTCACACTCTCCGTGTTTTATTGTTGATTTTATATTTTTTGCATATTTTGCATGTGTTTTATTCTGGTGTAATTTACTGAGTACTTTTGGGATATTAGGTATGTAAATGTAACATTATATTTTAGCTCTTTTATTCAATTGACGATTTGCGCGAGTTTTTAAGTAAAGTACCTAGTTTTGACTCTATCCATCTTTCACTGAGTGACTATAGCTGTGAAATTAACGACGGATATTCTCTGAAATCCAGTTTTAGGGTTCCGTACCCAAAGGGAAAACGGGACGATATTACTAAGACTCCGCTGTCTTTCTATCAGTCCGTTCGTCCGTCTGTCACCAGGCTATATCTCATGAACCGTGATAGAGAATTGAAATTTTCACAGATATATTTATGTTGCCGCTATAACAACAAATACTAAAAAACAGAATAAAATAAATATTTAAGGGGGCTCCCATACAACAAACGCGATTTTTTTGCTCGATTTTGCTCCATATTCATAACGACAACAGGTAAACGCTTGAAATATTCACAGAATATTTAGTTATATTATTGACTTTAAAAATAAATAACTAAATTAAAATAAAATTAATATTTAAGGGGGGTTCTCATACAACAAACGTGATTTTTTGCCGTTTTTATAGATAATGATACGGAACCCTTCGTGCGCGAGTCCGACTCGCACTTGGCCGGTTTTTATTTAATATTGTCTGCCAACCTAAATAGTAGAGCAACTTATTATAGTTTGTCATACATAAAAGAGATATAAAATTATTAATGCCGTCCATATTCTGCGAAAAGCTATAATCATAAACTCTATTACAAAAGATATTATACAAGTCCAAAACCAATAATGTATGTTCCTTGCTAGTCATTATATTTGTATGTCGCAGGATTATGATGAAATCAGGATCACCATGAAAATCCCAGTAATTCCTCGTGATCGAATCGAGTTTCACTACATCCCATGTACATGGCTACGTAATTTTCATAATTGTGTTTTAGCTTAAAACCCTGAAGCCTAATTTCGATTGGAAGGCATATTTTTCCAGCTATTTAGACTGATTTTGATTAAATGACCTTGGGATCAGTCTGAAAGTATGTCTTTTGAAATAAAAAGGGATTTCCCAATTTGATTTTAATGATGGAGTTATGAGGTAAAAAAAAACCTTTCCTTTTTCGGGTTAAATTATGTTGTTTATTATATAAGTCATTATTTTGTACGTTCCATGACCGGCTTATTACATGGTGCCAGTAATTAACTTCTATTCCGACTATTGATCAAAATCCTAGTTTCGTCAGAATCCTGCGACATGTAGATTTTTATAGCTATAAATTCATAATTCAATATTACTAGGCACACTATTAATAGGATATTAGAAACAAATTTTCCCCTATTTTAAATGTTGCTTGAAATAACCATTGTCTGCTGAATCGAAGACATATACGAGTATATACCCTACCCTATGTGGGGCCTTGTGGCTCAGTTGGTAGTGTGTTCACGTCTACCTGCTGAACTGAAAGGTCGTGGGTTCGATCCCCACCAGGGCAAACATTTGTGTGATGAGCATGGATGTTTGTTCTGTGTCTGGGTGTTTCTATGTATCATATGTATATATATTAAAAAAAAAAGTATATATGGATACTATCAGCCATCTAGTTCCATAGTACAAGCTTTGCTAGATGGTGTTGTGTGAAATGTCCACAAATATTTATTTATTTATTTATACTTACATAATGTCAAATTTAGTAAGCAATGTTTGATAAAGAATTGATAGGGTCTGTTTAGCTAGAGAACTAATGTGGCATTGGGGGAGCTACTGTCCTTATTTCATTATTTTCAACCGACTTCAAAAAAGGAGGACGTTCTCAATTCGACTATATGTTTTTTTATGTTTGTTATCTCAGAACTTTCGACTGGGTGAACCGATTTTGATGATTATTTCTTTATGTGAAAGATGGTGCGTGTGGTCCCAATTCAGTTCCAGTTCTGACAATGGCATCTATGAGAAGTCGGTTGCTTCAGTTTTTTAAACTATAATTATATTTAAAAAAAAAACGATTTTGTACTTTGATTTTTTAACAAAATAACTGAAAAAATATCATTCAAGAAAACCAATCGCGCAGTTTGGAGTCGGTTTATTTAGTTTTTTAAACTATGATTATGTTCAGTCGCGGCCACATAATTATAGTAATAAAAAACTGAAAAACTGACTTCAACATTCGCGATTCGTTTCTTTGGATGACATTTAATCAGTACATATATAGTTATATAGTTAAACAAACCAAAGTAATAAAACGATATAAAAACAATGTATGGAACCACCTCGGACGTATTACCTTACTATACAAAGGATCACATAAAATAATTCATAATTGGCGGAGTAATCGCTGAACAAACATACAAAAAAACCGGACAAGTGCGAGTCAGAGTCGCCCACCGAGGGTTCCGTACAAACTAGTAGATAAAAGGAGGAAACCATATATTTTTTTTATATTTTCCTTCATAAACCGAAAAATATACATCATAAAAATATTTAAAAACCTGTTTTAGCTTATACTAATGAAGCTCTTTCATATGATACCCCACATGATACGGTTAATTCACTTTAAAATTTGGACCCTCATTCCTTGCATAGAGACACTATTTTTTTGTGATTAAATTAAAAATTTCCAGTTTTCGGATTTTTTCCTATATGTGGACTATAATACAATGCTTCTTGCCAAATTTCATAGTTCTAAGTCAACGGGAAGTACCCCATAGGTTTTGATTCCGTTGTGAGTGTCGAAATGTGCGTTTTTTCCGACATATTCGTCTGTAACTTTTTTTTAAGAAAACTGAGAAATTTAATTTTTCATTCTGCATCAAGATACTATGGATCTACGTGTATGGTTTTAATTTCAACTCGATACCTTCACGCGTTCCCGAGATAAAAGTCTTGACACCCGGACAGACGGACAGACAGACAGACAGACAGACGGACAAAAAAGTGATCCTATAAAGGTTCCGTTTTTTCCTTTTAAGGTACGGAACCCTAAAACAGTAAATATTTGTATCTACTTACCCAGTGTCAAAAAGGCAAACTCACGAAAAATTATAACCCGACCGTATTCAACCCCAATGAGATCTACTAGGTATATATTTATTAAACAAATATACGTAAATTAATTTCATTAATATGGACTAAATGATGTATGACAGAAATAATTTATTTTACGTTTTTGTGTAGGTGATTATTCATAACATCTAAAAGTATGTTGTCATAATAAAACACAATTTCGGGCTAAACCATTATTTCTAATAAGTTATAAATTATATCAATAACTTTTATTTTATTAACCTTGTACATAGATACCTCAATCATTATTACAATAATATGTAAATTTATTCATTTTCGCAAATTATATGCAAAATTTGAAAATCTAATCTAAAGCACTTCGATCGAATCATTATAACTATCTAAATAAGAATGCTCATGTCGTTCGTCCGTTGACATTTTTTTGTATGAATATAAATTGATAATTAAAAGTTAAGAAAGTCTTATTTTGTGAATTATTAACGAATAAATAATAAGATCAAAGGGTAAAGTTAAAACTGTTGATGGCAAATGGTCGTTCTTTACATGTTACGCAGACTAAAAATATGTCAATTTCGGACCAGTTTTTATGTTATGTTTGACTTTAAAGTGCTAATTATTCGAGCTTTATTCGACTAAGGTTAGTGAGGTCTATGTTTATGTTAATATATCGATGCCGATACAAACAGTGAGAGCGCTATGTTAAAAAAAATACATATATTACAAAAAAGGCTCAGTGAAGTAAAACTTTATATAGCGTGCTTTAGGAGAAGTGCGTCATCTTGAGAATGGTTAGATTTTTTCTGTATTCTGAGGTTAGATGTTAAAAAGACTTGAAAAAATCACGAAAGAAAAAATTTGTTGTTATATAATAGGTTGTTATAGGGCTGGCGCTTACCTCGGTCAGCGGATTAGCATTGCTATCCAACGAGGCAATGTCGCCAGCCTTTTGGGAACGTTGCCTTGGGACTGTGACCTGAGTTCTGTTTTTTATCTGTAATATGTTTTTTTATTTATAATAATATCTTTAGTTATTTAGGTCATTTATAGAAATAAATATATTATACTAAATAAACAGAAAAAGAAAAAAATGGTTGTTATATTTTTTTATAACTTTTAATTTTATGCCTTTCGTAGGGAAAAGCTGATTTCAAGAAAGCGTATTCAATGTGATTTCTCACATTATGTGCAATATTGTAGGTATTTTGAACGTTGAAAAATGAAGTCACAATAGTACTACAAGTGAGTGGTAGAGATAATCTGGATTTGACAGACATTTGAAATTCGGTGTTTAACCAGAGTTGCTTAAGGTGAAACGCCACATATGCCGCGAGAAATTCAAATTTCAAACAGTTTTTTTGTTCTTGTAGCCATATCTATTGTGTTTGATTACAATGTTTGCGATAATGTAAGATTTATTGTTACATACATAAAAATATTTTTTTGAAATAATTAACGCAAAAATTATTTTTATGTATGAAAATTAACTTGGATCAAATTGAAATTTTTGTCGAATATTTTGTGATGTTCTTTTTTAGTTTTATAAACGACGATATTTTTATAAGTTTAATTTTTAATTTCATAATATATCATTAAAAATGTGGATAAGTGCGAGCGAGACGGACAATGGTTGGACTACGGATTCTTAACCTATTTTCTTTCTAAGTTGCTAATGGTTATAAAAAATATAAAAACTAAAGTAAACTCTATACCTCCCAAAATCTGCCCACACCCATTTTTTCTCAGCTCCCATAACTAATACTTTAAAATATTAACAACCATATATACCACGCTGTGTCTGAGAGACCGTAGTTCATGATATTAACCCGTACGTCACGGCGGGGGTCCAACAGACCGGCCCATTACCATTTGTTACTATTTTATTACTATTAAAATTTGACGGGTCACAAAACTCTTTTTTTTTTTTGGTAACCGTTAGTCGACAAATTCGTCTGTTTGTTTTTGAATATATTTATAGTTTTCATCGTTGACGGCATTATGGGTTATTATTTTTATAGTTTTTTTTTTTAGTTTTTATGTCGTTTTTATCTGGTATTTGTATCGTAAATGTTTGTTCTGATGATAGGAAACGCATTGTGTTGTATTTTATGTATTTTATGTGAGTATTGTTTTGTCGTTATACAAGTAATTTGATATTCATGACTTTTTTTAATTGTGTTTTTTTTTGTTTCAGGTACTGTGTCACAAAGAGCCAAAATAGACCGTGTTTTATTCGGTAATCTTTTTTTTATTTAATGAGAGGCTTGCTTGGCTGGCTCTTATCTTGAAGAATCCAATTCATTCGCGATTTAAAGGAACAGATTATATCTAAATTGTTTTATTATTTTCTTAATGGTTCATCATCATCCAACCCACCTTATTTCACTGCTGGGCGTGTATCCCGTTGCAGCACATCTTCAACTTTTCAATTCTGTCCCTTTAATACAAGTATCTCGCTCTTCCTACAGTCGAGAAAGCGAGACAAAAGATAGACTTTAAAAACTCAACAAATGGCAAATGTGCAGCACAATGCGAAAAACAAGTAAAAATAATTAGTAAAGTGCGTGTCGAGACACGCATATAGTAGGGTTTCGTAGCTAATTCTGTGATCTAAAATAAAACTACTTGGCGAGTATTGTTTGTTTAAACTACTTTGCAAAAAGTTCAATGACCCCAGTACTATAATGACTTAAGTGTTTTACATTATTATATCCCTATATCTCGAAAAGGTGTAATCACAGAGTGTTGAAAGCAATTTTCATTTAAATTATTTACTTTACTATTATGGTTTAATTAAGTTTCCGGCAGCCTAGTGGTGAGACCGTCTGACTTGCGATCCGCAGGTCCTGGGTTCGAATCCCACGGCACGCACCTCTGTCTTTTCGAAGTTATGTGCGTATTGTTGATTACCGCCAACTTCAAACGGTGAAAGAAAACATCGTGAGGAAACCTACATGTCTGAGAGTTCTCAATGATCTTGAAGATGTGTGAAGTATGCCAACCCGCCCTTGGCCAGCGTGGCAGACTATGGCCTAACCCTTCTCACAATGAGAAGATGGCCCGTTCCCAGCAGTGGGACAGTTTGTACAAACAGGGGTGATAAAAAAAAAAAAACTATTATGGTTAATCATGAATTTCACCTTTGGCGGGCTATATTTCGCGCACATTGCATCTGAGGAAAAAATGATAATATTAAACCTTCTATTCAACGATATCCCACACGATGGGTGGGGTTGAAAAAAAAAGTCGTCGTTTCTTTTTATGTATGGAGTGCTACACCTATTTGTTTTTTTTTTTAAATTTACGGCATTTTGTAATGGTTTGTAGAACTCTTCTACATGCCAAATAAGTATAGTTTATATAGGGGCTGAGTCTGAGAAAAAAACTGTGACACACGGACAGACAGACAGACAGACATGGCGAAATTATATTCCTCGTAGTTACTACGGAAGCCTGAAAACGATTCTGAATTTTTTGTAGGTTTGTTATTATATTATGTATACTCAAGCACTTTCTAAACACCAGTGAGCTGCTTAAAATTTTATTTAATATTATTTTTGTATTATCTTTATATTCCTAATCACCTTGTCAAGTTAGCAATCCAGTGTAGTGTCTGTCAGGTAGTCTGTTCGCATTAATCAGTGTGGTCATTATTACGTAATCTGTGGTCGGTGTACTGTTAGTTAATCTGTGGCGCGGTCACATCGCATTAGAACGCGTAAACACATCTCGACGCCAGGTGATCGATCCTGACACGATCTAGTAGGGATGGGCCGGATTTATCGATATATCGGTGTTTTATTGTATTTGTACTTGTTGTTACTACGAGCAAGCATAACAATGTATGCGATAGAACCCATGTAATTTTTTTTTTTAATATATATATTTAGAATAACACTTTTAGAGTTTGGAATGATGTTTTGGCAAAAAATGAGAAATTACGTCTAGATTGTGTTGCTAGTCAAACACAATAATTAAATAAGGAAAATAACGCTCTCAGTGCTACATTAGTACTCTTTCCAAATAGTTTAAGAGTCTGTCATGTCTACTATAACTTTTTGTCACAAGAAACTACGATTATTTTTCTATAAACGAGTTAAGAGAAGAAAAATTCTAGCACAGGACACTCGGAAACAAAAGAAGAATTTAACGACACCTTGCAAATTATAATCGGTTGGGTTGTTTAGGCTTCATGAAGTAATATAGACCCATACATACAAACATACACCCGAAAAGTTCCGATTACTACGCTGTGGAGTAAACAATAAACGACCATTTCTCTAATAATTATTGAATCATTACTAAATATTCAATAATAATTATATATATATTATTAATAATTATAAAATATTTATAAATATAATAATAATTATTAATAAATTTACCTATAAACGCGTGTTAAAATCTTATTTACTGATTAAGGACTCGTCACCTTCTCAGACGGGAACTGTCACGCGTGAAAACGGAACTAAACACTGTAATTAACTAAAATACGCTTTTTGAGCGTTCATATTTATAAGACGGATAGTGTACACTGTACAGCCATCACTAGACCGGCATCTGACCTCGTTCCGTCCATTGTCAGCAATCGACCGGTTTTTTGTCAGTCACTTACGAGATTAATTCACACTTGGCTGGAGATACATCACGACAGCTGGTGATGGACCATTCTGGGCCAAAGGTGGAGAGGTAATGTAATCGATGGAGCTTATACGATATTTTGTGCAACTCTAATGTTCGTAAATGCTCTATTTACTCTTAACATACATACACACAATCATTCCTATTTTTTACCCTGCATTAGAAGGAGAGTTATGTTTTTCGAGTGTATGTATGTATGTATGTTTCTATATGACCGCCTAGAGCCTAAACGGGTTGACTGATTTTAATGTGCGAGGTGTCGTTAGATTAGTTTTTACTCTCCGAGTGTCATAGGCTATACTTTTTTGTAATAATAATAATAATACATCTCACGCAAAATTAAATAAGTCTATGTACAATGTTTGACACGGAGTTAAAGTTACCCACGTATTGACAGTATTCATAATGTTTTTCTCATTCAAATTTTATAAATAGCATTATTGACAGAAGGAAAAATAGATTTTCCGTTGTTGTCTAAAACTACTCGTGCGTAGATCTTATTGATATTATCGATATCGACATATTTTGGTATCGACAAAATCAAGTTCGGTCTTCGTAATTTAGTGGGCGTGCCTTTTTAGCTTTAATTATCGAGTGGCTTCTTTTCCTTCTAAGCAACCATGCTTCATCGTAGACTTCGAAATCGTTTCACACCATATTTTGATGATCAAACGTAACATATTGAATATCTGGTGATGTTTCAAGAAAAGTAAATCACTAAATGAATATTAATTTTTGCGAAGCTCCTTTCAGCTAGTACCCGATCTTCTCAACCCTGTATAGTGGATAGTTTAACAAAAGAAGCTCCACATTCCCTGGAAGTCTCACCTTCAGTTATTAAGACCGGCTACTATCGGTGGTAGCACGACTTGCGGTTAGGGGTGTCGATCTTCTTATTTCAAATTATATGGTTTCCAACGGTCTTAATGTAACGGTTTTCGATACGTCAAGTTTTAAGATAGACAAGGCGTTTCACCACTGCTTATTTGATGTTAAGAAACAAGAGCAGAATGTGGTATTAATGATGGAATCATTAATACCACATTCTGCTCCTATTTCTTATTAGATTATATCCTATTATATCCTATATTAGATTCATATATACATAAAATCACGCCTATTTTTCCTTACGGGATAAGCAGAGAATCAATGACGCCACGTTTGACCGTGTAAAGAGGATTATTATAGAAAGGAGAGGGTATTAGAGGGTTAGGAAGGTTAAGATATATAGAGATATATGTACATATATTAGATAGATACGTACAATTTTGGATGATGATTTCAATTGTCTATAAATGTAATATATATAAACTTATTAATATTATTAAGTTATTATAATATTATTTACTTATTAAAGATCATGAAATTAACTTATATCCGTCTCTAAATTCTCCAATCAATGTTTGGTACATTCGATCGATTCACTCGTTTGATCGAAAAAAAGTAACAAACAAATATAGATACAGAGAAACAGTCATTTTTGCTTTTGTAATATTAGTTAATCAGTTTTTAGAATTAATGCTTTTTGGATTTATTGTAGGTTGATAGACGTCAGCGAAAATTAATAACTTCAATTTATATTTGCTTAACCGGAATGACTTTAGACCTTAAATTCTGAAAAGGTTGACTGATGCTTTCATCTGTCAACCAAAACTGTCAACATGTGCGCTGCTAGTCGTTAATTTTCCATTGATTATATGGAAATAAAATATTCACTGGCGGCTTCCTACTCACAACACCCAAAATAACATTTTGGTCCCGTGAATACATTTTAGGATACCTTTTAGCAATTACAGTCACGTGATTACGTGTTAGAAGTGATATAAAGCCGGTGGCAGCCCTACGCCCGTTAGAAGTGCCTATCACGACGCATTCCAGCCTCCGGAACGCATTGAAGCGTGAACTATTGGACCGTTCGGAATGATAGAAGTGTCTGAAACGGGCCAAGGGATGTATTGAGCAGCTTGGCTCTTGTAGGAAGCAGTGCGTGAGGTTCGGACAAAGGCATTGAAGGTAAAGACGAACCCGCGTACGATCAGCCTGTCGATTATTTAAACTAAGTGACTGCGAAACACTTTTTTAAACTATCACGGTCATTCATTAAAACACTATTATTATTAACGGGATATTTACCGTGGTTCGCGTTCTAGTGCCGGTGATAACGCTCTTCGCAGTAAAAGACAAAGAAAGAGGGTAGACAGATATGTCTGCTCTTAACTATATCATCCACTTGCATTTTTCAGTTGCTCGTGAACATGGTGCATGTAACTGTGCCGAAATATCGGGAGCTCAAAATTAACGCGAACCACGGTAAATATCCCGTTAATAATAATAGTGTTTTAAGTGACTGCGCAAGTGAAGTGAGGCCCTAAGTGAACTTGTATTTTAACCGACTTCCAAATAGAAGGAGGTTATCAATTCGACTTTATGTTTTTTTGTCTTTTTTATACGTTTGTTCACACCGATTACTCCGTCAATTGTGAACTGATTTTGATGATTCTTTTTTTGTACGTCTTCAGAGTTGATACCTTATAAATTTTATCGAAATCGGTTCAGTTATATTTTATAACAAAATACATAACTGGTAAAATTTCATCCAATAAACAAATTGCACATTTGAAAGTTGTTTTTTTCAGTTTTTTTTATCTATCATTATTATTTTAATTTATTACTGTAGATAACATCAAAATACCTAATTCTAAGCATAATAAACTGGCAGCTTCATGTAGCCACTCGATTTTTTGACAATTCTCTGCAGTTTTCTCAAAAAACATACAGTCGAATTGAGAACCTCCTTCTTTTTGGGAGTCGGTTAATACTGCAAATTCACTTCGCTTGCGCGATAATTTGCTTAGAGAATCGAATTTATGATGTTTCGGTCAACAGTTGTTGAAATGAAAGGAAATTGAATCTAAAGATTGACTATTGTTGGTCCAAGAAATACTTCGTGGCTGCTAAACCATTTTATTAACCGACTTCGAAAAAGGAGGAGGTTATCAATTCGTACTGTATATATTTTTTTTATTATGTATGAACACGAATTACTCCGTCATTCGAGAACCAATTTTTGTGTTACCTGAATTGGTGTATAGAGAAAGCTCCCAAGTTGGTCCCATAATTATTTTATAAACATCGCTTTATTAGTTTTTGAATAATCTCTAAAAATTAAAATATTTTCATTGTATTCCTGAGTAAGTGCGTCAGATTATAGAATCGCAGAGTTCCACCTACACGTTTTTCTTTGCAAGAGTGTCAAATATTAATGATTATCGTATAAACATCTGCACATTTTCTAATCTTCGAAGACAAGCATTTGACATTCAATGACAAATCGCATTCTTGGCAAAAGAAAAAAAGAGCGAGCGAAGAGAGGTTTCTTTAAAAAGTTTACAATAGTGAAGCATTTAGTAAGTTGCGTTTGAAGTCGGGTTTTTAATAGAAAAATTATCTCGATCGATTTGATCTCGATTTTCGTAGTATACATATGAATAATCACTATGCCGAGTTTTTTTTGGCGGGAACGTCTTAGTAACATGTTGTTGCTTTGTTTTATTTTCCTAAACTTGTGTTATTTTGAACATTAATGTGTTTTATTCATTAAGTGTTCTATCAAGTGCGTGAGTGTGGGCAAGTGACATAAAGCAGTGAAACGTGTGATTTTACGTTGTCGGCAAAACTCTATAGAAGCTTCTAGTAAAGTCGCCATCACTTTACTGAGGCAAGACTTAAATTTGAAAATGACTGTTACGTTACTTACTCTGTGACTAGAATACTATATACCCAACTTGTATTATTCAAGAAACTTGAAAATATTTCACTACTTGACACTGGCAATCGCTAATCGCGGGGTCCAATACAAAAAGAAGAAGAAGAATCTCTATGCTGTATCTTGATTTTTCACGCTTCTTATAATCACAATAGGGTGTTTTATTCCTTCAGGGAGTAAGCGGCTCACATGTCTAAACGTCCAAAGATTTTGAATGCCTACATGCCAAAATCTACAACGTCGTACGGAGAGTGGAGAGGAAAAGTGACGTACTCTACTACTTTCTCTCTCTATGAGTATGAGTGGAACCAAAGTGGAACTTACGTACTGTCGCTTGCTCCATCGTCGGTCGACAGTTATAAGCGTGTTTCTGAATGAGTTATGTCGGCTGCGGGATTGAGTTATTGTATCTGAGGTAGCGTTGTTTATGGTATAGCCGGTTTATTGGATGCGAGCGCGGCGCGGCGCGATAGTCAGCGCTGGGACGGATACACGGCCGTAAATATGAGAGAGATAGTATCAAGAATAGACACGTTTCTTAAAGATATTTACACCACACTTTCCCTGGAGTAAAAATTTTGGTAATTTTCATAATTAAATAACTGTAGTTTAGAAAACTGATCTTTTCGAAAAAAAACAAGAACGTTCGAGAAGGCGTAGGCTACGTACAATGTTTGACACGAAGTCAAAGTTACCCACGTTAACACTAAAGAATTCATAGTTATTTTATTGTCAAAATGCAACTCAGTGCTACAAAAAATATATGTATACGTACACTTTGTATCAAACCAATTACGAGTATATTCAAATAAAACGATGTTTTAGAGTCTAACAAAAAGTGCTTTCCAAAATTCCACTCAAAATTGGTCACTTCAAAGCCAGAATTCGCAGAAAATATTCGACTCCGACACAGTCGCCATCCGAGATGGATTTAGAAACTAGAAATAACATTAAATCCCAACGGGAACGAGTCAATCTGCATGGAAATACGGGGACGTGGTGGGAAACACCCGAGGAAACAGGGAAAATATGGCGGAATTCGGGAAAAATTGTGGGGAAATGATGGAAACACGTCCGATACGTGCTCGGTGGTAGAGGAGTGTAATAAAACTTAACTGCAAAACAAGATAATCTAAAAAATACTCTTTGGACACTAGCTTTTATTAATGTACTAGCAGCGCCCTGCGGTTTCACCCATGTAGTGATGATGATGACGATGATGATAAAATATAGCTTATGTCCTCCATGTCCTAAAGAATCACTGTGCCAAATTTTATGACGATTGGTTCAGCCGTTTATCAGTGAAAAGCTAGCATACAGACAGAGATACAGAGTTCCTAATAATAGTGCTTTTATAATATTGGTCAGGATTACCATGCAAGATGGCGGTCAAGCACAAGTCTGTTATTAACTATTACTAATAAAATAATAACTGTTATAGTGAGGTCATTTTAATATGTAACATTTGACGTCTGTCAGTTTTATCTTCATAGTGAGGTGACCTGCTTAAAAACATCGATTAAAGTGAATGAATCGATACGGACTTGAAACATATGTGAATTTTTTTAAATCATCAGGCGAATCCCTGTCCCATTATAATTTATTCTTTCGTAAATTTAAACAGCAAAATAAGACAAGTACATAATTTAACAACAAAATTGCATTTATTCAGTTGAACTATCAGAACTGTTATTAGTATTGTCATCTTCATCACTGCTGTCAGCACTCAGAGATATTATTAATTCATTTTCAATAATATTGTCTATTCTCACATCTCGTTCAAAATCTTGTAAAATTATTTTCTTTGTTTTCTCTACGACTTTTCTCCAGTCTTATTTTTTGTATTTTTATAGTTAGTTAAAAGAATAATAAACATAATTATGTTTTATTATAATCACAACGCGGTTATTAATTTATGGTGATATTTCTTCACAAGTAATCATTGCATTCGATTCTACTTATCAGCTTTCGATTTTTGGAGTAACATCCCTAGCGTTTAAAAAGAATAAGTGTCAACTGACGCAACATTGTAACGACGTTCAGTTCTTTAGATCAGAAATTGTTTTTTATGCATAGAATGGTTTATTAGTGAAAGCTAATCGTAAAATTACTCGTATCGGTAATTATTACAATAAATATGTAATCGTAATTGAAAAAAGTGTGTAGTTCTAACAAAACGAAAGAATATATTATTTCATGCCCGCCGTTACAAGGTTACGTTGTTGAATTTTGATGAATTGTCAAATGTTACCTATTAAAATGACCTCACTTTAGGTTCAGTACTTTGGTTTTTTTAATAAAACTATTGGGAAATATTACATCCAAGTAAACGAAATTGCGTATTTATGAAGTCGGTGTTCTTAAACTATAATTATTTATTATTTGCAAAAAATGTTTTGTTTAAGTTTTCTGTATCCTGCAACAAAGTCTGTTTAGATTATATTTGGCTTTTAACAGCTTATATTTCTCCTTAAACGAGGCAATTAGACGGTTAAATTTACTGAGGCGCACAAATCGTGGCTGCTTTGATATCTTCTAAACGAGAAATGCTCTTTAATAACCACATGAGCATTTACCAAAGGATATTATCTGATATTAAAAGTATTATATACAAGCCGTGTCTGTTAACGTACTTCCAAAAAAGGTGGAGGTATAACTTAAAAGTAAACAGTACAGAGTCCGTAGTTCGACCATCGCCTGTCTAGCTCGCGCATACCTACATTTTTAAAGATATACCTACATTTTAAAATGACTGAATGAACTTTAAAAAAAACATTGTTTGTAAAACTAGAAAACAACATCACAAATATTCGATAAAAAAAAAGCTATGTCGCCGCGCCTATAAAGCCTAATTTAGATTGAGAAGTCTAGAGACGTCTATTTTGCCGCTTCGTATTATATTGAAAATTGAAATTATTTTAATCGTGTAAGGGGGTCTAATTAGACCTAATCATTGATCTCGGATGTTTTTGAGGATTGACGCTACATCCCGTTGAAATTTCATCAAAGGCTAGGCTATATTTTTTGTAATAATAATAATACAATATTATTTAAAAAAAATATGTATGTACCTATATCAAAAATAAAAAATGCGGGTTTTCGTAACCTCCACCTAACTTTTTCGTAATAAATAAGTAATTTTACTATAATTATTCTAAAGAATACGCATTTAAATTCTTTTACAGCTATTTTACGCATAATTTCTCACAAAAAAACGTATACTCAACAGCGTATCAAGCGTAACGAAGTCGTAAGGTAGACTGTAAAACCTTTTCTGAAATCGGGTATTTTGTTATTCTTTTCTTATTATCGCGATAGTTCTTAATTATTATATATATAATAAATACTTAAGCCTGTGTAATAATATCTATATATATAAAAATCAATTGCTGTTCGTTTGTCTCGCTAAAACTCGAGAACAGCTGGGCCGATTTAGCTGATTTTGGTTTTGAAATGTTTGTCGTAGTCCAGGGAAGGTTTAAACGTTGAGAATATATCGGGTCCACTCATTGATAGGTGATACGAAGTACGCCGGGTCATCTAGTAATAAATAAATATATCTTTATTCTACACCAAACATTATAATTCAAGGACACTCGTTTAAATAAGTTTCAACTTATAATACAAGTTTATACTTGTATTATGTCCTCTTTATAGAGGACCACTAAACAGTAAACAGAAATCTCGGTGGTACAAAGGCGGCCTTATCGCCTTGAGCGATTTCTTCCAGGTAGTGTTGCTTACTTGTTGCGATGTCGTAAGCTGTTAAGCTGTCACTCGCTCACTGGTGCAATAGAGCAGGTAGGCCAAGCGCGAGTCTATGCAAACTGACAGATGCGTTCACTCATCAATAATGTGATGCAATGTGTGTGCAACTTTTGAAATGCTGTACCAATTAGTCGAGAAACTATGTATCGCTATGTATGGATATATCGGAGTACTTAATACATCTGTGTATGCCGAGCTACTCAAGAAACTCAAGTCGCCAATGTGATGGTTCCTGTCTTTACTTAAGTCGCCAATGTGATGGTTCCTGTCTTTACTCAAGTCGCCAATGTGATGGTTCCTGTCTTTACTTAAGTCGCCAATGCGATGGTTCCTGTCATTACTTAAGTCGCCAATGCGATGGTTCCTGTCTTTACTCAAGTCGCCAATGTGATGGTTCCTGTCTTTACTTAAGAATATGAATATTAAAATAATAGTATATATCAATTGCTGCAAAAGGAGAATTTCTGTGCAACACATTCAATCTGTTCACGATTTTTTTACCACCTTCACGACCAAATTCCACCCTCTCTATTTCACTACAGGACTTTTTTCTATTGCGAATAGGTCCACGTTTGACCACCAACTCGCCTGTTGGAGAGCGACGATGTGGTCGAAGATGAAGAAGGACTAGGAGAAATTGGGCGCATTGCAATGAGAAATGGGTGGTACATTTCTCATTGGAATGGCGAAATTCCGTACTCAGCGATATCGGTCCACGTTCTTGATGCGTACTGCACAGGAATGGAATTCTTTGCTGCCGTTTCTGGTTCCCGAGAACTACAATCTTAGAATTAGGCTATAGTGAGAATATATCTTCTAGATCGTCGAGTTCCATCCGAGGATGGACTCGCCTGATGTTAAGCGACGGTATGGCCGAGGCCATACCGTCGCTTAACATCAGGCGAGTTGGCAGTCAATTCTTGATCAATCTAACATATCTCGAAAAAAACAAAAAAAAATTTAAAGGATTTATCGCCTATATTTTACATATTTTTATGACCTGGCGTTTCAAACACCTCGCAGTGTCCGTGGTCACAGGTGAGACTAGATGACAGTTGCCTTTTTAACCGACTTCTAAAAAGAAGGAGGTTCTTAATTCGACTGTATGTTTTTTTGTGTGTTGTTACGCGATTACTCTGTCAATTATGACTTGATTTTGATAATTTTTTTCTGTTTGGTAGGTAAGTTCAGAGGTCCTATATAATTTTTTTATAACAAAATAACTGGAAAAATGTTCCAAGTGAACGCAATTGCGTATTTTGAAGTTGTTCGCTTCAGTTTTTTAAACCATAATTATTTTACTATGGAAATTAACGTGGTTTTCACACATTTTTAAATAAAAACTACGGGTCACTCACGTCTGTTTTGAGCCGATATATCCGACTATAGTTGCAACCGCATTCGGCGGTCTTTCTCAAAGGAGCAGCACACACGTCACTCTCGGTCGGTGACGCGCCTTGCACTGCGACGTCCCGCTCAACCACGCTCGTGCGCGTGCCGTTGAACTATAGTCGGATATTTCGGCTCAAAACAGACGTGAGTGACCCGTAGTTTTTATTTAAAAACCATAATTATTTGTTATGAAAATATTAATTACCTACTACCGCCTAATGCAAAATGTTCCCTAGCACGTAGAAGTACCTCACGGTGTCTACAGGTATCGCAGATCTGGTTGAGGCTGGGATTTTATTAATTTGATGACCGGCTCCCATGCAGGCACTTGCCAGCCATCTTAATTAAAGTTCGGATATTTTTAGGGTTCCATGCCTCAAAAGGAAAAAACGGAACCCTTATAGGATCACTTTGTTGTCCGTCTGTTTGTCTGTCTGTCTATCTGTCCGTCCGTCCGGGTGTCAAGACCTGTATCTCGGGAACGCGTGAAGATATCGTGTTGAAATTAAAACAATATATGCAGATCCATAGTCTGTTGCTGCAAAAAGAAAAATCAGATTTCGTAAAAAAAAGTTACAGCCGAATATGTCGTAAAAAACGCACATTACGACACTCACAAGGGAATCAAAACCTACGGTATACTTCCCGTTGACCTAGAACTATAAAATTTGGCAAGAAGCATTGTGTTATAGTACACATATAGGAAAAAATCCGGAATTAAACCACAAAAAAATACTGTCTTTATGCAAGAAATGAGGGTTCAAATTTTAAAGTGAATTGACCATATCATATGAAAGAGCTTCATTAGCATAAGCTAAAACAGGTTTTTAAATATTTTTACGATGTATATTTTTCGGTTTATGAAGGAAAATATAAAATATGTGATTTCCCCCTTTTATCTACTAGTTTTTACGGAACCCTCGGTGGGCGAGTCTGACTCGCACTTGTCCGGTTTTTTTTATTCCAATAGCCTCGCATAACATTCTTGGTACATAACGCGTCTCTCTAGTCAAGAGAACAATCGCGAGAACCTTAGAAAACATTATCGGTCTTACCGAAAAACGTTACTTAACTTTAAGCATTGCTTAACATATATTGTCAACTTCTCGCTGACACGTAATGACACTTGCGGAAAGAAGATAGAGAATTTAAGACGATGGTTAAAGTTAAGTGACGTTTTTCAGTAGGTAAGGGCGAAAATCTCGAAAACTTTATACAACAGTACTGCAGTGTACCCGACATGCAGTATCGAGTCCTTAGAGCGCGACCCGCACTTGTCCTGCTTCCTGATCAGGTTACTGCATTGGAAGGACTTCCCGGGACCAGCTCGCAGGCGAGACCTGTGCTTTGATTTCTCTGTATAACCAGTACTTTCGTAAGCCCTTGTGACTATGTTGATGTAAGAGTTATTTGCCTAGTCTAGTTAGTTTTAACCGACCTCCAAAAAGGAGAAAGTTCTCAACTCGACTGTATTTTTTTGTTTTACAGCGATTGCTTCGCCAGTTATAAATCGGTTATAGTTATATTTAGTCGATTTGATTAGTTATTTTTTTGTTTGGCAGGTCATACTTCAGAGGTGGTTCCATATAAATTTTATCAAAATCGGTTCAGTACTTTGGTTTTTATAACAAAATTACAGGAAAATATGTCGTTCAAGTAAACGAAATTGCGAAATAAAAAGCAGCCTTGAAGCCTTGTGGCTCAGTTGGTAGTGTGTTTTCGTCTACCTGCTGAACTGAAAGGTCGTGGGTTCGATCCCCACCCAGGGCAAACATTTGTGTGATGAGCATGGATGTTTGTTCTGTGTCTGGGTGTTTCTATGTATCATATGTATATATTTACAAAAAAAAAAGTATATATGTATTCTATCAGCCATCTAGTTCCATAGTACAAGCTTTGCTTAGTTTGGGCTAGATGGTGTTGTGTGAAATGTCCACAAATATTTATTTATTTATTATTATTTAAAAATATCCACAAACATACAAGATACGCGCGAATAACATAACCTTCCTTAGCAGTCGGGTAAAAACATTTTATTACACAGATGTTACGAGCGCTGACCATAGTCCATGACGTCGGCCACCATAAGGCAGACATCTGTACCCTATACAGCGTAATCAAGGTTTCGCTCAAGCCACGTGGAAATCCTATGCGATTTCCTGTTTTCGCGAAATTTCGCAGACGGTTACTAGTGTCGAATTGCTTCCAAACTAATGTTGGTGCGCGGAAATATATCAATTTCAGTGCGAGGTGTCGACTCCACTGCAGCCGGAGCCCGTAGGAAATTAATTAAATGACGGCTTTGACGGTAATAACGCAGTCCCGGGCCGACGACATGAACTTACAGGCGACTTGTAAACTTCGCAGTCATAAAACAACGATTAAAAAACTGTAAAATATCCTAATAATTAACAGACTCCCAAAAAGAAAGAGGTTCTGAATTAATTTATTTATTTAAGTATACAAAACAGAGTTATAGTCTTACGTAATACAAGATAACACGTGGCAATCGATCACAACCAGACTATAGTCCAAAGCATGTATATGTCACAGTTAAGACCCGTTTTTAGATATAACGCGTTTTCCCTAGTTAGAACTAGTTTTCACTAAATGCCTTTGTTGAAACTAGAATTAACTAATGTTAGGTTAGGGTTTTTTTTTTTTTTTGGGAGGATGAGAGTTGGGAAACAGAGGGGGGGTTACTCACACACTGTTTCCCTTGGATAAGGATAGGATGATGAGGAGGAAAAAGGGAAGAGGGTAGGGGGGAGTGTGGGGGGTATGGTTAGGTTAGTAACAACTAGTTTTATCTGAAAATCTAAACTATTAGTGGTAAATTCTAGTTTACACTAGTTAATTCTAGTTTCAACAAAGGCTTTAGTGAAAACTAGTTCTAACTAGGGAAAACGCGTTATATCTAAAAACGGGTTTTAACTGTAACATATATCTACATTATATAAGCAAACACATTTTAGGTATTCTATAGGTTAAATATTAAATTAAAACAAAGGAAAATTTAATGATTATGACGATTCTTTTGTTTGGTAGTTCGTACTCCAGAGATGGTACTTACCCATATAAATTTTATCGAAAACGGTTCAGTACTTTGGGTTAAATAAAATAACTGAAAACCCAAGTAAACTATTTGCGTATTTTCACGTCTGTTTGTTCAGTTTATTAAACTTATTATTTAACCTAAATTTATTATATTATGTACTAAAAAGTATATGTATTAAAAGAAAAACAAAATACCCGACTGCAGAAAAGCAGTTTTTGTAGTTAACTTACGATCTCGTTACGCTTTATACCCTGTTGAGTGTACGTTTTTTGTGAGAAAGTATGAATAAAAATGCTCTAATAGATTAAAAATGCGCATTCTTTAAAATAATAATTTTAGTACAATCATTTGTTTGTTACGAAATAGTTCGTTGGAGGTTACGAAAAAACGTTTTTATTTTTATTTTTCCAAGAGATGTATTATTATTACAAAAAATATAGCCTATGTCACTCAGGAAGTGAAGACGAATCTAGCAACACCTCGCACATCAAAATCAGTCAAGACGTGTAGGCTGTAATTTCGATACATACATACACTCGAAAAACATAACCCTCCATGCTCACTTGGGTAAAAAGGTCGATTAAAAAAGATTGATCAGTATTTTTTGTGTTACAGTAAAATTGCCCTTTAAAAATGTCTTGTCTCAAGTTTGACTTTCATAACTTATTTCAATAATACGCTTGTGTAGCGTGGGAGGGTTAAAATAATAACTTAAACTTATAAGTAGATAGAAGCTTGTAATCTGCATCTTCAAAAAGTAATTTTGTTGTCGTACATCAGCGTAGCTGCTTTTGGTAAATTTTGATTTAATATAAAGCTTGTACGTAGTTAATATGAATACATAATTTAATTTACTGTAGCCTGATTTATCAACTAAAAAATATTTTTTATTTAGGTACTGCTTTTAGTAAATCTTCCATCACCGTTAAAGCACTATGACTTACGACTGACTTACTTGTTTGACATACGAGTGCGTAGGTATTGCACTTTATATCAAGTACCTATATTAAAAGATATATTTTTTTCTATAAAAAAATCGACTTCAAACGCAACTTACTAAATCCTTCACGATTGTAAACTTTTTAAAGAGACCTCTCTTCACTCGCTCTTTTTTCTTTTGTCAAGAATGCGATTTGTCATTGAATGTCAAATGCTCGTCTTCGAAGATTAGAAAATGTGCAGATGTTTATACGATAATCCTTAATATTTGACAATCTTGCAAAGAAAAACGTGTAGGTAGATCTCTGCGATTCTATAATCTGACGCACTTTCTCAGAAATACAATGAAAACATTTTCATTTATAGAGATTATTCAAAAACTAATAAAGCGATGTTTGTAGAATAATTATGGGACCAACTTGGGAGCTTTTTCTATACACCAATTTAGGAAACACAAAAATTGGTTCTCGAATGACGGAGTAATTCGTGTACATACATAAAAAATACCAGCCACGAGATGGACAGATGACCTCATACAAGTGGCGGGAAGACGCTGGATGCAAGCCGCTTCCAATCGGTCTTTTTCGGAAATCCATGGGGGAGGCCTATGTCCAGCAGTGGACTTCTTATGGGTGAGGACAAAAAAATATATATATACAGTACGAATTGATAACCTCCTCCTTTTTTGAAGTCGGTTAAAAATACCCGAATTCAGCGCAGTTTTAGCAGTCTAATTTACGATTTATGTACTCTGTTAAATAAATGTTTTGTGAAAAAGAATGCATAAAATCGCTCTAAATTATTATAAATGCGTAATTTTTGAGATAGTACTAATAAATCACTTGTTTATTACGAAAAAGTTCGAGGTCCTTCTTACACAGTCGGGTAAAAAGTTGCTTCGGCAGTTCTTTGAGAGTAGACAGACTATATGGCCAACCTTGTATTTGTATGAAACAGGAATCTAGTCTAAATGTGGAAACGACTCATCGGATTCATTCTGTGTTTTGAATCTTCATCGTCATCCACAGCTCTTTCTATCCCACTGCTGGGTATAGGCCTCTCTCTCATCATACCATCTGCCTTGATCCTGTGCTATCGAGTCCAGGTTCGACCCGCGATAGACATAATATCGTCCAGCTGCTAGATTGGACCTACGCTCCGCTTCCCTTGTCTTGGCCACCACTCGGTCACAGCCGCTGTCTCACTGCATCTAGCAACATGTCATGCTCAGTGCCACTTTAATTTAATTGTTTTAAATTTATAATTAGATAAATAAATATTGGTGGACATTTCACACAGCCCAAATTAAATAGAATTATTTTATAATTATGACAAACAAGTATATTCAAAATTATAGATAATTCAATAATTACATACATTCGACAGGACTTGAACCCGCATATGATCTGTGCTTCCGAGCCTTTACCATTTTGATCACGGAGGTGTTACGTGGGATGGTCGAAACTTTCGAACAATCTTTATTTACTTAAACCAATTAAGCGTTGGTGGCGCCACCCGTAACACACGCTAGAAGCGCGCAATTCGGATGTGTGTAATTTAACTGTCTATAAATTTGACGAGTGTGTAAAACACTCATAAATATCGAATAAACGAGTATATCGAGTGTATTGTTTTCGAATGATGTCGCAATTAAATCTATAGGGAAATAGAGCACAGTCAATATAGCAACGTCATTTGTATGTCTAACACTTGAAAATATACGGCCTTACCGAAAAACGTTACTTAACTTTAACCATCGTCTTAAATTCTCTGTCTTCTTTCCGCAAGTGTCTTTACGTGTCAGCGAGAAGTTGACAAATATGTTGCAATGCTTAAAGTTAAGTAACGATTTTCGGTAAGGCCGTTAGTATTTAGTGAACTTGTAGTTGGAGCACTTGTGTACTTGTAGCCCGCGTTTCCCCCAGTTCCCCGGGATAGTACCCCGAAGGTCTCGTATTTAGTTTCGGTCTCGGGGGATACAATTTACTCCGGCTAGGATTTAGGGGTTAGCCTCGTGGCTAAGTGGGGGGATGCTGGGGTGAGTTTGTACCCATCTTTAATTGAATACGGAATATGGATATATTCGGAATATTTTTTAATGCTTTCTATAATGTCTTTTTTACTGCTTTTATAGCGAAGGAAATTTGTCCGATTTGTCTTATAATAATTAATATAAATAAAAACTGAAAAGCCGGCCGGCTTCAAAATTCGCAATTTTGTTTTAAAAACCAAAACTAATGAACTGATTTTGATAAAATCTACCTATATGGAAACAATCAAAATGAAAGTACATCGTTTCAAATATAAAATATTTTTTTCAAATCGGTTTGCAAACGATGGAGATATGCGGTAATACATAAAAAAATACTGCCCAATTGCACCTCCTATTTTTCGAAGTCGGCAATGGGATAAGTAGAATTATTTTACACGTTTAACACGAAAAATCTATAAATGTCGACATAAAAACTGACTGACTTTTTGTGAGAAAGTATGCTTAAAATCTCTGTAAAATATTATAAATGCGCATTTTTTTTTTATTTAAAAAAATTGAGCTCCACAGACTCCAGGGTCCGTGCCTTTTATAAGCTATAAAAGGCACGGACCCTGGAGTCTGTGGAGCTCAATTTTTTTAAATAAAAAAAAAATGCGCATTTATAATATTTTACAGATACATTAAATTTTTTAACTAAGCTTAATTTTTTTTTAAACTAGCATACAAGAGGAAGACGGATATAACATTAACACTAACATGCATGCGTGTGTACGCCGAGCAATCCAGCTCCCGCAAGCAACACCCGTTCACGAGTTCCCAGCCATCGCTCTCCTCAACCATGTTTGAGGGAAGAGGGCGACCCGCCACACAACACCGCCGCAAGAAGAAGCCTTTAAGCGAGCGTGAGTGCTCTGGGTACACACGCTTTCTTAATACTATATGGGACAGAAATGATTTAACTAATTTTCCTATTTAGGGCCTCCACTACCGCCGCTTTACGATTTTTGATGGCCATTTTTAGGTTGTATTCATAAATGGCCTTTGGTGTGGCTGCCATCGCCCGCCGTACAAAACGGCTGATGGCATCCCCTTCGTCACCGGTGTACCTCGAAATTGCCACGACTGCGTGCGAGACACTGTCATGCGCGTTCTTTAGAATGATTCTCGTAAAATCACTTGTTTATTACGAAATAGTTCGTTAGAGGTTACGTATTTTTTTGAAAAAACGTATTTTTTTATTATTACAATTTTTTTTGCCTATGACAATCTGGAAGCGAAGACGAATCTAATGACACCTCACACATCAAAATCGGTCAAGCCATTTAGGCTGTCATATAGAAACATACATACCCACATTCGTACATATATACATACATACATACAAATATACATACAAACATACATACACTCGAAAAACATTACCCTCCTTCTTACGCAGTCGGGTAATCGTACGATCAGCTCATAGACGATATCTAACAACATAATTATTATTATTATTTATTGCGCAGCGACCCAAAATGTGTCTTGGCCTCCGATACTAGAACAACATAATGAGCCACAAAATCTTATTTCAAGCCGTTTAGGTTACCACATGAAACAAAATATTACATTTCGACACTCTATATAGCACAAGCCTGTAAAATTTGAGAATGCTCCAAGTTAAAGAGGACTATTATGTAAAAAATATTATTTTATGTATTCCTTACTCCTAAAAGATAACAAAATTTAAACATGAATTCTAAAAAGCACTCACTATATTATAACTCCCAAAACGGGTGCTGGTTTACGCATTTAACACATTGTTAACGAGTTTCAAATGCCCATACTCGGCGGTAGTGCTTCGACCGAGTTCAAACAAGTTCCCGGCAAGTAAAATAAACATCCCAAATATTACAAACCAGTTTTTTTGAATAAGCAAAAAGCTAAGCGTTAAAAGCTGGTAAACAGGCACCATGTTTATTTCACGGTTTCCCCTTCGCCTAAACAAACAAAAATGGGATCAACTGTGTCTCACGTTACCCGGTGATACCCTTATCTGTGTATGTTATTCTAATTTGATTTAAATCTTGTTTTCAGGTGGATAGAGTATAGATTCTGTTGTGTTAAGTTTATGGAATTATTTTTGAATATGTAAATTTTAAGGTGCGGTATAAGTGAGTTCTTAAGGTAGGTTTCACTATCAAATTTTTTACGCCTGCCGCAGAGGGTTGTAATTAGTGTAACGTGTATGTCTGTATGTCTGTCTGTTGATTATGTTTTTTTTGGGGCCATTCATTTATTACGTAAGATGATTTAGGGGGGGTCGACCATGTCTTATTTTTTCTTACAAGGGGGTGGGAGGGAGTCTTGATAGTTCTTACGTAAGATCACAAAAATGCGCAAAGTTAACAATTATGACACTTTGATTATTATGATACTTTGAAAAAGCGCGGGCAACCGCGCGAGTGCCGAAGTGTGCTCGGATGTGTAATAAAAATTACTAGTTCCTTTGTAACTACAAATAAACATTCCTTAAAATTGTTACTTTGAAAAATAAACATTACAATTAACTAAACGTGTATTCATTTTTTCCTTTAGATTCTTACATAATAAATATTACACGGGGGGGGGGGCTATTCTTATTTTTCTTAGATAGGGGAGGGGGGGTCAAAAACTAGCAAAAATAGTCTTACGTAATAAATGAATGGCCCCTTGTGGTTTAATCGAGTGTTTTTTTTTTTTTTTTTTTTTTTTTTTTATCAGCCCTGTTTGTACAAACTGTCCCACTGCTGGGAACGGGCCATCTTCTCATTGTGAGAAGGGTTAGGCCATAGTCTGCCACGCTGGACAAGTGCGGGTTGGCAGACTTCACACATCTTCAAGATCATTGAGAACTCTCAGACATGTAGGTTTCCTCACGATGTTTTCCTTCACCGTTTGAAGTTGGCGGCAATCAACAATACGCACATAACTTCGAAAAGACAGAGGTGCGTGCCGTGGGATTCGAACTCAGGACCTGCGGATCGCAAGTCAGACGGTCTTACCACTAAGCTGCCGGGTGTTTTTTTTGTCAGCATTAAAATAAAAAGTAATGTATAGAGTTTTTTTTATCGCGTATAATTTCGTATTTTGCCTCGCCGGTCGAATATGAATACAGCCGTACTAAATAAATGAATGCCTCTTCACAGGCAGTTGGATATAAGAGTACTTCAAATTAACGAAACTGATTACGAATTTTTATTGTTTTTTTTTTCTACAAAAATCAGTGTAATGCATACAAAATAGGTTGTCTAAATTGTTGTCTATGGTGTAAAGACAAATTTACAAATATGGAATGTTGACAAGAAATCCTGTTAGGTATGTCTCCCACCGATTCACCCCTTAAATAACAGAAAACGTGGCGCGTCTATAAATCGTGCATAGAATTAAAATTTAAACGTGAATGACATTTAAATGCGGAAGTGATGCAAAAACAGGGAGTATTGGAACATTAGTATTTTTTTAATAAGTTTCCGGCAGCCTAGTCGGGAGACCGTCTGACTTGCGATCCGTAGGTCCTGGGTTCGAATCCCGCGGCACGCACCTCTGTCTTTTCGAAGTTATGTGCGTATTGTTGGTCGCCGCCAACTTCAAACGATGAAGGAAAACATCGTGAGGAAACCTACATGTCTGAAAGTTATCAAAGATGTATGAAGTCTGCCAACCCGCACTTGGTCAGCGTGGCAGACTATGATTACCCTTCTCACAATGAGAAGATGGCCCGCGCCCAGCAGTGGGGGGACAGTTTGAACAAACATGGCTGAAAAAAAATGTTTTTTTTTTCTGTTTTTCTACTCCGCACAGCTGATTTTATTTATTTATTTATTTTGATTATGACCAGGGAATTTGAGATGTTGATCAAAGTTAAGCAATGTATTTACAAAGCCGTTAATGTTTTCTGTGGTTGTGCAGAGAGTTCTAGTTTTACTTAACTGCTCAAGAAAATATAGGTGTAAGGTTTTTCGAATGTATACATGTATTTGGGTATGTAATATGTATGTTTCTATATTAACCTTGTATAGCCAAACGGCTTGACCGATTTTGTCGTGCAAGGTGTCGTTATTTTGCCGTCAGTGATTCGCCTTTGATCCGTGTCTTTAGAACAATTTCCCTCCGTCCCATAAAGAAGGGTATGTTACAAGTTTGGCGTGTGATATCGTAGCTCTTAAACGGATATACCGTTTTGATCTATTTGTTTTTTGTTTGAAAGAGTATTTCATCGAGAGTTTTAGCTATGTTTCATCAATATCGGTTCAGCCGTTTTCTTTGTCGGGATTTTTGAGTTTTCTGAACTTATACTTGTTTACGTCGACGATTGAACGCGCTTGCCTAGAAGAAATTAATTCTTTTGTGATTAGAAAATGTCTTCAAATCACAAAAGAATTAATTTCATTACAAATTATTACCTTCATTAGTTACCGTACTATTTTACGTTTAAGTACCGTATTCTTACGTTTTATTTGCACCCAATGATATTATATTTATAGAAAGGTTATACTCATTAAATATGAAGTAAAAGCATGGCGAATCTCGGTTCTCAACACTTCGAGGATAAGACCACATCCGTAAGGCCTTTTACTATCTTGGTGTTGCAATTTATAAACACACAGGATGGCATTGTCACAGTTCACAAGTGACGACACGCGTCTAACAGCGTTCCCGACGTCTCGCTTCTGAAGACGATTCGGACAATTACCTTACTTCAGGCTTGCCACGCAGAACCGGGAAAACCTATCTACGTATAATACATTATTGCTATCACTACACTATTTAATAATTTATTACTTTAAAAATGATAGTACTATACTTCTCTGTGTAGCTCCAGTATCCAAGACTGTATTGCCATAATACTGTACATAATGTTTACCTTCCAGTTTTATTAAACTCGTGGAAGTCGGGCTCAAAGAGAAATGAATATGTTGCAGCACATGGCAGCACCGTTGCTTTATTATTTCAATGCTGCCGTGAAATAAAGCACTGGCGATAGGGTTGCCCGGGTTAAAAATAAAATATGATGTGTCATTTATCGTAAAAAAAATAGTATTCAAAGTTAACAGCATACAGTAGAAATATTCTACAGAGCATTTATGTAGAATATTTCTATTATAGTTTAAAAAAAACTGAAATAACCGACTTCAAAATACGCAATTTTATTTTAAAAACCAAACTACTGGACCGATTTTAATGAAACTTTTATGGGACCAATCTGAGTAAGAATATGCTTTCACACAAAAATCCCCATCGGTTTATAAATGTCGGAGTTATACGGTAACAATCATAAATAATTATAATTAAAAAAACTAAAACAAAAAACGACTTGCAACTCGTTTACTTGAATGTCATTTTTTCAGTTATTTTGTTATAAAAACCAAAGTGCTAAACTGATTTAAATAAAATTTATATTGGACCACCTGTGAGTTATTACCTACCAAACAAAAAGAATCATCAAAAAAAAACATAATTGGCGGATAATCGCTGAACAAACATACAAAAAAATACAGTCCAATTGAGAACCGCCTTCATTTTTAAAGTCGGCAAAAAATGCACGAATACTTGTAGCAGTTGCATGCCCGAGGACCATTTTAATAAAAAAATAATAAAAAAACAATATCATATTTTGTATTCCGTCAAAATTTTCTAAGATCAGTTGTAAAATTTCCGCACAGCCCTATCGTTCGGATTATGAAAATGTTTGGTGTGCCCGAAAGGCGTCCTTTTGATCCCCTTCATGAGGGGATAATAAGCTACAGAGGAGATCGATAGCCCGTATTATGAACTCCTTCCATGAATGAATCTCCTCCTCTAGATGCAATAAGGGGATACTAAAAATCAGATGGATAGTATCGCTACACTACAGTATTACCATTTATGTTTAAACTAGCAGCTAGCTCTAGTAATAAAGGAATAATGTTTTTTTTCTAAAATCTGAAAGTTTTTTGGTTCTGGCGAAAACTTCGCATATTGTGGGTCACAGTTACAGCCAATGAGATTTTTTATCTTTAAAGATATTTTCTTTTGTAGATCTAAAGGTTATACACATTGAATATGAAGTAAAAGCATAGCAAATCTCTGTTCTTAGCACTTTCGAGGATAAGACTAAATCCCTAAGGCCCTAGTATCTTGGCCTTATATGTATATCTGGGGTTACAACTTCTAAACACACATGATAGCATTGTCACTGTTCACAAGTCACGACACGCGTCTAACAGCGTTGCCCGACGTGTCGCGACTGAAGACGAGTCGGGCGATTACCTTACTTGAGGCTTGCCGGGGAAAATCTATATACCTACGTATAATACATAATTGGTTACAGCAGTTACGCTTTTTATCTTCTTCAATAGTTCTTCAATATTTTGTTTGTTATTCGATAACTATATTCTTATTGTATATGATGTACTTCAAAGGTAGTCTTAAAATCTGATCACACTTGTGGTTACTCTTTTTCTAGAAAACCGAAATTGTTTTTTTTTTTTGTAATTTTTTTTTTCTTGAAAACGTTTCATTTAAATGAAATAAATTTTAACGGATCTATAGCGTACATTTTACGTTTCTTTTTTTGTAATATATACGCGATAAATCCGTAAATTTTTGTTTCATTTGAATAGAATAGAATCGTATTTGGACAGCGTCAATGAGAATTAATACTGAACAGTCATACTAACATATCTGGCAACACTGCCATAAAGTAAACATTGTGCTCTGTACCAATTTATTTAAAAAATGTTTTATAATGATTTAAAGTCAATTTTATCAGTGTAAAAGATAGAAAAATGTTCAATTTATAAAATATAGTGTTTGTGACGATACTCGCGCAGTGATTCTCAAAAGAAAACAAGAACAATGTATCGTGAGTAAAATTGTGTAAAAGTAATGAAAACACGGTGAAGAGTGAAATCTAGAAATATAATATTAAAAGTTACAGTGTAGATCAAATAAACAAAAGCTTGTGGATGAATTTCGACCAAAATACAACAAAGATAAATTGTGAAGAAAAATTATTTATTTAACTACCCACTAACCAAAATTAAGTGATCAAAAATATTTGTCCCGCCTACACCTACAGATTGGGTTGTCAAAATCAAATGACAACATTCCAATTGAGTTTGACAGTTACGAGACAGCGTTGTCAAACTCAAATGACAGTGTACACAAATAGATTTTTGACAAATGGATTGTCTTTAAGTGTTGCCATATTATTAAGAAGTCCCCTTATCTAGAAAAAAAAAAACAATTTAACATTTTACCCGTTTCTGTTAGTTAATTTGAATTCTTACTATAACTACAAAATGGTTTATACACGAACCCAAACAGCACTAAAGGAAGCACAGTCTCAGATTCGTGGACTTACATCAGAACTAGAAAAAGCGCAAACATTGAATATAAAACTGTTAAATGAACAAGAAGAATGTGCAGAAGAGTATAAACGGCTACTTAGTCAGAATAAATTTTTGAAATCAAAATTAGCTTTGCAGGAGTTTGAATTAATTGATGTATCAACTGAAACCAACAAACTTAAAGAGATCACCGAACAAAATTTAAAAGATATAGGGGAATACGAAAATGTATTGAAAATAATAAAAATGCATGAAAAAAATGCAATCCTATTTGAACAACTGCAAAAATCGACTCAAATAGAATACGAAGAAAAAATCGACGCATTAAATAAAGAAATAGAAAGACTTACTGAAAAAGTGGTACTTTTACAATCAGAGACCATACAATTTCAAAAAATACAATACAACTATTAAAAATGAATTACAAGGAACCATACAAATGGATAATACATCTACTTCAAATACAAAGAAGAACAGTAAAGAACAAAATGATAACCATCAATTTAATGACAAAATAATCGCACAACCAACCTCGATTAAAAGGAACAAAACAAATAAACAATTGACAGATATAAATAAAAACATAGATGTAATGTCGGAAGAAATAAGCATTGAAATAAATACAAAAACACAATCTACTTATACTTCGGATACAATTTGTAAGAAAAACACAGACATAGTAAATAATATCGAGAATTTCGACCATAAGTACAAAGACAAAGAGAGTACAAAGATGCTTATTCTCTGCGACCTGTTTGGAAAATCTCTATCTAAATATATGATAACACACAATATTGACAGCGATAATATATTATCAATTTGTAAACCAGATGCAACGCTACTAGAAGTAATAGGAGACATAGAAAATAAGCTGAAAAATATGACTCAGGGTGATGCTGTCGTTGTTATTGTTTCCAATTTTCGTCAATTTAAGTTTGAATGTATTGCTAAAATTTTACATATATGTAAAAACAAAAACCTGAAATTTGTGATGACAACCCTACCCTATAAATATACAAGCAATGTGGACAATCAACTCAATTTAAAAAAATATAGAATTAATAAGCAATTATTTAATCTGGCTGTCAGCTCTGCAGAAATGTCAGTTATTGATGTAAATGATTTTAAAGGAGTCTTCTTGGTGAACCCAAAACGTCTGACAAATCGATTTATCAGTTTCTTGGGTCAAAACATAATAAAACATTTATCTGCTCAATTCAAACCAGTACCAGGTAATTTGATCTGTTTGACAGGGAACCGAGAAAACACTCAAGATATAAATAAGAATATAATCACCACTATAAATAATGATAATGTAAATTTTTTAGAAAAAAATGTGACACAAATGACCACCACATAACATGCAAAGAAATTGTCGTAATTCACCAGAATATACAATGCATACGTAATAAAGTTATGCGGATTGAAGGACTGACTGTTACCTACAAACCAGACATAGTAATTCTCAGTGAAACTTGGCTAAATTGTAACGAAGTAAAAGGTATTGTAATTCATGGGTACTATCACGCTAATTACTTTGTTAGAAAGAAAAGAATTCATGGAGGTGTATCTATATTCATTAAAAATACTTTTCCTTCTAAGCCATGTAAAGAAATCGACTCTGTATCTGTTGAATACCACTGTGAGCTTGCGTCAGTTGAAGTAAATATTAGTAATCAATGTAAATTAATAGTAATAGGTATGTATAGAACAGGATTAGGTGATGCAGCTATCTTCATAAAAACGATGGATAAGCTTTTTAACGTATTGACAGGTTTGTCCAGCGACAGAGTAATCTTAGCGGGAGATTGGAATGTAGACTTTATGACAAATTCTTCAAATAAAACTGCATTGCTAGATATTATGGACGCGAGCAATTTTCGAAATACAATAGATTTTCATACTAGAATTCATAATAACACTAGATCATCAGTGGATTGTATTGTTACAAATATTAATAACGCTGATATAAATCTAAGATCCATAGCTTCTGGAGTATCTGACCACTTTGCACAATTAGCAAGCGTAAATTTGAAAAATAATGTAAACCCCAAACATATAACCGTCGAAAAACGTATATTTAACGACCAGAAAATTAGACAGTTCTGTGATGCCATGCTAGCATATGACTGGAATGTGATCTTTCAAAATTATAATGATACTACCTTTGACAACTTTTTTAAAAAAATGCTATGGAATTTAGAAATCTTTTTCCCATACAAAAAAACAAAAATCAAATTACGAAACCAATGTCCTTGGATTAATGATTATATTATAAAGCTACAACTAGAAATTCACGATCTACATGAAATAAAAAATCAATATCCAGAGTTATCAAATATACATATAGATAAAAAAAAGTCCGACATAAACCAAAATATATTAAAAAATAAAAAAGAACATATTAAAGAAAGATTAGAAAATTCTAAAAACATAAAAAAAGAAATTTGGAATATCATAAAAGAAGAAACAAATAAAAGTCATAATGAATGGAATTGGGACTTAGTAGATGAAATAAATAATGAACATTTACCTAAACAGATCATTGCTAATCACATAAATAACTATTTTGTATCAATGGGACATAAATTAAATACGAATAACTACCCTAACTTAGAAAAGGCTTTAAGTAAGTTAAAACAACAGGACAATAAACAACGTAATTTCATGTTTCAAACAATATCTCCATATGAGCTACTAAAATTGGCTAAATAAAAAATAAAAAAATCAGATACAAAAGATATTTATGATATATCGGGCACGTTCCTATGGAAAGCACTAATAAACCTCAGTGATCACATAAATTATCTCGTAAATAATGTTCTACAATCCACAACATATCCCCAATGTCTGAAAAGAACTAGATTGGTGCCATTGTACAAGGGTAAGGGAGATACTACATCTGTTAAAAACTATAGACCAATTACAATTGTTCCAACTATTTCAAAACTCATTGAATCTCTCATGTCAGATAGTATTATGAAATACTGTAACCAATATAAACTAATTTCCGAGTCTCAACACGCATATCGAAGTGGGCGATCTACTGTATCGGCTACAATTAGGTTCGTAAACACCGTTACAGACTGTCTTGAGCGGAGGAAAAAAGTAGTCGGAATCTTTATAGATTTGTCCAAAGCCTTCGATTCTGTGAACCATGAGCTTATGGTAAAGAAACTCATGACTTATGGTATCGAGGGTAACAATATAGAACTATTAAAGTCATTTTTAGCAAATAGAGAACAAACTGTAGAGATAAAAATCGATAAAAAACTGTACAAATCAGAAGCGCAACATGTAGGAATAGGTATACCACAAGGCTCATCACTTGGAAACGTTCTCTTTGTTATCTTTGTAAATGATATAAATACGCTAGATATACAAGGTGATATCATTCAGTATGCAGATGATACCACGATCATACTATCAGATGACAATATTGAAAACTTAAAAATAAAAGTTAAAGATGCTTTATGCAAATTAGACGAGTGGTTTAGTAACAACGGACTCCAGCTTAACCCAGACAAAACAAATCTTGTGTTTTTTAATGCCAAATCATCAATAACAAACAGTATTCCAGTAGATGTAGGAAATTCAATTTTACATAGTACAAATAACGTTAAAATGTTAGGTTTTGAGATAGATTCATCTTTGACATGGAAGGCTCACATAGATAACACATGTAAAAAAATGTCCAAGGGAATTTTTGCTCTTAAACAACTAAAACGGATTTCAACTCCTGATTATCTCAAAGAAATATACTATGCTTATATTCATTCTGTTATGTCATACGGGATAATAATGTGGGGAAGTGCAACAGACTATGAACGAATCCTAAAGATGCAGAAACGTGCAATCAGAGTCTTAGTAAACGGAAAATATAAAGAATCATGTAGAAAACATTTCAAAGACCTTCAAATTATGACATCAGTATCTCTTTATATATTTGAAATTTTAAAGTATGTCCGAAAGAATATAAATGACTATAAGCGTCACGAAACAAACAGTATAAGACCTGGAAAACCTAGAATATATTTAGAGCCAATACGACATAGACTAGGTATGTCAAAAAGGATACCAATAATTAGAGGCAGGGAACTATTTAATAAGCTACCAGAAGCGATACAGACTATAGCCAGCGACGGACTGTTCAATATAAAAGTCAGACTCTTGTTGCTGGACAAGACAATTTATACAATAAAAGAATACCTGGATAATGATTACAACTAAATTATATACTAATGTTGAATGTTCTATATATACCTAACTGAAATATAAAACTATGAAATTGTTAATAATTTAAAATTATTATTATTATCAAATGTAACAATGCCCCTATACAGCAATTACTATTATTATTATAATTTGATTTATTTTTTACATTCATAATTTGACATATTCATTTCGAATATATGAATCTGTTCATAATTGACAAGACACAGCGTGTACCGCATGACTGTATTATTTTTTAAACTAATTATGTTCGTGTGTATACGTCGTGTTAATAAAGTCTATCTATCTATCTATCTATCATAATAAAAGACGAGATAAGAACCTCCTCGTTCTTTGAAGTCGGTAAAATGAATAAGTAATCAATCATGATTCCTCCTAGTGACAAGCAACCAAAAAAATTCAAATATCTTAGGCAGATACGTCAATAAACTCGGCGAATTCTAGACATATCGGAATATGAATCCGTAGATTCCCCGCACGTACGAAGCCCATGTTTTTCATACATAGTAAAAAGTGAAGCAACGACTTTTTTGCCCTTTCATGGCAATGTACTGTAGCATATTGTGTCGAAAACCTGCTTTACAAGGGACAATATTTCTTATCAATAACTAACAAGATATAACTTAAAAAGTGTTTAATTATAATTTAAAAAACTGAATGCGCATTTTTGTTAGGGTTCCGTACCCAAAGGGTAAAAACGGGACCCTATTACTGAGACTTCGCTGTCCGTCCGTCCGTCTATCACCAGGCTGTATCTCGTGAACCGTATTTTCACAGATGTTATATTTCTGTTGCCGCTATAACAACAAATACTAAAAAACAGAATAAAATTAATATTTAAGGGGGGAATTATGCTATACCTACCAGTTACGGATCCGGTTACGTTCATCATCATCTCAGCCAGAAGTCCACTGCTGGACTTAGGCCTCCCCAATGGATTTCCAAAAAGACCGATTGGAAGCGGCTTGCATCCAGCGTCTTCCCGCCACTTGTATGAGGTCATCTGTCCATCTCGTGGCTGGTCTTCCTACGCTGCGCTTGCCGGTGCGTGGTCTCCACTCGAGAACCTTTCAGCCCCATCGGCCATCAGTTCTACGTGCTATGTGCCCTGCCCACTGCAACTTCAACTTGCACCGGTTACGTTATCTGTTATTATTTTCGATTATCCGCTAGTTTCTTTTTTTTTTGCCGACCTCTTCCGCCTGTAAATTCCCTCGTCTTGAATTTGTAATTTGTAGATTTTTATTTCATATAAAGAAAGAAATAAACATTTATTTGACACTCGGACACTACAGCAACTATAAGATATAAGGATATAACAAATAGGTTTAAACACAAGCAAATATCAAAATAACATAAGAAATAAGTAAACACAGTCAACACAGTTGCCAACCCGCACTTGGCCAGCGTGGCAGACTATGGCCTAACCCTTCTCTCAATGAGAAGATGGCCCGTTCCAAGCAGTGGGACAGTTTGTACAAACAGGGCTGATAAAAAAAAATAGTCAAGAAAAACAAACATTAGGGTCATCACTGCAGTGTCCAGTGCGACAAAAAAGATATTTGACAGTTTCGGTTAAGGTTACGAAATTCCGTAACATCTCTAATGCAGAGCCGCTGAACATAGTCGTTGAGCTGAAGATTCAGAGTTAGTTAGAAGGTATTTCCACGAACGCGAATTGCTCGTGTAAATGGCGCCTAAACAGCTTTCTACCATTTTATTAACTTTGAGCGAGAAGAAAAATATAAAATATCTTTACTCCATTTCGATTTATCCATCGTTGTTTTAGATTTAGGTTTTACCTTTTCAGTTTTTAAATTCTAATAAGTATCTTTTGTTTGAATTAGATTTTGTAACTTTCCTAGAAAAGTTTTAAAGAGCTTTTTAGTTTTCAGAAAAATGTCAGAATTAAACTAGACTGCTTTTAAATCTTATTTTAAAAACAGGTTTTTGAGTTTCGTTATAAAATTATTTTTATTACACGGACTGATTAGATAGATAGATAACTAAAATGTGTCGCGTGTGAGTGAGACAGCGGCGCCATCCTACTCTGCTTTAATACGGCCCAGGCGCAGACTAAACCCGAAAAGGCCATTACGCATGGTAAAACAAGTGAATTAGATTAGCCCCCGTAATATTTAACTAATATTTCCTTCGAGTCAAAATCTGTTCTCGTTTACGTTTTCTCTTTGAACAAATCTTCGAATACATTTTCAGTGTAGGATTTTCTGAGTTATATTAAAAAATATAGGGTATATTTTATTGAAAGATCCAGAATAAAAAATAAAATGTGTGTGCTTAAGACCACACGACAGAAGTGAAAAGTTGAAGGCGATGTTAAAAATATGAAATGGCAGTAGGTATATATCAGTAACGCGTTGACTATCTCTCTCGCTCCCTTGATCGACTAAAACCGACTTTACCTGAACTAGCGCTACATAGCGGAACGTGATTGGTCGGTCTCGTTCAATATCCACAAAACCAAGAGACGTCTAAAGAAGTTTTCAATTGAAAAGTTTTTGAAAGGCAAATTTTGGCAAGGAACCATATCAAGAGGCAGCTAAAAGCTGTAAACATTTGAGCCAAATCTGCGAAGATTGAGAACCTTTGCTGTTTCTAAATAAAATGCCAAAGAACTCCTTATATCCTATCCGTATGTGACGGGACTAAAGAACACGCACAAAACATTTACACCGATAAAATAATAAATGAGGAATTAATTCGGAATTCAAATAAAGGTACAAGCCGTACAGTTTAATAAACTCTGCGACTGATATTCCACCTAGGAGGTACGCGGTTATGGACCTGGGGGTGGAGAAAATTCCATGAATTTTGAACGCGTGGGCTCAAAGAATTCTTTATTTCTTTTTTTTTAGTTTTAGCGGCAATACAAGAATGTTTTTATGTTAAATGCTAGTATGTTAAATATTAGTTTGAATTATTTTTTTTTTGTAAATCTTCACAAAAAAAATCATTCAAACTAACACTCACTCAGTCATAAGTGATCTTCACTCGAGAAAGTTTCGGCCGTGGGCCAAAAAAAACACATTTATAAAATTAAGGATGTGTTTAATGTGTATATTTGTTAGTTAAGACGTCACATCGCTTCCCTAATAAACACTAAATCAAACAATACAATGTTACCAGCATTCACATGAGAAAACATCCCCTTAGCAAACAATAGTTACACAAACAATTCGGAACAGCAATAAATTAAAAAAAAAGTAGTAAACCATTGTCTTCGTCGTTGACAGAACGTTCCATTTTCAAAAACTAATAATGACTGTTTTAATTTTGGAACAAAAGATCCGTAACTGCCATTATTTGTAGAATTTATGTAACACTTTTGTGAGACATTGTACCTTCCGAGAAGACGATCGAGACAAAAGCTTTGTGTTTGTGGTGGCACTGTTTTCGAAATAATGGTCAGAACTTTAAATAAGTGTATTTTGTGAATGAAATTACTTGGGTATTGTCGCCTTACACCTACACTTAGGTTATTTTTGATTTAAAGTGTTAATTTTTATTCCATATTTTATTCATTTCTTGTTAATAAATCGCTACTTTGTATATTAGTTTTGTGTAGTACTTTATATCACTAAGTTTTTAAAAGGTATTTTAGAAATAATCGCGACCTTATTCTACGCTCCTCATTACAATACAGATCTAGCAAAAAGTCGGCGCATTACTACCCATTTCTTGATTCTACTCAATGATTTCGGTCCACATTCTTGATGCGTATTACACAGGAGTGGAATTCTTTGCCGCCATCTCTGTTTCCTGAGACCTTCAATCTTTGAATTTTCAAAGAAGTTAATAGATATATTTTAGATCGAGGAGTTCCTTAAGAATAAATGGTAGAATAAACAGCTTAATAGATTTTGACATAATATATGTATGTATAAATTGTATAATCTTATCGTCCTAAGTGTCATATCATATGCAACATTCTTAATATATATACATAGTTTGTTTTTATTTAATATATGTTCACCAATTGTACCTATTCTGGGAACGCTTTAATTCCACTTTCATCGTGCTTACTGCTAGATTGTGGAATATGCTCTCTGAGTGGGGTCTTTTCCGATAGATATAATCGGGGTGTCTTTACATCGAGAATTAATTGGTTACTTCTAGGTAAGCGCGCTCCATCGTACATCGCTACGTCGCTCAACATCAGGCGAGTTGGCGGTCAAGCGCAAACCTATTACTACATAAAAAAATATAATATCAGCTATATTTTCGGGTGTATATAAGTACATATTTGTGTACAAACAAATACATTTTTTTATCAACCCTGTTTGTACAAACTGTCTCACTGCTGGGCGCGGGCCATCTTCTCATTATGAGAAGGGGCAGGGGAAGGGGATTGGGGGGGTGGATGGTGAACAAATACCTACACATTTAAATGTAGCTCTCTATTTGGCCATCCAGTTAAAAAAGAAAATCTCGTAAAAGCACTCAACGTCAGCCCCATTCTTTGATATATTATTAAAATCTAAATAACTCATATTGTAGAAATCCCTTTAGAATATGCTAATCAGTTCATTAGGACACCAACCCTCCGGGAGGGCGGCCTCCCCCTCTGATGTGATCCTCAATCCCTCTATGACTGGGATTGATTAATATAAAATGTATTTCACTTCTGATTTCAATATTCTATCTGATCTGATAAGAATAGAATAAGAATATTTATTAACCTTGAATAACATACATGTTACAGGTAACTCAGAATTACACATATTACAATAAATTAACTAAACTTTATAATAATACCATAAATAAAATTATATAATCGATGTAATTTACATTTATTAGATCTAATCCAGTTTTTTTTTTCAGCCCTGTTTATACAAACTATCCCACTGCTGGGCGCGGGCTATTTTCTTATTGTGAGAAGAGTAAGGCCATAGTCTACCACGCTGGCCAAGTGCGGGTTGTTAGACTTCACACATCTTCAAGATCATTGAGAACTCTCAGACATTTAGGTTTCCTCGCGATGTTTTCCTTCACCGTTTGAAGTTGGCGGCAATCAACATACGCAGATAATTTCGAAAAAACGGTGGCAGCCTAGTCGGGAGACCGTCCGACTTGCGATCCGCAGGTCCTGGGTTCGAATCCCGCGGCACGTACCTCTGTCTTTACGAAGTTATGTGCGTATTGTTGATTGGCGCCACTTCAAACGGTGAAGGAAAACATCGTGAGGAAACCTACATGTCTGAGAGTTCTCAATGATCTTGAAAGATGTGTGAAGTCTGCCAACCGGCACTTGACCAGCGTGGTAGACTATGGCCTTACCCTTCTCGCAATGAGAAGATGGCCCGCGCCCAGCAGTGGGAGACAGTTTGTATAAACAGAGCTGACAAAAAAAAATATTAGACCTATCCTAAAATAAGCAACATGAGTACAATACACTAATCAGTAAAACAATCCCCTCAAATAGAGCAAACAGTGTGCGTCCACCGAAATGACTTTGATCCGGTTAGATCCGGCTGCCGCCGGTGAAATCCGGCCGGAACCGGTAAAATCCGCCACCAGTTGGAATATTTGATGGGCTGATCAGGTCCCTATTCAAAAGGCTGATTATTCGCCCTCAACGACGCATGGTTGGCATGGTATTATGATTCTAGCCACACGGATTTAGGGGGATAGATGTGGTTAGTTTGAATAACTATGATATAAAATATATTTGTCACATTACCAACATCTCAGCTACAGAAATCCATTACATTTGAAGGGACATAGACATCCCCCGTGGATTTCCAAAAAATTGGTTGGGAGCGGTTTAAATCTAGCGTCTTCCTGCCACTTGTATGAGGTCATTTGTCCATCTTGTGGCTGGTCTTCTTAGGTTCTCTACTTGAGAACTTTTCTAGGATGTAGCGCGCGTGTGCTTCATCCTAGACTGTACATACATGATATATCAAAATAGCCTTACTTACTTGTACCTTGTGACTTGAATAATTTATTAAAACTCAATAAAGGTAACATTATGCTTGTGTAATATTATAAAATTTCAAAACAATAAAAGGGTTTTGTCCTCGAATTAACCCTTACAACATTTTTCCTTTTAGATTTTTGAACTCAATCTATATTTATTGACTTTCTACAAAATTATAAACCTGCCTCTTCCTACCCTACATCTGTGTATTTCAACCCAACTAGCAGGTACATTCCGACCAACCTCATTCATATTTCAACTTTATTTATCTACGGGTTAGGTTCGAAATGGAATGAGGTGCAGGTATAAAAAGGTGGGTAGTTTGTAATTTTATATGCGACGTTGCGGTCGCGGCCGCGTCTTCCTGTCTCTCACATGGAAACGTTTTGTTTGGTTCGATTTGGTTCTGCTTTAGAAAGATATTGTGAACCAGCGGTTGTCGCATGTGGTCGGGTTTACTGTAAATAACAAGTATCTATAAATGTAGACACAAAAACAAAACACCGGACTGCATAAAAATATTTTCATAAACTTACGCTTGCGTCTCGTGGCGAGAGAGTATGCGCGAAACCGTAAAATATATTTAAATTAGCACTCTTTTATAACTTGTGTGTTAAGAAAAAAATAATGAGGTTACAAAAATGTGGCATTTTAAATATTTGCGAGACTTGTAATATTTTTGTTACAAAAATGTAGCAATGACACCTCGCATATTAAAATCGGTCAAAATTCAAAGATTATAATAAAATATTTATTTAATTATCGTAAACTTGTGCCTATTATTCTTTTCTTACCTTAAATCTTTACCTGCAGGAAATCAATAAAAGAACGCTCGAAAGAAACATAAAGCCCTCCGCACACTCGCGACAATGGATCGCGCGGTGACGTCACCCGCAGCCAAATTAGTCGCCCGCTGCCTCTAAAACTGCCCCCGAGTCGGCATTAAAATCCCTTCGAAAGCTACATAATTAGGGGCAAAGTTGGGCACGCACTGTCGATTATTTGTTGCTGGTATTGGCAACTTGTTGATTTAATGTAAAGGAATCAGGTTTGGGTTAAAGTTTGAAAGATTTTATGCTTTGACAGAATCCTGACCAATAATGAAGTTTTTCTTGAAATATATGTAATATAATAATATTCCTCATGTTTCATTTGTTGTATCGAGATTTTTAAGTACAGTTTTGTCGTATTTACATTCAGTCAACATCAACATCATCTTCAACTCAGCCACAAGAAATGTACTATTGGAAATAAGCCTATCCCATGGATTTCCAATAATCCTGGTTGGCGGCGTTGCTGATGCAACTCACGTCTTTCCGCCACTTGTGGTGTCGTCGTTGTTTGGCCACTTTGTGACTGATCGACCTACGTTGCCTAGGCCGATGCTTGCTCTCCACTCGAGAAATTTTCGTCCTCATCGGCAAGTTTTGTGTGCAATGTGCTCTGTCCTCTGCCATGTACCACTATTTAAAAAATTAAGAATGTGGCAATGAAAATAACGGTTCTATTCGTAAAACCTCTCCATGACTAAAAATAAATAATTGAATTTAATAACAATTCGCAAGTGTGCGCACGGCCATAGATGAATAACCCATCAAGGACCGCAGGGCAAGGTCTCATTCGAAATTTGAGGGCCAACATCACCCCGTGTCACAGAATACACAACAGTACCTGCATTGTAGTCTCTGGACTATAATACGGTATGATTCCAGCCATCTGATTGGACAAACCTTTTGGGACTTCCGCCGTATCAATCACGGTTTGACGACTTGATTATGACATTTGTAACATGTTTTACACGACTGCGTTAAATGGGGGTAAGGTTTATCGAGACAGATTAACTCACTGCATCCCGCGGGCTTACTCTCGGAAAAGGGTCTTCAATGATGTCTCCACTGTTTCTCTATTATATTGCTAGCTAGCTGAATTGGACGTATGATATATAACACTATCTTCTGTGCCTATGAACAAAATGTTACGTCCAAGCCACTAGACGTTGAAGAGGTTATCCCGTGACGAGACGGTCTTGGCTGTAGCATCAGGTTACTTATATACATAGTTTTAAAGCGTTCATCAAAACTGAGGGAAGATGCAACATTTCGAAGTTTTAAAAGTAGAAGTGATATTTGGCTTGTTTTTTTTACTAAACATGAAAAGATTGCACTGGACTGCCAATTCACCTGATGGCGAGAATGTGATCTACGATGGACCGTGCTTACTCAAAATAATTATTATTATAGTTCAAAAATTAAACAACCGACTTCAAAATTAGCAATTTCGTTTACAAACATAGATAAAATGACAACCGAATGATAACACCTTAATTTTTCTTGCTGGACTGGAAGAAGAAGAAAAACATAGAATATATTAGCTACTTCTCTTCCCGGGCATACTGTAAAAGTCAGTTAAGAGACGAGGGAAATTGGCGTTTGTGTGGGCGATGGGCTGACTCCCTATCCCTGCAAGCCGATATTACATATTTCCCTCTATTCCCCTCTAACCATCTAATACCTCTCTCCCTTCCATCTAACCCTCTAACAACGGTCAAATGTGGCGTCAAACGGCCTGTTGGTCTTTGATGCTCTGCCTACCCCGTAAGGAAATGAAACGGGCGTGATTACATGTATGTATGTATGTTTTTTTTTGAAGTCGGGTATAAATCACCTTTGCTTGTCATTTGTAGACACAAAGATTATATATACATACAGTTAAAAAACCTACCCAGAAATCGTACTCCACAATTCATACAGGTAAAATTAATATACCAAAAACCTGAAAAAATTAACTTAATCCAAAGATCTTCATTACATTATTCAATAAATGGAATGCAGCATCAGTAACATCTAAGTTATATAAAAACTAAACAACACAAAAAAAAACACTCGAAATAGCCGCATTTCTTCACATAAATTCCAAACTCTATCAGTCCATCAAAAATATAATTAACGAAGTTATAATAAACGAAAAAATAAAATAAAGAATCCTAACCGCGCTTCAAAAACATAGATATTAACAATGCATGTTATCGCTATCAAAAATGTCCCGATGTTCCTCGTATTAATTAATTTTTACATATTTTATGAAGACGGAATGGTCCCTTTGAAATGTAGGTAAACGGACGGAGAGATTTTAGGGTCGGTTGGAAGAGGGAGCGATGCTTGCAAAGCGATTAACTGAGGTTCTAATGTTCTGTCTAATCTAGATTATTCATGCCATTTTCCTAATCATTAATCAGTCATACCATAATTATCTCAGATTAATCATTGAACTTATATACAACATATAACTAGTATACTGTAATTATTATTATTATTTTAATCTCAGTAATTAGAATTAGAATTCCCACAAATATATATTATATCGATTCCTGGATCACCATAATATGTCCCGTCAAACACAATAGAGCACTTGCATATTTTTTTTTATGTAAAAAATATTTGGAGGTTAAATATTTTTACCTCTAAAAGAACCGCCTTTTTTATCTATACCAAAAAGAATTTAAAAAGTTGACAGTGACAGCATAGGATTGGAAACATACTTGACTATTTTGTCATGCAATGCATATCAACAAAAAATTATCTTTAAAAAAAATAGCTACTGAATAGAATTAAAAAAAATATTGAGATTAGTTCTTTAAAAAGTAAAATGACTCAATCTACTCAATAAAAATATAAAAAAATATCGAAAAGAATCTTTACATATCCGATTATCTCTAGCAAGCATGGACCTCATTGCGCGGCTGCAAAGTTGGCGGACGACTGCATTCGCATCGATGTACGACGCATAAACTTTAGGACTTTACTGTCTGAATAATAAACAATTTTGAATTTTTGAATAAACTTGTACACCGACTATGGTTCCATTCGCATAGTCATGATCATATCTTATTATATAGGTTAGTACCTCATATCGTCGCTCGCATGACTATCTCATTTTTCAAATAATAAAAACAGGCATTTAGAATGCAAACACATTAAAAGTATCAATGTGAAATTAAAATATTAGTAACTTTTATGAATGCTATTATAATAAGGTATACAAAACATCCGATTTTTAATATTTTTGACAAATACAATCTATTCTCGGAACCGAAAAATGTTTGTCCTGAAAAAATTACAGAAATGAGATAGGACAGCTAATCAAGCGAGCGACGATATATATTTAAATCTTATCTTCGCAACGGTTTCTCTCCCGCTGCGTCTCAGCCCTATCAATTATAACATCGAAAGTTTTTTTTTCTAAAGGAAGACCCTTCGGGAATTCTCAAGGCTGGCTTTGTTCAGATCTTACTTTATTTGTTCACGTTAACAAGTCCAGTAGGGACAGTAAGGGTAATTAACATATCAAGATATATAATGCCTATACTATACGTGCATATTAGTGACACGACTTGTCGTCACTAACTTGTCATCATCAATTTTCAGCAGTCTAAATGACTTTAGTACCGAGTAATGATGGAATATTAATATTATTTAGGGCTAATTTTTCAATCCTCAGTTAAAAACTATTTGTCAGTTAAAATATTGCTTTCTTTTTCTTAATCCATATGAGAAAAAAATACAGAGCTGAAAATTTTCTGACAGATACTTTTATCTGAGGATTGAAAAATTAGCCCTTTATCGTGTTTTATTTATTTCTCATGACGCTATACGAATAAGTTTGTTCTGTGAAACTAAGACGTACTGACGCCAATGATGTATTATACGAGTACGTAGAAAGGTTTCTCGTGCTCTGCGTGGTAAGCTTCAAGTAAGGTAATTTCCGGACTCGTCTTCAGTCGAGATACGTCGGGCAACGTTACGCTTTTTGTCGTGACTTGTGAACAGTGACAATGCTATTCTGTTGTTTTTTTTATTTGAAAAATTTTGCTCCACAGACCCCAGGTTCCGAGCCTTTTATAAACTAATATTATTTCTCAACTAAGTTTTTAAATTCTGTGTGTCTAGAAGCAAATCGATTACCCCAGATCAATGTCCAAAGACAATCCAAGTGCTCAAACCCACTGTCAACTGGTAGCGTACCCAGTATGCTGCCTGCATTACCACGTGCAATGGCATCAGCATTTTGGTCACGTTGATGATCCAATACTCAGTTTTTTTTTTGAAAATGATATGAGCTCCCAGTCTCCGCGTACTACCGAATCCTAAAAATGACATCTGACCTTATAGTTTTCAACCGACTTAAAAAAAGGAGGAGGTTCTCAATTCGACTGTTTTTTTTCTTCCGACTCTTTCGAACTTTTTCGAAACTTTCGACTGGGTGAACAGATTTTGATGATTCTTTTTTTATTTGAAAGCTGGTGCTTCCCGTGTGGTCCCATTTCAATTTGGTCCAGTTCTGACAATGGCATCCATGAGAAGTCGGTTGCTACAGTTTTTTAAACTATAATTATTATGTTAAGTTATTAGAAAATTTGCAAAACGGCGAGCGTAAATCCCCATACTGCTGTTATATGACGTTCGCTAGAAAACATTTAATCGCAGCAATAAAAACTAGAATTTTGATCATTTATAATGGGTCGCCGACAGAGACAATATGAATAAAATATTGTATATTTATTATAATTTCGGCCAAACCTCGTCTGTCTTTTTGCCCCATCTTTCGTACGATTATTATGCCGAGTATTTACATCGTGATGCGAATATGTAATTTTTTATGGCGTATATTTTTTTATTTTATAATATTCGCTTATGAAATGTGCGAACATGGATATTAAGTTCTATAATAAAGCATGCATATATTAATACTAGCTTTTGCCCGTGACTTTGTACACGTCGAAAAAAAAAATTCGTTAGCTTTTGTCCAAGTTAAGAGTCCGTACGATCATCGTCCGTCTCGCTCGCGCATCCCTACATTTTTGTAGATATAAAATGAATGAATGAACTTGTAAGAAAATCCTCGTTTGTAAAACTAGTAAACAACGTCACAAATTTTCGACAAAAATGTCAATTTGATCCAAGTTAATTTTCATAGATAAAAAAACATTTTTAGAAATTATTTAATAATTATTAATGCAGTAATAAAAGCGCAGCGTAGGAAGACCAGCCACGAGATGGGCAGATGACCTCAACAAGTGGCAGGAAGACGCTGGATGCAAGCCGCTTCCAATCGGTCTTTTTGGAAATCCATAGGGGAGGCCTATGTCCAGCAGTGGACTTCTTATGGCTGAGATGATGATGATGATGATGAATGCAGTAATGATTTTTATGGATGAAAATTAACTTGCAGTTAGTATATATACAAAAATAAATGCTAAAATAAATATTTAATGAGATTAACATAGATTTGAACCCCTTCTGACCACTTTAATTATTCTCAGTTCAGCCGATCTCTTTATTACATAATAAAGTTTTTTTTTTTTTATCAGCCCTGTTTTTTGTACAAACTGTCCCACTGCTAGGAATGGGCCATCTTCTCATTGTGAGAAGGGTTAGGCCATAGTCTGTCATACATACATAATAAAGTCTGTAGTCATACACATAATAAAGTTATCTGCAAGAAATTTCATCTTCTCATGATAAGTTTCTCGCTTCTTCTCAAGAGGGGTGTTATAAGTTTGACGTATCTGTCTGTCTGTGGCATTGTAGCTCTCAAACGAATGGACCGACTTCATCTAGCTTTTTTTATTTAAAAAAAGATTTGATCGAGAGTTTTCTTAGCTATGTTTCATCAAAATCCGTCCAGCCATTTATTATGCCGGGAGTTTTAAGTTTTATAAAGTTGTTTTTAACAAAAGACTTTCAAGATATCATGTTTAGTCAGTTAGCCAGTAAGTAGCATTTCGCTTTTATGTAAATAGATTATTTTATGGATTTACATTCTTTTACCCGTTTTTAAGGATTATGTTAAAACATTTTCACGATACCAGTTCTCATATTAATTAATTATATGCTAAATGCTAATCAATATATGCAATTTGCTGCTAAATAACCCCAAAATTATTATAATTGTGAGCGTTTTGTGTATTTTATAGCTGTCTAAACTGAATATTATTTTAAAATCCAGATGTGAAGCTAAAAACAGCCTAACCTATTATGTCATCACATTTTATATAAAAGAGAATTTAATGCGTTTTTATTTTTTTATTTTATTTATATGTATAAGTATTTAATAATTATGAGGCCACTCGGGAGCTTTCTCTATACGCCAATTCATGAAACACAAAAATTGGTTCACGAATGACGGAGAAATTCGTGTATATACATAATATATATATATATACGCTGCGAATTGATAACCTCCTTCTTTTTTTAAGTCGGTTAAAGAATTACAGAGACATTAGAACTCTTTCTTACAAACATATTACTCAATATATTCAATTCAATTCAATCTTGGAATTTTCAAGGCTAGAGTGAATAGATATCTTCTAGATCGTCGAGCTCCATCCTCGGCCACGCCGTCGCAAGGCGAATTGGTGGTCAATCGTAGATCTATCTTGTATAAAAAAAAAAGTTAAAGGGTAACTTACATAGCTCTTATTATTAAAGTTGTACAGCCAATAACAACCTTATACGAAGTGTACCAATATACTTGAAAACTAATAAATTAAAAATAGATATCAATAAATAAGACGTCAATACATTGTGATAGTCAACATATCGTTTGTTTCGTCGTTTTTTTCTAAGTTTTTTATTTATTAATTGACAATAGACGTATACTTTTTTTTTTTTTTTATAGTTTATTGGAGCTAATTTTTTTACAAATTATACATTCTATATGGTAACAATTTAAAATAAAAATTTTCAGATACAGACAATAATATTATATACAAAAACATTATAAACTTATACCTATATAAAACAAAACGACAAAAAAAAAACAGTTTTTTTTGTCAGGGTTTTTTGAGCTTTCTAAACTTAAACTTGTTATTTATGTTAACGATAAAACATGTCTGATAAAACAGTCCCTTTTGCTTCGCCGTAGTCGGGTAATAAAAAAGATTTCTAATATTACAACGACAAAATCGTCTTTAACTTTTTTTTTCGTCGCAAGAACAAAAAAACAATTATGAATAAAAAAAAAAACAAAGCAAATGTTAATTGAAACCTATATTCTCTAAAACCAAGATTAAATAAAATATTCATTCAAATGTTAAGTCGTAGGTACTGAATTTAATATTACTAGATATTTTTCACCCAAAGATTTTTTAAATAAGGATTCATGACAAATAATGTACTTAATATTTTTTATTATCTAATTAAAACGACCAATCAACAAGTAAATATGTGTATATTAAAAGAAAAACAAAATACCCGAATGCAAAAGAGCAATTTTCGTACTGTAATTTACGCTTGCGTTACACTTGATATGCTGTTGAGTGTACGTTTTTGTGAGAAAGTATGCGCAATGCTACTGCATAATTTATTTAAATGAACATTCTTTAGAATATATTTTGTAAAATCACTTATTTGTTATGAAAAAGATTGTTGGAGGTTAAGAAAAACACTTTTATTTCTATTATTGTGAGAGTTTTATTATTATTATTACAAAAATTATAGTCTACGACACTCAGGGAGGGAAGACGAGGCTAGTGACACCTCGCACATCGAAATCGATCAAGCCGTTTAGGATGTAATATAGAAACATACTTACACGATTATTTATGTTAATACTCCCGAAAAAATATTACACTCCTTCTTTTGTAGTCGAGTAAAAAATCTAAACTCAAAACGCTTAGAGATCTTTGAATAATTCTTAGAATCTACTTGCTAATTCTCAGTCAAAGCACCCACGAGTAAGAAACCATTCATATTTATCTACGAGTAAATTAAGTAATATTCAGTTCTAAGTCTGCAAATTGAGACGAAACTGGGAGTGGGATTAAATGACTGCCGTAGCAGCACTCAACCGGAGCGAATTATTCATGTTTCCAATACTCTCAAATCGATACCCGTTCCATATGCTGATTTGAACCCGTTCAAACCTAGCCATTAAAGTATTGAAGCTCGGTGAGGCCCCGCCCCGACGTCTGCGCGGCGTCGCTGCTCCTATATTAATGATAATAAAACATGCATTGCGTCTTTTATACTTCCACATCCCCTCCAAGCGTAAGTGGCTATAGCGTCGGCCAATCACGTCTCATACATGAATTTTGAATTTGGAACGATGTCGAACGTTCAGTCCTGATATTCAAAAAGAAAGCATTTTCTGAACTCATCGTTTTAAATTTCAAACCTATCCGCAATGAAACAGCGCTAAAGTTTTTAAAACTCTCTAGCAATGATATTTTTTAAACATTCTCGATGCGAAGTTTAAAAAGACAGGATATACTTTTATATCCCGTCTTTTTAAACTGGCATTTTTCCGTGGCTTCGTCCGATTTCTGCAAGAACCTAATATTGTTCAGTATTTTAAGTATGTTTTTTGCTGAGAGACTCTGAGCATAGCTCTCTCCATAGCTCGTTGAGAGATTTTGAGCTTCCTTATGGGACCCCACAGTGAGTGATCACGTTTCAGTACCGTACGTCATTACTAGTAACACACACTGGTCGTAAACTTTCGACTTGAGGCACTGAAATATATTGGACGAAAAGACGCTCTGAGTTTCCCGAACGTTGCTCAGTCGAGTTGGATTCGACGTTTGACCTCTCACACAAAGTTGGACCTGCCCAGTCGGACTATTTGTCCTAGGTAGGACATATAGTCCGAGTAGAGTAGGAGGACGTATTCGTCGACAACTTCAAGAGTGGAGTTCTCCAAGGTTATTGGAGTGAGCACTACATATCCACTAAATATTTAAATTCGGAATACATAATTATATACATATGTATGTAGTGGGACTTTTAAGCTAATTTATACTTTTGCATGAGTATAATCCATTAAAAAATAACGAAGTTATTGAAATTGTCTTTTTGCTTCGTTTTAAACGGGACCGCTTTACAGTTGTAGCAAATGACGTCAGAACGTGACATCACATTCACTCTCCCTACGTAAATAGGTATGCGTCTCTGTTTACCTCTTTCGCGACCATTTTTGCGTTAGATTTTTTATGCAAGATAGATCTACGATTGCTCACAACTCGCCTGATGTTAAGTGACGGTGTGGCCGAGGATGGAGTTCGTCAATGTAGAAGATATCTATTCACTCTAGCCTTGAAAATTCCAAGATTGATCCACCAAAATCGGTGTATCTTCGTAATTTTTCATTTGACTTACATATTTTTTTCACACAAATAATTAGATTAAACATGACTCATTAAAATGTAATTGCCCTTATAGATTCCTAATGTTATCACGTTATTTGGTAAACCTACGATGGTAGTGCCACCATAAAAACAGAGCGCAACAGATAGGGGAGAATAACAAATACAAACAAACAAGTTTCTAAATTTATAATATTAGTGTTTATTTTTTTACAATAATATATATACATATTTTTTAAATAAAAAAAATACACAAACAATATTTCGCACGTATAATATTAATAGTGTGATAAAAAGAAAAATAATATATACGATAGGCAATAACTTACTCTAATTTTCCACTGAGTCGTCATGAAAATATTTTATGTATTCTCCTCGGGAGTACCACTCGAATGCCGCTTCAAGATGTCGAGGTAAATTAGAAAAGTAGTTTTATTCCACTCATCACACTCATTCTTGGCTGCAGACTTCCAAAACTAATAAGAAACGGCCTGGAACTCGTTATTTCTCCAAGTATTGCCAACAACTGGGGAAAACTTTCGTTTATGATTCGGGAGAACGTGAAAATTCTCCCTAATAACTTTTAATATCGGCACATCTGTAACGCCATCGTATTCGATTTAAATATCGATATTTATTATTCGATTTTTGTGATGTTTGTGCGGTGTTGCTGTATGCGAAAAAGTTTTCCTTATTGATCGAGTGAGGGAAGCGAACAAATATATCTGCAACAACTGGCAAAGTTTTATTTCATCTGTCCGGATGTTTGTTTGTTAGTTCGAGTAGTCGCGTTCATTTTTAACTAATCTTTAAGAAACTTGGTATACAATTTTATAGAATGTTTTTATCGCTGGGGATTTTTGATTAAGGGAAATGCCCCATATTAGGGAAAAGGGGAGAAGTTTGCCATTTACTTTGACATTGGCGCCATTTACTGACTTATTTTGAGAATATTTGCTAGAAACGTTTGGTACTCAGTTTTAAACGAATAATTCAAATTTGAGCAAAATCGTACAAGAAATTATTGGTAATCGGTCAAGAAAAACGGATTCAGACTGTATCAGAAAAAACATTTAGGAAGCTTATTTGACAATTATGATCACTGAATCACTACATTCATCATTGAGATGGTATATCAAATGTCAAGTAATTATGTTTTTTGAAGCTTGCATATTTACATATTTTATCGTTACATTTGCTAAAAATGAAACATATCGACAAACTTTCAAGTAACACATGGCAACACCGACACCCGTACATTTCCCGCGAAACGTCGGAATCCGCAGCTCGATTCGAATTACAGATGTAGTTATCTATGAACCGTATTCGATATCGAGATTTATACTCGCGCTCGCGTAACGCGCCGTTTAACGCCCGTTAGAGCTTACGGGAAACGGTTGCTATGTTACTGTTACTATCGATATTTCTAGTTTAGATAAAATGTCTGTGTCTGAATGAAGTTTCCGGCAGCCTAGTCGGGAGACCGTCTGACTTGCGATCCGCAGGTCCTGGGTTCGAATCCCGCGGCACGCGCCTCTGTCTTTTCGAAGTTATGTGCGTATTGTTGATTGCCGCCAACTTCAAACGGTGAAGAAAACATCGTGAGGAAACCTACATGTCTAAGAGTCCTCAATGATCTTGATTGTGTAAAGCATGCCAACCCGCACTTGGCCAGCGTGGCAGACTATGGCTTTACCCTTCTCACAATGAGAAGATGGCCCGCGCCCAGCAGTGGGACAGTTTGTACAAACATGGTTGATAAAAAAAAAAGATAAAATGTCCCGTTTTATCCGTAGCATGAGGCAAGCTGGTGGTAGTCAAACGTAGATTTTTGATGTGAAAAAATCTAATGATATCTTTTATCTCGGCTGAGGAGAGCAAAATATAATTATGTTATAAAATAAACCGGAATCTAATACTTATAAAAGTATTAACTCAACAACTACGATCTTATCGCTTTTATATGTATTTATGGACTGGTCTTGTGGCTCAGTTGGTAGTATGTCTACCTGCTAAATTGGTCGTGGGTTCGATCCCCACCCAGGGCAAACATTTGTGTGATGAGCAAGGTTGTTTGTTCTGTGTCTTGGTGTTTCTATGTAGGTGTATATAGGTATATGTAGGTATATATAAAAAAAAAGTACATACATATGTATTATATCAGCCATCTAACAAGCTTTGCTTAGTTTGGGCTAGATAGTGTTTCGTGAAAGTCCCAAAAATATGTAATTATTTATTAATTATGTATTTATTTATTTATATAGTGTGTGTTTATTCCCGTTCAACACCATAACACAGTAACAAAATTTATAGATCAATATAATAAATACAATAGATTGAAATTTAAATTTCTATCCAATCTATTTAAAAATGTACAGCCTTGTCTGATTTAATTAACCCAAAACTTAACTTTTCTACGCACAAACCAGCAATCTTCTCAAACAAACCTATACCCGCGTACAATATTGAAATTATGTTAGAAGCAGATGACGTCAGCAAATTGACTTTTTCTAAGGACATACTTAGACGTTATTGGGGACAAAAATTATAGTCTAGTAAAAATTAGATTTGTGACAACATAAAAGACAACTAAATATAATGTTATTTAAATGAATGTACTGGTGTTTTGAAATACATTTGACACAATTTCATAATGATATTATAAAAGCTAATTTTGTTACCTTTACATGCTCAAACAGCTGAACCGATCGTTATGAAAATTAGTATAAAGATAGCTTTGGACCTGGAGACGGACATAAGCTACTTATCATCATCATAATCATCACCGTTTTTCATAACTACGTGGGTGAAACCGCGGAACGCAGCTAATCTATAAATCGGGGGTTATAATTGTTGATCTATAATTTTTAGTTATTTTCCTATCATAATTTCAAAGAATCCCCCCAGTTGCAAATACTGTGATCTGCTCCATACAAACGGATTTATTTTTACTAGACTAATAAGCCGTCACCGATAACCCAGTTCCCATTTACCGCCGCCCTGTCTGTTAGTTATATTTATGTTTTGTAAAACCGGGACAGGCTGGGGCGCTCCTCTGGATCTTATTTCGTGCAGGGAAGGACGGGTCGATGACGCACCCTGTAGGTTCGGTTTCAAGCGCAAAGTTGGTTGCTTGGCGTTTAGTTGAAGTGGCTCTTAGAATGTTTGACGACTTTAAATATGGAATGGATATTGTTATAAGAAGGTTGTGTGGGGGTTAAAGTGGATTTGGAAGTGAGAAAATTATTTTCTATACTTACTAGTATATTTCCTCAACTGCTGTCGACTTTTTCTGTTTGAAAGGCTTGCCCTTGACCGCCAATCCGCCTGATGACGACGTCACGAGTTTACGATGGCGCGCGCTTGCCTAAAAGAAATCTATTTATTAACAATTTGAAGACATCAAGCTATATATAGAAAATACCCACTCAGTCAAAGTATTCCACAGCTTAGAGCTTCGTACCATAAAAGTGAAACCAAAGCACTCCGTTCGAGTTTTTGGAATATCTATTATGAAAAATTTGTACTAATAAGTCATTGCATTTTACATATATATTTGTGTAGTAATAGTTTACATGCATATAACGTTAGTGTGTGCACCGACACACACAACTAAACGCCACGCGCAATCCTGCCTTACTTCTTATATGACCGACATTATTTGTCCCCAGAGCAGAATAATAGTATTTTACCACTAGCTGCGCTCAGCGGTTTCACCCGCTTGGTGATTGATTATGTTGTTATAATTTAATGTATCCCACAGGAACTGTCAGAATTTTCGGGATAAAAAGAATACCAGATCCTTCTACATAGTATAAGTAGTAATCCTGCCTTTCTTCCAAATACGTCCAGTAGTTTCGCTGTCATCGGACACACCGTACAGACATACAGACAGTTTTTTTTTAATTGCTGTATCGATAGTAATGCATCCTCCAATCACAATTTTTCAAAAATATTTAATGTACAGATTTTGACCCGTTACAGTTGTATTATATGTATAGATATAGATTATATGTAACAACAAACGGGACTTACAATTTGTATTGCTCGTTGCGGTCAGGAGCTATCACAGCAGAGCAGACACGCTAGGTGCCTATATCCGCCCACGAGGCTATAACCGCCCCGCAAGTGATCCAAATTAGGCTACATTACCCGAATCTACATTACCTAGCCTAATTGATTTGGATGGAATATAGAGTGATTTTGGGTAAGAAGATTAGGTTATCTGCAGATAGATTATATATACGATTCGTTATGAAATAGTGTTGCCCCGCAGTTTCACAAGGTGGGGTGACTAAAATAAGTGACAGTGATGATAATGTAAGTTCGTATAGACTGAGTGGCCAGCCCTAGTGTCAGAGTTATTAAGCCGCCGAAAGGCCTCAAAATAATCTAAAAACAATTCTTATATTCGCCCACGAAGACTATAAGTGCCCGCAAGTAGTCCGTATTAGGCTATATTATCCGCAGTTTAGATAATTGATTTGGATACAACATAAAGTGATTTTGTGGAATAAGGTTAGTTGTATATCTTTAGATAGATATTAATATTGGTTATTTAATTTTGTGTCTAAATTGGAGAATTTCGTCTTTTTAGCCGACTGCGAAAAAGAGGATTATGTTTTTGTACGAATATAATAACAAAGAACGACGGACATGCTTTGAGAGGTCATTGTACTTATCTATTATCTTAATGAACAGATTTTTACTATGGCATACGAACCTTAATATAGCGCAAATTATATTTTATGGCGGGGAGTAATTTCATCACCATATATCACCAGGGGGAGGGGGATTAAAACGTTGCCAAAAAACATAACGTGATTAATGGACGACCCCCCAACCAACATCTAACCGTTCAACCGACTACCAAACGGATTTGCCAAGACAGTTCTCTTTTCAAACAGACTAAATAAAATCTGAGTGTGTTTAATCTTGAGTAAATCTATTTTATCGTCATCGTAGACCAAAACGTCGGGTCTATTAATATCGGGCTAATTGGCAGTCACAAAAAGTATAATATACCCTTTCGTCAATTGACTTGAATTTCAACATTTAGCTTCACAGAATTTTTCACCAATATTTTCGAAAAACCTATACTCTTAACCCTCAAACTTACTTTCTACTCAAAGGAACGGATAGCGGATATCTCACGGTACAATATAGTAAAATGAAACACGGTACAATGAAACCTCTTTTGCACATCAAACGAGCGGCATTACCTAGTATTCAAATCCCGACTCGCTTTGCACCACCTATCACTGTATCTGGCTTTAGAAGACTTTAGATATAGTATAGGGGTAATGTTCATTATAGTTACGAGTATGTCAATTAATTATTTATAATTCAAAATAACTAATGTCTGCGAGGTAAATCTCGCTCGCTAGTAGTTCATATATATATATATATATATATTTATACTTTTTACGTTCTACGATTGACCATCAACTCGCCTGATGTTAAGCGACGGTGTGGCCGAGGATGGAGCTCGTCGATCTAGAAGATATCTATTCACTCTAGCCTTGAAAATTCCAAGACTGTTGGTGTCAGGAAACAGAGATGGAGGCAAAGAATTATATTCTTGTGCAGTACGCAACAAGAATGTGGATCGATATCGCTGAGTACGGATTTTAGACATTAAACGAGAAATGATGGGTAATTCGACGACTTTCTGCTAGTCCTGTGGTGAAATGGGGAGAATTGAATTAGGTCGTGAAGCTCTTGCGCACATTTCCCGAAATGAATCCTGTAGAAAATAGACAAACATGCTACTTTACATATATATATATAAATTCTTGGAATTTAGAATTTTCTCAACAGATTTGCGACTCTCTAAGCGACTGACATAAAGGAATAGGAAAATCTGTAATTTAATAATTTTATACGTTTTGTATATAATGTATGTAATCAATCCCTTAATCAAAAAGAAAATTTACATTCCGTTCGTATCATATTACTTATTTTATACCGAAAATTATTCAAACGGCGACAAAAAACAGTTTTGTTTTTGTAAATTTTCTCAAAAAATATCAATACGGAATCCGCAACTACATATAACAATTACTGCTAGTAGACAAAGAATTTGCTACAGTAACAAGCATAAAATGAAATGAGACAAAAATGGTCGCTTACTTTTTTCGCTTTAGCTAATATTCATTCAAAGTATTGGGTAATTTTAGTTTCTGTTTTCGGCAAGATTTGTAATTTCTGTTATTTCTTTTCTCTTTATCTTAGTCACTTCAGCAAAGCACATTACCGCAGCATTTCTATATTTATCGCACGTTGAAATTCATTCGAAATTCACTGATACGTATCAAAATATAATTAATTATGTATATAATTAATCGTCTGTCGCATGCCAGAAGAATTATGGGCAAAATCCACCACAGACTGGATCCCACACGTAAAACGGCCGCAAGGCCGGCCTAGAAAGAGGTGGAGAGATGAGCTCGATACTTTCAATAAAAATTGGTCTACAATAGCATCCGATAGACAAATATGGAAAGAGCAGCAATGGGAAGATGTGGGCTAATATAATAATAATAACGTAATATGTTTTGTAATAAAAACCATTAATTATCACTAATCGTTTTAAACACATGAAAACAAAGAAAAAAATATATAAATAGCGGTTAACATGTTTTCACTCGTAATAAAACACACGGATGTCTCCCAAAGTATCGGATAGTAAAGCTAGATATTCCCAGAACGCCTTTAAGTGATTGCTAGTTCATCCTCCTGCCTGTTTGTTGCTGTCAGGAGAAATAAAATACTATATAGTATTCAAGCTTCCATTTAAATATAGCCTCACCTCGATATACACATGCAAGAAGGCAAAAAGATTGGCTGAAAGGGCAAAGTAAATCGTAAAAAAAAACTATATTTATGCCTACATTTGTGACCAGTGCAGGTCGAATTTGTCCATACAGTACGGCAAAAGCATCATACGATACGCATGTTTTATGTATTTATTTTATTTATGCACATACACACATGTACATTGGTGCTTATTTCTAAACCACAATTAAATTAAACATATATGTACCCCGTTGATTGGAGGTAGCAAATAATTAAATAAATATTTGTGGACATTTCACACAACACCATCTAGCCCAAACTAAGCAAAGCTTGTACTATATGGCTAATAGAATACATATAGGTATACTTTTTTTGTTCATATATACATATGATACATAGAAACACCCAGACACAGAACAAACATCTATGCTCATCACACAAATGTTTGCCCTGGGTGGGGATCGAACCCACGACCTACAGATCAGCAGGTAGACATGCTACCAACTGAGCCACAAGGCCAGTCAGAATGTCGCAACACAAAACCGCTAAAATTCCAAAACTGACCAAAACCACTGATGGTAGTTTTAACGCAACATTTTGTACATGCTTGATGATAATGTGTCCAGAATTATAAGATGTTGCGCAACATGCGGTCACTTGAACATGGGCAGTTGGGCAAGTTGGGACTGACATTAGTGGACCAAGCGGGAGATAAAAATAAGTATAATAAGCAAGTATATGTAGCGACTGGACTAAGGGAGCCTTAACCGATAAAAATGGAAAGAGGGAAGAGAGGCCTTTGCCCTGCAGTGCAACAGTAATGGCTGAGACAAAAATTAGTAAAAAGCAAGTTGTAATATTATTATATTCGTTCTTGATACGTACTACACAGGAATTCTTTGCCGCCAGTGGCGTAGACGTTCACAAGTCACCGATATAGCACAGAGGATTAGAAAGTTGAAGTGGCAGTGGGCAGGGCACATAGCACGTAGAACTGATGGCCGATGGGGCCAAAAGGTTCTCGAGTTAAGACCACGGTCCGGCAAGCGCAGTGTAGGAAGACCAGCCACGAAATGGGCAGATGACCTCATACAAGTTGCGGGAAGACGCTGGATGCAAGCCGCTTGCAAGGCCTATGTCCAGCAGTGGACTTCTTATGGCTGAGATGATGATGATGATGAGTGGCATAGCTAGGCGTGGGCGAAGTGGGCCCTCGCCCACAGCCACGCATTTAAAGAGACCTCGCGAAAATGCGATGTCATAGACTTTCAATCAAAAAGCTTAAAATTACTTTTGTACAAAATTAAGTCACTCAAGTTAGAAAAAAAAACCTGTTTTTTTCTAATCTATATGCTTTTCAATATTCTCCCGTGCATATATTTTTTCACTATCATGTTAGTAGATAGGTATGTCGTGACGAAGTACGTTTGGTAAAGTAGATTTATTGAGTAGATTTTGAGAACGAATGAAAAGGGACCTCGCTGATGCGACTTCGCCCACGTCTATGTACCTATTATTCACGCTACGCCACTGTTTGTCGCCATCTCTGTTTCCTAAGAACTACTATCTTGGAATTTTCAAGACTAGAGTGAATAGATATCTTCTAGATCGGGGAGCCCCATTCTCGGCCACACCGTCGCTCGTACACCTAACTTGCTAAAAAAAATGCTTTTGTATTGGTAATGCGTCACAGTAACGTACACGTTATTGTGAATATAACATGGGAATGTACAAGCCATATATATGTATATATGCATATTTACGTAACTTACTATTCTCATTCCCTTAAAAAGCTTTTACTGTTGTTTACCGACAACACAAACATGCACGAGAGTGATTGTAATACAAACATTCCTTACAGATAGGTATTATTATCATATTGTGGAATATAATGAAAATGTAGTGTCTGTCTGTCCATTCCATTTTCACTTGGAATGCTCAAAACAAATACTCGTATCAATTTACTCGATAAGTTTTTTAAAACTTTACTACATTGTGTAATACACCTGGGCGACCGAGCTCTACTCGGATTTTTTATGACTTTAAATACGAGCAAACCCACTAAAAATTAAACCTAGCCAAATCGATTTATCGTCCCCCTAATCTACCTATAAGGGAGGGGAGGAGAGGGGGGGATGTCATTGATTGTACTGGTTGTTATACTCGTAAACTACTTTTACTTTAGGCACAACTCAAAATTTGCGAACAAATCACTTACCAATTACCATGAGTCAAGTTATATATATTTAATATAAAAAAAACTTTCATACATTATATACCGAACTATTTCTCCTCTTTTGAAGTCGGTTAATAAAGCAGCGTGCGATAACGTGATACGAGTAATATTATCAAAGAATGCGGCTTTATCGTATTGATCCTATGCCATAAAGATAGGAAATATTTAGGCACTTTTTACCCGACGGCTATAGATGTTTTTCGAATGTATGTATGTTTGTATGTATGTGGTATGTATGTATGTTTCTATATGAGCGCTTACAGTCTACACTGCTTGTCTGATTTTGACTTGGACCTGACCAATAGGAATATGCATGTTTTTTAACACTCTTTTATTAGTTTCACCTGTATGCATGTTTGGTTGTTTGTAACAGACTCCTTTGGACTTGATTTTGACCCACTTCAAACGGTCAAATTTCATTCAAACTTTGTAGACTTATCGAGGACCGACCGATGTTTATTTTTTTTAGTTATTTAAACTGTAATTATTTTATTTGGTCTTAAAAATCTAACCACAAATACACACATACCAAATCAAAATTAAAATATCTTTAAAAATAAGAAAGTTACAACCATTTCGACTTCAGTGAGGTTTCTCTTCCAAAAACAAGAAACTAATTCATCCATAGTCTATATGCAAAAGAAAACATGAGTTACTCAAACCCACCATTTTGAATACTCAACTAAATAATAACACAGTCATTACGGATCCAAAGAGCTCGTCATACGAATTGCAAATTGCACTTCGAACCATGAATTGCAATTTAAAATGGCAAATTACGCTTTGAACGATTGGAAATATACACGACTTCGTGTGAATCACGACACTCGTGCAACAAATGAATTAATGTAAGGGCCAATACAAAGAAATCTATGAAACGCGATGTAATGAAATAATTGACTGGCCTTGTGGCTCAGTTGGTAGTATGTCTACCTGCTGAACTGTTAGGTCGTGGGTTCGATCCCCACCCAGGGCAAACATTTGTGTGATGAGCATGGATGTTTGTTCTGTGTCTGGGTGTTTCTATGTATCATATGTATATATTTACAACAACAAAAAGTATATATGTATTCTATCAGCTATCTAGTTCCATAGTACAAGCTTTGCTTAGTTTGCGCTAGATGGTGTTGTGTGAAATGTCCACAAATATTTATTTATTTTATTTATTTATTTGGTAGATTCAAATTTGAATAACTGAATTAAAAAAAAACTGGCAACATTTTATCGTAAAATTTCTCAAACGCGTAACATTCTTGCGTGCAATAAGGTGCATAGACTAATTCCGTAGACTAACTCTCCTACCATAGGACAAACTGAAAGTTGGCCCACTACCGCCGTGCTAAAAAATCGTGTACAACCATTTCAGCCCATAATTTTTTCTAAGATTTTCGCGATGTGTAAAATTTACGCGATAAATCCGTTAAAATATGTTTCATTTCAATTTATTTCAGTCCACATTCTTAATGCATACTGCATAGGAGTGGTAGAGTCCTTGGAGACTTCTCTGTTTCCTGAGAACTACAATCTTATAATTTTCAAGGCTAGAGTGAATAGATATCTTCTAGACCGACGAGCTCCATCCTCGGCCACATCATAGCGTACAATCAGGCGAGTTGGTGGTCAAACGTAGATTTAGTCAATTTTACTGTACTACCATAATGTAATTATTACTTTTCCCTTTATTGTGTTTTATAAACCAAACTACTGAACCGGTTTATATCCGAAAGTACATCCTTTGAAATAAAATAAAAAATATCAAGATCATTTTATAAATGACGATGTAACGAAACAGAAAAAACATAACCCTCCTTCTTACGCAGTCGGGTAAAAATATAACCGAATGTATAACCACCGCCTTTTTTGAAGTCGGTTTAAAATAGACAATAATATCTTTCTTATTATTTATCTGTGTGTAGAGACGAGTCAACAATTACTTTTTAATAATTTAACAATTGCTAACACTTGCCAGAGTCTGTATGGATAAAGGACTTTTGCGGCAAAAAAATGGAAACTAACGTTTCGATTTAACAAAATAATGAAATAAGGACAGTAGCGCCCTCTATGCCGCATCTTCTGTAAGTGAACAGACTAACAGAATTATTTTAGCCAAATAGCAGTTATCTAAAATAGTTTTCCTCTTGACTCATCTTCTTGATATTTTTATCTCATGCTATAGAATTTTGATAAGCATCAGAAAGCAAATTTCGACAGACGATTCAACCGGCCCATTAGCTCAGTTGGTTAGAGCGTCGTGCTAATAACGCGAAGGTCGCGGGTTCGATCCCCTCATGGGCCACAATGTCTTTTTGCATTTATTTCAATTAAAATTATTGTTTTGAAATACTTATGTTAGATAATACGGCGTTGCCGAAAAACGTTATTTTACGTATTGTCTCAAATTCTCTGTCTTCTTTCCGCAAGTGTCATTACGCGTCAGCGAGAAGTTGACGAAATATGTTGAGTATTGTTCAAATCTTAGTTACGTTTTTTGGTAAACCCCATATTCCTCAAAAATTATCAGGCTTATTTAAAAGACTTGAATGTTGAACTTGTATTTGTTGAATTTGCATTTGGTATTTTGTACAGCTCTACGTTTGACCACCACTCGCCTGATAGAAAGCGATACGATTGGTAGAAATTTTGATAACGCCAAACATAATTAAGTTTTCATATTTTTTCACTATAATTTAATGAAGAAACTTACTTAGTTTAGGCACTTATTTTGCTTTTTATTCTGTCAGCGTTTATCTTAAACAGTAGAGTTCTAAGTAACATTTTCCCCTATGTTTATTCAGTTTTCTAAACAAATATTATCAATTTCAAGAATCACAATAAACATTCTGACAAATATATTATCTAATATCTCTGTCAACTTGTCGTAGATAGAAAATTAAATTAGATCTAATAGGATTGCTTAGTCTGTAAAGTATTTAATGAAAATTTAAGATTAAAATTTAAACTTTGACTTTTTTGTGGATTTTTTTCTTTTTTAAGTTAGGTTAGACATATTACCATAGTTCACTTCATTTAAATAAGAAAATTGAAGAAAATAGTTTTTGTGATAACTATTTTTGAAGATTTCTTTTTATTAATTCAAAATAAGCCTAAAATAAGTAGATAGCTCAATAACACGTTTTTAAATTCTGTAATTAATTAGTCAGAATCTATGTAAATATAGCGAAAATTTAAAATCATTATTTTGAGATTTTACTTAAAATGTTTTAGATTAGGATATGTTTTACATTTAAATGTAAAATAAGTGAGCGTTATGTATAAAGCTCATATTTTACCAGACTTCTAAATAGGGGATTTGTGTTCGTTTAAGTATTGTCAACCGACGATAAAACGGAGGAGGTCTGGACCAGAGATGGACAGATGACCTCATAGATAAGGCAAGAAGAAGCTGAATGCAAGCCGCTTCTATCAGGTCTTTTTGTAAATCCATGAGGGAGGTCTATGTTAAGAAGTGGACTTCTTGTGGGTGATGATTACTACTAAACTTAACCCTTAAGTTTCCGGCAGTCTAGTCGGGAGACCGTTTGATTTGCGATCCGCAGGTCCTGAGTTCGAATCCCGCTCCACGCACCTTTGTCTTTTCGGAGTTGCGTATTTTTGATTGGCGCCAACTACAAAGCGGTGAAGGAAAACATCGTGACCTACATGTCTGAGAGTTCTCAATGATCTTGAAGATGTGTGAAGTCTACCAACCCGCACTTGGCGACCGTGGTAGAATGGCCTTACCCTTCTCATAATGAGAAGATGGCCCGCGCCCAGCAGTGGGACAGTTTGTACAAAAAGGGATGAAAAAAAAAAAAAACGTGTGGCACTCGGAGACTGCCGCGGTAAAGCTATTGCATAATAGCTTTACGCGCGGTGTGTTAGGTTATTTTCGTTACGGAATTTCTGGATTTGGTCTCCACGCTCAAGGCCCGCGATAGCAGCTATGCAATAGCTTAAAAAAAAACCTTACCCTCTTTTTTGTAATCGTTCCCCAGTCGTTCTAATTCCGATTTCCTAGGGTTTCGTTGAAATGAACACTCGATACGTTAAAGGTTACGCGATGATACTGTCTTCTAAGGCTTACTAACAAAGCGGATTTGGAGCTTAAATAAGCTTACTAAGCGGTTCTTACTTACTTGCTTAGTGAAATGTGAACGCATTGCTAGGTATTCTTATTAAATTGCTATTAATTGTTTACCAATTTAGTTTTTAATCGCCGACGCAAAAACGACGGGGTGTTATAAGTTTGACGTGTGTGTGTGTGTCTGTCTGTGGCATCGTAGCTCCCGAACGGATGAACCGATTTTGATTTTGTTTATTTGTTTTTTGTTTGAAATGTGAATTAGTTAGTTGTTAGATAGATAGATAGATAAACTCTTTATTGTTCACACCTTAACTAAAACACAAATTACATAGTGAAAAGGGCTTAAATGCTAGTGAAACAACAGGCGGCCTTATCGCTAATAGCGATCTCTTCCAGGCAACCTTGGGATGGAAAAGATGTGTTGTTCTTAGCTATGATTCATCAAAATCGGTTTAGCCATTTTTTTTTGTCGGGGGTTTTTGAGTTTTTTAAACTTATACTTGTATTATTGTTTTTTGTTGATTATTTAAATTATACTCTAAAGCCGTTGCATATGTATTTTAAGAAAATTATAGTTAAAAAACTGAAAAAAAAAACAAATACGCGATTTATTTACTTGGGATGACCTATTTTTCTAGTTTTTTTTTTTTTTGTAAAAACCAAAGTAGTAAACCGACTTTGATAAAAAATATATGGGACCATCTCTGAAGTCAAACAAAAAGTAATCATCAAAATCAATTCGTAATTGGCGAAGTAATCGCTGAACAAATATTCAAAAAAACTAATTGAGAACCTCCTCATTTTTGGAAGTCAGTTAATAATTAAATGAAATGGCCTTACTTAAAAATTAAATAATTAAGGAATTAATATAATAATTTATAAATTTAGTTTTTTTTTTCTTTAATATATGCTTTCTTCTGAGATGTGTTATTATGCGAGATATGGTGAGTTGAGTTGACGGTCAAGCGCAAGCCTAATTTCGAAAAAAAAATATATAGCCCGAAAAATATTGTGTAGAAATGATTAACCATGTAGTAATAGAATATATAAAACTTTCAATAAAATATATTTAATTTATTTAAAACTCTGAAAACATTTAAGTCGTAAGTACAAAGGTCATTGACCTTTTTGAAAAGTAGTATTAAATTTAACATATGCGTGGCTCGACACAGTTTTTGCCACGTATTTCCCACAACAGCAACATTAAAACAAACAGATAAAAATATAAATTTTCCTTATGCACCTTGAGGAACCCTTATTAGTTGGTTTTTATGCGTTACGGAACCCTAAAAACTGGCTTAACATGGCTCAAGCTATCTACATCGTTACAGATATAAAGTATTCGTAATTAATTCAGTGCGCAATAAGGGTACAATGAGAAATAGCACCTACCCTCATTTGTTACCGGAGGGTAACTTAATGTACCTTGCGTAATCAGCCCCCTAGTTTACAAGTGGTGAATTACAACTACTCGTTTGAGAGCCAGTTCGCAATCCAGACTATATGTGAATGCTATTTTAATAGAATTGTTTACTGGCTTGAAATAATTCTTTATCCGTTAAAATGAAAAAAAAAAAAAAAAATCTAAGCGTCGAGTTTTTTTTTGTCTATGCTAAACGTTATCCAATTTCAATCGTAGGTGTCTGAAGGCATCACTAAACTAATTAGAATTTTTAAAATTTTAATTTTGACGTGGTAACGTCTTATAAATCGATGAACGCCTGCTGCACGCACGAAAAAGCATGACTCATTGTCACGTTCCGCCTGAGCCGAGCGTGCAAGCTAGAGCGCGGAACAAGCGATAGAGAGGCACGATCGGCCTAAGCGTTCGGCTTGTGACGCATCTATCATGACGTTATCGTGTAAAATTATCGTCCGTAAACCGACTTTACAGACAACCATTTTTTTAAAATTAGTATTTAGAGTTTAAAAAAATTTTAACGGATTTAACTCGTATATTTTAGATAATTTTATGACTATGTCTCGAACACTGCAGCGTCCGAGGTCACAGGTGAGACTAGGCGACAGTTGCATTTTATGTGATGAAAGTATTAATTATCATCTTTGATTACAACCACCTATTACTTAATAATAGTTAAAAAAAATATAATAATTGACTGGTGCCTTTAGAGTGCCCCTATATGTCTATTTCTAAATTTCATTCGAATCCATTTATCCCCTAGTATAAAGGAGTAACAAACATACTGACAAACTGGGGCCCAATTCAGTTATTCAAGACCGCTCTATAGCTGAACAATATGTGGAGCGTTTCCCGTCGGCCGCCATAGTTTTTTTGATTCAGTCACTTTTATGTCATACAATTGACACATTTGATGAAACGTAACACGTCCTTCGCTCGTTACTAAATTAAAAAAAAAAGCAGCCGACAGGAAATACTTCGCAAAAGGTTCAGTTACGGATCGGTTTTGAATAACTGAATTGGCCTCCTGAAAACGTTCGTATTTATTACAAGATTTTGTTTAGTTTCACCAGTTCCGGTGTCTCACTGTCTTTAGTAAAATCTTGCAAGTTAAAGGAGAGGTCAAAAAATGTATGGAAACTGGCACTAAATATAATTAAAAGACATACGCAAAATTATACTTTGACGTGAACAAAAAACACATTATTCTAAACGTACAGCAGACATAAATAAAAACACTGAACATGCCTCCATTTTTTTTATTAAGTTTGAATAATAGGTATTACAAATATACCATAATAAATAACCACTAGCTTTTCTTTTCTTTTTCTACAATAATAATTTAACACCTTATTTGATAATTTTTAAAGGAAGTTATTAAAAATATTTTAATATATAATAATAACCTTAGTTATATATCATTTTGCGTTGAAATTCTTCTGAATATAGTACCATTATTGACCTCTCCTTTAACTCACTTCACTGTTTCCGGTTTAAATCAGATGATAATGCAATATTATTATACATAGAGCTGATCTGATGATGGAACCGAGATGTAGAAACTAGAACTATCTGATACTCGTAATTCAAAGGTAGACTTTGTGCTCATTTTTTAGTCACCGTAAGTACTTTCAATGCATACACAAAAGCTTGTGACTATTTTTTTTTAGATTTTGTAATATTTGTGAGATTTGGCTAATTTCAGCCTCGGTTCCGAAATATCTGGTATAACATCTGTAGTGTGATTTCTGCATGAAGCTACACATTTATTTATTTACACATTTACTCTCACTGCTGCCGGCGATCCTGAAATGCTACAAAGCGCTTACCCTTTGTATTCGCAACCCTTGAAGAGGGTTTTTGCGATATAAAAATACCGACAAAGAGTTTTTAGAATTAGGTACGTACGCTTACACGCGCGCTTGAAGATGCCCAGTTGTTCTAAATTTCGAGACAGTGACTTAGATTTCACGAGTCTTGTATTTTACGCACACACATGCATAAGTTTCACACACGTGTCGTGTGCTTTGCTATAGTAAGCTTACACGCACTTTTGAAATAGGTTTTTCTGTAGTTTATGAAGTATTTAGCTGTGATTCGCAGATTTGGTGTGATAATGAAAATTGGCAATGTTTATTTTGTTTATTTATAAAGTTCACCTACACTGTGTACATGTATACATTGACAATAAAAATTCATACAAATAAAATACAGCTTAATGTCACAATAATAATAATAATAATGGGTAATAACATGTAGCCTGTCCTTTTCTAGAGTTAGGTTTGTTTGTCTAAATGCCAAATTTCATTATGATTTGTTTAGTTTTTTGTGAAAATTTAACAAACAAACAGAGTTACATACTTCCGCATTTATAGTATTACTTAAAAGTTATGAAAGTTTTATTAGTTTCATTTGATATGAAGGTTCCAAACTTAATAGGGATAATTAAGAATGCTTTAGACGTACATTTCGAAACATTGATTTTAGTCTTGGGCAGTCGCATAACAATACAAGAAATAGATCTATTGTAAAAAAAAAACGCATTTAATGAATACATATTTCAGTAGATGATTTTCGTCAATGAAAGTCACTGTTGGCTTCGTATACATTGCCTTTGGGCAACATTAAAATCTATTAGCAATGCGTGGATATCTAAAAAGGGCTGAATTCTCATCGGACCCGAAATTGTTGTTGAAAAAGTTAAAAAATACACACGTGTAATGTTTTTTAACTTTATGGCAGCTTCGTGTAATTACTTGCTATGGTACAGGTGTTATTTTTTTTATTCGAAATAGATTTTTTACTTGGAATAGGTCTACGTTCGATCACCAAATTCCCTGATGGTAAACAAAAAGCGATTGTATGACCAGTGACATAGCGATGCGATTTGCTTCCACCTTCCTAATGTGAACCGCTCGGGAATGGAACGCCTTACCAAAACGTCAAAACCTTACGGCCTTGTTTCCAAACAAGTACATACTTAATTAAATAATCTTTTTTCTAAGTTAAACGGTTTTACTGAAAAAAAAGATAATGATGTAGGTAATGTATTTACTGTATTTTACTAGAAAAGCCCTTTCATTTGATACCCATATTGTGGGGGTTGTGTTAAAATATATGAAATCCGCCATTTTGTGGCGGCAGCCATCTTGGATTTACAATAATACAGAATATACTAAATTGTATTGTCATCAGGACTAAAGGTGTATACCAAATTTCAGATCGATCCGCCAACTGCAAGGGGGTAAAATTTCAATTACTAAATTTGACCCAAACAAACAAATAAACAAACGGGTCAAGCTAAAGAAAACCGTTTAAAAACTAACCCGGATATCTTCAAGTCTAGAGTGAATAAGTATCTTCTAGGTCGTAATTTTTTAAATTATATTTCTGTGAATGCATTGTCAAAGAAAAAAGAAAAATATAAAATTGACCAGAAATGATACTAATTATTTCCTGAAAAATTCATTTCAAAAGGAAAATATCATAAATTTAAATAGGAAAGCTCGGAAAATTTTCTATAAATAAATTTGCGTACCCTGTACTTACTCGTACTTACAGAGTTCCTGGAAAAAAAAATACTAAGCCCCTTTACTTGGAAAAAATAATTAATTTCATGCCATATTATTAGAATTGTCAATAAATATAGAGGAGTAATTGCTTAATTACTTAATAGGTAGGTAGAATATTTTTACTGCGAATGAGTGGTCATTTCAAGAAACAATATTTAAAAAATTCAAAAACCCCGACATAACAAAACGGCTGTACCGATTTTGATGAAACGTAGCAAGAACACTCTCGATAATATCCTTTTTTAAACAGAAAAAAACTAGATCAAAATTCGTGTGAGAGCTACGATGCACAGAGAGACACACAGATACACACGTGAAACTTATACGAATAACACCCCTCATTTTGGGTCGGGAGTTAAAAACAAAACACTCCAGCTTCACTTCACTTTTAGACCAGTTTTATTAGTCTAGTAAAAATAAATTAGTTTGTATGGAGCAGATCACAATATTTGCAACTGGGCGGATTCTTTGAAATTATGATAGGAAAATAACTAAAATTTTTAGATATACAATAATCCCCGATTTATAGACTAGCTGCATTCCGCGGTTTCACTCGCGTAGTTATGAAAAACGGTGATGATTATGATGATGATAAGTAGCTTATGTCCGTCTCCAGATCCAAAGCTATCTCTATACTTATTTTCATAACGATCGGTTCAGCCGTTTGAGCGTGTAAAGGTAATAAAATTAGCTTTTATAATATTATTATGAAATTGTGTCAAATGTATTTCAAAACACCGGTACATTCATTTAAATAACAATATATTTAGTTGTCTTTAATGTTGTCACAAATCTTATTTTTACTAGACTATATTTTTCTAACTTTTTACTTTCTTCTTTAGACAAAGTAAAAGATTCTGTAAAGTAAATCTGCTAAAGGAATGAACTGATGAACCGAGCGTGTGACAGACGCTCGGTTATTTCGACGTTTATAGCTTCAAGATATAATATAAGGTTTATTAGTAAATTTTACACGTTTATTAGTCGTAAAGTAATAAATATGTTATATGTTGGACCTACGTGTCGACGTGGGATGTGGCCAGTGGCGGAAGTGGCCAACGGTAGGTAGTCTTTAACTATAACTTTTTTTTCTTATAATTTAGGAAATAGTTAGTTATTAGGAAATAGTTATAATTGGTTCCTATTTTTATGATGCGCGTGCGCAAAGTTTCACATGTATACAGCACTAGCTGCGCCCCGTGGTGTCACCCGCATAGTAATGAAATATAGCCTATGTCCTTGTCTGACTGGCCTCACAGCTCATTTGGTAATATGTCTGTCTGGTAAGCCGTATGTCGTGGTATCGAATCCCAACCAAGACAAAATGTTTGTGTGATGAGCATGGAGATTTTTTTTTGTGTCATGGCGTATCTGTGTATCACATGAATGTATTTAAAAAATATATATATTAAGTATACTATCAGCCATCTAGTTCCCCTAAGTCCAAGCTTTGCTTAGTTTGGGCTAGATGGTGTTGTGAGAATTGTCCACCAATATTTATTTTATTTATTTTCTAGGTCCTAAAAAATATATGTGCCAAATTTCATAACGATTGGTTCAGCCTATGAAAGGTAACAGAGAGACAGACAGGCAGACTGGACAGATGTCACGTTGTCTGTAATAGACCCACTTCCCGGTTTCCGATTGAGCTCAAATTTTGCTTGCATAAGTTTGTGACTGAGTATTTAAAAATATAGTACTTTGCGTTTCTGCTCATTTATGAATTGAACTATTGATCGAATATGTATCCGGTACTTTGCGAATTTATAATATTACGGTCGTTTGCGTTTCTGGCCATTTACTAACTAAAAATATGGTCATTCGCGTATCTGGTTATTTGCGATTCTAGTACAATGCGTCGAAACGATTAAATCGGATGGCAATGCAATATTAATATGATATGGTTTTGATAAGTAAGTAAGTTCATATAGATTGAGTGGCCAGCCCTAGTGTCAGAGTTATTAAGCCGCCGATAGGCCTCTGACCTGGCTTCACGATTACTGTTTTTAAGAACAAAACCGGGACCTACAATTTAACGTGTCATCCGATCCACGGTAGCGCTTAGAAGAAATGCCACTCACGGTTCACACATCCGAAGTCTGACCTGTCCGTCCGTTGTTTGACATTGATGATCGTTCGATAACACCTAGTCAAGTTACGCCACTAGCGCTACATGGTTTTGATGATAGCTCCAGAATGTGGGGACTGGGATTTCCATATGCAAAGTGCTAGGCTCGAATCTTCCATAAACTTTTGTTAAACTCCTAAAAGAAAGAACTAAGCACTAATTCATAATCCCTACATTCTTATAACACTATCAAAAGCATATAAACGATACGTAAAAAGTAGTCTCAGCGAATATCGAAGTGTCGTTACCCGTAACATGATTTAGAACGAGTTTTGATGGCGTTCCGAACTTGTTCCAACTTCACCCGACTACGTAAAGTGGGTTTGATGGCGTATTTTTGTAGACTTGCTCTTGGTTAGTTTAAAAACTTTGCTAGCTGACTTACAAGCGATTTTAGGATATTTTATGTGTGTCGCTGTTAGATCGATGAATCTGTCCGTTAGTTGAATGACTAGGTGGAATAACGATCGACGATGGGCCTACTCATAAACATGGACGTTGTTTTACTAAATAAGTTTTCAGTGATAGAAAAGTACTAATTTACAACAAACAATTTTCTGATACGGAAAAGCAGTATTTAGGTTATCATCATAATCTCAGCCACAAGAAGTCCACTGCTGGACATTGGCCCCCATGGATTTCCAAAAAGATCGGTTGCAAGCGGCTTGCATCCAACCTCTTCCCGCCACTTGTATGAGGTTATCTGCCCATCTCGTGGCTGGTCTTCCTACGCTGCGCTTGCCGGTACGTGGTCTTCACTCGAGAACCTTTCGGCCCCATCGGCCACCAGTTGTATGTGCTATGTGCCCTGTTGTATGATATCTTCTGTCCACCTTGATTGATTTTATTATTATAAAAAATCATTCCAAGGGACGGCTGTTTCCAAGTGCCTAGGTTCAACCTATCAATTCGATAGATTGAATTGGTCTAGGCGTGTCATGCCGGCCAGCCTAGTCATTATAATTACTGGCGGATTTATTTATTTGACGTTATTTTCACATATGCATAACTTATCTACTTAAGAGTGATTTAATTTTACGATAGATTTGTATTTAAATTTTTACTTATTTTATACCTTTATTTTATTATGGTGAAGATTTGTCGAAAAACAAATCCTAATTTTTGGAGTTAATTATACGAGTACATTTCATCGCTATATCAAAGAACTCAGGCAAATGAATACTGTAAATATAGAGATAAAATCCCTCCCCAACTGTATTTAATTTAGGACGATCCCCTTTATTCCACCAATTAATATAATAATTTACACAGATTTATTAATATCTCGTTTTGTATTGTTTCAGGTAACGCTGCGTTTAATGGGGGGATGTTTTTAATTGGTGTTATTTATCGATGATTATAATACAATAGTCTTACAATGGTCTGCTGTGGACCGGTGTGAACCGGTTTCAGGGTTAGCAAATGCATTGATTACTAATGTCAAAAATACAATAAAAAAAGGACATCAAATGCTAAAAAAAATGAAAATCTGTAAATATCATAGATGTACTGTTTTTACGCAAAATTTGTTTTGAATCGAAATATCCGAAAATCTATGGAAACTAACGTGGTTTTCACACATTTTTAAATAAAAACTACGGGCCGAATACGGGGGCCGAATGCGGTTGAAACTATAGTCGGATATTTCGGCTTAAAACAGACGTGAGTGACCCGTAGTTTTTATTTAAAAATTCCGAAAATATCTTTGAAAAAGTTTCGAATAATCTTGAAAAAAGACTGCCGAATGCTGTTGAAATTCAGATATTTCGACTCAAAACAGACGTGAGTGATCCTTGTTTATTATAAAAAAAAAGGTAAGTAGATGATGGCACGTGAATAGAATTATGGTACGTACAACATATAATAAATAAAATATCGTACGATTCTAGCGCAACGCAAATAGGAAATAATCCTGGCAACCCTAAGCGGTATGTACGGAATGGTATAGAGCGGTATGCGAGGGGTTGCGTGCGATTTGTTTTTGTGTATTGAGGGTTGAAATTATTGGTCGTTGAAAACAAGGATTTCGGGGAATTAACGAGCTTAAAAAGAGAACACTTTTTAGCGTTCCTGTTTTGTTCTGAATAGGATTTCCATATTAGGTTATTTTAAACCGTGAATAGACCATTCCGTGTAGGCGGGACATTTATATGTTTATGTTTGTTGGTTTTGGTCTTGTATTTGGATCTTATCTATACTGCTGGAAATTTTATATTAAAAATAAGGATCACTTATTCCTGTTTGAATCGAAATTTTCGACTATAGTTTCAACCGCATATAGTCGTATTTTACGAAGCAGCAACGCACGGTCGGCGTCGTGCTTATCACGTTAGTTGCAACATGCTGACTAAGATGGTAAAAGTAATTGGTTTGAGTATTTATAAATTAAAAATTTTAAATGATTAGTTATCTTATCTTATCTTATAAATGGGGTCCGATTCTCGGATGCACTTCGAGCCATTAGGTCCTTTTGTGCTTGCCCCTTTCTTTATTCATTCGCAAACTATTAGTTAAATTGATCAGATAGAAAAAGACAAATATTTCAGCATCATAATTACCATTTTTTTCATCACCACACGAGTGAAACCACGGGCCACAGCTGCTCTCAAAAATTATAGGCATATTGATTTGTGAGCATAGTTCTTGTTTCATTTTCTAAATTCCACCAAAAGCAATCATATAAAACAATATTTTAATACTATTAGTAGTAGAATATCAAAGTTTTCCTTTATCTACGGTTTCAAAGCGTCCGATGTGGTAAGGCAACGGTAGGTATATCTACCAATATGTACTTGTATACTATACACTCTCCACGTTACTGCACTTTTTGCATGGCCATGTTTGAATTTTAACTTTTTTATGAAAAATAAATGAAGATCTACAGCCACGAACTGAATGAATGTTTTCATTCAGTTCGTTCATTCAGAAAGGGGCGAAAATGTATAATATCGCATATATTTTTGCGTTAGATCTTTATACAGACACAGAAATAAATGTCGTAGTTTATCATAAGCCTTTTAACCGACTTCCAAAACGAAGGAGTTTTTCATTTTCACTGTATCTTGTTTGTATGTTTGTTCAACGATTACTTCGCCAATTATAAATTGATTTTGATGATTTTTTCGTTTCGGTATTTTAGTTTTTATAACAAAATAACTGAAAAATATGTCATCCAAGTAAACTAATTGCGGATTTTGAAGTCAGTTTTTTAAACTATATTTGTTATTATGCACATAATTTATAGTTTTAAAAATAAAATTTGAAGCAGGTTAAAAAATTGCTGAACCCGAGGACCACTGATTTATAATTTTTTGGGCTTCCTTATGCGAAAAAATGCGGAAGTCTAGTAACTAAGTCTAGATGCGTTCTTTGTCTTTTTGCCTGTCTGTTCTAAGCTTTATAAGGTTGTAACTTATAATTAAGAATTGTAATTTCCCTAAATTATATTGTGTAATATTACGTCGACTTTATTGACAAATTATTATAATGAGAATTTTATTATGAAAACTAACGTGGTTGTTACACATTTTTACTTTAAACGAACGGATTACTCACATCTATTTTTGAGCCGAATACTCCGACTATAGTTTCAACCGCATACGGCTGTTTTTTTCAATAGGAGCAGCGCAGACGTCACTCCTGAAAGACATCTCGTGATAACGAGAAGTTAAAAATTCGGTTCATTCTTCATGGATTTCCAAAAAGACCGATTGTCGCGCGGCTTGCATCCAGCGTCTTTCCGCCACTTGTATGAGGTCATCTGTCCATCTCGTGGCTGGTCTTCCTACGCTGCGCTTGCCGGTGCGTGGTCTCCACTCGAGAATTTTTCAGACGCATATAAATAAACTGTCAAACTGAAAACCTTCTTTTGAAGTCGATTGATCAAATATGTACACCTATCCAACGATATATTAAACGTAGATTGGTTTTCCTCGGCTCTGCGTGGCAAGCCGAGGAAAACAAGTAAGGTAATCGCCCGACTCGTCTTTAGTTGCGACATGTCGAGCAACGCTTTAGACGCATGTCGTGACTTGTGAATAGTGACAATGCCATCTTGTAAGTTTATAAAGTGCAACACCAAGATATATTTATTAATTTATTTATATAAGGCCAAGATACTAAAGTAGTCTTATCCTCGAAAGTGCTGAGAACTGAGATTTGCCATGCTTTTACTTCATATTCAGTGGGTACAACCACTCTGTAGATAAAATCTCATTGGACCTATTTATATCCCGGATTATTGTCACTACAGGATATTTCCTGTTATTACCAAAATAATCTAAGAAATTGAATAAAGAAGGTATCGACCCTTTACACATATCCTGTTATCAACTCACACAAACACATTCCGTAGCTTCTTCGAAACGTAACCGATGCTCAAACATTACAGATATAGATACCAAAGTAAATACTTACGTTTTTTCTACGCGAATGAGTAAGGCTTTGTCAGAATTCTACCTGGCTGCCGTCTGTCGCAAACGTGAACCGACGCCGGTGTGATAAGCGAAATGGGTTAGGAACATTGCTGTAACAAGTTTAAAGAAAATAGTTGTGTTTATACGAAAGGGCATGACTTTATTGATTTAAAAATGGTTGTCTGTAAAGTCGGTTTATGCGATGCGTCACAAGCCGAACGCTTAAGCCGATCGTGCCTCTCTATCGCTCGTTCCGCGCTCTCGCTTGCACGCTCGGCTCAGGCGGAACGTGACAATGAGTCATGCTTTTTCGTGCGTGCAGCCGGCGTTCATCGATTTATAAGACGTTATCACGTCAAAACTGAAAAATCGACTTCAAAATATGCAATCCGTTTACTTAGATGATATTTTTTTAGGTATTTTATTATGACAACCAAAGCGCTGAACCGATTTTGATAAAGTTTATATGAGACTACTTCTGAGGCACTACCTACCAAACAAAAAAGTATCATCAAAAACAATTCATAATTGGCGGAGTAAGCGCGTAACATACAAACAAAAAATTCAAAAAATCGGCCAAGTGCGAGTCGGACTCGCGCACGAAGGGTTCCGTACTATCATCTTTAACAGAAAATCGTATAAAATAACGAGAAATCAACGAAATTCCAAGTAGTGAATCGCAAACTTATAGGTAGGTTTTCGATACACATCCAGGCAGCATGACGACCCTCGCGCGAATACGCGCGGCTATGGCTCGCTCCGTGATGTTACCTCCCCCGCTACCCGCGCGGCCGTTGCTTATCAACCGCCTCGCGCTCGCGCCACCACCACACCGCGGCGCGGCGCTCGCACCGCGTTTAGATGCACGGATTATTTTCATAGATTAGGTATTTATTGTTATTGTTAATATATTTCTAAATATTTACTTACAAATATTCAAGTTTCTACCTGTTAATTAAGATCGAGTAAAAATTGCTTAAAAATTACGTTTGTTGTATGGGAGCCCCCCTTTAATATTTACTTTATTGTTATTTAATTATTTATTTTGAAAGGTAATATACAAGTAAATATTCTGTGAAAATTTGAAGCGTCTACCTGTTACCGTTTTTAATATTGAGCAAAAAAATACGAAAAAAGCACGTTTATTGTATGGGGACCCCCCTTAATATTTTTTTTTTTTTTATTTTCAGTATTTGTTGTTATAGCGGCAACGGAAATACATCATTTGTGAAAATTTCAGCTTTCTAGCTATCACGGTTTATGAGATACAGCCTGGAGACAGACAGACAGACAGACAGACAGACAGACAGACAGACAGACAGACAGACAGACAGACAGACAGACAGACAGACAGACAGACAGACAGACAGACAGACAGACAGACAGACAGACAGCGAAGTCTTAGTAATAGGGTCCCGTTTTTACCCTTTGGGTACGGAACCCTAAAAAACACAGTCGAATTGAGAACCTCCTTCTTTTTGGAAATCAGTTAAAAATTAAGTCTTAACGCCTATAGCGGAATACGGAACCCTAAGAACTGAAGAACCAATTTTGTGCAAGCGCCCGAAGGATATAATATGGATTTATGGAAGGAAATGGAGACCTTTGCCCAGGAGTAAGACAATATAGGTTAATAAAAAAAAAAACACCGGAAGAAAATATATTTAGTACGTGTGTAAAGCTGGTCTAAACCTAATGTTAAAAAGTTATTGAAACTATGAGACCACCACTGAATATTTTGTCATTCTTTGTGTGATTGGAATTGTAAGCGACAAGGCTTCAGCTACTAGATTTTTTTAATCGGTTAACTTGTTAATTTTGAAATTGAAAAGAATACACAAATAGTTCCAGCCTACCTGTGACAGCAGCGCACGCGTCATTACCGGTCATTACTTTCAAGGCTAGAGTGAATAGATATCTTCTAGATCAACGAGCTCCATCCTCGGCCACACCGTCGCTTAACATCAGGCGAGTTGGTGGTCAATCGTAGATCTGTATAAAATATATCTTGTATAAGAAAAAACCGGTATTCTACCGGTTTTTGCCTGTTCAACTAACAATAAGTGAGCGCCAACCCTTAACCGACGGGATCACAAACAGTTCCAAAACAATTTCCAAAGAAAAGTTCCCGCCATTCCGAAATTCGGAATAATTCCGGAATGTTCAAAATGGCCGCTCCGAAATTGCGCTGTCACTTATTCTGGTTGAGCGGCGTCGGGCGACACAACGTCTTAACAATTTTCATCAAATGCCACTTTTGGAGGGGAAATTCGGGTAATATTGCCCTTCGGTGTTGCCAGATAGAGGAACTAGATCCTTTCGAGTTGTATTGAAAGGCGTCAAAGTCCCGGTTATTTTGTTAACGTAGTACGCTCCGCGAGTTTTGACAGAGTAAATAATAGTACCTAAGTACTAATTATTTTTTGGTTTTTTTTTTGTGTAAAATAACATAAAAGTACTTGTCTTAGTAACATACGCTTGATATGCTTTTAAGTCGCACACCGTCGCTTAACATCAGGCGAGTTGGTGGTCAATCGTAGATCTATCTTGTATTTAAAAAAAGGGTACATTTTCGCCAGAAAGTATTTAAAGCCGATGTAAAATGTAGGTATATTAATGAGCATTCTTTTGGAATTATTCTTGTAAATTTTTTTTATTACAAAAAAGTCCTTTGAAGATTACGATAAAAGCATTTTTTTTTGCGATAGTGTTATTATTCATATTAAGAAAAAAAATTGCTTATGACATTCGGGAAGTAAAGACAAATCTGACGTTACCTCGCACATCAAAATCGGTCAAGCCGTTTAGTTTGTAAGTTATAATATAGACACCTACACATATACATACATACGAGTACACCCGAAAAACATAACTGTCCTTCTTTTGCAGTTGGGTAAAAAAGGAAAATTGTAGACTTGACAAATATTATATGTATCAGTAATACACGTAGTCATGATAAGCTCTGATAAGATGACAGGTTCAAAGACCTTTTGTATTTACACTGATAAGAGATAACGTGGTCTAGATTTTACACATGACTCACAGTATGTCTGTTACTTTGTGTGTTATGTGTATGTGACTATAAAAGCGCCTACAGCTTAAAACCAATACCTAATATATTCACTTGTCTTATGTTTGTTACCGTATTTTGTAACCGTCATTTATAAACCGATTTCGAAAAATCTTTTTTGTTTGAAACGCGATACTTTCAGATTCGTAGAAATTCTAAATCGGTTCAATAGTTCGGTTTTCAAAACAAAATTGCATATTTCGAAGTCGATTGTTTCAGGGTTTTAAATTAAAGTTTCTTGTTCATACATCCAAGTTCGCACTTTTTCATACGTACAAGTGCGCGGTAAACGTTTATTTTAAGACCTACTCCTGTGGTGTATTATTGCCCCATCTTCCTAGACATTTCAACTTAAGGTCGAGATTAAAGCGCGCAACTATCTCTCTCGCGCATCACAACCTTTTCAAACATATAAAATCATTGAGTAGGGATATTAGAAAAGTGAGAGCTAAATTTGTTTATTTAGACAGGAGAAACATTTAAAAACAAGTTTTTCTTCGATATCTTTTCAATTGGTTGAGCAATAAGAAAATATAATTATGATTTTCTCTAATTCCGTCGCCAGTGTAAATGGTATCTAATTAAAACTTTTTTTTAATGTTTCTCCTGTCTAAATAAACAAAAGCTCTAACTTTTGTAATATTCCTACTCAATGATTTGCCTTATTGTCAGTAGTACCATTGATTTGTACCATTGATGGTACAATTTTATATGCTTAAAAATGTTGTGATGCGCGAGAGAGATAGCTGTGCACTTTAATCTCGACCTTAAGACCGCATAATCTTAACTCTTAACCAAAGTTATGTTCACGAAAACAGAGTAAAAATTGAATCATTAATTTCAACAATAACTCCTATTTAAAATGGCTACTTAATCCATAGATTAAGCTTAAGCTCCCCAAATCCTATTAGAGAAGTTTATTTAAAACTATAATAGGCTCGGCTTTAACTTAGCAATAACTTAGCGATCGCTGTCAGCAAATACCTATTAACTTGTAATAACTTATTACAATAAGCTTTTAATTTTAATTCATTGTTGTTTTTTATAGACTTCATAAAATAAAGTTGTAAACTTGACTTTATTATTTTTTATTTACTCAACTTCGTAAGAAGGTGGTTATGTTTTTTTGGGTCTATGTATGTATATTGCAAATTTTCTGCGGAGTTTGTGAAAGGCGAAGATTTTTATTAGACAAGAGATAGATTGACAAGTGGTCCCATATATTTTTTTAAAGTACTGGACCAAAGTTGTTGAAATCATGAAATGGGTAGTAGTTTAGTATGCAACTTATATTTATTTTAACTATATTTTCTGTAATAAATAAATAATTTTGTTTATTTTATTCGAAAATAGGCTTTCCCTTGACCGTCAACTCACCTAGTGTTAAGTGACAGTTACGGTCTACGATGGAGCGCGCTTGCCTAGAAGAGACCTATTCACTCGCGATTTGAAGACACCTAGATTATATCCAGTCGAAAAGACTCATTCAGGAAGCGCATTCCACAGTTTGGCGGTACGCACAATGAAAGTGGAGCCAAAGCGTTTCGTACGTGTTTTCGGAATATCAACCATATAACGATGTCGCTTTTTCGTGCTTCTTGCAGTCCGATAGAAAAATGGGCATGGGGGAATGAGATCATGCAAAGCAGACGCACATTCAACGAAATGAAATCTGAATTAAGTATAAGCTATTTTTTTTCAGACAGAAGTTGGTTTTTATTTATTTCCATAGTATTGTAATTTTTCAGGAACGTCGTTTCGTCATATCTCTCTTGGTATTATTTGACAGCATGTTCAAAAGTAAATACTTAGGCTGGAACGGGAATTGGCTGTTAAATGAGGGTATCTAACCTAACCACATAATACTGATGCTGGTTTATCTATGGGTGCTGTGGTGCTCACTTTTGTACTTGAGGATGCCCCTACAAAATTCCATTTGAGAGCCAATCGCATTCCAGTTTAGGCATACTAATTTTCATTTTAGAAATAGTGTAATACGCCGTAACTAGCATTCAGTTGTCTACATCTATAGATAGATAGATAGATAACTCTTTATTAAAAGACCACATTATACAAATATATTTAAAAAAATATCTATGTATATTCCATTCAATTTTGCTTGTCGAAAAACACAAATAAAATTTTAAGACTCGCCGTAAACATGGTAATTCTATTGAGGGAGCATAAATATGAATCATAAATACAAAGAAAACTTTAAAATGTATCAATTGAGCATAAACAGAATTCTAATAAAGACATAAAGAAAGTTATTATACGATCATAAAATAATATTATTGGTAATATAGTTCTTTTCACCCAACTGCGCTAGGAGGGTTATGTTTTCGAGTGTTTGTATGTATGTATGTGGGTAGGTATGTATGTTTCTATATTACCTCATACATCCTAAACGGATTGACCGATTTTGATGTGCGAGGTATCGTTAGATTCGTCTTCACTCTCCGAGTGTCATGTGTTGTATTTTTTCTAGTTACTTCTCCAACTTGAAGGTCAATAAATAGAACATTGGAAAGTAGTTTACCATTATGCTTAGGATTCCCTGACGATGCTTTCCTTTATCAAAAGCTAAGTTCATTGTAAGGATTCGAACCCAATTGAAGTTATCAAGTTCAAGCTATAAGTATTTTACTATGGAAACTAACGTGGTTTTCACATGTTTTAAATTAAAACTACGGGTCACTCACGTCTGTTTTGAGCCGAAAAATCCGACTGTAGTTTCAACCGCATTCGGCGGTCTTTTTCAAAGGAGCCGCGCAAACGTCACTCTCGGTCGGTGACGCGCCTCGCATTGTGCATTTTTTTCGCAAGTGCGAGGCGCGTCACCGACCGAGATTACCGAGCGACCGATATTTAAAAGGCTATAAGTATTAATCTTCTTACTATCTCTGTAAACTTTCTAAGTCAAAGGTCACGGCGCAAGAACTGTAGCAAGTACAAATTGAATTTCAAGCTTTTATATTTCCGGTATAGTCACGTAGCTTCACATTTTTTACAGAAAATCGAGTGAAAGGCGATTTTCTGTATCGAGTGAAATAGAAAATTTGATTCGTGTCACTAAGTGCGTAACTGTTTTTGTGAATTATCTGTTACGGTTTTTATCTTTCGGTAAATAACCATTGTAGATGACTATCATCTCTATGTCAGGAAAGTGTTGGTAAAATAACATGTTCAAATAATTGTAAGGTAATCTGTACTCAGCGATATCAATCCACGTTCTTGTTGCCTACCGCACAGGAATGGAATTCTTTGCCGCCATCTCTGTTTCCTGAGACCTCCAATCTTGGAATTCTCAAGGCTAGAGTGAATCCAAACCGAAACCAACTCGCCTGATGTTAAGCGACGGTGTGGCCGAGGATGGAGCTCGTCGATCTAGAAGATATCTATTCACTCTAGCCTTGAAAATAATTGAGATTCGTTATAATACTGCAGAGCAATTCAGTTATTCAAGACCGCTCCGTAGCTGAACCATATGTGAACCGTTTCCCGTTGGCCGCCATCTTTTTATTCATTCCCTTCTAAGTCATACAATTGACACATTTGATGAAACGTGACACGTCCTTCGCTCGTTACTAAATCAAAAAATGATAGCAGCCGACAGGAAATGCTTCGCAGAAGGTTCAGTTACGGATCGGTTTTGATTAACTGAATTGCCCCCCTGGTCGTATAATATTTAATCCAATAGACGTTGACTTGATGCGCTTCTAGTTTCTTAATGCTATTAATGCTTGTCAACTAATTTTAAGTCTTCTCGAAGGGATGCCATTTTCATGATTCATTTTGCTTATTTAACATATGCATTCTCATAAAACTTAACTAACCATCGCTTATTTCTTCTTTTCATGTAACCCGAAGGATTGAAAGGTAAGTACTTATAGTGTTATATTTTATTATATATATGCATTTAAGAAATGTGTGTTTTATTTTGCTAATATTATAATGCGAAAGTAATTGTCATCTAAATTAAAGGCGTGTACCAAATATCAGATCCACATTCCTGTTGCGTACTGCACAAGAATGGAATTCGTTGCCGCCATCTCTGTTTCCTGAGACCTACAATCTTGGAATTTACAAGGCTAGAGTGAATAGATATCTTCTAGATCGACGAGCTCCATCCTCGGCCACACCGTCGCTTAACATCAGGCGAGTTGGTGGTCAATCGTAGATCTATAGTGTATAAAAAAATAAATCAATATAACGAAGGGAAGGGGATCAAATTTCGATTACTAATTGTGACCCAAAAAACAACAAACAGGGCAAGCTAAATAAAACCGTTTAAAAACAGCTGATCCGATCCGATATCAATGAAATTTGGTACAGAGATAACCAACAACCTTGGGACTGACAGCTTCAGACATCATCATCATAACCATTACTTTTTTTTTTATTAATCATTACCATTTTTCATTTCTGCGCGAAAAGAACCTTAGGGCGTAGCCATAGACTTCTATAGATACCCCAAGTATATGTACCTAGCGTGTCATCAGTAAGATGAAAAATCACAGTTGACGACCTAAGGTTTATTTAATTTCAGGTGATATAGGTATACTTCCGATTCAAAATTTTGTTAACTACTTACTAGCGTACTAGCGCGCGGATGCATTGGGCTGCATAGATTTCGCGCGGATGGAACATTCCATCACTAAATCGTTTGTGTGACGTCACAGTCGATACCAAAAATGTGGTACGCAAGGTTTTCATATAAATGAAATCGCATGCTTCATCTACTATGTCTGTGGGCGTAGCAAATATCTTTATATGACCTAATTATGTATTGTTTTAACGAAAAAATACATCATTCTCATTTAGATACTTTTATATCTATACTATTGAATATTCTGTGGTTGCCCTCACTAGACAGCCGTGTCTACAAAGTTAAAATTAAGAACCCTATGTACTTGTATTCTTGCAAATAAATGATTCGATTTGAAAGATTGGTGGAATCAGGGCCGAGAAAGAGATAGCATAGCATATGACGACATCACGAAATATTTGAAAGAGAGGGACAGAGATAGATAGATAAGCTCTTTATTGTTTACACCTTAACTAAAACACAAATTACATAGTGAAAAGGGCTTACATGCTAGTGAAACAACAGAGGTGGTAATGGCATAATCAAAGGGAGGCCTATGCCCAGCAGTGGGCTATAATAGGTTGATGATGATGATGATGATGATGACTGAATATTCTGTTGCTGCATTCTCTTGTTAATTTTACTATCCCCCACATATTTAACAAAAAAAACTCTGGTACCCACTCGTTAGCTCCTAATGGAAATATCAAAGGTAACTTTCGACATATGCGTACCCAAAATCACCCTTCCTAAAATCAAAAATCACCCCCGAAGCGAGGGTGGTTTCAACTCATCGATGATTCGCTGATTTTTCTATAGTTTTGTCAAAAACTGTCAAGTCACGAGTTTCTAATCAATCACACGCTAATGGTGGTTTCGGAAATCAAGGGTACTTGAAATAATACTTGATTTGTGAACAAATGTGCTTGGAATCAAATGCTTTTGTTAATAAGACCAGTCACGTTTTTTTTTTTTTTTAATTTAATTTTCTGTCCCGCGATTTGGGACCTTTGTCAGATTTTTAATTAATTTTTATATGCACATTCAATCATTTTATATCAATGAGATTTTACTTATAGAGAGGTTTATAATTGGATATGAAGTAAAAGAATGATAAATCTCAGTTCTTGGCACTTTTGAGGATAAGACACATCCATAATAACTTTTAGTATCTTGACCTAATATATCTTGGTGTTGCACTTTCTAAACACACAGGATGGCATTGTCACTGTTCACAAGTCTAGCACGCGTCTAACAGTGTTGCCCGACGTGTCACGACTGAAGACGAGTCGGTCGATTCCCTTACTTGAGGCTTGCCACGCAGAGCCGGGGAAAACCTATCTACGTAATTACGTATAATACATAATTGATTTATATCTTCAAAAATGTTAATATGCGCGAGCGAGACGGACGATGATCGAACTACAGACTCTTAAAAATCCGCTACAACAAACCGCGAAGATGTCATTTATAAATTTGTAGTAGATCCTTGTACAGTTGAAATCCTGACAAATTGCAGCGTCCACGCTTGAACTGCGATATAGAAAACCAACGGCACAAAGTGGCCAAAAGCAAACACAGGCGCAGACAGACACACTTATTTAAAGAAACGACCAAATACGGAACTAAAACTGCTAACATTTTGACACTTTTTGAGAAATGCGATTGTGGCGCCATCATCTCAAGTTTCCTAGTTAACTCTGTATAGTTGTTCCGAAACATCCCTTCATTATACCCGTTTATCGCGTTTGCACAGGCTGATTTAGAATTCAGCGAAAGAAGCGCTTTGTGAAACGGAATAGGGGGGGAAAAAGCGGAAAAAGCTGGGCCGATGGAAAGTCTCATTTGAAATTATAAGCGATTTAAGCGCTTGAGATACTACGATCGAGTGCTGAGCGCGAGTTTTTTTTTGACATCGATACTTTGAGAGCTTCGGAAGCGTATTGGAAAATTGCGACTTATTATTCTTTTTAACCGACGTGCGAGAGGATGGGAAATGTTTTCTGTATGTATGCACTGAACAGATGTGTAAGTCGCTTAACATCAGGCGAGCTGACGGTCAAGCGCAAACCTATTTCTACATTAAAAAAAAGTACAGTTATACTCCCAGAGTAGGATAGAGACCGTCACATTGTTTTCTCTTTCACTCCCCAGAAAAATAGCATAATGTGATTATAGCAATCACGAAAGAGAAAGATTATGCATATTTTGTCTTTATCGGTCGAAGGCTTAGGACACAAAATTCACAATTAACTTTTAAAAGGGACTAACAACTTTAATAGTACATAAAACGGTGTGTTTAGTGATAAAATTGTGAATTGTGCTCTATTAGGTTGTAAAAATAGAAGTGCTAGAGATTTAAGTAGTGTTAGTTTTCACCGGTAAGATTTTAATATTATTTGCCATCCAATTTTCATTGAAATGCCCAAAATTCGGACACAACGATTTATATCCATATTTTTTATGCATACTGCACAAGAGTGGAACTCTGCAGCCTCTGTTTCCAGAGAACTATAATCTTGGAATTTTCAAGGCTAGAGCGAATAGACTTCAATTAGGTCTACGTGCTCCATCCTCGGCCATACCTTCGGCCATCAGACGAATTAGTGGTCAAATGTAGATCTATTAGTGTAAAAAAAAGTTGACACTAACATAATTAAATCGAAATTCAGTACTGTAATTTTTCATACATTAAGCAACCACAAACCATTATCAAGACTTATGCTAATAGCCTCAAATAAATATATAAAAAAAACCAAGATAAGTTGAACTCTGAATGAATGCCATTATTAGCGCTTTAACAGAGTACGCCGCGTCTTGTCCACTCTATAAAATGGCAGACAACATAAAAACATCCCGCCCACGTTATTACCCATTATTTCAAAATAAAAATGTCTGAAATTGCCGCTTTTACAAGTTGTACAAGTTGTTCCGATAGACCCACTCTTAAAATAGGCTTAAGAGGATCGTGAAGCGACCTTTTGGCTATACAATTATATAATATAATGATATCTATCAAATAAGTAAGGTTTTTAAAGAAGTCGACGTGATCGAAAATGACCTGAAAATTATCATCATCGTCATACAATACAATAATACTCAATAGTATTATTTATTGTTTTTTTTTGTTGTTTTATTATTATTAGTTTTTTTAGTATTATACTATTTATTCAATTTATATCTTAAATCTAAGTTTTTTACAATAGAAATACAAAAATATAAATATTATAAAAAACTTAAACCTAGGGTGCCGCCGGCAGCGGGGCGGGGCTCCAGCTGCCGGTGGTAGGGGCTACAGAGAGAGGAACCTCCTGACAATACGTGCCGTGTCCAGGATGACTGCCTTCTGTATCTGACCCTTGACCCAACCATCGAGCGAGAGCCTCTTGAGATGTTGGTCGAGGCTCTTCGCTATGACACCGTTCACCGAAACGACTATCGGGACAATGATCGTCGAGTCAACATCCCACATGTCGGTTATCTCGTGAGCCAAGTCAAGTTTTATTATTGTTGTGATGGCAATCCATCACAATAATATGCTTAGAAGCATTAAGTTGGCTTCATGAATGTGTAACATTCGTTTTTATTTTAGCTATAGTTATTTAAACTGTAGCTCCCCATATGGATTCCCTGTATATCGGTTATGCCATGAAACACGTACAAAGACAAGTTACATTTTATTTTTGTATCTTCAAGGTTATAAATTTAATCATATGCATAGTAAAATCTTTGAAATCGAATAATTTTAAAAAAATGTTTTACCCTATTGCGCAAGATGGGGGAAATGTTTTTCGAGGGTATGGTATGTTTGTTTGTAGATATACAAATATACAGAGGCATACTTTCTCGTGAAGAATATACTCAATATCATATCAAACGTAACGCAAGCGTACGTTACACTACGAGAAACGCTCTTATGCGGTCGGGTATTTAGTTTTCTTTTCATATAGAATCTTATCTACTGCTGTACTACATATAGCAAAATATGTGCTAGACTGGAGAAATACGCGGATCCATTCACGGTCCTCTTAAGAGAACGAGTATTAAAGAACGCTTATAAACTTAATTTTTGTCTTAAAATACCTTTTATAAGTGTAATTTATCCTGTAAAACATGTTTAATATTGAAAGTAAAATATTTTTTGAAATTACTTTTCTGTTTTGAATGGCAGAATACATTCATTATTTAATGTCGTTTATGTGTTGATTTTTTGCGTATGAAATTTGCGTTTTTTTTTATTACAAAAACATGACCTTAAATACAGAACCAAGAACTCTTTTACAGACAAAAAAAGATTTAATAACAATAAAATATATTTTTATAGCGTTTATTCCAATTCCGTGCTGGTCTTGGAGTAAAAGAAAAACATAGACTGTACCAGCTGTACTGGACTGAGCTACGGAACCCTAAAAAGTCTTTAACAAGATTCGAAACAAAAAAATACACAGTGAAATTAAATAAAAATATCTGTCTATACAAGCCACTAAATCAAACCCGTGAAATGCAATCACAAATTGGATTATACCAAAATCACCCCACATTTTTACATTTTAAACTCACCACCCCTTGCACCCTTCCGTGACCAACTAAAAAAGCTATGAAGCCATAAAGCTGGTAGTTCGGTACAAGCTTTTTAACAATACCTGGAAGACAGCTGGTGATAAATTAATTAGCATTTAGCAATTAATACATGAAAACAAAATAGCACCAACAAGTTAATTGTATTTACCTAGTTACTTCATTAGCATTGTCACTTAATAAATTAAGTATTTACATATAACATGCAAAATGCTATAAAAAATAGAATTACATGCTAATGAAATTGAACTAATGAAACGAACTTCTAAATTGTGCAATACGTTGCCTGAGTGAGTTTTCCCCGATAGATATAACTTATATGTGTGTCTACAACACGAGTGAATACGTTTTTTTCTACTACAGGCAAGCGCGCTCTTTTGTGAAAAAGCAGCGTCGCTCAACATCAGGCGAGCTGGCGGTCAAGCTTGAAGCCTATCAAAGAATTTAAAAAAGATTGGCCTAACAAGACCGATCTATTAAAATGAAAAATGAAAATTTTACGTTAATATTAGCAGATATTCACCTCACTAGGCATGTACAACCCATGCGTCGTGTCATGCGCGGACGCAGGTGGTGTCGTGTCGACCACCACATGCCGACATCGCGTGTACTTAATCGACCAACCAGTGGTGTTGCAAATTGATGTATAGTGACCATTTGTTGAAGATTTGGTTGGATTAAAAATAAATTAAGATTATCTCTTCTTTTTTATTTTCTACGGACCGCGTGATTCAAAGGTCGAGACGACACTGAGGACAGTTTACAAGAATAAAATAATAAATCTCAGAAATAATACTACGAACGGAATATAGACAAGCACACTCCATTCGACTGTTAACGCGAATTAGCAGTTAAGTGCAATCAATAATAATATAATTTTATGGTTTAAAAAACTGAAACAACCGCCTTCGAAGTACGTTATTTAGTTTACTTGTAATATTAGTAAGGATAATAATTAAAGAAGGCGCTCAAGCGTTGAAGTAACTCTATTTTCTCCTTTTATACACATTGGATGAGGAGTAAGTAGGTTTTACTTTTCAAGCGCAATAAATCCCTCACGAGTGTTAACTTTTTAAAGAGACCTCTCTTCACCCGCTCGTTTCTTTTTCAAGAATGACATTTGTCATTGAATGTCATATGCTTCGTCGTCGCAGATTAGAAAATGTGCAGATGTTTATACGAAAAACCTAAACATTTGACACTTTTGTAAAGAAAAACGTGTCAGTGGAACTCTGCGATTCTATAATCTGACGCACTTACTCAGGAATCCAATGAAAATATTTTTACTTTTAGAGATTATTCAAAAAGTAATAAAGCAATGTTTCTAATATAATTATGGGCCCAACTTGGGAGCTTTATCTATATGCCAATTCACGAAACACAAAAATTGGTTCAAGAATGAGAGAGAAATTCGTGTTCATATAAATAAAATAAAAACAACGGTACGAATTGATAACCTCCTCCTTTTTCGAAGTCGGTTAAAAAGCAGGTCAAACATCAAAATTACGTATACCTGGTCACCCTATCGTTGTGAGAGCATATGCCAAGCGCAAATAGTAAAGCCATGACATAATGGGTCCGCCCCCACCCCTTTAGTTTTAAAAACATTACAATACCAATTTGCCTGAAGGCAGGTCATGATCATGAAGTTGCATGATTGATATGGATCTACATATGTAAATTAAATATGTATATTGCCCTTTTTTTAACCCCCGACCCAAAAAGAGGGGTGATATAAGTTTGAAGTATGTATCTGTGTATCTGTCTGTGGCATCTTAGCTCTCAAACGGATGAACAGATTTTGATCTAGTTTTTTTTTTGTTTGAAAGAGGATTTCATCGAGAGTGTTCCTAGCTGTTTCATCAAAATCGGTTCAGCCGTTTTAATTTGTCGGGAGTTTTTGAGTTTTCTAAACTTATACTTGTTCATTAGATAGAACTTCGATTGACTACCAACTCGGCAGATGTTAAGCGACGGTGTGGCCGAGGATGGAGTCCGACCTTGACCTTCGAGATTCCTACCAGAAACAATCAAGAATGAATAGATCTATCTGTGCAAAAAAAATAATTGAAAACGGGTGAACACATTTTCTAACTTTCGTACGTCGAATCTCTTTATTTTTTTATTTAATCTCGCAGACAAAGAACGGCTATAGAGAGAGCATAGCCTTCTCCATAGCCGTTGCTTCACTTCCTTATAAGGCCCAGTTTATTTAATTGTTTCTATAAAGCCCTTATACAGGTTTCTATTAATTTATTATTTTAATATTATCCTGCTGTAAAACCAGATTATTTAATTTTATCAAATTAATGATAGAAATGTAAATCATCGATTATTCCCGTTGTCCCCCAGTTCCGTATCCCCCACTGAGGGACAATGCCACAACTTTTTACAATTGTTCCCGTTGTCCCACAGTGGCGCACAGTGATACATTTACAAAAACGAGTAGTCATGTAGATACATATTTTAAATTTGAACAATGTATACACCGGACTAGTTATAAATGTAACTTTTTTTTTGTTTAAGCTATTGCATAGCTTCTATCGCGGGCCTTGAGCGTGGAGACCGAATCCAGAAATTCCGTAACGAAAATAACCTAACACACCGCGCGTAAAGCTATTATGCAATAGCTTTACCGCGGCAGTCTCCGAGTGCCACACGTCTTTTTTTTATTTGTCGATAGGCTTGCGCTTGACCGTCAACTCACCTGGTGTTAAGCGACAGTTACGGTCTACGATGGAGCGCGCTTGCCTAGAAGAAACCTATTATTTTAGTATAGTAATACTTGTATATACTTTATGACAATAAAGTTTATCTATCTATCTATCACATAGAGTGACAACGTTCAAGTATTAAAGCAGTAAACTAACTTACCGAAAAATATTGCTCTTTTTCTTAGGTAAATGTGGTTAATACGATTTTTTCACTCGGTTTTCTGCTTGCCCTGTGTTCCCTTTTCACGCATCGTAGATTTTAATCTTTTCGTCCTTTTGTTGTCATGTAAGTAGCTTCATCTATTGTAATGTAACTAAAACCTTCATAAACCGAGCTATCGGTTTAATTCTTACGAGTAATCCCCTTTCAAATAAAAAACACAAAGAAAAGCTATTGTGACGGAGCTCCTTCTAAAATATGCCCTCGCTACGAATCTTTCGCTTGGTATTTTCATGTCAACCTATGACAATTTGAAAATGTAAAAAAAAAACAGAAGCATATGCGTAAAATAATGTTACTGAAATAAGAAGTAAATTTATATTTAAAAACCCCCGACATGAAAAGCGGCTGGACCGATTTTGATAAAACATAGCTAAGAACGCTCCCGAATAAATCCTCTTTCAAATGAAAACAAGTATATTAAAAGAAAAACAATATACCCGACTGCAGAAAAGCGTTTTTTGCAGTCTAACTTATGATTTCGCTACGCTTGATACGCTGAGAAGCCTCAGCGTATCAAGCGTAGTTTTTGTTGTGTGTTGTAAGTGTGTTGTGTTAAGTGTAAGTTTTTCTAAGAAAATATGGGTAAAATCGATGTAAAAGATTATGAATGCGCATTTTTCGGAATAATTCCAGTAAAATCACTTATTTATTACGAATAAGTTCGTTGCAGGTATTCTGTCTAAAAGTTCGTTCGTGTATTGTTAATATTGCAAAAAAATATAGCCTCTGAACAGGAAGTGAAGACGAATCTAAAGACACCTCGCACATGAAAATTGGTTAAAGTAAAGTAAAGTAAAGTAAAGTAAAGTAAAGTAAAGTAAAGTAAAGTAAAGTAAAGTAAAGTAAAGTAAAGTAAAGTAAAGTAAAGTAAAGTAAAGTAAAGTAAAGTAAAGTAAAGTAAAGTAAAGTAAAGTAAAGTAAAGTAAAGTAAAGTAAAGTAAAGTAAAGTAAAGTAAAGTAAAGTAAAGTAAAGTAAAGTAAAGTAAAGTAAAGTAAAGTAAAGTAAAGTAAAGTAAAGTAAAGTAAAGTAAAGTAAAGTAAAGTAAAGTAAAGTAAAGTAAAGTAAATATTTATTTTCAGAGCAGAATTCATAGTACAATGCTTTCTCAGTGGGCCCTAAACTCGGTTAAGCCGTTTGGGCTGTAGGCGCTCATATAGACACATACATACATATGCATATACATAACCACATACATACATAATATATACATACACTTGAAAAACATAATCCTCCTTCTTACACAGTCGAGTAAAAAACTAGATTAAAATCGGTTCATCTGTTTGAAAGCTCTGATACCACAAACAGACACACAGATACACACGTCAAACTTATAACACCCCTACGTTTGGGTCGGGGGTTAAAAAATAGGCCTTGTCTAGGCCTTAAAGCGTCGACTCGAAGCCTACACTTTTTAAAGTTTTACAACTGGAGTCTAGATTAAATAACCCAATTTACGGTAGAAAAAAATATTACGTTTTTAGTGTTGCCCGATGAGGTTTAAAAACTTTTTTTTTTTATGTTTTCTCCTGAATTTATTATGTAGAATTGTCTTGGATGTGTAGATTGTTTTTTTTAAATCTATTTAGATAGACAAGCAAGTCATTTGACTTCGCAAAAGTATGTAACTTGAGTTCTCAATTCGACTGTATGTTTGTTCAGGTATTACTTTCCCGATTATGAATTGATTTTGATGATTATTTTTTATTTGGTAGTTTATACTGTAGAGGTAGTCTCGTATAAAATTTATCAAAATCGGTTCAATAGTTTGTTTGTTTTTATAACAAAATAAGTAAACGAATTGCGTATTTTGACGTCGCGCGTCGGTGTTTTAAATTTCCTAAACAATAATCATTGTCTGCATAAAACCTAATTCGGACTAAGACAAACTTTTAAAACAAAATATTGCCAAATATGTCTGGCCATTCTCAAGTGATGCGATTTATGTTTTTGCACTGTGTCACACATTTTCAATAAAAAAACTTCAATGCTAATGATGATTGAATGTAGCATATTACTATTTTCTGGTTTTCAGCTATCCCTGTACCAAATTTCATACCGATTGGTTTAGCCGTTTGAATGTGAAATGGTAAGAAACAGACAGAGAGATATCGTTCCTTTCGCCTCTAAAAAACTTTGACATAGATGTGTACTTTGTGAATTAGGCATCTATGACATGACACAAAAAGCGGAAGTTTGCCAACATGGAAGCGATGTGAGTATGGTCAAGAGCAATAAACTTAAACTAATATAATTTTTCCCGAACAATGTAACTCCACAAAATAAGGGGAAAACACCCCAATCTGGCAACACAACAACTATTTTATCACCCACCGATGACAATGTTACTTTTTTATTAGCATTATAAACCCCAATTATTTTGTCGTATAGTAAGTTATTTAACTGTCTGAAATGGTAACCGACTTAAGAAATAATTTGTTGTTTAATAAAGCAGGCTTAGAAGTAGGAGAATCAGAGTTCGATTCTCGCCCTCGTTAATCGAGTTAGTTTTTCTGTTGGTCTGTTTGTATAAATAAACTAATGAAGTATGTAAATACTGAACATTTCGATGTTTTTCCCAAACAATTAAACAAAATACCCGAATGCAAAACTTAGTTTATGACGCTAGGGGATTATGCTTACGCAACAGAAGGTAATGTAATACAACTAATTATACATCTAATTATATCCGAAAAAAACAACCTTTCTGTTTGGCAGTCGAGTAAAAATTCAAGTACAAAGTTCAATTAAAAATATAATTATTTTAGTTCATAATTTTCGTTTGTTTACTTTCTTTCTCTCTTTAGAATTCTTCTCTTTCATAAGAGAAAGAATGAAATAAAGAGAGAGAAAGATCTTTCTTTGTTCTTATTGAGATCTTTCTTTGTTCTTTGTTTGTTCTTACTCGATGGCGGTAAAAATATATAATAAGTTGCCTAATAAATTGAAAGACCTAGATACCGAAAATAGCTTTATACATAACCTTAAAACATATTTAGAAGCCAATTGTTACTACACTCTGGACGAATTTTTTAAGGATACGTTTGCTAATATGGAAATAGAATGCTCCGAACTTCCTGTTGCCATGCCCTTATAAAATTTTTTAATTTTTTGTTTTATTATAAAATATTTGTAATGTACATATGATGCAATTAATAAATAAATGAGTTAAATGAGTTTCATTTGTTTCGTAGTCAATCGTACCTTTTCGTATCTGCGACAAACGAGGCTATAAAAATCGAGGTGGCTAATAAAAAGCGTTTTTACATGATTGGATATGCAGGTCGATTCAATAGACGTTTTTATGCAGATATTGTTTGCTTGCTGCGAAGTTATAATACAGATTCTTAATAAATTAATTTTATGTTTGATGTATTTTTAGAATAATCCTATTGTTAATTTTTTATAGAAGGATTGCTGCAAGATATTTGATCCTGTTTTATTTTTTTATTAGCCGCGATTTTTATAATTTCGAAATAAGCAATACAATACATACACGACTTGCTGTACGCTTTTCTGCAATCACTTGGATGATATTTTATCAGTCACTTTGTTATAACAAGTATCAATGTTAAAAGAAAAACAAAATACCCGACTGCAGAAAAGAGGTTTTTGCAGCCTATCTTATGTTTTTTTTTTTATTTTGATGTACCCAGTGTCACTCTCCCAACTAAGACGAATCTATTGACACCACTCACATCAACATCGGTCAAGTCGTTAAGGCTCTAGGGCGTGTCAAAGAAATATACATACATACGTACATACACTCGAAAAACATAACCCTCCTTCTTACGCAGTCAGGTAAAAACCAAAGTACTGCATCGATTTTAATAAAAAATTATATATTTATATCAAAATTTATATAGGACCACTTCTGAAGTATGATCTACCAAATACAAAAAGAATCATCAAAATCAATGCACAATTGACTGGGTAATCGGTAAACAAACATACAAAAAACACAGACCGAATTGATAACCTCTTTCGTTTTGTTCGTCTTCGATGGTTAAAAAAACTCTAAATTAAAGTGAATTTCTCAAGATAGATAGATAGATAGATAAACTCTTTATTGTACACACCTCAAGTTGGGTAGCGCGTCTACGAAAGACGTTTGAACGGGTCTCAGCTTTAATTGTTCTTATATGTGATTGTATTTGTTGTGTTATTGAGTTTCAAGACATCTCTGACACAAGGTATCCTGACATAAAGCTATGTTACTCTGAACTGGGAGAAAAAAAAGAATGTACCAGCTGGTTCTCTTCCCTTCTACTGTAAAAGTCAGTTTTTTCATGTCGTAATTGGTTTGCGCTTGACCGCCAACTCGCCTGATTAACGACTGCAACGCTGCACCTGCAGTTTACGATGGAGGGATTGAATTCATTCGCGATAAAAGACACCCAGATTATATCTATCGGGAAAGACCCTAGGTATGCGCGCTCCATCCTAGACTGCAGCATGGAAACGTATTCCACAATCTAGCAGTCCGCACGATGAAAGTGGAATTAAAGCGTTTCGTTCGGGTTTTTGGAATATCTACCATGAAACGGTGACGCTTTTTCAAGGGCAGTTAAGGGACTTAAAAGAAATTAGCCTTTATGTAGTTGTAGCATGTTGTTAAAGCAACAGTAATGTCAGTGATGTTGCAGTTGTCCATAGGCGATGGTTATCGCTTACCATCAGGCGAGCCGTCTGCCTTTTTGCTTCACCTATTTTTAAAAAAGTTGTAGACGATAGATAGGCTGACCCTTTGTCGCTGTAAGTCAACATTTTATATATTTTACCCTCTAATACCCTCTCCCTTCCATTTAACCCTGTAATCACGATCAAATGTGGCGTTAATCGGGCTCATGGTCTTCGATGCCCTGCTTAACCTGAATAGACATGATTTTATGTATGTATACTATTAAATAAAATATTGTAACTGACTCAAAACAAATTCTACATATTAGTCATGCAGTTGTTTTAAACAACCTTTATTTACCCTACAGACAAACATAAAAACTAACCTAGCTACTAGTTGATCCTTCCTTAATTAGTCACTATGTAATTATATGTTTTTATGTTAATCGACCTTGCAGAAAAAGATCAGTAACTATGAGACTGGAATACATACGATGCATTTGATAAAAGAACAGGAAAAACTCGATATCATTAATAAGGATAGGCGATACTTCACACTAGAATAACATTGATTCATGTATATCAGATACAAGTCCGATCGTGTATTTAAAGAGTACTCCATCATCATCATCATCTCAGTCACAATATGTCTACTGCTGTACATAGATATTTACTCGTCTTGCGTCTTCCTGCAATTGTCGTCGATGGTCGTCTGTCCATCTTATGGCTGGTCTTCCTACATTGCGCTGGCCGGTGCGTGGTCTCCACTCGAGAAATTCTCTGCCCCATCGGTGGTCGGTTCTGCACATTACGAATAAAACATTAAAACACTACGGTATAATACGGTTAAAACATTATTTTGTTACCTATTTATGTGTGTTTGATTTTTTATTTTCTGTTGTATGTTTTTGTTATTATAAATTTATGTCTATGTCTTACGTGCCCTGCCCACTGCCACTTCAACTTGCTAATCCGGTGTGTTATTCGGTGACTTTCATTCGTCTATAGATTTCCATATATGGAGTACTGCTGCCATCTTTTGGACATAGCAGCTATATACCGGCGGGAAGCTCTAAATTCAGTTTTTAAGAAGAAATGACTCCATTTCTCAGTGACATCAGAATTTCACAGTGTGAATCGATTGAGTGATGATATACGTGTTTAATAGCAGCAGTCACTGAAAAACAAAAGCTGAAGATCAGGTTGGAATAACGTCAATGGGAAAGGCTTATACCCAGCTAGAACTAGTGGTGATGGTGATGATGATGATGAGCTGCAGAACACAATTGGTTGATAAAAATTCCAACGCGATTAAATCAATATTATTCTGGGAACAATCAAAGCCAAATTTAAACCGCCAGTTTCATCACAGCAAATTGTCAGTTGCATATAAATAAATGCAGATTCGACCGCACTAGCCGAATTCGGACACCAATCAAATATGACTCGCGTTGTATTGGCAATTTAATAAAAAACGAACTTGAAAACTGGGTTTAAATTGGCATTTTGATATTAAAGATGTTTGATGTTGGCAAAATCACAAATCGTTTTTTATATAAGTTTATCGCATTCAAATGACAGCTTATTTACATGCCAATTTGTAACACCACGTTTAGATTAGATTAGATACTTTATTGACCTTATAACAGAGATTTGTTATACTAGGTAAGTCAGAATACATTATTAAAATTTAGAGTCCACAGATTATTGTCTCAATAAATCTGAGGACTCTGAAACGTGGCGTTATTCGTAATAATTTACCATAGGTAAAAATATAGAAATAAAAATAGTAAACATTGAATATAGAAATAGTGAAAGGATTAGTTATCCAATTGCCGTTAAACCTTTTAAAACAACATCGTTTACATCAGTAGACCTGTCAAAGGTCTGTCACTGTCATACAAAAAAAGTAAGAATGTAGGTAACATAACACTAACAAGATCCAGAAAAAATTGTCGGGTAGTTTTGCTACAGGACTGTAATAACTTTTTGCATCAAATGATACTCGTACGTTTTCGCTCACCTTACCCTTTAGAGCACTTCAATATCAACACGATAACGTAAGTACGAATAAATTGTATAAACCCTGCCATTACGAATTTAGGACTAATTTCTTGACAATATCAAAAGCATAAATCTATAAATCTGCCGGGAACTGAGTACGGCAGCCTTAATAAAAACATTTACCCGTTAAAAAAAAAAAATGAATAACTGGCAGCCTTTAATATAATTCTAGGTTGTTGTTGTTTGTTTGTAAGGTTTTAAGGCAACTGGAGGAAAGTTTAATGCCAATTTCATTTTCATCCTATGTTCTCTTCATTTTAAGTAATTTTTTACAGTGTCTAAATTTCATACTGTTGATCGTCAAAAATAACCTAAAATTATATCACAAACAAACTTCGCAGTGCGAGAGAGTAATAAAAATGTAAACAAATTTATGTTCACGCCCGTACCTTGAAATTTGTTTTTACCTGTTGTTTTAATTTATACTTTTCCTCGCCCTTTCTAAATAAGCCACGGAGGCCGGTCAACTCACCACAAGAGTCATCAAAACAACCCCATTAAGCCCCTTTCGCCCCCTCCCCACCCTCTCGTTAGTAAAAAAAATATGTAAATAAAATTCGTGAAATTTGCATGCACCCGTCAAGTTTTACGCGTAGAGTGTGAAATTTGGTAATGAGCAACGGGCAGTTATTGTTGGGGGTATTTTAGGGGTTGACACTTTGGGAAATAGGGGGTGGTATTGCGAAACTTACTCATACTTATTAAAATTCAGTAATGCGCTCTCGACATCTCTCGTAAAACCTCTGTATTATTTATTTAGTATTTTTTACCTTCTGAAAAGAATCAGATCTGCGGTCTTATGGGTTAACTGATTCCGACAATGCCAGACCGCAGAAACTAATGATCAATAGTGAACTTAATTACGATTTCAAGGAATCAACCAATCAAAGGCTGTTCGGAGCTTGGCCAGGGAAATTCAAGTCCAATACCGTATACAAATCGGCGTCAGTAGAGTTTGTTTACTTATAGCTCTATCGTGGCAAAAAATAGAAACTAACGTCTCGAAACATAAACTACTATTGTATTCTGTGGTCACGACTGAACAAAATAATGAAATAAGGACAGCAGCTCCTTCAATGCCACATTTCTCTAGCTGAACAGACTTTATTTCCCTCTACCCAACAACAGCGGTAGCTTAGTAACGCTTAGGTCTGGTCTGAACAGGCTTTAACGATGTCCAGAGTCACGATTTGGATTTAGATGACAATGAAGTTAATTTCTAGAGACTAATAAGACTGATTAAATAATTTTGTGTATAATCTGTAAAGGACGCTGTACACATTGGGCAACTGTTGGGCTAAGTATTCGACATTGGGCCAACGTTAGGCCAGCTGCTGGGCCAACATTTCGAGTCACTTGGATCTCGACTACAAACATGACGCCAACTCCTGTACACGTTGGCCCAAAACGCTGATCCAGGTAGTTGGCCTAATACACTGGCCCCGGTAATTGGTCTAATGTCTATAGCGGACATAAAATGAAGCGAATACAAAATACTAGTAGCATGAAAATTAGTGGAAAATCGTCGACCGTGTGTTTTCAAGTTATTTTCAATAATAAACTTGTATTCCATCGTTTCGGTCAACCTATCAAATAAAACGCAACTGTTTAAACAATAAACAATGTCATTAATCTTTATAATGTCTGTGTTTATGTGAATAAACGATTCAACGTTATTAAACCGAATATATTAATCATGGAGATATGAAAGCCGAAAGTCACTTACGTATGATTGATTCTGTGAATAAAACAAATATACTTAATTAAATTTAACCATAATGTGTATTAACAAGTATCATCAACAAATATATATATATAATATATTATTCCCTTAATTTAACCTAAATAGTTTTTTTGATATAAAACTTTTTTTTAACATTAGACAGATCTGCGATTGACCACCAACTCGTCTGGTGTTAAGCGACGGTGTGACCGAGGATGAAGCTTGATGATTCAAGATCCAAGATTGTAGGAAACAGATACTAAACTTATTAACCTATTAAAATGTATTCCGAAGTGCTTCCGATGGCTCGCTCAAATTCCTTGGCTCAAATATTTGCCATTTGGAAGTTCAAATATCCAGGTTTGGTGTCTTTCTTTGGAATAGCGTCATCTAGTGCGATTAAATAAAATATTGTAAAAAGTAAATGAGAACAATCCAGAAGATTTATTATAACATTAAGTAATTATCATAGCGGTTGGAGCCGTTAATTATGTGCTTAACCATTATTTATAACAGCGGCTTCGTAAAATTACAACTCAATAACAAATTTCTGACTTGAATACACGTTTCTTTTTTCCCGACTGCGCTAAAAGACTGTTTATGTTTTTTCTGGTCAATGTATATTTCTCTTTGATACAAGATCGTTCACTGATATGACTATCGGAACCATGATCGTCGAAATTAAACTAATTTTAACGGTTTTTTTTAAGTAAGATAGATCTACGATTGACCACCAACTCGCCTGATGTTAAGCGACGGTGTGGCCGAGGATGGAGCTCGTTGATCTAGAAGATATCTATTCACTCTAGCCTTGAAAATTCCAAGATCGTATGTCTCAAGAGACAGAGATGGCGGCAAAGAATTCCATCTAAAGAAGATAGAATATTTATCGCGTATATTTTACATAATTTTATGAACCGACGTAAAAATCGCTAACCTTAGAAAACATTAGTCAAGGTACTTGCTGAGCTTGTCTTATTCGGCCTGATTATTATTTTTAGCTTTATCTGTCCCACTGCTGGACAAAGGTATCTCTGTCCTTCTTCCACTTTTGCGGTCTAAACCAGTAACGGTGTACAACAAACTAAATAGGTGTCTAGGTGTCTTCAAATCGCGAGTGAATAGGTTTCTTCTAGGCAAGCGCGCTCCATCGTAGACCGTAACTGTCGCTTAACACCAGATGAGTTGACGGTCGAGCGCAAACCTATTTTCGAATTAAAAAAAAATTAACCGTCTGCAAATTTATCCTTTCTAAATCCAAACTATCTTAATATTTTAAAGATGATAGTAATTTTATCCCTGTGTGTTTGTTACCTTTTCACGATCATACGGCTGATCTATCATCATCATCATCATCTCAGCCATAAGAAGTCCACTGCTGGACATAAGCCTCCCCCATGGATTTCCAAAAAAAACGATTGGCGCGCGGCTTGCATCCAACATCTTCCCGCCACTTGTATGAGGTCGTTTGTCCATCTCGTGGCTGGTCTTCCTACGCTGCGCTGGCCGGTGCGTGGTCTCTACTCGAGAACTCGAGAAAGGCTAATCAGATTGTTATTAAATTTGGTACAAAAGGTAATTGAAAACCTGGAGACAGACATAGATTGCATTTCATCATCATCATCACCGTTTTTCATGGGTAAATCTGTGGCTAGATAGTTTTAACGTTAATTAATTAACTCGTTTAAAGACTGTACTGTACTGTAAGAACTGTACCGAAAGATATAAACTCCCCCTTTTTTGAAGTCGGTTAAAAATACCTATAAATTATTCTAGTGTAATAAATACTTCTTAGCAGTATTTATCTTCAAAAAGCGGTATTTTCTTGGAAAAACAGCTTTGTTATGTTTGTATCAGATGTCCACACGTTGTCACTTGTCAAGAAAATTCCACGAGTATTTTATTTAATAAAATACTCAATATATTTATTTACTCTATATTTACAAAATGTTTACATTAAAAACATGTAAGTAGTAGTTTGACCACCAACACACCTGATAAGCGACGGTGTGGCCGAGGATGGAGCTCGTCGATTTAGAAGATGTCTATTTACTCTAGCCTTGAAAGTTCCAAGATTGTAGTTATCAGGAAACAGAGATGGCGGCAAAGAATTCCATTCCTGTGCAGTACGCATAAAGTACGTGGACCGAATTTATTCAGTAATAGGGTAGTTGACCGTTCACTCACCCGATATTGAATAAAGACTAGCTTAGACTTAAAATTCAAATGAGGTCATCAAACCACGGTAAGTGGCAAGCACTGAACCCAGAAATCGATTTTCCATGACTAATTGACACGCGATCTAGAATTCTAGCCGGATCGAATGACAACCTCGTTTTGGTCTAACTTTTTAGACCAAGATTACTAAGTTCGGGTCCGCGGACCAAAATGTCTGGGCCGCCATGGAATTTGTTTGGTCTATCATTAAGAAACTAAAATAAATAAATATTTGTGGAAATTTCACACAACACCATCTAGCCCAAACTAAGCAAAGCTTGTACTATGGAACTAGGTGGCTGATAGAATACTTGTATTAGAATAGAACTTATTTGTAGAATATGTTTATGTTTACTTGTTATATACTTCATTGTAATATGTTAAAATTTTCATTCTCCAGTTCCATCCTATGATATCAAGCATACAAATATAGAAGTATAAATGTCATTTGTTATTATTTCTGTCGCTGTTTATTCATGTAAAATATTTTGGCCATCAGAGAAACTGATGTTACTAGAGCCTTAGAGCTTCAGAATGAATGAGTGAATGAAAACAGTTTCTTATTTCTTTGTTCAAATGTCCACATATTTTTTATAAAGATTTCTTTATTATTACTATCACTGAGTATATTATACTAAATATTTGATGACTTAGAATACAATGTGCGGTCCACTTTTAAATTCGATTTGTCATCTGTGACCAATCGCGAACTTTTGTTCGTTCATAGTTATCTCCTAATGAATTGAATGAAAACACAAAAACTCCTGGGAATAGACCGGAAAGTATTAACTTGTTTCGGACGGGTTTCCACAATTTCGCTGTTCAATAGTAGAATAACACAATTGTTCGTTGTTTTGTTACCCGACTGTCCAAGGAGGAAGTCGAGTTGTGTTTTTCGAAGAGGATGTGTGTATGTTTCTATATTACTTCTTGTAGCCTAAAGATAGACGTAACCAATTTGACCAGCTTATATTAACTTCTTGTAGCCTAAACTAACGTTTTTAACCTATTGTTGCTCTAGTTTATTTTAAGTCCTGTGTTATTACTTTTAAGGTGTATAAAAAAAAAAAAAAAAAAATTATTCATTTTTAGGTGTATAAAATAAATAATGTATTCTATTTATATCTATTACCATTTCTCACTGAAATGCCAAAAATCCGTACTCAGCGATATCGTTTCACGTTCTTGATGCGTACTGCACAGGAATTGAATTCTTTGCCGCCATCTCTGTTTCCTGAGGGCTAATCTTGGGATCTTCAAGGCTAGATTAAATAAATATCGTCTAGAATCTAGACAATATTTATTCAATCTAAACTCTAGATCGACGAGCTCCATCCTCGGCCACACCGTTGCTTAGCATCAGGCGAGTCGGTGGTCCATCGTAGATCTATCTAACATAAAGAACTAGAGTATGCTTCAGTGCGAAGCGCGTCGCCAACTTCAAAGTGACTCGCTATTATTTTAGAAAAGACCGCCGAATGCGATTAAAACTACAGCTCATTTCATCTCAAAACGGACCTGAGTGACCAGTACTTTTGTTTAAAAACTTGATTATATTATTAACTAGCTGCCCGCCGCGACTTCGTACGCGTAAGAAAAACATAGTAAGGATCCCTAATTTTTTCTAGTATTAAATATAGCCTATGTTACTCAGGAATAATGTAGTATTCTAGTGGTGAAAGAATTTTTGAAATCGGTCCAGTAGTTTTTGAGTTATTTCATATCAAACATACAAAAATACAAATCTTTCCTCTTTTTAGTGTAGATATACACCGATACATCGTACTACCGATCTTCGAATATCTACTTGTTTTCTCTCACCTGTTGACAACAAACAGAATCAACCGCTTATTCCGTAATTTCCTATTTAACCTACTTTAGCCCATTTGCCCCATTCAAAAATCCCGTTCACCCCCGAGTCCAAAACAAAGGTCTACTAGCGTTTATACTGATTATCCCTAATTCTCCGTAATTTGGGCGGAACTAAAGCATTTCGAGATAAGCCGCAATGCCCCGGGGCTGTCATTATACGGCCGACTGTGGCGAGCTACTGGAGCGAGCCGCTGGCGACGCTCTGTGTTGCCATATGAGAAAAAAATGGGAGATTACTAGTGAGCACTGGCGACACACGCTTAATGTTCCCGAGTAAAAAAAGTGGTTATATAAAATGTTGTTCATACGTCTGAGCGACTAGCAACATTCGCTTAATTCAAGTCTAGTGTGTACTAATAATCTATTTTAGATCGACACGCTCCATCCTCGATCCATTCTTACCATATTCAGAGTTAATGCTCAAACGTAGATGTATATCGTATACAAAAGTAAATAATTTTAAAAGATATTTTTTTGAACTAAATAGTAACTTTTTGGTCCACTGGCTATGCGTTTCTCTACAGCTTATCTAATGTTAAGTTAAGCTGGGTTCAAAGACTGTGAACACATCTAGCTTGAAATGACTTAAATTCTATGAAGTTTACTTATTTTTTATGTAGTAAGTAGTTCATTTGTTTAATAAACAATAACATGTTAAAACTATATGTGGTTCCCAAGTGACGAAGACCTTCTCCAATAAATATTACCTAGGTGTTTTTAAATCGCGCGCTCTATCGTAGACCGCAACGACGGTAAAGCGTAAACCTATCTAAGTATGACAGAAAAATTAAAACTTTGAAAAAAGTATATTTTTTACGATTACGATTCTATGGAGACAGTTACTTTTAACTCCACCTAAAAAGAGGGGTGTTACGAGTATAAGTTTGATTTGTGTGCCTGTCTGTAGCATCGTAGCTTGCAAACGGTTGGGCCGATTTTGATCTAGTTTTTTTTGTTTGAAAAAGAATTTCGTCGAAAGTATTCTTAGCTATGTTTTATCAAAATTAATTCAGCCACTTTTTATCGGGTGTTTTTGAGTTTTCTTATAAAAGTTTTGAATCGAAAATAAACTGCCTAATGTCTTGAATTTAGTTTTACAATTGAACAGTTTCTCACATCTTGCGATATCTTGCGCTAGATCCGTAGATATTATTGATAATCAGTAGATCTCCCATAATACGGGAGTTTCAAAAACACTGCATTCACTATATAACAAGTTTACCTTAGTTGCTCGCCCACCTGTAAGAATGTTGTCAGATTAAAGAATTATGTGTAAAGTTTGTGCTAGAGCTGGCAATGTTAGGCCATGTGTTGTATTATATCATATTAATTGTAATTTTTCGCGCTACCTTTTTAAAAGCACTTGTTTAGCTGGTTTGTTTAAAATGGGCATGCTTAGTTCATTAACGTTAAGAAAATTACTGAGTATTGTCGATACAATAAAATTGTTTTCTACCTTTATGCTTTTTGACCGACTTCAAAAAAGAGGTTTCCCATTCGACTGTATTTTTTTATGTTCGTTACTCCGTCATTTATAAACCGATAAGAAAAAAATCTTTTTTTATTTGATAGGATATACTTTCAGGTTAGTCTCATAGAAATTTTATCAAAAATAGATCAGCAGTTTGGTTTTTAAAATAAATTGCGCATTTTGAAGTAGACTGTTTCAGTTTTTAGGGTTCCGTGCCTCAAAAGAAAAAAACGGAACCCTTAGAGGATCACTTTGTTGTCCGTCTGTCCGGGTGTCAAGACCTTTATCTCGGGAACGCGTGAAGGTATCGAGTTGAAATTAAAACCATATACGCAGATCCATAGTATCTTGCTGCAGAAAGAAAAATTAAAATTTCTCAGTTTTCGTAAAAAAAAAGTTACTGCCGAATATGTCGTAAAAAATGCATATTTCGACACTCACAAGGGAATCAAAACCTATCATAACCTATGGGGTACTTCCCGTTGACCTAGAACAATTAAATTTGGCAAGAAGCATTGTGTTAGAGTACACATATAGGAAAAAATCCGAAAACTGGACATTTTTAATTTAATCACAAAAATTTGTGTGTTAATGCAAGGAAGGAGGGTCCAAATTTTAAATGGCTTTAACCGTATCATGTGGCACAAGCTAAAACAGGTTTTTAAATATTTCTGCGATGAAAATTTTTCGATTTATGAAGGAAAATATAAAAAAAAAACTTTTATCTACTAGTTTGTACGGAACCCTCGGTGGGCGAGTCTGACTCGCTCTTGTCCGGTTTTTTTAAACTAGAATTATTATGTGAATGTAATAATGAATGCTTTTATGTTTCTTATTTTTTAACTTTGATTGTAACATCGCTTTGAACTAGGAAGTAAAAATGTGTTAAGAACACAAAACACAATCCTAGTCATTCGTAATTCCAATCATATAAAAAAAATCGGATTTAAAGTACCTGCCTTTTTTCTTGTAGTATGGCAAAATGCTAGATTATGTGTTGAATAATAATAATTATTCATCACTCATCCCTTTTTTAAATTTTATCGAATTTAATAAATATATATCATTCATATACCTACACATTAAAAAATTAACATAAACGTTGTAAATATATTGAAATATTCGATGACTGCTCTAAAATGGCTAAATACACTAACTGTACAGAGCCATAAAAAATATCATTAAAACACCGCGAAGCGTGTCAATTAAAGCGCGAAGTTCGAACTTCGTGTTTTTTATGAACTTGTGATATGATTATAAACAAAAAATCTCAATGTCGAATAACAGTTAGAATTTATGAAATCGTCAAACCTTAGCGCCGCGGACCGAAACCCTAAGAAAAGATTTTGCAAGACCGTGTCCAAGCAATTTCAACCCACCTTGACTTACGACATTCAATTAAAGATTCCCATTCAAAAAGGAAACCAATATATCCAAAGTTTTATGGAGGCGCCACTATACGATTTTCTACGCAAAACCGACAACCATCATCGCTTAAATAATAGTTCCCAATTCTACCACAGATTTAAATAACTTCGTCGCGCTGAGTAAAGTACTCCTGTTACCTGCCAGTCCTATTGTTGTTCTATCTCTTTCCTGTCATATTTTATCTCTGTCTTACTTAATAGCTTTTGTCGTTATAAAAAGGTGGCTCATGTAGTTGCAGGTATGATGCCGGAAGATTTATAAAATCCGTAAAATTGTTTGGGACGGTCACTGATGCGATATTCTTCGTATCTAGGCGTGATTCTCTTTACGTACCTAAATTTTTTTTTGGCTTGGATTTGCTTTGGTGGCGATCACGCGTGCAAATTTTGTATAAAAAGTTTTTTTTTTAAGTTTAAGGCAATGCAGATGTTTTTACCTGATGTTAGTTAATACTTTATATGAAAAAAAAAAAAGAGTTTTAAACTTTTTTTGTGAATGTGAGCCATTTTGAACCCTTTTATTTTCTCTACCAACAATAAGGTCCGTAAATGCAGGGGAATAATCAATGTTATTAAACAAAAACAAAACGAAAATGTTATCTGTCATTATAATTCACGATAAACAAATCGAATACGATACAATTTTAAAAAGCAACTCGATATTCCGCTAAAAAGTAACCGATACTGAACGTTTATCGCGACAAAACAAAAGAACGATAATTTACCAACAAACCGAGAATCGAAAATCGAACCGACCTTTCCGTTATTTATTACCGCAGATAATCAAGATTTGTAATCTCCCGACCATTTTTGTCAAAAACTGTGTGACATGCCCATGCCAAAAAAAAAGAAAAAAACTACTATTGTTTTCTTACTATCTCCATACTAATATGCCAAACGAATATCGATTTTAAAAACGACGCATTAAAAACCAACTTTTTTTTTTCAAAAGTGGATTTCGAAATTTCAAAACGGTCGTCCACAAAAAGCGGTCGAAATTCGTTAACAACTTTTTAAAGTTTTTAGGGACGGACTCACTAGTAGATTAGGGTGGTTTTTTTTACTAGGGGTTTTTTGCCGTTTGGGGTGGACAGTGGTATAATTATGTAACGCATCGTACGAGTTGTAACTTCTGTTATGTTGTACAAAATTACTAATATTAAAGTAGCTATTTCACAAAATAGTGAGTTAAATTCCACACCATTTATCTTCTATCAAGAAAATCGGGTAAAAATGCATTGTGTTTTTATGGTCATTAGACTAGACTAGACCGACGGTCCGATATAAAGTAACAGGGATACAATAGGAACTAGCTCTCAAATGACGCTACGAAGACACCGTTGGGTGTTTGGTGTCAGATTTTCAACTTCAGCATGGCAACTAACAAGGTGAGCCCTATAAAAGTTTCACACACTTATATCTTGATGTCTCACTTGACCCATTGTGCTCACAATTGAATTCCTTGTTAAGAATTGAGTATACCGTAAGTTTTTGTCAAACATTAATAAATTAACTAACATTAATAAATAAGCCTAACATTAATAAACAACGCTACAACAAGCTTACTCCCTTTTTAATTGAATTCTTTCTCCTTTTTTTTTATTTTTTAATATGTTTACTACGCGATTACTTCGCCAATTATGAATTGATTTTGATTATTCTTTTTTTTTATTAGGTCATACTTAAGAGGTGGTCACATGTAAGGTTTGTCGAAATCGGTTCAGCACTTTGGTTTTTAAAACAAAACAACTGGAAAAATACGTCATTCAAGTAAACAAAATGGCATATTTTGAAGTCGGTTATTTCAGTTTTTTTTTTTAACTGTAACTGTTGAGGGAAATATCTCCTTTCTTGAAGCTTGCCACGCAGAGCCGGGGAAAACCTATCTACGTATAAAACATCATTGCTGTACGCGAGTCCGAACATCCGAATGGACAGATGTAAGCTTTTATTTTAACACTAGCTGCGCCCCGCGGTTTCACCCGCGTGGTGATCGATTATGTTGTTATTGTTTAGTGTATCCCACAGGGACTGTCAAATTTTAAGAGATATTAAAATATGCCAGATCCTTCTACATAGTATAAGTAGCAATCCTGCCAAATTTTGTCCAAATCCATCCAGTAGTTTCGGCGTCCATCGGACACCGTGCAGACAGACAGACAGACAGACAAAAATCAAATTTGCAGTTTTGTATTTATAGTTCTGTATCGATAGTAAAGCATCCTCCAATCAATTTTTTTCAAAAATATTTAATGTACAGATTTTGACCTGTTACAGTCTTATTATATGTATAGATTTCATGCAGAGATCTTAGCTTCGCTCGCTCTGTAATGTGATGCTTAAGAAAGTTATTAGCACGTGTGGTTAGTTCAGGTAATAGTTTGTACGGAATCTCGGTAACTTGAATGGCGAAACTTGGTAGTTACTCTAGCTCATTTTGCATTAAAGGTCTTCATACCGCGTAAGCTATATAGCTCGTGGAAAAATAGACTTTAAAGATGCAGTTTTCTAACCAAATGCGCAAATTTTTGGTTAATACAAAATAGGTAGTTACGTTTCTTGAAAACTAATGCATTAATTTCCATTTTCTGTTAATAAATTTAAATTAACACAGAATACATAATAGTTTAGTTACGTAATTTTATAATATTAGTGTTGTGGTGTGACATATTTTAATATTCGGGTTTGATTGCTTTGGCCGAAACATTGGGCCGAATCGGTTTATCAAAATTTTGGTAGAGATGTGCTCTATATACGTTTTTCGGCCTCGATGACACATTTTGGCTGAAGTCGAATACGAATAAAATTTTCCCCGAATAATTAACATATAAAAATTTAGTAAAACTATGATATGTTATGTTTATGTATATATGTATTCAATCAAGCATTTAGTTTCCATGGTACAAGCTTTGTTTAGTTTGGGCTAGATGGTGTTGTGTGAAATGTCCGCCAATATAATTAAATTGGAAATAATAATAATATTCAAAATAACCTCCTACTTTTCGAAGTTGGTCAATAAGTACATGTAGTAGCTGTAAGTTCTTTCTATAAAAATATTTGTTGTATCCAGGGTATCAGACTATCTCAGTGAATAGTTTTTATTCAAATCCATTAATCCACTCGCGTGTCAGCGTGAACTAGTTATAAACATACTTACACACAATATTAGTGAGGCGTATCAAAAACTCTCTCTGTGTAATGTCTTCCTAATCCATAACATATATTTCTTGATTATGGTTAATGATAGAAAAAGTATAATCATAAATCTAATAATATAAATTCTTCACTAATTTAAACTGCACTGATAAATTCACTGAATATACAGAATATGACTTACAAAAAAAAAAAAAAAATATATATTTCACAAAATAATTTTAATAATAAAACTTAGTCTGTTCAGTTCAATTCAGAACTCATTCTGATTCGGAATCGATTCGGAATCTATCTCCATCTCTGTCATTTCCATAGAGAATGACAGAGACGGAGATATAGATTCCGAGCTTGAGAACTAATGTGGTATTGAGGACGCTGCTCTCCTTATTTCATGATTTTGTTCAGTCGAGACCACAGAATAGCATAGTAGTATATACTTATAGTATATATAGTAGGAAGACCAGCCACAAGGTGGACAGAAGATATTATAATACAAGTGGCAGGAAGACGCTGGATGCAGGCCGCTTCCAACCGGTCTTTCTGAAAATCCATGGGGGAGGCATATGTTCAGCAGTGGACTTCTTGGGGCTGAGATGATGATGATATACTTCGAGACGTTAGTTCCTCTTGTTTGCCACGATAGAGCTGTAAGTAAACAGACTACTCATTGACGTAAATACATTAATTCAAGAAGCTCCGATTCTCTACGGCTTTTACTAAAGTAGCAAGGACAATAAATATATCGATCCCTTTCCCTCCTCCTATAAATTGTTATGACGCTAAGCGTCAAACGAAAACACTGTTATCTCTTTGGAGCTGTATAAAATGCAACCTCTTTTATTTAACGTTTTCCTCGCTTTTCGAATAGAATTGCGTGAATTTCTCTGTAAATGTATTTGAATGTTACAAAGGATTATGCGAAAATTATAACGTTTCTCCGTCTTTTTATCCGACTTCAAAAAGGAAAGGTTTATCGGTTCGGTTCTTTTTAGGGTTCCGTACTGCAAAAGGTAAAAACGGAACCCTTATAGGATCACTTTGTTGTCCGTCTATCCGTCCGTCCGTCTGTCAAGACCTGTATCTCGGGAACGCGTGAAGGTATCGAGTTGAAATTAAAACCATATACTTAACCATATTCTGTAGTCTCTTGGTGCAGATGTAAATACTCAAAAATAAAAAAACAACTACATAAATTTAATCGTTCACAGTGTAAATCTCGTTAACTTGAACTTTGATTTAGAAATAAAAAAACTCTACCGACGTTTTTTTTTTTTTTTTTTTATAGAAGATAGATCTACGATTGACCACCAACTCGCCTGATGTTAAGCGACGGTGTGGCCGAGGATGGAGCTCGTCGATCTAGAAGATATCTATTCACTCTAGCCTTGAATTCCAAGATCTCAGGTAACAGAGATGGCGGCAACGAATTCCATTCTTGTGCAGTACGCAACAGGAATGTGGATCGATATCGCTGAGTACGGATTTTTGGCATTTCAACGAGAAAGGGGTGGTAATTCGCCGGCTTTCTGCTAGTCCTGTAATGAAATGGGGAGGGTGGAATTAGGTCGTGAAGCTCTTGCGCACATTCCCCGAAATGAATCCTGTACAAAATAGACAGACATGCTACTTTACGGCGGTGCTCAAGACTAAGTAGCTTCTTGGCAGCCAGTTTATCGTCACCGATTAACCTCACAGCTCGCCGGTCCACTGATTCTAAAGCTTCCAGCTGATACTTGGCTGATCCATCAAAAAGGTGGCAGCATTAGATTTTTAGTTAACAGTGTAAAGAAAACACTTAAAAGGATCTCAACTATTCTATAAATGTTTGATTGGTCTAGAATATTTCCATTGGAAAAGTATAACAAGGTAAAGTAAAATCAGTCCGTATTGTATAAAATAATGAAGCCCTGTCTATCAAAGAAGGCTTACTTCATTCATCGTAGTTACAAGTATTCGTGTTTCAAACAATACCGAAGGGCAAACTGTACAAAACAATACAATACAATAGACGTTATTAAATCTATGGTAGCAAATTTGTCTTGTAGACTACGTAGTAGGTTCTATCTCAGATTCTAAACCAAATAATTATAGTTTAAAAAACTGAAGCAACCGACTTCTCATGGATGCCATTGTCAGAACTGGACCAAATTGAAATGGGACCGCACGGGAAGCACCAGCCTTTAAATAAAAAAAGAATCATCAAAATTGATTCACCCATTCGAAAGTACTGAGGTAACAAAAAATAAATAAATAAAAAGAAATACAGTCGAATTGAGAACCTCCTCCTTTTTTTGAAGTCGCTTGAAAACCTTATTATGCATGATTAATTTCTCATCGAAATTCCCGAAATCCGTACTCAATGATTTCAGTTTATATTCTTGGTGGATCATGCGAAGGAATTTACTCCTGGGTTCTTTCTATCTGCCTATATTTCTTATACAAAATAGAGTCACTTTAATCACTAACATTAAACATAGTGGAAAGCTATAGAGTAGTAGAGGATGTAAAGCGTAAATATAGAAGAAATTTAGTAACTGCCTTAAAAATTACAAGATTATAGTTCTTAGGGAATAGAAAAGGCGGAAGAGAGTTCTACTCCTGTATAGTACGCATTAAGAACGTACATCGATGTACAATAAACTTGTATTTGTAGATAGTTACGTATTTAAAACGTTTTAAATCTTACATTTATTTTATTAACACATCATAAATGCCAATCGCGTTATCCATTCCAAAGTTAGCAGAACTGAAAGTTGGTTAACTTTACAAATTAAGATAACTTGAGGCAAGATTCGAATGATGTCAATAGAGACGCTTTTAGGACGTCTGTGTACATTACTGTCTATAATAAAAGGTAGATTAGTTTACAATGTCACCATAGGTGATTACCCTCATGTTTGCCAAGTCGTGTAATGGGGTTGTTGCTCCAGATTTCCACTTTACAACGCTACATTTATCCAAACTACTCGCTAAAATATTATCTCCGTTCTGATCAGCCGTTGCTCAATTCGAATTCAACTTTAAAATGCGTTAAATTGGAAACGCGACACGGAATATAAAATCTAAAGTTACGAAAGCATCATAACTTTACATTGCACTCCATAGGCCCCGGAGCGTTTACCTGTTTTTTTTTATCTCCATTCGAAAGCTTTATAGAAAGAGATGGAATACAAAGATTGTTCCGAAAACGTACTGAATACGATTTGGAACAAGCAAGCCTGAGGGCGACGCCACCGACAATGCACGGCCGTCAGTCTGGTTATGTTACCCGGGGAAGTTAGGGACGCATCGGATTATTGTAAATTAGGTGCTCAAGAACGCCTGTTTATTTCGGACGGGGTTCGAGTCGAGAGCGGCCGGTGTGCCAACGATGCGCGGCGCATTCTTCACTTCACACCGGCTAACTTCACGCCAGTTGTGCTCAGACCGTCGTGCGTGACGGACCGCCGCCCGACGCTCCTCGAAAACTATCGGACAACAAACGCTATAACGAACAAAAGTGACTCAAATCGATTCAAAATTCGAATCGAAATTTTCGACAAAACAAATAGTGATGGGAAGTGACGATAACTATCGCGCGAGTGCCGAAAACGTACGATGACCGAAACTTTAAGTTGTGAAGAAAAAGTTGTGGTGCCGAATGCAATCGGGTCCACAAAAAATATGTGCTCGTAATACAGTGAGGGCCTGATGGGATCGCAGTGCGTCCAACTTAGTGTAGTTAGTGATGTGTACTGTGATATGAAATTTCGGCAATCGCGTAGATGATTGCCGTATTTGTGTGTGATAAAAATATTAGGTTATTAGTTACCAAAGATTCCTGATGATCTTGTACATTAGTTTGTGTTTTATATTAGTAGTTTTAGGTGAGTACAATGTTTTAATGTCCATCTTTGCAGTTGCTTTGTTGTGATCGTGACTGAGTTATCTGGAAGATTTATTGAACCTCATTTGCATCCATAAGTAATTATGGCAGTGCAGCGATTAATCGTAATTATGATGCAACTCGAGTTATATGAATTTATGATTAATAATTCAAGTCTAGTAAGGGAAGTAGGTTAACTGATAAATTCATGATGATTAATCACATACATTATTATTTTGTGATATAATATAACATAAATAAAACACATCATTCAGTTTAAATATAAATATACATAAACAAAACGGAAACGGAACGGAAATAATAAACGGAAAACACTTAAAACAGATACATATATAAAATCTATTAAACAAACATATATTTCAGAAATGAACATAAAAACTGTTTTACATAACAAACCGCCATATCAATAACTACGTTAAGTAGAGTACCGTGACACAAAAACGGTAAAAGAACACTTTTTCAATTACTAATATTAAACCTAAAAAGGTCATAAATAACAGAGATAACGCAAAGGAAGGCCCGCATAGTAGGAACGTTATACTAAAATCTAAATAGATCTTCTAGCATAGAGCCCACAAATTCACTTAACTTGACATTATTACCGCTACCCGGTCCTCCATGTCAATTAGTACGTTGTTCATTAAATATCTCACGCTAGAAAGCGTAGGACCACACAAACTTTAAACATATTTAAATTTATTTACATAGGTATAGCATTAAAGTTTATTATGTTTTCGAAATGCAGACGGTGATGATAAAAATGAATGAGGCAATAATGTATAGTGAATTGCAGTTCCGCAATTTTGATGCATCAGTGCGTTCTTTGTAATTGAGTTATAAATGAGTGGTTTGTCATAAATTTGCAATATTGAGACAACATAAACAATATTCATGATGAATTGTCGAAATATGTACATCTATTTTTTTTGTTAAATGTAATATGGTATATTTCAAATCATACGCATATATCTATCAGTTTATTTTTAATCCGTTCTAGACCTATCAAAGATAGCCTCAAAGCTACAATTGAATTAGTATGTTTTTTAGAAAACAGAAATCATAGACCCCTTTAATGTCCTAGTTCTTAGTAATACTCTTAAAATTAATCTCAAAGAAAACGTAAATGTAAAAATTGATGCTAAATATAATGACTATGATGGTGACCATAAATTAAATCTCCATAAAATTAAGTTCAATAATAATTTGCAAATTTATAGGAATATTTCATAGATCAAACCATCCTATTAAACAATCAGAACAGACAGATTACACTCTAAACAACGTTTTATTGCTTTTAATCAAGGTTCAGACGAGCTAAAATGTCAGAAATTCTTAACACACTAATATTATAAATAAACTTAATTTTGCATCTTTCAAAAGGTTAATTATATAAGTTGTGTACCTCTTGAATGTTGTAAATGAAATATTATAACTGATTCACAAGATCTATTGGGACATATGATATGTTACTTTAATAAAAAATATATTTTAATTTGCCCCATAATTTGCCCAATAAAGCCCATGCCGCAGCTAGTTATTGATAATTCTAATAAAGCTCAAATTGAAAATGCCCATATTGACAGAAGTAATTCGCCTATCCATGTCCGAAGGGATTCAACTTAAAATATCGTGGGACTTAAACGTTCAAACTAAGTTACGGGTAAGGTTTGACAAAGTTATCCTTTCTAAACATAACTAGCAGATTTGTCGTCGTCCCTAATTCAAGTTTACTGTAATGTCGGGCGTTTGTCCTTTGTAATGAGAATGAAATTCCAAGCGTTTGTTGTATATTGTATAGTAACTGAGCTCCGAGGGCACTGTAAAATGGTGCCCACTATCTCTAGACAAAGTATCGGGAACGCCTCGGCTTTTTTCTCAAGAGACCACGTCTCACCTGAAATCTGAGACAGAACTAAAACTTAACTAACGAGGGGTTTTTAATTAAATAACACTGTAATAGCCTTTATTACAGTGTTATTTAATTAAAAACCCCTAGAAAGTTTGTGTGTGGGCGTGTGTTTCACCACTCATCTTCGTAACGGCTTAGTGATTTTAAGTGGACGTAGTTGATATGAATTAACTACTTTTCATTTTAGGAAATTGCACGATTATACTTACAGATGCACAGAGCATAAATATGTAAATATATTTCTTTTTTAAAACTTATAAACCGGTTTGTTGGTTTGGTGTTAAACTTGTACTTATCTTAAACGTTAATTGTGAGTGAAAACATATGTAATATAGAGGATATGAGAAAGATAAGGTTTCATATTAAAACATTTAAGTAAGTCATTAAAAGTGATATAAAAGCATGGTGCTCCGTAGAAACCAATTCCAACATAATATCGACATCCTGCCCGACCAATGATTGAAATTATCTCTAGCTATAAATTCTTCTCATAAACAATTCCACTGATCTCATTTTTTTAAGTGTTTATTATTTTAACTGCTTTAAAATGTATATTTTTAATGTATTTATCATCAAATTTTGTTCAGATAGTTTTTAATCTGGGGATAAGATTAAAATTCTTATATTTATATCTCTACAGAATAATTAATTATGTTAAAAGATGTTGAAATCGGAAATATAATAAATAATTATATTTATCTAAATGGATAAGTTACAACTTAATTATCCAGCAGAGAATATTTAATAATCCGAAATTTAATTATAGAGCAGTAAACAAAACCTCGTTCAAAGGCCGAAATAGATACGAAAATATTTAAACGCAAATTCATCAAATAGGTCAGATTGTAAAGACCGAATTTGGCAATAACGTTCCTTGATAATTCGTTTCAAAGTTTCCGAGTTAAATTAAATTCTATAATATATATATATATTATTCCTTTAATTAATATTGTTTCTTATAGATTCCACGTTGTTTGTTTATAAATATAATGGCGTATATTTACATTTAATCATTTAAAAAGCAAAAAATTATATAGTCTTTACCGAAAATGGATGAGAGTATAACAGAACGGAATGTGACGAATATCTAAGGAATATTCAAAATAATATTATTATGTTCTTGATAACACGTCTAAATGTTAGTTTTAAAATAATACCGAAAAAGTAACTGATCAAAAATAGAAGTAACAAATCCCGAAAAATATTGGAAGTTTGTAAACCAACGGACATCCCTATCTATAAATTTTGAAATGAAAACTTATTTTACCTCCAATATTTTCGATAAATCAATTTTTAAAGTGCTTTTTTTAGAAAGTGGTCCGACAAACCGTAGCGAACTAAATTAAGGGGACGTGACTTTCAAGCACGATTCCAGTTTTCCTTTTTGGATCGGCTCATTTTATTTTTATTCGATAAGAATTTGTTCGAACTATATCTGGCTTTATGAACGCCATGTTAACTAAATTATATTTAAATTTCGAATGCTTTAATCTGCTAATCAAGCTAGCTACTAATAAACTACTATTTCACATAAACACTTCAAATCTAAATTCACATCACATATCTAAATTTCAATTTGGTTCGGATCCACAAAGCTTTTGGTAAACATTTGTAACAGACGTTCGCAAAATTAATCTGTGTATCATATTAAATTCCCAATAATTCTCTCAACCCAAACGTTTCAAGCGTAATTTCTGAGAGATATTACATTAAGCACCTTTGTATATTTGCCTACGCGTTATTTGAAAACAGACTTAAGGATATTTTTGTAAGGAAATTCAATTTGGGAACTGTATTGCTACACGTAGTTGTTGTAGTATAACAACATTACTCTACGTGGATCTTGAGAAAACGGAGTGGCAAGCTATGCGACTACTAGCGCCATCTCTGGGCGAGTAGTGAAATGAAACTTACCTGCATTATCTGAGAGCTTTTTATGTAGTGTTTTATTTAATGACTTTTTATCACGTGGACGTAAAGTATAAAACGAAATTCACAAATATAGTGTCCTGGGTAGATCGATACTCATATACCAACAACAACGAACTTAAAGATTTTGATGTCGGCGTGCTAAAGCCTAATTTAGACTGAGGAGTCTATTTTGCCGTTTCGAATTATTTTGAAAATCGAAATTCTTTTAATCTTGTAAGGAGTCTAATTAGACCTCATTGAGATCGGACGTTTTTGAGGACTGACTCTACATCCCGTTGATAAGTAGGTACTTTTATTTATCAAAAGTTGTAACTCAACTTTTATTCAGTTTCAGGTTATGTTATTAGACTAAAATATTGTTTTTATGCAAAAGACTAGAAATTCTCAACAAACAACCAATCATTCTAAAAGATTGTTCGACCTTGTGAAACTAATATTTCGCATTTTCAACAAATCTTTTGCTTTTTAATAATTCAGTCTATTTATGTTAGAGATATCGCACGACGACGTTTACAAGAAATAGTAGTGTGAAGCTAACGGTTATGCCGAAGCAATTGTTTACTTAATGTGATGAGATACCAGATATATGGTTATACAGAGTTACATCTACATACAGACAGTATCTACGTATTATTAAACATTACGTAATTCTGGGTATTCCTCTTGACAATTATTTTTACCTGACTGCGTAACGAGGGTTATATTTTAAATAAAACTACGGGTCACTCAAAAGAGCAGCGCAAACCTCACTCTCGAATGCGCGTCACCGACCGAGAGTGACGTTTGCGCTGCTCTTTTGAAAAAGACCGCCGAATGCGGTTTAAACTATAGTCGGATTTTTCGACTCAAAAAGGACGTGAGTGACCAGTAGTTTTATTTAAAATGTGTGTAAACCACGTTAGTTGCCATGGTATAAGAGGGTTATGTTTTTCGAGTGTATGTATGTATATATGTATGTTTTATATGATAGCCGTCTTCAGTTACAGCCTAGGCCACCCTAAGCGACTTGACCGATTTTGATGTACGAGGTGTCGTAAGATTCCCGTTCACTCCTTGAGTGGCATACCTATATTTTTTGTTATAATACACACACACACACACACACAAAAAACAACAACAAATTTCAAATATGAGACAACTTTTAAGGGATTAATAATTCAATAGAGTGAATAGATATCTTCTAGATCGACGAGCTCCATCCTCGGCCACATCGTCGCTTAACATCAGGCGATTTGGAGGTCAATCGTAGATCTATAAAGTATTAAAAAAAAAACAGTTAAGTTTGCATGATAAGAAATAAGAGGCTAATAGAAATATACGTACATAGTGAATACACTTTAAAACTTTATCCACCTTTTTAGACAGTAAGTAAGATCGTAAAGACTGAGTGACCAGCCCTAGTGTCAGAGTTCTTAAGCCGCCGGAAGGCATATATAATTCAACGTGTCTTCCAACCTACGGTAGCGAAGGAATAAATACCACTCACGGTCATCCATCCGAAGACTGTCCGTTGCTTAACATTGGTGATCGTTAGAGAACATTAACAACAACACCTTTTAGACAGTAAGGTAATAAAAGGTAAAGTCAAGTCATCGCGTTGACAGTCCCAAAGATAACAGGTTTTCCTGTTATTTTTTGTGTAAACGTACTAAATACATACACTTTTTAACTACTATTTTGTATCTGTTTTATTCCCGATAGGAAGCTAGGCTTTTGACCACATTTTACTCACGTGACATTAACTACATATTACCTGGAACGGGAACCGGCTCACTAATAACATTGCTAGGCAAATGACGACAGAAAATTTCCTACTTGAAGGTGGAAGCTAAAAGTAATACTTAGGTACTGTTTATACAATTGAATTATATTTTTATTTATAATCTGTGCTCCAACAGTTTTACCCTCGTTTTGGTGACAAATGGTGTTGATGAAGGCAAATGTGAACTTATGTAATTATCTTCATCCTAACTATCTTTTTACCAAGTTTTATGCTGAACCGCTCAGCCGTATAGTCATGAAAAGGTAACAAATAGATAAAAAAATCAAACTGCTTATAGTATCCGAGTTTTGTATTCTAAGTAATAATAATAATATGAATAGGCCAATAATTGGTGGAATTGCCTCAAATAAAATAATCCATGTATAAGGATATGATTTATCAGCCCATTCCCCGTTTCCTTGTATTGATGCCGAAAGGGAAACATAAAAATAACAAGATTAATGTGCTTACCCTCCCTTGCCACAAATTCTTTTTTTTTTTCTATAATTGTCTGTGGAGATTATTTTTGTTTTCTTGGCAATGACAGTGAATTTTATTCAGCCAACTATTATAGAGCAATACTAAATGTAGAGGGGAAAACGTTTTAGGTAAAATTGAAATAAATTGACACTATTTAACTATGGACTAACTTCGTATCAAGAAGGTTTTACGTGCATACTGATATCAGACATTTGCTCTAGATACGCACAATTTTTACATATTTTTTTTATTATTTTTTCTTCAGAGATAATTCTATGGAAATTATTTCAACATTTTAAGTGCTTATATATAATTCTTCAACCAGCTCTAATTATTGTAATATATCTTCCTGGCGAAAAATCTGGATCTTTAAATTTGAAATATAATTATTTTAGTAAGAGTCTAAGAATAAAGTTTGTTTTACTTATTCTAGTTCGGTGTCGTGTTTTATCTTCCTATGAATTTTGTTAACATTTTAGTGAGCAGAATTGGTCCTAATAATCAACTTGTACTATGTGGGACTATGCTACAAAAAAGAGAAAAAAAAATAGCAAATGTAGATACCGCGCGGGTCTTATATTCACAATAAAGAGAAAAAAACTACGTTCCTATAAAATTTTAATTTGCTGTCAAAATTGATATCCACCTATTTTTTTTTCTTTGCTATATAAGCTGGTAATCCTCGCACTGCGCCAAACATTACAATCAAACAATGGAACGTCCCACATAGCTGTCTAACAGCACAGCTACAAAAGCCTCGGTTCACAGAAACACCCGAAATATCTTCTAAGATCTTTTCGTGTACATTGTGGCCGCTGTTCCTTCAAGTTTAGTCATTAACATACATATGGGATGCTCCCAGTTTTCATGATACGTTTTTGGACGGATTGTGATGTGTCACGTAAAATGGAACGTGACTCTAAAGTTAGGAATGTGAAGATGTCAGTTTATTGTGTTCTGTATTGAAGTAATTAAGAAGTCTACGTTAACTTTAATTTATTTTGCTTCAAATGTCATACTAAAATTTGAAAAGATATTGCTAACAACGAGTAATATATATAAAATTCAATGCAAATGCAACTAAATTGTATGGACACTTGACAGATGATCACTTTGACAGACCATTTGTATGACACTTGACAGTTCTTTTTAGGGTTCCGTATCTCAAAAGAAAAAAACGGAACCCTTATAGGATCACTTTGTTGTCCGTCTGCCTGTCCGTCCGACCGGGTGTCAAGACCTTTATCTCGGAAATGCGTAAAGGTATCATGTTGAAATTAAAACCATATTCGCAGATCCATAGTTTCTTGCTGCAGAAAGAAAAATAAAATTTCTTAGTTTTCGTAAAAAAAGTTACAGCCGAATATGTCGTAAAAAACGCACATTTCGACACTCACAAAGGAATCAAAACCTATGGGGTACTTCCCGTTGACGTAGAACTATGAAATTCGGCAAGAAGCATTGTGTACATTGTGTACATATAAGAAAAAATCCGAAAACTGGACATTTTTGATTTAATCACAAAAAATAAGCAAGGAAAGAGGGTCCATATTTTAAAGGGCTTTAACCGTATCATAAGAAAGCGCTTAATTAGCACAAGCTAAAACAGGTATTTAAATATTATTACGATGTATATTTTTCGATTTATGAAGGAAAATATACGATTTCCCCCTTTTATTTACTAGTTTGTACGGAACCCTCGGTGGGCGAGTCTGACTAGCTCTTGTCCGGTTTATTTTTATCACACTGTACACACGTTTCAGTGACAGCTTACGATTTTTTTACTTGTCTGGAAATCAATCAGTCAATAAAAGGTACAACATATTTTTCGGGTATATATTATATTATAAAATAAATATCTTTCGTGCTTCATATTAAACGCTTATTATTATGACTAGGCAAAATTTATTATTTTACAAATTACTTTCAAGTGTTTCTCGATCAGAAATTCTCAGTAGTTATTTGAATGAAATTAAATTTAATTACAAAATTAAGATCAAAATTTACAAAATTAAGATCAAAATTTAGATACTATAATTTAGATAACTAAATTAAATAAGATTATTAAATATAATTTAGATATACATTTCATTAAAATACCGTCTACAATATTAATAATAAATGTCTCTAGCAATAAATTTTAAAGAAATATTGTCGTCAACGTCTAAAAATGTAAAATTATTTTCGTTCAAAAACAGTCTTGTAAAAGTCGAAGTGTTCCCCAGGGTGGAATTCAGAGGAATCTGCTTTATAAGATAACGAAGTTGGCAAACATTATTTTCTATAACCAAAGCAATATTCCTAAGTAGTTTAAGGATTGAGAATTGTTGAGTTAAAAGCTAAGCTTTTTTTGTTTGTCCCTTGATATTAAACAAATAAATAAATAAATAAATATTAACTTCATTGCAAGAATATCTAATACCTTTAAACGAGCAATTCTTGTATATATATTATATAATCTGAATCTCGGGAACGGCTCCAACGATTTTAATGAAATTTGGATTGTAGGTAGATTAGGAGACGATAAATCGATCTTGCTAGGTTTCATTTTTAGTGAACCCGGGTTTGCTCGTATTTTCAGTCATAAAAAATCTCGGTCGCCCAGGTACTAAAATATAAAATGGGTAATAAATAAAATGAACAGTAAGAATGTTATTTATCATTGAGCCTTTCAATTAATTACTTCAGCAGTGGTCACGTTTTACGTTTCTCTCGTAATCCATAGAGAGCGCTTTCAAAAAATGTATGGATGCGTACGAAAACTTTCATCGCCGCGTTTCTTCATAAAAACTTGTACTAAGGGTGTGATCGCAAAAAGGAAACTGTTAGGTTAAAGGCAGCGTCAAACAAGCAACGGCAATTCTTTTAACACTTTATTAACCTTGAACACTTTATTCAATGAATGCATATAATAAATACTAAGTTGGCGACAAATTTTGAGGAAACATATAAATATTATTATTATATAAAACAAGTATCTATATTTAAAGAAAAACAGTTTTTTGCAGACTGCAGAAAAGCTGTTTTTTGCAGTCTAACTTACAATTTTATTACGCTTGATACGTTGTTGAGTGTACGTTTTTTTGTGAGAAAGTATGCGTAGAATCGCTTTAAAAGAATATTAATACACATTCTTTAGATTAATTCTACTAAAATCCCCTGTTTATTACGAAAAAGTTCGTTGGAGGTTACGAATAAACGGTTTTTTTTTGGGAGAGATGTATTAAATATTATTATTACAAAAAATATAGTCCATGACACTCACTGAGTGAAGACAAATGTAACGACACCTCGCACATAAAAATCGGTCAAACCGCTTAGGCTGTAGGCGCTCATATAGAAACATACCCACGTATATACTACACTCGAACTACATAACCCTCCTTCTTATGCAGTCGGGTAAAAAAGTATTCGATTGTAAAAAATAGCCTAAAACATTCTGAAATCACAAATAAATTTAAAGACACCTCGTATATTAAAATCTATTAAGATGTTTAGGCTGCAGCTTAAAATATATAGTCATAAAAAATACTCTCTTTCTCAAACAATTGGGTAAAAATCCAACAACTTAACCCGTTAACTTCGGCGCCAAGTAACCGAAGCGCTATAGCCGTACTTATAAAAGCGCGGAAGTAACTTAGGGTAAACTTATTCCTTTCAAGATGTTACAAACTATATTTAGAAAGGGGAAGTGTGTTTTTACGCGCGTAAGTGGTGAGGATGTAAGGTAAATAAATAAATTGTCTATGGATTAGGAGAATTGTTTACGGGGCTTTTGATCGTTGTGAGATGATTTAAAACAGTGAGCTTTTGTAAACTTGGCTAAATACGCTAATAGAGTGGAGCCGGAATAAAAAATAAACTTGTTAAAGTACTGGCTAGAAAATAGTTTGTTTTTTTAAATAATTTTGCTTATCAATGAAGGACGTCCGTTTTTCGGGTGCTTGTATGTATTAGTAGTACTTTTTTATACCAAAAGGTTTACTCAATTTTGTTGTGTATGTTTTGTTATATTTATTATTACGTATTAATTGTCATATTGCAGTATAGTATTTAGTTTTTCATTTAATAAATATTGTCTACTCACTAACTTCATAATTGGCTATTATTTGTTTTTTTATCGTAAGATTCAAAATTAAGTTCTTCTTTTGTTTCCTTTTACTCAGTTTAAAAACTCAGAAACTCTTCGTCAGTTTATTCATTAAAACTACAAAAGATCCTTTGTAAATATAATCTATGTTAGATTTTTTTAAGAATATTAATTTAATATCTTAGGGTTACGTTTGTTCTGTATCCCTTTAATCAACTCTGCCATAATAACAAGATGGAAGTTTACCCGCGCTTTGATCTTCCAAATTCAAAATTGTTTTTCAGTTTTAATATATAAAAGAATCTTAAAACTCCAATCCTAACTCTTTGATCTTCAATGACGAAGGCCGAAATTAAAAAGCAATCATTAAAAGGTTTTTCATGAACATTTTTTGTATTATAGGTAATAGGAGATTATATTGAATATACATATAATATTTTCAATTATTTTATTTTGTATTCTTTTTTTTTTATAGAAGATAGATCTACGATTGACCACCTACTCGCCTGATGTTAAGAGACGGTGTGGCCGAGGATGGAGCTCGTCGATCTAGAAGATATCTATTCACTCTATATATTCTTCAATAACTTGAACTAAACTAAACTAAACTTTGCTTGTTTGTAACACATACCGTCGATTTCAATAATTTATCAATCTTTTTTTTTCTCCCAAAAAAAAAACAATCTAACATAAATAGTGCTCAAATATAACCACTAATAACCACTTTTCACTTTTTAGAATGCGTTTCGCATTGCACATTGACGAATCTACCTATCTCAGTAGAAGAAAGATCTAATCTTGGATCTAATATTAAAATCGACCGTCAACAGTAAAAAATGCATTCTAGTTCTGTCTTCAACTTCGATCCACGATTAGCAATAAATTAATCTCTTAATTGCTTTTTTTACCGATCTGCTTTTAATGCTTACAACATTTTAATTATTTAATCGTAACCAGAAAATGTCAAATTATCATTAAAATATTAACATATTTTAAAATATCATCTTGATCTGACGATCAAGATTATATTGTAAATTTTAGATTCGATCTTTTTCGGTAATTGTGCAAGCATGATTTCGACGTTAGAATACGTTTCCTAATCGATTTTCAAACGTATTAAACATGTTGTCATCCAATCTTTTTTTTACCCCCGCGATTAGCGATTTGCCAGTGTCAAGTATTGAAATATTTTCAAGTGTCTTGAATAATACAATTATACCTAAGTATAGTGTTCTAGTCATAGTCTAAGTCGCTTACACAGTCATTTTAAACTTTGAGTCTTGCCTCAGTAAAGTGATGGCGACTTTACTAGAAGCTTCTTTGGAGTTTGGCTGACAACGTAAAAATACACGTTTACTGTGCTTTATTTATTTGAATAAAACCACAATTTTTATCGCATTAATATTGAAAATAACACAAGTTTGGGAAAATAAAACAGAGAAGCAACATGTTTCTATGACTTTCCCGCCAAAACTATAAATCTTTTTTTTAAGCAGTAAACATTTTAATCATTTTTTTTTTTTTACAGCGCAATAAACTTTTACGTCGGCACAGGATAGTTGTTTCAGCTAATTCCATTTTACTATCGCAGTTAAAGAGTTAAACCGGTTGTTAAATTTAACCGCGTCCTAACTTTCGTTTCAACGGGCGATTATTAAAACTACGGTTAATTGACGGTGTGTTCAATAGTAATGATTTATTGTACGTTAATATTATGTTTTAATTATTAATGGTTGGAATTGATTAGTTGAGATTAATAATCTTGTGATTTTAATGTTTTAATCTACCAATCGCTACGAAATTTAGTACAGAGGTAGATGTGAACCTAGAGACAGGCATCATTATCACCATTTTCCATCACTACGCGGGAGAAGCCGGTAAGCGTAGCGTAGGAAGACAGGCCACGAGATGGACAGATGACCTCATATAAGTGGCGGGAAGACGCTGGATGCAGGCCGCTTCCAATCGGTCTTTTTGGAAGTCCATGGGGGTGGCCTATGTGGCAGTGGCTGAGATGATGATGATGACACGGGTGAAACCGCGGGCTAGTATCAACAAATAATAATATAAATTGACAATTATTTTCGTAGAACCTGTTTCAAAGCTGTAAATATTTTAATTACTTATCCAAAAAATCTGTTTCAAAATGATATCATATGTTGTTTATTTTATAATTAATTACATTTCTCATTATAAAATCCTGTAACTGTGGTCGGACTACATTATATGATCCACTAAATATATCTTTGTACAAGTTAAGTTTAGAAAAAGTCAAAAACCTCTGACAAAACAAGTACTTACATACTTAAAAAAACTTTTTAAGTTAAACGGTTTTATTGAAAAGAAAGATAATGATGTAGGTAACGTATTTACTTTATTTTACTAGAAAAGCCCTTTCATTTGATATCCATATTGTGGGGTTGTGTTAAAATATGAAATCCGCCATTTTGTGGCGGCAGCCATCTTGGATTTACAATAATACAGAATATACTAAATTGTATTGTCATCAGGACTAAAGGTGTATACTTGAAGCTGGCAGAATGCCCTCGTGCGATGCCAAGAAACAAAGAAAAAAAAAAAAAAAAAAAAAAAGGTGTATACCAGATCGATCCGTCAACTGCAAGCGGGTAAAATTTCAATTAAGTACTAAATTTGACCCAAATAAACAGGTCAAGCTAAAGAAAACCGTTTAAAAAACGACTGATTTTAAATAAAAACGTCGGTTGGCGTCATCAACCGAGAGTGACGTGCGCTGCTCTTTTGAATAAGACCGCCGAAAGCGGTGAAAACTATAGTCTGATTTTTCGGCTTAAAACAGACGTGGGTGATCCGTAGTTTTTATTTAAAATGTATGAAAACCACGTTAGTTTCCATAGTAAAAAAACGACTGAACCGATTTTGATGAAACATAGTTCATCAAAATTGGTTCAGTCATAAATCCTCTTTCAAATAAAAAAACTTATTGACACGCAATTCAGTAAAACACCCTTTAATAGCTTATATACACCCTTTATAACACTTTAATAGCTTATCTTTATAACACTTGAATAGCTTATATACGCCCTTTATAACACTTTCCGAGTAACCGGTAGCCACCAGGAAGAACTGGCCATTTCTTAAAACTCGTAAAAAATGTTAGAAAAGATATAAAAGTGTAAAAACATGTCTTAACACTTTACCATGTGTGCATTGTAAACAAAGTCGGGAGTTTAATTAGTTTTCTAGGTTATTTATGGTTTTGGGTGTTGTTGGAGTTGGAGCGAAGAGTTACGAAGAATGTAAGCTTTTTAACCCCCGACCCAAGAAGAGGGGATTATAAGTTTGAAGTGTGTATTTGTATGTCTTTGTATCTGTGTGTCTGTTTGTGGCATCGAGCTCTCAAACCGATGGGCCGATTTTGATCTAGTTTTTTTTTTGTTTAAAACATTTCATTGAGATGTTCTTAGCTATGTTTCATCAAAATCGGTTTAACCGTTTTTTTTTTTGATGGGGGTTTTTGAGTTTTCCAAACTTATACTTGTTAACCGACTGCATAAGAAAGGAGGTTATGTTTTTCGGATGTACGTATTATGTATGTGTATAGGTTTGTATGTATGTTTCTATAATACGTATTCGCCTTCGCTTCTCTAGTGTCATGGACTATATCATTAATTGTAATTAAATTATTACTTTCGCAAAAAAAAAAAAAAAAAAAGATTTTCGTATCCTTAAACGGATTTATTCGGGATTAAACAAGTGATTTTATAAGAATCGCTCCAAAGAATACTCAATTAAATATATTTCATATCAGCTTTTCGAATACTTTCTCGCGAAAATGTACACTTAACATCATATCAAACATAACGAAATCGTAAGTTACGCTAAGGAAATCACTCATATATGCAATCGCGTAGTTCATAGTCCATTTATTAATAACAGATTCTGTTACATGTCAAAAAAAAAAGGTATTTTTGTCTTTCTTTTAGTTTTCTTTTAGTACTTGTTATTCATACAAATGAACGATTCCTGTGGGAATAGCAGGTCAAAAAGTAAGTTCGTATAGACTGTGGCCAGTCCTAGTGTCAGAGTTATTAAGCCGCCGAACGGCCTCTGGCTTGACGATTGACAACCAACAGGGACCAATAGCAGGTGAAACCACAAGATACAGCTAGTCCTAAATAGTAGTAGTAGTAAATATAGTACAATCGAGCATGTTACGAGTATGAAACAAATACGCCAAAATACTAATAAATTGAATAATAATAATTCCTTCCTTCCTTATTTCGCTCCTTCGAAACTATAACGCATAACTCGAAAAAATCACATTTCAAGTACATTACAATAATGTCACCGGCATATAACTGAAATAAGGAAAACACGATATTACCCATTTTTCTATAAACAAAAGGGAAAGGAAGACACATTACTCCGCCCAGTAAAGCGTTTGACGTGTCTTTGATGTATGGCACGGACAAAAAATGCCTCTGGTATGAAGAGAAAAATAAAAATGAGCTTTCCTCGTTCTGTTTTCGCTTTGTACAGCTTCTGTGTGTTTTTCGCCGATTTCCTGGTGTGTATTTTTAATTTGTTAAACGATGAGAAATTAAATTGTTTTTTTTTAATTCATATTCATGATAGAGATGAATTTCCCCCATGCATCATTTATCCGTATATGAATTTCAGCAAATTTTAACCAATGGTTTCTAAGGGTTTCGCTATTGTTATTCATTGAAATTAAACAAATTCTAACGGATTTATCGCGTATATTTTACATAATTTTATGACCTGACGTTTTTAATTCCTGTTGACACCGTGAGCGACTTCTGTGTGCATAGGGAACGTTTGATATACAATTAATAGGCGGCAGTATCATATTTTCATAACAAATAATTATAGTTTAATAAACTGAAGCAACCGACTTCTCATGGATGCCATTGTCAGAACTGGACCAAATTAAAATGGGACCACATGGGAAGCACCATGGATTATCAAAATCGGATCACCCAGTCGAGAGTTATGAGGTAGCAAACATTAAAAAAAACAGTCGAATTGATAACCTCCTCCTTTTTGGAAGTCGGTTGAAAAGACAACTCTCATCTAGTCACACCTGTGATCACAGACGCTACAAGGTGTTCAAAGCGTCAGCTCACAAAATTATGCAAAATATACGCGACAAATCCGTTAAAAATGGTGTAGATTTAATTTCAATTAATTTTTAACCAATTTAACTGTAACCAATGAATACTTACGGTTTTGATATGATTACCCAAAATAAGCAACAAAACAGGATGTGAGGGATAAATTTTTTTTTGTTTCTGGAAAATTTAAACTGTCCAGAAGCAACAAAGTGACAATAATGATAGTTTAACTTTTGTGAAAATTTTATATTTTAAATTAGACTTTTTGAAATTTTAATTCTTGATTTTTAAACTGACAGACCTTATCTCGCGCCACGACGAAAATAAACAAACAAAGTGCTGGAATTCTAAAATTAGGATTCGACTAGTTTATAAAATCGATATAGAATAGATATCGACGCAAATTGCGTTCTTTTTGACCTGAAAGACGATAAAGGCAAACTTTTTTTACTAAAAAGGTTGTCTTGATTATTACCCGATAACCTATTCTTGCAGCTCATGCGGCTTAATTATTACCCTTACAAAAATCGAATGTAAAGTCTTATTTTTTTTATTGGTTTACAAAACTGGACATATACAATAGAAACTTAAATGATATTTAAATGGAAACATATTAAAAATTTATACGCCCTGCTAGTTGTAAACATAGCATGCTTCAAGAATATTGTTGTGAAAAATTATAAACATAAACATATTTCGCAATTTAAAGTTATTTGAAAGAAAGAAACATTTATTTGGCACACACAGACACTACAGCAACAATAATATATAATAACAAAAACAAAACTGAAAATAGTGACCAGTGCGACAAAAAGGTTAGTGCTCAGCTATTATAATGCTGCTGAATTGTCAGCAGCGCTGGTTTTCAGCACTAAACTTCTGGTTCGCACGGGTTTTAAATTATAAAAAGATATAAGATTGAAAAGCGAAGAAACAATACACTCATACCTACTTTATACATAAAATATTAAAATATACACATTAATATACATAAACAGACATACATATGATGTATATAGAAATAGATATTTAGATTGACTATTCAGCTTTCATGCCTTTGCTTGCACACTATAACCATATTTTGTTTGTTTTATAACTAAAAAATCCTGTTGTAAATGACTAATGCTTGTAAATCAAAATTCTTAATTTAACCGCATTTATTTTTAGAATACACTCGAATCAGTAACAATTTTAATGAACTTTATAATTGAAGTGAAACAAACACGACACGTATCCCAAATTAAGCGCGGTAATCTAATCAAACCTTAATTATTCAAGTTTTTATCTGCGGCCCAATTTCGTAGGCAAAAACGAACAAACATTCGGGTCAAAAACGCTTCCCTTCGCTCTTTTCTGGACAATTTGGAACTTTACCGAATTAACGTAATTACAATACTTGTGCCTGTAATAAAATTGTATTTCTACTTTTTAACTTTATAATACAGTTTCAATGTTGACTATGGAATGTATTTTTTTTTTATTTATGACCTACTTTTGATATAAATATTATTAAGTTAACAGCATTGGATTTTCTGTTTCGGAAGTTTTTTTTTAATTCGTGACTTACTTTTTACCACGTTGCCGCATAGATAGATAATTATATCTAGCCTTTTTTCACAAGAGCGTTAGAATATTAATAGCGCCGTAATTTTGTTTTCCTGTTTTTTTTTCTTATGTGTAACTGTTGCGTTTAACCATATTTTATTTAGTTAGATACATATTGGGATCATTCTGTAGGCTATACTAATTAAGTAAAATTATTATAACAACTAAATTAATAATCGGCCAAGTGCGAGTCGGACTCGCGCACGAAGGGTTCCGTACTATCATCTATAATACTAAAGTTTAGTTCTGTTTATAAAATAACGAGAAATCAACGAAATTCCAAGTAGTAAATTGCAAACTTATAGGTAGGTTTTCGATACACATCCGGGCAGTATGACGACGCTCGCGCGAATAAGCGTCTACCTGTTACCGTTTTTAATATTGAGCAAAAAAATACGAAAAAACACGATTATTGTATGGGGACCCCCCTTAATATTTTTATTTTTTATATTTTTAGTATTTGTTGTTATAGCGGCAACGTAAATACATCATTTGTGAAAATTTCAGCTTTCTAGCTATCACGGTTTATGAGATACAGCCTGGAGACAGACAGACAGACAGACAGACAGACAGACAGACAGACAGACAGACAGACAGACAGACAGACAGACAGCGAAGTCTTAGTAATAGGGTCCCGTTTTTACCCTTTGGGTACGGAACCCTAAAAACGAGCGAAATTCGCATACGATATTAGTTTCTTTTATGATTTAAGTGATTTTAAGAACTAGTTCAGTGGTGCCTTCAGAATAGATTACATTTTTTTTTTTATGTTTAACGCCTCTGGATTCCTTCATATTATTTTCTTAAAATTACTAAGTATATCAAAAATCGAGTTATACACGTTTTACGATCCCAATCGTTTTTTAATTAAAAAAATACCTTTAGTATAACACTACAATACAGCAATTGTCTCGCTTCTGACAAATTTCTTAATCTACCGTCATTTTCTTTTAAAAAGATTAGACAAAAGCGCAACGAGGTAGGTTAACAAAGCCATTGTCAGGATAAGAAATTTCTCCCGGAACATTTTCATAAAAATGAACATTTTCCAATCTTAATAGAATTTGTCTTTTAGCGCGCAATACGTTTTTAGAGCTGGTTTCTTAAGCCAGCTGTATTCTTGTTGGAACTGGATTTTAAATTGAACTGCATTTTGGAGTGAGCTGCATTCGTACTGCTTTTAATATTTTCTATTTCTTGTCTAAAAATCTTTATCTTTCTGTCTTAAAATTCTCCATTTTGTAACAGATTTCAGAAAATAGAAGAGGGCCGCAATTAATATGTTAATTTTTACATAACTTTTTCAACGTTTTCTGACTTTGATGTTTCTTTTTCTGAACTGAGGTTACTTCAGAGGTGGTCCCGCAAAAATCGGAAACTTTGTTTTATAAAGTTTTAATTGAATAATACCTGGGGGCTCAGATTTTTATAATTTATACCGCTGCCTGTTTGTGCATTTCAAAAAATTAAATGATTTTGTCAAAAAAGGGGTTATTTATGACTGCATTTATATTGTTATAATGAAGTGATTTAGTTATTTTTTTTACAAGGGGTGGGCACAAAAGTGGTCCTTTAACAGTAACAAAACAGTGACTTCGAAGCAGTTTTTAGCTCTCTCCAATTTATGTTAATATCTGCTCATGATATTTTAACCTCTGACGCAAAAATAGGGGTCTTATAATTTTTTTTTTAACTCGTAGCTTTCGTAACTTCCAGACCGATGAGGCATGTTTTTTGGTGCTTTAATCGAGAGGTTGATCTTAGATTTAATTTTATGTTTATTAAGAAAATCTGTACTTAAAGCATGTTTGTTTTTATTTTAAGCTATTTTTAAAATATTATTGTCTGTACGATATTTTGTCGAGCACAATCGGGCTAAAATATCTAAGTTTTAGATATTTTTTTCCGATTAAGTAACAAATTTTTATATTTTTATGCGATCACGGCACTATCTTGCCCACGTCTTGTTTCTTCCGAGAAAAAATTGACCGTCGCGTATTCTGAATTTTAAGTAGCGCTTGCGTATTCCAAATACAAAACTAGCGTCGCGTTTTGTTTCATTTCGAATTTGGAATACGGTCATGTTCTCACCATTTTTTTTTGTAATGTTGGTAGTTATGGTCTTGTTTTGTTTCTAAGCTGCTATGGGTTTTAGAAACTCCGCTAAAAGTGCATAATGTTAGTTTAGAGATATTGGAAAATATTTCGGTAACAATGTGACAAAAAGATTACTTAATAAGTTTATTAAGGCAATGTATGTTTCTATTTAACTCCTTAAACGGCATGATTAATTTTGTCAACTAGGTGAACTATGTTGGTGGACTACGGGTAAACCAAAAATACTATTCAGCTACTGCATACTTTACGTATTCCATAAAACTGAGTTCTATAATATATGACCGACTGCAAGAGAAATGTAGGAAGTTGTAAAATATTTCTGCTTACTTTTGTCACGACTCGTCTCTCGGTTACTTCTAATAAAAATATTTTATATCCACTGCGTACTTTGTCCAAGAACTAAACTAGTCTTGGGTACGGAGACGAGAATCGTCATGAATAATAAAATATTTTCACTAAATATAAAATTTCTAGTTCATAAAATTCCGAGCACTAAACCTAGAACCTGAAAAGTTCTAAAGAGCTTCAACACCAAGTACTTTATGTGTTATTACCAGAAAAAAGGAGAGAGGGATATAAATTATTACCGTCTATCTCATTCCCGCGGACGGTTAGGGAATATTTGACTAAGTTTCGCGTCGACCTTGGCGAGAATTCGAATTTCGAACCTTTGCCACAGAGTATAAAAAAGTTATTTATCTGCTCTATGGTTGGATATCGTTCGTTCACATTTGAATTATCTGTGACACTTAAAAAGCCTTTTGTTATCGCGTACTTTAATGTCACTTAAGTGCTGTAAAGTTGTAACCTAGGCAGCTTTAAGCCCTAACTTTCTTTTTTCTTTTTGCTGGATTAGTGTCTAGTGTATTTTTATTTCATATAACTACTAGAAAAGAATACCAGAATAAATCTACTAAAAGCTGTGGAAAATAAAGTTATGAAAGTGAATGTTTTTTTTTATAATTCTTCGTGAACAGCATAAACCTCAAAATCCAGTGGTTAGCTCATACAGAATTAAACTTCAAAAACTGTTTTACAAAAACCATTTCAAAATTTAAAATATATTTATAAATAAGTTCTTTGACACTGGCTATATATATAAACTATTCATGCGGAGACAAAAACAAAACAAAAAAGTTGCTTACTCGTTTGTTTTCGTATATTTCCAGCCAGTAAAGTAATTTCAAATCGTTTTTTAAACATGGAACGATTAAGGCTGTGAAAAAATAAATCGATTCAATAGAAAAGCGATTGAAATCGTTAAACGCTATCGGTGATTCAGCTGTCATTAGTGCGTAATGGCGGGCCGATGTGAGTCAGTCGCGATTGTGATTCAATCTCGAGTCTCGACCGTACGTTACTTACAGAGAGACAGCTTCTAATTTGTTATTTATAATGTACATTACTATACATTTATTGACGTCGAGATTGCTTTTATAAATATGCAAACATTTATTATATTATTAGAGTTTAAGAAACTAATTCACCAACTAAAATCCGCGGGCATCCCAACAATATATTCTATGGTTAAAAACATATTATTTTTATCGTACCGCCAGACGTATATATATTCTCTCTAGCAAATACACATTAAAATCCTACAATAGGGTAAAGAATTATCTCTAAACGTACATATTAAAATGTTTTTACGAATTGAGAACCTCCATCGCAGTCGCTTTCCATCCATCGGTTGAAAAGCGCACGTTCATATTTTTTTTTACAATCTTATTTTAATTGTTTTTTTCTATTATTTGTCCTTGAACTCAAGTTTTGGGAAATTGATGATTTATTAATCTGTATCTGTTTGCGAATATTAGTAGTATTTTTTTAGTATTTGTTCGTAAATTAAGTTTTTTGTTTATGAAACTCGTATATATACTTAATTCACTACGATGACCAGACATCAATTTTTCGGTGTCAAAAGTTGTATTTCTGTAAAATTGTATACCTATTCTGTGTTTGTAGGGAATGTACGGCAGACTTGCATTTGGAGTTTCAAATACGATACTTCTCTTTTTATTGAGGAACATTTGGAGAACGAGAAATGTTTCTCTTTATAGATTAGGGTTATTGTCTTTTAAGAACGCTCTCCGTAGAATTACAATTTGCGAAGACAATCTGCATTTCATCTTATTAGGCTGGCTAAATACACAAGACGCGTGGAGCCATAACTAAACTTCTTTTTTTTTTTTTAAACTAAACTTCTTATTGCGACATAAACCAGAAAAAAATAAAACAAAAAATGAAGCTTCTAATTTTAAAATTATAAACTCGAGCGAAATGCAAAAAAGAGTAAAAAATCAACCACAGACAATCGAACCGCAATGAACGAATTGCATAGTGCGGGCGGAAAAAAAACGGAACACTTCAATTAATATTGGACGGATGGGACCCTCAATTGGCAGTCCGTAGTTAAGGCTCGGACAGACTGGCTATCTGCACGAACTTTTAAACCTATTTTTGTTAGCAGAAAGACTGATTTTGGATTAAGGTATTTTGTATTTGAATTTTTAGTCTCTCTCGGCATTGTTATTTTGAAAAACAATTTAAGTGGCCAATACTGTGTCGAGACACACATATGATATGGTTCCGTATCTAATGCTGTAATTTAAAATAAAATTATGTACTTGGCGAGTATATCTTGTTTAGACCACTTTGTAAAAAGATCACCGACCACTCTACCATAGTGTCTTAAATGTTTTACATATTTATCGCTATATTCAACGATACCCCACACGATGGGGAGAGGTTGAAAAAATTTTTTTTTTCATTATATCCACTTAAGCCAAATTTGTCGTTTGTGTAGGGCTGATAGTTTCTGAGTAACATAGCTGTAACAAGCAGACAGACAGACTGACATGACGAATTTATGGGTTCTTTGTACTACGGTATCGTAAAACTACGCTTGATATTGAAAACACACACAACGATATGTCGCATTGCGTCGCGCGACGTCGTTGGAATTCGTGTGCACCACCATACCTCGTATTAATTGGAAACAAATGGGTCCGGTTCAATGGTTCACGAACGAGATACACTATGATTCATAGATGTTCCACTAACAATGGGATCAGGAATGCGCACCGCTGATAAAGGACATTTGTAACAGCGGAATCGAACCATCTCCGTATATTGTAATTACGCCCTAAATTGTAACATGACGTCGCAGAATAATATCGACCGATCGATTCTTAACTATTCATTTTTAACTGAATCGTTTACTTATGGATCTAAATCATTTGTGCTAAGATAATTAAACGACCTGGAGTAAAATGGCACGCCTAGGCCATTTTTTTTTTACTAGTTGACTTGACTTTAATAGCCGCTTGGAAACTATCGGGCCTTAGGACATGTTCGTCTATGTAAAAAAAACCGACGCTGAAAGGTTATTAAATTGCTAACAAAAGTGCCAAATGACGTTTAAATCATGAAGTCTATTGTTATTTAATCATTTATTATTAAGCTATTTAAAATTAAGTGAACCTAAAAACCTCACCGTAAGCATTCACGTGTAATGTAACATTATAGATTTGATTTGACTTCACATACTCGATTTGTATCATTACAAGGTGCGCGCTGTAATGCTCGGTTTTCCTCCCTCACTGATGTAATGCTAGAATCTGTAACGTTACATTACACGTGAATGCTCCCGGTGAGGGATCACCTTTATACAACAACGCCAACATTGTAATTGCAATAAAACAACAAAATTATAATTGCAATAATCTTAGTTGTACTCTTACTTACTTTTTCGTAAAATTTTATTTCTCAGCCCATCTAAGAACACAGCATGAACCGTAAATTGTGTATAAAACATACTTTTATAAATAAATACTCGTTACCCCACATCGTATTTATGTTTCGAATTACTCGAATTTCCACTAAAACGAGCAGCATAAATAATTCACTGCTCAATCTCGTAAAAATACATTTTAAGAGAGTTAAATTTGTCCGAAATACGATCTTTATTTCCCTGCATTCATTAATTTGGGATTCTCGAAATTCGATACAATGAAACCACTCCGTGACTCAGCTTTACCGTATCCCTATAAATTGGGCATAAAAATTAAAATATATGACACGCAACTCTCTGGATTTGACTCCCACTTGACACTTAACTTTTTTTCTTTTTGGCTTAGCACGTCTCGCGATAATAGGCGGTTGAATAATAGCAGTCGTGGAGTTTGTGGCATTGAGTCAGGCTTTTTTTACCTGAGCATTGAAAAAGATGATTTTAGCTTTACGTGACGGCATTCGTGTTTTCCTAGATCATTATTTTGTCAATTTATTTGCTGTAGGTATTTCGATACTTGTGTTTATTGAAGATGGATTGAGTTATTAACCGATTTGTTATAAGTCTACGATTTATTTATACTTAGTAGTCTTAGTGCCTAAATTCCTATAAATTAATCTGACCTTTCTAAGTGTAGATTAACCTCTATTCACTCATCTAAAGACTGGCGGCTGTTAAAATATGTTCTTACTGCATCATCTCAGATACAAGAAGCCCACTGCTAGCCATTGGTATCCCCCATGGATTTACAAAAGGACCTGATGTATGATGATGTTTGTACCAAGTTGATTATTACTATTTTGGCGCTGTAGCAGTAAAAATCTTTAAACAAAAAAAAATTGTGACATCAGCAAACGTTCCAATGCCAATCATTTGTATGAGAAAAGATTGTCTAGTCCTAACAAAAAAAAATGGAATGACTGTATGGCAACATTTAAAAAATAACGGCTCTAAAATATGAATTCACTGGGTACCAATTATTCCAATCAACTCGCAATACACATCACTAATGTTCTCAAAATTGAAAACAATCAAAAATGGAAGCCGACCTCATTCCTGGCGCATAGCTTGTCAGTAGCAATTAAAAAGAATAAATACGCGCCAGTGCTTTCTCTACGCACATTCGAATATTCGTTATTCAAAAGTAGGTTCGTTCTCTTTTATACGTCAAAATCGGAAAGTGGGTCAGCGAACAAAGAGCGCAGTTGTGATAAACAGAAACATCGTGAAGTTATAACACTATTTGACCCGCCGTTTTAAGAACAATGCCTTTTATCTCGTTCCAATGAACTTTGAATTTGATAACCTGTGGGAACTACAAATACCTACATCATTCTAATTTGATATGAACGTGATACTGGCCAGTTATTGTTTTCTACTAGTGACATTTCGTGTGACCTTAGAAATAGAAATTGAAATCACGATTCTTAATTTGAATTTCGTTGTGAAATTGCTTTTTAATTTTTATCTTTTTAGGCTTTAGAGCGCAGAACATACGGCGTAGGTACGTTTAATTAATTTTAGTATCTATTAATTTTTAGTACCACGGCTTTACTCTTTCAATTTTGTTTTAATTAAGTAGAAATGGACCTCTCTGTCGCGAACTCTTTGAGTAAAAAGAAATAAGTAGGTATATGCCTTCGCTTTATGGAAATAATTGGGTTTTGTTTTCGTTCGGCACAATATTATTTTGTTAACTTTTTATGATGTTTTAATTAAGTTTTAATATTATCGTCCATTGTATATTGAAGAACGTAATTGTATCGACTTTGTATGAAAATCTTTCTACAATAAAATCTAATACCTTTAAACGAGCAATTCTTGTATATATATAATCTGAATCTCGGAAACGGCTCCAACGATTTTAATGAAATTTGGTTTGTAGGTAGATTAGGGGACGATAAATCGATCTTGCTAGGTTTCATTTTTAGTGAACCCGGATTTGCTCGTATTTTCAGACATAAATAATTCGAATGGAGCTCGGTCGCCCAGGTACTGTACTTTATATTAGTAGAGGTTGATATTTGTTATTTTTTTGTTCTGTTATATACCTAATTAAATTTGCTATTTTTACCAACTTCCAAAAAAAAGAGGTTCTCAATTATATTGAGAATTAATATTGGCTTGCAATGATTAGAGGATCAGCAATCGCCTACATAAATTCAGTTTAAACGTAATGTTACAAGAACATACGAGCAGCCGGCTCGACCGGACATTTCAGTACTTTGCCGTGTCCCAGAAGAGATAAGAGCTACACTAACACGATAGAACGCGGCGGGATGGACTCTATTAGTAACTATATAGGTTAATATAAAAATAGGCAATTAACACCTGACTAAGCTGACTTGTGTTTTATTGCGTGGTGGCAAGAGTCGCTATTTAATGATACGTGTCTTCTGTATCTGTACTATTAAGTAAATTCTGTGCCACGACACGAGTCAATTTTTATCTCATTCAATCCATTGTACAAGCCTAGAATATTCCTTCTAAGTGTTCTTAGAAGTAATATTCCTTTCAAACAATACATAACCTAAAACAATTGTTTATGTTTTTGTTCCGTTACACAAAATTTGTTTGCGCTACCGAGAATTCATCCTCGACCGTGAATAATATAAACAGTTGTTTAGTTAATCAGTGTTTATTTGAAGCTATCGAGATTATCAGGCCGTTAAGAGTTTTAAGAGAATTGTATGACTACAATTCTCTTGAAACTCTTCACGTTGTTTTGCCAGCAAATTATGCGATTTTCATTATTTTTTTATATGGTTGGAACCAATAATGACCTCTACGGTTTGTTTTGTTTTTTTTTTCAAAATATACACTTTTAGTTTTTTTTTTTTTTAATTGAACTCCTCAGACTCCAGGGTCTGTGCCTTTGATAAACTAATACATTTTATTTGCTTCTATTAATAAATAATACTTTTAATTTTTGTACTTCGGAACTATAACGAAATTCGTTTTTTTTACCGTATAGGCATAGTCATTTCATAGTAGTTTATGATTTAATTGTTTTTTTTCGGACAATTTTTCAATTAAAAAATGATAAGGTTCATAAACATCAGATAATAATATGTTTAGTGGTACATAATAGTTTTCTACTATTGCATTTATTTCAAATACACACTTCTTAGACCGTAAAAATAAATTTAAATCGGGTTAATTCAAATTGAGGAATTATAAAAATATAACCCGTTACTCATCACCTTTCCGCGAATACTGATGCGACTCGACATTGGTAAATGCGGTAATCGCGTAAGTCTAATAAAAAGAAAAAAAACATTGCGGTGACATTCAAAGCTCCCTTTATAAAATCGAGTTTTAAGTTACTGCTTTATTGAATTGTTAAAACTTTAATAACCTAAACCAGGCGTTAAACGTTTAAATAAAAATTACTTCATAAAACGGTTACCTTTTAGAAGTAAAATTCGGATTAAACGAAACGTAAATGATTCGATTCGACTTGACCTTGATCTTTCACCTTTGAGGTAACCTTTTTGTGTAAGTAATCAAATGATTGTTTTATTATATAACTTTTTTAAACGGTGTAGTGTCAAAAAGGTGTCAAAAGTCAATGTCAAATACCGTTTAATAGGTCTAGGTTAAATGTGTTTAACTTTTTTAGTTTGATTTTTTTAATACTGCCGTACCTATTGCTTATCTATAATACGTACGATTGCGTTTTGTTGTCAATCCAATTTTTTGTTTTATGTTTAAGAGGTTGTGTTTCACGAAATTATTATCAAAATTAAGTCATAACTGGCGGAATAATCTCGTAACAAACATACAAAAAAAAACTAGTCGAATTGAGTACCTCCTTCTTTTTAAACGTCGGTTACAAAAAACCTAGCTTTTCATGTTGATGTTATCATCATATAAGAATTTTATAATTCTTAGGGATAGAAAACCATAATTTACATCTTAGAAGGACCTAAAAGGTCGTTTTGTTATCAGGCCATTTTGATCTTGTGTCATTCCGATAATGTCAAACAATTGTCTCAAGTTTTATATAGGTCTTAAATAATTCAAATTTATCCTGAATCTCTGCTTCAAACTGTTTTGCATTGTTCCATTCTTGAATAACGAATTACTATTCCTTCACAATTGTCTTTCTAACTTATACAAAAGACATGCAAATTATTCTGGTTCATACATAAGTCTGTTTGGGTTTTATCTGTCTTCAGATTCTTGAGAATCCGACGTGAAATAAATAAAATAAATATTTAAGGGGGACTCCCATACAACAAACGTGATTTTGTTTTGCCGTTTTTATAGATAATGGTACGGAACCCTTCGTATGCGAGTCCGACTCGCACTTGGCCAGTATTATTTTCTTTTTTGGCAAATATTGTAAGAACTTATTGTTACTCATTATAATATGTCATTAAATATATATTAGTTAACTTAGGAAATATGAGTACGTAGTTGCAAAACCATACACAATATGATGTATTTATACTACCATACACCTGACTGTATGGTTTTGCAAGTACGCACCATATAGTACATATTTTTGCGTTACTGTCACTGATTTTACGTTGACTGCAGCTGAACAGCTGACATCTGTTTTTACGTTATTGTTGGAGAAATCTATTCCTTACTAAACTGCCTCTCTCCTTGTTCTAGCTGATCCTCTACCAGGCAAGCACGTGCCACTGGAGAGCTATGAAAGCGAGCTGGAGAGGGAACATGCGCTGCCAACCTCCGTGCCCAACGCTGACATACTCAAGACTAACAGCAACCCCACTTATCACAAGCCTAGGTAAGCGAACTCCACTTATCGTAAGCCTGAGTAAGCAAACCCCATTTATCACAAGCTTAGGCAAAGGAATCACTTCACAAGCCTACGACATCCAACAACACTTTTCTGTAGCTTAATTAAACGAACACAACGTATAATAAAGCTGGGAAAGATAACCCCACTTAAAAGGGAATCACCTATATTTCACAACCCTGTGTGATACCTTTGTATCACTTAGATTTTACAAGTAAGGGAATCACTTATAATTCACAAGTTTACGCAAGGGAATCACTTATACTTCACAAGCTTCGTAAGGGAATCACTTATACTATACAAGCGTAAGAAGGGAATCGCTTTTACTTCATAATGTGATTATTTATCCTAGGAAAATGAATCAAATTTCACAATCTTAGGTAAGCGAATCCTATTTATAACGTACTGTCCGATAGTACTATTGGAAAAAATGGCATAATATTATTCGGACAAAGAGCGAGTCTTCGACAGAACTCCACACCATGCGTTTCTAGAGTTTGTCAACGCCTTACCCGCCGCCACAGTATTTTTTTCGGCCAGTATGAATACTAAATGAATACTTTCAGAAATTATAACCAAGAAAATCCAACTTATCAGAATCCTAGGCAAGGGAACCATTAACACTTCACAAGACCTAATATGCAAACTATTACAAACCCCGCGTATCACAAGTTTAAGTAATCGAGCCACTAACACTGAACGCTGGGGTATAAAGGCGTCGCCCTGTGCGCCAAACAAAGCTTGAATAGCCAAGTCAAATAAGGATTCAGCCTCGAAATGAAAGATAATAAGCTGGGAACTTTGTATGTACTTACCTTTGTTGTGCCATTTTATTCTGTCTCTAAAGTCGCCATGAAACTGAAGCAAGTGAAGATATTCACAAAAACTCTTTTGTAAATGTAATATTTTATTTAACATTGTTTTAAAAAGTTGTAGAACATGAAACTCTGTACAAAAGTTATTGTGAATTTTATAAGACCAGCATGTAACTACATATTTTGCAAGAAAAACTATTGACTATTGAAAGTTTTATTAGTACTATTGAGATTGACACAGAGCGCAAAGATTGTGGAGCGTTAAACGTTTGAGTAACGCAAAGTCGACTAAAATCCAGTATCCGAGGACAGTTTTAATTCCACAATAAAAGTAAAATAAAATTTTGTAGAATTGTTAATATTTACCAAGCTTAGAAGCAAATTTAATAATAGAAAATATGATGACATACGCCCTGTGGCGTGTGATGTAATGCTCTCATTGCCATACTTTAGGACATACAGCGTATTTACATAAGGAGTGCCAAGAATATAAGTTACATATATTTGACAGATGTCATCCACAGATTAAAAAGTTTAGTAAGGTAATTTGGAAGTTAATATCAGTGCGCCTACGTACTTACATACGGAAATAAGACTTTACAACCGGAGAATCCAGAAACCTTCGTATAATTCTACACGATTTCGTATCAAGTGTGGAATTTACGCGAATCTACGTACGCTTTACGACTTTTTACTTGGGATTAGAAAATTTGTAAAGAAACAGCTCTAATTTTTGGAACAAAATTGGCAAACTTTCTTGTTTGTTTCGATTCGATTGATAGAATATGCATTTTGTGTATTAGAAAAACTGTCTTTAGTAAATAAATACAAGCTAACTGATAGTTGTATTCCATTCAAACTAAAAATAAGAGTGATGGACTATTACCCTCACTTAACTTGCATAAGAATAAAAGTCACTCTTTTTGACCGGTTTGATCTTTTTATAAAATATGTATTTCAATTAGCTCTATTAAGTGAAAGTGTGTTTATGTGGTCATTAATTTATTTTAGGCATTGGTTTTCTATAGGATTCTTGATATCTTGAAACCATACGTGTATCATAATATATCTACCATAATATATGTAAATTTAAACCATATTATATGTATCATAATTTGCCATATGCAAAGTGTAAATTTACGACGGCGCACAAATTTAAATCCATCATTTCGGAGAATGAATGGACAGAAGAGGGATTTAATTTTATAAAATGGAATCCCATAATAAGTGGGCATTACTTGTCTAATGCCTAATCATTCTAATGCCGTACAACATACAATACTATTCGTGACGCATTATGTTGCATTATGCCTTACACTCTTAAAAGCTGTTCCTTTATAAATGTTCTACTCACAGTTTCCACTGCCAAATACAGCGTCAAACGCGTAAGAAACTTTTTACGCGATAAATAAACTTTTACACGATAAAAGCACGGTTAAAATTTAACGTCCGCTTAAACCGGATTTAAAGTTGAGATTTCAGCCGGGGAATTACTCTTCAGTGTTTTAAGATACTTCACTTTACGCGGGGATGTGATTTGTCTAATACAGGTGGCGATTCAAACTTGTTCTTTTTGACAGTTATAATTTTACAAGAGTTTTTCTAAATGTAATCTGACTGACTCTTGTGTACTTAGATGTATTTATATGTTTCTTTTGTGTGCTTTGATGTCTTGAAACTGATACTCTTATCTGCTTTAATGTCTTCAAACTGGTACTCTTGTCTGCTTCGATGTCTTTTAGCTGGTACTTATGTCTGCTTCGATGTCTTTAAACTGATACTCTTGTCTGCTTTGATGTCTCTTAGCTGGCACTCTTGTCTGCTTCGATGTCTTTAAACTAGTACTCTTCTCTGCTTCAATATCTTTAAGCTGGTACTCTTGTCTGCCTCGATATCTTTAAGCTGGTATTCTTGTCAGCTTCGATTTGTTTTAGCTGGTACTCTGTCTGGTTCGATGTCTTTAAAATGGTACTCTTGGTGGTCTTGTTTGATTTGATGTTTACAACCTTTTTGCAGCTATACGTATAAGAAAGATTAATTTGTAGATTTGTAGAAAAAATCTCGAAAAACATTATATACGAGTATATAAAATGTCTGGAAAACTTTTTATTACTTATTTATATGAAGGCTGTATGAAGGCTACTTTTTTCACTTTTTACATCAAAATGGCAGAACTTGATAAAATACATTGTCTAAAATAACTTGATAAAATGCTTTGTCTTACAAGGGTGTTTAAATAGAAATTTTATTTTATATTTTAAAACGAAACTTTCTCAGTGAAAATTGACCTCTACTGGCAACACTGAACTGGTATTAAATTTAAATTGAAAACGGACGAACCTAGGGAATCTATTTTAAAAGTTTTTATCAGATATAACGTGAATGTCCCAGAATAAAGACTGTTTTATAAATTGAATGGCCCGCTGATAATGAAGCTCGCGATACTAACTTTTTAAAGGCTTTTTGGGTCAATTTTTATTAGATTTTAGTTATTATTTCGGTGTATTTAACTCTTTTATGGAGTTAGGAATGTCTTTTTTGTTCGATTACTGATTACTCAGGTTAGTTTTTTTTTTACCTGCACAAGAAGAAAGGTTATGTTTTTTGAATGTATGTATGTGGGCATATATGTATGTTGGTATGTATGTATGTATGTTTCTATATGACAGCCTAAACGATTTGACCGATTTTGATGTGCGAGATGCCATTAGGTTCGTCTTTACTCCCTGAGTGTCATAGGCTATATTTTTTTGTAATAATACATCTCTCGCCAAAATAAAAATAAATGTTTTTTGTTTGTAACCTCCAACAAACTTTTTCGTAATAAATAATTGCGATTTCCAGATTTATTCTAAGGAATGCGTATTTATAACCTTTAACAGCATCTTTGCGCATACTTTTTCACAAAAACGTACACTCAGCGTATCAAGCGTAACGAAATCGTAAGATAAACAGCAATTTCGCTTTGCTGTAGTCGGATATTTTATTTTTGTTTTAAATATAGGTTTATTAGAACACTTGCATAAAATTCAAAATGCTCTTTTCATAGTTTCCATTGACAAATAAATGGTTTTATAAGAATCACTAGCTGCCCTCAGCGATCTCTCTCGCGTAGTGATGAAAAATTATACAGTTCATGCCCGTCTCCAGATCCGCAGCTAACTCTTTGCAACAATATCAAACAGAGACAGAGAGATAGAGTTACTTTTGCTTTAATAATATCAGTAAGGATAAGGATTCTGAAAAATGCTCATTTAAATAATTTGTACAGTGCTTTTTCTCATACTTTCTCAACAAGTACACTCAACATTATATCTTGTTACATTTGATTTGAGTTTCATTTCGAAAATCGCACTTTTGCAGTTGAATACCTATTTTATTTTTCTTTCTTCTTTTATTCTTTAAAGTCTGATAAAAATGTACTCAATTTAGAAAAAAATGCCATAAACTAACATATTTGGAAATTTCTAGAGTCAATGTAATAGAAATAAAAAATATATGCAAATGTATGTAAATAACATATCGAAGCTGGAAAACAAAATTATAGTATCTAGAAAAAATATTTTTTTATTTGTGCATTTGAATCGGAAAAAAGTATTACATCGTCTGGTCTAGGTCACGTTTTGCTACGACGTTTTTAGACACAACGTTGAAATTTTTCAATAGTTTTTGCTTTTTTAAGTTTTTTGTTCTACTGTAAAATGTCAATTTTGAGATAAAATCTACAAAATTGCTTTCCAGTGTCAATAATCTCAAATATCGCCTGTTTACAGCTTTCACATCGACTAACCAAACAGCCTGTATATTTTTCGTTCATCCCAAAACTTATTCAATAACTTTAATTAAAGACACCCAGAAAGGTTACGCAGTCAGAATTACAAACGATTAAACCCGTTCGCACTCTGAGCAACAAAAGTAATTAAAAATCGCTCGCCCGCCATCAATTTACATGGCAATCCCACCCTAAGAAGTCGCGTCAGAATTCAGAGCCGATTGGCGGGAAAACTGTATTTGGCCCTACAAAGATAATATAATGTTGGCTCTATGCTTTCTTTATTTTCTTTTGTATTGGTTCCACGTGATTAGCACATTTGCCAGTGTCAATTTTATACTGCATTTTATTCAAGTTTCATGAGTAAGAAATAGGATTTGTTACTATATTTCTGATATGTCTTTAATCAGTAAATACCGCACATCTCTTTTGTAAATCTGACCCTATGGACTTGAATCAGAATTGAATCGGGAAAATGGACGCCAAAAAACTTTTTTATCAGATCAAGTCTCCGGTTACGATAATCAATGTTCAAATGAATAGCTTTAGGGGTCCGTGTTTGTGCTAGGGGAACGGATTGTATTGTAAGGGCTAGCGAGGGAGCATATGATTAAGTTAAATAATGACTGAGTATCAGGTAATAAATGTTTCATATTACAAACATTCTTACTTGCTAATTTATCACCGTGTTTAATTTTTCTGGTATATCTTAACTGTCTCGGTAATTAATGATTTTCAATAATTTCGAATGTATTAATGATTTCTAACTTGTAACCTTTTTCCATATCTACTTTGGTTATCTGTTTCGATCACAATTCACACTCTCAATTGAACCGTAATAAGCATCAAAATCTCGTCTATTTGTTAAACGAAAAACAAACACTAAATACGTGTCAATCCCAAATCATCCGCCATTTTTACTCTGTATACGGAACGGAACCATCGCCCCGTCTCCCGCTTTACACTTGACCTGTTTTCAAGTTTGTTTTCAAGCAAAAGTTGTGCAACCGACGACATTGATGGATCGTCCAACTGAAAAGTACGATCGTCAAAATAAATAATATTTCTCGCATACTAGAGAAAAGGTAGACGGAACGCACGGAATTCGAAAGTAAAGCAAACTTTTCTAAGGATAATATAGTCGTAATTATAGTTAAAAAAATGAAAAAACTACTTCAAAATACGCAATTACAATACATATGTATAAACGCGACGCGACTTGCTGTTCACTTGTCTACAGACACTTGGATGATGATTTACCAGTTATTTTGTTATAAAAATCAAAGTACTGCATCGATTTTGATAAAATTTATATGGGACCACCTCTGAAGTATGACCTACCAAATACAAAATGATTCATCAAAATCAATACACGATTGGCTGAGTAATCGGTGAACAAACATACAAAAAAAAACATACAGACCGAGTTCATAACCTCCTTCTTTTTGGAAGTCGGTTAAAAAAGGGATACGAAATCGTATTTAGGTCAAACACCTCTATCTCGTTTACGGAAACCAATATTTTTTAAAATATAAAATTACTAAATAGGCTTGCGGGATACCTGCAATTCCAGTAAACATTAACTGTCTTACTGAAAAACGTTACTTAACTTTAAGTAATGCCTAACATATTTTATCAACTTCTGGCTGACACGTAATACACTTGCGGAAAGAAGACAGAGAACTTAAAACGTTGGTTGAAGTTAAGTAACGTTTTTCGGTAAGGCCCTAAAAATGCTATTCTATAAATTGGTGATTCTAAACGTTTAACAAAAAAGACGATTGCTACACAAATTCTATCAAATGCAAATATGGGATTGAAAATAAAAAGTACTAGAATCGAAACTCAAAAACCCCCGACAAAAATACGGCTGAATCGATTTTGATGAAACATAGCTAAGAACATTCTCGGTGAAGTCCTCTTTCAAACAAAAAACTAGGTCAAGAGCGGTCCATCCGTTTGAGAGCTACGATGCAACAGACGGACACAGATACACACTTCAAACTTATAATACCCCTCTTTTTGGGTTGGGGGTTAAAAATTGTAATGATAATTATAGTACCTACTTATATACAGTAAAAAAATACAGTCGAATTGAGGACTTCATCCTTTTTTTGAAAGTTGGTTAAAAATCAAATATTTCTTGAAGGCATGTAACATTGTACTTTTTGTAATTTATTGTAATTTTTTACATAGGAGATTTTTCCTAAATGGTTACAACTTTCCAGCTCTGGACGCTCTGTCTGCCGTTTCCTCTAGTCTGAGCATTTTCTGTTGATTTCATGGTTCGGATATTGAAATTGGTTTGTTTGTCGGTGATTTCACCTTTTCACTTCTGTTTTGATGGGCGCGGAATGGATGGGATTGTTGATTTTGTTAATGTTCAACCGACTGCAAAAAAGGAGTAGGTTCTCAATTCGACTGTATTTTTTAAATGTTTGTTACCTAAGAACTTTCGACTGAGTGAACCGATTTTGATGATTCTTTTTTTATTGGAAGCTGGTGCTTCTTCCCGTGTGGTCCCATTTCAATTTGGTCCAGTTCTGGCAATGGCATCCATGAGAAGTCGGTTGCTTCAGTTTTTTAAACTATAATTATCTCCAATATCCTCGGATAATCGTTCATTATTTTCGTGAATGGGATGTTTTAGATAATTTTTTTTAATTCAATAATAGAGGATATAACAAAAAATCTTTCATTTATATGACTAATTCTAGTTATATAAATATGTTACATTTATAAAATGATGTATGTCCACAAACATTGTGATAAACATTAAGAATCTCAGACCAGAGAAAAAGGCAGAAGAAGAGACTCATTAAAAAATGAAACAAACTTTTGCAAAGGATTTATAACATTCATCTCAAGTAGACAGTTTACTATCAGTTTGTCTTACCACTGATGATGACATATATATGTATATGACATATATAGGTATATATGACATAAATGTATAATGACATACGACAGACACCCATACCTAGAAGAATAACAATTTCTTTCCTTGTCGGAGTCAAGCATCATCTTATAGAGAACTCGCTTCGCTCGGTCACTAAGACTAGGCTAATTATACCCAATAATTATTCTAAGAATAGTCATAGTGATGAAAAATCGATTCTTAAACTAAAGTAACTTCACGACCACGTTGTGTGTGAATAATGGAAACACAGATTAAGTAATAGCAACGATTAGGATATCTACAGAAAAATAACTCCGAGCGTGTGGATGCCCTACATGCGTTGTAATGAATTATACCACTGACCTCTGTCCGTGGCTAGTGGTTGTCAAATTATGATTAGGTACATACACTCGCACACAATTACGCTTTATTCTCGTGGGGGTTGATAATAAAATATGCTAATATCCTGAAGTCTTTTGCTTCTTCAATTTTCATTAATGTGTTTCTTACATACTCGTCGCTTGTGGGTTCTTTCGTTGCTTTTCTCTAAAACTTGTTTAATTTTGGTCGCGATACGTTTTCTCGCGTAGACCTTTATTGTCTTGACACTTCAAAGAAAGAAAATAACATTTAGACGCTCACCAAAGTTTTCATTTTGATCCAAATTTGTACAAACAGCACCGAAAAAGATGGACTTGCATTGATTTATACGTATTAAAATTTATTTGAATCAAAATGAAATTGTTATTGAACGTTTATAATATTATTCTTTAAGTTTTCGTTCAGGATTATTCACAAGTCCAGCCTATAATTTAATATATTCAAATAAATTCATGTGCGCGAATATTTCATCACTTACAGCTCCTTAACGCGATAAATTTGTTATAATAATTGCAGTAAGTGGGAGTAAGTCCTCTGTCGTTTGTCTACTCTCGTAAGTAGATTCTGTAGGGGAGTGACGTCACAGTCCCCACTCACACCGCCGTATACGAAGTCTAATAAATCATCATTAAAGTATCACTTACGTAGCTGTAATAAGAGTAGAGGGAGAGGAAGTATTTATTTTTAACCCCCGACTCAAAAAGAGGGGTGTGTGTGACGTGTGTATCTGTATGTCTTCTGTGTGTTTTCGGGAATTATAGTCTTGATTTTAAAATTATTTGTTCTATCGAATAAAAAAATATAAACAGGATTTTTCGGGTCCATTGCGAAGCGGCCATTTGAAACATACGACATAGTCATAGTCATAGTCATATTTATTGGTAACAAAAAATAAGTTACAAGTCAAATGAACGAAAATGTAAAAAATAATCATTATTGCTTCAATAACATTGTTTGAAAGTATTATAAAATAGGTACAACCAAAATATTTATCAAATTAGAAAAAACATAATAAATAACAAACATATTCGTTGAAATATTCTAATACTTACGACAATTAACACAATCGTGTGTGACTTTCAAAATAACATGACAATAAGTTGTCATAATAAGGGAAAAGTCAGTCCGCCCTAGCAAAAAAAATCAAGGTCAGTGCCTCTACGTCGTGCCAGTTACAATTATGACAAAAAAACACTGTCAATTTATCTCTAGCAAATAAATTCAATACTTTAAGCCCATTTGATAAATTTCGACATAAAGTAGCTTGTAAACTTGCCAAAACAAATTAATTAAAAACGTAGTAAGCTGCTCAAAAAAGCCTATTCTGTCTCGACACTGGCTAAATGCACAAGCAGAGAGAAGCCAAAAACCACAACTAAAAAGGCTTTTTACTTCATTTCATATTTCATACTGGCTGAATGCATAAACCATGCGAAGTCATAAATGTGGCATAAAAAAGTGAAATATAAAACTGGCTATACACTTTACGACAACAGAACATAGGTGTTATGTTTGTATATTAGACACATATCGCTGTTTTTTCTCACTGTACGTACATTTTGATGATAGGTCAGGTACATATTTTCCCGCGAGATATTTTTATTTTCATAGTTTAAGTTTTTTTTTTAATATATCTTGGTATATATTTGTATAAATAAAAATGATCAAAATAATGATACATTTCAAAGTGGAAATTTAATGCACTATAAAGTCTTTTTTAACCGAGTTCCAAAAAGAAGGAGGTTCTATAGTCGACTATATATTTTTTTGTACGTTTGTTCAGAGATTACTAAGCCAACTATGAATTGTTTTGATGATTGTTTTTCTTTTTGGTAGGTAATACCTCAGAGGCGCTCCCGTATACATTTTATCAAAATCGGTGCAGTACTTTGATTTTTATAACAAAATAACAGAAAAAATTACATCCAAGTTAACGAATTGCGTATTTTGAAGTTGTTTTTTTTCCAGTTTTTTTTAAATATTACAGTTATATGAAATAAATTTACGTTTGACCGCTAACTCGCCTAATGGTAATCGAGATTGCAACTAACGATAGAGCCAATCTACAAGAAATCAATCTAGCTTTGAAAATACCCTAGTATCCGGTTTTAGCTTTTCAACCTATTTCTTGTTAATACTAATAGTCTTCATGCCTTAGTTAATGTTCAATAAATCTTCTTTTACCATAATTATAGCATTTAGTACCGTACTCATAACCTAAAAGGTCGCCTTTGTTGGTATTAACGTCCATTCTTGTAAGTAATTTTCAATTTTTATTAGTGTAGTAGTAAGAAGGTCGGAAAATGAAATAATTAGAACAGCTTAGCAATATCCTAATTATTATTATTACATGTTTTCTGCTTATTATATTTTCTAAACGTAATTTAAGATGCACTGTGACATGTTGGAGTCATTTTTTTTTTCCCGGCGTATGCTAATACGCCGAGTAGTATGACTGCTAACTCGCTAATGTAACAAACATTAAAAAAAATACAACCCAGTTGACCTCCTTTTTTACCGCATTCCAAAAAGGAGGAGGTTTTCAATTCGTCGGAATCTGTTTTTTTACTTTATTTTTAGGGTTCCGTACCCCAAAAGGTAAAAACGGAGCCCTTATAGGATCACTTTGTTGTCCGTCCGTCCGTCCGTCGGTGTGTCAAGACCTGTATCTCGGGAACGCGTGAAGGTATCGTATTGAAATTAAAACCATATACGCAAATCCATAATATCTTGCTGCAGAAAGAAAAATAAAATTATCGGTTTTCGTAAAAAAAAAGTTACAGCCGAATATGTCGTAAAAATCGCACATTTCGACACTCACAAGGGAATCAAAACCTATGGGGTACTTCCCGTTGGCCTAGAACTATGAAATTTGGCAAGAAGCATTGTGTTAGAGTACACATATAGGAAAAAATCCGAAAACTGGTAATTTTTTATTAGATCACAATAAAATAGGGTCACTATGCAAGGAATGAGGGCCCAAATTTTAAAGTGAATTGACCGAATCATGTGAGGTGTCATATGAAAGAGCTTCATTAGCAGAAGCTAAAACAGGTCTTTAAATGTTTTTACGATGTATGTTTTTCGGTTTATGAAGGAAAAATAAAAAAGTATGATTTCCCCCTTACTACGTACGGAACTAGACGGACTAGTTTGTACGGAACCCTCGGTGGGCGAGTCTGACTCGCACTTGTCCGGTTATTTGTATTTTTATGTATGTTCCCCGATTACTCGAAGACACTTGGATATACTTTCCTGGTGTTCCCATAGAAATTTTATCAAAATCGGTTCAGTATTTTGGCTTTTGTAACAAAATAACTGGAAAATATAACATTCAAGTAAGAATTGCGTATTTTGATGTCGGTTTTTTAAACCTTTTTAAACGATTACTTATTTGAAAATTAGTTTACCTATATGTTAAGGCGTGTATTTCACATGACACACATACCTAAGGTTAATGTGTCACACAAGCACAAGTCACATAATTGCATGTTTCACATACGATACACAGTCAATATTTTACCTAAGACATAAATAAAGCTTGTATTTCACATGAGATACATACCTAAGGTTAATGTGTCACGCAAGTCACATAGTTGTATTTTTCACGCAAAATCCACATTACGTAACATTTCCGCCAGATCCTTGAACAAGCCGTGAAGCCTGTAGTCCCACGACGTGACTGCCATTACGCCGTCAGTACTTAACTCTTTGCGAAACCTTACTTAGTAATTATGTAAATCGTTACAGAGCTCAAGCAAGGCTCACGATGAACGTGTTTATAATCTCTCTTAAAAATTATGTTTCGTCTAAGCAGAATGGCTTAACTTTACCACTTAGCGGCAGGCCTGGAGAAAATTTAAATAATCTAAGTGGCCCAAGTTATCAAACTTCGTAGATTTAGTTTCGGAATTAGACTTGTGGTCTAACATCGAAATTAATTTCGTTTTATTGCCTCGAGACTTTTGCGTATTTTCTGGAAATCTTCTTTTTTCGCTTGTGATCTTTTAATGAAATCGTTGTAATTTTTTTTGACGGTAACTTTGTTGAAGTTTTTTTTTTTCTAGATTTTGATTGGCTGAATGATCTTTTTGGAATGATTTTAAATAAGTGGGTAATTTTATGAAAACGGTCAAAGACGACAGCCAGTTCAAGGTTCTATAAAAATAATGATGTTGGACAGTTTTAAATAGTAAAAGAAATGACTACATTATGAAAAGAAGAACTTACTTACCTCCAAGACCAAAACCGAAAAAAAATATTTTAATATCGCTGGAACAATATATTTACATTTATTTAATTCCGTAAAAAAACATGGAAATTAGTAACATTTTTACGACACCATCTCTAAGGTTCTATTAGAAAAATAAAATTACTGAAATCGAATAAGAAATGGCACTGATTTAAAGAGGCAGTTGTAAATAGCAGTTTTGGTAAATTAAAAATTATAAATGGCACGTTTAATAACTAGTTCAGCAGTTAAAACTAAGCAGTAAAGTAAACAAAAATGAGTAATAATAAATAATGAAATGGATCAGTGAATATATAATTGAGCAGGAAAATAATTAAATGGGCGGTAAAAATTATTATCTATAAATTTGTATAAAAAAAAAACATAACCTAATCTTTGAAGAAATTATTGCTTATACCTATATACATAGTTAACTTTCCATAATTTTTACCGCTCATTCAGTTATTGGACTGCTCAATTATTTTTAGAATTGACATTGTATGATAAAATAACCGACTAATTGATTTTTTATTACTGTCCATGTTTTACTGTCGCAATAATTAATCAACCGCCATTAAATTAAATAACTGCTCAATATGTTTTTGAACTGATCATAATAACATCTCGAATAATTAAATAACAGCTCAAAAAATTAGTTCCCTTAAGAAATATAATTATTACTGAACAGTAAAGAAATGTAATGAATTAAAAAAATATATAAAATTGAAAAGCGAACGAAACTAAACAAAACAGCACTTTAAAAATCCATCAAGCCGTTTATGCTACATGCATTACAACCGTAACACATTACCATCCATTAAAACATAATACAGATTAATAAAACTGTCAATTCAGTCAAACAAATCAAATAAAACAACAACAACAATGTCCGACCTCAATTTTCTAACCTGACTTATTAAAAAAAACAATCAGACGCCAATGTATCCTTTATGTCACACCAATTATGTCAGATTTGCGTATTCCGCCATTTTAAACCTCGGCTAAGTGTGATTGAGGTATTAATTCGAGCTGTCAAAACGAATAAATTCCATTTAGCTAGGGTTACCAGATGAAAAATTGGAAAGCCCTGACAAAAAGCCCGATTTCCATTGAAAAGTCCTGAGATTTTGTAGCATATAAAATGGTTTTGTGCATTGGGGTCTCATCATTTGTGTGGAAGCTACGTATGAAAATTTTAACCTACACGCGTCCGGAGAACATTGTTTTTATCCATGTTTATTGTATTTTTTAATAATAAAAAAACAGTGGAGTGTAGACCACAAGGTGGTTAGACGACCTCATACAAGCGACAGGAAGACGCTGGATGTGAGCTGCTTCCAACGAGTTTATCTGGAAAGCCAAGTGGCCATCTCCAGCGGTAGACTTCATGGCTGATAATAATGATGATGAATAAAGCAATCTGAAAATTTACTGTTTTTTTTTCATAATCAAATTGGAAAATCAAAAAATCATTAATTGGAGTTTTAGATGAAATTTCAGGATAAATCATGAAATATGGTAACCCTGATATTAGCGCATTTCAAACGGCGAAAGCTGAAAATCTAAAACTGTTTTTCGTTTTAATAGGTACACCTGGAGGCGGGATATTTTATATTGCTTTTATTAGCAGCTGAAAGTCTGCGTTAGTGTCTAGATAATAACTCCCTAAGTAGTTTTGATGTCAGATTTATTTAAAGCGTTTACGGTTTTATTTTTAAAATGCCTAACGCTAATCTAAAGTAGTGCTCAGTAAAGTATTTTTTTTTACTGTGGCTCGACATTAACAATGTATTTAAGCAGCTTCTTTAGATAGTGTTTTACCTCTATTTAATATTTATAAGCATTTATATTTTTACTAGGGATTTTTGTCGCTCCATCCTAATGTCAAAGCCTTCGTACTTACGTAAATACCCAAAGACTTACAAGACTCCTAATGCGATACAAAATATTGTTCCAAAAACTTAACACCAAATCAGGTGTTTGCTAATGACAGGTCACAAACGTCATTTAATCATAAACGTCATCTCATCGCAATCACTTCTCAATTCTTACAGTGCCAAGATGGTGAACTGTGTTAAACAATCTTGTAAAAATTACAAACTTCTTTAAAAAACTATGGAAAACATTATCACCTTCCATCTCTAAGTAGCAAAAATATATTTCTAATAGTATAAAAAGCGAAATGAAACAAATTTTTACGTATTTGTAGCGTATGTTCGTCTCACCTATGACCACGGATGCTCCAGTGTTCGAAAAATCGGGTCTTAAATAATGTGAAATATACGCGATGAAATTGTTGAAATTTATTTCATTTCAATAGATAACATTCGCGAATATAAGTATAAAAAGCATATATGCATTCATTTCATAAATTGATTTTATTATTTATATAAATTACTGCAAAGAATTAGAGATGGGTCGATGTAATATAAGTTATCGATGACAATTATTATTTTTACGGACTTCAAAAACGAGATTATCAGTTAACTTATATTTTTCTTATATGTTACCCGCATGATTTCGTCATTTAAATTGATTTAAAATTCCTTTCAAATCTCAAAATCGGTCAGTAGTTTGGTTTTTAAAATAAAATTGCGAATTTTGAAGTCGGTTATTCTAGTTTTGTAAACTATAATAATTATGATATGTGAATCATCATCATCATCTCAGTCATAAGAAGTCCACTGCTGGACATAGGCCTCCCCCATGGGTTTCTATAAAAGCCGATTGGAAGCGGCTTGCATCCAGCATCTTCCTGCCACTTGTATAAGTTCATCTGTCCATTTCATGGCTGGTCTTCCTACGCTACGCTTGCCGGGGCGTGGTGTCCACTCGAGAACTTTTCAGCCCCATTAGCCATCTGTTCTACGTTCACTGCCACTTCAACTTGCTAATCAGCTGTGCTATGTCGGTGACCTTTGTACGTGAAACATGGTATTTGATTTTACGATAAATGTTTATTTTTTTTTATTCTTAAACTAACACAGCACCATGCTAACTATTCTGTTTAGATTTTCTAGTTGATGCTGTACAAGCAGAACATTGGGCAGATATAGTAAGGCGAAGTGAAAATGATCCTTGGTGGAAACCGAATTCTCGCTTAACAATTTGTTCAGTGAATTTCCACAATAAATGTAAATACATAACAAATACAGGGCGCCAGCGTTTACAACATTGAGCAATACCTTCAAAGGTTACTTTGAATTATAAAATCATGACATTAATAACATTTATTCAAATTTAAATTTATAGTCCCATAGAGAAGTTGGAATCACAGAATGTTCAAAATAATTTTCATTGAAAGTATTTAATATGGTCTACTATTATGGTTAATAATGAATTTTTAGGTCTTAGTTGAGAAATGTAGGGGGGGGGGGGGGGACACAACTTTTTAACTTTAGCGAGCTAAATCTCGCACATATCACATCTGAGACACGATAGGGTGGGGGCTAAAAAAATTATCCAGTCTTAATTGTATATATGAAAAACCCAATCTCTATTTTTAATTTTTATGAAAATTTTACTACGGCATTTTGTAGCGGCTCACAAAACACAATTATGTATAAAAATTTGTTTTTATAGGGTTAATAGTCTCCGAGTAAAATGGACAGACAGACAGACGGACATGACGGAATTATAAGGGTTCCCCGTAGTTACTACGGAACCCTAATAAAACGATGTTTCTTGAAACATTACAAAAAAATTCAAAAGAAAAAATTGGTACCTATAATTACTTATCGATATCGATACTTTAATACCTCTTGGTCTATCTCTGGCTTAATGTCATTAGGTTTTTTTTTATTTATTTCAGTATTGCCAATATATGTTTTCTCAATTTCCCTGTATCATTTGTATTTACCTATACTATATTGTTTGTAAATAGGTGTGAAAATTTATTTATTCAGTAGAATTTAATCAAATTAATTGGGTCCATTACTGGTGCTACGAATTAACCATTGACATACTTATCTAAGTATTGTGATAAATCCATTAGATTTCGAGAGGCAGTGATGTGTTAATGAAAACGGAGGACAAAAAATAGTGCTACGTTAATCACAATGTAGGAACTCTGCTATAGTAAAATAAACATTTGCTGTTTTATCCTATTTTCAAAAATGAAGTTCCGAATGAAATAGCTGGGCGTGGACCGTTGCACTCCAACAAAAAAAACGTTATATATGTTTACCTGACTGTCAACTGATGCGAAAGCAAAAAGAACCTTCGTGATCTTAACCTACATTATGTACACATTTATCACGCACACATACACACACACACGTATGTTTCGCCGTAGCATAAAAATATAGTCTTTCCAGTCACAATTACTTTGACTCTTATTCTTCTCAACAGATCGTGGAACTCAAAGTCCGTGTTAAGGCCGGCTTAAAGTTTACTAAAATAAAATATGACATATCATAGTCAAATTGAAATGAAATGAAGTTTATTGGAAAAAATAACTGCGAATGACTTCTACTGAGCTACTGAGTAATTTTTTTATGAATGAGGTATTAGTCGATTCATTGCCGTTGTGACATCAGTTATATGACGTCACAATTTGTTAATTGCATGTATAAACTTATTTAATAAATACTATCATCATGAACTGTATTTTTTATTTACAAAATAAAAATACATTAGATTCTTTTATAAAGTGATGAAAGTGGCGCCGCTGCCTGTTTCGCTCGCACGCGGCACCCATAGATATAAAATTATTTAAATTACTGATTTCATTTTTGATTTCAGATTTTCTTTCAGAGTCATAAGAACACTATTACAATGTATTAACAGTAGCTGTTATTTTATATGTGATATTTTGACCGTGATAAACGTGTAACCGACAAAATTCTCACATTTATACCTAAATTTCGGTCAAAATAACAAATATAATAATTTTATAGTTTACAAAACTGAAACAACAGACTTCAAAGTTACTATTATTTCAGTTATATGATTGTATGAATCTCTCATGGACCATTCTGACTTTAATCATGATTACCCGATCAAATCGGGAGATATCCTTTTCAAAGGCAACTTTGTAGATAAATTTGGCAAATGGACGTGTATCTATGGTTAAAAATAAATTTATAAAAAAATGAAGTGTCAAATTGAAAAAATAAAATTGGCCCGAATTTAAAAGGCGGTTTGTATGGAGATTATCCTTCTGGGTCCTATGTAATAGGGCGAATTCTGTGTAAATACCTATATTATATAACAAAATATCACAGTCCATAAAATCGCTCACAAGTTCTCAATGAAAAAGAAAGAAAAACATGAATAACGATAACTAAAGGAAAATCTCTTGCAAAAAGAGAGAGAGAGAGAGATAATAACAAAATCACTAGAAACAAAATCAAAAGTAATTAGTCACTATGAGTGTAAGTAGCAGTTATCGTTATACCATATGCAATAGATACCTATAGCTTACCATCAAAGGAAACGTTGAAAAAACGTCGAAACAACAAAAACGGCGTCATCCAATTTGCTTATTTGTTCTCAGATAAATGTCATGTTTAATAACAGATAGATATAAATATTCAAAGTAAATCGCAAGCAAAATTTCCCAATCTCTGCGCAAAGCTCCCAGAAGAACAATTCCCGCCTTTTCTGAGAATGTACCACAGAGTATACCACTGAGACAAACATTAATCCAAGCATTCATTGTTAAAAACTGCGCTGCTATGTTAATTTTTATTTATATTTTATCGCACCAAAACGTCAGTTTCGGGCGATAAAAGTTTTGCAGTTGCTATTAATTACGTAATATAGCACTGAATACGGATCTACTTATTTTTATACACTTGAACAGCGATACGTGGTTAAGTATTACTTTTTTGATTTTGTGGCTCCGCACGATGTCTGCATTTATCTGCAAAATGATTGCTAGTTATTACGGTTAATTATGGTGTAATATTCACTTCGTGTTACATATAACTGTAGGTACCTATGTTATGTACATTTTTCGCGCTACTTTAGATGTTTCAAATGATATAATAACGTTATGTCGTCATTACTTTTTCAATTTATTAATCTATGCATTCGCAATTATCGATTTACGATAATAGGTATGTGGTCGTAAGTTAACCGTCTACATGCATTATTAATTAATTTCATCAGAACTATCTGGGATTAAATCTATGCAGATGTAACTTAGTTGCCTATTCATCATTCTATCACGAATAACATTAGTTATTCAAATATTCCAAACGCGTGTTATGTTTCTAAACATAGCTTTTAGCTTGTAAGCTTGCATAGCATATGAATTGCGCCATCTAGCGTCGAGTAGCGGAAGCGTAAAATGCATAAATGTTTGGAATTATGATAATTTTTCGGCCATCACACTCCAAACAACACCAGTAACTTTATTCATATTTTATATTTTGCATTAAGATGCGAATAAAATTTGTATATACGTAAAGAGAAACTCGAGTTAAATTTAGTAAGAAATTGTATTCTGACTATAGGTGGCGCCATCTCTAGGGAAGTAAAATTATTACGTTAAATATAGACCCAGATATAGGTACTTGTGATAAGTAATAATGAAATAAAATCGTGTAAAATTTAATTATTTATTTAACACTTTATTGCACACAAGTACATAGTAGCAAGCTATACAATAGGAGGACTTAATACTAATGTAGCATAATAGCAATTATTGTAATTTGTTTAGGTTTTTTTTTGTAAACATTTATCATAGACTGTACCAGAAACACCTTAATGAGAATTGGGTACCGGCGGGGGCATTTTTAAAGCAGATTTAACCCACAATGAAATGTTTACCTCTAATAAAGTAGGTAAAAAAAGTGAGTCACAAGCAGATTTACGTTCGTAAACCACAAAGTCTAGCTCGAGACGTTGGAATCGTACGCCTCGGTCGAGCTCGAATGTAGGTCGTATTCGTAATTACTGCTCCATACGCTGGCAACACATAGACCTAGTTTGCTTACCGCGCTAGAATTTGTTAAGGGACTATGCGACTATGCATATAGTGTTCGTTTTTTCGCTCATGCAACATTACGTATTTGAATATAAATTGAATATAAATAAATTGATTCTAATTTACAGTACAAGGGGGGTTACGCTCAACTCTTATAACGATGCAAAATTGGCTCGCGCTCTTTTTTATCTTGCTTTTTCTGTATTTAAGAGTGTGAGACAAAAGTTCGAAAGCCTACTTTAAATTGTGATATTTTAATAGTCTCTACAAATTTTGTGTTTCTCTTAATTGCAGAAAAAGCAAGATAAAAACTAGCGAGCCAAGTTTGCATTGCTATAAGTGTTGAGTCGGAGTAGTGAAATATATTATATTTTTCTATATATTATCATATATTTCCCTCATATATTTTCCATCATATATATTTTCATGCTCCTCAGCCAATTTAAAAAATGTCAAAGAATAACTTTTTTTAAAACTTATCTCCGATCAAAATAAACAATTTCATTTCTCACTTTTCAAATATCTCTACTCTGATTTTATGTGTTGTGATGCGCGAGATAGAAAACGTTAAACTGAAGAAACTGACACACTGGCAAATGCTCTAAGCAGGTCCAAAACCAATTAAAAAAAATAAAATTATATTGACAACTGACACATTGACTGTGATAAGTAAAAAAAACAATATGCCTACATCTACAACCTTCGGTAGGCCTGATGGTCTTCTAGAATTTATAACGAGGTGGTCTCATATAAATTTTATCGAAATCGATTCAGGACTTTGGTTTTTATAACACAATAACTGTGAAAATTTCGTCCAAGTAAACGAATTGCGTATTTCAAAGTCGTTTTTTTTTCAGTTTTTTAAACTATAATTATAATAATATACTTTCTTTCATTCATTTCTTCTCAACACACCACTCGAGTCACACTTAGCAGTATTATTTTTAGAGGCAGACTGATGAACTAACCCCATTGGTAGTCTTGTTGCCATTGTCTGTGGAAAAAAAAATAGAACTGTCGAATCATTAACAGGTTTATTTTTTTAATCGTTTTTCCAATTTCTATTTTTTCTCTGTAGCTTGGTTCATTAAAATGCGGTTTGCGTACCGAAAATACAGCTAACTGAATGGAACCATTGGAGTTTTGCCAATTTTTGTCATTTCCATACCAGCCTGCTAACAGCTACCGTGATCTATGCGCCGGTGTCGGTGGTAGGGAAAGAGGGATCTACGCTCGCTGGTCAGTTACAAGCGCTATTGTGGTACAAATAATAATATAGTCTGTGACAATGAAAAATTGTAAGATATTTGTGTTAGGTCGTCCTGGGGGATTACGCTCATCTTTTATAGCGTTTCAAAGTTGGCTCGAGCTCATTTTTATCTTGATTTTTCTTCATGTAAGAGTGTGAGACAAAAGTTCAAATGAGCCTTATCTAAGTTGTGATACTTTTAACAGTCTCTTCAACTTTTGTGTTACTCTCTTAATTGCAGAAAAAGCAAGATAAAAACGGGCACGAGACAATTTTGCATCGTGTTAAGTGATGAGCGTAAATCCCCTAAATAAATGATGTATTTTACGTAGATAGGTTTTCCCCGGCTCAGCATGTAAGGTAAATGCCCGACTTATCTTCAGTCGCAACACGTCGGGCAACCCTGTTAGACGCTTAACTTGTGACGGTTTTCTGTGTGTTTAGAAAGTGCAACACCAAGATATATGTATAAAGCCAAGATACTAATAGGCCTTACGTGTCTTATCCTCGAAAGTGCTGAGCCCTGAGATTTGCCATGCTTTTACTTCATATTCAATATGCAGAACCTCTCTATATAAAACATCTCATCATCATCATCATCATCTCAGCCATAAGAAGTCCACTGCTGGACATAGGCCTCCCCCATGGATTTCCAAAAAGACCGATTGGAAGCGACTTGTATCCAGCGTTTTCCCGCCACTTGTATGAGGTCATCTGTCCATCTCGTGGCTGGTCTTCCTACGCTGCGCTTGCTGGTACGTGGTCTCCACCCGAGAACCTTTCGGCCCCATCTGCCAACATAAAACACAATAAAACATCTCATTGTGCATAGTTTATTGTAACTACTACTACTACTAAGTAGTTGTTAAATACCGTGTTACCTATTGAGGTAACACGGTATTTAACAACTAGTATTTAAAAAAATTACATCCAGATATTTCTCACATTATAGAATCACCTCATAAATCCGGAAAAATCCGCTCCAATCTGAATACGATCGCCATATTGCAAAATGGCGGAATAAATTTGAGCATTTCAGAAAAGCGCAGTGCAAGGGGCACGAATTGTGAGATGTATAGTGCATTTATGCTGATATTGCTTTTATTTCTCCGTGCGAGGAATCAAACTATGATAAAAACAATAATAGTAAACTAGGGTCTGCATAAATAGGAAAGTATTTGTTATTTTTCGACAGTTTCTGTATTTTAATATATTTTAGACTCTAACCAAGCGAGTTGGCGGTCAAGCGCAATCTTATTTACGAATAAAAGAAATACAAACAGTCCAATTGAGAACCTCCTCCTTTTTGGAAGTCGGTTAAAAATAAGCGGGTAATGAGAAAAAATAATCCATCCCCACCATATGTGTAAAGGAAGTCCAGCGGACTCAGTATGCTAGGCCCAAATTGGAATCTACATCAGTCATCAACTTCTACTTGAAATGAAACCGTCATTGTTAAAGCCCCGTGTCCCGTGTGCCTCGAAGCAGGTCCAACAGATTTTTTAATGAATTTGTTTTTATGTTAGTTAGATCTACGATTGACCATTAACTCGCCTGATGTTAAGCGACGGTATGGCCGAGGATGGAGCTCGATCTAGAAGATATCTATTCATTCTAGCCTTGAATATTCAAGATATTTGTAGTTTTTACGAAACAGAGATGGCGGTAAAGAATTCCAATCCTGTGCAGTAGGCATCAAGAATATGGATCGATTTCGCTGAGAACGGTTATTAGGAGGTATTTCAGTGAGAAACGGGTGCATGATGGTAATACACCGACTTTCTGTTAGTCCTGTAGTGAAATGGGGAGAGTGGGTCGTGAATCTTTTGCGCACTTTCCCCGAAATTTCTTTCTTTCTTTATGTTTGTTAAGTGTTAGTGTCTAATCTCAGTTTCTTCTGCAGGCCTCCCCAGCACCACGGCGCGGCACTGCTCGCGGGTGTGGGGGGAGCGGCGGTGCCCTCGTACGCTCCCCCCGGCCGCGCCTTCTTCACACCCCCGCTGCCGCCTGAGTATAGGAACCCATTTGCAGACAAGCCAACACTTAGAGGTAAGGATCACACAATCGTCCGTGCTGAACTGTGACCTAATCCATCAGGCTTAGACATATGGCAAACGTTTCTGTTTCTACAAACGCTTACGCTTCGAAATGCTAAGAAACTGTGATGTGATATTTTAAGCTCCCGATATTTCGGCACAGTTACATGCGCCATGTACACGGGCAACTGAAGAATGCGGACGAATGATAATAATAGTGATTTAATGAATGACCGGGATAGTTTAAAAAGTATTTTATTCTACTGGCGTTCACGAAATTAGAGTGTCACTTGTCCCCCTGATCTACGCGACACGTAGATCCCCCTCCTCCAAAACCATATGATCAGCATTTGACTTTGGAAGTGTTGTGGCATATAAGGAGGATGCCATAGTAAATTTGCTAAGGAATCAGCACCGGTACAAGTGTAGAAACGGCGGCTGGTATGGGCCCTTGTCCCTTTAACTTTAGTATAAATACCCATAGTAGTCAATATATATCCTCTGGTCTTAAGATAATTATCTGCAAAGAGATCTAATTAGGACCCGTGAAAACCCCGTATATTATGGGCTCTGACCCCTTAACATAAATACCCATAATAGTAAGTAAACTCTGTGATCTTCAGGTAGTTTGTTTTCAAAGAAATTACTAATGAATTTAATGTAATATTTCAGGCACAAACACAGACGGGAGCAACTATCTCAACCGGAGGCCTATCCCTCCGCCCTCGTTGGGGCCTGGACACGACAGGATACCCATCAGGCCTCCCGGACAGGTAAGCATAAAACTGCCTGAATTCTCAATAGCCTGATCGTACATTTCACTGTTAATAATAAAAACATTACATAACACATTTATTTTGTGGAATGATACATTCCACAAAATAAACTGTGTTGCCAGTCGAACAAAATGATTAAATAAGGACAGCAGCGTCTTCAATATTAATTTCCGCATTAATTATCTTACCGAACAGACTCTATTTCCTATCCCTTTTCTGGGCGTTGACCATCTTCTCCCTGTGAGATGGGTAAGGCATAGTCTACCAAGCTGGTCAATTACATTTTGCCTTCACACATCTTTATGAATGTTAGGAACTCTCATGCACGTAGGTTTTTTCACCATGTTTTCCTTCACCATGTGAAGTTGATGTCAATTAACTCGCACATAACTTCGAAACGATAGATTCGTGCCTTGCGATCTACATCCAAGATCACAAGTCGTACGGTCTCCTATCTAGGCTATCTTAAATTCGTACATATATAGATAAAATAATTATTTCCAGGAGACCTCATCCCCTCAAGTCCCGGCACCTCCGCCGGCGCCGCCCATGCCGCCTGCCGGCATCGAGCCACAGAAGAAGAAGGCACTTAACACACCTAGCCATAAGGTAAGCCTGACAAGGAGTGGACCACGCCCATATTTGGAATTGCTATAATCAATTACTCATTAAAGCAATTCCATTTCTTTTCTCAGCAAGAAATTGATGAATTCTACAAACTGCATTCATAAATTATAATGACTCACGCATAAAAACAACGAGACAGCATGGTCTTTACAATTCAGGAAACATTTCACATATTCTTGATGTGAGAAATAAAAATCTGGCTCTAGACACTCGTAAAAATGCTAAACTAACTATGACTGGTCAAAAGCAAGCAGAAACTGCGGTTTTAAAACCACTTGAAAACCTTTTAACTCGAAACTAACAATACAATTGCAAGAATGAATCACAAAATATCAATATGGGATTGTACAGAATACATGATTCAAGATGAGTCAATCAATGAAAGTAGGACTGAGAAATGGAATAAGCAATCTGCTAATGACAATGCTAATATATGCTAATAAGCAGCTAAACAAAATCCGTTAGTAATCTGAATTCTGTTTGGTTTATTTGAAAATGTTAGCCTGAAAAAGGCGTGAATAATTCAATGTTTATGTAATTTTGATTATTTTGTAGCCAAAGCTGTATTGTAGAATTCATTGAATTCTACTCCTACTATGTGTTTATATCTTTCAAACATAACTTGGATTTCAATCTTTTAGATTTTATATTTCACAATTTCGTTTTAAAATACAAGTCGGCTTAATTTAATCGTACGACTTATAAAAAAATCGTAGAATTAATATCAGTTTTTTTAGTCAAGATAGATCTACGATTGACCACCAACTTGCCTGATGTTAAGCGACGGTGTGGCAGTTTAAATATGTGTCCCATCAGTGGTCCAACAATTTTTTTTGGTCATGATGATATTTATTTGTACCAGTGCTTCTCTTATTTACATTGCTTTAATTATGTTTTCTCTTTTTCCAGCCTGAGGAATTAGACAGTGACGTGAAAACCGACCAAGCGAACTTCACCGATTTTGTGCCCAATTCTCTCAACATTCCGACCATTTCCCGGATCCTGTCGGGCTCCAACGGTCGCAAAGAAGATATCCCTGACGTCCTGCTCAGAACAGTCACCGCAAAGCCCCAACACAATCAAGAAAAAACATCCAAAAGTGACATATTCATCACTAAGGAAACTGGAGTCACACTTTCGGATTCCACCAGAGACACTTCAACTGAAGGGGTTTTAGCAGTGCTAGACCCAGAAATGAACAATCTAGATAGGCCGCTAATTGTAGATCAAAATGGGGAAACAAATACTAGAAGGAATCTACAGTATTCGACGAAAATCAATGATAGTGGGAAAGAGGATATCATGCCGGCGACGACTGTTGGTTTCGAATTGAAAGATCCAGAGATGTCTACTGAAAGATATCATAATCTAGCGAATGTGAATTCCGATAAGAAACGAGACAAAAATAATGAACCGATCCAAAGATCGGGAGCGAATTGGTCGTTTGCGTGGAACGTACATATTTATTTAGCGACTATAATGTTTACTATATTAGCAGTATATTCTATATTCAAGATTATTTGTTACAACAAATTCACGCATTTATTTACTCAATACTACTTCATTATATTACATTTGATTCTAGTGTTAGTTTGTCTCATGAGGATATTCTATATGTGTTACGATCCTTATAATATCAACAATTCGTTGCCAGTTTTCTTGAGTGAAATTTTGCTCCATATCCCGGAGATATTCCTCAGCATTGCGTTCGCTTGTACCATATTATTCCTTCTAAATAATAGTATAAATTTTAAGAACACGTGTTGCTCATTCCTTATACGTCCCAGAACAGTTATAGTGGGGGGCGGAATACATCTACTTTCCTGTTTAATGTTACATATCTTTGAAAATAGTAATACTATTTACAGAACTTCGTACGGAGTCGAAAAAAGGGTACTAGGTCTTACATGTCAAATTATATTCATTATAGCATGCCTTATACTAGGCCTATGTTACGTATATGTGTACAAAACACTGAAATCTGTTTTACAGAAGAAAAGCCACACATATATAAATGGTTTCCAAAATTTGTATCAAGCTATACATATAAATTTGGCGACGGCATTGCTATTCGTCTTGATGGCTGCGCTACAAATTTTTGGCATCTTTGGTATAAGAAACCAAGTAAACATGACGAAGTTCAACTGGCTGCAATGGGGCTACCAGTTCTCTCTCAGACTGATTGAGATAAGCATAGTAGCTCTAATTTCTTGGGTTATAAGTCTCAAAGTCAGCATCGTTGCTGTGCCACATGAGAAAGCTGACGGTCACAAAATCCCTGGGATGGGTCTATTCGCTTGCGGAGCCGGTTCCAGCAACGAACAGTTTGACCCTGACTATCCAGCTATTTGCAACACCAATACAAATCTTCGAACTTACACTTTGAGAACAGGCATGCCAATTTATGAAGGCACAGGCCATCATCCAAACATGCCCGATCCATGTGGTCCAGTTATCGACCACCAGAGATTCCAGCTCAATACATTGACGGGGAACTGTGACAATAACTCAGGAACTGAGAATTATTCTGGGCACAGTTCCATAGCAAACGCTGGTCACAGCAGTTCCACTGAATCGTCTAATGCTGCATCAAGTCAAGGTGTGACCAATCATTTGATCAAACACCATCCAAACCTTGGCTACAATGGCATAGAATCAGCATCTGATGATCATTACTCAAACTGTGACCCAGCGATCCAATCCTTTCAAGGAGACGATCCGTTAGACCACGAATATAACGTCATTCAATATGGCAGCAACAGTGACTTTATTCGAGACATAAAGAATCAGAATTATAACGGAGGGTCGAACCGCAGCTCTCACAATTTCAAACACATGTCTTACGATAGGGCTTCTTCAAGAACTAACAGCAACCCTAGAAAAAAGCACAGACCTAAGAACAAGAATGTGCAAAACTGCATGACAATGGGGTACGACTCTATGGGCCACCATTACCATCAGCCACATTTGCCTGATGAATACGGCAACTACGACACGGAGAACGCGTCTTACCACGCTTCTGGCATCCAGACCCTTAACCCAAATAGGAGTTACAACAATGAATGTCCAATCAGAGGGTCTCAGAGACGAAATTCTCCTCTGACAGTCAATTCTAGTGGGAGTCAAAAGCGGGGAAAGGGAAACAGCTTCCCAGATAGGCCGAAATCAACGGACTTGTATGGATTTTCTGAAGAACCAAATGAGAGACCATACCCTACTCCCGCGCCAAGAACATGTGGCTACGAAGCTTCGTACTCCCAACCCCAAGATGGAGTCCCAAATGAGCAAGAAGGGAATAGCATGTTAGTTGATCAAGATGGCTTCGTTAGGATTCGTAATTTCGAGGATGCGTCTACTTGATTCACCATCGTGCTGTCTCCAACAGCAAATATGAATTTCTAAACATATTGCTCTCTTGAGCGTTACGTTTTCACGAATCTGCCAAACTTGCTCAAGTGATTTAAAATGGATACTGTGCAAGTTTAAAATGGATACTGTGCAAGTTTTCTGATAGAATATTGATATGTATATCAAGGACCCTCTGTTATAGGATTATTTTCATATAACTGTGTACCTATCTACTGGTAAAATTTTTCAGAAACTATTCGGCCGATTTTGGTAAACCTGATACACATTAGATTGAATATTTTATGGAGCTAGAATACAGATCTTAGAGTTAGATTTTTAAAAGTTAAGTTTTTAAATAAACTTTACTTCTTTAAAGAAAAGTCTGTCTTCTGACAGACTAAATTGTGATTATGAATATGAATTATGATTCTTCATGATTCATTTATTCTCTAAATAGGACGAATAGTTGAAGAAATTAACTTAACAATTAACTTGAAAATAACTCCATAATCAGAGAGCCGTTAAGCACAAAATATAAATGTGTTATATTAGACATAATACATATTTATATTTGAAATAAAATATGCTATTTACATTTATTGTGAATGTTATATTGTAATAAATATAATAAAAAAAACAATTACAGAAATTTTGCAAGAATAATATGTGTGTAATGATATTCTGAAAACGTAATATTAAGATCATTCATAATTTAAAATAATGATATCACCTTTATGTATCATTTTTAAGAATATGTAAAATTGTAAATGTTTTAAAAATATGGTAAAAAGTAAACTGAAAATCACGGCCTTTTGTAAATAGCATTTTCTTTTTATTTATAAGTCGATATGTAAAACTTAATTGATTCTGGACAATTCAAATGTAATCCCCCTATAGACTCATGCCATTTAGTTTTAACAGAATGTTGACATTTAGTGTTAAATTTAATGATAATTTATATTGTGATATAATGAGAAGTTTGTTTTAAATAATCTGTCCATAGCTTAATAATTATGACAATTTTTAATGTCCGTCTCTTATTGGCCAATACTTGGTCAATTTTGACAGAAAGGACCAGTTCCACAATCACTGAATAATCTGATTAATTTAAATTAATCAGAGATTATGAAACCGGTTTGAACAAGTACCGAATTTAAGTATTTCAATTGATATTAAAATCTATGAAAATAATTTAATAATTAATGTTGATTTATCAAGGAATACTTTTTAAGATGGAAAATATCAAATGTGTTAAATTAATTAATACAAAAATAATTATGAAAATCATATAGGTAATCTGCGTTAAATGTAAGTATACAAGAACATTTATTTATCATTTTTATATAGCTTTTTACGTTAGGCAGCTATATTTTTTTATACAATCACGTAAAACTTATTTTTTGTTAAATATTTTTTAAAATGGTAGGCTACTATTTGTTTTGTGAAATTAAAATAATAATGCAAATAATAATCATTGATCCATATTTTAAAAAAATATTAGTTATAAATTTATTACCACCATCAACAGTTTATAAATTATTAGAGAACGCAAACTGAACATTTATTATATTTTATAATTTTTATATTTCAATTTAAGTACATAATTGATGATGATTTTTACCATCATGCCATAACTTATACCATTTTAACCGGTTAATTATGATGGTTCTGTTATAAATTTCCTAATAAAATTACGACTAAAACTATCTTCTTTGAATTTTAAGTTTATCGGACTTAAAAAAAAAAACTTTTTATATCAAAATTATAGAATATTGGTGACTCATACCAATTTTATGTACTTACTTCTCCAATCGCCAATAGCAAAATTAATTAATTTACGACAAAAGTCCATGTTCGAATGTTTAATATCGACCGACGGTTAAAAGGTAATAGGGTATAAGCGACATCGTAGTCGAAAGGTAAAAAGGTATAAGCGACATTTTTGACAAAAAATGAGTTATGAGTGCTAAATGAAAAAGCGGAAAATTTTAAGATAGCATTTATAACTCATTTTTGACTTAACCTTTTACCTTTCGACTACGATGTCGCATATGCACTATTACCTTTTAACCGTCGTATGGGACTGATATACATATAAATAAATAAATAAAACAGTTAACTTAAAAAATCCGACTTCATACATTTATTTTGTGTAAAGTATTTTTTTATTGGTAATATTTTTCTGATAAGTAATTATAATTAATTGCTGTATAAAATATCAATCGATTCAATGTAGAAGCTAAATAGATAGGTGAAATTGTAAAAATAAGTGTAACAAAAAATGGAAAATGTAATCACTGCATTTGAAACAAAATGTTATACAAAGTGCTTAAAAAATAGATTTCTTTACCTATCTAATTATTACGAAAAAGTGGCCACATGTATTAAGTTTTCAAAAAATTGCCACAATGTTTAAGTTTAAAAAATTGACACATTTTAGTCTTAATTTTTTTCCGAAAATTAAAAGCCTATTTATTTTGTTATCATTTTACACTCTGCATAACATTTCTTATTAAAATTCCTATGTAAATAGATTAATATAAGCATTAGTGCGGTAGGTATGTAAGTACCTCCCCAAGCGTCTTTATTTAAAAAAAAATGTACATAAATATTAAGGGACACACACCCGGGGACTTGCGTCCAAATTGTTTGTAAAATACTATTTTCTTTTATAATTAAAGACTGTACCTATATCGTTTAGGTATTATTTTAATAAAACAATTAAAATGTATGATAAATAAAAACTGGTATTGAAAAACGGTGTTTTATTTTTTTATCATTTTAGAAAACAATCTATAGGTATTTTATACTCACATAGATGTTACGAAAATGATGACAGGTATTTATTGTATCAACTAACGTGGTTGTCACAATAATCTGAATATAGTTTTAACTGCATTCGGTTGTCTTTGACCAGACGAGAATTCAGTCGTGGTTGATGTCCCAAAAGGTCGTCGTTTCAAAAGGTTGAAACTACCAAATGCGGTTGAAAATATAGCCGCAGATTTCGACTAAAAAATAAACGTGAGTACGTAATTTTAAACGTAATTTATTTAAAAAAAACCGAACAAGTGCGAGTCAGATTCGCCCACCGAGGGTTTCGTACAAACTAAATAAAAGTACCTAGTAGTAGAACTACCGGGCGAAGCTAGTCATTGATAAAAATGGGGATTTTTTTACATTTATGTTCATAATCCGAAAATTACACATCGTAAAAATAATTAAAAACCAGGTTTAGATTGTGCTAATGAAGCTCTTTCATTTGACACCCCACATGATACCGTTAACTCACTTTAAAATTTGGAACCTCATTCCTTGCATAAAGATCTCATTTTTTTGTGATTAAATTCAAAATATACAGTTTTCGGATTTATTCCTGTATATGTTACTATAAGACAATATTTCTTGCCAAATTTCATAGTTCTAGCACAACGGGAAGTAGGTACCGTGTTTTGATTCCCTTGTGAGTATCGAAATAAGCGACATTTTTTTCCGACATATGTAGGACTACAGACAATTATGCGTATATGGTTCCTCTACGCGTTCTCGAGATAGGTCTTGAGTCTTGACAGACGAACAACAAATTGATCCTATAAGGGTTCCGTTATGTCCTTTTGAGGGACGGAACCCTAAATATGACAAGTATTAAGTAATTATAGTGTAAAATCTGAAACCACTTCAATAGGCACGTTCCCTATAAACATACGAGGGCTTAAAAAAAATTACGATAGCTGGCACTAGTATAGAACTATGAAAGGGTTACTTATTATATTTTTAAAATGATTTTTTTCTAATATCCTGATAAAAAAATATGTTACTACAAACTTCTGTCTTCGAAAATTATTCTGAAGTTTTTATCATATATTATCCCAATACGTTCGATTTATTCATTTGACAACGTTTTGGATAGACGTTTACGAACGCAGTCAAAACAAGTTGTTCGACTTGAAGCGCCACCTATTGAACAAAGTAAGAAGTAATGATTTCATAAAAAAAAACCTCATTGGAAATGAAAAAAAAGTTACTGTTTACTAGTCAAAAAATTAATAATAATCGATCCACAATCAACGACATACATACAGTCGAAATTAGAACTTCCTCCTATTTTGAAGTCGCTTATAAATTGGAATAGTGTCGAGTTTATTGCTAGTCTGTTTACAGAACTAATGTGACATTGAGGGCGCTGCTATCCTTATTTCATTATTTTGTATAGATCACAGAATACCATATTATAATATACCATACACAGAATTCGCCCTATTACATAGGACCCAGAAGGATAATCTCCATACAAACCGCCTTTTAAATACGGGCCAATTTGATTTTTTCAATTTGACACTTCATTTTTTTATAAATTTATTTTTAACCGTAGATACACGTCCATTTGCCAAATTTATCTACAAAGTTGCCTTGGAAAAGGATATCTCCCGATTTGATCGGGTAATCATGATTAAAGCCAGAATGGTCCATGGGAGATTCATACAATCATATAACTAAAATAATAGTAACTTTGAAGTCTGTTGTTTCAGTTTTTTAAACTATAAAATTATTATATTTGTTATTTTGACCGAAATTTACGTATAAACGTGAAAATTTTGTCGGTTACACGTTTATCACGGTCAAAATATCACATATAAAATAACAGCTACTGTTAATACATTGTAATAGTGTTCTTATGACTCTGAAAGAAAATCTGAAATCAGTAATTTAAATAATTTTATATCTATGGGTGCCGCGTGCGAGCGAAACAGGCAGCGGCGCCACTTTCACCACCTTATAAAAGAGTTTAATGTATTTTCATTTGTAAATAAAAAATACAGTTCATGATGATAGTATTTATTAAATAAGTTTATACATGCAATTTACAAATTGTGACGTCATATAACTAATGTCACAACGGCAATGAATCGACTAATACCTCATTCATAAAAAAATAACTCAGTAGCTCAGTAGAAGTCATTCGCAGTTATTTTTTCCAATAAACTTCATTTCATTTCAATTTGACTCTGATATGTCATATTTTATTTTAGTAAACTTTAAGCCGGCCTTAACACGGACTTTGAGTTGCACGATCTGTTGAGAAGAATAAGAGTCAAAGTAATTGTGACTGGAAAGACTATATTTTTATGCTACGGCGAAAGATACGTGTGTGTGTGTGTGTGTGTGTGTGCGTGATAAATGTGTACATAATGTAGGTTAAGATCACGAAGGGTCTTTTTGCTTTCGCATCAGTTGACAGTCAGGTAAACATATATTACGTTTTTTTTTTGTTGGAGTGCAACGGTCCACGCCCTGCTATTTCATTCGGAACTTCATTTTTGAAAATAGGATAAAACAGCAAATGTTTATTTTATCATATCAGAGTTCCTACATTGTGGTTAACGTAGCACTATTTTTGTCCTCCGTATTCATTAACACATTACTGCCTCTCGAAATCTAATGGATTTATTACAATACTTAGATAAGTATGTCAATGGTTAATTCGTAGCACCAGTAATGGACCAAATTAATTTGATTAAATTCTAATGAATAAATAAATTTTCACACCTATTTACAAACAATATAGTATAGGTAAATACAAATGATACAGGGAAATTGAGAAAACATATGGCAATACTGAAATAAATAAAAAAAACCTAATGACATTAAGCCAGAGATAGACCAAGAGGTATTAAAGTATCGATATCGATAAGTAATTATAGGTACCAATTTTTTCTTTTGATTTTTTTTGTAATGTTTCAAGAAACATCGTTTTATTAGGGTTCCGTAGTAACTACGGGGAACCCTTATAATTCCGTCATGTCCGTCTGTCTGTCTGTCCGTATGTCACAGTCATTTTACTCGGAGACTATTAACACTATAAAAACAATTTTTTATACATAATTGTGTTTTGTGAGCCGCTACAAAATGCCGTAGTAAAATTTTCTAAAAAATTAAAAATAGAAAGACTGGATCATTTTTTAACCCCCACCCTATCGTCTCTCAGATGTGATATGTGCGAGATATAGCTCGCTAAAGTTAAAAAGTTGTGTCCCCCCCCCCCCCCCCCCCTACATTTCTCAACTAAGACCTAAAAATTCATTATTAACCATAATCCATTTAAATACTTTAAATAAAAATTATTTTGAAAATTCTGTGATTCCAACTTCTCAATGGGACTATAAATTTAAATTTGAATAAATGTTATTAATGTCATGAAGTAACCTTTGAAGGTATTGCTCAATGTTGTAAACGCTGGCGCCCTGTTTTTGTTATGTATTTACATTTATTGTGGAAATTCACTGAACAAATTGTTAAACGAGAATTCGGTTTCCACCAAGGGTCATTTTGGCTTCGCCTTACTATATCTGCCCAATGTTCTGCTTGTACAGCATCAACTAGAAAATCTAAACAGAATAGTTAGCATGGTGCTGTGTTAGTTTAAGAATAAAAAAAAACATTCATCGTAAAATCAAATACCATGTTTCACGTACAAAGGTCACCGACATAGCACAGCTGATTAGCAAGTTGAAGTGGCAGTGAACGTAGAACTGATGGCCAATGGGGCTGAAAAGTTCTCGAGTGGACACCACGCCCCGGCAAGCGTAGCGTAGGAAGACCAGCCACGAAATGGACAGATGAACTTATACAAGTGGCAGGAAGATGCTGGATGCAAGCCGCTTCCAATCGGCTTTTATAGAAATCCATGGGGGAGGCCTATGTCCAGCAGTGGACTTCTTGTGACTGAGATGATGGTGATGATTCACATATCATAATTATTATAGTTTACAAAACTAGAATAACCGACTTCAAAATTCGCAATTTTGTTTTAAAAACCAAACTACTGACCGATTTTTCGGATTTAAATGACGAAATCATGCGGGTAACATATAAGAAAAATATAAACTAACTGATAATCTCGCTTTTGAAGTCCGTAAAAATAATAATTGTTATCGATAACTTATATTACATCGACCCATCTCTAATTTTTTGCAGTAATTTGTATAAATAATAAAATCAATTTATGAAATGAAATGCATGCTTTTTATACTAATATTCGCGAATGTTATTTATTGAAATGAAATAAATTTCAACAATTTCATCGCGTATATTTCACATAATTTAAGACCCGATTTTTCAAACACTGGAGCATCCGTGGTCATAGGTGAGACACGAACATACGCTACAAATACGTAGAAATTTGTTTCATTTCGCTTTTTATACTGTTAGAAATATATTTTTGCTACTTAGAGATGGAAGGTGATAATGTTTTCCATAGTTTTTTAAAGAAGTTTGTAATTTTTACAAGATTGTTTAACACAGTTCACCATCTTGGCACCGTAAGAATTGAGAAGTGATTGCGATGAGATGACGTTTAAGATTAAATGACGTTTGTGACCTGTCATTAGCAAACACCTGATTTTGGTGTTAAGTTTTTGGAACAATATTTTGTATCGCATTAGGAGTCTTGTAAGTCTTTGATACCATATTATAGTATAGATTTCTGGACGTTACTTATAGCCATAGCTTCAAGGCTGCTCTTTGAACTTGAACAAATACTCGATCACCACTCGCTAATACGATTTAGTCTATCGCTAGTCTATTAAACAGTAATCGTGTTTTGCCACGATCGTAGTGTCCTTTAGTAGTTTGTGGTTCTTACCAAACAGACTCTTATCGAAATTCATAGAATTTCGTATATATTTTTATCCGACTACATAAGGAGGGTTATGTTTCTCGAGTATATACTCGAAAAACATATATGCATGTTTCTATATAATCAAGATAATTTTTATTTAAAATAAATGTAGGACATATATTTTTAACATATTTACGAATAGGAGGAGGTTCTCAATTTGACTACTTATTATATTTTTGTATGTTTGTGAAGCTATTACTTCGCCTATAAATTTTATCAAATTCAGTTCAGTACTTTGGTATTTAAAAATAAAATAAATGGAACAAATATGTAATCCAAATAAAAGGAATTCCGTATTTTGAAGTCGGTTGTTTCAGTTTTTTAAATTTTAATTCAATTTTCAGATGTAAAAATTAGTGTTCACAAAATGATGGAAAACTGTTAAAACTTCTGTACTTAATAATTGTTTCATGATTTCGACAACTATAATTACAATGAATTTGACTCTAACCTGTTACAAAAATACAACAAGAATGTTTAAATTAGATGTTCGTTTCACATGAATTCAAAGTTACCCACCCATACATGTTACAAGTAACACTGATACAGGTTTGGCGGGAACGTCATGGAATTGGAAACATCTTGCTGTTTTATTTTCTTTTCCTAAACTTGTACTTAAATGCTTTGTACTTTAATGCTTTAAAAATGGTAGTGTTTTTATTCATTAAGTGTTTAAGCAAGTACGCGAGTTTTGGTAATTGAAATAAAGCGTCAAACGTGTCATTTCACATTGTCGGCATAACTACATAGAAGCTTCCAGTAAAGTCTCCACGACCTTCTGAAGCACGACTTGAAATTAAAAATGACTGTATAAGTGACTTAGATTATGACTAGAACATTTATTACTTGTTTTATTTAAGAAACTTGAAGAAATATTTATACTTGACACTGGCAAATGTTTTAAGCGGGTCTAAATTTAATTTAAAAAAAAAGACACTGACAGTACGCTAACGGATTATAAATTTTTGAAAAGTTAGAATTTTGTGATTTAATTCCAAGTTATTTTCTATAATAAATGATCATGTTTACGTGACACCGTTTATTAAAATAAAATAAAAACAATACAATGGAGACACAAAAGAAAATCAATACTCTAAGTAACCGTAAGTACGAAAAATACCATAAAACAATGATATATTCTCTTACGTAGTTTGTGCAATGATTTTAAAACAGATTAATATTACGCGGCTTTTTTTTACAATTCTTTTCTTTTTTCAGGTCATTCTAAGCTTTCTTTAAAGAAAAACAAGTTAAACACAGATGTTAAAGATAAAAATCACAATCGCAGTTCAGATGTTATCGTACTGGACGAATCATTAGATAGATTTAAACTGGAGGATCCCGGTGACCGTAAACAACATTGCTTTTTCCGTTCACCGGAGGTTTCGAAGCATGTAAGTTATTTTTAAAACTTTCCAATAATTTCGTGAAAAATAAAAATAAAAAACTACATAAAAACAGTTCAACAAATATTCTTGAATAACCTAAGATCAAGCAAAAAAAGATAAAGTCAAAATCGATTATTTACGGTGCCACAGACAGACAAAAAAGTACACAGATTTACAAGCACATGTCAAAGTTGTAACACTCCGTTTTGCATTAGGAATTAAGTCTATGATGCCCCAAAAATAATTTAAACTCCCTTTAAGCTGTTGGCATATTGATACGACATACGGTCTGAATCCATCTGAAGTATATTGCATCTGATAGTTATGCAATAGCAGCAGTCTGTTATTTTATCTCTGATATTTCTCATTTACTCATGTACATGTAATACATAGAACCCACCCGCAGCCTTGGACTTTCAGTTGTGTAACATGCATGAAATAGGTATATTCCTCAGACTGAGCGACTGATCAACTGAGCTCGAGAGGATGGTGATGACAAAATAATAGTGCAGATTCTGAAAAATCATAGCATGAAATTATGTTCTTCATGGTTTCAGATAGGTCCGTAATACCAAATTTAATTATGATCTATTCAGCTGTTAAAAGAGAAAAAAAACATATACAGCCAAAGTTATTTTTGCATTATGATATTAGGTTTGTTATGTGAATATTTCTAATATTATATATGGGTTTTCAGATGATGACAAATGCAATGACATTTTCACCGATTGTATTGGATGACTCCTGCAATTTATCTGATGATGAATTACCCAAGGTTATACTCCATGAGAACACTCCTAGCAAAATGGACAATGTAAGATATTTATTAAGCTATTGTCAAGTATAACTCCAAAACAGTAAACATGGATTTAGATTACAGTCAAATTTGGAAACATTTAGTTTATTATCTTTTCATGGGTGGTATCTGTATTTTCATGGGATATATATATTCAGCCAGACATTTCAAACACAACCAGTTCATTGTTAGAATTGAATTCACACTATGTTAATTGGAAATAGAGTTTGTTAACTACATAATCAATCAATGTTAAATTTTTCAGGTCTCATTCACATCCACAAGAAATACTCCATCACCAGTCAAAGATCAACCAAGCTTCACAGGGTGGTCTCCAGCACAGAACATTATAACAGCGAACCCAAAACAAAACTCCATACCGTCCACGCCAAAAGACTCTCACAACAAATCACACGAACAATGTACTATGAAAACTATAGAAAAATCACAAAAGAAAATCCTAAATGAACTATATGGAAAATCTTGGAAATCAATCCCCAAACTGTTTAAAACAATATGCCATCAAATTGATAATTTTGACGGAGTTGCGAAAAAGCTATTTGACGACGATGATGATGATGATGATAATGATAATTTGATACACTTAAAGCTCAATAAAGATTCTTACCTACCCAGTTCTAATGTAAAAAGAATTGAGGAGAATGTGGGCGGAACTGAAAAGAAAAGCAGGAAAAAATTGTTCATAGAAAAAGTACCAACTACACCAGATGTAACAAAACAGAAAATAATTAGGAACGTAAATAGTACAACGAAGAAAGTGAAAATTAAAAAAGGAATGTCCATTACGGAGATGGTTGAAGTGATGAAAAATAGTGATAAAGCTGAAAATGCTGATATTTTAATGAATAGAATAGACAATGATCTTATGAGAAATACAGAGAAAAAATTGGGGAATATTGGAAATGGAGAAATCACAAAAAACATTGATATTTTGAAAAAAAAATTGAATGTAGAAAATGAAAAGAGTAAAAATGTAGAGGTGTTAATGAAGAGGATAGAAAATGTTGCTATGACTCCAAAGAATGATGTAAAAACATTAAGTTTTGTGGGTTCTTTGGCAGGTATTCTTTATTTTACTGCAACATCAAAATGTACCTAAGTTCGACCCTATTGAATAACATTGAATCGCTTCTATTTGCTGTGGTTCCATTTGCGAAAACGTTATAATAATATTTAGAAACATCATTCTGTCAATGTTTTTGGGTAGGATATGGTATTCTAAATAAGTATATCAAAAGTTTAAAGAAAACCTTTGAGACTGCATTTTTCGCTTGTACATTGTACGTTTTTCTTAGGACATTAGGAAACTGTTTTCAAATTCCTAAATAATAAACAACTTCATAGTTTTTTTTGTATGGTTGGAACACTGACAACATAGTGTTACCATTACCATCTATTTTATCTTATATTAGTAATTAGCTGACCCCGCAGTTTCATCCCCATAGTGATAAGAAATAATGGTTAACAGTGGTGATGATATTTTAAATAAAAACTACGGGTCACTCAAGTCTGTTTTGAGTCGAAAACTGTGGTTTCAACCGCATTCGGCGGTCTTTTTCAAAGGAGGAGGAATGAGGAGGATGGCGTCATGTATGGCACGTCACATGTATTTACAAAAAAAAGAAATAAGTTTGTATTTTATCCGCTATCCCATTGTACATAGTACAAGCTTCGCTTAGTTTGGGGCTAGATAGTGCTGTGTAAAAATATTCACAAATATTTATATATTCTAATATATTCATAATTCCAGACAATGTCCCCACATGGCGATGTCATCCAGAAGCGGTCCAGTATCGGGACAACTTCAAATCCTTGAAGGAGCAGCTTTCTAGACGTCTTTACAAGGAGTTTAATAGCGCCGTGTTCGGAGACGGCATGGATGCTGACATGCCGATATTGTGGGACACCAAGCTTAGGAGTACCGCGGGGTAACAATATCACACTTGTTACTGGACCTCAAGGCTGCTATTTGAACATCACTCGATCGTCACTCGCTGATACGATTTTACGACAATTTTGATGTATTGCTAGTCTACTACTATATAAATAGACTAACAATTTGTCAAAATAGTCGTTGAATTGTATCAGCGACCGGCGCACGAGTGATGTTCAATTACCAGTGTTGAAGCCCTGGTGGTCTGTGCAAGGATTTCATAGAATATACTTGTGTACTAATTGTCCATACAAAGAGTTTAACAACGCTATGTTCGGAGACCGCATAGACCCTGTCATGCTAGTATTGTGGGACATCAAGCTTAGGAGCACTGCTGGGTAACAATATCACACTTATGTTACTGGTGTCTGTGCAAGGAATTCATTGAATATCACACTTATATACGTATATTACTGCGGCCTCCAGACATGGTGTTAAACTCCTTGTACAGTCTACAAGGAGTATAACAACACCGTGTTTGGAGGCCATTGATATGCCGATAGTGTGGGACACCAAGCTTAGGAACACCGCTTAATGTAACACTTATGTTACTGGTGGTCTGTACATGGACTTCAGAGAATATACCTAACTTACTAGTTGTCTACATAATGAGTTCCATAGTATTCTGTATCCCCCGAGTATGCACATGAGTATGAGTGTGTGTGTGTGTTCAAGTAGTTTTTCAATCATTTTTGTAAAATGTGCACAAAACAAAATAAATAATTGACCATGTCCATGATAAGTAGAATCATTGGTTGTGCTAAGACAATGACCAAATTGAGCTCAACACAGTGTAATTTTTATATACAGTTGTACATTTAAGATGTGAAAGTGACCATGGACACTGCTAAGTGTTCGAAACGTCATTTCTTAAAATTATGTAAAATATACGCGACAAATCCGTTAAATTTGTTTCATTTCAATTGTGTAATATAATTATTTTCAGTACAACAACGAACTCGTCAAGAAAGAATGCCCGCGGCGACCGCATCCGTGCGTCGCGCATCAAGCTGTCGACGAAGGTGGTGGATACGCCGCAGCGCGCGCGGGACACGCTCGTGCACGAGATGTGTCACGCGGCCACGTGGCTGATCGACGGGGAGATGCGCGCGGGACACGGACCGCTCTGGAAGAAATGGTGGGTACACTGAGAAAGAACTGGGACCCAATTCAGTTATCCAAGACCGCTCCAAAGCCGAACCATATGTGGAGCGTTTCCCGTCGGCCGCCATAGTTTTTTTGATTCAGTCACTTTTATGTCATACAATTGACACATTTGATGAAACATGACACGTCCTTCGCTCGTTACTAAATCAAAAAAAGATAGCAGCCGACAGGAAACGCATCGCACAAGATTCAGTTACGGATCGGGTTTGAATAACTGAATTGACCCCCTGAAGGACTTTGTTTCCTTGGTCAAGAAAAATTTACAACAACAACAGTGGATAAATGGCTGCCGGAGGGAAATGCACAATACACATACAAGCGGGACGTCAATGCATAGTGTTGCCAACCGAACTAATCTAGTCAGACATTTATTTAATAAAGCCTATTTACACGGCAAATAATATATAATTGACATTTTCAACGGTAGGGACATCCTCCAGTACGTACAATGTACGGGAGTACATTGTTATAAAAATGTCCGTATACTTTATAATATAATAATTATAGTTTATAAAACTGAAAAAAGACGCTGGATGCAAGCCGCTTTCAATCGGTCTTTTTGGAAATCCATGGGGGAGGCCTATGTCCAGCAGTGGACTTCTTATGGCTGATATGAATGAATGAAACTGAAAAAACTCACTTCGCAAATATGCAATTTCGTTTACTTGTATGATATATTTTCCCAGTTATTTTGTTATAAAAACCAGAGTACTGAATATTGATAAAAAAAATATGGGACCACCTCTAAACTATTACCTACCAACCAAAAAAAGAATCATCAAAAACAATTCATTATTGGCGGAGTAATCGCTGAACAAACATACAGTCGAATTGAGAACCTCCTTCTTTCGGAACTCGGTAAAAAATAGTATAATTGTAGTTATTATAATAAATATATATTTATTTTGATTATAGCTTATTACAGCTTTGTACTTTATTGCGTTTCGACGTACTATATACTGTTGAATTAATCTATATATGTAGTAAGTAAAATAATATGTTTCAATTATTGTAGTAGTTGGCATACTTTATGGGAAAAAAACACCAGAAAATTGCTATACGGCCTTAGCCTCTCCTAAAAAGAATATATTAACCAAAAAATTACAACGTCATATTAAGCGAATCAGCATATAGAATACTTATATACTTTTTAGGGTTTCATACCTTAAAAGACACAAAAACCGAACAATTATTGGATCATAACCATTATCTGATTTTCATGATTCTGTTTTGTTTTTGTGTGACTGGAGCTGGAGTAACAAATAGCTAAGTTTCTGCTTCTTTTTAATTTCTCTATAACTTTTGGTTGACCTCGACCGCCAACTCGCCTGGTGATAAGATCACCAGGCGAGTTGGCGGTCGAGCGCATGCCTTTTTTCAAATAAAAAAATAATATTCGAAAATGCGTTATGCGCCGGTGAAAATCGTGGTATCAAACATTACCTACCCTAAGATAATAATAAGAACTTAAAACCTAAGTTTTAAATCTTATGAGCCTTATATAAGATAAAGAACTTGGAACCTAAGTTCTAATTACCTTAAGTTAAATGGTATCAAACATTATCCTAATATATGATTAAGAATTTAGAACCTAAGTTCTATATCTTTAGACTTAGGAGTCTTAGGACATAGTAACAACTGTGACCCTGTAAGTTTTGTACGTGAATGTTCCAGGGCTCGGCGCGCTCTCCAGGTGTTCCCGGAGCTGGGCGAGATATCCCGGTGTCACGACATGGAGATACACTTCAAGTACTCCTACAAATGCCTCAAATGCGGATACACGTATGTACAATGCGATTAAAATTAGAATAGGACCGGCCTAGCGCCATGTTGTGACGTCACTACGGGAACTTGGTATAGTGTGCAAAAAAAGCAATGTTAAAAAATATTGGCTTGTTTTATATTGTAATAGCACGTACTTTTTTATCTGATAGGTAGAGAAAAAAATAGTCTAAAAACGAATCATAGGTAGGTAAACTAAAGTAAACACAGAAACACATTGAACTGTCTTTATTTAGTGAATGTACGTATTTTAATTTTAATCGCTCAGCTCTTCAATTCCACTCATGCCCTGATGCCCAACTGAATCAGACTCCTCGTAATCGTCGTCATCATCACTGCTGCTGCTACTACTGTCACCTATGTTTATAATGAAACTGAATGGGCCATTGTCATCGTCTTCAAGTAATTCCCTTTCGAAGTAGTCTTTCTCAATCCTTTTTACATGGTTTACTTCTTTCTTCCAGTCATCTTTCGTGATTGATGCGATCGACTCAAGTGTCAGACGTTCGATTGCGTTTTCTAATTGCTCAATTTCTAGCACTCATGTTCGGGGCTTTCGTTTCCTCCATACTATGATAAGGAGCGTTATCCATTACCACAAGTGAGGTCTCGGGAAGGTTCGGGATTAGTTTTTCATTCACCCATTTTATAAAATTTTCACCATTCATTTCATCGTGGTAGTCGCCACTTTTCTGTTTCGCTTTAAACATTAGCAATGCCCCGTCGATAAAGCCATCTTCGGTACCGGCATGTGTTACTATCCAACGACGTCCAACACTGTCATTTTTCTTTACACCTTCCGCGCTTGCAGATTGCCAGCACTTTTTCACAGTATAATGTGCGTGGATCCAAGTTTCATCGAGAAACACTACTGGTTTTTTGTTTGATTCCAATGCATCATTTGCTCGAATACGCCGCAGGTACTTCGCGCGCCAGGCTTTAATGTTTGGCCTTTGAATCAATACCGATCTCTTACGCTGGCAATTTTTAAATTTGTAGCCTAGCGACTCAATCATAATTTTTCTCAAAGTAGACAAGCTGCCACTTGCTGCTGAAAATTAAGATCTTGTTTTGCAGCTGCATAAATTTTCTTTAGTGTAGGAATTTCTTTTCTCACCGTATATATAGAATTTATTATGTTGCCCAGCGCACATATTTCAAAACTGTCACACACAATTTTCTTTTGACGTGGTTTCTTCTTAGGTGTCGTTATTTTGCTTGTGCTTGCTTCTGTTGCTATTCTCTGTTCACGGCGAATGCGACTCACTGTATTTTTATTAATACCAGTGGCTAAAGTCACTCGCTCGGTTACCTTCGAAGCAGTTTCCAAATGCTTAATGAAACTTTCAAATACATCACGCGATATATAAATATTGCCATCTGGCCCTGGTACAATTCTTGCTTGTTTTAACTGGTCCAACAACATAATGGCACGTTTTTTCTCTTCCTCGAAGTACTTATCAACATTGCTGATAATCTCTCGAGCTCGCCGATGTAAAACACTACCTCTTTTGCTCATTGTAGAACAAATTAAACAATCAACAAAAACAAATTATCAACAAAAAGGGCGTAAGAACATAAAAATGCACTTGGAAACGTGTCGCGTAGTACACTGACGGATAAATAAGACATGTGTCATCAAATCAAGATGGCGTCTCACCAGTGTTGCAAAATTGAAAAATTAAATTCGTTAAATTTGCCATCTAAAAATCGGGAGATTTTTATTCGGAATAAAACAAGAGTATTTTATGTTAATAATATATTCATTTATTCAAGATCTTTTAGTTTTGCCGTATGAAGAATATTATTTTCCATGTTTATTTATGAATATTATTTTACATTAGATGATAATTCAAAAATCGGGATACTGAATTGCTAAATCGGGATATCGGGAGACAATGACCAAAATCAGTAGATCTCCCAATAAATCGGAAACTTTTGCAACACTGCGTCTGTGCTGCCAACCTTATAAATATATAAATTTTATAAAATGAACGATTTTTAGTCATTCATTTAAAATTAATCTATTTTTAAGTTTGTTCTGCTGACCGTACTTATATGAGTGAAGTTAGCCGAGAGCCCGTCCTATTCTAATTTTAATCTCATTGTATATTGCAACCATTTAAAAATATTAGTACATGGGCGACCGAGCTCCACTTGGATTTTTTATGACTGAAAATACGAACAAACCCGTGTTCACTAAAAATAAAACCTAGCAAGATCGATTTATCGTCCCCTAATCTACCTACAAACAAAATTTCATTAAAATCGTTGGAGCCGTTTCCGAGATTCAGATTATTTATTTATTTAGGTATTAGATATGCAGTTAAAAAAAACTCGCTTAAGACTTTAAAATGCGCCATTTTGTTTTAACAAGTATACTTTTAGAAAACACAAAGACCCCCGACAAAAAAATTGTTGTACCGATTTTGATGAAACATATTTAAGAACTAAAAGAAGAAATTCTCTTTCAAACAAAAAAAACCTAGATCGAAATCATTCGTTTAAGAGCTACGTTGCCACAGACAGACATAGAAATACACGTCAAACTTATAACACCCTTCTTTTTGGGTCGGGGGTTGAAACGCAAGCTACTGAACTGATATTGATGAAATACCTATGGAACCAATATGGAAGTATGTCCTTTCAAAATGCGCAATTTTGTTTTAATAAGCAAACTAGTACTGAATCGATATTGATGTCATTTTTATGGGACCAATCTGAAAGAATATCCTTTTAAACAAAAAAGGAATTGTCCAAATCTGTTTTAAATGACGGAGTTATGGAATATCGAAGATAAAAAAATATTAAAAAATATGTTCAACCAAATTGAAAACTTTTTTTAAGGACCTTCTTTATTTGATTGTTTTTTTTTGTGTGCATGTTTAGTCTATTAATACTTTACCTCTTATTCTAGAATACAACGCCATTCGAAATCCATAGACATCACGAAGAAAGCCTGCGGCTACTGCCGCGGAACATTCCAGATTGTCGTCAACAAGAAAAACAAAGATGGCGTCGTGGTCACCACTCCCGCCAAGAAAGTCATCAGCGGATTCGCGTTATATGTTAAAGAAAATTACGCTAGTGTTAAGGATGGTAGCAAGACTCACGCACAAGTTATGAAAATACTTGGAGAACAATATTCAGCCAAGAAAAGCAAACCCGAATAGGTTTATCAGGTTTTATTTCTAGTGCTATCATGACATCTCTTTCTCGACTACTTATTTGTAACGTGTGCGAGAAAGAAAAAAATGAGTTTTTTTAAGTTGTCATTTTATATCTTCAAATATGTTGGTACACGCGAGCAAGATGGACGATGGTTGGATGTCCTGATGGGCAGACTCGAAGACAAATGGACATGTTTGTGATTTTTTAATGAATTTGAAAGTTTTCGAGCTTATTTTTATAATCATTATAGCTTTATGACGCATTTACCTGGTTAAGGTACAAGTAAGTACATAGATTTGATTATTTTTAATATTCAACGTATTTAAATTTAGACTATGATAGATTTTATTTTTAATCAATATTGTATTTTTTAATATAGTTAGACAAATATTTGTGCTAAATCCTTACAAGAATCTTTGTTTATGAACTTTCGACTATAGCGCCAGTGGTGAAAAGTAAAACTAGTTCGGTATACGTTGTTGCGCTTGTTTATAATGGTATAGCTATTTGAGTCTAGATGGCGCTATTATTAAAATCCTTATTAGCGGCTAGTACCGTTACTCGCGTGTAGATGGCGTGATTATACAGTAACTCTTATAATTTTAAGAAATGCCTTGTAAAAATACTTTTACATAATAAATTATAAATACATATACGACTGTACATTTCTTTGTATAAACGACGTTATGTTGTAATAAGTTGATATATTTTAGAATTAACTTAGTTTTTATTAATACGGTAATTTATTAAATTTTATGATATTTTTAGTTTGTTTCATATTTTTAGTTATTACCCGAGGATTAACACTTTTTTTAAGTTTTTCCAAAAATAAAACATGTAGCTATCTTGAAATTTTGACGTCTATCAAAACTTAAAGTGAATCCGGCTACGTCTACGATCTTGTCATAGATAGCTTTGCGTATGACTGTTAACGAGCCTGATGTCAAGTGATCGTTGCAGTCTACGATGGAGCCTGCTTTCTTAGAAGACATTGATTCACTCGCGATTTGAAGACACTGTTATTATTTCTGGGACTGCTAGTAAAAATGCTGCTAGTTAACGTAGTTTGTGTATTCTTTTTGATTAAGTAGTGCGTTGTTAGTAGGGAATGCAATCTCGATCTCGCGAGATCTAGAGTTATTTTTCGTGGTTTAAAATCGAAGGCAGGCAATCTTGTTATTAAAATATTGCTCGAAATCTCGACCTTATCGATCGGTAGTATAAAGGAGATTTCGTAATTAAACAGCATGATAACACTAAGCACTTTATAACTTCATAAGAAATTATTTCAGAATATATAAATATGAAATGTCCGGGCTTCTCAAAATTTAAAATGGTAGCCTAAACCGCTGATCCTTCTGAGATGTAGGCGTCCAATAGGCAAGCATTTCTGACGGGTAAAATAGCGAAATACGGCATATTTTACAATGTAACTGAAAGAAATACTAGTTTATTTGTAAACATGTAGTTTTTTTTTAATACAAAGACATTACGTAATCATGTCCGACCTAGTTGCCTGTTTCCATTAAAAGTGCTTGCGTAAAACGAAAGGTGCCCAGCGCAGCGTCTTGATGCGTTGAAGGCTTTACCGCTATTACATTAAGTACTTACACGAAATGAGTGCGATTTTAAATTGCTGCTGTGCTTAGCACTCATTTTCAACAAAAAGATAAACTTCTTAAGAGGATTGTGATGTTGTACTTATTGCTAGTCTTTTTGACCGAGTGAGCGAAGCGAACGAAGGTTTCTGCATCAACTAGCAAGACTTTCGTTCTTCTGTCCGGATGCTTGTTGGTACCGTTGTATTGGTCGTATTTTTCAACCAATCTTGACGAAACTTGGTATACAGGTTCCTTAATTTTACAGATTTTTTTGTTGTTCGGGTATTTTTCATAAGTAGGATATTTCCCCCAAAAATGGGGGAAGTTTGTTACGGCGCTGTTTACTGGCCGATTTTAATAATATGTTAGAAATGTGTGGTACTTAAAGCAGTAGTGTGCAAGCATTACTGTGGTACGGAAGAAATTTCCTGCGAAGTTTCTGTTTGTCATTTAGATCGATCACTGATTGAGGAAGTGAATTGCAACATAGGACTTTTGTTAGCTCTATGGTTTTTGTACCGCGCATTTAAGAGTTGTTACAAATTTTTTTATTAGCCCTGTCCCACTGCTGGGCGCGGGCCATCTTCTCATTATGAGAAGGGTAAGACCACGCTGGCCAAGTGCGGGTTGGCAGACTTCACAGATCTTCAAGATCATTGAGAACTCTCAGACATGTAGGTTTCCTCACGATGTTTTCCTTCACCGTTTTTGAAGTTGGCGGCAATCAATAGGAGGCGTGATAATTCCAAACAATGTGTGCGTTATGCCAAAACTACTCTGATGGCTAAAAGCGTTTTTTGTATGGCTCCCATTATATATAATAAAATACCGAAGTCCATCAGAGAATTAAATAATTACATGTTTAAAAAGAAAGTGAAAATATTATTGCTTGACAAATATTATTATACAATTATTGACATTTTAAATGACAAAGATTTGACATGTGTGTGACATTATTATTTTTTTTTTTTGACGACAAAGATGTGACATATATAATTTAATATTTTTTATTTTGAAGGTGTTTTTGACATTTATGAATTATTGTTTTATCTTTGTGACATTTATTATTATTTCTATGATTTTAATTGTATAGTTTAATTTCATTTGTACGCCATGAGTTGGCAAGAACATGTGTTCCAAGTATATGTTAAGATCTCTATACCACTTTGTATGTGTGTGTACTCGTACTACCATGTTCTAACAAATAAATAAATCTTGAATCTTGAATCAACAATACGCACATAACTCAGAAAAGACAGAGGTGCGCGCCGCGGGATTCGAACCCAGGACCTGCGGATCGCAAGTCAGACGGTCAACAATCGGTCGGTGTTACAATTTACCATAGTAATATTTTACCATATTGATGAGTACAATGACCTCCTTTCGGCTTAGTACAGGTTATCCTAATAACTACTTATAACTAATACTTTTTATTATTTTTTTATTTATATTTTTTTTCTACATTTTATTTTTTTATTTATATTTTTTTCTACATTTTATTTTTTTCTTTTTATTTCTAATTTTCTTCCTATTTACTTATTATTATATTATTAAATTGCCCTCCTGTTTAGGTAGTAGAGTAAAACAATAAAACGTACCTATACCATCCAAGATTTGCTAAGTTAAAATTGTTTAGAGCTTAGGCACTCCTTTAGGGGATAAGGTATGCTAGGCTTTCAAAAACAACCTTGGACTTAAAGGCAAATTACTGAAATAGACGACAGAATGGATTTACGTAGGTGGCGCCTTTTCTATATTTAGAGTTACATTATAGCTAATCTATAAATGTATCTGTGAAATGTATAGATATTTAGGTATACACAGGGTGCCTGAAAGACGGAGTTTTCAAAGTTATTGTCATGTTTTTGTACTTGTCTTTACGAATAATTTTCGCTAAATTCGCTATCAGACCAAAGTTGTAATCGCGAAAAAAAAAACATTATTTTAATTTCGTTGAAGGTCAATTAACTTTTTGTTGGAACAGCTGATTCATTTTTCGACATTTCAGGATTAGTCCCATGGTGAAAAGTGTTTATAATACGTAATAAAAATTGTAAAATAAACTACTTTTTTACTCCGCGAGTGGTCGACTCAACTCGTCTCCAAAATGCAGGCCGCTACTTTGCACAAAGAATAAGCATTGCTATTCAACGTAGCAATGCGGTCAGCATTTTGGGCATAGTGCCTGCTGCTATTTTAGTACTTTAGTATTTATTTTTAACCGACTTCCTTAAAAGAGGAGGTTATACAATTCGACTGTATGTTTTTTATATGTTTGTTCAGCAATTACTCTCCGCCAATTATGAATTGTTTTTTGATCACTCTTTTTTGTTTGGTAGATAATACCTCAGAGGTAGTCCCATATAAATTTTATCCAAACCGGTTCAATACTTTGGTGTTTATAACAAAATAACTGGAAATATAAGTCATAGATGACTTTTTTCAGTTATTTTGTAAAACGTAAACTACTAAACGAATTGCATATTTTGAAGTTGGTTTTTTCAGTTTTTTAAACTATAGTTATTATTTAGATGTTAAACTTAATAATGTTAAGTATTTGTTATTGGTATTTTACTTTGAAAATAAAAACACAACAATTTACTGACTAATCTAAAAGACTACTTCAACTGTAACATAATTTAAATTTGGCAGGTAGCAGGTAGGTGGGCTTTCGTAGCAACTAGGAGTAACTACTTTGTACTAACCCTTATAATTATGTTATATTAAGTTACAATAATTTTACTCAGAGACTATCAGCCCTACATAAACGATATAAACGAAATTTGGCATGTAGATGTGTTCTGCGAATCGCTACAAAATGCTGCTAATTATAAAAAAATAAAAATAGGAGTGGCACTCCATACATAATAAATTACAGTTTAAAAAACTAAAAAACACGCTATAAATTATTGTGGTCAAAGTTCATTACAAGACTTTTCTAACAAATCCAAACACGGCTATGATACGATGTTCCATCATGAAGTTCTAGTTCATATCTTCCGGCTCCATCATCAGATCAGTTCGACAGTACCATATTGTCATCAGAACTACATACAGCTGCCAATTTTCATGACGCTACGATCCTTGGAAGATGGTTAAATTAGTTACCTTAGATTTAATTACATAGTTACATACAGGTCGACCTAATAAAAGCGTGTTAAAAAGATGCAAGACCTTTATCGCGAATATCGCGATCCTTAGCTAGAAACACCGAATCCGCGACAGTGTGCAACCACCTTTACGTTAATGTGTCTGCTAACACAAACGGTTCATATCACCCTTGCCCTTAAAAAGGCGCGCATGCGCGAATCGCGCCCCCTAAACCAAAATGGCGTTTAGCAAGCGTCTGACTGTTTAATAATTCACTTATTCCACTAAATTTACCTTCAAATTCTTTTATATATAAATAAAATTACAGATATTAACCTTAAAAAAATATTTAATACAATTTTGTACTCCATCTAATTTTTGGTCATGAGCATGACCTCCGACCGTAGACTAGCCAAGAAAAGTAGAGCTCTCTCTCTTTGTAGGCGACCGTGAAATGTAGATCTAGGAAATTTGGACTCAGCTGTTTTCAAAAATCGAATGTCTTGAATTTCATTCAGTCAGTCTGACGTCACGTTTCGTGGAGTGAGCACGGATTTTTCGCGCTAACCATGTAATGGTGAGTGCTAGAGAAAACGCGAATGCATTTGTGAATTTTGTTACTTAAATGTTTAGTTTTTATGTGTTTTAGATGGGATTTACGAAAATAGTGCCTGAAAATGTAGACTAGAAATGTTTAGTGATGTGTCTGTGTGTAGAACACAATTAGTGTGTGTAGATAATTATTATTATTTTTAGCGTAGAAAACGTTAAGATGTGTTTTCTGAAATCTAGATGTGATTTTCATCGATTATTTTAGCCACGTGGTCGGTCAAGAATCTTATTTTTGCAAAATACACCTTATTATATTGAGTGGACAGCTCAATGTTAAGTGATCAGAATAATTATAGCATAACATAAAATAATTTGTATGCATTTATCATCTTATTTTATGAGATTTATTTTTACAATACATGTAAAATGTAATTAATATTAAAAAAAAACAAAAAAACTAGTGTGCCGTCGGTAGCGGGACAAGGCTCAAGCTAAATAATTTGTTATTATTTAATGAAAAGTTAAACAAAATTTGGTTAGATAGGTAGGTAGTATGATAATTAATAAACGTCTGGTTCACAAAAAATTTATTTCTAGTGCTAATAATATTTTTATCCACTGCTGAACATGATAGACTTCCATAGTTAAAGCCTTCTAGCACGCTCTTCATACACCAAATAAAGCAATAATCTGGGTGTCTTTGAATCGCGAGTGAATTGGCTTCTTCTAGGTAGGCGCGCTCCATCGTAGACCACAACGTCACTTAACATCAGGTGAGTTGGCGGTTAATCGCAAACCTATTACTACGTAAAAAATAATGTAACATCAATTTATTTAATACTCGTACTGTCAACGTGGGTAACTTTGACACTGCGTCAAACATTGTACGTGCCCTTTTTAGAAGTTTCTCGATTATTTTCTCAGAGATTAGTAGACAAAACAACTTAACTGTAAATTAATTGATCAAGTAATTTGACTACTAATCTGTTGGGAAAAAAAACGAGAACCTTCTAAAACGGCTATGTACAATGATTGACCCAGAGTCAAAGTTTACCCACGTTGACTGTAATAAAAAAAAAAAAAAAATAACATTGAAAATTTTAATTTAAATTAATTACTTTTTACATGCTTTTAAAATTGTTAGTTAAATAAAAAAATTATAAAAATACAGTTTTCCGGAAAATAGCACGGTCTCCCTCTTTTATGATCTCATTTCGAAGAATAAGTTTTAAATAGTATATTAAGGATAGGGTGAAAATGTTTTGAGGCGAATTATTTCTTAGATAAATCGTGTGCCGGCGTTTGTCCATACAACAAATGAAACTATTTTCTGCTCCTAAGCATTTTAAATATTATCCTCCTTCGCTGTTTTTTATAGTCGCTACTATGAGTGACTATGCCTTTCTATCTTTTATTTTATTGAAAAATTCCAATAGTTTTTCATTAAAATAAAATTATTTTTTCCTTTTGTATGAACAATAACAGACCAAGTGCAATATCGGGCCACACACAGTTTAGGATAGATAGATAGCTTCTTTATTTGCATACAACATGAGGAATTTTTATACAATATATGCACAAAAAGATGGAACAAATGTATAGGTAGCTTAATCACGTTGTGCCGATTAGGCGTACAAAATGACAGGGCAAATAGCATAGGAATAGGGCTCTGTACCTTTTGCTTGATACTATGAATATGAATATACGAGTTAATTTTACTATAAATGAAATGGCAACGCTTGATTTTAACAAAAATGATCACTTTTTAAGTTTTATATTTTTCAAATGGCAATTCTGAAAAATATGCAATAGATAAATTGCATGCAAAATAAACGAGATACAGAAGCGTAAAAAGGCAGTAATTTATTTTATTTGAATGTACAGATTTTTTGTCTTTAGATTGGAAGATTATAGCTTAATTATTTAATTAATTATTTTTGAACAAAAAAATAAATAATTATAATAGTAGTAGTAGTAGTAGTAATTATAATAAGTAATTTTATAGTTTAAAAACTGAAATAACCGACTTCAAAGTACGCTACTTCGTTACTTGTAATATTAGAAAGGATTAGGATACATAAAGTTCATATCATCATGCTCAATCGGGTAATATAATGAAAAAGCATTTTTACATCAAATCCTAATCGACCTAAACATTCGAATTTGGACCTTACATCGCGGTAATAGAGTTCAATGTATTGTCTTTAAAGGATGAGTATTGACTAATCTAATATCTCAAAGGTGTTACTTTGTTTAGTTAACAAAACTTAACATAGTATAAATATACTCTTAATACATCAATCATTACTTTGTTTGTAAAACTCGAAACTTAAAGACCATTCTAATATAATTATGTCACTGGCTAAGTAGACAAAAAGTCTGGAACCAAAAAGAAACAAAGCGACTTGAAATGTCGCGGCTTTCGTTTGTTTCAGATTTCAATGTCAATGTCTTAAACGTAAAACGTGCATCATCCTTTATTTGGCGATCCTATTGTATATGTTTTTTTAAGTTAGTTTTTACTAAATTTGTTTTAAAATAAGTATCTTATTAAAATCTGATTTGATGGTCAGACAAAATGAAACTCGAAAAAATAGCAAAAATAAATTGGCAGCGGTGGGATTCGAACCCACGCCTCCGAAGAGACTGGTGCCTTAAACCAGCGCCTTAGACCGCTCGGCCACGCTACCACTTGTGCAGTGCGTTGAAATTATTCAATAGGTCTTATCATTAGTACGAGTAATCTAAAAATAGACTACTAACAGCAAATAGGGCATTCTATTATTAGTTTTTGTATAATATTTTTTTATGACACCGAACGTGTGCATTATCTACTGATGTTACACGTTTTCGGAATGATTTTTTTATAGTTTTATGAATTTAAGCATGTGAAATAAAAAATGTTTTCTGGTTTTGATCGTTGCTTATCTGTTCATTTTATAAATCCTGCGCCAATGTTTAATCAATCTATGTTTCTATATATAATAAAATTATAGAAATCCGTACAAATATTTTTGAAAAAATTTGATTGGAGCTTTACTATCGACATGGAACTCAAAATAGCGTTATTAAAAATGTTTAATAATAATGAATTTATTACTCAAATTCAAACAAACACTATTGTACAAAGTAACGTAATGTATACAATCAGAGTAGACTATTTTCTAAGTGCTCTAGATTTCGCACTAGGTAACCCTGTGTCGCGAAATCTAGTGCTTTTATTTACTAACTATTCATAGCAAGTAACCATTATGTTTACAAAGAAAAAAGGAGAATTACCCACATCAGAAGCAAAAGTATGTGAGAGTATTGTATCTGTTTTCGTGTGAAATCAGTTGAAAGACCTTATTTTTTTTTTTTTTTTTTTTTTTTTTTTTTTTTTTTAATAATAATAATATTTATTTTCCAAAAATAAGTACAAACAGGCTTAAAAACTCTTTTTCTTTGTAGTTAGGTTTACAGGTATCTCAGTCCCTACAAGTATAAAGTGCAAGGAGAGTGAAGTGTGTGATATGTGTGGTGTGTGGAATTTAAAATGGTGTGGATGTGTTTGCAAGTGGTGAATGAGTCGTGTGAGGTATAAATATTTAGTGAATCCCATAACTGTCGCATTGTCTTACAGTGCCATATACCTTTTTTGCCTGTCTGTCTGTCTGTATGATGTATCTACTCGATAGACGCCTTGTTGTTTTTGATGATTCTTTTTTGTTTGGTAGGTAATATCTCAGAAGTGGTCCCATAGAAAAACTATCAACATCGGTTCTGCACTTTGGTTTTTATAACAACAGGAATGAAAAAATGTAATCAAGTAAACGAATTGCGTATTTTGAAGTCGGTTTTTTCAGTTTTTTAAACTACAATTAGTATTTACATTATATACTTAGACCTATGATTGATGACGAACTCGCCTGATGTTAGCGACGTTGTAGTCGAGGATGGAGCTTGTAGCAATCTTCGATATAGAAGATATTTATTTAAAAACTCTTGAAAATTCCAAGATCATAGTTCTCAAGATACAGATTTTGTGTATTTACGTAAAATGTAGATAGAAATGTACAATTTATTTTCTCTTAGCAGTTTTTTTTTACTTATACAACCATTTATTTATTTATTTATTTACATAAAAAAGGTTTAAATGTGTGAAGAAGAATATTACCTACCTAAACGAGTTGTGCCAATTAGCCTAATAGAAGAAAAAAAAATAGAATAAAAAAAACTTTGTACTATTTAATTTTCTTCCATTTTCTTGTAAATAATTCTTAAAATTAATGAAATGCATACATGTTAGTGAATTCACGTGGTTATAATGTAATTTTAGGACCAGTAAAGTTATGCAACTTTACAAAATAATTACAAATTTGATTGATGTTGTAGTCAAGAGCCAGCCGATATACTACGCAAATTTAGAGTAGGTACATAAAATCGTGTGACAGATGCATATTATGTCGGAAAATCGAAGTTTGGTAAAGTGAAACAGATTTTTAGACTCACAAGTGAATGAAGTCGCGGTTGTACTTCAATTTTGTACTTTGAATCTGGCCTAATATGAACTTTGATAATTATATATAATTTGAGATTGTAAAAATCCAAATTGTGATAATTATGGGTAATACTAGGTAACAATTTATTAGTCTCGGTATACGAAACATTCATGTTTGGCCGGTTTTTAGGGTTCCATAGCAACTACGAGAAAACCTTACAAATTCGCTATGCCTGTCAGTTTTATACAGATACTATCACAAGGCACATAAATTATGATATGTAGCTACGGAACCCTACATTGCGCGTGGCACGACACGCACTTGACCATTTATTTTTTCTCATATGTGATGTGTGCGAGATATAGCTCGGCAAATGCGAAAAAATTTGACTTCCTGCATTTCTAAACTATTAGACTTAGAAATTAACCAATAGTAGTAGGCCATATTAAATACTTCAATGAAAATTATTTTGAACACCCATATATAAAATTTCGAGTCAAGTTGTTTAGACTGTAGGTGGTCATATAGAAACATTTATACATACAATCGAAAAACATAATCCTTATTCTTGCGCAGTCGAGTAAAAAATTTTCGTTATAATTAAGCAAGCATCGCAAACATTTTTTTCTTCTCATTCCGTCTTACTTATAAACGCTGAATAAGTTCATTTTAGTTAAACAGTGTTTTGTTCCGTGTTCGCGCGTGACAGTTCCCGTCTGACAGATAGTGACAAGTCCTTATTCAGTGAATAAGATTTTAACATGCGTTTATAAGTAAGACGGATTGTGTACCGGTACAATCCCGTACATGCGGTGTGAAAGAAATCAACACAGCACGACTCACGAGTCATGACTCATGGCTAGTCATGACCATAACATGAGGATCACATGACTCACACCGAGAGCGCGTGAAAGATAAGAACTTCCAAATGGGAAATAACCAAATGCTTATCGAATAAAATTAATGTCCATCAAATGTTTTCAGCAATTAAACTAATTGGTTCATTAATATTAGCTTCATAATAAAAGTCATTTTTCATAAGTCATATCTTTATTTGTTTTTATAATATAACTCATATGTATAAGTCATATCTTTATTTGTCATAAGTTAGATCAAAGTAGTGGCTACAATGAGATTTTGTCTATAGAGAGGTTGTACTCATTGAACATGAAGTAAAAGTATGGCAAATCTCAGTTTTCAGTACTTTCGAGGATAAAGACATATCCTTAAAATGGAGTTCAAAGTTTTATTCAGATATTAATTATACTGGCGATGGAGTAGTGAAAAAACATATATTTTCCTATACCTACCTCAGCCAATTTAAAAGTGAAGAGAGAAAAACATTATTTAAATATTACTCCTATCTAAATAAACAAATTCATTTCTCACTTTTGTAATATATGTATGTATAACCAATGATTTTATATATTTTAAAATCTTGTGATGCGGGAGAGATAGCTGCCCGCGTTTATTGTCTTTTAGTATCCTGTCTTTATATATCACTTTTATGTAGCACTTTCTAGACACACTGGATGGCATTGTCACTGTTCACAAATCAAACAAATTTAAAGCTTTGCTGGTTGAAAAATGCTACTATAAGATTAAAGATTATATAGACGATCGTTCCTTATGAACAAAATATTTTAATGTTTAGAAATTTTATTGACACAATTAATAAAAATAAAAAATAATTTTATATAATTGTATTATGACATGTTTAAATTGACATTTGATAATTAGGTATTTATATTAGTAGTTTTAAAGATCGATAGCGCCCTCTGATTTGCACGCCTCCTCAGGCATAACATGAAGCACATTAAAATTAAGAACACCAAAAGCATGTTATCACTCATGTTTAACGCAAATAAATTTACTTTGACTTTGACTTCACAAGCCATGCGTCAGCGTTGCCCGACGTGTCGCGACTGAAGAAGAGTCGGGCGATTACCCTGTGTACCTTACTACTTGCCACGCATAGTGTACCCCCCCCAAACAAGCTCCCCTTACCCCTTCTAACTCGGCTACCGCGACGGCTCGACCGAACGTGATGCACTTAAAGATATTTTGATATTTACTATTGAAGATATAACATGCCCTACTGTCCTACCTTATCTTATACCTTATCTTAACTTATATTAACTTACAGTAACTTAAATATATGGCCAGTGATTCGTCTAGTGGAGGACTTTCTACTTGTTGTGACGCAATAACCGCAGAAGGGGAATTTGAGTCGATACCTTTCCTATATCAATATAACTATTTGACTTATCGTTAAAATACAAGGATTAACCTACCTAATATGATGATATTTGTGTTTACCTAGTTACTGGTGATTGAGACACTCAATTGCAACATTATAAATAACAGTTATAAAATATAATAATTCACTATAGTGTGCCGTAGGTTTTATAATATGTTAAGCGACCGATAAACATGACCCTTACTTGGAACCAAGATAGTTTTACCTAACTGAAATAGGAAGGTTATGTTGTGGGAATCCTATTTCTCAATATATGATAGAGTGGACTTATGTTCAGAGAGATTACTTCTACATCTTTTGCCACAAATTAATAATATACTGTCAAGATGTATTTTGGAGCTAAGAGGTAGGGCTCCGCCTTCCGCCCTTGCGTACCACGAGGAAAACCAGCTAGCAATAACTAGTTATACCAACTAGTTGGTAAAAACCAGTCACACCAACCAGTTACCTACTAGGAACGCCCCATGTGCTGCGACCAGAGACTGGTTGGACTTTTAAGCACCCTGGCTCCATCAGAAACCTCCGGACTAACATCCTTTAGGAGGCCCTGTTTAGCAAATGGGAAATGAGTCTTTCTTGTACGTGTGTCAAAATTCCCTACTTCCTTAATAATGTAGCTAGACAAGAGGACGCAAAATCTTTCAAGTATGTCTGTGTTGGTATAGTATAACGTCAGGCCGAGATAGAAATAAGTTTATATCGGAAAACTACCCATTCCGCTTAGAACAGCAATGTAGAATCGGAGGCTTTCCTGTTGGCCCAAAACCTATGGAAAATCCTATCGAAACAAAGTCATTTACTTTGTTATTGCAAAAGGTGAGATGGTTGATTCTACATCTAGTTGAAGTCTTAAGCAATGCAACAGTGACTTTACTGCCTAGGTACGTTCCTGCCTATAGATTGAACTTCCTGGTTCCAATACCTAGGTCTATAACAACTATTTATACTTTCAGTAGGTCTTAATCTTGACCTACAGAGATTCTTCAATTCTGCCAACAAGAATCGAATAATCCCTACCATAATTAAGTATTTAGTTATTTCTCTACATGCGAAACCCTTTGTTTACCGCGATGGATCCTTAACCTTAAATCATAGATGTATACTTTGATGAATGTGTTTGTCCAGACGATTTGCTAAACATCAGGCAAGTATCAGTCGCCACATCAGGTATAATGTACCTATGTAGATGTTCTTCTTCCTCGACGTTGTTCTCCCGCAGGGAATTTATATCTAACCCTGATAAGTGAGGCAGTCTTTGATATAGCTCGGTAGCATGTATGTAACATATAGGTACAAATACACTTCAACACTGCGTTATACAGCAATGACTACTCAAAATGCTGACACCTCTCTCTCGACAAGGTTAATCAGACAAACGGTTGGTCTTTCCTCACCGTAATAGGAATTACTGTAGAACTGGCACATCCTGGCCAAAGGTTTTGTGTATCTAAACCTTAATTTAGTGTAGTGATTATAAACTCAGACATATCTCAGACTGCCCGACTTTTACAACAAAATCTAGCATTTCATGCAAATTACACAATTCCTATTTGCATTATGTTGTTTGATACTTCCACTGAACTAAATGAGCATAGGTAGATTATGAACGAGATTATTCCGTCCATTGTCAAATCAGAGACCAAGCATGAAGTAGGTAGGTACTTCCGAAACACAAAGGAGTTTGAGTAGTTCATCCAATGAAATATATGAAACAACAATGCTTACATTTTTATTCGTAACGTGTTAAATATTACGGGTAGGGTTTCGCTAGTTTTGCCTAGTGAATCTAAATTTAACTCTGGTAATTGAATTCAGTGATCCTTATTGTATGTGTTGTTCAGATCGCTGATGTCAAGATAAAATGGTTATAATATTTAAAGGTATAAAGTGTTCCTTATTGAATTGATTGTTCAGAACACTAATATACTGTTCATAAGAAGAATTTACTCATCCATTTTGGTAGAAGTAACACCAATAAAACATAAACCTTTTAGAGATCCTTGTTGAATAAGTAGAATCTACCTACTTAACTGATAATATCCTACCTGAAACGTTAATTGTTAAGAACCCATTTTAACTCCTTATTTTATTGTATTGTTCAGAGTCAAGGGTCCCCCTGCCTATCACAAGACCTACCGACAAAATTAGAGAATTGAATTTTGTGCATGTCTTCTAGAACTCCAAGGGGTTTCCAGAAGTTGTGTAAATGAGATGATGTGTGTGTGCTTCTTTGTGAAGTGTACTTAACCCTTCCTAATACGAATTAAAAGAACTACGTCCCTAGCTAACTACGTATTTGTTAATAATAGCTATCTTCTAGCTATTATAACAAATCTAACCACTACCCCACCGTGAACTCGGGTTCACACGGAACTGCTCCAAAGCTATAGACGCTTCCTCACGCCCGATTCCACGTCTACTAAGCTATACTACCAGTTTAGATGGCGAGTCTGAAATATCTACTGGCCCCTGTCTCCCTACAATCTCTCCAGCAACTTCATCGATAGTTACAAGGAGATTACCCTACAACGCGAAGGGCAGTCAGGAACCAATTCTAACCAAAATTCTGGTGGAAATCCATCCGCGCACTACTTCTTTCTATGCTGCCAGAATTCGAGAAAGAATCAATCCCCGACCAGAGACCTCAAATCCTCTACTCCTGGTCGCGTCTCAAACAACCAGCCGCCTAACAAAACGTAACAAAAGGGGACAGCGTCGTATGGTCTCCAACTTCCGTTTGAAGCTCATGACGACACTAGCAATAACCACTTTGGGGTTATAATTAATAAGACTCCGCAGTTGCTTTCCCTAAACACCCACGCCATGTTTAACCGGAGGTTCATACTCAAGAATCATACACCAATCCGTGCATCTACTTTTCGGTATCAGCCGGACCAGCACACAATTCCATTCCGAACTCTCAGACCAAACAGGACGCGCACACTCACAATAATTTATCCCCGCATCATCTCTAACAATAAGTAAAATAATAATCTAACACAAAACGTTTTCAAGTAGAACGTTAGCAAATGAAATTAACGTAAAAGAAAACTTCAAAATAATTTAAGTTTTAAAAGAAGACTCCCCGCAATCGTTAATCTAAAAATAATTCTATTTCCCAAATGAGCAACCAGCGAGAGAAACGTCTAACGCGAAAGCTACGAAGGTCTAGCGCCCAGCGAGCACCAGAACCCAGAACGAGTGAATCCCAAAAAAGCCCCGCCGCGTTCGAATCGTTTCCTTTTACGTATCAATCCCCACCAAGAACTACGCCTACTCGTCACGACTTAAGGCTTCGCGCGCACTCAAACTAAACACACACCGAAATTGCAAATGACCGCCTTTCGAACTTAGTAAATAACAAAATACGCTTCCGTCACCCGTAATCAATATCTGTATCTGTGGGCATACAATACTTAAATGACCGCTCCCCAATTTAACTTACTTTTAGCAATATAATGATAAATTCCAGCAAAGTAGGTTTGAACGTTCTACAATAATGGTTATAAATAAGGTAACAAATGCTGTAGACCAAAACATCGTCGCCATTAACTATTCCTAAATTCAACATACATACAAACGTAATTAGCAATACTACTTAGTAATACGAAAACCCTTTTAACAACCGAAACCTTTCATTTATTTACCACTTCCTTTGACCGTATAAATATTTAGGTAACTATGGTCGATATATCCGAATTACTGCATGAAAATATGAATTTCCGAGAAATAATAATTTAATTATCTTAAAAGAGTAGTATTGTAAATTTGATATAAATAAATGTATTTTAATCTTTACATTAATTTACGGTGACGTCACATATAATGTATTTATAAAAATAAAATATCTAACTTCTGGAGTGTGCGCCGGCGCTTAGCATTTTTCCAAGAACCGATCGTGCAAGTCTAAATATGGAACTGACAATAACAACAATTTTTCGGATCTACCCTCAACATTTTCTCATTAAATTATTCAACTAATTCAAAGGACTTTAAACTCTATTCTCATGACGTCTGTATACCAAATTGCATACTTGTACACATACTATCAGGAATGCAGCCTTCTTTCCATGAAACGCTTGTGCAAGTCTAAATATAGAACGAAATGCTCCAATACTTATTTAATTACTAAATGAAGGTAGCTCCAGTAAATAGTATTGAGTTAATATACATCCCATTAAATTTGGTGTTATGCTTCCAAAACAGGCATTCATAATAATATTATAAGCCATTGACCTCAAATATAACCTTGACAGACTAAATAGCATTATTTAGCTTTTGTTAATGTTTTATACAACGCATCTTAAAATAAATTCTATAACTAATTAAAAATAAGGGAAATACTTATAATTACAGATAAATTTATGTAGACGAGATAAGTTTATTTGTTATCTTTATTCCATATTTTGAACATTTAGAGTTATGTTGACTACATGTGAGTAACGGATAGTTCTGGACCGTTACAGTCGCCCGCTAATTCTTTTAACCGGCTAAGACTTTGAAAAGTCCGACGGAGGAAAGAATTACTTAAATTATTATTTAAATCTCACATGTATTCAACCCATTAAATAACCTTTATTATTTTTTATTCCCCACCCATACGTTGTCAAGATTCCAGCCATGGCAATAAATTATGTGTAAGAAATGCACATATGTTCCCTATATACAATATGATCGTGTTTTTAAACTGACTTTTAAACAACAGACTCATTCTTCAGACTCAAAGTTCGTCAACAAATTCACTATAAAAAAAATAGACCTTCCCACAAAGCAACCCACCACCAACCAAGATCATCTTTGTTTGTGAAACAAAGAGCTCCAGAAGAGAGACATGGGTAAGGCACCGAGTAGATACTTTCCTGATCCACTATATTGGCGACTTATACATGTACCTTCCTAGTGAGAGAATACTCATGCGGACAAAGGTATAAAATGTTATAGATCCTTTGCTCCACTATGATTATAAATTCAAAATCATATTGGTTAAGCGTCAGCGCTTATAAGTGTGCGTAAATTTCTTTCCTGCGTGTAGAGTATGTAAACCATCAAAATCGACTTATGTCAATGCTTCCATTTACCTAGCCAGCAACTCCATCGATAGTTTACATTGAGTATGTGTTTTACCAATTCTTGATCCTTGACAATAGTTCAGTTAACCTCAATAGTGCTGAGATCTAGAACCCCTTAAAATTACACACGTCTCGATCACAGCCAGTCTTTCGTTGCCATACACGCACGTTCTAGAAATCATCACTAAACAGTCAATGAACAACTTCTATGCGCTTAGTAACTTAATTTAAAATTTGACAAATTTGAATTTTAAGTTACCTCCAGTACCATATTTCCAATACCTTTACCTCCATAATCAAACGTACCACCATACCAGAAACCTTACCAGTTTAGTAATTATAACCCAATAAAACTCAATACCTCCTTTTTTTGTTTATTTATTTATTAATTACCAAACCCAGGAATTACTTCCTTCCGTTACCATTATTTTAGATACCAAAACCAAAACATTACCTCTCCTGTAAAATAAAACAAATAAGAAAACCAAGAAATGTCTCAATATATTTACTTTATAAATAACTAATCATCAGAACCTGTAAAAAAAGAGCAACACAAATATAATAAAGAAAAACATATATTTTTTTTCATTTAATATTTCTTTTATAGTTACGCAATATACTCGTAATATGTTAAATAAAACCTTTGTTTACGTATACTTAACAACAACCAAATTTAACGCTTCGCCTTAAATAAACTTCCGGTACATAAATCTTAAATCAAGATAATTCTTAATATGCGTTATAATGGTCACACAATATTTCTAGATATATAATTACGACTAAAAGAATAAAAGCTAAAAATAAAATACATATATTTTTACATTTTTTTTTCTTGCATAAAGATATATTTAAATATCACCGTAACGCATAACCAAATACTTTGCCAATGGACACACAACGTTATTGAATTTTGTTACATAATTTTATGCAAATAAATAATTAATTGAAATAAATGATAAATAATTTGACTCCCAGGTAGATATAGGTATGTACTATATAAATAATAAAATAATTTTATTTTCATTTGACACTAAAATTGCTAAAACGTTAAACTATTTATTTGATTACATGGATTAAATGTATATCTAACCCGAACAAAATTTATGTTGTGTATATTGTATAGATATTAACGCGGATAATCTCTTGATAGTAATCAGCGTTTACATTATAGAATTAAAATCACTAAACTATTCGCTTACATCATGACCGCCATATCCTTGCCCCGCCAACTCAATCGTATGAGATATATTTTAAGCCCCATAAATAATTTCAATAAATGCCGCTTAGAAATAAGATACACTCACGTTAAAATAAAGTGGCGACTTTACTTTACTTAAAATTTATTTAATTTTATTGCCGCAGATTTTACTCAAATATGTAACACTATTTTATCATTATATCAGAACGTCTAGAAAATTCCAAATTGCGCTCGATCTCGTTCACTAATTTCGCGTCCGACATACAAACAGACATACAACAAAACGCAGTGACGTACACCTACTCCAATATTTTATCATAAATATATAACAATCACACTTCCTATTAGCTACCGTTCTAATTTATGTCTAAATGTATTGCGATCTCGCCCGCGCAACTATAAAACTGTATAATTAATAAAACTGTATAATTAATTTTAGTTTGTATAAAAATAAAGTACACTAGCTATTCTACGCTGCTTCACTCACATAATTATAAATATGTTTGCTAAAGTGCATGATGATGATGATGACAAAATGCGGCACATGACTATCCCCAGACTGCCATACTATCTCCGTATCTAACTCCATAACAATCAGTTCAGCCATTTAATTGCAATGACAATATTTTATGGTAACAACATACAGACAGTATCAAACATTGATCTTATATCATTAGTTCGTTTAAATATTACCTACTCCAAGTTTCAGAACAAGAGGTTCGGCTTTTTAAATGTAAAAGTGCACAAAGTATTAGAAAACAAAATTACTTGCGGCCTTTTTCTTCAGTTAGATTGACCGACTACAACCACCATTCCCATACGAACCTTCATCAGAATCGGTTCAGCCATTCAATTATGACGAGCGAGCATAAACTTTCGATTGTAAAATAAGCTAGGTCGATCTAACTGCTATCCTTATAAAGTATTTCACTAGAATCGGTTCAGCCGTTAAATTGTGCAAAAGATAACCTTCCTAGCTTCTGTGTTATTAAAGTTAAATAAATGTCAAACAAAAGAAACACCAAACAAAAGGTAAATGAGTAAAATACTTATAAACAACTAGCTGCGCCCGCAGTTCTAATTGTACCCCTGCAGTAATGAAAAATGGTGATGATGATGATGTTTTTTTTTTTTTTATATAACCGTTAGCCCCGACAATCTCAAACATAACACAAAATATATACTTATCAATAAAATCTATCAATCTGTTCCGAAGTTATGCTCCTACACACTTCCGAAATTTAATATTGATTTATATAGGTTGTATTTTATATTTTAACATCTAAGTACTTTGTATTTATTCTAATAAACATTTTATTTGACTAGCCCACACTTCACAGAAAGTTCGACGTTATTATTTTAACGCTAAGATTCAAACAAAGTAAAATATTTTTAAGTAGCTATTAGAAAATGTTCTAAGTTACAACGGAACTAATTTTTGAAGCACCATACATACTTATTTACGAGAAAGCCGAAAACTAAAACTAACCAAAGAGTATTTTTGTTACATAGTTTCATTTCTTAATGTGACAAGGTTCTTACATTTCATAAAGCTATTAAAAATACTACGTACGACATCTAGTGTCACGCGGCAACCGATTTCGATCCCAACATTGATTCTTAAACCTTATCCTTTCTGTCCCGTCAACCTAGTTCGCAACGTAACCAACAGATGGCGCTATCCATATAAAATATAATTGCGTAACACAAATTGTAAGCAAATTCGATTCATTTCTACCAGTAAATAAAGATTAGTATATTTTAACATAATTTATATGAAATTGCATCAATTATAGTCAAAGAATAATTCTTCTTCAAAATAACTTGATAGTCTAAAACAATTTGATATCGTCGCCGTGCCCCAAAGCCAATATTCAGTCATGCTAAAGATGTACGAACGATATCTACAATGTAACAAACTACTACTCGCGGGAATTTTCAAAATATAGAAAGAATGACATTTCATTTTATAGAAAATAAATCACTATATTTTCTAGTAATATTCAAAGGCTTATAAACTTAATCTGAATGTACAAATACACATTCGGCTTTGAATATAATTTTAAATTATTATTTAAACCAAAACTTTCGTCATACATAATCTGTGAAATCGTTCATTCATTTGCGAAACAGATTTAGTGAAATGTCATTCCAACACACTTATCCGATTAAAATCGAATCGCAACTCAAAATCCAATACTCGAACACATGAAATTATATTTTCTTTCCAGTTTTCAACTAAATTGATTCAACTAATCGTAAAATAACTATTATTAGATAAAACTATAATACATGATACGCCAATATAACATACAATAATTAGTGACACACCCCTGAATGTTTTGCTCAATCGAATATTTAACGTTACAGTACAATATTAGCAATAACTAACTAAGTATAGATTCACGCTATTTTTTATTTTTATTTTATAATAGTTTATCACCTTGTTGTTTCTAAAAACAACTTCAATCAAAACTACTTCCTTAGAAATTAATTAAGATATGCCGTTGTTATGATTTGGTACTCCCAACAATAAAATTACTAGCTCAAAATACACCGATGGTTAGAAATTCTACTGAACTGTAAATAAAACTTGTGTTGGCTCCATAATTCGATAAAATGTTACAAATGCGAATACTGTCATGACTAAATTTTTAAGGTAAATTCAAATCCAAAATGTTCGAATAATCGATTCTGCCGCTACTCGTAATGGTTCCGATTTCTAGTGAAACGTCCCTAATTGTTTACATCTTGTCGGACTTCTATTTTCAAACAAACAGAAATTTTACAATAAACAATTTAGTTTTGTAGTTCTGGCGTGTTTTTCTAAATTTAAGTATTACAAAACATAATTATGTTATTAGTAAGACAGTCATCATGTAGTTTGAAGATCCATGCAAAATAAACTTCTCCAACCAAATTCCTGACCAGCCTGAACCTTTTGGTACTTGATTACTGAAAGTTGAATTACCTACGCCCAAAACAACACCTGCTAATCTTCATATAAATAACAACTCTGAAACATAACATGTTTTAGTATACGGTAAGTTATTATTCGTTTTAATAAAGCATTGGTTTTACTTTACCTTCTACCATCCTGTACATACTTATAACTATATTTTCTCGTTGCAGCTACATGAAATAACAGTAAAGAGAAATCTACGCCCTCGGAGAACCCAAAACTAGAAGTCACCTCAATTGCAAACCGATCAACTGAATATTATGGCAGGAAACCTACTGTTTACAACTTAGCATGGATGAAATGATATAGTGACATAAAATAACCTAAGGTTTGTATTACACAGCTACCAACTTATGCTATACTAAGCCCAATGCTTGGCACTTCCCACCTCTAGTGTAATACAAGTTACTAAGTCTGCTAAACGAATGACCGCCACTCACATTGTGCTTGTTATTTACAATTTACAACTATATTAAATATACAATTTAAGAGGATGATTACAAACACAATTATGACAAAACTACCTAACCAAATAGTATGACTGTTTACTTCATTGCAGACTTTTAACTAAGTTTATTTTTTTGTTTTAGGAAACAATTGAATTGCTACATCAAACCCATGAGAAGCCGCCCCCTATGTTTCAAGACAACTGTTTCGATGAACTACAGGCTAATTCTATGAATGTTAATGAATCAAATAATTTAATATGAATCTACATGAAACCACATTTCCTATATATCTAAGTGTAACCAAGTTATATGTGTTAGTGATAACAGTGTATAATAGTGCCTGTGATATAAAATAAAATAAGAGATTTCACTTGTTTTACAAACTACAACACCGCTTGAGTTATCTAAATGTTTATACTAAGTAAGTACCTATTATTTTAATTGTAAATGTTGATATGCTTGTTTATAATAAAATATCCAATGAGAACCTAAATCTAATCTTATAGAATATGAAGTCTAGAAATCAATCATTTCATTTTTAAGTACCTTACTTGACCTGCCTGTACCAATTTACAAATAATTTACTATCAGAATATGACTTAAATCTACTTAATGTATATTTTTTTTTTATTACTACAGCTACCCGACTGAACAAAAATAAGTAACATCCGATTGTCTCTTCACCAGTAAATTAGGGTTAACCTTTATAATAGAAATTTCTAACAATAATTGATATTTTAAAATACAATATTATAACCGAAGGTGAGTGATAGAAATATATTTTCCCTAAAACCGTTTTTCTAACATTGCCAGACTATTTGGAAGTAGGTAGTTAAATTCTAGAATAGTTATATAGTGACCTAACATAAACATACTTTTCCTAATTGCTTAGATCTGATCCTACAAGTACCGACTCAAATCCCCATTCGTACCATTTCACAAACAACATTTTGCCTAAAAAGGCATTTAATTAACTACATAACTAGGAAAGAAGTAAATAGAATATATATATAATACTTGACATGTAAATAGAGATATGTTGATATGTAATATAGACAATTATGTGTAGTGATGAATAAGAAAATAAACCAGATAATATTTAACTATAAAACTAAAGGTCTCTAATTATAAAATAAATTAATAGTTCAGATCCTGTGTCACGGCATACCTTTTGTACCCCCCCCAAACAAACTCTTTTTACCCCTACCGCTACAAACCCCTTCTAACCCGGTATCCGCGACGGCTCGACCGAACGTGATGCACTTAAAGATATTTTGATATTTACTATTGAAGATATAACATGCCCTACTGTCCTACCTTATCTTATACCTTATCTTAACTTATATTAACTTACAGTAACTTAAATATATGGCCAGTGATTCGTCTAGTGGAGGACTTTCTACTTGTTGTGACGCAATAACCGCAGAAGGGGAATTTGAGTCGATACCTTTCCTATATCAATATAACTATTTGACTTATCGTTAAAATACAAGGATTAACCTACCTAATATGATGATATTTGTGTTTACCTAGTTACTGGTGATTGAGACACTCAATTGCAACATTATAAATAACAGTTATAAAATATAATAATTCACTATAGTGTGCCGTAGGTTTTATAATATGTTAAGCGACCGATAAACATGACCCTTACTTGGAACCAAGATAGTTTTACCTAACTGAAATAGGAAGGTTATGTTGTGGGAATCCTATTTCTCAATATATGATAGAGTGGACTTATGTTCAGAGAGATTACTTCTACATCTTTTGCCACAAATTAATAATATACTGTCAAGATGTATTTTGGAGCTAAGAGGTAGGGCTCCGCCTTCCGCCCTTGCGTACCACGAGGAAAACCAGCTAGCAATAACTAGTTATACCAACTAGTTGGTAAAAAACCAGTCACACCAACCAGTTACCTACTAGGAACGCCCCATGTGCTGCGACCAGAGACTGGTTGGACTTTTAAGCACCCTGGCTCCATCAGAAACCTCCGGACTAACATCCTTTAGGAGGCCCTGTTTAGCAAATGGGAAATGAGTCTTTCTTGTACGTGTGTCAAAATTCCCTACTTCCTTAATAATGTAGCTAGACAAGAGGACGCAAAATCTTTCAAGTATGTCTGTGTTGGTATAGTATAACGTCAGGCCGAGATAGAAATAAGTTTATATCGGAAAACTACCCATTCCGCTTAGAACAGCAATGTAGAATCGGAGGCTTTCCTGTTGGCCCAAAACCTATGGAAAATCCTATCGAAACAAAGTCATTTACTTTGTTATTGCAAAAGGTGAGATGGTTGATTCTACATCTAGTTGAAGTCTTAAGCAATGCAACAGTGACTTTACTGCCTAGGTACGTTCCTGCCTATAGATTGAACTTCCTGGTTCCAATACCTAGGTCTATAACAACTATTTATACTTTCAGTAGGTCTTAATCTTGACCTACAGAGATTCTTCAATTCTGCCAACAAGAATCGAATAATCCCTACCATAATTAAGTATTTAGTTATTTCTCTACATGCGAAACCCTTTGTTTACCGCGATGGATCCTTAACCTTAAATCATAGATGTATACTTTTGATGAATGTGTTTGTCCAGACGATTTGCTAAACATCAGGCAAGTATCAGTCGCCACATCAGGTATAATGTACCTATGTAGATGTTCTTCTTCCTCGACGTTGTTCTCCCGCAGGGAATTTATATCTAACCCTGATAAGTGAGGCAGTCTTTGATATAGCTCGGTAGCATGTATGTAACATATAGGTACAAATACACTTCAACACTGCGTTATACAGCAATGACTACTCAAAATGCTGACACCTCTCTCTCGACAAGGTTAATCAGACAAACGGTTGGTCTTTCCTCACCGTAATAGGAATTACTGTAGAACTGGCACATCCTGGCCAAAGGTTTTGTGTATCTAAACCTTAATTTAGTGTAGTGATTATAAACTCAGACATATCTCAGACTGCCCGACTTTTACAACAAAATCTAGCATTTCATGCAAATTACACAATTCCTATTTGCATTATGTTGTTTGATACTTCCACTGAACTAAATGAGCATAGGTAGATTATGAACGAGATTATTCCGTCCATTGTCAAATCAGAGACCAAGCATGAAGTAGGTAGGTACTTCCGAAACACAAAGGAGTTTGAGTAGTTCATCCAATGAAATATATGAAACAACAATGCTTACATTTTTATTCGTAACGTGTTAAATATTACGGGTAGGGTTTCGCTAGTTTTGCCTAGTGAATCTAAATTTAACTCTGGTAATTGAATTCAGTGATCCTTATTGTATGTGTTGTTCAGATCGCTGATGTCAAGATAAAATGGTTATAATATTTAAAGGTATAAAGTGTTCCTTATTGAATTGATTGTTCAGAACACTAATATACTGTTCATAAGAAGAATTTACTCATCCATTTTGGTAGAAGTAACACCAATAAAACATAAACCTTTTAGAGATCCTTGTTGAATAAGTAGAATCTACCTACTTAACTGATAATATCCTACCTGAAACGTTAATTGTTAAGAACCCATTTTAACTCCTTATTTTATTGTATTGTTCAGAGTCAAGGGTCCCCCTGCCTATCACAAGACCTACCGACAAAATTAGAGAATTGAATTTTGTGCATGTCTTCTAGAACTCCAAGGGGTTTCCAGAAGTTGTGTAAATGAGATGATGTGTGTGTGCTTCTTTGTGAAGTGTACTTAACCCTTCCTAATACGAATTAAAAGAACTACGTCCCTAGCTAACTACGTATTTGTTAATAATAGCTATCTTCTAGCTATTATAACAAATCTAACCACTACCCCACCGTGAACTCGGGTTCACACGGAACTGCTCCAAAGCTATAGACGCTTCCTCACGCCCGATTCCACGTCTACTAAGCTATACTACCAGTTTAGATGGCGAGTCTGAAATATCTACTGGCCCCTGTCTCCCTACAATCTCTCCAGCAACTTCATCGATAGTTACAAGGAGATTACCCTACAACGCGAAGGGCAGTCAGGAACCAATTCTAACCAAAATTCTGGTGGAAATCCATCCGCGCACTACTTCTTTCTATGCTGCCAGAATTCGAGAAAGAATCAATCCCCGACCAGAGACCTCAAATCCTCTACTCCTGGTCGCGTCTCAAACAACCAGCCGCCTAACAAAACGTAACAAAAGGGGACAGCGTCGTATGGTCTCCAACTTCCGTTTGAAGCTCATGACGACACTAGCAATAACCACTTTGGGGTTATAATTAATAAGACTCCGCAGTTGCTTTCCCTAAACACCCACGCCATGTTTAACCGGAGGTTCATACTCAAGAATCATACACCAATCCGTGCATCTACTTTTCGGTATCAGCCGGACCAGCACACAATTCCATTCCGAACTCTCAGACCAAACAGGACGCGCACACTCACAATAATTTATCCCCGCATCATCTCTAACAATAAGTAAAATAATAATCTAACACAAAACGTTTTCAAGTAGAACGTTAGCAAATGAAATTAACGTAAAAGAAAACTTCAAAATAATTTAAGTTTTAAAAGAAGACTCCCCGCAATCGTTAATCTAAAAATAATTCTATTTCCCAAATGAGCAACCAGCGAGAGAAACGTCTAACGCGAAAGCTACGAAGGTCTAGCGCCCAGCGAGCACCAGAACCCAGAACGAGTGAATCCCAAAAAAGCCCCGCCGCGTTCGAATCGTTTCCTTTTACGTATCAATCCCCACCAAGAACTACGCCTACTCGTCACGACTTAAGGCTTCGCGCGCACTCAAACTAAACACACACCGAAATTGCAAATGACCGCCTTTCGAACTTAGTAAATAACAAAATACGCTTCCGTCACCCGTAATCAATATCTGTATCTGTGGGCATACAATACTTAAATGACCGCTCCCCAATTTAACTTACTTTTAGCAATATAATGATAAATTCCAGCAAAGTAGGTTTGAACGTTCTACAATAATGGTTATAAATAAGGTAACAAATGCTGTAGACCAAAACATCGTCGCCATTAACTATTCCTAAATTCAACATACATACAAACGTAATTAGCAATACTACTTAGTAATACGAAAACCCTTTTAACAACCGAAACCTTTCATTTATTTACCACTTCCTTTGACCGTATAAATATTTAGGTAACTATGGTCGATATATCCGAATTACTGCATGAAAATATGAATTTCCGAGAAATAATAATTTAATTATCTTAAAAGAGTAGTATTGTAAATTTGATATAAATAAATGTATTTTAATCTTTACATTAATTTACGGTGACGTCACATATAATGTATTTATAAAAATAAAATATCTAACTTCTGGAGTGTGCGCCGGCGCTTAGCATTTTTCCAAGAACCGATCGTGCAAGTCTAAATATGGAACTGACAATAACAACAATTTTTCGGATCTACCCTCAACATTTTCTCATTAAATTATTCAACTAATTCAAAGGACTTTAAACTCTATTCTCATGACGTCTGTATACCAAATTGCATACTTGTACACATACTATCAGGAATGCAGCCTTCTTTCCATGAAACGCTTGTGCAAGTCTAAATATAGAACGAAATGCTCCAATACTTATTTAATTACTAAATGAAGGTAGCTCCAGTAAATAGTATTGAGTTAATATACATCCCATTAAATTTGGTGTTATGCTTCCAAAACAGGCATTCATAATAATATTATAAGCCATTGACCTCAAATATAACCTTGACAGACTAAATAGCATTATTTAGCTTTTGTTAATGTTTTATACAACGCATCTTAAAATAAATTCTATAACTAATTAAAAATAAGGGAAATACTTATAATTACAGATAAATTTATGTAGACGAGATAAGTTTATTTGTTATCTTTATTCCATATTTTGAACATTTAGAGTTATGTTGACTACATGTGAGTAACGGATAGTTCTGGACCGTTACAGTCGCCCGCTAATTCTTTTAACCGGCTAAGACTTTGAAAAGTCCGACGGAGGAAAGAATTACTTAAATTATTATTTAAATCTCACATGTATTCAACCCATTAAATAACCTTTATTATTTTTTATTCCCCACCCATACGTTGTCAAGATTCCAGCCATGGCAATAAATTATGTGTAAGAAATGCACATATGTTCCCTATATACAATATGATCGTGTTTTTAAACTGACTTTTAAACAACAGACTCATTCTTCAGACTCAAAGTTCGTCAACAAATTCACTATAAAAAAAATAGACCTTCCCACAAAGCAACCCACCACCAACCAAGATCATCTTTGTTTGTGAAACAAAGAGCTCCAGAAGAGAGACATGGGTAAGGCACCGAGTAGATACTTTCCTGATCCACTATATTGGCGACTTATACATGTACCTTCCTAGTGAGAGAATACTCATGCGGACAAAGGTATAAAATGTTATAGATCCTTTGCTCCACTATGATTATAAATTCAAAATCATATTGGTTAAGCGTCAGCGCTTATAAGTGTGCGTAAATTTCTTTCCTGCGTGTAGAGTATGTAAACCATCAAAATCGACTTATGTCAATGCTTCCATTTACCTAGCCAGCAACTCCATCGATAGTTTACATTGAGTATGTGTTTTACCAATTCTTGATCCTTGACAATAGTTCAGTTAACCTCAATAGTGCTGAGATCTAGAACCCCTTAAAATTACACACGTCTCGATCACAGCCAGTCTTTCGTTGCCATACACGCACGTTCTAGAAATCATCACTAAACAGTCAATGAACAACTTCTATGCGCTTAGTAACTTAATTTAAAATTTGACAAATTTGAATTTTAAGTTACCTCCAGTACCATATTTCCAATACCTTTACCTCCATAATCAAACGTACCACCATACCAGAAACCTTACCAGTTTAGTAATTATAACCCAATAAAACTCAATACCTCCTTTTTTTGTTTATTTATTTATTAATTACCAAACCCAGGAATTACTTCCTTCCGTTACCATTATTTTAGATACCAAAACCAAAACATTACCTCTCCTGTAAAATAAAACAAATAAGAAAACCAAGAAATGTCTCAATATATTTACTTTATAAATAACTAATCATCAGAACCTGTAAAAAAAGAGCAACACAAATATAATAAAGAAAAACATATATTTTTTTTCATTTAATATTTCTTTTATAGTTACGCAATATACTCGTAATATGTTAAATAAAACCTTTGTTTACGTATACTTAACAACAACCAAATTTAACGCTTCGCCTTAAATAAACTTCCGGTACATAAATCTTAAATCAAGATAATTCTTAATATGCGTTATAATGGTCACACAATATTTCTAGATATATAATTACGACTAAAAGAATAAAAGCTAAAAATAAAATACATATATTTTTACATTTTTTTTTCTTGCATAAAGATATATTTAAATATCACCGTAACGCATAACCAAATACTTTGCCAATGGACACACAACGTTATTGAATTTTGTTACATAATTTTATGCAAATAAATAATTAATTGAAATAAATGATAAATAATTTGACTCCCAGGTAGATATAGGTATGTACTATATAAATAATAAAATAATTTTATTTTCATTTGACACTAAAATTGCTAAAACGTTAAACTATTTATTTGATTACATGGATTAAATGTATATCTAACCCGAACAAAATTTATGTTGTGTATATTGTATAGATATTAACGCGGATAATCTCTTGATAGTAATCAGCGTTTACATTATAGAATTAAAATCACTAAACTATTCGCTTACATCATGACCGCCATATCCTTGCCCCGCCAACTCAATCGTATGAGATATATTTTAAGCCCCATAAATAATTTCAATAAATGCCGCTTAGAAATAAGATACACTCACGTTAAAATAAAGTGGCGACTTTACTTTACTTAAAATTTATTTAATTTTATTGCCGCAGATTTTACTCAAATATGTAACACTATTTTATCATTATATCAGAACGTCTAGAAAATTCCAAATTGCGCTCGATCTCGTTCACTAATTTCGCGTCCGACATACAAACAGACATACAACAAAACGCAGTGACGTACACCTACTCCAATATTTTATCATAAATATATAACAATCACACTTCCTATTAGCTACCGTTCTAATTTATGTCTAAATGTATTGCGATCTCGCCCGCGCAACTATAAAACTGTATAATTAATAAAACTGTATAATTAATTTTAGTTTGTATAAAAATAAAGTACACTAGCTATTCTACGCTGCTTCACTCACATAATTATAAATATGTTTGCTAAAGTGCATGATGATGATGATGACAAAATGCGGCACATGACTATCCCCAGACTGCCATACTATCTCCGTATCTAACTCCATAACAATCAGTTCAGCCATTTAATTGCAATGACAATATTTTATGGTAACAACATACAGACAGTATCAAACATTGATCTTATATCATTAGTTCGTTTAAATATTACCTACTCCAAGTTTCAGAACAAGAGGTTCGGCTTTTTAAATGTAAAAGTGCACAAAGTATTAGAAAACAAAATTACTTGCGGCCTTTTTCTTCAGTTAGATTGACCGACTACAACCACCATTCCCATACGAACCTTCATCAGAATCGGTTCAGCCATTCAATTATGACGAGCGAGCATAAACTTTCGATTGTAAAATAAGCTAGGTCGATCTAACTGCTATCCTTATAAAGTATTTCACTAGAATCGGTTCAGCCGTTAAATTGTGCAAAAGATAACCTTCCTAGCTTCTGTGTTATTAAAGTTAAATAAATGTCAAACAAAAGAAACACCAAACAAAAGGTAAATGAGTAAAATACTTATAAACAACTAGCTGCGCCCGCAGTTCTAATTGTACCCCTGCAGTAATGAAAAATGGTGATGATGATGATGTTTTTTTTTTTTTTATATAACCGTTAGCCCCGACAATCTCAAACATAACACAAAATATATACTTATCAATAAAATCTATCAATCTGTTCCGAAGTTATGCTCCTACACACTTCCGAAATTTAATATTGATTTATATAGGTTGTATTTTATATTTTAACATCTAAGTACTTTGTATTTATTCTAATAAACATTTTATTTGACTAGCCCACACTTCACAGAAAGTTCGACGTTATTATTTTAACGCTAAGATTCAAACAAAGTAAAATATTTTTAAGTAGCTATTAGAAAATGTTCTAAGTTACAACGGAACTAATTTTTGAAGCACCATACATACTTATTTACGAGAAAGCCGAAAACTAAAACTAACCAAAGAGTATTTTTGTTACATAGTTTCATTTCTTAATGTGACAAGGTTCTTACATTTCATAAAGCTATTAAAAATACTACGTACGACATCTAGTGTCACGCGGCAACCGATTTCGATCCCAACATTGATTCTTAAACCTTATCCTTTCTGTCCCGTCAACCTAGTTCGCAACGTAACCAACAGATGGCGCTATCCATATAAAATATAATTGCGTAACACAAATTGTAAGCAAATTCGATTCATTTCTACCAGTAAATAAAGATTAGTATATTTTAACATAATTTATATGAAATTGCATCAATTATAGTCAAAGAATAATTCTTCTTCAAAATAACTTGATAGTCTAAAACAATTTGATATCGTCGCCGTGCCCCAAAGCCAATATTCAGTCATGCTAAAGATGTACGAACGATATCTACAATGTAACAAACTACTACTCGCGGGAATTTTCAAAATATAGAAAGAATGACATTTCATTTTATAGAAAATAAATCACTATATTTTCTAGTAATATTCAAAGGCTTATAAACTTAATCTGAATGTACAAATACACATTCGGCTTTGAATATAATTTTAAATTATTATTTAAACCAAAACTTTCGTCATACATAATCTGTGAAATCGTTCATTCATTTGCGAAACAGATTTAGTGAAATGTCATTCCAACACACTTATCCGATTAAAATCGAATCGCAACTCAAAATCCAATACTCGAACACATGAAATTATATTTTCTTTCCAGTTTTCAACTAAATTGATTCAACTAATCGTAAAATAACTATTATTAGATAAAACTATAATACATGATACGCCAATATAACATACAATAATTAGTGACACACCCCTGAATGTTTTGCTCAATCGAATATTTAACGTTACAGTACAATATTAGCAATAACTAACTAAGTATAGATTCACGCTATTTTTTATTTTTATTTTATAATAGTTTATCACCTTGTTGTTTCTAAAAACAACTTCAATCAAAACTACTTCCTTAGAAATTAATTAAGATATGCCGTTGTTATGATTTGGTACTCCCAACAATAAAATTACTAGCTCAAAATACACCGATGGTTAGAAATTCTACTGAACTGTAAATAAAACTTGTGTTGGCTCCATAATTCGATAAAATGTTACAAATGCGAATACTGTCATGACTAAATTTTTAAGGTAAATTCAAATCCAAAATGTTCGAATAATCGATTCTGCCGCTACTCGTAATGGTTCCGATTTCTAGTGAAACGTCCCTAATTGTTTACATCTTGTCGGACTTCTATTTTCAAACAAACAGAAATTTTACAATAAACAATTTAGTTTTGTAGTTCTGGCGTGTTTTTCTAAATTTAAGTATTACAAAACATAATTATGTTATTAGTAAGACAGTCATCATGTAGTTTGAAGATCCATGCAAAATAAACTTCTCCAACCAAATTCCTGACCAGCCTGAACCTTTTGGTACTTGATTACTGAAAGTTGAATTACCTACGCCCAAAACAACACCTGCTAATCTTCATATAAATAACAACTCTGAAACATAACATGTTTTAGTATACGGTAAGTTATTATTCGTTTTAATAAAGCATTGGTTTTACTTTACCTTCTACCATCCTGTACATACTTATAACTATATTTTCTCGTTGCAGCTACATGAAATAACAGTAAAGAGAAATCTACGCCCTCGGAGAACCCAAAACTAGAAGTCACCTCAATTGCAAACCGATCAACTGAATATTATGGCAGGAAACCTACTGTTTACAACTTAGCATGGATGAAATGATATAGTGACATAAAATAACCTAAGGTTTGTATTACACAGCTACCAACTTATGCTATACTAAGCCCAATGCTTGGCACTTCCCACCTCTAGTGTAATACAAGTTACTAAGTCTGCTAAACGAATGACCGCCACTCACATTGTGCTTGTTATTTACAATTTACAACTATATTAAATATACAATTTAAGAGGATGATTACAAACACAATTATGACAAAACTACCTAACCAAATAGTATGACTGTTTACTTCATTGCAGACTTTTAACTAAGTTTATTTTTTTGTTTTAGGAAACAATTGAATTGCTACATCAAACCCATGAGAAGCCGCCCCCTATGTTTCAAGACAACTGTTTCGATGAACTACAGGCTAATTCTATGAATGTTAATGAATCAAATAATTTAATATGAATCTACATGAAACCACATTTCCTATATATCTAAGTGTAACCAAGTTATATGTGTTAGTGATAACAGTGTATAATAGTGCCTGTGATATAAAATAAAATAAGAGATTTCACTTGTTTTACAAACTACAACACCGCTTGAGTTATCTAAATGTTTATACTAAGTAAGTACCTATTATTTTAATTGTAAATGTTGATATGCTTGTTTATAATAAAATATCCAATGAGAACCTAAATCTAATCTTATAGAATATGAAGTCTAGAAATCAATCATTTCATTTTTAAGTACCTTACTTGACCTGCCTGTACCAATTTACAAATAATTTACTATCAGAATATGACTTAAATCTACTTAATGTATATTTTTTTTTTATTACTACAGCTACCCGACTGAACAAAAATAAGTAACATCCGATTGTCTCTTCACCAGTAAATTAGGGTTAACCTTTATAATAGAAATTTCTAACAATAATTGATATTTTAAAATACAATATTATAACCGAAGGTGAGTGATAGAAATATATTTTCCCTAAAACCGTTTTTCTAACATTGCCAGACTATTTGGAAGTAGGTAGTTAAATTCTAGAATAGTTATATAGTGACCTAACATAAACATACTTTTCCTAATTGCTTAGATCTGATCCTACAAGTACCGACTCAAATCCCCATTCGTACCATTTCACAAACAACATTTTGCCTAAAAAGGCATTTAATTAACTACATAACTAGGAAAGAAGTAAATAGAATATATATATAATACTTGACATGTAAATAGAGATATGTTGATATGTAATATAGACAATTATGTGTAGTGATGAATAAGAAAATAAACCAGATAATATTTAACTATAAAACTAAAGGTCTCTAATTATAAAATAAATTAATAGTTCAGATCCTGTGTCACGGCATACCTTTTGTACCCCCCCCAAACAAACTCTTTTTACCCCTACCGCTACAAACCCCTTCTAACCCGGTATCCGCGACGGCTCGACCGAACGTGATGCACTTAAAGATATTTTGATATTTACTATTGAAGATATAACATGCCCTACTGTCCTACCTTATCTTATACCTTATCTTAACTTATATTAACTTACAGTAACTTAAATATATGGCCAGTGATTCGTCTAGTGGAGGACTTTCTACTTGTTGTGACGCAATAACCGCAGAAGGGGAATTTGAGTCGATACCTTTCCTATATCAATATAACTATTTGACTTATCGTTAAAATACAAGGATTAACCTACCTAATATGATGATATTTGTGTTTACCTAGTTACTGGTGATTGAGACACTCAATTGCAACATTATAAATAACAGTTATAAAATATAATAATTCACTATAGTGTGCCGTAGGTTTTATAATATGTTAAGCGACCGATAAACATGACCCTTACTTGGAACCAAGATAGTTTTACCTAACTGAAATAGGAAGGTTATGTTGTGGGAATCCTATTTCTCAATATATGATAGAGTGGACTTATGTTCAGAGAGATTACTTCTACATCTTTTGCCACAAATTAATAATATACTGTCAAGATGTATTTTGGAGCTAAGAGGTAGGGCTCCGCCTTCCGCCCTTGCGTACCACGAGGAAAACCAGCTAGCAATAACTAGTTATACCAACTAGTTGGTAAAAAACCAGTCACACCAACCAGTTACCTACTAGGAACGCCCCATGTGCTGCGACCAGAGACTGGTTGGACTTTTAAGCACCCTGGCTCCATCAGAAACCTCCGGACTAACATCCTTTAGGAGGCCCTGTTTAGCAAATGGGAAATGAGTCTTTCTTGTACGTGTGTCAAAATTCCCTACTTCCTTAATAATGTAGCTAGACAAGAGGACGCAAAATCTTTCAAGTATGTCTGTGTTGGTATAGTATAACGTCAGGCCGAGATAGAAATAAGTTTATATCGGAAAACTACCCATTCCGCTTAGAACAGCAATGTAGAATCGGAGGCTTTCCTGTTGGCCCAAAACCTATGGAAAATCCTATCGAAACAAAGTCATTTACTTTGTTATTGCAAAAGGTGAGATGGTTGATTCTACATCTAGTTGAAGTCTTAAGCAATGCAACAGTGACTTTACTGCCTAGGTACGTTCCTGCCTATAGATTGAACTTCCTGGTTCCAATACCTAGGTCTATAACAACTATTTATACTTTCAGTAGGTCTTAATCTTGACCTACAGAGATTCTTCAATTCTGCCAACAAGAATCGAATAATCCCTACCATAATTAAGTATTTAGTTATTTCTCTACATGCGAAACCCTTTGTTTACCGCGATGGATCCTTAACCTTAAATCATAGATGTATACTTTTGATGAATGTGTTTGTCCAGACGATTTGCTAAACATCAGGCAAGTATCAGTCGCCACATCAGGTATAATGTACCTATGTAGATGTTCTTCTTCCTCGACGTTGTTCTCCCGCAGGGAATTTATATCTAACCCTGATAAGTGAGGCAGTCTTTGATATAGCTCGGTAGCATGTATGTAACATATAGGTACAAATACACTTCAACACTGCGTTATACAGCAATGACTACTCAAAATGCTGACACCTCTCTCTCGACAAGGTTAATCAGACAAACGGTTGGTCTTTCCTCACCGTAATAGGAATTACTGTAGAACTGGCACATCCTGGCCAAAGGTTTTGTGTATCTAAACCTTAATTTAGTGTAGTGATTATAAACTCAGACATATCTCAGACTGCCCGACTTTTACAACAAAATCTAGCATTTCATGCAAATTACACAATTCCTATTTGCATTATGTTGTTTGATACTTCCACTGAACTAAATGAGCATAGGTAGATTATGAACGAGATTATTCCGTCCATTGTCAAATCAGAGACCAAGCATGAAGTAGGTAGGTACTTCCGAAACACAAAGGAGTTTGAGTAGTTCATCCAATGAAATATATGAAACAACAATGCTTACATTTTTATTCGTAACGTGTTAAATATTACGGGTAGGGTTTCGCTAGTTTTGCCTAGTGAATCTAAATTTAACTCTGGTAATTGAATTCAGTGATCCTTATTGTATGTGTTGTTCAGATCGCTGATGTCAAGATAAAATGGTTATAATATTTAAAGGTATAAAGTGTTCCTTATTGAATTGATTGTTCAGAACACTAATATACTGTTCATAAGAAGAATTTACTCATCCATTTTGGTAGAAGTAACACCAATAAAACATAAACCTTTTAGAGATCCTTGTTGAATAAGTAGAATCTACCTACTTAACTGATAATATCCTACCTGAAACGTTAATTGTTAAGAACCCATTTTAACTCCTTATTTTATTGTATTGTTCAGAGTCAAGGGTCCCCCTGCCTATCACAAGACCTACCGACAAAATTAGAGAATTGAATTTTGTGCATGTCTTCTAGAACTCCAAGGGGTTTCCAGAAGTTGTGTAAATGAGATGATGTGTGTGTGCTTCTTTGTGAAGTGTACTTAACCCTTCCTAATACGAATTAAAAGAACTACGTCCCTAGCTAACTACGTATTTGTTAATAATAGCTATCTTCTAGCTATTATAACAAATCTAACCACTACCCCACCGTGAACTCGGGTTCACACGGAACTGCTCCAAAGCTATAGACGCTTCCTCACGCCCGATTCCACGTCTACTAAGCTATACTACCAGTTTAGATGGCGAGTCTGAAATATCTACTGGCCCCTGTCTCCCTACAATCTCTCCAGCAACTTCATCGATAGTTACAAGGAGATTACCCTACAACGCGAAGGGCAGTCAGGAACCAATTCTAACCAAAATTCTGGTGGAAATCCATCCGCGCACTACTTCTTTCTATGCTGCCAGAATTCGAGAAAGAATCAATCCCCGACCAGAGACCTCAAATCCTCTACTCCTGGTCGCGTCTCAAACAACCAGCCGCCTAACAAAACGTAACAAAAGGGGACAGCGTCGTATGGTCTCCAACTTCCGTTTGAAGCTCATGACGACACTAGCAATAACCACTTTGGGGTTATAATTAATAAGACTCCACAGTTGCTTTCCCTAAACACCCACGCCATGTTTAACCGGAGGTTCATACTCAAGAATCATACACCAATCCGTGCATCTACTTTTCGGTATCAGCCGGACCAGCACACAATTCCATTCCGAACTCTCAGACCAAACAGGACGCGCACACTCACAATAATTTATCCCCGCATCATCTCTAACAATAAGTAAAATAATAATCTAACACAAAACGTTTTCAAGTAGAACGTTAGCAAATGAAATTAACGTAAAAGAAAACTTCAAAATAATTTAAGTTTTAAAAGAAGACTCCCCGCAATCGTTAATCTAAAAATAATTCTATTTCCCAAATGAGCAACCAGCGAGAGAAACGTCTAACGCGAAAGCTACGAAGGTCTAGCGCCCAGCGAGCACCAGAACCCAGAACGAGTGAATCCCAAAAAAGCCCCGCCGCGTTCGAATCGTTTCCTTTTACGTATCAATCCCCACCAAGAACTACGCCTACTCGTCACGACTTAAGGCTTCGCGCGCACTCAAACTAAACACACACCGAAATTGCAAATGACCGCCTTTCGAACTTAGTAAATAACAAAATACGCTTCCGTCACCCGTAATCAATATCTGTATCTGTGGGCATACAATACTTAAATGACCGCTCCCCAATTTAACTTACTTTTAGCAATATAATGATAAATTCCAGCAAAGTAGGTTTGAACGTTCTACAATAATGGTTATAAATAAGGTAACAAATGCTGTAGACCAAAACATCGTCGCCATTAACTATTCCTAAATTCAACATACATACAAACGTAATTAGCAATACTACTTAGTAATACGAAAACCCTTTTAACAACCGAAACCTTTCATTTATTTACCACTTCCTTTGACCGTATAAATATTTAGGTAACTATGGTCGATATATCCGAATTACTGCATGAAAATATGAATTTCCGAGAAATAATAATTTAATTATCTTAAAAGAGTAGTATTGTAAATTTGATATAAATAAATGTATTTTAATCTTTACATTAATTTACGGTGACGTCACATATAATGTATTTATAAAAATAAAATATCTAACTTCTGGAGTGTGCGCCGGCGCTTAGCATTTTTCCAAGAACCGATCGTGCAAGTCTAAATATGGAACTGACAATAACAACAATTTTTCGGATCTACCCTCAACATTTTCTCATTAAATTATTCAACTAATTCAAAGGACTTTAAACTCTATTCTCATGACGTCTGTATACCAAATTGCATACTTGTACACATACTATCAGGAATGCAGCCTTCTTTCCATGAAACGCTTGTGCAAGTCTAAATATAGAACGAAATGCTCCAATACTTATTTAATTACTAAATGAAGGTAGCTCCAGTAAATAGTATTGAGTTAATATACATCCCATTAAATTTGGTGTTATGCTTCCAAAACAGGCATTCATAATAATATTATAAGCCATTGACCTCAAATATAACCTTGACAGACTAAATAGCATTATTTAGCTTTTGTTAATGTTTTATACAACGCATCTTAAAATAAATTCTATAACTAATTAAAAATAAGGGAAATACTTATAATTACAGATAAATTTATGTAGACGAGATAAGTTTATTTGTTATCTTTATTCCATATTTTGAACATTTAGAGTTATGTTGACTACATGTGAGTAACGGATAGTTCTGGACCGTTACAATAGCCGGGAAAACCTATATACGAATAATATCTCAGCCACAAGAAGTCCACTATTGGACATAGGCCTCCCCCATGGATTTACAAAAAGTTTGGAAGCGGCCTGCATCCAGCGTCTTTCTGCCACTTGTATGATATCTTCTGTCCACCTTGTGGCTGGTCTTCCTACGCTGTGCTTGCCGGTTCGTGGTCTCCATTCGTGGTCTCCATTGATTGGAAATGGATACAAGAAATTTATAATAACACACAGCATTAACAATGGCACGACATACGACATACCTGCTTATAATCTATCAACTGGAACCTTTAGAGTGAGTTGACCAGCGAGCTAGGCTAATCGGTGACGACAAACTGGCTACCAGGAAGCTGTATAGTCTCGAGCACTGACAAAAAGTAGCATGCCTGCTATCTTCGACAATAGAATTCATTTCAGCGAGTGTGGCACATTACCATCAATTTTTCATATAAAAGGTGTCTGCCCACTATAACGTGCCATACCATGACCGTAATAGGAACGTGTCAGGCAAATAAAATATTTTTTGTATTGAAAAGTATGAGACTATGCCCACTATAACGTGCCATACCATGACCGTAATAGGAACGTGTCAGGCAAAAAAATATTCTTTGTATTGAAAAGTATGAGACTATGCCCACTATAACGTGCCATACCATGACCGTAATAGGAACGTGTCAGGCAAAAAAAAAATCTTTGTATTGAAAAGTATGAGACTATGCCCACTATAACGTGCCATACCAGGAACGTGTCAGGCAAAAAAATATTCTTTGTATTGAAAAGTATGAGACTATGCCCACTATAACGTGCCATACCAGGAACGTGTCAGGCAAAAAAATATTCTTTGTATTGAAAAGTGTGAGACTATGCCCAATAGACCGTCCCGCCAGCGACCGGGACCGTCACGTGCCATGCACGAAGCATCAAAATACCAAAAATCCGTACTCAACGATTCCGGTCCACTTCCTCGATGCGTACTGCAAGGAAAGGAAGGTCAAGGTCTGCAAGGTATTTTCTGAAAACTACAATCTTAGAATTTTCAAGGTTAGAGAGTGAATAGATATCTTCTAGATCGGCTTATTCAATGGTACCCGATACGAGAAAGTGGAGTTGAAAAATTAACAAAAAAAAACATCCTTCACGAGAAGGATCTCTATTTTTTAACCGATAAAAAAAAGGAGGAGGTTATCAATTCAAGTTTGTTACCTAATTACTCCGTCATTTATAAACCGATTTAGAAAATTATCTTTTTATTTGAAAAGATATATGTATACCTACTTTTAGATTGATCCTTTAGAAATTTTATCAAAACCAACAAAGTTTTTAAGACAAAATAACTGGAAAAAATATCTCTTCCAAGTAAACGTAATTAGGTATTTTCAAGTCAGTTATACTACAATAATTAAAGTCGATTAAAAAGTTAGGGAAAATACCTTATCTATCAATCTTATATAGTAATCAATTCGATCGATCGATCGATGATTCCTAAATTACCTAAATGATTGCGTTTATTGAAATTGTTGATGATTTATTAGTATAAATATACTAAAACACCACAAACCACACAGGTATGTTTTCCACACGGAAAATATACCTCTCATGACAATATACCTCTGTCGTCTTTGATCATATTATGATCAAAGACGACAGAGATATATTGTCATCTATATGATCATCATATAGATGAGTCATACAAATGTTCAGAAATATAGGAAGGTATGGTGAAATTAATGAGATTTTGTCTATAGAGAGGTTAAACTCATTGAATATAAAGTAAAAGCATGGCATCTCTGTTCTCAGCACTTTAGAGGATAAGTCATACCTATATAGGATAAGACTTCATGATGTATGTGTTTTGATATATTTAGCTTTTCTGACTTAAAACTAAAAACTATTAATTGAAAATATGTGCCGTAATGTTAATTTAAACATTACGGCACATATTATTTATTTTAATATTAATATTATATTGTTTAAAAATATAATATTAATATTATAGGTTATGCTATGTTTAAAAGTATTTAATAGACAGTTAATAAAATTTTAATTGAAATGAAATGAATAGATATTTGTTAACTTAGACAGTTAATTATTCTGAAATTTTAATATAGTATTTGTATTTGGTAATTTAGAACATACTTATGTAAATTTGACTTGCCCAGTGTAACTGACATTGTTATAAGGCCAATAAAAATGATTGATTGATTGATTGATATCCTTATGGCCTTGTGTGTCTTGGCTTTATATATTTTGTTGTTGCACTATCTAAACACACAAGATTGCATTTTCACTGTCCACAAGTCACAATGTCACATGTCACGACTGAAGATGAGTCAGGCGATTACATTACTTGAGGCTTCCCATACAGAGCCGGGGAAAACCTATCTACGTATAATACATCATTGAGTGAAATAGGTATTTTACCTATTCTAAATTACCCTCTATGTTGCCGGTGAATACTTGAATCCGGCCTTCAGTTAAACGGCTGGACTGGTTAGTAGGTTTGACCTTAGACGTTAGATTTATTCTCCTTTACCTAGTACCTAGTTAACTAATTTCAAAGATATTATAAAATTGTAATAATATGAAAATGCAAAAGAAAAACATTCAGCTTGAAGTGGTTTTAAATCCAATAACATAATATGAAAAAAATAATTTTTGTATGGTTATATGTTTTCTATTTTTGTATGGACAAATGCAATCTCACCTCTCCTGAAAAACTTTACAGCGATAAAAAAGTAAAAAAAAAAAAAAACTAATGGGGTTCCTTTTTTCAAGAGAGTAGCTTTCAACCAACCAACGAAAAATTTACAGCGATATAAAAGTACAATAATAATAATGGGGTGATAGTCTGCCAACCCGCACTTGGCCAGCGTGGCAGACTATGGCCTAACCCTTCTCACAATGAGAAGATGGCCCGTTCCCAGCAGTGGGACAGTTTGTACAAACAGGGCTGATAAAAAATAATGGGGTTCCTTTTTTGAAGAATATCTTTCAACCAACCAACTAATCGGTTTTCATTGTTATCCTAGCCGTTCGACCGAATGACGGATTTCTCTATTAAGTAGCGACATAGGCACAGGCTTGCGTGTTTCTGAATCGACAGCATCACGACTTCGGTCAGAGTTCAGTTTTTCCCAGTGATTGTGATTTGAAACACGTTTCATGCATGTATAGATTTTCAAATACGTATACATATTACATACGCAAACACATACGTAATAAACAAGGAAAATATTTTTTGTCGTGAATAGATTTATGTTTGACCACCAACTCGCCTGAAGGTAAGCGACGGCGTGGCCGAGGATGGAGCACGTAAATCTAGAAGATATCTATTCACTCTAGCCTTGAAAATTTCAAGATTGTAGTTCTCAGGAACAGAGATGGCGGTAAAGAATTCCATTCCTGTGCAGTACGCATCAAGAACGTGGACCGATATCACTGAGTACCGATTTTTAGCATTTCAATGAAAAATGGGTGGTAATACGCCAACTTTCTGCTAGTCCTGTATGAAATGGGGAGGGTGGATATTAAGTGCACTTTTTTTGCTGTTAATTAAAGCCATTTAAAGCCCTTCTCGATATATTTTTATTGTTTATTAAGATCACCAAACAGTACACAACAAAGTACCTAATCATTAGGAAATAGACATGACGATATGACGATACAAGATCCGCAAACGGTAAAGCGCGAACCGTTAGATGTCCGCCGAACAAGTATGCAAAGGGTAGTTATGTACACCGACCGGTCTGAAAATCTCCGGCGGAAATGTGGGTAAACTGGAGATTCATGGATTTTCATAAACAAAACAATTATAGTTTAAAAAACTGAAGCAACCGACTTCTCATGGATGCCATTGTCAGAATTGGACCAAATTCACTTCATTCGGAAAGCACCAGCTTTCAAATAAAAAAATAATCATCAAAATCGGTTTACCCAGTCGAAACTTATGAGATAACAAACATAAAAAAAAACAGTCGATTTGACAACCTCCTCTTTTTTGGAAGTCGGCTGAAAATCAGTCCTACAATCTTGGAATTTTCAAGGCTAGAATGAATAGATATCTTCTAGATCAACGAGCTCCATCCTCGGCCACACCGTCGCTTAACATCAGGCGAGTTGGTGGTCAATCGTAGATCTATAGTGTATAATAAAAAAAGTATATTTTTCTGTTTGTTACGAGATTACTCCACGCCAATTATAGTTTTTTTTGTTTGGTAGGTAATACCTCAGAGGTGGTCCAATATCTATAATGTATAAAAAAAAAGAAAAAATAATAATATAATAAAAAAAATTTTTTTTTTTTTTGTGAAAGAAATAAAAAAAATATTTGCAATATTATAGAGACATGTTCGTAGATTTCAAAATGCAATCGACGTATAAATAAGAGTGTGTCATGTAGATACACGCGTATACGTAGGGGATGTCGATATCATGAAATTTAAGTGGTGAATATTTCACACAACACCATTCAGCCCCAAATTAAGCAAAGCTTGCACTATGGGAACTAGATGACTGATATAATACATATATACTTTTTTTTTGTTAATATATACATATGATACCTACAAAGACACCCAGACACAGATCAAACGTCCATGCTCATCACATAAATGTTTGCCCTGGGTGAGGATCGAACCTACGACCTACAGCTCAGCAAGCAAACATAGTACCAACTGAGCCACAAGGCCAGTTAAAACTGCTGCTATAGTTTTGCTACTTAGGTTGAACCCCTTTAGGTTAAAAAGGGACAGTAAAAGATTGTATGAAAGTTCCGTGGTTTTAATGTTAGGGGCACGAAATTTAGTATTTAGATTAACTATAAAATATAAACGAATACTGTTATTATAGTTTTGCGACAGGGATGAATTAAGGGGTTATACGGGGGTAATTGATTCTGTAAAAGTTCCAAGGTTTTGATATTGGGGATATGAATTCCAGTATGTATATTAACTAACAGAGGCAAACGAATACTGTTATTATAGTTTCGTAACGTTTGGATGAATTATGGAGTTGAAACAGGGGGTAAAATACTATATGAAAGTTCAAGGGTTTTAATTTTAAGGACATGTAATGTATGACTTAGATCAACTAATAGATATAAACGAATACTGCCATTATAGATTTGCAACAGGGATGACTTAAGGGTTATACACGGGGAGCGGAGGTGAAGTGAAAGCGAAACGAGAACAAAGTGGGAGTGGGACAGGTGCGAGGCAGAATCGCGAGTGAGAAATGGAGTGAGACGATCTGAGATCAGGACAAGAGCGGAATAGGAACAAGTTGGGAGCCAAACGGGAGCAGGGTAGGAGCGGGGAGAGAAAGGAATGAGAGTTTAGAGTATAGATATGTATTTCGACATTTTGCATATGTGTTTTAGTGATTTTGCTATATTTTGCATATACATATGTATGTAATGGTGATTTTGTAATAAATAGTGAATTAGGTAAGTAATAATTTACTATTGACGTAAATCAGTGATAGATTTGTAATGCAGATTGAAATTGTACCTACCATGTTACGTCCATATTCAGTCAAAAACAGAGAAACAGAGAAACATTCATTCACACAGACTCGCAGTAACTCAAACACACTGACAGTATTTCCTTCCATCCAATAATGATAATATGATCTGTGTATTTCTTTATGTAATGAATACAAGGATTATTAGAACTAACCATTATTTTTCAGAATTGATATCTATAGCGCCGCACAGTTTGTTCTAAAAATTATTATGTATATCATTATTATTTATATATATTGACTGTCAATTCACATGAAGGCTATCGGGTAATTAACAATTAATAGATAAATTACCGATTAGAATATAACAAGTACTTCCAGAACACCGATTTATTACCTAGCTAGTATTTTATACTTACACGTGGTGATAAAATAACATTGATTATTTTATTTAATTACCTACATTTAATTCTGAATTCCATTTAATTTTGAAATCTATTTAAAGACAAGAATTGAATGATACAATTTTTGGCGTCCATATGCGTTCCATGTATTCGTTTTTTGTATTTCTATAATGGCAGTGATGGTTGTTAGCCATGAACAATAATTTTATCAACCGATAATAATAAATAATAATTTAATAATAATTAATAATTTAAAACCATTTTTTTTTTTTTTTTTAATTTTATCTACTGTTTATAAAAGATTACTCCTGAGTGTAGGTACAGTACAGAGTACGTTACCCATGGACACTTACGATTGAATTCAATTGATTGAATTTTGATAGAAAAAATACTCATCCTCAAGAAATTTCTCATCCATTCAAATGTGATACAATCTTTCTTTTCACGTGACTCAAAGGAGATAGTATTTTTTTCAATTTATGTGTGTCAATTTATCTATATACTTCCTGTTGCAAGCTTGTCCGTGTTTGAAGTGTCAGGTGTCGTTAGCTCGTTGTCTACTACATAAGTGCAGCGCAAGACCAGCTCCGTAGCCGTACTCTCTCTCTCTCTTAATCTCATTAGATTTAATAGTGTTAAGTTTATTCTTGTTTGGTTTACGTGCCCGAGGCGAAAGCCCTTTATAGCTGGCTAAATAAATACCTGTATTTGTTTTGTTTGTTTTATTCCGGTTTAGTGGTAAGGGCTCTTTGACAGAGTCCGCTAGAGGAACTACTTTACACGGTCTATAGTAAAAATTTACTATGTTAAAAAGAAAATATTATTTAGTTTATAAAAGGCATGGAATGGACCCAGGGATCTATGGAGTTCCACTTAATAAGAACCGTCTGTAGTGAGAAAATAATAAATAACAGATATTTTAAGGCATATCGAGATGTAACATCTTTTATCTGAAGGTTGCAAACGGTATTGCCATCGTAGCCAAAGCGTGAACTAACACGCGATTTGCATGTCTCTTCACTATGTTCCATAAATTTAAGTAAAGTGTAAGGGCGTCGCAAATAACGCATGCTTGGTAAAGCAGGTGCCAATTAGGCTGGCACTACGCAAGCTGGTCGGAAGCTGGTCAGTCCTAACTGCCGTCTAATGGACGAGGACATTTTTCGTCTTTATCTTTAAAGCGACATGTGTTCACAATGACAAGTACATATTTTGCAGTCGAGTGCTTTGTTTGTCTTTAATAAATTTGTAACAGTTGGTCGTGATTTGCTTTGACAGCTAAGTCTTATAAGATAAGCGGTTGATAATAATCATATTGTTGATGTCATCTTCATTTGGATTGACATTTTCAATAGGTAGGTATAAAGCTACTGAACTCGTCGCTTTTCCGCTGCCGTTACAAAAACCAACAAAGAACCATCGGTGAGCTTCGGGGCACCTAATAGTGTTTTAGCGTGGATGTTAGGATATCTAAAGCTGCGTTTCCAATGAACGGTACTTGAATTAACCAATCACAATGCTGGAATTTTTTACCGTGAAGATTTTGGCTATTCAATTCTAAGCAAGAATTTTAAATATATGCAAAATCGATTAAAACTCACTTATATACACAGAACGATTCCAACGACACTTCATTTGTCAAATTATGTTAAGTTGTTTAGAAGTTATGAGAGAACAGATGAACATACATACACACGTACCGGTCAAAAACATAACCCTTCTTTTTGGTTCGCCGTAATCGGGTAAAAAGGCGTACAAAATAGTACAAATCTGTTTAATAAATAAATAATGTGTACGAACTCCGTTGATGTAAAAAAAGAGTTCGCGAGGTCTACGTTCTCAGAACTAGTTTATTAAATAATTTCTGACAACATCGATAGATAATGGATATATATGTTCTCAGAAGTGACTCACAAAAAAGCTGGCTTTCTAAAATTAAACACTTAGGGACTTCACAGATTTGAATTTTCCTCAAGAGTCAAGGATGCGCAGTATATTCAATCTCTATAGAGTACGGTAATTAGCATTCGCCTACAATGGAAGCCCTTTAAAGCCTTTAAGGTAAACCTTGTGTAACATCGTTGAAATAGAGGAAAATATTAGGAAAATAGAAAATTTGCGACGTTGGTAACTCCCCGTGGAAAGTCGGTTCGCATTATGAAAAAATAATGGCAAATAATGGGCATGGGAGTAATTTGATTTTCACGTTTTAAAGTTTCGTTTGCCCATTGGACCTTTTGGCTCCTAGATCTTGTGACTCTGAAGGAAAAATTTTTGAAAATGTATCACTGTGCGCCACTGGGGGACAACGGGAACAATTGTAAAAAGTTGTGGCGTTGTCCCCCAGTGGGGGAACATCAGCACAACTTTTTCGAGTAATCCCGTTGTCCCCCAGGGGAGATACTGGGGGACAATGGGAATAATCGGGTTCTAAGTGACCGCTTTCTAAGTGATCTGAGATATGGCGCACCGAAGGGAGGTAAATTATACGTTATCCTAGACTGTACTAGGTAGAGTGTTTGCAAGTTAGGCAATACAACTATACTAAAATACTAATATTATATTATAAATGCGAAGGTTTGTGAGTTTGTTTGTTAGACTTTCACGCTCAAACGACTGAATCGATTTCTATTTTTACTGGAATAACACATAAGCTACTCTTTATTCCAAAAAATATGAGATTTTCTGTGGGATAATACTTCAATTAAGTTAAAATGATGTAGCGCTCGTGGCGTAGCTTGACTAGGTGTTCTCGAACGACCACTAATGTCAAGCAACGGACGGACCGGTCAGTCTTCGGATGGGTGACCGTGAATGGCATTTCTTTCTGAGCGTTACCGTGGGTCGGATGACACGTTTAATTGTTGGTCCCAGTTGTTTGTTCTTTAAAAAAACAGCAATCGTCAAGCCAGGTCAGGTGTTTCGGCGGCTTAATAACTCTGACGATAGGGCTGGCGACTCGGTCTTTACGAACTTACTTACTTCAATGATGTTCTTAATTTTTACGAATCTATGCTATACTAATATAGGGTCATTATTTTATTCAATCCGGACGTTATTTCTCATTTTTTGCTACCTTACTTTAGTATTGAAACAAACTCTCCCTAAATTACTTTATCTTATTTTACGGCAGGTGAAAAAAAGCTACTACTAAATATGTACAGAATAAAAATCTATATAAATTAAAAGAAAACAGATTATTTACGACCTCATTCAATTTTAATTCACTGAATTTCTGATCTGTGACCATGAAGCTGATGCGTGTATTTTTATTTGGAACCCTAAGCGTATTTTTTAGTCACGCTTTTCACCAGTTTTTAACTGACTTTAAAAAAGGAGGTTATCAATTCGACCTGTATGTATGTCAAATTGTCAGAACTGCACAGTTTTTGTATATGTTAGTCTATACCAGCTTCTAAACATGTGTGCCAAATTTCATAAGTATATGTTTGTATGTCTGTATGCTTGTATGTTTGTCCACGTATTACGCAGAAACTAGAAGTCATATTGCAAAAAACATTTTACTGAATAAAGTATCTCTCAACTTAGGAGTCACTGTAAGTTTTATAAAAATCGGTTTAGTAGTTTTCAAGATATGTTTTTTTTTTTAGTTTTAAAATATGAGCGTTTCAACGACGCTATTAGAGATTGCAACCCGGTATGTTTCTCAACCCGGCCGGGCCCGGTATCATTCGTCGTCAACCCGCCGGGCCCAGCGGGCTCGGCCGGGTTGGCGGGTTAATGTGTTAGCGATGAAACCGTTAAAGTATTTTATGAAAATTTGCTATATAAGAATGGAAAAGGACAATGATTCAAGGTTACGAATTAATATTTATTTCAAACTAGCAAATCAACAATAATCAGTTTCACTCAGTCTCAAAATCTCTGATTTAATACAGAATTGATTACTTTTACTTATGGACGGAATAGTAACATTAGTATTTATTATTTTTTATAAGTTTAAGCAAGCCGGTCTCTTTACTCGTTATAGTGTCCATTTGAAACATAGTATTAGAATAAGAAACTAATAAAGCTTAATGCACTAAACTTGTCATAACAACTTAGATTACATAGATAGATAAACTTTGGTAGCTTTGGTATTTGGTAATATTTAGTATAAACAAAACATATTCTTATTGACGCGTCAGAATGGCAACGTGGCAGCTCGCAGCGGTTGTCATGCAAATTTTCTATGATTTCGCGCTCCCTCATCTGGCATACTTTAAAATGCAAAAATTAGGAGTTACAATAGAAGTGAAGTGTGTTTTAAAATTTAACGAACTTACCCAGTGCAGTTTTGTAAATACAATTTTTAGTTTCAAACAAAACGAGTAAATACTAGTAATTAAAAATAATTTAAAAAAATTGAACTGACTTCATAATAATCTAATTAAGTGAAAAGGGAGAAATAATACGAAAAAAATCAAAACTGAGCGTCTACCTAAGTAAACCAACTATATTTGAGGTCGGTGTCTCTAAAGAACTTAGTTGATGATAGTTTATGGCCTAACACCGACCTCAAATAGTAGATTGTTATACAAGGGGCTAAAAAGACCCATTGTAAAGAGGTAGATTTTTACTCCCGAGCTTAGCGAGGGAGTAAATAGAAACCGAGTTACAATGGGTTTTTAGCGCCGTGTGTTACACTCTACTTTTCCCTACGAGTGCGAGAAAATAAAATATCCAATACAATAATTCAAAGCTTATTTTATTAAAAATTAAACGTACAATTTGTACAATTCTGGATATTTAACGAGATGTTTGCAAAGAGAATGTAAATATATTCCAAAGAGATTATTCTACTTTTGAAGCTTATGAGGCCTATGACAGTTGGCGTAAAATAATTTAAGATTATTATATAGGAAGTTATTGTAATTCGACGATATAAATTAGATTTATACATAATTTGATGACAATTAATTAATTATATTCCTTAATTTCGATTTAATATATTCATATTCTTCTTCTTTTTTGTATTGGACCCGCATTAAAGCATTTGCCAGTGTCAAGTATAAGGATTTTTTCAAGTTTCTTGAATAAAACAAGTTGTAAATGTTCTAGTCACAATCTAAGTCATGTATACAGTCAATTTATAAGTCTAGTCCTGCTTCAGTAAAGTGGTGGCTACTTTACTAGAAGCTTTTATAGAGTTTTGCCAACAACGTAAAATCACACGTTTCACTGCTTTATTTCACTTGCCCACACTCACGCACTTGATCGAACACTTAATTAATAAAACACCACCAATTTTATCGCATTAATATTCAAAATAACACAAGTTTAGGAAAATAAAACAAAGCAACAACATGTTTCGATGACGTTCCCGCCAAAACTCTCTATATTCATATATGTCTATGACACTTTTGAATAAAAACTGTTTCGTGTATGTAGGCTCTTTGGTAACAGATAAAAATTAAAAAAAAAATCTTTTTCCCCTAGAGCTAAAAATGCTATTTTTTCCCCGCTTTACTACGCTACAATGAGAGCAAGAGGAGTGAAAAAATAGTTGGTGTACGTACCTGCTTAGGTAGACGCCCAGTTTTGATTATTTCGTGTTATTTCTCCCTTTTCAGTTAATTCGATTGTTTTGAAATCAGTTTAATTTTTTAAAATTACTTTTATTTATTGGGTACTTCAGCGTTTCGCACCGCAAGTGGTTCGAACCGCGGTACGAATCACCCAAGAGCTCTTTTTGAATAGGTCATTTCGCACCGCGGTGCGAATCGAACAATATAATTTTGGAATAGGTCGATTCGGACCGCAGTGAGGAATAAAACAGTTCTATTTTTGGGTGAGTGGGTTCGAGCAGAGAAGATTATGTAGTTTGATTACATACGTAATACCTTACAGTACAACCAGGCACAAAATAACAGGAAAAACAAAATAATTATCAATCGTACGAGTAGTAGAATTCACAATGACTCAAATCACGACTTAATCGATCATAATGTCGATTGAAATCTTATTTTTCTAAATAGCAATCTAACTATAAACACTATTAAACAGTTACGGTCACGGATCAAGATACTGATCTCGATTGCCATTTATCAAAATGATTAAAAAAATAAGCTCTTTCATGATATGAAACGTCATAAAATACATACTTATCAGCAATAAGTAGTAATTAATTTTACTTTTATCGATAAAATGTGCAGATTATCAAAAAATAGTTTTCGTGTTCTTTATTTGTATAAAATAGGCAAAATAGATATTTATCAATAACTTCGGATTATGACGTTTTTAAATTGTTCCAATGAATATTTTTAATGATTCAACATAATATCCTGTACATAATACCTATATTAAGTAAAGAAAAATCTTTTAAATTATAATGGGAAATTATTGTTTAAGGTAGAAACTCCTTGTTCATTCCATAAAAAAAAGAAATGAAAAATGACAAGTGAACGTTTGTTACAGTTGGTGTCATGTGATATAAACTTAAAATGGAATAAACATACGGCAGTGTTAAAATCTCTTTGGATCAGGAAAATAGGTCTTATTTGAATTACTATTACTCACTTATTTGTACTTATTTGGTATGTGAACGAAATAAGTGAAGTTACAAAATAAATGTTCTTGGATATAAAGCACATTTTGCTAAGTAAATTAGGTTCAAGTGTCATGCGAAGTCTCGGTGTGTTTTTGAAACTTGTCCTTTGCCGGATTTATTTAAATGGAATATGATTACAATTGACTACCAACTCGCCTAATGACTCGACAGTGTAGTCTAGGATGTAGCTCGTCGATCTAGAGAGCAGAGGTTTCCAAACTTATATTGTCTACTTTGAAAATAAATTATTTTTTTAGCGCCCCTAATTTTTTACCTATACTTAAAAACCACTATAACTTTAAATGAACCAGCCCATTGATACAGGATTGCACAAATCACGTTATTTAGCAAAAACTTGTTAAAACATCATTGCTCGCGGTCTACTACGAAAATTACCTATCTAGGAATACTAATAGGTACCTATTAATATGTGAAAGCGTGTTTGTTGCCTTTTTATTTATTTGTGTCAACTTTCATTTTGAAACGGGGCGACCGTTTGACATGATTTTTGGAATGGAAATATAATAGGAAGGACCGAAGAGTGATAGACTACTTTTTATCCAGAAAAACATCTCATTCCTAAGGGATAATCGAATCTCTCTCTATTCTATATGCACGGACGAATTCGCGGGAAAATCACTAGTATGAAATATTTTTAGTTTTTATTTCAATTAAAGAGGACAGAACTAGCTAAGTAAGTACCTTAATAAATAAAATTTATGTTGTGCAGTTTGAAATTGATGAATTAAAAAAAAAATAAGGACCTACCTACCAACCTAGATGAAATTACAAATAGCCCCCTCAGGCTCTACAACGCGCCCTCTTTTTTTCTGGGTCTCTTACCGCCCCCCTTTAGGCATGCAGCGCTCACAAAGGGGCGTTATCGCCCACTTTGGGAAAGACTGATCTAGAGGATATCTATATTCACTGTAGCCTTGAAAATTCCCAGATTGTGGTTCTCAGGCGACAGGGAAGGCGTTCCATGCCTGTACAGTACGCATGGAGTATGGATTTTTGGCATTGTAATGAGAAGTGAAAGGTGATAGTGTGCCAACTTTCTGCTTGTAGTCCTGTTCTATGGTGGATGATTATTGGAGATGGTAGAAATCGGTAGAATAAGGTCGTGAAGTTCTTACGCACACCGAAATGAATCTTAAATATGTAGAACCTACATATGTATAGATATACCACTTTACCGCGATGCTCAAGACTAAGTAGCTTGTTGTCTCATCTACATAAATTTACAAAAATATTCGTACATAAATACGAGCTTAGCGTAACTTTCATTTTATAAGTGACTTTTAAAAGTTTGCCGTCGAAAAACGTCTTGAAATTTTGTGAAATGACCGAGAAAAGTTAAAACGCATTACGGCTTTCTAGGGAGGTAGAAGATGGGTTTACAACTAAGTATTTTATAAGTTTACGAAAATTTTCTTCTGAAATCTACGTAGGGAACATATTACGTTATAGAGATAGAGATTTAAAAAACAAAATGCATTAGCTTATAAAAGGTACGGACCCTGGAGTCAGTGTCTTAGTTTAAGGCACAGCTTAATTATTCAAATAAAAAAAATATTACGTTACAATTTAATTTGTATATTTCATTAAAAAACAAGTGTCCATATTAAAAGCAAAACAAAACAAAAAAGGATATTTAAAAAAATTGCTGAACAAACATATTGCTACAAAAACAAACATACAGTAAAATTGGGAACCTTCTTCTTTTTGGAAAGAAACTATGTGAAACTATTTAACCGATTGCGCAAGAAGGAGCGTCAAGTTTTTCGGGTATAACTGTTGTGTGTATGTTTGTGTGTATGTTTTTATGTTACCTCATAAAGCCTTACTTGAAGACTCGTGAGCATTTCTAGCAAAATTCTAGTGATTTGTGGTCAAATACCTAACTTGACTATTTAATTGATATTATTATTAAGTACTATTTAAAAACTGAAATAACCGACTTCGAATTACGCAATTTAATTTTCTGATTTGGATGACATATTTTTCGAGTTATTTTGTTTTAAAAACAAAACTACTGAATTCTACAGGACCAATCTGAATGTAGATTGTTAATGTATTTTCAGATCGGTTGATAAATGACGGAGTTATGATGTAACAAACAGTCAAATAAAAAATAATCATAGTTTAAAAACCCTGAAAAAAACCGACTTCGAAATACGAAATACAATACAATACATACGCGACTTGCTGTTTACTTTTCTACAGCACGTGGATGATATTTTACCAGTTATTTTGTTATGAAACCCAAAGTATTGCATCAATTTTGATAAAATTTATATGGGACCACCTCTGAAGTATGATCTACGAAATAAAATAAAAAAACATCAAAATCAATGTACAATTTTCTGAGTAATCGGTGAACAAACATACAGACCGAATTGATTCCTTCTATTAGGAAGTCGGTTAAAAATACTACAGAATTGATTAATCCTTTTTTTAAGTCGACTGAGAATGAATGAAAAAAAATAAGGATATCAAATTTTTTGCAACATTCTAGTAACACAAGGAAAATGATATACTGACTCATATGGTATTATTCTATTCAATTTTGCACATATGAAAATTAAGCATGCAAAAGTTTTGTTATTTTCTTGGAAAAATAAGGACAAAATGAGTATTGTCTCAAACGCAAGTAGGTTAACTACTATGGGTTTCACAGAATTCATTCAGAATTGTTTCAAGAAGTATACACATACTTATGTAAGTACTTACATGTCATATTTACCCAATTAAGGCGAAACCAAAAGGATGGTTGTGATTTTCGAACATATATATAGTATGTTCATCCATTCGTGTATAACTTCTAAGCTCGAGGATTTTGTTCGTTTTTAGGGTTCCGTACCCAAAGGGTAAAACGGGACCCTATTACTAAGACTCCGCGGTCTGTCTGTCTGTCCGTCCGCCTGTCACCAGGCTGTATCTCATGAACCATGATAGTTAGACAGTTGAAATTTTCACAGATGATGTATTTCTGTTGCCGCTATAACAACAAATACAAAAAAAACAGAAAAGTCTTTCCATCGTGTGCAAAAGCTACTTTAGATTCTACGTTGAATAAGTACGTAGTTGGGTTTTAGTTTCTGAACCTATATTTAGATTGATAAACCATTAGCAACGCTTTCGTCATCACCTTTTTGATCTACGGTTTTTTCCTACTCGTATTATTCTTGGGGATCTACCTCACCGCACAAAGAGAGGTGACGTTCTGAATCGTGCCATCCATGCTAATAAGCCATTGCCTTACCTCGGGGGAATATCTCGGCCACGTTTTCCTTTACTTTGTTTATTGTTATGCTGCATACGTTGTGGTAGGTTGTTTGTGAAATCCAGAAAATCTTAACTTACGTACATTCAGACTAGCCTTGTGGCTCAGTTGGTAGTATGTCTACTTGCTGAACTGTAGGACGTGGGTTCGATCCCAGGGCAAACATTTGTGTGATGAGCATGGATGTTTGTTCTGTGTCTAGGTGTTTCTATGTATCGTATGTATATATTTACCAAAAAAAAGTATAATGTATTCTATCAGCCATCTAGTTCCATAGTACAAGCTTTGCTTAGTTTGGACTAGATGGTGTTGTGTGAAATGTCCACAAATATTTATCTATTTATACATGACATGTACTTCCTACCTAAGTACAAACAAAAGACATAGCAGTTGCAAAATAACGCTGGAATGGGAAATATATAAATAATTTTTGGCTTATTTTGGAAAAGACTATGTTAGAGCAAAGTGAAGTACGTGTGATTTGAATCATTTATTTTTTACAAGTTCCGCCCAATGAGATTTTATCTGTAGAGAGGTTGTACTCATTGAATATGAAGTAGAGCAAATCTCATTTCTCGATTCGAGGATAAGACACATCCATGTAGACGATTGAAATGATTAGCAAGTTGAGGTGGCAGTGGGCAGGCCCCATCACCCTGATGGCCGATGGGGCCGAAAAGTTCTCCAGTGGAGACCACGCACCGGCAAGCACAGCGTACGAAGGTTACTTAGAGAAATTATTATTATTATCAGTCTGATATGTCCCACTGCTGGGCAAAGGCCTACCTATCCTCCTTCCACTCTTCACGGTCTTTAGCTTTTTGTGTCCAGTTGTTGTAAAAGGAGTCCAGTTCGTCTCGCCATCTGCGCCTGGGCCTACCGAGTGGTCTGACGACCTGCGGAACCCAATTTGTGGTGATCTTGGCCCACATGTCGTCGTGCATGCGACATACATGTCCAGCCCAGTTCCACTTCAGTTCGGCGGCTTTTTGACCAACGTCAGCGATCTGAGTTTTGGAGCGCAGCACGCTATTTCTAATGCGGTCTGAAAGCTTGACTCCTAAAATGCTGCGCTCCATGGCTCGCTAGCATACCCCTAGAGCAGACTTTTGATGTTTTGTCCAAGACCAGGTTTGAGCACCGTAGGTGAGGATGGGGAGAATGCACACGTCCATGAGTTTTTTTTTAGGGTGTGAGGAAGGTTACCCTTCATAAGGTCTTTCATGGACCAATAGCTTCTCCAGGCACTTTCGGTGCGTCTTGCAACTTCTTCTTGTCGTGCCTGAAAAGATACCAATTGGCCCAAGTAAGTATACTCATGGACGTATTCAATCTCCACACCATCGATTTCCAACCTACGTTTCGTACTATTTGTCATTGCCTTGGTCTTTGACATGTTCATCTTCATAGAGAAATTACATGGCGCCTTTTTCTCACAAGTCGACGGTGAGTCAACCAAGCATCCGTATGCTAGGCGCTTTGTTGTGAAAGTTTTTATTTATTTTCAATCATGTACTTATTATGATTTTGGCGCTCCCTGAAACTGCAGCCCGAGGCGGGTGCGCCAGTTTGCCTCTATGTAGGTATGTATGTCTTAACAAACAAAAAAGAATCATCAAAATTATTTTAATAAGTATAGATATTTTTAGTTTTCTAAAAGTATACTTATAGATACTTCTTAGTTTTCTAAAAGTATACTTGTATATATAAGTTAGGATTATTATGAAATTGTGACAAATGTATTTCAAAACACCGGTACTTATATCATGTTTTTGTAGTCATAAATCTTATTTTTAACCGACTTTCAAAATGCAGGAGGTTCTCAATTCGAATGATAGAGTGAATAGATATCTTCTAGATCGACGAGCTCCATCCTCGGCCACACCGTCGCTTAACATCAGGCGAGTTGGTGGTCAATCGTAGATCTATAGTGTATAAAAAAAAAAAGTATATTTTTTCTGTTTGTTACGAGATTACTCCACGCCAATTATAGTTTTTTTTTGTTTGGTAGGTAATACCTCAGAGGTGGTCCCGTATAAATTTTATCAAAATCAGTCTAGCCCTTTAAATTTATAACAAAGTAACTGAAAAAAAATCATTTAAGTAAACGAATTGCGTATTGTCAACTGGTCGAGGCAACACGTGATCAAAATGTTGGTCTCTATTTGGCTCAAAGGTTATGCATTGCCGTGGCATTCAACGTGGCAATGCTGGCAGCATTTTGGGTACGTTGCCTACTGGTAGCGGTCTCTTAGATTAAGTTTGTAAATATTATTATTATATAGTAAAAAAAAAAATGTAGGAAATTGACATATACATAGTATTGCGTATTCAATTTCTTAAGGATTCGCTTAACGCGCGCAGCTATCTCTCTCGCGCATCACAACCTTTTGAAACATATAAAATTATTGAATAGGGATATTAGAAAAGTGAGAGCTAAATTTGTTTATTAGACAGGAGAAATATTTAAAAACAAGGTTTTCTTCGATATCTTTTATATTGGCTGAGGAATAAGAAAATATACATGTTTTTTTCTAATTCCGTCGCCAGTAGAAATGATATCTGATTAAAACTTTTTTTTTAATGTTTCTCCTCTATAAATAAACAAATTTAGCTCTAACTTTTGTAATATCCCTACTCGATGATTTTATATGTTTAAAAATGTTTTGATGCGCGAGAGAGATAGCTGCGCGCTTTAATCTCGACCTTAAACTATTATTTAAATTTATACACGGGTCTAAGCCCGGACCATTGAAAGGCATCAGTGGGGCCGGAACCAACACTGAGAGGCCCTTTTACAAATGTATAATAAAAAATACAGTTTGGGTATATGGATGGAATATGAATGGATTATTGTACAATATGGAGTTTGACAGATCTTGGCTATTGTGATGGAATGTTAGTGACTTTAAAACTAGGCTATAGGCTGATGTTTTCACACAGCAGGTAAGATGAAGTACCTCTGTGTGAGAGCACCAGGATGAGAAAACGGCACCTGCCAAACTATTATTATTATTACTGGACTATACGAACCGGCAACTAAACTAGACAAACCTTAGGATGATTCGTGTATTCCGGAAAGCGAAATTCCATGTCTGCTAATATTTGGCAATCATTTATACAACAAAAAAAAACAGTAAATTAGTAGCTAATTAGTAGTAAATCAGTAAATAAATCTGAGGCGAAGATTGATGTCAATAATTATTATTATTGGTATTAAACACCGATCAACTTTACTGTGAAGTGGCTGAGGGCGCTAGCACCGCATTCTTAAGACAAAGCTGACATCGGTCTGAAGAAAATGAGTTAGTTTCAGCTTTAGGCCGCCTTGTAGGTAGATTGGTAGGACTGTTTATTGATATGATAGCTATTTATAAGTAATGCATATTGGAATTGATCATCAGTCTAAGAATTCGAGTCCATTTCCGGAAAAAATATATCATTATCTCTAGATTCATTATAAGTATCTCTAAATCAGTCTGGCTTTAAATATTCGGAAATGGATTCAGGCTACTTAATTTATCAAATACAAGTAATCGTTTAAAAAACTAAAAACCCAACTTCAAAATACGTAATTCATTTACTTGGATGACATACTATTTTCCCAGTTATTTTGTTAAAACCGATTTTGATAAAATTTCTACTTGACCACCTGGGAAGTATACCCTTTCACACAAACAAATAGTTTTTTAAATCGGTCCAGGTGTCTCCGAGTAATCGGGGAACATACATAAAAAATATTCCGTCGAATTGAAAAACTTTTTAACCGATTTCTAGAAAGGAGGCTTTTGAAAGTCGGTTAAAAACCTAAAAACTAAGGACAAAAGGTTGATGTTAGAATGAACAGAATAAACGGGATCTCTTTGGGTACAAACATCTACTAGATACTTACTTAAACCTTCGATGTGAATGAATTATTAGAGACATCGAAATTATTAATTTTTTGAGATTTCGATTAATGATATGAAGCACATTTTGATGAGTTAGAATTAGAACTGTTCATGTTGCATGAAAGTACGGAAGCCTCAGTGTGCGAGTGAAACTTGTGCTTTGCCGAATATATTATACATGAAATAGATCCACGATGGACCACCAACTAAAACCTGTCTTAGCTTGTGCTAATAAAGCTCTTTCTTATGACAGACCCCACATGATACGGTTAACTCATTTAAAAAATTTGGACCCTCATTTCTTTCATAAAGACACTTTTTTTGTGGTTGAATTAAAATAATAGATAATAATAATAATATATTGCTTTATTGTATCTACACCTTATAAATAAACTTAAAAATAAACAATAATATAATTAGCTGTAGTACAAGGGGCAAGGGGGGGGGGGGGGGTAGGGGGGGGGGGGTAGGGGGGGGGGGTAGTAAAAATTTCGATTTTTCGTTTTTTTCCCTGTATGTGTACTCTAACACAATGCTTCTTGCCAATTTTCTTAGTTCTAGGTCAACGGGAAGTAGCCCATAGGTTTTGATTCCTTTGTGAGTGTCAGAATGTGCGTTTTTTACGACATATTCGGCTGTAACTTTTTTTTTACGAAAACTGAGAAATTTGATTTTCTCTCTGCAGCAAGAGACTATGGATCTGCATAGGTGTAGTAATGTAGTTTTAATTTCAACACAATACCTTCACGCGTTCCCGAGATACAGGTCTTGACACCAGGACGGACGGACAGACAGACAGACGGATAACGGTTCCGTTTTTTCCTTTTGAGGCACGGAACCCTAAAAATGAATTTATTTTTCATTCCTTAGGTATTGATAGGTATTCTTATTATTTCTTACAGCTACTCTACCAGTAATGACTATAAAGATAAAGATAATTTATTTGCATAATGCTGTAGGTAGTAAAATAGGTGCTCCATAAAGTATTTTTTTGATAGTTATATAATAATCAAAATTAATATACGAAATTCAGTATATACTAGTATAAAAATTTAAGATTAGATATTCCAAAAATAATCCTTAAGTATTACGAACTACACTCGAAGTGGTCACGTAGGCAATAAACTTTATCTGTTTAGGGAACTTATACATGGCGTATAATTACGTAAGTGATAAAATTAAATATGTCTTAGTAATGTCGTTGAACATTTCTTCATATTAATTAACTAGCCTGGAATCGAGTCAAGTGCGGTTCCTAATCTAGTCTAATGGAGGTACGGTGGGAAGCCAAAAGTCTCCTCATCAAGGTCGTAGCCAGGATTTCATTTCGTTCAGCAATGGAGATGGGGCATAGCACAGCAAGCTTTTTCATAGAACGGGGGGGAGTCTGCGGCTTTTTACTTTTTATCAATTTTCAGTAAGTAATATGCTGTACAACGGGCTCCTAGCAATCGTAATGTCCCAGAGGAACACCAAAATTTGGGGCTCAACCTCCCCCCCCCCCCTGCCTACGGTCTTGCTCCTCATCACTGTGACCCTTGCATTATCGGTCTGGGGTAATCGATACTAGAAGTCTATTATCGATACGCTTTTTGTGTAGTAGTTTAGTTAGTTGAGTTTGTATATTGTTTTGTTGTAGTTAATAAAGGCATTTGCCACAATAAAAAAGGAAAATAATTTTAATTAGGCTAATCAATGCTTCAAGTGCGCTGCAACTAAAGCGCACTTTAAACCTTGATTAGGTATTTTTTTCTGAATAAGACTGTAAAAATGTTTCAGTGATATCTGTGCAAAATTTTGTTTTAATCCGTTAAGCCCACAGAACAGAAAAAAAAGTAAAAAATAAATATTGTTTGACATTCCACATAACACCATCTAGCCCAAACTAAGCAAAGCTTGTGCTATGTAACTAGATGGCTGATACGAATACATATGTGTATTTTTTTTGTTGTAAATACATACTTATGTTCAATGAATATATAAAAATATAAAATGTCTGAATGAAGTTATAAAAATATCTACTAAACTAGAAAACAACATAACAAAATATATTCGACAAAAATTTCAATTTGATCCAAGTTAAATTCATACATAAAAATCGTTTTTGCGTTAACGCAAGTCCTATTATATTTAAAAAAATGTGATGCGCGAGTGAGACGGATGATGTTCGAATTACGGACTTATAATGCAATATTCAGGATGTCAAATTGTTCAGTTACGGTAGAATACAGGTGAATACAGGTAATGGTTAGAAGTGCACGTGACCGCAGCTAATCTACTTGTAATCAACACATTACTTTTGTATTGGCAAATAAAATATAGTAGAATATTCCAAATGGCGAAAGAGGTGAATTGGGACAATGAGGCGTTTTCAGAAAGAAAGAAAAAATTACATAAATTGAACGATAGATGGCGTCTATCAATAAGAAATACATTTTTCTTTTATTTTTGTATTTATCGTTTGTCTCGCTAAAACTCGTGAACAGCTGGGCCGATTTAGCTGATTTTGGTTTTGAAATGTTTGTCGTAGTCCAGGGAAGGTTTAAGCGTTGAGAAAATATCGGGTTCACTTATTGACAGGTGATACGAAGTACGCCGGGTCATCTAGTCACTGATAATTATAGTGTGACATTTCCATGGAGATGGGTATTCTCTTTAGATCGATTACACTTGCAATTGACTGGCCTTGTGGCTCAGTTGGTAGTGTGTTTACGTCTACCTGCTGAACTGATAGGTCGTGGGTTCAATCCCCACCCAGGGCAAACATTTGTGTGATGAGCATGGATGTTTGTTCTGTGTCTGGGTGTTTCTATGTATCATATGTATATATTTACAAAAAAAAGTATATATGTATTCTATCAGCCATCTAGTTCCATAGTACAAGCTTTGCTTAGTTTGGGCTAGATGGTGTTGTGTGAAATGTCCACAAATATTTTTTATTTTTTATTTTAATTTGACAGATATTTTTCTGCGACCACGATGCCATCTAGTACGTTATTTGAAAAAAAAAAAATTTCTTCTGAAAACGCCTCATTGTTTTCAATATTATCAAGCACAAGTTCGGTCGTGCATGTAGTATTGATCCCATATTTAGGATGGATCAGCTAAGTACCAACTTGGTGCGTTGGAATCAGTTGAGAACCGTAAATTAATATAAGAGTAGGCATTTAGGGCCTATGCAAGGCTTACTTTATACACTTTATTGCTGCATAGGAACGGCCACTTTTCGATTACACGTACCTACTTGTAATTCGCATAACGACTTAACAAAAAAGTACAATACGCGATTCGCGTCAATAAATGAATAATCACTTTGTTTTTTAATTAAGTAGCGTTGATAATGTTATCAATTTATCAATAAATCATTTTTCGTTATTCAATAACAATTTCCGTGATTTCGTTGTCGTTATGAAATCGTTAGATTGATTTTGAATTAGTAACGAAACGATAAACGACCAAGTACTATTAGCGACTATCGTAAGATGGGCTGGTAGACTTCTAGTTCATTTTTTAGGGTTCCGTACCTAATAGGAAAAAACGGAACCCTTATAGGATCACTTTGTTGTCCGTCTGTCCGTCTGTCCGTCCGTCCGGGTGTCAAGACCTTTATCTCGGGAACGCGTGAAGTTATAGAGTTGAAATTAAAACCATATACGCAGATCCATAGTATCTTGCTGCAGAAAGAAAAATAAAATTTCTCAGTTTTCGTAAAAAAAAGTTACAGCCGAATATGTCGTAAAAACGCACATTTCGACACTTACAGAGGAATCAAAACCTATGGGGTACTTCCCGTTGACCTAGAACTCTGAAATTTGGCAAGAAGCATTGTATTAGAGTACACATATAAGAAAAAATCCAAAAACTGGACATTTTTAATTTAATCACAAAAAAATAGTGTCTCTATGCAAGGAATGAGGGCCCAAATTTTAAAGTGAATTAACCGTATCATGTGGGGTATCAGAAAGAGCCTCATTAGCTTAAGCTAAAACAGGTTTTTAACACATTCTTCGCCCCCTGCAGACCCTTCACTTCAGCTGGGAACCAAAACTTTTAGGCGAATTTTGATTAAGTACGGAGTGGCCGCGCAAAGCAACATTAACTGCCTCAAACGCCGGCCGGCGGCTTACTGACTTCTACAAAATGAACGGGACGCTCGCTCAGATCCGAGTGGGAGGCACCGCTACTATAGACCCGCCCTACTCGGATCCGAGTGGTGAGCAAGGAATGTGATAAATATTTTTACGATGTATATTTTAGGAATATATATAAAAAAAAAAAACACCTTATATTTAGTTTGTACGGAACCCTCGGTGAGTGAGTCTGACTCGCACTTGTCCGGTTTTTATTTACGTGACAACGTCTAATAAATCGATGAACGCCGGTTGCATGCATGAAAAAGTATGACTCATTGTCCCGTTACGTTACGCTACTTGTCCCGTTACAACCGCGTGCGGTGGCTGAGGAAGCGGGCGGGTGTGCGCCGCGCCCGTCGCTTCAATTATCACAAATTTAAAGTAATATTTCAATTATCATTCCTCGGAGCTCACGCGCGGACGTATGTTGTCACGTTAAACTATCGTCCGTAAACCGACTTTACAGACAACCAATTTTTTTATCAGCCCTGTTTGTACAAACTGACCCACTGTGTTGGGTGCGAGCCATCTTCTCATTGTGAGAAGGGTAAGGCCATAGTCTACCACGCTGGCCAAGTGCGGGTTGGCAGACTTCACACATCTTCAAGATCATTGAGAACTCTCAGACATGTAGGTTTCTTCACGATGTTTTCCTTCACCGTTTTTTGAAGTTGGCAGCAATCAGCAATACACACATAACTTCGAAAAGACAGAGGTGCGTGCTGCGGGATTCGAACCCAGGACCTGCGGATCGCAAGTCAAACGGTCAACCAACTAGGCTGCCGGAAACTTCTTTATTACTAAACTTCTTCAGTACTAGTTCATTAGTTGGATGATATCGACAGGCCAGTAGGAATACCGTGGATCAGACAGGCTGATGTTTCAGGCATTGAGACCGTCTTCTTGCGATCTGCAGGTCCTGGGTTCAAACCCCGTCGCCACCGCTTTTTGAAGTTATGTGCGTATTATTTTACATCGTTAGAAAAGGTTAGCACAATAATTATTATATATAGGTACTTAATTACCCCTTCACTTCGTTTTAATACATCACCCCAAATTATACAATTTTTAATTTATCTTAAATCAAATTTGAAAACGGCGTGATGAGTACTCCTAAATCTTTTTGGAAATAATTCAAATCACGTAAAAATAAAAGTGGATAAGACCGTGTCATAACACGCCTATGGTAGGGTTCTGTAGCCAGTGCTGTAATTTAAAAGAAAACCACTCGGTGAGTATCTTTGAAAAAAGGTAGATTTCCTATTAGGTACTGAAAGAATTTAAGTATTTTACAATTTATCGCTATATCTCGAAAAGTTGTAATCACAAAGTAAGTATTTATAATAATTTTACTTGAAAGTTTTGGATTGGTGTATTACTATGGTAATCATGAATTATTAGGTCTAATAGTTTAGATATGAAGGCGGGAGATAATTTTTTTTAGACTTCTTATAATCTCGCTAAGATTATTCGATTAAAAATTTTGATAGCGACCTAATGTTTAAAAATTATTTCAGATAAGTTTATTAATCATGATATGTATATTATTTTGTATTTTATTTTGATTATTATTTGACTAGATTTTATTATTCTTTTGTATGTTAAATTAGCTATTGTTTATTTTTGATGTTAAATTATTTTGTGTTTAACTGAATTACTGTACTTTGACATGTATCTTCTTAGATATAAATATATAAACTATGAACTATGGTCACGTTTTCGGTTAGTGAATGATTTAAAGGAGACGGTCAATGATGTAATTATACGTAGATAGGTTATACCCGGCTCTACGTGGCAAGCCTCAAGTAAGGTAATTACCCGACTAGTCTTCAGTCGCCACACGTCGGGCAACGCTGTTAGACGTGTGTCGTGATTTCTGAAAAGTGACAATGCCATCCTGTGTGACTGGAAAGTGCAACACCAAGATATATAAGGCCAAGATGGTCTTAGGATATGGTCTTATCTTCGAAAGTGCTGAGAACTGAGATTTGCCATGCATTTACTTCATTTCAATGAGTATAACCTCTCTATAGATAAAATCTCATTGGAGACGGCTCATTTCCGCCCCAGATGGTTTAATGTGTCACAAATAACACAATATGTATAAAATAACTTGTAAATAAATAATGCAAACAGTATTTTACGATACTACATTAACAGCGGAGATTGCAAAATAATAAAGTTAATAAATACTTTAATAATCAATTAAAATTACATTATCGAAATTGTATTTTGAAGTCGATTGTTTCAGTTTTTAAACTACACAGTATTATTTAACAAGTCTCGTTTTCTGGAAAACGATTACTGTTGGTTGGTGCCTGTTTGTACAGATGGGTCCGATTCATCTTCAACTGCAGTGAGTCAGTAAGCCTTTTTTAAAAGGTATTCATTTAAAAACGGTTTATTTATGTTTAAGGGAAAGAAAGGAAAGTGTTAATATAGTGACTAAGCTAATAAATAAATCCGGCAAAGTACCAGTTTAACTCGCACACCGAGGCTTCCGTACTCCTATGCATGGCACAATACATGAACATGAACACTGACACCAGGGCTAATTCCTCAACAAACTGTGCTTTTTATCTAAGAATATTTGTAACTTCACATATTTTCAACAGCAGAAATAACCTGAAAAAGGCGTTCACATAGAATATCAAGTTCAAATAAATAAGTGTTAAGTTAACGGCTAAGTATATTTTTTTGTTAATCTTCATTAGGGGGGTTGCCATTACTCGCCACGCTTCGCATGCGGGTTGGCGAGCGCAGTAGATATTGTTTTCCGCAGAGGATGCAGCTGCCCATCTCTGGCAGTATTTCCCTTAGCCGGTTCTTACGGCACCCACGGGAAGAGAGGGGGAGGTACTATTCTAAGGCGGTACCCCACGGCGTTATTATATAGTATAACGGCTAAGTATATATATTATATTCAAGGTCCTTTCCTGCGGCGTCGAAGTACGATGCACGCGTGGTTAAAAAGCTTGTTGTTTCATCCAAAGTCATGAAAAAAAAAACGTGGAAAAGGAAGAAGTGGAAAGAAGTTCTTTTGTTTAGAAAAGAAGATCTGCAAAAAAAAAAGACAGCGTCAGAACCTTTCGGTCTGCTCTCACCAATTTTCGATAGTCAGTATCTATAGAGTAAAACACGTCTTTTTACGTATTTAAGTACCAGCTTGGTACTAATTACATAATAAGAATACTATACAGTCCTCTTTGCTGGACTGAGAGAAGAAGAAAAACATAGAATATAACTATTCTTCCCGGGCATACTGTAAAAGTCAGTTATGGGACTTGAGGGAAAACTGTAATTGCAAGGCAATATAACATCTTTCCCTCTATTCCCCTCAAAGGCTCTAATACCCCCCCCCCCCCCCCCCCCCGATCCTCTCGTCGCGCTCGTAGCTCGTCGATCTAGAAGATACCTTTTACAATAAAATTAAATTTAACTAATTAAATAAACATAAAATCAAAATTTGTAAGTAAACTGTGTATATAAAAAAAAAAAAAGTTTGTAATCAGGTGTTTGTTTGTGTGTGTTTTGATGTGTGTTTTTGTTTAAGAAATAGGTATAACAAGATCCATGTGGTTTGTTTTGTTTTAGAAATAGGTATAATAAGTGGTTTGTCTTGCAATTCTAATTTATTTATTTTTTAAATTACATATTGAATACTGTGAACATCAATTTATATTAAAGTACTTTTCCATTCAAACACAATAATTATCGAAGACACTGAAAAACACAATAGCAATATAAATCATAAAAAAAACAATAAACTTTATAATCTATCACTATTTCCATATTTTTACCAAACAGGTTTGACTAACTGGTCGTCCAGACGCATTTGCGCAACAATTGAAAAAAAAAAGTTTGCGTTAAAAAAGTTCACACGCTTATTGTTAGGATCGTTGAACTGTGGAACCGGTCCTTTCGGTAAAGCCCGACGTGGTTTATCTTTGTATTCTTATCATTTATCACTGATTGAACTGTCCACTAGATATTAAGGCGTTATTAAAGGTGTAGAGTTGCAGGCGGCCGGCAGTCACCACGCGTAGGCGCTACTCGAAGCACGTCGCATCGTCGCAAAATTGTGCGAACGATGTAAAAATTATTTCGAAAACATTTTTACACGGGAATGTAAATAAAAAAATATCTGTGTAAATATTGTTGTAAATATTTTTTAAGTGATCTAAGTGTGTGTAGATATTTTTTTTTTACATAAAAATTCTGTGATATTAGAGTTAAGGACCAGCTGAGAAAAAAAACAAGTGAGTACCATATTTTTATTTTTATTTTAAGCTTTGCTTTTTTTGAGTGCATGTTTAAATTTAAATGTATGAATAATTTAGAAAAAGGAATACACATCCGTTCCGTATTTATTGAATAGCGCGGGCAGGTAAAGCCCAATGACAATAGTTTTAAAATGTTTGCGACCTCCTTACAAGTAAAAAAATAAACGAATGAGTCGAACCTTGTGATAAAATATTGCGATTAAAGAACCTTCAAAACATTATTTCGTTTACCCTAATAAATTTTATTAAGATCTTTCACAAAAAAAAAAACAATATAATCGAAGAACTTCGAGTCTCAATAAAGTTTTTTACAAATATGTTTGTATGATGTTTAAATTCATAAATAATAACGTAAAATTATTTGTTTACTGTTTTTTAAATGTAGAAATAGGTTTGCGCTTGACCGTCAACTCAGCTGATGTAAAGCGACGTTGCGGTCTATGATGGAGAGCGTTTACCTAGAAGAAACCAATTCACTCGCGATTTAAGGACACCCAGATTAAATGTATCGGTTATTACTAAAATAATATTCGTTATTTTTAACCAATTATAATGTAATCCCTTTAACTCTGGATAACTTTAACCCTTTTCCTGGTCATAATAAATATTTATTAAATTTCCTAGACGTTTTATATAATGACGAATTTTAACTTAGTGACATGGTGAACGGTAGACTATTAGTAACATTGGAAATAGAGGTGTATTTGATAACAAAATGGGCTAATTACAGAAAAATGTGGTTTATTATTGAGATAGAAAAAAGGTACCCAAAATAGCTTGTATTACAAGTTATACAAGTTACTAAATGAAATAAAAAAATTCCTCGTTCAAATGTTTATGGATAATTAATGTCTCTGCAAACGATTAGGTTTAAACTATTAGTTTTACATGTTTTTATTTTGTAAACGGAGCATTATTTCAGTAGGTACAATTTGGTTTTGCAGAATTTCACTAAGCTACTTTAGACATTAAAAAAATAGTTAGTTAAATAACTTGTTATATAATTTATTTGTTTATTGCAGAACTAAGCAACTTTAGACATAAAAAATAGTTAACAATTAGTTAATAGTTAGGTTATTTGTTTAGTTAAATAACATAGTTTCAAAAACTGAAATGACAGACTTCAAAATGCGCAATTTCATTTTAAAAAACAAACTACTGAACTGATTTTGATGAAATTTTTAGTGGACCAATCTTAAAAAAAAAAAAAAACTAATAGATTTATAAATGGCGTAGTTATGCAGTGACAAACATAAAAAACATAAAGTTAACCTTTATCGATTGATCTGATATATAATAAAACTACTTCAACTATGGCATCAATTTCGAAATCGAGAAAAACTTGTTGGTACGTAACTATAAAAAAATATTATCTTAAGATCATGATTGGAACAGATTTTGTTTGACAAATACAATTACCCCTCGTACTACGTCCGTTATTCATCGAAACATACATTTATTTTATTTATTACACTTGCATGCTTATAGGTATATAACGCGCACCGTAATTTTTCATAGTACTGAACCAAACCTACATATATAATTCCCTCGTTTGACCATTCTTTTTTTAAACTCCAATATTATTATACCGTTGGGTATCACAGTATTAATTCGTTCCATTCACAAGTGAACGACATCGCCCAAAATAGAACAAAAGGGTTTTTGTTTTATTCAAGTATTGAAATGTTCGTTGCTCTTAGCTTAAATATTTTAGGTGCCAAAAACGTGACCATATTCACTAAATATATAAATTGAGAAGAAACATTTCGGAATGACATTTTGATGCTTTTAAAAAAAAAAATGTTACGGTTTAGACACAACATAATTTGTTATTTTCTTTGTTTACTTTACATTTACATTTGAAAGAAAATATGCTAAGTATACCAAGAAAATAGGTTTGAAAACTACACTTCGACTGCTTAGATACGCTGTGCAGTGCTTTTCTTAATTTCCCTAAAATTGTATTTATTTTTTTCCTACGTTTCAAGCATAAAGCGGAACGTCTCGATACCAGGGGTCGGTTACTGGAGTCAATTTCATCTTAAGTGTAGACGTAAGATAATCATTTCAATTAACAAAGAACTATAGAAACCTTTAGACCTCTAAAAATTTAGGGTTCTAAGTGTGTCAACATAATATCTATGTCGTATATTCTGACATTTGTAAATAAATCAAAACCTAAGTTCTAGAATCATATAATTTAATAAGTAAACTTACATTTCATAGAAAAGTAAAGAAAAAATGTGGAAATTAATGTTTTTTTAAATATATTTTTCTATTATAAATATATATTAGATAGATCTACGATTTATTTATTAATTGGGTGCCAACATGTTATACATTCTTACATTGTTAAAAGTAACACATGAACATAAGTCAAAGAGCTAAATGCTAACATAATTATAGGCACCGGCAACATGCAATTAGGAAACAAGCGGTCAGAAAATTAACTAAATAGATTTATGTCAAAACGAATTACATAACTTAAATTTATGTATACTAGAATACATAATTTTTCTATTAAAAAACCGACTTCAAACGCAACTTACTAAATCCATCACGATTGTAAACTTTTTAAAGAGACCTCTCTTCACCCGCTCTTTTTTTATTTTGTCATGAATGCAATGACAAATGTCATTGAATGTCAAATGCTCGTGTTCGAAGATTAGAAAATGTGCAGATGTTTATACGATAATCCTTAATATTTGACAATCTTGCAAAGAAAAACTCTGCGATTCTATAATCTGACGCACTTACTCAGGAATACAATGAAAATATTTTAATATTTAGAGATTATACAAAATAATTATGGCACCAACCTGAGAGCTGAAACACAAAAACAAAAATTGCTTCTCGAATGACGGAGTAATTCGTGTACAATACATAAAAAAAATATATACGGCACGAATTGAAATCCTCCTCCTTTTTCGAAGTCGGTTAAAAAGTGTGAATAATCAATAATTACGTCAAAGTGAATAGTACATATCAGTTCAATGATTGATATCGATGTTATGAATCACCAACCACCACCAACTCCCCTGATATACTGATAGTCTAGTAAAAATAAATCCGTTTGTATGGAGCAGATCACAGTATTTGCAACTGGGGGGATTCTTTGAAATTATGATAGGAAAATAACTAAAAATCATGGATCAACAATAATCCCCGATTTATAGACTAGCTGCGTGCTGCGGCTTAACTCGCATAGTTATGAAAAACAGTGATGATTATGATGATGATAAGTAGCTTATGTCCGTCTCCAGGTCCAAAGCTATCTCTATACAAATTTTCATAACGATCGGTTCAGCCGTTTGAGCGTGTAAAGGTAACAAAATTAGCTTTTATAATATCATTATGATATTGTCAAATGTATTTCAAAACACCAGTACATTCATTTAAATAACAATATACTTAGTTGTCTTTTATGTTGTCACAAATCTTATTTTTACTAGACTATGATAGTTTTGAACAAGTACACATAATAAACTGTTTTTCGGGCTATAATCTTTGAGACTTACATTCGACGAACTCTTCTTCTTCTAACCCTGTTCCTACTTATGTGGGGTCGGTACAGTATGTAATACGTTTCCTCCATCTCTGTCATTCGTCATATCTGGACTCACTCTCTTTTTCCCTATGTCATCATTCACACAATTCATCCATACTTTCTTCGGTCGACCTCTACCACAACGACGAACTATCTACATATAATTTTGTATGGAACCTTCGTTGCGTGAGTCAGTCTTCCATTTTTCCGGTTTTACGCTTCCTTTTAACCGCTAATTTTGTGGTCGACGATAGAGCACGCTTGCCATTTATTTCCAGGCAATTTATTCACGATTTAGAGACAGATTATGTCTATCGGGCAGACGTAGTCACGCCTTCCAAATTTAAATATTTACGCCAAGAGCGAACATTGTTCATGACTAGTTAAGACAGAAAAACATCGTCATTTTATTAAAAATCAGTTACTCTTCCAAAAATAGCCTAATCTCCGTCGACTGTATAGTTTTTGCGCAGAACAAAAAATAATAGACAATAATACAAATAATACAAAGCTATAAACAATTCGAAGGGATCATTCTAGAGCAATTGGTATTTTCTTTGTCTCTATCACTCTCATGGCTAATTCAACAAGAACTACCTCTACTCAACTTCAATATCTATTGTTTGAGACAGTTTGAGAATAGGCATTTTCTAGAATCTTCCTTAAGGTGTTTCGATTTCCATACAATTATTTTATCAGTTATGGTCAATGGCGATAATAACACATGGACACAAAGTATAAAACGAAATTCACGAAAGTGTCTTGAGTTGACCATTATACACCAATGACGAATTTAAGGCTTTTGATTCAAACTCATATGTAGCTGCGCTTAAGCCTACTCTAAGGCTAATTTATATTGAGAAATTTTGAAACATCCATTTAACCGATTCGAATTATTTTGAAATTCTAAATTATTTGTGATTTGACTGGCTTTGTGGCTCAGTTGGTAGTGTGTTTACGTCTACCTGCTGAACTGAAAGGTCGTGGGTTCAATCCCCACCCAGGGCAAACATTTGTGTGATGAGCATGGATGTTTGTTCTGTGTCTGGGTGTTTCTATGTATGTATTTACAACAAAAAAAAAGTATATATGTATTCTATCAGCCATCTAGTTCCATAGCACAAGCTTTGCTTAGTTTGGGCTAGATGGTGTTGTGTGAAATGTCCACAAATATTTATTATTATTTATTTTTATTTTAATCGCGTGAGTCGAAAGGTTGCCGATTTAGATCGCATTGAGTTCGGGTGCGCTGCGCTGACGCGTAATCCTTGTCGAAATAATATCGTTGGTTATGGTCGAAAAGAGTTTTTACCCGAGTTTTAGTTTTTAAGGAGCGTTATGTTTTTAGAGTATATGTATGTTTGTATGTATGTCTATATGTTTCTATATGACAGTCTACAGCCTAAGCGGCTTGACCGATTTTGATGGGCGCGGTGTCGTTAGATTCGTTTTCACTTCCTGAATACCATAGTCTTCCTTTTTTTTGTAATAATAGTAATACATCTCCTGCAAAATATAATAAAAAAATGCATTATTTCGTAACCTCAAACGAACTATTTCGTAATAAACAAGTGATTTTACAAGAATTATTCTAAAGAATGCGCATTTATAATCTTTTACAGCAATTTTACTCATACTTTCTCACAAAAAACTTACACTCAACAGCGTATCAAGCGTAACAAAATTATAAGTTAGACTGCAAAAATTGCTTTTCTGCAGTCGGGTATTTTGTTTTTCTTTTAATATAGGTACATACTTGCACAATGATTTGGTTGTGGTTGGTTAGCTTTAACACAGGTTGGCATCGTAAATCCGTCGAAGAATCGTGTGCGACTAATATTAATATATTATATATAAAAATCAATTGTTGTTTGTTTGTCTCGCTAAAACTCGAGAACAGCTGGGCCGATTTAGCTGATTTTGGTTTTGAAATGTTTGTCGTAGTCCAGGGAAGGTTTAAACGTATAGAAAATATCGGGTCCACTCATTGATAGGTGATACGAAGTACGCCGGGTCATCTAGTATTAAATATAGTTTTATCCTCATTACCTCAGCCACTTAAGTCCACTGCTGGACATTGGCTTCCCCCATGGACTTCCATAAAGACCGATTGGAATCGGCTTGCATCCAGCGTCTTCCCGCCACTTTTATGAGGTCATCTGTCCATCTCGTGGCTCTCGTACGCTGCGCTTGCCGGTGCGTGGTCTCCACTCGAGAACTTTTCGCCCCATCGGCCATCAATTCTGCGACCATACATTTGACCTTAGGCTCGTATAATTTATACGAGCTAAGGTCAAATGCCTATCCTGTCAACTGTAAAAAAGAATTTTAGTCTGAGCGATGATTCTTGGAAAACATTTAAATATCTTATTTACTTATAAATGATTTTATCGCTAGACTGTGTAACAATTTAAATAATAAAAGCATTACTCTTTTATTGTATTATATAGTTGATTACCCGTCTAAAATAAATATGTATATTATACCTAAGTTTTAATCAAATTCACGCATTCCTACAAATATTTCAGTGATTATTTTTTATTATAGGTTTTACAATTTATACCAACTTTAATGAGATTAAAGTCTTACATAAGCTCCCGAATAGAACGATAGGTAATATTAAATGGTTTATAGGCTGTAAAACTGATATCAATATATTGTGTGTGCGAAAACAAGTTATGGTACAATATTTTTATTAATTGCGTAAGAAAAGAAGAGTAATGTTTTTCGAGTGTATGTACCTATATATTTTTTTGTATGTATGTCTCTATATTACCCCTAACAGTGTAAACTGCTTGACCGATTTGATGTGCGAGTTGTTAGATCCGTCTTCACTCCCTAAGGCTTAAGTCTTTGCAATAATAATACGACTGTAAGAAAACTAGATTATTATAGGAGGGGGGGGGGGGGGGGGGGGGGAATCTTTGTGTAAGATACCCAGCTGCATTGTGATGCAACTGGGTTATGTGGGCCCACTTTTTAGTGGCCAGCCTCTGCGTGTTTGACGGAAGGCACCGGGTTGTCCTTAGGACCGAACCGATATCTCCCTAACTATTTGAACATCTTCTTTGTCTTGCTCTATAGCAACGACGCATGCCACGGTACTTTACCTTCTCGAGGTTCGTGTATATCTATATATGTATTGGTTGTCAGAGATCTTATAATAATTTTATTATACTTTAAAAATGGACGTTCGTTTACTTGGATGATCTATTAAACCGATTTTGACGAAATTTCTATGGGACTAATCTGAAAGTACTTATTTATGCGGTTCAGTGGTTTAAATCAATTATTATTGTGGATTAGCAAGTTGAAGTGGCAGTGGGCAGGGCACATAGCACGCAGAACTGATGGCCGATGGGGCCGAAAGGTTCTCGAGTGGAGACCACGTACCGGCAAGCGCAGCGTATAGGAAGACCAGCCACGAGATGGACAGATGACCTCATACAAGTGGCGGGAAGACGCTGGATGCAAGCCGCTTCCAATCGGTCTTTTTGGAAATCCATGGGGGAGGCCTATGTCCAGCAGTGGACTTCTTATGGCTGAGATGATGCTGATGATGTGGTTTAAATTGTGCATTTTGAAGTCGGTTGTTTTTGTTTTTAAACTATAATAATTCAAATTAGTGCAATAGGTGCAATATGTAATTTAATTAAAAATAATAAATTGGAAATTATTATTATTAAAACATACGAAAAAATAAGTAATTTGTTAACATAAGTTACGGATATGACTTTATATTTAGTACAATAGTTTTGTTGAATTGTACTTGATTATATTTTTCGTATCCATGTAATGTAAAAAAATAAAATATAAGTATGTTATTTGTAATTTGTTAAATACGGATGTATTGTATTTATATTGTTATGGTACATACAACATACATATTATGCTGGTATAAAGAAAACAAAGGAAATAAAACGAGGAAAAACCCCCATATGGCATACAAGAGAAAATCCGAGGTTTTCTACCCTACGCTGACAAATAATTTGCATGACAGACTTTTCCGTTCCGGTTTCTCATACGACAAGGAAAGTCGATTAAGTTAGTTAAGTCGAGCAGTAGTGTTGTGACGACATGCCGGTATTCGGCATCTCCGGCAAGTTTTATGCCGGATAGACAGGGAAATCACCTACAAACGAAAGAATTGTTATTGTGGATGAGAGTGTATTATCTGCCTACAAATTGTTATGCAGTTTGGCAGAATTATCTTATTAATTTTCATGATGTAATTGAAGAATAAATAAATTAAAAAAAAAAAACATTTTAATTTTCCCGTGATTATGAGCTAAAGATGATTCATGTTATAAAAGTAACTTTGTCCCTTTCTTTGTTTATTTTTTTGCCTTTTCGTGATCAAACGGCTGGATGGATCGTGTTGTAATTTGGTATGGAGAGCGAATAGGACATAATCTACATTTTATCAGCATTTTACTTGAATGTAATTTTTCCCGGTTATGTTGTATTAAAAACCTTATTTGTAGTCTGTCAAAAAATAGCCCCCATTTTAGCAGTCGGGTACACTAGCCACAAATTGACCTACTCAACAGCAATATCAATTTCCGTGGCAACGCCAGAGTTCAAGATTAAATTCGAAAAAAAGCAAAAGAGCAACAATTATTGTGCAAACATTACAACATGCAACCAGCAACAAGCAGCGGACCGCGACGTTGCACCACAACAAAACTTATTTTTTATTATTTGGTACTCTTGACTGGCTTCACCATTAGAAGAGAGTTCATTGAGAAGCGTGCTAATAAGCTCATCTATAACGATTCTCTTATTCGTATTGAGCTTTAAAACAGGAGTTCCTAACCGCGGGGGCGTAGAGAGTAGAGATGTCATGGGGCGGGGGGGCGGGGGGAGAGAGAGAGAGATGTCATGGGGGATGTAACACATTTGTGATTTTATGCTTAAAAAAAGGCTAATCATACCATTTATTAATTCAGTTAAGCATATGACACCATTTTTAACGGACTTCTAAAAAGAACTTCAGAAGTGGTCCCATGTTTTTTTTTCTAAATCGGTTCAGTACTTCGGTTTTTGTAACAATATATCTGGAAAAATATACCAAGTGAAGAAATTGCTTATTTTGAAGTCGGTTTTCAGCTTTTTAAACTATAATAATTATTCTAGATATAAAATTATCTAATGTAATTTTTAATAAATGTGCGAACGTCAGCGTACTTTTGCTAATAAATAAATTCATTTCGTTTATTCTTGTTGGTGGAGTAACTTAGAAGTAACTTAGTAACGTGGGATTAAAACCTCCTCCCCCAGGGCCATCACCAAATACATGATCGGTATAGGGCTTGGGGAGGTGCTGTGATCCAAAAAGGGTTGTCGCAATAGATCTGCAAAGGTCGCGGTTACGTGCCGGGGCTGCTATAGCCCGTTTGGCCTCCTAGGTTTTAAATTAAAAAAATGATGGCAAACTACTATGCTCCTCTCTCTCTTCCGTCAGCGTTTTCACCTCCCTTACGACATGACTTTGACCTTTTCTTTTATTTGTTCCACGAATGTTTCCTTAAATTAAAATATTTTATTTTGCTTAATGTTTTCTAAGGTTTTTACTTACGAACACTTGGCAGTATCCTTATGTAAAATATACGCGATAAATCTGTTAAAGTTTGTTTCATTTATTTTGCTAGGTATAAGTTCTTAAATCTAGGTTGTTGATGTCCATCTATTGACGGCCGCATGGTCTTGCAAAATGTAATAACTTGGTAATTAAAATTATTCTGCACATATTATAAAATAATTTTCAATGTCAAAAATATAATAAATTACATTTAGCATAATTATAGTTTAAAAAACTGAATTCACATTAAAATACGCAATTCGTTTACTTGTTTCAGTTATTTTATTATAAAATCCAAAGTACTGGACGAATATTCATAAAATTTATATGAGACCATCTCTGACCTCTGAGGTATTACTAACCAAACAAAAAAGAATCATCCTCAATCATCAAGCACGCTCCATCGTAGACCGCAACGGCGTTCAACGTCAGTTGAATTGGCGGTCAACCGCAAACGTACAATGAATAAATGAAGTCGCACAGCAATTGTTATGAGACAATCAATCGGAAACTACAAGTTGATGCGTCCATCCGAGCCACGGTAGCGCTCAGTTGCTGACTCGCGGTCACTCATCCGACTACTGTACGCTAGCCTGTGAGGGCTAATACGTAATACTCAAAAATAGTCCAGGTATCGGACACTCACTCCGCAAACACATTGATTTTTTAGGGTTCCGTACCTCAAAAGGAAAAAAAACGGAACCCTTATAGGATCACTTTGTTGTCCGTCTGTCCGGGTGTCAATACTTTTATTTTAAAACTTCCAACTAGGTTCACAAGTACAAATAGAGTGATAAATAAACAGGGCCAATTATGTTTTCACTAGTAAGTAGATACAACATAAGTAATTATAGTTGTAAAAACTGAAAAAACCGACTTCGTATACGTGTAATACGCAATTCGTTTACTTGGATGATATTTTTCGGTTATTTTGTTATAAAAACCAAAATAATGAACTGATTTTGATAAGATTTATATGGGACTACCTCTGACGTATTACTTATCATAAAAGAACAATTGCCTAAAACAATTCATAGTTGCCGAACTAATCGCTGGACGTACAAAAAAAAACGTACAGTCGAATTGATAACCTCCTTCTTTTTGAAGGTCGGTTAAAATAAAATAGGTACCCAATTTCTGCAATAGGTGTCCATTTCATTAATTAATAATATTTATAGAATTATAACACCCTTCTCACAATGAGAAGATGGCCCGCGCCCAGCAGTGGGACAGTTTGTATAAACAGAGCTGATTAAAAAAAACCGGACAAGTGCGAGTCAGACTCGCCCACCGAGGGTTCCGTACAAACTAGTAAATAAAAGGGGGAAATCATATTTTTTTTATTTTCCTTTTTATACCGAAAAATATACATCGTAAAAATATTTAAAAACCTGTTTTAATTAATGCTAATTAAGCTCTTTCATATGATACCCCACATGATACGGTTAATTCACTTTAAAATTTCGACCCTCATTCCTTGCATAACGACACTATTTTTTTGTGATTAAATTAAAAATGTCCAGTTTTCGGATTTTTTCCTATATGTGTACTTTAACACAATGCTTCTTGCCAAATTTCAGAGTTCTAGGTCAACGTTTAGTACCCCATAGGTTTTGATTCCTCTGTGAGTGTCGAAATGTGCATTTTTTACGACATATTCGGCTGTAACTTTTTTTTTACGAAAACTGAGAAATTTTATTTTACTTTCTGCAGCAAGATACTATGGATCTGCGTATATGGTTTTAATTTCAACTCGATACCTTCTCGCGTTCCGGAGATAAAGGTCTTGACACCCGGACAGACGGACAGACGGACAGACGGACAACAAAGTGATCCTATAAGGGTTCAGTTTTTTCCTTTTGAGGTACGGAATCCTAAAAATAGCATTATAAATTCTATTAAATATTATTCTGTGATTATGTGATCGGAAATGTATTGAATCATTCTAGAGAATAGGAGTTCTTTAGAATGATTCAATACATTTCCGATCATATCGATAGGTTGTTAGGTTTTTGCATAATAAAGCGGAAAACCTGTTCATTCATATTTTTCCTACTGCTATTAACGAATTGCATATAGCTTCTAGGAAATATATACATTTCGTAAGACGTGTATGAATGTCAAAAAAATGATTAATACATTTCCTAAAATTAACAGGAATTCTATGAAATTCCTAGGAGTGTAGATTTCTAAGATTTCTGTCATATCGGTAACGTTTTATATGTAAACTGCAGATAGCGTCTGCCCTTCCTAAAGAAAGATTGTAAGATTAGAGCTCGTACTTGTAATGCCACAGAATAGGTTATAGAAAGAAAGATTGTAAGATTAGGGATTAATAAAAAAACATAAATTAATTATGATTTAATTATTGAATTAATGATAAGTAATAAATTAATAAATATTTATTTAATATTTTTTTAATTTTTATTATTTAATTATGATTTTATTATTGTTAAACAAAGATTGTAAGATTAGAGCTCGTACTTGTAATGCCACAGAATAGTTTATAGTGGCAACTCAATACAGTATATTTAATAGTATTTTAATGCTTTATGTTTTGATGTTTTCTAAATGTGATCATTTTTATTTTATATTATTTAATTATGATTTTATTATTGTTAAAGAAAGATTGTAAGATTAGAACTCGTACGTGTAATGCCACAGAATAGGTTATAGTGGTCCACACAGTTTATTTAATAGTACTAAAATTCTTTATGTTCATGTTTTCTAAATGTTATCAGGTCATAGTTAGGTCATAAAGACATTATATAACTTCCGTGGCTTACACGCGACCGCCACGGTAGCTTTGTTCGGTAATAATTACTTTTTAACCGACTTCAAAAATGGGGTTCTCAATTCGACTGTACGCTATTAGTGTTCCGTAGTAAACAAGAAACCCTTATAGTTTCGCCATATCCGTCTCTGTCTGTCTGTCCGCGGCATTGCTCAGAAACTATTAATACTAACTAGAAAGCTGTAATTAACCTCCGACCTAAAAAGTTAATGTGACTTGTGCATCTATATCTGTCTGTGGCATCGTACTAGTAGCTCTCAAACGGCTGGTCCGATTTTGATCTAGTTTTTTTATATGAAAGAGGACTTGATCGAGAGTGTTCTTAGCTAAGCGTCATCAAGATCGATTCAGCCGTTTTTTATGTCAATCAACCAATTAACAACACTTTATCGACACCACAGAAAGTAATAAAATAACAAACAATATACACAAAAGAGAATGGCACAAAGGGCGGTCTTATCGCTAACAGTGATCTCTTCCAGACAACCTTGGGATGTATGTATGTCGCTTTTTTTTTAGTTTTCTAAACTTATTTACTAAAACTTGTTTCTTGATTGTAGTTTTGTTTGGTAATAACCTTATAATTTATTAAAAGGACCCATTTAAACATATGCATGCTTCTTTCGTCTACACCGTGGTCTGGTAAAAAGACAGACAGAATAGTTTTGTTTTACTTAAGGCCGGATATGCGGTCGGAGGTCGGAAACTCTTTTTAGCCGCAATGTAAGGATCACGTGACTCGGCCTGGTGTCGCCTTACCGCGGGCACGGCCTTAACTCTCACAATTAGACTAGAGGTCGTTTGTCTTGAAGTTTCACAAGGATTCTACACATACTGTAATGTACGACACAATTCAGGAGTTACATCGTGAAGTACGATACAATTCAGAAGCTGTATCGATGTACAGTAGGACATTTCAAAATATATTATCTATGAAGTATATTACCTACCAAACAAAAAGAATCATCGAAATCAATTCAAAATTGTCAAAATAATCGGTGAACAAACATACAAAAACAACACAGTCGAATTGAGAATCTCCTTCTTTTTGGAAGTCGGTTAAAAACAAGACACAATCCAAAACCTATAACAATCGTATGTGCAATACGAAAAAAAAAATAGTTAAGTACAGTTACATCGCATAGCCATATTTTTTACTTAAACTTTTTAAATTACTTAATTGACTTTTGGCAAAATGACTGCACGAATTTATAAAAAAATAGTAGTTTTTAAAACTAAAATCATTTTTTTCGTTAAAAATTATTCCGTTGAAAAAATGATTTTATGTACGAAAATTTACTTGGATCAAATTGAAATTTTGGTCGAATATTTGTGATGTTGTTTTTTAGTTTCATAAAAGACGTTTTTTTTATAAATTCATTCAGACATTTTATACGAAAATATGGGTATGCGCGAGCGGGACGGACGATGGTCGATCTACGGACTCTATCGGACGAAGTTAAATATCATATTTTCCGGTATCATTATCAGTCATTATGATCACATACATTTTCTTTCCCATGTGATCAGTAGCATGAGATACCTAGGTTAAAAGGAATATACTCATGAGATATGTCACCCCGTAACAGCTAGTAAACTGTAGTACCTAGTTCTCACACTGTCACAGTCAAATGTAAACACGGACTATGTTTTGGTAGACGAGTCTCTGGCCTCCATTCTCGTGTTTATAAACTGACTCCACACACTCTATATATACAAGGTATTAGCTGAAGATCTATTTTCCAGAACTGGGTGTTGGAAAACCCTCGTTTTAAATTTAAAACGGCATCCTAGCTGTTTAAATTTAAAATGAGGGTATTCCTTTTGTTTGTTTTTCCGCCTACCCAGTTATGTTTTAATTTTCCGGCGAAACAGTATTATTTCTAAATCAATTAAGCGTGCATGGGCTAAATGGTAAAGGCTCCCGAGTACAAGTCGGGATATCCTGGTTCAGTTCTGTCGGATGTGTGTAATTTTTGAACTGTCTATTTTGTAGATCTCTATGCCATTTCTGCTTTTTATTCCGGTTGTGCGTTGATTAGTCAGCGTCCATGACTTCTCAGAATTTGTTTAGCCGAGACACAAAAAAGGACTCACATTAAAATACTAGTCATTGGCATAAACCCGTGGCAGAAGTTCACAGGTCGTGCGGTCTGGACATAACTTTATAACTTTAGCCTTGATACTAGTTGAACTCTCAGGGCACGTAGAAGCCAGACTGTCTGAGTTTTTATAAAATCCATTTTAAAATAGTTTAATTTAAAGCCAAAGCTTTAATGAATTATCATGATTAAAAATGGCAACCCTATACATTTTTTCTTCTCGTCAGAGAAATTTTGCGTCCCAAATATTATTATTTTGTAATCTTATTATTATTCACCGCTTCTATCAGTTGCTATGTAAGCTCCCTATTTCAAGCAGTGGACTCCTTGTGGCAGGAATAATGTGATCATGATGATGAAAAGGGATTTTTGGAGTCATTTGCAGTCTGTTATGTGACTTCATAATAACATTGTCAAATTGCAAATTAATGTAATTAATTGGCCAAATTAGGTATAACTAACTACATATAGGCCAAAATAAATCAATGAAATAAAAATGTTACGTGTCAGATCCTTTCTCTGTTTATTAACCTAAGTACTTCAAAAAAGGAGGAGGTTATCAATTCGTGGCGTATAATATTTTTTTATGTAAGTACACGAATTTCTCCGTCATTCGTGAACCAATTTTTGTGTTTCGTGAATTGGCGTATAGAGAAAGCTCACAAGTTGGCCCCATAATTATTTTTGTTTTCAAATTATTATAGCCTGCCCAGATCGTAACAAGATTTGACAAGAAATATAGAAAAAATAAGATATTTGTAAAACTGCGAAAAGCATCTAGTTATAAGTTTACTTCACTACTTGATTTGTCCTTTAAACATAATAATAAATATTGTAAAAAATTAAAAAAAACGGAAATCAGAAAGCGTATTAGATTACATTTTAGCGGTATACAATAAAAATAGAGCTATAGCGGTTCGTCTGCGTTTTGTTTTGGTTCTCCTTTGGCCCATTGTGTAAATATGCAAACATACTCTAACTATCGGTAGCAGTATCTGAACCTTGAGATCCGGTATTGGCATCGCCCCTGACATTGCATATTCATTGGCTTCAGTGGATATGACTCACTTTATGTAAAACCACATTATGCACTCACTGCACCGATCTAAAACAAAGGCGGTTTTATTGGGGTAAGGGGTAACAAAACACTTAAATCTCAAAATAATTTTCTGTGACTTTTTTGTTAATTTAATATTCTGTTTGACAATTCCAGTTTTCAATTCGATTATATTTTCGCTGTTTTAGTTTTTACTTTGTAAATTAGTATGATTTGGCATGCATATTAATATCAGACAAAATGTTTCTAGTGTAATATGGATGAAAATAATGTGATATTTGTTTTCAGAGAATGGCTTTATTTGTATATGTACTGTAAGTAGTGTTAGGTTATATTATTACCACAGTTTTATTACACAGATCATTTTACTGTTGACAAGACACTTAGACTTTATAAAATTCAGTTCTTTAGTTTAGTTATTAACATATTCTTAAATTGTGCATGCCGTTAGGCGGAATATGGCGTTCTAGTTCGTTATTTTTTTCCAACTCTGTAAACCCATGTTCGCAATAAAATTATTTGAATTTGAATTTGAATTTTATCGTAAATACTAATGTAATGTATTGATTATCATTGGTGTAATATACTAATATAATTTTTCGCTCCTGTAATGCATGCTGTCACCATCTATAATTATTGTGACATTTGGATTTATTTTTTAATACGTTACCCATTTAAAATATTGTTAATACACGTATTGTTGATGAATTTAAATAAATAATAATAGTGAAATTACTTTACTGTTACGAAATTATTTTCAACCGACTTAAAAAAGGAGGAGGTTCTCAAATCGACGGTATTTTTTCTTATGAAGAAACTATTTATCTATTAGTAATTTGCAAAACAAAGTTGGCAGTAAACATACGTAGACATGGTAGGTTAAAATAAGAGTAAAAAAGTAATAGCAAGTAAAGAGACTTAAATATACGATCATTTGTTGTAGTTCTTTATCAATTATTTATTTTTAACCCCCGACGCAAAAAAGAGGGGTGCTATAAGTTTGACGTGTATCTGTATATCTGTGTATCAGTGTGTCTGTCTGTGGTATCATAGCTCTCAAACGGATGGACCGATTTTGATCTTGTTTTCCTCGAACATTTTCGTAGTGTTTCATTGAATTCACTTCAGCCTTTTTTGTCGGGGTTTTTTGAGTTAATACTCGTACTTTTATCAAATACATTTTCAAAACAAAACAGGTAGATTGATAAAGTAATATTTGGTTAAGACGAAATTAAAATGAAACTAATTTATAGCTTCATCCAAAAACTGCACTTAGCACGTTAAATATATTATACTATAAACGAAAAAATATACATTCCAAATTTTACGTTCAAAGAAAATACGTGCTTCAAGAATATTTTCGGTTCACTACCTAATAATTCTTTCTTAGAATAACTTTTGTCGTTAAGCCGGATTGGTACTTAGTTGAGCTAAAAGCTACACTAATTTGCAGCAATCTCGACTCACCCCCGAGTCAGACAAACTTCTGGTAGTCCAGAATCAATACTGTCAGACAATGGCCCGCAATTTAGTAAAGGTCGGTAACCTTGAAATGTATGCATTGATAACATATTATATGCTAACATCCGCATCCATCACACATTTAGTGTAGTTACAGCAGATCCGCATCCATCACACATTTAGTGTAATTACAGCAGATCCGCATCCATCACACATTTAGTGTAGTTACAGCAGTTGTCATCATGACAATTTGAGGAAATTATAGTGTTGGTCTGATAAGTGCACACATTTATAGGTCGTTAAAATATCGTTTACACTAATTTCGAATCTTTAATGTTAGGAATTTTTTTAATGTTTATCATCATTTTATGTGTCATGTGATTACCGCTTTTTACACGATTGCTGGAAAAGAAGCGTCTATAAATGACTGTACTGAAGATAACACTTTAAGATGTTTTTTAGAAATATCAACAGTTTCTTGATTCTTCACTGATTTCATCTTCGAAGTCTTTTGTAAATGACTAGCTGCAATCTATGGTTTCACCTGCGTAGTTTTTTTTATACAAGATAGATCTACGATTGACCAACTCGGCTGATGTTAAGCGAGGTGTGGCCGAGGATGGAGCTCGTCGATCTAGAAGATATCTATTCACTCTAGCCTTGAAAATTCCAATATTGTAGTTCTCAGGAGACAGCGATGGCGGCAAAGAATTCCATTCTTGTGCAGTACGCAACAGGCATGTGGATCGATATCGCTGATTACGGATTTTTGGCATTTCAACGAGAAATGGGTGGTAATTCGCCGACTTTCTGCTAGTCCAGTAGTGAAATGGGGAGGGTGGAATTAGGTCGTGAGTTAGGTAGTATGCTATGACAACTATCTATGTACCTAAATGTCAATTTCATAATTCGGTTCAGACTGAATCGTTTGATCATGAAAAGGTAACAAACATACAGAGAGGCAGAATTACTATTACTTTTAAATGGTTTTATTTAGCTTGCCCTGTTTGTTGTTGTTTATGTTTTTAGGCCAAATTTAGTCATCAAAATTTTACCCCCTTCCCGTTGAAAGATTGATCTGATATTTGGTACACGCCTTTAGTTTAGATAACAATGAAATACATAATTACATAATAATATTGTATAATAATATTGTAGAATACAGTAAATATATTATCTAAATATATTTACTGTATTCTACTGTATGTAAATATATATATGATGAAAAATATATAGTACTTTAACAATTTAATCCCTGTAACTAACTAATCATTATTCAGACATGTGCTTAGCCGGAAATCGAACCTGGTCCTTCTGCGCTTCCTGGTCCTGGAGCAGACATGACACTTGCCATACTAAGTCATCAAGGAAGCTATGAGTCAATAAAATTGTCAATACCAAAATTGTATGATCTTCGGTAGCGTCTACAAAAATATACCTAACCTCTATCTTGTTAGATATGTAACCTCAATAAGGATTTTTTCAATAAACGTTAATTCCTAAATGTTCATTTGTGGCCAGACCAGGGAAGAGTCCATGAGATAAGTCCATTGGCAATGCATGGGCATCCTGCTCACGGTCTGGTCGGAAGCGTGAAGGTGAAATACCGTGAGGATGACCACTCTGGTGTCAATTCCGACATAATATATTTTTAAATCTGTGTTCTCTATCCCCGGTCACACCGTCACTCACAATCAGGCGAGTTGGTGGTCAAACGTAGATCTATTCAATAAAAATAATAATTAAAAGATAAAATGCAAAAGCAATGAAAACTTCCAACCATTTAAAAAATATCGAAATCAGATAATAGAAAACAGTTGCTGTATGAAAAAATGCGTATTGTAGGAAATGTCGAAAATTGCCATGACAATCAAAATGCCATTTGCGCAACATTTCCGTTCCATAAAACATCCTACCATTCTAAGACAATTTCAAGTATCGGAAAAACAGAGCATCTTGACTCATTGGTAATCAACATCATTTTAGCACTGTGACAAAATCAGCAGATCTGAATAGAGGCGCCACCGTCGTGACTTCCTAACAAAACTGATAATTCCGGAGAACATTTCTGCTTCTACCTTTTATCCACAGACTCAGATGTTTGCGGTATAGATATCTATGTGAAAACCCGCAGATATCTCGTACAATTGATCTGCGAGTGTAGGTAAGTATTGTAATTTACCTACAAGGTAAATACCTACTCTAATTACAGCGACACGTTTTGTTTTGTATCGGATTCCACTGAAGTAAAGAGAAATAAACAGAAAATAAATATTTACGAGTATATTTCAGCAAACTTGGAGATGGTGGATATGAGATCCAGTTATTTACAAACGTTTCCGGTCAGATGTAAGAATGTTGAAGGCAAATCATCAGTCGTAACGGTACACGAACAGTTTTACCCCACTACATAAAAAGTTTATGAATGTATACACGTTACTGTGAATTTTCTGAGAAATATCACATTAGCGATTTATGAACGTGGTTCGGGGCAGAGTTCGCGGCGAGTTCGTCGCTATCATGCAGCTAGTTCGTCGCTAACATGCAACGAGTTCGTCGCTAACATGCAGCGAGTTCGTCGCTAACATGCAGCGAGTTCGTCGCTAACATGCGTACAGTATACCATATTGTACAATAGTTTAATTTGCCATCCATATACCTAGTTTCTGTATTGTTTTATATTCTATATAAAAAGGGCCTCTCAGTGTTAACTTCGGCCACACTGATGCTCACCAAAAGACCGGGCTTGACCCGAGATTGTAGTTAAATAAAGGGAATAATAATAATAATTAATTAATTAACTAGATAAAACATCAATATCAACACAAAATAATAATTTAAAATAAATAATTTAAGTATTAATTCTCAATGTCAGCTTTAAACAATTTGTAAAAGTCGTAAAAGGATTCTTCATTCCTACTAATGAAGTTCTTGGTTTATTTATAGGTGAAACCGCGGGCCTGGGTTAATACTGTAATAAAATATAATATAAAGCATTCATCTCCGTTACAATAATATTCATTTAAATAAAGCATTTTATTATGTAAAACAAAGGGCAATATATTTTTATGGTCCATAAAATATGTCTGCCAATCAAGGATAATGTATTATAGAGAAATTACTTACAATTAAGAGAGAGTTAAGCTATGTTGTAAACTGCGATGTGATTGAAATAAGAGGAGTCTGGTCGCTATGGCATATTGGACGTCACAGCGGATACAACTCCGGCCATGAACCACCACAATCTTATTTCAATATTGCTTTTACCTTTGTCTTGCTCTGTCAGCTGTAGTAAGAGCCGCGAGACAAAAATTAAAGTATATTGAAATAAGACTTTTGGATGAGTAAGGAAATATGACACAATGTAATGCAGAGCGAAAGTCAGCCGGTTTTTTTTATATCTGCTACTAAAGCTGCTACTGATGAAAAAAGAGGTTCATACAAGATATAAAAAAAAAAACTATAGCGTTCTTTATTTGAATTCATAACTTTGTTTCGCCACACGTTCTCTATTTCAATAGAAATATAATTATAATCGAAATATGTTCCACTTAAGGGCCTGATTCGTTTTGTAACTCTCCTCGCCTTAAGTAGGGCAAACGTGATCGATTTTGTTCACTTTTTTCACTTTGTCGGCTTCAACTCATAGTAATTTAGTATAGTTTTATGCAGTAGGTTGTCTTATGGCATTTATATTTAGTGTAAATAATAATAATTGATTTATTAATAAGGTGAGGTGGTCCCATATATTTTTTATCAAAATCAGTTCAGTACTTTGGTTTTTATTACAAAATAACTGGGAACAAAAGTCATCCAAATAAACGCATTGCGTATTTTGAAGTCGGTTGTTTCAGTTTTTTAACCGACTTAAAAAAAATGAGGTTATCAATTTGGCCTCTATGTTTGTAATATTGTCAGAATTGCACAATTTTTGTACAATATAGCTTCTAAACATGTGTACCATATTTCATAAGTGTATGTATGTTAGTTGGTTTGTATGTTTGTCCACGCATTACGCAGAAACTAGAAGTCTTATTTCAAAAAATATTTTTTATTGATAAAAGTATCTTTTAACTTAGGAGTCACTGTAAGTTTTATCCAAATCGGTTCAGTAGTTTCAAGATATGGGCTTTTGAACTTCGTTCATCGCAACTGCAGAGCAGTGTCTACACCTTATATTTCAATTGTTTGATAGAGTGACATGAGCGATGATGAGCTTTGACGACCGTTTTTAACCGATCTCAAAATAATAAATTCTATTAAAAATGAATAAATAAAGGTAATTTAAAAAAAATTAAACCGTCTTCATACTGAAAAGTAAGAAAAAATTCGAAGAAAATCAAAAAGCTTAGAGCCTGACACCGACCTCAAAAATAGTTGGTGTACGTACCTACTTAGGTACGTACACCAACTATTGATTTTGATTTTCTTCGAATTATTTCTTTCTTTACATTATAAAATATTATATTATATTACTGTTAGTTTCTGTCCATCCAAAGGTTGCCTGGAAGAAATCGCTTAAGGCGATAAGGCCGCCCCTTGTACTACTGTTACTTATATTACTGTTTATTTATAAGGTGTAGATACAATAAAGCATTATATTATTATTATTATTAAAGTCGGTTTATTTTTTTTTAAATTACTTTTATGAACTATACTTATACGAGTTATCCGACCCAGCTGCAAATAACAACGGATGGGAGAGGGAAAAGGATTACTTGCGAGCTGTGTTATTATAAAACTGTCGAATAAAAACGTCCTTTTATGTAAATCATATCAATTTATATCCCACGTCAAGGCTTTACCGGCACGAGCGATCCAAAATAAAACATCGTTAACTGGATAATAAGTTTCCGGCAGCCTAGTAGTGAGACCGTCTTGCGATCCGCAGGTCCTGGGTTCGAATCCCACGGCACGCACCTCTGTGTTTTCGAAGTTATGTGCGTATTGTTGATTGCCGCCAACTTCAAACGGCGAAGGAGAACATCGTGAGGAAACCTACATGTCTGAGAGTTCTCAATGATCTTGAAGATGTGTGAAGTCTGCCAACCGCGCTTGGCCAGCGTGGCAGACTGTGGCCTAACCCTTCTCACAATGAGAAGATGGCCCGTTCCCAGCATTGGGACAGTTTGTACAAACAGAGCTGATCCTTCACCGTTTGAAGTTGCCGGCAATGAACAATACGCACATAACTTCGAAAAGACAGAGGTGCGTGCCGCGGGATTTGAACCCAGGACCTGCGGATCGCAAGTCAGACGGTCTCCCGACTAGGCGGCCGGGAACTTATGTACTTAACTAAATAAATTATTTGAATTTGTATTATATAAACATACACTCGAAAAAAATAACCTTCCTTCAGCAGTTAGGTAAAATTAACAATTGTTGTCTGTTTGTTTCAGGCATGGTGGGCGCTCCCGATGTCATCAAACCAACAGAGAAGATCGACGACCAAGAACCTTACAACCCAGTTTTCACAATCAGCGGTAAGTAACAGGTGTTTTACTGATAAAAAGCGAGTTTTGCTCCCATCTTTGTTAAGAACGCGCTCTCTCTATCTCTCTCGCGTATCACGACATTTTTAAACATAATAATATACTGCCTATTATATATTATTATACGCCTAATATATAATATATTTTGACAACTTCTGGCTGGCACGTCATGACACTTGCGGAAAGAAGACAGAGCACTTAACGTTGGTTAAAGTTAAGTAAAGTTTTTCGGTAAGGCTCATAAAATCATTAGGGATATTTGAAAAGAGAGAAATGAATTTGTTTATTTTTACGCATGCTGTCTCACTTGTGCATCACAACCTTTTTAAACATATATAAAATCATTGGTTAAGGATATTAGAAAAGGGAGAAATGAATTTGTTCATTTTGATTGGAGATTGGAGATTTATATCAGAGCCCAGTTCAATGAAAAGTATTAACTTTTGTAACAAAAAGTGCATTTAAACATAATATATAATTTAATCGTTTTTTAATACCCAACTTAAATACTTTATCCACTAGGTCGCACCCCTGAATTTCCGGCTCACAAACACACTGGCTTTGTGACTAAAACCTTGTCCGCACTACCCCAGTAAAACGGTGAATCAATGACCCTTATTTTTTACCGACTTCCAAAAGAAGGAGTTTATCGATTCGGTCTGTATGTTTTTTTTTGTATGTTTGTTCACCGATTACTCAGCCAATTGTGCGTTGATTTTGATGATTATTTTTGTATTTAGTAGGTCATACTTAAGAGGTGGTTCCATACAACTTTTATCAAAATCGATGCAGTACTTTGGTTTTTATAACAAAATAACTAGTAAAATATCATCCAAGTGGCTGTAGAAAAGTGAACAGCAAGTCGCGTATGTATTGTATTGCGTATTTTGAAGTCGTTTTTTTTTTAGTTTTTTAAACTATAATTATGTACCGTAGTTTTTCTAACGCGTGCTAAAAATTAATGCTAAAAACTAATACACAAAACTTCACTACAATAAGTTCGTTTGATTTCCAATTAAAACTTTACTAATATTTTCAACATCAAATTTTTGGGATATAAAGTAATCCTGCTAAATTTCGTTTTAATCTGTCCAGTAGTTTAGCATCGATCGCTGACACTGTAGAAACAGACAGACAAAACAAAACGCTGTTTTGTGCACAGAATTGAATTGTTTATATTTAATTTTTAATTAGATAGTAGTACATTCTTCAGTCAAAATTATACCAAAAATCTAAAATGCATAGACCTGTTCCTGTTTCAACCATTATTGAATGATACAGAACAGAAGAAAATCTGTTTACACAGTAACTTGCGAAGTGATGAAAAACGGTGATGATGATGACGATAAAATATATCCTATGCCCTTTTCCAGGTCTTAAAGAATATCTGTGCCAAATTACATAACAATTGGTTCAGCTGTTTAGCCGTGAAGAGATAACAAACCAACAGAGAGACAGACAACAGACAGAATTACTTTCGTATTTATAAAATTACTTTCCTATTTATTATAATAGGAAGTTAGGATTATATTACTTACCATTGCTTGTTATAATTATATAACATCGTCATCTGTTAGTGAAGTGGTAGTTCAAGTTAGTGAAGTGGTAGGTGAACACTAGATTTTACTTCCAATCCCGAATTATTGGAAATTGAAAATTACTAGCATAGTGTGAACCAGGTTTTCATCAAAATTAATTTTATTAGTTTCAGTTGGATTATTATTGGGTTTGACGTTTCAATTGTAATCTAAATAATTCCACAGATAAGTAAGGAATTAAGTTATATTTCGTGATCCGTATCTATAAATAATGATAATAGCGTAATTATAATTGCTTATTTTTACTTCGAATCAGCGTTGCAGTTTTGATCGATTATAATGACGAGACGATGTCGAAATAGAAATTGTCATTTAATGGTGACATTGTTACAATTGCATAAGCATTGAAATTCAACGTGAAAATGTTGATAGCATGCTTGGTACCGTCACTAGTGTAATGTGGGCCGGGGAGGCCATAACCCCGGGTGGCACATTGAAACGTGTCATTCGCCTCTATCACTCAGCTGCTCACCATTTTTCAAGCATCGCTCCAGTCAAAAATCATAAAAGTTTTCACAGTCGCTGCGCTCGCGCATTTCAATGTTATTTTTTTTTTTTGGCATTTTGGCAATTTGTGATTTTGTTATTAGGTAATAGCAGGTGTTAAAAAAATAATATATTTGTGTGTGTTATTATTTATGTTTGTTCAATAATAACTTGTTTACCGTTGCTCTATCTCAGGGTTTCTCAAACTTTTGGCTTGACGAACCACCTGTTTAAAGATGTTCCAGATGACAGCGAACACCTGAACTAACTAAGCACCCCTTCCTCCACAGAAAATAATAAAATTACTGTTGAAGAAAATATAACTCAGCAGAAGTAGACGCAATTTGAGTAGACGTTGAATTACTTGGACATTTTCTTCTCTCGGCGTGCGAGAGCGAGCAACGAATTCAGTTGCGCGCGCGCACCATGTGTGCCGCACGTGCCTACCAATCATCAAGCCACCATTACATAAATCTTGTCGCGAACCCCTAGGGGTTCGCATACCCACTTTGAGAAACCCTGCTAATTGCGCTCGCTTAGTTCGCTCAATGTTGGTATTATACGATTATTGTTTTCGATCTGGTTATCTGTGCTTTTACAATGTAACTTTTTTTACAATAACTTAAGTATTGAAGGTTTGTTTGAAATTGTCCAAAAAATTTCGCGCTCGCTTCGCAAGAGGTCGGCAAAATCTTATGCCAAAAGCCCACGCTGCGCTAGTGAGTACCAAGTCATGGCGAATTTAAAAGCGTTCTACGGAACCCGAAAATTTTTTTTTGATGCATAACTATCCTTATTGAGAGCTCACAAATGAACGGACGTATTGTTTACATTGTCCAATACAATTACTTTTTGATTTGGCTCATAGATTTATATATAATGAACAAATTTATTTTAAATAATGTAGCAATAGTCTAACCATTGTTATAATGAAGGTTGTATATGCCTGTATAGGTGATCATATCAGATCTATGTATGAACGAAGTAGAAAATTAAGAATGTGTAATATGTTCACTGTTGGCGTATCTAAATAAATAAATAAACTAAGTATATTGTTATCTATGAATCAGGTGCAAGTTTGCCGTAAAGTATTATTTGAAAAACTTACATGTACTACTTACAACCTAGTAAGATTTTTAGTATCCACGACATTGATGGTAATTCGAACATACACAGACTAGCATAAATTAGATAGATAGACAAAACTCTTTATTGTTTCCACCTTGGATAATTAACGAGATTAACGAGATTCTGGATATTTAACGAGATGTTTACAAAGAGAATGTAAATATAATCCAAAGAGATTATTCTACTTGTTTAAAGACTGTTTCGTTTATCTAGGCTCTTTATTATAAATAAATTAAAAAAAAATACTCAAAATATTTTTCCCCTAAAGCATAATATGCTATTTTTCCCCCGTTCTAGTACGCTACAATGACGGACTTTTAGAGCAAGAGGAGTGAAAAGATTATTTAAAACCAATTACTGTATTCAATATAGTGTTATGTGTTATTAAAGAGTCATAATATGATAAAATATAAAATTACACAATATAAAATTAAAGCACACATCTTTATATTGTTTTACTTCCTCAATTTGGCTTCTGGCTGGGTATTATCTTTCTTTTTTATTTGATTATAAACTGTATTGCTCAGTTTAGGTATTGTAAAGATAAATCAGCCCAAACAAATCTTATTGTGACAGGGAAACCCTGAAACGGATTCGCGGAAACTGAAGTACCTATTTAGCGAAATAGGTAATTTGCTTAAGTTAATAAAAAGTTATGCAACTTTATAAATAAGTAATTAGGTATTTTTACGATAAGTACATAATCGGTATGTAGATTGATCGTGCTTTATCCGTTTTATCGACATAAGTAGATAAGTAGCTGTTAAGTACTCGTACAATGACGAAAACGTATACTTAATATCTAAGTTGACGCGGTGTCTGACGATTCAAATTTAAATCGAACAAGTATCTATGTTAATAGAAAAATAAATTACCCGACTGCAGATAAGCAGTTTTTGCAGTCTAACAGATTTCGTTACGCTTCGTTTCATTTTTTGTGAGAAAGTATGCGCAAAATCGCTAATCTTTTACGATTATAAGTGTGCATTCCTATAGTAAAATTATTTGTTTATTACGAAAAAGTTCGCGATAAAACGCATTTTTTATTATTATTGCGAAAAAATTATGATTATTAATACAAAAATATAGCAGACACTCAGGGAGTGAAGATCAACCTAACGACACCTCGCACATCAAAATCGGTCAAGCCGCTTAGGCTGTAAACGATCATATAGAAACAACATATGTAAATAAATACCCACATACGTATTCTCGAAAAACATAACCCTCCTTCTTACGCAGTCGGGTAAAAACGTGTATAATATTGTGCGTCCTTTAAAAGATGTCCTTTCCTTTCCCTGTAATCAGATATCAGATTCAAGTACACTGGCACTGTTGTCAATGTCTCTAGATAATATGTACATATATTATAACTATAATGATGATATTATAACACATAAGTGTTTATAACTTCGCGTAATCTAGATAATAACTGCGGATCCTAATACAATGTACCTAGTTATATATATTATTAGGTATACCTACACAGTGGCAGTGCACTTTAGACAGTCACAGTGGCAGTGGGCAGGGCACATAGCACGCAGAACTGATGGCCGATGGGGCTGAAAGGTTCTCGAGTGGAGACCACGTACCGGTAAGCGCAGCGTAGGAAGACCAGCCACGAGATGGACAGATGACCTCATACAAGTGGCGGGAAGACGCTGGATGCAAGCCACTTCCAATCGGTCTTTTTGGAAATCCATGGGGGAGGCTTATGTCCAGCAGTGGACTTCTTATGGCTGAGATGATGATGATGATACCTACACATTTTATAACACATCTCGTGTTTAATAGTTATTACATAAGCCTGTATAAACACAAGTAATATACATGTACAGAAGACATATTGCGCAAACAGATTAAATTAAATAGTGACTCTTGCTACGACGCAATAAAGCACATGTCAGCTTGTACACGCGCTAGCAAAGCACGCAGCTATATTATCTCTCGCGCATCACAAAAATTTTTATTATTAAAATTCGCTTTTAGTGGGGATTATTAGAAAAGTTAATTGAAAGATTTGAAAATTTTACTCCATCGCCAATATTAATGATATTTGAATAAAACGTTTACTAATATATTTCTTCCTATTTAATTCCAATTCTGTCTCTTACTTTTCTAATATACTCAGTTGTATTATGTTTAAAAATGTGATGCGCGAGAGAGATAGCTGCGCGCTTTGGGCCAGACATTTACAGAGTGCGTCCTGTAATAGAACAGGACGCACTCTGTAAATGTCTGGCTCAGTCTCTTCCGGCCAAAGTACAGAAATGTCCGGTCGAGCCGGCAGATTGCATGTATTTTTAGCATTATACCTAAACGACATCTCCTTCAGCCTTTTTTTATGTCAGGATGTTTTAAGTTAAACCCGTGTTAAAAAAAAAACAATTGCGCAAGAAGAGTTTTTCGCATATATTATATATTTTCTAATATTACATAATTATAGTTTGAAAAACTGAAAAACCGACTTCAAACAACTTTTCAACCGATGTTAAAAACTAAACTATTGAACCGATTTTGATGAAATTTCTAAAAGTATGTATAACGAATTTATGCGGTAACAAAAATAAAAGAAAAATAAAAAACCACCCAAGCCAAGTGCGAGTCGGACTCGCGCACGAAGGGTTCCGTACCATTATCTATAAAAAAGGCAAAAAAAACACGTTTGTTGTATGTGTTTAAATTGATAACATACTAAAATGTATTAGTATACATACATATGTATACTAAAATATTAAACTTATACTAAACTTCCCAGATATACATATTAAAACTGTTTTTGCTCTGTTCCTCTCTCTCGAAACAACAGTTGAATTGAATTTTGTAGGGCGAACATGAATCATGACGTCATCATTCGCTATCGTATGCTCTCCGTCTAACATGAAAATGCTTGTAACTTTCTTATTTTTTAAGGTAAGTATTTTAATTTAGTTTTTATGGAATGGCTCTATTTGTGGTTAGCTTTTTTATGACCAAATAAAAATGAATCATGCATATTGGTATATATTAAGTATATGGTATATATATTGGTATCTGGCATTGGTTGCGAACTGTAAACAATTATCTATTTTATCATTATTTTGTCAATATCATTATCATTTCAATATCAAATACCTATTACTAAGTCAATTGTGGATATTGCGTAAATCAGAAGCGAATGGCGCGGCTTTAGATAACGGAAAAAATTCCATGAAACACACTACACTAACTAGGTAATTAAAAAAAATCCCATGAAGACCCAAAGTACGGTGGCGCCGCTGTCTCGCTCGCACGCAGCACCTTTTTTACCCGACTTCCAAAACGAAGGAGTTTCTCAATTCGACTGTATGATTTTTTATGATTGTTACGCGGTATTTACTCCGCCAATTATGATTTTGATAGTGATGATTATTTTTTGTTTGGCAGGTAATAGTTTAGTGGTTCCATATAAATTCTATTAAAATCGGTTCAGTAATTTGGTTTGTATTAAACAACTGGAAAAATGTCATCCAGGTAAACGGAATTGCGTATTTTGAAGTCATTTACATCAGTTTTTTAAACTATAGATACCTAATGAAATGAAAATGAAATGAAAATTATTTATTCCAGATGTAAATCCATAACAATTAAATTAAATTAAAGTGTAATAAGTATAGTAAGTATTATTATTTAGATTTACAATTATTGATTATATTATTAATTAATGATTACCTTCTTTTGCTAAATATCCTAATATGCTAAATATATTTATTTTATTCTGTATGGAAATGACAGAGATGGAGATATAGTTTCCGACCCGATTTCAAATCCGACAAGCTGTGAAAGCCCTATAGGATGGGGTTCGAACCCACGACCTACAGTTTGGAATACAGGCGTGCTACCAAATGTGCTGTGAGGCCGTCAACGACGACAGATACCGTCATACATAACCACGTCCTCGAGAATAACTGCGTAAGATCATCGACATGACTAATAAAATTTTAAAACGGAGGGAAGTGACAATTTCATTAGATTTTCCTTAAGCGCGTTACACACCTTCCTTCCTGTTTTAACTGTATTCTAATTTCACCTTTATATTGTTTTTTACTTCACAAGTGTGGAAATTAAACCAATCAAGGTGGTTCGGTTTCCAATCAAAAGTATTTTTAACCGATTTCCAAAAAGGAGTAGGTGCTCAATTCGTCGGAATCTTTTTTTGTGTATGTTCCCCGATTACGCAAAGACGCCTGGAGCGATTTGATTTTTTTTTATTTATTTAAAAGGATATACTTTCCATGTGGTCCCGTACAAATTATATCAAAATTATTAAAATCGGTTTTGTAATATGGTTTTTGTAACAAAATAACTGGGAAAATATGTCATCAAGGTAAACGAATTTTGAAGTTGATTTTTGTGGTTTTTTTTTTATAGGATTACTTGTTACCAATTATGAACCAATTATAATATATTATTATATGAAAGGATTCGATTAAATCAGATTACCAAGATTTCTTAGATAATTTTAATCAATATTTGCTAATTGCATTGCATTTCTTTGTTTGTTAATCAAATGTACATATATTATATGAAAAGGATTCGATTAGATCAGATTGCCAAGATTTCTTAGATAATTTTAATCAATATTTGCTAATTACATTGCATTTCTTTGTTTTGGCAGTGGATTGTTCGATGGATAAACAGCTGATGCGGTTGGAACTTCCCTATTAGGCAAATACCAATCGCACATGCAGATAGAAGTTTCACTCCAATTTTGCTAGTAATTAGGGTCAAACTTCTATCAAAATAAATACATATTTTGGGACATTTCACACAACACCATCTAGCCCAAAGCTTGTAGGTACTATGGAACTAGATGGCTGATAGAATATTTTTGTTTGTAAATATATACATATGATACATATGATGCAAGTTCATCACACAAATGTTTGGCCTTGGTGGGAATCGAACCCACGATCTACAGCTTAGCAGGTAGACATACTCCAACTGAGCCACAATGCCAGTCCAATACAGTGGATCTATATTAGATTTACTTTTAAACTACCTACATAACAATACAATAGAATATAAAAACACTTTATTAACACCATAATAAGATAACAATAAGTAGGACGTAAGAAAGGCACAAAAGGCGGCCTTAACGCTAATAGCGATCTCTTCCAGAGAACCTTTAGAAGATAAAAGAGGAACATAATTAAAAGTAAACACTGACGGTGGTGAGATTACACATAACTTTACCTACTTTTAGGTACATAATAATAATAATGAACTTTGTCTCTTAGGACATAGCAATATAATATTTATAATACATTGTCCCTATAATAGCAGAGATAAGGGTAAAATACACTCGTAAATTATTATTTTATCAGTAAATAATGAGGGTACATACATATTGCTACGACAAACTGACACAATTTTCTGTGGCAAACCGACGCGGTCAGAAGTCCTGTTACAAAAAAAATGTGAAAGCTATAAAGCTAAATGTGTTATTAAAATTTAAATGGCTTTTCTAACAAGTTATGTAAATAAATCTTGGCAAATTTGAAACAGTGCGAAAGAAAACTTCGAAGATGTGACTGTGTGTTCGAATAATTTAATTTTTGCACAATTAATATTGAGTCAATAATTCGCGTACATATCAGTAGTTATCGGGGGTTTTTGTTGCTTATCATTGATAAGGAGCAATTGATAAGATGCCAACAAAAACAGTAATTGCTCAAGTTCTTTAAGATTTCTTTCTTTAGTTATTTTTTCAACCAGAAATGAATAGTTTCCGCAATTTATTCTGTTAAATTGGTTCGATTACAGTTTCAGTGTCTTTAGTGCATTGGAGTGAAGTGTTTGTGTCGAATTTCTTCGTTTTTGGTGCATTTTGAGCCAGTGTTTTATCTAAAATGTCGTTATTGAACATGGGGGCGAGGATCGAGAAGTCGTTCGATAAGTATTTGAAGCGATTGAACGGATACACCATGCTGGGTACGCTTTTGGATTGTTTTAAAAATATTTTCTCTTAATCTGATAACACCTAATTAGTTTGATAGCGTTACGAGTAATTATTATTATCGTTAAATCAGACGTTGAAAATAATTGATATGATGTGTGATTGATCGCGTTTTAATTATTTTTACCAATTAATGCTTAGTTAACCTTCAATCGATAAGTTGGCAAGTGTCGTTCCACACGTTATAAAAAGGTTCCGTATGCACAGGTCAATGTCCGTAGATTTTTTATAAAATAATCGAGGGAATTTATTTAAAATTGCCTTGCCTTCCTTTGATTATCAAGTCATAATCATTGGCCCTGTTCCCAAAATGTAAATTTTCATCTAATTCTTCTGTTTGCAATATTGAACAGTATTCTGGTCTCTGATCAAGGATTAACCATAATACTGTTACATGACCCTATACTAGTTTCTATTGACTATGGTTGCTGGTAAATCTTGAACCTTTTTGCATAATTATCCACTTTGCATATAATTATAGAAGGCAGCCTCCTAAAATGTAAGATCAGAATTATTTATTGGTTCTATATTAAGATTTGATATGAAGAAATGTACTTGTTCCTATTATAGAAATACTTATTACGATTCTATTTCCATACATTGTATTTGATTATCCCGATTTTTTTAAACATCTTAAGGTTTATCTTAAGCCGGATTTATATACAAAAGGTTTTTACCAATTATTGTCGAAATGAGTATAATTTTACAATAAAGTAATTGGTTATTAGACGGTAAATCACATTCGTTAAATCAATCATCTTTAAATAATCAATCGTTAAATAAAAAACAAAAATGTTACAAAGTTTCGACCACAATTGGTAAAGATCCTTTTAATGGAAATCGAACCATCTTAAGCTATACTAGTCGCATCCCTCGGTTATATTCGATCGAGAAATCTTTACTTTTAAAATAATTACACTTTGAGGGGGAACTTTCATATCCGTAGGGAGTTCTTCCATATCCGTAGGGAGTTCTTCCATATCCGTAGGTAGTCCTTTCATATCCGTAGGGAGTTCTTCCATATCCGTAGGTAGTCCTTTCATATCCGTAGGACCAGCGATTTAGGATGTACATTGTCTGTCGGAGACCTTTCATATCCGTAGGGAGTTCTTCCATATCCGTAGGTAGTCCTTTCATATCCGTAGGACAAGCGATTTATGATGTACATTGTCTGTCGCAGACCTTTCATATTCGTAGGGAGTTCTTCCATATCCGTAGGTAGTCCTTTCATATCCGTAGGACCAGCGATTTAGGGTGTACGTTGTCTTTCGGTTAACCGGGCCAAGTTTTTTAGGGTTCCGTAGTAAACAAGAATTCAAATCAAACCATTTAAACTTACAATAAAAAGAGGAACTAATAAATAGTTTCGCCATGTGTGCACGAGGCTTTTCTCAAACTTTTTATTTTACTAGAAAGCTGTAATTTGGTATGCTTATTATGCTGTAAAAGCCGTAGATTAAAATCTTGAAAAAAGTTTAGGGTACTTCTTGTACAGTGTACAGTTCGTTGGATAGGTAATGATTATTTCATTACCATTGAGGCTGTGCGAAAACCATTTTTAAATGTAGGGATTCGTTTGCGAAAACATTAAGCTTTGAAGTGTGAAAATTACACAAATAATTATAATATTTTAACTAACATAAGTTGACTTGCTTGTTCATAGTATCCCTATTTTAAGTTCACATAAATTATGATGTGTAACTACGGGACCCTACCTTGTGCGTGGCACATGTACGTGCCCGCTTACTTTTTTAGGGTTTCGTACCCAAAGGGTAAAAACGGGACCCTATTACTAAGACTTCGCTGTCTGTCTGTCTGTCTGTCTCCAGGCTGTATCTCATAAACCGTGATAGCTAGAAAGCTGAAATTTTCACAAATGATGTATTTCCGTTGCCGCTATAACAACAAATACTAAAAATTAAAAAAAAAACATATTAAGGGTGGTCCCCATACAATAAACGTGTTTTTTTCGTATTTTTTTGCTCAATATTAAAAACGGTAACAGGTAGACGCTTCAAATTTTCACAGAATATTGACTTGTATATTACCTTTCAAAATAAATAATTAAATAATAATAAAGTAAATATTAAACAAATATTTAGAAATATATTAACTATAAAAATAAATACCTAATCTGATACATAAAAACTGACAAAATGAAAATAATCCGTGCATCTAAACGCGGTCCGAGCGCCGCGCCGCGGTGTGGTGGTGGCGCGAGCGCGAGGCGGTTGCTAAGCAACGGCCACGCGGGTAGCGGGGGAGGTAACATCCCGGAGCGAGCCATAACCGCGCGTATTCGCGCGAGCGTCATCTTGCTGCCCGGATGTGTATCGAAAACCTACCTATAAGTTTCCAATTTACTACTTGGAATTTCGTTGACTTCTCGTTATTTTATACGATTTTCTATTATAGATGATAGTACGGAACCCTTCGTGCGCGAGTCCGACTCGCAATTGGCCGATTATTAGGTATAGACGAATAAATACAAACAAAACAAAGACGGGCGCTACATTTTAGATTAGACGATACTTTATCAATAATTACATTATTCTGTGGAAAAAATTTGGTGCACACAAGGTCGTAGTACTAACAATTTTTTACAAGTTAAAAGTATTTATTAGATATTATAATACAACACCATTACGTTAATTACCAATGTGATGAAGTACCTAAATTACATATTTTCTCAGAGTATGCGGACCCCCTCTGTGAATTTTATGAGATTACAGTCCAAATCTCTTCGGATACAGTATTTAATATTGTTAAAGCTCGTGACGCAAGTTTTTTTTTTATAAATTAGTCCTACAGTGTGGTATAGTGCATGTAGGCAGCCTGCGTCGCCTGCCCGCGCCGCCGCCGCCGCCTCGTCCGGCGCACACAGCCTTAGTATATCCATGTCTATGTCTTTATCTGTGGCTGTGTTTGTGGCTGTGTCTGTGGCGTGGGTCGAACCGTACTGTAGCTTATACATAAGAGTAAGCGATAATATGACTGGCTGAAAATTGCTATAGGGACCCTGTTCTACGGAACTCTAAAAAATATCACTATGATTTAGCATTATCACCCCAAAGTTGTTTGTTTGTCTTTTTTTGTCGGATATTGTTGCGTGGACATTTGATCTGAAACATTTTGTTTTAATATTAAAATAATAAATATTTTTTAACAAAATAAACAGAATATATTTTTTAATCATTTCTAGTGTCGATATAAATCAGGTAGACATATTTAATTTTTACCAACTTCAATAAGAAGTAGGTTTAGGAGTTATTTTTAACACGCTTTTATTAGTTTCATACGTATGTTATGTAACGAAAACTTTGACATAATTTCGACTCCTTCAAAACGTCGGATTAATTTGAAATTTGTCATACTTATCAAGGACCGATGACAATACAATAATTTGATAAGATTATGCGTGTTTTTTAAAACTATTATACTTATTTATGTTTGTTACATCGTAACTCCGTCATTTACAAACCGAACTGATTTTGTTTACCTAAGCCTATACCTATTTTCATATAGCCTCAAAGAATTATCATTAAAATTGCTCAAGTAGTTTGATTTTTAAAACAAAATTGCGTATTTTGAAGTCGGGTTTTCATTTTTTTAAACTATCATTTATTATAATATTTATCCTCTTTTACTAATTTGATGAAGAGCTTCCTTATAATTAGTTAATGGTTAACCGTATTGATTTAAACAAAAAATAATGCAATAAATTTGTCAAGCAAAATTAGATACTTTAGCATGATATTTGTTTGTTTGTTAAATGTGTGTCCACAAGTCCATGCGTCTCATATTGTTTCGCTTCATGTGTGTGCGTGACTGGTTATTATATCTTGGTATAGGCAAGTCTGAGTAGGTATAGGTATCTGATCTCAATAATTCATTGCTCTTGGATCTGTTGGTTCAATGACTCCTGTTCATGGGTTTGGTTGCATTTTATAAATAACATAATGATAAATACACTCTTTTTTTGGTGCATGGTTTTTGTTCTTAGTGTTCTGTCTTATCCATGCGCATGAAAGAGGGTGATGTTTTTAGTGTGTGTGTGTGAGAGAGTTCCTGTATTAAGTACCTCCTACAGTCTAAACGGCTTGAGCGATTTTGATGTACACGGTAGATTATTACATACATGACAACAATGTCATGTTTTTTTGTGATAATACTGTCTTATCAAATCTAAATTAGTATAATTACACTTTTAGGTAGCAGAAGTGTTTCTACAAGAATTACCTATTACATAATTACATATTAATTTACCTATGTTTCCCTGACAGAGGCTAAAAATCCCATAGAAAATAGAAAGCAACTTTTCTATGAAAAATCCGGTGACCCCATTCTAGTTCTAAAATATAACTTGGGCTCAAAACATGAGCGAATAGGTGCTACTGTGCAAGCGCGCTCCATCGTTGCGTCGCTCAACATCAGGTGAGCTGGCGATCAAGCGCAAGCCTATCCATGAATAAAATAAAACCGGACAAGTGCGAGTCAGACTCGCCCACCGAGGGTTCCGTATAAACTAGTAAATAAAAGGGGGAAATCATATTTTTTTTATTTTCCTTCTTATACCGAAAAATATACATCGTAAAAATATTTTAAAACCTGTTTTAACTAATGCTAATTAAGCTCTTTCATATGATACCCCACATGATACGGTTAATTCACTCTAAAATTTGGACCTTCATTCCTTGCATAAAGACACTTTTTTTGTGATTAAAATAAAAATGTCCTGTTTTTTTCCTATATGTGTACCTACTCTAACACAGTGCTTCTTGCCAAATTTCATTGTTCTAGGTCAACGGGAAGTACCCCATAGGTTTTGATTCCATTGTGAGTATCGAAATGTGCGTTTTTTACGATATAAATAAATAAATAAATATTTATGGACATTTCACACAACAAAACAGAACCCTGATAGGATCACTTTGTTGTCCTTCCGTCCGTTTGTCAAGACAAATATTTTTTTAACATACATCTTCATATACAAATAATAATAAATAAATAAATAAATATTGGTGGACATTTCATACAACACCATCTAGCCCAAACTAAGCAAAGCTTGTACTATGGAACTAGATGGCTGATAGAATACATAAATACTTTTTTTTTTTAAATATATGATATGATACATAGAAACACCCAGACACAGAACAAACATTCATGGTCATCACACAAATGTTTGCCCTGGGTGGGGATCGAACCCACGACCTACGGCACAGCAGGCAGATATACTACCAACTGAGCCACAAGGCCAGTCGTAAATATATTCGGCTGTAACTTTTTTTTACGAAAACTTAGAAACTTTATTTTTCTTTCTGCAGCAAGATACTATGGACCTGCGTATATGGTTTTAATTTCAACTCGATAACTTCACGCGTTCCCGAGATAAAGGTCTTGACACCCGACGGACGGACAGACGGACAGTCAGACAACAAAGTGATCCTATAAGGGTTCCGTTTTTTCCTATTGAGGTACGGAACCCTTAAAAGAAAGATCCCATCTGCATGTACCAGTTGGAGCCCGTACCAATACCAAGGTCTCAATAAATATTTAGGTATTTGCAAGTAACCTTGGCAGTTGGTCACGGCACGGCTTTCTCGGCAAGATGTCGTAATACCTATCTGTAACGGACGTGCAGATCTACATAATAACAATATCAATAACTAGCTGTCTATTCTGTATATAACTTAATACAATTTATACGTACTTAAATAAAACTAAACTAAAATAACCTAAATAAATTAAATAATAAAGATATACAACTTAAATTTATAAAAGAGCTAAAAACGAACAAAGGACTCAGTCAAATAACCCGCCAATGACTGTTCCTGGTGCAAAGGTACCATAATACTTGCGGCGTTACCGCGCTGAATGGCGATTGCCAGTCTTTGCACCAGAAACATGCCAGAGCGGGAGTCACCTGTCTTATCAAATATACGGTGCCCAACTCACCTATGAGCTGTTTGGCCTCACTACCCCTCACTATATTTATGTGGATTATAATTATTATATTTTAACCCCCTTCAAATTTGTTTTTAACGCATAACGCCGTCCTTTATAAACCGATTTAGAACATAATTTTTTGTTTGAGCGATTATATTCTTAGATTGGTTCCATTTAAATTTTACCAAAATCGGTTCAGTAGTGGTAATCGGTAATTGGTTTTCAAAACAAAATTACGCATTTTGAAGTAGGTTGCTACATTTTGAAAATTCTAAAAATAAAATAGAATTAAAATGTAAATGAAATAAAATGTATGAAAACCACGTTAGTTTCCATAGTAGAATTCTTGAATTATTATTTATTTCCCTAGTAGAATTGCTTCAGATTTTTGTACGCAATTTCGTTTACTTGAATGACATTTTTGCATTTATTTTAGTTATAAAACCCAAAGTACTGAACCAATTTCGTCAAAATTTATATACCTCTGAATTAACTACCACATAAAAAATAATCATCAAAATCAAGTCGTAATTGGCGGAGTAATAAATCTCCTTGTTTTTTGAACACGGTTCCAAAATTCCATCAAAATGTTTGTACCCTACAAAATGGTCTGTGAAAATGCATAATTTTCCAAATGGTCACTTTTATTATATATTTAAAAAAATCACATTCATTTCAGTTCTAATTAATATTCAATTTTTAAATATAAAAGCCCGTACGAAAAATGTTAAGAAGTGACGTACAACACCGCGCAGCGAAAAATAATTAAAATTGTTTAGTTCTGTTTCAAGTGTTACAAATCCACAAACAATTTATTTTCGCTACGCTCAGGATAAATCTCGTCTGACAAAAGTTGACATAAAACAAATAATTAAGAAGGCTTAAGAAATTATAACAATTGAGAAGGCCTAAGAAGTTACAATGAGCCTGTTAGACGTTTACTAATAAGTACGTTAAGGCGAGGCTTCCCCAGAATTTTAGGTATTTTACGCTACCTCAGTCCGCACTTCTTGAGCGCAGTATTTTCATGTACGTAGCACAGAAGTACGTACGATGACGCCGCGGGGCGGCTGCTCGCAAGCAAAATTATTGTAAAATAAAATTAAATAAATTACTATAAAATAAGTGTAAATAGTGCACTAAACGTATCAAAAATGTGTTCCAGTAGAACGCTAACAAATGTAATAGCTACTTAGCCGGGTAACTTTGGTGTTGGTGGTTTTAAACAAATAAAGCTATCCAGACTTTTTTTAGCAATCGTGTTTTTGTACTAGGAGAACCTTATCCAACAGACCAACATTTTACATACTAAAATTTTGAGCTTGAACTAATAGTAATACAAGTATTTGTTGTAAATTTTCAAAAAGCTGTTTTTGCTGCTTTTGCGTGTAAGCGTGGCCTTAAGTATTTAATTTATATGTAAATATTACGCGTCATTAGAATAACTTGACGTCACTAATTGATGTTCAATATTGTGTTACACGTCTAAACTATACACTCATTCATGCATCATTCAGTCATTCGTTAAAAAGAAAATATCGCGCTCAGTAGAAAAATTAAATGTAAATTGAATTTTACATATATTATTATGTAAATATTTCTATAACATATTCTAATATGCGGACAGCTAATCAACTTGTGATTGTTTGGGGAAGTCTCAGACTGTACAGGCTGTTCGGAGTTTGAAATCTAATAATAATAATATGTATCTTTATTGCACGCCATCAGAAACAATAAACACAATTATAAAATATACAAGAACAATATTTGGCAATACAATGGGTGGCCTTAACGCCTAAAACGATTTCTTCCAAGCAACCTTAGGATGGATTATATCTAGTTTTGCTTGTTTTTTTGTGTTTTGTTCATCAGGTTGCTAAGGTCGTTAAAATTAACAGGTCGTAGTATGAGAAACTAAATATCAACAAAGTCGTAGATTTAAAGACTAATTCACCTCGAATTTTCTTGTGGTAATTACGATTAAAAATGCGCACCCAGTCAGATTTATTCTATTGAAAGAAAAGCAATCGTTATTTCTAGAAATCAAATCTTGTATCATCTATAATACATTTTATAGCACAATTCCTACGCTAAATTTAACATTTAGTGAATACTAGAGATTTTTTAAAGTAGAGATTAGAGATATAGATTAGATATTAGATCTAGAGATTGTTTTAATTAGTTTATAAAAGGCACGGACCCTGAAGTCTTTAGAGCTCAATTTTTTTAAATAAAAAAAAATTATCCTTTACCGTTTTATTCCGAACACCTTGTATAGATGCCGTCAATCACTTCTGTTAAGTCCTGTCATTTGATCATCCGTTTCACGTTACAGATGAAATTGGCAACGGTGACACGAACTACAACATGTCTTCGGTAAACTCCTCCAATGGGGACCTGAAGAGTCCAGGGGATCCCCCGGATAAGAAGCTAGCAGAGGCGGACGCTGAAAAACAACCGTTATCGGGGGTATGTATTTACATGATTTATACTTTTTAACCGTCTTTAAAAAGGAGGAGGTTCTCAATTCGACTATATGTTTCTTTTTGTATGTTTGTTACTGCATAACTCCGTCAATAATAAACCGATTTCGAAAATTATTTCATTAAAACGTTTTCCACTTGTTTCAAAAGGCCTATTATAATACCCTATTTATCGTGCCCTATCGGTAGGGACAGGAGTAATGATGCTGTAATGAGAGACTGGGTCCCGATTTGGTCCCGATCTCCATACTTCCCAGACAGGGCCCGAGAAATATACTGTAGTTGTGTTCGTGTCTGGCTTGTAAGGGCCTTAAAGAAGACTAGAATTAGACAGAATAACGATTACGGCCTTACCGAAAAACGTTACTTAACTTTAAGCAATGCTTGACATATTTTGTCTACTTCTCACTGACACGTAATGACACTTGAAGACGCGGAAAGAAGAAAAATAATTTTAGACGTTGGTTAAAGTTAAGTTACGTTTTTCGGTAAGGCCCTTAGTGTTCATGTTTATTATTATGACTCTTTATTCATTATAAATCTCGGGTCGCAACCCGGTCCTTTGATGGGCATCAGTGGAGCCGAAGCCAACACTGAGAGGCCCTTTACATGAAATAAAATAAAAAATACAGATTTTTGGTATGAGGATAGATAATGGAACTATTGTACAATATGGAATTTAACAAATATGGACTATTGAGATGAAGTGATTATGACCTAAAAACTAGTTTATTGGCTGATGCTCCCACACAGTGAGTAAGATAAGGTACTTCTGTGTGGGAGCATCAGAATGAGAGCACGGCACCTGCCTATTTTGTCTCATTATCCAAAAATATTGAGGCAGGTGATGACTCGCCACCCACTGAATAGGCCCCCCATAGCGGCATCGCATGTTGGCGCCGGAGAAGCAACATCGGTGTGGGTGGCTAAGGGTGTTGAGAGGTGTGCTGCGCGTTCACTAAGAGCTACTAGCGGCGTTATGCCCTTTAACACTTCCACCCTGGAGCTTAGGTACTTAGCTCTTGCTGTTTCCACCATCCAGCCGGCCAATTAAGGCAAGCTGGAGGTCAGGGGTCTCATTTAGCCCCAGGGAAACTTCGGGGTACGCGGTGTCGCTACTCACCGACGGCTCGCCACAAAGCCGCCCAACTTCGGGGTACGCGGTGTCGCTACTCACCGACGGCTCGGCACAAAGCCGCCCAACTTCGGGGTACGCGGTGTCGCTACTCACCGACGGCTCGCCACAAAGCCGCCCAACTTCGGGGTACGCGGTGTCGCTACTCACCGACGGCTCGCCACAAAGCCGCCCCTGCGGTTATTATTATTATTCTTATTAGTATTATATTATTATTTTTTAATTCTGATTCATGTGAGCTATTTGAAATTCCGTGATGGCAAGCTTCGATATTACTGATATCTTTGATTAACTGAGTAACTCTTACTGATTACTATCTAATCTTACTAAATTGAAATAAGTAGGTATGTGTACTCAAGTATAAATACGTTTTGCAATATAATGCACTTGACTTAAAAACAATTGACTGGCCTCGCAGTTCAGTTGGTAGTATGTATGTTAAGCTGTAGGTTGTGAGTTCGATTGCCCATATAGGTAAAACATGTGTGATGAGCATGGATGTTTGTTCTTTGTCTGATTGTTAGTATGTATGATAATTATGTAATTAGAAAAAATAAAATGGTTGTCTGTAAAGTGGGTTTACGGACGATAATTTTACGTGATAACGATGCGTCACAAGCCGTACGCTTAGGCCGATCGTGCCTCTCTATCGCCTGTTCCGCGCTCCCGCTTGCACGCTCGGCTCAGGCGTAACGTGACAATGAGTTATGCTTTTTCGTGCGTGCAGCCGGCGTTCATCGATTTATAAGACGTTATCACGTCAAAAGTATAATAAATATCTATTCTATCAGCTGCCTAGTTCCCATAGCTGTATGCTTTTCTTAGATGGTGTCGCGTGAAATATTCCATTTGAAATAGTAAGAAGTCCAATAGAAAATTAGCATTGTCTTTAGACCTCTATTGGTCTTGAATATTTCTATTCTAAATAGAAGTTATGAGTTTAGCGTCTAATTTCTAAAAGTGACGATTGTAGTTCCAAATTCCGGTTTGGGCTGTTGCAATCAAAAATTCTGGGCAGAATTATACTGAAATACCGAATTATACCGAATGGGAAATACCGAAGCTTTATATTATTCAACTTGTTCGTTATTCCTTACTCAGATGTATAAAAAAACACTTTTCGTATTTACGTACGTCATCTTATTTACAACTGCTCGCTTCGCTCACGCAATCCAAAGATCGAATAAATTTTTTTTATCATTAAATTAGTAATTTAATGATAAAAATAATCATAAACCATTTTTAAATAAAAACTACGGGTCACTCACGTCTGTTGTGCAAGGCGCGTCACCGACAGAGAGTGACGTGTGTGCTGCTCCTTTGAAAAAGACCGCCGAATGCGGTTGAAACTATAGTCGGATATTTCGGCTCAAAACAGACGTGAGTGACCCGTAGTTTTTATTTAAAAATGTGTGAAAACCACGTTAATTTCCATAGTAAAATCATAAACCAATCAATTAATTTTAATAATTTCATGATATACACTTCGGAGAAACCAGGATTTCCATTTCACACTATTTTGATGATTCAGGTAATATCCGTAATATTGTTAGGATTATTCTATGAATGGTTAGTTATCAAGTGTTTATCAGTCGTTAGCTGATAAGCCAAGCCCATAAATTTTAGTGTATAATATACTTAGCGTTGCTATACGCGGTCAGTTTTTAAAATTATTTCTCTCTTCAAACATGTGAATCGTTAAGTGTTTATAAACCATCCTTTTTATGAAGTCGGTTAAAAACGTCAAAACACGTATTATAAGTGTCAGTTATGTAATAAAATTGCTGTTTTAATTTGAATTTATAGATTTAAAATTCAAATTTATATTTACTTGCATTAAACAATAGTCATCTTGAAATAACAATATATCAAACTTAAAATGTCAAACGTAATTGGAGAAAGGTCATCGGATCCCTTAAGGACTGTAGAAGAAGAAGAAGACCTAGTGGAATTCAGGATGAGGCCTCCAGAAACTTTTAACCGTGAGGCGCTTCCCAATTCAGAACCAAAGGTATTTTTAAATGTTTTTGAATAGCGATTCGAAATACTATGCCAAGCTCAGTGTTATGATGATCAGCCAGCCACATGGAAGAGGGGACTTCATACAGGTGGCTGGAATTCGTAGGTTCCAGACCCACCACCCGCCATTTTGAAAATCAATAGAGATACTCATTTCCAGCAGAGGTATTCTTATGGCTGATGATAATGAATTCGAAATGAACCACATCTAGCTCGGAGACTACAAAAACGATGGAATTCTTAAAAAAATTGGCCAAAACAATAGTTATACTTCAATAAGTTACTACTCTTTACCCGTAATTGACAAATCTTTTTAAATAGGCGTCTACTCTGTACAAGAAAGGTACCCTTCAAAATTCGTGTCGTGGACAAGAGCGTATTACGTGACAAGGGGTAGACGTCGTCGCGGAGAAGGGTGTCGTACTATTTCTACAAACGCTTACGCTTCGAAATTATGAAACTGTGACGTGGCGTCACGTGACATTTCGTTAGCTTATGTCAATCCGGGTTCTATATTTTACTTTTCTATTCTACTGACGTTTAGTAAATTAGAATGCTATTTATCTAAGCACACTCTGGACACATCGGCGTTTATCTTCTTACGTCACAAACTTTATACCACACTAAAAAATATCGCGCTAATGCGGTAGTGAATTATCGTATAATAATCTAAAATGGCCGCTTCAGTTGCCCATTTATGAATAAGAAAATAATCTCTGCGTCAAGTGATTAATTGGGACCTATATTTTAGACAAAATTATTTTATATTTTAGATGAAATATGAACCTAGCCCGAAAATTACATTAAAAATAAAAATTCCAACATTCGCAAACGGATTGACAAAAAAACAGCTTAATCGATTTTGATGAAACATACCTAAGAGCACTCTTGATGAAATCCTCTTTCAAACAAAAAAAAAAGATTAAAATCGGTCCATCCACTTGAGAACTACGAACCCACAGACATACAGATACGCACGTCAAACTTATAACACCCCTGTTTTTGCGTCGGGGGTTAAAAACAAGATAAGTGTTGACCTACATAAAACAATAATATTGAAAATGAGGCAAACAGGAGGAGTTTCTTATCGAGGAAAAATATAATAATAAATATATTAATATATAAATATATTCCATATTGTACAATAGTTCCATGATCTATCCACAAACAAAAAACTATATTTTTTATATTATTTTATGTAAAGGGCCTCTCAGTGTTGGCTTGGGCTCCACTGATGCCCATCAAAGGACCGGGCTGCGACCCGAGATTTAAATTGAATAATAATAATATATTAAAATATAATAATAATAATTCACAGTAATAATTTAATAATTTCAATCCGAGAAGACGATAATTATAATCCGAGAATTCGCACAATGCATTGTCACTCTAAGTTTATTTATTTATTTGAAATTCAAATCTGTGCAGTCTTATAATTTTGTTCTGATAAATAGATGACTTAGTGCACTGATTGTATAATGGCGTATTTATAATTTATTTATAACAGTTTTTTTTTATCGACCGCGTAAGGAGGGCTATGTTTTTTGTGTGTATGTTTGTATGTATTTATGTTCAAATGTATGGTATGTATGTATGTTTCTATATGACCTCCTACAGACTAAACGGCTTGACCGATTTTGTTGTGCGAGGTGTCGTTAGATTCGCCTTCACTCCCTGAGTGTCATAGGCTTTATTTTTTTTGTAATAGGCGGAAGGAGATTATTTAAAATTATACAAACTTTCGTCAAGTCCACATTTAGTTTCACTTTCCGGTACAGTAATCGAAGAGAGTGATTGTATAACCCGTGAATAATTACTGATAAGAACGCATGTAAATATTGGCTTCGAACCCGTGGAATTAAAAAGTTAATTTTTAATAGTTTTCAAAGGAGATTCTTAATTAGACAGAGAAACGTTAAGATCGCAGTTTACACCGATACAATCATCATCATCATCTCAGCCACAAGAAGTCCACTGCTGGACATAGGCCTCCCCCATGAATTTCCAAAAAGACCGATTGGAAGCGGCTTGCATCCAGCGTCTTCCTACCACTTGTCATCTGTCCATCTCGTTGCTGGTCTTCCTACGCAGCGCTTGCCGGTGCGTGGTCTCCACTCGAGAACTTTTCGGTCCCATCGGCCATCAGTTCTACGTGCTATTTACACAACACTCAAAAAAAAAAATTCTATAAATGACCTATATAACTAAAGATATTATTATAAATAAAAAACATATTACAGATAAAAAAAAAGAACTCAGGTCACAGTCACATATAAAAAATACTCAAAGTACAATACTCAAAGTATTGTAATTGAGTATTTTTATTTAGTTAGAATAGTTTTTTTTTGTATTTTGAAACCAAAATCTCATAGACTTTTAAAAGAGGAAATCAAATACCTTTACCAGTTAGTCAATCGCCATTACAAACATTATTGTGTTAAATAATTGAAGGGCTCTCAGCGAAATTTTCGATAATTTCGGCCAGATTCAACATCTAATAGCTGAGAGTGTCAAGCGCAATGCATTACCACACAGTTTTGAATTGTTGAAATAAAAAAAATCTGATTGATAATTTAATAATTTTGACTGTAATGCAAGCAATGTGTGTTGTTTTGCTGTTTTGGCAAGCGTAATGTTTAATATAAAGCCAGCGACTCGCTCGGCTCGTCATTCGGTTGCATAAAAAATGTCCCAATAATAAATGAGCATGAATATTTGTACTTATCGCAATTTTTCAAGAGCTAGTCGACGTACGATATTTCGTGATAAACTAAGAGCGGGCCGTATGTTTACCCACCTCATCGGGTAACAAGATGTGAGCTATCTAGGATGACGCACAAGGTAAATGTATAAGGTTGCCTAGGCTAAGCCTGGAGCGTTCTGTACAGTTAGCAAAAATGTGACCATTTTTTGGAGTGTCCACCACTGTCGAGTAGTACATTCGAAAGTGCCTATCGAGAAATGCCAAAATCTATATATTTGCCTCGCTTAACCCTGGAGCTTTCATGACCATGTCTAAGCTTAGGGTGCCAAAAATAATACCAATCACGTCATCAACAAACAAGATGAAGACTTATGCAACCATATTGATTTTGGCACTTCTAGATAGGTACTTTCGAATTTACTACTTGTCACCCGATAAAGTGGTGAACACAAAAAATGGTCACATTTTTACTAACTGTACAAAACGCTCCAGGTTTAGCCTAGGCAACCCTGTACGTACATTTAGAAAAGAATAGAATATTTGTATTGCATAAAAACTGTGTACATAAAGATGTTGCTAATAATAAATAGTCCAAACAGTTTTACCCATTGCGAGCGTGCAACATTAGAGGAAGTACAATAATAACTATAACTAGGTACTACAGTAACAATAACTCTACAAAATGCTTCGTAGACGACGTCTAATGTGCTTCATCATAGATTGCTCACATCTTTTACTTTCTTCCCGTTGTCCACCAGTGGTGGACACGGAACTGGGGGACAACGGGAATAATCTTTACCCGATGAGGTGGGTAAACATACGGCCCGCTCTTAGTCTATGACCAAATAAATAAGTTTTGCGTAAGTGTAACGAAAGACTGAACACGAATATTGGTGTGTCGAATTATTTGCTCAGTTGTGTTTCGAAGGTAAACAAAGAACGGATTAGTGGCGAAACTGTTTGTCTGTGAGCTTAAATAGTTGTGTATTAAATTAACATTAATAACTATTTCATACCAATTTCTTTTTTATGAAACTTGTGACGATTTTGGTCACTTGCGTCATGTTAGACCAAAGAAAAATAGGGGAAATAATTCGTGTAAAGGCGAATTTTGATATAGGGAAAGGTGTTTTAGATAACATACTAAACATATTAAAAGTACTGGTGGTCGTGCTAACGGGAGAAGTGGGTTGTTATAATCCATTTTCAACCAACTTTCAAAAAGGAGGAGGTTCTCAATTTTTCGGAATCTTTTTTGTTTGAAAGGGTGTACTTTCCAGATGGTCCCATAGGAATTTTATCAAAATCGATTCAGTATTTTGTATGTCATCCAAGTAAACGAATTGCGTATTCTGATGTCGGTTTTTTTAGTTTTTTAAACGAATATTTGTTTGTAAATAACTCGAAATCGGCGGCCTATAAGTAGCAAAAAATGTTCTTTTTTAATTTTCTATTTCCTTCCCCCATAGCACTTTGAATATTATATTGGTCCTAGCAAAAAAATGTATAGATCTTTTTTAATCCCAGAACCAAAAAACTTACAACACCCCTGTGTTATAAGTTTGACGTGTGTATCTGTGTACCTGTGTATTTATACCTGTGTGTCTGTCTGTGGTATCGTATCTCTAAAACGGTTGTACTGATCTTGATCCAGTTTGTGGGTAATGGTCATAACCCTCCAATTTATATCCCAGAAAAAAATGCGATATTTATATCATACATTGAGATACTACTGTATACACTACATTCCATAAAACTAAACTGTCGTTCGCTAATCTGCGTGTTAACATCTGTGTCAAACTCACATGGAGCGTTTCAAATTGGTACAACACAAACTGACATTTTGTATTGGAAAAGCCTATCCGGATCTAACGTACAAAATCGAGGTCAGTGGTCTGTGCTGTAAAGACCATAAACGAAGATTTTTTCATCTGTCATGATGTATTTTTTTAACTTCTCCGACCATTTAGAATGACTTTGAGCGTACATAATTTTTTTCATAAAATTCAAATCCATTCAAAATAACTGACTAGAAATACTTAATTGTCAAAATATTTTTTTAGTTTTTGGCGGGAAAGAACTAAACTTATGTTATTTTGAATATTAATGCGATAAAAATGATGGTGTTTTATTCATCAAGTTCGTGAGTGTTGGCAAATGAAATAAAGCAGTGAAACGTGTCATTTTATGTTTTCGGCAAATCTCCATAGTAGCTTCTAGTAAAGTCGCCATCAGTTTACTGAGGTAAGACTCAAAGTTTAAAATGACTGTTTTTTTATATTCGAAAATAGGCTTGCGCTTGACCGTCAACACACCTGGTGTTAAGCGACAGTTACGGTCTACGATGGAGCGCGCTTGCCTAGAAGAAACCTATTTCACTCGCGATTTTAAGACACCTAAATTATATCCAGTCGGAAAGACATTCAGGAAGCGCATTCCACAGTATGGCGGTACGCACAATGAAAGTGGAGCCAAACCGTTTCGTACGTGTTTTCGGAATATCAACCATGTAACGATGTTGCTTTTTCGTGCTTCTTGCAGTCCGATAGAAAAATGGGCATGGGGGAATGAGATCATGCAAAGCAGACGTAAACTCAACGAAATATATGAAATGTTTACCTCTATTATTCAAAAAACTTGAAGATATCTCAATACTTGACACTGGCAAATCGCTAATCGCGGGGTCCAATACAAAAAAGAAGAAGAAGAAAAAAAATAACTGTCACTGCTGTCGAAATGATAAATCAAAATCATAAGGAAATAAACACGTGCATTGTGCGTGCGTACAAAATAAAATATACTCTGTACCACCTACTCGTAACATTAATGTTGAAAGTTTTCTATAATAATTGCCGAGCTTACTGTTATTTCGTACGTCACATGGAGTTAACTAAGCGTGGCGTCGGACACAGCGGAGGCCAGCCATAGTGTCGCACAGCCCAGCGCCCACACGTCTGTAGAGTCGACGTCGAGCCTTGCTCGAGCGGTCATCGAATGGAAGGGCCGACCGCAGGACGTATTGTCACCACATTTGGGACTACCGGTTGGTACAAATGTTGCAACTTCAGTAATTTTTGAAGTGGAAACTTTATAGGCGCGCTGAGCTCTTTATTTTGGGGGTATTAAATAAATAAATATATGAGGACATTCTCACACAGCACCATCTAGCCCAAACTAAGCAAACCTTGTAGTAAAACTTTTTTTTTGGTATATACATACATAATATGATATATAAAAACACCCAGACACAGAACAAACATCCATGCTCATCACTCAAATGTTTGCCCTGGGTGGGGATCGAACCCACGACCTACAGCTTAGCAGCAGAGTTACACCAACCGAGTATGATATAGCCGTTCATTGTAGTGTTCTATTGTTACAGAAGAAGGAAGAAAGATGGTGGACGACGTTAATGCAGGTGGCTGTGCCCTTCTTCATCGCTGGGTGCGGCACTATCGGCGCTGGCCTTGTACTTGGTACTGTCAGAGTAAGTTGTAGCATAACATAAACGGCCCTACCGAAAAACGTAACTACTTAAATTCTCTGTCTTCTTTCCTCAAGTGTCATTACGTGCCAACGAAAAGTTGACAAAATGTGCTGAGAATTGCTCTGAGTAACGTTTTTCGCCAAGACCATATATTGTTTATATTATTTTTCATAAGAGTGAATTAATTTGTGCGGAGAAACGAAGAAATCCGTAGAGGTACAAAAGTCACCGACATAGCACAGCGGATTAGCAAGTTAACGTGGCAGTGGGCAGGGCACATAGCACGTAGAACTGACGACCGATGGGGCCGAAAAGTTCTCGAATAGAGACCACGAACCGGCAAGCGCAGCGTAGGAAGACCAGCCACAAGGTGGACAGAAGATATCTTACAAGTGGCAGGAAGACACTGGATGCAAGCCGCTTCCAACCGGTCTTTTTGGAAATCCATGGGGGAGGCCTATGTCTAGCAGTGGACTTCTTGTGGCTGAGATGATGATGGATTTGTGGTGGCGCATATGACTCATCCCTCGGACATATGCGCCGCCACAAATTCTAGAGGATAACCTTTAACCAACCTTTGATATAAAATAATATTTGAGCGATCCGGGAGCCATCAACAGAATTTCCTGACCTAATATCCCGAACCATAACTCGTTTATTGATTTATTGGTCTCGTGAACTCAGCTGCGGCTCCGAGGGTAGTTTGCCAAACTCGTAGATTTTTTTTTATAATTTCCTCCGGATTGAAATATCTGACACGTCTTTACATATATACACTTATATATATTATAGCCTTTACATAGATACATTATAGCCAACACATAATACCTTGTGAGAGGCTCTCAAGATCATGTAATTTTTTTATCACGTCTACCTCATGGTATTAGGTATCGTTAGATAGGTTTTTAAAAATAATGGGGGTGCGTGAAAACCATTTTTCAATTTTGGGATCCGTTTGTGAAATGTTTGTTAGAGTTAAGTTTGGGTCCTGCTGGCTAAATAGTTAGTGTGAAAATTTTGTTAGATGACAGTTAAAATTCGATAGTGAGTAAATAAAATCGCCAGCTGGCCGTAATTTGGTGGAGATCCTTAGTCCTTACATCCGTCAGAGCATCAGCTGACGTTTACGAGGCCTAATGTTACTACTCTTAAACGAGTTATCCTGGAAATGGCTGACGAAATTTGTACCTGGCTCGCGGAACTACCTACCTAGTGTTCGCACAAAGCATTTCGAAAATTATTTTTTTCATTCCTACAGCAAAAAGGCAAACGGTTTGAAATTATCTGCCCGCGACTCGATTCTTAAATCTTGGGCTCTTAAAAAAAGAAGTGAATCTACTGGACAAGCGTAGCTTTGAGTCAAAATCAAATGCAAAAAATGGGCTCACCCATATTAAGTTTAAAAAAGTTAGATAAAAATATCTACTACAACTGAATCTAGACTCAAAGCACAAAAAATCTTATGTATCACATTCAACATTACGCGCTACGGAAGAAGAAATGAATGATTTGCCAAAATATTGCAACAAAACTCGTAAAATTACCTAAAAATGGCAAATTACTGAGATTGTATCGCAGTTTGAATGTTAAAGCATCACTTTTTTTGATTATCACACAGTGCGCCTTATGTATGCTGTGTTTAACATGTTTTAATTTATAATTATGATTGAGTTCTGTACATTTTTCATGTATTTAGGTGAATTTGAGTGTTTCTACGCCTATGATAAAATTTTTAAATTATCTTCGTCTATAATAGTTAACTTCTTATAGCTAACTTCACCTCATGGCAGATTTTGATGCCAAAATAATTGTTGCAAACTAAAATAAAAAACATTTCAGAAACTCCGGCACATTTTGCCGTGTTTATAAAAAAATAATGTGCGATGTGGCCTTAGATTGTCTTTGTTCCCAGTTAAATGTCATGAAGTCGCACTAACCGAAAAATCAATTTAAAAAATCATAGCTCATTTATTTAAGAGCCAAGAAATCAATTTCACTTAAATTATTGCGAAATATATTGTTGTAAAGTACGAAATTCTTCCGGCGTCCGTACTTTAGTTATTAATTTGAATAATAATACAATTGTATCTGATAGCTTCCTAAAAGAAATGCGATATTGAATTACTTTGTTGGACAAAATTTCAGTGTAAAACAATTTTACATACGATCACACACTTGTTCATTGATGATTGTTGATTTAAGCTGGGACTTTAAATTTCTTTTACGTAAATTGCCACGGAACTCTAATCGCGTACTAAGTTTTTTTTTACTTTTTGTACTTAGGTTAGTAAACCGTTTCCGCTTCTATCCATCAGGGTCATTGTTTTGAAACAAAAAAACGCATACGGCATTAGCCGTAGGTTATCCTAAAAATAACGTCTGCCTAATTTTTTATAACGGTATTCACGCTCATACACGTTTTTTTAGCCCAGCATTGGGATACAGAAAGTTGTGGTCGATGATGCTGATGAATTATAATAGTCCCGGAATAATGAGACGAGCAAGTCACTCGCAAAATGTTAAGTTGCGCTTTTTAGGGTTCCGTACCCAAAGGGTAAAAAACGGGACCCTATTACTGAGACTCCGCTCCGCTGTCTGTCCGTCCGTCCGTCCGTCCGTCCGTCTGTCACCAGGCTGTATCTCATGAATACTAAAAAACAAATTAAAATAGATATTAAAGGGGGGCTCTCATATAATAAACGTGATTATTTGCTCGTTTTTGCTCGATATTGATAACGGCAACAGGTAGACGCTTGAAAATTATTCACAGAATATTGAGTTATATTATTCACTTTAAAAATAAATAATTAAATTAAAATAAAACTAATATTTAAGGGGGGCTCCCATACAACAAACGTGATTTTTTTTGCCGTTTTAATAGATAATGGTAAGGAACCCTTCGTGCGCGAGCCCAACTCGCACTTGGCCGGTTTTATTTTAACCCCCGAACCAAAAAGAGGGGTGTCTAAGTTTGACGTGTATATCTGTGTGTCTGTCATCGTAGCTCGCAAGCCGATGGACCGATCGTGGTCTAGTTTTGGTTTTAGTTGAAATAAGATTTCATCGAGAGTGTTCTTAGCTATGTTTCATCAAAATCGGTTCAGCCGTTTTTTATGTCGGGGGTTTTTGCTTCATTGCCAGTTGCGTTCCTTTTCAAGGGTGTAGAGATCCAATTAGGAAAAGAAACAAAAGGATGAGTATACTTTAATAGTAAGTAGTAGGCGGGTTTAGGGAATTGAATTTAGATTAAAGTATGGTATGGTAGAAATTTGTATGAGAGTTTACACAAGGCGATTTGTTTTTCTGCGTATACGCAGTTGCGGCAACGGCTAACCAAATCATAATTTGCAATATGATACTTTTTGTATGAATTTAATTGATCATTATAATAAATTCATGACTGTAGTTATGAAAATCGGTTAGTAACGTGGGAAATAGTAAGGGCATGGCCACACTTCTAGAGGGGGAATCGGCTTACTCAAATATTATTTTTAAGTGTCTACGTAACTACGTAACATCGTCGCTTACTATCAGGCTAGTTGGTGGTTATACGTAGATCTATTTCGTATAAAACAAGTATAAGTTTAGAAAACTAAAAAAGTCCCCGCCAAAAGAACAGCTGAACTGATTTTGATGAGATAATACTAAAATTGATCAAATCTATGAAACGAATAAACTATTATAGGTCAAAATCGGTCTATATGTTTGTAGTTTGATAAATACGATGCCACAGAGACAAACACAAATAAATACACAGATAAACACGTCAAACTTATAACTGCCCTATTTTTGCGACGGGGTTATAAAGGCAGTATGTGAAATGTCCACAATTTTTATTTTTTTATTTTTTTAGTATAGTTATAAAAGGGTTATATGTCAGGGAATTGTTAAGTTTGTTAATCGTAACTGTATAAGCAAATGTAAGAAAGATTAAATGGTTTTGGACAAAAACAAAAAAACTTTTTGAGCCGGTCAAAACGGTTCCGCGTCGAAAAGTGTGGCTATCCCCCCAGTCTCTTAGTTCTGCTCTTATAATCGTGAAATTTACAATTAAGATAAGTTACGGGGGAAACACGTGAATATTATAAGAGTTCCGGCTAATTAACAATCTCATTATTTTAACCGACTTCCAAAAAGAAGGAGGTTCTCAGTTCGATTGTATGTATATTTGTATGTTTGTTCAGCGATTACTCCACCAATTTATATATAATTATATTTATGATGATTATTTTTTTGTTTGTTAAGTGAGTCAGAGGTGGTCCCATATAAGTTTTATAAAAATAGGTGCTTTGGTTATTAAAAGGAAATAATTGAAATAAATATGTCGTCCATGTAATCGATGTTGCGTATGTTTCCTTTTTTAACCGACTTCTAAAAAGAAGGAAAAAGAAGGTTCTCATTTCGACTAAGTATGTTTTTTTTTGTATGTTTGTAACGCAATTACTCCGCCAGTTATGACTTGAAAAAGAAGACATTAAATGTCTTCTTTTTGTTTGGTAGATCAGAGGTAGATGCAAGATCCATAATTACATACATCGTAATTTTGGTCCTGTATAAATTTTATTAAAATTGGTTAAGTACTTTAGTTTTTACAACAAAGTAACTAGAAAAATGCCTTCCAAGTAAACGAATCATGTATTTTGAAGTTCCTTTTTTTCCAGTTTTTAACCGACTTCGAAAAAGGAGGAGGTTATCAATTTGTACCGTATATTTTTTTTATATAGGTATGTACACGAATTACTCAGAATCGCAGAGTTCTGACTGACACGTTCTTTGCAAAAGTGTCAAATGTTGAGGTTTTTCGTATAAACATCTGCACATTTTCTAATCTGCGACGACGAAGCATTTAACATTCAGTGACAAATGTCATTCTTGAAAAAAAACGAGCGGGTCAATAGAGGTCTTTTAAAAAGTTTATAATCGTGAGGGATTTATTGAGCTTGAAAAGTAAAACCTACTTACTCCTCATCCAATGAGTATAAGGAGAAAATAGAGTTACTTCAACGCTTGAACGCCTTGTTTAATTAATATCCTTACTAATATTACAAGTAAACGAAATAACGTACTTTGAAGTCGGTTGTTTCAGTTTTTTAAACTATAAAATTATTTAATCTATAATTATATAAAACGAAAACTCGAACCACAGTAAATATTCCGTCAATAATAATAGTAATTTATAATATTTAATTTATAATTATTCCTAATCTTGTCTGATTATGTTTTCAGACGTGGGATGTGTTCGTGAACGTGTCAGCTATATTTGTACTCGTGCCGTCACTGTCCGGATTAAAAGGTAAATTTTATCATATTATAGTAAGATTTTTCAACAAGCATCTGTGTTTACTTATTTAATTCATTTTACAGCTATCTTTACAGGATTACAAAAAAAACTATTACAGTCAGTAGAATTTTTTATGGGACTGGTGATTTACTTGAGAAACATAGTTAAATAGGTATATTGTATGTACCAGATGTACCTACTCTTCAAATATGGCATCTCACACTCAATGAGATTTTATCTATAGAGAGGTTATACTCATTGAATATGAAGTAAAAGCATGGCATCTCTGTTCTCAGCACTTTCCAGGATAAGACCACAATTATTAAGGCCTTTTAATATCTTGGCCTTATATAAATAAATAAATAAATATTGGAGGACATTTCACACCACGCCATCTAGCCCAAACTAAGCAAAGCTTGTACTATTGAAACTAGATGGTTAATAGAATACTTAAATACTTTTTTTTCGTAAATACATACTTATGATACATAGAAACACCCAGACACAGAACAAACATCCATGCTCATCACACAAATGAGTGATGAGCATCACTCATTTTACTCATCTATCTTACTATTGCACTTTATAAATATACAGAACGGCATAGGCACTGTTCACAATTCACGACACGCGTCTAACAGCGTTGCCCGACGTGTCGGGACTGAAGACGAGTCGGGCGATTACCTTATTTGAGGCTTGCCACGCAGAGCCGTGGAAAACCTATCTATAATTAATACATCAATGCTAACACCTGATTTTCCGCTAGAAATTAGTGCTTATCAGGGAACTTATCACTCAATGTCTAAGTATATAGTTGATATAATCACAATTGGTTACAATGATCGAGTACCTCTCAAATAATTGATATCGAATATAATATTTATAAACATATTTATGAATGTCACACGGCGCAAAAAAAATACCAAAATGCGTAGTTACGGGATTATACTGCCCGGTACTACAGCTGTACTGATACGTATAATGTGTATTTTTCCATACAAACGGGGAAAATATTTCCTTATTATTATTTTACGCAGGCCCGGAAAAAATACTGTGATAAAGAATAAATAAATAAATAAATATTTGTGGACATTTCACACAACACCATCTAGCCCAAACTAAGCAAAGCTTGTGCTATGGAACTAGATGGCTGATCGAATACATATATACTTTTTTTTTTGTAAATATATACATATGATACATAGAAACACCCAGACGCAGAACAAACATCCATGCTCATCACACAAATATTTGCCCTGGGTGGGGATTGAACCCACGACCTTTCAGTTCAGCAGGTAGACGTAAACACACTACCAACTGAGCCACAAAGAAGGGTTCAGTAATCAATAAAGGCTGTTAAGATGATGATGATTTCTTTGTGTGATTGGCAATAGACAAACTTTTAACTTTGTTTTTTTTTTCTTTCAAATTTGTTCTTTTGAAAGGTTAAAAAGCGTGCAAAATTACGAAAAAATAAAAGGTTACTAATCTAGCTTAGATCCAATCATAAATTATTATTATACATAAAAAAAATTAAACAACTGAAACAATTTTGTTTGAATACCTTTTTTCCGCTTGTTTTTTTAACCTAGACCGATTTTGTTGAATTTTCTATGAAACAAATAAAAGTATATCCTTTCAATTAAATAAGTATATTTTTGCAAATCGATTCGATCGAAAATATAACCGAATTGATAACCGCCGCTTCTTTGAAGACGGTAGAAAAACCACCAACGTCGAATTCAAATATTATTCTTGGACAGAAAACAGTTCTTCCTATTTCAATAAAAACATTTCCGGTGGCGTTTATTCGCTCACAACTATAGTAAATCTATAACAAAGGAGAATGTAATTACATACGCAAGATTGCTACGATTCAAGAAAATGACAGATTGTTATCGTAACTTACCTACACACTAGTACACACGGGAAACGTATGTGTGTGTCATGTTTTTTAATGACATAAATTCATGTACAGTCTTCCTACTGAATCACGTTAAACTGCGGTTAAATCACGGTTAAATTCTCTGTTTTGTCGCTTCGCTTATTTTAGTTTTGTTTTTCTATTGTTACTTTGTGTTCTTCTTGTCTTGTTGCTGTTCCCATTGTAGTGTATGGTGTATAAAAATAAAACATTTTCTTTCTTTCTTTATTTTATAGTCGCGATTTTCTCTTTTTTTGTCACGTTTAGTGAGAATTATTACTTTTACGAGTAACAGACTAAACGTACACGTGGATAGGTACTAAACAGGGGCTTATTATCATCACCTCAGCTACAAGAAGTCCACTGCTGGACATAGGCCTTCCCATAGATTTCCAAAAACATCTGATGGAAGCGGCTTGCATCCAGCTAGTTCCTGCCACTTGCATCCGCCATAAGTTCTACGTGCTATGTGCCCTGTCCACTGTCTCTTCAACTTGCTAATCCGCTGTGCTATGTCGGTGATCTTAGTACGTCTATGGATCTCTACATTTTTGCTTCGATCTCGCAGAGACACTTCGAGCATAGCTGCACAAGAGGGCCTGCTTGTTAATTTATGGAAGCTTAGTTTTGTAGACGGACATAATGAATTTATAAAGGTTCCTCATAGTTAATACGGAACCCTAAAAAGTAAACTTTATAACTGTAGACCCGTCATTAGTGATCCTATCCTTCTGTCCAATGTTTTGATTATCGGCTCTTATTTGTAAGTGAGATGTGTGAAATACGAGTAAGGTTCAAAGTTCACGGGTATAGACTACAAACACTATTTTACACAGTTTAGTGGCAGAGGTATCATCGTATATTCAAAACAAAGCCGACTGATAGCCGTTACAAATACTTAGTTGCTTCATTTCAACAACTGTAATGTAAGTTTGTAGCGACTCGTGTCGTACATACGATGGTTTAAATAATAAAGACATGATAATGATATGCATACGGACGGTATTGATATGGGAGTGAGGTAGGTCTTGCGGCAAGAAAAAATAAATATAATCTGCGGTCAAAGATACAATTAAGAGTCCGTAGTCCAAGTTAATTATCATACATAGCAATATAAAAATAAATTATTTTTATGTATGAAAATTAACTTGTATCAAATTGATATTTTTGTCAAATATTTGTGATGTAGTTTTAGTTACAAGCGATGTTTTTTTTTTTTAAAGTTTATGCAGTCATTCTTCACAAACCTGACAAGTGCGAGTTAGACTTGCCCACCGAGGGTTCCGTACAAACTTGTAGTTATAAGGGGGAAATAATATTTTTTTTGTATTTTCCTTCATAAACCGAAAAAAATACATAGATAAAAATATTTAAAAGCCTGTTTTAGCTTGTGCTAATGTAGCTATTTCATATGATACTCCACATGATATGGTTAAAGCACTTTAAAATTTGGACCCTCCTTGCATAAAGATTTTTTCATTTTCGAATTTTTTCCTTTATATACTTACCTACTATATGACAATGCTTCTTGGCAAATTTCACAGTTATAGTTCAACGGGAAGTACCCCATAGGTTTTGATTCCTTTGTGAGTGTCGAATTATGCGTTTTTACGACATATTCGCCTGTAACTTTTCTTTATGAAAACTGAGAAGTTTAAAACACTATTATTACTAACGGGATATTTACCGTGGTTCGCGTTAATTTTGACGGTAAATATCCCGTTAATAATAATAGTGTTTTAATGAATGACCGTGATAGTTTAAAAAAAAACTGAGAAGTTTGATTTTTCTCTCTGCAAAAAGAGACTATGGATCTGCGTATATGGTTTTAATTACAACTCGATACCTTTACGCGTTCCCGTGATACAGGTCTTGACAAACGGACGGACGACGGACAGACGGACAACAAAGTGATCCTATAAGGGTTCCGTTTTTCCTTTTGAGATACGGAACCCTAAAAATGAATACAATAACAAAGAGAAAGTGAGCTGCTTTGTTATCACAAGTGTCAATTGTTTAGCAATGATTTAAAGTGAAGACAGTCTTATCGTTATAGTGCAAAAGATGCACAATAAAGTGACAGCTGATAATTTAAAGTGGCATCATGCAAGTATAAGTGCAAGTATAAGTATTATACAGCGATGATAGCTGAGTGGTTTATGTAGGTACTGGAATTTCTGTACGGACGATGCAAGCAAATCCCAACTAAGCATAGCTGTGCTTACAAGCACAAAATGCCGTAGGAAAATTTTCAAGAGTGAAAAATAGGGATATTAATATAATTATCAAGCTCCATCCTCGGCCACACCGTGGCTTAACATCAGGCGAGTTGGTGTTATATAGTAGTTCTATCTAACATAAAGAAAATGTAATTTTTTTTTATCCTACCATATCGTGTATTGTCGAATAGGTCTCGTTTTAAAAAAAATTTTTTTTATCTCCACAGACACCAGGGTCCGTGACCTTTGTCATAATTACAAACTATTGCTTACTACTTATCGTTACGGGAAAATTATTTTGTTTTAATTTAAGTACTTATTACTATGTTGTGTGTGAATAGGTCACTTAAAATAATAAAAAAGTTTCATATATTATTTTCTTCTCAGATCAAATCTGTGGAAGATATAAATATGTGGGCTATAGGTTAAAAAAATGTGTCCTCCCTCTGTATTTCTAAACAATTCGACCCAGAAATTCATGAATTCATGAACCATGGTAGTAAATCGTATTAAAAACTGTATTACAACATTAGTCACGGAACCTTACCAAATGCATGTCTCGATACGGTCTTAGATGGTCAAGTACGTAGTACATGAATCATGTGAAAGTACTTTGTACTTGTGCAGGTATTTTCCCTGCTGAAACAATGCAATGTTTATTGATTGCGCATGCTCATTGAAGTATGTCATACCACTGCTTAAGTGATTATTATTTCCAAACGGAATACTTTACCGCTATATTTGTATTTACATTATTGTTCATTATATTTATGCGGGTATCTTTTCAGTTATTATTATTCAAGGGTATAAGCATCACAGCGACCTATATAGATCTAGTGTGATAGCTGCTGTATTAATAGATAAATAAATATTAAGTGGACAGTTTTGTACAGCGCCATCTAGCGACAAATTAATCGAAGCTTTAGATACTATGGGAACGGATTAGGGATCGTATAATCATGTGAGGCTTGAAAGAGAAGGGAGGAGGTTCGGAAAAAGTAAAAAAATTGCTAAAGAACATCACGTGATTAATGGAGGCCCCTTATTGGGACGTAAAAGTTGGAGATGACTGACCACGGGTTCGGTTCCAACCAGGATAAACATTTGTAAGCAGTTTTGGCAAAAATGCACCTCTCTCATGTCAAGTAGGTACAAGGATAATAAAGTTTAAAAAAATGAAAAACCGACTTCAAAATACGCAATATACGTGACATGCTGTTCACTTTTCTACAGGCGTTTTCATAATATTTTACCAGTTATTTTGTTATAAAAAACGATTACTCAGCCAATTGTGCATTGATTGATTTTGATGATTCTTTTTGTATTTGGTAGGTCACACTTCAGAGGTGGTCCCATATAAATTTTATCAAAATCAATGTGGTAAAGTATAGTAAGTAAGTTGCCTGAGTAATTGGTGAACAAACATACAAAAAAAAACATACAAACCGAATTGATAACCTCCTCCTTTTTGGAAGTTGGTTAAAAATAGGAAGAAGAAGAGAACAAAAAATTATTTTTATCGAAACTAAAAATAGTTATTTATTATTCACATTCTTGGGGTGTTCAATCTGATTTAAAAATCTGAGTGATAAGATTGCTTGGAGATATGCTGATATTTTTGATATGAGTATCGGAGTACGAAGCTTGGCGTCAAATGCCGTCATATTTATTATATGCGGTGGCCTAATCCATCATGGTCGAAATATTTAACAAAGATAAAGATAAAGATATATTTATTTGTCAAAACATGTGTACAGGTGCAGATGTCACAGCGTTAATATCGGTCAAACATGCTTTTACCACATAGGGTGTACAAATATGAGAGTCAAGTAGCTTACACTCACATGCTTAAGTCATTTCAGTTACAATATCAATTTAATTAGTTACAACATCAATTTCATTAGTTACATTATATTTAATTTTATAGATTCTAATGTCAATAGTTAATGTTAATTATTAAAAAAAAATATTTGATTAGACCTGCTGATAAATAGATAAATGACATTGCTATATGGTGTGAACGGCACGTGATATCGCCTTTCTAATTAATTAATAGGATGAAGATTTTAAAAATAAAGAGTTTTAGAAATAATTTTCTCGGAATAGAAAAGCGGCCTCCATCATGGGCCTTAACGCCACTTAGCACCAGGCGTAAGTACAAAAGGGCCCAATGGCTCGAAGTGCTTCCGAGTATCGGACCCCTATTAAGATAAGATAGCACCAGGCGAGTTGGCAGCAAACCTATCACGTACTTCCAAAAGAATAAATAAATAAAAACCGGACAAGTGAGAGTTAGACTCGCCCACCGAGGGTTCCGTACAGACTAAATAAAAGGGGGAAGTCATATTTTTTTTTAAGTTTTCCTTTATAAACCGGAAAATATACATCGTAAAAATAACTGTTTTAGCTTATGCTAATGAAGCTCTTTCATATGATACCCAAAATAATACAATTAATTCATTTTAAAATTTGGGCCCTCACTCCTTGCATAAAGACACTATTTTTGTGATAAAATTAAAAATGTCCAGTTTTCGGGTTTTTCCCTATATGTGTACTCTATAACACAATGCTTCTTGCCAAATTTCATAGTTCTAGGTCAACGGGTACCCCCCATAGGTTTTGATTCTCTTGTGAGTGTCGAAATGTGCATTTTTTACGACATATTCGGTTGTAACTTTTTTTTTTACGAAAACTGAGAAATGTTATTTTTCTTTCTGCAGCAAGAGACAACGTATAGATCTACGTATATGGTTTTAATTTCAACTCGATATCTTCACGCGTTCCCGAGATAAAAGCCTTGACACCCAGACAGATAGACAGACATTGTCTGCCAAGACGAGTGACGAATGTAATAATGTTATGGCATTAAATCGGGTTCACTCAGTCTAAAAGCTCAAAGCCACGAAATTGAGCTATGAAGAGGGCTATGCTGAGAATCTGCGAGATCGATTCAGAAAGAAGATTCTTAGACGCACGAAAGTCACTAACAAGACTGTCAAGTGGCAGTTGACAGGGCACTTAGCACGCAGAGCTGATGATCGAAGGGCCCGAAAAACTCTCGAGTGGAGACTGCGTACCATTAAGCGCAGTGTAGGAAGTCTAGTCGTAAGGTGGACAAACGACCTAAAACAAGATACAGAACACGAAAGTGGAAAAAAGTCCAAGAAAATAGCGCTTCTAACCGGTCTTTTTGAAAATCGATGGGGAAACCCTATGTCCAGCAGTGGACTTCTTGTATCTGTGATGATGATTTATTATGAGGGCGCCTAACGTTTGCTGTCGCGTAGCCCACGCAACAGCAGACGTTAGGCGTGGAAGCTCCCATCAGTTCCTTTGATGTCTCTTTACTATTGTCATAAACTCTCACAACAGACGTGCGTAAGCCATTTACAACTACAAGGGCGTCGCCAAGGGGGGGCAGGGGGGCAGCTGCCCCACCCCCCTAGAGATTTAAAAAATGTAGTGTACTGCAAAGCAACCAAAGCCCTAAGGCCGTGCAATTGTACCTGTACCTACAATTCATATTTTTCTCATCCTCCATAATATTAACTTAACCCCGTGCAATGGGCTGGCGTCGCCCTTGTACAACTTCTACATCATCTACGACCGTCGGAATGCTACTGTAGGCCCGTACAACGCATGCAGACTATGCATTGATATCTCGATGAGACAGAATCTTGAATTTTATATATACAGTTGTAACAATCAGATGTTTTTATTGCAGGTAATCTGGACATGTGCCTAGCGTCTCGGCTGTCGACGCAGGCCAACCTCGGCAACATGGAGTCTACGAGGGAGGTCATCTCTATGGTGGTTGGCAACATATCATTAGTACAGGTTAATATTAGTTTTATTCCTTTTATAACTTTTTCTATCACTGAAAGTATTCTTGCTTCACAAAAATAATGTTAATGTATAGTGTTTATCTGTCACTGAAAGACCCCAGATAATTCCATAAATTCAAAAAGCGGTCCAGCTACGAAAGAGCTGAACCGCTTTTAGTAACATCCAACGATTAGTTAGACCTTGCATTTAATGTTCGTCCAACGATCGGCCTAAGCAACTAACTAAATGGTGTCATTTTATTACCTACACATCAACTGTCCGGCTACTGTTAACGATCAGAGTGCCAAATGGATTTCTTCTAAATCTGTGCCAGAGATCATATCAAATCGTTTATTTATGACCTAAATAAAAGTGACTCAATATTGAAAACCGAAATGTTCCTAAACTAGAGATATCATCTACTTAGTTACGAGGTGCTCGTTGAATCATGCACTAAAAAGGAGTAATGCCATTGACGTATGCAAGATACTAAAGATACTTAACCAGATAGGATTAAGGATGACAAATTATTAAAAAATTTATGCGATAATAGATATAGAAATGATTAATTGTCACGCAGGTGCAAGCGATAGTCGCCGCAACAGTAGTGGCTATGTTCGCGATAGTGGTCAACACGATAACTGATAGACAGTTCAACGGGTCCTACGTGCTGCTGCTGATAGCTTCGGCGGTCTTCACCGCAACCACCACGTGCTTCGTACTAGGTAACAACTTACTAATCTAAAACCGTTTCTAAAAAAGATTCCGGCAGCCTAGTCGGGAGACCGTCTGACTTGCGATCCGCAGGTCCTGGGTTCGAATCCCGCGCCACGCACATCTGTCTTTTCGGAGTTATGTGCGTATTGTTGATTGCCGCCTACTTCAAAACGGTGAAGGAAAACATCGTGAGGAAACCTACATGTCTGAGAGTTCTCAATGATCTTGAAGATGTGTGAAGTCTACCAACCCGCACTTGGCCAGCGTGGCCTTACCCTTCTCATAATGGGAAGATGGCCCGCGCCTAGTAGTGGGACAGTTTGTGCAAACAGGGCTGATAAAAAAAACCCGGTTGGACGAAGCCATGACACAAGAAAACCTGTCATGATAATGAAAAATTGGACACCAGCTTGGTGTTGCCAATTTTTGTAACGAAACAGATAATTAGAAAAAATAACTCTTATTATTAGACAAATGAAATAACTTTAACATCTCAGTTTTCCTTAACCGGAAGTTATTTCTTTTTAGTCTTTGATATGCTTGCTTTTGACATACCAAATTTACGGTCTAAGCGCTTGCCTAGGAAATTCACATGAAAGTATAAGTATGCTTTTTTATGAAAGTATAAAGATAAACACACATGCTTTTTTCCTATTGGCATAGGCATAGACTATATCTTTCCACTTGCTACGATCCTGACACACGTCTTTCGCTCCTTGTCTTCATACATGCTCGTCGGTTGTGGGTACTTTTGACCGATGATGAAGATATTATGTTATGTGATGATAATGTTTTTCTAGATTTCGTAATGGTGATGGTGATATACGGTTCGCACAAGTTCAAAGTGAACCCGGACAACGTGGCGACGCCGCTGGCGGCCTCCATCGGAGACATCGTTTCCAACACCGTGCTGGCTGTAACGGCGCAGTACATGTATGAACAAATACGTAAGTATCCAGAATTCTTTACTTCTTACTCTTATTCTTATTCATAGTGGGGCGATAAGTCGTGCATTGATATCCCACTTGGGGTATTTTGTGCATTTCCCCCTACCAGCATTTACACGAACCAACCCAGCTCGTTGAAATATCGGAGCGAGGCCCTGGGCTGCTGGCGCAACTGGTGCTGGTATCTTTGCAGATGATAATGATGATGAAGTGGCAACACAAGCGATGATGAGGTTACGGTTGAGGTAGAATCTAAAGGTCCCACATGCAATACAGTGGATAAACCTGTCTCCTGAAGCTTCGCAGTGTCACAGTACGTCTACAGTTGCAATTTCTTCAGACAGCCGTGACACAGAGCGCTGTCTGTGTGTCCTAATATGATTTACTTGTAGAACTTGTAAAACCGATGACCCCTACAGTTGAATAAAGTCCGATAGTGGAGCATGAAGAATTTCGTACATTGTGCTATGAGGTATCAGGTTCTTTCTACTCCAAGACCGGACTTTACGACTCAAGTGGCGACCGTCTTCAACGGTATTTATTAGTTATTTAGAACTGGTCAGAACAATAGAGTGACCTGTTTCCAGCATTGGACAGCTTTCGAGTAACAATACCATTATTAACTTTGTAAATTAAAATACATTTGCATAAGTAAAACTATGTAACAATAGTCGTTAAATAAAGTTATTCAAAATTGATCTCTCCCCAGCTGTATACCCTTTCATTTTCTTTTTACGCGTAGACCAATGTGGGGGTGAATTCTGGCAGCAATTGTGGCAACTCTTATCTGCCTACCTTATCTATCTAGATAGAATTATACTAGTATAATTGACGAAAAGTTACTTACAAGATATTCCTACATTTGTTTCAATGCGACAAAAGGACCGCACGGACCATATTCTGGTAAGTGCAGTAGTTAGGTTTAAGTCAGAAGTTTAGTAAATTTTTGTTGTATTTTAAACTAATTATGAATTAGTATAATTTACAATAGTTACGAGATAGAAATAGGATATTAGCTTTCTTTTACTTACTAACCAGTTAGCGCGGTGACACGTGCACGTTGCGTCGGTACTGCGTTGCCACAATTACATTGCATTTTTCACGCACAGTGTGAAAAACGCATTGCACCTTGCGTGTGTATGTAAAATGACGCGATTAAGATACAGCACCTTATTAATGTAATTAAATGTAAACTTATTTCAAAAGTGAATGGAGGAGGAGATGCAAATGTTTTTAGTCCTATAATAAATCAAGGATGTAATTTTCTGTTTCATTAACCATTGCTTGCTTTATAATTTATATTAGCATAATAATTATATATTGTGTGACATCGCATCTTGGGTATAGAATGAAGCCCAGATCTCACAAAACATAGATCTCCACACTTACGAGTATATAATAGGTATAGGTTATTGGCGCCTATAGATAAAAAAAAAACTATAATATTATAAAATAAACTGTGATAATATATTGCACTTTTATAACATTAGCTTATTTCATAACAAAATATTGTTATTATATTGCACACGTTATCGATGAGTAGGTACGCGGAAAAATGAGATTATTCTGCATATATCCAATTAAATCGTTTTATCACAATTTAGATTAAATTAGGTACCTAATTTGGATTATAGGTACGTCAATACAACAATCTAGTAATCCAAATCCAGATACAGTACTTAATCTGGTGCTTGTGTTATCAATTTACAATTTTAGGCACATTGTTTCTGTGGGATTGTCTACAATTCTAGACTAATATAAAGACATACATTTTGTAAGGTTACATTTTTTAATCATTTAATTTATTAATAAAAAAAAGATACAATTTATGCAAATATTGCCAAAAACCCAGTACAGGCTTATCTAGGCAATATATATGTATTGATAATTATGTTTGTCTGAAATATATCTCAAAAACACTGATCCGATTTCTAAAGTTTTTACATAGCAGAAATATTAATGATGATAACCTATCGTTTCATACAACTGCCTTATTCCAGTTGTTTTACGTAACACAATTAATTTCTGATAATATAAACTCACGTAATCTATAATAAATTATTATTAAAAATAGCCACAGTTGTAAGAATTATATTTCGATCGAAGAGTCTAGATAATAGCTTTAAAATTTGATAAGGTACACTTAAAAACAAATCATTTTAATTATAATATTCAAGCGCCGAAATAATACTATAGGTACGTATATTACACTTTTCAATAGCGAAACATTTCATTAAAATTCGGATTAGTATCAGTAGTTCGGTTATAAGTCTGGTTAACCGAACTACTGATACTTTTAAGAATCAGTAGAGTTCGGTTAATCTAACTACTGGTACTTTTAAGAATCAGTAGAGTTCGGTTAATCGAACTACTGGTACTTTTAAGAATCAGTAGAGTTCGGTTAATCGAACTACTGATACTTTTAAGAATCAGTAGAGTTCGGTTAACCGAACTACTGGTACTTTTAAGGCTCAGTGGAGTCAGTAGTCCGGTTGAAATACTCAACCGATCTTTAGAGCCTCCACTTAGTGTCAGAAGTCCGGTTATCACGAAAGAAGCCGAACTTTTGAGTCGCTTCTAGTATCAGAAGTTCGATAAAATAAATTACAGTTTAAAAAACTAAAAAACACGCGACAAATTATTGTGGTCAAAGTTCATTACAAGACTTTTCTAACAAATCCAAACACGGCTATGATACGATGTTCCATCATGAAGTTCTAGTTCATATCTTCCGGCTCCACCATCAGATCAGTTCGTCAGTACCATATCATTGTATTGTCATCAGAACTACATACAGCTGCCAATTTTCATGTCAATTTTCATGCTACGATCCTTCGAAGATGGTTAAATTAGTTACCTTAGATTTCATTACATAGTTAGTTACATACAGGTCGACCTAACAAAAGCGTGTTAAAAAGCTCGAAGCTACATAAAATTTGTATTATAAACGTAGACTTCATTCTACTGTTTTTTTATTTAAATTTTCTCCAGCTCAATTATTTAAAATATCTGATGTGAATGTATAAAAAATGTGAGTGATGTGAATGTTGTCTAAAATGTATTTGAACGTAAAAATCCTGTACTTCCAGAGTAAGTGCATTTTCTCGTGACGCGATTTATCAAGATTGACCGTCGACGAATGATATAATCTTATTCCCTGAATAAGGACTTGTCACTTTCTATCAAACGCGAACTGTCACGCGCGAAAATGGAACAAAACACTGTTTAACTAAAATGCTGTATTTAGCATTTATAAGTACGGCTCATGAACAATATTATATCGTAGGTATATTAAAATATCGATATCCTATGATGTTTAGATTTGCATTTGTCCATGTTTTTTGTGTCGCTTACATGATAATCTTAGCGACATCAGGCGATGGATTTAATTGGGCGTATAAGTACATAGATAATATGAGGTAGATATAATTTAATAATATTTGCACAAATACTGTTGTGCATATTTTTAAATCGCTATATCTGACACGATAATTTTCTTAGGTATTTATTTGACAGTTTTTATTCAAAACTAGCTATTTTAAGACAACATATTCAATATTTTTGGTTTCATTGTTGTTTTTTTAATTTTTAATAATTTTATATTTATTTTTTATTTTATAGTACTTTTGACTAATCTTCCTAATGAATTCATACCAGTATAATTCAGATTTTATTGACCTTTACTTACTTAGGCTGCTTTTAACGTCACATTTTATAATAAGTAAAAAAACTGTATAATAATATATATAATATAATATAAATTAGGTCTTGTTATTTTTTATGCTAAATAAGAAGATTAGTCAAAAGTACTAGGATAACTTTTACACGTTACAGCGCTCACCACAACAAAACTTTAAAAAATAATAAAAAAATAAAATCAATCACAAAAATATTGAAATTAATTCCTTAAAATAGTTCAAAATTTCAAATAAAAACATAAATACATATCTAAAGATTGACTCTACTTACCCCATTGGATATATAAGTAAATAGGCTTTTATGTAAGTAGATAATATACACAAATTTATAGACAGTTAATAAATTACACACATCTGACGGGACTTGAACCCGCGAATTGCACGTTTGAAGCGTGTGTTACGGGTGGCGCCACCAACGCTTGATTGGCCTAAGCAAAAAAGACTGTTTGAAAGTTTCGACCATCTCACGTGACACTTCCGTGGCCAAACTGGTAAAGCCACCCAGGTACAGATCGGGATATGCGGGTTCAAGTCCCGACGGATGTGTGTAAATTTTGAACTGTCTATAAATTTGTATATTATTATACTTCAGTGAATAAAACGCTCAATAATTATAGTTTAAAAAACTGAAAACCCTACTTCAGAATACGCAATACAATACATAATATGTACGCGACTTGCTGTTCACTTTTCTATAGGCACTTGAACGATATTTTACCAGTTATTTTGTTATAAAACCAAAGTACTGTGTTGATTTTGATAAAATGTATATGTGACCACCTCTGAAGTATGACCTACCAATACACAAAGAATCATAACAAACATAAAAAAACATACAAACCGTATTGATAACCTCCTTAATTTTTGGAAGTCGGTTAAAAATATCGAATATATAATAAAATGTTATATATTTTCACAGAGATATCACTGTGGCAGCCGATCGTGCTGATCTGCGTATACTACAGCCTGCTGCCGTTGTGGGTGTTCGTGGTTTATAGAAACCGGTACACGAAGAAGGTCCTAACCAGCGGCTGGACGCCGGTCATCTCTGCGCTGTTCATTAGTGGGTGAGTCATGAATGTAGTCATTAATTCATCATTGATGTATTATGTGTAGATATGTTTTCCCCGGTTCTGCGCGGCAAGCCTCAAGTAAGGTAATCACCCGACTCGTCTTCAGTCTTGACACGTCGGGCAACGCTGTTAGACGCGTGCCGTGACTTGTGAACAGTGACAATGCCATCCTGTCACCTGTGTGTTTAGAAAGTGCTACACCAAGTAAGTTATATAAGGCCAAGATACTCTAAAAGCCCTTGAGGATGTGGTCTTATCCTCAAAATTAATGAGAACTGAGATTTGCCATTATTTTACGTCATATTCAATGAGCTTAAACCTCTCTATAAATAATTGTAGTTTAAAAAACTGAAAAATACGCATACAATAATTACGCGACTTGCTGTTCACTTTTCTACAGGCACTTGGATGATGACTCTAGTGACTATGGTTTTTTAACAAAATAACTGGTAAAATACCAGTTATTTTGTTAAAAAACCATAGTATTGCATCTATTTTGATAAAATTTATATGGGACTACCTCTGAAGAGACCTTCTTTGCCGCCATCTCTGTTCCTGAGACCTACAATCTTGGAATTTTCAAGGCTAGAGTGTATAGATATCTTCTAGATCGACGAGCTCCATCCTCGGCCACACCGTCGCTTAACATCAGGCGAGTTGGTGGTCAATCGTAGATCTATCTTGAATAAAAAAAGTAAAAAATTTATGATCTACCAAATACAAAAAGAATCATCAAAATCAATGCACAGTTGGCTGAGTAATCAGTAAACAAACAAGCAAAAAAACGTATAGACCGAATTGATAACCTCCTTCTTTTTGGAAGTCGGTAAAAAATATAGCATATGAGTGACATTTTCCTTCTCCTTTCAGTATCGGTGGTATTGTCCTAGACCAGGCCGTCGAGCGGTACGTTGGCTACGAGGTGTTCCAGCCGATTGTCAACGGCATTGGAGGAAACCTGGTATGCGTGCAGTCGTCCAGAATGGCCACCCATCTCCATCAGACAGCTATCCCCGGAGAACTGCCGCAGAACACGAAGATATTGGAATGGCCGTGGAAGACGCTGTTCTACGGAAGTAAGTTATAAATGACTGGCCTTGTGTCTCAGTTGGTAGTATGTATACCTGCTAAGCTGTAGTAGGTCGTGGGTTCGATCCCTACCCAGGAGAAACATTTGTGTGATGAGCATGGATTTTTGTTCTGTCTGGGTGTGTTTATGTACCATATGTATATATTTACAAAAAAAAAATATGTATTATATCGGCCATTTAGTTCCATAGTACAAGCTTTGCTTAGTTTGGACTAGATGGTGTTGTGTGAAATAAAATAAAAAATCAAATGAAAAAAAAACTGATTCTGTAGAATGCTATAACTGTGATCGATTGACGATAGTGAAAAAGACGTATAGAAGATTTTAATTTTGTTATAAAGATCGCTTTTTTGTGTCCTTATTAACTTTTTGGGGGTTACAGTTAAATGTATTATTGGACATATATTGGACTATAATGGAACTAAGAACTAAATCTGTGATCCGGTTGCCAGATTTACTTCGAGCCACTGAGCTGTTGGTCTTTTTTTTTTTTTTAATAAACTAACAACCTTAAATCGTAGAGTATCCATCATAGACTTAGCACTAGACATAATACCATTATTTTCTATATCGGATTATGTATTTTTTTATTTATTATACAAGTTATACAACACCACTACAGTAGTTCAATACCTACCAATGCGATGAGATAATTATACTATTTTCACAGAGTGTGCGAGCCACCTCTATGAATTTTGTCAGATTGCAACTAAAGATATCAATTTCTTCAGAAACACAATCTAAATGTAGTTAAATAAACTAAACTTACTACTTTAAGGTGCATCTTAAATGTGTTCGTTTCCGTTCGCAGCGTCTGCAGCACGGGTCGCGCGAATGCTGCTAGTGCTCGCGCTATTTGGCCAGATCATCTTCATGGTGGTAGCAGACTTCGTGTACCAAGGAATGGTCACCCTACAGGTGGCCTTCGGAATCACGTATCTCGCTTGCGCGTTGCTGCAGGTTAGTTGAATACAAAATTATTGAAATCATCGGCAATTAAAGCAGTGGGGAAGCCATGTATGAGTTTAGGGCTAATATAATCCGAAGATCCGAAGATCGAGAGAAGAGAGAAAAAGATAGAATTTCGTATTGGTCTAAGATCCCTCTATAGGACGACCTTCACCGAGCTGGTTAATGGATGAAAAGTATTTTATATCCAATTAAATATGTCATTAAATATATTGCAAATGGGTTGTCTAAAAAATTTCAGTCCAGAATGTTTTTTTTTTAATTTATTTTTTTAACTTTTCTCTGGTTTTTGTTAATAGACAAATCCCATACTAATCGACAGTATGAAGCCCATAGAATATGCAAACGTTAGGTTGACAATTTTTTTCCTGTCACAACTCTTGGGTAGGCAGGTATAAACAGGTAAATCGATACTAGTAACTTGCACCAGTCTGGTTAATGAATTAAAGTTAAAATAAAATAAAGATTATTTACACATAAATATATTGAATTTGTCTATTAACCAGACTAGTGAAATGTTTTAAAAAAAATATTTTTTTTGAATTAATTAATCATGTTCTGGACCGAATTTTTTTAGACAACCCATTTTCAATATATTTATTGACATATTTAATTGAATATAAGATACTTTTCATCCATTAACCAGCTCGGTGAAGGTCGTCCTATAGCGGGATCTTATACTATATAGAAGACATATATAATTTAGCAGTGGGTATAAAATGCGGCGATATTCATTATGAATTTAGAAATAAACTAGCTGGTTTCATACGGAAGTTCTTTCTTAGTGGAAGAAAGTTCCTTCATTTTAGAAGCCAAAAGAGTTTTTTTTTTTTTAAACAAACAAATGGACACAAATATATTTTGTACCCACAATTTGAGCCTGTGTAAGAATAATGCGTTATTGTGTATCTACTATTGATTATTTAAACAAAGACTGTCCTGTCTTTAACTAACTAGCATAGTCAGCGTAAAACGTAACCATTAAAACACAGAATATGTGGGTTCGAGATATATGTAATTGATTCTTTCCTCCTTCGCACTTCCCTGTCGAGCTGGTTGGACTGTAGTCTGGTTGGTCGAGGAGAATTGGTGAGCGTCCTTGCACGTATTTAGGGTTTCGTCTGATATAATCAAGTGATATCAATCTCTCCTCTTCTGCACTTTCTGTTCGAGCTGGCGGAAAGGGTGTAGTGTGTCTGGAACTTGAACCCTGGAATGCGCCAAAAGCGAAGGTCACCATCGGGTCACCCAGTCAGCACCCACGACAACGGCTCAGAAGGAAACGCTAAGAATGTAGCCGTGCTGTCGTGCACTTCAGATACGGAGTTACAATAATCTCAATAAAGAAAATTAAACATCGACATAAAAATATATTAAACATATATTAACATAAAAAGTAGGGTAGGTCTCATAACAAATGAAAAGATACACCACTTACCCTATTTGGGGTTAATATTCCGAAAATAATGACAAACAAACTAACAACATAATGATGACATATAGAAATGAAACCTGGTTACTCACTATGGGTTTGATTAGGAAGCTGAAAATCATACAACGAGCAATGGTGAAGGCTATGCTCGGAGTTGCTCTGCGAGGTCGAACCAGGAACGGATAGATCTGTAGACGTACGGATCTAACTGATTTAGCACAAATTAGCTACTTGAAATGGCAGTGAATAGGGCATATAGCATGTAGAACCGATACCCAATGGAGCCGAAAAGATCTATTCTCGATTGGAAACCAAGCATCAGTTATTGCATCGTAGGAAGATCAGCCACAAGATGAGCAGACGATCTCATACAAGTGGCAGAAGACGCTGGATGCAAGCCTCTACTACCAGGTTTTTTTGGGAATTCGTATGTCGGCATGTCAGAACGACACGGCGATAACGCAGTGCTGATGCAGCGTACGGTGTCGCGTCATTGTTAATTATTATGAATAATTAGTCATAACGGCATCCATATTAAAACTGACCAAAAATTCGGACTATTCTCGTTCAACCGACCACGCAGCTGATTGTGAAAATTAATGATTGATTTCACAACTTTTTTGTTACGGGTTATCATAAATTATCCATAGGTAACGTTTCCCCATATGTCATTATTTATATCTAATATATCAATATAAATATCTAATTTTCAATTCCAGGTGATGGTTCTTCTGTATCTCTCATGGATCCTGATCCATTTCATGTGGAAGTTGAAGAAAGACCCCGACAACGCAGCCATCCCTTACCTGACCGCGCTCGGAGACCTCCTGGGATCTGTCTTCCTCGGGCTCGCCTTCGTCACCCTCTCGCTCTTTGGCATGGAGTACGGAAACAATGTCTAGAAGACTACTTAGCTGTCATCAGGTTTAATTTTTAGCGAAGCTTTAAGTTTCGCGGGAGGAAGTCTTGGTACCTAAGTGCAGCTTTACTTGGGTCTGACATCCTTTTGAAACTTAGATTTTCCGAACTTCACTGTTTTATAGCTTTGGGAATGTTTCAAGATATTCCGAATAAAGTGAGTTCTTCGAAACTTTACAAGAGGTCTGCTGTCAGACAGAAAAGTTATAAAACCTTATTGATTGCCTTAGAAAAATCTAAGAATCAATTTTAAATCTTAGAATGATAATTATGGCAACACGTAAAATCAGTTCAAATCGTATTAACCGTGGAAAAATCCCGAAGCGTGGCTTCATTTTGAGTCTTAGTTGATGAAATTATTCTTTTAGGAATTCTAATGTTTTATGTGATAATGAAACTGACTGAATGACTAAATGTGCATTCAAATTATTATGAAATAAAAATAGCCTAGATACGAAATTTATTTCTGAGTGAAATAACTAGATGGAATAATATAGTAACAATTTAAAATGCACCAACCGCGCTAATCCAATTTGCCCGTGAGGGAAAAACTATAAAAATATAAGCATCTGTCATGTAGACAGAATATAGTTTGACCACAATAATGATATGAATGCTCCGTGATAATATTGCTCCTTTTGTTAAACCAAAGTTAGCTGAATTCTAATGTAGCTATATTATTTTGCTAACATATTTATGTGTGTGATCGTTGGACGTTATTTATTCATATTTAACGTAGTTTACAAAACAATTCAATCAGTATTGGTGGCAAAGTATAATAAAGAAACATCAGTGCCAATTTCTTTAAAACTGTTAAATGATTCTGAAAATGTGTCTTTTAGCGTCTATTATGCTAAATTAAATTTTAACAATTATCAAAATTCTCATCTGTAAAGCTAAAAAAAAATAAACACAGAAAGTAAGTCAGAACCGAAAAAACTAAGTAGAAATTTTGACAAAAATTTTGTGAGCTGCGTTTTTAAGAAACGTCACAACTTTACAGATGTTGTATAATGTTACAAAGTCAATAAGAAATCAGTTATTATTGATGGTTTCTGGCCATTTTGCATGTATTTATATTTTTAGCAATTTTTAGGAAGAGTTCCTGTGATATAAATCAAATTGTGATGAAAATCAATTATATTTGAATCGAACATATTTTTTCAACTGTAGGGTGACAATAATTTGGTTGGTTTTCCTCGTAGTTGACATTATATTTGCATACATAGAATAAAGGTAATGATAAATAGATACACCTGTAGTTAGATGCCAAAAACTTGCGTCAACATTCAAATTTTTATCACAGTATTTAATTACAAAAAAAGAAAAGAAATAGAGCCGGTCTCACTATAAAGTACTTAAGTGTTAAACTTTGAAAAGTATCAAAATTAAACAATACAGTGGGCATACGTTAAACTGAATCATTAATTTTAGTGATGTACATGACATTTTTTGTAAAGAAATATTGACAGAAATTAAGCAATTTCAGTTAAGACGATCACAAACGATCGTGACTTTAAATAACAGTATTTCTCACACTTTCAACAAAATATTATGTTGAAATTAATAGAAATAAAACTAGATTTTTAATATCTAGTTTTTAAATAAAATTAGTGTAGAAAAAAAAAATGAGTACAATAATGCAATTTGGTAGATTTTAAGTTAAGAGGCCTAACGTTTAATTTATTTAAACTTTGATAAAATTGATTAGTATTAGAAAGCATTTTTTAGGTAAAGTGTCCGTATGAATGATTTTAATTGTTTAGATTTGTATCTGAACAGGCCATTTCATTATATATATTTTTTACAAAAAAATATTTTACAACTTTCATTACTCAAAATATGAAAATTCTGTCTAATAAAAAATATGACAAGGGTCTGTGCGTAAGGAAAGAAAAAATACTGCTTATTTAAGTCTTGCTTGATTTAGAGTAAACATTACAAAATTCTCTATCAATATCACAAAATCTGTGACTGTGTAAAAAATAAGGTAGATAATACTTTGAATGAATGTGATAATATGAGATTTTAATGTGTATATAGTGAATTGTTATGTAGTAAGTAAATGAGCTGTTGAATAGTGGAAATTAGAAATTTCAGCTTGCCTTTTATGATATTAAAATAAATAATTTTACTGACTTGACTGTTTTAGATTTAAATTCCTTTTACGCTGTCATCAGTCGTGCGAACGTTGTGGTCTAGGGAGTGATATTATACTCGTCGAGGCTGTTGTTTCAATTATTAGTTACATCTTGTGAGAATGGCAACTGTTGTCCAATAGTAGCATTCTATTTTTAAATCTAAGGCTATTTGAGCCCGGGTACTAAACTATCATGTCCAAATAAGAGAAATTTCACAATTCTTTTGCTCCTTCTTTTCCTCCTGAGGAAGTACTACTTTTTTGGCTTTTATTCACTAGTGAGAAAGGATTGGATTGAAAGGCAACTTGCCCAGAAAGCATTCTGGGCGCATCGGCTAATATCTCAGTGACTAGCATAACACATGGACATCACAAGGTTGAACAGCTTAATTCCAAATTTCTTTTTGCATTTTGATTGTTACTGACAAGAGTTACGCTTGCCCATGATATCAATCAATATGTTAAGCGACTAGCTTATCTCGTTATCCAAATAAGTAACGTAAAGGTTAGGTAGGTAGGCATAAAGGTTTTTCTAGCCAGTTCGAGTTAAATTTACGACGATACGTATGATCCTCCTTAGCACTCACTAGTATGCACATTACTAAATATGGGTCTGTGTCACTCCGACGCAGATGATAATTCGCGCTTGAGTTTGTGATATATTTTTGTTCGCACGCATATGTTACTTACGGTAGGTATTTATGGATTTTCTGATTATGATAATTTGATTATTTGACCATGAAATATGTGTATTTAAAATTAAATTCTGTAAAAAACTTTTAAAAAATGTGCTTATTATTGAGGAAATTTGTCCGTTAAAAATTATTAACGGAAATTTGCTATCAACGTGGTCACTGTATGATTGATGTATAAAATTTTTTAATTTATTTTTTTAAATAAAAAATTTAATAAAATTTATACGAAAACATAATGGGCAACTTAGATGTCACAGATACGTGTAATAAATTTCATTTTAACGTATATCAACATAAAGGTTGAAATGATGATATTTTATAGTTGCACTGTATATTTATCCAGATTTTGATTCCACACTGAGCCTTCGTAAAGGGGCCATCCTAAAATCACGTCACACGTTAAGGGGAGGGGAGGGGGTCGATGAAGTGTGACATTGTGAGACAATGGGTGGGAAGGGCTAAGCCAGCTGTGACAGTGGGGACGGAGGGGTCAAAAAACCAATGAATGGCCCCAAACATCTACATGTCAGCTCGGAATGTGTCAAATTGAATAAAAATATAGGAACACTTTCATTAGTTCTGATATTTTTCAGGCTTTTCTTGCCGCTAATATACTATATATATATATTCTAGTGAATTCTACATAGATGTTCCAATTGCTGTTCATATAAGAATATTACACAATTACTAGATGCTACGATAAATACAAACTTGGAATACTGTTGAGATTAAAAACATTGAGCATTAATATTTATGTTTGTAAAGTCAAATTCTAATTTTGAATGTTAAGGTAGTATGACACGCATATAGCGGGAAATTCAAATTACAAACAGTTTTTTGTCATTGCATCCAAGTCAAGTATCTATATAGCTTAACATAATGTTTGCGACAATTTAAGATTATTCTTTATATTATCATGTCGACAGAAATCCATTTTTACTAATTCAAGCAGCTTTTCAAGATGTGTAAGCAACGAGGCGGATTATTGATAGTTAAATTGATATGATAATATAAATAATAATCTTGGATTAGTCTAAAACAAAATTCACGAATATAGTGTCCATGGTTGACCGATACTCATATACTGGCCTTGTGGCTCAGTTGGTAGTGTGTTTGCATCTACCTGCAGAACTGAAAGGTCGTGGGTTCGATCCCCACCCAGGGCAAACATTTGTGTGATGAGCATGGATGTTTGTTCTGTGTCTGGGTGTTTCTATGTATCATATGTATATATTTACAAAAAAAAGTATATAAGTATTCTATCAGCCATCTAGTTCCATAGTACAAGCTTTGCTTAGTTTGGGCTTAGATGGCGTTGTGTGAAATGTCCACAAATATTTATTTATACCAACAATGACGAACTTAAAGATTTTGATAAAAAGACTATGTCGCCGCGCTAAAGCCTAATTTAGATTGGGATGTCTAGAGACGTTTATTTTGCCGCTTATTAATTTGAAAATCGAAATTATTTTAATCGTGTAAGGGATCTACTTAGATCTCATTGAGCTCGGACGTTTCGAGGACTGACGCTACATCCCGTTGATACTGTATCAAAGGTTTGAAATTTGAATTTCCCTGCACATGTCTGCCGTTGGCCCTTAATTTCTTCCAATGAGGTGTCAAGCAAACTATCTATTGTAAACTATTTGCATTTGACTCTATGAAATACAAGAAATAATAACTTATTAACGCTACCCCATTATTGGCTAAGTTATTATACCTGAAAAGTTATATAATGTTTTTAATCTACCTTGAAAGAGGTTTTCAACTAGACCGTTTTTTATGTATCTCGACATCTTGTCCGATTGTGTACCAATTTGGATGTTTTTTTTTTAAACAGAATTGGTCTTGTTAAATTTTGACTAAATCTGGTTCAATATTTGTTTGTCAGATCTTTGAAATCGGTTTTTCTGTTTTTAAACGATAAATATATTTCAGCTGTGAGTAATTTTGCTTAGCTTGCATCTGAATATACCTAAATGGTGCATTATCTTTAGTTACAGTTATATTCGACTTTGTTTAATTGAACGTATTTTTTTTAAGTTACCATAATCTGTAATTTACTGATTAAGCCAACTCCAAAGAGGTCGCCAATGCTGGTGCGTTGCGTCAACGCCGTGTCAACAACGCAACGCAACGTATCTTATGACGTCATATTACTGTGGTTTTAAATATGTAAAATGACGCAATGCATCGTGTAACGTTACCTTTATTTCTTTACCCATCGATCATTTAGAACTTTTGTCTTTTATATATTTTTTACTGTTCTAAAACCGGAAGTGCCATTGCCGTGTTATTTCCTAAAATATGTTTTCCATTTTTGATGCAGCTCGTTTTTAGTAACCGCGACGTACCTACCTACGATAATTTATATAGTTTTTAAGATTTATTTGTTACCATGAATGTATTCCTAATATTGTGATGTCCAATTTAGATTAAATGTATTTTTATTTAAAAATAAAACGAATAAACAGTGAACATAGTTTAATTTCATTTTACATATATTTCAAATTAACAATAAATTATCACAATAACTAACTTAAAAATAAATTAAATAAGCAAGAAATCGTCTCTCTGTATGTTTGTTACCTTATAAGGATACAAGGCTAAGCCCATCGTTAAGAAATTTGGCACAGATTCTTCAGGGCCTAAACAAGGACGTAGACTATATTTTATCATCATTGTTTTCCGTCACTACGCGGTTGACACCGCGGGGCGCAGCTAGTACTATTACAATACGTATTCACAAAATACCGTCTAGATAATTTGGCAGTACCCAGTTTTTGTATAATTTTATTTAACCGACTCCAAAAATTAAGATCCACAATTGGACTGGTTTTGTTGTTTATGTTTCCGGTACATATTCGTTGCGTTCAGGGTCACAAGGTCCAGTGGCCCAAAAGGTCGAGTGGGCCAAGATGACAAGTCCCAAAGTCTAGTCTGAAAATCAGTAATATATCAATATTGCATAAGTCCTAAATTTCGAGAATGTATACCAATTTTATTTTTTTAAGTGCAAGTGCTAAAGCCAGGAAATTCGTTCTTAGTCGGGTACTTTGTGTTTCTTTTCATTCAAATGTAGATTATATTATTTTATGAAATGGATCTATAAATAATTGGCCACCAAGTAGCCTCCAAATCGCCTGATGGTAAGTAAAGTTGTACAGTAACGATATGGGCGAGAATGGAGCACGTCCCTTTAGCTTTAAAATTCCACGATATTCCCTTTAGCTTTAAAATTACAAGACTATAATTAGTCCTCAGGAGACAGCTTAGGGAATGCAGCATAGAGTAGTGTGCAATATGCATCAAGAACGTGGACCGTTAACGTGAACGTAGTCGATTTCCGTCATTAAAGGACTAAATAAATTGTAGTTTCATATTTTCGGAAAATGCCGATAGATGGCATAAGAAATCGAAAATTAACGTAGGAACTCTCTGACTCATTGGTCTCATATTCATCAACATCTATACGTTTCTTTATCCCACTAATAGGTACAGGCTCTCTCACAGCATATCGAGTTTATTTATTAATTTATTTGTCAATGTTGTCAGCAAAACATTGAATTAAATTTTTACTTCACTCTGAAAAGTTTAAACAAATGAAGAGCTTTTACTAGGAAGCTTAGTCGCACAAACTCTTGAAAGCATGAATGAGATACAATGTGTTTCCTTATACGTTGATAGTTTTGGAAAATTCCGGTAGATGGTGCTACTTGTAGAAATTGTAGCATTGTTATGAATTTATGATGTCTGATATGCGTAACTATTAATTAAAACTTCTAAATTGCTAATGCTTAATAATAGTATTAACAGTAGGTATAGTTATCATAACAAATTAACAGAAATAGAAATAGATAATTAAAATTAGATAATTCTGTTTTCCACCACACGTGGCGCCACTAATACTTCCTAGTCGTTTTGATCTATAATATTTTGATGTAAAAATATTTAATTAGCCAACTTAATTTCGCTTTATTTTCATAAAATATATTATACTAAGTTCATTCTCGATTTTTCCGACCTATATAGCACATCACTAATTGTCTATTATGCATATTAATTATCTTGGACTCAAATTCTAGGGGCTCCTTATAAAAAGATAATTGTAAAGAGAATATACCTTGTTCATTCTTCAAGTCGTTTCAGTTTTTTCTTTTTAATTAATGATGTATACAGTACAGTTCCTCAGTATCTCCAGTACCTCCATACGCCAAGAGAAGCTTGAACTATAAGAAGCATGGGTTCAGTTCGGCGTATATCAGATCCAGGACACATCGAGATATTCTGACAGCTGTTAGGCTATTAGACCTACCCTGCAAATAAGTAAGGAACCAGTACGCAGGCCAGGAACCAGAAGACCAGAACACGTGTCGAGGTTGAGTCTGCAGGAGTGGAGTGGAGTACGGGCGGATCGTTAGGTATCGTGAAGGGCGCAGGCGCGTCTTGGACGGGCGGGCGGCAGTCGCCCGCGAGCCTCGGCCGACGCCGCCGGCCTGCACTCACCCGACCCCACACGACCACGGCGCATGCGTGTATCGATCCACCAACCATACCCGTATCTAGGTTAACCGGCTAAAATTAAAGGTGCGTTCCAATTCAAGGTTGTAACGCGGGCGCAGCTATATTAGAACCAAACGCGCGTCGTGCATGGGAACACCACAGCCTCTATATCTACGCGTGTAAGGGCGAGAATCCCGCGCCTAACACGACGCAATGGCGGACGGGAATTATGTAAGAATCGAGTTTTAATTCGCGATTTTAGGATATCGACAACGAACGCGAGTGTGTGTTTGAGTTCCGTACAGTTACGCTTACTGGCCAGCTTAACTGTATTTGATTGTGGGAAGTGTCTGGAAGACAGTAAGTAGTGTGTGATAAATATAAATCGAGCTGTCTGTCCGTGGTGACCAGGCGATTCCGAAAACATATAGATTCTCAGCTAAAATTGTCGGCACGACACTTTTTACGCTATCTCTACGCGAGCTCAACTAATTTCAATTCGCACTTGACCTGTATCGTGTATGATATACTATAAAAAAACGCTAACGTAAAACTGTAATGAGTACCAAGTTACTTAAATTATTTCCTACAATTTGCTTACTAAAATATATCCTAAAGATATCCTATATCTACCAACGTGAAAATGTAGCTCTACTTAACATAACTTTCTTTAAAAAAAAAAGAAAATGATCTCGATATTTGGCATACTGAAATAATTACCGAAACCATAATTTCTAACCACTAAGAAACCAAAGACAACAATTTCCCCTAGAACTTTAAGTTACTGAAAACCGATCTTGAAAAACTCATAGAGCACATTTCATTTATATTGTCAGACTTTTTCAGCATATTCTGAAAGGTGAAAATAAAAAAGTGTATTGATTTATTTCTTTGACCATTATACCAATCTAAATATAAAATAATATAACAACAACCTCATACAAAAACTTAAATTTACCTAGACTTTTAAAAAACCTCGCGGCAAACTTGAATTAAATTTAGTGATCTTTTTTTTAATTTTGCTGACTCTAACAATGTAATCGAAACAAACGCCAACTTCTTAGTTTTACTGTTGTAAAGTAAGTCATCTACGATTGAATACGTGTTTCTTGACCGATTTTACTGTTGCCAAACCTATTAAAAAATTAATAGTCAATAAATCATAACCTCACTGTGAGATGTCACTTAAAATATTAGAGAATAGATTAATGATCATAGATAAATAATCTAGAATACAATGAGCACTAAATGTTAACAGAAATAGCTGTAGTTTTATTTTCTAACCTAACATTTGGAAAATTTCGTCGCCAAATCATAGATGGCGTTAGTCTCCTTACATTAGCTTTCTGAAACTTTCAAGCTTTTCCTCTGGCAGGATGAAAAGGAACGTGTTTTTGCTCATATTATTTCGCGTTGAATTTCTTTTATTCATAATGATTGTTTTATTCATGAGTAAGAAAAGATTTTTGTTGGTTCAACGTAGGGCCAGATTCCATTTTTGTGTTAGAAAAATGTTGAGTGGGATGGATAGGCCTTCTCGTCGTGTTGAAAATTGTTAAATTTTGATGTAGCGAAGTGCCAACAGAAATACTTTTTAATATTGTTCTTAGACTGATTTTTAATTAATTAGTTTAATACGGTAAAATTAGTAGTAGAAGAGCACTATTTAGAGGCGGATTTAGGATTTGGTTTGGGAGGGGCTTGACTCTGGTGAGGGTAGGTTTTATCAAATTAAATAGCCCCAATCGTGTATGCTTTTCGAGAGTCTACTGTAGTGTAATGTAGTGTAAATAAAAAATATATATTATCAAATTATTTAAAGATTTATCATGAGACGACTCAGATGATTTTGGACACCTCTGGATCCGCTACTGGCACTATTTATTATATAAACACTTCAAAACTTTTCGCTACAATTTCCTGTCTTGAGGATGCCGCGAAACACTACATAGACCTAAAACTTAAATTCATTGCAGATATTTAAAAAAACGGACAAGTGTGACTCACACTCGCCCACCGAAGGTTCCGTACAATATTGATAAAAAAACTACCAGGCGAAGCTGGTCATTGATAAAAGGGGGATATTACGCATATATATATATTTTAAATTTTTGGTCATAATCCGAAAATTTCACATTATAAAAATAATTAAAAACCTGTTTTAGTTTGTGCTAATGAAGCTCTTTCATATGATACCCCGCATGATACGGTTAACGCACATTAAAAAGACCCTCAATTCCTTCCATAAAGACCCTATTTTTTGAGATTAAATAAAAATGTACAGTTTTCAGATTTGTTTCCTATAAGTTTACTATAAAACAATGCATTTCAATAAATTTCATAGTTCTAGGTTAACGGCAAGTTCCCTTGATTCCTTTGTGAGTGTTGAAAAATCCGGTTTTTTTCAACATATATGGCATTTTTCACAGCTGTAAGGGACTACAGATCTACGTATATGGTTTTAAATTCAACTCGATACCTCGAGATAGAAGGTTTTGACAGACAAACAACAAAGTGATCCTTTATGAGTTCCGTTTTTTTACTTTTGAGGTACCTAAAAAATCGTCATTTACTTATATATTTTATATATTTTGTTTGGTCACTCGGGAATCGAACTCAGGTTCTTTTTAAACTATCTTCATTCATTTCATGATTTCGAAACCGACGTCAAAAAATAGTACTACTTATTAAAAAGAATACTAACTTCAGCGATATAGATATATATTCTTGTAGTACAATAATTATAGTTTAAAAAACTGAAAAAAGCAAGTTCAAAATACCCAATTCGTTTATTTGGTTGACTTTTTTCAATTATTTTGTTATAAAAACCAAAGCACTGAACCGATTTTGATAAATTTATATGGCGCCACCTTTGAATTCCAAATCTGAATGAGTTCTGAATTGATGTTACTGCGTAAGTTTCAGAGCATATGTTATTTATTTTCTTCATAAGGATGATGAAACAGTAGATTGTTACACAACCGCCAAAAGGAACCTATTTAGGCACGGGATGGTTTGGCGCACGAGCGTCAATAATTCGAATGCCTAAAAAGGTCTTTCTCTCGACGTACTCTGCTTTTCATATGCAATATAAAGAAAATATTAAACTCTTAGTAAACAAAATCATATCTTCAGACAGACCTCATGGCTCAGTGGTAGTACGACTGCCTCCTGAGCCGTAGGTCTTGGGTTCGATCCCCACTCAGAGCAAACGTTTGTGTGATGAGCATGGATGTTTGTTCTGTGTCTGGGTGTTTCTGTGTATTTTATGTACATATTTATAAAATAAAAGTAGGTATGTATGTAATCTATCAACCATCTAGTTTCCATAATACAAGCTTTGCTTAGTTTGGGCTAGATGGTGTGTTAAATGTCCACCAATATTTATTATTTATATATTATTATATCTGAATCCGATAAACTAATTTTATACAAATCTGTGTTATCCGTAAATAGCACTCAACAAAACAACTGAAGATTGAATTGACGGTTTACCGTCTTTGACAGACTAGACGGTTATGGCGATATTGTAAGGGTACGACACCCTGAAAAATGAGGTATACCTATACAATATACATGTCATTTTAAGATAAAATCAAAATAAAAGCAAAGTTACGTCCAAATCATATGAAAAACCAGTATTCAGAAAAAAATGTATTAGCACTATAAACTAGGTTATTAAATTTAGGATAAGAATTATGATGTACAATGTACATATACTAAGTAGTAAGTAGGTATCGCAGATAAAATAATATTTGATTTCTTAAACTACAACGTTCCTAAAAAGAAAAAAAATGTTTTTTTTTGTTCATTGTTTTTTGCGTAACTACTGAGAGAAAAATCCTCTCTATACTAACTATAATAATGCTATAATAGTGAAAGTAGCTCTGTCGTCTGTCTCTCTGTCTGTTTGTTACCTCTTCACGGCTAAACGGCTGAACCAATTGTTATGGAATTTGGAACCTGGAGAAGGACATAGACTATATTTTATCATCATTTATATCGTTATTCTATAAGTCTACTATGTTATGATTTATATTTCTTTATGATCTATATTTCTTTCGTCGTACAATGATCTGCAAATTTGGAATTTACGCGGCTTTAATAATAACATATAGATCTGAAACATCCTATTCTCTATAAGCGTCAGTTACAAAGAATTCTCGCACTAAAGTTACGCCCAGTGGAGTGTGTTGGCGACCCCTGACATTTCCGAACTCGGTCAGGGGTCGCCAATCCCACAGAACTAGGATAGAGTTTTACATAAGTTTGCACTTTTTGGAGTAGCTGTTTAGTTAGAATTATTTTTTTTACTTAAAAATAAATAATACAGTCAAATGCAAACCTGTCTTGACTAAAAAAATAACATAACTAGTAAATCGTATATGTAGTACTTATACAATACATATACAATTTACTAGTCATGTTTTTTAGGGTTCCGTGCCTCAAAATAAAAAAACGGAACCCTTATAGGATCACTTTATTGTCCGTCTGTCCGTCTGTCAGGGTGTCAAGACCTTTATCTCGGGAACGCGTAAAGGTATCGAGTTGAAATTAAAACCTTACACGCAGATCTATAGTCTCTAGATGCAGAAAGAAAAATCGAATTTCTCAGTTTTCGTAAAAAAAAGCTACAGCCGAATATGTCTTAAAAAACGCACATTTCGACACTCACAATGGAATCAAAACTTATGGGGTACTTCTTGTTGACCTAGAACTATGAAATTTGGTAAGAAGCATTGTGTTAGAGTACACATATAGGAAAAAACCGAAAACTGGTCATTTTTTATTTAATCACGAAAAAATAGGGTCTTTATGCAAGGAATGAAGGTCCAAATTTTAAAGTGAATTAACCGTATCATGTGGGGTATTATATGAAAGAGCTTCATTATAATAAGCTAGAACAGGTTTTTAAATATTTTTACGGTGTATATTTTTCGGTTTATGAAGGAAAATATAAAAAAATATATGATTTTCCCTTTTTGTCTACTAGTTTATACGGAACCCTCGGTGGGCGAGTCTAACTCGCACTTGTCCGGTTTTTTTTTAAGTTAAGGCAGGTTTGCATTTGACTTCCAACTTACCTGAAGTTAAGCAAACTTGCGAATTTGTTTGTTAAATTGTAGAGATGTTGCTTACCAAGAAAAAATCGATTCACTACGAATTTTGATCAATATTTAGCAGTAAGCATGATAAAAGTGGACTTAAAGCGTTTCGTTCGAGTTTTTAGAAGGTGCACCATGAAACGAAATCGTTTTTAGTATATTTTTCTTATTTATAATAATTTTTAGATAGTAAAGGTGTAATACTAGTTTATTATACACCATTATTTAAAACCTAACTTTATACGCCTATACTTAGTGGTTTAATTTGAAGTTTATTGAAAGTTTCATCTATAGGTATAGTTAGAGTTACTCAACATCAGATGAGCTGACGGTCAAGCGCAAGCCTTTTTAACACGCTTTTATTAGCTTCACCTGTATGCATGTTTGTTTGTAACCGACTCCTTTAGACTTGATTTTGACCCACTTCAAACGGTCAGATTTTATTCAAACTTTGTAGACTTATCGAGGACCGATGACAATATAATAATTTGAAGCGTAAGTATTGTAGTTTTTTTAATTGTAGAAAAAGCAACCGCGGCCAACTTTGAACAGTAACGAAATATTATGGTAGAGGCCCTGAACCCTGGAAAAATTCTCCGATGGATACAATCTGGGTGTCTTTAAATCGCGAGTGAATCTGTTTCTTCTAGGTAAGCGCGCTTCATCGTAGACCGCAACATCGCTAACATCAGGTGAGTTGGCGGTCAAGCGCAAATCTATATTGTATAAAAAAAAACGATCAAGACAGTAGTCAAAACATTTTGGTTCAGTACAATTGGTTTTTATTTTTACACATCCATTGTACATATTTATGGAACTTTCGAACTCTAAAAGACCTTGCACCTTCTTTTAAAGTATGTTACCAACTCCAAATATTGTTATGCTTACGTCATGAGATATTTTTGTGGCATAAGTTTCCAAATATCCAACATGCCGTCCGAACTTGGAAAAATATTCTCGAAATGTTAACTGGATTCTTACTCAATGTTTTGTTCACTTGATAAAACTTGCTTAATAAAAGAAAATAAAGTCACGAAATTAATCTAAGTTTTTTAGGTAACGGGACGATCGACTCTAACAAAAATTGTCACTCTTTTCTCACCCAGTATAGAACACTTATCGAACGACACCCTCAGAAGAGAAAAAAACAACTCAATTTTACGTGTAGAAGAAATACCCTAAAAAATATTTCGTTAAAAATATAAAAATTCCATCTATTATGCGTGGGAAATAATACCAATCAAAACCATTGAGCTGTTTATAATTAATTATCAAAATCAATACAATAATTATTTACAACCGATAATAATAAATATATCTTTATTGTACACCAAACATTACAATTGAAGGACACACGTTTAGTTACCGATATAGTTGTGTTTTGTATTTTTATCGACTCCAAAAAGAAGGAGGCTTATAAACCGATTTGAAAAATTATTTGTTTAAAAGGATATACCTACTTGTTATAGGTTAGATTGTTCCCATAGAAATTTAATTCAAATCGGTTCAGTAGTTTGTTTTTAAAACAAAAATATGTAACTTGAAATCGGTCGTTTCATTTTTAAACTACAATTTTAAATAAAATTACCTACACCGTCGCTTAACATCAGGCGAGTTGGTGGTCAATCGTAGATCTGTCTTGCATAAAAACAAGACCGAACTCACCAGAGCTTATTCTGTCCGAATACCGTATACCTATTCATAGTAGTCATGGCTAGATATCTATCTTTACAGTGCATACAAACTTAACCTCACTTTTATTTAAGATTTTCAGATTTTTCGATGAAATCAAAATAACGTTGTTAATGCCAAAAAAGTACCTTTATATCTCCTTCTTAGATGTATGCAGTAGGTCTACTTATCAAATTCCATATAATGAAAAATGTTAAAATAATCTAAACTGAAAAGGTAGTTTATTGGGAACCCTAAAAAGAGCTATAATCGACCGATTTTGCAAATACCACAATTTTGTAACACTGTGGTGTAGTGACGCGAATTTACCTTACTACGTTTACGTTTTTTTTTGCTATTTTCTATAGCACATTGTCTATTGCCATGAATGAATCCCGCACCGGAAATGTGCAATAACTTTAAAAATAAAGTTTACGCGCGTGACTCATAGATGGCGATGGTAGTATGACTGGTAAGTCTTGTTTGTTCAGCCCAAATCTACAGTTTCATGACTTATTTTGTCAGATGTGTTTGTGTAATGGTAAAATTAAAGGTTTTTGTTGTAATAGAAATGATTTTTTTGATTTATAAATAACAGATTTACTCAAGCGGTAACTAACATAAAAAAAAAAAAATTGCCGAAATGAGCACGAAAGCCGAATTGAGAGCCTCCTTCTTTTTTGAAGGCGAGTTGGTGGTTAATCGTAGATCTATGTTGCATAAAAATATTCCTCAGTAGATATCGAACCCGAAACCACATTGCCACGATCTACTTCCTCAACCACTACACAACTATCTTCATTTTATTACTTACGATACAACCCACATATAAATACTGTAACCTTTTAACCCATATTTTCTCGTTAATGTCAGTCAGCGACCCTTAGCATTTTCCTACTGCATGTTACCAGTTTCCAGCCACTATACTTTGGTCTCTGGAAATGTCAAATCAGTTCGTCGCAACGGGCCTTTTCATACTGGTCAATCATATAATGCAATGGAGTTGTATGGAGTAAATGGAGTAAAATGATGATGTACTACCAAACATGTCAACGGTACATCAACTGTTATAAAAACCAAAGTACTGCATCGATTTTGATCAAATTTATATGGGACCACCTCTGAAGATGTATGATCTACCAAATACAAATAGAATCATCAAAATCAATGCATAATTGGCTGAGTAATCGGTGAACTTGAATGCGCAGAACACAGGATTTGAGACCCTACTTTTAGTTTTACCTAGAATAAAGTTACAGGGGTCGAAAGTGCCGCAAGTCGCTTCAAGAAAAAGAATAGAACGGATGTGCTTTTTTTTTTAATGTAGAAGTCAAAAGAAGTTTTTTAAATGTAGAATTGACGCACCGTGGCGCGAATATAGCCACTATTGTCGACGGGCGCTTTTTATAAGTGACGGACCCAGAAATAAATAAGTCATTTATATTAAAAATAAATCCACTAGCACATCTTCTGTACTCCTGACGCTTGAAAGACTGATACATGTCCTTTTTTTTTATACAATATAGGTTTGCGCTTGACCGCCAACTCACCTGATGTTAAGTGATTTGCGGTCTACGATGGAGCGCGCTTATCTAGAATGCATGACACAACACATGAACATAAACATTGACACCAGGGCTATTCGACTTAACTTACTAATCGAGACATCACTTCCCATTTTGTACAGCGATACTTCTCTTTACAAATTTTATTTGTAATTCCCTTTCCATATAGATACTATTAATATCTTCTCTTTCTACGTTCTCTTCCGTTCCTTTCTCTCTCTTTCTTTCCTAACAGACTGTAAGCCGTGGAGTTTTTTCGTTACACTCTAAACTGTTTACATAATTATTGTAAAAATCACTATGTCTGTCTACTATAACGGAAGTGACGTCATCAATTTATACGTTTCAAGATGTTTGCGTAAACCACGTAGAATTTACGTTTTGTTTTTGTAATAACGATATGTTTAGGCTACAAATAAGATTACAAATTTTTAATCGAAAATAGACTTGCACTTGACCGCGGACTAGCCTGATGTTAAGCGGCTGTTGCGATCTTCTACGGAGCGCGCTTGTCGAGAAGGAACCTATTAACTCGTGGTTTAAAGACACCCAGATTATATCTATTCGAATGACCCATTCAGAAAGCGTATTTCACATTTAGGTGGTACGCATTTTATGAAAGGGTTCGCCTAGTAAAAGTAGAGCAAAAGCGTTTCTTTCGAGTTTTTGGAACATCCACCAAGAAACGGTACTGATAATATGAATACGATTAGATGAATGATTAATGCAAATAAGATTAAATGCTTTTTACAGGTGTCGGGTCCTAAATGAAACAACAATTTTTTTATCCGACTGCGCAAGAAGGAAGATTATATTTTTCGAGTGTATGTATTGTATGTATGTATTGGGTGTATATGTATGTATGTACGTCGCCGTCACGTTGCGGTCGACGATGGAGCGCGCTTACCTAGAAGAAAATGATTCACTCACGACTTTGCTTCTTACATATTTTTGCAGCACGCACATTAAAAGTGAAAACGTTTGGGTTTTTAGAATATCCCCCACGAGCCATCTGATTGTAAAATTGATATGGAGAAATAAGACACGCGAAATAAATCCCAAACCAATGAACATCATCACAAAAAATCTTTTTAGGATTCATAAAAGTTTTATTTTGAATAAAAATATAAATTACAACCTACTCCTTTTTTGAAGGCGGTTAAAGCATCAGCGCCACCACTAATATTGCAGTTGTCCATAGACAACTATTGCTTACGTATTTACACATCAATTTACGTGAACTTAGTAAAATCTGGTTTGTTTGTATGAAATAAACAAACTAGTTAAGTTAGCCTAAAATTAATTTTTCAGAAATTTTCATTTCTTACTTCCGTAAATTTTAAAGTTGATCGACTATTACTAGTTAACTTGTTTTCCTTTTGATTTCATTTTACATGTTCCTATGAATTATCGTCCACCCCACATGGGGTAGAAGAGATATATAATCTCCACTTTACGTCTAGGGGAGGTACCTATACTTTTTATTTCATTTCTATATCTAGCTTAATCTACTTATATACAATTGTGATTTTTCCTATTTCAGGTAAGCATATGACAAAGTGAAGTTGGCCGCTTCCTCTAGAAGATTCTCTGACACATAAAGGTATGTGTGATTGACACACTTTAACGTTAAATTATACCAACACTTTCACACACTATCCTATATAAATCTAGCATTCTTCCCGCATTTTTATTACTCTTAAAAATGCGCACGCAGTTATGAGAAATATTTCAAACAGATATTTGTTTAATTAACAAAGATTTCCAAAATATGCATAGTTAATTATTTTTTTATTTTATCTAAATAAATGAAACTTGAGTAACTTCTAGTGTCTAACTAAAATTTAACAATTTTTAACGGATTTATCGCGTATATTTTACACAATTTTATGACCTTACGTAATGGTTTTTATGGTTTGACAATCACAAAAACCATATAAAATATTCTAGTGTTTATTTAATCCAAATAGTTTTCGTTCTCATGATATTCCCTTCTTAGTGATTTTCTTTCTTTCAAAATAAGCGAAAAAATTATAGCTGTTCTAAAACTTAAATAGTTCAATAACCATTCAATGATCGAACCTCTATATCTTGATATAAGGAGAGTAAGATCATCAATATTAAATCCCAAAATTGTTTGTGTTGTAATGCACATTTGTATACTTATTGATAGCGCAAAAAATATGGTAGGACAAAATCTACAGAGAAATCAAGAATATTCCTGAGTTGTTCTCATTTTGTTATGTATTGCGGGATCATTTTTATTTTTCAATAAACAACAGATCTAAGTTTTAGATTAGAAGTACAAATCATTTTCCATGATACCAAAATGTGTTTCTGCAAAGGTGTAGATAGATCAACTGCGGATTCGTAGAGGCGCTACGAGAACGCTGAGTTTCTACGAATACTGGTAGCATCAGTGTCTATTTACAATAGAGCTACGAGTAGTGGTGTTTTAGGGGTTCAATAATTAAATCTAATATTTATTTTGTGAAAATGATTTCTTTGCTTCATTTCTTTCTTTTTCACGCTTTTTAAATATCTCAAGGTGATTTTTTAAATTATAAACAACGTTTGAGAACATTATCATGCTTATCTCAATTGGGGCGACTACTTATATAGTAATAATATTTTTTATTACACACAAATACACATTTACTGATGGCCGATGGGGCCGAAAGGTTCTCGAGTGGAGACCACGTACCGGCAAGCGCAGCGTAGGAAGACCAGCCACGAGATGGACAGATGATCTCATACAAGTGGCGGGAAGACGCTGGATGCAAGCCGCTTCCAATCGGTCTTTTTGGAAATCCATGGAGGAGGCCTATGTCCAGCAGTGGACTTCTTATGGCTGAGATGATAATGATCATGACACATTTATAACATAAATTAGATGAGATCGATAAAGTTCACACATTAGTACAAAAATCTAATGCAATGGGTCCCAAACTAGGCCAGGCCTGTATCTTGGGCACCCTAGAGATGGCAAAAGTTTTTTTTTCTTTTTCTTAGTTCTGCACAGACGTCCACGAGAAGGACACTTTGCAATAAGCATTAAGTAAGCTACTTATGCATTAGTGTCGTAAGCTAAGAGTACTGTAACAAAACTAAGAATCGTAACGTACGAATTTAAATTTATATTTAAATTTATTTTTATTTTTTATATTATTTATGTAAAAAATATATGATATGATATATTTTAAATACAATGTTGATATATTAAATACAACTGTATTTTGTTTTTCTTTTAACATAGATCACATACTTGTCTCTTTCACTATCTCTAGAATTTTGATTGGTTTCCTTTTCTTTCCAGCTTTTTTTTATACAGATAGATCTACGATTGACCACCATCTTGCCTGATGTTAATAAGCGACGGTGTGGTCGAGGATGGAGCTCGTCGATCTGAAGATATCTATTATTCGTAGACCGTAACTGTCGCTTAACACCAGGTGAGTTGACGGTCAAGCGCAAGCCTATTTTCGAATTTAAAAAAAATCACTCTAGACTTGAAAATTCCAAGATTGTAGGTCTCAGGAAATAGAAATGGCGGCAAAGAATACCATTCTTGCGCAGTACGCAACAGGAATGTGGATCGCTATCGCTGAGTACGGTTTTTTGGCATTTCAATGAGAAATGGGTGGTAATTCGCCGAGTTTCTGATAGTCCTGTAGTGAAATGGGGAGGGTGGAATTAGGTCATGAAGCTCTTGCGCATATTCCCCGAAATGAATCCTGTAGAAAATAGACAGACATGCTACTTTACGACAGTTTTAGCTTATTCCTTCCTTACGTCCCCAGCACCACATTTCAAATGCTTCAAGCCTTTTTCTCGAGCCATTCTTTCTGATAAGTTGTGGTCAGTGCAACTCTACAAATAACGAAAAAATTTTAATCGTCCACGCCGTCATTGAGCTAAATTTATTACACCAAAACACATATAAAACACCGGAGCAAAACAATATAGTTTTCGCGGTAGTTAATTTAAATACAAAAAGCAATTAACAAATAAATCCGTTTGAATGGCTGTAAAACTATCGGACGATGTCCAGAGCCAGCTTTTGTTGCCAGGAATAGACAGACAGCCAGCAGTACTGAGCATTGTTTCCACCAGAGTTTTTGCATTGATAGATTTTGATGGAAAACTAGAGTTTTTTTACCGTATATATTTTTTGCAAGCATTATATTTTATAGCACACATACATATAAAATAAAAAACAAAACACTCGACTGCATAAGAGTGATTTTTACTGTAACTTACGCTTACGATTGCATTACGCTTGATATGCAGTTGAGTGTACGTTTTTGTGAGAAAATATGAACAAAGATATTGTAGAATTTATTTAAATAAACATTCTTTAGATTAGCTTTTGTATTTTTTTAGGAAAAAGTTCGTTGCAGGCTACGAAAAACGCATTTTTTTTATTTTACAAGAGTTGTGTTATTATTATTGTAAAAAAAATGGTTGTCTGTAAAGTCGGCTTACGGACGATAATTTTACGTGATAACGATGCGTCACAAGCCGAACGCTTAGGCCGATCGTGCCTCTCTATCGCTTGTACCGCGCTCTCGCAGGTAATATAGAAAAACATACATACATACACTCGAAAAACGACCCTTCTTTTTGCACAATCGGGTAATGATTTGTTTATGAAACATTTCGGCAATGGGGTAAAATCTACTTTATTTTCTTCTAGTCAGGCTAGAAAATTATACGCGAAAATCTAAGATTTTTGTTTATATTATCACGTCAATCTATTTACCGAAATCATCGTGTTACTTATATAAGTGTAGCTAGAACCATTAGAACCATTAGAATCATTGGAATCATTACGTAAGCCTCGTGGCGTAGCTTGACTAGGTGTTCCCGAACGATCACCAAAGTTAAGCAACGGACGGACCGGTCAGTCTTCGGATGGGTGACCGTGAGTGGCATTTCTTTCTGAGCGCTACAGTGGGCGTAGCTTGACTAGGTGTTCCCGAACGATCACCAAAGTTAAGCAACGGACGGACCGGTCAGTCTTCGGATGGGTGACCGTGAGTGGCATTTCTTTCTGAGCGCTACAGTGGGCGTAGCTTGACTAGGTGTTCCCGAACGATCACCAAAGTTAAGCAACGGACGGACCGGTCAGTCTTCGGATGGGTGACCGTGAGTGGCATTTCTTTCTGAGCGCTACCGTGGGTCGGATGACACGTTAAATTGTAGGTCCCGGTTGTTCAGCAATCGTTAAGCCAAGTCAAGAGGCTTTTCGGCGGCTTAATAACTCTGACACTCAGCTGGCCACTCAGTCTATACGAACTTAGTTACTTACTTATTACGTAAGCAAAGAGGTGCGTTACTCTTTTCTGTGTCTACAATAGTTACCTAAGCTTGCTACAAAGACGAAACAACTTTGAAAATGAAGCTGTATACGTGACTAGAACATTTACAACTTGTTTTATTCAATAAACTTGAAAAAATATTAATACTTGACACTGGCCAATGCTTTAATGCGGGTCCAATACAAAAAAGAAGAAGAACAACCGTTTTAAATTTGAATTTCCCGCCGCATTTCTGACGTTGGCCCTTAAATTTCATATTATACATATAAAATCTCTTCAGTATTAAGTTGCTTTTCGAATCTTTTCTCTTTTCGATACTAAAACATCAGAAACCCATTCCGAGAACCATAGAGTGTCACCCCAAAACACAAACTTGCCAGTAATTCATAGTCCTACGTCATAACAAACTCATAAATATTAAATGTTCTAAATGTTATTTGCGTATACAGGGTGCGGCAAACGGGTTTGTATTATCAGTGTAGTGCGTTCAATGATAGTGTAAAATTACTGACACGGCATCGTTTTTAACAGGCTTCAGAAAGGAATTTCATTTCTGTATGTTTATTTTGTACAGTCAGTTCTTAACCGATGTCTTCATCGGTTAAGAACTCTCAATTGTTTATTTTATGAATAATCAAAAACAACTTCCTAAACGATACCTCATAAAAATTTCACTTTGGTTCAGTAAATTTTTACTCAGCCTCCAATTATATATGTGAAAACATTGTTTGGACGCACTAACTCGTTAGCTCTAAGCTCTCGTTTAGGTCTGATAACTCGTTATCAGACCATATGGTTCTAAAGTAGAGTTGAGATCGGTTTTTCAGTTTTTAATAATGAATGGGATTGTGAAACTTTTCCTCTACATTTTTTTCGACGTAAGTATGTGTATATGTTCTAATTGTGTTCCAATAGCCTAAATATAGGAGTTCCTCCTACCGACACTAACTTGTCTTCTTGATCAGTAGCTTCTGCGACACCACAGATACTTTTTGTTTATGCATTGTCAGCATTAAAATTTAGGATTGGATATAATTCGCGGATATGAAATTTCATTTTGTAATTTGAAACTGTATTTTTTTGCTATTATTGTCAAATATAGTAACTTGGATGAGTTTCCGCACCTCTTAAGGAGTTGTCAAAGAATTTTGTAACATCCTGTATACAGATAGGGGGAGTTGACGGTAGAGTGACGACGGTCGCCTCGCTTTCAAGCCCGCCCTGTATTTTCCCGAACTCACCGGCGCTTTTTCTATTTTGCAGGGACGTTTTTCGAATTCGACGCCGGTTTTTTTGATTAATCCTTGAATATGTACTGGTTTTTTCTGAATATGTTTGAGTAGATCTCACCTGCGGTTTTAGGTTTGCTAAAGTAACGGTTTCGAAAATGTAATGCAGATTTTTTTTCTGTCGCTACTAGTCAAGGAAGTTGAATCACAATGGAAGGAGCCATAAACTTTACTTGTCGCTATTCAGCTGTATAAAACGTGTCCACTTCATTCCTACTCTTCGGTCAAATATTGCGTCAAGTGTGCGTCACGTGATGAAAAAATAATTGCTCAAATACGTGATAATTTATGTATTAGTTTATGTCACCTAACTAGTGATGGACTTAAACGCTCGTACAATGTATGGACATTTTTATAACCGCTGTCAGGAATTTTTATATTTTCATATATTTTTGGCAATAAATAGTGGACACGGTGTGAAACACTATACCACAAAACAGAGATAGTACATAGGCAATCACATGTATGTACTTCATGTTTCATACCTATACTCGGGGGTCACACTAGGGTTGTCAACTTTGGCTTATGCACAGAAATCGTGGTAGTGGCACTCGTATGTTCGTCGTTATTTGATTTATTGTTGAGAATGAAACAGGAAGAACGGAAATATAAAGCAATAATAACTAAAATATTTCAATTTGAATGTATACATTAAAAATAAGTAATAAATTCCCATTATTATACTATACAATTGTTTACAGTAAGCTAGTGGATGGCTCTCGCGCTTGCACTGGACCCAGTCGTCGGCCCGAGATATCGCGTCCGTGAACGGTGTCTATGTGTGCGTTGCTCGAGCACACTCTGTATGTAGATTGACTTCTGTACTATCTTTGTTTTGTGACTATACCCTCCATCTATTGAGCGTAGCGAATAATTCTTCATCTGTGGTACTAGTGGTCACGTACTAACTATGACAGTTATTGGATGACTGACACGTACCTATTATTATATTACAGTGGAGACTCGATTATCCGAAAATCAGTTATGCATTTTCATGATTTATCGAATTGTTGTCAGCAAGTAAATGTCTTTTTACCCGACTTCGTAAGAAGGAGGTTTATGTTTCTATATGACAATCTACAGCCTAAACGGCTTGACCAATTTTGATGTGCGAGGTGTCGTTAGATTCATCTTCAGTTCCCGAGTGTCATAGGCTATATTTTTTTGGAATAATAATAATAATACATCTCTTGCAATAATTAAAAAACCGGACAAGTGTGAGTCAGACTCACCCACCGAGGGTTCCGTACTAACTAGTAGGTGAAAGGGGGAAATTATATATTTTTTTATATTTTCCTTCATAAATCGAAAAATATATATCGTCAAAATATTTAAAAACCTGTTTTAGCTTATGCTAATTAAGCTCTTTCTTAGGATACCCCACATGATACGGTTAATTCACTTTAAAATTTGGGCCCTCATTCCTTGCATAAAGACACATTTTTTTGTGGTTGAATTAAAAATGTACAGTTTTCGGATTTTTTCCTTTATGTGTACTATATGTGACAATGCTTCCCTTGCGAGTGTCGAAATATGCGTTTTTTGCGACATATTCGGCTGTTTTTTTTTTTTATGAAAACTGAGAAGTCTGATTTTTCTCTCTGCAGCAAGAGATCTGCGTATATGTTTTAATTTCAACTCGTTATCTTCACGCGTTCCCGGGATACAGGTTTTGACAGACGGACAGACGGACAACAAAGTGATCCTATAAGGGTTCCGTTTTTCCTTTTGAGGTACGGAACCCTGAAAATAAGTAGACTTGTTGTAGCTGAGATGATGATGATGACCCCCTTTCTATAAAAGAAAACGTTCATTCATGTCAAAAAGTAAACTTTCCCTGCATTATTTTAAAATACGTCTGGCTTTATACAGCTCCAATGTAAATAAAAAGTACGAAAGTTTAATACGTTGCGCGTTGGCCGAAACGAAAAAGCTTCGCTGTCGATTTATGTGACGTGAAACGGAGCCCTTGTTCGTACCAATACTATATATATATATATAGTATATATATATATATATATATATATATATATATATATATATATAGTACCTAGGCGACCGAGCTCCAATCGGATTTTTTATGACTGAAAATACGAGCAAACCCGGGTTCACTAAAAATGAAACCTAGTAATATCGATTTATCGTTCCCTAATCTTATTTTAAATTCTCATTCATTGTATGAATTGAGTAAGTATTGAATATATTATCAAACAAACAAACAGTAGCAAACTTCTCGTTTATACTGAGATTTTGTAACCTTTTATCACGACAACCACTTGACTAATTTCAAATTTTATTGTTTGGAAATGAGCACTCATCTTTTTTAACAAATATTTTCTCGAAATCTGTCAGTGAATTACGCCACAATACGGAGTGTATTGTGGCGCCCCCATTTTTATAGTTTGACAGAAAATTAATTATGTATGTAATAATAAGTATTTTTTCTTGAATAAATGCTTTATTTATTTTTATTTATTATTCTAATTGAAAATAACTGAGGGCACAAAATTCTATAGAAGTGTAAAAGCTGTATACCAAATAAAGAAAAAGATTAGTTGAAAAATGCGACCTGCGGGGGCTTACTCTCAACTCTTATAGCGATGCAAAGTTCGCACAGCGCTTGGTTATAGGTATGTTGCTTGTTCTGCAACTAAGAGAGTGACACAGTTGAAGCAATTATTAAAAATATCACAGTTAAAAGTATAACACTTAACATTTGAACTTTTGTCTCACCCTCTTAATTTCAGAAAAACAAAGATGCGGACAGAAGAAAGAAAATTTTACCAGTTATAGTATATAATTATATATATACACCATCCTTCACTTCGCTCACTCGGTCAATAATTAATTACTTACATAACACGAATCGGGCTTTCAATTAGTAATAATACTAACCTAATCAAATATATCATTTATCGGCATCGTGTGTGAAATAATGAAGACAGCGTCAGTCACCGCCCCATCCTTGTGTTAATATCGGAATGTCTGTCTGTCAGAGCGTCTATTTACAACACGGGACCGGATCTGTTCATCATAACACCAGCAGCCAGGAATACGCCCATCAATAACTCAAGGTGTTACTATCACGTGCATTTTAATATGATTACGTCTAGTCTTTGATAAAGTATCAACGGGATGTAGCGTCAGTCCTCAAAAACGTCCCAGCTCATTGAGGTCTAATTAGACCACTTACACTTTATGATTAAAATAATTTAGATTTTCAAAATAATTCGAAGCGGCATTAGACCCCTTTTTTACACTTACACTTTATGATTAAAATAATTTCGATTTTCAAAATATTTCGAAGCGGCATTAGACCCCTTTTTAACACTTACACTTTATGAGTATAATAATTTCGATTTTCAAAATAATTCGAAGCGGCATTAGACCCATTTTTTACACTTACACTTTATGATTAAAATAATTTCGATTTTCAAAATAATTCGAAGCGGCATTAGACCTCTTTTTTACACTTACACTTTATGATTAAAATAATTTCGATTTTCAAAATAATTCGAAGCGGCATTAGACCCATTTTTTACACTTACACTTTATGATTAAAATAATTTCGATTTTCAAAATAATTCGAAGCGGCATTAGACCCCTTTTTTACACTTACACTTACACTTTATGATTAAAATAATTTCGATTTTCAAAATAATTCGAAGCGGCATTAGACCCCTTTTTTACACTTACACTTTATGATTAAAATAATTTTGATTTTCAAAATAATTCGCGGCAAAATAGACGCTTTGGACCTCTCAATCGAAATTATATTAAAATCTTTAAGTTCGTTGTTGGTATATGAGTATCGCTATCGGTCAACCCAGGACACTATATTCGTGAATTTTGTTTTAGACTTTACGTCCACGTGATGGAAAGTCATTTCAAGAAATTCATAAGATTGAACTCTACTAGTTGCCCGGTTTTAGCCGCGTAGTTATAAAAACTTTATAAGTTAGGGTTTTATTGAAAAGAAAGTATTTACTGTATTCTTCTGGTCAAGCGCTTTCATTTGATACCCATGTTGAAATGAAATGAAATGAAATTTATTTGCAAGAATGTAGGTGTAGGTTGCTGTGGGGGTTATGAACAAATATGTAATCTGCCATTTTGTGGCGGCAGTCATCTTGAATTTAGAATGATACTGAATATATTTATTTGTATTGTCATCAAAACTAAAGGCGTACTTAAGTGTATACCATACGTCATATACCAACCCAGGCGGTTATGTAATTTTTACAAAATCTACAAAAATAGTTTTGCGTAAAACTATAATTAGGTCTGACAGCCGCGAGTGATTCCTATGACGACACATAGGACCTACTCATGTGTAAACCATTCCACAGCACATCAGCAGGGCGCTACCGTCATAAGACAATAATTACATCATTCACGACTATGTCGACGTATAATGCTTTTCACACTTCGCTATCACAGAAGAAATCGACGGTTGGGCTCAAGCACGCTCAACTTAAAGCTATCTCTCTCGTGCATCACAATTTTAAACGTATAAAATCGAGTGTTAAAGAGAGAGAGAAATGAGAAGAAATGAGAAAAGTGAGACACAGATTTGTTTTAGAAGAAAAAAAATTATATTAAAAAAGTTTTATTCAGATATCATTTTTAATGGCGACGATCGACGGAGTAATGAAAATACATACCATTTTAGAATTCCTCACCCAAGTTAAAAGATATCAAAGAAAATCTAAATAAACAAATCTCACTTTTCTAATATCCCCGTGTGATTTTAGTGTACAAATTTTTGTGATGTGCGAGAGAGATAGCTGCGCCCTTTAAGCCCAACCTTAAGCGGAAAGTATGGGTATGCCATCTCACATAGAAGTAATAGGCTCAGAATGCGAGTCCTGTTCTAAATTAGTGAAGCAACTACAAAAAGTTGTACAAAATTCCGCTTCCTAACTCTTTGGCTAAAACGTTTTCCATGAAACATCCTTCGAAGTTTTCCAGTTCCTAGTTTGGTACCAATGGATTTCCAGGTGTGTGTAATTCCATACTATCGTCTTTAGGTATTATACTATAATTATTTCTATAGCTAAAACTTTACTGAAGTGTAACTAAAACTTGACCTGGGCTTTCTTGATTTTGACAGTTAGCATTTTTTTTCATGAAATGTGGATATAATTTGATAATGGCAAATGAGCTAAGCTCACGAGTCTAATACACGTTTATAGAATTAAAAAAGTTGTAGAAATAACGTACTCTGAATAGAAGTAGATTTACACATGTTGTCTGTTCATATCACGTGGAACTCTTGGCATCCAGTACGTGGGTAACTTTGACTCTGCGTCAAACATTCTACGTAGCCTTTTTAGAAGGTTTACGATTATTATTCCCTTTATTATACGATTACTATGATGATTATTATATATATTATTTCTCCAACAGATTACTAGTCAAATTACTTGATTAATTAATTTACAGCCGTTTTGACTACTAATCTCTTGAGAAAATAATCGAGAACCTTCTAAAAAAGTCACGTACAATGTTTGACGCAGAATCAAAGTATCTAAAGTTGACAGTAAGTAATACAACTTATTAAAAAAAAAACTACAGAAGTAGTAAATAATCTTTCTATAGAACCGACTTCAAACGCAACTTACTAAATCCTTCACGATTGTAAACTTTTTAATTAAAGAGACTTCTCTTGACTCGCTCTTTTTTTCTTTTGTCAAGAATGCGATTTGTCATTGAATGTCAAATGCTCGTCTTCGAAGATTAGAAAATGTGCAGATGTTTATACAATAATCCGATAATCCTTAATATTTGACACTCTTGCAAAGAAAAACGTGTAGGTGAAACTCAGCGACTCTATAATCTGACGCACTTACTCAGGTATACAATGAAAAAAAAATGAATTTTTAGAGATTATTCAAAAAGTAATAAAGCGATGTTTACGAAATCATTATGGGACCAACTTGAGAGCTTTCTCTATACACCAATTCAGGAAACATAAAAATTTGTTCTCGAATGACGGAGTAATTCGTGTACATTGATAACCTCCTCCTTTTTCGAAGTCAGTAAAAAAGTAGGTAATATCTTCGTCCTGTCTTATCAGAAACGTGTAACGTATAAGTAAATATACAAATACGCCGTAAATTTAATCAAAAATGTTTAAATAAATACTGAGTTACACGAGAATTAATCTACCTTTTACCCTTCAGCATTAATGTTTTCCGAAATAAGAGATTTAACTAAATTTTTATAAATTATAGAAACGGGAAAGGGCGTGAAGATTAACCCAAATCCAGTGAGCTCCTTCCCCAATCCTTCCTTGATAACCGCTTCACTCCCGTCGTTAATTATTCAACCTCTAGGTGCATATTTAAAGAAGATTGGTGTTTCTTGTCTGTTTGTATTCGCTTTACGCGGAAAAGGCGGATGTGGGTGATTTGTTTTTACTCGACTGTATACGCGAGATAACCGATTTTGACATAAATTTATCTGTGTTATGCATACAACTATCAACCTATGATTTTCACAATGTTTTAAGAACGGCACGTTTAAGTTGGTCGTGCTCTTGTTAAATCCCAGACACAGTGGGCGGAGTGGTCCCGATCTAGAATTTACACGTTTATATTTGGACACTTAAATTGTTTAGCGACGAAATGTCTTCACTAAGGTAATTTAGGGAATAGCAAGTATTGTAGAGTCTGTTCGGAAATAGAACTAATGAGGCATTGAGGGCGCTGCTGTCCTTATTTAATTATTTTGTTCAACTAGCACAATAAAGACGTCAGTTCCATTTTTACTACAATAGTCCCTTTCCAGACAGAGCACAGACTACTGATGAAAACGCGTCTTTAAATTTCCTCTTTTAGTGGGAGGTAATTCAGACAACTGATAATAACAAAATCGGAGGAGTTTGGTGTTGTAGTTACATGTCTATCATCATTACATCACCCGGCAGCTAAAGGAAAAAGGAAAATAGAAGGAAGGTAAATAGTTAGATTGAATGAGGACTGCGCACAACGTACGCAGCGGAGAAGGAAGTGCCGCCATTTTGAGATTCTGAATGCGTTAATTCGTATTCACATTGTGTATTTTACACAATAGTGTTCATGACACATTACTATTTTTATACAACTACTGTGACGATCATGTGTCAGCTTTTAATGACTGTCACGCTTGCCCATGATAGTTCATTGCAGCAAAGCATTTATATAATGTTAGAGCTAAAAAAACATCTACATAAACGGATAAACAGGTTTCCTCGGAGAGAAAAATTTTGATCCAGCTACCTACTTGTCAAACCAAAGAAAACTAAGGAAGTTGCGATGCAAAGTCAAAGTCAAAGTTATTTATTTATAAACATTTGTTTACAAGTAAACAAACAACAGCAGTTCAAACTTCAACAATTCAAAGGTAAACAGTTCAAACTTCAACAATTCAAACTTCAGCAGTTTAAAATAACAGTTCACACTTCACACTTCTACTATTCTATAACGGTTCGAACTGCAACGATATAAACTTACAACGCAAATAACAACAATAAAAACTGTCAGTTCAAACTTCAACTTTTAAACGCACAACTTACACTAACAGGTTAAACTCACTTTTTAAATTACAAAAGCCCAAACCAACATTTTAAAGTTCATCGGCTGAAACTGTTAAATCGTAAGGCCCGGTTCACACGGCATTGTACCGCACGTTTTTTTTACTGTATACATCTTACCGAATAAATAGTGGCGCATACAATGTACATAGAACCATTCGTTTGTACTGCAAAGAAACGTTTAACGTTCATACGTTTAAACGAATACTCAACAGACTTGTCAAGCAAACCGAATGAACTGTAACGTATTCGACTTGCAGTGACGCATTGTATAGCTCTGGCTCGTTCACACGTCACGATGTTCATACGTTTTTAATCGAATAAAATATATAGGTGACAACTGTGTGAAGACGTTTCATTCGTGTAAAAAAACGAATAACGGCAGTTATTCGTTTTTTACACGAATGAAAATCTACTGTGTGAACACCCGGGTGATTGTACGTTAAAAAAACGAATACAAAGAAAACGTGCAGTACAATGCCGTGTTAATCTTACCTAACAGTTAAAATTACTACATTGAAATTCATAATTCAAAATTCAATAATACATACTGTCAGTTCCAACTTTAAAGTTTAAACTTTGTTTGTTTGAGTTTAAGCTCACAATTGAAACTTACAATTTTTAACTACAAAAGTCCGAACTGCCGTTTAAAAAACGTAAGCGTAACGTAACGTGAATTCTGAATTTGAACTAAATTCACAATTCAAACTTCATAGATTATGACAGCATAAACTCACAGTTCAAACTTCAAAAATTTTAATTTACCAAAAAGATTTTGTTCGAAATATGAAAATCAGATTTCTTTGCCCGTTTTTTTTTTTTTAAGTGATGGTGAAACTGTGTGGCCTACTTATAGGTAATCAATAATAATAATAATTTCCAGTTTACGAGCAGACATACGTGCATACCTGACCACGGCCCCGTGACGTGTGATGACGTCATTTGGCACGCTCAGCGACGCCATGACGACATTAGTATTTTTGCGAGAACCTATCAAAATCGGAATGTGAATATTATTTTTAGTCACGCGTTTTTGTCTATCACTTCTTGATGTAACCGTGTTGTATTGTTATATATATGTATATGATAAGCATGGGTATAAATGTTCGTCACGGTGCCATAATAGGTATGTACTAAACATTCATAATTACATCTTTCTCCTTCTTTTATGTTGATCTCGCGCTATTAGCGCATTTGCCAATGTCAAGTATTGATATTTCTTTAAACTTCATAAAAATCCAAGTTATACTTATATACTTATACTTATATAGTAATATTTATATTACATTATAATTATGTAGTCACATTTTGTCATTTATAGTCATATTCTAGCCATGCCCAAAAAAAGTCCCAAAAAAGTGGTGGTAATTTTTCTGGAGACTTCTGTGGAGTTTTGCCGACACCGTAAAAAGACACATTTCACCGCATATTTCACTTTCCCACCCTCACGTATTTTCTCGAACACTTAATGAAAAAAAACATCACCATTTATACACCATTTACATTCGAAATATCTCGAGTTTAAGAAAATATAATAAAGCGACAACATGTTTTTATAATGTCCCCTAGTGGGGACAATATTTATGTCAGTGGAAGTTATAATATAACTGTAGTCAGTTATATTATAACTTCCACTGACATAAATATTGACAGTGACAGCGTTCAACATTCTTCTTCTTTTTCAGGATTATTAGACTCACTTGATTTGTGCACTTGTACCTAATTTTTCAAGTTATAAGTCACAGTCAATTCAATTTTAAATTGTAAAAAAATCTTTAAAATCATTTTAATGTAAGTATACAAATGCTTATTTTTTACTATTAAGTCAATATACTAAAATTAACATGTCAATAATTGTATTTAAAATATAACAAACATTATGTCAAAAAATATTACCCCTATTGGCATGAAGCCCCTCGTGCGTGGAACCTTGGGGAAAGGTACCCATTATGCTGCGAAAAATCTGTTATATTAAGTTGTCAGTTAGTCAGTCAGGCACTCAGGGTCAGGATGAAGCCTTTTGTACATGTATACATTTTTCATTATTATCAATAATGCTTTAAGTCGCCTAAAGTTTTCAAATTTTACTTCTTCGCCAACCGTTACCAATTCAGAAAATTTAGGCTTATTATGCCCACAGTAATTTACAATAATAGCGAATAATTAACTTATAAAGAATAATCTGCACATAAAAAGCTAAATACCCGCCGTTACAGAGGCAGGGCGCGGTGGGCGCACTCGAGTGACGTCACTTCCGGCCGCCATGTTGTTTCCGGTACATTAAATACGTTACGCTGTGACACGTGACATTCACGTGGGATGAACGTTACGTGGAAACCGTAATTAAGGATTTCGTAAGCGGTTTATTTTAAAAGAACGATGTACTTACAGTTTTTAATCGACTTAAATAAAGAGGAGCTTCTGTGTTCGATTGTATGTTTTGAGGCTTCCGTACTAAGGATGCGGGAGCCTATTTGTGAGGCTACGGTGTCTGTCTGTCTAGATAGATAGGATAGATGTCCTACTCTTAAATGGCTTAAAAATCTTTGAATTTTTTTGTCCAATAATTTATACAAGTCTCAAAATTGGCAAGATTGTTAGGTTTACTTTGATATAAATCTATAAAATGCTAACTGGTCAAGAGCGAAACAAGTATGCGTAAATAATTTTTGTTAAAATCGGAAATTATTGTGCGAGATAAAACCTCAAAAAACAAAAAAACTTCACTAAAACAAACTTGTCAAAAAACTTGTCATTTTTCGTTTCTTTTTTGTATTCTACAAAAAAAGAAACGAAAAATGACAAGTGAACATTTCGATGACAGTTGGTGTCATGTGACATAAACATAAAATAAAGTAAACGGTAGTGTTATATATCTCTATGGATAAAGAAAATAGGTCGTAATAGTTATTTGAACTTGATATTGTATGTGACCTTAGGAGTTTCTTTGCATTTCAGGCTATTCCTTATGTATAAAATATGAAGTTAGAAATGTTCTTAGATATAAAGCATATCTTGTTGAGTAATTATCCCTGATTCAGTGTTCATGTACACGTATTGTGTCATGCATAGGAGTACGGAAGCCTCGGCGTGCGAGTGAAACTCGTACATTGTCGTATTTATTGCTGCAAGCACTGTACAAAACAACTGAAGATCGAATTGCTGATTTCCCGTCATTTTATGTTTATTTTTCTGTGACAACTACCTACTAAAAAAACTGGTTTTTTTTAATACTAGAGATAAATAAATAATCTTTATTTACTTATATAAGGAAATAATATAAAAATATCAAAACAGAATAATTTTTTTATTGACTGCAGAGAAAATTGTTTCCCAGAACGAAAGTACCATCCCTCTGTTCACGTAACTTCAAGCTTACTTTCCGAGTATGAGAAATGAAAAATGCTTTTACTCATAAGCATGTAAGAGCATTACAGGCAACATTTAGCCGCACCCTGTCAACAAGGGCATAAAATCGTGTGTGAACACGCCACGCCATGCGTGATGCATTGCTTTAGGTTAGCGGTGTCGATTTAAGCTTTTAGTTGATAAAACTCCAATATCGAAGCTTTCCAGGTACTATTTATTATGTTTAGACCCAATCATTGATGTAGAATATGCTGAAATAACTGTGTTCACTCAAAAAAATTGCTAAAACGTTATGAAAATAATCACATGTGTAAAATATCAGTTTTAGGTTATCGTCTCGGCTATTTTAACCCTCAATCCAAAAATAGGGTTTTATTACTTTAGTTCGGTAAACTACTTACCGTACTTTAGTTCGGTAGTACTTTAGTTACCGTAGCTTTTAAGCCCTTATATTTTGTTACTAACACTTTGGACCAAGAAGTCTTTAAATAAAACATTTAGAATTTTGAATTATGTGTATCTGTATATTTCTTTGATTTGTGTGTATCTGTATATTTCTTTCATGATCATTTTATCAGCTATATTATTTTTTTTATGAAAATAAATTATATTTAAAAAAAACTATAAAAAGGACGTTTTAAGAGCAGCGCTCTAAAAAGTTTAAAACAATGTTATAAATAAAAAAAGGCAAATGTATTGGAACTGTTAAAACCTTTGATAAAGTACTTATCAACAGGATTATACAGTCAGTCCTCAAAAACGTCCGAGCTCAAAGAGGTCTAATTAGACCCATTAAACGATTAAAATAATTTTGATTTCCAAATAATCCCAAGCAAAATAGACGTTATAGACGTCTCTTTTGCTTGGAATTATTTTGGGACTTCTCAATCTAAATTAGGCTTTAGCGCGGCGAAATAGAATCTTTATATCAAAATCTTTAAGCTCGTCATTGTTGGTATATGAGTATCAGTCAACCCAGGACACTATATTCATGAATTTTGTCCACGTGGTGGAAAGTCATTGGTTCATTATCATCATCTCAGCCATAAGAAGTCCACTGCTGGACATAGGCCTCCCCCATGGATTTCCAAAATGACCGATTGGAAGCGATTGGTTCAAACAAACCAAATATAACCATATTATGGTTCAATGGTTACTTATTTGGTTTGTAAATGGTTATATAACATACCTTATATACACCTAAAATAATTATTGAAGAGTTCCATAACGGTTATGGAACTCTTCAACGGTCACGATTGGTTATGGCATAACCAACTATTAATTACTCCCATACACACTCTGCAAGAAGAGGTGATGTTTTTTGGGTGTATATACCCAAATCATCATCCCTTGCACACTAGGATACAAATATTACCTTGAACAGTCTGGTAAAAATAGCCATATGTAAGTCAATGGAAATGTACGAAGTATTTTCCCAACGTTTGCGTGCGTGTGTCACATACTAGCCTTGCGGTCGATGCACTGTAAGTACTTTACTACGTTTTACTAGTTATATATTACTTACTAGCTAGTAAAGTATAGTAGTAAAGGGATTATTGACGGAGGGATGCGCGTATAGCCGGCTTATCGGGTGGACGGTAGAACTAGATACACGTAGCAAGGTCGTTTTGATATGTTCTTTTATGAGTACACAAACTGAGTGATTGAGCGAAGCGAGCATATGTTCTATCTCTCTCGCGCATCACAACATTCTTAAAAACATATAAAAACAGTGGGTGGGGATATTAGAAAAGTGAGAGACAATTTTATTTATTTAGAATAGAAGAAATATTTAAAAAAAAGTTTTATACACATATTATCCCCACGTTGTGTTATCTCCTCGTCTACACCGTCGCTTAACATCAAGCGAATTGGTGGTCAATTGTAGATCTTGCGTTATATTAAATATATTGGCGACGGAGTAGTGCAAAAACACATTTTGTAACCTCAGCCAATTTAAATCACTCAGTTAAGTTCATCATGATCATCAGCATGATCTTGATCATGGTGATATAATGATGACACGATGATGATGATCATGATCAATCAGCATGATCGTTATCATGTGAGCACGATCATTCCTGATTAGAAATTATCTCATTACCCACCTTTTTGCGCAGTCGAGTAGCCTTCCTGGCTGTGACATCTACCAGACGACTGAGGTGACATAAATAAGTGGTCAAGTACGTGTTGTGCCACGCGCAAAGTGAGGTTCCATCATCATCATCACCATCATCTCAGCCATAACAAGTCCACTGCTGGACATAGGCCTCCCCCATGGATTTCCAAAAAGACCGTTTGGAAGCGGCTTGCATCCAGCGTCTTCCCGCGACTTGTATGAGGTCATCTGTCCATCTTCCTGCTGGTCTTCCTACGCTGCGCTTGGCGGTACGTGGTCTCCACTCGAGAACCTTTCGGCCCCATCGGCCATCAGTTGCACATAATTTATGTTGACTTAAAATAAGGATACTAAGAACATGCATACGAGTTAACTTATCTTAATTTAAATTAAATTTGCCCGAAATTTTCATTTCTTTCTTCTCTAAGTACATTGTTTAAGTTAATTCCATAAGGCCTACTTAGCCGTGATAGTTTTCCTTCAATTTTTTCATATCTCTAAAGCCAACCGCTTAGCCCAGTAGATGGAGGAGACACTTAAACAAAAATTATCATTTCAAAGCTTAATATTTTGCAAACACATCCCTAAATTGAAAAATAGTTTTCGCACCCCTTCAATGTTTTACCAACGATATCCCACACGATGGGGTAAACAAGAAAAAATCATCGCTCCTTTACAAGTACGTTAAAAATATTTAAGTTTTTTTTTTACTCTACCATTTTGTTGGCATTATAAATATCTATATCCATACTAAATTACGTCTTACTAGTTGTAATATTGTCTGTAAGCTAAATCGCGTACAGACGAACCGATATGGCGAAACTATAAGTGTTCGTAGTTGACTACGGAACCCTTAAAATTCACTAATACATTTTAAAACTCAGTTAATCCACTAATGTCCTAACCTTGTTTTTAACAATTTCCATTGTAACATTGAACGAGTGATGTGATTTTGATTACACGGTATTACGGTAAAAGCCAGAATTTATTTATGTACTATGCCGTGAAGCCAAGGGTGACCGTTTGAAACTGTTTCCAATCAAACAAGTTGCCTGTTATTCATACTTTTTAGTTATTTATGTCAATTTTGAAATTAGTTCGAAATACAAATTTAAAAAAATTCGCTACGCTCAATAGATGAAGGGTATAGTGTTTCACACCGTATCCACTATTTATTGCTAAAAATATATGGTAATATAATAATTGCTGACAGCGGTTATAAAAAAATACATCCATATTTTTGTGCGTTTTAGTCCATCACTAATCAGGTGGCATAAACTAATGCATTAAATAATCACGTACCTATAATATATAGCAATTAATTTTTCTTCACGTGACGCCCATTTGATGCAATATGTGACCGAAGAGTAGGATGAAGCGGACACGTTTTATGCAGCTGAATAGCGACAAGCAAAGTTCATGGCTCCTTCCATTGTGATTCAACTTCCTTGATTCACATGATTTTTGTTTGTTTAAAAGAGGATTTTATTGAGAATGGTCTTGGCTATGTTTCTGAAAGAAAAGATTCCGACGAATTGAGAACCTCCTCCTTTTTGGAATTCGGTTAAAAAGAAGGAAGTTCTCAATTCGACTGTATGTTTTATATATTTGTTTAGTGATTACTCCGCCAATTAGGAATAGTTTTTGAAGATTATTTTTTGTTTGATAGCTGATATCTCAGAGGTGGTGGTGGAATTAAATGATAGCGTTTGCTAGTCGTCCTCGCAAAATGATTACAATAATATGTAAATGACATGATGTAAGCAGGGAGAATGGCTTATTGCTGAAACTGACGTCATCTCACTGATGGGGCTGCGGTCTTTTGGCACTGGATTTAACTAATTTCTTAGTAATGTGCTATTAAAAAGAGGCTGATGAATTACGAAACTCAACGAAACAAGTTTAAACAGTTAAAAAACTGAAAAAAAATGGCTTCAATATACGCAATTCCTTTACTTGGCCGTATTTTTTGATTTATTTTGTAATAAAAACCAAAGTACTAAACCGATTCTGATGAAATTTCTATGTAACCAATTTAAAAACAAAAAAAAAACAAATCGGTTTATAAATGACGGTAACAAACATAAAAAACCGAACAAAAAAATATTCAAACTTTATAGACTTATCGAAGACCGGTGACAATACAATAATTTAATAAGATTGAGCGTCTTTTTTTTAAGCTATTGCATAGCTTCTATCGCGGGCCTTGAGCGTGGAGACCGAATCCAGAAATTCCGTAACGAAAATAACCTAACGCAGTAACGCCGATACAACCAATGCCACCTAGAGGCAATTTGCAGAACTAAAGAGACAAGCGTGATATTTCAAAAAGTCATTAAAAGTTCTGCTATTCATCGATAGATGGCAAAACTAAAAAGTATCACCGCTGTGCCGGTCGGAGTGGGGGGTGTTAGGAATACTGCATAAATAAAATAAATAAATAATTATAATTACATAAGTTGATAAAAAATGCTATGCAATAGCTTTACCGCGGCAGTGTCCGAGTGCCACACGTCTTTTTTTAGTTTTTTAAACTATTATAGCTTAAGTCCGTGTTCGAAAAGATTTCGAGAGAGTTTTACAGCCCACATAAATTAATTTATATCATACATGGACAGTGATGCCTTCGCTTTGTTACTAATTCGTTCCAGCTGAATAAAAACATTCCGTGTCTCGTCACATTACATTATGCATTGTACATTTACATTTTATTAGCCATGTCAAGTCACATTTTTTACAACTCGAACTGTTTTTTTTTTTCATGGAATTCGTTTCCGCCATCTCTGTTTCCTGAGACCTACAATCTTGGAATTTTCAAGGCTAGAGTGAATAGATATCTTTTAGATCGACGAGCTCCATCCTCGGCCACACCGTCGCTTAACATCAGGTGAGTTGGTGGTCAATCGTAGATCTATCTTCTATTAAAAAAAAAAACTTTTTTTTTTCAAGAAGTATGATAATGTTTTTCGAGTGTAGGTGTTTGTTGGATTTCTATATTTATATTGGACCATGGGTATTCCAAAAACTCGAACGGAGCGCTTTAGCTCTACTTTTATTGTTCATACCGCCTAAATGTGGAATATGCTTTCTGAATGGGTCTTTCCGAATGGATGGAATCTTGGTATCTTCAAATCGAATGAATAAGGAACCTTCCTTCTAGGCAAGCGCGCTCCATCGTAAACTGCAACAGTACCCTAACACCAAGCACGTTAGGTTAGAGGTCAAGCGCAAGCCTATTTTTCAAATTAAAATGGGCAATCATATTCTTAACTTTATAGTTAAGTTTGATCCGAAATAAAACAACGCATGCTAAATCAAGTGGGAACTGAGTTCTTAGAAATAAACGCAGACTGAATGCAATTGTTTAAAAAAAGTTGATTCTTATGAGGTCTACTGTTCACAAAACTATTAGTATGACTTATTTTTTTTTTATATATTTGAATATTATAATTGTTATTATAATTACTTCATAATTTATTATTATCAGCGCATATGACTTGTAACAATGGTGATATCAATAAATGATTTGTATTTGTATGTATTTTAACCGACTTCCACAAAGAAGGAGGTTCTCAATTCGACTGTATGTTTTTTTGCATATTTGTTCAGCGGTGACTCGGCCAATAATTTTTTGTTTTGGATGATTATTGTTAGGTTTGGTAGGTCTTACTTCAGAAGTAGTCCCATATAAATTTTATTAAAATCGGTTCAGTAATTTGGTTTTTATAACAAAATAACTGAAAAAATAACAACTTAGTGAACGAAGTATCTTAAAGTCGGTTTTTTTCAGTTTTTTAAAGTATAATTATATAGTTAATAGTATTTTGTTGAAGTGCAAGATAGTCCCGTCACAAAGGACTTCACAGTGTCTCGATCCATCGTCAATTTTAGGTCAAAGCAAAAGCTATACGTAAAGGGCGTCTTAGGGTTGGCAACCAGTGAGTGCGATATTTCTCTACGCATCTGTTTTCACACTTCTAGATTATTCGTACCATGTAAATATCACTATAACTAGATACAGATATAGGTGTCTTTTTTACCGACTTTGAAAAGAAGGAGGTTCACACTCGTATTTTTTTTGTTTACCCATAATTCCGTCATATGTAATTTAAAAAAGTTTTTTTTTATGTTTGATAGGATATATTTTAGGGTTGGTCATAGAAATGTTATCAAAATCGGTTCAGTAGTTTAGTTTTCGAAACAAAATTATGCATTTTGAAATAATACTTATAATTTAAACTCAAAGAAAATTATAATTATTATTTGTAGTACGCACGGCAGCGTTAATACTTTTGTTTGAGCCTGAATGTCGTAAGAGAAACGTCGCGTGTTTTTCCATACAAAAAAATGAAAACTGTTTTCTACCCCTAAACAATTCAAATTCAGATTCAGATATTTTATTCCCAATCCATAGTATTACAAAGTTGGTATAAGCAAATAAGCACTAGTATCATATGGACCCTGTCAATAATTGATTTCAATAAATAAATCATAAGTGACATTTTAAACGGGCAAGTGCCTTTATTAAATTTAACAAAACAATATACCTACAGACAGAATAAAGCAATACAGAGAAAAAAGCATATCGATTACCCCAGACCAATATTGGTCTAAATACAATCCAAATGCTCAAACCCACTACCAGTTGGCAGCGTACCCAGCATGCTACCCGCATTGCCACGTTAAATGGCAATGCTTATGCGTTAGGACAGACACGCGCCAGCATTTTGAGATAAGTGAATATGATAAAAAAAAAAATATGAGTAAGATTAATAGGTAATGTTTTTACAAATTCACTAATACCTGAAAATCAAACCGTAATGACGTAGCCAATAGTAGCCATTAATACTTTTAATCATATAAAAAAAAAAAATTATCAAAATTAGAAATTTTTTAAGAGTAGACAACAGTTTTCTCTTGTTAAATGAAAAAAAGCGTAATACGTGTACCTATGTATATATGTATGTAGGTACTGGTGAAAATTGTGCGTAGTTTTGTCTAGCCGTGTTTTTACTAACCTGGCGTGTGCCTGGAAGAAACGAAATTTAAAAACACGGTACCCTATCTTTTATAGACACGCCGATTATATCTGGCATTTGCTTGAAAGAAAATAACACCCCGATTATATCTATATGGTAAAACTCCTTCGAAAAAGTACACATTACAAATGAAACTAAAGCGTTAATGATCTACTTTTTGGAATAAGCATTGACCGCTACAAACCGATAAAATTGTCAATACTTTCGGATAAAACCGGGAAAATACATAACTAAACTTTAGTTGGTTGAAACCGCAGGGCGCTGCTAGAGACATAATCAAATTATGTCTTGTGGCAACCCTGAGATCGAGGGCTGCCATTGGGTCAAGGCCTCTCCCCTCCACTTAAATATCGCCTCAGAGATGGATGTCGCCAGATTGACTATATAAACACCGATAGATACACTCCCGCTTGGCTAAGTATGCCATGGAAGTATAGGTTATGTTTGATATTTTTATAAAATAACTTTTGTATTTTATTTTTTATTTTACCGAGACCATCTCACTGAATTATCTTTATTATCCAACTTTCTAAATCGGACAACATAATATACTTAGAATGGAAATTGCATTTAGCTTAGTGAAAATGACAAGTGAGCCTTTTAAGGCAAAGTACGTCACTCCGACTGTCACGTCAGATAATACTGCTTAATTTAATTTTTATTTTATTTCAAAAAGTTTTTATTTCACTTTATTTTCTGTATTTACATGTGTACTTCTTTTATTTCAATGGCTAATCCATATCGCTCATGGCTCGTTACTTTACTATACATAACTACATTAATAATACTTAAAAATCTAAGTTTCCAGCATTATAGCTGGGAAACTGTCTAACTAGCGATTCGCAAGTCCTGGGTTCTAATCCCCAGACACGCAAGTTTGTTTTTTTTTTCGAAATTATGGACGTATTGTTAATTGACATCAATTTCATACGGCGAAGGAAACTTCTTGACTTCTTAAAGATGTCTACCGACCCGCACTTGGTCAACATGATGAATTTTGGCCTTACCGTACCGTAATGTGCCCACCAAGCCACCAATGTATTCACTCATTTTCTTGTCCCGCTGTCAATATTATCCTCAATCCGAAACAAAAGAAAATTGCGTATATCAGACATACATTTTTTTTTATCAGCCCTGTTTGTACAAACTGTCCCACTGCTGGGAACGGGCCATCTTCTCATTGTGAGAAGGGTTAAGCCATAGTCTTCCACGCTGGCCAAGTGCGGGTTGGCAGACTTCACACATCTTCAAGATCATTGAGAACTCTCAGACATGTAGGTTTCCTCACGATATTTTCCTTCACCGTTTGAAGTTGGCGGCAATCAACAATACGCACATAACTTCGAAAAGACAGAGGTGCGTGCCGTGGGATTCGAACCCAGGACCTGCGGATCGCAAGTCAGACGGTCTCCCGACTAGGCTGCCGGAAACTTAGACATACATATATTATAGATACGTATTCATGTTATCAGACATATGTACGTAGATACATGTATTTTATTGTCACAAAAACACATACAACTGAAAAGAAACATAAATAGGTCAACACATTAAACAATAAATAAATTAATATTTGTATATTAGTTTGACGTATTATATTTAATCAAATTTTTATTGTAATTACTAATGTGACATGCTGATTTCATTATTTTTTTATGTAATTAGTGAAGGTAATTGGTGTTTTACCGTACTAATGAAATAAATAATTTTTTTTCACAATCTGGCCCCAGCTCATTATGATTATACTAGCTTAATAGGTGTATTTAATAGTAGTAGTCTACCATTAGTGACGTCATATGCCCCGACTCGTTGCACTAAAAGCCACTCTGCGTGAATGCTTCACATTTCACCCGCGGCGATGTAGAATGAATGTTACAATAAAAGCATAAAACAACGTACAAAAGTTCCGACATAGATCGCTGAACAAAAATATACCTTACTGCAAAATATAGGTCTACTAATCGTTACTCGCGATTTTAGAAATCCTTTCTTAAATGCCTACACTCGACATAGGAAGACTACCCAAAACTACAGGCGCCTTACTCTCATCTCTTACAACGGTGCAAAGTCTGTTCGTGCATGTTTTATATCTTGAATAGAACAGTGATACAAAAGTTAAAATAACCCAACTTTTAAATGTAATATTTTCATAATAGTAGTTTTTATTTGTTGAATAAAAAAATAAATTAAAAAAAACCTTAGTTTCACTCACTCAATTGAAAAAAGCCAGATAAAAACGAGCGCAAAGCAACATTTTAACGCTATAGTGTAATGAGGAACCTCCTTTTTGGAAATCGGTTAAAAATAAAATAAGTGTATATTAATTATCTGGTTCCCATAGCAAGCTTTGCTTAGTTTGGAGCTAGATGTGGATGTGTGGAAATATCCACCAATATTTATATATTTATTTGTATGCCTAAATAATTGTACCAAAACCTGACACCCAGTGTAGATCCTAAGATGCGCGTGCGCCGCGTTTAAATAGGTAATTGTTCAGTTTATTTCTCTTGGCCGCAACAAACAGCTTTTTGGCTTCTCTTCAATAACGGCCTACGAAACAAGAACCACTGTAAAAAGAACTCTATTCACAAATCGTATAAAAGGCCAAAAGGTTGTTTGAAGCTGGTTGTTCGACTTATACAAAATAAAATAGCTATAAAACGAAGAATGTATCCCTATAGCTTTTTGATTGTTTTCAATAATTTATTCGCATTGAAATCGACTTGAAATTGTATAAAACATGATGAATTATTATCAAACGGATTGACATCAAAGCGTTGCAGATTTGTGTTATTTATTTATTCGTATTTGATTAATTTTAAATGTGGGTAGGTGTGAAATTGTGGAATCAATGAGGCGCATTTCCTATACCGTGTTGTTATTGATGCTATTATTTTATAATGTACTAAATATTACTAAACAATAGAATATTTTACTAAACAATAGAATATTTTACTATACAATAGGGTATTTTTTGTATGTTTGTTACGTGATTACTACGCCAATTATGATTCAGATTCAGATTTCATTTATTTGCTAAAACATATTGTATAAAATAAGGTGTACAATTAACATGTTACAAATGTCCAATTATGTTTTTCACAATGCAAATGTCAGATAATAAATTTAAATATTTAAATAAAGTCAAATGTGAACATAACAAATAATAAGTGAAGCATAGTTTAAAATTTGTTTTGATTAGTAAGCAAACTATTTAAATTTTCCATTTAAGATAGAAATGGTGTCATTATAGTCTGGCCTGTTCTATAGGAATTCCGCAGTACACGTTATATAGTCTGGACTGTTCTATAGGAATTCCGCAGTACGTATTAAGATATTCGTCAATAGAATAGTAACATCGATCAAGAAGCCACTTATGCAGGTTGAACTTAGGCCTGGAGGAGGTCATAGACTTAAATTCTTCTATTAAAATCTTAAATGAATTTATTTTGATGATTTTTTATTCAGAGATTATTTTTTAAGTCAGTTTTTTCAGTTTTTTAAATTCAAAGAATGCATCCGGACAGGTAGGCAATTGTCTCCACAAAGTGGGTGCCTACAAACAGGCGACCTCCAGGTCGCCCTCCAACAAGATTGTGCGACGAAATCCGGATATTTGAGAAGGATTGGGAGGTGCTTGCTGAAGACCGACAGAAATGGAAGGCGTTGGGGGAGACCGTGGGGGACAGTACAGGTTAAATTAAAAAAATCAAAGAAATTAGTGCAGTAGTACTCGTTGCTTAAACTTTAATTATTTCTCAAGCATTCGATTATTCGAATTAAGTATCCGTGATAGTTTTTATTTTTATTCAAACTACTTTCATTTACAAAAAATCTACTTTTCCTATTTATATATTTTTTTTTGACGTGACAACGTCTAATAAATCGATGAACGCCGGCTGCACGCACGAAAAAGTATGACTCATTGTCCCGTTACGCGTTACGCTTAATATTTTGTTATGACGTTGTAACGTTAAACTATGGTCCGTAAACCGACTACACAGAACCATTTTTTTTTAGATAATAAACAGCTTAAAATACTTTTAGATATTTCAGGTGCGTAATTATTTTGTTAAATGTTTTCTTTGGACTAAAATTACCACAGTAGGTAAACGGCCTTATTAATCATACCGTCTTAAACAATTTAAATGTACCTCAAGTTACCTACTTACTTTAAAATTAGGATTTATTTAATATAATAATTATGCATGTTTCTCGTAGTAATATCGATAAAGACTTTTTTACTTTTATAATAAGTATAGGTACCAAAACCTTAAGTTTTTAAGTAAGAACTAATTAAATTTGTTGACAAAGTTTTGCAAAACCATCAACTGTCTCTTCGCACCTTTGAGTTTCCCAAGATCATTGCCAGTTACCTACATAACTCTCATAGATCACTACAGATGGCGCTTTTTCCAATCGTTTTAATTTTTAGAATTATTTTCCATTAATTCAAAATTAAATCTCTTATTTTTTAATATGCTCTTAAAATCTTAAAAAATAATAGTTTTATGCAAGTTATCATTTCAAAATTAATTAAAAATTGTATAAGACATAACAAAAGACTTGAAGGTACTGTGTTCTGCATCGCGCAAACGACATTTTCTCCTTGATTTTGCATGTATACCATCTCAATTTCTTATCATTCGGTGGTCCGTTTCTACACAGTAAGCCAGCTGTCGGGGAGCTGGTCGACGTCCCCACTCTAAGTGTCTCACAACACCTTTCAATTTCTGTCGTGTTCGAAAATCCCAAATTGAAAAAAAAAAACCTGGCACTTTGACCGTATAGAGAAGCTCTCGAAACCACTGTTGTAGAAGACTGTGACCACTTTTTTGTCTTTTTTTTTGTTTTCTTTTTTAAGGCCGGAAATTAATAATCTTTCTTTCTCGCTTCTGCAATGGTTATTTTTTATGATATGAAAATGAAACGTAATGAATGTGACAATACATTTTAATTCAGTAAAATTATTATTTATAATAATATGCACAATTTGTTATGGAATTGATAAGATTAACATTAATTAATTATAAAAATAATTAAGGCCTATTTTCATTTAAACATTTGGGGTCAGGAATTACAAAACTTAAAGAAATATATATATTTTAATTTTAACTTTATGTGGCAATGTTTTTATTGTGACAAAAACTTTAATATTTACATGACTTACACTTGAACAATAATTACAGTTTAAACAATATAAAAATTAATTATTTATTTATTTATTTATTTATTTATTATATATTATGATACAACACCATTACAGTTCATTACCAATGTGATGAAGTACCTGGATTACATATTTTCACAGAGTATGCGGACCACCTCCGTGAATTTTGTCAAATTACACTGAAAAATGTCTATCTCTTCGGATACAGTATTTAATATTGTTAAAGCTCGTGACGTAGGAGAAAACTTTAATAAATTAGTTCTACACTGTAGTATAGTGAATGTATACATTACTATCTACACATTAAGACTATTAAAAAAACAATTTTTAAATATATATATATATACAGAAAACAAATAAAATAAAAACTTACTCAAAAAGTCCACTGGTAGTGGTAAAAGTGGCAAGAATACTGGCAGCATTGCCACGTTGGATGGCAATGCTTACTTTTTGAGCAAAGTAGGAGCCAGCAGTCTGGTCATTTCTTTTAACTTTATTAAATAAAATGTACACAGCGCGAGTAAGATAGTAAGCTGAATTTGATTTTCTTTTTACAGAAAAAAAAACCTAATATTTAAGAATAATTTATATTTTTATTTAATTTATTTGACTGCCAAGAAGCCTAACCTAACTGTAACCTAATCATGTGGTATCCGAAACATCATCTTTACCTCCTAAGTGTAAGCCACATTTTGCAGTCAAGTATTTTTCAACCGACTTCAAAAAAGGCGGAGGTTCTCGAATTAGACTGTTCTTTTAAAATGTTTGTTACCTCATAACTTTCGACTGGGTGAACCGATTTTGATGATTCTTTTTTATTTGAAAGCTGGTGCTTCCTGTGTGGTCCTATTTCAATTTGGTCCAGTTCTGACAATGGCATTCATGAGAAGTCGGTTGCTTCAGTATTTTTAACTATAATTATTATTTACTCTTTATATACGGAATTGTTATTTCGATTTTTTTTGTTTGCATTACAATCTCGTAAGTAATGCTACGCGCTACGATGCTACGCGTCTATGGCGTCTACTGCAAAACTCGTAGCACCGTTACACGTTAGTCGTTATACGCCGTTATCCGTTATGTTTCGGTTTACGATTTACGAGTAATTTTTTGTGACCACACATAAAAGTATATTGCCTTGTTTCTTCATTTTTTATGTTTCACAGAATGTTCAATAAAACGCTTCAACATGAAAACAATTCTTGTACTTGAGAAAAACATGATCGGCACAAAATGTTACATACCTATACTGAGTGCTTAGATGAACGACGGATATATTTTAAGGGGTCATCATCATCATCATTACTCTTTTCACACCTTTTTTTAACATGAATAAGTCCGTGTCGTCACCACCAAGTCGCTGTAACATCTGCTCTCGAGATGATATATTATTGCGACCGATTGCTCGCATCTGACTAAATAGTTCATGGCTAAATAGGCCTATACAGATATAAATATAAATTATAAATTAATTCAGATTAGACTAAATAAAATAAAATAGTAATTACGAGTATACTATTTCATTTAATTTATTCTTTATTATTTCGTTATTCTGTTAAATTTTTACTATTAATTGATTTATTTTCACGAAAATTATTAAAAATACACAAATATGCGAGTATTTCGAGAACTTGTTTGGCCTCACAATTCAGTTGGTAGTATGTCAGCTTTTGTAAGCTGAAGTTTGTGGATTCAATCCCCATTTAGGACGAAGATTTGTGTTATGGCCATGCATATTTATGTTTAGCTCTGAACTGTAACAAAGGGGAGTCCATTTAGAGTGTAAGAATATATAACAACAAATCCCCTTCTCAAGCAACAAAATATCCATGTCAGAGAATACTGGTTCGAAGCTGATGTTTATATTAAATTCTTCAACTGTTCAATCAACAGTCAGTCAAGAAACTTAATGAACATCTCCCTTGTTTCAGGTCAAGAAGTGCGACAGAGACAAAACATCCGAACATTCCCTGAAAAACGCTTTATATGGAGCGAGACGGGTATAGGAAGCGTGCTTCGTCACGTATGAAAACTAAAAACCGCGAGAGATAGTCCGGGAGACCACCGTTAAATTGTATAACTAATTAATAGTTCGAGAGACATCGGATTGTGTTAGGGCTGAGACTTTAGATTTGCCTTCAAGTATGCGTGTTTGTGTGCTATAGTAGTAGTTGAGGACCGTGTGTGGGTGCGGGCGTGGCTTGTGGGATGCAGCGTTCGCGGCGAACTCAAGCAAGCAGGACGAACGTGTTAGTCTGACGAAGCTAGTCAGGTGAGTCATTTTAAAAAGTAGATTTTTTTTATTCTTTGCTGCCTTCTCTGTTTCCTGAGAACTATAATCTTAGAATTTTCAAGGCTCGAGAGAATAGATATTTTCTAGATCGACGAGCTCCATCCTCGGCCACACCATCGCTTAACATCAGGCGGGTTGGTGGTCAATCGTAGATCTATAAATAAAATAAATAAATAAAAAACCTTTATTTCATCTACACTATTAAATTAAATCAGTCAAAAATTTCAGTTTTCGTTAATTATAAAATTAATTCACATTATCATGTCAATATTATTTCATATTAAAAATATTGGTGGACATTTTTGGTGCACATTTCACACAACACCATCTAGCCCAAACTAAGCAAACCTTGTACTATGAAAACTAGATAGTTGATAGAATACATATATACTTTTTAACCGACTTCCAAAAAGAAGGAGTTTATCAATTCGGTTTGTATGTTTTTTTTTGTAAATACATACTTAATATACATAGAAACACCAAGATACAGAACAAACATCCATGCTCATCACACAAATGTTTGCCCTGGGTGGAAATCGAACCCACAACCAGCTCAGAGCTCGGGAGCCAATCGTACTACCACTGAACCATGAGGCCTGTCACTAAAAATCTAACTATCAACGTCGCTTTCTATCAGGTGAGTTATGGTCAAACAAGGAATAATCTTTTTCTTTCATAAAAAAAATCTTCCTCTTTTTGAAGTCGGTACGATCCCTTGCTCGAATATGTTAACAACTCCTCTGCAGCCTGACCTGATTCATATTAGTAATTTAGAAGCAATTGCAGGCATTTGGTTGTGGCACGTAAACAAGATATTCCTGTGTTCTATTACATTACATCGCTTCATCATCATCATCATGACATAGACCATCTCCATGGACTTTCAAAAAGACCGATTGGCGCACGGCTTGCATCCAGCGTCTTCCCACCACTTGTATGAGGGCATCTGTCCATCTCGTGTCTAGTCTCCCTACGTTGTGCTTGCCGGTTTCAACGCTTACGCGATTTATAAAACGCTCGTGTGAAGGAATACCTAGTTACCTACTCGCTACTCTATAAATTATTAGCATAACGTGGCTTTAGCAAAAATTTAGACCAATCAATAATTCCGCCTCCAAAACGTTCATTTATTAGCGCCGCAAATATATCGCTTTATTAATTGCTATTCGATTTCATTTAGGCTTTATCATAGTTTTCCAAACTTGTCTCGTGGCTTATTTGAAAACTAACTTAGTACAAGCAAATTTGTTACACGAACATTTGTTTAAAACACACGATCGTGTCGCTGAGTTTGGGGTACCGATTTAATATTATCAAATCAAATCAAATATACTTTATTGCTCATAACTTTACTGTGTACAGAGTTCTTAAAAAAATATTGGTTTCAACAGTTTACCCATTGCGGGCGTGCAACATTGAGTTCTATATACTATAATAATTTCTTGAGTAGTATACAATTTCTAATGGAAGTTAATAATATTATTTACATGTGAAAAATCTTTGGTTACAAATTTTCTTTGGCTATTTGTTTATGAAAATATATTAATATATTATTGTTACTACCTACAGTGCTAACATATAATATAAACAGGTAATTAAATGGTTTTTTATATGTAAAAAAATAAAAATCTATTATCTATCTATCAAATATAAGATAGTAAGACATTATTATAACGTACTTTAATAATAAAAACAATGTTAACAGTAAAAGTAAGTAAGTAAGTATAAGTTTAGGTAAGGCTGTTAATTTCTCCAAAATTGTTAAAAATAAAACTACCAGTGGACTTTTTGAGTAAGTTTTTATTTTATTTGTTTTCTGTATATATATATTATAAATTGTTTTTTTTTTAATAGTCTTAATGTGTAGATAGTTTGTAGTTGGTATTAAGTAAATAGCTTTAAAATTAAATTGAATTTTTGTAAAAACACATTACAACCATTGTAATCTTAAAAATAAAATAAATCAAATAAAGATGGCATTGACACCACACCAACAAAGACAGCGGAATCTTGTAGCCTTGCGTCACGCGTTTGAAAGCCGCGTGTCTATGGTATCGACTACGCCGCGCACTTGTTTTTCGCTGAATTTGGCCAAATGCAAAAGATGTGCTAAGCCAAACCAGTGTTAAGAAATTTAATATTAGCCGTCGTAAAATATTAATGTCAAAGTCAATTATATTTTTGACACAAAAAATCCAAAATTGCGTGACACACAGGTGGTAAGGATTTTAGTTATAAAAATAATTGAGTACATTTTATTTCTTTTGGGCTACAGTAATGAAAAAGTTAAAACTTAAGTCATAATCAAATCCCAATATTACATGTCCTGGTAGGCTTTGTTACTACGTGGAGTACGTGGTGGTCAATGATGGATGGAGTTCAAGTTCATTGTTGGGGTTAACGTAAGCCCCAGCTGTTCAAGACGGTCTGCCAATGATATGGGTACATTTCGGAAAGTAGGAAACAAACGAAACTCACTCTTTTTGGCGGAGAAAAGGCAGGCTTGAGTCTTGTTGGCGTTGAATTTGACAAAATTTTCGTCACCCCAGTCGGATACAGCTTTATTCATACGCACAACCATATCTTCTCTCAACGCCTCGATTTCAGCCTTTTTGGCTCTTGGACCAGAAGTGTACCTTTCCACAACTGTGCTGTCATCTGCATTCCCTAAGATACCAGGTTTCAGCAGGTCATTAATATGCAGCAGGAAGAGAGTAACGGAGATTACAGACCCTTGAGGTACGCCTTTATTGCCATTTGATCGGAGCAGTCGAGCACCCATCAACAACCACTTGAATCGATCGTTCTCTCAAGAAGTCTTTAATCCAAGAGCAGAAGGAGGCAGGTAGTCCATAAGATGGGAGCTTGTTAAGAAGACTGTCGTGCCAAACCCTATCAAAAGCCTTCGAGATGTGGAGAGACACAGCCAAGGCCTCACCGTTGTTATCGATGGCCTCGCTCAGAATGTGTGTGGCACGACTACCCTTTTTACGAACAGATTCAACGTTCGCAAGCTTCCAGCACTTATTGTCTATATCTATACCAGTCTCCAAAGAAAGACGGAAAAGACGAGCCAGAACTCAGGTGCGCAGGTTTTCAACACAATAGCTGGTATACCATCAGGTTTCAAAACCACTAGCTTTGTTTACGTCTAGACCTCTAAGTGTCTTAAGTACCCCCTTTTGATTAATGCGTATGTCCTGCATAGTTGCGCTGCAATGAAGTATACTTGGAGGCGTTTCTCCTGAGGTATCTAGACGTGATTTGTCCGCAAATAGACCTGCGAATAGATTCACTTTTTCTACTGCGGTGTGAGCTAGAGATCCGTCCAGTCTCAACAGTGGAGGCAGAGATGTTCGACAGAAGTTCGATTCGATAGACTTAGCCAGGGACCAAAAAGCTTTGCTGCCTGTTGGGTGAGAAGCTAATTTAGCCCCAATCCGACTTATATGCTCAAATCGAGCTCTGCGTATTGCTTTTCTGCTGGACTTGGCGGCTTTGTTAAAGGCTCTCTTCTTTTCACGTACATTAATGGACTTGCGCATTCGAGCGTCAACCCAGGCCAAATATGCGTCATGTTTACGTGCTACAGCATTAGAAACACCAAGTGGTGCAGACACCGAAATGGAATATCTGTCTGGATTATTCGTTAGCAAAATGTTCAGGCAGTTGGCTGTGTGGCTGTCAACGTCGGGTACTCGCGTAGCTTCCTTGACCAGCTTGGCAAGCCTCCCACCGGTCTTGGTCAAGGTCTGAAGCCTCCCACCGGTGTTTTGCTGCCTGATTTGCACCACTCAGGGGGCGCGTGTAGGGAATCAGTGTTAATGGGTATTCTCCTACGGACGCGGGCAGCTCAGCCCTCATTGTGTCAGTAACCACGTATTTGTTTAGCTATTGTACTTACGGACAAAACGTTACACAACATTTTGAGCATTAATTCCCGTATTAGGTGTCCCTAATCAGCTATAATTATAAATTGTATTCAAATAATTGTAAAAAAAAAAATCAAATCCATCATGTGCCTGTGAACAGCACAGAAAAATCGACTATCACCGGGTTAGATGTTAATTAAACTATAGACACCGATCAGTAATAACAACTGAAATTCCTGCCCATTTATTTGACCTATACAAACATACTATTCACTTCCGAAAGATGTATTTAGTAACAAAAAGAAAAAAAATCTACATTAGTGTAAACGGTTTCCCCACATCTTAAGGAGGAATCTCGCTGCAGCAAACGATATGGCAGTCGATCGATGCTGTGTTGCGCGCGCCGGCGTGACGTCACCGTCGCCGGGCGGGCCGACCAAATCATTTTGAAAGAACTGAAGGCAAAATACTGTCTTAGCTTTTACGAGGAATAGTTAATATGCTAACGATCATAATTGTTTCAAGTGTCTATATAGGATGTTGAAAAATAACTTACTGCTATAGTTTTATACTACGATACTGAAGTTTTATTTTACTATATACATGACTCAAAGCTGCATACTCAAAGTTTTTAAATGAATGTGTATTTTCTGAATAATTTACAATATTACTAACTTTGAGAATACCTACCTAAGAAACAAATTATGATAAAAGTTACGATTCTTATCCTTATCATAATATCGCTCCGAAATAGTGCGTCAAACGATACATAGTGTGCGTCAGTAGATATGTAGAAAAATTACTTTAGTATTATCTCTAACTTGTCATTTTTCAAGGTACAGGATTAAATTTTAAAAGTAATAACCTACTATTATTAATTATCTGATTTAAAATTGAAATTTGCTATTACCTATTTCCCTTCCATTTCTGAAATATTTATAGTTTTTTCCTGACTACTTTAATAGGGTGTTCATGCATGGTTTCAAATTAGAATAAGATAGAAACGAAAAATGTAAGTGCCTCCATAACTAGCCATTTCTAAAATAAGTTATAAATCAACACAGAGAGAGAGAATTAAATTAAATTTGATACAAATCCAGTAGGTTATAATACCTATAGATATTGTTTAGTAGTTATATGACATAAATAACAACAAAAAATCATCCACATCCACTTTAGTTTGATCATCTCTATTGCCTTCTAATATCACTGTAACATAATACAGTTAATTGATAAATACCTAAATATAGTTGCTGACATTAAATCGTTAGATAGACAGATTGACTCCTTTGTTTAGTCTGTGCATTGTTTGAACTTCAGCTATTTTAGATGTGTATCTAATGTAGCTGCTGGTGTACATGATAAAATACATTTTATGAACATTTTGAGTCTCATTATTCAATATTTAAAACTCTCAATACGAACAAAACATCATGATTTTTGCCCACAACTCATTGTATAGAGTGGCTCTAAAATAAAAATTGAATTACGAGTAAAATTTGTTTTGTGATGTGTTTTAAATATAAATTCTTGATACGCCAGCAACCTGTTACCAGAAGAGTTTACGTACAAATATATATTTAATAAAATGTACTTACATATCCTACAACAAGTAGGTACTCATACTGTTTTAATATAAAAGTACACCCAAACCAAAATTCCTAGGTTTATTAAAACTTAATTGGATATCTCGTATAGGCAGAACGCAAAATCTATGCTGTACTTACAGAAGTATTAGCTAATTATTTATGTTAGGGAAATAAAGTTTTTCATTTAGATTAACTAACAGATATTTCTATAAATGACCTAAATAACTAAAGATATTATTATAAATAAAAAACATATTACAGATAAAAAACAGAACAGCTTGCGATATTGCCTCGTTGGATAGCAATGCTAATCCGCTGACCGAGGTAAGCGCCAGCCCTTTGGTAATTTGTTTATTATTTATTTATTTATTAAATTTAAATCATCAAGTGATAACTAAACCATGGGATTTGATGGGATTTTAATATTTGCTTTTTCCGAATGTTGTGTATTAATTTTGCATTTATTGTTTATTTGTGTGAAAAATTTACATTGAAATAGTTTATATGGCGAAAACAGTTTTGTCCTATTATATGGAATACAATGGAAGGAACTGCACAACATAGATCTTAAAATATTAACGATTTCGACAGCTTCAGGTACCAATTTACTAAAAAGGAACAAGTACGAGTCTGTATACTGGGTGTTCCGTACTAATATTTATGTGGATAGTTTGCCCAACACAGGAACAAAAAAAATATCTGAAGAAATATAATAACATCCAGTACCTATATGTGTAATTTTCCTAGGATATTTGCAGTAATTAAAGTCTTTTGAATATTTCCTTTGCTTGTATCGCAAGACTTTGTTTTTTGTCAGATTTTATGATTCCATGTAACAGGGTATGGTCCTTGACCTGTGGAAACCACGCCACGGAAACCACGGAAACCATGAATCAATGAAATTAAAAGTAATATAGCCTCCTTATTTTCCTATCCTACCAAGATTACGTTTTAATTTAGTCCCGGGTGTCTTCAAGTCTAGAGTGAATAAGTATCTTCTAGGTCTACGTGCTCCATTTTCGGCCACAGTTTCGCTTTTCATCAGGCGTGCTGGTAGTCAAACGTAAAGCTATATATAAAAAAAAGTTCAAAGTTTCAACACATGCAGTATTTTAATTATGTTGATTTAAGCATGTTTTAGTAGCTTTCTAATGGTTTGATATTAATTTTAATTTCACACCTTGAGAGACAGAAAAGAGGGCTTTACAAACAAGCAACGAGTTGATCTTATAAGGTCTCCTTTTTTCTTTCGAGGTACGGGGCCGTGAAAATTAGCAAAGCGATCAGTGAAAATAACACTAGCACAATTCTTAATAATTCAATCATCTCCACTCTACAAATAGTAAATCACGATTCACGCCTACCACGTCACCTTGTCAATCTAAAATGCTACAACCGATCCCGTATTGTTTTACGTGTATTTCGGTACACGCAAGGTCCCTGTTTTCCATCTTCTATCAACCTTGAACTGTTCGATTGTGTTCCTGCTTGGTAAATCATGATGTCAGCGATGTCGATTTGATTAGCGGATTTGTGATAATCAATCTTGGTTTGGCAGCGTTCCTTTTGGTTATAGCATTCAATTGTATAAATAGTACCAGTTTGTACAATAAATATTATCAAAGTTTTAACGAATAATGAAATAAATCTATTTTCACCTCGAAACCAAATAGATTTAGTACAAATTCATAAGAATTGAGTTGTCAATTTGGGACAAAATAATTAGAAATAAAGTTTTTTTATTTATTTAAAGCATAGGGGGCCACACGGGCTTTAACAGCCCCGGCTAGTCACTGCAACCTTTACAGATCTATTGTGACATCCCCTGATATATTACAGCACCTCTCCAAGTCCAATGCTGATCATGTAGTCAGTGATAGCCTTGGGGGAGGAGGTTTCTATCTCACCGGGTGAGATCAAGTGGCCTCTAAGGTGCCGGCTTCTACTATGGTGCAGAGGCTCACATTCGCACAGGACATGTATGGGCGTTTCGTCCTTTGTGCGACAGAACCTGCAAGTGATGCGTTCACCTAGGCCATGTTTATGTGTTTATTAAGCTTGAATAAAGAATAAGAAATAAAGATACACGTTGGAAAAATAAAACCCTACTACTCACTTTGATCCTTCCTCATATGATTATATTTGAAATTCATTGATTTATTGAAAATTGAAATGAAAAAATTGTTAACTTGCATACCATGTTTCGTCAAGCTGAATTAAGAAATGCTACCTGCAATGTTACGATCAACTCTTATAGCGATGCAAAGCTGCCTCGCGCTGGCTTTTTATCTTGCTTTTTCAGTAAATAAGAGTATGAGACAAAAGTTCAAATGAGCCGACTATAAATTGTGATATTTTCAACAGTCTCTGCAACTTTTATTATACATTCTCTTAATTGCAGAAAAAGCAAGATAAAAACAAGCATGAACCAACTTTACATCGCTATAAAAAAATGAGCGATACCCCACTGTACGTGAATACCAATATCCAATCAAACAAATGTACAATTTTTTGCCAGTTGGTGCAGAGACAACAACTCGCTTCGCTCACCTAGTCAATTAAGAAAATAAAAGCACAAAAAGACTGCTTTTGGATAAACACATGTTTCTGCTCTGTATGGTGTGTCTTATTCAAATGTGATAATATGTTCGAGATATAGCAAAAAGTAAAAAAAAATTATCCACCCACTACATAAAATTTCTAAACTGTTACAACATATTACTAAGAATCGTTATTGATTACTAAAAAAACGTCAATCACATAACTATAATCGTTACGGTAGAGAAGTACAACAATGCACACCAAACTATATTTTAGTTGAGATTATAAAATTTGCTATGAAACACTACCATATTCGTGTCACGGTCTTGGCTACTTATCTTTAGCTCGTTTACTTCATGCAACCAGTTTTGTGATCATTACGTAAAACGTTAAAATAAAAATCTACTTTTAAACATAATTTTATATTTGATTATGATAAAATGTTATCATTTGACGCATAAATACTGTAATGAAGCTGGTATTTGCGAGGTAATGAAATAACAAATATCTGTGAATGTGAACACTAAATGGTGTGCTACGATGCACGCACGCAAGATTAGTTACATATTAACTAAGATTTGCGTGATTTTCAATAGTTTAACATCTATGATATTTTGTTGGAAATTGCGTGAAATCATCCTCATATAAAACAATCATTATGAAATAGTAAAATATTCAACTAAAGAGAGGACTAGGCCGATATCAGTTTTTTTTATATAGAAATAATAACAGTCAGTCAGACGATGTGCCTGATGTTAAGAAATAGCTATCACATATGGCCAACCAGCCCCGGATCTACGATTTTTTCGAACCGGGGCAGAAACTTGACGGTGGCGCCCCTCTCTCCAGCGCTTAAAATAACTTACTTAAAAAAACTTAATATAATTATCTATGTGGCGCCTTTTTCTTAAAAGTTAACGGCGAGTCAACCAAGCTTTCGTATTCTAGGCGCTTTGTGGAGCAAGTTATTTCATTTTTAATCATATTAATTATGATTTTTGCGCCCCCTGAAAATGCGGGCGGGCCCCTAGATCCAGGGCTGTGGCCAACTGCAACATCAGTGGCATCATTTAATTTTATTGAATTGTCTTAATGGTTGCTTTATTGGTGTAACAATAAAATAAATAAAAAATCAAACAACGTGACATTGGCGAGAACTTAAGAACGCCATAGACAAGAATTGAATTGAATAAAATAAATAAAAATAAGTGTTTTTCTCAACTTTTGGTTCTTAAATAATTTATTAAGTGTTATGTACCTATTTTATAGGTGTAGGTACGTTTAGTTTAGCAGTTGAACAAAGTAGTCATGTTAGTACCTTTGCGATTGAGTGTAAACATCGTGGGGCCGATATTAGTACTTATATACTAAGATATCACTCTATGACTAGTTAGTTATTTTACACATTTAGAACATTACATTCTTTTAAAATCGATCGGTTAATACAAGCGCAAAGCTTGTCATTCACTGAAGTCGCACTCTCGCCTTGCCTGACGCATGCGCGTCTGGTCAACGTCTATTCCGTACGGATATAGACGAGTGTCGGATCGTACATATTTTCGTAGTTCGCCGAGATCTTTTCACCGTGGTCGCATTACTATACGACCGGAATTCACGTTCGTTCGAGCGGTTATCTCATTTTTGTCGCATCGTGATATAGATAACATTGCCGCTATAATGTAATATTTTATCAATTATGAGATAACAGAACAGCTTCTATTCATATTTATGATAATAAATGAAAAGTAAACTGCGACAGAACGCGCCATTCCAGCTAATGTCGAAAGGTGTATGTAGCGCTGTAGCGCATGAAATTATGTTCGCGAGCTGTCGTGACCGTGTGTAGCGTAGCAACGTCAGTCAGCAAAACGGACTCGGATTGCGCGGTCGCGCGGCGCGTCACGGTGCTTGTAGTTTTTTAGTTTGACAGTTGGCGCGTTTTACGTTTTTGTTCAACTTTTTAGATATTTCGGAATTCATAGATTATAAGCTAGTGTTAATCTGTGTTTTTCTGTTTTTAATATCGAGTGTTCGACTGGATTTGTGAATTCTCCACGCCGGGTGTGAGTTGTGGAAGCACGCGTCGTGCTTCTGTCGTGTTGTGCACGATTTTGTGATTTCTCTCTGAGGAATTGTTTGGTGGAGGTGCTTGTACTGCCGGGTGGACGACTACAAGGTAAGTACCACGCAACTTGCGATTAAATCCACTGGAATACAAGTTTTAGTACATGTACCACTTCTCGGCGGATAATTTCTCTTGCGTACCCGATAAACTCGTTCCAAATATAGCGTTTTAGCCTCGTTTTAATGTGAGTTTACGGCGGATAGTTGCTGTGTTTAAATTGGGTTTTGTGTAGTTCTCGTTATATTAGTGATTTTCCCGTGGACCGGGCGAGCGGTGCGCGGTGAGCCGACATACAGCTGTGTGCGTAATGTGTAAAAATAAATAGGTACGTGGGTATTATCGAGACAAACCGGCTTCGCTAGGACACCGTATTATTAGAGCGTATTATACAATAAATGCTTGTTACTACTAGGTTATGTTTATAGTGATGAGCAGGGTTCAAGGAGGCGTACTGTCTGCATTGCACTTACGATCTCACACATGATAACGGTCCTTCTGACGACCTTTGATAAGATTCAAAATGGCATGTCACACAAGATAGGTACTGTTAAAGTAGGTCAATATCAATCAAATAATAATACCTACTTGCAAGTTTAATAATTTTAATTTCAACCATAAAAAATCATTTATCAAACACAAGCAGGTATCAATTTCTTTTTCATAATAATACCAAACAGACAATAAAATACAACAGGTAGGTATTCAACTGAACACTATCAAGGGAAGTAATTTTAATGACATTCGAATAACCATTGATTTTATTTTTATAGTTCTGTAGGACAACAATAGCTTGTGCTCTTAATGTGAACAAATAAATAAAAAATTATAATAGAAAACAAAAGATAACTGCATGATGTAGAAGAACATTTGAGGTAAATCTAATGTTAACACTCACATCAAAATTGCAGAGTTAGGCTTTAGCAAACAATATAGAAACATACACATTTTTTTTATGACAAACTAGGCCTGCGTTTGACCACAATCTCACCTGATGGGAAGCGATGTTGAGGTTGAAGATGTAGCATGCCTGCCTAGGAGATACCTATTCACTTTTTTCATAAACAACCCCGGGTTGTATTTCATAGGGAACACCGACTCTGGAAGAGCATTCCACACCTCTGCCGTTCAACATACTGTTGGGTAATAAAACCCCCCACTATTTCAAATTGAAAAACATTCCATTTAAGGACACTCATAAAATAGTTGTCAATAGATAACCCCTAAAAAATCACACAATAATTTTTCCTCAACATTTAGCAAATTAAACTTGTTATTTTTCTCTCTAGACTTTTGGTTAAGCTACACCACAGGGCTTCCACAAGTGACAAAAGGTCCTATTTCTATAAATGTTAGTTTCATTAGCTTATGTTTATCCCTTACATTACCTACTCTACTTTTACTGGTGTTAACAATAAATAGAACACCACTTGTAAACCATCTTGTAATTTACTTATTTGTTAAATTCTACATGCCATTATTGTGAGCTCCTGTAAACTTTTACCCTCCTTCTTGGTTTTTGGATAAAAAATCAAATATATTCATGTAGATATGCGTTAATAAGTTAATTTGTCGATGGAAATATTAAGTAAAGGTAATACTTTAGGGAGCTTAGCTGCGGAAATAACTCTATAGTAAATTCATCCTGATATAAAAACAAAAGTAACTGTCTGTTTGTTACCTTTTCACACAAAAACAGTTGAACCAATTGTTATTAAATTCATACAGAGATACCTGATAACCTAGAGACAGACATAGTCTATAAAATTATATAATTTAATTATTATTTAAAAAAAGTATTTAAATGTATTCTATCAACCATCTAGTTCCATAGTACAAGCTTTGCTTAGTTTGGGCTAGATGGTGTTGTGTGAAATGTCCACAAATATTCATTTAAATATTTATTATTATTTTTTATAGTAAGGCCAGTGTTGTATTTTCAACTACATTTATTATGTAGCTTTGCTATTAAAATACAGAGTATTTTTTTTTTATATACAATATAGATCTATGATTGACCACCAAATCCAAGCGAGTTGGTGGTCAATCGATGTTAAGCGACGGTGTGGCTGAGGATGGAGCTTGTCGATGGATGTACATGAAAGTTATTCTATTCTATTTCATGATCATCATGATGCTGGTGAAACTGCAGGGTGCTGCAAGTTATAAAATTAAATAAGTATGTCATTAACAAAATCAGCTGTTCCGGACAAAAAGTCAAAGTCAGTGTGTTGATCAGTTGCTTTATTGCTACTGCTTTATTTCCACTAAAAACAGTAAGTATAATGATGAATACAATAACATATGTTAATTAACTGTTTCTCTATAATAATCTAAAAAAGTAATTTTAGAAAGGTGAGAAGGTAACAAATAGACAAATAGGGAATATAAATTTTTAATAGGATACATCCAAATGATTCTATATTAGAATAATACAATATATACCGCGTTGAAATTTGATTATTGTATTATATTTTCTTGCAATATTTAATATATCTTTGTATGTTGTATTGTAAAATAGCTGTACTCTGTGATCCATGTCGTAATGATGTTAAAGGAGGATATATGGTGTTCTTCTACAGGATATCAGCTTTTCCTTCCTGTCCAATCAAACTACTTATAACTGGATATTCAGATATGCCTACCCTGAAAAACTAGGTATAACGAAAGTATTACGATATTTTATTTAAATCCAAATTGAACTACATGCGTGAATATTTTCACCATGAAAGTAGAAACAAATACAGGTTGTTGGTGAATCGGCGGGGCAAACTTAGTGTTGAAAGAAATTTCTTATCAAAAGATTCACAAGTAAGAATATTACTCTCCATACAACAGGTAAACTTCGAATTGAAAAAAAAATAATGAGCTCAATGACCGCTATTTCCGAAAAGTTCATTAGCCCAATCAGCTGACAGAATAGTCAGTTGTAAAAGGTCAATGACCTAACTAGAATCACGTTTTTTTGAATAAGCTTATAACCAAGCTATTGTAAATTTATATCTATAATTATTTTGCTTTATCACACAGATATAATCTGTTCTACAATCTTTTATTTAGGCTTGTGATAATACTTTACCATGCTGTCCAATTTATATGATAATATGGTCAGAGGTGGGCAGGTCAGGTACTTCAAAGGTGGTCCCATAAGCTTTGTTTTTGTAGGTTTTTAACCAGCTCAAAATAAAGGAACACTTTAAAGCACTATTATTATTAATGGGATAATTACCGTGGTTCGTGGTAAATTTTGAGAATTTTAGGCATTCTTCAATCGCCCGTGAACATGGTGCATGTAATTGTTCCGAAATATCAGGGGCTCAAAATTAACGCGAACTACAGTAAATACCCCTTTAATAATAAATTGCTGTAATTAATGACCGTGATAGTTTAAAAAAGTGTTTTACAGGAATACTTTGGTTGGGTGTTTACTACTTGGAATCAGTTTTTCTGTTTTAAACTGTAATATGTGTTAGTCTTAGGAGACTAGATTATAGGCATAAAGTAGTTATTTATTCCCAACATTTATCCTCCTAGCTACAATAGTTAATGATCACAATACGGGAGCCATTTAAAAGTTTTAGTAGTGCTAAATACTGTTGGTAGACATTTATTGCTTGAAGCCAAGGTTTCACAACTGATTATGCTGGTGGGTAGATTTTTTTGATCAAATGAGTAAAACCGGTCACCCCTGAGTAGAAGATATTTCACAGCTTCTCCCTATCTCTCTCTCTCTCTTTGTGCGCATCTTGTATGCGTGTCTGTTTATTCTCTATTAAAGGTTTATTTCTGTGCCAAATTTCATAATTAATGGTTCAGCCGCTTGGTTGTAAAAAGGAACTAATGGCCAGAGACAGAGTTACTATTATTTTTAGGATTGTTGAAGAAATTGTTAACAAGTGATTTTTATTGTTTAATTTTTTAACTATGGTAGATACATATTTTCATTGATCCCCCAATAGGCTTAAGTTTTCTGTGAGTAGGTACATTTATAAATTGATTTGAACATATTTGTGAGTGAAATTGAGTTATTTAATATAATAACTCAATCTCAATTAGATTTCCAAACAAGTAAGAGTAAGTTACAGATGATGTTCTTTTGGTGAATAAATTGTCTTATGTCTTATACTAACACACCCAAAAAACCTTACCCTCCATATTATCCAATCTGGTAAAATTCAAATTCACTTTATTTCGAATAATTAAAATTAAATTATTTATTTGTATAGAATAGTCACATTAAATTACATTACATTAATACGATAAAAATTAAATGTCAATTAGAAATGATAAAATTGAAAATTATAAAATTAAAATTATTTCAATTATAAAATTAAAATTATTTCAATTATATTACATTAAGATAATAAGGCGCCCCTCTCAACTAGCTCACTGCTGCCTATCACACACTGTGCTCAGAGACAATGTGCAGGTTGCAGCAATGAGCTATGTAAGGGCAGTCGAGCCTCTCTGCGATCGCAGCCAGCATGCTGTTAGGACTCCCCCGCACCCGCCGCACGAGGGAGGCGCACCTCTTACGCATTGTTGCGTAGAAACAATCGACGCCCGCCTCCGCAAACATGCCTGATACACTACAATAGCGGGGGAGTCCCACCAACATCCTGAAAGCGTTGTTGTACTGGACACGGAGAGCGTTGTAAGTCTTTTGTGTATATCTAATCCACAGGCTGCATGTGTAGAATGTAGTACAGTAAGCCCTGAAAAGTGTTATTTTAACATCAGTTGAGCACTGTGCAAACCTGCGGATCACAATGTTCGCTCTGACGGCCAACGCCCTCCGCTCCCGTTCAAGGTCAGCGTCATCTCTCAGGGTGGTAGTGACAAGATGTCCTAAATATCTAAATTCCTCAACCCGTTCTATGGGGGAGTCATACAATTTAATGTCTGGAACCACATCCAATCTTTTCGAGCCACTTTGAAAGACCATGCTTTTGCTTTTCTTGACATTGTACTGGAGTCCGTGACTTATTGCATATCTCTCGCATATATCCAGTAGCTTTCTAATTCCACATACCGAGGCGCTCAGGAGCACCATGTCGTCCGCGTAGCTTATATTATTGAAACAGACTCCATCAATATAGCAACCGACATGCATTAATATATAGGTTAAAAATAGCGGGAGAACTCAACCCCCCCTGCCTCACACCGCACTCAAGCCTGTATGGGTCTGAAAATGTTCCCGCCCATTTCACGTTGTTTACCTGGTTCTCATACCAATACCTGAAGATGTACTCGTAGATGACTTCTCTAGGTATATTTAGTGCTCTCATCTTCTCCCAGAGTATGTCGTATGAGACCAGATCAAATGCTTTCGAAAGGTCGAGGAAGCAAGCATAAACAGGTGTTGTCCTGGTTCCTGGTTCTGGTGGTTTCCTGTCAACTACTATACAAAGGTGTAGTAGTTGACAGCACTCTTCAAACACAATTTCGGAGTTTCCGTAGACAGACCTGGACGGAAGCCAAACTGATTGTCAATGCAACTTTAGGTACTTATTCAATTGAGAGTTAAGAATACTGTCAAAAACTTTTGCAATTATTGTTGCCAACGAAATAGGACGATCAGTTAAATCTCCCGTTTTGTTTTTTGCTACAGACACAACATTAGTTCTCATCATATTGGTAGGTAGGTAAGAGTGAAACATGCACAAATTGTACAGCATAGCCAATAGTCTGCCTATATGAGGTCAGGCATGCTGTAGGTGTTCTATGCTTAACCCATCATGGCCAGGAGACTTGAGTAAAGTCTGTTTGGATAAATAATTATTTCAGCAAAAAAATGGGCACTATTATTTTAATTCAACAAAATAATGAAATAAGAACTGCAGCACCCTCAATGCCCCATTAGTTCTCTAACTGAACAGACTGAATATAATAAAAACTGTAGATTGAAGATAGGTTAATATTATAACGTTTACCAAATACCATTTTATTATTTAAATAAGTGGCCAAAACCATGTTGCGATACCCATATGGTAGGGTTCATTAGCTAGTGCTATAATAATCTGAAAGAAGATCACTTGGGGATTGTTATTTGTTAAGATTACTTTGCAATAAGGTCAATGACCTCTGTCTCAATGTTTTCTTGCTTGGAGGGTTATATCTTGTACATATCTCATCTGAGAAAAATCATGTATGAAAACTTAATCTATACTTATTTAAAGACACCACACAATGTGTTTTTTTTTATTTTATTTTTTATAGAAGATAGATCTACGATTGACCACCAACTCGCCTAATGTTAAGCGACGGTGTGGCCGAGGATGGAGCTCGTCGATCTAGAAGATATCTATTCACTCTAGCCTTGAAAATTCCAAGATTGTAGGTTTCAGGAAACAGAGATGGCGGCAACGAATTCCATTCTTGTGCAGTACGCAACAGGAATGTGGATCGATATAATTATGTATGTACTCTGTTATGTATATATTATATGTTTGTACTTATTGTTGGTGTATTGATATTTTGCTTGGCCATCTGCCAGAATGTAATATGGAGGCTGAATTTGCAGTCAGAATTAAGTATTCATTCAATGCTATAAATCTTTACCATCTTATTCATAAAAGGTCGGTATCTAGCCAGTTGTCCTCGTTTCTTAGAGTAAAATAAAACAATATGTACTTGTTTGGTTTAACTACAGTTAATATAACTAACATTGGACCAATATGATCTGGAATATCCTCATATACCAGCCAGACCTATGTCTGGCTGGTATATGTATATGATGCTGGTATGGCTGTGATGCTATCATCACAGTATTTCTTTTCCCCACTGTTGCAATATTCATCTTTCCAGCTTCAGCCTTGACCCAATCATGTTGGTTCACCCTTCAGAACATGCATTAGGTGACAATTGGCATGGCGTCTTAAATGATATCATTTGTGTCATATCATTTCAGAACGTGTCTTTTATAAGTCTCTACTGACTGATGTGTAGTGAGCTATGGATAGCCTCGAGTTGTAATATTATTGTTATATGTGTATGTTCTGTGCTCGAGTGCAGAATTTATAGGGGACCCTACAATGGGGCTAAATTATTTAAGGTGATGAAAAATAGAAACTTAACTCGTTCAAAATTTATAACTGACTCCAAAAAAGAGAGGTTTTAGACTATCATTATTTAATTCACGGAGTAATGAAAAAACATATATTTTCATACTCCTCGGCCAATTTAAAAGATTTTAATATATCTCCTATCAAAATAAAGAAATTCATTTCTCACTTTTCTAATATACTCAATGATTGTGTACGTTTAAAATTGTGATGCGCGTGTGTCTTAACGTGTCCTGAAGTAGCGCTGGAGGCAATAAACGGTGGTTAAATGGTGCATGCTGATGGATATATATAAATTATATATAAATCACTTAGTACTAAGTGAGTTTACACATTGGTAGTTCCATACAACTTAATCACTCGGTACGTACATAAAAACTTGCGCTCGATGCTTTCCAACATACTAACACTTATTTTTTACTTGTGATTTCTAAACATACACCTCGGTGCTTCCATATGAAGTATAGTTTGGTGCTAGGGGTTTCCATGCAATGAATTTCTGGATGATTCCATACATTCCACAAAACACCGCTCAATGCCCGAATTTACATACAAACGTTCGTTCTCGCCCCGCCGCCGTCCGATCCAGTTAAAAACGGAGTCTTGTAGAAGATTTCAATGTCTATATAATAATATGCGACTAAAGCAATTTGGCAGTGCACTGCTATGTAAAGTACCCACAAAATGGTACTGGCAGGGGATGAAATGGGTTGCGCGGGGGGGGGGGGGGGGGGGGGGGGGTTGATTACGTGACGCCCAGAGAAATATGTGACTACTCAGCCTCAATAAAGATGGTCTCAATAACGGCTGGAATGCATGAAACATGGCGTTAAATTTATGATCTGCTTTTTGTTATACGTACATAAACTTACACTTATTTTATTTATAATGGAGTGTGTAGAGAACCAAAGACTATAACGGTTTTTTGGGTTTTTTTGAGAGACTTAAGTCTAGAAACGGATATCCAAGTGGAGCATATAATACAGCATATTTGGTTGTCGCTGCCCTCTCTTCAAACCCACGAGATAAAAAGAGAAAGAAATATACTTCGCTCTCTTTCTCTCGTTACTCTATCAGATACAAGACGTCTAGGTTAGTCAGGACTTCCAGGTTGATATGGGTGAAACCAGGTATCACCAACCCTATATCAGGAATTCAGGATTCACGTTTATCTCGGAATTGATTCACATGATTGTGTTCACATACTAAAATGTAAGAGCATTCTTATTGCCCGTTTCCCGGTAGTTTTTATTTGAGAATCCTCCCGCTGAGACTGAATCATTCTGTGTCACTGTTGCCATGTGATCTAGACTTCATTTTCACCAGAGAATCTGTATTTTAGGCAGTCAGAAGGTCAGTTTTTACCCGATTACGCATTAAAGGCTGTTGTTATAACTCTAATGGTATAATATACATTGTGTTCTCTATAATCTGTTATAGTATTGATCCGTTTTTGATAAATGGAACCTATTGACACGTTTTCGTACTCTGCGTTTCGTGGTCTATGACGTCACAGAAATTCCAATAGATATCTTATAACTTAATAACAGACGATCCAATTTGTTCTGAGCGAATTTTCAAACATTTTTGATGGTACGAAGTGACCATGTGTTAGTTAGCTCCAAGAAAATTGATAATACGCCGTGATGAGAGAAATTATTTGTCTTGTTTGAAATCAAAAGAAAGGGCTTTATGAGCTAATTGCCAATGTGCGTAAATAAACCCACTAAGAACACTTAGTATACTTTTCCAAAAGGATAAACGTAGTCGGATTTTTATTTTTAAGGCACAGCTTGTTCGGATGTGAAGCTGCAAGTTTTGCTCTAAGGGTTTCTCTAATTTAGCCTAAAAATTTGACAGATGCTAACATTTGTTTGTCTTTATGACCGGAACATAGGATCACTATCTAAATACATAAATATCGTTTTGTATGGTTCAGTCCGGATGTCATATATCAACTCGTAGATAATATATATCAAACTTTTTTTTATTAAGTACTTGTTTAATCATGAAGAACGGAGTTCGGAAATATTTACTAAATAAAAATATTGCATTCTTTCCTTTGGGCAACTGTTTAAAAGGATGGGAAGAAGAAAGAAGAAGTGTTCGACTTTAAAAAAAATGTACCAAGGTCAGAGCGAATACACTAGATCGTGTAGAACTTTGAACCGCATCGTGAAACAGCAGGCGAATATTTCTATCACTCCACGAACAATCACAAACTACAGCAATCCAGAAGCATATGTTCACAATCGAGTGGAGTATTTAAAGCTTGAGAGCGGCGGCCGCTAGAGCGAGGCGTCATGCGCGTGCGTCACTCACAACGCGAATAGAAACCGGTGACCCTCGCGGCATGCCGATGGTGACGCCAACGTCGTGACAGTATGCCACACTCCAGTGAAAGTGTCATCCATCGTATATACCCTATAGTTATGGCCCTGGAATACACCCCAGTCTAACCCCATTTTGAGTAGACATTGCGTATTCATCAAGATAGTTGACCGTATTCTCAGGAACGTCTTTGCTCTTCATCATAATTGTGACGTCTCAGATGTGACGTGTTTGTGATAGTAGAAAAGTGCCAAGTGTAAATCATATACCGCTGGACTCAGGCAAAGTAGTTCTGGGATAAACTATCTGGGGTTTCTAGGTGTAAATTCAAAATATATAGTAAAATGGCAGAAGCAGCAGTTTAAGAATTAAACAGTGTCATGATTGATAGGACACCCATAAGTGCTCTTTGTGTATGAAATATGTAATCCTTAACTTACACATTCCAATTTGCGACAAATTCGTAACTCGTAATATACGATGCCTAGTTTCTCTGAGCACGTCTAACTAATTCATCTAAACTAAATTATTCCAATAAAAAAGACGGCCGATAGAATCCCCGAAACGGACGGAAATATATGTCGGGGTCTACGGAGCTTCTAAGTGGATTCGGGCCAGGACTGCCATCCGAAAAGGACTATGACAAATGATTCCTCTCATCCGAAAACACATAAAAACCGGTCGAGGGAAACGTTACGAATTCACTATTTATCACCCAGAGGGCGCGTTTGTTTTCTCTGAACAATTTGTGTGTATTCAATCATGTGAACGGCTTGTGTGGACGACATCTCAGAGAAAATTTACTCGGGAACTGCGACACGACAATGCAACAAAATATTGGACTTAAAATAACCTAGCTAAATATGTAACAATATGTTGCACATCGTTCCTGGTAAGTAAGGTTAGAGGTTGATTGCGTAAAAGTATTCCGTGATTTTCTCGAGATTAGGTGCCAAAATACCAAACGATTATGCACAATTAGCGCATGCAATAGTGTTTTAATACAACCCCAATGTCAGTCAAGGCTTTATTTCAGTTCAGTGAACCTGTCATCTTGGCTTGGGCTCCCGAGATTTCAATTTGCGACGAAAACGTAAGATGTCAATCTTGCCGGATTTGGTGCCAATTTTCTTTAGGGATAATGAAAATGAAATGACGTTTTCGGAGCTATTCGGATGAATTTCCCACGTCTTATAGAAATTGGTCTAGCTATAAACCGGGGAGATAAAACAGTCGTATCGAGAGATCGAACTTTGCTAGACAGTAGGTCGAAGTGGAGTATATAGGAAGATGACCAAAATCAAAATCAGACTTCCCTCATTAGTAAATACAGCATGCCAATTATGAAGATATCATTAACGGAGGAGCTATTTCGAGACGCGCGTTCATTCTTATCGCGTCAGTCACTGTTGATGTGGTCAATTGATGAGGGTCAGAGGTCGGGGCCTCACTGACATCATCAGACATCACTGCTGACAGGTGGGTGGAGACTGGAGACCCTAATAATTAAAAGGTCGAAGACCTTAAAGAATGAAACGATTCTTCACACGACTTTCAGAAGCAAGTTTTATAAAGGTGAACTTTCTTTGAGTTTACGCTCCAGAAATTCTGATTCACAGAGACATTTTAATTATAAGTAAGCAGAATTCGTGAAAGAATTGAGAGCGCATGATGTAAAAGTTCTACATTGATTACTTGGTCCCGGCATGGAGCCAAATGTTATGCTCTAGATATAAGTTATGGGTACAGTATACAGAAAATTTGGGTAAGCTATTTTCTTATAGCTAAACTGGGTGGGAATGAACATTGACATGGCTCTTTATGTCCTCTCTCGTATGCTATGTAATAATTGTGCCAATTTCGTTTATTGCTCTGAAAGTCTGAAACTTTATAGGGATTACAAACGTGAAGGCATTTGTTCAATGACAGCCTCGAAAGAAATTGATGAAATTCTTTGATAGGGCTGCTGCTATCTATTTAAAATGCTTGATCTTGATTTTTTCATTGTATATTTCAAAGTGGAACCACATCTTGCCTTAGGTACTCGTATATAGTATTTGATTGACTTTTGAGGTGTTATCGTTAAACTTGTTTGAATCTCACCTAAAACTACATTTCACAATGGAATTCTTGGTTATAATTTACTTAGTAATTATACTTTTTACAATATCATTGCAAGACTTCAAATGCCGTATTTGTTAATTGAATGTTACGTAATCTCCCACTTTTTTTTGCGGCGCGGCAGTTTGTATTAACTTACGTGTGTATTTTGATCTACTGTTGAAATCTGTGTCTGGTCAAACTGGTTTGCGTAGGAGCAGCATCAGTGAGTCATACCGACAAAGATGGCGGTCGTAACAATAACCAATTATCGCTTGTAGACCCCGCGAATCGTTTACTCTGCTACTTGGACCGTGTTTTATCTAGTGGATTGAAAATAAAAATATGTATATAATAAAAAGTAATTTGCTGTTGTGTGGACTGTTTCTATGCCTAAAATAATTTGGTAAACTTTGTAATCCCTAACTTGTTTTAGTTATGAATATGATATATGAATTGTATACATATAAAGATTATTCATTGTAGTTAGGTACACTATCTAACGCAAAAGAAGACACATTTTATTGTCAGACTACCTAAAAACCACGTGGTTTTAGATGTACTCGTATCGAGTTTGGCTTCTCTATATTTATTACCTGTGGCCTGAATTACTTTAGATTCTTCCAGCTCTATATTTCTTGGTCGAAACTATTTTGTATTACAATTCAACGAGCAGTAGTCATCCACCAATTCCTCACACAATTTCGGTATCGAGTTGATATACGTGTACTTCGCAGTTTGAGAAATTTTTCACAGCTTTGCAATAACGCAGACAAACACCCACACATAGACAAAAAGCAAAAATTGTATCGCCTTGTAGGTTTCGTAAGTCGTATTATATTAGCTTGTTTCGCTGGCTGTACCTTTTGCTTAAAGATCGATGCTGTCAAGTGCAGTCACTGATGTCTTTTAGGCCATACGCGCTGCCCGCGCTGTAGGACTTAACTCTGATTTATCAGAGACGTTTCCAGTGTCCGCAGTCACAACAGTTTAATCACACCTATCCGGCGTTATCTGACGTCCCACGTGGTTACCAGACACACGGAGGTCCGGCGGCGGGCGGTCGAGGCCATCCACCGTTACATCACGTATTTTTTATTCTATACATTTGTCACGGCCTGGTGATAATTTACTACTGTCGCCTTCTCCGAGATTCGAGACTGCTCGACTTCGGTGCTCTCACGAAAAAGTTAAAATTTATATATTTTTTTGATCTATGCTCGTGGTTATTTTACATTTAGTTCGTGTCGTCGCCAACGATTGTTCAGATCGGAAATGCTTTTTGGCTGGACCGCAAGTTTCTATTGTTGTATTCGATTTTAATATAAAGTAGCAATTACGCTGCCCACTGTTGCAGTTTTATGCAAGTTGGGTGTTACAAGTTTTATGTTTTTAAATAACTCGGAGGAATTAATGCCAGATACCGACTGAAGAAAATAAGGCTTGATGATGTTGACAAAGATCTGTTGAAGTTACACAAGTCCTAGTCCAATTAAGTGATCCATAGGTAAAGGCTCCATCGATATTAGTTTATAGTTTTTATGTCTGTTCCCAAATCAGGCTATTTGCTTATTATATATTTTATCAAATTATCAAACTTCGGGAATTAGGCTACTAACCTAAATATATTTTCAAATGAACATTTATTTATTTATTTATTACATTCATGCACTACCCTTACAGAATTATCCTATTGCGATAGTGCACTACATAGTCTATATTATACCTTTATTCTACCATATTACTAACAATTCATATTAAAAAAATCTCTATCTTAAAAATGAATACACAAATTATATCACCAATGTCAAATTAAAATAAAATCAAATTATACAAATTCATTAAATTAATATAAAATTAATTAAAATTACAAACAATGATTATTATTAACGTCAAATTATCTAAATTATTATCGTCAAACTAATAAGAATGTCAAATTATGTACATTTGTTAATTTTTCCAATGTATTTCTATTTATTATTATATTATAACATCTTCGCTTTTAATTGGTGTCTCTTGATATAAGATTAGGGGGTCACGATCGACCCGTCGTCCCTTCCTATCTGCTTTAACCAGCATGAATGCATACAGAACCGGTGGCTCGCTCTCGAAAACCACTCGCCAATTTTAACTTCAAAGGGGTACGAATAAATCCAGCGGTCGCAGGTAGTGAAAAGTAAACATTACTCAGTTTACTCCATTCGGGCCTTTTACAGTATTGGAGGTTGGACAAATCTGCGTTGGTCGATTTTTGGTACTGTCGCAAGCTAGAACACAAACGGGCATTTTAAACTAGGAGCCAATTCTAGTTTGGTCATTATGTCAGTTGACTATTTTAGTGGCTTTTAATTAGGTTCAACAATGTGCATAAGGTTAAAGGTAAAAAGGTGAGCATCTAAAATGGACAACTTACAAGCGCGTTAAAATTTGAAAAGAGTATGTAACTTCATTGACAATGCAATAAGTAATGTAATGTAATGGAACTGCGGTCTTACCAGCCAATTGACTCTGACAATTATCTTCATTAGAAAAACAAAGGTTAACATAACAGAACTTCATCGTTATTTTGAGGAATCAAACTATCAAAACTAGGGAATTGAAGCAAAGTGTCGATTTCGGATTCGATGACAATGAAGTTCATCGTCAGAGATAACCAATTAGCCCGCGGGTCTGGTGATTCAACCAGACTGTATTCATCGGCATTGAATATCAGGTAAGCTGTGGTCAAATATCTAGCTTGTTAGCCGTTGAAAAACTGGGTTCATGTTACGCACTTTCCTTATTCGTGTTCTATTTTGTTCTAGTTTTGCACAAATAGAAGTTCGCTTTGCGAGCTCGATTGTTTCCAAGTTCCTTGGTGTTGTCTACGTTTGCAGCGTTCGTTTCGATTGTTCCGAACCATACCAATACGATATATTCAACTCTTTGTTAAAAGCGTCGAAAATTGCTTTGAAAGTTTTGTGATCGCTTCGATGAATACGGAATTTTTCAAAAAGACCCTGGTGTTCTTTACCCGATTGTTGTTGCTCCCTGTTGTTTTTTTTTCCGGATATAAGTCGTCGTAAAGTCTAAGTATAGATTGGGATAGGCGGGTTCAAATCCCGTCGGGTGTGGAATTTTTTAACTATTAAATTTGTAGATAAACTGTTTAAACGATTTTAATATGTTATACGCAGAATCCCTCATACAAGTGGCGGGAAGACGCTGGATGCAAGCCGCTTCCAATCGGTCTTTTTGGAAATCCATGGGGGAGACCTATGTCCAGCAGTGGACTTCTTATGGCTGAGATGATGATGATACGCAGAATCTATAAACACAGGGTCAGTCTAGTATGAAACGGTGAAGTGTAGGTGGAGTTAAAGTTGAGCGCGGAATACAAGACAGACGCGCGTCAAACGCTCGCAGCTGACGACACAGTGCTTCCTCCGTGTGCGTGTCGCGTCGGCCGCTAACCTCGGAACACTCCCTATACAGTCTACATTTTGTTTCCTTTTAGACCCCGACCAAAAAAGAGGAGTGTTATACGTTTGACGTGTCTGTGTGTGTGATCTGTGTGTCTGGCTGTGTATCGTAGCTCACAAACGGATGGACCGATTTTGATCTAGTTCTTTTTTTATACAGGAATTGATCGAAACTATTCTTAGCTATGTTGCATCAAAATTAGTTCCGCCGTTTTTTTTGTTTTTTTTTTGTTTTATAAAGTTACTTGTTTTCTTTATTTTAATAATAATCATTTTCTGTTAATTTTTCGAATTAAATGAGCAAGGGAAGCCAACCAGCGACTATATGAATACTTTAAGCATATGAAACTTATGAAATAGACGTATCAATCAGTTTACTATTCGTATATGTGGGTTGGAATAGCTTTATGCGACATCTAGCGAGTAAACATCGAACTATTTGTATTATGAAATAATGTCGCTGTACCTATCGGTGCGTTCTAGAGGTCTACTGCTGTTCCCATTATTTTATACTCGTTCTCTCTCAAAACGATCGTATACTTTCGAGCTCGTATGCACGCAATATAATTATAAAATAAATATGCACTTAGCTAAAAATAAAATCAATGGACACATCTAAATGGGGCGATTGATAAATCGAATTAATAACTCCGATACGATAATTTTATCGATAAATTCATGCACGCTTATCGGGAAAGTGTTGTCATTGTTGTCATACCAACCAGATTGTGAGCTGCTTGCTTTATTGAATCCGTAGTGGTGGGACATCGCACTTATGTATGCGAGTTTGAGTATATTTGTTTACAAACACACACACACACACGTTGACCGGCTGAAAACCGTCGAAAACTGGTTCCAAGTTTTTTTTTATGGCTAAGATTATATTTTATTTCCTTTTTTCAATATTTTAACTTCGAATTTACGAGGTAATAACAAATAAAATAATAGTAGAATCGAGAAACTTAGCTATTTCAGTTCATAAGCACATTGGGTACATTGGGTGATGTTTTGTGATAGAATTGAATTTTTCCATATGTGGAATGTATTTGTATATATTTGTCTGTCGTCTGCAATATGATTTTATCTATAGAGAGGTTATACTCATAGAAATTGGTGTAAAACATCGCAAATTTCAGTTCTCAGCACTTTAGAGGATAAGACCGCTATCATTAAGGGGTTTTAGTATTTTGGCCTTATATATCTTGGTGTTGGATTATCTAAATACACAGGATGGCATTGTCACTGTTCACAAGTCACGACCTCGTGTCTAACAGCGTTGCCCGACGTGTCGCGACTGAAGACGAGTCGGGCGGTTACCTTACTTGAGGCATGCCACGCAAAGCCGGGGAAAACCTATCTGGTCAAACGCGGGCCTATTTGCAATAAAAAATGTATGTTGTAATTACGGGTAATAATATTATTTTATAAGTTACGGGTTCTGTAATTATTTGAAATAATTGAATTCATAATAATAGTAACCTTTTTTTTGACGCATGCGTCAAAAAATGTAAGTACGTGAGTACGCATACAACTGATAGTTATTTTTTCGAATGCCACGTCTTCATTAGACATGTCTACGAACACTGCAATACGATCCGTGCAATTGAATTGCTAACTAAGTAATCAAACAAGCACAAAGTGAATGTCGAAAAAGGTAAAAACATTTAGGTAAACCTTGGTCTGAAGTTTGTTTTGAGTGCGCGCTGAATGCCTTTAACACCTTTCTAACTTCAATGACACGACGTTTGCGAATTTCACTGGTATTTTAATTTGGAGTTAATTAAGAAGTTGGTTTTTATTATTATTAAGCAGGAGTGTCTTTTCGCTGTTATTTTTGATAAAGATTCCCTAATTCGGATAAAGCTGTAGTTATAGTTGGTATTTGACTCAAAAATACAATAGATGTGATTTGCCCGTAATTTTATTAAATATAGATGAACTGGGAGAGAAAAATAAATATAGAATATATACCAGGTGCTTCTCTTTTTTTTTTTTTTTTTTTTTTGTATTTTTATGAGAGATGTATTATTATTATTACAAAAAAAATATAGCCTATGACACTCAGGAAGTGAAGTCGAATCTAACGACACCTTGCACGTCAAAATTGGTCAACATTAAATGTAAATTCTGCATTTGCCAGCATAAAGCTTGGTGTCAAACGTGTCCGGTCATACCGGTCACACCGACAAAGACAAAAAGTGTGTATATCTTTCTCTTGCTGTTAGGCTGTTTTACGTGAAATAAAAGAGAAGAAAATGTAATGTACTCTATAAATATATATATCTCTCTAGGTTAAACGGAGATGTACCGTATGTCTCAACAAGACGATGCTCCCGGAGTATACCCTTTCATTGCATATTAACCACCCTCGCTGCTCGAGATTCCCTCATGATATTTTTAATGGGCACTCAATTTATCCAGGTTGCTTTTGATACTTTTCGTTTCGTTTTTTCTTCTGTTGCTACGTGACTCAGAATTGAATCAGCTGTTGTTATTTTTTTTTTCCGTCGGTTTACGCTTCGACGGCGATGACGTGTTTGTTGGATGTTAGTTTCTAAGGCTGATGTGTTAAGGTATAGTATAGCGTGAAATTGATGATATTGGTCTGGATGTGTGTTAGATATTTAGTATTTTTTATGATTATTCACAATAAAACTTAATTGAATTGTTAATTTTTCTGAATATTTAATAAAACAAATATTAAACTGTTATAAGTTCGTTGTCAAGACCATCGTCACTTTTGTCCGGCTTGACCGATTTGTATTTTATTTTGAATTTTCTCATTAATCCCATTAAATCTTTAGGCAATGAAATATAATACAGCAGTTTAGAAGCCATTTATGGTGTAGTTCAACGCGCGTAGCTATCTCGCTCGCGTTTCACAAACTTTAAAAAAAAACATATGTTAGGCTAGGAATAAATTTGTTTATTTACAATCTAAATATTTAATATAAAAAAGAGAAATACCTATTAAAAAAAGTTATATTCAGATATCACTTATACTGGCGACGGAGTAGTGAAAAAACATTATTTTCCTACTCTTCAGCCAATAAAAAATATAACAAAGAATAACTTTTTTTTTAAATAAAGACTTCACTCGCTTTTCTAAACTCAATGATTTTTTATGTTTAAAAATGTTGTGATGCGTGAAAGAGATAGCTGCGCGCGTTGACCGCATCTTTAAATTAACTCCATTTTAAACGCTTTTCATTGGTCGTACGTATTGTATGTTATAATCATCCCAAACAAAAGAATCTCAGTCTGATCTCAGTGCTCCGATATTCCCTCGTATTTTCCTCTAAACGAGCGTTTTGTAAACATTTCAAAACCGTCCATGCTCTACATCAGTCGGGCTGTCCAAACATCGGCGGCAGGTGAAGCAGTTAAAGCAGCATCGTCGCCAAGAAAAATGTTTGTACGCGGATCATGTTACAATCTTTACTACCGAACAAGCTGCTACAATTTGGATTGTTTCGAGGGTAGATAACAATTAATTTAGTAGGCTTAAAGTTTTGAAAACTAATGCGATTGTCACACTTTTTTTTTTTATCTGAATTACCAATTAATTATGTCTGTTTTGAGTCGAAATTCGGCGGCGATCGACGATTGTTTTCAAAAGGAGAGGTGCAGATTTGAAAAAGACCAACGAGTGCGGTTGAAAGTATAGTCTGAGATTACGACTCAAAATAGAACGATAACGGTACTTCTGAAACTGATTGTGATATATGCTAGGTGTTTTTAGATTTTAAAAGATTCGTCTTCACTTCCTAATATTATTATATCAGCGATATTGATCCACATTTATGTTGCGTACTGCACAAGAATGGCATTCTTTGCCGCCATCTCTGTTTCCTGAGACCTACAATCTTGGAATTTTCAAGGCTAGAGTGAATATCTTGAGTGAGGTATCTTCTAGATCGACGAGCTCCATCATCGGCCATACCGTCGGTTAACATCAGGCGAGTTGGTGGTCAATCGTAGATCTATCTAGTATAATAAAAAAAAGTGTCGGAATAGAATATTTTTAAAATAATACTCTCGTATGAAATAAAATGATTTTTACGTTGCCCATTAAGACAATTGTTTTTGACGTGACAACGTCTAATAAATCGATGAACGCCGGCTGCACGCACGAAAAATATGACTCATTGTCCCGATACATCATCATCATCATCATTTCATCAATGTTTTGTTATGACGTTGTCACGTTAAACTATCTTCCGTAAACCGACTTTACAGACAACCAATTTATTTTATTGTTAAACGTGAAAACGTACACACAACGTCATGTCGCTCTTGTGTGGTCGAGTATTTTGTTTTTCTTTTATTACTTTTAATACTTGTTAGTTTCACTACATAACTGACATTTTTCTCCTCCGCAATGAAGAAATCCTCACAATCAGTTGAAAGTTATCTTAGTTAGCAGTAAGAAAACATTTCCAGCCGGAGTCCACCGGACTCTTTGCGATTCATTAACTTACAAGTTTATTAAATCCGCGCGCACGGTATCGCCGGCTTGTGGAGACGGCGCTTTATTAAAAACGCCGTCATCGCTAACTGCTTATTTTTACCCGACTTCTCGAGAAGTCAGGTTTTTTTTCCGTTGTAGCTTATATACCCTTGATTGTCAACTTGCATGGTGTTAACGTTTAACGTCGTTAAACGTCGTTAACGCTTAACGACATGGTGCAGTCTACGATGGAGCGCGCTTACCTAGACAACCACCCGCCCAGATTGTACTTATCAGACAAAATCTAATCAGGTAACGTATTCCAAAAATCAGAAATTGTTACAATATAATATTTTTTTCTATTAAAAACCGGCTTCAAATGCAACCTACTAAATCCTTCATGATTGTAAAATTGTTAATGAGACCTCTCCTTACTCGCTTTTTTTTCCTTTGTCAAGAATGCGATTTGTCATTGAATGTCAAATACTTGTCTTCGAAGATTAGAAAATGTGCAGATTGGAGTTTTGGCGGGAACGTCTAGTAACGTGTTGTTGCTTTGTTTTATTTTCCTAAACTTGTGTTATTTTGAACATTCATGCTATAAAAATGGTGGTGTATTATTCATTAAGTGTTCGATAAAGTGCGTCAGTGTGGACAAGTGAAATAAAGCAGTAAAACGTGTGATTTTACGTTGTCGGCAAAACTCCATAGAAGCTTCTAATGAAGTCGCCACCACTTTACTGAAGCAAGACTCGACTTATAAATTGACTGTATACGTGACTTAGATTGTGACTAGAACATTTACAACTTGTTTCATTCAAGAAACTTGAAAAAATCCTAATACTTGACACTGGCAAATGATTTAATGCGGGTCCAATACAAAAAAGAAGAAGAAATGTGCAGATGTTTATACTGATAATAACTGATTCTTACTGACTTTACACAGATAATCCTCAATGTTTGACACTTTTACAAAGAAAAACGTGTAGGTGGAACTCTGCGATTCTATAATCTGACGCACTTCACTCAGGATTACAATGAAAATAAATAAATAAATAATAATAAATTAATTACGGGACCAACTTGGGAGCTTTCTCTATACACCAATTCATGAAACACAAAAATTGGTTCTCGAATGACGGAGTAATTCGTGTACATATACATTTAAAAAAAAACGCTACGAATTGATAACCTCCTCCTTTTTCGAAGTCTGTTAAAAAGTGGAACCAAAGCGTTTCGTTCAGTTATCTTTTTAAGTCAAACATCTCAGGCGTGTCAGACGCGGCGGCTAACCATCGAAATGCCAGGATTGTTAAAACAGAGAAAGAGAGTGTGTAGAGACAAAAGAATGAGAATGATATTGTATGCTTGTCAGTCCAGCTGTGACTTTTTGTTGATGAATATCGACCAGCTGATTTATGCGATTTCAATATTGCTTTCACAGTAAAACTTGTTCAATCATGATAGTGGTGATTTGTCAATTTTGATTGATGATTCAGTCATAATAATGAGTTCATTGACCCCTTGAAGTATGTCGTCATCATTGAATTGACACGTGAATGATAATATTATATTATTTAAATTGTATTATTATAATTGGTAAACGAGGTTTTCCTCAACTCGAGCTTGAAGCTCGGTTTACTGAGCTCCCGCCCCGAGACCCTCAGGGAAAGGGTGGCTCAGTTCCCCCTACAAATACTGAATCCCCTAAAACTTTGGAGACGATGGTGGTGGTGTGTATCGCTGCCTGTTTTCGTATAATGTGTGTGTTAATGTTTGAGTCTAATTTAGTGCAATATCGATGTAGTGATTTAGCTATTACTCCTGTGGCTCCTATTACTATGGGGATGTTTTCCATAACCTGGCTAATGTGTTACCGGTGAATTTTTTCGATTTCGGGTTATTTGGGTTTCTGTTTTTAAATATTGATTCTAGTCGTCGAATGTAGCCTGCCCCTTCGGCCTTGGCTTTGAAATAGCAGAAAATGAGTTCCTCCTGCTCTTTTTGGGACCACTTTTGTCGAGCATCTTTCATATATTCAGTGGTCGATGGCGTAGATGTACCGGCAGAGCTTGTGGGAGTTGATTCCCTGCTCCGCAAAGTAACACCCATGGGTTCATCGGCTGTAGCATCTGGGGATCTACCTCTACCCTCCCCGACTCCCGACCAGCCGGTGCGTCGAGAGTCGCTGGCTAGCATGCTGTAACGCCCATCACCAGCAATAGACGTGCTCCGGCGATCGCCTCCGGACAGCGGCATTAAACGTTTATTCTTTTTCTTTGTCTCCATGATGTTTTTGGGTTACCTTAACCTTTTAGCCGTGTAGGTTTCAATATTACACGTTGCCCGCCCCCGTGAGGTCTGATGGTCGACTCGGGCACAAGGTTCGGATTTTGAGGGCTTATTATAATATTATATTATTGTAATATTACAATAATTATAATATTACATGAATGCATAGACTTCGTGAATGTATACATTTTTGCACCGTCGCGAGTGAAGTGGCATGATCGACGTCGCCGCAAATTGAATCAAGCAGGCACTTTGCCTGTACGTACATAGTAAAGGTCAATTGAGCCAGTTCGCGGAATGTTACTTTTAATTCTATTACGAGTTGGGTGTAGCGATGCTTGCGACACTTGCAAATTCTTAAACCGAACCATATTCGATCGTCTACTAGTACTTGTATTTTTGAAGTGAAACATTTAATGCCATGTGTCAGACCATCTATGACGTGGGAGACAGCTGTTGAGTCGGTATGGTAACAGAGAAACTGCTCTACAAAAGAATGAGAAAGATATATGCTTTTTATGCTGGCCGGTCCGTATAGAAGCTTATAGTTTCAATGCTACACATCTGCTAAAGGTACCGCGACGTCTCAATTTTATTTTTCATAAATAAGATAATTATAGTTTAAAAAACTGAAGCAACCGACTTCTGCATTCATTATCGTTGAAAAGATTAATTTTGTCCCATCACAAAAACAATTCGAAAAAACATGTCAGTCCAAAGACAGAAACTTTTACAATAGCTTTTGAAAAGGAAGACGGGACGAATAATAAGAGAATACAAATCGCCTTGACAGTAAGAGGATTATACCTAATCAAAAGACTTCAGGGAATTCAAAGTTGGCGATGTCGACGCAGAATGGACCTCCTCTCCGTAAACGACTACACAAATGTTAATAGACTTGGAGCAAGTCATCTGAAATTAAATGGACTTGTAACACCTACCTATTTGGGGGAGCGAATTGAGGCAGATAGCTCAAAAAAAGCTTTATTTTCACTTTCGTTCATCGTATCCCTTTTTAAGGTTCCGTAGTAAGGAACCCGTAAACAAGGAACCCTTTAGTTTGACCCTATCCGTCTGTCTGTCTGTTCGCGGCTTTGCTTAAAGATATAGATAAAGATATTATTAACAGGAAGCTGTAATTTGGCATGATCATACATATTAATCATGCCGAAAATGTCCTGGAATAAAAACTTGTTTTATTTGGGGGTACTTACCTCCACAATATATAAATAAAGTAGGGATTAATTGTTTTGTTCTCTACTCGATCGGGTGTCATTGGATAGGTGATCGAAAAAACATTGAAAGTGTGCAAAAACCATTTTTAGTTGGCGAAATATTAAGCTGCGAAGTGATATTTTTTTTAGAGTAAAGTTCTTCGCGCAGGAAACAATAAATAAACCATCTTGATCGATTTTTTGGGATAGGCTGACACCGAAATTGTATTCCAAGACGTCGGTTCTTCTCGGACCTCCTAGAAGACATGCTGCTCATATGTTCAACGTGACGATCAAGTTCAGAGCGGGTATAATAGTCAGTTACACAACTTCCTGAAAACGTTACCTTCATTCTGAAATTCTGTAAAAGATCCACGTTTCATCCCTGAACAGTATCCCACTCGAAACGTTACCCTCATTCTGAAAGCCTGTAAAAGTTCCACGGTTCATCCCTGAACAGTATCCCACTCGAAACGTTACCCTCATTCTGAAAGCCTGTAAAAGATCCACGCTTCATCCCTGAACAGTATCCTACTCGAACATCATTCTGAAAGCCTGTAAAAGATCCACGTTTCATCCCTGAACAGTATTCCACTCGAAATGTTACCCTCATTCTGAAAGCCTGTAAAAGATCCATGTTTCATCCCTGAACAGTATCCCACTCGAAACGTCCGAACAAAAGCGTACCGTTACATTTTCATCGTGCTTGTTTAAATCTGTTTCTGTAGATATCACTGGTAGATCAGTCCTATTGTGTCTGCGGTGGCACTATTGTTGTCCCATCAGAGCTGTTAGCTCGATGTGAATGAGGCAGTAAGTTTGCGTCGTCGCTTATTGAATTGTGTGACACGCAAATAGAGATGCAGGAGACATGGGGGGATGCTTGGGCGAATTGAAATCATAGCCAACGAGCTTACGATGTAAAAATAGACCTGATGACAATAATTCAATCAGTTGCTCCGAATCAGTCGTAGGCGAAACAGTGGAGGACCTCCTCATTCTCATCAGGACCAAAAAAATGTGCATTACGATTAATTTGGGATAAACTAAGAGATACATAGGAATTTAGACTAGATTTAGGATTAAAAGAGGAAACGTTCCTTAACCTTTGACATTTGCGTTCACTCCCTCATCCAATCCTGCAAGCCTGCGACGCTTCTCGCCAATTACAGGCTTCAAGATAACCAAGGACAAGTGCCAGCTTATTGGACAATATAAATCCCATAGCACACATCGTTGTCTGCGGTGGCACTATTGTTGTCCCATCAGAGCTGTTAGCTCGATGTGAATGAGGCAGTAAGTATGTGTCGACGCTTATTGAATTGTGTGACACGCAAATAGAGATGCAGGAAACATGGGGGGAATGCTTGGGCGAGTTAAAATCATAGCCAACGAGTTTACGATGTAAAAATAGACCAGATGACAGTAACTCAATCAGTTGCTCCGAATCAGTCGTAGGCGAAACAGTGGAGGACCTTCTCATTCTCATCAGGACCAGAAAATTTGCATTACGATTAATTTGGGAGAAATAAGAGATACATAGAAATTTAGTATTATTAAAAGAGGAACCGGCAAGCGCAGCGTAGGAAAACCAGCTACGAGATGGACAGATAACCTCATACAAGTGGCGGGAAGACGCTGGATGCAAGCCGCTTCCAATCGGTTTTTTTGGAAATCCATGGGCGAGGCCTATGTTCAGCAGTGGACTTCTTATGGCTGAGATGATGATGATGATGAAAAGAGGAAACGCTCCTTAACCTTTGACATTTGCGTTCACTCCCTCATCCAATCCTGCAAGCCTTCGACGCTTCTCGCCAATTACAGGCTTCGAGATAACCAAGGACAAGTGCCAGTTTATTGGACAATATAAATCCCATAGCATTCCCATTAATATTTTATTATTTATCTTGATCTGCCATAAGCGTAAATTTTGGCAATCAGGATCGTCTTCCTTCATAAAGTTTGCGTTAGTGCAATTAAGAAGAATCGGTGTCCATCCGTTGTCTTGAAAACCGAGCGGAGAGTTATGACCGGGGCATAAAAGCGCCGTTAAATTATGTAATCACTTAACACGTAAAGATGTCCTTGGAGAATAATAATGCTAAATATACATACATATACAAAATGTTCACTATAAAAGGTAACCTAACGTAACACTCTCGACATGGACGAATCTAAAGACGTCTTTCACGTTAATATTGGTCAAGTCGTTTTGCCTACACTAATACAAATACAAACTGATGCACTTATACCTTCGATGTGAATTGTTTAGAAAAATAAAATGTTTAATTAGAAAATAATCTAAGTACTTATATGGTCCTCGTTACTGGTTTTGTGTGCCTATTGTGTAATTCATTGGATTATATTGAACTCGAATGCTTAACTGCTAATTACAGTTCTGATCAGCATCTTTGTTTTTTTTATACATTATAGATCTACGATTGACCACCAACTCGCCTGATGTTAAGCGACGGTTGACGGTTGTGTTGTCTGATAAAAATCTGCTTAAAATGTTGATTAAGGTGATCGGGTTATTAGCTTAGTGGGTTCTTTGACGATTTCCGATACCGTGAGTATTTAATCAATTATAATATTTTTAGAGTGTATATACGTATGTCTACTTCTCTGGCAAGCACTACATCTTAAACCGGTTCACTGATTTCTTCTTAACACATGTCTTAGGAGTAACATAGGGTATGTCATTTTAATTAGGGCGTTCAGCAGATAAAGAATAAAAAGATAGTATTAAAAATTAATGCGTACAAAATGCTAGATTCTGCAGTCGGGTAGTTTAATTTTTTCGCTTTTTTGATTTAGTAAACATTATTATGGAGTTATTCCTATCCTACATTTTCAAATATTTTTAAACTTGCAAGATTCAAGTCAAAAGTTTAAATTCAAAGATGAATTTAAACTTTTGATTTATGCCAATTTATTCCCGACACAAAAGCATGTACATCTGCGGGCAAGTTTTCAGACGAATCATTTCGAAATAGCGTGAAGTAAGGCCACTACCCACAGCATTTCGGCTAATTAGTGCGATACAACGAATTCGCAAATCCGCAGGTCCGTGACCCACTTCCCAATTATATGACCCGCATGGTATACTCGTACCGTTCGACATCTGTTAAATAAACAATCTACTGCTACACAGTTGAAACAATCGAATGCACATTCCCTGCCAAGTTTGCAACCATTAAACAACTATTTAGTGCTCCTATGAGCTATTATTTTAGTTACATTTCCTTTGATTCATATACACATATATATATAAAGTCCGAAAAGGCACTCGAACTTTACGAGTAAGTACGGCAAGTTGGTGGTCATACGTAGACCAATTTCAATTGGATTATATTGAACCGATTATTGAACGTATTCTTAATTCAGTCCTATTTAAAAATTTGAAAAGTAGGGTAATTTTTGGGTTGTATATTATTTGTAAATATGTATTACCTCTATTACGGCTTAAGATATATATTTATATGTTAAGTGTCGTTAGAACCTTCGTTAGCGAAGTGTTATTGACTTCATGGTGCAATTAGGTACCCCGCCAATTTTCGTTAATTTATATTTCTCCTTTCTGTACCAACCAAGTAACGTCTACAGGTTTGTATCTGTGCTGCTGCGGTTGTTTCATCTTCATTTGATGCCTCAGATCAAGAAGTTCATGGCATGTCTTCTTCATTATTTCAGAAGTTCCATTGTCACGTGCTATAAGTGCATACGTATACGCCTTTGTTTACGATGGTTACTTTACTACTTTGTGGTCCACTTGAGCCGTAAAGCTTAGAATTTTTTGCTGTCTATGTTATCGTCGTCAAGATTCGGAATGATACCTTGTCTACCATCACTCTACTATTAAACTATGTTTTATTAACACCGTCAGATTTTATTCTTTCATGAGCATTTTATCTTTTAATTCTTTATACTATATACATGTAACATCATCGCCGTCATTTCATATCTTTTTATTACAAAACAAATTGCTCGGTCAAGCAAGGCATGCCTCTAAGACCCATGTTTTCGTTAATATTCTATGAAAAAGTTGTAAGCCGCAATTGATTTTTAAATGTCTTGTTTTTGTTAATTTTTCTTTCTAACATTCACGTAATGAAATATCACAGCTTAGGAAACGATTTATTTAAACTGAAATTTCTTCTCAAATGCCTGTCAAAATCTCAAGTTCGGTGTAGGTAATAGCGAAACTTCCCCAATTCAAATGAACAATGTGCTCTCTCATTCCTCATACAGCTTTACAGCCCTTATAAAACTACCGTCATGAAAGTAAATTACAGTTGGGGGGGGGTTATCATTTGCTTACAAAGTCTCCGCTAACTTTACTTGTAATGTAACAAATGCCCAGAGTTCCTTGCTTTGTTTCTGAAATATGCGCAGCTGAATTTCTTTTTTCTTGTTTGCATTTAATTGTAATACCGGTGGAGCTATGTTATATTATGCATAGCATAAATACACTTTGAGTGTATTATTAGCTTAGTTTTACCTCAAAACATTAAATAAGGATAATAAACCCACCTAACAATTTATTCTCGTACGTAGGTGGCCGAGTTAATGTTGTAATAGCATACAATATGACGAAATGTTTGTGACTTTATCAATATTTAAGACGTCATTAGCTTAAAATAATATTTATAAATTAAGGTAAAGAAGTCAACCGAACAGCACGCATCATAACTTATGTCACCCATGTAATACATATACATAATATTATACGTATGTACATTTTTTACCTTCGAGGATGCGGTATGTTCTGAAATAACTCAGGTCAAGGCGTGTACCGTGGTACCAAACCCTGGCCCACCCCGTCCTCTAAACACCTTACGAGCTTTGCTCGGTAACCAATTTCAGAAACTTTCAGATGCCTATCCCAAATTTAGGTCAGAACATGAATAAATTGGTTTTGTTTCTCATTTTAAACGTTTTATATAAGAGGCTGACGGTGACAAAGAGCCTAACAAAAACCTCACAGCTTTTGCAATTAAAAAGTTCCCCGAAATGTTTTTTTTTTTTTTTTTTTTTATACATTATAGATCTACGATTGACCACCAACTCGCCTGATGTTAAGCGACGGTGTGGCCGAGGATGGAGCTCGTCGATCTAGATGATGTCTATTCACTCTAGCCTTGAAAATTCCAAGATGAGTTATGTTTTAATTTCAGTGGTTTATCTTATACCGCGATGGGGACGATCATAGCTCTTGATTGTGATAGAATGTTGAAGTGTGTCAGTTTTTTTTTTACTCTAACAATCAATTTTCTCACAGCGAGGATCGCTTCGTTAAGGGCTGTCATAAACTCTCAAAATTAAATGCGTACATCACCATTGTTGCTCTTATCATAAATGTATTCCACAACTTTATTATCTTCGAAAGGCTCAATGGAATTATGAGCCTAAATACTACTTTCTTAACTATTAAAATCTAAGCGGCCGTGAGTGAGCAAGGCTCTGGTTACGTAATCTTTATTACTGGAGGCTCATAAATGCTCACTAATAATTTTGCTAACTTATTCCACGATACTTACACTTGGAAACGGTGTTACCTGTTTATAATCTACTAAAAAATATCTTTAGCATCTAGAGGACATCGTTTTCCGCATTCTGCGAATAAGCATTCGGTAGAAATTCTTTTAGATTACGTAATCGGGACGTTGACTTCTCAATGTTACCTAAGAATTTATTCGTCCAAGTATTACAACTACGTTACTGAATTACTCTTGACCATTTCGTTTCATGAAATCATCACAATCTCGTATCGTAAGGTTTTAATTAAAAATGAAAGGCCTTGTGTCGATGTTGGTCGTAATTCCGCGTCGATTATTCTTTCGGCTCCTCTCACTCCCGCCACTGCTGACGTCCTTTTCTGGCAACCTATATTGTTTCCGTGCCAAGTCTGTATATCGAACCGTACGATCTAGCCAGCTTTATAGATTTTACTTGGGATTCCTGAAGTATTGTTAGCGGGATCGGCGGAGTCTGTGGTTAGACGGCCCGTGGCTGGAGTGGGGCAGGGAGCGGTGCGCTTGACGCTGGCCCATCGTACGGAGGAAGTGCATCGTGAGTACATGGGGTAACCTTGATGGTGCAGCTGAGCAGCTTCGCCGCGTCTGCCCGGGCCGACGGTCGATTTTCACTTGGAGCATCAGCGCCCGTGTCTAGCCCGGGTGGGCGTGGTCTCCGAGCCGGTCAATAGCACGGTATCGCGGCTCTCACTCGCTCTCGGGCGCTGCTCGCGTCTCTGTCTCGCTCCCTCCGGGGATGATTGAAACGTCTGATGCCGCAGGCGCCCCGCTCGCCCCCTCACCAAGGACGTTCAGTGAATCCGTCCCTCTCTGCCGCGAGAGCACGTGTCCCCGTTACTATTCCATAATATAATGTGTGCCCCCTTGGTACCGCGCGAAAATTCACAACCAATTATGAGTCAAGTGCCTGATGTATTAGGTGACGAATTATATGCCTGAAAGGAGTACCGATGTCGCTTTTAGCGATGTGCGAGGTTCCCCGCGTTAGAGGACAATTAGGTGCTCCCGTGAAGTGATATGGAGATAAGGATCCTCTCTGGGAACGTCACCTCTTCGTGTTTTCCGTCCTGTGCACTATCTTTTCTTGCCTTTGCACCGGTGGTACTTCCAGGTGAGTTCTGCTCTCTGCCTTACCTTAAAATTTCGCCTGATGATATAACAGTCTTAACCACGTTCGACATTATAACTAGAAAAATATGTCATATTAGCATAGCAGTGGTCTGGCGCCGGGAGTCTAGACACATAATAATTATATATCGAGCCAACAAGGGCGGTATGCTGGAGATGTGACTCATCCGAATTTGTCTTCCACATCGATCGTATCTCGGGCTATTTGCCGAAGAGGTCAGGCGAGGTTGACTAATCAAATATGTCTTATTGTTGTATCATATGCGAGCTGATTGTAGCCGAACGACGTGCTGCCAATAATGTCCCCAGATTTATTTCGATATTCTAACCCCTGTTCAAGAGTCACGTCAATCCGAACGATGATAAAGTTATCGGAAACGTTTGACCTTTTCATTATAATACGAGTAAATTATTCATTAGCAGTGAGGCTGACAAGAGCATGGTATTGATGCGGTGACGTCACAACGGTGACATCATCTGCCCTACCCCTGCTTGCAGCCTGATTCACGTTTGCAATCTGCATACTTTTTAATACGGCCTCCAACGACCCGGTATGGAGCCTTTGGCTGTAAAGACAGTCACTTGTGTATTCAAGTCAGGTTATACATATGATGAGTCTGTCGTATTGTATGCAAAAGTTTTCATAACTAATAATTATCAACTTAATTTGAAACTTTTTCACTAAGAACATATTTCTTAGTACACATTTATCTCATTTCCCATGGTTCTGATAATATCGCCAACCCAAAAGTAAATACAGGTTCCTCAAAGATGGACTTTACGAGTCTTGATTCCTAGCCAGATAAAAGTAACTAATGCAGTACAAGTGCGCTTATATACTGTTTCTCATGCATCAGTTAGATAACACAGATAAATCATAAACTCAAACTAAACAAGAATAGGTAAAGGTGTTTGCACATCATTCTATAATCGAGCGACACGGCAAGGCGATTGTAATCATAGACCCGGCTCAGGGTCGCGATTTGCGCAGAACAAACACACTGAGAGATTAAACAGTGCAATTACGCCAAGCGCGCGTACTGTGGCGGTTTTCAAACAGTTTTTTTGATGGCATCTCCTGGGTTAGTGACGAAACCGTTAATGTGCCTGCCCTGAATGTCATAACATTGACTCACACGTAAACCGCATCGTTGAGGCTTTTTAGCAACCCACATACAATCCGAAATTAACCTCTATCGCTAAAGTTTTGCTGCATTCTCAAAATTTCATTTAGAAGAATTTACAGATCAAATGAGCACAGGTGTAAATTTTGATATCTAAAACAGACTTTATTGGAAATAAATGATAATATAAATTAAACCATGATGATGTAAATTTCTTAGCAGCTTGGTTCTCGAGTGGAGACCACGCACCGGCAAGCAAGGAAGACCAGCCACGAGATGGACAGATGACCTCATACAAGTGGCGGGAAGACGCTGGATGCAAGCCGCTTCCAATCGGTCTTTTTGGAAATCCATGGGGGAGGCCTATGTCCAGCAGTGTACTTCTTATGGCTGAGATGATGATTATGATGATGATAAAAATTTAAGAAAAGAAACCACGAAATCCCGAAAGCGGCAACATCCGAAAAGCTGTAAACTAAATTAGCCCGAGCCATAAATCAAGCTCAGCTATTCGCTTAACGAAAGCGATAATTAAGAATAATCTCAAGATGTTGTATTCGATCAAAAACTAGTCTCGGCCCAAGGCCAACAACCTAGAAAATCAACGCATGACATCATAACTTGGGAGGTTGAGTCGAGACCACGCCTTATGTAATCTCGAGTTTTGCATTGTTATTGCATGCAATCGCTTCATGATTTACTAGCGGAACAGTTTGGCAACTCACTTACTATTATCTGTTCTGTGATGCAATCCAGACTCGTCTATTTCACATTTGGACTCGTCCATTTCAAGATTTTTGAAAAATACCCGAAGTGCTATTTCTACTAAGGGGCCATTCATTTATTACGTAAGACTATTTTTGCCAGTTTTTAAAAAATAAGAATAGGCCGACTCCCTCCCACCCCCTTGTAAGAAAAAAAAGACATGGTTGAACCGCCCCCCCCCCCCCCCCCCTAAATTGTCTTACGTAATAAATGAATGGCTCCTAAAAGCTATGGAACTGTAAAATTTCATTTGAATTCAATTAATGTATCATATTTATAGGATATGCCTTAATCAGGAAGCTAGTCTACATGATTGAGTCATTTTTCATTGAAGTTATACTTAGAACTATGTAATGCAGTAAGTTGTACTATAGGTTGTAACCTTGCAGCAACCTATGCGTCATCGCAATAAGATGTATTTGTTTTAACGTCATCTTTTGTTTAAAACAATGGCTAATTTTAATAAAATGAGTAGGTAAATACGGTCAGTTACATTTAGATGACTTTCAAATCGACCTCATGTTTATCGGTCACTACCCCTTCTTGCAGCATTTTATAAAGTCTACATTCATGTACGTCCAATGTGTATAGTATATTAGTATATTTATAGTAGTATTGATAATATTGGAGTGCATATACGTATAGTATTTTTTATACGTTCATTCATAGTATGACATAATGCACATTACGGTTTCGAAAGATTGGTATGATCGTTTTTGGCGATAACATTTTATCGTTCACATTTTTAAAAGGTTTACAATAATTTTTTTTTTCTTTAGTTTTTAAAATCTTTAAAGATAACAGTGGTCTATATTGTGTCTTCTTTCTTTTTCTTCTTCCACGTATATCTTGTGATATTGATTTTAAGAATCTATTAAGACCTTATTCTTATCTGAACTATGTGGTTCATTGGTTATTTACTTCTTTTTTTGTTTCGAATTTTCTTCCCCTCCTTTACAACATTGTTTACCGCAGTTTTGTTCATAACAAAAACATTAAAAAACTCAATTGACATTAACTGAACCTCTAAAACTTCGTCTTCGCGTTCTTCAAAGTGTAGCCAAATAGTAACAGTAATGATTTCGAGAATACTTTACGTTTGTTACACATTAACTACTTTGTATTTGTTTAGTTTTATGGTTTTATCAGTAATGCCATGCATACGGAAACGGTCCTCTTTGTCATTGGTGTGAGTTAGGGTTTTATCGCATTTTACTGTATATCCCTTGTCTAATAACTGTGTGCTGTGGTGTGGTGGATAAGTTATTGGTAAAATAAATTTACGTTCTCTGTTTAAATACGAAACTGAAAAAGTAAGAACAATCAGCAGGCGCCCGAGTAAACATATAATTAAGAATTAAACGAACTTACCTTGTGATGTTTGTTACCTAATTATATGAGCGTGATGAACGAAGATGACGGCATCATCTCTCGTACTGCTGCATGTAAACTATCAATAATCTTAGTTCTGAGCTAAATATAATTGGAACTGATTAAAAACTATTAAACCGAAATTTTTGAAGATTTTATGGGACCTGTGAGTGATACCCTCTCGTAGTTACATCCCCTCTCTATCGGAGACCGTACTTACATGCAATAATCATAGTTTGAAAAACTAAAGAAACAGACTTCAATATACGCAACTTCGTTTACTCGGATCACATTTTCCCAGTACTAAACCGATTTTGATAAAATTTATATGGGATCACCTCTCAACTATTATTATTAGCTACCCAAACAAAAAATAATCATCAAAATCAAGTCATAATTAATTAGTGGAGTAATCGCGTAACAAATATAAAAAAAACTGTTTGCACTCCGGGAGTGCTGGCAAAAGTGAAAACTAAAAAATAAAATAGCAAAAAGACTGACTCGTGAAGGATTTGAACCTCCGCCCTCCGATTGACAAAATTGAAATTTATATCGGTGCTCTAACCTATTGAGCAAACGAGTCTTACGTGCATGTGTCGAAAATAAGCATTCGGCGCAACGAAATGACGTCATGCTAGAAGGACAAACTTTTACATACAATAATGAACTTTAAATGCAGAACGTTAGATTAGGTTTCTGACTAAAATAATGACGTCATGCTAGAAGGACACACTTGTACATACAATAATGAACTTTAAATGCAGAACGTTAGAATAGGTTTCTGACTGTCCGTCTTACGATCTGTCAATCTAACGCGAGTTTAAAAATTTTTACCCATCCCAAAAATACACAACACCGCTAAAAATTTTCACTTCAAAAACACAGTCGAATTGAGAACCTCCATTTTGGAAGTCAGTTAAAAATACAGTTGAATCGAGAACCTTGTTTTTTGTAGTACCTTATCTCGACTATTGAATAAATTCATATCAATATTCAAATAAATTTATCAACATCAACATTGCATTTTAAAATATATGTCAAGATTTATTAGGTACTCGAAATAATAAGAATAGGATATGGAAATACGAAGAATGTAGCAATTTCTAATCCATTGTTTACTAATGCTACTGTGTAATTATAAATATTTTGTGGACATTTCACACAACAACATCTAGCCCAAACTAAGCAAAGCTTGTACTATGGAACTAGATGGCTGATAGAATACACATATATATATATATATATATATATATATATATATATATATATATATTTGTACATATATACATATGATACATAGAAACACCCAGACACAACAAACATCCATGCTCATCACACAAATGTTTGCCCTGTGTGGGGATCACACACAGGGCAAACAGCTCAGCAAGCAGACAACACCAACTGAGCCACAAGGTCAGTCATCATGTACTAATTATAATTAGTACGTTATATCTAAATGTTATTATCATTAAATCCACCAGAAACATTACTCTCTGCTTAAAGCCACCACACCAGCTCTTTCACACGTAGAAATGATTGTAAAATACATATTGTCGCATGTACTGATAAAGAACTGAAGTTATTTTCAACAGTATCGCCTTTATTTATTTTTACACCTGTCAGGATTAAGTGTGTGCGAAGAGCGGTTGACAATGCTAACATGTTATTTACTCACGCATATGACTCTTGCCACAATAAAGATAAGGAAGAAAAAAAATTGTTTAACATAAAAAAATAATACTCTCGACCTTGCGCTCCATTTATTTGTTTAATTTTACAAATGTGAAACGTGACAAATAAAGATTAATCTTCGGGGGATTTGGTGGCCTAGTGGCGAAATTAGATTATTTCTCTTTGTGAAATGTAAAAGTTTTCAGGTGTGTTGTTTTCGGAATTATGAGTCATTACTTCATCTACTCTGACGTTGGAGTACGTCTAATTATCCAGTAAAAGTGCGTTCCAAAACAAACATCGAGAGTCTGTGTGCTCTAGTAATGCGTCACCGCACGACATTCAACAAATATTTGCCCGTCAGTCCCCAAGACTCCGGCCTTATTGCTTATTTACCCTACGACCTCTCCTTTTTGTGTATCTACCCTAAGCGAGTTCTTAAGGGTGTTAAAATAACATAAAAAGATAAAATGCAAAGGGCCTGTATAAAATTTTAGAAGTCACCGCAAGTGGCTTTGCTTTTCTTTTAGATCGTTTGATAGGTCGAGAGCCAAATTGACTTTGATGTTAATTATTTCTGCTTACGTTTTTTTTTAAATCTACTTACGTAATTTAAGATACATCATAATGTTTGTTGCAACCGTCATGGGAATACAAGGAACGTGATGAGTTAAATTTATCCTCCTAGTTTTATTCCGTGACAATAAACTGTTTCAACTGTTAAAATGCTGCTAGGATAGTTTTATTTAAATCTCCCGCGGGATCTAAACAAAGCTCGCTGTTTTGTGGTTCCAAAATGCACAGCTGTAAGTTGAATAGTAGAATTGGACTTGATGTATGTTTAAAGTACCGCTTTAACATAGCATCTATAATTCTATAAATACTAAATTTGTGTTCCGATACAGTAAGGATCGCTTTCAAGTTTAATTTCGACTACAATATCTAATCGTAAATAATATTCTAGAAGCGAAAGTAACTCTGACTCCTTGTTATTTTTTTTTTCATCGATCAAATGGCTGAACCGATTGGTATGAAATTTGGCACAGAGACAGCAGAGAAAAACGATTATAGACTACTTTTATCATTGCCGTTTTTCATTGTTACGCGACTGAAACCGCGGCGCGTAGATATGATAAACCAAACATATTTTATAATTATATATATATATATATTAAGGTATCATATACGCTAGCGAACCGTAAGCTTTTGCTACTGCACTCAGCTCAGGTTCCTAGCTGTGTGTCCTCAACTCTAGGCTAAATAATGCCACCACTACTACGAAATGAATTGAGTTAGAAATGTAAATGAGATTCGGTTTCGTGGAAACTGTCCCGCCTCGATGCTAAAGCTATTTCGCATTTAAACTATTAAATGGACTTTGAAGTTGTTGTAACACGTCCTGTCTCAGATGAAAAATGTTTCCATGAAATTGTCGCCGAAGCTATTGTGTTTTTTTTTAATTCAAAGTTAGTTAACCCCTTGAAAAGGACACATGCAGTGTAAGTGGGGTTTATTCTATTCGATTTGCAAGGAACGACCTGAGAGTTTGTAAAGAAATGGGTCATGGCGAATTCAGACAAAATAAAAGGGTCAACACAATGAAAGGGGTACTCAACGCAGCGGACGCGACGACCATACGGAGACACGGACAATGACGCAGACCCCTCCGTAAGAAACCATAGTATGGGCTATATAAGTACCGGAGAACTGCATCCGGCGCGGTTGCGACGTGCCGCTACTTCGAAAGCGGACGATTCAAGCTTTGTAATTAGTCTTTTCGAGCCCGTTTTTATCTTTGTTGATGACAATGGCTTGTAAATGCTGCGACTCACTGCCTGGACACTTGTGAAATGGATCACTCGTAATGTTGTTCGCGGAATAAATGAAGATGTCGTCATAGTAGTTTTAACGGTGTCAAAGCCAAACCTTATCGTAAAACAACATTGAATGCAAAGTGGGAGCTTCGGATCGCATCGACGGAATACGAAAGTCAATTGTACAACGGTAACGCCCTTTCTACTGACAGTTATCTTAGCCAGCTGCTAATAAAACAGTTGTAAATGTCGCTACCGAAAAAGCCCACATGTGGTGTATGTCAGTCCTCGGTCTGAGGAGGGCTAGTCACTCAGAAGAATTTGTAACCCGATAGTCCTATTTAAGTCATTGGTTTTGCTTAATCGATAAGCAGCTATTCAAGATGCGGAAGCACGACCCTCTGCAGCCCGTTCGGATTCCAGCCAGACGTTCGAGTTCATTTTGAATTGAATTTGAGATTAAAATAGAACGCTTTGAGTGTACTGCCGGTTTTGAGTAGTTAAAATTTAGTTTACCCTCGTAAATGTTGCCTAATTTAGTTCATTAGGGCGGTATGCTTTCTGTTTCTGTTTTGTTATGGAATGTTTTGTTCTACAATATGTTTTGTTCTTGTTTTAGGTCGCATCCTGCAGCATAATAGGGAGCCATACGCCGCGGCGGAAAGACGGGTGCGACACGCACTCGTGGTATGTATTTAACATTATTATGTTTGTTTGGATCAAAGTCTACGAGTGACTTTATGACTTCATGGTTTTCCAGTTAAAATCTGTTTTTGAATATGTGATTTTGCATTTCATTGCATTCTTAGAAATGTGACTGTGTCGGAATATTATAGTCTAGTAGAGTGAATTGATTTTTGAAATTGCCGCACTGAGTGAAACAATGAAGTCTCATCATTCCCAAAATGAATCTGATAATTAGATCTTAATATTATAAAAGCGAAAGTAACTCTGACTCTCTGACAGTTTATTACGTTTTCACTATCACACAGCTGAACCGATGTTATAAAAGTTACGTCGACTAAACCTTGCAGATAAACAATGGTTGTCATCATCATTATCGCCTTTTTTATGCGGGTGAAACCGCGGGGCACAACTAGTTACTAATGAAAGAGATCTTTAGATTTCGTCAAATATTTAGGAGATATTGTCTTTAATCATCACACATCAACTCTGTGATCACTCTTAGACCACACCATTTCTCTCATCGTTGTGGAGCTGTGGTCAAATATCTAGCTTAGATTATATATATTTACTTTATTCCGTAGTTGTATTGAAGAACCGTCATGTTTTTTTTGTTCTTTTCTTCTTTCAATAAACCTTGCTACACTCCTGGGCACCTACCTACTTTTATATAAAATGTACTTATTCTTTTCCCCATTCGACATAAACGTTGGGTCTTTACTCTTTATTCTGGTTTAATTCAATTGTTTCTCTTGTTAGTTTTACATAGACGCTTCTGTTCCCTTATTATCTATGTCACTATCTATAGAACTGTTAACACTATAGAACTCTATATACGTTTCCTCGTTTATCGTTCCTCGTTTTATGTTATTGTATCTATTGCTACTATGTACTTTAAACTTGACATTAAATTCGTGTTTATTTTGTTAATCATGGTAACGTCTACGTAAATACAGACATCCAGACGTCAAATAACGTTGATTATTTTCTAATCTAAAATGTTTTCCTTATTATTTTTTTATTGTAAATACGAGTGTATTTATTTTTCTTCACAACGCACTTCTGTTTAACTTGTGTCCGCATTTCGACTGTCAATACGTCAGTGCTCAACTGTGTTCGATGTTCGTTGTCAGACGACATGTTTCCAATTCCAATGAAATTTCTCTTTTCGTATAGATTTGTACGGAACCCAAGGTTGTTTGGTTTAATTTGAATTTCTGTTTTTATTTCAGTTCTATTAACCTCGGCGCGAGCGTTGAGATCTTTTTTTAAGCACGTTCCAAACTTTTTGTTATTTTGGATTATCTTTGGTGTGCTGTCGTCTAGATATCTTTTGTTAATATTATCCTATTAGTCATCCTATTTAAATATAATGTGCTTTATTTTTTTGTCTTGATGCTCAGAAAAAAGTAGGTAATATTTGCGTTTGTGTGTGTGCTATACTCATTGTCACACATGTTCATTCCCGTTGTCTATAACAAGTTGACTGATTACGCTGTTCGAGATGTTTTTAGATTCTTCTGTATCTTCGGAGACTCTCATTCAAGCAAGCTTATTTTTAACCCCCGTCCCAAAAAAAGAGGTATTATTATAAGTTTGACGTGTGTATCTCTGACAATGCCACAGACAGATGTCTGTGTCAACGTAGCTCTCAAACGGATGGGCCGATTTTGATCTAGTTTTTTTGTTTGAAAGAGGATTTCATCGATTGTGTTATTTACTATGTTTCATCAAAATCGGCTCAGGCGTTTTATTTGTCGTGGGTTTTAAAGTTTTCTAAATTAATTCTTGTTACTTGACAAACCAAGTATTTAATAATATCACTTTGTTACTATTAATATAATTTGTAAACGTGGTATCGTTATAATATAAACCTTTGCTTCCAGACTCACTCTTGACCATCACAAAGTAATTTTGCCCTCGAGTATTTTTCTTTTTTTCTTTTAATAAAATATTACCTACTGGTTAATATTAAACTTTGTACTACTCGTGGAAAGCTTCGATTGTAATATTTGTAACTAACAACCACAAGGTTCACGATCATGGTGATATTTTGAATTCGGTCTGTTGGAGCATTCCCTGTAAATAACAATTTAAAAACTTTAAACTAAAACATTTTAAAAACTAAAATAAAATATTAGTTTGAAAAAAAAAAGTTTCGCACATTTCATATTCCGCACTTCGAATGTTTCTTTAACATTTCTAAAAATAACATGTGCCTCTATCAGTTTTCCATTCTCGCAGGATCGTCTACACATTCTGACCTTAGTGCGGCGTACACGACGGGCGCGAGGCCCTAGCTAATTCAATTATCCCTCAGCCCGGGGGTAAATGTATCGCGGAGCTTCTATTTACCTTGCATTAACTATGGATATGAGCGGTTAATTCCCATCAACTGTAGTGGAGATATGTTTCATGATTAAAATAACTTACTTCTGACCTGCGAAGCGGCAGACCCGAACGTGAAAATGCGAATCTGGCTGATTTAAAAATAGATTAACTTAATATCGCATAGAGTTTGGGATAAATTTTCTTTTTATTTGAAGTGTACTGCAGGCCAGTGCAGTAAAATATTGGTGGTATCGTCACAGTATATCTAAGAGTACTTACTAACGTATGGCATTGTTTTCATCATTCTCACGCATAATAATTGTCGATGCGAAGACGCAAAATTAACTAGATTGAGAAACTTATCTCAAAACCAAAAACTCAAAAAAAAAACCGCTGAAGAAAAACGGCTGAACCGATTTTGATGAAACATAGCTAAGAACACGTTCGATGAAATCCTATTTCAAACAAAAAAAAACTAAATCAATATCGGTTCATCCGTTTGAGAGTTACGATGCCACAGATAGATACACAGATACACACGTCAAACTTATAACACCAGCCTTTTTGGGCGGGGGTTAAAAATACTCACATACATACGTGCACCCGAAAACCTACCCTCATTGGAAACTGGGGTAAAACGGTCACCACGCAATCAAACCAAAAATACCAACAATCTATTTGTAATCCCACCAATCGACAGATTCCAATATCGAAGATTTCTCCGATGCCAAAAAGACGCCATCTTCTAATCTCGCTCAAGGTCATAACTCGAACGCTACACGCTTGGCCCTTATTTAGCCAACATAATCGAAAATAGCAAAACTCAAATAAAAATATAAATTCGCTATCGCCAAAGTAAACGGTACGGAGTTCCGTGATCAATAGAATCGACTCGCCTGAATTATTCATTAAATATGTAAATTGTTGCCAACTTTCAGTCGATGGATTGCTCATAAAATATATTTCTTATTTTCCGACAAATTGGGGCACTCACAAATCGATGTTTATAAAAATGAATCCTTGATTAGATGTCTACTTTCAATTTTGCATTTTGTTGACTGAAGGCCATTGATAAAGTATCAACGGGATGTAGCGTCAGTCCTCAAAAACGACCGAACTCAATGAGATCTATTTAAGCCCCTTACAGTCCTTACACGATTAAAATAATTTCGATTTTCAAAATAATTCGAAGCGGCAAAATAGACGTCTCTAGACTTCTCAATCTAAATTAGGCTTTAGCGCGGCGACATAGAGTCTTTTTATCAAAATCTTTAGTTCGTCATTGTTAGTATATGAGTATCGATCAACCCAGGACCGTTTTGTTTGTTTGTTTCAGACTTTCCATGATGTCCATGTGATGGAAAGTCATTGCTGAGAAAATGCCCTAATCTTGGGACTCGGCTTTTGTTTTGAGTAATAAGGATTGATTCGTGTCACTATATCATATCATCAGTCAAATGAATTTCTCAAAATTGTCCAGCAAATTCATTAAGGTTGGACTCAAAGCACGCAGCTATTTATTTCGCGCATCACAACATTTTTAAATATAAACGGCTTTAAATATAAACTTACCGAAAAAAGTTACTTAATTTTAAGCAATGCTTAACATATTTTGTCAATGATGACATGTAATGACACTCGCGGAAAGAAGACAGAGATTTTAGGAAGTTGGTAAAGTTAAGTAACGTTTTTCGGTAAGGTCCATAAAATCACTGAGTGGTATTATAAAATTGAGAGACAGATTTATTTATTTAGGTAGGAGAAATGTTTTATAAAAAAATGTCTTCGATATCTTTTTATTTGTCTGATGAATTCCAAAATATATGTTATTTTCATAACTCCGTCGCCAATATAAATTATATCTGAATAAAATTTAAAATAGTTCTCCTATCTAAACAAACATATATCTGACTCGCACTTTTCTAATATCCCCACTCAGTGATTTTAAAGTATTAAAAAAATAAGTTGTGATGCACGAGAGAGACAGCTGCGCGCTTTGAGCCCAAACCTTAACCAATACACCATCGCTTCCTCGTCGCGTCAAACCATCAAGCCAATTACGGCCCCATCAAACCGATATCCATCACCATCAATCTTCTCACTGAGCGTGCATCACAACATTGCACCAACCGAAACCCACAATTCAATTAGTGCTACTCAAAACACGGAAAAGCCTAGGTAGAGTTAAATAGTCAATATAGCTCACCTTTCTTCAGAGATCCGATTTGTAGTTGTAGCCGAAGAATAGCCCAGCCCAGATATTAGCCCAATCGGGTGGGCAATAGACTTCCTTGATGGAGTGTGCGGTTTTTAACTTTTGTTTCTAAGATTGACCACCAACACGCCTGATGTTATGCGACGGTGTGGCTAAGGATGGAGCTAGTCAATCTAGAAGATATTTATTCACTCTAGCCTTGAAAATTCCAACTCGTTTTTTTTTATGGTTTCGTCAAAATTACCCTTTTAATTTCTTCTGTACAGCTGTTAGCAAACTAAACATTTAAATGTAACGAAGTTATTTGATTAATATCATCCCATCATCCTTCATTCGAGTATTCCTCCAATTCCCGACCAAATGTTAAATCTGTACCCATTTCAGAAATGGAATTTCATATCCACTTTTGACCAATACATCGGAGTGGGTATTTCAAAGGCCGTGTTTTCAGTAGACCTAATGGGCTGAAATTGAATTTAGGAGACGCCAGTAACATCTGATGGCCAGACGCCAGCCAGTAATATCTGATAGACGATTTTGGAAAGATTAGCGCGAGTCGATTATGTTTAGATCGAAATATAGTTTTTTTTTTATCAGCCCTTTTTGTACAAACTGTCCCACTGCTGGGAACGGGCCATCTTCTCATTGTGAGAAGGGTTAGGCCATAGTCTGCCACGCTGGCCAAGTGCGGGTTGGCAGACTTCACACATCTTCAAGATCATTGAGAACTCTCAGACATGTAGGTTTCCTTACGATGTTTTCCTTCGCCGTTTGAATTTGGCGGCAATCAACAATACGCACATAACTTCGAAAAGACAAAGGTGCGTGCCGTGGGATTCGAACTCAGGACCTGCGGATCGCAAGTCAGACGGTCTCACCACTAGGCTGCCGGAAACTCCTTATCTAGTTTAGTTTACTTTTATATTTTTTCTCAACCATTACTGTCCCACTGCAGGGCAAAGGCCTCTCTTCCATCTTTCCATTTTTCTCGGTTGAGAGCTTGCTTTTATATACATGTTGGCAAAAATTTAAGACTAGAGTTGCCGCCGTGTCCCTTTCCTTGTTATACCGCCTATATTAGTCCTCACAAAAACTCAAACACCGAATCGTTGTCTACTCATTTAATGAAAGCATTAGTATTCCACCTGGCTTTGATATTCCTAGCAATATCAGTATACATACCCATTCTGATGGCTGTTCACAATCGTATTAACTGTGCCAACTAACATTAGCGTTCACATTTGTGGTCTCATATCCCGCTGAGCGCTGCAATCGATTAAGTCTGTCCAAGAACCATAACACCCCGAATCTAACTCTTATTCCAATGGGATACAGGCGTCATCCTCTGGCTGAACTTAGAGAACTAGTTACTCTAACTTTCTAGCTCTCCGTACTCGAGATATCAACCGGATCCAGCTCGTATTCTGAGGAGGTGGAGGTGCAATTTTGAACCTTATCTTCGAGGTATAAAGACACGTCAGATATTGCAGTCACAAGTGCAGTTGTGCAGCTTAGTTGATTAATTTGTGGTGATCTTCGGCTTTAAGTGAAATGCCGAGTGGCTGCAGTAATTGTATTTTATAACATTTAGGTCATCCATTCCACAGTTCCACTGGCCTTGTGGCTCAGTTGGTGTTATGTCTGCTTGCTGAGCTCTAGGTCGTGGGTTCGATCCCCGCACAGGACAAACATTTGTGTGATGAGCATAAATGTTTGTTCTGTGTCTAGGTGTTTCTATGTATCATATGTATATATTTACAAAAAAAACTAAGTATATATGTATTCTATCAGCCATCTAGTTTCATAGTACATACAAGCATAGCTTAGTTTGGGCTAGATGATGTTGTTTGAAATGTCCACAAATATTTATTTATTTATTTATTCCACCGTTGAGTGTCATTGGGTGTGGGTAGGTTTTTCTGTGCAGTTTTGTGTGAATTGTAAATTCTTGTTGTTACAGTGTTGCTAACTTAGGGTATTTTAAAACTAAAAACTGGTAAAACTGAACTAGCAGGATATTTTTCAGGGTATGAAATTTTTAAGGTAAAAGTTGACCGAATACATAGTAAGTCAAAAATAGACCTGGCAACACTACGTGCACGCTGCTGTTGGTTGTTAAAATACCTAATATGTATTTTAAGAAACATTGTCACGTCGTCAATAATTGTAAAGTGTATTATCATATCTAACTGTTTTCGACCCTGTGTACGAATACATCACCTACATATTCTGTAGGTACATACGTCAAATATCCTCGCACATCAAAATTGGTCAAGCCGTGTTGGCTACATGAGGTAGTATACATATACCCAAAAACGTAACCCTCCGTTTTGAGTTGTCGGGTAAGAGTTACATACGTCACACATTCAGTCTTGAGATTTTCCCAATCGTTTTCATAATTACAGTTCAATGCACTCGATGTTTTTATTAATCCGTGTTTCAAGAGCAATATTAAAATGTTATTTACGTGAATAATAATTCGTAATGTATGTAGGTATGTATGTATCACTGTTCAAGGAAACCGTTTGAAGATTTTCTCCCGATTTTCCTTGTTTTCGTAAAAAGCTGTTCAGTAGGATTTTATAAAAAGTTTGATCAAACAGAGCCCCGAGATTAGCTTGATCCGTGGCTTGTCTCTAGCTGCGCTGTGCTCTTTAACTGCATGTTTATGTAGTGCTAAGTGTCATAAGTTAGTTTGTGACATACATGGCGAATTTTAGGGTTCCTCGTGGTTTGTACGGGACCCAAAAACTTACGAGTGACTTGCATTACCCATATTTTTAGTCGAAATCTAACGACTATAGTTTCAACGGCATTCGACTATCGTCAACCGGGTTTCGTGCTGTTTCCGGTTGGCGTCGTTACGTAACTATTCAATTTCAGAACAGTACTTCGCGGTTTCTGTAAACGCGAAGCGAAAAGCGCGTTGAGCGAATCCTTATGTAAGATTTTAACTATGTAAAAAAAGTTGTTTGTGTTTATTAAACATAGGACTTGGGGAAATTCGCGGTTGTAGACAACCGTATTGTAATTTGATTCGAGTTACCAAGTAGATAACAAGCCATTTCGCATCCCTAACCGACCAACTCGGGGGATTTCCACTGATAATGAGTTTTTGTTTATCTTACACCTTATTTACATTTACTTTTGTTTTCTCCCGCCGTCCGTAAAATAACCTAAAAGTTATACGTATTACGAAAGCTATTGACTGCTTTATAGTCGAAATATATCCTCCGCAATGCTCCCGAGGGCTTACTGTGCTGGGATTCTCGGCTGGTGGCTTCGTTCAGTCCATTAGACTAAAGTTGCTATTGCTATTTTTAGGGTCCCGTGCCTAGGAGGAAAAGGAGTTTTGAATATAAAAAACAGGCTTCTAAATCGACATGATAAAAACATATTTATATATGAAACTATGCATAGTTTGATACGTACGCACGTCTGATTAACTCAGTTAGTCAGATCAGTATAATATTAAGCAAGAAAAAAACTCACACCTTATATAAAAAAAAAAACCGTATAACATATTTTTTTGTATAAAATGTAACAATTTTTTTCACATAAATAATAGAAACTATATTTTTTTCAGCAATAATTTCGATACTTGATATTAACCGTAAATAACGAACTATTTACATACAAGATTTAGTATAGAACCTTCAGTTTCCGAAACAGACTAGCACTTGTCCGCATTTTTTACTTCAATATCAGCACATTTTGTTTAACGTTAGGTTTTAAAATATTTTACTACCCCAATAAAGCCTCAAAGCAACTTCAGGCCTAAAAATGCCCCGAAATCCGCTGAAAGCAATTCCGGGCCCCGAAACCTATCCTAAATTCGCCACTTAACCGTTATCCCGTCAGGCTTTAATATAATTAAAACGCAACCATTTTTATTTAGAACGTCACTTAATTAAAAGTGTCTGTAATCCCGTCCTTTTGGCGGAACGAAGTTTCCTACGTTCATCGGACAATGGAGGCCCTCTGTGAAACGTCGATCTGTCAAGTTTTAATGAAGAACGCGGAATAAGCCTTCAGTTTAAAACTTTTTTTTTGCTTGAGATTATTAATTAATAGATTACACGTAAACATAGATATTATTTTAAGTATTATTTTTTAGCTAAAAAAAAATCTTTACTTAAAAGTGCTCACGCACGAAGGCTAAAGAAACCGAGTTCAAAGTCGTTGTATCCAACGTTTGCACATTCAATTAAATTTTTGAATAATTGCATAAATTTAAAAATTGGAACGCTTAAATAAAATTTAGATTGAATAGAGTTCATTTATTTATCATAAGAATTTTTCACTTAGCATATAGTGATGAAAGAACCGAGAAACGGCGACGTTCTGATGAAGAAACCGAAAAATGCATAAGATACCTCCCAAATGGCAAACTTTGGATCCGTTATTTGCCATTTGGGAGTTCCAGAGTCAATTTTTCTACACAATGTCTATTTTCTCTATACTCGTATGCCATCAGGAAGTGACATTGTCATTTTTTCGGCTCCATCGTGTCCGATCAACCAACCGACAACAACATATGTTACCATAATTGTTTGATGCATTATCAAAATAACAAATAAGACTACTAATTGAAATATTTTTAATATATTTTTGTGACGTCCATCCATATACCACGCGAACTTAAATAAAAGGAGTGTAAGGAGTGTTTTGGGATTTTCTAAATCTCCAAATTTTACTCTGACATCATTCGTATCTATAGTTAAGGTTAATAATTTATATTTAGAATTTCATTTACTTACAAAATGGTTTTTATTATGAGCACAGTAAACTAATTAAAACCTTAAATTACTTCATTAACATTAATTAAGTGGTTACATATTTAAACACACAACTCTAAAGATAAAACTATTCTGCAATCCCTTGATGGAGGGATAAGTCTAGTTCCCAAGAGCTTCGATCCACATTCCTGTTGCGTACTGCACAAGAATGGAATTCTTTGCCGCCATCTCTGTTTCCTGAGACCTACAATCTTGGAATTTTCAAGGCTAGAGTGAATAGATATCTTCTAGATCGACGAGCTCCATCCTCGGCCACACCGTCGCTTAACATCAGGCGAGTTGGTGGTCAATCGTAGATCTATAATGTATATAAAAAAAAAAAGCTTTAAATATTCATTACCACTTATCCGGCTGCCTTTTCTAGTTTATTATTGTCATCGTCGTTACCGTCACCTTACAATACTTTATTTCCATTTTTTTCATGTGCTGAGATGAAAACTTGTAAATATATAGTTTCTGTTCTCCTACAGACTGTTCAAACATTTTGGTAGTGCTAAAACTAATACCACATTTGCCAGTTATAAGCGTTAATGTTTTTATCTTTTCTGAATTGAAGAGCAAATTATCTACAGGAACGTTTTGGTTATAACCACATTTAACATCTAAAGTCTCAGAAGCTTTATTTGTCAGCCCTGTTTATACAAACTGTCCCACTGCTGGGCGCAGGCCATCTTCTCATTATGAGAAGGGTTAGGCCATAGTTTGCCACGCTGACCAAGTGCGGGTTGGCAAACTTCACGCATCTTCAAGATCATTGAGAACGTAGGTTTCATCACGATGTTTTCCTTCACCGTTTGAAGTTGCCGACAATCAACAATAAGGATCAATAAGCTGCAATTCAACAGTTTTATAATTTAAGTTCAACGTTTAAAATGGTCGTTGGAAAGGCAACTGTATTATTATTATTCTATAGTATTATTATAGAAAGTGCTTATTAACTCTGCATTTGAAGACACGCAGGTTATAATAGTCTTCAGTAAATAAAGACGCACATAAGGCATTTCTCGTTAGGAATGTGGAAGTGAACCGCTTAGTTCGAGTATGAATATTGAAGTATGAAGGGGTGGACGCAACGAGCTATGGAGAGGGCTATGCTCGGAGTCTCTCTACGAGATCGAATCAACTGAAGAGATACGTAGACGTACAAAAGTCACCGATATAGCACAACGGATTAGCAAGTTGAAGTGGCAGTGGGCAGGGCACATAGCACGTAGAACTGATGGCCGATGGGGCTGAAAGGTTCTCGAGTGGAGACCACGTACCGGCAAGCGCAGCGTAGGAAGACCAGCCACGAGATGGACAGATGACCTCATACAAGTGGCGGGAAGACGCTGGATGCACGCCGCTTCCAATCGGTCTTTTCCAGTTTTCCAGGCCTATGTCCAGCAGTGGACTTCTTATGGCTGAGATGATGATGAAGGGATGGTATTAAGCTATGGTATTATCTGTTATTCTTCATTATATTCAGCTATTTTTATTGCCTAACGTGTATTAGGTAAGCGATAGTTCGGTCAACTAAGCGCACGTGTCAGGACTCCCAAAGTCCTGATTACTTTGCCGCCTTAGTCTGTCTCTGTCCTATGAAGTATTTCGTGTCCAGAATTTTGAATCGATTTGCTAAGGCTGATTAATTAATAAGACCTGAACTTTTAGCTGTATTGACTATGAATTGGTATTACTATTTCGTTTTTTTCCTTCTCATAATGAGAAGATGGCCCGCGCCCAGCAGTGGGATAGTTTATACAAACATGGCTATAAAAAAAAACGTTTTTAGAATGTTTTGTCTTGTCTTCTCTATATCGATTGATTTTCGTCTTGATACAGAAGAAAATATGTGTACGTACAAATCAATGGCGATTTTTATTTGCATGATTTTTAATGCGCAAAATGTGTCTTAAGTTTCTCTCTATATTACCTTCTGAACGGTTTCACTGCTTTACAAATGTTTGATGATGTTAATTTCGTCTTTACTTGTCAATTGGGTATGTAAAGTTTTTTTTTGGTATTTTTTTTATATTTTTATATGATAGAATGGATCATTTAGAAAAACTAATTTCAATATTTTTTTATTCTGTTCAGTACTTATTTTTTAATATTTTTTTAAAGATAAAATCGTCCGTAGGAAAGATGACGTCATCGTACCTACTGAATAAGATGTTGTGATAGCCAATATGAACTAAAAAATACATATAAGTCAACTTGACAGTAACATGTACCTATATTCGTTTTTGTCTCTGACTGATACAAGAGATCATCGGTTTTTGTTGCGTTTTGAAAAAACAAATACGTTGTGTAAACATAAAGAATGAAAAAAAGAACAATTAATCATTAATATTGAGCTCGTTGTAATTAATTAATTAATTAATGAAATGAAACAAATTCACAATATTATTCAGAAACTACAACTGTGAAATGTTTCGACTTTCGTGCCAAAAATCCTAATAAACTGTTTTTTTTCAAGTAAAGGAAACCTTTAAAAGACTGGTGTGAACAAGTTAACGTAGACTAAGTTCCTGGGCGAAGCATTGATGCTGCAGTACAATGAAGCAGAAAAAGGAACCAGAATAAAATAAATAATGTATAAATGTAAATAAAATAATCTCTTATATAATTACAATGAAATTTGTATATAATTAAACACAATAAAATCATTTCAAAAAAGAATTTATGTACTGTCAATCACTTTTATTTCATATCCTGGCATTGTTCATAAGTTTTATCTCTTTAGCTCCTCGGATTTTTGCGATGTTGTTCTTGCCGCCAGTTGAGATGAACTCCAGAATGATAAGATTCTCAACCTTAGGTAAGTTAGCAGAGTCGGCACGTACAAAATTATCCATAATTTATCCAATCAGTAGGCAAACAGTTTCTTACAACAAAGCAGTGGTCAACGTAAATTCAGTATCAATCAAAACGGTAGTAAAGCAAGGTCGCCGTAAAGATAATGAACAGAATTAATTTAATACAAATGAATAGAGTAGCAGAGCACCAAACACACAAAATAATTCTTTTCTTTGTTTATTTATTTTGGTATGACAGTTGTCATAGAGATATTGTCTCTCTTGTCAATGCCAATGCTGTCAGTTTCATCTTTTTTTACTAACTAAACTACATTTTATTTTACTACATTTTAGAGGTCGACTGAAGGTCAAATATTTTTTATATTTTCGCAAAAATTTGCGCGATCTCATCATTTTATGTGCCCTAAATAAAAAAATATGGTTTATAGACATATAATCTCGAAATGGTTTTGGAATCAGCATATGTTACATTTTTCTTTACATACCCAATTCTCAATTTCTTCCAAGATGTAACGCCCCCGCGTTACATCTTGGAAGAAATTGAACCAGGTGGAAAAGGTCATTGCTTACTAAGCTTTGTCAGGATCTTTCTCAGTTTATCTATCATGAACTTTTTTAGAATCGTGCATACGTTTCTCTCTTTTTATCTCTCTCTCATCTGTTTATCTTCATAATGCTTGTCGTCTATGACATTAATACACACCTTCCCGTCCGTTCCAAGTGCTCCTCATGATTAAGAAGCTCCGGGCTCCCAACGGCCACACACCACCGGAATACTGATGGCACACGTGGCGTAGCTTGTGCTGTCACATGAATTTAGATTTACAGGAAGCGAATTTGCAGGAATTTGATTTATGACGATATGGGGATGGTATGTTCGGAATTTTGATTTTTTTTCTCTGGTTCGTAAATCTGTTACAGTTCCTCGCTCCTGGGGATAGTGGAAAAATAGTTTCGTGTTGTTCAAAGCATTTCGTTGGTAATTTGATTTTTTTTCTAGAATTATTTATGTCTCATATTAGTTTAGTTATTTTGGATGTAGTGTCCTAGAATGTGTACTTGTTTTAGCAATTTGTCAAAGAAGAGGGTAATATTTCTCGAGTGTATTTTCGAATCACACTTTGCTATATTCAAACACAGCAAGCGAGATATACAAATATACATTTGCAAATCCACTGAGTATTTTTTAGGTTTTATTCCGATTTGGGTTACATTCACAAAATTCTTCGTATAACATCTATTAATAGTTGCAACCAGTTTTTAAATAGATTTCTATAGAAATGATACCATATCAGTCGAATTGAAGCGCTTTCGATACCATATCCAGATTCCATTCAGCGAATGCAGCTCGCAAATGGTCTGATTAGTGGTGACACAGGCGCTAACAACGGTCAACGAGAACTGGTTCCATGGTATGTCCTATTGTTTTACACTGGTATTTGTGATTAAAGTCACACGTTTATTCAAAGTTTTACCCCTGATTGCTGAGGCGGAACATTTTTGGTCTTGTGAAAGTCAATCTGTCCCATGTTTACTGTTTTGTAAGATTTTGAAGTATAAGATGGCGTTAGTTACATTTTTATCTCCAAATTAATGTATCTTACCTTAACTCAGACGGTAGCAGCGGTCGACGCGAACTGGCTTCATGGTACATCCTTTTGTTCACCCTGGTATTTGTGAGTAAAGTCACACGTTTATTCAAAGTTTTCAATTTTTACCCCTGATTGCTGAGGCGGAACATTTTTACGTCTTATGCATGTCAATCTGTCCCATGTTTACTGTTTCTTTAAGATATTGAAGTATAAGATATCGTATCTTACCTTCAGCATTATTTATACTAAGGAGGTCAAGGGTCAAACCAGCCCCGGCAATTTATTGCGACATTTGGCCTGTTGTGACAAAAACCTCCTACATTTGTACGGAAGATAGTATATCTGTAATAATAGTTTTTTTTTGCGAAATGTCATTTATAGAAGCACTCTGTGATCCCACTTCCAGTAATGCCTGCTGGAGAGGAAAGTTTGTATAGGGAAAAGCTAGAATTGTTATAATTCTATATATAAAGATCCATATTGTACCTACAAACTGCAATAAAATGATATGATATTTCTGTAAATAGGTAGCTATTTATTATTTTCAAAATCTTTAAAGATAATGATGTAAAATGACGTGAAGATAATTTGTATTACGTGTGGAGGGCTAGTTCTTTCTGTGATACTTTGAACTGCTACAGAATATATATTAAATATTAAAATTAATAATTGGATTTAACTGTCCGGAGAATACTCGTATAAGTACTTGAAATGTTTGTTTCAAATCAATTGTTGTAAGAACATCATTCGCCCATATAACAAATATCGAACCGTGATGGCATAGCTATTAATGGTTACAATCACATAAAAAAGAATTGCATTCTACTTATGTCTTTTATAGTATCTCTTCAGCACACTTTATGGTAGAGTAGAAAATGCAGTTGCATTCTAACATTCTAGATTCTACCCTCATTTTAAACTTTGTCAGCCTTCGTCGTTTCCTGCCCGTCCCGCTAACCGGACGTTACGTCATAGATTGCTGTCGATGTGAAGTCTTGCGATGTCAAGCGATTCCAGTTTGAATTCTATGATCTGATGGTTAAAAGCTGTTTTGCGTTGTTTGTATATTTCTATATTTCGTTGTCAAATTCTTATCTTTTCACCTGACTACGCAAAAAGGAATGTTGAGATTTTAACAGTATAAGTACCTATGTTATTAATCAATTTTTAATTTCCTAAAAAAGGTAACCATTTATATTCCCTTAAATAATTATATCTTACAATAAGAAAGTTGGATAGTAGAAAAACTAGCTTTTATTCGCATCTTTGCCTACATCCGGTGTTAGCTAGAGCTTTTTCGAGCTCTAGTTTGTTGTTTATAATAAAAGATAAAATATTTTTTATTCATCATCATCATCATCCATAGCCTTTTCTATCCCACTGCTGCTGGGTATGGTATGTTTCGATCCTGTGTCAATAATTATTTATTGATAGCGTTGAATAAACGATACAATTGTCTCATAAATAATAATAAAAAAAATATTATTATGAGATAAAACTCTATCGTTGTTAGGGTTTCGTACCCAAAGGGTAAAAAACGGGACCCTATTACTGAGACTTCGCTGTCTGTCCGTCCGTCTGTCACCAGGCTGTATCTCATGAACTGTGATAGTTAGAGAGTTGATATTTTCACAGATAATGTATTTCTGTTGCCGCTATAACAACAAATACTAAAAAACAGAATAATATAAATATTTAAGGGTGCTCCCATAAAACAAACGTTATTTTTTTTTGCTCGATATTGATAACGGCAACATATAGACGCTTGAAATATTCACGCTTGAAAAATAAATAATTAAATTAAAATAAAATTTATATTTAAGGGGGTGCTCCCATACAACAGACATGATTTTTTGCCGTTTTTATAGATAATAGTACGGAACCCTTCGTGCGCGAGTCCGTCTCGCACTTTTTTTTATCAACGCCACCGTAGGTAATTCAAAGCGGTTCGCGTTCCAAGTATAGGCAACCTGAGAAGATTGGATCTGAGAAAAAGACGAAGTTTAACACGATAGTTCGCCTTTTGTAACTTCAGTAACTTAATTCATACTGTTTTAACTTGGAAACTCCAATGGCGACGGAAGTATTCTCATTTGAAAAATCTGTTTTTTTTTTTTTTTTTTTATTTATTTATTTATTTTATACTTTTTATTTGAAACTGAACTGTTTTAAGAAAGTCAGTTGGACTGTATGTAAGTTAAACTGCAAAAAACTGCAGTCGGGCTGCAGAAAAGCAGTTATTATGTTTTTTTTTTCAATGTAGATACTTGTTTAAAAAATTTATTTCGGCGAGTGTGCGCAAGAACGTCTCGACCTTATTCCATTCTTCCCATTCCACTTCAAGACTAGAAGGAAGTCGGCACATTACCACCCATTTCTCAATGAAATCAATGATGTATTATACGTATGATTTCCCGGCTTAGAGTGGCAAGCCTCAAGTAAGGTAATTGCCGGACACATAAGGCCAAGGTACTAAAATGTGTCGAGGATAAGATGTGTCTTATCCTCGAAAGTACTGGGAACTGAGACTTGCCATGCTTTATATTCAATCAGTATAAACCTTAATAGATAAAATCTCATTGATAGAAATGCAAAAATTATGTATTCAAACGATTTCGGTCTACGATCTTGATGCGTACTGTAACGGAATAGAATTCTTTGCCGCCTTCTCTGTTTCCTGAGAGCTATTATAATCTTGACGTAATTAATTAATTACATTATTATTATTTCATTATTTATTTATTATATTAATTAATTAATCTTAATTTGTGACGACCGATCTGCCGGTTAAATGCTGCCTGGCAGGAATGTCATAGGTTAATGGTATGCCCGTTCTGGGCAAAACAGTCCAAGAGAATGAAACTTATAATCTTGGAATTTTCTTGGTTAGGGTTAATAGATAGGTATTTTCTAGATTTACGAACTCGATTGCGCGGTGTGCGAAGTCGCGGCCCCAGTTCTGTATAATCTTATCGTAATTTTGATCTTTATGAATCTTATAATCCCAAAGTATGGGCTATTTGGTTTAAATTCATAAATGTAATATTTGTTTCTATAGCGGTAATATTATTTTTAACCGACTTAATTGTATAAATAGAATGGTTCGAGAATGAATGTAAGTTTTTTTTTCCAGAGCGTTAGTAATCGATAAAATATTGACATAGGGTATATTTTTATTTTTGATTGAGTATGTAATTTTGCATAAATCTTTGGAAACCTTGTTTTTTTAAATCAAATCGTCATTTATCAAATAAATATATAATTCATATATAAATTATTTATTTATTTTTATTAATGTATTATTATTTGAGGCATTAATAAAATAGTTTGCTCTACATAATTTGTCATTTACTACAATCAATTCTTTGATAGTTTTGATTTTACAATTTAATTCGATCTATCTTGTTCTTAGACTATCAAAAGGGTTCACTTTACTTTGAAATAAAGTGAAAATAACTAATTGAAGGTAGGTTGAAGATGGTTGCTTTTTACAGTCGACTGACGTGACGAGCAGGTCGTTTATCTGATGTTCATCTTCGTTCTTGTCTTTAACAAACCAATGTCACTCAGAATTTTTGACTTCAGTTCAAAACCTTGTGTAGATGTAGTGTACGTATATCTGATATATTATCTGTTAATTCTTCCAGCTTTCAAATTCTTAATTGTAAATCTACGGTCTACAGAATTTCTAATAAACCTTATTAACATCGCGACCACTTAACGCCTAGACCGGCCTAGTTTTAATAACTAGAAGTTGCGAAAGTCAGGTGTGGCCAAGATAAAGCCTGTACCGACACGCGATTGGGCCGTACATCACGATGTATTGAACGTGGACGTAATAAGGGCATCTAAGGATTATTTTGGGGGTTGAAATAGATAGTCACGGAAATTCTTTCTGAATAGAGTCTAAATTCTGAATTCGGAAGCAACGATTAACGCGCGTGGAAAATATTGAACAGAAGAAATCGCTATGGTATGCGTTTAGTGTGAAGTATAAATGTAGTGAGGGCAGCTTTATAACCTAAATAGCTCACAAATAATTTAAATATTAATATTTGTTCGTTGTGGCCTTAATACCAGGTCTCGTTAGCGAGACGAACTACATGAAAGCCTTACTTGCTGCAACAGCTCAAGATGCATTACCCGGGCAGGTGCAACGCCTAATCAGATTTTAATCCCAAAATGTCGTAAATCTAATCCAAGATGAGGATCTTAGCTTAGATTTACGATATTAATATTATGTAACTGTGGATTTAAGTACATAATATTTTTTCCGAAGAATTTAAACATGAAGTTGAGAACGGGACCTTCAAAAGCTCCCCTGACTACGGCCGACCCATGCTATTGGAGTTGATTTATCAAGGCGTTTGTTGGTCGGCAACCTTGATGTATGAAAGCACTAATTTATCCACGGCTGAATCGTTTACTGCAAAACACGATTGGTGGGTAGGGATTTGATTGGTTGCCGCTATTGATTTTCTGTCTATGCCACCAGCTGCTCTTTGTAAGGTTTTTTTTCTTTTTATATAAAGTAATCTGTTTTGCGATTCTATTAATTCTTAAAAGATTATTTTGTAAGTAATGGAAATAAGGACAAAGATCGGTGCGAACTTTTGAAATGTCCCAGGATCATTAGCACTTGCTTGTGCCTTTATTGCTTTATTTTATTTTATGTTCATTATTTTCGTTTTAGAATTCAATCACGTCTCTTTCTGTCCCTTTTTCAACGGCCGAAGCGATCATGATGTAATATGCTATAAAGATATCGAAAAACCTGGAGAAACCATGTGCAATGCGATCGACATCTCTGGTTATCCCATCACCTATTTGTTAACAAGGTAAGGAACAACGTGATAGCAACTGACGAGCCAGATAGATAAATAAACTCTTTATTGTACACGAAATGAACCTTCTGATTAACAAATACAAAAATTAGAGAATGTCTTACAAAACTATGAGCCAGTATGAAAACTCGAATGAAAAGAGAAAGAGCGAAATATTTGCCATGATTATAGCAAGTGAAAGATCATCTATCCCAACGAGATAAAGCCACGACGATCAAAGGCGTGGTTATATGCCATGTATAATTGTAGTACATATGTATTTATGTTATAATCTGCAAATATCCGACAATTATGCGATATTCCATTCTCTCGCCCGGCCCGGTCTTTAAAAATTCCCAGATCACGTTCATAGATTACATAAATAATTTCACCCACGGGAATCCGGCTCCGATATTTCATGTCATTAATCATGAGCGAGCCAGCAGAGCAGGTACGTGTTGTACGCACACGTCGATTTAAGCCGTTCTATGTATCCGATTAGGCGCACTCTCAATCAAGATTGTTTGCCAGCTTGTGCCAAGTTTGCGCTGAACACGTCTATTGACCCACTTCGGGTGGTTGCGGTAGGATGTTTGCAGTAAAACCGCCAGGATCCTGTTGTTTTAACCTATGAGAAAGAATTTTTAGTGGTAGGTTTTTTTTCCAGACCTTTGCCAGTTATTAAATATGCAAGGATTACTAATTGTCAATGTTAGCTGAAAGAAAATGCTCTCGGTGTAATTTCTATGGCTCTACGTAATGCCTAAAGTTTCACAAAAAAGTATCCTAGAGAAGTGACTCCATTGCTTTTGTAAGTACCAATTCAATGCTCAGTTCCGCAAAATATCTCCAAAGCAATGTTATTGAGAATTCAGGACTTGTAGTAAATAAATAAACTAAAAGTTCGAATATGTCTTGAAGATAAACTTGAAGTGCCGTTGGTGCCTACCAGGCGCGCAGAATCTAACAGAGATGGGCACTCGCTCGACCTAATTGCTGGCCGTTCAACGACACTCAACCCGGATGCCGTTGGCAACCCTCGCGATGCGGTGGGGTGGTCCTCTTAGGAGCCACCCTAGCTACTACGATGTTAACAGCACATCTACGTCATATACTGTTAAATATTTCCTGTCTTCAAATAAAATGAAAAAAAAATATTGAAATGCGATTGGTATTTACAATGATACCGGAATTAAAAGCAAACGTTTGTAATCGTTTTCCAACAGGAACATATTGGTCGTAACTTCCTTTACATTACCCCGTATATAAAGTACGGGATTTACACCCACCCCTCCTGTTTCATAAACTACAGTATCTAGCCTCGTCGCGATTGCCAAAATTTGTTTATCTTCATCAATATATTCCTAACTGGCTATGTTAGCCATGTTATTGTTTTACCTGTTCTTTGTTCTTATTTCAAGAACAACATAAAATAAGACCATTATGGGCTAGTTTATTTCTATGTTGAAAGTATAATGTCTAAGAAAACGGTCGAGTTCTAACACTGACTATTAATTATTCTGTGACTATTTTGTGTATTCAGTGAATTTATGAGGTACTCAACCCTCTCTTTTGGCAAGCTTCGCGCTGAATCCTTAGTTATGGACCGTGATGGTTATGTTACTCGCCTTATTTCAGACGTTTAACTATTGTTGAGTTGATATCTTTTCTATTTATTTTTTATTATTTGGTCTATATCCTATTTAGTATTTATTTCTACATTCGTTTCGTAAATTTCTGACGATTTTACTATGCTGACCTCTACTTGTTATTATAACTAATGCATTACTTATTAATTCGTTTTCTATTCTTATTATATATAATCGTTTTAATTAGATTCAGTTTAACTATCCCCAACTCAAACTAGTTTGACTATGCATCTATTTTGTCCCGGTAACTTACTTCAACTTATCCTCCATCGGCGTAATCTGTTCAAAGTTCAGTATTCACCTATCAAATCCCATTATTCTATTCAAGTATTTGATCAAGTACACTTATATCAACGAGTCTTAAATTATGTATGACATTGCAGCTGATCGTCAGATCACTTTATTGGATCGTAAATGGGGATAATAGCTTTTGCAGGTGTATACAACATCCTTGGTAGCTGACCTATTCTCATCGATTGCCGCTTAGTCTTCTCATCCGTCTCTGTCTTTTGCTACTTGTCTGAAAGAGACAGTAGTAATCGTATCTATTACGCCGAGATTAGAAACAGGAAGATAGGCTGTTTCTTTTACTGGAGAACAATAGTAATCAATCTCACTGCTCGTTTTAATTTTAAATTGGATCGGAGTGGCAATGGATACTTTCGGGCTCTAATTACGATTCTATAGGTGTAATAATCAGCTATCTATAGGCGTCTTTCCTAATTTAAGCCTAGTTTGTTTTGATTAGATATAGATTAGAGTGTCGGAAATAGATGCTAATTGTTTCCCTAGATAATTTCACTAAACGTTTCAAATATAAGGTATGGTCGATTTCGCAATATTTTTATCTAGAGCTATTTTTTGCCGTATTGTCTGCTAATAGTCTTTATTATAATTCTCTATGGCAGTTCATGAAAGGTTTTATCAGTTGTCACCTGAACTATATGTAATATCGACTACAGTTGCTGAAGCGTGACATGGTTCAGTTCGCGGTTGTTGATTTAGCTTATGCTCATTTACGTTTACACTATATGCCTAGACAAACACCTAGCTATACTAGGTGTCACCTTGTGTGACATAGACGTCACTAATATTTTACTTAGTTGGCATAACAAATAATTCTCTATTGTACATCATTGGCGTACATTTCGACGGCATCTTATTGTAATGCATAACTTTGTTTTTTCTTATTTTATACCGGGTCTTAACTATTTCTAAATACTTTTTTTGTTTTCGAAGCTATAGTTTCTCAGTTTTTTTTTTTTAAGTGGAGTATATTCTGTTAGTGGAGTATGTTCTGTAGTAGATTCTGTTTCATTATAGTACCGCCATAAGACCCCTTATTGTTATGTTTACAATGAACTTATAAACATAACAATTGTTTTAGTTTCTGTTGTTTTTTATGGATATATTACATATACATTAATAACGAGATCCATCGTTCACAAAGTGCCATAGGTATGCGTAGTTTATTATGGTGTTTCCAGTTATTTGGTTTCTATTAAATGATTTATGTCATGAAATCACTTAGAAGTCGGCCCTACATTAGGTTTTAATCATGTTTATTTTATTATTGTATTTATTTGTCCTGGGTCTGACTAGACAGTTATATCTAAACAATGTCTGACGCAATATTCTGCAACTGATCGACGACGTAATAATATGGCTGTTTTTTTTTTATCAGCCCTGTTTGTACAAACTGTCCCACTGCTGGGAACGGGCCATCTTCTCATTGTGAGAAGGGTTAGGCCATAGTCTGCCACGCTGGCCAAGTGCGGGTTGGCAGACTTCACACATCTTCAAGATCATTCAGAACTCTCAGACATGTAGGTTTCCTCACGACGTTTTCCTTCACCGTTTGAAGTTGGCGGCAATCAACAATACGCACATAACTTCGAAAATACAGAGGTGCATGCCGTGGGATTCGAACCCAGGACCTGCGGATCGCAAGTCAGACGGTCTCACCACTAGGCTGCCGGAAACTTTGGAATAAAATGAAATGGCTGGGTTAGCTGGCATTTTTAAGTCTCTAAATCACATCTTTTCTCGAAATCATTTCGAAAAAGATTAGAGTACTAGCTTAATGACTTCGAAGTAGATAAGAGTACTAGCTTGAAAACCTCAAAGCAGAAATACACTAGATATTTAAGTTACATTTGTTTTTCCCTAAACTAAATTTTTGGACTTTCCACTAAAGATAGTCAGTTACAATCTTCCAGCTCTATCTTCAAACCCTGGTTATCATCTAAGAAAAATAATCTTTACGGTACGGGAACGCACTGTAAAACACTTACCACGATGAAACTTATTTCAAGTGGTTCCGTGATTGATGGTCTTCCTGAAGAGATTCTTGATCATATTCTGGAGCATTTGTTGTGGGAGCCAGTTTCCCTGTTGACATTTTTTATTTTTTGTCCTATGATAACTATCCTCAAATGACCACCTACCAAGATGAAAACTACGCCATGAGATAGTTTAAATAACCTATATCTTAAATAGGGATCCCGACTTCAGCTTCGCATATTCTGTATAACGCCACGTTAAAGTTTCAGGTCAAAAAAATCAATAGGAAAATTGGCGCCCACAAGAAATACTCCAGGATTTGCGCAGATAACCTTATATATTCAGAAGTCTATCAATCACGGAATCATCTAAAATAGGTCTCATCTTAGTCATCGATGAGGTATACTATTTGCAGTGCGCTGCCGTAGTATTAAGTACTGTTTTGAAGAATGCGTGTGTCTGTTGTTCCAGAGCTAGAGGGTTGTCGGGCTTGGTGCGGGCGGGAGCCGCGACCGGCCCGGCACCATGGCGACCGTGGAGGGGCGGCCGGCGCAGTATGGCGTCTCGTTACGCCAGCTGCGAGAGCTGATGGAGTCGCGTGGTTCCGAAGGGATGGCCAGGATCAACGCGTTGGGCGGCCCGCAGGAGATATGCAGGAAGCTTTACACCTCGCCCACAGATGGTGAGTGACTCTTTTTCTCCTTAAAACTGCAAAGGGAATTCACATAGTTAAAGTTCGTGTAGACTGCACTCAGTCTACCAGCCGTAGTGTCAGAGTTATTAAGCCACCAGAGGCCTGTGACCTGACTTGACAATTGCTGTTTTTCAGGAACAAACAACCGGGACCAGTTATATAATTTTAATGGCTCCTAAGTCTTTTCTACTCTTTTATCTCCTGAGAACTGCAAAAGGAATTTACCTAATTATATAGTATTGATGACTCCTACGAGTAAGTAAAAATCACAAATTCTGTATTCAGCATCCGATGTCGATTCCGTATTCGGAATGTTCTAGTAATCCCATTAGATTACCAGAAGACTAGGATAAGTGTATTTAAAGGAAAAGAACCTATGCTCAATGATGATGAAGGATGATGATGAATGAACCGGTCAATATTGAATATAAAGTAAAATCGTTTTGTATAATAAATCGTTTGTCAAAGTATTTACGAAAGTATTATAAATACATTCGTGCTTAAACACCATCACCGTTCTGTTTAATAATAACTTTGATAATGATAATTTCCGAGTGACTCGAACCCTCAATTTATTAGTCGTAGTTTTAATTTCTACTCTGTCATATTTAATTGTTTACCCGACGTGACCCTTCGCGTGACACGACCTTGTTTCGTTGCTGTCAAGAAATGTTACATTAATAACAATGTTTCGAATTCAATTTAGTTTTGCTCGACTGCCCAACGAAGATAAGGTTTTTCCATAGACTTCTAGGTTTCATATTTCTATATTACTTTCTGTAGCCTAGCTGGCTTGCCTGAGTTTCACTTGCCACGTGTCCTTAAATTAATTTTTACCTTTTGAATTTAATAGGCTACATTTTGCAATCGGGAATTTTGTTTTTTAAATATTCTTATGTGTATAAAAATAGTCTTATATTAAATAAAAATTTGGTTCTTGGAATATGAAATATTTATGTTAATATCTAGTTTTAAACTCATCAATTTCCTTAAGTCTTAAAAGCTGACTGATTACAACGTTCCAACGTTCGATTACCAGTTTGATTAAACCATTTTATTGTCATCAAATTAATTCCATCAATTTCAATATGTTTAAATGTTATACTATTTTAAATTTATTCGTTCGAATCAATCTATAGTTAATCTCAATAGTACTACACCGAAAACTCTTGACACTGTCCCGTTATCTTTAATCGTTGATCCTTTGTCTAATGAAGGATTTCCCGCAACCACAACAGCTTAATGCCTTCCAAACGTTAATATCCGTTATCAAATTCGATAGTTATCTAACTCCTAGAAGCTTAAAAACAGGTGGAGTGAGGGTGGCCTCCGAATCCCTTGCACCCTCGATTACGTCCCCGATAACAGCTCCCTTAATAATGGCTCTGTTAATATCTAAACTGCTAGTAATAGCTGCTGGAATTGCCTCTTTGGAAAGTATGAAATTTTGTTAGTTACTTTTGAATTTACAACCAAATTCCACAGTTGTAAAGACAATGTATTTATTCCACCCATAGCTGAATTAACCGGATTGTGATAAATAGATTATTTTAAAACTTATGGTTACTAAAATATAGCATGTTAACCAGAAAATACTGGTGAATTAAGGTTACAAAACTCCATCGACAATACTATGCATAAATTAGATTATCATGTGAAGTATCATCAAATATATATTTTGAAATGGTAGTGAGACTTTATACATCAATTTAACTAAGTGTGCCATTTGTGAAATACGATCCACAGAAATAAAATATTTTTATCCGCTGTTTGCACACGTTAAACTTGTTTAGGTACTACTTTTTCTACCGTTAGATTATTATTATTCATTCATCTTGCGTATCCTTATTTGGATTGTATGTTTCGGATTGTACAGATAACTGTAGTCGTCTACCTACTATAGTTCTTCAAAATATTTAGTCCAGAATAGCTTATATTACTTACCTAGTTGTTTCACTGCTCTTATATTTAGAATCTTTCTACATTACTATTTTGTGATCCCTACGGGAAACACTGACAATAAAGCAAAATCTAACAATAAAAGTTTGTCTCGAGACTTGTTCACGAGTGTTTATTTTCGGTATCGTACAAATCTAATTTTCAGTCGAAGCTTTTATGGTTATGCTTTATTTATGAGGGCCATTTACGAACTTGTTATTTATATACAGATTTACTTGAAAATGACTATAACCTGAATGCTTTCTGTATCCAACTGTTTTAATGTTTGCCTTAGCAACATTTTTACTATTATCCTTGATCATTTAAAGTTGAAATTCACAGATTTGTTTTTTTACGTAAATGTGAAATCCATCAAGCACTTCTAATATTTATTTTGATATGATTCCTACTTTATATGAGCTATTCATCACGTTCTTACGATTATTTTCCACAATCTATGTCTGAAATAACTTTGACGTCGCCAGAAATCGGCAGCATCGTAAATCAACCCATAACAATATAAACTTTTGCACTGTTTGTTATCAAACGTCTTCCAAAACAGATCGCGGCGCTTTCTTTACTTTGAACTGTGAATTCGTAGGTTCAAAGTTGAAGTCTGAGTGGAAATCTTTGTAGGTCCCGCGACTGTACATTACAGTTAAGTTAACCGCTCGTCGGCTGACGCGGGTAAATCCCCCAGGAGATGGTGTACGGAACGTGACTTCCGTTGGATTTCGTACGTGGATAGCTTTTATCCTTATCTCTGTGTACGGATGATAGATTAGAGGAGGTACATTCGTCTGCAGCAATTTATTTGGCAAAATCAGGCTTGTTACTCCCGATTAGTTGTGCTTCTTTTCTTTTATCTGTTTATTTTCGATTTACATATGTGTTATTTTTCGTATTCGTATCGAAGAATCGGTGTTGACGGGTAACGGGACATCATTTGACATTTACCCCTCACCACCAGCGGCACTATCGGTGGATACTTATCGATATTGTTCGACGCAACCCCGATGTGTATCTACGAGTGACATCGACCGTTCACCGCTCGCTAATGTTCCCCGGCCGTGCCAATACAGAAGTTGTATCGATTCGATCACCGATCGTTCCATCGACACGGTTTATCGAATTCGATAAAACAATTTATCGGTTTCTATCGACGCGGGTAACAACATGTCTATCGATTCTATAAATGTTGGCTATGGCCATGGATACATCACTGCCCTTCAAATATATTAAGACATTGTTTAAGAATAATTTTTGAATATTGTGAGATAATTGTAATTGGTCTTTTTCCGTTTTTATCTCAATAAACGAATTTATCATTTATCATTTATCATATTCTCGTGCAAAATTATAACCAATCTCAGACGTAAACCAGAATATGTACGTATAATGATGTTATGTCGATATGACTAAGAATGTTGATGCTCTGCCAAGTTATTAACTCGTATTTCAGAATAACGAGACAACAATGGACAAGTTGAAGTAGTGCTGAACTCGTTTTTAGGGTTCCGTACCTTACCTCAAAAGAAAAAAACGGAACCCTTATAGGATCACTTTGTTGTCCGTCTGTCTGTCTGTCTGTCCGTCCGTCAGTCCGGGTGTCAAGACCTTTATCTCGGGAACTCGTGAAGGTATTGTGTTGAAATTAAAACCATATACGCAGATCTATAGTGTCTTGCTGCAGAAATAAAAATCAAATTTCTCAGTTTTCGTAAAAAAAAGTTACAGCCGAATATGTCGTATAAAATGCACATTTCGACACTTACAAGGGAATCTTACCTATGGGGTATTTCCCGTTGACCTAGAACTATGAAATTTGGCAAGAAGCATTGTGTTAAAGTACACATATAGGAAAAAAAACGAAAATTGAACATTTTTATTTAATCACAAAAAATAGTGTCTTTAAGCTAGAAATGAGGGTCCAAATTTTAAAGTGAATTAACCGTATCATGTGGGGTATCATAAGAAAGAGCTTAATTAGCATAAGTTAAAACAGATTTTTGAACATTTTTTTACGTACATTTTTCGATATAAGAAGAAAAATATAAAAATATATATGATTTCCCCCTTTTATCTACTAGTTTGTACGGAACCCTCGGTGGGCGAACCTGACTCGCACTTGTCCGGTTTTATTATTATTACAAAACCTCGGTTTTTTCAAAACGATCCTTGTAGTGGAGAAGGTCATCGTATCGCATGGGACGGGTACAATAGTACTCGATAAATTATCGACAAATGGCTTGTTTGACCCCTTCGACCGTTGCCTTTGGACTTACAAGCCAGTATTGGAAAAGGTTTCTATCACGTTAAGTGTCGATAATTTGAAAAGTGGAAAAGGGATAGATAGTAGATTTACATCTAGAGCATTGCAAATAGACAATGTCTTTTGTAGAGAATTTATACGGCAATAAATACGGCTCGGCTTTTAAGCTAATTGAAGCCAGTGAGCAGTTTGAAAGGTAAGATTGCCTCAAAAGGAAGCCGGGGCATATTTAGCGAGGTACGCCAAACTGGTAAAACAAATAGTCTTAATTGAGATGTTTTAACAAACGCCGGTGTTGAATCAGCGATTGTGAGAGGTATTCGAAGCCGCGAGATATTGAGAAATTAATTCCAGTAAAAGTTGACGGTGAATGTTCTCGATGCCGCTCTCGACGTTTCTGACCTTTTTCGTCCTTTTTCTGCAACGAAGTTAGTGAAATGGACGCGATACGCGATGTTTCTTCATAAAAAGTTCAATGGCCAGTCATTTTGAAGTTCGTTCTGAAAGTACGAACACTAAATATAATAATAGATGGGTTGTATTGTATAACAAGGGAGCAAAATGGTTTTCATCGCATGCCTTGTATGTATGTAGCTTCGGATATTAAAGACTAATTGAAATAAAATTGCAATAAATGAAGGTTTGACGAATAGACGAATACCTACTGAGTAACATTCAAGACTAAAGTGGTCATCATCATCTCAGCCAAAGTCCAAAAGGATTACCAAATAGACCTTGTGGAAGCAGCTTATATACACCGATTATTAGCGATATTTCATTTCTAACTATTGCCTTTTTTGGTACTCAACGAGACTCTGAAATTGCTAGAAATAATTTCTTATAGATTTTTTTTTTATTCGACGATAGGCTTGCGCTTGACCGTCAACACACCTGGTGTTAAGCGACAGTTACGGTCTACGATGGAGCGCGCTTGGCTAGAAGAAACTTATTCACTCGCGATTTGAAAACACCTAGATTATATCTATTCTAATTCTAAAAATATCTTGCTGGAAAATCTTTGAAATCTACCTTGTCCTGTAAGAATGTAAAGATTTCAATATTTTTGCGGGTTTAAAAATGACATGAAATTAAAACAGACAAGACCATCGACCTCGCTCGCTATTATTTCAATTCGTGATTACTAGATGGCGTTGGTACGAATCGATGACGACAGACACCCACATACACGAATAGCATTTTTCACTTGTTCGTTAGGTGGGATACATAAAAGACGACTACGGTCCACTAAAACACGGTCGTTATTTATGTTTAAAACACGTAAAGCGAAAACTTTATCTCCTGCATCAACATGTCAATTAAATTGCACGAAAATAAAATAAAAACTGTCCAAAATGTAACAACACTCGTTCCCATAACGAAGCTTCGTACACACCCTTTGTATACTTTATCTTTAGAGATTGCATCTCAAAGGTTATGTGTCCGCACAGGCAATCTCGGACATTATGCTAACGTATTTATGTTGAAAATGGCACTTTTTTATGAAAAATAACTGTTTTTATGTAGAAAAATATTTTTTTTAATACGTGTACATGCGTGCTTTGGTTAAATATCAAACGAAGTACTGTGTAGAGGATGAAATGCCGTTTGCTATAAAACTAATGAAATAAATAACTAATTTAATTAACTGAAAAGGAAGAAATAATAACTGTTCCATAGTACCGAAAAATTTAATCAAATCTGGGCGTCTACCTAAGTACGTACAGCGATAATTTTTTTTGATGTCAATGCCTGTCTAGGACTTAGTTGGTTTTTTTTTTTATATAGAATAGCTCTACGTTTGACCACCAGCACGCCTGATGGAAAGCGATACTGTGGCCGAAGATGGAGCACGTAGACCTAGAAAACTTAGTGACGGTTTAGGGCCTTAAAGCCTTATGTGATGATAAAAAAAATGATCCATAGAGGATGAAATGCCTTTTTCTATAAAAAAATCACCATCAGGACAGTTCAGTAATAATACTAAAAGCAATACCGAACAGATGTGTTTACTTTAAAAAATGATGGTCGCCATGTATCAGGCGCATCTGTTAATCTCGTCCGTTGAGTGTGCTCATCAAAAAGCAATTAGTAACGTCTAAAATACTCTGGTGACTGGAGCGCGAAGTGTGTCGGCGAACAACCTAAATACCTGCACTAGGTTTTACAAGTTATATTGTAGTGCATCCAGTCTCGGACGTAGAGACGTAGAGTAATTCTATTTATAATTCGTTTATTGTTATAAAAACGGAACGAAATTACGTATTTTGAAGTAGGTTGTTTCAGTTTTTTACACTACTCGCGTATTTTGAATTAGTTTGTTTCAGTTTTTACACTACATATACTTATTTGTAGTGTAAAAAACTGAAACAACCTACCTCAAAATACACAATTTCGTTTACTTGAATGATTTATTTTTAAGTTATTTCATTTTTTAAATCAAAGTACTGAACCTATGTATGAGACCACCTCTGAAGTATGACCTGTCGTATAACAAAAAAACCATCAAAATCTATTCATAATTTGCGAAGTAATCGCGTAACAAACGTACAAAAAATGAAAAAACATACAGTAGAATTGATAACCTCCTTTTTGGAAATCGGTCAATAACATAACGCTCTTTCTAGGGAAAAAAAACAATGTTTTTCACTCAGAAATCCGTAAGTTATATTTGTACGAATACGAGAACCAGAAAGTCTACAATTGTATGTTCAAAGAAATTACTTAGAAATAATCAGAAAATTTAGAAATACTACTGTACAAATGTTGCTTAGAGTGTAGACATACCAGACAAGTATAAACAAAATTTTAGTATCTGTACACTTTACTAATTCGTTACTGAATGCGTAAATTGTTTTACTATTCTTAGAAATTCTGTTTAGAACGAACATTCTTTAGTAATTGTTTGTTTCTTGTAGTAATCTACCATTATAATTAGGTATTCTACCATCATAACATAATGACATGATTAAAGGTCATGTTTCTATTGTATCTCAAAATAGACTTAATATGCCTCTGATGTACGAATCTCCAATAACGGGAGAAAACTGATTCTCACCCGTATGATAAACAAGATCCAATTTCGATTATGATATTAGTTTGGTGTGTGATTAAGGCGTGGCTTCCACAGAACTTTAGGTATTTTACGCTACCTCAGCCCGCACCTCTTGAGCGCGGTGTTTCGTGTACGTAGCACGGAAGTACGTACGACCGACGCCGCCGCGCCGCGCGCCGCGGGACGGCTGCTCGCAAGCAAAATTGTAAAATATATTACTATAAAATAGTGCACTAAACGTATCAAAAATGTATACTAGTAGAACGCAAAAAAAAATTAAGTTACATGGTACATGGTAACTTTGATATCGGCTTTAAACAACTTGGAGATCAATTTAAAAAAAAAAAGGCATATTTAAAAAAAAAATAAGCTATCGAGACCATTTTAGCAATCGTGTGGGTACTAGAAGAACCCTAGCCAACAGACCAACATTTTACATACTAAAAATTTGAGCTTGTACAAGTATTTTTTGTAAATTTTCAAAAGGCTGTTTGTTTACTTTGCTGCTTTTGCGGGTAAGCGTGCCCTTAACGCGAGTTTTTTTTTTAACTTTATTATAATTTAATAGTTATACAATTACACTTACACCTTACAATGACATGAAAAAATAGTACGATTAAAAAAATACGAATAAGAAAGCAATTACACGCGACAGCTAGCTCGCACCCCAGCACTTGACTTTAACGTTCGTCTTAAATTCTCTGTCTTCTTTCGACAAGTGTCATTACGTGTCCGCGAGAAGATGACAAAATATGTTAAGCAACGCTTAAAGTTAACTAACGTTTTTCAGTAAGGTCTTTAGTTCGGATTTTTAAACTTCCACCATTAAACAATATCGCTTTTTAACACTTATTATACAAGTTTGTTAGGTAAGAAGTAAATAAGTAAGCGAGTAATTATCTATAGCCCATTTGTACTTATCATAATATAAAGACAGTTTGCTGTTCCATAAAAAGTTTGTTGACCCTCAAAAAAACTTATGGAAACTACAACTTTTTTTTTTTAAATAACGTTTATTCTGAATATCTGAAAAGAAAAGAAAATATACCTAGTTTCCAATTCTAGTGAACGTTTAAAGTAAACACAAAATCCTTATTCATAAAGGGCATGTCAGACGAAGGTATTTAGTATTTACCCTTATTAAGGGTATTTATTATAGGTTTTATGGTACCCTCGACACTTCCCCGGCCGCGTAATGAGGTCACACCCGGTTTTATTGTGTCGACATCTCTCTCGGAGCCCTTTGCGAGCACCCTGCAGCTAGGGTTACCAGGTGCAAAATTCAAAAGTCCCGACAAATTACAAGATTTCCATATAAGTTTTGAAATTTTGTCGCATTTGTAATTCATAATTCTGTATAGTTAATTAAAAGAAAATACATTATATACGCTGAGGGTCTCTACTAAGAAGTCCTATCGTCCTGGCGTTTATGTAACCTATCGTTTACATAAACGCCAATTTCCTTCAAGTCCCTTAACTTATATTTATTTATTTCTTTATAAATGTATTTAGTCCCTTAACTGACTTTAACAGCATGCCCGGGATGAGAAGCAGTTGGTAAACATCAAAACTACATATTTTGTACAGAAAATAATGAATGAAAGAATTGTCTATTAAACTTACACAAGCATACACTTTTCTAATTATTTTGTAGAGCACTTTCTCTGTTGCAATAATCCTGCTGGGCCCCGCTAGTCATTAAGCCGTCAAAAATCTGTTGAGTTTTATTGAAAAATCTAAAAATCCTAAGGTTTCAAAATCAGCCCGCAATCTTGTCAGAAGCCTAGAAATCCTGACATCTGAGGAGAAATCTTAAGATATGGTAACCCTACCGGCAAGCAAATATATGGACCCATTATTCCAAGCCAGCTTAGAGCCTTGCATTTATATATAGAAAGCGTTGTAACGTTTTACTTAAATGAGTATGTACTTAACGTTTGAATGGGTATGTTTCGGGTGTTATTGCGGTGAACAAGGTATTGGGTTTTGATAGATATTTTCATAAATTTACTATTTTTCATTCTTACATTATCAGTGTCGTATTCCACCAGACGAGCTGGTGGTCAATCGTAGAGCTATACTGTAAAAAAATCAATGCGAAAATCTGTCGTTATGCTCTTAAATGGGTGAATTTCGGCAGACTCAATTGAGAATTAGTTCCCACTTTAGGCTAGGCCACTTCGGAAGCCTCACTTGAAATCCAGTTCCCATTCCATTCCCATTCTCGTTTGCCCTTTTTGACCATAGCGTTTTTGAATTATATCGCCTATCTTGCCATTGCCTACATTGCCATCAAAAAGTTCGAAATCACATAATGACATTACCGTCTTAATTGAAGTAAGTTTATGATACAGTTTTGTATATGATCCGCAAGTTTATTAGCTCGTATCGTCTACTGTCCTAGATTTTCTAGACACGTTTAATGATCCATCTAAGTTATAACATCACCATGTTCACTTCCATTTGCATCTACTAGTTTTTCTAGTTTTTACCTATTTATTTTAGTATGTAACTTATACAAACATTATGGACTTACATTGGCATCTTTAAGCGCATGTTTTCATCTGAGTCACATTGATGACATAAAGTTAAATAAATTGTAGATTAGAAAGTACTACTTTTGCATTAACTTCTATAGACAAAATAGCTATACATAAATTGTGATTGTCAGCATCATTAACCTCACTATGTGCACCTGTATTGTCCTTCGCATGTCTCTTTCTATCTTAAACTCATTCTTCGTCTATATTTATAGCTCTGTTCTACAAAAACAAATCCACGACTGTTTCATTCCCTGCCAAATCTCAATTTTTCTTCGCTATATAACCAATTTTATTAGCGTGTCATTCAGCGCTCATTTCCCTGGCTGAATAAAAATTGTACAGTCATCCGTTTCTGGCGTACATTGAACCACTGGGATCGATACAGTGTACCGTGTGCTCTTTAGTGGAACGTTGTACGTTATAGATCGACTTTAAGACTGGTACGAGTTGACGAAATCTATGTAGAAGAAATTGAACTTATTCGGGTTTCATATTTTAGAGATGGACGTGTATCTTGGCACATGAGCTGAGATCTTAGGATTCAGGGGTAACTAAAATCTGTGACTTTAAAATTAAACTTTAAAAAAGTCAAAGACTTACTTCAAACAACTGGTGATGTACAAAATGTAATAGGAGCTGGTTAAAAAAATACTAAGCCACATTTAATTTTTTTTTTGTGTATCGACATAAGATAGCTGCCTTTGCCCTGCAGTGAGACGGTAAAGGCTGAGAGAAAAAAATTGAAAAATCATATGGTTGGCGGGCTAGCCATTTAGCCATTATACCCTACGTCCATCATCATAATGCTTACAACCGCCTTGACAAATTCCGTTACGATTGGACCCACCGTTTCGTCACGAAAAAGTAACAAAACAGTATCTGTTTTGCATTTATAAGCTATAATTTGCCTTTTTGACTCTAAATTCTCATTCCCCCATACCCATTTTTCTATCGGACTGCAAGAAGCACGAAAAAGCGACATCGTTATATGGTTGATATTCCGAAAACACTTACGAAACGCTTTGGCTCCACTTTCATTGTACGTACTGCCAAACTGTGGAATGCGCTTCCTGGATGGGTCTTTCCGACTGGATATAATCTAGGTGTCTTCAAATCGTGAGTGAATAGGTTTCTTCTAGGCAAGCGCGCTCCATCGTAGACCGTAACTGTTGCTTAACACCAGGTGAGTTGACGGTCCAGCGCAAGCCTATTTTCGAATTAAAAAAAATCCAAGCTGTTTCCAATGTCATCGAAGTTTGATTTTCCCCATGACATTATTTCAATCTATTAAACGGACGCGTCCAAATGCCAGCTGCCACTAATTAGCTGATAACGGTGCTAATATTTCATTATGAAAATACACAAGCGACGAAATGCAAACTGTGATCTATCCACGCAATTTTCAACTTTACGACACTGAACTTACCAGGCGATTATCATTTAACAAATTTTGATCGAAACGTACAATCAAATTTTATTTCAAAAAGGCAATCAAAATTGTGCTATCCAGACATCAATATAGAAATAATTTGTTTATCGTCCGACGTTATAATGACGATAAAACTCTAATTGCAGATATAAATTTCATAATAGTTTGAAAGTCACAAATCATTCCTAATGGCCCATTGAGTCCATTGATATACGAAAATAGTTATGGTATCACATTTGTATTTAGAAATCTTTTTGAAGATGTGATTGATTTTAGTAGAATAATACGAGTGGTTCATATATAGTAAACTATAATAATGGGTTACATTCTCATTCATATTTCAAATCTTTTATAGAAGACAAAAAGTTTATGGAAGATATAAACCAAGCACATGATTCTAACATGACTTTGTTTGAATATTTGTATCAATTAGTCACCTGTCTTAAGATAGTATACAAAGTCAGCAAATATGTCAAAAGATTTTCTCCTTTCAACATAATGGCATTAGCTCGCCCTCCTTCTCCGTCCGCTTAGGTATTGTTACTGACATTGTCATTCATGAATCACCTTTTAAAATATTTTGTCTTAAGACATTGTCTAGTAATAGTAAAAAGTTGTTTTCGTCAACCCTTTAGTAGAATAACCATAATTCTTAAGTCTATAAGTAAAGTAGAAAGTATAAAGCTCGTCTAACTAATTACATTGCTAATTAATGACACGTTTTTCTTTATAAAAGTGTCAAATGTTGAGGTTTTTCGTATAAATATCTGCACACTTTCTAATCTGCGACGACGAAGCATTTGACATTCAATGACAAATGTCATTCTTGAAAAAGAAACGAGCGGGTAAAGAAAGGTCTCTTTGAAAAGTTTACAATCGTGAGGTATTTATTGAGCTTGAAAAATAAAACCTACTTACTCCTCATCCAATGTGCATAAGGAGAAAATAGAGTTACTTCAACGCTTGAGCGCCTTGTTTAATTATTATCCTTACTAATAATACAAGTAAACGAAATAACGTACTTCGAAGGCGGTTGTTTCAGTTTTTAAACTATAAAATTATCAATTTTAGATTTCAGCTACCAACGTTTCGTTGAAACAAAAAATTAAAGCACTTCCTCTCCGCGTCATCGCTTCGTCAAAACTGATCATCTTCATCCCCGCTATCGTCTTTATTCATGATAAGAAAAAATTATGTTACTCATAACTGTGCAGATTATAACACTTTGAAGCATTTTACCAAATTAAACTTCCTGCTTGAGTGTAACTCGTGGATGTCTGCCAAGATTGCAGCCAGTTAGTTGGGCCAGTTGAAGTACAAGGTGTATTTTACGGAATTTTATTATGACTAGCTTTTTTATACGTCGCCTCGTCTGACATTGACAACGTCTTGTCTAGACTGGATGTCAAGAGAGCACTTCGTCACCGGAACTATAGGGCTTACATTTGCAGATTCAAGATGCTAAACTATTACGTCTCATGATGTCATATCTATACTACGTATAGACTAGCTAAATATTGATAAGCCGATATAGACAGAAGACTATTTAAATTTTAAAATATACTTAGATATAGTAATACCTCAGACTTACGTCATAGATGGAACTGAGCGTCAACCGCGCCGGCCTCCTTGGAACACTTCAATACCATTATCATCTACCTCAAAATATGATTGTCTGGCAAGATCATCTTCTATAAACTCCTTCACTTCTTCAATGAGATCTACTGTTTCTTCAGTCACAACGTTCAAATTATTATTACAATAAGTAGGTACAACGAAAAACTGCAGCTCTAACTCCCAATATGGGTGTAATTAAACACCAGTATCTTGGGCGTTAGTCTTCGTGTAGTATGATGTTATTAACAGTTATGCTGATATATAGTTTTACTAATATCATTTCTATCAAGGTTTTATTGCAACTGGTCGTGTTTTTTCTTCATAATTTTGGAAGTACGAGTTTACTTCATTTGTAGTAACAAAAATCTCTGTTATCCATGAAGCAGCCGAGCTGCTAGAGGTTCCTGTCACATCTAAAGTTTTGTCATCACCACCAACAACACCATTCGTATTCCATATATGAACATTAAGGGGAATACGTAAATTCTCACAATGCAAAGTAGATAATTCTTCACAAATAAGCCACGAGGTCTGTAGGTCAGCTGTCATTTTAAATCCTGATCCATGGGCGATTAACTGGAGGACAAAAACCTGTTCACAAACAAACCCCCTACCTCTCATCTGCGTATGAATAAATGGAGGTTTAATCAAAGGGAGCAATTAAAGGGCAGCATACCCGGCGAATACATTACCCTTATAGGTATACAGGATCCTGATGTACCCTGCTTGGTATACCGACGACCTTTGCTAAGGGACGTATGTAATTAGCCAACCAAGGAGGTGATTTATCCGTGGGATTGTATGAGAAAGTTAAATTGACTGGTAAGGCTGTTGACCTGACATTTGAAAACCTGACGGTAGATACATATGCAAATACGTTTAGTATTGCTGTGTGATTGAACTGTTAAGTGTCTATTAGTAGATATAGTACTGTAAATTGTTGGTATTTCGTTTTTAATTCTGGCTAATTTTCATTGCTTGTTCAAAATGTTACGGTTTTTCTGGCGTATATATATATATATATATCTGCTTTCAGTGAAGCCTTTTTGACTACAGAACATTCTGTAGTCATTAGTAGATATAGTACTGTAAATTGTTGGTATTTCGTTTTTAATTCTGGCTAATTTTCATTGCTTGTTCAAAATGTTACGGTTTTTCTGGCGTATATATATATATATATATATCTGCTTTCAGTGAAGCCTTTTTGACTACAGAACATTCTGTAGTCAAAACAACTGCACTGATTATTGATTCGCTCTCTCTCTCTCTCAAGTGCCACAGGCTTCAAGAACCTATTTGGTTTAATCGACTTCAAAAGAACCCTTTCTCATTTATACGATGTCTTCGCAACTTGTGAACCGGCTGATTAGATGATAGATTTTTGAAATAGTTTCATAAAAAATTGCAATAATAAAGATCGCTTTTAGCGATAAGTGTGATACACTAGTGTTAATTTATTTCCTTTTGTACCTTCTTTGTTAATTTTAAGGTGTGTCAATAAAGAGTTTTAACTATCTATCAATAAAAAAATCAGTAGCATTGATTCAGTAGTTCTGAAACAGTCGCCAATAGGTTTGTAGTTTTTTTTTTAAATTACTGTATTTTATATTGAATACTTTTATTAATTACACAATTTAGAGAAAATTTGTAGGGAAGTCTCATTTATCTTTTTCCTAATTAGCGGAAAAAAGTTTGATGATTCAGTAAAAGAAAGCCCTTAAATATCATTGTGTGCATTGAATTAGGGAAAATCTTCTCCCTCCGGCTGCTTCGAGCTCCAGAAAAGGATTAGGATTTGAATAATTACGAGTAGGAACGGGTCTCCAAAATGCCATCGTCCGAATCCGTAGCGAAACTGAAATTAATTTGCCAACTTTGTACCTCGCATATCGATGCAAATTACTAGTATAGACAGATTTTATATTACCACAGAAGACATTAATATTACTAACCAGGAGTTAAATATCACTATTATTGAATCGAAACTATAGTTTCCCACCAGCGTAGTGTTCTTCATCATCTACATCATCGTTGTACCTATCAGGGAGCAGTTTATAGTGGACATGAGTTTTATTTTATGTTTTTGTAATGTTTGAGAGCTACGATGCTACAGATATATATATACACATGTCAAACTTGTAATTGTAACACCCCTCATTTTGGGTCGAGGGCTAAAAATAAAATATACAAACATACATACTTTCACCTGATACCTGCTCGAGAATTCAGGTAAATGTTGTAGCAGACGAATTGTTTTTGCAGAATGCCGTCACCAGTCTAAAAATATTCGAACCTTGTACCACAATTGGTATGAACACTGGATGAAATATAATCCGCACAATGTGTTTAATACAGTGTCATGTACCCGTTTCGTCATTATAATGCTTCATACTCGTATTACCTATTTGTAGGTCAATAAGATGGAACTTTTTTTTCATTTTTATTGTAAATCTAACATTCACATTCATTAATATTACTAAAATAACTTGAAACCTTTGATTAAGTATTAATACGTATATATTTTTATCTTTGCTAAAACAGCCTTTACTTGACCTTCAAACCTGCCATGTTTACCTTTGTTTGACCTACCTTAGACATTCTCCAAAGTCTTGGTCAAAGACCAACAATGACATGTGGAATGTGTTACCAACATAATTTATAAATTGTAAACGAATACTTATCAAAACAACAGAAAATCTCTTGAAATCTTGCACTTTGCAATGAAATAATGTGATAAATGTAAGGAAAACATGGAATCTGCAGTTTTTATCCTTAACTAAGATACAAGTCCGAAGCGGTTTGCAGTCTATCTCGAAATAGAAACTGCGACTGCAGCTAGAAATGTGGTCGACTGTAGCTACAGGTCGCACTCTCGGCTGTGATCTGCGGCTCGTCTCGTACTTGTACAATACCAAAATTGTACTTTTCATTCCCACGCTTAGAACGTAGAGAAAAAAAAATGTAGAAACGGTATATTGGTGATACTATTACTTAGTACGAATATATTATGTGATATGCTTTTCTAGTTCCAAATTAGGCCATGACCAACTACCCTAACTAGCCCCTAAAACATCCCCCTCCTAAATAATTAAGATCCAAAACTCGGCAAGTCCAAACCGCGCAAACAAACGGGCCCGGCTTAAAACAACTAAGTACGTTAAGTTAGCCGTTTTTCCTTAACTCGAGCCGGGCTTATAACTCGGTAACTTAGAATAGGGTTGTCAACACCACTACAGAAAATAAAAGGTTTAGATGCGCTGTAAATGTTTTTTTTTTATTTACCCAAGTTTATACCATTTTTTAAAGACTGGACTCAAGGATTACGTCGGCGTCGTTCGGCCAATTATAAATAACGAAAAACAGTTCTATACAACTTTTCTACGATACAGTTTTACGATACTACGTAAATCATAATAGTAAACGCATAAAAACTGCAATTTCCATTTACGCTGTTACAATTTTCATTCGTTTTTACTATCGCATCGACCCGCTTACTCAATACTAAAAACGATTGATATTGTATGTGATTACGTCGCGATGGAAATTAGGAGGCGAAATTCAAACAAGTAGTTGTAATAAAAGGAAAAACAAAATAGTCGGCTGCTAAATGTCGGAGTACAATACCTATAATAGTATAATAGGCTACAAGAGGTAATATAAAATCACACAAACGTAACCTACTAATAAATAAATATTCTCGAATAAATATTCCCGAAAAATATTAACTTCCTTCTTATGCAGCTGGATACAAATTGAGACGAAAGCACAGTATTCTTAATATTATAGGTACAGAAAACTATCTCAGTAGACTCATTTAAATAAATAGCGACTCCTAACACAACGCATAAGCACATGTTAATTTGTACAAGCCAAGCGCTAAAATGTATCTGTTATCTCTTCTGACGCGCGGTGAAGTACTGGAGTGTCCAGTCGAACAAAGAGAGAGCCAGGTGTAACGCATGCTACGAGTTTATACATAGCGTTGTACTCAAACTGCAGAGTGCGTATAACCTAGAAAAAGGGTTATAAAAGGAAACTGTTCAACAGTGTAGTTGGCAACCCTAAACCTGTGTGAACCAGTTGGGATGTACAGGGCAAGGCGACTCAAATCGCATTAGCCGGTGATCGAGGGTCGATCGGAGGCTCGACTATTTTTTGCTCCACTTGCATGAGGGTCGGAGCCCTGCAGCTGTTTATTAATAGATCTCGTGTTAGACGCGTTTTTTCAATTAGCTTTTCACCCGATTGCATGATGTGGTTGTTTGTTTGACATGTGTGTTTGTTATTGTAACAGAGAGTACACAATGCAGTAATGTGTGTATATATAGCTTAAATTATTTGACGAATTTGTACCTGTAATTTGAACTTTGATAGATTTAATTTATTTTTTATTTAATTTATCCGTGATATCATTAAATTTGTGTTGGGTGTCGTGAAATATGTTTTAATAAGGGCGCTTGCGTCTTGTACCATTTTGTAAACAGGTTATTTAAAGCATTTTGTATATAGAATTGTAGAGACAGACCCATATACATACTTACAGGATTTATGAAAATAATATTTCAATAAATAGTTTATTTGGATGTGTGTGCCTAAATTGATACGGTTTTGGTATTACAAATCTATTTCCGTTTTTTCCTAACCATTGTTTGGTTTTGTTGGTAACTGTATTCAATGTTTTATATCATTGTGTATTAATAGATATCCTATTAACTAAGGTTCAAACTCTAACGTTAGTTAACTTTAACCGTCGTCTTAAATTCTCTGTCTTCTTTCCGCAAGTGTCATTACGTGTCAGCGAGAAGTTGGCAAAATATGTTAAGCAATGCTTAAAGTTAAGTAACGTTCTCTCGTTTCTCTCTCACTTAGTTGCATATTGTAGCTACATCTGGCTTCATCGGATACATGTCTGAACGTCTGAACCATATTGATGCTCTATTGAAAATGTCATTCCCGGTCACCTGTTCGACTTTAATCTGTTGTTCCAATGTTTTTACTGTAACAAAATTGGACACATCACTTCAAACAGCTAATCCAATACATCAATTCAATCGTAATCGACAATGAGTAGGGCCGAGTCGTGACGTCATCGCGTATGCTTTGTAGGTAGGTGGCCGCTCTCACCGCCTACCCTCATACACGTCTGCATTCGACAGCTACGTTCGAATGGTGCTCAGTCACGTCGGCAGCGCGACCCTTTGTTTTACACTGATGGCATTCCATTGTTACCAACTCTCAATCAATCAAAGCCGCTCGCCGTCCCATAATGGTGATTTTTAAGATCTGGGAAATGACGGGAGTCTTTTTTACCCGACTACACAAATAGGGCAAAAAGGTTTTTCGGGTGTGTGTTTGTTTCTATATAAGGTACCTCCTGCCTGAACCAGCCTGAACGACTTGATCGTTTTTGATATGCGAGATGTCATAAGATTCGTGTCCATTTCCGAGAGAAATTTTTTGTAACATTAAAATCATAACTCTCCTTCTTACGCCATCGGGTGAAAATGAAGTTCTCAATTCGAATATTATTATGTATAAAGAAAAAAAAACGCTGACTGAAATCGGTACCTTTTCAGTATTTTTAACCAGCTTCAGTACTTTATTCGGGCGCTTGCCGATTGAAGTGACGAATATTATTTCTGAATTTGACTACTTTTTGTGATTAACCGTGATGATAAATGGCCCAGTACGTGTCGTGTCACGCGCAATGTAGGGTTCCGTAGTAGAGTCTGCTCAGCTAAAGAACTAATGTGGCATTGAGGGCACTGCGGTCATTGTTTCATTATTTTGTTAGGTCGAGACCATAAAATATCAAAGTATGTAGTTCAAGACGTTGGTTCCTCTAGTTTGCCATATAGAACTATAAGTAAACAGGCTCTAGTGAACTGTATATTACAAATATACACATTGTTGTAAAAGAAGTTTCCATGAAGCGCTCAATTAAAACAGGCTGTTCATTGAATGAAATTAGTCACTCGGCAACAAAAGCCATATTTATGTATACCTCATATATCGCGCTTTTAACAAACCCAAGCTTATTACAATGTAAATACACCTTAAATACATCCAATGAAGCCGTTAAACAATTTCCAACTGTACCACAATGTAGCAACGTGCAGTTTACTTTGAAACGTAAGCGATAAAAAGTGTTATTTAAGTTGCGTGCAGGCTGCATGCCAGCATTTTGCACACACCTAATCCATTCTCATTTGTGAATTAGTGCTCCCGACTGTACTATTAAATTAAAAAAGTAAATGAACTCTATGTGTGCCCGAACTGGGAATTTGCGATTTTATTTTTTAGAAACTATCTATCTATATTCAGAATCGGTTCTGAAACGATATCCCCATCTCTATAATTTTGATATAGAATGACAAAGATGGAGATATAGTTTCCGAGCCAATTCCGATAATTCGTGAATAGGGGTACTGATCTTTATTTATCGAAAAGTTCTCGAGTGGAGACTACACGCAGCATAGGAAGTCAATTTACAAAATGGACTGATGACCATGAGGTCATCAGTCCATTTTGTGCGTCTGCATGTAAGCAGCATCCATCATTTTGGAAATCCATGGAGGTCTGTCTCTAACAATGGACTTCTTGTGGATAAGATGATGATGATGATGATCTATTACCGATATTTCACCAAATTCTGGTTTATAGTTGAGTAAGTAATTATTTTTTCTTGATTTCCCGCCTTTTACGCCCTTTTCGTTTCTTCAAAAGTTATTTCGTAGGATCATTTTGAAGGATTGAGTATTGATCGTTTCTTTAAAATAATGATCTTACCGCCTGGAAATGGCTCCGCAGTAAATTTGCTTTTTACCCCTTTAATTCCCCATTCAAAACTTTGACAAGATGTTTCTTAGAACTGAATACTCATCATGCTCATTACCAAGCAATGACAACCAAAGAGCATTGGCGAACTTTGTCCAATCAACCGATCAAAGCGGTTATTGGAAGCACGAGTGACGAATGATCATGGTCATGAAGACCACGTCCAGTCTCACACAAGTTAGCAGATCAGGCAGAGTTCAGTAATGGAGGCGCTTGGCTCGGTCAATTAAAAACTAAATTTTTGAGGTTCGCATTAGCTCAATACTTATAAGATTGTATTTAATTGATGGCTGGGGCTAATTGTTCGGTTTAATCACCATTACAAATACTACTACGATAAAAGTTCTACATGGAAGTTGAAATTCTAGGCCGGCTTTAATTACCAACCAAGGAATGCCGTTAAAACAAGAGTTCGCTTCGCTCTTGTCGGCTACAAAAAGCGAAAAGTGTTTTCCTACACTTACCGTTGGTTTTTCTACGGTTACCGTGGGTAGGTATAATATTTATATAGATATTTTTATTTGCGATAGAGCGTAGGACGTCCAGCTGCAAGATAGGTCGACGAGATAGAAACAATCGCGGGTTGTTGGCATAGGACCGTGGGAAATGACTAAGGGCCTATACCCAGCGGTGGGATAGAGAAGCCTGTGGATGATGATGCTATTGATACAATGATAGCATAAATTATACGCCTGTCCAAAACGTAGGATATGTATTTCGGGTGTATATATATTTCTATATATTGTCTACTGTTCTCTATGAAAATAATGATCATACGAGTATATGCGCGAATTAACGTATATATGAACATTTTTTTATTATTTTTTTTATCAGCCCTGTTTGTACTAACTGTCCCACTGCTGGGAACGGGCCATCTTCTCATTGTGAGAAGAGAACATTTTTACCTACTTGTTATTCTTTCATGATAGATAGAATCAGATGATATTTTTATTATTGGGTTCTTATGAGGTCTTGTTTCCTTGGGAACGTTAACTTTGTACATTCTAAATAGCGACATATATATTTATTTGTTGCCGATCTCTTTACCTTTCTCAAGCTATGTAGTAATATATGAAAGCTAAAGTACAGACCTAAAGTGTGTGCTCCTAACATCTTTCATCTCACGACTCACTTCGCTTCTCAGTTACGAAACAATTTTTAATATGTAATATATTGTTATAAGGAAGATTTTTGTTTGTTATTCACTACTTTTGTAATGTTTTCCGCAAAATAGCGTTCACTGACACATTAACAACAATAAATGACCCCATCGCTTTAAATGACATCATTCTATTAATATATCTTCCATGCTAGACTGGGAGAAAAAGAAAACATAGAACCAGCTGCTTCTGTCCCGGACATAAAACTCTTGAGAGAAATAGGCGATGTGCTGACCCCCTGACACTAGCAAGCTAACATTACATCTTACCCTTTAACTACTATCTCTAACCTAAAACTACGGTCAAATGTGGCGTCAAAGAGCTTCATGGTCTTTGTAACTCTGCCTACCCCGTAAAGGAAAACAGGCGTGATTTTATGCATGCAATGTATGTATTCTATGAATATTATAAATCTAATAAGTAATATTTAATTCCAACAAAAGACTTAGACGCGTTCTTATCATTTGCTTAGAATTAAAGTTAGTTTTTTTTTTTTTTATAAAAACAAATATGTTTGTGTTCTCGTGACAAGCTTTTATTTATATCAATATAAATATTATAATTTAATGAAATGGTGGGTTTGATTGCATTCAAAATTTATTTTCTTCCTTTTAGAGCATTTAAATAAAAGCTTGTTTCAAAAAAAAAATTAAAAATTTACTAGACTACAAAAAGTTTTACCAGTTATTTTGTTATAAAAACCATAGATTTTGATAAAATTACCACCTCTGAAGTATGATCTACTAAATACAAAAAGAATCATCGCAATCAATGCACAATTGGCTGAGTGATCGGTAAACAAACATAAAAAAAACATACAGACAGATCGAATTGATAACCTCCTTCTTTTTGAAAGTCGGTTAAAAATAAATTGGATGTCTTTAAATGGCGGGTAAATCTGTGTTATTAGACAAGTGCACAGTAATATCGGGTACCGCAACCGTTTAACCACAAGATTAATAATAAAAGAAGGAAACGTAAAAGGACGAGATACAAGTCAATCATCATCGTTACCTTTGTCATCATCTTCATAACCATTTCAGCAATCACAAGTTGACATCATCATAAACAGTCATCACAATTGGTTGACGTAGCGTCTCAAGCAGTCGGAAGCTACAGCAGATTCTGTCTACGTCATCAGTGACTTGGTCGCTAAATACATACTCTCTAAATGATCGCATCGCTGTCAAGAAATGAATCATCTACGAGAATACTTGTTATACTGGACTTGATTTGTAGGCCAGACGTGATAATTCAAATCCGAAATAACATCTGTAATTCTATTAACTCCTGTAATTCTATTAAACCCTGTGAGCAGGTAGACCTCGCGCCTTCTAGCAACCGTATACAGATACACAAAATACGAGTATATCCGATTGTTATTCGCGCTCGAATATTCGTCCAATTGGTAGACACCAACCCACATTAACATACACGATTTTGTTTTTCACTTTTCATTCAATATGCTAATGAATACAATGTTCGCTTCCTTCGTTCAAATTTCTTATAGATAGGTACTACGTTTTTTTTTTTTTTTTTAAATCTCTTTGGAAATACGCAATTCGTTTTCATTGATGACATATTTTTCCAGTTATTTTGTTGTAAAAACTAAAATACTAAATCGATTTTGATAAAATTTCTATGGGATCATCTGGGAAGCCTATACCCTTTCAAACAAAATAAGAATTTTTCTAATCTCTTTAGGGCCCTTATTCCGTATGACCATCGGCCGTATAAAATGAATTTGACGTTGTGCGTCTACAATGAAAATTATACTTTGGCTTTCTTAAACTTAAAGGGGCTAATTTTCATTGTCAATGCACGCACTTCACGTACGTGAACGCGGCCGATGGTCATACGGAATAAGGGCCCAGGTGTCTTCGAATAATCGGGCAACATACATATAAAGATTCCAACGAATTGAGAACCTCCTCCTTTTTGGAAGTTGATTAAAAAGTAGTCTATAATATTAAAGTCAAAATGCTTCAAGCAGCGCCATCTATTATTTAGATTACCTCAGCAAAAAATCTCCTTTGCCTTCTTTGCTCGTGGATTTAGGCTTTATATAAAATAATAATCTGGGTGTCCAGTGTGAACGATGGCTATAGTTTGGGGGTCATTGCCAACGTTCCAATGACCCTTGGTGGCGACTGAGTTTTTTTTTACTATCACCAATTGTAGCAAACATGGTGGTTGCATGCTTTATATATATAAATATATATCCTCTATATATATATATATAATGCATGCAGGCTATAACATCGGTCAAGTTAGCGGTGAAATAAAAGCTTCAATACCTTTTTCTAAGAAAAATAAATATTTATTATGACGGTGTTGTCAATAACAACTTAAGTGTATGCCTGGACGCGGTCAATCAGACGTAATCACAAGGCGGCGCAGGTCCTCCGCTGTGACTTGAATGCCGTGATGACGTCGAGCATGATGGTGATGTCACTCGATGAATAATTACCCATTGCGCTACAAGCCGAATATAGAGATGAGCCAACAACTATCGTTAAGGATATTCACAACGCTAGGCTGGTTTTCCGAATGGCTCCATGCCTACGGACAAATATACTGACTGATCTGTGTTTATACATGGCATTTAAAAATAGTCATCGCGTCCTTGAATATGCGAGTCGTTTGTGACATTCGTAGCAGCCTTTTGAATGTACGACACGTTAAATAAGTTCAAGAGACACGAGCTAGTGAAGGCTCGAATTGGTATTCTAATATTTAGTTGTCTATATATACAAGCTTGCTCAATCCTAACATACAAGTACAAGTTTGGATAACTCAAAAACTCCCGACAAAAAACGGCTCATCTGATTTTGATAATTAAGAAAACTGGATAAAATTATCTTTCAAACAAAAAAAAGATCAAAATAGATCCATTCGTTTGAGAGCTACGATACCACAGACAGACACACAAATATACAGATACTATTGATATAGATATTGGCCTTAAACTTAAAAAAGTAGTATCTGCAGGAAACATTCCGGAAGTTTTAGTGCGAAATTTAAGAAAGCCCAATTGTTAGTAAGTATGAAGTTTAAAAATGTGCGACAATGACAAATACACTGTTAGTCGAGATTACTTTTATGTTAGCAGTAAAAATAAATCGAGCTGGAGTCACTATTGCCTAATGGTGGTGATATAACGTGCCTATTTACTGTCATTATAGAATAGAGGATAGAGAGTATATAGATTTAATTTCAACACGTATAAGGGTTCCGTTTTTTTCTCTTGAGGTACGGAACTCTAAAAATCGCGGTTAACAGTATGAGAAGGAGTTAGTATTGTCTAAATTATCAGATAGTTATGCTGTTACTCATATGCTATTATTGTTAGTGAGATAATATTCACTCGTTAGTCGTTTCTAATTATGTGCTTAGCAAGATTGATGGGTACCCTCTTTTATAATAACATTTACACCACATCGTATCTAAATGTAGAATGAATTTAACATTATATCGTAAACAAACAAATTGTCAAAGAAAACAAGAACGTTATCTGTAATTAACATGCTAATATAACAATGCGCTGACAAACAATATCTTTTCCCTTTCTCGAATTTATGTAACTAATTAAGTTTAGGACTTAGGCTACTTTTCATCATCATCAACAACATCATCGTTGTTTTTATAGAAATTAGTCAATCGGATGACGGATTGATACCGTCGCGCCGGGCACAGTTAGTTTGGCTTTGATTTCTATTATACAAGGCCATGTTCTAAAATGGAGCACATTTAGAATGTACCTAATAATATTTTAGTTACGCTGATTTAAAGTAGATTCTGCTTTCACTACGTACATGTAAATTTACACTTGAATATGTTTGTGTACGCAAATTAAACTATGCAACATATTTCGTATTGGATACGAATTGGATATACGTCGTCGCTTTTTGTTAAAACTCATAAAAAACTTAAAAATTTTTGGCGCTGGCTCCGCTCGCACTTTATTAACTAAACACTCAAAAACTTATAAAAGCCCCTCAATTTTTGCGTGTATATATACTTGTTGTTCTATAATTCAATAAATCAAATTTATTGCTTTACAATAATGTACATTTTTATCTTACCAATTTATCAATTACTGCCTCATCTTCCAATGTTATCTGCCATCGAGAAATAATTTCGTAAGAATACCTGTATTTTACAAAGAATGCCTTCTTTGTAAAATGCAGGTGCTTCTCCTCCAAATTTCACATTTTTCGTACCATATGTTTAGGTTCTATGTTGTCTATCAGTCAGTCACTCAGGACAAAGCCTTGTATATAGATTAGTTAGTATATAATTATAATATATACGTAGAAGACCAGCCACAAGGTGGACAGAAGATATCATACAAGTGGCAGGAAGACGCTGGATGCAGGCCGCTTCCAACCGTTCTTTTTGGAAACCCATGGGGGAGGCCTATGTCCAGCAGTGGACTTCTTAATGATGATGTTGATGAATTATAATATGTTTGTATTTCATTGATTATCATTAACTATACAATTAGTTACGTCTTCATATCTATACTCCTCAAAAATCGCACTCTTATACTACCAGGTAATTAAGTATTAGGTATGTATTCAGGTGTATAACTGCATATACTTGTATGATATGATGTTACATCATAAAGTATGGTTTGAAAGACGTACATATGTACATCTGTTTTTATAGTGAAACTTAAATACAATTATATGCAAATAAATGATCACAGAATTCTCGTGGAATGACTGTTGTAGACCATTCCGGGAATATAATAATGTAATGGAAATAAATATTATGTTAAGTACGCCGTATCCCTTATTTGGATTTTATGTGATTTTGATTGGCTTGGTTTTGAACATGAACTTTAATCATGAATGACTCTTTCAGAAATTATTATTTCATCGTCATAATAAGTTTCGTATAGACCAAATTGAAACTATCTGCAAACAAACTGTGCACAGATCAGTCATCTGTGACTAATGTTTACTAATTTCCTTTTATCTTCTCGTCCTCGGCCATGTGTTTTAGAATTGTCTACATTATCAATGGAAATAGAATTGAATTGATCTTCGTTCAGCACTTGACATGCAAATGTATGTACGTGTACATATTTTGTATATTTCTCTTGATCCGCTGCCGATATCATAAGCTGTACTAATAAAACAAAGGTCAGCGTATACTATTACTGTTATCGTTTATGCATCTTGGCAAACGGTAACGCGATAAGCACTCAAACGTGTATATCCAGAACCATTACTGGGAATAAAAGACTTGTCCCTATCCGACTTAACAAATAAACCAGTAATTTATGTCTCGCAAAGGACGGCGCCCGCCGGCTTTGTTGCGGCCTCGTTTTTCGCCTCCGAATCAATTTCCACAATGACGTCACCTACTTCCCCCGCCATTTCCACACCCCTCCCGACGTCTCCCGCTCCTAGAAACAGGAATAGGAAGGCTACTTCCGCTCCTTACGCAGTACTGTCTTTCCATTACGCCTCTTCTTACATAAACATAAATGTTGATATTTTTTTTTCTCTCTTCAGAGAAAGCCTTATGTTTATTCGGGATGTACATATTGTACATTCTTCATTTATCTAATCGAGTTTTTACGATCTGACGCTCAAGGTTGACAGTTCGGGCCATGATTAACTTGGCTTAATACATAAATTAGCTTATCGTGGGTGGATTCAAGAGGTATGCGTCCGCAAAAATATTTGAAAGGAGATTTTTCATGCGAGACTCCGAAGTTTCACCAAATGATGATGGAACGTTCGGCATGGAACACGCACACATCCGTTAAGCAATGGGAGAACAGAAGGAAGCGTGAAGAGTAAATGTAAACTGTGTACACGGAACTCAACCCTATAACTATAACCCGTGAGCAACAGAAACAAACCAGGTACAACACGTTTATGATTGAATGCTCCCAGGTATTTTCGTATACATTATTAATACATAGATTAAAATAAACTTTGCCTAACGAAAGACGGACGCCCGGCTCTCGCACTGTAACGCCTTAAACAAATAACTAAAATGCTACCAACACGCGTTACACAAGCCCGTTATTAAGGTGCTACATCATTTTATATACAGCTGCAGCAGGTTAATGTGGTCTGTGCGGTAAACTGTACGAAACAATCGGGCTATTTTTATACTGTTTATACGCAAGAGTACATTTCAGCCGAGATTATAAAGGAAGGTGCGTTGCGGCCGCTCCATTCGACATTATCCCCATTATCAAATATAAACTGCTTTCTTCGTATGTGTTTACTTATATTTAAATTAAAAGATTATTATCAACAATCGTGAACAATCGTTCACGTATATCTCCAGCGCGAAATTAGTCATTAGGTATTTCTGCCACAGGGTTCCCAAGATACCGGCTTAGCCGAGTTTAGAACCCACTGCAAAATTATTGTGTAATATCATTACGAGGAAATAAACTTTACTTTACTTTACGTTATCACGAAAAAAATCCGCGGTGTCAGTAAACTGATCGAAGTGTTTACATCCAATTTGGCAAACGACAATAATTTTAACATCAGTTGCATAACGACATGATGTCATTCATCCAAGGTAATAGCCTTGAATTCATTATCTTCTGTCATTCCACAACGTTTAATAGGAATATCAAACGAGCTCTATGCTTTTATTGTCCTGGGACACGTCATTGTTAGGAAGAAGCTGTAGAGGATGAGACCCGCGCTGATGGATTGAAGCCGATTTACAACTATGGGGTTAATATAAACATTTTTCATTAGTAAATCTCATTAGTCACATGATTTCTGATGTTCCCAGACACATAGAAACGAATTCCGAGACATGTTTTGCGACGATCAGAAATAGAACGCAGCGGGTACTATGCGTGCTCCCTGCGGGACGCCTGCCGCGAGTTCGCGTCCCGCTCTATCTTACAACCTGGACGTATAGTTTTCCTGTTCGCGCGCACTCGGTTCATTGTTTCGGAGTGTAGTTTCACTGGCCGGCAGACTGAAATAGGTTGGAAGCTTCGAAACAGACGGTTCACGGTATCGAAAGCCGCCGCGAGGTCACTGCCGAAGGATCCCGCCACGATCGCGTTGACTGATTTCTTTATAAACTTCACATTTCTAATGCGTCATGAACACAATAGCAAATTACTCACTATCATTACTAACGCAAAACGTGTATTTATATAAGCGAATTAATCCGGCCGCAATGCCGGTCTCACTGCTAATTATAGTGGTACAAATCGAGAATAGAGCAATATTCACACATTGTTATATACCGCTGCAGTAGGTAAGCAATCGGGGGATTGTTTCCATAACTGTTACTCGTATTACGTAACAAATTGTATTACATTCGAGTACGTTGCTCGCGTTAGCTAAGGAACAAGACGTAATAATGGGTGTCATTTGCTTGCGGCCTCAGTTTTCCTCGCTGCCGTAATTGCCATTCCTTTTGTAATCCTGGGGGTAATCTCATTGGCTGTCGACAAATGGCGGTGTTTAACGCTCCCAATAAGCTTTAGGGCCGTTGCTTTGCCGTCACGATCTCAATCACAGATTTACTCAGTGCTTTAAGCCACTGTTGCTGCCATTATTTCTATGGAAAATTCCGTATTATCCGTAATGTTATTGTTAAAGACTTAGTCGTAAGAATAATGTATTATTTTATCTTTTTCTTCCCGTAACCTCTCTAGACACGTAAGATTTCTCACGTCTCCCAAGAGTAGGTTAGATAACACTGCCAACTAACCCGAGTACATTTACTCGCAGAGGTCGCTAGTGGCCGCTTCGCGTGCTTTCCTCCCTAATTTTTGTTAACAAGTTCATCCAAACAGCATTTTTAGAAAATAGCTCGCCGGCATTATTGCCCACATTAACATTTCTACACGATTTTTCATAACTTGATCTAGCGTAAAGCTTTATGGGCTCGTGATATATTCAATTGTATATTATAGCAATTACCCTTGATGTTCTGTGGCCGTTGCCCTGTCAGATTATTTTGGCTTACTTCATCTGCTTTATTTACTTTATGAAAGTTATACGATTCGATATTGAGTTGTACTTACATACATATATGCAATTGTATAAGATTGGATTTATTACATGAGTACTAGTCGCTTCATTGTATATCATTATAGGAATAAAACGTATGAAACGGAGATACGAGCGCAACAATTGTGATTTGTTTCTGCACCGACTTTCTATTCACCGGTCACAAACCTATGACTTTCTGTAATGTCATTCAACCATAAAAATATTTAAATCTTTAAGTGCATTAGTCACGTACTCTTTATTCTTCTATGTTAGCTGGTTGTACGATTGACCTTAGCATGTATCATGCCCACCACGCCCTTTACTCCTGCCCTTTTAGTCCTTTATACTGTTAAGACATTTCATGCAAATACATGAACATCAACATGAAGCAACGTTGCCAAACTTTACATGCCTACATACATTTACATACAAGTATTACGTATGTTGATAACACCGACCGCCCTTTGGCAGACGTCGATGCCAGTAATTCATGACCATTTTTTGTAGAACTCCGATAGTTCATTGGCTTTTGCCTGCGGCATCTATTTTGTTACCGTAGCGAGGGATGAGGAAGCTCCCACGTTTCTGGTGGCTATAGATAGCTCTAGGGTTGGCAGATTAGCATTTAGTTCCGGGATACACCTTGGGATTTAGGGATTACCCGCTGTGGTAGTTATATAGAGGTCACTCATTTACCGTTGTGTGTTTTACGATGGGGTGTGTGTGTAACTAAATTTACGTCGGTTCTAAATGCAGAGTGCGACAGTTTTAATCAACGAAGAATGAAACCGTGCGTGGGGTACGGGCGGGCTTGTCATTCACAGGTGCGGTGCGGTGGTTCGTCGGAATCTCTTCCGAGGCAGCCCTAGTTGGCACGCGATGCCTCGGCTTCGATCGTTTTGTTGCTCCGCGCTTCTGTTGCTATCGCTAACTATACCCTGTGTACAGACACGCAGACAAATGTTTTTGTACAGCGGCATGTAGCGAACATGTGGTAACTGATCTTGTCTGCGCATACATCATCTCCGCCAAAACTTGCCAAAAGTTGTACCTTTAATTACACGTCTTTGATTCTGACACGGGAGTACGTGGGCGTTCGCTCACTTTCGTAATAGATATACGATCTAATGCCAATGTTCTAATATCTATGAACATCGTATCGGTCACGTAATAATCGTGCGTTGTTTACGGACTCTCTTCTTTATTTATGTCCTTTGTAATTCGGCTCTGTTTATCGCTTCGTTTATTTTTAACATAGCTACAATGTTCTCATTAAAATTCAGTAATAAAAACCCCGTGTCTCATCCAATTTGTCAGCATTTTGTTGCTCGCCATGAATGCTTAACACTCGTTTTACTACATGTGATCATTGTTGTGACCTGGTTAATTAGGTCGAGGCAGGTGCCTCGCCGCCGCCGCCGCCCTCTATGATTGCCGCTTACCCACGGATAGGTATGGGGAAAGGTCGGCAGTATTTTAAACGGAATACTCTATATCGCGTAGAGGCTGCACCTAAGCTCGTTATAATAAAGTTTACATTCAAGCACAAACTGCCAGTTGGGCCAGCGAAATGCCACCGCCCACAACAAACTCATATCTTTATGAGCTTTGTAGTGGTAAGGTTTTGTGGTCTGGATATATTTTACAGATTTAAAACGACAGCAAGGAAACAGACACCGTTTAGTTGAAAGGCAAACACAACAATATCATCAAAGCATGGATCGACAATTGTCATTTTAATTTAGGTTTGCTAAACGAAGATGAACTAGATTGAAATGAAAATTATGTCATCATCAATTTCAGCCACAAGAAGTTCACTACTGGACATAGGCCTCCCGGACCATGTATGTATTTCTAAAAAAAACCCGGTAGGAAAACCAACCACGGCAGGAAGACGCTGGATGCAAGCCGCTTCCAACCGGTGTTTTCGGAAAATTATGTAATTGTCATAAATAGTAAAATGGAAATAAATATGTATTGGAAATCAATCCGAACCAGTTTCCTCGTCCAATGTTTCATCTATTATATGTATGGATGGTGTAAATACTCATAGAAATTCCAATACTCAAATAAACAACGGGACTGGCTTCGCCATGTGCGATTTAAAAATAAATACTGCGGCTATTACCCGATAGAATTTCTCTACCGTCTGGTGACGTTTGCTCCCACGTCATCATAGTCACTGTGACGGTAGTTTTTTCCTATTTCCTCTGAAATTTTCTGTGGTGTATTTATGTCATGACGTTTATTGACTACACAACTAATATAAATATCAACTGCATCCGTCATCTACGACTGCTAACAAGACCTAATTTACATTGTTGTGGTCAGACAGTACATCTAAATTTAGTATTATGACGTGGCTACGTATCTAAGCATATACGGACTAAATTAGTAGTGATGTCAAAATTACATATAAATTATGATAGAATGGAATTTAATACATCACTAGTATAAACTAAATTATTGACATCTGAATTAGCCGTTGAGAATGTTTCTATAACTTTTTTACGATCTCGATGACAAAAGAGGAAGATCGTTAATATTAACATCTCATTCACTATCGGAAATTTTAGTTATCATCATCATCATCATCATCTCAGCCATAAGAAGTCCACTGCTGGACATAGGCCTCCTCCATGGATTTCCAAAAAGACCGATTGGAAGCGGCTTGCATCCAGCGTCTTCCCGCCACTTGTATGAGATCATCTGTCCATCTCGTGGCTGGTCCTACGCTGCGCTTGCCGGTACGTGGTCTCCACTCGAGAACCTTTCGGCCCCATCGGCCATCAGTTCTACGTGCTATGTGTCCTGCCCACTGCCACTTCAACTTGCTAATCCGCTGTGCTATATCGGTGACTTTTGTACGTCTACGTATCTCTTCATTATGTATTTCATAAAATTTAAAGACATAGTATTCGTCGTATCTAAATTCAAGAACGTCTGTGAATTTCGTGCATCAACTATGTAAATACCTACGACTATCGTGAAATTCTACCTTGTCTTCTGTTTTTTTTGTCGGCTCGCCTGATGGTAAGCGATAACCGTCGCCTATGGACAACTGCAACATCACTGCCATTACTGTTGCTTTGCTAACCCGGAAAGGTGCTGCTTGTTTTATTTATTTTAAATTAAAATATCTCCCGAAATCGAACACCTCATTTCCTCTATAAAAATCATTTGTCAGTTCCCAGTGCGTTCGTCTCTCCGATTGGATCAGATGTCAGTGGGCTAGGATGAGGCAGCGGTGTGGTTTGGGACTTGTGATTAACTGCACGGGTTGAAATAGCTTTTTTTAGTAAATAGTGGCAGGGGTCGTCGGGATTGGAAGTAGACTTGATTTTAGGATTCGTATTGACTGTTGATGTTTTTAGGATTCCGTAGTCAACAAGGAACCCTTATAGTTTCGCCATATCTAATCTATGTCTGTCTATCCGCGGCTTTGCTCATGGATTATAAATACTAGAAAGCTGTAATTAGGCATAGATATGCATATTAGTTATATAGAAAGAGACACGAAAAAAATCTTGGGGTAAAACATTTTTTGGGGTACCTTCCATACACATAAGGGGGGATAAATTTTGCTGTGGGGGGATTTCTTATCTACTACTTTATGTGGGGTTTCGTTGGATAGTATACTCACTGCTAAGTAAGCTTGACAAGTTATCGAGTCATAGTCGATCAATTTAAAAAATGTACTTAGAGAGGTAAAAAATTAAAATGTCGTGCAAATTTTTTTTTAAATATAATTTTACTCTACTGTTCATAGTATCCCTATTTTAAGTTCTACGCAACTACGGAACCCTACTTTGTGCGGTGCACGACACGCACATGGCCGCTTTTATGCATATAAATGTTTTTCGGTCGTTTGTTTCCCTTATTTTTTGTTTTTCTTTCCTACATTTTTATTGGTTCTTTTTTAATATTATGACTAAAACCATCGTTTTTTTTCATCTTATTTGATAATGTCGAATTCCGCGATCTCATGCATATTAAGGAATGTTAACAAAACATCTGCTGGCATTTGAAACGTGAACCCGTCCCTTTCACTGTCTACGTGGGTACAATATCGCTGAATCTTTCATCAAAACTCGTATAGAACACTGCGGAAGCAATTTAGTTTCCTAACCATTTGCGTGCTGACGGCTAACTTCAGTTACAGTTGCACCTTGAGCCCCTGACACAAGGTCTATTTTACAGCATGAGGATAAGTCTGTGTACGGCAGTGCGTGTGTTGTGTTCAGTACCTTTCTTTCGGGTTCAATAAAGGTTTGATGTTCATCGATATAGGCACGATCCCAAATCAGTAATTTGTGCGGAGTTAAACTTTCTTTCGTCGTATGTTATTTCTTTCATCGCTTCCGTCATCTCAAATTTACAATGTCATCATTGTTAAATATGAGCCGCGTTTATTTTTTGTCGTAAATAATTGTTTGAAAACTTTCTTTGATTTATTTAATTTGATCACGTAAATGCTTAGAAGCTTGAAGTCGGACTTCCGAGCGATTCATCAATGTCTGCTCGAAAGCGTTGAACTTTGGCAACTTGATATTTAGCTCGTTCAAACTGATCTATTTCACTATCCGGTACTTATAAAGCTTTTATAATTATAACTCCGTTGGTATCTATAGACGCTATCCCTGTTACACTCACACATGCTTCATTGACGGCTGCTTAAAATTTCACGTGCGTTTTATTAGTGACGGTTAATATTGATCCAGAATACAAATATAGCACTCTTTTAAAGCCAATTGAATTGTCACTCTATCTGCTCTTCGTTGAGAGTACATTTTCCTCCGTGAGGCAGTTTTAGGATTGCGGAAGCTAAGCCGATGTCTAAATATATTATGTTGCCAGTATTTTCCGGCTACATGTATGTGTAAGTAGATCTTAAGTGCTTTCTGTAGTTAGCGTAGTCGGTATCCCTGTGTCTTACAATTTTACCTATACTTTTTTGTTTATTCCGTCTCCTCTAAGATGTTTATGTCTCTCTCCCATCTTGAGGAGGTGTTTAGAGTAAAATGTAGAGTGACAGCAGGTTTTTTTACTCTAAAACTTTCAGTGTTGTAATATAAAAATACTTCATGCCTTATTCGACCTTAATAACAATGTGTTAAAGAATCAAATCCGGCCTTGAAAAACACTTCATCATTCATTTATGTGTTAGGATGCAAACCACCGCTGCCATAGGTCGGTCTACTAACGCATAGCTTATCGTATTTGGTCGATATTATCCGAACATTACAAGTAATAAATAGCTACCTAGCTCGCCATATTTCATATGCCGTAGCAATGGGAAATATGACATATGGGAACTTCAAGGAACTTTCGATTACTTTCAGAATTTAAGAGAGTTGTTTAGCGGTCAATTGCCAATACTTTTTTATGTAAAAAATATTTTATTTTTATTTTTTTATACACTATAGATCTACGATTGACCACCAACTCGCCTGATGTTAATTAAGCGACGGTGTGGCAGAATGTTTTTAAAAGGCTCGGATCCCGGAGTCCGTGAAGTTTACATTTCGCATTTCCCTATTCAGCAGGTGTACACTTTTTCTGTTTGACTGAAACCATGAATAAACTAGGCTTCAGCTTTTTTAAACTTTAACTATTTCGTAAAATAGTCAATATTAGATTTTTTTATGTTATAATGCAATATTAGATTTTGCCATTATATTCAAAAGACAATTTACATTCAAAAGAGTTGTATTTAGTTTTATTATATAATATTCCATTATAACTGCACGTTTTTTACGAAATAAATTTACGGGTACAAAACAGTTGTCTAGTTTTGTATAGAATATGCGCTATTCGACTCTCTTAACTCCTTTTCTTAGTTGAATAAAAGTATTATTACATAATAATATTTCCATAATACTCGAAAAAAGTGACCTTTTATATATTTAGTTTTCGACACAAGTTGTTGGAATCTAAAAGTGTCTCCGAATGTGTCCCAAACCAGCAGTGACTAAATTTGGTCCAAAGAACTCGTGACTACCATATTAGAATACAACCATTTTATAGACAAGTGTCCTTATTTGGATACTGGCATGGAAACAGAATAAGCTGTAGCCAGAAACAGGGCATGTGTGGGCGTCATGATAGGAAATCATAGAAATCATATTAGTCTTTATACATAAACTTCGGTTACTTAGGTATTGACTACATATTATTGTTTTCACTGTTCTTCAACAACAACTTGTCAGCTGTAATATATATATATATATAGTATTATATTACATAATTATAGTAAAAAACCGACTTCAAAATAAGCAATACAACACATACGCGACTTGCTGTACAGGCTAGATATTTTACCATATATTTTGTAATAAAAACCAAAGTACTGCATCTATTTTGATAAAATTAATATTGGACCACCTCTGAAGTATCAAATACAAAATGAATCATCAAAATCAATTCACAATTGCTGAGTAATCCGTGAAAAAACATACAGACCGAATTGATTACCTCCTTCTTTTTACCCGACTGCTATAGAAGGAGGGTTATGTTTTTCGAGTGTATGTATGTATATTTCTTTGGCACGCCCTAGAGCCTAAACGGCTTGTCGTATTTTTATGTGAGTGGTGTCAATAGATTCGTCTTATATAGTTTCGTCTTAGTCTTGAGAGTGACACTGGGTCCATCAAAATTAAAAAAAAATATGTTATCAAAATACATCGAGTGTGATATCAAAATAAATCATTTTTAACAGTGATTACGAATATATATATAACTTATATGTTTTATTGCAGTTTGGCATAGGAAATGCTAATAAATCACATCACACTTATAATATAAATGCGAAGTTTGTGTTAGTTTGTTACTTCTTCACGGTAAAACGGCTTGACGGGCTTGGCTGAAATTTGGCACACAGGTAGTTTATAATCTGGATTAACACATAAGAGATACTTTTTATCCCAGGATTCCTGCGGGAACGGGTAAAACAGGATTAAACCTATTTCCTACCTCAAAAAAATCACCGACAACTGTTCCATTATAATTGTGTTTTAAGGTAAGGAGACGGGAGGGGGGGGGGGGGGGGGGTTCGAGTGTATGTATGTTTGTATGTTTATCTGTATGTATCTATATGATCGCCTAAAGTCTAAAGGGCTTGACCGATTTTGATGTGAGAGGTATCGTTAGATTCGTTTTCACTTGCTGAGTGTCAAAGGCTATACATATTTTTTTGTAATAAAAATCATACATCTCACACAAATATAAAAAAGCGTGTTTTTTGTAACTTCCAACGAACTTTTTCGTAATAAACAAGTGATTTTACTAGATTTTTTCTAAGGAATGCGCAATAATCTTTTACAGCGGTTGTACGCATACTTTCTCACAAAAAACGTACACTCAACAGCGTATCAAGCGTAACAAAATCGTAAGTTAGACTGTATTTTGTTTTTCTTTTAATACAGATACTTCATTATGTTATTGCAAGTTGCAAGTTGACAACTAAACACAAGCCTCATTGATCGCAAACAATGGAAGGTGTAAACTGGATTCGACAGATATTGGTGCGTAAACATAACGTTCGAAATATCTGTGAAAATCTATAAAAAATGCTTTAAACCAGTCGGTTACGGTTATCAACTGTTAATTTTTAAACGTAAATTAACGATTCGGCGACGCGTTAATCCGTTCAAGCTTGTTTACGCGGTTATTGGGAATACGCGTAATGAAGCCGGAGTGATTCCCGCGGCATTACATTTATTTATTAAAAAGAAGATATTTTTTAACCGACTTCCAAAAAGAAGGAGGCTCTCATTTCGATTGTTTTTTTTTTGTATGTTTGTTCAGTTCAGCGATTACTCCGCCTAAAATCGTAAACAAAATATTTTTATACGATAAAGGTAGAGATTTAATTTTTTAAAGTTTTTTTTATCAGTAGACCTACTGAGAACAAACGAAAATTTCAATTACATCGACAATTGTAACCTTATGGAAACCATACGAATGTATGGCCATACTATTCTGTAAACGCGTTCACGTCTTGTGGTGAAATTCCCTATGCTAACTGTCACTATAAAATTCTATTGTGGCGTTATCCCTTAATCCTAACCAAAACCCGGCCTTGAAACGACATTGGCAAGCCTTTTCCACAAATAGAACAATCAGCCCGAGCGCCTTAACTAGTCCAAAAGCTACCAAACGTCCCTTTATTCCGATCACATCGTAAAGCTGGGTACTCACTAGCGAACTGTCACCGTAACCGTACAGTGGCAGTAACAAACAAGGTCCGCACTAGATGCGGACGTGTTGCGAGTGATCCGGCCTATCTGCTGTCTATTTGGTTCACCCCAAAAAAGCGACTTATGGCTCTATAAACGTTGACTTACAACATGCTTGCGAATTACACACATATCATATTTTTGGTTACTGTAATGTAACCAAAATATTAAGCTGAGTATTCACTAGAATCTTGTTACTGTTGCAATGCAGTTACTGTAATAATATTCTCATGTAATAATTACATCTTTACATTTTGTAACTGTAACAACTAGGCGACAACGAAACGCGACTTCACCGGACCACCTCCCGAAACACGACTAGGTCGCTTCACGGGCGGACTCAGTCCGGTGGTTGGTCACCAACCGCGGCCTAAGCCTCCCACCGGAGTTTTGCCGCCTGATTTGCACCACCCAGGGGCCGCGTATAGGAAGCCAGGGTTAACGGGTATTCTACTACGGACGCGGGCAGCTCAGCCCACAATCTTGTACTATGGGAACCAGATAGCTTACAGAATAATTGTATTACTTCCTATTTTTGTACTTATGATACATAAAAACATCCAGACATAGAACAAAACATTTGTGCTCATCACATAAAGTAATATTTTTTCTGGGTGAGAATCAAACCTACCACCCACAGCTTAGAAGGCAGATGTACTACCGACTGAGCTGTGAGGCCTGAGTCTGAATGAGTCAATCGCCTCGCAGTGTCGTTATACGTAATGAAGATGCGCATCGTGGGTTCACGAACCACGTACAACACTATGATTTTCGTTGCAGTAACAGTTCCATAGTGAGTATACGGCACAAAGGCGGAAACAGAAACTTTCCACCTCTCTCAGTTTACACGTGCCACGTCAGATAGGCCTGAGCATTTTTTACGAGCACCATAAAACCGTAGTGTCGGACACTGACACTCTGGACACTCGAAATACGCCGCCGTGCCTAATTCGATACGAATCACCGGGTTTCAGCTGTAATAAAACTGACAGCGATGGAAATACGGAACGCTGGACGGTAGCGAATATGGGACGAACTGGGACACTCGGACAGGTTATGTTCAGGATGATGTTGTGTGAATCTATATTTAGCTTATAGTAGTGTTTACTTGTTAGTGGAGGGTCTAGTTCTAATTCGATTCTTCTGTCGCATTAAACATTCCTTTGGGATAGCGGGTGTAACTGTGGAGCCAGTAGTACGGTTTTTTCTTCAAAACTAGTTAACCAAGGTGTGAAAATTCTTTAATATGGCGCTGCAATATGGACTTTTACTAATGAGACCGCGCACTAGATTCAAGTGGCACAAAGCTCAATAGAAAGGACCTTGTTAGAAGTTTCACTATTGAATGTATAGTGTATAAATACAACCGACGTAGAAATTCGACAGCGACCAAATGTTGAAGACGTGGTTAAAATCCAAGCAAGTCAAAAAAGTGGTACACTTTCACAAAAAGGAAGACAGATGATAGACCGAAGCAGTCACAGAATGTTGGCAGCGGCATGGGAAGCGATCACCTGCTCCAAGCAAGCGTGCTTCATCTTACACTCCAATGCCTCTTAGCATCAGGCGAATTGACGGTCAAACACAAGTCCATCAGAGAATTAAACAAAAATTTTGTGACACGAATTTACTTCCATTCAATTCCTCCCCAGATCCCAGATATCTTTCGCGGTCCGATTTCTCCTTATCAAGAACAGCCTAACTCGTTTTACTATGACAAATATACTCGACGGGACTTTCAAGAATCAGTCAACCGGATTATTATTCAGAAAAATCGTCAAAAGATAAAAGGCACTCCCGATTTTACGACGGCGTTTACAACTCGCATCACGCCGGATTCATCATTTCCTTGACCCATATCCGTCGTCGTCTTCTACCCCGTAAACAGCATGCGCTCGTTGGCGTGCCTAGAATTTTTCCTGGACAAACTGGACAATATGTAATATGTTGCTAGATAGTTGTGCCTCTTCATTAGGATGCCCTGTATTGAAAATGTCACATAAGATGTACAAACATAACTAAGGCGTTGTCGGCCGTAACTCTGGTCTCGCTCGCTCATAGCAACATTTTTGAAAGTACATATAAAATACAGTAATGGCCTACGAAATAACTGTTATGCAAAAAACTAGATAAAAATAGTGTAAAATCTTACCAAACATTTCATTGATTCAAGTTTGTTTTTACTGAGAAAATTGATTCAAGTACTTTTTGAAGTGAAAACTTCTTAAGCGGCGTTGTGCATTTTTGGGATGGGTAAACAATTTTAAACTCGCGTCAGATTAAACTCGCGTCAGGTGTCACACGACCTGATCGAACAAAGAAAAATTCGTAAGACATTCGTAGGACGGATTATTTTAGTCAGAAACCTATTCTAACGTTCTGCATTTAAAGTTCATTACTGTATGTACAAGTTTGTCCTTCTAGCATGACGTCATTATTTTAGTCAGAAACCTATTCTAACGATGTGCATTTAAAGTTCATTATTGTATGTACACGTTTGTCCTTCTAGCATGACGTCATTTCGTAGCGCCGAATGCTTATTTTCGACACATGCACGTAAGACTCGTTAGCTCAGTAGGTTAGAGCACCGATATAAATTTCAATTTGTCCATCGGAGGGCGGAGGTTCAAATCCTTCACGAGTCAGTCTTTTTGCTATTTTATTTTTTAGTTTTCACTTCTGCCTGCACTCCCGGAGTGCAACCCGTTGTTTTTTATTTTCAATTACATATTTGCATGTGTAAGGATTATTAATCAATATGAAATTTTTGCTGAGGACTACAGACTTAGAGACTAGCATTATAAAACCTAGTCTCTAGTTTTATGCATACCATACCCGATTTCTCGTAAGCAGTAATTTTATTTCTCAATAATGTGGGTATACGTGTGTGAGACAGAAGGCTTACTACCGACAGCGCCTTAACAACAAGCCAGGCACTGCAGTTTAGCTATAAGAAGAATTACCAGAAGAGATAAGAACTACACGGATTGAACGGGATGCACTACGTGAGTGTCTGTAGTATAGACAATAACAGGCACTTTGCGCCTGTGCAAGATGACCTACTCTTTATTGTGTCGGAACAAGAGTTGCTATTTAATTATGCTTATTTTACCTATAATATTAAGTATTCTTTGCTAACAGATTCTGTGCAGATATTTACCACTGTACATTGAACCCTCAAACTAAACTTACCAATGGCTACCCACCCCTACCTATAGTTACGTAAACACATGAGAATTAATGTAATAGGGGCACTTATATGACTGGTTGAGGTCGTTTGGATGCTTGGAATTAACTCCATATTGTGGGAAAAGTTGGTATTTTTTTTAGAAGTAGCGTTATCGTAGATTGTATGAAAAGTTTGGCAATTACATGCGAGCCAGTTCCTATTTCATACCATATGCGTGCTTACTAAACAATACCTAATGAGCTGTAGTCAAACGTATAGCTTATGGACCACTACTTGACGATATTGTCAACGTGAAAGGGGTTACTAACCAACGGAGTCAGTTTCCTCAAGACAAATAGTTTTATAGTTATCAAAAAAAGGCTTTCCGAAACAAATACCTATTATAATAATTGTGACTGGTCAAAAAACTACTGAACCTTCCCCTGAATTAAATACAACCGTTTCTGGTGAAAAAATAATCGTAATAATCGTTCCAAATCTGGCGACATCATCTGTTTTTTACAAAAAAAAAAAAAAAAAAAAAAAAAAAAAAAAAAAAAAAAAAAAAATTTGAGAATTATAGGTGTAAATCACCGATTTTTATGTATTCTATCATATAATTGAAAGGTACAGTACAGAAGTTGTTCCTTATGATGTACACGAGCAACCCTTAAGAAGCGCTAGCTAAATAAAAGCCTTGTATATTTAAAAACATGTTTAGTTTGATATATTTTTACCATCACCGATTAAATAGTTTTTTTTTCTTACTGCATGGTCCAAACTCACTAAATATGGAGGTTTATGGAGGTTAATATACACACAAAAGATATAAATTTGAATTGAAAACCTCATTTAGAAGTCTATAGAAAATAAATACTATAACCTAAAGGTAAATGCTCAATTACAGTCAGTTTACTCCAGATTCGTACGTTTCCCAGCTAACAACTCCTTACCTTAATCGAAGACAACGGAATTAGGAACACGATCATTACTGGCTCCAATAAAAGCCAATGCCGTCGGTACTGTAATAACCCAATTTCGGCACACACGAGCACCGAACTGGGTAATAAATAGAGGTGTCGCAGTGTTAATGCGGGACGTTCGCTTATCGTACGGACAAAGCAGGGTCTCCGAGACCGGACTTCGGGACTTGAAGAATGGACGAAGAAAGGGTGGCGGCGGGTTGCGAGACAGTGATACGGGCCGAGAGTTGACCTTTTAAAATAAGCAAGGTTACTATGACCAAGGCTATACTCTTCACGCTCGTCTCAATTTCTTCTTGCTGACTCGTAATGACACTTGCGGAAAGAAGACAGAGAATTTGAGACGTTGATCCAAGTAAAGTTTTTCGGTAGAGCCGCTGTAACATTAAAATACCATTCATATCTATTATCTATTTACATTGTACGCTTCAACACTTATTTACGTTCACCGTGTCAATTACCCCAATTTAGAATTTCCATATCATTTTAACTATGTATTACACCAAACTAACCAAATAGAAATTTCAGGCTATTCAGTTAGTTAAACCGCCTTCCGTTGACGTCAATATACGTAATTAATCGTGTCCTGTTTTAATTTATACAATAACCTTCCGAGTGGGATTACATTTGAGTACGCAATCCTCTTTCCCATTTCTAGTGACGGGGTGGGGATTAACCCCCAACGTTTCGTTATAATTAACGTTGGGACTACTTGGGACTTTCATAAAACACTATATAACAATTACGAACATTGTCCGTGACCTTTTCAGGTGACCTTTCTGTAGAATTGGGGTAGGTCTATTTTTTACTATGTATTTAGGTATATAAATATTGTTGGTGATTTTTTACATGATATATGACAGTGATTTTTGTCACGGGTAAATAAATTTTCAAAAATCAATCAATCATTTAACATCAATCAATTCAATCTTTTTTTTTTTAAATAATTATCTTGAAGATGTGTGAAGTCTGCCAACCCGCACTTGGTCAGCGTGGCAGACTATGGCCTAACCCTTCTATACGCTCCCTGAAACGATCTTTCCAAATTACAATCTATTTGTCCATAAATCGCAGGTGAAACGAATTCTTCTAGGCAAACGCGCGTCCACAACGATTGCACAACATCAGGCAAATAGACGATCAAGTCAAGCCTATCAGCGAATTAAAAAAAAACCTATATATTATTTACGCGAAATAAAACGTTACTCTTAGGTTGCTTCTAATTTCACCGTAGATTTCCCAATGAAAAGCGTCCGTAAGTCGCCACTATCGCGAGCGGCACCGGCGTCCGATATCGACGTTCTATTTCTGTACCGACACGGCCAGACAGCTGTGCCGATGTGACGCCCCATCAGCTATTCAGAATATCATCCATTGTGCGATCATGTGGCCTTGCCTCCATGGACCGAAATATATGCATACGTTTAGGAAGTAGCGCGAACCGTCAAGCTTCGATTATTCGTATTGGCAGACCAAAAGAAATGAGATGAAATTATAGACTAGTGTTTCACGGTCTAAGTGGAAGCTGAACGAAGAAAGAATGAAAGGGTCACGTGTGACCTTGAGTGTGGATTACATACTACTAATAATATAAATACAAAAATGTGTAGGTACTCAAACACCACTATAAGTAAAAATTTAAGAAGAAGCGCGAACCTTATATGTTATAAGTTCCTCTTTTATCATCTAAAAGTTGTCTGGAAGATTCGGTATTAGCAATAAGGCCGCCTTTTGTGCCTTTCTTACGCCCTAATCATGTACTTATTGTTATCTTATTATGGAGTCAATAAAGTGTTTTTGTATTGTATATGAGTGACTGTAAAGATTAGTCAATATTACTATCAGTAGATCAGTAGTGTTTTTGTTTGAGTTAGAAACTTAACGTAACCTAATCTTGCAATACATAGATTCTTGAATATCTTGCAATACATATTAATAAGATAACTTTTATCTGGTATGGTAATCGAAACATAAATTTCATTTTCATGGTTAATGTGTCCATACCCTAACGAAGCGTTCCGATTGAAAGTTCAATGCAAGAACAAACCGATCCAGAGACACGATTAATCGTAGACTGCAACTCCGCTAAATCAAATTAGTGGTGAAAGATCAAGACTATGATATAATACCATAGACTTCTATAGATACCCCAAGTGTATGTACCTAGCGTGTCAACAGTAAGATAAAACACAGTTGAACCCCTAAGATTTATTAAGTTTCAGGTCATATAGAGTTTCGATTCTATATTTTGTAAACTAGTTACTAGCGTGCAAGCGCGCGGATGCATTGAGTTGAATCGATTTCGCGCAGATGGAACATTCCATCACTAAATCATTTGTGTGACGTCACAGTCGATACCAAAAATGTGGCACGCAAGGTTTTCACATAAATGAAGTCGCATGCGTCGTCTACTATGTCTGTGTATAATACAATAAACTATATACGAGAAATGAAGGGACTATCACATCAGCACTCAAAATACCATCTATTGTGTGACGTCGCCAGACCTTGGCTTAAATCCCGTCGCGCAGACACAAATACTTCCTTCAACTCGAATTCTTTTCGGGAACTTGGCCCATATCGCGATGGATTTATGTTTTGACACTGTCTTCGTAGTGGTGATACCTTACGCCGGCAATTAAGAAAACATCCGTTTTAACGAGTTTTTTTTTTAATATGTAAAAATTTGTTCAAACTGATTAGTTTGAAATAAAGAATGATATCGAACTTTATTTTTGTTTAATCTCACGCGTTTTTTAAATGGGTTCATTTTGAAGCTGAAGAAAGCGTTTTATATATTTTATATTATTTAAATGAAATATGGATTTGTTATATATATAAAGTTTTATTTTTGTAACGGAATTCTCGCGTCTATTTTTCACAAATTTAGAAATTTAAGTTTACAATACAGCAGTACTCGTGGTCAGAGGCGCATCTAGATGACAGGTATTTTAAAAACACAACACAACAGATCTTTAAAGAAGTATCTAAGTTAAAATGATTTTTTTTTAAAACAAGCTTTTATTATGTTCTTGTTAATAATAAAGTACTCGCCAAGACGAATCAAACGAGCCGAAACTCGATGGGGTTGCGTCGTTTCATTACAGAGTTTCTATGACTACCTTCCAGCTCCATCATCAGACCCTGGTTAACATTGAAAGACAAACTACTCGTCAAGACGATTCAAATGAGTCCAAACTCGATGAGGTTGTGCCGTTTCATTGCGAAGTTCCTTTGGCCATCTTCCAGGTCCATCGTCAGATCAGCACCATGTCATCATAATATTGCATTGTCACGCGATTTACACATGTATGCAAAATTTCAGCTCAATCGGTAACCGGAAAGTGGATCAAATTTAATTTGCAAGATTTGATGACAAACATCGGACAGGTGAAAAATAAAACCATGTACAAAAAAGTAATTTGATTTCAATGAAATACATGAAAAGCTTGATTAATATTATAAAGTTATGTCACTTTTATTATACTTTTTAACATGAACGATAGAACATTTTTACCCGACTGCGTAAGAAGGAGGGCAATGTTTTTAAATGTTACGTTGTAGCAACCTTTAGTTTTTTTTTTTTTTTTTTATTTTAATTACACAAATAAACATTAATAAGAAAAATATATATAGTAAGTATGTAACACCGAAAGCCTCGCCGAAGTTTGTCTTGGCGTTACTCCTCGACACCTTTCAAATAGTTGCTACAACGTAATATTTATTTTATCAACAACCAAACAAACATGTTATCCTTCTCAGTCTTTTATAGAGCACTTTCTCTGTTTTAACTATCATGCCGGCCTCAGCTGTTGGCGAGAAGACGCGTCGACTTATATTATATTTATATATTTGATGTTCAATTGGAAAAAAAATGAATTTAGACCGACGCGAAGCAAACCAGAAAAGTGAGTGTCAATAAAACGCACACACATTTTTGAGTAACCCCAAGCGGTCCGTTCTAAACAATTTCCTATAGTATCGTACAAACCGTACAGAACGCGTTTTGTTCGAAGGTCACACACAACGGCCAAGGACGCTCGCTATTTGGACAAGTTGAGGAATTATGTGAACTCCAATATTGGTACAAGGCTTTTATTTGGTTTATCGATTAGCGAACCGGCCCTCGACGTTTTTGTTCTAATGCTTTTATTAGCGTTATCACAGAACACTTATTATTCCTAATAGATAAGGCTGACTTTGCAAAAAGCGACACCAGCTGCTACTAGGTTCACTACTCACTATTTCATCCGTGATTGAATCCGATCGGATACATAAGGAATAAATAGCTTTTCTTAGAATAACTACTAATGTGCAACATAGTTTATCGAAAACATAGTAGACAATGCAGGCGCAAGAGTAAGTAATTTTTTGGTTGTAGATTAATTTTGTCATCAATGTGTGGATGCACAAAGCTGTTATCGCTATAACGCGTTTGACTAACTACCACCTACAACTAGCACTCACACTTAAATTATACCTTTTTATCCTGATTACCCTAACCTCGAAAACCTCGTTGTATTGTTGCAATGTGTTGCGTTCTTTGATTGAAACTTAGAAATAAATCGTTTAGTACGAACTTAGGAAAATCCACAATGAATGAGTGGACATTCTACTAATATCCACCTCATCTAATATCTATAGAAAATTATACTGTCTTTTGAAATGGGAAGTGTGGCGAGACTTTGCGTGAGTAAGCCATAGTCTTTTCCCTCGCCACACGATTTCCCAGACTTGAGCGTGGGGCCTTTGTATGAAGTGCAAAGTACGCCTGGACTGCAGGTCTGGAGTTATGATGCTGTCGATACAAACGATACGTTAATTCATACAGCCAGTATGAACAGCGTTGATGAGTACAAAGTGAGTTAGTATCAATTTGTCTCTATATGCACTCCATATTATGTTGATTTGTCGTATAACAGACAAACATAAACAAATAACACTGAGATAAATCGATACTGTTTGCCTTACGAACCAGACCTAACTGTGTCAATACTGTACTCATCCACTTATCAACCGAGTTCGGTCGATACGAGAAGTCCAGACTTGCAGCTCTGGACGGGTATATGTTTAACTTAATCAGTACAGTCCATGAACCACTTTAGACCTTGTACATTTCTTTCTTTTGATGCCTTGTCTAACTCATCTTCTTAAAGTTGATGAATGATAAAATTAGCTTTCACATACAAAATTATCGTCGCGGACAATAATATCATTTCAATTGAAGATTTACTCATGATAGTTAATTGGTTTAAGTGTTTGAATATCACTCTCACTCTCTCACTCTCTGGGATCTTATTCTTTATGACTTTTGACCACCGACGCGCAAAAGTTGACTTTGAAAATTGGACTTCAAACTTGGAACCTAAAGTGTAATTTTCATTGTCAACCTCGTGTTACCTCATTGGCCATTGAGTTTGGATTACCGCTAAAGGGGAAATATTGATGAATCCAAAGTATGGTATTATTTTATAATCTTTCCTCTAAGTTAAATTTTGTCGCTATTAATATTGTATTGTGAGTGCGACATCTCGTACTTAATGACTAATTTCAATTTCATAGACGCTATCATTTGGACCGCACCATCGTCCATTATTTTTATTTACCTTATCTATAAATCTCTATACCACGATTGCCTGCCAGAGGTCGCTTTTAGTGATAAGGCCGCCTGTTGCCGCACTAGTTTAATGTTTTGTTTCTGTAATTATGTATAATTGTTCATTTGGTGTACAATAAAAAGTTTTATCTATCTACCATCCAAAATCAGGGGGGGTTACCAAAATCCTAATAACAATTTTATTTCAATATCACTTTATCTTGCTCATTCAACTGTAGAAAGAGCTAGACAAAAGTAATATTGAAATAAGACTGCTTGAACGCTTGTGGTACGGGGCCCCATGCAACTGCGATCTTACCTAGCTTGTTATCAAAACGTTTCAATCATGTAAAACTCCAAATACAGTTTGTATTATAAAACTGGAGACGGCGATCGTAAATACGCACCTGAGCGGAATCCTCCCTCGTTCGATGAATAATGCATGTTCTTTGTTCAAATATTGGCGCTCACCGCGGGGACGGCGCGCGGCGTTCAACTCGACTTCACCATTTTTAACCGACTTCCAAAATGTTCATATACACTTTGTACATATACGAGTGTAGGCAGTTAAACATGGCCTCGAGATGGTCTTTTGCAATGGCTGCCGCCGTGGGAAGGCATTTTCAAAGGCGGACGAAGTAATTATCTTCTAACACAGAATACCCAACTGCATAATGTACTTTGTCACTGAAGACAAGCCTAATGTGCCCAAGTATTACGAAATACATCGAGGCGTTTAAGCAACAGAAGTGAACATAGAAACTGAAGTAGGTACTAGCCAATGTATGGGTAAAGATGGCGTGCGTGAAAATATATGTAATCTTGACAATTTTCCACCTCTAATAGCACTTTCCTAGGAGCTATTTGTGAATATAAATAATCTGTAAAAAGGTGAAGTAGGTATTTGACATTGGAACTTATTTGCTAAATAGCTAGAAAACGGTTTCATCATCATCATCATCTCAGCCACAAGAAGTCCACTGCTGGACATAAGCCTCTCCCATGGATTTCCAAAAAAAACGGTTCGAAGCGACCTGCATCCAACCTCTTCCTGCCACACTAAAACGGTTTATTAAGAAGTAATCACAAAATAATGCACTGATATCTTTTTGTTTATTCATAGTTGGTAAAATGGCAATTTGGTAAAATGTTAAACGCACTAATCAACCTCCGTATAATTATAGTTAAAAAAAAACTGAAGCAACCGATTTGTCATGGATGCCACTGTCAGAACTGGACCGAATTGGAACAAAAATGGGACCACACGGGAAGCACCAGCTTTCAACTAAAAAAATTATCAACAAAATCAGTCCACCCAGTCGAAAGTTATGAGGTAACAAACATTTAAAAAAAACAGACGAATTGATAACCTCCTCCTTTTTGGAAGTCGGTTGAAAAGGCCTATTGCACTACCCGATTTATCATGCCCTGTCGCCAGATACAGCGAATATGTAATAAGAGACAGGGTCCTGATCTCCATAGTTCCCAGACAGGCACCCGATAGACAGGGCCCGAGAAACGGGCCTTTTAACACGTAGGTACTTAATGATAAACAAGGAATTACAAATAATATAACAGTACTATTTCTTATTTACTATGTATTTATACATATATTACTAGGAATATGTTTGCTTTATTTAATTTTTTTCCTCCATTTTTGTTATACAAAGTTCTTAAGCTATACATAATATCTGTAAGATCCACCGTACTTGTTGCAGTATATAAGAAAACTACAAGTCCCTATTTTTGGAAAGGCCATTAGTTTCGAAACACAGTGTATACTAGTTCGATGCCAATGGGTTCACAATTAGCATGTATTTGTTTTTTTTAAAGCAAACAAACGCATTTGTATTTACTATTTATATATCGATGCAAACGTGCAATGATTTCTTAAAACAATATTATACGCGAAGCTCTGTTAGTATAACCACCAGTGAACATTATACCTGTGTAAACGTCGGAAACAGGCGGAGGTGGTCGCGCAGGGCTCGTTCCAACGATTTATCACCGATAAAACGCGCACCGTACGCGTAATACACGACTTTTAATCGATAAATAAGCGATATTGTTTACCCGCTGCTAATTAATCGACTTCAAAGTTAATGCGCTCAGCGGCAGATGTTGTTGAGTAAACATTTTTTATATTTGTGCACTTTAACGTAACTCTGGAGGAATGGGTCCGAAAATGGAACTGGTTTTATGAGTCTGTTATGAAATAAATTCTGAAATCTAGTATTGTTAAGTATTATAACACGTATTATTTTAGAAAACTCAGAAACCCCCGTCAAAAAAGCGGCTGGACCGATTTTGATGAAACATAGCTAAGAATTTGAATTTCTCCACTATATTATCTTTGACTGAAAATATTAAAACCGCAGAATATCTGTTCATTAGAACGAAAGGCAAACAGGAAGATGTGGCGCTTACTAGACGATAGCATAACAATCGATCTCAGTCACAAAAACCAACTCAGATATTAATAAATATAACTACCAAATTCAATTCCATTTCAAAGATAGTAACGCCTTTGCAAAGAGGCATAATTTGAAAAGAAGTTGCAGTTCTAAAGGATATGAGATTCGCACGAACGCCGATGAAAACGCCACGAGACTCGAAACCTTTTCATTTCCCTGCAACTTCACATATTTCCTCTAAGCGATCCAATCGAAAAGTCAACAAATGGCGAACGCATGAGTTATTCCAATACTCGTGTAACCAGATGGCGAGATGAAATTGAATCGGAATGACATGATTCAAAAGATAGATAACCGACCGCATTGCAGCCTCTAAAATAAACTCATATCTGACGTAAAAGTTGTAACCCGAAAGAACACGCTCGTAAAAATGGTAAACGTTAACCGAAGTCATAACCATGGCAGAGCTGATAACAGTTGGAGTAAACGGATGGTGAACGCAGCCGTGTGATTTTATTGTACCTAAATACCTACAGATATGGGATAGTAACGGATAGGCAGTCGTAAAAACGGAAAGTAATAATGCGGTTCAAGATATCTATGTTCTTACTAGATTAAGCAATGCAATCATAGTCATACTTCGATAGAGGTAGGGAAGTATCTTAAAATAGAATAGCGGCTAAGAATAGCGGTTACTACAAAGGTATGTCCTCATGATTATTATACTTTATATATTAATTAATTGACATAATTAATTAATTTGATTATTTAATTGGCTTCCTGATTTAATTTTATACTATGATTGACCGATTGTATCTATTGACATTATTATTGATTAATTTAATTGTTTAGTTAACTTAGCTAATGTAATTGACGCTTTTGCCGTTTTAGTTAATGTAATATATAAATAAATAAATAATTAGAATATACAAGAAATATAGTATTTTGCTAATCTAACGAGAATAGATACATAATTGTACGTTAGTGATCCACAGTTTCGCATAGGCTTCTTCTTTAACATTACCGCTCATTCTTATTTCTATCCTAATTCGTTCCTAGTATATAATGTAAAAAAAAACCTAAACAGGTGGCAAAGACTAAAATTCATAATTACAATACCACCATTTATATTAAAAATAAAAATAACTGTCCTTGTCCAACAATTTGAATAAAGTATCAGGTGAAACAAATTGTAAAAGCAGAATAGAAATTGCTCGCATTTTGTATTTGAAGAGAGTATTTATAGACTTGTACAAATATTCTAGTTTATACACAGGTATGTATATTAGTTTCAGAAAATAGTCTCATAAATTTCTGTAGGTACTCTACCAAAACGTCCACTACTCTGAAAATTTTACGTCTCTCATTTTCTCTCTCTCTCTCTCTTGGTTTGGTTGGATATCAGTCAACGATATGACGCTTTTATATATGTATTTAGAAGATTACAGAATACATTGGAATCATAACTGCACTTATTTTCCAACACCGTCTAGTACATTGACACCACTCAATATTATGACGTGAACTAATACATATAAATGTTTTACATCCTGTCTGCATTTCTTACGTTCATTCATTCAAAATGCATTCATGGAACGGCAATTATTTCTTTCCGACCATATGTTGAGTTGAGACCGGTTTTATTTATGTTGTGTTTTTGAATTGGGTGCGTTTAATTAATAAGCCTCTCTGAGTAATGGTTGTTTTGGGGTATAATTTGGTATAACAGCTGAATACTTACAAGATTTATATCAATTTTGTAATACTTTATTGTGTCTACATTATAGTCATAGATTGTATATTTTCGTGTAATCGGAAACTTGGTACAGTAGCACTAAGCAGCCGTATCATTGCGAAACCCATTGCCTCCGCCAGTATCGTGGGCTTAATGGTATTTGTGCAAAACATTTGCAGTTATTGTATGACTCACGCCGCACCTAGGCGGGGCAATGAATTAATTGAAAAAATCTCTCTGCTGTATTTTGGCCACGTTGTAATTATTAACGTTTACAAGTGTATTTAGTACACATGTACATCTTTTGTGTAACTAGTACCTGTGCTAAGGTACTATCTACTTACACTTTCACTCGTTTATTATTCTACAGGATCTCTATATTACATTTCTGTGTTATCTGTTTTTCTGTCTGGCTCTGAAAACTAACACACAAACGGACTTTTATATTTTAGAGTTGTTTTCATAATTTTAGTTACGTATCTGTCATAATTATCAATTTGTGATAATTTTGTTCCTAAAGACATAGTTAATTTACCAGCTTGTAATATATTATACTTGTGAATTTCTCATAAATTGGTTCTCAACATTCGCAAATAATTTACTCGACATATTTTGTGCCAGCCAAGTCTTACCTCGATTGCTTTATAACCTCAATTAATTGTATAATGTTGTAAAATACACCTGGCGTGCACAAGAATGTTTCACTGGAAACGTTAGCATTATGTATTAAAAATATTGGTGTAAAGGAACTTGAAACTTACCACCTTCTAACACGAATATTCGCAAATTTGTGACGAGTTTGCACGCTCTTAAGAAACGGCTCTATTATAGCTCTAATAAAAATGTGGTTATATTGTAAGTGAAAAAGTTTTTCATGTAAATAAATATATTGGTGTGTTTATTTGGTCCCATTCGCTTTTTTGTCAATGTGGGTACTTCTCCATCCCGGAAAAATACACAAGTCCGGGGATCAAAACGCGGCGCGTTTACAAATTCATTTGATTGAAGATATCCTGTCATTCGTATTCGTTGGCATCTTTTGGAGACTGAAATTCACGACAGTGAAATCCACTCATGTGAATCTATCATTCATGTCTTAAAACAATTGAAACGTATTTCCATCCCCGAGGTGCTGCAAACCTTTATCGTAACACATTTATTGTTTCTCCCAAACACAATTCAAGTTCAATATAAATTGAACCCGGGCAAACTTCACCCCATTATAGTAATATTGAAGAAAGGAAGTTTAATCTCGTCAATTTTTTTTTATTCTTCGCTGCTCTTCCCCCAAGGCGCAAAAGAAATTTATTTGCAAAATTATAAGTAACCAATTCGGTGTGAACCTAGCGAGAGGCCGTTGTTACCTTTCCTTTTGGATTATGTAAAAAAGTTATTTTTACGGAGTTCGTGTTTGCGAATTTTTCTTTGCGTTCTTTCTGTTCAACATTCGTGTTTTTCTATTGAACTTTCTATTTATTTCAATATAATTTTTTATTTATTCATTTATTTATGTAAGGAGATTATGACATCATGAAGCATACATCTTATAAAGCTCACCTAGTCGTTATAATGGGCAAAATATCACAGGTTCCATAGTCTTTGGTATATCAATCAGTCTAATCAGTCTATCGATTAATCAGTTAAAATTTGTTTAATTTCAATGACATTTTTATTATTATTGTATTAATAATTTTATTGCAAGTAGTTAAAAAGGCAAATCTTGGAACAATTTTATTAGTTGTTTTGTTTTCTGAGTATTTAATTTGAGAGAACACACCTTGTAAAACGACTTGCCTAGTATAGCGATTTTGTTATAAGGCCAATAAACAATTTAAATTTGAATCATATAGTTACACCGAATGATCAGCTAAGCCCCATTGAATAAGGAAATGTAAATATACTTCTTAAAAGAAAGCTTTGTTTTTAAATGTTATGCACCCCAGGCTCGCAAACTAATGAACGAAAATTGTATAATTCAAAGAGCCATTTCGTCCGCCGTTAGCAGGGCTGAATTAAAAATTGCTACCGTCCTATCCGCACAGGCAGGGTGAAGTTAACAGCTGTTATAAATATTCATAAAACCTTACCATCATACCGAGGAAAAATCGTTTAGCTACGTAAGTTTTACGACTGTGCCCTATGAGTGTTAGGAAATGCAAAATAATAAATTGTTACATACATATTTCGGTTCGAACGAATCTTAATTTATTCATGTTTCTGCTTCAAAGTTTTAATTTTAAACCAACTTACCAACTTAAGATTTTCTTTCGCAAAATATGTTAACAATAGATTTATTCAAGGTCAAAGTGTATAGAAATCTTCTAGATTAACTTTGTCTAAAAGAACCTTCTTCAGTTACAACATTTGTAGCCGGTTTCTTTAAAATAACATGAGTAATGTTCGTATCGTGTAAATATTTCCTTACAATATCTTCGTCACCTGTTTATCCATTGATAAAAATAAAAAGCGCTTTTACGCCGGCTTTTAAAATAACAATTTTGTACAGACATAAAATGTAACAGCCTTCTGTATTGTACATCAGCTTACATAAATAAAGTATTTTTAGATACGTACACGATTTCGGCAAATGTTGAGGCGTGCCGGTCGATGAACCACGAATATCATAACTACAAAACAATCAATAGATACAAGCAATCAGACAAATTCAGATTCTATTCTTTTTAATACTATATCATCGTCATCAACCATTATCAACCGACAACTGAGATTAGGTCTCTTTAGCGCGCCACCCTTTCAATACTATATGTATAATTATTTTATTTAAAAAAATGTTAACAGTGTTCACTGATTCAAATACAGCCACAGTTTTATCTGGGCTTCTGCGTGTTAACATAAGCGGCTCTTTTTGGCTCCTTTATTATGAATGGGGACGCGTTCTTCTCGGCTGAATTTCCTTAAAAAACTGCTATAACATGAACTTTATTATACTTCATCCCCTTTCAAATATCAATGAGATTCTTGCTTACGAAGCCCTTCACAATAACGTGATATTCAAATTCTAAGAAGAAATCTTTTCTCTGTATTATTAAAACAGTTAAATTGTCTCCCATGGTTAGGCAAAAGTCTCACTTCCTTCCTTCCTTCCGTGATTATATATTGTCTATTTGATTTTTATAGTTTGTCAATCCTTCTCAAAATCTTAAATTTTCTCTTTTCCCTGTAGTTTACATCTGTTTTGTGGCCTTTGAACGACCGGAAGGCAGGTATACCTAGTATAATAATACTTTCTCGACTCAAAGCGAGGTGTAGAAATACAAATCATAATTCAGAATTAGAACTGTTGAAGTGCTAAAACATCAAACGTGTTTGATGTTGTATTTACAGCTGCTCTTGCTATCAATACAAATACAGGAAACGAGCAATCATAGAGTAATGTACGTAGACCTTCCTCAACTTAAAAATTGTTAATTTCTGTCTGTATATTAACGCAAATTATTACAGACAATCTAATTTGACAAAAGGATGAGGAGGGTAAACTGTTTGTAACAATACAGATCTTTGTTATAGCAAAAACACTCCGTTAAAAGCAAAGTTTTGAAATTTGTCATAAAGAAAATTGGTTTCTTCAAATTTATTTTTAACTAGTTTATTTATTTATTTAGTTTATTGGTACACGAAACAGAATACAGTCAATAGTAGTAGTTTTCACAGAAGTAGGATACCTCTATCCTACTTCTGTGAAAACTACTATCTTCTGATGAATGGAGTTTTTATTTTTATTCTCGTGTGCATTTATTTTATTAAATGTTACGTTACTTTAATATACGTTGTTTATATATATGTGTATATAAAACATAATAACAATGGGCCTTAGGAATCTTCTGATAGTAAATGCCGTGTCCAGGACGACTGCCTTCTGTATACGACCCTTGATGCAACCATCTCAAGAGGCTCTCGCTGCCTTTTGAGATGTTGGTCGAGGCTCTTCGTTATTTTTATTATTACCTGTTATAAATTAAGTAAAATTATGCTATAACAGGTAATAATAATGAAAATAGTTTACGCTGTAAACTATTTGATATAGTTCAATAGATGGATTGTTGTCATAGGATACATTCGGCAGGACATTAATAGTTATATTGTGCTCCTTCTTATACAGTTTTTTCATTGTCACCAGGTCTTAGCGGTTCAAAGGCTGACATGCAGCACAGGCGAGAGGTGTTTGGTTCTAACATGATCCCGCCCAAGCCTCCAAAGACCTTCCTCACCTTAGTATGGGAGGCGCTGCAGGATGTGACGCTGATCATCCTGGAAGTTGCCGCCGTAGTCTCATTAGGTTTGAGCTTCTATAAGCCGTCAGAGGACCCCGATGATATTGGTAAGTACTGTTTTAACTCATTATATTTCTTTGGGTCTCATCTCATGTAATTACCATCTTAGGCCATATATTTTTCTTTTTACCTTTTATATTTATCGTACTTGAAATTACAATCATTTTTATTTCGTTAATTCACTAACACAATAATTATTACTTGTTTGGTGAACGTAAATTAGCGATTACCATAACAGTGGTGGGTATCGTTAAAAGGGTAATAAAAAGTATGTAAGCGGGGTAATTGTCGTTTCCATTTTTTTACATATCTGGGTCCCTTTTACAATTAGTAAATATCTAATCTGTCATGGTCTCAATATTGTTTTCGTCTTATTTTCTGTTTAATTTAGTTACATGCTGTTTATGTGTTTTAATGATAACATGCCAACGTTACATATTTTTGTCTAAAAATCTTTTCACGTGGCGTCACCTGTGATTTCACTCACTCAATTCAATTTTTCATTACGAATTTCACCGTTATTAATTTGTTCTTTTATGAAACATATATTACTAATGATATTATACTAGATGTTATTATATTAAGTGGATTATGTTAGTTATTTAATGTTAGATTAAAAAATGGAAGGATTATCTATACTGATAAAATTGGAGGACTATTGCATGTTTTAGTTTCACCTCTAACTTTCTATTTATTAATAATCAGTGTATTTTCTCTTTTCAATAACAATATGGAAACTTTAGACGATCCTGGTAAGATTATCTAAATAACACTGCTCGTTTAGTAATGTACTCAAGATGACGATTGGCTTTTGAATTATCAATATGAAAAGCCTAAACGGTTGCAACTAAATCAACTCTACGTGTGTTTAGCTATTGTTTGTCAAATAGTTCTCCTCCTGTATTAGTTTTTGTATTTCCTATATTGCCATGGTTTACTAATATATTAAAATGAATCCAATCGTCTTATAAGTCAGTACATTCATTATTAATTTCAATCCTTTACGTACTATTATCCGGCTTAGATGGATTTCTAATATATTTACGATTCGTTGCGGAAAATATATTTATTATATTAATATTATCAATATTGATAAGTGAAATTTAAGAAACCATGGTAACAGGGCATGTTATTGGTATAGTTGCATTCCCCTGAGTACCAATCACGTTTGAGTAGTGACATGCACCCTTCACTGTCCTTCCTTCGTAGGTTACGTTTGTCTGTCTGCTTGTTTGTACGTTTGATAGTGGTGAAAAATATTCGAATCGAAAGTCGAATTTCGATTACGGTTTACGTGCTTGTTCGAATGTTGTTTGTTTAATGTAAGTTGATGAAGTGTTTAAAGTGTTTAACGTGTTATCGTAGGTATACTTTAAGTAAAAAATAGAAATAAAAATTAATGGTATTAATATATTTAAGGTATCGTAAATGTTCCGTTCGGATTTGCGTGTGCTTTTCTATCGGGTTCAAATTGTAAAAATATAGTTTTTTTAACAAGTGAGTCGCTTAAATCAAGACTGATCGCCTGATTGTAAACATTCGACTTGTCAGCAATACGTTATGTCCAGAATTGTTAACAGCAACGGTTGAAAAGCTGCAGTGCGCTGTTGTCATATTGGGATATCGTTTTTTTTTATATTTTTTTTTTAGTGAGGGTTGGGATTGGAAATGAAGGGGATTGATTTAATAGCAGCAGGCCGGCGCTAACGAAATACACCAGCCTACTGCTATTTTGAAGAAGAGGGTTAGGAGGGATATCGGGGGTTAAAGTTGTTTGGTTTGCTAGTAGTAAGTTTAGCGGACTAACAAATCGAAATCCCTACAGATAAATTGAACACAAGGTTGAGCAGATTACAATCGAATGTACCTGTGCTCGTATTCAATGAACCGAACCTAACACTTAGCTACATCTGCATAATCGAACGTACGCCGGTTCGCTCGGGCGGCGCCGACTCCCAATTCGATTACTATATTTTGTACGTTTTTTCACATCTCTGATTTCTGCTCTTTGATCTAGAAACGCGTAAGGAATGTTTCCAGTTGTGATCGTACTTTCCGGGTTTTAGTTTTTTTTTTTTTTTTACATTAAATAGATCTACGATTGTCCACCAACTCCTGTGTCGTTAAGCGACGGTGTGGCCGAGGATAGAGGTCGTCGATCTAGATGATATCTATTCATTCTAGCCTTGAAAATTGCTGCATTTCTCAGCAAACAGGAAGCTGGCACAGAGTTCTACTCCTGTGCAGTACGCATCAAGAACCCAGGTTATTTTTTTATAGACCGATATACTATGTACTTATGTGGACAATATAACGAATGGAATATATGAAAGCAAAAGCAGATTTTGGTATATGTACTATAAATAAATAATATAATTAACAAATTCCTTATCTGCATAAGATAATCAGTAATCAAAATTGCATAAAAGCCTTTTCATAGGAGTTGAAATGTTTTTCTAACCAAATGAAATAAAATATACTGCGTTATTTATGGCTGTAAATACATAATATGAACTTTCCACTCGCATAAGCATGAAATTCCATCCTTTCCAAATAACACGAGTTTCCCTGAAAGCTTTGTTTTTCGCGAAATCAAACGTTAACATTCTACTCTAGACCCGTCTGTCAGATCCAGATACGAGTCTGAAATTGTACGACCTACATTTTCTGAATACGGGTCGAAAAAAACCCGGGTTGTCGGGTAGTCGAAGAACGCTTTATATTTTGTACGTGATAGTAACAGTTATACAAAAGAAAAACCAGTAAAATTAAATGTTATCCTATGTTGTGACATTAGATTATGGTGATTGTAAACAATTTTCCACAATAAATTCAATTTGTTCTGTCTACTGTCTAAGACATGTATGTATGAACTTGAGCACACATCCGAAAAAAAATCTCTTGCCATAATCATCATTATTACCATCAGCCATAAGTTCACCGGTGGGCATAAGCCTCTTATTGATTTCCAATAAGATCGATGAGAAGCGGCTCGTATCCAGCGGTTTTCTACCGCTTGTATGAGGTCGCCTGCCCACCTTGTGGCTTTTTACGTCTGTCTTCGTTACGCTTTCCAGCCATCGGCCATCAGTCATCTACGTGCTATGTGCGCTGCTCACTCCCACTTATATCTTCTAATCCAATGTTGATATATCAGTGTTTCTTTTGTATAAAACTGACATACAAGAACAATAGAATCAATACAAATGTGCCAGAAACTCAAATATAGAGTCGTATTATCTCACTAGTTTTGAAAGACTCTATATTTAGCTCGTTCTATAGATTTTCGTTCCCAATCTCTGTCTATGTTAACTAAGGCGTCACTTCGTCGTGTCTTGGGAAATCTTACTCGAAGTCAACTAACCAGGAACCTGTTATCATCTGCAACGGTGATCAAGAATAAGTTCGTCCGATGACCCAATATTAATATATTCCGCTATCTATACCAGTTAAGCTAGAAGTACTCGGTTATACTATTAAATTTAATACGCATCCGTAATCGGTCCAGTGTGCAGCCGATATGGCTACTTTAAATTTTACTCGTATAATCCTATTATTAGGGTTGGCAACAAGGAACACCTGGGCCTCAAGGCTGCTATTTGAACTATCACTCATTCACCACTCGCAAACACGATTTAGCGACTATTTTGACAAATTGCTAGTCTATTATATAGTAGTAGACTAGTATTTTGTCAAAATAAACCTAAAAGTCTAAAGCGTAAATCTAGTGGTGGACAAGTGAAAGTTCAAATAACAGCCTTGGGTATCTGGTTAGGTTAATTTGATGTTAGTAAAGATTTTGGCATACATACATGGATGATTATTTCTTATAAATTTATCTTTATATTCTTTTAAGTCATAAGATCACAGATATACATTTATCAAGTCAAGTATATAAAAATAATCATTGTCTTGTTTGTTGTATGTCATTTATTGTATGTCAATTATTTGCTTTTGAAGATGTAGTTTATATAATATATATAATATAAACTTTACGCATAGTAGGTAAGTAGTAGGTACACATTCGTACCAACAATTTACTACATAAAATCAGTCGTGAATAACCTTATGGTTTTGAAAGAATTCAAAATTATAGTGACTAAAAAGTCAATCGTTTCACCGTTCAGTCAATCTAAGTTAATCAATAACACTTTATTGACTCCACAAGAAAAAATAACAGAATTTTTTACTTGAAGAATGCGAGACAACGAGCGCCACCTAATGCTTTTATGCTCAAACTAAAAGTATTTTACTTATATTAGTATTTTGTTTATCTGTTTTATTATTATCCAATGAAATTATGGCGATTCTTCATAAATATTTAAACGCCTTGAGAGCTAATTAAATGTCGCGTGCGTCTTGAAAGTGTCAACCCTATGACATCACAGTCCACCCACACCACCACTCTCGCTACTTAATATTTCATAACGATATAGAGAATACAATGCATACGACTTTGAATTGTTAATATCCATTATGTACATCGATTTCATAGTCTGCTAGACAGAAATTCAGGGAATACTTAATGATGTTGGTATTGAATGTTCCGAAACATGTGAAGAAAACATATTATTGAATATAAGTTATGATAATAATCTGTTAGTAAACTTAAGTATATTTATTACTATTATAATAGACATATAAGATTAGGTTCCGGCTAATTAAGTTTCCGGTAGCCTAGTCGGGAGACCGTCTGACTTGCGATCCGCAGGTCCTGGGTTCGAATCCCACGGCACGCACCTCTGTCTTTTTGAAGTTATGTGCGTATTGTTGATTGCCGCCAACTTCAAACGGTGAATGAAAACATCGTAAGGAAACCTACATGTCTGAGAGTTCCCAATGATCTTGAAGATGTGTGAAGTCTGCCAACCCGCACTTGGCCAGCGCACTTGGCAGACTATGGCCTGACTCTTCTCACAATAAGAAGATGTCCCGAGCCCAGCAGTAGGCCAGTTTGTACAAACAGGGCTGATTAAAAAAAGATTAGGTTATTGATCAATCAGTCGATACTTAATTTGGTTTAATAATGACAGACAAAAATTGATTATTACCAACAGTGAATGCATTTGTATGTTATTCGACAAAGCAACTAGAGTATTGATTCAGACGGGGGTTCTTGTCGCGCTTGCTGTTTAATTTTTTAATTGTCTATAATTAAATTATCACAGATGTTGATAAAAATATGTACTAAAACAAACAACAAAGAGGAATTTGAAACTGAGTGCAGTAAATTGCGCGTTAAAACTTATTAATTTAAATAGTAATTTATTTATAAGCACACAGGCTTTCCAGTAGCTTGATACTGATAATGTAGTTAGTGATGGAGACAAATATACCAAGCTTATTTCCTTGGCAACACACGATTTACTATATACATTTCAACTACAAATTCTAAAAGTATATAATGCTTATAATCTTTCAAAAAAACGCAGGCTAGCTTTGCAGGCTTAGTGAATATTTTTAGGCTTATAATGCAGTATGTATATTTAAAAAATATAATAAAGTACCTACTCATTAACTTGATAAAGCAAAAAATGTAGTTAATTTCAAATATAATAATCTAATCTTTCTATATTTCAACTCATTAATCTCTTTCACCTTGCGTACGTGTTGTGCATGATTATTTAATACTTTTTACATAAATTTGTTGACAACATTGAAAATTCTACAAAAGAGAAATAAATTAATTCAATTGTAAATAACTTTCCAGACAGTAAAGTTAAAAAGTTACACCCTACAATTATCTTGTACTTATACAAAACGCGCGAACTACGTTGACCTGAATAGAGTTAGTTTATATTTCTGACTACGGCATACGGCATTATGTGCCACCACTATCTAGTCCCAAATTGAAGTCTGTTTTTCCTTCATTCCATTGTTATCTTATTCAAGGACTCTACTCATGTTCCATGTTCTTCTGTTTCACGTGCGTTTTCACCTTCTTGTATGACATTAAACTTGCCTTTTTTATATCATGAATGTTCTTTTACGGTTTTCTGGTCTCCCGTCTCCATTAACCCATCCTTCTAAAATAGTTTTTAGTAATTAGCGAAGTGCACAAGTCGGCCAAGCATGCGTCGTCTAATTTATTTTACTATCTATTATTTCCGCGATATTTTAAATTTTGTCATCTTAGTTCGCGGGTATTGTACTCGTTTGAGTAGACATGCTCTATATAATTACAATATCGTCGTATTAAAATTATTTATATATTGTTTGTTGTGTTTTCCAGGACATTTGGACGAAGAGGAGGGGCATTACCAGTGGATCGAGGGGCTCGCTATTTTAATATCAGTCATTGTAGTCGTCATAGTAACAGCATTCAACGATTACACGAAAGAAAGGCAATTTAGGTTAGTATCGTAAATTAGTTCCTTTAAATTCTACTTACTTTTCTTTCTTGTTATTAAATTATCTTAATATCTTCGAAATTGTTCCAAACTTAAAATTCCGTCAGAATATACATTGTATGTAATTATGATGATAATATATGTACATATTTCGAAGTTAGTATCGAACGAGAACAACACAAATTTCTGCGATTCTTGCAATTCCGCTCTCGAGTTTTTGATAACAACTATGACCAACGATGTAAGCGTCATCACCTGCTTCCTCTTGAACTAAGACGAACTATAGCCGATTTAACCTATTTTATCAATATACTCAACGCAAAGATAGATAATACAGAGTTACTTAGTAAAATTTTATTTCATACACCTTCCTTCAGATCCAGACACACGACACTTTTTACATCATCTTTTGCTAAGAGAAACTATATCAAAGGTACTTTTCTTCACAGAACCACATCGTCTATGAACAAATACTTATCAAAATATGACATTGATATATTTTTCAATAGTGTGAATTTAATACGTTCACAATTAACTTCTGAATTCTTTGATTCACAAACTTAATTAATTTACAAATTACTTGAAATTGGCCTATATATATTTTTTTTATTTTTTCCGCTCGGTATCTTTTCACCTGCAAATATTGTTAAGATTGGTATATAGATAAGCGCGTACAGCGTCAAGCTTTATTTCATATTTTTTCAAATTATAGGCGAAAACTTGTAATTAGCCTCGTCATTTATATAAATGTATAGTTTATTTAAGTATTTAGGCTGTAAGTTTTCCTAAAAATATAAAATAAATAAAATAAAATAAGTTATTGAAATAAATTAACAATACGCACAGAAAAAAGCAAAATGTGAAACCTGCTTTTATTGATAGTTTAAAAAAATATAAAACCAGAAAAAAAACAACGTAAAGATTAGCCTTTATATCCGGAATCTTATAGGATGTTAGTAGTCTAAATTTGAATAATAATAACATGAATCCTTTTCCCAATTTCCAGAGGTCTCCAGTCTCGGATAGAGGGCGAGCACAAGTTCGCCGTCATCCGAGCCAATGAAGTGAATCAGATATCCATAAGCGAAATAGTCGTCGGCGACATATGTCAGATCAAATACGGTGATCTGCTTCCCGCTGACGGTATCCTCCTCCAGAGTAACGATCTCAAGGTAATTCACATGGCTGAATAAACTAGCTCCAGTGGCATCATCATCGCCAACCTCTATTAATAAATTAATTAACTAAATTCTCACAAGAGGAGGGTTAGCCAAAGGTTCAATCCTGATATATATACTGTCATCAGTTGGTTTCCCTTCAGTTCCATTATTACTGTCGGGAGATATTTATGTCATACTTCATGCCCCGGAATTAAGGTCAATTAAATCAATTTTCGTTATTAACCGTAGAGTTTCAAAATTATTTGCTATGTTTGTATTCTTCACAATATAGTTAACTCGTCCTATTTTACATCTTTTGTAAAAATGTATCTAATTCGTATACTTTGTGAAAATCTTACCCGCGTAATCTTTTGTTAGTGTAAGTCAGAAACAAAAAGGGCCCTGAAATGAGTCCTTGGGGAACGTCAATGCTAGCTGTCGTACTTACGGACTTATTTATTTATATTTTCATTTTGTCTTCTCGGTTTTTGTGAAACAAAGCAGGTGTTTCGGAATATGGAACAAAACGAATTCAACAAAACCGAGTTTGAATGATCAACATAATCAAATGCTTTTCCGAAGGTTTCTCAATTGATATATAATATAACACATAAACATGAAATCACGCATTTGAACTGGCACACAGTAGACTTAGGACGTCAAAATATTGAAATCAATATCAATACTACTTGCACTGACGCTCCAATGCAATAATATGATATAGAATTACTGATAACGGAATCTTAAAGTTTGCATTATTCGAGCCAAGAAACAAACATAGAATATAACTTTATTGTACATCGTTACAGAGAAACTTAAAAATAAACAATAAACTTTAATGACAGTTCAAAAGCGGCCTTATCACATAGAGCGATTCATTCCAGTCGACCTTAGGGCGGATAGAAGTAATATAATTTAGAATAAAGAGGTTTATGGTTACAGTACATATTAAACAATTAAATGCGTATGACACTATATGCACTAATAATAATTACGTCATATTATTAATATATACACAAATACTTAGTAAATCAATAAACTAATATATAACGTATATATAATATACGTTATATATTAAAATACACATAATATAGGTGCACTTGATTTGGTAAATCTCGCAGACCCGTTATGAACATAAATTTATATTCATTGCTAGCATTTTTCGTAACATCAACTTACATAAATTGGATTAACTGGTATAAAAAATAGATTACAGTTTATTAACACCCAACTAAGCTATTTGAACTGCACTTCAGGCGTTACAAATATTAAATTTGTTTTATTAGATAACCAATAAGCTCAATTTTCGCACCGGTCTTTATCAAAGCACTAATCGGCGGCCTATAATTTCAATATCAATATTATCTGCATTCCGATGCGCTCGTGCGTCATTGATAGAGACCGGATTTTAGGCAACATAAAAAGCATGAAATATGCATGAAAAATTGCTAAAATATGGATGAAAATTGTTAAAATATGCAACATAAATGATGAATTTTAGAAAAGTAAAATAGGGAAAAAGTGTTATATTATTTATTATTTTACTTCTAAATCAGTATTAAATCAGTAAATTATGTATTCGTTCAAAATTTAACAACCTTGTTGACTATAAATTATAATCTATACCAATATTAATACTCGATACAATTAAACGAGTCATTATTTATAATTTTATTAACTGAACATTTTTTAGTGTAGGTATTTTTTTTTTTTTTTTTGTAAGACATAACTTTAAACTTATGGGGTAACCTACTGAAAAATGTAGTAAATACAGCTGAAATATGCATGATCACTAAATTTCAGACAAATGTGCAATGATCGCTGAAAATGCGGTAAATATGCAAATGCATATAATCCGGTCTCTAGTCATTGCCTTACCTAGCGCTTGTGGTCGTGGACTTTGATGTATTCTGTGACCTCAGGTCAAATAAAAAGACAATTATATTATTATATCACCACAGCTTTAGGTATAGGAATTAGGACGAATCCCGATGCGTATATTGCGTATATAGTTAGTCACAAGTGAATCAATTAGGTAGACAATACTGCCACTATTAAATATTTTTAGCCGACTGCGTAAGAAGGAGGGTTATGTTTGTCGAGTGTATGTAAATGTATGTATGTTTCTATATGATCACCTACTGCGTAAACGGCTTGACCGATTTTGATGTGCGAGATGTCGTTAAATTCGCCTTTGCTCCCTGAATGTCATAGGCTATATTTTTTGTAACAATAATAACACATCTCTCACAAAATAAAAATATGCGTTTTAATTTTAACTCTCTAAAAATTTTTTCCTAATATGTAAGTGATTTTACTAGTTTTATTTTATTTTTAAGAATGCGCATTTATAATATTTTACTGCGATTTTACGCATACTTAATTACAAAAAATTTACACTCAACATTGTATCAAGTTTCAAGCGTAACGAAATCGTAAGTTAAACTGCAAAAACTGATTTTCTACAGTAGGGTATTTTGTTTTTATTTTGATACAGATACTTGTAACTTTGATAGATGATATTAAATCATGCAGGTCCGATGCACACTCGCCAAAATGTGTGGGATAGAATACCGACAGACAAGCGATTTAATATCATATTGTATTGCAACATATCAGCGCCATTTTTATTCACTACGAGGGTGAAACTGCGGGGCACAGCTAGCTTAAAATAAAGTATTAGTTTCCTATTAATATAGTGTGCTTAAAACTACAGGTAGCCCGTTATACAAATCTAGATCAATGTTTTTTACCAACGTTGAAGATAACAATTTATCTATGGCTACATCAAATCAAAGCTTACCCAAATAGATACAATTCATGGCCAGATATGATACAATCATAATTACTTATCAATCGTTCTTCCTTCAGTTGATAACGTGCAGGTAAATTGTTGAATTTGCGTCAAAGGCGCCTTAGATGTATGATAAGTAGGGCTGCCACTTGCAAATAAAATATGATTTATTAACTACTTACTACTATTACTTTTTATTTACTTACTATTTTACTAACTTCCCTTGGTGGTGGGTTCATTCATAATTTCAGTATCAAAATTAATAATTTATTGATATGATCGTCAATTCGTCATGGACTATTATAATGGGGTCAATTCTTAAGGCACCACTGAACTAATTACAATTCTTAATATGGCTAAATTAAAAAAAAACGAATGAAAATTGTATGAAAATTTGGTTTTATTTTAATCTAGTTATTTTAGGAATCATAATTAGTTTAGTGGTGCTTTGAGCATTGCCCCATTATCTAATCTAAGATTGTTATTACAACTACATATCTTTATTTACCGTTCATTGCTCTTTCACAGTAACTGAACTATTAAGACTGAACAGATCAAATTTGATATAGCGATTGCTGAGATTGGAAAACAGCATAAGTTACTTATCATCACTAATATCACGCTAACATGGCCAGTTCTCTATCTCGCTGCGGGCATGGCCAAGAATCATTTTATCAGTACAAGTGTATTTTTTGTAGAATTATTACCAGAATGACAAAATGTTAACCAATTTCGGCACAAACAAAAATGTTTCACGACTCAGCCTGCACGGAAATAATATAATTATACTATGACTAAAACCAAGCCGAATCTGTATTCTTCAACCCTAGAGTAAATAAGTACTGTTAGGTAAGCGTGCTCCATCCTAGATCGCATAATTGCTTATTTTGAATAAGATGTGGTCGTACCCAAAACAAATAAAAAAGTGTTCACTCTTCTTCATCAGGTGACATTTTATATCGATGTGGCAACCCTACGACATAGATATAATTGTATCAAAACGATAAAAACTGATAATAGTACAGTAATTACGTAACAAGTACCTTGCGGTATTTTTATCGCGCACATGCTTCATATTTGAGTACACAAGATTAAAAATGAGAAATATAATTTATTTGCACTGCCGGGTGATAAAATTTGTCACATTGCCGCATTATGTAGGTTACATAAGGATTTAACGTCGAGCTTGATTATTTGGGTAGATTAACCGATGTGTGTATTGTGGAAACTTAGGACATGTCTATTTTTAAGTATGATTTAATATTTTAAGGCTATGACGTAGTATCTTTTTATGCAATAATAGGCTCGCGCATGACTGCTAACTCACCTGACGTTAAGCGACCATTGCGGTCTACGATGGAGCGAGCATGCCTAGAAGAAATCATATTCACTCGTAATTTAAAGAGCGCTATTGATTTAAAAGCGGATACAGACAACGCAAAGCTTCCGCCTTGTATAGAACTTTTATTCAATACTAATAGAATTTCTAGAAGTGACTGTAAAATATAGCAAATGATTCGAAACAATTCTACTCTACATCATATAATTTTTTTTGAACATGTACTATCTACAATCTACAGCAATTACTATAGGCGTAGTATAGTACTTTAACAAGTTGCGTTTACCCAGTTTTGTTCACTTAATAGTGGAAATAAAGTATGTAATGACATGAATAACTCTAATTACAAGTGTTTACTTGTAAAAATTGCATGATTTGTTGTTTAACAGTATCAATACCAACATTCAGTTAATCTCTCAAATAAGGCTATCGGACCAGCTTCACCATGGCAACTTTTTTAGTTTGAGAGGGTAGAATACCTGAGTTCCAAAAAGTACTCAACTTTGATTTCCTCATTGCAGTGATTGGTAGTTTAAATTAATCTAACATTGGTATGTTGTGTATGACAGGTTGTTGTGTTCTTATAGATCGACGAATCCTCACTGACCGGTGAATCGGACCATGTCAAGAAGGGAGAATCTTTTGATCCCATGGTGCTATCAGGAACACACGTTATGGAAGGTAATGTCACATTTACTATCTCTGATTTGGATTGGACTTGTACTTGAACTGAAGTCGATCAATATGATCGCTTTTAGCTTTGAAGATCGAACGATCATGTACGTTAATTTCAGATATTTCCTTAGCTACGTAGCTTACCGTATTTCTGTTGAAAAAGCACCCTAATTTCGATTTTTGAGCAACGATTTTGATGGACACCTGTTTGCTCACTGTCTTAGATAAATAAGATAAAAGAATAAAGTAATAATTAAGATTTACATCCATGAGACTAGATATTCTGAACTGAAGTTTTTGTTGTTACAAAAACTATAAAATATTCTAGCTCGCAACACTATACATAATGCGATTACAGCGCGCTGTCAAGAAAGATCACAATCTCTTGACAGACTCTTATTTTTCGATTGATTAATTAAATGTTTCGTTCAGTCATTTATCCTTTATGCTATTGTTCTCGTTCATTCATTCATTCATTCATCTGTTCATTCCAGGCTCCGGCAAGATGCTGGTGACGGCGGTAGGCGTGAACTCTCAAGCCGGCATCATCTTCACTCTTCTAGGCGCGGCCGTCGAGAAACAGGACAAAGAAATCAAGCAGATGAAGAAAGGTCGGTGGCATAGTGTTGGCAACGGTTGCGGTAGACTTAGTGCGGCGGTGGTGCGCTTTTTGATGACGATTTTCTTTTGTTGTGTATTTTTTTGTTCTTGTTGATTTTGTTGGTTTTGTGTTCCGTGTTATTTTGGGGGGTGTTGGGAATGTTTTGTTATTGGGTTTTTTGTGCGAAATTCAAATATCTTTTAAGACAAAAATCCTTTGGAAGTTTGGGAGAAAATCAATTTATGCCAAGATGGCTGCGCCTTGTACCTTGTTTTTTAAGTGTACCTGTCTCGCTTGCGCACGATCCCTTATTTTTATATAAAATTATTGAATTTACGTTTCATAAATATTTGCCTAACTTCAGCCTCATAACAACGATATTACAAAGTATTAAAGATTTTTATTATTTTTATATCTGTTATTTTAACCGAAATAAGCATCCAAACGTCAAAATTACCGCCTTTGGATGTTTATTTAGGTACTCATTACAATTATAAAAATTAACAATGCTCTACATATTTAGTAATGCGGTTTTCACGAGGCTGAAGTTCGGAAATTTTTCAAGAGTATATTTAGAAAACTTTGTCTAGAAAAAAGGTGTCGCGTGCGAGCGAGACAGTTGCGCCACCCGACCCGGTTCGATTTTCAGAATTTTAAGCTGTCATTAGTCAACAATCCATTCAATGTTCGTTCAGTTTACGATATAGCTCGTTGAACAGACCATACAATGTGTTTGGACAATTTAAATCGATTAGTAAAATCGGCTGATAAATTTTATATGCTTCGTAAAAAACTAGATCACATACAAATTATTCTTATCAAAACATAAAAGATTGAAACGAACTGATCGACCATAGAAATACAATAGATAGATAACACAAAACTTTAACAGTTTTTTTTTTACATTCAGTGGTCATAAAAGAGCGCATCATACGTCGTTAGCATACCCTCGCAACTCTAGTATAGCGTCGTCGTCACCATGCTCATTTAACTATCAACATAGTCAGTATAGCATGTTTTCTTACATGTCTAACAATGTAAACAACAATTGCGGAACTAGCTACGAATGGGAGATCTAATTTTCGAAATTACGAGCTCCCATCGACAGCCATTCTGGCATTTTTATCTATATTTTAAGACAAATATGGAAACATACACTATAGACATGCTTCTTAGTGCGGTTTTTGTTCAAATGGGGACGCTCCAACGTCAGACACGAGTCTGGGAATATCCAGTAAATGATTTAAAAATAAATTCGGCTAGCGGTATCCATGATCTCGTAGATTAGTTAAATAATTCGAATCTACTGTAGAATTGCAAACAAATGTGGCGCATAGTCAACCAATGAAAGCGCATTCTGATGTAACGATCGCTTCTGATTGGTTATCAATCCGCCATATTTGTTTTCAATTCGCGATGAGACAAAAATGGATGGGCGCCTTATGTGGCAGCTATTAACATAGTGCAAGCAAAATAGCTTTTACTTACTGACATGTATAATTTAAAAAAATATGAAAAAGTTTGTTTTTCGTGTAAATGAGCATAGTGAGATAGTTCGCTTCGTCGCATACATCTTAGTGTGACCATACAGTGATGTATTAAATACCTCTCCCTTCTTACCCCCCACATCCCTCATCATTGATTTGCCGCACATACTGAGGGAAAGTTTTTTTTTATATTGGCCGAAATTGGTAATTTATTGAAATTTTGAAACAAGCAATTAGATGCGTAAAAAATATGTATTCAAATTCTTCTGTGTATAGAAAGTAAACATTTATCAACAAGCATAACAATTTATTACCAGATATGAAAATTATTATCAAATATAAAAAATGTTACCAGATTAAAATTGTTACAAACAAAATTACCAAGCATGAAATTATTTCAACTCAATTTTTCTTTTCTTTGTAAACATCTCCAGTGTGAATTTAATCCTGGAAATGTTAATGGTAAAATTATAAATCTACATTTTACAAGCTTAACTACTTAGCTTATTAAAACTTATTGCCGGAATAAAATATAATATTTCAAAATAACAAGTGGTAATAATTAGGCAAATCGTAAATTTGTAATGTAATATATATTACAAATTTCTAGCTTGGAAACAGCATAATATTTATAACTTGGCTATTTTAACTTTCCATTGTTTTTATGAATACCAAATTCGTCCAAAGATACGAGATTATTTTATTTATTGACGATATGCAAATTTTCGTAAACAATTTTATTTTTGTTAGTTTTTTTCTATCATGTGTTTTGAAAGCCATGTTGAACGTTGTTCGTATATTCGTTATATGTCTGACTAATCGCCTGAATTGTTTTGTTTGGGAGCATGGTACATTCAATTTTTTATTGTATTCCATTATTTTTAGTGTTCAAATTGTCTTCAATAAATAAATAATCTCCATTATATCCATAAAGTTAAAACCCCTTAAAAGCATTATGTAAATGTAATAATAGACGGTATGTTCAAGCGTTTAAAATTGAATCCTTGAACGTACTGAGTCGCCAATTTTTCTGTTCAGTTGACTGCGTCTCTATCATTCAGAGAATAAAGTCTAATTTTGATCAGTTGAACAGTTGAGTTGGTCGCATACCCCTTTAGATCTAGAAAACCACGACCAAACATTATAGTGTGACCTGTATCAGTGACATCCAATTTTTTTTTCTCCACCCCTCGATACCCCGGCCCGCTGCACGCCCATCCATGTCGTCGACGAACCAAAAAAAAAATACCAAAAAAAACATACACATTGATTCTGCATCGTGTTTATGTCGTGTTGATGACTGCATGATGTAAAAACAATACAAATCGTTGTCATTTAATGTGTATGCTTGAAATGATGGAAAATACATAGAAGCTAAAAAGCAGCAGAAAAAGGAAGCGTCCCAACGCAAGAGTCTGTCCGGTAAGTTGTCCTTTGCTATGCCCCGCTTGTTAAACCTTCCGTACACTGAGGGCCAGAGTTACGTATATTTACGATGTAACAACATATTTTATATAACATTGCATACCAAAGTTATACTAATGTGTATAGTATACTGCATACCTTCAATATACTGCACATTTACAGTATATTTTGTATCTTGTATACAGCTACCTTTTTCTTAAACGTTTGCTATGCCTGTTTTAGGTCTTATTTATACTCTGTCTCAGTTTTACGATATTTTTAAGTAACAAAAGTTCTAATACAGGCCTATAATCGCTTTTGAATGAGTTGGTTGTGTATATTTACTCTAAATACTCTAAATTGTAGACTATACCCTAATCTGTTGTATACTTGCAGTATATTGTATACTCTGTATGGTTAAGGGTTGTGTCGGTGCTTTTTTTTGCGGCTTAGCTTAATGTTGGGAATATGGTAGTTAACCTGTCCTTTAGTGTACTATTTTTCTACTTAATTTTATTCTATATTTATTCGGAATAGGCTGTAGAACTTTAAAAAATAAACACAAAAAAATTTAACTAAACTTTTCAATAACAGTTTTTGCATTACACCTCTCATTTTCATTTAAAAGCATTTTAGAGTTGTAGCTTCACTGTAGTTAACTTTTTTGATTAATTTTCACTCTTTAGCAGTTAAACTAACATTTAGCATATTTCTTCTAAACGCTACCTGCCCGGATTCAATCTCTATGACAATTTTCATCTTAGCGTAATAATTAACATTGAAAATTAGACTTTAAAATTAAATAATTAGACTCCAATTTGCAATATCGATGACTACGCTTTACGACCAATAGTCATTGACTTTGTTTTCTTATTCTTTAACTATTGTCAACGTGACACATTAAAATTAGACTTTATAGTTCTCTTGTTAAAGTCTAATATTTATTGTAATTTTTACACGTTGTTGTCGATTGTCATAAAGGCCTAATTAACCAATTGAAATATAAACTTTTCAGTATTTTTATTTTTTATTGAAATATAACACTCGCAACTGTCTTGCACAAAATAATTATATTAATTGAAATTTTGTAAGCTATATATTTTTTATACTTGAGTGTTATCTATTGCCAATAACTTTGAAGATGGCATTTTAACTTGTTAAAACGAAAATAAACCAGGTATTACCTTTTTATTTTTACCAAGGCTGAAGGAACTCTTTAATACTGTTTCTAATTTAAAATGGAATTATTTTGAAATCTGTAAATTTAATCTCTCTCTCCCGACTTAACCTTCAAAAAAGAGTGAGGTTAACAATTTGTAGCGTATGTATTAAGTATTTAAAATTTCCATAATGGTTATTTTTTGACAAGCCCAGTTTACTTTGTGATTATTAAATTGTAACTCATTGATAGTCAAATTTTCCTTATTTATTATGTCCCATGTATAAACAATAATAATAGAGTACTTAGTGTCCAGTGAAATATATTATTTTTCTAAATTCAGGGACATATTGAATAATATTTAATAATAATTAGACATACAAAGATACACTCGAAAAATATCTGTACTCGGGTAATCAGGTAAAAATAAATAATTACAGTTTAAAAAACAGAAACAACTGACTTCAAAATACACATATTTATTTGAACAATTTACGGTATACTCGCGTTTATTTTTGAGCCAAAATCTCCAAAATACGCAATTTCATTTGCTTGGATCACATTTTATTCACAAATTTTGTTTTAAAATCAAAATACTGAACCTATTATGATAAAATTTATATGAGACCACTTCTGAAGTATGACCGACCAAACAAAAAGAGAGACAATTCATAATTGAAAACGGAATTATTTATTATTTGTTTATTTATTTAACAACACAAAATTTACATTATAAATTGGCTTATAAGGTACCTAAAAACTACAGTTAGTTTCAATAATCGCGTAACAAACATACAGTCGAATTGAGAGCCTCCTCCTTTTTGAAGTCGGTTTAAACGTGATTAGATCAAAATAATTATTGAAAAAAATATGAGTATCCTTCCGGCCTTTGGTTCCTCCAGTCCGTTCCTAAAGTTTGATTGTAACAGGCGACGACGAGGTGACCCTGCCAGCGTCTGGGAACAGCCACGGTGCCAACCACGCGCGGCCCGACGACAACCATGTACCAGAGCCCGCTAGCGATAAGCCCGCCCCTGAGCCGAGCCACAAGAAGGAGAAGTCTGTCCTGCAGGCCAAACTCACGAAGCTCGCTATACAGGTGAGTTTCTTTTTCTCACGTTTAAGGGTGCGTTTCCACTGAAGCGGAGCTGAGTGGAATCGACCAATCAGAAAGCTTGAAATTTTTCGGGACTTCTTCGCATTTTAACCTGACTTTATTTTATAAATCTGATCATATCAAGATTAGCGGTTTGGTTAATTGTGATTACAAGCTGAAACAAATAAGTATCTTTGTAACTTTGTTGGCAATAAAAAAAATTTTTTTTTATTATAATGTCTCCAGATCGGTTACGCGGGCTCCACCATCGCCGTCCTAACTGTGATCATCCTCGTGATCAACTTCTGCGTGCACACGTTCGTGATCGAAGGCAAGCAATGGAAAGCGACCTACATCAACAACCTGGTGAAGCATCTCATCATCGGTGTGACCGTGCTGGTCGTCGCCGTGCCTGAAGGTCTACCGCTCGCTGTCACTCTCTCGCTCGCATACTCTGTCAAGGTGAGACTTAGGATTCTACTCCTGTTTCGATAATTTTTTTAACTTTTTTCTTGTGACAGTCGCGGTCGAAAACTTGCTCGTTGTCTGAACAATATTACGAGTGTTTTTTTTTTCTGGACACCTGCATGTGCGATACGAAATAATCATAACTATATCATGAGAAATAAAATTGTCAGCTGAATGAATAAGGAATATGCTGAATATTTTTAATTTATGTATCACACTTTAGTATGTTATCAATTAAAACTATTATTCCTATAAAATGAAAAATTCATCCACCATCATCAGCCTACTTTAGTCCACTGCTGGACATAGACCTCTCCCACTGAACGCCATTCAGCACGATCCTCAACTTTCCGTTTCCAGCCACTTCCAGCTACTTTCCGTATATCGTATTCCGTATATCACACTATCGTGTCTCAGGGCGTCCTACACTACGTTTGCCGAATCGCGGTCTCCACTCCAGAACGTGTTTACTCCATACATACATACATGCCATACATGGTTGTCGTCATACATGCATATTCCCTATTAATTTGTAACATCTTCAACCTAAAAATAATCCGTCTGATACATCTGAAAACCCTTTCAGAAAATGATGAAAGACAACAACTTGGTACGGCATCTGGACGCCTGCGAAACGATGGGTAACGCCACCGCCATCTGCTCAGACAAGACGGGAACGCTCACCACCAACCGGATGACGGTCGTGCAATCTTACATCTGCGAGAAACTGTGTAAAGTGACGCCCAACTTCAGAGATATCCCGCAAGAGGTCGCCAACACCATGATCGAGGGAATGTCCATCAACAGCGCCTTCACTTCTAGAATTATGGTGAGTCTTATTCAATGTCTTAGTCTTTCTTGGTATACCAAGAAAGGCTTAGACAGCACAGGAATGGAATTCTTTGACGCCATTTCTGTTAGATGTTGTTGTGAATAGATATCTTCTAGATCGACGAGCTCCATCCTCGGCCACGCCGTCGCTTAACATAAGGCGAGTTGGTGGTCAATCGTAGATCTAACCTGCGTAAATAAAAAAAGTAATTAGGTTTTATTGCGATGACGGTCATGCACATCGTATGTTTTTACATTTGCATGACAACAATAATGTCTTAAACTAAATAACCGAGTTCGAGGTATTAAGCTTTTTTTTAAAATTTTATTTAAATTGACAAATAATTTCTTCAATATTAGATTAATTATTATTAGATGGTGGTCTTGAGCAAGATAAAGCAAGAGCTTGGTCACATCTTGTCCAAAACCACATTTTGGCCGTATGTGTCTCTCGCTTATTCCATTTCCTGGGAATTGTAATCTTGGAATTTTCAAAGCTAGAGTGAACAGATGTCTTCTATATCTACGTGTTCCATCTTCGGCCACACCGCTTTCCATCAGGCGAGTTTTTGGTCAAACGTAGATCTATATAGTATCGAAAAATGTGTTCTATCTTATATCTGGTCTTGCAGGGTTAGACAAGATCAACAGTGAATCCCTTTTCAATAAAAGAAAATAGCTCCACTGATTGGCCACCAGACCGCCTAATAATAATAAGTAATAATAGTTGAATAAAATAGACATAGACATAGAATTTATTATGACAAAAAACAACCAATAAAAAAAAAACAGATTGTGAAACGACATAAATAAGAACAACATATTAGTGCCACTATCAGTGCCACCTATCCTACTCCGGGCATGGTTGCCTGGAAGAGATCGATAAAGAGATCGATTAAGCGATAAGGCCGCCTATTGAAAGATTAGTCATAATAATATTGTCATTTTTCAATATGTTTGTACAATGTGGTCTTTTAATAAAGAGTTATCTATCTATCTAGGAGAAGCACCGTATATGTCGCTATCACTCCCTCTGTCTATCTTTCTATCATCGTCAGACCATTATTATGTAACAAAGCGGTAAAATACCGTATAAGACTGAATGACCATAGTCTAGAATTTTGTTTCCTCTTTCAGGTACCGTCACTTGTATGTATAGTTTTTCTGATATCATTTTTTCTTCGCTAGTCGTGCTCGTATATTAAGTACGTTTTTTGTCACAAAAAAATCTAAATCTAAAATGAATATTTAAATATGAAATGTCGTATAAATAGGTCTATTTAGAAGACATTTCATTTTACTCTCTTTCCGTCTTACTTATAAACGCTGATTACGCTCATTTTAGTTAAACAGTGTTTTGTTCCGTGTTCGCGCGTGACAGTTCCCGTCTGACAGACAGTGACAAGTCCTTATTCAGTGAATAAGATTTTAACATGCGTTTATAAGTAAGACTGTTTATGAATATTTCTAGATTATACTCCTTAAGGTGATACGTTACGTACGCGGCGGGATCCAAATTTCAAACAGTTTTTTTGTCATTGTAACCAAGTAATGTATTTGTAGTGGTTGCACATAGCGTTTGCGACAATCAAAGATTATTCTTCATATTATCAAGTCATTTTGTTTACCAACAATACATCGAGTTACTTATATTAATTGAGAAATCTATTTTTACTAATTCAAACAAACTTAAAATATATAAGGTCCGCGTTGCTTATTGACAGTATTGACGTGATAATGTAAAGAAGTTCCCGGCAGCCTAGTCGGGAGACCGTCCGACTTGTGATCTGCAGGTCCTGGGTTCGAATCCCGCGGCACGCACCTCTGTCTTTTCGAAGTTATGTGCGTATTGTTGATTGCCACCAACTTCAAACGGTGAAGGAAAACATCGGGAGAAACCCTACATGTGTTAGAGTTCTCAATGATCTTAAAAGATGTGTGAAGTTTGCCAACCCGCACTTGGCCAGCGTGGTAGAATATGGCCTTATCCTTCTCACAATGAGAAGATGGTCCGCGCCCAACAGTGGGACAGTTTGTATAAAAAGGGCTGATAAAAAATGTTGTTAAGAATAATCTTATATTGTCGCAAAATTGTCGCAATCACTTACATTAGTTACCAGAGATAGCTACAAGGACAAAAACTCTGAAATTTGAATTTCCCGCCGCATGTCTGTCGTTGGCCCTTAACTAAAATGAATACATTCCAGCCAGCACAAGACCCGACCGGCCCACCGATGCAAGTCGGCAACAAGACAGAATGCGCCCTGCTCGGCTTCGTTGTCGCGCTCGGTCAAAGCTACGACGCGGTCCGCGAAAGACACCCCGAGGAGTCTCTTACAAAGGTGTACACCTTCAATTCGGTGCGCAAGAGCATGTCTACCGTCATACCGTACAAGGGAGGTTACAGACTCTACACCAAGGGAGCATCCGAGATGGTACTCAAGAAGTGAGTCGAAACGTTTTAGTGATATCTTTCTTATGTGTTTTCAGAAGAATCGAATAACATAGAGAGGTCGAGTGTTGAAATATCCATAGCATAGCATATGTCCATACATTTATTTCCAAATTATAATATCATAAAATATATTTTATAGTATGATTGCATATATATTGCAGATATTTTTGGATTTGAACGGCGCCTTCTTACAGGTCCATGTAGTTTCAAGTGACGAACACGATGGCGAGTGGGAATAGACGATAATTTGAATCCGTAAAAATGAAGTTCTGTCTCAATGAGGCTCGGACACGCAAGATATATATTTGAGTTCTAAGTATTTAACCGTGCGCAGCAAGACTGTTAAGACTATTTTATTTTTTGATATAATCCGTATGATTTGAAATGTTTTCCTTGGTTTAAAACGCGACCGCTTGGCGGTTAGCGGTAGTGACGTCTAATAATCAAATCTGTCAAATCCACACGACACCTTGAAAACTTCTTGATGAAAATTTGGGCATTATAACCTATCTATAGATAAAATTTCATTGGTCAGAATTAAATAGTTCTTATTTATAACTGTATAAGTTTCTAATAGTTAAGTCTATTAGCTAAGTTTCCGGCAGCCTAGTCGGGAGACCGTCTGACTTGCGATCCGCAGGTCTTGGGTTCGAATCCCGCGGCACGCACCTCTTGTCTTTTCGAAGTTATGTGCGTATTGTTGATTGCCGGCAACTTCAAACGGTGAAGGAAAACATCGTGAGGAAACCTACATGTCTGAGAGTTCTCAATGATCTTGAAGATGTGTGAAGTCTGCCAACCCGCACTTGGCCAGCGTGGCAGACTATGGCCTAACCCTTCTCACAATGAGAAGATGGCCCGCGCTCAGCAGTGGGACAGTTTGTATAAACAGGGCTGATAAAAAAAAAAAAAAAAAGTTTCTAATTTTGTTGCGTTGCTCGTAGATGCGCATTCATCTACGGACACGAGGGTCGTCTCGAGAAGTTCACCCGAGACATGCAGGAGCGGCTAGTGCGACAAGTGATCGAGCCGATGGCCTGCGACGGACTGAGAACCATCTCCGTCGCATTCAGGGACTTCGTGCCTGGGAAGGCTGATATCAACCAGGTATCTACAGATTACATACATAATTATAGTTTAATATAACAAATAAAAAGACCGATTGGAAGCGGCTTGCATCTTCAGCGGCCAGCGTCTTCCCGCCACTTGTATGAGGTCATCTGTTTATGTCGTGGCTGGTCTTCCCATGCTGCGCTTGCCGATGAAAACCATTGTTCCACCACCATGGAAACCATGTTTTCACTCGAGAACTTTTCGGCCCCATCGGGCATCGGTAGTTCTACGTGTTATATGTGCCCTGCCCACTGCCACTTCAACTTGCTAATTCGCAATAATATAAATAAATATGGTTTAATATAACAAATAATGGGAGTGTCCAGCAGTGAATTACTTATAGCTGAGATGATGATGATGATATAAATCAGTGATCAGTCCAAATTTGGAATGTATCATAACCAAATTTCCATGTTGTCCACAGGTGCACATAGACCAGGAGCCGAACTGGGACGATGAAGACAACATTGTAAACAACCTCACCTGCCTTTGCGTCGTCGGTATCGAGGATCCCGTCAGGCCTGAAGTGAGTTCTAAATTTTTAACTAAATGTTTATCGATATTTTTTTAATTAAAATTTATATAAAAATTTTAACCATTCATCACACTGAATTTCAATAACCGTTTTGACTGGTTGATTCGATTCGATGAAGTATTAGTGAATCTGTTTCTTGTCTAGCAATTGTTATGTTGACCATCTTTAGTGCCATAAAAGTTATCCAATCGGCCTACTGTTTTAAGAGAAACGTGGTCTCACGATCTTTTGCCAGGAATTTCAGCATTTTTCATACAACAGGAGAAAACTGTTCCCTACCCATAAATATTATCCGTTTATTTTTTTATATGATTGGAATCATAATTTTTACGAGAAACGTAACTTAATTTTAAGCAATACTCAACATATTTTGTCAACTTCTCGCTGACATGTAATGACACTTGCGGAAAGAATACAATTTAAACCGTTGCTTAAAGTTAAATAACTTTTTTCGGTAAGGCTTTGTATTATTGGCGAGTTGGCGATCAAGCGCAAACCTATTTCTACATTTAATAAAATAAACGGTTAATTTTTTTCTTAGGAATTATAGCGAAATTTAAACGGCTAGTCGGTAGAAAACAGTTTTCTTCTAGAAAACTAGGGTATTAGACTTAGTGTGTGTAGCTTTCAATTTCGTGAACGCATTGGCGTTCACGAAATTGTCAACCCATACATTTACTTTTCTCTTCTATTGAGAAGAGAAAAGTAAATGTATGGGTTGACAGTAGCTAACGAAATGTCACGTGATGGCACGTCACAGTTACTTAGCATTTCAAAGCGTAAGCGTTTGTAGAAATAGAAACTTTTGCCACTTGTCTGAGGGGGTTGTTGTAAACTGTTGTTGTGTGTGTGTGTATAGAAGATCACGCGACAACACTTACGCGACAACTTAACATGAAAATCCAAATTAGTAACCATTTGCCGTATTCCAGGTACCGGAAGCCATCCGCAAGTGCCAGAAGGCGGGCATCACGGTCCGCATGGTGACGGGCGACAACGTAAACACGGCGCGCTCCATCGCGGTCAAGTGCGGCATACTCAAACCCACCGACGACTTCATCATACTCGAGGGCAAGGAGTTCAACTCGAGGATCCGAGACGCTAACGGAGAGGTGAATACAACAATCAACCTATCCTTAGAGGCTCATTGGAGTATTCGATATTTTTGAAGTGTTTTTTCCTCACTGCAAATTAATTTTCTCTAGTCAGTCTATAGAACGTGTAAAAGGTCCGGCTGAGTAATTAAAAACTATATTTCGTTGTCGCCAATATAAATTATGTATTATCTGACTATTTTCTTTTTGAATAAGAGGAGAAAACCTCTCTAAATAAATAAATTTAGCTCTCACTTTTCTAATATCCCTATTCAATGATTTTATATGTTTAAAACGGTTGTGATGCGCGAGAGAGATAGCTGCGCGCTTTAATCTCGGCCAAGCCAATTACCAATCAAGCGTTGGTAGCGCCACCGCCACATATTACATTTTTTCCTAATTGTCGTACAGGTCCAACAACTCCTATTGGACAAAGTGTGGCCTAAACTGCGAGTGCTGGCGCGCTCCTCGCCCACCGACAAATACACGCTGGTCAAGGGGATGATTGAATCGAAGGCGTTCGACACTCGCGAGGTGGTCGCTGTCACGGGAGACGGCACCAACGACGGGCCCGCCTTGAAGAAGGCTGACGTTGGATTCGCTATGGTGAGTGTTGGAAACTCTAAGCCACTTTGTTTTCATTGAATAACAATAACTTTTGCCCCTTTAACTTTAATCCTTTCGTCCATTAGCTTTGTCCCTTGCTCCATTAGTTTTGTCCCTTGGTCTATTAGCCTTGTCTCTTGCACCAGTGCGTGGTCTCCACTCAAAAACTTTCAGCCCCATCTGCCATCAGTTCTACGTGCTATGTGTGCAATGTCAGCGATATTCGCCCTTCAACGCATTCCGTCCGTCAACTCTTCATTTCTGATTCGATCTCGCAGGGAGACTCCCTCTATAGCTCCCTATAGCTCGTTGCGTGATCTTGAGCTTCATTATAAGGCCCATAGTGACGGAGCACGTTTCAGTGCCGTTATTTAATCGTTAATACGTCACTGTCTGTACCCAGGGTATCGCGGGCACGGACGTGGCCAAGGAAGCGTCCGACATCATCCTGACGGACGACAACTTCTCGTCGATAGTGAAGGCTGTGATGTGGGGCCGCAACGTGTACGACAGCATCGCCAAGTTCCTGCAGTTCCAGCTCACGGTCAATGTTGTCGCCGTCATCGTAGCGTTCATAGGAGCTTGCGCGATACAGGACAGCCCTCTCAAGGTATACTAAACTTGTGATACGGTATTTTACTCTTTGATTAATAATTTATTCGCGCACTCACGTCACGTTCACATAACGCGTCCGCTGGTCATACGGTACCAGGGCCCTACAAGACGCAGCTTTTTTAACCGACTTCGAAAAAGGAGGTTCTCAAATCGTCGGACTCTTTTTTTATGTATGTTCCCCGATTACTCGAAGACACCTGGACCGTTTAAAGGGTATATCGAAAGGGTATTATACTTCCCAGGTGGTCCTATAGATATTTTATCAAAATCGGTTCAGTATTTTGGTTTTTATAACAAAATTACTCGGAAAATATGTCATACAATTCAACGAAATGCGTATTTTAAGCCGTTTTTTTTAGTTTGTTCAAACGATTACTTATTATATGTCATAGATATTGTTTGTAATTGGCTGCGTCTTGTGTCTGTGATACAAGACGCAGCTCTTTATAGATATTATTTTATATTGTTTGTATTCGGTATTGTGTGTGTCCATTCCAGGCAGTACAAATGTTATGGGTGAATCTCATAATGGACACGCTGGCGTCGCTGGCGCTCGCGACGGAGATGCCCACCCCGGACCTGCTGCAGCGCAAGCCGTACGGACGCACCAAGCCGCTCATATCGCGTACCATGATGAAGAACATCCTCGGCCAGGCGATATACCAGCTGTTCATCATCTTCTCGCTGCTGTTTGTCGGTTAGTCTACCATCATCCCGTCATCATTTTCAGCCTGGTATCGCCCACTGCCGAGCCTACTCCACTTATCTCGGTCCTGTGCCAATCTTGTCCAGGTTCGAACCTCGATTTTACAATATTCTCGATCCAACGAGCTGGTGGGCGCCCGACGACGTTTCGTTTACCAGAATATGGCCACCAATCCGTCCAACTAATGAACGATCCCTTTCTTAGGTTTTCGTGTATGTTACCAATGAAATTAAACCAACTTTTAACAGTTTTTTTTATGTTAGATCTACGATTGACCACCAAAAAAAATAACGACTTATAACGGATTAATAGAATTAGTACAAGGGTTAACAAATCTGCATTTATCTCCAGGCGACCGGATGCTCAACATCCCCTCCGGGCGCTTCCAGCCGCTGAACTCGGAGCCGTCCCAGCATTTCACGATAATCTTCAACACGTTCGTGATGATGACCCTCTTCAATGAGATCAACGCGCGCAAGATCCACGGCCAGAGGAACGTGTTCCAGGGGCTCTTCACTAACCCCATCTTCTACGGTATATGGATCGGCACTGCGGTCTCACAGGTACATAGATCATGCACAAATATTTACATTCTCTATTCTATTCGAGGTAGGGTGGGAGGCGATGAGCCTCCCCGTCACTGCGACCCTTGCGGATCTATTGTAACTTCCCTCCTAAAGGTTACATCACCTTTTCCAGTCCCAGATGTTACATGAATCTCACTAGGAACTTTCGGGCGGAGGCCCTCACGTCTTCAGGGTAGAGGACGGGTCCTCCCAGGAGCTGGCTCCTCTGGTGGTGGAGCGCCACATATTCGCAGAGGATATGGATGGACGTTTCATCCTCTCCGAGGCAAAACCTGCACTCTGGGTTCTCACCCAACCCCATTCTGTGCAGGTGTTTGTTCATTTTACAATGTCCAGTTAAGGTGCGAACAAAAACCCTAAGTTGGCCTTTGTTTTGATGAAGCGCTTTCTCTAAAGAACTTCTTGTTACGAGTACATCCTGTTTTGGAGTGTACCATTTATTCAGATAGTCATTCTGCCGATTTCAGCCGTAGGTCGACGAAACAGTCGTTAAATTAATTCATTATAGTCCATCGTGAACATCAATAATTATAGTTTAAAAAAAACTGGAGAACGGACTTCAAAATGAGCAATTTCCTTTTAAAAACCAAACTACTGAATCGTCTAATGAAATTTCTATGGGACCAATCTGAAAGTCTTTTCAAACAAAAAAATCATTTCGCAAATCGGCTTATACATAAATGACGGAGTTATGGGTAACAAACATAAAAAATGCAACTAATTTTTTTAACTGTCCACAAATTTGTAGATACATACCAGGACCGTTTTTTTACATCAGTACGGCAAATAGACGGATGTATAATTACAGAGCCTATTCAGCTGGAGAACTAATGTGGCATTAAGGACGCAACAGTTCTTATTTCATTATTTTGTTCACTCGAGGCCACAGAATAGCATAGTAGATGACGAGTGTACTTCGAGGCGTTAATTCCCCCTTTTTTGCCACGATAGAACTAGTAAGTAAACAAACAGACGATAAGCAAATAGACTCAAACTTCAGACTGCTATGAAGTTCCGATATAACAAGCGTGTGGTTCGACTGCTTTCCAGGTGGTAATAATCCAGTTTGGAGGCATGGCGTTCAGTACAGCGGGGCTGACGATAGACCAGTGGCTCTGGTGCCTGTTCTTTGGCGCCGGTACCCTCGTTTGGGGCCAGCTCGTCACCTCCGTGCCCACTAGGAAGATACCCAAGACTCTCTCGTGAGTACAGCTCTTAAGCAATGTATTATGAAACATTTCAGGACATGCAGCGCTCAGAAAAGCACGTCCATCGATGTAGGTTTTTATGTGTTCTATATTAGAACCTTATGGTGGATTACCCTTGATTGTCGCAAGCGAAAGGCGGTGTTACAATGCTACTATCAATTATTACGAGGTCTGAATATTGATTTATGAATGATAAATTATATATATATCTGGAACATAACTGCGATAAAAACCATTTTTTTACCTTGACATTACAAGGTAAATGAAGTTGTAGGTCTCAAGCTGACTGCTGGAGAAACGCAGGTGGTCTATATAAGAAATGAGAATGTCGTAGAACTACCCTTATTTTAGTGTAATTGATTTAGGCTAAAAAAATCGGAACAGCACCGCGTTTATCTGCGATGGCACCTCTGTGCATCTCTCCGTAATCATACATTCTTCATCTTTCCGATCTGCACCCCTATCCACAAGTTTTCGGAATCGAGTCGGAAACTATATCTCCATCTCTGTTATTTTGTATGGAAATGATGAAGATATAGTTTCTGACATGTTGTGATTAGGCCCTGCTGATATTTCGCGAAATCTGTTAAAATTATATAATAATACATTTAGTGCTATCTTTATCAATGCTCCATTTTTTGCACCTCAAATCCCTCTGGCACCTCCAATCACGTTTCAGGTTCAGGCTGAGTTGAGAGTTTATTTATATTTTTTTTCGTATACGTAGATGGGGCCGGGGCCAGCCCGACCCTGAGTCGATCCAACCAGGGCCGGACTACGACTCTGATGACAAGAAGCCGCGTGCGGGCCAGATCCTATGGATACGCGGACTGACGCGTTTGCAGACGCAGGTACGCATTATAGGGAAACGGGGGGTGGGGAAAGGGTTTTTTGTGAGGGTGGGAGGTGGGGCGGATGAGTTGTACAGGGCATGTAGATGGTTTAGGATTTGCTTAGGTTAATGGTGAAATACAAAAACAAATCTGCTGAATTATTATTTCTTCAGATACGTACCATGTTAGTCTTTTGTGATATTAAAAACAGGGATCGTAAACGGTTAAGGTATAAGGTTACGCTACCGGTATAATAACGGTAGAGGTATACATTATAAAGGTAGAGCGAAAATGGTGATAATAACGGTTAAGGTATATAATAATAACTCTACCGATATTTTGTAATTTTGGTACCGAAATCACCGCGTTGCATAGGACCTGTTGCTCTTACGCGTTCGCATACGAACGGGGGATGGCGATGCGCGGGCGGTCAAGGTCAAAACCTTTATTTTTCGGTTACGGTAGCGCAATTTATAATGATATCGTTATTTATCGGTACCGTAAAATTTCTATACCTTTATTTTCAGGTATCAAAATAAAAAGGTATGACGTCATACCCTTAACCGTTATAACCTTTATCTTTTCGGTATGAGACCCCTGATTAAAATATTTTAAATGTATTAGACATTTTAACTTTACTGCGTGTAACAGAATCGGTGAGCTATGCGGAAAAGAATAATTATACTTCATGGTTACAGACAAAAAAAAAACTACATTAGGATTTGTACTGAAATTAGGAAATCCATCAGCTGTTTGGTAAAAAAAAATCAATGAACTGACAAAATAAATAGAACATCCACCTTTTTTACAACGTACGATAGATATTGAGAGGTTTTCATAGGAATGAGTGCAAGACGTTAACTTTCGGCTTACATTTCTGTTTCAGTTACTTTAAAATAATTAATTAATAAGTGCTGATTTTAAACAACTCATCCGGCCATGCTAAGGTTTACAAATTGGGACTTATGTATGTGACGTCATTTGACAACGAGTATTTAGAATATGTGGGATATATGTGGGCTTTATATACTTTATAAACTATATGAAGTATATAGTTTATATTACAATCGCTACGAATGGGTAAGATTTCCGGAACAACGCTGTAAAGTTTTGTTTTTAAAAATATTATTGTTTTTTTTATCTTTTGTGATTTAAATACATTATCATGATTTATGACAATTCTTTACAGTGTTCTTATGTTGGTTGTTGGTCTTATTTTGTGTTTATTTGGGCGCTTCTTTTACTATTGTTATAATTAGTTTGAAAATTTAAAATTTGTATAATTTTGAGGCCAACAGCTATCATCCAGCCTTAGATATATCATCATGAAATTGTTTCTTTTAAATTATGATTCATGATGATATATCCTGACTTTGGTAATTTATTTGTTACTATATAATTTTACTATGTGATAGATAATAGTGATTTTATATCAGTAACTATTTTTATAGGTAGTTAATTTTTTCAATATAAAACAATAGGAGTGGCAGAAAACATTCGTAATTTTCGAGGGATAAGTTTTCAGTTTACAGCTGGTAGTATTTATATACTTTATAAAGATATATAATATATATAGCAAAGTCAACAGGTCAACACTGCGGATACCTTGGGCATCCTAAACGCTAAGTTATACAATTATAGTGTCCATTTATATATACTTTTACTATTTTTGCATATATACAAAAACCGATTAATACCACCATCTACCAATATGCATCCATAGATTGATACCGTCAATAAATAAATTTATAGATATAATCATTTTATACACATTTTGATTTCCATGGTACAGAAAGCCGGAGTCCATTAAAATCGTAAAAAGATAGAATTAAAAATACACAAAATAATATTTCAAGTAAATAAATTTCAAAATAACGTAATAATCGTACGATAACTTTTTTTTTTCTTCTGTTTCGTTTTCCCTTTTTTATTTTCTGTATTTTATTTTTCATTTCGATTCTCCTATAACTTCTGTTCGTTTTTCTGAAAGATTGTTTTTGTTTTCGAACCTACACAGAGAAACACTTTACAAATAGTATAACGTAGTGATGCTATAATTATTTTTTGGCCCATACTTAACGTAGTATATAATAAGTTGTTCGGTAACTAATTTTGCTATACGACATATATAATTATCACATATATAACTTCCAAATATATATATATATTACAAAATTGGCAACCGAACAAACGATACACTAGATTTTTTTAGTTTTCCAAATTGACTTTCATTTATATACTCTCAGCATCCCGGTTTCATGACATGCTATTTCGATCTTTCGACACACAGCTGTGTATTATTTTCAGTTATATAGTTCCTATATATTTTCACTCTGTCCCGTATATATTCTGTCTCTGTCTAACGTTATATTCTGTCATGAGACTGGGAGTCCCGTAGTAAGCTAGTTAGTAACATCGCGTAACGCCCTGCATGAAAACGTACCGTCGTACAGTCTGACGCTACCCGGTTTTTTACAATATATATCTTTTATACTTCTAATTTACCTGAGTTGACTGTACCACCCCCCTCCCCTATTGGCATGCTCTTTTCTAGGCTGTGACAATGTTACTTATCCCTCAAACAAACTCAAACAGTTACTATGACTTTCCCGATATAAATATCTAATTTATATTTACCCACTGAACATAACTACATCGCGGTATGAATATGGCTGTGTCTATCTCTATCTATCTATCTTTTATTTTATTCTGAATCATACTGACTGTTTGATTTTTTTTCTCACTATTGTTTTTTTTTTTTAATGTCTTGTTTTTTTTTGTTATTTTGAAGACTAGTATTTTGCTTGTGAAACGCCCCGTCACCCGCTAGTCCCTCCGCCGCCTGCCGTCGCCTCACGGCTCGGCGTGTATCGAACTAACACAGTACAGGACCAACAAACATAAAGCAGTAACAATTTACCAACATTAATATCACCCGAGTTTGGTTTATGATTTTAATATTGTTTTTCTTACCGAGTTGTGTTCAGTTACTGCTGTTGGATATGAACGTTAATTTGAGTGTGGAGTGGATTTTTCTTGCAAAAATATACAATATCCAAATATATATACGTAGAGCATGCCGTGTGTGCTCGTACTAACAATGAGTTTCGGTCGTACCCGTTCCTTTTGCCGTTGTGTTGTCAGTGTTTTTATGTTTTTTGTTTTTTTTTGTTTGTGGTTTTTTTTTGGTTGTTTTTTGTGAATGTTGTCCCCATTAGAGACGTGTGTCGGGTGTGTTGTCAGTCAGGTGGGTACAAGCGTCAAACTGGAAGGGTCATTAGACGTAGCTGTTGCCTTGCGTTGTTAAACTACCGCCTTTTTGTGTTCATTTGCGTTAGAAGTGTTAGGCTTGATGTAGTGTCCATGTAATTGTATTATAGTCGACGGTAGTGCCGGTGTCTACGGTGAGTAATGTATGTAGAAATAATGTTCAACACTGTTTTTTTTTTAAATTTAACAATTGAAGAATTATAACAAAGCCGTGATTCTGTTCAGCTTTCTTAACACTTTTTTTATGTTTTTATGACGATATAATTGTGCAAATGTTACATTTTAAATATGTATCGTTTTGAATTTAATTTTTTTTAATATTTTCACGGACCACGTTTAAATTTTCACAATTATCCGTCATGTTAATGAAACTAAAACATCGTGAATTTGTTCCTCCTTGGCTCCCGAATTAGTTGACTAAAAAAATATGTACTAACTAAACCTTGGCATGTTAGATGTTAGACTAAGCAATCCGTTAAACACGTACCTAAACTAGCGAATTAGTGCCACCACCATAGAGTGAACATGGAATTTGGATAAATACGACAACTAAATAGAAACCTTGTGTAAATAAGTATAGAGTATAAAGCCATGAGTGGCGTAGGCGAGTGGTTGGATTTAGTGCACCTTGGTCCCTGTCCCTGTGCATTATCGGAGTCACCCTGCGTTGCGTAGGCCTACCATAGAGGGCGATCTTCAAGGACAGCTAAAGGCGGTTCGTTCCCAGTTTTTTTTTCATTTTCATTTTTTTTTTTGTTGTTATTTTTTGTCACTCTTCCCGAGTCATATTTGTCACGCGACGCATTTTCAGCATACACGCATCGAAAACACGAATACACACGTTTCGGTATTTTAGTTCGTTATTATTTGTTTTCTTTATTCAATAATAGGTCTATCTTTTCCGTGTTGGCCTGCTTACGTCTGGGGCAGATATGGAACTTTTTTATTAGTAATAAACTTATGATATATTTGATGTAATGATGCCTGATATAGACTAAGTAGTGCGATTGACGTCATCAATACATAATTTAGTATGTTAGAGGTTTTAGAGTGTCTAGAAATAAACACGTTTGCTATAGACATCTATCTAGCTTCATATAGATAGAATACTTGTGAATTAGTGTTGTCTTCACATTATAAATATAATTTGTGAACACTTTATTATTCAATTATTTTTTTTTTCTTTTTTTTTTTTCTTCACTTAAATAATCTTTTATATAAATAAAAATGCATTATCGATTGGCTTAAATAATATGCATATTAAATCCCTATATCAAATGAATATGATTTTAATTTGATAATTACTAAAATGTTTTAATTTAAATACTATTTATTTACTATTTAGGCATTTTTGTTTGTACATTTAGCGATGTTTTATTGAAAATAGATTTTTCATTTTCTTAAAATCAATAGAAAAAACACTATTATTATAAAAATTGAAATACAAATGTTAATATTTTGTCTTTCATCCTATATAATCAGAAATAAACGTATACAATAGTAGTAAAGATAACGAGAATTATATGACGTAGTAAACTTTAACATAATTTGTAGTATAGTGTATTTTGACATTTCATTGAAACAGGACTCGTGTTATGCGACAGCCAATTGAGCGGGCTTATATCAGTATTGTTGACGTCAAAGGCGCTAAGAAGTCGTTAGTCCCATATCGTCCCGGGGACGGGGGACGGGAGGGGTGCGTCCATAGAGTGGAGTGGTAAAGCTAGGGATGTGCCGTGTAGGAGGGCGTCGGTGTCGAATGGAGCGGGGAGCCACGCGTCGTAGAGAGATGTTGTTGGCAGCCGCGGCCGGTGCTCGAGACCGAAGTGTAGCCGCCGGCAGCCGGTACAGCGATCTACACCTCACGGTACTCGCCTCGTGCTCACTTCCCGCCCGTCTGTCCTGTAGTACCCCCCCACTGTGTCGCATCACTCGGACGCACCGAGCGACCAGCTTGCACAGACAGTTGACGACTACCTTCATTACTATTAAAAATACATAATAGTTTTTGAACCGATGTCACAAGCGATTATGGCGGTACTCGAACGATAAATTTGACTTTTGACATCTTTTTTGTAGCGTGGAGTGGACTTTGGCATAGTCAGAGTAACTTTTGATTTGATTACAGTCATAATTGAGTAAAAATGGCTAAAGTTACTATCTCATAGCTATGATAGTTTGTCATAATAGTTAGATTTAATATTCTTAATTGAAATATATATGTCAGAAGTGACATTAGAGTCTGTTTACGAATTGTCAAATTTTGTGATTGATAACGCCACACTTGTGACTGACACCTTAAATAGATAAAATATAAAACATTGAGTTTTGCTGATTATTGATATGATTGAGAGCACTAACATACACTAAAGTGGAGAGCGTAGTTACTGTACGAACTTACCTGAAGTGAAGTTCGACATCAATATTTAGATTTTCTCTTAATAATTATTTGCCTATCTTGTACGACAGGCTACAACATATAGGCTACTGCAAAGTTAATTTTAATCTTGTAGCAAAAAATAATAAAGTGATGCATTAAAAATATTTAAGTGAAAAACATAATTCTCTTTTGATTCTCTCTACTTTATTAAATGCCGCAAAATCTCGTCCGAATGTCGTGGCATAGTTGTCATTTCAAATCAATATCGAGGCCGATCGTACCCCAGACATGTCTGCGTACATATGTAAATAATGCACACAACAGATCCGGAGTGTGCGAATTATCGATGCTAATGTAAATGCACAAAGCAAGCGTGATACAATTTACTCCAACTTTCTGCACGAAATGCGCACATGTTTGATTCAACTGTCTTGCAAGCTGTGTTGCTGTGAATTTGGCTCGAGTTTCAGTACTTTGCTGGTCCCATGCACGCAGGTTTGACGCAAGTAGATGACGTGCGGTCAGTAGATATAGAATAGGACTGTGTCACGTCACATCTCCATTGAACTTGTTTTGCTGTGTTTGAGTAGATTTGCAAATCAAATTCATTCAAAGCGTTCGTTATCTGGGCTAGTGAATCACATGACCCATTTCGAAATTCCAGACAAAACCTTTTCCGGTCATTGTTGGTTTGTTGAAATTGTAAAATTTAAATCAGGTATCGGCGTCAGTGACACTGCGTGTATGCGTCTGTCGAGTACGGGAACCGCGCAGTGACGCCGAGGCATCTTCATCTCTCAACACATGGCATCTCCTTCTCACGGAAAGTGTGACGACACTCACGCGCAGCCTCTATTCTATTCTTCCGTAATTGATGACAAGGTGCTGTCGGCGACGTCGTTTCCGTCGACCCTCGCAATCTGGAGTGTCGTCGCCTTCCCGCAGCATTTTCTATAGTTCTGTCTCTCTCGTGTGGAATGCTCCTCTCACGGTGTCCGACTGAGTAGTGAGACATCGCCCTCGCTCCGTCCTTGGCACAGTCTCGTCCCGTCCAGCACCCTGTCTCGTCTCGTCGACACATTAGCATCCGAGGGCCGGATAGTTGCATGTCGTAGACGGTAGCGGTACCTCCGACTCTGAATACAGACAAACGAAACGTCCACACCACACTCGGGTTACGTCGCCGGTCGTCGGTGGGCGGGAAGGTAGCGGCGGGGGTGGCGGGGCGGTGGGAGGGGGGGATTGCGTCAGCGTGACCTGGTATTGGTTGGCAGCTCCGCGTGGTGCGCGCGTTCAAGTCGACGCTGGAAGACCTCGAGGAGCGGCTCTCCGCTCACTCGGCCGCCGGGCTGCGCTCGCGGCTGCGCGCGCCTCTGGACGTGCCCTACATCGACGCGGAGGACGTGCCGGCCGCGACGCGCACCGAGACCACTATATTCTGAACACCACCCACCACCCGACCGCGCCATATCGCTTCCCAAACGATACCGTACTTAGCGCGACCGCATCGAACGCTCGCGCCACCCTAATTATTATTATTTTGTTCTTAGTTTAAGTGTTGAGATTTAACGTGTAGATTTAGCGGGCCCGAGACCGAATTGTGCCTGTTGCGCCTCTGCGGCGCACCGAACCGACACATGCCGTGTTTGTATTCGATATATAGCTTATGATGTCGAGTGACGCGCATATCTAGTACCGGGACCCCCGCTCGTGTTACTATGTTAGACGACTCGTTCTGCCCGGACGTCAGATGAACACTGCTGTTTTAGAGAGAAATAACATATTTGTACATAAGTTGGTTGAAAACTTTGATGTCTTTTTATGTATATGAGAGCAGTGATATTTTGGTAGCTATATGATGAAAACGAAAAAATAATTATTGAAATCTAACTTTTTAAATCTTTAGACTTTCATTACTAAGAGAAAACTTTTTGAAACTTTCGTATTTCGACTTCATTAGCGTTTTGTAAGTAGTATACATAAGGATACGAGGAGTATAAATAATCATGAGAGAATCTTGAAGGTTCTAAACTCCGGCTGCTTGTGTTTTGTTTCATAGTAAATTTTGGGACCACTCAATATCCTCATCAGAATAAGAGGCGGGATACTATATTAGAGATCTTCTAAATATCTAAAGACAACCGACGAGTTTATCCAGAGTTTGCCTTCCTTGTTAATCTAATTATCTACATGTATATTATATTAATCTATTGTATGAATTTTTAATCTCACTAAGTATACGCCTAAAGTTTAGTATGAATGAGACACTTTCTCGCTTAAATCGAGATCTAAGAGGGCTAAAAACGATTAAAAAAAAAGTCTTGGTTTTTGCGAATGTTACGAAGAACTATTTACATTGAATAAATTTTCAAGCAAATTCCGTAGCATTATTTTACGCCACTCGTTTGGTTTATGGTGGGGGCCGCCCATTTTAGCAGAATCGCTCTATTTCAGATGTTGACGGTAAGTTTAGGTGTGACGCATAGGGGGAGGTACTTTGTAAGTATGCTCTGAGGCGGCGCTATCTAATATCTAGGTACGACTCACATTATGTACCTTAGAGCATGGGTTAATCGATGTACTGCACGCTGGTAACCCCAGTCTATGCGGTTCGGACACGGAACCGGCCTAACTGGCTACACTCCAAACTATTCGTAATAAAAATCAATCGGTACGCGGAATCAATTTAATTAATTACAGTCACACATTGGTTCGTGCTCCGAATCGCATAATGTCTTATTGAATAGCCATTTTGTATTATCATCGAAAACTTAGTGAGTTAGCTCAATTCAATGAGTCATACGACCACCACGAGGTGAGATCGAGGGCCGCCATCTTGAATTGTCGCCAATACAAAATGGCGGCCAACCTAGTTGTAAGTACTGATGAGAATTATTGGTACAAATGTTGTTCAGTGTTCTTTTTTTATTTAATATATTTTTATTTTATTAATTAATTTTTGCTTCGCATTTACGGTGTGACCATGCTTATGTTACAGTGTTTTATGCATGTATACAGATGTCTGTGAGTATGCACAATTTGTATTTTATCATTATTTTTTTCAAATTAGGAACATAGATACTTGTATAGAGCTTCTGATAATATGAATCTACCTTCAAAAATGTACATATTGTCAGAATTACCCAAGAGGGTTTTATATCCGATTTTTTTTTAATGTCTGTTAAGAGGAATAAAAAAAATTATCATTCAATTTATATACATACTTAACTACCAAAACTAACACTGTATGAAAAAATATTTATTTATACGAAATAGAAAACAAATTATGCGTATAATTATCTCCACTACTACACCGAGGCTAGGAAAAGTAAGTAAAAAAATGATTATCGTTAATTAAAAAAATTAAAGCTTTTAGAATTTTTATTTTCACTTAATTTTCTTTATTATGTTAGTTAACTCGGTTGTGTGTGTACTTATAATTAGTAAGTTCTTTTCGTAATCTTTATAATTTTTTTTATTTTATTTATATTGATTACGTATTATATAATTGTTAAAAATACAACTTACCGGCACAACCACTTTAATATTTAAATCCTTAAAACTCATTTTAATAAAAGTATTTATTTGATGCAAAAATTGTTATTTTATTTAGTACCTCAATAAAGTAATGTTCGATTCCACTGTGACTCACAAAATGACTGATTAATCGCGAAGTAGCTCACATACTGGATTTTTTAATATTTCTGCGTAGATGTAGTTCCGACACGGTATTTTTTTCCTACTTTTGATTTGTTTTTTATATATTTAGTAATTGCTATTGGATGCCCTGGACCCCGAACCCGCTAGAGTGAATGCCCCTATCATAGTTTACAAGTTAGGCACCTTTTTACTGACAAAACTGCTTTAACAATCTTTCTTTAGCTACTAACTCTTCACTTGTAGCTTTTTGATACTTTTGGAGCCTATTTGCCTGGGAGACCAGTAATCTTTGAAATACAACTTTTATTTTAATATTTAAACGTTAGTAAATGCCAAAGCCTCATTTTCATTTATTTTTTTATTATAAATACACATTATTTATGCTAAAAATAAATACGAATCTTTATTCTAATAACTTAATATGAGATGTTTGACAAATATAAAGTCTACTATATTACTTGTTACGTAAATCTCTGTCAAAATCCAGACATAATTGAACTTCGCGCAAGGTAAGTTCGTTAGATCATCCATTATATTTCGTAGTTCATCCATTCGAATGTATTGCATAAATAGTTATTATATTTTGATACATATTGGTTAGGTTAGTACGAACGTTTTTTTTTTTTTTTACTTTTTTGAAAATGAGGCTTGCGGTTCGAGTTTCAAAGTCAATTAGGCCCTTCGAATGGCACGCCGCGTGTCACCCGAAAGCAGTTTGGTTACGCGCTGTGTAGACGCGGCAGAATGCCCGGCCGCCCGACTGACGCGCCCGTGATGTTCTTTACAGCAAAAGGCGGACATATTGGCCGGTCGCAGGATTTTTGTCAATAATTATTTGGCGGAACACCGGAGGATCAGCGTGCAATCCGGCGGCAGCTCTCTGCCGGCACTCAGCCCCACATCGCATCTGAGCGATGAATAAATACGCAAACTACGCCCCAACTAATATTACTCGAGGAGTGAAACAAACGCTCATCTATTATTTATATAACTAGATCACCGAATAAGCTTTAAATTAAACCACGATCGATATAAACGGCGACGTGATATAACTGCCATTAAGACGAAAAATAATCTAAACGGTGACTTTTTTTTTTTCAAAAATTCTAATTCTAAATATGTAAATGAAGTAGATTTGAGAGTTTATTGTTTAAACAAATGTTAGAGTAAGTTTAAAAATATATATAATAGGAATATTTGCAAAACTATATAGATTTATGAATATGGTGCACCATTATTTAGATGGAGTATATTTAGAGTTTTAAAATACAGTCTGTTTTATACCGGATATTTAAAAAAAATACAAAATAATTTTCGGAAATATATTATTTCTAACGATTAAAAACGTGAATTGTAATCTCTTTCTGTAAATAAGCTATACTCATATATTTCATCTTCTATTTTTTAAATGGAGTTATGTGTTGTGCTAAAATGAAAAAAAAGTATATAATACGAATAAATTCATGTGCCATTTTTATATTTATAAATATATTAAATTTAAAAAAATACAAATTCACAATTTGTGCTACTCAAGTGCTTTTATAAACGTTTTTAAATTAAGGATGATATTTAAATTTGCTTGTTATTATTTGGTGTTTTATTTTTGTGTATGGGAACGAATGCATATTTCTAGATATTAGTGTTTCGACTTCTTGATATGACGTGTTTGAGTGTTTATTATTGTTTGGCTCGTGGTGTCGATGTCTGGTAGTTTGTGAAATTAATATAATATTTCAAACTCTACTCTTGAATCACACTATTGCCTACGCTACTTTATTTCCTTCAACATGTCGTATATATTTCCTTTTGTTTGTTTATTCTTAGAAGATGTAGTGCTGCATTTATCTATCTAAAGTCTGTTTTATTACAGCACTTCTGAAACGTGCATGATGATGTCTATGAGGCGATTTTTCTTTTCTAAATTAATTTTATGTTTCCTATTTCTATAGATTAAACTTATACTATAAAACTATTTATACTAACATAGATGAACTTTCTCTAACACTTCACACTTGTCTAGTAGGTACTACCTCGTCTTCCATTCTTTTCCTATCCTCTTGTTTAGTTTTTCTTTTATTTATATACACATTTCTAAAATATCGAATACTATCAAGCAAATTTAACTTATAAAATGTATTTATGGTGAATCGCATTCGTTTATGTGATAGGTATATAAACTGCATATATAATATTTAAATATTATGTCATTATAAATTCGTAAATCTTTAAAATGCACTTCGTGTAGTACTATTTTGCCTGCTACATGAATGTTAAGATTTAGTGACTAGTACACGTGAATAAATATACTTAAATTATGAAATTCGTGTCTTGGTGTACACCAATTAGATGTATTTACGTCTCAGGAGTTACGCTTGTAGGTAACACACGCCTGTTATAGTGAAATTGATCACTTTAAAATTGATAAAAGCATGGTTTACCTAACCGAACTGTTTCACTTTTAATGCTTCTCGTCTTTAAAGTTTAGTAATAAAGTATCTATACTCCAAAGTAACTTTGATTTCACCCAACCGTGGCGTTTGGAGAACGACTAATAAGGTAACTCGCAGCAAAGGAAGTTGGTGTTAAATGTTGGTCCAATGTTTGTTGTCGCGGCCAACGCTGGCCGGATTTGTCGTACGGTCTAGTTCGATGTTATAGATATACGCTTAGTGCTTTCACGCTCCAACTATATATAGCGTAGATGATGTCCATCACGATTTTTACAGCATGAAATTACGTCACCGCATATACATACAAATATGTTTCTATTAATAAATAGCTAGTTATTTATAGTCATTTCCTTTCACATATATGTATATATTGTATATGCCTTGACTACTTGTATAGATTTATAGAAATAGTTATAACGCTTTTAGTAACGCCGATGTAAATAGTGAGAACTATTTTGAAGAGAATATTGGGGCTCGACTACCGACCGGTAGGGATGTATAAATTTATTTTGCAAATCCACGTATTTCATGAATTGTCCGCTTCTGTATTATAGTATAGTAAGAAGCTTGAATTAGTGATTATATAAACATTATAGTATATAACATATTAGACATCTGGTATGTGAGCAACTACGTCGATAAATATCTGTGTGTGCTTCTAGACCATAGTTCGCATGAAACATACACACACGAGTGCCCTTGAACAAGTTCAATACACACACACTCACGCACAAAACACATTTTGTTTAAGAAAAAAGATATACAAAAAAAAAACGCTTCGCCATAAAAGTGGATCTCGAAATCGATGTTCGATGTTAATCAATGTTATTATGCATTTCGTTGTTTATATTTTAGTTATTTTATTTTTATATGGATGATGTTTTAAAATATGTAACGGAGCCCTGGTTGGAAAACGTGATATAGAAAAAAAATAGATATTAAGTGCACACCCCCATGAATGTGCTTCTTAAGGTACATAGGAAGAACCCCCTGATTTTTATTTCACTGTGTATTTATCTGTCTTTTTCCTACAATCTGTTCATTGCTTCGAGGGGCGCACTGCTTCGTTATATCCCCTGGAAAACTTCTACTATATATATCTATACTCTGGAATATCCACGGCTACTGTATATGGACGCAATTCTATACGATTAGTCTTCTAATTAACGTCACAAGTAATGATGGAACAATCGTAAATATGTTTTTTTTAGCGTTATACAATTTAAAGATAGCGTCAAAAATACTGTTGTTTCATTATTAGTATTAGACGCGTCTTTATTCTTATATACGCGGCTATATTTTTATATATACAATAAAAATAACTATATTTTTGCGTTAAAAAAAAAGTATGACTTTGTCATTAAAATTTCATTAGAATACTTACAACAGTAACTACGTAAAGTATAGTGAGTACGTAAAGTATAGCGAATACGTAAAGTATAGTGACTGCGTAAAGTATAGTGATAGAATTGCGTCCAGCTCCCAGCACCGCTGCTCTGTGTTACCCGAAGCGAGTGAAGCAGCTCGCGCCCTCTCACTCTCGTCTCGTGAACCTTTTACTTCATGTTCTCGTTTTTATTTTCTTTTCCATGAATACCCCATTCACGCGGAAGGTGATAGGTGGCGAACTTCAAGAGAGGTTGATCCCAGTGCCCTACAGCAAGACATCTACAGATCAAGCTGTAAGAACAAGAGACTTCCGCTGTTTCACTCACGTTTTCTTTTTTTTATTATTTTGACGTTTTTGTTCGACTATATTTATGTTCGTTTGTTTTTTTATATGTCTAAATACTCTGTACTCTGTCTCTATACCTACCTTACATTTCTATATTGTTCCCACTCTTGTATGTTGACGCCGTATTGGCTTTTTGATTTTAACACTTGATTTTTCGACATAAATGTTGACAAGCGCAAATGAAAGAGTCAATACGGTTTGCATGTTTCCCATACGATTACATTTATCATTGTGCACGTATCCTGACGCATGCGCTGTTTATAATCATCCTGTTTTATTATATATACAAACGTTGGGGCGAAAATCTTAGGGCAAATATCAGTTTATCCCAAATGTTTCAGTCTGCAAAAAAACTGTTCCATGAGGGCTCTACGTAAGCCTAAGCTGCAATATATGTGAATTTTATAATCAGATGTTTTTTGTACATATTGGATGTATATTCTGCGAATATCAGAGGGAGATGTTGCATTTACACATCCTTCTCTGAATTTTATTTAACTAACTTATAATATTTTCTTGTAACCAATTTCAAAGACAATGCGCACATATTTTTCATTATTGGTATTTTATATTCCAATGAAATACAGATATTGTTATTTGAAATTGGTTATCTGACCGTCTGCTAATCGATGTTCTGAGTGTTTTTTTTTTTTATATTTTAATAATTAACTATTAATTTTTAATCATATTAATGTGGTATTTGGGGGATCTATTTTATAAGAAAGGTTTATTTAATTACAGCAGATATTAATAAAGATTTTTAAGAAATTTAAGTAGTTTCGTAGGTAAGGAGTTTTAGTATAGAAGAGTATAGAAGACTTATTAAATTTGAGTTCGCAACCATACATACCATCGCACAAGTAGTGATATTATTTAGTTGCAATACATTGAGCACTATACAGAAATCGTGGGGAAAAAATATTCGTACCATAGCTCCATTTCGCCAGGGATTGGTACCATATCAACATCATCGAAGAAAAAACTATATCAAACCTTGGTATATTAACGAAGGTCAACAAAATGAAAACTTGCCATCGGTTCAAATAATAAAAAGATTGACCAGTGACGGGATTTGATTTTTGTTATCTGCTTCGAAATAATAAAAGATTTGATATAGACATTCGACATTTGGAAAAAATCATCATTTAAAATAATAGCTTTTATATCTAGCTACGATTTTTTTGTCTATTAATTTTTTAAAGACTTCATAGTACCGGTTTTTTTATAACGACGTAAGCTTGCTTTCGAAATCCGGATATAGGACAGTTGGGTAAACGCGTTCAATGTTGCTTTATAGTATGTAAAACTAGGGGCAGCGCTTACAACCGCGACGTAGTACACATAGAAGGTCAATGTCTTAATACAGTCACAGTTTTGTTTTTGTTTGAGCATGTTACCACGGTTAGCGGCACACGGAGACTGCAGGATTCTGTAACGGGTAGCTACGAAAATCTACAGAATTTTGTAACGGACAGTTACAAAAGTACAGAATTATGTAACGGGTAGTTATAAAAGTGTGCAGGATTCTGTAACTGGCGTTTACAAAAGTCTGTAGGATTACGTGACGGGAAGTTACAATATTCTATTGGATTCTGTAAGGGATAGTTACAAAAGTTTGCAGGAATCTGTAACTGGTAGTTGCAGCAAACTAATATCTTCTTAATTATGTGACGGGTAGTTACAAAAGTGTGCAAGATTCTGTAACTGGCAGTTACAAAAGTCTGCAAAATTTTGTAACGGATAGTTACAAAAGTGCAGAATACTTATAACAAGTAGCTACAAAAATCTGCAGAATTCTGTAAAGGGTAGCTACAAAAGTCTACACAATCATCTAAAGGGTAGCTATAAAAGTATGCAGAATTCTGTAAGGGGAGCTAAGGCACATATGGTTTGCAGGATTCTGTAATGTCTGTATTCAGAGCAGGTAGCGTCTCACGGAGTTAAGTTCAATGCATGTCATGCGACCGCGGAGGTGGTCGCGCGAATAAGTCCTTACCTGTGACTGGAATTTCGAATTACCTAACGCTTTCTTGCCTACTTTTTTATGGCTCGGTGTGCTTATATTTATGTTCATTTTGAAACAACGTTCATTTGCGCAGTATTCGGTGTTTTATCGATTGAAGCTGGTACTGGTTTTGCGAAGGTTTGTGTATGGAATCAGTCGGCTTCAAATTGTCGATGTAAACTCTAAATACTGACCGAAACATCCCTCTATTTCTTCGCGTTATTACTGTGATGAAATAGAGGGAGAAATATATCTACAATTTCAGTGGCATTTGTGAAGCTCTGACTCAAGTGCAAGACAAATTAAGTATTACGAAAACAGACTACATTTTACCTACATGTCACAAGGATATCTAATTTATTAGAATGAATGTCTCTGAGAATATTGAGTAAAGTGGCTGAAGTAACGTAAACTTTTATCTTTATTGATTGATTTTGATGATATTAAGCTCAAATACAATTTAGCCATACGTCTGCGAGAGCCCAATTTGCTTGTCTATCGTGTCCTCCCTGTCGATATATCAATTGTTAGTGAACAGTTAAAGTTAGAGTGAGTGTCCTTGTGTCAGCGCGGTGAGTTCAGAGCGTCACGGATGTCCGCCGCGTGCGTCGAGATGTACTAACGTGTTGCGTGTTGTGGCCGGGTGTAGATCCGCGTGGTGAACGCGTTCCGGCAGGGGCTGGACTCGCGCGGCTCGCTCGCGGACGCGGCGCTCGCGGAGGCGCTCCGGAAGCAGACGGCGCTCTCGAAGCGCTTCTCTCACTCGAGCAGCGTCGAGTATGCGGACGGCGGCAGCCACCTGGCGCCCCACGACCTGGACGTGGAGCGCCTCTCCAGCCACAGCCACACGGAGACGGCGGTGTAACCCCCTCCCCCGCCCGCCGCCGCGCCGTGCACGCCCACCCCCCCGCAACCCCGCCCCTCTCGCGCACACTACCACCCACGTATATCAGTATTATAAAGGATGCCGTGCGCACAGCGACCGCGTAACGCTGCCATCGCTCTAATCGTAGCTGACTCGTGTATATTTTTACGATGTAACAAAATATTCGGTTCGATTGCGTACACTCGACGGACTCGCATCGTGTACTCGTGAGTTATTGTTAACTAGTGTGTTTAATTATTCGATTGTTTTGAAAATATTTTTATTATTATACGCGCGCGAATGCGGACGCGCGCGTCTGTTGAACAAATAAAAAAAAATATTGTCTAATTATTAATTTTAGATTTAAGCGCAAAGGGTGAGCGAATGGAACGTGTGTTTTTTGGAAAAAAAATATATAATAAAGATACAAAAAATTCGCATACCATCGTGTCATCTCTTACACGGAATGAAATGTTTTATATTGCTTTTGTCGGCGAGGCAGGGCGGGCCGGCGCGCAGGCGGCGGCGGGGGGGCGCGACTCTCCTTTTGTATAAAGTTGTTTCGTTTGTAGCGGCCCCGCCCCGCGCCGCCCCCGGCCGTCGACTCGCGCTGCGCCCGCGCTCCACCTATACATACATACATACTTCGACTAAATTATTCGACTATTAGTTAAGGTGTTTGTTATACATTTCGATAACTTTTTCTTTTGTTTTTACGACCTTTTCCCTAAATCTAAGTATACATTTAAGTCATATCTCGAAGCGTAGACGCATCAACTGAAAAGTTTGTATACAAGAACCGCGAACAGTATTCTTGTGTAAAAACCGACGTAGTCCACTTTAAACATCTTCGAAATGTTTAAAAATAGAAAATAAACATTAAAATTGTATAGCTGAAGGTATTTATTTGTAATGCTAGTCTCTTATGAAACAATACTAATTATTCAATTATTATAATGTACTTATTGATTATTGATAATACTTCAAGTTTAACAAGAGTATAGTCTACGGTGTAACGAATTGATTTCGGAATTTTTTCTCTATGAGCAATAGCGGGGCGCGGGCGCGGGTGACGCGGGGTAGACGCGAGCGGCGCGGGGAGGACGCGGACCGCCTGCGCGTGTGCCGCTCGCCGCTCGCAGCTGACACGCGGCGCGCCCGTTCGCGCGCGCCTGCGCTCGCGCAGACGCTATAGGCGACGTAGTATCGCAGCAGTGGCATTTTCAAGTAATAAAGTAAGACATGTACTTAATCGAGTTAGTGAGGAGACGAGTCGCACGGAGCGGTCTCGCCGCCGCTCGCCGCCCACTTGTTTTAGTAATAATATGGATAATATAAATGAATCAGGCGATCTAGAAAATCGGCGATGTTCAATTTTGTATAGAACGTTTCGTAGTAGCGGTATTTGAGAGTTGTTACGTTTTATTTGTGAGGTTCGTAGATAGGCGTTGAGTTGAGCCGCTGAGACTAGGCCGCGCCGCGAGGGCCGCATCGGGCCGCACCACGGGCCGTATATACGAGCTGCGAGGGCCGCCGGGCCGCACGCGGCCGTATACACGCGCCGCGATGGGGCTGCAAGGCCGCACCACGGACTGTATATACCCACGCGAGTGCCGCGACTAACTATTCAAACAATCTTGTAAGTAATTAAGTATTAGCTTCGAATCAATAAAGCCTTTTTAAAAATTAGTTAAAAAATGAAAACTATTGAGAATTCACATGTTTAATGAAATTAATATTAGTTATGATTTCAGTGAATAGAGAGGTCATGGTTTTGTGTATTATATACTGTTGTTTCGTTGATATTCGTTACCGAGTTTCCCAAAGAAAGACATAAGTAATAAATAATTAGGATTCTGTACTGTTGAGGGCCGCCGGAGCCCTGGAACCTAACCAATTGTTTTCACAACAGTATGCCACTAACCATTCTAGGTAATAAGTCCCATTGTTGTATTTTTCGTCTCACAATAAATGAAAATCTATTTTATTGTTTTTAAAACTGTCTTTTCATTTTAACCCTGTACTGTGACTAATAAATAATACCTGTAAAGGTGCATCTATAATTATAAACAGGCAACTTATTAATATAAAACTTTGACTGCTACATATTTTAGGATTCCGTACCTCAAATGAAAAAAAAACGGAGCCCTTAGGCTTATAGCATCACTTTGTTGTCCGTCTGTTTGTCTGTCCGTTTGTCCAGGTGTCAAGACCTGTATCTCGGGAACGCGTTGAATTTAAAACCATATATGCAGATCCATAGTCTCTTGCTGCAGAAAGAAAAATCAAATTTCTGTTTTCGTAAAAAAAAGTTACAGCCGAATATGTCATAAAAAACTCACATTTCGACTCTCTAAAGGGAATCAAAACCTATGGGGTACTTCCCGTTGACCTAGAACTATGAAATTTGGAAAGAAGCATTGTGTTAGAGTACACATATAGGAAAAAATCCGAAAACGACATTTTTTATTTAATCACAAAAATTTGGGTCTTTATGCAAGGAAGGAGGGTCCAAATTTTAAATGACCCTTACCCTAACCCTAACCAAGCAACCAGGGTTATGGGGGAGGGACAGGGTCACGAATCCTCACCATCCATGAAGCTCAAGATTTGACGTACGAGTCGGTCATCGTCATCAAGACCAATTGCAAACTGCAGCTACATGACAGCGTCTCGCACGCAGTCATGGCAGTCTCGAGGCACACCGGGACCTTCACTTACTACGCCGATGATGAAGGAGATGCCATTAGCCGTTTTGTGCGGCGGGCAATGGCAGCTACACCAAAGACCATTTTAGATTTAATAATAGTAATAATAAGACCATTTAATAATAATAAGAAAGCGTGTATACTCAGAGCACTCACGCTTACTAAAAAGCTTCTTCTTACGTCGGGTCGCCCTCTACCCTCAAACATGGTTGAGGAGAGCGATGGCTGGCACATGCGTCAACTCGTGAACGGATGCTGCTTGCGGGAGCTGGACTGCTAGGCGTATACACGCATGCACGTTAGTTAAGTGTACATTAAAAATTTGTCTCTCTTTTGCATAACTACTTCCTTTTGCATTTTCTGTTTCCTGAGACCTACAATCTTGGAATTTTCAAGGCTAGAGTGAGTAGATATCTTCTAGATCGACGAGGTCCATCCTCGGCCACACCGTCGCTTAACATCAGGCGAGTTGGTGGTCAATCGTAGACCTATCTTCTATAAAAAAAAAAAAAAACTGTAAGTAGTTATAAATGCATATATTAGTTCATAAAAGGCACGGACCCTGGAGTCAGTGGAGAATTAATTTTAAAAAATTTAATGGCCTTAACCGTATCATGTGGGGGTATCATATATTGAAAGAGCTTAATTAGCACAAGCTAAAACAGGTTTTTAAATATTTTTTCGATTTATGAAGGAAAATATATAAATTCCCCCCTTTATCTACTAGTTTGTACGGAACCCTCGGTGGGCGAGTATGACTCGCTCTTGTCCGATTTTTTTTATATTCAAATGCAATCCTCATGTGATTTTTTATACAGGGTGGCGCTTGTCCACAAACACCCAATGTTATGTGACGTTACGGTCTACGATGAAACGCTTACCTAAGACTTTCATTTCCCAGAAGACCCATTCATTATTGATTAAATTATTAGGATAGCCTATTAGGCAAACACGTGGCGGCGCAAGACCAAATGTGAGAAAGGAACCGGGCACGAGGCCCCCAATTAAAATGAAACGTATCAACTTGACATTTGTTGGTAAACCGAGGCTACAGGTGGCTTAGTGTGAGAATTTTTTCCGCTCATTAAGGCAGCACATTGGCGTAGCTATAACTTCCACTGCAATCCAGCGGGGTTACTCTCAACTTAGCGATGCAAAGTGTATATTATGATATGATGAATAGAAATGTATTAATTATTTGCAATCCTCGAGGCACATCTTGTCGTACGTCCTAGCTGGAATCAACGACCTCTTTCAGTAGATACCTATTTATTTTTGACGTGAACGCCATGAAAATCGATGAACGCCGGCTGCACGCACGAAAAAGCATGACTCATTGTCACGTTTCGCCTGAGCCAAGCGTGCAAGCGAGAGCGCAGAACAAGCGATAGAGAGGCATGATCGGCCTAAGTGTTCGGCTTGTGACGCATCGTTGCAGACAACCATTTTTTTTATTGGAGTTAGATCCGCTTGGACTCTTAGACCATTTGCCAGTGTCAAGTATTAAGATTTCTTCAAATTTCTTGAATAAAACAATTTACAAATGTTCTAGTCAGAATCTGAGTCACTTAAAGTCATTTCCACATTCGAGTCCTGCTTTAGTAAAGTAGTGGCGACTTTACTGGAAGTTTCTATGGAGTTTGGCCCACAATTTATTGTTGACCCTGACTTGGTTTGCTCCCAACGGCCACCTCTAAAACGCTAGTAGCCCTAGCAAATTAATTATTAATTTTGGATCCAACGGCCGGCTGCTGCAGCGGTGGTAGGGACTGGATAAAATATGTCAACGTAAACGTTGATATTTATTCCACCATTGGATAGAAACTATAGTGGAGCCGATTGAGCTCTAAGTATAATAAATAAATCTATATCTATACATCTACATATTTGCGTCTGCGCAGTTATTTGCTAGATGTGTACTTAGTCTGGCCATAAATACTGTTACAGTTAAAAATAAGAAAGATATTACATTTGAATTTGGAATCTGTAATTTTTATACGATTGTTCATTGAGTTTTCTAATTTTGGCGCCAATACATTGTACAATATTTTGCGATATTAAAATGGAGTGGGGTGATAAAGAGAACCGAATCGCTGTGATTGCATTACACAAAGTTGGTATGGAGCCAAATGCAATTTTTAAAACTCTCCATACGCTTGGTATTAGTCAAATGTTTGTGTACCGGGCTATTAATAGGTACAATGAGACCTCCTCTGTTTGTGACAGAAAAAGATCTGGCCGTCCACGTAGTGTTCGTACGAAAAAGGTGGTCAAAGCAGTAAGGGAAAGAATTCGAAGAATTCCTGTCCGAAAGCAAAAGATTTTATCTCGGGAGATGAAGATAGCACCCAGAACCATGTCGCGTATTTTAAAAGATGACTTAGGACTTGCAGCCTATAAGAGACGCACTGGTCATTTTTTAACTGATAATTTAAAAAAGAATAGGGTGGTAAAATCGAAACAACTACTGAAGCGGTACGCAAAGGAAGGTCACAGAAAAATTTTGTTTACGGATGAGAAAATCTTTACAATTGAGCAACATTTTAACAAACAAAATGACCGTATTTATGCTCAAAGCTCTAAGGAAGCTTCTCAATTTGTCGACAGAGTGCAACGTGGGCATTATCCGACTTCAGTGATGGTTTGGTGGGGTGTTAGCTATGAAGGAGTGACTGAGCCATATTTTTGTGAAAAAGGTATCATAACATCGGCACAAGTGTATCAAAATACCATTCTTGAGAAGGTAGTTAAGCCCCTTAACAACACCATGTTCAATAACCAAGTATGGTCCTTCCAACAAGACTCGGCGCCAGGTCATAAAGCTCGGTCCACGCAGTCTTGGTTGGAAGTGAACGTTTCGGACTTCATCAGAGCTGAAAACTGGCCGTTGTCTAGTCCTGATCTTAATCCGCTGGATTATGATTTATGGTCAGTTTTAGAGAGTATGGCTTGCTCTAAACGCCATGATAATTTGGAGTCCCTAAAACAATCCATACGATTGGCAGTGAAGAATTTTCCCATGGAAAGAGTGCGTGCTTCTATTGATAACTGGCCTCAACGTTTAAAGGACTGTATTGCAGCCAATGGAGACCACTTCGAATAAGCTTTTATATTTTAAATTGTTTTATATTTATGTATTAAACTAAGACACTGTAAAAGTAATAAATATTAAGTGCAATAAAAAAAATTTTTTTTTCTTCGTGACAATATTTATGGCAAGACTAGGTATAGATGTATATTTTAAGAGTCCCAAAAGGCTGGTGTTTAACCATAACTCATTTGACACAGCCTGGAATATGAACTGGACCTCAAGAGGGACAGTCGGAAACACCGTTATGTATAGTAATTTTATTTCAGAAATAATATCCATATCAAAATTAATTACCAAATATCAAAACAAAAATATATTATACATACATAAATATTCAAATAAATCATAATTAAAATGTCACAAAATAATAAAAATCAATGTCAACAAAAAAAATAAGCTATAAAATATGTTAAAATAGTCAGTCATAATAGTAGCAATAATCATAATTTTGCGCCCATTAAAATCGACATCCACTTGTAGTCTAGTAAAAATAAATTGTCTGTAAAGTCGGTTTACGGACTATAGTTTAACGTGACAACGTCATAACAAAACATTGATGAAATGATGATGATGATTATATAACGGGACAATAAGCGTAACGGGACAATGAATCTGTAAACGAGCATAAACTACTTTTCATCATCGTCATCCCTACGCAGGTAAAATCGCAGGTTATACAGCTTTTTATTTATACATGGAGAATTCTATATTCGAAGATTTTCTCGTTGATTTTCTTTCTCATTCTACAATTTGGTATCTAAACAAGCAATATTATTTTCATCAGTAGGTCAAAAATTTACTTTAACATCATAATTTATTGCATAACCCGATCCAGCGCCATCGCATCGCTGCGCGCATGCGCATTGCGGTGGTCAGTAGCGCGCGCGCATTCAAATACATAATTAATGTACAAAACCCATTTTATCTATGTTTCTACAATATCACCCTGGTGATTATAAATAAATAAGTATATCCTTAAGTATTATTCTCAATTATCAACCAATATGGATGTTTAGTTTAGCTATAAACTTGAAAAACACAACTTTAGGTATTTTCATGGTATTTCTCAAGTTCTTCACATCTCATTACTACGATATTGTGACAAATGTACTTCAAAACACCAATACTATCACATAAATCCAAAAAAAAAAGTTGCATTTTATGAGGTCAATATTTTATTTTTACTGGACTATTGTGCTGGATGGGACAATCCTTGCGAGAAATGATCATTTCCAGGATGCTGTTGCTTATGTACTTGGCGACAAATTTTTAAGCCCCGACCCAAAAGAGGGGTTTAAAAGTTTGACGTGTGCACCTGTCTGTGGCATCGAGCTCTTAACGGATGGATCGATTCTGATCCAGTTTATTTTGTTTTGTTTGAAAGAGGTTTTTAACGAGTGTTCTTAGCTTGATTCGTCAAAATCGGTTAATAAAGCTTTTTTATTAGTCGAGGGTTTTTGAGTTTTCCAAACTTATACTTGTTAACATGGGTGGTAGCTAGCAAGTAGGTATTAGCTAGTTCGAATATTGAATTGAATATTCCTTCCTGCCGTAGGGGACAAAAAATTGCTTTCCTACAAATTTTCTACAGCGTGAAAGCGAACTTTACAAACTAGTAAGGTGGCTATCTCTATCCCAGTCATGATGCTTCGTTAGCCCGGTGAAGTGTGTGTAGGCATAAACTTGTATTAAACGCTATAATTAAAAACAGTAATTAATATGAATATTTGTAATCGCTTAAATGTATTATTTACATAGTCAAAAAAAATACACTTATTCCTAATCAGCTCACAAGTTCTGGAAGGAGATGAGGCCGGGAGGAGGTTCCGGAGGCATGAAGGCGGGCATCGCGCCCGGATCTGGAAATAAATACATATTCTTTGAAGGAACTTTGGCAAAGGAAAACTTCATGACACAAGGAAACCTAGCATAGTAATAATAACCCTCCCTTTTGCTTCGCCGTAGTCGGGTAAAAATTGGACACCAGCTTGGTGTTTTGCCAATTTTAGCAACGTAACAAAAACCCAGGAAATATAACTTATTATTTAAATGACATGAATTAAACATCTCAATTGTTTTCAAAAATGAAACTGTTCAAATTAGGGCTTTTTGTGGCTTTTAGGTCGATGTGCATTCTTTAGAATAATTCTAGTAAAATCACTTGTTTATTACGAAATAGGTTAGAGGTTACGAAAAACGCGTTTTTTTATTTTTATTTAATTACTCAAATAAACATTACTATACGATAAATATAGTAACACCAAACACCTCGTCGAGGTTTGTATTGGCGTTACTCCTCGACACATTAGTACTTTCAAATATAACAAAGACATAGGTACATTAGTGGAGTCATGCCACCGTCGCGTGAACAATGGCTGACTGCTCAGTTTCTATGTAGTAAACAACTTTATACAGGCTGCTCTGCACTACATAACTTATTTATGAAATATTTGTAAGTAGCGTTAACTGACCGAACTTGCCCCCCGGGTGAAGGTGAGTCGGGGGCAGCAGGTGCGGCTGAGCAGTCCGTCCCTGGCGCAGCAGGTGCGCGGGCGGCGGTTGCGCAGGCGCAGGCGGCGGGGGCGAGCCGGCGGGCGGCGGGGGCGGGGGTAGCGCGTCCCACAGCGGCACGTGGTCCGGGTGCGACGCAGGACACGGCCACGCGCACCCCAGCCGCCGAGACTTCTTCCGCTGGAACATTACAACACACAACTGCTTATCTAACATTTTCACCCGACTGCGTAAGAAGGAGTATTATGTTTTTCGAGTGTGTGTATGTACTTAAAAAAAAATAAACATTGAACATTTCACACAACACCATCTAGCCCAAACTAAGCAAACCTTGAACTATGGAAACTAGATGACTAACAGAATACATATATACTTTTTTTGTATATACGAGTAGATACTTATTATACATGAAACGCCCAGACACAGAATAAACATCCATGCTCATCACACAAATGTTTGTCTTGGGTGGGTATCGAACCCACGAACTACAGCTCAGGAGGCAGTCGTAGTACCACTGAGCCATGAGGCCTGTCTAATATTCATGTATGTGGATGTGTTTTTTATATTAGATATACGTTTGACCACCAACTCGCCTAATGGTAAGCAACGTTGTAGCCGAGGCTGGATCTCCTCTAGAAGATATCTAAAAAATCGTCGTAAAAATCTACGATTGTTCTTAAGAAACAGAAAAAGTGTCAGGGAGTTCCAGTCCTATGGAGTACACATCAAGATTAAACCAATACGATTGTGTTGAATGTGTGTTGGATTTAGGGCATTTCAATAAAAAAAAAATATAGATGGTAATGATACCCAATTTCTGCTTCTCCTGTGGTGGAATTGCAAGGGCGGTATAAGGTTCTGAAGTTCTTGCGCACACCGAAATGGGTCTAATAGAATATTGCCAGACATGCTACTTTGCGACGATACTCGAGACTATGTAGTTTCTTGACAACTAGTTTAACGAAAATCAATAAAATTATGTACATGACCATCACTTGATCACTCTGACACGCACATAAGCATTCGAATAATGTTTCAAGTAAATAGAAATTTCTGTCAAAAATTGGGAAATGAAATTATGCCAAATTTTGCTTATCTGACGTGTGTATATAGGCGGTGTGACCTACTTAGTCTTAAAGGGCTTATTAAAAGTTTCTTCGGTGAGATAGAGGCGAGTGGTATTCTAAGCATTTTACTTCTATGGGCGTACCTTTTTAACTGGCGGCTCCTCGACGTCTGAGTCCTGTCCAGGCTTGTAGCCGTCCGCGAAACTGACGCGCTTCGCCGGCCGACCCTCGACCGACGGCTTGCTGCACACAATATAATACTATATGGTACCAAGGAGTTTTGACGGGAACGTCATACAAACATAATGAAACAAATTTTAACGGATTTATCGCGTACATTATACATAATAAAGCGTTTTTTTTTTTTTCATTTCAATCAATCAATCAATAAATAACACTACTAACACCACATAAATTAATAAGACAATAAACAGATAAGAAAATGGCACAAAAGGCGGTCTTATCGCTAAAGGCGATCTCTTCCAGACAACCTTGTCTCGAAGTTACTCATTTCAATGAGTAACAATCGTGGAAACCTTATAATATAATATATATAAGTATAATAGTTCAAAAACAATATGAAAAAAACTCACGTGACTAGAATTCCTTTGTCAGGTCCATCTTTTTCCTCCGTTTCGTTCATATCTTTCACCACATCGCCCAGCGCTGGAATTATACCAATAATATTATTTTAGGAAATATGGGTCACAAGTCACAAGTTGCCCAATAACGTACGATCAAAACGGTTTTGAAAAGCCAGTTGGGCGAGTATTCAACCGTCAAGCAGTAATACGCAACCATTACTGTGTTCCAGATTTTAAGAGTAAGTAGTTCGACCATCGTCCGTATCGCTCGAGCATATCAACATTTCTGATATAAAATGACTGAATGAACTTATAAACAAGTATCAATGTTAAAAGAAAAACAAAATACCCGACTGCAGAAAAGAGGTTTTTGCAGCCTAACTTATGATTTTTTTTTATTTTGATGTACCCAGTGTCACTCTCACAACTAAGACAAATCTATTGACACCACTCACACAAAATCGGTCAAGCCGTTTAGGCTCTAGGGCGTGTCAAAGATATATACATACATACACTCGAAAAACATAACCAAGGAGGGTTATGTTTTTCGAGTGATAGTATGTATGTATATTTCTTATGCAGTCGGGTAAAAAGTCGTCCACAGAACACTAGAAAACAAACAGAGTTTTTGTCAAAATTTTCAATTTGATCTAAATTAATTTTCATGCATAAGAATTATTTTTACGTTCATAATTTGTAAGAGTAATTTTTATGTATGAAAATTAAATTTTTGACGAAAACTTGTGATTATCCTTTCTAGTGGTCTGTGAGACGTTTTTTTATTAGTACATTAAGTCAATTTATATCTACAATAATGTTAATATACGCGAGCGAGACGGACGATGGTCGAACTACAGACTTTTAAACAATTTCAGAGATTATGTTAGAAAAAATTTTCTACGAAATCACCCTTGAAGTATTATTATCTACTAAACAAAAAAGAATCGACAAAATCGATTCATAATTAGCGAAGAATACGCGTAACAAAACATACATAAAAAACGTAGTCGAATTGAGCACCTCCTTTATGGAAGTCAGTTAAAAACAATTAACGCACATATCTCGTGTATTCGTCACTCAAACAAATCGAACCCGACACCTTCCACTCCTAAGTCAGACGCAACACCACCGAGCCGAATAAGTCATAAATTCTATAAGTTACCAGTAGTTCTGAGCGTGAGGCTGATCCTCTGGTCGAGCGAGCTGACGCGCGGCGCGACGGTAGCGCGGGGGAGCGCCCCGCCCTCACCCCGCGCCGGCCCCGCCCCCACCCCCCGCTCCTCCGTGGAGAAGCAGTCGCCATACTGCAGCTTGTCCGATGCTCCGTACATGTCCATGTACGCTTCATCGTAACTAAAATATTAGGAAAAGTATTTATATAATTATTTATGGCATATAATTTGCTTATACTACGTATTTGATAACAAATATTAGGAAAAATTTAACAGGCTTCTATTGTAAAAAAGGTAAGACTTTGCTTAGTTTGGCGCTCTAGTGCCAAACTAAGCGCCATCTATGGCGCTGTGTGAAATTGTCCACCAATACTTATTTATTCACTACCTGGGCCCAGCAGTTAAAGCCAGAACATTACAAGGACACCCTCCAAATCTCATGTATTTGAGACAAACGGTTTAGGCTATATATATATGATGTATTTAAATATTATGTATTTCTGGGAATGATAAATAATCAGAAGTAGAACTAATAATAAAGTAAAGTTAAAAAAAAATAATTAATAAAATAAAAATCAGCCCTGTTTGTACTAACTGCCCCACTGCTGAGCGCGGGCCATCTTCTTATTGTGGGAAGAGTAAGTCTACCACGTTGGCCAAGTGCGGGTTGGCAGACTTCACACATCTTCAAGATCATTGAGAACTTTCAGACATGTAGGTTTCCTCACGATGTTTTCCTTCACCGTTTGAAGTTGGCGGCAATCAACAATACGCACATAACTTTGAAAAGACTGAGGTGCGTGGCGTGGGATTCGAACTCAGGACCTGCGGATTGCAAGTCGGACGGTCGACCGACTAGGCTGCCGGAAACTTTCACCCGAATAGGCTGCCGGAAACTTAAAAAAAAAGTTTAAAAAACTGAAAAACCCGACTTCAAGTTATTTTGTTATAAAAACCAAAGTAATGGACCGATATTGATAAAAAGTATATGGATCACCCCTGAGGTATTCAAAAAAATTATAAAATAAAACCGGAAAGTGCGAGTCAGACACGCCCACCGAGGGTTCCATACAAACTAGTAGATAAGAGGGGGAAATCATATATTTTTTTATATTTTCCTTCATAAACCAAAAAATATACATCGTAAAAATATTTAAAACCCTGTTTTAGCTTATGCTAATGAAGCTCTTTCATATGATACCCCACATGATACGGTTAAAGAACTTTAAAATTTGGACCCTCATTCCTTGCATGAAGACATTTTTTTTTTGTTAATAAATTTAAAATGTCCAGTTTTGGATTTTTTCCTATATGTGTACTCTAACAATGCTTCTTGGCAAATTTCATAGTTCTAGGTCAACGGGAAGTACCCCATAGGTTTTGATTCCCTTATGAGCGTTTTTTACGACGTATTCGGCTGTAACTTTTTTTTTACGAAAACTGAGGAATTTTATTTTTCTTTCTGCAGCAAGAGATTATGGATCTGCGTATATGGTTTTAATTTCTAGGGAACGCGTGAAGGTATCAAGATACCTTTACGCGTTCCCGAGATTAAGGTCTTGACACCCGGACGGACGGACAGACGGACAGGCATACAGACAGACAGACGGACAGACGGACTGACGGACAGACAGACGGACAACAAAGTGATCCTATAAGGGTTACGTTTTTTCCCTTTGGAGGTACGGAACCCTAAAAAGAATCAACAAAAAACAATTCATTATGAACGGAGTAATCGCTGAACAAACATACAGACGATCAGTCACAATAGATCTTATAGGTCGCAGTGACACTCCCACAAGTGGGCAGCTCCTAGCAAAAAAAAAAAAAACATAGACGAATTGAGAACCTCCTTCTTTTTGGAAGTCGGTTAAAAAGAGAAGAGCTTAAGCTTATAGCGCGAGGATCACAGACAGACAGAGGAGGACAGAGTCCGGTCGCTGGCGATCCAACGGAACAGTGTTGAACGCTGTGACGTCATTCGTCGACAGCAGCAGCGCTCTTCTCAGCTTCTCTACAACAGTAATATTATATGATCTCACCCAGTAGAGGAGGTGTCCGTCCTGTTGGCGATGCTCTCTATCTTGTAGACACGCTCGACGCTCGGGGCGGGCGCGGGCGCAGGGGCGGGCGCGGGCGCGGGGGCGGGGGCGGGGGCGGGGTACTGCTCGCCGCCAGTCAGCACTATGTTCACGTCGCCTGGCTTCAGACCTGACCAGAAACAATATATTGACCAGCTGGCTTAGCATGGTAGGTAGACAAACCATTTTTATTCACGTTTTTATATAATTATATATGTACCCACAACTACATGTTTGTTTATATTATTTAGTATTTATTTGTATATAATGTTTTTCTATAAGTAAGTCAGATACAATTGTATTATTTTTTATATGTACTGTACACCACAACCTCCTTCTCATAATTGCTAGATTCCAAATACACCCTAAGGTTGTCTGGAAGAAATCTCTCTATGCGATAAGGTCGCCGTTGTACTTTCAATTACGTTTATTATGTATCTTTAAGTTACTCTGTATGAATGTACAATGAAGTTATTCTATTCTATTATTTTTATGTCATTTGTCAATGTCAGTACATACTTTATCTCCTGTGGAAAGACTATCTGTCTACGTTCCAAGATAAACCTGGGCGTCTTTTCCATCGTGGATAAGATAACGATTGGCTATCAACTGTCTCCTCGCTCAAGAATTTACTGTAAAGTACTGACGGTACGAAGTAAGTATGATTATATTGCTATCGCGCTCGCACAGGTGCAACGACCTAACCTTTGCGAGCGCGATAGCAATATAATCACGCGGGAGTGACAGAGATAGGTAATCATAGGTCAATGTACGAAATTCTTCCTGCTCGGCGTCCGTACTTTAGACGCAGGTCCCGCGTTCAATCGACTTAATGTTTTATTTTACGCAAGTAACAATTCGTAAGCAAAAAAGTGACAAATTATTATGTGCATTATTAAAAGCACTCACACAAGCACATTCTTTTCGTAAACGTTTCTTAGGTTGTGTGAATTAAAGTGTGTGTTTTTTTCATATGACAAAATTAATCTCCGGGGTCCGTGCCCCGATTAGTTAGTGGTTCAAAATATATATTAGTTTATAAAAATAAACTAATATATGTATTTTAACTACTTTTTTTTTTTAATTAGGCAAGAGGAAGACAAAATTAATGTGTGTTACGGTAGCACACACACTAATACACACAAAATCATGTAAGAATAGACTGTACACAGATTAATTAAACAGAAATGATTATGCATCATGTTATGTATTAATGATAGTGTCATACCCCACCGCGAAGGTCGTGCAGGCGTGACGACAGGCGCGCCCCCCTCCCCCGCGCGCCAGTCGCACTTGATCTCGCCGCACGTGCGCGCGCGCACCACCGTCTCTATGCGCCGCTCGCCGCTACCGCCCGGCGGGGATATGTGCTGCGAATTTACACCTTATTGTATAAATAGTTAGGTGGAGTTTGGATTGCCAGGAGACACAGAAACCCCGTTGTTTACGTATTTCACTTAGTATTTCATAGTCAAATACAGGACGTAGTCCTTTTTTTTATCTTCAGCTTTCCGATGATGTTTTTCTTATCAACATAAAAAGAGTTATCCCAAAAATGTGTAGTAATTATATTTAACAAATATGACAGGGTTGTCATTAATATCTATTATAATCAAGACAAGACAGCAATGTCTTGATTTTATTTTGCTCTCCTTATCCAGATACATATTAAATGTTAAATCTTGCTAGGCCCGGTGTTTTAGCGATAAGGCGGCTCGATGTTACAATAGTATTTTTAAGTTGTTTTTAATGCGGTTGAATAACTAGTATAGATGTGGTACTTCAAACTCTTAAAGAATGCCACAACTAGCTGTGAGGTCAATCGGTGACGATAAACTGATTGTTAACAAGCTACATAAGGCGGTGCTCGAGACTAAATAGCTACGTAACTACGTATAGTACGTAGTTAACATATATGCTTTTTTTAAATAGCATACTAGACTAGCAAAAAATCGGCACATAACCATTTCTCATTGAAATGCAAAAAATTCGTACTCAACGATTTCGGTCCACGTTCCTGATGAGTAACGTACATGAATAGAATTCTTTGCCGCCATCTGTTTCCTGAGAGCTATAAACTTGTAATTTTCAAGGTTAGAATGAATAGATATCTTCTAGATCGACGAACTCCATCCTCGGCCATGTCGCATAACATCAGACGAGTTGGTGGTCTATAGTAGATCTAAGGTATAAAAGAAATAAAATAAATACAGAATAATATACTTACAAATGTTAATTTAGAAAACTCAAAACCCCTGACAAATAAAAACGGCTGAACCGATTTTGATGAAACATAGCTAAGAATACTCTCGATGAAATCTCTCGAAGAAACTAGATCAAAATCGGTCCACCCATTTGAAAACTACGATGCCACACACAGATACACTCGTCAAACTTGTAACACCCTTATTTTTAGGTAAAAATACTGTGACATAAACTAACTTACCTGACTAGCGACGTCGCTCTGATAAGCCATAGCCATTTGTTCATACATCTCATAGTTTCCATGTTCATATTCTTGACTGTCCAAATCATGTTCATGACTTTGCATATCATGTTCGTGACTCATTTCATGTTTATGAGTTTGCATTACATGCTCACTACTCTGCAGTTTATGTTCATGACTTTGAATATCGTGTTCAGTACTTTGTAATCTATGTTCATGACTCTGTGCTCTATGTTCATGGCTTATACTATGTTCGAGACTATGCGTGTGAGTTTTCATGTCACTTTCACGTATCTGCAATTGATGTTCATGACTTTGAATTTCATGTTGGCCACTTTGCAATAAATGTCCATGACTTTGTACGTGTTCGTGGCTTATGACATGTTCGCGACCATATGTGTTAGATTTGTAATTTTCCATATCAGATTCACTCCTTTGCAAATTATGTTCATGACTTTGAATCTCATGTTTGATCGGTGTCTGTGGTTTTGTGTGTTCCATGTTTTTCGAGTACATTCCAGAAGCCATGACGTCATGGAAGCTGTAATTTGAATTTTGTGACGAAGGCCGAAGGTGGCTTTCGTCTTTTTCGTAGACAGGTACGTCTTTATGGCTGTAAACGGATTCTTGCGATGAAGTTTGCGAGTGATTCGACTCTTCAAGTGGTAGTTGAGGGGTTGATTGACTTTCATCTCTTTCCTAACAATAAAAACAATTATTTAATTAATAGTGAAATTAAGTAATCGATAATTAAATACATCTAAAACATGAAACTAATGTATATAAAAAAGCTAGGTTTTATTGCGCTTATTGAGATATTTCTTTTGATAGGAAACGAGACATAATTATATAAAATTGGATTTTCTGTGACGTCACAGAGACAATGACATGCGGAGTACGAAAATCTATTGATAATCATTACATTTGCTGAAATCTAATCAGTATTTTTTTATATTAGAAGGAACAGATGATTACCCACATAGTCAAAATGATTACCTCCTTTTGGCCGTAGTAGGGAAAAAATATTTCGACATTACCTTTAAATCAGTCTGTGATTGAGGCTCTTTTTCCTCCACATTCCCAGCCTGCGAATCCTGACTTTCTTCTTTCTTCTCCGTCACTATTTCTTTCCCAACTTCCGCACTCTCTCTTCCCCCTTCATCAGGCTCTATCTCTTTCTTTATCTGTATACTGTTTCCTACAAAATCATTCTGTAATTCTTTAACATTGATAATTTCTCGCGGTTTCTGCCTTCTCGGCGAAAACTCTAGCTGTTTGTTTTCATCATCAGTCTCACGTTCTGTTTTAATATTTTTAAGAATGTTAACGTCAAATAGTTCTTCTCGAGATTCCAGAGATTTCTTATGCTTCTTTTTCTTTTCGGAGCTCTTCTTTTTCTTTTTGGTTTTTCGTTCTGGTTCCGATTCCGAGTCGGATGAGGAGTCTGACGATGAGCTGCTTTTGGCTTTGGCTTTCTTTTTCTTTAAGTTTTTCTTCTTTTGCTTCAGTTGCTTCTTCTTTTTCAGTTTTTTGTCTTTCTTTTTCTTTTCTGAGGAGTAATTTAATGATAATTATATTCGTCGCTGTCAGGATACGTTCACGAATAAAGAAGTACTAAAACTGGTTAGCTAGAAAAGCGTACTTTTACAGATAATCAAATACAAAATATCTTAAATTCCACTATTTTCGCTGAAACGTTAGAATATACAGCAACAAATATTATTTTAGGCCAATCTAGTTAATCCTAATGAGCACATGATAGATCTGTTCGGCGTAGGACAAACTAGTTATGGCAGAAAATCTGGTTTGGTCATACATATGAAGTTCACAGTACACGTTCACAATACGCTGTAGGTTTGACTAAACTTTTTAAAATTGTAACTAAGTTTAAATAAGCCCCTTTACCTTTTTCCAAATCCTGCATATCAGAATCCTCGTCTATTTGAATCACCTTTTTCTTCTTTTTCTGTTTTTCTTTCAACTTCTTTACGTTCTTTTTGTTAACTCGGCGACGCTTAGCGTCTTTGGATTTTGACTTTTTATTATCCTGTGAATAGAGGTAATAGTTGCCATGACAATTCAATTAATACTTTGCATATACTTCGTACAAAAATTAAGTATTACCATCACGGGCTTCAAGTCTGGCTGGACACTAACATAGAATATTTTCGGATGTAGAAGTAATATGGCATTGAGATGGCTACTGTCCTTATTTAATTATTTAGTTCAATCGAGACGTTAGTTCTTATTTTTTGCCACGATAATTCTCTATCCAGAGTTTATGAAAAATTAAGACAACTCAAAAACATAGTGGACATTGTATATTAAATTTTACCTTCTTTTTCTGCAATTTCTTCCTTTTCTTCGCATCACTTTCACTGCTGTCCGTCACCGATGTAGACGTGGAATGTTTTCTCTTACGTTTCTCTTTCTCTGGCTTTGGCTTTCTCACCGTGCTGCAGAATAAATATACGCTTTGACAAAAATACAACACAAATCTATTATGATAAACTTGACTTTGACTTATTAATTATCAGAAGTGGGATAAGTATCCTATTCCACATTTGAAAACTTTGATTTTAAAGTATAGATTACTTACTATTTTTATTTTCATTATATCTGTGCCATTTTTGTTTTATTGATTAGGCTGTTTAAATCACTGTCCACCAGAGCACGGTTTTGATCGATAACGGTTATTTTTGATCAAAACAGAATGAACCATTTTCGATCAAAACCCAATGTACTCAGGTGGACAGTGATTTAAACAGCCTAAGACACCAACTCATCCAGCCTGTGAAATTTGGCCCAGGAACCACCAGTAAATAATGAAAATAGATTTTAGAGTACACAATCCTAAAGTATACTTCATTCAACGAAACGAGCTAATAGGGATATCAAGAGCTGAACGTCATTGGTCGGAGATAAGAGACTTAAGGCGCGTACACGTTGCGAGCAAATGTCAGTCCTGTTCTGTCTCTTAAGCGGTGCGGACGTGTGGTGTGGTGCTTATTTCAGTGTCTTCTCAGTGTTTGATTTTACATTGACCCGGCTTGTTTACAAAGCGGGCAGCTCACCCTCTCTCTTGCGAATTGTGCAAGAGAGAGGGTGCCATATTAGCTCGATTCGTTGAATGAAGTATAGAGAGTGACCGCTATTCGCCCAAGTTCTTTATGAACAAACTTTCTGCTGATTGGCCGTTCATTGAGTTATCAACGACCAATCAGTTCTCGTTTATGCCAAACTTTGTTCACAATAAACTCAGATCAACATCAGTCAGTCATCATCTTTATAGCATCATTTCGAGACACTCATGCGATCACTAAAACAGTCAAATCATATTGTTTTGAAAAACTGCGTTTTTAAAGATGGGATCGAAATTAAAAGTGCTGCAAAGTGATTATTTTTTTCAGTGATGGTCACTCATGAAAATGGTAGTCTGTGTTTACGCACATATTTTATAATTTAAGCATCAAGTCTAAACGAAAGCGACCAATGAAAGCTGTAATATTATAAATTACGAGATCTCATTAGTCACCAATCCGCCATTATTGTTTTAACTATAAGACGGGTAAGGGAACACAAACTTTATAAAGCGATTTAAATTAAATAAGAAGTGGCTTGACCTAGCGCCATTTAATAAAGTAAAACTAATTTCAGTCGGGATTTAACAACTCTGAGTCGATGAAAGTTAGTTTGACGTCACAAACTGATGCTGGTTCGAGCCCTTTCTTATTGGAACCAAGTGCCTACCCGAGGTCCCACTGATTGTACCTTCTAGTGGGTCCACCGGTAATGTCCAACCTTTCCGCCTGAGCCCACCAGTAGGTTCAGAAATGTAGTTTTGAGGGTCAGCCTCAACGGTGAGTCCGCGATCGAGTGCAATTTAACACTTTCTTAACCTTTTATGACGGATGCCAATATTCTGTCAAACCGAGATTACAGAATACATTAATAATATTTCATATTACTTATAGAATGGACAGTACGCCTCAAAGAAACCCAATTGACATTACGACCAAGCAGCAACCAGACGACGACCCTAACTTCATACATATGTCTGTGTGTGTTATATACAGATCTCAACTTGCTTAAGTCACTGATTAACGCGCCTTTGTATAGAGTTCCGACATGTGCGCAGATTAAACCTGTCATTTGAATGATTTGCATGAAATAACAGTGACGTATCACATGGCATCGTGTTCCATACGAGTAAGTGAGTGAAAAGATAAATTAATTTCAGTTTGTCAGAATATTGACATCTGCCGTTAGTACGGCACTTCATACATTATGGTACTCGAAAGAGACAATACTTCAGTCGCGTACTTTTAAAATACTTATTCGCTACTCTGGGATCGTACTTTACGGTAGTGAAAACATTAAAGTTTCATTCGAATTTCAATTTCGTCAACAAATTGAATATTCAACAGCTGTTCCGCCGCCATTTTGCTGCGACTGGTTAGTGACGCAACACGCGGGCGATTGATGGAGACTATTATCGCGAGACTAGTAGCAAACACGTACGATACCGGTATCGAAGTGTGTGACTCATCACACAAACGTATGTGAGATACTCTTTGGCTGAGATACTCTTGTTTGAGACACACGTCGTCTAAAAGTATCGTAATGTAAAAATAGCCTAATTCGACTCATAATCTGTAATTTCCCACGGACTCGCCGGTGAGCATATGTGAAAGACTACGGTATAGGCACCCTCAGAACCGTTGCATCAAAATTGACATCACTATCAAAAAATTACAACCAAGCGATAGTTAGCAACGGACAGACAGGGTAGAAAAAAAAACAAACGTAAAGGTTGTATTAACACAAAATACGAATAGATCGTGAAAGATCTTACGTTTCAGAGCTACAGTTGTATTGCAACGCCTCATACAGAAAGTGTTGCAGGGCGTTGTAACTGCAACAGATATACAACGCCGACTGTACACACTCGCTGTTAAATGCCGAATGTGCTACAGTCTGTTTTTAAAAGACTTCAAAACAAGGTTTTCGAGTTGTCTTTACTATATATTTTTCTTTGTTATATCCCCGATATCTAAAAACGGGGTACAATGGGTACTGCTGATTGCTAGTCAAACAAAATAATGAAATAAGGACAGCAGCGCCTGCAATACCATATTAGTTCTCTTTCTAGACTCTACAAGATAACTGCTAGCTGATTGAAGTAGTTTTTGTTTTTAGGGTTCCCTAGTAAACAAAGAACGCTTATAGTTTCACCATGTCCGTCTGTATGTCTGTCCGCGACTTTACTCAAAGGCTTTTAGTATTAGAAAGCTGCAACTCGGTATGGATCTGCATATTAGCTAAGCCAAGAAAATCGTAGAATAAAATCTTGTATTTTTTTTTTTCTAGCCGTTAAGTAGCTACGTAGTACGTGCTATACCTATAGAACAACTACAATATTCTGACAGACAACACTGTAACACTAGGTATCTAACGCCCTATCTATGTACCTAATGTTATTTTTAATATGGTGTCAATAAAGTGTTTTTGGATTGTATCGTACCGTACTGTACCTTTTATCCGCCTCCTCCATATCGGACTCCTGGCTCCAGCCCTCGCTGCTGATCTTCGGCTTCTTCACCTTCCGTTCATCATCGTCGTCGGCTTTCTTCTTCTCACGGCGTACGGGCGTAGATCGAGGCGTCTCGGACTTGCCCTCCACCACTTCTGGCCACACGGCTTGCATGAATCTATGAAATAATTTTACCGTTGACCAGGCGAGCGAAATCAACAAATGTCTCATCATCTTCTTTTTTTTGTATTGGAACATGCGATTGGCGATTTTCCAGTGTCAATTATTGAGATATCTTCAAGTTTCTTGAATAATCACAGTCTAAGTCACGTAAACAGTCATTTTCAACTTTGAGTCTCGCCTCAGTAAAGTGATGGCGACTTTACTAGAAGCTTCTATGGAGTTGAAGCTTCTACGGAGTTTTGCCGACAACGTAAAAGACACGTTTCACCGCTTTTTGCTTCACTTGCCCACACTCACGCACTTGATCGAACACTTAACGAATAAAACTTTCTTTTCAGTTTCAGTTTTATCACAATAATATTCAAAATAACATAAATTTAGAAAAATAAAACATAACAACATGTTTCTAATCTCCCTGAATGATAGTCTTAAACTGATGCTTTCGATTCATTCATTCGTTCTCACCTTCACTATAATCTTTGCAAGCCATTGTTTTTCCGGGGCTAGGGATGTCGCGCAGAGTTGCACTCCGGCAGTTAGAGAAACACGAAAGATTTAAACAAAAAATAAAGGCTTATATTATAAATTTAAAAAAAAAACATTTTATTAGGATAGTACCTCTTCCTCTGGTACTCCTGATCCAGAGACAGGGGTGCAAATCTCGATGTTTTTAATCGATCGACCTCGGTTTATTAACCGAGTTCTATTAGAATAAGTTGATTCATACGGCCAGTGTGGACAGTTGTTTTTTTTTTTATCAGCCCTGTTTTATACAAACTGTCCCGCTGCGGGGCGCGGGCCATCTTCTCATTATGAGAAGGGTAGGGCCATACAGTCTACCATGCTGGTCAAGTACGGGTTGGCAGACTTCACACATCTTCAAAATCATTGAGAACACCGTTTGAAGTTGGCGGCAATCAACAGTTGGGTTAGTACAAAGTTAGTGGCGATTTATCTCAATGTTATATATTTACGTTTGTGTGTTACTCAACAAATCAACATAATATGAGGGCACATGGAGATAAAGTGATACTAACTTACTTTGTACTAACCGATATTATCCACACTGGCTGTATGAATCAAGTTATCAACCAAGTTTGGTCGATAACAAGTATCTATATTAAAAGAAAAACAAAATACCCAACTGCAGAAAAGCCGTTTTTGCATCCTAATTTACGATTTTGTTACGCTTGATACGCAGTTGAGTGTACGTTTTTTGTGAGAAAGTATGCGTAAAAACGCTGTAAAAAAATATATAAGGAATGCGCTTTAGAATAATACTGATAAAATCACTTGTTTATTACAAAAAAGTTCGTTGGAGGTTACGAAAAATCGCAATTTTTATATTTGCGAGAGATGTATTAATATTATTACCAAAAAAATATAGCCTATGATACTCAGGAAGTAAAGACGAATCTAACGACACCTTGCACACTAATATCGGTCAAGCCGTTTAGGCTGTAGGCGATCATATATAAACATACATACATACTCACATACACACTTATACATACATACATACACTCGAAAAACATAACCCTTCTTCTTACGCAGTCGGGTAAAAAAGTTAAGTCGAGACTTGCACCCCAAGCTCTCGCTGGAAATTTCGTTCCGGAATGGGCGGCGGCTGCTCTAGTTTGCAGCCCTCCGCCCCCCTCATTCACTGGACAGCTGGAGAGCGCCACTTGAGGACTACCAATATTGTAGTCACAGACACCAATCGCGTGACTTCATCTAGGATAGTTTCACCATTACCTCTGGTACTCCTGATCCAGAGACAGGTCCCCGCTGAGCTGCGGCGTGGCCGGCGGCTGTTCCAGCTGGCTGTCCTCCGCCTCCCATTCACTGGAAGCCTGGAGGGCGCCACTCGAGGGCGGCCATTGTTGGATGCGCATGTACCAGCCGCGGGACGTCGGGCGAGGTAATTCTGACTCTCTAGAGAAACAAATAGAGATCCTACTCAAACATCTGCACAGATATGTATATAGAGTCTGTTTACTTATAGTTTTATCGTGCTAAAAAAGAGGAACTAACGTCTCGAAGGACATAGGTACTACTATGCTATTATTTGGTCTAGACTGAACAAAATAATGAGATAAGGACAGCAGTGCCCTCAATGTCACATTAGTTCTCTAACTGAACGGACTCTACATATAAATATTACATTTGGATGAATGTCCAATCTGGAAAAGATTATCAATCAACGTTAAAATTCAAATGTAGCCTTGTAACTGTGACGAAATAAAAAGAGCTTAACTTCGCGATTATAATTGCAACAATAAAAATCCCAGAAGTTTCTAAATCAAAAATAGATAGTATATATAGATGTACAATACTGTCCCACAGCTGGGCGCGGACCGTCTTCCTGTGAGAAAGGTAAGTCCATAGTCCACCGTCAAGTGCAGGTTGGACTTCACACATATTCAAGACCATTAAGAAATCTCAGACAATTTGCTCGCGATGTTCCTTTTATGTTGGCAACAATTAACAATAGACACAACTTCCAAAAGACAGGAGTGTATGCCATAGAAGTGCATGCCATAAGATTCCAACTAAGGACCTGCGAAACGCAAGTCTTCGGACTAGGCTGCCCGAAACTTTAAGGCGCGTCGCCCACACGAGGTGGAGTCGAGGCGGCGCCGAGGCACGGGCGCACTAGCGGTGCGCCGCTTCTACGTTTCCTTCGGGTTCAAATGGCAGTGCGCCACTAGAGTCGCGTCGCAGGCGACGTGGAGTCGAGGCACGGTCGCGGCGGCGTCGCGACAGGGGTGCAGTGCGCGACCGCGCCGCGACTCCACCGCCATTTTGTTATTTTGTTTCGTGCGTAGACGTGTTTACACTGTAATGTGTGAAGGAAGCATAGCCGCCCGCGCCTCGACTCTAACATAAACACCACGCCTCGACTGTACCGCGATGCCGCCGCGACCGCGCCTCGACTTACCAGTGAGCGACGCGCCTTAGAACTCATTACAAAATGTTTGCTACTCACCGCTTCTCACTATACAAGCGGTCGACAAGCTCCATTTTGCGCATGTCGAGTTCTTCATAGACCACACTACGGTCTTTGACGCAGCCGCACAGTTTAGGGTTCTCAGTGTACCACAGCTTTGGAACTACTCGCGTTTCCCTGAAATTAAACATGACGCTTATAACAGTTATGAGATAATGAGAAGTACGCAACATGTTTTTTTTTTTGACTTAACTGAATGCAAGAAACAGATGCGTTCGCGTAATTCGTCAAATCGTAACGCATATAAATGCAAAATTCACATCAACACGCGGTGTTGGCAGACAGGCAGAGGGTGAGATTAAGATATACGTAGTGCGCAGTCAGTTGCGTTAACCTCCGAAATAATTTTAAAAAATTACCTTAGTACATCGCGTTTTTATCCTTATAAAAGAAACTAACATTAAGTAATTTTTAGACATTGAGTAATTTTTTTATTTGCATCATCATCTCTATCAACTCGGCTAAGAAGTCAATTGATGAACATAGTTCCTCCTTCATTAGATGGATTTTTAAAAAGATTATACATAATTGTAACAACATTTCTAATAATAGAAACCTATTGCATTTTTTATTACAATACCCGTTTTGTGGGAAATTGGATAGAGTAAATCCTCTCCTTGTTTACCAATACCTTTATAAGTTTATCTAAAAAGTTATTTGGTGGATTTAAATTATTTTCATCATTATTTTTTATATTTTTCGCTAAAACCGTCGGATAAAATTAATTAAACATCAGCCAATGCTTATTATGCCAAACGACCGATTTCATGCCAGTTTACTTACTTGTAACATTTATTCCTGTCATGCCTAAAAAGCAATGGTTGACAGATCTTCAGCACGAAACTCCAAGTCTCCAGTGAATCAATCGTATACTTATTCATCTTCCTTTCCTCTACCATTCTCTCTAGCTCTCTCTTTCTTTCCTGCACAATTCTCTCCAATTCATTATCAGATTTATATTCAGATATCTTTAGGCTGTCCGTCGATTTGTATCCACTTTCTGTTGACTTATAACCGTCAGAATAGTCACTCCGGCTTGAAGATACCTGTCTCACTCTATCATCGATTTCTGGAGTGACAGATCTGATTTCTTCATCTTTGGATGGTGACTCATCATATTCGACTAAACCTTTATCTTGACTTGTTTCATCTATTTCTTCTTGTTTAATTTCATTAATAACAGATTCTAAGAAAGTATCGTCTGCCATTCCTTCGAAAGTCTCATCTTTTGTATCATCATAATCAAATATTTGCATATCAGGTGATGTATGTTCTTTTTTACATTTTATATTTGAATATTTATCTATGCTGGAATTTTCATCATATATGTCTAAGGCTTCTTCATCTTCCGGTTCCACTATTTCGAATTTAAATGCGTCTCTTACTGGATTTAATCGCTTCAGTTTAGGTTTAGGACTTTCAATTTTTTTTTCTTTCCTGCTCAGGCTCTCTCTGAGTTGCTCCATTGGATCTATGGGCAGAATAGGCGTTTTTTCTTTGACCTTTTCTTCAATTATCTTTTTGATCTCATCGAGCTTAGGGGTAGAATCCTTTGATTTGTCCTCATCCTTATCTGACCAACTATCGCAAACGACAAAATCTTTCAAATCAACATCAGCTTCTTTCTCGTCTTTTGCTGGATCATCCTTTTTGTCAACTCTTTCTTTTGATCTGATATCTTGTTCTTTAGATTTTAAATCTCTGTCTTTAGATTTATTATCTTTTTCTTTGGATTTAGAATCTCTATCCTTACATCTCGAATCAATATTCTTCTGTTTAGAAATAGAAACTTCTTTAATATTGTCACTTCTTTCACTTAATCCATCGCCGTATTTATCTTCTTTGTGCCTATCTCTATCTAGTTTATGTGAATGATATCTTCTAGAATCATATGATTTGTCTGTCCTTCTTTTATTCCTATCCCTACTTTTTCTACGGTCTTTTTCATCAGCTTTAGGTGTAATAGGATCTTCTACAGAATACGGGTTTTTATTCCTTTGAAATGGATTTTCGTAATCAGGGAGAAGTTTCTGGTAATCGAATTTAAATTCTTTCCCTTCCGCTTTGGCCTTCTTTGCTTCGCGGATTAATTCGTCTACTTTGTCAGAATCTGCAATAAATACAATGTGTTTGTTATGAGATATTTTTTGCTATTTTCGCAATATAACTAGACTTTGAGATTGATTCACGTATGGACATAAGCTCATTATGTTAATTATGATTCTAAAAACCTGGCTGTCCAAAACGGAAGGTAACGTTTTCGAGTGTATGTATTTTTTATACGGCTTTAAAGAGGAGGAGGATGTTTGGCTGTTTTTTTTGTTAATCTATTTGTAAGTGTGCATACTTTCTCAACTTAGTCGGGTACTTTTCTTATATAATAGATATTTATGTATATTGCCTTCTTTAGCATCAACGAGTTGACCGATTATATTTTGTTATACCTACAAATAGTAGAGATGGACCTTCTCTTATCACTTCCGCGTCATAGGCCACTGCTATTGGTATTGCCATCAGTATGTTTTATTTTAATAATATCGCTTGTGTGCCAACATTTTAACAACAAATACAACTACAAAATTTGAATTAATTGATTTTTAGGGTTTTAAAGCAATTCTAACTTAAATATAACTGTCTTTTTCCCCATTGGAGTAGGCAGAGACTATATATTTTCACTTGCTACGATCCTGACACATATATTGATAATCTTAAGTGTATGTATATTGGTATGTATATTTATGAGGTATTTTTTTTTAATTATATCAAATTTGCATGATTTAAGACGCTACCTTATGAAAGTTGAAACTAAAGACGTGTATTAGAATCGTACCAAGTAGAAAGATATTTATCTACAAACATACTTAATTAAATTACACTATCAAGTTTTTTGATCATGCAACATGCAATAAAGAGTTCATCTATCTATCTATCTATCATGCAAAGAATGTCCCAAAAACCAACGATAAGCCAACAACACACGAATATGATATATACGAGTATGCTAGCCTTAACATTACATTGGAAGAAAAAATATACCTTTTTCAAACATGTCATTTTAAAGTGGTAAAAATCGCTAGCTTGGAGTACTACCGGTGCAAGTTCCCAAAACAGCAGCAACAAACGTGTCACCCGACACTACTGGAATCTATGAAATACCTTCAGTAGCTAACGACACGTCGCACATACGGGTATTTGAACGATCTAGACGGCCAAATGTCAATAATTCAAAACATTAAATACTTCTAGGAAAACGAATACCTGTGATAAAGAACCCTTCTGAAACAAAAGTCCGCCTCTCTCGCCTCCCGACCATGCATGATAATCTTGTATCATCGGTCGGAATTAGATCATAGGTCTCGTGTACATTATCTATTCTCAGCACTGTGGATTTTAATTTTATAACATTTTGATCATTAATATTTGCGCGTTAAATGTTGAGTGTCAAAGAAAGGTCTTATTTTTTTTGGAAATAAATATTTGTAAGTAAAATTGTTTATATTAAGATTATGTTTATATTATTTTGTATAAATACATATTTTTAAGCATGCAATTACAACGAAAAAAAATGTTGGCCACCCAGATCCTTCGAAGGGCGTGTTCCCGTGACTTTGTCATAAAGGCAGATTGTCGTGTAGTTTGATGTTTCGTACTCGAATGTTTAAATGGGGTTTTTCACGTTTAGCACAAAATGATAAATTGCCGTTTATGATTTTTTTTGTGTCATTATGACGACTCTTTAAACATTGAAAAAGGGTGACGACGTACTGGGAACGCGGTCAAACATGTAAATGCGCCATCTGCCGTTGCAGTAGATGAGGGCGACGTGTCGTTCGACCGCAGATCAGTAGCACCACCGACTTTCAAAACCAACTGGAATGTGTGAACGTCACGACGACGTGTCGCTGCGACACAATGCGACGACTGGTCGTCTACTGCTGCTGTGTGCTGCTACAAACCTGCATCTCTACTTTGTTGACTTCTGGGACACCCTAAAAATCTACAAGCAAAATTCACCCTTACAACTTACGAATTTTAAAGTATGTTGGTCGACGTCTATCTTGCATTAGTGGTGCGTTTTCCTTGCCGGTAGTATCTGTGCGAGTAGGGTGCGGTTACACAAAACAAACAAGCAAAAAAAAAAAATTGTGCAAGGATGTTAAGCCAGGTTTATATGTACCAAAACAGAAAGCTGAACCATTTTTTACCATAACCTATTTAGATGGATTAACTTTTGCAACCTTTATAAGCAGTTGTTTTCGATCCTTAAGCTCCACTTAACAAAATAAATTAACAAATAGTACCAATTACTAAAGCATAGACACCTTAATTATCAGGTAACACATTGGCAAAATATGTGCAAAATATATTGAACAAATAGTACCAATGAGTAATAGACACTTTCAATTTTGAGGTTTTACGTTTAACTTGTCTATATTCTGGGTGCTATGTGCTACAGAGTAATTTGTTATTTGTTGGTTAGGACGACCACGGATACAGTCATTGACTAGTGCTATGAAATATATATTTTAATGAAAAAAATTTGCTGCAGCAAAGCGAAAACAAAAACAGCATTCAAAAATTAACAAACTACTTGAAACAAATTGAGGGTTTTCCTCAATGTTCTTAAGTCATACCTAAAAATGTCTTAATGGGGGGCATAGCTTTAGTAGGCATGGCCTTCTCGCTGTGCGGGCAGATCAGACCAAGAGGAATTCCTAATTCCACAAGTTCCATCTTGCGTTTCATATCCTCTATGTCTGCTAGTGTCTTCTTTTGAATGAGTATGTAGGAATCTGCAAATTTAAGATTTATTGTTTTATAAAATGTAACATGAATTGCTTTATTTCATAGATAAAGGATGCAAACGCAGCTATAAAGCATGTACAAATGGGATAGCACCCAATTATATACAATTATACAATTATTATATTTGTATAATATAATTTATATGTTTAACCATTCCTCTAGATCTATATATTTACCTAACTCAGGTTTCCCAAACAGGGGGCCAAACCCTCCTAAGATATGTCAGGGGGTGTAGAGATGTCAGGGGGTGTAGAGATGTCAGGGGGTGTAGAGATGTCAGGGGGTGTAGAGATGTCAGGGGGTGGAATATTAAATATTTTTTGTTTGTTTGGGCTATGAACGTGTGGTGAGCTCACTTTATAAGCAAAAAGGTCATATTCCTACCTACCAAATATTCCCAAACAAACATTAATTGATATTAATTACATTTTTGTTTATATGAATGATGATATGCTGGGATCAATCGCTAAAATGAGCAAAGTATCATATTAGTACCAAAAAATTCATAGGGATTTTTAAAAACCATTAAAATCTTAATCAGTAAGTCACATTCAAGTTACCTTGTGGCTGCTTGGTGCCTGGTTTAGGTGGTTTTGGAGGTTTTTTTGGGTCAACAGTAGGATCCGGGTCATGCTTAGGCAGCATCTTCACACCAGTAGCCTTTCCAATGAGAATTGTGGCATCTGTAAATTATATAAATTATCATTATTTTAAGTCAATTAGGCTACATTAGAGGATCAATAGCAAATAAGAGCTTTGTTTTCAAAATTATTAGTCCCTAATCTGCTATTGTATTATAAAACATGTAAGAAAACAGACTTCAGTACACCGGTACAACCAGTAAAATCTGACATGGTGTGTTTTAGTAAGCATATTTGAGAGCTTGATTCCATTTCAAGCTAGGTGTATTTTATTCTTTAACACTGTCACTTAACATCAATGTAGAATATACTAGATTAGATATAAAATTGTGATCATGTTAAAAACTGTCAAAAAATATCAGAACAAATATGAAGGTTTTCCAGTATATATTTCAATTCTATTTTGTCGACACTAGACTAACATAGGGACAATTAAAATGCCTCAGTATAACTACAGCAACTATATAAACTGTGAAAACTGTGACTGTTCACTGTGAAACTAAGAAAACTGAAACAATATCATTTTTCAAAATTAAGCATCAAAATTAAATCATTGTGGTTATAAGCATCTAAGCACAACACTATACTAATTTCAGAAAGGTCTTCAATTCAACTAGTTTTCTGTGTATTTTATAATTGTGAGAATGTCAAAAAGGTTCAAGGCATTCCCATAAAACGTGGATTCAATTTTTTTTAAGTACCCCCATTTATATAAGCATTTGGTTCTATTTGAAATTTTATTTTGTACACTAACTTTTGTGAACTATAATTTATACCAATACAATATAGTTACAAATAAATTACTGCCTATAAAATTATAGGCAGTAATTTATGTATAACTAATATACTATAACCATAGTATAGTTGATTTTAAATAAAAGCTAAGGGGCCTTTACGTCTGTTTTGAGCCGAAATATCCAACTATAGTTTATATTCCGGCTCAAAACAGACGTGAGTGACCTGTAGTTTTTATTTTAAAATGTGTGAACACTTTTGTTTCCATAGCATGGTAGGTTATTTTTGATAGGCTTGCTAGCTCTCAAATTGAATATCTGTCACTAGTATCTATTTTTTTTAGCACAACTGTTAACAAAACTTACTTCCAGTGCCGATGGGCTTAGGAACAGAGACAGGTGATAGTGATGACTTCTTCTGGATAGAAAATGCTCGAAGCCTCTTCTTGGCCTGCTCCACGCCTTTGGGATTATGAGGCACATTCTTGATGGTTTTTATATTTGCAGCAGGAAATTTTATCACAGACTGAAATAATCAATTTGCTATGTCAAATGGCTTACAGCATAAACTGGAAACTGGAAACATACATGATAAAAACCATGCATGGAACAATACTAAAACAAAATCTAGCAGCATCAAGAACATGTGTATCATCAGCAGCCATTTCAAATATTACATCAATATGGAATATGCATGATTTATTTTTATTTGGTCATAAAAAAGCTAGCCACAAATAAAGTTATTCCACAAAAACAAAATTAAGAAAGTTACAAGCATTTTAATTTCATGTTAGACAGAGTGCACATGATAGCGAATGATGTTGTCATGGTTTGTGTTCTCTGTACAAATTGAATACAAACTGTTGTTTCACGAGAGAGGGACAGAGTATCCCTCATCTAAACATATATTCCCTATTAGTTCTTGGAACACTTGCGTGTGTTTCTAATAGGCATGCCAATATACTATCAAATTTATGAAAATAGTGTTAAATTTTAAAAAAACTTGAGGTCAATGGAGCAGTCAAAGACAATGTCATTATTGTTTTGCTATGCTACATAGCCGTAGATTTGATCAACAAGTCTTGAGTAAGCTAGTATCAGATTTTAAAAGAAATAATTCGAACTACTTGCGCCCCATGGTTTCACCCTAGTAATGATGAAAAACGGCGATGATGATGATCTTAAAATGTAGCCCATGTCCGTCTCCTGGCCCTCAGCTATTTAACTGTACAAGATTTCATAACAATCGGTTCAGCCGTTTAGTCGTGAAAAGTACTCGCAAAATATATATTCTAGAGTTCGTCTCTGACAACTGCTGTTTATTAGACACACATATACTTAAATACAAGCAGTTTTTGTTTAATATTTACCTGTTCGTGGCTAGAAGTCCCAGGATGCGGTAAATCAGTAGAATCCTGTGAATCCGAGCCCACCTTAGGGTTGTTAGAATCTACGGTATCCATTGCTATCCACGAATACTGAGACAACAAACGCTCATTACTGAACGATGTTCGCAGAACTATTTAATATCTTACAATGATTACATGAATTGTAAAATAATTTCAGTCAGCGAATTACAATTCGACAAAATCCTCGCCTCGCAAAAACTGTATTATTCCTCTATTGGCAAAAAAAAAACATAAAGTCGTTTTTTTTTTACGGAGTATTTTTTTTTATTTGCCCTACGGGCAAGCTAAGCGGTCTTACTTCCTTGTCGTATGGTATCTCATTATAGATCTCAGTAAAGTGATGGCGACTTTACTAGAAGCGTAGTTTTGCCGACAACGTAAAATCACACGTTTCGCTGCTTTATTTCGCTTGTCCACACTCACGCCCTAGATCGAACACTTAATTAATAAAATACCACCATTCTATGGCATTAATGTTCAAAATAACACACGTTTAGGCATATAAAACAAAGCAACAATATGTTACTAAGACGTTCCCGCCAAAAACCCTTTTACGGAGTAAATTGACTTTTCTATTTTTTTTTTAATTTATTTAGCTTGCTTACAAGACGTAATGCTACGTTTACACGCTTGCCGAAGCTTGCCAAGCGCCCACAAGCTCCAAGCCTCTACAAACGCTTGGATGCCATTTACACGCTTGCGAGTGCGTTAGTATGTTCCGGACAGGCAAGCATGGCGGACTTGGATATTTAAATTAATATTAATATAATTATATAATTAATATTTATTTTTTCGCCTTCAATTCTTTAACCGGCTTTTTTAATTCGTGGCTAATATGAGACCAAGCGTCTGCTACTTTCTTTTTATCTTTGTGGTTTACGTCCTTCGGATTCCATATGCACGATAGGGTGGAGCACGAATGTAGGGCAATTTTTTTTTTTTTATATTTTGAGTTCTAATAGCGCGGAAAAGTTGTTTTATGAGATGATAATAAATAAGTATTTTTTTCATAATTTTAAAATGATATCTAATGCCTCCGCATCGGCTTTCAAAGGTTACAAAATTTTCCAAAAACCATATATAAGCGACCTTGTCATAGATGCCTAAGTTGTTACTTTTTTCACATATGATATGTAATAAAACGAGAGTTTATAGAGTAAACTTTAATAAATGTTAACAAAAAGATACTTATTGAATTAAATACTTAAAAGAAAATAATTGTTCATTCGACCTTAAAATTTCGTTTCGTTTCAAATTTAGGCATGATTGCTCGCGACTCAAGCTTCGATTTTACTAACCCTACTCTGGCTTTTCGAGTGTATAGAGAAGTGGCTGCCTCTGTAGTGACCTTGACTACTCGTTCCACAGCTTGGGTATGAGACGACAGTCATAAAAAATCTAAATCACCTTCTCCACAAGTCTCTACAAAAGATCTGATATTTTCATCTATGAGATGTTTCAGTAGTGGTGGTTCAGTTACCTCACACTGCCAATCGATCATTTATGTAGTCCAATGCATCAAAACAAATTTTCTGGATTTCAAATACTCTCGGCGATGTCGATGAAGTCACGGAACGTGCTTTCAAAACTCGCCTAGCAGCTAGTTCCCGAACATGCTTCCTTTCGTCTGTCAACATGGCGAGTAGCAGATTTTCATGATGGGCGAAATAATTGTTCCTTTGTATTACTATATCTATTATTTTTAATAAATTAGCATACACTTTTACCACAAATGTTGCTAACACGATCAATAATTTATCATCGGGATTTTCTGTTCCTACATAAAGGCGTAGAATTCGGTTTGCGCGAGTCAATCATCTTGCATGAGAAAGCTTCCCAGGTGATTTCTGAGCCAAGTCATCCGGAACAAAACCACTTATTACAGCTGAAACAATTCTGTGTAAGTATAGTTGGTCTGTACTCAAATCACTAGTTATTGGCTGGAGTGATTCCTCAATCTTTCGAAAAGATAAAACTGGCAACTCTTCACAACTTTCAAGGGCCTTCCCTATCGTCCCGGTATAGGACCTCGGGCCTGAAGTAGAACCATCTAAAGGAATAAAAAGGTGCCGTAAGGGTAACTGATTCATATGTAACAGGCGTTTTTCCAGCAATCTAATAACACCACCATATTTTCCTGTGTTAACATTGGTCGCATCCTATGGCTATCAGATCTCGTAAAGATATATTTACTGTTGAAAAAAAGTTACTGATAGAAGCTTCAATACCTTTAGCAGATCCAGTGGAAGGCACTACGTAACTTAAATAAACAGATCCTGGCTCTTTCACTAAGGAAATATGCTCCTCGATGATTATTTTTTTATAATTACGTCCATCTTTTTTGAATATCGACAGAGTTTTGTCTTTTCTGCCGTCAAAGTAAAGAGCAGATATATCGGAAATGCAACTTTGTTTCATCGCCTTGTCTCGTGCCTTGATTCTTTCTCTTCGCAACTTATGACGGTCGACAACTGAAACATCTGATTTAATGTCATGTAAAACGGAAGATACAATAGCTGCTGCAGCTCTATGAGACACCTCATATCTATCGCACACCTTTGAAACTGTCGGCAATTCCTTTGGCAGTGACTTCAATTGTTTCATCTTCGACCGATCTAATTTTGATTTTTGAATCAAATCATCGTCACTTACGCTGTGATCAGACGAAGAAAACGAATTATTTGAGCCATCTGCAATTACGGTGGTACCGCTGACAGATGATTCTTCTAACTTTCGTTTCCTTTGTTCCTGCGTTTTATCCATGTTAAAATAACAGTTTTTCGCAATTTCGTAAACAAACACAAACGCGACTTTTCACCTTCACTGACAGAAACCATGGAAAAAAAGGCACTAGCGGGCAAAGTGTCGCGTACTCGATTTGCTTGCAGCGCGGCTCCCCCGCACGCCGCCTACTCCCCTTATGTTCGCCTATTATTATGATATTATTAATTTATAATTATTGCTATTTAATAAATCTTTATTATTATGTATTACTGTAAAAAAAAATAAGTACTCTTATTTCCCTCACGTGCTCTGCAAGTGTATCAGAAAATCTATATTTTTTTAAAACTTTGATTGTATTGCGGAGGCTTTGAATCTTAATATAACTCAAAATAATTTTGGATGTGGTAGTTTCATCCATAATGACAACTTTTTATCACTATTAGAAATCTCAAAACGAAAAAAAATAAAATCGCTCCACCCTAATGCACGATCCACTTTGATATACCTCGAGAAAGGCCATAGTTTCATCGTTTGACCAACTAGTCATGGTCGATACGCGATCGTATACAGCGTCTGTCGACATCCGTTCGGTTCGAGCTCGTGCGCGTCACTAAACACGCGCCAACGTGTAATCGTGTCGCAAACGCTTGCCACAAGCTCCCTTTGATCTGTGTTCAAAAACCGACACTAACCCGGATCGGTGACAAGCTCACGCAAGCCACGCCAAGCCAAGCCACAAACACCCCGTTTACACGTTTGTGTTTGTGGCGGCTTTCCGCGGCTTGGCAAGCGTGTATGCTGTAAAAGGTTATTGTTGAATTAAAGAGGTTTTGTGAGCTTTATATAAAAACCTTATTTGCATGTGTTCTTCTTATATTTAGAGGAAGAGATTTGTTGTTTAAGTCTGCCAAGAATGTAAGAAAATATTTGTCAGATTATGAAAATATAATTTAATTGAATTGGATTCAAATGGTGTTATTTCATAGTTAAAAGTATACGCAGGAGTAGGCTTTGCCTTTCTCTTAACAATTATAAATGCTCATTCTTTAGAATAATTCTAGTAAAATCACTTGTTTATTACGAGATATGTATTATTATTATTGTTACAAAAAATATAGCCTATGACACTCAGGGAGTGTAGACGAATCTAATGACACCTCGCTCAGTCTATAGGCGCTCATGTAAAAACATAAATATTACATACTCACAGCCTTCTTACGCAGTCGTATAAAATAAAACACTTTACATATATACTTTTCTGGTTTTATTTCGCTGTAAAATAAAATATAAACAATAAAGTCTCAATAATAACGATAATTCGTTAAAAGAACATTCAATTATCGATTACTTTTAAATCTTTCAATAAAATCAATGGTTCCTTAAATATACAGCTATAGAAATGACAAATTAATTTAGTATGTCAACGTCCCGCAGATATCAAGTAATTATACAATTGAAATTGATTGCAAAGAAAACAAAACAAAGGGTACAGAAACAGGGCTGCCAGATGTACGATTTAAATCGTAAACATACGACTTTTTGGTGTATTTGCCGAGGTACGATCGCTAGAACAAAATCGTACGACTTTTTAATACCTGGCCAAAGCTATTAAAAAAAACAGAAAAAGAAGGTCATTTTTCGGTTTTATTGAAGATTTAAGTTAACCCGATTGTACGACTTTTTCGTTTCATTTTCCCTGACGAATCTTTTTTAATGCTAGGGCTACATTAGCGGACAAAGATTCGTGTCGCGTTGACGCGATACATCGTGCCGGGTTGTTGCTGTGCAGACTGTGCAGTAGAGACATAATTCAAAATGGAGGAAGTAGTGGCATTGCATTGATGTTTTTTTTTTTATACAAGATAGATCTACGATTGACCACCTACTCGCCTGATGTTAAGCGACGGTGTGGCTGAGGATGGAGCTCGTCAATCTAGAAGATATATATTCACTCTATCCTTGAAAATTCCAAGATTGTAGGTCTCAGGAAACAGAGATGGTGGCAAAGAATTCCATTCTTGCGCAGTACGCAACAGGAATGTGGATCGATATCGCTGAGTACAGATTTTTGGCATTTCAAAAAGAAATGGGTGGTCGGTAAATTATTTGCATTTGCTTTTCCGTTACTCCACTCCATGATGTACCAAAAAACTCAAGCACGTCCGTCCCGCATCAATGTCTGGACGACACTATAGTGACGTAAGTGTAGCCACCCAAGCGAATATTGTCGCAACAAACCTCTTTGATGCGCGCCAGTTTACCGACAGTGGCCCGATAATCCGATTATACATCGTCTGCGCCCGAATACTACGCGTTGCAACGATGTACCCGGCCACACTCATCGCGCTGCGGCGAATGTTCGCCGTAGCCCGCTAATGAAGCCCAGGCATAACAGATGTACGATCACCCCTTTTTTATTTTTATATTTATTCACAAAATAGGATTGCAGGTAAAACCGGCACAAAAGCCATTAACCTAAAAAATTGAATATGGGATAAATTCCTTTGTAATAGGGCGAATTCTGTGGGATAAATATTCATGTTATTTACATAACGTTGTGGCTTGTGCACACACAGATTTCATCCATATAAGTTACTCTATGTTTCATCCTACTAAAAGGATTTAACGTGAGAAGAAAATCGCCATCAATTGGCCAACGATTACTTCTGTATTTATTATTTACAACAGTTTCAAACATGAGCATAATAAGCCCAAAAAATATTTCATAAAGCAATGAGGCAAACTACTTTAAGTAGTATGATAAAGTAGTAATAGGGTCTCGAATTCGTGTCTTAAAGGTCAGTGCTGAAAAAGCATCAACACCCAGATTATAATTATTAATCTGAAAGTCAACATAAAGTTACTCTGAACTATAATGAACACATACGAAGTAAATACAATAGAGGATGACTCTGAATATGCTACTACAAGTGAGCATCAAGAGCAAAACCCAACAGAGGAATGTTTTATGCAAAAACAAGTTGGGTCAAATACCATAGAAAAGCCATTTAAATGTCATTTCTGTGATTATAGTTCAAATCTAGCAGGTCCTTTAAAAATACACCTACGAATTCACACTGGAGAAAAACCATATGAATGTACTTTATGTAGTTACAAAACAAATCAAGTAGGCTCTTTAAGTGCACATCTCAGAATGCACACAGGAGAAAAACCATACAAATGTGATGTATGTGATTATAAATCTGCTCGGCAAAGTAATTTAAGAGAACATATGCGTACGCACACTGGAGAGAAACCTTATGAATGTGATATATGTCATTATGTTTCAGCAGTATCAAGTACTTTAAAAAGGCATTTGCGCAAGCATACTGGAGAAAGGCCATATAAATGTGAAGTGTGTAGTTATGAAACGACAGCGGCAAGTAGCTTAACAGCACATAAACGCATTCATACTGGAGAAAAACCATATCAATGTAATGTATGTGATTATAAAGCAGGACATGCCAGCCATATGAGAACACACATGAGGATACATACTGGGGAAAAACCATATAAATGTGATTATTGTGATTATTCATCGGCAACTGGAATAAAATCTCATATGAGAAGACATACAGGGGAGAGACAACATAAATGTGATATGTGCAGTTATGCAGCATCAAAATTAGCAACTTTAAGAAAACATAAATTAAAAAAACATAAGATAACAGCAGTGGAAATAACAATAGAGCCAATTGTTTAAATTATGGTGTAATGCATACGACATTCAAACAAAGCTATGAACTCTAATTTATGGATATTAACACTATCTCAGTGACAAAAAGGCATGGTAAAAGCAGACTTTGTGCTTTCAATATATACCAATTTCAATATTGTACTTATTTATTATATAACTGTTATCATAGATTTAAACCTCGATTAATACTGCCATACTTTTAATTTTATAATTTCATTGATTTCAGTTTCTATTTCTATGCATGGATGATTATTTATATATTTTTAACTAAAGCACTGAATATCCAAGCACACTGTAATAGTGTTTACAGACCAAATAAGGAATTATATTAATCGAATTGCCTTAAGAACCCTAGCTTTAAAATATATTTATTGTTCTGTGTTACACTCTATGATATGTGTAAGAAAAGAAATTATTAACTATGGTCTGTTCCATTTAGATTGGCAATAAAGTTCGTTGACCTTTGAGTGGTCTAGCAGAGATGACAAACCTTTTACGACAGTGATTATAATTCATTTTATTTTACTTAGCAGTATGTTTCATTTACAGGAGTTCGCGTAGATTCCAACAGAATATCAAATATTCAGCAGTACCTAGTAGGTAGTTTACAGTTTTAAAAGGACTTTGTTACTCAACGTTGTAGGTACCTACTAGTGCAACAGGCATGCGCAGCGCAGGTGTTATTTATAACTTACCATCAGAAGAGCGCCAAAAAATAGTTAGGCACATAAACAACGAAAGTACTTATTTAATGCCATTTATTTAAAAGACTAGGTACACATATATTGTCGTAAATAGGGACACGAATTCTGTGATATTGTCATTCACTGCCACCACTTAATTCTTTACTGTCTGTGGAGCTCTTTGAATCAGACGAAATGCTTGTGACATTAATTATGAATCTGTCGTCAGTTCTATCTATTGTAGCATCAGTTCCACGTATTTTTTCAATAACAATAAATAAATAACAACAAAACAGTAACAAAAATATAACAGATTCATTAACTAAAATTCAACAAAAATATTTACGTAACGACGAGACCGAAGGTGACGCATCTCTGTTTGTCATTGTACGTCAGACATAACAAAATCTGAACTTGAATGGAAAAGTGACTTAGCTCGCGTTTTGTGTTATTTTCAAGAAGTAGTTTGGCAAGATTTACAAAAGGTGTTGTAATGTTTATTTTTTTATATTTCAAGTAGAATAATTACAAAAAGAGATGCTCTAAATCTAACTAAATCATTAAAATAAAGTATAACATAGAACACTTTTAGTGCGTTAAACACCCTTTTTACAAAAATAACTGACAATAAGTATAGAGATCATGAAAATATGACAAATAAATAAGTCAAGTGTGTTCTAGTAATATGTAGAGTTGTAATAAAAATCGATGAAAATTAATATTTTTGTGATCAATTTTGGTAAAATTTGAAGTAACTAGTAAGCTATTTGCTCTTAGTGGCTGACGTGGGGTCAACGAACTTTATTGCCAATCGAAATGGAACGTAATATAGAACATTTCACCTTTATGAATAACTGCATAGATAAGACTTTGGCATAACTATTTGCTCTTAGTGGCTGACGTGGGGTCAACGAACTTTATTGCCAATCGAAATGGAACGTAATATAGAACATTTCACCTTTATGAATAACTGCTTAGATAAGACTTTGGCTTACTAATATTTTGGAATTTAAAATATCAAATCAAATCACTAGATGAAAATTGTTCTTATTTGATGTTTTTATTATTTTAATTTAAATATACACCCATTTACATGTTATATACGTTATTAATTAAATTTGTTTTTATGGAGAATTCTATTTTTGTTTATTAATAAATCAATAGGACAAATCTGTGCAATAAATATCTAACCCTTGTAAAGATAAATTCTTATTTATATATGAAACACCATGTAATTAGTTTGCGTTGTGTGAAATGTCCACAAATATTTATTTATTTTAAATAAGAATTTCCATCTGCCAAACATTCAAATTATTAAAAACTAGGTACAAAGCATGTCTTTGTAAATACTATTGATTACATGTAAAAAAAGTAGTCCGTTTTTTATAGAACTAAATGACAGTGCGATCAAGACACATAATATTAGCCAATTCAGTGTGGTAAGCATACCCACAAAATAATAAGGAAATACTATGAGCACATCTGTATTGTTGACAGCAAAATATAGAGTATTCATGAACTTCAAAAGATGGATTTTAAAAAAGTAATTATTTTAATACTTAAATTATATTTTGAGGGTTTCCATGTGTGATACCAGTTCCAATTTGCACTCTATCAGATATATTGACACAAAAAGCCTTGTGAACACAGCAGCACTTGCTTGTGATTTTATTTCTGCTGTAGTATAGCAGAAATAAAGTCACAAGCAAGTGCTGCTGTGTTCACAAGGCTTTTTGTGTCATACTGCAGAGCTACTGGAATGCAAATCCAATGTATCTTATTGGATCATTGTGTCAAGCCCGCCAAGTACATCTGTGAATTCCCCAAATTGGCTGTAACATTTATAGTTAATTCTATTTAATACCTGATAACAATAGATGAGTTAATAAATAATACAAATGAGTATAAATAATTATTTAAAGTATATTTAATTTATATAACTTATATTAAAATTATCAATGCAAATATGAAGAAAATCTAATTGAATAAATAAATTAAAAGTTTGTGTATTGTATTCATCATCATCATCTCAGCCATAAGAAGTCCACTGTTGGACATAGGCCTCCCCCATGGATTTCCAAAAAGACCGATTGGAAGCGGCTTGCATCCAGCGTCTTCCCGCCACTTGTATGAGGTCGTCTGTCCATCTCGTGGCTGGTCTTCCTACGCTGCGCTTGCCGGTACGTGGTCTCCACTCGAGAACCTTTCGGCCCCATCGGCCATCAGTTCTGCGTGCTATGTGCCCTGCCCACTACCTGCCTGCCTGTATTGTATTAATTTGCGCGAAATAAAATAGGGTTGGTTTTTGCAACGAGCATAGCTCGTAGACATTTTCTCTTTGGCTTGTATAGGTAGGTATTTAGTAGGCCTACTAAGTAAATGCATGCAAGGTTGGTACCCTTAATCTTTTGTGTATAAATAAATTTATAAATAGGTGGTTCCTGTAACATAGAAAATAAAAAGTACTTAAGTCTTATAGTATAACATAAACCTTGGGGCACTAGTATAAGATAAGTGTACTACCAATATCTTGATGAGGCTACCTGCGGCTGTTTCAAACACTTCCCGCTCTGGAATGTTTCTGGTGCAAAGGTTGCCAATCGCCATTCAGCCGGTAACGCAACAAGTGTAATTTTTAACATTTGCATTTGAACGAAAGTTAGGGGCGTATTTTACCTAATTTAGTTTTTAGATTTTTTAACCATTGTGCAATGTCAAAATATGGAAATGAAAAACAAAAAAAAAATGTGTTTGGATTATGTTAATCAATATTAATTTTACTGATTTACATTAATGATAGACAGAATAGCTTAGTAATATTATTGCTTATACAGACTATTTGAGTATAAGCAATTGATTATACCCACTTATAAGATTCAAAATATATTAATTTATAACAAAATTAAGAAAACAATTTATAAAATGACATATTTATAATATATTTAGGTGAATTTGTAAAAAATAAAAATATGAGAAAACCTCTTAAAATTTACAATTCATTTAGATTACATTCTCAACTTTATAACATAAATTATGGCTCTACCTACAGTAAAATTTACTGTTCTAGTCTATTAGCCATATCAAATAAGAACTGCAAATACATAGTATATCAGTGTCAGAATGTATATTCACAATAATAAGAGTTTTAATAATCAATAATTGAAGAGGCTAGTGAATGTGAAATTCAAGCATATTTCATAAGCAATACAGGACAGAACACATTTTTGCCAACTTCAAAAAAAAAGGAGGATAACAATTCGGCTGTATTATTTTTTTTGTTTGTAAACTAATTGTTACCTCATAACTGCATCATTTATAAAACCGATTTGAAAAATTATTTTCTTGTTAGAAAGGTTTTCATTTCAAGATTGGACCAGTAGAAATTTCATCAAAATAAGTCGACTAATTTGGTTTTCAAAAGAAAATTGCGCATATTGAAATCAGTTGTTTCAGTTTTATAAACTATAATTTTTATAAATTATTGCAAAAAATTACCCATAGAAGATACTCACAGTTCATATTCAAAATGAGGTAAAATAGACTGACAAATTGGCAAAGCAAATTCAGCTGTTCCATACAAAAATCTCATTGACCTCCCAGAAAAAAATACATATTTTTAGATTATTTTTATGATAGTAACAGATAACAGTTGATTGTAATGTTACATACTAAAATAAAGACCTCTTACAGTATGCCCATTTTTATAACAATTTGTACATCACAATGCAATAAGCCTAATCAAGTGGCTCCACTTTTACTTCAACAAATGTAATTCTATGTTTTTTAAATTTATGCTTCCTTAAGGTTGATGCTTTAGATGCTCCATAATTACACATATCACATTTATGTAGTTTTTCTCCAGTATGTTTCCTCATATGAGTCCTTATTCCGGTCGCTGAGGAATAATCACAATAATCACATTTATATGGCCGTTCCCCAGTATGTACCCTCATGTGTGCTTTCATATGACTAGCATGCCCTGCTTTATAATCACATACACTACATTTATATGGTTTTTCTCCAGTATGTATACGTTTATGTGTTTTTAAACTGCTTGCTGCTGTTGTTCCATACCCGCATATATCACATTTATATGGTTTTTCTCCAGTATGTATGCGTATATGTCTTTTCAAAGTGCTTGATACTGTTGTAACATAACTGCATATATCACATGCATATGGTTTCTCTCCGGTGTGTGTCCGCATATGTTCTCTTAAATTGCTTTGCCGAGCAGATTTATAGTCACATATATGACACTTGAATGGTTTTTCTCCTGTGTGGATTCTAGCATGTTCACTTAAAGAACCCGCTTGATTTGTTCTATAACTACATACACTACATGCGTATGGCTTTTCTCCAGTATGGATTTTCAGATGCCTTTTTAGAGGGCCAGCTAGATTTGAACTGTAATCACAGAAATTACATTTAAATGGTTTTTGAATAATATTTGAACAAACTTGTTTTTGTGTATGACTTGTCTCTAAAGGGTCTTGCTGTTGGTGTACACTTGCATATTCAGAGGCATCTTTCATTGTCTTTACTTCCGTGGTCTCCATTGTAGTTGGTAAGAACACAAAATAACTAAGTAAGAATTTCTTTGATCCCTTCTACACCGACACTACGAGCTACGAGGTAATCGTTGGTTAATGGGCGATTGCGAAAGCTTAACTTCCTTGACTCGGCTCCTTTTTGGTTTTCTTACAAATTTTTAACTGCTATGTAAAAAAAATATATCCAAGCACGAAGAATTACTTAAGTATTTACACATAAAATATAATTACAAAACATCTTTTGGTTTATGTACTTCAACTCATCAACTTTTGTTTATAATGGCTTTTACGATTTACGAAGATACGAAGGTGTTTCACTTCATGACTCCACCAATGTCACGTTAAATGGACCATCAAACGCTGAGAATACTTTTACACTTCTTCTTCTTTTTTGTATTGGACCCGCATTAAAGCATTTGCCAGTGTCAAGTATTAGGATTTTTTCAAGTTTCTTGAATAAAACAAGTTGTAAATGTTCTAGTCACAATCTAAGTCACGTATACTGTCAAGTCAATTTATTTATTTATTTATAAATAAATAAATAAGTCGAGTCCCTCTTCAGTAAAGTGGTGGCGACTTTACTTGAAGCTTCTATGGAGTTTTGCCGACAACGTAAAATCACACGTTTTACTGCTTTATTTCACTTGCCCACACTCACGCACTTTATCGAACACATAATGAATAAAACACCACCATTTCAATAGCATTAATGTTTAAAATAACACAAGTTTATAAAAATTAAACAAAGCAACAACACGTTACTAAGACGTTCCCGCCAAAACTCCATACTTTTACACGCTATTGATCGGTGACTGCACCCTTATTCTGATTATATTCGATTCGATGCGATCTTCGTTATGGAGAGAAGTTTCGAAGGATTTCACACGGTTTCCGGAATTAGTTTCTCGAATATCGAATAATTTTGACATTTCCATTCCATATGGTAACAGCTGATCATCCCAAACGGTGCCATTGATTGAAAGCGGCATGTGACATGTCGAATATCAATCGATTCGGAAATTGTATTTTTTGAGTTGGAAAAACCGATTTTTAGATCGATCTCATGCTGCATGTCTTTTTCGTGAAAGTTTAATTTTCGTCACGTTATTGTATTTTTACTACTGTAGTACCTATTTTTAAGACAGCACAGTTATTCATGTTTGATTTAATTTACATAATATATAGTATACCTACTATTATCAATACTAATTTAATATTATTTATGTCATATTGATTCACTATCAAATATTTGCACTTGAGAAATGATCGAATGTAATGGAAAATTGTAATTAATTTCTAAGACCTTATTTACCTACATTCTTGCAAATAAATTTCATTTCATAAGTAAATTCAAACCAAAATTTATTAATTTGTTTGCCAAATGAGCAACGTAAAGACAAACATGAAACCACACACTTCTCTCCCACGCTCCTCTCTCTGTGTGGTAATTGTTTTAAACAAGCACTAAAGTGTCGTAATGTTACACAATTCGAATAATATAACTTAGTATTTGCTAGGATGATGTACGATAATTAATATGATTTGGATTACAATGAACGTCCACCAGACAAAGGAATACGAGAGACAGTGTAGGTCGAAAGCGAGAAGGAGGAATGACACCGGATGCTCCTCTAGTAACAACAAATAAAAAAATATTCAATTATTTACAAGCTATCACTGCTATCACAGAAGATCAAATTTCTTTATCTAAGGAGTCGATATATCAGTGTAAAATTTATAATATTGCCAACAAAAAACATACAGTTGAATTAAGAACCTCATTATTTTTGAAATCGGTTAGAAATATAAATGTGTGCTACTTCAGCCCCAGCAAAATATAATAGACTTTCTTTACTGGCTCGCATTATTGACTGATCCATATTAGAACTGTAAAAATACGATTTTCTTACTTTTATTTGAAAATGAAAATTTTTAAACGCGAAAGAATCGAACTTTAATCGATTTTATTTAATAGTGAATCGAAATCCTTAGCGGTATCAAGTCACTAAAAAAAGTTTGTAAATTTGACAGTTGCAGCCATCTAATTTTTTTTTCTTTTATTGGCTACGATTGGCACATTTGCCAAAATAATATGTTAAAGTTTCTTGAAAAATACAAATAATATAAATTTTAGTCACAATCTCAAGTTAATTGGCTTAGATTATGACGAGACACTCGGTTGATAGTGAATCAAGTTCATGTCATCACTTGGTTATTTTACTAGGAGCTGTTAAGGACTTTGTAAGTTACAACGTGAAGAAGTATGTTTCATCTCTCTCATTTCAAACTCGTGCGCGTAAACGAACACTAATTGATTAAAAAAACATCATCTTTACAAAATCTTTATTTGAAATAAGTCAAGTTTAGAATAATAAAATAAAGCTGTGAATTTTTTTAATTAAGTTCCCGAAAAATTGCGTTGTATTTGAGCTGGATACCGAATCGAATGGATAACCTTCGATAATTCACAAATTCGAATGACACCAGTCGGTACCAAATCGGTAATGACCTCGTGTGACCGATAGGATAACATAGACAAGCTAGTTTTCAGAGTCAGTTTCATGTTTTTAGATAGGTGATTCGTGATAGAAGTAAAAAAAAAGCTTAATTATGACCGGCGACTGACAAAATTTATAATTTATTGCATATTATACATATAACTTGATCCATCAATTTAATTAAGGTATATAATTCTTTAGTTTTGTAGCTTCAATAGGTGAAGCATGCTTCGAAAATACCTTGTTGGTTGTGTGTGTGTGTGTGATTTCAAAGTTCTTCTATTTTCTCCCTGTACTCGCGCATTTAATGTATTTGCCATTTATTAGTAACAAGTATTAAATATTCAATATATTTAGAGCGCCATGCGTGTAATCTGACTAACTGATCTAAGCTCTCCAACTATAAAATATTACATTTGACTATTAGGTCATTAATAAAATATATTATGTCAAATTATGGAAAATGCTAATTGAAAATATCAAAAAAGTGCTCTATTAAAATGTATTAGTAAAATGTATTCGATATCACTCCCGACAGGATAAACCTGGAGCGGTATCGAATTAGCCATCGAATTTATAGGTCAAACTCCTTCGGATTCGAGTTTGTGAATCGGTCTACCCGGATCCCGGCGGATCCAGTTGAGGATGAGTGGAGATTGTCTTTGGTTGCTCGAGATTTTTAGACTAAAAATGGGACCGACGGGCATAAATTCGAATTCGTGAGTACCCATTGGCTTAGCCTATTGGAGTCGAATGGAGCTTTATTCGGTAATTTCGGTAGCCGGCTCATTACCGACAAAATCGACAAACCGACAACCGATTAGAATTAGAATAAAGATCTCGAGACTGAGTTGGTACTAATTTTCTTTGGCTTGAATCTCGAAACCTTAGAATATAGAAAAATACAGAAACCGTGAACATGCTTAGTACTGAAGCGACAGAAACTACTCATATATAGAGTAGTTTGAAGCGCGCGCGATCAGTTGCTCTATGAACGTCTTAACGAGTGGCAAGCTTTGTTGGTGTTAAATTTAATTCAAATATGCCGTCATGTGTCGTTCCTACGTGTAAAAATACTGCTGGGGTGAAAAAAAAAACACGATGGGATAACATTTCACGTGTAAGTAGCACAATTGACATTATCTTACGTATTTATTTAATAAATTGTTCGGTCTTTGATCATCGTAGAGAAAGAATCGTCCATTTTGTTGGTGTTGCCAATATCAACGTTTTGATTTTCCTTACTTTTACTTGCTACCGATTTTTTTAGTTAGTAGTTTGTAAATTAAATGAGTAGGTATTTAAATATATTTTTATCCGATTAAAAATTAATTGGCCAAGTGCATGTCGAGTAGAGTTCAAGGTAGCGTTTCATAATTGCAGTTCACCCTATATGGACTTAGAATAGAACTACTTGTTTGATATTGTGAACATATTGATTGATTTTGCGATTTAAATGGATTTAGTGCGAAATTTTTCCTCAGATATTTTGTATTTTTTTTTTGTGGTGGTAGTCTATAACCGTTAACTTATAAAGCCTACCAGGGCCGTAGCCAGGAATTCATTTCAGGGGGGGGGTTCAGCAATGGACTTGGGCATAGCTTATGGTTTTTTCGCGAAAATTGTATGTAGTGTGTAGTAGTGTAGTGTTTTTATAGTAATATACTATAAAAACACTACTAAAATTTTCGCGCTCGTTATGCTTTGTTTTTCGTATTAGTGAACCCAAAAAAAATTGGTTAGTGGCTATTTTTAGTTAATTATTTGCTCGTATTAGAAAGTTCACAGCACTTTAATGATCAATACAAATATAGATCAATATGAAACAATCATGCGCGAGCGAATCGAGCGCGAAACTTTTTTTTTATAAAATGATTGAAGCCTGGAAGGATTTTTGATAATGGCCAGGATTTCGGTTAATTCACTTTAAAATTCAGTTTAGTTTTTTTTTCCTATAATAAAGATCCTATTTTTAACCGAATTCCAAAAAGAAGGAGGTTATCAACTGTATGTTTTTTTTTGTATGTTTGTTCAGCGATTACTCCAATTATGAATTGTTTTTGGGTAGAACCCCCCAAACCTACTTAGCTGTGACAGGTTAAAATAATGCCTAACCTTTTAAGCTAACGTAATAAGATACAAACACAAAATAATTTATTTGACCGATTAATCCGAATAGTAAGTCAAGAGAACAGTTATAAAAATAATGATATCCGTTTAAGAAAGTAAATATTTTATTTTAACATATTTTTATCTCCACGATTTACCACAGCAACGGGTAAATAATGCCTACACTAGCAACATTATGCGGGTGAGAGGTGAGAAGGGTGCGGGACGATTCTTTATCTTTTGTTTTTGGACACAGCACGGATTTTGTAACTGCATCTGGACGCGCCTTCTGTATTTTTCTATATTCTAAGCTCGAAACAAAGAAAACTAAGAATAATTTTACGATGTCAGCTTCTTACTTTATGTTGAAAATGTTAAAAAAGAAACGAAACAAGAAGATACAACAGGAGGCTAAAAGAGAACACGATACATCAATAAAACTTAACTTCAATCTGAGACTCTCTGACAACGATAATAACGAGCGTTGTAGAATTTGCTTGAACTCAGGCTTTGTGTCAATTTACGGCACACAGTTAACTTATGATCTGCCTGATGCTATAAGAACTATAGGGGGAGTGGATATAAACGAAAACGACTTGTACCCGAAGCATTTGTGTGAAAAATGCCTTTCTCTTCTAATAGGTGCAATTTCATTCAGAGAATCTGCAAAAGAAAGCGATGACTTCTTACGACAAACATTTGCATCAGATAATATCTCATTGAGTGATGACGAAATCGGAAATCAATTAGAATCATCTAAAGAAGTAGATGTAGTAAATAAACACAAATGCAAAACTTATCAGGTAAAATTCAAAACGTTAGAGGCTTATACAAAGCACAAACACAATAAAAAACATAAGAATATCCGTATTCAATGCAGAATTTGTATGAAACTGTTAACTAAACAGCTTTATAAGAAGCATTTAATTAGACACCAATCGGTGACACATTTAGTGTGCGAAGTATGTGGTAAACTTTACAGGAAAGACAATTTGATAAGGCATTTACAGCTACATAGTAATGAGTTACCATTTCAATGCCAGGTGTGTCCTTATAGAGGCAGATTTATGGAATCTCTAAAAATACACATGAGAACACATTCTGGTGATAAACCATTCTCTTGTGACAAGTGTGAGCTAAGATTTATTACTAAGAGTAATCTGAACAGGCATTTACTGACTCATGAAAAAGAAAAGCCATTTAAATGCCTCGAATGCAGTAGAGGATTCTATTCGAGGAGAGATTTGGATGTCCATATAAGAGCTGATCATGCTGGTATTAAGGAGTTTAGCTGTAGGGTTTGTGGCAATAAGTATGGCACAAGGAAAGCTTTGATGAGACATGAATTAAGAGTACACAAAAGAGATAAAATGGCTAAGGGACGCATGCCACTATATTTGCAGGCTGCATTTAAAAATAGTGGTGAATCAACTCCAGTAGATTAAAATTTGTGTATAAAAATAAATCATCTATAGTTTTACTCCACTGCACATGAATGAAGGTTACATTTTTCGGATGTAGATTTTTATATATATATTATCGTTTCTATATTTTTGATATCTTCTATAACCTAAATGGCCTAGCTGATTTTGTTGTGTGAAGTGTTACATTCTTTACTTATTTATAAGTTACATTTTTTGTAATACAACTTTCATAAAAATTAAAAAAACTCATATTTGAGAAACTTTAATAACAAATTAGTGGTTTTACAAGAATTATCCTAATGAATGCTAATTTAAATACACAATATTTAAATTTACAGCAGCTTTGTGATTACTTTCTTGTGAAAATGTACATTCAACAGCAATCATGTGTAATGCAAGTGTATGTTACATTGTATAAATCACTCATATACAGTTAAACAGCATATCATATGTAATGCAAGTGTAAGTTACATTGTATAAATCACTCATATACAGTTAGGTATTCCAATTTCTTTGTTATTGTATACATAATGATACATTTCCTTACATCACTTTGTTCTAGCAGATATCATCACTAAATTTATACCTTTAAATTAATATTCAATTATTTATTTATTTGTTCTGGGCCTGCTAAGAAATTTCTTAGATCGCCTTCTGACTGTTCTACCACTTACACTTACCACATTGTTTAGGGCCTTTTAAACAAGACTTACACACGCACTATTTCTATCATTAATGTAATGTAACTAGTATATTATGATACAAGACATTAAAAGTATGTATGTAAATCAAGTAAGTCATTCCAAATTGTGACTCTGGAAGTATTCTTAAAAATATATAATATAAATGTTAGGCCGCTACTCAAGCATGCTTTCCAAATCTGTAGGGGTATTCAGAACTCATTCAGATTCGGAATCTATATCTCCGTCTCTGTTCTTTCCATATAGAATGACAGAGACGGAGATATAGATTTCGAAACCGAATGAGTTCTGATTACGGGGGTTGGAGCCCATACTTTAGGAAGGAAATAGACTTATTTTAAAGTATCCCGAGAAAAGCCATCAAATTACCATAATGTTCTTCATCATAAACCATATGATTAGAGATTGAAAGCTCTGTTTCTCACTACTCCGGAAGAGAGGCGGCTGTGGGGCGACTTACTTGAAACTTAAAATTCTGAATGGATTCTACAATCTGCCTAAACAATAGTGAAAGCAGACTGCTGCTACCTGCCTATCATCAAATAAATAAATAAGGTAATGACTGAATTGAACATATTATAATATGTTATTTAGATTCCAAGTAGTTAAAACATTGATTTTTGATCGGTGACCTCCATTATGAGCTCTGATAGATCCTCACTAAGTTTTATTTCCATCATTGGGAGTGCTGGTTCTGCAAAACAAAAAAAAAACAAGTTTAAAGAACCTTTAGTTTCGCCATGTTCATCTGTGTGGCTGTGGCTTAGCTAAAAGCTTAGATTATATATTGTCTAGATGCCTAGTAAGCGCTCAGTAAAAACTTCCACTAAAAAGGCACTGATATTGATCGACCCCCTTCGCGGCCCCCGCCAAATGCCCATCAGTCATTCAGGAGCGCTCGCCGCGTGATTACATATACGAATATAAATGTTTTAATAAAAAAAAAAGTTTGTGCTGTAAAAAACATCAAGGAAAAAAAGAAAAGTGTATAAACATCACATTTCTAAAGTAAATATTCAATTTTCTGATGTATTTGTTATCAAAATAAACCGAAATTTAAAATGAATTAAAAAATATTGAAATATGGCGCCATAATGCTTGGTGTTGCCAAGGGTATAAAATATATTTACCAATGATAAGCTTTGTTTTTGGCCAAAAATGGAAAAGTGACGAAAGAGTTTTACTACCTATTGACTCTTAGTCTTGAGCACTTTCTGTTTCATATGATGACGACGATCTGACGAAGGTATCAGATGATTGCCACTGGAACACCCTGGTGGAAAGGACTAAAACAGTCCAGTTTGGGCTCGTTTGCTTTGGTTTCTTAAGCACTTTCTGCTTCATATGATGACGAGGGTCTGACGAAGGTATCAGATGATTGCCATTGGAACACCCTAATGGAAAGGACTAACACAGACCAGTTTGGGCTCGTTTGCTTTGGTGTCATAAGCACTTTCTGCTTCATATGATGACGAGGGTCTGACGAAGGTATCAGATGATTTCTACTGGAACACCCTGGTGGAAAGGACTAAGATAGTCCAGTTTGGGCTCGTTTGCTTTGGTGTCATAAGCACTTTCTGCTTCATATGATGACGAGGGTCGTCTGACGAAGGTATCAGATGATTGCCAATGCAACTCCCTGATGGAAAGGACTAACACAACCCAGTTTGGGCTCGTTTGCTTTGGTGTCTTAAGCACTTTCTACTTCATATGATGACGAGGGTTTGACGAAGGTATCAGATGATTTCCACTGGAACACCCTGGTGGAAAGGACTAAGACAGTCCAGTTTGGGCTCGTTTGCTATAGTTTCTTAAGCACTTTCTGCTTCATATGATGACAAAGGTCTGACGAAGGTATCAGATGATTGCCACTGGAACACCCTGGTGGAAAGGACTAAAACAGTCCAGTTTGGGCTCGTTTGCTATGGTTTCTTATGCACTTTCTGCTTCATATGATGACGAGAGTCTGACGAAGGTATCAGATGATTGCCACTAGAACACCCTGGTGGAAAGGACTAAGATAGTCCAGTTTGGGCTCGTTTGCTTTGGTGTCTTAAGCACTTTCTGCTTCATATGATGACGAGGGTCTGACGAAGGTATCAGATGATTACCAATGGAACACCCTGATGGAAAGGACTAACACAATCCAGTTTGATCTGTGTGACTAACTGTGTTAGTCTTTTCCATCGGGGTGTTCCATTGGCAATCATCTCATACCTTCGTCAGACCCTCGTCATCATATGAAGCAGAAAGTGCCAAATAAACCAAAGCAAACGAGCCCAAACTAGACTGTCTTAGTCCTTTCCACCAGGGTGTTCCAGTGGAAATCATCTGATACCTTCATCAGACCCTCGTCATCATATGAAGCAGAAAGTGCTTAAGACACCAAAGCAAACGAGCCCAAACTGGACTATCTTAGTCCTTTCCACCAGTGTGTTCCAGTGGCAATCATCTGATACCTTCGTCAGACCCTCGTCATCATATGAAGCAGAAAGTGCTTAAGCCACCAAAGCAAACGAGCCCAAGCTGGACTGTCTTAGTCCTTTCCACCAGGGTGTTCCAGTGGCAATCATCTGATACCTTCGTCAGACCTTTGTCATCATATGAAGCAGAAAGTGCTTAAGAAACTATAGCAAACGAGCCCAAACTGGACTGTCTTAGTCCTTTCCACCAGGGTGTTCCAGTGGAAATCATCTGATACCTTCGTCAAACCCTCGTCATCATATGAAGTAGAAAGTGCTTAAGACACCAAAGCAAACGAGCCCAAACTGGGTTGTGTTAGTCCTTTCCATCAGGGAGTTGCATTGGCAATCATCTGATACCTTCGTCAGACGACCCTCGTCATCATATGAAGCAGAAAGTGCTTATGACACCAAAGCAAACGAGCCCAAACTGGACTGTCTTAGTCCTTTCCACCAGGGTGTTCCAGTGGCAATCATCTGATACTTTCGTCAGACCCTCGTCACCATATGAAGCAGAAAGTGCTTAAGACACCAAAGCAAACGAGCCCAAACTGGACTGTCTTAGTCCTTTCCATCAGGGTGTTCCAGTGGCAATCATCTGATACCTTCGTCAGATATCATCTCAAACAGAAAGTGCTTAAGACACCAAAGCAAACGAGCCCAATTTGGACTTTCATGCTTTCAACAGTAATGTTAGGTTTAAATTTCCGGTTAAATAATATCGACTCCAAATATTTTTTTGTCTCTATGTTCTGGGGAAATATCTAAGCACTGGTATCACAAGCATCGTGCACACAAATGTAAATGGTGTAAGCAATACACCCTCGATAGGCGGCTCACTCACACACGTAAAACGTTTTTGCTTCATATTGAACGATGCGCCTAGTATTTGAACACGGAATCTAGGGGTATATAATCTAAGGCTAAAAGACTATTAGTACTAGAACATTGTAATTTAGTGTGGGTATAAATATTTATCACTGTATTTATAAAATGGTGAAATAAAATCTTGATAAGTTTTTAGGGTACCTCCCTTACATATAGAGATGACTATATTGTTCTTGTCAATGCAATTAAAAAATACTGTTGGTATATAGTCATCTGTTTGAAAAATACTAAATTAATCTAACTTTGTTAGTCAAGTGACTAAGTGTCTCCATCCCCTGCCAGATAAACAGTAGGCTTTGATGAAGATGTTAAAAATATTCATGCATATATAACTAACAGTATGCTTTATTTGAGACCTTGTTCCTAATCCAGATTGTGTGCAGTTATCATCAACCAGATAATCACTTATCAGGCGAGCTGTCAAATTCTGGTGTAAATAAGTAAAAATGAAAACAAACCTAGATTAGTTCCAAAAGAGACTGGCAATTCATTTTTAACATTCGTCTGTTTACTGTTTTCAACATTCATTTCATCATCAACATCAGCAAAGACTTTTGAGAATAAAGATGTCAAGTCGACAGTTTCAATCTTCTGTATTTTACTTGATTTTTCTGTATCTGATGGCTTTTTACGGGACACTGTTTTTTTATTCCTTTTTGTATCAATTGTATTTTGTGTTAAAGCTCTGGTCACTTCTTTTCTAATAGATTCTTTGACATCTTCCGATAAATCCACTCCACTGTCATAGTTTTTAGAATATTTAGTTATTGGTTCATCATCACTGGAATCATCAGTATTGCCTGTATCTTTGTAGTATTCCTGCCATTTTTTGATAATGTTTTCAATTTTTTTCTGAAAACAAAATAAATTATAAAACTGATTTATACACACATAGAGCTGCAGATCTTACATCTCTTTAATTTTAACATCTTTATAACCATCAACTATCTTTGTTTTAATAAAACTTTTAAACTATGTTCTAGAATCTAGAATCTAGATGAAGGCCCTAAACTTAATATTTTTACTAACAATAATGAGAGACCTTTGACCAGCAGTGGAACAGTATAGGTAGGTTCATGAAAAAAATGCAATGTAGCTTGACTCTCAGGAGGTAAAGATGAATCTAACAACACTGTTCATAAATATTGGTTGTTTTGGACTACAAAAGGTAATATTGAAACAATATTATTATATATGCAATCCTTTTATACCTATTTGGGCAGAGTTGCATAAAAAAGTGAAATAGAGTGAGATAAATCATTCCATCACTTTTACTTACATATTTAGCAGGCACTGGTATTCGTAGCATGAGATGCTGTGAGTGTGTCTCATTCATTTCACAGCGAGAACACAGATCGTAATCAGTACATGTGACACATTTATATCGGAAGCCTGTGACAGGGCCTCTGCAGTTGTTGCATGAAATGTATGGATGGGGTTTCTTTTCATCTGAATCTTCTGCAAGCTCTAAAATCAATAACAGGTATTATTAAAGAAAAAATAAATACATTGCAGAAATACCTCTATTAATCTATGACACTCAAGAGGTTAAGAACACAATAATAAACAGTTTCAAATAAAAAGTTGTTCACATACATACAAATACCTTAAAAATATTTCCCCTCATGGGTAAGTAGGTACAAAATGCATCATATGCTAATCTGACCAAACTATAACTATATATCCCGGGCATCACGTAGTTATTAGTAAAGGTTCAGAGAAAAACAACAGAAGAGATAGTTTACAGACCTCACTTTCCAACAGGTAATTTTATGCAAACTGGCCCTTTTTAACAAGTCCCTTCCATAAAATGTTCAGGGGATAGATTAATTAATACTATACCTTCAATCGCACATCCTGGAAGACACAGTGTTGGTACAGCATCTGCGCACAAATGCTTGTTTTTGAAGCTGTTGGGCGAAAAATGTCGCGAACAGAATCGATATGCAATACGCTTCGATGGTGGTTTATTCAAAATATCCGTTCTACCAGCGGCTTCTAACCATTGCTCTTGACTGTAAAAAATAATTGTTAAGATATAGGTATTAGGGAATGCGAATGTGGAAAGGAAGGAAGTAGGTAGATTAATAATTTTAACTGACCGATGTAGTTCTTTTGGTGCACCATAGAAATAAAGATGTTTACTATTTTTACTATTCCGGCCACATCCAAAAACACAACAGTAATTCACCATTCTCAACTAATTATTCTCAAACAGTATTCAATAATTATTTAAACCCCAATTTTTAGTTTTGTGTTTGTTTACGACCCAAGCCCAAGTATGTTCCAAATATTTAATAAATTTAATTTTATTGTTCTGTTCTGTACTCAAGTGGGTCATTTTGTTGATTGATAGATTTGATTTGTTTTGACTTTTGACGTTTGATTTGTCAAAAAAAATTGATATTTTTTTCGAGAGCAGTAAGCCCCTTCTACACTGTCTTCTTCTTGTTTGTATTGGACCCGCATTAAAGCATTTGCCAGTGTCAAGTATTAGGATTTTTTCAAGTTTCTTGAATAAAACAAGTTTAAAATGTTCTAGTCACAATCTAAGTCACGTATACAGTGAATTTACAAGTCGTGTCCTGCTTCAGTAAAGTAGTGTTAACTTTACTAGAAGCTTGAATAAAACACCACCATTTTTATAGCTTTAATGTTCAAAATAACACAAGTTTAGGAAAATAAAACAAAGCAGCAACACGTTCTAAAGCGCCCTCCACATTCCCGGCGAAACCCGGGATTTTCGGCGATACCCGGGAGTGTGGAGAGAGTATTCGTCTATATTCGTGTTGTCTCGTAGATGTTCGCCTTCTAATCATTCCGTGTCGGTACATTGACGGTATATTGATTATTGATTGACGGTATATAGATATTGATTGACGGTATATTGACGAAACTATCTCTCCACATTCCCGCTCTCTCGCGTCAGTCGTTTCCGTACATTACAAAGTATTCTTTGGTTTGGTCAGTCGCATAAAGTAACTTATATATACGGAGATAGAGATATCAGCGAAATTTACGATGGTAGCGACATCTAGCGTAATTTCCATAAGTTAAATGTCGCTGCTCGGGCAGATGGGGCATCAATAATTAATATTATTTATACTCACAAAATTAAGATTGTATTAACAATCTTAATTTTATGAGTAACATCTAACCACTGCAATAAAGATATTTCCAATAAAACACATAGTTCATTTTGAAAATAATTTTGTATTTTTAATGTATGTATATAAATTTCCGTTGTTTTAGCACAAAATCAACAGACCGGTTTTTAATTATATCTTCTTCAACTGCATTTCAACTGAGCCCTTCCAAAATGTTATTGGTGTCCGGGAATGAATGCAGAATAACATTGTCATCACCTAGAAAACAACATGAACGTGAGTGAGATTACATTCACAATATTCTACCAAAGCAAAAACAGTGCAAACATCCTGACACTCTAAAAAAAGCGTTGATTCCCGTTGTACCCCACTGGTGGCCACCGATACCTGTTTCGAAATTTGTGCTGATGTCCACCGGTGGGAAACAACGCCACAACTTTCTACATTGTTGCCATTGTCCGTCACTGGTGGACAGTAATATATTTTACGTTCAGAGTCTAGTAGGCAAAAATAGCAAGTACCAAAAGGCTGAGTTTAAAAAAAGTTCAAAGAGTCAAAATAACAAGCCCCAAAAGGTCTAGTCTGAAAATCAGTTGTAAATTAAAACCGCGCATAAGTCTGAAGGCCTATTCAAACCTGAGCGTCGCTACCACTGTGGATAGAGGACAATACTGCGCGGATATTGCTTGGGTTTCGTTACCGTGCGCGATAGCGATATCCGTGTATTTGGTGTAAGCAGTGAAATTAACGCATACCCATTCGGATTTCTCTACCGCTCGCGGTAGAGAATAACGCTCAGGTCTGAATATACCTTTAAGGTTGCATAATGTAAACCAGTTCAATACTATACTTTAAGGAGACAAACCAAAAATGAAATTAAAGAAGTACTCTCTATTAACACGAATTCAATTACAAGTTTTGCTCTGCTCACAGGAGACATCATGAAGTCTTCATGGGCAGAGGCCTGCTCACAAAATCAAACCGTAAGGTTTGCTCTTGGAGTGAGGTCTGCTCACGAAAACGAATCATGAGGTCTGCTCATAGAGTGAGGTCTGCTCATGGGATGACTGCACGCGATGAGAGCACACGATAGCAGCGCACACCTGTCGCGACAACCAATGCCATTTTATTATACATATATATTATATTGATCAATATAAAATCTGCTCCGTTTGAGTTGTCACGACAGCATGATTCAGATATAATGTCTCTAATATGACTCGCTCACCTTGGTTCTTTACACCAAATGAGTTCAACCTTCTACGTCCGCGACCACGGTGGGATTTTAAACGTAGGGAGTGCGCGCGCAGGTAATTCTGGCTGATGGTGGTACCGCCTGTAAATTTATGGCACATAAGTGTCGAATTAAGCATCGTCACGCCGGAAAAGTAAGGATATAACACGACAAGATTAATATTAACACATTACATTCAGCGGCCCAATACACTCTAGATCGAGGCGTCCCTCTTTCAATTTCAACCTCTGTGCTCTCCGCAGAAAATTCAGTTCAAGCCCGCGTGGGACCTGGCTAGGATTTTCACATTCATTCACAGAAACCTGCGATCTCCACAGGAGCGCTCAGGATTTACGTATTTATATACACGCCCGTGCGCCACGGACAATTCCCAAACATATTAATCCATATGCCACCACCGACATACATTCGGGGGTGGAATTCAAAGTCTCCGTTTAAAACCGTAAAGGAAAACGCATCCATGTCCATGTGCGCTAATGATGCAATAACGTAGAAAAGTAATGGCGGATCATATAACACAAGGTTCATACTTTTACAAGAAATCAGATATAAAATGGCACGGAGTAACGATACTTAACTTTCGTTTTCCAAGCTGCTGTAGAACCTCCGACGATAGCCGTGATGTACACTGATAAAATTTACGTTGGATTTTTAAATAATCAAATGTTGATGCGCAGTCAGCAAAGGAAACAAGAGAAAGAGTGAGTATAGCCACAGACTTAACTACCTGTATCTTCCGGTGATAGGTACGAGACTACTTACGGATTAGTGATGTTAATCTTGTAAAATCTATCGATTTCTGTACTGTCGGAGGTTCTAAAAACAGACAATTACTATGATTATATCAAAGGTAATTTGTGTTTACCATGGTTTGTTAACATCGTGCATCAGCCGTCACGACAACACCGGCAGCGCAGGCAGCACGACGGCACCAGCTCGTGCGCGCGATATTAGCGCGCGGAGCCAGCCCGCGGGTGCCACACGCTGAAATGCACAAAGTCAATATATAGCTTAGGTGTCCACATATGTAGTTTGCTACCCGTTTGACAACATTAGTAGTGATTCCATCAAACCCAACACTATATTATACCATTACTATTATTTTTATTATATTATTACTATATTTTTTAGCGATTTAATTATATAGAAATTATCATATGCCGTACTTGGAGGGAAAAACATTGAGTCAACTCTAATTAAAATTAATCTATTACATATTCGATTATTACCTGTTATGGGCTTAATCTTGTCTTCTCCTCAACCAGCGATGTTATTTTCCTTACACGAGTAGTTGCCATGAAAACTCTTTGTCGTATCTTGGAGGAGTAACATAGATGGATCCACCTCGTCGCATAGATTATCTGGAAATTATTAAGAAATATAATTAAATTCAACAAACAAGCAAAAGTGTCTACTAAAAGATATTGACTTATTTGACTATTTCACGTTAGATAGCCTAGTTCGAGATTCTCTTCGACTCTCCATTGGGGTCTGGGTTAAAATCTCAAAGCACACCTGGGGGCAATTCAGTTAATCAAAACCGATCCGTAACTGAACCTTTTGCGAAACATTTCCTGTCGACTGCCACCATTTTTTGATTTAGTAACGAGCGAAGGACGTACCACGTTTCAACAAATGTGTCAATTGTATGACTTAGAAGTGACTGAATCAAAAAAAACATGGCGGCCGATGGGAAACGGTTCACATATGGTTCAGCTACGGAGCGGTTTTGAATAACTGAATTCACCCTGCAATTGTTATCTACGCGCTGTATTACTGCTGTAAAACTTATTTTAAATCCCGTTGTTCTTTTGAAACACTCATTATCTTCTTCTTTTACTGTATCATCATCATCATCTCAGCCATAAGAAGTCCACTGTTGGACATAGGCCTCCCCCATGGATTTCCAAAATGACCGATTGGAAGCGGCTTGCATCCAGCGTCTTCCCGCCACTTGTATGAGGTCATCTGTCCATCTCGTGGCTGGTCTTCCTACGCTGCGCTTGCCGGTACGTGGTCTCCACTCGAGAACCTTTTTACTGTATAATGATTTAAATGTTCTTCTTCGTAAAACTGTTCATTGTTTACCTCCACCTTCTTCTGTAGTGTTGCACTCAGGTAGCTGCTTCAACACTTGACTGCCCAGATACCAAATGACCTCGTCCAAGACTACTGGGTTCCCAAACACTGTGGCACAGGTTAGGGTTACGTTCTTGTGTTCTATCTCCATAATCGGACTCTGGGCTGATGACGAGGCGTATTTGAGGCTTATCTAGAATTTGAAGAAGTTAACAAGTATATAGAATCTATCAAAATATTAACAGTGTCATCAATATATATACTTATTGGATATATGAAAATTCGTCAGGAAATATCTAGATTTATTTCAAAAGTACCAGACGGATTGCGTAAAATCAGACCCCAACATAAACAATTAACATAAGTTAGTAATATTTAGGTCAAATTTAGCAATGCATAGTTCTAGCCCTGTTTTAATGGCAGTAAAAGTACATAAAAAGCTACCGAATTGCTTATAAGACAGCATTATTTTTAGCCTGAAATCTCTCCTAGAAGCTGTTATTATAACCTTGACCAATTTTTTTAAGGATTAGTTTGTCGAAATTAAAAAAAACCCAGACAAGTGAGAGTCAGGCTCGCCCACCGAGGGTTCCGTACAAACTAGTAGATAAAAGGGGGAAATCATATTTTTTTTTTTTATATTTTCCTTCTTATACTGAAAAATATACATTGTAAAAATATTTTAAAACCTGTTTTAACTTATGCTAAATAAGCTCTTTCATATGATACCCCACATGATACGGTTAAAGAAATTTAAAATTTGGACCCTCATTCCTTACATAAAGCCACTATTTTTTTGTGATTAAATTAAAAATTACCGGTTTTTGGACTTTTTCATAAATGTGTACTCTAACACAATACTTCTTGCCAAATTTCATAGTTCTAGGTCAACGGGAAGTACCCCATAGGTTTTGGGAGAGTCGAAATGTGCATTTTTTACAACATATTCGGCTGTAACTTATTTTTACGAAAACTGAGAAATTAAATTTTTCTTTCTGCAGCAAGACACTATGGATCTGCGGATATGGTTTTAATTTCAACACGATACCTTCACGCGTTCCCGAGATAAAGATCTTGACACCCAGACGGACGGACAGACCAACAGACGGACAACAAAGTGGTCCTATAAGGGTTCCGTTTTTCTTTTGAGGTACGAAACCCTAAAAACAGATAAAACACTATATTCCTTGTTTAAAAACTTACCAGGTGACATCAGTGAGCGAAGACGGGTTGCTCTCGTATTCATATTTGAGCAGGACTTTGGATCCCTCGGTGACGGTGATGTTACTAGGCGTTACGCGAACTATCGGAGGGTCTGGAAAATTAACATAAACAAGTAGTTTGATGGAGTGAAATTCGGAAAGAAATTAGACGGGGCGTGCATAAGATGAGAAAGTAATATACTTAATACTAAGAACTATTTATAGAAATAATATACTCACAGTATTCGAAATGGACGCATTACATGTTAAGTGATCTTTACTGTGGTTTTTACAGCTATATCTTGTGATTTCATAAATAAAATATGAGTGTAGCCGTAGAACTTTGCACTGATTTTTTTCACTTATTACACATTTGGCGAGTGTAAATTATACACTCGCCACTCGAGTGTAAATTATTCACTGTTTAACACGGATAGTTATGATTTTACTCTGTGTTTTAATTATATATTAATTCAAAAACAAAATATTACAGATACAGAGCTAAGTACTTTTTTATTTAATGGCGGCAGGGTTGCCATTACGAGAAGCGATCAGAGGCGCTAAATAGGAGAAGTTAAAAAAGTGTGGTAAAATCACAGAAGACAGAAGTAAATAGAAAGGGCTTAAACACAGTATTACGCAAAACCACTGTATCGGTAAACAGTTAAATAGCGAAGTGCCTCGACCAACATCTCAAGAGGCTCGCGTTCGATGGTTGGGTCAAGGGTCTGATTCCGAAGGCAGTCGTCCTAGACACGGAATGAATTATCAGGAGGTTTCTGAGTCTGTAGCACCCACCGCCAGCAGCTTAGGCCCTGCCCCGCTTGCCAGTGGCACCCTAGGTTTAAGTAAAAACTTAGATTAAAAAAAAAAAATGTAAATATTGATAATAAATATTTGTGGACATTTCACACATACAAGTTGCGCTTTTCCATATTCTGGCATATACATGATTCTATAAATTGCAATACAACTTCTAGTCTTCTAGCTGTATATGAATGTATGTTCACGTATTACGCGATACGTGAACATACATACATATATATATTTATTTATATATATTTATTTGATGTTTTTTTTTAAGTTTGACGATAATGTGATTCATTTAATGTAATTGGTTTTCAACCGTATTAATTGAATTAAATAAATAAATATACACTTATTAAATTTGGCACACGTGCTTAGAAGCCCACATAGACTAACATATGCGAAAATTGTGCAATAATATTACATATACATAATTATCAAATTAATAATCTCCTTTTTTTGAAGTCGATTAAAAATACAAAATAATTTTTAAAATGAATTATGTGTTTTATTGGAAATCTCTTTATTGCAGTGGTTAGATGGTACTCATAAAATTAAGATGGTACAATTTTAATTTTGTGAGTATAATTTTTTTATTAAATATTGATAAGGCTCAGCTGGCTGTCAAAATCCTGGGCATCCTCTCGAAGGTACTTCACGCCGAAACAGTTGCTTATACTATATCAAGCACAAGTTCGATCGTGCATGGAGTACTTTTTCTTCCTTTGGGATGATTCAGCTAAGTACCAACTTGAGGCGTTAGAATTAGTTGAGAAACGTGCTAGGCAACAAAACCACAAACTCACGCTACGCTTCTAGATGATATTATTCCTTTGAATATGCCAATAGGAAAATCACTGGTTTTCGCTAGTAGCCGAAGTGGCAATCGGTCACCGATCGTGATTTTTAGTCACCCGTCACGTTTCAATGTAGCTTAAAAGGCGCGATTTTTCGCTGAAACTGGCACCACTGAATAAGAAACGCATTGACAATATTTGACTTTCATTTTTGGCGGGAACGTCATTGAAAATATGTTGTTCCTCTGTTTTATTTTTCTAAACTTTTGTTCTTTTGAATGTTAATGTGATAAAATGGTGGTGTTTTATTCTTTAAGCGCTCGATCAAGTGCATGAGTGTGCGCAAGTGAAATGAAGCAGTGAAACGTGCCAATTTACGTTATCGGCAAAACTCCAGTAAAGTTGCCACCACTATACTGAAGCAGTACTCGAATTTGAAAATGACTATAAGTGACACTATATTATGACGGTATAAGTGATGACTGAGATTGTGACTAAAACATTCTAACTTGTTTTATTCAAGAAACTTGAAAAAAAAAAATACTTGACACTGGCAAATGCTTTAAGCGGATCCAAATCTAATATTACACAAAAAAATGACTGAATTCTGACAGAGAAAAACACATGAGAAAAATGACATTTTATTAATCGCTGTCAATATCTTTTTTTTTGTGTTGTCTCAGAGGTTTATAATAATAATAATAATTAGTAAAATAATAATATAATAAATATTTATTATATTACTAATTTATTATAATAATAATAATAAAAATGTAATTCAGACAACTGAGATCCATAGAAAAAATTTGCCATGTTGATATACGTTAAAAATTTATGTTTGCTGCCATCTAGGAGTACTTCCATAATCTAAATAAAGTCTTTAGGGTTCAAATTAGTGATCATTATGTATGGGACTGATAGGACCCTGGTCAGTCGGCCGGCGATCACCGTAGTAAGCGCACGTATTGTATGCATTTCAAAAATGTCGTTAAATTGGGCACACGAACTTGAGTCATCGTTTTTAGAATTTTATCAAAGTTACCCTATAATATGGGACCCAAAGGAACGTGACCTTTCATGGATCACCAAATCTAATACCTTTAAACGAACAATTCTTGTATATAATATATATTATATGCAATATATAATATGATATATATATATTTTTTTTTTTTATTTAATTTTATTCTCCACAGACACCAGGGTCCGTGACCTTTGTCATAATTACAAACTATTGTTTACTAATTATCGTTACGGGAAAATGATTTTATTTTAATTTAAGTACTTATTACTATGTTGCGTGCATACCACGAGCAAACCAGCGACCCGCAAGCAGCACCCGATCACGAGTATGACGCATGTGCCAGCCATCGCCCTCCTCAACCATATGTTAGGGAAGAGAGTGACCCGCCACACGACGCCGCCGCAAGAAGGAGCCTTCGATGGTGAGCATGAATGCTCAAGGTATGCACACAACTCTTATTTCTAACTACTAATACTAGTATTTCTGTGAATGCAGTCACTGGTAGAGCCCGGTTTTAGATGGGGTTTCCAATGATATATATTTATTATATTTATATGATCTGAATCTCTGAAACGGCTCCAACGATTTTAATGAAAATATTTAAAACTCTGTTTTAGCTTGTGCTAATGAAGCTCACATGATAAGGTTAAAGCACTTCAAAATTTGGACCCTCCTTTCTTGCATAAAAACCCTATTTTGTGATTAAATAAAAAAATATTTCGCTTTTTTTCCTATATGTGTACTCTAACACAATGCTTCTTGCCAAATTTCACAGTTATAGGTCAACGGGAAGTACCTACCCCAGTACCTAACTTTTTTTAACGAAAACTGAAAAAGTTTTTTTTTTGCCAATGTTTACGTAAGCATACAAGGGGGGAGTAAAAGCTTTGCTTACTTTTGCTGACAAGGGGGGGTGAAAAATTACTAAATTCTGCTTACGTAATACTTGAATGGCCCCATAGTTCAAATTATACTTTATTACGATAAGGATTTAGTTGTCTTTTGACTGTAACAATAGAATTAACTGAATTAATTTATTATCTTCCCGAAATTGATTTATTTCGTAAAAATAATAATGATATAACATTTACCTGGGAAATTAAATACTTCCATTTGATATTTTTTTGTAGTGCAATTTAAAACGTATGTTACGTTGTATTTTTGCATTCTAAAACGGAACAGTATGGCATTATTAAATTGTTACACTTCCACTTTAAAGTAGTGACGTACGTGCTGTCGGAGGCGAATTAAGAGCTCAATTGGTTACGCTTTAGGGCTGCTGATCATAACTGTGGTGGTCGGGAACCGCCTACTTTATGGGCTAGCCGCATTTCTATTTTATGGGCTTGCCTCAATTTTCTGAGGTGGACAGTCATTTTATCAGAGAGGTGAGCCTAAAGTAACATAAAGCTGAGCCATTGTTAAAAAAAAACTCCACCGTTCACCCACGTGGTCTCAGGAGTTGAACGGTTGGTAAGAACCGTAGCCTCTTTGACCGTAGCCGAGGATGGAGCTCGTCGAACTAGAAGGTATCTGCAGTAATCAGAGATTCTAAATATATCACTGGTCACTTTAGCGACTGCGCAGTCACTAGTTTAGAGAATAGACAGGTTGTTAGGGGTGATGGTGCAATCAGTTTAGCCAAAGAAGACAAATTTTAGCAGAAAATTCAGTATTTTGTGCTTATAGCCACAAATTGTACAGTAATATGTTCAAGTTTGTAGCTAGGTCAGTAACTATTTTAAGTGATCATAATAATTATGTTGAATTTCTGTTGAAGTTCAATGTCTGCACTCAGAATACTTTTTTTTTTCTGTATTCTGAGGTCTGCCATTTATTCGCACTGTCATTTTTCTATATGTACCATAATCTTCTATAGATACCCCAAGTGTATGTACTTAACGTGTCAAAATGAGCGTGTCAAGTACGATAAAAAATTGCAATCAAAATTTATTTAATTTCAGGTGATATACACTTCCGATTCGATATTTTGTCAACTAGTTACTATAGCGTACAAGCGCGCAGATGCATAGATTTCGGATGGAACATTCCATCACAAAATCGTTTATGTGACGTTACCAAAAATGTGGCATGCAAGGTTTTCATATAAATGAAGTTGCATGCTCCATCTACTAAGTCTGTGATATGTACTGACTTTAAGTAACTTATATTTAATTTTATGGGAGGAGTATGAAATAAGAGTTTCAAAATTCTAAATAATGGTATATTTTCAAAAATATCAAATTACATGACCTGCATTATCTATTTACAGAAAAATAAAATAAACATAAACAAAATTATAAATAATTCTCCGTATCGCCGTTGATATTTAATGATTATAAAATCAATGTCAAAACTTTCTTAATTTGTGGGAAAAACCGTCGTGAGGGAAAAATGTGCACACAGATAATTTCAGTAATATAGTGACGAGCTGATATCGACAATCGATGTTTATTAGTCAACATCGACTAAAACCTTGGGCTGTCAACACGACAAATAATTATGTAACAAGATGGCGCCAAAAATTACATAAAAAACTGATTTTGCAGCGTAATTAGTATTGCAGAAAAATAAGGAAAGAATTTACGCCTTATACCTACTTAAAGATTTTTTAAACTTAATACAGCGGCACCACTGACTGTTTTTATAGTTTATTTTACTATTGTTTGTGTAGCAGTATAACTTAATATTTACATTATGGGGACAGATTTAGACAATTTATAATCTTTATAGCACTATTAGTCTAGTAAAAATAAGATTTTTGACAACATAAAAGACAACCAAGTAGTCTAAGTATATTGTTATTTATATGAATGTACTGGTGTTTTGAAATACATTTGACACAATTTCATAATGATATTATTAAAAGCTAATTTTGTTACCTTTACACGCTCAAACGGCTGAACCGATCGTTATGAAAATTAGTATAGAGATAGCTTTGGACCTGGAGACGGACATAAGCTACTTATCATCATCATAATCATCACCGTTTTTCATAACTACGCGAGTGAAACCGCGGAAAGCAGCTAGTCTATAAATCGGGGATTATTGTTGATCTATGATTTTTAGTCATTTTCCAATCATAATTTCAAAGAATCCCCCCAGTTGCAAATACTGTGATCTGCTCCATACAAACGGATTTATTTTACTAGACTATATAAACAGGATAGGAAGCATACAAAGTCATGAGTAGTCTCAATACTGACAATACAATTGATAAACCGATTCACACAGATAGTATTAATGAATGCTGCCGGTTAGCATGGAGTAAGTAAGTTTGACTTCTTTGTTATATTTGCTGATTTTCTTCAGTTAGAAATCAAATTAACTGATTGAGTCTATACTGTTTGAACCTCTTATCGACCGTACTTTACATATGCAGAGATTTCCACTCCAGCCTAGGAAAATTAACTCTTAAGTCATCAATTTTCTGTATTTTTTTTCTGCAATACAAAAGCGCTTTGTTAATGTAGCTGGAATAAACTATACCACATAACATTTTGTACCGTATATAATAAAAAAAAGAAACTTAATAGAACAAAAACTTAAATTTCATTGTATTTAAGTTTTATTCTAAAAATATATGTAAGAATGTGTGAAACTTAGACCGTAAAGTTTCTAGTTGTAGCCCCAATTCAAATATAAGAAAGCGCCCTGTTATATCTCTAAAAGCAATCTGAGCTTGTTTTTTTTTTACTAAAGTAATAAACTTTGCACTCCTTAATGGAGGTAGTCAAATACCGACAAGTGGAGCAAACCCTTTAAAATATATGTATTGATAAGTGTATAATTCAATTATCGTCAGATCTGCTAATTACATTACTTTGTTCTATTTTAGTGGTTAATCTACATATCGGAGTCGCTACACTCGTCGCCATTTTGTTTTTATTTATCTCTGATCTCCTAACCTAACTCTTACCAATTAGTTTTGATTATAAAAACCAAAGTACCTACAAGGTTTATTGATATAAAAAAGCTAAAAGCATTCGCTTTCAGTCGCTCGTGGACTTGCATCAACATTTTTTTTTCATAAGAAATAAAATGAACACTTTTATTAAGAGATCATTTCGCGGTGAGTTTGAAGGAAAACTTGTTTCAATATTACAGTAAATTTGTAAGGCTACTTAATAATACTTTGATGCAAGTTCAATCAATTTTAACATTTATTCTGTCGTCCCATTGAATAGTGAGCTCTAAGTGTAAGACTCAAGGCGTAACTTTCAGTAATACCGCTCGTTCCGACAGATTGCTTCTATCTACACAACTTTAGGGATTAAAAACAAACCTTATTCGATTTTTCCAAAAACATTGTTTTTATCGATATCGATAAAATTATTTTTTCCAACCCCAAAAGTATTTTTCAGTTGGACGATATTTGAAGGAAACATATACATATTCATAAACTTACAATTTTAATGTTTTTTATTGAATAGAACACTATTGCAGTGATATATTGTTTGTGCGTTATAGTTTTCACAAAATATGGTAGTGATAGATTATTACTTTTTTTAATACCATTTATAGGCTAAAAAGATGACCTTACGTCGAATCTTCGATGTTTGTCTGTCTGACACCAGATTTTTATATATTTTTTTTGTATATTTCAATAAAAAACCCATCAAAATTGTGCAACAAACACGCGCGCATTCAAAACAGTGTATATTTCATTTAGCACATACAAAATCTAATTACATAGCTTACAATATACCTAAATAAGTATAAACAGTCGTACGTAAAGACCATAATATTTGGTCTCATACATTTTTTTAACATAAAAAAAAAATTGAAATTAAAAATAGCAAATACATAGATTTTTTTATTGAATAGTTGTGCACACTGGGCGAGTATTAGAACCATGAATAGCTTGGCTTTTTTATTGTAATAATTTAAAAAAAAATGTGATAAAAAAAACAACCATTTACAGTTTCAAAAATATCATTAAAATCAGATAATGTTTAGGGGTAGAAATTACTTTTCTTCCGTCATATGTACAATTATATTAATGCATGTATGCACACGTTTTCAATACATTTGTGCTAACCTTGGGGTACACTTTTTTGGCCTTATTTTTAAATCTGGTTTTCAAAAAACCTTCAAAAGATACACCAAACATTCTCTTGATATATTAAAAAAAATATTTAAAAAGAATCACTTTTAAAATGCAATAAAATATGGCCTCTGTCGTTTATCAAAATAAATACGTAGATTTTTTTTTATTTTTTACTCTTTTTAACTTCATGATATTTTTTTTCTTTTACTCCTAGCACACTTCTCTTTGGACATGATTACCGTTTGGTATATTTTATACCAAAAATTATATTAAAAAACAATATTAAACTTAGGTACAGATCTATTATTCTATGTGGAGTATAAAAAGGTAAATTTAAAATTTCCAATAGTATATAGGCCGAGACTAAGGGCCCGGCCCCATGTTATCCGGAATCCGATGTTTTTAGTAGGCAAAAACGTCTGATTCCGGCGCCGTGCCAGCTTTTGTTTCCGATCCGGCGTCGTGGCGGATGACACGGGGCCACAACCTAAGATAGCAAGCGGGTAAATATTCGGGCGTTTTAATCGTCGTCATTGTTAGCAACAATATTCGGACATAATTTTAAAGAGAGTATGATAGTAGCTGCTATATTTTTTGTGAATCAAGTGCTATTCTCGGCACAGGATCGGCTCTATGTCAGATACGAAGGGCGGCTGAAAAGTTCGCGGCCTCACTTAACGATGAGTAATTAGCTCGTTACTCATGTCACTAGTTGCGACACTCACTAGTATTATAAAAGCAATCACTAATTGAGTTTGCACTCATAGTTCAATTATTTATTGAACAACAAACATCACCATGTCAGCTGAATCTGGAAATTCTCGGAATTTTAAACACCGCGTGATAAAATTCCTCATAAAGAAGGGAAATACACCGAAAGACATTTTTGAAAAGATGTTATCGGTTCTTCAGGATTCTGCGCCTTCATATACGATGGTGAAAAAATGGGTCCGCCTATTTCAACAAGGACGAGAGAGCTGTGAATTCGACCCTCGCCCGGGCCGCCCTGTCACGGTACAGACCGAAGAAAACGTTCGAAAAGTCGAAAAAATCGTTCTGGCAGATCGAAGAATTAAATTGTGGCAGATTGCTGAAGAACTGCAGATTAGCAAAGAACGAGTTAGTGAAATTTTACATGAACATTTGAATATGAGAAAAAATTGCGCGCGCGGGGGGAATGACCGGAAATGCTCACACCGCTCGACAAGCAACGTGTCGCAAGTTGCAAAGATTTTTTTGAGCTAGTCGGCGATAACAAGGAAGACATTTGGCAACGGATAGTCACCGTAGATGAAACATGGATTCGCCAATATGATCCGGAGTCCAAACAAGAGTCCGTGCAATGGATAAAAATGGAGAAAGGGCGCCGAAGAAATCCTGTTTTCTGGGATAGCGAGGGAATTTTGCTAAACGGACTTTTGGTACGGAACCCTAAAAATATACTGTTTAAAATAATATGTGAAACTACAAATATTCATAGATTTATAGCACATTTTGTCAGTTAGTCCTGTTTTCTGTGTTCATTATATTGCATGGGACTATGGAAACCTCAGTGTGCGAAAAATGAAATTCCTACTTTGCCGGATTCATTTCTAAATCCCGTTAATAAGTTGTTGAGAAAAATTACAGCGTTAAAAACAACCGAATATTCACCCAATAGTTTTATCGACGTTGCTTTAGGCTAATGCTATGACGGGTGCGGAATCGATTCGAAATCTATATCTCCGTCTCTGTCATTCTCTATTGAAATGACAGAGACGGAGATATTGATTCCGAATCAGAATGATTTCTGAATACGGGGGGCCGTTCAGCCCGCCTTAGTTTGGAAATAATCGGTTGCGCAAATTTCACGTACGTTAACCTAACTTATAAGTTGAGTAGTCATAACTTTTAGTTAGAAATTTTAAATTCACCACAATTTGTATAAAATTACTAGTACATACTTATTTACGAATCATATTTGTATAGCACAAATCAAAGCGGTTAGCGGTTCTTTGCTGTATAAATCTTAACTATCAAGCCTAGAAACCTAGTTTATATTGAGTTACAAAGGTTTATTTTTGTACAATTATAATTAAATTAAATTGGCTTGAGCTAATGTACGAAATACTAGCGGCCTTACCGAAAAACGTTACTTAATTTTGATCAGTCTCAAATTCTGTCTTTCCGCACGTGTCAGCGAAAAGCTGACAAAATATAATTTAAGTAACGGTTTTCGGTAAGACCCTTTCGGCCTTACCGAAAAACGTTACTTAACTTTATCCATCGTCTTAAATTATCTGTCTTCTTTCCGCAAGTGTCATTACATATCAGCGAGAAGTTGACAAAATATGTTAAGCATTGCTTAAAGTTAAGTAACGTTTTTCGGCAAGACCCTTTATATACGGAATAGCAAAATAAATACATAAGAAAAAAATATAAAGAAATTACGGCATTGAAAAAGATTCTACGGTAAAAAGTTTGTATAATAAGTCTATTTTTTTTCTTCAAGTGTCCAATAATGTAAACAAAAATAGCGATTACGAACTTTCTTATTCAGAATTACGCGGTAAAAAGATGGAATCCGCAGTCGAAATAAAGACAAAAAAACGCTTATTCGACGTATCTGATTTAATCATTCATCCGTCAATATTTGTTTACAAATTTGGAACAATTAAGAAGAACAATAAAACAACTTGTACGCACTTGTACAAATACAATACGAGTAGTGAAGAGGGGGAAAAGTACAAAATATACAAAAGTTATCCTTATGTCTATGGTATAAGGTTTATAACAAATTGTTCGTCGAGAAAGCGCCGAGGCTCTCATAAATTAGACTTAGCTAACAACTTGTGTGAATAGGCCTTCAATACTACCGTGTTGATTCCTAGAACATTTTTATAACACATATGAGAACATTTTTCTTATTTCGTTTTTCTTTTTATCATTTGGTAACTTGACATAGTGTCTAATTTAGTTGAGTTTGTCTTAGTTAGGAGTAGCGACAGACGACACTCAGTTGACGTCTCGCCTGGCGCTACGGACCGCCACCCGCGCTGCGCGTGGTGCCAGGCGAGACGTCAACTGAGAGTGTCATCTGACGCTTCTCCGAAGACCGCTCAACGTGGTCGAAACTGTAGTTACAGATTGCGATTTAAAATATACATAAACAACCAGAAATACAAATGGCGGGAAAACGCCAGCCTATGTCCTGCATTGGACTTCTTATGGCTGAGATGAAGATGTTGATAAAATGTAGAAAACATTTTGTAACGCCTTACAGAACGTTTGTTACATTGTTTTTTTATAAAAATGTTCCAGTAACCAAATCACAGTACATGTATAGTTGGACCTATGCATCGTGTGTATCCACAGTTTCACGGGTAAATGTTTAACTGTCCTCTAGTAGGTTGTGAAGCTCGGCGTAGTTCAGGATGGCACGGTGGAGGAATTCGTAATGTAACTGCGGAAGAGGCAAGTGATTAACACAACTAAGTGAAAGTCTGTGTCAACGGGAGCTACCTTAGACTTCTATAGATACCCCAAGTATATGTACCCAGCGTGTCAAAACGAGCGTGTCAAGTACGATAAAAAAATCGCAGTTGACAAAATATTTATTTAATTTCAGGTGATATATACTTCCGATTCGATATTTTATCAACTAGTTACTAGCGTACAAGCGCGCGGATGCATTGGGTTGAATAGATTTCGCGCGGATGGAACATTCCAACACAAAATCGTTTATGTGACGTCGTAGTCGATACCAAAAATGTGGCACGCAAGGTTTTCATGCATGGGAGTTTCCGGCAGCCTAGTGGTGAGACCGTCTGACTTGCGATCCGCAGGTCCTGGGTTCAAATCCCACGGCGCGCACCTCTGTCTTTTCGAAGTTATGTGCGTATTGTTGATTGCCGCCAACTTCAAACGGTGAAGGAAAACATCGTGAGGAAACCTACATGTCTGAGAGTTCTCAATGATCTTGAAGATGTATGAAGTCTGCCAACCCGCACTTGGCCAGCGTGGCAGACTATGGCCTAACCCTTCTCACAATGAGAAGATGGCCCGTTCCCAGCAGTGGGACAGTTTGTACAAACAGGGCTGATAAAAAAAAAAAAAAAAAAAAGGTTTTCATATAAATTAAGTCACATTCTCCATCTACTATGTCTGTGGGAGCGACCTACGACCCATCCGTCACACACATGCAAACTCAAGGTCATATCTACGGGCTGACTATATAAGTTGATAATGTGGTCAATTCTGAAAGCGACACTTTAATTAGATTTATTAAAATAACTAATTTAAAAAATGAACGAATGCGTCATACAATTTTTGTTCCTTTTTGAATTAGTTATTTTAAGAATTTTATTTAGTTGGTGCGATCAAAATTGACCACAATGATGCTTCACTTAAATCTATATTACTAATGGCGACTGCATACTGAGTCGCTAGTGGCGATACTGTAAAGCAATTTTTTTTATAGAAGATAGATCTACGATTGACCACCAACTCGCCTGATGTTAAGCGACGGTGTGGCCGAGGATGGAGCTCGTCGATCTAGAAGATATCTATTCACTCTAGCCTTGAAAATTCCAAGATTGTAGGTCTCAGGAAACAGAGATGGCGGCAACGAATTCCATTCTTGTGCAGTACGCAACAGGAATGTGGATCGATATCGCTGAGTACGGATTTTTGGCATTTCAACGAGAAATGGGTGGTAATTCGCCAACTTTCTGGTAGTCCTGTAGTGAAATGGGGAGGGTGGAATTAGGTCGTGAAGCTCTTGCGCACATTCCCCGAAATGAATCCTGTAGAAAATAAACAGACATGCTACTTTACAATTAGTGGTCGCCACAAGGTATAGACAGCAACTTATATAGTTATTTGCGTAGACTGCGCGTTCGAGTTAATGGCGTTATTATCACATGGACACAAAGTCTACAACAAAATTCATAAACAAAGTGTCCTGAGTTTATATTGAAAAGTTTAGAGACATCTATTTAGCCGCTTCGAATTATTTTGAAAATCGAAACTATTTGAATCGTGTGAGTGGTCTAAACGTTGCCGATTTAGACCTCATTCAGTTCGAACGTTTTTGAGCGCTGACGCGAAATTCTTGTCGATATTATCTTTGGTTCGAATGGCCGAATTTAAGACGTTAGCGACGGGAATGGTCAGCGTTTGCTACTTCTGGTTGAAGACGCGTTTTGTTGCTCGTCTCTCGCGCATTCCCAGCCACAGTCGCCGGCTTTTCCATGCTCACGTCTCGCGTCCAAAATAAAATATCTTGTGGCCATTAGTAAGTAATTGGTGGCTGCTACCACTAGGCAAGTCTAGTGTCTTCACTAAGCCACTAGTAGTCATGTTTATTAGCTAATGTGCGGTCGCCCTAACAGTTTGCGAATAATTAAAAAATAAATAAATGGCAAAACAACAATATATACCTTTTTCAGTGCAGAGTCTACATAACTAAAGAGTCATTTTCTATTCTCATTATAGTTTAAAAAACCGTCTTAAAATGCGCAACTTTGTTTTAAGAACCAAACTACTAAGCCCAAATTTTTAGGGGACCAAAATTGGTATCCTTTATATATAAGTTGGTAAAAATACTTACAAATGTGTCAATGGTGCGCGCGCGCTGCGAGCGCACTTTCCTCGCAACGCAGCACACGTCGACGCGCCGCTCTGTGCGCAGCTGACAGATCAGGATGCACAACGCTACGAATAACGCCGACCGCTCCGTGCCCAGTCTACGAAAAAAAGCACAGATGTCAGAAACGCTTGTGGTCTGTCTTTGCGACACAATAAAACTTGAGGATTTCAAGTAATGAAAAAAATATTTGACACTCGGAGAGTGAAGACGAACCTAACGACACCTCGCACATCAAAATCGGTTAAGCTGTTTATGCTGTAGGAGCATACATATATACATACATAAAAACACATACTCGGAAAACATAACCTTCCTTCTAGCGCAGGGTAAAAAGAGGCATATGCTCAGCACTGGACGATAACAGGCTGAAACTAATGATAGTATCAAAAACATATCTTGTGTCTGTTGTATCCAGTGGATTTACTTACTGGCAATGTACTAGCATAGTCCCGGGCGGCGAGGCGGCCGCGTCCGCAAGTTCCGCCAGACCACGCGTCACTTCCGGCACGGCGCCTACCGCCGTCGGCCAGCCCTGGTACTGTAGCGCTCGGACTGATTGTGACGTGCCGCTCTATGAGGAAAAACACCATGTTTATGATTATGACATCAAAGCGTTCTTTGGCGTCTATAAGTGACTGACTTTAACATCTTCTATAATGCTTGTAGGAATCGATCATAAATCGAGTAATCAACACAGAGATTATGCGATGAATCGGAACGCCAGCGCCATCTATTCGCACTTGATGGCATATGTGGCGTAATAAGGGGACCGAGCGTTAGGCGGTCGTGCGCATGGAACAAAATAGTCGTGCGCCGACTGTTGGATTGCGAGGAACTATCGCGAGTTTCGTTTAAGAAATATCATGCAATTTGTATACTATGTTATGCAGTATGTCTAGACATAAATTACATTATAGACGACTTTTATTGCAATTGACTTTCCAAAAATAATATAGGAATTAATTAATTGAAGGTGTTAGGCTTCGCTCCGCTCGGTAAATGATGTAGTACTTACGTCGAGCTTGTTGTTGACCAGCCGGAACTGCCGCCGCGTGTAATACGGACAGGATTCGCTCTCCTCGTACTGTACAGAGATGTGTTCGTAGGTGGCCGTGCCATCATCCCAGTACCGTGGACATTTGCCGTCGCCGAGCTGTCGCCACAAATGCAATATATCAATAAATCGATTTTGAAGTTATATAAATACACAAAATCACGTTTATTTTCCCGTACTTACTTATGCGGAGCATCAAAAACCCTGAAGCCGTTTGACACCTCATTTGAACGTGGGTCGTGGTTAGAGAGTTGTATGGAAGGGAGAGGGTATAAGAAGTTTAGAAGATATTACAGGGTAATATGTAACATTGGCTCGTAGTGACAGGGGGTCAGCCCAGCGTCTGTATAAACGCTAATTTCCCTCATGTCTCTTAATTAACTTTTACAGTATGCCCGGGAACACAAACAGCTGGTACGTTCTATTTTTTCCTTTTTCTTCCAGTCCAGTATGGAAGGTGATTTTGAAGTTACAAATGAAATATATTTATTCATTGAAATGGCTAACTAATGATAAATAGTGACCTAGAAATTATATTCACTTGTTCAAAAATCATGTTTGCAAACGAACATACCTCACTGAGCATCACAATAGTAGCGACGTTGTGTTCTGAAACCATTCTCCAGAAGTCCATGATGGTACTGGGGAGGGGATCTTGCGTTATGATGAAACTCTCTGAATTGTCGTACGCTGTCAAAACATTATGAAATATTTACTATTTGTTTTAAAAGAAGAGGGATATTAAATGTGCAACAGCCAGTACGAGTTTTTCAATCGACTTCAAAATAGGAGGAGGTTTTCAATTCGACTGTTTTTTTAATTATTATTTTTTTGTTTGTTACCTCTGAACTTTCGACTGGGTGAACCGATTTTGATGTTTTTTTTTAATTTGAAAGCTGGTGTTTCCCGTGTAGTCCCATTCCAATTTGGTCCAGTTCTGACAATGGCATCCATGAAAAGTTGGTTGCTTCAGTTTTTTTAACTATAATTATTTTTCAACTCTTCTCAGAAGTGAATAAGAACATGAAGGTTTGTATAGCTTGCCTTCAATAAATGAAGCGTTGATGTACGTAGAATAATCCCTGGTAGGTATAGGCGCCAGAATAACCCGATTCCTGTCGTAAGGCAGTATCTCTTGACTTCTGTTCTTGGATCGTAGTTCTTCAGCGGAGCCCGCTGCGCAAGATTTTAACGGTTCCGGTATCGGGCTGTTCAGTATTTTCTGTCAACAACGAAATGAAATTTGTTATTAATGTATTCTGTGCTCACACACGCATACCTACTAATGCAGTGTGAGTGAGTGTGCTGTTACATTCCGACGTCACTTACTATCACAAAAAGTGACGTTTTAAATAAGACAAAAATAAAACTTCAATACCCTCGTTGTTTCTAAACTCCCATTCAAAAGAATAAAATCGTCTAAAAATCAGTCTAGTGTGCACTCGCCTATATACTCAGAATTTAAATATCTCTAGATCTATTCTCGTGTATCGATGGCTCATGCACGCAAGAGATTTAAATTCTGTGTTCATTTAAATTGAGTGCAATTTTTTTGTGAGAAACTTTATTTTTATCTAGTTGTACTAACCTCGAATTCCACCTCCATGAGACAGGCGGTGCCTCCAGGCGGCGTGTTCCTCAGTCTATCGATGGTGGTCTTTAGGCTGCCGGCTGGTATCTCTGTATCGCCGTAGTGCGCGTATTCCACCAGCGCACGGTACACGAATACGTATTGTTTCTGTCGACAAAACGTTGTATTTAAAAGAAGATTGACATTGAGCAATTCACACTTCACAAGTGCACTTTTTCAGTTTCCTTATAACTTAATAGTTTGGCCTTGTGGCTTAGTTGGTAGTATGTCTACTTGCTAAGCTGTAGGTCGTGGGTTCGATCCCCACCCAGGGAAAACATTTGTGTGATGAGCATGGATGTTTGTTCTGTGTCTGGGTGTTTCTATGTATCATATGTATATATTTACAAAAAAAACTATATATGTATTCTATTAGCTATCTAGTTCCAAAGTACAAGCTTTGCTTAGTTTGGACAAGATGGTGTTGTGTGAAATGTCCCCAAAATATTTATTTATTTATTACGTCGTAATCGATGGAAAAGTGGAATAACGCTTCTGATGAAAACGATGTTGAATCAAATCATAATAATATAATAAGTCTGTGTTAAGCCCACACTGCTTATTTAATATAATGTGCAATTATGAGCTATGGTTTAGTAAATAAAATTAGTTGGTTTTTTATATACATATTTTAGACAGATCTATGACTGACCACTAATTCGACGGTGTGGCCGAGGACGGAGCTCGTCGATCTAGAAAATATCTATTCACTCTAGCCTTGAAGATTCCAAGAATGTAGCTCTCAGAAAGCCGAGATGCTAAAATGAAATCTAATGTAATGTGAATATTTTAACCAGCGACTGCACGAGGAAGTTCCTCTGGCGGCGCAGCTCGGCGACCGTGTTGAAGACGTGCGCGTGCCCCTCGGCGTGCAGCTGCTCCAGCAGGCAGTCCAGCGCGACCAGCGTGCCGGTGCGGCCCACGCCCGCCGAGCAGTGCACCACGCACGGACGGACCACGGTGCGGGACCACGCCTCATTCACTCTCTGCATATACAATACAATACAAATACACTTTATTGACACCATAGGGGTCGTTCATTAATCACGTGGTGTTTTTTTTTAGCAACTTTTAACTCCCTCCCCCTACCCAAAATCACGTGTATTTTTTGGTACAAATTATATTTTAATTTTACGTACCGGCAAGCGCAGCGTAGGAAGACTAGCTACAAGATGGACAGATAACCTTACAAGTGGCGGGAAGACGCTGGATGCAAGCCGCTTCTAATCGGTCTTTTTGGAAATCCATGGAGAGGCCTATGTCCAGCAGTAGACTTCTTATGGCTGAGATGATGATGATGATGATATTGAAATTTTCAGAATATTATCTTTAAATGCAGGTATAATCTGATTAAATTTTGGAAAATTAAGCAACGTGATAAAAAATGTCCAGACAGACATTAAGGTTGCAGGTTGTTTTTTTCTAGCCACGCGCAGCTGTTAGGCTAGAAATCGTGCGCTCTATGAAAAATATATACACGTGATATCTCATTACCCCCCCCCCCCCTTGTGATATTTCGTGTTTTTTTCCGAACCCCTCCCCCCCTTTCGAGCCTCATGTGATTAATGGACGATCCCTTACTAAAAATAGCGTTAGGTACATGATTAGGTCGTTACAAAAGTACTGTGGGTATATGGAGCCTGTACCCACTTGCGCGAACGATGAGGAGCTTCGCGTTTGTGTATTCACCGGAGTCCAAATAAAATGCAGAGGTAACCGAAAATTAACATTAGTACAACAAAACTTTTAGTGTAGTTTTTTGAAGAAGTTTGAAAACAGCACAAAAATGCTTGTCAGGTAATGATAAAAACACTAATTAACGAGATAAATACGAGCGCATACCTTAATAAACTTCAGTATTGAATAGGCGTGTTCAGGCGCCGCGAAGTCTTTCCACATTAGGAAATGGTACTGCTTCACAATGCGCGAGTCTGCGTCTTTTAATTCTCTCGGTGATGTTGGTACGCTACCGTCCGCCGCATCTTTGCAATCTGGAATTTATTTTAACGTGTTTAAAGTACATTTGCACTTAGTGATAAAAGTGATAGTTATTGTCCAACATATCAATTAGAGTACCAAATCGCCGCACTCGATACACCACGCCGCTGTTTCACGTGACTTCGGTACGTACTAACTATACAAATACAAATACAAATACAAATACATTTATTTCCAAACACTTATAAAACATTTGTAACTACCCTCATTTTAATTATTATAATAACAAAGCACAATTAATCCTATTAATATAGTATATCTGGCCAGTGGGGTGTTCCGTGAGCAGCCGTGCTAGGTAATACCTGTGTTACAGCTGCTACTGTTCCAACCTCCAACTGTGTCACATACCATAACATTATACAATTACAACGTATTTTGCACCTACAAGGGAAACTACAATGAAACAATATTTTTACTACCAATATACACAAATATAGCTTGGAAAGCCCCTAAAATAATACTTGTTATTTTAATAATCTTAAGAATATTGAAAAAATCTGTTTGAATATTTCATTTTATTTTTTAAAGTAAGGTAGCTTCAGTGTTTTGTTATGGTGTGTGGTACAAGTTATGAAAGTTTGGTTGACGATGCATTTTTTTTTTTCAATGTGTTGATGGGTTAACTTTTGAAGAATTTGATTGTTAATAATATGCAAATTTAAGATAGGGTACATATAGGGATATACATTATATTATTATTATATTTATTAAATTAATAGATTGGCAAATTATTTCTGCTTAACAGAAAACATTGTAATATTGTTATTTTATTTTATATCATGGGCGGGTGTGCATGCCTGCGTGATGTGTGTGTGTATGTGTGTGTGTGTGTGTGTGTGTATGTGAGATTGTGGGGGTGTATGTGCGTCCAAAAAATGTTGGTGTTGATGCTATTATATTTTTGTCAATTAGTGTTACTTAGGTTTATATGCTTCGTATTCATGTATGCGTAAAAGTTCTTCAGTGCTTTCATAAGAATGATTAATCAGATATTTAGTTACTTCATTCTTACATTGTGCTTTCTTCATTGTAGGCAGATTTATATATTGACTAATTTTGTTGTATAAGAAAGGGCCTAAGAAGCAGTTATGCCTTTTTGCCACATATGAGGAATAATTTTTTGCTTTAACGGGTCTTTTTGTCCTGCGCTTATTTTGAGGTGAATTTGTGAATGTTGAAGTGACATGTGTGTGCAATAATGTTTTTAGGATAAAAATTTGCCTAACAGTTAGAATTTTTAAATCACTGAAAAGCTTTTCTGTCGGGTATCTGTAAGGTTTATTAAGCATTACTTTCAGTATTGCCCTTTGTGCCACCTCAACCCGTAGTAGGTATGTTTTGTAAGTGCCACCCCATACTAGAGTGCAATAGCTTAATAAGGACTGGCACAAAGCGAAATAGATATTCTTGATTAAATTTTCTTCAATAATTGACCTTAATCGTTTAAAAATTGTAATTAATTTACGAGTTCGTCCCACTAGTACCTGGATATGGTTCTGCCATGATAATAGATTATCCACAACCACACCCAGATACTTGATGAACGAGACTCTTTCCAGATAAGTACACGAACATGACAGCCTTTCACTTTGGGTTGTGCAAACATGTGCTTTTATTTTGGCTTCATCGTGTTTAGGTTGACCAATTATAGATTTTGAGAAAGTTAAAGATTTTGTTTTATCTAAATTTAAAGTTAGAATGTTTGTCCTGAGCCAATCCATTACCTCATTAAGTCCAGTTTCTGCCAAATCCCTAACCTCTTCCCAAGTCGGCGCAGAAAATAGGAGAGCCGTGTCATCTGCAAATGAAACTATTTTGCCACCGTTTATTTTTAATTCACACAAATCATTGACGTACATAAGGAAGAGGGTAGGGCCCAGAATGCTCCCTTGAGGAATCCCGTATCCAGCACTATCATCGTCACTAACCATGTGCCCTACTATAACTTTCTGGGTTCTATTTGTAAGATAGTCTGATAGAAGTTTCAAAGCAATTCCTCTGATTCCCAATTTCTCCATCTTTCCAATCAGGATGGGGACAGAGACAGTATCAAAGGCTTTAGCAAGATCTAGGAATATACCTATACACTTGTTGTTTTTGTCTAGTTTATGCACGATAAAATTTGTTAATTCATTTACTGCTTGTTCTGTAGATTTTCCAGCTATAAAACCGAATTGATGTTTGGATAGAATATTATATTTATTAAGATAAGAAGTTATGCGTTTATTTAAAAGGCGTTCAATAATTTTTGAAAGTGATGTTAGCAGTGAAATAGGTCGGTAGTTACTGATACTGCCTCTGTCCCCTCCTTTATGAATTGGCTTAATTAGTGCAGTTTTGAATGATTCTGGGAAGATACCAGTGTTAAAGCTAAGGTTAACTATATGAACAATCGCAGGAATAATTAGATTTTTAGTAATTTTAAGTACTTTTGTCGGTATACCGTCATAGCCAACAGCGCAATCTGATTTAAGGTTTCTAATAACGGTTTCTACTTCTATTGGGTCTGTATCTAAGAGTACAAAAGAATCACGATTGGTAGGTAATGATGAAGTATAGCATTTATCTTGACAAGTTTTGCTTATGATAGGGTCAGCTAGGGTTTTTCCTACGTTGGCAAAGTAAGAGTTTATAAAGTTAATTGAGTCGTTTGGAGTATTTTTTAGTTTAAATAGTTGCGAATCGTCGGTGTCTATGTTTTTTTTAGAATTTAAGTTAGCTATATTTTTAATTGCATTCCAAGTAGCTTTGGAATTATTACCTGCTTTCAAGACTTCATTCCTGTCATAATCTGATTTTACCTTTTTTAGAACGTTACCACAATAGTTGCGATATCTTTTGTATATTATGAGTTTGATGGAGTTACTTGGATCACATTTTGCTTCGTAATGCAGTTTATCACGTTGTTTAATACACCTAAGCAAGCCAGCTGTTATCCATGGTGCTATAATTCTTTTACGGCAGGATACTTTAAAAGTTTTAGTGTTTTTATCAACTACTCTCTTTAACTCATCTGTTAAGATTTTTGTAGCTTGATTAACGTCATTGATTTCTAATATAGTCTCAAGTATGTTTACATCTAAATCTTTTTCTATATTTTCATAGTAAATTTTTGTACTGGAGTAGTTTTTAATATGAGACGGTTTGTGGTTATTTAAACTGACTACTACCGTATAATGGTCTGTAATGGTGGTAGTTATCACTAGAGTAGTAGATTTTAGTTTAGTCTTTAGAAATATGTGATCCAGACAACTTCCTTCTCTCGTAGGGTACGTATGTGCAGATAATAATTCATGGTGGGCCATCAAATCCAAGTATGTATTGCAGTCTTCATCAAATATTTTGTTTATATTTATATTTATATCCCCCGTTAGAATGATATTTTTGAAAGAGCAGAGTGAAGACAAAATAGAGTTTATAGCACAGAAAAAATTATCAAGCTTGCGGTAAGATGGCGGTCGATAGATGGCTAATATGGCTGTATCATTACCAAGTTTGATAGTTAGACAGTTTGCTTCAAATGCAGGAGGCTCTACAATATCTGCAGCTAAATCTTTTCGAATGAAAACGACAACTCCCTCATTTTGAGTCTTGTTTAAGGTGGAGCAATAAGTCGTATAATTTTTTAAGGTCGGCGTAAAATCTATGCTGTTAAGCCAACATTCCGTGAGGATAAGAATATCTATGTCGAATTCAAGGCGGGAAAGTAAAATTTCTACTTGTGGTATTTTGTAGCCAATACTTCTGATGTTTTGACAAGCTATCGTAAGTTTGTTTGTAGTATTAGTACTAGTCATAAGTCTATTTGCACTTTGTATATCACATTGGAATGATTCTGATATTTCATACTTATCCAATTCCAAACTAATCTCTTTATTACCCATTAAAGAATGTATATGTAAAGTTGGGTCTTCCTTTGTAATTAGCAGTACACAATTTAGAGGAAGTAAGCATTAAGATAATATTGTTTTTATTATGACAACTAATTAAATGATGGAAAATAATAGCAATAACAAGATTTGTTATTAGTGTAAGGAATGAGTAACAGTGGTATGTGTAAATGTGTGAGTGTGTACGTGTCCAATTTAACATTACAAATGTGGGCATGATTTTATTAAGAGATATAATAGAAATAATCAGTAAGCAATTACCAAAAGTATTATGAAATTTATACAATCTTGGTAGAAAACTCTGTCGTATTCTGAGTAGCTTTGAGTTCTTCCAATTCTTTTTCGCTTTTAATATGAATATGACGCATACCTTCCTTCCTACGAAGCAGAATACGTCCACGTGAGCACCAGCAATACAAGTAGTTATATGTCTTTGCAAAATCCCTTGCAAGAAAAAATAGCCGTTTCGTTTTAGATGTAAGTTGCTCTGAGATATATATAGGAACAGAAGGTTGAGACAGTCCCAATTGTTGGGATGTAAGTTTAGTAGAGTGGTCTCTGTTATACTTTTTTACTGCTCTCATGACTTCTTCTTTGCGAATGATAGTTGTGAATCTCAGAAGTATGAATGAGTTTTTTTCAGACTTCGGGTTTACTCTGTACATGTCGTCAATTTCAGTTTTGTTTAAATCAAGTTTCAGAGCTGTACTTAAGTGAAACGCCATCGTTAAAAGACTCTCCTTGTTTTCTGATTCGCTTTTTGGGACATTTCTAATTTCGATGCTAGAGGATTTTTTGAGTTTGTCGGACGTTTCCAGTTTATTTTGTAGTTCATGTATATAATTCCTATCCTCTTCTTTTTCTCTTTGTAGTACTGCTATTTCTGTTTTCAATTCTTCGTGTTTAGCTGAGATATATTCTAAAGCTTTACAATATTCTATATTTTGTTGCTTTAATTCAATTATATGTGTTTCCAGATTTGAGAACTTTGCATCGATTAGTTCGATCAGATCCTTTTTTAGCGCGCTTAATGGGTCACTATGCGCGGAATTCTGTGCTTTGTCGTGCCGCTCAGACATACAACGTCCATTACTCTAGTTTGGATATTTTCCATTTAACAAAACACGGTTTAAAGACAAAGATAAAACATTTACATATTGAGTTCGATACCTAGCTCTCCTTAAACATACCCAACCATTTTCACACACACACACACACACCCCACCAAACACACATACACATACACACACTCTTATCCCCACACATAGACACATAGTACTGTTTTTTTTAAATTATTAATTGTAATCTTTTCTGGCATTAATTTTAATTACTATAGGCAAAAACTTTGCATAATTTAAGGTATTAAAAGCTGTAGATTACTGGAAATAAATAAAATAAAATAGTAAGTTACACAAGAAATAACAAGCTTAATAGTTAAGTTACACAAGAATTTTGAATGTTAACTATTTAAATCTTATTTAACAATGCCTTGCGCTCGTCATTGTTATGAAATTTGGCACAGATATTTTTTTGCACCTGAACAAAGACAGGGTATATTTTCTCATTATCTTCATGACCGCTTTACATCATTACACAAGTTAAAGCACGATGCGCAACTGTTTTCGTAGTATTGCTTGACGGTTGAATATCTAGAAAATGCACTACCCCGTGTGTGTATGTGTAATGTATTACCCCGGTTCTGCAAAAGCCACTAAAATCGGACGAAAGTAGATAGTCGATTATTCCCGTTGTCCCCCAGTTCCGTGTCCCACTGGGGGATAACGCCACAACTTGTTAGCCACTAACCTCCATTTCTTTTTGCGATGCCGTTGTTTTCGACTATAGGTTGGCCGTCTGACGTGGTCGACTGTTTGGTTATCCTCAGTTCGCGCACAATATAATCGGAATATCTGGAACAGAAAATTATATTGCAAAAGCAAATCTTTAATTGACACACATTATTTTTATTTGTCCCTGTAAGCAAATATTTGTGTTATCTGCGTGGATGTTTGTTCTGTGTCTGTATGTTTCTATGTATCTTAAGAATACATTATGTATTAGGGCTAGATAGCACTGTGTGAAAATGTCCATCAGTATTTTTTAATGTTAGATTAGTGTGGACGAGGGTAGAGCTCGTCGATCTAGGAGATATCTTTTACTTTCTATCTTAGAAAATTCTAAGATTATAGTTATCAGAAAAAGGAGACGGCGGCAAAGAATTCCATTCAGCTGCAGTCCTAAGCATAGTTTGTTTTCTGTAGAAAATAATTTACACGCATATTGCGTCCGTACCTCCGCTCAGCGACATGTTGCACGTTGATATTACCAAATGCGCGTGCGCCTCGCACCTCGTCCGGCCAGTATTTGGAGCATTTCACCTGAACAACGAAATACAGCTGTAGCAGGAAAACTTCATAAAAGTAGACCCAGCCCTTTAATCCGATTGCCAAGGGAGGGTCATGTTTTTAGTGCGAATCTTCTTTGTTTGTAAATTTCTTTATACATCGTATCTTGCAAACGTCTAGATGGATTTCGACAGGTTATCGTTAGTTTCTTCTAAAAAAACCCAACTTATATGTGACTTTATTTAAATTTAACAAATGTAACATCAACAGGAATATACATATATAATATATACATACACACACCCATGAATAAAAATAAAACTACTCTAAAAGACCGTTAGCAGCGGGAATTGTTCCCAGGATGCTGGCCCCATTACCTCGTTGTATAGCGATACTTACTCTTTGAGCAAAGTAGAGGCTAGCATTCTGGTCACGTGTTGCGTCGATCAGACGAGACGAGAGCTCTCTATATATATTAAAATAAAGAGACAGTAAAGTAAAAAAAAAAAACATATGTGTAGATGTGTAAAAACAACGAAAATAGCATGTTTAAATCTAACTAGGAATAATAAATTGGCAATTAACACATTCAAATATTTGTATTTATATTATAGTTTTTGATACCGTAAAAGTCGCTCTTATTTTTTTATTTTAACACAGATTTTTGTTTATAGTATTAACATAAGGTTACAGGAGCCACATAGAACTTTCTTTTCATGGTTCCTGTAACCTTGATGAAGCAAATTTTTCAATCATCTGATTAACATCTTATAGACAATCTATAAGATTTAAATAAAACTGAAACAATTATTACCCGACTACGGCGAAGCAAAAGCGTGAGTTATGTTTTTGACCGGCAAGGTTGTATGTATGTATCTTCATCTGTTCCCTTATAACTTATAAACTACTTATCATAATCTGACAAAAGCTGGAAGCGTCTTGTTGGTCCGTTGGTTATAGGCTATGTGACGTCACATTAAATTGCATATGGCATCCTGTAGGGAGGCACGAAGTCAAGGACATTTTTTTTCGCCCCACCCCATCACATTTGGTATCATTGAACAGGGATTTTAAAATGAAGGTAGGGTTTTGTACATCATATTTCTGTCAAGCGTACCATTTGCGAGATATATCCCATCAAAGTCATGAAAACTATTTTTTCCCCAAATATGGTGACGCAAAGAAGCAAAAGGGAGCGTTATGTATTTGTTGATCTGTATGTATGTATGCATTTGTCAAAAACCCCAAAACTATTTAAATAAAAAATAAGTTAAAAAACTAAAACCCGACTCCTGAAAATCACGTTCTAAAATGTATGAAAACAAGAAAATGTAAAAAATATTTTATTGTATTTCATACACATTCATAGTGGCGTTCATATGATAACCGTAGTCGTATGCTAATTTGCAGAATGAATTGTTTTGTTACAGTAGGTACATATTTGTTACCTATTTGAAAGTCGTCATTTAAACTTTTATTTTATTTTAAAGGATATAATTTCAGTATTGTCCCATAAAAATTTCATCTAAATCGGTTCAGTAATTTAGTAATCATCTCTAACTTTATAAACATTTTGATGGGGAGCAAACTGATCGGTGGTTGCAGTTTTTAAACTATAATTATATTGTTATATATAATCCCCCTTTTTTAATACGCACCTTGGAGTACTCTTCCAGATTGGTCAGCATAACAATCAGCTCAAGTCCATGTTCCCAGATCATGCGCCAGAAGTCATTGACCGTCGTGTCTGTTGGGCCTTGTGCGCAGATGAACCTTTTCCTTTCCTATTGGATAATCGACGTTATAATTAATAATGGTAAGGAGGGAAATACATTGGCCTAAAATGTATGATGGTGAAAAGGTATTATACAAAAGCGAGAAACTATAATATAATAGGGTATGAACTTTATTTCGATAACTATACGGGACAAAGTGTTATGACCAAACTAAAAATTGTATTTTTTTCGATTTTCGAAAAATAAAACAGTAAATTGATTAAGATCTGGTAAAACTATTAAAACAGGATCTAATGTGCGGCCGGACCAGATGAACTAGTTAGAAAAGGATCGTAAAATATGTTCTCTCCCTTTGGTTCTATGATGGTCTGGCCAGATTATATCATGTATTGCTAAACTTACTGTTATAATCCTCACTCTTTTGGTGAAAGGACATAACAATCTTGCTGGTTCGGGGAAAGAAAGAATGAGAAAATCTAGTAGAAATAATCTAAAATCTAGTAGTGTGGAATCTTGGTAGATATGTAGAGATGAGCTTTTTAATAGCGTCGGTATTTGTGATGGAACTCCGACGCAGGCGTGCGATTATAAAAATGTAGTCTTTGGCGACGAAAATAAGTTACGGCCTTACATTGATCAATGGCTCTCTGTAACGCTCGTGGCGTAGCTTGACTAGGTGTTCTCGAACGATCACCAATGTTAAGCAACGGACGGACCGGTCAGTCTTCGGATGGGTGACCGTGAGTGGCATCTTTTTCTGAGCGCTACCGTGGGTCGGATGACACGTTAAATTGTAGGTCCCGGTAGTTTGTTCTTAAAAAAACAGCAATCGTCAAGCCAGGTCAGAGGCCTTTCGGCGGCTTAATAACTGTGACACTAGGGCTGGCCACTCAGTCTATACGAACTTACTTACTTTAATGGCTCTCTAAGTTTCCGACAGCCTAGTCGGGGGACCGTCTGATTAGCGATCCGCAGGTCCTGGGTTCGAATCCCGCGGCACGCACCTCTGTCTGTTCGTAGTTATGTGCGTATTGTTGATTGCCCGCCAACTTCAAACGGCGAAGGAAAACATCGTGAGGAAACCTACATGTCTGAGAAACAGTAATGTTTTCTAAGGATTCGCGAATGTTACCCATTGAAATGAAACAACAACAAAAAAACGCGATAAATCCGTTTAAATCTTGTTTCATTACAATAATAAACAGTATTAAGGATTTTGACGGACACATTACAATTTAGCATCTAGAAGGAAGAGTAGCAAAAACGAACTCAAAATATGATCGACATTATAAACTACCTATAGTACTAATAAAAAAAATATGCTTAAAATTGTCTATGAAGGAGTAATAAAAACATATTTAAAAAACATTTATACTAATGCACGTCTCCCACAAGTAAAAGTTTGTGATCAGAATCGCTGTGTACGGATAGCCATTGCAATAGTAATATCATCATCAGTCACAAGAAGTCCACTGCTGGACATGGATTTCCAAAAGTATCGTTTGTAAGCGGCTTGCATCCAGCGTTTTCCTACCACTTGTACGAGATCTAATATCAATAACTATATTTTATTTATTTATGTCCAACAAGTGAACATGACATGGGACTTGTTAGCAAAATATGTTTGCAACATTTTTTTTTACTTTTCTCAAGGGAGACATGTCTAAGAAGACGATTTCACTATTTGTTACCAAAGATATCCAAATAGAAAGTAAAAAATAATAATAATCAAAAATGGAACTAATTTGCAACATGCGATACCTGCGTAGGCTCCGAAGGGTCCTTAGAAAGCAGAGGGACAGATAGACGAACACAATTTTATACATAGGTCACACAAAGCCAGGTTTACAGCCAGAAAGGTGTCCTATATAAGCGTACACTCTAAGCGGTTATAATTTCTAGATATTCTATAGGTAGACTATATTTCATCTCTTATATTACCTATCTCTTATCGTATGACAATAAATTTCAATTTGGAAATCACCGACAGAAAACGACTGACCGATTTTTTTAAAATCGTAGCTAAGAAAGTTCTTGATAAAATCAACTATCAAACAAATACATATCAAATCAACATCGGTTCATCCGTTTGAGAGTTCCGCTGCTACAGACAAACACATAATGGACACATGACACGTCAAACATATAACTGATATCACACTATTTCTTGCATCGGAGGTTAAAATAGAATGTTGATTTTAGTACTAAACTGTGTATAACAACCAATGTATAACACTTGTTCATTAAAAACAATAATACAATATGGAAAAGAACTATTGCGGCAAAAATTGGAAAATAATCGAAAATAAAACATTTATATGGACAGCAGCACCCTCAAATACGACATTAGTTTTCCGAAAATACTATTTTATTTTAATGGTTGTTTTTTTTAATGTAATGATTTTTTTTGTAATAGAAGGGTAGAAACGCAAACAAGCAAACAGTCCGCCTGATAGTAAGCGTCTCTATCTGTCTACTGTCTACTAGCACTAGTGTTACCATTCTAAAGGGGTAGCCTGGATCATTTTTTTTTGCTTTCAGTGCTAATTTGCGAGAGAAAAAGAGATCACAATAAATAGAACATATGCCATTCATTCGTATATCCACAATGTTGATGTTGCTATGGCAGCAAGAACCCTGATAGGACGCTATTTAGAAAACAGATGATAACAATATCGGGGGATACAGTATCGTGTTACGTGTTGCAGCTACACTATCATCTAAATCACAAATTTAATAACACGAATCGATACCTGAAGGATCAAAAAATACTAAATTGAGTAAAGACTGTGACGCATCGCGCAAAGTGAAGGGGGAATGACAGCCATTTTGGGATCACCTCGTCGTACGTTATGTGCACGTAAACACACATGGCCCTGTGCACTACGCAGAAACACGCATTTTTTTAAATTGCCATTTGATCTCTGTGGTTTGTAGACAGCTTTTTTTTTTATTCTCACCTGGTATCCCATAACATAGTTGGCGTTGATGTAATCCGATCCAGTAATGCTGTCGATCTGCGAGAGTTTCACCCTGGTCTGGTCGTACGCCTTTATGTCCGGATATCGATTCTTGGGCTGATTCTCGCGCGCCTCGGACGCGTGCGTCGTGCGGTCAGGATAGCACTCCGGCAGGATCTGTAACAACTTAGTCGTGTTGCGCAAGCTCAGTATTAATATTGAAAGGAGAAGCGAAACAAACGAGAATGAAAGATTTTTCCAGACAAGTAAAATCATTAGTGTGATAAAATAAACGTGATAGATGTCAGTCGTCATTTACCCCTAAGACTAGACCCTTGATAAATTCTTCTCGAAGTTGCTAACCTATTCTTCATAATATATGTAATCTATTGATAGTCAATCGTCGTATCCAACTCGGCTGGGAAGGGTCCGGGAAACTCAAACGGAAAGCGTCTTCTCGTCCAATATACCCCAGTCTCTCAAGTCGAAAGTTTACGACCAGTGTGTTACCAGTGATGGCATATGGCACTGAAACGTGGTCACTTACTATGAGCCTTATAAGGAAGCTCAAAGTCACGCAACGAGCTATGGAGAGGGATATGCTCGGGGTCTCTCTGGGAGATCGTATAAAAAATGAAGATTTCTGATACGATCTCGCAGAGATTGGCAAGCGGATTGGTAAGTTGAAGTGCCAGTGGGCAGTAGGCAGGGCACATAGCACGTACAACTGATAGCCAATGGGGCCAAAAAGTTTTCGAATGGAGACCATGAAACGGCAAGCGCAGCGTAGGAAGTCCAACAACAAGGTCCGTGGGGTCCATGGGGAGCCCGTGTCTACACAGTCAGACGGTGATTGGGGGTCAGTACCGTTCTAATTCTACCCCTGTCGTTGAAGCAATGATGCTATTTGAGCTATAAATACGCTATTGTGGATATTATGAGGGCGGCGTAACGCTGCAATTCGATGACGGCGGATCTGCCGGATAAATGCCGTAAGGCGAGATAGTATGCCTGATCTGGGCAAAACAGTTCAGTTCAAGGTGGACAGAAGATATCATACAAGTGGCAGGAAGACGCTGGATGCAGGCAGTTTCCAAGCTGTCTTTTTGGAAATCCATGGGGGAGACCTATCCAGTAGTTGACTCGTAGTGGCTGAAATGATGATGATGATATGCAATCTAAATCAATAATTATATTCATATATGTATGTACAACTGAGTAGTGCTGGCCAAAGCACCGAAGAATGAAAAACAAAACAACAGTATTTACATATTTTTTTTAAAACCGACTGCAGAATAGCGATTTTTGCAGTATTTATTTATATAATACATATGTCTGTTCAGTACCAACCTCAAATTCTTTCTGGAAGCCGTAGTCTGAGTCGGCCTGCCTCTCGGCGTAGGCGGTCGCGAGGTCTTCCTTGGCGATGGGCGGCATATTGGGCGGCGCCGACGGCCCCATCTGCGGCCGCCCGCCCAAACCAGTGATGTACCTGCAGAGTAGACAATAAAACTTTAGATAACTAAAACAACCCGAATAATATAATAATATAAAGAACGGCTAAACTGATTTTGATGAAACATAGCTAATAACACTCTCGATCTATCTCACACTGCTCTATCAGACAAATAAAAAACTAGATTAAAAACGGCCCATCCGTTTGAAAATTACGATGCCACAGACAGACATACAGACACACACTTCAAACTTATAACAAATTAAACAATACCTCTCTTTTTTGGGTCTGCCCACCCAAAACACACGCCAAAGTTATGTTTGGCGTGTGTGTGCGTGTGTGTGTCTGTTTGTGGCACGTATCTCTCAAACGGATGGAACCGATTTTGACCTAGTTTTAAAGAGAATTATATCGAGTGTTCTTAGCAACATTTCATCAAAGTCGGTTCAGCCGGTTTTTTTTTGACGGGGGCTTTTAAGTTTTCCTAAACTCATACTCTTCTGTTAATTTAAACAGATTTTTTTATTTTACATGCCGGGGACCGACAGAAATGGAAGGCATTGGGGGAGACCTTTGCCCAGCAGTGGGACAGTAGATGTTAAATAAAAAAGATAAGATAAAAAGAAAAGATAGATCCGGGCCTGCGACAGCTTAGCAGGTAGACATACTACCAACTAATCTGCGAAGCCAGTCAAAAAAATGATTTGTATTTCATGATGATGCACGTTACCTGAATGCAATTTGCAACGGGTTGAGTTCTAGATGCGCGTGCGGCGGCATCTTGCGCGAGCGCCGCGTCTGTCTGATGCAGAACACTATCATCAGGAGCAGCACTAAAGCCGCTACTGCGCACGTAGCCTGGGGAACAAAGTATACCGTTGAATAAAGACATTTGCTGAGCCAATGAGATATTTATCTATAGAGGTTATATTCATTGAATACACAAAAAAAAACATGGCAAAACTAATTTTTTTGCACTTTCGAGGATGAAATCATATCCTTAAAGGCCAATATATATCTTGGTTTTGCACTTTCTAAACACAGGATGACATGTCATTGTCACTGTTCACGAGCCACGACTCGCTTCTAACAGCATTGCACGATGTGTAGTGACTAAGACGAGTCGGGCGATTACCTTACTTGAGGCCTGTAACGCAGAGCCGGGAAAAACCTATCTACGTATAATACATCATTGTGTTCAGCTATGAGTGTATGACTGTATTTTTTTAGATAGATCTACGATTCCAACTCGCCTGATGTTAAGCGACGGTGTGGCCGAGGATGGAGCTTGTCGATCTAAAAGATATCTTATATATATATTTATGAGTAAATCTAGAAATGTTACCTGCAGAGCGATTTCGAGCGGCGTAGCCGGCGTCGGTGCGATTGGGGTCGGTGCAGGCATCAGGACTTTCACATAGTGACTGAACACGGGCGGTTCATTCACGATGGCCGCTGTTTGTGAACAAATAAATATTGGTGAATATTTTCACACAACACTATTTAGCCCCAAACTAAGCAACTTTTTTATTTATATACTTATATTTGTATACTGTGTGATCGTTTCATCAAATTAAAAAGTATTACTATTTTTAATTTGATGAAACGACCACACAGCCATGTAACCCTTGTGTAGTCCTTTAATTCTTTTGAACCTTTGTCACTAGTTTGTTTGGAAATAGAAATATCGTGGCAAAAAAATGGGTACCGACGTCTCGATTTCATTCCTAATCGAACATAATAATGAAATAAGAACAGCGGCGCCCTCAATGCCACATCGATTCTCTTTTTGAACAGGCGATATAAGACATAATTGCACATCTTGTACAACCTCATAGGAACTAGTAAATGTGGCGACAAATAGTATCATAAACTGAATTTCAGGCAGAACTAAGAGGGAATACGCATAATTTTATTAATTTACTTAGGTACATCTGACACGTAACACAATGTGGTTTAGCTTCTGTATTAAAATCACTGGCTGAATAAACAATACGCATGATTAAAAAAAGTAAAAAATACTTACGTATAAGTTCCACGAAGAGAGTGTAATTAGCGGTAGAGTCCAGAGGGCCGTCCTCCAGTTTTATATTTCCTACTAGCTTTACGACGTTGTTGTAATAGCTGAAATATGATTTAAATGGATATAAAAAAAAAATACACACGTGCCAGTCTAAAGATGATGGTTGTATGATATTAGTCAGAATTTGTCACTAGAAAAGTTAACTATGACGTGCTCACTAAACACGGGCTTTATAAGAAAGTTCAAAGTCACGCGGTTAACTTATATAATTTGTCAAAACTTATAGACGACATCTAAGCATTTTCCCCAAAATATTATACTATACCACAGTGTCGATGTAACATATGCATGATATGTTGATATAACCATTTTTTGACAAATTACTTTGGATAACACGTAAAGGGCATAAGAGTAAGTCAGATTCAGTTAATTCTTTCCAATCTAGATGAGTTTAAATAGTTTTAGTCTCTATTGTGTACTCGAAAGAACTATAAATTATGTTCATATTAAAAATGAATAATTATTTTTAAATGTAAATTTAGTTTACCTTCCACTTCCTCCTTCAAAGTTCCTTCTCCTTCGAGAGGGGGCAGGTGGTTCTTGTGTGATTGGATCATCTGTATTGACGCCGTCGTCATCATCTATGAAAACAAATTGTATAGCCTTTCTCACTAAAATTTACAATCAGCTGCATAACATTGCACTACAGATTGAAAGGTAGTGTTTTCAATGAAATTACTGGCATAATGAGAATTAACGTCTATTATCTTACGAGTGACCAGCGCAGTGCATTGATATACAGGGTTTCGAACTATTGAATTCCATAGTTCAGTATGGTATTGGACTGTTATTAGCAAGCGTGACGTTTGACACTTAGCTGTATAAAAAACCCTATAAATCGATATATTATTACATACGACATAAGATGACTCTAAAATTGTTTAGTATTTTATAGAAGCGTTATGGAATCTACGTTTTAAATGTAACTTTGCCCGCGGGGCCGGTATCGCTGTTAATGCAAAGTGCAAGCAAAGTTTCATCGCCTTTTGCTGAGTTTTTGAGATTTATGCATTTTTTATTTTTGGCAGATACCCTTACATGGCAACGCAGAGATGAGTTGCTCAGAATTTATCGATTCGATTATTCTAAAATTACAACGCAAACAATAACTCTAAGACAGACAGATGGAGACGGACAGATTTTTACAAGATGTTTATGGCAAACACATATCTGGTGAAATTAGAAAAACTTTACTTTTCAGGATGTCAAACATTTCTTTATTCCCAATTTTATTTCTGAGTGATCGAAGCCCAGGAGTAAAAAAGCAACACGGCGCGCAGATAAGTTTCTTCCCATTATCAACAATAGAATGGACCGCAGAAAAGAGTTTTACCAAAAGCAACAGTAGAAGCGAGCGCAGAAAAGTGTCTTACCAAAAAGCTACAGTAGAATTGAGCGCAGAAAACTGTCTTACCTTATATAAAAGCAAAAGTAGAAGGGAGTGCAGAAAAGTGTTTTACCAAAAGCAATAGTAGAAAGGTGCGCATAAAAGTGTCTTACAAAACGCAATAGTGTCTTACCAAACGCAACAGTAGAAGGGAGCGCAGTAGTTGAAGTAGTAGTAGTAGTACTAGTGGTGGTTATTTCCTCCGGCATCCGCTGCAACCAGCATCGACGGCATGCTTCCGATTGTAACAACGATTCGGATAAATTCAAATAAGTCTTCGAGTCTCCCATCACTAACTCTGAATCGATTGGAAAACCTTTGCTGTGGAGAGAATTAAATAATGAAACCACAAGTTTAGAAAACTTGAAAACGCAGACATAAAAACGGCTGAATCGATTTTAATGAGAGCATAGCGCCTACATTCTCGAAAATCCTTCTTTTTTTTTTAAGCTAGATCAAAATCGACCCATCCGTTTGATACGATGCCACGGACACTCAAACATATAACAACCCTCTTTTTACCTCCTATCTGTTTCATCAATATCTATTTAGACATTTTTAATCTTCGGCGTTTTTATATTTTAAAACTTACTTTTTGAATAGGCGGTTAAAAATGAATTTTCAATAAATATAGCACAAAAAATATGTATATGTAACTTCTACTGTGCTTTTAAGGGTTCAGTATTAACTACGAAGAATCCTTATAAAATTGGTTTGTTTGTCCATATGTCACAACCATTTCACTAAGATTATTAGCACTACATAAATTAAATTTCTTTGCCCTATTATTTATTGAAACTTACAAGATTTTAGTGCATAGGTAACAGGCGATGTGACGGGGAGTGTAGGTACTTCTAGTAGCGCATCAAGATTCTTGTACCAAAATTGTTGTTCGCGTTTTTTTTTATTCCAATGACAAATGTGTGGTAATCAGACTTTCTATTTACATAGTGAATAGCAAACTTAAAATAATTCTAAATCATAAACATACTTAGAGAATACATCAGTGATATAAGCACCCTGCATGGGCGGCTGTCCGTGCACTTGACCATATTCCATCACTGGCATATTCTGGGGCGACGGAATATGCATTTGTGGGGATGATTTAGGCAGCAGATGGACCATGTACACCCTGAAAATTGATTTACATGTTATAAGCTGACCAATCGAGTGAAGACCACGCACCGAAAAGCGCGGCGTAGGAAAACCAGTGAATAGAACACCTCATACAAGTGGCAGGAAGACGATGGATGCTAGCTGCTTCCAACCGATTTCTTTATAAATCCATAGGGGACCTATTTCCAGCAGTGGAGTTTTTGTGGCTGAGATGATGATGATACCGCCAAAATTTAAAATACCTAAAGCGTATATGGGCCTCTCCGAATAGTTATATTCTGGGTGTCTTTAAATCGCGAGTATATAGATTCCTTCTAGGCAAGCGTTCTTCATCGTAGATCGCAACAGTCACTTAACATCAGGTAAGTTGGCGGAAGCTGAAATGGCTGATGTGTACTGGCCGTAATCGTAATTGAGTTTCACAACTTGTAGATAGAGCAATTACTGTTCTTTAACCGCTCCTGGTTGCGGAAAACTATTTTATATAATTACAACCACCTATTAGACGCCTTATATATAGTTTTGTACTCTTGTCGCTACTGATTACAAAACTCTATATATAGTTTTGTAATCAGTAGCGACATTTTTTTTTCTTTGTACGCTACCTCCTTCATTGACTTCTCATCAATCAGAGGCAATTGTAATTCGCGCACTGCACATTTGTCAGTTATGACTGAATGTGAAGGGCACGAGTCAGTTTTCTTCGCTTCAAGAGTTAGTGACAATTCTAGCTCTTTAAACAACAAACAGAGAAAACCAGTCGATTACGCGTTCGACTTCATGCCGATAAAGATGGCAATAGCATTTCAGTATGTGTAACTGAGATGCATATACAAATACATAAAAAAAACACTCGTCGATTGCGGATCTATTATATGCTAGTTATTTTATCGATGGTCTGTGTACTCAGCAGTTTGGAAAACTCGGTAAACTAGTTCACACTGTGCTAGTAAATTAGACGAGTTGCTGTAAGCACGGCTCCGTATGAACATATACATATTATGTACATTATTATATATTAAGTCCTCTTTAGAAAAGTGCCCATGAGAAGGCGGGGGTAATCATGAAACTGACGTAAATGAATCATTAAAATTAATAATTAACTGGTTAATAAATAACAACCTCAAAATTAATTTAAGTAAAACTTATATTATGACATTTAAAAACATTAATTCTAAATTTGACATTTTAAATATTAATTATTACGGGACGAAAATTGACGAAATTGATAAAACTAAATTCTTAGGTATCTATATCGACTCCAAATTATCTTGGGAAACTCAAGTTGAACATGTTCGCACAAAGATAAATCAATTTGCATTCGCTTTATCCAAACTTCGTAAAGTAGCCAATGATAAAGCCCTTTTAAGCGCTTATCATGCCTATGTTGGATCTATATTGAGATATGGCGTGCTATTTTGGGCGAATTCCATTGAAAAAGATTCTGCATTTAAAGCACAAAAGAAATGCATTCGAGCAATTTGTGGGCTTAAACAAATTGACTCATGCAAGCCACATTTTCAAAAACTGAAAATACTGACGCTCCCTTCGATATATATATACGAATCAGTCCTTCATGTCAAGAAACATTTAACCGACTATGAGACTCTGTTGTCTAAGAGACATAAACATGTACTACGGGCACCAAAACGCAGATTAGCTCTGTATAGTAAAAGTACGTTCGTGATGAGGGTAGAAATATTTAACAAATTGCCATTATTTTTAAAAGATATACAGAATTTCAATATTTTTAAATATAAGCTAAAGAAGTTTCTCATTGAAAAGGCATATTACTCTATTGACGAATACATGAAAGACAAATAATTTTATAATTTTGACATTGTTTTAATTAATATTTAATATTGTTCGACATTATGAGACATACCTTTTATTTTATTTGACCTGTATGAGAGTATGACATGCCTATTTTAAATTGTTCAATAATTGTTATCTATATATATTTTGTTTAAAAATAAATTACCCTTTGTACATTTTGCACACCTACATGAAGGTTAAAACATGGCGATTCAATGTAATTAAAAGTTTTAACACCTGTAAACACCCCATGTTTTGCGAAATAAATAATTTTGAATTTTGAATTTGATACTCTAAACTACAAACGGAACGTAACGCAAACTAGGTTACAGTTTTCCCTATGATTATATCTCTATTGCGAGTCAATTATATGTACTCGTAAATGCCTACATGGCATATTGTATACAACTCATAGGTAATTACATATTGGTTTTTTCCTTATTGGTAACAATTTATAGTTGTTATATACTCGCCTATAGCAACAGATTGGTCCGTTCCTTTCCGACACTCTCGGTAGGTACATTTTGAACATGTATTTGTCTTGCTCTTGTATCTGAAATGGCAAATATATATATATTTCTTCATTTTGAACTTTTATGAGAATTTGGTAATCGTGTATTCGTAGATTTGGTACGAACAAACGCGGCCGATGGCTGGATGAAGGATTTTGGCGCTAATGGGACATATTATTGCAAGACGAATAACGGCCATGACTGTATATGATGATGAAATGCAACTTATGTCCGTCTCCTGGTCCTCAACTATTATTTGAACCAATTTCATAATTATCTGTTAAGCTGTTTAAGCATGCAGACTTAACAGACAGGGTTAGTTTCTCTTTTATAATATTATATATCCAAAGATCGTGAGCAAAAAACCATATTACTACCTGAAAGTTCATAAAAAAATGATTAAAAATTTCGTGATATTTGTGTTTGTAAAGGAATGATGCATGCACAATCCAGAACCCGCTGACACGAGCAAATAAGGGTTTTACGACTCAAAAATGTATGATCATCTTTCAAATTTTCGCGTTTGCGCCACTCGTCCAATATAAAGTTTTGTAGCATAAATGTCCATCAGTAAGCATTTGACGGTTGATGTGAAGAATAAAGAGTTCTCAACCCGACCAGCTCCTTGATTTTTGCGGATCATCTGAATGCTATTTTTCCGCCTAACCGTTCCTATATTTTCGGTCGTACCGAAAAAGTCACTTAAAATTTATCTAATGCTCAAAATATTCTATCAACACACCGCTGATACGAAATAGCAATTGCGGAAATAAGACAAGAGTGTGAAATGGGTTTGAGACATTGTCAACGTAACGTTTTTCGGTAAAACCGTTTATGTATAACCTAAATTTTATGGTTTATAAAACTTACTTTAGGCAGTCACAGAATAGTGGCCTAAAGAATCTGTCGCTTCTTTAGGCCACTATTACACACCAGCAGGCAGAACAACCAGATGGAGAGACAATATCGTCAACTCGGAGAGTAAGAACTGGATGAGATCAGCTCAGGACCGGGAAAAATGAAGTGATAAAGAACAGACACTGTCCAGAAGTAAATCGATAACATCTGACATGACGATGATAACTTACTTTGGTCCACCTAGGGCGCGGCCCCTGGTCCGGCGGCGCGGGCCCGGTAACGCAGCTCTTGACTTCCTCCCCACCTCGCCGCCGCGTGCGCGTCACCGCGCTAATGTGAACAGTGTAGTTCGTGTTCGGTAGGAGAGCGTCGAATCTGAAGATAATTAAGACATTTAGACAACATCGGTCTTATATAATGCTGTTTCTTCATTCTCCGGAAAGCCTGGTACGAATAAATAAAGAAAGGGGTAAGCATAAAGGGCCTAATGGCTCGAAGTGGATCCGAGAATCAGACCCCATTTACAGGATGAGATATATGATGTCATGTCGACTAGTTTAGGTATTAAGCATTAACCCTACAAGTACCCAAAAAGAGCAATTTCAGTTGTTTGGCATAGGCGAAGAAGAGAAAGAAATATGTGATAAAAAGAGAGGCAAACGTCGAGCGCTCTTCCGTACAAATAAGAGAAAACTGTTTTGTACCCCAAAACAACACCCGATATCGGCGATTCTTTTTTATCTGATTCGAATCATAAATGGTTGCGATTCTTTTTTTCTGATTGAAATCATACTGATGCTGTCTTTCCAGGTTGCTTTTTTTCAAATTTCGTTATTACTACGAAGTTCATCATCATCATCATAGCCACAAGAAGTTCACTGCTGGACATAGGACTTTTTTATAGATTCGTGTTAACAACCCTGAGACCTGTCATGTGACGCATTAAATCCCGTTAAAATTAAATCTTAATTTTTACCAAAGAGAATACAATAACTACGTTTTTATTTTACGCTAAATATCTACTTCGAATTAAGGTAATCTATGTCTGTCTAAGACTTAGTTGGTGATTTTAGGGCCTGGCACCAACCTCAAAATTAGTTCGGTTAGCACTTGGGTAGTTTTGATTTAATTTTCTGGTATTATGTATCAGATGTTATTTCTACCTTTTCAGTTAATTGAAAGGTAATGAAATCGATTTGATTTTTTTTATTACATTTATTCGAAGTAGATTTTATAGGGTAAAAACTAGCATTTTGCCGGGATGTAAAACAGTGAACGACAAGTTTCAGGTGCTAAGCACGAATCAATAAAAAAATGAAACGTCAAAAAGTGGAAAAGCTACGCTCAGTTCGCCTACTCGTCAATTTTTGCCTTGACAATTTTTTTTTATAGATAAGTAATGGCTTATACCTCGCAGACCACGAGTCGTTAGCAGTAAATTTGGACAGGGGGCCCCATGTTGTGTTCTGCTGCATGCCGAACCTATCAGTGAAGAATGCCTCTCCTCTAAGTTCCATCTGAAAACAACAACACGTTTAATGAAGATTGAGATTGAAGCCAATTCTGTTATATGCTCATTAAAACTTAAAACTGCATTGTCAGAATAAAAAATCGTGCCTTCTATTTATTACTACCGCAGTTGCAAAAGGTTAGCTTGTGTTTTAGTCCTGTCAATTTAGTTTTTTTCTTTATATTTGACAGATCACGCATCGAGCTATGGAGAAGGCTATGCTCGGGGTCTCTTTGCGAGATCGTGTCAGAAACGAAGAGATCTGTAGACGTACAATAGTCAAAGATATAGCATAGCAGATTAGCAAGTTGAAATGGCAGTGGGCAGGGCACATAGCATGTAGAACTGATGACCAAATATGGTCGAAAAGTTTTCAAGTGGAGACCATAAACCAGCAAGTGCAGCGTAGGAAGACCAGCCACAAGGTGGACAGAAGACCTCATATAAGTAGCAGGAAGACGCTGGACGCAGAATGCTTCCAACCGATCTTTTTGGAAATCGATGAAAGAGGCCTATGTCCAATAGTGGACTTCTTGTGGCTGAGATGATGATGACAGATCTACGATTGACGACCGACTCGCTTGATGTTAAGCGACGGTGTGGCCGAGAATGGAGCTCATCGATCTAGAAAATATCTATTCAATCTAGCCTTGAAAATTCCAAGATTATAATAGCTCTCAGGAAAGAGAAGGCAGCGAAGAATTCCATTTTTGTGCAGTAAGCATCAAGACAATGGACCGCAATTGGTGGTTATGTGCCGACTTTCAGCTAGTCCTGTAGTGGAATAAGGTAATAAGATTAAGAACATGTGACAGCATTGGCCCCATTGACTGGAGCTCGACCTGAACAGTTCGCCACGAGTGAATGACTGATCGGAACTCTTAAGCCAGGACTCGACTCGACTCGACTTATAAATTGACTGTTTATGTGACTTAGATTGCGACTAGAACATTTACAACATGTTTTATTCAAGAAACTTGAAAAAATCCTAATACTTGACACTGGCAAATGCTTTAATGCGGGTCCAATACAAAAAAGAAGAAGAAGAAAATGTGCAGATGTTTATACGATAATCTTTAATATTTGACACTCTTTCAAAGAAAAACGTGTATGTCGAACTCTGCGATTCTAAAATCTGACGCACTTACTCAGGAATACAATAAAAATATTTTCATTTTTAGTGATTATTCAAATAGTGATAAAGCGATGTTTATAAAATAATTATGGGACCAACTTGGGAGCTTTCTCTATACACCAATTTAGGAAACACAAAAATTGGTTTTCGAATGACGGAGTAATTCATGCACATACATAAAAAAAAAATACGGTACGAATTGATAACCTCCTCCTTTTTCGAAGTCGGTTAAAATATAACGATAGCCCACATAATACGATACAATACAATAACATGTATGTACATTGCAGTTCCACGTTCTACAGGACTTACAGTGTATCCTTTGATTTCAGCGTTAGGTTTATCCGGTGGTCCCCAGGAGAGAGTCATGTGGTATGTCTCACATTCTGCTTTGACATTGGTTGGCTTAGTGGGCTGACCGTCTAATGTGGCTGCTTCCATCTTTTTCGACCAGTTGCCACATTGCTCCGTGACGTAGTATGAACAAGCGCACACCTAAAATATTACACATCAATATACATACAAAATACACTAATATTATTATTAAAGCATTTGTATAATGTAAATAATTTGAAATATTTTATATTTTTACTGGCTCAAAAATGAGGAGGTTCTCAATTCGACATGTTTTTTTGGTATAACTCCGTCATTTACAAACAGATTAAAATAATTACAGTTTAAAAAACCAAAAAAAAACACGCTTCAAATTATTGTATTGTCATCGATCCTCGATAAGTCTACAAAGTTTGAATGAAATCTGACCATTTGAAGTGGATTAAATCAAGTCTAAAGGAGTTGGTTACAAACAAACAAACATGCATGCAAAATAAAAAAATCTTAACACGCTTCTATTAGTTTCAATAGAAGCGTGTCAAGATTTTTTTATTTTAAGTATAAGATAGAAATTTCAACAAAGTTTAGTAGTAACAAAATTGCTCATGTTGAAGTTGGTTGATGCAGTTTTTTTTTTAAATATAATTATTTAGATCACGACAAAATGTTAAGGGTGTTATAAGTTTGACGTGTGTACATAGTATGTGTGATCTGTGGCATTGCGATACCACAGACAAACACACGCGTATTAATATTATATCTAGTAATTTTGCTCGTGAAAATTATTACTAATAAAAGGAATAGTAATACACCTTTCACTCCCTGTTGTTGTTGTTATTTACATTTTTACGCCAGAACCGATAATGTTAAATGTATCATCTCAATCGTTATCATTCTTTATTATTGCGACTGGGTACCACAGCACAGTAAGTAGATAAGAATGTTGACATGAATATATCTTTGAATTGGCTTCCATAGTGAAAAGCAAAACAGAAAACTGATCAATGAATTCATCGCGTGAAAGCATCGCACGCAGCGGCGGGGGAAGTGCCGACATTATGATGTCGTTTTGACATTCATCACGGTAACGGACAGTAGTTCCAGTAGTAGTTCGTTTTTCCGAATATTTACGAGAGTGAGCTGAAAGACCTGTTCAAATAAATATAGAGCTGTTTTAACCAAATTGACAAAGCATTTCTTTGTAAGAGTGAAGTCTCGACAGTTTTTTTAAAATAAATTTACATGTTTTTGTGCATATTTAGTTTACTTTGTACAAAAAAGTGTCACTAAATATTTTATGGGCACTACAAACTTTATAAGCTAGGTATTTGTGCATAATAAAAAATAAACGTCATAGCACACTCTTATGCAGTCGAGTATTTTATTTTTCTTATAACATAGAAGCTGGTTATTGCAAGAAACAAGAAAATTGGTACACGTCGCGTTATAATTAGCAATTATAATTTCAAAAATTATATTGATAACCTCCTTTTCTGACGTTAAATAAAACACAATGTCGGTTATACCAGCTCTGTATATCTCCCATAAAATTCTAGCCGGAAATGAAGTTTTGCTGTACCGCTCTTAGACATTGCAATTACTGTCCATACTTTTGTCAGAACTTTTTGTAAAATATTACGATGGTTCCCTATTTTCTCTTTCTACGTTACCAATGTTTCTCGAAACCCAGTCTTTATCTGGAAGTACTGTAGTAAAATGAGTAAAACACATGGCCGAGCCCACGACATAACCACACTTCGTTTTTTTAAATTTAGAAATTTAACTCCACTAAATCTGTTGTCAATGTCATTTGAAAACTATCAACATAACTTACTCTTTGCAACTATATATGAGGAATACGTACAAAATTATACTTAACTACAGTTTTCCTTACCTTAAATATGTAAGTGCTATGTGGCTCCAAAGAATCAAACATATAAGGCAAATTTCTGTCATCGCGCGGGTGGTAAGCTTTCCTGGTCTCATTCCCATCCTTCTTCGTCGCTTCCAACAGATAGTAATGTATATAATGTTTTTTATCCTCCGCGGGTGCGGTCCAACCAATAGTAACGGAAGTAGCCGAGAATCCATTGATGGAAATATTCGGCACGAAATCTGGGTCTTTGTCTAAAGTCTTTACTAATTTGCTGTTGGATTCCGCTTTACCATGCACTGTATTTACTTCTAATTTTATCTCATACTCTGTAGAGTTACTTAAATTTGTTATGACGTATGACGTATTCCCTGCCCCAGACTGATTCCCTTTTAGGGAATACAGTATATAATTTTCCTTTGCCTCATTTTTTCTTATTTTTAAATTGTAACTTAAAATATTCGAGTTATAGTTCAAAAGTGTCCAATTTATAAATATCTCTGTTGTTTTTATCGCAAAGGCTTCATCGAGGACCACTTTGGGCTTGTCATACACTACGACTTCTATCTTGCCAGTTAAGTTTAACACCGGCACAGCCTCGGCATCCTCCATTTTGCAGATATATGTGCCTGTGTCGTTCCCACTACTTATCCGTTTGGTGTATGTACTCTGGACTAACCTACTGTTGATTTGGACGTCCACGCCATTCTGGAATGCCAGCTCCTCTTCGCCTTCTTTGTACCATTTTACGTTGTGCGTTGGTGTTGTGAAATTATATACTGCAACATGAATTTTTGTTTAGTTACATCTAAATCTAACACATATTGTATGAAAGTTAGCGAACGAGGCGTCAAAAGCTGATGGTAGCCAATAGGGAGGGCGCATGATGTTTGTATGTTTAAATCATCACTAGATGCGCTCCATGCTTTTACCTGCTTTTTATAAGACTGCGTAAGGAGGGTTATGTTTTTTGAGTGTATGTATGTTTCTATATGATCACCTACAGCCTAAACGGCTTGTCCGATTTTCCGATGTGCGAAGTGTCGTCTTTACTCCCTGCGTTTCATAGGCTATCTTTTTGTAATAATAATAATACATCTCTCGCAAAATAAAAAAACGTGTTTTTTCGTAATCCCCAACGAACTTTTTCGTAATGAACAAATGAATTAACTAGAATTATTCTAAAGAATGCTCATTTCAATCTTTTACAGAGATTTTAAGCATACTTTCACAAAAAAAACGTATACTCAACAGGGTATCAAGAGTAACGAAATCGTAAGTTAGACTGGAAAACTTGCTTTTCTGCAGTTGGATATTATGTTTTTCTTTTTATATAGATGCTCGTTAGCAAGAATGTTATACAGTGCGTCGTGTTTTTTTTCCGTACAATAGGAAAATGCTGTTTTCTTCCTTCTAAATATAACCGATTTCAATTATTTTTTTCATATGGATGGCAAAAATTAAAGTATTTTTACTAGTATTACAAATTCCTCACTTTTCACTTTAAAGTTATTGTAAAAAACTGCAAAATACAAACCATTATATTTATGATTCGAATGCGTATTTGAAATTTATACCTTTACACAACGCTCCATAGTGTTGAGTTCGTATAAACAATAACAATATATATAGCTGTATTAAGGATTTCAAAGTATACCCGACTGCAACATTTTTTTGGGGTATACTTTCAAGTAGGACATTCCATTTTGCTATACTGTAATCTATACCCGTTTTAATGCCAGTTCAACGAATACAATGACCGACAAAGGGATGGTTATTTTTATATGTTAAGATTATACGTTAGGTTAGGGTTTTTAGTTTCGTTGCGGCCGGGTATGTTTTAAAATAACTGCGCGGGCGTTTCCAAACTGAAAGTATACCCGAAGTCAACACGCACCAGTGACGTCACAAATGTTAGGAAAAGGTGGGCTTTAATAAACATTTTCCCTAAGCCTTGAAATTATCCGATCCAGCAAAAAGCCTCTACTATATTATATATACGAAAGAACGGCAACAAATATAAATTTATAATAATGTTTATTTAATTTTATAATGGTGGCTTGGCTTAAATAAATAAATGTTTCATTTCGGGCAACAGGAAATTACAATGAAATACATTAGCTCATATTAAAACAAATACCAAACAGAACAAAGTAATATACGTTTAAGTCGTTGATTGTACAGAAATATGAATGGGCTACAATGTCATCCAAAATCATCATTATCACCCCACTGTAGGCCACTGCTGGTCATACAACTCACATTGAACGTCTCTCAGATCGATTTTTAGCAGACTTCAAGAAAGGAGGTTATCAATTTGATTGTATTTTTTTACATTTGTTAGTTCATAACTCCATCATTTATAAACCGATTTGGAAAATTCTTTTTTTTTATATGAAACGATATACTTATACATATAATGTATTCTTATTCAGATTAGTCTCATACATTTTTTTATCAAAATCGGTTTAGTAGTTGGGTTATTAAGACAAAATAACTCGAAAAAAAATTCATCTCAACAAAACAAAACTAAAGCGTGATTTGAAGTTGGTTGTTTGAGTTCTTTAAACTAAAATAAATACTTCTCATGGAAAAACTATATAGTATATGTAATACTAATATCTTCTAGATCGACGAGCTTCATATTCATCAGACATATTGGTGGTCAATCGTAGATCTATTTTGCATTAAAAAAAACACTGTGATCACATACCTTCAAAAAGACAAGTGAAGTTAACATTAGGGCTCGGGCTGTCCGTTGCATTCGCATAGATCGGTCCCTTCGTCATGTTCACTAGTCTTCCCTCGAAGGTAAGGTTAAGGTTCACTATTTTTTCTTCTTCATTTTCATCCAATGTTGTCTTACAAGTGTAGTCGCCAGCATCTCTCGAAGTGACATTGGTAATTGTTATTGTGGAAATCTTTGCTTTCTTAAGCTCACCATCTTCATTTTTGTCTGTTGTGTTGACTTCATTTTCTTTAATAGTTTTTCTGATGAAAAAAATAAATAAATTGTTTGTACTTAAAACCACACGACAGAAGTGAAAACTTCATCAAGGCGACGTTAATAATACGAAATAGCAGTATAGCAGTGACTATATCTCTCTCCCTTACTCAACTTGAGCCGACTTTATCCGAACAAGGGTTACATAGCCGAGCGTGATGGATCAGTCTCATTCAACACCCACGAATTAGTGCTCAGCGTGCTTAAAAAAGTTTTCACCTCAAAAAAGTTTTCAATGCTTGTGTCATTAACATCTCAGCCAAAAGAAGTCCACTAGACATAGGCCTCCCCAATGGATTTCCAAAAGGACCTGATCTGTCCAGTCTGTCCATCTTGTGGGTGATCTTTCTACACTGCACTGCGATGCGAGTCCTCCAGTCAAGAAATTTTATTACATACTTTATAAAATGTCCATTATGGTCGCAAGACCTTCAGCAGCTGTTACTACAGAGTTACTCACCGATCATTACTCTCAAGGAGCTTCCCTTCAAACCACCATGTTACGTTAGTTTTATCTGCAGAAGCTTTCTCGATTGCGACAGTGCAGTTTATGTTTGCTACACCCCCCACCTCCCCATTGGCGGTTATGTTCGTTATTTTTAAACCTGAAACAAGAAAAATTAATGTAATGCAATGGTATCATATAAAATTCTTATTGTAAACCTCAGACAAGTTAAATTGAATACTCTTTAACTTGACTGAACTGTAACTTTGGAGCAAAACTCGACATGTCATATGACTCTGGGGCAGGATCACTATAAAATTCCTTTGTAAATATCACAGTATAAAAATGTACATTTTTACAGTAAAAATAAAATATTGTATGCTGTTACTTTTGTAGAAAATATCAATCCGAAATATCCCACCATCAAGTTCAAGATGAAGGTCCGACCAGAGCATGTTCACCAGCAAGACCACACCTAGAAATATAGTTGTTTCAAACAATTTAGGCACAGATCATGTCACTCCATAAAATGCCTATTGTACTTTGTTTTAATTACTATTTATTTATTACCTACTTACTTTATCAAATACATTGTAGTTTATCACAGTGTATATATTTTCCCTATCTATTTTATATTTATATAAGGAAATATTGTTCAAGTCATGTACTTATGACACATACAAAAAAGGAGATTCTTCGTGCTATCAGTTTTTATTTTATCATAATTTTATTAATGTTATGTTCAAAATTAAAATACTGACTTTAGAATGTGCAATATTGTTTTACATACTAAATTAGTGAACTGATAGTTATGAAACTTTTACAGAGATAGCTGAGAACAGATATAAAGGAAATTTACAAAATTTAACTGTGTGTAAAAAAATTAAAGGTATAGGAGGGTCTGTTTAAGGCCTGACACCAACCTCAAAAAATTGTTGGTGTACATACCTAATTAGGTAGACAACCAGTTTTGATTTAATTTTTTATGTTATTTCTCCCTTTTCAGTGAATTAGATTGTTTTGAAGTTGTTTTTTTTTTAATTACTTTTATTTGAAGTTGGTTAATAGATAGGCTACATTTCATCATCATCTTCATCATTTTTCATCACTACATGAGTTAAACCGTGGGACACAGCCAGTCTATTATAAATAACTCCATATCCAGAAAATTTGATCCAAGTGCAAATGAGACACTTGGTGTTGCATTTCAGCAACTAGTAACTGATGAATATTTTATTTACATACAATCAACATAAAATCAACCTCTAGTAGTACACACATAGATACTTTTGGTGTCCAGTTGCTTACACTTACATACAATCATAAATGTTTATAGTGTAAGCAACTAGACACTATTGCGCAGTCTGAAACAAGCAATCATTAATATAAGTTCCCAGTAAACCTAACCAATTCCACTCTACTCTGTAATCGGTAATCATCATCACAGAGGAGACAAAGTAAACTGGGCCTCAGGGCTGCTACCTAAACTATCACTGATTCGCCACTCGCTGATACATTTTAGTGACCATTTTGACAAGTTGTTAGTTTATCACTATGAAAAATAAAAAAAATATTAAAGCATATTCTTAAATTTCCAACTAGTGTGAATATTTCTAAAGTCTATGTTTGCTAGTTGAAAATATTGTGTCTGAGTGAAACAAACAAATTATCCTATCCATTAGGAGGTTCCATAGAAGGCCTATCGAAATTGATTTATATAAGTTTATCTTTATCTTTCTTGTTAGCTTGTTAATAGAAGTTAGATCAGGGTTAACATGTTCCAATATAAAAAAACTGAAATTACACAGTAGTGAGCAGGATTTCGGTAGACTTACAATCACTTGCAGCTGTGTTAGTTTTATTACTGTACATACCTATAATGTGAGATATTACAATGGGTATGTAGTAGACTGGTGCATGCTTCAAAGGATAATGTTTATATAAGACTGCCAGAATTTATTTTAAGCTAATCAAAAGCTATTCTTGGAGTTACTGGCTTTTAAAGCCATTGTTTATAGATATCTATATCACCAGGCATATAGATATATGGCATACTACTAAAGAATATTAGCATTTTTTCAACCACTTGTTATAGCTACATCTATGCTGCATTAGATGACTAGGAGTTAAATGGTGAAAATAATGCAATTAAATTGATTATCCTCTTTACAAATTGTAACAATCTGATGACAATTTCATAATAAAGAATGTGACTGTAATAGCTTGAATATATATTGGAACAAAATTCAGGATAAGACTCATATTGTAACTAATGAGAATAAAATAAAGCTACAACTAACAATATGTTACGTCTATGGTTTGAATTGAAACACAGAAGAAACTAGTTAGTTGTTTAGGAGTTTGTGTTTATGTATTGTTGTTCTACACTAGTAGGAGCACATTCATTTATTGTTTTACGTTTTATAACAACAGGAACATGTTCATTGTGGTCGATTAATCACCACCGCTTGATGTGGCTTTTGAGGATGAGGATATAAAGTAATTGAAAAAAATGCGCGTATAGGTATAAACGACGTAGGAAACAAGACTCGTGTAACGCTGAATATTACACTAAAGCAAATATTGTAGAAGATAATTCAGTGGTACGTAATATTGATTGTAAATTAATATTGGTAATATCTTACCTAAAATCGGATACCATAATCCCATACACACAAAATACAGAACAAGTATAGCGGGACACCTCACAGCGGTGAGACCCATTGTCATGGCGGAAGCTCTCCTTATTCACATTCAGTGAATGCAATTGCACAATTATAAACACATAACAGAGTCACTAAATCATTTTCTATTCATTTATGCAGCGAATTTTCTGATTATTTTTAGAAAACTGAAAAATTATCGCCGCTGACACCCGAAGCCGAACAAACAAATTTACTTGAATGTTGCCATAATTTAGAAAAAAAAATTACTCTCCTCTTTTCAATTCTTCATACTTTATTAAAACATGTCGTAATTATTGTTATACAAACAATAACTATAAACAGATATACGAAGCAAAGAAAAGTTATTAATTATAAACAAATCATATTATGTCAAATTAGTTTTTATCATAAAACTTTTACCATATTAAATTAAACGTCTGAGTAGATATGATCTATATAATTTAAAATTCGTCCTAAATATTACTTAAGTTACTCACAACACTTACTTGTCGAGAAATAGAGCAGAAGCCAACATTATGAGGCCATTTGAATCAAAAATTGACTATAACACAGTAATTAGGTATATAAATATGTATTGAGTGTATATATTACATATGCTATGTTTAATATTATATTAGTATGATGTGATATTAATATTTTTTAAACTTTTCACAGACATTGTATTGGCGAAAGTAGTTTCGGAGACCATGATCCGGAATTTATATTAAGTTACTCCGTCTTTTTGTCATTAAATGAAATAAATAAGCATTTATACATTTACTGCTTTTTTATTACCTATATGCTTTAAATGATCTCTTTGTGTAGGATTTGATTCAATGATATCCACCAAAAAATCGGGCAAGACCCGTGATTCTTGGGGTTTTTTTTATCAGCCCTGTTTGTACAAACTGTCCCACTGCTGGGCGCGGGCCATTTTCTCATTGTGAGATTCTTGGGTATGGATATTTTATTGGCAACATTAACTTTGTGGTTTTTGTGATAATACATAGACAAAACCTTTTTTTTTTTTTCAAAAAAATTGCTATTGTGTTAAAATCTAAGTAAATTGAATGAATATGGTAGAATTTATTATCATCATACCGAGGGAAATAAGTTCTCTAATTACGTGTGTATTCCACAATTCAAATGACAAATCGTTAAGTTCTGTTCTAATAGGATGAGAGAAGAACATTTGACAGATTTTACATATGCGTACTTAGATGATGTGACAGTTTGCGGATTAAATAATTCACAACACGATCGAAACCAGCCCCTCGTATTCTGAACCCATTCGGGTTCGGAATCGATTCAGAATGTATATCTGCCATCTCCATAGAATCTCCATCTCTGTCAATTCCATAGAAAGTGACAGAGACGGAGATGTAGATTCCGAACTCGAATGGATTCAGAATACGGGGGCTGAACTCAATAAATCTACTTGGATAAAAGATTTCAAAACAATCAATCAAACCAGATCCAAACCAACTACAGCCATTAATTAACATGCTGTTACTAACAGTGATACCGTTCACTTAAAAGAGCGCTTGGTATGTTCTCTCACTACGCTAAATAGATACCAAGATTTTCCGAACGAATGTATGTCTTGGTAAATCCTAAATTTCCACTTAACAAAACCGCAAAATCTGCGTTTGAAGATTTGAAAAATTAAGAATTCAATAAGATTTCTGATAAACGGCGTTCAGCTATAGAAAAAAAAGCTTATGCTATTGTTTCGACAAAAGCATGAACTTCTTTTTCTATAGTTAAATTGAAAAAATACTACTCGATTGTAAGGTATTTTCACTTGGTCACTGATCAACGATCAGTTTCGTTTATTTTCGATAGTAAGCAAACAAGCAAGATAAAACGACAAGATAGAAAGATGGCGATTAGAAATTACTTGCTATAAATAATGATATCAAATACAGGCCCGGTAATGAAAACGATGTTGCAGATGCCCACGATGTCATGATTTTTATAGATTCCGAATCTAAATCAGTTACAAATACCTCTACTGAAAATGATTTTGGCGAACCCCCAATATTTTTGAATTACCTAAATAACGATACCACAGGATGGTGTAGGTAAAAAAATAATTCATGCCCACTTTACGCGTAGGGAAAGTAAGTGCTTACCACTTTTTTTTTAAATTGTATTTATTACTTCTTACCCATGCCAAATAACAGCTTTCTAGTAATGACTAATAGTATTGAAAGGCAGATATACAACACGGACATGGCGATATCATAAAGTTCCTTTTTACTTCGGAAATCTAAAAAGCCAGATGTTTTACTGGTTTTTAGGGTACTGTAGTATAACTAGGAGTTTCACTAAACCAAACTTGTATTCATTTTTTCCTTTAGATTCTTACGTAATAAATGAATGACCCTTTTCCAGGTTCCAGATAGTTCTTCATTTTATTTTATACTAAATGGATGTTATTTGGTAGAAAATGTAATCATTTTCTGGCATCATTAATTGTTTATTGACATGCCGAATGACAGACGGTGGGGTCCAGTTCGATGGCAGCTTGATTTTACTATTTTACCGAAATATATGGCTCTTTATCCATATTATTTCCTTGGCAAACCAATGAAGAAGTGAATATGTGTTTTGTAAATATAGTTTAAGCGTCTTACGCACGTTTTTAGTGCGTACAGTAGTATTTAAGATGTATATTCGGTACTCAATAGGAGCCATTTTTATTGTATTTATTTTGTGCGTTCATTGTGATAATGATTCGAAAAACAACGAAAGTAAGAAGATTCACGGTGAGTATCTATATGATAAAACTGTTACGAGGCTAATTTGTTGGCTTGATACCGTTAATTTGGGCTACACGCCTATTATGATTTTGACAGACCGCCCACGGCTTGGCGAATTTGCGAAATAGAATATTGTTTAAACGTGAGACAAATAATCATCTTTTGACTATCGCGTATTCAAAAATTCAAAGAATAGAACATATAAATTAGTTCTATTTTGATAAATTACCCTTACGGCAGTTAGATTAACACATAATACATTGTTATTAGTACCTACTTAACTAAGATTTGAAATGAGTTCATGTAGTTTATATGACAAAAAGGATTAGTTTTATCTGCTATGTTAATTAGCCATTGCCCTTAATTTATTTCTTATTAGATATTTGATACTTAATTTTTCATGTGGTGAGTTAAACATAGTTAAACAAATCATCCCTTTAGAGCTCTTTTTGAAACAGATGATAAATTAGTTCCTGATTTTTAACTAATTTTTAAACAGACACAAAAGTGTTACATATATAGAGTTGATAAAATTCTTGACTTTCAGTTTGAGGCCGATAAAGCTGTTCAGATAATTAAAATATCTGTTTAATAAAAATGTCAGTGCTTATGTTATGTTACTAGCTATGAGCTGCGGTTCCACTTGCATAGTAATGAAATATAGCCTATATTCATCTCCGGGTTCTCCGATATGTTTATGCTAAATTTTATAATTTGCAGCCATTACGTTACAAAAAACTGGACAAGTGCGAGTCAGACTTGCCCACGGAGGGTTCCATACAAACTAGTGGATAAAAGGGGGAAAATTTTTATTATTTTTATTTTCCTTCATAAACCGAAAAAATATTTGAAACCTTTTTTAGCTTGTGCTAATGCTTCCTAATGAAGCTCTTTCATATGATACAGTTAAAGCACTTTACAATTTGGACCCTTCTTTGCATAAAGACCCTATTTTTTCCTTTCTGTGTACTATTTATGCCAATGCTTCTTGCCAAATTTCACAGTTATAGATAGATAGATAAACTCTTTATTGTACACCATTAAACAAAAATATTTTTACAGAGTACTTACTAAACTAGTATGACAACCGGCGGCCTTATCGCTATAAGCAATCTCTTCCAGGCATGCATGGTATGGAGGTCAATTTATAGAAAAAGTAAAGCGGGTGGGTATGCAGTAGCAGAGACATTGAATATAGCTATAATATAATCATAGCAAACAATCTTATAAAATTAAACACTAAACACTTAAAAAAATAATATATACTAATAAATAAAATACAATAAATATAAATATTTCACACAAAATATATACTAGAATATCTGAAAAAGTGCATAAATAAGAAATCAGTTAAAGATCAATAGGAAGTACCCCATAGGTTTTGATTCACTTGCAAGGGTAGAAATATGAGTTTTTTTGTGACATTCGGCTGTAACTTTTTTATGAAACTAAAAAGTAAGATTTTTCTCTCTGCAGCATGAGACTATAGATCTGCATATATGGTTTTAATTTCAACTCTATACCTTCATGCGTTCCCAAGATACAGGTCTTGACAGACGGATGGACGGACAGACTGACAACAGTGATCCTATAAGGGTTCCGTTTTTTCCTTTTCAGGTAAGGAACCCTAAAAATCAACAAAGAAACAGAGAGACATAGAGTTATATTAACTTACAATTTTTATAGAGTAGATTTGATGGCTTGAAACTAGAGAAATGGGAAATTTTATATTAACAAAATTGAAATATTCTGATTAAATTTAGTATCCATATTCACATAGTAATATGGCAATGTGAAAATTTATCAGTAGGTATATTTAAATCTAAAATTGGGACTTTTTTACATACAAATTAAAACTTGTAAACTGTAAAATGAATTTTTGCAAAAAAAAATATTTAAGGTACCTCCCCTACGTGTAAAGTGGGGATAACATATTTTCTTGTTTACCCCATCATGTGGAGTACTGTTGGATAGGTGTTATAAAAATATTGGAGGAGTTGAAAACCATTTTTCAAATTTTTGCCAAATATTTAGCTGTACAGTTTTGATTTTGTTACTTATTAATATTTGTATCTCTGACACCTAATATAACATTTATTCAAATTTCGTACAAAATCCATTTAAATCTCAAAATTAATTAATATGTTCATAATATTAAACAAGTAGCTCTATTCTGAATCTGCATATAGTGAAGTCTAACTATGGAACCCAACCTATATAGCTTAGACTAGTCATCAGATCATTACTGGTTGCTATATATAGGATAATAAGTTTATCAAAAACATATATATACCATTAGGTATTATTTACCTTCAGATTGAAAGAATTATATATATATATATATATATATATATATATATATAATTCTTTCAATCTGAGGGTAAATAATATATATATATATATATATAATTCTTTCAATCTGAAGGTAAATAATACCTAATGGTTCATTATCAAAGCTCCTTTCTTTTGTGTTGCAATAATAAAGACTCATTGACCTGTATCCATGGACTGGTGGCTGTCAAATTATATTAATAAAGTTGACATTTGTGACATCTTCTACTGATTGAAACTTATGTAAATTCAATTAATTTGTAGGTATAGCAAATATGCATTTGATCACCATGTTACTTATTTGAACAATTTACAAGAACAATTTAATTAATATAACATTATTTTTATCAGAGTCCAATACATCTGTAAAAGAGCTTTGTTAGGGTGTTTAATTCTAATAACACAATTACTACTTACTAGTATCACATTCAAAAATATGTTGAAATAGATTTCAGAGTTTAGGTAGACATGATACATTTTATTTTGAAGTGGCAAACTGCCGTTTGCATGGAAAATGCCTGTCCAGTTCTAACAAAAAAAATATCGAAATCAGTGGTAGAGAGTACATAAAACTAGCTTTGGGTTGCTCGCTAGCTCATTACTTAGCTAAATTAGTAACATTATTGAAAATTGGGCTTACAAACAGACAATTTTGATTTTTGACAACAGCAAAAATTTACAGGAAAAATAAAATATTATACACCCACACTTGCGATTACCAATTTGATGCAACTTTGTAAGGTGGTACGTTTATGAGATAATCAAAACGATGTCGACAATCTATTCAGTTTTATTTTCTATAAAATCGCTCGCATTAACAAATAGACAAAACCATTGTTTCATTCACCATGGCCCAAATCAATAGGTAAAATTTCGTCAACAATAAACCTTTAAAAACTATGGTTTAATCTGTCACGTGACACAGATTACCATAATAGGTAGAGTTAAAAATAAAATACAAGATAAGAGTGCAGGATCCAAGGATAGGAACATGGGTGTCACAGGAAGGTTAAACCTATTAACGAAGCGAGTCACGAAACAGCGGCGCTCTCGGAAGAGTTTTATAGTTAAGTATGTGTCGCATCATTTTAACCAACTGCCGAATAAAAGAGGAGGTTACCATTTTATTGTTTGTCTAATTTAAATATTTGTTACAACATGGGACTACAATGTCCTTGCCTTGGCTAAAAATCTTCTCAAATTATTTTATTCCTAAATTCGACTTCATCAAAATCAAAATCAATTGATGGTCTTTACGGCCAGCGGTTTATACTATGGGCTATATAAGTCAGTTAGTCACTCGGGACTTTGAATTTTATATATTATGTAAATGCAATAATTAGATATAATTTGTTTATAATATATTTCGATTGGTCGTTTCCCCAAACGATTAAAACGTCTCTGTCATTTCCATACAGAATGACAGGGATGGAGATATCGTTTCCGACCCGATTCCGAATCCGACAATTTGTGAATAGCCTTACTGAAGAACGCCATGCGCTGTGAAACTAGCACGCTATCCACTAGTATAAGTCCTTCCGCACACTACTACTCGAATGCAACAGTTTGTTGTTCGCAGTCGCGTCTGCGTCTGCATTACGTGCATTTTATAATTTCGACTCATGTTCGCCATGTGCGAACATCAACGAAATATGATATGACGCGTAGGATACGAGTATGTTTATCATATTGGGAGTAGGCCCGTGTACGCAAGGCCTTAAGCTCTGATCTTACAGCCATGCGCTTTAAAGTATTACTAGTCGAACAGATTTGTCCGGAGTGAACCTTCAAAATTGTTAGTTGTGATTTCACTGCAAATATTCAATGTGCTAGGCCATTCCGGCGAACATGCGTATATACGATCGGTGTTTGAAGGCTTGCTGCATGTTCGGAGCGAACAATTCGTTCATCTAGCACGCTTTCCACTGATTTAAAAATCGCTGTTCTAACAGGCACGCTCGGAAATGCGGGCGAGCGTGCGCTGTAGATAATAAAGGTGATTTAAAAAAAAAACGGACAAAAGCGAGTCAGACTCTCCCACCGAGGATTCCATATAAAATAGTAGATAAAAGGGGGAAATTATATATATTTTTATATTTTCCTTCATAAATCGAAAAATATACATCGTAAAAATATTTAATAACCTGTTTTAGCTTGTGCCAATTAAGCTCTTTTATATAATAACCCATATGATACGGTTAAATCACTTTAAAATTTGGACCCTCCTTCCTTGCCTAAAGACCCTATTTTATGTGATTAAATTAAAAATGTACAGTTTTCGGAATTTTTCCTTTTTTATGTGTAAATATGTTTTTTGCGACGTAAACGGCTGTAACTTTATTACGATAACTGAGAAGTTTGATTTTTTGACAGCTGCAAGGGATACAGATCTGCGTATATATATATATGGTTTTGATTTCAACTCGATACGTTGACCCCACACCTCCACACGTTCCCGGGATAGAAGGTCTTGACTTGACAGACGGACAACAAAGTGATCCTATAAGGTTTTCGTTTTTTCCTTTTGAGGTACGGAACCCTAAAAATTAAATTTACTTCAAAATAATTCAATCAACTTAAAAGAGCAAATGTTCGCAAACATTTTACACAACATTGTATAACCCAAACTACGTCGTTTGTTTGTATGTAGGTACCGGGCATATGTGATTGTCCTCACGAAGCCATCATACGTAGTGTTACATGGAAAACAATAGTTGTACAAATTATTACGAATTCATGACTCAACAATCCCATAGACAGTTGTAGCAGTACATACGTCGCTTATTGCTTAGGGGCCATTCATTTATTACGTAAGACTATTTTTGCCAGTTTTTGACCCCCCCACCCTATATAAGAAAAAATAAGAGTAGAGGCCGACCCCCCTGTGTAATATTTATTACGTTAGAATCTAAAGGAAAAATGAATACACGTTTGGTTTATTGTAATGTTTATTTTTCAAACTAACAATTTTTATTTATATATATAGGTATATTTATTTGTACTTTTATATACATCCGAGCGCACTTCGGCACTCGCGCAGTTGCCCGCGCTTTTTCAGAGTATAATTTTAACTTTAATTTTAATTTTTGTGATCTTACGTAAGAACTAACAAGACTCCCTCCCACCCCCTTCTAAGAAAAAATAAGACATGGTTGACCCCCCCTAAATCGTCTTATACGTAATAAATGAATAGCCCCTTATAAGGATATAATCAGTATACGTCGTAAATAAATATGTGTATGTGTAAATTAAATACTTCTGTTGGACCTATAAACTACTTTTTACCCGAATGTGTAAGGAGGGTTATGTTATTTGAGTATTTTTATGTATGTATGTTTCTATCATACAAGTCGCTGGATGCAGGCCGCTTCCAACTGGTCTTTCTGGAAATCCATGGGGAAGACCTATGTCCAGCCGTGGACTTCTTGTGGCTGCGATGATGATGATGATGATGTTTCTATATGAGTGCCTACAGCGTTTCGACCGATTTTCGTAACCTCCGACGAACTTTTTCGTTACAAACAAGTACTAGAATAATTTCTAGTAAAATCACTAGTTTGTTTGTAATTGTTGATGAGATTGACGTGACGTTGTGTTGACAAGTGATTTTACTAGAATAATTTCTAGTAAAATCACTTGTTTGTTTGTGATTGTTGATGAGATTGACGTGACGTTGTGTTGACAAGTGATTTTACTAGAATAATTTCTAGTAAAATCACTTGTTTATTATGAAATAGTTCGTTAAAGGTTACGAAATTTTATTTTTTATTTTTGGAAGATTTGTATTATTATTATTACAAAAAAATAAAGCCTATGACACTCCGGAAGTTAAGATGAGATTCATCTTGCACATCAAAATCGATCAAGCCGTGTAGGCTGTCATATAGAAACAAACATACATGCCCACATATTACATACATACACTCGAAAAACATAACCCTCCATTTTATGCAGTCGGGTAAAAAGCATCCTACGGTGTTAATTACGCTTCGGACTCGTATGTAACTATAGGTTCGTTTCGTTTCGTAACTAGTTTCGAAGTAAATATAATAATTCTTGGTACGATATTTAATATGTACCTATGTTGCCCTTATTTTAGTTATTACCATAAACAATATATTAATGTTAATATTACAGGAAAATGTAAAATAACTGCACAGAGCTTTTATACGTGAATCGATTGTTTATTAATTGCTTTATATACATAATAATAATTTATTATTCATATCTAAGGAATTAAGTAGACATTCTGGGCCTTACCGAAAAACGTTACTTAACTTTAACCATCGTCTTAAATTGTCTGTCTTCTTTCCGCAAGTGTTATTACGTCTCAGCGAGAAGTTGACAAAATATATTAAGCAATGCTTAAAGTTAAGTAACGTTTTCCGGTAAGGTCTTTTGATCTTATCACTTTCTCGAACCCTAAACTGCTCGTGGCCCGACACGCTCTTAGCCAATTATTTAATACTAGCTGTGACTCGCGGTTTTACCCGCGTAGTGATGAAAATCGGTGATGATGATAAAATACATATAGCCTATGTCCTTCTCCTATATTATAGAGAATTGACGATTCGTATTCGTAAATTGTCTGTTTCTCTATAATAAGATAAGATCTCTGTATTCTGAAACCTAATCTTGGAATTTTCAAGGCTAGACTGAATAGATAGTTTCTAGATCGACGAGTTCCATATTTGGCCACAGCGTCGCTTAAAATAAATAAAAAGTTACCCTATTTTTGCTCTTTCATATACCCCACATGATACAGTTAAAGCACTTTAAAATTTGGACCCTCCTTCCTTGCATAAATACCCTAATTTTGTGATTAAATCAATAATGTACAGTTTTCGGATTTTTTTCCTTTCCTATGACAATGCTTCTTGCCAAATTTCACAGTTATAGGTCAACGGGAAGTACCCCATTTTTGATTCCCTTGCGAGTATTGAATTATGCGTTTTTTGCGACATATTCGGCTGTAAGTTTTTTTTATGAAAACTGAGAAGTTTGATTTTTCTCTCTGCAGCAAGAGACTATGGATCTGCGTATATGGTTTTACCTTCACGCGTTCCCGACATACAGGTCGTGTATGGCGTTCTATTGTATTAATTTTCCAACTGTGTTATGTTACCCATATGCGCAATAAAATAATTTGAATTTAGGTCTTGACAGACGGACAATAAAGTGATCCTATAAATAAGGGTTCCGTTTTTTCCTTTTAAAGTACGGACCCTAAAAAAATGTGATAAGCGAGAGAGATAGCTACGCATCGAGCCTAAACCTTAATAAAACGTTTTTGCCGTGCTGTCGCGGTATATAGACGAAACAGTTCCGTTGCGGAACTCCCAAGAATCAGTTGTAATTGGTCTTTATGTATCTAAGTTTATTTATAGTCCACAGTTGAGTGGAAGTAGCATATTTACTGATAACGACTTCCATTGACAATATTTCTGTCAAACTTTGCGATAACGTCTTATCTTACAAGTCGTTTGCATATTAGTATTTGCTACTATGCTTTATGTACTGATGTTTGTGTTCCGCTGGTTTTACCTGCGTATATAGGAGCACACGTAGGGAGGGACGTAGAAGGGAGGGTCGATGGGGTCGAAAATTTCTCGAGTGGAGAACGTATCGTAGGGAGACCTCGTACAAGTGGCAGGAAGACTCTGGATGCAGGCCGCTTCTAACCGATCAGTTATAATTATCTGCAATGATGCTTGGCTTCTAAGAACATCTGTAATGTTGTCGGTTATGTAATTTTGTTTCGTTTTTCCACAGTTCCGTCCGCCCCGCAGAACCTATCAGCAGACTTCATAACCCACGACGAAGTCCATCTCTCCTGGGCTCCCCCGCTGACATCCCTCATCATCGTCGTCCCCAACACACCTGACCAAAGCCACGACGACCTGAAGGGGACCGCTCAGGCCGATGACGGTAACGCCGTCAGCAACCTTGCCGCAGAATACATGCAAGATACTTCTTTTTATGAAAACGATGGTCTGAAACACAATAACGAATTCTCATCTTCAAATATCCTATGGGGCTTGCGCACGAGTAGGAGTAAAAGGGACACACGATCGCAAAGGCATAGGAAGAGGCGGCAAGATGTGACAGAGACGACAGACGTGCGGAAAAACGAATATAAGGAAAGGATTCAGAAGAGGCAAAACAAAGATGAAATTGCCTACGTGTTGTTCTATGAGGAAGGGAAGCCTAAATACGGTTCTGAATTTGATGGTGTTCAAAGGCCTGACGATGTCTATCAGAAAAGTACGTTTGCCACTGATTTGGGAATTGATACTAACGATGTCAGGAATCTGACTCTGCATAACACCTCGGGGAAGGTTACGAAGGTCGTCGGCTTCTGGTTGAAAAATCTAAGTAAGTATCTTATTTATTTTGCTCTAGTTGTCTCTGCATAAACTGGCAACATTTCCTTTCTTCTGTCCGGATGTTTGTACTCTCTATTGGTACCCGTGTACAGGTTGTATTTTCTAAGGTAAATATTATCTTCATTAGGCTTGACAAGCGAGCGCCACGTCGAAAATTCCTGGAGGAGCTACTGGTCTATGAAAGAGTTGATGAAGGGTGACCTGCCGATATCACTGAAGCGTAAACTCATCGACATGTGTATCTTGCCCGTCCTAACCTACGGTGCGCAGACCTGGTCCCTGACTGATTCACAAAAGTACAGACTTGGGGTTTGCCAAAGAGCAATGGAACGCAGCATACTGGGCATTAAGATGACAGACAGAGTCCGCAACACAATGCTGCGTTCCATTACAGGTATAGTTGATGTCGGTAAAAAAGCAGCCAAATTAAAATGGGATTGGGCGGGGCATATGGCTCGCATGCATCCAGAAAGATGGGCTCAGATCGTCACGCAGTGGACGCCAGATGAACGACGCTGTCCAGGTAGACCTAAGAAACGCTGGCGTGACGATCTTGGCAAATTCCAAAAAGATTGGCAGCAGATGGCGCAGGACCGTGACTTGTGGAGGGAAATGGGAGAGACCTTTGCCCAGCAGTGAGACAGCATAGGTTAATAATATAAAAAAAAAAGCTTGACAAAAAAATCAATAAAATTGTAAAGTCTATATAGATTTTACAATTTTACAGTTTTTTTGTCGTCAAGGATTGTTGATTAAAGGTTATAGGGGGGTTCCTCCCAAAAATGGGGATGTTTTCTGTGGCGTCATGACCCATTTTGATATTTGCTAGAAATGTTTGGTACTCAATTCTAAACAAAAATTTTAAATATGAACAAAATCGGCCAATGTGTTGTCGAGAAAAGGTTGTGAAAATACGTTTAAAACGAGCAGAAGTTTGTTTCGAGGTGTCGGACAAAAAAAAAACGATTTAATAATATTAGTCAGATACATACGATACATTTTTAAATAAAAACTACGGGTCACTCACGTCTGTTTTAAGCCGAAATATCCGACTATAGTTTCAACCGCATCGGCTGTCTTTTTCAAAGGAGCAGCGCACACGTCACTCTCGGTCGGTAAAGCGCCTTGCACCTTGCCTTGCCTCGCGCCTTGCGGTGCAATGCGCGTTACCGACGAAGAGTGACGTGTGCGCTGCTCCTTTGAAAAAGACCGCCGATGCGGTTGAAACTATAGTCGGATATTTCGGCTTAAAACAGACGTGAGTGACCCGTAGTTTTTATTTAAAAATGTGTGAAAACCACGTTAGTTTCCATAGTAAAATATACGATACATAGTAAATTCTGAACAAGAGTTTTGAATATTCGCAGTAGACCTCGCGAATGCAAGTGCAACGAGAATTGTTGCAAAAAGTTTGTTCTCACGATGTCTAGTGTTCGTAGAACTACAATTAGTTAGGCCAGTTGAGGAAGCTACAGTAGGCTTTTGGGAGTCCTAAACCTAAATCACACACCTGTTTTCTAAGTTACGCCCGTATTGGAGTAATTGGAGATGGAGTTAAGTGCTCTATATAAGAATAAGAAAGGTGAAATTTATTTAACCATCCTTTCATGAATTAGAAAATATACTGTTTATACAAAATAGTTTCGATATTTCGCATTTGCCAGACGTCGCTCGATGTCATTTTTTTTATACAGAAAAAATGTCGCCTAGTTATGATCCTATTTCCAATCAAAATACAAACGCCATTGATGCTCACAATAAACTCTTTCAGCGCGTATCAATAGCGAATATTATTCCGATACTCTACTATGTTGTTTCACTAGACCAGTGGTTCTTAAACCGTGCGGTTGGCGGCTCACTGCTGGTCCCCGAGTACATTCGTAGGTATAAATAAAGCTTAAGTTTTTAACGGATGCTTAAGTAAAAATAGCTTAAAATTCCCTATTTACTGCGCTTGCGCATTAGTGATCTGAGGTTTATTTTTTTACTAACATAATATTTTCTTTTAACTAAAATAAGTAATGTTACATTATATCTATTTTGGTGTTCTGTTTTTCAGTACTTTTTTAACATCGTTATATTTTAATTCACACACTTTAGAACTTCTTTATGTACTAAAAAAATATTTAATTTATCTTCATGCATCGTTGCATGTTACTGACATGATCACTATTTATGCTAACGTCTAGCATAAAATATTATAATCCATTGATAGTTGAACAGAGTTGGTGGTCCATTCCAAGTAATACTTTTTTCATGGTCTCAATACAAAAAGGTTGAGAACCACTGCTTTAGATAATGACGTAATTAGCATGTTTTCACATCCCGTTATTGGTTAGATTGGATACGGATATTATTATACGGAGTTGGTATTACCAATTTCCATGCTGGACTGGGTGGAAACGAAAACCACAGAATGTCCTAGATGGTCTTCATAAGATAGGTAGTTTTTTTTAATGTAATTTAAAAAAGTTGTAATTTACAAAAAATATTGTCTTAAAAAGTAGTCTTAAAAGTAAGTAAAGTCTTAAAAAATAAAATTCTTTATTGTACACCAAATGTATCATTATTGTAAACAAATACAAAAATTACAAAACGTATAACACGTAGAGCTGATGGCCGATGGGTCCGAAAAGTTCTCCAGTGGAGACCACGCACCGGCAAGCGCAGCGTAGGAAGTCCAGCCACGAGATGGACAGACGAAATGCCGAAAGTGGCGTACAAATGAGGCAAAAACGCGATGACGCAAAAAGTCTGTTCAACTAATTGTAGAACTGAGGGCGCTGCTGTCATTATTTCATTATTTTGTTCAGTCAAGGCCACAATTCTGTGGTCGCACCGCAGTGGGACCACAGAATGTCCCACACACAGAATGTCACAGAATGTGTGTGTGAATGGGTGTGGTTCTGTGGTACCGTAGTAGTATATTGTTCGAGACGTTAGTTCTCGTGTTTTGCCACGACAGTTCTATATTTTTAAACTATCTATATTTTTCAGAGCCATTCACACCGTACAAGATCTGGGTGCAGGCGTTCTACAACTTCTCGAACGGCTACTTCAACTCGTGGGATGTGACGTCACGGCTCGGGAACAAATCCGACCCGCTCTACGTCCTCACTGACGTCTTACCGCCATCCGCTCCGAAGGTGCTCAACCTCACCTGCGACCGACCTAAACGTGAGTACTGAACATGACGTAGCAAGTCGTTGGTGATATCATTAACAAGTATAAGTTTAGAAAACTCAAAAACCCCCGACAAAAAAACGGCTGAACCGATTTTGATGAAAATAGCTAAGAACACTTCCGACTAATTCACCTTTCATATATATTCATAATAACTACAGGAAAGTTTAGGAAACTTAAAAATCTTGATGAAAAATAGCTAAAGAACATTTGATTTATAATTAAACAGAAATTTCTATGCTCAAGATATAAGCTAGTATTGTCAGCTTGTTTTCCATACCGTGAGTCGTCCACGTCAAAGCGGCGGGTGGCGGCGTCGTCGCTGGGTCATCGAAGTAGTCGCGCCGATACGGTCTATGCGAACAATGCGTGACCGCAGAATTTTCCATAAATAAAAAGAAAAATTCCATCTGCAAAACTGTTTGTTCTTATTTTCGCTCATGATAGCAAAGGTCGGTAAGATCGACATTTGCTACATTCCATTGACTTTGGTTTTATTTAATTGTATGTATGCTAAAAATATACTCTAACCAAAATACATACTCTAATATGTATCTGTATGCATATACAGGTGAAGCCAATAAAAGCGTGTTAGTAAAAAAGAATGGGAGTCATGACATCTTGCTCATTCGGACTGGGCCTGTCTTTTTTCCGCCTGTTTTGTTTTGTTGAAATTAGGAACTTTGACCAACATTGGCAATCCCACTATAATCTAAATACGGTGAAAAAACAAAATCAGTGTTGTTGACAATCGGCTTTTATTGATGCCTGAATATGTCATAGTGATGTAATGTGGCCCCCGCTGATGGAGCCCCCAGGATATGAGTGACCCATATCATGGCAAATTAGGGTTTTTTTTTAAAATAAATATTGGAAGCCATTTTCAAACACCATCTAGCCCCAAACTAAGCAAAGCTTGTACTATAGAAACGAGATGGCTGATAGAATACATACATACTTTTGTCAATACATACATATGATATATATAAACACCAAGACACAGAATAAATATATATGCTTTACAGAAATGTTTGCCCTGGGTGGGGATCGAATACACGATCTATAGTTCAGAAGATAGGCATACTACCATTGGACCATAAAGCCTGTCAAGAGGATTGAAATTATATTCATATTCAATTATTTCGTAATTCACACTTACACGTCAAAACTTATACCAGACCACACTAGGTACTGGTACTAGAGTACCCACATTGGGAGTAATTATTATAATATTAATATGACATATTGTCAGAATGTAGTCAATGATATAAATACTAAAACTAAAAATATAATGTCAATGTCAATATGAAAACAGTTAGTACTCGTCTAATAGTATAATTTCTATTATGTCATGTTATTATGTATTCTCTGTTCCCAGGCACGCTGTACCTCCAGTGGCGTCAACCTCAGTTCAGCAACTCGCTGGACCAGTACGTGGTGACCCTCAGGAAGATACCGGAGCAGCAGCCGCGGACGCGGCTCACGCTGCCTACCAGCAAGAACGATATCGAGACTACTATAAGTGTGGTGAGTGGGATTGGGGACTTTAGTGACAATGGAAAGTCGGTTTCAGCATGCAACATCACCAGTTTTCAAATGAACTGTCTGTCGTAGAGACAGACTCAATGGACGGCAAAGAAGTTTTGCGAAAACAAATTAAACTATACTAACATAATAAATTTTTGTGGAATCTAAAACATACAGATTATTAGAATAAAAACAAATAAATGCGGTAACCGTGCAAATACTGCAGCAAGTTAAATTAAAGCTTGTAATTAAGTATAAGTCTAGAGTAGACACTTGTCCAGGAAAATTCATATTTGTTATTTCATACAAATGAATCATCTGTGAATCCTGTTCTATTATGTTTTCTCAGTAATCCTTAAGTTTTTGCTTTACGTCAAGTTATTTAGCAAATGTCGTCTTATAGACTTGGACCTGCCTGTGTAACCATAATATTTTAAGGTAAATAATTTTTAATTAAATTCCCAAATAAGTTATATAGTTTGTTTCCACTGTCTATATTGTTTTCAATTGCTTTTTTAACCTTCAACGCAATCGATGGGGTGTTATAAGTTTGACGTGTTTTTGTGTGTGTCTGGCTGTGGCATTGTAGTTTTGATTTTGTTTTTTTTTTTTGTTTGAAAGGCGAATTAGTCGGTAGTGTTCTTAGCTATGTTTCCGTTCAGCCGTTTTTTTTTATCGGGGGGCTTTGAGTTTTTGAAACTTATACTTATTTCTTGTAATTTTTAAAATTGCCACTCTGGATACGTAATGCAGTAAAAATGTAAACGAAAAATTTGAAAGCTTGACTAGAAGTGTTTGGAGAGCGACCTTATCTTATTATCTTTGAAAATATGATATTTTGAGATTAAATCAGATTTTTCATTAAAAAAATAAAGTTTCTGTGGAAAAAATTATGAAAAATGTTTAAAAATGTTGTTTTTTTTGTATGGTCAGGAGGTCGAGCTTTGGAACGTGACCCAATACGAAGTGAAGATCTACGCGGTGACGCAGTCCGTGTCTCGAGAGGGGCTGCTCATCAACGGCACCGAGTCCAGCCCAGAGGTATTAAAAACACTCCTCTTATAATTGTTGTATATTTCTAACAGACCCCCAAACTTGTACTTTACCGTGAAAGTAATAAGTATTATTTTTCATATACGCATGATTTTTTATCGTTTCCAAATTGACATAGTAGATCCTCTTGGTATCTTAACTCTATGGCTATATTAAATGTTGTCTGCAACTTCTTATACATAGAAGTCTTGCTTCCATTAAGTATCTGTCCCGTTACCCTTATGGGACTGTCTTAGAATATTTCAACCCCTCATTTGACTAGTTTAGATACCTTAATTCATCACTGTCGCAAAAATGTCAATCGTTTGAATCAACTGAAATTCGGCTTTTTCTTCAAAATCCTGACAAATTTCAGCTTCATAGCAAAACACATGTTAAATTTTAGTTTCTTAACTTGAGTACTTTTAGAGATTTTATGAGTAGTGATTATCTTGATTTTATATAATTTTATTTATATAGAAGATTATAGATTGTGGTGTTGATTTGTTCATCAGGTGGTGTCCAGCGAGTGGTGCAGCGTCCACTCTGAGGCGATGTCTCCAGGCGTGGGCGCGCGCGGCGTTCTCACCACGCCCGCGCTGGTCGTTGTGTGCACGGTCGCGCTCGTCGCCGCGTTTATAGTGGCTGTCATATACTGGAGGTAACTAGAGGGCATCAGGGACAATTTACATGATTATTTGCATATCTATCACAGATAAAAATGTATTTTCTAATACTTTTCCGTGGGTCTGACAGTTTTATTATTAGTACACACCGTTATTAAAAATACATGCTGTATTTTTTTATTAATCGATATCAAAGAGGTGGAGGTTTTCAAATCGACAAAGTTTTTTTTTTAATACGTGGTAGAGGTTCTCAATTCGACTATATTGTTTTTTTACGCGATTTCTTCGCCAATTATGAATTGATTTTAATGATTCTTTTTTGTTTGATATAAACTTTACCAAAAACGGTTCAGTACTTTGTTTTTCAAAACAAAATAACTGGATAAAATATGCCATCCAAGTAAATGGAATTGTGTATTTCAAAGCCTACCTACGCGCTTTAAAAGAAATAATTATTTAGGATATTTGGTGCAGTATTTGATGGAAGGAAACAATACAATTATTACCACCTTAATTCATTACTAATAATTTTGGTCCTTGCGTCATAGTTTTAACGCGGCTTACCTTTAGCGTTAATTATTTTATGTTCGATCAATCATACCATATACAGCTATATTGGACCACTGCATACTTGAGACCCCGTATCTCAAATTGTGATATTTTGTTTTTAGATGCAGATCTCGCGTCAGTAAATGCATCAGCGCAGCGTATAACTACTTGGAAGAAGGCGGCGAGACGGCACGAGCACCGCTCAATAAAAAACCTGGTGAGAACTCAACATTTATTTATTTTTTAAATCTGTAAATATTTCTTTTATTTTATGCCATAAGTGATAAATAAATAAGGCTTGCCTGTTGACATTAGATTTATATTATACAGCCAGTAACAACATAGCACTTGAAGCCAAACGGCAAGGCATTTTTTTTCTGGAATCATAGAGCTGCCCCTAGAGATTAAAAAAATGTAGCCCACTGCAAAGCAACCAAAGTCCTAAGGCCGTGTAATTGTACCTGTACCTACAATTCATATTGTTCTCATCCTCCATAATATTAACTTATGGGGCATGGGCTGGCGACGCCCTTGATAGCTACTAGTCTATTCTACTTGGCGTTCACGAAATTAGAATGGCACTTGTGTAACATTCCCGGTGTGAATTCTATGGTATTCTAGTGGTGAGCAGCTCCCCGGTGCACGGCAGCGCGGGCGAGCCCGAGGCGTGCGGCGCGGGAGGGGCGCGCGCCCGTCCCCCGCGCATGTCGGCGCCGCAGCACCCCGCTGTGCCGCGCGGTGCCTTCCCCACACATGTGCAGGCGCTGCACCAGGACACTGACATCGGATTCAGGTACACTTTATTTTTTATTTATTGGGCTTTCGTACTAAGGGTACGGGAGGCTATGGTGTATGTCTGTCTATCTACCCTACACTTAAACGGCTGTATCTTTTAAACGGTAATAGATAAAATATTGGTGGACATTTCATACAACAATATCTAGACCAAACTAAGCAAAGATACATAGATAAACTCTTTATTTGCTTACGCCTTAACTAAATCACAAATTACATAGCGAAAAGGGCTTACATGCTAGTGAAACAACAGGCGGTCTTATCGCTAATAGCGATCTCTTCCAGGCAACGTGTAACAGACAACCAATAAAATAAATAAAAGCAAAGCTTGTACTATATACACTATATGGCTGATGAAATACATATGTATATACTTTTTTTTGTAAATACACCCTTACAATACATAGAAACACTTATTCACAGAAACATTCATACTCATCACACAAATGTTTGTCCTGGGTGGGGATCGAACCCACGATCTACAGCTTAGCGAGCAGACTACTACCAACTGAACTTCGAGGCCAATCATATAGCAAGGTTGTAGGGTTTACTTTGATGTAAATCAACAAACAATAAAAACGGATCAAGTGTGAGTTTAAAAATTATTAGAGAAGAACAATGAACATATAAGACATTAATAGTAATACAGAACGGACACTCTCCATCTCTCACCAATCTCGGGTCCTTCACCCGCTCTCCGCGCTCACCCTGTCGTTTGCCGGACTTTGGCTGTATGGTGCATTCATTTGTCAGTCGAGATAAGCGTTGCGGGCTTTACACGCTTATATCTCAATTGAAAACACGGGCGTGCATCAACCAGACCACGACCATAATTTCATACATGTGTGTGTGTGTGTGAGTGTGTTATATTTCACGTCATGTCCAATACATCCCAGTACTTCCCAAAGATGTTTTGCTTGATGTTAAATAAACTAGATACCTTATAATTTTTGATATACCTGTTTGTCTACTGCAGGCATAGGCACAGTGCTTTAAGGATAGCCCAGCTCAGCCCAGCATTAGCTCTCTTAGCTTTTTCCTACTCCTAGCCCTTTATATTGAGGCCATGTATGAATACGGAAAATAATAACAAGCTAGAATAATTTGTGTTTATGATTTCCTCATGTTGCAAATATATGTGATTAATTTATAGCACAATTTATTTATGGCGAAAATATAGAGAATGGATTATTGAGCATGAAAGTAACGCCAGTGACGTATGGAGTGGCTATGATGATGTGATAGAAAAAGGGAAACGCCGTGAGTCTAAGAGGGCCCTAAACGTGATGGTTAGCGATAGAATGAAGAGGAGCAACTTATGGCGGTGTGAATGAACTATGTATGTGAATATTATCAGCATATTATCATTATATTCTGTACGTTTTGTAAGTTTCCGGCAACCTAGTCGGGAGACCGTCTAACTTGCGATCCGCAGGTCCTGAGTTCGAATCCCGCGGCACGCACCTCTGTCTTTTCAAAGGTATGTGCGTATTGTTGATTGCCGCCAACTTCAAACGGTGAAGGAAAACATCGTGAGGAAACCTACATATTTGAGAGTTCTCAATGATCTTGAAGATGTGTGAAGTCTGCCAACCCGCACTTGGCCAGCGTGGTAGACTATGACCTTACCCTTCTCACAATGAGAAGATGGCCCGCGCCCAGCAGTGGAACAGTTTGTACAAACAGGGTTGATAAAAAAAATATCTGTACGGCGGAGTTGGAATGGTGAAATGGAACATGTTGTATGGATAGCACTCAGTGCGTTATGGACGAGACGATGTTAAATGTGTCAATAGGTATAATTTTGGTGGTTACACACGGTCGGCACATACATAAATATAACTTCCAAGTTGTAACGTACTAATACGTGATAGGGAATAAGTATGATTTCTTTTTATTTGGCCATATAAAAGCTAATCACAAATAGATACATTCTACAAAACTAAATTACGAGTAAAATACCTTCAATAATAAGAAAGTTACAAGAATTTTAATTTCATGTTAGACAGAGAGCACACGATAGCGAATGATGACGTCATGGTTCAAGTTCGATGTACAAATTCAATACAAACTATTGTTACGCGAGAGTGGGACAGAGCAACTCTCCCCTAAAACTGTAATGTTTATATCTCGGAAGTTTATTGACCGATTGAAACATTGTTTTAGTATGTCTATTACATTTTAGTATGCTATTAACTAAAACTATTACTTCTATGAAATAAAATGTATGCATATTCCCTATTTCCAAGTTATGCCGTACAGTACTTACCAATTTTTTTTTTTTTTTTTTTATTAACCTATACTGTCCCACTCCTGGGCAAAGGTGTCCCCCATTTCCTTCCATAAATCGCGGTCCATCGCTGCCTCCTGCCAATCTTCCCGAAATGCATCAAGATCGTCACGCCAGCGTTTTTTTAGGCCTGACTTACCAATATTCAATAAAAATGTTTTCTTTAAACAGTAAAGAGTACGAGATAGTGGTAGCGAAATCAGCTGCGTTGGGCCACACCAGTCATCACAGCCATCGTCCTGAGAACAGGCTCAAGAACCGATACCTTAACATCACTGCATGTAAGTATAGAACATTTACATTGTTTGTTTTTGTTTTGAGTAAGATTTCCTCATGATGCTCAGGGGCCGTACCACAAGCGTTCAAGCAGTCTTATTTCAATAATACTTTGTCTTTTATCTCATTCTTTCTACAGTTGTGAGAGCAAGACAAAGGTTAAAGTAATATTGACATAAGATTACTCTTAAGATTGTGGTAACCCCCCAGTTCTATATTTGCATTTTGGTACGCAATAAACTGCCAAATCTAAGTAGTGCTATATTTTATTAGTAATAAAGTATATTTCTTAATGCAATCACTATCTGTCTAGTTCGATCTCGCTAGTAAATCTTACGAGTATTACTAATATCAAATTTAATTGACTGCATGGGGGTAGCCTTGTGTCCGTTAACGCAAACGATTTCAAATTGAAATATTATCGTCTTCCACTGTTAAAATCAACAGTAGTATATTAAGTATATTATCAAGAGAACCACAACTTACTACAAACTTTGCGTTGCGAATAGCAACTGTATCTATTAATAAAGTTCACTTGCGTTTCACATTCCTACCTATCACGGGCTATTCCTAATACTACCCTCGAACTGTATTATATCTAAACGACTCTTACTCACAGCACAGTACAGCGGTGGGCAGGACACATAGCATGATTGATGGCTGATGAGGCTGAAAAGTTCTCAAGTGCTAACAACGCACCGGCTGATCACGGGATGGATGGCTTCATGCAGGAAGGAAGGCCACTTCCTATAGGTCTTTTTGGAAATCCATCAAGAAGTCCAGCAGTGGACTTCTTGCGGCTGAGATGATGATGGTAACTCACTCTCTAGTAATAAAGATACCTTCCCCAGATGACCACTCTCGAGTATGCGTGTCGGGGGGCGCGCGGTGCGGTGCGGCGGGGTGCGTGGGCGCAGGGCGGGGGCAGCCCTGCGACTACGTCAACGCAAACTTCATTGACGGCATGCTACCGACGCTGCAGACGCAACACATCGCCAGGATTAAACGGAAACTGGAAAGAAGGAATCGACCACACAGGTAAGGTTGGATGCTGCTACAAATTACAGATTCTGTCACGAATAAAATACCTTGTATGTGCAGAAGTAAATTTTTCTGGTCTCTTTGGTTCTGGAGTATTGTGGGAAGGGGGAGGTACGCACGAAGCGGCGTTGTATGGTTTTACTGCAACATTTTTCATTTTAGATTTTATCTTTCTAAATTTAGAGCCTAGTTTACAATGTTAGTTTTTTGAAATCAAGGATTTCTTGAACCTTGATTTCTAGTAGGGTTGTCACCACTGGATTATTCGGTTCTTAAGTTGACCGTCGAAATTCTTCTATGCACTGTACCAATTATTTGAAAGTGACAAATGAACGTAAGCGACTACGTCACCATCGTTATAATATGTTTAAACCCATTTCTATAGGCAACCTTCAGTGAAGCCCAGCAAACCGCCTCCGAATTTAGCTGAAGGAATAGAGTCTGCATTCCTCAATATAGAGTTCTCCGGCATCGTCGAGTCTGATGAGCAGGACGGCGATAGCGATAGCGAGCGCAGCGACACTGACAGCGAGCTGGATGACGTTTATGTCGATATTGGTGAGGATTTGTCAATTGATAATGTTAGTACTAGACGTAGATTTGATAATACGTCCGATCGTTCCTAGAACTACACCTATAACAAGAAATGTTCAGTAGTGGTAATTCAATCACTTTTCGATCGATATAATATCTGACCGCTGCATCCTGGATATATTTTGATGCCGGTTGCAGCAACTTTATGAGGTTTTGGTGTCTGTCCGTCTCCTATACAATATTTGTAAATGAAGTCCAAAATCAATCATCAATGCCAGAAGTACCTTGTTTGATGAAGCCATGGCATGCATGCAGTACTAACAAATATTGGAAATTAAATATTGAATTTCTAAGATCCTGTAGTCCGTGTAACACCTAGTGACACTATTTTTTTTTAAGCTTCAGTACTAAATTTGTAACTTCAGCAGTTGCAGTCATTTGGAACGAATTCGTAAAATCAGATGACTCTGATTATCAGTGTCATAGTTAAATTCAATGACATTTATAATTTGACTGTTCATAGATGGCGTCCAAACTAGAGTGAAGTTAGAGTGGTTAGTATGGCGTCGACGGTACATCGCCACCCAAGGCCCCACGCCGGCCACTTTAGACGCATTCTGGCGGATGATATGGCAACACAGGGTCCACACCATCGTCATGATCACCAACCTAGTCGAACGGGGGAGGGTGAGTATACTAAATATATTACATATATATATATATATATATATATTACATATATAAATATAATATACCTACCTTGAAATGTGAAAAATCTGAGATACTGAAACGGAAATAGTTTTATCGGCTAACAATAGTAAATTTGATCAATGCTCTATATCTTCTTTCAATTTCAACAAGAATTTGAGACATTGATGAAATTGTAGTAACGCTTTTCGGTAAGGCTGAGAAACGTTACAGTGTGTATCATTAATAAAGATTTATTACTATTTTCAGCGTAAATGCGACATGTATTGGCCAGCGGGCGGTCGAGGTAGCACGGCTACGCACGGCGGCGTGCACATAACGCTGCTGCACGAAGACGTGCGCGCCGCGTACACAGTGCGGCACATGCGCGTGCGCACTACGCAACACGACAACTCTGTGAGTACTGGACAGCAATAGCACGACTTCGGCTTATTCCCACTTCAATATGTAATGCAATGCTAACAATGCTATAATTTAGGTCATATGCATTTAACTATTTTTAGGTTGTTTTCGTACGTATATACTGAACAGCGAATTTGACGATATTTTAAAGTAGGTCTCGTTGCCAATACGTTTACATTATCGGCACATTATAGACATATGTATATGTATTTATAATCTTCTGACGAAAAAATGGGGTGTTTACATGTATGAGTTTGTATTTGTCTGTTTGTGGCATTTTAGCTTCCAAACTGATGAACAGATTTCAGTTTAGTTTTGAAAGAGGATTTAATTAAGTCTGTTCTCAGGTATTTTCAAGAAAATCCGTTCACACGTTTTTTTTCCTTTTTTCAGCCTATGTCAAGGTTTTTTAAAATGAAACAAATGTCGTTATTTTGTTGTTGTTTGTCCCCAGGCGAGTTCCCCAACAAGCTCGGAGGCTGCAGACAGTCCGCTCGGACGGCTGGTGGTCCAGTACCACTACACCATGTGGCCCGACCACGGGACCCCGAGACACCCGCTCGCTGTGTTGCCGTTCGTACACGCGGCGGCTGCGCACCCCGCAACCGTGCTCGTGCACTGCAGGTCACACACACACACACAGCATTAATTAAGGGAAAGAGCAGGGTGGCGCCGCTGTCTCGCTCGCACGCGGCACTATTTTTAGACATAAAATTATTGAAATTACTTTTGATAAATATTCTCTTTTTAGCTTCATAAGAACATTACTACAATCATATCAACAATAGCTGTTATTTTTTACTCGACTGCGTAAAAAGGAAGGTTACGTTTTTCGAGTGTATGTATGTATGTAAATGGGTATGTATGTATGTTTCTATATGACCGCCAACAGCCTAGACGGCTTGACCGATTTTGATGTGCAAGGTATCGTTAGATTTGTTTTCACTCCCTGAGTGTCATAGGCTATATTTTTTTGTAATAATAATTATAATACATTTCTCGCAAAAATAAAAAATTGCGTTTTTTCGTAACCTCCAACGAACTTTTTCGTAATAAACAAGTAATTTTACTAGAATTATTCTAAAGAATGCGCATTTATGTTATTTTACAGCGATTTTACGCATATTTTCTCACAAAAAAAAACGTACACAACAGTGTATCAAGCATAACGAAATCGTAAGTTAGACTGCAAAACTGCTTTTCTGCAGTTGGGTATTTTAAACAATCTCAATATTAAATAGTTTTTATCGTTCCACAGCGCCGGCGTGGGTCGAACCGGCACCTACATAGTTCTAGACGCACAACTCAACCAACTCAAACTAACCGGTACTCTGTCCCCACTCGGCTTCCTCTGCCGCGCACGCACACAAAGAAATCATCTCGTACAGACTGAAGAACAATACGTATTCGTACATGACGCGTTATTAGAACACGTCAGATCAGGCAACACCGAGGTAGAATTCCCTAAAGCAAGAGAATACCTGGTTAAATTACTCGAAGAAATTTCCGAAGACGAATTGGCCGTACTGGATCTCAATTCGAATAAACAAAAGAGCACCAACGACCTGACGAACGGTGTTGTGAATGGTGAAACGTCAAGTATAAAATCTAGTCAGAATAGCGAAAAGGAAATCGTTGAGAACGGATCTGAGATATCTATCAAAACTGACGATTTGAACAGTGAACAGAGTAAATCGTTGAAGGATTTGAATGATTCGAACAATTTCAATTCTAATACAAATTCGAATAATTTCAACTCCAATTCCAATTCGAATAATTCCAATTCGGGCAATTCGAATAATTCTACTACAAATTTGGAGGATCAGAAAGAGGTTATGGTGAATGGGGATGAATCAGAAGGGGTGTACGATTTAGCGCCGAGATCTACAGACACTTACAGTAGAAAGATGCAAGCGTACAACAATATGACTGATCAAGAAAAAGAAGAAATTAGAAGGTAAGCGATGCACTATTTTTAAAAGTGATTTGTCTGTATTTTCGTTAGTTTTCTATAAGAGTTGCTTTAAGCTTGTACTATGGAACTAGATGGCTGATAGAATACATATATACTTTTTTTTTTGTAAATATATACATATGATACATAGAAACACCCAGACACAGAACAAACATCCATGCTCATCACACAAATGTTTGCCCTGGGTGGGGATTGAACCCACGACCTTTCAGTTCAGCAGGTAGACGTAAACACACTACCAACTGAGCCACAAGGCCAGTCATATAAAGGAAAAATAAAATGGAAAAGATTGAAAGATTCTTAGTCAAATGGTCGATCTGAACGATAAAGAATGAGAGCTTTGGATTTTAAGTCCATATAAATGAATATTCTATACCGTTTTTATGAAGGTTTCATTTAGCGTCTGGCCATTACGTGACTGTAAATCCAATTTAATTTTGGAGAAAAATACGTCTTGATTGATAGCAAAGTTTTGACAGTTTTTTTTTGTATTTACAGAGCAAATCGAGTGGAAAACTACGCGTTACTAGAGCGAATGCGCACATTGGCCAACCGACATCACAGCTATCAAGGGCCGCCTCCTGTCAATTTACTCGAGAAACAATTCTTGGTATTGTATTTCTCTTTTATTTATATAATGAACTGTATTATAAAAGAAGAATCCCTATATTCTGTTTTTATAAGTATTCTCTTTAGTAGCATGTCAATAGAATTCAAATTCGCTTTTACATTTCTAGCTGATCACCCGTTCGTGTGTGGATGCGAGTGTATGCGCCCGTGCGCCCCACAATGCAGAGAAAAATCGACCTAACGGCATTCTGCCTTCTGATGCGGCGAGGGTTATGCTGGTGCCGAAACCCGGGGTTGAAGGTAAACTACTAACAAATGATTATCTACTATGTGGGTCACTGTTGCTTATTCCCAAAAATGCGAATTCTGAATTTTGCTCAATGACATTATAAATAACAGTACTAACTAACTAACTTCCGCGAGCATTACATTGTGCAGCCTTATTTTCACGTAGATGCTATAGGTTTCGTCAGGAATAAAAAGCTGTGGGTGTGAGGATTTTCACGTCACTCCCCTCCCCTCCGCCTTGCCTTCGCTAAACAGATCCGAAAATTTACTTCTACACATTTATGATCAAGCCAATATTTAATTCAACAATAATTATTTCGTGATACAAAGCTTTTCCTCGCCGGGAAAAACTTATTCTTCACCAACCAAACATTATTAACTCATAGTTGAATATAGATTTCTTTAGTGCGCCACCCTTTTCGGTCTAATGCCAGTTTCATCCACTGTCCACATCCTACTGCTTTGTCGATATTGTAATATCCGATTAACGATCTGGAGGTCTTGTCAGATGTTAGCTTTTCATTCAAATAAAATAAATTTATTAGTGGTAACATGAATGTACTTTATGCTACTTATTGATGCATGATTTATAAAAAAATAATTAAGTAAACAACGTGCGGGTGCGCGTGACATGCGACATAGATCTACGCGGTGCGTGCGGCACTGTTTTATCTTATTACAAATCGTTACTCGTATGCGCCTGCGCCTGCCGGATCATGCTTGAAGCTATCTGCTGCATGTAATCTTTGTTGCGCACTGTGCAGTACGTGACGTTTCTTGCCGAACCCAGCGGAAGACCAGCGCCGGTTGGAAACAACCGGCACCATGCTGAGCTGGACCTGGCTTGTAGCTAAAACTTAAGCCGCGTATCCACTAGGCAACATTTGGAGCGCAACACGTACCGCTCAACATGTTCGGCAACGTTGCACAATAACGCGCGACGTTGCCAGATGACGCGCGACGTTGCCAGATGGCGCGCAACATGACGCGCGGCTTGTTGTTTGTTTAGAGAGTATCGTTAGTTGAGCATCAATTGCTGTCGAGTGGAGTGGAGTGGAGTGGACTACTTTCAACATGTTGGGCAACATGTCGCGCGCCAAATGTTTCCTTGTGGATACGAGGCTTTAAAGTAAATTTATATATTAGGTATCTAATTATGTAAATATTGTATGAGAAGATTATGCCACAGAAAACTATATAATATTTTCCTTAGGCAGTGAATATGTGAACGCGTCATGGGTATGCGGCCGGCGACGGCAGCGCGAATACTGCGTCGCACAACAACCCTTGTCTGGTGCGCCGGCTGAGCTCTGGCGCACTCTGTGGGACCACACCGCGCAACTCGTACTGCTGTTGGATGACCCTGACGACGAGGTGACACATGCCGATAGATAGAGAAAAGGAAACTCTTTGCTTCGATAGTGTGTTATTTTGAAACAATGCTCTCAGCAAAAAGAAACAATGTGATATTGCGAATTACAGCGTTTTTTTTTATCAAACTAGCCGCGGGGCTCGCAGGGTTTCCCGCTGTTTTACATAAATTATATCAAAGGAGATATTATTTTTTCCGGATACAAAGTAGCCTATGTGTGAATCCAGGGTGTCAGCTACTACCATACCAAGTTCCATCAAAATCGGTTTAGCCGTTTAGAAGCAACAAACATAAAAACACTCACAAACTCGCCTTTATATTATTAGTGTGATAGTAAAAAAAGTATTTGTCGGATTTACCACGTTGTTGAAGCAAAGAGGCGATGTGTTAAGATTTTTCAGTCTCCGATTAAGACCACATCGTAATACTACTACATCTAATGCGCTGCTATACTGACGGACGCGCTGAAGGTGATAAGGCTGCAATGCGATTTATGGCGTTTTCGTAGGTCCTTGTTGTTTATGCCTATTGGCAAAATAATACTTCGAAATCATAACTTAATACAAATTATTATATAAAACATAGCTTTAAAATAAAACCTACGCAAATTGATTGTTTAAGGTATTGTTATGTGATTTAGACGAATCAGTATGCATCATATATTGATATGACTAAAGTACAACATTATAACACCAGATCCATTTTATTCCATATTTGTATTCAGTTGTGAAATCAAATTCTTTTCTTTCAGCGACAATATCTGAATATCAAAATTTCAATGTTTTTTTCGTTTCACAGGAATGTGAAATATTCTGGCCGACAGAGGAAGAAAAGGAGCTATTCGTGGCGAACTTCCGCGCGTCTTTCGTATCGAAGGAAACGTACGTCGCGCATCGAAAATCCGAGAGAAAAACACCGACCGAAACACCCGCGGAACCCGAAACAAACGGCTATAGAAGGCAAGAGAACAGCGACTGCGCCGATGACGAAAGATTAATACCGGAGAATTCACCAATAACAGACACCGAACCGGCGTACCGCTTCGATAGAACAGAACTGAGATTGGAACGCCTGAGCGCTGGTAATAGAGATCTAGCCGCGCGGAAATCAATCGCAAACGGCGATCTATTCTCATCTCTATCGGAGAAGAAAAACGGTCCAAAATCGCCGAGGAGTCCTTCGAAAATGTCGTTAAAGAATTTCAAATTGAGTTCGCCTACTAAATTCAAATTTCCCGAATGGGGTAACGGGAATCGAACCGCGGGTTCACCCCCCGACACCGCCCCACCCCCTCCTCCCTGCGCTCCCGCGTTGTCTGTAGAAGAGGAAGCGGAGTTGCGGAGACCTGTATATATGTTTGAGAAAGTGGAAAAAGCACCCGATTCTGTACCTTCCGACCGGGTGATAGAGGTCACTAATGTTAGTGTGCATTCGTTGCAAGATGATTACCAGCTCAGTGTGAAGTTTATTAAGTGCAGTCGGTGGCTTGACGGTGAGTGAGATATTTTTGTAAATGCTTGTCACATTCATGGTGCTGAAACTTGGAAGCTTACGGAGAAGTTATTGCACAAAATTGGGAGTTGCGCAGAGAGCCATGGATCCACAGGGATCTTACCGTGGAGGTTAGACAAGTGGCATTATATTTTTTAAAAGTAAGTAGAATAGAAGAGTAAATATGTATGGGATTGACATTAGTTAACGAAAAGTCAAGTGACGTCACGTTAGACTTATCATTTCGAAGCGTATGCGTTTGTAGAAATATAACCTTTTGCCATTTGTCTAACCCTGCATGTTCGGCATCAATTTGCAAAATCGAGTTCGCAACACTGAAATACGATGTCACACCAGAGTGGTAGACAATAACAGTTGATATTGTAATTAATCGCTGTCTGTAAATAAGATATTGACTTTTATTACTTTGTAATAAAGTTAAAATTGTGAGTATTTTTTGAAATCCAATTAATTTCGTCATTTTTAGGGTTCCGTACCTCAATAGGAAAAAACGGAACCCTTATAGGATCACTTTGTTGTCCGTCTGTCCGTCCGTCCGTCCGGGTGTCAAGACCTTTATCTCGCTAACCATATACGCAGATCCATAGTATCTTGCTGCAGAAAGAAAAATACAATTTCCCAGTTTTCGTAAAAAAAAGTTACAGCCGAATATGTCGTAAAAACGCACATTTCGACACTCACAAAGGAATCAAAACCTAAGGGGTACTTCCCGTTGACCTAGAACTCTGAAATTTGGCAAGAAGCATTGTGTTAGAGTAACACATATAGGAAAAAATCCGAAAACTGGACATTTTTTATTTAATCACAAAAAAATAGTGTCTCTATGCAAGGAATGAGGGCTGCCTCAAACGTTCGCTCGCTCGGATCCGAGTGGGAGGCGCAATACAATAGCCCCTATTCGGATCGGAGTGGTGAGCAAGGAATGTGTTAAATATTTTTCCGATGTATATTTTTCGGTTTATGAAGAAAAATATAAAAAAAATATATGATTTCCCCCTTTTATTTAGTTTGTACGGAACCCTCGGTGGGCGAGTCTGACTCGCACTTGTCCGGTTTTTTTGTAATGTAACACGATTATTATTATGATATTTGCTGAGGTTCAATCTTTATCTGGTAGTACTGTACTAATAAATCTAAGGTGTATTTTCTTTTCATACAGGTCACACAACGGATTACGTAGTAGGTAAACCAGACGACAATGAATATGTCAAAGCAGTGAGGCAGGCGACAACAGACGCGGAAAGAATAGAGGCGATAGACCGCCTCATAGCACCGTATAAAGACTCCTTCGGTCTCATCGAGTTCGTCGCCGGCTGTCAGATGGAGTACAAGAACGGACCTGTCGTTGTAGTTGACAAGTGAGTGTTGTTGCTCTTTACAAAATACCCATTATCAAAAAAAAAAACATTTTACACTCTGATGTCGTAAGTATGGCAATGGTTTTACGATCGCTTCGTACTTCGCTCGTTAATCGCATAGTGTGAACTGACTCTGCTGCGTTATGGCCTTGTATTGTTTTGTATTTCTAATCCGTTTGAGAGCTACGATGCCACAGACAGACACACAGATACACACGTCAAACTTATAACACCCGTCTTTTTGGGTCGACGGATAAAAATGTTAGGCATGTGTTCCAGAGGTAATCAATGTGGTTCATGCACTTTTTTAATATGCATATTTGTAGCGATTCATAATTTCAATTTCTATGAAAACAATATACATATTATAATAAGTACCTGGGCGACCGAGCTCCACTCGGATTTTTTATGACTCAAAATACGAGTAAACCCGGGTTCACTAAAAATGAAACCTAGCAAGATCGATTTATCGTCCCCTAAATCTACCTACAAACAAAATTTCATTAAAATTAGATTTAGATTATATATATACAAGAATTGCTCGTTTAAAGGTATTAGATAGATAACATGCCATTGTGATGTAGTAATACTCTCTACCTCTCTCTCACGTACAACTTACATAATATATTTATTTTAAAACAGCCAAATAGAAAAATTCAATAACTTCTTAATTTCTGACTCAATTTGTTTTTTTTTTATGTTGTTTTTAATTTTTTAAACAGATACGGCGGCTGGAAGGCAATGACTTTCTGCACTCTGTCGGCGGCGTGCGGCGGCGCTCGCGACCCGAACATTCCCGATCCGAACGCGCAGTTCCGCGCGCGCGGCGACGACAGCGCCTCCGTGTACACGTGGGCGGCGCTCGGGGCGCACGCGAGGGTCGGCGCGGGGGCCCACTCGCACTCGGCGCTGCTTGCGGCCTACTGCGCGCTCGCGCACTACGGGCCCGCTGTCAGGTGAACCAGGTCGGATGAATGTTGAACGAAAATTATACGAGAATTTCGTTCGATTATTGAATTTAGTTATTTTAATGTTTTTTTTTATGTAGACCGCAACGTTGCTTAATATCTTAAGCGACGTTGCGGTCTACTATTTATGCGTGACCATGGAAACAAGTCATTTATTAGTAATAAATAAAAAAAAAACATTATTTTAAAGATTAGTGGTGCCTTGAGAATTGTTGATCTTTATAAAATTCCATTCATTCGGCTCGAAGGACCAATATGCATAATTATTTTTATTTGGTAAAAAAAAAAAAAAAATGTTCATAAAAAATTAACAAAATTAATATACCTTCAAAAATATAGTTACAAGCATTTTAATTTCATGTTGAATAGAAAGCACACTTTAGCGAATGATAACGTCATGGTTCGTTTTCGCTGTACAAATTCAATACAAACTGTTGTTACGCGAGAGAGGGACAGAGCATTCCTCCACTAAAACTTTAAATGTGTATAACTCGAAAGTTTATATCTTTCATTCGATATGGTAGTTATTAGACTACATACCGCCTGATGCTATTGTGAACAAGATAACGATAGAGATAGATGCAGTAGCTTGATGGAAAGATAGGTGCGTCCGCATACACATAGATGGTGCTAGGAACACACATAATGGTGAGCCGGACGGGTGATACCATTTCCGTACAAAAGTATTTTTTACCAAATATGGACAAAAAGAGTATACTTTGATACACAGTGAAATAATTGTAGTTAGTTTTCATAACGGTTTTTACTCGCAGCAAATCACATTTGCAGAAAAAAAAGGTTGAGATTAATAGCAAAAAATTATCGATAAATTTTCGATAAAACTGTAATGTGAATAAAATTTGTTATTAATCTCCTGTTTTGATATTTTTTTCGACAAATATGATTGGCCGCCAGTAAAGATCGATATTAAAGCAAATCACAATTACTTCATTGTAAAACTATACTTTTTTCACCTATAATTGGTATAAATCCTGGGATATGAATTATGGGAATCGTATCACCTTAACGATGGAAAGCTACAGGTCGGGCAGAGCTATAAAATCCTGGTGGTAGTGGCAGTAGGCAATGGGCAAGGCACATAGCGTAGAGCATAGAACTGATGGCAGATGGGGCCGAAAAGTTCTTGAGTGGAGATCACGAACCGGCAAGCGCAGCGTAGGACCAGTCACAAGGTGGACAGACGACCTCATTCAAGCGGCAGGAAGACGCTGGATGCAAGCTGTTTCCATCAGGTCTTTTTGGAACTGCATGGGGGAGGCCTATATCTAGCAATGTACTTCTTGTGGCTGAGATGATGATAATATGACTATCTATACTATCTATCTAACCTTTGAAAGAGTCTTATATACATTTTGCAAACGCATATATTTTTTTCTATAATATTCCTTATTAACTATATTTTCTTTCGCCCCACAGGTCCCCACCACCTAAACCCGCACGTCCCGAAACGTTCAAGTGTACTATGAATACTCAGTGAGTTACGCACAACAATATAGCCTTTAATACCACCGAAACTACTGACTCCAGTAAATAATTCCGTTTACTCTTAAGATATTAGCAATGTTGGTCAGAGATGTCATAACGATGACTTTTCTTCAGCGTCTTTCTATCTCGCTTTTCTCGCTCATGGGTAGGTAGCTGTCAAATTGCGTTGGCCTTTATGTTTATCAAATATTTGTGCGCTTTGTGAGCATATGCCCATGCGATTGCCTATGGGACTAACACTAGTGACATCTATACCACGTTTGCGAGTCCATAACAGCCTTTCGAAATGTTCTTCTAATTAGTTCTTTGGACACTCGCATGTGGCGTTGCAAATTGATGTTGCAATATGTTGTCGCATGTATAATAAAAATTGAAGTCAATGGATTACGACTATGACGTGGCGCCATCTTTTGTTAAGTGTCTGAAATAGCATACTTACTTTGTTTAACAATTTTTTCCATACAAAAGTTTAATCTCAAGTTTCTTGTTTGAGGTCATATTGTTACATATTTCGTGTAACAAAGTACGTAAAACTACTAAAAGTGTTGTAGTAATTAATAGACTTGTTTTCTAGATTATGCATTTTCTACCATTTCTACTAATAATAAGGTTTTAGTAGTTTCGTCTGTGAAAATTCCTCAAAATATCCCTAAGTATATTTTCAGATATGTACTTTAGAACTTATGGTATTAAAGAATGATTTTGGTATAGGAAACTTTTATGCATACAATGTGGCGCCATCTGTTATTAAATATTACTCATTTATCTCCGAAAAGTGACTTTTTAGTGATTTTTAAAGTCATTCTTTATGCCATTTCTGTGTCCTGTGAAGATATTAGATTACGTATTAGGTATTGTGATGGCTGGCATTTTAATGTATCATACGTATGTATGTATGTGTTTATATATACGTAAAAATATGTGTATGTTTTGTACCGTCTGACTGGTATTTAATTAATGATAATTTGACCCAAATACAAAATGTTAATTAGAAATAACACACGTTTATTACGACAATTCTTTTTTTCATCTATAAACTTAGTCCTGTGAATAGTTTTTCGTTATTTTCAGGGTTTTTGAGTATTTTTGACTAAACTTTATGGGAGTTATTGTACTCGTCGTTTTAAATATCATTTCAATATCACTCTAGTAAAAGTTCCATGAGTATTAATTTATACAATATATGTAATATTTATTTAACTGGAAAAAACTCACGATATTATTCGGTCAAAAGGAATCTTTCGACCTTTTTTTGACCGATTTTCGGTCAAAAGAACCGGTCAGAAGTGAGTTTTTTTCCGGTTAACTAAATATTCATATTATATTGTAATTGTAAAAAATTTACTATTTTGGATATATCAGATGAGTCTTACAAAAAGTTTGTTGACCTCGAAATGTATGTATGTTTTTTATATTTCATAGTTGTGCCAATAGTAAACTGTATAACGATCAATACAATGACCTCGTTTCGGTTAAAACTTATAGTAAGCCGAATGAATGTTTTTGTACTCAAATATCCCAATACAAAACTTCATTACGAAGTATTCAGTTATGCGGTCCTAATACATGAGCTTGATATTATAACGTTGAGTTGATAATGTAATAATAATTTATAGCTTCTCAAAACTTAGAAAAATGCAAATAACATGATTTTATTTGCCTAATATAATTTGGCTCGCCTATTATGATAAAGTTTTAAATAGTTTATCATACAATCCGATATAATCCTGAAACCTTACCTCTCAGTATTTGAAATAATGTCGTAATGCTGGGGCTGCATTAGCGGGCTACGGCGAATATTCGTATTAACGCGATGAGTGTGGCCGGGTAGATCGTTGCAACGCGTAGTATTCGGGCGAAGACGATGTATTTTCAGGGCACTGTCGGTAAGCTGCCGCGCAACGTGACACGAATCTTAGTCCGCCTAATGTAGACAAGAACATCGCGTATGCCCGTACACGATGTTTTTAGCGCGCCAACGCGACACGAATCTTTGCTCGCTAATGTAGCCCCAGCATAACTGCCAAAACCTGTAGGTCTTCCATCAAAAATATTCTCTTATCATTAAGCCGAGGGCAAGGCCGTGCCCTATAAAACATATCTTCAAAAAATATTTTTGTCAACGTAAAGTGTTTACGGTTGTCGCAAATGTCTTTGATGTTAATAAATCTGAATGTAGGCACGAGTCACGCGAGCGTGTGATTTGTGTATAAATATATAGTCTAAGGTCCCGTTATAGGACGACCTTCACCGAGCTGGTAATGGATGAAAAGTATTTAATATTCAATTAAATATGTCAATAAATATATCGCAAATGGGTTGTCTAAAAAAATTCAGTCCAGAATATGATTAATTAATAATTTATTATTTTATTTTTTTAAACATTTTAATAAAGTTAATAGACAAATTCAATATATTTTTGTGTAAATAATCTTTATTTTAATTTAACTTTAATTCATTAACCAGACTGGTGCAAGTTACTAGTATAGATTTACCTGTTTATACCTGCCTACCCAAGAGTTGTGACGGGAAAAAATTAGTCAACCTATTCTAGTTTGCATATTCTATGGGCTTCATACTTTCGATTGGTGTGGAATTTGTTTATTGACAAAAACAAGTGAAATGTTAAAAAAAAAACATTCTGGACTGAAATTTTTTAGACAACCCTTTTGTAATATATTTATTGACATATTTAATTTAATATAAAATACTTTTTATCCATTAACCAGCTCGGTGAAGGTCGTCCTATAGTGGGATCTTACGACCAATAGGACTCTCACTAATAAGTGGGGTAGGCAGATGCGCGCGGGGGAATGGAGCGGGGCGAGCGGGAATGTATCCGTAATCCGGGTCCTTATACCTAAAGCATATGTATTGCATATTTACTTGCGCTAATTTCAGAGACATCAAAAAGATTTGCGCGCAGATTTGCGCCTCCCTATTAAAATTCTTTATCTTGAATCTGTGTGAAAGGGTGGATCATAATAATAATTGTTGTTGTTTTAAAATGTTTTATATTATTATTGTTGACTCTTATAACTACGGTGTGTTCTGATGCAAGCAATAGATATTTCTATAATGTGATTTTATCCTTTCACATATTTGATATTAAGGAAAGAATGAAGGGACCGACTTTTTAGTTAATGTATGTTTCTCAGGTAGGTATGTAACTATTTGCCTAAAGTCTTATATGCTTTGGTTAAACATTTAGTCTGTCAAATACAAAAGACATATAGTGAAATTGAATTATTATCAAAAAACGCCATTATGATTGAAAGTGAAATGAAAAAGCAATGCAAGAGTGAGCGAGAGATAAAAAATAATAATTGTAAATCGGAATAAAGAGAGAACGAAAACTAAAATACTTGGTGTTTGGTTAGGACCACAATTTGATATTTAATCATTATTATTGTGTGATCGAATCGATGTGATCATTTGTGTTACGTCGGAATTCTTTCGTTGTTCAAAGCCTTCTGGATAACATTATGCAATTTGATTATAATCATGTCACTTTTAGTACCTAAAACTTTGCATATCGATACCAGCACGAGGGTTAAAAATTTGACGGTTTAACTCATCCAAAGAAGTTATTATAGATAATAAATTACAGCTCTTTCAAAATAGCAGTGCGACATCAACAACTCTAATTACGATAATATAAATAATTATGTTGTTCTATTAATTACTCAAATCAATTCGTAAAATTGGTTTCCTATATATTAAAGCAGACGAGCGCTAATTATACTTTTCGTGTTTTCAATAGTAAATGCTCAAAATCTACAATAAATAGAATCACAAAAACTAATTTCAAACTAAGGCTTTGTCTCTTATGAAATAAGATGTGGTTGTGTATAAACGATATTTTTGTCAGTAAAATGGTATAAAATGTGTATTTTGTAGCAGTTTTTTCTGATTAGCCGGCCGTTGCATGAGATGCCTTTTGATTAGCTATTTTATATATAGTTTAGCTGAGGAACCGCTGACCTCTATTATTAGAACTAGACTTGGTGGTTGTTAAATAATATTCGTGCCTATTCGTATCATCGTAATTTGGTAGGCTCGCTGTACGCAAGTTTCCATAGAAATAAAATTAAAGACTTTACTAGTCGACATTTGTGACAAGTTCTTTGGACACTCACAAGTTGTGATCACGTTTAAATTGGCACGACGCATTAGCTGTCATTTGTGTGAGAAAAGCTTGTCCAGTCTTATGTTTTGGTTTGAGTCTACTGGTGATTATTTATTCTAATTGTATATACAGAATGTTTGGATAAACGATGGGCATATTGAGTCCTTAGTAAGTATTTGGAAAATGAACTTGATACTTTTTTTATCAGAGGTTTGTGTACCATTCTAGTAAAACAGATAAATATTTTAGCACAAATATAGCTAGATGACTAATTTCAAAACTTGTCGCTCCTGTTCGATATTTCGATTGCCTAATATCACAGATATTTACTCATTTAGCAATAGAATTGTCTTTTGATTGCACTTAAAAAACATATATTGTCCAACCGAACCATCGTCTAACCGAACATCTGGTATAGATCAGTTGAGCATTAGCTATTATAAAAAATATATTTTATTAGAGATACATAGAATTCTGCCAGAAATATATTTAGTTTTTAACTATAGATTTTTTTATGCACAGTGCAATAGTTTGACAAAATGAAATATTTATTATTACATATTTTATGACTATTTTTTTCTTTAGCACAAGTACTTTTAAAAAAATGGTCACCAATAGTGACTTTTTTGTAATAATTATTGTAAGTATATGAAATAATTATCTATAGTGTGTTTCTGATAATGATGATGTTTTGAATGGTGTTTTTAAACGACTAGAAAAAATTGGTCGCATAGACCAGTATTTAGTCCACAAGTGTTCAAAATTTGGTCTATGGCGTGATTCTGGTCAACTGTCTGAATATGATAATGTGCTCTAACCTGTTAGATTTAAGATCTATTTTCGATCTGAATTCATAAGACTTGATGGAGCTTTCTTTTCCAAGCTTCTTGTAATTTTATATTTGATCTTATATCTATGTAATAAAGTACATTTCCACTCAGACATGAAGGTGTACACATGTAGTTGTAATATGATAATTATAGTATTCCAGTCGCACGCATGGGGCGAGTAGTTTGTGCGAAAGGGATGGAGATGCTTCTTGTGACACAATTTATACGTGCCACGCGTGTGAAAGGGATACGTAAGTATAGTTTATATTATAGCCACTTGTGTCCCCTTAAAAATAATAATAGTTGGTTGGGCGTCGTGTAATTCCTATTAAATCAATTTTATGGTCCAGTATTTTTATTGTAATAAATACTAGATTTTAATATTATATTGTAAATGTAAAGACTGCTTATTAGTGGTTCGTCAATTAAGATGTATTCGGTTTCGTTTGGGTTCAGTGGTGCGATTGAGAAAACGAAATATAGAGTATACACATACCGATGTCTCACGTCGATTTCAGTTGTCAAAGTGAAGTTACAGTTGACTGATGAAGACATTGCGTTGACATTGCCAGTTTTATTATATATATATATGTATAAAGATAACATGATTCAATCGGTCGATGAAAGGGACGCATTTATGTAATGTAACGAGAAAAGGTTATACTTTATCCCTTTCTTCGGCTGATGTCTATTTATGGTTTGAAAATTGCACCACTGTCAGAAAATGATGAAACTATTGAGACATGAATTCCAAGCACAAATTATATTATAGTTTAGTGACAGAATTAAAATAGAATTTTTATCGCCTTACAATAAAAATAATTTGAGATGTTTAGTGATTAAAATAGCCTATATATTTAATTTCATGTCTCTTTGGTGGAAGATTGTTCGAGAAGTGTTGTTGAGAAGAGTTAGTGACGGTAAGGTGTTTGCGCGTTAATAGATTTTATTGGGCTTACGCTGCATTAAAAATAACATCAAACGAAGTTACATTAATATTGTTTTTTTTTTAAGTACGGAACCTTCGGCTTATGGCCGCGCTTGATTTAGTACATAAACAAAATAATTTGTGGTTTATAATTTTGTGGCGTATAAAAATTGAAATACCGATATTGAACTGATCGCGTTCTTCAGTTTGTTGTGAACAAATTTTATTTTTTGAACAACTTTCACGAATTCCAAATGGCCATCGCTCTTATGCGTCGTAGTTTGTTATTTGAAATTATATTTTATTCGCCACAGCGTAAAGGCCATATTTGTGGCTGAAGCATGCAATTAGAAATGACTATTTATAGTGTAAGCTTATTACGTAAAGTTTACCTATATGTGCCATTTATAGCTAGATATAGCTAAATATACTATGTAGATAGTTACAATTATATTGCCGACGTAGATATAGCTAGCATATTATAATTAAGGTTATAGTAACCTGTTTCAAAAATCAAACAAATTATATATATTGGTGTATTTTTTTCATTCTTGTAGATTGCTTTTTAAATAATTCATAAGTTATTTTTACTAAACAATAGCATTTTTATGTACGAATTAGAATTTAACTGAATAAAAATCTTCGCGCAAACATCTTAGGGCGCGTTTTCGATTTCAGCGTGCAGCGAGGCGGTAGAATGGTATGACAATATACTGTCATCTAAGCCCTGCTGCTTTTTTGTTCCATGGAGAAATAAAATAATGTAATAGCCATACGAAACCGCGTACACCGCAAAATATACATAATAATATAATAACAAAGGCGTTGCAAAATTGCCTAAACATCATGTCCATCTATTTAATATTAGCAGGTAGAATAACTTTGAATCAATTTCGGAGTAAGCTGTTTTATCTGGGTATTAGAGTTTATGTGTTTTATTTCTCTATCCTTGATCGAAAACGCAACCAATCGAAAAAGCCCGTTTTAGCCCGTCACATGTCAACCAAAGATGAGCGTCTATGTATTGTATAGTGTATGTAAATGAAAGGTAGCATCGTAGGCAAACCCGAGTGTCGCAGCTATGTAGAATATATTTAGATGTAAGGAAACTTCCTGTATGACTAAACTAACTTACGATAAGGTCGATGTTTTGACTGTTTTTTCGATCTTGGGTCGCTCGTTTGGGTAGCGCGGAGCGTATTATGTGGAACATTTTTTCTTTAAAACAGTGTTCTAGTGTTCTTTATGTCAAGTCGAAAATCTTTCAACAAGCATCTTATAATCGTACTGAAGGATGAGTTCCTATTACAAGGCTAAGCGTTTCTATCATCTTTTATCGTCTCCTAACATCAGTTGGGTTGTGAGCATTATCCTGGCTTTTTTCATCCTTAAAAAACTAAAATATAAAATCATAGTATAGAGGTTTAAGATTGACTACCGATTCGTCTATTGCAAGCGACGCTGTGAAGGGAAGTACGCTGGCTTCAGTCACATATCCTTTATTATTCTCACTTGTATTGAAGATAGAATCGTATTTACGCAAAACGCTACGCTAATCGTTCCGCTCGCCCAAATGGACGGCCTTAATCTAGACTAGCAAAATATAATCAAATATATTATAACGTATACTTGAGAGAAATCGAAGGAACAGATCGAATGTGCTTCGTGTATAAATAAATGATTTTTTAAATTAAACGTGCATGTTTTCGGCTCAATTCATTGTTAGAAACGTGTTATTGTTAGAGTGGTGACCGACCAGCGTTCGTTTGTTTCGAGCACATTTGCTACGATCGGTTGGCTGATTAATCGTTGATTGACTTAATCGCCAACCGGTCAGTTATCACCTTAAAAACAATCTGATTTGCTCGTCCCATTCTCATTTTGTCAAGAGGGTAGTTGACTAAAATTAATTAAGTTTCTGCAGTTAATTTACAAAAAAATTCTAACAGAGCCTACAAAAAATGGCTAACAGATTAGATCCCTTATTCTCTATCGCTGTATAAATTCGTAACATGGAATCAGATGTCAGATGTCACGGAGAAAGTTTTCATCCGAGTTTAAGGAATAGGTACCTAACATTGTTTTGGAATATGTATAGGTTTTAGTTTTCCAAGAAAGTTTCCACGAAATTAACTGTAACGTCGGGTGTTATGTTTACATTGGTCATAGAGAATGAGGGCTCGGAACTGTATCTAACAATGAACTCAATTGATATCGAACCCAAAATCGTCACCCTGGGATTCAGTACCCGTTTTGATTGGTCGATTCCTCGAAATCATGACGTTTACAGAGTCATTGGCTCTCTGGCAATCAAATTCATTGTCAAAGTCAGCTGATAAGGCGGCAGATTAATTTATCGTTGTCGTTCTTTTCTTAATTTATCAACTGAAAATAAACTTTATATGTTTTCGCTTCACTCCTCTGTACTGATTTTGTGAGCGTCAGTCAACTAGCCTGTTGGGCCAGTCAGGGTATTGTCATACGTTCATGGTAACATTTCACCTGTCAAAAGCTTATTTTTAACCGACTTCCAAAAAAAAAGGAGGTTATCAATTCGGTCTGTATGTTTGTTCACCGATTACTCAGCCAATTGTACATGGATTTTGATGTTTTTTTTTGTATTTGGTAGATCATACTTCAGAGGCGGTCCCATATAAATTTTATCAATCATATTTGACGTGACAGAACTTTGATTTGACAGAATTGTAGGTGGAGAATCTCCACCCACATTTCTGTCGAATCAAAGTGGAGATTGAAACGTTTTGAAGATTTGTTTTCAAAATGTTAAGTTAAAAATACTCGCTCAGAGTATTTTTATTACATTTTATTTTAGGCTAATTGCCAAATCATTGCCTATTACCCTGTACCTAATTATATTTTAGATACCGCCTTCTCGAGAATCGTATTGTGCCAATTTTGTGGGAAAAAAAACTTGTTTTTTACGCATTCCATATTTTTTGTTTACATTTTTCTTATAGTTTTGTAGTGTCTGTTATTTTTTAAACTATCAACACTAATTCTTGTATTCTGTCTCTCTTTATCTCCATTTCTGAGAAAAGGATGGCAGTTTGTATGGATTGACTAATTTATCGGAGGATTGGCTAAGTGATGCTAACTTTTCATCGGATTCAGAATTTGATTTCGTAGGTCAATACTGCTTGTATTGATAAAAAGTTTGTTTAAGGCCGTCACAGACATAGCTATAATATATATTAATATATTTTATAGCTAAACATGTTACCATATATTTTCTATACAAATTTTAGAGTGACCGCACACGCAGCTATAATATATATTTCTATGACGTTACCAAACTATACCGTAATTTATATTATTACATATTTTTATATTATTGCATATTAATATAAATTATGGTATAGCAAGACATATTTTGAATATACAGCATGTTTCAAGAGAGTTTTGGCGGGAACGTCATCGAAACATGTTGCATTGTTTTATTTTCCTAAACTTGTGTTATTTTGAATATTAATGCGATAAAAATGGTGGTGTTTTATTCATTAAGTGTTCGATCAAGTACATGAGTGTGGGCAAGTGAAATGAAGTAGTGAAACGTGTCATTTTACGTTGTCGACAAAACTTCATAGAAGCTTCTAGTAAAGTCGCCACCACATTACTGAAGCAGGACTCGACTTATAAATTGATTGTATACGTGACTTAGATTGTGACTAGTTTTTGTGCCTGACAGGGCAACTAACATCTCTAAAGCAACATCAGAACCGTCGTCTGAAGAACTGTCAATTAAATCCAATAACAATGCACTTGTTGAATTCATAATTACTGTGTTTTAAAATCACGTGCACAGCGTCACAAAACACGTGCAAACGCTAGGCCGACCATCAATGAAATGAAGGCAAAATATATATTATAGCATCATCTCCGTGTGTATATGTATACATATGTAGCTTCCTATAATATATATCATAGTACGGTATATTAATATAAATTATAGCTATGTCTGTGATGACCTTTACTTACATGTCTGAAATGTAAACAATGTCGGATTGATAAGAACTTTTATTCCCTATATCGGTATTGTAGCAAAAATGTAGGAATGCGTGAGCGAGAGAGCGAACTCCATCCGGGGTCTCTCGCTCACGTATTCTTAGATTTTAGAAGATATAAATTGACACCAACTTACTCCGAATCTGTACGTAAGGAATTTTAACAATAATATTGCAAATTATTCACACAAAATTCTATTATATTAAAAGTCGTTGTATACTTATATATTAAAAGTCGTAAAAATGACTAAGCTTAGATTATTTCCGGAAATTAGTCGCAATATACAAAAAAGGTCGATGCTTCTGTCAGTTTTTTTATTCATTATATTAACCACTAACTTTATTTTAATGTTCACCTACTAATACGACACTAGATAATTGTTTATTTTTCATGCACAGAAAATATACAAAAATTTAATATTTGTTTATTTAAAGCAATGCAGAAGTTACGGCAGTCGAGCTCCGTAATTCATTAAATCCCAGGGCATACATTGTGTGTCTTTTAGAAGTCTCTCGTCTTAGACAGATTCTGAAAATACAGTTGGCGGAAAGTGTCTAAAAATGGCGGATTACGAAAACCATAGACAAAAATAGTTTTTGTGTATTTTCGTTAACATACAACACAGCAAGCACAATTATTTTATGTTATTTTTAAGCATAATCTAATGAATCTAACCTTTATATGATAGGATCACTTTTAGTTGTGATATTAATAATTTGGATTCTGTTGTACCAGTCGTTAAATCTAAACTTAGGTTTAGTTTGGACTAAAATTATTTCCCTCTCTTTTCATTTCAATGTGTGAGAAAAGGATGGCAATAACTTTGGAGTTGATATTAGTTTAGAAAATGGTACAACATAATTGTCAACTATTTCTTTAGTTTGTACTAAAATAATATTTTGTTTGAATAGTTTCATCTCATGAAAGGCCAATTTTGCTTTTATAAGAAATCATCTGAGATTATGTGGGTCTCTCGAGATTATCACTCTTTTATTAGAAATGTCGTAAGAGCGAGAGAGATGATATCGAGTGCGGCAGAATTAACATATAAGAATGTCACGTTTATAGAATTTTGTACAGTTTTTATCGTAATCTGTAGTTATATTGTATTGTAATCGTTTTGTTCGTCGATACATCACAATAATAATAATTGTAAATCTTATAAGACTTATTTATTTTTTGTGTAACCGCCTGTATTATGTCAAATGTAAAAATATAATAAGAAATTATCTAATTTTCTTGTCTTTTATTTTATAAGTACCAAGTGTATATAACTAGAACAATCGTTTTATAAAAATAATTTATACATATTTTCAAATTATTTTTATAAAAAGAATTTGAAAATATGTCGCAGAAGGGCATTCTTGTAATATTCATTCATAAGTTTGACGTGTGTATCCGTGTGTCTGTCTGTGGCAATACTGGCAATGTAGCTCTCAAGCGGATAGTTTTTTTGTTTGAAGGAGGATTACATGTTATGAGGAGCTATGTTACATAAAAATCTGTTCAGCCGTTTTTTGTCGGGGGTATTGAGTTTTCTAAATTTATTTTTGATATCTCCAATAGTAAAAAAATACTGTCGTCTGGCTGGTCGATTGCTACAGAAAAATAATTATACAGTTTTGTTTGAAATTGCTGTTTATATTTATGACTATTAGAAATAATCACGAATTGAAAAATGACTTCGAAAATCTGACCTTATGAAAATAAATGGTTCATATTGTAAAGTGGCGTTTCGCGGGTAATGTTTCGATGATGGAAAATCGATGAATTATAACTAATTACAAGGTCTAGTTATTATCTAGTCAATGTACAACACTACGGAAACAATAAAAATTAGGAAAACAAAACAAAGCACGTGTGCTTAGTACTTAATCCGTAGTCCGACCATCGGCTGTTTCGTTCGCGCATACCTACATTTTTCCAATTTTACATCACATTTCCATTTTACACATTAGATCCAAGTCAATTTTTGTGTATTGACATGTAATTTTTTTTTATCATAATTATGAAATGTAATTTACTTGTACATATTTAAGTTTTTAGAAAAAATATTTATAAAATTCACATGGATCAAATCTTGAAAAAAAAAATTGGGTCAAAATCTTGAAATTTTTGTCGAATATTTGTGATGTTGTTTTCTAGTTTTACAAACGACGACGTTTTCTTATAAGTTCATGTATATCTATATCTTCAAAAATGTGGGTACGTGCGAGCGAGACGGACAATGGTCGCACTACGAACTCTTAGTTTCCTACTTTTCTGAGAGTCCATATTTGGACAAGCCTGGTGGAAGGCATTCTATGATGAAAATGATATCCTGCGACCAGCATATTGGGATTGTTTATACAAACAGGACCGATTAGATATTTTAAAAGTACATATAGCCCTATTTTCCTGTTAGACGCTGTAGATATATAAATATCTACGTACAACGGGTATCTGTTTATATTCACTTTGAGTAGGTATATCGATGTTAAGATCTTTCCATTTTTACAAAGCAACGCACGGATTTGAGCCCTCAGAATTCTCTATTGGCAGTTGCCTCACGTAGTTTTCACCCAAGTTTGAAAGGGCCTTTTCGTCATTGTTTGGCACAGTTTTTATTTGTGTCTACCCTGCAAGGCTCTAATCTTAGTTTGAAGGTCGCACGTGCTTGCCAGCCGATTGTAATACCTCATTTACATTCAGCCCCTGCCACTGCTCCTGACGCTGCCGGTAACAATGCGCATGATACTGCCGTGGCAGTATCGAGAGAAGTATAGTGTTTACATACTGCCCTACCACTCACATCGTTTTCGACTTTCGGCAATGGCAGACGTCGAAATATTTACTGCGTCCGCGTTGTGTCTTCTAGCAATACACAATTATGTTACAATTTTAAAAAGATTCAAAGTTTAAAAAAAGAAAATACGTCGCCGTAGAAGATGGTGGATGATATCGATCCTGATCCTGTGGATGATGTTGAAGGAGCTTGGAGACAAAACCTTACAGATACCTACTTCATCTTTATCTGCGTTGTAATGGCCTAATACCATTACAACGCATGGGGTATGCCAAATAACATTACGGAAATTCGAACAGAATTTGCTAATTATTTTCATGCCTTCCATTAGAAAATCTATGCCTACCTACCTACCTATAAAATTTAATTAAGTTTTCATTTGTACGTTCCTAAATAATAAATACATCTATTTAAAAACACATCTTTTATTCATTATCCTAGAACATCTCTCTATTCGGACCATATGCATAGTTCTACGAACAGTAGACCTCGCGAGAGAGATTATTTGCAGCTCACCTTGGATTATCTGTACATATTATCTACATAAAGTTGGCTTAGGAGGCCGTATGTAAAATTTTGGCCGATTTCGCAATTTTAAGTGATTTTACAGACATATTGGGCATTGGCGGCTTTCGTAAAAAAATAAGGTGGCACGCACGTCCACTTACTTCAAGCGCTCGGCGAGAAGTGAGCGACGGAGCTGAATGTAAACACGCACTGTCGCTTGCACTGCTCGTTCTTTGAAGTCTGCACAAAAAACCGCTCATTTGGGGAGCGCCGGGCAGGGCGAGTAGCAGTGGCAGGAGCATGAGAAGTATCGTGTTTACATACTGCTCCTGCCCAAGTCCCTACCCACTTCCCTGCTCACTTCGGCTGAATGTAAATGAGGCTTAAACGATGGTTCTGTGGAGTTAAAAGCCCTAATACACCACCCGATTTATCGTGCTCGGTCGGCAGAGACGCTTCGGCCGCGTACGTAACTAGTTTCGTACGAAACAATTATTCTTGGTACGAAACTGGTGTCGATCGGAGAAGTTTTTTCCGTATTCGTAACCACGGTTTCGTAGCAGGAATAATACTTTTTCAAAGTAAGCAGTCCCCAAAGCGGAATTTATATTCTTTGTACGTAACTTTACAAGGAAGTTGTATTACGTTGTTTGTATTAAGCGTAGCAAAAAATTCTTAAGTAAAGAGACAGGGTCCCGATTTCGTACCTATCTTCATACTTCCCAGACAAGAACCCTGTACAGGGCCCGAAAAATTGGGTAGTGTAATACGCCTTTTAGCTGTGCGTGACGTAAGAAGCTTATAAGTAGGTATTCTTCCGAAAGCCACAACAATGCTCTTTGTTGTGGTTCTCTTGTTATTTATTTAGTTCAGTGAGTTTTGGTGTTACTCTGAATGTGCCTACGTGCGTTTATATATAGTAGATGAGACGTACAGAACCGGAAAGGGTGGATGTTAAAGGGGACATAGTGAAATCTCGAAAAAAGAATTATCTTTGAAATTCTAAAAGTTTAAAGAAATGTTTCGGATCCACCTTTAGATACATACCTCTACTTAATACGTTTATTTAAAATTAGATCTCTTAAGAGCCTAAATACAAATGTTTGTGCTATACCTATGTTGGTAGCTATATAACGTTTTTAAACTTGTTGACATAGTTGACTTAGTGGCGAGTTGGTCTTTGTCTAACAAAGTGATCCTATTCCGTTTTTTCCTTTTGAGGTACGGAACCTAAACCTAAAATGGGTAAAAAAGGCCAGTGTCTTGTCTTACGGCTATAGGTAGATATACATATTCTAGGTGTATTTAAACAGATATCTCCTGGAAAGCACGCTCCATGGACTAACACATCATTACATCTGCCGAGTGGTAAAGCATAAACGTACATCTCCGAGACGAGTCGCAGCTGTAGGCAACAGTTTGATCTGTCGCAGTCGACCGTGTGGTTTGGGGCCATCCATAAAGTACGTCACACGAATTTCTTAGTTTTTTGACCCCTCCCTCCCCATTGTCACAGCTGGCTTAGGAACCTCCCCATCCCTTGTCTCACAATGTCACACTTCCTCGACCCCCTCCCCTCCCCTTAACGTGTGACGTAATTTATGGATGGCCCCTTTTGATGCTTAGAATTTCTTCCTACAGTCTCAGCAGTTTCTATTCTGAGATAGACAGCAGACTGCACTTTCCGCGGCAATCTGTCTCAATCGTTCCTGCATGTTGACGCGAATCAGAACGCGATACGTTGGATAAAATCATTGGTTAGGGACTTTGGTTAGGGATGTTAGAAAAGTGAGTTTTTTTTTATTTAGGTAGAAGATATATAGAAGAAATATTATAAAAAAGCTTTATCCATATATAATATAATTTATACTTTATTTGAATTATGTGAATTATCCATAAGCTTTTGATGTCTATGTATGTTTTGAATAATCTCCAATTACTCTATTAATTATTAATTTAGTTTTGCAAATATTTGTTGTTAATTTCGCTTAGTATAATTTATTACAGTCATTTAGATTCGTGTATCTAAATTTAATATTATAACAATTTAAAAACTTATACTGGCTACAGCTGGATACTATATTATTTCTCATATCAAAATAAACAAATTCATCTCTGACTTTTCTAATATCCCTACTCAATGATTTTATATGTTTAAAATGTTGTGATGCACGAGAGAGATAGCTGCGCGCGTTGATACAGACGTTTTGTTTATCGTACGTACACGATTTTCAACGTCTTCAATGATGCGGCGCATCTGGGCGATCGTGAGCAAGCGGTGCGGTGCGAGCGTTCGTTACGACCACAGACCTCAAAGAGTATTATAATATAAGGGGAAACAGACATGCAGGCTCAGTCAAGTGGCAAACGATTATATTTAATTTTCTACAAACGCTTACACTTCTGCAATGTTAAGAAATTGTAACGTGCCGTCACGTTTCGTTAGCTGATATCCTCTCGCTGATATACACTCGATGTATTCATTTTCTTTGCTAATGTCAATCCCATACATTTACTTTTCTATTCTATTGGTGTTCATGAAATTAGAATGCCACTTGTCTAACCCCGTCTTGTTTCGTTGCGACGACGCGTCGTGAAAGTTGCGCTCAGCAGGAGTGTCACAGCATAGCAGCTCTGCTAGCATGGAAGGTAGATAAAAAGTTTTTGTCCACGTTGTTATGTCAATTGTCAATGTCAGTACATACTTTATTTCCTCTGAAGGGTGGATAAAACGGGGGAAAGAGTATTTGTCCATGTTCTATGCTAGCAGGGCTGTGTGGGTGGTACGCAGCTTAGATTAAGAATTTTTCGCTCACGCAGCGTACGCGTAGGTACATCAACACCAGCAAGAGCCACGCTCGGTTAACGTATGTATGCCAGTGAACTAAACTCTGTCATTCAGTATGTACAATAGAGTTTTGCTTGATACTTCACATAAGCACATTGTACTTCGCAATCAAACTGGCTCAGTTGGTAGTGTGTTTACGTCTACCTGCTGAACTGAAAGGTCGTGGGTTCAATCCCCACCCAGGGCAAACATTTGTGTGATGAGCATGGATGTATGTTCTGTGTCTGGGTGTTTCTATGTATCATATGTATATATTTACAAAAAAAAGTATATATGTATTCTATCAGCCATCTAGATCCATAGTACAAGCTTTGCTTAGTTTGGGCTAGATGGTGTTGTGTGAAATGTCCACAAATATTTATTTATTTAAACCAATACAGAGCTCTTATAATTAAACATATCAGATTTGCAGACAGATATTCCTGCGCGTAGGAGGGTATTAAGCCAGAAAAGCTCAATTATGTAGCCAATCTGCGTGGGCAGAAGGTTAGTCCTTAAGTTTATTATTCGAATAAAATTGGAATGAGATAACTTTTGAGAAAGTCTGATTTAATTTTCACTTAATTAAAAGTTGGTAAGCAGGTCGATACCTATTTCGGTAAAGCTTGTTTAAATTCTAGTTAAACACGTAGGCACGCTAAATGGTGTCATGAAGTACTTATATTTTTTTATTGGTTTTATTATAATTGTTTATCATGCATTAGCATACCTTACCTTACCATACCATACTTATATACTTACAGCCTTACCGAAAAACGTTACTCAACTTTGATCGATGTCTCAAATTCTCTTATTTCAGCATGTGTCATTCCGTGTTAGTGAGAAGTTGACAAAATATGCTGAGCATTGTTCAAAGAGTAACGTTTTTTTGGTACGAGTATGACCCCAGTGTTCGTAGCGTTGAGCGGAGCGGGTCCAGCGCGTGTGAAAAATATGAATTGTAGGTATAGGTACAAAAGCACGGCCTTAGGACTTTGATTGCTTTGCAGTTGGCAACATTTTTTTAATCTCTAGGGGCGGGCAGCTGCCCCCTTTGCCCCCCCTTGGCGACGCCCTTGCAGGCAGATTGGGGGGGGGGGGGGGGGGGCAGCTGGCGACGGCCTTGTATCATGCTATGACAATATTATAACTAATTTAACTAAATTTTGTTCGGTTACAATGCCTGAAAAGGGCGACTAAGTTTGTGGTTTATAATTTTATATACGAGTATCTAACACCAATTGTAAATGTAACACTTAGTGGCAATAAAAAAAACAACGGTTATTGCACTCCGGGAGTGCCGACAGAAATGAAAACATTTCCATATTTTAAACACTACGGTCCCAACTTCTAGTATATATAAGGAATCATCGTTAACGGTTCAAATTTAGGGGTAGAAAACAGTTTTCTCCTGTTGTATGAAAAAACGCATAATTTGCTGGCAAAAGATCGCGTTTCATTCGACCACAAAAAAAAAAAAAAATTGTTGGTGTACATACAAAGAGTACTATAATATGTACCTACTTAGGTAGACGCCCAGTTTTGATTTAATTTTTCGTTATTACGTAACACTTGTTATTTCTCCCTTTTCAGCTAAATGTATTGTTTTATTTTTTTAATGATAATTGAAGGGTTGTAATTCTAAAGGGTCCAAGTGCCAAAAAAACATAAACAATATTATTACAAAAATACGATCTATGTGCCATGCCTAATAATATGAAAATGAAAAAAAAAAAATCTAAAAAAAAAATGGCACTTAGACCCTTTAGACTTACAACCCTTCAATTATGTTAGAATTTTTTAAAGCAAGCTCAACACTATCGGGTAGGGTCTACTCTGGTAAAAAGGTACTAAATAAGAAAATAATAGAACATTGTGCTCAGGAGTATGTCACTAACTTTATTTCTCAAATAAAAACAAAACACCAATACACATTATTGGAATATTAAGTTTACTGGATTTATTTTACTCGCATTCTTTAAGCAACACATTTTTATTGTCCAATTTCACAATTTAAGTTTATTCAGAATTTTAATCACAAAAACGCATTATTCTAGGAACTACTTATTCAAAAGTTTTTGAAAACATTTTTCGGTATTTGAACGCGTTCTGCGTTGGTGTTACCAGTTAATAAATATTACGGGTTTTTAAGGAATACAGATTGATAATGGACTTTTATTTTTCTACAATAGGATTATCAGTTATGTATAGTTGTTGTATGATATGGAACATTATAGTCTAGCTATATACTGATATTTTCTGTAATGCCTTAACTGCAAGGATATGGTTACAGCAAAAATCTAAATTTAATTAAATATTCATAAGTTTCATAATTTTAACATCAATTTAGTTGCAATACGCTCAAATAACTACACAATGTTATTGTCGTTTACCTAATTAACAATGATTAAGACAGTAAACGAATTTATAAAACTACAGAATATTGTTAGAAAATTATATTATAAATAAAAACATGTATAGATATCATGCTAATCGTAATACGTAAGATGGGACGACTGTCTCCGTAATAAATAGAAGTTTAATGAGTCCATTGACTTGCTTAAAGCCATAATACATGTGTAATATAATTTTTAAAGCCAAATTTTTTAGTCTGTGTGGTTATGTCGACTTTACGTCGATAATTATAAAGTCGATAGTTGATTAGATAGTAATCGTATTATAGTACACAAATAGATAACAACATTCTTAGAATTACAGCCTTCACATGTCAGTGCGTTGCCAATCATATGGTTGAATAATAGTAGCGAGTCGGGTTGAGTGTGGGGTCAATGTATAAGGGAGCCATTATTTATGCAAATTCCGCACCATCATTGTGTATTATTACACACCAAAAAAGAACAAACTCACGGCCTATATAGGACACATAACAAAGGATTATGGGTAACTTTGCACGAAGGCCGTCACAGAGACGAACGTTTGTTGTAAGTTACAACTTGTAACACAATAACCAATATATACTGTTTTTGGCTCAAAGGACTCAGAATACAGAGCCGTTAAATATTAAAAAATATATATATATACTGTTTTTAAATAAAAACTTCGGGTCACTCACGTTTGTTTTGAGTCAAAGTATCAGACTATAGTTTCAACCACATTCGGCGGTTTTTTTCAAAGGAGCAGCGCAAACGTCACTCTCGGTCAGTGATACGCCTCACACCTCGCACTCGCGTGGTGATGCGCGTCACCGACCGAGAGTGACGTCGATGTGTGAAAACCACGGTAACTTTCATAGTAATACATACTGTTGTTGAACATGTTCAGCGGACTAATTGTACACTTACAAAATATGTCATTTAATTAGAGAATAGTATTAAAATCTTAAATCAAGAAAACACGTTCGTTAGACGTTCCAAAATTAAATTAGGCCAATTATTTGAATTGCATTATAATTTAAAATGCTTACCTAAGTCTGAAAAAAATATTTTGAGACCAATGTTCTTCTAATAAAAAGTATATCGTGCTTTTGACCTTTTAAAATTCCACATGTCAAAGAATAAATGAAATCAAAAAAACACAGCTTCAAAGTGATGTTGCAAATTAATTCAAAATCTAGGGACGATATGACCCATTGTCCTTTGCTATGTTTACATTTTGTTTCCTAACTCTGCTAACCCAGCCAAGTATAGCATTGAGTAGAATAGAATTACTTACGCTTATAAAAATAATATCGAATTTCATTATCATAAAACAAAAAAGTTTAAAAGAAACTTATGAAAATATTCAATAAAATCCATCGAATCAGGCTGTCTTATATCTACGACTAATATTACATAGTACAAGAATATTAATAAGCGCTGGATGCGCCACTAAATTACATTTATCTATGTAGGTATTACAATAAACAAGAAACATTTAAATGTAGTTAAAGCCTTATTTGTCGAAATTCGGTCGCTCAACCGATTCCCGTTCATATTTCACTACAATAAGATTCATTTTCGTCTATATACACAGCCGATCCGACTAGCCGTCTTGAAGGCTTTTGAAATAGACGATACCATTCTTAGTTGCTATAATTTTAACATTTAATATATAACCGTTAATATTGATGATTCTACAACAACCAGACATTTTAATTGTATATTTTTTTATGTTTTACTAAGGTGTATATAAAAAATATTGAATTCAATATGGCAGGAGGTAAAAAGTATGGATATTATATAACTACAAATATATGACGAAAGCTAAACAATATTTAATTATATTTGACTCTTGAAACAAAGACATTACGTAGGTATATAAATAGGCAAATAAACAGTTATCAATAATATAAAGGTAAAAAAGTACATCCACAGAAGGGGCGTGGCGAAAGTAAAAATACCTAGGTAAATACGTAGTAAATTTTATTCGTTTGATTCCCGAGGCTGTCGGGCTCACCTCTTGAATGTTAATAAAAAAAGTTTCCAACAAACAGCGAAGCAAAGAACGGGAGGTATGCTCGGAACGATTAAGAATTTTTAATTTTCTTGGAAACTTTATTAGGGATTCGAAGCGAAAATTACGCAGTAACGTCCAGCTGGCTTCCCACCACATTAAAAGTTAACTTAAGTCGATAAATTCCTAAATTTATGCGAATATTCTCTAATCCTAAACACCGAATTATACAATAATAAATCGAAATATTTATTGTCCGATTACATTTTTATTGTCATTTCTAACATACGCGGAATTGACTGTAATGTCATAATATTTATAATTGATCAAATTGTATACAAATAGTGAATTATTGTCACCGAGGAAGTAATATAATTTCAATTTAATCAGCCTAAGAATTCGAATTTATGTAAGAGATTCGCATTCATACCTTAAACCTATCGAAAAATACAATCGATATTATTAAAAAGGGGTATAATAAATTGAGTATCTACATAGTAAAACGTTCTTCGTAAATATAATATAAATCGCAAGAAGGTAACGCAGAGAAGCTCGCAGTATGACTAGAATCGTCGAAGCGAAAGCGGAAGATATGCTTTCGATATGACCGTTTAATACTGATATTTGGAATTAAAGCTTGCAAAGAGTTTGTACATTAAGGGAAAAGTCCCTGGGATCTCGTGGAAGAAGGTCGTCCTCTCGTTCCTGAGGGTTCAGTAGTAAGGGAGGAGCTCAGGGCCGGTGTAGTCAAACAGAGGGTGGTAGGAACGTCGCACCGGAGGCAGCATCACGTCAGAGTAGCGCGAGAACTGGGACACTTGGCGGCTTCCGGACTGAGGTTTCCTGCTTTGGAAAACATGAGATTTTATATTTCAAGTACAAATCGAGATAAGTGGTAAAATTTATTTTACAATTCAGGCTCTCTATCTTTGTAGGCATTCATCCCATACGGTAGTAGGATCAGCTTTATTCTACTTTTGTTTGTTCACTTCGCTCAATCTCGACATTGTCGTTGGTGGACTCGCATTCTTTTGACACTACAGCTTTCCAGTTAGTAGTAACATTAATTATGAAAATTAAATGGATCAGTGGCGATTAACAAGGGAAAGAGGTAAATAAAAAATCAAATAGAATTATCTCAAAGCTAGCAATTTCATAAGCTTTAGCTTACGGGTATGTAAAAACGAAAGATATAATAATACAGGACCTATGACAGTATCCGAGACAGAAGTTCAATTTTGTATCATCATCTACACTACTTCTAAATTTAGTTCTTTTGTAAACTTTAACACTTCATCAGTCAAATCATTGAGTCAGAATTTGGCATAAATTCCCCGTTGTTACAGATGTGAAAAGAAAATCAAATTGTGTAATTTCGAACTTGCGAGTATAAATATAATATTGTTGTACACTTAATCAGACTTTAGGCACATCATTTTTATTTGGACGTTGATGAATAGTCTTAATCAGATATTTTATTAGCAAGAGTTTAATTGAGATTATATTTCAAAATAGTAAGTTTTGAATTTTTTCAAACACATTGTTTCGCTAAGACATGCCAGAGTGACAAAACTGGCAATTTGACAAAGTTTTAAGTTTCATTAGAACTTTTTTGTAAGAATTTGATAACTTTTATTAGAACTTTGTCAAATTGGTCGAACATTTTGTGAGCGAAATTAATTTTGCTTTCCAAATACGATTTATAATCAATTCTTATCATTCCATTGTGGTGTCTAGTATCAGCATTAATTTTAATAATAATGAATGGATATCAAGTGGCAGACATTTCCAATTTTGTATCCTTACAACGTTGAACTTACAACTAGAATAACTAAACGCTCTGGATGAATACGCTAATATACTTGGAGATATTTGATGTAAAATTTCTTTGTTGTTAAGTAACAAAAATACATATATATACATACTCCTATTTTGCGGTTTCACAAAGGTGTGATACTTCCCCACAAGGATTATGTGAAAAGCTATGCCTGCAATAATAAATATTTGGAGTATTTGTGTGATGCCTTACTTGTGCTGTTGCCTAGACTGAGGCTCATCAGCAGGGTATTCCACTTGCAGAGGTTGCAGTCCTCGAGGTTCCTGTTCGCCATAACTACCGAAGGCGTAGTCATCTCTGCAACAATATTATTTACAACTATTAAATTAATATGTTAATGTAATTTGTATATTATAATATCTACATGTAAAACACATATTGTATTTTTGTAAGTATGACATCTACAATCTACATATTGAATTAAACTATTTTAATTTAAGAAATTCTAATACCACACGGTCATTTTAAGACTGGTGATTCAATTCATCCAACATGATGATCTTCTTTGCGATGTAATATTATTAGAATCTGATTTGATAGATACAGAACTCAAGCATCATTCAAAAAATTTATTGTACACCGAAATGTAAAGTTAAAAACTAATATTTTTATATCACTTATTTGTAAGTACTTGTTTATTTTAATCATTATTTAAGAATATTAATATTAGATTTAAAATAATCACAAATTATCTAGTTATAACCTAGCAACAAATATATATAATATATCTAATTAAATCTATTAATAACTGTTGAGAAAATTAGCGCCAAATGGATGGCATAAGGTCACTGATCGGCACCAGCTTTTTTGAGTATACTTACTGTTAATTATTAAACTTGTCTCACGTACTCCCGTTAATAAAGATAACTGGAGTACGTAAGAAACCACGAAAACAGGAAAACTTGGCTTTTAGGCGAGGTGACGAGGGATCTAATGAGTCACATTTGTTCTACATGGGGGCAAGTGTGTGGCTTACGTTTAGATCACTGTATAAAAACTGATCGAGGGCAGAGAGAAAATGGGCCTATCAATCTTGATCAAAGCTTTTTTAATTCATCTATAGGTTTGCACATGATCGCTAACTCGCCTGAGTTAGTTATTTATGGTGGTCTTCATTGTAGACTGCAACTTTCGCTTAACGTCAGAAATACAGAAGTCGTTTGCCTAGAACAAATCGATTTACTTGCGATTTAAGTCACGTTTTTACTATCCCTTCGTTTAGTCTAATTTATTTTAGTTTGACGAAGAAAATAATAATTTAACAAGCACACAGAGTTCGGCTATTGTGAAGCTTAAGATCAGTCAACCTACGTGCTTGTCATATCATTCAGTTGCGTATTCTAGTATGGTTTATTAAGTTAAATCTTTATTATTACATTACTTTAATAGCCTTACATTACTTTGTTCATGATGTAGCGTAATATAAACGATTTTAGTTTACACAATGCGTAATTTCTCATTGCAATTTAAATTTAAAAGGGTCTAAATTTACATAATGGAATTAAAAGTTCACGAATCTTTTACGAATCACACCCCTTTGATAAACCCTATATACGTCCACTCCATTGTTCATTTCGTTGGTAATTGTTTGCGATGCGAAGCAGCTATGTTGAGAGAAGGGGAAACAAGTGACGTAATTAAGGAAGAACAAAGCGTCTGTCGTGGGGGAGTGTCCTGAGAGCCTCCTGATGTGATTAGAAGTCTTGTATCTTATTTATTGCATTCATAGATACCACGGGAAAAACAAATTTACACGGGTTAAAATTATGATTTCTGTTATAGCTAAGCTAATATAAAGCTGAAAGTTGAGTAAGTTAAAATTAGTTATATGGTGGTCACATTTAATCCATCTTACAGTACGAAAAGGCTCACGCCCAGTAGTAGGACAGTTTATAAAAGGAAAGCTAACGTAGATATGGTTAAAAAAAGCTGTATACATTCTACATACTAACTAATAAAAAATATAAATAGCTATTATATACTAAAAATAATAAATATACAAGTAAGTGTTAATAAATATCATGCTGAAACCACACCCACATAGAATTCGATATAATGTATAGAAATATTTCAGTCAAAAGAGATAATTTTCAAAGCGATATTTCGTCAAAATCTCCGTACCATTTGTATAAAACTTTAACAAAGTACGCTTCAAACGATGATTTCAATATATTAAGGTAAATGAAAAACAATGGTGGAGACGAAAATAGCACCGAAATATCTACAAAAGCCTGTCTTTCTATTTAATGAATCAAAGGAGAAGGAAAAAAGCAGCGAAACAATTTAGAACAATTTAGAGGGTAACAATTTAGAAGCATGTCAGATTACCTCTAAACATAAAAGGTTCTTTGAAAAACTTCTCAGGATTAAAACATTTCTCTCGACGTGTCGTATAATATGGTTTATTTATAAAAACGGCACGCTAATCTCTTTGAGGAAATTGTTTTTCCAATATTTTTCGCTGAATCGCGGGAACGCGGCAAACGTTTTCTGGCAACACAACTTTGCAGCAATTTCTTGGCAGTCTGAGAATACTGGCTGGGTAAATTAATTTTGAAACGATTTCTCTTTAACAGAATGCTAACCAGTTTTTTTAAAATTATGATTGTTTAAGGTTAGGTATATTATAAGCCAATTTTTCATAGATAATTTTTACATGATTTCATATTTATTGATAATAGTACTTATGTCGGTACTTATACATAATTTAACAATCTAAATATTACTATAGATTGAACTAAAAATTATAATTACACGTATACATAAATAAAACTAAACTAAAATAACCTAAACAATTTAAATAATACACAAACAAAAATTTTAAGCAAATAAAGATTTTACAACTTAATTAAGAAAATTATTTTGTAGCTCTCCCTTTAATGAATATGTCACAGGATTTGTTAATATATTTTATCAACAATGTTAGATTTACATTTTAGTATTAGATTCAAGTTTAATGGTTTAAGTTTTCCTTTTAATTAACATTATTAATAATATTAATGTATTAACCTACTTTACCTTACCTAACTAGGCATACATAATTTTAGGATGCGATTGATGTACACAATTCAAATACATATTAATAAACTGTAGTTTATTAATATGTATTTGAATTGTGTACTTTAACTTATTGCATTCTGTCTTGTATGTTATTGAATAAAGAATAAACACAACGAAATAAAAATAACCTATGCACCTTAAATAAACTAAAGAAAACTATTTTTTTTAATAAGAAACTAAAAATCAAATATGTGTTGGAGCCAGAGTTCCTAGAACGGTGGCTGCATCCACTGCGCTATATTGAAATTAAACAATTTTAACGGATTTATTGCGTATATTTTATAATAATTTTATGACCTGACGTTTCGAACACCTTGCAATTTGCAGCGTCCGTGTTCACAGTAAAATAAAAGTAGTAATCGTGTCGTGGCTATGTAAAATATAAGCGATAAATCCGATAGAAATGGTTAAATTTTAACGAGTACCTAACAATTAGGAAAACCTTGGGTAAAAATATTCAGTTATGAATAAAAAGTGAGCGATAGAAATATTTAAAAGAAATAATGAACAAGATTCTCGGTATTTTGATGTGTAAGCAATGTGAGAGGGTTTTAGGTCTCAATTAGATGAAAACTACCGAGGCGCTGTTCTGAGGATGTAAAAATAGGTAATTCTACTCTTTTTTTCTATCCATTTTTAAGGTGCCTCAAAAGGAAAAAACGGAATCCTTATAGGTTTACTTTGTTGCCCGTCTGTCCGTCCGTTCGTCTGTCCAGAGCTGTATCTCGGGAACGGGTATCGAGTTGAAATTAAAACAGTATACGCAGATCCATAGTCTCTTGCTGCAGAGAGAAAAATCAATGTTCTCAGTTTTCATTAAAAAAAGCTACAGTCGAATGTAGCAAAAACGCATATTTCGACTCGTCGTAGCATATGTCGTAGATTTTTAACTTTGACTATATAAATACTATATGTGTGATTTTTAATTTAATCACAAAAAAATAGGGTCTTTATGCAAGGAAGGAGGGTCCAAATTTTAAAGTGTTTTAACCGTATCATGTGGGGTATCATATGAAAGAACTTCATTAGCACAAGCTAAAACAGATTTTTAAATATTTTTACGATGTATATTTTACGATTTATGAAGGAAAATATAAAAAAAAATATTAATTCCCCCTTTTATCTACTAGTTTGTACGGAACCCTCGGTGGGCGAGTCTGACTCGCACTTGTCCGGTTTTTTAAATATATCTCCTATCTAAATAAACAAATTGGCCTCTTACTTTTTTAATATCCCTACACAATGATTCTATATGTTGAAAAAGGTTGTGATACGTGAAAGGGATAGCTGCGCGCGTTGAGCGAATCCTCAATACTCGTACTAACCCGTGTCCCGAAGTGATATCCTTGAGCTCCTGCTTCTGTTCTGTCTCGAACTTCCTCTGCAGCTCTCGCTCGTGCTCCTGACGGATTATCTTCTTCAGGGTCTCGAATCTGGACACAACAGAATATTTTTTTTTTATTTCACGGCAAATTCTTACGTATTGTTATAGTATCCGCTTTGGTCAAGCGTATTAAAAAAAAATATTTTCTTTTTCTATGTCTATGATTCAAACTACAGACGATGAATGTCATGCGTGGATGTTTGAGCTCTATTCCCTTTGCCTATCCATAAAAGAAAAAAAACAACAACAAAAAATGTCGAAAGCTTCGCAACATGGCCGATGTAAAAAAAACTAGCTTCTAGTTAGGCATAAACCAAAGGTGTAGACTACAATAGATTATATTTGTATATAGTAACTTCAGCGGCTATTCGATAAATCCAGTAAAAATAAGATTTGTGACTACATAAAACACAGTTTTCAGGCAAATTGTTATTTAGATGAAAGTATTTGTGTTTCGAAATACATTTCTCACAATTTTATCCTAATCCTAATATTATAAAAGCGAAGGTTGTTACCTTTTCACGATCAACGGCTGAACCGATCGTTATAAAATTTAGTACAAAGATAGCTGTACACCTGGAGACGGACATAGGCTACTTATCATCATCATCACCATCAATCACCGTTTTTCATAACAGCACGGACGACATCGCGGGAAGCAGATACTAGTTTATAAATCGGCGATAATTGTGAATCTGTGTTTTAGGTATTTTTCTATCATAATTCCAGAAAATAATATCCTTCAAGTTGCATTTAATACGATCTGCATTCTGCAAGGTCACCACCATCACCACCACCATCACCATCTCTGTTTCCTGAGACCTAAAATCTTGGAATTTTCAAGGCTAGAGGGAATAGATATCTTCTAGATCGACGAGCTCCATCCTCGGCCACACCGTCGCTTAACATCAGGCGAGGTGGTGGTCAATCGTAGATCTATATTATATTTAAAAAAAAAAAAAGGTACAAAAGAACTAAATAGACGAAAACTGAGATCAAAATTTTAACCAACCTGTTCCTCTGTGGGGGGACCATGAAAGAGGGGCGAGGCTTAGAAGGACCTGAGTACCGCAGGACCTTGCCTGAGGTGTGGGGCACATTCAGCATACCGAACATCTGTTGGCAAAACACTCAAATTAGGATCAGCGTACAACATGGAATAGCGCTCGCGCACATATTTTTATTGATTTATTATGCAACTACGTATTGATTGATGAAAATGAAAATAATATATATATATATACATATATACATATATATATATATATATATATATATATATTATACAATATTATACAATATCTGTTGGCAAAAACACTTAAATTAGGATCAGCGTACAACATGGAATAGTGCTCGTGCACACTTTTTTAATATATATATCGTCTTACTTATAAACGGTGAATAAGTGGATTTTGGTTAAACAGTGTTTTGTTCTGTTTTCGCACGTGACAGTTCCTGTCTGACAGAAAGTGACAAGTCCTTATTCAGTGAATAAGATTTTAACATGCGTTCATAAGTAAGACAGATTATGCAATATATAGTGATTGGTAATCCAATCATTTCTGTGAAAAATAATAATAATGAAACTGGATGAAATATGACTAAGATGCAGCGATATATTCAGTGTACCACGCGCACGAGAAAAAAGAGATGGCAATCGTGTGGATTGTGATGTAGTCATGCTCTCACTCGCTCACCTGTATATACGGTTAATGTTAAAAAGAAACAACATCCTCTTGTGTAAACTCGACCAATGGCAAATGTGGAAGCATGATGCCAACATCAAGAAAAAAAAAAAAAAAACATCCTCTTGTAAGTACATACATATATATCCCAAAACGTAACTTTTACTAAAAGGGCCTCCTTTAATAAAATTTTGCGAGTCATTAGAGCTTCCTGCTTTAATTAAAGGTCCTAAGAAAATTAATGTAAAATTAGATTGTCTCCTTCAGTCATGAAATTTATAGGCTCTTTGCTTTTTTTACCCGACTGCGTAAGAAGGAAGGTTATGTTGTTCGAGTGTATGTATGTTTTGTCAACTTCACAATTTTTTTAATTTGACTTTGCAATGACACTTGCAGCAAGAAGACAAGAGAATTTGAGACGATGAACAAAGTTAACTAACGTTTTTCTGTAAGGCCGTAAATGTAATTATGCTTGTACTCATAAACCTCAACAAGTATCTATATTAAAAGAAAAACAAAATACCCGACTGCAGAAAAGCAGTTTTAGCAGTCTAATTCATGCTGTTGAGTGTACGATTTTTGTTAGAAATTATACGTAAAATCACTTTAAAAGATTATAAATGCGCATTCTTTAGAATTATTCCGGTAAAATCACTTGTTTACGAAAAAGTTCGCTGGAAGTTACGATAAAACACATTTATTTTTTATTTATGCGAGAGATGTATCATTGTTTTTACAAAAAATATACCCTATGTAACTTAGGGAGTGAAGACGAATCTAACAACACCTTGCACATCATAATAGGTCAACCCGTTTAGGCTGTAGGCGATCATATAGAAACATACATACATACATGCGTACATATATAAATATATACAAACATACATACACTCGAAAAACATAATCCTCCTTCTTACGCAGTCGGGGAAAAAACTAAAAAAAAACCGACTTCAAAATACGCAATTTGTTTACAACATATTTTTCCAGTTATTTTGTTATAAAAACCAAAGTACTTAACCGATTTTGATAAAATTTATATCAGGCTACCTCTGAAGTAAGACCTACCATACAAAAACAGAATCATCAAAATCAATTCATAATTGGCGAAGTAATCGCTGAACAAATATACAAAAAAAAAGAAAATAATATATAGTCGAATTGAGAACCTCCTCCTTTTTGGAAGTACCTAGGTTAAAAATAGGCATAAGGTGTAGGTATTAGTTACATTATTTCAGAGACATACTAACCTTACGCCCACATCCACTACAAGACAAATAGTGCGTGAGTGTGGGCGTCTTGTCTGTGCATAATGACAGCTCTATCGCTCTGTTTACTCTATGTCAAAGGTCAGCGGCGCCATTAACCGCTGCCAACCTTTTTGTAAGAAAATGGCGGGAAACGAAGAAAGGAAACGCTGTGGTTGTCTGTGGCATCTACTTTTTTAACAACGGAAGTGTCGGTTATGCAGACAATTGCGAGATGTGAAAGATGAAATAGAAGAAATTTTTTGACAAATAATTTATAAATGTGAGGTAGCAGACTGTTTTATGGCTGATAACATTACAACAATACTGGAGAAATTAATGAATTTTTGGTATCTTTCAATATTATTGAGTCTAGAATAATATGTATTTATTTATATAGCTGTGTTTGTAGAATATAAAATATTACAATCAAAAAACTAAACGTAATATGTTTGGCCATACGTAAAATGAAAGTAATTATTCACATTTAAAATGTCAGAAAAACAATTTTAAAATTCAGTCGGTACGAGCTTGATTCATATATTGAGGTTTCCTTTAACTTTTTGGTCGATATTATACTATACTTACATAGATTCTAATTGCATAGCGGGAAGTGTAAAAGTTTGCGAGTTTTTAACCAACATTTAAAAAGGAGGGATTCTTTTTTACCCGACTGCGTCAGAAGGAGGGTTATGTTTTTCGAGTGTATATATGTTTATGGGTATGTATTTTGATGAGCGAGGTGTCATGAGATTCGTCTTCATTGCCTGAGTGTCATAGGTTATATTTTTTTGTAATGATAATGATTTCTTGTAAAAATAAAAAATGCGTTTTTTCGCAACCTCCAACGAGCTTTTTCGTAATAAACAAGTGATTTTAATAGAATTATTGTAAAGAATATGCATTTACCTATAATCTTATACAGTGATTTTACGCAATAAACGTACACTCAACAGCGTATTAAGCGCAACGAAATCGTAAGTTACATTGCAAAAATTGCTTTTCTGCAGTCGGGTATTTTTTTAAAATATAGATACTTGTTTGTTTGGTAGGTTAAGAGGCAAATATAATCATAATCGTTTCAGTATTTTTTTATAACAAAATCAATGGAAGTAGCGCTTGTGGCGTAGCTTGACTAGGTGTTCCCGAACTAGACGGTGGAAGAGTCTGGGAGAGTGCCCACTGTCTGGCCGTAAGCGCTAAAGGTGGAATACCGTGAGGTTTTAGTCGGTAGGGGCATCACTCTGGTGTCGAGTCCGACATAATCCGAATGGGTATGCGTAAATGCATTTCATCACGTTAAAAAAAAAAGGTGTTCCCGAACTATCACCAATGTTAAGCAACGGACGGACCGGTCAGTCTTCGGATGGGTGACCGTGAGTGGCATTTCTTTCTGAGCGCTACCGTGGGTCGGAAGTCACGTTAAATTGTAGGTCCCGGTTGTTCAGCAATCGTCAAGCCAAGTCAGAGGCCTTTCGGCGGCTTAATAACTCTGACACTAGGGCTGGCCACTCAGTCTATACGAACTTACTTACTTAATGGAAAAATGTCGTCGAAGTAAACGAAATTGAGTATTTTGAAGTCGATTGCTTCAGTTTTTTTAAACTATAATTATTTAATTTCGATTGCGCATTTTTCCTTTACCTGTACAGTACTGTGAGGCCTTCCTTGTTTCTCAATTTTATGTTTTTGGCAAATGCGAGCTTCTTATTCAATTTCATGATTTTGACAAACGGAAAGTACTCTGTTTTGTTTTTTTTTGCTTGATAGTTTATTAAGGTTTGTCAAAATAAGTAATGGCATAGCGAATGTGTTGATATAAAAATTTGATTTTCTTACAGTCGCCAAGGACCGCAAAGCATTTTGTAGTCTTTTTATATCAATTTCAATTTCAATCATCTTGAAATTGATATAAAAAGACTACAAAATGTCTTTTTATATCAATTTCAAGATGATACCTCCACGCCTCCTCCTCCTCCCTCTTGAGAAAAAGGGTCTTTACATACAGACAGACAAACGGACAACGAAGTGATCTTTTAAGGATATCTACCGATTTTACTCCGAGAACCTTTAAAAAAGTACGAAATCCTACAAACTTGCCATTATTATACATTAGGTACATTTTAAGAAAATACCTTATAATATTTGAACTGGGTTATAACTTTTGTTTGTACGAAACAGTCAAACGGACAATAAAAATTGTCAAATGTAGGACAACGAAAAAACATTTTTTTGGTCTTTTATTAGTCCATTACGCGATTGTTTGAAATGTTCGACAAAAAGATTGCGTGTCGTTTAAAAACGTACTAACAATGGAAGCAGGGTAAAACAAAACCTCTCGACCTCTCGGATCAAAGACACAATTATTTCGCGCTTTTTTGCCGTTCCTCTCAGGTGTTATATTTAGCCAATTTGTGAATCGTCTATACAGCTGCGTTGAAGATTTAAAAAGATTCTGTTATTGTCTTTGTGTTGACATTTATTTTTACCTTTTTTTAGGGTTCCGTATATATGAAATTTGGCAAGAAGCATTGTGTTATACTGCGAACTGTGGCTGATTCTAAACTGGTAATTCAATTTATAAGGCCCTATGTGAATGTATTGTTCGATATTGCATTTGTGCGTGGGGTACGGCGGCTAAGACACATCTAATCACAGCAGAGCGTGCACAGCGTGCTGTACTCAAAGTGCTCATGTACTTGCCCTTCCGACACCCAACGACAAACGTTTATGAGAGAGCCAGTGTTCTAAGTGTCCGTAAATTATTTATATATGAATCTGTGCGGCGGTATCACAAAATTACTGTACCGAATTTAGCTGACACCGCAAAGAGAGTAGACCGTTGTCCTGTTCCTCGATCTCGGACGATTTTTAAAGAAAAACGATATGAAGGCATTGTCCCGCGTTTGTACAATAAATTGAATAAGGAATACAATATAAGAAAACTTGGAAACAATAATTTGAAAAAGGTTATACTGACTTGGCTTAACAAATTTGACTATGTTGGTACTGAAGATTTGTTAGACGCTCTGTATGTTACGTAGTAAATCTAGTGGCAACTCATAGCTGTTTTAAAAATAAAAACATTAAATTAACCTAATTATTATTATTACTAGGATTATTTTTGCTACATCTTATTTTTTTTTTTTTACATTTTATTTTATTTTATTTTTTATACATAATGGCTGTAAGATTTACCGTACCTGTTGCATTATATAAGAAAACTATAAGTCCCTATTTTTGGAAAGGCCATTGGTTTCGAAACACAGTTTATACTAGTTCGAAGCCAATGGGTTCACATTTAGCATGTATGTATTTGTTTTTTGAATCAAATAAACATTTGTATTTGTATTTGTATACACATATAGGAAAAAATCCGAAAACTGTACATTTTTAGTTTAATCACAAAAAATAGTGTCATAAGCAAAGAACGTGTGTCCAAAATTTAAAGTGCTTTAACCGTATCATGTGGGGAACCATATGAAAGAGCTTTATTAGCACAAGCTAAAATAGGGTTTTACATATTTTTACGATGTAAAGTTTTCGGTTTATGAAGGTAAATATAAAAAAACAATATAAAATTGCACACACTTGCTAACTCACTGCTGTCACTTTTTGTCAGACGGGAACTGTCACGCGCGAAAACGGAACAAAACACTGTTTAACTAAAATGCGCTTGTTCAGCGTTTCTAAGTAAGACGGATCATGCGTGTCTCGGCACGATCTTTAGAATATAAACCCAAATGCTTAGGCCGATCGTGCCTCTTTATCGCTTGTTCCGCACTCTCGCTTGCACACTTGACTCAGGTGGAATGTGACAATGAGTCATGCTTTTTCGTGCGTGCAGCCGGCGTTCATCGATTTATAAGATGTTATCACGTCGAAATCAAGTGTCACTAAATAATAAACTAACTAAATAATAACTAATAAACTCATTTCGCCTAATTTAAAGTGTCTGGCAGAAATTACGGCCCACGGTAAGCGTTTGCGACTAATTATTGATTTCTAATGATATTCCCTACAACGTACATAACAAATAAGTAAAGTTAGCTCGCGTTATTATGAACGTCTATAGATCAGCTGCGGTCCAGCTACGCTTGTAGTCGAGTTACGGTTCAACTTTGTAAAATTTGGTATTGCGTTAAATTTCAAACGCCAACCAAAGTTGAGTCGTAACTGGACCATAACTCATTTTATCAGCCGTTCCTAGAGATGTCGCTATCAGTAACAGTTTTTTGCTTCTTTTTACTAAATAGCATACTAAAACAAGTGTTATTATAAAAAAAACGGCTTGCACAACTCTAATTTTGACAGCTCTATGAGATATGACAGTGACAACACGACATTTGTTGAAGAAACGTAAGTAAACAAACAACAAAATGAATCGTTTCTGATAATATTTCACATAAAACCATCCATTGATATAAAATCAATGCAAAAAAACGCATAAATCTTGGTTTATTCATTTCAATATATAATTCACAGTATACTGGCGCACGGTACAAGTAAGCATGTGTGAACCTTCCGAGTCTATACAAGTACTAGTCAGTAAAACACATTTCGTTCGTCACAAACCGTCTCACCTATAAACGCTGAATAAGCGCATTTTAGTTAAACAATGTTTTGTTCCGTTTTCGCGCGCGACAAATCCCGTCTGACAGAAAGTGACAAGCCCTTATTCAGTGAATATCATTTTAACATGCGTTTATAGGTAAGGCGGTAAATGAGTAACGTCTGTGGTCTCTTGATTTACACATCACTATCAAAGCTAACCAAGTCCGAAAGGCAGTTGTTTTCGTACCTATTTAGGTACAATTAGTAAAACATTTATGTGGGAGAAAAACATGTTTTTCTCAAAGTTCGGAAACTTTGTCCACAGGGTACTTGTAGTTTGTTTACATTATATACGCTTTCGAAATTTTCAATTTTCGTTTCAAGGTCTTCATTGTGAAGGAAAAAATATTGACGTAGGAAAGAATGGTAAAGCAATAGGGAAAGGGTAGTTTTTGTTATTTTTAAGCGATGACGCAAAAATAAAGGTAATGCACATTAGTAATTTACGTATGTATAAGTGTATTAATTATACCTAGCTAAAAATATAGTATTAATTATACCTAGCTAAAATTATGAAATCGTTAATTGTTTTGTAAAAGATAAATTCGTTTTGGTAATTGTTTTGTTTTTAGATGACCTTTGATGTATTTTTGTCTTTAGATGACCTTTGATGTATTCTATTTTTACACCACCTGCCCAATGTTCCTTTTTGTATCATGTTCAGAGGGTCCAAAGTACTACATTTACGCCCATGGGCTGTAATATTTGTATATTAGTACCTATATATATATATATATATATATATATATATAATAGTATGGCATTTCATTACATATATCACACTGTGATATCATTATGATTTGAATTTAATTTGGAACCTAAGCCTACTAAATTGTCAGAGTCCAATCAGAGACGATTTCTTCTACCATACCGCCGGCCCACAACAAAAAGAATTCACTTGAAAATCTAACTGGCAACCGAGAATACAATATTGTAGCTCACAATACTTTAGGCGTCTTTGTCTCTCGCACTGCAAACACCACGCAAACACTCCTCGCGCGTTGTGTGCGCCTGGTATAGTTCCCGTCACGTAAAAAGAACGCTGATTTGTTCGTAAGCGCGAACAAACCAGCGTTCTTTTTACGGGAACTTGTGACGGGAACTCTACATCACGCTGATATATTAATCATTTAAAACAATACATTTAAGTCTTATTATTTTAGCCTCAATGGCCTCAATTTGGCAGTGGCCATCAGTCATTCTGTTCTGGGTGCTATATGCCTAAATATCATCCAAACCAGAATGACTGATGGAGCAGAAAAGTTCTTCATTGGAAACGACGCACCGGTAAGCGCAGCGTAGGAAGACCAGTCACAACCTTATACAAGTAACAGGACGACGCTGGATGCAAGTTATTTTAATACAAATATAGTTTTATATACTTCAGAGAATGGATAAAAAGAAAAACCAAATCTTACTAAAAAAAGTTTAAATCTCTATGAATTTTTGTTTAAAAAAAAAAATGTGTTCAGGATTTGTCAATTTATATCTTCAAAAATATGATATTGCGTGTGCCAGATAGCGAAATTCACACAGCTTTATGTTCTTACCTCGTCGTAGTCCGGTGTACGCACTACGTTTGGTGGTGCTTTAGTCAGTACTCTGCCGTATGCCTCACGAGGCGCTGACTGGTACTGGTAGCGGAACCTGTGATCAGATAATATTATGAGTATAAGATTTATTTTTTAAATGTTACTTTTCTCGTGGACATTTATTCATTATTGTCTAGCTAGTTGCGCCGAGTAGACCGGCTACTCGTAGTACATCAGCGGGTCGCGGTAGGTGTTCACTTCGTTCATTATTTGTATAGTATAATTAGGAGCAGCGTGGGGTTGCGCCGAGTATACCGGCCACTCGTTGTACGAGTATATCAGCGGGTCGCGATAGGTGTTCATTTCGTTCATCATCTCTATACTATACCTGGGAGCAGAGCGGGGTTGCGCCGAGTATACCGTCCACTCGTTGTACATCAGCGGATCGCGGTAGGTGTTCACTTCGTTCATTATCTGTATACTATACCTGGGAGCAGCGCGGGGTTGCGCCGAGTATACTGGCCACTCGTTGTATATCAGCGGGTCGCGGTAGGTGTTCACTTCGTTCATTATCTGTATACTATACCTGGGAGCAGCGCGAGGTTGCGCCGAGTATACCGGCCACTCGTACATCAGCGGATCGCGGTAAGTGTTCACTTCGTTCATTATCTGTATACTATACCTGGGAGCAGCGCGGGGTTGCGTCGAGTATACTGGCCACTCGTTGTACATCAGTGGGTCGCGGTAGGTGTTCAATTCGTTCATTATCTGTATACTATACCTGGGAGCAGCGCGGGGTTGTGCCGAGTATACCGGCCACTCGTTGTACATCAGCGGGTCGCGGTAGGTGTTCACTTCGTTCATTATTTCCGGCGCACGCGCTTGCCTCTTTGAGAACCTGAAAATAATATTAGTTATTAGAACGACAGGTATAAGAATAAGCTGATACAATAAAATCTTTTTGAGATTCAGGCAGGATGTAAGAGTGGGCGCATGGTACGAACATTTAAAACATTAACTGCCAGTGTGAAATATTGAAATTTACATGTTAGACTCTACTACGAGTATATGTAATTTTCTAAGATATCGATTTTTAGTATTTAAGTTAGGTTGTGATAGCAAGTGTGGCTTAGGAAATAAACTCTAAAAACCCCATGGCGGTCTACGCGGTGCATTGATATAGAAGACATCATGTTCGTTAAGGATGGGTGGTTCCCATAAAAAGAGGGGAAGTTTATTGCGGTGCTAATTAGGTACCAACCGATTTTAATGATATTTGGTAGGTAGATTAAGTACATAATTATTACAACTTGATGTAAAAATAAACAGAATTGGTCAAGTGGTTGTCGAGATATGACAACCAACTAGAGATTGCGTGTAACAGTGAGGGCGCTGGATATGCTTGATGCATTTTAGCGCTGAATAATTTTCTTGATTTTACGTTTTCTCCAATTATACAATTATTTGATGAACGAGCGAGCGAAGCGTCTCTGCATCAATTGGCCAAATTTTTTTTCGTTTTTAATACGGCTTCCTAAGCCAACTTTATATAGGTATTATGCACAGATGACCCAAGGTGAGCTGCAAATAAGCTCTCTCACGAGGTCTACTGTTCGTAGAACTACTAGTAATAGGGTCCCGTTTTACCCTTTGGGCACGGAACCCTAAAAATACTTATTATGCCACAAATGAAATAAATAATCTGTAATCTTGGAATTTTCGAAGTTGGAGTGACATCTCATCATGTACCTATATATGTCCATCTTCTAGATTTATGTGTTCCATTCGAAGCCACACGGTCGCTTGGCATCAGGCGAGTTGGTGGTCAAACGAGATCTACGTTAGACCACTAACTCGCTTACCACAAAAAAATCTATGAATAGATAAAATGAAATGAGTTTATTCCACTAAAAGCAAGGTTGTAAAAGCGTCTTAGTTCCAGTCTATTTTGTCATTCATTGGCATGTTGAAAAGTTGTCCTTAATATTTTATAAGTCAGTGTATTAGTATTTATATTATGTAACCTAGATTTTGACCTAGATTTTTTTTTTTTTTTTGTTGACAGCTTACATCCTACGTAAGTAGTCTATCCGATATCTGTAGGTAGATATTTCAGCTCTAATAATCCGTGAACTCGGATTAGGGTGTCTACAGTCTTGTCTAATCTTCAACAATTCGGCGGGATTTGTTCGGATAGGTCGGGTAAGCTTAGATTGTCACGAGAGGAAATCTGACGATTTGTAACGTTGTGTTCTTGTGATATTTTTTTACTATTTGACGTTGACTTTGAGACGAGATTTTCAGATTTAACAACACAAATAGGGCAGGTGGTGTGGTGTGGTATAAGTATAAAGGTGGGTTTACGACTTTAATTTATTACAAAGACAGAGCAAGCACAGTAAAGCGTAGCAAAAATATAATAATATTTTGGTATTTGTAGTTTTACTAGTATATATACTTAATTAACTTTATTGTGTCAAAAAACATACAAAACATAAATAGTACAACAACTAATTAATAAAAAAAATAACTAGATTTATTTTTAATGGTAGGTATTGATATTTTTCGTTATTCTTGTCTTAACGGTTAGAGTCTTAAAATACCTAAATGTATTTTTTTTTTTTGGATAAGTACCATAATTTTAATTAACTCGATTAAAATATCATTTTATTTATGCTATTATTATAAAGTTTAGTTAATTTATCTTAAGTGCAATTCTGACTTACCTGTAACATTTATGTTATTCAAGGTTAATAAATATTCTTATTCTGATATTTGCCGTTTTTTTTGAAATTTGCCGAATATGACCTCTCTTTCCATATTTATTCTTCCTTTTTTCGTTATATTTAAAAAAAATATTGATGAACGATAGAGAGGTCGATGGAATATGCTTGGGAAAAATTTGGTAAGATTAAATTTTAAGGTAAAGAGAAGGGAGGCGCCGCTGTCTCGCTCGCACGCGGCACCTTTTTTTACAGATATAAAATTATTAACCTTTAACTACTGACGTGATTTTTTTTCACGTAACCACTGACGTAGGGGCCTGGGAGGCCTGTAACTTTAAATGTTTTTATTAGCGATCCATGAAAATGTTGAGGTCCAATTTATAATTTATTAGCCAACTTAAGGATATTTAAATAAGACAAATAGAAAATGAAATATATATTTGTATGTTAATTTTGAAATATTTCCATGCAAAAGTATTGTTAAATCTCTAGAAAAGTCTTACAGTAAAAATGTATGTAAGTAAAATATTTTTTAAGTAAATATTTTATAATCTTAGAAACTGAACTGTTTTAAGAAACTGGTTTCAACAATAATGCTATTGCAGCTGTCTTTAACCGAAACATAAATTCACCAACAGCACAGCGGATTAGCAAGCTGAAATGGCAATGTGTAGGGCACATAGCACGTAGAACTGATGACCGATGGGGCCGAAAGCGCAGCTTAGGAAGACCACAAGGTTACACAGACACACGAACTTATGGAAGAGGCTGGAAGACTCTAAATGTAATTCGCATCCATCAGGTCTTTTTGGAAATCCATGGAGGAGCTTAATATCCAGCAGTGAACTTCTTATGTAGGTGAACCTATATTTCTTATTTTCTAATTTTTTTTACTACTAGTCGCCCAAGTCAAGTAGATAAAATAATTGAATAGGCAAAACGCTATAGTTTTTTTTTACAAAACTGGAGTATACAATAGAAACTTAAATGATATTTAAATGGAAACAGTAAAAATGCATACGCCCTTCTAGTAAACACAGCTTGCTTTGAGAATATTGTTATATAGAATTTTCTCTTCCACAATTTTTTTCTTAAAAGAAGTTCCGACTCGAGTATTTGTAAATGGGAGCGAGCTCCTTAGCAAGATGCTTCTAGAGAGGGTTTCTTGAATCTTCGCCAGTTTTCTATTTACATACGCCCAAGTTCGAGACGTGGGCACGATCGTAGACATTTTGTTTTTTAGAGAAACCGACTAAGGCGCTGTCTTCACTATTTTATTACCCGACTGCGTAAGAAGGAAGGTTATGTTTTTCGAGTGTATGTATGTTGGTATATATTCGGAGCTTTTTTGTGGGGGCACGTAAAAGAAATGTCGAAAATATCGAAAAATTGGCATAAAAACTGAAAAAATAAAATAATTTGAAAATACATAAATTTTGGTAACCTTTACAAAAATTTCTGTTTTTTTTAGTAGGTCAAAATTATCCATATACAAAATCTAATCTATCTTTCCAGTCTATCATAGCTTACAACTTTCGAGAATTAGCGTGCCCCCAAAAAAGAAGTAACAAAAAGGCCTGTATATATGTATGTATGTATGTGGGTATGTATGTATGTTTCTGTATGACAGCCTACAGCCTAAACGGCTTGACCGATTTTGATGTGCGAGGTGTCAACAGATTCGTCTTCACTTCTAGAATGTTATAAGCTATATTTTTTGTAATAATAATTAATAATACATCTTTTGCAAAACTAAAAAAAAAACATTTTTTCATAACCTCCAACGAACTATTTCATAGTAAACAAGTGATTTTACTAAAGAATGCGCATTTTAAATATTTTACAGCGATTTATCCGCGTTCGTCCATACTTGCGGGCCGACGGCTGACAACTTACTAAACACAGCTACTAAACAGAATTGGACACTACTCGCACTACACACCTGCACTAATCAGTCGCGATCACTAATCACCTGCACTGGCTCTAATCAAAGTGAAAACAGGCCTTTACGCGATCGCATTCAAATTGCTCACGGAAACAGCACCTTAGCTGTTCCGTGTAGGTACTAGGCACACAGCTCTCTCGTTCCCTATTCCTGCACTTTGCATGTATTTCTACTCACGAATCTCGCTTTGTGGAAAACGGAGCTCAAATAGGTAAGCATATATTATGGAATACGAGCTCTGAATAATACATACATTCACACTACTCTTCACTGTTACTATTCGCTTAACTACCAGTAATGTGTACCTATTTAGTTTACCGACATTTCTGGTTATAGTAGACCTCACGAGCACAAAGCTCAAAATTCCGCGTAGCATGAAAATACCTTGTTTCAGTTTCATGGCACTGAAACGTGGTCACTCAATATTGGCCTTATAAAGAAGCTCAAAGTCACGCAAGCTATGGAGAGGGCTATGCTTGGGGTCTCTCTGCGAGATCGTATCAGAAACGAAGAGATCCGAAGACGTGCTTCGGATCTCTGATCTGATCTGATAGTTACCGATAGTCAAAATAACAGATAACAAGTTCTTATTTTTATATCTGTTATTTTGACACAAGTTTTTTTTTTGTTATTAACAAGTTCTTATTTTTATAATACATTGTAATAGTGTTCTTATGAAGCTAAAGAGAGAATATTTACCAAAAGTAATTTTAACCTTTAACTGCTGACGTGGGGGCCGCTCCGGCCTAGCAACAATAAAAATATTGAAATACTTCCTCCCCCCGCGCACGACGTGTACGCAGCTTTTAGTAGCTTCGAATTGAGTGACAAGAGGGTCGTAAGAGGTGGTGTAAGTGTTGCCGCGGTTAATTTCTGTGAGGAAAAGTATTTAAAAAAAAATTGCGGGCCTCTCTGACCCATGGTCAGTACTTACGTGACTATTTGATACAAATCCTATTTACTGTTTTTGTTTCTTTTTTGGAGTTGTTACATAAATAGTGTAAAATGGAAACAAGTACATTATCCGGGAGGAAATGAATGACAAATAGCGAAGATAATTTACGTTATTCCAAACTAGTAGCTGTATTGTGCCCGGATTTCGTGTTTTTGAATCTGTCGGCTTATCTTGGTTGAAATGTGAGGATTCTAGTGAATCAGAGACAGAAAACCTCGGAGATGCAATCAAAGAGTAGATGAAATAGACAAAAAGTGTTTTTAAGTTAATAATTATACATGCAGTCGTAGGACACCACATAAACCAATGGCCAATTTTTTGCTGCATCTTAGATATCAACTCTGTCAACAGCCATATGTTGTATGATATACATCAAGAAATAATGTCCGAAAGAGAACTCATGGAACGAAGAGTGGTGAATGGAAAACTGCCTCGTGATCTACGTATGAGCTTGACCTGTATATAGGGATCGAGCCTACGTCTGATCATCCAGCACTTCCAGAATTTGAAGAAGAAGACTTTATGCTAAGAAGAAGATGTTACACATATCCAATGAAGCTTCAGAGAAAGTCTATACACATTTGCTTTATGTGTATAAAACATGTTTTTCTCCAATGCGCAAAAAAAGTTAGCTCCGACTGTGTATAATTTCTAAGATGTGGTGCCTTGCAATTTTATATTATTTATGTAGTGAGTAGAATTGATTATATATAGTTTATTAGAGATACTATTTAAGTTATATAATACAAGTAAGTTTATTATTTTTGATTATTTTTTTACGAAATGCAGACTGATTTCTGATCTCAAGTATTTTCTGCCAAAAATTGTTATATAATATCCAAATTGTCAAATATAAGGTAATTAACATAATTTTAACTATAATTAATATAATTATAATAGTAAAAAAAATATATGAAAAAACCGAATTCAAAATACGCAATTCGTTTACTTGGATGATATTTTTTCAGTTATTTTGTTATAAAAACCAAAGTTCAGTACTTTGGTTTTTAATAAAATTTATATGGGACCACCTCTGAGGTATTATCTACCGAACAAAAAAGAATCATCAAAAACAATTCATAATTGGCGGAGTAATCGCTGAACAAACATACATTCGAATGGAGAACCTCCTTCTTTTTGGAAAAACGACGGTTAAAAACGATTGTAAATCAAACAGGTCTGTAGGCTAGGTTGTGTTTGATCGATCTTCACCAGTATTGCTCCGAGGTAGGATGGATTGTAAAGGGGCCGATTACCATCTCAGTCGGAAGGAAGCCCCTCTGAATAAAGGATCGAGGCGCGCTAAATATCAATTGATCTGAATCGCAGACAATATCGATGTTATACGGCGTTCGATTTCCGAACTTAGGGCTACCAGTATGGGGAGGCTACCAGTAACGGTTATTCACTATCCACGCAATTATGGATATACTTAGAGTACCTTGTGAGTGACAGTTTAATCGAAAATTTCGTTTTAAAAAACTGAATCAACTGACTTCAAAATAAACAATTTCGTTTACTTGGATGACATATTTTTTCGGTTATTTTGTTTTATAAATCAAAGTACTGAACCTATTACGATAAAATTTATATGGGACCACCTCTGAGGTATTACCTACCTACCAAAAAAAAAACCATCAAAAACAATTCATAATCGCGTAACAAATATATAAAAAATATACAGTTGGAATAGGAATCTCCTTCTTTTTGGAAATCGGTTGAAATACGAATCTGATAAAAGCAAATTTTTTGATGCAAAGACCCGGGTTTGCTTTGCTCGGTAAAATATGAGGTAAACTGGTTGAAGATTGTGAAGATAATATGATTGTGAAGCTAAAAGGGTCAAAATCCTACCGGCTGGTTGTTTACAACTAGCATTATGCTGACCTGGGGCCGGATTGTAACAAAAACATTATTTTGTTACCTACATATTTTGTGTGTATGATTTTTTATTGTATGTTTTTGTTATAATAAATTTATGTCTAAATCCCGGTTTAAGGATTGAAAAACTAACTAATGTTATGAGTTAAAATAACTACTTTACTAGTGCGTTGCTAATTTTGTTTCTGTTGTAATTGGCTAATGGCTATTATCTGCAACCGCTACAAAGCGATATTCTCATCTGTGGCTACAAACCCTCTACCCTTAGCATTATGAAGTTTAGCGCGTAGGCGATCGCGTTACTGACAACCCTGCTGGATGCCGTCGTCATTATGGAAATGCCAGATCGCAGCTGATATTTCAGCCGTTTCACAATTAAATCCAGTTAATTTGCAAAATTGCCGGCCGTTGATGGAGTTTGGAACAGATGCTATGATTTAATATTGGGCAGGAATTGGAACTGGGAATAAACTGTTTCTGTTTACTTAATAGGTAAGGTTGGTTGCTTTGAATTTAGGGATTTAGTCAGTCATTACGAATTTCGTCGACGTTTTCTTGCATGCCAAAATGTCAAACTTAAATCGAAAAATATTTTAGGTATTTTAAGTTTTAGTTTTCAAAGATGTTTTTCTTAGTTTGCGCTAGATAATTTTAGGTGATATATAATTTATTTATATGTATATATACTGGTTGACCTCCGTCACTAAACCCACGCAGTGATGTAAAACGGCTACGATTTCATTGTACTAATGGTATTCTTTTCGACCATAATTGGTTAAAATATTTTTCGATATTTTTTTTGTGTTTTTCCACACAAAGGTACCTATATTATTTTAAAATGTTAGATTTATAATCCGTCGCCAGCAACTCGCCTGTGGCCAAGGATGGAGCTCGCCGATCTTGAAGATATCTATCTATTTACAGTAGTTCTAAAACAGAGATGGCGGCAAATTTATACATTATTTCTACAGTTCGAAAGTTTATGGTATATGCGGGTTCAAGTCCCGTCAGGTGCGGAATTTATGAACTGTCTACAAATTTGGAAAAATAATTTTGTATGGAAATTGTACCTTAATATTAAATCTTGAGCTAGTCATAGCTAAGTTCGGCTATCTTCATCTACCGGTCACAGACCCTGGCGTTGGGACTTCATGTCTAAATGTTCCTACTGCTTACCTCCACATAGCCTTAAGCTGGTCACAGCTGGGTTCATCCGCCTTCATCTCCCGGTCGCGCACCCTGGCGGTCCGGGGGGACATCATGGATTCCTGGTCGATGCGCTGCGCCAGCACGGAACCAGCGCAGAGCAGGACACTGCATGCTCCCCACACTGACCACATCCTGGGACAATGAGAGGAACAGGTGTTGAACTGGGTTCATTTGTTATTCACGTTTATCCTGCAGTTGGTCGTATGTTACTTTTATCTCTATTTGTCTTTTCTCCTTTCTTTTTTATTCTTTTGTATTGGACCCGCCAAATTAGTGCTTTGCCAGTGACAAGCATTGAAATTTTAGATTTGTTCAAGTCTCGTGAATCATATAAGTCATATAAGTACAAGACACAGTCTAAGTCAAATAAGTAAGTAATTTTTAGGGTTTAGAGTAGTAATTACGAGGAACCCTTTTAAATTCGTTATATCTGTATGTCAGAGCCATTTTACTCGGACCCTATTATCACTGCATAAACGAAATTTGGCAAGTACATGTGTTTGATAAACTGAAAAGTTGTGGGAGACACATTTCTAAAGTAACAGACGTTGATTTACTTATAAACGCTGAATAAGCGCATTTTAGTTAAGCAGTCTTTTGTTCCGTTTTCGCGCGTGACAGTTCCCGTCTGACATAAAAGATAAGTCCTTATTCTGTGAATAAGAACATGTGTTTATAAATAAGGCGGCAGTAGACCACATAATAAGAAAAATAAATCTATTTAAAAATTAATGGGAAATAAATATAATAATATATAAATAATATTTAATTTAATATATATTTTTTCAAAGATATTTCGAATATCCTGTAATTACAACTTTTTGAAATATAGCGATAAATAATGTTAAACACAATTTGGAGGGTTTTCATAAATTATAAACTACTTTTTGATGTGTAATATATCTTGTGAAATGTATTTTTTCGATCGTGAGTAAAATCGTGGGATGCAGCGTTATAAAACAAAATCCTACAGAAATACTTCTTTATTAAACTTTATGAATAAATTCTGACAAAATGTTGTCGTTGTTTTGTCCATAATTATAAGATAAATAAAAACACAAACATTTACAGCCATAAAACAAAAAACAAGCACTGCAAGCTTGTGCTGCATTTTCTCAACGCGTGCACCGTGCCTTCGCAACGCTTGCGCCATGCCTTCGCAACGCTTACACCGCGCCTTCGCATAGCTTACACCGCGCCTTCACAACGATTGCGCCACATCGTCGATTAACAAACATTGAAAGAATGGCTACCCTCGACAACGTTTATAAAAACATTCACAGAATTTTCTATAATATTCGAAACTAAGACAATAAGGCATGAAGCAATAGTAGATGGAATGCACAAGTACATAACTCGATAGTAAAAGGACAAAGGTAATGTTTACAAAGAATAAAAGATCGCCCTTAGCTCAATGTGAAACACGTTTAATATGTAGATTCTATTCGGACAAAAGAAGAATTTGATTTGTCGTAACCTTTACAAAATTGGCTTCAAGCGTATTTCGTATTTGTCGACTGTCGATGCCTTTATTATAATTCGATTTATGGCAATAGTTAAATAATAGGAGTTTGATATTTCGGAGAATTGTGTTTTTTTTCTTTGAATCAATACTATTTAATTCCTAAATATAGTAAACAATCGCTAGTCTTGTGTTTGTCACTGTTTATAGTCTGTATTTACCAGACTTAAAAAAAGTAAATCTATCCCTAGCATGCGTATAATGTACTTACTAATATATGAAGTACATATCTATAAGGGAGGTAGGTACCAAAAAAAAATCGAGATTATATTCTACCGTTTTGTTGGCGTAATAAATATGTATACCCATACTAAATTACAACTTTCTAGTACTTATAGTTTTAGAGCTAAGCCGCGGGCAGACGGAAAGATATGGCGAAACTATAAGGGTTCGTAGTAGATTACGGAACCCTAAAAAGAAAGTAACGCCATCACTCTGTCTCTTTGTCTGTTTCTTACCTTTTCAAGATAAATTGCCTGAACTAATTATTGTGAAATTTAGTACATAATGGTTGAGAAAGAACACGGACAAATGACCTATTCTATCATTATCACCGTTTTCATAGCCAAAAAACGCAAATAAAAAGGTAAAACCGCCGTCACAGCTAGTTAGAAAAAAAAGGATACGTAGACGAATTTCAGTATCTTGACCTACAGGAATTTTGTTTTTGTGTAAAAATGAATGCTGATACATTTAGGAAAAAATATTTCTAGCGGTATTTTTCTTTTTGACACACAACGTTGGACTTACAAAAATTTTATGAAAATAAATTCCACGAAAAAGGGCAAAAAAGAACGACTCAAAAGGAGGTCGAACTATTCTGAACATTTTAAGGAATCTTTTTAATTTCTTAGACAGCTATTTTAATCTCATACCCATCGGCATAGAGTAAGTAGGTATTATGTAGAAATTTCTTGTACGAACCTACTAAATACTTAGTTAAGAACGTGTCTTTATTTGGACGTTTTAGAAACTCATTTTTAGGGCCCCGTACTAAGGGTGCGGGAGCCTATTGTCAGGCTACGGTGTCTGTCCCGTATCTTTTGAACGGTAACAGACACAAGTCTCAAAATTGTCAAGATTGTACGATTTACTTTAATGTAAATCAACAAAGTTCCCGGCAGCCTAGTCGGGAGACCGTCTGACTTGCAATCCGCAGGTCCTGGGTTCGAATCCCGCGGTACGCACCTCTGTCTTTTCGAAGTTATGTGCGTATTGTTGATTGCCGCCAACTTCAACCGGTGAAGGAAAACATCGTGAGAAAACCTATATATCTGAGAGTTCTCAATGATCTTGAAGATGTGTGAAGTCTGCCATTCCGCACTTGGCCAGCTATGGCCTTACTCTTCTCACAATGAGAAGATGGCCCGCACCCAGCAGTGGGACAGTTTGTGCACTTGGCCAGCTATGTTACCCTTCTCACAATGAGAAGATGGCCCGCACCCAGCAGTGGGACAGTTTGTACAAAATAGGGCTGATGAGAGAGAACCGATTTCTCATGGATGCCATTGTCAGAACTGGACCAAATTGAAATGGGACCATACGGGAAGCACCAGATTTCAAATAAAAAAATAATACTCATAATCGGTTCATCCAGTCGAAAGTTCTGATGTAACAAACATAAAAAAATAAAGTCGAATTGAGAACCTCCTCCTTTTTTGAAGTCGGTTGAAAAACATAACCTTCCTTGCACAGTCGGGTAAAAAGACTTTCTTTTGACAGTTTGTGAGGCACAGAAGTACGTAAAGTTTCATAATATAGCGGATGATCCGGATCGGACATGTCCCTGGTAAGTTATAGCGAGGTTCGCGTATTGTGTGCTCCATAACTTGCCCGGACGACACGCCGGCTACTTGTTTATCTCAGCTATTGTTGATCATGTCCCAGGAAAGCATAAATATAAGTCTTGGATATATTGTTGAAATAAATCCTAACATGATATTGCCAAGATATACTTACTTGGTAAAGTTTATATATCTAATAAAAGAAAAACAAAAATATCCAGTTAAAAATAATATAAAAATATCAAAAATATGCAGTCTAATTCTCCTAATAAGTCCTCTCTAATAAGTCCTAAAAACTTAAATAGATGCCTATTTAAGTTTTTAGGGTTCCGTACCTCAAAAGGAAAAAACGGAACCCTTATAGGATCACTTTGTTGTCCGTCTGTCCGTCTGTCCGTCCGTCCGGGTGTCAAGACCTTTATCTCGGGAGAGTGTGAACGTATCGAGTTGAAATTAAAACCATACTTATATACGCAGATCATAGTCTCTTGCTGCAGAAAGAAATATAAAATTTCTCAATTTTAGTAAAAAAAAAAAAATTGGTTGTCTGTAAAGTCGGTTTACGGACTATAGTTTAACGTGACAACGTCATAACAAAACATTGATGAAATGATGAAACGGGACAATGAGCGTAACAGCACAATGAGTCATACTTTTTCGTGCGTGCAGCCGGCGTTCATCGTATTATTAGACGTTCTGTCATCAAAAATTTTACAAAGACTGAAGAAAGTGTGGATTAATCGATATTCGTTTATTGAGATAAAAACGGAAAAATACCAATCACAATTATCTCACAATATTCAAAATTTATTCTTAAACAATTCATGTCTTAACATTAAGTAATATTCATTAGATAAATAAGGTCTGTATTCAGTTTTGGTCTATTGCGTATTTCAGTTTATGGTCAATTGCGTACACAAGTTTTGGTCAATTGCATATCTGGCCATGTACGTATCTGGTCATTTGCGTATCTGGTTAAATGCATCCATTGGCCTCTTGCGTTCTTGGCCATTTGCGTCGATCCCATATAATTATATCAGAGTTGGATCACAATGGAAGGAGCCATAAACTTTACTTGTCGCTATTCAGCTGTATAAAACGTGTCCACTACATTCCTACTCGTATTGCATCAAATGGGCGTCACGTGAAGAAAAATTATTCCTAAAATACGTGATTAATTTAAAACATTAGTTTATGTCACGTAACTAGTGATAGACTAAAACGCAAGTTCAAAAATATGGTAATTTTTTATAACCGCTGTCAGTAATTTTTATATTATTGGCAATAAATAGCGGATCCGGTGTGAAACACTAAACCCTCAATCTATTGAGTGTAGCGAAAAATTCTTCATCTATGGAATGTACGTTTGACAGATCGAAGCGGCGGAAAAAAAACATGTTGTGCCGACCCCATCTAGCGGAGAAAAGCCAAATAAATGATGATGACTAGCTAGAAATCTACCATCCTTAAGTTGAAAAGTTGTCTTCACACATCTATATAATAAAGGCGTATTCCTGTTGCGTACTGCACAAGAATGGAATTCTTTGCCGCCATCTCTGTTTCCTGAGACCTACAATCTTGGAATTTTCAAGGCTAGAGTGAATAGATATCTTCTAGATCGACGAGCTCCATCCTCGGCCACACCGTCGCTTAACATCAGGCGAGTTGGTGGTCAATCGTTGATCTATAATGTATAAAAAAAACTCACTTGAAGGCCAGTATTCATTTCCAGATTCAATGTGAGTGCAATACCAGCAAATCGGTTTCTTCTTGGTAAGCGCGCTTCATCGTAGACTGCAACATCGCTTAACATCAGGTGAGTTGGCGGTCAAGCGCAATCCTATATATTATAAAAAAAGGCCCAACGGTCGTTAGTCGTAAAAAAAAACTATTTCAATCAAGTCTAAAATTTATCGATAAATTCATCGATAAATATAATATAATTTGTCATTCATGTATAAATATACAATCGAGTACTTACATTTATTAATACATTCATGTACGCCTATTTTCCCTAAAAGGGTAGGCAGAGCACCAAAGACCATGACATTGAGGCTTTTTGACGCCACATTTGAGTATTATTGAAGGGTAAAATGTACAAAATGTTGGCTTTTAGTGAATGGGAACCCGTAGCTTACACAAAAGCCAATTTTCCTCGAGTCTTAAGCGAAACTGAGTTTTACAGTAGGTATACTTACTCGAGAAGAGAAGCATCTAGTACATTCTATGTTATTTTTCCCAATTCCAGCGTGGAAGAAATGTTAATTAATAATAATGGCAGACCATCTTTTACTAACCATTTACAAATATTATGTACGTCACTAAAATGACGTCATTTCTAACCTTATCGTATTTACAAAATCGGTAAAAAGTTTTCGCAACAACAAAATATGGGCGCCAAGCTTTTCATTTCCCCTAACTTAAAAAAAAGGCAAAGTAAAAAATATTCCATCACGTTTGGTGCCAATATGATAAAAAAAGACCTTCATTGTGTGCTCGTGATATTGGGGTAAACTCAAAATCTATTTCCTAACGACGATGTAGCGATTTAGGTTTGTCAACAGTAAGGACGTCTTGTAGGTTAGATTAGATTTTAAATGTTATTGTTTTAAAAATCAATATTGCTTCCAAATACAGGAAGATGTCCTTATAAGCCACATTCGAAATCCTCAGCCAAGCCACGTAGATCTCTATTTAATTTATTCAGTTTTAACAAAAGCATATCATTATCATAGGTAGCATTATAATAAAACCATTATATTTGAAAATTTATATGCATATAAAATTTAAACCCTAATTCGAACTTCCTAAACGCACATCCTAAGCGCTAGGCTTAGAGAGGTAGGTTTCAATTTGATGAAGGATTTCTTAATAACGAGAAACACTTAACTTTTTTTCGTATTAGTATCAAAGTTATGACCCAATATGTAAAAAATACAAACATACCACTAAAGATTCCAATCATATAGAAAGAGGATTATCGAAATCGGTTCATTAATTTCTTCCTCTTGTAGTATGACCAAATTAACAGCAACTATAACAATGGATTATTACAGTCAATAGCCCTCACTGTCTATAACAATTGTTACTAAAACAGACTCCAAAGTACACAATATATGTACGTAGGTATGTATATTGGATGTTTACGCATGAAGTGGGCCGAAAAGTGTGTAAACCCTTTTCTGTTTAGATTGCAGCGCACTCGGCCGAGGGAGGGCAATCGGAGGATATTGGACTAGAAATAGATCTAAATTGATGCTATTGGATACAGCGTATACGACCGAATAGTTCGATGAAAAAGATTTTTCATGGAACTATTTTGGATGTAAAAATAGCGAAATGGTATCGATAAAATATGTTTTCGCCAACAAAATTGTAACTATATTTATTAGATTTATTGGATAGGTTTCAAACCTGAATTATTTGATCAGTATTATAAGGGGTACACATACTGATCTAATAATAAGCAATTATCTGCTAATTTAGAAGAAATGTGTCACATTTTGAATTTTCTTTACGAAATCAAACGAAGCGCTTGCAGCGTAATCCGTAACTCTTACTTTTATTTATAACCTCGAGACTAAGTGTACTCCAAAATCAAATATATAACACTAATGCAACCAATTATCGGTGTCTGTGATTAAAAATAGAACAGCCAATGTATCACTAATGCTACTAAACGATGTCTAGCATTATTGTCTGGAACAATATGGTGACTAATAATTGTGATAGGACAGGAATCTGTATTTGACTGATATTGAATTGAAATAATCTATATTTGTACACGAATATGTTTATTTGTGTATATAAAAGTGAGATATTATTTACAGGTGGCTTGAAGTACGAAGCTGAAATTTGACAGAAAGATTTCGCATGTAGTACACATGCGAAAGGAACGATTCAAGAGATTCTATTAATTCAATTTTTTTGATATTACAGGCATCTGATTTGGTATTTAGATTACCAAAGTAATATGTAAGTACACATGAAAACCATGGATTTTATTGATGCACTGGGGCCAAATAGCTTTATTTGAGTTTGGCCTTAGAATTTAGGAAAGAACAGACTGTTGTTTCTGGTCCAAAGACAGGAATTCGCCATGTAATGGCACATTTGCATAACATTTAGGAGCGGATTATTTGATTGAGTTAGTGTTTAAGTTTTGGTATATATTGTTATTAATTTACTAGTTTGTGTTATAAAACTCTGATAATGATGATTATAAAATGTAGCCTATACTCGTCTCCAGCTTCTTGACTATATTTTTACCAAATTTCATAAAAATCGGTTGAGCCGATTATTAGGCCTTATCGTAAAGGATAGCCAGTAGACAAAGATATAGAGTTACACTTGCTTTTATAATCATTATTAGTTAAGATAGTAAAAAAAAAACTATAACAACACGCGAACTAAAGCAGGGAACTTTTTTTTAAATTAACTTGCACTGTCCCACTTCTGGGCAAAAGTCTCCCCCAATTCCTTCCGAGCAGTATACTAAACAGTTATATGTTAAGGCTGTAAACGACATAAAACAGCGGTGCGAGAGAACCCTTGCCCTACCCCAAATCCAGAGACAATGAAACCATAATCGATATCCATAATGCTCGTTCTATTTGCGGCACAAAGCCACTTTTGTACGATGAACCAAAGGTGAAAGGATTTGTATAATCCGATTTAAATGTAGTTATTAAAAGCCTTATAATTAGAATACCCTTCGTTACAGTAAAATCAGAGCTTGAGATTGTTGTTAGAGTCTATTTATAGATTTTATTGTATTATCTTTGTGAACGATTTACCTAACAAATTGAAATTTGATTAGGTTGGCAAGTGTCCGGGCGTACATTCAAAAGGTCTATATTTATCTTAATGTAAATAATATATACCTAGTTTATATCATCATCATCTCAGCCATAAGAAGTCCACTGCTGGACATAGGCCTCCTCCATGGATTTCCAAAAAGACCGATTGGAAGCGGCTTGCATCCAGCTTCTTCCCGCCACTTGTATGAGATCATCTGTCCATCTCGTGGCTGGTCTTCCTACGCTGCGCTTGCCAGTACGTGGTCTCCACTCGAGAACCTTTCGGCCCCATCGGCCATTAGTTCTACGTGCTATGTGTCCTGCCTACTGCCACTTCAACTTGCTAATCCGCTGTGCTATATCGGTGACTTTTGTACGTCTACGTATCTCTTCATTTCTGATTCGATCTCGTAGAGAGACTCCGAGCATAGCCCTCTCCATAGCTCGTTGCGTGACCTTGAGTTTCCTTATAAGGCCCATAGTTAGGGACCACGTTTCAGTGCCGTAGTTTATATATATTCCAATAAATGTAATATGTCTTTATCTATGTTAACCTCTACTCGTAGCCTAAAAATCTCGATAAGGATACGACAAAGCAAGATTGGCCTTTATTCAAAATATGTAATCTAGGTATATTTTTTTAGCTGTTCGTATGGTAACCTATCTATAATCCGAAATACATTTGCTTGAATTTTACTTGCCCGAATCCGTTTCATAGAACTGCCTGATTCCAGATGATTTACTTGGCACAAATTACTGGTTCCAAAAGTTTGTTAACCATTTCTTTCATTTGTCTGAACCCTTTGTTGTTTGAACCGTTTGTTTGTTTGTTGTGTTGTTGTTTTTGATCTCTTTGATTTGTTGTTTTATTAGGTTAAGTTTGTTAGGTTTATTTTTAATAAACTCATACACTATTGTATTACTAAGATTCACACAAATTGTGAAGATTCAGTTGTCAGACGAGTTGTCAAATGTGCTTTTAGGATTTTGGTAAAGTGTCTTTTGAAAAAAAAAATACTTAATCGAGGAAATGATTTTCGGTATTTTAAAATATTATTACATTAATAATAATATTATTATTACAACAGATTATATATAACTTGGTCATATAAATAACAATAAGTTTTTTTATTATTTTTATCCATTCATAATTCATAATATGTTTATTTGCGCATATGGGTGTACAAAAAAAAACAGTTGAAATGTCGTATAAATAACAGAGCTCCATATCCGACCTTACGGCATGCAAAAATAGTAATAACATAAAATACCTAACATAAAGATCAAAGAGAATACAAACAAAGATGAAATTGTACTCTCAGTCACTAATACAGTATTTAAAAATAGAAATTATTGAATCTCAGTGAAATAAACCAAAAGCACATACCTTCAGTCACAAACAAAATTCATAGTTGAAAGAAATCAGTTCATAGTACAATTTATAAATACCGCACATTCCATCCATCCATTACCATTCCATTCTTTACCATTTTTCACCTTTTTGTAATTTTTTCTACTTTCATCCGTATCCACGTTGTGTCAATCAAGATAATTATTAGTTGAAAATATCAAAATAATAGTTTAGACAATTTAACAATTACATATTACGTAGCTACAATTTACACAAGAATTTTCGATCTGTTTAAAGTTGCATTGTTGTGTGGTCAGTGAAATAACAAGACTATAGATAGATAACTCTTTATTGACACACCAAATTAACAAAAGCAAGTACAAAAAGGAAATAATTTACACTAGTGTAACAACGGGCGGCTTTATCGCTAGAAGCGATCTCTTCCAGGCAACCAAGGAATGGAGTGAAATTCGGGAAGAAATTAGACGGGGCGTGTAAAAGATGAGAAAGTAATATAATACAAAAAACTATAGATATGACTCACAAACCGTAAACTTTTTGTTTTTTTTTTCATCAGCCCTGTTTGTACAAACTGTCCCACTGCTAGGCGCGGGCCATCTTCTCATTGTAAGAAGGGTAAAGCCATAGTCTACCACGCTGGCCAAGTGCGGATTGGCACTTCACACATCTTTCAAGATCATTGAGAACTCTCAGACATGTAGGTTTCCTCACGATGTTTTCCTTCACCGTTTAAAGTTGGCGGCAATCAACGAACCGTAAACTTACATACTAATAATACTCTACATACTAATACATAAATTACAGGAAGAATAATAAACGAATAAATATTAAAATTATAATTATATAATTTAATAAATAAAAATGGGTTTCAGATTTCTGTGATAAATAATAATAATATTTTTTTATTACTTGTATACCCGTATTACTAATTTTTTTTACTTTCTAATGGTAGAAATACAGAGTTTGAACAACCTTTTTATTTGACGTTTTCCGAAAGTCCAACACCAACGAACGTCAGGTTCTTTTAAACCTTAGATTTAAATTCAAAAGTCGAATGAGCCGTTGTGCAGACAAAAGAAGACCAATAGGAATCCAATTCTTTTGTTTAATACGGCGTCCATAGAGTCCGAGATCGGATACGGAATGAATCGAGATCGAGCTCTGCCGGATATTGTGTGAGAGTGCCTTTCTTTGAGCTTATCGCTCCATTCTACACTCGATTTACGGGCTCATTTACACTCCATTCGTTTGTGTTCTATTTTTATCGACTTCCCAAGAGGAAAATAATATTTTTATATTTATTTTAGATAATACCGTAAGTTGTCTCTTTTCTTTATAGTTTATTTCCGACAAGTATAGACTTTCTCCATATTAGTGGGCCAAGCCATTCATAAGCCATTCATATTTAAGGCATAAATATTTAATGTTTATTTCATGTTTGACTTCACTCCTTATGTATTTGTTCTTGACATATTTATCTTTTCTGACTTAAAACTATTAATTGAACTTATGTGTCGTAATGTTTAAATTATTATCTAATAATAACATGCGGTTATTATAAGTTTAAAGGTATTTAAAAGACAGTTAATTATCCTGAAATTTTGATATAATAGTTATATAATGTAATTTAGAACATACTTACTCATGTATGTAAATTTGACTTACTTGACTAACATTGTTATAAGGCCAATAAAAATGTTGACTGATTGATTGAAGGCATGCCTGAAATTTGTGCCGAAATGTTCTAAAACAGCATCTTTAGCTTTATCCACAATCCATCAGATTTAGTTTCAATTCGCCATCAAATACCATACCCGATTCGGTATTCGACGAATTGTGAATACAGTGTACAGGCATCCTTTGACAGTCATAAGTGTAGCCTAAGTAAAGCTTAAAAATAGCGATAAAATTAGTTATTTTCATGTTGTCGATAAATCTCTCTAGAAGCTTCCACTTCCACAATGTCGCCACCACATTACTGAAACCTGACTATAACTTGAGAGTGACTTACTTGAATTACTATGACTAGTACTGAGATGATTTGTAATTCAATAATAATTTAAGAAACAAAGTAACCGAATTTTAATTATATTCCCTGATTAAAGAAGAAAAACAACTGAAATTATATCTCTCTAGTATCCATCCTTGATAATTTCACAGTCCAAACAAACCTACTTTGGCAAACTCCATCAGAATAAGTTCCTTGGCCAGAAAAACTTGGTCTCGCTTGTTAGTAAGTTGTCCTTATGTTATTTAGAGGATAGGGGTCAAGTTGTCATGGCCTTGCAAGGTTTTATGTAGATTAACGATTTAGCAACAAGTGGCCAGTTGCGAAGATAATCAATTTAATGGGAAAGATAAACAAATTGTTGGAAATAAAAACCGCTTTATTGGAATCGATTAAAACGGTGATGGATTATTGTGCACTTCTGTTTATTGAATTTTGTAGTAAAAAGATAGTAAGTAGTAAATTTTAGCCTTAGATTTTGAGAGCTGTAGAACTGATAGCTGATGGGACCGAAAGTTATTGTTTGGAGACCACAGCAACAGCATAGCCGCGCCGCAGCATACGAACACTAGCCACGACTTAGATGGAAGATCTCATTATACAAATGACAGGACTGGTGGACTTCGTGTGGCTGAGATGGTGATGGCGAATAAAACTATTATCACGCGGGTCCAATACAAAAGAAAATAAAAGAATAGAACTGTCAACTTCAACATGAACCTTTCAGTAAAATGCGCGAGATCTGTTTAAAATTGAGCGTAGCGAAAAATACCTTTATCTTAGTTTTTTTACCTATTCTATACTTATCAAAATAAAATAATAATAAATATTTGTGGACATTTCACACAACACCATCTAGCCTAAACTAAGCAAAGCTTGTACTATGGAACTAGATGGTTGATAGAATGCGTGCGACAACCAAGTGTGTGTCGAATTCACGGTCAGTGCAGGGTTTCGTGTTAAAGACATCATGATATGTGAACTTAAAACAAGGATTCTTATTTTATATGAACTTACGAGTTTGCCATTTGTATGATATTTGCATTTTTACTTCTCTACTTAATTTGTAAATCCTACTTAGTTTTGATGGTTTTCCTTTTAATTTCGTTATTGTTTATCTAATACCAATCATTTAGATAGCAGGTGGATTCGCCTACTCTAACAAAAATGATTACAGCATAATTATATTACAAATGGATCACTAAATTGAAAAATTATATTCGCGCACCCGTAGTATTTAAAATTACGTATCCAACATCCAACTTCACCCCGCACCATGGGTTAGACAAAAAAATAATTCTCACTTTACGTGAACATACGCAATTTTTTTCCTAAGATTTAATTTTAGCACTTTATCGGCGTGATTCATATATTCAAATTACAGCTTTCACTAGAAAGATTTATATAAATAAAATAAATAAATAAATATTTGAAGACATATCACACAACAACATCTAGCCCAAACTAAGCAAAGCTTGTACTATGGAACTAGATGGTTGATAGAATCCATATATACTTTTTTTTTGTAAATATATACATATGATACATAGAAACACCCAGACACAGAACAAACATCCGTGTTCATCGCACAAATGTTTGCCCTGGGTGGGGATTGAACCCACGACCTACAGCTTAGCAAGTAGACATACTACCAACTGAGCCACAAGGCCAGTCAAATAAGTATAGAACTTTTATATACAAAGTATAGAATGCTTAGCTGGAAAAACTGTTAATACCTTTTGAAGTTAACTGTTTTTGAGCAGCTGCGGATGGACGGAAAGACAGACGGTCATGGAGAAACTCTAAGGGTTCTTTGTTGACTGTCATTATCATCATCATCTCAACCAAAAGAAGTCCAATGCTGGACATAGACCTCCCCATGGATTTCCAAAAAGACCGGTCGGAAGCGGCCCGCATCCAGCGTCTTCTTGCCCCTTGTATGCTATCTTCTGTCAACCATGTGGCTGGTCTTCCTACGCTACGCTTGCTGGTTCGTTTGTTTGTTGACTATGCAACCCTAAAAAGAAAAATATAATATTGTATATACATGGTATAGTCTCTAATTCTGTATGCCTACAACAAATTAGAGTAGTTCCCCATTTGTCGGCGCTAAGTCGATTAAGGCCGGGCTTGATAACACAGCGCTAATGGAGTTAGCTGCACATTGGAGAGAATTCAATTCACGTGAGACTTCATCTACCTACTATAGCATGTTATACAATTATGTAGGATCGAGCTGTGATGTGCGGTAGTCGTTCATCTACATTAGCAATCGCCGGAAACGAAATTAACAGTTTGATTGGATTTCTATGCGCAATTCCCGGGTATAACAATATTATAAATAATAATTTTATAGTTTAAAAAACTGAAACAACCGAGTTCAAAGTACGTTATTTCGTTTACTTGTAATATAAGTAAGGATAATAATTAACCAAGGGGCTCAAGCGTTGAAGTAACTCTATTTTCTCCTGATACACATTGGATGAGGAGTAAGTAGGCTTAACTTTTCAATCTCAATAAATCCCTCACGATAGTAAACTTTTTAAAATACATATATTCACCCGCTCGTGTTTTTCAAGAATGACATTTGTCACTGAATGTCAAATGCTTCGTCGTTGCAGATTAGAAAATGTGCAGATGTTTATACGAAAAACCTCAACATTTGACACTTTTGCAAAGAAAAACGTGTCAGTGGAACTCTGCGATTCTATAATCTGACGCACTCACTCAGGAATACAATGAAATTATTTTTACTTTTAGAGATTATTCAAAAAGTAATAAGTCAATATTTCCAAAATAATCATGGGACCAACTTGGGAGCTTTCTCTATATATCAAGTTAAGAAACATTAAAATTGGTTTACGAATGACGGAGTAATTCGTGTACATACATAAATTAAAAAAATACGATACGAATTGATAACCTCCTCATTTTTCAAAGTTGGTTAAAAAATTAAAACAATGGGTGCATATTAAGTTCTCAAAGTGGAGCTACCATAGTATACCATAAAAAAAAACGTTATGAATAGTCGAGAACCTCTTCATTTTGTAGTGGGTTAAAACCCAATTACAAACTAAAAGCGGTCGGTATCAGTACTTTGGCCCAAATAAAACTTTTTTATCCCGCAGCGAGGGTTGGCGTCACAGCCAGTTGAAAAATTGTCCTATAAATAAATCGTAAAATAAACTTTTTTACGAAGGGCGGGTGGCACTTGTCAATACCTACCACTGGCTTCTCGTGGCCTCCGTCCATAGACAAATAATGTAGTAGACATGATCCTTGTACTTATTACGAAAAAGTTATTTACAAAACATGTAGCCCATAACACTCACGGAGTGAAGCCGAATCTAACGACACCTCGCACATCAAAATCGGTCAAGGCGTTTAGGCGCGCATATAGAAACATACATACAAACATACCCACATACATACAAACAATCGAAGAACATAACCCTACCTTACGACACCTCGCACATCAAAATCTGTTAAGGCGTTTAGGCGCGCATATAGAAACATACATACAAACATACCCACATACATACAAACAATCGAAGAACATAACCCTACCTTACACCTATAGCAAAACCTTCTTCTTTTTACCAGACTGCGTAAGAACGCAGTCTGGTAAAAAGAAGAAGAGGGACTCTTTTTGTTATGGTTTATATTCGTGTCATATTTTTAGGCTTCTGTACTAAGGGTGTTTTCTGTGTAAGTGTGATGTAAATGAAAATTTATAGCATATTTCATAAGCCCTTGTTTGTTTAAAGTATCAAACAAGAAGCCCTACATGCAACTACGGAATAATACTACGACAAATACGGAATAATACTGGCCCGACACGCACTGCACTGGGCGGCTGCTTTTATTAATTAAAAGTTCTGTTATAAACTATACCGCTATTATGATGTCACGCCCGACATTGTCGGCCCGATATTGTCAGCCCGATATTGTCGGCCCGATATTGTCGGCCCGATTTCATTATAAGTTTTGTTGGTGTCCGACAAGTGAGAGCAGCTTCATATAAAATGTTTTTGTCGAGCCCGAAATCGGACAAATGGGAACCCGGTCTAATGGTACCATTGACTTATTATGTACTAAATAGTACAAATATTGCCCTAAGTACGTATACTTTAGGTACCTACACTAATTTAAGTATTTTGCTAAGATTTGGTAATCATTTATTAGACTAATAGCTTATTACTATCACACGTTTGCCAAATTAAATCATTTTTTCCACAAAAATATCTATACAGTTGAGGAACCTGTATACCAAGTTTTATTAAGATTGGTTGAAAAATACGACAACGCACCCGTCCATACCAACAAGCATCCGGACAGAAGAACGAAAATCTTGCTAGTTGATGCAGAGACTTTATCGTTCTCGATAATCAGTCAATTATAGGAGGAAGTGCATTTGGGATCACAAAGTATATTTCAGTCATTGAGCTATATGTACTTACGTACTAGAGAGCTATCTGAAGCAACATTATTTTCACATTTTTTTGGTAAAGTAAACAAAACAGCGTTACAGCTGTTATAATAATTACATTATTTTCCCAGTTTTATTATTCACTTGAAAAAAACATAAAAAATAATTATACATTACTATCTACACATTAAGACTATAAAAAAAAAACAATTTTTAAATATATATATACAGAAAACAAATAAAATAAAAACTCACTCAAAAAGTCCACTGGTAGTGGGAAAAGTGGCAAGAATACTGGCAGCATTGCCACGTTGGATGGCAATGCTTACTTTTTGAGCAAAGTAGGAGCCAGCATTCTGGTCACTTGTCACCTCTACCAAGCATTTGGCTATTTCCCTGTATAAACTCTGAGCGGCTGGACTCCATGAACCTAATGTTTCGACCCCAAACGGCACAAACATGTACATCCGGTCTAACTATGCATATTTGCGCCGTTTGAGGTTTTCTGCTTTTGTTGCGGCAGCACCAGCATGTTTGCTAGTCTCTGAAAGGTATAATCGTAGATAAATAATTACATTATTTATCTACGATTATAATATACGATTGATACTTGCAACGCAGAAGAATCTATGGTGTATTTTCTCACCAGCAAAACATTGAAAGCACTTCACTAGGAAGTCACTGAGTGAGATGTGGCGCTTTCGCCGCAGTTGAATATAACAAAGTAGCTATGAGTGGTGTCTGCTCTCGTACGCAAGTACAAACAGCTCAATGATTTCAGTGTTCATTAATTTTTTTCCCCCCTAACAAGCGAAGAGACGTTCTGTCGTCCTCTTTCCTTTAAAGAATATTTTTCTAATTTGTTTCACGTCTCCGCTCTTAATGTTGTTTGTGCGTCAGTCCGGATCCAGACAGCGGAGAGCAATTTCCATCGGTCAGGAAAAAACCAATTTATCTGTTTGCCGTGAGAAGCTCTGACGGACGTATTGATTTTACAATTTATATCATTGATTGGCTTCATTGTATTGGAATGATGAATTGTGTTATTTTGTGTTGATGACATTCTTGTTGTATTGTATTAAAAGTAATATTTAAGTACTTATATAACAATGATTTCGTAAAAATATTTACTTTGAATTTTATTTTTATTTTTAGCCCCCAACCCAAAAACACACACAGCTACACAGGTACATACGTCAAACTTATAATACCCCTCGTGTTATAAGTTTGCCGTATGTATCTGTATAGCTGTGTATCTGTAGGTATATCTGTGTGTATGCCGTGGCATCGTAGCTCTCAAATGGATGAACCGATTTGGATCTAGTTTTTTCATTGAAATGAAACAAATTTTATTGGACTTATCGCGTATATTTTAAATTTTAAATAAATAAATAAATATTTGTGGACATTTCACACAACACCATCTAGCCCAAACTAAGCAAAGCTTGTACTATGGAACTAGATGGCTGATAGAATACATATATACTTTTTTTTGTCGTAAATATATACATATGATACATAGAAACACCCAGACACAGAACAAAGATCCATGCTCATCACACAAATGTTTGCCCTGGGTGGGGATTGAACCCACGACCTTTCAGTTCAGCAGGTAGACGTAAACACACTACCAACTGAGCCACAAGGCCAGTCAATAATAAATGTATATTTTAGAAATTTAAAATATAAATATTATATTGTCACCAAAGATACACATGTACACCAAATTTGAGCCTAATCGGACATCGGGAAGTGGTTCTAATTTATCTTCCAAGATTCGTGCCGAACATACATACTTACATACAAACATTGCAAGTAAAAGCTTGTAAAATATTTGTATTCATTATCTTTCTGTTGTTATCGTAATAGTGAGGGTTGAAACAGCCAGTGTTACATAAAAACGCATGTCAAAATCTTATTCACTCAATGAGGATTGAGAACTCGTCAACTTCTGTCAGACAGCATCTGTCACGAGAGAGGCACAAAACACTTTAACACGGGAACAGTCACGTGAGAGAATGGAACAAAACACTGTTTAAAAAAACGCGCCTATTGGGGGTATATGAGTAAGATGGAGTATGTTTACTTTCTCCGTTCATTCAGTCAGTAAGCTGTAACGATGAGCTCTATACGCAAACATGAGTATCAAATTCCAGAACCAAGAGAGAGTCGAGAGAGAGAGAGAGAGAGAGAGAGAGAATGTGTCGAGAATCGATACAAGCGCCGGAACTCCGCTAGTTGACTGGCCTTGTGGCTTAGTTGGTAGTATGTCTGCTTGCTGTGCTGTAGGTCGTGAGTTCGATCCTCACCCATAAAAAAAATGTGTGATGACCATGAATGTTTTTTCTGTGTCTGGGTGTTCCTATGTATCATATGTATATATTTTCAAAAAAAAGTATATATGTATTCCAATAGCCATCTAGTTCCATAGCACAAGCTTTGCTTAGTTTGGGCTAGATGATGTTGTGTGAATTGTCCACAAAAAAAGTTTTTATTTAAATCTTTATGAAATCAGCATCATCATCTCACAAGTACACAATTTAAATTTAAAAAGATTTTAAATGACGGAGTTATGAGGTAACAAAAAAGAAAACAACGGATTTTGGTACATTGATACATAGAGCATTGATTGATAGAGATTTTAGCCATGTTCGGGACTACCGTTAGTCGTAACCAATATTCGAGATGGAGGATCAAGTGACCAAATACAGTCTACTCGCCACTAAGTGGACTGTATTTAGTTCGACAGGGTGACGACCTGACGACGTCGTAGTCCCTGAAGAGACTACGACGATGAGGGAAGGGACTGGGCGCTGGGATTGGGAGAAACCTTTACGATGGTGGTTCGGTCGGTCAGCAAAGGTGGGAAAGCGAGGTGGCGCGGCGGAGATAAAAATGCGCGGATCGGTTACAGACGATGAGTGTATGTTTCCGATTTAGTTCGTTTTTCGTATATCTCTTGTGGTGCGTATTCTTCTGGCTTGAAAACCGCGTACTGACTTGCTCAAGCAAGCGTTCGCCCCAGCTAGAGTACCACCGCGCCGTTTTATGATTGCCTCTATTCATTGCAAACATTCAAAGTCAGTTTTCCTCTTAATTGTAACGATTCAATAAACGTCGATAAATAACTCTGCTAAAGAAAGATTTACTTTATCGAGAGAGCAGGCTAAACGGATTGGTTCCCGATACGGAGCCGATGACATGTTTTAATTATACTTTGATCGAGTTGGGACTTCGTTACCAGATGATTGATCGCTTCTCGATTCGCGTGTGATCCATTTTCCAGATAAACTATGGATGATATTTCGAGGTACGTAATTTAGCAAAGATCTTTCATATATGGACCTTTTTATGTGAGGTTTCGACGTAAATTCTGAACGTTCTCTTTTTAAGAAACAGCGGTGCAAGAAGTACGAGATAGAAAAAAATTGTTTCGCACAGATTTTATTGATACATAATTCCAATCTAAAATTTCATGTGTTCATGTAGACCAGCCACAAGATGGACAGATAACCTCATACAAGAGGCGGGAAGACGTTGGATGCAAGCCACTTCCAATCGGTCTTTTTGGAAATCCATGGGGGAGGCCTATGTCCAGCAGTGTTCTTATGTCTGAGATGATGATGATGATGTAGACAGTGAGTGACAGAAAAAACTGGAGAAGTGAAATGACAAGAAGACGCTATCTGTTTCCAAGCGGTCTTTATGGAAATCCATGGTAGGATATCCATGTCCTGCAGCGGGCTTCTTGTGACTCATGCCACAGACGATGATGGTGACGAATCGATGATTCAATGATGATGCCATAGACTGACGGTAGTAGCCCGAAGGCAAAAAATAAATAAATTGTAAATATAGTCCCTTCATTAAGATTAAACTAAACATATTTCACACACCCTTTCCAGGTAAGCTTGGGTTTATGGTATAGAACCACGGACGAAATTAACAGGTAGAACGTTATTATAAGTTTTAATTAGAACAAGAATTGTCGCTCAAACTCATCACATAATTTAATTAGCGGACGGCCTAGTTTGTCACTGTTTTTGAACCCTAGATAGCTGCTGTTGTTCTGGGAACTTAATTTACCCGACATGATAAATATAAATAATATACTAAAATGCGGTCCCTTCGTTAAAGTAACATTTTTCACATTTCACACGCCCTTCCAAGTATGCGTGGTGGGCAGAGCGTTATTATAAGTTTTAATTAGAACGAGAATTGTCCCGCAAGCAATTCGCATAATTGAATTACTGGACTGCGCAGTTTGTCACTGTTTCTTGGGCCATAGATTTAGAGCTTAGATTTATTTAACCGCCATGATAAATAAGTAATTATTCTGTGACAATAAACATGCCTTATTTGTATTAGCTACGATCTCAATTATTCTAAAATTATACAATTTTGCGAAAGTAATTCTGTTTGTCTTGTTTTAATTATGGCTAAACGGTTGGACAGATTGCCACGTTTGAAAAGTAGATGCAGCATACATCGGAGAAGGATATAAATAAATAAATAAATATTTGTGGACATTTCATACAACGCCATCTAGCCCAAACTAAGCAAAGCTTGTACTATGGAACTAGATGGCTGATAGAATACATATATACTTTTTTTGTTTGTAAATATATACATATGATACATAGAAACACCCAGACACAGAACAAACATCCATGCTCATCACACAAATGTTTGCTCTGGGTGGGGATCAAACCCACGACCTTTCAGTTCAGCAGGTAGACGCAAACACACTACCAACTGAGCCACAAGGCCAGTCAAGGATAATTTTTCAATCTATGATAATTTAGGATAATATATAGGTCAATATAGGATAATTTTTCGGGATCAAAAACGTACTTATATACGCACGTAACGTACTTAGTATAGCGCTCGTCTTGCTCATGCATCTTAACATTATCGATGACATGAAATGACTGGACTTCCAAAAATGTTGCCCCTTATCTAGAAAGCAACATCACAAATGTTCAAAGAAAATTTCGTTTGGTCCAAATACATTTTCATACAATAAATCAATTTAATTGCCTTTTTAAACCCCGACCCAAAAAGAGGGGAAAGTTATTTATTTTTAATCTATAAAGTGCGTACCAAAGTAATAGAGTCCTAACTGAAAATTGAAGCGTAAAAACATTGTCGACGTAGCCGCGACGTTTTCGCGGGGAATCAAATATCTTGATAACTCTGAGCCAATAAGCAATAAAACATCAGCGGCAGGCGCCACTACAGATGTAAACAGTATGACAACTTTTTTTAATTCAATACCGAATACATGGCGACACGGTGACTTAACGATAAGTTAAGGCGATCCTACACGGGCGATGAAAATTGATCAATTATAAGCGATAATGGTCGATTGTGACGTCACAAAATCTCAGTCAATTTACGGCAATGGCGATAGGCGTTAATGGCGAAATCTTTTGCAACATCGAACGCCGCAAAAATTGCCGCACTTTATTGGAAATGTGAGACAGTAAGCGTGAAGTATTTTTTAAATCTCAAAAATATTTTGGATAGCAACACTGCGAACGTAATGGACAATGTAATCCACGGCTATGATTAAAAAAAATGCTATTACAGCATTTACAGCGGTCACAGCGGTTAGTCAAACCAAACTTCTTGGCAAATACTGTACATTTACCAAAAAGCTTGGTGTGACTAAAAGCTCTCTGCACGAAACAAATTCACATTTAACCCGTTTATTGTTCATATTAACGTAAATTTATTGAATATACTGAACTAATTACATTTTTGTATAATAACTGCGAAAAATTTTTATTCACGAAAATATGTTTTTCACATTCTTTAGTCGGTCGCAAATAATACAAATAATTATATAGTGTTTTTTTGCAGCGTCCTCGCTGCAAATTGTTCAAAACGTCAGGTCATAAAATTATGTAAAATATACGTGACAAATCCGTCAAAATTTGTTTCATTTCAATAAGTAATTATAGTTTAAAAAACTGAAAAAGCGATTTCAAAGCGCAACTTTGTTTTAAAAATCAAGCTACTGAATCGATTTTGATAAAAATTTACCTGGGTATAATCCTTAAAAAAAAAAAAACGAATCGGTCCAGGCGTCTTCGAGTAATCGGGGTGTTCCCCGATTACTCGGAATCTTTTACTTATAAAAGATTCCGACGAATTGAGAAATCTCCTCATTTCTGAAGTCGGTTTAAAAGCGAACAAATTACCGACTCTCCGTGTAAAAAACTAATTTTCAGTTTTTTTTTGTTTTAAAACTGAAACTTTTATAATTTAATTATCTCTGAACAAAGACACACTTAAAGATTAATTTACTCCCTTAATTTATTAATTACTTCACAAAGGCGTTTATTAAGTTCAATTAACTTCCAAGAAATACTTTTTTTTTTTTTTATTTATTTATTCTTCAATTACATCATGAAAATTTATGAGATAATTCTGCCAAACTGCATAACAGTTTGTAGGCAGATAATACACTCTCATCCACAATAACAATTCTTTCGTTTGTAGGTGATTGTTTTTGAATAACTGAGTGAGCGAAACTAACGAAATTATCTGCATCATATAGCAAGATTTTCGTTCTTTTGTCCAGATGTTTGTTATTTTTAGGGGTCCGTATCTCAAAAGGAAAAAAACGGATCCCTTATAGGATCACTTTGTTGTCCGTCTGTCAGTCTGTCCGGGTGTCAAGACCTTTAGGAACGCGTGAAGGTATCGAGTTGAAATTAATGGTTTTAATAATCTACAGTCTCTTGCTGTAGAAAGAAAAATAAAATTTCTCAGTTTTCGTAAAAAAAAGTTACAGCCGAATAAGTCGTAAAAAACGCACATTTCGACACTCACAAGGGAATCAAAACCTATGGGGTAGTTCCCGTTGACCTAGAACTATGAAATTTGTCAAGAAGCATTGTGTTAGAGTACACATATAGGAAAAAATCCGAAAACTGGACATTTTTAATTTAATCAGAAAAAAATAGTGTGTTTATGCAAGGTATGAGGGCCCAAATTTTAAAATGAATTAACCGTATCATGTGGGGTATCATATGAAAGAGCTTCATTAGCATAAGTTAAAACAGGTTTATAAATATTTTTATGATGTATATTTTTCGGTATAAGAAGGAAAATATGAAATATAAAAAAATATGTTTCCCCCCTTTTATTTAGTTTGTACGGAACCCTAGGTGGGCGAGTCTGACTCAGACTTGTCCGTTTTTTTTAAATTATAAAATGAGCTAATGTTTGACCACAACTTACCCGATGGAAAGCGACGAAGTGATCGAAGATGGAGCACGCTTACCCATGAGATGCCTATTCACACATGCCTTGAAGATACAAGTTGTATTTACTAGGGAACACCGAGGCTGGAAGTGGGTTCCACTCTTTAGCAGTTTTCATTAAAAAAAAGGGTCCCGAAATCGCTTTGGTAATTTTGATGAAACTTGGTATCTCTACAGATTCCTCAACTTTTTTTTTGTCGTCGGGAATTTTCGATGTGTGGTATTTTTCTCAAAAAGGGGAAAAGTTTGCTGCGACGCCATTTACTGACTGTTTTTAATAATATTTGTTAAAAATGTTTAGTAACAAATTCTAAACAATAATTTATAATATGAACAAAAACGGTTCAGAGGTCGTCGAGATAAAAGGTTATGAAATCTGGGTTAAAAAGAGAAGTCGGTCAATGTTAATAATATTTGGCTAAAACTTTCGATACCGAAATCTAAACATAAATTTGAAATATGAGCACTAGACCTTGCGAGCACAGACTTTTTTGCAACAAGAGATTTTGCAAAAGTTGCTTACGAAATCTGTTCGTAGAACTTCTGGTTAATTCTAGTGCTTTTTAAAGGGACAAGTGGCTTCATTAACTACAACAAAACAATATACAGACTCAACTAACTAAACTACTACACAAAAACCATATCGATCACCCCAAACCGATAAGGGTCTAAAGACAATCCAAATGCTCAAACCCATTACCAGTTGGCAGCGTATCCAGCATGCTAGCCGCATTGCCACGTTGAATGGCAATGTTTATGCGTTGGGCCAGATACGAGCTAGCATTTTGGTCACGCGTCGCATCGATCAGGCGCTCAAATAATTTTTTGAAGATGAGATAAGCTCCCTGTCCCCACGGACCCTTGGACCTACTTCTAGTGCTTAATTTTTTTAATTTTTTTAATTAACGTTATCTACGGTTCCCTAATGTTAATTTAAGGATTGTATTACATACTGCTTACATTAGATTAGCTTGCTATGTAAGAAATTTTCGCGGTTGATCACGGATCGAGGAGGCGTGTGGGCGTGACGTCACGGCTGCGAGCCCGCCTCCGCATGAGGCCTGGATTCCGCCTACGCTGACATCACGCGTACGGACACGTGTCAGAAATAGCCCACATCTAACGCTAAACGGCAATGCGGGCAGCATGCTGGGTACGCTGCCAACTGGTAGTGGGTTTGAGCATCTGGATTGTCTTTAGACCTTTATCGGTCTGGGGTAATCGATACGCTTTTTGTGTAGTAGTTTAGTTAGTTGAATCTGTGTATTGTTTTGTTGTAGTTAATAAAGGCACTTGGCCGTTAAAAAAACGCTAAGCTGGTTAGTAAAAAGTTTGTCATCACCAATACGGTTAGGCGATACTTCTCACCGGGACAGCTGCTTCACTTGTATCAGGCACAGGTCCGATCGTGTATGGAGTACTGCTGCCTCCTTTTTGATGGATCAGCCAAGTATCAGCTGGAAGCTCTAGAGTCGGTGGACTGGCCAGCGGTGACGATAATCTAGTTACCAAGAAGCTATTTAGTCTCGAGCACCGCCGTAAAGTATTTTGTCTGTCTATAAGTATTCTATATCTATAGATTTCGAAGAGTGTGCGCAAGAGCTTAACGACCCAATTCCACTCACACCATTTCACTGAAAGATTAGCAGCCATTTCTCATTAAAATGCCATAAAATGTAAACTCCACCGAAATTTTTGACGTGACAACGTCTAATAAATCGATGAACGCCGGCTGCATGCACGTAAAAGTATGACTCATTGTCCCGTTACATCATCATCATTTCATCAATGCTTTATTATGACGTTGTCACGTTAAACTATCGTCCGTAAACCGACTTTACAGACAACCAATTTTTTTGTAATAAATAAATGATTTTACTAGTGTTTTTCTTACAAAAACGTGCACTCGTATCACACAGCGTATCAAGATCGTAAAATAATCGTAATTTAGATTGCAAAAATCGCTTTTCTGCAGTCAGTTATTTTGATGCGTACTGCACAGGAATGGAATTCTTTGCCGCCATCTCTGTTTCCGGAGACCTACAATCTTGGAATTTTCAAGGCTAGAGTGAATAGATATCTTCTAGATCGACGAGCTCCATCCTCGGCCACACCGTCGCGTTGGTGATCAATCGTAGATTTATCATGCATGAAAAAACGTGTTTACTAGTTATTTTATAGCCTTACTGTTGTATATTATATGTATATGATAAGTTCGGTTTGGGAATCGTATCTCGGTGAGGGAATCATTGTGTTCAAGTTATCAAGAAGAAAGTGAAATGGTGTGCGAGCTTTTGTAAAAAAAACATGCGAATCAAGTATATATTTTTATGCCTACGGTAAAACTTGAAGGTTTTTTTTATGGTAGTCTATATATGTATGTATACGTATGTAATACCGTTGAAACAAAGCATCCGATTTTGATAAGTGAATCTCAATCGGTGTAGATGATATAGTTTATATGACGTCACAAAATCTTGGAAAATTTCGGATTCGGTGCAATAAATAATTATTGCACCGAATCCGAAATTTTCCATTACTAAATTTTTTTGATAACATAGTTTTGGATAGTTTTTATTTTTTGATAACATAGTTTTGGATAGTTTTTATTTTTTTATCAACAGAGTAAATAGATTAAGATTACTATATTAATGATTACAGTTTTTTATCCGACTCCTAAAAAGGAACTTTTGACTTGGTTTTTTTTTAAAGGATATACTTTCTGTTCCGTTTGAGAGCTACGATGCCACAGACAGACACACAGATATATATATAGATACACACGTCAAATTTATAACACCCCTCTCTTTGGGTCGGGGGTTAAAAAAATAATCTAATAGAAAATAGCTTTTACGGCGTCGGTTAAGTCGTAGCCCATTTTATACCAAAAATAAACCACAATTTCATGCACCGTCGCTACAGGCCGCGTGGGCTGCTTCGCAAACTACTTACAAAAATCGATCTACCCTCCAACTCTACTTTATTACCTCGCAATAAGGTTCCAAATGGAAAACATATTGCAAATCACTTATTTTATCGACTTTCGCACTTGTTACTTGCCCAAAGCCCGGATACTTTACGGTTGCTATGGAAATAGTTTGCGGGAACCTATTTTGTGTGAAATGAAAAACTTTCCGAAGAGCGTGTGGAAGACTGGTCTTGTTGGTAGTATGTCTACCTGCTGTAGGTCGTGGGTTCAATTAGTGGGATGGATTCTACACAAAATTTGCCCTGGACAATTTTTTTGTGTGATGACATTTGACACTTTTGCAAAGAAAAACGTGTCGGTGGAACACTGCGATTCTATAATCTGATGCACTTCAGGAATACAATGAATTTATTTATTTTTAGATATTATTCAATAAGTAATAAAGCAATGTCTATAAAATAATTATGGGACCAACTTTATCTATGTAGTCAAGGAACATAAAAATTGGTTCACGAAGGATGGAGTAATCGGTGAACAAACATACAAAAAAAAAATACATACGGACCGAATTGATAACCTCCTTCTTTTTGGAAGTCGGTTAAAAATAAATGCATTTGTTAGTGATTATGTTGCTCCTATTACTACATAATTACGTAGACGTACATTGCGAAAATTTAATGACTAAACAATTAATTCAAATATGCGGGCAAACTAACGTAGTAATTAGGCGCCACCGCAGAGTCAATTTCAAGCTGGCACATTAATTTCAACTAAATGTTGATTTAGGATTCATAACTGTTAAACCACATATCTACTAAATACGTGACAGAGATGAAACAAATAAAATCTTTATTTCAAAGAAAAAAACGTTTATTTAGTTTTATTTATAACACTACAATGCAATATTATATTAAATATATATATAGTATATATATATATTAGTTATTTCAAAATGCAATACGATTTATTTCCTAGCTTCCTACATTTATTTCAGTGATTCCCACCTAGAGGAACAAAGTTATTAGGTACCATTTTTTATGTACAAAACACATAATTAGTTTATTTTGTCAATGTACAAAGTTAGGTTCAATGTTAGACAAACTGAGTGGGTGTGTACAGGGACCTTATTAGAAAAAACAGTTTCATCAACAAAAAAAACACGATGTCCCCATTTTTTAAAGAATTTTTTACCTATTTTGTTTCGAATTCCTCCAAAATATCACCCACTAGGCGCCATAACTTCCTAAATATTATTTTAGAACATCAGATTATTTTGAATTCAGAAAATAACAAGTTTTTTTTTTTTGCTGAAATTGCTTTTTTCTATATGGGTCCTTGAACACACCCGCTTATTTTGTCTAACATTGCACTTAACACCGTGTATAATAGAGATATGCAACAAGAAATTTAAATAATTTTCTTCGTTATTGATAAGACTACAAACATGACAATGGGATCTACAACTCAATCTATTGGGATGAAGGGGCATTTCTATCTTTATTCAATGATTACTTGTGAACTATTGATTCATTGATCATATCGCTATTAAATTTTGCAGACAATTAATGTGTTTCTATGGAACTTTTAAGTTTGATTACAAGGAGAATCAGTTAACGAGTTAAATAATGTAGACCGTGAGGTCCACATTCACCGTGGACAAATAGTGTAAAGAGAGTTTGATCAATCAACTTTACAATGGAAACTTCCTCTCAAAGTTACGTGCGCACATCTTTACCTTAAAGAGAACGATCAACGCTAATATATAAATATATATTTTAAGTTTTTAGTCCTGGCTTAAATGATGATTGAATTAAAGATGGTATTTACCATCTTTAATTCAATCATCATTTAAGCCAGAAAAGAAAGACAAGAAAGACCTTTTAAGAAATACCTGGTTTGAATTAAAGATGGTATTTACCATCTTTAATTCAAGCCAGGTCTTTCTCAACTCATCGCCAAAAAGCATTGTTTTTCAAATAATTTCTACGTAGTAAAGATGCCACTACTATAATATAATAAGTTGTGATTCTACCGATTTCTATTCTCCATATATGGAGGCTATTAGTCGCAATGGCAGACGGAACAAGCTGGACTGACTACACGAAGCGTGATGAACGACGGCGTTCATTCACGTAACGTTTCCACGAATTGCTGTCTCGCTTTGAATAATGTAGAAATTGCCGAGAGCTATTCACTCAATTAAACATTTCCATATATTATTTACATATATTTTCGGAGAAGCAAGCGTTTTCATCCGTGATTTTCTCTGCTCTACCGCCTTTTACGATGTACAGATATATTCTTCGTCTATTTTATCTCTCGAATCTTTCCTTTAATGGTATTTCTTTTATGAACTCGTCTATACTGATTGAGTTGTTTTGTGTTGAGAAAGTGTAAAAAGAAAGCTATTTTGATAGGATAATTTAAAGCTCACCTTTCTTTATTTAGTACATTTATGAAATTTCATTGCCGTTTTGCTTTCACTGAATTTTAAACTATGGAGTAAAAATCTGAAAACAATTTTATGTTATATCTATTTATCTATCTTATATCCCTGAGGTGTGATTGTTGTAAAATCCTGAAACACGATGTTTTAACCGACTTCCAAAAAGAAGGAGGTTGTCAATTCGGTGTTTTTTTTTTTGATTTTTTGTTCACCGAATACTCCGCTACTTGTGGCCTCATGGACCTCCAAAGATCGTTTAGAAGCGGCTTGCATTTAAAGTCTTTCCGCCACTATGAGGTCATCTGTCCATCTCGTGGCTGGTATTTCCATGCTGCGCTTGCCGGTGCGTGGTCTCCACTCGAGAACTTTTCGTCTCCATCAGCTATGCCCTGCTCAATGCCACATCAACTTGTTGATGCGTTGTAAAATGTTGGTGACTTTTGTACGTCTACTTGTGGTAACTCACACTGGTCGTAAACTTTCGACTTGAGGCACTGAGGTATATAGACGAAAAGACGCTTTTAGGTTTCCCGAACGCTGCGCAAGATTCATTACAAGAAATAGCTTATTTTATACGCTAGTGCAAAAATATTCATTCATAAGAACATACTTATCTATATTCAATTTGTATTGAAACAATTGCCAGCCTAAATATAAAAAGCTACTTTATCATTTCTTTACTTTACATTTTCCTATACACACACACATAAATTCAGTTTGGTTCCAATCGTGTTATTTATAACAGTACCACTACAAATGGTGAAACTAAAGCTTAATAAACAAAGAGCATGTTAAAGTGCCGGCCAAGTTGTAAATCTAATTTAAGTTTAGGTCAACTTGGTCAAAGGGAACGAGGCGGCGACAAAACATAAAGGACAGGGGTGACACTCCCACCAACGAGCTTAGTGCAGCTGTGGTTTAGATGAAACTATAAGTTACATTGTATATCTACTTACTTACACATCATAATCATCATCTCAGCCATAAGAAGTCCACTGCTGGACATAGGCCTCCCTCATGGATTTCCAAAAAGACCGATTGGAAGCGGCTTGGACCCAGCGTCTTCTCGCTATTTGTATGATCTCTCTGTCCGTCTCGTGGCAGGTCTTCTTACGCTGGGCTTACCGCTGGGCGGTTTCCACTCTAGAACTGTTCGGTCCCATCATCCATCAGTTCTACGTGCTATGTGCCTTGCCCACTGCCACTTCAACTTGATAAAATCCGCTGTGGTATGTCGGTGACTTTTGTACGTTTACGTATCTCTTCATTGCTGATTCGATCTCGTAGAGAGACTCCGAGCATAGCCCTCTCCATAGCTCGTTGCGTGACCTTGAGCTTTCTTATAAGGCCTATAGGTAGGTATTTTACACATTGTATAGTAACTACTTAGTACTTGTGTATTTCTAGCCGACTTCCAGAAATGATGAGGTTCACAATTCCATTTTTTTGTATGTTTTTTATTCGATTACTTCGTCAATTATGAATTGATTTTGATAATTCTTTATTGTTTGGTAGATAATCTTTCATAAGTGGTCACATAAATTTTATCAAAATCAGTTTAGTGCTTTGGTTTTTAAAACCAAATAACTGGAAAAAATATGTCGGCCAGGTAAACCAAATGCGTAATTTGAAGTAGTATATATACATATTATATTGAGAAACATTTGAAGTCGGTTTTTTCAGTTATTTAAACTATAATTATGAACATTGAGCTAGAGATACAGTTACAATCATATAAAAATTTCAGGTGCTTACTATCGCTACCGAATTTTTTGGAAAATATGTTTTTTGTGTATCAGGAATATGTTACAAAAAAATTAATAAAATTAACTTTTTATGAATTTATTTATGTACTTTTGTTCTTTATGTGTTTTCTTAATTATCATATCAGTCACAAGAAGTCCACTTTATTTATTTTTTCACTTTTTTTTGTAAGTTAAAAAAAACTGGTTGGCGCTGGTTACAGGCCCTGATTGTCTTTCCAGATTGTGACTGGACTTCTTATGATGCGCTTGCCGGTGCGCGGTCTCCGAAAACTTTTCGAAAAATATTGGCCATCAGTTCAACGTGTCATGTGCACTGCCCACTGCCATTTCATTTTGGTAATCTGTTACGCCATGTCAGAGATTTTAATTTTACAACCTATAAAACCTTAAAACCTTTTTAGTTTTCTAAATATTTATTTTTCTAAAATTACGTTTGAAGACGGTCCATTAATTTATATATTCTAAAATGTCTCAATAATTCAATTATACGAAACCAGGTCGACCTTTCGAATGGATGGAACATTCGAAAACCTTTGTTCGGTATCGGTACGAAGTATTTCAAACAATAACATTACGAAAATTTCTTTCATTTCGGTCTGAAAATTTCTGGGGGCTACTACTATACATACATACATATAGTAGTTTCAACGATTATGAAAATATTTGGATAGTTCCGATTTTGTAATCTAAATTCTAAGTTAAAATTACATCTTAAATGTGGACGTAATTTCTTATACATATTTAGTTCCATTTTTAATCGACATCAAAAAAGGCTAAAAAGTTAATGTACACATTTTATATCTTCAAACATATGGGTATGCGCTAGCGAGACAGACAATGGTCAAACTACGGACTCTGGAGCATATCAACTCCGACTTATGGACAAGTTGACCCTCAACAGCAAACAAGCTAATAAAATATAATAGAAACAGGGCAATAGGTACTATAAGCCACAGCGTTCAGAACTTTATTTCATTGACAAGCTCGGCTTTAGTCCGCGTTCGAATCGGGCTGCCGCCTGGAAAGTTTGTAACTAAGTATTATATTTAATCAGTGCTTTTGTGTTTAACTTCATTGTTCAAACCTCTTTAAATTTTGCTTCCAAAAGGAACTGTGGTATTATTTCATTTTGTAGAAAAAATTACGTCAGGGAGGGCAACTTTGAATCGGTTTATAACTTTGGACGGGCCTTTTAAATTGTATTATGTCAAAATTTTACATAATACAATTTAAAAAGCCCGCCCAAAGATAATGATTCATATAATTGGCATAATCAGACTTTATAGTACAGTGTTGTGTTTTTTTTATACGTAGGTATATAGTCATATGAAGAAATACAAGTATCCTTTTGGAGGGTGTTCAAAGTTACTCAAACCACAAAATATTTATTGATACTAAAATACAAATAATGTGTAAAATTGCGCAATCATGCGCATTTTGCAAAATTTGTCAAGATTTAATTGTCATTCAAAATAAACTTGTCACTGTTAATGTCATTTCTAAATTCAATATCCATGAGTAGGCCCCTTCATATAAACGTGTTCGCCCACGCTTGGGTCAAGTAATAATGTTTCCCTTTATGATTTATTGTTTGGTTCATTTAGACTGAATGGGCTGAAAGCGATGGGGAATATTTGGGGGATATTTTCTTGTCTTTGATCTTTAGTCATTTCAGATTAATGGTAAAGTTATTTTTGGAACATTAGAATTCAATCTGTTACGTAAAAACTAAAAACGATAAAAATGTAGGTACATTGAAATATGCAAACCCGTACATGTATCCCACATGATGGGGTAGATAAGAGAAAATTATACATCCCGATTTTAAGTGTAGGGGAGGTACAAAAAATGTTTTACGACTTTGTCTATATATACTCATTCCAAGTTACGACTTTCTAGTACTAAGAAGATGGACTCTGTATGTGTCTGTAGGTTAATATAAAAGTAGGCTTAGTGCTTGAGCAAGCCGACTTGTGTTTTATTGCGTTACAGCGAGACTCATGTATTTGCGGAATGAGTATTCTATATATATATTATTAAGTATTCTACTACGAGTATTATTCTAATGTTACTATTGTTTTAAGTTAGGGTTCCCTGCTGAGACACCCGATACGGAACGTTATCAATAAAATAATTACAACTAAGTTTAGAAAACTATAAAGCCACCGACAAAAAAAATGTTGAAATAAATTTGATGAAACTTAGCAAATAACACTCCTAATCAAGTCCTCTTTCAAACAAAAAAAAAACTAGGCCAAAATCGGTCCATCCGCTTAAGAGCTACGATGCCACAGACACACAGATATACAGATACACACAAATATATAACACCCTGAGTCGGGGTTTAATGACGGATCGTTTCTGTACAAAGGGTTAATATATCTTATCTGGAAGTATACCGGACGTTGATAAATACATAGTGCGTTTCCGCTCCGCTTCCGTTATCCGTTATTTTCGTTATAATGTATGGTTACCCACAAAATTACATGACGCGTGTATTTTTCATCTGAATTGGTTTGTTCAAAGGGCACTATTTTATTTCGAACTGTTGCTTGTTGATAAATGTTGTTTTAATTTTATTATGCCTATTTAGTAAATGCCGGGTATATTTAGAATTATACGTTCTTCCCGAAAAACGTTACTTCAAGCATTAATTAACGTATTTGTCAACTTCTCCCTGACACTTAATGACACTTGCGGAAGGAATACAGAGAATTTGAGACGATGGTTAGAGTAACGTTTTACGACAAGGCCGAAAGTGTGAAAAAAAATATAAGTCGTCTACAACGATCCAGCACAGTATTAAGAAATATCATTCTTTTTCTTTATCTTAATAATAATAACGGCTTAAGATATTTTATTTCGCTTCAAACACGAATAAAACACAAAAACTCGGCACTCATTACATATCGCGTACGTTATTTATAAATCAGATAATGGCCTGAAATAAATGTCAATATAAAAAAAAGCATTTGTGTTACGTCTGGTAGGAAAGCCATAACGTCGTCGCTCTGGTTCCATAACTCATGCAAAAATATTTGATAGGTATGTAAATAAATCACTCCAGTCAACGAAGAACGGTCCTTATTGAAGAATTTTTAAGTTGGATTAATGAAAATATGAAGAACGTGTATTTAGTAGGTAAAGTCAGTATATAAAAATCATTAAAGTTCATATGTGGGGACACACATAATATTGACATTGACATTTGACAGGCCTCATGGGTCAGTGGTAGTACGACTGCCTCCTGAGCTGTAGGTCGTGGATTCGATCTCCACGCAGGGCAAATATTTGTGTGATCAGCGTGGATGTGTGATCCGTGTCTGGGTGTTTTTGTATGTATTTACAAAAAAATGTATATATGTATTCTATCAGCCATCTAGATCCCATACAAGCTTTGCTTAGTTTGCGCTAGATGGTGTTGGTGAAATGTCCACCAATATTTATTTATTTATTTTTATTTATTATATTTTCGTTTCAATGTAAATAGCACTCCACATTACTACCACAGTCTAATGAAATAACTATGTAAGAACACTAAAAATAGTTTTTTAAATACATAAAAGACAATCCAGAAAATTGATATTTAAATGAAAATATTGGTGATTTGCAATACTTTTGTCAGAATTTCATTCTAACCCTAACAAATATAATAAAGGCGAACTTTGTTACCTTTTCACGATCAAACGCGTGAACCATTTTTTATATTTAATACAGAGATAGCTGTGGACCTGGATTTCTCACGTCCATAGAGGCTACACATCATCATCATCATCACCGTTTTTCATAACCGCGTGAATGAAAGCGCTGGGCGCAACTGGTTTATAAATCGGCGATTATTGCGAATCTATGTTTTTAGATAGATAATTATTTTCATATCACAATCCCGTAAAAACTATACTCGACTAGTACGCAATTTTTTTAAATCTGTATGCAGCATTTAATGCGCATAAGTGAATACATGTTTCATCTTTCGCTTCTAGTACACACCTCAAACACTGTTCTTAACTTAGCTTTACTATAGTATTTTCTGAATATGAATAGAATATATAAACCTGTCATAATTTAACATCTATTACACGCTCGGATATGAAAGCTGACAGACATTAAGTCGTCCCAGTTAGGGGTGACATTGGAGCGCCGTAGAAGTCGCAGGGGCACTCCGTTAATCATTAGAATTGTACCTTGTCAGTTTTAGGACAAACAAATTGTTGCTGTGAAATTTAATTTACAAAAAATGTTATTCTTTTTCCAACTGTGAAACGTGACAGGTTTTTTTGTTTATATAACTGTCAAAGTGTTGAAATACCGAATATAAATCTATTGAATAAGTATTATTTTATGGAAGTTTATCTTCAAATTGTAAGCTAATTTAATTTATTTAAGTAACTATTCGTATTGTTTTTAGCAAGTTATTATTAAGCCATTTGACATTTTTTTTACACTGAGGCAAAAATAACTTTACCATGCTTTATTTCCGTCTATGCACAAAAATTTTGAATGTAACAATTGGAAATTTTTATAATCGGTTATTAAATATCACGTAAATATAAACTACACTTTTTACCCGACTACTTAAGAAGGAGACTAATATTTTTCGATTGCTTACAATACAGCTGTAAACAGCCTGAAACCATTTCGATTGTCTGAAACGTCATTAGAATCATTAAACTCGGCAATATTTTGCAGTCAAGTATTTTTTCAATATTTATAATGTTATTTGCTTGTTATTTGATTGACCGGAAAAAAAAACTCACGATTTTAATCGGTCAAGCAAGACATCGCTCCTTTGACCGATTAATATCGTGAGTTTTTTCCGGTTAATCAAATAATATAAATGGATACTCACGGAAGTTTTAGTGCAGTTATTTATAATGTTATTAGACATTTCTCAGAATTAACCAATTCACACCAAAAAACATAATATAAATTAACTCGCTTTAAGATCCCAATGCTCCTAAAAATTGAACAAATATTGTTAAACCAACCCCGATACCGTTCATTAAGGGTCAGACGGTCGGCAACGTAAGGGCGTGTGACGTCACCGCGGTTTGCATAATAATATTTGCAGATTGCGAGGGCGGAGGCCGGGGGCGGTGGGGGACGAGCGTGTAGCCAGAACGCTTATAGCTTCATCACGCCTCTCGAATAAACGAGCAACGGAACGGGATATCCGATCTATTTTTATAAGGTTTAATTTTATCAATAAAAAATACCGTATAATATTATAATACTGGTATACGTAGCATAGTATTATACAGACTAGATTAAATTACTAATAAAAAAAAACGGATACACCGTCACTGAAAAACTGGATACACCGTTCCTTAGAATCAGGCGAGTTTGTGGTCAATCGTAGATTGCGTAAAAACAATCTCGGGTCAAGCTTGGTCATTTGATGGCGCTGAAGCCAGCAAAGTCAGCCTAGTGGCTTTTAAACATAATATAAAGGTTAAAAATATGAAAAAAGCAATTTAAGCTCTAATCATCGGTCTCACTTACACACACAATCATTTTTGAAGATACAAAATTACTAAATGGGTTTACGAAAATGTATAACACCTTACATTATTCATTATTTATGACAGAAAGCGAAAACATTTTTTGTAAAACATGTACATGTACGATTTTTTGTCGGAATGTTCCACAAAAATATACAAAAATTATCATAATAATAATAATTAAATAGAAACATTTATTATATTGCTTTCTAGGTCTAAGATGTTACGAATTTTTCGTAAATCCATTCAGTGAGGCAATGACCATGCGTGAACGAGAAGGACAATTTGGGTTCTATACCATAACATAAAATCCTAGCCATTTATAGTTCCAAGTATATAAATACATATAAAAGAATCTTTGAAATTGGATAAAATTTAGAGGTAGAAAACATTTTTGTCCTGTTGATTGGGAATTGCATAATGTAATAGTATTTTTTTGCGTTAATTTCAATCAACAACTGGACGCTACGACGAATGCTACGACTGACCGCTACGAACTACGACGCTACAAGAATAAGCTACAAGCTACGAGCTACAGCAATCGTAACTTTTTAGTAACGCTAGGGTAACCAACGAACAATGAGAGTGAAAGAGAGGAAAATATATTGCAGCCTTTCACTCTTTCGTTAGTCTGATGGTCGTCCGGCCGAATCATTTTCGATCGTGTGTCTCTTTAGTAAATTTTTGACGAGATAACATATCACATAAATCGATGAACGCGGGCTGCACGCACGAAAAAGTGTCACGTTCCCCTGAGCCGAGCGTGAACAAGCGATAGAGAGGCACGATCAGCCTAAGCGTTCGGCTTGTGACGCATCGCTATCACGTAAAATTATCGTCCGTAAACCGACTTTACAGACAACCATTTTATTTTACTCAGAAAAGACAGTCAGAGAGACAGACGATACACAGAGTTCATCATCATCTCAGCCATAAGAAGTCCACTGCTGGACATAGAGTTACTTTCGATTTTATAATATTAGTCAGGATTTTAAACTATCACCGTTTTTAAGCAGTTCACGCCGAGGTGAACCTAACATCAAAGTAGTTATAAACCACTATTCTAAAATTACTACCAAACTCACCGCATCGTAGTAGAGTAATTTCGACTATGGTTTAATTTCACGTAAAATGAGGGTATTAGATATTTCGTCGTAGAGTTTTCACACAGTTAACCTTGAGCGTTTTGTTAATGAACGTGGATTTCGGCGGCTCGCCTGGAATACTTGGGGCTTGGAACTCGCACCTTGCTGCACGTTATTTAGAAATAAGGTTTCGTATATTCACTATTTAGAGTTCAGGAGGGCAATTCTGTTATTCAAGACCGCTTCGTAACTGAACCATATCTGGAGCGTTTCCCGTCGGCCTCCATAGTTTTTTTTGATTCAGTCACTTTTATGTCATAAAATTGACATATTTGATGAAACGTGACACGTACTTCGCTCGTTACTAAATCAAAAAAGCGGCCAAGTGCGAGTCGGACTCGCCCATGAAGGGTTCCGTAGCAGCAAGTAACATAATATAAAAGTTCTTATAGTTCGTTGTAACTTTCATCGATGTTTTAATAATAGTGTATTATATTTTAATTAAGTTATTGATAAGTAAACATTATAATTAGGTACCTACATGATGGGATTTAGGTCTAACTATATGCGAGCCCATATAGGCTTGTTATAGCTAAACAAGCTAATATATATTCCAGTTTGACAAGAAATATTTCCAAAAATATTATCAATATGTGTGCTTCTCGCGTAGTTGGACAAGGTGGTAATAACGTCCTGTATCCAGCGTTCTGCATGAATGACAGTACAGTATACAATTGTCTTTTAAAAAATCTTTGTTGAAGTCTCCAAAAAGTAATGTTGGCATATTGTTGTTGCAAAAAACATAAACGTGTCTTTGTGCTTGCCCGCTCGGGTAAGCGCAGTAGGTAACCTGCCCCCCGCGCGCTCCGCACCCACTACCGATCAAGCCACGCCCCGCGCGAATTATAATTATTATTTACTTAGGCACTTATTACAGATTTATTATTAGAAAATAATGGTTCACGGCTTATGCATAAGGTGTATGTTTATGAAATTAAATCTTTTTTTTATTATTTTTATATATTTGAGTTGTTTGAATGAAAGGTAAATTGTGGTTTACGATTTATTTATGACGTATTAAAAAAAAATTACTTACTAGATCTCGTTCAAGCCAATTTTCGGAGGAAGTTTATTGCATGGTAATGTACATCATATATTTTTTTTTAGTTTTATCATTCTCTTATTTTAGAAGTTACAGGGGGGGGGGGGACGACAACGACGACGACACATATTTTACCACTTTGGAAGTGTATCTCACGCAAACTATTCAGTTTAGAAAAAAAAGATATTAGAAACCTCTATTTTATTTTATTTATATTTAAGTTTCAGGTCTAAGTATGGGGAACCCCGAAATTTATTGTTATTTTTTTCTATTTTTGTGTGAAAATCTTAATGCGGTTCACAGAATACATCTACTTACCAAGTTTCAACAGTAATAGTTCTTATAGTTTCGGAAAAAATTGGCTGTGACATACGGACGGACAGAATGACAGACAGACATGACGAATCCATAAGGGTTCCGTTTTTTGCCACTTGGCTAAACGCCTAAATGGCTTAACCGATATTGATGTGAGTGGTGTCAAGTTGTGAGAGTGACACTAGGTACATCAAAATTAAAAAAAATCATAAGTTAGGCTGCAAAACCCTCTTTTCTGCAGTCGGGTATTTTGTTTTTCTTTTAACATTGATGCTTGTTTATGTATGTAAATCGATTATTTCGTCGTTCGTAATGCAAGTTTTGTTTTTCTTGTATTATTTTTAAATGAATTCCAAAAAAGAGGAGGTTCAAAATTCTTCGGACTTTTTTTAATGTATGTTATCCAATTACTTGAAGATACCTGGACCGATTTGAATAAATCGTTTTTGTTTGAAAGGGTATACTTTCTAGGTTATCTCTTAGAAATTTGATCAAAAGCGGTTCAGTATTTTGGTTTTTATAGCAAAATAACTGAAAAAATATGTCAACCAAGTAAAAAGAATTGAGTATTTAAAGTCGGTTTTTTTAGTTTTTAAAACGTTGACTTGTTACAATATAGGACACACTTTCTTCAATAAAAATGACGGATCACTTGCGTCTGTTTTGGATGGATATATTCGACTATAGTTTCAACTGTATTCGGCGGTATTATTCAAAGGAGCAACGCAAACGTTATCCCCGGCCGGTGACGCACCTCGCACTACCGTACGTAGTCTTTAATTAAAAAATGTGCGACAACCGCGTATGTTTCATAATAGACACACTTCTGATAAAATAAGAAAATCTTTTCACACGGTGACAATAAACTTTTCAGTCGCTAGCAATTAATAATTACAAATAGTTTTATTCATAAAAAGTAAGCACTGGCTGTTACCAGCCAACCACCTCACGCTACGTCAATTAAGCGCAGCGTCTAAACCACCCTGCGGGGTTATTTTTACCCTCTCGTTAAATAGAGTGGCAAAGCGAACGGATTCGCACGGCTGCTTCGCCTGTTGCTTGGTTATGTAATGGGGAATATCAAAGAAATTGCTACATCTACTTCAGATTTTCTTGAGTATATTATGTATTGCAAAAAAGTCTGGTCTGAAAGAAAGAATTTAAGAAAATAGTTTAGCGTGCATATGTCTAAATAAAGGATCAAACTGGCTTCTATCTAAAAATTATAAGAATTCCTCTGTATTTTTATGGAAATAAAACATTAAAAAACCTCTTGGTATCGACTATTCTGAAGTCTAAGAAGAATTTTCGATACCGAGAGGTTTGATAAAGGTGCTCCCTCACCGGGAGCATTCACGTGTAATGTAACATTATAGATTCGACTTTGAGCATTACATTACAATACTACCTCCCTGACTGACGAGCATTCGCGTGTAATGTAACATTTTAGATTTGATTTGACTTCACATACTCGTTTTGTATCATTACAAGGTGCGCGCTGTAATGCTCGGTATCCTCCCTCACTGATGTAATGCTCGAATCTGTAACGTTACACTACACGTGAATGCTCCCGGCGAGGGAGCACCTTAATGGTAAAGATACCATTCGTGCCATTTGTAACAAACTTGTACTTGAAGCATATTTAATTTAATATTTTTCGATAAATTGTGTTTAAACTTCTTGAGTCTTCGTAAAAATATTTAAATTTAAAGTCATACATAAGAGCAGGCTTTCGCAACGACTTTGAAACCAGCGGCTCTTAGTTTTGATTGATTGAATAGGGAATATCCATTAATTTTATTTCAAAGGAATAATAGTTTTAATTCATAACATACTAAAATGTAATACATATACTGGATAAATATTTCAATCGGTCAATGAACATATATATATATATGTTCATTAACCGATTCAATAACATATATATCTTCAAAACGCTTGTATCTTTCTTATTTTTTTAGTATATTTTAATTTGGTTTTTGTGGAATGGATCTATTTGTAGTTAGCTTTTTTATGAGCAAATAAAAATAAATCATGCTTCCATATTCTCGAAATCAATACGTTGTTCACCAGTGATGAATGTCAAATTGGTGATGGTAGTGATAGCTTCCTCAGGTCTGGCAATCAACTTCATTACAGCTAAAGTTACCCGATACGACCGCAGAACCAAAGACCAAAGGTGCAATATCTACGTCAAGCCTTGTTTGAATGCCTACCATTCAAATTTGATTTACAAATACAAAAGAACAAGACTGTCAGCCTTATCACACATTACACTAACACACACTAATTCAAGACAGATCCAAGTCTTGGTCTTGCATTAGTGTGATGTCAGTATGAAAAGAAACGAATCAGAAAAGTAGCAGTAATTAGCAAGAACAGCTGTACTCGGTAATTAGTAGCTTAATTGCCGTTTTAAATATATTTATTTTCTTAATGTTTTTACTTGAATGAAATCATGGAGTCTTACTTAGATTTATTTTTTACTTTTTTTACGCTTGACCGCTAACTCGACTGATGTTAAGTGAGTGTTGCGGTCTACGATGGACCGCGCTAGCCTAGAAGAAACCTATTCATTCATGATTTGGGCTGATGAAACGTTTCTTCGAGTTTTTGATATACCCACGATAAAAAAAGTTGCATTTTCGTGCTGTTTCGCCTTCTTGCTGTTCGATAGAATAAAGTATAAAAAATAAAATAATATATTTATGATTGACATATCCTGAAGTGTATTCTATAATAATTGTAAAAAGCCGATTTCAAAATACGCAATTCTTTTACTTGGATGACATTTCTTTTTTAGTTATTTTGTTATAAAAAACCAAAGTACTGAACCGATTTCGATAAAATTTATACGAGTCCATCTCTGAGGTATTATTACTTACCAAAGAAAAACTCAATAAAAACAATTCATAATTGGCGGGGTAATCGCGTAACAAACATACAAAAAAAGAAAAAACATATACTGTCAAATTGATAACCTCCTTCTTTTTGAAAGTCGGTTAAAAAAACAATAAATTAATAATTTGGCGACGATGTTCCAACTTTTGGAACTTTCTAGCTTAGATTTGTGAACGAATAGTAAGGACTCGTGCACTTATTTTCTAAAAATTGTCTGAGCACTTGATTGACACGAACTGGATACGCTAATAACTAGTTTTTTGGGTTAAATTTATAACTTTCTCAATCTAAAGTAGTTTTTTTTTAGTATTTTAATTATAATGTAGAAAATTGACTCGACAAATGAAATTAAAAAAAATTGCTACTTTATTAGATTTTTTCATCATCATTATTGTTATCTTCAACGTGTTTTCGCCCACTGCTGAGTAAGTCTGTCTTCTTGTACTTCACCCATCTTAGTCTCGTCCCAATCTTTCAGGTTCGACTAGCAGTCTATGATATTAAAAAAAAAACTGCCTTACAGCGATGAAAACGGCAGAATAACTGCCATTTTTTTTTAAATTCAGAGGGATTCTAGTTCATAAAAAAGTGGAATATACTTGTGTTGGGAAACCGGCCACCCACACCCTATTAATCTACACCTTAGTTAACCTCCTACGCCCCAATGCCTACATTCAATTCATGTTAAAATGACATAATTTTTTTAAACATATTTTTATTTCCACGCTGTCAAAAGCAATAAAGAGACCTCTGACGCGTTTCAATATTTTCATTCATACAATAGGAAAACAAAATAGGAGATTATAGGAACAAAATGTCAGCGCGTAGGCGTCGGGCCTTTGTGACGAAAAAATACGCTACAAAAACTGATTATTGTGATCATTCAAAAGAATATCTTTATTATAATTTCGAGATGGCTTGAATGAGCGGTATTTCTAGCTCGGACAAAAATAATATCAAAGAAAGTAAGTTCTCTTCTTGTTTTTAGCATCTACTTCAATGGGCGGTCTTTGAGATCATTCGAATTGGTTCGCAAAGTCTTAAAAAAAGCTGATATGTTTTTCGTAATAATAATACTGAAACTGTTGGTTTTATTTAATTATATTTGCAAAATATCTTAACAGTTTCTGAACGTATCAAAGAATTAATATTTTCAAACGAAACAACCGCCATCTTGATGTAATTTTGTCTCTTCATTCTATCTGTTCGCCTCTGTGAGTCGCATCCAAATATAAAAACCAGACAAGTACGAGTCAGACTCGTCCACCGAGGATTCCGTACAAGCTATTAGATAAAAGGGAGAGAACGAGAAGAGAAGAAGAGGGAGGGATGAGAAATTATATATTGTTTTATATTTATGTTCAAAAACTGATATACATCGTAAAAATATTTAAAAACCTGTTTTAGCTTGTGCTAATGAAGCTCTTTCATATGATTCCCCACATGATACGGTTAAAGCACTTTACAATTTCCTCGCATAGAGACCCTATTTTTGTTATTAAATGAAAATGACAGTTTTCGGATTTTTTTCTTTATGTGTATTGACAATGATTCTTGGCAAATTTCACAGTTATAGGTTAACGGGAAGTACCCCATAGGTTTTGATTCCCTTGCGAGTGTCGAAATATGCGTTTTATGCGGCTTTAAGATTTTTTATAAAAATTGAGAAGTTTGATTTTTCTCTCTGCAGCTGACTATGGATCTCCTTATATGGGTTTAATTTTAATTCGATAGCGTTCCAGACAGATGTAGCGGACAGACAGACAGACGACAACAAAGTGATCCTACAAGGGTTCAGTTTTTTCCTTTTGAAGTATTATTAAATAAAAAGAAAAACGGTTAATTTATAGAGATCTGCTTATTTTAAATCTTTAAACCACGTGTTTAATTACGCCTCAAACTGAAACCGCATAACCAATAAAAACTCTCATTAATTTTATGGTGTGTATTAATATAGATATTATATATCATTAAAATTAAAAATTGCACCCTTTCGTAATCTCCAACTAACTTTTTTGTAATAAACAAGTGATTTTACTAGAATTATACAAAACATGCGCAATTATAACTTTTACAACGACTGCGCGTATTCTTTATTACAAAAAACGAACATTCAACAGTGTATCAAGCGTATCGAAATTGTGAAAATGAAATTGCAAATTTCATTTTCGCAATTTAGTTACGCATCAAGCGTAAGCGGTCAAAAAGCGGTCTTTTACAGACGGGTATTTTTTAAGGATTCACTCAACGCGCGCAGCTATCTCTCTCGCGCATCACAACCTTTTTAAACATAGGTATTATTATAAAATTATTTAATAGGGATATTAGAAAAGTGAGGCCTAAATTGGTTTATTTCGACAGGAGAAATATTTCAAAACAAGTTTTTTTTCCGACATCTTTTAAATTGGCTGAGGAATAAGAAAATATATGTTTTTTTTTCTAATTCCGTCGCCATTATAACAAATTTAGCTTTAACTTTTCTAACATGATTTCGTATGTTCAAAAATGATTTTATTGTTTAAAAATGTTGTGATGCGCGAGAGAGATAGCTGCGCGCTTTAATCCCAACCTTAAGAAAGAAAGAAAGAAAGTAGTAAAAGAAAGTTAAGTAAGTAGGTAAGTTAGTTGTAGTTTAAGTAAGAAAGTAGTTGTGTTCTAAATTAATTAAAATGCGATTCGGGTTCAAATCTCCGGTCAGTGGCGAAATACTCGTGACTAACTCCTACTGATTTCGCCTCAACATTAGAAATAGCTGGAAATCTTAATAAAAAAAAAAAAACAAAAAAAAAACGAATTGAATGATTCATTCACACCAATGTAAATAGGGCGAATTCTGTGCATTCACAAAATTAATTCAATTTCGTAACGATCTATAGTCCAGTATTTTCGCAGTTATTTTAATAAAACCGCTTAATTAGTCGTTTCTTAACTCGAAACGGACGACTCAACTCTCAATTTGCAAGTGAAATATTTTAATTTTTAGGGCTTCTGCGAAATGTTTCGTAATTTGAATCCTCTATAATTCCCCAGGAAAGTTGAGAGTTTGCAAGAAAGATTAGGGAAAAGTTAACGAGCGTTGTGAAATGACGTTTCACTGTTGTAACGTTTCTTGAACGAACTCAAGTTTGTTAATTTTACAAAATGTTTAAAAGTACTGTCAACGTGGGTAACTTTGACTCTGTGTCAAACATTGTACAGAGCCTTAATTAATTAAACAAGTAATATAACTACTAATCTGTTGGGAAAAAATGTGAGAACCTTCTAATAAGGCTATGTACAATGTTTGACGCAGAGTCAAAGTTACCCACGTTGACTATATGGGTCAAATTTACTAATAAAATGTGGCCATATTTCCAGAATTACGAATAGAAACGCTGTCGTCTTATAGTGGGTGCTAATATTAGGATTATCTTTAGAGCTAATATTAATATTATCTAATTTGTGGATTAGGAAAGTAATTATTGGGGGTTCCAGGGTAAATGTATAGTCGTATCCATGTCAAAGTAAGTAATTATGTGATATTATTGCAAACATTTTTACACATTTATGGCTTCTACTGTGAACGGAATTTTGAATGAAAGGCGGCATATGGCGGCACTATATAAAGGTAAAGCTACAAGTACGTACAAGTCTGTCGTCCACCGGATGAAGTAGGTCTCAACTAATGAAGACGAATTTTGTATTTAAATGCCTAAATGAAAAGCAAGAATATTTTAATCTCTAATATTGGAGAGGTCTAAAGAATTTTTTTATTCGTAAACAAAACAGCGTTGTAGGCGGAGATCCACTCTTAGTGGAAAATTGCTGTAAATATTAGTTTTTTTTTTAATGGAAACTTGATTGCTTGTCGTAGGAAGGGCTTACAGAGATAATGAAGATTAATTTTTGTGATTTATATTATACTTTCTTAGATATAGAAAAAAGTGTTTTTCTCTTACTTTAAGACCAAAATTGGGATTATGTGAGTAGTATTTTTTACAGAAAATAATTGAAACAAAAAAATATTAAACCTTTTTTAAATAAAAACTACGGGTCACTCACGTCTGTGCAAGGCGCGTCACCGACCGAGAGTGACGTGTGTGCTGCTCCTTTGAAAAAGACCGCCGAATGCGGTTGAAACTATAGTCGGATATTTCGGCTCAAAACAGACGTGAGTGACCCGTAGTTTTTATTTAAAAATGTGTGAAAACCACGTTAATTTCCATATTAAACCTTTACGTTTGACCACCGACTCGCCTCTTTAACCTCCGACTCAAAAAGAGGGGTATAAGTCGTATGTATCTGTACTATCGGTGTGTCTAGCCGTAACATTGTAGCTCTCAAACGGATGAACCAATTTTGATATTTTTTGTTTGAAAGAGGATTCGTTCGAGGGTGTTCTTAGCTAAGTTTCATCAAAATCGGTTCATTAGTTTTTATGTCGGGGTTGTTTAGTTTTGTAAACTTACTCGTTTTTAAGTAGTCGGTTAATAGTTAGTCTCTGTCAACCCTACCTTCGCATATCGCATTATCCGTGCCCAGGCATCCCCTGGGCACGGATAATGCGATCCAGATAATACACCAGCTTAGCTGACGTCATTCATTCGTCATTCTTCGTATATAGTCAGTCTTACTAGTACTCTTTACTATAAACATAGTAAAGAGTACTAGTAAGACTGACTCTCCACCATATAGTATAGACGAGGACCATCTTGTCATCGTCTGTCAAGTTTGCTTTATTGGGTCGAAGAATTAATTAATAATTAAAGATACTTTAATTAATTATTTATTTAATTCAATAGCCTCAAATCCGTTAAAAAAACCATTTCATTAAGTAACAATCCGACGCACAGTCTTTGACTAGTTCGGGAGCCTTTGGGACAATATGTTGTTACAAAAATAAGTTTTGTCGAAATAAATACTTTACAATCGATAAAACCTTAGCATTATGATTAAATTTGGTAAAAAAAATCAAAATGTTTATTTATTTATTTTAGAAACACCAACAGTATACATATTACATTGACTTAGTAGGTAATCTCTAATATAAGTTCTGATATGCATACCTTTAACAGGCGTCTACATCATTATTTAACTAAAACTAAAACTATATTAATTTAAAACGAAGACCTTTATTATATGTTATAAAGTAATTTAAAACGAAAACATTTACATTCATATATGTTATAAAGTTGTGAAGTCTAACTTTGAGATGAGCTACGACTACCTACAAATGTACGAGGCAAACTGCGTACTTTACTGTTTTTATTTATTTTCATTCCAATAAATGCAATATAATAAATTATTCGCAACCGTGCGTTATTTATATATATTTTTTATCAGCCCTGTTTGTACAAACTGTCCCACTGCTGGGAACGGGCCATCTTCTCATTGTGAGAAGGGTTAGGCCATAGTCTGCCACGCTGGCCAAGTACGGGTTGGCAGACTTCACACATCTTCAAGATCATTGAGAACTCTCACACATGTAGGTTTCCTCACGATGTTTTCCTTCACCGTTTGAAGTTGGTGGCAATCAACAATACGCACATAAATTCGAAAAGACAGAGGTGCGTGCCGTGGGATTCTAACCCAGGACCTGCGGATCGCAAGTCAGATGGTCTCACCACTAGGCTGCCGGAAACTTTATTTATATTTATAATTAAATATTTAAATTATGTTCAGAGTTTACGGGCTTCCTTGAGATTTTTACAATCCATTGCAGCTGTCGAACATAAATCGTAACGTAGACTGTATGACATGAGTTTATTCTTTAGCCGCGTAAGTTCCAAAATTTACAGGTTGTTGAGTGGAAAAGAAATATCGATCATAATGTCGTAGACCCATACGTATAGTTTGTATAGTATAAACTAATTCAGTTCTAAGTTCGTTGTGGCATTTACGGCAGGTACGATTTCATTTAGATATTTTCTTTTTACAGGGAAAATATTTACATAGTAGATTTTTTTTAAAAGCTAACATTAATTTAATCTGTCATACTTACGTTAACAGATTAGAACTATTTTTATTTATACGTTAATCTAATAACCTAATCTATTGTTTTTTCAGAATTCATGCATAATTCACGTATAATTATGCTTTTTTTAGTAAAAAAAATGTTATTCCGTTGTATTTTAAACCATTATTTTTGCTGGCATTGGGCATATGTCAGAGATTTTCTGTGCAAGAGAGAAATTTGTAAGATAATAGTGTGTTGTAGTGTGTGTGTGTAATTGATTTTGTTTTGCTGCGCACTGGCAATATCGAATACTTGTGTGACTGAGAGTACATTTGGTTATCATGTACCTAATGTTATTTTTATTATGGTGTCAATAAAGTGTTTTTGTATTGTATTGTATTGTATTCCTATCATAAATAAATACAATTTTACTAAGTTACACTCGTATATCCTTTGACGCCATAGTGCCATTAACCCAAGTGCAGTTTAGGAACAACACTTATCAAGGCAATTAGGCCAGTCGCAATCAATTAATGGTAAATACGTGATTGGAACTTACACAGGATTGATCTTCAACTTTCAAATATATTAATTTCAAAGCAAATTCTCCAAAACTGTTGATAAAGCAAATAATTTGGTCTTACTAAGCAAATCTTAATTGGCTGTTATCCCACACAGTAAGATGCGAAACTTCTGTGTGGGAGCATCAGAATGAGAAAATGACACCTGGTAATTTCGTCTCTTTACACAAAAATATTGAGTCAGTGGTTTAGGCACCTACTTAGGTAACCGCACGGTTTTAACTTTTGATGACTTACCACCCACTACATGATTCCTCATACATCATACATTAGCGCCACATATTATCTCTGTAGAAGCAACATTGGCGTGGGTGGCTAATGATGTCGACAGGACAGCTTTCATTATACGCCTTTTAACACTTCTACTTTAGTTCTTAGGTTCTTAGCTCTCGAAGCTTCCACCACCCAGACGGCCAGTTAGGGTAGGTCAGGGGTCTCATTTAGCCCCAAGAAAACATCGGGGTACGCGGTGTCATCTCATAGCAGCTCCAATAAGAGGGTTATTATTGTTTGGTTACGAACAACTGGTTGACAGTTAACCAACAGCCAATTTATCGACATTAGTGACAAACTGACGATTTTGTCAGTTATCTCATCATTTTCATAAATACCAAGCGTTTGCGAAGGAATCGATATTTTATGTCACAATAAAGGCACTTTTCCGTTTATTTCTTGCTAGAAATACGAGAACTGTCTGGAATCTCAATTTCCATTCACTGACCTCTAATCACAAACTGGTGGCTGTTATATTACGTAATATTATTAAACCCGCGCTATATCCACAAATATGTGTCAACATCAGTGGCATCCCTCCATTTAAAATTAGTTTTCGAGCCACTCGCATAAGGCGGGATAATATATGTTGTCATTTGTACATACAAATGACACATGTATTTTAAGTATTTTCGCATAGTTTCCCTGGACTTTTGACTTTTGAGAAATAAGGGAGAATATCAATCTCGTGAAAATGCTGTCACGAGATTCATTGTCTCGTGACAATGCTCGAAACACCTTATGGCTCAGTGGTATACGGCTGCCTTCTGAGCTGTAGGTCGTGGGTTCGATCCCCACCCAGGGCAAACATTTGTGTGATGAGCATGGATGTTTGTTGTATGTCTGGGTGTTTCTATGTATTATAAGTATGATTTACAAAAAAAAATTAAATATATGTATTCTATCAGCCATCTAGTTTCCATAGGTGTTGTGTGAAATGTCCACAAATATTTATTTTATTTTATTATTGTCTCAGAGTGACGATTGCAGTGTATTATCACACATGATTTGTAACTGTTGAAGTTTTTTTTATATTAGGCTTGAACTTGACTGCTAACTCGCCTGATGTTAAGCGATTGTTGTGGCCTACGATGGAGCGCGCTTGCTTGAAAAAACCGAATTTAAGGACACCTTGATTACCTATAGATTCAGAAAGACCCATTCATTTTGGTGGTAGGCACCGTAGGCATAATAAAAGTTAGTATAAGAAGGTTAGTAAGAAGTTAACGTGAAACGATGTCGCTAATTCGTGAAGCCTAAAGATCTGGATGGCATTGGACTGTTTCAGGCAATCGCTAAAAAAAACCACAAGAGCAGCTTGTTAGTCACAAAAAATCTGTCCAGTCCTAGCAAAAAGATATCGAGGTCAATGGAGCGTCTTAAAATAGAAACAGAAACGGATTTAGACATTTTATTGTTGAGCCAAGTGTTCTAAGCGTGGCTCTAGATTGAAATGTCTAAATCCGCACTTATTTAAATCCCGAAAAACTAGTGCTGTATTTAGTTTTAATGGTTCACATAAAGCTTTCCTCAGCGTCTCGAAACTAAGAGCTTTAAATGTTGCCTAAAGTGAGTGGCGAATGAAGCTCTAGTGTACTCCACAGCGGATAAGTATGGGCCTTTATTCTCGCTTGATCGAGATTATCATTTGTTACAATGGAGACCGCGTGTGGGCAAACGTAGTGTAGGTCGCCCCGAGACACGATGGAGTAACGATATACGGAAAGCAGTTGTCAGTGGCTGGAAACAGAAAGATATCGGGCTAAAGGGCATTCGATGGAATAGGCTTATGTCCAGCAGTGAACTAAAGTGGGCTGATGCTGATCATGAAAAAGTTGAAAAAGTTAAGTCGCTTTTTGCTAAGCCCTATGGTGCAACATTTCTTGAGTGATCATTTGGAGCAGATTTTTTATGTGGTTAGATTTTTTTTATTAAATTTTAATTTAAATCGGACAATGTTTAGGGGTAATATCAGTTTTCTTGGTCGATGTACCTCGAGGTCGGTATATCTCGAGTGTTGCAAAATAGCCTCAGTGAAATTGGCGGTTTGGGTGTGAAATGGAGTGAGAGTATCAAACCGCTACTAAATAGACTACAGCAGAGCTGGTAAGGCACTTAAAGATTCTATTCTAAAGAATATCATTTTGAACAAATTGTTCATAATAGTTCTAGCAAATAATATTTCGCTTTTTAACCCGACTGCCTAAAAACGTTGGGTCATGTCATTTCGCGTACATAGCATAGCATAAACGGCTTGTCTGGGTTTTGTACGTTTTAGTCTAAATATTGTATCTAATTTATACCTTTAAACGAGCAATTCTTGTATTTATATATGTATATATATAATCTGATTTTCGGAAACGGCAATGATTTTTATGAAATTTGGTTTGTAGGTAGATTAGGGGAGGATAAATCGATCTTGCTAGGTTTCATTTTTAGTGCGCCCGGGCTTGCGACAAACGAGACAAACTTGTATACAGAATTAATAATTAATTATTGATATTCACTCATACATTTTTATATATTTTGCTTGATTTTATTTTTATTTTATTAGTATGACAACTGTCAACGCATATGAAGATTCAATTTCAATATTACTACTGTTATTATTATTTATTGTATTTAAGGTTTTTTTTAAATCACCAAATTCAATTAATTATGACTTAAAATTATCTAGAGCCTAAATACTTAAATAAACTATTATTATTACAATTGTATTAGTAATGTTATTATTGTTTTTGTTTTAGACTAATGTAACCTAGAATGTATTAGATATACATAGACTGGCCTTGTGGCTCAGTTGGTAGTGTGTTTGCGTCTACCTGCTGAACTGAAAGGTCGTGGGTTCGATCCCCACCCAGGGCAAACATTTGTGTGATGAGCATGGATGTTTGTTCTGTGTCTGGGCGTTTCTATGTATCATATGTATATATTTACAAAATAAGTATATATGTATTCTATCACCCATCTAGTTCCATAGTACAAGCTTTGCTTAGTTTGGGCTAGATGGCGTTGTGTGAAATGTCCACAAATATTTATTTATTTAGTATTTATTTATTTATTAACTTAATTAACTAGTATGTATGTAATGTATTCTAGAAAATATTATTGTGACGTGTAGCCATTGGTTATAGATAAATGAGAATATGAGAATACAAAAGGTGAAATCTCGATAAAAAGAGGAAAATCTTGCTGCGAGAAAATAAACAAAAAAAAAAAAGACGCGTGGAACTCGGAGACTGCCGCGGTAAAGCTATTGCATAATAGCTTTACGCGCGGTGTGTTAGGTTATTTTCGTTACGGAATTTCTAGATTCGGTCTCCACGCTCAAGGCCCGAGATAGAAGCTATATGCAATAGCTTAAAAACTGGGGAAAATATGTCATCAGAGTACTCACCAACATAAAATTACGTATTTTGAAGTCGCTTGTTTCAGGTTTTCAAACTATAATAAATGTAATGTGGGTAATTGTATGCTTAACAACCCTCTTAAATACATATATTAGGTAGTTCGGTTACGACAACCGCAGGGAGCTTATAACCTTAAGGGCTCATCCATAAATACTTCACACGTTAAGGGGAGGGGAGGGGATCGACGAAGTTTGACATTGTGAGAAAAGGACTGGGAAGGGCCGAAGTAATCGCTGAAAAAATATACAAAAAAAACATACAGTCGAATTGAGAACCTCCTTCTTATTGGAAGTCGGTTAAAAATAATAGATTATATAGATAATTATATATAAATAAGACTTGCGCATTAAATATATGCGAAATTGTGAAACACAAGAATAATTTTAATTATATTATTGCGGCGAGGGCGTATATCCTGAGCGAAGCAAAGAAGGCAATAAGCGCACCTTAAGTAAAAAAAATAAAAAAATATGCATACATACATACATACAAAAAGATAAAATTCAGACTAATTAAAATAAATCTTTAAAATCTTTTCTTGAAACCGGATTAAAAATAGTACTCGAGTAAATTATAAATAATTCATTAAGCGCCCGTTTTATAAATAGCCAAACGGAGTAGACGAAAATTATTATAAATAGTAACTAGTACGTTACTATAATGAGTAAATAAATAGTAAATCTCTAGTAGATACGTATATAAAGATCGAAGTATTTGATCTACGTGGCATATTATAAACCCGGCAAAGGAAAGATCCCTTGAGATCGGGTATTTTGGGTCGCCAAAGGATTGAATTGGAAATCACTAAATAGAGATAAGTAGAAAATTAATTTTGTCCGGGAATCTGGCCGGAGATATTGGTGAATTCATTTAAATTTTAGTCGTTATTGTTCCGCTGTACCAAAGATAAAGATAAAGATAAAGATAATTTATTTGCATACAACACGAGAATTTTATACAACAAGTGCATAAAAGATGTTACACTAAGTTTAGTCGCTTAAAATCATGTTGTGCCGATTAGGCGTACAAATGTCAGGTAGACAGCATCATGCACATGCGAAAAATTAAAAAATAATAATTATTATTATTAGATTAATACACAAACCAAAAATATCTATAATATGACAAAGCAGAAGCAATAAAAGATACACATAATGTCAAATAAAATTAAAATTTGTCATTTAAAAAATCATTGATAGAATAATAACACTTCTGCAATAACAATGCCTTCAACTTTTTTCTAAATAAATTACTATTCTGGTCTCTTATTGACTTAGGAATCTTATTGTAGATTTTAGGACCCATACATACGATGCTATTTTGCATCAGTGCTGTCTTTCCTTCATGTACGCGCCGTTTGTCTTGGTCGCGCCTATTTCTTACAGTAGTATCAGATAGTGTGGGGAATCGCTCCCGGTTTGTTTTTACAAAAAGGGCCGTTTCTAAAATGTATAAACACGGAAGTGTAAGAATTTTATACTTTAAAAAATAGGGCTTACAACTATCTCTTTTTTTGAGTTTAAACATTGAACGAATATAGCGTTTCTGCCTTTTAAAAATAATAATTTTATCTGTTGAATTTCCCCAAAAAATAATCCCGTACCTCAAAATTGATTCAACTAACCCATAGTAGGCTTTAAGTAAAGATTCTATATTTAGAGTACGAGCTAGTTTGGCAATGGCATATGTTTGGCTACTTATTCTTTTCGAAAGGTGCTCTATTTGTGATTTCCAATTCAATTTTCGGTCAATATATAATCCAAGAAATTTTGAGCTTTCTACTTCATTTATAATGTTATTGTCATATGCTACATTAATATTACCTTTGTTTGTTTCTCTTTGTCTAAAATGTATTATATTTGTTTTATTTAGGTTAATTTTTAAGTTATTGTTGTCAAGCCAAGATATAACTGAGGTCAAAGATTTAACAATATCGTTTTCATAAGAGTCAAGTGTTTTACATGCTACGGTGATAGTGCTATCATCTGCAAATAATATCATAGGTTGAGATGTAGCATTAGGCAAGTCATTTATGTATGCTATGAATGAAAGTGGTCCCAGGACACTACCTTGTGGAACTCCGTACGCCACTTTGCGTTCATACGATCTATATATTTCTTCTGCTTTCGTGTTAAGATTGACTCGACTGATTTCCGTGATTTGTATTCTATCTGCTAGGTAAGACTCTATCAAATCTAAAACGTTGCCACGTATTCCATACGCTTCTAATTTACTAGCTAAGATTCTGTGATCTACGTAATCGAACGCCTGCGTCATATCACAGAATATGGCGCACACCGGAGTGCTTTTATCCATACATATTAAGACGTTTTTAATGAAATCGTATATGGCCATATTAATACTTCTATTTTTTCTGAAACCCTTTTGTTCATTGCATAGAATATTATTTTTCTCTAAATAATCATTTAACTCACTATAAACATACTTCTCGAAATTTTTTGAAAATATCGATATAAGTGCAATGGGCCTATAGCATTCCATTTTCTCTCTATTGTCTTTTTTAAATAAAGGTTTAATAATGGTCGTTTTCAGAGAACTCGGAAATGTGCCTGTGGATATACACAAATTAATAATATAGCTTAGAGGGGTACATACATACTCACTTACTGATTTTATTATGAAAGTTGAGATTTCGTCATCACCAACACTTTTAGTGTTTTTAAGGTTTTGTATTATTTTGCTTATTTCTTGTGGCGTGCTTGGTGCCATGAACATAGAATCTTTGCTATGATTTATATTAGCAGTCACTTTATATCCTGACTCAGGGACCGGTTTTATTTTATCTATGAAAAAATTATTAAATGCGTTGGCTATAGCTATCGGATCCGTTATATTTTCATTATCTTGTTCAATTTTTGTTATGGCTTCTTTAGGTAAATTTAATTTGGTACTATTTATGATTTGCCATGCAGTTTTTGACTTGTTATGAGATGAATTTATCTTAAAGTTATTTTGTGCTCGTTTAGTTAGGACAATGATCTTTCTAAGACGTTTTGAGTAATTAAGGAAGATACTTTTATTAGTTTTTGTAGGATTCAGTCTATATTTCCAAAGTAAATTTCTTTTGTTTTTGCTACAAATTTTTATGCCACGTGATAACCACTTTATGGATTTATTAACTCTAATAATAACTATTTTATATGGAAAGCACAAATTATAGTATAGTTTGAAGTTTGAAAAAAAGTAATTATATGCAAGATTTGCGTCAGAAAAGCTGTATAGTTCTTGGAATAAAACATTACTAAGACACATTTTAAATTTATTAATATTTTCAACAGAATAATCACGCTGCTTTTTCCTCCAGAATTTAAGTAGCGCGTTTTTATGGACTGGGAACTTCATTACTAAAGCACTGTGATCAGATAAATCTAATTCGTGCACTTCCGTATTACAAATCTTTTTACAGTTATATGCCATATTATCGATACATGTTTGGCTTGCAAAGCGAGTCGGTTGTTTCACCGCCAATTTAAAATTATGGTTTCCTAGAATTGATTCGAAGTCTGATGTCAAATTAGATGCTTTTAATATATTAATGTTAAAATCACCAGCAATGACGATTTGTTCATATTTTTTGTTACTCGTCATGCTCAATATTTTATCCAGTTTACATAAGAAAGTTTTTAAATTTGATGTTTTAGGTACTCTGTATAAACATATTATCAATAATTTATGTCTAATCAATTCTACGGCACAACACTCAAAGACACTGGTCAGTGATTTCCAAAAACAAAACCTTTCCTTTTCATGTTCCACATATTATAGTCGAGAGCTTTTCCATTTTGTTGATGATAACTTTTGAGGAAGATGATATGTTGAAAAAACACCGGGTGTGTGTGTTTGTGTATGTGTGTGTGTTTTGGATACAAAACGTACGTCAAAACGACCTCAAAATGTTGGCAAAGTATTTCACCAAAAAAGTACACGGCTGAAGTTTCACAAGAGTCACCCTTATGTTCACAAGCCATCACTCCAAATAAAAAGGAGTAAGAAACTCAGTATCTCACCGTACTGTCAGCGTTTACTTTTTTGTTTCTCTTTTACCATCTAATGGTTGTGTGGAAGAGATCGCTATTAGCGATAAGGCCGCCTTCTGTACCTTTCTAACGCCCTGATCTTGTAATCATGTTATTTTTATTATGGTGTCAATAAAGTGTTTTTGTATTGTATTTTATTGTATTGTATCTCAAAGCTACTCTACATTTAAAGATTTGCGATTACGTGATCAATGCCATACATAACAGTAAGAAAATAATTAATTAAAAACTAAAAGAAAAAACTTCTTTTCTAACATTTTCGTACTTAGAATCCTTTTAATTTTAATATCCGTATCGTTGGGGCACATACAGATTAATAAATCCGCTATCATTGGGACTCCACCATTATTTAAAATGGTGTTATTTAACTAAATATGCTTTGTCATCCAAATTAAACATGTAAGCAAAAATTCACCTTAATTGGTTAGGGATAACTAGTTTTTTAAACTAGTTACCCGTAATTGATTGACTCATAATATAGTTTGTAATTTTTTTCTTATTGGCTCAGTGGAAGCCCATTTTTGCCGGTTAGTCTGGAAAGTAAAAACGGACGGATAGTACCCAATTCTATTATTAACATAAGTCAGAATATGTCATTTCTCATATAAATAGATCGAATCCGTATATAAAACTCAATATTGGTAAAAATTTTAGCGAAAGGGCCTCAAGTGGGAGGGTCGTTTTAGATTTTAATCTATCGAGCGAGAATTGGTTGAAAGGATTTCGGCGTGTTTAGTTAGATATTCTAGGGCAAATATTTGCATTATATAAATTAATAATGTTCGGAGGGAAGGAAGAGAGAATTTTACGAGTTTACGGGCTTGCGCTTGACCGCTAACTTACCCTCTAGTAAGCGAACATTATGGGGCAAACAGATAATCTCGTCTAAAACCGGGCTCTACCAGTGACTGCATTCACAGAAATACTAGTATTTCAGTAGTTAGAAATAAGAGTTGTGTGCATACCTTGAGCATTCATGCTCACCATCGAAGGCTCCTTCTTGCGGCGGCGTCGTGTGGCGGGTCGCCCTCTTCTCTAAATTATGGTTGAGAAGGGCGATGGCTGGTACATGCGTCATACTCGTGATCGGGTCCTGCTTGCGGGTCGCTAGTTTGCTCGTGGTAACGCAACATAGTAATACATAAGTACTTAAATTTAAACAAAATAATTTTCCCGTAACGATAAGTAGTAAGCAATAGTTTGTAATTATGACAAAGGTAACGGACCCTGGTGTCTGTGGAGCTAAAAAAATAATAAACAAAAAAAGTGAACATTATGGTAAATAATGAACGAGTGAATCGGTTTCTCAGAAGAAACAAATTAAAGATACCCTGATTGTGTCTATTGAGAAACATCTTGTGTGCTTTAATCTAATTAAATCGAAATAAATGCGACGAAATATAAATTAGTTGAACACGAGTAAATCTCACGAAATACCTAAATCTCGTGCGAGACGTGCTTTCGTATGTGATTTAGTAATTAACTTTAATAATCCTAACCTTAAATTAATGAGGCTTGAACCTTGGGTAGAGAAGTCATTTAGAAAGTACACATACTATATAGAGAATGTTTGGAAAGAGAATAATTGCGACAATAATTATAGTTTAAAAAACTGAAGCAACCGACTTTTCATGGATGCCATTGTCAGAACTGGACCAAATTGAAATAGAACTACACGGGAGTCACCAGCTTTCAAATAAAAAAATATCATCAAAATCGGTTCACCCAGTCGAAAGTTCTGAGATAACCAACATAAAAAAATACAGTCGAATTGAGAACCTCTCCCTTTTTTGAAGTCGGTTGAAAAATGGAAACTGATGTCTAGATTATGTTGTTAGTCTAACAAAATAATTACGAAAGCTACGTTGCCACAGACAGACACATAATCTGTGACAGACAGACATACAATCTGTGACAGACATACACACAATCTGTGACAGACAGACACATAATCTGTGACAGACAGACATACAAACTGTGTGTCTGTCTGTGGCAGCGTAGCTCTCAAACTGGTGGACCGATTTTGATCTAGTTTTATAAGATCTTGATCTTGTTTGAAAGAGTCCTTACCTAAGTTTATTCAAAACCGGTTCAGACGTTTATTTAATATATAAGTTTACTTGTTATTTGTCGTTAGGGTATATAACCTGTGGATCTATAAAATATTTTATAAAATGCTTTATCTGCAAACAAGATTGTGTCCCTCGTAAAGGTCGAATACGGGTTGAACAGTTTCGTACACACTAGGTATTTGTGTTACAGGCAAAGTGAAAGAATGTCAATTTGATTTGAGTTCGAAAGACCCGCTATTTGCTAATCGTGTGTACTTATTTGAGGATGGAGTCGAATGCCTGGCTGGTTTTACAGCGGTTTTGTTTCTCTTTCAACCTTTCTGTTTTTCCCGTGTTTTAATTTGACAAACGGAAAGTTAGATTGATGGTTGCTGTTGATTTTGGAATAATTATTGCGAACCTATTTCGAGCGCAGCACACCACAGCATTCAACAAGTAATCGTTTATTTACTGAACCGATTTTGATTTCTACGAGACCACATTTTAACTTCCCTTTCAAAAAAAAAAAAAGAAATTTTCAAATCAGGAAGGAATTCATCAGGAAGGGACGTCTGCGCTGCTCCTTTTGAATAAGACTATCGTATGCGGTTGAAACTATAGTCGGAGAATTCGGCTCAAAAATAGATGTGAGGAACCCGTTTGTTCAAAATAAAAAGTATAGCGCTGTCCATTATGGAGCGCAACTTTGGCATTAAGCTTTATTACTCACAGAGTATAGACACTTTAGAGTGATAGCTTCATGCAAAATTCCTTTCACAGTTGAAGCCGAAAATGTGTAATAATGTGAGCATCACTATCACTTAATTACTCTCTTTGTCATGCAAACGAGCGTTCGAGTCGTGTTTCAAACGGGTAGATATTTTTGCCAAAGAGAAAGTGAAATTGTGACAAATTTTACTTACCTGTCGTGTGTTTGTTTGTTGTGCTGTAATATAGCAGGGATGTCTCAATAGATCTGTAAAGATCGTAGTGACTAACCGGGGCTGTCGGAGCCCTTTTGGCCCCCTATGTTTCGAATTAAAAAAAACTGTCGTGTGTAGCGACGTGTAGCGAATGGTGTGTCCAGCCTTAAAAGACTTGCTAAAGTTGCTTTACTGAGCTAGAGGCGACTCGAATTCTAAGACTATTACTTAAAATAAAACTAAGACTATTACTTAATAAATTTCTGTCTATGTCTATGTCTATGTCTAAAATATAGTATTGACAAGTATAAGTTTAAAAAACTCATAAACCCCCGACAAAAAAAGAACGGCTGAACCGATTTGAAACTCTCGAAGAAATTAAAAGAAAACTAGATCCAAATCGGTCAATCCGTTTGAGAGCTACGATGACACAGACAGACACACAGATATAAACGTCAAACTTATAACACCCTTATTTTTGAGACGGGGGTGAAAATATGAAACGAAAATAAGTGAAGTTTAAGTATATGAATCTTGTAAAAAGCAAATTCGGTAGAATTTGTTGCCAAAATATATTTGACGTCTCTGAGCGACGCGATCGATGTTGATGAACGAGGCGTCACCCTGTCACCCTCCATCCGTCAGACAAATGTCATCAAGATCAATCACGAATAATGCTTATCTACCCGCGTTGTTTAGAAAAATCAAAGGTCGAGGCATCATCATCATTTCAGCCACAAAAAGTTCAATGCTAAATATACAGGCGAGAGGTGTGCATCTATGGTCTTCCTGCTACATGTATGGGATCGTTTGTCCAGCTTGCATGTTCGTCCTACATTGCATGGACCGGTGTGTGTCCTCTATAACAGTGTTCCGCAAAGTGTGTGCCGCGGCACACTGGTGTACCGTGGTCATTAGTTGGTGTGCCTCGGAAAAGTAAGGTTATCTCATACATAAAGCTAAACAGACGGACGGAACAAAAACCTACACAGATGTTTATCACGCGAGCGCACATCTGGTCCCGTTTAGCGCGGCCGGCTGGCGGCCGGCGGACCGCGTGAGGCGCGGACGGAGGCCCCTCGCCCCCGCTACCCGTACTCTCAGAGTACAGGTAGCGAGATGGGCCTCCACGGGTCTCACGAGTCAGTACGATCGGTCGGTTGAAATTCATCGCACGCTTTTGTTTCGTCGCTTATTGTAATTGTGCTTATTATTCTTAGTGTAAAATAATATTATCATAATGGATAAGTTCATTAAACGTAGTGCAAGTGTTTCAAGTGAAACTAATGAAGAAGAAAAAGAGTCAATGAAAAAGAAACCCAAAATTGTTCATCGAAAATATGACGAAAGCTACATAAGTTACGGTTTTACATATTGCGGTGACGAATCTTTTCCTACCCCAAAATGTCTTGTTTGCGGAGAAACTTTAGGTAATAATTCAATGGTGCCCAGTAAACTAATAAGACATTTAACCACTAAACACCCATCAGTGGCCCAAAAAGACAAAACATATTTTCAACGTTTGAAGGACCAATCGAAGAAGCAGGTAAATCTCATGAGTTCGTCTTTCAAAACCTCAGACAAAGCACAAAAAGCAAGCTACGTAATTGCTAACATGTTAGTTAAAGCTAAAAAGCCGCACTCTCTTGCTGAAACTTTAATTTTACCCGTCTGCAAAGAAATTGTCAAGATTATGATTAGCCAAGAAGCTTCTAAAGAAATTGAAAAAATACCTGCATCGGCAGAAACGATTTCGCGTCGCATTAATGACATATCTAACGACATTAAATTGACGTTGATTGAAAAATTGAGAGCTAGTGGAGTTTTTGCGCTACAAGTTGATGAGTCCACTGACATCAGTGGTCACGCGCATCTCATTTCAAATGTTAGATATATTGATGGATGTGAAATAAAAGAGGACTTTTTATTTTGTCTGCCTCTGCCTAACCATACAACTGGAGAAGAAATATTTAAAATAACGGATAACTATTTCAATGAGCATAATTTGGAATGGCATAACTGTATAAGTGTTTGCTCAGACGGCGCAGCAGCTATGACAGGAAAGGTTAAAGGCTTTATAACTAAGGTTGCTGAAAAAAATCCTAATGTTCAAAAACAGCATTGTTTTTTACATAGAGAAGCTCTGATGACGAAGTCTCTACCTGACGAACTATTGAGGGTTCTTCAAGAAATGATAAAAATCATCAATTACATCAAGTCGCGACCACTGAACTCTCGTTTATTTAATGCAGTGTGTCAAGAAATGGGGGCAGATCATCAGTCACTCTTGTTTCATACAGAAGTAAGATGGCTTTCTCGAGGAAAAGTACTTTCCCGGATATATGAATAAAAAAATGAAACTGAGACGTTTTTGCAGTCCCAAGGTTCAGATTATGCATATCTGTTTAAAAAAGAAGAATGGCTTGCAAAACTCGCATATCTGGCGGATATATTTGCTCACTTAAATGAGCTCAGTAAAAAAATGCAAGGCAGAAATTCCAATATTTTAACAACGTCTGATAAAATTGAAAGCTTTCGCGCTAAATTGGAACTATGGATCTGTCTCGCTACCAATGGTAGTAATGAAATGTTCCCAAATGTCATGGCAGCTGATCCACAAAAAAGAGTGCAGTCTTTGATTGTCAAACACTTGAAGCTTCTTGCAGAGAAAATGGATTTCTATTTCCCTAAGCGTGATCTGCAACCTATGGACTGGGTTCGAAATCCATTCTCTGATAGCATTATTTTTGGACACTTACCAATAAATGAGCAGGAAGAACTGGTGGAAATGAAAACGATTCGCACATTAAAAATAAAATTTTCAGAAACTGACTTAGAACATTTTTGGCTATGTGTGAAAAATGAATTTCCAATGCTTTCCAAGCATGCTATTGCAATACTTTTGCCATTTGCAACGACATATTTGTGTGAAATAGGATTTTCAACTCTAACCACAATTAAAACCAAAAAAAGGGAACGCCTCAGGATGATCGACGAAGAGATGAGAGCAGCTCTGTCCCTGATTACTCCAAATTTAGACCGTCTATGCTCAAGTAAACAGGCTCATGTTTCCCATTAAAATTAAATGCCTTTCTAACATTAAAGTTTTGTCGATTAATAATATAACTTAAAAACTGATTTTTCATTTATGGTGTACCTCCAATAATTTTAATTTTCCTAGATGTACCTTGAACACAAAAAGTTTGCGGAACACTGCTCTATAATACAGAGTCGTTAATATGTAAAACAAACAAACAAACGGCTCACCATACCATAAAACTACCATACTACCATAAAAAATCTTTAAAAAACTCGCATTAAACTTAAAGGAAATAGAAAACTATATCGAACTTAAAATAAAAAATAAAAAAAAATTATCAAAAGATTACTATAATTTAAATGAATATTTACTCGATAATTCATTTACTATTGATTAAATCTGCCAGCGCTTCATATTGTTTTCATTGTTGACATTATTGATTATTAGACATAGAAAATATGGAATGAATCTACCCGCTCGAACAAAATTGCAACACCCTACTAGGGTCATTATGTAATTACCACACATTTACTTTACATCATAATATAATTATGTACATAATGTTGCAATAAAGAATTGAATTGAGTGGTAATTTCATTCGAAATTTTGTTCATAGGTCATGCCAAAAATCTATCAAAATCTATCAATTACCAATTAACCATCGTATATTTCATTTACATACTATTTTTGAACCGATGTGTGGTTCACTTGAGAACGTCGAGTCATTGAGCTATAGAATACGAGTACCTACACCTACGGAGTCACAGATATACATATAAAACATTTACTGTCTTACTTAAAAATGTATGTTAAAATCTTATTCACTGTATAAGGACTTGTCACTTTCTGTCAGACGGGAACTGTCACGCGCGAACACGGAACAAAATACTGTTTAACTAAAATGCGCTTATTCAGCGTTTATAAGTAAGACGGTTAGTGTATTGATATTTAGAGTGATCGTTTCATTCATAAGAATGAAACTTTGAATGAAACAATCACTCTTAATATCAATACACCTGTATTAAGCCAAATATATATCAAAATGTGTGCATGTCCATCATTTGCCATCATTTACGCATGCGCGTTCGACTGATGTTTCAAGTAGAACATCAGGAGAGTTAGCGGTCAAGTGCAAGCCTATTTTCGTATAATAAAAAACTTGTACAAGCTGACTTGCGTTTTATTGTGTCGTAGAGAGAATCACTAGTTGCGCGCGGCAAGACACGCACTTGGTCAATAATGCATTGGATAGACTTGCGCTTGATTATATGAAAACTATACCCGTGAGTCTTAAATATTCAAAAATACACTACGTGTTACATAAATAACAAAAACTCGGTCTGTGATAAAAAAGTATTTATTTTACTAAAGATATACACATATTTCTATAAAATTCTATAAAAAAAAAAGTTTGACTTTACCGGTTATATTATAAGTATATTATCTCCAGTAGTTGTTTCCCCTAATATTCTTAACGTATCAGAAAAAAAGGTCTCTTTACCTATTTTCTTTTTCTTCTTTCTTTTTATCCTTTCCACTATGACTCTACTTAATATATACAAGACGTTTATTTTGACCAATCAGCTGAAAACTAAAGAACCAATTCTAAAGATTTCATTCTAAGCTCATTAAATAATTTTCTATTTGATCTGGTATAATCTCTTGCCTCAGACAGCTGACTCTTATAAATAAAGCCAGAATTTATTAGATTTTTAGAATCTCTATGATTAATTGACTTTTGTAAAGTTCTTTAACTTCGAGATTGATTAGCGAACTTTAAACTTTTTAATTAATTGGCGCTGATTTAGTTATTTTGATCTAGAAATAAATATTACGTGTAATTACATTTTTAACGGATTTATCGCGTATATTTGCGATAAATCCGTTAAACGTTGTTTAATTTCAATGAGTAATAATCGCAAAACCTTAAAAAAACATTAACTATTAAGTGATTTTGATCCGTTAGATATGTAAACAAGTATAAGTTTAGAAAACTCAAAATCATTAAATATTAAGTGATTTTGATCCGTTAGATAAGTAAACAAGTATAAGTTTAGAAAACTCAAAAACATTAAATATTAAGTGATTTTGATCCGTTAGATATGTAAACAAGTATAAGTTTAGAAAACTCAAAAACATTAAATATTAAGTGATTTTGATCCGTTAGATATGTAAACAAGTATAAGTTAAGAAAACTCAAAAACATTAAATATTAAGTGACTTTGATCCGTTAGATTTGTAAACAAGTATAAGCTTAGAAAACTCAAAAACATTAAATATTAAGTGATTTTGATCCGTTAGATATGTAAACAAGTATAAGTTTAGAAAACTCAAAAACATTAAATATTAAGTGATTTTGATCCGTTAGATATGTAAACAAGTATAAGTTAAGAAAACTCAAAAACATTAAATATTAAGTGATTTTGATCCGTTAGATATGTAAACAAGTATAAGTTTAGAAAACTCAAAAACATTAAATATTAAGTGATTTTGATCTGTTAGATATGTAAACAAGTATAAGTTAAGAAAACTCAAAAACATTAAATATTAAGTGATTTTGATCCGTTAGATTTGTGAATAAGTATAAGCTTAGAAAACTCAAAAACATTAAATATTAAGTGATTTTGATCCGTTAGATATATAAACAAGTATAAGTTTAGAAAACTCAAAAACATTAAATATTAAGTGATTTTGATCCGTTAGATATGTAAACAAGTATAAGTTAAGAAAACTCAAAAACATTAAATATTAAGTGATTTTGATCCGTTAGATTTGTAAACAAGTATAAGCTTAGAAAACTCAAAAACATTAAATATTAAGTGATTTTGATCCCCCCCTGACAAAGAAAAGGCTGAATCGATTGTAATTAAATGCAGCTAAGAATACTCACGGCAAAATCCTTTTTCGGGAAATCAAAATCGGTCTATCCGCTACGCTTGAGAGCTACGATGCCACAGAGAGACACACAAATACACAGATACACACGTCAAACGTATACATATATACACCCGTCTTTTTGGGTCGGAGGTTAAAAACGGTGATAATGGTGATGATAAAATGTAGCCTATGTCTATCTCAAGAGTCTCAGAACTTACTTAAAGATATTTTTAAAAATATTTACTACAATAATAATATATTTAATAAAACATTTCCTTAGCGGACAATATGTCCGCTAAGGAAATGTTGTGTAAGGAAACCGACAAAAAATGCAAGGAAAGGAAATGTGTAAGGAAACCGACAAAAAATGCGTAAGTTTGTGTTTAAAAATCAAACTAGAGAACTAATTACTAAATATTTTATGGGATTCAGGGACCAACCCGAAAGTACCAAACCTTTCAAATATTTTTTTTTAATCTGTTTAAAAATGACAGGAAAAAAAAAAGAAGAATACATCCGAATTGTTAACCTCCTTCTTTTTAACCGACTTCGAAAAAGGAGGAGGTTATCAATTTGTACCGTATATTTTTTTTTATGTATGTATACAAATTACTCCGTCATTCGAGAACCAATTATTGTGTTTCCTGAATTGGTGTATAGAGAAAGCTCCCAAGTTGGTCCCATAAATATTTTATAAACATCGCTTTATTACTTTTTGAATAATCTCTAAAAATGAAAATATTTTTATTGCACTCCTAAGTGCGTCAGATTATAGAATCGCAGAGTTCTACCTACACGTTTTTCTTTGCAAGAGTGTCAAATATTTAGGGATTATCGTATAAACATCTGCACATTTTCTAATTTTCGAAAACAAGCATTTGACATTCAATGACAAACCGCATTCTTGACAAAAGAAAAAAAGAGCGAGTGGTAGAGGTCCTTTAAAAAGTTTACAATCGTGAAGGATTTAGTAAGTTGCGTTTGAAGTCGGTTTTTTAATAGAAAAATTATTATAGTCTATATAAAAAGTGGTCTTACATTAAATACGTTTCGTCCATGGTTTCGAAAAGATGTCGCTAGCTATATCGCTATAAAATTTTTCGAAGAAAATCCTTTGTTCGATTTGATTGTGATACGGTCCAATCAAATCTATATTTGAAAAATTCCATTGCAATTGCTACAAACATTTAGGTTCGTAAGAATGCAAATTATAATCTTTTTGGAAAAATTAAACCCTAATATAGATATATTTTTTCCTGAAAGTATAGTTTTTTTTTTAATTTTGAGCTCCCGATATTTCGGCACAGTAAATATACCGTCAATAATAATAGTGCTTTAATTGGAAATTCAAACTATAAAGCGGACATATTATATTGTGTTTTTATTTTATTTGTTGTTTCTTACCTAGTATTTCCTGTGATTTTTTATTTAGCCATTGACATTAAACAACTTTTAAGGGATTAATTACGTATTTTTTACGGAAAAACTTAACGATTAGATCTAGAATACCAGGCGGAACGTCAAGTCTCCAAATTATGTGAAATATACGCGACAAATCTGTTAAAATTTGATTAATTTCAATGATCCATCGCGAAATTGCACAAAACTATTATTATATTTTTGTGCTGGATAAGTAAATGGACAATATTACTTTCGCATTTATATACATACACACTTAAATATGTAATAAGTAACACAAATAGGTAAATAATTCGATAAAACTGTTTTAATAATGTTTTTTTAGTATACGATGCTGCAAAACACTGAGCTCTATGGACTCCGTAATATATGCTCTTACACGTAGACATAGACATCTAGGGGCACGGCAGTGGCCCCGGTCAAGTAGAGTATTCATGGAAGACACAACAAAATACATAAAACATAAAAAAAAAAACTGTGTCCGCCCCAAACTGATAAAATAAATCTTCGGTAAACTACAACTTGTAGCTATAATTGTAATTCTATTAAATAAAACCTTTTTGACGTTCAGTTTTTAATCAAGTCAATATAACGTAACACCAAAAAATATCCGCAACAATAATATCTACAGAAGAATAAATTTTTATTTCACACTCACCTGTTGTTCTGGTATTCACCGCACGACGCCACAAACAACCGGCCTTGACGGAAAAACTACAATTTATTATTTAACCTCCAAAAATCCCTCTAAAATATCTTTTCCTTCCTAATTATTGTCTCGATTTTCCCTCCTTAACAGCTCCCTTTAAACATCGAATGCGTACCGTTCCGATTTCAAATTATTGTGGTTTATTATATATTTTTTAAATTGAGAATGTATTGACGCGCGTTCTGGGAGCCGACAGGGGTACGACTGAAATGTAGGCTGAAAAACAGGGGATGTAGCTGCTGCGAGTGGGTGTCTTAAAGAACGAGACATGTAGATGTGTCTGTTGATATCTGCGAAAGAGATGGTTGCTACAGGAGCCGGGCTCACTTCGGTCAGGAAGAGTTTGTAGGCGGTCATAATTGTACCTTTGATTGAGGTATTCTGAATTTAATAAGTAGCTTCTGACGTTGTATTTTCATTAAGAAGGATTTACGTTCAGCCATATTTTCGGTTTATTAATATTGTGCATTGACCTGGATGAGCGGAAATTGGGACGGATAAAATATTGGGTTGCAGTTACGTAAATTTACTGCAGTCTACATATTTTTGATAAAAAAAAACTCCGTATCTGTTTTTTTTTAAAACATGATGCATGACTGTAATTTATTACCTGGTTTTTTTACTTAGCATGATTCTTATGTACATTTTCAGTAAAGTCCTGTAATTTTTATAATAAAATTATTATATATACCTATGTAATTTTATACTTGTTATAGATATGTATTTTTAGAATCTGATCAATAGTAGGTACAAAGACAGTATTTTATATATTAAACAGAATTTTTATTGTTTCGAGAAATTAAAAAGGCCAGTTACATTATTTTTAGAAATACTATAAAATTATTACATATTAAGAGTCCGTAGTACGACCATCGTCCGTCTCGCTCGCGCATACCAATACGCCCATTTTTTGAAATTGTTAACGCAAAAATAATTTTTATGTGTGACAATTAACTTGGATCAAATTGAAATTTTTGTCGGATATTTGTGGCTGTTTTCTAGTTTTACGACGATTTTTTTATAAGTTCATTCAGTCATTTTATATCTTCAAAAATGTGGGTAAGCGCGAGCTAGACGGACAATTGTCGAACTGCGGACACTTAAACTGAATTTTCATTGTTGAGAGAAATTCAAAGAGTAAATTTCTTCGTTGTTAACCGTCGCTTAACATCAGGCAAGTTGGAGGTCAATCGTAGATCTATAATGTATAAAAAAAGTTCTAGTGAAAAGCACTAAATAACACTTTAGAGTTAAAATAGATTTCAAACTTAGGAGGAAAGTACTACATTTGAACGTGGGTGAGTTCGAATGTAGTACTTTCCTCCCACGTAGATTGAAGTATATAATTACCTCTAGGCTTTAGGTTGCGCAAAAGTACTAAAAACCGAGTGCAACAGATAGTCCCATTTCTACTTCGGTTTATCTTTATATAGATAATAAGTTATCAGCAACCTTTCACGAGAAATTTGTAAAAGATATTTCTCGTGAATGAAAATATTATGTTTATGTAACTAGGTAGAGAAGTTGACCTAAATGTCATTGTGTAGGAAAAAATACTATAAAGGGGCGCTTTTTATAGCAATATTAAATATGCTAGACGCTTATTTATGTGTAGGTATGTTTCATCATAATGGCCTTGTAGCTCAGTTGGTAGTATGTCTACCTGCTACGCTGTAGGTCGTGGGTTCGATCTCCAGGGCAAACCTTAGTGTGATGAGCATGGATGTTTGTTCTGTGTCTGGGTGTTTCTATGTATCATATGTATATATTTACAAAAAAATAGTATATATGTATTCTATCAGCCATCTAGTTCCATAGTACAAGCTTTGCTTAGTTTGGGCTAGATGGTGTTGTGTGAAATGTCCCCAAATATAAAAAAATATAATTAAAAATTACAAATATAATTTTTAATAAAACGGTTCAGTATTTTTGTTTGTCGGCGGTTTTTGAACTTTCTAAACTCATACTTGCAGGTCTGGTTATCTAGACACATTTCGGAATAACTGGCAACAGACGGCGTTTGAATATGGAAGGAACTGGGAAGACAAACAACAGTGGACAGTGTAAAAAAAGTCTTAAATACTAACAAGTACCTATCTTAAAAGTATATTATAAGTATACACAATACAGTTACAAGTATATTAAAATAAAAACAAAATACCCGACTCCAGTAAAGCAGTTTTTAGTCTAACTTACGATTTCGTAACAAAATAGCAGTTGGGACTGCAGAAAAGCAGTTTTTTCAACTCACGATTTCGTTACGTACGCTGTTGAGTGTAATTTTTTGTGAGAAAGTATAAATGCGCATTCTTTAGAATAATTCTAGTAAAATCACTTATTTATTACCAAAAAGTTCTTTGGGGGTTACGAAAAACGCATTTTCTTATTTATGTAAGAGATTTCTTATTATTATAAAAAATTTAGCCTGTGACACTAACGAAGTGAGCAAGTCTAACGATACCTTGTACATCAAAATCGGTCAAGCCGTTTAGGCTGTAAGCGATATAGAAACATACATACAAACATATATGCCCACATACAAACGCTCGAAAAACATAACCCTCCTTCTTACACAGTCGGGTAAAAATGTTATGTTTCTCTTGTAGTAATGAAAGCACATTTATTCTATTTTTTAAACTCTTCAATCATCTGGATAAGCACCCCAACCTTTTGGTTATCATTTAAATTTATGATATTACACTTGTAAAGTGAAAAATCTGTTTCTTTTTAAGATCAACTGAAAAATGTCGCCTTTTAATTTAAAAAATACTAAGGGCTCCAAAGGAACCCCTTAACAAGGTATTCATTATACGGGCACTTCCTGACGCAGAGATTTCCATCAATTATACAACTTCCCCCATTTTTATGAATAAAACGTCCGCTTTCACAAAACGTCAGAGTTTTAGCTTTATTTTTACTGGACTTGGAATTTAACAACCGTTTTATAATGTAACACTTTACGCACTTGAAAGTAATTTAGGCACTCTGAAGTTAATCTGTATCTATATCTGTGAATCTATATCTCCGTCTCTGTCATTCTCTATGGAAATGACAGAGACGGAGATATAGATTCCGAATCGATTTCGAAACCGAATGAGTTTTGGATCAGGAGGATGTTCTGAACTGGTTGTGTTCTGTGTCCCGCGATAAAATATGGAACGCGGCAAAATATTTCGCGATTTATTCTTTGATACTTGAATTTATTAGCTTATTATGTTGGAAATGTCAGTGCGTTTTGTCTGAAAGAGGGACCAATGTCCCAAACCGAAGTTAGTGAATTTTATTTGTCTTTGTCGTAGTTCTGTCGTAGCCGTTCAGTAGTCACATCGTATCCATATCGTCGTAGCGACTACATAGTTACACGCTAGTCTTACCGTAGCTATGTCGTAGGAACATCATCTATGTAATAGTCATATCGTCGTAGTCATATTGTAGCTATCATGACTTACGTCTTTACTATGCCGTCGCTAAGTTGTAGCCATGAAGTAGTTACGCTGTAGCCGTATAATGATACGGCTACAGTGTGATACGGTACTATAGTTAATCATTAATTTCTAGGTACAACAGTACCTAGAAATTAATGATTAACTATAGTAGTAGACCCTATTAAATATTTTAAATGAAAATTGTTTTGAACATTCTGTGATTACAACTTTTCGAAATATAGCGATAAATGTGTAAAACATTTAAGTCATTGTAATAATGAGGTCATTGACCTTTTTGCAAAGTAGTCTAAACAAAAAATACTCGCCAAGTAGTTTTCCCTTACACACACATTAATAGCGACTACATAGTAACTACGTGGTAACTACGCCGTAGCAACGTCATCTATTGATATACATGATATAGTCATATCATTGTAGTCACATTGTAGCTAACATGTATTACGTCTTTTGTCGTCTTTGCAATGACTAAGTTGTAGCCATGCAGTAGTCACACTGTAGTGTAGCATTACACTTCAGTATACATTATCTAGTAATAATCACGTTATAATTACACTGTAGTAACGTCATTTATATCATAGTTACGTCATTGTGGTTACATTGTAGCTACCATGTAATTAAGTTGTTATTATGTCGTGCCTAAGTTGTAGCCATGCAGTAGTCACACGGTAGCCGTATCGTCGTAGCGACTACATAGCTACGCGGAAACTACGAGTACGCCGTAGCAACGTCGTCTATATCATAGTCATATATAGTCGTAGTCATATTGTAGTTACCACGTAATTATGTCATGGCGTCGTAGTCAAGTTAAGTTTAAGCTTATAGGCAATTTAAGCTTCGGAACGCTACGAATTATCATCATCATCATCATCTCAGCCATAAGAAGTCCACTGCTGGACATAGGCCTCCCCCATGGATTTCCAAAAAAAAAAACCGATTGGAAGCGGCTTGCATCCAGCGTCTTCCCGCCACTTGTATGAGGTCATCTGTCCATCTCGTGGCTGGTCTTCCTACGCTGCGCTTGCCGGTACGTGGTCTCCACTCTAGAATCTTTCGGCCCCATCGGCCATCAATTCTACGTGCTATGTGCCCTGCCCACTGCCACTTCAACTTGTTAATCCGCCGTGCCATATCGGTGACTTTTGTCAAACACTACGAATACTACTAAATCCATTTTTAGTACTTAGGTTCAGTGAACAGTTTACAGCAAACATAAACGATGTGAATATAGAGGTATTTTTGTCTAGTGCATCATCTTAAAATTAAATTTTACTCATTTTGTTTGTTATTTACGCATATAGAATGCTTAAACATTATTGACTTAAGACGTAGTACTATTAAAATATATTAGTAGTTAGTAGGTTAGAAAAATTGTGATGTCGATATAAGTACCCAGGTAATTAATAAGGCTAATTACAAAATTGGCATGATATTTTTTAACCGACTGCATAAGAAGGAAGGTTACGAATTAACCGATTTTGACGTGTAATTTATTTTATAGTGTATCATAGAAATTTGTTGATATAGATTAAACAAATTGTGAATATATTTGTTTTCTTATCTTTAGATTCTCATTTATCTCCTGGGTGTCACGAGTAATTAGCAGTAGGATATACATTTCCTATTAATTTTAATAGCTAGAGGTAAGTACACATATTGTTCTTTTTTTTTTTTTTTTAAAATGCGACTTTTTCATCAAAATAACATAAAATATTTCTGAACAAAAATATGAAGTTGAAATTTATATAACACAATTCGTTTTTATTCTATGATATGTTTGCGCTTGACTGCCAACTCGCCTGATGTCAAACAACAGTTGCAGTCTATAATGAAGAGCGTTTACCTAGAAGAAACCAAATCATTCACTATTTAAAGACACCCAATTTATATAGATATATTCGGAAAAATCCACGTAGAGAGCGTATTCTATTTTGGCGGTATAACAAAAGTAAACAAATATAAAAGATGTTCAAGAGGAGATTATGAAACACTTGTTCGTTAGCATAACATGAAATAAAAGCGCTTCACTCTCGTGGCTTTGCATGGCGGACATGCACGGATTATGTCATGTGACATGTGATTATGTCATAACAGTGAGTGGAATCGTGCTTCTATTCACTTAGCGAGCGGTTTCATGACTGTATTTAAGGCTTAAATACTTACTTACTTTATTTTAGTTTATAGTATCTAACAGTTTGCAGAGTTCTATAATATATACCTAATCTTTAGCGATAGATTTTAGAACTCTGCATTGTATAGACTGACTGGCTTAGTTAGCATTCATCCTTTGTGTTGATGTTTTTTTACTTTTTTTTTTTTTTGCAGTTATATAAAATTGACTTAGCTTTTCATTCATCTTTCGTGTCGATGTTTTTTTTTCAATTTTTTTTTGCAATTTTATAAAACTGACAGCTTAAACTGCTGGATAGAGATATGAAATTTGGATAGCGACTTCCTTGCTAAGTGTAGGTATCCAGTAATAAGGTATGTCTTAATTGGTACTCAATGATTTTATCATTGAAAGCAAGCAAGTTTGACTGACATCGTGCCTGATGTTGACTAACTTTGTGTTGCTTACTGTACTTTAAGGCACCTCTAATTAAAATTATTGTCAGTGACTTTAAAAAAGAAACGAAAATTGTATGAAAATTTCGTTCGATTTTAGAATTTAGATATTTTATACGAATTTTAATTAATATAGTGGTGCTTTGAGAATGAATACCAGTATAGGCTTATTTGAATCTGAATCACTGATTTGATGCAAAACTAAGAGGCCTTAAGGCGTTTGATGCATTGAGCCCTATCATGAATAGGAAGTCTAATCTCAGCTCTAAGACCAAACTCAAAATATATACAGCTCTAATAAGACCTTGCTTCACTTATGCCGCGCCCGTATGAAGTAGCACCTGTCTATCAAACCTTGCTATGCTTCAAGTTTTGCAAAATAAGGCATTGAAAATCGCATTACACATAACTTTATGATAACATTAAAAAACTACATGATAAAATTAAATTTCCTACATTAACAACTTTTTTTATTAACAAAACAAACAATTATTTTTTTTATATATACTAATCAAAATCACAGAAACAAACTAATTTCTAACATAGGTAAAACTTGGATATCAAAACTTCCATAAGTCGATACACACAAAACATATCGTTTACCTCATCACTATCTACTCGGCGACGATTGCGGTTGACGCATAATTAGCGAGACGAGTTTCTATACAATTTTAACAGTGCAAATACGGGTAGCTGCACCACTATTATGCAAATAATACGAGACGTTATCTTAGCTCAATTAAACATAATTAGTCATTTATCTTTATGTTTGGAAACATAAAGATTTGAAACATAAAACACAAAGACGAACATAACTTGACAATTGGACACAATCGCTCATAAATAAATGACTAATTATGTTTAATTGAGCTAAGATGACAGACACGAGATGGACAGACGACCTCATACAAGTGGCGGGAAGACGCTGGATGCAAGCCGCTTCCAATCGGTCTTTTTGGAAATCCATGGGGGAGGCCTATGTCCAACAGTGGACTTCTTATGGCTGAGATGATGCTGATGATGATGTTTGGAAACATAAAATACAACATGTTTAGTAGGTAAGAAAAATTAAATTTCTTTACATACATTATTAAAAGTACATTGGTTATATAAATGCACTTTAATAATTTTATAAGATAACCATAATATTAACCATCTCATAGGCAATATAAGTACCACAGGTTATAAAATGTATTATTGTTTAAACATAGTTTAAAAAAATATTATTATAGGCGTTTTAGTCTGATAGTTATATGCATAAAATGTTATGATTTTACAATTTATAGACTGTGTCTATTTTGTATGTGAGATTTATTTACGATAAATAAAGACTTTTTGAAAACAAACAAAAACTGATTTGATTTTAATAAGTATTGACTTTCTCGAGAAAGATTCAAAAAAATACATCAATCTGTTTATGTTATAGAAAGTAATATATGTATTACGTATATAAATTCATATTCATATGAAAACATCCGATAACAATGTCCTTTTTCCTGGGCAGTCGTCTAAATATAAGTAAAATGGTATAAAATAAGTAAATAGGGTAGAATGGACGTTTTTATTAGCGTTTTTATGTCGTATCATCCGAAATCCTTTAAAAGTGTTGTTTTAGGATAAAATCAATATCTCCGAGCCTGAAGTATTCTTAAAATACGTACCACATAGCTATTATTTAAAAACGTTAATTTTAACTCCCTTCCTAGCAAAATTTTTTTATTTACAAAATGTGATCTGAGTTGAAACATAGATTCGTTCATGAATGAACGAAAGCGGCTTATGTTCATTCGTCCAGTATTTTGAACGGTTTAACGTAATCCGATTTGTCTATGTACATAGTAGAAAAATATTTTGTCGTTGGCATCTATTTTTAGAATCATATAACTTAAAGAACCAGAGGTTGAAAATGATCATGTCTATTTAAGGACGCTTGGATAGTTTTTGTAGGATTATTTATTTTCGCTATGCTTTAAATAGAATGATTTATAAAGACGACCTGATTTTCACGCGGCTGTTATTTTCGTGTTATTTGTTCCTTTTCAGTTAATTAGATTGTTTTGATATTTTTTATTTTTTTTTAATTACTGTTATTTACTTATTAGTCCAGTAAAAATAAGACAGGTACCTACATAAAATACAATCAAGAAAATTATTTGATATTTTTAATTTACAACATGATAAATACTCCCAAGTACAGATCAGGGTTCGCGGGTTCGGGGATCCCGTCGGATAGGTGTAATTTTTGAACTGTCTATAAATTTGAAATCAAGAAAACATTTATAGAATAAAATATCGGTGTTTTGAAATACATCTGTCACATAATATCACTATTATTATTAACGGGATATTTACCGCGGTTCGCGTTAATTACACAGACAGATATGCCTGCTCCTAACCATATCACCCATCCGCATTCTTCAGTCGCCCGTGAACATGGTGTATGTAGCTGCCGAAATATCGGGTGCTCAAAATTTACGCGAACCACGGTAAATATCCCGTTAATAACAAAGAAAACATTGATAAAAGCGCCATCTAGCATAATAGTGAGAGTTTAAAAAAGTGTTTTAGATCTGTTACAATTTCATCCTAATCCCAACTAATATTATGTAAGTGAAGTTTGTTTTTTAATGGGCAAGTGCCTTTATTAACTACTTACAACAAAACAATAAACAAACTACACATACTTAACTAACTAAAGTACTACCCAAAAACCAAATCGATTACCCCAGACCGATAAAGGTCTAAAGACAATCCAAATGCTCAAACCAGTTGGCAGCGTACCCAGCATGCCACATGAATGGCAATGCTAATACGTTGGGCCAGATACGCACCAGCATTTTGGTTCAGCGATCATTTCATTTTTTACCTTTCATCTTTTTTTGTATGCTTATTTGTGTACCAGTTTAGGTAGCTAATTATATGTATGCATGTTTTATTGTAGTTAATAAAGGCACTTGCTCCTTAACCCTTAATTTGACAGTGTCCCACAGGTGGGACACAAAAAAAAGAATTCAGATTATTTATTGACATAAAAACGACATTTACATTTATGACACTAAGAAAAATATATATACGAGTAGATAGCAAAATAAATTCAATGTCAATTACTACAATTTTACAATTACTACGATTCCAGTTACATCAAAATAAATTGCTTTAATAATAATATTTAAATGTCAAAATATATCAGTATGTCCATTATAATTTTGGTGTCTCGACAGTTACACATGAATTCAACATATAATAATTTACTGAATCAGGCATTACTTTGCGGAAATTCATATTAAAAAACTTAAATCTAACATATATATCTAGTGAGTTTCCGCTTCAAGGTCTTTAAGCTGGTACTCTTGCTTACTTCGAAGTCTTTATGCTGGTACTCTTCTGCTTCAGTGTCTTCAAGCTGGTACTCTTATCGATACGTGTTTCATCTCTTCACGAAGTATCTTTAGGACTTTTTGACTCATCGAGCTCATGCGCGAGAACCAGCTTATATAACACGAAGCGGAAACACTCTAGACATATAAGTTAGATTTAAGTCTTTAACATATTAAAAAAAACTTTTAATCATACATACATACTTTTTTATTGTTGTTAACGTAAATAAAGCAAGCTCCATGTTAAAAGTTAACCCCACAAAACGTCCCACGGTATCCGACCACGCTCACCGCCTAGTTATTTACTTGAGATTTATCTTTTAGCGTAAGTACCTCCTTTCTAAAAACCTTTTGATACCCCTTTATTGAATGAAATTCGCTATAATAACGTTTTTAAAGTAGAAAGGGATTACACTTCATGGAAAAGGTGTGGGTATCTTGAGCTCTTAAAACTTACAGCTCAGCAAATTCATCAAAATGGGAAGAGGGCGCCATTAATCGATTTTTGTAATAATCTTCTGCAGAAAAAAATAGTTACTACATTTGGCCACCATTGATGCTCTATCACTGGCAGTGGTTTGGTAGAAATATTTTAGAGTTTCGACTTTATTCTGTAGTGCATAAGGTTTAATTTAATTTTTTGTGAGAGTGGGTTTGAGTAAAAGACGTTTAAAGAGTGAAGTAAACAACTATGCTAAGATAATGACAGGCCTCATGGCTCAGTGGTAGTGCGACTGCCTCCTGAGCTGTAGATCGTGGGTTCGATCCCCACCCAGGGCAAACCTTTGTGTGACGAGCATGGATGTTTGTTCTGTATCTGGGCGTTACTTTGTATCATAAGTATGTATTTACAACAAAAAAAGTATGCATGTATTATATCAACCATCTAGTTTCCATAGTATTTATTCAGGTCACTGTCCACCCCGGCTGACTCTGAGCGGCGAATTAGCAAATTCATAATAGTAGATTATGCAACAAGGGGATAAAGTAGTGTTTTATGTCACGCGTGACATATTGAAACCCGAGTGTAACGTAGGAGTCTAGAGTTGCCGCAGAGAGGGTGGCCATAGTCCTCGCTCCGACTAGAATCCGAAGTGTAACTGGGATTCAAGCTCGCCCAAGACAATAACACCTAGATATGTATATCTCCGAGATGCACACTACTTCTTACACCTACTGCACGTTCCAGATCGTAATGTTGTTCAAAACTACCGAAATCGGTGGTAAGCTCAAGCTTCCCATATAAAAATTATAAAATACACCTTCAATAAAATACCATGAAATTAACAAATGTTGCAGTTGTAGCGTATTACAAAAAATGTTGCAGTTGTTGCGTATATTACAACAAATGTTGCAGTTGTAGCGTATTACAACAAATGTTGCAGTTGTAGAGTATTGCAAAATATGTTGCAATTGTAGCGTATTACAACAAATGTTGCAGTTGTAGCGTATTACAAAAAATGTTGCAGTTGTAGCGAATTACAAAAAATGTTGCTATTGTAGCGTATTACAACAAATGTTGCAGTTGTAGCGTATTACAAAAAATGTTGCAGTTGTAGCGAATTACAAAAAATGTTGCAGTTGTAGCGTATATTACAACAAATGTCACAGTTGTAGCGTATTACAACAAATGTTGAAGTTTTCGTTTTAGTTTTCTAAACATACTTGTATTCGCAGTGTACTAACAATTTATCACTATATCGTAAACCTTATATATAAGTCCCCCGAGAAGAAAACCCGGGACCGAAACAACTGAACCTAGAATAGAATATCTCTGCTGATGATACTGAATGTCTATTCTGGTCGAATGTTGCAAAACACTTGATAATTTATTGGTTCTCGTTTCTCTTGATATAGAATTTCGTCCGTACTTTCTTTATTTCGTTCGTACTTTCTTTATTTCGTCCGTACTTTCTTTATTTCGTCCGTACTTTCTTTATTTCGTCCGTACTTTCTTTATTTCGTCCGTACTTTCTTTATTTCGTCCGTAATTTCTTTATGTATATTCTAACTAATCCTAATTTTAGAATTAGGATTAGTTTATAATATTAGTTGACTAGTTGTTAGCAACTTCTCAACTAATATTATAAAAGAGTATGTAACTTTGTCAGTCTGTGTTTCTTTTCTCGCAGAAACAGCTACACCGATCGTTCTGAAATTAGGTATAATAATTATAGTTTAAAAAACTGAGGCAACCGACTCCAAAATACGCAATTTCGTGTATTTGGATGACATTTTCCAGTTATTTTGTTATAAAAACCAAAGTACTAAAAGATATTGATAAAAGTTAAATGAAAACACCTTTGAATTTATCTACCAAACTAAAAAGAATCATTAAAATCAAGTCCTAATTAGCGGCGTAATCGCTGAACAAACATGCAAAAAACATAGTCGAAATGAGTACCTACTTTTTGGAAGCCGGTTAAAAATAATATGAGCATGTATTACAGTGGTAAGACTAGAAGGCGGTTAAGATCCTACTAATTTTGTCTATTGAAATTTAAATTCTAATGAATTCCAAGAGTCTGGAGGTAATATATTGCGTTGGTTTCGAATCTACCCACACTTTCTCGCTAAAGTAGAGTTTGCGCAAGAACTTCTCAGAGTTTATTAGTAAAAATTTGAATATTGAAATTGAAAAACTTTTTTTTTATGCAAGATAAATCTACGATTGATCACCAACTCGCCTGATGTTAAGCGACATTATGGCCGAGGATGGAGCTCGTCGATCTACAATAGAAAATATCTATTCACTCTAGCCTTTAAAATTCCAAGATTGTAGTTCTCAGGAAACAGCGATGTCGGCAAAGAATTCCGTTCCTGTGCAGTTTACGTTTATTCTGAATTCGGCGCTCTATCCATCTGTTTATTTAAAGTTTAAGTATTACATTTTGACCTTTATGACATTTCAATGATGCGTGGGTACCCCCCGCTACGATATTAAAGTTAAATTTAACGAGCTCTAAGGGTTTTTCGCGTAGTTTTCCTTTACAAGAAACTGAATTGTTTACCGTAACATGATAATTATTACACACCTGCCACGGCAGACGGTAGGATGGGCAGAATGTTGTCAATAACATTCCTATCTCAAATGCTTATCGGATTTCGGGGAATTCCATGGTTCTCGGTAGTTCCCAATTCCGTTACGGGAATTCCGCGCTTTTGTGTCGTGTCTCATATTATTGGGGATGAAATATTGATATTGTGGAGAGTAATTGTTAGCGGAAGAATGTAAGTAGCATCAATCACCGAAAAGTTGATGGGTTGGTATGGGCCAGTATGGACATGTTATGAGAAAAGAGGGTAGTTATTTATGCAAGAGGGCTCTAAAAATGATGGTATGCGGTAGGTTCGAAAAAAATATACATTAACTCCTCAACACGTAAAGTCGGGATTATTGTTTTTTGTCGCCTACTCTATCGTATAGGATATCTTTAGACAGATAATTGACCGAGCGAGCGAAGCTAGCGAAGCGACTCTGCATCTGAGCGTATTTGCAGCTCACCTTGGGTCATCTGTGCATAATACCTAACTAAAGTTGGCTTAGGAAGTCGTATTACAACGAAAGAAAATTTGGCCGTCTGGTGCAGAGTCGCTTCGCTCGCTCGATCATCAAATAATCTTATAAATGGAGAAAACGAAAAATCAATAAAATTATTCAGCGCTAAAATGCATCAAGCACATCCACGTGGCCTCACTGTTACACGCAATCTTAATTTAGTTGTCATATCTGTCATTTACCACAATTTGTAATAATTGTGTATTTGATCTACCTACAAAATATCATTAAAATCGGTTGGTAATTAGCGCCGCAATAAACTTCCCCACTTTCTATGGGAACCACTCCTCCTATCAAAAATTGCCGACTACAAAATAAATTAAATAATCCATACGAGTAGAACCTATACGCCAAGTTTCATCAAAATTGGTTCAAAATTACGCCCTGTACGCGAGTACGAACATACAAACAAACTCACAAACTGACAGACGAAAGAAAATTTGGCTAGTTGATGCAGAGACGCTTCGCTCGCTCGGTCAATAACCAAATTAGAATTTTTAAATAAATAGCTGATTAAATAAAATCGGTACATGTGATAAATTTATATTAAAGAAACCGTAAAAGTAAAATTCGATTTTCCCCAAAGAGAATACGTAAAATTAATGAGAATCTCGGAGACTACAAATTAGACGATATTACATGAAAATCGAGTACCATTATTTACCGAGACGTTAATATTAAAGTTTTACATGAGGTTTCTTCAATATTCTAAACCTAATAAAAAGGATGGTGGGCGTAATTAAGAATTTTTTCATGGGGGCTGTAAGAATGTGAAATTAAATAGATGTAAACATGTACTAAAGCAAAATTATAGCAATAGATTTACTGAATTGAAGCATACTAGTTGAAACTAATATCATTATAATCTCGGTCACTAGATGATCTCTATCGGCCATAGCTCTTTATGGATTTTCAAAACGATTGCATGCGTCTGCAACTAGCGTCTTTCTGCTACCTCTATAAGACTCAGCTATTGGCTGGCCGTTCTACGCTGCTCTTGCCGATGCTATTTTTTCAGTCGAATTTTTTTCACTCCATTTATTTGGGCCCTACCTATCAACTATTTGTATTTATTTATTTATTTATTATTATTATTTCACTTTTTTATTTCATAACTTAATTTTAGTTTTTTACGATATATATAAAAAAATAACATAAATATTGTAAAAAACTTAAAACTAGGATGCCGCTGGCAGCAGGGTAGGGCTCAAGCTGTCGACGGTAAGAAATACAAACTGAGGAACCGCTTAGTTTAAAACCTTGTGAAAATATAAGTGACATGTACGGGTTGAAAGAATTGAAAATAAAGAGAAAACTAGTTCCAATTACTACAGTTACAGATGGCTAGTTAGTAGTCTAACTAGTCACTAGATGCAGAGACGAGAAATTATCTTTGCGCTGATTTTAGACATACGAAAATTATCGGTAAATCGTGAGTAAAAAAATCATCCTGAATTCATTGTTATTTTATTTATTTAATTAAAACGGTATTTATCGATTTAATTCGCTAATATAATATAATATATATTATTTTATAATTGACAATAATTAAACAAAAATTATATATAATAAATTATTTAAACGTAACATCCAATAGCAAAAATAATAAAGTCAAAATTAAAATAAAAACTAAAAACGAACACATAAAATGTCGAATTTATATGAGCTATGGTATCATTTAAGCTGTAAATCGTATTTTTTTAATTTTCCCTACTCGTCTTGCCCGTCCTTGCCTTGTCGTTTGTCGTTCTACCTTAGTCCGTCCAGGTAAATCTTCCCTACCTGCCGTGCCTCGCATTACGAATCCTACCTCGAGCCTGGAATGTTATTAGCGCGAGTGAAGCATGAGACGAGAGTGATGTATTACGACGAACATTTATTGAAGACACAAGTCTGCGAGGTGGAATTAAATCAAATTGAAATACTTAAGTACTTTTGTAACGAGCAGGGATGATTCATTTTAAAAGGAAATGACATTGCGTTGGTTTACGAAATGAATGTCTCTTAAAAATGTACAGGAATAACATTTTAATAAAGCGTTTTAGAATTATTAAATCAATTCAAATGCTAACAATGTAAGGTAAGTAAGATTTAGATCCTGCAAGCATTTACATAAAATATCTATTTTAGATGATTAATCCCAAATTATTGTTAAAAAAAAAAAAAAAATTACTGTCTAATAAACTGAGACAGCCGACACATAACACGCAATTACGTTTACGTGGACGACATTTTTTTTTCCAATTCGTCATCATCATCGTCATCTCAGCCATAAGAAGTCCACTGCTGGACATAGGCCTCCTCCATGAAGTTCCAAAAAGACCGATTGAAAGCGGCTTTCATCCAGCGTCTTCCCGCCACTTGTATGAGGTCATCTGTCCATCTCGTGGCTGGTCTTCCTACGCTGCGCTTTCCTGCGCTGCGTTTTTCCAATGCGATTTTGATAAAATTTATATGGGACCACTCTGAAATAAATTAACTACCAAAAAAGGAATCATCAAAATCAATTTTTAATTACCTACGTAATCGTATAACGTCATACAAAAACATACAGTCGAATTGAGAACCTCCTCCTTTTTTAAGTCGGTTAAATATCTAATCAAATCAAATCAAATCAAAATCTTTTATTTGCTTGAATATAGGTTTGTACAGATCTTATATATTAATACACCAGTAGCACTATATTCAGGCTCATAGGGAGCATGCAAAATCATTTCTAATAATACAGTGTATAATTATGAACAAAACACATTTTAGTTATCTATAAACATGCAATTTTACATTATTAGCTACAAAATTCATCAAGGCATTAATATCGGAACATACCACATACAATATTAACAAATAAATGTTCGGAATAGAATTGTCAATATTAAAAAATTATATAAATATATGTACGTCAAAGTCAAATTTAAATCAGCATCAAAAGTCCATTATACATATTATATTAGATATGACAAAATATTACATGATTATTTACTATAAGTTATTAATTATATCACATTTAGCTATTTATTAGACGTCAATTTTTAATAATAATAGCGATACTAGCTAATTAATTCTTAATTAAAATTACAATAGGAGAAGAAAAACTAGAATCATACCAAAAAATGTCAGACTGATAGCAAAATAAGTAAATATTGGTGTGAAAATAATTAACAAAGGTCGTACCATATTAGACATATTTTTTTCGCCACGTTACCTCTAATGTTTTTTGTAATACCTATTCTATTTGTTGTTTTATATTAATTTTAAAATCGAGAAAAAACGCTGGCGCTTAAAATGGATGAAGAAAGTATCTTGAAAGTATTGCCCCGAGCTTTTCTTCATAAAAAAATTATTGTACATCTTTCTTGGCATTATTAATATGCATATCTATACCAAATCACAGCTTTCTAGTATTTATAGTTTTTGAGTAAAGCCGCGGACGGATAGACAGACGGACATGGCGAAACTATAAGAGTTTCTTGTTTACTACGGAACCCTAAAAAAGTCAATGGAATATAAATTTCAAATTAGAAATAACTGAAATAAATATTGGCCAAATACCAGGCCAATAATAATAATATATCGCTTATTTTAAAGTAAAATTAATGACTTATCGTAAAGCGAAAAAGGCTTTAGAAGCAGTTGTGTAGCTGGTTTAATATCTACTGATTTTTTAAGCCCATACCCATCCTGTTTTTTTGTGAACCATAAATTCATATTTCGAACGACATCACGCCCACGCAAAGTTCGATTTTTAAACTAAATAACAAAGAACGTTTTATGAAGAAAAAGGATTATTTCCGGTCTAGCGAGTTTAATTTTTGGCACGTTTCAGCTGCAAAAAGATATTTCTAATTTATAATCTGTTCTTTTCTCTCGAGGAAAACGGAAAATGTGGCGTAGAATTTAATTTCCCATTGCTCAAAGGTACTAGAGATTCGTTTGTTTGTGGTTTCTCTTAATTAAATTGGCTTTTTAGGTACTAGGTTTTTAGGTTAGGTACAACTGTCAGAACCTATTATTTTAAATGAAACAACTTTGTATACACAGTTTCGCAATAAATTATATTCTGATTCTGATTCTATCTAAACAGCGACCACTTGATTGCATTCAAAATTTATTTTCTTCCTTTTAGAGCATTTAAATAAAAGCTTGTTTTTAAATAATCATTTTTTTATAATATTTTTTTTATGTGAAATATGTTTATGCCCGTGACGGATATGACGGCAATGAGATGACGCTCTTTCATACCGTCACGTTATTATTTTTTTCGAATTTTCTATTGGAATAGTAACGAAAAGTTGCCTTACATAATATAAGCCAATAAGATAGTTTTTTTTTTTTATTTTAACATAACATCTTGAGAACATTTTGAAATTTTTGAGATACAAGTTTTAGTCATTAAAATTAGAGTTTTCAATAATTTCGTAAGACGGCTTCGATGTCTCCAAGCTGGTACTCTTGTCGACATATTGTGTAGTCGTATGCTACTTTGCAGAGTACTGCTTACTTACTTAGTAGTACTTTAAATAAATAAATAAATAATAAATATATATTTATTGTACACCAAACATTACAATTACTTTGTATGTTACTTTGCCTTTTTTGTATTGTTTTGTTACAATAGGTGACATACGACCACGGCTATCCTCTGAACATCACTATGAATGTATGACATACAAAAAATATTTATTACATGTAAGTTGTTTAATTAATACACGATACATATCGAATAGCTTGTACATAACAATTTCAGATGAGAATATTTTCCTATTTCACACTTTTTAGACTGTGTTTTTAGTTTTTGAACTTTTTTATTCATACTTATTGCAAACATTTATTTATGCTCACGCGTCTGTACGTGCAAAGGCCGAAATCTTGAAAACGGTGTAAGTATCTGCCCCTGGTCTGAGCCTAGAAAAACGTCTTTTTAGGGTTCCGTACCTCAATAGGAAAAAACGGAACCCTTATAGGACCACTTTGTTGTCCGTCTGTCCGTCTGTCCGTCCGTCGGGTGTCAAGACCTTTATCTCGGGAACGCGTGAAGGTATCGAGTTGAAATTAAAACCATATACGCAGAACTATAGTATCTTGCTGCAAAAAGAAAAATAAAGTTTCTAAGTTTTCGTAAAAAAAAGTTACAGTCGAATATATCGTAAAAAATGCACATTTCGACACTCACAAGGGAATCAAAACCTATGGGGTACTTCCCGTTGACCTAGAACAATGAAATTTGGCAAGAAGCATTGTGTTAGAGTACACGTATAGGAAAAAATCGGAAAACTGGGCATTTTTAATTTTGAAAAAATTGTGTTTCTATGCAAGGAATGAAGGTCCAAATTTTAAATTGAATTAACCGTATCATGTGGGGTATCATACGAAAGAACTTCAGTAGTATAAGCTAAAACAGGTTCTTAAATATTTTTACGATGTACATTTTTCGGCTTATGAAGGAAAATATAAATAAAAATATGATTTCTCCCTTTTATCTACTAGTTTGTACGGAACCCTCAGTGGGCGAGTCTGACTCGCACTTGTCCGGTTTTATGATTTTAAAGAATGAAATATCCCATACATTTTAACATTTTATTTTAAAGAAAATTTTCTTATTGTTAACGTATTTAAAGAAGAAAACGTCCTATACATTTCCAATTTCAATGTTTGTAATAAAAATGAATTCTCAACTCACACTGATATATTGACCTTTTCATAACAATCCCAAATAAATACTATCGAATCGAAATTTATCTAACCCAAAAACTATCCATTCTGACGCGCTCAACAGCGAAATAGATTCCAAACAATAGAAAATAATTCGAAATACACAAATAGTGATACATAATTCAAACTTTGAATGAGTGTAACAATTTTCAGATTCAGAATACAGTAAATTCGCTAAGTTTATGGGTTGGCATGGCATGGCATTACCTATATTAAAGGAGAGATCAATCCAGAGACGTAAATAATTTTGTTCTATCTATTCTTAGACGTGAAGCGATATTTGCCTAAAATAATTATACCAGTTCTAAATCGCAAACCACATTTATCTCTAGAACCTCGAAATAAATTTAAATCTGCAATAACGACGGCACATAAATAAGTAGTTTCAAATTCAAAATTGCATAGCAGTATTTTAACGTTCCAATTTGAAATCCGCGCAAGTAATTTAAAATTTGCAACTCAGCATGATAGTATCGTAGATATACAGGCTGTAGTATATTTAGGTATAGTATACTCTTCATTCTGAACTCACCAGTTGCGCTATGAATGGGTCCATTCAATACTTTTGCGGGTAGCGCGCATGCGTGGGATCGATCCGGCGGCGGCGGGGGCCGAGGGAAAGCGTGGGCCAGCTCTCCAAGGGTTGTAGGCAGACTTACAAGATGTGCCCATTGAAGAATACAATTGTTGTAAAATTGAAGGGCCATTCATAAAATTCCCCCAAATATCGAAAAAAATATGAAAACTGTTAAAAGTAAATTATAGGACAAATAAAATTATATTTATCGATGGAATGAAAACCAAAATTGAAGAGATTTGGTGTTAAAAAAAGAGAAAAAGTATCGTCGCCCATTTGATATTCCACAGCCAACCATAAAAACACTTATAAAAAACAATGCCGTTAAGAGTGAACTTATATCTGCTAGTACCTAAGCTATATAAAAGCGAACATTTATATAATAGCAAGAAGCATTACGCGTTTTCATGTTCGATTAAAATGTTCGATGTTTTTCTCATATAATTGTTCTATGACACTGACACATTACTGATACGTCTTTTCTTCTATTTAATTAATGTTTATCTCTTAAATTACCCGTCCTCATATAAACCTATTATAAGGTTCAAGGGCTTAAAAAAAGCCCTTATTTCTACCAAATTATTTTTAGTTCCTATATTATTATCATTATCACAATTTTTTATAATATATTTATATGTATTTATTATTATTTCATATGTTAATTTCTAGCTGTCTTTTGCAGAAGGCTTTTTCTTTTTCTTTTTTCTTTTTCTTTTTATTTTTTTTCTTTTTCTTTTTTTATATTTGGTTTCTTTGCGTATAAGATATTGTATTTTAGAATAATGACAAATTGTAATTACATATGTACTTAAATTAAAAAAATAAAATATTAATTATATTATATTATCTTCTAACGTGACAAATAAAGAAAATAATAATTCTATTAGTAACAACAAAAAAAAAACTTTATAGAATACAAAACAGTATATAACTTTACTTAAACATGTTAATTTATTACATGATTTAAATATTTACGTATCTAGCATGGTGTTTGAAGACCATAAAGTTTTTATTACTTACCGTGCGCGTTCACTCTGATGATGGCCACCGTAAGACACCCGAAATTTAGTCTTGAAAACTAGTATATTAGTTCATTTGCTTACAAATTCTTCGTTACAGATTACAATAAAGTCGGTATCGTATGTTATTGTGCACCCGCCCCTGTCCGGAATGCTACGTTCAGGCAAATAGTGTCTATATCTCTGTCACACACACTCATAGGGAGATACACTACGTATTTATTATCATATTTACCTACATACATTATTGGTAGGTACTTGGTTATTTTTGGAGCTTTGATTTCAAGTACTTCAATGAGGATAATATGAGAGAAACTCTCTGATCAAAATAATATAATAATGATATTGTATGTATTCATAGAAAATTGCCTTTTAGAGCTTTACGATAAAATACAACTACTTATATAGAATGACGTAAAGTGATTTGACTGAGAAACAATATACATAAAACCCGGCAAATAGCTGGTATGCGAGGTTATTGTTGATTTAGTAGAGAACCCTGGTTCCAGTAGTGGATAGATAGATAGAATGCTGATGACAAAGAAAATAAAATAACATATTCAAGGATATTCTTGTTTTATTTCTAGAACTCATGAGGTAAACAACACTAAACTATTTAATTGAATACCAATTATAATCTCAACACAAAGTTACGAGATGCCAGTACTTACAAAAATAATGCTAAGAAGTCGAATTTTGTACGAAACATATTTTTTTTTACATAAAAATGTTAAACACTCCATGTTTCTAATACTTGCGTATACAAATACTGGGTACGACAGGAAAAATAATTTATAAATACTAAAATTAAAGCTACGTATGCTAAAATACATAAATATGCGATTAAATTTAATTACAATTTCATAAAAAATGATTGTGAAGAGATTGAGAATAAAATAAAGAACGTTGAACGTAAAATTAGACAACAAAAACAAAGATTGTAACAACCAATAAAGATAGATAATAAATAATAGTCAATTTTATTGCAAATTCGACTGAAACTTTCAATGAACTTAAAATTGATGAAAGTAATGATAATTAAGAAGATAGAGCGAAAAAATCTACATTGTATTCGAAATTAATAATAAAATGTGACTAATGATTTTATGGCACGGAACTATGTTTTAGTAAAATAAATAGAAATAAGAAAACAGAAAATTATCTGAAACTTTCTGCATTTCCCACAAAAATACAGAATATAACAGAGATAATGTGAAAAGAAAATGTTATGTGTTTTAAAATTAATATACGCGAATACTTAAATATGACACAAAATTTAATATTTGATTCCAATAAATTCGTTAGTAACTACATAGTTAAATCTTGACAAAATATATTACAATTTATGAAATACAATAATATAGTTTTTGTTTTGTGAATTATTTAATAATCGACGACAAAAACGACCAAATATATAAAAATGAAAATGTATAAATATTGATGTCGATATGCAGAGTTTTAGATTCGTATTTTTAATTCATTCCAATGACTCTGACATTAGGGCCGGCACTCAGTCTATACGAACTTTAATTAATTCCAATAAGAATCAAAGATGATATATAAGAAATATGTATATTACGTAGGTGACATCGTCAACTTAAATATAAAATTGCATTCATATAACACTGATAAATTTATTTTTATGTTGCCATATTAAAAAAAAACTGAAACGTTTTGGAAAAACTTAATAATGAAAGTAAGGTACTAAATAATATTACTTAAACTCGTATTTTTTTAACTTGCGAAATATTTGCTGTGGAACTTGCATTTTAGAAAATTTGAAATAAAAAAGTTTAGAAAATCTGTTTTTTCTTTTATCTTTCAATCTGCTAAAACCACTCAAATCGACATCGTCTAATTAATAAAGTAAAAGGTTTAATACATGATAAAACTACAAGTAATGCTGAAGATGATGTAATAGGAACAACTGGACAGACCTTATTCTATAAAATACTGATACACGCTAGGATAAGGTAAGATCGTTTGGTCATCAAAATGGAAGATACAATATCTATAGGTAAATATCGACCATTTGCTAACAACTAAAATGGCTACCGGACGCCAGGAATCAAATATCAGGAATGCAAAAGGTTCATTTTTGAAGGATTATTAGGTTACTAATACTGATATTCGAGAATATTTACTACTGGAGTTATGGCGATATATGGCTACCTCATGAATCACAAAATTAGCACTTGATTTTTAACCTAATCAATTTTATACAGTTATATATATTTTTATACCAATTATACAAAATGTATCTGTAACTATAACATTGAGCGAGAAAGAGATATTTCTTTGAATTTCACATGTTAGAGCTGTTTTTGTGTATATAATTAAATTTCATTGTAATTTTATTAGTTGCGATTAATATGTATTTTAATGTAGTTTTTTTAACGGGCCAGTGCCTTTATTAACTACAACAAAACAATATACAAACTCAACTAACTAGACTACTACACAAAAAGCATATCGATTACCCCAGACCGATAAAAGTCTAAAAACAATTCAAATGTTCAAGCCCAAATGTAGTTGTGATAGTTACAGATACATTTCAAATTTTTGTAACAATATTTTTTAACATTATAATGTTATATAATCTATCTTATTTACAATTTGATTTTGTTATAAAATTGACACTTTAAATATGATTTTATTATTAAATATAATTTTCGATTGTAAGTCTACGAAATCTTGTCGTAATTTTTGTTATATTTGTTTAGTTTCCCAATGATTTTGCGTTATTTTTGTTAACACAGAATGTGTAAAGACCAATTTTTATATAACAAATATTACGTCAAAACGTGATAATATTGTCTGAACATTTTAATCTCAGGCACAAAATGGTGTTCTTAACCCAATTATTGCCTTATTTTGTATTTTTCACGAAATCTATATTAATAATACTATTCGTAAAAATGTCTTTTATATGGGGAAAGATAATAAATATATTTTTTAATGTATAAACTACGATCTAACTTGGTCAGGAATTAGGAAGTACACACATTTAAATCAAACATGCATTCTACGATACATTTTTGTGGTTGAACACCTTGATATAGTCATACACACTTCTGGAAACTTCTACTCATATAGGTATCATATGCACTACAAAACTATGCATTGTCATAAGAATCATAAATATTCAATCATCAACAATTAACATCTAAATCTATGTTTTCATTTGGCACACATTTTGCCACGTAATTACAATCAGGTCCAAAACTACTTGCATCTAAGGCACAATTTTGAAGGACATTTGCATTTTAACTTTAATCAGTATTGAAACTATATTAAATGAGTAGATATTACATATTAATAGTATTATTGTAAATTACAATAAAACACTGACACAATAAAATACTTAAATTTTAAACAGTTCATACAGTGCCAGGCATAGAATTCAGGTGAAATTCTACCAACTACGGAATTGTTGCAGTCAAATCCGGGTTTCTGTCCTATTCCAGTTACACACTTCTACAAATTGTAATCCTTTCAAACCAAAATTACATAATGTTAAATTCATCTTCAACTGTGAAAAAAACGTATACTTATCCAAATTAATTTATAATCGTTATGATTGAATTTTAAAATTCAACACGTATAATGTTTATATATTCACTTCGGTTGCTTGTTTGATCAAAGTTCCGACACTAGGTATTTATGATTGTAACGAAATATTGATACAAAAATCAAAAATTAAGCTCAATAATAATATCTTGATTAGACAACTTTCAGATTATTTTAACTACTGTCACAAATATATCCAATCAAGCTCTGTTATGACACTTTTTAAACTACCCTCACATATGAAAGTCACTATTGTTTTTATTCTACCCTCAAAAATGAATATTATGTTCAAGTGAAGGTCAGTTGGTACCGCTAGTGGAGGGGCCCATATTGTCTTGATGTTTGTACTTGTGTGACGTCATTTGCGAGAGGCCTAGCACCGCGAACCCGCATTGGAGGCAGTGATAGTGAGTTTGCTTCTTACTGTGGATGCATTGGGGTTCGTAGCCACAACCTGAGGAAAGAAAATATTATATTAGTATGTTTTTATTTTAAAATAGGCATGCGTTTGACCGTTCGCCTGATGTTAAACGAGTGTTGCGGTCTACGATGAAGCGCGCTTGCCTAGAAGGGACCTGTTCAGTATCGATTTGAAGACGCCCAGATTCTATTTGGTGGTACGCACAATAAAAGTGGAGCTAAAAAGTTTGCGTTTTGTTAAAGTTTTCAGAATATCCAGTATAACACGATGTCGCTTTTTATGCTTGTTTACAAAGTTTGTTTCTTTAAATACATACAAAATTAAGCCTTTGCGACATGAAATAAGAGAATCATAAATAATTTAAGCACCAGCCTGAGCCAATTTAGCGAAATATAACCTGCTGTCCTTCCACACTGTCGTCACAGATATATCAGTTCATCCTTTGATTATGGAAATCTGTGAGTACATCAGCACAGCGTATTGGATTAATACGCATATACCGATAGCACCGACCTTTTGTTGCCAAAACCAACCTTCTTTTCCTCTTTCCCACAACCATCTTTTATAAAAAAAAAAACTATGTTTGGCCACATAATGTACCTTGTGAGTCAATAACTTATGTATACATTGGTCAATGAGCAAATATACAAAATAAACAAAAAAAAAAAATGTGTAATATTTGATCAAAAAGATCGAGAATACGAGTATTTCAGTTCTGCTGTGAGAGATACAAAATCTATTTCCTTACCTTTGCTAGGAGGGAACTTCTCGAAGCCAGCCGCCTGGATGGAGTCCAGCTTCTGATGCTGTCGACGATGCGCGACCACCTTGTTGGTGTCCGTGCAGACAAAATCACACTTCAGGCAGTGGAAGTGGGAAGCTTTGTTCTGGCCAGTGTCTGTTAAGAACAATAGGATTTAGCAAACAAAATTCGTGGCTCTGAACAAAAATTAACGAGAAGTAAGTATAATCTTAGAATGATTAAGCCTATTAAACTAATGTAGACTACTCGAATTCCCCAATTTCACCCACGTTCAAACTTATAGTAATATTATAGACCAATACAGAATAATGAATTGCCTATTGTAATAACGACACTTTGAAAGCTAGCGGCTTAAGCTGTACGATGTCTATTATCAGTCAGTCACATAGAAGTCTTTAAAAGCATATATTTATATATGCTCTATGATCAATAACATCATCGTTAACTCTTAGGCGATTTAGAAGGCAAAATGTTATATGACTGGCTATTTTATCGATTTCATTGGAAAATAAATCTTCGATGATACGAAATATTGCTGAAGTATATACTCTATCTTCTTTAGGAACAAGTGCTCTGAATCTTAACGGAAACCATCAAAATATTGATAGAACAACACTTTTGTCGCACAGATGACGGTGCCTTAAATTACTTTTGAGTAAGTATGACAGGTAACCAATAATAGAAAACTTATCATCTCGGCACAATTCTTTCTTGCCCTTTGACACGATGACTTGTCAGATGACATGGTGGGACACAGTCGTTTTCAGGTCCCTGGCTTTGTTATAATTCTGACAGTTATATAGCTATCCAAAAGTTCAAATCTTTTTTCCTTCTTTTCGTCTATTCAGGCATGAGATTCCAAATCTAACACTGTATTCTAAGCTCTTGCCTTCAAGTTTAAGGAAATAACTTAAGATAACTTCGAAGATATAAATTTTAAAAATAATACGAAGGTGTAGATACAACGTACAATACTTACTGAATGTGGAGGCGTGGGGGCAGTCAGGCCGCTGGCAGTACACGTTAGCTCGGTACTGCTGGAAGTCACCACCCATCAATGTATCCAACCTGGAATTAGGTTATAACGCTGAAATTTTTTGGCAAGTATTTTTTATCAGGAGCGTTAGTTGTATATATATATATTGTTGTCAGGATCAGTAAGTTTTTGTTGAAGTCTTGATGGACATGTTGTAGTAATTATATTAGATCTCGAAATTTAAAATCTAACGCTGGAAGATTTGAAAAATTCGTATCGACCAAATTCGTTGGATAAGTCCATTTATAACGGGAACGTGGAAGATACGGAACGGGATCTGATTATCACATAACCAGCTGCCGCATCATTTAGTTGCTTATCACGAAGGAACTATACATATAATGGGATTAAAAATGCCTTGCCCACAACGGACTTGCGTAACTTTCCCAAGACATTCGAGTGATCGCTAGTACGAAGAACACTGTACTTACTAAAGTATTCTACTTTGTATTTGCACGTTGCTCATAAATTGTATAGTTAGATACATAGATTAATTATGTACCTAATGTTATTTTATTATGGTGTCAATAAAGTGTTTTTGTATTTTTGTATTGTATAGATTAGTTACTAGTAAGTATTTCTTACCTTTCATGTCTTGCCGTGTGTTGAACGAATCTGGTCTTGTCACAGAATGAGTAGCCGCAGTCTTTCCGCGTGCAGTGGAAGTGAGTTTGGTGTTCTCTGAAACAAAACAATTTTTAGTTATTTATTGACATAAACATAAACTATTCCAAAATCTTCGAACTGTATGACTTTATATTACCTGTATCCACAATGAGGGTACGCGCAGTCTTCGTTGAAGCGGAACCTCAAGTAGCCTTCCGGGATGGGCTCGTCTTTTAGAACGCGCATATGAGGGCCTCGCGTCGTGTGCGTCCGTCTGCTGAGATATAAATAGAGAAAAATCATTTCTCTTATCATAAAAATAAGTAAACAGACCTGTTACCACCACTAATGACCTATTCAGACATACGCAGTGTCGCTACTGGTGCCGATAGTTCATTTCGTAACAGCCACGTTTCCATACAAAATACTGGGACTAGAGATACTGCATATAGCGAAACTAAACACTGTTTATTAATATGGCTCAGTGTATGAAAGAATGTATAGCTCTACTTAGTATGCAAGACTAGAACCGCTCTGTTGAAAAACACCGAGAGCATTTTGTGTTAAACGTAGCGGTTTGAAGGTTTAAGCAGGATTAAAGCGTTCCAAGTTGCTTAACCCTTCGTACGATGGTTGAATAATAGCACTTAGATCTTAAATATACCTGATGAAATATATATATATAATATTGACAAACAAGTAGACCGTAATGGTCAATTAAAACCTTAGCTAAGTTGGCGGTCCAGTGTAAGTCTATCTAAAAATTCAAGAAAGTAACTAGCAATTTTGCATATGGTTAATGTATACTTACGTCTTAGCCATCATCTCAGCTTCTTTGTCCATCCCCGGGGGCAGATGTCCTTGAAGTAGACTTTGCTCCAGAAGTAACTCTGGAGGATACAGCATCGGAGGATACAGGGGGAAGTGAGAGCCACTAGAAAAAGAAAAATATGAATTTAACAAAAATGTTACATATCAACATTTTAAGCTAGATATAAATTACCAGGTTGGCGAACTCTAGGCCGTCAAACTAGAAATTTTACGGGAAATACTGCCCTTAATTTAGTAAACTATTAATTAATATTAATAACTACTTAATTTATAAAAAAAAAATTGAATCAGGCGTTACTTTGGGGAAATTCATATTTAAAAATCTAACTTCTTAATCTTGTATGTTTCTCGAAGCGTAAATACACTAGATATACAAGTTAGATTTAAGTTTTTAGCTTACAAAATCGCCCCGTGGTAGAAGAGTCCTACTACTACAATACTGCTTACCCTTGCGAAAATAATGCAACTTGCGCCAGGCCAGGCAAGCCGGCCAGAGAAGCGGTGTACTGCTGCTGCATCTTCAACTGTTCCTGCAGACTGCCCTTTCGCCCTCCCGCGAGATATTGTTGAAGCAGCAGACTTTGGACTGCTTGTACCTGAATATGAAAAGTTTATTATGTTAGAAAAAAATACGCAGACGAGATCACAGAGAAAAAAAAAAACAACTGGAAGAGGGTGACTTAAAATGTGTGGAAATGTGTGAAAAATGATATGTGTTTATGGAGTGTGAATGTTGAGATAATGTTTGACAAAAGTGACCTGATCAGCTGGATTGGGTGGTCTTTGACCCGGAGAAGGCGCTTGACTAGTAGAAGATGACGACGCAGTAGATGGAAGTATTGATATCTCTGGGTACTCTCGCTCCAAAGTCTCCTGAAAGATATACATTTCTATAGGAAAGTCTATTCTGTCAGAAATATCTACAATGTTAAAGTTAAAGTTGGTAAAAATTTCCTACTTTGAAAACGGAATTAGTATTACCATGAATTATCTATTAAAAATTGCACAAATCACAATGATTTCTTAGTTTTTCGCTAGGTTTGCCAAATCATGGTTTCCTTACCTTAGTAGCAGCCAATCCAACCGGCCCAGGTTCTGCAGTATTACTATGCTTCTTCACCATGTGACTAAACAGTAATTTTAGATCCACATAAGCCTGGCTACAATGCGGACAGTGATAATGCAAGTTCATTCCTCCAGCATTCTTGTTCAAGGGACAGGTCTGGTCGTGACACGATGGAGGAATAGTAGGGCTTGGCATCTTTGGGGCTTCATATGGTCTCTTGTCCAGTTCCATTCTAAGTTTCAGGTCTTTGGACGGCGAGGCGTCGTAAATACTTCGAGGTGATGAAGTGTTGCTTCGGAGGTGTGATGACGGATAGAAGGTTCCCGTCGCTTTTACTACTGGAATTAAGATTGAGGGTTAGAAAATGATGTAAAATACAGTTTACCGACTGAATATTATGCCAGTCATAACTGGATAAAAATACCATTAAAGAAACGGGCGGAGAAAAAATATTGCTTACTTATTTATTACTTTTAGGTATATAATTATATACTAGAAAATGTATCAAAGAAAAATACCCACCCGAAACATTATCCTGTTCTCTATCAAATTCGCTTTTGATCGAGAAATTTGCAGGAAAATCATTAGCTTCCTTCATAGATCCAATACTATCAGCTGACGCCCTTTCCTTCAGAGAATAATCTTTGGCTTCTTCATAATTCTTTTCTTGCTCCTCAGTTTTGATCACTGGAGTTCCACGACCATGCTTATGTGTCGCCACAGCGGAGTACTGGGTCAGAATAGCTGGGCAGTTATTATCTTGAGCACAGTGGAAATGGGACCTGAGCTGGTTTTTGAAGCAGCTTTTTCCACCACACTGGTCGAAAGAATAGAAGTAGTCAAAGCCATCTAATAGAGGAGCTACAGCGTGAGATTCCCTCATGTGGGTTTCCATGATAGTGTGTGTTTCTGAAGCGAAACTGCAGTTGAAACAATGTAAGTGGAGTCTGGTCATTCGTAGTTGACAGGTAGGGTACGCTGATGAGCAGGTATCTGGACTGGTAAAAACTTCGAAGTGTTGGAATTTTATGCGCTGGAACAAATAAAAGTAAATTAAAGGATAAGCCTCTAGGATTTTCAAAATTATTATATGAGGAAAATCTTTGGTTGTATGAGGAGTTCACTATACTTACCGGGAACTCTTCAACTGTAGTAATGACTGGAGATTGAATCACTGGTGGTAGTTGATTGCTTTTTGGAAGCTTAAATGACGTGAAGATAGCTTGGGGAGTCACCTAAAAATAACATACATATTTTTATTTAGTAGCTCAAAATATTTTGATACATCGGTGCCACACCTAGAAACGTATAAGTACTTACGTTGTCAGTCCAAACTTCAACCACCCTATTCTTGGGCGGTCTTCCCCTTTTTCTACTGAACATTTCATCCAAAGATGTTGAAGGATGAACATGTTGTGGTGGTACCACATTGGGGTTCGGCCCAAGATTTAATTGAGCTTGGAGATTTGGAGTTAATTGGGAAGTCAAGCTTGGTGCCATTTGGGCCAATTGCGCCAAATTTGGAGGTAAGTTGGGCATACTAGGCACTTGTCCCAGTTGAGCAGCCATATTTGGATGCAATTGAGCAGATAGTTGAGGAGTAAAGTTGGGAGCGAATCTGGCCGCTAAGTTGGGTGACATGGGGCTCAGGATTGCGTGCTGACGATGATGCTCCAAGCGCCTGAATGGATGTTCTTCTGATGAGAGAATGACTGCTCCACAATTTTCCTGCAATAAAACAAAATAGTCTTAGAAATTTGTTATAATCATAACTATTATTTTATGAAGTAATAGTTATGATTATAACATTATGACATTATGATGTCAGATCTTTTAAGCTGAGTAAAAATTTATTGATTGAAGTGTCCTCTTTGCGAAAGCTTTATTGATTACGCAACCCGTATTATAGCTTATTTATTAATATTACATTAAAGTTATCAATACATATTAATGTTAACAATTTCAATGTCAAAAAATGACAATGTCAGTAAATTCTTAAGGAATAGTGTAAAGTAAATAAAATAAACTTCGTTCTATCTCGGTTTAAAATTACACCAGGAAATTAGTTTCATTTTGGACAGTATCATTCACCTTGCAGACCTTCCTCGCTGTACCTCAAACACTCGGACAACGTACCCTTCCATTCATCCACAAACAGATCACTTGTTATAAGCTTATCATATAAATATAGTTATTACTAGTCTGCGTACCCTGGTACTGAAACCTCAGCCTCAAAATTTGATGAAAGAGAGCAGTGAATTTCGATTCCCATTTCCCCCTTTCCCTTTTTTCCAGATGTTGACTATTTAAAAGTACCACCAGGTCAACAACCAAGCGAACCACTAGACGAACCACCAGGCGAACAACCAAGCGCACCACCCGGCTAACAACCAAGCGAACCACTAGGCGAACCACCGATTTTGTATACAGTTATTTGTGTAAATAATCGTACGTACCCAAGTGCAGTGGTAATGCGTGATGTCTCGTATGTGCTGGCAGGCGGAGTTCCCGCACGGGTTGTGTCGGGTGTACGTGAGGAAGTACGCCTCTGTCACCTGGTTCTGTTGCTCGTGCTCCATCACGTGCTTCATCATCGTGCTCTGGCAGCTGGAACAACAAGTTGACGATCAGAATCAGAAAACATTTAGATAGATACATTCCTTATTGTTTACATCTTAACTAAAACACAAATTACATACCAAAAAAGGGCTTACATAACAATAATAGCGATAATGCCACCTGTAATTTCACTAGCAATCTAATGAAATTACAGGTGGCATTATCGCTAAAAGTGATCTCTCCCCTGCAGCCTTGGGCAATCCCAGATACGGTGACAATAAAATAGATAGCGGGGTGCTTAACAAAGAGAAGAAAGAAAGAAACAAATTATTATAAAGTGATAAATAGTAATATATTGAATAACTTTGCATAAGAATGTTAAATTCACAAAGTATATATTATCAACGATTTCATTTATCAAGAACATACAATGATAGCATTTATATTTTATTATAGTATAGAGACTCTAGATATGAAATAATACGATAAGTTAGTACGATAAGAATAGTTTAAGAATATCAATACAAATACTATAAATAGTAATAACAAAATGAACTCGTAGGAAAATGGTACAAAAGGGGATATTATTGCTAAAATCAATCTAGTTTAGACAACCTTAAGATCCGTGAATAAGTAAAATAGTGAGCAGTAGTAAAATTGTTAATATAGATTTTATGGTTTCAATATTTAAAATTGTCTTCGAGAAATTTGCCTTAACAAAGTACAAGGGAATATCAATGCTGATGGTATAATATTAAACCAAATAAATTATTATTTATGTATAATATTGTCCAATTTTTTGAATTAAATCATATTATCAACTTATTATTATCTGAAGATTGAAAATTTGATTGACAGTAGAATAAATTGTAATCCCCAAGGAACATCATAGATAAATGTTAAGAAATGGCATTACCTGTGAGCCATTTTGCAGCCCTCGGCTAAGCAATGGTAGTGTTTATTTAAAGCGCTGCATTTGCTGCACTTGTCGTCTGCTTCCTTGCTGCCGTTGAATGTCTCTATGTACTTCCTGGATACTTCTTCCATCATTGACGGGTTCTGGAATATTAATCAAAATATTATAAAATTTTGGCTCCACGAACCCCTCTTAAAGTCTCCAGATGACAGCGAACCCTGAACAACTAACTAATTAACTAATCACTAACTAATAACTAATTAACCCCTCCCCAGAAAATTATAAAATTGACTGTTGAAGAAAATAATTCAGCAGAAGTAAACGCAATTTGCGTAGATGTTGAATTACTTGGACATTTTCTTGTCTCGGCGTGCAAAAGCGACCGACGAATTCAGTCACGCGTGCGCACCATGTGTACCGCACGTGCCTGCCAGTCATCAAGCCACCATTACTTAAATCATGTCGCGATGTCGTTCGATACCGTCGAATGGCGAACCCCGCCATTCGACATTCCAGTTAGAGGTTCGCGTACCCCACTTTGAGAAACCCTGGTCTAACCCATCAAAACTGTGGAGAAGAAAAGTTAATATCACTACAATCACTTTACAAAACCTTGATGTATATACTTACGAAAGAGTAATCGGTGTCCATCATAGGATTGGACATGTCGTCATCGTGGAAGTTTCCTCCCGAGGAGTACATGCTCAGGTCGGCGCCCTGCTGCATCAGAGCACTCTGGATCACTGATGTTGGAAGCCTGTAGATAAAACGAAAACATTTATATATTAATATTACAATTTAAAAATAACAATGTATTTTTGTGTAACCCTCACGATTTGAGACATATTAATGATGACCACCAATAATAATTAACAGGTAATTCATATTAGTGTTAGAAATAATACTTGTCTAAGAAATGACAAGGGTCACAGACCTCATCGTCTATGATGCGGCAAATAATGTATAAAAGAAAACTCAGATAATAACCAGGAATAGAATTGGACGTAGAATTAACAAGATAATTCATATTGAAAATATTATAAAAATAAATATTACCCAAAAGTCATCTCCTGTTCTTTCCTCTCATGTTTCCTCTTATGGGTGAAGATCTGACTGCTGGAATGCAGCACGTAGTTGCAGTGAGGCCTGATGCAGTGGATGTGGTTGCAGGTGCGGCTGAACCGGCAGTCGCGGTACGGGCATGCCTCGTTCTTCATGTACTTCTTGAAACCGTCCTTGGAGAGGGCCTCGTCTTTAATGTGGTAGGATTTGTGTTTTTCTGTGAATAATTACATGATTCAGATTAGAAGAATTACATGATTTTAAAATCATGTATTGAATACGCTTTGATACAGTATCAACGGGATGTAGCGTCAGTCCTCAAAAAAGTCCGAGCTCGATGAGGTTTAGACTCTTTACACGATTAAAATAATTCGAAGCGGCAAAATAGACATCTCTAGTCTTCTCAATCTAAATTATTCTTTAGCGGGGCGACATAGAGCCTTTACATCAAAATCTTTTCTCTTAGAACCTGGAGAAGGACATAAGCTGTATAGTGATCATCATCATCACCGTTTGTCATAACCGCGCAGCGCAGCGCGTACATAGTAAATTTTTATACACAAAATATTGAGTCCGTTTACTTATATTTCTATCGTGGCAAAAAAGTGGAACTAACATCTTAAAGGATATACTACTATATCTTAAATGATATAATTATATACTACTATGGCTCGATAATAACTCGACTGAACAAAATAATGAAACAAGAGAGCAGCACCCTCAATAAATAAATAAATAAATATTGGTGGACATTTCACACAATGCCACAATGCCACATTAGTTCTCTAGCTGAACAGACTACATTTGAAAATACAGTTATCGTTCAAGGCAGATGTTAAAAATATTAACTAACTTTTTTTAGGACACAGTATTTCTATAATTACTACTTCTGTAACTTTTTGCTAAGAAATTAGAAAATACACTAAAATATATATAATTAAATTTTACCCATATCAGCCTTATTCTTGAAAGTGAAGGTGCAGCCAGATCGTCTGCAGTGGAAGTGAGTAGTCCTCTGTCCAGCAAAGACGCAGTGAGGAGTTGCACAGCTCTCAGTAGCTCTGAACCGTTGGAAGCCTTCTTGAAGGATGGCGGAGTCTTTGCGATGGTAGTTGGCGTGCATTTGCACGTCTGAGGTGGAGATATATACCTAGAAATTACCGAGGAAAACATTTAAGGTAAAACATAGATAGACAAAGCTGAAAATATTACATTTAGTAACGGCAAATTCGAGTTACGATGGAGCGTGCTTGCCTAGAAGAAACCTATTCACTCGTGTTTTGAAGACACTCACGTCATATCTATCGAGGTAAACCCAGGCAATGTACTTCATCATTTAGAAGTATATGAAATAAAAGTGGAACCAAAACGCTTCGTTCGGATCTTTGGAATATCTACCATGAAACGATGTCGGTTTTTCGTGTTTCTAACTATTCGATAGAGAAATGGGCAAAATGGTAACTAGAAATTTAATAGGCATATTGTGATACACGCAAGTCTAAATGGTTCTACCTCTCTGAATGAAAAGTTCTGTAATCAAAAGCTAATGGTGTGCTCATGCAGCTTTGCTAAAGATACATTTTTTAAACTCAAGCTAGGTTTATTTACATCTACAACCTCACCGTCACTTCGTGATATTGTCAATGATCAAAATATAATCAAAAAGAAGGAGTTTCTATTTTTGTAGCAGACACTGTATTAATGAACTATTACTCACTTTGTCGCAACCATCCTGGATACAGTGGTAGTGCGTTTGACTCCTGTTGTGAGGACACTCGGAGAACCTTTCAGAACAGTCGTCCAGAGGTGAATATCTCATGAAGCCGTGGGCGAGAGACTCGTCACGTTTCTTGTGCCACTGTTGAAAGAAATGATAACAATTTAGAAGCGACAACAAATCTGAACATTTAGGTGGTGTAGCTGCAGAGAGTATCTTATAGAAATAAAATTCAATTTAAGATAAAAGTAATATAGTTGCCCATGATGGTAAGTAGTTAATATGTCGTCAAAATTGGTTAGCACAATGTGAACGTAATATAAGTATGTATGTACTAAATTCTTGGCAATTTCATCATTAAATGTCACTAAATCTATAAGTTAGGACCCCATTTGATGGTGATTTAACCCAAAGCTCCCAAAGCTCTTCATGTGGCTAAATCTTCATTCCATTTCAGCTAGACAGTTTTAGGCCTAGACATATTTAAAAAGATAGTCACCTTAAAATGCCTGATCATCTCTTCCTTCTTGCAGAAGACCCTCGCGGTGCAGTCCATGCAGTGGAAATGTTCCCGGTAGCCCAGGTCCTTGCAGTATGAGGAGCCGCATTCCAGGGTCGAACTGTACCTGAAAATAACATCATAACTTTTTTGAGAAATGTCAAAATTAGATTAAACACGCTTTACTCGTCTTAGTTGAATAAAAGAAAAAATATTTGCTAAAGCAATGATGACTCTAGCTTGAGCTCAAAGAAGAGCGTCAAGAAAAACATCGTAAAAATACCACAGCATAGAAGCAATGTATTCAGACAGATCTTCCTCTCGCATAACTAAAAAAAAAAAGACGTGTGGCACTCGGAGACTGCCGCGGTAAAGCTATTGCATAATAGCTTTACGCGCGGTGTGTTAGGTTATTTTCGTTACGGAATTTCTGGATTCGGTCTCCACGCTCAAGGCCCGCGATAGAAGCTATGCAATAGCTTAAAAATGTAAGTACTTAAAAATGCATATATCATTTTATAAAAGGCACGGACCCGGAGTCTGTGGAGATTAAATTTAGTAAAAAAAATTGTATTCATATGAATATCTTCTTATTTCAACTTTAAAATTTATCTCCAAGCATCTAATAGCGTGACTAAGTAGTTCTTTTACATTATTATGGGTCTACATTTATACCCACATTTTGATACAGGTTAGGTGTGCTTACGCTTTTAAACAATACGCCAAATACCTAGAAGATAGGCAGTAAAGAATAGATTCGTTATTGTTAAGTTCAGATTGAAATGATTTAAGAAGCGTTCTTTCACTGTTAGCCATTGAGATTTTATTTATAGAGGTTATATTCATCGAATATCATGTAGCAAGGCTCAGTTCTCAGCACTTTCGAGGATAAAACCACATCCTTAAATTACATTGTCATTGCCCACAAGTCACGCCACGCATCTAACAGCGTTGCCAGACGTGTCGCGACTGAAGACGAGTCGGGCGATTACCTTACTTTGGCTTGCCACGCAGAGCCGGGGGAAATCGATCTACGTATAATATCATTGCTCTTAGCACTGTTCTAAAATGCAGTTCCACTATAAATGATGATAAGACATGATGTATAGCCAATATTACTGCAGTTACAGATCTATAACCCAGAAGTAACAGGAACTAATGTAAATGAACTTTAATATAACAGAGAGCGGTCAATGCTTTTATCCGGATCCTGTTTCAAATCTAATTCTGATCGGTAGCTTTCATACGAGGTAAATATTAAACGGATATATAAAAACTATGCAAACTAGTTTGGACAAAAACACAGTACTTACTGTGTTACATTATAATATAATTACAATCTACATAAAGTAGTTTGAAAAAATAAAACCAGAGTTCGATGAGTAGGTGTTTAAAATTTTTCACAAGTTAAAAATTCTAGTCGATGTTAACGAAATTTTATATGGGACCACCCCAGAAGTAAAGTAAAGAGGAAACTGAATAAACATTATCAAATGCAGAACTGTACCTTTTTGAAGTCACCTAAACATGATTTTAATTCAATTTTAATGCCTTTCATACTGAACTGAGAGAGAAAAAAAAACAGAACGTAACAGCTGATTTTCTTTCCGAGCATACTGTAGAAATCAGTTAATGGAATTGAGGGAAATTGGTCTGTATGTGGGCGATAGGTAAGATGTAATATTGCCTTACAGGTCTTTTATTATCATCATGATCATCATCATCATCATCTCAGCCACAAGAAGTCCACTCCTGGACAGAGTGCTTAAAATCTATAAGTTTTTTAGTAAAGTTCTTAATTAATAGCATACCTTTTAACATATCTGGAGTAGTCTACGGTGGTGTGGAGAGAGTTCTTTCTCGCCTGGTCCAAATGATTCAACGCGGAGAGAAGACCTACACAAACAAACACGTTTCTTTGTTATAATGAAGTACCAAAATAATGTAGTTTTTGTTTTTTATGAATTCACAAAAGAAGAAAAACAATGTCAAAGAAAAGATAAAACAAAATACAGTCTATGTAGATAATAGACCGTCTTTTGTTTTTCAAATTACTGTTATGTTGGTTTTCTTAAAATAGCTAACATTTTGTTAAAACAGTTGACTACACAGCTTAGGACAAAACGGTGGAGTGGTCATAAAAAAACAATTGTTTCATACAATTTGTTCAAGTCAATGAACTTTTTCAATTGGCTGATTTCAGGATTGGTCTTATAGTAAAAATCATTAAGTATAATATTGCTACACTATTATGTATTAAGGCAATTTTAGACAGGGTCAGTGCACAAGTCAGTTATCGGCTTCTAAATATTCGTGTGCGAATTTACAAGCCAGCGCTGACTTCCCGCCACTGGATTGACTTGAAATCAATTTACACGGGGTTTTTTTCGGGTCAGCGCTGGCTTGTCTCGATTTCGGCGCCAGTCACTGGATCTGTCTAAATCTACCTTAATGTACACTTTAAAGTTGGTCTCTATAAACTGTTAAGAGGATTGTATTGTGCCCATTTGTTACATCATTGTAATATTTTTGACAGGCCTCATGGCTCAGTGGTAGTACGACTGCTTCCTGAGCTGTAGGTAGTGGGTTCGATCCCCATCCAGGGTAAACATTTGTGTGATTAGCATGGATGTTTGTTCTGTGTCTTGGTGTTTCTATGTATCATATGTATATATAATTTACATAAAAGTAGGTATATATGTATTGTATCAGCCATCTTTTTCCATAGTATAAGCTTTGCTTAGTTTGGGCTATATGGTGTTGTATGAAATGTCCACCAATATTTATTTATTTATTATTATTTGTATATGAAGATGTATGTTAAAAATATATTTGTCTTGACAGACGGACGGAAGGACAACAAAGTGATCCTATCAGGGTTCTGTTTTTTTTTCTTTTGAGGTACGGAACCCTAAAAATCGTTAAAGTTATGAGATTGTAATCACAAATTCTCAGCCGAACCAAAACAAAACTTAACGTAAACACGGACGTAAGAACGTAACGGACAGAAGTTTTAAAATAATACACCGAGTTGATGAAAACAGTGCACATTGTTCGAGAATGATACATGGCGGTGATTTGACTGTTCCGAACAAAAGAATAGAGTTTTGACGGAAAAGGAATGATGTTTCGTTAAGCTACGATTGTTTCGGGTATTAGCATGTGGAACCCGTGGGGAATGCAATTAACTTATTCATTCTTCTTCTTTTATGTATTGAACCCGCATTAAAGCATTTGCCAGTTTCAAGTTTTAGGATTTTTTCAGGTTTCTTGAATAAAACAAGTTGTAAATGTTCTAGTCACGTATACAGTCAATTTATAAGTCGAGTCCTGCTTCAGTAAAGTGGTGGCGACTTTTTTAGAAGCTTCTATGGAGTTTTGCCGACAACGTAAAATCACACATTTCACTGCTTTATTTCACTTGCCCACACTCACACACTTTATCGAACACTTAATGAATAAAACACCACCATGTTTATAGCATTAATGTTCAAAATAACAGAAGTTTAGGAAAATAAAACAAAGCAACAACACGTTACTAAGACGTTCCCGCCTTCCCGCCAAAACTCCTCAAAACTTATTCATTCATTCATTCTTCGTGTCGTGTTTTTCTTTTGGTGTTTTTTTTCTATTTACAAGTTTTTAACTTATTATTCGTTTTGGAGTATAGTCTGTTTGGATAGACAAGTAATGTGGCATTGAAGGCGCCGTTGTCCTTTTTCATTATTAACCGACTTCCAAGAAGGAGGTTATCAACTCGGTCTGTATGTTTTTTTTGTATGTTTGTTCACCGATTACTCAGCCAATTGTCATTGATTTTGATTATTCTTTTTGTATTTGGTAGATCATATTTCAGAGGTGGTCCCAAATAAATTTTATCAAAATCCATGCAGTACTTAGTTGGTTTTTATAACAAAATAACTGGTAAAATATCATCCAAGAACTCGTTGTATTGCACATTTTGAAGTCGGGTTTTTTCAGTTTTTTAAACCATTATTATTTTAGGTGCACCTCGAAAGATCACTTTGTTATCTATAAGGCTGTATAGTTTTTTAATTGAGCTACCAAAAACTTAAAATTGGTACACATTTTTTATGTGCACCTCAAAAGAGCGTTTCCTTATCTATAAGTCTGTATATATGTTTTTTAATTGAGTTCCCAAAAACTTAAAATCCGTACAATTGTATCGACATTCACGGAACTGAATGGTCAATTTACGAAAGAAAAATGCCTCGAAATTTTTCACCTACACCACACAAAGCCAACAAACTTTTTGTGTTAAAAGCAATTAGTTAGAACAAGGATATGCTTCAACGAGCATTCAAACCCGCTCAACTTATGTAACGCCCCATCTCAAGCTTTGGAGTATCAAATAAATTATTATGATAATTAATCAATGTTTTCTCCTAGTCACTCCAGAACTATTGTATGGAAAACCAACTTATTTCAAAACATGACTAAACATCGCAACGAAAGGTTCACATAACAAGTTGATCGTTTAGCTTGAGGAATGCGATTGCAGCGCACTCCGTTGACTTTAAAGATAAATTGGTACTAAGTGATCGTCGATTCCGATTGTGGAAAACCAACTTATTTCAAAACACGACTAAACATCGCAACGAAAGATTCACATAGCAAGTTGATAATTTAGCTTGAGGAATGCGATTACAGCGCACTCCGTTGACTTTAAAGATAAATTGGTACTAAGTGATCGTCGATTCCGATTGTACATAGAATAGTAAATAGTAGGTACAGTACATTGCTTCACGAAAATGTTTTTATATGTTTTTTCTAGTGTGTTAGTGAGATTGTATCTTGAATAAGAAGGTTTGATGGAAAGTTGGATCGGTTTTGAGTTTAGATCGTGTGTGAAATGTGGTTTGATGCTTTTCAAAGTTTTGTACGTTTATTTTTGTATGTGAATGTTTATATGCGTTACGTCTATACTTTTATTTTAGATATAAGTAAGGGGCCATTCATTTATTACGTAAGACGATTTAGAGATTTAGAGGGGGGTCGACCATGTCTTATCGTCGGACCATGTCCATGTCGGTTTGTTCTTATTTTTCCTAATATAGGGGGTTGGGTCAAAAACTAGCAAAAATAGTCTTACGTAATAAATGAATGGCCCCCTTAATTCCCCCTAATTCTTTAAAGTCTTTCGCCTGATGTTAAATTTCATGCTAACAATTTATATATTATTATTATTTATTTTACTATTTTTTATTTTTATTTGAAAAATTTAGCTTCGCAAACTCCATGGTCCGTGCCTAAACTAATACGTTTTATATACATTTACATTTTATTACATTACATTTTATTTACATTTACATTTTATTAACATTTTTTAAACTAGCATACAAGAGTCTTGTATATAAAATTTTAAATTTCAATAGTTCAAATCATGTGTGGTAGTGCACTGCACTTGTCATCAAAATAGGTCCATCCGTTTGCGAGCTACGATGCCACAAATACAGCTGATACACACGTAAAATTTATAACATCCCTCATGCATGGTTGGCTAGAAGAGATCGCTCTAAGCGATAAGGCGGCCAATTACAAACCCAGCCCAAGTACTTAATGTTATCTTTATGTTATTTTGTTATCATGTGGTTTTTAATAAAGTGTTATCTATCTATCCCTCTTTTTGGTCGGGGGTTAAAGATGCTATCCCTAAGATGTTATCCCTATCACCATCAATAGTCTAGTAAAAATAAATCCGTTTGTATGGAGCAGATCACAGTATTTGCAGCTGGGGGGATTCTTTGAAATTATTATAGGAAAATAACTAAAAATCATAGATCAACAATAATCCCCGATTTATAGGCTGCGTTCCGCGGTTTCCGTCGCGTAGTTATGAAAAACGGTGATGATTATGATGATGATAAGTAGCTTATGTCCGTCTCCAGGTCCAAAGCTATCTCTATACTAATTTTCATAACGATCGGTTCAGCCGCTTGAGCGTGTAAAGGTAACAAAATTAGCTTTTATAATATCATTATGACATTGTGTCAAATGTATTTCAAAACACCAGTACATTCATTTAAATAACAATATACTTAGCTGTATTTTATGTTGTTACAAATCTTATTTTTACTAGACTACAATGTATCAAGTATTATTTATTGCTTAGAACATTCTACTATTGACGTTGATTGAAATAAATTAAAATTTGTTCGCGTCTCTGATCCACTTTTCCGCTTATCTTTCTCATCTCCATACGGACACGAGGCTATTGTATTGAAAAAAGCGGATTTATGTGAGCGTTTGATAGAGATTAAACAGTTTTATGTCTTAAATGTGAACCTACTTTGATATTAACTGTAAATTACCTATGGATTGGCAGTTTCTTAGCTGTCACACCGCTAAAAGCCCACCATAAAAATACTATTTTTTGTAATAGTTTGAAGGGTAAGGTCGAAATTGACTACGTTTAACCACAACCCTCTTTCACTTTTTCCCACTTACTTAAACCCCAAACCAATGGGTGGGAGATATGAAGCGAGATTACTCACAAGCCTTCATATCCCCACTTGCAAACCTAATACAAGGGCGGGGAACGGTAGCGAGTATACCATTAGCATCTTTCGTGATACTACGGTGTCTGTCTGTCTGGTCTGGGGCACGTGTGCGTAAATGCGGTTTTATTTATTTTTATTTAAAAATGCATTTAGAAATATTTATTAGTAAAAAAATTATAAGTTTTTTAATAATGTTTTTGTTTTATATTTTTATTGTAAAAAAACTTAAATTTACGAATTCAGGGGCCCAATTCTGTTATTCAAGACCGCTCCATAGCCGGACCATATGTGGAGCGTTTCCCGTCGGCCGCCATAGTTTTTTGTTTCAGTCACTTTTATGTCATACAATTGACACATTTGATGAAACGTAACACGTCCTTCGCTCGTTACTAAATCAAAAAAGATAGCAGCCGACAGGAAACGCTTCGCACAAGGTTCAGTTACGGATCGGTTTTGAATAACTGAATTGCCCCCCAGATTCAGATTCAAATTCTTTTATTGAATGTAAATTAATATGGTCCAATAATAATAGTTTCAATTTGTTAATCTTAAGCAGCTTCTCATCAGCGTCGTATCACTGCCTTGTCATGACGAAACATCTCAGCGTTTTTACAAAGTCGTTTTTGAAATACGTATTAATACCTATACTTATGTAGATTAGCGTGGTAACAATGGAGGTTGCCATACGTTTGATAATTTCGTATGTTATGTAAGTCGTGCTTCGTACGCGTGATTCTTATAATGGAGCTTTGAAACTCGTTCTTAATGAAGGAGAGAGCTTATATGTTGCCAGGTTCGTGAAACGTTGGAACGTTGACGTTTTAAGGTAACACTACAGGCCGTTCACAATTATTATTTTTTATTATTTCAACTGAATGACTCTGTATACATGGTCAAGAATAAAAAAAACAGTTATTTTGCCTTTGACGTTTTTTGTTGTACCTTGTTTGATAACTTTTTACAAAATGTATAACGAGGAATTTCAGGTGTAAAATAACTGTGAATGAATGTATGTTATTTTCCCCCCATTTAAGTTTTTTTTTGTTTTTCTTTTAATATGTGTTTGATAAATATTTTTGTTTGAGTAATCGTACAATGGATTATCGTAAAATGTTTAGTAGTTCTTGTGTAGGTATTTCTCATAATTTGAGACAATAATGTAAACTTCATGCCCCACACTCACCCATATTAATAGCCAGGTCAGAGCCCTTTCGGCGGCTTAATAACTCTGGCACTAGGGCTGGGCACTCAGTCTATACGAACTTACTTACTTACCCACATTAAATAAAAAAAAGACGTATGGCACTCGGAGACTGCCGCGGTAAAGCTATTGCATAGTATTTTTTATCAACTTATGTAATTATAATTATTTATTTATTTTATTTATGCAGTATTCCTAACACCCCCACTCCGACCGGCACAGCGGTGATACTTTTTAGTTTTGCCATCTATCGATGAATAGCAGAACTTTTAATGACTTTTTGAAATATCACGCTTGTCTCTTTAGTTCTGCAAATCGCCTCTAGGTGGCATTGGTTGTATCAGCGTTACTGCGTTAGGTTATTTTCGTTACGGAATTTCTGGATTCGGTCTCCATGCTCAAGGCCCGCGATAGAAGCTATGCAATAGCTTAAAAATCTAAAAATGTTCGTTTCTCGTTCCATCCAAATGTAAAATTCTAGCAACACCATCTCACAAACTTTAATAGCTCACGACTCTAACAAGTGCGAATGTATTGTTAAAAATACACGTTATTGTAGTCATTCGGGGAAATCGTGTTTATTGCTTCTAATGTACGAGATATACGATATTGCTATTATAATAACCACAATGATTGCGAGGCCGAAACTGTTTGAAACGAGGGAAAGAGATTGTTGCATTGGTTCAAGTATACGCTATGAGAAAATCTAAATGTTAGCGGAGCTTAACGGCGGATCACAACTTTTTGTGAAATCAGTTTATCTTTACCATTTTGCTAACCTTTGTTTGCATTGAATGCTAATATTGATAATTTTATTGATGAAAGAACCATACTAAATTTAACAGTATGTCTGAGATATGATCTATTTTATTTTGTCTTAAGCATATAAGTTGTTTGAGCAATGACCAAAATTTGACAGAGTGGCGAATAGCAACACTTTTGAGATTAAAAAAAAAACAAAAGAATATAGTGACATCTGACAAGTAAAAATCTGTCAAGTCTTATACAGTGTATAATAATATAGACAGCGAGTCCAAATATAAGTAAAAAAATATTAAAATCGCATTTAATACAATATCTTAAGATACGTCAATAATATTGCAAGCTGCATATTAGCGAAATGATACGAGTAAACCAGATTTCACAGATTATTGAGGTCTGCCAAAATTTTAAAATCAAACTTGAAGATGAGTTTGATGTAATTATATGATCCATTCTGACCCCGATTAATGTTTCGAAGAAAATACTATACTATAGAATCTGACGAATAAAAAGACAATGGATCGAAGGGATCTGATATCGGCATAATGAACGTTTATATTACTAACGTGGTGTTTTTTAGGAAATTTCGTAAGATATTGTGCTGGCCCATTCAGCCGAGACAATGGGTCTCAAGTAATGTCTGTAGTGTGCTGAACGCAGTATGGGCATTTTGGATCAAGAAATAAAACGTGTTAGTTGAAAAAATTATAGAAGAAGAAACTATTAATATGAACACTTGACACAAAAATAGCTCTCGCTGGTAATGGTCTCATAGAGTAGTATATGGTAGCTGTTTTTTTTTGTTTATATTTTCATAAATAAATAAATAAGCATATTTTGAAAACGGTTAAATACATGAAGATGAAACTTCACAGGATATTGCAGTTAGAATATATTAAAAAATTATGAAAATGATTATTAAGCTCCTGTAACTTTTTGGTAATCTGGTAATTATTTTTCACCAATATGTTTGAATATATAATATTGTAGTTTGAAAAAAAAAAAAATTAAAAACCGACTTCAAAACACACACAATGATGACACAAAGAATGAAATATTTTTTTATATAAGGCATCCTAGAAATCCAAGGTAAGCCGACAATAATTGGACACCTGTACTATCGACCACTTAAATCAGTTTTGAAGTCGGCGGGTTCAACCGCCTTACCCGTATTAAATCAAACACAAAATTAACTTTTCTAAAACCTGTATTTAATTTTTTTTCTCTAAAGTGTGACTTCTATTGACATGATAAATTAAATCATAATTTATAGTAGGTAACTAGTTAAAATTACAGTAGAACAAAAGTTGATAATTTTTTTATGATAACTTTCATATAAATGAATAATAATAATTTATGATAACTTTGGGTCCGTGGGGACCGGGAGCTCATCTCATTTTCAAAAATGTATCTGAGCGCCTGATCGATGCGACGCGTGACCAAAATGCTGGCGCGTATCTGGCCCAACGCATAAGCATTGCCATTCAACGTGGCAATGCGGTTAGCATGCTGGGTACGCTGCCAACTGGTAGTGGGTTTGAGCATTTGGATTATCTTTAGACCTTTATCGGTCTGGGGTGATCGATGTGCTTTTTGTGTAGTAGTTTAGTTAGTTGAGTCTGTATATTGTTGTATTGTAGTTAATAAAGGCGCTTGCCATTTAAAAAAAAAATTGAAATTAGTCCCCGACAAGAGAAAAGGGGATTAAATAATAACACTTTTTACTTAACTGAGAGATTACGATTATTATAGACAGTGCCATTTTTTAGAAATGAATCGTAATTGTATTTCCAATAAAACTCTTTCCTCAAAAAATCCAGCTTTATGACAAAACAAAATAATGAAGTAACAAGCAAGTTTCTTTGTTTTAATTGTGGATCAAGTCCTACCTACACACAATCGATATCTGCTCTTCTTTTTGCTTTTAATTCTTTTTCATGCAAATGAACATTACTGTAAGCACGCTTGTTTGTTTTCCGACAAACATGTGTTACTGCCATCATATCGTATATTATTATCATATCCTACATAATGGGTTTTCGGGCGCAGTCAATGGAACCACGCTCTGTGACCGACGAAAGTTCTCAGTATCGGGATTTATGATTCAAACATTTGGGTGTAACTTCCTTCGTTGCATTATCTTGAACAATACTTGTTGCTGTACTGATCGAATCAGCAATAAATCATGGACATCCGACTGACAGATATAATTCAATTTGTTAATGTTTAGGTATTTGATTGTGTTGAAACTGATGATGGTGACAGAGTGAGCCATTGTCAGGTAAACACTTATAATTTTTATTTGGAAGATGTAAATGGTAATTGAAAAAATTTTTTTTTTTTATAAAATGGAAGTTAATATAAGTTGTACAAATAATTAATCAATAATAAGACGTTCATCTTTAAAAAAGCAAGCAAAACAATTGAAAATCATGTGGCTATAACACAGAAATAATGTTAATAAAAAATAAAGTGAGTCATATCACTTTACTTATATAAGAAAACTAAATTGAAATGATGTATTCTCGCACCTCGGTAATAGCTATCTGCTTGAATATCTCAAACTGTCTCATTCGTATTCAAAAAGCAAAACTAGCCCACTCTATTTAAATTGCACGTACAGTCTGAGAATTCCATAATATCTTCGACTACAAGATATTTTGAAAAACAATCTTAAATTATACCTTACAATCATAAATCCGCATCTATAACAGAAATAAGAGATGGGCAAAAACAAAAAAAACAAAAAAACTGTAAAAAGGCGTAAGAGCTGGCAAAAAGGCATAAATGTGCGAGATAAAAAACGACATATACGATTTATTTCACACGATTTAAAATTCTGTTGTGAGACAGCTGTGACCGGCAATATTCCTTGGGAATTCATATAATCCCGCGTGGCATTTATGTTAAGCGGAAAACGAGTAAATGTCAGTCTGAAATCACTTTTTGGATCCATTTACAAATCTATGACTAATTGAAATTGAATGTCACTTAAGATTTAGATAAACGGATCTTAAATTTAGAAAGTAGAGTTCAATGTTTGGTGTAACTTCCTCAACTTTGTTTTGTTTGTTAACTTACAAAATATGCTCTAGATACATTTCAACACTTACTGTAACTTGAAACTTGCTTAAGATTTTAAGTCGTCACATCCGTTGTGTTTAACAATTGGAAAGTTGTACCAATTTTTGTTAGACTCGTTTCATTAATAACCCCATTGTTTCCATCGACAATTGGTCCGTCATCGGCCGAGTTCAATAACTGCATCAATTTCTTGCATGAGCTCTCGTCTTCCATCTAAATTGACATTTACTCTCGCAAGTATGTCTAAAATGTAAATGCGGTTACTACACATACCAATTCGTGTAGGACGCACTACATGGCAGCCTCGAAAATAATTGTCATTCAATAACGACCTCTATTTCGTCTCATTAAGGAAAATTTCCAACTATTCAACTGCAAAATTATAGTTGGGGCAAACGTAAGCGACCAATGTAGTCTGATATGTGATGTTGATTACTTTATTAATGTTTTTATTGAAACGAGAGATCAGATTAAGCTGGTGGAGGTAATAGTATATTAAAGTGAGGCTGTATCGTATTGAGGAGGTAATGAGGCGGGGCCGATGGGTGTATGTACGGACAAAGATCTTGGCTATTGACACACACCAAGTTCATACTTATGTACTCGTCTACTTAGAATTCTTGAGCTTATTATCAGCTAAATGACGTGTATATGAAGATATAGCAAACAAAAAGTTCAGCTGACAAAATGAATTCTTCCACGGATCAACGAAACGTGTTGTTCAACTCGAGCTTAAATAGATATTCCTGCATAACTAATTGAATAAAAATTTGAATCTCATATCCCAATTTGTAGCAAGATGAATCATATCATTCCGTGTAGCATTACGTCAATGTAAGTACATGTTGTTATTGCTGTTGAAACGATCATTTATTATAAACTGTGACCTCTATGTCCGGGAATTAGGACTGTGAATTGACTATTAACCATTCATGCGGGTTCTAAATATATTTTTGTCGAATACTCTACGTACTTTTTATTACAATATTTCGTTCGAGATGTACAGATAAGGAGCGACGTGTCTAGTTTTTTTCCGACGTATTGTTGCTGCGATCTAAAATTATGTTTTTAACGTTTTCCTGTACGAACACAAAAGTTTTTTCATGATTTTGCATGTTTATCTTCGGATCTTACCTGAGTGTTTGTTAAGGTGACGCTCCTAATTCCGATTCAATATATTCACGTACGAGTGTTTATTTCAAAATACATATTTTCCTTGATCATACGAAACGATAATTTTTAAACATCCGTTTGTAAAAATCAAGTGAACTTCATAACTTTGAATAAAATTTTGGAGTACCTCAAGGTAGCGTTTGCGGTTCACTTTTGCATATCCGTTAGATCATAACGGTGAAATCAGTATTCGTATCACCAAATTGACTTATTGGCCGTTTATAATTACTCTCTTTGTGTACAGTGTAGTTAATCGTCCGTAATAAGGTATGTTCTCCATTAATTACTGTAGATATGATTTGAAGACGTTTTACATGGCAGAGGCGGTCGTAAACTCAGTCGTCGGCGGATGAAAGAGGGAGATAATTATGAGCAAACGCATGCGTAGATCAAATCGGTCCATCCATCGATAAGGGATCTAGATGTAGCTGCGATCGGCGCAGGCATTACGTGTACGATGGCAATTCATTATGGACCTGAATTGTTTCTTTGTTACTTGATTGGCTTGTCAATTTTACAGTGATCGACGTCGACTGATTTAAACTGTAATTATCTAAACTTATTACCGATTTTGGAGAAAAAAAGTTTACTGATAGCTTTTTTAGAAACGTTTTTATTTAATATGCGTCATGGAGTCCAACGATAATATCTAGAGCATCAGCAACGTAAGAAGTTGCTTGAATCCTTAAAATATTTTTTTTATTTAGCAATAGTATTTTTATGCCAAATGTAAATGTGTTAACTGGATTTTACATGCTCACTTTAATATCACACACGACATAACGAAGGAAAAATCTTGATATTACAGACTGTTTTGTTTGTATCAAGATTAATTAGAAACGAATGTGAGTTTTAAACACTGCTTTAGTATTTAATACTTAAAACATCTAAACAGTCAAATCAAATATCTCACAAAAAACTTTTAAAAAATCGGTATCTTTATGAAACACAATTTTGTAAACACATTAAAATTAAATTAGTATCATGTTTTATATTACACTTTTTACCACATTCAAGTTACCTCAACCTCAGTATCTCTGATTGGAGTAAATGATTCCGCATGATCTCGTTTAGTTTTCGCTTTTTGCTCTGTTTACGTTGTCTCACTTGATGGTTTGCGTTTCGTTTCTTGTTTTGCGACTCTTGAGTCAATTAGTGCGAAAGCTCTTTGCTTCTATACGATTGTAATTAGGTATGGTAAGTTTTTAAGCAATGGGCGGTTTTGGTTGTTGGTTCGTTTTTGTCCCAATAAATTACGGACGCTTTTAATAAAGTATGCAAAAGTTTTATATTTACTGAGTTTCTAAATTCTTTTGATTTTTCTCTGTCTTTTAGTGCAGTTTTGGATATTTTATGCAAGTTTGTTTCTTTTTTCCAAATAATTCATCATTATCATTATTAATCTATAATAATCAGTCGATTTTTTACAGCTTCTGGATCGATAGTCCATTCCATATCAATTTTTTATGCCCATAATATTTCATCCCAGCTAGTTTGTCCATGAACCATGGTATATGGTCTATGGACAGACTAGGTGGCCCATCTATGGCCAGAAGGACACTAATTACGGAACAAATAAAAAGAGACGGCAATGATGGATAGACGTGAAGCTTATCCATCGGTTATAGACTCCGTTTCTTGATTTTGAATCGATATCTTTTTGCTCGTAACCGATTGTTAGTAGCAGAGAGAATATACGCTAAGAAGAGATAGCTCAGTAATATTTTTTTCGAAAGAAAGTGTTTCTGATGATAGAGGGCGAGGATGTCATTACAACTTTATTTTCTATGATAAACAGAGCATTTGATCACAACTTATTTAAGTCTGGTTATTTAATGTCAACATAATTTGGGCATACAACAAGGCGTCAATTATGAGTAGTAGTATTAGTAATAAAATAAGTAAATACATACATGTTTCTAGTGCAGTTATCATAATTATTTTTGACACATAATGAGGCGCTATCTTCTGTTAAATAAGTGTATAGAGAAAAGTGCAAAGTTGAGGTCGATGACTTCAGGTCACCCTTTTAAGATGTACCTACATTTTTTTTGTTACCTACATACGGTAACAATAGAGCTGAAGTAACGTTATATTGAAATATCAAACTAACTTAAATTCTAACCGTTTAATTTAAAAACCGTTAAATTCGTTCCAATTGAAGTTATTTTCACCTTACAAAATTGATGGTAAAATCTGTGTGACAAGAGAACTATCGCGAAAAAAATTTGAACTGACATTCTAGAGTGTGTTGCTAGTCAAACAAAATAATGAAATAAGGCCATCAACTTCACATTCGTTTTCGTTCCGAACTGACTCTACGGTAACGTGTAGCTTCTGCAGTTTGTGTTTTCTCTATGGTAGCAGGTGATACACGGTAACTCAATTATGTTGTCGCTAGTTTATGGTTGGTTATCGATATTAGATTGTTATCTCGATTTAACTTCGTGATACAATACAGATTTATGCTGATGAGTATTCGGTAATGATATCGATTGGTAGCTTCATTGTTGTATTTCGGAGAATCTGTATTGAATTGAACATTGAATTGATAATATTATTTTTGGGGTTCTGTAGGAATGCTTTTATACTTTTATCCATCCCATGGTTGCCTGGAAGAGATTATCGCTTTTAGCGATAAGGCCGCCTTTTGTTGCACTAGTCTATTTAAGTTCTTTGTTATTACTTTTAATGTGTGTACAATAAAGAGTTCATCTATCCATCTATCTTGTAATTACTACAAAAACACCGCGACGATGTGCTACCGCCACACAATGTTGCACTAAAAGTGTGAATAAAGTCAAAACTCAGAATGCACCTCAAATGGTGGTCATTGTTGGGCCACTAAATTTGTGTTCAGAACCCTACCAGTGTGTCTCAACATATTCTAGGAAAGCGCACTCCTTTGTAAATCGCAAGTGACATCAGGCGAGTTAGTGGTCAAATGCAAGCCTGTTTACGAAAAATAACCATAAGTATAAATATAGAATTTACCCTTGATTACCGCTTAAGCTTCATTTATACCAGATAATAATTACAGTTTAAAAAACTAAAAAACACGCTTCAAATTATTGTATTGTCGTCGGTCCTCGATAAGTCTACAAAGTTTGAATGAAATCTGACCGTTTGAAGTGGGTCAAAATCAAGTCCAAAGGAGGTTACAAACAAACAAACATGCGTATAGGTGAAGCTAATAAAAGCGTGTTAATAATTAAGGGTTTCTATGGGATAGCGTGTAAAACGACACGCTGTTAATATTTTATTTTACATATTTCGTTGCAGTTGCTCCCACAACAAAAACCATTTGTGAGCAAAACAAGCTTTTCTTGGCGTAGCATTAGCTTTCTCTAATGTTACCTTAAAAAGTAGATGTTACAAATATGATTTTAAAAAGTATGCCCTCATGTTAAGCCACTCGTTTATCCAATATACACAACAATAAAATTAAATTAATAAAATTTATCCAGCTATAGTACCTATTATGCTATCATAATATAACTTAGGTATTCGTATCAATAATTTAAGTGATTAGTGAGTGTATGCGTGTATGTATGTAAGTGTAAATATAAAAATATGTATACATAATATTACTTATTTATATGTCTGTATTTATATTTTCATCGATGATAACTTTAGTTTAACTTTATATCCGCCCATTTCATTAGAAATTATTAAGATAGACCTATTAATGGCTAATTTTATTAATTAAGTATTTTGTTCTTAAAATGTAAGTAAGCCGTTGGTCTTAAATAAATAAATAAATAAACAAACACTTGTTGAATTCCGAAGTCGTGTAGTAAATACATTATGAATAAAAACTGAAGAACAGGACGGATAACATAGAAAAGGTGTAACTGTTTCGGTATAAGTACGAGTATAACCTCGACTTACATTTATTCAACATATTGTGCGTGAGATAAATAGCAAATATTTTTTTCGTGATTCATTTCCTAGTCTGCTTTGTTTATCCTAGGCATTTCTTAAGGGAGTAACAAAATTTTGTACATACATATGTACATTTGTAAATAAAATCACGCCTATTTTTAAACGACTTCCAAATAGAAGGAGGTTTGAAAACAAAAAAGATACAGTCAAATTGCAAAATTCGTCTGTTCGTTTTTGTTACGCCATCATATATAACATATGCGGAGACATGTAAATAGAGCTAAGATACCCTAATCTTTTTAAGTACATTAAGTTAAATAAATCTGTATGTCTCCCAAATAAAATAAAACAAAAATTACTCCGCCAATTATGACTTGATTTCGATGATTATTTTTTGTTTGGTACGTAATAGTTCAGAGGTAGTCCCATATAAATTTTATCAAGATCGGTCTAGCTTTGTGGTTTTTATAACAAAATAACTGGAAAAATGACATCCAAGTAAACGAAATTGCATATTTTGAAATCGGTTACTCCAGTTTCTTAAACTATAATTATTCCTTATATTTATTTAATATTTCCATCTCTTTCAGATACAGCGAAAAGTTCAAGTAATAAGTACTTTCTAAGTGAATGTTTTGTAGCTAGGGCAGATTTTCTAAATATAATACCAAATCTAAATAAAATGACACCTAACATTCTCGACTCTGTAAGCTAAGTATCCACAAAGCTTCTGATTATGCCATTATGTTAAAAACATACGTGACAGTTGGTAGAGACCATAAGCGTTCTAAGAAATGTAGATTCCTAATAAGTAAACTATCCGAGCCAAATACGTAAAATAGGGTCTGTGTCCATAGAGCTTTTGCACAAGTTTATCAAACAAATATACTTTTAAGAGTAAATTAATAATTATGTCTGTATTTATGAAAAAAAGTGTCGCTTAACACCGGTCAAGCGCAAGCCTATTTTTGAATAAAGAAAAACCTTTGTTCGAATCTGTCATAGGGGGTTTTTGCCAGTACTCGCCACGCTTGGCAGGCGGGTTGGCGAGCGTAGTAGGTGGCGTTTTACTCAGAATGTGCTGCTGCCCACTTCTGGTGATATTTTCCTTAGCCGGTTCTTACGGCACCCACGGGAAGAAAGGGGGAAGTACTATTATAAGCCGGTACCCCACGGTATACTAAGCCGGTACCCCACGGCATACTAAGCCGGTACCCCACGGCATAACCGGTACCCCACGGCATAAATCCATGGGGGAGGCCTATGTCCAGCAGTGGACTTCTTATGGCTGAGATGATGATGATGATTTGTTCGAATGAAATTGTTCTAAAGTTAAAATAGTCTGAAAATTTGTCTTCGTGTAGATATTATCAATGTACAGACAAACCGGATTAAACCAGTATTTTAGTAACCGTCGTTTGAAACAACATTGACCTACCGAATCATCGCATAAAAAACAAAAAAAAAAAATACTACACTAAGGGGCCATTCATTTATTACGTAAGACGATTTAGGGGCGGAGGGGGGTCAACTATGTCTTATTTTTTCTTACAAGGGGGGGGGGGGGGGGGTCTTCATAGTTCTTACGTAAGATTACAAAAATTAAAATTATACTTTGAAAAAGCGCGGGTAACCGCGCGAGTGCCGAAGTGCGCTCGGATGTGTACAAATAAACAACTCTTAAAAACTGTTACTTTGAAAAATAAACATTACAATAAACCAAACGTTTATATTTTTTTTCCTTTAGATTCTTACGTAATAAATACTACACAGGGGACACATATTCTTATTTTTTCTTATATATTGGGGTCAAAAACTGGCAAAAATAGTCTTACGTACTAAATGAATGGCCCCTAAATAGCAGGCGCTATTTGAAAGTACGGCGATGATCTGAGCAAAATATTTGTATAATGGGTTAAAAACTATTAAATCAAAGGTTATCAATTTTGTACAACCACCTCTGACATTGGTATATCCTTTTATAAGTAAAAAAAAACAAAACAATTTTTGTAGAACAATACACATAAAAAAGTTTCATTCAGAATCTCACTTTAAAATACTTAAAGAGTGTAATAAATGGAATTTACTTCAAAGTACAATAATTGGAATTAATATTTATTTTGTAAACTAGGAATATATAATTAATTATAATCTCAGCTAGTTCTGAGCCTAATCATGTTCCATACAACAACACTAGTCCCCCCCCACACTCACCACTTTTATAAGTTTCATACACACACTTATAAGTATTGCCTTTTATAACAAAAACATCCAATATGGCGCTGCGAGGTCACATAATGCATTATAATTTTATACAAAGATACAAAATGCGAATGAATATGCAAACTCGATGCGTGTGTTCAGATTGAGTTATTGTATCTGGCTGTGTGTGTGTGGCGGGGTTGTGATGTAGAGAAAACGATGCTAGGATGAAAAAGCATAAGAAAGCTTTGGTTGACAAAAAAATTCAAAATAAATAAAATATTGCTAGTCTAAATTTCGTTATTTTTTAGGTGTTCCTATCCTATATTATTGTTGAAAGAATGTTCTATTATCCTAAGTATTTAGTTATTGATAATATTATAGATAATTTCAATATTCATGGCCATACCAAAAATACTACAACTCGGCCACACCGTCGCTTAACATCAGGCGAGTTTTCTGAATTTTATTTGCTTACCGATGTGAAAAGTAGTGGATGTAACTATATTATTTTTATTCCGTCGTAGACCGCAACGTCGCTTAACATCAGGCGAGTCGGAGGTCAAGAGCAAAGCTATTTTTAGATACAGAAATATTTGTAATAAGTGTTTTATGGGAAATAATAATTGAAAAAAAATTCAGAAAATTTGCCAAATTTAGAAGAAAAGAAAATTGAAAATGTTTTTTTTCTACGGGAATTTTCTATGAGGTGATGCGGACTGTAGTGAAAATTTTGTCGCAGCGCGCATCTTAGGCTTGGATCACAAACTTAACTCTATCACATCCTCGAGCTTGCAATGTCGGTAGTGTGCGTGCTGCGCACACGCATCGAAGAAATGCATGTTTTATGACGTCTGCTCATATTCAGCGCGGTGCCACAAAGAAATTATACGCACATTAAATCTGTAGAGGTGTGAGTTGGTTTCTTTTTGGTTTTTGGTTCTTGTGACCCTGGAGAAGCGAGCTTTATAGGTAGGCTTGTATGAATATATTAATAGTGGACGCGGACCATTGTCATGGAAAAATGCAAACTTCCAACAAGACACCTATGCATTCTCGTGATTTAAACATTGAATTTTTATTAAAAAGGACTCCTTATCAGACAAGGCATTGTTTGATGCCTGATTGGGTTGAAAATCTGTCGCAAATACAAAAAAAATATTTAGTGGCTTTATTTGCAAATTATGTAGTTCTCTAATTTTTGTAAATAAAAAATAAAAAGAAAATCTCAAAAATACTTCCTAGACAGAATGGAACATGAGGCCAGTTCTGTTGCATAATCACTAAAGATGAATTTAAATTAGACAGAGCTAAAACCTAATAAGTGCCTACCTTTTTTAAATAATAGGAGTAGTAAAAGACAATTATATGCTGAAGATCTAAGAAATTTTAAAATATCGATTTTTTTAGTGTGGTAACGTCTCCATAGTATCTCTGTCCAATAACAGAAAGGATATGCAGTCGCAGTCAAAGTTAATTAACAAAAGACGTCGGTGATTTGAAGTGCACATGTGAAGCTCAATGGGCACTGTTTGTGCACTACAGTATACAATACGAATCTACTGTGTGTAAGTTTGATTTAGAATATTTAGAGTTAGCATCACAAAACATTAGAAAACAGTCAAAGTCAAAAAAAATATGGTGATTTATTGATTAAATAAATAAATATAAATAAAATAAAATAAATATTTGTGGACATTTCACACAACACCATCTAGCCCAAACTAAGCAAAGCTTGTACTATGGAACTAGATGTCTGATATAATATATATATATACATATATATATTTTGTAAATATATACATATGATATATAGAAACACCCAGACACACACAAATGTTTGCCCTGGGTGGGGATCGAACCCACGACCTTTCAGTTCAGCAGGTAAACGTAAACACACTACCAAATCCGACAAAACCGATTTGTATCAGACTACGCAAGTAGGAGGATTCTGTTTTTCGTGAGTAAGTATGATAGATAGATAGATAGATAGATTTTTATAGACATAACATGATACACACATTCATATACTTATATACTATATCGTCTTGTATAAAACAATACTTAATGTGGCACATGTTGTGTCTCGTCATTGTATAACTTACATTTTGCATCATATTCAAAAATATGTGTTGTATTTAATTACATTTCTTAAAAAAATAAAACAATAAATAATAAATAGTTATTAAACTTGCTGTAGAGGGGCACAGTTTACAAGGATATGAAAAATTGTATATTAATAGGTATGGATAGAACTATAACTTAATCAATGGTAGTCATTCTCTAGATATTCTTTTATGGTGTAAATCGTCTTTATGTTTGTATGTGTGTATACTCGTATATGTAGGTAGGTATGTATGTTTATTTATCGTCCCAATAGTTTTCTTTCCAAATCCATTCTACACTGACTATTTTACTAGTTTTCTGTCATAACAAAATGATGTTTTGACAGTAACAGTCCAAAGAATACGTCACTAGTGTATCTCCATAGAATATGGGTCGTGCATGTCGCAATAGAGGAGTCGCACGACAATGAAGCACAAATCACCGCGCGCCGGATGCGCGTACGTAGCGCTTCGTTACAACAAATGGGAAACGGGCCCCGCGTCCCCGCCGGGGGAACAAACGCGAATTTACTTATCTAGGGTATCTAGATTGCTAGTTTCATCATTTACATCAATCGTTTTTTAACCGACTTCAAAGAAGACGAGGTTATCCATTCGACTGTATTTTTTGTGTTTGTTACCACATAACTTCGTCATTTATCAAACGATTTGAAAAATATATTTTTTTGTTTAAAAGATAAAACTGAACTGAAAGAGACTGGATCTACAGAAATTTCATGAATATCAATTTTGTGATTTAGTATATAACACAAAATTGCGCATTTTGAAGCCGTTTTTTAAACTATGATTATTTATTAGAAAATGTTAAGAATTTTCGAGAAAATAGAAAAAGAATTTTCCTACCTTGCGCGTTTTTCTTACAACAGAATAAAACTGTTTTCTATCCCTAAATATTATCCAATTTCAATAATGTGTAGAAAGCAATAGAGTACGTCATAATTCTTTCGAATCATAGATAGCATAAACGAGCGATAAGACCACCTCGGACAATCGTTATTTAGGTAAGATTGGTCATGGACACTAAAGTGTGAGTTGGCATTAATTCAGAGGTATATAAGTTCATTAATGCTAATTCTATTGTACGCCATAATGTGCTTCATTTATAGGGTAATAAAGGCTTTTGTTGTTTGCAGACGATCTCACTTCCGGTTAGAAATTGTTGTCTGAAACTATCTCAAAAATCAGAACGAAACGTTTTATATCGTGCGTACTTTTAAAATATATCTAGTATCGACCCTTTCTAGCGGGTCTTTGAATATACTTACCTAGAATAAACAAATTCAAATAAAACAAATAAATATCACTAATATTTCACAGTTTGTATTATATGGGAACAAGAAGGCTGTACGTACTTTTAATACATAGAAACACACAGACACAAAACATATGTACATACATGCTCATCGCACGCAAAGTTTGTACTGGGTGGGGACCGAACCCACGACCTACGGTTTAGCAGGCAGAGATACTAACTACCAAGTGAACTGCGAGACTAGTCTCATGCATAATTACGATTTTTTTCAGTTATGGCGGACAAAATATTTTTATTTTCTACAATTCAAACACATTTATTACTTTTATGCGTTTAATAGTTTTAATACATGCTCATAGGTTGTGGGTCCTTTTAGATTTGATCTTTCTCCGAAACATTTTTCAATTTGGTCTTAAGAAATTCCTCTACATCGCGATTTGCCCACTTCTTATCATTTTACATCGCCATTTGCCTATTTTTTATCATTCTACATCGCCATTTGCCTATTTAATATCATTATACATACATCGCTTTTGCCCATTTTTTTCATTCATCTTCTCTAATCATTCCAAAATTGTGTTCAAAGACGATTTTTTAATTTGCGTCTACAATCTAAACAGAGTCTAAACAGTAGTTTTATAACCAATTTCAGGATTAAAATACCAATCAATCAAATTTTAAAACTCAATATCGGCAATAAAACAATTTCGCCATTTCGACTCCACATTTTGGCAATAAACATTTAAAAAAGCACACGAGCGGAGAAGCATAAATTATTCGAATTGACACGGCGATTGTGTGATAGAAATCATCGATTATGGTCGATTATTCGATTTTTGTTTCTCTCATTTTCTCGTTTGTCGATTAGAATGGTGCTATCTCGTTCTAGGAGGTTTTATTAGTGCGTGATGCTCCCGCGGCTATAAAGTGATAATTCACTTGGAATCCGTTAATTGCTATTATTTAACGGAGCTCCTTCGATGTTTTGGTACTTTACGGTGTGATTCTGGATATTTATCGACATTACATCGATTATGACTGTAGTTGGGTTTGGGAGGTTGTTTTTGGGGGTCTGCGGTATGATGAGGAAACGGAAAGCAACAGGAAAGGACATTTGTTCCAGATATTATCGTCAATCGCATAAGGTTCAAGTAGGATTTTTATTTTAATTTAATATAAATTATTTGAAACATACTCGTTTCTTGATTTTCAATATAATCATCATTCATCTCGGAAAATGAAGAAACATGCACGAAAAATATGCACATTTTGCTAATTAATTTATTTTAAAAAAATATAATTTCATTTAAAATACCTACCTAATACAGTTAAGTAATATTAAGACATCAAATACATCATGGAAGTTTCTGTTACTTCGTTAAAATCGTCTATTTAAATATTATACGGAACCAAAACATTAAAAATATCACACTCAAACATTGAAATGTTTTTATTAAAAACATGTAATTATGTTTTTAGTTATGTATGTTCTAATTTGGTAGACGCGATCGGGCCGGATCGATTCGTTAAATTAATCGATTATGTTGTTGTATCGTTAATTAGGTTTTTATTCGAATGACTTTATTCGAATAAGTCGATTTGTAGTTGGTTAAAATGTAATAAAAATCGTGTAAAGCTGGCGAGTAGTAGTTTGGAATTAGTTATAACATTGGATGTAGTGATAGTTTATAGTATTTTTAATGAGATGGTGGGCTTATGAGTACATCAGACAAATCATGTTATTTAAGAGGAACTTTTAGTCATATTATCGCCGGCATATCACGTGATTTGTATAACAGGAGAAAACATTTTTTACCGGTTTTCGAGTATTTCTGAATAGATATCTTCTGTGTGTATTTAAATCGCGAGTAGATAGATGGCAAGCCTTGGTATTAAAATCAACACATTACAGTGACGGAAAATGGCATAATGCTTTTTCATGCCGTAACCATCACTTACTTCTGGGCTCTTGACACAATTGCATGCGCGTGCGCGCACACTATACACTTCCTTACCATCTTATGTGAGTTGTATACTATTAATCTAGACTTCGTTGAACAGTCTATATCGTGTACTAATCTACAGACTTCGTTAAACAGTCTATAATGTACATTAATCTACAGACTTCGTTAATTAATCGTATATTAATCTACAGATTTCGTTGATCAGTCCATATCGTATATTAATCTACAGACTTCGTTAATTAATCGTATATTAATCTACAGATTTCGTTGATCAGTCCATATCGTATATTAATCTACAGACTTCGTTAATTAATCGTATATTAATCTACAGATTTCGTTGATCAGTCCATATCGTATATTAATCTACAGACTTCGTTGATCAGTCTATATCCTAAATTAATCTACAGACTTCGTTGATCAGTCTATATCGTATATTAATCTACAGACTTCGTTGATCACTCCATATCGTATATTAATCTAGAGACTTCGTTAACTAGTCTATATCGTATATTGATCTACAGACTTCGTTGATCAGTCTATATAGTGTACTAATCTAAAGACTTCGTTGATCAGCCTATATCGTACATTAATCTACATAATTAGTTGATCAGTCTATATCGTGTACTAATCTAAAGACTTCGTTGATCAATCTATATCGTATATTAATCTAGAGACTTCGTACATTTAAGAGCAGCATGTTGTAAACACGCGCCTGGCGTCCGTTCCCAAGCAATTGTGTCCTATTGGAGCAGATTGCCGAGGTTTACTACAATTACCAGGGGACCGCAGGAAGGGTACTGATTCACTAGAACGGGACAGAATTCACGACAACCAGCTATTTTTAGCCTCTAGAATTGGTAATGGGCTAATGAATGGGGGGAAACTATTATAACAGGTTAGAGGAAAAGTTTTTCGTGTTTTTTATGTAATAGGGATGTTCAGAGTGAGTTGTATTTTTGACACCAATATTTCTGGGCTGATAATGCTGTGTTCGATACTTTAAACGTTTCTGCAAACTTAAGGATTTAAAATTTTGCAGACAAGGTGAAGTAAAGACTGTTCAGAAATTTCCCACATCCAACGTGACACATCCGTGGGCAAATTGGTAAAGACTCTCAGTTGCTCCCAGGAAGGTAAACAGGTTGTTGCGGATTCAAATCCCGGCAAATATTGAACATTTTTAAATTGACTACAGGTGTAGCAAAAAATTCTTAATCTATGGTCTATTAATTTGTGAATTTTGTGCAACACGTATTAACACCGCGTTAGTGCAGAATCGTCATCATGTTTATTTGCGGCTTGCACAAGACCTATATATGTAATATATGTATGTATATCTCATATTTTTCTCATTTTTCCCAGACTTTTATTTTGTTCGTGAAAACGTACACGTAAACTTACCTCGTGTTACGTGTATCTAAAGCGTAGTTTATATTATGAAAATTACTTTTTTAGAGTCGGATATCTACTTTGTTTTTTGTTTTTTTTATTAGATACCTCCTTGTTTGTAATGCGAATATAAACGAATAAGACTACTAGCTGATTCACTCATTTCAGTTTCATTAGCTAGAAAAACTATTCATTGAAACCTAATGGCACATATTTTTTTTTTAATGTCACCTTTGACCAAACTTTTGTTTGTGGTCACACGTCAATACGTTTGGCCACTAACAAACAATAACTTATTTTTGTTGAAGAAAAAAAAAATTAACACAAAAAATCAGAGGCCGTATGGTCCGTAAAAGTATTATCCGCTTAGGAGTACCTTTAGCCATGGCCAGAGCTGCCAGAGCAAGGGTAAACGGCCAACAAATGATATGCCAAACTAAACAACATTTAAATAAGCTACTAAACGTAAACCGACAGAAATGCTTGTAAAATAGCGTCTCCAGAAAACAGTGCATTCTTTGCACGTGCCTGTCAAAAGTAGCGCCTTACTAATTTATACGGAGATCGGTTATTTCGTATCTTTTACTTAATTATCGATTCCAGATAAATATTGGGCTTGGTGTGCGATGAACTGTAAGTGTTTGAATGGGCTTGTGAGGTTGTTTTATTTTGCCGCTACATCAGTTTATTTGGATACCCATAGCTGGACGTAGATCTCAAAGAATCCACAAAATGTAATAAAATGGAACAGCAAATACGATTTTGATATAGTTTCGATCAGTAGTAACCAAACCAACCAAAAATCCGTACTCAGCGACATCGATTCACATTCTTGTTGCATACTACACAGGAATAAAATTCTTTGCCACGATCTTTGTTTCCTGAGGCCTACAATCTTGGAATTTTCAAGGCTAGAGTGAATAAATATCTTCTAGATCGACGAGCTCCATCCTCGGCCACACCGTCGCTTAACATCAGGCGAGTTGGTGGTCAATCGTAGATCTATCATGCATAAAAAAAAATGTACATCAATTAGTTCCCGTACCATCTACGACCATATCGACACTATGTAAGCAAAATTATTATTGAAGTCCTAACCTATCTATTTTACTATTTATCATAAACTGTCTAGTAATTGTGCAAGTTGACGTAATACCGCTGTGTAGTCTTCATGCCAGAGTTCTAACTACGCTAATAGTTAGAATAATTAGTTTGTTAGTGAGAAATAACTGTTAGATGAAAACATGACATCAATAAACTGGGTTTGTAGGTTTCTGGTTATTCCGTAATAGTCATAATTATGTTGACTGTAATAGGCTAAGTATTTTGTTTATATAATTTTAAGGAGCTCAATGTAGTTTGCTCTCCCCGCTCACGCATTATTTAGTCAATTGAACTTACCGCTCGCCTGCAGTTTCCTTTCTTGCGAGTCTTCGCCGTCCATAGGCGATTGTTTTTGGAAAAAACCCTGAAAATATAAAAAAAAATATTTACTAAACTTTTAAATTAGATTTTTTTGTAACATTTCTTTATAAAAATTAATAAACTAATTACTTACCTAAACTACTACCCAAAAATAACATTCGTATTAGCCCAGACCGTCGAAGTTCTACTGATAATCCAAATGATGAAACCCACTATAAATTGACAGGATTCCCAAAATGCTAAAATATGTTAGAATAGAATGAATAGAGTTCGAAACTAATTTGTTACGCAAATCAATGTTACATCTAAAAACATCAACTTCTAGACAAGTTAAATATTTGAAGCTTGAAATATTAATACCTAGTTTAAACCAATTTGTCGGATCTCCTGTTTTTCTTAATTTTTTACTGGTCATATAATATTTGTATTTATTTTTTTCGCTCATCAAAAATCTTTATGAAATTAATTACTATTGGCAATACCTTTACAATACCTTTATGTTTTTCTTTAGTTAATTTCTCTTAGTTGTAAATTTTATGGTGCGTACGAGGTTATTTATCTATCTGTGTGTTTATCTGTGGCATCATGGCTCCCAAACGAATGGCTCGTTTTTAATCTAGTTTTTTATTTGAGGGTTTAATCGAGAGTGTTCTTAGCCACGTTTCATCAAAATCGGTCCAGCCTTTTTGTCGGTGTTTTTGGGTTTTCTAAATTTATACTTTTTTCTTCATAACACGAACCTGCATCTGCAAGTTGGCTAGATCCTCCAAGTTCTTCCTCATGAGCATGGTCTGTTGGTCGAACTCCGAGACGCTGTTCCCCGCACTCGAGGTTGTCGATTGTTCCTGCACGATAAGAATCGCAGTTTTAATTGGAATGGAATACAATAATAGATACGTGTTTGTAAATGTTGTGACTGCTAGCATGCGCCGGAGGCTGTGTAAGGCACGCCTCACACAGAAACTACGTGTTGCGAACGACGCGCGACTTATGAAGCGGTGTCGACGTTGTTAGGTGGCGATTGTTAAAATTCTGTTAAACTCGGATAAATCGATATTTTCACTAACCATCACTTGAAATAGTAAGTGTAATCAACGGACAGTTAACATATCGATGTATAGTACAAGTCTTAACAGAATAGTGACAACTTAAACTTAAATTATTTTATATAATATTATGCGATATAGTAAATAGAAAACACTTTTTTTATATGTTAGTTATACCATATATGTATAATATTCACAAAATATAAGATCAGCGTTGTGTTTTTTTTTATAAAGCCACAAGGTGGATGTCCTCATACAAGTAGCAGGAAGACGCTGGATGCAAGCTGTTTCCATCAAGTCTTATTGGAAATCCATGGGAAGCCTATGTTCAGCAGTGGAATTCTTGTGTTTGAGATGATAATGTGATAATGATAAATTGACTAATAAATTACGACGATGAGAAGTAGTCGGTTTCTGCTCGGTTTCTAAGCTGTTGCTTAACATGTGGAGTTGTAACGGTCAAGTACAAGCGTACAAAAGAAAATGTATGTTAAAAATATATTGTAACTGAAAATCATAGCCAGTACATATTGTAATACTATAAAGACATAGTTCAATTATGTTATGACTTAGCTTATGTTATGACTTATATTTTGACATAGTCGAATGTAGCCCCGATGTGCTCCCAGCCTAACAAGTATGGTAGTCAGACGTAACACGCGTGGTTACTTCAAAAATGTTCGTGAGTAGAAACTTGAAGTTCGTGATTACTGATTGTGTCTTGATTGATGATTTTTTTTAACTAGAAACAGATCTTAGATTTGTACGACTGGTTTCACTTTATTGAAAGTCTTATAATTGATTGTGTCACCAGTCAAAATTTAAATATGCGTTCAAATTAGAGTAGGTAAGTACTTATTTTTGAATGGTGGCCAGGATTTAGAAATTTAACCGATTTGAAAAAAGAAGAGTTTCTATATTCTATTTCAATACCGATATGATCAAGATTTTTTTATTTAAAAGAGGATTTGATCGAGATATGAACTATGTTCTATCAAAATCGCTTCAACCGGTTTTTTTTGTTAGAGTTTTTCAGTTTTATAAATAAACTTACTTGTTATACAGGGAGTTATAAATTAAGGGCTCCAAACACGTATTATAAAAATAAAATGTTTCTGAAAACCAATTCAGTTCAATTCATATTTATTTCAGACAGGTTTTTTTTTAACACGAATAAGTCCGCGTTTGACCACCAGCTCGCCTGTTGGAAAGCGAAGATGTGGTCAAAGATGAAGCAGGCAGACTTAGAAGATACCTATTCACTCTGACCTTGAAAAGACCAATGTTCTCAGGAAAAAAATGAATTTAAAATGTAATTAAATATTTCAAATTAACTTTAAGAATATCATGTAAAATCCACATGAAGCAGCTAGTATATATATTTAATTTATTTAGTCGTTATGTTGATCGCGGATGACACGGTTCTTTAGACCGCCATCTATGTCATTGTCAACGCGTCTTATCCACCCACTGTTTTAGTAGTCTTAACTCAAGCTTCTCTTTAGTCAAATTAATTTGATTAACGATCTGTCACCGAATAAAGTAAAATAATCATCAATCTGACAAATTTCGTAATTTAAAAATGTAGTTTTTGAGAAATACCGCAATGTTTATTTGGGACGAAAACAAAGATAGAAACTAATAAGTAATAGTCATTATAGTCATGAGACGAATTCTGCGAAAATGTATTTGCTTTTTAAAATCTTTTGTTTTGGATATTATAAAGCATTGAATTTTGTGTCTAGAATTGTTTTAGATTTGGAACAAAAAACAAGTAACTGTTCGTCTTAAGTTACACGATTTGTTTTTGAGCGTTATTTTTTTATTTAGGCTCTGCGTTGTTTGTTTATTCAGCCACCAAAAAAAGTTTTTTATAGATAACTAGCGGACCCGGCGAACTTCGTTTCGTCTAGAAGTCGAATGTCAAATCATCGTCAATAGTCACAAAACCGACCAAGAGAGAGTCGGAGAGTTCTGAACAAAATTTCGTCAATCAAGTACATATAATTGTCAAGAGTGCTGCTACCTAGAGACATCGTTTTATTTTTCCTGTAAAGTTTACGTAAACGTCTATCATGTCAAATTATTTTAGATAGTTGACCCGGTGATATTGTGTAGTCACCAAAAGTTACCAAAAATCGATATGAAGTGAAGTGAACTTACCGTGATTAACAAACACTTATTAGCAAACAAAAAACTACTTAGTCTTTAAAACAAAACGAACTTTATCAAAAACATATAAAATTATTATTAACGCGGTTATGTGTTGTCACAGATTACCACAGATTCTTTTGTTTTAAATTGAATGACGTTGACATTCGTTACGCGCGTTTTTTAAAATATACAAAATTAAATGTATATTTTTCAATCTTTCTGAGAGATTTTCTTAATATTTGTTTCCGTAAGAACCTTGTACAGAGTATTAGAAAACTACAAAAAAAAAATAAGCCAAATCGGTCAAGCCGTTTTCATGTTATGTCGTGACAACGGAAAACGGGTTTCATTTTTATATATATAGATTGCTTGACAATTTTGAGAGGTGGATGGTAATAATGCCAGTGAAAAGACGAAAGTAGGTTCTAACCATCTGAATTTATATTTTCATTGATAAAAGTTATTGCCCGATATTTATTGTTTAAATTTATTGGTAGTTTGAAGATATAACATAACTGCGTATATTGAAAATTTTTGCTTTCAAAACTGTCCTATATATAAAACAAAATTCAATACGAACAATAGACAAAATTCCAAAAACCGCAACGTATTTTTGAAGTCGGTTAAAATACAGATGAAAGTTAAATTAGTTGTTTTTTACCTGTCCGTCAGTGTCTCTGGACACGCTTAGGTCCAGGGTCTGTTCTCCATCATCAGAGCCGCTTCCGTCTTCCTCCTGACCTTGAGATCTGTTGAAAAGCCTCATGGACTGCTGGTTGATTATTTGTAAAGCTCTTTGCCTATGAAAAATAAATTATTAACTATTAAAATGTATTCCAAATAGTTTGCAAATAAATCCTAAATTTGAATATATTTTTTTTTGAATTCGTTCATTTTTTTAAAAATCTTTAAAAAAACAATAAATCTCGGTATTAAAGCGAACCACAACTGCACCATTCTAAAATTTTACTATTTTCAACCATAATTAGTAAAAAAATATTTCCTTACATTTAGATCTATTTATGAAACTTAATTTATCCATTAAAAAATGAAATAAAAAGTTAATAACTGTATACCTTTGAGCTTCAATGTCATTTTCAGGCGTCTTTGGTGGTGTGATATTCGTGGATCCCTCATCTTCGGTCGCTGATGATGACCTCCGAAGGCTCCTGTCTGTCCCATCTTCCATCCCTGAGTCATGTCTTCTCTTCAGGCTTAGAGGCAACTGCGTATATGGTTTACCTACAGTAAATAACATGTTGATGTCAGTTTGTGTTTCCTTTAAATTTACAATTATTACTTAAACCTAAAGGTTAATTAAATTAATCATCATCATCATCAACCCACTTTACTTAGATTAAATTCACTAAATGTAAACTAAAATAATTGAGAGTGTACTGAGATCAAAAATATTTACATATATTTTTAACCGATTTCCAAATGAAGGGGGTTCTCAATTCGTCTGTATGTTTTTTTGTATGTTTGCTCAGCAATTTCTCCGCCCATTATGAATTGTTTTTAATGATTCTTTTTTTGTTTTGTAGGTAATATTTCATAGGTGGTCTCATAATTTTTACCAAAATCGGTTAGGTACTTTGATTTTTATGACAAAATAACTGAAAAAAATGTAGTCCAAGTAAACGAATTACGTATTTGAAGGTTTTTCACTTTCAGTTTTTTTGTGGTGGAATGGACTCGAACCGTGGTCAACATTGGTGTTATTTCCGAAAAATAAACTTTTTTTTTGTTTAAATTGTCACATTACTCTTTATGACATTATTATTTATATAATCACATTTATTTAATCAATAATGCGTCTTGTTGGTTGCATATCCCGAGAAGTTGCTAGAATTAGTCAATATTGATTTCTAGGTTAATATAAATAACTCGATGTATTATTAGTAATCATAATAACGTGATAATATATAGAATGATCTTAGATTGTCGCAGAAATTGTAACCAGCTAGCTGCGCCCAACGGTGTTACCCGCTGTTTTACATAAACAATGAAGATTTTTCGGGATAAAAGTAGTCTATACCACATTTCATTCAAATCGGTTTAGCCGTCTGAGTGTGAAGAAGTAACAAACATACAAACACACTCACAAACTTTCGTTCTTATAATATTAAGGCGATACTATTAATACCCCTACATTTGACTACAATGAAAAAAAAAGTTTAAAATTTGAATTTCCCGCCGCATGCGTGGTACCACCCTAATCTAAATCCTAAATATTTGTTGTTGTGATATTTAAAATGTTAAACATCAAAATCCCGCGCCACAACCTCTAGTCACAGTGATATTACACACATAAATCACCTTCAGATAAGACCGCCATAAAATTAGCTTATTTGTCCAAACACTATTAAAGTAAGTTATTGCTATTTGATATGCTTATAAAATTATCACCCAACTTTATATCTTTGAATTTATTAATATGTAATGAACTAACCTTGCAGTGCTTCTAAAGCTCTAATCTGGCCAGTTATAGCGTCTGCCACCTCATTCGATGACAAACCATAAATACCAAGAAGCTCCTTCATAGTATTCATGGCGTAGTCTCTTAATATTCTATTTGTTGCATTCGACGCATCTCCGTTTTGTGTAGAAGCATTTACGTCCATTTGTTCCTGGTTTTCTCCAAGCCTTTCGTTAGCGTTGATATCCTGACCTTTATCTTCGTCGGATTCAGAATCCCTTCTTCTTGGTGGAGAATTTGTTTTGATTAGTTGCGATATGGCGAAAGGATTTTTGGCACAAAAAGTTTTATTTTGTAAACTAAAGTTCAAGACTGGGCGGTCTCTTTCCCCATCCTGTAAGCTGTGGATGTAAGAACGCTGGAAGGAGTCCGCTTTTTTGTCATCAGGTAACCTATTTTGGTAATTTGAGTCTATGTTTTCATTTGAATCAGTGCTTAATCTTCTACTTAGGTCAACAGCTCCCCCTTTGAGTAGACTGAAGTTTTTGACTCCGATTTTTGCGTAGTTTTCATCTTTGTCGTAGTCGACTTGATCAGGAGTAGTCCTATCGTTTCCATTGAGAGGGCTTCCGGATTCTTCACAATTTTCACCGTTTGATTCATCAGAAAAAGCAGTTGCGTTGGGAGCACATCTGGGTTTGAAGTTCTTTCTTTTGTTCCTTTTAGGCATGTTGTAGTAAGGTGATAGGTCAGCATGTTCTTCTTGGTGGTCAGGCTCAGGCCAGGGTCCTCCATGGTGGAGATATAGGGGCTCCTCTGTTGCCGGCTGTAGTCTCTCATGCAGGAAGTCCTGGTGTGCCATCGCAGTAGTCATCGCAGTATCGGAGCTCCTCCGAAGGCCACCGGCTTCGGGACTCCGAAAGGCGCCTCAAACGAGTCCGTCCTAAAACAAACGTTTAGTTCAATCGCAAAATATAAACAATCGAAATTTAAACACAGTTTAGTTAGTGTCCAATCATAACAGTGATTCATATTCGATTTAAAATTGAAACAATGTGTTGAGAAGAAACAATAGTCTTTTGTTGACAGTAAGATTAGCTGAATACTGTGGAATGTTTTGAATTTAAATTTTCTCTTCATTGTTTGGGAATAATACAAGTATTTGTATAAATGGGTACCGAAAAAATACATGGTGAGCGTGTAGAGATAAATATAACAGCATCCGCTGTTTTTTTAGTATATAACTTAATGAAAAAGGCATTTGCCCGCTTAAAAAAATATTTTTGTAAAATGTTTGTCCTCATGAAATGTACTGTTTGTAGAACTGATAGGTGGACAAATATACGCTGTACTGGAATATGCTGGCGATAAGTCCACATTCCTCTTTGTAAATCAATAGTTTTTTAAAAAAGTGTTAATATTACAATTACATTAAAATACAAGACAGACGGAAGTATAATAAGTATAAGTTAAGAAAACTCCAAACCCCCGAAAAAAAACGGCTGAACCGATTGTTGTAAAACATAGTTAAGAACACTCGACAAAATACGTTTTCAATAAAAAAAAAACTAGATCAAAATCGTCCAACCGTTTCCACACAGATATACAGATACAAACGTCAAACTTATAACACCCCTCGTTTTAGGTCGGGGGTTAAAAACACAAAACAAAAAAATAATAGAAAACAAAAATATAAAAAATTATTATGTTAAAAAGTATTTAAACATGTTGTTCAATAAACTAAAGAGCTTATGAAGCTTCATAAAAAATATATATCTTAGCTAAAATTAGTAACTATTTAGATTTTTATAAATCTTGTCTCACCTGAGATAATTCTTCATGGATCTATCATTTCTTATTTGACTTAATAAATATTTTAATCAGTCTTCATAATCAGCCAATGGTTATGCATCATCTGTAACAAAAAAAAGTGGAATGTAACTAAATATACCTCACGATTTAACCGACAAACAGGTTTACCAAAATTGAGTAAAATTACATATTACGAAAATATAATATACGTTGGGTAATATAGTCTAGTCTCATTAATTCTATATTATTACAACAAAATTACTTTTATAATGAAATTGAAGTCGAATCTCGCGACACGGAACGTAAAAAAATCGAATAAACTCCAAATTTTTGCGTAAAACTAATTTATTCAAAAAAACCGTTCCGTTTCTATTCGGAGTGACGTAATGCTCCGTAATTTAAAAATAATGATACGAAAAAATTCTCAAGTAACACGCATCGATCAACCGTCTCGGTATAAAATTAATTATATCCAACATATTAGATCTATTTTCGAGAAAACGAGATTGCTCCGAGCGAGGCGAGAAAAAAACAAGTATTCATGTTGAAATCGGTAACGTGGTTTGGGTGTACAATTACTTATTAAAAACTAATACTACGATACGGCCTTCGCCGCTCGCGGGTCACAAATAACTATCTCTAACAAGTTAACGTGAATTGGAACGTCTCAAAATTGCTGCGTTTACTCTACTTTTGAAATTCGAACGTCAATACAAATTGAATTTTTAATTTTTGTATATTACGTTCGTGCGACCGAACAGAGTATAAATAAATATTATCGTCATGAAAAAGTATTTATATTTTTTTTTATTTTTGCCAGAAATTTGTTCTTTAACGTTAATATAAAAAGTTCGTCCATCTGTCAGTGCGTCAGGTTTTGCTCAGGGGCTAAAATAACGGTCTCATTGCGTTGAAGTTTTGAAATTAGCAGTCTTTGTTGGCAGTTTTAGAATAAGTTATAGATAAATTCTGTGAGATTTTTATTTTCAATTTATTCTTGACCATAGATATAGGGGTTTCCAGTCAAATTTTGAGTGAAGTCTCTTGGATAGTCTCTTAGATATTGGCCACCAAAATTATCAATAGGAATAGGAATTGAGAATATGAGCTGTTAACTTTCCGATTATTTTCAACAAGTAGTTACTGATTGTTGCAAAAGTTTTCGCTCGCGAGGACTACTGTTCGTAGAATTACGAATTGTATAAATACAGTGTGACAAATATGTTTTAGTTTCCATCCGGTTTTGTCTCCGGTTTTTATATTAAAAGTGAATGATCTAATAACACCACATGTTCCTGTTAAACTTCTGGTAAAAAAACTGTTTCGTCAATGTCTGCTTATATCATTAAGTATAGGTTGGTTTTTAAATCTTATTAATATAATATGATATCGTGCTCGTCAGTTTGTTTGTCAGTAATCATTTATTTCATATGTATCAACTGATTTTTGTGTATAGAGCTTTGGAAAGATATAAATAAAATAAATATTTGTGGACATTTCACACAACACCATCTAGCCCAAACTAAGCAAAGCTTGTACTATGGAACTAGATGGCCGATAGAATACATATATACTTTTTTTTACATAAACGTAATATCGACTCCCAAAAAGGAGGAGGTTCTTAATTTGACTGTATGTTTTTTTTTATGTATGTTACGCAATTACTCCACCAATTATGAATTAATATTGTTAATTCTTTTTTGTTTAGTAGGTAATACTTCAAAGGTGGTCTCATATATTATTTTTTTCAAAATCGGTTTAGTACTTTGGTATTTAAAACGAAATATGATATCTAAATAAACAAAATTTCGTATTTTGAAGTCGCTTTTTTCAGTTTTTAAACTATAATTATTGGATGTAAACTTTTGGAACTACGGAATATTTTTACAAAAATATTTTTGGAAGTAGAATTTGTACATATTTATTTTGTCTAGAAGTAAATATTAAACATTGTATCATCATCATCTCAGCCATAAGAAGTCCACTGCTGGACATAGCCCTCCCCAATGGATAATTAAAAAAAAAAAATATATATATATATATATATATATATATATATATATCTAAAATAAATATTGTATGATTGCGAGTAAAACCGCTGTGATTATTTAGTTTCATACTAGGTGTTCGGATGAATGACAAATCTTATTTAAAAGTCACTGTAGGTATCCTTAGTAACTAGGAATAAATTTTACTCTAGAAAGGATTTAGAAATCACCAAAAAACTGATATGACAACACATGGCATTTTGTAGAAAATATATAACAAACAAAAATATTACTGTTATTTGTATCTACGACTTTTCTATAAGAAGCAGCTTTTTCACGTAGTAAAAGTTGTGCAAGTTTATAAGGGTTTCTTTTTATATTAGCTGGTCTGACAGATTTCGATTCGATAATGTGAATTGAGATTGAGGTACAAAATGAAAAACCAAGAATATAGCGAGAGAGTTTGTCAAGTGAGGTTGCTTGAACCACCACCATTAGGATCATGCCGAAAGATTACGGATTTAAAAAAGGTTTTATTTATGTTAAAGAGTTGTCGAATGTAGAGTCAGCCGGCCTCTAAAAATACTCTAGTAGCATATAAAGTTGAGAACAAATCCTAATGACTTTTGTCTTTTATCCGAACATCTTGTATAAACACATAAAATGTTCAAGCAGATGTACAGTTGTTTTGGTATTATGATGTAAATTTGCAGAGCTTGTTCCATTAATTAAGATGATTATAGTCTTAGACTAATCATATTCATTCTGAAATACAAGACTCAAATCTTTGAATATACCTTTTAGTTTTTAAGAGAGTCGTTTGTGCATGCTTGTCCATATTGAGGGATACATGTTCTATTTTAGAAAACTATTGGTTGAAAAGTTAGACAAGGATAAGTTGTCCAACTTCGATAATGTTGATAATTCTAGTGTCTTTAAATCTTGAGTAAATGTTGTTTACACTTTTTGACGTGACAACGTCTAATAAACCGATAAATGCCGGCTGCATGCACGAAAAAGGATGACTCATTGTCCCGTTACGTTACGTTCATTGTCCGTTACACTCCTTGTCCCGTTACAACAGCGCGCGGTGGCTGAGGAAGCGGGCGGGTGTGCGCCGCGCCCGACTGTCGCTTCATCTCACTCTAGCTCATTATGTCAACATTCCTCGGAGCTGGCGCGCGGACGATATGTTGTTATGACGTTGTCACGTTAAACTATCGTCTGTAAACCGACTTTACAGAGAACCAATTTTTTTTTGCTGCTACATGGCAATATCGTTTAACCTCAAAAGGGGTTAGCGGATAAGCGTTAGTCTAATATTAGCTAGGCGTATTTTCTAGCTATTTATAGTTTAAATCATTCAGAATGATTATAGTTTAAAAATGAAACAACCGACTCCACACAAAATACGCAATTTTGTTTACTTGGACGACATAGTTTTTCCAGTTATTTTGTTTTAAAAACTAAAGTACTGAACCGATTTTAACAAAATTTATACGGGACTACCACTGAATTATTAAGGTGATTCTATTTTTATTTCGTACCCACCAAATACAAAAAGAAACACCAAAATAAAATAACAATTGCCGCGCGTAACAAAGATATAAAAAACATTGTTGAAGGAGTGAGTTGAATTGAGAACCTCCTCCTTTTTCGAAGTAGGTTAAAAATATCGTAGTACATGGATAGTGTTTAAGAGTAGTAAAAAAATAAATATAAAATAAAACAGTTATCTACCTCCTGTGAAATGCAAAGATACGCGATGTGCCACTGAATATTGAGCGCTAAGTGATCCTCTTAATTCCTTAATGTGAAAGGATACCTAGCTATATGCTGAACGTGTGTAATTTCATATACTAAAAAAACTCATTTAGTTATATGACTAACTATTTTCAAACTAATTAAACTGTGTAGTTTAAATTTTAATTACTTTTATACTAGCAATTTTTTTCTATTTTTAGTGTGTTCGAATTTCAAATTCATATTTAAGATTTTTAGTGCCGTATAGTCCTATCAGTATCGAATACCACCCAGAACTTTGGATTTCAATAGCAACACATTTTTAAATGACAATGCACTACGCTCGTCACTCTTAGATATTAAATGTCATTATTCTCGGTATGCTGTAAAAACCGTTCGCACATCATTCAAAATCATATTCAGATTTGTTAGAGAGTTGGAACTCTGCGCCATAAGAGCTAACACTAGATATTTGGCGGGAAATTTAAATTTTAAACAGACTTTTATCCTTCTAGCTAGATCACCTGATCTAGATTACTTACAATAATTACCTAATTATTGTATGTAATCATAATATTTGCGACACTAAGATTTTTCTATATGTTATCATCATCATCATCATCTTTTTCAGCATGTTGTCGCCCACTTCTGAGTGTAGACCTTTTTGATGGTTCAGCCAAGTATCAGCTGGAAGCTTTAGAGTCACTGGACCGACGAGATATGAGGTTAATCGGTGACGATAAACTAGTTGCCAAGAAGCTACTTAGTCTTGAGCACCGCTGTAAAGTAGCATGTCTGCATAATTTCTTGCCGCTTGCGTGGAATACCACCTTAAACCTGTGATGACAACATCACTTAAATCAGGTACGCTATTATTGTACACTTAGCTTTGATAAAAATAACATCCCGTCTTTTAAATTTAATATATATTCTCGATTATAAAAAAAGTGTTATCAGATATATGTCGCTTTCACTCTACACTAGGCATGCGACAGTTGTCACCCGTCCATGCATGTCGATATTAGTGGTGTGACATCCAACGTGACAACTAGTGATGGGAATTATCGATGTTACAATCGGAATTATCGTTTGTTTGGATATTTGGCCTGGTTTGGTTAGTTTGATTGTGAAAGAGTTTGATATAATTTTGGAGCTTAGAATTATTTCTTGTTTTGAATTGATTTTGATGTTGTTAATGTTCTAAAATTAAAACGTGGTCTAAGATAAAAGCGCGCTTGTCCATAATATGTCTTTAGGCTGTAGGAAACATACATACATATATAAGTATACATACATACATATAACCGAGAAATATTACCTTGCTTGCTGCGCAGTCGAGTAACAAGGAGCTTTACAAGTACCTACAAAATATGTCACCAAAATTACAAAACGATGACTAAATAATTACACAAACCCCATTAATAATTTATTTATCAATGATAACACATTAAGGGTACGATTATACTCAACACGTCTCACTAATTCCTTAAGGGAGTTAAGAACCTCCATAAACGCAAGCCTCACCAAATCCGGTCCAGCCTTGGCCGGAACAATATCCAATAATAATAAAAGCGTGACAATTGCACGTAAGGACTGTCAATGGAAATCCAAGATGGCGTCAGTATAACATATGTAAGGGAATATTATGTTTGTTTGTGTATTTGCGTATTAGAAGTGACGTATGCAAAATATTTTTTTAAGCTTGTATTTTTATGGTGGCTAGACATTTCAACACAGCTTACCTGACATTGATTAATAAATTATAATAATTTAATTAAATTACAATAAATTTGTACATTGCGACCTATTAGTTTACATTTGACAAGCGAATGAATAAGCTTAGAATACTCAAAAACCACCGACAAAAAAAAAACGTTTGAACCGATTTTGATTAAACATAGCTAATAACACTCTCGATTAAATCTTCTTTCAAACAAAAAAAAAAACTAGATCAAAATCGTTCCATCTGTTTGAATTTAGTATCAAATGTTTTAGCAAATATCAGAAACGGCCAGTAAATGGCGCTGCGACAAACTTCCGCCTTTTTGGTGGAAAACCCCTTTGAATATTATTATACTTTTATATATAATGTAATATTCGACTTGTGATTTGTAACTATTGTAATTAATAAATTAATTTGATTATAATTAACCTCTGCATAAGCTTGACAAAAATTCTAGTTTATGCAGAGGCGTTCGCTTTGCTCATTTGGTCAAAAAATTACCACGATAATGTATAAATAATGCTGATACCAATGTGTACAGAACACCATTTATTTGTCATACAAAAATAAAATAAAGCCATGTCACAAGTCTCGCAAGTAACATTCAAACACATTAAATACATGATTTCTAAGGCCTTGAATTTAAGAATGTAATAACAAAACGCTATTGTGTCAGTCGTAAACCAAAACTTAAAATCATTGTCTAATAATTAAAACTATGATTGAACTTATTTTCGTGCCAAAGGTCGTGGCTACGCGCAATTAGGAAGAAAAAAAAAAACTAGAGTTGTGAAACCTTCTTAGTGAGGCAACCGATTTGACTTTAAAAAGTTAACACTACTTTATTGTCTATGATCTGATTTAGTTTTTAATTATTGCGTAAATACTGCTTTTAGATTTAGTTTCGTTTCAAGTCTCGGTTAAGCTTTAGACGTAAGTTGAATTATGTAATTAGTTATTGTTTAATCCTTAGAATGCGATTAGAGGTGAATTTGGGTCGGCTTTTGGCTTATTACAGTCATTTAGATTCTAACAGATAGAGAAACATACTTTTAATAGACTAAAAAACTGATTTTTCAATATCATTTTTATACCGATATGATTACTTTGCCGTTTTCGAATTTTATGTTTTTGCTTTTGTTAAATAGCCTCCTTGTCAGTTTTATCAGTTCTATTCCATTTATTTTTTATTTTTAGATTTTAATCAAGAACTTAACAAATTTTGGAAAAATTCTTAAATCTTGACATCATAAACGTATTAATAAAAATATTACGACAAAACAACGATAACTTTAACAACAGCCTACACACTTGTTTTGAATTAAAATACATAATTATTACTATGTGAAGTAAAAAAATTGCCTCAAGCCATGTAATAAATTAAAAAAACAAAACTTGCCGATTTCGGAATCACTTATGTTTGGGAAACAGATAAGAAATAATAGAGTTGCGCCCACGCGCGAGCGTCGAACTAATTTAATTACGATATCGATTTATTATATCGAGTGAGTAGCTCGCGGCTTCGATTATAACGGGCATTGGTCAGCTCCCTTTTGACACATTTTGGCGGGTTATAATTTAAAATAGGAATAATTTTTATGTCAGTGAATTTATAATTGTTCTTATACCTATAAATGGCTTTATCCTGAGTTATCGATTGACATTCAAAGAGTGCCTTCCTTGTGAAGCGAAGGTATACCTACTAAAGAAGGATTTCTTTTTGTAAGTAAAAACGTAAGAGGCAAATGATGAACTATACCAGAAATGCACAAATAATTGTCTAGGTTTTTGTTCATTTGCTAAATTTGTTGATTGCAAGGGACATCTAATGGCGGATGACAATATTCAGACAAATCTTGATTAAACCTTCAATTCATGATTGCAATTTCATGCAAGCATTGGATAGAATAGGGAAAACTTGAGGCGATAAAATATTGAATACCTGCATAAATCAGTGTTGACTGTTAAAAAGTAATATGTAAATTAGGGCTAAAAGTACTTCAAAACTAGAAATATGTGGAATTACTCTAAATCCTACAGAATTAAAATGAATCGTATCTGATTGATTTATTTGAATCATTGGCCGTAAGGGACAAAGACGATTTGATACAGATAGGAAGACGTTGTTTGCAAGCCATGTTCAAACCGATATTTTTAGAAATCTTTGGGATTCCTAAGTCTAGCAGGAGACTTCATCTGGCTGAGATGATGATAATGAAATGGAAAACTGTAAGTATCCCTGATTTCGACAATTCAAATATACTAATGATAACTTAGTTTTTTGTTTTATGTAGTCTAATGACGAAAAAATGTTTTAGTTATTGGAAAACCTTACCAACTTGCCGTAACTTATATTTAAAAAGAACATTAAATTCTGTTTAACAACTCTTCTATTCTCGATAGTGACATTAATTACGATTAAATATCTTGAGAACATCATTTATACGATATAAAAATCACCGATCGATAATAATCGAATCGATAAACAGTCATCAAAAACCAAAACAAAATCAAACACTAATTGTTCGAAATTCAAATCATGAGAATTCGAAAATCGAATAGTCACGGAAGCCGGTTAATAACTCAAAGGCGCGTATTCCACAAGTGATCATTATAGGCCGTAAACTCACCAATAAAAACTATTAACGTCAGATTTGAATATTCGAATATCGGACGCCGCTTCCAAAATGTGAATGAATTTTTAGAAGCTATCTTTTATAGAGTCGGCTTTTTGAGAATAATGTTTTTATAACTACAATTTAGGGTTATATTATTTAAGTGTCTTTATTATAATTTGGTAAAAAAATAATTAAATTTTACGTCACTGCACGAAAAGGAAGGCACTGGTTTTATGTAATATTCATACGAATATTACTTTTAAAAAAAAGAACATAAAACACGCAAATACAATCACATACACATAAATACTTAAATTGGATAGGAAAATATGTATGCTTGTACATTTTCTATATTACTCCATGTAGCCAATACAAATTCACGGATTTTGATGTGTGGTGTCGTTGGGTTCCCCTTTATCGTAGGCCATATAAACTTTTTTTTTATATAAAAAATATATACATCACATCTCATCATCGGTATACATCTCGTATACTTACTTTTTTTCGCCTTATTTTTTTTTTATAGACTGTTATAAGATGAACTAGCTGATCGTACCAATACTGGTCAAAGAGAGCTAAACATATTTTGGTTCTTATATTGGAGGCGTCATTAGATTTTTCTTTATTTCCTTAGTGTCCTAGAATAACTTCCAATCAGGTATTTTGTTTTTGTTTCAAAAATATTACTTTTTATTTATAATGCACGTTGTTGCTACGAATTTCCGTAGCATGTCTACGAGATTCGTAGCTCTGTGTCCGGAAGCGAGCTTTCTTCTACAGTACTAGTTTTTTGCAGTCTAGAGCTTAGTCCGTTATTTCGAAGGACTTTATGCGTGCGTTCCGCGTTCCATTCGCATTCATAATTTGAATTTGAATTAATTAATGCGTTTTGTTAACAGAAGGTTATTAGCTAAGGTTGAAATAAAAAGAGTTTTTTTTTTTGTTATCAATATCAAAGGTAGAATCAATTGCAGAAATTTGAAAATACATGCAATTTATAGTAACGATTTTTTCTTTTAGACTATTTATTTCTGAGAACAATAGAAGTTAAATATAAGCTCATTAGATGGCGCTGCAGTGGATCGATGACGACAGCACACAAACAAACACGAAAAGCAAATTATTTCACTTATCGGTTTCATACGACATCTTAATAATAAAGACACTCACTTTGCTCGGTCAGTAACATCCAATATGTTTTTATACTGATTGGTAAATACAAGAGAAAAAAAAATAAGCGGTGTACCAAATTATAATTTCTTTACAATTTATATAATTTCCAATCCAACGTAATTATACACTGCGCTCTTTTTTTTAGAACACTACTTGGCGAATAGTGCATAATTATTATTTTATGAATAAATAACATTGCCATATTTTTCACATGAACGAGTGCATTAAACATTCTGGTGACAAATACAAAACACTTAATTTATGAAGGTTTATTTTACCATTTGATAATATATATGGCCAGTTTCCATTCCAGTCTAGGTGTGCTGAGCGTTCTCCATCACACAAGTAATTAGCATTAGGCAAGCTATGTTATAATATCTAGTCTATGGATCATAAAAAGCTATTAATCATGTTAAAAACATTACAGTAATGTGATATAAGGAAAAGCATCCGCCTCTGTATGGTCGAATAACCGCGCCAGAATCAGTCTTACATCACAACTGGCAGCTTTGGAAAAAAAAGTCAACGTTCTAAACATACTGGCAGCTTTATCTAAAAAAATAAAAAGTCAACGTTCTAAATTCAAAAACGGCGTTCGAATTATGATTTAAAACGTGTTCCGGAGAAACTCGACGTTCCTAAAAACGAATATCTAGCGGCGTCGCTCGTCCGTCATTATACATGCGGTAATGAGTGTTGCTTGCGAGTAGATCGGACGTTTAGCTTGACTAGCCGTCTAGCGTGGCAAGCATGATTAATATAAAAACTGATTTGAATCATTTAACACTATCGTTAGAAATAATTAATATTATTGTTATTTAATCTTCTAAGTATTAGATGGCACTACAAATACATAATAGGAGACTACTAACGCGCCTGGTGGTGAACAAAATTATGTAAATGTAATAAAGTATATAAAGCTAAATAAAAAAGGCTTACTACAGAAAAACAAAGATTTTTAAAAAGAGATTTTTGTTTACTGTTTGTTATTCCTTTTTAAACTTGTGCTGTAAGTTAAAACTTGTTTAAATGTGTGTCCTTGAATTGTAATGTTTGGTGTACAATAAAGATATATTTATTATTATTATTAACAAAGCGTAACATATGGTATTCTATGGTACAGTAAAGACAAACAATTATAACGACACGTCGCACATAAAAATGGTAGAACCGCTTGGGATACAGGCAATAATACAGAAAAATGCATCAAAAACTTACATTATGTAAAATCGAAAAACATTACCCTCCTTCTTGTATCAGACTATTAATACAAGTATACATCTAATTCTATGCATATTATTATTTTATTTATTGTCACAAATATAAAAGAAACAATTTTGTCTAATTAAACAGTTCAATAATAGATTGCTATAATAGTTCTAAATTATTATATTATAAAATGATTTGAATCTACGTAAGTGACAAGACATGCTAGCTACTCATATATCAGATGGTGAGCAATGCGCTAATTTGTACTAAAGTTCCAAACCAAAACGTTCTGTTCACTCATTTCTGAGAAACACACAGTGGTTGTTCATAGCTGCCAAAGTTTAATGTCCGCTTCACTCGTGTGCTCTCCGAAGATAGTGTACTTTATAATAATATAATGTTTCAAATATTTCAAGGCTAACCGTTCTCAGCTGTCAATCATAATAAGCTTCCCATCTCTCTCTAACGCACCAACATCACATCTCCCCATCTCCCTCCCACGCTCGATCGACCGCCGCGAGTTCTTTATTTGAAAATTTGATTTTAAATGTGGAATGAATAAGCATTATCTTAAGGAATACCTTCTTTTATTTGAATTTTTAATTCCTTTTTTCGGTTCGACTACTGCCTTTGTGATATTTTTTTCTTTTTTCATGTTATTTCGTATTTCGAATGCATCAAGATTTATTAGGGAGATGTAAATGAGTTCCGAGGCAGTTTTTTATGTTTCCCAAATTGACGTACGACTTTTTTTTATTGTTAAAAGTGTTTTATGTTGCCGTGATTATTAATATTTTCGGCGTTTGGGTAAATTGCATTTTTGTAATTATTTAAATTAGCCTTTAGATTCATATTTTCTTATTTGAATACAATAGAATTGAACAGATCGTGACGAAATTTGGAACAGGGTTAGCTGACAACGTAAAGACGAGTATAGACTACATTTATCATCATCATCATCATCAACACGTTTTCAACCCAGCTAGTTACGTATAAAAGGAGTATTACAGTTTAAAAATATGAACAACCGACTTCAATCGGTACCGACCAATATCCTAGGTATAAACGTGAAAGTAACTCTGTCTGTTTGTTACATTAACACAAACTGCTGAACTAATTGTAATGAAAATATGCACAGAGATAGATGAAACCCATGGATATACACACACAGACATAGCATACAACATATCAGTTAAAGCTGGTTACTAAACTACTAGAGCAAATTTTATGAAAATTTTACGGAACCACTGTCCCTAAACTGTCGGATAAAACAGTGAACAAAAAAAATGTGAACAAAAAAAAAGTGAACATAAAAATATACGTACACAGACATACAAGTCGAACATATAGTATAGTCGAACATTGACACTTCTCCTTTTTTTGAAGACGGTTAATAAATACTCAACTCTCAATTTAATGAGTCACATATTACGATGTATTTTCTCGGAAAACAGCAAACAATTTACCACACGTGGGTTGGTAGACGCAGATCTTGCATTTCTCGAGCGGTCTCCGCTTACAATAACACGCGACACGGCAAGAATTCTTAATAATAACAATATATTGGATTACATAAACAAAACGACTTAATGTTCATTTTAAACAAGATTATCAGATTCATCTTAACTGAGTATTTATTCATCATCATCATCTTCATCATCATCAACATCGTCATCATCATCTTCATCATCATCATCATCATCATAATCATCTGATCTAAGACACCCTTTGTATGGCGGGCTTGAACCTCGACTAGTCTAGTAACAAGTAAGTTTAGAAACTAAAATACCCCCAACATGCAAAATGGCTTAGCCAATTTTGATGAAACATAGCTAAGAACACTCTTGATAAAATCTTCCTTTTTCATATAAATTAAAAATTTCCTTAGTTTTTTTATATGCTGCCACAAATCTTATTTTTACTCCATTATTTAATAAGCGATGTCTTGAAATCCAATTATTTGATTAAACAAAATTCGAAAATAACAAAAAAATGCTTTTGAAAAATTTTTGTTTCCGGCAGCCTAGCCGCCAGACGGCGGTGAGACCGTCTGACTTGCGATCCGCAGGTCCTGGGTTCGAATCCCACGGCACGCACCTCTGTCTTTTTGAAGTTATGTGCGTATTGTTGATTGCCGCCAACTTGAAACGGTGATGGAAAACATCGTGAGGAAACATACATGTCTGAGAGTTCTCAATGATCTTGAAGATGTGTGAAGTCTGCCAACCCGCACTTGGCCAGCGTGGCAGACTATGGCCTAACCCTTCTCACAATGAGAAGATGGCCCGTTCCCAGCAGTGGGACAGTTTGTACAAACAGGGCTGATAAAAAAAAAAGTCCTATTTCATATTAAGACCACCTAGTGATATAAAAGTCCCACCGTGACATTCCTAAAGCATCCTACGCACAAATCTTCGAACACATAATCTGTGTAACTAGACACTAATATAAACGATCGCAAAAATTGCTATTGTACAAACAAACCTTAAATTTCCTAGAAGCATACTCAATACCATAATACCACCTCTACATTCTAAGAATGTGGACTCCAAGCAAATTTTATCTTTATATCTACGTCATTAAGTCTTTATTCGAAGAAGACAATGCTCTGAAAAGTTTAGGCTCCAAATAGAGAGCACAGTTGACAAAGTACTACATATGTTATTTACTCCAAACAAATTTGAACTTTATACCAACGACATTAAGTCTTTGTTCGAAGAATACAATGGTCTGAAAAATTTTGACTTTAAATAAAGTGCACAGTTGATATAGTACTACCTCAGTTCTAAGAATTTCGACTACAAACAAATTTGAACTTTGTGCCAAAGGCACTAAGTCTATATTTGAAGAAGACAATGCTCTGAAAAATTTTGGCTCCAAAAACTATACACACGGTAGGGACCGTATCTTTAAGTTGTTAGAATTACCACGTCCCCACTACCACCCTAATACCACGTCTATATACTAAGAATTTTCACATAATTTATTTCACATAAATTTAAACTCTATGTCATATTAACTAAGACTTATTTTCGACAACAATGCTCTGAAAATTTAGACTCCAAATCGTGTCATGATTAGACTAAATCTTAATCAAATGAAATTAAACTTTACGGTTATGTCATGAGAGTAGTTATTAAAAAATGTTGCTTCAAATTTAGTTAAATGTGAAAATAATTGATATCAGAACGTGTGGGTTTATTTATTTATTGATTCGACAAATGTAGCATTAAGTTCTATAGACCTCCCTCATTGTCGTTGGCAATATGAGGCTAGTGCCCACGAGAAAAAGTTCTTTACAAATATAATAATAATTTATATGTGTATATAGTAAAAAAGGCTTACTCTCACTTTGAGTAGTCGGGTAATAACTAACAGTCAGACAAACATTCGTAATGTATTAATGATTCATTGCTAATATGTGTCACTCCAGTTAAGCCCAAGGCATTAGACGCTATCGGTTGATGAAGGCACGCACCTACGTGCTAAGTGATCGGGTCAGAGACATGGTTTTAATATTAAAAACCCCAGTTTTCCACCTACTGCACCGCCATTTTCCTGTCAATGAAGGCCGGACTGACACACGGACATGTTGTAATGCGTTTGACTGTGTATATGTGTGCGGAATGGTAATGGAATTATATTATAACAATTGCACGCTAATATTATAAGTGCGAAATAGAGTTATGTTCGTCAGTTGGTTTGTTATGTATTCACAGGTATATGACTATAGATCTTAGGTATATAAGAGATAGTTTGTATTACCTTAATAAAGGTTACCTTTTATTAAGGTAATACAAACTATGTTAAAAAACTTGCTTAGTAGGTGAAAACTAAAACTTGACTTAAAAGTTAGTTAATTTTAGGTCGGGGGTTAAAAAATTAAAGAAATACACAAATATTAGTAAACATTATTATTCAGCGCCATCTAGACCGAAACTACACAAATATTTATGTACTTTTTCGTAGTAAAACATATGTACTTACTTAAAAGTACTTTTAAAAGTAATATATAGACACAAGTAAATGTTTAAAAATACCGACTTCAAAATGCGCAATTCGTTTACTTGGATGACATATTTTTTCAGTTAGTGTGTTATAAAAACCAAAACACTGAACCGATTTTGATAAAATTTATGGGACCACTTGAGAAGTATACCCTTTCTAACAAAAAAATATTTTTGCAAATCGGTGTAGGTGTGTTCGAGTAATCGGGGAACATTCATAAAAATAGATATATTCCAACGAATTGAGAACCTCCTCATTTTTGGAAGTCGGTTAAAAGAGGCACAGAAAGACAACTTGTGTAGTTTTTTTTTCTCAATCGGATCCATGCTAGGTCTGTCTTATATGCAATTTTCAAATGGATCCATGCTTGGTCTGTCTTATAATCATAAAAATGAATCCGGTAGATACAGACGTAGGTACAAACAAATCATCGAGTCGATTACACATATACGGAGTCGCGGGCAAAAACTGGCACAACAATATAACAATAACGAATAAGTAAATAGTTTTGCATTACGTATTCAATTTTAATACAATATTGTGGCACCCACTTACCTAAACGTGTTGAATACGGTTGCCGTAACGGATGTGGCCTACGCGGTTTTTTGTGACGCCATTTTGAAAATTATTTTGTAAAATGTCGTGCTTGATTTACATACAGTGACTACTGAATTAGTGACAAGTATACTATATATATATTAATGTTATTAAAATGAGAATATGACTGGCCTAGCCCTGCCCTTTTTACCCGACTGCGTAAGAAGGTGGGTTATGTTTTTCGAGTGTATGTATGTATGTATATTTCTTTGACATGCCCTAGAGCCTAAACGGCTTGACCGATTTTGATGTGAGTGGTGTCAATAGATTCGTCTTAGTCTCTTAGTGTGAGAGTGATGTACCCAGTCATCAAAATAAATAAAAAAACATTAGTTAGGCTGCAAAAACCTCTTTTCTGCAGTCGGGTATTTTGTTTTTCTTTTAACATTGATACTTGTTTTCTATCGGGAGGCAAGGGACCTGAAAAAGCGATATCGTTTCGTGTTTTACTCCAAAAGGTAGAACAAAACGCGTCAGCTCCACTTTTATTGTGCTTACAGAAAATTCAGCTTCCTGAATGGTTCTTCCCGATTTGATATAATCTAGGTATCTTCAAATTTCCAGTGAACTCTCTTCTAGTCTCTTCTAGGCAAGCGCGATTCATCGTAGACCACAATGGTCTTAATGGTCATGGCTTATCAGGCGAGTTAGTGCTCAAACTCAAACCTAATATTGAATTTAAAAAAAAAATTATATGATTATTATATATATAACTGGCGTTATAACTGGAAAGCTAAATTAAAAAAAAAATACATAAATCCCCCTGTGATGATGATGATGATAACGATCCTCCTATACCTATTACCTATGTCTTTGGTTCAAACTACCCTCGCTTATTATTCTGGTATCTTACAATGTATAGATGTAATATTAAAATTCGTTACGCCCGGAAGTTTCCTTGAACACATTAATTAATTATTGTTCTTTTATATGCAATACGATTCCCGTTAAAATGTGTCACCTATTCCCAAAACTATAAATCCAAACACTTGATGACATGTGACCGTCGCCAAATGAAACAATAATTGTTTCACCTAATTGTTTCACCCCGCGTCATCGGTCTCGAGTGCACCAAATAAACTAAATAAAGCGACCATTCATATCATCATCCGATCGCCAAATATTTATAAAACTTATGAATTTGTTTAGAATACCGTGAACCACTTCATTTTGTCGGTGACGGCTTAGATCAATTGAAACTTTAACTAATAATATGTACTTTTAATATGACACATACCTAATCTTGGAACTTTTGGGAATTTCATGACGTATTAGTATCGAAACTCATAATATAATACATGTAACTATAAGCATAATATTTTTTCTCTATTTTTCTATCACATTATATCATCGATAGAAAAGTAGAGAAAACAAATGGTTAGAGTCTATTTAGAAAGATAAATATCTTGACAAAAAATTGAAAATGATGTCTTAAATGTGTTGCTAGTCGAACAATAGTTCTTTCTAGTATTAAAAAGGGAAAAGGGACCTTAGAAACCTGTACAGATACGTGAAATTGATAGAATCATGACGTTTAAAGCTTTTGCAGGCGCGTACTCGCAAAAAAAGTGAAAAACAGGCAAAATTAGGGCAACACTGACGTATTGCTCAGAATATCCAAAATGACAGGTAGAGGTAAATTAACTGTAATATATATGTAATTTAAAAAGAACATTTGAATTTTTGAATTGCTCATAGTATTTTTGGAATTGAAGTCAGACGACCTCATACAAATGTCAGGAAAACGCTGGATGCAAGCCGCGTCTAAACGGTCTTTTTGTAAATCCATGGGGAAAACTATTATTGCAATGGACTTCTTGTAGGTGATGATTTTTGGAAATATGTTGAGGAAAATTCAACACATTTTTTTTAATACGACAACGCACGACTTTTGTATTTATCCTTATCTACTCATATCATCCAGACACAAGTAATGCCAACATTAGCGCATTAATATAGCACTTACAGAACTCAGTGTACATTTAACCGTTAGCGACTTATGCCTAATTAGGCTGCACATGACAGCTACAAGGCGTGGTTATATAAACATAACTATAACATAAAATAGTGACATACGGACGCACAGACGGTAATTCCCCTTTGTATGCTAAACAGTGAATTATCTAGGCTCGAAATTGTAATCTCGAAACCCGCTTGGAATTTCTCCATCTCTTGTTTAATAGTGGCCAGTGTTCCGTGTGCTGTCAGATTTGAATTTGGAAGTTGAGGTCGGATCTTTACGATCTTTGGATTCTTTTTTTTTCGGTTGGTGGTATTAGGTGACGGATTTGTTATTGTCAGTTATTATTTAGAAATGAGTTAAGATCTTGATTCACTTAATTAACTTCTTTAATTGTGATAAGAACATTTTGCCGAGTTTATCTCACGAAAGCTCAGCCATAAAATTGAACGAATTTGATATGTTTGGGGAAGCCACTAGCCACAACGTTTGATATCAGGCGATATGCTTCCTCATCTCAGTTGGTCCAACCAACTACGGTGTACTGAAGATTTTAAAATATACATAAAATCTTTAAACGATAAGTGGCTCTGCCTGAAGGTAGACGTAGTTCATAAATCTCCACCAAAAGCCCGATCGTATTAAAATTTCCCGCAGTTTGGGTTATTTTCCAAATCTAGCAACACTACTTACAGCAACCACCCACATAGGGGGTTTTGGCGGGAACGTCATAGAAACATGTTGTTGCTTTGTTTTATTTTCTTAAATTTGTGTTATTTTGAATATTAAAGAGCTAAAAATGGTGGTGTTTTATTCATTAAGTTTTCGATCAAGTGCATGAGTGTGGACAAATGAAATAAAGCAGTGAAACGTGTAATTTTGCGTTGTCGTCAAAACTCCATAGAAGATTCTAGTAAAGTCGCCATCACTTTACTAGGACTATAAAATAATGAAAATGAAAATATAAATAAAAGATTTGGCTTAAAGGTCTTGTAACCAAGCCATAATAAATTAATAAATAAATAATAATAAATACCACCAATACATAGACAAAAACAGTGATTTTTCACTTTTAAACGTCATTAAATACTCGCTCGTTTCGCTCACTCATTAAACAGTGCAACCTAAGTAGGATACTTTTAAATAAAAACATCATGTACGCGTTATTGCAGTTATAAAATTAAAAAATACTATACACAGTTGTAACTATAAAAATAAAAAACTTACCGACTAATAACTGTTCACAATCACAAGCTCGTTCTAGATAAAAACACGTCTACGAAATATTAATCATAATTCAACCTTTCATGTCGTTATGTTGGTACTACCTTTCATTTCGTTATGTTGGTACTGTAATAGATACTTTCTTTTATTCTGTCCGTCAGAATCGGAACAATTAGAAGTGAGCATTGTCGCTAATACCGATTGTTGTATACCGGTTATTTTTAACTATTGCCTAAATGTGAGCTGATGCAAATGTGAACAGGCGTGCAATAATGATCGTTTATTACAACCTCTACGTATTGGCCTCTTTTTTTTATTGAGAAAACATAATTGAGCCTTTTTATAAAGTCTTAAAACTGCTGTTTAATTTTGGAGTTTTGGCGGTAACGTGACAATTAACATTTCATTTTCACTCAATGTTTACGAAATTAAAAAAAAACTTCATATATGTTATCTCTCTAATGTAACGCGTATATATTTGTCTATGTTATTACTAAATAGAAATGAAATTCTTTGCCGCTTTGTCTATTTTCTGAAAACTATAATATTGGAATTTTCAAGGCTAGAGTCAATGATATTTTCTAGATCGACGAGTCTCATCTTTAACCACAGCTGTCATCAGGCTAGTAAGTGGTCAATCGATAGTCACAAGAAGGTCACTGCTGGCCTAGGCCTGGACCGTAGATTTAAAAAAATGCCGGTTGGTGCGCGGTTGAATCTTGCAAGTCTTTCTGCCATTTGTGGTCGTCTCCACCTTGCGTCTGGTCGTTCTATTCCTACTGCGCTTGTGAGATCTTCTTCTCCACTTGAGAGCTTTTTACCTTCATCAGGCCTCAGTCAAGTTGACATTTAGTACTGTTTGTCGATCTCGTGCCGATTCTAATCCGCGCCACTTTAATTCTCTGTAAGCAGATTGATTGTTCGTGTGTGGTGAAATTTTGTAGACCGGAGCGATTTCTGTCGGCTTTATTCAGTAATCTGTGATATCTGATAGATGAAGGCTTTTGTTTCTTCTGTAATAAGCTTTTATTTAAATGTTTATAACTTTTTTTTAAACTATAAAAACATTTTAAAAAATCGCTTTCTACAACCCATTTCTAATTGAAAGCTCAAAATGAACACTGGACGATTTCAGTCCACATTCTTAAGACATGTTACATAGGAGTGAACCTGAATTTGGCAATTTACGAACTGTATATTTACCCATATCACTTAATTTGTAACCTCTATACGTAACTCTTTGTGTTAAGTATTTAAATAAAAAAAATTAGTAAAGATTATTTTTCTCGCCTTACAACATAAACTGAACATAAAAACGTAGAATAGAGGAAAAGGAAGCGTGCCCGATTAACAACAAAACTTGTCTATTAATGTCTATGGTCAACCATAGACAATAAACTATTCAATATTTATATAGCAGATCACCAGGAAGACGTCGCTTCGTTTTTACTTAGAAATGTAGCCATTAAATTCCTAACACTTTCTAATTTAAATTCATAAATTTCCGGTGTGTTGTATCGAAGCAGAGAAAGGCAGTTCGTAAGGTTTTACTATTTTCATAAAACTTAGTAGCGTCGCGTCCCTAGAAGTACCTCGACCAGTGATTTTAGGGTGCATTCTCACCAGAGCTAAGCTAAGCTACATTCATATAAAAGGGTTAGAGATAGCTAGATTTTCTCAGCTTAACTTGAAATTATGGAAATCAAGCGATTCTATTAGACGACTTCAGACGCATCTCTAGCATTGTAGCTTAGCTGGCAAAACAGCTTTATAGCGTTTCTATAATCGAAGTAAATAGGTAGAGCGCAGTGTATACCGGAATAAATTCACCAGACTTGAAAATGAGTTTTGTTTTTGGGGAAAAAACAGAATTTTATATAAATTCAACATTTTGCATCAATATCAATATTGTATTGGAAGGTAGAATTATTACTAAATTTAAAAATTTGCAAAAAAATCGCATTGTTTCGGTGTATGTCGTATCACATTGTCGCGTTTGATTAAAAACAGTTTTTGCTCACATAGGACAATGACTAACTAAATAAATAAGTTGTCTAAATACATTGCTAAATTTTAAAAGCTTAACCATTTTAATATTTCAGCCCGAAATTACGTGTTGCTGTCAAAAAACAACAAACGTCAATTACAGTTCGATTCGCGTTGCCGTATTTGTCATTCACCTAAAACAGCGGAAAACATACACTAGCATACATACATTTGCAAATTATTTAATTTTAATAATCCTGATAGTTTAAATAGGGTTTGTAGAGTAAATTTTCAGTAATTTATTATATGCTTTTATTTGAAATTTTGTACCATTTTAAGAAACCAATTGCGAAATTTTTGTAATTTATTTGTAAATTTTTGAACCTTTTTTTTTAATTTTGGGGTGAGGAGCCCTGCACTGAGTGCCTAAAAATTATTTTTACATCATTGTTGTAAAGGTTTAATTAGCATAAAGTTACGTATTATAGTCGAAAACCAACAAACCTCAAGTACTGTCCATTCCTCTAGATGCCTGGTTATTGAGACTCTAAGCACGTACGGCCGATTGCAGACAAGCACACACACATTCCTAGAGACACACATTCGCTACTGGTTATAACAATAACTGTGAATTCATTATTATTGAATCTGTGTGAAAGTGTGAGCGGAATCGTAAACACTTTTTGTTCAATTGATAGAGAAATTGTTAGATTTGATGTACGGAATTTGAATGACAAGTTTTTTTTTTTTTTTGATTGTATAAATTTATAAATCATAATCTAAAACAGAAATATTAACGAGTCAGTTATTGTAATATGGTAAAAAGTGCTCAAAATGACGTAAAAAGCCAAAATAGTCGGATCCCCCGTTGTGGTTAAAATAACTAAAATTACAAACTTGCTTATGTAACTTGAGTTATACCCTCGAGGGCTACAAAAAAAAACAAAAAAAAAACCTTATAAAAAGTGGCAAAGAGCTTTCGCTGACATATGCATTGTCATTTCAAATCTTTAAAATATCTTACGGGTTACACACGTTTATTTTTAGTCGAAATCTCAGACTATAGTTTCAACCACAAATGGCGGTCTTTTTCAAAAGGAGCAGCGTAAAAGACCACCCACCTTAAGCTGTTCAAACTACAATCGGAGGTGTGACTAAAATAATCATTGCAAATTTTAAATTTCAACGTCTTTGATCCCATCATGTTATATTTTGTAGTACTAGCTCGAAAGTAATTTATTTAAACCTTTGTAAATAATCACCACTAAAGTACATAAATTAAATTGAAAATGTATTATGTTTAAAATTATTTAATTCACTGAATATATAATTTTGTATATATTATTTTGTTAGGAACCGGATGGTCTTAAACCAATCCTTATTCTACACTAATTAAAATATGTTAAAAAAGTATCTAATCTTTTGCTAGCTGAAGAAAGATCAAAGCTAAATTGATTAAAAAAAACTCGTTTTATTTATGTAATTTAAATGAAACCTACTTACCCACTGCTTTAAATTACTGACTTCGCAAATGTATGTAAAAATCAACTTTTACGATTTACGAGACTGCCACTAAATTATAACACCAATTAAACCGAAACCACATCAAAATATCGAACGGATGGTTTTTAAAGTAATACAGTTTTTTTATTACTTTAATCTATTATATATATTAAAAAAAAGTCCCGATTCACTTTCTGAATCATCAACGCTCAAACTCTTGGTCGTAGAAAACAGAAATTTTACAAAAAAGTTTGCTTTATATTGTAATGCTTACAAGGGATGAGAAAGTATATTTCGTAATTCAACTCCTAAAAGAGTAAAATAGGGGCTTAGAGATTGAGATGTATAAGTACTACAATTAGAAAGAAGTACCAACATAACTCATGGTTTTTCGAAAATCATCCCCTTTGGAGGTGAAATAGGGTATATAAACATAAAAATCGAAAAAGGTGTCGTTATTGCGGTTTTTAGCACTTTGATTATTACGAAATTGTCCAAAATTCGTGCCGTGCTACAGTGACATGACATAAAACCCAATCTCTTTAAAGGTAAATCGAAAGCTCAACGATTTTGTACACAAACATAATTAATTCACGGGAATTAAATTTTCTGCGCGAGCAAAGCGGCAGAAAAAATACTAGTTCGCTAATAAAATTCTTGTTTACTAAAATCACGTCAAATCGAGGCCAATAATTGTGTAACATCCAAAAGTTAGTTATTTAAATTGTGTAATTCAAACTGGTCGGTGTTATTTTTATCTAATTCAATCAATAAAATCGTACAATTTTGCAAAGCACGTGACCAATATAAATTGGTTCGCATTACAAAACAAACATAAGCTAAAGCAGGTCATGTTATATTGGACGTAATTACATACGCAATATTTGCAATTCCATTTTACTTCACAATAGAACACACGATTCCGAATTCAAATAAGTAAAAAGCGCGAAATTCGAATATGGAACGAACGAGTTATTCCGTTTTCATTATTCTTAATTCAGTTCTATTATTATTTTCAATTACTGAGGTTGTAGTTGCGTTAGTTTTTTTCTAAGAATAGTGTTGGGAATTGAATGCAGAAACATTTAAGTGAATTCATTCACTTAAAAATACATTATTTCGTTTTGATGTGTCTTGTGAGAAGGTCAAAGGTTGCATTGTATTATTTCTGTTTTCTGATGTTAAGAATATCATGATTTTAATGTGAAGGTTGTTAAATGTTATAGCTTTCTACCTATAAAGTTACGTTTCAATGAATACTTTAATTGCATTGACGATACATTATGTATTCGAAAGTCTATTGAATTTTAAGTTGTTTTTAGGAATTGTAGAGAATTTATATCAATTCGAAAAACTATGCTATAAACAAACGATTCAAGTTAATATACATTCAAATGAAGAATTCTTGTTTGTAATTTTTTTTTTATCAGCCCCGTTTGTACAAACTGTCCCACTGCTGGGAACGGGCCATCTTCTCATTGTGAGAAGGGTTAGGCCATAGTCTGCCACGCTGGCCAAGTGCGGGTTGGCAGACTTCACACATCTTCAAGATCATTGAGAACTCTCAGATTGTAGGTTTCCTCACGATGTTTTCCTTCACCGTTTGAAGTTGGCGGTAATCAACAATACGCACATAACTTCGAAAAGACAGAGGTGCGTGCCGTGGGATTCGAACCCAGGACCTGCGGATCGCAAGTCAGACGGTCTCACCACTAGGCTGCCTGAAACTTCCAATTTGAATGTTTTTTTTTTTATTTTTTTTTTATTTATTTAATTTATTATTTATTTTTTTAAAGCGGCTCTAACGATTTGGATCAAAACTTGTAATCGGGTAAGGATTTGCTTTTTAAGTTTACCTAGGTAGGTATATATAAGTGTGTTCAATATAAATACGGTGTTTTGTAAGTGTGCAACATACGTACGTATCTAAGGTTGTTTGGTTACGTTCGTAGATACGTAACATCCGTACTTTAATTAAATATGGTGATTTTATAATATAAAATCATTTTGGAAAATATATCTTATTTTATATATTTTTGTATGTATTGTTCCTCATAAGTATATTACATAAAAAGCGATTTTACACAAACACTCGATTTACAAACATAAAGCCCAGTCAAGCTCTGTCGCTCAGGTGCTTTTAATAAACTATACCTAACTTACCCAATGTTTTATTGACGTGACAACGTCTAATAAATCGATGAACGCCGGCTGCGCACACGAAAAAGTATGACTCATTGTCCCGTTACGTTACTCTCATTGTCCCGTTACATCATCATCATCATCATTTCATCAATGTTTTGTTATGACGTTGTCACGTTAAACTATTGTCCGTAAACCGACTTTACAGACAACCAATTTTTTTTTGTATTTATTTTAAATTTCACTTTTTTTTATTATATAGAAGATAGATCTACGATTGACCACCAACTCGCCTGATGTTAAGCGACGGTGTGGCCGAGGATGGAGCTCGTCGATCTAGAAGATATCTATTCACTCTAGCCTTGAAAATTCCAAGATTGTACTTAAAAATATTTATAAATCGATAATATATATATTTTAAAAAAACTTGTTAAATAAATGCAAAATAATATAAATATGATGTTTACACTCAAATGGTTACTTTCCAAGCTAATTACTACCTTAATGCGTGACGTCACGTTCGACTTTCGAACGCCGACATTTTTCAAACAAACAGACAGTTTGGGAGCGCTGCGCTTGCGCATGATTAATCGTCCCGCTAACTGCTCGCGACCGATCGCGCAACGGTTGCGAACCACAGACTCTCGGTAATTTGTTTAGTAAATTAGAAAAATAATGTATTCCTACAAAATAATAATGTTTCTTATTTTGCTACATTTCTGAGACTTATGAAATAAGTATTTCTCACCTTAATCTCTTGTTGTTGATTCAATCTGTACTCTGATATTGAGCTGTTATATTCTTAACAGCTTCATCATCTTTATGAAAGTGCTGGGAAGGACACTTGGACTTGGACATAGTCTTCCTTCATGAAGTTCAAAAAAAGTAGGTTGATAACGGTCTGTATCCTACGATTTTCTGCTAGAGGTAAGTATGAGATCAATAATACACTTATGAAAACTTAGTAAATTAGATCAATTCCTGTTTTTTTAATATTTTAAGTTAGTTTCTGTTAGATAGAATTACAATTTGACCAATAACTCGCTTAATGTTAAGCGACGGTGTGGCCAAGGACAGTACTTATCCTACTGCTGGGGAAATTCTCCTCCCAATTTTTCTAATATTGGCAATTACTTACTAAGTATGGATAATTTTAGTTTTCTCTTTTTCAATTCTCATGTGCATTTGATATATTTTTATTTATAAACTAAAAACTTGTAATCAATCAATAAACCTACCAAAATTCCAAATAACGATTTAGCTCCACATTTTTAATGTGAACAGGACAAGAATGGAATTGATTGCAGCTTTCCATGTTTTCTGAGAATTATAATCTTAAGAATAAGATTAGAAGGGAAAAATTACGTCTTCTAGATCGACATGCTCTGTATTTGGCCATACTTACTATTAAGATGATTTACCATCAAATGCAAATATACGAAAAAATATGTTTAAACTAGGCCATGCTTACTATTAGGGTGGTTGAAAGATATAAAAAATTAATAAATAAAAAAAAAACATAGACATACAAAATTATTATTTTATTCTACCATAGACCGTTACTTGAACGCCAACTCACCAAATACATGAATATAAGTATTCAATGGCTGTATCAATTTAAAAAAATCCAGTAGCCAATATTTTTCATGTTTTTCTATATCACAATCTAATCTGAGTGATAAATTACTACCAGAGAACACAATGCGGTCTAACAAGGTACGACTTCTGACCTTTCCAATAGTAATTGTAAAGTAATAAATGTGCATTATAATTCACGTGGACAAAATTAGTCCGGATCGATAGCTAATTTAAATACAATTTGATTGGAATAAAAACAGGACTGGAGTTGTGACTGGAGTTTTGACTTGTTGTGACGTCATAGCTACTAAATTAACTGCTATATGGAAGAAAAGCAAAGGCACTGATCATCTGTGACCAAGGACACGGCAAAGGGTTCGAAACGTCAGGTATTAAAATTATGTAAAATATAAGCGATAGATTCATTAAAAGTTGTTTGGTTTGGTTTGGTATATGAACGAAGAAAGCAAGTCCAGTTTTTTAGGTCATTTTCATTTACAATATTATCTAAAAAAACAGGACTTTATTTTAGTTTATTTCACTAAATGTGTAAATTTAATAAATTATACACTGATTAAGCTCGTACTAAAAGATTTCACAAACTTTGCTTTTTTGTTTTTAATTAATTATAATTGTTGCATTTGATATCATGAGTGAAATGCATAACATATTGTATGGTGGTAATGTACTTTCTAGTGAAAAACTGCCGCAAAACACCTAAAAGTGAGCAACGACAGGCTCATCATCATCATCCACAGCCTTCTCTATCCCACTGCTGGGTATAGGCATCTCTCGTCTTGCCATTTTCCTCGGTCCTGTGCTAATCGAGTCCAGGTTCGACCGGCGATTGTTATTATATCGTCGACCCATCTTGACGACAGGCTCATTATAGAGATACTCCATTCCATATTACATAAATGATTACTGTCTTAGACCATACCAATTTTGAACAACCAGAATTTATTCCTCCAATGATATAAAGGTAAAACTGAAATAAAACATCAAGTTCCTACTAACTACTAGTATGTTGTATAAACAAACGTTGCCATAAACTTGTTAAGTACTAAATCATTTTGTTCTTTTCAAATAAGCAGCGTTGTTATCATGTCAAACAGAATTTTCCAAAAGGTTTTATTATTTTATTATTTTACAACTAAACTATCAAGCACTGTCTTTATAAGCCGAAATCTAGTTTCAACTTTGGCACGAACATGGCAATTATTAAAAAAAAGCTAGCAAAAACTAGTTCCAAATTATTCAAAATAAAGAACTGATCTCAATTCACCTGTCAAGTTCAAAACATTACCGCATCATTAAATTCCCAGAAACGTTCCTTTGTAGATTTGAAATTTCAAAAAAGGAACAGACGCTGGCCGGTAAACAGAGCTGTTATTATAACAGAAGGGGGAAAAAACCTATGGGGTCGTTGACACTAGTTCCCAGACACTTGAGTGTTTTATAGAGAAAACACTTCAAAACGAATATGACTATTTCCATACTTTAATTACGTAGAGACTGTTACGTACAGGGTTACCATATCTCAGGAATTATCCTGTTTTCAGAAGTTTTGGCCTCAAGACAGGATTACATAATTTAATTATCTGTGTTTTTTTTTTTTTATAAAATAAAAGTTATTAGAAAGTCAACATAATTTTTTTTGTGTATGCAATTTACTTACGCTTGCATGTTGCGTGTACGTTTGTATGTACGTAACTTCCGTACTTTCATTTAATTTAGTGACATTATAAAAACATGTGGATTCCGGTTTTTTAAAGTCTTTAGTTATGCCAAAATATCATACATTTCTTGAAGTTAATCATATTGTTAGGACTTTTCAAGTTTCCATCTGGTAACCCTAGCATTCGTTACACCCACATGGAAACTCACGCACACATACACGCTTATAAGATAAACATATGGCTTTTTAAGCTCTTCTGTTGAGTTGAATGCCTTGTAAGTAATATTGGGTTACTTTCCTGTAACGTGCTGTGATTCTTTGTTAATAAAATTAATTTTAAATGAAGCTTCGTAAATATTGAGTACTTAAACTCAATTTCCCGAAATATGAACAATGGCGGACAGCCAACCAATGAGAACGAACGAACATTCTATCATTGGTTGAAAATACATACCTATATTATCTACCGAAAATGTCACATATCATGCCATAGTCAAAACTATTTAGCAATGCGTTTTTTTAATAAAAGAGTATTATTTTATGTCATTTGATAAAAAAATATATACCTTTCGGACTAAATAGCAACTAAAGATAGAACTCCATGAACGTAATAAGATTAACAACTATAATTTATTAAAAATCAAGTCGCAAATATCAAAAATGTTGGTTCTGTACACCAACATTTTTGACTTCAAGCCAATGGCTATAAACAAAAAGTTCCTAATATATTAGACCTCAGGAGATAGCATAGAAACATACATACAAACATGTGTATGACTGGATAAAAATACCCTCTTTCTTTGGCTATCAGATAAAATATAGCTATGAAGTTACATTGGAGTTTTATACAAACATTATAATGCCCATCACAATAATTACTTATTGTGCGTCAATAGAATTAAGTACAGGCGACACACACACGAAAAATAAACCCGTTCCAAATTCAAACCGAATAAAATAAAATTTGAATAGCCACGATTGTCATTGGTTGACAATCAATCATTACTTTTTTAAATTCGAATTCCTCATCGATTTGATCGGAGACTCCGGAGAGTGGTTACATCTGATAATAACATGGTATTGTTTTTTTTTCCGACGTTCGATATTTGAAATCCTGTTTCGGTAACGTTTTCTATTTTTATGTAATCTTGATTGCCGGTTAGGAATACGCCATTTTGGTATCGTAAAAACTTGTTAAGTGCATAGAAAAAACGTAATTGTGTAAGAATCGATATAATTTAGATCGTTACTTTTGTTTGTTGATAACTTTGCCTGTTTTATAATGGATTGTATTAGATGTGGTTGGTACCGGAAGTCATTTGGATATCCTTTTAGGTAATCAATTGCAAAATTTCGAAAGGTAACCTTTTCGAAAAATTCGAAATTAATCCAAAAAAAATAATAGTTGAAAAGTTCTTCAATAAAATATTTAGGTACACTTTGAAGCTGTCTAAAACTTTGAAATTTTGTTAACGAAGTAAGCTAATATTAGTGTCACAGAAAAATACTTTAAAAGTAGAATGCAAGCATTACTGTGTTTGAATTGAAGGCAAATGTTATTACTGAAAATGATAGACTTCATTTTCTAAAAAAATCCTATTCTACTCAAAAAATCTTATTATAAAAGAATATTTTTTATTATTACTTACATCTCCACTGTTCTTAACACCATTCAATAGTGGACAGTTGACAAAACATTAACTAAATTTGTCAAAAAAACATTAATATCAAAAGAATTTCCACAAAAGATTTAAGAAAAACAAACAATTGAAATGTTCTCAGCATGTTGTTTTAATAAGCCGTATATTTTACTCTTAAACTGAAGACCACGGCAAACACTTAAAATGTTAAGAATTAAGTATAAACTTGTGTTTACTTAAAGATTTAAATATGATACTCATGCTTAGTTGTTTTTATGCGATGTCGGTAGTTAAGTTATAAATAAGTTAGAAGTGAGTAAAAAATCAGTAAGTATACGTAAACCCTGGTATTGTTGTAGATACAATACAATACAATACAATACAAAAACACTTTATTGACACCATAATAAAATAACATTAGGTACATAATTATGGCGTTAGAAAAGTACAAAAGGCGGCCTTATCGCTAATAGCGATCTCTTCCAGACAACCTTAAGATGTTAAAAGAGAAGAAAAAGTAAACGCTGACGGTGGTGAAATCACATATGAAACAAGACTAACTACTAGATATAAGACTAGGTTTGTTGTGTTAAGTGATCAATATTTACAGAATTGCTTAAAAGGGTGGTATTTTTTTGATTTTGCGTTTGGTGTTGTTTCCGTCTGAAAAACCTTTTTTTTTATCTGAATTACGCAATAAGGTTACGGGCAACCGTGACCTGTATTTATCCTTCTTTGATCCCAGATCAAAACCTTTCTGAATAGAAATAATCTGGGTGTCTTAAATTCACGAGTGAATTGTATATGTTCCTACTAGGTAAGTCCGTCGTATACCATAACGGCCGCTTAAGATCAGGCGAGTCGGTGGCCAAGTGCAAGACTATTTATTAATTAAAAAAAATTTGGAGTTCAACAATTCAAAATTTTGTAGCATATGTTATGCTAAATTTCAATATACACGAAAACATTGCCCTTCAATACGAAAGATGTTTGCACACTACTGCTTGAAAACTGAATAACTAAATTGCAGTTTCATACATAGAAAATCTGTATTACAGTCTTTCTTAGTTTTTCTGTAGTTTTTTTTATGACTATTGAGCGTAACGGTGCTATGATGAATAAAGAAAATTAACTTTCAGTTCTTAATTTTGAAGTCTAATTTTCAATGTCAGTTTATACGCGTTAGGTACATAATGGTTATAGGAATAAGGGCCTTACACCATCGCGGTAAAAATAGTTTTTCGTTTCATACAGTAGTATAATAAATAAAGTCGGTTAATAAGAAAAAGTAAAGTAAAAGAAAAAAAAAGAAAAAAAAAAAACTAGTAGTAATTTATTATAATATATAAGAAAGAGTTTTTCATACTATGAAATGTTATTATCTATTTAATTCAGAAATTTATAAAAAAAACTAGCTTGTGAAGTATACGAGAGTACCTCAAAAACTTGTTTTTAAAATAAATTTACCATAACCTATTACCAAAAAAGTACAGATAACATAAAAACTAAGCGGAAACATTAAAATAAACGCGTCTTGCCAACTAAAAAGTAAAAAAAAAAACGTAAAAAAACTCAATAATTGACGTTTAATAACAGTTTTCCATCAAAAAATTTCTAATAAGACCCTGACAGAGCAGACATTTGGATCACTATTACAATATACCAACTTATCTTTGCGTGCGGTTAAATTGTAAGCTACAGTATTTCGGTAGAGAGTTGTAAAGAATTTCGATCGTGGTGCCATCTTCCCATTTTATCATTAATTTGGTATAAGTTTACCGTAATCGCCTGCGGTGATACAAAGTTAGCATAATTATACATTTAATTTTGTATGTTTGTCTATATAAAGTAATAGAGTAATGATGAAATGCCTAAGTACTTTTAGCCTCCGTGAAGCAATTGTTCTATTTGTTTAAAAAAATCAAATTACTTCATGAATTATTAGCACTCATTTTGACCACTAACCTTTTGGGAAGAAAATCGAGATAATATAAAAAAAAGACGTGTGGCACTCGGAGACTGCCGCGGTAAAGCTATTGCATAATAGCTTTACGCGCGGTGTGTTAGGTTATTTACGTTACGGAATTTCTGGATTAGGTCTCCACGCTCAAGGCCCGCGATAGAAGCTATGCAATAGCTTAAAAACCTATGTACAATGTCTGAAACGGATTCAAAGTTATCTAGGGGCGTAAGTATATTTTTATCAATAAACGAACAAAATTAAGATATTAATTTTTAGGTTAGAATGTAATTTAACTATGTAATATCAAAGGTGAATTACCAAAAAAAGAAATAATTTATGAATATAATTTTTTACCTAAACGCATGTAACGTCTCTGGGGTAATTAAGTAGGTACGCTCATCTACATAATTTTGTAGGTGTAAATTATAAATGTGATTAGTGTTTTTTGTTAAAACGGCGTTGAAACGAGCTGTAATTAGTCTAATTATAGTTAAACATAGTTTAACATTTGTTTTTTTTTTATTGTATGATTTTTGTGTAAAAATACTAGACAGGCGTTATTAAGAAGCATCCTTGTTATTTAGATATCTACTTTTATAAATGAATTACGATTTTACCGACATCCAGAATATATCTATTGCTAAAGATCCACACAGGTTACTTCTTTTTTTACCCGATTGCGTAAGGGAGGAGGTATGTTTTTCGAGTTTATGTATGTTTGTATGTACTTATGTATGTATGTATGCATATACTGTACTCTCTAAGTGTCATAGGCTATATTTTTTGTAACAATAATAATAAAAATCTCGTAAAAATAAAAAATACGCTTTTCGTAATCTCCAACGAACTTTTCGTAATATGTATAAATATATGTACTCGTAGGTGAGATTTCTTGTATTATTTTAAAGAATGCGCATTTATTACCTTTAACAGCAACTTTACCCATACTTTCTCACAAAAAACGTACACTCATCAGCGTATCAAGCGGAACGAATCGTAAGTTAGACTGCAAAACTAGTTTTACTGCAGTCGAGTATTTTGTTTTTCTTTTAATGTGGACACTTGTTTTTAAATATGACGTGCTAATAGCAACAACATAACTATATTTTAAATAAAAACTGCGGATCGCTCACGTCTGTCCAGAGCCGGAAAATCCGACTATAGTATCAACCGCATTCGGCGGTCTTTTTCAAAGGAGCAGCGCAAACGTCACCCTCGGTCGGTGACGCGCCTCGCCTCTCCCGTAGTTTTTATTTAAAATGAGAGAAAACCACGTTAGTTTCCATAGTAAAATTATTATATTTGTTGCAATACACAGTACATACAATTCGTACGCGAATCATAAATTTTGCGATCCAAAACTTGTTCATGTATTGAAACGTCACCTTAAGTACATATTTGTTAGTAATAAAGCAATTCAAAGATCAAAATTGAATAAGTTTATTTTTGTGCCATTTTAAACTTTTTTTATTAATACCCCATAGACTAGAGACCTCAGACCACCTACCGCCATTTTTTACCACAGATAATATAATGATTATATAACTCGAATGTATTTAATTGCTGTACTGTTATGTAAATTAAACTAGAATCGTGTGCTTTTGATATTTATGTAATTGGTGCGATAATGTTGCCAGATCGAGATTTCGTTGACAAAAATATCTGTTTGTTTGTTAATAATTTATGGATTGAGGTATGGTTAGCAGAAATGATAAAAAAAAACACTTTTTTAAATAATTTATTGATTTTGGATTTTCTTAGTTAGTCTACTGAAATATTTTTCTGATAAGGAGAACTGTTGAATTATGCTTTTTTATATAAACTAGGTGAAAAGAATTTGCTCATCAATAGGGTAATATAGGTAAAGTTAAAAAGTTAAGTGGTAACGGTAGCTCATATTTTGAATCAAGATAAAGATGATGGAATTACAAGTTTTTTTTTTAATTTAGTTTAGCAATGAAATAAGTGACAAGAACGAAAATATAGAAGGTTTGTTCTTATTCGAGAAGACGAAAAATTAGTTCGTAACCATTTAACTTTTAGAATCACACTTGCAAATAACACAATATAAACCAGAATTGTCAATTCAAATGACGTGGAGTAATGCACTTCACTCGTAAACTTTAAGTTTTTTACGACATTTACCTTCTCTGAGAGCGCAAAACTAAGAAATGTGAAACACGATTCCTGATTGGATCTTTCCGACAAAAATAAATTGAATGTTTTTAAATCATGGTTGAATTGGTTTATTTTAACTAAGTGGCTCTATGGTAGTTGGCTACCAAGCGCAGACCCTTCAAATAATTTAAAAAAAATGTCATGCGAAAAAATGGATCCACAAATCTTAAAACAAGTCAATCGACTTCAAATGTGTTTGTAACAGGTCGATCAAAAATATTTGAGTAAAACATAAAATATATTTTAATTGGAAAGAATACTTTTTTTTCCGTAGCATAACATTGATAAATAACAACAGAACACCGCCAACGTTGATTTTTTGTTCCGCTATAAAGAATGTACCTACTTTAACCTCTGCGCGGTTATACAATAATCGGCCAAGTGCGAGTCGGACTCGCGCACGAAGGGTTCCGTACTATCATCTATAATACTACAAAGTTTAGTTCTGTTTATAAAATAACGAGAAATCAACGAAATTCCAAGTAGTAAATTGCAAACTTATAGGTAGGTTTTCGATACACATCCGGGCAGCATGACAACGCTCGCGCGAATACGCGCGGCTATGGTTTGCTCTGTGATGTTACCTCCCCCGCTACCCGCGCGCGGCGCGGCGCTCGCACCGCGTTTAGATGCACGGATTATTTTAATTATGTGATTTTTTATGTATTAGATTAGGTATTTATTTTTATAGTTAATATATTTCTAAATATTTACTTACAAATATTCAAGTTTCTACCTGTTAATTAAGATCGAGTAAAAATTGCTTAAAAATTACGTTTGTTGTATGGGAGCCCCCCTTTAATATTTACTTTATTGTTATTTAATTATTTATTTTGAAAGGTAATATACAAGTAAATATTCTGTGAAAATTTGAAGCGTCTACCTGTTACCGTTTTTAATATTGAGCAAAAAAATACGAAAAAAACACGTTTATTGTATGGGGACTCCCCTTAATATTATTATTTTTTTAATTTTTTGTATTTGTTGTTATAGCGGCAACGGAAATACATCATTTGTGAAAATTTCAGCTTTCTAGCTATCACGGTTTATGAGATACAGCCTGGAGACAGACAGACAGACAGACAGACAGACAGACAGACAGACAGACAGACAGACAGACAGACAGACAGACAGACAGACAGACAGACAGACAGCGAAGTCTTAGTAATAGGGTCCCGTTTTTACCCTTTGGGTACGGAACCCTAAAAAGCAATAATGTAAACAATCAGTTAACTAGGGACAATCAATCATTTTTATATCAAATGTTTCGGTATAATTGAAAATGGAGGTACGTTTATCAATGTAAAGTTATGTTTCAAAACATGTTAGTATTTATATCTATTGAGCTATGGAGGAATTTCTAGCCTGTAGGAATATAAAAAAAAAATAAAAAAAAAACTTAAGGCATCAATTAATTATTCACAAAATCATTAATTGAAATAGAATAACGAAATTCCATATTTTTTATTAATATATATTATAGGTATATAAATACAAGTGGCCTCATACAAGTGGCGGGAAGACGCTGGATGCAAGCCGCTTCCAATCGGTCTTTTTGGAAATCCATAGGGGAGGCCTATGTCCAGCAGTGAACTTCTTATGGCTGAGATGATGATGATGATGATGATGATATAAATATATACAATACAAACAAATGTTTATAAAAAATAAACTTTATTTTTTATTTTTATTGTAGTGAGCCTCGAGTATTGCTAACGCGATAAATCTAACCATACTTAAATTAAATTTAGTAGATTATAGAAAGCCTTCTCTGTTTCCAGACTGTTATAATCCTGGAATTATAAAAACCAGGGTGAATAGATATTTTCTAGAACTACGTGCTCCATCCTCGGTCACACCGTTACTTACCATCAGGAAAGTTGGTGTTCAAACATTTAGATCTACCTATTTAGTATAAAGAAGATAATTGGACATTTAACATGTTAAACTTTGGAACCATTAACAAAATTGTATTAGATAAAATATTACATTAAAAGTAAATAATTATTTTATGATTGCCTAGCGATATACTTTTTAAGGCTTATGATAATCACAATAAGTCACTAATAAAATTCCTCACTGTAATTGTTCTTACTAGCCCTTGTTTCATATTCAGGCATCGAACTCACATCCGTGTTGTAAGCCAACTCGTCCAACCGCTCAACAATAGCTGTCAAAGATTACGCAATACAGAGGTAGCATGTAACTAAAGTACCTAACGGTAGGTACAGATGTGCCACTCAACATACTAATATCAGATCTACGGCTACCTAAATCCTCTGTGATCGATTCTGACACTGCATGAAATTAATTATTTGTATCCTATACAGAATGTTCGGTTACGATCTCGCAATGTAAATGTCAGGTTTGAAATTATGTAAACGTAATGTTCAGTAGATCTGTCAGCTTTAACGAACTACGAACATTTAAGAAATAATTTTTGTTTTTCAAATGTTACTTAAAGAGGGCTTTTTAGTCACCTTCAACGTTAATTTTCAATGAAATATAATCTAATTGCATTATAAGATTATAATGTATTAATTTTATTTATTAATTAGTTGAAGCTTGAACAAATGAGAAAATTTACCGACAAGAAACAGTGAAATGTAAATGGTTAATGTTAATAATTTTGATAAGATATCTCACTATGTAGTTCGGAACTATGTTTGCTCTTATTACATCGTTTATGCCCTTTAAGTTATGTAATAATAGCAAATATGTTGTTATATTATGTTAATGTCAAAAATGTTATCGATATGGTAATTTTTTATAGAAAATTTATTTCTTACAGCATAACTCTTATGTTCGAAACCTATATAATTTAAGTAAATATTAAAATAAAATTAATGTAATAATTCAATATTTACTTAAATTACGTTTCACTAAAATTTCAAAGAAAGTACAAATGATGCATGTAGCCGTTATTGTGATTTCTTTTTCAGTATAATTTAATTTCGTTTCTTCTTTAAACGTCAACTTCAAAACTAAACATCCTGTATTGTCTGATGCAACATTAATAGAAAACAGAAGGAGAACTCGTTTGAAAAACCTATATTGATTGAAAGAGCAGATTTCAAAAGTCGCTTGACTGTAACAGTTGTTTAACTGGGTGTAGTTACGCGAAAACATTTAGAAATTAACTATAAAAAGATAGTCTTCATTTTTGAAAACAAAAGTAAAGTTTTGATAAAAAACATATTAGAATAAAAAAAAATGTAATTCACATATTTTTTTTACGTGACGTCTAATAAATCGATGAACACCGGCTGCACGCACGAAATAGTATGACTCATTGTCCCGTTACGCTCATTGTCCCGTTACATCACCATCATTATCTTTTTATCAATGTTTTATTAAGACGTTGTCACGTTAAACTATCGTCCGTAAACCGACTTTACAGACAACCAATTTTTTTTTCATTAAATGCAACTAACTTGTTTTTTTTTGTATTTGTTTCCATAACACATCCACATTCGCTACGTTCCCATTTATTCTATGTATCCCCAAACCTTGCGCCTTGAAACAGCTTCCAGTAACTTTAAGTACCTGCAACGAGAAAAATATAAATTAGTTTCAAATAAAACATGCCTCCTTAATCAAGACAAACTGCAACCCAAACGCAACATCTCTAAATTTATTTTCACTGGTATATTTTATTTTAACATGTTCACGTGTTATAATGTATCTGCAGTTTTCGAAAAAAAATAAAAATATTAAAACATTTTTGTTTTACTTTTTGTTTGTCTCCACAAATCTGTCTCATCGCTCCACCCACGTGTACCTAATACCACAGCTTATACAACACTTACTATATAGTATAGAGTAGTTGCGGACGGTACCTTCAACTATTGTCTAATCTGTGGCGCTTATCGAAGTCGTGGATCAGGCTTAGCATTATTTTGAGAAGTAATTATTAATGTAAAGGCGGTTACCGAATTTCAGGTCATTGCAGTACAGTCAGTGGTACAGATAGCAACAAAAGTAACTACACTTCTGGAAGTAATTGGAGATAAATCGATTGTCCGAATACGTCTTGTCACAAAACACGAGTTCCTTTCCTAACAATGATTTTGAGTTCCGGTGAAAGAAATATTTTGTAATAATGTAAAAGCGCCGGTGTATATTGTTATCCTTACTTGAGGTACTTACTTAATAAGTAAAATAATATAGATAAAAAGCAAATAGACACATTACGGATGAAGTCAATATTTGCAACAAAAAAAAGGTAAGCTTGGAACTCTTAGGCAGAGTTAATTCATCATCATCATCATCTCAGCCATAAGAAGTCCACTGCTGGACATAGGCCTCCCCATGGATTTCTGTCATAGGGGGGGTTTTGCCATTACTCGCCACGCTTGGCATGCGGGTTGGCGAGCGCAGTAGATATTGTTTTCCGCAGAGGATGCTGCTGCCCATCTCTGGTAGTATTTCCCTTAGCCGGTTCTTACGGCACCCACGGGAAGAGAGGGGGAGGTACTATTCTAGGCCGGTACCCCACGCCACAATGGACAACAAGAGCAACAAGAGTTAATTAATATTTTTATATAATACAGTAACGAGACAAACGTATTGCCGAATGTTATGTTTCACAGTTGTCCATAAAACCCACACAAAACATTTTGGACTTTATAAGTTCAAAACTCTGTGTGAGAATGTTAGAATGACGAGTTCACGCCATTCTGACATTGACATTGACTTATTATCTTTGTCAGTTCATAAAACAATAATATCTTACTAATTTCTAGTCTGATAACAATTAAATGTCAATACAATACTTCTTAATATCCAATTCTTCACTAAATTGAGCTAAACTATAATTTTGTATCATTTCGTATTTATTTATATAAATTCACTTTACTTTCAAGTCCTATGCGCTCCGTCAGCCTCTATCCTGAACAAAGTATCAGTTACCAATGATGCTGAGTGTACATTCGGCTAATGAATAGAAAACTGGACTGTCCAAGTAGCCGATGTAACTCTTCGATAAATGATGAATGCGTTTTCGGTAGTTTTTGTTATCTGTCATTATCGACGGCATTTTTACAAGTACTTTCCATTTGGTAGCCGCTTGGAACATGCGATGGACTTTTAATGCACTGAAATAATGAAGAATTGCATGTTTTGTTTGTTTGTTTGTCAAATGTACCAAAATATTTAAATCACAAATATAGTGAAAGAGTAAATAATGTGGTAGTTGTGTATTTAATTTGCTTTATAAAAAATTCTAATCGGATAACGACTCCTATAACTACATAACCAAACTTCTAAATCGTTTTTTTTTTATTGAACCAAAAATTTGTGTTGAAATGTACCTACTACTTGTCAACAAAATTTTATTTAGAATATATATTATTTATTTATTTATATTATTTATTTTATGTATAATAAGATAATCAAGGGTCGTTCTGGACAAGTAGTTCTGGACAAGGTACGCATTGTCAGGAGATTCCTCAGTCTGTAGCCCCCACCGCCAGCAGTTTGAGCCCTCCCCGCTGCCGGCGGCACCCTAGTTTTTATAATACGTATATTTTATATTTGTATTGTAAAAAACTTTAACAAATAAAGAGATAATGATAATATTTTTTTATATTTGTGGACATTTCACACAAAAGACTGCTAATTAGTTGATTAAGTAATTTGATTACTACAGGTTTGGAAATGTCGGGGGAGGCCTTTGCCCAGCAGTGGGACACTACAGGCTAACAACAACAATTTGACGACAATTTTTTTGGAGAAAATGTAAAGGACCTTCGAAAAAAGCTATGTACGATGTTTGACACGGATTCAAAGTTACCAACGGTGCAGTGACTGTACTGCATTTATCTAGCTAATTAATAACTAACTAACTAATAACTAAATAATAACTAAGCGAAGATTTTTCTAGTGTCCTAGATATACTGAATACACAATATTGAACCAAATGAAAAACAATCTACTTTCATTATATTCATTAAAATTGCAATAAAGAAATCGAAAAACGTGTGCCAGGATCGTAGCAAGTGGAAAGAAAGACAGTGTCTACACACCCCAACGGGTAAAAGGCGTGATATAACATAAAAGACGTAAAAACGTAGGTGAAATTACAATTTTAACCGACTTTCAAAAGGCTCTTCAAAAGTTCTCAACTTTCTAAAGTTCTCAAGTTTATTACACGTTTACTTCGCCAATCATGGATTAATTTTTATGACTCTTTTTTTCAATTGATAGGTGATACTTCAGAGGTTGTCCTTTGGTTTTTAAAACAAAACATCTGGAAAAAAATATGTCATTGAAGTAAATGAAATTGCGTAATTTGAAGTCGGTTGTTTCAGTCTTTTTAACTATAATTATGTCAATTACAGACAAAGTCGCGGGCAAATCACGTTCAAGTAAGTAAGTCTTTCACCTTAATAACTAAGGAAAAAAACTCTCGATGATTTCTGTAAAGAACTCGAGCCACTTTATCCGGAACTCCGGAGTAAATTTGACAAAAGTATTTTACGAACGTATAAGTTCGAAACCGCTGCGATCAGACTTCGCCCATATTCGGAGAAACATTGGCTTTTTGCGCGCGCACAGGAGGTCGATTCCGAAAGCTAAGCAGTGTAAGTGAGGTGAGATGCTAAGTGAACTTGTGATTTTCTTGGTGAAAACTGCAACTGCAGAGATATGTATATCAAAATTTCTAGTGACAATATGTAGTTGTAGTTTCATAACCCTTATGATTCTATATTTTTGCATTTCCATAGAGTGACAAAAATAGAGTTCATTTGATACCTCATTTAATTTGCACGCTCACTTATTTGCCTGAATTGACAGACGAAAAATCGGTTAAGCCGTTTAGGCTGTAGGGACTCATATAGATACATACAAACATGCATACACTTTAAAAACATAACTCTCCTTCTTACGTAGTCGGGTAAAAAAAGTTCACTTACTGTCTCACCTCACTCGCGCGTTCACTTGCAGAATCGACCGTCAGATCGCAGCGTTCAATTACCGAAGAAATTAATGATTGAGCACATTTTTAATGTGTACACACACGTTGATGTACACATGTAATATGTGTATATGTACATGTGTGCGCACACAATAGGCTTACGTCGCCTTAAATGGTGCGGGGTAACCAGTTATGACTAGTTTCTGCCTTTATTCTGTTGCTTTACATTTTTAGCTTTTGTTTGTTCGTTTGTGTTCGTGCATTTTAATTCGGGTTTAACTTGTAGGGTAAAAAGGGATTGGAGTGAGATTAATTGAAGCTGTGTTGATGCTTCATTTTGAGCGTTCTTTCTTGGTTGTCTTAAGTTGTAAACTGTTATGGCTTATATAAAGCATAATACGTAATTTTGAAGATAAGAATTTTTGTTGGCTTAGAAAAAAAACATTAGCTACCAAAAATCTCGTACGAATGGAAATGTAGAAATTTTGTTGATAATTTTGCGTACGCTGCCCGCATAGACATAATATGTGTACGAGATGCTGGATTTTGTTCTTAGATGAGTAGTTTTAAAAAAATATGAACAAAAATAAACAAAATAATATAATACAATAAAATTATATAAGGCAAAAAATGCTTTGTGGAGTCCGATTATAAGAATTTCAATCTATATTTCGTTTGATTAAAATAGATAATTTTGAACAAAACAATTTCTACAAGCTAAATGTTGTTTTTTTTTTATTATTTGACTCGGTACGTTTTTAGATCTACATCAATCTCATTAACACTTAATAACCCCGCTTACATAAAATAAAACAGTTTAAGCAGGAAACAATTTACCAAAACATGTATTACCCAAAAACACAACTTAGCATCGAATAAGAAAAAAAAACATAACAAGATAGCCGCTTACATCCATCCAACGGTATTTATTACTCTTCATTAATCTCTAAAATAACAAAATTGAACGCTACACCATTTATTCAACTTTTACGACTAACCTATACCATTAAAACATCAAACGGAAGCTTCCTAACAGCACTATGAGAAATAAATTTTAATAAACCATGTGAAACTCTAAAAAAAACGTAAAAAATCCAAATCGAACGCCAATATTTCAAATTAGGAACAATTCAAATCAAATCTTCGAATTCTCGTTAGAGCAGGACGCAATAGGGTTGATGACCCATTGAAATGTCAGCACGTGTCCGTCTCTCTCGCTCGTTCGAATCACATATATCGTTATCTCTGTCTATGAGATGTTGATCTTGATACGTCACATTTTTAATAAACGAACATTGTATGACATGGCGCACGGAAATTCGTTCCAATGATTAATATGACCGACCATAGAGTAATACTTTGTTTTTGGAACGTTATTAGAAATATTGATAGTTCCATGTCGTTGGTCTTGTCTATGATCTCCGATAAACGGTTTGGAGATGGAAAGTATGACAGTACAAAATTGAATGCACGATATGCGTAGGTAGACGCCGCAAAAACATGTAGAGTTCCACCATCTGTGGATTAGTCTTTGTAGTCATTATTTTGCGCATTCTTTTGTTTATTTTTTTGTCTATGCTTTTTTTACGTGGTTGCAAATTTTAGTTATGACTAATAGTTGAGCTATATATATTAATAGGATATGATAACTTATATGATTACATATATTTTGATTATAAACCAAAGAATAAATTATTTAAATCTTTTTATCTAGCTAATCTAACCAATGTCCAAAAGAAGGATTATGTATTATAGTGTATTATTGTACGTTTGTATTTTTTTTGCTGTGATAGGTTTTTTATTGACCACCTAACTCGCGAGCACGAAGCACCTATACTAATCATCTGATTGTGACGAATGAGGTGTCAATGGGTTTGTAATTACAGTCCGGGTAACATAAAGTAACATTTTATGTCAATTACATCAATATAATGATGAAAAATGTTAAAGTCGCATTATTTATACATATAAATAGGTTCTTTGAAATAAATAAAAAACTCTGTGAGCATATTCCAAATATGAAAAAAAACTTATTTAATTAATACTTGAATGACTTTGAAAGTATTTTTGAGAAATTATGCTCCACCACATGAATAAGTAGTGGAGATTTACTTTTTCATTATACAGTTTTTTTATTTTATTTAAAAGGTGAGGTCACGTTCGAGGTAACATTTTTAGAAAGAGAAATCTTTAGCATGGGGGTACCTACATATTTGTTAATTTTATACTAAAACCAACATCCATGTGTACTAAATCAATGGTTGCAATTATAGCTAAAGTATAACTATGTTTCTAGATGCAATATTTCATAAAATGTCACGCTGAAGCCGATTCTAGTCAAAGCACTTACCTAAGCATTATTTATATCTTCATTAGATCTAACTTAATAGACTTATATGTAATTAATACTAAAATTGATCTCTTAGATAAGGTAATACAGCTGTCGCCCGCGGCATCGCTCTCCAATCTACATTTCAACTGCGTGTATGTATGTATGTACTCATACATACAAAACGAAATGAAAAACGAGCGCTGCGATCCGACAAAAAGCTCAAGATTGTACCAGAGTGTTTCATTACATCTCAAATAAAAAGTTCATATTTGACGTTTAACAAATTGTTCCTTTTTCAAATCGACCAATGAGACTATTGTATTCACTCCTAATGGCGTGTTCTATTTTCAAATCTCATTCTCTTTTCAAATCTCGGCCCGCTTTCAGATTCGTTTGAATTTGGAATGCGTCGGTTGGTACTGTTTTTCCCACACGACTTTTTTTTTTCTTTTTCTAAATGAGTTTGATTAATAGGATGTAGTGTTGCCAGTGTTTGTAACAATTGTTGTTTTACTCTACATAGAGCTTGCATAGTTTCCGATTCGTAGAGCCGATTTCTAATGGCCTCCAATTTTCAAATACTTAGTAGATACATTGTAACTATGACGTCGTGCAAACAATCTAAATTTATATTATTACTAGCAACAACCAGCGATTTTACCTGCGATCGAGGAGAAGTAGAAAACTTCTTCTGGACCATAGATTTTCAAAGAAGCCAAGTTGGAATTGGCTTGCAGAAGGTGCATGTCTTCTTGCTCTGGTGTGAAGTAGTAAATAAACATTTTTAGTAAAACAACATATTATATTGATTATAAATAAAAAATAAAAGCATTTTCTTTTTCACCCCTTCACTTAAGTATACTTTAAAATAAGTATTAAAAATTTTAATCTCAAATATGCATCATCCAAATCCCCAAAATAGCCAAATGTCGTGAAGCGAGAGATATAGCTGAACGCATACATCAAAGGGGTTTTTACTAAAAAAAAGATTTTAAATTGAAGGGCGCGTCCCCATTCGCCCCAATGTCCCCAAATGTTCTGATACTACGCAAAAATGGCGTCCAAGATTATAATAACGATTTTAAACTCCCCTCCGGGCCTTTATTTTAGTTTTTAGGGTTCCTTCTTGAAAATGGAAAATGCGAGTTTGAAATAAAATAATATTTTTTTTCTCTCACTCGTCACTTTACTCGTGTATTTTGAGTTCATATAACTTGACGACATCATTTATTTCTAGAAATAAATATAGAGCACTTTATAGAGTTATATATAAAGCTTGCAGACTCAGAAAAATCTATTCATTCTGACCTTGAAAATATTTTTTTTGTTGTATTTTTGTATTATGGGAAAATTTCTTTAATATTCCTTACAGTTTAATATTCGGTTTTTTTTATTTATGCGCTGGGTGCACTTTGGGAACATTTAAAAATAGGATCGGCAGATATAGAGCAGAATAGAAAGAACTATATTTGTTTTTATTTTTATTTTATTATTATTTTCAATCCAAATAGTTACCACATAAAAAACAAAACAAACAAAACATGACTATTAAAAACTTTAACCCGGCTTTTACGAGCTTTCACTTTAGAAATTAAACACGACAAATTTATGGACAGTTCAAAAAATTTACACCCGACGGGACTTGAACCCGCATATTCCAATCTGTACTTGAAAGTCTTTACCATTTTCACCATTCTTAAGTGTGGAAAAGCACTTCAAAAATATCGAGAGTTCAAACACGATAGTTCTTGAGACCGGAAGAATGTATTGCTACGGAACCAACAAAACACCCGAACCCGCACTTTATCTCTATTTCGATTTTTTTATTATTTTTGGAAGGGTTGTAAGTGGACGCAGGGATGAAAATTTGACACTAACACTGTTTCAAAAATGGGGTGAATTTTGCATGTTGTTTGTCCGAGAGTAGTTTTTGAGATCAACGTCCAAAGTATAGCAACTGTTGAGTATTCTGTGGGTGGGGTTCAAAATCAATATTTTGTGTGGGTTCAAACCTTCTCAAAGAGCTTTAGTCGCCGTTATAGAAACTTATTTTATGGAAAAAAACAAAAAAGATTTGTTTTGTTTGAATACGAATACAGAAACTATTTATTACGTGAAATATCATATTTTCAGATGTCATTATACTTAATTATTTTGATTTCATAATTTTTGCCTCCCATGTGATCAGTAGCATAACTACCTAGGCTTAAAGATGTTCATGAAGTAGATTTCACCTTGTATAACTTTAAAGCTTTAGAAATAGTGATTACTTAACATTGGCAAATGCTCTAGACGTGGGAGGCCATAATTCTCAAGCAGAAAAAAAGAAGAAACCAATATATCTATGAGTATCAAGACCCCGTATTCCGAGGCCGTACCGAGATTCGGTCAATTTGAGACCAAATCCGTACCAATTGAGGAACGGTTTTATCAATAAAAATAAAAATCCTCAAGGAAGTTACCAATTTGAGGACAAAATAGAACACGTACAACGCATTTTAAACTTTATGTTAACGTTTTAGGGCGTAGTTTAGAGCGTTTGTGTATGTATTTGTGTAGTTATAGTTATGATAGATTGTGAAATCAATTAAATTAGTGCTTCGTAGCATGGGGTCCCTTTTATTGGAGTGTTCTGTTTTATCATTGTTAGTTTTTTTATAGATTTGTTAACATTGCATGTTTTGATTTTGCATTTTTCTGTAGTCTGCTACACTTCTTTATAAAACTAAAAATTGGAGAATTTTTACCTAGAATTTGAGTATAAAATATAACCACTATGTTTCGCTTTCCTAATTACATATAATATTACGAATGGTGTCAAAATGGTGTCAAAATGTTTTATTTTTTATTTCAATCAGTGTTGGCTCACGCGTACCGGTTTGGCCAAATGAAATAGATTGATGAAACGTGTCACGTCATATTGTCAACAAATGTCAATAGAAGCTTCTAGTAATGTTACCACCACTTTGATGAAGCTTGGTTACAATTAATAAAATACTTAATTCTGGACTTAAACTGTAATTAGTACTTATAATATGCATACATACGTAAAATCAGCCCTATTTTTCCTTACAGGGTAGGCGTAGACTAAACATCAAAGACAATGAGGTCTTTTGACGCTAAATTTTAAGCCAATTTTGGAACAGATTTATCTATTAGAATTAGACGGTAATCTGACATGTTTTAATTCATGTTACTTGAAAAAATCATAATATTTGACGCTGGCAAATGGACTAATCATGCGGGTCCAATGCAAGCGAAAAGAAGTTATATTTTCATCTGGTGGCAACGGTTTGTATGTACTCACTCTGCTGTACACTAAATTGTGTATAGGTACTTAACTCTTTGTGGTTTATTTTCAAGTACATTTACCACAAGTACATAAGTTATTAATTTTTATAGCGCTATCAAAATATTATAAATATATATTCAAAGCGCATAGCTCTTGCAAAAAGGTGCTATTCTGACGTAACAATCCCAAATCGAGATTCGATATCGAAGCGTTTTAGAACGTCCAAAATCACTTTTTACACCCATAGCACTTCCCAAAATGGCGTAGAAAGTAAGTAATAATAATCTTACGTGGCACATTCGAATATTTCCAATAGGACGTGAGCGGGAATCGAACCTGGGACTTGCATACTGATGTATGGTTATTGCAAGTTTTTGGTAAGTGTTTTCCACGAATGAGCTGTGGAAACGTTGAAGAATTTTGATTGCAGTTCTCGGCTGAGATTACTTTTTTTGTACATGATAGGCTTGGCAAAATCAATACATTTTGCATTTTAACACAAACTGTATGTTTGTTTAGCTATTACTCCGCCAATTATGAATTGTTTTTGTTTGTTTCATATAAATTTGATCAAAATCGGTTCAGTACTTTGGTTTTATAACAAAATAACTGAAAAAATGCCATTAAAGTAAGCGAATTGCGTATTTCGAAGTAGGTTTTTCAGTTTTTTTAAATTATAATTACTAAAGTAAAAATGTGGTCTATATTTAAAATCAGCGCAAAGATTTCGCTAAACTTCATTCGTGCACGGGAATAGAACACCCTGCCCTGCCGCCGACCCTGGTTCCTGTGGTGTCCCGTGAAAATCTTGGAATTTTCAGGGCTAGACTGAATAGGTATATACTAGATCGACGTTTTCCATTCTTGGCCACACCTTCGCATACCATCAAGAGCATTGGTGGTCAATCTTAGATTTATTTCATGTAAAATAATATCCATAAAGGAACTTATTCCATTTGCAAAGTCTACAATAGTATGTAGAAATAAATGCTGTCCTACTCCATAGCCCCATTGGGCCCTATACCCTTCACGGAACACTAAAAAGAACAATCGGGAAACGCCAACACGTATCGCCGATAACGCAACGGATTCGAAATTTTAAATAGTTCCATATTCAAACGAATATGGCACTCATTGTTTCCCGTTTTCGCTCATACTTAGTCCTTAATATGCGGGCTACGCGCGTATTGAGGTTTCACAATGGATCGAGGCAATATGGCGACGGATCGTTGTCTATGGTGTAGTTTCTTTTTTATTGACTAATAAAATATGGTCATACGCGTGCCGTGGTATGCTGATTTATTTAATGGTGACAGGTTGTTTGTAGGTTTTGTGAATTCGTTTTTACTTGATGATTTTTTTGGCACCTAGTTATTACGATTTATTAGCTGTTTTGGTCTTAGATATATGTATGTGCTCGGTTAATATTTTCTTGGGTTTTTAAAGGATATCTAGCCTATGGAGGTTCTAAATAATAATATAATATTTTTCTAATAATTATATTATTTAATATTGTGTTAGTTACAAATATTTAATTTATGAATAATCTAGCTAGCGATCGATTTTAAGCCAGAAATTTTAAAAGAAAACGTGACATATTTTTAATAAATAAATATATCACGTATTTTTTTATATGAATGTGGCGTCAAATTTATTGGTATTTATTGGTATTTGATACTCTACCTACCCCGTAAGCGAAAACAGGCGTGATTTTATGTATGCATGAAAATAATCCTCTCATATCTTTTGCGATTAACCATGCCACCACTTAGCCAACTAAATAATAAAAAAAAAACAAATCGGAACGCACGTACGACATCCGTCTTCCAATGCTTCAGTTGTCGCCGATCCGACCACAGACCAACCGACAGTTTGTACGGACACAGCCACAGGTTAAATAACAGTTAGTACGAACACAGTACATATATTAGTTACTACGTATAACGGGTACTAACTATAATAGTCAAAAGTAGTCTTTACCGTCGTTAAGGAAAATCGTGTGTTTTGAATTTTAATTTGAAGCGAATTTATGGGAAAAATGACTAATTATTTAAATGAAGATGTCATTCGAATATTGAAGCTGTTTCCGGAAAAACAAAACAACACTAAGAAGATTTCTTAGAAATGGTTTTTTTTTTTAAAATGTAACCTAATTCACTTTAAAATTAAAAAAATATCGATCAAATGAGAGAACAGACATTTTACTAAATCAGTCGAGCTGTTTAAGCTACAAAAGGTTATATAAGAAGAAATATTACTGCATATATTTAACTATATTCAAATCAAGTCTTATTTTAAACATTCGAGTGTACAATTCCCACAATGTTAACATTAACCTACTTTATACCTAGCTAGATAAGGTAAAGACCTTATCTAGCTAGGCATTCATAATTTTAGGATGCGATACAGTCTACTAATATTTATTTGAATTGTGTACTTTCTTTTATTGCATTCTGTCGTGTATGTTATTGAGTAAAGAATTAGACAACAAGTAAAACAGTTTTTTTGTTTACCATTTTTAAATTTACAAAATAACGTTCAATTTCTAAGAAGAGTATTATAAGCAAAACAAAAAAGGATCATAACAAAACCTTAAAAATTCCATCGTTTATGTTAAAAAGGCAAAATACGTGAGTGTTACAAGTTACAAAGTTACTGCGGTTTCATCTTACCCTAATATGGTGTTAAAATCTTGAGGTTTTTCTCCGAACATGTATCGGAGACAGAAACATCAACTTACTAAAGCACAACATGTTGAAAAATACAAAGATATACCGGATAATATCAGGAGTGGATCCTCCTCGAACATTTTTAAAACTAAATTAAAATTCGCCGGTCCACCGATTCCAAAGCTTCCAGCTGATACTTGGCTGATCCATCAAAAAGGTGGTAGCAGTACTCCATACACGATCGGACCTGTGCTTGATACAGATGCAGCAGTTGTCCCGGTGAGAAGTATCGCCTAACTGATGCCAAGCTTTTTACTAGCCAGTTTAGCCTTAGATTCAAGGTAGCCCTTAAAGTTCATTGTTGGGGTTAACGTGAGTCCCAGCAGTTCAAGACGGTACTCTAGACGATAGACGGGACGGGACGGGACGGGACGGGACGGGACGGGACGGGACGGGAAGGGACAGGACGGGACGGTATTTTATTTCGTTTTAATATTCTACTATGTATTTAGCTTTCCATAAATTCTAAAAACAATGCAAAAATAAGAACAATGGGTGTCTATCCATTATCAATGTTTTTTTACTGGAAAACACCATATGTTAAGAAAAATAAAGACTAAGACAAATTCCGATATTTATGCAAATTTTCTATGAAAATTTATCGTTTTTTTTTAAAATATTATGTAGCGTCAGTTACAAAAAAGTGCACACAACAGCGTATCAAATGTAACGAAATTGTAAGTTAGACTGCAAAAACCGTCTTTCTGCAGTCGGTTATTTTGTTTTTCTTTTAATATAGATACTTGTTATACACTTTATTACGCCGACTTCGTATAATTTAAATAGCACATTGTATCTCCAAAACAGTAAAAAAGTGCAAAATACATCGATCTCGCATCGACGCTACTTTCTACCGAAATTCCTTCGCATAAATAATGGTAATGCCATATAAAAGGCGTATTTCGCTGTATTTATACCCAAAAACGTCCGTGAAACCACGAAGTATGAAGTTGTTCATAAATAATTCAGAAGCGCTTACTGTTACACATTGTTGCGAATGGATTCTGTGAAATTTTTGGGATGAAATTTGCAATTTTTTGGTATTTTTGCGCTTTTTTATTCTGGCTACTCTTAAATCGATTTCGCGCCATTTTCCCTAATCAGCAGGAATAATGTTCCTCGAATATTATTGTGCTGTTATTCATTAAGTGTTCAATCAAGTACATGAGTGTGGGCAAGTGAAATGAAGCAGTGAAACATGTCATTTTACGTTGTCGACAAAACTCCATAGAAGCTTCTAGTAAAGTCGCCACCACTTTACTGAAGCAGGACTTAACTTTTAAAATGACTGTATACGTGACTTAGATCGTGGCTAGAACATTTACAACTTGTATTCAAGAAACTTGAAAAAATCTTAATACTTGACACTGGCAAATGCTTTAAGCGGGTCCAATACAAAAAAGAAGAAGAACCTACTGCAATCGTTTTGGCGGGAAAAATTATGACACCGCTCTGTTTATCTTTTAATATAATTTATATCTTTTTACTATTTATGTTTAAAACTAAAGACGACTATTACTCATTGAGTACTAGGTATTTAATTACATTTATGAGTGTGGGTAAGCGAAACATTATGTAGTAAAATGTTTTTCAGATCATCTGTAAAACAATAAAACAGTTTTCGACTTAGTCACCACCTCTTAAGAAGGCCCTTACCGACGCGTCAAAATACGATGCACGCGTAGTTAAAAAGCTTGTTGTTTCATCCAGTGTGATGTTTGAAAAAGAAGATCTGCAAAAAAGAGGAAGAAAGAGCCAGAACCCTTCGATCTGCTTTCGCCAATTTTCGATATAGCCACGAAATCACAAGATGTGTCCTGAAATCCCATAAAAGTTACCTTTGAAATTATGTACGTGTATTTGGAAAAATTCTGAAAACTTAATAAAAATGTTGGTTATTTGGAATTTCCAATATTTTTACTGTTTTTTTTTACATTTATAATTTCTGAGCGTGTTATAAACGGCGGACATTTGGATCCTAGTCATGGATTTGTGCCTCATTGTTTTAATTTTTCACTTAGATAAAGACCTAGAACTAGACCTAGACGTACGATCTTTTATGTTGAAAGTATAACGGGTTGGCTGCTCTTAACTTATTTTACTAAACATTTATTAGACTTATTTTAATTGAATTTGATTGAATTATCCTTAATGCTGGCAAATACGTAAATCTTGCGTCTTATATCCCGATAAGGAGAAAAAGCAATCTCTAACATCTTCCTTCGAAAGTAATTGATATGCGTTGTATCATAAGATGTATTTTTGGTACCGGAAAAATAAAAATAATTCTGCATCTTACATCATATATTATTTCAGAGTGACAAGCACAGTACGCTGCTACGCAGGGTTTGTTTAGGCAAATTGATAATTTCAACGTTTGCCACCTTTTGATATAAACAAACCGTATAGAGAAAAAAAAAACAAATAACGTATACTCATTCCCTTCATACGGAAATCATTACACGCCAGTGTTGAAGAAACGCTCGCCGCTGACCAATCACAGCCGATTCCATTTTCAAATTAAACTCTAGAACACATTGTTGATGCCACAATCGACGTTCTAATCTCAAACGCAATTATTAACGACAATTATGTTCATGAAACTGAGAACAGAAAAAAATTAAATACAACGTTTTGTGAATGCAGATGGACGGACAAAGGAGGTAACTAAACGCAAGTCATTTCATACGAATTACCGCCTCTTTGTTTCAACAGACAAAAACATTATATTTTTATATATCAATACCCTCTCAATACCGAGTAATTATAAATAATTATAATTAATACATATTCAGTTGTAATCATCAGGCTATAACCGTATAATTAAAAGTTTTAAAGCTCACAAATATCTTTGAGGAATTCCGAATTCAAAAATTAAAGGCTTTTATCACGTCCGTAAAACCTTAAAAAGTTAAAAACCTTTTTTTTTGTGGCGATCGATCATTACGTCGGGATGGAACTGGCCGGTATCTGCATGTTTTTAAAAAGTCCGATTCCATATTTAAATTTGAATGATGTTGGAAAATGTTTGAAAAGGTCTAATTAGAATGTTATAGTATGATAAGTGCGTTTTGTTTTGTATTTAGAACACTCATTACCGATAAAATTTAAATTAGACGTTCGTATAAAAAAAAAATGTTGCCTGTATAATGACCCTTCGTTTTGTAGATGTTATCTATATTTTTAGCGTCCCATCCACACTGGCTCAAACAACACAATGAGATTATGAAGGGGTGCGTCCGCCATCATATTTTATTTTTATTCCAAATTTGAATAATAAGGTGTAACTTTCGTTCTTAAACCGCAGTTTCACTCGAATTCTTGCTGGCCAGTTATTTGAATTCCATGTTCGAAAATGCAATTTTGGCAAAAGCGTTTTCAGACTGCTACGATTTGAAATTATAAAAAAAATGTAGCATTAACCGTAAAATTTCTTTTTGCATGGTATTGAAACACTTTTCAGCGACTTATATAATTTTTTTAAATGGCCAATATAGGAACTTCTTGCAGGTGTTTCTTTTATACAAGTTTGAAAGATTAAAAGTTAATTATGCGCTACTCTATTTTATTTTTTAAGCTTCTGTTTTATTAAATTTTCGATTGTTCGGATTTTGTATTTTTGTGACTAGATTGAATAGGACTTGTTTGACTTAAAATATCTACAAATAACCCTTAAAATGGCCTAAGGGAAAATCGTGCAATTTCATATCTGAAGAAGATTTAATAATGTGATGAGTTCTGATAAAAAAAAACAATTATACCAAAATGATAAAGAAAAAGTAGAAAATATACAGGATAACTTAGCTATTAGTAGTATAGAATTATTTTAAAGTTTGTAAAATATCTACTGTTACGTCTACGATTCTAGCGTTTTATAAAATGTACATCTACGGATGGGATTATGGAAGGGGTCCGTCTACCATCAATTATATTTGTGAATACGCTTAGCTTTCCATTTTTAAAATAAACTGTAGAGGGAGAGGGATTAGTAAAATTTCATTTGTGATGTGAGGGGAGACAGATTTTAATAGAAATAACGTTTTGTGTACTTTTTAGTACACATACAATATTTTTTGGTTGTCTGGCTAGACATTTGACCACAGTATGTTATGTGACGGTGTGGTTCCAAATGGTTAGCAAACATTGCAGAGTAGGAACTGGCTTTGGTTCTTTAATAAATGGGTTAGCGCTTGACTGCCAACTAATCCTATTTAAAACGATTGTGGCGGTCTACGATGGAGCGCGCTGGCCTATAAGAAACAGATTCACGTGCGATTTAAAAACACCCAGATTATATTTGACTGAAGAATTGAGGAAGCATAATATCCACTCGGGTTGCATATTCCACAAATTAACGGCATGTACAATAAATGTAGTACCAAAGCGTTTCGTCCGGGTTTTTGGAATAGCAACCATAAAACGATACAGTTTCAGCGTGCTTCTAACCGTCCGATAGAAATCAGAAATCAGAAAATATTTACTGTATAAACTGTGTACAATTAATAGGTATCAACGGTCTTGTCCTTTACGAACATACAATAACAATTGTCGGTATATATTTTGAAAAAAAAAACGAAAATACAGAAGAACACGATTCCGCATGTATAAAAGAAATTCTAAGAAGACTGGTGAGTTGACGGTCAAGCGCAAGCCTATAGAGGAATAAAAAAAAAAAAAAGTTTTTTTTTTTTAAGTTCTAATTAGCTTTTATTTTCCGCCACAGAATAATTAACAGTACCTTCCATTCGCCATTTTCTACACACGTTCTCTATTTTCTCCACGTCGTTTACCTGAAACCAAAATAGCATACAAACAAATTGATAGTGAATCTAGAACAAACCAGAAAACTGTCATATCTACACAAACTTTGATAAACTAAAACAATCGACATCATAAAGTGCATTTTTTGAGGTGGAGCTTAACGCGCGCAACTATCTCTCTCGTGCATCATAACCTTTTTAAATCATTGGTTAGACAAATATCTCTAATTGGAAGAGTGAGAAATGAATACGTTTATTTTGATAGGAGAAATATTAAAAAAAGTTTTATTCAGATATCACTTATACTGGCGACGGAGGAGTGAAAACACATATATACCAATTTAAAAGATAAAACTTTGAAATTTTTTTTTTAATATATCTCCTATCAAAACAAACAAATTCATTTCTCACTTTTTTAATATCCTCACTCAATTTTATTTTATATGTTTAAAAATGTGATGCGTGAGAGAAATAGCTGCGCGCGTTGACCGCATCCTTAGAAACAAACTGCTCAACCGAATTCGATGAAATTTATATGAGATCAATCTAAAATTATGTCTTGAAAAGATAAATAACTAAAAAACAAAATCCAAATCGGTTTATACCTACTCCGTGCTGTATAAACAGATTTAGATTTTTTTATTAGTATCTGCGGAACTTAATACTTTCCTAAAACTTACTAAGCTTCCAAAAAATTTTCAGGTGTCGCTACTCTTAAAGTTACTAAAATTTCCTTGAAACATACAACAATTATGAAAATTAGTTTTAGGGGTATCATCCTAAAACTAAAACTTACTAAAAATAATTCCTAAAATTTCTATAAATTTACTATAATTCAATATAAGAAAGGACATTTACCAAAGAAGGCTATCGCTTCAATTAAATTAATTAACTCACGCCTGCCGGTATTTAAGTTCAAATTCAAATTTCGAATAAGAAAAGGTCGAACGTTCCAATTTCAAAATCAGATAGCATCCGCACTGGTCGGTTACAAAAGAACGGAGAGCATGACGGTTCAAATATTTTCGAAAATGGAATATTAAGTGAAGCCATTATATGATCGATGGAACGTGTTATTAAAATCTCTATGTTTTAATGTTGCCTGGTTGAAGCAAAATGTTAGTCATCGATGCTTTGTTTTAGTTACACAAGAGTATATAGGTATTCAAATAATATGTCATAGACAAAAGTCAATTCATGTTCGTTTAAAAAAATGTTTGTTTATTTTTCGGATTTAAATCTTTTTGTTGAACTTTTTTTTGTATGTTGTACATGAATTCTCAGTAATAGCATTAACTTCTCGATTTTCTTATCTTTTATTTTAATATCTATTAAAAAGCAGTTTTCTATATGAAAATTTAACACGATATCCTCTTTATGAGATGACTCAGCAAAAAAAACAAAGCGTGGGTAACGATAATATGCTAGTGGTCGATATTTAATAATAAAAAACTTACTCTAGTTTCAAAATCGATCCTTTTAACCGATTTCAAAAATAAAGGTAAGCTCTTAAATTTAATTTGTCTTGTATTCATCATCATCCCAACCACAAGAAGTCCACTGCTGGACATAGGCTTCCCCCATGGATTTCCTAAAAAGTCCTGCCACACTGCCACTGCTACTTCATCTTGCTAATCCGCTGTGCTATGTCGGTGAATTTTGTACGCATACGGATCTCTTCGTTTCTGATACGATCTCGTAGAGAGTTAAATTTAAGTATTAATTTATGTATAAAGTACCTATAATACATAGCTCTAGTTTTAAATAGTGACGGGATGTAAACGAGATCAGTTGTCGATAAATTTGCTTTTGTGCTACATTCTCTAATATTCGGTTCTTACAAGCTTTTATTTAACTTTATTTATGTGTATGTTTTCGGCACGAATCTTAGAAGCTAAATTAGAACTACTTCCCGATGTCCGATTGGGCTCAAATTTGGTATACATACAATAATATGGTACCTTAAAGCGGTTCTGATGATAGAGTCGGAAGGTGGCCATAGGAACTTAATCTTTTCAAGATAAGCCCATCGGTCAACCCAAATCAAACCCCCAGTTTGGGCTCGATTGATTCGTCTTGAAGAATACTTTTGTAAAAGCTTCTTTTTTTTGGATATTTTTTTATTGTTCATACTATATTTATAGTAGTAGTAGTGTTTTATAGTAAATTTATCTTTATCTTTATCTTTTTAATTAGTATTTTATCTAGGCCTGTGTGCTTCATCTTCGGCTACAGCGCCGCTTTCCATCAGGCAAGCTGGTGGTTAAACATAGACCACCTGTATAAAAAATAGCTGTGGCCACCCGCCTAGCCTAAACCACAAAAAGTATAGTTGTGAGTAGGTAGACGGTAAGTGATATCTAATTAAGTGATCGTTACGTATCGAGGTCATCGACTGCACGCGATGCGACAAATGACCCCTCGATGCGACTTATTGCTCAATCATTGAACGCTTCTGTTTTGGTTTATGTACTAATGCCGTACTGAAATTATCTAAAGGTACTGTAAGAGCGGGTAACTTTGTATCAGAATGTAACTAGGCAGTGGGTAACTTTGAATTAGAAATTAACAAAGTAGCGGGTAACTTTGAATTAGGTAACATTGCCTTCAAAATTCTACATTGGCTAAGGTAGTAAAATAATACTGAATTGATCTAGTGGTACGGTCAGCGTGGGTAACTTTTAATTAAAATCATTAGATAATTGTATCCTGAGCAAGTAAAATTCAATTTCTTGACTAATTTATATGTACAGTCTAACGCCATTGGTCATAGAAAAACGCAATTTCTGAGAGACTCTTACTTGTAAAGCACAAATCTATGCCTTCTTTGACTGGCCTTGTGGCTCAGTTGGTTTGGTAGTATGTCTGCCTACTGTGCTGTAGGTCGTGGGTTCGATCCCCACCCAGGGCAAACATTTGTGTGATGAGCATGAATGTTTGTTCTGTGTCTGGGTGTTTCTATATATCATATGTATATATTTACAACAAAAAGTATATATGTATTCTATCAGCCATCTAGTACCATAGTACAAGCTTTGCTTAGTTTGGGCTATATGATGTTGTGTGAAATGTCCACAAATATTTTTTATTTATGTATTTAATAAAGGATTTTTAAGACTGGATAATAAAAACTGTTGGATACAAATAATCGTTATATAATCTCATTACGATTTAACATTTGAAATTAATCTGAGAAAATAGGATTTCCGAGACCGTTGTAATCACACATGAATAAAAATTTACCCACAGTGACCGTAAAACTTAATATTTTTATTTAGCTAATATCTAGTTTAATTTAAATAAGCCAAGCTCGAATAAATTCTCCTTCAGTCACGTCAACTGACAAGTTTTTTCTTTGCGTTTCATAATGTCCAATTTATAGTATATATCTCGATGCTTCTCGATGTTTATAGGGCAGTTTTTACAAACAGGGTTAGTCATTCATTGATTGAGGGATGAATCATGATACTTTAATACGATTCCAAACAAAATATTGTGCAAAGAAAGTACAGTTATATTGTCTTGAAACGAATAATGTACATTATATTTTAACTATTAAGCACATAGCTAGTTACATCAGATAGTTCTCGTAAGAATAACCTTTATAAATATCAGATTATAGTAAACCTTTCCATTTTGAGAGGTAATCGATAACCGCGTATCTATGATGCAGCATTAATATGTCATTGGAACGCCTTTAGAACAACCACCCACGTGAGAACAAAAGCAGAACGCGCGAGTTCTTCTAAACGTCATTATAAAATCCCATATTTCGTTTAAAAAGCACTCCACATATCTCCGTCATTAATCACAACACTAACCTTCGAGAAACATCCGAATAAACGAATAAAATCTCGATTCGAAATAAAGCACTTACGCGAAACGTCATTATCGCGCAACATAAATAAAAACATCTGAAATCGAACGTAAAAATTGAATATCGACTCGTTTTAAAACAGAATACGAATTTTAAAAAATAAGAGCGCGGCCGAGCGGCATTAATTAAAAATTCTCGGTAGAATATTCAAAAATAGAATTCGCATTCGAACGCTCCTTGTACGGATGCGGAGTTTGAATTTGGAAAGAACAAAAGAAGGAGAGAGCGGGAGCAACCCTTTTAGCGCTGATAATCTGTTCCTTGGCCGTGTTGCGTTTTTCTTTTTTTTTCGTTGTCACTTTTTTGTCCGAACGAAGATTGTACACAACATTCTTTACTTCGGAACGGAGCTTTTTAAAACTCGATCCGAGATTTATTGCTTTTTTTTATCGAGTCCTCCGATTTAATTGACGAATGGTCACGAGCGAAATGTTCAAATGGCTTTAGAGGTCAATAATTACTTGACATTTCATTTTGTAACATGTATGCAGTTAATAAAACATTACCGGTTATTTGCTACTTTTACTATTACGAAATCTAAGCAGTCGTATTAGAACGTACAAATTAAAATTGACTGTGATAATTATTTTCTCTAGATTTTAGAACATGAGGCAGGCATTAGAAATGACGTCAGCCTCAGGTCAAAAAAGAATCTTGTTTGTATACGATTTTTTTACTAATATCGCTATAGTTTACTAATAATATCACATTACTACGAGTAAAAAACGGAAGAAAACAATTGCATAATCAACAAATCAAACAAGAAATCCAGTTCCAACTTCAAATCGTTTCAAAATATTAAAATTTAAAAATAGAACGCAATCCTTCCGCCCTCGGTCGGGAGGTTAGTGCTTTACATGAAATATTATTTTATGGAATCAACATCTGCGGCCGCGGCGATGTGTGCGTGAGCATTATTCCCAGCGATGGGTTTATGCATACATGAGAAATTACTCGGATACTTGAAAGTGATGTTCAAGTGGTTGAAAGCATTTCCAGGAGCTTTTTTTGGATTATCGAAATTAGTTTCAGTTTTTAATGTATTTTCGTTATGGAGCTCGATTAGTTTATCTTCAAAGACCGCAGAGTAAATGTGTTTACAATATTATGTTACTACTGCAGCGTGATGTGTGTCTGTTCTGAAAATTAAATATTTATGATGTTATATCAATTTAATTCTATTTTAGTCAAAATACAAAGTATTAGATACTGTAGACTTGTATATTGTAGATTTTAGATAATTATGGAACTCAAAACAGAAAACTTTATGAGATCAGTGAACCAAAAAAAAACTATACATTGCAGTTAAAATTGCACAGTTGCCTATACTGGCACTGTCGATTAATTGGGCCAACGAAAAAAAAAGTATAAAAAAAAACTGAAATTTCGGTTTCGATGCTGCCGATTGCCACCCCTTTAGTACTAAAGGAAACGAAATACGAAATAGATACAGTTAACTAGGAAACATCCTAGTTAACTGTATCTATTTCGTGTACACAATAATGTTTCTTGTATAGTAAGTAAACGTTTAAAAAATTAGAAAAACAGACTTCAAAATACGCAATTCGTTTACTTGAATTACATATTTTTCCAGTTATTTTGTTATAAAAACCAAAATACTAAACCGATTTTGATAAAGTTTATGGGACCACCTGGGAAGTATATATAATTTAAAAAAAATGGTCCAGGTGTCTTAAAAAAAGATTCCAACGAATTGAAAACCTCTTCCTTTTTGAAAGTCGCTTAATAGGTTATCCAATTAGTCCAACGGAAATTGCAATTTATCTAGTCGATGTACTGAACTTCTGTCATTGCATGCTAATATTTCGCAATAAATAATTATTGTAACATTTTGTAACCCTTTAGCCACCGTTAAATGTGGAGTTAAATGACCTAAATGTTTTTGGTTTATGTAATTTTTATGTTATATGTTGGTTTTTTGATGCTCTATCTAACTTGTAAGAGAAAATAGGTTTGACTGTATATGTGCGTACTGCGTAAAAAAGTAAATTACACTAACTTTATTCGTGTCACAAATCACATTGTCACAGATAAAGTTCAAAACTACAAAAAAAAGTAATAATAAATAAATAGCTCATTCCTGCATAACGAGATTCGTTTTACAATCCGTCCGAATCGTCAAATCACTCGTCGCGGGTTCATTTTTTAAAATTGGAACTAAAAGTGAAACCCTTCCATTTTTAAATTGCTTTCGTCATGGCGCTCCCTTTGCCACTATTATACAATACAATAATGAAACGTGGAATTTTGGAACGAAACTCGAATAAAACTTTTGATTTTTCTATTACACAAAAGAAATTTGAATTCAGAACTGGTTCTTTTGACTAGATATTTTTTATTTTTACGTAAAAGGATTGTGGAAGTGGCCAGTGGGTCCGGGTTTCAAGTTTTTTTTTTCTTTCGATAAAAAAATCTGGCATTTAATAACTTGTATATTTGCTAATTGGAGCAATCAGAAACGGCTTCTTGAATTTTTATTTGAACAAACGGAAAATTCTTATTAGTCAGTATTTTGTCAGTTTTGACAGACACACAGATTTATTTTTTCCCTTCAATTCCGTACAGCTGTTTAAAACACGGATTAATTTTCTATACCCTTCATTTTATTTTTAACCATTTCAATTTTAACTCTTTTGACTATTTTAATATTTCTGGAACATTTTTGGGGTGAGGGTTTTATGTGGGCGTTTTTTTTAAAACCCCTTTTATTAGAAAGGGGTTTAGTTAAAGTTTTATTTTTAGTTGTTATTACGTTTTCTGATGCGGGCGGTGTGTGCACGAATTAATGTTTTGAATTGAATTGATTTGAAGATTTTGAAAGGGTTTATCTAAACTTGTACAAGACTTGCTGCGCCCTGTGGTTTCATCTACGTAGTGATGAACAAAGGATGATGATGATGATGAAAGGTAGCCTAAGTCCGTCCTAGTTATTTTTGTACCGAATTTCATAACGATCGGTTCAGCCGTTTATGCATGAAAATGTAACAAACAGACAGAGAGACAGTTACTTTCGTTTATATACTATCTGAACCCCGCGGTTTCGCCCACGTAGTAATGATGATATTTATGATGATGATGAAAAGTAGTATTTGTGCGCCTGAAATTTGACCATCAATTGAATTTGGTGTCACTATCTTATCAATAAACATTGCTACTACCATTAAATTTCCTTTATACCATTCAAAGGTTTCCTGCGATAAATCGTACTTAGCGAGAAGACATACCTTTATAACTTTTATAATGTTTTGTAAAGATACATTACAAAAAAAAAAAACAAAAAAAATTACACAAATTTCGAAATAAATTATAATTATTCATTATTATAATTATAGTTATTCATTTTCAGTAAAAATTAATAACAATTCTCAATTCGACTGCAAAATACAGCAAATACCTCGCCAATTGTTTATTAATTTTAATGATTATTTTGATAGGTTATATTTCAGAGGTTCCATATAATTTTTATTAAAACCGGTTCATTAGTTTATTTTTATTACAAAATAACTGAAAAAAAGTCATCCAAGTAAATAAATTGCGTATTTTGAAGGTAATTTTTAATTATTTTGCTATCTATAGGTCTATTTAATTACAAATACTTATAGTCCTCAGATTATAAATTATTAGGTTTGAAAAATGAGGAATAAATAAATCTTGACTGCTTTATTATAAGCACAAAAAGTAATGATATTTCTTTTCGTCAGATAGACAAGTATAAATTTTCTAGTTTAATTTTTCATTCAGAAGACATCAACGCGCTCAAAAAAAAAATGTTACTCCAAAAAAAAGATGACAAAAATAAACCTTACTTACATATCAAAAACAATTAAACGAGATGAGTTAACTTTTTTTAACCCTTCAATTAGTATCGAATAAAAACCCGAAAAGGGTCCATTTTAGAGAAAAAAGCAGAAAAAACCGGGTGAACGTCCTAACACAATCACATGTGGTCTGGTTTATAAGCGAAAGAAATTATAACAGAGTTTACTGTACATTGCCGTTTACTTTTTTTCCATTTAGACTTTTTTGGGAGACCTTTGCCTAGCAGTGGGACAGTACAGGTTAAATAAAAAAAAAGTTTTTTTTTTTCTTGGCTCTAATATTCAAAGCCACTGACAAATGTTAGTGTTAAACGTGTCATATTATTTATGGAGTCGAATTGAAAATCTCTCCTGCATTTCATTGTCAATATAGGTAAATATAGGAACTATATTTTTTTACCTCCAACTAGTGAAAATAAATCCGTTTGTATGGAGCAGATCGCATTATTTGCAACTGGGCGGATTCTTTAAAATTATGATAGGAAAATAACTAAAAATCATAGATCAACAATAATCCCCGATTTATAGACTAGCTGCGTTCCGCTGTTACACTCGCGTAGTTATGAAAAACGGTGATGATTATAATGATGATGATAAGTAAGTGGCTTATGTCCGTCTCCAGGTCCAAATCTATCTCTAAACTAATTTTCATTACGATCGGTTCAGCCGTTTGAGCGTGTAAAGGTAACAAAATTAGCTTTTATAATATCATTGTGAAATTGTGTCAAATGTATTTCAAAACGTACATTCATATAAATAACAATATACTTAGGTGTCTTTTATGTTGTCACAAATCTTATTTTTACTAGACTAAAGGCAGTGGGAAGGCTGTGGATGAGACTGGCACAAGACTGGAAAGAATGGCGCGCTAAAGAGGTGACCTATACAGTGGGTGGACAATGGTTGACGATGATGATGATGATATATTTTTTTTATTAGGACGATAAAGAAAGATAAAGTTTTCGTTGTTTCACGTTGTTGTAATTGTATCATGGTCGATGTACAATGTACAAGCTACTAGATATTTTGAATTAAGTCTGCAGAGTTTTTTATACAAGAACTCAAAATATTCCTGCTAGCAAAATTTAGTACATAAGGGCAGGGTAACAGAGCCGTTAAACATTTAAAAATAAATTACAGTTACAAATTATTGTGGTCAAAGTTCATTACAAGACTTTTCTAACAAATCCAAACACAGCTATGATACGATGTTCCATCATGAAGTTCTAGTTCATATCTTCCGGCTCCATCATCAGATCAGTTCGACAGTACCATATTATTGTATTGTCATCAGAACTACATACAGCTGCCAATTTTCATGACGCTACGATCCTTGGAAGATGGTTAAATTAGTTACCTTAGATTTCATTACATAGTTAGTTACATACAGGTCGACTCCTCGACTAATAAAAGCGTGTTAAAAAAGGTCAAGCTAAATCTATGTATGTAATTACTATTTACTTATAAATTAATATATAGTATGAGAAGTAACTTAATATATAGTTAGTGACCACTACTTTTCCCTTACTTTTCCCTTAATTAAAACTTTGTGGAGTTTTAGAATGAGTTTTTTTTCTTTTATTTAGTCTACAAGTGTATTAGTGTACACAGTAGAATAAACAGCTATAATAATATGTATGCTTCGATATTAAGTATTTTTTATCTTTATATTCTTTTTTATACATTAAAGACATACTAAAGACCCCTAGGCAGGCCCAAAAAACGATGGCGAGAAGAGCTTGACTCCCATTGTAGCGGCTGGACTAAGGAAGATCTTAACCGAGAAAAATGGAAAGATGGGAAGAGAGGCATTTGCCCTGCAGGCCTTTTTTGCCTCAGTAATAGTTGAGAAAAAAAATGACATACTGAGCCAGCAATGTAAATGATTCAAATGAGGAACGTCGAGGCAGTTACGTCACAGGAAGTACCCTCGAAGAGATGATGTATTACGATACTTTGTATTAGGAACGGGTTTGATACCCGGGAATGTACGCTGTACAGACAGATGTTCGATTTTATATTTATATTTAGATTGATTTCTACAGAATCAGGTGAGGTGTAGTCAAAAGTCTAGCTTTAATTGTTATGATTCAATGTTTTAATGTAAAGCCTAACGTCGCTTAACATCAGGCGAGTTGGCGGTCAAGTGTAAACCAATTACTACATAAAAAAAAAAAACTTTTTGCCACTTACTCCGGAAACATATTCCTCAATTTGTATTGAAAATAATGAATTTACAATTCGTATAATATTATGTGTGTTGGTAGACGTCTGCATTAATCTATTCGTGCATGACATTTTCCTAACGTACCTATTTTAAAAAAATTAATTCATGACCATGGTCCATTGGCCACTGAGTTACCTATTAGTGTGCTCGCGAGGTCTATTCTCGTAAAGTAGTAGATATGTAAGTAGCCATAACTTATACGTGTGAAAACCTACAAAACACACTGTATTAAGCCATAAAGGATTATCCACACTCTACCAGTTAATAAAACTGTTGTAAACGCTCCTTTATGATCGCATCAACAATAAACACTGCTCTTAACACTTCGTTACAAGAATTTCGCTTATTTCTACTATTATTCATCATTTCTACCAATTTAGACTCTATCACAATGAGTTAGAGTCGAAATGATCTTTTCATTTTCCTATTTCTACTATTTTTCTCATTTTATGCAAATCTAAACCATATAATTACATTGTAGGCAATTTTTGTGTAAACCTTGTGTTTCACATATCTTTAAATTTTCTAACAAATTAACTTCTTCACGAATATGTACTTTAACACAAAGACTTAGAATACAAAATCTAATAGAGATTTATTGTTCATTAGACATGTGTTAACTCTAACATTTAAAACATAGGTACAGTTATTTTAATCCTTACTACGCTGCATTAAGGTTTATATTAATGTGCGTTCAAACACATGTGGATTTGGTGGTTGAATGTGTGAAACTAATGATTTACCTCAAAACGTACCTAATTTAATTTTCGCCAAACCGTTGACTTGTGACAACAAAAAAATAATGACGAGTGTTTAAAAATCTGAAAACGACACGCTCATCATATTACAATAATTAAAAGCATTTCAAATAATTACAAACTGATTTTAATCCCAAATGTATAAACAAAAAAAAAAAAAAAAAGTGGCAAAACAAAAGAAAACATATATACATTATTTTAAAATCAGTTATTTACAAACGTCATGAGACTTGGTGTTTTTTTTTCGCCAACTTAAAGTTAAAGAAGATTAATTTGTTTAATTTCTCAATAGTATTAGCAAAATTGACTAATTTGCTACTTAACCAGTAATTTTATCCTTAAAAGGAAATCAATTAAAGTATGCAAACAGTAGTATTAATTTTGAAGGCTTTATACTAATTAAAATACCTAAATTCGAAAAATGAACTAAATTCTCATACAATATTCCTTTCTTTTTGAATTCAGTTATTTTCGAAATTCTTAATTCGTTTAGTAGCGTCTTTACAATGGACCCCTCCATTGTAATACAATTGACTTTTTAGCAATAGAAAAATATAAATTGATTTCAAATTTGAATCCCCATACATATTCAAATTCTATTTTGCAAATACATACATAGTTACGAACGTTCCACATTCAAATAGTTAAATGCAACAAACGGCTAATCTAATAATCTTGGTGCGTTTAGTTTCTGCTATCGAAGCACCAGACAGTCTATTTCCGTAGGTAGGTTTGCGTTTTGTTATTCCGTGCGTAACACTATTCCTTGACTTGTTACTATACTTATTGCTTATTGCGGTGTAGTTAATGCAAAACTAAATTATAGAAATATTTATCAATCACTTGTATTAATATTGATTTTTTTTCTGTTATTCAAAATTAATTTATTAACGTGCTTTTAAATTTACCACTTACAAAAATTTCTTACTTTACTTTTTAAAGCCCAGGTGACTAGTTACCACCCAAATTTTTTTTGTATATCTTATTTATTGGTGTTCCTAAAGGTCATGTTCTTTAAAGTAGTTTCACTTGTGAGCCATTTTGCCACGCCTCTATCAGAAAATGTTGTTTATGGTTTTACGGCAACTGCATACAGGGCTTTTGTGAATAATCTTCAATTTACATTCATTTCTTTTCGTCTTCAATAATATTGTCGATCAAGCAGTCTACTAATCTAAATAGCCACAACTAAATCTTTTTGGATTTTAGTTCCACTTCAGTATCTAAAGTAGGTTCTGCAAGTGGCAGGAAGACGCTGGATGGTAGCCGCATCTAACCAGTCTTTTTGAAAATCCATGGAAAGGCCTACGTCCAGCAGTGGACTTCTTGTGGCTGAGATGATGATGATGAAAGTAGTTTCTATGGACAAAATACAAGCTATATAAAAGAGAGATCCTAAACGACTTTACGCAATTCCCCCAAAAATCACCCACGAATCGAATTAGTGCAGCCAGTAACAATAAAAATTGAACGAATTACTCATTCGAATAATCTCCAATCAAATTACGAATCCATCAAGAAGGTGAACTGTCGTCGACAATAATCTGAATCCTCGATCCAGACGCATAAATAACGACAATATTTCGCACTACCAGGAATAGTTTACAATAATTAATTATCAAAGTGCACGTATTTCATTTTAATCGTGGTTTCTTGTAGGGATGTCTTATATGATGTGATTTGTTTAAATTATGTAATTATTTAACTTATTATAATAAAGTAGTAATTTATTTTATGAACAAATACAAAAACTACAGTAGAATTGTATTCTGGGCAAAGTTCATCACTTCTTTTCACAACAAATCTTCGTCCATCGCCACCTTTTACCAACTAAGAAAAGCGTCGTGCCGATTGCAATCCAACGCGGTCAAAATCTTAAATACGTTTTCTTTGAGCATTCAGTATTATTTTATTTTATAAATGGGCCAACGTTTGACCACAACTCACCAAATAAGAAGTATCAATATGGTCAGTCTTGTCTTAAAAATACCCAGGCCAGGATATTAGTATTATAAATTTTACTTGGAGAATATAATATATTAAAAACATCACTCAGATTAACTTACCTTAGCTTAAAAAAGACAGAAATAGTTGTTTTTTAATCTGTTTCTCTTAAGAAAACAAGTTTCATGATTTTTGCGGCGGTTTGACTCTTAAACGTAAGTCACTTACAGATTAAAATATATTCGAATAACAATCAATCATTCGCATGATTCGAATATTATTTCGTAACCCGCGCATCCCTATCGTTCTTGTGTTCGCACAACGCGCGGGAATGTACGCACCTGTCGCGTACTCTGTTACGCGTTTTGTGTAATCTTCGTTAGATGCAAATCTGGCCTTTTTGCTTGTATTTTGACCTCTTTTGTTTTTGTGCTGTGATATTTTTTTGTGCTGTGTTGTTGGGACCTTTTTGGGTTTTGATGTTATGACATCTTTTGTTTTTCATGCTGTGTTATAACTTTTTTTGTGTTTTATTTTGATTTATATAATTTCTTGTTTTAGTATCCGTGTTCGTATTGTTGCATATTTTCTGATTTAATATTATCTAAAATAGTAGGTACTTACGTATGTGGATAAATTATAGAGCTTCAATTCATCATCATCATTGCCGATCTTAATTCACGCGTGTGAAACCATGTAGTTTAAGCTCACATAGTAAATTAAGATTATTTTAATTACTCATATACCTATTTATGATAAATAATAAAGAGCCCATAACAATAAAATGCTAAAATTATCATAGATAGGCAAGTTGTTTATTTTTATGAGCGTATTATGAATAAAAATCAAAATTAATATGTTCAAAACAGTGCATGCAATCAACAACATTAATGTTATAATGAAACCACACATGAAAATTAATTATGTAACTTAAAAACCACGCTAAAACATAAAAATCACTATAAATGTTACGCAGAAAGCATAAATCTGAATGCATTTTTACGCAAACGCATAAAATTTGCGAGACTAATATTGAAATCGTGCGACACTATCAAATTATATCTATCCTTGTCTACTCGGATAAGAGCCTCTCGCTCTATCTGCGCACGCGTCGCTATTGTGTCTGGCGAGAATCTCTCAAGTTGTGCGTCTCTTTCGTTCCGTTTAACACTGTCTCGCTCTCCAGCATGTCAATGCATTTTATTGTAGACGCTAATGGTCCGGATTACAAATGTAAATTCTCGTCGCGGCGTTGGTTGTTTTCATCTCTTTTTCTCTTTAAGACATTGAATCGTATAAGAAATTAATATCTACTAGTTTTATATAATGTTTTTAGTAAACACTGGTTCTAAAAATGTCAAGTAAATAAAGTTTTATTAATTTGAACAACTGATCTCGATGAGAAAATACTCGATATAATTATTTTTATCGAAGCTGATGCTTGAAAATGAATGCTAAAAATATGTATTATGTTTGTGGGACTGCCCCTGAAGTGTCTAATTAAATCAATATGGACCTATATTGATTGGTAAAAATATCGTTAAACAAAATTTAAAATTTAAATCTCACTGAATTAATAATTTCCTCTTTTATAGGTTTCCGTACATAAGGATGCGAGATCTTTTTACTGAGCCCGCTGTCTGTCTGTCTGTCGATCCTGTAGAGGCCGTATCTTTTAAACCTTTATAGATAGGATGTTGAAATTTTCAGAAAACATGTAAGTAATAATATTACTGATTTATCAACAAAAAATAATAGTCATAAAAATTTTAAAATCAGTGGTCATTTTTTTTTTGTATTTACATAATTATTTTGTAATCATCCTATGTAACAGTAATAATTAAAAATACAAAATTTGCTACAATCATTATATAGAATTTGCAAATTCCAAGTAATTTGCCCTGGTGACAGTTTTTATATTTTTCGAGAGTACGGAATCTTTAGTGTGCGTGCATACTGGTTTTATTTATGAAGGTAGTTAACAAAAAACGGAACAAATAAATTAAAATTTAACAGCAAAACTATTTGTTCATAATCATGCTTCGCAAACCGCATTCAATTTCATAAATTAACAGCTAAAAGCCGTAAATTACGTAACCGGCGATCGATAAAACAGTTGATTACACTATGATTAAAACAAACAAGTTAGTACTGAAATAAAACGGCCAAGAGATGGGACATCGAACGCAGTGACGAGAGTTACCTATTATTCGCATATCAGGGCACTTTATTTATACCTAACCAGTTTAACTCGATACATCGATCCAAAACAATCGTATAGAGTGGTAAAACAATAGATAGGTAGATTTATACTGGTCGCGGTTACAACGGTTTCTCAACCGAATACCGTCACAGAAGATGCGCAAGCGATGCCAATTTTCAGAAAGACGGTAGCTAAAATAATTGCTGCTAACGTGCCCTATTTCGAGACTACGGCTTAGATTTAATTCTAGTGCGTTAGGTATTATCTTGGATTGTTGGAGCCACAGAATAAACAGTAGGTTGTTAGGAGGAATCCAATGGAGCGTTAACTGCGTTTTCGTTGTATTTATCTCGTAAATTTTATATAGGGTGTGCTTCAGTATGTGAGACTTCTGGGTAACTTTGACTCCACGTCAAATATTGTAAATAACCTTATTCGAAGGTTGTTGATTATTTTCCCAAAATATTAGTACTTAACGCTTTTGTGTAAATATTTTATAATCTGTGATGATTTGATCACTCGACAGTCTCGTCACCCTTCGACTTTGACACGTAAAAAATCATCAGCCCTTTTTACGTGTAAAAGTCAAAAGTGCTGACAGTTAACACTGACATTGACAGGTATTCGTTATGGACAGATATAGTTTAATAAGAATTAAATTAATATTTAATTAATAATAATTAAAACCAAACCATACCATCAAACAAGTGACCATCTTGACCTCATACAAGTGGCGGGAAGACGCTGGATGCAAGCCGCTTCCAATCGGTCTTTTTGGAAATCCATGGGGGAGGCCTATGTCCAGCAGTGGACTTCTTATGGCTGAGATGATGATACCATCAAACGTGTTAGTGGATAAACGCAGGATCAATTTTTTGCTAGATTGGGAAAAAAAGAAAAACTAAATGTCCCAGTTGCTTCTCTTCCCGAGAATACTCTAAAAGTCAGTCTTCTTCTTCTTTTTTGTATTGGACCCGCATTAAAGCATTTGCCAGTGTCAAGTATTAGGATTTTTTCTAATTTCTTGAATAAAACAAGTTGTAAATGTTCTAGTCACAATCTAAGTCACGTATACAGTCACAGTCAAGTTAGTTTATAAGTCGAGTCCTGCTTCAGTAAAGTGTTGGCGACTTTACTGAAGCAGGACAGCTTCTATTGAGTTTTGCCGACAACGTAAAATCACACGTTTTACTGCTTTATTTCGCACTTTATTCAACACTTAATGAATAAAACACCACAATTTTTATAGCATTAATGTTTAAAATAACACAAGTTAAGGAAAATAAAACAAAGCAACAACACGTTAACTAAGACGTTCCCGCCAAAACCCTAAAAGTCAGTCATGGAATTTGAGAGCAATTGACGTTTATACATAGGCTAACCTCCAGTGACTGCAAGCCAAGATTTTGTAAATACATCTTTTAACGTTCTAATAACTGTCAAATGTGATGTCAAATTACCTGAATATCTGAACGTTGATACTTTGCATATCTTGTAAAGAAAAATGGACGTGACTATGTACTTATGTATTATATTTTATAATTTATCCATCTGCTCGATCGACCACAGAAGTCAATACCTCCTAGCTAGCTCTCTAGAACTATTTGTCCAATTTCACAATTTAAAATTAATAAGCAAAAAATTACTGCAAAAAACTCCCGCACAGGACGAAATGCACGGCTAAAAACTCCCATACAGTCGACCCTGGATAATCAACAAATATCATATTCAATAATTAAGCTATACTTAGCTATGTTAATTCACACTTAAAGTTCAGCCCGTCTCCAGTAGCAAGAAATAATTACAATATTACCGAGAACTGCATGTTTATTTATTCCGAGGTGATTTTAATGAACATTTGTCTGTTACGGCTCGTCGTGACACTTAGATAATAATATAATAGCGTTTATACTGAAATGCCTGTCTAACGACGCTGGTTATAACTGTGCGGGACGGAGTTAGGTGGTTGTGTCAGGGGGGAATATCACCCTTTCAATTTTAAGATGAGTTCACACTGTAATTTCTCTGATGGATAAAATAATCTGAATAAAAGAGGGAGGGGTATTACCATTCACGATGATGATGCATGTGTGAGGTGATTGATGGGATGAAGGAAGGAATAGAGAGAAAAAGAAAGGGGAAAATAGAGAGATGACGGATAAAATAAACAACAACTATACTAAAAGAAACATAAAAGAATAACGCACGTAATTAGTACTAATTTAATATTAAGTGATTGCATGAAGTAATTATAGACAAATAATATATCTAACCCTTGGTTCGATGGGAGTAAGATGACAAGGAAAAATGTGGTGGTACTGATGAGAGTCCGTTCCGGACATATCCCATCGAACTGTTTTAAACACTAAATGGGCATTATGGACAATCCTAACTGTGTTGAATGTGATGTGGTCGAGGATGTCCAACATCTTCTGATAGAATGCAATCGAAACGAAGCGATATGCCGAAATTTATATAAATAAGAATTCAAGGTGTGAGTTGATGATAATTATATGAAATGCCAGCCCAAAAAGCCAGCAAAAACACTTACGCAAACATGTCATTAGTTAAAATTTAATTACTTATTTAATATTTTGTGTTAACATTTCTCACCAGCAAAGGATGATCTTTTGAGATATATATATATAGACTGAGTGGCCAGCGAACTTGTCAGAGTTATTAAGCTTTATTTTATTTAAAATAAATAATATATGATTTTTATTTTCAAAGCTCCTTGGCCATAATAAGTGACACTTGCATAAAACATAGTTTAATATTAGCATATCTAGTATCTATATATGGTCTTTTACCTTCATAATGTCATCACTCAAAATTATATTGTTGAAGAGAGAGAGATAGAGATATAACGGCACGCCCCGAGCGCCCCCTTAATCCGCTCCCTGAACCGCACGCTCTCAAAACGCGAATTATTGTCTCATCGACATCAAACGCAGCCCGACGAATAGAGGAATATTTTGGCAATCCGTGATTTTGGCAGTGGCGTGGCTATGTGAGACGCATTGTTTACTTGTATGCTGGGGTATAAGGGCGGGGCTTGCGAAATTATGATACATTATGAGTCACAGTTAATTAGGTCAAAATTACTAAATCATAAATCTACACATTATATGATCTCATTCATTCATGCCCATTTTTCTACCGGACAGCAAGAAGCACGAAGTGTCACATAAGCTTCGGTCAATCCATGTAGGGGCAATTCATCTCAAATAGAATAATACTTAGATACATGGGTATACACAGAAAAACATACATACACTCGAATAATACTACTTTTTTCCTCCTGAGAAAATTACGGCGTCACACGTCTTCTAACGTTTGCCAGCCAGTTACTCAATGGTTTATTGTTTCAAAGTTTTCGGAGTTATCATAAAAAAAATACTCTGTTCTTGTTTATACAAAAGGAGAAAACGGATTTTCCCGGTTTGAAAGATTATGAGCGCATTATAAGACTACGAAGATTTTTTTTTGTTTAATTGGAATCGTAAATAGCAAGGCTTACATGAGTTATATGTTTTGCTTTTCGAACATTTTTAGTTTTAACCCCCGACCCAAAAGAGGGGTGTCATAAGTTTGAAGTGTGTATCTGTGTATCTGTGTGACCTATTTCAATCTAGTTTTTTTTTATGAGGATTTCATCGAGTGTTCTTAGTTATATTTCATCAAAATCGGTTCAGCCATTAAATTTAACGGGGTTTTTGAGTTTTCCAAACATAAACTTGATAATTTAAAGTAGGTAAGTTTAGAAAGCTAAAACACCCGAGCATACAAAACGGCTGCATTGATTTAGATGAAACATTGCTAAGAACACTCCCGATCAAATCTTTTATGAAACAAAAAAAAACATCACAATCGGTCCATCCGTTTGAGAGCTACGATGCCACAGACATACACAGATACGCACGTCAAAATGACAACATCCTTATTTTTTAGTCAGGGGTTAAAAATGAAAGAGCAAAATATAGAAACCAAACCATTTATAATTACAACCAAAGAATTAATACAGTTTTCTCTTACTGTATGAAAAAAAAAACACAATGTACTTGTTTAGTAGTATTTGGCACTCTTTTTGTTGTTCCTTTTATTTGGCATCTTCAGATAAATATCGTACTTTCTTGTTTACTTGTACTCTATTTATGTTTTATGCACAGGTATATATGACATATGTATATACATCACTATAGCGTGACTTATCAATCGCAAGAATAGAGACTATATTGAAGTGAAAAGGTCTTTAGGCACCCCGAGCAATTTATTTTGTGGGATATGGAATGAGACAGCCGTCACGATCGGCTATGTAACGCTCTTTCGGGTAAAAACGGCTTCGACTTAAGGACTAGTTTCCAGGGTCATGAATAAATAAATAAAAAAACTAAAAACGGCTCAAGTCGACTAATAAGCGAGAGATGCAAGTTTTGGCGGGGACGCCATAATAACGTGTTGTTGTTTTGTTTTATTTTCCTAAACTTGTGTTATTTTTAACATTAATGCTATAAAAATGGTGGTGTTTTATTCATTAAGTATTCGATAAAGTGCGTGAGTGTGAGCAAGTAAAATAAAGCAGTAAAACGTGTGATTTTACGTTGTCGGCAAAACTCTATAGAAGTTTCTAGTAAAGTCGCCACCACTTTACTGAAGCAGGACTCGACTTAAATTGACTTGACTGTATACGCGACTTAGATTGTGACTAGGACATTTACAACTTGTTTTATTAAAGAAACTTGAAAAAATCTTAATACTTGACACTGGCAAATGCTTAAATGCGGGTCCAATACAAAAAAGAAGAAGAAGAAGCGAGAGATGTAATATAAAAACTCTTTGATTTTAATACAGTCAACGCGTCTCTGTCAAGTTTTTAAGTCTATCGTGTTGCACACACATTTTTTTTAATGTACGTAAACTGAATGCGTTTTGGTTTCACTTTTATTATTTGAACTACAAAATTGTGGAATACGCTACTTGAGTGGCGTTTCCTTGACAGATATAAATCTGGGTGCCTTCAAATCACGAGTGAATAGATTTTCAAGGCAAGCGTGCTCCATCGCCTATTTTTTTACAATGTTTTTCTTTAGTCCGATGCATATAGCACATTTCATTTATTTTATTCAAAAAAAAAATTCAAGATTTTTTTATAATTTATTTCGTTGCGATTGCGCATCAACACTACCAAATCCGAACCAGCCGTTGTTATTTTTTAACCAGTTATATCACAACATGTGAGACAAGTCCTATTCTTATTTATTTGCAGACTCCTAATGTAAGAAGTTGACTTGTAAGAATGTCTAGACTAAATAAATAAAAATGTCTGCTATCGTATACCTATTATGTCGTTGTAAGCTCTGATATCGTTAAAAATGTCGTTGCAAGTTCTAAACGTGTTGACGCTACAACCGTCAGCGGAACTTGACACGTCGCTCACTGCTTTATGGACACCCAGTGAGGTGAGCTGGTCAACGAAACAAAAGACGTAAGCGAATACATGACATTTTTGAAAACAGAACGTTTTATAATTTTTTATACATGACTTTTTTGAAAACAATGTTTTTTTCTTATTCATTTATTTATTGTTATATCAGCTTTGTATGATTCCAAACAATTCTTGTCGTAAGCGACGTATTTGCTGTATGGGTTTCTTTACAGTTGGCACACGCTTTGTGTAAGTTTTAGCTCGTGCAGTTTTTATATGCGGTAATTTAAATTTAGAATCACAAAGCTTAATTTAATTTTTTAGAGAAGCTGTACATTAAAAACATTCGTAATTTGAATGATATTTAAAAATATTAAACTCAGAGATTTTAGAAAATGGACGCACGTATTTTTCTGTTTAAATTTTACTTTGGCATATTTAACAAAATGAAAGCTTACTGCAAATATTATTATGTATGTTTAGACTTTATAGATTAAAAAAACAATGTTTTTTTTGTTACGAAATGCGTTATCGTGGAGCTTTTAAAGTTGCCTTAAATATATTATAATAATAAAAAAGCCATAACAAGTTTTCAAAATAAAGTTTATTTTTTAATATAAACGTTTTTTTATAAGAATAAAGATGAATGAAGTTCAATATTTTTCGTATGGAGGGTGTCTTTTCTTTGCAGGTTCTTACGTTCTTACGCAAGCTTTCAACATAGCAACACTTCGCGTCGTTTGACATCCCGGACAGTTATTATGGCATTAATACGCAGCCGCGAGACGAAACTATTCCTCTCATATTTACAGCAATAACCAGCCTGGAACAATTACATTTGCACACAATAACCGTTCAACGGCCGAAAGAAAGCAAAATACATCGCCTTTTCTAAATTCGAATACAAAGCCAGACGTTCGAAAACGCATCCGTAGCACTAGAGCTGCCAAAATGCCAGCGCGCGGCAATTAGGAATGTCACTATTCCACATTCAAACACTTATATTTAAATTTGGAATAAATTGCAATTGTGACAATGGATGTGATATTTGGAGCTGCCGCGTTCTTTTAAAATTGGAATTAATTTATTTTAAGATTATGAGCGGAGGTATTTATAAGTTGGTCTAAATGTCAGGGAACAATGGATTGTGCGTCTATTTGAGATTGATGAGTAACGAATAATCTATGATTGTTAACTGAGGAGGTTGCGTAACTTTCAATGTGGAGAGGTGTAGGAATGTTTTTAGACGGTTACATCTAAAAATAACTTTCTACCCGACAGCGTAAGGTGGTTATGTTTTTTGAGTGTACATGCATATGTAAGTTTTTATGTATGTGGGTATGTGTATGATGATTTTAATGAATTTTTATAGCTAATATTTGACATTTTTCAATTATAATTTTTACTTCTATTGACATTTATTATTCAATCTACGGCTTGACCGATTTTGATATGCAATGCGGTGTCGTTAGATTTGTTTTCACTCCCTGAGTGTCATAGGATATATTTTTCCTAATTTAATAATAATACATCTCTCGAAAAAATTTAATAAAATGCGTATTTTCGTAACCTCCAACGAATTTTTTTCGTAATAATCCAGTGATTTACTAGAATTATTGTAAAGCATACGCATATATAATATTTTAAATTAATTTACGTATAATTTCACACAAGAAACGTACACTAAACAGCGTATCAAGTGTAACTTCAACCTTAAAATATTAACTTGATTGCTCTCGATATTATTGGTTGCTTGAAGTTAATTGATTCGGTTTTGAAACTATAATGATTTTTTAATAAAAACTACGGGTCACTCACGCCTGTTTTGAGCCGAAATAAAAAAAATATGTGTGAAAACCACGTTAATTTCCATAGTATAATTATTTTGTTGTTGTTATCATTCTAGCCGGATATTGGCCGGACATAAGTGTCTGAATATACAAGTGTCCGGATATACAAGTGATATACCTCCACCCGACACACGAGAGAATGTCAGATCGGTGGTAAGTATTATTTCTGTAAACGATACTTATCTGCGTCTGTCCGGAGTCGATGTACCGGCTAATCGTGTCTAATAGTTTAGTCAAGTAGGTAACTTTAGTTACCAAAATAATAATAATTTCCAATACTTAATCAAAAAAAAAAAACAATAAAATAAAAAAAAACCTGTATGCACCAAGATTATGCTCCTGTTATGCACCAAGATAGAAACGCACGGTTTCTACGGTACTTGAATTTTTAAAAACTCTCTTCCCGTTTTTTACTCAAATACTGCGAAAATTTTATTAAAAAAATAACACTGATATAACAGCAATTTAAAAAACTCATAAGAAGGACAAATTCCGAAATAGTGACGAATCAAAACAAAAAGTTGTCAATCTCAAAAGAATAATGAAAACTTTTCGAAGTAAACGATAAAGGCAGGTAAGAAATAATTAATACCCGTTCCCGAACGAAACATTTAGGACAAACAATAAAACAATACTCCCGCCAAAACAAAACACAGAAAAATATGAATTCCGATCGCAAGCGGGAAACAAAAGATGGCGGATTCAAATGAAATAAAATATAAATTCCTTTGCAAGCGAGAATTCTTACATTTTTAATTTGGTACCGCGGAATGGGGCTAAAAACGGACAGATTCCAGAATTGAAACGGTCAAAATTCACTCCGATTTCGATGGCGGAAAAAGTGTGCGAATTTTGACATTTAATGTCAGATATATTTTAGCTGTGTTGAAAATTTAAAAGTTTTATGCGCGAATTACTTTAATTGCTATTATGGCTAGATAGGCCAACAAGGAAAGTAATATTTCTTGAGTATACTTACATTTGTATGTACGTCTATTTTTAGGTTAACTGCAATAGCCTAAATGCCTCAACTGATTTTATTTTTTATGGGATTGGTAGAGTTTTTCTTTATCTCCTAATTGTCGTAGTCATTTGAAGTTATGTACTTTATTTTTGTTTCAAAATTATCAACTTTTCAACTAACAACCAATTCAATTGATACGTAATGATTAGTAACTGTTTCTGACTCTAATTATTCGATTTTTTCAATAGAAACAGTAAAGCAATCAAAGTTTCAATAAAATTAAATAATTGCATTTTTTTTTAAAACAACGAACATCAGATTCGTATTTATATGGTAAAAGACCCTGCGACCCTTAAAAGATCTTGTTTTCAAATTACGAACTATCGCATTTGGTTTCCTATTCGTTATTCAAATCACAGGTAAGGAAACACAGATTTTTTAATATTCTGATCGATTGTAGCCTTATTCAAAATAGTCTTACCCGAATATTCAACCGACAGCTTAGCCGTGGAATTTTATGAATTGTTAATCACTTTCCCGGTGTATAGTTATTGAATTATCCGTTACGGAAATAAACTGGTGTGTTCGATTGATTTTCAATTCAATTATTTCTTTTAGCCTTATATCATGATTGGTTTTTATCTGACTACCTGTATGAAGTACAATGTTTGCAGTTTGCATATCTTTTTCGCTCTCCATATCGTATATCTTTCTTTATATTACTATCTTTACCTATATTTTTATGTCTGAATAGCTTTTTATTTATCTAGAAAATAAATAAGAAACAATTTACAATTGCCTTTTTTCATAATCGATGTTAAAAATTAAGCTAACTTCAGAAAATGTAATTATTTGTATTGTAGTAGACGAAAATCAATCACTTAAGTCTTAGGTCTTTAATATATCTGCAAAATTATTTTTATATAACGTTTAATGTATGCCAGACTCATGCTACAGTTGAAGTATAAAAATACAAATAAGTACCTACTTACGACCAATTGGCTCTACAGTACTTTGTCATGCATAAGAAGAGATAAGAGCTACACGATAAAACGAGATGCACTCTGAAAGTATGTAAATATTTTACGATTATACTTAATGTATATTAAATTTAAATTACTTCAGTTCCTCCGCTACGTTTAAATCAGGTGAGTCGACAGTCATTGTCTATCATGGATTAAAAAATCCCAAATATTAAGAAAACTCCGTTAACTAAAACGATGTAAATTTTTCCATACTCATAAAATCAATAAAGGCCACTCCATCATTCCCATGGAAGCTCGTATAAAACCAGATGTCTTCCCGAACTGAGGCAAACCAGACCCAAGTTCCAATATCGTGAGTAATTCACTGTTTGTTATGCTTACGGTTTATGGACCTGCGATGTCAGTTTTATTAATATTGATATTTAGAATAACGTAAATCGTTAATGATTATTGGGAGCAAATAATGGAGGTACCTTCACTCAATTTTGATTCAATTCAATTCTTGTCTATGGCGTTCTTAAGTTCTCGCCAATGCTCAATGTCACGTTGTCACTCAATTTCGGTTTGACGAATTTTGTGAAGATGTTTCACAACTCCACCAATGTCATGTATAAGATAGACCATCTAACGCAGATAAATATTAGTATCTCTATTATTAGTCTAGTAAAAATAAATCCGTTTGTAAGGAGCAGATCGCATTATTTGCAACTAGGGGGATTCTTTGAAATTATGATAGGAAAATAACTAAAAATCATAGATGTTGATCTAATCCCCGATTTATAGACTAGCTGCATAAACCAGCTGGTTCACTCGCGTAGTTATGAAAAACAGTGATGATTATGATGACGATATATAGCATATGTCCGTCTCCAGGTCCAAATCTATCTCTATACTAATTTTCATAACGATCGAATCAGCCGTTTGAGCGTGTAAAGGTAACAAAATTAGCTTTTATAATATCATTATGAAATTGTGTCAAATGTATGTATTTCAAAACACCAGTACATTCATTGAAATAACAATATACTTAGGTGTCTTTTATGTTGTCACAAATCTTATTTTTACTAGACTATATAGGTTTTTTTCAGACTTATAAACATTCGATAAACTGGATCTATCGATAAATTTATGCCATAACTCATTCATGATAGTTATAAATTTATTGATAATTTAAATTTTGAAATAGACACAAATCACGTTTGTAATAATTTTGGTGATATCATGAATAAAATATTATGATTCAAATTATATGTCATTATTGTTTCCAAAATTTCATAGATGTTTGTCATTATGTTTCCGATACTTACTGGAATATGACTTGAACTTTATTGTGACGAATTCTATCAAACTTTGATTGTCATTGGATTATTCACTATTTATACTTAGTTACTATCGATACTTGAAAAATCTAAGGATGATTTAGTAAAAAATGAAATATCTGAAGCTAAGAATGCAACTGATTTAACTAAAGCGTGATAGGTTTTTAATATTAACAGATATAAATCGAATTATAGTATCGTAGTATTCATCGTCGTAAAATATCGATAGTTTGAATTTCGAAATTTAAAACAAGTGAACATCACTAAAACGAATTCCAAATGATACGCGCTAAAACAAAACGGAACCTGCGTCATTCCGAATTTGAATCCATCGATATTACAAATGGAATTTTCTAAATTTCACGAACAAGTGTTTTAAAACGTCGAATCTGTAAAGTCTGGCAATAAAATCAATCATTTCCTCCATAACGTTGAGATACAATTTTTACATTTCGCGTCGTTGTAAAACGACGTAACTACGTTGCTTTTTGTATGAAACTTATGCCTTTTTATTACTGACTTTTTGGTGAATAACGGCTGGCTGTATAGGCTGGTTTTAGCTTAAAAATAGATATTTTGAGTGCTCTGAACGGAGATAAGTTATATTAATGTTTTTGAACGGACAGATGAATGTTACTTTTGGGGTTCTTCATGTTCATAGCCGTGATTGTGTTGTATTTTTGGATGAGTGTTTCAAGTTAAGGGGTAAAAAGTTAAACGGGTTATAAAAATGAACAGCTTGAAAGGAAAGTGATCTAACTAATGTATTGGCTAAAATTGTGTTATATGCACTCTTGCTTTTAGGAAACCTTTATCTATTTACCTGTCGGTTTTTTTCAGTTTTTAAACTATAATTATTAAAGTAATTATAGTTTAAAAAACGGAAAAAAACGAATTCAAAATACGCAATACAATACATAAATATATACGCGACGTGCTATTCACTTTTCAACAGGCACTTAGATGATATTTTACCAGTTATTTTGTTATAAAAACCAAAGTACTGCATTGATTTTGAAAAATTTATATGAGACTACCTGTAAAGTATGACCTACCAAATATAAAATCATCAAAATCAATGCACAATTGGCTGAGTAATCGGTGAACAAACATATACAGACCGAATTGCTAACCTCCTCCTTTTTTGAAGTCGGTTAAAAACTTTCCTTATTCAACATTGTTCCATTATAACATTTATAATAAGTGCATAAAGACAAGCTTAAATATTTGCAGCTTTCTATGACACGTGTAAACCATAGACTATGGTACCTCTATAGACCATAGATATACTTGTCTATAGTCTATGATACCACTACAGAGCTTCGTGGCCATAATACAGGGCGTGTCACCACTCTGCGCCATAATTGCCCCTCTGCAGTTCGCACGTCTTCGTTGCATTGTCTCCTGTGACCACGGCTGATGATAATTATGATGCATTCGACGGGGTGACGAATAACTTTAAAGGTCGTAAAGGAAATGGCGTATTAGACGCTAATATTCATCATCATCATCATCTCCTTGCCCTTATCCCAGTAAGTGGGGTCGACACAGCCTGTTTTCTTTCACACTTCCCTTTATCAGACGTCATCTATACATTTGCAAATATAAATCATCTTTTACACAATACATCGACGCTTTCATAAATAAGAAGTATATATATAATAAAACAAAATAAATATAAATAAATATTGGTGGACATTTCACATAACACCATCTAGCCCAAACTAAGCAAAGCTTGTATATGTGCACAAAGCTTGCTATGGGAACCAGATGGCTCACACAAATGTTTGTCCTGGGTGGAGATCGAACCCACGACCTACAAATTAGCAGGTAGACATACTACCAATTGAGCTGTTGAACTTACGATTTCGTAACACTTGATAGTAAATAACTATTGACTGCATGTTTTTTGTGAGACGGTATGCGTAAAATCGCTGTAAGAGATTATAAACGCGCAGTCTTTAGAATAATATTCTAGTGAAATCACTTGTTTATTACGAAAACGTTAATTTTTCGAAAAAACTTATTTATTACTTAAAATGATTTGTAATCATTTTCGTCACCTACGTAAGTATATAGGTACGTACGTGTGCGTAATATTGAATAGTTAAAATTACAAAAAAAAACTAAATTGAATTCCGCCAGTTACTTTAGTAACATTGCCAAATTTATTCACCCAATGACGTCACTCAGCCATGAATGGACTTTTTGTCTATAGGACGCGCGTAAAAGAATGCGACGGCCACCCCGCACTTTATCGACTCTACGTGGTATGGCGCGTGCCGGCCACTCACACATACATACACACACCTACTTACGTAACAACACACGTGAACAAAATACGACATCGCGATTTCTCTATCACCTTTCGTACTAAATCCGTGACAACACAATGGCAACACAATTTATTACGCACTAAAAATAATGCTAAGATACAATACCTCATACGTCACCTGTCTATGTCTAGAATTAAAAAAAATAACAAAAAGCAACATCTTATCTCGAAACCGACGTTCTAAATTCAAAATATTAGTGAAGCAATTGAAAAACGAAACGGAGCAAGTTCGTATTACTGGCGCGTTCCAAATTCGAACGTATTCAAATATCGAAGCTTGAGATGGATTATGACGGGCGTGTGGGGTGACGGCGGAATGCTGGAATCAAGATGCTGGCCACAAATCATATTTTTCTTCTTTTTAAATCGAACTGATACTATTTCGTCTATTTTGAATCGTTCGATATTTGAATTGCAAATGTTATTATTAATCACTGATTTGAGTTAAAACCTACATTGAACAAGTTCGAGACATTCAATCAACTAAAATTTGAATAAAATATTACTCAAACTTATAAAATCATAATGTAAGCTCGTTTCGATCTGATCCCATTGATTGATGGGTGACCACGCCGCGTGTATTCTCTCTGTCCAGTGTAACCGAGCAATACAATTCAAAACAACGTTTACGGGTCTAGAGTTCAAGTTAAGCTGGGTAATATTTTCTAAGAGTATTGACCCCGGTTCGAAATATGAACTATAGACGTTAAAGAACGTGCTACAATGTTTTTAAGCTAATTAAAAAAAAGTATAAATAATTTGTGTCGTGTAAAACGCCCTCGCATTTTGTCGAGCAGATATTTTTTTAATTATAATCAATTGAATTTAATAGAGAACAATTTTCTTGTTCCGAATTCAAGTTGTTGTTCGAAATTTGAATGTGCGTTCGCGGTATTTAGCTAATTTCCTGTTCGTGTCAAGTCAGTAGTGATGTAACGTTTTAAAAAGTTGCACTGACTCAATTTCGGGAAACAAGAACTAGAATAGACGAATTTTATTAACTTGTATAAGACACTAACAAGATTTTAATTAGTGCCAAAGACGAGTTGCATCAAATAAAATAAGTTTTTACTTGATTGTAAATTTTACTGATGCCGGTTTTATAAACGCATTTGAAAAAGTTCTCAATTCAAACGTATCTTTATTTTTTGTATGTTCCCTTATATCTTTAACTTATAAATTTTAATAACTTTTTATTGGAAAGTATCTCAGAAATAGTCTCATAGAAATTTAATCAATTTCGATTCAAATTTTTTATAGCTATATTTATGTTTATATTTAGTTCAAGCACTTACTGCTAAATTCGAGCTTTTGGTTTTTGTTTTGCATTTACTATAATTACTTATTTAATTTCCAAAATTGTTTTTTTAAATATCAAAAAGTATTGACACTCTACGTCATTAATACCCTTCTATCAGAAACTCCCATATAAATTCAAAGAGCTTTCAATGTAGCCACTATCACCATTCAATATATCCCATTCTATTTTCAAAATTTGAATATGAACTGAATGCAACATTCGAAGATGGAATGCTCCCAGTGTTTGTAATTCGTCCGTTTGAAAATGGAACGTCTTGTTCTTATTATGAATGCGTTAAGGATGCGCAAGAGCATGCGTCTGACGGTTTAGTAACTGATGCATTAATACTCTTTTTTATTTTTTTCAACGCCCGGAGATTGGTCATTACACATCTGAATATGTGCTCTTTGGTAGAATAAAAACCGATCACGATTCGATAAAAAGTCGAAGTGATGTAAGTAGATAGCAAACGTGCCTCTTTATGCTATTAGAATTCGAAGTTTCCGCTCTGATTTGAAAGTTTTCAAACGGATAACTATTGGCTCCTAGTAAATTGGTTTTTATTGAAATTTCTCAAAGGAACTCGGCAATTACTGAACATAAAATATAAAAGAGTTCTAGTTTATTATCTTGATTGCCGTTAGGATCGCGAATCATCGTGACGGACGCATTCCGTTTCAGTTGTAAAAATTAACTTTCTTTTTGCAGTTCTAATTGCGTTTTGATTCTAAATACAAATATCAGGCTTCCGTGTTTAGGTGTTGCCGTGAGTGCTCTCTATTTTTTCAAATTGGATTGTTACTTATTATATACTCGTAGCATCTACGTCTGAACAGGATGTTTAAATGCTGGCAAGATCTTTGATTGTAATTAATCAAAGATCTTGCCAGCATTTTTAAGGTTGGAATAAAGAAAAAAATAGTTTTTTTGAGAAAAAAGGGCGTAGCTGCCAATTGATGTAAAATAAGAAATATCCGGACAAGTGTGAGTCAGAGCCAGGTGGCTGTGACTCCGTACAGGGTTCCGTACAAACTAGTAGATAAAAGGGGGAAATTATATTTTTTATATCTATATAGATATATTTTATATAGATATAGATGTAAGTATATGGTTTTAATTTCAACTCGATACCTTTACGCGTTCCCGAGATACAGGTCATAACAGACGTACAGACGGACAACAAAGTGATCCTAAAAGGGTTCCGTTTTTTCTTTTGAGGTACGGAACCCTATCGAATATTACGAAGGTGCGATATTGTTATCTTTCATTTCCTAATATTTTCCGTATCTTATTAGATTTAACATAAAAAAAAAACAATTATTAATTGTTCTAGACTCCAAAGTTATCAGTTAACGAAAACTTGTATTTAAAGCACTATTATTATAAACAGGATATTTACCGTGGTTCGCGTTAATTTTGAGCTCGTGGGCCCTTATTCCGTATGACCATCGGCCGCGTTCACGAACGTGACGTGCGTGCATTGACAATGAAAATTAGACTTTAAGTTTAAGAAGCCAAAGTCTAATTTTCATTGTAGACGCACAACGTTAAATTCACGTTATACGACCGATGGTCATACGGAATAAGGGCCCTGATATTTCAGCACAGTTACATGCACTATGTAACTGTGCCATGTATTTAAGATGAGTCCTGGTAATAAAACCATTTTTTATAATAATTTTATTTTAAGAATACTTGCTTGAATAATTCAATTTCCTTATATGTGTTTGTTGACTATATTACCTCCATTAATACAAAGACGGAAACATAAAACAAGTAACTTTCCTCGATAGAAAAAAAATCAGAAGTCACCTCTAAAAATAACATTTTATGAATTTTATGTCGTAGTCATGTACTCTCTGTTACATTAAAATAATGAAGAATGTAGATAATATCTTATTAAACATAAATACAGAGTCAGTTTTTAAAGAAACGTAAAAACGAATTTATAATTAATTTTTATTTGGTATGGCGCTTACGTTATTTTTTTGGAGCAGGTTACATGTTTCCTCTCTCTATCTATTTACGTTGCTATCGCTTAGTTCTATCCTTCTCAACCATTTACCCAGTTCGCCCGTGAACATCGTGCGCGACGGTTCTGTGTCGGTTGACGCTTGACGAGCTTTACGAATTACGATTATTTACTTCTTTTATTCAGTTTTTAGGCCATATTGATTTCGGATAGTTTTATTTATTCGAGACTGTGGAGTCGCAACCATAACTAAAAGTTTTAAAGTGTTGAAACTTGAAAAGGTAAAGTTGTTATTTTGTACTACTGTTATAATCAAAAGTATACTGCATTTTGAAATAATTTGTTTTAACCGACTAATAAAAGGGAAGTTTTCGCACTTTTTTTATTTGGCGATAATTCGTTGGTTGAAAATCAATTAAGTATTAATAAGCGCTTCGGCCGCGTACATAACTATTGTTCTGTAACTAGTTACGTACGAAACATAATTATACTAGTATCGTACGAAGAAGTTTTTTCCTTATACGTAATCACGGCGTTTGTTACGTAACTGGTTACGTAGTAAACGTAATTATTCTTTGTACGAAACTGGACGTTTCGATAAAATATGTCCTTCTGTATTTGTAACCTCTTTGCTTCACTAGTACATACACAAGAACATACAACCGATTACACATTTTTTAGTTTTTATATAAAATTATTTTTACGTCCTTGCAATAAAAAGCTCGCCACATATATCAAAGTGACAGCTATTACCTGTCAAGCTATCAGTTTGACAGCTGTCAAACTCGAGACGGCTACATCTTGGATACTATAGATCTTAGACTATTAGTTTCTTTACAAAAGTGATAGATCTCGTCGAGAACTTCATTTCTTATGACAGCTGTCAAACTTGACACGGCTATATCTCGAAAACTATTGATCCTAGACTATTAGTTTCTTTACAAAAGTGATAGACTTCGTCGAGAACTTCATTTCGAATGACAGCTGTCAAACTTGACACGGCTATATCTTGGAAACTATCGATCTTAGACTATTAGTTTCTTTACAAAATTGATAGATCTCGTCAAGAACTTCATTTCTAATGACAGCTGTCAAACTTTACACGGCTATATCTTGGAAACTATTAATCCTAGACTATTTGTTTCTTTACAAAAGTGATAGATCTCGTCGCGAACTTCATTTCAAATGACAGCTGTCAAACTTGACACGGCTACATCTCGGAAACCAACAGCATATCAAGCGTAACGAAATCGTAAGTTAGACTGCAAAAACTGATTTTCTGCAGTAGGGTATTTTTTAACATAGATACTTGTTTACATGGTTATACTTACACGGGAACAATTATAACTTGTAAAGCCTACTTAGCCGTGATAGTTTTATTTTAATTTAATCATTATATTATACTAGTATGTTTTTTTAAGTTAAGCTTTAGGCACGTAACTCTAACAATAAATAATCACTTCAAAGCTTAATATTTAGCTTAAATAGCTCAACTTATTAGGATGATATTTTGGTATTCTACAGTTTATACCTAACCTAGATAGACGCATAGGCTAGCCTAATGAGTACGAGTTCCCTTCGAATGCAACTGTGCGCAAAAGTTTAATTTCAAAATACAACATACTTTCCGGTCCTTTTACCATATTACCAAATACTATTTTTTTTTAATATATAATATGAGAGAAAAAAACCGCTAGCGGGAGTCGAACCCGCGACCTCCATCAAACCGTGTTGCTCTTTTACCAACTGAGCTATCGCGGTCTAACCGCTCGCTTCGAAATTCTCTCTCTCATACTACCATGTATAATTTTACGTCTTATAGGACGGTAGGAAACATCTGATTATCATAGCTTTGGTACCCGACAAATCTAATTTTTCAATTAGAATGTTTGTCTTGTAATAATTCCTTATAATAAAGTTATTAGTATAATTTTTATTTAACATGAAACATGTTGGTAAAAGAGCAATGACACGATTTGTCAGAGGTCGCGGGTTCGTATCCCGCTCGCGGATAAAAAAATCTTTCATATTATTTATTTAAAAATGTATCAATAACCCAACATGTGTTTCATGTTATATAAAAATTATACTAATTACCAAATACTTAAAAAAAAATAAGATTGTTAATTTTGTGAGTAACGAATAAAGAAGATAAATATTTAATAAAATAATCACAATTTCACACATATAATAAAATAAACATAAGCGTAAATCTACTCCACTACTTCTCTGTTCTAAATCGCTACTTCCTTGCGCGCGGATTTCAAATTTTGTTGTACGTAATGCGCTCGCTTGCATATTAGACCCCGCCCACTTTTTATCATTTTCGCAACGAGGTATCGTCTTAATTTAAGACAAGCGAATAATTCTCGAGAAGGGAGAAGATTCTATGACAAAAAAGGTACACACATTTTCTATGGAATTCGTTACCGCCATCTCTGTTTCCTGAGACCTACAATCTTGGAATTTTCAAGGCTAGAGTGAATAGATATCTTCTAGATCGACGAGCTCCATCCTTGGCCACACCGTCGCTTAACATCAGGCGAGTTGGTGGTCAATCGTAGATCTATATTCTATAAAAAAAATATAAAAAAAAAAAATATTTTACATTGTATATTTTTTTCGTATTAATTGAATTCAATAAATAATAATAATATTAAAAGTGTATAACTGTATATTGGTCGAATTTTAATTCCGCCTTATGGCTTGATAAGAGGGACTTTGGCATGCAGATAATAGAATATATTCTAACTTCGATTGTGAACGAAGAAATTAAAAAGAGTTTAATAGTTTGAAACTAAGATTTCTTGAAAGAAGTCATTGATTAAATCAAGTTATTAGCAGTGGCAAAATTAACAAAATAACATTAATAAAATATTAAAGCATCGACTCGCATATCTTATTTCCTCAAACTAAAACAAAACAACAACATAAAAACTCACCAATTACTTCACAAATGCCACAACGCGTCCTCAAGTTCTCATAATTAAACGTCCACGATATTCCTTAAACGCGAGAATTAACCCCAATTGAGGGAGCGATCTATTTAAATTACTCGTTACGTGCTAGTTATTCAGCTTTCTGGAACTGACGCGGCACATCACTAATCTATCTCGCAGCTGGCCGTATGAGGAAGTTTTTGAATTGTTCCCTGATGTTCGGTTTTTTAATTTGTTTTTTATTTAATACTTCTATATTTTATTTACGAGATTTCTTGTTTTTTTTATTGGACCCCGCGATTAGGGTTTTGCCTGTGTCAAGTATTAAAATATTTTTAAGTTTCTTAAATAATACAAGTTATATAGTGTCCTAGTCACCACAAATTATAAAGTTAATATGCTAGTCACCGTCTAAGTCACATAAACAGTCATTTTTGGGTCTTGCCTCAGTAAAGTGATAGCAACTTTACTAGACGCTTCTATGGAGTTTTGCCGACAACGTAAAATGACACATTTCACTGCTTTATTTCATTTGCCCACACTCACGCACTTGATCGAACACTTAATGAACAAATCACCACCGTTATGTATCGCATTAATATTTAAAATAACACAAGTTAAGGAAAATAAAACAGAGGAACAATATGTTTCTATGATGTTCCCGCCAAACCTATTTTACGAGATAGTCCTATTGTTTATATTCTAATGGGAATAATGGACATGCGTGATTTGCGCATTTGCCATTTTTAAGTCAAAATCATGAAGTCATAGTCACAGGTATAGTCAAAGTCAAGGACATAAGTCACGGTCAAATAATCAAGTCATACCTTAAAAGTTTGAGCTTTTTAGTATTGACGAAGCCTATCGATAACAACTGCAACTGATTTCGAAATCATTTTATAATGAAATATTTTTAAACTAGGACGTTCTAATTTTGAAACTGATTTGTTTTGAATTGGAAAAGTTTAAGTAAGCTATTAATATATATAGATCTAGAATAAAAAGAATAGGATTCGTTTACATAGCAGATTGTGTACATAGCAGTTATATATTACTATAACAGCTCAATCACAGATGTATCAATTAAGTAATTTGTATCTCAGTAAATATATAGTTCGAGAGATCTTATAGATTGTAAATGTCATATTAATAGCTAATAAAAACACCGACGTAAAGAAATTAAGTTGAAACATCGCATCATGTTTTAATTTTAACGGAGAAAGAATCTTAATACATCATTTCCTGCGATCAAAACAGTCGTTTCAATACTTTTTTGCTAATAAACTGGACAGACGAGATATGTTTCCGTTTTCGTATTCTGTACTACGATTTTGCATTAAAATGAAGTCGCTATTGTGCCATTCCGAGCTATAAAATTATCATAAACCAGACGCACAAGTAATAATCTCATATTTGAGCCAGCCCCGGCCGCCATCTTTAAAAACAATGAACGTTATTGTCTCTTCTTAATTCCATTTTTGAAAAAATAATCCATTTCGCATTTCATCTCGAATGCCTCATTGATTACACGGACATAGATGATTCTCGACCGTGTCTGCACGCGATAAGGTTGTAATTAGACTAATCGGGCGCTAAGCAGCTGTATTCCTCAGTATGTTTGTTAATATAAAAAGGACCGTATCTCAAGGGACAAAGAGTGAAAACTGTTTACTAATTGGTTTACGGGAATTGCACGTGTGGAATGAGAGGGATATAATGAAAGAAAGAGCAAACAAGAATGCACGGTTTTGCAATGTGTTCGCTTATTATGATAATTATACGAAGACAAAATCGAATTATTCCAATAATAATGCTCACATGTTTCAACAATATTAACGTTTTTATTGAATTTATGTTCGATTAAATACGTATAAAGGCTTAATAGGTCCAATGGACAACTAGAACAACATTCAAGTTTCAAAACATGTACAAAAATCTAAAAAAACCGGACAATTGCGAATCGGACTCGCGCACGAAGTGTTCCGTACCATTATCTATAAAAACGGCAAAAAATCACGTTTGTTGTATGGGAGCCCCCTTAAATATTAATTTTATTTTAATTTATTATTTATTTTTAAAGTGAATAATATAACTCAATATGCTGTGAATATTTCAAGCGTCTACCTGTTGCTGTTATCAATACCGAGCAATAAAAATCACGTTTGTTGTATGGAAGCCCCCTTAAATATTTATTTAATTATGTTTTTTAGTATTTGTTGTTAAAGCGGCAACAATACATCATACATACATTTATTTTAATATCCAATATATCATTTATGACATTTAATTTCTTTTGTGCACTCTGATTATGACTATTGTTATTGGACTCGCGTAGCATTCATTTTTTTACTAAACATGTTTATTAAAAGAGTGAATGTTGCATGTTTATTTATCATTAGTGTAATTTGATAAATAAATAAATAAATCATCTGTGAAAATTTGATCTAACTATCACGGTTCATGAGATACAGCCTGGCGGACAGACAGACAGACAGACAGCGGAGTCTTAGTAATAGGGTCCCATTTTACCCTTTGGGTACGGAACCCTAAAAAGTAGGTAGTAGGTATTTACCTACTTATTACTCCATTCGTTTTTGACTCTATGCTGACGCGAAATACGATACAACTAATTTTGAAATATATTTTCAAATTTCGAACTGTAAATAGTTAATTAAAAACTAAATAACATTCATTTATCGCAAATTTTGAACACCTAATCAAAATTTAATTTGCAACATTTAAATTTCGACTACCTACTGATCTGTTACCGCGAGACGTCAAAAATAATTATTGCCATATACGGAGCGAGATTAAAACGGAGTAATAAATAAATTGCTTATTTAAAATTTTTAAATGGTTAATACGGTCCGTAGAAGGGTTGAGTCTGACGGACAGACAGACAGTTGTCTTAGTACTCGCCTGTTATGGTCTAAAATTGTAGTAGTGTACTTTTTGAGATGAGTTTTTTGCTAATATGCCAGTAAAAAGATATAGGTACATGGCAAATGATTTTTTTGTAAGAACAAATGTGAGAAAATATATCTACAAAATGCTTGGTATACAATGTATTATAAAATTATAAAGACTCATAAAATTAAGTCGTGTTTATCTGATATTTTATGTATGTAATAACTTACAAATTAGAGCTTAGATACTTAGGTACCAATGTCATTGTCAAATCATTTGGTTTTTTTTTCAGCATATAAATATACCATAACTTATTTTACTTTATTTTTTCTTATTTTAGTTTTGTGTTATAGAGTTTCCCACTTTTTAAAATGGAAAACGGCTTAACCCAATCCCGTTTGAGTTCGATATTTGAATGAATCACGTCATGAGTCAAGGCTATTGTTCGGACACAATACTCCTTGCGTCGACGAAGTAAATTAGGAAATGTGTTTTTTATTGGAAAGGCATTCGGAATTTAAATCACAATTGGTGGCAAAGGGACATGACACACGTACTTACAAGATTCCAGTTATTGTCGTGAAACTGTTCTTGTAAGAATTTGAATTTGGAATTATCTTTTTTTAGGTTGGTAGTAACGGTTTTGAAGAAAGTATTATTAACTGTTATGTATCATCTGTCTCTGCTCTGGAGGTGTGAAATTGGGTTATGAAATCCGTCATATTAGATTTACAGTAATATTGAACCATATAGTCTATGATATTCCACACATGCCACACAACAATTTGGACCACAAAAGCTTAGAATACTGTACGGCAACCGACTGCGCTCGTAACTCTGACATAACAGATGATAAAAGTTGTAATACATATCACCTTTAATACCGAAACACAGTTATGCTAGAACACTATCGTTTGGTAGCAAAATAAATTGTTACAATCATAAACCGCCTTTTTATGCAGTCAGGTAAACAGTAATATTCAATGAACCACTTAAGAGGTTTATGAATGAACGTTCAACAAAAGATCCCTTTATTTTACGCGAACTGGAAACATTTCCTCGGCATTGTTCTACAATTAAGTAAGAAAAGTATTTTATTTTTAAAACAATCACGTTCTGTTGATTGTTGAGGGCCGTGACGTCACCTCCGGTCGCCTGATAAGGGACGCTTCCGGTCGAAATCCGTGCGAGTGAATGAACGAATGAGTGACCGAATGAACGGACGGCCTTAACCGAGTATTGGGGACGAAACGGTTTTGGACATAGGTACTGTTTTAGTGTGTCCATTGTCATACAACTACAGAATCCTTAATTGTATATCTTTAGGTTTCAGATACTATAATAATGTTCCAGATATAACTGGCTGAATGTATAAGGTTTCTGGAGTGCATATTAAAAAAAATCTAACAAATTACTCATATTACTGGCTTAGTCACTTGCCTACCTATTTAAAGTGACGTTTGCTCCATAATAGAGACACCCATATTCGTTCTAAAATATGTAATGTAATTGACTATGTAATTGACGTCAAAGCTCACAAAGTTAATTCCAATTAAGTGGAATTTCTCGCTTAAAACCAGAATATCCAATACAAATTGATTATAACTGCATTTCGGCTAAATAATAGTAATTCTTAAGAATGAATGAGTCCTAAAATTGCAATTTTTTATGAAATTTTATTTAAAATGGAAACTAACGTAGTTTTCACACATTTTAAATAAATAAAAAACTAAAGCCGGATTATTCGACTTAAAACAGACGTGAGTGACTCGCAATTTTTATTTGAAATTTTATTTAATTCAAATTAAATCTATGATATATTTTATGGTATAGACGTTATCTGCCTTACCGAAAAACGTTACTTAACTTTAAACAAAGCTTATTTTTTTTTATACATTATAGATCTACCATTGACCACCACCTCGCCTGATGTTAAGCGACTGTGTTACCGAGGATGGAGCTCGTCAATCTAGAAGAAATCTAATCACTCTAGCCTTGAAAATTCCGAGATTGTAGGTCTCAGGAAACAGAGATGGTGGCAAAGAATTCCATTCATTTTGTCAACTACTGGCTGGCACGTAATGACACTTGCGGAAAGATGACAGAGAACTTAAGACGTTGGTTAAAGTTAAGTTACGTTTTTCGGTAAGGCCCTTAATGTCTAGTCTAACAATAGAAAATGGAAATTTCAGAGTACTGCAGCTTTAACCATACGTCGATATTGGTGGTCTATATTATGTGTTATAGAAATGGCCCCATTTTATTTTACCAGCATCGATATATTATCAAAACAAATCTAGTTACCAAATATTAAATAAATTACTTTGCTATTGAAGAGAAAACGACCAAAACTCTTTACAATATTTATATAAACTGATAAATATGTAATAGAAATATGTTTAGCCCTTCAATCCTTGAATTAATATCAGGGAAAAATAGCTAGCAAAAAAAAACTATGATCGTACGTAAATCATGTAGGTTTAAGCTTTATAAGCTACGAGCACACTTTTTTATAAACAAACGTGTAACCAAATTAATAAATTATAACATTGACAGCCATGTATCAGACACCTACTTAATCATAATAAATTTAATACAAAATTCGAAATGAACGCGAATTTTAACTCCCTGGTTTGTCCATAAATGGATAGTCATGTTTCGCCTCTTTAATTGCTAGACAGTAATTAATTTTGCGTGAGAACATCAAAATTGGTTTAGTAAAATGGTGTCATAAAAATTTATGTTTCTAAATTATTCGGATTCGAACAGAAGCTTCAAATATTAGATATGGATGTTAATATATATATGAGAATAAAAATAAATTGTATAGTTGTAAATAAGAATACATTTTGTGATTCTTTTCGTCATTTTTAGAACAGTTTTTTTTTATATTTCTTCAATTAAATAAATTTAATTACTTCCTGAAATAGTTGTTGAAACAATATGTACAGAAAGATGAAAGATTTTTTTTTTTAAATATTGAACATTGTTTTTGTTTGACAAAGCACTTACAATGGTTTCTTAAAATATATAATTACGACTTTGGTGACAAAATAACAGAAATCTCCGACATTATTTCATGGAAGAACAGAGACAGGAATTATGAGCCCTGAAATGGGAAGCAAAGCTGGGAATCAAATACGAAATTTGGCAGGACAACCATACTTAAATAGAGAAAGATTTGACAGACTTAGTTTTTAACCGACTTCCAAAAAGAAGAAGGTTATCAATTCGGTATGTATGTTTTGTTTGTTCACCGATTACTCGGCCAAGTGCATTGATTTTTCCAGTTATTTAGTTATAAAAACCAAAATACTAAGCCGATTTTGATAAAATTTCTGTAGGATCACCTGAGAAATATATCCTTTTCAAACAAGAAATAATTTTTCAAATCGGTCCAGGTGTCTTCGAGTAATCGGAGAACATACATAAAATCGACGAATTGAGAACTACCCCCTTTTTGGAAGTCGGTTAAAAAGATATCCTTAGTTTTCGTTCCACGTTAATAAATAGATGAGATGGGGCCAAAAAGCTTTCGAATAGAGACCACGAACCGGCAAGCGCAGCGTAGGAAGACCAGCCACAAGGTGGACAGAAGATATCATACAGGCAGGAAGAAGCTGGATGCAGACCGCTTCCAACCGGTCTTTTTGGAAATCGATGGGGGAGGCCCTTCTCCAGCAGTGGACTTCTTGTGGCTGAGATGATGATGATGATGATATAGATTTGAAGTGTTAATTATTATTTAAGGTTTAATAAAGCAAGTAGAGCAAATCCAATGAGTTAATTAAGACTGAGTCGTCTCACTCGACAACCGTTGCAATTGGGATTTTGGATGCTGCCAACTCACGTGCCTACGTGAAATATTTAGCTGATAAATATTATAAATCGTTGCCTCAGTGCTTGTTTGTCTTATCTACCAACAATTTCACAGAAGAGTTTAATGCTTTTTTTTTCAAAATACTATATTTGAAAGCTTGAAAGTCCTTTTTATACATGAGTATATAACTCATGTATAAAGAAAAACTTTCAAGCCTTACAAATATATCTTTTTCATAAAATAGAGCATTAAAGTCCTATCTACCATGGGTAAAATTTCACAGGAGAAGAGCTTAACGCTCTATTTTTTTAAAAAGCCATTTTTTAAAGCCAAAGCCATTTTTGAAGGCATGAGTTATATACTCATGTATAAAAAAAGACTTTCAAGCCAACAAATATAGCCTTTTCATAAAAATAGGGCATTAAACTTTTTTCTTGTGAAATTTTACCAATGGTAGATAGGACAAGCAAGCACTGAGGCAACGAATTATTGCGATATATTGTGATTATTATGATAATTATAATCTTTTTGATATATTGCACGATTATATTTTAAGAGGAACGTTAAGCGCAATATTGTCAATAGATCTTTTAGATGAAACTAAAAAAAAGCATTATGTTCATCATTTCAATCACATTAAAAATATCAAAATAACGTATCTATTTAAGTTTAGAGTTAGTTTCTCATTTTTTAGACAAACACTTTTACCTACTTCATGGTCCTCTTAATGATACATAAAAAATGTGTACTTGTTAAGTAATAGTAAAAGTTAGAAACCGAAAAATGAAAGAAAAATTTAGATAGTGCATTATTGCAAAAGTACCTAAAAACAAAATAAAAACACCCAATAAAATTAACTTTCTAAGGAAACAAACAATATTTAACTATTATAGCTAATACAAGACATCTCATAATTTACTTTATACATGTTTTTTAACAATACAATAAATAATTCTCCAATCGTTTGATTTCGCCGACATTTAAACAACTAATTTACCAGAACTCTGTATTTGGAATGTTGTAAAAAACGGACGTATCTTAAAAAAACTAATTTTCTCAGAAATCGAGATAAAATCGACAGGCTATACACGATTTCAATATTTTATTGACTAGCTACGCCTTGTGGTCGTACTCAAGGTTTGGGGCCATTCATTCGACTGGCCTTGTGTCGTGGGTTCGATCCCCACCCAGGGCAAACATTTGTGTGATGAGTATGGATGTTTGTTCTGTGTCTGGGTGTTTCTATGTATCATATGTATATATTTACAAAACAAAAGTATATAGCTTTGCTTAGTTTGGGCTAGATGTTGTGTGAAATGTCCCCAAATATTAATTATAAAAAAAAAAATGACGTAAGACTATTTTTGCTAGTTTTTGACAAAAGTAGTTTTGTTTTTTGAAAAAAAAAATAGTAACTGTACAATATATAGGGTTCAAAACTAGGTATGTTATATTCATACGAAAAATGATTTTTACTAATTATTATAATTATTTATATTTTTATATTTTTACATTTACCTTAGTGTGTGTAAGTATAGTTTTTCTAAAAAAATAAATAGTACATCAACGATTATTTATCACGTGCAGCGTTCTCACTAGATTGACCGTGACTAAATTAACTCGAGTCAATTAGCTTAGTTTTAAATCGCCACACAGAGTGGGTAAAAACTATCCTCATTTAATATATAACAACATAATTATATATTATCTTAGGAACCCTGTTTGTTTTATTATCAAATTGAGGGTAGATAGTCGGGCACTAAAAACCTCCTAATTAGAAGCAAATTAAACAGAAAGTCGGCACACTACCATTTACTTCTCACTGAAATCCACAAAATCCAGACACGGATTTCTGTCTATATTCTTAATGTGTATTGCACTGGAGTGGAACTCTTTGCCGCCTACTCTATTGAGGCGGCAATACCTCTATCTACTCTGCGCCTGAGAGCCACAATCTTGGAGTTTTCAAGACGAGTGAATCTTATATAGATCGACGCTCCATCCTAGGTCATATCAACCACAAGAAGTCCACTGCTGGACATGGCCTCCCTCATGGATTTCCAAAAAGACCGGTTGGAAGAAGCTTTAATAATAATAAATAATAATAAATATTTGTGGACATTTCACACAACACCATCTAGCCCAAACTAAGCAAAGCTTGTACTATGGAACTAGATGGCTGATAGAATACATATATACTTTTTTTTTGTAAATATATACATATGATACATAGAAACACCCAGACACAGAACAAACATCCATGCTCATCACACAAATGTTTGCCCTGGGTGGGGATTGAACCCACGACCTTTCAGTTCAGCAGGTAGACGTAAACACACTACCAACTGAGCCACAAGGCCAGTCGGTAGCATCCAGCGTAGATCTATTTCGCTAAAATACGATGTTTTTCTTCATTGAAGCTCAAGTTTACTGTTGAGATGTGAACCTTTATCCTGCCGCTTGAAATTCGAACTACCTAACCATTAAGCCACTCATGCTTGTCTTCACATATATCACGTTGATTATTCACTTTCACATAACAAACAAAAGAAATAAATAATTTAATATGTAGGTATGTTTAAAAAACCTGTACTTATCCACTTGTGGGTTTTCCTAAAACGTTCTTAACGGATTTTTCTGCGAATCGCTAAAAAACGTCAAGTTTTTTTCTTACAGTTCAGTTAAAATGTTTTGTTAGCGTTTTATTAAATTCTTCGCAGTTTTTATTCTGTTTGTACAAGGGTGTTCGTTGCACCTTGGGTAACTTTGAGTTTCCGGGTAACTTTGAATACCTATCAATTTAATATTTACGTTGATATTCTTCGAGCAGCAGACCTCGCTATTACATATTTTACTTACATTAAACATGTTATGTTAGCTGACTTCCAAATAGAAGGAGGTTATCAATTTGACTGTTTTTTTTTTGTATATTTGTTCACTGATAACTCCATCAATTGTGCATTTAATTTGATGATTCTTTTTGTTTGGTAGATCATACTTCAGAGATAGTCCCATAGAAATTTTATCAAAATCGAAACAATATTTATTCACTTGTTGGTTTCATGCGTGATCTTAAAAAAAATAGCTCGCTATGCTTGCTCGGTTTTTCAAATCTGCTTACGTACTGCAATTTTTTTTTGGATATACATACTTAACTACATTCAAAACGCTATTATCTCAAATATATATTTTTTAAGTAAAATTTGTCATACTGTTATTTTAAAGTAACTGATAGATATTTTTTAAAGTAAAATTTGTCCTATTGTTATTTTAAAGTAACTGATGGTTTGTAATTCTGATAAAGGTCACGGACCCCGGTGACTGGCACTTAAAATGAATTGAAAAAGTTAATTTTACTAAAATGACTTAAACTGTTTGAGAAAAAAATATAAGTGTTCAAAGTTACACAAAAGTTTAAAGGTATCTATATAGACAGTACCTAACTACAGAGATTTGCGGCCTTACGGAAAAACATTACTTATTTTTAAGCATTGCTTAACATATTTTGTCAACTTCTCGCTGACACGTAATGACACTTGCGGAAAGAAGACAGAAAATTTAAGAGGATGGTTAAAGTTAAGTAACATTTTTCGGTAAGGCCGTAAATTGCTGTATCAGCAACGGGAAAGACTTTGTATTTTGTTCAATTTAATCAAAGACTACGTTTTTAAGTTACGTAGGTAGACCGCAACATCACCGTAACATCAGGCGAGTTGACGGCCAAGCGCAAACCTATTAATATATAAAAAAAAGTTAGTACAAAGTTTACTCATATTTTTTATTATTTTGTATGTTTATATCGGAGTAGTAATCTTTGAGTGTGAACGTATTATTTTTGATTGGCAGACTAGGCACTTGAACAAAGCTTACATGACGCATAATAACGATATGGTAGAAAATGACAAGCATGTGATAAAAAAATGCGATAAGCATTTGAACCAATTTTTAAGGGTTCCGATTTGTAGCGCAGTTTTTATTTAGACTACAGTTTGGTTGAAGATACCTAGCTGGTGTGTAAAGCTGTATTTTATCTACGTTTACCTATAATTTTATTCTCCTATCTAAAAAAAATGAATACTGGGAAACACATCAATTAGACGTATTAGTGGCTAATAATATCATGCAACTTACAAATCTTGAAATATGTAAGTTTTATCTTATTAGAATCCGATTATAAACGACATACTTACCATCAAGTTAACCTTTTTTTTGTGTAAATTTTTTTGTTTTGTTTTTTCTTTCGTCTTTTATCATCAATTAGGTGTTTTAGAAACTTATATGAAACGAATAACAAAACAAAACAATAAAATATATACTTATTCATCAAGTAACAATACTTACACATACATTATAAAATAAAATAAAGTCTAATCAACGTTTCACTTGATAAGTAATTTTTAATTTCATTTAAATGTTTTAAAATTTTATGAGAAATACAATTCATAACGCAATGAAGTTAATTAAGAAATCCGATAACCCGACGCGTGACTAAGTTTTCTAGATATTTTCAGTAGATTAAATATTTATATTCTAGTAAGAAAATAATGGCAATTAAATTAAATTTACCTGTTGTCAACTTTTATGATTTGATAATTTTTTATTATATAATGGTAATTAAATTAAATTTACCTATTGTCAACTTTTATGATTTGATATTTTTTTATTATATATTGATATAATGTTTCAATGTTAGTAATGATCAAATAAAAATCAAAAATAATTGTGTAGCAATACAACAAATCTGACAATTTAATTATAACACGTTAACTAACAAAAACGGTTAGGTAGGTACTATTATTTTTAACTTTTAGCAAGTCTTCAATAGTTTTTAATCTGGACCATAATCATTACACAAATTACCCGAAAACAACTACGAAAAAAATAATTTACTAACGTTTTAAAGTATGTATGTACTAGCGTTTTATTGGTATATAAATTTGGATTATAGATCAGTCATTATTTAGGCTTATTAAATTTAGATTAATTGACATTTAGGTCTAACTTCCATTAGGTTTATAAACCTTTAGTCAGTAATTCTTTAAGACTTTTAACTTTAGACCATCCAAACTTGTGTATTTAATAATATCAATAATAAATCTTTATTTAACAGTGTGAATAATACATATTTTTACACCTAGCTAATAGCAAATTAAAAAGTTGAACAAGCCTTGAACCTCTGATAACGAACTAAGCATTATCAAAAGAAAATAAGTAAAGTAAGTTATAGTAAAAGTATACTTACTAGCCAGTTTTTTTTACAAGATACCGGAATAAACCAATTAATAAAATAAAAGCAAAAAAAGATCAAATTAAGGGAAATATAAAACAGACCAAAGAAAAGATATGAGATAATTATAGTTTAAAAAACTGAAAATGCCGACTTCAAAATACGCAGTTTGTTTACATGGATGACATATTTTTCAAGTTATTTTGTTATAAAAACTAAAGCACTGAATCGATTTGGATATTTTTTTTTACTTTTCATAAATTTAATACTGAACAACGTCTGACGTATGACCTACCAAACAAAAATAATCATGAAAATCAATTCATAATTGCCGAAGTAATCACTGAACAAGCAGCATACATAAAGTCGAAATGAGAAACTCCTCTCTCTTGGAAGTCGGTTAAAAATAGACTATTGTTATTAAAGACCCCATTTTCTTATATATTACTAACTTTTTAAGTAAACTTTCTACGTATCTAATTTCTAACTACAGTACTTATGCCAAAATTGGATTAGTCAGACGTGGCGATATATCTTTAACTACTATAATATGTGGTAAGTATATATAAGTAGGTACATATATATTTAATAGTAAGTATATATCAGTAAGTATGTCTGATCGTGATGCTACTCGCCTTTGACCCTGGTCCCAGGGTCTGGAGTCAGCCTGTCTCCGATGATACAGCTGATAAGGCCCCGTCTCATAGCGATGTGACGTTTGGAGAGTTCTATTTTTGAAGTTAATATTTTATAGTTTTTAACATTTGGGTCTGCAATTACTGGATATTTAGCCGTGCCATGTGATTTATTTATTTAATTTTTTTACGTCTTATGAGAGTTTAATTATTTTTTTCTTAAATAATTATGTTAACCCTGTAACAGGGTGCTTATTTTTTGCTTATATTTTAATCCTTGTTGTGAGGTTGAGAAATAAGACAAAAAAAATCCTGATACGTTTATCAGATAGTTTTTTTTTAATAGTGTTTGTGGCTTCGCAGTGGTATGTTTTAAATGATTTATTTAAATATTAACATAAATACTGTGAACTTAAAATACAACAAAATTACTATAATTAAATATGTCTTAAAGTACTAATAGAAATTTAGGGTAGGTAACACGTTTTTACTTCAAATGAGTAAATTGTAATATGAAGTAAAAAAATATGCATAAGCCAAGGAAATATTCCTGATAATTATGTTATCTGTAACAATATTCACTACTCTTAATTTTATAATTGTTATCTTATTCTATAACAAAATTATCATAAAAGATTCTCGCAAAACTATATTTCTTCAAAATATGATGCTTAGACAAGATTATGATCGAGTATTACTCATCAGTTTCTTAGAATACATTCTGTTTATTATAAAATTTAGTTTGTATTCTTAAAAAAATTTAACTATTTGTGATAAAACATTTTTGTTATTCCCGAGTTAGTGAAAACGCATCTACGAATCATTTTAAATTAAAAAAAAATGTTGTGTTCGGTTATCTTACCTTAATAATAGCATCCAAAAATGAAAACTCTGCAACACCAAGCCACTGTTATTCCACAAAATCCTTATCTATTGTCACTTCCACAAACAAAGCTCACAGCTACAAAGCACACAGTTCTAAAACAAAAAAAAGTTTCGCACAACCAGTGACCTGAAAGTAAAAAAGTTGCACTCGAAAAAGTTTCTCAGAGCGCGAAAAAAGTCGCAACGAAAACTAACCGCAAACACGGAAAATGCCGATAGCCGCGCGCGCCACTACGCGACTGAAAAAATTGCCACATCTGCGTAAGACTCGGAAACTAAATCAAAATACTGGCTAGAGGGACGGTCTACCGAGGCCCCACCCTTCCCCCACCACTCGCGCGCAAAAACTAACGTAAAAACCACGCGTCGACTCCTCCACGCGAAATTAACAATTGTTTATAACACTAAAATGTATTCGGATACATCTCGACAAAGCCCTATTTTAAGAGAAACATTAAACAATTAAGAATCACACAATAGAATTCCGACAATGTCGAAATATTTAAAACAATACGCGGTTTAATTTGTACGAATCATAATAATAAACACAGCGTTACAGAGTTATCGATATTGAAAATCGATTCGTTGAATAGCGAAATAAACGGACGAATCACATCACTAGGTAACGTCAACGTGTTTTCAGATTAGGAATCGAGTTTTCCCGCGCTCCTGGAATTTCGAATTTGGAATTACGTGTCGGGTGCGACCGTGCGCTGCAACCGCCCGGTCACAAATACCGAAAGCGTTCGGCTCGATCTCGGCCGCGCGTTTTTTCTGCCAAAAAACTTGAGAAAGGGCCCTTTAGTTCACTTTAGGGTTAACGGGGGACTTTTTAAAAGTTTTTTTAGGGTTTTTATGACGAAGCGTATTTAGGTACGCGGATTGACCTTCGCTCGGCCGCTTTGAGCTACTTTAAGCTCGCGAGTTAGTTTTTGTGGGTGTTTTTTGCGCGATATGAGTTGATATGGACGGATCGTATCGTTTTGATAAGTGACGGGTAGCAACGAGGTGCCATGCTGCCTCGGAGTGCTTGCGAAAACTATTCACTAAAAAGTATGATTGTAAACTGCCAACATTTGACTTTTTTTTTGGAACTGACTACATTGTATTAGAGTTAAAATTTGGTAACAGTTAAAAATGATTTTTTTTCCACGAAAGATTAAGATGATTTATAAACAAGAAACGAAGTGCAATGCTGCCTCGGACTGCTTGCGAAAACTATTCACTAAAAAGTTTGATTGGGAAGTGACAACATTTGACAGTTTTTGACGTGCAAGAAGCACGTCAAAAACTTCAAAATTCTTCTTCTTCTTATTCTTTTGTATTGAACCCCGCGATTAGCGATTTGCCAGTGTCAAGTATTAAAATATTTTCAAGTTTCTTGAATAAAACAAGTTATATAGTGTTCTAGTCACAGTTTAAATCACGTAAACAGTCATTTTCAAATTTAAGTCTTGCCTCAGTAAAGTGATGGCAACTTTACTAGAAGTTACTACTTTCTATGGAGTTTGCCGCCAACGTAAAATGACACGTTTCACTGCTTTATTTCACTTGCCCACACTCACGCACTTGATCGAACACTTAATGAATAAAACACCACCATTTTTATATCATTAATGTTCAAAATAACACAAGTAGAGGAAAATAAAACAAAGCAACAACATGTTATTAAGACGTTCCCGCCAAAACTCCTTAGTAACAGTTAAAAATGATTTTTTTTTCCACGTAATATTAAGATGATTTATAAACAAGCAACGAGGTGCCATGCTGCCTCGTACTGCTTGCGAAAACAATTCACTAAAAAGTTAGATTGTAAAGTGACAACATTTGACAGATTTTTTATTTTTTATAACTGACTACATTGTAATAGAGGTAAAATTTGGTAACAGTTAAGAATGTTTTTTTTTTCACGAAAAACGATGATGATCAATTATTTATACACATTTTTAACATAAGGAGCGAAGTTAGTAAAGAATAATAATAATTCAAAAATTCTGATATCTATACATGTATAGTATAATATTACCTATCTAACCTAACCTAAGGAAGCTGGTTAAACAAATTGCATAAAAATCATATTAATTTAAAAAAATATATAAATATATTACTCTAAATGCTTAAGCTTTAAAATAAAATGATTAAATTTTAAAATAAAATGATTAAATTGAACTAGTTATTCATATCAAAGTGATGACTACTACTTAAGCGGATCGTGGAACGCGCAGTTCTTGCTAGTATATCACACATTTCGCACACAATTTGGGAAAAATGTTTTCTATCCCTAAAATTTTTCAAAAATTTAAAATTCTTCTACGAAATAAAACTACAGCTTTTTACCTTCTTTTTAATCTCATATATCTCTTCAAATTTAAATTCAAATTGAGTTATTTGTAAAGACATAAGTAGGTACAATAAATAGGTCTTACATTCTCTTTGAGGTCTGCAAATTTACTAATATTTAGAACAATATAATTCGAATTTCGAAACATGGTAGCAAAAAGTACCTTACAAACCTAGTCATTCATAATTTCAATTACTTACTACATACATGATTAGCAAGTTGAAGTGGCAGTGGGCAGGACACATAGCACGTAGAACTGATGGCCGATGGGGCCGAAAGGTTCTCGAGTGGAGACCACGTACCGGCAAGCGCAGCGTAGGAAGACCAGCCACGAGATGGACAGATGATCTACAAGTGGCGGGAAGACGCTGGATGCAAGCCGCTTCCAATCGGTCTTTTTGGAAATCCATGGAGGAGGCCTATGTCCAGCAATGGACTTCTTAAGGCTGAGATGATGATGATGATGATGACTACATACATAAAAAGTTATAGAAATCAAATGATGTTTATTGTATAAATATACGTCCGTTTTGAATTAATATATCCGACTATAGTTTCTACCGCATTCGGTAGTCTTTTTCGAAAGAGTAGCGCAAACACTCTCGGTCGGTGACGCACCTCGCACTGCGACGTGCCGCTCGCGCCGCACGTGACGTCATCGGTTGCAAAAGGGTTGGGGTGAGAAGCTGGTTTTCTTGCATCGCTTCAGCTGAAGTGTCCTCTTCACTAGAACTCTCATGAGTGTCAGGAATGTTCTAGCAGACGGAACTCACAATATCACCACCAGACTCACAATCATCCTCCCGAGCTCCATAAAGACAAGGTTTCCAAGTGGTGTTGGTTCGTGCAGCATGTCGCAGTGAGAGGTTACGTTACGTTACGTTACGTTACCGACCGAGAGTGACGTTTGCGCCGGACTTTGAAAAAGACCGCCGAATGCGGTTGAAACTATAGTCGGATATTTCGACACAAAACTAACTATATCGAACTAATATCTCATAATTTTCAAAGCTAGATATAAAACTCTTTATCGTTAACATCTAAGCTTTAACACTAATCTATAAGAAAAGAGAGAGAATTTTTTTTATCGAAGATAGACGTTCTCCACAACCACAAGGAGTCCACTGCTGGACATAGGCCTCCCCATGGATCCAAAAAGACCAGTTTAAACGGCTTGCATCCAGCGTCTTCCTGCCACTTGTATAAGCTCGTCTGTCCATCTTGTAGCTTGCCAGTGATCTCCACTCGAAAAAAGAAAAGAAAAACGACCGAGAGTGACGTGGGTGCTGCTCCTTTGAAAAAGACCGCCGAAGGTGGTTGAAACTATAGTCGGATATTTCGGCTCAAAACAGACGTGAGTGACCCGTAGTTTTTATTTAAAAATAAAAACGGTTTTTAGGTATATTAGTTTTTTTTTGTAAAATTCATGGTGATTAATGAATATTAATGTAATGTTTCTCGTAAACTCAATGAGCCGTGGTATAACTAATTACTGAGGAAGTCCAGTTTAACCTGATAAGAAAATAATTGCCGGCGCCGGCGCGATCGACTGTTTTACCCGACAGACCAGAAAGAGAGGACGGTCGTCACGTTCACGTGGGTTTCTTGACTCAATTTCTTTTATTTTATTTTAATCCAACAACTATAATATATAATATGCGTGAAGTTTCGTGCATAAGGAAGCTCAATGTCACGTAACGAGCTAATCGAGAGGGCTATGCTCGGGGTCTTTGCGAGATCGAATCAGAAGTGAAGAGATCCGTAGACGTACGAATGTCACCGACATAGAGCAGCTGATTAGCATATTAAAGTGGCAGTGGGTAAAGAACTTAGCACGTAGAACTGATGGCCGATGAATTCAATTAGGATAATATATATTTTTTATACATTCTAGATCTATGATTGACCACCAACTCGCCTGATGTTAAGCGACGGTGTGGCCGAGGATGGAGCTCATCGATCTAGAAGATATCTATTCACTCTAGCCTTGAAAATTCCAAGATTGTAGGTCTCAGGAAACAGAGATGGCGGTAACGAATTCCATTTTTTAATAAATATAAAAGCAGCTTTTACAGATTTGCACGTATGCCTGCAGACTAAATATAATGTGTCTACAAAATTTTAATCTATATGTACCTATACTTGTATTCTTGCAAATAAGCGATTAGATTTGATCTGGAAAGGGAGAAATAACAACTGTTACGCAATACCCGAAAATTCAATAAAAACTGGGCGTTTATCTAAATACATATGTACGTACCTACACCAACTTTTTTGAGGTCGGTATCTGCCCAGGATTTGGTAGGTGACCTTTTAGGGCTTTACTTTTATTTATGTTTCTTACTTACCTCATAAGTAACTCTATCGTTTATAAACTGATTTGGAAAATACTTTTTTTAATTAAAAGAATATTTTCCCATAGAAATTTTACAAAAATAACTGGATCATTCAAATAAACGAGTTGCGTATTTTGAAGTTTAATTTTGTTAGTTTTTGAATGATTAGGTACTTGTTAAAATAATAATTATTCGAAATCCATTAAAACTCTAATCAATCTATCAGATCCTTCACACAAACGGCTGTGCAGCCACTTGCTGCTCTAAGAATGCTAAGCTGCAGTTGCTGCTCTAAGAATGCTAAGCCGCAGTTGCTGCTCTAAGAAAGCTAAGCCGCTTGTGTCTACGAAGGATCGTATAGATTGATTAGAATTTTAATGGATTAAATGCCAGACAAAAATACACATCATCTTATACATCATGCTATAGACTACTATTGGCGGCTAGTAGATCACAGTGTATCACCTACGATTCCCCAAAGCAATAAATCGCGTCTCAACAACAAGTAAACGGATTCGATTCCCGCGCAAATGTCAGCGGTTATTTTCGCACACGATCTGCCGCGTCCGTCAGCGCTGGCCGACAATAAAGTGGTGCTTTTGTTTCATAATTTGAATTTGGAATCTGTGGATTTGTGACTTTGCTGTCAATCGCGTTTATTTTTATTCTTTTCGTTATTATTGGACCCGCGAGATTACCACATTTGCCAGTGTTAAGTCCAATATGTAGTTTTTTTTTTAATTCGATAACTCTTACGATTAATTTAAAAATCGAAATTACAACAGCAAGAACCAAAATGTGTTGAGTTTATTTGAAATACGTTCGTAGTCCAGCAACATTGCTCGTTACATTTTTAACCCCCGACTAAACTTATATTTCTAAATTTATACTTAAATTCATGAAAAACATAACTTATGAAAATCGTGAAATCGTGAAAAGCGAAACTAATATTCATTACAATTACACACAATCGGTCAAACTGATATATGTACAAACATAACAATATATACAATTACATAGGTACATACGAAAAATATTCTCTTCTTTTCGGACAGCTGGACAAAAATGAAATTGCCTTTTAATAATTCGACTAGTCACAAGGCCATAAATATCAAATTCCATACAAATATTAATTTAAAAGTTCGAATATGTATGAAATTAGATATGTATACGGATGTAGAAATGTATGAGTGAACAAAATATACAAATTAGTTTTACGGGATTCAACTTCCTGGTGTCTTATAATATAGTTACATTTATCTTCGGGCGAGTTGGCGGTCAAGAGAAATCCTACGAATAAAAACAGACAGACAGAGACGTCGTACCTTCACGAATAGGCTTCCGCACCCATATTAGTACGGAGGGAAGTATATTAAGATAGTTACAGCTGTAAGCGTATTGATCAAATCAAATAATTTCATAGGTGAAAAAAAAATCCCAGTGCACTGGCTGAAAATATCGTTATTAAAAAAAATGAATTTCGTAATTATTTATCCTATAGCTAGTGATGTACCATAGGAGCTATTATTAGCAAATGCAAGCATTTACAATTTTACTGGGAATGTGGAAAAAACGTATAAAATAATGGTGTTTATTTTATTTAGTGTTGATCACGTACACGAGTGTGAGGAGTGAAATGAAGTAGTGAAACGTGGCTTTTCATGTTGTCAGCAAAATTTCATAAAAGTTTCCAGTAAAATTGCCTTTACTCTACTGATCATCATCATCATCATCTCAGCCATAAGAAGTCCACTGCTGGACATAGGCCTCCTCCATGGATTTCCAAAAAGACTGATTGGAAGCGGCTTGCATCCAGCGACTACTCTACTGATGCGTAATCAAAATGTGATCGTACTTGATTTTGACTTTAAAACAATTAAACAACATTTTATTGGAAACCAAAAAAAGAAAAAACAATGTAGCCGGCGTAAAAATTGATTTTAGATCGTTTTGCCAATTTCGGGTCGGAACACATGCCCTCCGGAGCCAACCAAATTTTATGCAATTACAACTAATTAAGTACTCTAATTCCCGCCAACGATCTCCCGCCAAAAACTATTCAGATTCCTCGCCGTCATTAAAAATATAAATTAAAAACTGATTTACAAAATTAAACTTTACAAGAAACGAGTAATAATTCCTTTTTTAAACATAAAACGAACATTTTCCGAGGTTTCACGTCTTACACACCCGTCCGCATAATAATCCGCAAGGTTCGCATGTGTGCGTGGAGTAGTCTGTGTGCGTGAGGGAATGATATTTTCCACACATGAGTTGTTACTCGTGTTAACAATAAATCATATGAATGTATTTGTGATCGGGTCGGGTCTAGTGAAGTGAACAGGAATTTGTCGATGTCGATCTTGCAGATGTTAATTTAAAACGTATTCAGAACTATACATATATAATATGCTAACGGAATACAATAATCAAACTTCCATACGGCTAAACAACAATAATACTTATTCTGTACAAAACAACTTTCATCTCCCTTTTTTTTATAGTAAATAGATTTACACTGAAACATCAACTCGCTTGATGGTAAGCGACGGTATGGCCAAGGATAGAGCACGTTGAACTAGAATTTAGAAGACATCGATCTTCACTCTAGCTAGCCTAATTTACTTATACTAAGATTATAGTTCTCACGAAATATAGAACATGTCAGGGAGTTTTACTCCTGTACAGTAGGCATAAAAATATGAAACTAAATCGTTGCGTACGAATTTTGAGCTTTGGATGGTAATGTGCTGACTTTCTGCTTTTAATGACACATTTTTAAACCAAAATAACGATTATTAAATTAGTTTAGTTTAAAACTACTTAATTTATAGAGCCTTTGATTTATTTTATTTTATTCTTACTTATTTTTTATATTTACATGTTATATTATAGTTTTATTATGTTGAAAAAAGGAAATAATCGTCCAGGGAAAACTGACAAAATATCATAAATAAAATAAATGCGAAGACAAATTTCATGGTGAACAAGGAGGTAACATAGAAATTACTCCACGGACTAGAATTTTTCTTTTAACTGATGCATGATTAAAAATCTTTGTTACCTATTTGTTCCATAGTCTCTTTAAAAACATCGATAAATGTTATGTCAGCACTAATTGCGTATTTAGATTATTACTAATCAATATCACAATCTACGGAACAAAGCTCAAATTAGTAATTAATCGATCACATGGGGGCCCAGCCCTAGCCGCGTGCATGTGTGCTGTACGTATGCACGCACACCACCGATCACGAATCGTGTTGCATTTCTTTCTCGTATTGTAATTTATTGGTCTGTAACGAAGTTAATTATTACGATTTTTGTATTAAACGTTGGAAATTATTTTTAGTATTGCAGACGCTGTATTCGTATCGGCTTTTTTACCGAGAATCGAGAATGTATCGATAAATAGTGATGTATTTTAATATAGTGATATAGTACTTGTGATTCTATACGCATGCGAGTGGAGATGTATTAAAAGTTTCATTTATTTTGTTGATAATTGAAATTGTTTAGTTTTATTTTTAAATATTTTTCTTATATATTCTTAGGTGATGGTTTAACTACTGTAATGTCATGTTTATTCACTACCTATAACCTTACTAGAGTTAGGAATTGAAATGCTGATATCGATAGAATTTAGATATGTCAGCTCTACGCTGGAGAATGGGAATTTCTAAAAAGGTATGTAATATTAACGCTGAAAAGAACGACGCTGGAAGACGCTGTATGCAAGGCGCTTCCAATCGGTCTTTTTGGAAATCCATCATAATTATGTTCAGCAGTGGACTTGTTAAGGCTGTGATGATGATGATTTAATATTATATTACTGTTATAAGTTTTCAACCGATTGCAAGTAAGAAACAAGCGACTTCAAAATATGCAATTTCGTTTACTTGGATGACATTTCTTCAATTATTTTGTAAAAAACCAAAGTACCGAACCGATTTTGATAAAATTTATATGGGAGTGGGACCATCCCTGAACATAACCTACCAAACATAAACAAATCATAAAAACAGTCGAATTGAGAACCTCCTTCTTTTTTAAAGTCGGTTAAAAAGAGAACACCTCAAACATTCCCAAATTAATTGCAATTAATAAATCCGCGCACCGCACATGTACGCAAACGCAAGCCCTATTACGGAGTCCGGGGCTCCCGCTTCATCGGAACGGAACAGTGTTGAACGCTGTGACGTCATTCATAGGCAGCAGCAGCGCTCTTCTCAGCTTCTCTACAACATACAGTAAATAAACAGTAAATAATTTTATTTGTTTACAGAGGGAAACTTTTCTCCCCCTCTCCACTACCCTGAGTCACTGCTGACATCTTGTCAGAATTCGCTGCCTCTTAGTTTTGGTCATCATCATCATCATCATCATCTCAGCCATAAAAAGTCCACAGCTGGACATAGGCCTCCCCCATGGATTTCCCGAAAGACCGGTTAAAAGCGGCTTGCATCCAGCGTCTTCCTGTCACTTGTAACATATCCTCTGTGCACCTTTTTGGTCATCAGAGGCAGACATTCTCCTGCTTTCTTTTAGAGACTCTCCACTCTCTTTAACTTCTCTTCTTCTTTTTCCGAGCCTGTAAAACAAAATATGTCTAAATAAATATATTTAATAAATCTTTCATATGGAAAATTTTGGGTGTATCGCATGAAGATTTTAAAGATTTTTTATATCTCAAAAACTTTTTACTGACACCACATTAACTAATAATAAAAAAAACAGATAATTATAGTTTAAAAAACTGAAAAAAAAAACTGACTTTAAAAATACGCAATTCGTTTACTTGGATAAAAAAAAAACAAACCAAAGTACTAAATGGATTTTGATAAAATTTATATGGGACCACTTCTGATGCACCTTATCAACCAAACAAAAAAAGAATCATCAAAACTAATTCATATTTGGGGGAGTAATCGTTGAACAAACATACAAAAAAAAGTACAGTAGAATTGAGAACGGCCTTTTTGGAAGTCGGTTAAAAATAAAGCAAATGCGGTCGTATCGCTAAAAGCGGCCTCTTCCATAAAACCTAGAAACCCAATCGACAGTGACGTTTGCTTCGTTCCTTTGAGGAATACCGCCGAATGCGGTTGAAACATAGTTATTTTCGCTTCAATGATTTGAGTGTGGCATATATCTGTTTAAAACCGACTTCCAAAAAGAAGGAGATTATCAATTCGGTCTGTATGTTTTTTGTATGTTTGTTCACCGATTACTCAGCCAATTGTGCATTGAATTTGATAATTCTTTTTGTATTTGGTAGATCACACTCCAGAGGTAGTCCCATATAATTTTTATCAAAATCGATGCAGTACTTTGGTTTTTATAACAAAATAACTGGTAAAATATCATCCAAGTGCCTGTAGAAAAGTGAACAGCAAGTCGCGTATGTATTGTATTGCGTATTTTGAAGTCGGTTTTATCAGTTTATAACACGCTTTTATTAGCTTCACCTTTATGCATGTTTGTATGTTTGTTTGTAACCGACTCCCTTGGACTTGATTTTGACCCACTTCAAACGGTCAGATTTCATTCAAACTTTGTAGACTTGACACTAAAACGTGGTCACTCACTATGGCCTTATCAGGAGGCTCAAGCTCAAAGTCACGCATCGATCTATGGAGAGGGCTATGCTCGGGGTTTGCGAGATTGAATCGGAAATGAAAAGATCCGTACACGTATGAAATACATCGATATAGCACAGCGGATTAGCAAGTTGAAGTGATAGGACACGTAGTATGTAGAACTGATAGCCGATGGGGTCGAAAAGTTCTCGAGTGGTGAATGGTGACCACGCGCCGTGGCGCGAGCGCAGCGTAGGAAGTCCAGCCGCAAGGTGGACAGAAGACCTCAAGTGGCAAGAAGAAGATGGATGCAAGCCACCGCTTCCTCAATGGGTGTTTTTGGAAATCCATGGGGGCCTATGTCCAGTAGTGGACTTCTTGTGACTGAGATGATGATTATGATGATCCTAAAGAATGTTCGTTACAGCAATTAGATTTTATCTTTAAAGAGGTTATACTCATAGAATATAAATTATAAGTCCAACAAATCTCAATTCTCAGCGTTTTCGAAGATCAAACCACATCCTTAAGGCTTTTTAGTATCTTCGCTTTATATATCTTGGTGTTACATTTTCCAAACACACAGGATGTCATTGTCACTGTTCACAAGTCACGACACGCGTCTAACAGCGTTGCCCGACGTGCCACGACTGAAGACGAGTCGCGTGATTACCTTACTTAGGGCTTGCCACGCAAAACCGGGGAAAACCTATCTACGTATAATAAATACATAATTTAGTTTATTAGTTTAATTATTCTTTGTCAACTTTTGTCAGACGGGAACCGTCACGATATGAAACAATTTATTTTAAATTAAAATACGCTTATTAGGGGTTTATGAATCAGACAGGTGTTTCCGGCACCCTAGTCGGGAAACCGTCTGACTCGCGATCCGCATGTCCTGGGTTCAATCCCGCTGCACGCACCTCTGTCTTTTCGAAGTTATGTGCGTATTGTTGATTGCCGCCAACTTCAAACGGTGAAGGAAAACATCGTGAGGAAACCTACATGTCTGAGAGTTCTCAACGATCTTGAAGATGTGTGAAGTCTACCAACCCGCACTTACCAACCAGCGTGCTAGACTATGGCTTTACACTTGTCACAATGAGAAGATGGTCCACGCCCAGCAGTGGTACAGGTTGTACAAATAGGGCAGATTTTGATTATTTTTTAATCAGACTAATAGTATTAATCATTGCATTACAGTGCCTTAGTTCATACTTTTTCGCCAAAAAAATACACTCAACATTATATGAAGCGCAAGCATAAGTAAACTACGAAAATCGCTCTTACGCAGTCGGGTAAAAGTGGGTGGCATTGAGCTGATGGACAAGCTAACACTCAAGCGAAAAAATGCTCGTCTCATTATTGCGTTGTATAAAAAAATAGCCGATACAGGTAAACTTAAAATTTTCTCACAAGAATTTTCTAATTTCTATTATAGGTAGGTACATAAAAAAAAAACAATAATAGAGATAAAAAATGCAACCGGATCGAATTTCAAAATACACAGGGTTAAACCTAGTTCACAATGTCGAGACCTCATCAAGAAATGGGGTCACATTTTTCCCATTTTGATCGTTTTTTGTGACCCCAATCTTTTAGTGAAAAAAATGATAGACTATTTTAAAGTGATCTACTTTTTTGAAGTTCACGCGGCGTAAAAGATAACCCTAAAATTGGGGTGAATCGTGGGAAAAGATACTTTATAGAATTTTTTTAAACAGGGGGAAGAGTTTGCGAATATCAAAAGATTCGGAGGTTAATCTGCATCTAATTTTATTTTCTACTGAGATTTATCTCTCATTTAATTACGTAACATTTGAATTTGTTTTTTTACATTAATTATAATTATTCAAATTTTATTTTATATCTCAGGCAACATAATTTCATCCATATTATGCTTTTATAAGAATAAAATAAAACTTGAGTGTCTCTATACTCATATTTTATTTTTCTCATGTCGTTTTAAAACTCTTAATGAGTTTGGTATTGATATATATATATTAAGTATTCATTTCTTATTTATAATAATAATAATAAGTTTTTTTATTTAAAAATCAGACGAATTTCGAAAATCGCAAAATGCGTCTGGTTTCTATAATAATCAATTTTAACACCGTGACATTAAAAAAAATTCGTCAACGAGAAAAATATTCTATATATGTATATTTTTACCTGCAAGGAGTTTTAAGAAAAGATTTTAATGGATGTTTATTGATTTGACCAGAATTCAACCCGATCACATACCACGCTTTCTTAACAATACAATCATACGGCCAATTGACCCGAGGTCACACAAATATCGAGTTACCGTTCAAAACGAAACACAATTCTGGAATCCGATACGAAAAAAATAATACAATTCTATAAAGAAATCCGCAATTCCATAACTGACCTCTTTTTGGTAAAATAGAAGAAATAGTGACCCTTTCTTCTGAAGAATTGAGCGTGTGACTCGTGACCCGCATGACCTTTTTTATACTTTTTGTCGTGGTCAAAAAGGGGCATCTCCGATTGTGCTCGTGTGGACAATGCCTTACTGATTGGATGACGCAAAAAATTTAAGTGAAGTTTGAAAATATACAAATAGTCAAAGCTAGGTTTTTGTTGAGATACAAATTGTTATTATCCGATCTATAGAAAATTTAATATCAATTTTATGTACTTAAAATGAAAATGTACTTACATATAAATTTATTTAAAAAAAGGTCATCGTTAATGTAAATTTAATAATGCTATACAAAAATGTTATTATGATGATTGTACTTTTTTAATCTAAACATTTTTATATATTTTTTTTAATTGACATTTTTTTTATTTTTTCCCCAACTCTCTTAAAAAAAACGAAGGCTATCTAGGTAACATAATACTATTATGCTTAGGCATCATACAAAAAAACTCGAAAGAATTAATGACATCGCACCTTTTATACGAAAAACCGTTAAAAATCCACATAAAACTCACCCACAACGACGCAAATTCTATAAAAGTCTCAAATTACTGCAAACAGTTATAAATCACTACGAAAAATTGAAAAAAAAACTATCTCACGAGTTTCGCATCATCTGTGCTTCCTAAAAGGGGTGAATTCGGCGATTTTTTAAAACGGCACAATAGCGGTACCCTCGCCAAACAGTTATCCGAAAAAAAAAGATTAAAAAAGTAAACGCGGAAGATCTTGCGTTCTAAATTCTAACTCTTTCCCATGGGTCTTAACCTTGGCGAACTTTTTTGTCAAAAATTGAGACACCTTTGCCATCTTTCCGTTTTTTTGTTGTTTTTTTTTTCTAAGGCTCCGTGATATGAGGGCGAGGGTCGTTCTTTGTGTTTGCCCTTTCATTGTGCGTGAGTCGAGATAAAGCAGGTGGGTCAGATGCGTCAGTCGGGGATTCGGGTAAATTATCGGTTATTTCATAAAACAATACTATATTATTAACTTATTAATGTTAAACTAAGATTAACAAGTGTATAATTATAATAAAAGAAAAACAAAATACCCGACTGACTACATAAGTCCGATTTTAGCACTATAACTTATGCTTGCGTTGCGCTTGATATGCTGTTGAGTACACTTTTTTGTAAGAAAGTATGCACAAAGCAACTGTAGAATTAAGTAATTCTTTTGTATAGTTTTTGTAAAATCACGTATTTGAATAAGTTCGTTGGAGGTTACGAAAATGGCCATTTTTTATTTTTGCGAGAATGTTATTATTATTATTACAAAAAAATATTGCCTATGACACTCAAGGAAGACACATCTAAAGACACCTCGTAAGTCAAAATCAATCAAGGCGCTTAGGCTGTAGAGGTAATATAGAAACTTACATACATAAATACACCCTTACAAACATACATATACTCGAAAAACATAACCCTCCTTCCTGCGCAGTCGGGTAAAAATAAATAAATAAATATTTGTGGACATTTCACACAACACCATCTAGCCCAAACTAAACAAAGCTTGTAGTATGGAACTAAATGGCTGATAGAATACATTTATACTTTTTTTTTGTTGTAAATATATACATATTATGATACATAGAAACACCCAAACACAGAACAAACATCCATGCTCATCACACAAATGTTTGCCCTGGGTGGGGATTGAACCCACGGCCTTTCAGTTCAGCAAGTAGACGTAAACACACTACCAACTGAGCCACAAGGCCAGTCTAGTCAGGCAAAAATAATACATAAGTATATTACAGTTAAATCTTTATGCTCACGACTAAACCCCAGTAGTAGAGAAGCACCGGATTATAATAATGATTTTGATTTAACTTATAATTATACAACAGTACAGGAACAGAAAGAGGTGTCAATTGTAGAAGTATCACTGGACTATTGTACTCACTAAAATAAATTGTATCTCTTACGAACAAACACTGTCTTCATACAAATTCACCAATTTACCCCTCGCCTTAGGAAAGCATTGTCTTTCTCGTAGCAACCATCCAAAAAAAAAACATCGTCGCGCAAACGTATTGACGAAATGACGCTGGCTGAAAACAAAAGAATACAATGATTGCTTAGCAACCGCCTCAATATTTCCAAAACACGATAATAACACTGGATACAAACATGATTCGTTGCAACCATTTTATCTTCAAAGCGGTGAAATAATTGTACTAAAATGTTCCACGAAAATTAACGGATTTATTTGAGAGAGCAGCGTAATGCTACAGTGGCGCCCGCGATCAATCCTCTACATAAATTGGCCCATCTGTAAAAAGTTTTCGATCGAAATAAGTGTAATTACGGTAAGACGCCGCGCGCGCCTGAATTTTCGGAAAATTGGCGCGCGCGGCAAAAACTCGACATTTTCGGAAACGCGACGCGTCCTGTGAGCGCGGCAAAAACACATTCCTAATTCAAACATGTACTTGGAGCTGGTTAATTTAAAATGTTGCCAGATTGATAAGGAGGGAAGAATGTAATAAATTACAATATGGTTTAAAATACATCACAAAAGCTAAATTTTTATTCATATGTGTTAAATAAGCTAATTTATAAACAACACAATTATTACAGTTTTTGTTATTCAAAAATGTAGCATAAATGTTTATTAAGGCGTTAACATACTCCAAATTGAACCTCTCTTTCGCTTCTCAAAATTTTTGAAAATATTTTTTCCTAAATACATTCTGGAATTTTATATTATACGGAATATCGATGAGCAAAAAGTATTAGCTAAGTTCATATAACATTACAGTTTTACGATTACCTTTTACTCTCTCGAAACGCTTTATCTGTCGCTTGTACCTAATGTGTAGAGAAAGAATAGATGACTAAAATTTTGCGTGGTTAATTGATTCTCTTAAAAATATGACAATGTGACGCCAATAATTCAATACTGGCAGGTAAATAAACTACTTAAAAACAAAACAAAGAAAAAAATCCTTAATACAGAAACATTTAAAAATGGAACACAAAAACGTTTCTCGCGCAAAATATCCGACATAGTTGTCGAACTGAGATATGTCACTTTTGTTTAAAATTCGAAAATTAATAACTGCCCGCGGCCGTCGAATTTTTGGTCGTCCCTTGGTCTTTTAATTAGAAATATTTGGAGATTTAGCCATTTTTTGCAAAATGACGGACGGAATAAAAATATGTTTAGTAACAAAGCCGAAATGCCGCGAGTTTTCGTTGTTCGGTCGAGTTTCACGGATTAGTGGACTGCTATTTTATTATTATTAAACTGCGCCAGAAAGGTGGTAATTTTCGCAGGCTGTATGTAATTATTAGACATTATTTATTTCAACATTTTTCCATATTGGACTGGGAGGAAAAGTAAAACATAGAATGTAAATGTCTCTTTCCGGGCATAATGGAAAGTCAAATATGGGACTTGAGGGGAAATTGTTGCTTATGTGGGCGATGGGCTGACCCCGTGTCACTAAAAGCCAATATTACGTCATATCTTCTAATATATCCTAACCCCATAGTACCATACCATCTAACCCTCTAATCACGGTGAAATGTGGCGTCAAAAGGCCTCATGGTATTTGATGCTCTAGCTGCCCCGTATGGGAAAATAGGTGTGATTGTATGTATGTATGTACGAGTATGTATTTGAAAAAATTCTTGGTCTGTGGCTATATTTTGTACTCGACTACTGACTTGATTTATATTTTGTTAAAACTGGACAGGATTCTCCAGTAAAAATGACAAGTTTTTGATAAGCCCATTTTAAATGTCCCAAGAACTTTAACATTATCAAATGTCAACATTTTATCATTAATTTTCAACCCCCATCATAAAACGGGGGGTGTTATAAGTTTGACGCGTGTATTTTTGCCTGTTTGTGGCATCGTAGCTCCCAAAGATTTTAACCGATTTTGATGTAGTTTTTTGTTTGAAAGAGTATTTGATCAAAAGTGTTTTAACTAGATTGCAACATAATATTATCAGCTGAGATTTTTTTATTTTCGGGGTTTTTTAAGTTTAATGTGCTTGTGGAAATTAAACAAATTTTATTTTTATCGGATTTATCGCCCCAATATTTTAAGGGACTCGGTCATGAAATTAAAAAATCTTATCTTCAACACAGATCTGCGTAACCTGTTGACACCCGCCGTGAACAACTTCTGCGTGTATAGGGAACGTTTTGCATATAATTATACTTAAAAAAAACTGAATCAATCAATAACAAATCAATTTTGATATGAAAGAATTTTTTAAATCTTTTTTATACTTGAAAAATCAGTAGTATTATTTTTTATCAAACAGCCGTTACATTTTCACCATAAAGTATCAAAGAGAAAGGTTTTAATTATTTAGTAAAGTCGTTATTTCCTTTTTCTCAATTCAAAAAAGGAACACCAAAAAAGAATTTCGTTTCTAAGTTGTCATTAGAACCGTTATCTTCGATCGCAAAAAAATAAACAGCTGACAGTCGCAACCCTTTGCACAGAAACGTGAAAAAGGGGTAATAGAAAAAAACTTTATACTTTTTAATTCAGTGTAATATTTTGACAAAACTGCGGAGTCACGTTACAGAGGCCGGGTGCGGGATAAAAAAAAAGGATTTAGAAACATTGAAAAGACGGCATTTCTTACGGGACAGGATGTTTTGCGTAAGTATGAAGTCTGTTTGGAAAGAGAACGGTCGTGGCAAAAGATGGAAACTTGAGTCTCGATTGTATTGCTAGTGGAATAATATAATGAAATAACAACAGCAGCGCCCTCAATGCCATAATTGTTCTCTTTCCGAACAGTCTCTAACCTATCAAGAAAACGTAAAGTTTTCACATGCCGTGAGTTTATATTTAAATTTATAATAATTACAAGCTCTTTATTAGTTTCACTTGTCCCGTTATCAGTAATCAAATATTGCAAGTTTAGTTTAAGTTTTAGTTATAATCTGGGTGTTTTAAATCGCGAGTGAATTGGTTTCTTCTAGATAAGCGCGCTCCATCGTAGACCGCAACGTCGCTTAACATCAGGCGAGTTGGCAGTCAAGCGCGAACCTATATCTAGATTTAAAAAAATACTCACCGGTTTCCGATAGATCTGATTTTGCGTGTAATTTTTTTAATTTTCTATATCAGGCCTGAGCTTGACCGTCAACTCACCTGGTGCTAAGCGACAGTTACGGTCTACGATGGAACGCGCCTGTTTAGAAAAAACCTATTCACTATTCTATTAGAAACACTTGTAATTTGAGATATATATTTTCTAGATTATATCTTTTCTGAAAGACCCGTTCAGGAAGCGCGTTCCACATTCTACACTTATCTATAAATTGGATGATAATGCAATATAATTACGCCTCATGACAACGAGGGTCTGAAGAAGGAGCCGAGACGTTTCCACTGGAACTTGCTGACGGAATGTGCTAAAATATTCAAGTTTTAACTCATTTTTTAAATCATTAATCAAGTACTTTTCATTGCTTTAATAAAACTTTGTGGCTAAAAATGTTTTATTTTTATTTCAGCTTGCAATTCCTTTAATCTTGTTGTTTATTACACAAAATCTCAGTTTTGTGTAATTATTAAATCTATTTTATACCTAAACAAAATGTTTTTTTTTTAATGTAGTAAGTAAATGTAACTTCAATAAACCTCCTCCTTTTTTCAAGTCAGTTAAAAGTAAGTATTTTCCCCATCCGTGTGAAGTGAAGACGCCCATTATAAGCTTAACATCAATAAGGATTCTCCTTCAGATCTATCTTATTGGTGTGTGTGTATGTGTGTTTATTTCATAAAAAGTTACCTATTTAAACATTTTTCTAAAAATTCTCTAAAACATCCAGAAGTGATTAATTGTCGTAAATATACATAATATCTACCAAATTTTATCAGTATTAACCACCAATACTATCTTTTATTCATCGTTCATCCAACAAAAACCTCTTTAGACCGTCTCGAGGCCACATTAGCCAAAGAATTCATATTTTTTCCACGGCATTGTGAAGCCACTAACCTAATCCATATTATTCCATATTTCGATTATTCGAACGCTCCTCTTCCATATTTGAACTGTTTCTAAATTCAAATTTCAAAAGAACGAAATTCAAATTCCGTCCGCGTCGTGTTCTAAATATAAAAAAATCTCTTTTTTGTCAAATATGGAAGGGTTAAGTTAAAAACATTCTATTTTCGAATTGTTAAAAAGTCCACATTGTATGGAATACGTCAAAACTTCATTCACGGTGTAGGTGGATAGTAAACGCAAAGTATTAAGATAAAGCAATTTTTTTTAGATGTTTTGGTTACGGAAAAATAACTTCAGCACAACCAAGGAAGAATTCTTTGGATCCCCAAGTACCAGCTAGAAGCTTCGAAGTCGGTTAACCGACGAGCCAAAAGGTTAATTGGTGACAATAAACAAGTTGTCATGTAATATTTTAGTTTTTTACTTAGTCTAGATCATCACCGCAAAGCAGCTTGTCTGCCAATATTCCATCGGATTCATTTCGATGAGTGTGCGTATCAGTTTCACGACCATAATCCACTCTTCCCTTATCACTACAGGACAAGCATATCTGCGCATTATCATAGATTTCTCATTGATATGCCCAAAAACCGTACTTAACCTCTACATTTTGATGCGTACTGCACAGGAGTGAAACTCTCTGCCACCTTCTTCTCTCTGCCTATTGGAACTGCAAAAGAGTGGAACAAATTGCCGGCTTCTTTGTTCCCTGAGAGTTACAACGTTGGTCTTTTCAAGGTCAGAGTGTATAGGTATCTTCTAAGCCTGCGTGCTTCATCTCCAACCACATCATCGCTTTCCAACAGGCGAGTTGGTGGTCAAACGCGGACATATTCGTGTTAGAAAAAAAAACTTTATTTCCTGCTAAATGTAACCTTGATACTGATACCTTAAAGGATAGAGAGAACAGATAATTATATTCTAGAATATTCTATATCGACGCACTTCCTCCTTTCTCGGACTGAGTAATTGCATGAATATACAGCCCAAACCGCTGATCCTAAACGCATAAAATTGAACCGTGTCCTTTGTGAAACGTAGGTAAAGTTAAGGTTAAGGTTGCCTAGAAGAGATCGCTATTAGCGATAAGGCCGCCAGTTGTTACACTAGTTTTTAATTAATTTATTTTGATTGTAAATTTTATGGTGTGTACAATAAAGAGTTTATCTATCTATCTATCTATCTAGGTATCTACTAATTTATAAAAGATTACTTGACCGCGGTTAAAACCGCCGGATGAAGCTAGTTTATTCCTATTACTCGCAAAGAAAGTGTAGACTCGTTGCTTCTTGGTTAAAGTCAGTCTGAATATCAATATAAATAAAAAACGATTCCCGAAATCAATAAATGTAATGAATATTTGTGGACATTTCACACAACACTATCTTGCCCAAACTAAGCAAAGCTTGTACTATGGAACTAGATGGCTGATAGAAAACATATACATATATACTTTTTTTGTAAATATGTACATATGATACATAGAAACAGAAACACAACAAACATCCATGCTCATCATACAAATGTTTGCCCTGGGTGGGGATCGAACCCACGACTTACAGCTCAGCAAGCAGACATACTACCAACTGAGCCACAAGGCTAGTCAAATACCCGAAATGTATTTAAGCGCATAACTTCAGAACGGGTTGACTGATTTGGCTGTTTTTTTGTGGTTTCGTGATTTCGGACAGATTTTTTGTAAAAAATCATCATCGTCATCATCCTTTTTCACTGCTACACCGGTACGCGGATGGAGCTGCGGGGCTCAACTAGTTTTATGTAATTTATTTTATCAATTATTAAAATTAAACTAAGTTGAATTTACATATTGCTACTTCTGAAAATTTCTCGTGTACTGCACGTACCTACTAGCGTTATTCCTTTTTCAAATTATACGAAAGACACAGGAAGCACGAGTTTTTTGTCACTTCCACATCTAGTGCGTACTGACAGAGGACTTTCATCTCCCTCTAACCCATACATTTTACACATGCTCGAGAGAGACGGAATACGATCTCAGGTGTGTTGACGCACAGATGTTTAGGAGATGGAGCGACTGACGCATATTACACAATTACAAACTATTTAATTATTTTTTCTCGTTATGATTTTTGGTTGTGGGCGGTGGAATTACTCAGCCAAGTTGTGAAGACAATTGACGTTTTTCGAAATGTCATGTTTGGTGCCGTTACATCTAAGATTTGACTTGTTAATTTCGGCTGTAGGTGGCAAAAATAGAAAGTCTTGATAAAGTTTATATTGGCAATTAATCTGTCATAATTAATATTGTGAATTCAAAAGTAGCGTCTGTCTGTACGTTGATCTGCCCTTATGTCTATTTGCACAAAACAGAGAAAGGTTATGGCGGTAATTATTTTCTCTTTTTGTCTGTCAAAAAGTCATAAGACTTTTTGATATTTAAGTTCTTACCAAGAAGAAACTTATTTACTCACTAATCAGAGAAACCCAGATTAAATTAAGGTTGCTTGGAAGAAATCGTTTTCAGCGACAATGCCACTTGTTGTTTCAATAGCATTTTCAAGCAAGCCTTTCTTATTTAAGTTCAGTCTTTTAGGTATTTTTGTGTGTTAGATCTGATAATTGTACAATTGACCACCAACTTGCCTGATGTTAAGCGACGATGTGGCCGATGGAGCTCGTCGATCTAGAAGATATAAATAATAAAGACTGATCTCTCTACATAAAATATCTATCGAAGAACACTCGCTATATTTTATCTGTTATCTGCAATCTATTGGAAAAGAGCAAATAAATTAAAATTATTACCGATCCACAATAGTGGCAACTGACATGTCGCCATTATGGGGTCAAAGACTAATGACGTCATTATACCCCGTCAGATAACGAACTATTGTCAAAACCGACCTATTTCCAAAGAAAAAAATCAATATTGACCCCAAACAATAAGAAATTTTGCACTTTTTAAAATTTTACTCACAAAAAATCCCTAACAAAAAAGTCCAGGTGCATCGAAAGGGTTTATCTCCATCTCTTTCTAATACCATACACAGTTATATCAATCTCTGTCTCACTTAACCCTTTGATGAAGGGTGTATTTTTTTGGGGTAAATCTCGTATTTTCTTATTGTTTTTTTTTTTAATAATGAGATATTGTATTTCGTGCTTTTGTAGTTTAAAGTTCGGATTCGGGCTTAAATGTTTTGTTGTTACGCATGTGGTAGTCAGTTTACGTGCCTATTAGGGGACCCGCCAAGCAGTAGTGTGCAAGCATTACTTAGTTCTGGATTGAATGACGGAAAAATTGATTATTTCCAGCGTAATTTTTCAGAGTGACGAGTGCAATGTATTGCCGCACAGTTTGTAACTGTCTGGGTAAGCTGTTATGGGCAAGTTTCTGCTTAACATCAGGCGAGCATCTTGCTCCTCTCGTCACACTATTTATAAAAATATATATTTTAAAGACCATAAGTACACGAAAAACTTTACCCTCCTTTTGGCGATATTGTCGAGCAGTCAACGGAGAAAGCAATTAGCAAGGATCGGATGCAATCGAATCGCACAAAGCCACTTTTTGTTACGATACAATAATAAATTAAAACGTTCGATACAAAACTGAGACGAGAGATAATCTTTAAGATACACTGAAAACGACCAAAAAGTTTTTAAAAAAGGAAAAATTAAGAAAAAAAGTAGCACAATCAAATGAGGGATGAACAAAAACGGGAATAAAAGGCATAACAAAAAGCAATATGGCGGATTGTTTTTAATTATCGAGTATCGGCATAAATCGATAGCCGTCGCCGTGGGCCCGTCGTGTGCGCACGCGCATCTGTAGAGACGATTTCAAATTAAAATAATTTATTTTCACAAGGAGAAAGAAGATAGAGATAGAAGACCTCATAAAAATAGCGGGAAGACGCCGAATGCAAGCCGCTTCCAACCAGTTTTTTTTAGAAATGCTTGGCCTATGTTAGGCAGTGGATTTCTTGTGGATGAGATGATGATAATAATGCCAAATTTCAAGGATTCCTTGGGTTAGCTAGCATTTAGTGCGTTCAATTGAATTTTTCATGAAATAGAATACCTATAATTCATGGAACAGTCATAATTTTATTAACCGGAAAAACTCGGTCAAAAGAGTTTTTTCCAGTTAATCAAATAAAATAAATGAATACTCACGGAAGTCTTAGTACAGTTATGTTTTAACACACCTACAATATTTATATTATCTCACTTACACCTATCCAACGATCTCCCTTACTATGAAACAGGTAAGAAAAAATCATCCTCGCTTTATGTATAAGGAAGGACTTATTTAAAAAAAAAAATTTTTTTTTAACAATTTTCCGATGTGATTAATATATATTATGTAAGTATACAAGTATATTTGTATGTATAGCCACATTAAATTACGGCTTTCTAGTAGTTAGTTTCTGAGCTAAGTTGCGAATAATTGGAAAAACAGATAGACGAAGATTACCAAATTATAGATTTTTTTATTTACTTTGAAACCCCAAATATTCTTGACTCTATCCTCAACCGCACTTTCGTTTGTGAGTGAGTGGTGAGTTAAAAGGTCAAAACAAAACCATAGAAACTAGATCTAGATACTAGCTAGAAAAAGTAGTATCGTTTCATGATGATTTACTAAAATGCTGCCTGATTGGGTTTTGATTCTGATTCTAGTGTTTTATACAATCTTCATAATTATCTAGGCGTGTTAACATCAGATCATAATTCATAATGTGAATCGGGTTTTTTAGGCAACCGTGCGCTAGCGTCAACTATAATGTGGTTATGGTGATATGATATGTGTTCTTATGGTGTTAGAAATAAAAATGCTTAGATTGCGAGTCGCGTATAACTAAGTATAGTAACTTTTATAAAGCCTTTTAAGGCTAGGCCGAGATGAAGATCATCGCTACACAAGACAAGTAAGCAAAATTTGGCATAATTTCACTTCCTAACCCAAATAACAAATAAAACAAATAGATCCCACTTGAATGCACAATACACCCCAAGCAGGACGTCAGTGCAGGACTTACCGCCCCCATCTCGAATAAGAATAAGAATCCCACTTGAAAAATCATTTGAACGCTCATGCTCACGTCAAAGATAGTAAAAAATTACGTGATCATGCACACATTTTTATAGATTTTTAGCTTCAACAGTGAAAGGAATTTTCATAGACTTCTATAGATACCTCAAGTGTATGAACCTATTACCTAGCGTGTCAACAGTAAGATAAAAAATCACAGTTGACGACCTATGATTTATTTAATTTCAGGTGATATAATACTTCCGATTCGATATTTTGTCAACTAGTTACTAGCGTAAAAGCGCGCGGATGCTTTAGATGAAATAGATTTCGCGCGGATCATTCCATCACTAAATCGTTTGTGTGACGTCACAGTCGATACCAAAAATGTGGCACGCAAGGTTTTCATATAAATGAAGTCGCATGCTTCATCTACTATGTCTGTGAGAATTTTGAATGAAACTATTACTCTAAGAATCATAACTCGCTGCCTATGATTAAATAAAAAGAAAATTAAAGATTTGTCAGTGATGTCAGCTCCATAGTTTTCTGTGAGCGCGATTCATAAAATTCATATGTATGGGTGAAGGCAGCACAATCGCGGCTGCGTACGATATATTTCACTTATACAAGAACATTGTTGTGTATGTCTGTCCGTCTGCACTGCGTGGGTTGCCAGTAACCTAACTTACAACAAAACCTTCTTGCAAAACCATTTTACAAAATAATCTGGGTGATTTCGAATTGCGAGTGAATCGGTTTCTTCTAGCGCTCCATCGTCGACCAACCGCATGCCTATAATGTATTTAAAAAAACTGGAGCGCATTTATTATTAACCGACTTAAAAAAAGGAGAAAGTTCTCGGTTCGGTTTTATTAATTTTATTTTGTAACTCCGTAATTTATAAAAACACTAATTAAAAAATTTATATAAAAGAAAAAAATATTTTTAGATTTTTTTTAAGGATTATACCTACTAAAGTTTAAGGATACAAATTTAAGGATACCTATCCTTAAATTTTAATGATGGAGGACAATTCAGTTATTCAAAACCGAAAATTGAAGTTTTTGTCGAATATTTGTGATGTTGTTTTCTAGTTTTACAAACGACGGTTTTTTATAAGTTCATGCAGTCATGTTATATCTTCAAAAATGTAGGTATGTCGTACTACGGGCTCTTAAACCAACAAAATAATAAAATAAAAAATACTAATAGAAAACAAAATACCCGACTGCGGAAGAGCGATTTTTCTAGTCTCACAATTTCCTTGCGCTTGATACGCTGTTGAGTGTACGTTTTTTGTGAAAAGTTATGCACAAAGTCGTAGTAAAAGGCAATAAATGGGCATTCTTTAGAATATTTCAAGTAAAATCACAATTTTTTAACGAAAAAGTTCTATGGATGTTACGCATCGCATTTTTTATTTTAAATCGGATAAATCGCATTTTTTATTTTTATTATTACAAAAAAAAAAATGTTTATGACACTCAAGGAGTGAAGACAAATCTAACGACACCTCACACGTCAAAATCGGTCGAGCCGTTTAGTTTAGGCGGTAAGGCTGTAGGCTCTTATAGAAATATACATACATACACGCCCACACATATATCCACATACATACACCCTTACAAACACTCGAAAAACATAACCTTCCTTGCGAAATTAGGTAAAAACACTGCTCATCTAATCCTCTGAGCGCCATCTAGCGATCATACAGTGTACTATACTAGTGAAAAAGATCTACTTGACCTCTGAATTACTTACTAAACTAGTGTAAATTTATGGAGTGACATGATGATGATGATGATTAAAAAATTATTTACTGCAAAATAAACAATTTATTTAAAAAATTGTTTAATTTTGTAGTAGTTATATTTAAATTTTTATTAAAATATTAATTTTACGTAGGTCTCCTGATATAACAATTTCTAAATTAACTTTATATAAAACTATAGGTATCGAAAGGGCTACATACCTAAGATCTTCCTGATAATGCGCGCCGTATCTAGGATAACTGCTTTCTATGTCTGATCCGTGCCTAAAAATCAAGCGAGAGCCTCTTGAGATGTTGAGGGATCTTCATTCGACCTATCTACGCCTATCAGAACAGTGATCGGTAAATCAATATCTTGTGAATAACTGAACATAAATTTCGGCACTCCTTTCGCCGGGGATGTAACTCAGTGGTAGAGTGTCTGCTTCGCATGCTGAAAGTCCTGGGTTCAAATCCCAGCATCTCCACATGTAATTTTTTTATAAGATTTTCTATATTTTTTTTAACACTAGTGCACATTCTTAGTTCTTTAAATTTTAAATTAGGTATATTTTCACATCGATGTTTATTATTTTGACCTTATGTTATCAAAATATTACCTAGCTATTTTTGCAACTGGGTGACGCGATGAGTCAGTCGTTCATCTGAAACGCAACGTTTGTCCAAAATATTCAAAATTTTAATTAATCAACTCAATCAATCAACTTCAACAATCAGTCAATCAACTTAATCAATTTGTCAACATGAATCAACAATTCAAAACTTTTTTTAACATGTCAATATAATAGCAGCGATATTATACGATATACGAGAATTTACTCACAATTTAAAAATAATTCAATTAATTTATTTCAAATAAGTACATACATTTTGGTACACTTTTGAAAGTCATAAATTCTTAACAATAATATATATAACAGTAAATATGAATTTACTTACATTTCACATGAGATTTCAAATTATATCTAAAATGAGAAACTCATTTAGCAATACTTAGTAGAAAAAAGGTACACAAAATAATAATTATACTTCAAAGTATAAAATAAAAAAATACAGTCGAATTGAGAACCTCCTCCTTTTTTGAAGTCGGTTGAAAACTGAAGAAACCGACTTCAAAATACGCAATTTCGTCTACTTGGATGACACTGTTCCAGTTATTTAAATATAAAAACCAAAGTACTGAACCGATTTTGATAAACATTTTATGGAACATTCTCTGAACTATTTACCTACCAAAGCATAAAAGAATCATCAAAATAAATTCATAATTGGTAAGTAATCGGTGAACAAACATACAGAAAAAAATAGATGGATAGATAGATGATAGATGAACTCTTTATTGTACACACCTTAAAAGTATTAACAAAGAACTTAAATAGACTAGTGCAACAAAAGGCGGCCTTATCGCTAAAAGCAATTTCTTCCAGGCAACCATGAAAAACCCATACAGGCAAAATGAGAACCTCCTTCTTTTTGCAAGTCGGTTAAAAACACGATCGAATTGATAACTCTTCCTCCTTTTTTCCTTTCCACCAACTCGTATGGTGTTATGCGAGTTAAGCGAAACGGTGTTAATGTGGACGAAGTTTGTCGATCTAGATCTAGAAGATATGACAGAAATGGCAGCAAAGAATTCCATTCCTGTGCAGAACGCATCAAGATCATGGGCCGAAATCTGTTGAAAGGGAGAACATAATATTGTGTTGCCTTCTGTAATTTTTTGTGATGTAGATCTACGATTGAGCACCAACTTGCCTGATGTTAAGCGACGGTGTGGTCGAGGATGGAGCTCGTCGATCTAGAAGATATCTATTCACTCTAGCCTTGTAAATTCCAAGATTGTAGTTCTCAGGAAACACAGATGGCGGCAAAGAATTCCATTCCTTTGGAGTGCGCTTCAAGAACGTGGATCGATATCGTCGACCGATAATTCAATGAGAAATAGGTGGTAATACGCAGACTTTCTGCTTGTCCTTGAAATGCGAGCTGTAAGATGAATTCATCATCATCATCTCAGCCATAAGAAGTCCATTGCTGGACATAGGCCTCCCCCATGGATTTCCAAAAAGACCGATTGGAAGCGGCTTGCATCCAGCGTCTTCCCGCCATTTGTATGAGGTCATCTGTCCATCTCGTGGCTGATCTTCCTACGCTGCGCTTGCCGGTACGTGGTCTCCACTCGAGAACCTTTCGGCCCCATCGGCCATCAGTTCTACGTGCTATGTGCCCTGCCCACTACCACTTCAACTTGCTAATCCTATCATGCTGTGCTATATCGGTGACTTTTGTACGTCTACGTATCTCTTCATTTCTGATTCGATCTCGTAGAGAGACTCCGAGCATAGCCCTCTCCATAGCTCGTTGCGTGACCTTGAGCTTCCTTATAAGGCCCATAGTTAGGGACCACGTTTCAGTGCCGTATGTCATCACTGGTAACACACACTGGTTGTAAACTTTCGACTTGAGGGACTGGGGAATATTGGACGAGAAGACGCTTTTAAGTTTCCCGAACGCTGCCCAGCCGAGTTGGACGACGATTGACCTATCGTAAAGTTGGACCTGCCTAATCGGACCGTTTGTCCTAGGTAGACGTATTCGTCAACAACTTCAAGAGTGAAGTGAAGTGAAGTTCATGGGGGTGGGCACTACATGGGCGTTCGACATAACCTTCGTTTTGTCCATGTTCATTTTGTAAGATGAATTATCTGATTAAAATTATTATTTGGTTTTCATTGAAACCATGAAATACCTTAACAATTTGTCATCATAATGTAAAAGTATTTTTTTTAAGTTGGAACCTTATTATAATAGACATAGCCATACCTACTCGTATCTGATATCGCGAAAAAAAAAACTGTTTCTTAGAAGAAGGTTCTTTGGTTGGTGGAAGATTTGTTAAGCCCTAATACATTTTGTCAGGGTTCGACAAACCTTTTTTAGGCTTCACAAAGCGTACGAATGTGCCTATTCGTGAAGCTACGTTGTATGTATGTCTGTCTGTTCTACATTTAAACGGTTGTATTTTGGAACGGTAATAGACACAAACATAAAAATTTACAAGATTGTGGGTATATATTGATGTAAATCTTCAAAAACTAAAAACTGGGCAAGAGCGATAAAAGCTTGCGTAAGTGATTTTTGAAAAAGTGGACAGTTATTATTTTCACGACCAAACGGAACCGATTGTTATGAAATGTGATACAGATATAGCTGAGAACCAGGAGACGGCCATAGGCAAAATTTTATCATCATCACCGATCACCATCATCATCGTTTTCATCACTACACATATATCTAGTTGTAAATAAGATCATTTCTCTTCAATCCAGAACAAGGTAATTCTCGCACACTACTACTTGGTCTACTGTTACTACTTTGCCCGAGACACTCCATAGAAACTGGCGAGTACCCTGTGGCACTGCTTTGTCACTGCCCGCGCGTATTTATAGGACATGGTTAAATCTAGGCGCACTAATTTATGCGCTAGAATAGATTGAAGATTCCGCACATGTATCGGAGCTTTGTTCATTACTTCAATTATTACTTTGCTGTCTTTATCCGACTGCACGGAAGAAGGATTAGATTCAACAAGGCAGATTGGGAAGAAGAATCGACTTTGACTGGAATGTACAGCATCTTACAAATCTCAACTTTAGAACTAAAAAGTCGAATGTACCATTTTTGATGAATTATACTTAATTCGACCATATGTTTCCTGACATAGCAAAACAATATGTCTATGCGTAAAACATTAAATTATATTTTATTTGAAATATTGTATTACATATAAATAAAATCTTAAAACTTAAGTCATTTTGGCGCCTATATTGACATCTCTATATTATTACTTTTGCAAGTAGTCTTCGCGAGTACAAACTTTTTGCAATAATTATATTTTTAGTCTTTTTTGGATCCTTTTTAAAGTATTTTGAACCCTTTTTAGGGTTATCCTCCCCCCCCCTCTCCCCCTTCATCAAAAATCCGATCGTAATAAAATTTACAAAACTGTAAATTTACCAGGAGGGTTAGTACCTACCAGCGTTCATGAAATTAGAACCCAAGATGGGTTCTAATTTCATGAAAGCCAGTACAATAGAAAAGTAAATGTATGGGATTGACAATAATTGACATTAGCTAAAGAAATGTCACGTGACGGCACGTCTCAATGAGGTTAAGAAAATGAATTATTACGACGTAGTATACTAGTATTCCCTTATTTTTTTTTTATTATTTTTTTATTCTGTTTTATTACGGAGTTTTGTCGATATTCGACTATGCCACTCCTATTAATCCTAGTTACAAATATAAACCTTATCTTTACGTAACACTATATTATTATAAATCCAAATCTACCCACTTGTTCCCCCGAAGATGAACAAGTAAATTCGAATTACTTATTGTTCTGTGAATTACGATGATTCCAAAACCATTTTGAGATTATGTCTCTAAACCATATTTATTTACGTTGGGCTCTTAAAATAATGATATAGTTCGTATTATTACGGAAATATTCAAAAATATTTGACCTTTACTCGACCTCTAAATGACGTCACAGAACCGCCTTTTTATCTGTAGCTACCAAAAAGAATTAAAAAAAGTTATACTACAAATATTTCATAATATCGCAAACCAACGAAAACTGTCACTTAACACGTTAGTATATTTTTTTTTAGTAAGTAGTTATTATTATTATATTCAGACGGATTTGTGAAGTCGTCATCAAGACTTATTCTTTAAAAAAAAAAAAAACTAATGAACAGAATTCAAAAATATTAAAATTAATTCTTTTGAACGACCCAATCTACAAATTAAAAATATTTAAAAAAAAACTGTACATATCCCATTTCTTAGCATTTCGGAGCGCAAGCGTTACTAGCGTTAGTAGATAGAAACGTTTTGCCATTTGTCTAAGCCTGCAATTTTCTGTCACACGGATAATGAAACACCCGTACATATCCTGTGTGAGTGCGAACCGTTGCACCATAGCAGAAGCCGGCACCTCGGAGGCCACATTATCTCACCCGAAGAGATTAAAACCTCCTCCCCCAAGGCCATCACTGACTACATGATCGGTATAGGACTTGGGGAGGTGCTGTGATCCAAAGGGGTTGTCACAATAGATCTGCAAAGGTCGCAGTGACGTGCCGGGGCTGCTATAGCCCGTTTGGCCTCCTAGGTTTTAAATAAAAATAAAAAAAGCCTGCAATTACCAAGTTACATGAAAACTGAAAAATACGACCTGTTCACAAATACCAACGTCCAAACATCCGGACAGACGAAAGCAAGTATGGCCAGTTCCGTCAAAGACTTAAGCTCACTTCACTCACTCGGCCAATAACAACCACAAAATAATAATTTCAATCTAAATAAAATCTTGAACTTCTAATATTCCATTACAACCTCGTCCGTTGAACTCCATTGTTTCTGGCAACACAAAGCCCGTATTAAAATCCGACAAAAAAAGTAAAAAACGTCAAAATAACCCGTCATTGTAGACCTGTCATTGATAATTTTTCAAAATACCCACAAAACTCGAGTCGCGCTCGTGAATAGGGATATTTATAAAGGAATCGGGTTTTTTACTCGGACGCTTAAGAATTCGGAGGAAATGAGGGATTACGAGTTTTGTAGTAGTTGTATGTAGTGTATTTTTATATACCTATATTTAGCTATAAAATTTATTCATGTATAATCTCACCAAGTCACCACCGTCAACGTTTACATAAATATTCCTCTTTTATATTCTAAAGGTTGTCTGGAAGAGATCGTTAATAGCGATAAGGCCCTACTTTTGTACCTTTCTTACGCCGTAATCATGTATACTTTATTGACACCATATTTTAATAACAATATGTGTTATTAAAATATGGTGTCAATAAAGCATTTTTGTATTTGTATTGAATTGTAGTTTTATTTGAGTTCGCTTAGATATTTATTTAATAAAATGGAACTCCTTACTTCAAGTCTATCATTGGCATTGCATTTCTATCTTTTCGCTTAGCAAGGCTCCCTGGAAGACATCGCTTTTAGCAATTCATACAAATGTTTGTCCTGGCCGGGGATCGAACCCATAGTCAGAGGTGGTCCCATATAAATTTTATCAAAATCGGTTCAGTACTTTGGTTTTTATAATAAAATAACTGAAAACTTAAGGTATGTTTTCAGTAATTTTGTCATCCAAGTAAACGAATTGCATATTTTGACATCGGTTTTTCATATTATTAAACTATAATCTATATATCTCTATATATATATTAACATACATATTTACATACCCACATACATACATACCCACATAAATTCATACACACACCCGAAAAACTTACTCTGTATTTTCAACAGTCGAGTAAATATAAAATAGCCAACATTACATTTCTGCATCCACTGAAATAATTTACAGTAATTTACATTCCGAATATATCAAATAATCTTTACTCCGATTCCTGTAGTTTCCATTACTTATTACTATAAAAATCATTGAAAAATTAATCTTATGTTCTTATAGTTAAGGTACAAGGATTTAGCGCAGGGCTGGTTTTAAATTGTTGCAGTGATACGCAAAGTTATGATTGAAAATCGCATTGAAATTTAAGCTGTATGGCGTTGATATAGAGTTTATGGTGAGTGCAAACGTAGAAATGATCGATGTTGTTGATACGTCGATTTAGAGATGGGGTAAAAACAAGACTGATGGGAATAGTCTTGATTTTGTTTATTTCATTCATATGTCATTACGAAGAACGTTCAGATTTCACATTCACAATCATTCCTAATCCGCGAGGTACTGAATATGGCAGTTCATCCGTTCCGAAGTTCTAATCGACTGAACGTGGAAAAAAATTACAGCTAGCAACAGCCGCCGCACCGGTAAAAGACATCAAGTAAAATGTCTGAGTGGATCATTCATATTCATTTATTTATTATTAATTCAGTTCAATTAACATATTTCGGGGCTTAGTATAAATATGTACTTGTTGACGTCATTTACATAACCAAAATATCGTTATTATAAAATTTTAACATTTTCATAGGTTTATATAAAAATATATTGTTTGCAGCTGTAAAAAGGCATTTTCAGTCAAAAGCATTGGTTATTTTAAGAGTTTGCTATACTTCTGTCAGCAACGTAAGGCAAGATGCCAGATGCAAACTATCAATAATTAAGAAGAAAAATACATAGTGTAGTGACAAGTACTTTTTGGATATCATCGTGACTAGTTAATAATTTAATGTTAAAATCCTGTCCTCGTATCTCCTCAGTATGACTATTAAGACAAATGAAAGAGAGTTCACATTTTATAGTACGTACGAACTAAGTACTAACATCATGAGCCACGAGAAATGCCCGTGTTAAAACACGTCGCTACGGTGACGTCACCACAAGATGAATTGTAGATACTGTAGTCTTAATTTTATGGACAATCTTATGCTTACTTTAATTTTTATAGGTTTATCTTCCTCAAACAGACACAAACAGGTCAGACAGTCTTACTTTCACGAACCGACTCAATTTAGTGTTCTCAGACATTGAGTATTATTTACACAAGACAGCCAGTCTTGTTATTGGACAAACAGCCCCAATTTTACTTTCACAAACATCCAGTCTTGCTTTCATCAACGATCTCAGTCCTAGTTTTGTGGGCAATCTGTTATGTTTTAAAGTAAGCCCCAGTTTCACTATACAGTCTCTGTCTTGTTTTCAAAGACAGTCTCAGTCTTGCAACAGTCGCGCCACGCGACTAGCTGTTCACAAAGCGCACGGCCGATCCGAAGACACATGCGTTTTAAATCAGTACCATCAGATCGCGCAAATAAACGAACCAACCACGTTATAAAGTATTGTAAGTGTAGGAATAGAGGTGGCGTGGAGGTGCCAAGAAATACTTTAAATTACCTGACTGTTCAGAAGATGAATAGTATGTTATTGGTGCAGTTAGAATAATTTTGAAATACGATTTTCTCAAATTAAAATTGAAATTTGCAGATGAATCCTTATTTACTAGTGAATACTAGTTGTGCACTTCGTAGAGAAAAATGGTGATGAATGTAGTCAAATGTCTACTATTTTCTTCTCCTCTTCATTGTCTTAGTTATCTATGTAGATTTTTTTAATGATTCGTTCAGCAGATCAGTCGTGAAAATGTAAATAGAAATAACTAGCTTAAATGAGCCCTCTCGAATAAATTAATCATTTATAATCGCAGACGGTTAATGGCAGAAACTACAGAAAAAAAAATAACTGTTTACACTGTACTGTTCTTACTGTTGTTACAAATGACGAAGAAATCGGTGAAATATACAAAAATAAAAAATAAAGATACAGACTTTCATAGAACGCCCTACTTTTTTTAAAGTCTGTTAAAATGGCTAATGATCATAATTATAAATTAATTGTAATTTTAGTATATTATTCATTTATTTTATTTTGAAATCCAAACAGCTTAAAGAAAGTTCAGTAAAATAAAAACAACATCCATTATATTGATTCTGATTTTGTGCATTTGCAAAGGAGATTTCTGGAAATCCAATATCGAATGAACAAAGGCCATGTTCAGTACAATACGATACAAAACACTTTATGGACACCATAATAAAATAACAACAAGTACATGACTAGGGCGTAAGAAAATTACAAAAAATGGCGTTATCGCTGATAGGGATCTCTTCCAGACAACCAGTAGTGGACTTCTTGTAGCTGGGATGACAATAAAGATACACTGCATAGCATCAAGCTGTCAACTAGTAACTAAGCTGTATTAATGAATAGTCATCTAATTAAATTTTACCACCATAGGTACCGGAAAGACTTAAGATAATATACATTATTAGATATTACCTATAATGTTTTATGAAAAAGTCTACTCCACTGAAGTCTCTGTTCTGAGTTTGAATATCAAATAAAATTATGGAAAAATTAACTAAAGCGTTCAACTTGAAATTCGCATTTTATTGTGAGAAACTTTATAAAATTAATATTCTTATTTCATTATTTAGATACTAGAGGAAAGTTCTCTAGCCAAATAAAATATTTCAAATTAGACATTATCAAATCTATCTAGTCGTTACAGAGTCGCTTGGAGAATTATTTTATCAACCGACTCAAAAAAAAGAGTATTTATTCGTTAATTTAACGGACTTTTAAAAAACGAGGTTCTTAACTCGGCTGTATTGTTAGGTACCTATGTATGAAGGAAAGTACATGTTTCACGATATAAATACAAATATACAAAGCAAACAATCGCTGAACAAACATTCCAAAAAAAAACACAATCGAATTGAGAACCTCCTTCTTTTTGGTCGGTTAAAAATGGTAGTGTGGTTGTCGCGAAAAATTTCATTAAGGTGGAGTTCAATGCGCGCAGCTATCTCTCTCACACACCAACATTTTTAAACATAAATGAGGATAAGTATAAAATAATATTATAGTTATGGATATATAATAATTATAATTTAAAATACTGAAAAAAACGACTTCACAATACGCAATATGTTAACATGGATGATATTTTTCCAGTTATTTTGTTATAAAAACCAAAGTATGGAATCGATTTTGATAAAATTTATATGGGACCAACTCTGAAGTATGGCCTACCATACAACAAAGAATCATTTCAATACAATTGGCAGAGTAATTGATAAACAAACATACAAAAAAACATACATTCGAATTGATAACCTTCTTTTTAGAAGTCAGTTAAATAGAAAAAGGTAGATTTGTTTATTTAGATAGGAGAAATGTTTAAAAAAAGTTTTTCTTCGATATCTATATAACTAAGCCGAGGAGTTTAAAATATATGTTTTTTCACTATTCCATCGCCAACGACTAAAATCAGTCTATAGCTTTCAACAAATACAAAACCCTTCCCTTGGCAACAAATTCAAAAACGGAACGTTTTAAAAAATGTATCCTTCCAACCAACCTCATTTATAATATGAGACGCACAAGAAAATAAACAATTTCGAATTTTGTTCGAAATTCGAAAACGATCTTGTGATAAATATTGAAATATGGAATGGAGATACGATACGTTTTGTTCTCATTTTACCGCTTGTTTTTTTTTTTTTCTTTTTTTTCTGTTAATGTTGCTCTGAAGAGGGGTTAATGGTTGAATCCCAGAGCTACCGTTTTATAGACTATTAATTTTAGTGGCGTACAGTTGGACTGTTATGGTGTAAATTTTGAATGGTAATATACAAATTTAATGAGATCTTTGGTTGGACCGTGGACTCGTCCTATAAATTTGTGTTTATGCTTTTGGGCGGAGTTGTATTAATATTGGCGATCGCTTGAAAATTATTTGAGTTTAGTTACATTTCGTTTAAATTCTTGTCATTTTTTTTTTGTAAAAATAAGCGATGATACATAAACATAATTAATACTCGTATTCACTTATACGTCTTTTGACGAATGGAGAAACCTTCGAAAAATACCCTGCGATGGATATGCAGCCGGGCTACGTAGGATTGTACCCTAGCACTCACCCCCCCACCTGTCTCTCGTTAAATTTCGTTACACTGGAAATTTCGAAAATGCTTGCAGCACACTCAAGGGCGTTGCCAGCCCATGGCCCAGCCCCCCCCCCCCCCCCTGGGCCCCCGCGTCCCCGCGCAAGTTAATATTATGGAGGATGAGAAAAATAAAATATGAATCGTAGGTACAGGTACAATTGCAGGGCCTTAGGACTTTGATTGCTTTGCAGTTGGCTACATTTTTTAATCTCTAGGGGGGGCAGCTGCCCCCTCTTGCCCCCCTTGGCGACGCCCTTGAGCACACTATTACCGCTTTAATATGAAAAATGCAAATGCAAATGAATTCATGTCCTGTTTCTTCGTTGTAGCTCTTTTATATCTTTATTAAATTCAATCAAATCATAGTCACGGTCGAAGTCAAATAAAGTAGTCAAGTCCTAGTTAATATCAATAAATAAGTAAGTACTCCAAAAGTCCAGAAATCACTATCCTATACATCTTATTCAATATTCATTCAACTGAAAAACCGACTTCAAAATACGCAATATTTTTTTGAAAATCAAACTACTGAACCGGTTTTGGTGAAATTTCTATGGAACCACCTGGAAAGTACACCCTTCTAAACAAAAAAAAATAAATTCAAATCGGTCCAGGCATTTTCGAGTAATCGGGGAAAATACATAAAAAAGATTCCAACGAATTGACAACGTTGTCCTTTTTTTGAAGTCGGTTAAAATCTGAAATAAAATACTTTTAAAATGAAAGTACTTAGATAATATATAAGTGTAAGGTATCTCGTAAGGTACTTACCTGTTTTTTATTTATTTCACACTCATATTCTCATTTACATTAAGATCATCTCTCGCTCAAACAAAAACCTGCCTATTCAAAGCCGTCCAATCTTTTCATCATCACATTAAAATTTCTATTAAATCTATAATCCTACATCATCCTCATTATTCGACATGCAAGTACAAAAAGAACGGAAACAAAACAAAACGCTAAGCTTTTTTAGTTTTACATAATAAAGAGCAGCAACGAAATGCAAGTCATTTCACTCATCGCGCCTTGCTGTATGATTTGAAAAAAATAAAAATTTAAAAAGTTGTAACTCGTTCTGAGGATTTCATAATTCGAAATAAGAATGTATGTTTTGAATAAGCGAGTTAATGCTGATTCATGCCACAGTTAGTCGAAACGCTTTATCTGCATTCAATTATATGGTGATGAGATGGGAGGGGTTAATGAAAACTGGAAGATTTATTTTCCAAGTCTAGAGCTTTCCGAATTTTGACAAATAATTCATCAAAATTAATTTTAGTTAAGTTGGATATCGTAAAATTTCCGTTTCCGATGTTTCAGTCTAACAAGTTTCTATGTTAAAAGAAAAACAAAAAACCCGTATCTTAAAACCCCTATCTTATGATTTCGTTACGCTTGATATGCTGTTGAAGTGTTGAGTGTAAGTTTTTGTGAGAAAGTATGCGTAAATTCGCTGTAAAAGATTAGAAATGCGCATTCTTTAGAACAATTCTGGTAAAACCACTTATTTATTACGAAAACGTACGTTAGAGATTACGAAAAAAACGCATTATTTCTATTTTTGCGAATAATATATTATTATTATTGCAAAAAAATATAGCCTATGACACTCTGGAAGTGAAGACGAATCTAACGACACCTCGTACATCAAAATTGGTCAAGTCGTTTAGGCTGTAGGCGATCACATAGAAACATAGTATTACGTAATATTGTAAGTGAAAGTCATTCAAAGTCTTCAGACCTCATCAAAAATCGACATATCTTTGAAAAAGTAGCAACACCCAAAAATCTTTGGATTTTGTTCCAAATAACGGTTTGGACAAATTTCACACAAACTACTAGACTTGAAATTCATACGTAGTATCCTCTAGTTACTAGAGGATACTACGTATGAATTTCAAGTGCCATTATTTTCATATTGGAAAAGCTGCTATCTATGACGCTTGACGCGCAACCAAAGTTTGTATCAAAAAGCTACAAACATTGAAGCTACAAACACTGCGATAGTTCACAAGCTACCTCAAAGATGGCGCTATTGTGAAGGTAGGTTTGGTTAAGTGAAGTTCCGAGAAAATCTCAAAGAGGGCGCAACTAAGACTAAACAAGCCATAGTAGTTCAATCATAATTTCATAGATGGCCCTACAAGTTTTCATCAAGTTGGTTTCCACCGTAGTTCTGAAAAATCTCAGAGATGGCACTGCTTTGATTTTGTGTATTAGAGAGGCAACAAAATACAATTTTCATTGTTAGCAAAGATCCCTTTGTAGTCTTTGCATGCATGACGTTGTTCAAGTTATGTTCAACAGATAGCACTTTATACAATTCTATTTTTTTTTTTTTATAAAAAGTGCTTCAGTTCGGAAACTTCGGAAGGAGGATAAAGATTGACGCATATTAATATTTTGCTCTGTGAAATTAATCATCTTTAAAAATCCCAATTACTTACGTAAATCAAAGTGTTAAAATATGTGTGTATATTATGGTACATTCATCAACTACCTATAATACACACTACACAGGTTGAAAACTACCGAGCAAGTACCAACTAGGTACCTGTCTACCTACTTGGAAACTGTTCTTTGCCAATTGCCTCCAAATCAATGTACCTATACATAAGCGCATATTTTTAGGTGGTAGTTACCAACCTAAATTTATTTTATCGACTTTTTGTTTTTCCTCAGCCATAAAACTGGAGGTGAGCGAGAAAAAAAATGTGGGAGTCGTTTTAAAAGCCCAAAATGAACGGTTTCGTAGACTTCCGCTCGATGACCGCTGCGACCGCAGCTTAGGTGTTGGATTAAAAAAACTCTGGAGTCGAAACTAGTACATAGTTACAAATTTTACGGAATCTGACATGTTATGAAAGCAAGCAGTAGTGAACGCTATTAGCAATAATGATAATAAATAATACAGCCTATTGAAAGATTAGCCATAGTAATATTGTCTTCTTTTAATATGTTTGTACAATGTGGTCTTTTAATAAAGAGATGTATCTATCTATATATACAGCAATGAAAATAGATATCATTTTAGACATCTCGTGAAACTCTAGGCACTGGTAAATCCAACCTTATTGACTAGAGTTAAAGTTACTTTAAAGTGTTGAGTGACGATTTACACGATTCGTCGTTTTGTTGCTCAGTTAAAAATACAATATCTTGCATTTATTTTACACTCATGTCGTCGATCACGTTCTATATGGCTGTTTGAATGTAGTGTTATCTATCTACATTCGCCAATTCGTTGTCTTCATTACAAATATAAATCACACCTATTTAAATTGTTTTTATTCTCTTGAGACCTGGCTCAACTTCTTCGATCTTTTGCTTTATATACCTCTTAATCTCTCACGAGTCACGCTGTCATAAATTCTGTTTCATTACATATCTTACAATATGACAACCAGAGATCTCATTTTTGAAATTATAAACGAGAATTAAATTGGCTACAGGCCTACTGATGCAATATTATAAATCATGTCAGTAAACACAGGCTGGAAATTGGAATAGTCATGAGGGCTTAAACCTTTTTGGAACGAAGTAATCCCACCGTCTCCACCGCACTCCTGTCCGGAGCGTGAAGAATGTTATTAAGTGGGTAGGCAGAAAAAACAAAAATATCTCCATCGGCCTTCCTGAGACGTGATAATTAGTAGATATAGAGTCCATTCTGATACACGGACACGGACAAACACGTTTTTCTAATCCTATTTATGGAATTGTCGAGTTTATTTTGTGGGAAATTGAGAGATTTCTAAACACTTATCAAGAGGGAGAGATAGAGTTCAACCTTCAAGTGCCTTTTCACCAGAGATATGTTAGGTAGCTATGCTATGAGCGAGGTAAAGCTAAGCTATGAATAGCGATAAAATGTGCTTTGAAGATGCGCTGCATGAGACAGCTGTGTGAAGAAGATAAGCGTGACTTTAGCTTACCTTCAGTGCAAGCTGACTTGCGCTTTATTATATCGTATCTTGATTACGTCATGCCAAGAGTGGTTGCTTATGGTGTTTGATAGTAAGTTTTTTGTGCCTGCACCCTGCCCTGCAAGGTTAGCATATTATATATAGAAATAGTCTTTCCACCGTTTTATCTATCTTTCGAAATAAACTATGTACTGACATTGACAACTGATGTTACAATGTGGATAAAAACGGTTTAAATACCTCTAGTAGGTAGATGAAGCCTCTAGTAGGTAGGTAGATGAAGAGTGAAGGATTCCAGTAATATTAGGTTACGTTGTTGCTTAATTCCTGGTATTTAGTAAAATGATTCAACAGGTGCAGCACTTACGTAAACTTTGAAGATCAATTTGTTACCGCGCCAGCATTGTTACGAGAAATCACTTGATACATTAGATAAATTTCTGAGCTGAAACTTTTTAATAAAACTTGAGAATTTGACTTTCAAAAGGCAGCTTACTTACCTATTTCTTGGGTGAAAGGATGAAAGAAAAATATAAAAAATATATATATGTATGATGATAAATGACTTTACATTTCCTAGCTATTGTATGTGTACGGTAAAAGGATTTCTTGATCGTGAGTAAAGTTGAATATGGGTTAATGGGACCTAGTTAGTTCGCTAACTGCACAAGCCTTTCCTGTTCCCTGCCTAAGTTTTAATTAAAACCCCATTATATGTCCCATGTTTCTTCTTGATAGTACTTGTTACAATGTATCGCTTAAAACAGTTTCAAGCTCTAGATAGGTAATTATTGATATCGATCGAAGGTACAATACGATACGACACGACACTATCCGACCCGACCCGACCCGACAAGACACGACACGACACGACACGACACGACACGACACGACACGACACGACACGACACGACACGATACAATACAATACAATGCAAAAGAGTCCGGCTGAATAATTGCACGCTTGACGCGTGTGTTACGGGTGGCGCCACCAACGTTTGATTGACGTAAGCAGAAAAGACTGTTCGAAAATTTCGATTATCTCACGTGACACCTCCTTGGTCAAAATTATATTGGTTCCTAAGTACAGATCGGGATATGCGGGCTCAAGTCCCGTCGGATGTGTGTAATTTTTGAACCGTATATAAATTTGCAGATAAGTACTTTAATGTGTAAAAAATGTAAAAAAAAAGACGTGTGGCACTCGGAGACTGCCGCGGTAAAGCTATTGCATAATAGCTTTACGCGCGGTGTGTTAGGTTATTTTCGTTACGGAATTTCTGGATTCGGTCTCCACGCTCAAGGCCCGCGATAGAAGCTATGCAATAGCTTAAAATGTGTAAAACATTCAACAATATCGAATAATTCGACTGTATTTTTTTTTGTATCTTTTTCTTTAAAACAAAGGATTTTTTAATCGTTATTCTGAACCAATTCGGGTTCGGAATCGATTCGGAATCTATATCTCCATCTCTGTCATATCCATAGAGAATGACAGAGACGGAGATATAGATTCCGAATTCCGTATCGATACCGAACCCGAATGGGTTCAGTATACGGGGGCAGGTGTCTTCGAGTAATCGGGGAGCGTACATAAAAAATAAATAAAAAAGATTCTGACGAATTGAGAACCTCCTCCTTTTTGGAAATCAGTTAAACAAATTCTAAGAAAGAAGAAGAATTTTAAAACGTGATTTCCGAAATATATACAAATTATAAAGTTTATACCTATCTTATATAGGTTTAAATTCAAAAAATGATTACGCAGTCGGGTTGCTTAGATATTTCAAAGTCAAAGTTCAACCTATAACTTGTTACTTTTTCGCTGGAGACAGAGTCGTAGGCCTTCTAAAATACTCCCCAATGAAACATACAGTTAGAAACCAGGGCAGGTGTCTCCAAATCCCCACCAATCCATTAACCGAACTTTATTGAAACATCTCTAAATTCAAAATATTCATGAACAATTCTCAAGAACAACTCCGATAGAAAACGGTCCGAGCCACACTTCGAGAAAAAAGACAAACGCATTAAAAACCAACAAGTGCAAGAGAGATAACAGATATGAAGTCATAAATATGGCACAGCTTGACTCTCTTGGTACTTTTTTCTCGAAAAAGGAATATCTGTGAGTCGTTTACGGGTACAACCGTCGTCACAAGTGCGATTCTGAGAATATATTTATTTTTAAGTCATTGGCACTGCTGGAGATCCTTTTGTGACATGTTTAAGACAAAAAATTGGACAATTGATAAGTGAGTAAGCTGGATCGATTTGGATGTGGAATATGATGCAAAAAATAAACAAAGGTGAAGAAAGTTTGTTTTAATTTTAATTAGAATTTTTTTTGTAATAGAAAAGTGCCTACATCAAAACAATATACCTACAATCTAACATCAGGCAAGCTCGTAGTCAATGTAACATAAAAAAAATTACATTATACACATACATATTTAACTACTTACCATATCTATTACACAAAAAACCGATTACTCCCAAACCGATGAAGGTCAAGAGAATTGTACCTTGTTCCTTGTAACATGTATCTAAATAGTCAAACTCACTACCATATGCCAGCGTACCCAGCATAAGCATGCTGGGTACGCTGGCACGCTGGGTTTCTGAGTTGGGCCAGATATATTTTTTTGCCAACATTCTGGTCACGCATTGCATCGATAAGCTGCTAACTAGGGTATAAGATAATCATTGAGACCGCAAATTCCACCATTAGTTTCACGTTTTTTCATACACCAGAAGAAAATTGTTGTTCATTCTGTGTTCTGCTTAATAATAAAAATTTATATGTATTAAAAGCTAACCACAAATAGATTCTACAAAATTCTACAAAAATGGAGTTAAAATATCTTAAAAAATAAGAAAGTTACAAACATTTCCGACCTTACCGAAAAACGTTACTTAACTTTAAGCAATGCTTAATATTTTTTGTCAACTTCTCGTTGATACGTAATTACACTTGCGGAAAGAAGACAGTGAATTTAAGACGGTAACGTTTTTCGGTAAGGCCATTCAATTTCATGTTTCTTTTGTCCTCTTCAAATAAATACATGTCTATGTTAGACAAAGACCACATAATAGCGAAAGATGACGTCACTTAATACGTGCACCGTACAAATTCGATAGTTCGAGATTACGAATTATCGTTTAGCGAGAAAGAGACAGAGCACCCCCTACTAAAAACTTTAAGCGTTTATATCTCGTAAGTTTTTGTACCAGCTGTTTTTTTGTTTATGTATAACATTGCTGTATATTATTTATTCAAACTATAATTCTCATTAAATAAAATTCACGTTATAAGTATACCTATTACTGAAAAAAAATATTACGACATAGACCAGTCAAGCCTTATTATAGCAGCGAATAAAACGTTAAGAGGGTACAATGCCACCTATTGACGAATCGTGAAACCAAACATGTAGTGTTCACCGTTGAATTAAGCATTTGGTAAGAGTCCATAGCTGATGATATAATCTAATAGAATCCAATAGTTCTGTCACAACCTGTACAATGAAAAACAAGTCAATAAATCCAAATAGTCCTAGGAAACCCTACAGCGCACCCGACACTGAGCGTTTAACAATATAGTATGTTTTATTAATTATATACGGTGGGGCATCGATTAGTCATAGCATTATCGGGTTAAGAAGTTATTTATCATTTTTATTTTTAACTCACTGCGAGATTAAGTGATAGATTAAGGGGTTTTCTACATTTTAACGTGTTGCTGGTCAAAATGACCTGGGAATGACATTAACGGGTTACGGTTAATTATTCGGTGAGATTTACGTGTTGCCTACTTTTATTGTATTTTTTTCTCTGATATGTTTGGGCGAAAATGTAAATGTACCTTACTTGTTAAATGTAATTTACCTTGCTTCAGAGGATTGTGAGTCATATTTTTCGCTAGAATATCGCGCAGTTAGTTCCATTTTTAAACCATTAAACTATGCAGTGGGGCATCGATTACTCATAGCATTATGGGGTTAAGAAGAAGTTAAGAAGTTATTTATCATTTTTATTTTTAACTGATCGCGAGATTAAGTGATAGAGAGGTTTTAGACATTTTAACGCGTTGCTTGTACAAACAGGGCTGATAAAAAAACGTGGGGGTCATAATGACCTGGAAATAATATTAACGGGTTACGGTTAAATATTTGGTAAGATTTACGTGTTCTAAGTAAATCATCTATTGGCACGCCTTAGTACTAAAAGATAGCTAGCTATGCGCTTTAAAGAAAATTGTTTAGTTTATAAACCTATACAATTTATTTGCCCTTGTAGCTGGATTGGTTAACTAGTTATTTAAGTAATTGATTGCAATGTTTGCGATAATCTATGGATCAACAAAGAATTTTTCGGTGATAGGTACATTCTAGGACATAAGTCGACGATAAATTACGATTTAATTTTATTAATCGAAAGAAAGTACGTAATCGAAAGATGTCATAAACGGCCCTACCGAAAAATGTGACTTAACTTTGATCAACGTCTCAAATTCTTTGTCTTCTTTCCGCAAGTGACATTACGTAGCAGCGAGAAGTTGACAAACAACGTTGAGCATTACTTAAATTTGAGTAAAATTTTTCGGTAAGACCCAAAATGGTCGAGCTTTAAGCTCCGCTAAGAAATTATAAACCAAAACTTCGATCAACGCCGACACATCCTTATAGATTCTTCTAATCCAAAAGTTAGTACATTAACTATCTTATCTATGCATTCGAGCGAGGGCGCTACAATCGCAGTTTCTTAATAACACTGAAAGCTTTCCGTGAAAATTTTTAGTTCTCCCACTTTACCACGTGCAAATAAATAAGTCAGTTTCTTCTTCTTTTTGTTATATCTCTACGATTAACATAAATTCCATTGCTCGTGACACTTCACTCTAATCGAAATGTTTATTTTTTTTTCTCAAACTTTGTTATCTTTTTAAATAAAAGTGATCACTTATTTTCTAGCGGTCGTCGCGGTAAGAAAGTAATTCTAAGTGGGTATGTTTAGGTTAATAAATTATTTTATCGTTTGCGCCCACGCTGATTGGGGTTCGTGAGTTAATTTTGAAATAGGATAATGTACTTACCTCACTTGACTTTTAATAAAAACAATAATTGTTTTCGTTCTAAGACAAGGCGGATAAGTGAGAGATCAAATTATATGGGAACAAATAAGAGTTTAAAAAACTTAAAAACCCCTGAAAAACAACCTTAGGACTGATTTTGATTAAACATGGCTATGAACACTCTCAATGAAATCCTCTTCAAAACAAATTCAAAACCCCTCTTTTTGGGTCGGGGGTTAATGAAATTAAATGAAAATATGTTTATTCCAGACTTTCGTCGAGAGGTGAGGGTATTAGACGTGTGTATCTCTATATCTAAGTTTGTCCCATCGTAACACTCAAACGGATGGACCGATTTTGATGTAGTTTTATTTCTTCGTTTGATAGAGGATTTAATTGAGAATGTTTTTAATATGTTTCATCAAAATCGGTTCAGTCATTTTTTGTATCGGGGGTTTCCAGTTTTCTAAACTAATTTGTTTTAGGAATTTAATTAGCCGAGTCGGCTATTAATTCATAATTTTCTAAAGTGAAGCACCGAACCATCCGGTCTATACTCGTGATCGGGTGCTGCTTGCGGGTCGCTGGCTTGCTCGTGGTATGCACGTAACATAGTAATAAGTACCTACTTAAATAAAAAAATAAAAAAAAACATTTTCTCGTAACGATAATTAGTAAACAATAGTTTGTAATTATGACAAAAGTCACGGACCCTGGTGCCTGTGGAGAAAAAAAAAAAAAAACATCCGGTCTGTCTTCGGATGGGTGACCGCGAGTAGTACTCACAGAGGACCGCTCTCGGCTCGTGTCACGTTAAATAGGCCGTGTGTTAGGACAACATTCATCTAACCATAGACAAAACGCCGACGTTTTCGTTGCTCATACACATAGACAAAGACAATCATGATAATTATGGCTTCTCATACGGCGGGAAGTTCAGTTCTCATAAGTGGCGGGAAGACGCTGGATGCAAGCCGCTTCCAATCGGTGTTTTTGGAAATCCATGGGGGAGGCCTATGTCCAGCAGTGGAGTTCTTATGGTTGAGATGATGATGATGATGGCCTCTCAGAGTACTCCCACATATACAGATAAGTACCTATATACATAATATTAGAAATACGTTTTTATTTATTCATACAAATAATAGAAAATGACAATACTTAATGACAATACGCACTTGTCCGGTTTTATTTATTTGTTGTATTCACAATAAATAAATAAAACCGGACAAGTGCGAGTAAGACTCGCCCACCGAGGATTCCGTATAAACTAAAAAAATGAAGCTCTTTCATATGATACCCCACATGATACGGTTAATTCACTTTAAAATTTGGACCTTCATTCCTTGCAAAGAGACACTATTTTTTTGTGATTAAATTAAAAAATTCCAGTTTTCGGATTTTTTCCTATATGTGTACTACTTACAACACAATGCTTCTTGCCAAATTTCATAGTTCTAGGTCAACGGAAAGTACCCCACAGGTTTTGATTCCCTTGTTAGTGTCAAAATGTGCGTTTTTTACGACATATTCGGCTGTAACTTTTTTTACGAAAACTGAAAAATTTTATTTAGCTTTCTGCAGCAAGAGATTATGGATTTTCGTGTATGGTTCGATACTTTCACGCGTTCCCGAGATAAAGGTTTTGACACCCGGTCGGACGGACAGACGGACAGACGGACAGATGGACAACAAAGTGATTAGGATCACTTTATTGTCCATCCCCTTATAGGTAAGGGTTCCGGTTTTTCCTTTTGAGGTACCTACGGAACTCTAAAAATACCTACACAAATACAATATATACATAATATTATGTATATATTGTGAGATTTTTGAATTGTCTACATATTAATTTGTAGACAGTTCAAAAATCTCACATTCGACGGGATTTGAACCCGTATAGCAATCAGTATTTGGGAGCCTTTTGTTACCAGTTTGGATACGGATGTGACGTGGGATGGTCAAAATATATATATATATATATATTATTTTTTTAAACCAATCAATTGAGCGTTAGTGGTGCCACCTTTAACACATGCTTCAGCATATAATTACTCAACCGGACCCTTTATAGGTTCTATAGACTGGCGAGAGGTGTTTTACACTTCTGTAAAGATTTAAGTGAAGTTTCCGGCAGCCTAGTCAGGAGACCGTCTGACTTGCGATCCGCAGGTCCTGAGTTCGAATCCCGCGGCACGCACCTCTGTCTTTTCGAAGTTATGTGCGTATTGTTGATTGCCGCCAACTTCAAACGGTGAAGGAAAACATCGTGAGGAAACCTACATGTCAGTGATCTTGAAGATGTGTGAAATCTGCCAACCCGCACTTGGCAAGCGTGGTAGACTATGGCCTTACCCTTCTTACAATGAGAAGATGGCCTGCGCCCAGCTGTGGGACAGTTTGTTACGAACAGGGCTGATAAAAAAAACAATATGTTTTCTTTCTAAAAAAAATTTGTTTGAACTGAGAATTGATCGAGTGTTCCTAGCTATATTTCAACAAAATCGGTTCAGCCGTTTAGTCGAGGGTTTTTAAGTTCAAAAACTATTATTAATACTGTTAAGCCTACTTCGAATTTTCACTTAAATTCACTTTCAATTAAAAACTGACCTTAACAAGTGGCTGGAAGACGCTGGATGCAGGCCGCTTCCAACTGGTTTTATTGGAAATCCATGGAGGAGGCCTATGTACAACAGTCGACTTCTTGCGGCTGAGATGATGATGATGAATTAAAAATACCGCGGCAAGTTAAAATAAGTTTATAAAAAATATTTGCTTAGTTGTCCAAATAAGATACATTAATATTGCACCTGCGAATGTGCTGACTAGCAAACAAATTGCTGGAGATACGAGATCCGTGGGATTGTTTACGTCAACCCATGTTAGGTTTTGTCGGCTTATTCCTAACCTACCTAGAAATCTGATACCTATATCAAACTTCACTTGGCAAATCCGTTTGATTTCCAAGTAAATATCACTAGTAACATAATTTTACTTGTATAATATTACAATTTTTCGAGTTTTCGAGTGTATGTATGTTTGTGTATATGTGTGTAAGCGTGTATATAATATGTATGTATATGTATGTGAATATAATGTACCTATGTATGTTTCTATATGATCGCCTACAGCCTAAATGACTTGTCCGATTTTGATGTGCAAGATGTCGTTAGATTTGTCTTCACTTCCTGAGTGTCTTATTTTATATTTTTTGGAATAATAATAATAATACATCTCTCGTAAAAATTAAATATGCATTTTTTCGTAACCTCCAACGAACTTTTTCGTAATAAACAAGTGCTTTTACTAGAATTATTCTAAAGAATGCGCATTTATAATCTTTTACGGCGATTTTACGCATAATTTCTCACAAGAACGTACACTCGACAGCATAATATCAAGCGTAACGAAATCATAAGTTGGACTGCAAAAACTGATTTTCTACAGTCGGGTATTTTGTTTATTTTAAATATTGATACTTGTTTGAATAAAAGTACCTATATCAGGTCCGTCTATGTGGTAGGTATCTGTACTAATTCTGTCAAATTTCGTTCAAATTCGTCCCGTAGTTTCAGCGTTCATCAAGCATCTTTCATGAAGGTACACCGTACGGACAGAAAAAAACTGAAATTGCTCTTTTGGCTTCTGTATCAATAGTATTGCATTCGTAATCAAAACTTTACAAATGTATTTCATTTACATATTCTGATACGTTCATCGTCATCATCATCTCAGCCACAAGAAACTCAGTCAAAAACTAACAAAAATAGTCTTACGTAATAAATAAATGGCGCCTTACAGAAAACAAGGAACCCAAAGTGGATAAATAATTCAAATTCATCATACACTATGAGGACCACGACTTATATATTATGTGTTCTAAAACAGTCTGACGTTATTGAAATATCAGACAACGGAATTGTTTTAACGCTTTATAGTCTGCTTCTTTCAATGTTGATAAAAACCGGCCAAGTGCGAGTTGGATTCGCGCACGAAGGGTTCTGTACTATTATCTAAAACAGCGGAGTCTTAGTAATAAACCCTAAAAAGTAAATTCGTTTTTAACCGACTTCTAAAAAGAAGGAGGTTCTCAATTCGTCTGTATGTTTGTTTACCGTTTACTCCGCCCACTGTGAATTAAATTTGATGATTCTTTTTTATTTGATAGGTTATACTTTAGAGGTGGTCCTAATTGATTGTATCAAATTCGGTTCAGTGCTTCGGATTTTATAACAAAGCTGAAAACATATCATCCAAGTAAACAAATTACAATTCATTTTTTTTTTCAATTTAATTCATTTATGTCAATTAGGTACATACATTTTGGTACACTTTTGAACGTATTTTGAAGTCGGTTTTTTCCGTTTTTTTAAACTATAATTATACCTTCAATATACGAAATTGGTCAAATCACGTATTGGCCAAATAAGCGTAAAATTGCTCGACGCGTTTTAGTCATGCGTGTAAAGTCATACACAAAGTATCATAACATGAGAAAAATAATAAATGTAGTTACATAAAAAGTCGCATAAAAGTAGAATACGTAGACGTAGGCATTTCCATTTAAAATGCGCATACGCATTGTACAAAAAGAACTGAAAACTGTGACAGTGCAATAATAATATATCATAAGTCGACCGCAAACATCGTTTTGAACAGAAATACACTCGTCACTTGAGAGGAAACGTAAAAAGATGCAAAAGCACTTGACCACTTAAATTATTCAACTTCGGGTCAAATACTTCACGCAGTAATTTCAAAAGGCGTTCGTTACGTTGACTCATATTGTTATTTCATTATATATGCACAAAATGTCTTAATTAAATTGATCAAAACCGGCATAATAATTCAGAAAAAATACACAGCCTCCTACTCCGGTTCTCGTATCGAACCTCTCGCTCTAACTTACAGCAATCCATGCTCCATCTCATTTTGGTCCAGACGAACTTGTAAATTGTTCTTTTTACGAAACGCCTAGTTGTAAAAGGGTACAAATGCATAGCAGTGCATCAATTTAAGTTTAGTTACAACTGAATAAAGTTGTTTTTGTGTCTATAATAAATTATTAAGCCGTTTGGTTCATTGAAAAGATGATCAAGTTATCTCGCTCAGACAAAACAAAATACAGCTCAAGTCCTTTGAGCTTTCGATTCGAGTTTAGTTGCGCCCGCGATTGCTTTTTGTACCCTGTCCCTTTTCTTGGAGCATTTCATTCGTAAAACGGGTTTGATCTTCGATTCGTTTTAATAACGTTTTTTTAAATAAAAATAGACTTTACACTTGTTTGTTTTGTGAAATGACAATGTTTTATGTCACCGTGAAGATGTTACTGTCACGCTGCGCTGATGAGATGTTCCATTTTGTGCATTAAGTCATGCGCGGGAGTTGCGTCTGGGTTCAAGTAACTAATAAATGATTCATAGGGTACCTACGAATGAGACGATTTTACGCTTTCTGTCGACAACTAGGAGATTCTTTTGTAAGTGATAGTCCCTACGTCGGTGGATCTTACGAGAGCCTGTTTCTTATCGTCCTTTGAAAGTATGTACTTGTGTTGCATTGACTCGAGTGTTAAGTGGGCAGACATTGTTGGCGTTTCTCGAGAATCTATTTTTGTATTGCAATTTCTTTTAAATGAGTGTGCATTTTACTTTGCTAATTAAACTATATTACTTTTACTAACTATTTACTCTATTTACTATTTACTCAATGTTTACTTGTAATTTACGTCGCTTGAAAAACATCAGGCGAGTTGGTGATCAATCGTAGATCTATCTTGTATAAAAAAAAGTATTACGGATACAAAAAGATGTTTAATATCAAATGATAATAGTTTTTATAATTTTAAATCATAATACAAAAGTTTTTATTTAAACATGTAACATGTTAATTCCAAATAGTAGTCCAAGATATAAGTAGTAGTTTGCTAGTATCTTTTTCTGCTTAAGCTTGCTATTGGTTGCTAATTTTCCTGATGCTAAACTACTGTTGTGTTCTATGACAAACCATGTTTACCGAAGAGACATATTTATTTCCAAACTCCAATTTATAGACGCTCAGAAAGATAATTAGTTCTACAGCATAAGCATTATTCAAGCTATCTTCTAAAATTAATCAAGATTCTTTAATAACAGTATAGGTACAATGGGATGGTTGTATCTCTAATGAGGTATGGAATTGTTTTCTGGGGGAATTCTATTGACAAAGAGATTGCTTCCAAAGCTAAAAAAATATGTATTATGGCAATGTTTCATCTAAGTAAAAGAGTTACCTGCAAATTCTATTTCCTGAAATAAAAGATTCTCCCATTGCCATGTTTCTACCGCTTCGGCCGCGTACGTAACTATTGTTTTGTTACTAGTTTCGTACGAAGAATACATACTTGAAAAATTGCGATACTTGTTGAATTCCATCCAGTCATTTGGTGAATGGACTACTACTGGTATCAGAACCCGTACGCAGGATTCATGCCGCTAAAACAGAATAACACACTTATGCAGAATAGCATATTTTATATGGCACCAGTAATATTAATATATACATAAAAAGTAAAGATTTAAGGGATTCAAATATTCAAAGAATGGTGTCGCAAATAATGAAATTACCAACATTGAAATACTCGATGGAAGACCTGTGTTCAACCGAAGAGATCAAATGGCTAAAAGCAGTAACAAAATGGATAAACTTGCTGCTCCTACAGTGACCCATTTATATAATTTGAAAGTTCAAGAAGTAGCCCAGCTCCTGTATGCGCAAGGAATTGTTGTAGTTTCCCAGAAGGAACGCTCTCGCTGCTTGAGTCGTCAGTTCTGTCATCGCATCACAAACATTTACTCAGAGGTCGCCGGACAAACAGACAGTCCGAGTGTTTGCTGACCACTTCACAAATAGATAATTATTTAGTCCGTTTCGTTACGTTTACGTTATTATATTGGTGGATTTTTATTTACAGGAAGTCGAACGTGAAAGTTTATTTTTCTTAGAAATCTAGTGTGCCATTGACGAGTTTGATAGCTTGGTGTTTCTGTTATTCTTTTTTTATTATGATCTCTTTATTTATTTAATTTCTTAGGTCTAAGTTTTTTGCAATATAAACATAAAAAGAGGGACTTAGGGACTTACTTGATTATGATTATTATTAAAATATTTAAGTATCCAAGTGTTAATGACAATAATACTATTAGGACGAGAATAATAAATAATAAGTCGCACAGATTAAATGTCTCTAAAAAATATAATTTAAAATTAAAGAATATTTTATTTTGTTTTATTTAATTTTGTTCAACCTATGTTTTTGATTATCTCCTTTTTTGTGTCTCATGATCTTTAATCATTTAATCAACTTTATTTGTAATTTTATTGAATTTTATTTTTCAAATATACATCATTTGGAGGAAGAGTTTACACATTTTTTGTTAGGTTTTGATTAGTTTTAAATGCCATATACTTTATTAACATAATTCGATTGCTTCCCTAACTGTTTCAATCTTTCTGTTCCTTAACTAGTACAAACCCTAGTAATATTCTATAATAAGACTAAAAACGAAAAAAGTAAACTTAGTTTTAAATGTTTTTTTGTTAAGAAATTATTCTTTATAATATTTTACTTACTAAATAAATCAATTATATGTAAAAAAAAGTAAACTTTGTTTTCATTTTTCCTACCAGCCACAAGTACTATCCATCTATTAGTTATTGGTTAATTTTTGACTTAGATTTTATTTTATACAAGATAGATCTACTTAAGATTGACCATAAAAGAAGTCATACATTTCTATAATAAAGATAAAAAAAACTATTGAATATATTCAATCAGCATATGAATATATAAACCTAGGGGTACCACAAGGCCGTATTTTAGGGCCTCTACTGTTTCTCATTTATATAAATTAACTTCCTGATATAATTCAACATCTATGTGTCATGTTTGCTGATGACGCTACTATTTTTATACCACAGGGAAATTTGACTGTCACTGATATTGAAATAGAAATAAATAAAACAATACAAGTGGTCTCAGATTGGCTTAGCTCCGCCAATCTAAAAGTAAATACTAAGAAATCTAATTTCTTGCAGTTTAGAAGTCACAAAAGGAACCCATTAAAGCTAAACATCACACACAACGGAAAAACAATTAATGAAGTAAATGATTCAATTTTTTTAGGTGTTTCATTAGACTGTCATTTAAATTGGAAAGCCCATGTTACTAAAATCAGCAATAAAATTACAAAATTCAGTTATGCCTTATCAGTAGTGAGCAGTATTGCTTCGAAAGATGTAGCTATAAATGCTTATTATAGTTATGTATACCCTCAATTAAACTATGGTATAATTTTTTGGGGAAACTCCGTTGAATCTGCGTCAATTTTCCTTCTACAGAAAAGGTGTATAAGAAATATTTTTAAAATGAATACTATGGATACGCTCCGAAATGTTTTTAAAAATAGTAAATTTCTTACCCTAAGCAGTATATACATTTTAGAAATATGCTTATTTGTAGAAAACAATAAAACCACATATTTCAATAATACATCTAATCGTGCAGACAATTTGCGTACTAAACACAAATTCAATCTTAGTGTTCAGCAAATTAACAATACTATGTATGCCAAAAGTTCTTTTGCAAATGCTATTAAAATATATAATCACCTGCCTTTACAAATAAAATTGTTAGATGGTAATAAATTTAAGCGCAACCTGAAAGATTGGCTAATTGACAAGACATTTTACGACCTGAAAGAATATTTCGAAGCAGATAATGAATAAATTCTGAATTTTTAATAATTATTGTATATATTAGTTTTCTACTTGGTAAGTTAATACCTAGTTATGATTTAATAATCTTAACGAATGAATGATCTCTTATGTTTTGTCTGTTATTTATAGTTATAAAACCACTGTGTAAATAGGAAATGGTATAGATTATCATTATCTTAAATGTGTAGAGTCGCTATAATATATATCGCTATTAATGTATGTTCGTGATGGACAAAACTGTTGATACAAAACTCTGTTTATTTAACATCCGTGTACACAGTTTCATACAATAAATGTTTTCTGATTTCTGATTCTGATTTCTGTCCACCAACTCGCCTGATAGCGACGATGTGGCCGGGATGGAGCTCGTCGATCTAGAAGATATCTTTACACTCTAGCCTTGAAATTTCCAAGATTGTAACGTTTGTCAATTTCAGTGACTGTTTTAAGAATGACAGTTTATTAACAAGCTCAATTTTTTTTGTAATTCCTATTTGTTTATACAAAAAATTAATTTAAAATCACTCTATGATATTTAATGTGACAAAGTGAATTACAGTATATAAAATATACATGATTATTTTACCAGTCTTTGGTCAGTTTACTAGCTTTAATCGTGTTTAATGAATTGTAATAATACTTACAAAAGTTTTTGTACAAAATTTTACTCACAGGTCCTTTTACGACTATGCGACCAGTTTTAACTCCTTTGCCTCGTTTATTTACTGTTTATTGTTTTGTTAAAGATAAGAGTGTTTTATACCTGAAGAAGGAATTTCACTTAACAGTGGGCTGACAATAGATTTGTAAGATAAAGGGAGATAATAAAGGTATGGTGTTTGCTTATGTTAATAAAGTAGCTTTAATAATTGCTTAAAGCTTTAAAGCTATGGGTAATGTCAAATCTATTTTATATAATTCGCATAGTTTAGTAGATAATATTTATTTGCGATTTAAAGACGCCTTGATTATAACGGTACTACATGTTCCACAATTTGAAATACATATTTCATTTATGAGATTAATGTAAGTATAAAAATTAAACTGAACAGAAACAATATACCTACCTAGTAGGTATTCTTTAGAGACCATTCATTTGGATAAATAGCACAAATTACCTATACAAGATACATGTTAATAAAAGTACTTAAAGTAACTAAAACTACAGACCCCCCACTCAGTCAAGATGACCATTCAATAAAAATACAAAATCGTTATGCAAATCCATGAATTTATCTTTGTTTATGTTAGTGCATCAGTCAGCATAGCACTAAGAAAATGCGATTAAGACATTATCTGGTTAGCACTATCCGCGTCAGAGAGGGACGGAACACAAATACGCCCGCATATAATTTGTACCGAAATAACTTTCCGTGCGAGTGAGACGGCGCGATTGAAATGTCAGACTCGACGCGTGCATAATGAGAAATCTGTCGTCTCTTTCCCTCTAGACGTTTTACAATCGTTTATTGTCATGTTACTGTCTCGTTTCGACGGGCGAGATTGAGATGAGAATGCCGACGGCGCGTTCCGGAGTCCTCCCGCTCGCGTGTAGTTATATTAGTTGACGCCGCGTGCGTTGCGGACGTCTATGTCCAACGTCAGCGCATATTCAAAAACAATCGGCGTTTATTTTAAATTAAAACATTGATATATAAATTAAACATTGACAGTGTGAGTGCAGTGACTTAATTTAGTTTCCCGTAGTGTATATACCGATAGATTGACAAGTGAACATGTGTTGTGTGTCGTATTTATAATTATACGAATGGATTGCTTATGCTTCGTCGATATAGTTTGACACGAGATGACCTGACTAATCAAGATATCAATTGTAAGTTACTTACAACTTAATAACATGCATGTGTGGGCAAAGTCTCAAATGTCTATTTTCGCGCGACGCGCTGTAACATTTTTTCAAATTTATGTCATTATTTTTGCATGCATTTTGCGTGTTATTTTATAGATTTGAATGATTATTTTTAGTAGAATATTCTAACATGTGGTGTTGGGGAGCGTTTTGTACCTGCTCCGGTCAGAACGCGAAGGGGCTGACTTTTTGTGTTTAAAAACAAAGAAATGTCCCGGAACGGCGGGGAGCCGTGCTGCAGTACAGTCACGTTTTTAGTATTTCCAGGGAACGACCGGATTTTGTGTCCTGTTATGCGATTTATTACGTTTTGCGTCCTTTTGTGAGTTTTCTCCAAAATCGCTAACGTGAGTTGAATTTCGTGTCTTCTTAATATATATTACATAGTTTTACATATATTTACTTAACCGACTACTGGTTTCTTACTACATTTATGAAAATGTACGCAACTCAAAAAAAATTGGTATAATACACAGATAGATGATCTATAAACATAAATACTTACAGAGTTATGCATCAATAACCAAATATGCTTGGCTCTTCAAAAACAGATTTTGGCCATAGGTTATTGGCCATAGGCCATTTAAAAAGTTTATATTAAAATTTAAATAACTGGATACCCCCTGAAGCCTAAATAACTTGACCGATTTTCATGTGTGAGCTTAGGTTTATTTTTATCCCCAGTAGTTATCCCCTTGTTTTTTTTTATTGTTAGTCAAATTGAATCCTTAAGATAATATAAAACTCATTATTTTCATTCAGCAATAATCACTTTCCAAGCAGTTAAATCTATATTTTACTGATTATAAAAACAACAAGAAAGTTTAGATTTTATATTAAATTTAGAAGAAAATTTAAATTAAATTCCAACTACAAATTGCATCACACTGAAATCAATTTTATGCTTACAGTTTTAATAGACTTAAAAAAATATTATGATTGATGTTGAAAAAATAATTTATTTATTTAAAATTTTAATTAATCAATTAAAACTGAAATTAAGTAAACTACCAATAAGTGTAATGACTAATTAATCTAAACAAAACAAGAAGTTATTAAATACATATTTTAAATGTAGAATGAAATTTAAATTGAATTCCAAATACAGTTTGATTCACATTATAATCGGTATTAAGCTAACTACAGCTTTATATATGTACATACATATCTAATTAATATAAAAAAGTTGTACTAATTCATTTTAATTATTTATTTAATTCATTTTACAGAGTTATTAAGGCGCCGAAAGGCCTCTGACTTGGCTTGACGATTGCTGAACAACCGTCAAGTCAATTTTACAGCTATCTTTACAGGATTACCTAATACAATAGTTTAAATTTCATAAGTACAAAATTTTAATTGGATTCAAACTACAGATTGTATCACACAAACCGGCATTAAGTTATAAAGTTTATAGAACTCCTAAACAGCTAAAACCTCCAGAACGTGCTATCATAAAAGCTCGGATAATTTCCCATAAAAATGTTCGCAACCACAAACAAATGAGCAAAACTTCTGTTTAAAACCTTTTGGCCTTTCTGAAATACGTTACTTATCTTTAATCGTCTTAAATTCTTTGTCTTCTTTCCGCAAGTGTCATTACGCGTCAATGAGAAGTTGACAAAATATTTTAAGCATTGCTTAAAGTAAGGTTTTTCGGTAAGGCCATTTGAGAGCTTGATTTTATCAATAACTAACCATATGCTGTGGTTTCACCTGTTATATTTCAGAGATTGGGAATATGGGAATATAATATTTTTACCCGACTTCAAAAAGGAGGACGTTCTCAATTCGCCTGTATTTTTGTGTGTTTGTTCGGCGATTATTTCTCTAATTACGAATTGATTTTAATGATTTATTTGTTTGGTAGGTAGGTAATACTTCAGAGATGGTCTCGTATAAATTTGATCAAAATCAGTTCAATACTTTGGTTTTTATAACAAAATAACTGGAAAATATGTCATCCAAGTAAATCAATTGTGTATTTTGAAGTCAGTTTTTTCAGTTTTAAAAAATATATATCACGACCATACAGCTTAGTAGGCAGACATACACTAACTGAGCTGTAAGGCCAGTCGATGTCAAAGTGCTCAAGATAGTTAAAAAAACTATTACTAATACCAACTACAATTACTAACTAGTAGAAGTAGAAGAATGTCTTACTTATACTAATAGTACCTACTATATTTAAATCTGTGCTTCTCCGTGCATCTACCGTGCATTAAAACAAATAAAGTTGAATCTTTATAATTTAAACTCTTTATTGACACACCTTTAAATTAACAGAAAAGTACAAAAGGAAATAAATTAACACTAGTGTAACAAAACAACAGGCGGCCGTGCAAAAAGCCATGGTAACTAACCATCTATTTAATAATGTGGAATTTTAAAGTTATAAGTTAGAGATTTAGAGGAAGTTCCAGTAGCCATCTGTGAACACGGACGGCTGCAGTGTTCGGAACGTCAGCGGGCCTGAAAATGGTCACTTCGTGCAATTCATAAGATATTCAATAAAAAATAAAAATAAAAACAATTCTGTTTGTCCGTGTGGCAACATTACAAGCAAATATAAATAGTTTCAGTTCATCCTTAACTGAACTGGTTATGAATTGCTTATTTACATGGCTATTTTACAAATCTATGCAGCCTCCTAGAAGTTTCCGGCAGCCTAGTCGGGAGACCGTCTGACTTGCGATCCGCAGGTCCTGGGTTCGAATCCCGCGGCACGCATCTCTGTCTTTTCGAGGTTATGTGCGTATTGTTGATTGCCGCCAACTTCAAACGGTGAAGGAAAACATCGTGATGAAACCTACATGTCTGAGAGTTCCCAATGATTTTGAAGATGTGTGAAGTCTGCCAACCCGCACTTGGCCAGCGTGGCAGACTATGGCCTAACCCTTCTTACAATGAGAAGATGGCCCGTTCCCAGCAATGGCACAGTTTGTACAAACAGGGCTGATAAAAAAAAGCAGCCTGCCGATTCTCTAAACAAAGTGACGCTTAAGTGAAGTGAGGCCAGTGAACTTGTATTTTGCTTATTTATGACTGCATATAATATCAAAATATAGAATCAAAAATGGAATTGGCAGCTACCTACTTGTGTTCACTTAATATTTTGACATTTCTCTGTAGTTTCACCGTGAAAACTGGAAATCCACTTAGTTTCCCTTCACTTAACCGGGCGAGCTTAGAGAATCGACAGGCAGAACTGGCAATGGTCTGCGAGGAATTCAGAATATTGATGCTTTTAGAAGAATTGCTCGAGGCGACCATTTTAGACCCGCTGGTCTTAATATTTTTCAAAACATATGCGATTAATCTGTTAAATGTAATTTTTGTTGTTAAATTCAAGAACTGTTGTTGAATGTTTATTTACAAGCTTTATATTAACTTCAATTTTGAGTACGTTTAGTATCCATCTTGCGGATACTAAACGTACTCAAAATTGAAGTTAATATAAAGCTTGTAAAGATGAATCTTATATACTTACATATCTTATTCCCGAAAATATAACTCATCTTGAGATAAGTTATATCATATTTTTCCTCATTGTATACTTATCTCCCTCTAAGCTCTGAAAAAAATCTCCACGCATGTAATGTATTTTAAAAGTTAATAAAATGAAACCGCATGTCCATAATGCTAGCATTATGGACATGCGTCTGAGTGGGTAATTTGCAAGTTTCACGGCAACTCCACTTCAGCCCATGCCTGGGAGCCAACGCGTCGTGATTTTCCATGGTTGATTGTACTGCACGACACTGTTTATTGTTGCTTTGAAATTAACACGGTCGGTACACATAATAATCGACCTCGTTTGAAGTGAATCTGTTTTAGCTCTACAAAGCTATGAAAAAACAATAAAATAATATAGAACAATATTTTTTCTAAGATTTAAAATTTGAATATTGTAATATACTGTGTACTAAAGAGTTTTTTTTTTGTATTTTCGTCTTATTGCTACTGTGTCACGAGCAAGCTTTACGTTTAACTTACAGCCAAGTTGTATACCGTGTACGAAAGAGTTTTCTTTACCATTTTTTGATATTGTTGGCTAGATATAGTCACATGTAGTTTTTTGGCAATTTGAACATACCCGCTTTTTCTGGCTAAAACTTTGAGATATCTGTAATATTCCCATAATAAAAGTTTTGGTTAATTTTATTAATAGGTTCACAATTTTCCTGCAGTGTTATTATTAAATTCATTTCTTGTGGATAAGACTATGCGGTTGTGAAAAAAAATGAATGCAATCATATATGTTATAGCTTAGTACAAATTTAAACACCATTTTAATTTAATTGATTCTTACTAACTACCTTTAGCATATTTAAAACAATTCTTCAAGTCAGTATTTCATTTAATTTCGGAGCGGTCAATATTGGCATGCATTCTATACGAAGGCGGTTAGTCTATAGGTTCTAAACAGTCTGGAGCGCTGGATTATGAAACACTAGAGATGTTTAAAATTTTACCTTTACTTTGTTATAATAATAATTGTAAAGGCTGAATGAAAATTATATTATTGTTGATGGGAGATTTTTCTTTAACTTGTTATGGAATTAAGCTCACGATATGTCGGCTCAGCTCGTTATTTATTTTTGCGAGATATGTATTACTATTATAAAGCGTATACGAGCTTATTCGTAATAAATGAGTTATTTTACTAGAACTATTTTACAGAATGCACATTTATAATCTTTTACAGCGAAAATTCGCGTAAATACGCATTCTTTCTCACAAAAAACGTACACTCAACTCGGGTATTTTGTTTTTCTTAATTTTTTTCCATCATATTTATTTACTTATTATCAATACAAGATAGAATATAGCAGCGGGCCCCAAACTAGGCTAAGCCTGTATCCTGGGCGCCCTAAACACGTTTGCCTGTACCAGCTGGGTATACACTGAAATTTGTACATATTATCCTATCAATATTATGATTATTACAGTATCAAATTAATTCATTATCAATTATAAAAGTATAAATATATACTTGGTATCAATGTATCATCAATGAGAACCTCCTCCGTTTTTTCGTCGGTTAAAAATGATCTAGTTTCTAATTAATGTTTTGCTGTTACTAAAAGTAGAGCTGCGGTGAAATAGATTGTGACTTTTTGAATGCATAAAAATCTCATTAATCTCACTTGCAAGTGTTATTTTCGACTTAATTGAGGTGTTTTGCAGAATAACGCTTGATGAAGATGCTCTTTCACTGTCGTTGTGGTCGAAACTCACCAAGTCTAGTTAGATTATTATTATAACATAAAACCAATAATGTATTTGTTATACGTAGTTAGCCTCAAGTAAGGCATTTGCCCGATTCGTCTTCAGTCGCGACACGTCGGCCAACGCTGTTAGACGCTAAGTGTCGTGACTTGTGAATGACAGTGCGAGTGCGAGTGACAAAACCATCCTATTTGTTTAGAAAATGCAACAAGGCCATAAATAAGGCTAGATAGTAAAAGGCCTTAAAGATTTGTCTTAACCTCGCAACCAAACCAAAGCTTAACGCACTGTTCTTACCTACAAAAAACGATTAAATGCCTAAGCTATGTATATATTTAGGATTCAGTTAAACTTAATTTCGTATCTTATTGTCATCATTCTTTCGAAAAGGGAATTTAGTGAATTTTGAGCCTTAATTTCATGTAGCATAAAAATTATTCATTGGAACCCATACATGAGCAATTCCGAAACAATAAAGAAAATGATTCCGCACATGAGTCAAATTCAAATTTAGAAAACCAACGTTCACATTTCACGAACCGTCGCAGGCGCACGACTGTAGCCGCACCGCCCTCTGCTAGGGTTGTCATTCTCTTTCACAACACCAATATTATAATAATTAAAAACATGCTCATTATTTTGTATTATACTGGTTAATAACACAATTATTTATGTACTTTTATTAGTAACTGAATAATTCTCCTGCACATTCCTCCCACAGCCACCAAAATATTTAATGTCCTTCCTCAGAAGGTCTTTCCACTGTGTTTCAAGCGTGGAGCATTTAAAAAGGGTTGTCTTCAAACATTTCTCCGTGCTAAGAAACTAAAGTGACACTAGTTAGATTTGTTGCAGTTTCCATTCCGACAATAAAATTATCACTTACCAATAGGCGAGCCGACTGGCTGTTTGCTGATCTTTATTAGCCAATAAAGATTCTTCGCAGACTATTTCTTATATAAAAAGCCCTTTATATAAGAAAAATGTAAACTGCTGTATACTGTAATTTAGATATATACTTATATAAATTAGGCTAAACACAAAATACGCTACATACGCTAATATAGACTTCAAAATACGCGATTGAACATGGATGACATTTTATTTTAAAAATCAAAGTACTGAACCAATTTTGATAACCATAGGTGGTAATGATGGTGGTAGGGTAGTTTCTAGAGTTCGCCTTATTACACCTCCTAAATTGAAAATTGCAAACAGTCTGTGAGTGTCTTTGTTATTCCTTTACTTTAAAACTGCTAAATGGATTCCAATATGGCATGAGCGTAGTTTTACCTTGAAATAACATATAGACCAGATTTTATCCATGAAGTGAAGCTTACTATTTTATATATTTCATCGTACTTTTCAGTGTGTATCTCTTGTTGGACCGGATATGGTCTACCGTACCGTATTCGAACGTCTATAAATAATATTACCGCTACGTTAAACCAAGTGCCAACCCTAAACGGGAACGAGGCACGAATAGAGTCATGACCCGAGCGAGTCAGATCACGAAGACGGTCGAGGTAATGACTTGTTCACATCGATATATCGATATTTTATAATAATCGATTAGGCTCTCTTTGAACTTGTAATGTGATAATCGATACGTGATGTTAGAAAATTATGCATCTTTGTAGTATGGTCAGATTTTTTAAAATGTTTTCCTTTTCCGTTCTTTCCGTCAGGGAACAGGTCACCGATTGAAGGTGTATTTGATTAAGAGTGTATATATCCGTCTCACGCATACCAACATTTTTGAAGATATAAACTAAGCACTAAATAGCAACATCCCAAATTTTCGACGGAAATTTCAATTTGGTCTAAGTTAATTTTTATGCATAAAATATTTTTTTGAAATTATTAATGTAAACATGATTTTTATCCATGAAAATTAGATTGGAATAAAATGAATTTTTTGTCGAAAATTTGTGATGTTGCGACGACACTGGCTTTTCAGCTCAGTTGGAAGTAAGACTGCTCTCTAAGCTGTAGTAGGTTTGTTCTATTTCTAGTTTCTACCCAGTACAATAATAATTTGTATGATGGGCATGGATGTTTCTTCTGTATCTAAGTAGCTCTTTGTGTCTAAGATTACAACAAAAAAGCGTATGACAAGACTTAGTATTCTACCAGTTACTTACCTGGTTTCCGTAGTATAAGTTTTATTTAGTTTAGTGCTAGATTAGTTTAGTCGCTATACGAAAATGCCCACCATTATTTATTATTTTTTGTTATGTACTGACTTGTTAAGAGCCATTTCGAACACATTCGTTTATAAATAGTTTTATTTTGATCCAACAAAAAGTTACAAAATATAAATATATAAATATAAAAAATAAATATCTATTTTGTAGGATCATAGAGCACGCAATTATTGCAAATACAATGTGTATTTTCCCATATATTACTATTGATTATATATAAATATGATCTGATTCCAATTATCATATGATTTTAGCTAAAAATGGTTTAAACATTACCTTTTTTATATTTTATTTAAATTAAAAAAATGAAGCTATCAACCTATCCATTTTTTTAAAATAAATATATTCATCATCATCATCATCAACCATTGTCCACCCACTGCTGAGTATAGGTCTCCTCTTTAGCGCGCCATTCTTTCCGGTCTTGTGCCAGTCTCATCCACTGTCTTCTCACTGCCTTGTCGATGTCATCTGACTATCGAGTTGGAGGTCTGCCAGGTGTTTCGCTTTCCGTCTCGCGGCCACCATTCTGTGACTGCTTTAGTTCACCGTCCGTGTTCCCTTCTGACCAAGTGTCCCGCCCACCTCCACTTGAGTCTTGTAATCCGCCTAACTACGTCTTCGACCTTCGTTCGTCGTCGAATTTCTACGTTTGTTATGCGGTCTACAAGAGAAATGCCCAACATGGCCCTTTCCATGGCTCTTTGTGCCACTTGGATCTTATGCGTGGTCTCTTTCGTAGGGGTCCATGTTTAAGCACCGTATGTGAGAATAGGCAAAACACATTGGTTGTATACCTTGGTCTTCAGCCTTTGCGGGATTTTTGACTTCATGAAGACGTCATCTAGTTTTCCAAAAGCAGCCCAACCCAGCTGGATTCGTCTCTAGCGACCTCCTTCATCTGAGACCCTGAATAAATATATTAATCACATAAAAATAATCGTTCAATCAGATAATATTTAGATAGTAATGTCCAGTTTTCTCCTTTTAGGTAGACGGGTTCTTCGCGTTTTCGCCTATGATAGATTCGACCCATGGGTCGAATCTTATTTTGAATGGTGCGTTTCGCTCCACGTTATCAATCTTGATTGAACAAAGTTCTTTTGAAAAACGCACTCAGCAATCTCATCATTAACGATATTATAATATTTTTGTTTCAGTCACAAAAACGTGAATTTTTTGTCTAAATTGCCTCACATTACACCACACCTCCAACCTCAAAGCACCTAACAGCCAATCATAGCAAAATTACCAAAAATACGGCCGCACCGAAAGAAACTCGCACGTAACTCGATTCCGAATGATTGTGATCGAATCACGCGCGGTCGTCGACACAACTCGCAATCGACGTACGATCGAGTTGATTAAGTAATTATCGACAACACACGTCTCTAGTGCGGGTTAGAGAGGCAGATGGTCAACTCGAGAAAGGTAACGCCTATTTATTAAGTTTTGGAAATATTTCATAGTCATTATATTGATTTCCGATGGAATTTCGACGATAAATAAAAACATGTATTTCTTAAGTTGCGCAGTCGGGTGGTGTAGCTGTCTCACTTAACTCTTTTCTGAATACAAAATTAATTAATATGTTTTTGATTAATTTCCAAACGTCAGTCTCGTAAAAATTAAGGACAATTATTATTAGTACGAAATATTAAGGACAATTTTCATTTTGATTACTATGTTAGGTAAATAAATGTAAATTAAGAACACTATCATTAAAATTTTCTTACAAACTAAAAAATCTAGACAAAATCGGTCCATCCGTTTGCGAGCTATCGGTCATTAAAAAGCATCGCGTGCGAGCGAGATAGTGATTCCCACCACACAGCCTTGAATTAATCTGTTTGAACCGAAAATCAGTTTTTATGAAACCAAATAACTGGACAAGCTAAGCTAGCTAGACAAGTAAGCGGTTTGTTGCTTTAGAATAAGCCAGGTATTTCGCTGTAAAGCAACAATCCCCTTGGCAGCACAACAAATACTAAAACAATTCACAATCCACTATCCACTACAACAATTCGAAATCCTGGGCGATAGAAGTGCTACGCTCATCACTATGAGATATCAGCAGGCTTAGACAAGTGGCGAAATGCTTAGATACTGAACTGTCTTCACGTGACTTTTCGTTAGTTATGTTGATCCCGTACATTTACTTTTCTATTCCAATAGTCCATTGGAATATGTATTAATAATAATATGTATTATGTAATAATATGTATTCTATCAGCCATCTAGTTCCATAGTACAAGCTTTGCTTAGTTTGGGCTAGATGGTGTTGTGTGAAATGTCCACAAATATTTATTTATTTATTTATTTATTTCTCGTTGAAATGCCAAAAATCCGTACTCAGCGATATCGATCCACATTCCTGTTGCGTACTGCACAAGAATGGAATTCGTTGCCGCCATCTCTGTTTCCTGAGACCTACAATCTTGGAATTTTCAAGGCTAGAGTGAATAGATATCTTCTAGATCGACGAGCTCCATCCTCGGCCACACCGTCACTTAACATCAGACTAGTTATTATCAGCTTAGTATCAGACAGAGTTGGTGGTCAATCGTAGATCTGTAATGTATTAAAAAAACCCTGTTTTTAATTTTCTTTACACCTAGAAACGTTGGAAACATTGCCTTCGATTAAACATTGGTAAACTTATCCATCTGTATAATCCTAATCTGTGCCATACCAGTCATAGTGGTACGCCCCGCGGCGCCGCTCGCAGTTCTTTATCCTAAATCATCTCTCTCATAAAAGATGATCGTTGAAAACTTATAACCAATTATTACGTATAGATATTTTTTTCGAAGATTTATAGATGTATTTTTGATGTGAGCAAAGGTAATGCCGTGTTTCGAGCGGAAATGATGTCGACGAACTCTAGGGTAAATCACGAACTTGTATTTTGTTTCTACAATGACTTGCACTGCACCTGTTAGTTTTATCGAGATCTACTCGGAGTACGACTTCTTTGAGGTTTGAATGCGACTAGATAGCTCTGTTTGAACTGAAATTAAGAATGTTATTGTTTATATCTGGGCAAGAACGTGTCACGACACGCTATGGTAGGGTTCCGTAGACAAATCAGTAATAAAAAGAAGACCGCTTTGAGAGTGTTTGTTACGACCATTTTTGATAAAGGTCAATGACTTTTGAGGTACAATGTACATTAAATGTAAATTAATAGACAGACAGACATCATAAGCTTAGTAATGGGCTCTCTCACTTTTGAGTACGAAAGGCTTATGAAAGCCTAAAATTTAGCTCAAACTCGACTACGAAATCTCAACATGATTGGACTGTTAAATATATAAATATTGGTGGATATTTTTAAACAATGCCATTTATCCCAAACCAAGTAAAGTTTGTGCTATGGCAACTATATAGCAAAATAGAGTGCTTATATAACTACTGTTTTTTTTGTAAATACATACTTTATAATACATAGAAACACTCAGACACAACAAATATCTATGCTCATCACACAAATGTTTGTCGGTGGGAATCGAACCAACAACCCACAGCTTAGAAGGCAGACATACCTGCGACCAACCAACCAACCAACTGAGCTGCGACGCCAGTCAATTCATCCGCCCGTACTAATATCGCTTTTAACTAGATAAAAACTTGAAAGTCTCCTGCCTAGTACGCGATATTTACGGAGTAGTTTGTATAAAATATGAATATTGCATGCAATAGTCGAACACTCAATTTATTTAGCCTGTATATAATAAAATAGTCCGACTGGTAGGACTCCCGGACGGCTGCGCACGCGTTTTATTTGAATCAACTGCGGATCTTCTCCTATAAATATCTGATACTTACATATTTGTACTGATAATGTTTCCTTGCGTGATAAATAGTATTTTTTTATACGAAACTATCTGCGTTGCGTGGTGTCATCCGCGTAGTCATGAAAAATGGTGGTGATGAGGATGATAAAATATAGCCTATGTCATTTTCCAGGTTCTAAAGAATCACTGTTCTAAATTTCATTACGATTGGTCCAGCCGTTTAGCCGCGAAAAGGTTACAAACAGACAGACAGACATATGACAAACAGAATTACTTTCGATTTTATAATATTTAGTTAGGATAGATTTACCCAAGCTGCCTAATAGAGCTCGATTTGGAAGATTCACTCAAGCATCGAAAATTATTTTTTTAAAACAAAGAAAGAGGGTAGACAGCCATCTGCGATAGTCTGCTCTTAACCGTATCATCCACCCGCATTCTTCAGTCGCCCGTGAACATGGTGCATGTAACTGTGCCGAAATATCGGGAGCTCAAAAACCACGGTAAAATATCCTGTTGATAGTAAATAGTGTTTTAATTATTATTTTTTTGTTTTTCTCAAGAAATAAAAAGACGGTCTCTTGTGACTAGACTATCACAAAAGAAATACGGATCGAGAAATCTCTTGTATGGGTTAAAAGTTTCCTCTAGAAAACGGGAGAGCTCGCACTTCCAAGACAATAAAATCGTATCGGATGCCAATAAACTCACAAAGAAAATAAAAAAATCCACAAAGCCGGTGTAATTTCGCTGATATCGTTAAGCCGTTTAGTTATTTGGCCGGAGACTGGTCCGGCGAGGTCAAGCGAGGTCACGCTGTAAGATGAAGACATTGGGACTCGGCCGGGATGTAACAGGCTTGGTAGACTTACACGACCAATGGAGGGTTAAGGTTGGGCACAAAGCGCGCGTCTATTTCTCTCGCGCATCACATTTTTAAACAAATAAATGTAAACACAGTAGAAAAGAGAGACATGAATTTGTTTATTTAGACAGGAGAAATAAAAAAATAATCTTCGATATCTTTTAAATTGGCTGAATATTTTTCCTATATCATTATCATCATCTCAGCTACAAGAAGTCCACTGCTGGAAATAGGCCTCCCAAAAAGACCGGTTGAAAGCGGCTTGCAATAATATAAATATGTAATAATATTGTAATAAGTATTGTGTTAGTTTAAGTAGTGTGTTGATGATTTACATTAATATTTTATCATTTGTTCTCTATTTTATTTCGTTGCCGATTTTTCATAAGTCTTTTCCTTAATTTTATCTCCAAAAATGTTGATATGCGCAAGGCGGACAAAGAAATTACCACCGACGCGACAGCGCCAGAATATATATATGCATCGAATTTTACCGCAAAACCTACCGAGCAATCGTTACCGCCATCTCTGTTTCCTGAGACCTACAATCTTGGAATTTTCAAGGCTAGAGTGAATAGATAACTTCCATATCGACAAGATCCATCCTCAGCCACATCATCGCATAACATCAGGCGAGTTGGTGGTCAAACGTAGATTTTTTCAGAATTATGTTTCTAATTTGCACAGTACATTTTCTCAGAAAATATAATTATCAAAGACAATTTCTCACCATCACGCTAATGCAATTAAAAGATTCTGTACGATCAATTAATTGTGTATTTAATTTACAGCGCTTTTTATACGATTTTCACTTCCTACTTAACACATGAGAAAATGTTTGTACATGAAGAAAAATAAAATTGAGGACGAACGTTTTGGTACTAAAGAACACCGTAAAACGCGCATTTCCACATAATATTAGAATTATTAGTTTAAATTTAAATTTCTGCGATATTTTGTCAGTATCAGCAGATTATATTATAGCTATAGGTACCCAGTGTCTCTGCCATTGCACACCCGCTTTACTTATGCTATTTTATTTATTTTACTTATGCAATTGATCTCCTTACCACGGTTGCCTGGAATAGATCGCTTTTGGCGATAAGGCCGCCTGTTGTCACACTATTTTTCTAGTTATCTGTAAAATTGTATTTGTTCAATGGTGTACAATAAAGAGTTTATCTATCTATGTTATACCTCTAATTTTTTCTAGAGCGCAACAAAGTATTTTCGTGCAGCTTTAATCTCTACTTGAGCGCAGCAAAGAACTTTCGTGCAGCTCTAATATCTTCTAGAGTGTAGCAAAGAATTTTCGTGTAGCTCAAATCTGTTCCAGGGCGCAGCAAAGAACTTTCGTGTAGCTCTTATCTCTTCTAGAGCGCAGCAAATAACTTTCATGCAGCTCAAATCTCTTCTAGAGCGCAGAAAAGAACTTTTTTGTAGCTCAAATCTCTTCTAGAGCGCAGCAAAGAACTTTTATGTAGCTCAAATCTCTTATAGAGCGCAGCAAAGAACTTTAATGTAAAAGAAAATAGGCGTGATTTTATGTATGTATGAATCTAATCTAATCTTTGTAAGAAATTTGATTTACAAGAAAATCTAACCTTCATTCAATAACCAATCAATGGTTTCGAAAGTGTACGATTGATCTTTCACCGTGACACTACCAGAAAATACGAATACAAAATATTTGTACAGTCAGCATCGTAATAAACACACAGAAGCGCGTCGAATCCCGGCCTTCACTAAATAAAATTTCCGAACGAACAAAAAAAAAACAAAAATAAGCGACGAAAGAGCCATCTTTTCGGGGTAGAACTAATTGATGCTACATTGCCCTATCCAAAGACATATTAAACTTTATTTCACGTTAATTTAAGGTTGAATTCTGTTTGGATCGGTAAAGAGGTTTCGTTGGTATAGTTAAAAAAGTTATTTGTTATACTGGCACCACTATTTTGATGTCCGGTTTGGAAGCGTTAGTTTCTTTGGACAAAAAATCGTTAGTTGGCTGCGCTCGTAATCTGTAATCTTCTAAGATTGAATAAGCTTGTAGGTTGTAGAGCTTTCTCGGGACAACTTAATGCACAGTTTTGGTTAAGTTCGATTTGTTTGGTAACTAATAGAGTGCGTAGGTGTAGTGGACTGAAATGCGTTAGTTAAACCTTAATATTACTACATAGTAGCTAGGTATAGGTAGGCATATACCGTCTTACTTGTAAACGCTCAATAAACATATTTTAGTTAAACAGTGTTTTGTTCCGTATTCGCGCGTGACTGTTCTCGTTTGATAGAAAGTGACAAGTCCTTATTCAGTGAATAAGATTCTATTATCTGTTTATAAATAAGACAGCATAAATGAAAATATTACATATATACCTACACTTGCTAGATGCTTTGCTAACTACTTATGTTTCGGATTCATCTTCATTTTTAACTGATTTCCAAAAAGGAGGAGGTTCTTAATTCGACTGTATGTATTTTTTGTTCAGCAATTACTTCGCCAATTATGCATTGATTTTGATTATTCTTTTTTGTTCGGTAGGTCATGCTTTAGAGGTGGTCCCATATAAATTTTATTGAAATCGGTTCAGCACTTTCGTTTTTATAACAAAATAACTGGAAAAATATATCATCCAAGTAAACGCATTGCGTATTTTGAAGTCGGTTATTTCAGTTTTTGAAACTATAATTATCTATTTAGAAATTATAATTATATAACAAGTACCTATAAGCTTAGAAAACTTAACAAATCCCGATAAAAAACTGCTAAAATGATTCAAATGGAACATAGCTAAGTACACGCTCGATGAAATTCTCTTTCGAATGAAAAAAACTAAGTCAATATCGGTCCATCTCGGTTCGAGAGCTGCGATGTCAAAGATAGATACACAGGTGCACAGACACAGGTCAAACTAAAGCTTACAGCACCCTTTTTTTTGGGTCGGGGGTTAATATTAAAAGAAGAAAACTACTGGCGTCATTTTATTATGCTCTTCTTTCAGCCAGCAACTAGTTTTGTAAAGGTCGAAGACCAGCGACGACATGAACAGATGACCTCATACAAGTAGAAAGAAGACACTGCATGCAAGTCGCTTCCAATCGGTATTTTTGAAAATCCACGGGGGATGCCTATGTCCAACAGCGGATTTCTTATGGCTGAGATGATGATGATATTAAAAAAATGGTTGTCTGTAAAGTCGGTTTACAGGCGATAATTGTACGTGGTAACGTCATCATAGATTCGTCACAAGCCGAACGCTTAGACCGATCGTGCCTCTCTATCGCTTGTTCCGCGCTCTCGCTTGCACGCTCGGCTCAGGTGGAACGTGATAATGAGTCATGCTTTTTCGTGTGTGCAGCTGGCGTTCATCGATTTATAAGACGTTATCACGTCAAAACATCATCCAGACCAGGAAACGAATCCTAAGCTCCACCAAACGCCATTATGAACAGGTTGAAGCTTCATCATGAATTCCAACAAGTTTCATCCGAAGCTCGCAACCCGACCTGAGCCGTCAAATAAAGCTATCACTTACCGTTCGATGCTACGCCGATACCGGCCGTTCCAGACAAAACACCTGTACGTCTACCCACTTATAAATATGTAACCCCCCCATTGTCCCAAAGATCTATTCCGAAGACTTGCTAACAAGAAGGGTCGAAAAAAAGGAACGAAGGGACTCGATGCGAACAATAGTCTTCAGAATCGTCAGGTAGAATAAATTCCCCTATTGTTGAATGCCATTAGGATGTAGTTCGACGTAATAAAATTCTGTGAACGCAACATTTTTTCGGTAAAAATGTTTGAACGCAACCTTCTGCGTTATTTGGGTAAACATTTTCAAACGCATTTAACTTTTTTGTACTTTTTAGTACATTTTCTGTGCTGTTCTTTAATGTAACTGCATTAGAAACTTTTTTGACATTACCAAATTTAATTAAAAATTACGAATGAAAACTTTTTTCACAAAAAAGATTTTAATTTAAAAGAGTATCTATCGTCAAAAACAACAAATCATCTCTCAAAATAGCCTCGTACACATCTTGATCAAATTCCGTATCGGCTATCGAATTATTAAAAAAATAAATTTCTTCATCCCGAACAAATCACCGGACGGCCGACCGTTAAAATTAATGACAATTCTTTCACCGAAGACTGTTAGAGGCCAATTTACCTTTTCACGTAAATGAGGGCGCTACCATAGCTTTTTCAACCGAAAACTAACAACCACCCGTTAAAACTCTTTATTTTCCTCATATCACCTCGTGTGCAAGATAAATTTGTCGTGCCGTACCCACTACACCTTTGCGTCTACCTGAACTCTGACGTGTCTATTTAGACATCAAAATACACTTTTTGTGCTTGTATATCTGTGAAACTAGTTCCTTTAGCACAAAACAATCTTTTGTGTGCTGTATTTAATGATTTTCGACACATTAAAGGGTTCGCAGAAATTTTACACTTGTCGCAGATTAGGTAAATAATAGATGTGCAACTTAAAGGGGTATCTATAAAACTTAGTTTACGGTTAAAAAATAAAAATAAATGTGAGTATTGTAGATAACCGTGAATAGTTTTCTTGTTATATCACGAAAAAAAAATGAATTAGCACAATTTTATTGTTTCTAGTTAGGAAATGAAATATATTTTTTTTTATACAAGATAGTTCTACGATTGACCACCAACTTGCCTGATGGTAAACGACGGTGTGGCCGAAACGCTCGTCGATCTAGAAGATCTTTCACTCTAGCCTTAAAAATTCCAAGATTGTAATATTTCATACCTGAATTTAGTCAGACAGTTTGTTATAATAATCGTCAGCACACATCTAAGCACAGGCTGCTGGATTTTCAGACTTTTTATTTTTATTTTAGGTGGTTTTTCTTTTGTAAATTGAGTGTTGATGCTAACTTATGCCATGTACAAATAATAAGCCCGATTTGTAACGAGTTCCGATCATCACCGTCCAATTTAGTCATCGCTACCGCTGATTTTTATTAATCTGTTTAATTAAGTAAAATACTTAAAAAATAAGTACAAGCAAATTATTAATCACAAAGTAGAATAATTTTAATTATGACTGTTAAACGAGTTTGCAAAATTTTGGCATCTGCTGCGTGCTGGATTAAAATTTAGCGTGTCTCAAGTTAACCATCTGCTCCTTTTTACTCCCCACACGTGGCCATACTTTACAATACATTTTAAAGTATTATTGGCAATGGAAATGCAAGGTGTGCTGGCAGACGTAATGTTATTTACGACATTACAACTTCACTGCTATACGTGACAAATCTGGCGTTACAGATACTTTGCAGGTTTACCTACTGTGTAGTCGTTTGTGAGATTTATGATATATTTTTTAACTTTAACTTAGTCACTTCAACTTTATTAGACGCTATGTGTGATATTATTGATATAGCGCATTGTACTTTTACCAATAATTCAAATAAATGTCATTTGCTATGCGGCATTGATAGAAATTGTTGTGATTGCAATGACGATAAGTCTAATAGCAATTAAAACTGTGACCATAAAAGTATTTTTATGAAATCTTGCACTTGACCAACTTGCTTATTGTCAAAGGGTACGTTGCGGTTTACGATAAAACTCATTTACTTTTAATGTCGGAGACCCCGACTAGTTTCGACCAAACGCTGGCCTTCGTCACAGCAAATACACGCACCATTCCACTGCACGGCATCTATTCACACTATAATAAATAAGTAACTAACGCCCATCTACAGTATTGTAATACTTGTATCACATATGATATGATATGATATTCTTTATTCGTAATTATAATAAATTACATGTCAGTTAATGTCAATGTTAATATCGCACAATAATTAATATCATAAAATAATAAATATTAACAATAATGTCGACACTCCTTCATAATGTCACATGGTATTAATGTAATATGTCAACAGAAAAATATCAAATTGTAAAAATAAAAATAAAATCATTATAAATATTCGAGAATAAATTAAAAATGTCAAGTAAATATAATTTTAAATGTCATAATACTAAAGATGCAAAATGCAAATCCAATACAGGTCTGTCCTACAATAGAAATAATACAAACAAATTATTAAATAGAGAGGTATCTAATTAATCTAATCATATATTTATTTAAAAGTAATTGATTTTCCGAACATAACTAATATAATTAACCATCTAACCGATTTATTTGTTCCCAACGCTCAAGTGGATTTTATTCAAAGCTCACTTATCTCAACATGCACCGGAAATCACATAGCCCAAGCATTAAACAATCAAGCAAGCATTATCTTATCAACTAATCATACAGACAGACATACAGGATGCCCAGCTCCCTAATGTGAGTGACGGACGAAGCCAGGGCAAACACACTTGCTAAGCAAATGTGTCTCGGTTTTGAGAGGTCAAATATTGGTCTTACTCGTTTTGTCACCTAATTTTATCGTTTATTATGAAACTTTGAAAAAATACACTCAATTGAAATAAATAGAATAAAAAATTCACACCAACTGTTCGAAAATGTTCCATTATACCTACATCATGTGAAGAGGATCTAGTCATTTAATCCTTATGGAAATAATAATACATTATGTCACAATGCGGCATAATATGGTTTGAATTTGGAATCTTGAGCTAATATTGTCTGAATTATAAAAAAAAAAACATAGTAAAAAAGTTGATTTGTTCTTACATCCTAACTATCATAGACTGCATTTTGCATTAAGCTTAATCTTAAATGAATAATATTTTATTTAACTCACAACTTATTGGGTTGCGACAAGCAACATGTTATGCATCAGTACATTGTTATAAATGTCGCATATAAAACAATATTTACTCATTAAGAACTATTATTTCACAAAAGAAAATTTTAAACGCGAAAAAGATGAATAGCTTGCAATAAAAATGTATCCCAATAACAGCCCTTAAATCTCCCCAACACAATCTTATCTAACCACGTCTCACTCTATCTCCCCTGTTATCAGGTCTCCACGTCTCGTTCTATCTCAATCCCTTAGGCGGGAGACATATTTCCCTCCAATCTAGGCTCCATAAGTTTCCCTCACTCTAATAAGTACAAAACCAGTTTCGTAGGAATTCGTGTGGGCGACTCTGACACGTTTCCTAAACTATTGTTACAGTATAAAACAGTACATAAGCTCCGCTACATAATGATTTTAATTATTACTAAAATGATAATGTTTGTGTGATTTGTGCAGAAAATCGTCTATTATTAGGTACATACAGTAATAGTCGGCACATGACATCGAAATCGTATTGTATTAATTAATGGGTAGTATGTACTAACATTATCAAACAACACGGGTGATTAAATTCGTCCAATGCATGGTAAGCGTATAAAATAAATAAGCCGAATAAGTGCGAGTCAGACTCGCCCACCGAGGATTCCGTACAAACTAGTAAATAAAAGGGGGAAATCATATTTTTTATTTATTTTCCTTCTTATACCGAAAAATATACATCGTAAAAATATTTAAAAACCTGTTTTAACTAATGCTAATTAAGGTCTTTCATATGATACTACACATGATATGGTTAATTCACTTTAAAATTTTGACCCTCATTCCTTGCCTAACGACACAATTTTTTTCTGATTAAATAAAAAATGACCGGTTTTCGGATTTTTCCTATATGTGCACTCTAACACAATACTTCTTGCCAAATTTCAGAGTTCTAGGTCAACGGGAAGTACCCCATAGGTTTTGATTCCTCTGTGAGTGTCGAAATGTGCGTTTTTTACGACATATTCAGCTGTAACTTTTTTTACGAAAACTGGGAAATTTTATTTTTCTTTTTGCAGCAAGATACTATGGATGGACTATGGATCTGCGTATATGGTTTTAATTTCAACTCGATACCTTCACGCGTTCCCGAGATAAAGGTCTTGATACCCGGACGGACGGACAGACGGACAGACAGACAGACGGACAGACGGATAACAAAGTGATCCTATAAGGGTTCCGTTTTTTCCTGTTGAGGTACGGAACCCTAATTAATAAAAAACAGATAACTTATTCTAAAAACCACACGTGATGATGGAAAAAGTGGCCAGAATGCTATTGCTTAGCTAAATCACAATGCTTATTTTTTGAGCAAAGTAGGTGCCAGCATTCCAGTCATCTCATCTTCTTTTTTTATATATTTTCTGTATAATTAATACATATATTTTTAAATTGTTTGTTTTTGTCTAGTTTGATAAGCTAAGCTAAGTACATTAGTTGTTTAATAATAAAATAGTTTTACATTTAAAAGAACAAGAAAATACAAAACACACATTAATTTACGTACTGTCAAAATCAATATGCTACGGCCATTGTGACGCAATATAATGTGGATTAGCGTAAAAATGGATAAAATATCTTCATTTTAAGGAAATCTGAAGGGTACAGGTGTTTGTACGTTTGTTTGTGTTATCTACGTGACATGATATCTGTGACATGACAGTTTTGACATGTACACCATGGGTTGATAGCTGTTGGGGCTAATTTATTGACATTGTTGTAAATAGATGAATTGAAATCGTTTCTTGCGTTACATTTTAATATTTTGGGTAAATACGAAACAAAATGAGAAAAATCAAATATTGTAAAGTGTAGAAAAATAATAATTATTAATTTTTATTTCCGAATTGGACCGAAAGAACTGTGCTTGTAAAAGTCTTCATTTAATTTTCTTTTAAATGTACTTTGTTTAAATGCCTATAATAAAAAATATTTTTAAACTATAAACTTGAATGATTTTTTTTATAGTCCATATGGCAGCGCGTTTGTAATTGGTACCTACTCCATATGTATATGGAAATGATTTCTCAAGTAAGAACTGTTAAATTATTTCTGTTTATAAAACCAAATAATATTTACTAAATCTGTTTTTTTTTACCAAGACAGCGAACCGACCAGTACTTAGTAGTACGTATACGTCATATTTTTTAACTACGAGAGATTGTGAGATTGGTGAGATTGTGGTCAAACGCAGGCCTAGTTTGTCATAAAAAATTTTTTTTTACTAATCTTGTCAAAAACTTCATCTGTATTTTATTAGTAATTTTCCCTCAAAATAGGGAAGTTTTCTTTGCGAATCTATTTTTTTTTATAATATTTGGCAGAATCATTTGATACTCATGAGCAAAATCTATGAACAAGTTCTCAAGACATGAGAACCTAGTCGTGAAATGTTAAAAGGTTTTGTGGTCGCAAGGTCTACTGTACGCAAAATTACTAGTTTTAGTTTAGGCATAACTACATCAGTGATTCTAAGCGTACATAGGTGAAACAATGTATCTAACATAAAACAGTATAGACCCATTAGGTGCGCGCGCGCCGGTAGCTAGCGCCCTATCGCTAACTCGCTCAGCAAACTGGCATTATCACCCGGGACTACCGAGTAATGTGTTTGTGTTTTCACTACTATTCTACGGCTTGAAACAATTTATGTACGTTCGAATACGATTTGAATTGTTTTAAACCGACGTCAAAAAAGGAGGAGGTTATCAATTCACAGCGTTTTTTTTTATGTACCTACACGAATTTCTTCGTCGTTCGTGAACCAATTTTTGTGTTTCGTGTATTGGCGTATAGAGAAAGCTCCCAAGTTGGTCCCATAAAATGTATATTTATTCAATAGACAATAAATTGTATTGTGACAAAAACTTCTTATGTAACATTTACATAAGTAATTAGATACCTAATATATAATTTACTTAGCCAAAAGCTGGCTCCAGTAATTTCCAGCTCAGCATTATGCCGATTGTTTCCAACCGACGCTGTATGGGTATTGAGAACTCATTCCTTTGTCATTCTCTATGGAAATGACAGAGATGGAGATATAGATTCTGAATCCTAATGAATTCTGAATACGGGGTTGGTCTTCCGTTGGGTCCGGCAAGTGACGTCACACACCGCGCAGTGCATTTCAAAGATGACATGCAGCAAAGAGGCCTTATTAATCAAATTTGAACCATAATCCGTAAATAGGTTTGAGCTTAAATTATGTATTATAGCAAAAATGCATAGGTGAGATAGCGACCAAGCGCAATTCCATCCATGATTATAAAAAAAAATATATTACAATGTACATACATCAAAGTAAAACGTATAAGCTGGGTGTATTTGATTACTTCTAAGTAGCAACAATAAATCAACATCAAAATCTAGAGACAATTTTAAGTTTCCTCTCGCCGCAATCAAAGTATCAGATCGCCTACAATCAACCCTAACGTACCAAACACAATGTGCGTTATAAGGCACATACGTATTTTATACGCGCGTATTTTACGATATAATTTATATAGGCCATAAATACGATTCTCGTACCTAATTAATGTTTCGCCGAGGGCTTGTATAACGAGCTGATGGTTATGGCCTGTTATTGGGATTGTTTCAAGCAACCCTTGGGTTTTTTTAATCTATGGTATTATAAAGATTTGGTTTGTTTAGATTGTGGCTTGTTGAAGCTTAGGTCTATTTTTAAATTGCAGCTCTAGACCTGTTTCCTCGGATAATATCTAACTGGAATAAGAAACAATAACTGTATGAGATTTCACTAAGATCATGTTTTTTTACTTATTAGTAGATAAGTGAAATTATACATTTACTATTTTTGTTTTATTTAATAGAATATATAGTATCACACGAAAAAACTTGTACTTTCTCGTGCGGTTCACGATGTAAACCATCTACCTAGAAGATATTGATTCACTTGCGATTTAAGATACCTAGTCAGATTATATCTATCCTAGAAATCTTCTTTAACTTTGGGAATCTTGTAACTTGTACTATCACTTTACGTTATTTCATCGATATCAATACAGTATACAAAGGCAACAAACTAACAAAGTTGAGTTATAAATGTAATATCGCAAAAATGAAATTGGGTTTCTGCCCATCTCAACTATAAGTAAACATTTCTTTAAATATTCTAAACAAGGAATAGTAAAATACAATAAAAATTGCAGAATTGAAAAGCACAGAAAAGGTGAGATTAAACATATTTAATTCCAAATAGTGAGATTATTTGAACAAGTGGCTTGTGACCATATTTTCGAATATACTCGTCACAAGTCACGATTGCTCGCAACCGTTACTTGTGTTGGAGTTGTGTTTGTATGCGTTTGAGTGGCGCTCGCTTGCTCTGTCGGACACACACACTAACGCAACGTATATGTACACTAAACCTACACCAGTATTACATGTAAAAGTTTGCGCGCGCTTGTCAATTGCAACAACAATAGGAATACCCTTTTGTCCTTCGTAACAGACAAAGAAATGACAGGTTCAATATGCCCAACAATGGGAAGTGAGGATTTGTGAAAATTATAAGTTTTGAAAGGGATATTTGAATGGGACGTACTTAAGGATTGACGGGACAATTGTTTTTTTTTTGAATGTGGCTTTTAAGGCACATACGTCGTTTACGAATATGCGTTGGAGTGTCTGATGACGATTTTTGTTTAAATAGAAATTTACGTCTTTCAATGAAATATACGTATAATATATATATTATAAGACGCCGAAATGTCCGCAAATAACATTATTTCCCCAGTTGACCTTGATCTAGTACAAAAGAACAAAATGTTTTTATTATAATTAGAGTTGAAGAAACCACCGAACCGAAGTTCGTGAAACTTAAAGGTTATGGGATTGCTTCTAATAAAACACTTATAATAATAATTATTCTAATTTAGAAAACTGAAACACTTCGATAGATAGATAGATAAACTCTTTATTGACTGGCCTTGTGGCTCAGTTGGTAGTGTGTTTACGTCTACCTGCTGAACTGAAAGGTCGTGGGTTCAATCCCCACCCAGGGCAAACATTTGTGTGATGAGCAAGGATGTTTGTTCTGTGTCTGGGTGTTTCTATGTATCTTAAGTATATGTTTACAAAAAAAAAGTATATATGTATTCTATCAGCCATCTAGTTCCATAGTACAAGCTTTGCTTAGTTTGGGCTAGATGGTATTGTGTGAAATGTCCACAAATATTTATTTATTTATTTATTATTGTACACACCATAAAATTTACAATCAAAATAAATTAATTAAAAACTAGTGTAACAACTGGCGGCCTTATCGCTAATAGCGATCTCTTCCAGGCAACCTTAATACCTACCTTAACCTTCGCAGTTTAATTATATGTTTTTTTTTAGATTTTGTTGTATTGAGATCCAAACTACTGAACAGATTTTGATAAAAAACTGTGAGTAGAAATATCCTCTCAAATAGAAAAATAATTTTCCAACTCTGTTGATAAATGATGGAGTTAATGAGGTAACAAACATTTAAAAATATGCAACCGAACTGAGAAATTCCACTTTTTTTAAGTTGGTTGAAAAAAACTCATCCTAATAGATTTCCTACCGGCGAAGATCAATAAAAAGAAACATTTTAACTGAGAACCTTTCTTAAAAATCCGTTAAAAGGACATTATACATTATACATAAGTAATCCTTCATTTACTTGCAAGCCAAAATCCTATCCGCACCTACACTTCAATTAGTACAGAGCTGCCTGTAACAATTTTATAAACTACCCTCATTTTATCCTAATCACAAGCACTCAAAGTTCAAAGTTGCATAACTTACCCAACTTTAAGCTGGTTAAATTTAAAATAGACAAGTTTAAGTTTGCCCATAATATCTCACAGTTACACTAAAACTGATTCTCAGAAAATGTTTTAACTCTGGCCAATATTTACGGAGCGAAGCCGTGGAGCGAACAGTAGCTTATTGGTATTTCGGATTCTGGTCTTAGACAATATTGACTTTGACCAGCTTTGGTCAATATGGTTTGGTGCATGTGCAATGTATGTGATATAAAAGTTGTAGCTGGATCAATTTTTGATTTAGATAATATTTGATGAAACCATCGGAGTTTTGGTAACCTTAGAAAGTAATGTCACCGATCTGTTTTATTTTCCCTTGTGTAATTTCGAATGTTAATGGTATAAAAATGATAGTTTTATTTTTATTATGTTTTGTGCAGGAGCGCAGATAAGTGAAATAAAGAGGAGATAAGTGTCTTTTCATGTTGCCGATAAAAAACTATAGGAGCTTCCAGTATAGTTACTTTATTGAAACATGACTAGAACGGCTTATTTACGCGACTTGGACTGTGACTAGTATAAGATTTGTATTACTCATGAAACTTGAATCATGTTTGACAGGCCTCATGGCTCACTGGTAGTACGGCTGCCTCCTGAGCTGTAGGTCGTGGGTTCGATTCCTACCCAGGGCAAACATTTGTGTGATGAGCTTGGATGTTTGTTCTGTGTCTGGGTGTTTCTATGTATTATAAGTATGTATTTCCAAAAAAAGTATATATATATATATATATAGATATATAAGTAAAAGTATATATAAAAGTGGTGTTTATGGTGTTTTGGGAAATGTCCACCAATATTTATTGTTTATCATCGAAAAATATCATAAAATCAGATTGTCATTTAATGATAAATGGGTGGTAGTGTACCGATTTTCAGCTAGTACCTACTGTGGTGGAATTATAGGAGGGTGGAAAAAGGTCGTCAAGCTCTTGCGCACACTCCGAAGTGATTCCTACACAATATAGACATACTGCTACTAGACGGCGATGCTCGAGACTAAATAGTTTCTTGACAACTTATCATCAGTTCATCCATCACCGACCAACACCGTAGCTTGCCGGCTAACCGCCTCTAAAATTTACAGCTGATATTTGGCTGCTCCATCAAAAAGTTCGCAGTACTCCATGCTCGATCAAACTTATACTTGATTCACTTATATCAAGTATAAGTTAAGCAGTTGTTCTGGTGAGAAGTAACGCCTAACCTTATTGAGGATGCTAAGTTTTTTTACTAGTCAGTTTTGCCTTAGATTCAATCAATCAATAACACTTTATTGACACCACATAAAGTAATAAGACAATAAACACATAAGAAAATGGCACAAAAGGCGGTCTTATCGCTAGATTCCAGGTAGTCTCCAAAAAAATCAAGTAATTTATTTAACTAGTTACTTAAAATTATGTGATAACATGACTGGCGTCGCAGTTCACTTGGTAGTATGCCTGCCTGCTAATCTGCAGGTCGAGGGTTCGATCCCCACCTAGGGCAAACATTTGTGTGATGAGCATGGATGTTTGTTCTCTGGGTGTTTCTATTTCTATTAAGTATGTATTTACAAAAAAAAAAAAATATATCTATTCTATCAGCCATTTAGTTCCATAGTACAAGCTTTGCTTAGTTTAGGCTAGATGGTGTTGTGTGAAATATAAAAAAATATATCATCATCATCATCATCTCAGCCATAAGAAGTCCACTGCTGGACATAGACTCCCCCATGGATTTCCAAAAAGACCGATTGGAAGCGGCTTGCATCCAGCGTCTTCCCGCCACTTGTATGAGGTCATCTGTCCATCTCGTGGCTGGTCTTCCTACGCTGCGCTTGCCGGTACGTGGTCTCCACTCGAGAAACTTTCGGCCCCATCGGCCATCAGTTCTACGTGCTATGTGCCCTGCCCACTGCCCCTTCAACTTACTAATCCGCTGTGCTATATCGGTGACTTTTGTACGTCTACGTATCTCTTCATTTCTGATTCGATCTCGTAGAGAGACACCGAAAAAATATATATTAATTTCAAAAACAACATTAAAACGCTCTAATTCCCAACAAAGTTTATTTGCCAGGCAGATAATCAACAAACACATAAAACAAACATTAATTCCCAACGTAAACGTGCACCTACGCAAATACATCCAGCTCCCAAATTTAGGTAAATATGTACAGTGTCGTATAATATATGACATTATGTCCACAATGTGCATGTCTGTGTACACATAGGACACAGTTTCAACATGGTGATGAGAGGGTGAAGAATTTTCTGGTGAAACGAATTGATTTCGACTGTTTAGGAAGTTATATAGATAATTCTGTCTAATTGGGCATCTACATATTTAAACACTACTGCAGTGTATCTCGCGCGCACAGAAATGCCAGGCATATTATTTGACAAACCTCATGGCTCAGTAGTACGTTTGCCTTCTGTGCTGTAGGTCGTGGGTTTGATTCCACCCAGGACAAATTTTTGCTGATCATGGATGCTTGTACTGTCTGATGGGTGTTATATGTATCATATTGTATGTATTTACAAAAAAAAAAAAAAAAATATTTATATTATTATATACATACACATACTCGAAAAACATAACACTCCTTCTTAGGTAGTAGAGTAAAAATAATCTTCATTTTACTTTCGTTCCCTTGATTTGATATCATATAGTGGGGGTCCAAACAACCGACTTCAAAATACGTAATTTCATTTCATTAGACGATTTATTATTTCTGGTAATTTTGTTTTAATAACTTTGACACTAGGGTTGGCCACTCAGTCTATACGAACTTACTTACTACTACTACTTTTATTATAAAATGTATAATAATATATTTTACATTTTGTTTTAAATCAAAATTATTATACCCATTTTGAGGAAATTTCTGTGGGATCTACAAAAAATATATTAGCGGTAACAAATGGTAATATTACTAGCTGTGCCCTGTGGCTTCACCCGAGTAGTGATGAAAAACGTTGGTGATGGTGAACGGTGATAATGATAACATATAGCCTATGTCCGTATCCAGGCTCTTAGCTATCTTTGTACCAAATTTCATAACAATCGGCGCTGGTTTGATCGTTAAAAGATAACAAACAGACAGAGATATAGTTTCTTTCTCTTTTCTAATATTAGTTTGAATTATTCATTTTACACGAAGTACCACCGCCATCTCGCCTTATGGTAAGCGAAAATGTGATCAACGATGAAGCATACTATCTATAAAGTTATCTATCCATTCCAGCCTTGAAAATTCTATAAGATGTCTAGTGTCACTCTATTGTTAAAAATTCCATAATTGTGGCTCTCAAGGAATGGAGAAAAGTGTCAATTCCTTTTACGTAATCTTTTTACAAAATCCTGCATGTTCCGGAAACATTGAAAATATATATAGTTATTGTTTGAAGGTTAAGTAAGGAATGTGAAAACGTTGCTATATATTTTAAGATATATCTCCCTCATCATGGAGTTTGCTCTAGAAATGCCCCTAGTCACACAGCTTGGTAGGGTTGACACTAAAACTCTGAATTCATCGACACAATATTCATAAATAGTCAAAAAAAGATACAGATATAATCATCATCATCATAAATTCAGTTCAGAAGTTTACTGATAAAGCCTTCCTACTGTGCTCATCCACCCGTTTGCAAGATTGGCCCAAAGATTAGAACAATATAATATTTTATTTATATGTATGTATTTTTAAATATTCATGTGCTCGCTAACTCCCCTGACGTTATGCAACCGTTGTGGTTTACGATTAATCGCGCTTGTCTGGAAGAAACCCTTTTGCGTGTATTTTATCACTATTTCTGCATACAATATTTTCTGCTCACTGCCATTCAACTTGCTAATCTGTTGAACTAAGTTAGTAATTTCGGCTACGGGTCCCTTCGTTTCTGTTGCGATCTTGCAGAAAAAATCTCACAGCCCTTTTCATAACTCGTTGCGTGATTTTGAGCTTATTTATATAGCCCAAAGTGAATTTTAGTGCCAGATTCATAACTTTCATTTTTTTTTTTTATGGAAGCCAAACTAGAACCTGCTAGTACGTCGCTAAATGCACCCTGTCCCTATAAACGAAATTGTATTAACCGAATTCTGTTATACATAGATGTCAAAAAAGCTTCCTTGTAGCAGCCCTAGCATGTCATGCGCATGCGTCAATATTGACACAAGCAGTAAGCTGCACCGAAGCGTCGCGGCAAACCCCGGCGTAGTCAATATTTGCCTATTTGCGCGCGCGCAACCAACCAATGATGCACTTCTATCATTAGTATTTGGACTTGAACGATGCCCGTATTCAGCTTGAGTGGCCGTGGGTTTCTGTTAAATGAAGTGTATCTTGGGAACTGGGATTTAAAATATAGCTTTTTTTATCGATATCGATATATATGTAATCGATATCGACATCGGTAAGTATAGTATTGTGAATGGATAGTTTAAACTTTTAAAGCACGAAAAAGTCTTGTGAGTATAATTTGAAAATTCGAATAAGAAAATATAAATCCCGGGAAAACATCGATAGATGTAACTTGGGTGCCTTTAATCTTGAGTAGATATCAGTCAGGTGGGATGGCGGTCAAGCGCAGACTTTAGGATCGCAAGCCAAAAGAAAGATACTTTAGCAAAATACTTGTGAAAATTATATAAATCGTACCATAAACCGAAATATGTAGATGCGTTTTCATTCATTAATACTGTAAAATGTGAAATATAAAATATTTTTATCTTAAAAGTTTAAAGAAATATAAAAGTTGGATAGGAATGATCTCCTTTTTTTCATGCAAAACAACTGAAAAGTGGGATATAATCTACTTTTTTCTATCCAAAACTACTGTCCTGCAAAGTCAATACAAACTACGTTTCTCGCATGAGATATACGAGTGCACTATACAAGTTCATACAAACATACATACATATAATATATATACGCTACATGTTCTCTCATTGCGAGTGATAAAGACACTCCATGGGTCCGGGCCGGTCTTCGACTCAATAGTGTTGCAGTTGAAACGTTATCGACATAATTAAATAAATCTGATTTTGCCGATAAATAGAACCGAGTATGGATTTCTCGAATAGGCAACGATGTGTTTGTTGTGTATCTCTGTGTGCTACTGTAGCCAATATTAAGTGAAGTGATTTATGTATCTATAAGAGATAACCAGATCAAAAAGAGAGCTCGCTTATAAATCTACTCCGTGTTACGAGTCACTCGTGTATGTTTCGAGTCAAAATATCCGACTATAAGTAGTTTCAATCGCATTAAATATGAGGCGCGTCGACTGGGAGAGATGTCTGCGCCGTTGAGTTTAAGCACATTAGTTTCCATAATAATACTATAATTCTATATGATTGCCAATTGTTAATTATAAGAGAGAGAGAGAGATATATATATTTTTAAGATAAAAGAGAAAGAAAGAAAATTGTTAAATTCAGGCATCGAACAATGTCTCAATCAATTCTTTTAAAGAGACTTTTGATTATTACTTAACTTGATTTTTTATATTAATTCAATAATTTATTTTTATTGCTGATTAATAAATGTCAGAAAATGCAGTTTTTTTACTCCATCAAGTGCCATTTGAGCCATTTGCGATCCGATTTATCGAATAATTGCCGATTTGATGATTCGATTTATGATCGATGCCATTATGATTATTTACAAGAAAAAGTTTTATTTTGCCTTACTATTATTATCCAATCGACATGAAATTGATACATCCATTCAATTAAAACAATCCACAATCCCGCACTAGAGCGGGCATCGACATTATCGAGCATCGACAATAATGGTCAGGGCGTGTCGTACAAAACGAACAGCGGGCTCTAGAGCTGAACAGGTACGAGTATATTGTTTCACGTGACGAATATTTTACTCGATTTCACTTTATCGATTATTAATATCGAGTTCAGTGACGTACATTTATATCACGCTTATTATTAGCTTCACATGTGTGCATGTTTGTTTGTAACCGACTCCTTTGGACTTGATTTTAACCCACTTCAAACGGTCAGATTTCATTCAAACTACAAGGTACAATAATTTGACGCGTGTTTTTTTAGTTTTTTAAACTGTAATTATTAGGATTTAGTGAATTAAGTATGTTAATTCTTATACAGCTTTGTGACGTTTTAATAGACTGTGGTGAGTACGAGGTCTCAAATACCTGGCTTACTAAAGAAAAAAAAGTCGGACATTTAATACATACTTTAAAAAGTAATTTAATATTAAACTAATTTCACGCGTAGAGTATTAGTGTAACTATATTCTGGATTTAAATTTATGAATCACTAATTTCTTTACAATGACATTTAAGACATTAGTGTTGTATCTAGAGCTGGCAATATATCGATAAACATTCATTTCATCGAGTGTATACGATAAAACCGAAGATTTATAATTCAAAATATATCAATACTCTTTTTAAAACGAGAAAGACAAGGATGCCAGCAAATAAGTGTATTTTATATGTGTATGTAGGTAATAGTCTCACGCACGAGCTGTGAGAGCAAATTGATAGGTGTGTGCAAACGTACGGCGGGAGGTAATTGGAAACTTCTTGTGTTGGTTGGATGCTGAGGTGGTCTCGGGAATGGCTTCAACAATTAGGATTTTTATTTAAGAATCCGTAGTTCGAAATCGTCCGTCTCGCTCGCGTTTAACAATATTTTTAAGATGAATGACTGAATTTACTTGTAAAAAGCACACTATTAATTAGACATCACAAATTTTCGACAAAAAAATCATTTTCTTCTTCTTTTCGTGTCAACGGTTCGTTTTTTCTTTTTTTTTTTTTGATCAGAGTTAATTTTCATACATGTAAATTTATTTTACAAATTAACGTTAATATAAATAACCTTAAGGATTATTCTTTATTATACTATTATTCTATAGTTTCCTTCTATATTTAGCCAGTTATTCAGCCTGCCATGCAGTAGTATGCTAGTATTACTGTGTGGAATGAAAAACAATATTTCTAGTAATTTTACGAGCATGACAAAATTCTGGGAATGACGAGATTTGATGAGATGGGTTACGAGCGCAGTGCATTGTTACACAGGGCTTTGAAATGATCAAAGATCGGTGCCTTTGTTCAAAGAATTTAACCGACTCCCAAAAAGGTTATCAATTCGGTCTGTATGGGTTTTTTTTCAACACGTCAAGTAAACGGCGTAATGTCGCAATGTTAGAGAATTATTGCGATGTCTTTATGCTAATTGAGCCGTTAGCCGTTACTATACGGCAGCGTTTCCTGCGAGTGTTTCCAAATTCAAAATGTAGGTTTCAATATCTTTATTGATAATCTTTTACGTGTATACGACATTAAAAAGCTGTAAAAAATATAATTTATGACGGATTTCTTGGAATATATACATGTAGAGCAAATCGTGTATGTAATATTATTCACTTATTCCTTATAAAAACATGTATATATACTTATTTAATTCTCATTTTTCGAACATAAACATTTCTAACTTAAAAATAATTTTAACATTTTAATAATTAATTATAGGTACCTATTTAACAAAACAAAAACAAAAAAACAGACCGACAAGTTTTTTTAATTCAAAGCTTTAAAATTATAGTATTGCGCCACCGCAATCCATATCTTCAACATCCGTAACCAACGATTTCGATCCATATTTTTGATGCGTACTGCAAAAGAATGGAACAACCTGCCACCTTCCTTGTTTATTGAGTACTATAAACCTTGGGATTTTCATGGCTGGAGTGAATAGATATCTTTCAGATCGACATACTCCATCCTCAGCCACACTACGCTTACTACCAGACGAGTTAGTGGTCTAACGTCGATCCACACACATACAAAATAAAAAAATAAAAAAAATATTATTTTTACACTGTAAAAAAAATATGTTTTTAACCGACTGTTCACGCAAGAAAGTTATATGTTTCGGATAAGTTATGTAAGTAATGTATGTATTTACTATCTCCATCTTCAACTCCTGAGTAACATAAGTTTAATTTCGAATTCCATTATTTTCTTTTTCTTTTAATAATATTATTTACAGTCAACGTGGGCAACTTTGACTCTGCGTCAAACATTGTACGTGGCCTTTTGAGAAAGTTCTCGATTATTTTCTCAAGAGATTAGTCAAATTAGGTACTTGTTTAATTAATTTACAGTAGTTTTGACTACTAATCTCTTGAAAAAATAATCAAGAAACTTCTCAAAAGGCCACGTACAATGTTTGACGCAGAGTCAAAGTTACCCACGTTGACAGTATTGAAATACTAATTTAAACTATCTATTATTTCTAGAAGTTACTTGCGCATGTGTCATATACGACGAAAAGTTAGTGTCGTGACATAGTATTATTTCAAATCGTTTAAATAAACTTTATTGAAAGTAAAGCACTTGTTCTACGACTTACATCGCACTGTTCCAAATCGTACAAATTGTAATATTAGTGATGTGCGTCAGTAATTTACGCAGGATTGAGTTATTAGTCCTACTCGAGATACCGGGAACAGGCTCGGTAGGGCTGCCCGGTTTGAACACATGTTTATTTACCAGTTTTACCACCCAGAAATTTATTTTAATGGTTGTAAATATGGACAAAAATGTAACATAGGGTATAAGAACCAATAAAATACATCTTCTGGTATGCTGTGGCCTATGAGTTAAATTAAATAATAGTTTACAAAGGAACTACTTTTTACATTGAATTTTGAACTTTCAATACTTTGTTTTAGCCAAAGGATTTACAGATTTTAGTGTGTTTTGTCTTTCAATGCATACAAAAAAAAGAGTAATTAAAATTTTGTATAACATTTTGTACAAAACTCGATAATTCATTCATACACTACGATATTTTACATTCTTTAAAAAAACTTTTGTTACGTTACTGGACTCAACTTTGAATAAAATATAACTTTTTTTTTTCTAATATTAAAATATAAGTTAGAATTGATTGTAATAATATTACGAACTATGAATTTTTGAATAAATTAATTTACCGTGTATCTTGGTACCGGTCCAATAATTTTATTATAGGGACAGAATAATTAATAGTACAATAATAGAAGACTCACTCTGCAAACACATTCTTTAAATAACAATTATTACATACAAAACAATGCGTGCGCAGAGCGTGGAATCATTCAAGGCTCAGGTCAGGACCCATTATCTATCCAAGATTTAGGAAATATGTGTGCATTCATTATAATTACTACTTTTATTTATTGTATATTGTATTTGTGTAAGTTTATTTATAAACTCTATAGTTATGTATGTATGTATGTATCTGTGTATGTATTATTTCTAAGTAGTTTATTTTAAAAATTGTTTTCTTTTTTATTAACTTAATTAGTCTACGAGTATTATTTACTCCTGAATTAGCACCACCGCCCACCTTTACATATATTTTTCCATCACATCCCAAGGTTGTCTGGAAGAGATCGCTTTTAGCGATAAGACCGCCTTTTGTGGCATTTTCTTATGTGTTTATTGTCTTATTACTTTATGTGGCGTCAATAAAGTGTTATTGATTGATTGATTTATTGAGCAATAAAACGCAAGTCAATCAGTGCCAATCCCTTAATAACATAAGACGTTTACAGGCTGCAGACATTTGCAGATATATTTGTGGCATCATACCTAAACTGCAAAGTACGTCTGTCTGGATGATCTGGACTGTTAAAACTACACTCTGATATCCCAGATGACTACATAGTTCTCTCGTTCGTTTGTTCTTCGTTCACTCACAAAATTGATAGTAATCTATTATTTTTTTCATATGGCAACCCTGACAACCTTGCGCCGCGCCGGACGCAAGTTTTGACGTCTAATGTGATTTTGATAATGTGAAGTGTAAGGGAACATTAGCCGAGATTGGGTTCCCTCTATTAAGACGTTCGTTATGGAGATCAAACTTACCTCTAGTTATTTTAAAAACCATAAAATAGATATTCGTCGGGATCGGAACATAAACTCGAATGTTGATTGGAGTTTTTTTGATTTCAACATCTCATGAACACTTTTTAGGGTTCCGTACCCAAAGGGTAAAAACGGGACCCTATTACTAAGACTTCGCTGTCTGTCTGTCTGTCTGTCTGTCTGTCTGTCTCCAGGCTGTATCTCATAAACCGTGATAGCTAGAAAGCTGAAATTGTCACAAATGATGTATTTCCGTTGCCACTATAACAACAAATACTAAAAATAAAAAAATAAAAAATATTGGTTGATGATGATAAAAATAAATACCTAATCTCATACATAAAAACTCACAAAATTAAAATAATCCGTGCATCTAAACGCGGTGTGGTGGTGGCGCGAACGCGAGGCGGTTGCTAAGCAACGGCCGCGCGGGTAGCGGGGGAGGTAACATCACGGAGCGAGCCATAGCTCGCGTATTCGCGCGAGCGTTGCCGCCCGGATGTGTATCGAAAACCTACCTATAAGTTTGCAATTTACTACTTGGAATTTCGTTGATTTCTCGTTATTTTATAAACAGAACTAAACTTTGTAGTATTATAGATGATAGTACGGAACCCTTCGTGCGCGAGTCCGACTCGCACTTGGCCGATTATTTAAATACTTATGTATTTTATGTACGACGCAGTCACGAATCGATAAATGCTTAGTCTCGCTCATTTAAAGTAAAAGCCGTGTTTTAGCATTAAGGAATAATAATTTGATTGTTTATTTTAATAAATTAAAAAGTTAATTATCTAGTTGATGGTCAATCGTAGATGTATCATAAAAAAATGACAAATTTTTATTGTTTAAAGCTCACAAAAAATATATAACAAACCATTTGATATTGACTAACGATGACAACGATGGTAGCAGGTTTGAATCCTGCTAGATATCAAAATTTCTGGCTATTGATTCAAACGCATTTGACGGGCTTTTTTTTTAATAAAACAGCGCATTCATTATTTCTGGTAGGTGTTGACGCTCTCTCTCTCTCTCTCTTTCTGTGAGCCGGACTGTAGCACAAAACTATGTATGCATAAAATATGATATAATTTGATCGAAATCACATAAACTAACTTTTTAAACGATCCTCTTAAAATATTTAAAGTATGGAACTTCACTTTGACGTAAACAACCAAATTCTATTGAATTTTCAAGCCTTTCAAATTATGCTACGCTTCATATCTTGCTAACAAACTATTCTTGGTTTCTAATACAAGATATGGACTTCTGGAATAATAAAACGATACAAATCTAATTTACAACCTTTTCAACGACATTTCAGAAACATAACATGCCGATAATCTTCCTCGGAGTGAAAGTTTTATCATACAAACTACATCCATTTTCTATGTATGTATATCTAGCATCGTGGTAGGGGTCTCATAAACTTCTTTGACGTTTGATAATCAAATTAAGCGTCATGCGGTCGAGGTACATTTTTTTTTCTTATACAAATTACCTTATTATTCCTTCGGGGTCTGTGGCTGGGCGTAATCAGGCCGTAGAGAAGGGCCAAGAAATTCGAACAAGAGTTATGGGGATGGGATTACTGAACTAAATTCCCGTCTTATTTAGTACTTTACACGCATGACTTGAAATGCATTATCTAGTCTTGGAAGTGTCTTGAAATTGCTTTTAGAAAAATACTAGAACTTTAAGAGATTTTGTATTGCTAAATACGTATTTTATATGTAACTGTGTAAGACTGGTTCAAAATTCACAGAATACTAAAACGTTTACGAAATGCATTTTAAGATATTTTGATATCTGTCTGCGTGTATTAGTGAGCCTATGGAGGCTAAGCCTACGAGTTGTTAAATTGTAAAACAACGTCTTCTCAACTCTTCCAGTTATAATCTGGCAAGGTGATCCAAGCCAAATTTTGTAGATAATCCTCAAACTCTCAACGACAAACTTCACAAGTGTACCCCACAGTTCACCCTAATTACGCCCCTGAACCCGTGGGTGTAAGTTTGTCGCTCTCAGTTTTTTGGTCGTTTTGAATTGATGAAGGTATTTTTTGTCTCACATTGTAGGGTAATCAGTGAATGTCTTTATCGCGGCTAATGATCTCAGATTAACATGTTGGGCCCTTGTGATGATGATGATGAGCCCAGAATGAGACTGTTTAGAGGCTGACTCTTTTGTCTGTGGTTTGGAGGCGTTGATGACACTTTTTGTCGCTTTCGTTTGGTTGTATGTGTTCTGAACTAAAAGTAATCCTGGAACCAGCGATCTATATGTACTAACGTACTAGATGTCATGTTTTGAACACTGACTTTGTTCATCGCAACTGAAGAGCAGTGTCTACACCTTGTTAAATTGTCTGCTAGACAGTGACGTGAGCGGCGATGAGCTTTTACGAGCTTTGACAACCGTTTTGTTGTTGGAAATTTCTGTTCTAGATTACATTGGATTCTTTGCCTGGAACATTTTTCATTTAGAATCTTATGTATTTAACGAAGCATTTTATTTCTTACCAGCTCCCTAAGAAGGAATGTATTTTTTTCTTTGTTTCTTTGTATGTATGTTTTAATATTAACTCCTTATTTTTATACTAATATTATTCCGCATAATTAACTGAACTAACTTTTTAATTATATAGAGACTACAAATATTAATCTTGAAAATGTTATTCAAAGAGAAAAATTTATAAATAATATAACCATAATTTGAATAGCTTTATAAAAAAAGCTAAGACCTGCGAGCTAGAGCACAGACTAAAATAAATAAATATATATATATATAAGATAGATCTACGATTGACCATCAACTCGCCTGATGTTAAGCGACGGTGTGGCCGAGGATGGAGCGTAATAAATTAGTAAATTAAATTAGTAACAAATTAGTTATTAAACATAATAATTTTGATTATACATTATTGTGTTATAATCTGAGGTTATACTTCCTTTTGCAATGTTAACTCATAAAAATAAATAAAAACACTGGTCGTTGCATTATCGGCGTATAAATATGAAAACTTTATCTATTTATCATATTATAATCAGTCGTATCACTGAACGTACGTAGAACTGATGGCCGATGGGGCCGAAAGGTTCTCGAGTGGAGACCACGTACCGGCAAGCGCAGCGTAGGAAGACCAGCCACGAGATGGACAGATGACCTCATACAAGTGGCGGGAAGACGCTGGATGCAAGCCACTTCCAATCGGTCTTTTTGGAAATCCATGGGGGAGGCCTATGTCCAGCAGTGGACTTCTTATGGCTGAGATGATGATGATGATGAATAAGTCGTATCTGGATACAATTACTGCGTTATGTTTTATAATGACGATCCGTTACATCCGAAAACACCTTTGAATATAAGGTGTAAGTGAACTGCATACTTTATGAGATCATTGTACTCAACATTATTAATATTTTTTTGGACGCCTAACGTAAAATCAAAAAAAAAAAAAAAAACCCGACAATAAAAACAGCTGAACCGATTTTGATGAAACATAGCTAAGAATACCCTCGACAAAATCCTCTTTAAAAAAAAATAAAAAAAAATTGGTACATCCATTCAAGAGCTACGATGCTACAGACAGACACACAGATACCAACTTATACCGCCCCTCATTTTGGGTCGGGGGTTAAAAACTAATCGTTCCACACAAAAAGGTAGTATAAAACTTTAAGAAAAAGTTCAAGTTCAGGCTCAAACTTGTTTTGAGTCAACTTTTTCAGCAGATTTAACCTCAGAAGTGTTATTTAAGTGCGATATTCCTTTGAAATAGGCCGCCAAATACGGTTGAAACTATAATCGGTGATTTTGACTCGAAATATTCGTGAGTTACTCAGTTTTCAGTTAGGTCGTCTGTCCATCTTGTGACCTAATAATGTGTGCATGGGAAATTAAATTCATAATAAATTCAATGAACTTTGCAATCTCCGTCGTTTAACGTTATACCCTGTGTAAATAAACAAAAGTGCTACGTCACTTATTACTCACTAATGACGTATTTCTATTAATTTATATTTACTTACATCAAAAACGTCAATTAAAGTATCATTAAAATTCCACCCAGAGATCTCACTCGGGACTACAAGCCAAAGCCTGCATTTGACAAGAGCCGGTTGAATAAAAAAAAAAACATTCGAATTCTAAAGTCGAGACCGCGAAACGATTCCTAACTAACTTGACTTTTTGGTTGTTTTTCTACTCTGGCAAGACTGCATGTCGGCGCACGAGAGTTCCTTCGGGCGATTTGGGTGGAGGTTTATTTTTTTCAGCTCGCCAGAGCACCAGAGCTTGTTCTTGCGGGTAATGGCTTCATTATATGCAGCTCGGAATCTCGGCGGAGCTTGAGGGCTGTAAAAACTGGCTGTGTGGAGCCTAGTAAGCCTTGATTGCTTGCAGCTATTTTGCAATTCACTGCTAGAAATCTGAGGTAACTTTTTTTTTGGAATTGTAGAATCTAGCGTATTTCTTCGTCTTTTAATTTAAATAGGTATAGAGTTACTTATAGTGATTTCTAATTAAAACTTGAGGATGATTGGCAAAAGTGAAATTTTTTTTGCGTTTGGCAAAAAAAAAAAAACTAATTGCGACAGAATGACTGTATGATAAATATACAGATAATTCTGGCTTACCTGTAACGTATGTTATTCAAGGTTAATAAATATTCTTATTCTTAATATATGACAAATCAAATCATGGAATTTTCAAGGCTAAAGTGAATAGATATCTTCTAGATCGACGAGCTCCATCTTCGGCCACACCGTTGCTACATCAGACGAGTTGGTGGTCAATTATAGATCTATCTTGCATAAAAAAAAATCACGAAGTCATAGTCATAGTCTAAATCCACCTTAAAATCACGTACTCTGAATATCTCTCTTATACGTATAATATAGAATGTGTGTCTGGACAATCTGGTACCACTATACAGTAACTACTGTATAGTCTGTTACTGTATAGTATACCTCTGTTATAGCACTTTCCTCCTGAACCGCACACGTTCACGTGTTTTCAAACCTGAATAATAATAATGTTGAATCGAAAATGTTACAGTAATCGCTTCTGAGTTATTAGTGTTATTATGCAATTATGTGCTCAGTTTCGGAGTTTTTTACATGATGTTTCCGTTGCAATTTGGTGGTTGCTGATCATTTTGAATTCCGGTGGCTTTTCAACGTTTGGAGTCTTACAATGTAGCATTTGTATATAAAAGTGATAAGTAAAATTTAAAAAAAAATCATTTATTTTGAACAAACGGGTTACTTACGCCTATTTTTGAGCCGACGTCAAGAAGAAGCGCAGACATCACTCCCGATGGAATTAATTTGTGTTATAAAAGTGACAACTAAAATAAAAAAATAATTAAATCAAAGTCTGGGGTAGCTCGGTTTGACCGGTGTTAGTACAAAACAGGATTCAACTTATAGTTCTCTTTCTCAAAAAAAAAATTGATAGTAACGAGATATTAGATTATAAAATAACCTATGACACTCGAAAGGATTCTACAGGCTAGTTTATTGACACCTTTCATATCAAATCAGTCAAGCCGTTTAGTCTACGTATCGTTATGTTTAAGGATAAAAAACAGTATTTTCTTATTAAATTGCCCTAATTTAGTCATATACCGATAAATCTTACGCCTTCGAATTTTCTCTTAAAATATTAGTCAAAAAAATCTACTAATGTTTTTTACGATAACCTTTTCAAGATGAATGCTTAAATTCATTCAGTAAATGTTCATTAAAAGTTACCAAAGCCATATCTGAAAAATCTGTATCGTAAGTAGTTTTACCATCCGCCCTGGTGCCGGTGCAGAATACGGTATCAGTATCCCCTGCCTGATAAGAGGCGACTAAAAGGGGACTTCTGTGCCCAAGGTTGGTCAGGAGTGGGACCCTGAACTACTACCCAAACGGGCCCGAGGCGAACGCGCAAGTGGTTCGAGTGGACGAAGGCCTAGCAGGCTGAGAAGGCACTGCTTTACGTGCTGAGGGCTTCGTTAGAGTTCGTTAGACGAGAAGCAGGAGTCCTTCTTCTACCACTCAGGCTGGCCACCGGGTGGGTTTTAGTGATTACAATCCCACATAACCCGGTTGCATCACCAACTTACGTATCTTTAGAAGATTTCCCTCTCGTCAAAAAGAGGTAGTTTTACCATTACATTCCATTTCGCAACCAGTATGGCAAAATTCAGTTAAGTATTGCCACTACTTGATTCCCACAAAATAATTCAATACGCGACGTCTCCACAATAATAAACCTGTTTCGTAATTAATCGATATCGGAGTCTCCTCACTGGCCGAGTGCCAATTTTCCGCTGTGGGTCTCGCATCAGGTCCTTCATAATGACAGCTTCTCTCGTAAGTTCGCTGAAGAATTACTGTGAAACAAACTTATTTGTGGAACTGTATTGTGGCGCCACTGCTAATTTTTCTGTGGGATACTGGTAACATATAGTTCTTTTTTTTTGTTTCTTATAGTTGAACACTTTTACAGATTTTTGTTTGTAGGACAGTACAAATTCCTTTTCAGTATTAAGCGATGCGTTTTGTTCAAGCCTTGTAATTAACAAAGCCGTTTGCGTTTCGATAATAATCGAGTGTTTTCGTGAAATCGATAATTACGTAATATTTACGATGACTTTATTAGGGATGAGCGTAATGCATGCATAATGATATAGTGATGGTAATTTCTCTTGTATTTTTTTTCGGTGAAACGGGGTGCTCGATGAATAATTTTTTGTCAGATCACTTTTTCTTTTTACCTGACTGCCGAAGGAGGGCTTTGTTTTTTGACCATGTTTATCTAGTATATGTACATATATCCAAATCTTTGGCACGATCTTTGATTTCAACATTATGAGGTGTCATATATTTTACGACGACGACGATGTAGTCACATAGGGTGTTTTATATTCGCACACCCTATGGTAAGTACTTGAAAAAAAAAAAATTACAGAAAATGACATGCAATAATTATTGAGTGTGGATACATACTGCAGTCGGGAATTTTGTTTCCATTTAATAACATTTCTTATTAATACCTAATTATAGTTTACTGAAGTATCCGACTTCAAAATGCGCAATTTAGTTTTAACAAGTACTTACTTAAAACATCTTTTTAATTTAAACGGTTTTATTAAAAAGAAAGGTAATGATGTAGGTAATGTATTTACTGTATTTTACTAGAAAAAGGCCTTTCATTTGATACCCTTATTGTGGGGGTTGTGTTAAAATATGAAATCCGCCATTTTGTGGCAGCGGCCATCTTGGATTTACAGAACAATACAGAATATACTAAATTGTATTGTCATCAGAAATAAAGGTGTATACCAAATTTCAGATCGATCCGTCAACTGCAAGGGGGTAAAATTTCATTGACTAAATTTGACCCAAACAAATAAACAAACAGGTCAAGCTAAAGAAAACCGTTTAAAAACCAAACTATTGAATCGATTTTGATGAAATTATGGAATCAAAAAAAGAATCATTAAAATTAATTCACAAATGACGAAGTGATAGCTGAATAAATATAAGTACAGTCGATTTGAGAATCTTCTCATTTTTGGAAGTCGGATAAAAATACAGCCGAATTTTTAACCTCCATCTTTTTGAAGTCAGTAAAAAAAGCTCTAAATTTAAGTGGGTCTTCAGCCTGATGGTAAGCTCGAAATCTTTTTAAACTTAATACTTTAAAGCCCACTACCCTACCTATGCTTATTATCTAGAATCTTTAAACTGAAGTGTCATCCCGAGAGTTCTGTTTTATTTTCATTTTATTGCTTAAAAAAAGCGATTCTAAGACGATTCAACGAAATAAAGAAGTTCATGTAATAGCTGAACGACGAAATATAATCCGCACAGCATAATGAAAAATCGCAACACATTACCTCCTTTTATAAGCCGATCTCTGTAACAGATAACAAATAAGCCCAACAATAAAGTACTCGCCCTGAACAAAAACAACATTAATCTGAACACGGTATTTTGTTCTTTTTTATATGCAATGGGCTCGCGTTTATCTCTATTCAGCCATTGAAGAGGTGCAATAAATATGGTAGGCACACGTCCGCAATTGAAACGTATACTACTTAATAATCGCTCGTGTGTGTACACATGTCGTATAAAAGCAGTATAGCGGTGCAAAAACAAGTTTTGCGAAGTAACGCAGCCCTAAACTCAAGTAGCAAATTGGTTAAAATGAAAGAGCGTTTTAAATATATTCATAAACGACTCAAATAACTTTTGAAAAGAACGTTTTTTTTATGTGTAGCATCTAATATAACAGATTAAACCGGCTAGATGTTATCGGAGTAAAAACGCGAGAGGCAGATTTGTGAAAACAGATAATGATAGAGATGTATGCTTTAATAAACAATCTTCCATGAAAAAATTCTATACAAAATTCTGATGTTTCAAATTGAAGGAATCTTTAAAAAGAAGTATAGTCTGAGTCTGTTATTTGCTTTTAAAATACGTGCGTATTTGAAGTCAAAAACGTCCTCGGTCAGTTGAAAATACTCTTTATAACACATATCCGTCAATATATTTAGATAAAAACGACTACCTTTTTTTCTTGAAATATTGAAATGACCCTTACGTATAAAGCTCATAAGTTATCATCGTCAATTAAGCTTTGTTACACTGCTGAATAAAATTGAGTTACTGTTATAGGAGTGGTATACAGGTTGTATATTGAAGCGATACAAAGGCGATAGCTGTACGTGTGGCCAGAGCTCTACTCTTATCGATAATCTTACCTTTATATTGCTCAAAAGCTCGAGGCGAGAGTCTTTAATTGGGGTTTCGTTATTCCACCCTAAAAATTTGCTAAGTATGTAGAATTTGTTGTAATGATCTTGGTAAAGTATCACTAAAATATGTATGTTATGTCTAGGTGTCTTCAAATCGCGAGTGAATAGTTTTCTTCTAGGCAAGCGCGCTCCATCGTAGACCGTAACTGTCGCTTAACACCAGGTGAGATGACGGTTAAGCGCAAGCCTATTTTCGAATTAAAAAAAATGTAGGATGAGATCTAATAATTAAATCGATAACATTAGGTAATAAGCAATTCAAACATTCATAACATCAGTAACATGTTATTCCAACTGAGCCACGGACAAAAATGGACGAAAGTGTGTTGGGTGCCAAAGTTCTAGAACAATCCTTTTTTTAAACTATCGACTGTTGATGATCTGTTACACATGCTCACTAGTTACGGGCTTTGTGAATAATATAAAAATATGTAAAAAATTATCAATATCTTACCTGCAACAACGCAATAAATTTTTATTAAAAAAAACTTTAAAATCATAGATTTTGGTCCGTATGGTTAAAAGGAAAATATATACTACAATACTATAACACAAAAAAGTTTTAGTCATAAATCAATAGTTAGTATACATCCCTTTTTATAAACGAACTAAAAAGCGTAAGATCATAAAGAAGTTTTATATTTTGACTATCGATATTTTTAATATCATTCCCATCTCTATTATTATTGACAGGTGCGGTTTGGAAATCGAATAGGTTGATTAAGCATTGATTGTTAGTCTTTCTTTTAATCATGTCACTATTATATGATGAATTGGATATAATTGATGGTTTTAATATTATAGTTATACGTGATGGTAGAACTTGATTTCTATTTTCTATTATGGAATGTCTATCCATATTTTTAGCGGTTGGGTGAATGAGCTCAGATCTAGCTTTGTGATTTTAATCTTGATGTTTTTTGAGTATTCGTTAGCGCCATAACCTTATTACAAATATGTTTCGCCATAACTTTATTATTAGAACAAATATTTCCGATATAAATATGTCGGAAATATTTATTTACTATATTATTGTAATACTGGAGAGAGAAGGAGAGGGAGAAGCCGAGCTGACCGATGACGATGTCGAAGATCGAGCCAAGTGGATAAGCAAAAGCAGGAAGGCTGACCCCACCACCATGTGGGACGAATAGCAAGGACAAGAGAGAGAGAGATTATTGTAATACTGGAGAACAGTATTTACTCCTCCAATATTGATTTATTTATTTATTGTAATACTAGCTGTGCACTGAGATTTTATATGCTAACAAGAAAGTAGCTTCCAATAAATTAAATTTATGAACTCTCTTCTGAATATTCGATTACAGTCGATTCTATTAAACTGTTTTGGCCTCTTCCATGGGATTCCAAAAATACCAGTTACGCGCGGTAAGTTTACGTCCAGCGTCAACCTGCGTGAAGGCGTTTGTCTAATACCTATTAGGCTAAGGCCGCACTACGGTTAAACCGCAGCGGTTTTTAACCGCGTGAGTTTATGAAACAGGAAAACGAATACAAGCGGCCGCACTTGCGGTTTTTCCCCGCGATTGATTCAGTACCGTCTCGAGCGGTTTCGCGGTTTATAGCGGTTACCGCTTGCGGGAAAAAACCGTAGTGCGGCCTAGACTTTAGCTGGCCAATCACTGCGTTTTCTAATGCGTGCTCGCCATTAGAGTATTTTTCAGCACAATCAAGCCATCAATTTTGCATGATGTGCTCTGTCAATTTAGTTTTATAATCTTCTGTGCTATGCCGATGATGTTCTTTCGTCTACGGATCTCTTCATTTCTGATTCGATCTAGGAATTTGATTCAGAGAATAGCCCTCTTTACAGTTCGTTTGTTTATTTATTGTATTTATCCTTTTATTTATTGTATCTGTGTACGTTTTTTGTTTGAAATATATCTACGTTTGACCACCAACTCGTATGATGTTAAGCGATTATGAGGCCGATGGTGGAGCAAATACGAGTATATCTATAAAAAATCTACTCACTCTACAGAACTAATCTACAGAACTCGTGGCCATATTTACTTTGACTCTAAATTTGAAAAAAAAAATGCAATGTCATGGTATTTTAATTTTTATACGAAATTTTAAAATAATACGCTCCTCGAGCAAATCTTGATGAGTAATATTGTGAGAGCTTAAGTAATAACACCTTTATGGCTATTGTCACTTAAAGCAAGATTTAAAAGTGTATTTTGTTATTGACCAATAAATTCCCGTATTAAGACATTAATACCAATGCTTTATTATAGCTGCAATTAATCGAAAAAACCGTAAAACACCATCTCTCGTTAATTGCAATCGGTAAAATAACATAAGAAAAAAACTGTTAGGGTTCATATGTTGAAATATCTAACATGTTTTTACAAATAAAAATAGTAATATTTTTCAGATTTATCATTAGATGAAAACTTTACTACCCATGGAGATTATTTAGTTTTGATGACTCTGTTTATGTGATTGCAATCATGACTGGACTTATATGACTATTACTATTTTCAAGATTTTTACCGTGATATTACAAATCAGTGTTAAAATCCCGTAAATGGTAATGTAATTTTCATAGGCTTCTCTTTTTTTAATTAAGAAAAAAAGAAACGCAAACCTATTGATCATTATCGATCACTTAAACATCGAAATTGGATAATATATAGAGGCAAAACTAGTTTTTCTTAAAATCAATAAAAACCAAAACCAATCTTTCAGTTTTTAAATAAAAACTACGGGTCACTCACGTCTGTTTTGAGCCGAAATATCCGACTATAGTTTTTATTTAAAAATGTGTGAAAACCACGTTAATTTCCATAGTAAAATATTTCAGTTATTCTCTTATTTCACATTTCTCGACAAAAGATTTTAAACACAACTCGGGTGAGTTATTTTTCTAAAATAGGATCTCTCCTATACCTATACCTATATCTATACCTATATTATAAAATATTTATACTTATATCTACATTAACTATATTTTCCGTATCTTTAGTTTTTTCAAATGTTGATTTAATCATTTTTTTCTGAGTCACGAAGGCTTTTACTTCACTGATTAGTATTTCTATAACACTGAAAGTCGTATAAAAGCAACTGTAATCACAAAATCGCAGATTCGGGACGCACCATCATTCCGTATTCAGTGTTGTATCTATTTCGCAGCGGTGTGTCAACCAACGCAGAACCGATTCACTCGATCACACTACCGATAATCGAATAGTGTCACGTTTGGTCTCGTTCGTATCGATACACGCGAATGAGCTACTTGACAACTAGTGTTGTGACAATTTGTTGCCATTTAGCTGTAGGTATAGAAGAAAGTTCACGCCTTAGTTAAGTAGTCAGTTTTTCAGAAAAGTGATATATATATGTATATATTTTTTCATTTAAAATATGCGGTCATTTGACCAAATTCTGCCCGATGGTAAATAGTGTGCGAATAAGCAGCAGGGCATCTGTACTGTATAATAGTGCAATATCACCGATGACTGATGTTTTACAATCCAAAACTGTGAAAAATTAAAATATATGTCCTGAAATTTAGGGTATTTTCTTTTTTTTTATTCAAAACACATTCATGCTCATACTCATAGAGGAATATTATATACAGATCATACTGTTTAGTCATTGACTAACTAACAAAAATACTTCTAAGATTACTTCGGCAGGTTGACACTACAAAAGAATCCTGCTATTTACCACCAAAAACTTAGGTGTAGTATTTGTACATAATCGAATCCTTGTACCTGAGATTCAGAACAAATAAATTATTACTTAGTTTGTCATTAATGTTGCAACTCTGGACACCCGCGTCACCTCACTAGGCTGCTAGATAATATCAACAGCACGCGTGAAGTAACCACATTGACGGCGCCGTCTCTAGTATTTCTCGCCTTATTTCCCCCTGTACTAGTTATACAGTACAGATCTATACCATATTATGTTTCGCATTTTACCAGTATTTTTTTTGCACTTTTTTATTATATAAGGTGAGTTTAACTCCTCGTAAGGCACTCTAGTATATTTGTCTGATAAAAAAGATTCTTTGTAGTCACAGGTTTCTTCTACAGAAGATTACAAAGAATCTTTTGTTGTTATTAAGACATATTCGCTAATTAATCAGTGATTATAATGTGTTTATTCCTCAGGCGAGATAATCTTGGAAATGCGATAACAAAAACAGTTGTTCCGTACATCTAGTTCATACGTCTTTAAACTTTTTGCTAGCAAACTTTAGCTTAAACAGCTGATTTTCTTCCAGCGCTTCAATTTCTCATTTTAAATTGGGTTTTATAATTTAAAAAAAAATGCCTTAATTGCGTACAATGACCTCTTAAAGTATTTTCGTCGATCACCTTGTATTTTTGTAGAGGAAACTGTTTTATGAATGGAGTAATGAATTATTTGGTTGTTAATTTTTGATTATCAAAATAATATCTTATGAACTCGTGGATTTTGACTGCAACGTCGCTTAACATCAGGTGAGTTGGCGGTCAACCGCAAACCTCTTACTACAAAAAAAGTAGCGTATTGGAGAGGTTTGTTCAAAGTTAATCCAAAGTGTCTCTTTCAGGTTGGGTTATTGCCCTAACCAATTTCTTTATTTGTTGACCATACATATATAAAACCTTTTTCCCAGGAATAAAGTCTTTTATTCCCGTATTTCAACACCTCTTGTAGCGTCGCTCGGGGCGTTGTATCCAGATCGCACGATAGCGAGTTCGCGGTAGATCTTAATCAGCAGATGTATTAGCACAGGACTAGGAGGGTCTACACTATAGTGTAAGTTATAAGAGATGTCTTAAAGAGTGTGCATCTCATCTGGATAATATAATCCCTCCCGCCTTTTTAACTTCCGACTTCGAAAAAGGAGGAGGTTATGAATTCGTACCGTATACTTTTTTTATGTATGCACACGAATTACTCCGTCATTCGTGAACCAATTTTTATATTTCTTAAACTGATGTATAGAGAAAGTTGGTCCCATAATTATATTAGAAACATTGCTTTATTACTTTTTGAATAATCTCTAAAAGTATAAATATTTTCCTGAGTGAGTGCGTCAGATTATAGAATCGCAGAGTTCCACTGACACGTTTTTCTTTGCAAAAGTGTCAAATGTTAAGGTTTTTCGTATAAACATCTGCACATTTTCTAATCTGCGACGACGAAGCATTTGACATTCAGTGACAAATGTCATTCTTGAAAAAAAACGAGCGGGTGAATAGAGGTCTTTTAAAAAGTTTACAATCGTGAGAGATTTATTGAGCTTGAAAAGTAAAACCTATTTACTCCTCATCTAATGTGTATAATGAGAAAATAGAGTTACTTCAACGCTTGAGCGCCTTGTTTAATTATTTTCCTTACATATATGTATTACAAGTAAACGAAATAACGTACTTTGAAGTCGGTTGTTTCAGTTTTTTAAACTTTAAAATTATCTATAATATATTTATTGTATGTATTGCTAAAATGTGGAGTATGCTTCTGTCAAAATGTGGAGTCTTACCGAACAGATTTGAGTGTTTTCAAACGAAAATGTACACTCAACATCATATCGAGCACTTGACACATTTATTCCGTACCGGATGCTTTTGTCTCCAATCATTTGATGTCCTTACACCATACCCTTAGCACAGGGTTCTTTATACACTTATAAAGCTCTCTGGTGGCATTTAATTAACCCTTACAAGATTTATCGCAGCCACTTGCGCGTGCGTCATACCTAGGGTTGTCACGCTCTTATTTATGACTAATTTTACAAGTAAAAATACCCAATTTTTCCGCGTCATAGTTTTATTTTAGTTTTCTTAATGAGTTCGTACCTACACTTGAATCTCTGTAATTTCGATATTCAGACAAAATATTATAATTACACCTTAAACTTTAAATTTTAGTTTAATTAACAAGAAAATGCTTACATTAAACATTGGGAGGCTTTCGCTAAAAGCCAACTCTTCCGGGTAATATTTTAAAGAGAAACACTACAATATTTAACCGCTGCGTCGTGTCTAAGAGAGCACATCGACAAATTAACCATATTTCACCAAGAAATACCATATGTAATACCTACTTTTGAGGATGACTATTTGTAAATTTTACGCTCAAAGGTTTACGATTACTTGCGTTGTAAAACTTGTCGTGTATATGCAATTGTATAATATATTGACCATAATAGGTAGTTTCACTTCTAGACAAGTATCCAATTCAATTAGGTATTTTCCCACTGCCTAAGCATAAACTTATACTTAAGTTATTATATTTTTGTAGATACTTAGTTTTTAATGTTTAGGTTTTATTATAAAAACCTTTGCTACTGTCTCTTATTAAATGGCTAGCATAAATAATGATAGCATAAAATGATCTTATAATGGCATCTCAGATGCTTTTAAAAAGCTTCATGCCAACCCTATTCAGTTTTGATATAGTACAAGCGTATGACCCGAATCAGCGGTTTCTTAAAATCGATTCTTTATTTAGGTTAATCGAAATATAGAGATTAAAAACATTTTAATTGTAATATTTCAATAGTGATGGGCATTTTAAATATCGATATTTTATTTGTTCACTAACGCATCGATATGTCAACTGTGAATGAATAATCGGTCGTTACTATATGACTATTATTATCCACTGAAGTTTTATCGTTTCTTTTTTTATCGTAATAGTAATTCATTAAAGATTAACGTCAATTGAATCAGACACGTTTAAGATTTGTATACATATTTTAATTTGAATCTCATGAAGCCTACAAATTCTATAAATTTTCTTCTATTCCATAATCTTGTTCAGGTAAAAAAAATCAGGTATTTTATAGTAATAAAATCATTACTAATTTAGACGTTTTTGAGTTTTTTTAAGTATATTCAGACGATATGAAATAAAACAAAATGGCACAAACATATATATTGTTTTTATTTGTTTTACAAACAAAAAGTAAAAGTGATTATAAATAATAACATAGATGTAATGTATTTATGATTGGACAAAAAGCTTGGATACAAATACATGTAATCATAACATAAATAATATACTTATAGAATAGTTATTGTTGGAAAAAAGTCTGTGAACTTTTAAAGACATATCACAAATCTTTCGTCTTTGTCATTCCCTTTTTCTTCTTTTTTAGACACATTCAAAACGTAAAAGCTCTTCGAAACCAACTCCCAAAAACTTTTGTAAAAAAATACTTAAATAGCCTTGAAAAATCTTATAATCAAAATAAAATAAAAATCAACTAATTGTATCCGTCAAAATTCACCCCTCATAAGGCGAAACGGCTTTATAAAGGTGGTTCCTCACTCACGTTAAGGCGGTACCACACGGTCGATAATTAAAGAGGCCACTGGATGATAAATAACCGACTGTCCGTGTTTTTACCGCAGATGTCATTATCTTGGTCGACTCTATCAGCCGTCACTGGATTGTTGGATATTTCGAGAGATGTTAAAACCACCGCTCGGAAAGGTTAATGTGATAAAGTTGTGCTATCTGACTTGTGAGTAGCTTATTCGAATTAATGTGTATTTGTAAAAGACAATTTTACCAATGATACTTTTATTGATCATTAGGTAATGAGCGTCTTGTTTATTTATTTTTCATGTGAGATATATCTACGATTAATTATCATCAACATTTTGTCATAGTATACTTTTGAAATGTTCGATATATGTTGAATTCAAGAAGCAGTTTTTTAATTATTTTTTATTTAAAATGTATAATGTCGCGGGTATTACAATTAAACTGATTTTTATATTATTTCTGGACTTACTATCACAATATGTACTTAATGTTATTTTATCATGGTGTCAATTAAAAGTATTTTTGTATTGTATTGTATTGTATCATAATTTTTTTAGTATTCTTTAAACTTAAATAAATAAACACTATACAAAAAATATAAAGATGGTTTTAACATCTCTTATTGTAATCGATGCCAGTGACAGCGTAGCGCATGAATAATCGAAAGGTCCGAGTTGATGAGTGCGTGTGAGAGCTTTTTTGTCGTGACCACGACTCGGGCACAACTCTAGATCCGTGCTTCGTTAGTGAGGGGAGCGTTGTGGAACATCAATAGTCGATATTTTTACTTTAAAATTATTGTCAGATATTAATGAATATAGTAGTACATCAAATAAGAGGTTAAAGCAAAGTATGGTATTTAAAATATATATTAACAGTTTCAAACGTCTATATCCTGTTTCATTTTTTTTTTGTCAATTCGTCAACACCGTAGTTTCTACTCGAGTAATCAATCATTTAATCAATAACCCTTCATGGATACCGCAAATAGTAATTACATAGTAACATAAGAAAATAACACAAAATACGCTCCTTTCGCTAAAAGCGACGTATGAAGCCTTGCGACGTGTTAAAAATAGCTAAAATAGTGAGTGATGGTGTTGATAATAATAATCGTAATCTAATTTATGGTATATTTAGTAATGTGCATAACCAGCAGTATTTTTTATGTAACTGGGTAACAAGACAAATAATAATTCACATATTACTAACCGTCACGCTTGCCTAAAACAGTACTCCCAGTGTTTGGCATTTTAATATTTCAAAATTCTATATGGCAATGCACTATACTTTACATTTCTGAAATATTACGTATAAATTATCGTAATGCGATTTTTTTTTCTGGAAAGATTGCCTGTCGATTGAATAATTAACGTCATCCCCAGACGGATTATGCAAAAAAGCCTACGAATACGTTATTACGAAATCAAATAAGCAGTTATTACGGTTTACATTTTATCGATATCGGTAAAGTTTAAGACCTCACTAAATAATATGCCCAAAAAGGAAGGTCAAGAAAATATATTCCAGTAACAAATAATTATAATTGGGCGTAAAAAATTACTTAATTTTGTGCCGCCGTTCCCTTGTTAATTTAAAAAAGTTGGTCTCGTTGGGAAATAAGTTGTAAGATTTATTTTTGAGCTTTAGAAAAGCGACTTAAGAGAGAGAGAGAGAGATTCCTCGCGACGTCTTCATCTGATCTTGATTTATCATTGTTTGAAGCATTGTTTGAAGCATTGTTTGAAGCATATTTATCAATACGTACATTAAGTTTGAAATGCGTTGATATTTGGACCTAGACTACTAAAAACTATAAAGCAATCAAAAATACCTCAATTAACTAGAAGATAAGTCTCAGGGAAAGCCCAGAAACTACAGGTTCGTCGCTTGTCGTCTTATTCTTGAATCGTTTTTGGAATCGTGACTAAACTTAATAATCTGACAGCTAACAATATTTTTAATGGTATGTTGTTTTGTTCACAGGTTTCTGATACGAAAATTCGATCATCAAATTATGTAGTAAGTAATACCTCAATAATTCTAATTCTAACTTGAATTGGGGGCGATAAGACCTGCACTGACGTCCCGTTTGGGGTGTATGTGCATTTCCAGCCAGCCTACTCAAACCATCCGAGCTCCTTGACGTCGCTGACAATATTTTTACTGTCTAACTTTTTTACATTTGATTTTTAACGATTTTGTTATGCTGTTGAGTGCACGTTTTTGTCGGAAAGTATGCGTAAAATTTACCGTGATCGTCACATGACACCAACTGTCAACGAAAAGGTCACTTCGCATTCTTTTTTTGTGCAATCAATAAAGAGATTTTGCCGGCAAGCGCAGCGTAGGAAGACCAGCCACGAGATGGGCAGATGACGTCATACAAGTGGCAGGAAGACGCTAGATGCAAGCCGCTTCCAATCGGTCTTTTTGGAAATCCATAGGGGAGGCCTATGTCCAGCAGTGGACTTTTTATGGCTGAGATGATGATGATGATGATGAATAAAGAGATTTTATCTCGCACAATAATTTCCTTTATTTTTAAAAATTATTTACGCAAGATTGTCTCATATTTTTTAATTTAAAACAAACAAAGCCCAAATAATAACAAGTAATCTTGCCAATTTTGAGACTTGTATCTAGTACTGTTCAAAAGATACAGTCGTTTAAGTGTAGGACAGACAGACAGACAGACACCGTAGCTTCATGAACAGGCTCCCGCACCTTTAGTATGAAAGCCTAAAAGCAAATATTTTTACGCACCTAGTTAATTTAGAACAAGAGCATTCTATCTCAATAAATATCGTTGATTTGTTTCCGATTATATAAGAAAATTGCATAGAGAAACGTTTTTTATTACTATTTTTTACGCGAACAAAGTCTCGACCAGCATCTAGCTTACTATAAATTAACACCATCGTAACCTTTAACTGTGAAATTATAAAAACGTGTTTCATAAAACACTTCTGTAACAAAACTAATAATTTTCATCCGTTTACAAGGCAGCTGTCACTTCGAAAGAGGATCATCATCATTAATTTAGTAAATAGTTTTCACCGTAGGATATTTTTTAATGGGTGGTAAAAATTCCGGACAGCGAACGGTTCGTTATTGCGTCGTTAGCCGTTACGCTAAATAGTGACACCTGCCGCTTGGCGCATTTTAAAAATAGAATTCAACTTTTGTCTATAGTAAATGATTATGTGTAGGTTGATTGCTATTATAGTATTTTTTTAAGGTTAAAATAGGTTCGCGCTTAATAGGTCTACTAATAGTAGTACTAATACTAATAGCCTCTTATAGTCACAGGGGTCCCTGGTCTCTGCAATACAGGGAATCCTAGTGCAGAGGCCAGTGTCCAGTTAAAACATTTATACACAATTTTTTCTATTTATTATTGTGTCTGTATCTGATAATTTCTATTTTACATTGATTTAAATATACTAAATATTATTACATTTTGAGCAAACGCTTATGAATACATTTTAAAATGGTTTCCGTGTTGAGAATAGCGATAAAACCGACGTAGAGTTTTTGATATCATCAGAGAATTATTAATAATTTCGCAATTGAATTGGTACATAAGTGTAATTTAGGTAAAATAATTTAAACCCTCCACTTTTTCGAAGTCTGTAAAACATTAAAATACATGGTAAAAATGCGGACTTTTACACACAACAATTCGTTTATTTATTTTTACCTACCTTGAGTAGCCTAATGATTTAACGGATTTTGAGGTAAGATCCGTCGTTAAATACGATTTCATATATGATATATTATAAGCTATAATGTACTATTTAATATATTAATTTAATTTGTTTCTCTCAGCTTAATAAACTGACATTAAGGCTACCCACTAAGCTTACAGACACAAAGTCAACAAGCATTGAAATACATCGAATATCAAAAAGAACGCATCTAAATCAGGTAGCGGGGCGGTCGCAGTGCGCACACGCAGCCCCTAACACATAAGTATCCTTTCTAAGAATTGGGAGGAAGCCGGCTTTGGGCTTTGTGCTCTATGCATATTTCACCTCTTTTTATCACTGCTTAGGCCATTTGTGTTAAAGTAGGAGATATTTTATCAGATTATTGAAGGAACACTTTAAGTTTGTCCGTGAAGGTTTTCAATCTATATAACTGGGACTGGCTTCACAACTCAGTTGGTAGTATGCCTACCTTCTGTAGGTCGTGAGTTCGATCTCCACACATGACAAATAGGTGTGTGTTTATTCTATGTATGTGTGTTGTATATACAAGGTGTCCGAGTGAGGCCCAACAATATTTAAACAGCACATACGTAGACTAGTCTAAAAGTCCCTCCGAGAGGTATTTTACTCCTCAGTCTTTAATATCGCGAGTTATTATAAGTCAAACTTTGATGTAAAGGACAGGATCAACCCTAAAAAGGTTATCAGGTGACTTACAACCTTGACTGTCAAAGACTAATTAGAGTACAGAAGGATATGTTTCTACTCAGTATGCCTACACCCTGAAGTGAATAAAAAAATCCTAACTAATGTGACTTGTTTGTTTTTTTATCAAACCTTGTTGGTTTTTATTTGTGTGATTACAAGAAAAGACATAAGTATTATATTAGTCAAGTTTCCAGAGTACAAGCTTTGCTTAGTTTTGGGCTGAGTAAAATATCCACCAATGTTTATTTATTTAGATAATAATCGATCGAATTCGGTCGATATGATGTGTTATGTTATAACTGCCATCACTGTTCTTACCGAGAGCTTTGATTGCTCCGAAAGTAATAAACGAATTGCACCGCGGTGCGAAAGGGCCCGTTTAAAAAGAGCTCTTGCGTGATTTAAACCGCGGTTCGAACCACTTGCAGCGCGAAACGCCTAAAGACCCAATCTAACGACCCCCCATATTTTGAAATCTGCCAAGTCGTTGAGACTCGAACAGGTCTAATCGTATACTTAGACGTACACATTGTCTTTTATTCACTTGTCAGTGAAAATACTAAGAAATACGTCACTTATCTTCACTTACAGTAGATAATATTAAGTACATTAGATAAAAATGTTGGAAATACTATTTGTCTACTTTCTATGCTAGATCTGTTAAAGATGGTAATAATATAGACACGGACAATACATACGGCCTTACCTAAAAACGTTACTTAAGTTTAAGCAATGCTTAACATATTTCGTCAACTTCTCGCTGACACGTAATTACACTTCCAGAAAGAAAACAGAGAATTTAATGCGTTGGTTAAAGTTAAGAAACGTTTTTCGGTAAGGCCCACAATGTACAAACACACGGAGAACCTTACCTTTAAACTGTTGGATAAAATCTCAGCCAATAAATCGCTGAAAGTTCTCGGACTACTTAAGGTCAACCGCAGTCGTCATAAACAATAGTAGCCCCCATCATTCGTTAAGGTCCAACGCACCACGTGACAAAACAGATCGGCTGTCAGGTCATTGCTACCGAGCGATTGTGAAGCAAATTTGAACTCTATTACTTTGGAATACAATTTAAGAGTTAGAAATGTAAGATATGTTTAGATTTGATCGACGGATGCATTTGTTTACATTTGCCAATTTTGCAGTTTGACGTTTTTTTTTTTTAATGCTAGGGTTTGCGCTTGACAGCTATGCCGATTTAAAGACACCCAGATTATGTATACAGTAGAAAACCCTTAAGAAGCGTATTATATACTGCTATACATAATTTATTGTTATATTCTATCTCTCTACATTAGCCGCCTAATACAGATTTGCCAACCTTAGCTCGCTAATGTTTGGTCAGTAAAATAAGTTATATACCCAGTAGAATCAAGAAATCAAGTTAAAATAATCTTTATTAATCTATTTTTATACCCTGCTCCAAAAAGAGGTGTGTTATAAGTTTGACGTGTGTCTCTATGTATCTGTGTATATTTATTTGTGCGTCTATATATGGCATTGTATCTCTTAAACGGATAGGCCGACCATTATTTATGTCAGAAATTTAAAGTTTTACATACTTGTAAAGAAATCACTACAACAGTAGGCCCGACTCAACAAAAAACCATTTAAACCACCGTTTAATTTAGTAAACAAACCAATAAAGAGCTTCGCGCGTGACTTACTGCAACAAATCCCTCCTTACAATGTAAGCTTAACTTAAATAAACTTCAAGTGAGACTGTACTAAGAAACAATGAAATAATGTACTTATTTTTGATTTGTTGCCGATTCAGAAATATCGGGTTTTGTTTCTTGGGAAGTATAAATTAAGGGACGGTTTAACAATTGTTTAAACTGTGGTTAAGTTATATTTGGTGCTGTTTTAAGTGCATTTCGTTTTTCGCTATTGACATGTGTGCTATATTGGCATGAGTTGCAGCTAAGTTATAACTTGGCTGTTATTGTTTTTTTTTTCATTTTTAGCTCCACAGACACCAGGGTCTGTGATCTTTGTCAGAAATACAAACTATTGCTAACTACATATCATTACGGGAAGATTATTTTGTTTTTTAATATTTTATTTTATTTTGTTTTAATTTACTTACGTTTATTGAATTTTTAACTAACTTTATGGCGATTAATCAGATAATATATCGAATAGACTTTTGGTTGTATTTCTGCTTGCTGAGCTGTAGGTCGTGGGGTCGATCCCCACCGAGGGCAAACATTTGTGTGGTGAGGATGGATGTTTGTTCTGTGTCTGGGTGTTTCTATGTATCATATGTATATATTCACAAAAATAGTATATATGTATTCTATCAGCCATCTAATTCCATAGTACTTACAAGCTTTGCTTAATTTGGGCTAGATGGTGTTGTGTGAAATGTCCACAAAATAAAACACAAATAATATGTATAAGGTTTTGTTTCTTAGGAAGTACAGTTAAGAGATAATTAAAATGTGTTGTGTGACTTTTGTGCAACTTAGCTATTAATTACTTAGTTTTTAAACATTCAACTAACTTTATAGTAAGAATTTAGGCAATGACAATTTATTTTTAGAATTTATTAAAATATATTTTGGATCTCCTTAGCTCATACAAAGGCATGTGAAGCTGCAGGGTGGCAAAGTCATAGTTATTTTTTAAGACCATAAAAGTTCTAGAATATCCTATATACAAAAATCACTCGCGATCAAAAAAAAAACGTAAAGCACGAAAAATAAAAAGTTTCACTTTTTAACCTACTTCCAAAAAAGAGGAGGTTCTCAATTCGACTGTATGTTTGCTCAGCGATAACTTCGCCAATCTTCTTCGTCGTATCGATAATCCTGTTTGAGGTTTTTATACTGTTGCCTCCCAGTATTTGGCTACAGCGACCCCGCAGGGAGAAGCACTGTAAAGGTCCTGTGGTGTGCAAGACTGGGGACACTGAGGGCACGAGAGTAAGTGCTGCATGGTCTGCGTAGTGGCTCCACAATTGCACTGCGCTCTCTCAGTGTAGCCCCACTTTACCATGTTCTCCCTGCAGCGGCCCACTTGGGTCCGGAGTCGGTTTAGCGACTTCCACGTGGGCCATGGGAGGTCACAACCTGCTGGGAGTTCTTCGGTAGGGGCTAGAAAGTCGGGAGGAGGCGCTAGCGTATCTTTCCAAAGCTTCTGGCGGGCTTCTTTTGGGTGTTGAGTTAGGGCAGTAGTTTTTGTTAGAAAACTACTGCGACTTTTGAGGCGGATTTTTGGAGGGTTTTCACCGTATAGGGGATGTCGTTGGTCAGATTCCTGTTTTTGTTTTTCTATGCAGCAAGCTATGTTTCGACGCGTTGAGGGTGGGGCTATTCCTGCTAACGGATAAAGCATATTGAGAGGAGTGGGCTTAAGGCAACCTGAGATTGTCCTACACGTCTCATTGAGAGCGGCGTCAACTTGTTTGGCGTGGGCTGATCGATTCCAAACTGGGCATCCGTATTCACCTGCCGAAAAACAAAGCGCCAGCCCTGTGGTTCGGAGAACGTGAGGAGAGGCACCCCAAGTTGTTGAAATTAGTCGGGAAAGTAAGTTATTTCGGGTGCTAACCTTTTGTTTTGTTTTGTTGCAGTGGTACTTATATGTGAGCGACCTATCAAGTGTTACCCCTAAATAAGTAGGATGGTCGCTATGTTGAATCTTGGTACCTCGCCAGTTTATGTTTAAGGTTTGCTTAGCCAGATGGTTTTTAAGGTGGAAGACACAGGACTGGGTTTTTGACGGATTAGGCCTTAGGGCATTGTTATCATAGTATGTGCTGAGATCATCTAAAGCATGACTGAGGGTTGATTCTATTTCTTCAAAGCTGTTTGATTGAGTGGTGAGGGCAAGGTCGTCTGCGTAGATAAATCTATCTGTGTGCGGGCAATGAGGTTGGTCGTTGGTGTAAATATTAAAGAGGATGGGAGCCAGAACACTGCCTTGCGGTAAGCCATTTTTCTGGGTACGCCATCTACTCTTTTTGCCGTTTAAAAATACTTGGAAACGACGGTTTCGGAGCATTTCGCCTAAGATATCAATAAAACCTTGGTCGTTTACCATTGGAGATAGTTTTGATAACAGTCGTTTTATATTGACAGTGTCGTAGGCTGCCGACAGGTCGACTAGGACGGTGCCAGTGATAAGTTTTTTTTGGAAACCATTTTCAATATGTTGGGTAAGCTTTAGGATTTGTCCAGTGCATGATTTTCCGGGTCTAAATCCTGCCTGTTCTGGGATTAGTTTGGGATCGATAATAGGTATCAGGCGGTTTAAGAGAAGTCTTTCGAAAAGCTTGTAAGTGTGACAGAGAAGTGAAATGGGCCTGTAGTTCTTGGGGTCATCTGGTGTTTTTCCAGGCTTTAATAAAGCAGTAACTTTTGCTTTTCTCCAGGCTTTTGGGAGCTTTGTATTTTGTGCACAAGCGTTAAACAATGCAAGGAGCCAAGATACTGCAACGGGGCCCAGGTGTTTTATCTGTTCCACTGTCAGGTCGTCGACACCAGCAGCCTTACCATTTTTCATGACTTTTATTGCGAGGGTGATATCGGTGAGAGTGAATGGCTTACTTATGTCGTTAGAGCCGTCTGTGTGTTTCACAGGTTTTGTGGATTTAGGCAGTTTATGTGGAGCTTTACCATTGAGTAGCAGTTGATGTGCTACTTTGTTTGCAGATACTGGCCCGGAGTTCAATGGGATCTGTGTGTCATCAGTGAGTTTTTTTAGTGTTTTCCAGGCTTTTTTACTATTGTGGACCATGTCTATCTCTGTTACTGTCTTTATCCATTTTTCTTGTCTATTTTTACTAAGTTTTAGCATAAGTGCTTCACCTGCTTCAATGGTATCATCTGCGAAAGGATCTTTTGCATATAAGTGCTCATATTTTTCAAGTAGTTTTGCGGAGTCAACGTTTAAACCTGGTATATATTGGGATCGACAACCTCTCGGAATGGTTTGACGTGAGACAGTCTTAATTATGTCAACAAATTGATCGTAATTTTGGTATGACGGCTCTAAATCATTTAATTTTGCGTCAATTTTATGAGCGTATTGCTCCCACTCAGCTTTACTGAAATTGAAACGACGTCGAAAGGGTGTTTCCGTCGGTCTCAGAGCGGAGTGCACTTGACACGATATGGGCCTGTGTTGTGTGTTGGGAATTACTCCAGATACAATCTTTTTACATAGAGAGCTGATGTTTTTACTAACAAATAAAAGATCTGGGTTATAGCCACGTTTCCAGCGACCACTGTTAAATGATGCGGGCAATTTGGGGTCATGTATTAGAACTAGGTCTTGGTTTTCAGCCCACTCTTCAACCGCTGTTCCGTCAGCGTTTGTTTCACGGTATCCCCAGCTGGAGCTATGACTATTGAAATCACCGATTATAATTTTCGTGGCTCTGTTACGAAAGTTATCAGTTTCATTAAATCTGAAGGGTTGATTGGGTGGCTTATATATAGAGGTGACTGTACAGTGACCTGTATCTACAGTTAGGGTTTCAATAGTGTCAAGAGAGTTGCATGATATTGATAGAATTGAAATGTTAGGTCGTGTAAATATAGCACTTCCATGCTTGGCGTGTGGTATTTCAGCGACCAGTGTGAGTCCAGGTATGTGGGGCCGAGGCATATTATAGTCGCGGTGGGTTTCTTGAATGCATAATATATCGCATTGTGTGGTACGGCACAACTCAGATAGTATTTCTGCCTTATTTTGCGAGAAACCTTCTATGTTAATTGATATGGTAGTAAGAGCGGGATCAGTAAGTCGAGGTCCAGATGGGCTCTGACAAGAGCCGTTTGTGGTGGCGCTAAGAAGTGCCGTTAGGTGTGGCTCTGATAAGTGCCTTTGTTGTGGGGCCCTGATAAGGGCCGTTGTAGGGTGGCCCTGAGAAGGGCCGTTTTGGATCATCGTTGTGAAAGGATTAGCCATTTGGTACCTAAGTTCCAAATGCCCAGGGTGGGCCGTGTGTTTCGCAATCAAAGTTTCCGATAAGATTAACACCGCGCGGGGAGGCTCCTTTCATCCACCCCAACTTCGCCAATTATAATTTGATTTTATTTTTTTTGTTTGGTAGGTCATACTTCAGAGTTGGTTCCATATGAATTTTCTCAAATATGGTTTAGTGCTGTGGTTTTCATAACAAAAACTGGAAAAATATGTCATCCAAATACACAAATTGCGTTTTTTGTGGTCCGTTTTCTCAGTTTTTTTACTATTATTATTTTTACTTCAATAATTTATGTTTGATGTTGTTGTTGGACTGTTGGCTTACGCTTGACTAGTCGCTTATCGGATCATCAAATTTGACTGAAAATAAAAGAAATATACACAAAGACAGAAATTGGTGGACATTTCACACAACACCATCTAGCCCAAACTAAGCAAAGCTTGAACTATGGAACTAGATAGTTGATAGAATATATATATATATATAGTTTGGTTTTCGTATATTTAACAAAAAATTGTGCGTGATATCAAAACTTTAATTCAGGTCTGATTCACTGACTTGTGTATGAAATCATAGCAAAGCGTATGCCAGTATATTTCAAACCTAATACCCGATCTATTAATTATGCCACATTACAAGAAATATTTGATAAAAATATCGGTCTAATTAGAGTTTTACAGTAACACAGTAACAGCCAAACCAGTGGTATTGACAAGGAACTGCCTAAATCTTAAATCTTAGATATATATAAAATTTGCAAGCTGTATATATACAAATAGTTAAATGTACTTTTACGAAACGAAAAAATATTTAGTAAAACTCAATTGTGGTCAAGTTTACACGGCTAGTTGGAAACAGAACAAAAAACGTGTAGGGCAACCACAAACTAAGCGCACGCGCAAGCGTTAGTGTAATCAGCGGTTTGTGAAACATGACTCATTTATTATACTTACGTACTAATATGAATATGTATGGGTTATTATGACATGAGTGGATTTGTTTTAGTATTGAAAAACAAAATAATTGACTGCAAAAAGTATGTAGTACTAAATATCACTCAAGTGCAAAAATGAAAATAATATCTCGTCAAAATTAGTCAAATTATTTATGATTAAGTTATCAAGCTACAAGAGGTAGTGTAGTATATAAGGTAAGGTAGTATATAAGGTAGTGGTGATTGATGAGCGAGGTCTACTGCTCACAGCCTATTAATTAAAATAATTTTAAAAACAATAACCGTTTTTTTTTTATTTGAAAAATTTGTTCTCCACAGACTCCAGGGTCCGTGTTTTTTATAAGCTATTTTTTTTAACTAAGTTTAATTTTTTGTAAACTAGCATACAAGCGATAAAAGTTACAAAATGCATCTGGTTTTAGTCTATCAACCTTTATCTTGTACTCACATATACTTCGAAAAATAAAGTTTATTCTTCAATTCCGTATTCAGCGAATATACGAATAGACAATCACACATACCAGTCATGTGATGAAGACCCACCCATATTGGCCACCTAAATATACGTTAGCACAATATTAATCACATACCATTAGCATTCACATAATGACATGAGGATTTATTCCAATGTTTCTAAAAAACATCAGGCTAGAATCCTAATCATTTTAAACACTGGATAAGACAGTAAAAACGTTTAAGTGACAGGAGGTGAAATAAATTTGGGCGAACATGTCTGGGTAGTAGAGATGGGACCAAGACTGTTAAGGCAACGGGACTGTCTTTTTGTGTTATATATGTTACCGGCCAAACCTGGTAAGCCCATAGCTATACAAAGCGGGAGAAAGAAAATGTCTACTCGTATTTGTGAACTGTGGGAGATAAGAGTCCAAACGCGCTATGTGGTAAATACACCACGAAAAGTTTACTCAAATCAATCCGCTAAAAATAAATAACTTTATACAAAATTATATTTAAGTTGTTTTATGACTGAAAATGCGAGCATAGTCAAGTTCACTAAAAATGAAATCTAGTCAGATCGATTTATCGTCCCCTAATCTACCTACAAACCAAATTTCATTAAAATCGTAGGTGCCGATTCCGAGATTCAGATTATATATATACAATATATACATATAATATGCAAGAGTTGCTCGTATAAAGGTACATATTAGATTAGATAAATGATGGTGATAGTCATTTTTTATAATTAACCTAAACTTTTCTTTTTTCCGAATAAAAACTTTAAGGTCCAATCTTTATTTCGAAGGAAGAGCATTTATTATTTTTTAAAAGACATGTAAATAAAGAAGGGATTTTTTTTCGGGTTCAAAAATTTATGTGATTAATATTACTAACGGTTTTTAAAGCAATAGCCCTTACAAGATCATAAAGTAAAGGACTATAGGGCTACAGTTACTGCACATGTAAATGTACTGTGGACATAGCGGTGAGATTAGGCATTTACATTCCACATATACAATTATCAAATTAATTCTATTATGAAAATTAACTTGAAATTTACACATTTTAATACGAAAAGTTACTGATAATTGACATCTATTTTTGAGTCAATATCTCCGACTACAATTTCAACTGTAATTTTTCAAATTGAAAGAAATTAATTCACATGTTGGTTTCATTCATTTAGTCTACCAACATATTATGTATGTTCATTTAGGTAATTTGCTATTAAGTCTCTGACCTAGCCAAGTCTCTGTCCCCTCCCTACGTACATCCGTGCATAAAAATGCATCAGCAAGTAGCGGCGGCGCCGCGTCCCAATAATCAGACAAACTTATTCATATTCAATGTACACCTAGGTAATTCAATTTAGGCTTTGGATGTTACCTATTAGCATTGATTTATTTTATTATTTACTTCCTTCGACGCAGACGAAACATTTCAAGGAGATGTTTTTTTTTATGAACAACTTCCTTTTGACACCTGTTGCATTACTGTTTGCCTGTTGGTTAATGTAACAAAAAAAACTATGCGTCTCATAGTAATGTACAAAACTATATTTCGTAAAATAACAGGTATATTATGAATAATATAAATAAATAATGAATAATATTTTATTGAAAGCGCCAAGTCTATCTATATTGGCCCAGAGACCGAGTTAATTGAGACGTGCTAAAAGTGTTAGATCATATTAAAATACGGTAGAATACAACAAATAAATACGTTTAAAAAATAAATCAAATGCGAGTCGGACTCGTGCACGAAGGGTTCCGTACCATTATCTATAAAAACGGCAAAAAAATCTCGTTTGTTGTGTGGGAGCCCCCTTAAATATTTATTTTATTTTATTTTTTAGTATTTGTTGTTATAGCGGCAATAGAAATACATCATCTGTGAAAATTTCAACTCTCTAACTACCACGGTTCATGAGATACAGCCTGGTGACGGATGGACGGACGGACGGACAGATGGACAGACGGACAGACGGAGAGACGGACGGACGGACAGACAGCGAAGTCTCAGTAATAGGGTCCCGTTTTTACCCTTTCGGTACGGAACCCTAAAAACTAGAAACCGTTTTTTTATTTGAACGCTAGTGCTTCCCGTGTGGTCCCATTTCAATTTGGTCCAGTTCTGACAATGGCATCCATGGGAAGTCGGTTGCTTCAGTTTTTTAAACTATAAATATATTTCACAAAGTCAAAAACCTCAACAGTTTCAAAACACTTGGTTTTTTGTCGAAAACGAGGTTACGTTACTCCAAATATTTGTCTTTTAGCTTGACTCGGACATTCGGAACTAACTAACCGTCACTAAATACCCGACTACAAAAGAACGCAGACTGTTCACTCCGTGGCATACATACAAATATTACGCTACACATTGACGGGACTTAATTGAACATGTCTGTGACAAATTTAAGGGCCCGTTGCACGCGTCACTCATTTGTCGCATTGTTTTGTCGCGAAGTTTCGACATTTTATACACAAAGAGGGAACGACTTCAACGTCACATGAAAAAAGCATGCTTTTTACAAATTTTGTTTAAGTTTTGTCGATTGTAAAAAAAACTTTCTAATAACTTGTTTGGTAGAATTAACCATAGTTTTAGTGTGTAAACAGGACGATATCATGCTGAAAATATTTCAAAACACGCGGATGCGCATGCGCTACCAAGAGTCCGTAGTTCTACCATCGTCCGTCTCGCTGGCGGATACCCACATTTTTTAAGATATAAAATAATTGAATGAACTTATAAAACAAATTTTGTTTATAAAACTAGAAAAAATATGACAAATATTCGACTAAATTTCAATTTAATCCAAGTTAATTTTCATACGTATAAATTATTAATGCAAAAATGAAATGAATTTTCATTTATGAAAATTAACTTGGTAAAAAAAAAACGAAATTAAACAGTGATAGTTTTGTACTAATTTCCCCTATAATAAACGGATATTTCCATTCGAAATAACTACACGAAACTTTTAAAATAAAAAAGCCATTATCGATCGTGTATCGTTAAAAATAAATGCATGTTATTTCAGCTAACCTTCAGACCGTCAAAGCATAAAACATAACTGATGATCCCCGGAACAAATAAATAAAGGGTTCACAAATATTTCATCGCCAGCATTATAGAGAGGCATAATAAAACGCAATATGTGCTGGCAGACGGCCATATTTTTTTAAAAACAAACACCTAACTACTTAGTTACTTTTGGTTTGTCAGTTCGCACTTCGATATGTTGAGTGCTCTGAAAATAATTTATTTTCGTAATAAAAATATGTTACAAAATGGTTTTCAATATTTTGAGTTTTCTACTAATTTTAAATTATGTTTGTATGTTATATAAAACATCTAATAGCACTGAAATACACATAGATATAATACAATTGACGAAGAACGTATTTTTGTGGTCATTGTACACGTCAGTATGAACTTTTTTTTTCAATGGGACCAACCCTGAAATTAGGAATTAATTTTAATAACATTATTCCTCAGCAATTTATTTTTTTAATGAAATTCCCTATTTCCTTTATATTTTTTCTTTATTTTCTTTATATTTTTTCTAAGAACCATGTTCTGGCTAAAATTAACATTAAAAAATAAACGAATCCATCCAGCCGTTTCTAGGTAACAATTAATTATAAAAGTTGTACCATTCAGTAAACGACGGATACTTATGCATTAAAGAATCATTGTATTTACGATTAAGAATAACAAACTCATCTGGAACTCATGTGGAATACGCTTCCTGAGTGGGTCTTTCCCGATAGATATAATCTGGGTGTCTTTAAATCGCGAGTGAATTGGTTTCTTCTAGGTAAGCGCGCTCCATCGTAGACCGCAACGTCACTTAACATCAGGCGAGTTGGCGGTCGAGCGCGAACCTATTTCAACATTAAAAAAAACTGCTCCATAAATTTTCACAAAAGTTAAAGAACAGAAAACAAATGAATTAAGTTCCGTGATACCAGGATTTTGCTCGTAGCAAAAGCTTTACGTTTACATAATAATTCATACAATGACCCCTTAAAGTACGTCCGTCATTCACGGGTCCTAATAATTGCTTGTGATTGCAGGCACATATACAGAAGCATCCATTAATAGTTCCAAAAAAAGAAAACCATAAAATAAACTCGTAAAAAAAACCAGTCGCCTAAAGCTATAAATCTAGAAAATGATCACCAATCAACGCATTAAAATATAACATAAATAAATAGTTTCACCTGCAACTTTATTGTGCCATGTTTATATTCACGCTACTTTTATATTTTACTTCCTTCGCTCGTGTTGGGAATTCTGTATCCGATCCACAAACTTAAACGAACCAAAAACAAACGAAAATCAATCCCTATAAATAAGGAAATTAAGCTCAATCTATTGTTCAAACTATTTACCAGACCGCATAAATAAGTTTGTGAAACAGAGGCGTCAACCCATTAAGAAGTCGACGCCGAAAAAGTAATAAAAGCTAGAAAACATAAATAAAGTTTTAACCATGAAGTTACCTGTCTATAATAGCTAAATAGGGCTGTGGTAACTTTATTGTAATGCTTAGGGCATACTCGCGAAATACGTTCGTAGACTTGGAAATGGTCGCTGGCTTGAAGTATGTTTTCTGATAGCGCTTACATGGGTTTAGGCTGTGCTCTGAATTATTTTGATTGTAAATTGATTTAACTATGACAATACCAGTCGTTCAATTATTGAAGACACGCAAAATAGATTCCTATTTACTCATTATTTAGTAATTTACTCATTTTTCTCGTCTAAAAAAAAATATTTGAAAATGGTTGAAAAAAAATTATTGTAAATATGTTTCAACAAACTTATTTTCACTCGTAATTATCATCATTCAGTTTGTCATTTAAATCATTCACAATTATTATTATTATGCAGTTAATTATTTTTTTTCATCCACAAAAACAGGTATAATAGTTAGGTACCTAGAAAGTAACTTTAGATAGTAAGCTCCTTTGGAATAAGCACATTGGGAATGTAATTAGAAAGGCTAAAATAGCCATGGGGGCCTGTAGAAGACTGGTGGGCTTGAACTGGGGCCCTAAACCCAAGACTGTCAAATGGCTTTACGAGACAGTAGTACGTCCAATATTGACGTATGGGTGTGCCATTTGGCAGAAAAAAGCTGTACTGTCTACCTGCATAGATGCCCTCAATAGTCTTCAGAGGCTGGCGTGCCTCTCAATTACAGGTGGCATTTCGTCGACGCCCACTCTTGCTATGGAAGCTATTCTCAACATACCCCCGCTACATGTGCAGGTGCAGATGGAGGGCAGAATGGCTATACAGAGAGCTAGAGTGGGCGAACGTGCGACATGGCGCTCTGCACTCATGAGGAACCTGCACGATAGCTTCATGAGTGAACCTATAGTGGCAATGCCAAGCGACAGTATGCTAAAGGCATACAACCTCTCTAGGAGGTTCCAGATAACAGTACCTCAAAGGAATGAGTGGGAAAATGGTGGTCCCGACACAGTCCTTCCTGGGGATATTGTTTGGTTCACTGATGGATCCAAAAAGGATGGGCAGGCTGGGGCCGGGTTCTGTGGTGGCACCCCCAAGATGGGAGCATACGCCCACTTGGGATGCCATGTTACTGTATTCCAGGCTGAGATCTTTGCCATCCTAGGCTGCGCATATAAATGCATAGAGAGAGCCGACTCAAAGAAAAACATCTACATATTCTCCGACAGCCAGGCAGCTCTAAAAGCCCTAGTTGCGGATGAAGTTAACTCCAAGCTGGTACAGGAGTGTGTGCAGGTGCTAAACTGCCTGGGTGAGACCAACAAGGTCACACTAGGCTGGGTACCTGGGCACTGTGGCATCCGAGGCAATGAAGCCGCGGATGAGTTAGCTAGATGTGGGTCTGGAGGTACCTTAGTGGGACCAGAGCCCGCCTGTGGCATATCTGACTGCACAATAAGGAGCAGCATTAGAACCTGGGGGATGAATCAGTGTTTGGCACTGTGGAGTCAAAACCCGGGAATGACACACTCCAAAGCGCTTCTCACAGGGTTCAACAAGAAGTTCTCTAGAGAAGCGCTTCTTCTAAACAAGGGCCAACTTAGGGTCCTTGTTCGTACCGTGACTGGACATTGTAAAATGAACAAACACCTGCACAGAATGGGACTGGGTGAGAACCCTGAGTGCAGGTTCTGTCTTGAAGAGGATGAAACACCCATCCATGTCCTCTGTGAATGTGTGGCGCTCCACCACCAGAGGAGTCAGCTCCTGGGAGGACCTGTCTTCTATCCTGAGGACGTGAGGGCCTCCGCCCCAAAGTCCCTAGTGAGATTCATGTCACACCTGGGACTGGGTGAGGTGCTGTAAACCCAGGAGGGAAGTTACAATAGATCCGCAAGGGTCGCAGTGACGGGGAGGCTCTTGTGGCCTCCCACCCTACCTCGAATAATAATAATAATAATAGGTACCTAGAAATAAACAACAGAAATGTATTTTATCTAAAAAATGTTATCACCATCCAACTAATATACTTTTTCACCCCATTTCAATTTTCATTTTAACTCATTCAATTTCAATTATTATTCAATAAAATTGAAACAATTGAACATTCCGTACTAAGCTTTAGGCAACCAATGCAACCTTAATATATCACCATAATTCACTTGATAGAGTCATTTTGTCAACTCATTTCAATTATCATCTCATCCCATTTCAATTATTATCCAATTGAAATTGAAATAATTGAACAATTTAAAAGGAAGCTATAATAGCTACCGTGGAAATAAACAACATAACACGTAAGATATTTTGCTTACAATGGATCATAAAATTATTCAATTAATAAATTATACATCTCCGGAACTGGCGCATGTGAGGCTAAAACGGAATTTCCTTTGTTATAGCTTTATTAAGTTATTTTATATTGTATTAATAATTCAATTATTTGAATAATCCTATTTTCACAAGTTTTATATTAACTGGACAGTTTTTTATATATGTACGTACAGTACATATATAAGACATAATTATGATTGACCACCAACTCGCCTGATGTTATGCGACAACGCGGCGCCTGTGTGGGCGATGATGTATGTTTAGTACAAATCAAAATTTTAACGAATTATAAAATGACTTAAAATTTTTTCAATCCACTGAAAAAGTATCCTTTTTATGCAAGACAATATGAGCGGTACGCTCACCTGATGGTAAGCTCTCATGCTTGCATAACAATCCTGAATATTGGATTTCATTGATTCAAACCATGTGTGGCAATGCATTACGCTCGTCACTTTGGGGTATTAGATATGAAATGTCGTAAATGCCCGAAAATTTATTCTTGAATACTGTAATGTTTAAAACATCGCCGACGCCAAAAAAAACCATAGAACATATACGCCAAGTTTCATCAAAATTGTTTCAAAATTACGCCCTATACGCGAGTACGAACATACAAACTCACAAACTGACAGACGAAAGAAAATTTGGCCAGTTAATGCAGAGACCCTTCGCTCGCTTCACTCGCTTGGCCAAATATGTATTCAGGTAAATCCAGGGGTGAAAATAATTTACCCTTTTTTCCACTAAGTGCGCTTATAAACGCTAAGTGATTCATGGTACTATTAAAATATCAAAATATCTTAGCACTAACAATAACTTAAATTTATTAAAACACACACAACTCTCAGAATTGCCATACAGCAGACACTTTCCCAGAACATCCCGACAGAAATAGTTTACTGAAAGTCAATAAAACTTATTGGCGGTTAGGGTAGAGCGCCGACTTGCCATACCATAAGTACGGCACCGGTACGGCATAAGTTACTCTGCCGGACGCACGTCCATTACCCTTTACATAGACCGCGGTAAACCAACTTACAAATAACCCACTCTACTCCCATGTCACAGTAACAATTATGTTATGAATACTAAATGAAAGCTTATACTATTACTGTGACAAGGTTGTAAAGTGTAAATGTATGTAAGGTGTTGAGTCTAGGGCGAGCTCATTGTAAATTATGGATGTACTCTGCGTCCGTACGAAGAATGATAAGTTTGATGAAAGAAGCCGTGTGATTGGTATACAGTTATGATACGGAGCGATCGGACTGTGTGATTGATTGTTGATAAGGTTCGTGTTTTATAATGATGGGAGACCAGAATTATGAGTCTATTCCGATGTTATATATTGAAATCATAATCAGCCCTGTTTGTATAAACTGTCCCACTGCTGGGCGCAGGCCATCTTCTCATTGTGAGAAGGGTAAGGTCATCACTACGCTGGACAAGTGCCGGTTGGCAGGCTTCACACATCTTCAAGAACATTGAGAACTCTCAGACATGTAGGTTTCCTCACGACGTTTTCCTTCGCCGTTTGAAGTTGCCGGCAATCAACAATACGCACATAACTTCGAAAATACATACTCGTAGGTGGGTGTGGCGGGAATCGAACCCAGGACCTGCGGATCGCAAGTTAAACGGTCTCCTGACTAGGCTGTCGGAAACTGTGACTAAATTACGTGTAAATAACTATACTTATTATATAAGTATTTATTAAACAAAATACTATACAAACTATATACATAAACTTACATATATTACCTATACAACTAAATGATTGCATTTTTTTATTAAGCTCATAACAGATTTTTTCATTCTTAATTTGAAAATAAATAGGTACGTTGAAACATTACGTTGGCTTCAGTTCAAAAGTAATAAAAACAAAATAATTATAATAACTGAAAGTAACATATTTCAGTTATTCTGTGTACTTTATTTAACATTTACAATCAAACAAAAAACATACCGTACTTCCCTTACGTTGCCATAATTATGGCACGGGGTAATTTGTCCTACATAAGTATTAAAAAGTCATAAATTCGAAAAACGAAATGCTTGACGTTCTCGCGATGACATAATGAGTTTTTTTACTGAATTACTCAAATGAAGGTAAGTAAGTGATTATAAACAGGTGGGGGAAAAGTTAATTAAGGACTGGCAACATTATTTTATTAGATGGACTCTTTAAGTGACGATATTAAATTGTTTTTATGATATTCAGACCTTTTTATAGAAATAGGTTTTTGTTTGAGGTTTGTGGTTAACTATATTTTGAAGGCTGTGAATAACGCATTGGTCTATACAGTATGAGAAAACTTACCCTAAATATCCGGAAGTTTTGTTCGGAACACGGAAAAAGTCCTGTCACGCGGTGTTTTATACCCTTTTTTTCGGTTTTCGAATAAAAAAAAAAAAAAATGTGGTGATTTGTGCACAAGATTGTGAGAATAATGCGATAAAACGTATATTTTCATTTCGTCCACAGGCGCTGCTGTCACCATTTTGCTTAGGCTTGATTAGGACTTTCCCGCGCCTTATCTTGCTTGACTGTAACTATGTTCGATGATGCTTTTATTATAATTGAAATTGAATTGAAAATGAAAAACACTCGACTCTGGGAAATGCAAAACACATGCAATGCCGTAAAACTCTTAAGATAAAAAAGAAAAAATATCTGATTCAGGGATCTACCTAGAATTTAAATAGAAATATTTTTTAGTTTTAAAATTTAAAGGGGAATCCTAAAAAAATGTTATACCTAAATAAAATTAGATACTTTTCTAGGAACACAAACTTAGATTCTAATTTCCACATTTACTGTGGTATAATTTTGTTATCGAAATGTGTTGTGCATAAAAAATGCAATTTATGTACGAAAAGCTATTTTGAATTCTATAATTTAACTATATTCACAGCTCTCAGATAACAATCCTCCTAGGAATACAGTTTACATGTGTCTAATACATAATATTTGCAAATGTAGAAAGCGTATACAGTTGTTATATTTTTGCAAGTCATAATTGCGAGTGAGTTTTGGTTGAGTTCGTGTTATGTTTGTGTATGTGTGAGTGGCGCTTCTTCGCTCCGTCGGGCCCGCACATTAACGCACTGTGTATGTTTACTAATATTACGCGGATGCTACATGCAAAGGTTCGCGCGCGTTCGTGAAATGTAAGAAGCGTAGTCTCAGAATGAGGCATGCGTCTTGCAGTCGTGGCATGTTTTAGACTTATCTACATGCCAAGGCTGCGTTACTTCTTGGAAATATTCCCTTGAGAATGTTTGTAGGGAGCTGCTTTGCTTATTTTTTCCTTGAAGAAATTTTCTCAATTATGTTATCAAAGTGTAAGTAAGACTGTTTATTTTGCCTTTTCTCTACTATTAAACGGATCGTGTTGAAAGTTTGTCTAGAGATAGATAAAGTCTGAAGAAATATAATTCAAATTCAAATTCAAAATAATTTATTGTCAAACTGTGTAGGAAATAAAGGATCTTAGAATATTTACGTCGCAACAGTTTCGCTCATTTCGGATATACAATATTTAATAGGAAACAATAACAAACTATATGAAAACTAATATTGAAACTGCAGTCAAAGTAGTAGTTATAGTTTCTTTTTTCATCATTACTGGTTATAATCATCACGCGTGGCACACTTTAGTACTATTATAAAATCAAAAGTAGTTCTGATCGTCTATTTGTTTGTTACTTTTAGTTATTTGCACAAATAAGCGGCTAAAAAGATTATGATGAAATTTGGTACATTATAAAGATAGAAGAAGAGCTAAAATCCCTTCGTCATATTTTTCTTTCACACTCCGTTAGATGAAATACTAGCTCACATTGTCAAATGTAATTTGATAGCTATTTATTACTCCTGAATCTTTTTCTAAGTAGCCTGTAGTCCTAATCTTTGAACCAATAACACCTTTTTATTATTTAAATTTTATTCCAATTGTACTTTGTAACAGTAAGACTGTTAAAATTGTAAACCCGGACAAAGTTGTTGAAATAACAAAACCACCAGTTCAGGCGATAAAATGATAAAAAGCAACATTTGTATGCTTCCTTGTCTGATAAATGAGTGGCAATAAAGTTATTTATAAAAAATCGCAAATCATGTCCTGTTCTCAGCCACAGTGCAATTACATCAGACATTCAAACTCATTAAGTCAAATTAAAACTCCCAAATATCTAGAAATTCCAAAGACCTATTTTCCGTTGTTAAATAAAGCATATTGTACATCTGTTAACAATTCAATACATCACAATAAGCAGTATATCCGCTATTCTGCGCAGTCTGTCAAGCTAATAGTTGCAAGACGATGCGCAGACGGCCTAAACGCTCTCTAATTAAACGATTTGTGTTCAAGTTGCGCACGCGCAGCTGAGGCCATATAATGATGGGCAGCCTATTGTCTCACCTAACTTATAGATGGCCAGAATAAGTTATTGAAGTAGGTGAACATGGAAACTGGGTAGGTATGTCACGCGCCAAATGTGTCTGTAAGTTGTAAATCATGCGAATGTGACTTGTTGTGCTTAATAATGTGTAAGCCTAGCGAGCCTGTGCTTAATGAAATGAGCCAGTGAGTAAAAAAAACCGTTAGGTAATTGAGTTTGTTATTTGTGTACATAGATTAGTAGACGGATGTATGTACCACCTTATGATCATACGTTACAATATTTTAAAGATTACGTATTTCTATTGTATCTAATAAAACAGACAAAATAATTCATATACTGTGAATTTAGTAGTTTGCTGTCACCAGTTAGTTGCAATGTTATTATGTATTCGTTTTATATCCGTGTATCTACATATATAGGTACTTAGGTGGCTTTCCAATTGATCAATACATATATACATTTTAAATAAAGTTATTTAGCAAGTATTTATTATGTGTGTTGTTCATATACTTATTTAATATCATTTCATCTAGTATTGTAGATAACAACGATCACCGAATTAGCGGCCAAGCGCAAGCCCGTTATCGAATAAAAACAAAATTGAATATGTACGCTTCAATGTCATAAATTACTTCAAAGTCACCTTACCCTTCTGCCGACACTGTGTCCCAACTATACTAACTTATAATACTCAGCCAATGAGTTCGTGAGCAGGCGTCCAAATAGCGTTACTTATCAGAGTTTTGGCGCTGTGACTTCAACTTGTGCATAATTGGCAACACTGGCCTGATGCATATTGATCAACTGCGTTTACTGTGACATTGGTGAAAACTCAAGGCCCTGTCGACTAGGAAATGTACGGCGGGATAGATTAAAAGCAGAAAATGCATATGCGACGTTTCTGTTAGCACGTCGATAAATGTAATGAACTATTTAAAGCGCTGCTTTTTGTCTCGCTTGCGCGTATCGACACTATTGAAAATATTACATTACTTTAAAAATAGAAATAAAAGTTTTAATAAAATAATAATTTTTATTTTTTTTTGAAATATAATCTCCTAGTTTTTATTATAACAGATATTTTGAAATTGTTTCAGTAAATTTCTGTTTTCAAAAACATTGGAACGTTGAAAAGGTAGACTTCGAAAATGTACATTTTACTGAATTTGTTTTGTGTGGAATTTGTGTGTTAATTTGATGTAGTAAAGTTGTTTGGAATAATAATTTCCCGATGTCTCCACGTATATAATAAGTTACTCTATGGTCTCCACTGATATGGTCAAAGATCTTTGGGAATTGACAAAAAGTTAAGATAAGAAAAAAAACATAATATGAAAATGTCAAAGTGACATCTCAAGTAACTCTGTAAGACCCAGACACGAATACAATTCAATAAACAGGTCCCAATGAGTTGAGTACTTACATCTTCATTTCTTACCCGAGTGCTATAAAAAGTGAGTCATTATTTTCATTAAAATTATGTTGATTGCCCCTAAGTATCCCACTAGGGTTAATTAGTTCGCAATTTCACGTTTTTGTCTCTTCAGTTATATATGTAACATAACAAGGTGGCATGTCTATGAAATAAAGTAGGTAGTTGTACAGACATCTTCAAAGTAGGTTGTAAGTAAGTTGTACCGACATCTTCATTTGCACATTCCATAAGACTAGCATTCACGGAATCAAACCTCTCTTTCACTCATCAATATGTTTGAAGATATAAAATCCCAGTAAGTACAGTAAATATGAGAGAAAAAAATTATGAAATTCTCTGAATAGTTTTCAATTTGCGATGTATTGTCAATTTATTTTTATTATCCAACATTCTTAGCCCTGCAGTTTTAGCCGGTTATCCTGCAAAATCCTTTCGTTTTTTTGGAATAAAAGTAAGTACAATGTGTTATTCAAGGGTGCTATATAATAGCAAACTCCATCCTAAATGTAATATATCCTTTCTGCCGTTTTAATTTAACAGAGTAACAAACACACACACGCGCGCGCACACACACCCACACACATACACACACACACACAAATTAATTTCTAGTGTCAATAGGTATCACCATGCTATCGTTGCATCACGTTCTTTTATAGTAACTACTAGTACTACTCATTGTTAAGCTATTATCTCTAAAAAATGTTTAGTTACTGAGTCTAGTTAAATAATAACTATAAATAGAAAGTCGCCGTCATCTCTATGTAGTACTAAAATTCCAGCCGCCTCAAGTCCTCGTTTCCGAGAAGACTCGAAACAATTCGAGGACCAAAAACAATTAAATTGTAATTAAGGACCGTATTAAGAGAGAAGGCATGCGCTGGCGCATTACGGCACCCATTTTAGGGAAAGGGATGGGACAGTGTCGACAACTGGATTTATCGATATTATTTGATTGTATCGATACAATCAAATAATATGTTGTTATTTATTGCGAATTATCGCGTCAAAACATGTAAAAAGCTATCTTACTCTTATTAATATTCTACATTTATTACGAAACATGTGGTACCTTTGTATGGGAAATAGACAAAGTTCAAAATTCAAATGATAACCTCCTTTTTTTTGGAAGTTGGTTAATAAAAAGGAACGAAAAGTATAAGCCTTACCTCGACCTTAAAAATTGCCCTATAAAGACCAAAACACACCATTAATCCTTTGCATTCAAAATTCACGATTCGATATTTGAATAGCCGATAAAACCCGACACTTGGAACGCCCGCCAATTTCGCATGCATAAGCATCGTAAATCTCATTCAATGAAAGTGGGTATCGATAATCGATATCGAGTTTAACGATCGTTTCATTACGGGACTATAACAAAAAAAAATCAGTAAAAAAAGTCGTAAGTATGAACCTTTACAAATGACGTAAGTCTTTCTACCACTAGTGATGTGTCGAGACCGTACTGGACAATGTCGAACCGCGTCCAAAACAATCACATCTTCATTAATTACGGTAGGAATTTTCGTAATGGCAACTGGATGGCTACACTAAGTATGGTTCATGTGATAATCAGATGCGAATTGCAGATATGAATTAATGAGTATTTCCGTTGAATTAAAATAAAAAAATAAATGCGAGCTTTCATTTCGTACAATAAGTTTGTAATTTTAATTATATATTAAACAATTTATAAGATATCGAAGAAAAACTTTTTTGAAAATATTTCTTCTTTCTAAATAAATATATTCATGTCTCACTTTTCTAATATCTCTACTTAATGATTGTATATGTTTAAAAATGTTATGAAGCGCGAGATAGATAGCTATGTGCTTTAAGTTCATCCTTAAATTCGCTGCTTTCTTATTTCTTTTTCGTCTTTCATTTTTTATTCTGCAAAAAATCACACAAACGATCAACTCACAAAACTGCCAACAATGAAAAAGTCGGAGGAGGCGCAGCAGTGGGACACTAGGAGAAAAACAACAATAATAACTTTCTTAAAAAATTGGACCATTCTTTAATTAGGTATTTATAATGTCGCTAACACTCATACCACACACCAATTTCCCCGTACGTGCTAATGACAGTGCGACCGCGCCTCAATTTGTCGCTCCCGTTTTTACCGGTCACCCGTCGGTATTCCGGCGTAATCAAGACTCTTTCTCATCCCTATTACCTGCGTAAATAGTTGTGCACTTTATAATAATGTATTTGCAACAATGTGTAGACATTAACTGAGTTAAACTAAAGGTATGATTTTCGTGAGAACATTTTCAGTCCACTATTCAACAGCTTACAACATTTACATAGCGAGTTCTTTTATTCGGAATGTATTACTGAAGCTATTTTGTAATTACAGTGGTTACACTGACTCTAAGCGTCTCGCGCTTTAAGCTCTATTCCAATTTCTGCTATTAGATATTTTGCGCCAGTATCCTGCTACAGAAGCTGCAGTTAAAATACTAAAAAGCGTCATCCGTTTTGTGTTGAATATTCTAAAGCACCAACAAAAGTTTTAATTCCACTTCCGTCGTGCTGATAGCAATACGCTTCTAGAGCTGGTTTTTGACGATATATTCTGAGCGTCTAATATCTATATCTCAAGCAACTTCGCTTAACATCAGGTGAGTTGGCGGTCAAGCATGAATTTATATATGTATATGTAAAAGTTATTACTCCCGTTACTGTAAGAATTAATACTACCTCAATAAATTTAGACCTAATTAAGCCAACTAACAACAACCTCATTGTTTCAGAACCAACCAGCGGAAAAATGACGCGTCGACGGAACAACGATGGTATCAAGTAACAACACAATGATTAACAAAATGTCAGTGATAACACTCGAATTGACTTGATAAATATGAACGGTGTCAGAAGAACATAAAAGTGATCAAGATATTTTTAATTTGAATTAAGAAAAAAGAGAATACCGATTTAATTTCTTCAAATAAATAAAATAACCTAAAATATTGGTATGTACAATGTACTTGTCAAAACGATTATTCATAAATCAAAAGTAACATTAAATAGTTCAGAAGCTAGTGACCTTAGTAAAATATCTGAAAGTTAGTGATTAATAACAAACGATGTGTAGCCGGACGTGAAAACACAGTAAAAGAAAAATCTATCAGTGTTGCAAGTGATGTAAAAAGATAATAATTCAAAATACACTGCGTGAACCGAAGATAACTAAATAATTTGGTGAAAATAGAGTGATATAAACTGCGGGCGAGACAGATGATGAAGTGAATATGCCAGTATCTGGTGAAAAAAGTTGAGATAAACTGTCGGAGAGTTATAATGATGAAGTGAATATGCCAGTATCTGGTGTAAATAGAGTGATATAAACTGTTGACGAGATAGATGATGAAGTGAATATGCCAGACCGAGAGTCGGTCGGCGCCGGGAGTGGGTTTCTACCGCTGCAATTTCCCTCTGCATTTGCTGCCTTCCATGCTGCTACTCCGCCGGGTGGTCAGGCGTCGGCGATGCACCACGCTACGCACTATCATCATCATGCACAGTAAGTATATTTAAGTATTAAGCTCTGGTGGTTAGGGATTCGGCCAAGTTCATCTGTTAAAAACCTTTCCTAACACAGAATAAGAATAGGTTGTTTTTTGTTTTAGTTATTCAGTTTTTCAAGTATTAAGTACACTTGCACTTGTGGAACTGTCTTTATTTTAGTATCCATTTGTCGTAATCTATTATCGCCTTAAAATATTAAAAGGAGATCATGTACTTTCATAATTTATAGGTAGGTATATATTTACCAGATTTTTCCACGGCAGAATTATTGTACATTGTCTTTCTGATACTCATTGACATTCTGCTAAATTTTATCACGATCTGATAGGTGCTAAAGTAGTAAAAACGTCATTTAACGGTAGTGTTACTTACTTTTTTGTCGATATAAATACATGTATTTTATAATTGCGTATTCAATTTTACTTATAAATGTAAAACACTATTATTTTTATGACTCACTACCGTAAGCTAATTCTTATTCATTAAATTATTCTTGTGGAGTTATAATTATGTACATTCATTTTCACTGCTTTTAGTTTTACGCAGTTTTTAGTTTTTACGTCTCAAGATAAAACGCTTTCATATTGTTTAAGACCATCTACATATGTAATTTTATTATGATTCGCTTGCAATGCAGGTGTCCTTTAATAATACGATCGTTGACGTCCCTTCTCTCCTAAACGTCATACCTCGTTTATTGGACTACTTCATAAAACAGAGTGGTTTATTTAGCATCAAAATACGAAAATACCACTTTTATTACGTAATTGCGCTTACATTTTCCGCTCGACTTCAACTGATACGACAACTTTGTCGCATTCATTTGCAATTAATATTTCTTCGTTATCTATAAAATTCATATTGGTTTCTTGTACACCTTTATACGCGCTCGGTTCCATTAGTGCAGCCGTTTTTATTTCAACTTCAGTATGGTTTTTTTTTATTTTCTTTAACATACTTTATATCGGGAGCAGGTAGAAAATTTTAGATTAGATTAGAGTCGGCGTATTAGCTCGTGGTTTACGGTCGACTATAAAACCTCATACGGTCGAGACAAGGTGTTACTTAATGATAATTTATTGCGAAACATCGGACAAGAAAGCGGACCGATTTGACGACAGCATTAATCTTCCGTAACTGGACACAATAAAACGGTATCGTAAAGTTCGGAAGAGGTTCGATCGACGAGTGCATAAACCGGCAAGTGACAAATGATGGACAGGAAGTCGTCAAAGAGATTGAGACGTTTACAATGTTAGGACGGACGTTAATAAAAGCAGGATGGTTCGGTTCAACAAATGAGTTGGTCGGAGCTCAAAGGAAGGGCGATGCATGGCCAGCGGTCGCCGGAGATGATTAATGCTCGAATCCCTCGCGGCCGCTCTTCTTTCGATATGAACACGAAATTAAACATTCGAGACGTTAATTTACTACGTATTCGAAAGCACTTTCGATAAGACTGATTGGCGCAATCGGTGTCTTTTTCAAAAAAATATTGATCATTATGATATCAAATCGCAATTCAGGGTTAATTTAAAGCATCTTCAGGGGCATAAATCAGCTTGACTAGAGTGCTAATGCAATTTACTCCTTCAACTTAAAATATATGAGCTATAAACGTATCCTCATAATTTATAGTGATTGCGTAATACGAAGAAAGTATAAAATTCAGTATTTTCTCGGAACCCTTGAGATTCTTCGTGCGTGTATTCTGTGGATTTAGTCGCATCGCCGGATGGGTGTACCATTAACGACAGTTTCTCAGTGGCTCATTTAACCCGCTGCCGCGATAATTGCCACCACGTGTTTATTTCCAACCGTTCTAATTATAACAAGCACAATGGGTTGGACACGATCGGTTATTTTGGCTTCGTTCGCTTCGTCAAAGTCGATTTTGTCCGGCTACAAAAGAGGTGTTGCGAGTCGGCTGTCGTTTGATTCATTAAGTGGAACCCTTTGAACTGATGAATAGGCTTTGCGTGCCATTGCACCTATTAATTCTGCTTCAACGTTTTTAGCCGCTTGTATCTGTTTTAAGACAAGTCAATTCCGTTGTTTTACATATTTTGGATTGTTGTGGTTTATTAATTCTTTTGTCGGTACATTTGTCTTGTCTTCATTCACTATTTTCGTCTTTATCAAGGACTTTTCTTCTTTAATATAATCAAAATGATGTTAACAATTTTTACACATATAAGTGTTTATTTTTATTAAAATTATGTCCAATGTTATTTTGTATGTTTGTTACGTGATTACTACGCCAATTATCAATGGATTTTGATGATTATTTTTTAATTTGGTAGGTAATACTTCAAAGGTGGTCCCATATAAATTGTAACAAAATTAGTTCAGGGTTTTTGTTTTGAAAAAAATATGTAACTTGAAAAAATATGTTGTGTAAAAGTAAACGAAACTGCGTATATTAAAGTCGGCTGTTTCAGGTTTTTTTAACTATAACTTAGAAATCTATGTTTGTTACTTTACTTAATAATATTAAATAAGTCAGTTTAGGTGTCGAGTACAATATTATAGTAACTTAGTAGTATAGTAGTAGTAGTAATACCCAGTGCTCGAAATGGACCGGAACTCAGGGGAAAGCCCTTCATTAGTGCAAGCTAAAACAGGTTTTTAAATATTTTTATGATGTATATTTTTCGGTTTAAGAAGGAAAATAAATATTTAAAAAAAAACCTTCCCCAGACAAACAGACAGACAGACGGGCATGGTGAAACTATATGGGTTCCTTGTTTACTACGGAACCGTAAATATGATACCATAACATTGCGTTTTCATCGAACTTGCATTTTGTATGCAAATTGATAACCTCTTTTTTTCAAAGTCGGTTAAATAAAACCTTGTGAAAAATATCGTAAGGCTTGAACGGGCATGCGTTCCGTTTGGTGAGTTAGTCCAATTCGACCACTGGTAATACCACGAATTAATAAAATTAGACACAAAATTAGATATCCAAATACGAGGTCATAAGATACAAAATAAAGCATCTTAAGCATCTATTTCTAGTTTTCAAAGCCATAGAAAGATTTTTCTAGCCGTGTCACCACAAAAGCTGAGTAATAAAGCGCTATTCAGATGCCCGCATCCCACTGGTCTCATTGTGATCGCGTCCTGTCTTCACAAATCATCGACAAGAAAAAAAATTATGTAAAGAGCAAAGACAAAAGCTTTATCGGCCATCGATTGGCCTACGTGCCACACACGTCGACTATTGTCTCACCGACTGTTAACTGTCCATGGCAATTATAGAATACATCTTTATAATCATTCGAATCGTTTGTATCATTTCTTTTATCATTTATATCTGTGTTGTTATTATAAAACTTGATCGTGTCATTTGATATCGAGTCGATTCTGTCCGATAGTTTTGTGGCGACGTAAACATAGACATTACGGTCTGTTGTTGAGAGAATTCGATACTTTTTTCGATTTCAATTAGTATGGGGTTCGTCCGTCGTATTTTGTGTTACTTATGGGATTTTATTAGAAAGTTTTGTTTACGGATAGAAACGTTAGTTCACGCCTCGTGGTTAAATATTTTGATATGGAATTGGGTTTCATTATTTTATATCTTAGTTAAGGTTTAATGTTGATTTTTACTATATAATATAGCGTGTTCGTTATTGATGCTCGATCTGATCACCAAGCTTACTACGTAAATGCGATCTCGATTACGATCGATGCACACACGCAAAGCGTTTTCTTATCGAGGCGAGATCAAATCGAGATCAAGTTTTTGTAAAGTCACATCTATACTATTACCTACTTTGAAAATATTTGTGAGAAATAGCTTGTTGTCACTTACATCTCTATTCTAGATTGCATTGCAATGCCTTTCGGCGGCTTAATAACTCTGACACTAGGGCTGGCCACTCAGTCTATACGAACTTACTTACATTATTGCATAAGGTAGGTATTTTTTTTGATTTAAAACAATTATAGTTTAAAAAACTTAAGCGACCGCCTCCAACTTACGCGATTTCGTTTCCTCGAGTGTCAGTTTTCCACTAATGTTGTTTTATAAACCAAAGTACTGAGCCGGTTTTGATAAAATTTATATGAGGCTATGTCTGAACTATTATCTACCGAACAAAAACTCATCAAAATCAATTCTTAATTGGCGAAGTAATCGGTGAACAAACATAAAAAAACAAACTAGTCGAATTGAAAACCTCTGTTTGGAAGTCTGTTAAAAATACGGAATATGGTAAAGAAATTGAGGTATATTTAACAAACTATTATAGTCTGTAATGTTTAATAGTTAAATAGTAAGTAGGATAGTAGATTTATGAAAACATTTCCTGATTACCAACCAAGCCATAAATATCGCTGTTTTCTTCCTGGAAGAAAATTGAAGACATGAGCCACGCACGATGTTTACAACTGGATATTCAAAGTATGAAATTTGCATAAAAAATAAGCATTAAAGTCGTAGTAGTTTAATGTCATCCTATAAATGCAGCGTTAAGCTTAACATCTGGCTAATTACTTTCTCATCTCGTTATTTGGTTGTGCAAAATAAACAGAAAACTGAATTTTAAAAAGTCCGCAAAAATAATAAAAATAAACGCACTTGCAGCCTCGGTGTTCCGTAGTAAATACAACTGATATAATTTAAGACAGTGAGTATCATGGGCAAGCGCGCTCCATTTTCGATGACTTCATTGCTTTCCAACAGATGAGTTGTGGTCAAATGGCATAATAGGGTAATGTAATCATTGAAAATAAAAAGAAAATATAATTGTTTATCACACATAACAAAATTTTACAGTCCATTTACACGACTTACCAAAAATGATCAAATTACAATGAATCCACCGAGAGCAAAAGGAAGACATTGTTTTTTCCACAATCGACACCAATTCGTCCACCCTAGCCACATGTGCCGACAAAGTCCCATTTATTATGCCCTTCCGATGTGGCCAGTGCCCAATGTTTATCTATTGCCCTAACAACCTTCTAATGGCGCTGACAAAAAACTGACAATGAAGCCATGTGTCTATTTTGGACGAACTTGGGTCGGAAGTTGACCGTAAGAAATCACAATCAGAATTAATGTTTATGTACAATTTACGTGGAATGGGGCTCACGTTTGATTTTTGTGTAGCCAAAGTGAAATCTAAGATGGAGCATGCTTGCCCAGAAGATATCTATTCAATCTTCTGTTGAAGATACTTAGATTTAGGAATCAAAGTTAGCAAGTAAAAAGGGCCGAACCTAGGCATTTGCATATTTTACGGTTTTTTCGTATATCTGAAAATTTTTATTTTCTACCTATTACGATTCAAAAGAAGACAGACTGCCTCAGTAATAGGCTCAGCACGCTTGGTGCGGAATCTTCAAAAAGACCCGTATTTTGGGGTTTTGACGCGTAGTGACCTACAGTAGAAATCCCTGTTTCCTGCAAAACAATAAACTTGTTTTTTTAAGCCTAGTGTGAATACCTTTTTTCCATACCGACATGCTTCATCCCTTGCTACACCGTCGTCTGCCATCAGGCTAGTTGGCAGTCAAAAGTAGATCTATTTCTATTCTGTTATAAAAAAAAGAACAACAAAAACAAAATTCAGCGCCATTCCCAAGAATTGCCCATACTAACCATTTTTTGTGACAAGTTGGCATTCCATCGTCAAGTAATATCCCTCATGAACGGTCAATCGCGGCCGTGTAGTATAGGGTGTTCCGCTCGTAAATTGTCCGATACTGCATCCTGTTTGACAGTCATTACTGTGACCACGCCTCGGGCGTAAATAGAACGGGAATTATCCTGGGAAATGCCGATACAATCAGCTGCAGAACAAAAATTATTATTACAAAAAGATATTACCGGATAACGCTAGAAGCTGGATACCTAGCTTTCAGCATTTTTAGACCTATACGTTTATGCGTCTTATTTTTTTTAACCTGCATTCATTTATCAGCCAGTTCCCGTTGTAACGAGAACTGGCAGTTAGGTGAAGCTGCAACACGTCACTAATTTTATTTAGCGACGATTTTTGAAAATATTTATTTTTCTGTTTTACCATTTTTATGAATACCATCCGCAAATTAGGTACTAAACCATTTTTGTGAGAGAATCTACCTTGCAGTTATTTATAAAATTGTGTTACTGACTGTACTCATTTTAAATTGTGTTTAGATAGGTGCTGGGTATGCTAGGGATGTTGCGTTCTAAATACAGATGCCTATGAACACTGACATCTACATTCCGCTAATTATATCCAATGAGAGATAAAACAAATAAATATACGGAAAAATAAGTAAATTAAAATGTTTTGTATTTAAGTAAAGTAAAGTAAAGTAAAGATTTATTTCCAGTCATATTTAAAATAATACAATGGTTTCACAGTGGGCCCCAAACTCGGCAAAGCCGGTATCTTGGCAGCCCGAGGCAGATGTACCTACATGTTATGTAACAAGATGACACGCGCTAATAATAAGTAAAATATAATTAATTAAGTTTTAAAACATTAGAATAATAATAATTAAAGTAAAATAGAATTAGATAGTTTTATATTACATTCAAAAGATAAAAGATAAAAAAATCTACTGCCATATCTTAGCCGTCCTGTCAATATTAGTTATTTAGATCTATTTAGATCTATAATTTATTTTTACATATTCGTTTATGGATTTATGCACTTTTATATAATGTCTCTGACTGAAGTTTGCACTTATTAAACAATTCCAAAGTAAATCATCAACTCTTATGTTTCAAAATCGTAACTTGTGATTCTTCGTCAGCGGCTGATGCAGGAAAACTGCCTTCCTTTACTGAAGATGATGAAACACTTTTTATTGACTCTCGCACTCAAGCAACATTTTCAAATAAATAGATAATAATAATAAATTAAAAGATAATAATAATTTATGTATACGTAAAACATGAATGCTTACAAATTTGTAGCTTCTTTACATATGAACCGACCCAAAAATCTCCTACACATCCCAAATAAAGCTTAATATTAATTTATCTACAAACCCTATTAAGCTGATATCTAAGTCTAACATCTCACTCAACTTGATTGAGTCATTAAGCCGCCTACACTGAAACCCAAACCATATTCCAAAGTTTTGAACCTGCCTAATTAAATTAGCATTTTTTATTTCCAATAATCGAACAGGCGGTCCATAAAAACGTTTTAATAACGTACAAAAAGCATAAAAAGCGCTTCGGTCATGCAACGTCGCGTGCGTGTGCGCACGGTAGCCGAAACTCGAAACAATCGCGAGTGTGCGCCGGATCTGCGTGTAAAACTGCCTCATTAAAATGTTATTGTGTGCTCAGCCTTAGGACTTATTGGACTGATTGATTATGGGATACGTGGTGTGTATGGAGAGCTACAATCATCATCATCATCTCAACCACAAGAAGTCCACTGCTGGACATAGGCCTCCCCCATGGATATCTAGAATTACCAGTTGGAAGTAGCCTACATCCAGCGTCTTCCTGCCACTTGTAAGATATCCTCTGTTCACCTTGTGGCTGGCCTTCCTAAGCTGCGCTTGCAGGTTCGTGGAGGGCTACTTTATTGCTCTTTAAATTAATTGCTTAAGGTTGTATTTGTGATAAAGAGTTCCTTTATCCAAGCACGTAATATGTAACAATTCTGCATACGTAATATTTATCATAATAAAACGTAAAATTCCAAATTGAATACAATTGCATTTTTGTTTTTGTTTTTAGTAACGCTTTGAGTTATGTGTTGTCTGTGATTAAATTAGTCACTCAGAACAACGCCTTAAACAAATTATCACTGTCGTGATACGTCTTTTTATAACAATAGATATTGAGACTGATCTCAGACTGCGGTATACATACCTATTAAAAAGATAATTATAGTTTAAAAAACTGAAAAAACAGACATACGAAATTCGTTTACTTCGATGATTTTTTTTCAGTTATTTTGTTATAAAAACCAAAGTACTGAACTGATTTTGATAGACGTATGTGATACCACTTCTGAGGTATTACCTACCAAACAAAAAAATAACCATAAAACAACGATTCATAATTGGTGGAGTAATCGCTGAATAAACATACAAAAACACATACAGTTGAATTGAGAACCTGCAACTTTTTGGAAGTTGGTTAAAAATAAAAATAAAACTAAAACTTTACAAAACCAACACGGATTTCGGAACTATGTTTGTAACGAGACGTGTGGTTGCAGGACCTAGAGTTTTAAGATTTATTTAGCACTAATGCATTTTTTATTGTTGAATAGAATACAAATTCTACCACCATTTACGTGATATTAAATACCAGTGTGGTATTAGGTGATAAGTAGGTACTTGACCTCACCTGGAGTCTGAATTAGGTAATTATTTTTTTTTATTGTTTTTTTTTTGACATTGTTTTAGTGTTGATTATGTAATTGATATTAATTACATGTATCTACACTTATCTACACATTATTGAAGTACATCAATTAAAATGCTTCAAATTAAAATGTCTTTTAGCTAAGATAAATAATAGAGTATAATTTATATTTCAAATAAATTCCAGGTTTCAGATATTCAGTACATAACAGTTCCAAATATTGGATAACAAGATACAAATACATCTTGTTATCCAATATTTGTATGCGTTAGAAATATTAGCCACCTTAAAATACAAATAAAGTATCAAATCCGATAGTTTTCCCAGGCAAAATTTCGCACAACTCAAAAAAAAAAACCTTGCAAATAGCCACACTTGAACCAATAAAGCTTCATTTGATACGTCATATAATTCATCAGGGCAACACACGTCACGGCTTGGCAGGAAACAATCGCACGTAAATCGGCCGCGCGACTTTACGCCGCGAATGTGAAGGGACCCTTTGTAATGAATTAACGACGCAAGTGTGCATGCACCTTGATATTGTGGATGGAATTAAGAGCCTAATGAAATGCTGGTGATTTTCCTTTTGTTTTGGTTGCAATTAAAAATAGCCTTTGAAAAATGGTAAAGACTGCAATGTGTAGAAATTAAATGACGAAACCAGTAGGTTTTTCGATTTAATACTAGGTATGGTAAGTAATAGAGAATTTTATTATAGATATATAACCGGTATCAAGCCACAACTTTTCTTTTATCTAATTGACAGAGTGATCACAGATGGTAGCATAATTAGCCTATAAGTAGTAGAAATGCATTTCAAAATAAACTATCGGACTCGCGCACGTAGGGTTCTTTACCATTATCTATAAAAACGGCAAAAAATCACGTTTGTTGTATGGGAGCCCCCTTAAATAATTATTTTATTCTGCTTTTTAATATTTGTTGTTATACTTAGCGGCAACAGAAATACTTGCATCATCTGTAAAAACTTTAACTGTCTAACTATCACGGCTCATGAGATATAGCTTGTTGACAGACGGACGGACGAACGGACAGACAGACAGCGGAATCTTAGTAATAGGGCACCCTTTGGGTACGGAACCCTAAAAAAGCATGCTGTCGAATTGAGAACCTCCTTCTTTTCGGAAGTCGGTTAAAAAGACAGTGTAAATATATCCAGGATTCAGGTCAATCACTCATCAGCTCTCTGCGCCTCCCACGTGGACTCTAAAAATACTTGTCCACTTTATTGTAAGCAAATTTGTTTGTCACGCGCTTTATAAATATTTATATTTGTGTCCTTAAGTTATTGGATACGGGATTAATTATGTAAGCAGGATATGGTAATGTCTTATTAATTGTAAGTATTTATATGTGCGGTGTAAGTACAGAATAAGTCATAAAGTGAATCCGCCCACTAAGGCGGGCTCCCGCCCGCCAGAAGTATATCATATTTTAAATGTGATCGTTATCATGTGCTACTTCTTTATGCTTAATAATTATAGTTAAAAAAACAAAAAAAACTATTTCAAAATACGCAATACAATACATACGCGACTTGCTGTTCACTTTTTTACAGGCACTTGGATAATATTTTACCAGTTATTTTGTTATAAAAGCCAAGGTACTGCATCGATTTTAATAAAATTTATATGGAACCACCTCTGAAGTATTACCTACTAAATATAAAAAATAATTATCAAAATCAATGGACAATTGGTTGAGTAATCGGTGAACAAACGTACAAACATTATACATAAGAAAGTGCCAGTAAATGTGAACATGTCTGGAAGTCCGTAGTGGTAACTGGTAACACAATATGGTATCAAAGCGCGTTAGTTCGGAAACGAGCCACCTGCTGTTTGCATAGACAACAACTTGTGGCGCCGCGATCTCGGCTATGGGCTGAAGCGGAAAACATTTTACAAAGTTTTTTAAAACTTTTTTCGACAGGCTAAACATATGACCACAATTCATACTGTCGTTAAGTAACGGTGTGGTCTATGATGGTAGAGCACCGAGCTTGGATTGAGAACTGGTTATTAGGTATTTAGTACTATTAGTCCAGTTGCCAGAATACACTGTTAAGTGCTTGACAGATTCTAAACATTAGGAACACGGGTGTTAGGGGATACTTTACCACCACGTTCACTTACTTGATTTTTCTTTTTTCACTGAAAGTTCAAGCTCATTATTAGGATTCGGACACGCGCTTCAGGAACATAAGTTCATCGTTCAATTATGTTGTCATTTTACAAACTATATACTTAACAGCAAAAAAATAGTTTAAAAAACTTAAAAAACCGACTTCAAAATACGCAATTCTTTTACTTAGATGACATATTTTTCCAGTTATTTTATTATAAAACTAAAGTACTGAACTGATTTTGGTAATTATTTTATGGGGCTAACATTTTTTTTGGTCGATCATACTTCATGTATGACCGACCAAACAAAATTGAGAATCATCAAAATCAATTCATAAAATTGGTGAAGTAATCTCTGAACAAACATACAAACAAATACATACAGTCGAATTGAGAACCTTCTCCTTTTTGGAAGTTGGTTAAAAACATAACGAATATTATTATTTATATTTATTTGTACTATTAAATATGCGCTATTATTTTAGTAAGTAATATCTACACTAAACCTACTTCACTAAAAAATGAATTGAAAGAAACGTATAATATGGCGCAATAGAAGACTTTTAAAAACCTTCAAATCGCATTTTTTTTATAAAATACTATAAACTAGTAAATTTTTTGGTGAAATGTAGTTAAATGTAAGTTAGAATTGTAATATTATCCATTTAAATGTTATTGCTCTTTTTTAGCTACCAGATAATCAAAGCAAACCGCTTCATTTTATAACTTGTGTACCGTTAACGTTCTAAAATAAAGTAAATATAGACGCGTGAAGGGTTAAATTTGTTGAAATTTCGGTGTCTAATGAGATTCCGGTAGCGATCATAGGTTGATTTAAAAACAACAGCTTAAAAATAACAAAGTATTCTAACTTCAAACTGAACATATATACGATTATACGTTTGTTCTGTTCATGCAAAGTCTAATAACTTACACTCAGCTTGTGTTTTTGTTATATTTATTTTTTCTTAGAGTTTCATGTCAAAACCCTTCAAAATCTTAAAACTAACCCCATATTCTGACGTGTTCTCAGTCTTTGTCTGTCCTCTGTAATCTTACAGCTCTATCTCTCTCTCTCTCTCTATCTTTTGAACTGTAGAAGATAGCTTTTTTTTTTTACAGAATATGTAATATTACAGCGGATTTATCAAAAAGTAATAATGTAACAGAAAGTTAAAAAAATCAGTCATGTACACATTTTTTTTTATATTTAGATAATATAGATGATATTTAGAGATATGAAATTAAGAAATAAACGTTTTTCTTTTTTTGCTAAAACAGTAATACATAAAAGATTCAAATGTATGATTGTAGTTGTAACTATGAAATAAAATAATATAAAACCTTAACTTTTCTTTAGATGTATTTAATAAAACTGGCAACTTTTGAGTAGATTGTGTCTCAAGCTAAAATAATGTGTGAAAATATACAAACTTGATTATGCTAAAATAGATATGAAACGTATTGTGGTGTTTATATTTTAGTTCGCGTAGGAGTACGGAAGTCTCAGTATTTGGATCAAACTCGTAATTGGCCAGTTTTTAGCTCTTTAATAAACAAATATATTTAAAACACGAACCATATCCAGTATCGGACTGTCGATTTCAATAAACCTTTTTATGAATTTTAATAAAGGTAAATACATATTTTTATCTAAGTATGGTAACAAAACGAAAGCTGCAAACCGTTTTTACAATAAAACGGCCAAGTTATGAAGTCACTTTATTAAGTGACACTCATGTCTATATTTTTATCGAAAATATAAAAAAGTTACTGTTACAATTTTTGAGGAATCGTAAAACGTTATCGCTTGTGGTGGTGCTAAGGTATAAGCAGACGCGGAAGTGATTTTGTGTACGCTTACCCATTTTTTTATACCTACATTTCACCTAAATATTACGTTTACGTTAAGTATTTCATTTTTTTAATGCAAGATAGATCTACGATTGACCACCAACTCGCCTGATGTCAAGCGACGGTGGGGTTGAAGATGAAGCTCGTCGATCTAGAAGATATCTATTCACTATAGCCTTGAAAATTCCAAGATTGTAGGTCTCAGGAAACAGAGATGACGGCAAAGAATTCCATTCCTGTGCAGTAAGCATCAAGAATGTGGATCGATATCGCTGAGTACGAATTTTTGGCATTTCAACGTGAAATGGGTGGTATGTGGAGTAACTAGTAGTTCTATGAACAGTACACTTCGTAAACACAAATTTTAGCAAAATTTATATAGTATGCAAATAATAGGTATATAGATTAAAATCCTGCATGCGATATTAGACACTAAATATTACTGTGGCCGATAAATTTACTCAAAACAATGCTTAACACTGCAATGTTTGTATAGTACAAACAGAGATTTGTATAGTAATGTATAGTATAATCACAGTATACTAAGAGCTTCACGACCTCATTCCACCCTCCCCATTTCACTACAGGACTAGCAGAAAGTCGGCGAATAACCACCCATTTCTCGTTGAAATGCCAAAAATCCGTACTCAGCGATATCAATCCACATTCCTGTTGCGTACTGCACAAGAATGGAATTCGTTGCCGCCATCTCTGTTTCCTGAGACCTACAATCTTGGAATTTTCAAGGCTAGAGTGAATAGATATCTTCTAGATCGACGAGCTCCATCCTCGGCCACACCGTCGCTTAACATCAGGCGAGTTGGTGGTCAATCGTAGATCTATCTTCTATAAAAAAAAAAGAATCTTACAGTATTCTTAGTGTGCCAAAGTGTGGAGTTTCAGTAAAATAAATCGGTATTGCCCAAGAAGGACTCTGAAGAAGAGTTTTTTTTACTAAAAAGACAACAATTTGATGCAAATTGTGACGTTCTGTTTTCTTCTAACTTATACCATACATGAATCCTATCAAACATCTGATCTTTTTCACAAACTGCAGCAAATTTTTGGAAATCCATTACCATAAAGATCCGTTTTACGTTTTTATTATTTCATTACGACTCAAACAAAACTGGCTGAATATTTTTGGCAATACGTGGGTTTTTATAACGATTTAGTCAGGTTACTTAATTTTACTTTTTTAGTTTATGTTGTCCTCGTACTTTTACCAAAGGACTACCACAAGATTATCAGATAAAATATGCAAGCATTGAAATTCACTATAGTCTATAAAAATATGTTGATATCTATGTCTATGTCAATTTAAAAGTGTATCAGCGATATCGATCCACGTTCTTGATGCGTACTGCACAGAAATGGAATTCTATGCCGCCATCTCTGTTCCCTGAGACCTACAATCTTGGAATATTTGAGGCTAGAGTGAATTGATATGTTCTAGATCAATGAGCTCCATCCTCGGCCACACCGTCGCTTAACATCAGGCGAGTTGGTGGTCAATCGTAGATCTATCTTGTAAAAAAAAAAACATAAACCAGCATCCAAATCTGTCGAATTAGAAATAACAATGCCGCAGACATACACACCGATAAAGAAATATTGCACGTGACCTTGGCTTCGACTAAAAAATGTTTCTAAATCGCGGGTAAAACCTCGAGGCGCGACTAGTACGGTCTATAACATACTATTCTCCAGCAACCTTCTACCCTTCTCCACTTGTTATATATTGCAAAAGGTCAAAACCCTACTGCCACCACACTAACTACCACCTAATCTGTAACTATCCTCGTAAACTCACCAGAGGTATACAAACTACTTGCTATTCCGTGCGTCGTAAAGTCAGCATCTCAATAAAAAATGCCCTAGAGCGGCTCTGGAGAAGGTTTACGAGTCATTCCGACTTTTATAATGCGTGTAGTGGCTTTAGGTAGTACAGTAGGTATATTTTTACTAGGATATGCTGTACAGGATACCTATTCTCGACCAAAATACATATAACCCTTTTTGATAGCAAGGTGAACCTACGTCTTCTTGGAGATATGGCTGTTTTATGGGTGTACAACCTCTATAGCCCCCCTCCCTAGTCGCCAGCTGTGGTGCTTGACAGAAGATCCCACTATATTTAGATAAACACACTGAAGCTCTCTGCATTGCGCGAGATCTTTACCTGGAACAGCCGGTATCTAGTCGTCATAGACTTTCTGCCTACATTGATCACTTTTACGTGATTGCCCAACTCGAGTTCATTTGCGTGGTAAAGTCAGGGTCACCGAACAAGCCAAACTGATAGCTCCTATATATGGCCCTATTAATAGATCTTATTACGAGCAGATGATACTGGTACGTTATTTTTATACCCCACCATCATGGTGAAATTATAAACCTCCATTGATCTAGGACACGATTCGACGTTGAGATTGGAACCTCTAGTGGAACGTGGAACCGATATAGGTGATGATAATAGTCGATCTGCCAAATAGTCTGCTTAATTGATACCTTTGGCAACTGCTGTAAGTTTCTTGAATAGCTTGTTCCGTCCCTTTGAGTATAGACGTCCCCCAAGCTCTTTCTTTCTTCCTAGCCTAGGACTAACACGGCCGAGTTCATTATAAATAACCCAAATTTATCGCAGGTAACTTATGGGTCACATCCTGATCAGTGCGGATTAGTAGACTGAACTCTCAGGCGTGCGTGATTCTCAATGTCTTATCACTTGGATTTCCACGCAATTTCGAAAATACAGTTCGTTCCTTGAGAATTGAGGTTAGATCTCCGGAAAGAATGTCAAAAGATCTCGTAGCTTCCAATAACTACTATTTATTTTGCCGAAAACTACTTAGGTATAGCGGTAGAACATAATTTATTATTATAGACATAATTAAAATGTAATTGTCTAGATTACTTCGTAAAAAATACGAGTTCAGTTATATTTATAGTATATTACAACGGGTATGAGTTCCGTTGCCCGGCCATTAATATTATAAATAAATTATAAATACATAATGCTATAATAATTATTAAATAAGACTTGGACGGGCCTTTGATGAAGTGGCTTTTATTTTTATATAATATTATGTTATAGCTATGTGACGGAAATAATTTTATTAGTTGCTTGAATCAACGAGGCTGTGTTTAAATTATCTTCTTTCGTAAGTCAATACTTTTATTAATTCCACAGTTAGGTTTAATGAGTTTTATATTTTTTTAAATTACGATAACGAGCATCTGTTGACTTTGAAAATTAAAGCTATAAATGTATTCTTGTGCAATTGAGTAAAAATATTATCGTGGACCGTGGTTCTTCTATTTTTGACCATTGATCTCTGATAAATACCTACAACGACATCTTTTCTATTCATAGTACTTATCAATTGACTTATCAATTGAACGTCAATATGACTTTAATATAGACGGACGTTTATTACTCATTGCACTCGTCGTCCTGTCTCTCCTTGTAGAATGTAGGATTCTGTCAACTTCAATATAATCTTGCACTTTAACTTAGTTTAATTCTTATGGTCTTCTTCTTTGTCGTATCAATGATCCTGTTTAATGTAGTAGGTTTTTAACACGCTTTTGTTAGCTTCACATGTATGCATGTTTGTTTGTTTGTAACCGACTCCTTTGGACTTGATTTTGACCCACTTCTAACGGTCAGATGTCGTTCAAACGTTGTGTCGTAGACTTATCGAGAACTGATGACAATAAAACAATTTGAAGCGTGTTTTTTTAGTCTTTTTAACAGTAATTATGCATGCTGTTTTCTCCCAGTATTTGGCTAATTGTTGTGGTAGAAGTATTTTTCAGAGCCCGCCTGGGGAAGTACCGTATCTTTTGTTTGAATCATCTCTTGTCACTCTAAAAAGGGTGAAGCGTAGTCTACCATACTAGCTAAGTGCGGGTTGACGGGCTATACATGTCTTCGAGAACGTTAAAAAATATTTGGCATCTCCATGATTCTTATTCAGGCTGGGAGTGAAACATTCTATACTTTTACACCCTGTTTGGCGTAATAGTTTCTTAAGTTTTCGCGATTACTATAAAATATACACATTAGATCCGTAAAAAGTAATTTAATCCCGTTTGGAGTGTTTTATTTATTTCTCCCTACCAGAATTTACCCAAGCCAATCCTGCTCCATGAAATACTAGAGCGACGCTCTGGGCTACTGACACAACTGCTCCAGTGGTGAATGAATTTATGCAGATGGTAATGATTCTGAAATGCATCCTCAGAATGTTCCCTTTACCATTTGACGCTAGACAGAGATGAACATCTTGAGATTTTAACCCTGACCTTGGCCGGAAATCAGACAGACTACTGTAACTTACAAGTAAAACGAAGTTATGGTTAAAACAGAACGTATTGAAAGACATTGGTAGACACATCACATCACACAGCGCTATCTAGCCCTGAACTAACTAACTGTTTTATACTATGGGAATCGGATATCTGATTTGTTGAAAATACAGAAACATACAGACACAGAACAAACATCCAAACTAATCACACTAATGTATGCCCTGGGGCGATTATGCTCATCTTTTATAGAGATGCAAAGTTGGTTTATCTACAATTAAGAGAGTGACACAAAAGTTTAAGTAAATTGTAATTGTATTTGTGTGTGTATTTAAAAATATTATAATTCAAAGTGGACTCATTGGTGTGCGTAACTCCCGGTTGAGGATTGAACCCATGACCTACACCTTAGAAGGCAGATCTACAGTATAATTCTACCAACTGATCTGTGAGGCCAGTCAGTTCTCAAGTACTTCCTGTATTTCAGTCAGAGCAAGTGTTTGTGTCATCGACCTTACCCAATCACATCCAACGCATTCCGCATCAAGTCGAAGTTGACGTCATGTGGAAAGTACTAGAGTTTCGACCGCTTCGTTGTAAGAGGTCAATCAATACTGCATTCAGCTCTATAGTAGTTACTTGTATCATCATCTTGAAGTTAGTTATGTGACAGTGTATAGCGCTGACACTGAACTGCTATGTAGTTTGTGCAATACAAAATCAAGTGGGAACAAATTATTATGTTTGCATGCCTAACTAGAGTTATTATGTAATAAGTATCTATATTAAAAGAAAAACAAAATATCCGACTGCAGAAAAGAAGTTTTGCACTCTAACTTACGATTTTGTTACGCTTGATACGCTGTTAAGTGTAGGTTTCTTGTGAGAAAGTATGTGCAAAATCGTTGTAAAAAAATTAAATGCGCATTCTTTAGAATAATTTAATGAGTAACAATTGCCAAACCTTAAAAGCATTACGTTTTAAACTAACGTAAAATTCCACTGGAACATTAACCATTACTAAACAGCTGTTAAGATATCTATAAGGTCCTAGCAGGTCGCGGGCTGATACCGTGCGCAATCGCACATACATTTTCGTTCATAAACACTGTCCGAAAATTTAATCTATGAAATAGATAAGCCCTAACCTTACATTACATCCATAATAACCGTTTAATTCCTGATTGTTTATAAATAGCATGAAGATGAAAGCTGGGAGCCAAGGTCCTGGCCAGTAGGAAGTCTTCCGTCGCCGGCATCCGCGCTCGGAATACTTACTCCTATGTCATAATTCATCGGGTCCGATGACCTGTGCTGGAAATGACCGTTCTAGGTAACTAGGGATGGGACATGGACGCAGTTACGGCTAGCTGATAACAAAACAATATAAGAAAGTATTGTGGTGAAAATGGACTTTTGGCTTCTTTACCATTTTTATGCTAGATAGATCTACGATTGACCACCAACTCGATGTTAAGCGACGGTTTTTATACTTTTAAAAAACTATTACGTATCTAAACTATTTTTGCCCGACTGCGCGTGAAGGAGGATGAAGTCTACGTTCTAGGAAAAACGTATCCTCAATCAAGTATAGCTCTTTTATAGTTGAATATGTTGTTTTTATTTTGTGAGAAATGGAATTTAAATTTCTGTTCAAATTCCGATCGCATTAGCGCAGGTGGTATTTTTCAAAGGAGCAGGGCACTCGTCAAATATTTAGACTATTTCTGTAATTAGTAAATCGAACAACTTTATATTTTCTACAAAGTTTCATAACTCGTACTCATCAAAAATATTAAAAGAACGTATGCACTATACATACTTTATATAGTACATAATTTGACTATGAACTACTCTTTGGTAAACAAACAAGAATAAGAGCCGAATAAATTCAGTTAAGGCATCACAAAAAAATCTGCAAAACAAATTGAAACGCGTTTTCTTAACTATGTTTATTGACTTTTTTGTATCCGTGTTACTATTTCGCATCCTTGATTTTCTTATTTTTTAGGACATAAGAAATTCCAAAATTAAATTAATTTTAATATTTTAAATACTTGCTTACTTATTAAAATACCTTACATATTCGTTTACCGTACTTACACCGCCACATTACGGCAACCTCGTCCCATCCTTACTCCCTGCAAGCAATACTGACGCGCGGCTATAAAATAACGCCAGATGATTTATTTGTAAACAGACGGGCTGCGTACGCGCATATAACGTCAGTCAGCGTACGCCAGCAATATTGGAGACTCGGGTACAGGCGCTGGGAACATCGGTCCTTCCTTATTGGATCAATAAATGGGAATTGTGTGATTTTACGCATATATAGTTTATGTCTGCTGTTACAAGTTATTTTATTTTTCAATTCATTTGGTTTATTTAAAAAAAAAAAAGTTTATTAGTTAGGTTTGGTACAATATACTCGGATTTTCTTTTACCATAACTGTTTTTGAATCTTGGTCTTGGTGTTTGGATTATAAGTTTTTTATGTATGTAGAGTCATGTGGGTCAAGTGTGCGCATTTAAAAATTGGGATGAAATTCGACCTGTATCTAGACTGTTAATCTTGAACGCTTGACTTCAATTATTAATTGTCTTTAAATATTGCTTCTTACCATTGATTTCCTATAATTTTCTTATCAACATATTAACTGTCGGATAAATTTTCGTATTCAAACTTAAATAAGTTTGAATAACCACAATTTTGGCGCTGTAGATAGATGCGAGATTCCATACAATTAGTGATGTCAAAGTTGCATGTTTGACGTGAGTGAGACTTAGCCTGAAAAGGCTTATTAAAAGTTGCATCACTGAGCTAAAGTCGACTCGCATACTAAGCCGTACACTTTTGTCCTGTCATAATCCAGTTCTATAAAATATTTTCGAGGTCAGTTCTTCATACCTAGAGCTGTTTGTTGCAATATTGCCCTCAAGGTTTTATTCAACCTAAAAAAAATAATTAAACATATTCAGTTTCAGAAAAGGTGTAAAATTGCATAAGTATACCAATTTTGGTCAATAATTTTGTATATTAATTATCATAATTTTTTTTTTTTTTTATGGCAAGCGCCTTTATTAACTACAACACAACAATATACAGACTCAACTAACTAAACTACTACACAAAAAGCACATCGATCACCCCAGACCGATAAAGGTCTAAAGATAATCCAAATGCTCAAACCCACTACCAGTTGGCAGCGTACCCAGCATGCTGGCCGCATTGCCACGTTGAATGGCAATGCTTATGCGTTGGGCCAGATACGCGCCAGCATTTTGGTCACGCGTCGCATCGATCAGGCGCTCAGATAAATTTTTGAAAATAAGATGAGCTCCCGGTCCCCACGGACCCAAAGTTTCGAAAATAAAATAAAATAAAAATGATAAAATTGATCTAGGATAAATAAAGAATTAGGAATCTTTCTGAAACTGAATTCCTTCTTCTAAAAACTCCTAATAAGTATTACATTTATGAAAAAAGTGTATTAGTAATTTTATTTTTCCCTGTGGTTGTACATGCAGCACACACATCCGACGTTTGTTTAGAATAGCGGATTTGTTTATTTTCACTGCATATGGATTAAAAAGCTCCCAAACTCCATTTCGGGAGTTTATTACCTTCCTTATTTAGACGTTGAACATAATACGTGTTTTATTTTGTTTAAAATAAAGAACGTTAAGCAATCGAATTACATTTTATAAATATTCTGAGAAATCGAAAATAAAACAGGATTTTCAACTATGCTACAGGAACCACTTTATAAAGCCAAAAACCTGTAGGTTTTAAACACACACTTTGATTAGTTTTGGGTTTAATGAGGACTTTGTAAATAAATTAATTTTGAAACCGCCTATAGATGGCACTTATAATAATGCATTTATTCTATTAATACATGATAAAATGTATTCTATAAAAAAAGAAATATCACTGCAAACTTCTGTCTTCAAAAACTATTCTGAGGTTTTTATAATTTATAAATACCATCATAGAACGTTATATTTGTTAATTTCACGTATTGTACAAATAAGTAATCGTTAAAAAAAACTACTTTAAAATACGCAATTTGTTTACTTGGATGACATATTTTTTTAGTTATTTTGTTATATAAACCAAAATACTAAACGGATTTTGATAAAAAATTCTATGAGACCACGTGGAAAGTATACCCTTTCAGAAAAAAAAATTTCAAATCGATCCAGGCGTCTTCGAATAATCGGGGAACATACATGAAATATATATTTATATATTGTATATATAAAAAGATTGAGAACCTCCTTCTTTTGGAAAGTCGGTTGAAAAGATATTTCCGAGTGAAATCTACACAAGTTCGGCTTGACAGATGTAACGATCATCAAAATACATTCTGATTCTGATTGACGCGCAAGAAGTAAATATTTTTTAAACCCCTCATTGATGACAAATTTCTTGGCTGCACCCTTCAGACTTATTTTGCAATCTTTTCCTTGTGTCACTTACCTCCTTCTTTATCGATAAATACCCCTAACACATAAAAACCCTTTATTAACCGTCTTCAAAAAAATAAGGAAGTTATCATTTCGTAACATATAATTTTTAACTAATCTCGCAAATGTTAAATAAACAAAACACTCTCTCCCTGTCATAAATACTGTCACAGATTAAAAAAAACAGTAAATCAAGTCTAAATTAATGAGAGCGATGTTTCGACACATGTCCGAATAGACGCAATAAAACTATTATTTTTACTGGTTTCTAACGAGGCTGCGTTTTATGGACGTCTCAATAGTACCAGAGTTGTCGTAAAATAAAGGAGAATAATAAAATTGTGCAACTCTGTCTGATTCTAAACTGTGGTCATAATTCATTAGGTCATAAAACAGTTTGAATTATGATTACGTATTAAGGATGTCTCTATTATCAAAACTAAATTTACATCTTTCTAACTCATTCATAAAACTGATAATTTTATTAATGCTACCTATATCTAAAACATAAATAAAATCATATAAATTACAGTAATATTTCATACATCCCATATTGTATAAAATACAAAATTGAATTGATATATTTCGAAATTTCCGGTTATTGCAATATTAAATTATATATACATAGACGAATGTAGCAATATTTCCTTAGCTACGAGTATGAGAGATTAACATCATGATTACATACAAAAAGTCTAAATGAGTCACAATTGAGCTGAAGTAACTCGAATTTTGATGATCTACAATCCAGTTTATGGTTTCACCCATGAGGGCTTAATTATGGGGTCAGAGGTTTATTATTCTGGTCAATTGTTTGTTTATTAGACAATCTGTGGGGGAAAAAGAGTAATAGCTTTCAGGTCATATATAATATGCTCACTTTAACCTATATAATGTTTGCTTGATTTATTTCTCTTGTAATATTATTATTTTAAAGAGAAAATATTCGTCTATCGTCAAGTAAGCTTTGCAATTTATCGTCTATTCATATATTTTTTCTTCAAGCTGTTGAAGCAATTGTGTTGTTATCAATGTTAATATTAATGTTGTTCCTATAAATCTTGTGAAATGTTATATCTTTGAATAGATATTTCTTAACATCAGTAGCAGACAAGTTTATTATTCTGTAAACAGATACTGAGATCACTTGTCTGACCTCTTCAACTATGATCTATCGAACACCTAATGTAGGGCAATTAAATCGATAACCAAAATGTAAAACGACAAGGAAGTGTCAATAATTCAAGATATTTCCAAATACTGTAAAACATTTTGCTGACCATATTTCAAATCCAAGATAACTTACATTTAATAGTAAAGCTCTGATGTTGTGTATTTCTGATTTAGCTCTGGAATTTGATAAATTATATTGGGTTAAAATGAAATTATATGATCATTGAATATCTACTACAATACCTACTGTTTATTTATACGTTTATCTAATAACATGCCACCTGTGCACTGTGCAATATTTCTTTAACTAATTAGTACTGAGTAGTGTATTTCAGGGTACGATAGTTGGTCTATACTTTTATAGCATTTATATGTTACACAGTAATAAGATTACATATTGTTGTTTTGAACTGGACAATGGAAGACATTCAAAGTCAATTATACGATTTGCATTCATGCTGGTGTGTAATAAAAGGTCTTATTTATAGACTGTATGAAGATTGATATTCAACAAATGCTGTTAATTAAATACATTTCAATTATCTCTCAAGTCTGTCAGTAACTGGATGCAGTTGTGCTGCAATTTTGTTGTTGTAAGTTGTAGTTTTATGAGTATTTTAAAATGTTTGTTAAAATAATATTTACGTTTATTTAAATAAAAATAATGTAAGTATAACATCACTTATATTTACTTAGCAATTATTTTATTTTTATCGTAGATACATTTATTATAAGATCTGTAGTCGTATAGTGTCGTCGTGTGTTTAGTTACATAGTTCATCTTTTTGTATTGAAATATATCTTAACATCAATTTCTTCAATCAATAAATTTTATTTGTTGGGTTATCAAAAAAATATGTTTATTCTATACCGGATTGCGCAAATTAGTTAATAACGGCAATGTATATATTTAAATTTATATATTATATTTTTTTGATTCAAAAATAGGCTTGCGCTTGCTAACTTGCCTGACTTTACGAGACCGTAACGGTCTACGATGGAGCGCGCTTGTTTAAAAGATATTGCGATATTATTAACATTTATTTGTGAGAAATCGAAATATAGGCTATGACGGTAAAGACTGGTAATTTTAAAAGCCCAATGTACGATAAACCAAGAAATGTATGAGGCTCTATACGTCACGGAATTCAACTAAATTATTGTTAATAATTTTGACTAGTAGTTTCTTTTTAACTTTTATTTATTTATTTATTTACAGATATAGCCATGAGCTCAAGCTAGTATGCATTAGTTAGCTCACCAGCAAAACTAATTGCCCTTGTTATCATTCCGCGCATGCAATCGGTCATGTCAAGATGCGCTCGCGCATAACACTTCATCACTGTACGTCTTGTAGTAACTGTTACTGCATCTATGGTAGTACTTAAATCTGAAACGTATTTGAACTGCGTCTTCCTCTTATCTAGCGCTTACTTTATTATCTTAACAGACGATTGATTCATCACATGTATTAATGTATTTCGATTTTGGTACCAGCACAAAGCTGTTTCGTAATACCAAAAAATTAAATCAAAACTGGGCGTCTACCTATACTTGGATTTTTAATTAAACGGAGTAAATTGACAGATCGAATGTTGCCACTTTTTTATTATATGAAAACAGTGTTGTTCTAAAAAGAGCTACTAAAATGAACAAATTCATATAAGTGAGATCACTTATTACATTACGTTGTATTCTAGATCTTCTTAAAAATCGAAATTTTTGTTTTAATTGTGTATTTGTTAACTAGTAATAAAGATATCAAAAATTTCAGACTAAACTATTACATACCGCGATCTACTTACATCTTACCTACTTAAGGTACCAACAATTTTTTTGAGGTCAGTGCTCGGCACAAAACGGTATCCATAACAAAGTCCTAGACAGATACCAACCTCAAAAATCAGTTATGTCAATATTTAGTTAAAATTGATAAAGGTTGATGCAAGTCGCTTCCAATCGGTCTTTTTGGCAATCCATGGGGGAGGCCTATGTCCAGCAGTGGACTTCTTATGGCTGGGTTGATGATGATGAATTAAGGTTGAACTCAAATTTATTCTGTACGAAGTCACCTATTTGAAATAGCTTTATTTGATACTAAGCCTGTATTGCATGGAATTCAGTACTAGCATTGTAATTTGCCAATTCTGCATAAACTACTGCAAGCTCGTCACCCTTATTATTACCCTCGGCTTACCTTATTATTCATGTTATTTAATTTAGTTTTGCATGTTTTTATACAAACAAAGAATTCGAGCTAACTCGGTACTCTTGCATTATTCAGCAGTATTGACATGTCAGCCTGTAGATTGTAGGTGAGATTGGACTCGATCCGAGCAAGTTTCTTATTCGCCGTTTCTTTGGTAAACAGTATTGTGTTTGCTCCATTCCATTCGGTCTCATATTGTCTATAAGAAGTATATTTTTCTACTAAACTAATTTAGATATATGCCTAGCTATTTCTCTAAAAATTCAAAAACGTTTCACGCAAAAAACCATAGAGCTTTGTAGAACCATGATTAATACACACGGAATTCATATCAGAGCTTAAATCCTAAAAAAACTACTTTTTATTTTGTGAGTCAATCATACTACCGGGCTGTTGCATAATTCAATAGGATTGACATGTCAGCGTGTAGATGGCAGCTCCAGATTGTGAGGAGCTGCGAACCGCTCTTTGTTCCTTTATCTGAGAGCTCGTCGATACAAATAATGCTGTATTGTTCTAGGATGTACTCTCTTGTTATTGTTAGTTTAGTGCAAACGATTTGCAAAGCAGACGATTGAGTTTAATGTTTAACCGACTTCAAAACTAACGAGAAGTTGTCAAGTCAAAAATAATTGCATGATTATTATTTTATTCCCTGATAACCTAATATTCATCTTTCTTTTCTTTATCAATATTGTGTGTTTAGTTTTGTTGTACCAGTTCCAATGTTTTTTAAGCTATTGCATAGCTTCTATCGCGGACCTTGAGCGTGGAGACCGAATCCAGAAATTCCGTAACGAAAATAACCTAACGCAGTAACGCCGATATAACCAATGCCACCTAGAGGCGATTTGCAGAACTAAAGAGACAAGCGTGATATTTCAAAAAGTCATTAAAATTTCTGCTATTCATCGATAGATGGCAAAACTAAAAACTAAAAAGTATCACCGCTGTGCCGGTCGGAGTGGGGGGTGTTAGGAATACTGCATAAATAAATAATTATAATTACATAAGTTGATAAAAAATGCTATGCAATAGCTTTACCGCGGCAGTCTCCGACTGCCACACGTCTTTTTTTTAATTCATACCTACCAAAAGTTTTATCCATAGTGGATTACTGAAAGACTAACAGACAGATTACTCGCCGTGCGCTCTTCTATTAATTTCGGGTAAACCCGCGGGATGGGACTAGTAGTAAACGCAATAAAATCTGTTCAAAAGGTTCTGTAGTTTTTATGAGGACTAATAAGTCGAAGAAACAATTTTTCTCGACAAATTGACCTTAATTATTTTTTTGCCATGTACGGCTGTATCAAAGTAATTACAATAGTATGCGTAGGTATTTATTATAAAGGTGTCGATACACAGTCACTACCTCGCCTCTACAGTAAAATATCGGCACTAACCGACCTCCTTGTAGTATCCCGCAGACACGGACCTTCTCGGAAGGACCCTTTCACACTCGTATACAGCATGACTCACTTTAAGATTATGTTTCTTTTCATAGTAAATATATAGTTTTTCATTGTGGTTTAATATTCTGTGATATCCTAGCGATCTTATTCATCAACATATAATATGTATCTTCATGCTGGGTTGGAAAAAAAAGGAATACATAATAACAATACAAACATGCATTAGAGTCAGGGAGTTGAGGGAATTTGGCGTTTATTTTGAGAAGCCAACATTTTATACATAATGAAACCCTCTAACTACTGTCAAATGTGGCGTCAAACGGTCTTAGTATTATTACTTGATATTTTGCTATTATTATATAAGGAAAAATGGGTGTGTCTTTGTGTATGTATATATATGTAATACATATATATCTAAAAGGTGTTTCTTTTTTTCGCATGTGTGATTTCCCGTCAAATAAAATTTGACAGGGTAAATTATGTTGCTACTGGCATTATACATTTAATATAATGATTACTAAGACTTTTATGAATATCCTTTATTTCCACGAGGAAAAGTCTATAAATATTCTATACGTATGTTATCAGATAGTTCCAGTAACAACTTTCCAGCTTCATCACCAACATAATGCCACATAATGTCATTAATAAACTGTGTTCAAAATCTTAGCCGTTTCCAAGATTTTGACGTAGGGCAGATAGTGTAGGACGTTACGCTGTCTTCCCGTATACCACAATTTTAAGAAAATCTGTTAAAATTATTCCATATTTTGTAAGGTTTTCTCGCACTAAAGGATTTACAATTTTGTAGACCGCTCAAAAATTTTCAACAGTCCCATTGGATGTTGAAAACTTTTGAACAGTCTTCAAATCCATTATAATTATATATTTATGTTACTTTGTAAGTAAAAATCATGAATTAAATAAGTAAGCCAATGCCACAGTCCAATTACATATAATTAATACATTCGCGCGTTTACGAACTGAAAAGGACGCTGACGAGGTTACTCACGCTTGTCAAGTTGTTCTTTAATGATATCATTTCGCGAATTAAGAGATTTAATCACGCACTGTAGGTGTTACATGCTCATGTTCGTGTCATTTAGTGAAATCGCTTTTATTTTTATGTATTTCTGAGCTATTTTAATTTATATTATACTAGTTTCCGGCAGCCTAGTGGTGAGACCATCTGACTTGCGATCCGCAGGTCCTGGGTTCGAAACCCACGGCACGCATCTCTGTCTTTTCGAAGTTATGTGCGTATTGTTGATTACCGCCAACTTCAAACGGTGAAGGAAAACATCGTGAGGAAACCTACATGTCTGAGAGTTCTCGATGATCTTGAAGATGTGTGAAGTGTGCCAACCCGCACTTGGCCAGCGTGGCACACTATGGCCTAACCCTTCTCACAATGAGAAGATGGCCCGTTCCCAGCAGTGGGACAGTTTGTACAAACAGGGCTGATAAAAAAAATAAAAAAATACTAGTTATGTCCCGTGATTTCACTCGCAATCAAAGCCTTAGTGGTTTCTCTTTCTTCCACCACGCCATACAATCAAGTATCTTACGTTCACTGGTTTAGGCTGTACGTTGTATATCATTGAGTTAGTCAGGAGAATTCTTCTAAGTATGAATTTATATTTTGATCTTGAATGTTTTATACTACTGTATGTTTGTGTGTTTCTATACGTCTTCTAAAATGTATCTTATCCTATTGTAGCTTAGGTGGCCTGATCGATTTTGATGTGCGAACTAACACTAGAATTGTCTTTATGTGGAGGTAAAGATAATTCTAGTGTATAATATTGTGGACAATATCATAGACTACATTTTAAGTAGGGTTCCTTATTTTCTTTTAATGATATCCTTTTAAGGACACTTTACTTTTATTTTAGTAATTACATGTGCCATTGTTTTTTACAGAAAATTTTATTGATTTATGATTATTTATTTTTAATTCAAGATCTACATTTTTGATTACACACTGCCTCAAATATTAATAAAATGCTATCTGCAATCGATCATTTATGTGCTTCTAAAGAAAACCAATGTAGTCTAGATTTTAACATCTCAGAGCATACATAGCTGTAAAGGACTAAAAAGTGTTAACAGCTTAATTTCCAGAAATTTACAAGTCCCAGAATTTAATTTAAGCTTCAGAAATAAATCATACCGTATACAAAGAGCGCATTCAAAGGTTCGTCGAGTTAATTCTCACAGAAGGTACGAAAAGTGTTATTTTTTTTATTCATTGATCCCAATTCCCTGTGTTGGACCCTTATAAATCTGTCAACTGGACACTTCGACTAAAGGCCTTCGTATATGAAGATATTTTAAAGAAATGTGCAAACGAAATCGAGCATTGGAGAAGGGGGGGGGGGGGAGGGGGAGGGGGGCGTTGAAATAAGTTTCTTGTTCTACTTGTGTGCTTCTTTCGACTTCTTATGGTCTCTGATGATGATGACACTGTACTTTGATCGATGATTATTTATCATTGATCCGAAAGAATGACGAACTATATCTTTTTTCCATTTTATTTTCTTATTAATGATCAAAATGATGTTAAAATTGTATATATGTACCAGACAACAGATCTGTTATACCACAGTACGGATATTTTCGCGGATAATTTCTTGTACATATTTTTTTTTGCTACATAGTATTAAATTAATTTCGCTGCATTGCGGTATTTGACTGATTTCCAGATCGCTAAAATCCCTAGTGTGAAAGCACCTTAAGGCGCTTACGATTTTCACATCGTTGGTTCGCTTAATCTTAAATAATGTCTCACTCTTGTTGAAACTTATAACAAAACCTGATTTATTTAAAAAAAACCTAATGAAAACACACAAAATTAAGGTCATTGTCAAGATATGGTTTTTTATTACTATGTTTCATTATTATAACCTTTTCAAAGTTTCTTTACAATATAATAAAAGAAGATAAATCTGGTCGTAAAAGGATCCAGCTAGTGCTTATTTTAGTTTCTGCTAACTACGTATAAAATATTTTTGAATCGCTAAAAAATAACCCTTAAACGAAACTTTTCCCTCAATTTACCCTTAACTTGGTTAGGATTTCATCTCGTTTATATTTTCTCTATGAATAAAATGTCATTCTCCAAGAACAAATTACGTTTCGACCAGCCACAAGGTAGACAGACGATCTCATTATGTACAAGTAGGCAGAGGCAGGAAGAGGCTGCGCTGGGTGCAAGCCGTTTCCAACAGGTCTTTTTCGGGTTCTGTACCCAAAGGGTAAAACGGGAATCTATTACTAACACTCAGCTGTCTGTCTGTCCGTCCGTCCGTCTGTCACCAGGCTGTGTTTCATGAACCGTGATAGTTAGACAGTTGAAATTTTCACAGATGATGTATTTCTGTTGCCGCTATAACAATAAATACTAAACAACAGAATAAACTAAATATTTAAGGCTCCCATACAACAAACGTGATTTTTGCCGTTTTTATAGTTAATGGTACGGAACCCTTCGTGCGCGAGTCCGACTCGCACTCGGTTTTTAGGGTTCCGTACCCAAAGGGTAAAAACGGGACCCTATTACTAAGACCTCGCTGTCTGTCTGTCTGTCTGTCAGTCTGTCTGTCTGTCTGTTTGTCTGTCTGTCTCCAGGCTGTATCTCATAAACCGTGATAGCTAGAAAGCTGAAATTTTCACAAATGATGTATTTCCGTTGCCGCTATAACAACAAATACTAAAAGTTGCTAAGCAACGGCCGCGCGGGTAGCGGGGGAGGTAACATCACGGAGCGAGCCATAACCGCGCGTATTCGCGCGAGCGTCGTCATGCTGCCCGGATGTGTATCGAAAACCTACCTATAAGTTTGCATCTCATGGGGAAGGCCTATGTCCAGCAGTGTTCTTTTTGTGACTGAGATAACGATGGTGATTACCTACAGATTCATACAGAGTGCATCTCGCTCTATTGTATATCTCCTATTTTTTCTGGTGCAGTTAATTTATTTTAATTAAACAATTTTTAACTGATAAATCGAGTTTTACATAATTTTATGACCTGACGTTTGAAACACTATGCAGCGTCCGTGGTCACTGTGTGGTGTGGTCGTTGTTTACTTTCAAAGATTAACCGGGAAAACTTTTGAAATCATTAATGTAGTGAAGTTTAATGAGTGTTAGTTAAGTTAATTATAGTATTATATAAGTTAGGTGTAAATCTCGGATTTGTTTGAATCCGCCTTTACTTATAACAGATAAAAGACATTTATATACAAAGAGAAACAAAATAAAAATTGTCATTTATGTTCGTACATACAAAAAGCTGTACTGAACCTTTACTTGAAAAACCTCAATACATTAATTATAATAATACCTTATTTACGCCAACCAGGTATAATGCTATGTCGCTGTCAATACCGACTAATTGGCCATATCACGAAAAAACCAGAGCAACCGTAAAAAGCGCTCTCTGTCGACCGTAATTGCAAACCAGTTGTATGAAACATTCATGAGTCAATGATTGAGTCGTATCAAACTACCCTATTAGACTTTCAAAATGGCTCACAATCGTACCTGTCAATTCACAGTGATTTACACGAAAACCGAGCAAAATATTAACATAATAAAGTCTAAATTGGCTTAATTGTAGTTTTGATAGTTAATTAAGAAAATTGCAGTGCAATTGTAATTATAAGCCATTTAAAATGTATTTACCTGTAACATGTAATTGCTGAGCATCATCTTTATGTTTTAAAAAAGAATTATACGAGCTTTCATTGCATTTAATTAAAGCGCTTTTTTACTTTTACTGCTTCTAACTAAGCAAAAATGAAAACTTTTATATAGCAATTTTGGTTTATATTTAGTAAGTACCTAGTTAATTTGTATTTAAATTACTTTGAAACACATTTCATTGGGTCGTACGCTTATGTAGTTTAATGTGGAGATTAAAGCGCGCTCTCGCGCATCGCAACATTTTTAAACATAAAATCATTGAGAAGGGATATTAGAAAAGTAAGAGGCTAATTTGTTTATTTAGATAGGAGACACATTTAAAAAAAGTTTTAATCAAATATCATTTATATTGGCGGCCAAATAGTGAAAATACATAATATTAATGTATTTTTCAATTCTTCATTTAAGAATTCATTTTCTTTATTAAACCTCAGTAATCCTAGACCTAAAGCTGAAAAATAATGTAAACAAACACTCAACCCAAGAGCCGAAGTCTCCGCGAAATCTGTAAAACTTGTTTCACAACAAGTTTCAAAACTTTCTTCACGAAACGTTGTTTATATACCTATCCTTGTCACACATAAAAACCACATGTAAGAGCTTTTCGTGCGCGAAAAAGACAGCGAACATGAAGACGTCACGCGGAGCAAGGCGCGCGTTTTTGCACTTGTTTTATTTGTAAACCGCCATGTTTTTTGTGTTTTTTTTTCGAAAGCTACGTCTTTGTTCCGCGCAGGGCGCAATCCCGGGGCTGGTAAGGATAATTTCTTTATTCCGCTGGCCAACCCGACAATTTTCTTCTGCATTATTATGAGCTTGATTTGTTTAATAATTTTATTACTGGCCGCATTGCGATTGTTTTTTTTTATTAGTTTTGCGGGTTTAGTGTTGAGGTTATGTTTCATTTTTGCGGTGAACGTGGGAACTTGATAATTTGCAACGATTAATTTCAATTGTTTTAATTTTAGATCATATACGTGACTAATGACTATCCTACTTAGTTTAGTTAAAAAAAATATAGTATCTTACCTTTATTATGTCTACGTGATTAATTTATTTTCCTTTAAAAATCATAGTTTACAACCTTATCGACCCATAAGTTGCATAAACACGACGTCCTTACTTTCAACTGTTTGTTATTCGTTTTTTATTCGAAGACATCCAGACATGTTGCGTCACGGATGCCGCTGTTGTTCGTACCAGGGTTAAGATTAGAGATGAGCGCGCGTGCTGTGATAATTCGAATAAAGCAAACTTACTCTAAAACATGTTTAACAAAAGTTTCATCACTGTTCAACGGATGAATGAAAATAAGCTAGAATTAGCAATCTCATTTCTAAATTACACTACCCCACACTTAGCTGTATATATTTTAAATTTGATTTTATTCATACTATCGATTAATCGTACTACATTGATTCTATCTCATCTCTAAATTTCGATCTCTTTTTACCACGGTACCCTACTGTTAGACCTTGAGCGTCGCACCAGGATGCCGGCAATACTTGGAAACCCTGGAATATTTTGAAGGGAAAAACTTATTGTGTTATTGTGTGCGACATATTTCGTGTAACTAAATTACAGGTCATCTTCGCTTTGTAATTGGTTAATTACTTAGATGTTTTTGAGACTTAATACTATTAAGATAGTAGTATTTTTAGGTAAGTCAATTTGTTATCGTACAAGAAATGAAATCTCTTAAAATTCGAGAAGTATGGTGAAGCGTGCAATGAATTTTTTTTTTATTTCGATTTTATTTAATAAAGTCGTTTAAAAAGACGTTGCTCACTTTCGACCTCAAAGGTCGAGTTCAAAGGTTGAATCAGGAAGAATATATTTGACCATGTGTCATGATTTGAATATTTGTTGTATGTGGTGTGCGGTGTTTTCAGTGTTGCGTCTGTCTTAGCGTCAGACCGCTCAGTGCAGTGAAATAAGTGCAGTGTTATAAGTAATAATAAAGCGTCATAAAGTTCAGACAAGGAGTTTTCTTCATACATGGCTATTATAGAGAAAATATTAACTTTAAATTAGACTATAGTCAACGGTTGTCTTATCGACTATGAATATAATAAACATGTTTAATCGATAAATATACGACTAAATTGTATTGTGCGTGAATTCATCAGGTACCGATTTTTACAATAAGATGTATTTGCCTAGAAAAAAATCTTTTACCTAATTCAAAGCCAGCTCTCCACCACGACCACCGTTTCCTCTCAATATTATTTTAACGGTAGCTCATGCATGCTCCGCTATTACCACAACTACTATAGATTTGGCCACCTACCCTCATTTCTTTCTTTCTTTCCAGGCTAGCAGCGGCTGCGGCGGCGGCGGCGGGCGCGACGAGCGAGCTAAGCTACCTCGCCGCTCTCCACCCCGCGTACCGCCCCGTTCCCTACGACCATCCCCTGTACAACGCTAACACGCTTAGAGGTATGTGTCTATTACGACAATTCAATATTTACTAGAAATCTTTCTGTATAAAACTACGTATTTTTGACCAAAAGATGAAAGTAACGTAACTATTTTAGCTCTTAAAGCATAAAGGTAAAAAAAAATATTGTAAAAAGCTTATCAGAGCCTTTATTCCGTATGACCATCGGCCGCGTATCGGCGCAATTGAACGTAACGTGGGTGCATTGACAATGAAAAGCCTTAGCCTTTAAGTTTAAGAAGCCAAAGTCTAATTTTCATTGTAGATGCACCTACGTCAAATTTACGTAACGCGGCGGATGGTCATACGAAATAATACTTCCGAACTCTTGTGGAAGCTGGAAATTGGAATATCTGTACCAACTAAACAAAAAAGGCTAAGTTTTAATGATATTTAAAATATCCCTAGCTTTTAAATCAAAGCTTCTACATAAAGCACTAAATCACTAAAAGCGGGGTATAAAAATACCAGTATCAGACTAGACGCCATAAAATGCTAAAACAATGAAAGCAATCCGCTAAGCTGCGATTGAACTTGAGAGTTATTGGCTGCACTTCATAAATTATAGGGCTGGTACATTGGCGGAATGTTGGTCACGGCACAGGTGGGTTAAAGTGGGCTGAGATAGGCAGCGATAGACTGAAATGGCCAAAGGTGGGTTAAAGTGCGCACATGTTGAGATATTTTCTATTTTTCGACGTATGTGCGTTTGAATGTGTGTAATCGCATTTATAATATTTTATAGCGATTTTACGAATACTTTCACACAAAAAAAACACTCAACAGCGTATGAAGCGTAACGAAATCATAAGTTAGACTGCAAAAACCGCTTTTCTACAGTCGGGTATTTTGTTTTCCTTTTAATATGATACTCTTTTACTGAACGTTTGATAGATACCAAAAATGCAAGCAGCATACTGCGTTGTACATAAGCTGCCATCTGGTAGTGGATTTTAGCATTTAGACTATCTTTGAGCATTCATTGCTCTGGAATAATCCAGTTGTTATTCTTTGTTTAGAAATTTAGATAATTAACGTTCTGATTCCATAAGGTCAAATGTCAAATCAAAATTAGCATTGTTTTAACAATCGCAACGAAATATCCTGTAAGTTTGTTTGTTGTATGTTTAAAATAAACAGATCCCTGGCAACCCTGCCCTTTGTGAACGCGTAATGCTACGCCGCACCAGCAAGATAAACCTGTAACTTAAAACTGTTATTGCAAATAATGTGCATGTTCAGGCACTGTTTGTGCAATTATTTCATGCTCTTAATGTAACAAGAAGCCGAGGGTAATATTACTGGGAAATTATAGATATTAATTTATTATATTAAATTCTTGGTGCATTATTGTTTATAGTCTGATAGTGGTCATAAAGAATGCGATTTAAGTGCGTTCTTCCGTGAAATCGTTTAATCACTTTTATCCGATTACATTAGAGAGGGTAAATTCCTGTTTTATTTAAACCGGTCTTTTTGAAAATCCATGAGGAGGCCTATATCCAGCAGTGGACTTCTTGTTGCTGGGATGATGATGATGATGAATAAACAAAAACAGCGGACTGTGGGTTTGGGCTCGCAAAAAAGTCAGCTATACCACTAGCATTGCATATTTCTCTTTTCTTTACGAAACTCATTTTCAAAATCACGAAATGTGGATGGGACAAGTTACATTTTATTCATAATACGTACAAACATAAATTAATTACATATCTGATACAACTGATGAAAGATTGTACTTATTTGATTTTTGCACTGACACATATTTGTAAAACGGTACACACTATGTTAGTAATTTTCCCAAGAGCACTTTTCCTAAACGCGCTAAAGCCTCGACGACACTGGGCTAGTTTACGAGCTGCTAGTCGGCGAGTTTAAAAGCTAGCGAGTGTCGATGACACATTCAAAAGCAAATTGTAAAAAAGCTCAATGACACGGTGCGAGTTTACAAGCTGTTCGCGAACTCTCTGGCTTGTAGCTTGTAAACTAGCCCAGTGTCATCGAGGCTTAAGCGTGGATCTGTTAAATTACTAACTTAATGCGAATCAGGCTTTACTATAAAAAAAACTTTTTCAATGTCTATTTTAATTATATTTATTTGCATCCCACCAAGACCAGACTGCATCTTTAGGTATCTAAATAAAACATAAACTTTTTACTGTATACGCCTTAAAATTAACAATGAAAAAACAGAAAAAATTAAGTAGTGCAACATTGGATGGCCTTATCGCTAAAAGTAATCTCTTCCAGGTAATCATGCATGCTTTTAAACTTCACAAAGTCACAAACTTATTTAACACGCATTCATTAGCTCTCACATTTACTAATCAATTAATTCTTGCATTTAACCATAACAGAATTCAAACAATCCAATTGAAATGGACCCGGCACAACCATACAAACAAAAATTATTTACTGAAAAACGCCGTAAGTGATAAACGACGCGAAGTCACTTACGGCGTTTATACTGCTAAGCGTTCTGATATCTTACGAAGAGAACAGCTCGAACCCTGCACTATCCCTTCAATTTATCTACACACAAAGGTGTTAATTAGGATTTAAACTCACGACTGCTACCATTCCTAACTTGATACAGTTAAAGAAAAACTAACCTTATTTGTATAAGTTAGAGTTGGTTTGCAGTTGGGGTCGCAAAAGATGACAGATAGGTTAAAGTGGCAATTAAAAGACGGGCGTAAGTCACGGGTGAAGTCGGCATGCGGTAACGAAGGGATGATTTTTGTAATGGTAATTAAGACGTACATTTATTTTACGCTAAATTTCTTGTGAAATAACATCATAATATTCTGTGTCATCATCATCATCTCGGTCATAAGAATCCAACTGCTGGACACAGGCCTGCCCCAATTCCAAATAGAAAATTGAAATTGAAAGCGGCTTGTATCCAGTGTATTCCTGCCACTTTATATTACTGTATAATATACCGTAATGATTTACATTGTTATTTACACTACTGATTCATCATCATCATCATCTCAGCCACAAGAAGTCCACTGCTGGACATAGACCGCCCCCATGGATTTCCAAAAAGACCGTTTGGAAGCGGCCTACATCTAGCGTCTTCCTGCCACTTGTATGATATCATCTGTCTACCTTGTGGCTGGTCTTCCTACTGATTAGTACTTAAATAACTAAAAAAAAGTATATATGTATTCTATCAGCCATCTAGTTCCATAGTACAAGCTTTGCTTAGTTTGGGCTAGATGGCGTTGTGTGAAATGTCCACAAATATTTATTAATTTTATTTTTTATTTATTTAACTGGTAATGTTGTGATACAAAACTTCCCTGTGATTTTATTTAAAATTAAAAAGAGAGGATTCTTAGTGGAAAAAAAAACTTGAAGCTTTGACTCGACCCTCGATTGAGAATTATCAAAATGTGAAAGCTCGAAGAAGCTAACGATTTAATTAGCATCATTCAACTTTACTTCAATCCGGTGTAAGTACTTAACAACGTTTTATTCAGTATTTAACATGACTGCACTAATGTCGCCTATTGTTGAGTGTACGTATGGTACAAGATACGAACCCTAAGCGTTATTTGACAGGTATAATTAGATGATCAAAGTAACTTACCTGTAAGTGACCTTCGATCACAATTATATGAAGTTAGCGCCTCGTCTGTGATTTGATTACTAATGTAGTCGCGCTGCGATGTACCAAAAAACTCAAAGTTTAGCCATAGTAATTGTCCTTTTTTTATGTGTATTTGTTTGTACAATGTCGTTTTTTAATAAAGACTTATCTATCTAATCTAATCTACAATTTTTATATACAATGTATTATGGTTATATCTCTAAGCTTTCCGATTTAACAAATTTTCTCCGCGAGTCGCCTAGTCGGCTAGACTCGTAGTGTTGTCTCTCTCTCCCTGGGCAATAATAGCAGAAGATCTACATCATTGCATTGATTAGTAAAAGTGCAGTAACCAACACTGTTGCTATCGCTATTGTTATTTACGTCATTATTAACCAAGAAACGTAAAACACTATTAATCTGTTTCATTAATCCCTAATAAGCGCATTTTAGTTTTTTTTTTTTCATTTTTAACCGACTTCCAAACAGAAGAAGACAATTCGAATGTATGTTTTTTTCGTATGTTTGTTCAGCGATTATACCGCCAATTTTGAATTGTTTTTGATGATACTTCTTTTGTTTGATAGGTAATACCTTAGAGGTGGTCCCAAATAAAGTTTATCAAAATCGGTACAGTATTTTTGTTTTTATAACAATATAACTGAAAAAAAAAAAACATCCAAGTAAACGAATTGCGTATTTGAAGTCGTTTTTTTCAGTTTTTTTAACTATAATTGTCTGTAATTCTATATCGGTAGGCCTAGGTCCAGCACGGGACATAAGCTTTTTGTGGCTGAGATGATGATAATAATACGTCTAATATGATCTTGTTTCTAGGTCTAATATGGTCTTGTTTCTAGGTATAATATGGTCTTGTTTCTAGGTCTAATATGGTCTTGTTTCTAGGTATAATATGGTCTTGTTTCTAGGTCTAATATGGTCTTGTTTCTAGGTTCGCACCGTTTTGTCGCCGTCTAGTTTGTTCAGTATAATTAAGACAGTATTACTTCTATCATCGACCGTTATTTATACACTACGTCCAATTATCGTTTGTAATGTATTTTTTAGGGTTTCGTACCCAAAGGGTAAAACGGGACCCTATTACTAAGACTCCGCTGTCTGTCTGTCCATCTGTCACCAGGCTGTATCTCATGAACCACGATAGACAGTTGAAATTTTCACAGATGATGTATTTCTGTTGACGCTATAACAACAAATACTAAAAAACAGAATAAAATAAATATTTAAGGGGGCTCAAATACAATAAACGTGATTTATTTTAGTTGTGTCACTGTTTGTAACTTTCATACCTTTCGGGCTCTGATTTGCGGGTAGCTCTAAATGTTAAAACGAGTACCTACAATAAATAATCGGCCAAGTGCGAGTGGGACTCGCGCACGAAGGGTTCCGTACTATCATCTATAATACTACAAAGTTTAGTTCTGTTTATAAAATAACGAGAAATCAACGAAATTCCAAGTAGTAAATTGCAAACTTATAGGTAGGTTTTCGATACACATCCGGGCAGCATGACGACGCTCGCGCGAATACGCGCGGTTATGGCTCGCTCCGTGATGTTACCTCCCCCGCTACCCGCGCGGCCGTTGCTTAGCAACCGCCTCGCGCTCGCGCCACCACCACACCGCGGCGCGGCGCTCGCACCGCGTTTAGATGGATTATTTTCATTTTGTGAGTTTTTATGTATTAGATTAGGTATTTATTTTTATAGTTAATATATTTCTGAATATTTACTTACAAATATTCAAGTTTCTACCTGTTAATTAAGATCGAGTAAAAATTGCTTAAAAATTACGTTTGTTGTATGGGAGCCCCCCTTTAATATTTACTTTATTGTTATTTAATTATTTATTTTGAAAGTTAATATACAAGTAAATATTCTGTGAAAATTTGAAGCGTCTACCTGTTACCGTTTTTAATATTGAGCAAAAAAATACGAAAATAACACGTTTATTGTATGGGGACCCCCCTTAATATTAGATTTTTTTTAATTTTTAGTATTTGTTGTTATAGCGGCAACGGAAATACATCATTTGTGAAAATTTCAGCTTTCTAGCTATCACGGTTTATGAGATACAGCCTGGAGACAGACAGACAGACAGACAGACAGACAGACAGACAGACAGACAGACAGACAGACAGACAGCGAAGTCTTAGTAATAGGGTCCCGTTTTTACCCTTTGGGTACGGAACCCTAAAAAGAAATAAGAGTTCATTATTATTATTTTTTGATCATAATTTAATAAAAACGGCGAAATGCGCGATACAAATTCTGAATACTAAAATAGATCTTATAACTTATATAACACAGTCTGTTTCTGTTACTGACACGTGTCGTGTTATGAATTAATTTACTGCTTAATATTTCTGACCTTATTAATATTGACATTGATTGTAAATAGACTTGCCTAGTATAGCAGTTAAGTTATAAGGCCAATAAAAAATTCTAATTCTAATTCTATATATGCTATATTATTATGCTATTATATTATTAGCTACCAACCCATTACATATGGTACCCACTTTATTTATTTTTTAAACCTACATTCGTTTTACTTAATCGCCGCGTTAAATACATGCCATTAATATTTAATACTAATAAGGCTCCCATACAACAAACGTGATTTTTTTGCCGTTTTTATAGATAATCGTACGGAACCCTTCGTGCGCGAGTCCGACTCACACTTGGCCGGTTTTTTAATATACTTCCCCAATTTTTGTCCTGAAAACTCGCTGTTTTATTGATGCCGGCAAGCCACCGTACATATAGTCAATTTATACAGCCAACAAGTGAAGTAACTCAACCCTTTTGTACCGGGTTCCCGAAACGCGAGTGTTTATGGCAAAAAGTGTGCGCCTGCGCCGGTGTCGTCTGACACCACGGCAGCCGGCTCGAGTTGCGCTTGTCGCATCTCTGTATAACGCTCAATTAGACGGGATTTTTTCTTGGCACTTCTGAAGGATGGGATTTGCGAGATGTTGCCAGTAGGTGGTTCGATTTTCATACAAAAGTATTATTACGAATAATAACTATGGTCCAAAAGATTATCATTTTACTGTTTTTATTGGCGGTTAATCACATTTGTTAAAGAAACATTTGAGATTAAAAACAAAAATATCAATAATGATTTTATCCATAATTTACGATGAAACATTATTTGAATAAAATGTACTGTTAATCTCCTGTTTTCTTAGGTATATAAGATTAACCGCTAATAAAAATGGAATTAAATAGCTAACCACAATTATTTTATAGTGAAATCCTATATAAATATACCCTTTTCGACAATATTTTTTTTGCAAAAAATCATTTACTTCCCTTATCCAAGAGGATTAGCAAATCTAACATTTTTGTTAAATTTTTTCAGTCATTTACACCAAATCAAATTAATAGCTCTGAACTACTAAATAAGATTAACTTATAAAATACTGTGCTTCTACAGGTATGTACATGTACATACGTTCGGCTTAATTCCCTTATCCACATTGCAATACCAAATATAAAGTATAGGCGAAATTCCTACATGTGTCGAGCAAGTTATTTATTTAATGCTATTGATAAGCGCATTGGACTTATTCTGTACGAGCATTGCATCGGCTAGGGCTAGGCAAATGTTAAGTTGAGAGTTTTTGGTTGATTTTTTGAGTAAGCTGTTAAAAATATATTTTTATGTTAATTAAGGTGTATTCTCAGAGTTAACGTTTTTTTTTTGTATATTTTATCAGTATGTTTATATTCGTGATGATGTATAATTGTCTATATGATGATATAATTATGATAAATATATGATTATATTTATTAATTGTAAAAAAATCGTAGTGTTGGTCATGCTCTAAAGGAAAAATAAATGAAAATAGTAAATAAAATAATTGGTAAAAATTCTTTTGTGTGATAATCGTACTTTAGTCAATGACATTACATACTTTATCAAATAATTTAATGTAAAAAATATGAAATTTTACTATTGAAATTTATTGACATGTCATCAAATTTAAATAAATTTATGATCAGCTAGTTTATATCAATGATTTTTTAGAAAACTTTTGAAAAATGAAATATTAGTTTGCGGAAGGAAACCTACTTTCCGAGATCAGAAATTGTTGTAATTTCCAAACTAGAGGTCTTGAGTTCAAAAATAAAATTTCTCCCTAAATTTCTACAGGGGTTCTATCAGTTTAGCTTCCTAAATAAAATTGTATAAAGTATTGTTACAAAACTAGATCCATTATAAAAACTTATTCATCGAAAGCAAACTCCACAAGAATTAATTCACTAAATCGAATCGCATCGTTAATTTAATTCAAGAATCGAATAACTCCACTTTAATGACTTCATTGTGAGATCTTGGGAGTTTTTTTATAACTTCTCGACATTTTAGTGCTTTTTGAATAGGATATGCAGACAAGATATGTTAAGGTAGAAAAGTTTTCATATAGGTATATTTTAATAGAAATATTTTTATAGATATTTATAAATCTTAGAAAAGTTTTACAACAGAAAATAGTATTTAGATTCATTTGATTATAATAAAACCGTGGTTGAGATGAAACCTCAAAATTTATTACTTCGATATTTCTTCAGAATAAAATGCAACTCACGCTATTGATATTGCAGACAGGAAGGAGAAGTGTTGCCATTTCCTACGTACAAAAAATGTTGTACTTATATTGATATATCTCATATATTGGCTGTTGCAAAAACGTCACTTTATTTACTATTTTAACCAGGTAAAAAATTTAAAAAGTTGTATTTCCATCTAGATATTTTCTAATCTCTAATAATATTTAGATAGCGCTCTAAATTCAAAACTTTCAGTCAGAATAATATTGAATGACTTCATCTCGCATAAATGCATCCAGACAGGGTAACTGGAACGTCCGAGCGTCGGGTTACGAGACCCAGTTTTATGGTACACAGACCCACTTGACCTTGGGTGACCTTCGCTCTTCAGTAGACTCGTCTAGATATCAACCGATCTTGAACTTTGTTAATTAAGATGCAAAATGCTACAAAGATTATTACAAACTTCCTTTCTTGTGAATAGTTTTATAGCAAAATAGAAGAAAAATGAAGTATCTACAATGAATTCGAATTGACGCAGTAGGTATAATGACTAATATTTCATTATGCAAAAACGATAACTGTCTTGAAACAGATACATTCAAAGGAAGTAATAAACTAAAACCAATGACATACGAATAAAAACTAGATGATGTGAACGTAAAAATACACCTAAAAAGATATATAAATATTATAACCACAAATATTGTAGTTAGTAATATTTTAGGTAAATATTGTATTGAATCAATCATAGCGAAACAAATAGGTAAGAACATAAATCAAGTTGTCACTCAAATATCTAAAAACCTAGATACGTACAAGCGAGCGTTATTAATATAAAATTGTTAAGACCGGCGGTCTCTCATCAGCCAACTGCAAAATTTCGCAACATAAGTGACAAGCCGAAACTTAATAACTTACTCAGAAATGCACCAGCAAATTGGGAGCTTGAGACCGGACCGGCTCTGTAACCCTACACCGTTTTACCGAACCCCCGACACATATAAATTGTATTTTTATTTAAATCGAGCGTACGTGCCGCGATAAAGCCTTTTTTAAAACAAATAACCAAACATTCAGTCGAAATATCAACACGCAAATTCATACTCTACAAAAGCCGGATAAAGTTGAAATTGCTACAAATACAATTGATGTCCACGACACAGAGGACATGAAACTTTACAGTTGCGGTAACAGAGTTGTAGATTCAGATATAAATTGTCCTGTTACGATGCTCGATCCTGACCGCGACAATGCTAAAAGAAACTACGTGCATTATGTAAAAGAGGTAAATTATAATCTGATCAGAGAAGCAGTAGAATGAGAATTGGATGTTATAAATGCATCAGATAAGACCCACGATTATGATGTAAAGCAAAAGCATCTTTAAAATTGTAAAAGATAACTTAGAGCTTAATTGGAAACCTTTTTCACTCAATTTAGAGTACATTAATCTTACATTAACGGAGTTGAATAAGGTTAGGTGGAGAATAAATTTGATTGACACGATATTGCGTAAGTTTTTTCCATTTTACGTTAAAGGATATTTCAAGGGTTTCAAGACACGTTAAGTGATCAACAACTCTTGTTTGCCTTTTTAATAAAGTTGTTCACACCGATACCTTCATTATTCAGTTTTTTTCCAACCGAAATGTTAATCTGCGCGTTTTGCTGCGAGGTTTTTGCTTCTGAGAAATTCATGTAACATTTTAATCAAGTCGCTAATGGTACAGGTGCCAATCATCATCAGCTCAATAATGCACTTGATTTTCTTTATTTAAGCAATATTAAAGCAAAAAATAAGTGTTCTTAATGAAATGAACACTTGTGCGATTCGTGGAAGGGAAGGTATATGTTGAAACGCTATAAAGTTTTTATCCTGACGGGATGGAATCGTAAAATTGGAGCAAAATAAGAGAAGTGGCTTACACGCGGCAATGAAAATCGATATTTGTGTATGTCTTTATTTCGATAATCGTAAATTCTGATCCAGTTTCGGTTTAACCGAGCGTAAAACCTGTCGAAAGTAATATGAACCTTTAAATATAAATACAAAAAGTTTAATCATCCAATCGACAGATGAATTTACAAATATTTATTCACAACAAAAATTAACAAATGTAACATCAACAAGAATATAAATATATAATATATACACACACACATTAATAAATATAAAAATAAAACTACTTACTCTAAAAGACCGTTAGCAGCGGGAATTGTTCCCAGGATGCTGGCCCCATTACCTCGTTGTATAGCAATACTTACTCTTTGAGCAAAGTAGAGGCCAGCATTCTGGTCACGTGTTGCGTCGATCAGACAGATTATATCAGATACTGGAAATACAAAATTTTATGATATTGATTGAGAAACGACCAAGTCGCTCAGAAAATAAAAATAAGATTGCTGGAGTTCTAACGCATACTTCAGGATCTACGAAATTCGATACGACCTCATAATTATACTCTTAAGTTCTTGGAGAGCATCGGCAAGCATAGCGTAGGAAGACCAAACACAAGGTAAATAGATGACCTCACATTGTTGGAAAGAAGATGCATCAACCGAGATTTTCTGAAGAGCAGCAGTTTTCTTCTGGCTGAGATGAAGATGATAATATAAATAAATGATGAAGATATGAAGATGATGAAGATAATTATATCAATAAAGAACAGAATTTAACATGATATACCTTGGTCAGCGATACTTGATAAAAAGTTAAAATACGATAAAATGTTTGATAATTAATAATAATAAATAACAAAAGTAGACCAAAATGTCATTGAACTCGTTAAAAGATTAATCAATATGCCAGAAGATTGATTACCTATGTTTTAATGCCTCGATAAATCGGCGCGAATTCCAATTTGCAAAGTGTCACGGGCAAACTTGACATGTTCAATCTGTGTTCATGAAAACCAAAGCTTTTTTACTCTTTGTCAAATTTTTGGGGATTATTTTTGAAGGCGGACGTCACGCTGCGTTTTCGATAACTGTCGGACGACTTTATCCGTTTCATAAATTCATATGAAACATGATTATTCGATGTGCTTCGAGCTGTCAAAGCTCAGTCCCACGACATAACGCGGTATATTAACGGTAGCAGCTAAGAGATGAAATTATTCTGTTAATATTCTAGTAAGACCCGATACATAATTATTACGGAATAACCAACGCCAAAATCTTGCGATATCAAAATCATTTCATTAGAAATTACAATTACTTGAAATTAAATATATTAGAGTATATTAAGTTCCACCATATCACCAATTTTTCAATTAAACACTGCACAGGAGTGAAACTCCGTGCCACCTATTTCGAATAATCTTCAGAGATAAAGATTTTTAGCAACAATTTACATTTGTAACCTTCATAAAGCTTCCAGATATTACGTAGATTGAAAAGACAATATTATGTAGGTACATACTATTTTTTTTATTTTATGTGTAGCCGAAAAAATTTCAGAAATTTTGTTAATATAAATTGTGAGTAGGTAAATCTAGAATGAAATTATGTATTTACTTATTATATACATATTAGATTTTTATTATTCAATCACGAAAAAAATAAAAACTAATTTTAATAACACTTTGCATTAGGTACACCAAAATAGCGAATAATTTTTAATTATGCTATTTTATTTCAATAAAAAGTTTTTTGTTATTTAATTTAAAAACAAACGCATATGGACTAGCTATATGGAAAATAGACGGGTCCAAATTGCGCCACATAAGAATATTTGGCTTGGCATGATTGGAATCTGTCCAGATATACTAATGACGTACTTTTGATATACTTATTTCAGTTATCTAACCTCCTTAGTACTCAGATAAATATATCAAAGTCGTACGACTTTTTGTCGCAGCGTTAACCTCACCTTTATCTCAGCAAACGAGAAAGAGAGGTGATATCAAACAAGTTTCAGAAAGAGACGACGACAATGCGCCCGAGCATGACAAGTGACCGGATAAATGCATTTTAAATGAAGAAGGCTTAATTTTGAACTCGGCTTCGTTAATTGAATGAGTTCTGGTTCTGTGAAACACAATTATTGTGGAGTTGGTTTTAACGGTTCATAAATTTTCGCGATTTTTTTTGTCGATACCTGCAGTCGGAGGTAATTATGAAGAAACTGGTTTACTAACTTTTCTTATCTTTAGTCATGCCTTAAGAATTTTGAATATTATTGCTAATTTAATTCAACTATATTACGTATCTAGGATTTAAGTATTATACAGAAAATTATTTATAAAAATATGTAGAAGTTAAATATTTCGTAATCATTCGGTGCATTTGTTTAGCGTGACATATTATTTCGATTTTAATTCCTCTCTCTACTATTTTTTCAATTTCATTTGTTTTTTTGACTTTCATTTTTCTATTTCCATTTGTTTGTACACTTTCAAATGTTTCTTCGATTATCGTCTGTCCATCTCGTGGCTGGTCTTCCTACGCAGCGCTTGCGGTGCGTGGTCTCCACTCAAGAACTTTTCGGCCCCATCGGCCATCAGTTCTACGTGCTATGTGCCCGTTACAAAAACATACTCAAAACTAATTCAGCCGAACAAAATAGAGAACGATATCTAATCAAAAAGTTACGATGTCTCAATTGAATCCGAACGTTAGAAATATAAATAGCATGTTATAAAATCTATTTATCATTCTAGTTTTTGTTTTAGAGAATCTAACCTGTTCTCTTGTATTGATATATTATAGTCTATCGTCTGCTGATTCGGAATTATTTTTTGATATTATCATCGGGCGTCTTATTATTGAGATATTAGAGATTTCTTACCTGACTGCAGGTATGTTATTAAATCGTCAATAATTGTATAAATGTCAATAATTTCATATTATATAAGTTTTCAAAATTACGTAAAAAATACACGATAGAAATATATATTTATATGTTTTAGTGCCTAGTGCTGACTGACTATGGGCCTTGTAAGGAAGCCTAGTCGTACAACGAGCTATGGAGAGGGCTATGCTCGGGGTATCTCTGCGGGGTTGAATCAGAAATGAAGATCATCTAGTCTCACCTGTGACCTCGGACGCTGCAAAGTGTTGAATTGTCAGGTCATAATATTATGTAAATTAAACGCGTTAATATAATCCGTTAATATTTGTTTAATTTCAATGAAGGATAATGATGAAAGTGTTGAAGACTCTATTATTTCAAACTATCAACTGTATCATGAGCAAATAGCTAATAAAATCGTTTCAACAATCTGTTATCAGCATCATTCTCGTGAACCAGTAATGATTGATAGCCATCTTGCCGCCGTCCCCCCCGCTGCGCCTGCGCCAGGGTCTCGGACGGTACGCTTCAATAACTCCACCGTGTACCGCTAATGGCGATAATTTCTACACTTCAACCCTTTGTCGATATTTTATTTGTAACTAGCCACAGAACGCGGTCACCAACGCGGTGGTCAACCCACGGTCTAAAAATCATGCCTTAAGTTTTACAATAAAGACATTTTGGTTAGCTCAACATTCTATAAAATATAAGTTTACGCGATTATATTAAAATGATATGTCCTTGTTCCCGCCAAAACTATAGTGACATTGTTGTTGTTGTTGTATATTTTTCTTGACCACGGAAACAAAGTCCTTCAGTCGAAATATTAAAAAGTTCTTTTATAAATAACACGTTAGTGAGTCCTAGTAAAGTGATGGCGACTTTACTAGAAGCTTCTATGGAGTTTTGCCGACAACGTGTTATTTGACAATGACACGTTTCACTGCTTTATTTCAATTGCCCACACTCACGTACTTGATCGAACACTTAATGAATAGAACGCCACCTATTCAAAATAACACAAGTTTAGGAAAATAAAACAACGCAACAACATGTTACTTTGACGTTCCCGCCAAAACTCTATAGCCACTATAGCCACATTGCCCAATCAGTGTTACCATAACGTAAAACTTTTTAATTTACCTCCCAATATTTCAATCAAACACCTCCCGGGCCCAATCACCACGAAACCACATTTCTAAAAGTTTTCATTAGAAAACTCAAAAGGCTTTTTTTTTCGTTCAAGAACCAGTCCAATCATGATCGATTTAAAAACTCGCCCCGGTATCGATTGATCCACTCTCTATCGGGATTGAGACATCTCAAACTGGTTCTTGAGATGGGACTGGGTGTGGGATGAGTTAGAAGCGGTAAGCTTGTTCCAAAAAAAAAATTAAGCTAATTGAAATTTTGTGATTTGATATTGAAATTTGTAGTTATGGGTAATGAATGATATTATTTGTTATGGATTCTGTAATATTCTGAAATAAATGATTTAATTTAACTTAAAAAATTACGTAAAAAAAAACTAAAACCATATGAATTTATACTGAGCTGAAACTTTATTATAAAATTATTTAAAGAGCTGGCGCTTACATTGGTTAGCGGATCAGCTTAGCTATCCAACGCAATATGCAATATCGCCAGCCTTTTGGAAACTTTGCCTGCAGACTGTGACTTGAATTCTGTTTTTTTCTGTAGTATTGTATTTAATTTTGTGTTTGCCATACCTTTTTGTATTTTAAGTATATATGCTATTGTAAAATATAGACGGAGTTAAACAAATAAAGTTATCTAATTATAATATTGATGTAAGTTTGTTTTCGTGAAACTATTACACTTAACATATGAAAAATGTTCATTGATAATTTTTTCTTCTTATACAATACTTACTTTGTTTTATATTGAAAATAACAACGAGATTGTTAAAGCTATAAACAAATGTCATAGCATCGTAATTGGAAAATATGAACAAATTACATATTTTTCAATTTTATGACCGAGGTTTTTTAACAGACATCAAATGTTATCAATTCGTAGCTTATATTATTTTTATAAATCTTGAACTTGGACGTGATAATTTAAACATGCCATAAGTGAGTGCATTGCGTATTTACGGTATATTTTGTACGTAACTTTGAAGATTATTGAAGTATATTACTTTCTATGGTATGAACTAAAAAATGTTAATTTTTATTCATAATAAGCTTGCCCTTGACCACCAACTCAAAGAAAAGTAAAGTTGCGGTTTACCAAGTTTTTTTTTTAAATTTGAATGAAAGAAAATTGATCAAAATAGAAAAAAATGCATATTGTCTTAATTTATTAATAAATATCCGAAGAATTTTACAATGTTTTTAACAATTTAAAAGTAGGTTTATAAATTTTTGTGTTGTATTTTTAACGGTAAACAAATTAAAAAATAAATTGAAGAAGTAACATATGAATTGAAAATAGCAGAAAAAATGCTTATAATATAACCCCTTCTACTAATCAAATTACACGATCATACACATATTTTTTTGGGACTATTATTGGCAATCCCATTGTAGGGTAAGTAGGGGGAATGGCGTTCACCTAAGGAAAACATGCTATATTTTTTTAAATATTGGTTTCATATCAAAATTTAAAAAAATGCAATATCTTTGACTATTAAGTAATCAATATTGTAACACAAAACGTATATATCTCTATCTCTATATTAGTAGTAGAAGAACTTAAAAAAAACAGCTTTGCGCGTCATTACCCCTGACCTTGGGTAATGCCGCTCAGGCTAAGGGGTAAAGGACACTCAAGCTTTTTTATATATTATTATCATTATTAGAGGTAATCACAATTAGAGATAGTAGGATTTTATCATCAGTCACTGATGTATCCATCTGCTGAATCTAATACTGAACATATAGCATGAGAACACAGCCCACAAGTGGTATAACGATCCCAAATTTTTTTTTCTTCAGTTTTGGTGAATTGTAGATCTTTATTGTTCCGTGTTGGTTTATCGGTTGTCCTTTGGTGGTTTCAGGGCAAGATAGGCTATAATTGTAGTACATAATATTAGGTCAATAGATTTATCAAAGAAAAAAGTCAATAAGGGGGAATGGCGTTCAGGTGAGCGGCATAACCCCAAAAGTTCGTTTTGAATTTAATTTGAAATTTTAAAACATTCACATGTAATTGTTAAAAATTGATTACGTTATCACAAAACATAAACTTCAGTGTCTAAGAAGTCATAACAATAATTAAATAATAATAAAAATACTAAACTTCTGACAAAAACACCATACCCATAAATTAGATCAACAAGGCCCGTTACAAAACAATGCACATTACATTCTCATGTAGCGAGCTGACTGGCTGTACGCAAAACTGTCTGTTAGAGGCCCCCGTCCCCCTCGCTTTAAGCGACGTGACATGTTGCTGTGCACTATTTTTATAGACTTATAGAGGTGAGCGCCATTACCCGGTGAGCGCCATTCCCCCTGCTTACCCTATATTCTTAAACTATTGATCACTTGAGATGACTTACACAGTCAAACAACTCTTTAGCTGCGTCACTTAACCGCTATCTGGTCTCACTTGGGCCGTCATCCTAATCGCTGCTTACTACCGCCCGTCCCTCGCGCCAGCCACCATCACCCACGCCATACATTACTGGCGGGCGGATAGCTGAACTGGAGTTGTTTAATCGCGCCGTGATAAGACTAAATTAGTTTACGTGTTCCTCCAGTGTTTTATGTTTCGGTAATTGGCGGGGTGATGATGGCTACACGTTTTATTTATCTATTTATTGAAGAGGTATCTGTATGGTATAATCATAGGCTTATGATATCGAGGAAACTTATTTAAAATATCACCAGACCAAACGCACTATGCAGTTTAATTAATAATGCTACAAGTAGACGACAATACGATACAATACGACTTACCAGCTTGACCGAATACTAACGGCCTTACCGAAAAACGTTACTTAAATTTAAGCAATGCTTAACGTATTTTGTCGACTTTTCCCTAACACGTAGTGACACTTGCGGAAAGAAGACAGATAATCTAAGATGTTGGTTAAAGTTAAGTAACGTTTTTCGGTAAGGGCCTACTAATTTAAATTTTGTGCAGTTCCGACGGGACGTCATTGCAAGTAGGTCAGCCTATTTGAACTACCCTAGCTTCTTGTGTCAGGTGTCGCGTTGCAGAACTGTTTTTCATTGTGACAGTTCTTTAGAGCCCCGATCTTGATTTAGCCTGGTACGCTCAACTCTTAAAGCGATGTAAATTTGCCTCACGTTCGTTTTTATCTTGATTTTTAAACGACTTCTAAAAAGGAGGAGATTCTCATTTCGATTGTAATATATTTTAGTACCTATATGTATTACATTTTAGTTGCATATTCACTATAATTATGTTTTGTACAGAGATAGGTGACATACCCGAATGACTGCATTTCATTATTATCATCACCGCGGGACACAGCTAGTAAAACATAGATAGCTTAATTTAGATAAATTAAGCCAATTAACGTAAAAACCGTTGATTTTATACTTCGATCTCGTAGGTTGTAAATTAATCGATTAGACGCACTCGCTTCGCCTGGATAGAGCCTTTGTTTCCGATTTCACGCCGACTTACATGGTCATTGTATCCTTTGATTCACCACCGCGGCTTAAGAGTAACGTTTACCGCACACTTGTAGTGGAGAATTTGTTTTAACCGACTTCAGAAAGGAGAAGGAAGTTATCATTTAGTTTTTTTTTTTCTGTATGTTAGGTACCTCATAAATCCGTCATTTATAAACGGATTTGGATTTTATTTTATTTATTGAAAGTCCTTTAGAAATTCTAAAGGACTTTCAATAAATAAAATAAAATACTCCGAAGTTTTTTTTTATATTTAGAAATAGGTTTACGCTTGACCGCCAACTCACATAATGTTAAGCGACGTTGCGGTCTACCATGGAGTGCCCGTACCTGGAAGAAACCATTTCATTCGCGATTGAAAGACACCCAGATTATATCTATAAGCTACAAAGTTAAAAGTTATAAAAAAGTAAAACCTAGAAATTTTGCATTTATACCAACTCTATATAAATCAACGAAATCGGATATTACTTGAGGTAAAAAAGTTTTCTACTAGTGTATGAAAACTCTTAAGAATGTGTTTTTTATTAATTTGATGAGGTCATAAAATTATGTAAAATATACACAATAAATACATAAAAAAAATGTTAAGACTATTTTAAAATTGGCGTTGCCCTCTTCTTCGTCGTGAAGTTTTAGTTTTATTTATAAACCAGGTCCAATGACCTCTTAAAGTATGTCCATCGTTAATTGTTACACCCCATCAGCTTCTATGAATGACCTTTTTACATTGTTGCAGATAATAAAATTATAAATCTATTTCAACGTCAACATCACCAAATTATAAATAGACGAAACAAAAGTGATGGCATGTGTTGCCACTAATTAAAATTAATAGATTAAATCCCGCATTGCCGTGTCAACATAAATGTGTGCCACGGAAAACATAAATCAACGAGAATTCAAGCAGGGGTTGCTTGTATACTAATACAAATTTAACTGACACGTGATCAAAAAGAGTACTAATCAAACTGTACTGAAAAATCTGTGAAATTGACATTTTTGGTAGTGAAAACTCGATTGTGGTGACACCGCCACCGGAACATGAGTTTGTAAAACTATTTTGCTTTGCCTTTCTGAGAAAGCACATTATCGCGTTGACACGTTTTTTTGCGGACGCGAATTTCACACATGTGGCGACATCTCTCGAGGTCGGACTGTTTGAAATTCGAAACTGTTGTTCTAAATTTAAAAACATCTGCTTGTATGCTGACACATCTCAATTATGATGAAAATGACTGTATTTATAATTTATAAAGTAAAAGAACCTATAACGAATTGCTACTACGAGCTACTGAGTGAGCCTTCCGATATAATTGATCTGGGTGTCTTTAAATTGCGAATTAATCGGTTTCATCCATCGTGGACCGCAGTGTCACTGAGACACATAAGTCAGCGGTCAAGCGCAAGCCTATTACTGAATTAATATTAGCGTACTCAATTTTTTCTCCAGTAAATAAACAACCTTCTAGCTAGATAAAATACCTACCTACCCATAATTTCAAGGATGGTGGCGCAGTAGGTTGTGCGATAGATTTCAGTAAAATAGGGCGTGGGATCGAATTCCAACAATGCTTTGAGGAGTTTTCTAGTGCCCGAGTGGCTAAAATCTGTCACTAAGCGCCGATACATTCCAGCAGTTTCACTTGAAAGCCAGTTCTCATTCCAAGCTGTATAGGCCATCTTCAACTATGCCGTCACTTGCTTGCATGCTTTAGATGAATTGTAAATAAATGCCTAACCCACAAAAATATACATAACTTTTGGAAGGTTAATTCAATATCCAATCCAAAAATGTATCCTATTTCGTGTTGATTCCTGCAAAAAAGTTTTAAGACATTTTTAAGTTGTAAAGGTATTTCCATGATTTTTATTTTAAGTATACTCTTGGAATCAATATTATATTTTCTTAATTTTTTTATATGTTGTTTTTTTTAGTTTTATTATTCGAAAATAAAGTTATCCAAAATCTATCAAATACGTCTTAAAAAAATACAATATTCAAACATTGCCAGTCCACTATTTGAGTAAGTAGAAGCGCTTCCGATTACAATTAAGCTATTCTTGTCAACAGAAAACCACAATAATTAAAACTACCCTAAACAGGTCATTAGAACCCGGAAACACGTGCGTGCAGCTTGTCGGTGTTACGTTCCTTCCGAATTCACTGCAACCGGCATAACTTGACCCCTCGCCCCGACCAATGTAACTTGACCCCTCGCCTGAACCAGTGTAAGCTGATGCCTCACCCCGACCGGTGTAACTAGACTCCTTAAAGATGCACTGTCATGATTTTCGTGGCGCCGCCGAAACATATTTACACGCAATGCTAAAAAACGAATGCCTACGACTTAAGAGTCTGTAGTTCGACCAACGATCGTTGCGCTCGCGCATACAAACATGTTTGTAGTTTTAAAATGGCCGAATGAACGTAAAAAAATCGTCCCACAAAACACTAAAAAGTAACATCACAAGTTTTAGTCAGTTTTGTCAAAACTTAAAATTAAGTAAAGTAAAACTACTTAAATAGGTAAATTCTCGCCCTATATATATTACTGGTGTCAGCTTATATTGGTTTTTCCACGTGTGTCAACTTTAACGATGCACCAATTATATCTGAGAACTTTATAACTTCGGTAATTGGTTCCAAAATACTCCCCTCGTTATCACCATGCTTAGTTAATGATGTAGAAAAAAATTAGCACTCAATAATAACTTTATCTTTTTTATTAAAATTTTATCTTAGGCACCAGTTAAAAACGGATAATATGCGGTTTCGGTTTAAAAAAAAAACTTTAAAAAACTCAAATCCGACATGCTTACAATTTTTATTCAGAGCTTCTAGTGTTTTTCAAAAACTAACAATAGTGTTATTCCATTTCAAAAATTTCTTATTTACCTTCATACAAAACAATTCAATAAAAAAAAACAATCATCAATCATTCATTTCTTCAATTTTTCTTACCAATTTTTAAGTTCAGCAAGAATTCAGACTAAACCTTCTCACGATGAGAAGATGGCTCGCGCCAATCACTGGGACAGTTTGTACAAACAGGGCAACAAGTATAAAAATATTTTTGAATTTAGAACAAAAAATGATTACCTGACGTAAAACGCATCTTCAACCGAGCCGAAGCCCATCTTTTAACTACATAATTTACTGTTAATCTAAATACAGTAGTGGCTCAAATAACAGCTATAAACCGCTTTGAAATATGAAACACTTAATAACACAAAAATTGGTCAAGAAGCGTGTTAGAACGACGCGTACGGTAGAGTTCCGTACTTAAAATCGTGTTGAAATAATACGCTCAGATGAATTTTAAAGCAACACAGAAAAAGGAAAATTTAATCCAGATTGAAAACCATTTACAATAACATTTTTGTTTACTTAGATATGTACAAATTTTTCTTTTAATGTGCAGAAAGGCATCTGCCAAAATTGTATGGTTCAAGATAAATTAAGTTCCCATTGACCTTGAACCATACAATTAGCCAGGGCTTATTGAGTACATACAAATAAATAAAAAACACTACCAAACCAACCAACCTAAACGTATACATAATATTGTAGTTTATCTAAAATATAATATAATATTAATTAAATAAATAATATGTCAAACAAAGATATATATAAAATGCATGCTTACTTTACAATCTTACAATTTTATAATTAACGTAACATAGTTAATAGCCTTACGTTATAAAAGTTGGTGTTCATGTTCTATATTACAGCTATTTCTGTTGATGTTGACCCTACACTAAATCTATGATACCTAAGTAATGTATGTTTACGTCTTTACCGAAAAACGTTACTTAATTTTGATCAACTCTCAAATTCTCTGTCTTCTTTCCACAAGTGTCATTACGTTGACAATGTATGTTGAGCATTGCTCGTTTTTCGGTAAGAGGGACCAGTATTCTAAATGTATCCTGTATGACTTTGACTAATTTCCGAGTAACTTTAAATGTGGGACATAATTGAACGTATTTTCATTTGCGTCGATCTTTACCTTTTTGCCTCCACGCATTCTTCAGGAAAATGCCTTTGCAGAAATATGGACAACGAAATCTTAAAGGTCAAATTAAAAAAAAAACTACCTTTAAGGTTTCCATTTTTCCCTGTTGAGACATGGGACCCTAAAAAGATCCATCTTTATGAATAAATCATGATCGCGGAATAAATCTAAAACGATTTGCGAGAAAGGGACGTAAATATTAATACTCAGTGAGAGAGATAAGGGTAGTGATAACTAGATCCATCAAGGTGCAATTATGCTGTAAGAATATAATTTTGTGCTGTTAAAGCGATGGATGCGTCACATAACAGTTTTTTTTTTACTTTAGATTGAGACATAATAACTGGGCATGCGTTGTTTTAACAGGATATATCCTGAAACCCACGACACAGGTCACCCTAGTGTGGGGTTCAGTGCACACCGTTGTAACTGTAATTTTATTTAGTTGTAATTTTCATATTGTTTGTTCCTCGGTGTCTGTAACTAGCCCGAGCATGTTTTCCAATAAACTTCATTTCATTTCATTGTTAAAAAAATCCGCACGAAGCGGTTTCATTCATTTTAATTGTACGAACTTTCTATCTACCTGAGTAGGGTTTCCTCTTTAGTTAAAGTCTTGCTGTCTTTAAATTGCAACAATTTTTTTTTCTAGGCATTAGGTTTTTCGGACCGGAGTGTCACTCTATCTGTATCAGGTAATTTGGAAGTCAAGCGTAAATTTAATAATGATAAAAAAAATGAATAACGAGTTCCATACATGATTTTATTTATTGTGATATATTTAGTCGTATTTATCCCTGAAATCTGAATCTTAATCAGTAAAGCGTTAATCATCATCATCTCAGCCACAAGAATCCCACTGCAGGACATAGGCCTCCCCCATGGATTTACAAGACCAGTTAGGCGCGGCCAGCATGCAGCGTCTTTCTGCCACTTGTAAGAGGTCGTCTGTCTACCTTGTCTTGCTGTCTAGCTGGTCTTCCTACGCTGCGCTTAAGCGTTAATAATTCTACCCTTTTAATGCATTATAACTCCTATTAACAAAGAAGAGCACATTCTACCTGCTTTAACTGGAGAGGTCGATTACAGACCTTTCAATCAATTCCAATCTTCGTCAAGACTAAATGCCAGGTATAATTATAAAGATTTCTTAGAATAATATACACATTATACTTACCACTGCTACCTGAACAAACCACACCCACGACTCTATATCCTTTAGGTCAGTGCTTCTCAAACTTTGCTGCCTCGTTACGTTCGAAGTGGTCCGCAAAGTTTTTATTATTTTTATTATATATTCTTTATTAATTTGTATACATCAGGAAATAAAGAGCCCCATAGGTTATTTCAATCCCTTAATTTACGATTTAGATTCGTGTTTTGAATACATTCTGAATACAAGTTACTTTGAATAAACTTTTATACATATAACTAAAAATGTTCATGCTCGCTGCGCTTATGCTACTATTTATTCTTTTTGCTATGCAAGTCTGGCTTAAAACGCCATCAAACAGTGGGCTCACGAGCTCTAGAGTCTATAGCATTTTTGTCTAAGATGAAAATAGTACCTTTTGTATTTTTTTTTATACTTTTGGTAATCCACGGCAGACATCAATTTGTAATAATTGGTTCCTCGTCAGAAAAAGATTAAAAACCACTGTTTTAAATTAAAATATAAAAACTTCGTTAGCACAAGCTTTTTTACAAGTGATTTGAACTAATCGTTTTATGAGATTCAGTTGTATCTAAGGTTTTTACGACATATTTGGTTCGGTGGTTTTTGAGGTGCGAACCACTGGTTAGTTTGCGAGATGATATTTTAATTGACACCTGACATATTTTGTAGGGCTGTCTACTGCTGGAAATTATTTATTGTAAACTTTTTTTTTATACAATTATTTTATTAAATTACAGTTATAAATAATCAATAATTAAATTATACAATTTAAAATTACTCGTCAAATTACAATAAATTAATACCACTGGCGCGAATAAACTATTTTTATTTTATTTTTCTTGCGGTATTTGCGCTTCGGCTGCGTACGTAACTATTGTTAATTGTAACTCGTTTCGTACGAAGAATAATTATTCTGAAGTTTTTTTCCTTCTACGTAACCACAGTTACATAGCAGGAAAAAATACATTTTTAAAAGTACACTGTTCCGGAAGCGGAATTTATATTCCTTGTACGTAACTTTACAATAAAGTTATATTTGTGGGAAGACGTTGTACTTTAGAATCTTTGAAGCATTTAGGACAACTTCCATTGGTCTGATTAGTGTTCACGGTAAACTGTATACGCAGGTATGAAACTGAAGAAAATACAATATAATTATTTATAGCTTTAAAGACTCAAACAATCGATTTCAAAATGCGCAATTTTGATTTAAAAACAAAAGTTCTGAACCGATTTTGATGAAATTTATATGGGACCGATCTGAAAGTATACCTTTTAAACATAAAGTAAAGAATTTTACAAATCGATTTATAATGACGAATGTGGTAACAAACCTAAAAATACGACCAAATTGGCAACCGCCTTTTTGAAGTCGGTTAAAAATAGTACCATGGAGCTGGTCTGATGGCACTGATACTGAAACTTAACGATAACATATCTATATAGGTATACTGAATTAATTGCTTTGATTGAACCAAAAGTTATAAATTCCAAGGGGTTAATCATGAACCCTTACAGTAAGTAGTTTTATTTGCATTGATAAAAGCTTGTTGTTCTACGCTTTGTTTATTCAGAATAATTTGATCCCACCAAACACATTTCATGTAAAATTGGTTGCCATGTCTCGCATTGTCCTGCCACTTTCACTGACCAAAAGAAATCAGATGAGATCTGACTGAATTTGAAAAGCCAAGCTGCTAACTCTACAAAGTCTAACGCTACAATACTTACCTCTGTAAGCCTTCAATCTTGATCAAAAAGCATGGCTTGGACGTTTTCCGGCTGTCAGTTACATTACAAACATATGTCGCATAACATGTCGTACATGGACTTCTAAGGAAGAAAAAGAAAGATAAACTAAAATATCTGCTCTTGAATGATGTATAATTGTAATAGTAATGTAATAGTTCCATGAAACGACCATCGAATATCCGGACTTGTATTCAATAACTTAAATTCTTCACCTAATTAGTACCCCTTCCCTAACAAGATCCCCGTCCCGAATCCAAGTTTCTAAATAAGTTCTCGGTTGAGAGTATTATATTTTTCTGTGTAAATAAGTCCCTAAGTACTACCTAAAACAAACCAAATTTTCAACGAAAGTTGAATATGTATAATACAAACCCATATATTTTACTAACGTGTGTTTAGCGTGTGCTAAAGTCGATCGCGCACGCCATCTAGCATCGCCGTTAGAAACTATCATTAGTGTGTGAGTGCCAAAAAATTACGTATTTTACATGTGAATTAAATCTATAGTATAAAAGCTACATAAATGAAACTTTGTATGTTTTATACATGTACTGACTACTTTTTATGCTAAAAATTTTGACTCTCTAGAATTATCCATAACGAAGTTATGTTATGTTAAAAAAATATCGTCAAATTCACTCTTTAAAAGGGTAGGAGGGTGAAAGTTACAAATATCTTAATTTTTCTATTATTTATGTACCAATCGTAGTTTTCATACCAAATTTCAGCTTTCTGAGACTTCAGGAAATGCCCTATCTTTTTGTTTACACTCAGAGGGTGCACCCACAAATAGGGATTGGAGGGTGAAAAGTAAAAATGACTTAATTTCTTCGTTATTCATGTGTAAATATTAGCTTACACACCAAATTTCAGCTTTCTAAGACTTCAGGAAGTACCATAAATTATTGATATATTATTGATGAAAATAACGGGATAAACCTCAAATAGGGGTTGGAGGGTGAAAGTTACAAATATTTTAGTTTTAGCATTATTTGTGTGCAAAGCTTAGCCTACATACCAAATTTCAGCTTTCTAGGACTTCAGCAAGTCGTTTATTTTTTTGGTTAATCAACGGCAAATCGGCGTATTTTAGGTATCAATAAAATAGAAAGTATAAAAGCTAGATACATGATTTTTTTTATATTATATCAGTCCACTGCCACACTTGATCCTGAAAATTTGAATTCTCTAGTGTTATCGGGGCCGAAGCTATGAGGGTCTAAAAATCCGAAAAATCGCTTCGAGTCCGACGAATCTCTTCGTGTGAAGGTAGTCCCGGCCGTACGTCGCTCGCTCACATGGCGGGGGCACGGCCGTGCCCCCAGATATCCCTTGTTTGATCTTATTTAACATTACAACGTGAAACTTTTCTTTGAATATATGAAGATATCGTTGTTCTACATACTACCAGACCAGTCAAACCTAGTGAGCAACCCTAGTTTTTCAAAGCGCTCCAACGCCTTTACCTGGCGCGCGTGAGATTATACCTCCCGATACTAAACAAGTTCTTGCATAACGATATTCGTAACCACTCTATCACCCGACCCCATAATTAACCGGCCACGGGCGTTTCATTCATTTTTTTACTTAAAATATTCAAGATCATAAAAATACTATTCGACATTACGGATTCAACTCGCAGAGCCTTCATCTCGCCGCGTTCGAACGTATACTCATAACTTACTAAGTCTCATTAGTAACCCCGTTACAAAGTCATCTAGTCCAAAGACGCCGCCCAACAAAGACATTGACATTCATATTTTAACGCTCAAAGTGACGCACTAGGGATGTCTACGACACTAATTTTACGCCCAATCGAATCCGATAAAAATTAATATATCAATATCGATAGCTTCAAACAAAAAACGACTCAATAGTAATGCTGTCCGCTTCGATGTTTATTCATTCGTAAAAATAAGTTAAAGTTAAATTTCGATTGAGCTTTTTGCGGGCGGTTACACCAATGTCGTTAGGGTGACCATGGTGAGCTAATGGAATTCGGGTCAGGTTCGATGTTCAAATCTGATGCGATAAGATTTTTTTTTAAAGATAGAATCCGTTCTCACAAAAGATGAAGACATAAGTTTTCGCGGTGTCGCCGGCGCGTCAAAGGCAGACCACATACGTTATTTTCGTGGGATATTTTGGAGTTTGTTTTGTTGTATTCGCCAAATTGGCGGTCGATGACGCCTTCGCCTCCCAAACCTATTATTTCTGAGTAAAACGACCGCTCGGACGCCGGCAAAGGAGCGTGATCGACAAATCAAAAACGTTTTAGGTGTTTTTTGTTTGGACCCTCGGCTCGGCGTGTTTGTTTTGTTAGGTATAAACGAGGTGATTATAAAGACTAATTCGTGGCTGAAACGACGCCTCTTCGTAAACGATTTTGTATTTGTGATGAAGATGATTAAAGGCCACATGCAAAGGTTTTGGAAAGATTTTCATTTTGGCACGTTTCACTTTATTTACATATCATGGATGTGTCATGTATACTTAGATAGTTTTTAGCGATAAGGCCGCCTGTTGTTTTCGCTAGCGTGTAAGCTCTCTCTTGTTAATTAGTAAAGTGTTTGTCTTGTTTTAGTATAGTGGTGTAAACAATAAAGAGTTTATCTATCTATCTAGTTTTCTATTTGGCTACTCACCTACTCAAAGAAGAAGTGCACTTTTGTAGAAGTTAGAAATTCACATGCGATTTAATGACACCTAAATTTAATCTATTGGTAAAATCTACTCTGAAAGCATGCTCAATAATTTGCTGTACATTACAATACATTTTCCTTCTAACAAAATATTTTTAACCAATATAAAAAAGGTTGTCAAGTTTACTGTTTTTTTGTTTTGTGTTTATAATCCCCGATACTTTTGATAGTTTTACTGTATTATATACTCGTATTAAGAACATCAGAATCTCATAAAAAAGCTCTAATTGGCGAAATATTTTATTCGGATACCTCAAGACTAGAATCAGGTTTTCAGTTGTTTTAACCGATTGCGTAAGAAGGAGGGTTATGTTTTTCGAGTGTATGTATGTTTGAATGTACATACGTATGTATGTTTCTATATGATCGTCAACAGCCTAAACGGCTTGACAGATTTTGATGTGCTAGATGTCGTCATATTCGTTTTTACTCCCTAAATGTCATAGGCAATTTTTTTGTGAGAATTTTAGTAAAACTCTCGCAAAAATAAAAATAAAATACTTTTTCGCAATAAATGAGAATTCCCTTTGATAAAGTGTTATCGAGAATTATTATTCTAAAGAATGCGCATTTATAACCTTTCACAGCAACTTTGCACATACTATTTCACAAAAAACGTACACTCAACTACGTATCAAGCATGACGAAATCGTTAGTTAGACTACAAAACTCGTTCTTCTACAATCGGGTAACATAATTACTGTACTTTATTTAGATATTTAGGAGTGCACCTGTTAACCTAAAGTTTTGAATAAAACCGCTATATACGTACCGTCTTACATATAAACGCGGAATAAACACTCAAACACGGAACAAAACGGTGTTTTGTTCCGTTTTCGCGCGTGTCAGTTCCCGTCTGACAGAAAGTGACAAATCCTTATTCAGTGAAGAAGATTTTAACATGCGTTTATAAGTAAGACTGTTGTCGTTTGTAAGTAAGTATAGTTTAAACCGAAAAAGTCTGCTGTACCCAAAGTTAATTTATTGTGCCTAGTTGTGTATTACTCATCTAATTAAGAGTAGTTTTTACATATTTATCTCGTATATTTTAACGCTTCTTGATTTCTGAGAAAGTCGTAAAAATCATCCAACTTGTTAACAATCAACAATGAGATATAAAATTCAAATTAGGAAGCTATTTTTACGACCCACATAAAAATTCGTTAATTATATTAATTCAACTCGTTAAATACGTCCTTCAAAACAAAATGGCGTCCCTAAATGACGCCGAAAACAAAGATGGCGTCAACATTGTAAGCTGTGAAATAGGGTGTCCAATTAGCATGACACATCGGGACATTCCTTATTTAGTACTGAATCGTTTTCCGTGAAATAGCTTGTAAAGGAGCTCGATGATGGAACACGTTTCGCGTTAAGCGCTCGTTTATATTCAGTGACAAGACAACATGTTGACAACTCAATCTTCTTATAGTACGACTTGGGAGAATAATTATTATATAGACAGTACGTGAGCTTTTGTCTAAAAAAAAAACAGCCTAAATTGACATAAAAGAACTGGTCATAGTTTTACGTAAAATTAAATAACGTAAACATACGTACGTACGTTACGTAATAAATTACGTAAATACTACTGAAAAACTACCTGATATTTAGAGATTTGAATAGATCGTTTCTGCAGCCCAGTTTTTTCGTTTTTTCGTTCTTATCACCAAGGGCGTCGCCAGCCCATGACCCAGGGGGGGAGGGGGGGGGGGCAAGTTAATATTATGGAGGATGAGAAAAATATGAATTGTAGGTACAGGTACAATTGCACGGCCTTAGGACTTTGATTGCTTTGCAGTTAGCTACATTTTTTTAATCTCTAGGGGGGGGCAGCTGCCCCCTCTTGCCCCAATCGGCGACGCCCTTGCTTATCACTAATTGTTAAATTCGATAGACCTTCACTCAAGTTACGAATAACGTATACCATTAAGTAAATTAAATTTCTTGGAAAGTCAAACTACTTAGTTCCAGCATGCTCATACTTAAAATTTTACCAACAACTTGGCCTTAGATTTTACTACCGACATTAGCAATGCACGCATGTATTGCATGCCAATACAGTAAGACCACCCAATGCGAATGTAGGTGAGTCAATCCCCATATTGTATGGAGGTTGGATACTGCATTGTGGCCTATATAGGGTGACTAAGAAGTTGATTTGTGGGCTTATAAACTGGACAGCCTCTAGGTGCTTCTGTGAAAGAGGCGTTAATATACCTCATTTCCATTTAAATTTATTTTTTAGAATTTATTAGCTTAGTTTAGGTATCAGCCATTGATGTGAAGTGATGTGAAGCAAATTGAGTGAATTACTGCAGGGTGAGATTTTTGATGGCTCAATTAAGTTTTGTAGGTCATCTTTTTTTTTGTTCTATCTATACTCATTTATGCAAGCCGCTTCCAACCGGTCTTTCTGGAAATCCATGGGGGAGGCCTATGTCCAGCACTGGACTTCCTATGGCTGAGATGATGATGATGATGATGATACTAATTTATATGTGCTACTTGTTTCAGGTTTGGAATACTTGAGCGCGGCAAGAAGTTTGCATCCTGAACTGCACGCCGGGAGCACCCTCGCGAGTCAAGACTTCCAACTTAGTTTAGACGGTAAACTTTCCTTGTTTTATTTACAATCGAGAATGTATTTGTAGTGGATACGTACACTCACAGCAAGTATCTATATTAAAAGAAAAACAATACATTCATGCATAAGATCAATTTTCTTAATAAGATACGCTAGACTGATTAGCAAAATGTGCTGAATTTTACTATGGAAAGTAACGTGGTTTTCACACATTTTAAATAAAAACTCCGGGCCACTCACGTCTATTTTGAGTCGAGAAATCCGACTATAGTTTCAACCGCATTCGGCGGTCTATTTCAAAGAAGCAGCGCAATCGTCACTCTAGGTCGGTGACGGGCCTCGGACTGCTACGAGTATAATGAATAATATCAATGAATATTTGTAACTTAACATAATATTTTCTATATAGTAAGAAAAGCTTGAAATGCTCTAGACATTCACATACAAAATAAAGTTGAAGTAAGTTTAACACAAACTTATTTCAACTTTATTTTGAATATAGTTAGAATTACATAAAGGAAACATGAGACCTATTTTTTTCTATCCAAAGAGATTGTAATACTACTAGTCTAGTAAAAATAAATCCGTTTGTATGGAGCATATCACAGTATTTGCAACTGGAGGGATTCTTTGAAATTATGATAGGAAAATAAATAAAAATCATAGATCAACAATAATCCCCGATTTATAGATTAGATGCGTTAGTAAAAACGGTTATGATTATGATGAAGATAAGTAGCGTATATCCGTCTCCAGGTCCAAAGCTATCTCTATACAAATTTTCATAACGTTCGGTTCAGCTGTTTGAGCGTGTAAAGGTAACAAAATTAGCTTTTATAATATCACTATGAAATTGTGTCAAATGTACTTCAAAATACCAGTACATTCATTTAAATAACAATATACTTAGTTGTCTTTTATGTTGTCACAAATCTTATTTTTACTAGACTATACCGTTTACCTACTCTTCTTCTTTTTGCCCCTCACGGGGTTTGGACTTGAGAATTTTAAATTTCTGTCAAATAACAACTCTCAACGACAACGACACGTTCACTTGTAATTTTTGATTTATTTTTCATGACAGCAACAATGTTTTATTTCGCAGTTCTCACTCTTTTCTCAGAATAAATTCCCATTATTTAAAAAAAAAATATATTACTTACGCTTGTCTCGCGCTTGACCAGTTTTTAGTATTATTTTGATTTATAATATATAATGGAACATAATTATTCTGTGAAACCTTTCAACTTCCTGGCTACTACGGTTCAAAAAGTACAGCCGTTTAAGTGTAGGGCAGATAGACAGACGGACGGACAGCGTAGCCTCACGAATAGGGACCCACTCTCTTAGTACGGAAGCCTAAGTAAATATATTAATTTTTTTTTTATATCCAAATTTCCAGGTTCTCGAATAGCCTCCCCAACCCGACTGAGGCTATCAGGCGGCGCCATCGCAGCGTCTGCTAATCGAAAGCGAGCAGTCTCTTGGAGCCCCTACTCGGCGGAATCATTAGACCTGGCAGCTGTGATTAGAGCCTCCCCCGCCAGCCTGGCGGTGAGGGCGCCGTCAGCTGCCTCCACGGGCAGCTATGGACATCTTAGTGCTGGTACGTCTATGATCCACTTAATTCATTCAGCCACAGAAAGTCCACCACTGACATAGACCTTAGACTTCCAAAAAATACCTGATGACTATTTTCCCCTCATGACGGAGCATATCAGATCATGATGTCGTTCGAAGCCACATCCGACCGTGGGAGGAAGAGGGTGCTACCCTTTAGCACCCTCTTCCTCCCACGGTCGATACGATATGATACGATAGGATATAATGTTGGCTTGCAGTGTAGTGACAAGTGGTCAGCCCATCGCCTACATAAAAACCAAGTATACAGAAATACAAATGTCTCTCATATCTGAATCAATTCAAACTCTATCCTTTCACTTCCAGGAGCAATATCACCAGCACTATCCCTCTCCCACGCATCTCTAGCGCAACAGCTACTTGCGCGAGGTGGCGTGATGGGCAGCAATGGAGTGTTGGCAGGCGGTGTCCTCCTGGACCCCGCGCATCAGCAGGCGGCAGCTGCGGCGGCGCACCACGCGGCGCATGCGCATCTAGTCGCGGGCATCCATCGGTGAGTATACATTTTACACATATGGCGAACAACTGGAGTTATATGGAACAGGGTGGTATATTTGGTTTGTGCATGAACAGTTTCTACTTTTTGACAAGTTCTAATTTTTGACCTCGTTAGATGGAGGCCTTAAAATTTAAGTGAACACAATTGTTCACTTAAATTTTAAGCCTCCATCAGACTTTTTCCATTCCTCACTCCATCAAAACAGATATTTAGGTGATATGATGTATTAGCCTATGTGGAGATACGTATTGGCTAAACCGGTGCAGAGATCTAAGAATCGGTAGAATCTGAGCTGCGTGTGGCAAGTATTTTTGTTGAGATGAGATTCAGTTAGGCTTCAGGCTGATAATGATCTAAAAGCGAGAAGACTAGCGATGCCTCTTGGCACACGCAAGTTGCTCACATCTCTCGCATCTGCTATTAGCCATCGCTTTCTTGCATGACGCAGCTCACAGCTCTGGTTTGTACCTGCTGCTGAAATGATATAAGACATGTCATGCCACAAAGACCAGCGCGGCGAGGACGTCCTCTGCTGCCGACTATTATTATTATATGTATGTCATGTATATTAACTAATGTAATTGGTGAATACCGTTTTAGTTAATTAAATAAATAAATAATAAATAAATGTCCTCTTCTCTCCGTTCAACTGTATCTACTTAAGCTAAACAGATACATATTGAGCAAATATCTAAATTCTATTGGTTACTCGTAACATAAATCTTCCCTCCTATCGGCCCGTCTACGCTTTCATAGAGTCTAGACATAATTGACTTTAACTATCTTTCTTTAGATACTAGATGACAATAAAAAGTTGATTATGATTTCATGTGTCTTCAGATCTCACATATCTTCCCCGACACAACTGCTGATGGCTCCAGTGGAGGTGAGGTCAGGGTTGACGCTGGAGCAGCAACACTTGCAGCCGCCGCAACAACCTGAAATCACCAGCATTATGGAGGCTGATAGGTAACAGTGGTTAAACTTACAATCTTATTACACTTTTTCCAATCCACTACAAGACAACCAGAAAGTTGACATTACCATATTTTTTTTATTGAAATGACCATAATCCGACTTGGAACTAAACTAGAGCGATCTGGATCTACGTGCTCCATCCTCGGCCGCACTGTTGCTTACCATCGGTCGAGTTGGTGGTCAAATGAAGATTTATTTAGTATAAAAACGATTAGAGTGGAATGATTCGTTTGAGTATCTCAAATAAGAAAATTCAAAATCATTGTATCAGTTTTAGTCTTATTTTATCACTTTCCAGTGCATCAGGGATGATTCAGCGTAAGTCGCCTCCAGGTTTATCCCGGGACCACAACAAGCCTCTGTCTGCCGCTGCCGAGAGTACCGTCCACGACGGGCTGGACTCCAAGGACGAGCCGGGAGACTTTATTGAGACCAACTGTCATTGGGTATGGGGTCTTCTTTATATCTATATTTAGTCATTGTCATAAAACCATTCACGTAACAAGAGGTTGGTCTAGCTAGAGCCATTTTCTGGCCTTACTTCAGTCCGATGGGAAAGATTATTTTACAAAGTAACGCTGACAAGAGTAATGAAATTAGAAAGTTGGCCAGCAGCTCATAAAGCTAGCCCTTGCCTATGCAATACCATTCCTAAACATTTTAGTTCATAATTTCAAAATTCTTGTTGGCTTACTTTATAGAAACTGACTACCTTCTCCACATTATCTATGAAGAGTGGAAAAGGTATTTCTTGTTGAAATGCAAAAAATCAGTACTCAGCGATTCACATTCTTGATGCGTACTACACAGGAATGGAATTCTTTGCCGCCATCTCTGTTTCCTGGGACTTACAATCTCGGAATTTCAGTCTAGCAAGGCTAGACTGAATAGATATCTTCTAGATCGACGAGCTCCATCTTCGGCCACATCGTCGCTTAACATCAGGCGAGTTGGTGATCAATCGTAGATCTGTCTTACATAAAAAAGGGGATTGAAAGAAAAAAGGAAAAAATGGCAAATGAAAATTAATGAAATTTGTCTCAGACTGCATAATTTAAAGTTATCCTTCTAAATTCCAGGTGGACTGCAAGCTAGAGTTCCCAACCCAGGACGACCTCGTAAAGCACATCAATACGGATCATATCCACGCTAGCAAGAAGGCGTTCGTCTGCCGCTGGGTCGGCTGCTCCAGAGACGAGAAACCATTCAAGGCGCAGTACATGCTGGTGGTACACATGAGACGGCATACTGGGGAGAAGCCGCATAAATGTACCGTGAGTATCTTTATCATTATAATCTACAGGTTTCTTTATCCCACTTGGTCCTTACCTCTCTCTCATAATAATCATCTGTCTCGTGCTTGTGCTAGTTGGATTTAGTTCAACTTATACTTTTTGTCCAACGCAACGTGTGAAACGTAGCAATTTTTGTGTGATATATTGTTTTTCTTGCTGTAAATAAATTTAACTTAACCACTTTTAACATAACCTGAACCTAGTGGGTTCCACAAATTTTCAAACCACCCTGTAGGCCCAGGTGGAGATGGGTGGGATAAACTTCCCTCTTTTCCAATAATTGTACCCAAAACCGAAACATCGTTAACATTAGAAAAAAGACTAGGAGTTGTGTGACTATTAGTTGAATAGAACAAGCTACGAATAACATAACTCACAACTTGAATCCATCCCATTTATATCCCAATTCCATATTGATTTTCTTGATAATTATCGTCTATTTGAAAATTTACTCCTTTTTTCAGTTCGAAGGCTGCTGTAAAGCGTATTCTAGGCTAGAAAACCTGAAGACCCATCTAAGGAGTCATACGGGAGAGAAACCATACACCTGCGAGTACCCTGGCTGTGCGAAGGCGTTCTCCAACGCCAGTGACCGAGCTAAGCATCAGAACAGGACTCATAGTAACGAGGTACGTAACAAACTAGCTAACAATTTAACTCCTACAATATTCACGCAACGTAATAAGAACGTAAAATCTAGTAGTTCTCTCGTGATATTCTTCCATGTATTTTAGTAGTTGTCTGTGAGTTGAAATGCGATTTATTAAAGGAGTAGGAAGAAGATAGGTCTCTGAATATCACAAATCATAGAGTTTATTATTTTGCATTTGTTTCGCATTTGTACTTTGTTGTACAGTTCTACTTTCCGAAATATTCTTATAATTTTCTTTTACCATTCAGAAACCATACGTTTGCAAAGCGCCTGGATGCACGAAGAGGTATACTGACCCGTCATCACTACGGAAGCATGTCAAGACTGTACACGGAGCCGAGTTCTACGCCAGTAAGAAACATAAAGGTAAGAGCTTCTCGTCACTATACCTTTAAACCAAAAACAGTTTATAAGATCATCTCAACTTGATATTTGTGAACAGGGTACTAAATTTGAATGCACAGTGAAATGCTACGCATCCTAAGAGTCTTCGCAATTTTAGGTAAAATATTTCCTCTTCCTTCCAGGTTGCAGCCGAGGTGACGATTCCGCCGAGTCCGGAGGCGGCGGCGCGGGATCTTCTCCACGATCAGAAGAGGGCGGAATCCCGACCGGCATCCGAGGACACACATCCTCAGCCTCCGTCAAGAGCGAGAGCCCTGCATCGCCTCTACCCCTTGGAATGCACACTCCTGCTCATCAGGTAACTAGCTTTTCAGTATTTATTTGAACTATGAATTTGCGACCCAATCCCTTAGTCGATTTTACTCATATCCCGCGACTTACAATCCCTTAGTTGATTTTACTCATATTTCAAAGCCAAAACTGTATTTTGCTGGAAACGGGGTGCATCAATGTCTTTAAAAGGAAATTGTTTGACTTTTTAATAATGAAAGGATATTATAAAATTCAGGAATACATTGATGACATCATATTTTAATTATTTATTTGACATTTTATAAATTTAATTTGACGTGGTAATATATTTGACATAGCCAGAGCTCTTTGGACATTGTTAAGATAATTTCTAAATTCCTGACATTTGTAATCCTAATGCAATTTTAATATTATTACTTGAAATGTAACAATTATTGTATGTCTTAATCAGACACAGCTGTTGGTACCTATATATTTATATGCTAATCTTAAGACCATTTCGACATAGCTGACAATAAACAATTTTGAATTTGAATTTGAATTTATTTGCCTGAACAATTGCAGGCAATATTTAATAAGAGTCAACTACCTTGTATAACACTGGACATGTTCTTCATGACCATTGTCAAACAACTTACAGCCACTTACTTATAACTGGTTAACTTCATCGAATAAATCAAACAAAAAGGCTATTGAAACTTTTGAAGGACAAAATGGTCATGGTCATGAAGACCACGCCAGATTAATGATTTTTCGGTTGTTTTCTTAAAGTCACTAGACGAACATGATGCTGGCCTGATGTTAAGCATCACTCTTGATTATATAAGTCCAAAGGCGCACAGAACTGGATAAAAACATGTAAATATGTCACCGATTTCTGATTCTTCGTAATAACCAAGTCATTCTTCATCGTTACAGCTATCAGCCCAATGTGGAGAGATCGACTTCGGAGGGTCTGGCCTTGGTGGCTTTGGTGATGAGAATGGTGCTCATGGATACTTCAGGCTCGATGGAGAGGTGAGCTTTTGCTGTTTCTTGATTAATAACTCTGTCCTCGCATTCGTGAATACAATTGGTATTTGTCTTACATTAGCTTAGAATTGAACTGTGGCTTTAATTTAAGATATTTTTTTTCAATATCTAAACTAAAAGCTTGATAGCATACCCTGCATTTACATGTGTTTTGTTTTTAGGTTATTAGGGGTGCGTTTAAATGCAGGGTGCTTGTATTAGATTTTAGGCCATTCCTTAAAATGGCCTAAAATTGAAAAAAAAATGTCAACTTACACTCAGATTCCATCGGAGTGTCTTCAAACGAAATATGAATAAGTATTTCCGAGCAAGCGTGTTCCATAGACTTTATCTGTATTGTGCCTAAACTGTAAGGCAAGGTAAAACGTAAGGTCCCATAAAAAGAAACAGATATATATATATATACCCTATATACCCTATAAATTTTCTTCTTTTCTAGGTGGAGCAAGAAGTAGTAGGCGAAGTAGGGCAGCTGCCTCTAATGCTTCGAGCGATGGTTGCGATCGGGGAACCTCGTGCTCATCACCACATGCCGCGGTTTGGGAATAAGATGTGCGTCGGACGTCTCATGCCCCCGCCGCACGCGCCTGATATCGGTGGAGGTCAGTCATACCTGATGCTGTCCTTTTCTTCTCAAAATGCCTGGACCTAGCACCCACTACTGGCTATACACCAGATCTATTGTCTTCTACTTGCGATAAATCTTCTAAGCCTTTGATGGTTTTTGTGCACTTATAATTCTTTAAGATTTGTTCTTTTTGTATTATACCGGAATACAATTGGCCAAATTATTGATGTCTAATTTTTACCCGACCTACCGAAAAGAGGGTGTTCTGTTTCGGATCACTATAATTGTTTCTATACAATACTTGTTTAAACCGATCCTGTTTTTCTGGTCTCCTTTACCTCAATAGTGTTATTCTGTAGGTGATTATTTTTCAATCTCATTTCTTCCAATATGTTAATTGAGTTTGGAAAAAATCTAAAATATGAATTGTGGATTTAATCTTCATGTGCCAGCTACACCGTTTCAATACAATATAATGTATATATTTCACTGCCGTTATTTTCTTAACTTCTCTATGAATGTTTCAGGTGGGGTCCCAGGCCGAACAGAACTTGGCAACACCAATGTGACAGTAGAGTTGAAGACTGGAGCCCCCAACACCAGGAGAGACTCGGGAATATCGTCTGGAAGCAGTCTTTATAGTGCAAGGTACATAATGAGAAACGTTGTTGTCGCTTGCTCTTTCATACAACCGATTTCAATAAATAAAATATCTGATTAGAATCATAAATGGCTGTATCTCTATGAAACTTTCATCATCACTATTATACTGAGTCAGTCCATTGTACGCAGAGTCCGTTTTATGCAGTGTAAGTAGATCCTTATCCACAACAGCCTCTAGTTTCTACTTAATTTCATATTTAGTAGTAGTAAGTTTCTGCTTATGTACAGTGCAATTGAGTGATATGGAATGAGGGTGATGAATTATAGACTGTAGAAAAAATATTGTTTATTTATTTTATCTATTACGACTTTTCTTATGCGTCGCCACGAGTCGTTACTACAAAGCGTGCTTTCTTCAAGAGAGATGGAAACATCCGAATTTCTATATATTTCTTAAAGTAAGTGATACGCACCGAGCTTAATATTGTGGCTTTTTTATACAAGATAGATCTACGATTGACCACCAACTTGCCTGATGTTAAGCTACGGTGTGGCCAAGGAGAAACTTGTCGATCTAAAATATATCACTCTAGCCTTGAATATTCCAATATTGTAGATCTTAGGAAACAGAAATGGCGACAAATAATTCCTGTGCTGTACGTATCAATAGTTACTTATGGCTTAAGAGGTGCTATTCCTTGTTTAACGAATAGATTTTCAACTTTTTTGCTATCAAACTAACGTCCACCACTTCTTTAACCAGATCATCGGATATATCTCGGAAGAGCAGCCAAGCATCGGTGGTGTCCGGCGCAGTGACCGCTGGCGTCGTCGGCCCGCCGAGACAGGTGTCGCAACAGACTACGGCGTATGACCAACTCTCTCCTGACAACAGCAGAAGGTGGGTTCAACTGTGGGTCCAACATTTCTTGGTTTTGGATATAAATGCTTTGCGTACACATCTTTTGGTATAGACAAGCTTTTGGCATTATTCAAAGTTTGTATAAAAGCCATAAAGGCTTTATCGCCACTGCATCGATGAATCAGCTTTGTAACCGAATTGAACGAACCTGAAAAGCATGCCTTAAAGTCTGAACTACAGTTCTGCACGTTGCTTGCAAGGAACAAAATAAAAACCACAGCGAACACGCATGCATAAGCACATACACATAATTGATTAATTCTCCTGGTTATGTTTTAGATCTAGTCAAGTATCATGTGTTGGCTATGCTCCAGCTCCATCGTCAGCACTCGCCGCTGTCCAGGCTGTCAGAACATCTCAAGGCAATCAGGTAAGTAAGATTAAAATCTGGAAGCTTCCAGTAAACAACAGTAAATTAATTTTGTTCACTGGTCCAAACCGATTTTACAAAAAATCATGTGACTACAAAATTATTTGAAGCTAAATTAACTTATTCTTTCGTAACCTTCAAGTCCTTTCTAAAGGTCTTCTGATTTTCCTCAGGCTGTACTTCTACGAGGGGTGACGTGTTCGGAAGTAAGGGCTGAGGAATTGGCGCTAGAGCTGGACCCCAACATTCAGGTGAAAGAAGAGGCAAGGAGACTCTCGGAGCAGTCCAACCTGAGCGACCAGCAGTACCAACCGTATCCCTGTGGGGGAGATGATGTGGTGAGTTCACAACACTGACGCTGATTGGGTATTAGAGTAAATTGAAAAAAAAAATTAAGTCATAATGAGTTAACGTAAAATCGTAAACACAGAAGAAGAAAAATCGCTTAGCTGTTAAATGTTATTGCATTCTGTCCTTTTTGGAGCGGCCTAGCCTTAATTATGTAAGATGTTTAGTTATAGTATATAGTAGCAAAAAGTAGTTAGCATTGAAAGCGATTAATTTTCAAGCTAATTCGTATGTTGCAATTGTACAGAGCATGTATTGCTCTGTACATGCTTTCTTCAAGAGAGATTGAAACATCAGAATTTCTATATTTCTTGAAGTAAGTGATATGAACTTCAACTTGTGTCTTTTGTTTTACGCAAGATAGATCTACGATCTACCACCAACATGACTGATGTTAAGCGACGGTGTGGCCGAGGATGGAGCCCGCCGGTCTAGAATATATCTATTCACTCTAGCCTTGAAAATTCCAATATTGTAGATCTCAGGAAACAGATATGGCGACAAATAATTCCTGTGCAGAACGCATCAATAGTTACTTAAGGCTTAAGAGGCTTAATTCCTTGTTTGACGAATAGCTTTTCAACTTTTTTGCTACCAAACTGACGTCCGCCACTTCTTTAACCAGAAATAAATTAAATATCAATTATTGAAATTTGTACAGAGCATGTATTGCTCTGTACAAATTGCAATAAATGATATTATAGGATACAATATCATATGCTATAGCATTAGCAAGTTGAAGTGGCAGTGGGCAGGGCACATAGCACGTAGAACTGATGGCCGATGGGGTCGAAAGGTTCTCGAGTGGAGACCACGTACCGGCAAGCGCAGCGTAGGAAGACCAGCCACGAGATGGACAGATGATCTCATACAAGTGGCGGGAAGACGCTGGATGCAAGCCGCTTCCAATCGGTCTTTTTGGAAATCCATGGAGGAGGCCTATGTCCAGCAGTGGACTTCTTATGGCTGAGATGATGATGATGCTATAGCATTATAGTGCTGCAATTATTCATAAATAACGGTTATGTTTATGTTATGTTTCATCATTTTGATTGATTTCTTTCTTCATATTCATGTGAAGAACACACATGAATATTTCACACAGTGAGACAGACACAGGTGAGGTGAGACAGATTTCGTTTGTGTCCGATCAAAATATGGACAACAGTATTTTGTAGTAGCACCTGTGAAAGTAATTCAAAGCTATACCAAGTAGAATTGTTCTCATTTCTTCTGAACTACGTACTTACTTACAAATTATAAAATCCGGTCTCTCTTTCGCCAGGGTGACGCGTCTTTTGCATTCAAGACGGAGACTGACCAGGAGAGCATAACGTACAAGGAGTCACGTTCCAACTCTACCAACACTGTGGTGGTGACTGCACAGGTGCACCATCCAAACCAGGAAGTTAATCTCGAACAGGTACGAAATGAGATGTTTTAGTAGTAATATCATGATAAATAAGAGTAAGTAGTTCTTTTTTAAATATATTTATTCTTTACATCACGACATTTTATAATACAATTGGCGGAAAGACGCTGGATGCAAGCCGCTTCCAATCGGTCTTTTTAGAAGTCCATGGGCCTATATCCAGAAGTGGATTTCTTATGGCTGAGATGATGATTTTCAAATGACAGAGTATAGGAGAAGTATATATTGATACCTTTAAGTATGAGTTTGATCACCATCTCGCCTGACGTGAAGTAACACTAATTTTACGTTTTACATTTTTACATTTTTCAAGACTCTTATTGTCAATTTTGGATGAAAGTACAGTACTCTCAGGTTGTCGAGAGAACTTTTTAATGAACTGTAATGTAGCCGTTATGTGTGCGCCGTTTATGTTACTGTACCTTTTATTTTGTTTTGTTGTCAATATACATATATATTATATTTCATTCGTTAATGTTATACAGTTAATTATAGTAATCTAAATCTATCGTCCATACTCCATACATATACATATTATACATCCATACATATACATGATGTAGTTTCCTTCCGTTACTACGGTTTGGTCGTAAGATGTAATCTTACACCGAGCCTAAACAAATAATAGAGTTTCTTTAGATAAATACCTATCGCGGGAAAAGTGGGAACTAACGTATCGATTTAACAAAATAAGGAAATAAGAACAGCAGCGCCCTCAATGCTGCATTAGTTCTCTAACTAAACAAACTCTTTATTTATAATATGACATAAATATCTAAAACTATATTTTCTTTTAAATATTTTGTCATGATTTATATTCTTTATTCCAGGTGGCAGAAGGTGAAATGGTGGAGAACAAGCTGGTAATACCAGACGAAATGATGCAATATCTTAACCAATCCATATTGGGAACCGACACGGTAACGCCAGCGAAATCTGACTCCACCCCACCCGAACCAGAGAAGACCAACGAAAAAGACGCCAAAGACAATGAAACCCACGCCAGTGACAAAATCAGTGATGTAGCGACCAGTGACGATTCCTTACTCAAAAACCTAGGTGCCATAGGAAGTGATCTCAATATAAGTGATATTCCAGTCGATTTAAGGTCTTTAGACGTTAGTATGTCAGGCAACAGTGGTTCCTTATTAGGTACTAAATCTCTCGATGATAGTAAAAATACTCCACTTCAAGAACAAGTTATTCCTGAAGTTACGAATGAAACAGAGAAAGACTGTGCAAAACCAGCTACAACTGTGCCTTCTAGTATTTCAAATCCTCTTCAGTCATTGCAGACGATGGCTGCTAATCAGACTGAGCAGTCTAATAGGATGCGAGCCAATCAAATACCTCAAAAACAGATACCCAGTTCAAAGACAGTAGTTATGACTCATAATGTTTTAAGTCCCCAAAGTATAGCGCATACTATGCTAAGCCCTCAAAGTTTGCCTCATAGTGCGATGAGTCCTCGAAGTGTTATGAGTCCTCATAACGTTTCTCAAAACGTCATGAGTCCACCGAGCGTTTACAACGTAATGAGCCCTCAGAGCGTAATGAGTGTCATGTCTCCACAGCACAATGTTATGAGTCCACAGAGTATGCAAAGTTTAATGAGCCCTCAAATACCAAACCAAATGATGAGTCCACGGCACAACAATATTGGAAGTCCTATGTCGCAGAACATGGCTAGTCCAATGATGAACATGGCCAGTCCGATGACTCAAAATATGTCAAGCCCTATGGCTCAGAACATCGCGAGCCCAATGAGCCATGGTATGCCGAGCCCTATGCATCCCGGTCTCCAAAGCCCAATGGCGCAGGGGATGACGAGTCCTATGATTCAGAACATGAACAACATGACAATGAACAGTCCTCAAGTCAATCAAATGATGAATATGAATCAGAATCAAATGATGAATTCCCCTCAAATGCCCGCGCCTCCAAATTACATGAATAGACCAAATTGTAATCAGAAAATTCCTAATAGAAACATACAGAATCAATACCAAAACCAAAGTTATAATCAAGCTCCTCCGTACCCTGTTCAATCCCAACAAAATGTTATGAGACCGAATATGCATCAATCATATCAAATGATGCAGCAGTATAATCAACCGCAAATACATATGCATCAAATGAACAACCAACAGAATATGATTTACAATAACCAAATGATGTACCCTCAGTCAAACTATCAGACCAATCAGATGCAACAGATGCAAATGTCTAGGTCCTCTGTAATGAGTGTAGATAACAGCGGAAATATGAATCGAGGTGCTCTGAATAACTACTGCGAACAGCAAAACCAGCAATGTTCAATGCCACCCCCTCAATACAACCAAAATATGCAATATCCTCAACCACCCCCTTACAACTCTGTAGTCAACGCTGCTAATGTGATGGGACCACCTCCTCCTAAAAACAACCATCAGTACAATCAAGGGATGATGAACAACAATCAATATTACAACCACCAGCGACCTTACAACCAGTGGGACTACCCTGGAAACCAATTCAACAAACACAATATGAACAAATCCGTTCAAAATTCTGTCAACATGTCAACTGGAAGTCAGAAGCCAAACCCACGTGCTTCAATGAACTGCCAAATGAAGGGAGATCAAACTGATTGCAGCATGAACAGTTTGCGAAGCCAAAACAATCAAGGTAACCAAGCCGATGTCCAAGTCTGGGATATTTCTCAGTCTCAAATAGAGGCTTCAAATGGGAGAAAAAAGAATCAAAATAACAGTAATAATACTAGCACAATGCGTCAGGATACTTATCAGAGGACATTGGAATACGTTGAGAATTGTGAGAATTGGAAAAGTTCTGAAATGGTGTCAAGTAGCACCCATCCCTTACAGGGGGGTGATAATATGGTTGTAAACGACCTTCAGACCTCGCTTTCTTCGTTTTATGAAGAGAATCAATACTTGCAGATGATACAGTAATTGTGCTTATATTTTAACTAGCAGAATCCTGCGGTTGTACCAGCTATCGTAAAATACTTTCTTAGTGGAAGTTTACACTTACACAAGAAAGTTACATTCAAATTTCGTGTCTGTAGGTCCATCAGTTTTGGCTGTTTTTTGTCTGTTAGTCAGTCACTCAAGACAAAGCTTTTTATAGATATACATAGTATTCATAACAATGACTAAAGTGATTGAATATTAGGTTTAACGCCTTGGCAAAAAATCTTTAAAACTTGTGATCCGTAAAAAAATAAAAACTTTAAATATATTTGAACAGTGTTTGAAAATCGATACAAAATTGTGAAACAGCTTATCATTAAATTTATAATAGAATCAACTTACAGTTTTAAACGTATTTGACCCTAACCAATACATTTTAAAGTTTGATAAAGTCTTTTACATGAGATTGATAAAATTATTGTGTTGTGTTCGTAGATAGGTTTTTCAAAAGGTGCTGATTTATACATTTTGATACATATAAAGTAGTTATATAACTACTTACTACATTACTGCAGTTTTTCATTAAGTATACATAATATAACGTACAGAACGAAATTTATGATCCAAGAATCTCGCATAAGATATTTTATAACTAGAAATGTATTTAAAACTAAAACTGCTAATATTAATGTATATGACTCAATGGTGCATAGAAACAAAGGTTGTTAAGAAATCTCTTTTGGAGACTGATTATTATTAAAATATATTTCTTAAATCTTAGATAAACGAAATTTTAAAGTACATTATGTAACAGTTTTGTAAAAGACACAGAATGCTCGTGAAACATTGTATATAACTATAGTAAAAGTCTTCCATATTATTATTAAGTAGGTACAATATTTTAAATCATTTTATACATAAATTTAAATGTGACGTACTAAAATGTACAGTAAAGATAATAAAATATGTACATGAAAATAAGGTTGTAATATGTGCCTTCTAAAATTTATAGATATTATTCCTCCTATAAAATATTGTTAATATTATAATGACTAATTTAATCAAGTAAGTACATGTAATTTAAGTTTTTTTTGTATTGTTACAATAGGATTACCCAAATGTAACGTAGCGTAAAAATATTTTTGAGATTATTAGTTAGAAATTATCACTAAATGACTGTACAAAAGTAGATTTTTTTACTATTATTATTTTGCAGAGTTGTTAAAGATTTTAGGTACATCATAATTTCTTAGTTCATTTCGAAGCAACAGTTTTTTAAACGTCATCGAATCTCGTAGTTGTATTTCTTTTTTGAGATTATTAGTTTCTAAGTATTGTTAATGTTTTATTTAATTAAATTTAAGTTAAATGGACGCACAATAGAGAACAAAATTTATGTTTTTGTCAGTAAATTATTGTTTTACATGTTTCAGTGAAGGCATCTCAATCTGACGTTACTTTAACGAAACTATTAATTAAATTTTCTTATTATGAACGTGATCTTTTTACTTCAAACCCTATATAGTTTCTTCAAACCCCATATAGTTTAGTTATTTTTTCGTAAAATTGAACAAAACTTATTTTAAAATTATACCTAAGTAATCAGAAAAAGTAGAACCATCGATCATAAAAGAAGAATCTATCTTCTATGACATCTTCTAGATTGACGAGCCCCATCCTCGGCCATACCGTCGTTTAATATCAGGCGAGTTGTTGGTCAATCGTAGATCTATCTTGCATAGAAAAAAGAATCGCTGATCAAGAATTTAGGACGAATAAGATAGTGGAGGTTTTATTCTCGGTTGCAACGATTGAGGCCTAAATAGCTCATGGAACAAATGATAAAGAGATTGATCAAAATTGTGCTTTTAAGGTCTACTGTTTTCAAAACTACTACTAGTAAAATTATTTTTTAAAAGTTATTATTTGATTATATTAATACTAAAGTATAAGTACTTAATCAAATTTTAATCAATTTTCGTCTAATATACCTCAGTCCCTCTGTCTCAAGTCAAAAGTTTACGACCAGTGTGTGTTACCAGTGATAACATACGACACTGAAGCGGGCCTTACACATCTTCCTAATACAATACAACGCGATCATTACGTGAGTAAGCGAGGGACCTTACTCGCGTAATGGCCGATAGGAGCGAAAAGTTCTCGAGTGGAGACCACGCACCGGCAAGCGCAACGTAGGAATACCAGCCACAAGGTGGACAGAGGATATCATATAAGTGGCAGGAAGACGCTAGAAGCAAGCCGCTTCTAATCAGTCTTCGAAATCCATTGGGGAGGCCTATGTCCAGCAGTGGACTTCTTAAGGCTGAAGTGATGAAACTATAAGTAAAGTAGTGAGGTGATGTCAAAAAATTGAAATAAGTAAACGTAATTTAATCAGGTCCAATTAAATTACGTTTATTTGTTCATTATTAAATCTACGTTAGAAAAGCAATTAATAGAGTCATTGAATTAAGAAACAACTTAATTCCTTCGAAATAAATCTACTTATTAAAAATCCATTATTCTGCCGTAGTGCTGTCAAATGTTCGCCCGCTACTTTTTAAATGAGCCGGTCACCTTTCCACAAATAACATTAGAGGTGTTTTGACAGCTCCATAGATCTTAGCAAAAAAATGTTTAGTCTACTAAGTAGAAAAAAAAACTGTATAATCCACTAGTCCTAAAACTAAAGCAGGTGGCAGCAAAAGCCTCCAGTTCGAGCCTCCTCAAAAGTTCATCCAGAAACCATGCAAATTTTGACATAACGGTAACTCCAAAAAGAACAAAAACGACCATTTAAGAAAACTAGTGAAACAAAATGACAATGAAAATCACGAAGATTCAAGAAAACAGCCGTTCTCGCCGTCCAGAATAGAGATACAGAAATAACCAGCCCGCTAGCTTACATTCCACGCGGTTACGTCATCGACTGACATCAAAATAGACGATTTATTTTGAACATCGTTGCCAGCAGACGGCATTAAATAAAATTATGTATGAAAAAAGTTTTTGAGATCGACAGATTTCAGCGCGAAACAGTTAGCTAAGGCGTTTAACCAAACTTTAATGTTAAAATTCAATTTACTGAGCAAATGGGCCTGACTTTGCACGGGTACAGCGGGAATGCTGTTTTGCTGAATACATCTCTCACAGTTATTAAAACTCCAAAAAGTCGCTTAACAGGCGAGATGGTGGTCAATCGTAGATCTATCTTGCTTGCGTAAAAATAAAAAAGTATGTAGTGTTCGGCATAGGGCTTCGAATCCCGCAATACTCAGATCCCGGTATTCCAGGATATCACGTAATTTTCCAATCCCACGTGATGTGAGATCACAAGCGTGAATTCCTCGAAATTTTCGGGACTGAAGAGAAGCATGTACTGTACGTATTCGCGAGAATGGTCGCTCCAATTGACGGCAGAACCGCACTAGCAATGGAGCACTCATTTTTTACTGCTTCCTATATTGCCTCTAAATTCGCAGTAGTTTGGCGAAGACATGTTATATGTTCTACAAAATTGAAGTGAAAATTGAATTGAATTGAATTGAATTGAAATTGAATGTAATTTTTTTCTGTAGTTGATAATAGACTAAGAGCGGGCTGTATGTTTACCCACCTCATCGGGTAACAAAATGTGAGCTATCTAGGATGACGCACATTAGTAAGGTGTCTCTAAATGTACAGGGTTGCTTAGGCTAAACTAATTGTGCCAAAAATAATACCAATCACACCATCAAGTAACAAGATGAGACTTATGCAAACATATTGAGTTTGGCACTTAGATAAGCACTTTCGAAAGTAGGTACTACTTGTTACCCGACAAGGTGGTGGACACAAAAAATTGTCACATTTTTGCTAACTGTACAAAGCGCAGAAGTTTTAGCCTAGGCACATTTGTAAGGTGTCTGTCTCTACCTTACAAATGTGCGTCATCCTAGATAGATCACATCTTGTTACCCGATGAGGTGGGTAAACATACGGCGCGCTCTTAGTCTATGTCTATTTATTGGGTTAATTAATAGTGCAACAATGCAACTTTTTCGTGCATAAATTATGCTGATTAAGTATGTCATTTATTCTTTTTATATATACCATATTCAAATATTAATAATTTATATGGGATAAAAAAAACAGTGCCGCAAATACCGAGTTTGAATATAAACTGCAGCATTGAAGCCCTAGTTTGGGATTAAACAGCATTATTTCGCTTGAAATATTGAAATAGATTCTATTATTGAGTGATAGACAGTATTATTTTGAATTATGATATTGGTCTGTTATGGACCTGTAGAAAAAACCTCTTCACTCGCGATTTTGAAGAGACCCAGATTATTTCTGTTAGGAAATACCCAATCAGGATTCACATTTGAGAGGCTACACGGCTATACTACGGCACTTATATACAATAAAAGTGGAGCACTTTAATTCAGTTTCAATCAAAATATAAAGATACTCAAATTGTCGTCAGAAAAGACTCAACTCACACATCACAAGCGTATAAATTTTATTACTACGCACGATAACCGTGAAATTAAAGCATGTCGTTTCGTTTTATTTACTTCTTTGTAAATCCTAGATTAACCTAGGATCCTAGATTAACCTAGGATCCTAGCAAGGGCGTCGCCAAGGGGGCAGATTAAAAAAAACTGCAAAGCAACCAAAGTTCTAAGGCCGTGCAATTGTACCTGTACCTACAATTCATATTTTTCTCATCCTCCATAATATTAACTAGCTCCCCTCTGGGCCATGGGCTGGCGACGCCCTTGGATCCTAGATTAACCTAGGATCCTAGATTAACTTAGAGATTTTTAAGATTTTTCCGTACGTATATATTTTCATTTCTATTTCGAACTTTCTTTAAAATAAAAGTAGAAAAAACACAATGTTCACCTTTCAAACCAAATCAGCTCTTTCCATCAGGTAGATTATGCTCTAAAGTTGTCCTTGTCATAAAAAAAAGCGTAGAGATAATTTCGCAAAAAAATAACAAGAAAACTAATTGTCCGCGCCGTTTGAAAACAACTCACAAAAATTGTCAGCAGATGTCTAATGAGAGAACGCCACCTGTCCAAGTCTAACCTCTGTTTAAATATAGCGCTACAGAAATACATCGGCCAATTAATAGTAAGAACAACAAAGTATGTATTTGGCACAGATTGCATCGCTTCAAGCGATAAGTTCGCTCATTTTATTAACCGACTTCGAAAAAAGAGGAGGTTATCAATTCGTACCGTATATTTTTTTATTTTTTTATATGTATGAACACGAATTTCTCGCTCATTCTTGAACCAATTATTGTGTTTCGTGAATTGGCGTATAGAGAAAGCTCCCAAGTTGGTCACATAATTATATTAGAAACATTGCTTTATTACTTTTTGAATAATCTCTAAAAGTAAAAATATTTTCATTGGATTCCTGAGTGAGTGCGTCAGATTATAGAATCGCAGAGTTCCACTGACACGTTTTCTTTACAAAAGTGTCAAATGTTGAGGTTTTTCGTATAAACATCTGCACATTTTCTAATCTGCGACGACGAAGCATTCGACATTCAATGACAAATGTCATTCTTGAAAAATAAACGAGCGGGTAAAGAGAGGTCTCTTTGAAAAGTTTACAATCGTGAGGGATTTATTGCGCTTGAAAAATAAAACCTACTTACCTACTCCTCATCCAATGTGCATAAGAAGAAAATAGAGTTATTTCAACGCTTGAGCGCCTTGTTTAATTATTATCCTTACTAATATTACAAGTAAACGAAATAACGTACTTCGAAGTCGGTTGTTCCAGTTTTTTAAACTAAAAAATTATTATTTTATTAAACTGGGGTTCAGCTGGCAGAACGAGTTTACGAAAATTTATACACACTAATAGACTGTCGATTTTCAATAAAAGACAGAGACAGAGAAAAAGTAGATGTAAAATAAAGACAAAATACAAAATAACTAATTCCCCCTTGCCCTTTTTACTATCCGACAGTCAGAAACACGAAAAAACGTCACCGTTTCATGGTGGATATTCCAAAAACCCGAACGAAACGCTTTAGTTCCACTTTCAACGTGCAGACTGCTAGATTGTAGAATACGCTTCCTGAGTGGGTCTTTCTCGATAGATATAATCTGGGTGACTTTAAATCGCGAGTGAATTGGTTTCTTCTAGGCAAGCGCGCTCTATCATAGACCGCAACGTCGCTTAACAGCGAGTTGGCTGTCACTCGAAAACCTATTTCTACATTAATAAAATCTTTGTAACATTTGCAATTTGAAACCCAATTCCTATTTCAGCACTCCGCAGCAGCTCAGCAGCTCAGCAGCTATTTCATTTTCCTATTTCCTTTGACTGTACCGGCACTTGACATTCGATTATCGAACTGATAGCTTTTTAACCTGTAACATTCCTCAGGTGGGCAAAAGTTTCTCTATTTTCACTTGCTTACCTCACCTCACGCTCCAAAATTTAGCTTAACTACAAAAAACAACCCATACATCTTCAATTCTTCAGCCAAATCTTCTTTCGATAAAAAGATTTGGCGAAGTAGTCAAAATTACTAAGCTTAATACACTTATACTTACTAGATAATTAAATCACCATAACAGGTAAAGATATAATAGAAAGAATAGAATATCGACTAGGTATTTGACTTTTATCCTTTATCCATTTTTGCTGAAAATCATCGAGCATTCATTCAACCATTTTTTTTTCGACACATGGAGTAACTCATTTATTGGTTCCTTGATTCTGGCTGCGTTAGCATTACGGCAATTTTGTGTAGGTTCGTATCCACTAATACGCCCCAGCTTGTCAAAATTAGTCCTAAACAAAAATCCACGTACGTACAATCCAGAGAATCACGTTCATGCAGACTCATTTCAGCTCGGGATAGCAATTTTGTGTAGTTATCTTCTCTAGCTATGACCGCACCCTACCTCTTAATGATTAGTACTAGAGTGTCCTGTGCTCTTACTACAGGCAGGAGATGTACCGGTATCTTTATCGGTAGTCTTTTTTTTTATACAAGATAGATCTAAAATTGTCCACCAACTCGCCTGATGTTAAGCGACGGTGTGGCCGAGGATGGAGCTCGTCGATCTAGAAGATGTCTATTCACTCTAGCCTTGAAAATTCCAAGATTGTAGGTCTAAGGAAACAGAAATGGCGGCAAAGAATTCCATTCTTGTGCAGTACGCAACAGGAATGTAGATCGATATCGCTGAGTGCGGGTTTTTGGCATTTCAACGAGAAATGGGTGGTAATTCGCCGACTTTCTGCTAGTCCTGTAGTGAAATGGGGAGGGTGGAATTAAGTCGTCCAACTAGGCTGCAGTTTACACAAAAAATAAGAATGCATAGCAACTACTCACTTTTATTCCGTTCTCCTTCAAAATTCTAGTAGTAACCTACCTACTTACATAACATCCCACAGAGCGGTCATTCATAAATATGATCACATGTTTTATGTAGCAGAATCATAAGCTCTTACGCATCATTAAATTTAATGTTACACGGAAATAAGACGTTTGAAACATTAAAATCTTGTTTTGAGACGTTCTCGTGATTATTTCCATGATCTGTAACCAGTCTTTTAAAATCAAGGTTTTTTTCTAATGCTTTTAGGAAGTCGAGCTTTGTAGAAGCTTTGTTGAATTTAAACTCATAAACCAAGAATTCAGTGAGTATTATAACGTGGTATCCGAAATAAAATTAGCGTGGTGAACCTACCAAATTATTACAATCGCACCTATGTAGAGCCCAAGTACAAGAGAATTCGAGGAGCCAGTTATTTTGAAAAAAACTCCTTTTACGACTTGAAAATTAGATTTTCAACATATTTTGTTTTTTAAGTATTTACAATGTTCAAAAATTTTCAACATGCGACGGAACTCGAACCCACAACATCCCATTAAGAAAATTTGATGTGCAACTAGTATTAATATGAGTAAGCCGTTCTTTGATGGCAAACTTCACGGCTGACTACAGCAAAATTCCACTGTGAACTTAAATCCCCCATATTATAGCAAAATTCTGGATCATTAGTCACCCTGCAATTAGATGGGGATTTTTTTAAAACTTCATATAACTAGAAGCGTTAGTTAAAAATTCACAAACCTATTACAGCATAAAAATTACGATTTAGAGTAGGCTCACTCTATCTCTATTTTTTTAAAATCCAAAACAAATTAACTGTGAATCATACTTGGAACTCGTAATTTACCTGCTGTGAAGTCTAATTGTGATTTAGAGTTGGCTCACTTAAAACTTTGTCAGATCAGAATCAGAGTTCTCGGTCCGAATTCGGCTCACTTAGAACTTTGTATCATTCCAAAACTGGCTCACTTAGAACTTTGTCGCTTTCCAAAGAGGGCTCATTTAGAGCTTATCTCACTCCAAAGTTCGCGCTTAGATCTTTGCTTTGCTAATGCTAAACGCTAGACCTAGGTCTGGCCTGTCCTGTGTCTCTACATTGATCGTTGTATAACAACAGTAACCACTAAAATGTACACAATGGGTGGGCTGAAATAAATATGATTTCCGGTACGACACCTGCGAATCTTGGCAGAACTTTCGCAAAATACATAAAAGTGATGAGCTCGCTCCAGTAGCGATATATTTAGATGTTTTTATTATGTGATGATCTATAACTGATGCCGATGGAGTGAACCAACTACTGAAGGAAATGGAGCAAGGATAACGGTGAAATTTACGCAAACATGTCATTTACGATTTTGATTTGGTAAAGATAGTGAGCCTCCAAAGTAAATTAATTTTCATATTATTTTATCCTAATATATAAAATGGAATTTTTGAGTGTATAAAAGCATTGTGTTTTTGTATTTATCTGCGCTTCTAATTAATAGCTTAAAGGAATTTGAAGTATGTGTTAGATATTTGGTTGTGTTTTCATTTTGCGCGAGATATCATGAGTTTCAAACTACTTTGTCTTTACTGTACAATGCATTTCGGTTATTAATATATGTATCATCGACATCGTCGTCATCTCAGCCACACAAATCAAATCAATCATCAAAGAAGTCCACTGCTGGACATAGGCCCCTTATGAATTTCCAAAAAAAAAACGATTTGAAAAGGCTTGCATCCTTAGTGTTCCTGACACTTGTATGAGGTATCCATCTTCTGGATGGTCTTCATATTACTTTTCGGCCCCAATTCTGCGTGCGTAAGTCTACTTTTTTTATACATTATAGATCTACAATTGACCACCAACTCGCCTGATGTTAAGCGACGGTGTGGAGCTCGTCGATCTAGAAGATATCTATTCACTCTAGCCTTGAAAATTCCAAGATTGTAGGTCTCAGGAAACAGAGATGGCGGCAAATGAATGGAATGGCGGTAATTCTACGTAGCCCAACTGCACTTCAGTAGATACAAAAAAGTTATACTTAAGTAGTTTGTTAAAATTGTTAGATTTTTTTGACTGAACTGCAGACGGATATTTTTTTCGGTTATGTGTGTTAGTTTAAATGTTTGTATTCTAAAGAATGCTTCTATTTTGAAAACGCAAATAATACCTACCTAAACGACAAAGAATATCTAAAAAAGTCAAAGAAAGGAAAAATCCAGCACACATGAACTCTTTACTTATTCATCTAGCATTTCTTCCTGAACTCTTGATTGACACTTATAAAAACTATTCAGTAACTTTTCTACAAAACCCACTCCTTCAGGTATAATCATATGATTTATAGCACTAGCATCATAGTTTATGAAATGAAACGCTTCATAAAATATTGTACTTATCTTCTTAACTAATGGTGAAAGATTTACACATTTAACAAACGAAAACAAGATTCAGAATGTAATTTTTAGAGAATATGCTTATAACTAAGCACTCTATTTGCCAAGAAGTTGTAATGAACAGGCGTTTTATTCCAACACTTGCCAATTTCGTGTTCGAAACGATTTTATATGTAATTTTATTACATTGCCTACTTTAAACAGATATCTTACACTTTCTATAACCCGACTGCCCGAGAAGGAGAGAAATGTTTTTCGGATGTATGCATGTTTCTATTATTACCGCTTGTAACCTATAAATGACTTGCTAGGTAACCTATTTGATCTTCATGTGAACTTTGTGTGTATGGTTAGTTACGTCTATACCTCCCGGGTGTCACACTTTATGTTAGTATTTTAATACAGTTCAACCCCATCCAATAGTACTATAAGCATGTTGCTTAAGACATATTTCCCTACAAAACTACTAAATTCGCTTTTACACTGGTTATTTTCTCTATTCGGTCATTTTGGATTATCGTTGGATGGGATTTATAACAAGTCTATATAATTAAATCCTCTTTCAAGCAAATAAAAAACTAGATCAAAATCGGTTCAACCCTAGGTTTAAGAGCTAAGATGCCAGAGGCAGACATAAATACACAGATATTTTAAAGTTATAATAAACCTCTTTTTTCGTCGGGAGCCATATATCTCAGTGAAATAAACACTGCATTGCTGAATGATAATAAAATATAAAAAAATCACATAAAGACATGAATAAAATATATTTCAGGGCAACATTATATATAACTTTTCAAACAAGGAACACGGCAACTGGCAATACAACCCCCACCACAATAAACGCTATAGTCACCACCTTGTATTTATTTTCACCAGAATTCACTTTCAAATACGCCTCTAACCGGTCCAATTGACCAACATAAAACTGGCTTTCCTCATACTCCTTCAGCTGCTTCACGAAGCCTGGATTTGGGTTGATGAATGGACGTCTACTGCGGACATATCTGAACGCCTCGTCAAAGCTTATTTCGTATTTTCGCATTATGAATGCTATGACGATTGTAGAAGACCGTGATACACCTAATCTACAATGCACGAGTACCCTTCCATGTTTCATACCATTTTCGATGAACGAACTGGCAATTGGAAAGTAGGGTAGTAGATTCGTGTGGTAGTTATCTAAAGCCTTTATGTAGAGAGTGGTTATGCCGGTTTTTTGAAAGGTAGACGCTGGCAGACGCGCAGATTCTACTGTGAGGACGTGTGTGATACGCAGTTGGTGGAGTAGCGGCAAGTCCTTTGCCGCCTTGGCGTTGCTAAGGTAGAGTCCTGAATGAAAGAAGAAAAGAGTGTTATAGATCGTTTATATCAGGACCACAAGCAGCTACAGGTCAAGAAAATTTGTCATTCGATTATCATTCAATAAAAAAAGTAAGTAAGTTCATATGACTGAGTGGCTAGCCCTATTGTCAGAGTCATTAAGCCGCCGAAAGGCCTCTGACCTGTTTAAATTAAATTGATACTAAAATAGTGTTTTTAACTATTTCCAACAGTCCCAGATTCTAACGATCAAGATTGTCTTGCCTTTTAATAATTATCATGATTGGTGGACTACTTTACGTGTGGTGCTATTTATGGATGATATATTGACTAATAACATAATAGCAGACGATATAGTTGTCATGGCAGAGTCGTTGAAATACCTCAGCACGACGCTGGAAGACCTCATTCATGTAACGAGTTATGGAGAGGGCTATATATCCTCGGAGTCTCTCTGCGAGAACGAATCAGGAATAGTAGTAGTACGTACGGAAGTACACGACATAGCACAGTAGATTAGCAAGCTAAAGTGGTAGTGGCCAGGGCACATAGCACGTAGAATTGATTTCCAATGAGACCGAAAAGTTCTCGAGTGGAGACCATGCACCGGCAAGCGTAGTGTAGGGAACTAGGGAGACCCGCCACAAGATGGAGAGATGACCTCATCCAGGTGACGGGAAGACACTGGATGCAAGGCGCTTCCAATCGATCTTTTTGGAAATACATGGGGGAGGCTATGTCCAGCAGTGGACTTCTTATGGCTGAGATGATGATGATGATGATATAGCAAGCTTGAGCCTTGCTGGTGGTGATTTTTTTATTAATTGATAGGCTTACGCTCGACGCCACGATTACCGCGACACACCCGTTATGCGCCACATGTTGCTCCGCAACTTCATGAATAGGACCACGCATTTGTATATGTTCTGTCTTATTATTTGTCGTTGTGTGTACGTTGCCGTAAACATCGTCTCGGGCATCATGTACCCCTCTTACGCTGACGCGCGAAGTGACGCTGGTCGCATCGCGAAAACCCTTTGTATCTTTGAACGAGCCCTTAGATGTTAAAAAAGTGTAGCTCTAATCTAAACGAGTTGAAGTAATAAAACGTATGCAATTAATCAAAATGAAAAATAACCATGACTTGATGACATTTGACTGCTTGAGTATTGGAAATAAAAACAATTTTTCAGCGAATGATGAAATTTAGTGATGATTACGTTAACACTCGAGAGCATACAGTATACTAACTTTTACTAAAATTGTAAGACAGAAGAATTTAGCAAGTTAACTTTTTAACTATCAAGTATTAGTAAGGTAATCATCTAGATTTAAAATAAGAGATAACGATATATAGAGCAGTGAATAGTACTTTATTTATCTGAACTTAAACTGATATTGAAACAGATAACTTTAGTCAAATAAACATAATCGCCGGTACAACGACACCAAAGAGAACTGCTGCAGCTGATACTATTTTGTATTTATGCTTCCTCGCATGTACGTTCATATACGCTTCAAATTTATGCATGCCGTTCACATCATAGTTGAGCCGCTGGTACTCTCTCAGTTGAGCCACGAATCCAGAGTTCGGGTTAATGAACCTTCGTCTCTGCTTCACGTAAACGAAGGCCTGTTCGAAAGTAATTTTGTACTTAGCCATTAAATACGCGATGACTATGGTGGCGGATCTCGATACTCCGAAGTGACAATGGACCAAAACGCTTCCCTTCCGTAGTCCTTCCTTTCCTCGATAAATGCGTTGGCCATCGGGAAGTATGGCAGGATATGTGCTTGTGGAAGGTCATAAGCTCGTATGAAGAGAGTGCTGATGTTAATGTCGTCGAAAGTAGACTTGGGTAGCTTGTGAGCTTCGATGGTGAGGACATGGGTGATGCCAAGGCTGGTAAGCACTTGTCGATCCGCCGCTGCCCTCGCATTGCTTAAGTAGAGCCCTGCGAGAAAAAAAACATTGTCAAAATATTGAAATATGTATGTTTTTAGTACTGAAGAAATGGATATGACACCCCAAAATTTTGTGGGTGCTACATCCATTCTGGAGGGCAGCGACGGGTTTTTAAAGAGAGAAAACTCTAAGTCTGTCTAGTTTATACGAAATAAGAACAACTTTTTTACGAACTTCAACAACAAGGAATTTAAAATTTCGAAGAATAAATAAAATCTTTGTAAATAATAGTAACTAATAGCTTGGTGTCATGAAACTTTATTTCTTAAGAATATTGAATTAAAGAATCAGAATAACTGAACCCGTAATTCCAAAGATGACCACCATACTGATAAATATAATTTTCAACTTTTTGCTTCTCGAATACACAGTTATATAAGCTTCCATGTTCTTGAATCCCTGCACATTGTAGTTGAGTTGCTCGAACTGTTTCAGCTGAGCAACGTACTGGGGGCCAGGATTAATGTAACTCCGTCTAGTCTTGACGTAGCGGAACGCAGAACTGTAGCTCACTCTGCAGATTTGCATGATATAGGCGATGACGATGGCTGCCGACCTGGAGACTCCGTATCGGCAGTGCACGAGGACATTTCCACAATGCAGGCCATCATTAATAAACGAGTTGGTGATAGGGAAGTAGGGCAAGAGATCGGTGTCAAGAGAGTCAGGGGCCCTAATGAACATGTTCTTGATGTTGGTACCCATGAAAATATACTTCGGCAACGGGTGCGCTTCAACGGTGAGGACATGGGTGATGCCAAGGTGGCTGAGCACATATCTATCCTCTGCGGCTCTAGCATTGCTTAGGTAGAGCCCTGGATAACAGAGAGGAAAATGTTTTAGTCTCCGACGAAGCACAGCCGTACAATGGGGTATGTGAAGATTTTTTTCGGTATTTTTTTATATTTTTATTTGGTAGATTGGGTCATTTAAAAAGAACTTATTTCAATATTTTTAAATTCTGTTCAGTAATTATTTATTAATATTTTTTTAAAGAAAAAGTCGTGATGACGTCACAAATCCGTCTGAATATATATTCAGACGGATTTGTGTTGGTCTACTAAAAAATCTTACTTAAAGTTGACAGTGATATTTTTTGTTGGTTTTGTACTTTGCATAATTATGAAATATTTATATTGTAACTTTTTTTCTTTTTGGTACAGATAAAAAATTGGTATAGATAAAAAGGCGGTTCTGTGACGTCATATGTTAGAGGTCGACTAAAGGTCAAATATTTTTTATATTTCCGTAAAAATACGCGGTAACTCCCATTAGTTCTATAAAACTGTGACGTCATAGAACTGTTGAATTTTTTAATCCTTTTTGTTCTATGGTAGAACTATTAAAACGAAATCTATACGCACCATATCATCATTTTAAAGCTCAAAGTAAAGAAATATCGTTTAGAGACATATAATATCGAAATGGTTTTGGAATGCCTATGTTACATTTTTCTTTACATAACCCGAGCATAAGCATACAACTTTCGAATGGCAACATCAAAAATAAGTCCATGGGCCCATTTGAGATAACTTTCCTTGTCTTGGTTTAAGTTCAATAAACGTAAATTCACGAATCTGAGCAGTTAGGGTACTACAACGAGGAACAATGGAAATTTTAGTTACACAAATTGTTTTTCTATAAGAGTAAATAAACAGTAAATCTATATTTTCTATAAATGTTTCTTAATCTTAAGTTTGGTGAATAAAATTTTTCGTTTGACGCAAAAAAAACCATTAAAAACGAGTAAATAAAGTAATTATGAAAGTTAAATCGACTTTAAAACTAAAAAGGAAGAAATAACTGTTAACTAATACCGACAAATCAAATCAAAACTGGGCGTCTACCTAAGTAGGTATGTACCCCAACTATATTTTTAGGTAGACGCCCAGTTTTGATTTTATTAACAGAGTTATGTAACAGTTATTTCTCCCTTTTCAGTTTTAAAGTCGATTAAATTTTTCAAAATTGCTTTTATTAATTTAAAAAGCAGTGAATATTAAGAGCATTTAAAAAAAATATATTTTAGTGCTATTTTTTTTCGAAGGAGGCATTTGCCAAGGCTGAAAACAAAACGAACTACAACAATATTCAGAATAGTAGGTCATTAAGTCATAATACAGCTTTAATAAAAGAAAATAAGCTACTGCGTAACAAGGGCGTCGCCAGCCCGTGGCCCAGGGGGGGCAAGTTAATATTATGGGGAAGAAAAATATGAATTGAATTGGTACAGGTACAATTGCACGGCCTTAGGACTTTGGTTGCTTTGCAGTTGGCTACATATTTCAAATCTCTAGGGGTCAGCTGCCCCCTTTGCTCCCCCCTTTAAATATTTTCTTTTCAACTTTTTGTATCTATTCTTTCAGATAGCCAAACGATGCAGTGACATTGCTACCGATTTCGTCCATGATACGACCAACATCGTATCCCAAGCTTAAGCTTCTAAAAACTCAATCAAATCAATCAATCAGCTCTGTTTGTACAAACTGTCCCACTGCTGGGCGCGGGCCATCTTCTTCTCATTGTGAGAGGGTAAGGCCATAGTTTACCACGCTGGCCAAGTGCGGATTGGCACTTCACACATCTTCAAGATCATTGAGAACTCTCAGACATGTAGGTTTCCTCACGAGGTTATCCTTCACCGTTTGAAGTTGGCGGCAATCCGTTTATTCCCAGTATTACGGTTGCCAGTCTGGTTGACCGTACTACTTTTAATTCCCAGTAGTACGGTTAATGGCGGATCAACAATACGCACATAACTTCGAAAAGGCTGAGGTACGTGCCGCGGGATTTGAACCTAGGACTTGCGGATTACAAGTCACACGGACTCCCGACTAGGCTGCCGGAAACTTTAGGCTGCCGGAAACTTCTAAAAACGCGTGATCTTAAAATTCAAAGAACGAACCTGGTATTATCTGACTGTAGCAAGATTGTGTGCAGAGGTCGACTTTAGTGTAAAGCGCTTTTCTGGACCAGTTCTTCAGACCAGCGAAAGCAACAACGGGTTTAGGTATACTGAGGAACGCTACTATAAAAGCGCTTTTCAACATCACCAAAAGGAACCCTTTCAGACCTAGCATAGTAAGTTAGATTGTTGTTCACATTATGAGTTATTTTTTGGGCTTTTCTTACATTTTTGTTAAAGTATTTTGTGATGACGTTTATTAAGATTTATTTCTTTTTGATGTTTTGTCAGTTCTGACAAACGCGTTGTAATACTCTTTAGTTTAATCTTCCATATAACTCCTTGGTTTAAAAATATTTATTTATTCATACAAGTAATAGAAAATGGGTTTTGACAATATGAATACAATATATAAAATACATACACAAACTAAATATATTAACATAATATAATAAAATAAAACAAATAGTCTAATTCTTAAGCAATGTAAGGCTGCAAGTCCCTCGCATGCAGACCCTGATCTGAGAGTCCCCATCACGCTCGCAGCGTTAGCGCGCTGAATGGTGGTACCCTTTACTGTACTCCGCTTTACTCCTTGGTTATGTAACTGCAAATTGATATTTTCACCTGGGCGAAAAATTCTTGAGCGAAAACCCATACCGCACTTCATACTATATTTTCATTATAGTAAAATCTTTTGGTAGGTTTACCTCGACAGATTTCCGGGAGTTTTGAAAATTGGCGATTTTATTGATTTCTACGTGCTTTATCCGAATTTCTACTTTACCACGTATCTTTGCTGATCTCGCCGCTGTATTGCAAAATTGGCTTCACAACCTAATTCCACCCTCCCCCATTTTACTACAGTACTAGCAGAAAGTCGGCGAATTACCACGCATTTCTCGTTGCCAAAAATCCGTACTCAACGATATTGATCCACATTCTTGTTGCGTACTGCACAAGAATGGAAATCGCTTAACATCAGGCGAGTTGGTGGTCAATCGTAGATCCATCTTGCATTAAAAAAAAATCGCCTGAAAACAGTTTTTTCTTACACATTTTGTTTACCTCTTTAGTACATTGACTAAAACATGTATTTAAAAAAATCCTGTAGCTTATTGTCTTAACTTTTTCTTGTAACATCATATTTTGTAAGCTACAAGCATTGTCGTCGCATGACTCACACAAACAAACTCTAATAATAGAAGCCAGTGTTTCTGGTTACGCCAAGTTTCTCTTTCAATATCTTTCGAAGGGATTTCATCGTATTAAATTGCAGAAGCTGCAGGCAATGCTAGTGTTTGTATAGTCTGTAGTTATTTATAGTTACGGAGAAATAATATTATATAATTTCATTCAAAACTAAAAAAAGTCAGCTTACAATTTAATCTTTTATGGTGGTATGACGTTAGACTTTGCAGAGTTGCGGCTTGGCTCTTCAGATTCAGTCAGATCTCATCTGACATCTTTTTGTCAGTGAAAGCAGCATGACAATGCGAGACATGGCAACCAATTTTACATGAAATGTTTTTGGTGGGATTTAATATTTTAACTTATAGGTTACACATATACCAAGTTTATAATTTAAACGTAACGTCCCTCTACATCAAACGAATTCTCGGTCAATCGCAACCTTATAAATAAAGAAAAGTTTAAATTCCGAAATTCAAAACAAAACTGTTGCTAAAATGTTCCGCCCACCTGATATTCTCAAAGCCGAACGTTTCAAGTCCGACCAAGGTTTATCTCTGAATCACTAAGTGCTACAACAGTTCATCCGTGGTACCTGTGAACTGTTGTCCAATTCTATACTATTCCATTTTTCCATTTTTGGCCTTTCGGCGGCTTAATAACTCTGACTATAGGGCTGGCCACTCAGTCTACGAACTTACTTACTTACTATTCCATTATCAGTAAATTGTCTCATTTTTAACCAACTTCAGAAAAGGAGGCTCTTAATCTCGGTTCTATTTTTATCCCCCGACGCAAAAACGACGGGGTGTTATAAGTTTGATGTGTGTGTGTGTGTGTATGGCATCGTAGCTTCCGAACGGATGAACCGATTTAGATTTTTTTTTGTTTGAAAAGTGAATTAGACGGGAGTGTTCTTAGCTATGTTTCATTAAAAATCGGTTCAACCGTTTTTTTGTCGGGGATTTTTGAGTTTTTTAAACTTATACTTGTTGTTATGTTTGTTACAGCATAATTCCGTCATATTTAGTCCAGTCGTTTGGACAAAGCACTCAGACCACGTGACCAGAGGGTAATGAAATATTTTCTCTCAAAAATTGGATATCTGGTGGGTTTGACAAGTGTGTGCTTTGAACGGCAGTAGAATAGAAAAGTAAAATTGTATGGGTATGGGATGTTGACATTAGCTTACGAAATGTCACGTATTGGCGTATCACAGTTTCTTAGCATTTCGAAGCGTAAGCGTTTATAGAAATAGAAACGTTTGCTATTTGTCCAATTCCCCTGTTGTTTCACGAGAAACTTTTTCACGGAATAGTACGGTAGTGTAACGATACTATCTACCCAATTATTTTTTTTTGGCAAAACGTATCCTATGCACGCATAAATCGCTCACGCTTTCTCTTACCTAGCTGATTTATTATGATTATTTGAATAATTATTGTTCAAAAACCTAAAAAAAATTACTTCAAAATACACAATTCGTTTACTTGGATGACATATTTTTCCAGTTTTTTTGTTATAAAAACCAAAGTGCTGAACTGAAATTGATAAAATTTATATGGAACCACTTCTGAAGGATCTACCAAAAAAAAAAAAACATCGAAACCAATTCGTAACTGGTGAAGTAATCGCTGAAAAAACATACAAGAAAACCTATAGTCGAATTGAGAAGTTCCTCCTTTTTGGGAGTCGGTTAAAAAATAATATCTATGTCTTATTTTAAGTTCTTTACGCAGAATTGCAAGTTTCCGGCAGCCTAGTCGGGAGACCGTCTGACTTGCGATCCGCAGGTCCTGATCCCACAGCACGCACCTCTGTCTTTTCGAAGTTATGTGCGTATTGTTGATTGCCGCCAACTTCAAACGGTGAAGGGAAACATCGTGAGGAAACCTACATGTCTGAGAGTTCTCAATGATCTTGAAGATGTGTGAAGTCTGCCAACCCGCACTTGGCCAGCGTGGCAGACTATGGCCTAACCCTTCTCACAATGAGAAGATGGCCCGTTCCCAGCAGTGGGACAGTTTGTACAAACAGGGCTGGTAAAAAAAAAATGCAGAATTGCTAGCCTGGTACCTTCTAGTACTGTGAGTTCTTAAGCCGTACGCAGTACAGAATCTTCCATGTACAACTAAAATTTGCACTACCATTTTTTTAAGCCCAAGAACGTTCGTTTATTTAGTCCATTACCGCGATACATTAAATATTACGATACGATTTTGAATACTGTTGTTCACTCATGCAATGATTCCAGTTCAAGTGACCTATATTGCTAAGTAGGGCGCGTAACACTGGCGTACAAAATCAACACTCTCACAATATACGTTGTTATTTTAATATAAGCATCACTGTCTGCCAGAAATCTTCACTAGTGTTTTGAAAAAAAAAACTAGTAAAAAATATGTATTTCTTATATACCTTGTATATTCATATTCAAAATATACTTAATACTAAATGTATTATTACATTTTTACTGAACAAATTCAATTTGTCGCCTAGCTATCTAAGAGATTCAAATTCAAATTGATTTATTTGCTAAGACATAGGTACAATAAATAGGTCTTAAGTAATAATATATTTAGTAAGAAGATCATAACTTCAATCATTATATTTAAATACCATTCGTATAAAATAATGCGTAAATAATATTTGCTTCAAAGCCGATATGCGTATACAACTTTCTGTGCCGTCTATCCTATCCATGCAAGGTTGCTTGGAAGAAATTCCTCCAATTGATAAGGCCACTACTTGAAGTCATAAATCTGTACACTTTTAATACCTGCTGTAAAAGCTCCAAATTACCGATTGGCAATAGATGGCGAGACTGAAACCAGTGCGATTATACTTATTTCGTAGCAAAACACAAAATATAATGGTGACCTAAAAATATTGTTTTTTTTTTTTGGTTACCCTTTATGGGTACCACTGCGCCCCGGGGGAGGCTGCGTGGTTATGTGGGAGTCCCGCCCAGTTGACCGGTGTGCCGGAAAGTCCAGCCCTGTCAACCGGTTACCCACTAAACCCCCTGGGGTGTTTCGTCTCGGCGCCTGTGTGCCGGGCCCATGGGTGCGTTGATTAAACTCGTCCACGGACCCGGCGGCAAAAAATATTGACCTATCCCAACATTTTATTCTCAAAGCATAAGAGGTTTTCCATGTAGGTACGTATTTTGATTTGACAATCATCTCATCATTGTGAAATCGATGCGATGCGTGACCAAAATGCTGGTGCGTATCTGGCCCAACGCATAATCGTTGCCATTCAACTGCAGGCAATGCTGTGAGCATGCTGGGTACGCTGCCAACTGGTTTGAGCATTTGGCTTGTCTTTAGACCTTTATCGGTCTGGGGTAATCGATTTGCTTTTTGTGTAGTAGTAACTAGTACTAGTACAGTTTAATTTGTGTAGTTTATGTATTCTTTTGTTGTAGTTAATAAAAAAAACATGTCAGCAACAACATTTCGTTCTAAAAAAATATATTTACAGACTTCATTATGACAATATTTTTGAGATATTACACCTACTGAACAGAAAGTCCACGTGATTTTAGTTATTTTACCAAAAACCCATGACTTGTATGAATTTGGAATTGCACCAAAATTATAATATATGGTCATGATACATACCTTAAACTAGAGTAATTATGTGACTTGATGTAATTAGGAAAACTAATTTATAATCTTGATATGAGTAGGTGTATAAATATTTTACACCATAATTTCTTCTAAGAAATACCCACAGACATAGTAGATGGAGCATGCGACTTCATTTATATGAAAACCTTGCGTGCCACATTTTTGATACCGATTATGACGTCACACAAACGATTTTGTGATGGAATGTCCCATCCGCGCGAAATCTATTCAACCAATGCATCCGCGCGCTTGTATGCTAGTAACTAGTTGACAAAATATCGAATCGGAAGTATATATCACCTGAAATTAATTAAATCTTGGTCGGCAACTGCGATTTTTTTATCGCTGTTGCCGACCAAGATTTAATTAATTACATTACTTGTTGACATGACACGCTAGGTATAAGTCGCTAGGCATAACGTTTATCTATAGAAGTCTATGGAAATACCATTCAGTTTCCTCTTCTAAACGATTCTATGGGGTTCAAGCCACGCTTATAACATTTTATATTTCTATCAAATTAATTATATTTTCACTGTTGATAAGTGTATTGCAGATAATATTTGAAGTAACCAAGATTCAATCGCAGCGTAGCAAAAGCAGCCACAAGGTGGACAGAAGTTATCACACAAGTGGCAGGAAGACGCTGGATGCAGGTCGCTTTCAACCGATCTCTTTGAAAATTCATGGAGGCCTATGTCCAGCAGTAGAGTTCATGTGGCTGAGATGATATTGATGAAGATTTAATCGTATATAATCAGATTAAGATTTATACCGATCAAGCAGCAAGCGCACGAACACAATCTTCATAAAATTGAAGCTTATTACAAAGGTACGGAACCAATTTAAGATTTTTTTATGGATCCATTTTTGGAGTATCTCACCTACTGATTAATAATAAAATAACTATCGGAATTGGATTTCAACTGATGATAACACTGAGACGCTTACACCGAATAACGGCACAAGAACACGTTGACAAAAAAATACAGTCCAGCTAAGAACCTCCTTGAAAGAAAGAAAATATTTTATTTTTATACACTACAACAAAAAGAACACAAGTACAAATAACAAAAGTAAGACTAATGAGCCTAAAAAATATGCAGTTATCTCTGTAGTATCTGGTGTATCAAAAAAGGTAAGTGCTCAGCGATAATGCTGCTGAGCGATCAGCAGCGCCGATTCTCAGCACTAACCTTCCGACACACACATGATTCTGAAGTTATTAACAATATTGCAAATGAACGTATATATAACAAAATAAACAGTATTAGAAGTTAAACTAGTTATGCTTAAAGTGTATAGTTGTATCTTAATATATAACAGATAACAGTCCTTCTTGAAGTCTTGTAAAATATTCTGAATTCATATTAAAATCGTATCTCAAATACAGTCATCTTCACGTTATTGCACAACATTTCGCAAACGTGTGACAGATCTAATTTCGTTTTAAGCGCCCGCCCTCAATACCGTCGGTTCGTCGCTCGCCTTGGGGTAATCCCGTCTGATTTATTGCATTATTGTTACAGGCGGATTGACAAACTGTCAGATGCAGTTGTTTTCATTTTGTGTGCCGTCTAGAGTAAAAAAAATATAGTAAAGTAGCGATAATAACTACGATAAAGCAGGGCTAGGAATTCAAACTTTTACTATTCCTGAGTAGGTTACTCTAAGCTTAACACACCACTTCATTTTAACCAGTTTCACCACTAATTTGCCTAATGGTAATAGACGGTGTAGTCCAGGACGGAGCACGTTAAGCACGTTATATAAGATATTCACTCTAGTTTTGAAATTTCCAAGATTGTAACTCTTAGGAAATAGAGTAGGTAGAGAGTTCCACTTCTGTGCAGTATGCATCAAAAACTTAAAAAAAAAAACAAAAAAAAATCTATTAATAGCCTATGTCAATGTGAGCCTCTACATTAGAGTCTGATGCTTAAATCTAATCTCATCCATCCATCTCACCTGAAGACATTAAAATCTTTTCACCAAATACATAATTTACTACAAGATGCATTAGACATACAAAAGTGATTTAACATATAAATAGATGTGATAATATATAGTCTACAACTAGATAGCCTTACCCTTCTCACAATGAGAAGATGGCCCGCGCCCTGCAGTGGGACAGCTTGTATAAACAGGGCTGATAAAAAAATTGTCTACAAACGTTCAGTGACTCACTTAGCTTTTGTTTCGTTGTAGAAAAAAAAATAGTAGAAATAGTGAATCTGGGTTTAAATGAAAGTAACTAACACAATGTCATTTTAAGGTTAGCACGTTTGGCCTGCCATATACCCCCGACTAACACCAATAAACAAATTGTTGAATAAGTCACCTTTATACAGTGCATAAAAAAGATGCAACTGGTCTATACACAACAACAAAAATATAAAGAAAAATATTGTTTTCATGAATTTAAAAAAACTGTAAGTACCTATAAAATTCTATTGTTTTCGAAATATTCGTATACGTCGTTTATACTGTAATTAAAAAAATATATAGTGCGAAAATACGTGATGGTTAAACTTGAAATTTATAGACAGTTCAAAAATTACACCATTTTGCCCAAGTCTCGTCAGATGTGTGTAATTTTCGAACTGTCTGCAAATTTGTAAATACTTAAATGTGTAAAACACTCAAATATATTGAATATAAACAAAATTGATTGTTTTAAATAAATAAAAAAAACTTGCACTATTTTATTAGTTTTTTTCTTGTCAATTTTGTTCAAAGATAAAAACAAGAGTTAGTCACAATTTAGATAGTTTTTGAAAATATAAGATAAAAAAATAATAATAATCGCATTACCTTTTTAAAAATCAACTAAGTGATAAATTTCTTAAAAATAAATACTATGGTTACATTAAACAAGAAAGTTAGATTAAGCCATGACAGTGATGTTTTTTCAACCTATTTATTATTTTGTCTGAAAATCCATGTAGCCATGTAGGTATTACAATATATTTTACTTCTTATTTCAACAAAATCAAGTAGTTTTTTCTAAATTATTATTCAAATTTTATATTTGAATTTACGTGTAAGATTATAAAAAATATACCTACAGCAATAAGAAAATGATGATAATTACTTATTTTAATTATTATCCTCATCTAAAGGGAAAAATGTTTTAGTTACTGATTTCTATAGGTATATACAGAAAATCAAGATTAATATTAATTTAAATTATCTTCGTCATATCGTACGTAGCTTCGTAGAGCTGGCATCGAGTGGTATTATTACTAGAACTGCTATTTTTGCATGCGGCGAGTCACAGGTATGTCCTGCATCCTCCTCCTTCGACCTTCCATCTGGGTTAACGGCACTGCAGTACACCATAACTACCTATTTATAAAGTATACAGAGATTTATACGAAAGCCTAGGTATTATAAGTGTTGTGTACACAATGAAGAGTATTTTTGTCCGGTCGGGCAGCGTGTAGGCAGATCGGCAGCAGTTTGGTGGCTATCGCGTGCGCAGCCGGACCACTGTCGCGTCTGAATCCGTATAGTGTCCTAGTGTCTTTCGTGTAAGTGGAGTGTCTGCTAACGCTTCGAAAACAGTGCTAGTGCGGTTAACAGAGCTAACAACGCAAGCTGTGCTAACAAACTAACGCATGGTATAAGTGTTGCGTGGGCCGCCAGTGGGTAGGGAAATTTGATAAGCCTATGGTTGGCCACTTTTGTATGCAGCGGGTAGCGAGCGCGCGGACTATTTTTGAACCGGCGTTCGCAGTCCGCAGCTTGGGCGGGCGGGCGGCGCTCGACTCGTGCTAGCCGCTCGTGTCAGGATGGAAAATGCGCTTTGGGAGGTTATAGTATAAATAGAATGGCTTAGAAATGCGATCACGACAGTGATATGGACTCTGGAGTTTTAGGAATATACAATTTTATGTATAAAATTTATATAACATGAATTGCAGGTGAATAGTATAGTAGCATATGAGGCCACTTTTTAATTTTATATGTCACAATCGTGACGTATTACTAGACAAAAAATCCTATGTAATTTTTTAAAATAAAAACAATGTCGATAGTGAAATATAACTATAATAACGCATATGTAATGCATATGTAAAGTATATGTATGTATGAATTCAATTGTAAATCTTAAACTGTCAAAATTAAAAATCTTGACTTTGTTTGACTGACTAAATCGCGGTCAGCACCTAAGCCGTTGGGTCGAGAAACATGAAATTTTGGTTAATTTCTTGAAACATGGTAGAATCCACTATAAGAAAAGATTTCTCAATTACAAAACCACGCACAATAACTAGCCGAGGTGAACACAAATGCTAATCTCATACAATGAAATTACTGATGCAGATATAAAAATAAAACAATTTGTTTACATTACACAGATTAATTAGTAGTATGCTATAACCTAAAAGTTATCTTTTTGCTATGAAACGGCTAAATTAAACTTTATGATAATTTTTGATACACCAGAATTGAAACCATAGAAAAGGAAATAAGCCTTTATTTTACAATCATTTTTCATCATCGTGCGTAAAAAACTGTGCAGTACAACACTAGTAACCTATAAAATCATAACATAATTACTAACTACAAACAATAACTTAAGATCGCCGCCAAATGATTTTGACAGCTGTTTATTAAATATGATTGACATTAAATGTCAAAAGCGACCTTATATTAAGTGCTGTAAGCCTTGAAGTGTCTTGAACAGAAAATAGAGATGTTAACCTAATTGCATTTATTTACGGTACATAATTTGGTTCGTTGAAATGGGAATGTGTCATTAAACTATTATGATATGTTAGTTTATCCTTGATAGTTTGACTTTTATTACATGTTTTGACATTACGCTTGCAACAAAAATTGAAATCATTGCTTACATTAGCAGATGCACACAAAAACATTTGAAATATCAAAAGAAATGTTTTTATTAAATTTATTTTGCTTCTAAAATTATTTTATTTCTCAGCTATACAATACTCTACGATATCTTTGCCAGACTTTTACCACCAAATAGTGTGTTGTTTGGTGGTAAAAGTTACACTGTACTGTAGTGTATTATGAATTGTAGCCCCTAATGGGGTTATTATGTTATAGTACCTACCAATGTATTTAACATAACATAATGTGGCAATAAATGATTTGACTTTTACTTTAGAGCTTTGTAACCAGGAAAATTAAAAAGATTTTGGCATATTTAAAATATATAACATCTAAGTAATATCTAAAAACTGATGAAAACAGTACATTACCACAAGAATTTTAAATTTTAATAATTCAGTCCAATGTTATGATAAAGCAAGCTGTGCAAGTAAGCAAGCGTCTCAAGCTTTTTAAGCGAGAATTGTCACATTACAGTGAGATTAATAACAGCTTAAGCTTAGACGCATGCCTTTCTCATGCCAAAAAATATTGCTTCTAGAATAATAACGACTATGAGTAATGTAAAAGAGGCTTTGAAGCTGCCAAAATAACCTAAAGCTAGGTCTAGGCTACGACTAATTACTCATCTAACAAACAAAAATAACAATGTTTCAAAAGAAAATGAACAAAACAAACACTTTTACAATGATTGCTACGATTTCGTAGCGTGTAGCAGATGTGTAGCGACCCCGCTACGATGACTATCTACGAAGCTACGCCGTGCTACGCGAAACATTGTGAAAACAAAAATTATCATGATACATAATAAATAAACAGACGTCATTATGACGTCACGAAAAGATGTCACATTTTATGTCACGTGTAAAAACACGTGGCAAGAAAACAACTGTTGCGGCTTCATCATTTTAATTTCAGAATTGATCACTATTGAAGTATGTTCAGGAATTTAAATCTCATTTAAGATTTTGCAAATATTCAAACATTATATTATTATATTCAAACATTATTTTTTTCAAACAACGAAATAACACTTTTTTACCTTCAGCCAGCGTCCAGTTTCAATATTTTTGCGATTGAAATTGTGAATGATTTGACATAACTTCTAATTTTCGCTTATTACTTTGCAAAATTTTAATTTTTATAGATTTCATAGTATAATTTAATGAAATAAATGCACTAGCTAGGCTATATTTTTATTGTAATTTGTATGATGCACATGTTTGGAACATAAGAACGCACACTTGTACAATTGTTCCAAAAAATGTTATATTACGGATATATTAAGTTAATTTTAAAATGACAAAAAAGTCATTTTTTTATTATTGTTTTTTATTATTGAAAAAATTAATGCCTATCCGTTATTTTATTCATATTTTTTTCATATCGATAATAGTAGTAGACAGTATTATTATTTCTACCTATTTTTATATTCTTTTGATTCGAATCATAAATTATATGTACAGACGAATTTTATAATCTAACAATACATTAATAGGACACTAAATTTGACATTACACGTTTCGAATGGCGAGTACGATAAATCGTTATCTCGAGTGACTAAATTCGAGACTAGGCACACTTTTGTTATCCTAAATACTTTTCATAATTATAATAAAACCGTTCCTACATTTATATTAGAGTTTATTATTCACTTATTGAAATAGCCAACAGTTTGTGACAACGACATTTTGCGACATTAGTACGAAGCATATAATAAAATTTATACATCAACATACATCGCATATCATTAAAGTTATATGCCTACATACATCGCATATGATCAAAGATATATAGTTAATATTATACACTTAAAAATAGTGATTGGATGAGGAAAAGTTTTGATATCTTTTAGGATTTTGATTTCCGCCAGAAATTCAAATGAACTTAAATAAAAGTTGTAGAAAACAAATCATCATGTTTTTCCCAACCGACCTCTCACTGTCTCTAGGGCTTCTGAAATAAGCCATTAAATCATAATGTCTATTAATAGTTATAGTAGTAGATATATCTCGATAGCGTCGGGTCAGCCAACTCGCCTTTGGTCATCTGACGCAAACGTCACGTAAGCGGCGAAGGAATTCTCTTTCACGAACTCTGTCCAACATGAAATGAGGAATTTACAATGAAATTATAATTACGACTGTTTTGATTTAAAAGTATCATACGTTAAATAAAAGGTATTAATATACTTTGCGACGACAATTTACGGTTAAAAATGTGAAAACTCTATTAGGAAAACTTCCACTAGACTGACTGACCACATCACGCTAAAAAATTTCATACGTATGCATCTATAATATATGTAACTTTAGATATTTTTTTTAATTTTTTTTTTTTTTTTTTTTTTTAACAGCCCTGTTTGTACAAACTGTCCCACTGCTGGGAACGGGCCATCTTCTCATTATGAGAAGGGTTAGGCCATAGTCTGCCACGCAGGCCAAGTGCGGGTTGGCAGACTTCACACATCTTCAAGATCATTGAGAACTCTCAGACATGTAGGTTTCCTCACGATGTTTTCCTTCACCGTTTGAAGTTGGCGGCAATCAACAATACGCACATAACTTCGAAAAGACAGAGGTGCGCGCCGTGGGATTCGAACCCAGGACCTGCGGATCGCAAGTCAGACGGTCTCACCACTAGGCTGCCGGAAACTTTTAATATTTAACCGAACCGGTTTAATATTTATATACATCAAATTATATACAATTTGTTATCACCTTAAAACCTAGTTTAGGTTTATTTGGACAGTATGTGCTCGCATTACACAATTAAATAATATAATCACTAGTAATTCTACCAACAGTAGACTTCGTGGGAGAGCTTATAATAAATGTTGTAAATTCTTATAAAAACAAATAATAATTTTATAAATGGAGAATACGTAAAATCATGAAAATTATTCAACGCTAAAATGCATCAAGCACATCCACGCGCCCTCACAACTTAACGCCCTATCGACAACTGCTTGACCAATTCTATTCATTATTACCACATTCAAGTTGTAATAATTATGTACTTTATCTACGTACCAAATATCATTAAAATCAGTTGGTAATTAGTAACGCAATAAACTTCCCCCCTTTTTATGGGAACCACCTGTCCTATATAAAATCGCCGACGACAAAAAAAAACCATAGAACTTATACTCCAAGTTTCATCAAAATTACGCCCTGTACGCGAGTACGAACATACAAACTCACAAAATCACAAACAAACTGACAGATAAAAGAAAATTTGGCCAGTTTATTTTGGAAATCTTTAAGACAGTCAAAAACCCGAATTTAGTTTTCGACTTACCAGGCTTACCACATTTTCCCTATTATCCCTATGTACATTCTGAGATATTTTGTCCTATTTAGCGAATGCTGAAGCACAAAGTCGTATTATGTGTATTAAAGATTAAAGTTAAAAAAATCGATACATTGGCATCTGCGGCTTATAAGTATAGTTCTTTAGCATTGATTAGAAACCATTGATTAGAAAAAAGTAACAAAAAAAAACAATAACACCTTTTTTTAACATCTTTGTTTTTTTTTAACATCTATTTTTTCTAATGTGAAAGTTTACTTCTGTCACATCGCGTAGGTGTTAATCCTATTGGGATAATTATGATCATAAAATCACAATAATAAGACCTCCGGTTACATTTTGTATAAATTAGATCTAGTTTTGGAAAAGAGTAGTCAGTGGTGCTGTCTGGTAAACTGAGAATCATATTTAATGAATCAACGCAGTTAAAAAAGAAGTGTATAAACTTAGCATCATACATTAGTCTGTCGAGTTCATACAGTTTGCTTCCTGTTGGAAAGTGGAGCGATGTCCGCATGTATCAACCTATTTCTTAAAGTACAAGTGTACTGACTGGCCGATTGTTGAAAGACAGAATCCGTATCTTGTGACGTCTGTCATCAGTTGATATAACTTTTTTTTATTTCTACTGTAATCACTCTACTTACCAAGTTTTATTGTAATAATAATTCATGAATTTTGTCTGGGATCATTGTCACCACAAAAATAATTGATACTCGTACCGTGTGCTGTGGGACGTATATAGACATTTATACAAAACAAACTTCGCCATTCTTTTTAATCGACATCAAAAAAGAAAATTATCAATTTGATATGTATGTGTGTAATATTGTTAGAATTGCACAATTTCCACATATGTCAGTCTATGTGAGCTTCTAAACACGTGTGTCAAATTTCATGTATGTATGTTTGTCCACGTATTACGCGAAAACTAGAAGTCGTATTGCAAAAAATATTTTTTTATTATATAAAGTATCTGCCAGACTAGGGAACAGTGCAAATTTGATTAAAACCAGTTCAGTCAGTACTTTTCAAGATATGTTTTTTTAATTTTTTTATTATTAGATATCATGAAAGACTGTACGTTAAGTACCTTTATAGGGAAGTACATTGAACTTAACAGAACATTTTCTAGTTTTGTTCCGAAAAAAAAAACATATCTATCTATTAAATATTATATCTATATTATATCTATCTAATAATATATAAAAAATATAGTATCTAATATAAAATAAAATCCTACTACAAACATCAGTCGCATGAACTAAAAATAAAAAATAACTTTAGTCATGAATGAAAACCCCAAACGAACTGTTCTTCAGTAGTAAAATAAAACTCATATCAGAATACGAAAAGCAACCTAACAGACTCTATCAAAAAGCCACACATTTAAGAAATAGTATAAGATAAAAAAAAACAAATAAAAACTGTTTGTTTAACCAAAGAATTCAGTTAACGCGAATACTTTTCAGTTCGCGAGTTAACCTTCATTTTGTGAACGCAAACATAAACTGTTTTACCGACGCTATTTTAGTCACGTAGACCTTAGCATAAATATTTTTCACACAAGATTATCACCTGTCCTTATCCCACTCAAGCGGAAACATATCGCTGTCCCGCTCCTAATGGCTAGGAGCCAATTCGTCAGTTACGAAATAGAAATTGTAAAAGTTGCAGTTCTGGCGATTAGTTATGATTTATTAGTTTCAGAATTACACGGAGAATGGAAGTTTTATATCACAGTTAATTCATGGAAGCCATTAAACTGATTAATAATTACGTAGGATTTATAAAACATTTAGTTTGATATATTTATATATGCTTATGACGAGAATATACCTTTTTCGACACGAATTTTACTAAACATGATACCAATCAAATTAATAAAACATTTTGAAAAGTTCAACTTCACAAAATTCCTATGTCCAGTGGCTCAAAACATTAAGTGAGCCAAAATGTTCAGTTGCCTATAACGTCCAGTCGAAAATGTCCAGTGTGACAAAGCGCCTCAAAAGAGCCACTGCAATATAATATTTCCAAGTCTACAACTAAGTTTCAAATTATCTAATCAATAAAATATTATTGTCCGTTAGATATCTCAGAAAACAATCATTACACGCAATTTTTAAAACTCAATACCTATTATGGCGATTAATATCACCAAGCCTAGGTAATGCTTTCAATATCGTCGAAAAATTCAAATTGGTTAGTCTACAAATGCCTTAAAATATTTTTTCTTACATTTTGACATAAAGTAAACAATAAAAGGTGCACGCCTACTGGCTCAGATTATACCATCTCCGTAATCGTACCTAAATATGCAAAAAAAATATGAAATAGTCTAAGATAACGCTAAAGACTGCACCGACCAAGACGTCGCGTTCCATGCACGTTCCGGCAATGAGTCGACACGGATACGTTGTCGACATATACTATTGATTGGAGTAGCACTGTGTCATACCTGATACGTTCATAACAGTAAAAAAAAATATTATTTATTGAATCAGGCGTTACTTTGCAAAAATTTGTTCAAAAAACTTAAATCTAACTTAGACATCTAGTGTGTTTCCGCTTCGAGGTTTTCAACCTGGTACTCTTGTCGACACGTGATTCAGCACGAGCTCGAAGAGTCAAGAAGTCCTGAAGATGCCTCGTGTAAAGGCGAAACACTTTCTGCTAGGCCTGTAGTGAAATGGGGAGGGTGGAATTAGGTCGTGAAGCTCTTGCGCATATTCCCCGAAATGAATCCTGTAGAAAATACAGACATGCTACTTTACGGCGGTGCTCGAGACTAAGTAGCTTCTTGGCAGCTAGTTAGCTAATAAAACTAATTAAAGTGTTAAAAATAGCAAACTACTGACCATTGATAACTTAAATATTCGATATCATGGCCAGTCACAGGTATTCATTGCGAGTAATTACTGGTAACTAAACTACATATTATTCTCTGATCAAAACAATATGTTTTTGGAACAAATGAAATGTATATAACAATTGATAGTATATAGATTTCAAGTCCGTGCCAAACAATTTACCGTAACACAATAAGCCACTTTCCAAGTGTTTTTCAAGAATTCAATATCGATGACGAACGTGCCTAATACCTAAAGAACGCTTTCAATAATAGAAGTACGTTCGAGACGTTTGAATGTGAACTTCGAGACAAAAAGCTCGACTCGAGTCATCTAGGTGACATTTATTGAATTTATTACTAAGATCAGATAGAATGGCAAATGGCCATGGCTCGAAAAATTTAGAGATATTTTTATTAACTTGCGGCAGATTTCATTTGACCAATTCAGTTCATTGCACTTAGTCATATTTTTTTTCTCATAGCTTATTTTACCTTTTAATTTATTCAAAAGTTGGTGTGCAGCAAAAAAATTAAGCAAATGCTCATAAAATTACTTTATTTGTTACAACTTAATAATATTTCACTTAATATTAATTACATCTTCCTCATGGCTCAGTACGGCTGCCTCCTGAGCTGTTAGGTCGTGGGTTCGACCCCCACCCAGGGCAAATATTTGTGTGATGAGCATGGATGGTTGTTCTGTGTCTGGGTGTTTCTATGTATCATATGTGTATATTTACAAAAAAGTATATATGTATTATAACAGCCATCTAGTTCCATAGTACAAGCTTTGATTAGTTTTGGCTGGACAACGAATCTGCTTGGTTATGAACTGCATGATGCATCTTATTTACCAATGGCCTTTTTTCTATCGAACGACTAAGAGTACGAAAAAGAGTTCCATGGGGAATGCACAAAAAAATCAACCAAACACTTTAGTTCCACTTTTAATGTGCCTCCAAAACTCTGTAACCTCCAAAGTGTTGAATACGCTTCGAATTGGGCTTATTCCGAATGGGTATAATCTCGATTTCCTTAAAACGTGAGCATATAGGTCCATTCTAGACAAGCATGCTTCAGCGTAGACCGCAACTATCACATAATACCAGACAAGTTGATGGTCAAGTAGATATCTATTTAAATTTCTAAGCAAATTATTGAGAAAAGTACTAATATGTATAAAAAAAAATTACTATTATTATTTTTTGTCCTGAGAAATTACTTGTGTGAGTTACGTGGTTAAAAATTTGCGAACATAAATTGAAGCACTTATAAGATTTCTTCGTAAGTCCCACGTAGAGTATATACTATATGTAGTATGTACTATATATAGTATGCACTATATGTATATGAGTATGTTTGCGCCTAGAAATTTATGTGGAAACATTACCTTTCAATCTTAAACTCTTCGGCGGATAAACAACTGGCAAACTGGAAAACTGCAAAATTAACATCAACTTTTATTGTCAGTGGATCTAATATTAAAACTAAAATAATTGCTTGCCAAAGTAAACCTTTTCACTATCAAACGCGTATTAATCCTGGTCATACACCTATCAGATATTATTAATAGGGTAACAAATTCAAACATACATTTTAATTATACGGCAATTAGTCGTAAGTCTTTTGTTTGAAAAAGTTCAAGAGCTTGGCAACAATACAAGATTATTAGAGGTCATCTTCACGAGAGATAGGAGAGCTTTGAAACGGAACGGTAGATGGCGATGTCTGATAAATTGCAAGAATATTTATAATTAATTTAGGGTTTAGAAAGCGACACACGTTTTTTTTAGTTTTTTTTTTATCAGCCCTGTTTGTACAAACTGTCCCACTGCTGGGAAACATGTAGGTTTCCTCACGACGTTTTCCTTCACCGTTTGAAGTTGGCGGCAATCAACAATACGCACATAACTTCCAGAAGACAGAGGTGCGTGCCGTGGGATTCGAACCCAAGACCTGCGGATCGCAAGTCAGACGGTCTCACCACTAGGCAGCCTGAAACTTCAACACACGTATATTATTAAACAATTTGTTGTTGATGGTTTTGCTTGCTATGAAAAACTGTGGTTACTAGTAAATCCAAGTATAATGAGAATAAAATTTGAAATAAATTTATTTCTCTATCTTAATTACTTTAGATACAGATTCAGATATAGTAAAGAGGGCAAGGACTAGATGCACAATAAACAAAAGAAAAAACGGCGTTCTACATTCTACTTCGAAAGCTCCACTATATACATACTGACACATCAATTTTTTTACTCTTATATATAAACATTTCTATTAAGACTGCATACGTAAACCAAACTTCTTTATTTTTTATCTTAATCAGCTTGCATTTGACCGATAACTCGTCTGATGTTAGTGACTAGCGGTCTACGATGGAGCGCGCTTACCTAGAACGAACCTATTCACTTGTGATTTGAAGTTTGAAGACACCTAGATTGTACCTATTCGGAAAGACCCATTCAGAAAGCGTATTCCATTTGGTTGTACGCACCACAGACGTAAAATGTATTCTTAGTACGCACAATAAAAGCGTTTCGTTCGATTTTTTGATTAGTCACCAGAGAACTTGGGCGTGATCGGACAAATAAAAGTTATCCAAGTACTTCATGTCGACCGTTCGCTTGTACAAATACCATGTGAACCATAAAAATCTTGTACTTTTTTTTAATAGGTAATAAAAAATCTTACTTTAATACTATTTAATGATGTAACAAATGAAGAGTCTATAGAAAAAGAAGCTTTTACTGTATTTATGTAGAGCTTTTATTCCTAATCCTTATTTAATAGCATAGACCATTTTATTCCGTATGTACTCGTATTGTGCCAAAACGATATTTTATAGACTAATTTATTGTTCTATCGCTACTAAACTGACTGTTTACAGTTGAGAGAGATTTATTGGAGCCACTGCGTTACCACACCGTGGAACATTGTTACATCTAGGTCCGGATGTAGAAACTAGCACTTGCGGTTAATGTTACATTCAGTGAAACAATTGTGTGTATGCATAATAAGTGTGTAAATGCGTATAATAAGTTCTAAAATTACCAGGCCGAATAAATACCGATAGAAATGTAGGCTATATAGGCGAATATTTTGCAAAACTGGAAATCCGATAATCAGATTCTTTCGCTCCTTCCTTTTTCTCCCGGGAACAAGCAAAATGTGGAATGACGTTCATCGGAAAGTTTTCCGCGGAGCTTAACCAAAGAGCTTTTTAAAAAGGGTTTTTACATGCACCTCTCCGGGATAGCAAAGCAACAGCGATGACGTCAGCCTTTTTGGTGCTCTTTTTATATAAAAAAAGGCTAATTCACCTTTCACACTATTCTTACACACCTGAAAGATTATGTCTCTCTATAAGCAGTGTGCATCTAAATTTTGACTATAGAGAGTGGCGAAAAGAAACATGTACAAGTAGAAATTATTTCGAAAATGAGCTCCCAATATTTCCGTCCAGTCTCAAGCAACGGTAAAAATCTGAAAAACGCAGGTAGGTGAAGAAAATGTACAAAAGTGATTCAGTTTCTTCGCAAACTATTTTGGCCGACTCTCTCACGACCTAATGAGTAGTAAATCACCCAATACCGAGATACATTACCGATCAAAACTCGAAACTGTGACGCATTTACTTGTTACATCAAAATCTATTTCGAGAGTGTGTTGCCATAAATATCCCTTGAGAAGAGTAGGTGTAATTCGGGTATTATTCATTTAGAATTTGACTTTTACTCATCAGTTTTGGCTTTGCGCTCTAAATATTTAATTATTAACCGTTTATTTAGAATGGCCTTGTGGCTCGGTTGGTAGTATGACTGCTTGCTGAGCTGTAGGTCGTGGGTTCGATCCCCACCCATTTTTATGTATATACATGATACATAAAAACACCCAGACACATAACAAATATCCATGCTTACTACACAAATATTTGTGTTGTGAGCATGGATATTTTTCAGAGTTTATATGTGACTTTACTTTATTCTAAAGAATGCCCATGAATAAACTTTTACAGCAATTTTATACATACTTTCTCACAAAAAAAAATGCACTAAACCACGTATCAAGCGTAACTAAAGCGTAAGTAAATCTAGTGGCAACTCATAGCTGTTTTAAAAATAAAAACATTAAATTAACCTAATTATTATTATTACTAGGATTATTTTTGCTACATCTTATTTTTTTTTTTACATTTTATTTTTTCCTCCTTTTTTTTTGTTAAACAATATTCTTATCATGTGCTATACATAATGTCTGTAAGATTTACCGTACCTGTTGCATTATATAAGAAAACTATAAGTCCCTATTTTTGGAAAGGCCATTGGTTTCGAAACACAGTTTATACTAGTTCGAAGCCAATGGGTTCACATTTAGCATGTATGTATTTGTTTTTTGAATCAAATAAACATTTGTATTTGTATTTGTTGTAACGAAATCGTAAGTTAGACTGTAAATCCCGCTTTTCTGCAGTCGGGTATTTTGTTTTTCTTTTAATATAGACACTTATTATTTTAACAATCAAACATAGTAATCAACTAACACTACTCAACATTAGATATTCTATCATCATCATCGTCATCATCTCAGCCACAAGAAGTCCACTGCTGGACATAGGCCTCCCCCATGGATTTCCAGAAAGACCGGTTGGAAGCGGCCTGCAACCAGCGACTCACATCCTGCCACTTGTATTCTGTGGCCAAACTTACTTCATCAGCGATAAAAGAAAAACTATAAAATGCATTTTCATACACACAATAAAACTAGTCTCTGAGGCACCTGCATTTGTCTATAAAACTTCAGCCATACATCAAGCCGCCGTATTTTTAGCACGTAACGGGTTTCGCATCCGATCTCTAAATAGATCGCGATGTAATAACAATGCGTCACTGTGCTGCAGCGATAGTTACTATCTTAAGACGTACAAAAATCACCGACATAGCACAGCGGATTAGCAAGTTGAAGTGGCAATGGGCAGAGCACTATTGACGTAGAACTAATGTCCGTTGGGCCGAATTCTCAAGTGGAGACCACGCACCGACAATCGCAGCGTAGGAGGACCAGCTACAAGGTGGACAGAAGACCAAAAACGCTAAACGCTAAAGGTGGCTAAAAACGCTGGATGTAGACCACTTCCAACCAGTCTCTTTGGAAATCTATGGGGAAGGCCTATGTCCAGTAGTAGACTTTTTGTGGCTGAGAGAAAGATAATGACTATCTGACCAAGAAGCCCTTGCTTCAGTCAGTTCATTGACTCATCACTCTCATAATAATGAGTCAATGAACTGATTGAATGTTGCCCCAGCAACATAAGACACATTTCTGTGCTTTAAGTGAACATAACTCTTGCAGGCTTTGCAACTTAAAATAATGAAACGCCCACCCATATAGGTACAAAATATAGGTATAAAATATACATAATATAGGTATAATAAGTAAGTTCGTATAGCCTAAGGTTTGCCACTGTGTCAGAGCTACTAAGGAAGAGCTACCGGAAAGCCTCTAATCTGACTTGACGATTGTTGTTTCTAAGAACAAGCAACGGGACTTAAATTGTATTTAACGTGTCATCCGCACCACGGTACCGTTCAAAAATAAATGTCACTCATGGTCACCCAATCAAAGGCTGACCGGTCCGACCGTTGTTCAACAATGGATGATCATTCGAGAATACCTGATCAAGCTAGGCCTTACTTATATAAGTATACCTACATGTTTTTATCAAGAATGACTGATTGACTAACTGATGGAGCCGCCAGTCTTAAAAAGTCAGCCAGCCTTTTGAATCCATAAAGAAAGGGTGTCGTGGCATGTGGCTTGTATTCTACACAAATGTATATTTGCATCCAAACAAAACCAGCACCTTGGAAGCTATCTAATCATATATGCTTGGATGAAATCTTCTATCCCCAAGGCCATTGACTGTATGATCGACATTGGACTTTGAAGGTACTGTAACATACAAGTTAATGTCACTAGATAAAAATCTATCAAGGCTGCCTAATTTGGCCCCAAGCACCCTCAGTAAATGAGATACATGACGCAAGTACAACGTCATCGTGTCACCTACACCGCCCACTCTTATCCATTGCTGGACATAAGACTACTTTCAAAACAATCAAAACAATTTGTATGCTCTTTCGCAACTTATTCACGTACAATATTTTACGTTTTATTCACTACAAGTCAGGTGTTTCCCGCAACTTCCTGCTCCCATTTCGCTCTCATCATGCTCTGTAGCCCTAAATTTTGCTACTTGATATATCTGTTCTAAAACTATAATTTTGTTTTAAAATAACATTTTATTTGTATCGTATAGAAAACCCCATAAAAACAAATCACGTGGCTGAATGCATCGTCTACATTTTGGATATTCTCCACACTAACACGCTGAATATTTCATTATTTTATTTGCCTGGTGAGAAAACATACTACATCAGAATAAAACGAAGGCATTTTCATGGATTATGTAAATTATACTTTCATCATATTAGTTTACTCACAGATTAAAAAATACAACAATTAAAGAAAAATCATTCTGGAATCCGTTCAGGTGTTCCCCAAGCAATTATACATAAACCTAAATTAAATATAATTTACTTTATCAAAGCCTAAAGATATTTTTTTAAATATAACAGGCTTTTGGACTTCCGTTATTTGTCTTTAAAATTATATCCCAATATTAATGCTTGTGTCAGTTCGTTACTACCACTTAAAAAATCTTTGACTTGAATCATCAGACAAACTGTCGAGAAAGCTTCCATCACATCACTTTAAAAACGTTTTTTTCGGTTTGAAAAATAGACGATCTGCTCCGGTTTCGGAGACGTCACAGAGTTGACTTCCTTTAATGTGATCGTGGTAGAGAAAATAGTACGCAAGGTTTTTAACCTCTAGACTCGTGTTGGAAGACGCGAAGCCACTATTCGGAATGGCAAGTGGTATAACAAAATCTAGCATCTCGCGCTTGAATTTAAATTTTTCAACGCGCAAATGAAAGGTTGAATGACATTCTGTATTTGAAAATCGCCAAGGAAATTGTAGTGCTTGATGCGTAATTTTTTGTGCTCTGCATGTACCCATCTACAACCGATCTGTCAGATTTACAATTTACAAAATAATAATATTATCTGCTACAACTATTCGATTCTATAATACTTCATTCATTCAATCTTCACACCGAAAGATAGTAACTTGAATCAATCAATCAATCAATAACACTTTATTGACACCACAAAAAGAATACAAATAACAAAAAAACACTTATAAAACAATGGCACAAAGGGCGGTCTTATCGCTAACAGCGATCTCTTCCAGACAACCTTAGGATGTAAAAGATTATATAATGATTGAATTAGGATGACATTGTCATTTTTTTTACTCTTTCTTAACAATTCTCACTCAACGACTTAATCGTGACATACCCCCGAAAAAAATTACCGACACAAATCCTTCGTAGTCATCCCACGGTGACATATTTAATAGCCCTAATTATAAACTACACTCACAGTTCCACTAATGAGACGAATGTCGGCGTGGGAACGTGACATCTATCCCAATTATGCTGAAAAATAAGCAAACAAGCAAAATTATCGTTGAAAGGATATCAAGTGACAAGGTTTTTCTTATGGCCACCGAATCTTATGATCGATTTAAAGAGTTAAAATACGAGAAAAAGGGACTGGAGAAAAGGAACATGTTAGTCAAAATTTAATAAATATAGTTTAAAAAAACCGGACAAGTGCGAGTCAGACTCGCCCACCGAGGGCTCCGTACAAACTAGTAAATAAAAGGGGGAAATCATATTTTTTTTTAATTTTTCTTCTTATACAGAAAAATATACATCGTAAAAATATTTAAAACCCTGTTTTAATTAATGCTAATTAAGCTCTTTCATATGATACCCCACATGATACGGTTAATTCACTTTAAAATTTCGACCCTCATTCCTTGCATAACGACACTATTTTTTTGTGATTAAATAAAAAATTACCGGTTTTCGGTTTTTTTCCTATATGTGTACTCTAACACAATGCTTCTTGACAAATTTCAGAGTTCTAGGTCAACGGGAAGTACCCCATAGGTTTTTTACGACATGTTCGGCTGTAACTTTTTTTTACGAAAACTGAGAAATTCTATTTTTCTTTCTGTAGCAAGATACTATGGATCTGCGTATATGGTTTTAATTTCAACTCGATACTTTCACACGTTCCCGAGATAAAGGTCTTGACACCCGGACGGACGGACAGACGGACAGACACACGGACAACAAAGTGATCCTATAAGGGTTCCGTTTTTTCTTATTGAGGTACGGAACCCTAAAAACTGAAAAATCGACTTCAAAATACGCAATTCGTTTACTTAGAAGAAATTTTTTCAGTTATGTTATACAACCCAATGTACTAGACCTATTTTGATTAAATGTGTATGGGACTACCTCTGAAGTATGTCCTACCATACAAACAAAGAATCATCAAAATCAATCCTTAATTGCCGAAGTAATCGGTGAACAAACATACAGGTGATTGAGAACCTTCTTTTTGGAGGTCGGTTAAAAGAAAAAAAACTGTAAATATAGTCCTTGACATTTAAGAGATAAAGATGAATCTATTATACACTTGACTACGAAATTCGTAAGCTGTAAAAGGTTACGAATTTCGTAAGCTGTAAAAGGACTTCCCTTAACAATGTACATAAATATATATTAGCAATATTTAGTAAAATTTACAAAGATCACGGACCCCGGTGTCTGTGGAGCTAAAAATTAAATAAAAATAAAACAAGCTGTTAAAGATCAGTAGCAAGTGAAGTAGATCTGAAAATAATAAAGTAGAAAAAATGCAATTTGCAGGAATAGGTTAGTTATGTTTAAATACATAGACTCCGCCTTAAATAAGTTTGCTAGTAAATACAAAGTCGTACACTAACCTTATTCCTAATTCGAAAATGACATTGATAAAAGAAAAAGAAAAGCCGAAGTAATAATAATGATATTTTATATTCATCAGACATTTACAAGATAATGTATATTATACAGTGTAGTCAAAATATCAATTACGTACGCAAATTACATACGCAATACGTAAATTCACGTACGCTTGGCAGCTGTTGATTCGCAAAATTCATGTCTTTCACCCGCATATTTGCGCTCAAACATCAGATTTTTCAAACATCTGTCCGGTTTTCATCGTAGCTATTACACTTCCGGTCATCGAGTTGGTCGTTAATTCATGGAACTAAATATTTCTGCTCGTTACTAGTCGCTGACGGAACCAAGGACATACCTAGTTATACAATTTTACGTTTGAAACACGGATATTTCTGGAATGCCTTGTTGTGTAGGGACCATCCCACATCATCAGATGAGACTGTCACTGATCGCCATTATATTGCGATAAATCCTCTTATGAAAAAGTGCATCAAGAAGGCATGAATGTTAATTTGATAAAATGAGTAATTGCAAATAGTTTGTAAAGGAAACCACTACCAGAAATGATGACCACGATCTCTTTGTCAAGAGTAATAATAAAACCACCATATCTATAAAAACGGCAATAAATCACGTTTGTTGAATGGGAGCCCCCCTTAAATATTAATATTATTTTAATTTAATTATTTATTTTTAAAGTGAATAATATAATTTATTATTCTTTATTTCAAGCGTCTACATGTTGCCGCTATCAATATCGAGCAAAAAAATCAGGTTTGTTGTATGGGAGCCTACTTAAATATTTATTTTATTCTGTATTTTAGTATTTGTTGTCCCATACAACAAACGTGATTTTTTGCCGTTTTTATTGATAATAATAAGGGTACGGAACCCTTCGTGCACGAGTCCAACTCGCACTTGGCCAGTTGTTTAATATCAATGATTTTATATGATTAAACTCAATGATTTTATATTATTAAAAATGTTGTAATGCACGAGAGAAAGAGAGCGATAGCAGTGAGCTTTAAGCGAATCCTTAAATCCCACTGCATCTCATGGTTTTAACCATGCTAGGCGAGTTTTGGCGGGAACGTCTTAGTAACGTGTTGTTGTTTTGCTTTATTTTCCTAAACTTGTGTTATTTTGAACATTAATGCTATAAAAATGGTGGTGTTTTATTCATTAAGTTTTCGATAAAGTGCGTGAGTGTAGGCAAGTAAAATAAAGCAGTAAAACGTGTGATTTTACGTTGTCGGCAAAACTCTATAGAAGTTTCTAGTAAAGTCGCCACCACTTTACTGAAGCAGGACTCGACTTAAATTGACTTGACTGTATACATGACTTAAATTGTGACTAGGACATTTACAACTTGTTTTATTAAAGAAACTTGAAAATATCTTAATACTTGACACTGGCAAATGCTTAAATGCGGGTCCAATACAAAAAAGAAGAAGAACCATGCTAGGCAGCGTCTCAGTACGTTGATACGAATCAGATGTAGTCTAATAGAAAAGTTTACAGTTGATATCTCGATTTTAACCGTCCACTAAACTTATTCTTTCCTACATATTACCAAAATAAATTTAATTTAACTTGATAATAATTGGTATTGAAGTTCCCGGCAGCTTAGTGGTGAGACCGTCTGACTTGCGATCCGCAGGTCCTGAGTTCGAATCCCACGGCACGCACCTCTGTCTTTTCGAAGTTATGTGCGTATTGTTGATTGCCGCCAACTTCAAACGGTGAAGGAAAACATCGTGAGGAAACCTACATGTCTGAGAGTTCTCAATGATCTTGAAGATGTGTGAAGTCTGCCAACCCGCACTTGGCCAGCGTGGCAGACTATGGCCTAACCCTTCTCACAATGAGAAGATGGCCCGTTCCCAGCAGTGGGACAGTTTGTACAAACAGGGCTGATAAAAAAAAATAAAAAAAAAAAAAAAATGGTAGTTCTAATATGTTAGATGCATATTTTGTCGAGTATGCACACTAGCACACATACACACGTTGAATTAGTTTATTTATTTATTTGATAAAACTGCTTTTAGGCGAGATGAAAGCTTTTGTTTTATTTGTGTAAAAGAAATTTGAGAACGCTAGAACGTATTATTTATAACGATGTATCATATAAGACATTAATGAAGTTATGTTAAGCTGTAGACAGTGGCTAAAAAGGATAGTCTAAAATCGAATCTATATCGATTACTAAATCAATGTAATCGAAAGTTATGTATATGCATCACAGAGATGATATGCATACGCATTTTAAAATATTCGTCAACAACAAGCAGGTTCACTACTAAAACCATTTGTAGCTAATTGAGTTGTGAGTCATCGATCTCGTATAGATCGCAATGTAACACCTTGCCTGCCAAATCACACGTATGAGTAACCAACTCTATGTTTACACTCGTCCATCTAGAGTGAAGCTTGCACAAACATCGAGTGAAATCAACTCATTTGGAAAAACAGCTCGGTTAAAGAGACTGGAAGTTTTTCAAACTAGATGCTTATAAATCTCGATATTGATAGGTTTTTTAGTTGTGAAAATTTCGTTGTGAAATGAAGATTATAAAAATGATGATAGATAGATTAAACCTATAGCAGAACACTGGAGAGCAAAAGAGAGAACAAAGAAAATTACTGATTATGTTGATTATCAATCAATAGTGAAAAATACGAGCACAAACTCAACGACTTTACACTTCCCCATCAAATTAAAATAGTATATACAAATATTACCATGAAATAAACTTGGTAGAGGACTCTATCTAAAATTGTATTTCAAAATCATTAATATAACAAAGAAAACGTAAATGATGATGAAATAATAATATAATACCACTGATTCACCAAACTAAACTGTTGAAATTCGTAGAACGAGATTCCACAAACAGGATGTTTAGTCCACAGAAATGCTGATATTTGTTTAGCCCACACGATCCCTAAAATAAATTTCCTGTTACTGTCAACCCATTCATGCATCGACGTATTCTAATTTGCAATAACAATTGCAATACGAAGAAAGTTATTGTAGAAATAACGGCCACTTGGATGAGGTTCAAAGTGTTCGCCATTTTGTTTACAGGAATCTTGAACGCGTGTAGTTTACCTCACCTCTGTTCTGTGTATTTGTAAATGTTAATTCTTGGTGTTTGTTACGTGTTATAATTTCATATCTATAAATTAGGCCTTGGCTTCATGAACCGTGTACAAACTATTTTTGGTGTTATTAATATATGCACCTTTTGAAACATATTCTTATAACTATTACTACTGTACTACCGTTTTATAGCCACATGGATTACAAAATTGTATATTTCGGTCTCTGTATTAATCTCACTCACATTTTTAACATCATTAACTCTTGTCTTTAATAAATCTGCACTAATTTCTCTTGCATCGTACTTGACACAAAAACTCTCAACCCTGGGCACGACAACAGTACTAACATTAAATTCTGCACCTGCATCAATCATAACTCCAAAGCTAAAATATGCGACGACAATTCCGTTGATTTATTGGTCACCTGACTCCAGTTGCCAACGGGTTATATTAAGAGCTGAAGAAAAATTTACAGTACGATTAGATTTATGATTTCACATAAACTGAAACCACTCGTTTGTCAGAATCGCGAATGGTGAAGTTCGTAACTTACATATAAGTTGATAAGATTTGTGCAGTTGTTAAATGCACAGAACTTGATTAATACAGGTGAAAATGATAAATATGTGTGATATATTTACGTGACTGAAGTGATTAAAATATTTTTTATTCCGTTATTTCGAAATACGCAATCTTTACTACTATTACTACACGCATAAAAATTATCTCATGTTAATCACTTTACAAGCAGATTTTTGTATTAAATCTAGTAGCGTAGCAAAAAACGACGACTATAAGTACCAATAGATCTATCTTATCATCATCATAAATCATATCAAACTCTGGACCGAGCCCTATCCCAACAGCTGCACCAACAATTTAGATCCTGAAAGGCGTTAGATCAGCGTCTATGTTGGGTGGAAAACACCTCTGCAGTGCTACGTCACCGCATGACGAGTCCGTTATCCAACCGTGGCTGCAACCACCCACGCGCGTTCCGCCGCGCCGGCCTCGGCCGCCAGCCAACATTTTCATAGTTTAGTTACGATTTCGAAAACGACCCGACGCCTCCCGCCGCCGGCGACAACCGATTTCTCGCGAAATTCACTTGCTTTCGTCAAGTTCTCGATCGTCTCTATAATATTCGTGTGATAGTGTTTTATTGACTTCAGTGCATAGTGACACTTTTTGGATTTTTTCAACCGTTCTTGGGTACGTATTTCGGTCCATGTATTGAACTTTCAAGTTTCAAATTCAATGTCGAGTTCATTCATAATTTCGTTTTAATTTATAAATGAAATAGAACAGAGGTCCAATTTTAGACCCTTGTGCAACTCTAAACTAATCAAGTTTTAATTTCATAAATCTTAATTCACTTTTAATTTGATTATTACTTATTGAAACTTGAAATATCCACCCACTAACATTTATACTTAAGTAAACGTTCAATAAAGTAATGAAAATGTGGAATTGTTAAAGAAAAGTGGTTAGGTAATCGGAGGAAGTCCATCAAATGCATGTTATAAAATTTCTCGCTTCGTCCGCGGCGGACTAAGATTTCGGGGGCCTTCGGCCGCTACAGAAATAGAACAAGACATTTCGTTCTCTCTCGTGAAACTTTTTACTCAGGACACCCACAAGCTTACACTTCACCTTGCTAATGTAGATGGCGCTGACCAACATCTGAGTGAGAGAGATGTGAGTCACTTTCTTGAATCGCCGAGCACTTCGGTCGCCAGGAGTCGAAAGTGCTTTGAGATTTCAGCCAACAATGCTGAGGATGATGTATGGATTTCAGCTCGACGATCGATCGTGATTGATTACGATTGTGAAGTCATTCTTCATAAGACGAAATTAGTATCGCTTAGTACTTTGAATTACATTGTATGAGGTTTTTTGACCAAATATTATGGTCTGGCGTTTATTCTAAGAAGTCTCATTAATAGAAATGATAATAGACCTTGTGACCTAGCATTATTTTTGAAATGTACTGACTCAGAGATATGCGGATTCAAAGCTCCAAATTTTGATCATACTAATGAGATATCCTTAACTGAAGAACCTCTTTAATAACATAAACATACTTAGATGATGACATAATTTTAGTATCTGAAGATGAATATGACATGGGAAATATTTTATTGCTCTTATTTTTTCCAATAGGGAACATGCAATATTTTTATTTTTGTTTTCATATAGACCACAAATATATTAAAAAATTTAAACGTAGTAATTTATCGGGAAAAATGCGGTTTTAAATTGACAGCTTAAATTTTCGCGCGAAAATGGACCTATAGTTCAGATGACGTCACTCCTGTCTGTCACTGGTCGTACTTGTTCGTCGCTGGCTTTCATATGTATGGAATTCATATTGAAAGAGTGATAGAAGACTGCGCGAATTTGCTTTTCTAAAGCCACATGCCTGTGTTGATCATTCTAGATCTAATTCCCCATGTAGACTATAGCATAATCATTTGTTGTGCGCTTGACAATTTACAATCATTAATTTAAAAAAAAAAAAAAAAAAAAAAAAAAATTGAATAATAAATAGTATTTGCAAAGCATATAATTTTATTTCATAAATTTACAAAAAAGTTTTAGGAAAAAATATGTTTAAATATTATTTACACATATCTTTTAATTTTGGAAATACAGCATCTATCCAGAATATCTTTGCAGCATTCAAAACAGACACAATGCTGTTATCCTATGGCACATTATAAATATCTAAGTACTTGTTTTGATTTTCAAAGTTTGGGTGTACTATATAGAAAAGTGCGATTTTCCTTTCGCTAAAAAACATTTGAAGCTGCACAATCTTCATATTGGCAGGACTGAACCAAGCTTTGCGTTTCATTTATAATAGCTGTAACACGATATCCTGCTTTACGTAATTTATGCTCTGGAGTAATTCGACTTTTTACTGTACATAATTCTCCATCTCTTTTAATTTGGATAGGTATAGCCGATTCTCTTGTTGAGCTGAAATAACTGCTATGTGTAGAAGCCGCTGAATAAAATACAAAGTTTAACAACTATGATTTATACATACCGTAGTAATTTAGTCCCTTTCATTTCTACAATTGAAAACTCTGCAATTTCGACAAAAAAGTAATAACCATGTCAACACTACCTCTTGGTAAATTCCTGGAGTCCGCGTTGATAAACCCAACTTCAATTTTTATTTAAAAAAAAAAACGGAATTAATAATCCCTTAAAATAATATTCACTTTTACAACCGTAACCTCAAATAAGTTGTCATAACAGGAGTGACGTCACTAAACGCTGATTGATGTTTTGAAATAAGTCTTGGTTCAAGTCATTTTTAATTCGTAATTATTGTTAAAAATCAACAGTAAAATAAAAACGTTGCAGTGGCCTTTCTTTTATATTTTTTGAACATTTTAATCATAAAATTTAAAAAAATATTCTTATTGCATCTTACCTATTCTGTAGTGATATTTGATTCACAACAAACTTTTTTTTTTACTAAAATGGTTGAAGCTATAACCAACAATATTTCAAAAACATTTTTACTAAAAATACTAATACCAACAAAATGATCAAAATCTGCTGCATTCATATTTTTATTATATTGAGTTCCAAATTAATATTATTTTATTACTTGACGCATGATATCACATTAGTGACGGAAAGACGCTGGATGTAAGTCGCTTCCAATCAGTCTTTTTGGAAATCCATGGGGGAGGCCGATCTCCAGCAGTGAACTGACTGAGATGATGATGAATGACATCATAATAATTTTAACAATGCCTTATCATTTTCTGAAAAACTGTTTGAGCTGTTTATATTATAATTTAACAGAATTAAAATTAGACTAAACGAGATGAAACTGTAAAACCATAATTTTAATACGAATAGTAAATAAATAAATAACTGTTAAATAATCCGGCCAATACCGAACCAAAATATCTATACAATAACGTAATTTATTACGGTACTGTTTGTTTGTACATCTAAACTATAATAACAAACAACAATAAATTTATAATCGTAATTAAACAGTAATAAACATTACATACCGAGAGAACAGTAGATACCATTTTAAAATTGACTGAGTAAAGCGAACAAGGTTCTCTTCATCAACTAACAAAATTTGCTTTCATCTGTCCGGACGTTTGTTTGTTTATCGGTATTCAGGATGGTGTCAAATAACCTTGATGACCTTGATAACCTTGGTTCTCGAGTGGAGACCACGTACCGGCAAGCGCAGCGTAGGAAGACCAGCCACGAGATGGACAGATGATCTCATACAAGTGGCGGAAAGACGCTGGATGCAAGCCGCTTCCAATCGGTCTTTTTGGAAATTCATGGAGGAGGCCTATGTCCAGCAGTGGACTTCTTATGGCTGAGATGATGATGATGATGAACCTTGATGATTCTTGGTACACTGGTTTTATAATATTAGTTTTTTTGCCATCAAGGATTTTCAATTAAGGGGATATTTCCCCCAAAAAGAGGGAAGTTTGCTGTGGCGCCATTGAATGATCGATTTCGATAACATTTGTTAGACTCGTTCGACACTTCATTCTAAACAAAATTTTTAAATAAGCTTGAGCAAAATCGATTCATAAGTTGTCAATTTAAAAGGTTGTGGAATCTAATCAAATAAAATCCAAATCCGTCAATTACCAGAAATTTTGTACTGAAAAGTTAGCAGGCAAAGAAATTGACAGACAGAGAGACGGACATGGAGATGACAGTTACTTTTATTTTATAATATTAATTGAATAGGATGAATTATTTAAAGCGTCCTTAGCCAGTAGCGTACTCTGTCCTTTTGAGAATCCGTCCTTTTGAGAATCTGCCCATTTGCGAATCTGTTCTTATGATAACAAAGGCTTAAAACAATGTTTTTACACAAATTCCAAATATAATATATTAGTAAAGTTCTGGTTAAATCAATTGATTTGTTTCCCAAACAGCGTTAGTTAGATAGTTATAATTCATAGTACAATGTCGTATTTCAAACAACGGTTGACTCAAGAAATAATAACGCTTATAGCTTCACTTTGAACTTGATTTACCCTGGCTTAAATAATAACGCTTATAGCTTCACTTTGAACTTGATTTAGCCTGGCTTAAATTAATCTACCACTATAAATTCGCTTAACCTTTCGTTTTCCTGTTTGTTTATTTTAAACCGACTTCGGAAAGTGATTCTCAGTTCGGCGTTTTTGTTGTAATTTTGGTTGTTCTTTATAAAATACATTTATAATGGATATGCAATATCTGGATAGAGTTCATAAATTGTAACTAGCGGTAACTTCTTCAATCACTTCCAAAATAAGGCCCTCAATTCGAATTAATTTCTTGTACTATCTATATTCTGTTGCTTTACCCGTGTAGTAAGGCGAAATATTTTACATCGAAATAATTATATTTAGTAAAACTGAAACAACCGACTTCAAAATACGCAATTTCGTTTACTTGGACGACGTGTTGTTATCAGTTATTTTGTTTGAAAACCCCAAAGTACTGCACCGATTTTGATAACATTTATATAAGTCCACCTCTGAATTATGATGACCTACCAAACAGAAAATTATCATCAAAATCAGTTCATATGGCGAAGTAACCGCATAACAAACACAAAAAAAAACATTGTAAATTAAATTTAAAATCTAATTTCTTCGCAATCTATAATTTGTAAATTTTAAGGGCATGTAAGCATCATATTTACAGCATTAGATATCGCGAATGACAGCATGAATGAATTGTGAAATGTAACATATGAAAGAGATGCATAAATGCGTGAATAACTAAAATTGTGAAAGAGATAGCTGATTAGAGATAAATTGAAAGGGATAGAAGATTAAGAGATAGGCTTAAGACGGACGAAAAATAAAAAGACAATCAAAATGGAACAACTTGAATTCACCCTTTAAAATATAGTCGAATTGAGAACCTCCTCCTTATTGAAAGTCGGTTAAAAATAATAATATTATGATAATAATATTAATAGGAGCTGCATTTAAACAGTGTTTGTTTTGTCCAACAGACAACCTCCAAGGTGGCGCAGACCGTTCTACCGTAATGCCCTGTAGCTAGCGCCATGGGGGTATCCGACGACTTAGCCCCGAGTTTCACGCAGAAGCCGGCACTGCGGCAGGAGGATGACGGCAACAAGCTGGTCTTCGAGTGCCAGCTGCTGGCATCGCCCAAGCCAGAGATATCCTGGTACAGGAGCGATGAACTTCTTAAAGAAGACGGCAGGACTCAATTTAAGTGAGTATCCTTTGGAATGTTTTAATTTAATCAAGCACTGGTATTACCACGCGTCGCACAAAAAATAAAGTACAATGACCATTACTATGGCTAAGCTTTTTGATTAGCGGCCTTATCGCTTAAAGCGATCTCTTCCAGGCTACCAATGCAAGGCCAAACTCATGAGCCGATTTTGATCAATAATTATGTCGTTATATATTTGTTATTATGCAAGTGTCACTGTTTATATGAAAATTATAAAAAATCGAAACGATTTGTTTCTTATTAAATAAAATTTAATTAATGTTACATTAATATTCTTAATATTAATAGAATATGTAATACCTTTATACAAGCAATTCTTGTATATATATATGTATATATATACCTATATATATATATATATATATATATATATATAATCTGAATCTCGGAAACGGCTCCATAGATTTTATTTTGGTGTATTAGGGGACGATAAATCGATCTTGCTAGGATTCATTTTTAGTGAACCTGGGTTTGGTCGTATTTTCAGTCATAAAAAATCCGAGTGGAGCTCGGTCGTCCAGGTACTGGTTTTATTAATAAATAATTAAAATAAATTCTAGCTAGACTCATAACTTAATTAAACTTCATAGAACTAAGAAAAATCGCTAAAGTTACTTAGCCTGTTTATATATTTTTGGCTAATTTCTCATAATACTTACTACACATCCCATAACGTAAAAAATATCAAATTATGCAAAAGTCTTGAAGTCAAAGCAATCATTTAAGGCGATCAACACGGCAAAAATAAATTGTTATTCAAGGCGCTGTGTCACCAAGCTCTTGAAAAGCAGCTGTCACACTCACACCTGAAACCGTCAATGTCCGTCAACGCTTCACATTTTCACTCGCCGTTGCAATAATGCGATCAACAGGCAAGGTTTCGTTGACGATTTTAAAGCTGCGTAAATTTCTTCTTCTTTTTTGTATTGGACCCGAATAAAGCATTTGCCAGTGTCAAGTATTGAGATTTTTTTCAAGTTTCTTGAATAAAACAAGTTTTAAATGTTCTAGTCACAATCTAAGTCATGTATACAGTCATTTTCAAAGTCGAGTCCTGCTTCAGTAAAATGGTGGTGACTTTACTAGAATCTTCTATGGAGTTTTGTCGACAACGTAAAATTACACGTTTCACTGCTTCATTTCACTTGCCCACACTCATGTACTACTCATGTAGTTACTCTGTATGGATGTACAATAAAGTTATTCTATTCTATTCTATTCTATGAACTTGATCAAACACTTAATGAATAAAACACCACCATTTTTATTGCATTAATATTCAAAATAACACAAGTTTAGGAAAATAAAACAAAGCAACAACATGTTACTATGACGTTCCCGCCAAAGACTTTTAAACAGGGTGGAAAAAAATTATTGATATTTGAAATGTCGTGACATGTCAATGTGCATGTCATCTGTCCATCTCGTGGTTGATCTTTCTACGCTGCGCTTGCCGTTGTGTGGTCTCCACTCGAGAACTTTTCGGCACCATCAGCCATCAGTTCTACGTGCTATGTAACCTGCCTACTCCCACTTACCTTTTTCATCCGCTGTGCTATGTCGTTGACTTTCGTACGTCTACGGATCTCTTAATTTCTGATTCGATCTCGCAGAGAGACTCCAAGTATAGCCTTCTCCATAGCTCGTTGCGTGACTTTGAGCTTCCTTACAAGGCTCATAGTAAGTGACCACATTTCAGTGTCATATGTTATCACTGGTAACACACACTGGTCGTAAACTTTCGCGTTGAGGGACTGTTATATATTGTAATGTGTAGTTTAAACGATTTCTATTATATTTCTTCTTCTCCTCAGCCATAAGATTAAGAAGTCTATATCTGCTGGGCATAGGCCTCCCCCATGGATTTCCAAAGATTTCCAATGATTTTTGTCACTTCCTTTTACAAGTTTCACCAAATTTTAAGCAAATTCTAAGTACTTTAGATAGGCTATGGTTTCTAACGATATTTCCTTTTTTTTAAATAAAAACTACGGGTCACTCACGTCTGTTTTGAGTCGTAAAATCAGACTATAGTTTCAACCGCATTAGGCGGTCATTTTCAAAGGAGCAGCGCAAACGTCCGTCTCGGCCGGTGAGCACAACGCCTCGAATGCGGTTGAAACTATAATCGGATTTTTTGACTCAAAACAGACGTGGCTGACCCTTAGTTTTTATTTAAAGTCCGTGAAAACCACGTTAGTTTCCATAGTAAAATTATATATATTTATCGACATAATTTACTGGTTGTTTTGACTTGTTGAATTGTTGATACAGCACTCATCAATATGAATTGTCGTTGATAGTATTCAAAGGAGGCTACAGAGAGAGAGAGAGAGAGAGAGAGAGAGAGAGAGAGAGAGAGGAAGAGAGAGAGAGAGAGAAAGAGAGAAAGAGCTTTTTGCAGCTTCATTTGAACATCCTGTATTCAGTTGCATCCAATTTGTTTTTAATTTGAAATGGGTCAACGTCCGTTATCACCTCGATTTTCTTTACTATTTGTTGATCCAGTACTTCCTTTGAAGTATTAAAGCCAGAGACATTCTCAATTGGACGACACAGTTGGCACACACGCCTATATCGGTGCTCTGACATTCAATGAAAAGAAATTCGGTTTCGATTCTAAATTAAGAGTGACTTCATTAATCGTATTGACAATGTGGGCAACGTTTTCGTCTTCATATCTTTAGCATGATTCATTCACTATAAATAGCTTCTCAATCAACTGAAGTCTAATTAAACATGTTATCACGTTTCGTGTTACTTTCTGACGTTCATTCATGAGACCGCAAGCGAGGCAAGCGAAGCGAGCGCGAAATTTTTTGAAGCATTTTATAAAATTATTGAAAATTATTGAAGCCTGGAAGGATTTTTGATAATGACCAGGATATTTCGCCCAAAATCGATCCCAAGCCTCCAACCCTGCCTACGGCCTTGAGTCACTCAATTTGCCGCCCCCGGGGTGTGCCGCCCGTGTGCGGTGCACGCTTTGCACGCCCGCTTTTGCGGCCCTGATAATAAATGCACATTCTTTAGAATAATTCTAGTAAAATCACTTGTTTATTACAAAAAAGTTGGAGGCTACGAAAAAACGCTTTTCGTTTATTTATGCGAGAGATGTATTATTATTATTGCAAAAAATATAGTCTATGACACTCATGAACTGAAGACATGAATTGAAGACGAATCAAACGACAGCTCGCACATCAAAATCGGTCTAGCCGTTTAGGCTGTAGGTCGTCATCATCATCTTAGCCACAAGTCCATTGCTGGCCTCCCCCATGGATTTCCAGAAAGACCAGTTGGAAGCGGCCTGTATCCAGCGTCTTCCTGCCACTTGTATGATATCTTCTGTCCACCTTGTCGCTGGTCTTCCTAGGCAAGGAGAGGCAAAGGTTTATTGCCTTATGTAGGTGATCATATAGAAATATACATTACAAATACATCATTCATACATGCATATATATGTACATACATACACACACTCGAAAAATATAATCCTCCAGACGCATCCGGGCTTAAAATAAGCTTTCAATTAAAACTCTTTTCTCGCATTTTTTCCAGTAATAATAAGATAATGGAATCCTAAATTTGTGAAAATAAAAATGCGTCTGTATTTAATAACGCTACAACTTACCGAGATGACCTCAAACGTTACAGGAAGCTCACGCTTGTTTCATATCGTCAGATTAAGATCAAAAGTGTTCTCATGAACGACACTCATAATTTCAGTTTGTTTATTTCTCTGAATTGTTATCTTTCTTTTAATCGGTTAATAGCTTTCAAAGTTGAGATGTTTCCAACCGCAAGAATATTCTAGCAGGAATTTAGCAAAGAATGAGCATCTATTTTAATGATTTGACGACATTGAAAACACCTGTTAGACGGCAACAAAGATTGAGAGTAAAAGTGGAATTCTTCGGTGTATGCTTGATTATGATAAATGTGAGCTATTTTAATAAAGGCCTGTTCACACATATCAGTGAAGTCGCAGTTCCGGCACAGTACTGGAACCGTGAGTGTGTGAACTATTCTTTGTTAATTCTCTAGTACCTGGGCGACCGGGCTCCACTCGGATTTTTTATGACTGAAAATACGAGCAAAACCGGGTTCACTAAAATGAAACCTAGCAAGATCGATTTATCGTCCCCTAATCTACCTACAAACCAAATTTCATTAAAATCGTTGGAGCCGTTTCCGAGATTCAGATAACATATATACAAGAATTGCTCGTTTAAAGGTATTAGATGAACGCGTAATGTAAGTGACAACTCAGTACTCTCAGTGTCAATACCGGCACCGGCAGTCACGGACACGCCCACTTTATTTTTTTATGCTGCTCTTCATCTAAAGCAATGGCTATAATTGCTTTTTTCGTGTTACTGAATTGCCTAAAGATCCAAATAGCACTGAATACCTACCGAACTGTGAACCGAATCACTGCCGGATCATTGAGCACTTTTACTGACCAGTGCGGTGACGGAACTGTGTCTTCACTGATATAAGTGAACCGACCTTAAAGTGACCAAATTAAAATCATAAAAATTTCGCGAAGGTTCATTGACCTCGAGCATAAATATTGATATACGTAATAGTGTTGACAATGGAGACTATAAAAATAACATTAAACTACAAAGAGGCAATTTATCGGCAACTGTTTTAATGTAATTTATGTGACAGAATTCTTTCATGATAAGTCGAGATTGTTGAAGAAAATTAATTTAAATAGACATAACATTTTCTTTTTACTTTCTACTGGTGAGTATTCTTGGAAGCTTGTACTTTAATCTAGATAGAGTAACATTGTTATAGGTCGGTATCAACAGTTTTGTCCATTTCGAACATACATACATTTTTTATATGCCTAGTATTATCCTTTTTTTAAATAATCATTCAGTGATGATAGAAAATGCAGATTTTGGATTAATGGTTTCCCCACTGACCGCGAGGTAGGACGAAAAAAACTTAGCAAAGCATCGATTACACCAACTAGTGTGGCGTTATCAATATGCTGTTGAGTGCGCATTTTCAAGTGACTTCAAAAAAAAGGTTCTTAATTCGATTGTTTTTAATGTTTGTTACCTCATAAATCCGTCATTTATAAACTTTTTTTTGTTTAAAAAAAACAGATAGGTTTCATAGAAATTTCATCAAAATCGGTTTAGTAATTTGCTCTTCATTATAAAATAACCAAAAAATCACCATCAAAGTAAAAAAAAATACGTAATTTGAAGGCAGCTTTTCCAGTTTTTGAAACTATAATAAATATTATTTATAAAGCGAATATAACGACATGTCGCACAATAAAATCGGTCAAGCCATTTACTTTTTTCAGGATAATATAGAACCATAACAAAAAAATATAACCCTCCTTCTGGCGCACAAAAAAGACCGGTGGTCGAGTCAAAAAGCCCTGTGGTCGGGTAAAAAAGACCGGTGGTCGGGTAAAAAAGACCGGTGGTCGGGTAAAAAAGACCGGTAGTCTCCATACCGGTCGTCTTGTTACTCATTTTCATTGAAAAACAAAATTCAAATCGAAAGAGCAAAAATATGATAAATCTACTATAACTATGTAAAAAATAGCATTTTATCTACCATTTATTTATTTGTTTTATTCATTTATTTATTTATTTCATTTTTTTTTGCATTTTTTTAAATGCTTTCCTAATAATTATCTTATGGTATCATTTTCATAGTACATCGATCAAACTAAATAGCGAATTCAACTCAATTCGTTCCTATCTCATACAAACCGTGAGAAGAATATCATGTTATTACCAACTTCGTCATGTCTTGACGCCGCCGCGATGTCTCGTCACAGTTTTACGGTACCGGTGTCCCACTACGTTGATTTGCGCTAACGTCGTCTTTCAATGCTAGTGACGCCATGCCGTAGATATGAGGCCACGCCCTGAAAGTGAATTTCCATTTTAGATAATGCCTAGCTGGGGGCACGGCAATGGCCCCGGCCAAGTCGAGCAGCAAGCCCACGCCGTACCATCCTTTTCTCGAAACCATTCAGGTCACTTTCGATCCCCCTGTTTAAACATGCACCGTCACATCAAATAAATAATTAACCAATCTCCATCGTAGACCGTAACTGTCGCTTAACACCAGGTGAGTTGACGGTCAAGCGCAAGCCTATTTTTTAATAATAATAAAAAATACTGTTCCGCTTAAAAACTACAAAAACCAATCGTATTTATCCCCAGGATCCAGAGCATTGCCAACAACAAGTTCTTGGTGGTGCTCGAACTGGACGACGTGATCGAGACAGATGCAGGGCTTTACAAGGTTAAGGCTAAGAACAAGATGGGCGAGGTGGCCGCCTCCATCAACCTTAACTTTAGCCGTGAGTAAACTTACATTTTTAAGTCATCATCATCATCATCATCATCATCATCATCATCTCAGCCATAAGAAGTCCACTGCTGGACATAGGCCTCCCCCATGGATTTCCAAAAAGACCGATTGGAAGCGGCTTGCATCCAGCGTCTTCCCGCCACTTGTATGAGGTCATCTGTCCATCTCGTGGCTGGTCTTCCTACGCTGCGCTTGCCGGTACGTGGTCTCCACTCGAGAACCTTTCGGCCCCATCGGCTATCAGTTCTACGTGCTATGTGACCTGCCCACTGCCAATTCAACTTGCTAATCCGCAAGATTTTTGAGTCAAAACTAACGTAATGCTTAATTATAATATTAACTGCAAAAGCTCTATCAAAATTATTGACCTCAATTTAGCTAACTTCACTTAAAACTACACGCAAACTAACCCTCATTGAATTATTAGTAGTAATATTATAAGAATATGACATTTAAAATGTTGTTCCGTAATCTTTTGATTACTCTGCAGATGATGAAATACCTTAATTTTAAAACTAAGCTGATGGAACTACCCTACCTATCTCCTAATCTCCGTGGATTATTGAAATGATGATAATTGTATGTAGAATTCTTAAGAAACTTAGTAATAATATGAGTAAATTTTAAACTGTATGATTTGGTAACTTTTGACAAATACTCTTATTACTCGGTCGAAATACGAGGTTTGAATGGAATATTAAGTATTTTTGTGATATTGACAAAAAAGTACAATTTTTTATGTTAAAACAGTAGGTAGTTCATTTTGAGCGGAACATATTAAATGAATATTGATCGAATTTAATGAAGTAGTGGTAAAAACAGACCAGACGCTTATGAAGTTTATATAGGAAAGGACAGTTATTGTCGCAACAATTCAAAAGTTGTGACAACCACCAACAGTTTTGAGAAAACTCCCACCACAAACAATTAGCTAATAGCGCCAACAAAACAACAGGTCAAAATTTGTCCAAACATTTGTCACAACACAACAGCAGTAATCCAACACCTTGCCAATAAAAATGCCTTCGCAAATAACGGCATTAGTCATAGACAGAAATACAAATGTCTAAGAAAAAGTTTAGTATTTAACCCACGCTTGGAGCGAGCCAAGACGTGCCTGTAGTCACGAACTGCTACTGGCACGAAAATGGATTGCTTTAAATCTCTCTGGATGGATGAAAAAAATACTAAAATTTACTGTGAATTTTATAGTAATTTTACGATAATTAATTAATAACGAAACTATAGAAGGTAGAATAAGATTTCTGAAGGAATTATTCAATGTTGGTTGCCAAAATAATACTTGTTGCTCTCCAGCAACAGCTTATGAAAATAACGCGAAAACCTTGTACTAGCTAAACACTAAAACACAAAACCACGAAGCTAGCTTACGAGTTCCGAAAACCTCGTGTTTATTTCTAGAGTTATCATTGGTCTTACCCAAATGTTTATGTCTGGTAGGTGTTGGCATAAAACAAGGTAGATGTTAGAATGATCTGTTAGGTGTCTGTTTTTCTTGTAAATTAACTATTTAAATTCACTAAATTCTTTTGAAACGTTGCTACTGCTCAGTAGATTTCGTTTCACCATTCACCAAAACTAATATATCATGTTTATATTTTCAGCTGCTGATGAAGAAAAACAGAAGTAAGTATAATTTTATGTCTCTATTTTTTTTTTATTGCTCACAAAAAGATTACAATCCATTTACACATTGTGAAATAAAAAAAAACAATGGCTCATAGATTCATATAAAATACTTTCGTGCATTTACAAAGTAGTCTAAGCACAATTTGATAAGAAATTCTCTGTTGTTAAGAAACTTCCGTCGAATGCCAAAAGTGTCCTAACCGAAAATATAGATATCATGTCAAAATAAAGATTCGAACCTTATTTTAGCTCATGGTGATAAAACCAAATTAAAAGATATTTTTATATAAATTTCCAGACAAGTGGACGGTAAAGCGCCTACGTTCGCGCGCAAGCCGGCCATCAGACAGGAAGATGATGGCAAACGGCTCATATTCGAGTGCCGGATCGAAGCCGAACCGGTTCCCAGCGTCTCCTGGTTCCACAATACTGCGGAAGTCAAGATGGACGCGAGGCATAAGGTAATCAATATCAATGCTGCCATTATCAATAACGACAATATCGATTTAGCCAAACATATCATAACCAAACCAAAGACATTCTGGTCAAAGGAGTAAAAGACACTAATGAAAAAGAAAGATGCCAAAGACGTGCGTCAGGATGTTAACAAATGTATATATTATCTTTGCGTACCCCAAAAAGAAAAAGGCGTGATTATATATCTATAATATGAATGTAAAAATGTATCTGTAATATATTTAGACCTTAATCAGGTTTTGGATGTAAGATTGATCAGAATTTACATTATCTTGTTTGATATTTGCCAGAATAAATATAAAGAGATTTAGAAAACATTAGGGCAAATAAACTGACCAACAGAAAATTAAATTATTGGCCGTAGAGTCATGACATTTGAAAAATGCCTTCCTTTTGAAGTGTCCACTAAGAAACGATTAATTTAATAAGACAAGTATGAACAGGATTCAGGGTTATGATGGATGCAGCGTGTATAAAATATAGGACTCGATAGCATATGTGATCAAATCTGCTCTAAAACCTGACATAAATCATGCAAAAATAACAGCTGACAAAGATGACTATAGCCAAGCTCATTACGACAGAGCTCGCCTTGAAGGTGTGAAAGCAAAAACAACAGTTGCTAATGCACGTGCCCTATTTTTAAAAGTACTTCAAGATGGCCTTGACCCCAATATACTTGACTGGTACGAATGCCAGGTGAGAACTAGCTCGCACGATGACCTTCTGTCTTACATCTGCCATATAATTTTATATCACTATTATATTTCAACAAAATACTTTGACATTTACATGACCAAGCTTTTACATTTTCAATTTCAGGTCGTAAATTATTTTCCATCCCATATATTTGGACAAGCTTTGAACAAACAGTTCATTTCGCGCCCTAACGTGTAGCTAAGTAACTATAAACAAAAAATATCTAAGAACTTTTATTGCCCAAATTTTCATTTCATTCTTTTTTTCATTGTATTACATTACAAGAAAACTACGTTGATTACACGGTTAAGTTCAAATCAAGACTATAGTGATGAAGACTATGATTTGAAATGTTTGTATATCTATAATTTTATAGCTTAAAACTGAAACAACTGACTTCAAAGTACGCTACTTCGTTACTTGTAATATTAGAAAGGATTAGGATTCATAAAGTTCATATCATCATGCTCAGTCGGGTAATAATTAAACAAAACGGTCGAACGAAAAAAAAAAACAGCTGACTGAATTGATAACCGCCTTCTTTTTGGAAGTTGGTTAAAAAGTATCTCATATTCCTTTGGCTCTTCATAGGATAGGCTAGCGGGAGTTGTACGACGAAAACGCATATGTATTAATCTTTAAATTCAAACAACTACAATATTCGATATTTTTGAGAGTTTTACACACTCGAGTATCTACAAATTTATAGACAGTTCAAAAATGGTAAAGGCTCCCATTTACCCTGGTCAGGTACAGGTCGGGATAATGCGTGTTCGGATGTGTGTCATTTTTGAACTGTCTATAAATGTGTAACTACAATATTACTTATTTTTCTATTTCTATATATTTTGTCAAATTTCTAGCTATTAAAGCGGAAATTAAAATATTTATTATTATTGAGGTAAATTTGACCTAATAAACACAATTATACAAAAAGTTAATTCATGAAAACATTTCTTTTCAGACAACAGTAAGCAAGGATGGCAAATCATATTATGCCTCGCTGGAAATCAACAATGTAACAGTAGAAGACGCTGGCAAGTACCGAGTTACGGCCAAGAACGAGCTCGGCGAAAGTAACGCTACGATCAGCTTAAACTTCGACAGTGAGTAATATTGTCAAAATAATTATTAACTAAGAAATAAAAAACAAAATGAAATAATCAACAATGCCTTCAATCAAAAACCTTTTGAAACGGATTTTTCTAAGCAAAATAATGAGTAATGATGATTGAAAAGGCAAAAATCAGAAAAAAGACATCATATAATAGACGTTAAATATGATGCTTAAAGTTGTTTTAACATTAGCTGTATTAACGTGTGGTTCTAATATACTCGTAGTAAGTAGTAATAGTTGCGTCAAAACGTAGATATTGCAGCAAAGCTTGTGTTCATAAACTAATTCCGTTACTCTACATAATACACTTATTTTAATTAAATTAAGATGTTTTCTTTGTTTATAATCTTTATGATAGGGACACACTTACATATATTATACAAACACTTCTATACACAGCACTTGCCACACGTCACATTATTTAAACAAATTCATTAACTTATAGTTAATTAATCATTATAACCATCTAACTTAATGCATGTTTTGAAGTCTTACACTGTTTCATACGTATTTAGTTTATTATTACCATTATCTGTTTTAACCCTAACTGCTACTAGGCTTTTGTTAACTCTCACTCTGGCATATTTGTAATTAGACATAATGAAGCAATTTCTGTGCTTTAGCAAATGCACAATTAACCCACTAACGGAGCAACTGTCATGCGTACCGTTTGTTAGACTGGACTTAGAATGAGGAAAATTATACACGAATAATCTAAAACTGTATTTATATATTTATCCGATATCATATCTATTTTTCTATTGCATTTCTAAATTAACTCTATTTGAGCTGGCTATTCGAATGTATACACAAAACTAAAAGAAAACATCTTAAAATTGGTGAACGAAATTTTAACACGATCGCTGCAAATCTTCGTGTGACCATTTGCGTTTTATGAAGATAATAATATTGAATGATTGGAATAGGCGACGAAGCGCCCGTACCTGAAGACTTTATCAAACCAACATTTACGGAGAGACCCGTCATCAGGCAATCGGATGATGGTACCAAAATCACCTTCGAATGTCGATGCGTTGGCAAACCGAAACCAACCATCACATGGTAAGAAGCATACACATAGAACATCTTAACTGCATCCAAAAAATGTAACAGTATTAACATTTACACTCAATGACACAGGTACCATGGAAAAAAAATAATAAAAGAAAGTAGTAGATACAAAATCACGTTAGAAGAGGATCAGACGTTATATCACATGGCGCGACTCGAAATCATAGGCGTAGAGAATTCGGACAGAGGAGAGTACAGGGCTTTAGCAAAAAACAAACATGGTGAAGGCGTGGCAAAAATAAATCTCAACTTCGAAGGAGGAGGCAAACCAAAGTAAGAACAAAAAAACGTTATTGTAATACGAATGCTAGAAAGTAGTGTTTGTTATTAAATTTTTGTCTTTTAAACAGAATACCCGATGGTAAAGCACCGAGGTTCCCTAAAAAGCCAACTATTAGGCAAGAAGGGGATGTATTGATAATGGAATGTCAGCTAGAAGCGTATCCTGTTCCGGACATCACGTGGTTCCACGGTGAAAAGGAGATTAAGGATGGAGCAAAAATGAAAATGTCTAGAAAAGCAATTGCCAAAGATACTTTTAATTTGACTTTAGAAATAATCAGTCCGTCTAGAGAAGACGGTGGAAATTATAGATGTAACGCCTTCAACTTGTTTGGTGAGAGCAATGCCAATATTGCTCTCAATTTCCAAGGTAAAAATCAGGATCCTATTAAAACCTAACCCAAAATTAGTAAAATAAAGTAAAGTATTGTACGCATACAGTAGCAGTACGCATGCACAGCTTTCGGCTTTTATGGCTGCATGAGGCTTAAAAAAAACATTTAAATTGTATTGAAACATTATGTAATGTTTAGGTGGGGATGACGACAATGGTTTCGCTCCGTCGTTCATCGAGAAACCTCGAATCATTCCCAATGAGGATGGCACACTCATCACGATGCGTTGTGTCTGCAAAGCGAAGCCGGCGGCAGAAGTCACGTGGTACCGAGGAACAACGGCTATCAAAGCTAGCAGTAGATTTGAAATCAAATCAAAGATGATTGAAGAAGATGTATACGAGTTGGTATTGCTTCTCAGTAACCCGTCGGCAGCGGATGGTGGCGCTTACCGCTGTCACGTCAAAAATGAATTCGGAGAAAGCAATGCTAACCTAAATCTCAATATTGAGGCTGAACCAGAACCAGAAGGTGAAGGCCCAACTTTCGTAGAGAAACCTACGATACAGTCTAAGGACAATGGTAAATTAGTTATCATGGGATGCAAAGTAAAAGCTAGCCCAACGCCGACGATTGTTTGGTACCACGAGGGTAAAGAAATCAAAGAATCGACGAAAATTAAAACCAGGGTCGAGGTAAAAGAAGATATTTTCACAATTATCTTAGAATTAATCGACCCCGGTATTGAAGACTCCGGATTGTATAAATGCAACATTAAAAATGAACTTGGAGAGCTCAATGCAAATCTTACGCTCAATATTGAAAGTAAGTTTGTGAAACAACTTTTAACGATATTCATCAAATACAACAACTTCGTATTTAACATTATTTTTATATTTACAGTCATTCCAGTTATCAAAGAGAAACCAAGGGTCATTAAGATAGTTAAAAAGAAGACTGTTATTGTTGAATGTAAAGTATTAAGTAAATTTGCACCATCTTGCACATGGTTCAAGGAAACCAGTGCGGTTAAGGAAGACTCAAGGCATACTGTGCTTATTGAGCCTGTCAGAGAAGTAAGTCAAAATTAAGTTCCTTTATTTAATAGGATTTAATTAAATGCTCTATTATTTTAAAATATGAGTGCCAAACTGTGCTCTGGAATTTCATATGTTATTTTGTTCATCGGGGAAAAGGAACATGACCGTTTAAAATGCAAATATATTACAAGCAGCTGAATCGTGTCATGAACAGTCTTGCTATTTATTCGTAAAAGCTAAATGACTGCAGTCATTAATGCGTACTTAAGAGGCTTTTGGACCACTTTTATTTTGCGTACCATCAAAATGTAGAATATGCATCTTGAATGGCTAAATTTTCATAATTTGAGTGTCTTCAAATCGCAAGTAAAAAGTTCCTTATAAGCTAATACGCTCATCGAAATTAAACTTTATCGATCGCTTAACATCAAACGAGCTAGCGGTCAAGCGCAAGCTTATTTTCGAATAAATAGAAAATTACTTATTTTTTCGTAATAGGTTTGGTTGACAACACATCCTAGATTGCCTCTTTACTTAATATAAATTAAGTAAAGAGGCAATCTAGGATGTAGAATGCTTACATAATAAAAATAGTTTATTATAGATTACAATGAAAATAAAATATCGCTTTGGTACAGACTATTATTACCACAAACACTATATACATTTATTAGATTCTATTCAGGCAGTTTCATGTACGAGGAGACATCTTGTATGGTACTACATAAGTACTACATATTACCCTCACATCTCAGATGGTAGTATGTCATCCTTCTAAGCTGTATTGGGTGTTGAAGAAACTCACAAATATTAATATAGTAACTATATCAATCACGTGACATCAAAATTACGATATTGTTTATTTTTCCAGGGTGAATTCACAGTCAAATTGGAAATTTCAAACGTGTCACAAACAGACAAGGGATCGTACAAGCTCGTTGCCAAGAACGAGAAGGGTGAGGCGACGTCACAACTAGTAGAGATCACTGATATTCCTGAAGAAAAGGGATTGCCACCACAGATCATCAAACACTTCAGAAGCCTGGTAAGATATTTTCTTTTAACGTATACACTACTGGGCAAAGGTCCCCCCACTTCCCTCCATAAGTCCTGCGCCATTTGCTACCTATCTTTCTGGAATTTGTCAACATCGTCACACCAACGTTTTCTAGGCCTGGCTGGACAGCGTCATCCATCTGGCACCCACTGCGTTCGACCTTGGCCCATTGGTCGGAATGCACGCGAGCCATATGCCCCACCCAATCCTATATTAATTTAGCTGCTTTTTGGCCGATATCAATGATATCTGTTATGGAACGCAGTACTATGCTACAGGCTCTGTCTGTCCACTTAATACCCAGTATGCGTTCCATTGCTCCTCAAGTCTGTACTTTTGTGGATCAGTCAGAGACCAGCTCTGTGCATCGTAGATATCTCTGTATGAAGATACAGGCACTATTATTAGTAGTAGTAGTATTTTGTAACTAAAAAAATTGCTTCATTATAAAAAAAACTCTTTTATCTAACCCACTGTTTTGATTTTTTTTTATTATTATTATATCTATTCCAGGCAAGAAAAGAAAACGAGGAAGCTGAATTTGTAGCTGTTCTCAAGACATCCGACCAGTCATGTAGATGCACCTGGTACAAAAACTCGACTGTAATCCGAGAATCGTCGGAAGTGAACACATCATTCGATGGCACAAACGCAAGACTTATCATCAGGAAGGTCTCTTCAAAATACACCGCCAACTATAGAGTGGTGATTAAGAACGAATTTGGAGAAGACGAGTCGAGTGCAGATTTAACACTCGTAGAAGAAAAGGTAGGATTTTTATTTTAAAGACAATTTACTGTAAATGTAACAAAACCTTTTTTGTATATTTGATAAGCTTTTTATTTACTGTCATTACTGTCATAATCTACAGAAAAAGAAGAAAGAGGAAGAAGAAGAAGAGACTACAGTCATTGAGGAGTCTGAAGAAGAAATGTCGATTGTGGAAGAAAAATCAGTAATCGAAGAAAACCACGTCGAAGAAAGAAAGAAAGTAAATAATATCTACATTCTTATGTAAAAGCATGTATACATTAGTAATTCTAGACAAAGCTACTTAGTTTCTAACACGCCTCAAAGTAGCATACTTGGCAATAAGCTACATTGCCTTATTCCACCTTCCCCATTTCACTACAGGATAAGCTACAGATAACTACAGATAATGAAAGTCGACTCATTATCAACCATATTTCATTAAAATGCCCAAAATCAGTACACAACTATTTAGGACAATATTTTTGATGCGCACTGCATAGGAGTTGAACTCCCTGCCGCCTTCTGGTTCCCGAGAACTATAATCATTAAATTTTCAAGGCTAGAGTGAATAGATATTATTTAGATTTACGGTGTTTCATCCTCGGCCACACCAACGCTTACCATCAAGTGAATTGGTGGTCAAATGTAAATCTATTTACTAGAAATAAAAATGTGTTAACCACATTGAAAACCCCCTACTATTTATCATTTTCAGAAAGAAGAAGAAAAGAAAACAATAGAAGAAAAGAAGGCTGCAGCTAAAAAAGTAACCAAAAAAGAAGAAGTCAAAATTGAACAAAACAAAGAAGAAATATCTGTCGAAGCTCAGAAAACCGAGTCTAAAGTGGAAGCAAAGAAAACTGAAAATAAATTGGAATCTAAGAAGGTATACATTAAGAATAAAATTATTTATAGGCTGAAACCAAAAGCCATTTTACTATTATTAAGAAAAAAAACATATTATTAATAGTTAAGTTTGTATGTTTTAATTTTTTCTTGAAATTCAAAACTTTGAAGTAATTCATTCATTCATCCAATTACACAAAAAAAAAACATCAAATTTGTCCCAAGCTCTTAGATTTCTCAGTTTTCTTCTGTTTTATGGGAAAATGTCCATATCCATCCACATTGAGAGTGGAATTGTCCGGTGACAATTCCACTCTCAATGTTTTTATTATTAATATACCTATATATAAAGTAAGATATATGAGAAAGAGTTTCCACTCTGAAATAATGCATGGTTCCATGGCACACTGTAACATGTGCTGTGTAGCATGTTTGTACTCGTACTATAGCATGGTGCTACAGTATGATTTAGTTCTACCACAGATGAAGACATTTACTAAGGTTCTACGATATACTATAACGCCCACTGATAACGACTATGATCTTTTATTGTGTAAAGCCAATTTACATACCCAAATACATGAATATCCCGCAAATAATCCAGTTTTAAAGAAAATTTGTCACAAGAACAACTGTATATATTTCTCTGCGCTCGTCTTTCGTTCTAAAATTATTATTTGAAATAACAACTACGAGTCACTGACATCTGTTTTGAATCGAAAATCCGACTTAAACTATAACCGCATTTGGCGGTCTTTTTCAAAGGAGCAGCGCAAATGTCACTCTTGGGCGGTGACGCGTTTCGTACTGCAAGTTTTTATTTAAAATTTACAAAAACCACGTTAGTTTCTATAGTGAAATTTATTATCATTTGCAAAAATATATTTCCAGGTTGACTCTAAGATTGAAGAGGCCAAGAAAGCCGAAATTGAACTTGAAGAAACAAAGAAAATCATGCAAAGGAAAGCTTCTAAGACAGAAGAAGAAAAGAAAGCTCTTCTTGAAAAACTTGAAAAGAAAAAGCCTGAACCAGAGCCAGAAAGTAAAATTGAGGGCATTCCAAAACTTAAATCGGTTAAACCCAAAGAAGAGCCGGTGGAGGAAAAGAAAGAAGTTTCAACCAAAGATGCGAAAAAGACTATCAAGAAGGTTGTAAAGAAAAAGATTGAAAAGAAAGCCGACGTAAGTAGATATGTTTTTTGTTATTCATTCAAATTTATTGTGCAAACTAGGTGTAAAAAATCTGCTTTATACGATAAATACGTAGTAGACTAGCTTATTCCATTATACGTGTTGTAAAAATATTGTCTCAATGTTATTTAGAGAGTTCCCTTATAGTGTTTTATTATACATGAAAAGTCGGTATGTTTTGTTTCAAAATGTGATAACTTTTTTGTTGTGTGCTTTGTGATAACATCTTGTGGCTTATTTAGGACGAATTCGAGTTCGTTGACGATTACGAGCGACCAGTATTGGAGAAATATGAAAGAATTACACCTACACCACTCGCCAAAAAACCAAAAGAGGAAGACACGCTTAAGGTAAACACATCACAATTCATAACACTACATGTTTTCACAAATCGAGATATATTAAAATACGTTTTATGTTAAACATAAACTAAAATGTGTTTAGGGTAAACGCGCTTCTATTACGGAGAGTATAAGAAGTGAACAAGATAGCGAAGAGGAAATTTCTGTCTCATCATCAATTTCAGAGAAAAAACTTAAGCGTGATTCTAAGGATAAGGTATGCTATTTAGTCACAATAATTAATTTCATCACACAATTGCACACTTCTAAAAAATTATACATTATATTTAGGTCGAGGAAGAAAAACCCGAACCTAGACGGCTAAGCATTAAAAAGGGTGTACCAAAGGCTGAAGAGCCTGTTGATGAATTAACAAATATAAAATTAAATAAGACTGCAACAAAACCGACTGAAGAAAAACTTGAAGAACCACAGGTTGCAAAAACTAAAAAACCAATTAAGAAACCAGAAGAACAAAAAGAATTTATAGACGACTATGAAAGGCCTGAACTAGAAAAATACGACAAAATGAGTCCGACTGCATCTGAAAGAGCTAAAAAGCAAAACGGAGTTGATCAGGTAGACAAACTATCTGTCTTCATGCTTTTATTCTTAAGCAATTTTAACACTTTTACTTAAAAAAAATCTTCTTTTCAAACTTATAGTATGCTTAGTATCATTAATGAATTAAATAAACAATTCATTTAATTCAGGCCGGTCCAGAGTTCATCGACGATTATGAAAGACCCGAACTTGAAAAATATGAAAAATATGAACGTGCTCCTAAAGAAAAACGACCTAGTAACGCTGAGGTAATTTAATAAACATTATTCAAAAAAAAATATCCAAGCATAAAAGCAATTATAAACTGGGAGCAATTCATAACTAAATCATGTTAATTAAAATTCAACTTTTACTTTTGTAATAGGAGGATGTTGATATGATGACAGGCAAAATCAAACCGAAAGACAAAGAACCGGAACCTGAAATGCCTACACTACGTAAGCGGCCTGTCACTAAAGACCAGGTATTATTTAAATAAAGCGGTAACGAAAATAAATTATATACAATATTTAAATTGAAATATAATAAATTAATGTAATTTAGGAGGAGGAGAAAAAACCAGAGGACAAACCAAAGACAAAAACAATAAAGAAAGACGAACCTACTAAAAAACGGCCTTCTCTTAAAAAGAAAGAGGTACACTTTACATTTGCACTTAAAAACTTTTATACTTTAACTCGTTTGAACGCTTAGGGTAACACTATTTTTTTCTATTGTCACAAATCTCTCTATGCACACTTTTTAAACACACTCACACAAACTCACATTTTCTTAAAATAGTTAAACTGGTATGGTATTAAAAAATAACTTTCAGCGATTGATATTTTTTGGAGCTTGGGCTGCTAGCATGGCGAGCAGACGCTTTGCTTCTCTATGTAAAATTTTAAGAATTTCAGATTTGCAGCAAGTATGGTAAGTGATGAAAATATATTGGCACTCTTTGGATCAACACACAAATTAACGTCCAAATTTACATTATACCTACACCATATAGTTAATAATGTCTAATGTCTTTTACAGAACAGGTGAATGATCACAACTAAACTTTTTCTTTATATTTTTACTGCCTGATAAGAAGACGCAACTTCTTAGGCTCTTACTTTTCTCTTCCTTTGCTTACAAATACATATTTAACATCCAGGTGGAAGTGGAAGAGTTCGTCGACGACTACGAGAGACCGGTTCTCGAGAAATATGAAAAAATTACACCAACACCTATTGAGAAAAAGAAAAAGGTATACACTTATATAGCACCCTCACTCACACGCTTACAAAATAAGTTTGATTTTAAAGTAACTTCATTAAAAAAAACTATTTAATTATTTATTAGGAGGACAAAAAGCCAGAAGAAGAAACACCTTCTTCCGCTACGGCAACTAGACGTCGCTCTGTTAAAGATAAAGATAAACCAGAGGTAGGAAATAAATACAATTGCAATAAAAACTATATAATCTTTTATAAAATTTAAAAGGTTAATATTATTAATCGGTTTACCATTTTTTCATAGCCAATGGAAGTTGACGAAAGTGTAAGTTTGTCCAAACCAAAGGCCCTGGGGAAAGAGCCTGAGGATGTTTCGCTAACACACAAAACACCTGCCGAATTTACACCAACGGTCAGTACATATTATGTTAGATAATATAAATATATATCTCATAAAACCTATTTAAGAAAAAATCTATCACAATGAATTATCAGATTAATCGATAAAAAATATATCCTATAGGAAGGTGAGGAAGAAGCGAAACTTAAAATTAAGAAACCTGAAATCGTTGAGGAAAAAACACTTAAGAGACCTACACCTAAAGACAAGGAAGAACCAAAGGTACAGGTATTTTTGACAAACATTCACTCAAATCAAATGTGTCACCTAAAGGTCACGTAATAATAATTTTAAATTAAATAAACGACATATTCACAGACAGCGTTAGCAAGAACTGATGCCGCAACTAGACGGAAATCATCAGCTCAAGTGTTGAATAGATTATCTGTCTTAGTTAAGGTAACCTGGAAAACCAGGTAGCTGTAACTATCCCAATATTGTACCAACCTATGCACCAATTTTCAGCACTATATTTTCAAATATCCACAAGTTGTACAAATAAATTTGGTAGTACCTTTACACGTCTATATATACACACTCTTTTTGTACAAACACGTATTTATACACTTTCTTCTCTAAGTATTCTCAATTTTAACAACAAACAAATCATTATGGAAATGTTCTTGATAATCACATGATACACTGTAAAAAGTATGATTGCAACACAACTCACATATGAAGTAGTCCACACTCACATTGTACTCTATTTCTATCTCTTGCTGTATATATAACATTTCTCTCTCCTTATGGGGTCAGGGAGAAGACACTGAAAAGTCGGTCAACCTCTCAAAGCCTCGTACAAAAACAAGCACAACAGCTCCTGAAGAGGCTTCACTTACGCAAAAGACTCCAACAAAGAAAAAGCCAACGGTACGGCATATTTCCATTTTAACTATCTCAGCTTAAAAAATACTACTTTATTTCCTTATATGCAAATTTTCAAAAAGCATCTAAATATAAAAAAGACAAATTTGTTTACTAGGAAGGACAGGAATCTGCTCAACTTAAGGTCAAAAAACCAGCTGTCGTCAAGAAAAAAGACAATGACGATGATGAGGTAGGCATGGAACTAATTACAGTTGCAATTTTCGGCATTTATTTTTATATACAAATAAATTAAAAGCTGAGATAGTTAGAAAAAAATCAACTAACATTGTCACGTAACGTAGAACTAGAAAGCATGGTCTTTCTGAGCACTTTTTGACGCACATTCACGCTAATTAAATACACCAGCACTCACAACGTAAGCTTTAGTAGAATTCCATGTTAAAGCTTTTATTGATTCCTTAGGAACCATTGACAGTACAAGGTGGAAAGTTCGAGATGCCACAACTCAAGAAAATTGTTAAGAAGCCCGCAGAAAAGCCTAAAACGGCTGTTACTAGTACAGAGGAAAATGACGACGGGGTAAACATCGTTTACACATTCGCTGAACAGTGTCGTCCCACTATTGCACACTTCCTTATCACAGATTTTTTGTACACACACACAAACCCTAATTTCACTATCTTCTTGACTCTATAATCTTATGACACATATACACAACACATATTTTTGCACACAGCTACACTTTCTTCTGCGCACTTGAGTTCTGGAAAATTATGTATCTTCGTCATATATGTGGTGGTCGAAAGTCGCATGTTGCTTGATTTGTGCTTTATGTGCAATTTTTTTCAGGGTATAATATTCATTACAAGCAGGCTGGAATCACTTGCTTCAATATTATGCTCAGAATTTACAGCAGTAACAGATCGACAAAGTGAAACCAACTGTTGACCATATAATACTATTTGTTTATAGATGAAGTTTACCACAGTACCGTTAAGCATATCATAATTATGCTAGTACTCTGCGTTTTCTGCAACAAAATAAACTATACAATGTTTATTTGTAATAGACTTCTTACAATCTTACTCATGCCGTTTTAGGTGTTTCTACATTCCTTTATACTATTTTATTGCAATACATGCACTTAAAACCATCCTTCTATACATGGTGTATTACTACATCACCAATGGATATAGGTATTGTAGTTTATTTTAATAATAAATGATAATAAGTGCAAAATCAATCACAAATCATGGTCTTTGAATGCTATTGTAAAAGACAGATACAATTTACGAATTGTCGTGTTGAAAAATGTCAACATTTGGTTTCTAAAAAGAATTGTGTGGCGTAGAAGTTAATACTGTTTTTAATATTTTCAGATGGAATTAGATTTCGTTGATGATTATGAGAGGCCAGTTCTTGAGAAATACGAAAAGATTACACCTACTCCTTTGGTTAAGGAGAAGAAACAAAAGGAGGAGGTTAAGGTAAGAAATCATTCATATTTTAATTTAATTCCTAATTAAGTGTAGGTAATAATGGCAAAATGCCAAATTTAAATCTAAAAACTTTGTAGAACAAAACCAAATTAAATAGTATAAGAAGAAATAAGTGGGTACATCGATAATTATGAATGCCATTATTATATGCGAAAAACTGATATGAATAAAATTATTAATGGCCAAATAAGCAATGAATGCAAAGACAATTGCAATTGTAGTAAAATTATTGAATTAAATACAATTAAATTATTTAAACAAACAGGTAGCAGCAATTGCTGTCGATAGAAGGGCGCAACATCTAGCAATAACGGTAAAATAATGAGGGTAACAAAGCATGAACCCTGTCAGTGAAAATACTACATTTTACATGACACATAAAGTCTACATATTTATTAAATTGTCAAAACTAACTAAGAGTAGAATAAATTTTACGTTTATCCAGTTTTTTTTCCCATTTCTTTGAATATCGTTTTGGGTGTCATATGTTTTACAATATTGGTAATACAAAAACTATTGTAAGATTTGAACTTAATTATAGTCCTGTATACACATTTCATAATAAGTGAATATCGGACTGTTATATCAAATTCAATTACTTTGTAGTGGCAAGTTACAGAAACATATGTATAATCGTGACAAATATCGTTTTTATGGTCCCGTAGTCAACAGGGAAATCTTATAATTTTGCCATGTCTGTCTGTCTGTCCGTCCGAGGCTTTGCTCAGACTCTTAGCACTGGAGAGGTTTAGGTTTACATATAATCTACTACGGTACCTTACACTGTGCGTGATCTGACACACACTTGACCAGTCTTTATGTTAATAGGCTTGCACTTGACCGTAAACTCACCTGACATATTTACTATGGTAACAATTTCCACAAAATTGTATACACGTATTGTAATTGTATACCTATACGTAATATAATGTTTTTTCGTGATTATTGGTTTTTCCCCGTATTCATTCCTTGCATTCCATATGTGTAAAATTTCCATCGTCATTTACCATGATTCCTTTATTGTATTATAACACCATATTATTATTGTTATGTGCTAATATATCCAATTGTATTATTTTCTCTAGACGGAGAGCCGCAGGACCTCAATTCAGAGTGAGGTTTGTATGCATTGTGTGTTTTCTCAACCGATTGCTTAATTTAAGTGTATTTAAATAATAGTTAAACGTAAAATTAAACAAAATAGGATAAAAGTATATCCCGTATCTTTGACATTTCATGAAAAAGTTAAATTTTATGAAATAGTCAATAAACAGTTGACTTTTTTATGAAATTCTTGACCAAATCAATGAACAAAAATAGAGTGTTTAATGTAATATATTTAGTTGTTTAGATTTTTTAGTTAGTCTTAATATTGTAATTTGTATATATACCATATAGTTATTATTTTTTTTAATAAAAGAGGTATTGTATTTGCAACAATAAATTAATAATGTTGTAATAGCTATATAATGACTATACTTAAATAGGCATTCTACATTATTAAATCTGATCAAAAGTCGTTAAAAATTTCATTAAAAGTTAAGCATTTAATATTTTGACTTGGCTATTTTATTAAATGGCCAATTCAATGATTTGGGCTCAACATATAGCTTCATTCGTTTCTGACATCTCAATCTGACATGTACAACATAATTATGACTAGATTTATTATTCTTTTATTATTTACCCAGGTAAAAGAAGAAGTCCAAACTCAGAGCAGAAAGAGCTCTATTATTGACAACAAAGGAGTAAAGGTAAACATCAGTTATAATTTTTGCCAGTATTATTTTGTCAATAACGTTGATATATTATATAATGTGCAAAAATTAAGAAACAAAAATACCCATTTAAAATATATCCGATACTCAAGAAGACATACTAATATAACGACAATTTGCGTTCGTCAAAATACGCACTAACTCACCAATATTAAAATATTCTCCTTTTTGGCATTAAGGCAAAAAATATAACCCAAAATTTTTTGCTAACTTTAGTTATCCCATAACGTATACGTTATTTTTTGTCACTTAGGCGTTACATTCGTTTAGAAAACTCAGAAACCCCCGACAAAAAAGGGCTGAACTAATTTTGTTAACACAGCTAATACTCTCGATGAAATGCTCTTTCGAACAAAAAAACTTGATCAAAATTGGTTTATCCGTTTAAGAGCTACGATGCCACAGACAGAATAAACACGCCAAACTTATAACATCCCTCTTTTTGGATCAGGGGTTAAAAACATGTTATTTATCTACCTTTTTGGATTGCGGTCATAGTGTAAAAACGATTATAATAAAAGCCCATATAAATAGTAGAATTAATAAATATATTCTATGATCTCCATCGATACCTCACGCACTTTAAAACGTTTGTATCAAGGCAAAAGCATACAATTTTTCTACTTTCTAATAATATCAAAATTTTGTTAATTAAATTTTTTTTAAAATACTTGACATACAGGTAGTTTTAAGGTTTCGGCATTTATGACAAAAGGAAGGACGAGGACGGAGCATGGTCCTATGAAAATTCCAAGTCGCCATCCTGGCAGCCTTGACACTTTTTTGATTTTATTATTTTTATATTTTTAATGAACGACATTTCCTAAAATTATAGTCCGGCCCCATGCCTTAAACATATGCTAAACTAAAAAAAGTGATTTTACCTGTAGAGTTAACTAAAAGAATAATCGTTTTTTTAATAGGTCACAAAAGAAACCGCTGAAAGTAGAAAATCTTCAGTGGCCTCTGTGGCCGAGACACAAGAAGTTAAAGCATTGAAAAAGACAGGTCTTAAGGTACGTAATAGATAATATAAGTCTAGTAAAGTTATTATCCCAAAGGGTTGTTAAGAGACAAATCCTACAACTCATAAATTTGACTAGTTGATAATTACATCAATACCTATAAGTAAATAATGTAAAACATCGTATTATATCTCTCATATATTATTTTAATTGTCTTTTAACATCTCTTAAAATACATAAATACAACACACTTCCCCAAGCCACATGCAAAGCAAATATGAATTATAGCAATTTAAGTGTTCCAGAGGTTGTCCCCGATGAGCTTTAGACAAAAGCAATAATACAAGGCTTTTAGAGTTTTTTTCCACATATTCCATATTGTATACAATGCATATTATAAACTACACGAGTCACACTGTAGTTCAATGTGTTTTTATTTTTATTTGTTTGATTTTTAGTGAAATGGTTTGAAATACAATTTTAAAAGAGCAAACGATATTGGAAATTAGAGAGATTAGAGATTGGAAGCTATTTATTGGAAATTGAAACTATATAATCTTTCAAAATTGTATTTCAATTTAATTGTACTGATAGAGTACTTGCAAGATTTACGCACCCAACACTTGACGCTTATTTTTATCCCTATTAACTTGATTTTAAGGGTACCATTGAAAAAGCAGAAGTTAAAGAAATGGACCAAGTTAAACTAAGGGTAAGTAATAAATCAATTACAAATGCATGTTCAATGTTTAAAATTATCTACATTTCAGTTTAAATGATAATTATTTCTTGTACCCACTTATGTAATTCTTTTGTAAATAATACTTTTCAAATTTTCAAACAACTGATACATGTTTGAAAAACGTGTGAAACAGTAAATAACTTTGTAATTAAAAAATCTTCTAGATATGTGTTATATATACAAGACTGATGAAAATATGAAATTAATCTATGGATATATTATTTTGTAAATAGGGTAGAGAGCCGGAAGATGAGGTAACGACAGAATCAGATAAGCCTTCAGATAAAACATTACCTTGGCGACCTACGAAAACTGACACACAGGTATATACACACACATCACATTCATACGCATACATTTCAAACACTTTACTATATTTCCCAATTTCACAAAATATAATTTTATATGACTTTGTTAGGAACCTACGCAAAAAGTTGAACCAAAACGCCGTGAGAGCCTTGACATTAAACCCAAAACAAAATCTGAACCAAAACGTCGTCAAAGCAATATTGAGGTATATAATTTTGTAGTATTTAGCTTATACATTTAAGACTTCTAAACTAGATCTATTTTATTATTTTGTGTTAATGATTATGTTATAATGCAGACTTCAGAACATACTGAAGAAACTGAAATTACTAAAAAAACTGAAACTAAGAGAAAAAAACCTATTGACAAACCAAAAGAACCGTTACAGCGAAGACCGAGCAAGGCCAATGAGGTATTTCTTGCCCTGACTGTACAATCATTTAATAATATAGTAGTACTTATTACTTACAATAAATCGTTCTGTTTAGGAAAATATTATGGAAACCGATACTACAGAAAAAACTGAAGTCAAAATGAAGGTTTCATTTGATAAAACAACTGAACCTACAATATCTAAGCGTAAGCCAAGCGCAGCTGATGAGGTAATTTTATTTAATGGATTGACTATCATACTAGGTCTTTTATAGTATTTTGTTTAAAATCATGATAAAAGTTTGTTTTTTTATTTTTAAAATCGTTTTATTAATTGCAATGTTAAATATTTTGAACAGGATAAAGAAAACATCATGGACGTTGATGATATTGATAAGTCTGAATTGATTGACCATCCACCAGAACCTTCTAAGCGCAAACCAGGCAAAATAGAAGAGGTATATTACTTACTTCATTATAGGACTACAAAAATACTTTTTATTGTACAATAACAAAAATGAAAATTCAAAATTCTCAAGATAAAATAAACTGGCTTTAAAACCTGTAAGTGCATGCAATAACTTTCCGTCATGTGGACGTAAAATTTAAAACAAATTTCAGGAATATAGTGACCTGGGTTGACCATACTCATATACTACAAGTACCACATTTTATCAAAAGTCAAGGACGAAATTAAAGATTATTGATCTTCGAATTATTTTGATAATCCGAATTATTTTAATCGTTCGGATGTTTTTGACTGACGCTACATTCCGTTGATACTTTATCAAAGGGTACATGTTAAACAGGAGCACAATTCTTTTCTGTATTGTAATTTCTATTAGTGAATTCTGTAAACAAAAAAAACAAAGTTATAAATAAAATAACGTAATTCAAAATTCAATAGGCGTAAATCAAGTAAATCTGATGAAGTACATGGAATATTTCAATCTTTGTCTTTCATACTTATTATACATAATTTTGTAAAAATTGTTTTCTAAACCAATTTAAAATTACAAACCTTTTTTGTGCTGGTATATTTATTACACACCAATAAAATCTATTTAATGGTTAATAATAATGTTCCAAAAAGTTTCAAAGTTGCAACAGTATTTCTTACATGGCTAAAGATTTGCTCAAAAAACAAGGAATAATTCCAGATTAAAAACCAGAAGAAATTAAATCCTCTACACGTAAATCTAGTATATCTTATGAGGTAGATAAAACAAACTATAACATATTCAATTACTACTCGTTTATTATTAGCTTTAATAACTATTTTTGAAACTATTGTCATCAAACAGGTTAAAAAAGATAAAAAGCCTGAAGTTAAGGAATCACCTAAAGAACAAGAAACAATTCCAGTTGAAAAGCCAGACGAGTCTAAATTCCCTTGGCGTAAATCTAGTAAACCTAACGAGATAGATAGAAGCAATTTTGCATACACAATAATATTTTTTATTCTTTAAATTCAAATCATTGTAACTAAATTTCACAAAACTTCCATTAACAGGTTAAAAAAGATAAAGAATCTGAGCTTACAAAATCACCTAAAGAGCAAGAAACAATTCCAATTGATAAGCCTGAAAATTCTAAATTCCCTTGGCGTAAATCCAGTAAAATTGATGAGATAGTAAGTTTTTAATACAATCTTTTAACTTTTTTGTTTTTTTATTATTATTGGCTAACATATTAAATTTCAAACAGGTAAAAAAAGACAAAGAGTCAGATGTTACGGAAGTTCATAAAGTTAATGATACTTTGCCTATAGAACGAGTAGATTCGAAGTACCCTTGGCGTCGTCCGAGTAAGACTGAGGTATATAAAAAAAAAACAAAAAAAAAATTATGAAATTAACTAACCAAAACATACTACTTCATGGTAACAATTGGCAATAATAATTGTAATTATCAATTTGTAGGAAACTACGGTAGCAAAGGTTGAAACTTTGAAACCTGAAATTATAGAACCAACAAAAGACGACAAGCCGAAGGTAGTTTCTTTACCTGGTTTATTTTATTTAAAATTGTATGTATTATTTTATCATTTTCACGTATATTTATATCTATTAAATTTCCTTAATATCTTTATTAGGATGAAGAAAAATCAGACACAGAAGACACGTTTAAACCACTAACTGTGCAATCTCCATTTTATTTGAGGCGAAAGTCTTACGAGGTAATCATTCTTGATTATTTTAGTAGTTAAAAATATAAGATAAATTAATAGGTAGGATAAATTATTCATTATGAACAACGTTTTCATAGGAACCCGAAGAAAGGGCTTGGCTGGAGGAGCTTGAAAGAGAGTTTGGACAAAAAGAGGTAGTTACAAATATCACAATATTAAAAAAAATATCAATAATAGAAAACAGCTATAACATAAATTTTAATTTTGTTAGGAGCCTGCTGATAAAACTAAGATACATGACACACCTACACAAGCTCAATACCCATGGAGAAAGCCACGCACAGAGGTACACAATACATATACACGTACTTATATTACATTTTTATACTCTTTTGTTTAAAAATCAATTCAATAGTAAAATAAAAGAAATGTGGACGGAAGTTATATAAATATTAAAATTAGCAGGTACCATCATTAAAAACACCAGAACCAGACACAAAACAAGCTGAATTGCCGTTCTCATGGCAAGCTATCCCTGAAATACCTCAGGTAGATAAATCAATTATACTTACAGTTATTTTCTTAATCGAGAAGAATAAAGAATAAAAATAATGTATAATGAAACAATTTTTCCATAAACTAGGCTGAACAGACACCAGAGTTAGAGGACAGGTTTAAACCAACCCTGCTTGAGGCACCTGACCCAGCACCTTGGAGAAGGGCACGGTCTCCGCAGGTATAAATAAGACGCAAAGTAACTCGCATAGCCAATTTAATTTAAAACGAATGATACCTTTTCTTTTCTCTACTTTGATGCAAAAATAAATACAATCAAATCTAACACAAGAAGGCACGAACTGCAAATCAGTTTCCTCTTAAAACAACTTTTGCTGAGATAAAACAACTTTTGACGGATTGTCGCGTATATTTTACATAATTTTATGACATGACGTTTCGAACACTTTGCAAAGTAAAGAGTTGTTTTATTTCCAATATATTATTATTTCTCAACTTATAAATACATTTAGCATATAAATATATCCTGTCACTGTCGATTAATGCTATTAATAATCATATTAAGTATCTGTAACTGTTAGCTTCTTCTTTGTTTTTTTAGTAAATTTGCATGCTGTGCTTCCTTGAAAGGTAACACATTTAGTTAATATTGAGAAGTGTTAATTATGGTGTTTATGTGATGTAGTTACCATTGTGAAGCCTTAATAAATAAATAAATAAAATAAATAAACATTTATTCGCACATTCTCAACTTTTCGCACACAAACAACAAGCAAAATATCATGAACAGCACGCATCAACACTGCGCAACACACTATGTTACAAGCTATGAATGTTGGCTTTGAAAGGCTTTCAATCATGAACGCACATATTCGTATGGTCGCCATTAAGTTTGAATTTGCTCTTTAGGCTGAATCGGCTGAAAGCAATAAACCTACTACGTTAGAAATACCACAGCCAGCTTATCTGAAGCTACAGGATGAGGTACACTGTACAATTTAGCACTGAATTTTAATTGCATTGTAGCACTGCACATTTTTTCAGGAGTTCTAGCACCAGCTATCACACATGCACAAAGCTATTACTCGTAGTTAAGCATTGTTAAATCGACTAAGTAATTTTAGTAGTTAGAAGTAAGTAGTTAGAAGCACTTGAAGATTTGTATTTATATATTTCAGGGCTATTGTTGTACAAATGTATAGTTTGTTGTATATTGCACTTTTTACTTGTAGCAATGTATGCCTAATGAATAATAAAAACGGCACTTTATCTGTTGTCTTTTTGGTGTTCTCAGTTTCTGGCTTATGCTTTTGCTTCAATAACTCCCTTCCTTTCCTCTCATATGAAATAGAATAATAATTTTAAACTGTTGATAATGTTGTATTCTAGCACCAGGTGAGTACTATGTTATTCATAACTTTTAAATTGTATTTCCTCTTCAGTTAAATATTTTTAGTGTCAGTAGAAACTCTATCACTAATATATTGAGTTAGACAAATTTATAAAATTTTAGTCATTTTTTAAGGGCCAACGATACGGATGCGGCGGGAAATTATAATTTAAAACAAGCTCGTACAATGTTTGCGACAATTTAAGATTATTCTTTATATTTTCACGTCAAATTAACTCTATCAATACAATAATTTATTTAAAATGGGTTATTAGGTTAATATATGTTACATTATGTATTATTGGTAAACATAATGTCATGATAATATATAGAATAACTTTAGATTGTCGCAAACATTATGATTAATTCCAAAAATTATCGGACTTAGCTACAAGGACGAAAAAGCTATTTGAAATTTGAATTTCCGCCGCACGCGTGACGCACCACCTTAAACAAAATGATTTTTTATATGTATTATCATTTAACAACAAACTTAATTTGAAAATTTGTTTTTTAACACTTCGAATTATTTGAATTTAAAAAATAATAAAATGTAGATAGCCAACATTTTTAAAACTAATATTTAAGTTTGAAAATGTTAAGAAATATAAAAATTATGTACCACTAATATCGCAACGACAATTCCAGAAAGTGGCAGTCAAAGAAGAAAAAGTCGAAGAAGAGGTCAAAAAAGCCAAAGTTAGCACAGTCAAGAAGAAGGCTGAAGATTTGCCTGAAATTCCAGACTATGAGAGACCTGAACTTGAAGTATACGAGCCTTCAGACTTTACACCTAGCACGAGAGATAAGCCTGAAAAGGTAAACCATAATACACAAAAAAAAAAACACAAAAAAAATAACTTAAAAAAACTTCCACTCTAACTTAAATAGAACAAAATATACGGCATTTTTTTTAATTCGTTCATTAATTTTAACATAACATTTGCGTAGGTTCAGCCGGCACCTAAGGTACCTGAAATTAATGCACCTGAAGAGAAGCCAGCAGCGCCTAAAATTGAAGTTAGCCGTGAGAAATCACCCAAACCTGAGTCGCCAATACCCAGGAAACCCTCGTTGGTTCCTGGAGCTCCAGCAAGACGTGGTTCCCTTATTCCTCCACCAGAGGAAATGGGAAGACGTCCTTCGCTAATTATCAGCGACGAGGTATGTATCTTTCAAATTACTAAACGTGCTATTATAAAATATTATATTTTATATTTGAAAGAATATTTTACGTCGATAACAAATTGTCGTCCATGTCGATGAAGGTACGAATGTTTTTAAATTGAATGTTCAGTTGTGCCGTCTACATGTAGAGTATAGACACATTATTTTATTTTCTATGAAACGTCAACATTTTGATATGAATACATTATGGCTTAGTTAATTTAAAAATTGTTAGCAATAACAATGCTGCTATAATACGAGAAGATGATGTGAATATGATAAATGTTGGCGTCGTATAAATTGTAATTTTGTACCTGTTACTGTAGTATACACCCCACTCTCTTAAGCCGAACCCATAACAGAGTATCCTAGATTATTTCCCATGCGGTAAATTACAATCGATCATCTACACAAAGATGACGATGATGCTTCACACATTCCGCCACTGAGTGCTTATTAGTGACAAATCAAGTTTGTTTACAATGGATTGAAGCTTGAACCCCTCAGATCCCTGCTTTTAGATTTAGAATCTAGCCACCACACTGCGGATACTGTAAATGTACAAACACCGTTTTAAGTTATGTAGCGTTATTAAGACCGTGCAAAACGTAATCCACAGGAGAATAGAAAACTAAGACCCGGTGAGGTGATCGAAGAGAAGAAGGTAAAAGCAAAAAATGCTAAGAATCTGAATGCTAAACGTTACGTTGCCGTGCTACAATTCTTAACTTTTATCAGTAAACGGAACTATTAATGCATTTACATTGGATGAGGTTTTAAATACTGCCGTATAATGTACTGGATAATCACATAATCTTCACATTTCATCGGAATATGTAATTATCCAGAATCTAAAAAACGTTTTGTCGTCGAAAGCACAAAGCTACATTGCACACACTTGTGAAGTAAATGCACACAGATAAACTGCACAGCTTGTAAGCACGTACGCACACAAAATAACGGTAACGAGGATTGTTCGTATCGAAAAAGGATTTGCAGGAATGGTGTGTCAGAGAAGGCTTGTACTACACACATCGTAAACCGGACACTAATGAGCTGATGCAAATAACTGCACACGTTTACAAACTTGCAGCTGCAGATTTGCGCAAGTGTACTTGTCAATCTAAATAAAGCAATTTTTGAAATTACTATATGATTAAGCAGACTTACGCAAATCTTCAACTAATGTAAGTTAGTGCAAGTATGCGGTTATATGTATGGCTGACATTAACATTAACACGAAGATGCGGCAGTAATGTAATAACTTTTGCACACGCCTGGTTAGGTCTGCACCAAAATAATGAGCACGAGTCAGGTTAGGGCACCGAGGTTCGGCAGCGGAGATGTAGGTAGGAAGTAAAGAATGAAACACGAAGGGGTTATTATCAATATTTTTTAACAACAGGTCACCAAATTACGTCCTGGAGAAGTTGTAGACGAGAAAAAGGTGAGATCGAATGGGTCTGGTCAGTTATAGGTGGAAGCTGCTCGCTTTTGCAAAGCATTTTGTCTTAGTTTTTATTATTTTCTTCTTTTACACACGACTACACGGACGACTATTGTTACGATTAGTCATAACTCTTAATGATATTTTATTTTATAACCTGATTTTATGTTTTGTCTCAATTATAAACACTATATACTGAATTACACTTCCCACAAGATATACTTTATGAGTATACACAACAGAATTCACATTTTTACATTATTGAGTTCAATTCTTATCTCTACTGTAATCATTTCAAAACATATCAGTAGAGATATCTATTCTAAAATACCTTTTCTTTTCTTTACCCATAGATTCTTTTTAGTCGCTGAAATATTATACATCCAATTACTGTCCACTTTAGACCTCTTAGATTACTTTAGATCCTTACTAAGGATTAGATTCTAGCTGCCGCTTAGCCGACCAGCGGTGAAAATTTGACAATATCGCTGGAGTTTTGATCTATTTTTTTGATAATAGAACCAATTATTTCAATATTATTTAATGTTATAGAAGGAATTTTAATACCTGTTATTATAATTGGTTCTCGTATCAAAAGTGCTTAGTAGTTGTCTATTAGAAAAGCTTATCCAACTTTCTATTTTCTAATAACATTCCAGAATTTTCGCTTTTTAAATCTTTAAATGGCATTTTTAGTTTATATTTTACTAAATTAGCAAATAAATACTATTGGTTCTATAACTTTAACGATAAACTATAATAAACTGGCTATTTATTTCAAATTAACTTCATAAAAATCACCAGCTACGATCATAAAATTACATACTTACCACACAGAAAACATACAAAATAAACACACATACGCACCACATAATCATAATACAGACCTCATATACATACACACAATGTACAGAATTGACTTCTAATTTATGCACACACATTAACAGAGAATGTTTTACTAAAACTTTTATTTTTTCCAAAAAAAGAAACGAGGTAGCAGGCCGGGTGAAGTCACAGAAGAGGTATATAAGATGTGTGAAAAATATATGTTTAGACAAGTATATGTTACATAGAGAAAATATGTTTTAGAAAAGTGGCTAACATAGAATTTTTCCAAGTGATTAATTCAAAAGTGAATAATTTTATTTCGAGAATAAAACATGGTGGGTGAAAGAACCAACCGCATAACTACTTGAAAATATTATTCGAGTGTGTTATGTGATTGAATTCAATGATTGGAGGGTCATTAGTAGAAAATGTAATTCGATGTCTCAAAATTTTCAATAGAATCTAATATTGATAACCCTAGTGCAACTAACCCCTTGTCATTTTAACATTTAACTAAATTATATACTATAAACAAAATGCTGCATGTCGCCAAACAATAAAATCGAAAATAAAGTACTAATATCTCCTCACATTATTCTGTAATAAATTTTACTACTATGTTCACTGATATTTGAAATTGAATGTTTAATAAACGAGGAATGAACATCATTAGTGAAGTTTATTTTTTATAAATATGTTCCAAAGCACTAATATCAACAGCTTCAGCACCAATTACTAATCTTTATGTTCATGTAGCATCTATGATAATAATTTGTTTCGTGGTCATAGATGTTACCTAAAAAGATGTCACAAAGCAAACTGATTTACAATACGAAATTGTAATTTTTTTATTTAAATCGCACTTTCATAATTCGCAGAACACTAATTAGCATTCATCGAATAGCATTGTACATAGTAACGGATGCTAAACAAAGATATATATAATAAGCATGCCATGAATTCAAGTACAGAGCCAAAATTTCGGTATCCATGACGCAAATAGCAAAAAATCTAAGAATAATTGTCTTAAGAAATGAATCATCAAAGAACTAAAAATACGCAAATCGTAAAATATGATATCCAGCACAAAAAATTGTTATTACATAACATGACACGCAGGAAACGCAGAAAGAAAATACGAAACACAAAAACAATAAAAAGTATATAAAACGGATATATAAAAGTAAAAAATAGACATAAGAAAGTTAGTACTATGTGGTTTTTAATAAATAAATTATACACCTGTCTTACTAAATGACTTTGTAACTGACGTTATTCGTTTTAATAATGTAAATGATCTAAAAACATGAGCCAGGAAAATATTTTCAATTAATGCATTGATGTGATTAATAAAGACTAAAGGCAAAAAGTAGGCCAAGAGCTTGATCCTGAAACGTTCTCACCCCTAAATGTGACGGCTGCCACGAACTACAATTAACACTGCTGATAAGATGATCAAGATGAGACGTAGCATCATATCTATCAAAGTATTCTGTGTGTTGTGAGTGTGTTTTGTCGGAACTATCAAACGAGTTCGAGTGCCAGTGATAACGCTCTTCGCAGTAAAAGACAAAGAAAGAGTGTAGACAGATATTTCTGCTCTTAATCGTATCATCCGCCCGCATTCTTTAGTTGCCTGTGATCATGGTGCATGTAACTGTGCCGAAATATCGGGAGCTTAAAATTAACGCGAACCACGGTAAATATCCCGTTAATAATAATAATGCTTTAATGAATGACCGTGGTAGTTTAAAAAGTGTTTTATTCTGTGTGTATTCGCATACACAAGCTCAATTCGCTTCTATAAAACAAAAACTATATTCCAATCAAATTGCTATGCATTTGCATGCTTGACACGAACGTGTAAGCATGAAGGAAAAGTTTTTTTAATGTTATTGATTTGTCACGAAGTCGTGAAAAATATAAAACTAATGACACTATTATAGAATAAAACGTCGATAAAAATAATGTAAGAGATTGTCCGTAAATAGAAATGAAATTCTAATTGATTGACTTTGTAAACGTGTATAGGAGGGGCAGAATACATTAGGTGCGCGTGGGCAGACGGCCGCTCTACTTGTGGGCTGGTTGATAGCATGCACACACGAAAAAATGTTGGCAAAGACACAGATGCCACTTTATTGACAGTAAATTTATCACAGTATAGACAGCTGCACACCTCATTTCACATCCGAAAGGTTGATATTGATTGAAAGATACATTTCAAGGGTTACAAAGTCCAAATCCAGGTCAGACTTTTTACGAGTAGACTAAATATTGAATAAAAATTTTCATCATCATCATCTCAGCCATAAGAAGACCACTGCTAAACATAGGCCACCCCTGTGGATTTCCAAAAAGATCGATCGGAAGCGACTTGTATTCAAAGTCAAAATAAAAAAAATATTTTTTTTCCGAATACTTCATTTCGTGGAATGCTAAATGATATCAGTCAGTCTATCTCTATTGACACAAATTATAACATTTTATAAAAAAAATAATTGACTAGTGAATTCATCGGAGTATTGAAAGACAACTATAACTTTAGTCGCAGATTCTCTTTGCTCGATTGATAAAAAAGCAAGATTCAACTGATGGCTAAGTCACAACTGTAAACCAATGCTTTAAAATGCTTTATAATTCCAAACTTTCACTCTGTCAACACAGCGGAGATACTATGAAGTTTATTGCTTCGCACACGCCGATTGACATTGCTTCCTGACAGAATTGTCAACACTTTAGGCACAAATTTTATCGACTCGTTAACAATGTAGGTAGTTATTTGCAGAGCAAAGTCTCTTGCCAACGATTAACTGAATGGTGAACATTAATAACTAGATGCCGATCAATCTTTCGATTACCTTGCTTGCACTCTCGGTATATTTTAATTTATGAATGCAAAACTGGCGTCACTGCTCTGTCTCTTGGGACACATAATCATTGAACACGACGTTTACATGATTGTTGTTAATGTCGATGACAATAAACATAGTTACGTACGCTGCAATTCACATTATCGTCAAGGCAAACTCTGTATATTAGGCGAAGAAAAAGCAAACACATCTAGCATTGTGTGTGTAAAATTTCCAGCGTGAGAAATGGCTAATATTGACGACTTATAAGAAAAGCTTCCTAGATTCGAAGCCAATAATATCGGCAATAATGCAGATAATTAGCGTCGGAACTCCATACGGATACGCAGAGACACATTCAAGAACGTGCTTCACGGATGGTTCACCTTAATCTGATAATAAATTGAATTTGTCTGCAGATTTGTGCTGTGCATAAATAGACGCCCGCGCCCCCCTCTCGTCACCCATCCTCTACGTAGAGGCGTCCATGCTCACGACCCCCTAGTTCAGTCTTTTGACATACGCGCCCATTTTTAGATGGAACGACACTACGAATTGCCCCTAATCGAAAATCCACAAATCGACACTACAAATAAAACAAAAAAACTTAACAACAGGTGTAACACTTAAATTTAGTATTAAAGCATTTACTTTTTAAGTTTTTACTGTAATTATGGTTGAGTTTGAAACCTGGTTGTATTTAACGAATTTAATTTTAAGATTTTATGATAGGAGTATGAAAACGAGTATTAGGATGTAGAATGTGGAGTGAATCTGTGACATTGTTTTAAATGTAATATAAACTTAATATTAGGTTATAACTTGAACAGTTTGTATTGTGACATCTTGGTGATTAAATATAATTAACTAAAATGGCAGCGGTGGCTAAAAAGCTGTCCATTCCCATGTTAGCGCCAGCAGAGGTAAGTACATACAGTTGTTTTTTTTTGTATTCTCTGTGACCTGCAGACGTTTTATCAATAGGCATTAAAATTTACTTTTCTAAATACATTTTTACTATACATCTGTGCTATACATGTGTAGAAGTATTCATAATTAATTTAATATCAAAATATGCGACAGATGTTTACTTTTCATATATGTTCATAAATGCTTCTTACATATCTTTCAATAAAAGTAATTTGTGTCAGGGCTTAAACTATCATCAACTAAGTCCTATACAGACACCGACCTCAAAAATAGTTGGTTTACGTACCTACTTAGGTAGACACCCAATTTTGAATTTTTTAGTGTTATTTCTCACTTTCCAGTCAATTAAATTGTTTTGAAGTTGGTTTAATTGTTTAAATTACTTTTATTTATTCATTTTTAATAGTATTTACTCGTTTTGTTTGAAACTAAAAATTGTATTCACAAAACATCACTGGGTAAGTTCGTTTAATATTCAAACCCACTTCACTATTATATAACGCCTAATTTTTGCGTCATAAAGTATGCCAGATCCTTTCACATAGTATGAGTGATAAACCTACCGAATTTCGTTCAAATCCGCCCAGTCGTCTGTGTAGCGTCGTTGAAACGCTCATATTTAAGAATAAAATATTTCCATATCTTGAAAACTACAGAACCGATTTTGATAAAACTTACGGTGACTCATAGGTTAAGAGATACTTTATTAAATATAGAAATATTTTTTTGCAATACGATTTCTAGTTTCTGCGTAATACGTGGACAAACATACAAATATCAATTATACATACACTTATGAAATTTGGCACACATGTTTAGAAGCTGGTATAGACTAACATAATATACAAAAACTGTGCAATTCTGACAATATTATAAACATACAGGTCGAATTGATAACCTCCTTTTTTTGAACTCGGTAAAAAAATATAATACTTGGTTATCGAAAGGGAAATTTATCTGGGTTTTATAGAGTTTATCATGAAACGTTCATTAAATTAAATTTATTACCTATTGAACGCCTGCAGATTTCATCAGATAACCACCAAATGGGTATTATAATTTATTATTATGATAGTCAACACTCGCGTAGCATTCATCAGGAAAATCGTATTCATAGTCAGCCATTTGGCTAGTCTTATTCTTATCAGATCACTTTACATTTGTCATAACCATTTCTGATGTTATCTGTTACATTTCAAGTCTATAAATATTTTACGGGTGTCTGGCGCTTTAGCAAATTTTAATGTTACATATCTCAAGAATAAATTTAGATACATCAAATTATCCAGGTATATTACTGTCTCTTTTATTAGTTTCTTTGAGTTTGTACTTTGATCTATTTCTCACCTGGATACGAAAAAAGTCTTTATGGCCTTTGACAAAACGTCTCCAACCGCTATTTTTATTTTTTAGATGTGCAAGTTACATTCCTTTATTTTCCTACATAATTATTATTGAATAAATGCTCCCATATTTTTAAAGTCTTGTCAATAATCATGTTACAATAATGTTTTTTTTTTTTCAAATATATTTATTGTTATTGTGATTAACCCATCTGTGTTCTGAATCTAAGTAAGTGAAAAATATATACTCACATCCACTGTATTGATAATATAGCGGCGAAAATCTGGAGATGCCAGGAGGCCTTCTATTCAAGACTTGGAAGATCTCATTAACAAGCCTTCAATACCTCTCAAACCAACCGGAAATGAAGGACCTCCAGTCATCGTTGACGTGCAAGAGAACTATACTGCTGTTGAAGGTAACTAATTTGCGAATAAAAACATATCTATAATAATACCTTCACGTTCAATACTAACATTTTCAATTCTTCTCTAGATCAAACCGGATACCTCACTGTACAAGTGGAAGGTAATCCAGCACCCACTTTCAAGTTCTACAAGGGTGTTGGTGAAATCATTGAAGGTGGACGCTTCAAGTTTATCACCGATGGTGAAACTGGACTTATTACTCTATGTATGAGAAAAGTAAAGCCCCTCGACGAAGGAAAATATAAGATTGTTGTCAGCAATATTCATGGCGAAGACTCAGCTGAGATGCAACTATATGTGTCTGGTAAGTTTCTACACGTTTCAGGGACAGTAAAAATAGTTTTAATTCTATGAATATCCTGAACTCTATAGCACTAAAATATGTCAATATATACAGACGCGAGCGGTATGGACTTCCGTGCTATGCTTAAAAGAAGGAAGTACGCAAAATGGGCTGAAAAGAAAGAAGACCCCGAATACAATCTCAAAGAAACTGAAAAACCTATTCCACCTCTCAAGAAAGTCGAAAAGGTAAGGTTTTTGATCTCTATGATCTAAGATGATTCGGTCTATAAAATATTTTAATGAAAAGAAGATGGTGATATAAATTCTGATCTAAAGATAAAATCTAAAATTAATGACGCAAGACAATGTAGACGTTACATATTTTATAATGCATAGCATTATCTATTGCATCTACATATAGACTGAAAGATATAGTTGGCATTGAAATACGAAATAGACAAAGTAACTTCTACATTGTTGAACAGTCTATTAAAAGAAATAATTAAAGCTACATATAATTATACGGACAGCTCCATCGGGCAAATGTGAAGACGAGTATAGCTACAGTACTTTTCACTTAGCTTACGTTTTTAAAATGATAAATGAAATTTAAAATGAGTTTTAAATGTTAATTATAAAAATGCTGTCATTTAGCTAAAGCTTTATGCAGGTGCGATATTATAAGCTTAATTTAGCATGTACCATAATGCTTTACAGCATTTAAAGTACTCCTATATAATACTTTTCTAATAATCTCTGTAAGTGGAAGCACGCTGTTATACAGCACCTAATTAAATATTTATGTTTTAATTTAAATGTAACCGAAAAAGGTTTGTATACTGAAGATATTTGCCCTAATACTTCTTAAATATACTACAATTTTCGGCACTATAATAATTCCTAGTTTCAACTAGTTCCTTCAGTAAGATTTCGTATGCATCATGTCATTTGGTTCTTAGGGCTTAGAGACTGGATATTACGAGGAAGACGGCTTCATAGTGGTCGTCTCTGAGGGTGTCGAGATGGGTAGATTCCCAGCTGACAGGCGCAGGAACTCTTCAAACTGGGACTGGATTAAGGTCATCGTTATTTCAACCAGTATCATCGTTCATTCCATCTTACACGTCCACTCTATCTTCTCTCTAAATCTGTGATCGTAGTTTGTTATTCTTAAAACTTGGAATATGCCAAGGACAAGCATAGTAAAAACTTTTTGATTGGTATGGATTAAAAATATGCTCTGTCAAACAATGACATTATTTATATTCTCAATTTGTAAAAAATTGTTGGCAAGCTATCTATATATTTGGATTAATAAATATTTACGAGCATGGCTGAATCGTTGTCAAAACGAATCTATAATTGGTTTCTTGTTAGTAAAATTATTATTAATCATTCATTATCACCATTGATATTCATTTCAATACTGAACTTACCGGTATGCATTTAGTCATACATTCGGCTTTTCTTTTACATTGCTTCTCACGCTGCTTGTAAAGTAGTTACTTTGCGAGTAACGAAAGTATTATGAAATTCTAGGGCATTTACGAAATAAGGAGACGTATGTCTCTCCCTGAAATAGTACCCGATTGGCCCACATTGATGGAGACTGTCAAAATAAAGGTTCGATAAAAAGGAGGCACTAAAAGTAAAACATAAATAAAAGAATTTTGTTCTTTTAAAATAGTTATTCCATATTTACAGCATTTACAAAAATGCGATATAAAGGTTTTTGACACTGGAATGTTTTGAAAGGACAGAAATTATCTTCTAAATAATGACTGAGTTAAAATCACGAATGATAAACTAAAACTAAAATATGCCTCTGAAAATACTGTCGTCACCCACACACAAATTAAGACACTTTTATTGAATCTAAAATAATAACACGTTACACGTTTTACGAAAATGCCTAGACATTACACATAGAAATAATTTGATAAGATTTAAATGTTATGTGACGACGCTATTTTCAGTGTGTTCTAAATAAATAATGCATTAAACTTGATTTTTAAAATAACTCACAGAGGTTTTTGTATCACCACTTCACGTTTCTTTAACTAGAACATGATTTTCAGGGAATGTAAGTGGAATGAATTTGATGACTAAGTTACTTTTTCCTTGGATTTGTCAGTATTATCAATTACAGGTGTATCTTTGACGACAGGTTGAAGAGCTTCGGTCACGTCATTATTATTAAAATTATGGTTTTTATTCTCATACAACTCATTAATTTCAGCTGATGCATCCGATGTTTTGCAGATGTTGGAATTTTTGTCAAATACAATGCTAGTCCCCTTTTCCTATTGTATTTCACTGAGAACTGATCAGTATGAAACTTAATGTAGTTCAAAGCTCTTGTATATTGGATAGCATAATATATTTGGATCTTAACGATCCAAGCGAAGAGTACCTACTAAGAATAAACGGATATTTTGTAGAGAAACCAAATTAGAAGACCGTCACTAGCGGAACTGATCCCAGATTGGCCGGTCCTTCACTCGTTCAAAAGAGACGAGGTTTGACAATAAAGACAATGTCAATAGACGGCACAGTGCATCTTGCAAGTGTATCACCAAAAGCAAATCTCGCACAAAATGTTTCACGTATGCTGGATATTTCAAACGGTTCAATTAATATGGAAGCTCTTGCACTGGTGTCTCTTTTGATTTCTTTTTTGGCATCCGTAGCTTCTATCTTAATAGTAAACAGTTTTGTAGATATATAGTTATTTTATTTTTAACAAAATATGAAACAGTTGTAAATATGAGGGAAGTATTATGATTTTCAAAATCTTTCAGATTTTCTTCAACTTCAATTTATACGTATACTTGTAATATGTAAATTAAGTACTACTTAGCCATCTTTTACTTTCCACTTTCTTGTAGTTCAAGCCTTGTCGACAGGCATTAGAGCAATAGCATTTCAATGAATTGAACTTTTTGAATTTCAGCATTGAGGACACCCACTGGAAAATATATAGTTAGCACAACTTTAGTTCTGTTTATTCTTCTGTTCTCTTCTTCTGCAATATTTCTGTGCACTTCTTCGTCGGTATTAGCAGCACAAAGCACAGGCACAAATCGATGTTTAGGATGTAATTAGTTTTAAACTCCATCAAAAATGATGAATGTTTTCTTAATCTGATCGAATTCGTGTATAATCTGTAAAACCAAATTGATTCATCATTTTTGTACGAGATATTGTAAATTATTGATTTGTTTTATCTTCTTTATTACTCGTTACTGTCGCACATTCTGTTCTTCAAAATTTATAGAAATTCCAATTTCTGTACAATAAGCATGGATTTTCCTTGACGATGATAAAATGGCTGATGACCCTAACGCCTCGGATCATATCATAAATTTTGATCGTGTTGATTTGCACTTCGCGACCGTTGAATTCAAGTAGATAAGAGGGGGAGTCCTTTACGGTCAGCACTTTCAGCTTTTTGTATGAAGAGCACTTGTTTTGTATGCACCCGATCGTTATTTCAATGAGCAGGTAGATTAATTGTCACTGGCCAACGCTTTCAGAAACAAGAGTCGTTCTTGAAGCCTCTAGTAGATCAATACGCGAAGGAAGGCAAGGATAAGAAGGTCACGTTCGAAGCCTGCTTCACCAAGCCCAATGCTAAGCCGAAATGGTTCTTCCGTAAAGATGTAAGTAACACTATAGATAAAAAAGTTTAGATCAAACAATGTTGTCTGCTGACTCGACTACAACTTATTATCAATACTTTCAGGAACTATTCCCAGGAAGCAAATATAAGATGACCAATGAGCAAGATTCATATAAGTTGATTATATTCAATCCTAAAGTAGAAGATACCGGCAAGATTACAATCGAAATCGGTGGCATCACTTGCACCGCTTTCTTGCAAGTCGATGAGCCTGACCCGACATACACCTTCACCAAGCCATTGAAGAAGAACACCAGTGGTTATACTAAGCACGAGGTTGTTCTAGAATGTGTTGTATCGAACAGTCTCGCTATTGTTTCGTGGTGGAAGGGAGATACAAAATTGGAAGATGGTGATGTAGTATCCATCTCCAAAGACTTGTCCGGCGTTTGCAGACTGGTCATCAAGAGCGCCACTTTTGACGATGCTGGCAACTATGCTTGTAAAATTGAGAAACAGCCTGACAAGACTGAGACTGTCGTTAAGATTATCGGTAAGTTAATAAAAAAGGAGCGTTTTAATCTGACTCTATATTGTCTCATTCCGATGTTTATTTTTATTACAAAACAAACGCCTCATGAATGTTTTTTTTTATAGAATTACCATACAAACTTCAACTTAGGTTAAGTAGCTTTTTTTGCTCGATTACCTTCTAATTGAAGTGAATTAATTTTCAAGATCAATAAGCACTCATTTTCGTAATATTGTATTATTTAAAACGCGCAATTCTTAATTTCTTATTCTTGTTTCTAGAATACCCCTACAAGTTCACAAAGGTGCTGAAATCGCAGCAGGCTATTGAGAAAGATACGATCGTGTTACTTTGTGAGCTTGATGATGCTGCTGGTGATGTGAAATGGTAAGTTTTGCAATCCATTTTTCTTTTTCACATTCTACAGATTTTATTTGCTAGCGGAATAAAACTCATTTGATTTCTCTGTCTCCTTCTCTCTTTCTGTACTTTTCTACCACTTTTACCTTCAAAATTAACTTTATAATTTCATTCTTTATTGCCGCACTAATTAGATATCGAGCCACATACTATATAGCTTAAAACAAACAACATGAATGCTCTGTAGGTACTGTGTAAATAACGAGTTGTTCACTACTATTTCGCCAGCAAATGGATGTAAACTAGCGATAGTCAAATATAGTCTATATTATTTTCCGCTAGGTAGATATGTCGGTAGATATGGAACTGTTCAGCTTTGATAAGTAACAAACATGCAAAATGACAATTCCGACACTTTCTCTGGATTGATAAATTAGCTGTATGCATTTTTAGATAACCTAATATTACATTATTTTTTTCAGGTTTAAGAACGATCAGCCATTGAAGACTGACAAGCGCGTCGTAATATCGAAGGAAGGTCGCAAGCGCAAGGTCACTATCAAGGACGCTAAAGTCACTGACGCTGGCATGTTCAAATGTGTTAGTAATGCTGATGAGACTGCCTGCGAACTGATTGTCAATTGTAAGTATGGTCACAGGAGACATTAATAGTATTACATACAAAATAGACATTCTCCGTCTCCCGCCCGTCTCGGGTTTCTCGCTTTCAGTCAAACTATACATACAATACAAACATACATATAAAATTGATAAATTTGAAATGTGTTAAATACGATTATAATAATAACATTTTATAACTCTTTATTTATTTAATTTTTTAGGCCTTTCTTAGGTTTTTTACAATAAAAATATACATATTATAAAAAAAACACTTAAAACTAGGGTACTGCCGGCAGCCTACCCACCGCCAGCAGTTTGAGCCCTGCTTAAACTGCTGGCGGCGGGGACTACAGGCTGAGGAATCTTCTAAAAATGTGCTTATTGTATTTATCATTATAAAATATAATTCTTATAAATTTTAATTGTAAATTTTAATTTATCATTATAAATTGTATTCGTATTATTACTAAAATATCAATTAACTATGAATTTAGCAACTGATTCTTTTGTCATCTAATTCCAATTTATTGATTAGTCCAATAGTATAAAATTAAGTTCATTGTTACACCCCAACAATCTGCACGTAAAAAATCATTTGAAGATAGGTATTGCGATTAAAAAAATTATTTCTATTATTACATCAATGTCATAGATGTAAATTATAACAGGATAGGCATAATAACATCCATTGTTTGAGCTCATTAGACCTAGACAAGATTTGCATTGTTGCATTTACTTTTTATCCCGGTATATTTTGGCATTGTACAGTCTACTATAAGTAGCTGAGCGTCGTTTTTAATTTTTAATACCATTTGCTTAAAAAAAAAGCAATTTTACAAAAGTAACGAATGTTCACACCCATAACCTAAGTTTTGGGGAGAGTTGTGATCCAAATTGTTTAAGTTAAATTTTCTGCCTTCCGGGACATATCTTCAGAGATGCTTCTATTGTTACAGACTGTAATCGCTTCAACAAGAAGTTGAAGGATACTGAAGCAATTGAGAGAGACAAGGTGGTTTTGGAGGTGGAATTGCAAGACCAGACCGCTGAAGCAGTATGGTCGTTCAACGGACAGCCTATTGTGCCCAATGAAAGGTAACATTTAGCATCATCTATAATAAAAGTATTGATGTATGTAATAATTTTAGAGTATATTTTAAAAAGTGTAACTAGGGTAACAAGTTATGTAGTAAGTATCTTTGAAAACATGATAAATAAAATGTACTTCCACTAGGATTGAAATTAAGAATCTGGGTGGCGGCAAGCACCAGCTGATCTTCAACAAACTAGAAATGGAAGACGATGGTGAGATTCTCTGCGAGAGTGGAAAGCTCAGCTCATCCTGTAAACTCACAGTCAAGAAGGGAGAGTCGAAGCCTACCATCGACTGTCCTGATGAGTTCAACGGCCCTGCTGACAGACCCTTCGTTATTGAGGTGCCTTACAAAAGTAAGTAACTTGTGTTAACACCACAAAACTTCTTAGTGCTTTTTAATAAAATATATTTTAATACAGTTGAAGCCAACTAAGTTGGAAAAGACTTGATGATTAACCTATCTTTTTTCTTTTACAGTTTCCGGCACCCGACAGACGCCGATAGAGGCAAAGTTATGGAAAGATGGAAAAGCTCTACCCGCTAAAGAAGTCGAGGTGATCGTTGAACAAGAAAAGGTTCTCTTCAAGATGAAGAAACCTTGCCGAGAAGGATCAGGCAAATACCAAATTAAGATGTCTAACGCTCAGGGTGAAGACAGCAAGGATGTCAACATCATCATGCAGAGTGTGCCTTCAGCTCCTCAAAATGTTGAGGTATCTGAAGTATTCCAGACGTCGTGTGTTGTCTCATGGAAGGAGCCACAGGACGAAGGTGGTTCGCCGCTCATTAAATATGTCATTGAAAGACAGGTTAGTCATTTAACCAAAGCCTATTTTAGTTAATGACATTGCTGAAACTTTTTATAATTTTATAGTATCCTTATATTAATGGAATCCCATTTTCCAGGACTTATCTCTCAAGGCTGGCTGGGACAACGTGGCTGAAGTACCGCAAGGTCAGCCGCTTAAATTTAAGGTTGAAGACCTTGTTCCTAAAAAGACTTACAAGTTCAGGATACGGGCTGTGAACAAGATTGGCTCCAGTGAGCCAGGACTCTTCGCCAAGCCTGTACTGGCTAAGGATCCTTGGGGTAAGTAATATGTAATTACCTCGTTGAATTCTGAAGAGTTTAAGTTCAAGTAATCTCAACTGGTATAAAATAAACTAGTGAAAGCTTCTAAATATTTAACTTTATTCCTCTAGATGAACCATCAAAGCCCAAGAAATTGGAGCTTGTCGATTGGGACAAGGATCATGCAGATCTCAAATGGGAGAAGCCAGACAGTGATGGTGGTGCAGAGATTACTGGCTACGTCATTGAATACAAAGAGAAGTTTGGTAAGGACTGGGTTACCGGCAAACAAGTTCCTGGAGACTGCTTGAAAGCTACTCAGGATGGCTTGAAGGAAGGAGGCACTTATGAGTTCAGGGTGCGAGCTATTAACAAGGCGGGACCTGGTGAACCTAGTGACACCACTAAGCCTATTGTGGCTAAGTGCAGATTTGGTAAGAACATTACTATACTTAGTTGATTTTGAAATTTGTCCTTATTCCGATGAACGATGAATTTTGATTATACATTTTTGTTTTTCAGTCAAGCCATTCATCATTGGTGAAGGTCTCCAGAACATGATAATCAAGAAGGGACAGGTCATCACCTTCGACATCAAATACGGAGGTGAACCCGAACCGGAAGTAAAATGGATGCATGGAGAGGAGGTAAGCTATTGCATAATCATCTTATTTTTTAAATGTTTTTTTTACAGATCTATTAAAAATGAAGGTCCATTTATTCACGCTTCGTTAAATGGAACTGTTGAAGGTAAACATTCATGACACGACACATGACATGTTTATTTTCCAAAAACACGAATGATGTTCAAGCACACGAATGTAACAGCAAAAAAAAATTTTGCAAGAAAAGTGAACCTTTGATGACCTCGGCTTTTTTTATCTTTCGGAAATTTTGGGATCTTAATACATTGGCATATAAAACAATCGTTCATCGTACTTTAATTTACATCAAGATTAATGTTTATAACCAAATTTTTATTTTTTTCCAAAAAAGAAACGTGGAAAGGCGTATACGGAGAAGGTCAGACAGTTGAAACTAGATGTTGTCTCACACTTTATGTTCTAAAACATTTAATTTGTTACTATACATTCTTCAATATTCTGCATTCACAACAATGTGCTAACAAAAATTTACACTATACAAATTTCTCACATATTTTTCAAATTGAATCATTATAATATATTTTTGCGTGCATTTCAAAAAACATTTCCGAAATTTTTCATTCGCTTTTACTCTAGTATTTTTTTACAATGGTTCACTTTGAAAATAATGTATTAGAAGAAATTTTTCGCTTTGGACGCGACCAAAAAGTTCCAAAAACTGAAAACGTGATCTATTAAAAGAGTTCAATGCACAGTTTTAATCACAAAATTGCTCATTGGATGAGTTCAGGTTCACAGTTTTCACGCTTTAAATGTTCTAACCACCAAAAATAATTCTTTTAGTTAAACAATTGGCGTAATTTACAAGAAATTAATCAAGGTTTAAAATTAAATCCTAATACATACTTCAATGCCTCTACACTTTCTTTGTGCATGTAGAGATATCGAAGTTCACATTAGCAGAATCTGTTCATGTTTTCTTCTGTCTTGATTATTTTCTCTACTATATTGACTCAACAATATACTTCACTCTTTTCTACTGTAGCGGAATGTCACGGAATTCATTAGGTGCACTCTACCACATTTAGAAATGTAGAGATAAGATGCACCGTCTAGCTACATTTAGAATCTCTACTTATGGAATAAATCTTCATTGTGATAACACAGGCAGAATGACTGTACCTACGTCAAAAACTGCCGATTACATAGCATTCTAACACTCAATGCAAAGCTTGAATTTGGAGTTGTGTCTGCATATACATTTTTGACGATCATCAAGATTTCTTGGATCTATTTGGTCCAATTTATGAATAAATAATAATTTACTCATTGTGGTACATGTGCTTAGCCGGAATCTACGTAAATTAGCCTGGTCTGGCTGGTCTGGTTTTTAGTTTTCACATTGACAGTGTTATTATAATAAAATTACATATTCTAACTCTTCCTTTAAAATAAAATTGCTGTATCAAAATCCGCATATAAAATGTCTTTAATGAACAGCATGGGCAGCCGATTTAGATGGAAGACGCTACAGACCATATTTTTTTTAATTAACCTGTACTGTCCAACTGCTGGGCAAAGGTTCAATCCTTCCTAAAGAAAAATTAAGAAAAACAGACCATAATATAAACAAAAATTTTGATGACCCTCAAAGAAGCAGACACGACTCCCATTGCTACCTTCTCACACTATCCTAACCCTACAGGAGATCAAGGACGATGGTGACCGCATCACCATTGACAAATACGAGCGCAACACTGTCCTGACAGTGAGGAAGACCACCAGGCCCGACAGTGGAAAGTACAAGCTGGTGCTGACCAACTCGTCTGGTACATGCGAGAGTATTGCTGATGTTGTTGTACTCGGTAAGTTTACTGGCATTTTTTAAGTGAAAACTATTTAGGTGCGCTGAGAACTTTCATTTTGTGGGTTATCAGGTGATATTAATGATACCAGCTATGTAACGCTTATTCGGGACTCAACAGTCAATAACAATCTAATATAATTTTCCAGACAAGCCGAACAGGCCCAACGGTCCCATCGAAGTGGTGGACATCCGCGCTGAGAAGGCGACCGTCAAATGGCAGAAGCCTGACGACTGGAAAGGATCTGACATCACCGGATACACTCTCGAAAAGATGGACATGGTGAGTGAGAAAGACGAGGTGTCTCTTTCTAGGTTTTTCTCCCGCTTCAAATAGAATCTCAAAAAATCCATTTTACATTTTAACAGTTAATTTATTCGCGTCTATAAATTAACTGTGAGTTTGATAGCTGAGTTATGTGTACTCCTCGTAGTCTAATAGATCCAACGAATTCAAAAGGCAGACGACTCCAAAGACGCATCTTTTTTGTTATTCGAAAATAGGCTTACGCTTATCAGCTAACTCGCCTCAACATGTTAAGCGACCGTTGCGGTTTACGATGGAGCGCACTTGCCTAGAAGGAACCTATTCACTGATTTATAGACATCCAGATTATTAAATCTTGGATGATGGTAAGGTAGGTAATTTTTAATGGCACTTAAAGGTTTATTCCAGCGGTTACTTAAACATACGAGTACTATCTTTGAACACACTGTCCACCTAATATAATATAATAATATTTATTTTGTGTTGTATGTTTTTTGTCACAATAAATTTCTGTCTATGTCTATGTCTAATATTGAATAAGCTGTGGATAGAGTAATGTATATAGCCTGACAACAATTACGAAAATTAACCTTGTAATCATTATTTGTAATCGTTTCCAGGACACAGGCAACTGGGTACCATGCGGTGAAACCGGCCCTGAACCCACAGAGTTCACGGTCAAGGGCTTGACCCCCAACCACAAGTACAAGTTCAGAGTGCGCGCAGTCAACAAGGAGGGCGAGTCTGAGCCACTCGAGACAGATGGCTTCATCGTCGCTAAAAACCCCTACGGTGAGTGAAGAGTCTATAGCTTCGACCATCGTTCGTCTCACTCACGCAAACCAACATTTTTGAAGAAATTACTGAATTACTAAAACTTATTAAAAAAATCTTCCCATTGATCCAAAAACCTACACTAGAAAATAAGATCACAAGTTTTCTACATGACAATCTGCCTTGCCAACCGAAGCAATGCTTAACATATTTTGACAACTTTTGGCTGACACGTAATGACACTTGTGGAAAGAAGACAGAGAACATAAGACGTTGGTTAGAGTTAAGTAAAGTTTTTCGGTAAGGCCTTTTATGACAATGCGGACGACGCCGATTCAAGACGGAATTCCTGTGTTAGCACTCGAGACGAATTAATTTATGTGCGCCGTGGATGAAACTGAACGTGAAATATTGGAACTTGTCAAAATTTTGAATGGGAATTTTCCGATCTTCAATTATTTTTTCTCAGAAAATGCAATCTCTTGCGGTACAAGAGACACGCGATCGAACGACCGAAGAGTGTCGGTTATCTTACTCGTCTCGGTCTCCTCCCGCGTGCTCTCATTTATCTTGTGTTTCGCATTGTTATTGTGTTCGTATCCCGACGCGGGCTAAGTACGCCCGCCTCACTCGCCCTCCCGCGCTCTCGTGTGTGTGCGTGGTGACGTATGTCGCCACAGGTATTTGTATTCAGCAGCCCCCGTATTCTGAACCCATTCGGTTTCGGAATCGATTCGATTTGTATATCTCCGTCTCTGTCATTTCTATAGCTATAGAAATGACAGAGACGGAGCGAATACTTTACACGAAGCTTCCTTAGAATAAGATCTTTCCATGAAAAACAAATATGAAGTTTCAATTCCATTGGTCCTAATTATAGTCTCACCAATTATTCGAACACCTGCCCGTTCGAATAATCATTCATATTCGGCCTTGGCCGAATATGGCCTTTCTGCCCGTTGGGCGAATGCTAGATCCTCTTTGGGGCGAATTAAAAAAAAATGGACAACAGACATTGACAGACAACAGCTTGAAATAAAGCGGTAAAACGTGTGATTTTACGTTGTCGGCAAAACTCCATAGAAGCTTCTAGTAAAGTCGCCACCACTTTACTGAGTTAGGACTCGACTTTGAAAATGACTGTATACGTGACTAAGATTGTGACTAGAACATTTACAACTTGTTTTATTCAAGAAACTTGAAAAAATATCAATTCTTGGCACTGGCAAATGCTTTAATGCGGGTCCGATATAAAAAAGAAGAAGAACAGCTGATGTTTATTTTTGTTTTTATGCCGGCCGGCGCAAATCTGTGGCGCAAATTAAACAAACTTTTAACCAAATACAAACTGAAAACAAAATGATTTCTGTATGCAGACCCACCAAAGGCGCCAAGCAAGCCTGTAATCATAGACTACGACAACTTATCTGCCACACTGCAATGGGAGCCCCCGTCAGACAACGGCGGTAGGCCCGTACTCGGCTATGTTATCGAAATGAAAGACAAATTCGCACCTGACTGGATCGAGGTAAGGAATAAAAAAATATATCTAAATATACTTAGAATAACCAACGCACTAAATTCTACTTCTTTTCTTCTTCGACAATTCATAATACAAACCATAAGAAAGAAACATGTTAAGATCTTAACAAAAAAGACTCCATACATTTCGTAGGGCTTTGGTCATGAGGATGGTGGGAGAAACTTACTGATCCTCAAAAAAACCCCTCTGATGTTAAAACTGTCAGTCTGAGGTCAAAACCTATCTACTATTTGTGTAACTTATAAATTCTATAATTGTAGCTCACAGAATAATGACACATATAATGAGTCTTATTCACAGTGAATTCCCACATGATTGTATTTACAGTATCCACAGTTGGTTTACATCCTGTCCCCTAGTCATAACATGATAAAGTTAGATAGTAGACCATAGATCCTGTGACAAATAAATAGCTCTCTGTGTATAAAGCTATTGGAGATATTCATGCAGTGGAATGTAAGAAGGCAACTAATTTTACCATGTAAATTCTCTGTGTCACCAAAGAGATTCGAAAATTAACTTACTCATTCTAGGTCTGTCTTTATTATTCATGACACTAATTAAAACCAGAATGTTAGATATGTACCTTCATTCGACCTACAAACTCTGAACTATGTTGTACATAATTATTTATACAATGTTTCCCTGATTATATATTATTTTTTGTATCCAGGTTAAAAAGACCAATGACACGAAGACAGAGTACAAGGTGGAAGATCTAAAAGAGAAGATGGTGTACCAGTTCCGAGTGAAGGCATACAACAAGGCTGGTGTCGGAGATGCTTCTGAGCCTACAGACAACCACCTATGCAAGCATAAGAACTGTAAGTCACCTTATAGTAATTTATCTTATCAAGGTGATAATGCAGTAATATATTTTTTCCGCATGCAAATACATATAAAAATCTGTGGCTAACACTGTGTTTCGGTGTCTACACTCGAAAGCCAGTGTCAATTATAAGTTGTTGCTAAAGAGTGAGAAGATATAAATGATAAAATAATTATTTATTTTCTTTTAATAATGGCTTCTATTGCAGTAAAAGTTCTGTAGAAATGATCACATTTTCCAATTAAAATGTAGTATGAAGCACAATTTACTTAATCAACCTAATTGATATTTCCAACTTTTCCAAGCAACAGCAACTTTTTGGCATTTCATAATTACAGTAATGCAATTTTTCATGAAAATGCAGTTACTGCCCTAATGGCAGTAGTGCCCTAGTTTTAGGATTGTGTACTTACCTGATATTTTTTCTAAATCTCAAGTTGATTATTACATTTTTGCAATTTTTTCACCCACAGTGAGGCCACGCATTGAGCGCAGCACATTCAAGTCTGTCATCATCAAGGCTGGCCGCACTCACAAGTGGTCTGTTGATGTCATTGGTGAACCTCCGCCAGAGATGACTTGGTGAGTTGTATGGAACATACACAACTTTCATCATCATTAATCATCTGAATACGAGATACACTATCGTATTTTCTAATCATAAATTATAACTTTTAAAAAAACTTGGACTTTTTAATTTTTTTACTAATTTATTGCATTATGTTTTTCTATATTTCTGCAATTGCCGTTCGTTTTCTTTTCGTCAAGTAATTTGAGAGCAGTTAAAATAGGCGGCGACCATTGTATAGGATTAATATCACGCCATCTATTAAAACAGTGTTGCAGTAATATTTGAGACGCATCCGCAAAACGGAATTTAGTTCAACTAAAGTCCACTACGCGTCGCTTCGTCGCGAGTCGTCGATTCCTGAATCGCGATAGCGATAGTCTCCGTCAAAGCGTGATCGTCTTTACGCTCGGTATGCAATTCATACTTACCTGGCGTAGGGGACACCGTGATCAAGAAGGCGGTTCCCCCAGAGCGAGGCCTTTCCATTGCACTGCGGTTGGGTTGACCTCTGCGATTATCCCTAATGTGGATAACTCGGACGCGTAATTTTTGGTAGTGGGGACTGCGTACGCGCTGTCCCCTTCAGAAATAATAATCTTTATTAGTATTGCGATGCGCGAAAATATTATATGATCTCAAATAACAACAAGCATTAATAAACTAGCAAATATCAAAACTGATATTTTATGCCGCTCGCTCGGTTTTTTTAGAGTTTAAGATTTCTACACGTAGGTAAATTAAGTATGAATATATTTTTTTCAATTACCCCATCCCCATGGGGTATCGTTGAATAGGTAATCAAAAAACATTGTGGGTGTGCGAAAACCATTTTTCAATTTATATAATTAATTTCCATTTGCGAAATATTAAGCTTTAAACTGATATTTTTGTTAGAGTTACCCCTTCACCCTCTACCAGCTAAACGGTTGACGGTTGAATTCAGGGTAGTAGATCACGGCTAAGTTGGCTCCACAAGTTTTTTTTTTATACACTATAGATCTACGATTGACCAACTCGCCTGATGTTAAGCGACGGTGTGGCCGAGGATGGAGCTCGTCGATCTAGAAGATATCTATTCACTCTAGCCTTGAAAATTCCAAGATTGTAGGTCTCAGGAAACAGAGATGGCGGCAACGAATTCCATTCTTGTGCAGTACGCAACAGGAATGTGGATCGATATCGCTGAGTACGGATTTTTGGCATTTCAACGAGAAATGGGTGGTAATTCGCCGATTTTCTACTAGTCCTGTAGTGAATGGGGAGGGTTATCGAGTTTTAGTCCTTAGACACTTCAAAAACGAATATTTCATTCAATTAACATATGTCAACTCATAATTATGTTCGTAACATCAAACCAGAGACCATGTACTAAGCTCACATAAATTATAATATGTAACTACGGAACCCTACATTGCGTGTGGCACGACACACACTTGGCAATTTTTTATTTTTGCGAGAGATAAATGATATAATATTATATTATATCATTTATTTATTTACAATCTTAATTCTAAATTTTTTACAACACAAATTATATTATTATTATTACAAAAAATTACAAAAAAAATCTTAAATTAAAAAAATAAAAAAATATTTGGGGACATTTCACACAACACCATCTAGCCCAAACTAAGTAAAACTTGTACTATGGAACTAGATGGCTGATAGAATACTTATTTACTTTTTTTTTTTGTAAATATATACTTAAGATACATAGAAACACCCAGACACAGAACAAACATCCATGCTCATCACACAAATGTTTGCCCTGGGTGGGGATCGAACCCACGACCTATAGCTTAGCAGGTACACATACTACCAACTGAGCCACAAGGCCAGTCAAATCTATCTATCTTGTCTATTGTCTATAGAATACGAATCTAACGACACCTCGCACATCAAAATCGGTCAAACCGGTTAGGCTGTAGGCGATCATATAGAAACATACATACATACCCACATACATACACTAGAAAAACATAACGCAGTCGGGCTATTTATCATGGTACCATGCATATTAGGCGGAGAGAAGACCACATTACAAAACGACATGAGTAAATGTTAAATAAATTGTGAGAGATGACTGAAAAGGGTGTGAATGGTGATTTGATTATAACAGGGGCAAGTTCTGATATGACCATATGACGAATGACAAAAATAGAGAACAAGTACATATTATGTATATTGAAAGATAAACAAAATACCCGACTGCAGAAAAACAGGTTTTGCAGTATAACTTACGATTTCTTTGCGTTTGATACACTGTTGAGTGTACGTATTTTTGTGAGAAAATATGCGTAAAATCACTTGTTTATCGCGAAATAGTTCGTTGGAAATTACGAAAATCCGATTTTTTTATTTTTACGAGGGATGTATTATTAACATTACAAATAACACTCAGGAAGTGAAGACGAATCTACCGACACCTCGCACATCAAGATCGGTCAAGCCGTTTAGACTGTGGTCTGTAATATAGAAATATGCATACATACCCACATACATACACTCGAAAAACATATGAAGGAGTTCATACGCAGCTGGGTAAAAAGTACAAAAACGTAATGACCCTGCTAAGATATAAAACTTTGAGATTATCAGGTCATGGTTCATGGTGCAAGTTGCAAGTTACTGTTGATATATTGGTAACTTTGTTGCTTTGGGAAATCCCAATATTGATGACGTAAGCTTACTCGTATTTTGAGATAATTATACTTAGTTTAAATAAAAACCGGACAAGTGCGAGTCCGACTCGCCCACCGAGGGTTCCGTACAAACTAAATAAAAGGGTGATTTTTTTTTTTTTTTTATATTTTCCTTCATAAACCGAACAATATACATCGTAAAAATATTTAAAAACCTGTTTTAGCTTATGCTAACGAGACTCTTTCATATGATACCCCACGTGATACGGTTAATTCACTTTAAAATTTGGGCCCTCATTCCTTGCATAGAGACACAATTTTTTTGTGATTAAATTAAAAATGTCCAGTTTTCGGATTTTTTCCTATATGTGTACTCTAACACAATGCTTCTTGCCAAATTTCATAGTTCTAGGTCAACGGGAAGTACCCCATAGGTTTTGATTCCCTTGTGAGTGTCGAAATGTGCGTTTTTTACGATATATTCAGCTGTAACTTTTTTTACGAAAACTGATAAACTTAATTTTTCTTTCTGCAGCAAGATACTATGGATTTGCATATATGGTTTTAATTTCAACTCGATACCTTCACGCATTCCCGAGATAAAGGTCTTGACACCCGGACAGACAGACAGACGGACAACAGTGACCCTATAAGGGTTCCGTTTTTTTCCTTTTGAGGTACGGAACCCTAAAAACTCAAAAATTTGATAACCTATCAAAAAGAGTAGAGTGGTGAATCTGATGATAGATGTTATTTCACTTTTCCAGATAAAGAAGCTCTCCTAGGCAAAGTAATAAAGTATCACTGTATTCTTTTTAGGTCATGGCGCGAAAACATAAAGCTGGTAAACACAGAGCGCATCAAGATCGAAAACAAAGAGTACCACACTGACTTCACCATCGTGAATGCGGTGAGACGCGACACCGGCAGCTACACTCTGAGGGCTGAGAACTGCAACGGATTCGATCAGGAGACGGTTGAACTGACCGTGCTGAGCAAGCCTAGCGCACCTAAAGGTGAGTTACATTGTTCTGCCGAGCGAGGGAGTGTCTATAAAATGATGTATGGTAGAAAAATTAACGCTGTGACAAAACATTATGCATTATGCAGTTGTACTGCTAGAATACGACCAATGGGCTTTATAAGTAAGCTCAAAATCACATAACGAGCTGTGGAGAACGCTACGCTCATGGTGTCTGCGAGATCGAATCAGAAATGAAAGGATCTGTAGACGTACGAAATAGCACATCGGATAAGCGAGTTGATGTGGCAATAGGCGGGGCACACAGCATGTAGAACTAATGGACGATGGGGTCGAAAAGTTCTCGAGTGCAGACCACGTACCGGCAAGAGCAGCGTAGGAAGACCAGCCACAACATGGAAAGAAGACCTCATACAAGTGGCAAGAAGACACTCAGGATGGAGGCCGCTTCCATCCGGTCTTTTTGGAAATCCATAAGCGAAGTGGACAGGTATTAATCACTATATCTGTTATTTCTTCTCCCGCAGGTCCGTTGGAAGTGTTCGACGTTACGGCAGAAAGCTGTAAGGTAAAATGGGAGAAGCCAGAAGACGATGGTGGCTCGCCCGTCAAAGAATACGAGCTTGAGAAGATGGACCTTGCTACGGGCAAGTGGGTCCGCGTCGGCAGGTCAGTGTTATGTAGTCTCTTCGATTGACTCTTTCAGTTATCAACTACGCTGTAATTCTAGTTTGTAACACTGTAACTGGTGACATGGTAAAAATAAGACCTATAATAATGGCGATGAACCCAACAACGCTCAGCGTATTATATAAGTCAATAAAAAAGGTGTATTAATGAATTTTCCATATTCCAGAGTGGCTGGCGACAAGAAGCCTCTAGAGATGGACGTAACAGGCCTAGAGCCGGGCCACCAGTACAAGTTCCGCGTGACTGCCGTCAACGACGAGGGTGATTCTGAACCGCTCGAGACTGACAAGGCGACGCTCGCTAAGAATCCTTTCGGTGAGTTTACTTAGAACAAGGTCAAAAATTACTTGGCGTTTGGACAAACATTGTTCAGATGCTCAAATAAGATTTCTTTGAAAAGTGCTAATAAGTGATTTTTTTCATTCTTTGAAGGCTTCATTCTGTCGTCGGTGGAATAACTTCCTTTCCTTTTTACCTCCCTGTACAACATTACATTAACTCTTTTTTTTTTGCTCTACAACTGTCTTCCTCGGTCTTTCTTGCCCCCTCTTGCCCTCAATCTTTGATAAGTGATATTCTTCGGTATTTGTTTATATTCTACTAGGTAGTTAGGTTTTGAAATATGAACAAGCAGATTTCAATGTTCAATGTTGTGTTTCAGTATTTAGCCTACTTATCAGTGGAAATGATGTATATGTTACGTTATTCCCAGTGTGCAAAATATTGAAGGTAATTCATATCACAATTCAATCAAAGATTTGCGTATATTTTTTAAATTAGGGTAGATCTATTAGACCAGACAGTACCATTACTCTAATATCCGCTACATCGCTTAACATCAGGTGAGTTGGCGGTCAAGCGCAAACCTATTTCTACATAAACAACGGATCAAACAACAAACGGACAAGTGCGAGTCAGACTCGCCCACCGAGGGTTCCGTACAAACTAGAAGATAAAAGGGGGAAATCATATATTTTTTTATATTTTCCATCTTATACCGAAAAGTATACACCGTAAAAATATTGAAAAACCTGTTTTAACTTATACTAATTATGCTCTTTCATATGATACTCCACATGATACGGTTAAAGAACTTTAAAATTTGGACCCTCATTCCTTGCGTAAAGACCCTATTTTTGTGATTAAATTAAAAATGTCCAGTTTTAGTTTTTTTTCCTATATGTGTACTCTAACACATTGTTTCTTGCCAAATTTTATTGTTATAGGTTAACGGGAAGTACCCCATAGGTTTTGATTCCCTTGTGAGTGTCGAAATGTGCGTTTTTTACGATATATTCAGCTATAACTTTTTTTACGAAAATTAAGAAACTTTATTTTTCTTTCTGCAGCAAGATACTATGAATCTGCGTATATGGTTTTAATTTCAACTGGATACCTTCACGCGTTCCCGAGATAAAGGTCTTGACACCCGACGGACGGACAGACGCACAACAAAGTGATCCCATAAGGGTTCAGTTTTTTCCTATTGGGGTACGGAACCCTAAAAATGACTAACTTGCTTGTTTTATTCTCAGATGTATCCGGCAAGCCTGGCAACGTAACCGTTGCCGACCATGACAACCAGAGCGCGGACATCAAATGGGACCCGCCCTCTGACGACGGCGGCGCGCCCGTTCTCAAATACATTATACAGAAGAAACCTAAAGGCGGTGACTGGGAGAATGCTGCTGAGGTAAAGAATGCATCATTAGTGACATGAGCCGGTTATCGTATAAGTAATGTTACATGTTAAATGTTCTAAGGATTTTTTAAATCTAATTATGATACACTCTAGAACGTAACACCTATTTTCAAAATCTCTAATGTTCACTTGATCTAAATGTAAAGTAGTGTTTTCAATGGCATGTGTGAGTTATTGCAAATACTCCCAATTACTTATGTGCAAAAGTCGATAGAGTTGGCTTTTTTAGTGAGATGGGGCTGGGCTTAGATTTATCAATTACCTAGATTATGGATTCTCGAAGCGACTATGTTTTAAGTTCAAGGTGAAAATAAATATCTATAACTGAATTAATAAAGATTACTGACAAGGAAATCTACACGCTCTCGCACAAACTATATACCTTTCAGGATTCTGCAAGTCACAGAAATAAAAAAAAACCTTTGCAGAAACAAATAGACATAATTCAGTCTTTTACTTGCTGATTAAGACCATAGGAATGGAAACTGGGATTTATTGTATCGGTCAATGTTAATCAAATCTATGGTATACTAGATCTTTAGCTGAAGGTGCAACAGAATTACTAGAATGGTCAATGCAAATGTTACCAATGCTAATCTGGAGACAAAGTTATTCTAAGGACACGTCTCAGATTAATCTCGTGTCTCCGAAACTAAACTTACTACGAAATTATCTCCAAAGCTGTTGTGGTCACGCACCTGCAAGCGCAGCATAAGAAGAACAGCCACAACATAGACAGATGACCTCATATATTATAAGTTTCAGGAAAGCGCTGAATGCAGGCTGCTCCCAATTGATATTGTTCGAATGCCATAGGGGAGGCCTATGTTGACCAGTAGACTTCTTATGGCTAAGATGATTATGTTTTACTCTAAATGACAAATCTAGAAAATACTTGTACCTTGTACTTCCTTCTTAATTTCTTACGTTTTCCTCGTTTGTTTCCAGGTGCCCGGAAACCAGACGTCCGCCAAAGTGGACGGTCTGCCCGAAGGCAGTGAGTTCCAGTTCCGAGTGGTGGCTGTCAACAAGGCCGGCAACTCGGAGCCTTCCGACCCCACTGCCATGACTACCATCAGGCACAAGGCTTGTAAGTACACCGATATCACTGTTTGATTTAAATAAATTCTGTTTTTTCCTTGAAGGGACTTGAGGGAAATCGGCATATATGTAGGCTAAAGATTGGCGTGTATGTAGGTGATGGATGGAATACTTTTTGGTTGGATAAAAGTTGTTTTTTCTTTTCTTCTTGAAGAGCCTTGAGGGAATTTGGCATTTATGTAGGGGAAAGATTGGCGCTTATATAGGCGATGAGTTGAATACACCAACATTACACTTTGGATTAAATCCCTTTTTATTTTATTTTTTTCTTCTTGAAGGGACTTGGGCGATTACATAAGCGGTGGGCTGACCCCTGTCACTTCAAGCCAATATATTTTTTACATTTTACCCTTTAATACCAGTCAAATATGACGTTAAACGGTCACATGCTCTTTGCTCTGTCGACCCTGAAGAGAAAGCAGGCGTGATTTTTTTATGTGTATATATTATCAAAATGTTCATATTACAGTGAAACCTCGCATCGACCGCACCAACCTAAAGGCGCTGGCAGTACGCGCCGGCAAGCCGATATTCTTCGATGTAAACGTGAAGGGGGAGCCCGCGCCTAAGGTGCAGTGGTTCCGCAAGTGGAAGAACGAAGAGAAGGAGGTAAGCCACTTATTTTGTTGCGAATTTAGCCAACATTGCGTACAACTATTCGTTCGTAGCTAACGTTTTCAATTCTGGGTGTTCTGTTAGGAATTATTTAATCAAGTTTAATAGAGCACTTTGAGCATTGTATGATGTGGTTTATGACAACATTACGATAATGGTGTCTACAGTTGTTTCTTATACAGAAATTACTTTCAGTCCATTTATAGTCCTATTAACTTGACGTGATAAAATATAGCCTAAGCCAGTTCCAAAAGAATCTCAGTGCCAAATTTCATAACGATTGGTTCAGCCGTTTAGCTGTGAAAAGGTAATAAGCAGAGAGACAAACAGAATTAATTTCGCTTTTATAATATTAGCTAATATTATTATCCAACGTCATGACTGACAACTGGTTAATTTCTTATTATCAATGAAAATCATTAATCATTATCTGTAATGACTATGATAATTTCCTTAACGTCCCGCTTTTGGCGCACTTGGCCGACAACTGAAGCCGATGCAGAATGTATTTTTAACGCGTATTAGTCCTCACTATACCAGCAACTTGCCTATCGCAAAGCGAATATGTAGTACGAAAAAGTAAAAAAAAAAACATTTATTCAATTTGACCTTGACAAGACTCATGCCATGGGTACAAGCCAGGAAGCACGAAAGCTGGCTCATACTTTCACTGCGCGGGTTTCATTATTATATTTATATGTTTTTTTTTCTTTAGGTTACGGAACACGTAATTAATGTAGACTACAACACCAAACTGGACATCAAGGAGTCCGTCCGTGCCCAGACCGGCACGTACCGTATCGTAGCCACCAACGAGCACGGCAAAGACGAGGCGGAAGTTGAAATCACCGTGCTCTCGTCGCCGAGCAAACCTGGAGGACCGCTGAAGGTCACCGATGTCACCAAGAATGGCTGCAAGCTCGCCTGGAAGAAGCCTGAGGATGATGGCGGTAGGTTACTAACTATGGATAAAATAGAGACATCGAGGATAGAGCAAAGTGCAGAAAAAGGAGTAAAACTGACTCCAGGAAAAAACCCGAAGTTACGAATAAAGAGATGAGGATCAACTCCCAAAGGGGTTTTATGCATTTCTCTCTATCTGTATTGATGCTAGACAACCCAATTCTTGGAAATACTGAAATGATACTCGGAGTTGAGTAAAAAGCTTTGTCTCCTTTGGTTTAGCGGCTTTTGGGTTTCTAGTTTATTGTTACATAGATATAACTTGGATATGAGCTTGGGATCATCCGTTATAAGTTTTTGCTTCGGTCTTATGGTTCCATACAATCGACATTATTAATCAGACTTAATTTTTTTGTGTAATGATTTCAATTTAAAGTTTTACAATTCGTACCCTATGGTCGCAGAGTATATGGCTCTTGATTAAGCTGTTGCATTGTCTGGGTTAATTTATCTACTCATATATAAACTGCCATTGTCAGGTAAACCAGTAACTGCTTACGTGGTCGAGAAGCTAAACAAGGCCACTGGCCGCTGGGTGCCGGTCGGTAAAACAGACGACACTGAAATGGAGATCAAGGGACTTCAGGAGGGAGAGGAATACGAGTTCAGAGTGAAGGCGGTGAATGAAGAGGGAGAGTCTGAACCACTGAAGACCGACCACTCGATCCTCGCCAAGAATCCTTACGGTAAGTACCCTAAATTAGGGTACCACATATGAGTCGAATCCAAATGGGAGAGCGACTGATAGACAAATAGTCATGTGGGTTAATGCTATGTTCTTATATTTCCTTAGATATCCCCGGCAAACCGTCGGTGCCTACTTTGGAAGATTGGGACGTGGATAGGGTAGACCTCAAATGGGAGGCTCCGAAGAACAACGGTGGAGCTCCCATCACTGGATACATCATTGAGAAGAAGGAGAAGTACGGCTCCTGGACTGAGGCGCTGGTTACTACGGTAAGGATTTCCGAAATATATATACTTTAACCTACCCAAACCTTATAACCTGTAGGGCTCTTGTGTTTGACACGGTTTACTTGATTATTTGTGTTAGGGATAATAGTTTGTCTGTGTAGTTTGTATACTATTTATAGACTAAAGCAGCATTGAGCTAAGTCTTTATTAAAAATCACAGAAAATACAGAGTGAATATAATAATGGCAAGGATTTTAATTTGCGGCCTTATCGCTTAGGGCGATCTCTTCGAGGTAACCAGATACTAATCTATACAATTTAATTCCAGACCCCAGAATGCAAAGCTCGCGTGCCGGACTTGAAGGAAGGCAACACGTATCAGTTCCGCGTCCGCGCCGTGAATAAGGCGGGCCCGGGAGAACCCGGTGACGCCACGCAACCGCACATCGCTAAGGCGCGCTTCTGTAAGTATACACTTATTTCTACCCTCCTTTTGATTTAAAAAGGTCCTTCAAACGTGTATTTTAGGACCCAAACATACTAACTCCTGTTAGCGTTGTTAATTTTCCGAATGTATTGATGGTATATCACGTTTTGGCGAGTTTTTCCTTAGATTATTAATCATCATCATCTCAGCCATAAAAAGTCCACTGCTAGACATAGGCCTCCCCATGGACTTCCAAAAAGACCAATTGGAAACGGCTTGCATCCAGCATCTTCCCGCCACTTATGTGAGGCCATTTGTCGATTTCGTGGCTGGTCTTCCTACGGTGCGTTTTTGAGAGATTAAAGTATGAAAATCCCGTGCTTAAAAATGGCATCGATACTGTAGTGGCTGGTGGGGAAATACAAGGGAAGGTAAGAAAGTGGGGATGTTGCAATCGAGGATTTTAGGGTATATCAAGAACTTTCTGAGGCGGCATCATCTTTCGAAATGGCCCATCCAAAAAGCAAGTATTATTCCTGTATCCACATGTGCCACGAAAGATTTTGATATAAATTTCCTAAAATCCGTTTATAATATCTTCTACCCTATTTCTTTCTCTCGCTTCGCCTATTGCCTTTGTATATTTTGAACCGTTTCGTGTTGTTCCAGTGAAACCGCACATCAACCGCGAGAAGATGCAGCCGATCCGCGTCCGCGCCGGCACCTCCATCAAGTTCGACGTCGACGTCAGGGGCGAGCCTCCACCGACCAAGACTTGGAGCTTCGCTGGCAAGGTAGAGCATCATTCTAACTATGCATCATCTTCCTGTTTTTTTCAATTGGAATTGGACCCGCTTAGAGCATTTGCAAGTAGTAGCTTAGAGCAGTGTCAAGTATTTTCTTCAAGTTTCTTGAATAATGCTAGTTATAAATGAGCTAGTCACAATCTAAGTAATTTTTTTTTTCAAATTCGAGTCGTGTTTCAGTAAAGTGGTGGTGACTTTACTGGTACCTTTATGGAGTTGTTTCATTGTCTTATCTCACTTGCCCACACTCACACTCTTGATCAAACACTTAACGAACAAAGCACCACCATTATCAATATCATTATCAGCATTAATATTCTAAATAACACAAGTTTAGGAAAATAAAACAGAGCAACAACATGTTTCCATGACGTTCCCGCCAAAACTCCCATCATCTTCCTGTCCTTGACTAACTAGGTGGCGAAAGAAAACGTACGTACTGATTCGTTTCTATTCATCTCTTCACTCTGTCAAACGCTCTATATTCGCGCCCGTCACACATTATTATAATTATCATTATTAACACAGTTTATTTGTTTAAACAGTACGTTTCGTGTTCTGGTATTTACGCTCATACCTATAATCCTCAACTATTAGTAGGTACTTAATCTAGTATTAGGGTAATAGCACCGTTTCATCTGTTTTATAAACATACATCTTTTAGTGCCGATCCGTCCAAATTAGAGCCTGAAACCTCATTCTGTTCCATCAATTAATTATGGTGTTGGATCTCTTACATGTATTTTCTACTACACATCACTTCATGTTCTAGCCCCTCGAAACTGGTCCTGGCGTGAAACTGGACAACGAAGACTACAACACTAAGCTTCAAATATTCGAGACTTCGTGGAAGAACACTGGAATATACACCTTGAAGGCGGTGAACGACTCCGGAGTCGACGAGGCTACGGTCGAAGTTACTGTGCTGGGTAAATATCATCATCATCCAGCGGGGTTTTACAAAAATGTTCAATTAATTTATTTTGGTGCTAACTTGTAATAATCTCATTCCCAGACAAACCTGGCAAGCCCGAAGGCCCGCTTGAAGTGTCCGATGTCCACGCCGATCACGTGAAATTAGCGTGGAAGAAGCCCAAACACACGGGCGGTTTGCCGCTCAGTGCTTACGTAGTTGAGAAAATGGACACACTCACCGGGAAGTGGGTGCCGGCGGGCACAGTGGAGCCGGACTCTACTGAGGCTACAGTCACTGGTAAGTTGGTTTAGACTTACATTCTCATAGAATATAAGGTTGTTTTTCATCGGGAGCGATGAAATTTGCGAGAAAGCTTAAATACGGGTGGTTGGCCTATTTTTCTTCGCTATGGGGCAGTGTAATCTTTGAAATGGATATGGTTGGTGGTCGTTATGGAAAGGTATCGAGTAGGAGATTTCGGAATCGACTTCCGACTAGCCAATCGTTTGAATGTTTAATCACCAGCTCTGGGTTTCATTTAATTAACAATCCATTTATTTGTATGATGAATAATCGATACTTGAAATCTTGTATCGGGTATAATTGTAGTTTAATTGTTGCAGGGATTTAGACTAGTCTAGCTATAGGGAAACTAGAAATTGCAATGCTAATAATACGAAAATAATACTCCTTATAGTATTGTATATATAGTATCTGAGATTTAAGGTCCGTTCCTCATAGAACTGTGCAAAGTGCCTTAGAAAGCTAGGGAAAGAAAGCAAAGCAATGAATCTTCCATTTTGTTTACAAAATATTATATTTTATTATCATCAATATCAAAATCTAAGTTTCTATTCTAGAGCATTATTGTCCTAATTTATCTATATGCATATCTTCTCATAGGCCTAGAACCCGGCCACACCTATCAGTTCCGCGTCAAGGCCCTGAACGAGGAAGGTGAATCTGAACCTTTGGAGACCGATCATGGCATCCTAGCCAAGAACCCGTACGACGTGCCAGCGCCGCCTGGCCTCCCAGACATTGTAGACTGGGACGAGAAATCGGCCAAGTTGAAGTGGGAGCCGCCGATAAGGGACAACGGTGCTCCCATCACTGGATATATTATTGAAGTCATGGATAGAGATCGTGGAGAGTTTGTCAAGGTAAGGGAATTTCATCAAATTTTGCTACTTCAAGATTTCCTTTCAGCACTCCATCCTTTTCGGTTCAGTGACTATCCAGACCTATGTCGTCTGTCCAACGAAATGTAAGCCTACCAGGTTGTCATCTTCTATTTTGCAGCTACCATTATATGGCTGCTTTGGTTAACCGTTTGGTTTACCTTTGTCCAAATGTCAGCTCATCTCCACCTACTTGCTGTTACTGTATATATGAATAAGTACATTTACACCCAGAGATATTTTTCTCGCTGAGGAACAAAAGTGGACGAAACAATTTTTTTTTTTTCTGTTCAGTAGAAATTATCTAGTCTATTTATTTTAACTTGGCAAATTTATTGCAACAAAAAACGTACATATTACATATTTGTATCTCATCATAGTTACTTATTAGTTTTAATTTAGATCCAGTGCATAATCTATATGCTAGAGAGCTTTACACCCCTCCACAAACATGTTTCGAAGTCATTTTTACCAATGTTCATACAGATTTTAAATTTATAGTTAAGTACTGACGTAAATTACACAAACCTGTATTTGAACTGTTTTTCCTTACCTCCAGGCGGCGGAAGTCCAAGGCAACGTCTGCCAAGGCACGGTGCCGAAGCTAGAAGAAGGAAACCAGTACCAATTCCGTATCAGAGCAGTCAACAAGGCGGGACAGTCCGAGCCTTCTGAGAACACCAACTGGCATACGGCTAAACCACGATTCTGTTAGTATATTAATGCGTCTGGATATTTTACTACGGACATCACGCATTTGGAGACATTTGGAATGCCTATTTTTTATTATGTATCTAAAGAAGACTTTTCGCGGAAATTTTAATGCAAATATTGCCAATTTGTAAATAGTGAGTGTAAAAAATAATAATAATAGATCAGTGGAAAATACACCTTTTTAAAATTTATTTCTCTCCCACAATTTTTGATGGGTTTTCATTCAGTTCCTAATAAAATTCGAAAATAATTTTGGTCATAACATCATATATGATATGTATTATCTATATGTTTTGTGTGCCCCAACGTTTTCTTAAAATGTATCTTCTTTGAACAGTGAAACCTCGCATCGACCGCACCAACCTGAACCCTCTGATCGTGAAGGCTGGTCTGCCTGTCTCCCTGGACATCAAGGTGTTCGGAGAACCGCCGGCGACCGTCACTTGGTACTTCAAGGGAGAGGAGTTGAAGAACAGGTTAGATGTACTTCTCTCTCTCTCTCTCTCTCTCTCTCTCTCTCTCTCTCTATCTCTAATAGTAACACCTTGAAATCTGAATCACCCGCCATAGTCGACTTACACCTGCTTAAATGTTTGTAATTGTTCAATTACAATTTTGTAATTGGGTATGTAAAGAAAAATGTTACATATGCTGATTCCAAAACCATTTCGAGATTATATGTCTATAAACCATATTTTTTTATTTAGGGCACATAAAATGATGAGATCGCGCAAATTTTTGCGAAAATATAAAAAATATTTGACCTTCAGTCGACCTCTAAAATGTAAAATGAAATGTAGTTTAGTTAGTAAAAAAAGATGAAACTGACAGCATTGGCATTGACAAGAGAGACAATATCTCTATGACAACTGTCATACCAAAATAAATAAACAAAGAAAATAATTATTTTGTGTGTTTGGTGCTCTGTTACCCTATTTATTTGTATTAAATTAATTCTGTTCATTATCTTTACGACGACTTTGCTTTCCTACCGTTTTGATTGATACTGAATTTACGTTGACCACTGCTTTGTTATAAGGAACTGTTTACCTACTGATTGGATAAATTATGGATAATTTTGTACGTGCCGACTCTGCTAACTTACCTAAGGTTGAGAATCTTATCATTCTGGAGTTCATCTCAACTAGCGACAAGAAGAACATCGCAAAAATCCGAGGAGCTAAAGAGCTAAAACTTATGAACAATGCCAGGATATGAAATAAAAGTGATTGACAGTACATAACTATTTTTTGAAATGATTTTATTGTGTTTAATTATATACCAATTTCATTGTAATTATATAAGGGATTATTTTATTTACATTTAAACATTATTTATTTTATTCTGGTTCCTTTTTCTGGTTCATTGTACTGCAGCATCAATGCTTCGCCCAGGAACATATTCTACGTTAACTTGTTCACACCAGTCTTTTAAAGGTTTCCTTTACTTGAAAAAAAAACAGTTTATTAGGATTTTTGGCACGAAAGTCGAAACATTTCACAGTTGTAGTTTCTGAATAATATTGTGAATTTGTTTCATTTCAATGCGCAAACACAATCGCGAAGACCTTAGAAAACATTAATTAATTACAACGAGCTCATTATTAATTATTCTTTTTTTCATTCTTTATGTTTACACAACATATTTGTTTTTTCAAAACACAACAAAAACCGATGATCTCTTGTATCAGTCAGAGACAAAAACGAATATAGGTACATGTCACTGTCAAGTTGATGTATATGTATTTTTTAGTTCATGTTGGCTATCACAACATCTTATTCAGTAGGTACGATGACGTCATCCTTCCTACTGACGATTTTATCTTTAAAAAAATATTAAAAAATAAGTACTGAACAGAATAAAAAAATATTGAAATTAGTTTTTCTAAATGATCCATTCTATCATATAAAAATATAAAAAAAATACCAAAAAAAAACTTTACATACCCAATTGTGTAATTAATACCTACCTTGAACAATCACGAACACAAAAATTCTATCTAGTTTATTCTAAACCTACTTTTGTTTAATTCATATTTCACGCTGACTTTTCTTCTCTAGAGAAAACTTGGAGATCATCAACGTGGACTACAACACCAAGTTCCTGATGATGAAGACGAAGCGCGCCAACACTGGCAAGTACGTGATCAAGGCCAAAAACGAGGTCGGCGAGGACGAGGCCGATATCGAGATCACCGTGCTTGGTGAGTTACAGGCATAAATATTATTTACTAGTTGCGTCCCGTAGTTTCAGCCAAGATTTCCCAGTTTCGAAAGATCCTTCCCTACACAACTAGAAGAGAGAAAGAGAAGGTATTATTTGATTATCCAGTGAATCTGGCCTCAGACTTAGATTTGTTGGGAAAAGCAACGGTTTGTGCAAAAGAGAAACAGAGATATACTGCGGTCTTATTTTCTGCCGGGGGTTGTCTGTCATTACGGCTATTTCTATCTTCGACACAGCTGTGCAGTACAGGGATCTCGTGTTCAGGTAGAACCATGCCCGGAGATTTTAAGCCACTATGCCTTCCATGTGGTCGATTATACTTTTACTGCTGTCTATTTTTCTCTAAGTCGTGGAAAACAATTTGTAGTGTCAGTTTTGTAACTTGTACATCAGGAGAACGTTTATTTATTCCTCTGTAGATCGCAATACATACTACCAAGGACACAGAGCTGGTTATTTAAGGGGTTTTAGGTGGTTCCGATCCCACGTAACCTAACTGCACCCCAATACAGGAAGGACGATATATATAAAATATAATTATGTAGACTTATAACGTACTCATGGCTCAGTGGTAGTACGACTGCTTCCTGAGCTGTAGGTCGTGGGTTCGATCCCCACCCAGGGCAAACATTTGTGTGATGAGCATGGATGTTTGTTCTGTGTCTGGGTGTTTCTATGTATCTTAAGTATGTATTTACGAAAAAAAAAGTATATATGTATTCTATCAACCATCTAGTTTCCATAGTACAAGCTTTGCTTAGTTTGGGCTAGATGGCGTTGTGTGAAATGTCCTCCAATATTTATTATTATTACTTTCTTCCAGGCAAACCGTCGAAGCCGCAAGGACCACTCGAAGTGGCGGATGTAACGAAGAACGGGTGCACTCTGTCGTGGAAAAAACCAGAAGACGATGGCGGCACTCCTGTCGAGTACTACGAGATTGAGAAGCTCGATCCGCTCACTGGTATGATTCATTATTTTCCCTCCCTTACTTTATCCCGTACCAAAGTCATGGTTATACACAAGCCTTATGTCATACATGATTTACATTGTGCGTTTAGTATTAAGAAAATGGTATATGAGCGCACCTAAACGATAATGTATCCATGACAAAACCATACCGTGTACTCTTCGATGTACGGGACGGTTATCCGATGTGTCGATATAATATCAATTCAATCAACGTTTGATCTCAATAGGCATATGATCTATCTACACTACTTTTATTCCTTTCTACATCTTGATTTAACTCCACTAATGTTTCCATAAGGAAAAAAAGGATTATGGAAGTCATAGAGATCAGAAGGGGAAAATGATTGGCCACCTTGCACGACATGATCAATCCATGAATAAAACCGGACAAGTGCGAGTCAGACTCGTCCACCGAGGGTTCCGTACAAATTAGTAGATAAAAAGAGGAAATCATATATTGTTTTATATTTTCCTTCATAAACCGAAAAATATACATCGTAAAAATATTTAAAAACCTGTTTTAGCTTATGCTAATGAAGCTCTTTCATATGATACCCCACATGATACGGTTAATTCACTTTAAAATTTGGGCCCTCATTCCTTGTATAAAAACACTATTTTTTTGTGATTAAATTAAAAATGTCCAGTTTTCGGATTTTTTCCTATATGTGTACTCTAACACAATGCTTCTTGCCAAATTTCATAGTTCTAGGTCAACGGGGAGTACCCCATAGGTTTTGATTCCCTTGTGAGTGTCAAAATGTGAGTTTCTTACGACATATTCGGCTGTAACTTTTTTTTTATTAAAACTGAGAAATTTTATTTTTCTTTCTACAGCAAGAAACTATGGGTCTGCGTATATGGTTTTAATTTTCAACTCGATACCTTCACGCGTTCCCGAGATAAAGGTCTTGACACCCGGACAGACGGACAGACAGACGGACAACAAAGTGATCCTATAAGGGTTCCGTTTTTTCCTTTTGAGGTACGGAACCCTAAAAGTGTCATAGAGGTGAAGATTGAGGGAAAGAGGGGACGAGAATCACCAAGAAAACATTCATGAAGCAAATGAAAGAGAAGGTCAATGTCAAGGGAAGTGATAACGCTGGTGGAAGACAGGATCACGGAAGTTACTCCACCGATAAAAGTCATAAATAAAAGTTACCAATAATAAAAGTTACAAATACCCAGTTTTTATGAAATTAATTTTATTTTGACCGTGTATTTTGTAACTAGGCACATGGATACCGTGCGGCACGGCTAAGGACACCAAGGCCAACATTACCGGCCTGTCTGAGGGCAAGCCCTACAAGTTCCGCGTGAAGGCAGTCAACAAGGAAGGAGAGTCTGAAGAACTTGAAACGGACAAGCCGATCATCGCTAAGAATCCTTTCGGTATGTACTTAGTGTGGATACGGCATAGTGACATCATGTCATACTGCTTGCACGCATAGCGCAGACAGGCTGTGTAAGCGAGAAGGTACAACAATTGGGCACAATTGTGAGACGAGCATGTTTTACAGTCTATGTTATGGGTCACTCTGGCTTATAAAGGTCTTTTTAGCAATATGTACTGTGATATTGAATTTGAAGTAGATTTTAAAACTTAGAGCAGCTATGCATTGTGCCTCTCATTCCCTCGAAACTTACCCTGCATGGGCACCGAAATGTTTGCAGACTACTACTCGGTGGGTCATATAACTGACAAAGATGTGATTCATCTCCGGAGGACTGCAAATAATCCTTCCGACAATTAAATTAAATTCTTACATAATTTTTACTGAATTCCATTCGAAATTAAATTGGCCCTTAAAAAAATTATTGGCAAGATAAAATCGTGTTAAATCTAATTTCTAACACAAGATAAACTGTTAGAATCGTGTTTTTTAAACTTATTCTGTAATTGTTCATGTACAGACGAGCCCGGCAAGCCCGGCAGACCAGAACTTCGCAACTGGGACAAGGACTTTGTGGACCTGGAATGGACTCCGCCCAAGGATGACGGTGGCGCGCCCATCACTGGATATATTGTACAGAAGAGGGAAAAGGGCGGAAGGTATTGTCAACACTTGCTATGCATGCAACGAAAAAAACTCATGTTTATAAATGTATCCAGTCGGACCGTTTTCCTCATCATTATTTTCTATTTCCATGCATTTCTATGTGATAAATGTAAGTACTTGCAGTATATAGATAGTAATATACATGACCTTTATATAGGTTATAAACTCTAAGCACGTACGAATATGGTATGGCCGAACCATCATCAAATCAACAAGAGGGAAAAAGTTGAAAACGTATCGTGATCTCTCTCTCTCTCTCTCTCTCTCTGTCTCTAGCTTTTGTTTTTGAGATGGTGGTCTGGACTGGACCGCATCATATCCAGTAAAAATAAAATTCAGTTACGAAACCTCATGAATCTCGAAGGTGATTATCGTAAATGACTAGTCACAGTTCGCTGTGCATGACATGCATTATTTTCATGAATATTCTCTCATCCACCAGGTCATGGCAAGACTGCCTCAAGACGTCAGGCGATCGTCCCACCGCTCACGTGACGGACGTGGAAGAAGGTCACGAGTACGAGTTCCGCGTGCTGGCCGTGAACAAGGCCGGACCCGGCGAACCCAGCGACCACAGCAAGTCCGTCATCACCAAGCCCAGATTCTGTAAGTGCTTTTATACAATCAGACAGGTGTCAAGGAGCCATCGCGAATAAAAGGCACTGACCTTGAATACGCAGAATACATTTTCAGGTCTGTTTGGCAGGGGCAACGTGGGAACAAGAACGTTGTATGGCCAAATCAGTCATCTACCGCCCCGCTGCTGCTTTAATATCCTCAGACTTAGAGCTTATTTGTGACAGGTCGTATACGGGCATCAAATGATCTCTGAACTGCTAAAAAACATCTTAGGTATCATATCATGCCCTTAGATGTTTGATTAGTGTAGAGCATACCTTATATAATGAGGATAAAATCAACTCACTAGATCAATAGCAAAATCTTGGACAACCTTGGACTCGATTTCAAAAAACCAATTCAATTTAAACACTTTTCCGATTAACTATACAATCCGATTGATTGTAACCCCTCATAATCTGTTCGTATTAATTTACCTCTGACATTCCACATCCATTACCTCACGACCGTCATAGTGAGGCATCAAAATTAATTTGGTAACAAAATTTATTTTTTCTTATAAAAATCATGCAAGCAAATCCCTATTTGAAAAACAATAGAAAAAGGAGTGCGAAAAAGTAAATTTGAAAATACGGATGTCACGATTTTTACTTACTTTCGGAATATGTTCTATATGAAATGCTATTCAAGTTAGTTTACCAGAAATAAAATTTAGTAAAAAAAAGTTAACAGGATGCAAATAGTCATTCGACAAGTTCACATTCGCTAACGATATTTATCCTCCACAGTGGCCCCCAAAATCGACCGCAAGAACTTACAAAAGCGCAAGATCAAGGTCGGACTCGACCTTCGTTTCGAGGCTGACGTCAAAGGAGAACCCGAACCGATCATTACTTGGACTTTCAAGGAACAGACACTGAAATCATCAACTCGTCTGGTCATCGAAAACAAAGAGTACCACACTTCGTTCTTACTGAACAAGGTTACGAGGGAAGATTCTGGAAAGTACACAGTTACTGCGAAGAACGATTCCGGAACTGATACTGTTGATATTGAAGTGCAAGTGGTCAGCAAACCGGCTAAGCCTAAGGGACCATTGAAGGTACGCTAATTGTTATCTAGTGGTCACGGTTATAAAGTTCTAAATTGTGTGTAGATCGATTTGCTAAGGTGTCATTTTTGGACCTCCTAAAATTGTATTGTTTTTTCCTATCTGCTTCTAGTCATAGTCATGCCTGTTCAAAATTACGAGAGAGTGAAACATTTCCTAATGTTCTTTGAAGCTTTAGTAAAATATCGAAAACTTTAGTTAACATATTGTGCTCTTTGGACTTTCATACCCAATGAGTCATAACGTGAGTCTATTACTAATCCTTCTCTTTTAGTTTTTCTCCCTTCCTACCCCACCTTTAAACGGCTATATCTTTTGAACTTACAAAACTTATAATAAATAGCCATTTGAAACTTTTACATATATGACAGAATCGAAATTGGCTAGTTTTATTTAAGCCTCCTTTACATAGATACTCATAAATCTATACTCCTAACAGGTATCCGACGTAAAGGCGGACGGCTGCAAACTCAAATGGGAACCGCCCGAAGACGACGGCGGCGAACCAGTGGAAGCTTACGTCGTGGAACGCATGGACACGGAGTCCGGAAGATGGGTGCCCGTCTGCACCACCAAGGCCCCTGAGGCTGACGTTACGGGCTTGAACGAGGGCAAGGATTACCTGTTCAGAGTAAAGGCTGTCAACCCAGAGGGAGAGAGTGAGCCGTTGGTTACGGAAACCGCTACCACTGCTAAGAATCCTTATGGTAATAAGATTTATATTTGATTGTGTTAAATTGCAGAAAACTTACCTAACTTGATATTAAAGGATTTTGTCTACGATGTAGTGCTCTTATCTTGAACTAAACCGATTCACTAGCGATTTACACTAGTCAATCTAACCAAACTCTGATCAGTATATGACGTCTATTCAGGGAGTTGATGTAAAATCTAATAATCAGGAAGATAGAATATATAAGGAATAAAGACTCTGCCCTAGTATATATTAGTAGTCTATTGTAGATTGAAAGGTCAAATTTGAAGGAAATGAACGAACTAACTGAACTGACGAAACTGCTAGCTTTATAAATTATCCTGTTCGAATTTTCGACTAGTATAAATAGGCCTATATTTCTGTCTATGTTATGCTTGACGTGTCAGCTTATTCTGATGATATTATGCAGGCGAGCCGGACGCGCCTGGCAAGCCCGAGTTCAAGGACTGGAGCGCGGACCACGTGGACCTCAAGTGGGACAAGCCCGCCGACGACGGTGGCGCTCCCATCACTGCTTACATCGTAGAGAAAAAGGACAGAGACACAGGGAAATGGGTTAAAGCTGCTGAGGTGAGAATTGTACAAATTATGGATGATGTCTAACAGTTTGTGTTTTCTTTTTAAAACAAAGCCAATGTTTATAAATTGCATACATAAACTATGTAGGTCTGTAAGGTCCACTTCGTATTGACATGATAAAGATGAGACTGGCACAGGACCGGAAAAGTTAGCGCGCTAAAGATACCTATACTCAACAGTGCGTAAATAATTGTTGATGATGATGATAATTATTGAACATAAAGCAAGGAAAAATGCAATGCAGCACTAGAGCGTAATCAGATTTTAGTTATTCATAGTAATAAATAGTAATATGGATTGCCATAATCCATATGGCAATCCATATTACGACAAATATTGTTCGTCAAAGTACAACACTGATCCTATAAAACCTAGAACAGAGAACAACCATCAAAACTTCCAGCCCAAAGTTGCCCTTCCTTTTTTCGTTTTCTATTTGCTAATTGATTTTCAACCTTCTCTTTTTTCAGGTTCCTGGAAATAAGACCGAGGCTCGCGTGCCCGATCTGATCGAAGGCAAGACCTACCAGTTCCGAGTGAAGGCGGTCAACAAGGCTGGCCCGGGCAAACCTTCCACTGCGACAGACAATCTGCTTGCTAAGGATCGCTTTGGTTAGTACGAATACGTTTTGAACCTTTTGCGTGTGGTAATAAAGTTGAAGTTTGCGTGCCAGTACTGACTGAAAACATGTTTGGTCAACCTCAATGTTTTTTTTAGAATTTTTTCTTTTAATGTCAGCATCTGAAAGTTTATAAATCTTGGATTTATCTTCTGAGATCGAAAGCTGAGATGTATAGTATCCTGTAATCCACTTCATTGGTGTTGCTTCTGTGACCCTGATGAGGTTTACAAAACTTGTGGGAACGTAACTTATACAGGGGTGACACCCAACGTGACAGGTTTCCTTCATGTTTATGCTAACTACTATTATAAAAACGAAAGTTTAATAAACGAAAGTAACTGTCTGTTTGTTACCTCTTCACGGTTAAATGGCTGGACCAATCGTTATGAAATTTGGCACAAAGATTCTTTAGGGCCTGGAGATGGACGTAGGCTATATTTTACCATCATCATTATCCACATTTCTCATCACTACACTTGTGACACCGCGGGGCGCTGCTAGTATAAAATATAGTATAGAAGCGACAGAATGTAACGCATCTTCCAGAGTTAGTCGCCTAGTGTATCGTCTAGGGCGGACGAGAAATAACTAAAGAAACCGCCGTTTATGTCTGTAATATAATGACCGATGATAGCGTTACTAGGCACAGTACCAAGTCTAAACAAAACAAAAATATGCGACAAAATCAAACACTTATATACGCTCGTTGCGGTGTCATTGACAGGCCTAACTATCAGGAAAGTAGGCCTCGCTATAACACGCCATGTACTTTGGTCCCACAGGCTTTCCTACTCCTGCATCCTTGCTTGCTTGTTGACGATGACTAGGGATACCAGGGTCCGTTAATTTGTTTTTTTTTTCATAGATGTAGTATATATTTTCCTGTGTATTTGCAGCTCCGCCGAAGATCGACCGTACCAATATGCGTGATATCACGATCAAGGCCGGCAATCACATCCGATTGGACATCAAAGTCAGCGGTGAACCGCCACCGACCAAGACTTGGTGAGTTGCACATTTAGCTTTACGCTTAAATTTCTAGTTTTGTTCACAAAAGAAGATTTTTCAGTGATGGTTATGTATAGTTATGAAATAACTTCGTAAAAGTATTATTGTATCTAAATACAAATGTCATTCAAGTCAATTCGGACTGGTAAACAAGACTATATTATGTGCTTGATTGCTTTGAAAGAAGGTATTACTACTTTGTATGTATGAAGATTGAACTCTGTATTCTCGATGGGTCAGCCCTAGGTCTATAACACGACTCGTTTTTGGCGCTGCAACCAAGTACCGTGCCGCTCACCGATGCTGCATTACGGCGAACTTTGTTGCACTAGATGTCTTTAGACTTATTTTATGTACATATTGCTATAAATTACATGAAGCCGATTTTTACGTCTGTTAAATGTATTTGTTTCCTTTAGGTTCCACAACAAAGAGCGCCTCTCATCCCGAGAGGACCTCAGCGTAGACGCCGAAGACTACAAGACCAAGCTGTCTGTGGTGATCGCGTCTCGTAAGCACAGCGGTACCTACACGCTCAAGGCTGAGAACAGCAGCGGCAAAGATGAGGCCACTATTCAAGTCATTGTACTTGATGTGCCGGCTAAACCTGAGGGTCCGCTCAAGGTAAAGTATACTTTATGCTTAGAACGTTAGACGCATTATCTGTTCTTTGTAGAGTTGTATGTCTAAAATTAGAGTATAGTCTTGAAGTTGGCAGTCATGAATACAATACTCTCCAACTTTTTAAGGTTGTACTGTAATTTATTGTACCAGCCAAGTGTAACATTTTGCTCAAAATTGTAACTTTAGTTTAAGCTTTGTATGACACACAATGAATGGACAAAAACGGACTTCTGCCTAATGGCAGCTTAGTTCTGGCATTTGACACTGTATTTCTGCAGCGTTACTTGATTTTTCAAGGTAGGTTGCCGAAAGCTGTAATTACTATTAAAGCACAGAGACTACCATTAGAAGATTAGAGGATAGGCATGATAGCGTTTCGCTGACTCTTAATCCTATATGCACCGTATTCATCAATAGGTAGCTTATACCCCAAAAACATCAACAAAAAAGATACAGGCTTTGCTGGGCCTTTACGGCACAGCTACGCCTATGTGATGTACATAAAAGAAAAAAATCCTTCAGATTTCCTTCTCCCTCTCCTTAACAATGTATTGTTTTCGACAGATTTCGGACGTGCACAAAGAAGGCTGCACGCTGAAATGGTCGCCACCCGCGGACGACGGCGGTGCGCCCATTGACCACTACCTCGTCGAGAAACTGGACACCGAGACCGGCAGATGGATGCCGGCGCTCAAGACTAAGGACCCTAAGGTAAGATACGTTCCAACCTGCTTTTTATAGCATTTCAGAAAAAATGGGGTATAGCTTTGATACACGAACGAGTGTTTTACAATCATACGTGTACATAATCTATGTTGAAATGACGATCAAATAGCGGCGCTTCCTCCTCCGCCGCGTGCAACGTGTCACATTCTTCACTCGACTTAAACACCAAACAGATTGAAGTGCTTCTGTGGCAAAGATATTTCATGTCTTTCTATACCCCAATTCACAACTTGTCGTATTCGAAATAGGGTCGGGAACTGTATCTCCGTCTCTGTTATTTCGATACGGAGATACAGTTTCCGACCCTATTCCGAAGCAAGAAATTTCTGACAAGCTGTGAATCCCTTGTCTGGTGCTTGGAAAGAGCCCACACATCATTAGTTAGTAAATAGGTTTCTTCTATCTAGACAAGTGCGCTCTGTTGTAGATCGCAAGTGATTCTTGTCATCAGACAAGGTAATAGTCAAACGCAATCCTACCATAGATTAAAAACAGCCCTGATTCTGCTTAGTAATAGTGGCTAATCGGTCTTTCTCCACTAGCATATTGTAGTCTGTATTCAATATACTTTATTTAATTTGTATAGGCTGAAATCGAAAACCTGGTCCCTGGCCACGAGTACAAATTCCGCGTGTCTGCCGTCAACAACGAGGGCGCTTCGGAGCCGCTCGAGGGAGAACATTCCATCATTGCAAAGAATCCCTTCGGTAAGTTATCTCAGTTAGTCAGCTTTGTATCAGATGTTTTGATCTGATTATAGCAACATCAAAACCCAGCATAGTTTTTAAGCGCGGGACAAACATCTATATTGTATCGAACCGCATTCCACGGTCTTTTTCAAAAGAAAGTTATAACCGGCAAAACACATGTGCATTTGTTATTGCCGAGTCGCATTGCATTAACGTGGTTATGTAAATGCTCAAGCTACAACTCGCAGTAGACGCGAGTGATTGTACTTTACATCTTGAAAAGTGTAATCATGTTGACTGGTGCATCTTATTGCTAGTTCATATAACTAACTTTGTTGACGCAGCGACCCAAAATTAAAAACCTCCGATACTAAAAACCTACACTTTTCTCTATTTTATGCAGTTCGTGCCAAGCATGAACTTGCAGCTAAACTAGTTCATTTACTAAAATTAAATCAACAATTGATGATCTTTTCCAATCACTGCATACGATTCAAGGTTATTTTTACCGGATTATCGGATGAAGAATTTTCTCTTAAGTTGAGATATACTTTATTCAATTATTTTTTTGCAATATGACTTCTAGTTTCTGCGTAATACGTGGACAAACATACAAATATACATACACTTATGAAATTTGGCACATATGCTTAGAACCTAGTATAGACTAACATATACAAAAACTGTACATTTCTGACAATATTACATATATACAGGTTGAATTGATAACCTCCTTTTTTGAAGTCGTCGTATCCGTAATGTACTCTCGCATTCCACAGACGAGCCCGGAAAACCCGGCACGCCTGAGATCGTGGACTGGGACAAGGACCACGTCGACCTCAAGTGGGAGAAACCGTTTAAGGACGGCGGCGCTCCCATCACAGGATACGTCATTGAGAAGAGGGAGGTCGGCTCGCCCAAGTGGGTGAAAGCTTGTGAGGTGAGATACTTTGGCATAGATATACAGAGTGTCACAGAAAGATGCAAAAATATTTAAGGGTAAATTTTTACTAAGAGACTAATCATGAAATGGCGAAATCAAATAGCTGTCCCATACATTTTGTCAGGAGTCGTCAAAATGGAGACAACCTTCGCAGCTTTGTTGGCAATGCGTCTGCCTTCTGTAAGTTGTGGGTTCGATTCCCGATCCAGGACAAATATTTGTGATGGACATGGGTTTTGGTTTGGTTGTGTGTCTAGATGTTTATATGTGACTTAAGTGTGTATTTACAAAAAAAAAATGTAAGCATTCTATCCGCTATCTAGTTCCCATAAGCCTTACCTGTTTTGGGCCTAAATGGTATCGTGTAAAAATGTTCACCAGAATAAAAAAATATATATGAACAACCGATGATAAAAATCGCAACATTTTAGTTTTTTTTTTAACACGAATAAGTCCGCGTTAGACCACCAACTCGCCTGTTGGAAAGCGAAGATGTGGTCGGAGATGAAGCACGCATACTTAGAAGATACCTATTCACTCTGACCTTGAAAGGACCAATGTAAATTGTATAGTAAAAATTGTTCACTTATATAAATTGGCACGCTTGTATATTATAGCACCGTTCTTAGGCTCGTTGTATAAACAATTAAATAATAATATTTAAAAAAAACTGGGAAAAAAAACGACTTCAAAATACGCAAATCTACTTATACTTAAATAATACTTGAATAATACTTTTACAGCTATATTGTTATGAAAACCAAAGTACTGAACCGATTCCGATAAAAAAATTATGGGACCACCTCTGGAGTATTACTTACCTACCAAACAAAAAAGAATCATTAAAAACAATTCATAATTGGCAGAGTTATCGTTAAACAAACATAAAAAAAACATACAATCGAATAGAGAACCTCCTTTTGGAAGTTTGTTAAAAAATACCACAGTTTTTTATAATTACACATTTCACAGGTCGGCCCCAATGACAACGACAAAGCAACCGTACCGAACTTGGACGAGGGCGTAGAATACGAGTTCCGAGTGAAGGCCATCAACGAGGCCGGCCCTAGCGAGCCCAGCGACGCCAGCAAGTCCGTCGTATGCAAGCCTAGGAGACGTACGTATACCCTCATACATAGATAAATAAATAAATAAATTAAATATTTGTGGACATTTCACACAACACCAGATGTATAATAAATAAAGCTTATGAGCCCATAGCTTAACCATCGTCAGTCTAGCTCGCGCATACCCACATTTTTGAATATTTAAAATGGCTGAATGAACTTATAAAAGAATATTACTTTGACCTTTGTCTTGATCTTTCAACTGTAGAAAGAGCGAGACGAACGCCTGGGTGGTACGACCCCAGTTCAATCTGGAATTCTAACAATAACGCCGATCTATCTCACTCAAACTTTTACTACTACTTTACCAATTTTTTTTACTGTATCCTAATCACAAAATATTGGACTCCCCAGTGGCGCCACGTATCGACCGCCGTAACCTGCGCACGATCAAGGTTCACGAAGGCGAGCCGATCTCGCTCGACGTCAAGGTGACGGGCGAGCCTGCGCCGGAGGTCACCTGGTCACTCAACGGAAAGATCGTCACCAGCGGAAATGGACTCAAGTGTAAGTATATTACACTCCTCTTTTGGGAGCTTGGTGTATTTCTCAGATATTACTCGAGAAAATCGAAATAAGTCCAGTATTCACAACTTGTCGGATTCGGAATCGGTTCGGAAACTATATCTCCATCTCTATCATTTTCATACAGAATGACAGGGATGGAGATACAGATTCCTATTCCAAATCTGCCAAGTTGTGAATAGGAGTATAATCAGTTGAGAAACGGGGACGATCAGTCAAACTGAATTATTGCATTTCTAATTTGCTTGGGTTTATTAAAATAAACAGCTAATTTGGTGTTCAGTGTTGTTATGGTCTACGTCTACGATAAAGCTCCCTTCATTGATGCTTCAAAAACATCGTTTTCGGTCTACTTTAGTTGACTCGAGTCTCTCTCATTGGACACTACATAACCCGATCTTCAGCTATTAGCTTCCAGTTACCAAATTCTAGAAATCCAAGAATTTCGTCTGAATTTCTGGAATAACGACCAAACCTCACTTGTTAGTGCTCCTTTCCCTCGATAGTAAAAAAGAGCCGGAGAAAAGGCAATAACGCATATTCATGACACTTAATAATACGTTACTGACGTGTTAATAATGTTTTATGTATACAGTGGTGGAACTGCCCAACCTCTCTAAGTACCAACACGCCAGCCCACGTAGGAAGGACTCTGGAACGTACAAGATACAAGCCACCAACAAGTACGGACAGGACACCGCTGAGCTCGAGATTATTGTCACATGTGAGTATAGGAAAGATTCATTTTATAATGCAAATCGCAAAAAAAATAGGAAAATAAAATATATACATATTAATTATTATGAAAAACTCACTTTTTAGGATTCCGTACCTCAATAGGAAAAAACGGAACCCTTATAGGATAACTTTGTTGTCCGTCTGTCCGTCCGTCTGTCCGGGTGTCAAGACCTTTATCTCGGGAACGCGTGAAGGTATCGAGTTGAAATTAAAACCATATACGCAGATCCATAGTATCTTGCTGCAGTAAGAAAAATAACATTTCTCAGTTTTCGTAAAAAAAAGTTACAGCCGAATATGTCGTAAAAAACGCACATTTCGACACTCAGAGAAATCAAAACCTATGGGGTACTTCCCGTTGACCTAGAACTCTGAAATTTGGCAAGAAGCATTGTGTTAGAGTACACATATAGGAAAAAATCCGAAAACTGGACATTTTTTATTTAATCACAAAAAAATAGTGTCACTATGCAAGGAATGAGGGCTGCCTCAAACGTTCGCTCGCTCGGATCCGAGTGGGAGGCGCCGCTTCTATAGCCCCTACTCGGATCCGAGTGGTGAGCAAGGAATGTGTTAAATATTTTCACGAAGTATATTTTTCGGTTTATGAAGGAAAATATATGATTTCCCCCTTATATTTAGTTTGTACGGAACCCTCGGTGGGTGAGTCTGACACGCACTTGTCCGGTTTTTTTTATTAAAAAAAAACTGTCTTGAGTAACTGACACACAACATACAGCCTAAACTGATGGTTTTAGAGATGAGATCTTTGATGATGATGAGTTATTTCATATGAAATGACTACCAAGAATGGATTTCTCGATCGAAATGGCTACAGTATGTGCGTAAAACCTTTTATCCATAAACTATTATTGATCCAATCGAAACGTACTGCATTTTTTTCTCTGAAGTTGGGATAACGCTGGACAATCACTTATCGCTCACAATCTTGTAATTATCGGCTTTAACAGAACCAGAAAAAAGGTTACTTTTGATTTTTGATATTTTCAAGTCCAAGTTGCTTGAATATCAATCTCTCAGAAATATTTTCTCACGGGACAGCTTGCACATATTTTCATAGAAAACGTTTATAAATAAATATCTTCCGTCCACAGCGAAACCCGACAAACCCGAGGGCCCGCTAGAAGTGTCGGACATCCACAAAGACGGATGCAAACTGAGCTGGAAGAGGCCCAAAGACGACGGCGGTGAACCCATCGATGCGTACCTGGTGGAGAAGTTCGACCCCGAGACTGGAACCTGGCTGCCTGTGGGCAAGACCCTCGGCAATGTACCGGAGATGGAGGTAAGTGGAAGAATGCCTTCCTAATCTTCTTTTTTTTCAAATGCTATTTAGATGTAGCGTTTCCTTCTCGCGGAAGTCGCCTTCAAGCTTTATTTTTAAACCCCGACCCAAAAAGGAAGAGCAAGGGTTAGGAAAGGATAAGGAAGTGTTATAAGTTGCACTTGTATATCTGGGCCTGTCTATGGCATCGTAAAGCCCTCAAACGGAAGCTGATTTTGAGAGTGTTCTTAGCTATTTATCATCAAAATCAATCGATTTTGATGAATTCGGAAACACGATAAGAAAACCGGCTATGTTGCTAATATAGCCGGTTTTTTGTCGGGTGTTTTTGAGTTATCTAAGCTTATACTTGTCTTTATTTACAAGCAATTCTCCTCGTGTTTGCAGAGTAATACCATTTTAGAATTTGAGAATTTTATAGTTGTCTTATAGACAACGGTCATCGCTGATGATCACAGTAACCGTCTCCTTGCTTGCTGATCTTTCAAGAAACAAAAACGGCATGCCTGTGAAAGTAAAAACTAAATTGTACATACATTTCTAGGTGGATGGCTTGATCCCTGGCCACGAATACAAGTTCCGCGTGAAGGCGCTCAACAAAGAGGGCGAGTCTGAACCACTCGAAACCTTCGGCACCATTGTGGCAAAGGATCCATTCAGTGAGTACAGTTTCCTCTCGAAATTCGACTCTCGATCAAACAAATATAAACTTATTCTGAAACTACTTATTTTCTTTTTTTTTACTGTAACTTCCTGCCTACAGCTGTTCCCGATGCCCCATCAACACCAGTCCCAGACGACTGGTCGGCCAACCACGTGGACCTCAAATGGGAAGCTCCTCTTACGGATGGTGGATCTCCCATCATTGGCTACATCATCGAGAAGAAGGACAAGTATAGCCCGCTCTGGGAGAAGGCGGTGGAAACACACACGCCGACACCTACCGCTACTGTCAATGGGTAAATTTTACTATTCTGTGATCCAGGTAGCCGTGGAGCTAAGATATTAGAAGGACCTATATTGATTTGCCATAAGATCAGCCACCAGCCACAAAATAGACTGACGACGACGTACAAGTGGTAGAAAGACGTTGGATACAAGGCGCTTCCATCAGGTTTTTATGAAAATCCATGTCCAGCTGTGGACTTTCGTGGCTGAGATAAAGATGATGATAATGGTTTTTATTTGAAAACGTTACGAAAAAGAATGAGCGCATACGTTAGGAAAGTCGATGGGAGATACTCGTATAGTAACTTATTACTTCCGTGATAAAGTATGATTTTACAGATAATTTCCTTGTTATCAGGCCCTTTTAGGCTGGAAGAGATCGCTTTTGAACGGGGAAATACATTAAGTATTCAAATCAGAGTATGACCTGAAATTATTTATATTTTCCCATCCCTATACGCAGAAATCTAATGTGGAAAAACTCCTGTCAATTTTCTCATCCCCCTACGTTCCTCTCCAGTCTTATCGAAGGCAACGAGTACCAGTTCCGCGTGATCGCCTTGAACAAAGCTGGCCAGAGCAAACCCTCGGACGCCAGCAAGAACTTCGTCGCCAAGCCTCGTTTCCTGGCGCCCAAGATCGACAGGAGACACTTGAGAGACGTCACGCTGAGCGCCGGATCTACGCTGAAGCTGGAAGCGGCAATCACCGGCGAACCAGCACCTGCTGTTGAATGGAGGTAAGTTGGATAAACATAAAATTATACAACATTTCAAGTTTCAGTATGCTCTACACATAATGTTAAGGGTTCGTAGTTCGACCATCGTCCGTCTAGGTCGCGCATACCCATACTTTTGAAGATATAAAATAAATGAATGAACATATAAAAAAATCGTCTTTTGTAAAACTATTTTCATTAATAATGAAATTTATATTCTAATTTTCATACATAAATATCATTATACGTTACATTTGCAATACTGTTCATAACTTCAGAATCATGTGTGTGTCGGAAGGTTAGTGCTGAAAATCAGCGCTGCTGATCGTTCAGCAGCATTATCGCTGAGCACTTACCTTTTTTGATACACCAGATACTACAGCGATAACTGCATATTTTTTTAGGCTAAATAGTCTTACTTTTGTTCTTTGTATTTGTGTTCTCTCTTTTTGTTGTAGTGTATGGTGTATAATAAAAGTAATTTAAAAAAAATAAACCGACTTCAAACTGAAAAGAAAGAAATAACTCGAAGAAAATCAAAACTGGGCGTCTACCTAATTTAAGAATAAAATCAAAGTTATAAATCCCGCTACCCATACTGGAATCTAACATGTGCATACATCGCAATGTTATCTGCAGAAAACATGTCAATTATGGTACTTTAGCGTCAATATTTCTTTCACTTCCTATTGTATGACATAATAATTATGTTAGATCCTATAGAATTTTGTGCTTTCGTGGGTAGCTTTGCCGTATTCTCCAAAGAAAATAACTACAGTCGACCGAGAGCTGTTTATAAAACATTATCTTAGAGGCGTCAAAACCAAAAAGCACTGCGTACGCTTGCGACTGCCCAGCAGTTAAGTACACTGAAAACCCAGATGCACCTGACGCGAAAATATATGAGCTGGATAATGTTTTTTCCGTCCGGGTTGGAACACTGACGAGACCCTAACCACAGAAGAAATTAATAGTATTACATACAGAACGGACACTCTCCGCCTCCCGCCGATCTCAAGTTCCTCGCAGCTCCCTGCGCTCGCCCTATCGTTTGCCAGACTTTATCAGTACAGCTCCATTCATTTGCCAGTCATGATAATTGTTGTGGTCTATAAGCATTTCAATTCCAATTGACGTTATGAGCGAGTGGCAATCGGACGACAACCATAACTTTATACATGCGTATTATATATAGACGTCAACTTGTGTATTTGTTATTGATTAGTGCGCCGTTGAATGGAGTGTCCGACTTGTGCCCTAACTTTGATATATGTGGATAGCGCTTTATTCGCTCATTATATGACATCCTGCATGGTACCTTAGAACTAATGGATTTTTTACATTTATCCAGATACCAAAACATGCCTCTCCGACCATCGAAAGCGGTGACCATCGACAACCCAGAGTACTTCACCAAGCTGGTCGTCCGTCCTGTGAGGAGGGACGACTCGGGCGAGTACACCGTCACTGCCATGAACTCCAGTGGAAAGGATACCGTCACCATCAACGTGGTGGTCACTGACAAGCCGACCAAGCCTGAAGGACCACTACAGGTAACATGCTGCTTTAAATGCTATTATTTTAATATTATTCTGAAGTAAAAGCAGTTTATATAATTTCTTAAATTAAGCATAAAAATGTAAATCACGAGTAGATATTTTTTAAATTTGAACAATGTATACACCGGACGAGTTATGAATGTAACATTTATTATTATTTTAGCATAGTAATACTTGTATATACTTTATGACAATAAAGTTTATCTATCTATCTAATGCTGCTGGCAAATGTTCTTGTCTATGGCCCCGTTTTTTGTTCTTGAAAAAAAAATAGCAATCGTCTAGACAGGTCAGAGGCCTTCCGCCGGCTTAGTAACATTGACACCTAGGGCTGGCCATTCAGACCATGAAAGAATAGATAATGTTTTCATCCTGACAAATACTAATACATATATATATATACATGATTATGTATATAGTTTATACTAACTTAATTACTTTTTACTGCTGTCAAAATTAAAATCGAGTGAAAGGTATATTTCAGTAGACTTACTGTTCCTAAATATTAACGGATCCACGGTCAGTCTGCTTTTATGAACATCAGAGGAACCAAAAAGCCAGCACTGAAAAGCTATATACCTATGTAAAATATAAGTGAGATGTATATGGGAATATTTTAGTTAAACGAAATCTTAGTCATTATGGTGAAATGTTTATGATTTCCGAAGCTTGTGTATGGAGTGATGCACTGTAGCCCACACAAAACGAATGATTGCTCTATGTGGCAGCGCCAGAATGAAAAAGACTGCACTTTTGTCTCAGTATGTCATAATATTGAGACACGTGACAACTCTGAATGGGTTTTCCGTAAAAACGCCGCATATTGTACCCGGCGGAGCGATATTGGCGTAACTGGCTGACAGTTTCGATAGAAGTTTTGCGCTGTTACATAACGCTACTTGCAGTTTTATGGCCTTTAATACTTTCACCCTCTAGCGTAGGTTCTTAACTTTTAATTTCCACACCAACGACAGGTCAAAGCAAGGTAGAATCCATGTCGTTGACTACTCTCATTATCTTTGATCCCCAATTTAATCATATCCCAGTGCAATAACTTTCTTATTTGTTCACAGATATCGGACGTTCACAAAGACGGCGCCACCCTCAAGTGGAAGCGTCCCAAGGACGATGGCGGTGCTCCTATCGAGTACTACCAAGTGGACAAACTGGACACGGAGACCGGATGCTGGGTGCCGTGTGCTCGATCTGACGAGCCCAGTGAGTCTACTACCATCACTGATTATTTCAAGGGTCTCACCATCATCATCATCTCAGCCATAAAACGTCCACTGCTAGACATAAGCCTCCCGCATGGATTTCCAGAAAAACCAATTGGAAGCGGCTTGAATCCAGCGTCTTCCCGCTACTTATATGAGGTCATCTGTCCATCTCGTGGCTGGTCTTCCTACACTGTGCTTGCCGGCGCATTGTCTCCACTTGAGAACTTTTCGGCCCCATCCGCTATCAGTTATACGTGCTATGTGCACTGCCCACTGCCACTTTAACTTCAAGGGCCTACTGAAATATAATTGCTGCCTGGACGGTATATTCGGTTTTTTTTCTGGGTGCCATCATTCTATTATGCCGCTTAAACAGTTCGACATATGGTTATATAATAATTTAGCTTAAAAAACTGAAAAACAAAACGACTTCAAAATACACTATTCGTTTAATTAGATTATATTTTTCCAATTAGTTTCTTTAAAAAAAACAAAATACTGATTTTGATAAAATTTATATGGGACCACCTCTGTGTGTGGTCTACCTAACAATTCATAATCGGCGGATTATGAATTGTTTTGTTTGTTTGAAAATCGCTGAACAAACAAAAAAACATACAGTCGTCATTGTAATTGAGTCATTTAAAAAGCATGGTTGGATTATGCTTTTTTTTTTCTTCTTGATATTCTATTCATACCTTATACTCAAAATATACTACATGAAATGGATGTGTTGTCTAATCAAGAAACTATATTGTCCAACGCCATTATATTGCATAAAAGCGAGATTACAATTTAACAATTTGAAAATGTCAGAAAAATTAAAAAAAAAACATATTTTTTGTCGGAAAATTTAATAAAAATCTAATTTTCCAGAGTGCGACGTGACCGGCCTGACCCCGGGCAAGGAATATAAGTTCCGCGTGTCGGCTGTCAACTCGGAGGGTGAATCTGAGCCGCTCACATCAGAACAGGCGATCGTCGCCAAGAATCCGTTCGACGAGCCTGGTAAGGGAACACTTTGATCTAAATATTCTATCTTTTTTTTTTTAATTCGTCGATAGGCTTGCGCTTGACCATCAACTTACCTGGTGTTAAGCGACAGTTACGGTCTACGATGGAGCGCGCTTACCTAGAAGAAACCTATTCACTCGCGATTTGAAGACACTTAGATTATATCTATTCGGAAAGACCCATTCAGGAAGCGCATTCTACATTTTGGCGGTACGCACAACGTTCGTACGTACGGCGGTACGTTCTATCTATCTTTATATCTATCCAGTCTGTGGCTACTTAGTGCTGGGTATATCCGGTATATGCCTCCCTTTATTATCGTTATCCTGGTCATCTTTTTTTTATAAATAAAGAATAGGTCTACGTTTGACCACCAGCACGCCTGATGGAAAGCGATACTGTGGCCGAAGATGAAGCACGTAGACCTAGAAGATACTTATTCACTCTAGACTTGAAGATACCCGGGTTATAATTTATTATCATCTATTGCTATCTGACGTATTTTACGGTGTCATCTAGATATATAATATCAGAAAAAAATGAGAAACTACAGAACCCTTTTAAGTACACAATAATTCCCAAAACCAAGTTTTTACGAACGGTGATGGCGTCACAAGTAACAGAATTGAATCGCAAGAAAATTATTTTTAGTGTCGTATTTCGTACTATTCCAACTGAATTGAAAATATTATACTTATTAATAGAGAGTTATAAAGTTTGTTTCTTAAGTTAATTCCAATCATGCTTACGCGCATCGTCGTGCGGACAAATTTGCGTTATAACAATAATTTTCATGGAATTAAAAAAAAAACAGTTTTGTTTTTATTTATATCTTGACTATCAATTCGTCTATTTAAAAAACAAATCATTTTACTCCAGGCGCACCAGGCACCCCGTCCGTAACGGACTGGGACAAGGACCACGTGGACCTGAAATGGACTCCGCCCAAGAACGACGGTGGCGCTCCCATCACCGGCTACATCGTCGAGAAGAAGGACAAGTTCGGTAACTGGGAGAAGGCTCTGGAAGTACCCGCGGATAAAACCACCGCTACCGTGCCTGACCTCATCGAAGGACAGACTTATGAGTTCAGGTATGTAGGCAGTGAAACTTGATTCTAAAAGTTAATTTAACACTGTTAGTCTAATTAATCTCTCTGTCTGTTTGTTACCTCTTTGCGGCTGAACCAATCGTTATGAAATTTGGCACATAGATTCTGTAAGACCTCTTACAAACTTTTATTTTTTAGTTACCACCAGTATTCCATTTCAACTCTTATGATGGTTATGTTCTAACGTTACATTTGAACAATTCAGGGTCCGCGCTGTGAACAAGGCGGGTCCAGGCGACGCGTCCGACAGCACGCATCCCATTGTAGCCAAGCCAAGGAACCTGGCGCCGAAGATCGATCGCACCAACCTTATCGATATCAAGATCAAGGTCGGACAGAAGTTCGGATTCGACGTCAAGGTTAGTATCACACATTTTTAGGGCTTCTGTATCAAAAGGGGCGGGGTTTGAATTGATGAATTTTATATAAAAAAAATAAAAAATGATCAAGCTCATCAAGGGCTGTTATATTCCTCAAATAATATAGTTTAAAAAATGTAACCCGAATTTCTCCTGAATTCATTTGAACCGATTTTGATTTGTTCTATTCAATCAATTTTGATGAAATTTGTATAAGACCAATCTGAAGTATATACATATTTTCAAACAAAGATTTTTTTTCCAAATCGGTTTATGAATGACGGAGTTATGCGGTAACAAACAACAAAATACTATTTTACTATGGAAACTAACGTGTTTTTCACAAATTTTTTAATAAAAACTACGGGTCACTCACGTCTGTTAAAAAGACCACCGAATTCGGTTGAAGCTATAGTCTGATATTACGACCCAAAACAGACACGAGTGACCCGTAGTTTATATATAATTACAAAATACAATCGAATTGTGAACCTTATTTTTTGAAGTCTGTTAAAAATCATGTTAACTTCTTCTGGCTCACATTTGCAGATACCGTATTCGTACAAATTCTAACCCTTCCGTGTTACCCACAGGTGACCGGTGAACCGATGCCGGAAACCAAATGGTTCCTCGGCAAGAAGGAGGTGAAATCGTCCGGCGACATGAAGGTGCAGCACAGCGACTACAACACCAAGCTGAACTGCAAGGCGGCGACGCGAGCCGACAGCGGCAGATATACCGTCACCGCTGAGAACATCAACGGAAAGGACGTAGCCGAGGTCGAGGTCATTGTGCTCAGTGTGCCCAGCCCGCCAGGTGGACCACTCAAGGTAACCGAGCTTATCATTTCATTTTCACATCGTCACATTGACTTGCGATAATGAAATTATTGCATTTGTTTTTTTTTGTTACTTATTGATTTCAGTTTTTCTTTTTTTATTATTTATACAGAATATAAATTAACGATATTCTTTAGTATTTTTGATATTCCGAAAACCCATACGAAACGCTTTGCCTCCACTTTCATTATGCGTACCGCCAAAATGTGGAATGCGCTTCCTGAATGGGTCTTTCTGAATAGATATAATATAGGTATCTTCATATCGCGAGTGAATAGCTTTCATCTAGACAAGCGCGCTCCATCGTAGACCGTAACTGTCGCTTAACACCAGGCGAGTTGATGGTCAGGCGTAGGCCTATTTTCGAATAAAAAATTTACCATTTTTTCGGTTTTTAATTTCCAACTATCGAAAGGAGCAAAAGAAGTGTTTTCGTCGCGAATAAAAGTTTTTACAGTTTTACCACATTTTTTTCTATCTCGTTAATTTAAACAAAAAAATTGCTTACCAAAAAAGTCCGTCCGTCCGTCTGTTAATCAATCATGTTCTTAGGGTTTCTGTCTAACTTAAATATTCCATGCTGGACTGGGAGAAAAAGAAAACGTAAAATATACCAACTGCTTCTCTTCCCGGGCATACTGTAAAAGTCAATTAAGGGAATTCAGAAAATTGGAGTGTATGTACCCCTATCACTGAAAATTCTATCTAACACTCTAACCATGGTCAAATGTGGCAAACGGTCTCATGGTCTTTGATACTCTGCCTGAGGTTGGCAAGGGTAAGGAAAAATAGACGAGATTGTATGTCTGTATGAAATATTTGTTACTCTAGTAAAGTTTGTCAAAGGTAAGCATCCTCTCTTACAATCTTCTCTACTTGCAGGTATCGGACGTGCACGCGAACGGAGCCAAACTATCATGGAACCCGCCAGCTGACGACGGCGGTCAGCCGATCGAGAAGTACGTCGTGGAACGCATGGACGAAGCCACCGGGCGCTGGGTGAACGCCGGGGAGACTGACGGCCCGCAGACCAGCCTCGCGGTCGACGGGTTAACCCCTGGACACAAGTACAAGTTCCGTGTCAGGGCTGTTAACAGGTTAGTATCACGTTATATCCACAGGGCGTTTGGTTACTTTATGATAGCCTTGAAAGAGTTATTGATAGCAGAGTTCATCTTTTTCATTCTCCAATTTAAATTAACTTTCTAGGTATTTATATTTATATTACGAGTAGATAGTTCACGCGATGGTGAGCGATGGTTATAACCTATGGACATCTGCTACTACACTATTTTAGTTTTAGTTCGCACGGCCCAGATTTCAGAACAACAATCTCTCAAATACTTAACATAAGCGCCATCTGACTTATGATAACTCCCCACACACCCTAATTTGTTATGATCGGACTATGTCATAATGTGTCGATAATACTATATCACATTTATAATTTTGCTCATCATTATAATCAAATGTTTTCCGCCCTCAGACAAGGCAAGTCCGAGCCTCTCACCACCCCGCACTCCACCGAAGCTAAGAATCCGTTCGACGTGGCCGGCAAACCTGGCACGCCTAAGATCAAGGACTTCGACAAGGACTTCGTGGAGCTCGAATGGACCAGGCCAGAACAGGACGGCGGCGCTCCCATCACTGGATACGTTGTTGAGAAGAAAGATCGCTTCTCGCCTGATTGGGAGGAGTGTGCTCAGGTATGGAGTTAACTAGGCTATTTTATTATTACATATTTTAAAAAAATATGAGTCTACCACACTCAGACGCATCGAGGAAGTTTTATATGGCAACGTATCTAATTACTGTGGTCACGGCAAAAGTGAAATACGATACGTCTACCTCTACTTATCAAATCCAAACAAAGACGATTAGATGTTTAGAAATTAATAAAATTCAATTATATGCCAGTGAAGATATTATAATAACATTATGCCCACAATATTACTTAGTCTTCTACAAATGTTCAATTTCTATAACAATTTATTCCGTCCCGCAGATCGAAGGCGATGTCACCAGCGGCAAAGTGCCCGACCTCATCGAAGGCAACACATATGAATTCCGCGTCCGAGCCGTCAACAAGGCCGGCAAGGGTGAACCGTCCGACGGAACCGCACCGCACCTTGCCAGACCCAAAAACCTGGCGCCTAAGATCGACAGGAACTTCATGTTTGACATCAAGATCAAGGTCGGACAGAACTTCGAACTCGACGTTCCAGTCGCCGGCGAACCGATCCCTACGAAGGAATGGCTGCACGGAGACAATCTCGTTCTTAACAGTGACAGAATTAAGGTCGTCAACCAAGACCACAGCACGAATCTCCGTGTCATCGATGCCAAACGCGCGGACACCGGCACTTACACTCTCAAAGCTAGAAACATTAACGGAACAGATACGGCTACGGTTAAAATTACTGTTATGGATGTACCGACTGCGCCTGAAGGTCCCCTCAGAGCTGATGATATTACCAAATCTGGTTGTACTTTACGCTGGAGGCCACCGAAAGACGACGGTGGTGCTGAAATCAGCCACTACGTTGTTGAAAAAATGGACCAAGAGAACCTCAGATGGATCCCGGCTGGAGATGTCCAAGCCTGCAACATCAGGATTGACCACCTCATCGAAGGTCACGACTACAACTTCCGAGTCCGAGCAGTTAACAAACTCGGCGAATCGCAGCCTCTTACCGGTCAAGAAACGATCACCGCCAAAGATCCTTATGGAACACCTGACAAACCTGGAACTCCGGTTGTTAAAGATTGGGATAAGAATCACATGGATATTGAATGGGTTCCGCCTAAGAAAGACGGTGGATCTCCCATCACTGGCTATGTCATCGAAGCTAAGAAGAAATACGGACCATGGGAAGTTGCAGCGACAGTCCCCGGAAATCAAACTACGGCTACTGTTCCAGGACTTACCGAAGGAGAGGAATACGAATTCAGAGTTATTGCTGTCAACAAGGCCGGAAATGGTGAGCCTAGTGACGCCTCGACACCACAAGTGGCTAAGGCCAGATTCTGCGCACCGACATTCGACAAAATGCTCCTCGCCGACAAGACTGTCAAAGCGGGACAGAGGATCCAATACGAGATCCCGATCGAAGCATCACCGAAACCGACTGTTGAATGGCAGATCAACGGCAAAGAAGTCAAACCTTCTGAGAGGATCGATATCCAGATTCTACACAACAGGGTTATTTTAGACATTCCATTCTCCGTCCGTTCAGACGGAGGCGTTTACAAGCTGACCTTGAAGAATGATCTCGGTATTTGCTCCGCTTCTGCACAGGTCACCGTTCTCGACAAACCTTCGAGGCCCGAGAAACCTTTACTTGTTTCTGACGTCACTAAAGACTCCTGCTCATTGTCCTGGAAGGTTCCGCTCGACGATGGTGGATCACCGATCCTCCACTACGTCATTGAAAAGATGGACCTTACTCGCGGCACTTGGTCCGACGCTGGCATGTCCACTTACTTGTCTCACCAAGTGACCAGACTCATCCATATGAAGGAATATCTATTCAGAGTGAGCGCTGTGAACGCGATCGGTCAGTCTGAGCCTCTCGAATTAGGCAAAGCGATCGTCGCTAAGAATGAGTTTGATGAGCCAACGGCTCCCGGTAAGCCTCAAGCCACAGACTGGAGCAAGGATCACGTGGATCTCGAATGGACTCCGCCAAAATCTGACGGAGGCGCACCTATCACTGGATACATCATCCAGAAGAAAGAAAAGGGAAGCCCGTACTGGGTGAACGCTGTACACGTGCCCCCAAGCAAAACGAAGGCTACTGTACCAGATTTAACTGAAGGACAGGACTATGAATTCCGCGTTATCGCTGTAAACCAAGCCGGCCAATCGGAGCCCAGCGAGCCGTCCGACATCATCACGGCTAAGGACAGGTTCGTCGCACCGAAGATTCTCACACAGCTCAAAGAAATTCGTATCAAGGCAGGCCTCATCTTCCACATGGATGTCGACTTTATCGGTGAACCTACTCCCGAAGTCACGTGGACATGTGACAGCAAACCTGTGGTCACTAACGAGAGGACAACAGTCACTTCCGTCGGGCACCATACTATTATCCACACGGTGAACTGCAAGCGATCTGACGCTGGCAAATACAATCTTAAATTGAAGAATGATTCTGGAACTGACGAAGGCAGCTTTGAAGTGATAGTGTTGGATGTACCTGCACCGCCAGAAGCTCCATTCGTTTACGAAGAAATCACTGCTCAATCTGTCACTCTATCATGGAAACCACCTAAAGACAACGGTGGCAGTGAATTGACTGCTTACGTCATTGAGAAGCGTGATTTGACGCATGGCGGTGGCTGGGTACCGGCAGTTACTTACATCAACCCGAAACAGACTCACGCGACTGTACCTCGCCTTTCTGAAGGTACTAAATACGAGTTCAGAGTATTCGCTGAAAACTTACAAGGGCGCTCTGAACCTCTTGTCACAGACAAGGCTATAGTCGCTAAGAACCAATACACTGTACCTGGCAAACCAGGCAAACCAGACCTCGTATCGGCCGATAAAGATCACATCAAGATCAAATGGTCGCAACCGATTTCGAACGGTGGATCTAATATTCTTGGATACGACGTCGAAAGACGAGACAAGGCTACCGGCCGCTGGATAAAGTTGAACAAGGATCCAGTAAGAAATAACGAATACGAAGATGATAGAGTACAGGAAGGCCACCAATATGAATACAGGGTGTCCGCAGTCAATGCCGCCGGACCTGGTCAGCCTTCTGACCCATCAAACGTCTTCGTTGCAAAACCAATGAAGGAGAAACCGAAATTGCATTTGGATCATCTTATCGGCAAGAAGATCAAGGTCCGCGCTGGCGAACCTATCAATATCAACATTCCAATCTCCGGGGCCCCGACTCCCACGATATCCTGGACCAAAGGAACAGTACCGCTCGTGCCTTCGCATAGACTCACTTCCGAAACTAAGAACGACGAGCACAAACTGTCTATTGAGAAGTCTACTCGCGATGATGCTGGTAAATATACTATTACGGCTTCAAACGAGCATGGAAAGGACTCCGCTGATATTGAAGTAATTGTAGTAGATAAACCTGGAGTACCAAAGGGACCTTTGACGGCTATTCCAGTAACTCACGACTCTATCAGTCTCACGTGGCAACCGCCTACAGACGACGGCGGCAGCGAAATCACAGGCTACGTAGTCGAAGTGGCCGAATTCGGTGTCAACGATTGGCGCACAGTTGCTGGCTTCTGTCCTAAATGCTCGTTCACAGTTAAGAATTTGACTGAAGGCAAAAAATACGTCTTCAGAGTACGCGCAGAGAACTTGTACGGAGTCTCAGACCCGTTGGAAAGCAAGCCAACGATTGCGAAGAGTCCGTTTGACGCTCCAGATGCACCGGAAACGCCCAAGATTACCGGATACAGCGCAAACAGCTGCTCTCTGGAATGGCAGCCGCCAGCAAACTGTGGAGGCAAGCCCGTTACGGGATACTACGTTGAAAAGAGAGAACGTGGAGGAGACTGGGTCAAAGTCAATAACTACCCGACTCCCAATCTATGCTACACTGTGCCAGATTTACGTGAAGGAAACCGTTATGAATTCCGCGTTATCGCAGTTAACGAGGCCGGTCCCGGAAAGCCGAGCAAACCGACCGAACCGATCACGGCCGAGACTCAACGGCTCAAGCCGAGCGCACCCGAGGCACCTAAACCTGACCGAGTCACGAAGGACTCGGTCACGTTGTCTTGGAGGCCGCCGAAGAGCGACGGAGGTGCAAAGATCAAGGGATATATTGTACAACAGAAGGGCAAGGGCGACAAAGACTGGAAGGATGTCAACGACAAACCTATCCCGAGCTTGGTACACACCGTGCCGAATCTCAAAGAAGGAGACGAATATCAATTCAGAGTCATCGCCGTCAATGATGTCGGCCGTTCTGACCCGAGCAAACCAACAGCAGATATCATCATTGCCGAACAGCCGAACAAACCTTGCATGGACTTGGGTGGTGTCAGGGATATCACAGTCAGAGCTGGAGAAGACTTCTCCATTCACGTACCGTACACTGGCTTCCCGCAGCCGACCGCACAATGGTTCGCGGATGACAACCTGCTCGACGTCGAGAGAGACTCCAGAATCTTCCAGAAGATCACTCCTGACAGCGCTTCGCTCGTTGTCAAGAACGCGAAGAGATCAGACGGTGGACAGTACCGCTTGCAACTCCGTAATCCTTCAGGTTACGACACGGCAACCATCAATGTGCGCGTGCTCGACCGTCCCGGCAAGCCAGAGAACCTTCGTGCGGAAGAATTTGAAGGCGAAGCGCTCACATTGTACTGGAACCCGCCCAAAGACAACGGCGGCGGAGATATCACCAACTACGTTATTGAAAAACGCGAAGCTCGCACTGCCAATTGGACCAAAGTTTCCGGTTACGTCACAACACCGTTCTTACGCGTGAAGAACTTAAGCGTCGGAAAGAGTTACGACTTCCGTGTTATGGCTGAGAACCAATACGGACAATCAGACCCGGCGCAAACAACAGAACCGATCCGGGCGAGACATCCATTCGACCCGCCCGGAGCGCCCGGAGCGCCGAGATCGGTCGAAACTAGCGAATCATCCATCACTCTTACATGGACTAAGCCTCGTCACGACGGCGGCTCACCTATTAGTGGTTACATTCTAGAAAAACGACTCATAACCGAAGATAAATGGACTAAGGCGTCCCATGCACACATTCCAGACACCACCTATAAGGTTATGGGCCTGATTGAGAACCATGAATACGAATTTAGAGTATCTGCGGTGAACGCGGCCGGACAAGGGCCGTGGTCACAAAGCTCCGATGCCATCAGGGCCTGCGCTCCACCTAATTCGCCGAAGATCACAAGCGATCTCAGCTTGCGGGATATTACAGTCATCGCTGGAGAAGAAATCAAAATCACTGTACCGTTCACTGGCAATCCGAGGCCTAAGGTGAGAAATCTATTTCCTTAAAAAAAACGTTACGTCTTCATAAAAGCCTTACCTAGAAAATATAAAACAGTTATCAAAATAATTATCTACATTTTTAAACCAATTTTATAGGCTTACATTTGAACGTTAACTTGTCTGTGATGAATATTATTGCTTGGGAGGAACTGATTTATTCACAATTTAAAGCTATAAAACTCCAGAAAAGAAAGATAACTCCAATATATCTTATTGCAAAACTAGCAAGCGCATTGCTTACACAATACCTTCTGTTTAACTATAATATTAGCCCCATTATAACCCTACTTTCTTCCCAGGTGTCCTGGATAGTGAACAACGATGAAGTGTTCCCGGACAATCGCATTCGTTTCGTGACCACCGACCAGGACACGGTGTTCTACAACTCGAGCGCTAAGAGATCCGATACCGGATCTTACACCATTCAGCTGGTTAACAGCGAAGGCAGTGATAGTGCTACTTGCAGGGTGAGCTATTCTTTTTATTCACTTAATAAACTAGATCAGAAACTTAATTTTCTCTAGCATGATGGTTGTGTCCTCCATACATTGATGGTTTCAGTTGATTATCTCAAGTCCGTCTTATTTGTCAAAATAGGCGATGTCTGAAATGGTTACACTTCTAAAATGCTGTCTACAATTACAGTTTTATGATATCCAGAATTTGGACTTTAGTAGCTTATGTTTTGGAGATTTAGTGCGGTTGCATTGCTGGCAATGGTATTTTACCCTCAAATTCGGAGCTTCTTCTGAAGTATTGCTTTGGGTATTTTTAGTGTTGTAAATATTATCTTTATATCCATACAGTTATGCAGTTGTCTAATGAAGCGATTAATAACAGAGTACTCGCTGATGATAAATATAGAGAAAATTCCTGAAAGAAAGAGGGTTCCTTAATGTGTATATATACGTTTACAGATGCCGTGATATATCAAGAACTTTGAATTATTGTATAGTTTTTACATTGTATTACATCGTTTCTCAGACTGTTCATATTTTTATTTCTCTTCTGTTCAGGTGCTTGTGGTAGACAAGCCATCTCCGCCATTGGCGCCGTTCGAGGCGTATGACATCACGCCTGACGGCTGCACGCTGTCGTGGAGACCGCCACTTGATGACGGCGGGTCACCCATCACCAACTATGTTGTCGAAAAGATGGATAACAATGGAGTAAGTATACAAAAAAGATAGCTCTCTCGACAAACTACAAACTCTTGTCGCCATTGAGCCTGTGAGTAGCGTTTAAATATCATAAATTTTCATAGCCAAATTGACTTATTTACTGTGGTCATAGGAGACCTGTACAAATGAAGAACGCAGTCTGACTTTTTTTAATGGACGCAAACGCAAACTTAACTTGTGTTAAGCGGCGATACGATCTGACCTAAAAGAAACAAATCGATTCTAGAAAAATTTGAAAGCCGCAGCAAAAAATGTATGGCTAAAGCAGCTAATATATCATGTTTATTTATTTAGTTTATTGGTACACGACACAGTCTTTACAATTTTTACAACAAGTTTAGTTTATTGGTAGTTGGTTTAGTTTATTGGTACACGACACAGTCTGTACAATTCATAATTTTGAACTAAACTAAATTCCTTAAATGTATACACAACATGTTTTAACATATGTGTTGTTCTTGAAAGATTCTGTTTAAATCGCAGGGCAAACTATCCGTCAGTATCTTAAACTCTTCCACAGTTTTTTCGTGTTTTTTAATCATCGACATACTTAATTTCTACGTCCCTTATTGCAGATCTGGGTGAAGATATCGTCGTTCGTACGCAACTGCCACTACAACGTGATGGGTCTCGAGCCCAACCACAAGTACACGTTCCGAGTGCGCGCCGAGAACCAGTACGGAGTCTCAGAGCCGCTCACCATGGATGATTCTATCACTGCCAAGGTATGAATACATTCCTTGACTAGGGAACCGCTAGTTTGGATCATCTAGTTAGCTGAACCAGGTTAATCTGTTAGTAATACTCAAATCTAGTTTCTTTATCGCTTTCTTGGAGATGAGACTCCAAATTACAATCGCCATTGATTGAACTGGCTAATTTTGCTCTCATCTGTGTTTTTCTTCTCTACAGGTTGTAATTGGCAACTTATTTTAATTTACGATTTATTTGTTTTTTTTTTGTGGTGGGTTAATTTTTATTAAGTGGTAATATCTCCACAAAAGAGGAAGATTTTTGTTGCGCCATTTATTATCTATTTTTTATTGTATTTTGAAAAGGCGAAGAAACTATTCAACATAAGTAAAATTCTCTCAAAAGCTTTTGGAAGAAGGAAGACTTAAGGTTATAATATGGGGAAATTTTGAATAGTTTAGTATCAAGTTTGTATTCTTGCAAAAGGCTACTGCAAAATGTCACTTACAGTTTTGATGACCATGTCCTCGTCCATATCTAACTACTTATGCACAAAAATAAACAAACATTGCTATATTTTTTATTCATTCTAGTTCCTTTTAATGCCATATATTTCATTTGATGTCATTTATTATCTAGTTCCATTTGTTGTAATTTATTATTTAGTTCCGTTTGAAGTCATTTTATTTTGTAGTTCCATTTGATGTCATTTATTCTCTAGTTTCATTTGATGTCATTTATTTTCTGGTTCCGCCTGATGTCATTTATTCTCTAGTTCCATTTTATGTCATGTATTTCCTCTCCCCCCAGTACTCATTTACGGTGCCCGACGCGCCAGGCACGCCGCGCGTTATCGAATGGGACGGTTCCACCGCCACAGTGGTGTGGGACAGGCCGCGGTCGGACGGCGGCGCGCGCATACAGGGCTACAAGATCGAGTTCCGAGACGTGCAGGACGGCGTCTGGGCGGGCGCTGACTATCTCGTCAAAGACTGCACTTACCAGGTACTGTGCTCTGATGAGATTACAGCAATCTAGAAAATTATTTTAGTCTTCTTTCTACATTTATGTTCAAAATCCTACGGAATCATACTATATAACTTTTAGGAAGATGACGGAAATGTGACTTTGACGGGCTTAAAAAGCAATCTAGTATTTTTTTATGTTGTAATAGGTTTGAAATTGACCGCCAATACTCCTGCTGTTAAGTGACGTTGCGATGGAACACGCTTACTTAGTATCTTCAATCTCAGATTTTGGTCAGATGTCTGTTAAATAGTCTAAAATAAATTAGAAGATTAACTTCATTAGACCATTAAAGAAAGAAATTTGTACCTCTCAGGAGACAGGATGTCGACAATTTATGACATATATAGAATGTATTAATGTCGTCTTAAATTTGATATTTGTTACCTTTACGTTTTAAAAATCGCAAAGAGATGATCAAATGCAGCCTTTTTCGAGAAAAAGTTTTGTAATATTCTGGTGCGTAACCGTCGCAATATCCTGTTATTTCTCCAGGCGTACAACCTGGAGCCGGGTCACGAGTACGAATTCCGAGTCCGCGCCAAGAACGCGGCTGGTTTCAGCAAGTACTCGGGCAGCTCGCAGCGATTCCGCGTGCGCGCCAAACACGGCCCGCCCGGGCCGCCGCAGGCGCCGCGCGTCGTGCGCGTCGGACGCAACTACGTCGACCTCTGCTGGGATCCGCCGGCCACCGACGGCGGTGAGTACTGCCTGTCGATTCTCTAAACCAATTAACCGCGCAATGAAGTATTTTTAACCGACTTCGAATAGGAGGAAGTTCTCAATTTGACTGTATTTTTTTTTTGTATGTTTGTTCAGCAATTACTCCGCCAACTATGAATTGTTTTTGATGTTTTTTTTTTGGTATGTGATCTCGCAGAGGTGGTCCCATTACATTTTATCTAAATAGGATCAGTACTTTGGTTTTATAACAACTAAATAACTGAAAAAAATATCGTCCAAGTAAACGAATTGCGTATTTTGAAATAGTTTTTTTTTCCAGATTTTTATCTATAAGTATTATGCATTGGTTACGCTATTATTTCGCCCATTATAAATGAATTTTGATAGTTCTTTTTTTGTTTGATAAGTAGGCCATGTTTCAAAGATGGTCCCATAGAAATTTCATCAAAATCAGTTCAGTAGTTTGTTTTTAAAATAAAATTACTCATTTTGAAATAGTTTTTCCAGTTTTTAAACTATACTTATTTAATATTCCCAGTATAGTCTTAGAATGGGGTCATACAATGCGTTGCAACATCTAAGGACTCGGATACACTAACCGAGCCCTAAGTGACAACAGGTCTCGTTTGACTTATTTTACTTTGACGTTGCACACGCACACGAGCAAAAAGAATTAGAGATTGGCATTGCAATGGTTACGGTGTCGTTTGCACCTTTAGATTATGACACGACCAAACCTTTAAGCTGCTGCGTTGCGGCACTGCAACCAAGTAACCCTTGCTTCCAATGTTTCAAGCCGCCTAAAGTATCTACTCCTCTAAGATAAAATTAAAGATTTTAGTCGCTTTCCGAATAATTTATCTGCAATAAATGAATCGTTGGTCCGCAGGTGCCCGCGTGACCGGCTACATAATCGAGCGTCGCGACGTCGGCGGCTCGGTGTGGGTGAAGTGCAACGACTACAACGTGCAAGACACGACATTCACTGCCATGAATCTTAACGAAAAGGCTGATTACGAGTTCAGGATCATCGCTGTCAACGCTGGCGGTGAGTTTCTACATTTTTTTATTTAATAATAGAGAATATGCATAAATTTTATTTCATAGGAATAGAATAATAGTTACTAATGCAGATGCTTATTTATCACGTATATCCAGGCAAATCCGAACCTTCATCTTGCACGACCCCGGTCCGCACCGGCGAAGACATCGGCGGCACGAAGCCGGAATGGCTGAAGAAGCTGCCTCCACACATGGCGGCGCCACTCGGCAGGCCGTTCACCCTGGAGTGTGTCGCCACCGGCAACCCATTGCCGACCGGACGCTGGCTCAGGAATGGCAGGGAGATCGTACTTGGCACCAGGTAACTACTTTGTAGTAGAACTAGTCGCATTCATTAACTATTATTATTTGCTAAGTTTGAGACTAGATAGCACTGTCTGAAAATGTCCACTTATGTCTAACTACAGGACCCTACTACTGGTACGACACGCACTTGGCCATTTATTTTTTATTCAAATACACGTTTTTTTTCAATCACGGGGGGCTTAATTATTTTGACATTCAAACCAGAGCAGCATATCTATAACCCCATCTCTCTAACAGGTTCATAGCGGAGTCCCGCGAGGGAACTCTCAGGTTGAACATCCTGGAAGCGACGGACGCGGACGAGGGTGACTACACGTGCGAGGCTGTCAACAGCATCGGACACGTCTACTGTATTGGACATCTTAAGATTGGAAGTGAGTTACCGTCATATTGGCATAAGGTATAAAAGATCGAAGTTTTGAAAGAGCCAGCTCCAGCTTCTAATATGATTACACTGCTATTGAGGCTACGCCTAGGCCTAACAGGTCGTCAAACGTTATGAATTTATAGACTCACTAGCTGCGCCCCGCGGTGTCATCCGCGTAGTGATGAAAAACAGTGACGATGATGATAAAATATAGTCTATATTCAAATTTATAGACAGTTCAAAAATTCCACATCCTTGAGTGTGGAAAAACACTTATATAATATCGAATAGCCTGTGTGTTTCTCCAAGCCCTACAAATTCTCTGTGTCAAATATCATAACGATTGGTTCAGCCGTTTAGCCGTGGAGAGCTAACAAACAGAGACACAGACTGCAGACAAAATTACTTTGGCTTTTATAATATTAGTTGGCATAGACTCATTTTATAATTTACAAATAGCCTCGAAGAGTGGAAGGAGAATACGGAAGTTTTTGCCCAAAAGTTAGTTACTAAAATAAATTCAACCATCATAAAAATCTTCTCAGACCCGCCGCGCATCACCCGCATGCCCGGAGACTTGCACCTTCCCGAGCACGACAACACCAAAATCAAGATCCTTTACACGGGAGACCAGCCCGCTGACGTCACGCTTACCAAGGACGGACACAAGGTCACCGACTCGCCGCATCTCAAGTACACCGTGTTCGACGATTACATCCTTATCTTTATTAAGGACATCACTAAAGAGGACATGGGTAAGTTGCGGTTTTTTTTTACGCAAGATATATCTTTTTTTTTTAATATACGTTATAGATCTACGATTGACCACCAACTCGCATGATGTCCAGCGACGATGTGTTTTGATATTCCTCCAAACAGCTATTTATAAGGTTTGCTCAGGTTACATAGCGAGCGAAGCGGCTACATTACGGAACTGGTCGATTTAGTAAAAGCTTCGCTTAGTTTTGGGCTAGATGGTGTTGTGCGAAAATGGCCTCCAATATTTATTTATTTATTCCTAGAATTTGTGTTTGCGTTTGAAGGTAACTTTTTGCAAACGTCACATCATCTCGTTTCATTCCCCAGGTACATACAAGATCACAATCAAGAACAACTCCGGCGAGACATCAGACACGTTCAGTATCACTGTCACGGGTCTGCCAGGGCCGCCGCAAGGACCGCTCGAGACGTCTGACGTCACGCGGCACTCGTGCACGCTCGCTTGGAAGCCGCCCGCATATGACGGCGGCATGCCCGTTACGCACTACGTCATTGAAAGGATCGACATCTCAGGTATATCATAATAATTGACAAAAAGTATGTGGTTTTAGTTAAACACACACACACACACACACACAAATTACGACCTTATTCCACCCTATTGAACAAGTAAAATGTGGAATCTTCTTCCTCGGAAGGTTTTCCCGCCGAGCTTCAACAAAGAGCGTTTTAAAAAGGGTGTCTACAAGTACCACTCCGGCTAACAAAGCAACAGTAATGTCACTGATGTTGCAGTTATCCATAGGCGACTGTTATCGCTTACCAACGGGTTTTATGATGGAGTCGGAAGGTATCCATAGGAACTCCTAAACTAAACAAGATAAACCCATCGATTTTGAGTCATATGTTTAGTCTTGACAAACACTAGTGCTATGGTACCATGGAGTTTTTTTTTTTACACACTTAACTTTCACAGTTGATAAAAACATAAAAGTGACTCGTGAATGTCGTTGCAGGAACTGTCTGGATCACAATCGCGTCTTCAGTCCGCGACACGCGGTTCACAGTGCAAGGACTCACGGAGGGACAGGAGTACAACTTCAGGATACACGCCGCTAACGAAAACGGAATCGGGCCCGCTTTGGAGGGAGTCAATCCTATCAAGGTACTGTATATTATATTAGCTATGCAAATTGAACAATTGAGTCATTCAAATCATTCATTAAACAACAAGTCCCTATGTATATTAAAAAAAAAAAACGACAGCAGAAAAGTTGCGGTTTTAGCAGTCTTACTTACGTTTTTGTTACGCTTGATACGCTGTTGAGTGTACGTTTTCTGTGAAAGAATGCGTACGATCGCTGTAAAAGGTTATAAATACGCATTCTTTAGAATAATTCTAGTAAAACTACTTATTTATTACGAAAAAGTTCGTTGGTAACATAATAACAAATAACGTAACATAATCCGGAAATCTTAAACATACAATTTATTATCACCACCTTATCATACTATATAGTGAATATTTGTTAATAAGTTGTATATTATTCAGGCGAAGGCACCGTTCGACCCGCCATCCCCGCCTGGCATTCCGAAGATCCTCGAGATCGGAGGTGACTTTGTTCACCTCGAATGGGACAAACCAGCGAACGATGGAGGAGCCAGGGTACAGGGTAAGTACTGTTTTTTTTTTCGTGTGGAATTAATTATGTTAATAACAGTGATATGAAATATATAAGTCTCAATTCCAATCCGTAGCATTTCATCTCAATTTTCAACAATGAATTTGATCTATAGGTTAATAAAAGCATCGCGAAAAAGACATCTATTTATTTATTTAGTTTATTGGTACACGAAACAATCAACATCATCATCACCTCAGCCACAAGAGCTCCACTACTGGACGTATGCCTCCCCCATGGATTTTCAAAGTTCTGTTGGAAGCGGCTTGCTTCCTGCGTATTCTTACCACCTGTACGAGGTCTTCTTTCTATCCACCTTGTTGCTGATCTTCTTTCGCTGCACTTTCAATCGTATGGTGGTTCGTGCTGCTGCTGTACTTTCCAGTACAGGCCGCCATTAGTCCACTACTGGACTAAAAAATTGCCTTAAAACACGCAAACTAACCATTTTACTTATTTCAGGCTACTGGGTAGACAAGCGAGAAGTCGGCACCACGACATGGCAGCGAGTCAACATCGCGCTCTGCTTACCGAACCAGCTCAACTGTTCCAACCTGGTGGAAGGAAGACAGTATGAGTTCCGAGTGTTCGCCGTCAATGAGGCCGGCTCATCCGAGCCGTCTTCTGCCAGCCAACAAGTTAAAGTACAGGATCCGAAGGGTGAGAACTATTTTAGTCTTATTTTTAATTAACCTGTACTGTCCCACTGCTGGGAAAACCTCTCCCTCAATGCAAATTTTAGTTTATCTCTAGTATTTTACTTGAGTTTTATTATTCTGACTTGATGTGACTGTGCTAGAAATGAGGCAATATTATATAATTACAGTGGTCAAGTTCCCGTAACATAAAAAAACGCTGGTTTGTTCACGTTTACGAACAAACCAGTATTCTAACTATAGCTTCATTTGTTCTAAACTACAAAAATCAACTAAATATAGTTTATTGATTTGAGTACAATATTTCTTTTAGCAAAAGCATTTCCAATTATGCTTTCACTCTAAGATGGTCCAAATATGTTTATTGAGCCGTAAACTGTCCCGTGGTCTTAAGAAGCCTCCGAAATTGTAGTTTAATCTTGTTTATATAGATTTATATACTGAGTCATTTATTTTGAATGTTAGCCCTACTGTTTCACTGCACGGTAAAGTGCAGGAAGGTCTTTTGTCTCCTTCTATTTGTCATAGTTGAGAGCTTTATCAGTTCAGATCCTAGAGTTTGACTCAACAGCGATTGGCCATTTTTAAGGCCCTGCTGATTGGCCTTGAATTTGAACTTCCTAATGTAACTGTGTATCTCGGTACAGCGGCAACGCCACCGGAGATCGTGAAGCCACTGAAGAACGCTAACTGCATCCAGTACCACAACGCCAAGTTCCAGTGTACCATCACTGGATCGCCCAAGCCTGCTATCACGTGGTACAAGGGTGAGTGTTCATAACTATTCTATTTGGATTCACAATTCTATATTCGAATATCATCTTAGTACTCTTTGCATCTATATTTGACTGACCTCAAGGCTCAGTGGTAGTACGACTGCCTCCTGAGCTGTAGGTCGTGGGTTTGATCCTCACCCAAGCCAAACATTTGTGTGATGAGCTTGGATGTTTGTTCTGTATTTCTATGTATCATAAATATGTATTTACAATAAAAAGGATATATGTATTCTATCAGCCATCTAGTTTCCATAGTACAAGCTTTTCTTAGTTTGGGCTCGATGGTGTTGTATGAAATGTCCACCAATATTTATTTATATATTTATCATGAAATAAAAAAATTAAAAAAACCGACTTCAAAATACGCAATTTTTTTTATTGGATAATATTTTACCTGTTATTTTGTTATAAATACCCAAGTACTGAACCTATTTTGATAAAATCTATATAGAACCATCTCATAAGTATGACCTACGAAATAAAAAAGAATCATCAAAAGCAATGCTCAATTGGCGGAGTGATCGATGAACAAACATACAGTCGAATGGATAACCTCCTTCTTTTCGGAAGTTGGTTAAAAATAAACTTGCGCACATACACACGCACACTTTGAAAATGAAAAACGTTCTTTGGACAACGTTGAAATATCCAACAGTACAGGTCTTTTATTTTTGTTATTGTCTTTTACGTTCATGGCATTATATGTTTTGTAGCGAAAAAAGCTAGGGCAATATTTAGAAATTGCATTCCAACATAACCAAACCCAGTAATAACTGAAAATTAAGCAATTTGACATCAGGTACTTAGAAGACAGATGATATTTTAACTTAATTCGGTGTGATACGTTTTAAAATGCTAATGTTCGTGCAGGTGCCCGCGAGATCACGAACGGCCCTCGCCACCGCATCTGGAGCGAAGGCGACAACCACTTCCTGACAGTGATCGACGTGTTCGGTGAGGACGCCGACGAGTACGTGTGTCGCGCCGTCAACAAGGCGGGCGTTAAGAGCACCAGGGCGGAGCTGCTGATCATGAGTGAGTATACTGCTGTCACCTTTTTGATGGATCAGCCATGTATCAGCTGGAAATGTTAGAGTCAGTGGACCGGCGAGCTATTTGGTTGATCGGTGACAATAAACTAGTTGCCAAGAAGCTACTTAGTCTCGAGCACCGCCTTAAAGTAGCATGTATGTCGATATTCTACAGAGTTCATTTCGGAGAGTGTGCGCAAGAGCTTCAAGACCTAATTCCACCCTCGCCATTTCACTACAGGACTAGCAGAAATTCGGCGAATTACCACCCATTTCTCATTGAAATTCCAAAAATCCGTACTCAGCAATATCGATCCACGTTCTTGATGCGTACTATACAGGAATGGAATTCCTTGCTGCCATATCTGTTTCCATCTTGGAATTTTCAAGGCTAGAGTGAATAAATATCTTCTAGATCAAGCTCCATCCTCGGCCACACCGTCGCTTAACATCAGGCGAGTTGGTGATCAATCGTAGATTGATATTGCGTAAAAAAATACCTCAGTACGGGATTTTAAACTCCATTCCACTTTTGAACGGAAAGTCCACTCTCGAAGTTGTCTCCGAATACCTAGAACAAACTGTCCGACTAGGCAGGTCCAATTTCGCGAGAAAGGTCGCATCCAAACTCGGCTGGGCAGCGTTCAGGAAACTCGAGAAGAGTCTTTTCTACCCAATATACCTTAGTGCCTCAAATCGAAAGTTTACAACCAGCATGTGCAATCACGCAACGAGCTATGGAGAGCGTCTTTCTGCGAGATTGAATCAGAAAGTAAGAGGTCCGTTGACGTACGAAAGTCGCCGACATAGCACAGCGGATTAACAAGATTTGATTTGAAGTGGCAGTGGGAACTTATATTTATTATTATCTTATTTACCCCCGCAGCCGCACCGAAACTAAACGTCCCGCCTCGATTCCGCGTGACGGCGTACTTCGACAAGGGCGAGAACGTTATTGTCAAGATACCGTTCACTGGACACCCGATACCGAAGATCACGTGGGTCAGAGAGGGAGAGACGATCGAGTCTGGCGGCCATTACCACGTGGAGAGAAAGGGTAAGAACGAGTTTATTAAGTTTCAAGAAAAGGAAGGAAAGCTTCGTATGCAGCTTTTTTAGTATGTTCTTAGTTAAAGATAATTTCGCTAAACCGTGCCACGGTTTAAGGTGAAAACGTTTGTTCAGAAAGGTGTTCAAAAGTGCAGTAGCATTAAATTTTCAAACCCATATTTTAATGACGGTAACCCAACCTTGCAGTTTGTCTCATTTCGTCCAAATCCAAGAGTAGGGAATCATTTCCTATTTTTTGCCCGACTTCGTAAGGAGGTTATGTTTTTTGAGTGTATATTTGTGGGTATGTATATATATATATGGTATGAGCGCCTACACCTACCCTGAACGGCTTAACCGATTTTGATGTGCGAGATGTCGTTAGATTCGTCTTGAGTGTCATAGGCTATATTTTTGTAATGATAATAAAACATTTCTCGCAGAAATTTAAAAGAAATGCGTTTTTATGTAACCTCTAACGAACTTTTTCGTAATAAACAAGTGATTTTACTATAATTATTCTAAAGAATGCGTATTTATAATCTTTTACAGCCTTTTTACGCATAATTTCTCACAAAAAACGTACACTCAACAGCGTATCAACCGTAAAGAAATCGTAAGTTAGACTGCAAATACCTCTTTTCTGCAGTTGGGTATTTTGTTTTTTAATATAGAAAACTTGTTAAAATTAAAAACTATATAAATATCTATTTCTTGTCCAGTTCTTTATTACAAAATCACAAAAAACAGTTCTGTATTGTAATATGTTTCATATTGCAGAGCGTCACGCGATCCTGACAATCCGCGACGCCAGCAAAATGGACTCCGGCCCGTACAGGATCACCGCTGAGAACGAACTGGGACAGGACACTGCTATCATTAATATTGAGATCAGCGGTAAGTAAAGGATCCGCGTGTCTACATTTCAATTAGGGTTCGGTTCTATTAAATAAAGTATTATTAAGGGTGTCTACAAGGACCTCTCTGGGCTAGCAAAGTAACAGTAGTGATAGTGCAACGGTATCTGTGTGTCAACAGGAACATGAGAGTCCGTCCGAAATTTATTTTTATTTTTTATGTATGTTCCCCGATTACAGGTGTCTTCTAGTAATCGGGGAACATACTTAAAAATAATTAAAAAATCTAAAAAATACCGACGAATTAAGAATCCACCTTTTTGTAAATCGGTTAAAAATGACGTGAACGTATTAATTAACACTATTAACTATTTAACTTTCATATTTCACCCTGTGTTTGATACGGAACCCCTATATCACATACCTATCCATGTTGCCGAAAATAACTGATCACGATACCCACGGGCGTAGCATGTATGAAGGGCAGAGACATGTAGTCTGTTCGGGAAGAGAACTAAAGTGGAATCGAGGGCGCTGCTGTCCTTATTTCTTTATGTAACTCTACTAGCAACACAATAATCGAATCGTCAGCCCCCATTTTAGGGTATACAAATTCTGGGTTATACTTCCCAGGTGGTCCAAAAAATCGGTTCAGTATTTTGGTTTTTATAACAAAATAACTGGGAAAATATGTCATCCAAGTAATAAACGAATTGCGTATTTTGAAGTCGGTTTTTTTAAACGATTACTTGTTGGTGTATAGATCGTCCAGACCCGCCACGGTTCCCAGCAGTAGACAACATCGGCATTGACTCCCTGGCTCTAGGCTGGAAGGCGCCGGTATGGGACGGAGGATCAGACATCACCAACTATTTGGTCGAGAAGCGCGAGCATCCGATGACCAGCTGGATAAGAGTTGGCAACACCAGGTATGTTTTTTTCTCAGCTCATAATTATTTGCGGCAAGCGCAGCGAAGGAAGACCAGCCACGAGATGGACAGATGTCCTCATACAAGTGGCGGGAAGACGCTGGATTCAAACCGCTTCCAATCGGTCTTTTTGGAAAACCATGGGGAGGCCTATGTTCAGCAGTGGACTCCTTATGGCTGAGATAGTGATAGTAAATTTGATTTTCCTTATCGAGGCATAAACATACATTTAAGTTACTAGGCCTAATAGTAATCCATAATTTATTGTGTACTTTGTCGTTCTAGCGTAGATAGCGTAAGAAATAAAGTATGTATGTAACATACTTTTCTAATCAAAACACGTTTTTTGAAACTTCTTATCTTGTCGTGATGATGGAAAAGTATACCTATTTCTTCCCATAAATGGAGGTCTTGCTCTAGCATCCACTGCATTCGGTCCCTATAAAAAGTGTCCATAAATATATGCTGCATATTATTATTGTAATTCAAAGGCCTTATAACATGACTTTACCATCAGATTCACAACAATGGCAATCACCGGTCTGGTTCCTGGCAAACAGTACGAATTCCGAGTATACGCTGAGAACATCTACGGACGCTCGGAGCCGAGCGAACCCACGTCTCTGGTGCAAACCAAGGCGGTTATCAAGAAGGAGTTCAAGAAGAAGGAATACCCAGGTAAACTCAACCTTATTGCACGACACATAATTAAAACATTGTTAGGAATCCACAGACAGATAGATAGATGAAAACTCGTTGAAGTTGTTGCAACTTTTGACGGCAGGTCTGCCGGTATGTGCATTATAAGAATGCCAGGTCAGGGCAATTAGTTCAATAAATGAGTGAGAATTGTGACGCATCGCGCACGGCAAAGGGGAAAGCGCCGCCATTTTGGGATCCTTTCTTCGCTCGTTACGTACACGTATTCATGTAAAATACATAGACATATTCAGGACATGGCCACATCCCTATTTTTTTCTGACTAGGATGAAGCAAAAGGGAAGATTATGTTTTTAACCGGTATGTGTGTATGCTCATTTGTTCCCACATAACTTCTAAGCTACTTATCATAATTTGACAAATGAGGTATCGTTGGAAGCGTCTTGTTTTCGTTTTAACTTGTTGTTTTCATACACACAATGATTTCTTCCACAGTGGACGAATCAGGCAAACGCATCCGCACAAACGCCGACCACGGCCCGGTGAAGGACTACGACAGCTACGTGTTCGATATCTATTCCAAATACGTGCCCCAGCCGGTTGATATCAACACTTGTTCAGTGTACGACAAGTACGATATACTGGAGGAGATTGGTAAGTGTTTGTTTAGTTTTTATAGTTGTACTATATAGTGATAGCCGGTAAACTTAACAGACAAATGGCGATATGTTCCGTCCGTATTTACAGGAATGAGGATGGAGGCGTTAATACAATTATTAGCTAATTACCGTTAGTTATTTCACTAATGGCGCCGCGGCAACGTGGGATAAGAAAATTTGAAAAAGTCATATATATAAGCCTTGCTATATAACCCCTAAGGTTGCCTGGAAGAAGTATCTATGCGACAAGGCCGCCTTTGTACTGTCGTTAAAGTTTTTTTAAAGGTTTACTGAGTGGATGTACAATAAAGTTATATTCTATTCTATGATTCAAAATAAAAAATAGAATCATTGGATGGGAGATTTTAGATAAATGTCTCATTTTTGTTACATGCAGCAGCATATTCTGCCAAATTGTTATCCTCGTAAACATCTGGATAAATTATATTTTTTCCGGTTCGGAACATCACCGCAAGGGTATTCTGATTCCATTCGGAAACGATATATCCGTTTTGTCTCTGTCATATCTATACGGAATATAACATAATGATAGGTGGATATACTGTACTGTCGCTTTAGGCGGCCATAGCTTTTTCGTCTTGTATTATAACGCCCCCATTCTAATTCCTCCAAGGTTCTTCATTTAGGTATAAAGGCTTATGCTGCTCATATTTTGCTAACTAAAGGATAAATGAATCATCCTTGTAAGTGCACGTATTCCTAAATGTAAGGGCGAATTAGAATTCTACCATGGGCTAATATAAAAAGAAAACCGCTAATATGCGTAAATAGATGTCAGCAAAATCAACCTTGATTCTGCTCAGATAAGGCTCAAAATATTTTTGGCATGGCAAAAAACCGTAGACTAAAAACGCACTCACGAAGTTGCTTGTGAGATAAGCCTTGCATATTAACATAGAGTACTAACATGGTGATTTTCTTTAGACCGATTGTAAACCGTATTGTGATACAAAATAAGGGTGAATTTCGCAGGTGACTTCGTGAGAGCGTCTTCTAGAAGGAAGCCGGCAGGTCTGTGTGTGAATAGATCGATGTAGTATCTCTCTTTCTGCATCTCTCTGTCTCACATGCATAATTTTTTTTTAATTGTAGGAATTACGCATGAGTTTTATTTTATTTAGAGTTAAAAAATATTTATCCAGGGTAATTGGAAAAAATATCTCTTACTTGAAATTTGAAATAAAATATAAATTCCAAAAGTATAAAGTATGCCATCTACCAAAAAAAATGTTTCGAGCCAATCACTTGGACAAATTTTTAAACAATTAATGTTGTTGAATTTAAATATTTTATTATTTAAAAAAACTATTGTCAATAAACTGTCAGTATTTTCACCTCACATTGGCCTCGTTAAAAAAAAAGAAAAATATATAAAAACATCCACAGCACACAATATATCAACTCATAATTTCCAATCACCCTACAATACACATATTTTAGATAATTATAATAAGTACATACATGCATTTACTTTAATTCATAAGTTTTAATGATATATTTAGATATAAATATAATACACTTATATACACAGTTTTAAACTTCAGTAGAACAATGACAGCACGGTTTTACGCTTTATAATTATTTTTTTTTATATCAAAATATATTACTATTTATTATAATGCATTTATTTTATCAGAATGCGCAAGTAGATTATAATTGGCACACTTTAATAATATTTTTCTAGATTGCATAGTGGCTAAACAAAAAAATATCCATTATCCATAATTAAAATCGAAATTAATTCACAATATGGCTAATTTTCTTCATTTAAAACATTAAATATTACAAAAAGAAATAAAAAACACAATAATTCTAGCCAGTGACTTTTAGACTAATCTAATAATACTTCGCACTGTCCCCTGACAAAGACAAGAATTAATATAGATATAAATAAAAGACCAAAGTTAAATTACAATCACATTAGAACATTCTTTTAGTAGTAAAAAAGTCACCAACTATATTTTAAATGTTTTCTGAACCTGCTAAATAAAACAACCTACTGACAATTCTAAATATAGAAAAGGTTTCTACTATTAGTTCAAACTTGAATTCTTGCTACGTTGACAACAGCCAGTGACGTATTCGTACGTAAAATATATTACAGACACCATAATTTATCATCATCATCTCAATTTAATGCATAGTGCACTCTACTGCAACTGTTGTAATCAGCGCTAGAATGTTTTATAGAATGCATTTCGTAAACCTGTAACGCTGATCAATTAGCTTCCCAATTAGAGAAAGCAATTTATTGCGAACACCCGCAACTTTGATCATCAGTGCCATTCAATTCTAAATTCCAAATTTCATATGATTTGAAATTTCCATCTCAACGCTATCCTTTACACAGAATATTATATTTGTACGCACGATCGACGTCAACGTCAATTTATGTCTATGTCCTTGTCTACTTTAAAATTCAAGGGGAAAATTCAAGCCGTCAAACTGGACTGATCATACTAACTCACCATGAAACAAAACCAAAAGGATTCTTACTAACTGTTGTAGGCACAGGCGCGTTTGGCGTAGTACATCGATGCCGCGAGCGCGCTACCGGCAACATATTCGCCGCCAAGTTCATCCCGGTCACCGGCGCGATGGAGAAGGAACTGATAAAGAAGGAGATCGATATCATGAACCAGCTGCATCACAGGAAACTGATCAATCTGCATGACGCTTTCGAAGACGATGACGAAATGGTGCTCATCTTTGAATTGTGAGTATACGTCATTAGATTTACTAAAGATTGTATAATCTAGAAGTTTTCATGAAGATTTTTGCTTAAAAAAATGAAAGGCAAAGAATGAAGAAATGAATCCATGAGAATGGATTTATGCATAAATTGTAAGAGATCCTATAACAAAATCACATTACCGGTATCTATAGTCGAAAAGCATCAATTGTAATGTGTATATTTCATTTAAGAAGCTGTGTCACGTGTTTTCACCTGTGACCGAAAATCCTTAGTTTATATCTATATTTCTTAAGAACACACTTTCCAAATCTCATGTACTTATGATCAGCGACGAGGGCTGTGACTTGGTACTATAGATAATTATCATCAGTCATTTAAATTGACTTGAGACTTTAAATTTTATGTTATAAAGCATAAAAATTGTATCTAATGTTAAAAAATTTGGTGCCGAAACCCAGGGATATTATTTCAAAAAGTGCTTCAATTGCCCAAATCAATTGTACACGCCATTTTATGGGACAAGTACATGCTCAGTATTTACGATTTTAGCAAGAACATAACCTCAAAATTTGAATTTTTGAGCACTTGATAGACAAATATACAAACCATTTCTCCGGAATCTAACAATGTTCTCTTTCTAGCTTATCCGGAGGCGAGCTCTTCGAACGTATCACTGAACCTGGTTACAACATGAGCGAAGCAGAAGCGGCTCACTACATGAGACAGATCTGCGAGGGTGTGCGACACATGCACGAACAGAACATCATCCATCTCGATCTCAAGCCTGAGAACGTCATGTGCCAGACAAGGACGGGCACTGACGTCAAGGTGAGGCAAACTTAAATAATATTCTCTCATTGTCAAAAAGGTACAATAAGTCAAGGTTGAAGATTCATTACAACCCACGTCAATATATATATATACAATAGTTTTGCGTACACCTCTATGGAATGTTAGATTTATTGAGAAGCGTGTAATACTCAAGGCACCACTAAAATAACTAAAATTCTTCAACTAAGATAAATAATGTGTGGTAAATGTGGAATGTCCTTCCTCGGAAGGTTTTCCCGCCGAGCTTCAACAAAGAGCGTTTTAAAAAGGGTATCTACAAGCACCTTTCCGGGTTAGCAAAGCAACAGTAATGTCAGTGATGTTGCAGTTGTCCATAGGCTACGGTTATCGCTTACCATCAGGCGAGCCGTCAGCCTTTTTGCTTCTCCTATTTTATAAAAAAAAAAAAAAAAAAAAAAAAAGAACGAAAATTGTTTGCAAATATAATTGTTGTTTTTAAAGTCATTTAAAACAAAATATTAGTTTAGGAGTGCCTTGAGAATTGCTCCAAAATCTATATTTGCGAGCTTATTAACAAGATAAAAAAAATTACACGCAGAATACAAAAAAAAACAGATGATTCGTATTCAGTAGAGATCGGCACCCAGCTTGCTGAACATTGCTACCTTGTACAACAATGTTTTTATCTATCCCAACGGAGCTGATTAGACTGTAATACCCAGCACAGTCAGTGCGTTGCATTCGGTTCTCATTTGCATTTTCTTCGAAAATGAGATGATCTTCCCGATTTGTGAACCCCAAATGCCACAAATATAACCACTATCTCTGTTTCCTGAGAACTACAACCTTGGAATTTTCAAGGCTAGCAATCGACATATTCTAGATCGACGAGCTCCATCCTCGGCTATAGGTTATCTTAAGTAAAAAAATCTTATTTCCAGATCATCGACTTCGGTCTGGCGACGAAATTGGACCCGAACGAAGTGGTGAAGATCTCGACTGGCACGGCCGAGTTCGCCGCTCCAGAGATAGTGGAGCGTGAGCCGGTCGGCTTCTACACCGACATGTGGGCCGTCGGCGTGCTGTCTTACGTACTGTGAGTATACAATAATCAAAGAGTCTTCGATATTTTTGAGTGTTTTACATACTTAAGTATCTACAAATTTTATATACAGCTCAACAATTTCACACATCCGACGGGACTTGCACCTAATCCGAACCTATCTCCGGAAAGACTGCCAAGTACAAATCAGGATTTGCGGGTTCAAATCCCGTCGCTTGTGTGACATTTTCGAGCTGTCTTACTTAGAGTTTGTTTAACAATAAGTATCTGTATTAAAAGAAAAAAAAAATACCTGAGTGCAAAAAGAGGTATTAGCAGTCTAACTTACGATTTCGTTACGCTTGATATGCTGTTTAGTGTACGTTTTTTGTGAGATAGTATGCATTAAATCCCTGTAAACGATTGGAGGCTGTAGGCGCTCATATAGAAACATACATACATACGCTCAAAAAACATAACCCTCCTTCTTACGCAGTCGGGTAAAAAGAGAGCTATCATGGCAAAACACGGGAATTAAGGTTTCGAAGTATGTATATACTATGATATTGACTGTTCTAGCTTACTATACCTGCTCTATTCGCTCCTATGTATTTCCACTGTAACTCTATCTCTCTCCCACAGGCTGTCCGGTCTCTCACCGTTCGCGGGTAACAACGACATCGAGACCCTGAAGAACGTGAAGGCCTGCGACTGGGAGTTCGACGAGGAAGCGTTCACGCATGTCTCGACTGACGCCAAGGACTTCATCAGAAGACTGCTTGTTAAGAATAAGGAGTGAGTTTATCACGGTGGCCCTACTCTTTGACTGCATGATATTTTCCCATTCGAAACTGAGATGGATTTACAATCTTTGAGCACAGTTCACGGTAAATTAACACAAGTTGACTCAAAATCGTCACGTGTCGATCATGAAAACAGGAAATAGACTGTCGCTTAACATCAGGCGAGTTGGTGATCAATCGTAGATCTAACATTAAAAAAAACTCGTGGCTCGGCTATTATGGTGCTAAAATTGCGCCGTGTTTATTGAATTCTTATTAAAGTTTCCATTGATATATAGGAAACGTATGACTGCGCACGAGTGCCTGATGCACCCGTGGCTGCACGGAGACGGTGCCGCGTCGCGCACCACCGCCATCAGCGCCAGGAAACTTGAGGAGATGAGGAACAGACTGCGGCTTAAGTACGAGGTACGTACACTTGTCTGTTCGGGTTTGGTCTTCTGGGGTAATCCATTAATCACGTGATGTTTTAACGACTTTTAACCCCTCCCTCCCCCTCATGACACACGGTGAAGTTTTAGACAACATATTTTTCGTTTATTGAAAAAAAAAACATCGCAATTAGCTGGGAAATCGTAGCCTGCCAATGGCAAGGACGACAAGTCAAGGTCACGCGCCACTTTTGGTTTAGAAATCGAGTATAATAAAAAAAAATCACGTGATATCTAACTACATCTCCCTTCCCTGGTGATGTTTCGTGATTTTTTCGAACTCCCTCCCCCCCTTTCGACCCTCACATGTTTTAATGGATGATCCTTTAGAGTTTAGAGAATTCATATACATAGGGACATTTGCAAAGACTTGATGACTTAGTAGCATTAGCGTTAGAAAACTCGAGGAAGCGAGGAACAAGCTCCGATTAAGTACGACTGAGTATTTCTTCTTCTTAGTCGTGTCGAATCTTATTATCGTTATATACATATTTAATTATATTTAAAAAAATAGATATGTGATGTTTGTTTTGTTTCAGAACTGGTCATCGTTCAGACTGCCGATCGGCCGGCTGAGCGAGTACAGCTCACTACGCAAACTGCTTATCGAGAAATGGAAGATATACGATGGACAGTTCGGTGTGTATCTTTTAACAGAGATGTAATCTTGTTTCCCCGATCGCCCTACACAATAATATTCTATAATATATCATGCCACAAGGTCTCTGAGCTCTTATAACTTAAACAAAGAATGCGTTCTTATTAGCTTACTCAGGGTTACGTAATTTTCTTGAGGTTTTATCAAAATCAAGTACGATTCCCATTGGCTGTAATTTGTAATGCTGCGTTGCCATTGGCTAGCACAACGTAACAGATAGTCGTATTTATTACATTACTTAGAGTGACTTTTACGTTTCTTTTGACCGATGCTGGGCGCATTTTGTGTATTTAGTTTATTCGATATATATTTGTCTAAAAAAAATTGACCAATGCAAATCGTTGGTAATTCCATCATTTGAAAAAGGCTGGGCTGATTTAGGTGTATTAATAATCAAAGTAAGATTATAGTGGGGAAATAATAATAGAAAACTTGATTTAAAACGGAGAAACAAACTAAAAGTGTTTTTCCTGGGCAGGCCCAAAAAAAGTTGGCGAGATGAGCTTGACTCCCACTGTAGCTGTTGGACTAAAAAAGCTCTTGGTGGAAATAATGGTATGAGGGAAGAAAGACCTTTGCCCAGCTTTGGCTCGCCGACGCTTTTATCATGCTTTATGTGCAGTTAAGAGAACGAGACATTTCCTAAATTGATCGCTTAGAATTTTATGTCAATTCGTCAATTTATCATTATGACAGGAGTAAAACTCCCTGCCGCCTTCTCTGTTTCCAGATAACTGTAATCTTGGAATTTTCAAGGCTAGAGTGAATAGATCTTCTAGATTTACGTGTTTCATCCTCGGCCACGCCATCACTAACCATCAGGCGAATTGGTGGTCAAACGTAGATCTATTTACTAGAAAAATATTATAAATTTTATAAAGACTAATGCTTATTTATAATGACTGTGTCTCCAAAAGACCATATTTTAAAATGGCCAGTTTACGAAAATAAAACTTCCAATATGATTTATATACTATTTTATGACATCTATTGATCAGATCGTCGCCAAGCGGCGCCACGGTTCGTGATCAAGCCCCAGTCCGCGTTCTGCTACGAAGGCCAGTCCGTGAAACTGTACTGCCGCATCATCGCCTGCGCAACACCTACCGTCACCTGGTCGCACAACAACCACGAGCTCAGGCAGTCGGTTAAATTCATGAAGAGGTGAGTACTCACTGTGTGTGGTAAAGTGATGCCGAAGGTCTCAAACAAAGTCAAAATCATCATTCATAAACAATTTTTTCAAAATGGACTCTCTAAAACGCATAATGTGTAAAAAATACTAACAAGTTAACATGAAAAATGGTAAAGAATTAGAGACGGGTTTTGAGAAGTTAGTTGGGCATTTTTGTTTGCTTCCAGAGTGGGTTTTCCCCAATGGATATAATGTAGGAATTTTTAAATTGCGAGTGAATCTGTTTCTTACAGGCAAGCGTGCTCCGTCGTAGACCGCAATTGTCGCTTAACACATCATACAAGTTAGCAGCCAAGAACAAGCCTATTTTTGAATTAAAAAAAAAATCTAGTCATTTCAACTGCGGATCTTAGAAACATGTTTATGAAAATGTTCATAATTATATAAAAAGATATCGACATTTGTTTTCATTAATTTCTTACTTCAATATAGGAACTTACTAAAATTTTGTATCTGCAGATTATTTAAAACTACTTGTACCGAATTTCAACATAGCGTATCAGTTCTGTTTGACCCGTTATACTGGAAGCTACACATTGTGTACAGGTACGCGGCTGATGACTACTACTTCATCATCAACCGAGCCAAGCTGGAAGACCGAGGAGAGTACATCATCAGGGCGGAGAACCATTACGGATTCAGGGAGGAGGTTGTCTTCCTTAACGTGCAACGTAAGTCGATTTATCTATGGTTTTTATGTTGTTATTTGTAATTTGTAAGTTGTCCTGTGATTGGGAATTCGCAACTGAAGTTACGTTTGTGGCTGCTCCGCTTCAGTGGAAACGCAGTCTGAAGCTTGAGACACTGGTAAGTTCTTAGCGACTAAAGTTATGATGAATTTTAGTAATAGCTTGCCACGTGACTGCTAAAGGCATGGTTTATGAATAAGGTGCTTACGGAAACTAGGATTGCTCAAAATATAAATAATAATATAAATAAATAAATATTTGTGGACATTTCACACAACACCATCTAGCCCAAACTAAGCAAAGCTTATACTATGGAACTAGATGACTGATAGAACACATATATACTTTTTCTTGTTTGTAAATATATACATATGATACATAGAAACACCCAGACACAGAACAAACCTCCATTCTCAACACACAAATGTTTGCCCTGGGTGGGGATCGAACCAACGACCAAAAGCTCGATAAGCAGACATACTGCCAACTGAGCCACAAGGCCAGTCCACATGTAACCAAGTATAGTATATTAAAAATTGTCTGCCATTGAAGGTATTATTAGTAAGTTAAAAAAATATATGTAATCTTGTCGTAATCGTCAAATGCACGAACAGACTCTGGAGTCTGTGGAGCTTATTATACATATACCATTCATTTTTTTTCACTAGTTGTGTATTTTCCGTGTTAAATTCACAGATAGAGTTGACTCTGATATAAACTTTCAGGTTGTATCCAATTTTGATATAATTTGCTTTTTTTATTGTCAAAGGTCTGTAAATATTTAACTGTTTCTAATCGAATGACGCTCAATACCGCCCAAAGGCTTTTAATATCATTTTGTACTTTAAATTAGAATCAAAAATCAGTAATTTATAAGTACTGATCTAAATCCATGTTTTCTGGTAACATGGTATCTACCAAAATACAGCTAGTCGAAATATCTACTATATTACATATATCTTGCTCTGTAGTAATCTTATTAGTACTTAGATATGTATTTAAAGCTAAATTAATAATGTACTCTAGACAACAAAATCAAATCGTCAGTGCAAATGGTTGAATCCAATCAACATTTCCATTTCAACCATTAAACATCTAATCGATTTAGACATTAGCGAAGAATTAGGTTACGAATTCTATTCCTAGAGCTGAAGCCTCGGTGAGTTAGATTGAAAGATCAGTCTTCGCTTACGCGTCGTCGGTATACCGCTCTTATTTCCGATTAAATACAGTGAATTTTTTGTACTTTAGAACCAACCCAAACTTGATAAAAGCTATTTAAGCTCGATAAAGGTATGGTGGTTGTGAAGCGGTTTACTGTAATAAGCTTGTGTAAATATAGTGATGGAACTTGTAATTTGTCAAGCCAGTACCTAAATACCTAGGTCTTAAAATGTATCTTTATGTTGTAAGTTATTGCAAAAGTTAAATAAAATGGCAGTCTGGCAGTGCTCTTGAAAAAACTGCTCTGAAGTATAGTAAAGTGTTCGTAATAATTGTAAACTTAAATGTTGACCGAAAAACGTTACTCTTTAATCAATGCTCAAAATATTGTGTAAATTTTTCGCTAACACGAAATGCCACTTGCGGAAATAAGACAGATCATTTGAGGGATCAAATGAATAACGTTTTTCGGTAAGGTAGTTTGTTATATTCATTGAATAAATTGAAGTGTCAAGTTCAAGTTTTCGTCTCTTGCTTGGCTGTGGCATCTTCCGTGACCATAGAAACTCGCGGCCCAAATAGTTACTACTTTTTCTTCCTAATCTCATCATCAAGGGTACATATTATTTCCTTGTCACAACATCATTTAAAATTTGGATATCGTTGTGATTTCACAGATAAAATAATGACGGAAATAGCATAAGGTAAAAATACGTATGAACGAGTTTGTATTCTGTTGTAACGTTATTATTTCTCCTCTCAGCGGTACCGAAGGTCCAACGCACGCACCTGCCCGAAGCCCCGCGTCGTCGCGAGGCCCTTCCTTACACATTCTGGCAAGAGTCTTCCGAGACGGCGCCCGTATTCACCTTCCAGCTCCGGCCGCGTGTCATGCAGGCGCGCGACACTTGCAAGCTGCTCTGTTGTCTCTCAGGAAAACCACAACCGACTGTCAAATGGTGAGATATACTGTGTATCATAGGGTCTACGAAACTGGTTGGATTGAATGAGTGGAATGGATAGAGTATTAGTATACATTCGTAATGCACACTCCAACAAGTGTTACAAACTTGTCATATGGGGTTGGGGTGAGTGTAATCCCATATGACTTGATCCTCGTAGTAATCACATGTATTACAGGAAATTTTCTGATCTTTTTGCCAGCTAATTAAGGGTGAGCCTCGTCTCATGAGTCGTTTGATACAATGAGACCACAGTACACAACGCCGACCAAGTGCAGGTTGGCAAACTTCATACAAGAATAACTTTTTTACACATGTTGAATCAAGATGTTTTCTTTTAGATAGATAAACTCTTCTTCTTATTGTACTCACCTTAAAAGTAACAAAGGACTTAAATAAACTAGTGCAACAACAGGCGACTTTATCACTTAAAATGATCTCTTCCAGCCAACCATAGGTTGAAGATAAATTAAAAATATAAATTAAACGGGACGCGCATATCGATATCGTTATATATTCCTAGTCTGGATTTAATTTTAATCTGGTAACTTAACTCCGCCAGGTATAAGGACAAGCGTGAGCTGTCGAAGTACGACTACGCGATGACCAACTCCGACGGCGTAGTAACAATGGAGATCGTAGACTGCCAGCCCAGCGACAGCGGGAAGTACACCTGCGTCGCCACCAACTGCCACGGCACGGACGAGACCTCCTGTGTCGTCATTGTTGAAGGTAACTAACATAACTCTTCAGACTCGTGGCTCCCTGGTACTCTTCATTGGAATTCAGTATTGTGTTGAGTTTATCTGGATTCCCCAACTTCCGTTTTCTTAATTGGACTTTGTATTTTGAAACGAATCTTTGAACATTTTTACTTTTCTTCTCATTTTTCTTCAAATAATTTAAAATGGAAGCATTGTGGCAACGCTCTCATGGATCATTATTAGATTTATCATAGTGCGTTAAACCCAGAGACAATGTATCTTCTATTCTGCTAGTCCTGTAGTGAAATGGAAAGGGTGGATCCCATTTCACTACAGGACTAGCACAACGTTGGCGCATTACCATCCATTTCTCAGTGAAATGCCAAATATCCGTACTCAGCGATATCGATCCACGTTCATAATGATAATCTACACAGGAATGGAATTATGAATTGCCACCATCTCTGTTGTCTGAGCTACAATTCAAGAATTTTCATGGCTAGATTGATTAGATATATTCAAGATTGATGAGTTCCATCCTCGTCCACACCAACGCTTAACATCAGTTAGTGGTCAATCCATAAATATAATTAATGTAAAAAAAAAATATATCTTGGACTATACTGGGATCTATGTTTTTTTTTTAATTTGGCATATCCAAATCGTGATATTAACGTATAAGAGTATTATCCAGGCGAGGTGACGTCACCGGAACAGCAGCAGATGGTGCACAACTTCCTGCTATCAGGCGACAGGCGGTACATCGAGAAACCTCTCAAACCTGCGCCGCCACCAATCATTACCAAGACTAAGGTAAAATTACTTTATTTCATATAATTTTATTTCGTAACTTGTTATCCCACTTCTGATCAATAAAAAAGTTATAAAATTATAATATATAAAGAAGTAAAATGGGGTCCTAGTCGATTTAGTTGATTTGCTTCTTTAAAAGCTAACTTTTTAATGGATTACCAAGTGTTTCGCTATAATTGAGGATTGTGTATTGTAAATTTGTCGCCATAACATTCAAAATGCTCGTTTTCCGAACAACAGGCAAAAGTGATCACGTCTAGAAAATTTAAATTGCTTTGAAAGTGTATTTGCGACAATATATTTCGTTACATTGGCGGTCATCCGCCAAAATCGCCGAATTTCCCCTAGAGGTTTATATCAATTAAAAAAATACTTAATCAAGAAGGATCACATTGGGAATACTTTTAAAAGTCAAAAAGAATTATACTATACAAGTTCTGTGGAGCTCCATGCATCCTTGTTACATCGTAAATATAGTACGCTTTTTTAGTAAAAGTATGTTTGATGACATTAGACATGAACTATACAAGTTCTGTGGAGCTCCATGCATCCTTGTTACATCGTAAATATAGTAAGCTTTTTTAGTAAAAGTATGTTTGATGAAATTCTTGAATATTGAAATAATTGAATCGTCATTGACTCCTCGTTTACCCCAGGTGACGATCGACCCGCCAGCTAGAGGCCTCCGACCGAAGTATTCCCCACAGAGCTCGGTGGATGTGAACAAGAAGAAGTATGCCTCCAGGCTCGACTCTGACACATCATCGCGTTCCAGGAGCGCTACCAAGGAACTAGTTTGTTAGTATTATACAAAATCTATTATACTATATGTTAGAAGAAGTGTATATTAACCAAGTATCCATATTAAAAGAAAAACAAAATACTCGACTGCAGAGGTATTTGCAGTCTAACTTACGGTTTCGCTACGCTTGCTATGCTGTTGAGTCTACGTTTTTTGTGAGAAAGTATGCGTGAAATTGCTGTAAAAGATAATAAATGCGCATTCGTTAAAATAATTGTAGTGAAAATCACTTGTTCATTACGAAAAATTTCGTTGGAGAGATGAGAGATTTAAAAAAACATATACTCAGCCTATGATAGAGATTTTCTACGATAACATGACCCGGCCCTCCAAAATTCAAAACGTTTGAAAGTATTTGTGAAAGTATTTACAACGCGCCACCACGCATGTGTGCGTACTGATACGGCCGTCAAACAACTAGTTGAGCAACAAATCCTTGGATTTGTTGCTCGACTAGTTGGTTTAAGCAGTCTTCAGAATTTAGAAGAACGGTAGAACACTATTTTATTTCTATTTAAATGCACTCAAGAGGCCGATGCGTGTAATTCACAAACACTTTATTGACACCACAAAAATAATAACAAAATAAACACAAATAATAGCAATAATTGCTGTCTCATCGCTAAAAGCAATCTCGTCCAGACAACCTTAGAATTAAAATGTATTAAAATAATGTAAAATCGTGGTTTTCAGGACATACATACACTTTAGAAACCCTAACCCTCTTTTAGAGCAATAATTAAAGTAAAAAAAAAAGGAAAACACCGACTTCAAAATTTCTTTACAGGGATATTTTTTCAGTTATTTTGTTATAAAAACCAAAGTATTGGACCGATTTTGATAAAATTTATATGAAACTACCTCTGAGGTAACCTACCAAACAAAATACAAAAAAAAAACATAAAATCGAATTGAGAATCTTCGTCTTTTTGGAAGTTAAAAACATATGTAAACATCGAACCCCCATGCGAAGAGAGCCACATTACATCGTCCGCTTGTCCACAGTACCGGCGTCGGACTCGACGATGTGCAAGCCGTCGTTCGCGCGCACGTTACCCGACGTATTCGCGGCGAAGGACGGCGCGCCGCTGCTGCTCTCCTGTGCAGTGCGCGGCGACCCCGACCCGCGCGTCGAGTGGTACAAGAACGGGAAACCGCTGCACTCCTCAGAGGTAACGTACATCACCATCATCAACTCAGCCATAACAAGTTCACTGATAAACCCAGTCCTCCCAGCTCCCAGGTGGAGCAGATCCGATATATCCATATTTATGAAGATATACAATGACTTAATAAATTAAAAAAAAAACGTCGTTTGTAAAACTAAAAACACAATCACAAATATTCGACAAGAATTTCAATTTGATCCAAGGTAATTTTCATACATAAAAATAATATTTAGAAATTATTAACGCAAAGATGACCTTTTTGGTAGCCTTTTTTGTGCCCAGTTAAAATTATTCATACATATTTCCTATTAAAGAAGGATGTATCTAAACTAAAACTAAAACATCATGTAAAAAATACCTTTTTGCTTGCATAAGTCAATCGATTAATCCAATCAAAATGTGGGCAGGTCGTCGACCTGAAGTACAAGAACGGAGTCGCGTCGCTGGCCATCCGGGAGGTGTTCCCGGAGGACGAGGCGGAGTATTCCCTCAAAGCTATCAACAGCCAGGGCGAGGTCGAGACCAAGTGCAAAGTTACCGTTAAACGTGAGTACCACAAGGTTTTCAACTTAGTCTACCTATCGTGGCTCAGATTTCTGAAACGTGGTGGCTTTTTCTACTGCTTTATTGTCTGATTTGTTGGGCATGATAGATTATTATTTTGATGTTAGATCTACGATTGACCTCATTCATACTCGCTTGATATTAAGCGACGTTGTGGCCGAGAATCGATATTGTATATTTTAGATCAAATACCTTAATTAGGGAATTTAGGCTCAACAGAAACTCCTGTGATATGTTGGACATAATAGATCTACGATTGACCACCAACTCGCCTGATATTAAGCAACGGTGTGACCGAGGATAGATGGATATTGTATATTTTAGATGAAAAAATGATGAGATCTAGTGCTTTCATTGGGGAATGAAGGCTCAACAGAAACTACCTCAAGATTTATTTTTGAGATAGAATGAACAATTAATGGTATAGTTTGCGTCACAACAGTCGCTATGGTCCCTTTAATCATGACATCTGCCGCAGCCAAAGCAGTTTACTTGCGTCAATGCGACTTTTGCTGTTGAAACTATCTGAGATCCTCTTTTATTACACGCCTACGCTTCTTAGACCTTCTTGGGTCAGATGGTAATCATCAATCAAACGCCAGACCTTCTCAGGTCTGAGGCTAATCATGTATTAAACGATGGCTATGGGAGAGATAGAGGGAAAGGTGGGATATAACATTATCATATGTTATGCTTATCCAAAATGTTATATATATATGTGTGTTCATTGCAGCGATGGAAAGCAGCGCAGTGCTAGAGAAGGCGAAGACAGGCGACAAGCCTCCCAGAATAGTCGACCACGCGCAGTCACAGAACGTCAACGACGGTGATGCGGTTACGCTCTCATGCAGGTATGTAATCTCTCTGTGTAGCCTCTTTGGCCTGATTTAGACTAATCTGAAGGAGAAGGGAGAATAATCATAAGAGTCGAAATGCCGCATCTATATAAGGACTAAGAGGCTCTTCATCCCACCTCTTCCGGCGCAGAGGAGGAAAGTGAAGCTAGAAGCCGCGCATGTCTCCATTAACTCGCTAACACGAACCCTCTCTCTAGATCTTGACTTGTCCTTTTCATGGGTAGGAAACAATAGTGAATAGTGGTTCTAAGGCGTCTTTTCTCTCTCTCTCTCTCCCCCTCCCTCTCTCTCTCTTCCTCCCTCCCTCCCTCTCTCTCTCCCTCCCTCCCTCCCTCCCCCTCCCTCCCCCCCCCCCTCTCTCTCTCTCCTCCCCCTCTCTCTTCCCCCCCCCCCTCTCTCTCTCTCTCTCTCTGAAGGAAAGAGGAGAAGTGAAGCCTAACTAAAGGTACTATTAGAAACGTTAACATAACTGGCTTATCTAGTGCAAGCTCACATACTGCAGATCTGTTAGAGCTGCTGCAAGCCAATATAACATCCTACCCTCCTATTCCCTCTAACCCTCTACATATAAGACTTAACTATTAAAATATTAACAAATAATGTTAAACAATTAAGTAACTATCTAATAACGGTTACTTGTTATTATTGTATGAAGACAATATTGTTGTGTAGGATCGTGGGTGCGGAGCGCTTCGACGTGGTGTGGCTGCACAACAACAAGGAGATCAAGCCGAGCAAGGACTTCCAGTACTCGAGCGAGGCCAACATACACAAGCTGCACATCGCAGAGATATTCCCTGAGGACGCCGGTCAGTACCCTACACCTAGACTCTATAAAAAGAATTTACAATAGCAGTATTTCTAAAATACTATCTGTGTAACTGTACATCTGGTGTATCTGTGTCTCTGTCTGTTGCATTGCAGCTCTCAAACGGATTGAAGGCCCCTGGCGCAAATATTCCCACACTTAGAGTGTTTTATTTATATCCGGATTTAACATAACTTATCGTCCACATCCAAAATTAATGAAATTCCGTCTCAACGCATTGTTATCTCCTTGCAGGAGTGTACACATGCGAAGCGTTCAACGACGCCGGCGAGTCGTTCTCTGTGTGCACGTTGAGTGTGTCGGTGCCCGGCGAGCCGGCCACCACGCCGCAGTACAGCGGCTTCCCCGCCTCCGCCACGCTCGCGGCGCACGAGCCCGCCCTCTTCACTGCGCAGCTGGACAAGGTGCGTGTGCGTGAAAGCATTGTAGCAATGATTGACACCTAAGTAGAATTATATAAATGGGCTCTGCAAAATAAATCTTATTCACAGCCAAACAGCGTTAGCGTTTAAAATTAAGTTATCCGTAAACAAATACCTATTATATTCCATTAAATATCTCACGACTTTATAGGCTGCCTACAAGTATAATAATTGATTTACTAAAAATATATTTTACAGCTGACCTCTCTTACAAAATCGCCCACGATGTTTAAATTCTCAGACGAATACAGTAATTTTGTAAATAACATTAATTATTTTGTGTTACAGCCACCACTCCAGCTGCAATGGTTGAAGGACGGCAAGCCGATCGACGAGACGTCATCTAGATATAGGTTCACAATGGAAGGCACTTCCACGTATAGACTAGAGATAGTCAAGTGTACTGCGGACGACGCGGGCCAGTACCAAGCCAGAGCGGTCGGCTCCAAGGGAGACTCGCTGGCAGCCTTCTATCTCAACGTCGTCGACTAAACAAGACTAAATAAATACAATGGGACCTAACATGATACCCTGCGGAACTCCCCAATGTATCTCTTTGAAAACTGGACTTTTAAAACGACTTTTTATACAATCCGGAATCGTAATGCGTGTAAAATGATGATGAAAACTTTTTTTTATTTATTATAAATTAATTATGCATTAGGATAAGTGTTACACTCTGTCGAATGCCTATGAGAAGTCTGGACGTCGATTCGCTCTCTAGTCAGTTTTTTTTTATTTATTGACGAATTATATCCGTTGTTATTTTTTTTTGTTTATAATGTCTAACAGATATGCAGCTTCTTAAAACATAAGCTTGAGTTAATCAATGTTGCGAATGGTTTTGTGTCGGTAATGCAGAGGTCACCTATCCGGGGATGTACTGACGCCACCCGGTACTTCCCTGGAATAGTCCCGTCATTGCCGAACGAAATCCCTATTATAATTTTTATATTTAACTGTATTATTTAAATTGTACATAATTTAATTTATATCCCGCGTAATTTATAAATAAATATGTATACTTAAAAATATGTAACTTTGTTTCATTTGGACGAGGAGCCTAGTTTCACCTGTATTTTTGATTAGGCCATACTTTCCTATGCTGTGACGGTTTTGATACTATTAGACAGACAACAGTATTATGTATTTAATATATATTAGGTATATCCATCTAGTTAGTTATACGGTAAAGTATGCGTAAAATCGCTGTAAAAGGTTATAAGTATGCATGCTTTAGAATAAAGTTGTCACTAATCACTTGTTTATTACGGAAAAAAGTTGTTTGTTTGGAGGTTACGTAAAACACATTTTTAATTTTTGCGAGAGAAATATTATTATTATAACAAAAATATATTAAGATAAGCTAGCTAGATAAGATAGCTTAAGATACTTAGGGAGTGAATACGAATCTAACGAAACCTCGCATATCAAAATCGGTCAAGCCGATTAGGTTGTACTGTTAGCGATCATATAGAAATATACATACATATATACCCACATACACATATAGTATTGCTTAGTTTGGGACTCGCTGAACAGAATCTTTATAATATAAATATAGACATACATTTATAAAATCCACTACTTTACTGTACTGTCTTGCGCCCAATTTAACGTGTACATAATGTATATTAATGTTCTTTTGGAGAATAAATTGTCTTATGTCCACGTATGTATACATACATACAAACATACAAACACTCGATAGACATAACTCTCCTTGTTACGCAGTCGGGTGAAAAAACTTAATTTTTCAGTCGGGTCGGTGCCAAGCCCTAAACGGTCACTTACTAAGTCCTAACACCGACCTAAATAAAATAGTTGGTGTACGTACCTATAGTACCTATATACCTATAGGTAGAACTTCAGTTTTGATATAATTTTTCAGTATTACGCAACAGTTATTATTTCTCACATTTCAGTTAATCAATCAATCAATAACACTTTATTGACACCACACAAGGTAATAAAATAAACAATAAGAGTACACATAATAGAATGGCACAAATCTTATCGCTAAAAGTGGATTACTGTACTCTAGTAACTAGATTGTTTTGAAGTAGATTACTTTTTTTAAATTACTTTTATGGTGGTGAATTTTGATACATAGCATTTATTGTAGTAAATTCTGTCGGTTTTCATTTCAATTAGAAATGGGTGGTAATACGCCGACTTTCTGTTAGTGTTGTAGTGAAATGGGGAAGGTGAAATAAGACAGCTTGACGAGTACGAGACGCGTACGACACTTTAGTAGGTACAGTGTCATACTCGTACTGGGTACCTACATTAATTATAATATATTGTGAATTAATATAATAGACTATAATAGGTATAAGTACCACTTTTTTATTCGAAAATACCATGTTTGACCGTCAACTCGCCTAGTGTTAAGCGACAGTAACGGTCTACGGTGGAGCGCGCTTGTACATAAGTTTTATAGGAAGAGTAATCCACATTTGGTGGTATGCACAATAATGGTATTACATTCGAGTTTCTGGAATATTAAGTTCTCATCTTGTGAAGTTCACATTTATGAGTATATTCCGATTACAGCGCTACAGCAGCGAAAACCACATATGGTACTAATGGACGACGCGTTCCGTTATTTGTTAGCAGCGCTAATTAACGCGGCATATTAAACAGCGATTGCGAATGGAACGGAATTGGGCAATTCAAATCGATGAACCGAACCATGTTGAAAAAATATAAATAAAGATTGTAAGAAACCATGTAGCACAGAATTCGCCCTATTACATCCATGTAGGTACATTATATGCGAATAATACAATGGCGTTGAGGCTGTTGTGACAACGACAAACAAATTGAATTTGATTGTCTTAAGCACAGTAGGCGTGATTTGGAATGCTCTTAAACTTTTTTTCATCTAAAGTTGCCATTATGGAACTTTAGTTTCTAATAATAGTAAATTTCTACTTTTGTTTACTATTAAACTTACTCAGTTTCGTTATCTTTTTCTATCTGCGTTTATCACATTGTCCGATCTACAATATACGTTAGTTGTGTTAGTAAAGCATAGACAAACTAGTCATGTGTTAAAAAAAATACAATAAATGCGTTTATAAAATATACATGACACCTATGTCTTTAATTGTGCTCTTATACATTAGTTGTGTACATATTAGTAGATTTATGTAATTAAATGTTGCATATATTACTCTAAGTACTGTCTGTACTATACTCTTAATACATACTCTTCAAGCAAATAAATGTCAGTCAATTATCATTGATTGTTTATAGTTTATGAAATGTTTTACTTTGAAGTTATTTTTTTTTTAATATAATTACACAGCGAAGCGAAGTCAGAACTTTATTATAAATAATTATATTCAATGTTCCTTTTTATATTTTGTACCGTTATTTGTTGTTGTGGATTCATACTCTTGACTTTAAATTAATTGACCTAGTGAGCGAAACAAACGAAGGTCTCTGCATCAATTAGCAAGATTTTCATTTCTTTTGTCCGGATGTTTGTTGATACTCACCATATTACTTTATAATTTGTAATACTTACGTTCAGGCCGTAATTTTCAGCCAATCTTGATAAAACTTAGTACATAGATTACTCAGATTATTTTTGTTATACACATATACTTTTTTGTAATATATACATATGATACATAAAAACACCCAGCCACATAACAAACGTCACACAAAACACACATCACACAAATATTTGCCCTCGCTGGGGATCGAACCCACGACCTACAGCTCAGCAAGCAGACATAATACCAACTGAGTCACAAGGCCAGTCTTATATGTTCCAAGCACCCGTTTGACTTAGCACTTGACAGCCTAATGAAACATACGTTTTCGGACGCAACGAAACACAAGTTAACATTTTTGTCATAATGTAAAGCGTCACCTAGTGAATAACGCAAAAAATAAATTTATATTTTCTTTAAAACCCCCTCAGAATATCTTGTCCAGTTTAGATGTTATCTTAGTAATTTTATCTAGAGAGTAGTTGGCAGCACTGCAACATTGTCGGTCTCACTCTACTCACTCTCCTTCCTTCCTCGATCCTTCAGTTTATTGCCGCTTTTGCAGCGGAATGTATTGTATTCGGTCATCGCGAAAAACGGTTTCGTCGTAAAATGCTGTGATTGTGATTTTCAAGTGTTTTGTGACTGAAATATTTTTGAAAACGAATGCTTAGAGATAAACAGTTGTTGTGTAGTGTTTATCTGTGTTATTAAGTGAACGTTTCAGTGTCAAATCTTGGCTTGAAGTTCTAACGTCGATGCGAACCAAGTTTGCCGGTTTTGTATTATTATGGTGAGCGTGTGATCGATATTTACCCCCTTTTGCTTTCTTTTCTGTTGTTTACTATGATAATGGTCCTGTTCCGGCTCTTTCTTGCTTTTTTTTACAATCCATGAAGCTGGTTTAAGACGTGAATTTACTGCCTTTACTTACAACGCCATAGTATTCATAAGGTAAGGTTGCATCTAGTAATAAATTGTCTTTATTTTCTTAGATATTTTAATTAATTAGATACCAACAAGAACCAAATTCTTTAATTATTGTTTGTTTAGTGAAAATCAGTTACGCTTTCTGCTTATGTTCTGTTTGTTGACATACTAAACATCAATTCGTTTTAATTCAGTAACGTTAAGTATGTATTGGCATGTCCTATTCAATTTTCGAAGTTGAAATATTATGTAATTTAATTTAACAATGTAGATGACATTTTTATTTATGTAATACTAATAACTACTTAAATACTCACATATAGCAGTTAGGTAAACATTTAAATAAAGGTGAACTGAACACAAAACTTTCTGAACAGTTTTAGTAATTCATAATTAAAGAATTTAAAGCTGTCATGTGTAACATGATAATTTTACGACCAAGAGAATATTTTACAGGCTAATTAAAGTTATCTGCCTATTCAAGGTCACCTCATCCATAATGAAAAACAGGAACAAGGAAAAGTTTAAACAAATTTTAAACACGCTTCTTCCAACAGAATGTGTGAAGCACAATTTCAAATAGTGTGAGGGGCTTCCATTAAGTAATTAAACAAGATTGGTATCAGTAAAGTCAATTTTGTTTGATAATTATTTGATTGATACAACTAAAATGTCTCCTACATTGCAATGTGTGACAACCCCTATGTTGGCTGGTTCAATCTGTTTGTAACCTTTTCATCATTTCTCATGACATAGCAGAAATAAATAAATAAATATTTGGGGACATTTCACACAACACCATCTACCCGAAACTAAGCAAAGCTTGTACTATGGAACTAAATGGCTGATAGAATACATATATATATATATATACATATTTTTTTGTAAATATACACATATGATACATAGAAACACCCAGACACAGAACAAACATCCATGCTCATCACACAAATGTTTGCCCTGGGTGGGGATCGAACCCACAACCTACAGCTTAGCAGGTAGACATATTACCAATTGAGCCACAAGGTCAGTCAAATTGTTATGGAGTTTAATATAATATGTATTATTATCATTTTTATAACCACACTGGTTGGTGAGGCAATGGATTTGAATGTTTGGAATGAAGATATCTTAGTCCCTGAAATAAAAATAATGCTATTCATTATCTACAAAATAATTATTCTTATTAGATAACAGTTGAAACTACAGAGTGCATATTAAATAAAGTCAAATTGAAGAAATGTATTAATTTAGTTCTCCAGCTATAATGAGCCTAGTCTAGCTCTGTCAGAATTATTAGGTAGTCTGAATAGGACCAATTAGTGTGCATTTTAATGCATTGCATACACTTAAATCCTTGGCTTAAAAAATTAGTTGGCTTCATGAATCTTTACAGAAAACACTACTCCACTTCAGTGCACCAGTGCCAGTGGTCCCGAAACATTTTTTCCTAGAGCAGTTTTTCCAGAATACTGCTCTGTTCTCTAGCTTTACAAGGGTCATACCTAATGCTTCAATTGTTATAGATTGGATTAGATGACCAATTACAGATGTATAAGCCCAAAGACGGCCTACTATGACAGGTATGGGAGACTAAATCCAAATTCAAATACCATTAACTGATATAAATAATAATAATTAACAGAATATTTTATGATAGAAATGGACAATTTTGAGTCACAATTATTATCATTCTGCTACTTACATTTCTTATCTAGGTATATAATATATTTGGAAATATCAGATATGACATACCTGTGTAGCTAATGATAAAAGATAAAATACATTTTATATTTGTTACTGGATGTGTCAAATCCAGGAACATAAGTACCCGGCAGGGAAAGAACACTTGAATACGGAGTCATTCGGGGTGCATCCACACGTTAAGTCTAATTAACCCCGAAAAAATCTATACAGTTCCTAGGAATATTGTAACCAAACTTATTAATTGATCTGTCTCAGATGTTTGGATTTCCACATTTTGGATTGATATTTAGAGATATCATAGGAAATTCGTTTTTTTCCTATTGATTTTAGAAATTGTATATCCTAGGAATTCTATAAAATGATGTTTTCATTTCCGGCGTCATATGTACTAAGTAAAATATAATCTTCATTAAAGTTTACCTAAAACTATGTTTTTGCTCTGCAAACTAGCATCCAATAAAAACTCATTTTTAACCATCTTCCAAAACGAAGGAGGTTTTATTAATTCGGTCTATATGGTTTTTTTTTGTGTTTTGTTCACCGATTACTCAGCCAATTGTGGTTCTTAAAATTTTGGTGATTATTTTTGTATTTGGTAGGTGGAACCATATAAAATCAATGCAGTACTTTGGTTTTTATAAAAAATAACTTGTAAAAATATCATCCAAGTGCCTGTAGAAAAGAGAACAGCAAGTCGCGTATGTATTGTGTTGCGTATTTTGAAGTCGGTATTTTCAGTTTTTTAAGCTATAATTACTGTTATTGCAATGACCTGTACTACCTGATCGCCAATTGTCCATTGTTGTCTTAACACACACATTGTGACATCAAATCTGTATGATTTGCAATATTTCTAGGATTAAGTAGTTAAAATTATCTACACCATCGCTTGACACTTAGTGAATTTGTTATCAAAGACCTAATCTACTATCAATAATTTTTTTTATCTAAATCTTAACCAGTGATAAATTTAACAAAAGTATTTTTTTCTTGTCTGTGGTTTTGGTTTGTTCCACGACTAACTACAATGGTTAAATTTATTATGAAGATTATGCTGCATTTCATTAGCAATATTTGTGGCCATTGCGCAGGTGAATCCACGGGGTTCAGCTAGTATCTTTATGATGCCTAATTTTACTGCCTACCTATCTATTGAAAATCTTTTATGCCGCTGTTTCATATATACCTATACATTGTTTTCAGCACTAAAAACTACTTTAATCATAGATAATTTTAAATCTATGATATAAGTAAAATAAATTATGGCAGTACGTAGTTTAATTATGCCCAATAAAATTAGATATGTGTGGAATTTAAAGTATTTTTTTTATAATTCTAGTTGTATAATTTTATGTTTGTCAAGTATTTATAATTTATTTACTATTTAGAGTTTGTAATATTGGTGTATCTAGAGATATTTCTAGGGTAGGGCTGGCCCCTAAGATCACTAGATACTTAAATGGGTAACCCAAAATCCTGGAGTGGGCCAGGAGGCGGCCCTATATCCAGCAGTGGACTACGTGTGGCTGAAATGATGATGATTACGTGCTGTTTGTTTCTATATCGACTAGTGGTGGCCCTTACTGTTCCACTTGCCCCTAAGCGGGTAGCACATGCGGCGCTACCGCGTCGTTAAATCGCGTCCAAACAATGCTATCTCCACATCTGGACGTACTCGTACCAGCGTCGGGTTGTGACGTCACTAACTTCTTTGATTTCATCTGTAATTGGTTCGAATAACTGTTCCCTTCTTTACAGGCTTACAATATTAAAAAAAATCAATCAATATCAATATATAAAATGTACAAGTAAATAGATTATGGTTTTATTATGGACTGGATGTTGCGTGCAGCTGTGAGTGATTTTATAGGACTGCAGGATAATGTAAATGTCATGGGCTACACGTTTCGTCGACTTTTTGCTTAGAATCCATCAAGCCCTTGAGGCGTCAGATAGTAAATAGTAATAACATGGAATAATAAGCTAATTTATTTGCTTTTTTTTTTTTTTTATTATATTCCTATGGTAGGTATTAATTAATAATAAGAACAGTATAATTTCTTAATAAATAATAAACAAATAAATAATTTTCCAAATCGGTTTAGACGAGAGTTGGCAGGTTGTATCATTAAAAAAACTTACACCATAGAAAGAGACATATATATTTAAATACGTGTATTATACTAAAAAACATTATCATTGAAATTTGTTCACTATTAATTAGATTAAACACCTCGCATACAAAGTTAGGTGAAATCAAAAGAGATAGTCGTAAGCAACACAGCACAGTTCCAAAGACCTAATTTCTTCCAGAACATTAAACGGCAGCAAGCTCGCCATTAAATAAATCTGGAGCATACATAACATTTGTAATTTATCTTGGAAAAACTTTTACTAGCACAGCTCCTAGTTTCGTAACGTTTGAGTACGGAAGGAAAATATTAATTACGTGTTAGTAAACTGCAGATATAGAAATAATGCAGTAATATACCCAATTTGTTTTTTTTATGACACGCAAGTGTTAAGGTAGCATTCCGAGGGTCATGGACGTTGCGAGTAAGCTGACCGACTGCGACCTGGCGTAGACGTGCTGATCGTCTTCATCATCATCATCATCAGACTGTAGTCATACACCTAGCCTATAAAATAAATCTAATTTTATGAAATACATAGTTTTCTATCAAGCTATCGCTACTAGTGCTATCGGCAGTTGGGACGCCCACCATAACTTTATTATTATCTAACTTTCTATAAATTTGTAGATACTTCATTGTGTACAACAATCAAAAATATATCGAATAATAAACTAAATTTTAAATAGATTGATTGATTTGATTTGATTTGATATGATACTTACAACCTAGTCGGCAGATAAGACGGCGAATCATCCTTCACCTTGATGATATCATTGCATTTGTTAACAGTTTGTTGAAGTGGCAGTGGGCAGGGCACATAGCACGTAAAACTGATGGTCGGTGTCGTAGGAAGACCAGGCAGGAGGACTATAGATACAAGCCGTTTCCATTCGGTCTCTTTGGAAATACATGGGGGAGGGCTATGTCCAGCAGTGGACTTCTTGTAACTGAAATTATGATGATGAGTATCAAGTCAAGTTAGTGATTAGCAGAATTCATAGACATGAAGAAAGAAGTTAATATTATTGAAGAATAAATGGAATACATATATGTATATATATATATATCCGAAAACATTACACTCCTTCTTGGGTATCTGGGTATTTAATTCGTTGTTTTCCACAATTATTATAAATACGAGTATATTCGAAGTAATATTCTAACCGAGCTAGGTCTATTTAAATTATATAATATAACTTCCCCGGGTACCGTTCATCTGCGTAGTGATAAAAAACGATGGTCATGATGAACGGTGATGACGGTGATAAAACGTCTATGTCCATCTCTAGGCTCTCGGCTACCTCTGTACCAAATTTCATAGCAATCGGTTCATTTGGTACTGAAAATGCAACAAAAAGACAGACACAGAGAGCTATTTTCGCTTTTTTAATATTAGGAATAGCTGTGCCTCATGGTTGTATCCGTGTAGTGATGAAATGTAGTCTTTGTGACCAGGTTCTCAGCTGTCTCGGTACCATTTTTTATTTTTTTTATATACAAGATAGATCTACGATTGACCACCAACTCGCCTGATGTTAAGCGACGGTGTGGCCGAGGATGGAGCTCGTCGATCTAGAAGATATCTATTCACTCTAGCCTTGAAAATTCCAAGATTGTAGGTCTCAGGAAACAGAGATGGCGGCAACGAATTCCATTCTTGTGCAGTACGCAACAGGAATGTGGATCGATATTGCTGAGTACGGATTTTTGGCATTTCAATGAGAAATGGGTGTTGGTAATTCGCCGACTTTCTGCTAGTCCTGTAGTGAAATGGGACCTGAACCAATCGTTGTGAAATTCATTTCACAACGATTGGTTCAGCCGTTTGGTCATGAAAAGGTAATAAGAGAGACAAAATATTTTACAATAGTAAGTATAAGGACCTGACGACGCAAAACAATCTGATTTCTATCTCGGCACGAAATAACACCATTATGTTGATTAATTCCAAAAGAACAACGTAATGCGGAAACAGGGCGGAAATTGGGCACAGATAGAAAAAGTTTCCAGCCATAAAGGAACTGTTCTGTGAAAACGATCGCCCATTTCTTTGCCATTTCGTAATTTCAATCAATGATGCCAGGAACTTTTCTACTGCTTTGAAAGGTGAATATGTAAAGTCAATATCAATGCTAAAGCAATAAAACTTCGTGTTTTTTTTAGATGGAACTGGCAAAAGGTTACATAGAAAAAAGTATCTAATACACACTATTAACACTTATTTTGTTCTTTCTTAATAATTGCACATAGAAAAAAATAAAGGGTATGACAAATTTGTGCGATTTTGTCACAATGAAAGCTGAATATGAGTTTAAGTAATTTGTTAACGGAGCGAGCGAAGCAGTAACTCATTATAAATACTTTTGTACGAAACCAACAAGTGAAAGAATTTGCACTTCGTCTGTGTACTGTCTGTCTTCTAAGCTTTGTGGCTGTCTGTCGTTCGAGTTGGCTGTCTGTCGTCCGTACTTTGTTTCTGTCTGGGGTCTGATTTGACTATCTATCGTCAGAGCTTTGTGATTTTCTATCATCTGGGCCTTGTGCTTGTCTGTCTTCGAACTTTGTAACTGTCTGTCTTCCGAGCTTTGTGGACGTTTATCGCCCGAACTATATGGCTCTCTGTCGTCCGAGTTGGCTGTTTGTCTTCCGAGCCTCGTTAGAGCCGAGAGAATTCCGCTATTTTTACCCCTATCCAAAATACGTACATACATATAATCACGCATATTTTCCCTTACAGGGTAGGTAGAGCATCAAACACCCTGAGGCCGTTTGACGCCACATTTGACCGCAGTTAGAGGGTTAGATGGGAGGAAGAGGGTATTAGAGGATTAGGAGGTATTGAAGGATAATAATATATGTAATGTTGGCCTCTGTGTGACAGGGGGTCAGTCCGCTTACAGAAACAACAATTTCCCTCTAGTCCCTTAACTAACTTTTACTGATCCTTGATCATTTTTCCAAATAACAGCCTCCAAAATTGCCGAAAGTATACAAGTTCGTGCTAAATCGGCATGCTCCTCCTCAGATCGCATCTCTACTTGACTTCCGAATAGACTCGACAAAAAAAAATCGTAAGTTAAAGTCTACAATCCAATGACGAGTGAAATGGCCCAACTACCGTTGCGCCGTCAAAATGAGAAGTCACAGCTGTAATTTCAACAGGTCGTTATAAAATCTGAACGCAACGTTTGCGCACTCTTTCAAGTCAAGTTGGTCCATCTGCGCAGTCATTCGTATCGGTTATTTCGGTAGGATGATCTCAGTGGAGAAATTGATGTGATGCCACACGGATGTCGAGGCCGTACTCTTTTACAATCCTTGAAAGTGGGGGGAGGTGGATTTGGAGTGGATTGTTTTGTTATGGCTTTTTTTCCAGCGTTGTGTTCAGTAAATGGTGTGTTGGAGTGGAGATTAGACACTTTTAGAAACAGACAACGCGAAAAAAAGATCCTAATTATTTGAAGTGTTGAGGACGTGAGAAACTATGACCTTAATAGAGAAGAGGTCCGCGCCCCGAAAAAACTCAAAATATACATAGATATAGTGCAGATACACACGGCAAAATTATAACACCCCTCTTTTTTATTATCCATGTTTTTTTTCATGGATGCCATAGCATACTTCGGACACTCCATAGGTACAATGGCGCGCTCAATCAGTGTCATATACGCAAGCCGATGTCTGCATATAATACACACACATACACATTCACATGTATGAAGTTATGGTTGTCGTTTGATTGTCCTGCCCTCGCTCGTGACAAAATTGGAATTCGTTCGAGACAAGCGTTGTGGGCTCCTCATATTATTATGTTGAAATATGTCAAAGGGTTTTAGCATGTGCCAAAGAATTAGACATTACATATTATGCTCCAAAACCTCTTATTTTTTTAATGCACAGAGATTGGCTCTGTTTTTGTTCGGATAAAAACAGGGCCAATCTGAATCTACGCACTTAGATTTTCACTTTCGCTAATTTCCATCTCACTAAGGCCTAGGCCGCACCACGGTTAAACCGCAGCGGTTTTTAACCGCTTGAGTTTATGAAACAGGAAAACGAATACAAGCGGCCGCACTTGCGGTTTTTCCCCGCGACTGATTTAGTACCGTCTCGAGCGGTTTCGCGGCGCTATAGCGGTTAACCGCTCGCGGGAAAAAACCGTAGTGCGGCCTAAGCCTAAGTCCAATTTCGGTGCCCAACGTTCCCGAGCAGCACTAAACGCTTAATCTCGGTCATTGTCATTCCGTTCAGGTCAGGTCCGTACTTTTACCTTCACCGCCGCCACCGTGCCCATGACGGTATGGTACCGAATGACAAAGAGATTTGTTTGTGCCGCTTGTTACCGCATACCCATTTCGGGTTAGAAAGTGATTCCAGTGGATTGCCATTGACGGGACTTGTGAATTGATGGAACGAGTTATTTTGGGCAGGAATTTGAAGAATAGAGTGGTGTAGGTGGAATAGGTGTATTTGGTTGTCCAGATGTTAATATATTTAAAGCAAATATGTAAGTATTTTTTTACATTAGATAGATCTACGATTGACCACCAATTGGCCTCATGGTAAGTGGGCTGTGGATGGACTTTCTGCTATTTCTGTAAAGAAATGGGTAGGATGGAATTAGGTCGTGAATCTTTATTGTAGTCTATTATAGTTTTGTGTACATATCTTGCTATAGTTGCTATAGTGATGAAAACCGGTTATTAATTTTATTATGATATAAAAAATAAAGCCGATGTCCGTCTCTAAGTTATTGGCTATCTCACGCGCGAAGACTCAGATTTACAGTGTAAAAGTAACAGATAACAGACAGAGATACTTATTTTCTTTTAAACGACTTCTGAAAAGGAGGAGGTTATCAATTATAATATATATATATAAATAATTATCAATAAAAAAAAACATAGTCGTGGATACACGTCAATTGATAAATACAAAAAAAAAAAATTTGACACAGTATTAGTACCTAATGTGTCGGGACTTTAATTCATTCGTAATGTTCTTATAGATATTTTATGTTAAGTCTGCGCCCACGTGCGTTTTGTTTATGCCATATTAGGTTTACGAGACGACTAAAATCTATTCGAGCGGTCATTGATCCTCGAAAATATGGAAGCAATCAGATGTTCGAGATTAATGGAATACCTATTCTCTTAAATAATAAGAATACACTTGCTAGTAATACCTATTATACTCTTATTTGGATTCTGGTGTGTAGTGGTGTGTTGTCCGTGTTGTATTAATGCGCGAATAATAGTAAGTTAGTAAATTGCGCTTGGTATTGGTAGCGGGAATTTTAGCATATATTTAAATATAAACTGATTATTTATATGAAACAACTAATATGGCGCGTCAGATCGGAAAACAGGGAAAGTCCCCTACAAAATAATAAAAAAGATGTACACACATACATACATAAAATCACACCTATTTTCCGTTAAGGGGTAGGCAGAGCATCAAAGGCCGTTTGACGCCACATTTTAGCGAGAAGGAAGGGAGAGGGTATAGAGGGATAGAGGGTATTAGCTGGTTAAAGAGTAAGATGTTACAAATATGATACGTAATAATTATATATAATAATGTTATATTGTCACAAACGTTGTGATCACTTACAATAATTACCCGAGGAGTAGCTACATGGACAAAAATACTGTTTGAAATTTGAATGTCCCACCGCGTAGCCTTTGTAATCAAAAATTGAGTACTTTATATTCAATATTTTAGCTAGTCCAATAATACTCCCTTCGAGACACTAGCCTAATTACTTAGAAACGCCAATTTGTAAAATTTATGATACCGCGGAAATATTGACGAAAAAAGAACAAAAATTCAGTTTAATTTGATCCTCGCAGATGTAAAAAATAGAACGAAAAATTGAAGAAGAAACAAGCCACCCAAATATTAGTATTTACCCAAATAACAGAACGCCAGCTTCGGCAAACAATATGCTAAGCTGTTGACATTATGTCAATTTGAAGTTCATTGCGACAAAAATTACAGTTAAATACACATTAACGTCGAACAATTGAATGACCTACTATGATGCAACAACTATTACACACTGCAGTTGTTATATTGTCTGACATAACCATTGCCACTTGAACTGCCATCGCTATAACAATGAGAACGAAAATACTGCGGGCGAAAGCTCACGCAAGTCTGGCTATGGTAATGCACCTGCACCGGTGATTGTTGGTCTGCGATGCCTCCCGCGTTAATGGAGAAATGTGAATCGACTAAACGTCTATCAAGGTTCAACGAGTACTGGTCAGGTCCACCGTTCATTGTCGCACTTGGCCTGTTTCTCATTACCGCAGACATGGGGTTATGATATCAAGATCGCGCCGATTCTATTGTGATGATTTTACTCACGGTATAATTGGTTATTTTGATAGAAAAACGGTAATTTGATGAACTTTTATAGGTTTTGTGGATTTAGGTTTGCTTGATTCATGGGATATAGTAGACCATGTCATAAGTCGTGCCAGAGCTGCACGCACCATCGTGATGGTGATACGGTTGTGCTCCCAGCTCATTTAACATTCTCCGAAATCGATCCCATGGAAAATTTACAAACTCGCTACCTTAAGGCGGTTTAGTATATTGTTCCTATTTGTAATCCTTACCTTCTATGCTAGATTGGGAGAAAAAGAAAAACATAGAATATGCCAGCTGTTTCTCTACCCAGGCATACTATAAAAATCTGTTATGGGACTTGAGGGAAATTGACGATTTGACCCCCTATCACTGCAAGCCTATTACATCTTACCCTCTAATACCCTCTCCCTTCCATTTAACCCTCTAACCACGCTCAAATGTGGCGTCAAGCGACCTCATGCTCGGTGATGCTCTACCTGCCCCGTTAAAGGAAAACAGGTGTGATTGTATGTAAGTTATAACCCTTCTTAAACTCTCTGTTAAAATCGCGCAACTTGCGTGTATATCTGTACATATGTCACTGCTTTCTTTCGATTCAATCTAATTCGATCGAGTCCAACACCGTTACATTTCGTGTAATTCGCCACTTGACCCCCTTGCGACAACATGTGGCTCGACGTACACATTTTATTTCTCACCCGAAACTATTAGAACCAATTAGTCCAATTAAAATCACGTTTCGGTGTTTAAACCTCAGTTTAATTGGCCAGCCGAGTGGAAACCGGCGGGTGTCCTGTGACCGCAGACACCGCAGCTTGCCACTTGCGTTGCGCAAGAATGCTGGGAATATGCGGTTTTTATACACGTTCGACGATTTGTTAAGTAACTTCAAACTTGTATAGCGCGATCTTCCATACAAATGGGAGATAACTGTTTTCTACCCCTACTAAACATTAAACGATTTCGATGATTATTTTTATCTGGTCAAAATTATTGTATCTACTCGTATATACCTCTACGGTTTGCTTTTTTCGAATTTCGTTATAATTCCGAAGATTAAAAATCAAAAGTTAAAATTTGAAAATGCAAATCCTAGAGGCGTCGCCTGTAATAGTAAAAGTATTTATCTACTTGTGGTTGGCGTCCCGGTTAATTGATAGCCAGTATGTAGCTATTGGACATCGGACATATATATTTTTTTATAAAAAAAAAAAAAAATATGTTGTAATCGAATAATATGTTAGAATAACTGTTTACCCTTAAGGTAAACAGTTTTCTCCTGTTGCATGAAAAATGCGTAATTTTCTTACAAAAGATCGTGCGACAACACAGTCAAGGTCTTATGAAATCCATTGAAATGGCCGTAGTACATCTCGTTCTATTCTATCGAGTAGCTCATATCTCAACTGGCGCGCTGCAGAGGACTGAAATGTCCGGTCGAGCCGGCAGGTCGTATGACTTGTAGAATCATACCTAAATTGCAAATATGAGTGACTTCTATCACATGAAATTGTTGTCACATGCATGTCTAGTATGTTGAAATATTTTTTATGGTAGATCTACGATTGACCACCAACACGCCTGATGTTTGCGATGTTGTGGCCGAAGATGGTGCTCGTCGATCTAGAAGATATCTATTCGCTCTAACCTTAAAAATTCCAAGATTGTAGTTCTCAAGAAATGTGAGTGAAAGATGGTGGTAAAGAATTCCCTGTGCAGTACGGTTCAAAAACGTGGACCGATACGCTGAGTACGGATTTTTGACCTTTTCAAAATGGTAGTTGAAAGGAGAAATAAAAAGGAGTCAGTAATCCAGTTGTTGTCGGATTTTATTTATTAGATCATTAAATTCAACCGACTAAAAATGGCTTTCACGCTAACAAGCGCTACAAGTATCCAAGTAATGATGTGAAATTCTATAAATCTTACAGGTTCATTGACAATATACAGATCACAGACAGTAATCGGTTCGGTCCAATTGGAATAATAAGCTCTACACTAAATCAAATCAAGTCTTTACTTGATTTGATGGAATTTCAGTCTTGTGTTGTGATGCATAAGATATTTTTTTAGTAATACTTTCTGCTAGGCAAACGTGCGACAGCTTAGACTTTGTCTTCACTTTGGCGAGTCCATTTTATATAAACAAATAATCTACAAAGCGTAGTCGATACTTTTGATGTTCTTGTATTTTAAAATCCTAGTAAGTAACTTATAACCTACTGCTTGTAGGACGGATTACGGATTTTTTAAACAGTTTTGTTTAGCTTGCATTGTTAATGTCGATGAAGCATTTCGAAGCATGGCTGTACAGTGACCGATAATAGTTTTTTCTTTTCAGTTTTTTAAAATACAGTAATTAAAAAAGCTTTTAATAAAAGGCTTGCGTTTGATCTCCAACTCACCTGATGTTAAAATACATAATGACGCATTTGCTCTAAAGAATCAGATTCATTCGCAAGTTAAAGATACCCAGATTGCTAAAGATACTTTCAGGAAACGTATTCCACAATTTAGCAATTAAAAGTTTTCAGCCAATATGGCTGTTCAGTGTGCACCAATTATCGTGTTGTGCATTATTAACACCCGTGAATTCCATACGCCCATACTGCTAAGTATTCTGTATGCTATCACAGCTGCGATGACTATCTCATCTTCATGTCTAATGGTCACCGCTGTGGATGTGAAAATTTCACTCTTTCGAATTATTACATTGCATGCCTGGAAGGAATTTAGATCTATAGTGTACTTAGAGCGAATGAGCCGGACAAAAAAGGTAACTAACCAGGAAAAAAATAATTAGTAGTAATTATTAGTTAGGATTAATTATTAGAAAATGGAATGAAACGAGTAAGAATTGACATTCAAAGAAAAACAAAATAGACGACTGCATAAATGCGACATTAAAGCGACATCGTTACATGGTTGATATTCCGAAAACACGTACGAAACGCTTTGACTCCACTTTTATTGTGCGTACCGCCAAAATGTGGAATGCGCTTCCTGAATGGGTCTTTCCGAATAGATATAATCTAAGTGTCTTCAAATCGCGAGTGAATAGGTTTCTTCAGGCAAGCGCGCTCCATCGTAGACCGTAACTGTCGCTTAACACCAGATGAGTTGACGGTCAAGCGCAAGCCTATCGACGAATAAAAAAATAAAAAAATAAGTGCGGTTATTGTAAAATGTTTTAAATGGACATTCTTTAGAATAATTCTTGTAAAATCACTTGTACGTCCAAGGAGATTACGAAATAGTAGACTCTCTTTACGAAATAGTGCATTTTTCTAACTTCGCGAAAGTAAATATATTTCTAACGACACCTCGCTATTCTAAATCTGTCATGCTGCTTATATATTTATGCCTGCAGGAGGTAATAAAGAAACGTACATATTATGTAAGCTCATACATAGTTCCTATGTTCGAAAAATATAACCCTGTTTCTTGCGCAGTTGGGTAACAAAAAGGATTCCATAGATTATATTATTATTGATTTAATTATTTATTTTTTAAATTACATAGATTGATGATTGACCACCAACTCGCCTGATAAGCGACGGTGTGAGCGAGGATGGAGCTCGTCGATCCAGAAGATATGTATTCACTTTAGTCTTGAAAATTCTAAGAATCTAGCTCTCAGGAAACAAAGATGGCGGTAAAAAATTCCATTCCTGTGCAGTACGCATCAAGAACGTTGACCGATATCGCTAAAACAAACAATAACATAATTTTTCACTTCAGTAGCTCAAACATGTAGGTTTTGCTGCCTGAAATCAGTGAGCAAAATGCGATTTTGCTCACTGAGTGAGACAAAGTAACTTTTTAATTATTTATTTTTTCAGAAAGCCGCGAAAATCTTATTCAGCCTTGGGTTAATCATACAATTCGAAACATTCACACTCTATCTCTTTCCCGCCATTAGAAAGAGAGAGAGACAAAGACCAGCCCTTTCGAAGTTCCTATTTTGAATTCGACCTCAAAGACAAACACGTTCGGAATTTCGTACTAACTAAAGAAATTTTGCAAAAAGATAATTATGTCTTTTAATGTAATTTATTCAATTTTTAACATATTGTTGTATTTAAACGAAAATAAGTATTTACTGCAAATAAAACTGATATTTAACCTGTAAATATTTATTTTCTCCTAAAGTGTTCTCGCTGCTGAAGTGAAAAGTTATGTGTGTTACACGAGAGCAAAGTTTTTTGCATCTCGTACCTTTAACGTACTCCCGTAATCCCTCGCCGCACTCAGGATTCAAAATCAGCACTCGCAGCAAAAAACGACTTTGCTCTCTTGTTGCACTACTAACTATTTCCACGCTCCCGCCAAAATTTTAAGGTCAGGTATTTACTAAATTCATGCTAGGTAGGTACCGCATTGCGTTCAACTTTTAACTTACTCGCGTTACGCTTGTACCTACCTGTGATTGGAGCATTCTCGCATAAATCCTTTGTCGTAAATTTTACAGCTTTTTAAGAAAATAAACTTTTCACCTGCCCCTTTTCAATTAAACGAACGCCTTTTGAAAATTTATTTATGACTTGTCGGAATCGGTCTCCGCCATAATCCGATTTCATGACCGATCCGTCACCGACCTTTGACTAAATTTGCCAGTAAGCTTAAAAATTAAATAAATTTTGTAGTCGAACTCAGTTTTTATTTTTTAATTTAGGAATCCTTGTCACGAAAAAAATTGAAAGTTATTATCATAAATAGTATTTTACTTTTATTTCATACTCTCCTACCTGTATAAATAGGTAAATTAAGCTTTTAGGTCATGTAGAATGAGCTAACTGAATGGATCTTTGCGAATAGATAAAATCAAGGTGTCTTCAAATCGCTTAAGAGCGATTTCACATATCTGTAGCGTTTCTAAGTCGCGCTGCAGTAGCGCGACTCGTATCCATATTAATTAAGTAGCGCAGCTAATAAAGTGTCCTTCACCTCCAATAACCTAATATTTGCAAAACATGTAAGCCAGGTCTAGTTAAAAGAACAAAAATGTATATAATATATATCCTAGCAAAAAATAATAATTAAAATTAAAAAGCAGATTCAAAGCAAGCAAGAGAGATCCATATATTCAGTAGTAAATCTTTTTATAGAGATGAGGATTCATATTTAACTAGAATTATAGGTACCGCAATATTTTTGTTTTGGAATGGAACATATCACCTTAATTATGTGCTTATTGTGGTACTTACAGTATATTATTGCATTAAAAAAAATCCACTCAAAATAATCATCATCATCCTAGCCACAAGAAGTCCCCTGCTGGGAATAGGCATTCCCCATGCATTTCCTAAAAGAACGTTTGGATGTCACTTGAATCCAGAGTCTTCCTGCCACTTGTATGAGGTCGTTCGTCCGACTTTTTTTAAATATTGGTGGACATTTCACACAACAACATATAGCCCAAACTAAGCAAACTTTGTACTATGGAAACTAGATGGTTGACAAAATGCATATATATATATATATACTTTTTTTTTTAAATACATACTCCAACCACTGCGGTGCGAATGGGCCCATTCAAAAATATGTAGTACATGGGCGACTCGCACCGCGGTTTGTTCGACTAGCGGTGCGAAACGCCCAAAGACCCAAATTGTTGAGTACGGAATTTTGGCATTTCAGTTTTTTTTTAACACGAATAAGTCCGCGTTTGACCACCAACTCGCCTGTTGGAAAGCGAAGATGTGGTCGGAGATGAAGCACGCAGACGTTACATAAATGTAACGTTTAATGTAGGTCCAATGTCCCCCTACCATGACATAATAAACTCATTTGAACGTTAAATAATCGAAATGGGCACAGAACAGAACTCAATTTGCAATAACAATGCAGTATTGTTCAATGTTAACTAAATTGACCTCGAAATTTCAATAAATGCGTCACAATGAAAAAATTAAACTTCCTACTTTGTGCAAAAATGCTGTGTGATATCGTTGATTGTTTCATTATGTTATGTTGTTTTTACCCGATTGCGTAAGGAAGATGTTTTTCAGTGTTACATGTGTGAGTGTGTATGGCCCTGCACATAATTTCAATAGACATAGCACATCACATAGCGGCAACACAATAGTCTTGTCACTCGAGAAGCGATGAATATATTATCAACTGGCCTTGTGGCTCAGTTGGTACTATGTCTGCCTGCTGAGCTGTAGGTCGTGGGTTCGATCCCCACCCAGGGCAAATATTTGTGTAATGAGCATGGATGTTTGTTCTGCGTCTAGGTGTTTCTATGTAACATATGTATATATTTCCAAAAAATAGTATATATGTATTCTATCAGTCATCTCGTTCCATAGTACAAGCTTTGCTTAGTTTGAGCTTGATATTTATTTATTTATCTCGTACATAAAAATCGGTCAAGACGTTTAGTCTGTTGGGGGTAATATTGAAACACACATATACATACTCAAATATATACATACACTCTAAAAACGTTAATCTCCTTCTCGCGCAGTCGGGTAAAAACACGTCAAAATTCAACTCTGAAACGTCACAACCAACTGTTACGGTACAGAAGATAGAAATCCATAACAAATCCTATTGTTCTGCTCGCGTCGCAAATTACACCGTATTCCTACAAATTATACAACCTGTTGGCCGAATGAATCACGCCGATTCACGTGAAACACGCTCGAACCGTAACATATGACGTGTATCTGTACGAGTATACACGGGTTCCGTTCGAGTCCGTCGCAAAAAGTCGAAAACGATCGTCGCGGTGGCGCGTCCTTATTTAGATCGGACGCTCCCACACTGAATCTGAGTAACTGTGATTCTTGGATCCGCGTACTGTGAGATACTATTTTGGGGTTTATTTGGTTTCTATAGTTTTTATATGTTATTGTTACTGTGCTTTCACCGCATGGGAAATGATGGTGATGGTGGACGGTGATGATGATAAAATGTATGTGCCTATGTCCGTTTCCAGGTTCTCTGCTATCTCTGTATCCAATTGCATAACAATCGGTTCAGCCGTTTGATCGTGAAAATGTAAGGAACAGATCGAGACAGAGTTACTTTCACTTAATAATATAAGTTAGGAAGTTAGAATTAGGTGAAGAATAGAAACAAGTAGGTACTTACTTTAAAAAACTTTTTAAGTTAAACGGTTTTATTGAATAGAAAGATAATGATGCAGGTAATGTATTTACTGTATTTTACTAGAAAATCCCTTTCATTTGATACCCATATTGTGGGGGTTGTGTTAAAATATGAAATCCACCATTTTGTGGCGGCGGCCATCTTGGATTTACATTAATACAGAATATACTAAATTGTATTGTCATCAGGACTAAAGGTGTATATACCAAATTTCAGATCGATCCGTCAACTGCAAGGGGGTAAAATTTAAATTACTAAATTTGATCCAAACAAACAAATAAACAGGTCAAGCTAAATAAAACCGTTTAAAAAAGCTGTCTGTCAAGGCCCTTTTTCTCAGAAACATTAAGAGGCATCAAGTTGAAAACTATAATAGTTCTGGGGCCCCCCTTAAAGCAGTGAAAAAATTCTAAATGCATCAATGCAATTAACAAGTTATAATAATATTATAAGAAAAATAAAATACCCGGCTGTAGAAGAACGTTTTTTGCTCTCTAACTTACGATTTTGTTGCGATGTTGATTAAAACGCTTACGACTTAATCGTAACTTTTGTGAGAAAGTATGCTCAAAGTCGCTATAAAAGGTTTTTTTAATACGCATTTTTTAGAATAATTCCAGTATAACCACTTACATCTACACAAAAGTTCGTTAGAGATTACGAAGAAGCGCATTTTTTTATTTTTGTGAAAGTTGTATTATTATTATTACACATAAAAAGGCATAAGACACTCAGGGAGCGAAGACGAATTTAAGGACACCTCGCACATCAAAATCAGTAATGTCGTCTAGGCTGTATAAGGTAATATAAAAACCTTCATTCATACATACATACATATCCGCATACATACATACGTACAAACATACACACACTCGAAAAATATAATCCTCCTTCTCGCGCAGTCGGGTAAAAAGTGAACCTTGAATATGGCTATTGGACTATTATGAAATTTGGTATAGAGGTAGCTGAAACCTTGGTCATGGTTTCATTCAATTCTAACCAATTTTCATTAGGTACCACGCAGGTGAAGCCGCAAGGCACAGCCAGTATATTATATACCCGATAATATTACTTTCAACCAGCCGGATAAGATCACCCACAATACTAATTAGTGATAATGCTTAAAGTTTGAAATACCTAACAATGAGTGCCTAATTACTTAACTGTCTAAACAACAAAGAAAACGTCAATTAATGTTTTTAAGATAGTAAAACTCTTAGACTTTTGTTATACCTTCTTAAGAGAAAACAGACACGGTGGTAATTAAAGAACTTAGTTGAAGTAAACAATAAATACCTACCATAAAGAAGATCCAGAAATAAAATCCTTACGATCTATATCGGTAACGCGGCGCGTGCGCATGCATGCACTTGACTGATGAGAACGATGAGTCACGGTCAATAAACTCTGCTCGGTGCTCTGATTGGGTGTAATGTACCTAGAACTGCTTGACTAGCCTTATAGATCAATTGGTAGTAAAAAAAATCGTAGTACTTAGTACGTCTGCCTTTAGATACATAATTCTAGTAAAATCACTTGTTTGTTACAAAGTAGTTCGTTGGAGGTTACGAAAAAACGCATAATTGTTTTATTTTTACAAGAGATGTATTATTATTATTCCAAAAATATATAGCCTATGACACTCTGGAAGTGAAGACGAATCTAATGACACCTCGCACATCTAAATTGGTCTGGCCGTTTAGGCTGTAGGCTGTCATATAGAAACACCTACATACATACATACAAACATATATATACACTCGAAATACATAACCCTCTTTCTTACGCAGTCGGTTAAAAAATCCACCATGACGTTTCCCGTTGTCTTCCATTTCCGTGTCCAACACTGGTGGACATACACACCTGTTTCAAAAAGTTGTGCTGATGTCCACCTGTGGGGGACAACGCCACAACTTCTTTGACGCTTCTTCGTGTTCAGTTGTCGTTTTCTTACGTAATCTCATAGATGCTCGCTTGTTCTAATATTACCTCTAACAATCAAGCTTCACGAAATAGTTTTCCTAATCAAAGCTCATCAAAGCTGACGAACCCCTTTATCAAATTAGATATACCATTACATGTATCATCATCGCTCCCATATTAATACACATATATTCAAATATGATCCTTAATTGCTTTAAATGTAAAGCCGAGATTTATCCCACCGATGTCGGCGTTGACACCCTTGTGACCTTAACTTGTACCAGATGCTCTATCACCCTAAACTAAATCGGTTCGTCTCTAAACAATTTAATCTCAAACATGTTCTCCAATAGGCGAGTGTTTGGTGAAATTACTTGCGAATAGTCTCAGTGATCCCTTTTACGAACGATCAGACATTGAATTCTTATCTTTAAGTGATTTGTGAAGTTATGAAAAGTTGCTAGAGTTACTATTATAGCGTGCATGCTAGCCATACATCGTTCTGCAAAGAGCAGCGGTATTCGAAACAAAGTAAATTCTGTTTATACACACACTTATGTACAGTCAGAGACATGAATCAAGTATTGCACTGATTACTATATCACTACGATGACGCTCAGTTAATCGGAAAAGTAAACTGACTTAGCATAGACCACACCTCACCTAGTATTTATACCGGACTCAAGTGCTTCTAGAAAAGGCTACAAACTGTGTAAATGATTCCTTTAACCATTCATGCTCACCATCGAATGTTCCTTGCGGTGGCGTCGTGTGGCGGGTCGCCCTCTTCCCTAACATATGGTTGAGGAGGGCGATGGCTGGTACATGCGTCATACTCGTGATCGGGTGCTGCTAGCGGGTCGCTGGTTTACTCGCGGTATACACACAACATAGTAATAAGTTACTTAAGTAAATTAAAATAATCTTCCCGTTACAAAAAATGTAAATCTAACAAAGGTCGCCGGACCCTGGTGTCTGTTAGAGCTAATAAATTAATAAAAAAATGACTCCTCGGCGTAAATAAAAAAATATTACGCATGTTTAGAATGTAAACTTAAAATACTAATTCGATCATTAAAAAAAAACAACAAATACCTCTCAATTATCTATTTCCTTTGTTCAACACAAATCAAAATAATTGTCGCGAAAGAAATACAGCTTGTTAAACGTTAAATTAAATTACCGTTTTCCTCCAGAAATACGACCTAAAATATCAAATCGAAGCATCCAGCAACAACACAAGTTGTGTATCTTTCACTTAAGAGATACAAATTCTCGTTGTTGTTTTTTGGGGAATCGACTTTCAGGTTAACGGTAACTGTTTAATATTCAGCACGCTGTTGGCCTTCTTCTAATCCACTTGTTCTTGTTATTCTATACTGGTTGCTCATTATGCATTCCTCGTCATGCCTCCAGGGCGGAGCTTATAGAAATGGTATTCTGTTTCCGATCGCTTTAATCTGAGGGTCTTTACAACAACGAATGTTGCGTCTTTTGAAGCTTTCCTGTGTGCGTAATGCTTTTGATGGCGTTATATGGTGTAATTTTATCTATTATGAATTATGATTTCTGAGTAACAACGAACTATATTTTATGTACTCTGAATTGATGAATGATCAGCATCAAACTACATATTACGTACTCTGGATTGATAAAGGTCCACAGTTAACCCAAATGCTCAAACCCATTACAGGTTGGCAGCATATCCAGCATTCTTGCAACACGTCGGACACTCCATACAACGTCGTGATGTTCAGTGGATCATACGCATACGCTGGGTCGTTATTTCAGTTGAGAATAGAGCGCTTCAAGCACGCAACACTTTCATCTATTGACAGTGATATGTGTCATTCAGTCAAACTTCGTCAAAGCGACAGGCGAGCGTGGAGAGTAGGTGTGGAACCTGAGATTGACGGGAGGCAGAGAGTGGCCATTCTGTATGTAGTATATACTATTAAGCCAGGGGTTCCCAAAGTGCGCCGTAGTACTGCGTCGCTACGCGCTACTGTGGCCCAGCGACGCAGTACTACTAGTAGTAGACGCAGTAGTCGTAGTAGATAGTAACAAGGATCGCCGTGAGGAGTTCAAGTTTATTGTTCCCCGGAATCGAAGTCCAAGAATGGCGCCGAGATTCTAGGCACTGGCTTCACCTAAATTCACTTCACAATATTTGTATATTAAATAATAACAGAAAATTATGTGATCCTGTCATATTTACGTTAGGCAACAGAGAAAAAATAAAATAAAATATTTTAATGCTTAATTAATGATTTTAACTAGCTAAGTTGCCGAGACAAAGTCCTAAATCTGTAAGTGCGCCGCGAACAGAAAAACCCTTGGGAACCTTGGGATTTAAGTATTTTGTGCCAGTAGTATAAAATATTCTATGGTAGAATTTTACCAGGCGAATTCTGCGAGGACCCTACAACTACAAATTATGTTAATATCTTATTGTTGTCCTTTGATTCATTCATAAAATGTAATAGTTCTGATACTAAGTGCGGACGAACATAACAATCTCACTAAGGTTTCTTGTTATATTACGAAACCTTACAACCAAATCTTGTATATCAGCATATTTTTATCTGGTTGTTCTCGGACATTTTCTCACGACCGTCAGTCGGCAGAATCTTATTTCAGAGTGACGAACAAAGGCGATCACAATAACACTGATTGGGATTCGTCGCGCCCGATAAATTGTTAAAGGCTCCAATAAATCCCAGCCCGTTTCCAGCGGAAGTGACTGGACACTTGACGGGAAACATGAGGGTCTTGGCTTAGCGAGACGTATTAGAATGATGCTTTGGACGCTGGGTTAATTGTTACTTGTTTAAATTGTAGGAGCGATGACAGCAGACGGTTGGGGGACAAATTTATTTGTTGAAGGACGATTCACGATATACTCCTTAATACTATAAACTCGTCAAGCCGGAAGTTCGAATACCAATAACAAGTAGTTCTAAAATACGCCGCTGCATAAATGAATGAATCGGTTAATAATTGCGCCCCACAGTTTCACCCGTGAATAGATGAAAAATTGTGATGGTGAAATATATTAGATTTCTCCTATTATAAGCCGCAAACTGTAAGACTGATGATCATGTCTAACAGGATTACGTAGTATTATTTTAATGATAACATGTAGGATAAATTTTTAGGGTTCCGTACCCAAAGGGTAAAACGGGACCCTATTACTAGTACTCTGCTGTCTGTCTGTCCGTCCGTCTGTCACCAGGCTGTATCTCATGAATCGTGATAGTTAGACAGTTGACATTTTCACAGATGATGTATTTCTGGTGCCGCTATAACAACAAATATAAAAAAACAAAATAAAATAAATATTTAAGGGGGCTCCAATACAACAAACGTGTTTTCCCCCCAATTTTTATAGATAATGGTACGGAACCCTTTGTGCGCGAGTCCGATTCGCACTTGGTCGGTTTTTTATTTTATAATATCGTTATTTTATACTACATAGTAAAAAGATTTTGTCCTGTTACCGTATCTAATAATCTGTAAACCTACTTACTCCATTGCTTATGTGGGGCGCGTGTTAAAGCCATGCCGATTGTAAAAGAGTGTTGTCAGAATTGGTCACGATCGTGATGGTATTCAATTATATGGTGATCGTCATAAGGGCCCTTTGAATGCTTCATGTCCTTGAACTCTTAATGCATTTGGTAAACATATATGAAGACTTATTGAGTGAGAGAAACGAAGATAATTTTCTTTTGGTTATAAAATATCCGTAAGTATATTTAATTAAAAACCGCTTTACTGTTCCATTTGCTTTTATTTCAAACTTGCTCTCAATTACTAAAATAATTGTGCGAATATTTTTCCTTACAGTGTCTCAGATCTGTTGGTCTGCCTTTGAAACTATAGGTTGTGGGTTCGATCTCCGTCTATGACAAACATTTGTGTGTTAGTGGTTTGTGGAGTAAGGATATTTGTTCTGAGTCTGAGTGTTTTATTAATATCTTAAAATTTATAGACAGTTCAATAATTACACACATCCGACGGGACTTGAACCCGCATATCCCGATCTGTACTTGGGAGCATTAAACATTTGGCCACGGAGGAAACCTTCGTGTCCGGTTGTGTGTAATTTTTGAACAGTCTATAAATTTAAAGATACTTAAGTGTGTAAAACACTCATAAATATCGAATATTTATAATGTATTTTTACACCAAAAAACTGTATTTTTAACCGAATTCCAAAAAGGAGGTTTTCATTCGTCGGGATCTTTTTTTTAATGTTTGTTCCCCGATTACTCGAAGACACCTGGACCGATATGAAAAAATATTTTTTTGTTTGAAAAGGTATTCTTTGGTTTCATAGAACTTTTATCAAATTCAGTTCAGTATTTTGGTTTTATATAGCAAAATAACTGGAAAAATATGTCGTCCAAGTAAACTGATTGCGTACTTTAAAGTAGATTTTTTTAGTTTCTTAAACGATTACTTGTAAGTATTTATCAGCAGTCTTGTTCCCATAGTTTTACTTAGTTTGCGGTTAGTTAGTACTGAGTGAAAAATGACCGATTTTTTATTTATTTTTATTTTACAATAACACATGAATTATTTAACAGAAGGCCTGTGATTCGTTTTTCAGAAAGTAGAGTAAAACATAGCAACTAAAAGAGCATTTGGCGTTGAATTTGCGTACATTTGAAATTTTGCCATTCATTTGCGTCATATTATCAGTGCCGTAAATAGGGCGGTGCCACCGGTGCCCAGGCACAGGGCGTATACTCTGGGGGGGCGCAAGAATGACCAGATCAGGCAGGACTATTATTTTTTCGGTTTACTCCTGATAAATTCCCACTGTGTCCCTAGTGCTCGATTCCAACACATACGTACCTACCTACATGCCAGTATCATCAAACACGTCTGTTAAATTAGACAAAACATCGCGCTCATTTGTTTGGCAGCGCACGAGCGTATTTGTGATTAGTGTTTGGAGACGACCGAATGAACTGACTGAATGAAATAAAGTAGGCCTATACATAGCATTGCTCTAGATAAGGTACCTATAATATCTAAAAAAAAAAACAAGGGCGCAGTAAAGAAGCTCGCACAGGGCGCAGAAAAGGCTATTTACGGCACTGCATATTATAGTCCCGACTAGTGCACGTTCTACACAATTTTATCTCGTATTCGTTGTGAATCTGCTGCTTCTTCTAATATCTGCATTTGAAATTCAATGCAATTCAATTCAATTCAATTAGAGCTACCTATTTTTATCTCTTCACCCTTTCTTTCTATGTCTAGTGTAATTTTATTATTCTAGTAATCGAATATTTATAGTTTAAAAACCTGAAAATCCGACGTCAAAATAGCTAGCTGAACCTGAACAAAATATCTGTATTGTTGGAGCTGGTTATAAAAGCTATAAAGAGTCCTGAAATGCACTTGTTCTAATAATAATTATAGTTTAAAAATTGAAAAGCTAACATCAGAATGCGCAATTTTGTTTTAAAAACCAAACTACTAAACCGGTTTTGATGAAATTTGTATGGGACTAATCTAAAAGTACATCCTTTCAAACAAAAAATAATGTTCCAAATCGGTTTATAAATGACGTAGTTATGCAGTAACAAACATAAAAAGACAGCCGAATTCTTAACCTTCTTTTTTTTTGAAGTCGGTAGAAATCATCGAAATTGGTTCTTAATCCACCGAAGATACTACTGAGAAAAGTCGGTATGAAAACCTTCTTTTGCTGAAATTAGTTATTAACCACCCAGTCATTAGGGTTCCGTATTTTTCATTCCAATTAAAAAATCCGTACTTAACAATTTCGGTCCACGTTCTTGATGCGTACTGTATAGGAATGAAATTCACTGCTGCCTTCGTTTTCTGGGAACTACCTATATATCTTAGAATTCTAAAAGTTTGAGTAAATAGATATCTTCTTGATCCACCACTCCGTCGCTTAATTTCAGACGAAAGTAAAAAGAAAAAAAAACATTCCAAACTTGTATCTTGCGATAAGTGAAATATTTCATTGAAGTTTAGCCAGCATCAAGGGAAGGCAGACTTAATGACCTGGAAAACCTTTCGGCCTTGGGATTTCAAAAGAAATCTTACATTTCTCAAGAGGTTTATCTGTCTGGAAAAAAGACGAACGATTTTTCGCGAATGTTCTACATTCAATTGACTGTGAAACCTTTGTTTTCTACTTTCCCCTTAATCGTTTGAGACTACGTTTTATTTCGGCAGCGCAGCAGCGGTCCAAGTTTACCAGACAATTTGATTGTGAGTAATGCAATTTGAACTTTCATCTGCATAGTTTGAAAGTTTGTTTTCGAATGGATAGCGAACAGTGGTGCTCTCAAATCCTAGTCTAATATCCTGGAAAGCGTAGTTTTACGATGTCGTTTACGGCCAGCCGTGACAGTATATTTATTGACGATTGTTTTATGGTCTCAGATTACGGGCCTGCGCATCAAACACACATGAATCGGACCGAATGGCTCAACAGGCTCATGAGCCTTGAAATTCACATGGAAACTGCTATTCTCCAACTAAGGGGTCGCCTCCACAGAGATCTCCGGTGTCTTTTAAAAATCATTGCCATAGAACATTTTTTATGCAAGACAGATCCACGATTGACTACCGACTCGCCTGATGTTAAGCAAAGGTGTGGCCGAAGATGGAGTTTGTCGATCTAGAAGATATCTATTCATACTATCCTTGAAAATTCCAAGATTGTAGTTCTCAGGAAACAGAGATGGCGGCAAAGAATTCCATTCCTGTGCAGTACACATCAAGAACGTAGACCGATATCGCTGAATACGAATTTTGGCATTTTATATTAGCAATCAGATGTTTTATTTTTATATCAATGTTATTTTACTCTACCGTGCTGGACTGGGAGAAGAAGAAAAACATAGAATGTAGCTGCTTCTCTTCCCGGGCATACTATAAAAGTTAGTGAAGAGACTTGAAGGAAATTTGCGTTTTTATGGGCTATAGGCTGACCCCCTATCACTGCTACATGTACATCTCCCTCTTGCCTATACTTCTTACTCTCTAATAACCTCTCTAATCCTCTAATAACCTCTCCCTTCCTTCTAACCATGGCCAAATGTGGCGTAAGACGGCCTCGTAGTTCTTGATGCCCTACTCCGTAAGGCGTGATTGTATGTAAGTAATGCCTTGCCGCTGTCCTTGTTTCCTGAAAACTAAACGTAACCCGAGTGTCTTCAAGTCTAGAATGAATAAGTATCTTCTAGTTCTGCGTGCTTCATCTTCGGCCACAGTATCGCTTTCCATCAGGCGTGCTAGGCGTGCTGGTGATCAAACGTAGAGCTATTCTTTATATATAAAAAAAGTAATGTATGTTATTACTTATTTAAAAAAAAAGGTATGTTATTACTTATTAAAAAAAAAAAGTATGTTATTACTTATTTTAATTCCATAACCTCCTTCGATTGGTTTCCGACTCTGGTCGACTCAAAGCGAAATTGCGTTCTATGAGTAATTACAGTACATAAAGTACAGTAAAGAAGATAGGGATAGTCTATCTTAAGAAAGTCTAAGTACGTTTCTTTCTTGTATAAAAACTGTCGTGGACCGTGGTCGTTGACCTTTTCGGGAAATCGATAGCAAGCTCTTTGTGGATAACGCCGCAACGGAGGGAGAGAAATTAGTGTTATTCCGCGTATGTCGCCGATATGGCATTTCATTCCTTGCCCCAAATTTTATATATAACTCGTTTTGTTAAAGAAATGTTTTGCTGATGGATTTGGTTGATAGTTGTTTCCGTTCTTTCGTAAATATTTTACTAGTAACAATGCCTTGTTTGTGATTTCTACCCGCTATTTCTTTTTTGTCCTTATTGTAGTTCTTAGAATAGTTTACGTTTTACCCGACCATCCTAGAAAAGGGGTAATGTTTTTCACGATTGTGTTCATATGTAGAAATTTACATATATATTTCTATCTTAGATCCTTCTTTACCCGAGAGATACAATGTAAAGTCTCTCTTATGAAAAACTAACTATAACTATAAACAATCTTTGACTTTTTTAAACTATCACGGTCATTCATTAAAGCACTATTATTATAAATAAATAAAAACAAAAACCCGTTAATAATAATAGTGCTTTAATCTTGGACTTTATTTTTCAATCTAAACCATATCGTCGCCTTTCATCAGACTAGTTGGTTGAATTATCGACTTGACTAAGAAATAAAAAACCGTCTGACTCGCACTTGTCCGTTCCGTACAAACTAGTAAATAAAAGGGGGAAATCATATTTTTTATTTCCTTTTTATACCGAAAAATATACATTGTAAAAATATTTAAAAACATGTTTTAATTAATGCTAATTAAGCTCTTTCATATGATACCCCACATGATACGCTTAATTCACTTTAAAATTTCGACCCTCATTCCTTGCATAACGACACTATTTTTTTGTGATTAAATTAAAAATGTCCAGTTTTCGGATTATTTCCTATATGTGTACTCTATCACAATGCTTTTCAGAGTTCTAGGTCAACGGGAAGTACCCCATAGGTTTTGATTCCTCTGTGAGTGTCGAAATGTGCATTTTTTACGACATATTCGGCTGTAACATTTTTTTTTTTACGAAAACAGAGAAATTTTATTTTTCTTTCTGCAGCAAGATACTATGGATCTGCGTATATGGTTTTAATTTCAACTCGATACCTTCACGCGTTCCCGAGATAAAGGTCTTGATACCCGGACAGACGAACAACAAAGTGATCCTATAAGGGTTCCGTTTTTTTCCTTTTGAGGTACGGAACCCTAAAAAAAACACCAAAGTGTCATATGTGTGTACTGTGGACCTGGTCTGATGATGGATCCTAAAACTATAATACATAGAGTTAATTTGTTTTGTTATCTATCATAAGCATTTTTCATTTCATATAACTAATTTCTGATGAGTAAATTGAGGATTTGTCATATTTGGGCTTATTTTTTAGTCATCGTGAGCAATTTTCGTTGCAATAAGAAAAACTTGCGTTTGAACAGATTTTTTATTGTATAACATTTACTTATTTTTTTAATAAGGTTCATTCAATTCGCAATATATATATTCACAACTAGTTAATTTATGATTTTAATATCTGAACTCGTTTCCTAGTGGTTTCATAATGGTCGGCTTCCACGCACGTAAGCGGTTAAACAATTTCAATTAAAGCACATTTACGGCCATCCCGCCGGCTCCAGACGATACAAAATCGATATGAGACAGCGCGGACGCCCAATACGAGTATTATACGAACACTAAAATTTCGCAGTTATATTATTGATCGTATGCAGCCGGGAGCAGCGGCCTTATTGTGAATTACTGTTTGTGATTCTGATTCTGATTGTGACTGTTCTCGCTCGTTTCGCTCGCGCGTTTGGTTCTGTTAGGTTATAGCATAATAGGACAACTATAGACTTATTGTTTTTGTGTAAAATGTAATTGATTTATAGTTATTCAGTTTCTGGTCGCGTGTATGTTTATTTGGAAAACATTGTAAAATGTGCAATGATGCTTATAAATATTGTCTTGATTTAACATAAAGATAATTAATTGACTTTTATGAATTGTTATACTTAATGTTTCAATATTGGAACTTCCGGATAATCTCGTAGGCTATGGTTTCGAAGGCGGGAACGCCATTCCGGATTTAACTAAAAAATAGCAAGATGTTGAAAAGCCTCAAGGCTAGGAAATTGTCTAATTTGAAACAATATTGCGATATAAACTGTAAGTGAACAATATTGGAAGGATATATGGATATGGATTGTACATTGATGTTCGAAATGGAATAAATGTATAAAAACTGCCCATTATTTTCTGAATTTTTGGCTCTGCCAAAAGTTCTTGTCGGAATGGCACGCTGTTCGAATCGGAGTAATATTGTTCGACATTTTCACACAAGTCATCTAGACCCATAATTATTTCATTGATATATTTTAGATCGACGTGCTAAATCTTTGAGAACACATAGTTAAGATACATAGAAACACCTAGACACAGAACAAACATCTATTGCATAGAGTTTTGGCGGGAACGTCTAAGTAACGTGTTGTTGCTTTGTTTTATTTTCTTAAACTTGTGTTATTTTGATCATTAATGCTATAAAAATGGTGGTGTTTTATTCATTAAGTGTTCGATAAGGTGCGTGAGTGTGGGCAAGTGAAATAAAGCAGTAAAACGTGTGATTTTTCGTTGTCGGCAAAACTCCATAGAAGCTTCTAGTAAAGTCGCCACCACTTTACTGAAGCAGGAGTCGACTTATAAATTGACTGTATACGTGACTTAGATTGTGACTAGAACATTTACAACTTGTTTTATTCAAGAAACTTGAAAAAAACCTAATACTTGACACTGGCAAATGCTTTAATGCGGGTCCAATACAAAAAAAGAAGAAGATCTATACACAAAAGTTTTTCTTGTTTAGAAGGCAGATATACTACCGACTGGTCTGTGAAGCCAGCTAAAGAAAAACAGACTGATTTGATTGGCCCACAGCTAAGTTGATAGTACGTCTACCTTAAAAGAAGTAGGTTGTAGGACTTGTAGGTTGGTTTCCCAACCAGGATAAACATTTGTGTCATGAGCGTGGATGCTTGAACTGTGCCTGGGTGTTTAATGGTTCATATATATATATATATATATATATATATATATATATATATATATATATGTTGTTAAAACAGTATGTCGGTATTCTATCAGCTATTATTCTATTGTTCTTATATTAAAAACTTTATTAATTGAAGGGTTGTTATTCTAAAGGGTTCAAGTGCCAAAAAAAAATAACAAACAATATTATTACAAAAATACGATCTATGTGCCATGCCTAATAATATGCAAATGAAAAAAAAATTGGCACTTAGACCCTTTAGACTAACAACCCTTCAATTTGGGCCCAGATTTAATCTGTACGCTGTGTAACCAGAGCGCTGTGTGAAAATGTCCACCAATATTATTATTTATTGACTTAAAATTTATTTATACAACCCGAAGCAGTAGCCTTAGTATTGTGAATGTATGTATATGTTTGTGATTCTGATTGTAAGTACCTAATATAATATTCGCTCGTCCCGCTCGCACGCTTTGTATATTAGTGCGAGTGGAATAGAACGAGCATGCGCGGAACGCCATCACGATCAGGATTTAGTGAATAGAATGCCATAATAAAGCTGCAGTGCTTCCAATAATTTATAACTGGAGGGGCGTGCGACGAGTGCACTTGCTATTCATGACCTGTATCCCGGCGGGGTAGAGTTCAAAGTCATTGTCACGGAGGGGAGTGCAAGGGGTTCGACCGTTCGACCCACGTGCTACATGCATTATTGCGTGATCAGGTTTTTTGTCGATATTTGGAATGTTTTTGAGTTTTCTGTTTTTGTAGCGAATTCTGAAATTTGTTCCTTTGTATAAATAATAGTGTACATCAGCCATTTTAATTTTAACCAGGTTTCTCCTGTCCTGTCTCCTGTTTCCCAAAATCCTAATATTATAATTTTTAGGGTTCCGTACCTCAAAAGAAAAAACGGAACCCTAGGATCACTTTGTTGTCCGTCTGTCCGTCCGTCCGGGTGTCAAGACCTTTATCTCGGGAACGCGTGAAGGCATCCAGTTGAAATTAAAACCATATACGTAGATCCATAGTATCTTGCTGCAGAGATAAAAATCAAACTTCTCCGTTTTCATAAAAAAAAAGTTATACCCGAATAAGTCGAAAAAAAACGCACATTTCGACACTCACAAAGGAATCAAAACCTATGGGGTACTTCCCGTTGACCTAGAACTATGAAATTTGGCAAGAAGCATTGTGTTATACACATATAGGAAAAAATCTGAAAACTGGACATTTTAAATTTTATCACAAAAAATAGGATCTTTAAGCAAGGAAAGAGGGTCCAAATTTTAAAGTACTTTAACCGTATCATGTGGGGTATCATATGAAAGAGCCTAATTAGCACAAGCTAAAACAGGGTTTTAAATATTTTTACGATGTAGGTATATTTTTCTATTTATGTAGCAAAATATAAAAAAAAAACCTCCTTTTATCTACTATTTGTACAGAACCCTCGGTGGGCGAGTCTGACTAGCCTTGTCTGGTTTTATTCTATAAAAAAACCGACTTCAAACGCAACTTACTAAATCCTTCACGATTGTAAACTTTTTAAAGAGACCTCTCTTCACTCGTTCTTTTTTCTTTTGTCAAGAATGCGATTTGTCATTGAATGTCAAATGCTCGTCTTCAAAGATTACAAAAAGGTGCAGATGTTTATACGATAATCCTCAATATTTGACACTTTTGCAAAGAAAAACGTGTAGGTGGAACTCCGCGATTCTATAATCTGACGCGCTTCTCTCAGGAATATTTTGATTTTTAGACATTATTCAAAAAGTAATACAGCGATGTTTATAAAATAAAATTATGGGACCAACTAGGGAGCTTTCTCTATACACCAATAGGTACAGAAAACACAAAAATTGGTTCTCGAATGACGGAGTAATTCGTGTACATACATAAATATATATATATATATATATATACGCTACGAATTGATAACCTCCTCCTTTTTCGAAGGCGGTTAATAAAAGCGAAAGTAACTCTGTCTTTTTATTCCTCTGTCATGCACAAACTTCTAAATCGATTGTTATACCTAATATAGATTATAGTCGAATTGAGAATCTCCTCCTTTTTGGAAGTCGGTTAAATAAAGAACATACCAGAACAGTTATCCTGTATTTTCGGAACCAGTGTCATTTTTCAAGATAAACGATAAATATATTCTAAATGATACATCTATTACATTTTTTTTTTTTTTTTTTTTATTGAAGATAGATCTACGATTGACCACCAATTCGCCTGATGTTAAGCGACGGTGTGGCCGAGGATGGGGCTCGTCGATCTAGAAGATATCTATTCACTCTAGCCTTGAAAATTCCAAGATTGTAGGTCTCAGGAAACAGAGATGGCGGCAACAAATTATATTCTTGTGCAGTACGCAACAGGAATGTGGATCGATATCGCTGAGTACGGATTTTTGGCATTTCAACGAGAAATGGGTGGTAATTCGCCGACTTTTTGCTAGTCCTGTAGTGAAATGGGGAGGGTGGAATTAGGTCGTGAAGCTCTTGCGCACATTCCCCGAAATGAATCCTGTAGAAAATAGACAGACATGCTACTTTACGGCGGTGCTCGAGACTAAGTAGCTTCTTGGCAGCTAGTTTATCGTCACCGATTAACCTCACAGCTCGCCGGTCCACTGATTCTAAAGCTTCCAGCTGATACTTGTCTGATCCATCAAAAAGGTGGCAGCAGTACTCCATACACGATCGGACCTGTGCTTGATACAGATAAAGCAGTTGTCCAGGTGAGAAGTATCGCCTAACCTTATTAATGATGCCAAGCTTTTTACTAGCCAGTTTAGCCTTAGATTCAAGGTAGTAATTACTAATGTTAGGTGGTAATTTACTATTCTCTCATTTTCCAGGCTAAATAACTCGGTGAGTTATCACAATAATATTATTGTTCTATGATTGGTATTCTATCTCTCTTGTTTATACTAATTTATAGGTATGTACCGTATCCAACGAGAACTGTTTGTAATAAATTAATAATGCTCTAAATTACTATTATTAACTTGATATTTTGACTAACCAATTCAATTACTTTCACACTGATTATTTCACAATTGGAGAAACTACCAGTTGTATGTACATTTACTTTCATTTGATTTAAAAAATAGGTGGTCATAGTAATACATGTTTAAACCAAATATGATTTATTTCAGTTTATAAGTCTTCAAGAACACAGACTTTAGGTAGTCGAAAAATTTGTATTAAGAATCAATATTAAATAATTATAGTTATAAAAACTGAAAAATCGACTTGAAAATGCAATTTTGTGTTAAATTGATTTGACTAATTTGAAAGTATATCCTATCAACAAAAAAAATTATTGTTTAATAAATGCGGTAACAAACTTACATAAAATAGCACAGTTGAATTAAGAACCTCCGCCTTTTTGAAGTCTGTAAAAAATAAATATCTCGTTCAAGGAGTTGGAAATACTAGCGGTAGATAGAGGAATATGAAAACTTCTTTACAGACAAGAACCATGCTTTTAAAAAAGGAACCAATACGAAGAGTGTTCTAGAAGTATCTCTTCCAGTATCCCCATCACACGATGCGGTATATCGATCGCGTACTTACAGTCACCCCTTGTACAAACATTATTTTCCACACAGTTTAATCGTGTACGCAACACAATTCAATGATTCGCTCTGTGTATTACGTATTGTTCGTTTATACACTTGTTCTCTGCCGCTTGCTGCTTTGTCCTCTTCGGTTATCGTGTAAACGCTGCTTAAATCTGTCCATTGAATCATCGCTTACGAATTGTTAGATTTTATTTCCTGTTGCGTTAATTCTGTTTGTTTCTCAATTTCAATTTCAATTCATTTATTTCGGGCCTTGGGTATACATAATATACGCTTGGCGACGTCATTTACATCATAAATCATAATCATAATAATATCATAATAAAAATTAAACATACTGATTTTATATAAAAACAAAAATTGTTTGCAGCTGTAAGAAGGCATTGTCAGTCAAAAGCAGCTGTAAAGGGGCTTTGTCATAGATAGCTAGCTAATTGTAATAATACAGTCAGTAATATTAAATCAATAAAAATACAGCATGTATTTAGTAATATCATATTAATTTGTTATTGTATTGCAGATTTTGATGCCACTTTTTTCCAATGGGTTTTGTCTTTAATGAACAAATCTATAGAATAGTATGCATTATTCATTAAATATTTTTTAATGACAGTTTTGAATTTATTTTCCTTGAGACCCAAAAACTGTTCTGGAATAATATTGTAAAAACGTACACTGTTTATCAGGAATGATTTATTTGTTTTTTGTAGCCTATGTCTAGGATGAACAATTCTATGCTTGTAGTGTGATGTTTCAGGTTTTTTATCAAAGCTATAAAGATTTTTTCTAGCATACGTAATGCACTCATAGATGTAAAGCGATGGCACGGTTAAGATATCAATAGTTTTAAATACCTCTTTCAGTGACTTCCTGGAACTTAAATTGTAGATGGCACGGATTGCTCTTTTTTGCAGAATAAAGATAGAATCTATATCTGCTGCCGATCCCCATAATAATATACCGTAGGTCATTACACTATGAAAGTATCCAAAATAAACAAGCCTAGCAGTTGCCACATCTGATATTCTTCTAATTTGTCGTACTGCATGAGCAGCTGAACTTAGTTTGTCAGCTAGTTTGGAAATATGTGGGCCCCATTGAAGTTTAGAGTCTATTGTTACACCCAAAAATACTGTAGTGTCCACAGGCTCGATTATTTCATTTTTCAATTCAATGTTTAGATCAAAATTTTTGACATTTGGGAGAGAAAATCTTATGACCTTTGTTTTTACAGGAAATCTTATGACCTTTGTTTCTGTTGCAGGATGTGCTGCCGGAATTCGTGAGGTAATTTTAATATTTGTATTTCAAGCTAGTATTATAAATATCTTTATTTTTTTTTTCGAGCCATTATATAAATATGTATTTACAATTTATAGACAGTTCAAAAATTTCACATTTGACGGGACTTGAACCCCAAGGCTCCTAAGTACTGATTGGGTTTAGGCGGGTTCAAGGCTTGTCAGTTATGAGATTTTTGTACTGCCTATAAATTTGTAGATACTTAAGAGTGAAAAAATACTTAAAAAATATCGAATATTTAGTATATAAATGTTGAGTAGGTTCGTGTTTACATTACCAAATTCACACCTTATCACGCTAAAATAAAGACAAAGTAATAAAATTGTAATAAATGACATATCACTATATACTTCAAACTTTTATTTTGTACATTGTTACATTCTTGTGGTCTATGACCATTTAGTAAAATGCCCTCTTCATAATTTATAAATACTTCTGTAAAATACGTCGTTAGACACCAACCAACGTCAAATTAATTATAAATTACCTCGTCATCTAGTTTAATTACGTACTTTCATAATCATCTCATCTCGGTCACAACAAGTCCGCTACTGCATGTAGAACACCCCATGGTTTTCGTTAGCGGTAAAAAGTAAGGCGGTTTTCTACCGCAGTTACCTGTGAGATATCTACTGTTTCCACTGTCTTGGCTGGTCATCCTAGGCTCTCGATATATATTTTTTATAACAGTAAGTTACTGTATTCTTTTTATACAAGATAGATCTACGATTGACCACCAACTCGCCTGCAGTTAAGCGACGGTGTGGCCGAGGATGGAGCTCGTCGATCTAGAAGATATCTATTCACTCTAGCCTTGAAAATTCCAAAATTGTAGGTCTCAGGAAACAGAGATGGCGGCAAAGAATTCTTGTGCAGTACGCAGCAAGAATGTGGATCGATATCACTGAGTACGGTTTTTTGGCATTTCAACGAGAAATGGGTGGTAATTCGCCGACTTTCTGCTAGTTCTGTAGTGAAATGGGGAGGGTGGAATTAGGTCGTGAAGCTCTTGTGCACATTCCCCGAAATGAATCCTGTAGAAAATAGACAGACATGCTACTTTACGGAGGTGCACGACACACTGTATATATATACTTATACAGTGCATGGCATATATACATTTATCTTATATTCCTATCATACAGGACTCTGCTTGAGAACTTTTCAGGACCATTTAACATAATTTCTACCTGCTCTGTTGGTAGGGCCACTTCACGTTGCCAATCCGCTTGGCTGTATCCCTGTAATTACAATTCAACATTATTATGATTCAAAATCGATTTGAACAGTTTCATTCGATTATCATAATCAAGGGCGTCGCTAAGGGGGGTGGGCAGGGGGGCAGCTGCCCCCCCCCCCCCCCCTAGAGATTTAAAAAATGTAGCTAACTGCAAAGCAACCAAAGTCCTAAGGCCGTGCAATTGTACCTGTACCTACAATTCATATTTTTCTCATCCTCCATAATATTAACTTGCCCCCCCTGGGCCATGGGCTGGCGATGCCCTTGATCATAATCATTCACCTAGTTGGTATTCCGTGTTGTTTTGGCATCATACGTTGTCTGAGCATTCGCCCCCGGGGTGGTTTTATTAAATTCAACTCTGTTCACTCTGTTATTCCATTTCGACGAACAAACAATATATGTACGTTAACATATTTACTATGAATATTATTCACAGGTTCACGTTCGCGATATTCGCCGCGGGTTTCGCAAATTTTATTCCGTAGAGTATTCAGTTTTATGCTCCCGCGATCTTATTACATATACATGATTTGGTGTTGTTTCTTTTGCATGTTTTTCTTTTGATAAGTAGTATTACAATTATAATTGTGATTATTAAGTATGTTTTCTTTGTTAGTCCGCCGAAGAGTTAGTTTAATTTAAATTTTTGCGTCAATATGTCTCTATTTTCAACCTTCGACGCAAAACGAGGCATGAGTTTGATGTTGTATATCTATGTGACTGTCTGGTATCGTAACTCCCGGATGAATGAACCAATTTTGTCTAGTTTGTTTCGTTTGAAAGAGGATTTGATCGAGTTTGTTATGTTTCAATAGAGTCTGTTCAAGCCGTTTTTTATGTCTGTTTACATATTTGTGTGTAGCTTATACCTACTGCTCGACAGATTTTGATGTGAAATAAATTCGGTTCATTTCGGAACCTGGTTGACTTTATCTTGCTAGCTTGGTTACCTCGACCAGGAAGACACTATGAAGTTGATGATGATGAGTTAGGTATATATATATTAAAGATAGAATCAAAAGAAACCAACTTCGAGTCAACCGAGCAATAGAAAAGGCGTTAAAACAAAAACATTTCTTAAACAATCCAAACTTTAGCACGAATTTCAAAGTTAAAACCGAAAGGTTTGCTCTCCGTAGAATTCTTATGAAAATCTGTATAAAATTCCCCGAACTGAAGTGTTCCTTCCCTTTGAGAATGTTGCAAAGATTAAAGGCTTTATATTTACTGTGTTTAATTAAAAGGCCGGACCTTTCTGTTAAATCAAATAACATAATTACACCTGCTGGCCTGCTGGCTGTTGCTTTAATTAAAAATGTAGGCTTAAGTAATGCCTAGTTAATTTATTTGTAGGCAAATAAAAGGGGTTTGAGGAAATGTTTACGTAACGGGGAAGAATGTTATCATACTATTTCATTTTTATGATTATTTAAGCGTTCTAATGAAATTCCAATAGATCGTAAAACAAATGATGTGGCCTTTTGCTTTTGTGAGTGAAACTTCTCCGAAACTTCATCTTTTAGTCGACTACTCAAAATAAGAGTATATACCTACGTAAAATCACGTTTATTTTGTATGATGTAGGCAGAGTATCAAAGACCATGAGTACAGTTTGACGGCATATTTGACTGTTTCTTAGATGTACAAAATGTTGGATTGCAGTTACAGGGGTCAGCCCATCGTCTACATAAGCTCCAATTTCCCTAAAGTCCATTAACCAACTTTTACAGTATATATACATCTGGTGTATTTGTTTTCCTCCCAGTCCAGCCTGGAAGAAGGATATATGATTTTCAAGTTGTATTCCTTCTAGTCAATGCATAAGCGTTGCCATTTAACGTGGCAATGCGGTTAGCATGCTGGGTACGTTGCCAAATGGTTTGAGGATTTGGATTGTCTTTAGATCTTTCTCAGTCTGCGGTAATCGATATGCTTTTTGTGTAGTAGTTTAGTTAGTTGAGTTTGCATATTGTTTTGTTGTAGTTAATGACAGCGTTAAATAGAGAAAGATTAGTGATGCAAATGAAGGTCGAACTGCCGAGTAGCCGGCCACTCCCACTGGATAGCGTCTGTCGAGCGCAGCTAGTTCATTCATTCATTCGTTCATAGAGCTTGGCTCTTGTCTTGTTTGTCGGTCCTCTGCTAAGACTGCCACCTTCTTGTTCGATATGACATTTGCCTTTTCCTTTATTTATAAACATTAAAAGCTCAGCTAATAAGTAATAAAAATACTCTTCAATACCTCGAAAGCTATGAATATGTCTATTTGATTAAAGGAAAAGGGGGGAGCGGCTTCGTTGCCAAGGAGTGATTTTGTAATAGAGCCAGTACGCAGATTGATAATTGGATATTAGATCTTGTTTCATACTAATAGTGTATCAACGGGAGGAAGGGGTGGTTTGTATTGAAACAGTCCTTAGTTACGAGCATCATTCAATGTATTAAACTTGTATATTTACAAGTCAGATCATTTCTCAAGCTACATTTTAGGATTTCAATTTAAAAAAAACTGTTTATTCGCGCCCTTATACTGATAATTTGATATAAATATAATGATACCCTCCCAGAGTTCCTCTACGTAATACATACCTCTACCAGTTATTAAAGGGTCAAGCAGTATTGTGCAGCGTTACTGTATTTCAGAAAAATGACAATGTGTGTAGGTGTAAATTCTAGGCCTAGCGAGATTTAACATCTAACACTCCCGAGTGACCAGTGGAGTGCATTACCGCACTAACTCCTTAGCTATTGAAGTCCAAAGTTTTGGGTACTATTGGATTGTTACGGGAAAGCGTGATTCCACCACAGTTCTAGCAAAAAGTCGGCACACTACCGCCTATTTATCATTGAAATGCAAAAAATTTGTACTCAACAATTTTGGTCCACCACGATTTGGTTCTTGATGCGTACTGAACATGAATTTAATTCTTTGCCGACTTTTCTTTTGCTGATAGCTCCAATGTTGGAATTTTCAAAGCTAGAGTAAATAGATATCTTCTAGATGGTCGAGTTCCGTTCTCGGCCACACCGTCGCTTAACGTCAGGCGAGCGACATGCTCACTGACTCATAGAACTATATGTCAATGATCCCCTCTCCCAAGTCAAAAGTCTTTTACTACAGTACTTACTTTTATATTTCTAGTCTATTATCCATTTAACTTCAAGAGCTTTCGTCGAAACGGCAGCAGTGGACGTTGTGGGCGACGTTTTAAAAGGTTTTCAAAGTAGTAAGTTGCACTTATGTCTTTAAAAAGTTTAGAAGAACAATTTTCTTCTCGTACGTTATAGAAGATGCAATTTTCTCAAGAATTCTATAGACTGTTGCCGTTGTCGACAATAGAGGAGTCAATATTGTTGCAACTATGTGCCTTCAAAATTAATAATACTAAAACCTATTTTCATCCCCCCATCTAGGAAAGAGTATTTTTGCTCTTCGATATCTGAGTGCAAAAGCCGTTTTTATCCTCTAGAGGTTAAAGTAAATTCAAATTTAGAACATCGTGTGCACTGAGTTTGTGAATTCAAAACATCATTAAACCTATTTACTTCTACCTCCATGGTAAATAAAACCGAAAACAGCCGAAATTATAAAACAACCTTTTTTAATTTGTTAAAAACTCGGAACCTTCTTGGTGTACTTACTTTTTTTTAATTTGCTTTGCGCGCGCCATTTTCTTTTCACGACATATTCTTAAAATCTTAGGTTAAAAACAAGAAATTGGAAAACAAGTGAAAAACCTAAAATGAGTGATTCTAGCGACGAAGAAGTTTATTTGACGCCAACAGAATTGACTGAAACTGTTAATAATGCGCAAATGAGCTTTCTCCCTCAACAATCACGCGAGAAGTTTTTGAAACAGTACAATATGTTTAACACGTGGCGACTAGCTAAAGGAGCCAAAACTTTCTCCGAAAACGTTTTGCTGGCATATTTTATTGAATTATCCGAGACCAAGAAATCAAGCACTCTATGGAGTACGTATTCAATGCTAAAAGCAACAATAAAGATGAGAAAAGACATACATATCGACACCTATCCTAAATTAGTGGCATTTTTAAAAAGAGCCTCATCTGGTCATCATACATTACACCTAAGTGTTATTTGTTATAATTTAAAGATTATTCTGTAATACTTACCTATCATAATGTAGTAGTTAATACCTAAACTGAAATAAAAGTGTCTTGTGATTGTAAATGCTTTTTGAATCCTTCGCTTGCTCGGTCATCAATATTGAGCACGCGGTTAAAAAGCAACTTTGACTCTTGTATAACAAATAACTATTTCATCTTACTAGTACCTTTTCAGATATATTATTAGTTCCTACATAAGTGTGCGAAAATAGCATTTATTCGGGTTCTTTTGTAGTACGAGTATATTAATTTCTTCTGTGGTTCGGCTTGAAAGAGATCCTAGGGAGTAAAATTAACTTTTTAATAAGTGGTCCATGAGTAAAAGTGATACGACCTAGAAAGCCAAACGACAATATTGTATGAAAAATATTATTGCTACGACTACCAAGCAAGGAAGTGAAACAAAATTTAGTTGGTGTCACGGTTAAATCCAAGTCAAAACTAAACTGTATATACCTATGTACATTGATAGTAATTGAAGCTTTTATATAAGAACGCCCTTTACCTCAGAGCGGCGCACCGTGCTCAAGATGAGCCATTTATTTTTGTCGTAGGTGGATATGAAAATCACAATGTTTGAAACGATCTCAAATATATTTTCTCGAACGCCTTTAATCCTATCCACCGCATAACTCAGGATTATATGATAGGCTCAATTCAATTCAATTCGTTTATTTCAAATATGGGTACATAAAAGTACACTTATGAGCGTCAAATTGTAAACAATGCAAAATATATGTATATAAAAAATAACATAACATTCATCTTTAGTAAACTCGCGTAGCGACTCCTTCGCTACGCGCAGGACTTTACTAAAGATGAATGTCGCTACGCTCCGAATTCTACTGTAGAATCTTTCACTATTCACTGAATTCAAACCAACTAGTGTACAAGCTATCTTACTAATAAAGTACTCACAACAAAGTACTAACATTAAGGAAAAAAATAAGATACAATTAAATGAATATTGTTACCGTTGTTAGTCCCGTAACGCGTGGCTGGTCTACCATTTACAGTCTTTGACATGACTGTTTAGAAATACCTACTCGGAGATAAGCTTGAGTGCTTATTAAATTAGCAAACAACGTACATTTCATTGTTGTTTTTAGGGTTCCGTACCTCAAAAGAAAAAAACGGAACCCTTATAGGATCACTTTGTTGTCCGTCTGTCTGTCCGTCTGTCCGTCTGTCCGTCTGTCCGTCCGTCCGTCCGGGTGTCAAGACCTTTATCTCGGGAACGCGTGAAGTTATCGAGTTGAAATTAAAACCGTATACGCAGATCCATAGTATCTTGCTGCAGAAAGAAAAATAAAATTTCTCAGTTTTCGTAAAAAAAAGTTACAGCCGAATATGTCGTAAAAACGCAGATTTCGACACTCACAGAGGAATCAAAACCTATGGGGTACTTCCCGTTGACCTAGAACTTTGAAATTTGGCAAGAAGCATTGTGTTAGAGTACACATATAGGAAGAAATCCTAAAACTGGACATTTTTTTTTTAATCACAAAATATAGGGTCTTTAAGCAAGGAAAGAGTTTTTCTTAGTAACTAAAACACCACTATTTTTAAATTATACCATTACATTCGAAATAACATTATTATGTATAAAAAACAGCGACATATTTTTTCGTTCTCTCTTAGTATTTACATTTTTGATACCTTTATTGTAAATTTTATGCATATAAACTGAGACCTAAATAAGCTTGATCTGATACAGAACCTGTTTATCCTTTGAAGGTGATGTAAAGCATACATTGTCACGTATATATGCGTGTAATCGGGTCACGTATCTCTAATACAACAGTTTACCATAATGTGTATACCGTCTGTCTGTGAACTTTATAAATCCTTTACATTAATGTCACCAGTGGTTTATTCAGAAATGGCACTAAGCGGAAAGGAGCCCGGTATACAAAAAAATTTTCAACTCTACGAAATGTGAAAAAAAAAAGAATGAGATGTTCTATTTAGAACATCTCGCTGACTTTCTTATTTTTAACTGACTTCCAAAAAGAAGAAGGTTCTCACTTCGACTGTATGTTTTTTTGTTCACCGATTACTCCGCCAATTTTATAGTGAATTGATTTTGATGATTCTTTTTTGTTTGTTAGGTAATACTTCAAATGTGGTCCAATATAAATTTTATCAAAGTCGGTTTAGTACTTTTGTTTTAAAAATCAAATAACTGGGAAAATGTCATCCAAGTAAAAGAATTGCGTATTTTGAAGGCGGTTTTTTCTAAGAATCTAACCACTAACACTGTACGCTCAATTTACGAAATTTCTCTATTTGAGTCAGGGATTAATCTATGGTTGACCACTAACTCGCCTGATGTTAAGCGTCTTGCTCGGCAATCGCCATCTTTGTTCACATTCTACTAATTGTGTTGTACATCCAAATCAACATTTCTCCTCAAAACAATCCTCCAGTTGGTCTAGCATGGAAGGTAGATAAACCGTATTTATCCACGCTGTTATGTCAGTTGTCATGTCATTGCATACTTTAATTCCTCTGAGAGGTGGATAAAATGGTGGAAAGACTATTTGACAACCTTCCATGCTAGCCCCGAAGAAAGGATACAAAATTTGGTATAAAATGTACAATCAATCTGAATAACCCTATATTTTTAATATAGGCGCTACACCCTCCCAGTGTGAGTCACCAGTACGTCTCAACGAGGGTGGCCGTCCGAGCCAACATAAGCAATTATTTATAGCTCTGATCGTTATTTTATATCTACTGAGAGGCAAAATCTTCGTGTTTACAGTTGTTTGATTTTGTTGTTTCACGGGAGCCCGCCATTAAAAATGTGTTAGGAGATCGTTTGAGGCTTGAAGTTTTTACGGGGATTTTCGGTAATTGCTCAGGTTGCGTGAAGTTATTCATTATGGTGTTATGTTCGAGGCTCTGAAAAATAATGGGCTATGTTTGAGCTGTGTTCCGTGATTTTATTATTTGATAGGAATGTATGAAATATAGTGTGTGAGCGTAGCGAGCGTCTATACAATGATCTATGAAACTAACAAGTTAGTGCTATTTATGTATGTACGAGTAGTTTAGGTGTCTTTGCACGCCACACAACGAGTGTACTTTACCTATTAAACCTTAGAAATGTTTTTTTTTTGTGTGGGTGGGTACATAGTCTACTGCTCGTAAAGCGTTTGCTGTTTTAACCCACTTCCAAAAAGAAGGAGGTTCTCAATTCGACTGTATTTTTTTGTGTGTTTCTTACGCGATTACTTCGTGAATTGTGAATCGTTTTTTTTCTTTGGTAGATAATACTCCAGAGTTAGTCCCATATAAATTTTATTAAAATCGTTTCAGTAGCAGATTAGTGGTGTTGTACTTAAACGAAATAATTGGAAACTATGTCATCCAAGTAAACGACATTGCGTATTTTGAAGTCGGTTGTATCAGTTTTTTAAACTATAATTATTTTTGTAACCAATAACTATTATATGTTTTTTACGCAATAATAATTGCCCGTCCTTCTGGGGACTATTTTTTCAAATGTATGAATATATTAATGTCTGTCTCTCTCTTAAGTGCTTCCTGATTGGTTTCTTTTTATTTCTCAGTGGGGTTTTATTCTTCTTTTGATATTAAGAGATCTAGTTTATTTTGATATTCAGAGATCTAGTTTACATAAAATTGTTTGCGAATTATTATTTAGCTAATTGCTAAAAAGGGTCTGATGCCAAATGATAAACTTCTTCTGTTAGGCGTTGATATTGACACAAACATAAACTGGAAAACACACATAGAGAACACTAAAACAAAATTGTCTAGATTTACGTATGCATTATTTGAAATTAAATGTAGTACAGATATAAAAACTGCTATATCAGCATATTATGCTTATGCGCATTCAAGATTGAAATACGGAATCTTGCTGTGGGGCAATAGTGTTTATGAATATGAATTATTTAAAATGCAAAAGAAATGTATAAGAATCATAGCCCAAATATATAATACTGACAGCTGTAGACCATTTTTTTAATCAAATATAACATATTACCACTGCTTTGTATCTACATTCAGGAATGATCCACATTTGTATTCAAAAATAATTACACTTTTACAAAAAGAAAAGATTCCCACAATGTAAATACCCGTCACAGAGACCAATTAAGTTTACCTTATTCAAGAATAAAAATGCTGAACACTAGCCCATACTATATGGCGATATTTTTTTTTAATAAACTACCCATACCCATTCAAAATGAAAGGAAATTCGCAGTCTTTTGCACAAAATTAAAAAAAGTTTCTTTTAATGAACAGTTTTTATTCTTTGGACGAATATTTTAGTAATAATCACAAAACTACATAAACACTTCCTTGTCATTAATTATTGTCCTATGTTAAGTACCTATTATTATATAAGTTTTATTATTGTATCCCTAGAACAAGCGCCCTCGCAAGTTGCAATGCATGAAAAGGGCGACTAAGTTTTAAGTACTCTAAAAATGCATGTAATTCCATCTACATTAATTTACAATTAGTGGCAATAAAGAATATGAGTATGAGTATTATTTGATAAACATATCCTACGCTTCTTCAAAGCTTCTTTAATAAAGCCTCATAATAGCCATATGTTACCCATACAAATTATAATTCCTCTGCAATGCCACTTTCGGGGTGACGGTGACCAAAGGATGGAAGATGCCTGTATGATCTTATTATACTTAAGTATATTGAATTAGAGTATTCCATGTATGTGATTTTTTACGCAAGATATATCTAGGATTGGCCGCCAACTTGTCTGATGTCAAGCGAGGGTGTGGCCAAGGATGGAGCTCGTTGATCTAGAAGATTTCACTTTAGCTTTGAAAATTCCAAGATTGTAGTTCTCAGGAAAAAGAGATGGCGGCAAAAAATCCAACGTGGACCGATATCGCTGAGTACGGATTTTTGGCATTTAAATGAGATACGGGTTGTGATTCACCGACTTTCTGCTAGTTCTTACCACAAACAATTCATTCATGCAGATATAATATCGCATAAACCAGGGCATAAGTTGCTAAATCCACAAGCCATAAGGAAACAATCTATCATGGCACTGGACGGAATTGCGAAACTAGAGTGCATGATACATTAGTACGTGCCACGACTCCCTTTAGGAACAATAGCTTTTTAGTTACGCCTTGCAAAGTTTTCTAAAGCGCCAGTAATATCTGGTAATACAATAGTCAGCCTCTATGGTACTACCTGTTTGTGTCAGGGTTTGCTGGTACTTGTAGTTTTAAGGTTGTTATTTCTGATTATGTGTGGAAAGTGTGTTTATTATATTTAGAACAACGCATTAAGTCTGCATCTGTCGAGGATTGTGTATTAGTGACGCTTATAAGGAAAATGAGATAGATAGATAGATACATGACGACATGACTTTTACTTTTTAACCGACTTCGAAAAAGGAGGTGGTTATCAATTCGTATCGTATATTTTTTTTATGTATGCACACGAATTATTCCGTCATTCGAGAACCAATTTTTGTGTTTCCTGAATTGGTGTATAGAGAAAGCTCCCAAGTTGGTCCCATAATTATTTTATAAACATCGCTTTATTAGTTTTTGAATAATCTCTAACAATGAAAATATTTTCATTGTATTCCTGAGTAAGCGCGTCAGATTATAGAATCGCAGAGTTCCACCTACACGTTTTTCTTTGCAAGAGTGTCAAATATTAAGGATTATCGTATAAACATCTGCACATTTTCTAATCTTCGAAGACGAGCATTTGACATTCAATGACAATTCGCATTCTTGACAAAAGAATAAAGGAGCGAGTGAAGAGAGGTCTCTTTAAAAAGTTTTCAATCGTGAAGGATTTAGTAAGTTGCGTTTGAAGTCGGTTTTCTAATAGAAAAAATATTATTTGATCCATTTTGGTGTTCCGGGATCTCTGTTTGCTTCAATAAATTGTTATCTATTTTCTGGTGCTTGTTTTCATAAATTTGCCACGTCTTCCTATTCAAACTTTGAAATTTGAACCTGGTATATAAATTTCCAAAAGGGTTTGACCATTCCGTGAACTAAACCAACCTTATTCAAATTTAAGGCAGGGCTAATAAATAGGGCCGTTCCGTCATGCTCGCCTTACCATTCAATCAATATTGGGCTAAGGTTGACTAGCCCAACATCTGAAACTTTAATCCATTCGAGTATCGTGATCCTCGATCGTAAAGACGAGCTCCATTCGCCCAATGGCCCCTGCACCTGTACTATTGGCAATATTGGGGGCGCACGTCACCGTTTCGATTATTCAAATGCTTTTTATGTCGGGGGCTGTGAGGGTAGGTCCGGGCTTGACAAATTGCCTCCAGGCCAGACGGGGGACGGGGGCTGAGTGGCAGACGCTTGGAACAGTACTTCAATTGTCTACAAATGCTGTACACACCAAGCAACATTTGAATTATTATTTGCAGTGTCATCGCTGTCATATAATAACTTTATTTGTATTCTTGTAATTTCAAAATATTTATATAAATATAGCATAATAAGCTAACTGAGTGAAGAAAATTCTAACGACATCACGTACATCAATCGGTCAAACAAATAGGTCAAGCCATTTAGGCTGTGATGTGATCATATAGAAACATACATGCATACCTACATACATGTAAACATACATATATACACTCGAAAAAAGTATCAGTTTTCTATATTCTAAGTATTATTTTAGTATTATAGAACGCAACTTATTACATACATGCAATCCCACCTTTTTCCAGTTGGGGTAGATGGAGACTATACCTTTTCTGGCTGACTCATACTCATACTCTTTATTTCCACTAAGTGCAAATTAATGTAGATGGAATTACATGCATTTTTACAGTACTTAAAACTTAGTCGCCCTTTTTAGGCATTGCAACTTGCGAGGGCGCTTGTTCTAGGGATACAATAATAAAACTTATAAATATAATAATAGGTACTTAACATAGGACAATAATTAATGACAGGGAAGTGTTTATGTAGTTTTGTGATTATTACTAAAATATTCGTCCAAAGAATTTTTTTTTTGTGCAAAAGACTGCGAGTTTCCTTTCATTTTGAATGGGTATGGGTAGTTTATTAAAAAAAACAAAACGCCATATAGTATGGGCTAGTGTTCAGCATTTTTATTCTTATAAGGTAAACTTAATTGGTCTCTGTGACGGGTATTTATATTATGGGTATCTTTTCTTTTTGTAAACCTGATATCTTCTTCGATCCTACTTCCTTTAGTGTTTTCATACATGTCAGTCTATTACTAAGTAGTACTTTCAATCTAGAATTCGTTAAGGATCACTCGCTCATACACTTTCTTTTGCTCATTGCAAAAATTTGTTGCTGCTTTACGTCAAGATCAATCACTATTTATTGACGTGACAACGTCTAATAACGGGTAACGGGACTCATTGCCCGTTACGTCATCATCATCATCATTTCATCAATGTTTTGTTATGACGTTGTCACGTTAAACTATCGTCTGTAAACCGACTTTACAGACAACCAATTTTTTTTCTCGTGAACTCACGATCTTTATTTTCGTCGTTCATCTTAAGTAGCCTACGATAGAGTTTGTATACTGGACGCATAATCGGAAACTAGAAACGTACTACGCACTTGTAATGTTTAGGGGCCGTCGATGGCCTGGGGGGTGTGGATTTTGAACACGCTTGAACACGCTGGAGCATTCAGTACAATTTTATTACGATGTTGCGAGGAAAATAGTATTCTGTAATTGGGAAGGAGGTTTTTATGACAGACCTTGTTTAACCTTCAATATTTTTCGTATAAATGAAATTCATTCATATCTCGTAAATATAAATTTTTGTTTCGAAATATTTTATAAATATGCTAAAGGTTGAGTATGAAACATAAAACGAACTAGATGGATTAACACTAAAAAGAGACACATTTCGGTTTTACAATTTACCGCCGCTGTCAGATCTACAACGTGCGTAGGTAGGTTTGGTATTTTTAAGCAAATATTTCCTATAAGAATTATTGTTTTACGCACTTTTAGCCGTAATTTGGGGCATTTTTCCAAAACACTGGAGTAAAGTAAAAAAAAAAAACCGGACAAGTGCGAGTCAGACTCGCCCACCGAGGGTTCCGTACAAACTAAATAAAAGGAGGAAATCATATATTTTTTTAAAATTTTCCTTCATAAACCGAAAAATATACATCGTAAAAATATTTAACACATTCCTTCCTCACCACTCGGATCCGAGTGGAGCGGGGCTATAGTGGCGGCGCCTCCCACTCGGATCCGAGCAAGCGTCCCGTTCATTTTGTAGTAGTCAGTAAACCGCCGGCGATTGAGGCAGTCAACGTTGCTTTGCGCGGCCACTCTGTACTTAATCAAAATTCGCCTAAAAAGTTTTGGTTACCAGCTGAAGTGAAGGGTCTGCAGGGGGCGAAGAATGTGTTAAAAACCTGTTGTAGCTTATGCTAATGAGGCTCTTTCATATGATACCCCACATGATACGGTTAATTCACTTTAAAATTTGGGCCCTCATTCCTTGCATAAAGACACATTTTTTTTGTGATTAAATTAAAAATGTCCAGTTTTCGGATTTTTTCCTATATGTGTGCTCTAACACAATGCTTCTTGCCAAATTTCAGGGTTCTAGGTCAACGGGAAGTACCCCATAGGTTTTGATTCTTCTGTGAGTGTCGAAATGTGCGTTTTTTACGACATATTCGGCTGTAACTTTTTTTTACGAAAACAGAAATTTTATTTTTTGCCACGTTTCTGCAGCAAGATACTATGGATCTGCGTGTATGGTTTTAATTTCAACTCGATACCTTCACGCGTTCCCGAGATAAAGGTCTTGACACCCGGACAGACGGACAACAAAGTGATCCTATAAGGGTTCCGTTTTTTCCTATTGAGGCACGGAACCCTAAAAAACGACGAAACTGGATAATGTACAGAAGTATAAACCTCTAAACATTATCCAATTTCAATGTTTTTATTTTGTGATTCATCATAGGCTAGGACTATTGCTCTTTACATTATTTTTGAAGGTTGTATCGAAATTAAGCGAACAATAATTTTCTTCTGTCGTGTGAACAAATGGAAACCTGACTGTTCTCTAAAGTAATATCTGAGAATCGTTTAACTTTTAAAAATATGGTAATCCCTTGTAAATAAGGTAATCCCCGAAACGAGGACAAGATACTTAATGTAATGTATAAGTACGTAAATAGCGGTACATTTATCCGTATTGTTCACGTCAACTGGATTAGGTTAATACAGGTTAATGCAGAATTACCTGCCCAAATTAGGGCACGCAATAAACGTACCGACACCAAAAGTTGTTACCAGAATTAGGAGCACATTAAGCCGCGCCAGCTCCCAAGTTTCCAAATAAATCGAGGCGAAACAAGACTTATTTATAACGGTGTAAGTCACCACAACCTTTTGTTCTCTCCTATACGTTCTTATCAAAGTTGTACACACAGTAAATTGTGTTTACGTTGTTTGTTTCAAGGGAACAAAAGCGTCTAGTTCCGTACTACAGACTGTCGCGTCGCGACGTTGCTCCTACTTCCTACCTACCCTCTGTTACGTTTTTCATGGCCTCACTCGCTCCCCCTGAGCTTAGACATTAGGGTCCTTTCTATTAAACCTAATCCTACCTCATCAATAAACAATCTTATCGCATCGCATTAAAGTTCAGTATTCGTTGGACTCTGAAAGTAATCACGGACATGGAAACCGAAACAAAGGAGGTTGATCCTTAATGTAATGATGTTTGGGGTGTTTGTCCTTTCGTTAGGAGAGTAAATGGAAAATTGCTTTAGGTGCGGCACGCGGCCCCGCGTTGGGCGCCAGTTATGAGGTGTCGGGGGACAATTTATGGTCGTCGAATGTTTGTTAACACTTCCTCGGCTTAGCAACTTGCCGATATTTATCCATCTTTATAAACCGAGACAGCTGTGTTATTTTTCTGACAAAATTCGCCATCACTCAAGCCATCTTTAAGAATTTCCGTGACGGATTTATTTCACGGTCTAAACGCCGCGTAACGACATTCTGGGAAATTGTTTCCTTCATTCTGTTATTTTGTTACTACAAAATATTTAAATTTCATTTGCGGTAATTTCAGACCTTCCTTCATTTTCTTTCTACGTGCGTAGGCGATATTGAGTGACACACGCCTACGTTTGGGATGCGGTTCATCCTGTACCGAAGTTATAATCGGATTGCTTTTATCGAATTTGTTCACTTGCTCATCTTTATTGTTTTGGGTAAATTTCATTATTGTTTGAGTACAAATTTGCATTTGGTTTGTTTTGGAATTCTAATTTGGAGTTAATTTACACGCGTCCACTGGCTCTCTCAAAGTTATTTCAAGTAATTTCAATAAAAGGGGCGTTGATGAATAAATTCTGTTATGACAAAGGTGTCTGGCTCATTTTCTCAACCCGTTAGTCCCTTGCAACATATATAATGAGCAATACTTCGCCTCTTTGATCGTTTTCAGCTAAATCGTGTGGAAACATTTGAAAGTGATGTCGCTGAGTCAATTTAATTTCTGGTACGAGTATTAATACAACACCTGAAATATCGGAGAAAGCCAATTTGAAGAGAAACCCCGCATTGACGATAAATAATGATAACATATTCAATATACAAATACCGATCTACGTATTCGAATGTTTTATCTTTGAGATTATTATTCTTGCCGTTACGTAGAAATGCGACCTTTTGGATTTAGTTTGTAGTTGTTATTTATAATGATACGTTTGGTTTGCGGAGATATTTGTGATGTTTTGATACGTAAATGCCATGCGGATTTTAGCGTGAAGTCAACAATTGACGTCATGTTATCGAATTTAGGCCCTTAACTCTGTGTATTACGACGAAGTTAAGAATTATAGAAAAATATCCTTAATTATATTTGATTTACTTCCCCAAATGGAAAATAAAATATGAAATTTAAATCAAAGATAGAATATTCTCGATAAAATATACATTGTTTTTATTTATTCACTTCAATAATTATAAATTATTCATTTCAATAATAAAAAAAAGACGTGTGGCACTCGGAGACTGCCGCGGTAAAGCTATTGCATAATAGCTTTACGCGCGGTGTGTTAGGTTATTTTCGTTACGGAATTTCTGGATTCGGTCTCCACGCTCAAGGGCCGCGATAGAAGCTATGCAATAGCTTAAAAGACGTGTGGCAATCGGAGACTGCCGCGGTAAAGCTATTGCATAATAGCTTTACGCGCGGTGTGTTATGTTATTTTCGTTACGGAATTTCCGGATTCGGTCTCTACGCTCAAGGCCCGCGATAGAAGCTATGCAATAGCTTTATAATGTGTATTTAAAAAAGTTTTTTTAGTACACTTTATTTCCTAATCATTTATATTTTTGACAATGTTCAAATGTGCAATCGTTACGTTCGCTAGCACATTTGACGCTTTATACCTACTTAAGTCACGAATTCTTTGATCATTTGTGGTTTAACCACAAATGATCGAAGAATTCGCATCAAAAAAGTGAACGCATCATCCATTCAAAAACAGTTCCCAACCAAACCAACTACCGACCGCACATTAATTGAAACTATGCCCGCAATAACTGAAACATCCATGAAAACCGCGAAACATGCGCTAATATTACTTTCATTAAGCACGTCCGGACTAACATCTGCATAGTTAGTGTTAGCTTCAATTAATATTCCTGCAGGTATTATATTGCACGAGGCGTGTGTACCAGCTCGTTAATATTCATTGGCTTTATAATGAATGCTACATCTATTAGCTTTCTCGAGGTTCAACAAAGGCTTTTTCTTAATTTCTTTAGTAACCTTACTACTTGTATTATTAAGTAGCTGTGTTCTAAGGTTTCTTTAAGGTTCTAACAGCTTATTTACAGCTAATAAGTATCTATATTAAAATAAAAACAAAATACCCGACCGAAAAGCAGTTCGTGCAGTATAACTTGCGATTTAGTTACGCTTGATAAGTTGAGTATACGTTTTGTATGAGAGAGTATGCGTAAAATCGCTGTAAAAGATTATGAATGCGTATTTTTTAGAGTAATTCTAATAAATCACTTGTTTATTACGAAAAAGATCGTTGGAAGTTACGAAAAAACGCATTTTTATTTTTGGGAAAAATATATTATTATTGTTACAAAAACATAGTGGCACTCAGGGAGTGAAGACGAATCTAATGACATATCGCACATCAAAATCGGTTAAGCCGTTTAGGTTGTAGGCGGTCATACATATAGAAACATACATTCATACCCACATACATACATATATACATACAGACATACATACACGAGAGTGATGGTTGCACTGCTTCTTTGAAAAAGACCGCCGAATGCAACTGAAACTATAGTCGGATTTTTGGACTCGAAACAGACGTGAGTGATCCGTAGTTTTTATTTAAAAATATTACTTAATCATTCTAGTAAAATAACGAATTCCGCCAATAATCTGTAATAAATAATAATAATAAATAATAATAAATAATCTGAAAATAGTATAAATAACGCTGTGAGCAGAATTGTGCTGTACAAAAAAGAATAGAAGTACAATTTCTACATAAACTTTCCTTCATATGCTCTAGTTCCATATATTTATCGTAAAAACCATTATTCACATGTCTGGCATTGCCGTGTCAGCTCTTCTTGATGTAACTGCGGGAGGGCCGGGTTCTCCGATGCTATAATTGGGTCAAGGCAAGATCAGGGCCGTTATTCTTATGCGGTCGAGTTTTCATCGGTAACTTTAATTCCATACGATGTTCATTGAGAAAAACAGTGTTGGAGTAATCTCGAGCACGCCAGATTCAGTTCCCTAGCGAAGCTGGGGATGTCCTAGCCTCGTGAATTTCGCGATGTGTTGACAGGCATTCTCAGAAAACGTGCTGTATCAGAGTGTCATTTGCAGAAATGTCTATTATGGAATGTCATAGTGTTATCGACACGTCCCAATTACTTTTTACAAACGAAGACATATTACCATTCCGCATATATATATCAGACTTTTAAACCTATCTCCTCAAAGTTGAGCCGCTTTGACTTTGTTCATTGAATGTTTTAAAAGTTTTTGTAACGACCTTTAGATACAAAACAAATTATGCCAAACTTCCATACGGCCTCAGGCTAATAAAATATATCTCGAGTTCATCGGAAAATATTGCTTCCTTGAAATTCGAAAGGCATAGAATTACGGGCCGTTCTTTCCTTATCTAAAGATCTCGTTTATGTTTCAGTATGATCTTGTCTTATTCATCTGGTCCAATTATCTAATTCATCAGTTTATCTTGCATCTTCATTTTAAAAATTCTTTTTGCATATTCTAGTTTGCATATTAACTGACTGGCTTTGTGGCTCAGTTGGTAGTGTGTTCACGTCTACCTGCTGAACTGAAAGGTCGTGGGTTCAATCCCCACCCAGGGCAAACATTTGTGTGATGAGCATGGATGCTTGTTCTGTGTCTGGGTGTTTCTATGTATTATATGTATATATTTACAAAAAAAAAAAAAAAAATATATATGTATTCTATCAGCCATCTAGTTCCATAGCACAAGCTTTGCTTAGTTTGGGCTAGATGGTGTTGTGTGAAATGTCCACAAATATTTATTTATTATTTATAACTTTTCTAGAATTAGCATCCGCATTGTTACACTCTTAATGGTGATAATTTCCATTATGTCATTTATGAAAGTAGAAAGTGTAATAAATAGCATATTAAATAATTCTCAATGCTCATGAAAGCCCGCTGTTATATTAAAAGAGAATATTAAAAATTACAGTACCTAAGCAAAGCGCTTCCAGTGCGCTGGAAACTGTAGGGTCAGTAGAATCGGGATTCGCTGGTTCGAGATTTCTCTTTGCATTTTTTTTACGTTCGTTAGGTGGAATTGGGATTTTTTTATCATCGAATTGCTCTTTTCCTCTTGTTTTATCTGATATTGCAATTCGAATATCGTGTCGATCATATCGAGTGTCCGTTACTTATATGGTAATGTTATCTTTGCATATCTTGTTGGATATTTCCTATGTACTACAGCATTTGTGTGTATGATTGAAATTTTATGACTGTTATAAACAGGCGTTATTTTAGTAGATAGTAGACATGTAGATGTTTGGATTTTGTTCTGTAAGGAATATTACTTTGAGATAATAGACTCGCGTGTTTTTTTATGTGAGAAAATATTGTTTGTTTGTATTATTACTCTGTATATAGTCAGAAGTCAAAGGTAGCTTGAGCTAAAAAAAAAAAAAAGCTTAGGTCAAAGGGATGCTTAGGGACATCGCGTCCTTAAATAAGGTGTTTTAACATTGTCGATATAAATTAAAATGTATATATTTTTTTATATATCTTCATGCGTCAGCAGACAATATAAATAAAATAAGGAACAGTGTGGCCGGAGTTGAGAATGTTGACCTAGAATAAATGTTTTAATCAATCCAGAAATAGCAGTAGTTTTTACGTAATTACAAAATCATGTTACAAATTTACATTGTGACGTAACCAGTATGTCTATAAGTTCTAAAGTTTTCCAATCTTATTAAAAGTTCGTAAGGAAGTACCCACTTTCAACTAAGTACCATTCGTCCCATAAAATACAGTTCACTCTGCTCGGTCAGTACCCATTGTTGTGCCGACCATGCAAGCTTGTCCCATATAAGCTGGAGATCGTCTAGGCAAACCACAGAATAATATAGATGCACAACTATTGGAATTCATGTACACCTAGTAATTTAACTTTTCAGTCGAATTGAAACAAGGGGAATGAACGCAAAAACAAATTCTCTTGGAGTACTTCATTTCCAGATTCATTTCATTTTCTGATTACAATGTTGCGTGTTCTTTTAGCCACTCGAAAAAGTAATCCATGTTTTTTTTGTATTGTATATCTCTAACCTATATATACATTAGGACATACGTAAAGGTATGTCTTGACGGAAAGTAAGATAAACGTAAGACGTTCTTCGATATTCACTTGTATTGTCTCTGTTTTAACCCTGCAGAGCAATTCCTACGTTTGGGCAGACGTTACGTTATAGGTCTCTAAACTAGATGAACTAAATAGATATATGTATGTATGTGCAAACATAAAATAATGGTGTTTGATGGGTAATTATAAACACACTAGATATATAAGTTAGATTTAAGTTCAAAAGTTTAAATCTAAGTATTATTTAATATAAGTTAAAAAGCGCCGTGGCAGGAGATGGGCGGCGTTATGGCAATGGGGCAGGCCTTTTTGCGGCGATTCGAGTCTTATGCTGACTGAACATGAACATATCTTTTGATGATATTCCCTTTTGTTCAGACTTTTCTCTCTGTTATCATCAGCGGTGTAGGCGTTATATCGATCCGTTCCCCACACGTGTATGACTTTTTTAAATGAACCGTGCGGATCGTTAGTGACCTTCCCATGAGACTTGGGAGGCAGTTCACTCAATTTACTCCGTTTACGTAACCGATTAATCCCATGTACAGGCCACTTTTATTTAATAAAGTTATACTCGTTTGACGTAATCAGTTAGCTTCCCTTTGCAACGTTGTTGTTTTGGTATAACTGTCGTCTTTATGTTCTTTATAGTACTTTACTTTCGAAAATTTGTCTCTACCTATGTCTTGCCAGTTTAAGTACTCTAACTGTTACCATTGCACCCAGCCAACCTGCTCTGCCCAGCTCTCCACTTTCGCATTCGAAACATTCCCCATCAACTATTCCGTTTCAAAGTCAACATTTACATACTTTGCGAAATGGTGAGCTTAAATGTACGAATTCAAAAGATGTGTGGGACGGGGCATCTTGTCGAGTTAAATCTTTGATGATACTAGGTGGGAGCGGGGTCGTTAGCGACGCCTTGTCAAAGAACTTTTGGCGACATTACTGGGAAGGGTTACTCAACGGTGGTAACTGCTCTATTGCTCTATTTTGGATTTTGTGTGGGATGGTATGTAGAAAGTGTCATGTTTTAATCTCTCTTTGTACCTTCCGCCTTAGATTTATTTTCGGAGGTAAGTACTTTTAGTTAAGAATGATTGTATAGATAGACGATGCACTTTTTATCCGCTGCTGTGTAAAAAATACTATTCTTACCCGTTGCTAAGAATATATTTCAGGCTTTAATCAAGGTTTCTGTATATACATAACCCTTTACAGTTTTCTCCGTCCGGATAGGTAGATAGATAGATAGATAAACTCTTTATTGTACACACCATAAAATTTACAATCAAAATAAATTAATTAAAAACTAGTGTAACAAATGGCGACCTTATCGCTAATAGCGATCTCTTCCAGGCAACCTTAGGATGGAGAGGAACGAAAGATTATACGCGGAATCGCCCTATCTATAGACAAACAGAAATTTATCTTTCTATTAGCTATAACTGTTGCTTTTTTAATCGTTTTTTTAAATTCATTAGTCGTTTCATACGAGATTATTGGTCGTTTGTGAATAATTTGAACCTGTTTTATATTTGACCGAATGCGCGAAGCGTACAAAGGTTTGCATCAACTGGCAATTTTCTGTCGGGTTTTCTGTTTGTTGGTACTCCAACTCCAATACAGATTTTATAACTGTATAGATTTTCTTGTCGTCGGAGATTTCATCCAGAGAGGGGGAAATTTGCTTGTTAATATATGCTAGAGACGTTTCTAACGTTTTTTTAGCAAAACCGGTCAAGAGGTTGTCTAGACAAAAGATTGTAGTCTTGGTTAAAAAGAGAAATTTGCTACCGGTTGACCGATTTTGACAATATTTGACAGACACGTTCGATATTGAATTCTGGGCAAAAATTTCGAATACGAGCAGTAGACCTCGCGAGCTCAAACTTTTACATTTATTCAATTAGTCTATTGATCTATTCAAATAAAGTTCTCAAACATGGCCTTTGCTACTATTCAGCAAAATTACCTAGAACTTTCCGCACATGATTGCGTTCTCAATACAACCGTGTCATTACGGCAGAACGCATAATGGGCCAATTAGTACGACCCTGGCTCATCATTCAGTTGTAAATGGCTTCGGACATGCGCGTGTGTTTGCGGACATGATATGAGTTGACAGTTTATTTTTATATTATAACTTAGGTATTTGACCACATCTCTAGCAATAGGCTTAAGATGCGCGCCGCGACGAAATTGACTCTCCTCTCTTTTGTGCGAAAACGTGACAAAATTATGATCTATTCATCAGAATATTAATTTTAAAAGCGAAAATGTCTGTGTCTCTTATTTTTAGGACTAAACCGATTGTGGTGAAATTCGGAATAGAGATTGAACTTGGAGAAGAAAATATCTGCATCAACACCGTTTTACATCACAATTTGGGTGAAACCGCTGGTGGCTGAAAAACAACTAGTGGAAACCTCTTTAACTCGACTAAAAGGATAGCTATTTTTAAAAGCTTTTATTCAACTTGCCCTGTTAGTATGGGACAAATCTTGCGAGTTAAATTAGAACCACTTCCTGTCTTTAGATTAGGCTGAAATTTGGTTTACTTACGTAACTTCGGTGACAATGCAATAATATGGTACCATGAAGCTGGTCTCAAGATGGCGTGGGAAGGTGGCCATAGGAACTCCTAAACTAAACAAGATAAAACCGTCGAGTTTGGACTCGTTTGAATAGTCTTGACAAGCACTCTTGTGCTACATGACAGCCAGGGTCTCAAGATGGCGTCGGAAGGTGGCCATAGGAACTCCTAAACTAAACAAGATAACACCGTTGAGTTTGGACTCGTTTGAATAGTTTTGACAAGCACTCTTTTTTTTAGTCTAGTAAATAATTTTTTTTTTTTTTTTTAAACAAGCTTTTATTTAAATGCTCTAAAACGAAGAAAATAAATTTTATATTGATATAAATAAAAGCTTGTCGAGAGAACACAAACATATATGTGTTTTTTTTAAAAGAACAAACTAACTTTAATTCTAAGCAAATGATAAGAACGCGTCTAAGTCTTTTGTTGGAATTAGTAGATAGGTACGATGTTGTTTGAAATCTCGCGACAAGCTTTTATTTATATCAATATAAAATATATTTTCTTCGTTTTAGAGCATTTAAATAAAAGCTTGTTTAAAAAAAAATATATATATACTTATATATATTTTCTACGGTGCTCATCTTAGGCTCTCTGATCCTGATTTTACTATTTCTTTTTCATCATTTTGGAATGTACCTACTTTACTATGTTTAATTGATATAAACGCATAACATAACATATTCATATAATGCATAGACGGAATGAATTAAGGTTTTAACGGAATGGTGGCCGAGGTAAAGTAGGCGGAGTGTGGGCCGTCCAGCTGCAAAATAGGTCGACGATATAGTAACAAAACGAAGTAGTGAAGTTCCCGGCAGCTTAGTGGTGAGACCGTCTGACTTGCGATCCGCAGGTCCTGAGTTCGAATCCCACGGCACGCACCTCTGTCTTTTCGAAGTTATGTGCGTATTGTTGATTGCCGCCAACTTCAAACGGTGAAGGAAAACATCGTGAGGAAACCTACATGTCTAAGAGTTTTCAATGATCTTGAAGATGTGTGAAGTCTGCCAACCCGCACTTGGCCAGCGTGGCAGACTATGGCGTAACCCTTCTCACAATGAGAAGATGGCCCGTTCCCAGCAGTGGGACAGTTTGTACAAACAGGGCTGATAAAAAAAAATAAAAAAATAGTAACAAACGCGGGTTGATCCTGGATTCGATTGGCACAGAACCGAGGATGATGGCAAGCGAGAGGCCTAAACCCAGCAGTGGGATAGAGAAGGCTGTGGATGATGATGAAAAGCATAACAAATGATTCAATTCTATGTAGTTATTATATACAGCTATTCACCCTAGGGCAATCATCCAATTGTAACAGCTTAACAACTATGTATGGACGCACATTAGCGTACACTGTTCCCTATCGTATAAATAGCGCCTCGAATTCTGTGCTTATATTTATATTTACCCGACTGTCTAAGGGTGATGATAACGTTTTGTAATATAGTTCTTGTTTCCATATACAACAATTCCATGTATCTATTTTCTGTTAATTTTAATTCGAACTGTATTTATTTATTATCTGGGTAAAATACTCAAATAGGGTTTTTCTTGTTTGAATTTATTGAAACCACTGTCGGTTACTTCACCCGACTCTTCCTGTGTTGTTGATTTTGTTCATACGTGTATAGAACCTATCAGTTTACATACAAACATAATTTTATAGTTTAAAAAACTGAAACAACTGCCTTCGAAGTACGTTATTTCGTTTACTTGTAATATTAGTAAGGATAATAATTAAACAAGGCGCTCAAGCGTTGAAGTAACACTATTTTCTCCTTATACACATTGGATGAGGAGTAAGTAGGTTTTACTTTTATAGCGCAATAAATCCCTCACGATTGTAAACTTTTTAAAGAGACCTCTTTTCACCCGCTCGTTTCTTTTTCAAGAATGACATTTGTCATTGAATGTCATATGCTTCGTCGTCGCAGATTAGAAAATGTGCAGATGTTTATACGAAAAACCTAAACATTTGACACTTTTCTAAAGAAAAACGTGTCAGTGGAACTCTGCGATTCTATAATATGACGCACTCACTCAGGAATCCAATGAAAATATTTTTACTTTTAGAGTTTATTAAAAAAATAATAAAGCAATGTTTCTAATATAATTATGGGACCAACTTGGGAGCTTTCTCTATATGCCAATTCACGAAACACAAAAATTGGTTCAAGAATGAGAGAGAAATTCGTGTTCATACATAAAAAAATATATATACGGTACGAATTGATAACCTCCTCCTTTTTCGAAGTCGATTAATAAAATCACGCCTATTTCTCTTACAGTGTAGCCTGAGCATTGAAGACCATGAGTCGTTTGAGGCCATCTTTGACCTTGGCCAGATAATTAGATGGAGATGGAATGGATGCATAGGACTTAAGATTGCAGTGACAGGGGGTCAGCCCATCTTCAACGTAAACGCATTTTTTTTAATTCGAAAATAGGCTTGCGCTTGACCGTCACCTCACCTGGTGTTAAGCGACAGTTACGGTTTACGATGGAGCGCGCTTGCCTAGAAGAAACCTATTCACTCAATTTCCCTCAAATCCCTTAACTGATTTACAGTATGCCGGTAAGAGAAGTAGCTGGTACATTCTATGTTTCTTGATGATTTTAGGAATCCCTTGAAGGGCTTTTGAAAAATCTAAACTGATATGAGAAGGTACTACTTATTTTGAATTTGACAAATAAATAGGTAGGTGCATACCATACTTTTCTTGTCTTATGGCAGAATAAGGTACATTAATGCACAAAATCTAAAATCCCTCTATGCGATAAGGTAGCCGTTGTACTTTTAATTACGATTCTTATTAAATCTATTTTTAAGTTACTTTGTATGGATGTACAATAAAGTTTTTCTTTTCTAAAATCTTCGACTCTGCAAAATTTGGGAGGAAACAATTGTCCATAGCAATGGTGTTCTTTCAACAGATTAAAACAACGACCTATTTGAATATTTATCCCAATTGTACACTATCCGAAGCTTTATCTAAAACATTTCCTTCCAGCTATAAAAAAAAAACTTAACCTTCACCGTCCCTATTCCCTTCCAAAATAGGGGAGAAATCCCGGGAGAAATCAGAGATACTACCTATCCGGGAAAACAAGGATTGTGCCAACAACAAAATCCAACAACGTACAGTCGGACATTTCCTGCATCCTTCCTACAGTGGAGCACTTACGATAGCTTCCATTGTGCGTGGTCTATTTTCCGACCACCATTATGTTGGTATCAGGCGGCGAACCCGGCCCATTCATCTGGGAAGGTCCGTCTTATCTTTAAAAGTCTTCAACAGGCTGTGATGTAATGCCATCGACGGGACTTGATGGAACGCAGTACGTGAAGATTGAAAACGAGTTATTATAGTTATTTTATCTAAGTTTATTTATATATTGTATAATGTGTATAGAATCAGGTGTCATTTTGTAGTTTTATAATCAAAACGTTATTTTGTTTTGTGTGTTAATGATTACTTTTTTTGTGTATTTCTGCTTTAATGTCTCACATGGGAACTCAAGGTTTGTTTCGTAACTTTGTGAACAGTAAAATTTACATTCACTAAATAGTCATATTTTACTAAATATTTAAACTGACATACTCTAAATATTAAAATTACACCATTTTTATCTTCTAGATCGACGAGCTCCATCCTTGGCGACACTGTCGCTTAACATCGGGCGAGTTGGTGGTCAATTGTAGATATATCTTGAATAAAAAACAATATTACACGTGAGACTCGCGCCAGTAAAAAACTAATTGTAAATATACAATGTATTGTAAATATTTAAACAAAATTGCACTCGCCAAGAAACCTTCACACATCTTGATATGAATCAACCTCTTGTGAAACGGTTCCGATCAAACACAACCTTCCAATAAAAAGTGCAAGCTTACCTACTGACCGATATGACTTGGCAGATGTGGGCGGAGGTTCTCGACCTACCAGCCGGTTGCTGTCTTGACAGGCGCGATAATAAAACACCACACCTATTACTGTTATTATGTCAATGGAACGAATCGAAGGTTCCGATTGACGTTTCGGCTGATAGGAGGTTTTGTTGACGATTTGAAATACTCGAGGAAAAATTAGCGCTGGTTTTGTTATTTTTATAGGTTTACTAGCTGTGCCTTGCGATTTTATTTATATGGTGTTTTTTTTACTAACGCCCGGACGCAAAAATAGGGTCATAAGTTTAGCGTGTGTATACCTATGTGTGTCTGTTTGTGGGATCGTAGCTCTGAAACGAATGAACCGATTTTGGTCTATTTTTTTTGTAGGAAATAGGAGGAGTCAAGAGTGTTTCTTAGCTATGTTTCATCAAAATCGATTCAGCCATTTTCTTTTGTCGGGGATTTTTGAATTTTCTAAGCTTAAACTTGTTCGTAAATAGGCTTGCGCTTGATCGTTATCTCGCCTGGTGTGAAGCGTCTGATGTGCTACTAAAAATACAGAGGGTGATGATGATACAATGTAGCCTATATCCTTCTCTAGTGTCTTATCTACCTCTGTACCAAATTTCATTAACAGCCATTGAAAAGTTTTTTTTTTTTTTTATAGAAGATAGATCTACGATTGACCACCAACTCGCCCGATGTTAAGCGACGGTGTGGCCGAGGATGGAGCTCGTCGATCTAGAAGATATCTATTCACTCTAGCCTTGAAAATTCCAAGATTGTAGGTCTCAGGAAACAGAGATGGCGGCAAAGAATTCCATTCTTGTGCACTACGCAATAAGAATGTGGATCGATATCGCCGAGTACGGATTTTCGGCATTTCAACGAGAAATACTGGTCGCCGACTTTCTACTAGTCCTGTAGTGAAATGGGGATGGTGGAATTAGGTCGTGAAGCTCTTGCGCACACTCCCTGAAATGAATCCTGCAGAAAATAGACAGACATGCTACTTTACGGCGGTGCTCGAGACTAAGTAGCTTCTAGATAACAGTTGCTTTAGTTTTTATACGAATTACGTTTGTGTTCTTGAGGCGTACTGCAGAAGAATGGGAGTTTACTATCACTTTCCCTTTTTTAAGGCTATAGAATATCTTCCATATCGACGTGCCTCATACTGGACCATACCTTCGTTTACCATCAGCATGTGAGTTGGTGCAATAAAATGTTCTAGTTTTGCAACATAAGATCCGGCGCGACATAAGAACGTAATTGAGTTTTAGGTTTTCAATGTATACCTTATTATTTGTTGCGCTAATCTTTCATCAGTGAACTCTGGCTTAAGATACGTTTTTGTTTACTATTAACACTTAAGCAATCGAGACATACTCGTACCATCAGCCATCACCGTATACCTTTGTATGTAAACAATCTGTCTTTCAATCATGATATCGTAGCTGTCAACGGTAACGTAACTTTACACACGTGCGCGAGCGCCGATCGGATGTGACGTCATTGGGTCATTATTGGTTAGTACTAGTAGAGTGATCATTAGGCGTTTGCGTTTCAAAGAGCGTGGACGTGTGTCCGGTTGATTGATTGATAAATGGCGAAAACGTCTTATATAATAAATATATAAATAACTAAAAATGTATATACAACGTGTAAGTTGAATTTAGATAGATATAAATAGATTAGAATTTCATAATTATAATTTTCTTATATACTTAGTCTGGCCATAAATACTGTTACAGTTAAAAATAAGAAATATATTACATTTGAATTTGGAATCTGTCATTTTTATACGATTGTTCATTGAGTTTTCTAATTTTGGCGCCAATACATTGTACAATATTTTGCGATATTAAAATGGAGTGGGGTGATAAAGAGAACCGAATCGCTGTGATTGCATTACACAAAGTTGGTATGGAGCCAAATGCAATTTTTAAAACTCTCCATACGCTTGGTATTAGTCAAATGTTTGTGTACCGGGCTATTAATAGGTACAATGAGACCTCCTCTGTTTGTGACAGAAAAAGATCTGGCCGTCCACGTAGTGTTCGTACGAAAAAGGTGGTCAAAGCAGTAAGGGAAAGAATTCGAAGAAATCCTGTCCGAAAGCAATAGATTTTATCTCGGGAGATGAAGATAGCACCCAGAACCATGTCGCGTATTTTAAAAGATGACTTAGGACTTGCAGCCTATAAGAGACGCACTGGTCATTTTTTAACTGATAATTTAAAAAGAATAGGGTGGTAAAATCGAAACAACTACTGAAGCGGTACGCAAAGGGAGGTCACAGAAAAATTTTGTTTACGGATGAGAAAATCTTTACAATTGAGCAACATTTTAACAAACAAAATGACCGTATTTATGCTCAAAGCTCTAAGGAAGCTTCCCAATTAGTCGACAGAGTGCAACGTGGGCATTATCCGACTTCAGTGATGGTTTGGTGGGGTGTTAGCTATGAAGGAGTGACTGAGCCATATTTTTGTGAAAAAGGTATCAAAACATCGGCACAAGTGTATCAAAATACCATTCTTGAGAAGGTAGTTAAGCCCCTTAACAACACCATGTTCAATAACCAAGTATGGTCCTTTCAACAAGACTCGGCGCCAGGTCATAAAGCTCGGTCCACGCAGTCTTGGTTGGAAGTGAACGTTTCGGACTTCATCAGAGCTGAAGACTGGCCGTCGTCTAGTCCTGATCTTAATCCGCTGGATTATGATTTATGGTCAGTTTTAGAGAGTATAGTAGAGTCCCTAAAACAATCCATACGATTGGCAGTGAAGAATTTTCCCATGGAAAGAGTGCGTGCTTCTATTGATAACTGGCCTCAACGTTTAAAGGACTGTATTGCAGCCAATGGAGACCACTTCGAATAAGCTTTTATATTTTAAATTGTTTTATATTTATGTATTAAACTAACACACTGTAAAAGTAATAAATATTATTTGCAATAAAAAAAAAAAAATTTTCTTCGTGACAATATTTATGGCAAGACTAGGTATATTATTCTATACTACTTTATTCTTAAGTTTTTTAGTAAAATATTATTATTATAATCTAGTTTCGCTCTCGCAGTAAGTAATAAATAAATTACAGTTTAAAAAACTAAAAAAACACGCTACAAATTATTGTGGTCAAAGTTCATTACAAGACTTTTCTAACAAATCCAAACACAGCTATGATACGATATTCCATCATGAAGTTCTAGTTCATATCTTCCGGCTCCATCATCAGATCAGTTCGACAGTACCATATTAAGTATTGTATTGTCATCAGAACTACATACAGCTGCCAATTTTCATGACGCTACGATCCTTGGAAGATGGTTAAATTAGTTACCTTAGATTTCATTACGTACAGGTCGACCTCCGGCTCCATCATCAGATCAGTTCGTCAGTACCATATTAAGTATTGTATTGTCATCAGAACTACATACAGCTGCCAATATTCATGACGCAACGATCCTTGGAAGATGGTTAAATTAGTTACCTTAGATTTCATTACATACAGGTCGACCTAATAAAAGCGTGTTAAAAATAAATTTACTGTTATTTTATTTTACTCTTTATATTAACGATGATTAAAGTAAGAACATTCACCGTCTGGCAATTTTGGAATAATAAAATTTTATTCACGTTCGCGAGAGTACTTCTATCATTACTGTCGCAGAACGGTATGCATATTTATGGAATGAAAGTGAAAATTGTTAACTCACAGTTGCTTATCATTATAGTCCGTAGTTCGATCATCGTCACGCATACCCACATTTTTGAAGATATAAAATGACTGCATGAACTTATAAAGAAATCGTCGTTTGTAAAACTAGAAAACAACATCACAAATATTCGACAAGAATTTAAATTTGATCCAAGTTAATATTCATAATTAAAAATATTTTTTAGAAATTGTTAACGAAAAAAAAAAATGATTTTTTTTCATTTGTGAAAATTTACTTGGATCAAATTGAAATTATTGTCGAATATTTTGTTGTTTACTAAATATAAATGTTTGTTCTGAGTGGGGATCGAATCCACGACCTACGGCTTAGCATAAATATAAGTACTAGCGTAGGTTGAATGGAAATTGATTGAAATAATATGACTGATAATATTTGACTGGCCTTGTGGCTCAGTTGGTAGTATGTCTGCCTGCTGTGCTGTAGGTCGTGGGTTCAATCCCCACCCAGGGCAAACATTTGTGTGATGAGCACGGATGTTTGTTCTGTGTCTGGGTGTTTCTATGTATCATATGTATATATGTATTTACAAAAAAAAAAGTATATATGTATTCTATCAGCCATCTAGTTCCATAGTACAAGCTTTGCTTAGTTTGGGCTAGATGGTGTTGTGTGAAATGTCCATTTTTTTTTTTTTTTTTTTTTTTTTTTAATATAATATCCATCCTCATATACTCATAAGTACTATGCATCCCTATCACTACTAAGCTACTTTGTCTCTCCCACGGTGGCTCCGCAACTAGTTGTCGGCGATGCTCATGTGATAAACTACCATTTATTGTGACGACCAGCTATGAACATAGGTTATAATCAGTGAGACAGAACAGTCACGTATAGACGTGTACTTATCTATCATGTGTAGTTCTACCTAGTCATGTTACATGATAATCTGAACTCTTTCCATCACTTTTATTGGTGTTTACCCGACTGTCGAAGAAGGAGAGTGATGCTTTTCGGTATTGACCTCTTGGTAGCCTACAAAGCTAGACCGACGCGTCGCGGCGTTGTATGGTCTAATAAGCCGCCTTCCTTCACCCAGTTGCGCGTATATCCGCACTATTTTCGTCGAGCGCTCTTTATAAGTGGCGGGGTTTCATTTATTAAAAAAAAGAAAGATTTTCAGACATATTGTGTCGCAAACTAATGCGACTACCTTGTGCCTACTTCGCATTCACGGTGCGCGAAAATATTATTTTCCTGAAATACGAGAGGTGGCAGATCACACGACGGATCCCGGAAACGTACGAGACAAAGGTTGGGGAGAGTGAGGGGGGGGGGGAGAGGAAGGAAACAAGGGGAGAACTCCCTCTTCATTGTGCGGGCCAGTAATGAAGGTTCGGACAAGTGGAAATATGTTTCATAGCATACTTCCCGGCTTAGTTTAGTTTGGGGGTACAGAATACGTACTAAGAGTATGTACTCAGGTTGGGGTAGTTTTGACGAAATGTAGGACCGCACCATCGATTTAGGTTTTGTTTTGTCCGTCGTTATCAAAAGTTTTCTATTTAACTGTTGGATATGATCCTCTTCCTGTGCCATGGCTCTTTCCTGTATGTACGACTTTATTGTCATAATCTCCAGCCAGACACAACGAGTCCACTGCTGGACATAAACCCCCTGGAAATGTGTAGCTCCGTCATGTTCGAATTTTTAAATTACTTTCCATCTTAGCGGATAAAATGATCTTTTCCACGCTAATATTAACCCAAGAAAGCTAACTTTACGAGCTAGTAAGATGAAAAATTACTTTTTCATCTCACTAGCTCGTAAAGTTACGTTTCCAAGCCTAATATTGGCGTGGAAAAGTTTATTTTGCTCCCTAGGGTGGAAAGTAATTTCAAAATTCGAACACGACCGAGCTCTATTATTGGAAATATTTTCAATACAAAATATTTCCAACCTCTTTGTATTATAATACCTTCACAAAATGAAGAAAAATTGTTCGATTCAAGGAGGTTGCTATCTTAGCTTAAAGAAACACTAAATATTATATTAAAATAACTTAGACTTTTTGTATATTTACGTAAAATGTAAATAAAAATGTACAATTTACTTTTTCTTAGCAGTGTTTTGAATTTTTAGAACCATTTACACGAAAAAGGTTTGGATGAGTAAAGAAGAATGTGACCTATGCGAGTTGTGTCAAGAGCCTAATAGAAGAAAAAAATAGAGTAAAAAAAAACTTTGTACTACGTAATTTTGTTGTAAATAATGTTCAAAATTAATGAAATGTGATTATAATGTAACTTTAAGACCAGTAAAGTTGCATAAATGCCAAACAGATTTTTCTACTCGAGAAAATAGGTGAACTAAAAAAATTCCTCGCTACGTTAAGATGATTTTTTTTGTATTGCACTCGGCTGTAAAGTTATTTTGTCTCGTGTCTTCTTGAATCCATCGCTACGCTCTGGATTCTACACTAGAACCAAACGCTGCGCTCATGGTTCAAACCTAGAATCCTTCGCTTGCTCTGGATTCAACTGTCAGACACTCGACGGTAAAATACAACTTTCCAGCCTAGTACAATAAATAACTATTTGTTTGTGTTGGTTTCTTCTAGGTAAGCGCGCCATCGTAGACCGCAACGTCGCTTAACATCAGGCGAGTTGGCGGTCAAGCGCAAACCTATTTATACATAAAAAAAGGAAGGATGCAAGTCATCACAGAATTCGAGACACATCTAGCTAAACTCGTAGTCGGGTTTTAATTTTTCTATCTTTACCTTGGTACAATCATTATTATTTACTGTACCATAAGGTATTTGTAAGTTAACTGTACTACAATCTTGGAATTTTCATGGTTATTGTGAATACATATCTTCTAGATCGACGAGCTCCATCCTCGCCCACGCTGGCGCTTTACATCAGGCGAGTTGCTGGCCAATAGTAGATCTTGCGTAATAAAACTAAAACCTGACCTGATATCACAAAAGGTTAGGGAGGCGTCAAAAGTGACCTAAATCTCATAGTAGAGAGTCAAGTTAGTTTGTGTACTGTCTACTGAATGGTAAACTCTGCGGAGGTTTCCAAACACCCCCAAGGCTTTCTTGTACGAGGCTGCGGTCCCGACAGTGTTGTCAATTGGAAATCATCGCTTGATTCGATTTCAACCAACGGTTAATGGGAAATATGAGTGTTGAGCGATCGATATGCTAGATATATAACTTCAGCTTACCTCAATTTTCAGTAACCAAAAAGTTCTGAACACACGTTACAGTTTTTTGCCGCACAGACCTTTTACACGAACAGATCAGAACCCTGTGTAGCAATGCACTGCGCTCGTCACTCTGAAATTTTAAATGTAAAAGCTCTGCAGAACAGAAGTGTTTGCACATTATTACTTGGCTTGTCTGCAATTGTGAGTGTTCTAGTAGTAGTTTAAGATGGATCGGTCGTCGATTTTGGCAGGAATTTCAAAGTGCTTTATCGCCATGATTTTAATCCTCCTAGCCCGGTTTTACTATTGGAGGGTTAGAAACTAGGAAAAGCGTCATCGATTCATTTTGGATATTCCAAAAAACCGAACGAAGCGTTTTGGTTCCACTTTTATTGTACAAACTTCTAAATTGTGGAATATCACTGCCTGAGTGGGTTTTCCTCGATAGAACTTGGGTGTCTTCAAATCACGAATGAATAGGTTTCTTTCGGCAAGCGTGCTCCATCGTGTACCGCTAAACATCAGGCGGGCTGGCGGTCAAGCACAGTCAATGAATTAAAAACGTATTAACGTATTATAGATAGATAACGTAATACAATGACATTGTGACATTGAGTGAAATGTAAAAAAAAAATATGACATGGTTACCTCCTAAAAGGCCACTAAGGAAGGATTACAAAAACGTTTTTACGTCACATTGTGTTTTTGTTTTGCAATCAATTCATACTAATTTCGCCCTATATTTTCTCTCCTCTCATCGTGATAAGGGTTTCCCTTTTAGTGTATTCCTGGCCATTTTACGTATTACAAATCCATTTGCCCAACAATTGATATTCAATCCATCGTATAACAATAATGTCTAGTCAGACAATGAATTAATTATACCTACCCATCTGTTTGCTTGATGCTATTATACTACGCTCTGATAATTACAATAATTAAACGCGTTAATTTTAACGTGTCGCGATATAAGCAATATATTAGGAATCACGTCTCATGCAGTACCTACGTAATTCAGAATTATATTTATTATAGTTTAGGCCTAGGCCGCACTAAAATTTTTCCCGCGAGCGGTAACCGCTCCAGACGGTACTAAATCAATCGCGGGGAAAACCCGCAAGTGCGGCCGCTTGTATTCGTTTTCCTGTTTCATAAACTCACGCGGTTAAAAACCGCTGCGGTTTAACCGTAGTGCGGCCTTAGCTGGGACTACCTCTGAAGAACCAAAACAAAAAAAATGCATTATCAAAATCAATTAATATCTGGCGAAAGCATCGCTGAACAAACATACAGTCGAATTGAGAACCTGCTCCTTTTTGGAAGTCGGTTAAAAATATAGTGCCAGTTTTGCCAGATTCTGACATCTGGCAACACATATCTGTTTCCTGAGAACTATGGCTCAAAGGACTCAGAATCCAGAGCCGTTAAACAGTTTAAAAAAAAACCTGAGAACTACAATCTTGGAATTTTCAAGGCTAGAGTAAATATATATCTTCTAGTTTGATGTAAGGAACATTTTGCAGTAAGTACCTAATTGTTAATGTATTCTGTTCCAGTGATCAATGCATACGAGAAATATGAGAAGTTGTACAATTTTGCGTGAATGTCATTCCACATTAAAACCTGTTCGCGTTCAGTGTACATATTTTGCATGTGTTACGATTTATCCGTGATTCGGTTAAATTGAAGCACTCTGGTAGAAAGTGTAAGATCTTTACTGACAGTGTGAAATCAATGACTTTACTTCTTCATACGATTTCACAAGCACAATCGAACGGTCAAATACTTTTTTACTTTCTACCATGATATAACGAATGTCATATCATGTTTTCGGCCATTTTTCGCTGAATATATATTACGTGATTATAAGATTAAGTGATATACCTATATATACGTTTTGGCGGACTGTTTGCTTTGAATTTCTTTACCCGAGTTTCTGAGGAGGTTATTTGGTTGTATACAGATTTAACCTTTCTGTCACTACTAAAAGTCCATAATCAGTTTTATTTTTTAATTAAGATATATAGAAAGATGCCAAAGAGGATGTCGCTCGATTTAAAATTCGGACCTCAAGGTGGGGTTCAAAACGCGCAGCTATCTCTCTTGCGCGTCACAAGATTTTTAAACAGTAAGACATTTATAAACAGTAAGATTTTTAAGAAGTTTTATTCATAGACATAGACATAAATTTACTATAACAAAAACATACAACAGAGAGTAAAAAAATCATACACACAAAATAGGTAACGAAATAGTGTTTTTGTCACAATCCGACAATTTTATTATCACAATTATTAAGATATCATGTACTGGCGACGGAGTAGTGAAAAAAACATATATTTTCCTATTCCTAAGCCAATTTAAAAGATATCGAAGAAAAGCACTTTAAATATTTCTCCTATCTAAATAAACAAATTCATGTCTTAATTTTTTAACATCCCGCTCAGTGATTTTATGTTTAAAAATGTGAGGCGCGAGAGAGACAGCAGTTCGCTTAGAGCTCATCCTTAAAAATGTATAGTACTAACAAATGTATATGCCCTCTATTTATTCTCCAAAGTAAAATCGACAGTACAGTAAGAATATTTTATTTATTGGTCTTAGGGACAAGTCTCGCTCTTGAGTCTAACTTATTATATTGAAATAAGTGATTTTTTTTCTCAGTTACATTGATTCATTGCTGGATTACTGTCGAGGGTGGCGACTTTTATGTGACGTACAGAAAACTTTCTGATTTATTGAGATGAACAATATTCTAGGGATCTGGGAAGTATTTTTAGTATAAATCTTTTTGTATTTCTTACCTATTTCAAAAAGAAGGAGGTTAACAGTTCGGCTGATATTTTTTTTTGCTTCGTCACCGCATAACTCCGCCATTTATAAACTTATTTGTTAAAATATTTTTTGTTTGAATGGATTTTTATCAGATTGGTCTCATAGAAAAAAAGGATTAGAAAAAAACATAATCCAAATTGGATGATGATCTTTTCTGTTGTATGGAAAAATGCACGCTGCTACGTAAAATTTTCAGAAGAAAATGCATGATTGTTAAATATTAAGTGACATTCTAAGAATATAATATAACATATTATTTCGTAATCATGCAACATGCTATCTTTGAATCATATATCAATTCACATTAACATCATTTTCACCAGTTATACTCATTTCATTTGAAATTTGCCTTTGTAAAGGGTATAGGAATTGGGAACAAATCCCACGGCAAAAGTATCCGATTCTGTTGTAAAATTACGCATGCAAGTCAAATCCAATCGAGCCGTGCCTTTGTCGATTATCTGGGTACATGGTTGTGTATAATTGGAGTCGTTTGTCTTGCTCCCTTGGCGTACACCTGAGCCCTGCAGTGTTGCGGTGGCCAACCTTTTGGGAGCTAAAATAGACAGAGACGTTACTTTCTTGTTCATCATTATATAATTCAATGTCTTAAGTGTAACTACCAGTGATACTCAATAGCACTGAAATGTGGCTACCTACTGTGGGCCTTATAAATAAAAAAATAAAATATTTTAGGACATTTCACACAACACCATCTAGCCCAAACTAAGCAAAGCTTGTACTATGGAACTAGATGAAAGAAACCTCAAGGTCATGCAATGACCTTTGGAAAGAATATGCTCTGAGTTTCTCTACGAGATCGTATTAGAAATGAGGGGATGCATAGACGAACGACAGCATAGCTGATTAGCAAGTTGAAGTGATGGTCGATGGAACTGAAAAGCTCAAGTGTAAATAATTTATCGATAGGCTCAGCGTAGAACAACCACCCATACTCTGGACAGACAATTAAGTGGCAGAAAGACGATTCTTGCAAGCCGCTTCCAACCGGTTTTTTAATCTATAGCCTATAATCCAACAGTGTACCTCTTGTGGCTGCGATGATACGTGATTCCTACTACTACAACGTTAAATGTTATGTTAATGTTTTAGTAGTAGGAATCACATATCTTAGGCGCATCACCCACACGAGCTGGAGTCGAGGCGGCGTCGAGGCACGGGCGCACAAGCGGCGCGCCGCTTCTACGTTTCCTTCAGGTTCAAATGGCAGTGCGCTCACATACTAGAGTCGCGTTGCAGGCGACGTGGAGTCGAGGCGCGGTCGCGGCGCGTCGGCGTCGCGGCAGGGGTGCAGTGCGCGACCGCGCCGCGACTCCACCGCCATTTTGTTATTTTGTTTCGTGTGTAGACGTGTTTACACTGTAATGTGTGAAGGAAGCATAGCCGCCCGCGCCTCGACTCTAGCATAAACACCACGCCTCGACTGTGCCGCGACGCCGCCGCGACCGTGCCTCGACTTACCAGTGAGCGACGCGCCTTAAGTGTGAGACTAAATATTGCCGATGATAGATACGACAGACAAACAGATCACGCAGTGACTGACAACGTCCGTTAGAAGAGATCGTGATTCTATCAGGGTTTCCTATTTCCATTTTGATGTACGGAACTCTAAACAAGTATTCTTTATGTGATTGAGTAGCAACTATTCATGCTCCCGAACTTTCGTTATCATAATATTAGTAGGATAGTTACTTCGCTCTAAGCAAGTTCAATCCTTATTCATGGCCTCTCAGCCGTAATCTATCCCGGGTCATCCAAGAAAGTCCGCGTTACATTGCCACTCTACATAATTAGACTCGCGGGGGTTCGGGAGGTATCAGAGTGCTTTTTAATAGAAAAATATTTGAGTGTCATTGTATGAGAGCCTTTTGAAGTCTGAAGTGACGAAGGGGAAAGGGATTTGGCGAAAAGTTAATAAATAACCAAATCAGTAAGTGTGTCATCTCACTCTTTCAAAAGTGTTAATAGATTCTTTCGTCGCTTTAATTTTTAACCGACTTCGAAAAAGGAGGAGGTTATCAATTCGTACCGTATATATATTTTTTTTATGTATGTACACGAATTACTCCCTCATTCGAGAACCAATTTTTGTGTTTCCTGAATTGATGTATAGAGAAAGCTCCCAACTCGGTCCCATAATTATTTTATAAACATCGCTTTGTTACTTTTTGAATAATCACTAAAAATGAAAATATTTTCATTGTATTCCTGAGTAAGTGCGTCAGATTATAGAATCGTAGAGTTCCACCTACACGTTTTTTTTTGCAAGAGTGTCAAATATTAAGGATTATCGTATAAACATCTGCTCTTTTTCTAATTTTCGAAGATGAGCATTTGACATTCAATTACAAATTGCATTCTTGACAAAAGAAAAAAAGAGCGACTGAAGAGTTTTCATTATTATATTATTATCAATTTGATATGTATGTATGTAATATTGTTAGAATTGCACAATTTTCACATATAGTCTATGTGGCCTTCTAAACACGTGTGCCAAATTTTATAAGTGTAGGTAGTGTAGGTATTCTTGTAGGTACGTACCCCAGCTATATTTTTGAGGTCGGTGCCAGACCCTAAACTGTAACAAGTCCTAGACAGACACATACCTCAAAAATATAGTTGGGGTACGTACCTACTTAGGTAAACGCCCAGTTTTGATTTAATTTGTCTGTATTATGTATCAGTTGTTATTTCTCTCTTTTCAGTATTGAAGTCGATTTTTTTATCATTTGTATTAATTGTGATCGTATTTATTATACAATTTGATTCAAATACATACGAAAATTATACTTAGTGAGTTTATTTTAATTTATTATATTCATTATCTATAAAAACGGAAAAAAACATGTCCGTTGTATGGGAGCCCCTCTTAAATATTATTTTATTTTAATCTAGTTATTTATTTTTAAAGTGAATAATATAACTCAATATTCTGTGAATATGTCAAGCGTCTACCTGTTGCCGTTATTAATATTGAGTAGAAACGAGCAAAAAATCACGTTTTGTTGTATGGGAGCCCCCTTAAATATTTATTTTATTCTGTTTTTTAGTATTTGTTGTTGTAGCGGCGACAAAAATACATCATCTGTGAAAATTTCAACTGTCTTAACTATCACGGTCATGAACCGTGATAGTTAGACAGTTGAACAGATACAGTCTGGTGACAGACGGACAGACAGACAGCGGAATCTTAGTAATAGGGTCCCGTTTTACCCTTTGGGTACGGAACCCTAAAAACGTGAAAGGGCAACGCAGAAAATAAATAATTTAAAGTACCTATAAAATTATTTCTAGAAAATTGCTTGAACGGACCGTCACCAACTGAATATTAAATTTTCTTTATAAAACAAAACTCCTTCGTATAATCCGAATATCCATAAACATTTCTCGAGGGAGTTCACGGCGGAAAGTAATTTTAGAAAATACTTCAATTTCATGCTCAGTATGTTAAATGAGTGGCAACCGCGCACAGAATGAGGTTGACATGAATTATTCCAAGGAATATGGTTCGCAAGAAATGTCAAGCAACAGGTAAGCCAAAGTTGCTCTAAATTATTATCAGCTCAGTTAATATATTCTGAAGGGGTAACATCGTGATTAAGACTTGGTTAGACTTTATTTGCTTTTATTTTAACCGACAACTCAGAGGGAAAGTAAGTAATGATTGATACTAGTATTTCTGCGATCAGTAGAGCTCGCGAACACCATCATCATACCCTTGTTTCATTCAGGTAGGGTCGGTGCAGTTTGTATGTTTTCTATAGTCATATCTCTTTCTAATTATAGACCTCGCGAGCAAATACGCGAACTACTGTTGATTTTAGGTATCCATATTAACTACGATGAACCCTTATAATTTCGCCATGTCGCCATTCGAAATTTGGCATATGTAGATGTGTTCTGTGAACCGCTACAAAATACAATGTAGTAAAAAAAAAAAAAAAATGGTCGGTGACATAGAGTTCCACTCCTATGAAGTACGTATCCAAGATGCGGATTAAAATCGTTGTGTACGTATTTTGGACATTTTAAAGAGTTGCGGGTGGTAGTGTTCCGACTTTCTGCTTGTATTGTACTGAAATGAGGAGGGTGGAGTAATATTCGCCGATAGGAAATCGATTTCGATAGATTTATTTTTTATTTGATAGAGAGTAGAACCTCAGAGGTGGTCCCAGAAGTTCTTTTTGCTATTTGATAAAAAAAAATGCTATGGGGCTTTATTCCATTCTTACTGGAAACAATTTGAAATCAATGCAAGAGATACAGCTGTTTTCGTCTGCCTCAAAAGCCTTTAATTAAAACTTTCTCCCAAAAATATCGTAAAATAACAAAATTAAGAAATGTTCGTCTGAAACACGATGACGACTAAAGTAATTAAATTTAACACGGTAAAAAAAAAGCTAATTCCGAAAGTTACTTCAAAAGGTGTCGGATTGCTGTCCAGGGACGGAGACAGGGTTTGATAAAAGCATAAAATGTTTTTTTAAGTTTCTCTTTATAAGCCTTAATTAGCAGTTTTAATGTATTTTGATCGCTTTGCTGTAGTTTAATGGGGGATAAATATTGAGTGGTCGTATTTCATTTGTTTATGGTGTGCAATTAATTTCTCAATGCCTTATTTAATTATTGAATCGCCATTTTTTTTTTTTTTTTTATCAGCCCTGTTTGTACAAACTGTCCCACTGCTGGGAACGGGCCATCTTCTCATTATGAGAAGGGTTAGGCCATAGTCTGCCACGCTGGCCTAGTGCGGGTTGGCAGACTTCACACATATTCAAGATCATTGAGAATTCTCAGACATGTAGGTTTCCTCACGATGTTTTCCTTCACCGTTTGAAGTTGGCGGCAATCAACAATACGCACATAACTTCGAAAAGACAGAGGTGCGTGCTGTGGGATTCGAACCCAGGACTTGCGGATCGCAAGTCAGACGGTCTCACCACTAGGCTGCCGGAAACTTTTATTTATATTGGATAAAGGGATTTTGTATTTTTTAATTCCCGACCCAAAAATGTTTTATATGGACCGGTCATGTACCTATGTATACCATATTTGTGGGCTAAGCTTACTACACAGTGGGTTCCACAAGACCAACCGGTCGGCTCAGAAGGAGATAGCGGGATGAACTGGACTCCTACTGCAATGATTGGACACAAAAATCGTTAGAATGAATGAATTGAAACAGGATACAGGCCTTTACTTACCAGTGGGACGGAACAGGCTCTAATTTTTTTTTATCAATCATAGCAAGAAGGAGGGTTATGTTTTTTCGAGTGTATTATGTTTCTATATTACCTCCTAGAGCCTAAACGACTTGACTAATTTTGATAAAAGAGGTGTCGTTACATTCATCTTGACTTCCTTAAAGTAGGCTATATTTAGTGAGGTTAATAATAATAATAGTTACTACTCTTACAAAAACTGTCTTTTTTGGAAATCCGCGGTGGAGCACTATGTTCAGCAGGGGACTTCTTTTGGCTGATATTCGTCGATTAACCAACTACCACGAATCGATCGACGTTCGTCAATGGAATCGATCGACGATCGACCGGCTATTGCGCTGACCTAGATAGAGCGTGCACGAAAAAACTGTCAGCGCAAAGAACAAACAAACTAGCCAATTTTCACGCAAATATGATCACGTCAGATGCACACGGGGCCGGCGCACTGCTTCATATTGGATCAGGGTCAGGCTTTGAGCTGGAGTCTTTTGAGCGCGGGATATTGAGTGCAGTTGGCAGGTGATTCGAAGTATTCTGAGAGATGTACGGTCTTGTATGCAATCGGAATATTAGATTATTGAAAACATGTTCTGCTTTGCTTTCACTTTCGACATTTTAGTTTTCCTTCTCGATATTGTTGGATAACATCGATATAAGTACATGTAGAGTGATGACATTTTCCGTATAGACACAAATTTAATACACGTCCAAAAGTTTTTACGATGCTAGAGGAAGTCAGCCTGAACATGCGCTAAGGACCTCCCTTATATTAACTTACGGTCTACTATTCGTAGTTAGTTTTTAACCGACTTCGAAAAAGGAGGAGGTTATCAATTCGTACCGTATATATTTTTTTAATGTATGAACACGAATTAGGTCCGTCATTCGAGAACCAATTTTTGTGTTTCGTGAATTGGCGTATAGAGAAAGCTCCCAAGTTGGCCCCATAATTATATTAGAAACATTGCTTTATTACTTTTTGAATAATCTCTAAAAGTAAAAATATTTTCATTGGATTCCTGAGTGACTGCTTCAGATTATAGAATCGCAGAGTTCCACTGACACGTTTTTTCTTTACAAATGTGTCAAATGTTGAGGTTTTTCATATAAACATCTGCACATTTTCCAATCTGCGACGACGAAGCATTTGACATTAAATGACAAATGTCATTCTTGAAAAAGAAACGAGCGGGTGAAGAGAGGTCTCTTTAAAAAGTTTACAATAGTAAGGGATTTATTGCGCTTGAAAAGTAAAACCTACGTACTCCTCATCCAATGTGTATAAGGAGAAAATACTTCAACGCTTGAGCGCCTTGTACAAAATAACGTTCTTAGAAGTCGGTTGTTTCAGTTTTTTAAAGTTATAAAAGTTATTTTTATATGTATACAGATAACCAGAAATACGATATTTACTGTACACATTTATGTTTTTTTTCATCAGATCATTTTGTCGTAGCACATTTGTGATTTTATCAACATGTCAAGTTCGTCGATCGTACCAAGTTCCACCACTTTTACTAATGAGGTAACTCCCATATGAGAAACTCGTACAAACCTTTACGCCTCTTGCGGCAATATCTGCAAATTGATCGGAACAGAGCAGCCGTTCCTACTTTTACTAAAACTAAATTAGCAATAAATCCATCACAATATCCATTTCACTCTGCCCTAGTTAGGATCGTTTACACGGCGCCAGTTACCCAAGCCCGCTATCCTAAAGTAAACTTAGTTTCACAAGCAAATAAACAGGTATCTTGTTCTCAACAAATGCTCCACAGTATCGTCAGTGGCGGATTTACCAGCAGGCTGAGTAGGCTGGGCAGATTTTAGGGGGCGGCAAATTTGGTCGAAAAATATTTTTTTCTTACACAAATAAAAAAAATATTTTGAACTATATCTAGGTGTAGTTTTCATCTTTGTAGGTGGTCATTTAGAGGTATCTATAATAGAACAAGAACTAGGGTATCGATTTTCAAGATCAGTAGGGACGGCAAAAATTTAATAGCCTACTGGCGGCAAAAGTGTAAATTTGGCACTAAGTATCGTATTAGCAGACTCAGAGAAGTGGCAAACGTTCCTGTTTCTACAAACGCTTACGCTTAGAAATACTAAGAAACTGTGACGTGCCGTCACGTGACAATTCGTTAGCTAATGTCAATCCTATACATGTACTTTTCTGTTCTACTGGCGTTCACAAGATTTGAATGCCACTTGTCTAACCCCCAGGTCTGTTGGTATTTTAGATTTATGTGCCTGATAGGAGCCAGTATCGGAGTTACGAATTGGTGTTGAGAATGGCCTTTACCGTTTTATCGAATGACGTGTTCGAACCATGGAGCGAATCGGTGAACGTCTTTTTTGGAATTGAGCGTTTTGCTCGTGGTGCCTCATGTCAGCAATTTTTTTAATAAGTCGTTAAACGACAATTATGTGTACCTGTTTCTGCTGATTTTCAGATGGTGATCAATACAATAAGTTGAGTTACTCTCTATTTTATTTTGTTTCTGTTATGGTGTAACAGTTTTGAAGTGAAAACTTCTTTAGGTGCGCTGCGCACTTTGTTTTATGGGTACTGAACCTGAGCCGTAACACTCAGCTATGTAACGTTTGTTCGGGTAAAGTCTGCTCGAGTCGAGGGAGCGAGAGAGATATAATCAACACGCTAGTACTATACTGTTGATTGCTGCTATTTCGTATTATTAACGTCGCCTCGATGAAGTTTTCGCTTCTATCGTGTGGTCCTAATACATACACACACACACACTTTTTTAATGGTTTATGGTAAGGAATGTCTATTGTCCTACCTTGTTGAAACCTTGACCTAGAGTAACTAACATACACATAATCACACACACACACACACACATTCACACACACCTACATCCACACATAATTATACTCACAGTACTGACACCTATCTTATGCGAGTTTAATTATTCATTTTACCAAAAACATACATTAAAATAAAATAAAAACATACATTAATAAGTATATATAATAGGAAGAGCACGGATATCCGAAATACAAGCTTTAAGCTTAGTTTGGAAATCCGAAGTTCATCAATTAAATTGTAGCAACATATGGTTAATATTAAGATACACATGTATATTACTTGTAATTGAAATGTGCATGTTTTTGAGTAATAAATGAATTTGTTTGTTTGTTTGAAAGAGGATCTACTGACAGATCTGTTGTTTGGCTGTACAACGCACAGTTGTTTATACCTCTTTGTAACCTGTTTATTCCAACAGTATCAGTCCGTGTAAACTTGTCAGACATCTTGATTGGCCGGGGAGTGTTCCTCAAGTTCAATAGACAAACGGTAAACACCGCTATTCGGGAATTATGCTGATTGAATCGAGCCGAGAGAGCTAATTAACTGCTCTGGGGGATGCTCACGGTGATGATTGGTTGATGGTAAACACGGGGGTGTCCTTAGTGTGCCTGATTGACTGGTGGATAGTGTTTCTCTAATGATTGCTTAGCCCAGCCAGAGCTCTGTGCTAGTTAGGTGGTACTCGACTTTGTACGCGTGGGATAAACTATTGAATCGAAAATTTTATTATTTATATCACTTTTACTTATGTATGCAAGAAGCTCTCCCTAGATGGCGATGGTTCTAGCGAGAGCGAGCTTCTACGTTGAGTTCGGTTAAGGGTCAGATATAAGAGGCAGTCATCCCTTAACATGGCAGCTTGAATCCTGTCCTGTTGCCCATGACAATCTAGGTGTAGGTTTTTATTGTTTTTCTTTCTGTGAAAATGTATTCTTAAAATACTTTATCAATATGAGATTTACATTACAGGACTGGCAGAAAGTGGGCACATTACCAGCCATTTCTCATTGTTGTTGTAGTTGTTGGAAGAGCTCTGAGCCAATATCAATACAATTTATTATTGAAATGCCAAAAATCCGTATTCAACGATTTGGATTCACGTTCGTTATGCGTACTGCATAGGAATGGAATTCTTTGCCGCCATCTTTGTTTACTAAGATCTAGATCACCGAGCTCCATCCTCGGCCACGCCGTTGCTTAACACCAGGCGAGGCTCCGATTTATACAGTATCTACCTACATATATTTCATTGCGATTCCTTAAATGTGAAAGAGTAAATTAGTGAAAATTTAAGTAACAACAGACATTTGACTTTAGTTTAGAAGTTAATTTTCAAGAAGGATTAGTTAGAATTATAAAAAAAAGGATTAGTTAGGATTATAATCCTGGAAGCCGAGCAAATATAACGTCTTCAAATATTGATGGTGCTCTTAGTGTTGAACATCTTGTGGCCAGTGAATTAATTGATGCTAAGACTAAGTGCTCAAAATGGAACACTCGGTTATCTTCGCTGCGAGAACTCTAGTCAGATAACTATCATTATATTTAGTTTGAAAATTATAGCAATGTTGTAAGTTTCTAGGTTTTATCGAATATATTTCGTTGACTGGTAAAAGTTCGAAATCAAAAAGAGAGAGAGAGAGAGAGATGAAGAGATAGAGCGCTTGCGCATCGCTACATTTTTAAACATAATTATATGTGAAATGAATGAGAGAGTATATTATCTAGCAATTTTAACGCTAAATATTGTAAGTATGTTGATCTGTAATCTGTATACAATGAGGCAAGATACTTTAAAAAACATAATCTCAAAATATTTTTTTGATACTACAAAAAAATGATAAGATTGCACTACATTAAAGCTAGCTAAAAAGAATAAGAAAAAAAATATGTTATTTGTATCTGTATATTTACACAATTTATTAATATGGGTACTTGAATTTTGGAATTCTACCTATAACCTAAAACTGTGTATGGCTAATGTGCTCCCATTAATTTTATTATTTTCATTTAGTAGCTGTTAGTTTTCCATGTAAAATAAAATTATAAAAGTGAGAGATGTTTTTTTATTTAGATACAAGAGACCAGTAAACAATAGTTTTTATTGGCGGTGGAGTTAAAAAAAAAATGTATTTTGGAACTCAGTCAATTTAAAAGATACATATTGATAAAAAATATTTTTCCCGGTAGATATGATCTTTGTGTCTTTAAATTAAGAGTGAATCGTTTACTTCTAGGTAAGCGGTTCATCGCGCAATATCAGTGAAATAGCGGTAAAGTGCAAAACTATCATCAAATAAAAACAATCCAATGAATTTAAAACCTGCTCTTTCTTATTAAAGTCAAACAATCCAACTGAATGCGAATACAAAACAAAACAACACAACAATTCAAAACGTAATTCTAAAGTGGAGTGTGTAATACAGCCTCCTAAAGGATAAGCGGGTTCCCACCACAGAATAATACCTGACTCTCTTATCTTTAATTTCCAGTTAATATTCTTACTTACCTGTACGACCACGAGCGATTGATCCGAGAAAATTGTTCGAAATAGACGATTTATTCGAATGCCTTATTAATCGATTTTATCCAATACGATTCTTTCATCTATTATTTACGTACTTTAGCTGAGTCTTAGGTGTCGTCGGACTTTGCGACTGTGATTGCTACAATATTACAAGAAAGAAGAATCGCGTCGAATGAACTTTTTCTTACCAACTGCATTCTGAATTGTGATCGAAATTTACGAGTTAAAATCTCTCGTCGAAAATAGTTTGACTGACCTTGTGACTCAGTTGGTAGTGTGTCTACGTTTACCTGCTGAACTGAAAGGTCGTGGGTTCGATCCCCACCCAGGGCAAACATTTGTGTGATGAACATGGATGTTTGTTCTGTGTCTGGGTGTTTCTATGTATCATATGTATATATTTACAAAAAAAATAAGTATATATGTAGAATACATATAATAATCAGCCATCTAGTCCATAGTACAAGCTTATTATTATTATTTATTTATTTATTTAAAAAAAAAAAAAAAGTTGGCATATTTGCATTTTCACAGGCAACAGATTTTTTCCCGACTGCCAAGGAAGAGTTAAGTATCTTTATCGCGTGTATCTTGTATGTTTTTAAATTTCTTTATTATCTATTTCGACAGTTAAGATATCGTTAACTTCTTCTCAAAACCTAAGTGTTAAGGACACTATTTATTTATTATTGTTCGAGGTAGGGTGGGAGGCCATAAGAGCCTCCCACCCTACCTCGAAAGTCACCTCGACCCTTGCGGGTCTATTGTAACTTTAAGGACACTATAGGTGTTTAAAAAAAATCGTAATGGCGGAATTCATTTATACTTATTGTGTGTCGTATATATATATTTTTTAACCAAACTTATTGAGTAGGGTTTTAAAATTATGGAAATTAAAAAAACTTTACTTAACTTTAGATATGTTTGAATTTAATTAGGAATAATAAATTGGCAATCAATGCATGTATTTATAGTTTTTGATAATGTAAAAGTGGTTCTTATGCAATCGGTTTTTTTTTCTTTTAACACAGATACTCATAACACACCACGACGCGGCGTATTCCACCAACAAATAGACCCGAAAATTAAGCCTATAGCGCTTTTTTTTTAATTCATGACGGGTCTTGTAGGTTCTTTGATCATTATTCATTTTCGCTCTATAACAATTGAGGGGATTTTAATTTAATGGAAGTAACTGACACATGGTGACTTAATTGAAAAAACAACGATTCCTAAAAAAGCGGATTTCCGCATGTTTCGTTTTAATAATGATTCACATACTTTTTAACTGTCGTTGAAAAAGGAGGAGGTTATCAATTCGTAGCGTATATTTTTTTTATGTATGTACACGAATTACTCCGTCATTCGAGAACCAATTTTTGTGTTTCCTGAATTGGTGTATAGAGAAAGCTCCCAAGTTGGTCCCGTAATTATTTTATAAACATCGCTTTATTAGTTTTTGAATAATCTCTAAAAAAAAAATGTTTTCATTGTATTCCTGCGTGAAATGTGTACGGACGACGGACAGATAACGCGCGTAATATACTTTTGTTAAACAAGTTTACAAGACATTTACAATTTTATTAAATCAAAAGAAGTTTTATTTAGGTTAATTAGTTTGTTTAAGTTCATTTATAAGCTCGAAATGCTAATTAATTAATGTATGTAGATCCAGCTAACTGCTGAAGCATAAGAAATATTTTTCTGTAAATTTAGTTCTCACGTAAGTGAAATTGTAATTTCTTGTTGAGAAATAAAAATTCTTTAAACCGAAATGCGTCAGATTATAGGATCACAGAGTTCCACCTACACGTTTTTCTTTACAAAAGTGTCAAATATTGAGGATTATCGTTTTATCTTATTTCTAATCTTCGAAGACGAGCATTTGACATTCAATGAAAAATCGAATTCTTGACAAAAGAAAAAAAGAGCGAGTGAAGAGTATCTTTAAAATGTTTACATTCGTGAAGGATTTAGTAAGTTGCGTTTGAAGTCGGTTTTTTAATAGAAAAAATATTTATCAAACAAAACAATCACAATTTCGACACGTTTCAAACCTTTATCCGATCATTAACAATCAAATAAAACAAACATTGCATTACCAATTCGAATTGAAATTCGAATTATTAGAATGGCTTATTCCATAAGTACTCTCCTCTCTATTGGCAAGCGCGGTCAGAGTGAGCGAGGAGCGAACGTGTAATGAGCATCGCCGACCCAATTCATTTGTCAAATTGGAATGTAATTTCGGATATCTTGAGATAGCAGTGTTGGGAATATCTTTTAAATGGTAACATTAATATAATATAATGGTAGAATCTTGGTAGAATATACGATATTATAGGGTAATATCTGGACTCAAGGAAAGCGATGTGCGATTTCTCCAACTGCCATTAGTTCTGCTTACTATGTGCCGTGCCTACTGCGTCTCTTCATTCCCGACTCAATCCCGTAGGGAGAGGTCAATCAATTCATTTTAACTAGGTAGGTACTCGTCTACTAATAGGCGGTTTAAAACATTGGAATCGGAAATTATATTTTAAATTACTTGTGAGATACGCCTTATTGAATTATAGTCCAGTCTCCAAGTCAACAACGATAAATCATTTTTTCCAACCAATGCTTTGAAGTAAAGCCAGTCATAATGTCTCCTAAAAGTATTCAGCTCAATGTTAAACTTACTGATAATAATTCTTAGTAACGCTATTTTCCCAAACACCGTTTCATTAATAATGCATATTATGATTGTACGAAAAATTTCACGAGACCGAAAATAACTACGTTGATGTGTCCGGGCTTTCATAAGGTTACCGCGTGCGGCTAAATAAACAAGGAGATCAAAGGCCTCCGTAGTTTCACGGTGGCTGGCCGAAGGCGTGACGAGGGAACCTGCGCTGGTTCACTTGACCAGCTGACAGGTGGATTGGCTCTGGAATAAGTCTTGAGGCGGGACAAGTGATATCAAGTTGTTGTGCGATTTGATAGACGTGTTTTGATGCCGTTACTTATCTTGATATTACAGTCATCATCATCATCATAGTGTGCCACAAATAACACAAGTTCACAACACACAATAACACAATTTGTGGAGCCACAAATGGTAACTTCCATGTTCAAATTGGTCGGTAAAACATTTTGCTAAGTATTTTTATGATATCAGCAATACTATGTATAATTGTTGTAAGTTTGGAAATAAATAAATTTATCATTTATCTCAGCCATAAGAAGTCCACTGCTGGACATAGGCCTCCCCCATGGATTTCCAGAAAGACCGGTTGGAAGCGGCCTGCATCCACCGTCTTCCTGCCACTTGTATGATATCTTCTGTCTACCTTGTGCTTGTGTGGATATTACAGTAATGAAGACAAATCTAACGACGCCTTTTATTTCTAAACCTGTTTAATTGCTTAGAGTAGAGGTCACTTACAGATAAACAAACATACATGACGTATAGATGCTATTAACAACACCAATCTGGAGAACGTTGTTTACGAACCTTTATCGGTATTTTTTTTATTTTTAACCTTAAAAAAGTAAGGTTCTGATTAGTTTTTTTTTGTATAATATATATCTACTATATATTATACAAAAAAAAATGTATAATCTACCTAGGGATTGCAATCCGGTACGATTTACAATCTGGCCGAATGCAATCGGAGCCGACCGAATTGGTACTTTGTTTAAAATATCCGTATTTGTATAAACTAAAATTACTCAAGGCTTTAATATTCTTGAGCAAATAGAAATGCAATCAATATAAATTAATAAATATTGTTTTTTTTAAACATTTCTTATTATAAAATACTTCTCGGTTGCAAAGAAACTAAACGAATTGTTAAATTTTGCACAGAAACACCTAGCATTACCCTTTGTCTTATATACTTACCGGATCCGGTCCCCGAATCCGGTAGTTAGCCAAACAGCACCGGATCTGCCGGATTATTGGATCCGCCGGACTAGATTGCAATCTACGATATCTTGGTCAGTTGTGTATCGATTTTGATGATTATTTTAACTAAGACCAAACAGAGCTATCAGATCATCTTAGAGATAGCCCTGTATACATGTCGTCAACTTTAGTCCAGATTTTAAAGTGGCAGAGGCAGCCTCTGAACAAATTTTTGGTCGTATGTGGCAGCACAATCGCATTGCACATTAAATCCTCTAGAGAAGAGTTCCATAGACTGTGGTAAAATTTTATCTATAACTTTACCTGATGCTTTACTTTGTTCAAAATTACTTTCTGTACGAAACGTAAATACGAATAATAGTGATTTCTTTCCTCGTATAGTAAGCTAAAGTCAAGTCGCCAAGCCCTACTCCAAGCCTCACTCCCTTTAATCCCGGGATTAGAGTCCAGCGACGGAACTGTATAAGCATCCGCTAATGACTGAATCTCGTGCCAATATTCACAAATTACAACTCTACTAGTCTTTATGGAGGAAAATGTATTTTTTCACATTAATTTACTTTTGTACGATTTTATGCATGATAGCGGCGATTTTATGGCGATTGTATAATTTTTCGAGTGAAAACTGAGTGTTAGTAAGTATATGTATATTACCACCTACAGTCTAAACGGCTTGAACGATTTTGATGTGCGAGGTATCATTAGATTCGTCTTCACTCCCTGAGTATTATAGGCAATATTTTTACTGCTTATTTGTAATATTAATTATAGTATTTGATTATATTGCAATATTTGGAATATTAATACTACGATACTTGCAAAAATAAGAAAGAAACGCGGTTTTACGTAGCCTCCAACGACCTTTTTTCGTAATAAATAAATGTCTTTACTAGAATTTAAAATTTTTCTATATAATGCGCGTTTATGACCTTTTATAACGATTTTACGCATACTCTCTTACAAAAAGTGCACTCAACAGCGTATCAAGTGTAACAAATCCTAAGTTAGACTGCAAAACAGCTTTTCTGCAATCGGGTATTTTGTTTTTCTTTTGTTATAGATACTTGTTTATTCAGTCTAATGCGAGTAGGCTTGCGCTTGACATACAACTTACCTCATTAAGCAGCGCAGTGGTCTACGATGGAGCGCTCTTACCCGGAAAAAAAGAAACATTTATTTTGTCACAACAGACACTACAGAAATAATAAAGGTAGGATTCCACCAGTGTCCTATACTGTACCGCACAAAGTAAATAACAAAATGTTTTTCTTGGTAGACTCTTGCGGGCAAATACTAACAAAATGTGCCCGCACTCTGTCGGATAAACCGATATAATAAATGCATTTTGTAGCTCAGGTTCGGGCACTGCGGGAGTTTTGCACAAAACGTTCGCTAACAAATGTTCTGAACACAATTTTGGTGGAATCCTGTCTTTAAATTAACAAATATGTTTAAACACAACCAAGAAGTAAAAATAATAAAGACATAAGTAAAAATAATAAAGAAAAACAAACATTAAGGTCATCGCTGCAGTGTTCGATGCGAAATAAAGAAGAAACCCATTCACTCGCGATTTAAAGACACCTAGAATTATATCTCACGGTAAAGATCCACCCAGAAACGTATCTAAATAAATAAAATAAAATATTTGTGGACATTTCACGCAACACCATCTAGCCCAAACTAATCAAAGCTTGTACTATGGAACTAGATGACTAATAGAATACATACATATATACTTTTTTTTGTAAATATATACATATGATACATAGAAACACCCAGACACAGAACAAACATCCATGCTCATCACACAAATGTTTGCCCTGGGTGGGATCGAACCCACGACCTTTCAGTTCAGCAGGTAGACGTAGACACACTACCAACTAAGCCACAAAGCCAGTCATATAATAATATCTGTGCGTATACTACTACCACATCTTTGCAGTCCGAACGATGAAAGTGGAATAAGAGCGATCTCTGTAAATAAATCTATAAATATTTATTTGTTGTCTACACGTTTTCTAAATTTAATCTGATGATAAAATATGAAGTGGCTGAAGATATTGAGTATTCAGTTATTCAGTTTGGATTTAGAACCTAATTACATTCTGATGCTCTCTTTAATAAAACAGGCACGAATATTGCAACCAAAGAGAATGAAATATGCTACAACTGAAACATCTGTTGATTTTTGGATATTGTTTCAATAATTAAATATTTCAGTTATAAACGGGGGTTTTTCCTCGCAAGTGTGTTGAAAAACGTCGTATGAAACGCGTGTGCATTATGGTCATTACACTCTCGGCTCTATTACGCCTTCGCCTTCGGCTCGGGCTGCAATTCCGCCTCGACTGTAATGACCAACTTAGCACACTTTTATCATAATGTACTATTATTTTATATTTGTTTTAAACTTGGACATAATCTGTTTTCTACTAGTCTTCGTTAGTGTTGAAAGGGTTGTACTTGTACGTGCATAATATGTGAATGTGTAATTAATGTAAATAACGTAAGCGCACATTAAGAAACATGCGATTTTGGAAATTTCGCGTCCAAAGGAGATAAAAGATTTAAAGAAAAAACTTTTTGGTAAAATAGTCGTCATTTTGGTAAAGTAGTCATTTCGGGTAGATAGACGTATTGGGAAAGTGGTAATTTTGGTTAAGTAGTCATTTTGGGAATGTGGACCATGTAATCCGAATCGATATATTTTCAGTAAATATTAAATAAATAAATGCAAATATGTTTAAGGTTTTACAATAATTCGTATACTAATAGTATTTTGTTATTTCAGGTACGTTCGACGTCGTTTTAAAAACGTCTACCATATCACCATCATCGTAAGTAAAGATCGTCCGTTGTTTAAAATCGTAAGTAGCGCTCGTGGCGTAGCTTGAATAGGTGTTCTCGAACGATCACCAATGTCAAGCAACGAACGGACCGGTCGGTCTTCGGATGGGTGACCGTGAGTGGAATTTCTTTCTGAGCGCTACCGTGGGTGGGATGACACGTTAAATTGTTGGCCCCGGTTGTTTGTACTAGCAATCGTCAAGTCAGGTCAGAGCCCTTTCGGCGGCTTAATAACTCTGACACTAGGACTAGCCACTCAGTTTATACGAACTTAAACGTAAGTGACCGTAATTTCGAATGTAAGCGACCTATTAGGAACACTTCGACGAACGGTACAAGTATCTAGGTATACCTACCTACCTATAAAGTGTTAGGTATATGAAGTTTTCCCAGTGAGTCATCAACTCACGCACTGGTTGAAAAGTTCCGCTAATTTTGTTAAAAGGGTTTCAGGGTTTGTATGGGGCTGTGGTTATTTACATATCTCTTTATATCTTACTTTGTGGGGGGGCTTGGGAGACATGTGTGACCGGCCGCAATACAGTTAAAATAGTGATAGAGTCTGTTCGGGTAGAGAAAATCCACAATGTACAGAAAGGGGGTGGTAATAAAGGTCAAATGTCTAATACTGAAAATTAAGAACGAATGATTCATTCTTTCGATGTGTAACTGCATGTGATACTAAAAATTAGGAACGAATGATTCATTCTTTGGATGTATAACTGCGTGTGATACTCAAAATTAGGAACGAATTATTCATTCTTTGGATGTGTAACTGCATGTGATACTCAACATTAGGAACTTATGATTCATTCTTTGGATGTATAACTGCGTGTGATACTCAAAATTAGGAACGAATGATTCATTCTTTGGATGTGTAACTGCGTGTCATACTCAAAATTAGGAACGAATGATTCATTCTTTGGATGTGTAACTGCATGTGATACTCAAAATTAGGAACGAATGATTCATTCTTTGGATGTATAACTGCGTGTGATACTCAAAATTAGGAACGAATGATTCATTCTTTGGATGTGTAACTGCGTGTCATATTCAAAATTAGGAACGAATGATTCATTCTTTGTATGTGTAACTGCGTGTGATACTCAAAATTAGGAACGAATGATTCATTCTTTGGATGTGTAACTGCGTGTGATACTCAAAATTAGGAACGAATGATTCATTCTTTGGATGCGTAACTGCGTGTCATACTCAAAATTAGGAACGAATGATTCATTCTTTGGATGTATAACTGCGTGTGATACTCAAAATTAGGAACGAATGATTCATTCTTTGGATGTGTAACTGCGTGTCATACTCAAAATTAGGAACGAATGATTCATTCTTTGAATGTGTAACTGCGTGTGATACTCAAAATTAGGAACGAATGATTCATTCTTTGGATGCGTAACTGCGTGTCATACTCAAAATTAGGAACGAATGATTCATTCTTTGGATGTATAACTGCGTGTGATACTCAAAATTAGGAACGAATGATTCATTCTTTGGATGTGTAACTGCGTGTGGTTAGAGATTTCGTGTTTTGAATGTTACATTAAATTATAGTTGATTGTTTCATTGTCTAACTATAGGGAAGAGTAGTTTAGACTTTGGCGCTGAATACTTAATAGAGAAGACTCACTCCGTATATTAGTTTTAACAAATAGCGACTCTTGGTCCACTTAATAAAGTGAAAATCAGCCCACACGAGCTTCTGCTTACTCTTATAATTAGCCTACAGTCGCAGAGCATTTCATCTCATTTTATCGCGTAGCTCTTATCTCTTCTGGCGCATTGTAGACTCCAGGCTCGGCCAGGCATCGTGTAGGTTTTGTGGAGTTGCCTAACTGTGGTTATGGTATGGATGGAGTTAAAGCGCGCAGCTATCTCTCTCGCATCACAAAATTTTTAAACATAGAATCATTGAGTAGTGATATTAGAAAAGTTAGACATGATTTGTATTTAGATAGGAAAAGTATTGAAAAACAAAGTTTTTCTTCGATATCTTTTGATCACGCACGTGACTCTAACTAAAATTATTAAATCTCTTAGCTAAATTATAATCGGCCAAGTGCAAGTTGGACTCGCGCACGAAGGGTTCCGTACTATCATCTATAATACTACAAAGTTTAGTTCTGTTTATAAAATAACGAGAAATCAACGAAATTCCAAGTAGTAAATTGCAAACTTATAGGTAGGTTTTCGATACACATCCATTCCATGTCGACGTTCGCGCGAATACGCGCGGCTATGGCTCGCTCCGTGATGTTACCTCCCCCGCTACCCGCGCGGCCGTTGCTTAGCAACCGCCTCGCGCTCGCGCCACCACCACACCGCGGCGCGGCGCTCGCACCGCGTTTAGATGCACGGATTATTTTCATTTTGTGAGTTTTTATGTATTAGATTAGGTATTTATTTTTTATATTTCTAAATATTTACTTACAAATATTCAAGTAGAAACTTGAATATTTGTAAGTTATTTTTAGTTATTTGTTCTGTTAATTAAGATCGAGTAAAAATTGCTTAAAAATTATGTTTGTTGTATGGGAGCTCCCCTTTTATATTTACTTTATTGTTATTTAATTATTTATTTTGAAAGGTAATATACAAGTAAATATTCTGTGAAAATTTGAAGCGTCTACCTGTTACCGTTTTTAATATTGAGCAAAAAAATACGAAAAAAACACGTTTATTGTATGGGGACCCCCCTAAATATAATTTTATTTTTATTTTTAGTATTTGTTGTTATAGCGGCAACGGAAATACATCATGTGTGAAAATTTCAGCTTTCTAGCTATCACGGTTTATGAGATACAGCCTGGAGACAGACAGACAGCGAAGTCTTAGTAATAGGGTCCCGTTTTTACCCTTTGGGTACGTAACCCTAAAAATGATTAAAAATTACTTCTTAGCTTAATATTTCGCAAACGGGTCCCTAAATTGAAAAATAGTTTTCGCAAACCTTCAATGTTTTTAATTATCTATCCAACAATACCCCACACGATGGGGTAGATGAGAAAAAAAATTTGAGCAAAGCCGCGGACAGACAGACAGACGGCCATGGCGGAACTATAAGGGTTCCGTGTTTATTACGGAACCCTAAAAAGGATGCTGTTGATCCAAAAGAAACATTATGTCTAGATAATTATCTTCTCCGATTTAGGTACATACATATATTTATAAACATATGTAGTAATCTGTTTGTGTATTTTCATTATGATTCGTTCAGCCGTTTAGTCGTGAAAAGGTAAAGTTACTTGCACTTTATTATATTAGAGGATTACAATATCAAAAGATATAAAACATACAGATAGTATTTCTGTCGCTTTTATAAATTAGACTACTACCATAGCAGACAAAGTAGGTAATTCACAAATCAGCGAACATTATCAAACCATAGACGACGTATTCGATCTTAATTATAGTTTAAAAAACTGAAGCAACCGACTTCCCATGGATGCCATTGTCAGAACTGGACCAAATTGAAATATCCACACGGGAAGCATCAGCTTTCAAATAAAAAAAGAATCATCAAAATCGGTTCACCCAGTCGAAAGTTCTGAGGCAACAAACATTTTAAAAAAAACAGTCGAATTGAGAACCTCCTCCTTTTTTGAAGTCGGTTGAAAATTAAAAACCTTTTACTGACGAAAGTTATTTTAATAATTGTAGAGTTGTCCCTTCAAACATTTCAGGACTTACCGTGCTTGTCACAGCTCTCCGCGCCTTCGGTTTATTATTTTTTTAAACGCTCTCTGTTATTTTAGAAATGTAAAAGTTTTCTGTACGTTTGTGTTGATTTTTTAAACGGTTTGGATGTCGAAAGTTTCGGAGTTATTTTTACTGGAGCTATTTTTTTTTCTTTCTTTTGTGGCCAGTGTCAATAGAGTAAGGTTTGGATTAATACGAAATGCTTCGTGGTTTTAACTGCTATCCTCAGAAGAAACTTTTTTTTGAAGAAAAAGGCGATAGTCGTATACACCCACACCCATATCATACTTTACCTTATCAAATCCGACTAAGTAGGCTTAAACCAGTGGCAAACGTTTCTATTTCTACAAACGCTTGCTAATATAACCTCCTTCTTTTTGGAAATCGGTAAAAAAACTGTCAATAGCGATGCATGCATGCCAGACTAGATGGTGCGAATTCTACTATTCACAGAATCATTACACTTTGGAAAGAGCGACCTTCTTTTTCTTTTTGTATTGGACCCGCATTAAAGCATTTGCCAGTGTCAAGTATTAGGATTTTTTCAAGTTTCTTGAATAAAACAAGTTGTAAATGTTCTAGTTACGTATAGTCAATTTATAAGTCGAGTCCTGCTTCAGTAAAGTGGTGGCGACTTTACTAGAAGCTTCTATGGAGTTTTGCCGACAACGAAAAATCACACGTTTTACTGCTTTATTTCATTTAGCCACACTCATGTAATTGATCGAACACTTAATGAATAAAACACCACCATTTTTATCGCATTAATATTCAAAATAACACAAGTTTAGGAAAATAAAACAAAGCAACAACATGTTTCGATGACGTTCCCGCCAAAACTCAAGAGCGACCTTATAAATGGTAAATATCTAATCTATCTGTAATTAATCCGAAATACATTTGTTAGAATGTTACTTGCCCGAATCCGTTTCATTGAACTGACTGATTCCAGATGTTTTATTTGACACGAGTTTCTGATTCCATAAGTTTGTAAGCCATCTGAATCGTTTGCCCGAATGGTTATTAGGTTAGGCTCGTCAGGTTTCTTTTTTTTACGCATACATTTTCGTATTACATTTTCGTAAGATTCGGTTAACGGATGAGTTGTCAAATGAGCTTTCGGGATTTTAATGTGTGTCTTTTGAAAAAAAAACGTTTTTGAGGAAATAATATTCGGTATTTCACAATTCGGATTATAGATGGGTAACCCTTGTAAAAGCACACTATTTAAATGAGTAAATAAGTTTTGGCGGGAACGTCTTAGTAACGTGTTGTTGCTTTGTTTTATTTTCCTAAACTTGTGTTATTTTGAACATTAATGCTATAAAAATGGTGGTGTTTTATTAATTAAGTGTTCGATAAAGTGCGTGAGTGTGGGGCATGTTAAATGAAGCAGTAAAACGTGTGATTTTACGTTGTCAGCAAAACTCCATAGAAGCTTCTAGTAAAGTCGCCACCACTTTACTGAAGCAGGACTCGACTTATAAATTAACTGTATACGTGACTTAGATTGTGACTAGAACATTTACAACTTGTTTTATTTAAGAAACTTGAAAAAATCCTAATACTTGACACTGGTAAATGCTTTAATGCGGGTCCAATACAAAAAAGAAGAAGAAATGAGTAAATAATTCCTTTTCATTTCTTCTTCATATACATATGTATGCATATAATAATACTATAAATAGATATAAGTTAGTTCTGTAGCATTTTCAGTTTTGTGTACGCAATCTTTTTATGTTTTAGTTTAAAGGCCATTAACATTGCCACCTATCCTACTCCGTACACGGTTGCCTGGAAGAGATCGCTCTAAGCGATAAGGCCGCCTATTGAAAGATTAGCCATAGTAATATTGTCTTCTTTTAATATGTTTGTACTATGTTGCCGCCATCTCTGTTTCCTGAGACCTACAATCTTGGAATTTTCAAGGCTATAGTGAATAGATATCTTCTAGATCGACGAGCTCCATCCTCGGCCACACCGTCGCTTAACATCAGGCGAGTTGGTGGTCAATCGTAGATCTATCTTCTATAAAAATAAAAAAAAGTGGTCTTTTAATAAAGAGTTATCTATCTATCTAAATAACCCTTATAAATAGGTGCTCAATTTTAAACTGTACGCACTTTATCGCATACTGATAATACTTTCTTTGGAACGAAATCTAAGAAGTCGTTCGTTCGGAATAATTGATAACATTCTCTAACGGAACGATCGGTCTCAATCTGGTCTCTTAATGTTTACTATCAAAATCAGTCAATTTTTTATTATCAAAATTTTATATACTCAATTAAATTCGTGTGCGAATATCTTACTTTCGATTCAAACATTTTACACATGACGCAACATAATAAAGCCAGATTTTATAGTTACAAGTCAAGTCGGTATGAAAACACACACCAGTTCACTGGCACACATAAATTAGCGTGATAAAATTTTGAAACCTGTGAATATTTCTCATATTTCTCTTGCATAGACCCATACTATTTGAATACGCTGCACATCTCGGTGCCAGGTGCGCGCGCGCATCTGCGCGTGTTTACAAAAAGCGCACGTGTTCTGCGCCGGAGCTTCTTCGCATTGTGTAATTTTTATAATAGCGCTCGTATAGAACTTACGACTCCACGTGGTGTGGTAAATATTTGATGCAGATTATACAAACTAGCGCAAAATAATGAGTTTAATTTTAAGGGTTTTATTGCTCGTTTTGTCACTTACAATAAAAACAAAACTGAACAAAAGCAAGGATGAAAGTGTGACATAGCATCAACCAAACGAATTGATTGTTTTGTCACTCACATATATTAAAAACCAATACTAATCAAAATCAAGACAATCATGATGTAACTTCAGCCGAGAGACTTGCTCGTTTTGTTAGTCGCTTACATTAAAAAAACACTAGTTGAGCAAAGCCAAAACATGAGACACAGAGTGTGCGAGCCACCTCAATGAATTTTGTCAATATATAAAGCTAGGTATAGTCAAGGTCGATAAGGTAGGTATCTTGGTTTTTTTTTGGTGAATAGATATCTTCTAGATCGACGAGCTCCATCCTCGGCCACACCGTCGCTTAATATCAGGCGAGTTGGTGGTCAATCGTAGATCTATAATGTTAAAAAAAAAAAAGTAGCTATTAAATTCATATTAGTGGCGGCGCAGCACGCTCCACGTTTTAATGAAGATCACGCACGAATGTTGTATCCACGTATATTTCCATTTAGATATACTACAACAGTCAAGACAAACGAGCACAAATCAAACGAAAGTAATCGTCACGCCGCGCCTAAGCGCTATCGGCGTAAATTAAAAATCGATACATATTCCGCATCCGATACGTTTCCAGTCTACTGGATTAGTATTATACGCAGGGTTGTCGCCTGGTTGATGAGTGGGATTAGTAAGAAATTTGGGGCTAGGAATAAAATTGGGACTAGATAAAACTTTGGAGGTTCTTATTTTCTTAATTGGTTTGCCTTATGATGTATTCGACCTATGGGGCGGATCTGTGAATGTCTTATTTTTAATTGCACGTTTTGCTCCTCTTTGGCAATTTTTACAGACCACAGCGCAGTAGAAAGTAAAACAGGCCTTTAGGGGTCTGTTGTAAAAAAAAAAATATATATATTAAAAATCTCTGATAGGTACAATTTATGTGTGACTCATATAAATTCTGAATCGAAACAAAAGTGGATTAATATAAAAATGTTTTCAAAAGTTGGAAATAGCGGTTCTTTTTACCACAATCTTGTCTCTTGTTGCATTGAAGCGTTGAGTGCCCGTGCCAGGCAGCCGCAAAAAGTCACGAGCACATCTATTATAAAAATTGAAAAGACCTCTTTCTTTTTAAGTAATTAGTACTTTTAACATTTTTAAACCATTGGTTAAAAATGTTTCTGTAAATCTAACAAAAAAACAATCCAACTTACTTTTTAAACTTTGCATTTAAATTTATTTTGATTTGAATTTATACTGTACTTTACTTTGCAAAATTTCAGATAGACTATTAATTCGATAAGTGTGGTTAGTCTTCAAAGTAAAATAATCCCGCACATGTGTGAGACTTTCAAAATTGGGACACCGTCCCGTCCGGATAACATGTAACAACTGCCAACCCTACACCAGACAATCGGGTCATCGTACCCGCGTGCGATTAATGCCCTATGTAATTGTATAGCTCCGATAGTTTCAGCTTATTGTTCTGCCTATTAGGATTATGTGACACTGTTTACCAATCTGTGTTTACCAAGCTTGCTGGGGACACGAAGATGGGATGATAGTGATTTGGAGATAGACTTACACTTACATACAATTACGACTCTTTGTTGTTAGAGTGAGAACAGACTATATTTTTTCACTTACTACGATCATGACACAACTTTTTCGCTTCTACTTTCATTATTGTTTTTATATGCTTGTCGGCTGTGGGTGCTTTTGACCTGGCCTTTTTTCCAAAACGTCAATTTGGGCCGTGTTACATTCGCCTACGTTGACTTCCTACTGGCTTGCCTATTCATAGTCGCTTTATAAATCTTGAGTTGTCAATTTTCTTTCATCCATCCTCTTTCCATGTCCGAACAAAATCACTTTCTCTATTTTTGTGACTATATCTTCATAAACTGTGCAATTTTCTCTTATCACGACTCACTCACTCATAGCACTCACTCAATTTAGTTTAATCGTTGCTATTAATTCTGAATGTGGTTTTCTTTTTAATGTGTATACACATAGTAGACACTTTACGTGAAACTTGCACTGAATCAAATATACATAATTATTTATACGAAATTGATCTACGTATGACCACTAATTTCCCTGATGGTAATCGACTTTGTGGCCGAAGATGGATAAGTTTTTGTCTTGTCTGTGTTGAATTTGACAAGATTTTCGTCACAAGGTGGAAACAGATTATAAAACCTATATATTCGTACGTTCAACAATTCATTCTCTCAACGCAAAATTTGAACCCGTTCCCTGCGTGATACAATTTGGGACTTTTTAAGGTTAGAGTGAATAATAACACTGGGCCTGAGTGCTTCATCTTCGACCACATCGTCGCTTTCCAACAGACGAGTTGGTGGTCAAACGTGGACGGACCTATTCGCAATAAAAAAAAAAGTTCTTAGAAAATTCGCACTTGTCAATACGATCTCCCCTACACTGAAAGGCCTATCATTACACTACATTACTACTACATTACTACTACTATTACATTACATTACATATAAAGCTACTTACAAGTACTTACACCATAGTTAGTTTAGTTTTCTACACTGAGTACTTGCATGTCTGAAGTTGAGACAATCGCTTATAACTTTCAACATGCTTCCAGCTGATGAAGTAACTAGTTCACTTACTGAACTAATCAGTACCTATGCTATTGAGGGTGTTACGTTCCCCTCACTATTTACATTTAGATTCTTTTAGAAGACTAGGGTAAGAGGTATTTTTATAGTCGTCAAGCTAGGGATTTGGCTCCAGCTCACCTAATGATGAATAAGTGACGTTATGGTTCAAGACAATTGCGCCTCTATAATTACAACTGACTCTCGAGTGACGCTACCGGTACACACGGTTAGATGCTTGGGAACAGATTTTCGGCTTGACGGTATTAGGCTATCCGTTCAAGCACTAGAAATTATGCCAACGTGCGTACGTATCGTAAGTATGATCTCCCCGCGCTCTTTGGCACGCAAGTCTGTCGCACAACTAAGTCATCGTCGAATAAAATAAAAACCGTAGAATAAAAAGTAATAAATAAAAATGTTATTAGTAAAACGTACTCGTACCCTTTTTCAAAAAATATCAATGAGCTGACAAAGCATTTAAATTCAAAATACGCTTTAAAAGCGGATTTTGCAGAGGCATTAACTGTGCAGGTAGAGTTCACTACGAACCCTCTTGGCGTCCTTTGTTGAACTTCCTAAAGTTGACTGACCCGCCACTTGGCGCCCAACGCCTACGCTAGCGCCGCTGGATTTCACTAGAGCTGTTAAAACTAATGAAAATAATCTATTGACTGAATATTCAAATCGAGTGCCTGTATTAAGTGACAGCGGTTTTTTCGAATCTTCATTCTTAAAAGATAATTCATTGATAAAATTAATAATTACATCCCAGTTTATTATTATTATTATTTTTGTAGTAAGATAATCTATTATTGACCACCAACTTGCCTGATGTAAAGTGACGTTGTCGCCGAGGTGTGGTGATTATTCCTCGCTTGGATTTTCTTAAATTTATTTCGTTATCTCATCTCTGTGGAGATATGGCGCACCCATGCAAACGTGTCTGTTAGTTTTTGTCTTTTTATAACCTAGGCTTTATGCATAAATGTTGTTCTACCATTTGTTATTCAATCAAGATTTTCATTGTAAAGGTTCAAAAGCCAATTTGAATGTAGATTGCGTAGATGTAAAGTTTTTTTTAAATGCAGAAATAGGTTTGCGCTTGACTGCCAACTCGCCTGATGTTAAGCGACGTTGCGGTCTACGATGGAGCGCGCTTACCTAGAAGAAACCAATTCGCTCGCGATTTAAAGACACCCAGTTTATATCTAGTATGTATTCATTGTTGTTGAAATGGGGTCCATTTCAGAATTAGTCGATTTTGTTTTTATTTTTATGGTTGTCGTATATTAGTTTTGCACTTCACTGCCAACTTGCCTGGTGTTAAGCGAATTAGAAGAAAAGTAAGCTTGCCTAGAAAAAAAAAAACTATTTATTTACGACACTGGTTATACCAACCTATTGGGGAAAACCAACTCGGACAACGAACTCCTTAGTATGACTTTCACGAGGTATGTTCTTCTTTACAAATCTTATTTTCCAATCAATCTTAATGAAGTTTTGTATTTGATTTCTATGATTTTAATGAATTTTTAGTCGCGGGCGATATTTTATTGAAAAATCGAGTCTTCTAATCGACTAATGGCATTAACCGGTAAAGTAATTGAATAAAAAATCTTCTTTTCTTCGAGCAATTCTACATCGCTACAACGTGACATCTGCATTCTTCTTTATTTGGTTCACAAATGTTTTTCTAATTTCTATCTTCTTGTTCCCCTTCTGGTTTCTTCCCTTCCCTCTAGACTGTTAAGTGACCATATATTTTACATCTTATCTTTATACATATAAATCTGTGTCTTTACATACTTATTGTGTACGCTAAGCTTTACTTTATTGTTATTTTGTCGACTTCTTAATAACCAGTCGTTTAAAGGAAAATAAAAACAATACAAGATTAGAGTTTCAATTCCCCCCCCCCCCCCGTTCAATCCCCCCCCCCCCCCCCCCCCCGTTTCAATTAGCGTTGGATAAATACGAAGAATTCATCCTGACTTCTCAGAAATAGCAAGTTTTTTTTATGTAACCGAATGAGAAGACGAACAATAGTAACCCGTCTGCTTGCTGTTAAGGAGTTTCTTAAACTGTTAAAACCTCTGTGAGGCATTGCACTGGGCTCGACGCTGAGATATTTGATGTTAAATCTCTGTATTGAGGTAGTAAATGTCTGCCGTTTGTCCCGATTGTACGGTAACGGAGGGTAGCTGTGTTAATTTTTGGTGAAAAATCATCTAATTATAGAACGAAACCATATACTTGAATATATAAACCTGCTAAAATAAATTATACTGCTAAAGAGATTTTGTAATGTCTTGATTCGTCATTATATTTGTGAAATTTGATCTCCACATACTCCACGGTCCGTGCCTTTTATGAGCTTAATACATTTAATTTTTTAAATAAGTTAACATTTTTTTTAAACTAGCATACAAGAGAATTAGTTTTTATATCTGAAAAGTCGGTTATACAGTCACATTTTTGTTTTCATATCATCCTCTACAGCAATACTTTATGGTTCCTCCGTGCTATCGTGACTAAAGGCTACACGGTCGATTCAGAAAGCATTAGCATACACGTCAACATAGTGTTTCAGAAACTTAGACAATGGATTCTCGAACGCGGAACATGTATTTAACGTCGTGAATTGGTGGTTTGTATTATGGTCCGTGACGGACGTTGTGTTTTTCGTCTGTCTATATCAGGTACTGTCTGATGGTATCGTCACCAATAGTCCAGTCAAGGACAGGCTATACTAATTTATGTCTCCAGCCTGTTTTAGCTCATTGGGTAACCATCTGCCTTAGGGCTCCTTCAGGCATAAGCGGCATGATAAGCGCTGCGGTGGGTGTTTTCTTCTTTCACGGATAGGCCACGCGCAACGCGATTATCTATACGTCGCGACGTATAGATAATCGCGTTGCGCGTAGTATAAGTGGAGGGCGGTCCTTGCTGGTTACGATGATCTCGGCGATGCCGTCGGGCGGTGCCCGCAGCGATTGTCGCAGCGACAGCTGCCGTTAGCTATCAATCGAAACGCGCGTGAAATCGCTTTTCCGTTAACGATATCACATATTAGCATATACTTACTTGATTATATTGCGCGCCGCGCCTGTGCCAATTCCATCCACCTTTGGACGTAGGATCTCGCAAACCCAATACACATGCTTGATCATTTGCTTTTCCACGTTTGCGATTGTCTTCCCATTCGCCCGATGGTAAATATGATGTCGAAAAATTACCGTCGAAGGATCTACCAACGCTACTAAGGAAATCTATTCGTGATTATCTACTTATTAATCGGAGATTAGAGCTAGAACTATGCCATACCGTTTGTTGTGTTGTCTCGCGCCATACCTGCCTTAATCGCACGTGTAAAATACACAAACGGTCCCTCGCGTAAACGTTTCAACTCGGCACATTTGTTGCCGAGAGCTGGAATAACTTACATTCCTTCAATGCTCGTCAGTTTGAAAACATTCCGCTTAAACACGAGATGTTCCCGCTTCGGATGGGCGTAGGAGCGGGCGGGATAGTTATACTCGAGAGGAAATATGTGATGAATCCTAATAATATTACAAATACAAATACATACTCGTATTTTACTGTACGAAATCGGTAAAAATATTTTTTGTCTTACATAGGGCTGTGGTGCGTCGCTTTTGCAAAGCTAGCTGACGTCTTCAAGATGCCGTAAAGCGTCTAGAAGGAAAACCAAGGTGAATAACCAATGCGCCTTGCGCTCACATACCATGCTGAAAGATAGACCCTGGCTGAGAGTGCATACAAGATGCAAGTGAGGATGGAAAGATCCACGAGCATTTTTCTTCTGGACCGGACTGTATCTATCATATTTTCAAATTCGACTACAAATGAAAGTAGAAAATATCATTGCTTAAGAGTTGTAGTTGTTGTAGGCCATCGTGTGTCTCGCTCACGCATATCAACATTTTTGAAGTTATAATATGACTGAATTAATCTATAAAAAAAAGTCCCACAGAACAATTAGAAAGCAAAATCACAAGTTTTCGACATAAATTTCATTTTGATCAAAGTAAATTTCATAGGTTTCAAAGTTGAATTTCGTACATAAAAAATATTTTATATGTATGGTAATTAAAATGTTGATATGTGTGAGCGAGACGGACGATAGTCGAACTACAGCTCTAAATTATTTAATGATTTAAATAATTACGAATTAATATCACTTTAGCGGTGTTATCTTTTGCTTTCAGATTAACTTGATTATCCCAATGCTTTAATAATTAAAAAAAAAAATTGTAACTCTCATATATTTTAAAAATTAAAACGCTGGCATTAAAGATTGGGTTGCTAGCTTTCTGTTAAATTTGCGCTAGTTGACTGAGGGACAATCACGTGTTGAAACGGTCAAAGTACCCTCATTTGTCAGGCCGATTCCGTTCCTAATTTTTGTCGCCGCGCCGCCCGATAACGCTTTTAGATGACCCTCATGGGGGTTCGTCCCAAAACTCTTTCCCGTTGTTTAATACTTAATTTGATTGCTCTCAAAAAAGGCCGGCAAGTGCCCCTAATAAGGACCTTTTTGGGAGCTTCTCGAAATATTTTTAATTGTGCTACTTTCGGTGCCAGAAATAGATACCATCGTCTTTTTGCCAGTGGTTGATGAGAGACTAAATATAGACTAAGCTGGTGGTATAGAAACATCTGCTCGATATTATAAACTCAAGGTTAGGGATTGAAATTAATTTTACAAATTGATTCAGATGCTTCTAGAAGACTTTCATGGTTTAAATTTTGATGGACCTGTTTGATCTTCGTATTATATTTCGGTCTACATGGTTCATTTGGTCAATTTTCAAGGCATTTTTTTTTCATTCAGGCAATCATTTGGTTATGCTAGACGTAGTCGCTAACGGATTTTAATTCATACTTGCTGAGTCCGACAAACGCTTTCTTGCCAGTTTGGCCACTCGTTATTTAGATGCGCTCAAAATAGAAAACTTTTCATAAGAAATCCGTAGAAAAAATCCACGAAATTTACGTTTCTCCCTCCAACATTTTTATTTATGTGTGTTTTTATATGATCGCCTACTGTCTGATCGGCTTGACCGATTTTGATATGCGAGGTGTCGTTAGATTCGTCTTCATTCCTTGAGTGTCATGAGGCTATATTTTTTGTAATAATATAATAATACATCTCTCCCAAAAATAGAAAAATGCGGATTTTCGTTACCTCCAACGATCTTTTAGGTAGTAAAATCACTTAATTTTACTACAATTATTTTAAAGAATGCGCCTTATACAGCGATTTACGTTTCCTCACAAGAAACGTACGTTCAACAGCGTATCAAGCATAACGAAATCGTAAGTTAAACTACAAAAGCTTTTCTGCAGTCGGGTATTTTGTTTTTCTTTTACTAACTATGTGTTATATCATAAACACTGCGTCAACATACATTTGTACTTGTAGATAATAATAATAAATATTTGTGGACATTTCACACAACACCATCTAGTAGTCTAGTAAAAATAAGATTTGTGACAACATAAAAGACACCTAAGTATATTGTTATTTAAATGAATGTACTGGTGTTTTGAAATACATTTGACACAATTTCATAATTATATAACACAACATATACTTAGGTAACAAAATTAGCTTTTATAAGCTAATTTTGTTACCTTTACACGCTCAAACGGCTGAACCGATCGTTATGAAAATTAGTATAGAGATAGATGTGGATCTGGAGACGGACATAAGCTACTTATCATCATCATAATCATCACCGTTTTTCATAACTACGCGAGTGAAACCGCGGAACGCAGCTAGTCTATAAATCGGGGATTATTGTTGATCTATGATTTTTAGTTATTTTCCTATCATAATTTCAAAGAATCCCCCCAGTGGCAAATACTGCGATCTGCTCCATACAAACGGATTTATTTTTACTAGACTATAGCCCAAACTAAGCAAAGCTTGTACTATGGACTATGGACTGTTACTAAAGAAACTAGACGGTTGATAGAATACCTATATACTTTTTTTTGTTAAATTTATACATAATGATTCATAGAAACACCCAGACACAGAACAAACATCCATGCTCATCACACAAATGTTTGCCCTGGGTGGGGATCGAACCAATAGAAAATAGATATATCACTACAAGACATATTTCTACTGTCTGTATATTTGCATAATTTATTCATAGTATGATCTTAGCAAATCACCTTTGCTACCCGCAAAAACAGTTTCCACGTGTCTACCACTCGTACATTAACCCAACACAAATAACATCTATAGGATAGAAAGATCCAGAAAAACGCCGAATTTATACGTCTTACGCCTAACAACGCGATCTTCACCTTTGTATATGACGACAGGTATTGCTGTCTGTCGGCGGAAAAAATCGGAATTTTCTCTCTCCTCAAATCGTTGCGTAAAGGATTTTTCCTTATTGCGCGTAATGTTGGCAACTCGCCGATCTCGTAAGAAAAATAAACTCGTCCTGCCCGAGAGAGGTTGTTACGTTCGTTAAATTTATAGGTAATTGAGTAACTGGAGATAGTCTATTGAGTTTGTTAGTAAACTTATGATTCTAGTAATATTTTTGTGAAAAATAAATAATTCTTGCTTTTATTTTTGTGATGACAACGTTACGTGTATTGGTGACATATTTTTTTATCAGCCCTCTTTGTACAAACTGTTCCACTGCAGGGCGCGGGCCATCTTCTCATTATGAGAAGGGTAAGGCCATAGTCTAACCACGCTAAACATACACATACAATTGCTGACATAAAACGTATAAAATATGGACAGCTCAAACTGGCTCAAAGTGAAGCAGCGAGCTATACACTCGGCATCTGTCTCAAAAATGAAGATTCAAAGATGAAGAAAATTTTGATGCCTGTAAGATTTGCAATCTTACAGGCATCAAAATTTTTATTGAAGTGAGAGTGGGCAAGACATGGCATGCAGATTGCGGAAATTATATTTGATAAGGCGTAAAAGTTCTTGAGTGGAGAGTACACGTCCGGCAAGCGTAACGAAAATCAGTCAACATAAAAAAAAAAAAAAACTTTGTACACACTTGTACACTTTGTTGTATCTTTGTACTTTTGTATTAATATGTTTGTGTTTGTTGTCTTTGTCGTTTATGCAATAAATATTTTCTTATTCTTATATAATGCAGTGGACAAACAACTTCATACAGGTGAGACGATTGACGCTGAATGCTGCCAACCGCTTCTAATACGTTTAATTTTTTATATACATTATCTATGTTTATTTGATTATTATTATTTACCACGTAGGTAAACTTAACATGACATATCATCATCATATTAGCTACAAGAAGTCCACTGCTGGACATATGTTGGATTTCCAAAAAATTGGAAATCCAACATATGAAAAACCGGTTGGAAGCTGCCTGCATCCAGCGTCATCCTGCAACTTGTATGAGGTCTTCTGTCCACCTTGGGGCTGGTCTTCCTACCCTGCGCTTTCCGCAGTAACATGACATATAACCGTAAATATATGACGTATAACCGTAAGACCAGCGCCGGCTGTTTTTCGTTTGTGGCGGATTCAGTTTTTTATTATTAAACAACTGTACCGTAATTCGAAACCCAATTAAATATATGAGAGTAGCGTGCTTGACTAACATCCGAAATAGTCGTGCCGTGATTCGGGTCCGCTCGTTCACCTCCGGTTTTCTCGTCCAATCAGAAGTGACTCCGCCCCTTCCGGCCCCTTCCTTCCCCTCCACGTGTACCATCACCACAGGTAGTGCGCTGGGCGCAACTAGGATTCATTGGCGTTTGGATTTTCATCCAAAAGCGGTCGTTAGTACCTTCTACATACTTTATAGGCCGCGTCGTGCTATAAAAGTGTTAACTTACCAAATAGTGTTAACCGGTAAGAGGTTGATAATTGGTAAGTCCTGAACAATTATTTACTTTACCACATTTAACGGTGTTACCGTTCGATATTTTATAAATTCATACTGAATTTAAGGTTATTCCAGTATTTTAAATAGATTTAATAGGGTTCCGCTCCAACGAGGGATACTACGAATGTTAGGAAATGAAGATTTAGCTGTTGCAGGAATAAGGCTTAATATGCCATTGAAATAGTACTTATAAAACAGCTATCGCTGTGACATATACTACAATACATTTATTACCAAATTATTTACCCGAAAGCCCGAACCCAAACACGAGTTGGGAATATTCACATACAGGACCTAAAGAGAAGTGGCAGAGCTACCTTCTCGCTTTATCAACTATTCTATAGCAAATCAATTATGCCTTATATAATGTTCTATATGCTTAAATATATACTTTAAACATTGGTTTTAAGAATCTCGGCATTTTTTAGAAGTAACATTTTATATTGCGTTCATCTCCTGTACGGTTAAGAGTGAAACAAGAAAAGCTGATTATCGCAATAAACAGCTAATTGACGCGACTTTATTCGAAATAAGTAAAAAGCAACACTAAGCTAGAATGCTGTACCCTTGCTTCGCATCAAAATTATGCATCTGCGTGTTACAAACATTGCAATTTCTGCGTATCCCATCAGTATATGATCAGAAAAACTGAAGGCTTTAATAAAATATAATCCGTCCTGATCCGACGGGGACAAGAACCAAAATAACTTAGACAATTAAAAAACTAAATTCGTCCTCATCTAACCGGGATAGGACCAAGAAATAAGTGAAGATGCTGACAAACTATGTAGTTTCTCCCTCATCCCATCGGGATAGGAGCAGAATCGAAAAATGCTAGCGGCCCTGCCCTACATTTGCAATTTTGGGAGATTCTGATTATGCTAAGGCTTCACCTTACATAGGACCAAGAAATAAGTGACAAACTATGTAGTTTCTCCCTCATCCCATCGGGATAGGAGCAGAAACGAAAAATGCTAGCGGCCCTGCCCTACATTTGCAATTCTGGGAAATATTCTGATTATTAGAAAATACTAAGGCTTCATCTTACATTTTCGAACTTGTACTAAAACTACTTACAGTAATCGAAATAAGGAATACGTTTATTAAAAATGTCAGGCGCCTTATCCTACATTTTTTAAACATTTTAAGGTGGACTATGTAGTTTCTCCCTCATCCCATCGGGATAGGAGCAAAAAAACGAAAAATGCTAGTGGCCCTGCCCTACATTTGCAATTTTGGGAGATAATCTGATTATTAAAAAATGCTAAGGCTTCATCTTACATTTTCGAACTTAAAACAAGAAATACCAGTACTAAAACTACTTACAGTACTTGAAATAAGGAATACGTATATTAAAAATGTCAGGTACCTTATCCTACATTTCAAGGTGGTATTACACTCATCAGAGAATGCTAAGGGCTAAATTTTCAAACTTATAACGATGACTACGCTCATTGTAAGAATGCGAGGCGCCTCGCCTCCATTTTCAACTCTTGAATGTAGTATTACGCTTATCAGAAAATGCAAAGGGCTCCGCCCTACCTTTTCAGTATCTAATATAAGTATTACGCTCATAAAATAGTGCTAAGGGGGCTCCTCCTTTCACTTTTTCGAAATAAGCACTAAATGCTTGAGAAAATTATGATTACTTTCTTTTTTCAATTTTTTAAATAAGCGTTATGTTCATCGCAAAATACCTAAGCCTCCGCCCCCATTTTTTCAACCTTTAAAGAAAGCTTATCGGAAAATGCTAAAGGCTCTGCCAAACATTTTCAGGCTTTGAAATAAATATTACAATCATCGGAAGCCCCCGCCTTCCATTCTATTACTTAGAAATATTACTCATTGAAAAGAGCTTAGGGCTCGACCTTACCTTTTTTTTTTCAACTTGCCGATGCAGTCTCGCCAAGTGACCAGACTCATTCTCACCTACGACTCTACAACGACAAATATAAATCGTTCACGATATTCACACATCTGCTGTCATGTGTAAATCCAGTATTTTAAGAACAGTGCGATGAGATTAATTGTTTTGCTGTAATTGCTATTTACAGAACGGCTACAAATGTATCACCTTCATAAATTCATTTGTTAACTGCCACCGTATACCGAGTTTTATTTTTATGAAAACACTGGGCGTTCATAATTAACGTTGTGTCAAACCTACCCTCTTTTTCCAACTGCATTAAGCCGTCACTGCATTTATGTGGCTTATAACGATATTATAAAACATGTTCGAAAATCGATTCAACATTAATTTCATAAACATCAAGACTATACACTTCCTGGCTACTTGCAACTCGGCCGGACACTCTCTTAATTCTAGGATTTAAAGGAGGAGAAATTAAGCGCATTATCGAAAGAGAATGCCTTGAGCACCTGTACCTGTACCTTGCACTCTGTATCAATGGCCTTCCGCCAAGGCTGTGCTATACATATCAGACTGGACGGTATAAACACCAAGTCACCCCACAAGTAGAAATAAACTTCCAAACCCTAGTGTTTGAAACAAATATACACATGTATTTATTGCTATAATATGCTATGTGTTCTCGCGCCAAAACGATCAACATACAAATACAAGGGTACAAAGTTGGCCCTCGTACATACAAAGTGTACCAATCACTGTTAACACAGACATAACAATGAAGCGACTAGTACTAAGGAGGAAAAAGCAATCGTAAGGGAACTTTCAAGATCAATATCATTGGATTATTTAAGTACATCCCTTGCCTATTATCACAATAGACTAGTTAAATACACTACAGTTAATGAAAGACATTGAAAAATCTTATGTCAGTGCAATACTCACATGATCAATCTATTATTTAACATTTACGACACAATCGCAACACTCGCATATGCCATTTATGCCGTACAGAATTTGGCACAACTTCTTAAAGTACCTACCTGAATGACAAACTGCAACTGATACGAAGAGAATATAAAACTTTATCGAACAACCCTGTATTCTGCAATGGTTTCAGGATTGCACATCAAATTCTCAGGTGAATTGTTACGATGCTCTTTAACATAGAGTTAGACACCTTTAATCTTACTTAGTCTGTTTTTCATCTCCACAACTAAGAAATAAATTACTTGAGAAATGGACAGAAGTCAACAAAAGAACTGATATTGGATAATTTCTTTATCGTCTTTATTAAAAAATTACAAACTATCGCAACTTATGAACCTAAAAACCAATCACATTGCAGACCTGCATTTGTAAATTGGTAGAATATGCTCTGAATTTAGTGTGTACCGGCCCACTGCTGGGCAAAGACTTCCCTATTCTCCTTCCATCCTTTTTGGCTTGATGGTAATTGTATCCAGGTTTTACGAACTTTAGTAAACCACTGGAAAATTCAGAAACCAAGTTCCAGTTGTTACCATGGCCGGCCACCCACCGCCGATAGTAATTAATATGAATACAAAAATAAATAAATTAATAAATATTTGTGGACATTTCTCACTAATATGAATAATTATCAATATTATTCATATTTTAAAATAAGACGTATGTCTGCCATTTAGAGGTATCAATACCTTGTATGAATTGAGACAGGCTATGCTAAAGTCCTATCGTGTCTCAGTTGAATATTTTTTGACTGACCTGCATAAGCTTGTAAGCAGTCCATCCTGGTTAAAAATGATAGCAGTTACATATTTTTGGCTGTACCGCAGCCAGAAATTTATATCATCATAAATAATCGCATATGAACTTTCACAGTTACTCCGTGTTTAATGGAAATAATATAAGATGCTTTTATGCCTAGAAGTGTTTAACTTCACCCAGTTTGGGAGCTAGTGCTGCAGTTTAATGTTTTGTACCATAATTATTGTAATAATAAACAACTTCAATTTGAATGGATTTACTAAACCAAGAACAATTGGTCTAGTTTCACCTGTTACCAAAGACTCTGCAAAGTATTCGAAATATCAGATCGCAAAATTATGTAAAATACATACATACACTATAGCTGATACTGCTTAAAAGAACTTAAACACTGAATCAAACATACCTGGTAGCTACAGTCTAGCAGTGGCATCAACCAATTGTAATAACAAAATAATAATATTCTATAACAGTCGGTTCCTGATAATAACTTGATCTTGCTAAGAGTACTTACAACTACTTAACTAGTAGTTACTTTAATACATCACTTTCAAAATATTAGTTGTCTTTGACTACACCTATACAGTCAAACTAAATATATCACATTGGCGTAACGTCACCATCACCACCAGGCGATAACAAACAAGTCTCTCATATATTTAATTGGGTTTCGAATTACGGTACAGTTGTTTAATAGAGATGTTTTACCTGTAAATAAAACATTTATTAAACATACTTACCTATTCGAAACCCAATACTTTCTATATCTGCCTGGTGGCCTAATTATATGAGATAACCAATGAATCCTAGTTGCGCCCAGCGCACTACCTGTGGTGATGGTACACGTGGAGGGGAAGGAAGGGGCCGGAAGGGGCGGAGTCACTTCTGATTGGACGAGAAAACCGGAGGTGAACGAGCGGACCCGAATCACGGCACGACTATTTCGGATGTTAGTCAAGCACGCTACTCTCATATATTTAATTGGGTTTCGAATAGGTAAGTATGTTTAATAAATGTTTTATTTACAGGTAAAACATCTCTATTATTTTTGTTATGTTTTGCTCTTGTGTCTTTCACGAATAAGTATGTGTCTTTGCCTAAAAAGACAAAAAGACAAAGATAAAAAGACAGACTGGCAGTAATTGTTAACGTCTTTCTAACACTGACAATCTGACGTTAAGTGAAATGGAACTCGAATAATAGTCAATAAACAAAACTCAAAACTAACACTAACAGCAAGAAACACAAAAGGTAGAAACGGGAATCACGAAAGCTGAGACGCGACGCTAAGCTTTGTAAGTAACACTGGAAATAACCAACGAACTCTTCAAAAACTCATAAAACAAACTTACATTTTACCTGAGATACGGAAGCGAGAAGTTTTGACACGTAAGTTCACTGGAGCTAAGGAACTTGCATATTAAAGAGATTTTACCAGAATATCTCTATGTTGAATGGCAGTGAAAAATGATGGCATCAAGAAAATGATATATTTTATCTTGCAATTATGGTTTTGGTCGTAAGCTCTGTTTTATGATATTACTGTGGAATTGGAGTACCTATTTGATGAATATCAGATTCGTACCTTCAGAAAATCACCACCATCCCTACCTTCATCAGTAATGTTAACTTTACGTCTGTCAAAACTGGGAAAAATGCTGTTCTTTCCTCAGTACTATATTTGTCGGAAAGTAAAATTGAAGTTATAGCTGATATACATATATCCGGTATCGATAAAAAGTGAGGTAAGTAATGAACTATTATTCAACTTTAAAGGTCAGTGTTCCCATAGAGACAAGTTTCTCAAATAACCAAATTTTTTTTTTGTAACATCTTCATGGATAAGTAGTAGCTTATTTTTATCGTACTATGTGCGCCCCGCGGCGTATGAAAAATGGTGTTAGTGGTGATGATAAAATATAGCCTATGTCCTTCTCCAGGTCCTAAAGAATATCTGTGCCAAATTTCGTAACGATTGGTTCAGCCGTGAGGTGTTAACGAACAGACAGAGAGACAGACGACAGAGTTAATTTCGCTTTAACATTAGTTAGGATATGCTTTTTGTAATATATTCAGGATTATTAATCGAGTGAGCGAAGTGAAGAAGAAACAACAAGATTTTAGAATATGAGCAATAGACCGTAAGGTCTATACCGTAAGGTCCTTTGTAATCGTAAGAGTACAAACTTTATGCTCGCAAGACCTACATTGTTCTTAAAACTACTATTATGCTTTCTTGGCGTTCTAAATCTATGGTCACAGCCTTCTCTTCACAGCTCTGTTTTAATTATTACGCCGCTAAAAAGATTTATTTAATTTAGTTTAAAATTATTAACTTATGTAAATGAAACCATTGTTCCTTTCTCAACTTCTGTTATAATATCCATTAATTACTAGATGTTATTAAGAGCACTCGTACCTTTACCTCTATCAAAGGCCGTCATGCGCTCATTTATGATGGAGCAAAAGTCAGTCCCCGAAGTTTCGCCTCAAGCAACAGGTGTGGCGTGACATTTACATGAGCAACGTTTATTCTGTTCACATTATGTCATCTTTAAAAATTCAACGCTGTCGGTTAACTTTGTGATTCGCGAATTGGGTTTGTTCGGTTCTGCGTCTGTATAATTTGTTTTATCTGCCATATTGTACATTTCTATTTTTTGCCATCTTTTTTTTAGCAACGGTGGTCGATGGTGATGATGTTGGTTTTGGTTGGTGATCGTTATCAAAATCAGTCTAGGAGATTCTTTTTTTAAACATATAATAATGAGAGAGTCAATGGAATACGTATTTTTGACTACACATAACTTGTGTAGTGATTTTCTCAAAACAGACAACGACTGTGGTCATCATCATCATCATTTTAGCTATAAGAAGTCCACTGCTGGACATAGGCCTCCCTCAAGGATTTCCAAAAAGGCCGATTGGAAGCTGCTTGCCAGCGTCTTCCCGCCACTTGTCATCTGTCCATCTCGTGGATGGTCTTCCTACGCTGCGCTTGCCGGTGCGTGGTCTCCGGCCCCATCTTTTCGGCCCCATCGGCCATCAGTTCTACATGCTATGTGCCCTGCCCACAGTCACTTAAATTTGCTAATCCACTGTGCTATGTCGATGACTTTTGTACAGGTGTGGTAAAAATAATTAAAATATCTAGGACTAAATATTTAACCGACTGCGGTAGGAGAATAATATTTTTAAAATTAGTACGTTTATAACGGGTACTATAATCCCACTTGCATAATGTACTCGTGCCATGCGTGAGCGAGACAGTTATAAATTGCATGCATTAATTCTAGAACTGTGATGTACAATAATCTTCAAGTTATTAGAAATTTTGTTTTATGTGTGATTTGTCCGAACATAATATGCAAGGAAAATTATACATCATATCTGTTTCTAATTTTTTCGTCTTCTTACTCATATAGGTATAATATACGTTTCATGTGCCACTACTAAGTTACATTCCAATAGTAGCTGCGATTATTTGATCGACATCTCTCAAATATGCCTTTCACGATCGTATTGGCTTCTGTAGGTATACTACTAGAATGACTAAGCAATAAATGATTACCCATTTCAATCAATATCAAAAACATCGAAAGCAGCTGCCAAATATACGGCGTCCGATACATATCTTAACGATGGGTTACGCAAATGTAACGTATAGTGGCGGCCCCAAACCGCTCCCTTGCGGGTCCATATAAGCGAGCTATTAATCATAGACCGTAAGGCACGTGGTATGAATGACAACGCATCGTGGCTGAATAATGCCAGTATATTAATCAACGGTAAAATTCAAGGACAATAAAGACAGTGGATTATAGTCCTATTACAAATACTGAAGGGCTGGTGAAAGATTTAATACAATTTTTGTAACATTATCTGATAAATACATGATTTTATAAGAATTATTCTTATTTACTTTTTGGAAATCCATGGGGGAAGCCTATGTCCAGCAGTGGACTTCTTATGGCTGAAATGATGATAATGATGATTCTAATTTAAAGAATGATCAAGATCATTCAAACACAAGACAGGCCTCATGGCTCAGTGGTAGTACGACTGCCTCATAAGCTGTAGGTCGTGGGTTCGATCCCCACCCAGGGTAAACATTTGTGTGATGTGTATGGATGTTTGTTCTGTGTCTGGGTGTTTCTGTGTATCATAAGTACGTATTTACAAAAAAAAATGTAAATGTATTATATTATATTTCCATAGTACAAGCTTTGCTTAGTTTGGGCTAGGTGGTATTGTGTGAAATGTCCACCAATATGGATATGGATACGGACATTTTACTGCGGCTTTGCGCATACTTTCATTAAAAACATAAATTCAACAACGTATCAAATCGTTACACTAAGAATGTCGCTGTTATTCAGTCTTATATCTTGTTTTTCTTTTATTAGCAGACTTAAAAAAGGAGAAAGTTCTTGTATGTTTGTTACCGCGTAACTCCGCCATTTATAAACCGATTGATCCCATAGAAATTTTATCAAAATCGATTCAGTAGATTGGTTTGTAAAACAAAATCACGCATTTTAAAGTCGATTGTTTAAAACTTTCATTAAAAACATAAATTCAACAACGTATCAAATCGTTACACTAAGAATGTCGCTGTTATTCAGTCTTATATCTTGTTTTTCTTTTATTAGCAGACTTAAAAAAGGAGAAAGTTCTTGTATGTTTGTTACCGCGTAACTCCGCCATTTATAAACCGATTGATCCCATAGAAATTTTATCAAAATCGATTCAGTAGATTGGTTTGTAAAACAAAATCACGCATTTTAAAGTCGATTGTTTAAATTTTTATAACTACAATTATAATAACATTTTTTGTTATTTTTAACACGCTTTTATTAGGTCGACCTGTATGTAACTAACTATGTAATGAAACTAAGGTAACTAATTTAACCATCTTCCAAGGATCGTAGCGTCATGAAAATTGGCAGCTGTATGTAGTTCTGATGACAATACAATAATATGGTACTGTCGAACTGATCTGATGATGGAGCCGGAAGATATGAACTAGAACTTCATGATGGAACATCGTATCATAGCTGTGTTTGGATTTGTTAGAAAAGTCTTGTAATAAACTTTGACCACAATAATTTGTAGCGTGTTTTTTTAGTTTTTTAAACTGTAATTTATTATCATGCCTAAACACTACTTGGTAACGATATCTCTTAATACCGTAACATTTTGTTGTTATTCAATAGATAGATAGATCACTCTTTATTAAAAGACCACATAGTACAAACATATTAAAAGAAGACTATATTACTATGGCTAATCTTTCAATAGGCGGCCTTATCGCTTAAAGCGATCTCTTCCAGGCAACCATATACGGAGTAGGATAGGTGGCACTGATAGTGGCGTTTAAAACTAAGACATAAAAAATAAAAATGCGTACACAAAAGTGAAAATACTACAATTTGTATCCAATTTGTATATCCATCAGTCTCTTACCATCACCATATCCATAAGACAAACCGTCGATCCGGAGCCGTTCAATAAATCCTTCCTGTTCGAAAATAACCACAGATCGTCCCGTCCAAATAGTAAATCAACGCGCTTGGTATGCAACCGGCGCGGGCGCTGGCGGCCAGTGAAACTGCGTCGATCTCTATATGGGAATGCTAGTAAAAGTGTCATGACTTTGCAGGTGGCGTATTCTTTAGAATTTTACGGATTTGCGGAAATTTGTACGATTATTCACGTATTGCGACGATCTTTATACGGGAAAGTTAGTAAAAGTATCAAGACTTTGCAGGTGGCGTATTCTTTAGAATTTTACGGATTTGCGGAAATTTGTACGATTATTCACGTATTGCGACGATCTTTATACGGGAAAGTTAGTAAAAGTATCAAGACTTTGCAGGTGGCGTATTCTTTAGAATTTTTGCGTATTTGCGGAAATTTGTACAATTTTCACGTATTGCGATTATCTTTATATAGGAATGTGAGTAAAAAGTATCGGGACGTTGCAGCTGGCGTAATCTTTAAAATTTTGCAGGTTTGTGGAAATTTATACGATGCGATTCACGTAAGATTGCTAAACGATCTCGATATATTTCACGACAAATTAAACGCATTCAAGTTTAAGTTATTACTTTTTTTTACTGAACGCAATAGATTATAACATCACTGTTATATTATCTTATAGGTTTTCGTTTTAAATTAATATAGTTTTAGTTAAAGAATGATGTAGACGCCTGTTAAAGGTAGCTATGCATATCAGAACTTATATTAGAGATTACCTACTAAGTCAATGTAATATGTATACTGTTGGTGTTTCTAAAATAAATAAATAAGATTGAGATGGAGCTGTAGGCTGAACAAGTACCTACAAACTACCCGACTGCATAAGAGCTATTTTCATAGTGTAACTGTTACATTTGATATATGTTTTCGCAGAGAAATTATGTGACAACCCATATAGTAATTGATTTAAATGAGCATTGTGTAGAATAGTTCTTTTAAAAGCATTTATTTTTCAGAGGAGGCTACGAAAAAGTGCATTTTTTATTTTATATATTATTTAAAAAAAATACTAATATCCTCTTCTCATCTATTATTCTCTTCTGTCTATTATTTCGACTTCTCATCTATTATTTAAAAAAATACTAATATTATTGCATCCAAACTCGACGCGCTATTTTGACTTGCAGGAACTAATACCGGAACAAACTTTCCTCAGCGTTTGGAACAAGTACAATTTACAAAAGTCTACTAATAGCCTTCATCATCACCGCCATCAACCTTAATGTATATCAATGGGTTGGTTGACATTCTTTGAAGCCTTGACGACTTTGATTCCTTTAATGTCTTCGTTATTGTTTCTTCTAAACATAATTAGTGTCTCCATAAACGATGAGCTGAATAATAACTAGTAACGTTCATTGTTATCATTTTTGACCTTGGGGTTTTCAGATTTTAAATCTTTGTTGAAGTAAAAGAACAATCGGTTTCAATATTCGATCTTCAAACTAGTTTACCTGACTGCTCAACAGTATATATCTTATTCATAAACGCCAAATAAGCGTGTTTTATTTACCATATAACCATTTAAAAAAAAATGGTTTAGTTTTCCAGCGTGAAAGTTCCGGAGCCTCACTAAAGTTAACAAAGAATATTTTAGCTAAAATGGGGTTATCATACCATTATGAACAAGACGGATATTCTATAGTAATGTTATGTATAGACCGGTCAATCATTTTTGTCTTAATATTGACAAACAGAAAACGATCTGGTGACCAATGAAAACTATTTTTTTAAATTACGAGCAAATCATAGGTCATACCGTTCATTTTTCATAGGACAGAAGTGGCTGACCAAATTAAGTTTGCTTGTTGCCTCCTTCAGCTTAATTGGTTTGAATACTGATATACGAGGTGTCATGTCGGTAGGCTTATGTATACCTCCCAACTGGCATCATCATCATCATCATCATCTCAGCCATAAGAAGTCCACTGCTGGACATAGGCTTCCCCTATGGATTTCCAAAAAGACCGATTGGAAGCGGCTTGCATCCAGCGTCTTCCTGCCACTTGTATGAGGTCATCTGCCCATCTCGTGGCTGGTCTTCCTACGCTGCGCTTGCCGGTGCGTGGTCTCCACTCGAGAACCTTTCGGCCCCATCGGCCATCAGTTCTACGTGCTATGTGGCCTGCCCACTGCCACTTCAACTTGCTAACCCTCTGTGCTATATCGGTGACTTTCGTACGTCTACGTATCTCTTTATTCCTTATTCGATCTCGTAGAGTGACTCCGAGCATAGCCCTCTCCATAGCTCGTTGCGTGACCTTGAGCTTTCTTATAAGGCCCATAGTTAGGGACCACGTCTCAGTGCCGTAAGTCATCACTGGTAACACACACTGGTCGTAAACTTTCGACTTGAGGGACTGGGGTATATTGGACGAGAAGACGCTTTTAAGTTTCCCGAACGCTGCCCAGCCGAGTTGGATACGACGATTGACCTCTCTCGCAAAGTTGGACCTGCCTAATCGGACCGTTTGTCCTAGGTAGACATATTCGTCAACAACTTCAAGAGTGGAGTTACCCACAGATATTGGGGTGGGCACTACATGGGCGTTCGACATAACCTTCGTTTTGTCCATGTTCATTTTGAGGCCCACCCGTTGGGAAACTCTATCGAGGTCTTCGAGCATCGTACTGAGGTCTTCCATCGACTCTGCCATGACTACTATATCGTCGGCAAACCGAAGGTGAGTGATGTACTCGCCGTTAATATTGATGCCGAGCCCTTTCCATTCCAGAAGCTTATAGGCATCTTCCAAACCGGCGGTAAACAGTTTCGGAGAGACAACGTCTCCTTGCCTCACGCCTCTCTTTAATGGAATTGCCTCTGAATTCTGGTCTTGTACTCGGACCGACATGGTGGCGTTGTTGTACAAACACTTCAGCACTTCGACATACCGATAGTCAATACGGCATCGTTGGAGGGCCTCAAGCACCGCCCAGGTCTCGATCGAATCAAAGGCTTTCTCATAGTCCACAAACGCTAAGCAAAGGGGCAAGTTATACTCTTCGGTCTTCTGTATCACTTGCCGCAGCGTGTGGATGTGGTCTATGGTACTATAGCCTTTTCGGAAACCGGCTTGTTCGGGAGGCTGGAAGTCATCAAACCTGCGTTCAAGACGATTCGTAATGACCCTCGAAAACAGCTTATAAACATGGCTCAGAAGCGAGATGGGTCTGTAGTTCTTCAGCAAAGTGTTGTCCCCTTTTTTGAAGAACAGCGCCACCACGCTTCTGTTCCATGCTTCTGGCGTTGTACCTTCGAGCACGACGGAATTGAAGAGTCTCTGAAGGACTTTAAGTACCGGTGTTCCACCCGCTTTCAGTAGCTCTGATGTGATTCCATCATCGCCCGGTGCCTTGTTATTCTTGAGCTGTTTCAAGGCCATCCTAATCTCGTACAGGCTGATGTCCGGGATATCTTCGGTATAATGTCGAGTCAGTTTGGCTCTTGGATCTTTACCCAAACTGCTAACAGGTTTTGCGACCGATGTGTATAACTGTCCATAGAACCTCTCGATCTCCCTCAAGACTTCTGCTTTGGTCGACGCTAGACTGCCATCTTCTGTCTTCAGCTTCGTCAACTGGCTCTGCCCAATAGACATGTCTTTTGCGAACACTTTGGAGCCTTTATTCCGCTCTATCGTCTCTTTAATACGATTAGTGTTAAAGGTACGGATGTCGTGTCGCATAGACTTTGATATGAGTCTATTGAGCCGCCTATATGACTCGACGTCACAGGATGACTGCAGTTGCAATGATCGTCGTTCAGCCATGAGGTCGAGGGTATGGCTCGAGAGCTTTTGCGGTCTATTTGTACGGTGGGGTTTATAAAACTTCGCGCCCACCGTACGGACAGTTTCCACAAACCTGTTATTGATCTCATCCACCGATGCGCAGCTCTCCAGGCACTCGAAGCGATTTGATAGTTCGAGCTGAAAGCTCACGGGGTCTTGGATATGGGCGCGAGTGGGTCGGAGTGTAGACTTCATCATACGGGACCTCTCAAGTTTAACATTAATATTCAACGTGCCTCGTACCATTCGGTGATCACTTCCGGTTTTAACCATGTTGATCACAGAGACATCATTGAATATTTGTTTCTTGGTGGTCAGGATGAAGTCTATCTCATTTCTCGTAGAACCGTCGGGGCTCAACCAGGTCCATTTCCTATGAGGTGGCTTCTGGAAGAAAGAGTTCATCATGAAGAGTCCCTCTTTCTCCAGAAAGTCGGCCAACCTCTGTCCCCTGGGGTTCCGTTGTCCAAATCCAAACCGTCCCACTTTCAGCTCACCATCGCTTCTCTTGCCTAGCTTCGCATTAAAGTCCCCCATAACAACATTGAAATAGGTCTCAGAGGTGTGTATGGCCCTACTAATGTCCTCATACATCACCTCCACCTCATCATCAGAGTATGCCGAGGTCGGTGCGTATACCTGGATGACCTTCAACGAATATCTCTTCGATACTCTGAGTATCAGGTACGCAACCCTGCTCGACACACTGTCGATGGCAAGAATGTTGTTAGCAAGAGACTTGTGGACGAGAAACCCGACACCACCTTGGGACTGTTGGTCACCCTCCCGGTAATAGAGTAGGTTACCAGATTTCAGGGTTATCGTGTCCTCACCCTCTCGTCGGACTTCTGATAACCCTAGGATATCCCAATTTAACCTACTCATTTCTTCTTCCAGCTCAGCTAGCTTCTCGTCTGTCCTCATCGTGCGAATGTTGTGCGTTACCAGGGCCAGTCGTCGTTTATGCAGGGGGTGGTAGCCGGATCTCTGCCGGAGATTCTTAGCACCCCTTGCTCCGCCGTAACCGGGGCCGCTACCATAGCCCGGAATAGCGGAGCTGCCGGGGACTGGGGGCCTGGTATTTTTGTTGCTCGTCATTTGGGGGTTTTTGCCAATACTCGCCACGCTTGGCATGCGGGTTGGCGAGCGCAGTAGATGGCGTTTTACGCAGAATGTGCTGCTGCCCACTTCTGGTGATATTTCCCTTAGCCGGTTCTTACGGCACCCACGGGAAGAGAGGGGGAGGTACTATTCTAGGCCGCCAACTGGCATAGGCTAAGTTAAACTTGATTCTTTAGCCATGACTTTAACAACTTGATCCATAGATCGGCGCTTGTTGGTACGTCTAAGACAGCTGAAAATATTTTTCTACAAAACAACTGTTTGAGTTTTTTATTTTTATTTTAAATTATATGTACTTATTAACGTATACCCTTATAACTACTTGAGTTAGTGTTTTGTTCTATATCATAAAAAGTTTTGCAATAATCAATTTATATAATACAATATCATGTGTTGTTGTACTATTTATGTTTTTTTGTCACAATAATATTCATGTCTATGTCTGTACACAACGCAATCTATAGATTGATATTGATTGATCTTACGAGAAAATAGATTAAAATAGATAGTTACTTGGATAAACCATTTATTGTACATACTTTAAAAGTAATAATAAACTAATGCAACAATAGGCATTACTATAAAATAATATACTATATTGACATCGGTCCTAAGAGGTAATGGCAAAGCCAAATGTCATTGCTGAAAAAAATTACATAACCTCCAGTGGATAGGAAAAGATAGGGAAGAATTGAGCCGCGAAAAGGGCTTACTTGGGACTGCAAGGGACCGCAAGGTCGAAGTACCGTCGGGCGACCCAGGTATAAAATGGAAGGACAAAGTGGGAAAAATCTGCGGGGTTACGATATTCATGAAAGACATGAACATATACTACATTTATCTATTTGAAAACTTGGAAAGTTAACTACGTCACCAAATATCAAAATGTTATAAAACCGTTAGTAGAGCTTCAAAACGTAGGTGCTATTTAATTCATGGCTCAATTTATTATTGCTTCCTTTCATCATTATTACCATTATCATCATCTCAGCCACAAGAAGTCCACTGCTGGATACAGGCCTCCCCTATGGATTTCTGAAAAGACCTGATGGAAGCGGTTTGCATCCAACGTCTTCCTGTCACTTTGAGAGGAGTCTGTCCATCTTGTAGCTGGTCTTCCTAAGCTGCGCTTGGCGATTACCTTAATCAGCCCACTTTTATACATAATTTTTACACTGCTGGACATAAGCCTCTCCCAATGAACGTCATACATACCGATCTTCAGCTTTCCGTTTAAAGTATTTGCCTTACATATATCATCTCAGTTCGTCTCCATCAACGATATTATAGCATAGTACAAATTTTTATGCTTCATATTTTTTTGCTTCATCTTATTTATGCTCTTTAGCTGTTTTCAAAATACGTTTAAAAGCACACTATATAGATAACTCCCACTAAATATTATGTATGTATATTGATAGAGATATTTGCGTAAGTGTATGAATGAGAATTTGGTCCATTATAATATTATTGTTTTTGTCTTGTAACGTAATTAGTTACCTATACTATAATTAGCTACTGTTATTTTTATGTATACCCATTTATTAGTTAAGTTTTGCTTTAACGCCACTATCTGTTCCCATCTATCCTATCCGTGCAAAGTTGCCTGGAAGAGATCGCTCTAAGCGATAAGGCCGCCAATTAAAACACCTAGCTGTAGTATTATACTCTCTGTATTTGTGTTTCTGGATTGTGGTCTTTTAATAAAGTGTTATATATCTATCTATAGGCCTATAATATCGTTGGTCTTCATGTTGTTTCAGTATTGTGTTGTTGTTGTTTTGTGTCCTATATTAGGTTTGTCGTTATCAGGTCTTCACTCTAGAACGCCCAGCGGTTATCGTTTCTACGGCGGATATGACCAGTCCACTGCTACTTCAGCCTGCTGTATGCTGTCGGCAAGTCTGCTGATCTGGCGAATAACTTCCATTAATAATACAAAATATGGCCAATGAAACTTAAAAAAAAAACGAATCTAATTACACCTTACACATTAAGATACTCATCAAAATCAGTCAAGCTGTATCAGAAAGATACGTCTATAAACAAACTTTACCAAATCATGTGTACATTCGAGAAACATTATCTCTCTTCGTGGGCAAGTCGGCTTAAAAAGGTAATCTCAGAGGCTAAGACGCATTTTACTGCCACTGCCCCTATAAAGATACGTAGAAGATACTGCACATTCACATAACGTGTAATGTAGACACATAATAGGTACGAGTACACCAGTGTTGCCATCGTTACGTCTTCCTGCTCCCGGATTTTCCCTAATATTCCATGCTATTCACGGACGTTTAAAGGGTGTGTAAGTGCCGTTTTTATAGCACTCTAAATGGTCCAATTTGTGTTACTAATACTATTCTGATCAGGAATTGGATACTAATGGAATGTGGCTGGTAATTAGGATCTTACACACTATCCTACTTAATACTACAAATTCGAAAATGTGTCTGGATATTTGTCACTCAATCACGATATAAATTATTGATAAATATTTGATGAACATTTGCAGTGTCATAGTTTTTACTTTTGAATTGTATTTAATCATTATATACAGCCCTCTCTATCCCACTGTTGGGTATAGGTTTTTTTCTTATGCCATCTGCGGTCTGTCTCGCTAATGTGCCAATCGAGTCCAGGCTCGACCCGCGGTAAAAACCCCTTCTTGCAGCCGGACGAGCTTCCCTCTAGAACTGTATTTAGGCTGTTTTATTTTGTGAAATGAGTGTTTTAATTCATAGAATCTTAAAAATAAGCCGAAATGGATGAGTCCAAGTTTCAAATTGGACGTAACAAGCAAATAAATTCGTAGGTATTTAGTTACAAAGTTTACTTTCGTAGTGATAATGATAGCACTGGCATTATCTCCTTAAATTTCTAACCGTGTGTAGGTTCAAATCCTAACATGAATTTGAGCTGTTAATATAGAAAAATATCATACTTACTAAAGTGTTTGTTTAAATTGAAATGTTCTTCGAATTCTTCAATGCAATTTTAAACTATAATAATTATACAAAGGAAATATATAATTATAACTTATCTAATGTAATCTAACGCCCTTTTAACTTCAGAAACGTGTAAACTCAACTGAACCAAATCTAATTCCATGTTTCATGATTTCTAACTATTAATTACTTTGCAAAGAGCAGCCAAATCGAATCTCAGAACTATTGGATAGACCAAATTTTGTTTCACTAATTGAAAATTGTTGAGATTTAGCCTTTGAAAATAGGACGAAGAAATGTGATTTTTTTTTTGTTGATCTGATGGAATCTTAAACTGATTGTTTGAAATTGTTGAAATAAAAGTTTGAAATGCTTAGGTTGAAGATTTCTTATTGTTACTGTTAAAATGTTGCCGCAAGAGTAGACAGCCCAGGAAAATTTGAGTTTGACACGGCCGGACGTAATTTATAACTCTTTTTAATTATTATATATTGTAGTACAGTTTTTTCGGATAGAGAACTAAGGTGGCATTGGGGGCGCTGCTGTCCTTATTTCATTATGTTGTTCTCTCCGTCAGATCCCATTTTAGTAAAATTTCAAAAAAAAAAAAAAAAACAACAATTCAAGTCGTGATGGTAACCCTACTGATAATGCTTTTCGATTCACTTTCGTTTCATTACAACGCTACCAACGTCTTCTGTTTATTAATTAAACATTTGCAGCCCATAACTTGTCGTCTTTTTGCACACCTGTCTGTGGCCAAGCCAAGAGCTGGTTTATTGGAATCTACATCTCGTTAACAGATTTAACACATTATTTTGATACAGCGCAAAATATGGGACGACAGGGTAGGTCATTTTAAATGTACATGTATTAAGGTTTTACTTTTAATTTCCAACAGACTTAAAAAGAAGGAGGAGGTTCTCAATTCGGTTGTGTGTTTTTTAACAATAGTCGATGTTACTTGTGACAAAACTTCTAAATATATACATGTATATGTAATTTAGGTATTTAAACTAAGATTTTGCCACAAGCCGGTTCCAGCTTTTTGAAGTGGAAACTTCTTTAGCGGCGTTGTGCATTTTTGGGATGGGTAAAAAAAATTAAACTCGCGTCAGGTGACACGTGACCTGATTCGTAAGACGAAAATTCGTAAGACGGGCGGATTATTTTAGTCAGAAACCTATTCTAACGTTCTGCATTTAAAGTTCATTATTGTATGTACAAGTTTGTCCTGTCTTTTTGCTATTTTATTTTTTAGTTTTAACTCCCGGAGTGTAACCAGTTGTTTTTTTTTATGTGTAGAAATAGGTTGGCGCTTGACCGCCAACTCGCCTGATGTTAAGCGACGTTGCGATCAGCTCAGCATGGTGCTGGTTGTTGCTAACCAGCTCTGGTCTTCTGTTGGATCCGGCGGGTGATCGAGGGATTGGTTGAGGGTTATTAATGTTTGTAACCTCATAACACCTTCATATATAAATCGTTTAGGCTTTTTTTTGTTTGAAAGAATTTCTATGGGACCAATGTGAAAGATTACCATATAGTAATCTTTCACATTGGTCCCATAGAAATTTTATCAATATGGGTGTAGCAGTTTGGTTTTTAAAACGAAATAACTGAAATAAGTATGTAATGCAAGTAAATGATTTTGCGTTTTTTGAAGTCTGTGGTTACAGTTTTATAAACTATGAAAATTAAAATATGTAAAACGGTTTTTTTATATATTACTTATATATTTTACATAAGATTTACATCGAAATTTTACCAAGATCTGTGTCGATATTGTTTTAGAGTTCCTTATTGGTGTAAACACAAACGAAAACTATTTGCGATTAAATTGAATGTTCAGTAACGTAAGGAAGCTAGTAATACCTATCGGAAACCTTATAACGGTGTTGGAGCACGAAAGCGGAAGAAGTCGACAGCTATACGATAACGACACCTGTCGTTCCCAATATGTGATTATGGAATCAAATAAAACGTTCACAGTGTTAACTGCTATGTGAGCTATGGAGAGGGCTATGCTCGGGGTCTCTATGCGATATTGAATCAGAGATGAAGAGATCCGTAGATGTACGAAAGTCGCCGGCATAGCATGCGAAACGCCGAAGTACCCAGCACAGCGGATTAGAAAGTTGAAGTGGCAGTGGGCATGGACCATAGCACGTAGAACTGATGGCCGATGGGGTGGAAAAGTTCTCGAGTGGAGACCACGCACCGGCAGCGCAGCGTAAGAAGACCAACAACAAAGCGGACATACGAACTGTCAAGTGACAGGGAGATGCTAAATATGTTCTGCTTACATAAGGTTCATTGGGAAATTCATGGGGGACGCTATCATCAGCAGTGCTTCTCGTGGCTATGGAAGAAATTCGTTATCCAAGTAAACACAATTACGTATTTTGAAGTCGGTTGTTTCAGTTTTTAACTATAATAATTATATAATTAGGTTTTCAAATGACTATTTTCGTCTATAATACATAATATGTTCATTTATATTGTCTTCGATGCGCTGATTGATACCACATCAGAAAGGTTGAAACTAAAGAGAGTAGAGCACATTTAGAATTTTCCTAGTATGTCAAGTCTCAGGCAGACAAGTGTGTTTAATACTTGCATGCTTGCGACTGTTAAAATTCTAATCTTTTTTTTTGCGTAGTTGGGTAAAACGGTGGGTAGCTCGTCCAGTTCCATACTACAATGTTGACGAAGGAACCAATTAAGTATTGATTTTCCGCCGACATGACGGCAGCTAAGGATAATTGAGTTTGTTGAAAACTTCTCTCGAATACGAACGGTGACAATTTCTTTGGCTCTCTTAGACAGCGTAGCTTTCATGGCTCGGATAACTTTGTAATTGTTATTTGTTAAAATTATTTTATTTTTCATTGCTATTTTTCACTTATAATATAGATACATGTCAATAATAAATAGAAAATATGTCAATTTAATCGAACAGAGTTCCCCTTATGGAGCCCTGCCGAAAAGTCCCCATCATGCTGGCTGCGTTACCGCGTTGTATCGACAGAGAAATATGTTGCATCAGAAATGACCCGGAGCGAGGGTCACGTCCTTTTTTGATTTTGTTAAAATTTAAATTAATTGACGGCATTTTTTTATGGACAGAGACGCACGGATAGACGGCGTGGGCTTAGAAATCCGTAACCAAAGAATTCAAACGGAAGCTCAAAAATAATATTGGCCACAAGAATCAAAGTCAGTTATAACACCAATCTTCAAAAATAATAAATTTTTAGATGTAACAAAAACACCTTTATAGTTTAAAACTTTTTATTGTTATCATTTTCGCAGAGGCGATGGGATGTATTGAAATAATATTAAGCCCGTATATCATTCCGAAACAAATCTAGTGACACCTCATACAATTTCTGGTTGAAGGTAGGGCATGCCAAAGAATTAATCGTACATAAAAGCAAACATTACTAACCTTCGGCAGTAGGGTAAGAAAACTATGCCGTTCGTCAAAACAAAACACTAAAAAATCATATACACAAATAAAGGTATCCAACCTCAGATTTTTATATTAAAATAGAGAAACCGCAGAAAAATTCTCGCGTGCAGCCGTGTCCGGAATAAAAATGGAATTCTCGTGTAAAAAATAATATAAGGAATAGCACGCAATGTTCTGTACATGCAAAAATCACGTTTCATATTCGCTACACATCTACCGTAGAGGATCTACGGGAGGAGACTACGGGAGATATTCTACGAAAGACGGAAACTACAGTACCTCGCCCGCCCGTCGCTCGACTCTACGTCTCGAATCGGATGTTTACTTTTTGAACGTATTGTAGAGTAGGCAAGATCCTACGGTGGGATAGAATTGATTATTGGTATTTCAAAACTGATCCCATTTATTATATTGCTTTCGCTAATGTAATTTATTAGCTTCATAAATAGTAACAATTATACTCGTACCTTCTTGACCCAGAGACACAAAAAAGTGTCATTCGCGCCATTCATTAGAGATGGTGAAATATGAATAGTGGTGTTATAGAACAGATATCTTCCAAGCACGCAAAGGTAAATAAGAATAGATTATGGTTTAGCAAAAACTATTTTTTTGTAAGTATAGCTTGAAGGATGAAACCCTAATCATTAAACCATTTTTTCTTTGTGGGATAATACTACCCCAAGTCGATCCCAGGTATCATCTGTACCGTGCTAGCCATTCATGGCCTTTCATCAATTTCTTTCTTACTACTTGTAAATATTATTAAACGTTAAAATCACTTAAATAACGTTTGCACTACGAGCTTAAAACAATAAAGTTATGTTGATTTTAAGCTACACGCCTTGCGCTACGAAAGCGTTACATAAATTGGGCCAACAGAACAAATGTGAAATTGAATCAATTATTTATATACAAGGCATTTCAATGTGTAACAGGGAATAAATCCACAGTATAAATTCTACATGAGCATTTTTTTTTTACTTTTCCTACTCAATTTTTGAACCAATCTGAAATAATGAATGAGAGAAGGGATGATAAAAATTGTATAGACAAAAATATCGATAAAATCGTTGATCTCTTGATTTAAACTTTTATCTGATTAATGCTTTTGACATTTAAATGCGCGATATTACTTTGACACTTATCTTAATAATATTGGAATATTTTCATCTACTAGGCGTTTGTATAAAACATTAGATTATGGACGTTGTTAAAATAATTACAGAATATTTTGATACGTAGCCTGACATTTAGGTCATAGAGGCTCGTATAACGTCACTTGCTGCAAAATCTGTCTAAGTAATGAAATCACATATTAATTAAGTAATGATAAAATTTTACTGTCAGAGCTTGTCAGGCTTGGCGTTATCCTGCCAATTCGACAGCAGCAAAGCTCAGCGTCTTTAATTTCTCGAAATGTCCGAGTTAAAAATCTATTTTTTCTTTACGGAATGTAAACTGTTACGAAATAAAAAAACTGAATTCGTTTAATCAAGAGAACACTACCTAGCCTCCTAATTTTACCTCAAATAAACTGCAATTATTTTACCTCAGCTTAATAACTTCAATGTTATTCAATCTTGTTGGATGATATCATCGCTGTTGTGGTAGTTGAAACATGACCTAAGTGTGACATACATTAACGTCGTCGGCTAGTTCAATAAACACAATTTTTTTCTAGGAATAAAATTGTTTCAAATGAAACGTACGTGTTTTATTACGCCATCAGGCTAAATATTTAACTACAGCTCACCTGTGGTCAAATGTGAAGATGATATTTCTAGGGAATACACCATTTCAAATTGGCACGGCTGTGGAAAAAGCAGCTCTATATAGAAATAGTTGGTTGACCGCTGACAAAATGTATAGGACGGATGATGTTTTTTTTTCGCGATTTCAGGAATGGTCCATTAGTAAAACTTGTCCACTTTTATAGGTAGATTCACATCTTTAAGTATTGTTGCACCATGACCATGTGACAACCTGTATGTCATATCGATATCGATAACTTCTCTGTTGCGCGTTGCATTGCATCCCTAACTGGAACTTTTTAATTGGATTTCTGGATTTCGATAGGGGCCGGACGTTCTACCGTTTTGTATTCTCTGTCTTGCCGTTACCGTCTGCCGGTGTGTTATGTAACGTAGGTTTTGCACCAATTTTCAAACGTTCCCGTTTTCAATTTCATCGCGTTTTTGTCAGGGGAATCGCGGCTGGGAAAGGGCACGTTTAATTTTTTTCCGGTGTTTTTTTTTTGACCTACGTCGATAGTTCGCTTTGATAGATAACTTTCGGCGACACATACCTATAATATTTATAATATTTTTTAATGGATTATGAACAATTTACATAAAGAGGTTATCTATTGCGTTGACGATCTAAACAATGTTTTTTATCATGTTTTGAAAAACAGATGACGATGTTGATGATTATTGTGGTTCAAGCTCTAAAGAAAGAAATACTGTATAGATAGGTCCTCCGTGCTATCTCTTTACCAAGATTCATCATGACATTTGTGAATAGAAACAGAGTCCAGAAAGTCCAAAGAGAAAGAGAGAAAGGTTCCAGAGTAGAGAAAGGTCTTCAAATGTTTTTTTTAGTTATTTCCTCTTTATATTATTTACATGTATAAGTTTAGAAAACTCAAAAACCCACGTCAAAAAAACGGCTGAACCGATTTTGATAAAACATAGCTAAGAACACTCCCGACTAATTAACAAAAAAAAATAAAACAATATCAAAATCGTTTCATCCGTTCGGGAGCTACGATGCCACAGACAGACACACACACGGACACGGCAAACTTATACCACCCCGTCGTTTTTGCGTCGGTTAACAAGAAATGTCAAATTAGACTTTTAGGTGTTCAAATACGCTTCGTGGCGCCATCTGCTTGTTTCCGTCGTCAACATTATGCTTATCAGTTTGAGATGTGCGCGTACGCGCAGCACGCATGTTGCGTTCAGTTTGTGCAGGTGGCGCTAGTTGTATTTTCTAAGATAAATCGTATAATTTTATGTCTTTTATTATTGTTATTTATATAGGTATTTTTTTTATTATTCCTTCTAACCTAAAGGTTTCGTCTAAACTATCTAATCGCGCTCCACATCGTGGACCGCAACATCTATTAACATCAGAAGAGAGGGAGGTAGTCAAGCACTTTCTTCAGGGTTTTTATGAATGGAAGGTACCCAAGACAACATATAAATATGCAGCTCAAATCGTCGCTCGCATGATTAACTGTCTTAACTCATTTTTAAAATAATAAAAACCGGTATTTAGAATGCAAATACATTTCAAGTATCAATATGAAATTAAAGTGTAAGTAAAATCTATGAAATCTATCAAAACATCCGATTTACGAATATTTTTGAAGAAACAACCTAATCTCAGAACCGAAAAACGTTTGTCCTGAATAATTGTGTGAAATGTCCACAAATATTTATTTAAGTATTTATTTAATTGACTGAAATTCGTTACGACGAAATTTCAGCACAATGAGACACAGACAGGCACGGGACAGATGAAACTGAAGGAGTTTTGTTGACTTCTGTTAACACTAGTCTAGTAAAAATAAGATATGTGACAACATAAAATACAACTAAGTATATTGTTATTTATATGAATGTACTGGTGTTTTGAAATACATCTGACACAATTTCGTAATGATATTATAAAAGCTAATTTTGTTACCTTTACACGCTCAAACAGCTGAACCGATCGTTATGAAAATTTGTGTAGAGATAGCTTTGGACCTGGAGACGGACATAAGCTACTTATCATCATCATAATCATCACCGTTTTTCATAACTACGCGAGTGAAACCGCGGAACGCAGTTAGTCTATAAATCGGGGATTATTGTTGATCTATGAATTTTAGCTATTTTCCTATCATAATTTCAAAGAATCCCCCCAGTGGCAAATACTGTGATGTGCTCCATACAAACGGATTTATTTTTACTAGACTGCACCAAAAATACCCAATTTTAATGGTGTTTAACTACAATTTATAGCTAAATAACAAGGATAAATCTTCCAAATTGGTCGTTGAATAATTTATGTTGTTGGATATTTTGCCTATAAATAAATTATTATTAGATAATCCTGAAATAAGCATTTGGAAAATATGTATATTCCGAGAAGTAAATTATCGCATTCGTGGTTGTAATAATAAATTCTACGAACTTAATATAGTAAAACTTACCTATTACCGACATATTATACAAGTATTATTATACTATTATACTCTACAAGTAGTATACGCTAGTATATTACATAGATACTTGTACTTATTACCCGCGGATTCATCCACCCACGTAGATGACGTAGATGGTGATAGTGAACGATGGTGATTATAATAAAACGGAGTCCGTCTCCCATGTTCTCTGCTATCTATGTACCAAATTTCATAACAAACAGTTCAGCCGTTTGGTCGTGAAAAGGTAACATTAAGCAGAGAGACAGAAAAAGTTGCTTCTAAAGTACTAGCTAGATTTGGGATTATTAGGATCAAAATAAATTACAGTTTAAAAAAATAAAAAACACGCTACAAATTATTGTGGTCAAAGTTCATTACAAGACTTTTCTAACAAATCCAAACACAGCTATGATACGATGTTCCATCATGAAGTTCTAGTTCATATCTTCCGGCTCCATCATCAGATCAGTTCGACAGTACCATATTATTGTATTGTTAACAGAACTACATACAGCTGCCAATTTTCATGACGCTACGATCCTTGGAAGATGGTTAAATTAGTTACCTTCGATTTCATTACATAGTTAGTTACATACAGGTCGACCTAATAAAAAAAGCGTGTTAAAAATAGAAAAAACCTAATTACTAAACCGCGAAAAGGCCTAATATGATTTGAGCCTTGTATTTGATAGGAACTAGATTTTTCTTACGGTTGAAATTGTAATCTTTTGACTAATAAATTAGAGGGATTTAATAAATTAAATATCCGAGGGCCTTAAAAGCGAGTGTTAGGTTTTTCACAAAAAAAATATGACTCTTAGGAAGCCTAGGCGTACCCTAGGCGTACAAACATACCCTCCTTCTTAGGTAGACGACTAGACAGCATCTATGAATACATCAGTATTTTATTTATTTATTTTATTTTATTTTCAAAGGAAAACTTACAGCTAACTAACTACATACATTAGAAACGTATATAAAAACGGAAGGCCAATTAAAAGTTTTCACAAATAATATAAAAGACTAGACAACTATGAAATAGACGGACAGGCATAAATACATGTATATAAAGTTATAAAATATATACATAATAATTGTACAAACAAGAAAATAAGATAGAATAGAAAGAGATACATATAGAATAAACTTAAGTAAAATAGTTCACATTAAGAAGTTGTCTTAGTTTAAGCACAGGAGTGTTTAATAAGTCAACATCCGTGTCATTTGCTATAATTGATTAAACTAAACAAAAGTAACAAGAAAATACATATTATGTACATAATATAGAATAGAATAGAATAACTTATAATAATAAAAATATGTATTAATGTGTGTGTTCTTATTAATATGTTTGTTAGTTAGTTAGTTGCGAAACAATAGGCGTACCTAATCGTTAAAGTGGTATCTTCCATTCAACTTTGATTCAAGGTATGAGTGATATAATAGATATATCCTGTTGCGTACTGCACAAGAATGGAATTCTTTGCCGCCATCTCTGTTTCCTGATCCTACAATCTTGGAATTTTCAAGGCTAGAGTGAATAGATATCTTCTAATTCAACAAGCTCCATCCTCGGCCACACCGTCGCTTAACATTAGGCGAGTTGGTGGTCAATCGTAGATCTATCTTGTATAAAAAAAACTTTTCTTCCAGATGAAATATGAACCGCATTGGTTCCGCACACCACAAAACACATATTCCTCACACATACCTCATACTATACAAAGCAAATATTAAAATGGAACACTGCATTGCACCATCCTAGTATTTTTCGTTTCTCTATCTCGCTCTAATTGTATTATGCATCTCTCGTAATTAGGATAATTCGCTAGGAATATTATACTCGTATTAAGGCCTTTGATAGGCAAGCTGGTTAGGGTTCTTTTGATTAATGAGGAAAATGGAACCTTCTAATATAAAGGTTGAGAAAAATCGTCTTAATGGAATGGAGGTGTGATATATATTGTGTGAATAACAATACACACTTATATAGTTAATATATACGTATTAATATAAATGTAGGTATTTATATTGTTAATACGTATATATTAACTATATAAGTGTGTATTGTTATTATGCACACGCCACAGTAGGTACTGAAAAGTACGGATTTATTTTATACTGAATTTTGAAACAAATTAGTTGTGAACTCAAACGAAAATAGTTTGCAAATGAAACCGACCCAATTAAGTTAATTACCTGCACTGCCATAAAAACTTTTCCAAATTCGTAAATTTTTTTTAAAACTCGAGCATGTTGACGAGAGTTGACAGACTATATACCTTGTTACTTAATTGGGCGAAGCCTTGCTAAATACGTTTTTAGTGCAAGAAGTAATTTGCAATTTGCGTACGGATTTTTTAAGGCGCTCGCAGCGCAGCGATTTATTAGAGATTCTCTATAGAGAATCTCTAATCTCAAATAGAGAGAGATTACAAAATAACTACTTTAGGCCTTACGAAAAATCGTTACGCAGAAAATTAGAACGTAAATAAATAAATAATAAATAAATAAATAAATATTTGTGGACATTTCACACAACGCCATCTAGCCCAAACTAAGCAAAGCTTGTACTATGGAACAAGATGGCTGATAGAATACATATATACTTTTTTTTTGTAAATATATACATATGATACATAGAAACACCCAGACACAGAACAAACATCCATGCTCATCACACAAATGTTTGCCCTGGGTGGGGATCGAACCCACTACCTTTCAGTTCAGCAGGCAGACGCAAACACACTACCAACTGAGCCACAAGGCCAGTCGATGGCCAGTCAAATGGACTTAAAAAGAGCTTTTAATTAATTAATTTATTAGGGTTCATTCTTGTACATGTATAGGTTTTTCTATCAGCTATTTTTACATCGTATTTTATTTGTATTATTATCTCTTTATTTCACTGCAATCTCTGGTCAAGCCCGATCTTTTGGTGGGAATCAGTGGGGCCGAAGCTAACACTGACAGGCCCTTTTTACATAGGATATACAAAAATACAGAAACTAGGCATATGGATGGCAAATGAAACTATTGTATAATATTGTATTATTAAGCTATTGCATAGCTTCTATCGCGGGCCTTGAGCGTGAAGACCGAATCCAGAAATTCCGTAACGAAAATAACCTAACGCAGTAACGCCGATACAACCAATGCCACCTAGAGGCGATTTGCAGAACTAAAGAGACAAGCGTGATATTTCAAAAAGTCATCAAAAGTTCTGCTATTCATCGATAGATGGCAAAACTAAAAAGTATCACCGCTGTGCCGGTCGGAGTGGGGGGTGTTAGGAATACTGCATACATAAAATAAATAAATAATTATAATTACATAAGTTGATAAAAAATGCTATGTATATGCTAAAATATATATTTTTATTTGTATAAATGTATACACGGGTCTAGCCCGGACCTTTGAAAGGCATCAGTGGGGCCGCAACCAGGACTGAGAGGCTCTTTTTTATTTGTATTGTTGTTACATGTGCCAATAATATATACTAACGTTTACTTATTACTGTTTCAAGCATGAATAGAAATTTGACTACAAAATGACTTTGGCAGAGAATACAGACAAATATTTAGTGTAAGTTAAGATCAAGATAATATTCTAGAATTAATAACCTCCCTGTCCTCGGGAGTTAATCCTAGAGCACTACGTTACATTAGGGATTCAATATGTCGCCTGTGACATCATTGATATAAAAAATAAAAACATTTCACACAACACCATCTAGCCCAAACTAAGCAAAGCTTGTACTATGGAACTAGATGGCTGATAGAATACATATATTATTTTTTTTGTAAATAATACATAGATACATAGAAACACCCAGACACAGGACAAACATCCATGCTCATCACACAAATGTTTGCCCTGGGTGGGGATCGAACCCTTTCAGTTCAGCAGGTAGACGTAAACACACTACCAACTGAGCCACAAGGCAACATAAAACACTACTTTATCCCCTTGGTACTTATATACTATTTTTACTTCCGATCAAAAAGCGGATAAAAACTGTATTTATACTATTCTGCTAGATTTGGGCACAATTATAATAAGACCAAACCACATTCAAAAGACGAAGACACCGACGGCTTCTGTCGTCGTCATCTTAACAGTTAATCAAATTCATCTCAAAATGATACCTAAAGGGTAATATAGAATTTCGACACGCAAAACTTCCATCCAAACGAGACCCCAGCGACGGAGTCTTCAAATTTACACAGAGAGTTCCTCTCATATCTTTAGGGTTAGCAAGCTTCCTTAATTCGATTAGGCCCGTCTCGCGTCGGATTAGTTAATTTAAGCACGTAGAATCCTCTGTGGCTCTGGCGGGGAACTTTCTTTCATGTTGCTTAAATTTTCTTGAAATTAATTATTAATCGCATTAAAGCCAGTCGACACGGCGCGTTGCGTTGCGTTGCGTCGTCGCAACGCAAATATTTTAACGCATAGACGGCCACACGGCCGCTGCGCCATCACAGCGTTACTTCAACGCAGTCGTGACGTTCCGTAGTCGCAGCGGCGACGCCGGAACATCACGACTGAAAAAACGAAATGAGATGAGCTTGAGTATGTCCTCCCTCCCTATCAACGCACAAACAACTGAGCGTTGCCGTTCCGGCGTCGCAATGAGTACACCCCCGCCCGCTTCGTCTCGGGGGCTGCAGTTCAGTCGTGTATGCGTTGCGTCGACGCAACGCGCCGTGTGAACACTATGATTATTTGTATGTAAAACAACGCAGCGACAGCGCTACGTCGTCGCAACGCCGACGCAACGCGCCGTGTGGACCGGCTCTTACTTTTATTGCTACTCTGTTTTATTAACTGAGGTAGTACAACTACATGAGTCAGTTACGATTTCGAATGTGTAATCAAATCTGTCTAAAGGCACCCTCGGCCTTACCGAAAAACTTTAGTTAACTTTAACCATCGTCTTAAATTATCTGTCTTCTTTCCGCTAGTGCCATTACGTGTCAGCGAGAAGTTGACAAAATATGTTAAGCATTACTTAAAGTTAAGTAACGTTTTTCGGTAAGACCGATAATGTTTAATAGTAATGGTTCGGACTCGATAACAAATATAATGATCTAGGTACCATTTGCATAACGAAATAAACCGTTAGTCAGCTTGCACAGGGTCTAATTGCCTATATACACTTATAAAAAATTCTACAGACACAGAATGAATTCGTCATATCATGTAGTTTTTATCTCTTCTGGTACGCACGTAGTTCTGAAGTATCATGTATCTCTCCATGGCTTTGTGCGCGCCGTCTCTGTTTGAGTGTGTCGGTGGTATGGTGCTATGACATTACATGGCTGATATAATACATATATACTTTTTTTTTGTAAGTACATACATATGATACATAGAAACACCTAGAAATAGAACAAACTTCCATGCTCATCACACAAATGTTTGCCCTGGGTGGGAATCGAACCCACGACTTACAGCTCAGAAGGCAGTCGTAAGAAACAGTACATGGGTGATTCACGCCGCGGTTCGAACCACAAGCGGTGCGAAACGCCCAAATACCCGTACTATCACTGTGCCAGTCAGGCCTGTCTGCGCATTAAGTTTTATATACCAAACTACACACCCGATTTTTATGAAGCTAATCTGAAAGTATTTCATTTGATACAAAAAAAAAACCCCATACAAGTGTCAGGAAAGCGCTAGATGCAAACCGCTTCCAATTTTGGAAATCCTAGGAAGCCTATGTGCAGTAATGGACTTATTGTGGCTGAAATGATGATGATGTTGACGATGATGAAATAAAAAGCATACATTCACTTGCTCATTTCATTTCATTTGCTTCCTGAATGGGTCTTTCCGACTGGATATAATCTAGGTGTCTTCAAATCGCGAGTGAATAGGTTTCTTCTAGGCAAGCGCGCTCCATCGTATACCGTAACTGTCACTTAACATCAGGTGAGTTGACGGTCAAGCGCAAGCCTATCTTCGAATAAAATAAAAAAAAAACACTCGCGCGCAACCGGTTGTTTAAGGAAAAGTAAATGATATAATCAAAATAATTGAAACAAAGAGTGAGTGCGGCATAACTCACTCGAATGAAATATACATAGAAGCACGTCATGAATAAATATAGATATTCTCTCCATCTCATGGAATAAGATAATTAAGATCTAATTCAAGTAATTTGTAGTAAGTTAATAATTGAAAAGACAAATTGTAGAGGATCAAAGAAAGGTAAAGGAATACTGCTTGAGGCAATCACTTTATTACATTTTCAAAATGTTGCTTCAAACTCTCTGATCCTCAAAATGCTAATGAAATTAATGTTTTTAAGATAAATAAAATAAAACAAGAACCTTTTTTATGTTTCGTACCAAAGTTCTAGATAATTCGAAAGTTTCAGAATTCAATTACGCATTTTAATTCGTTTTTAACTTAATCGTTATTATGTTTTAGATGTTATTTATCTGGTCATTTGCTAATAGCAGCTAAACAATGATGAATGATAATTTCTCTAACGCACATAGCTTTAGATATTCAATTCAATTTTGTACTTACCTTTATCTTTAATTCAATATAGTACTTACCTTTAGTATACAGGGTTGTTACGGTGTCCTGTATCGCGGAAGGGTAGTCATTGTAAGAATATAAAGAATATAAAATAATTTTCTTCGTTTTAGAGCATTTAAATAAAAGCTTGTTTTAAAATATTTTTTTAATTAATATTTTATTTACTAGACTAAAAAAGAGTGCTTGTCAAGACTATTCAAACGAGTCCAAGCTCGACGGTTTTATCTTGTTTAGTTTAGGAGTTCCTATGGCCACTTTCCGACGCCATCTTGAGACCCTGGCTGTCATGTAGCACAAGAGTGATTGTCAAGACTATTCAAACGAATCCAAACTCGACGGTTTTATCTCGTTTAGTTTAGGAGTTCCGATAGCCACCTTCTGACGCCATCTTGAGACCAGCTTCATGGTACCATATTATTGCATTGTCACCGAAGTTACTTAAGTAAACCAAATTTCAACCTAATCTAACGACAGGAAGTGGTTCTAATTTAACTCGCAAGATTTGTCCCATACTAACATACTGACAGGGCAAGTAGAATAAAAGCTTTTAAAAATAACCCTAAGAATTTGTCTACGGTCGATAAAAAATACACGCTAGGGCTGTTGAGGGTCGAATATCTAAGACAAAGACACGTATCTCGGGTCAAGCGAGACGTAGGATTATCACAAATATTCCTTTGCCATTCACTCAGGCATAATAGAAGTAAGTTATTTACCAAAAAAGGTCTCTGTTTGCACAAAACAACCAATAAAGGGAACAATCCTCGGTCTTCATACTCAACTGTATTATAACTTGTATGAATGTACGTTAAAGGCAGTAATTTCATACCTCAGGAGTTAAGCGAGCGATATACCCGCGTATTTACTCATACCAACATTTTTCGCACAACTCGTAACAAAGTGTTTTATTGTTTCAGATGCCTTCGATCTACACGTCGACGGCGAAACGCTGAAGTTTAACGTGAAAGCACTCCCATCTCTAGAGCGGTACAGACGTGTGTTTCGAAGTTTAAAAATGCGTGAATGTGATTGGTGCCGGTGCCGGGTAGTGTTGTGATCAGTGATGTGCAGTGTCGATAGTGGTTATCGATAGTCGTCAAGATGGCGACGATGGATTTGACGAACGAGGTGGTCCGGTTACGGGCCGAACTCGAAAAGGTGTCACATGAGCGGGATATGCTTCTGTGTGAAGTCTCCAACCTGAGGCGAGAGTTGGAGCTGAGCGAGCTTAAGCACTTGCAAGATGACAGGTAAGCAAATATTGTTATAGCTATAGTTTTAATTTGCGCGTATGATGTATTAAATTGTCGTCATGGTAGTAATAAACCAAAAACGTAGTATTTTCTTGAAACTAGAACATGGGGCTTTAACCCCCGACCTAAAAAGAGGGGCGTGTGTATTTGTGACATCGTAGCTCTCAAACGGATGGACCGATTTGATCTAGTATTTTTTTGTTTGAAAGAAGATTTCATGGAGAATATTCTTGGCTATGTTTCATCGGATTGGTGCAGCCGTTTTTTTTGTCGGCGGGTAGCGAGTTTTGTTAAAAAGCGTTTTATTAAGGTGGAGATAACGTGCGCAGCTATCTCTCTCGCGCATCACAACATATAAAATCATTGGTTATTAGAAAATTGAGAAATGAATGTGTTTATTTAGATAGGATACAGTATATTTTTAAATAGTTTTATTCAGATATCACTTATACTGGTGACGGAGTAGTGAAATAAAATATTATTCTACTCATCAGCCAATTTATATCTTTATATTTATATTTATATAAAATATCTGAAAGACAAACTCTTTTTTTAAATATTTCTCCTATACTTATATACAAATTTATTTCTTACTTTTCTAATATCCCTCAATAATTTTATTTATGTTTAGAAATGTTTTGATGTGCGAGAGAGATAGCTGCGATAGTTTTCAAGCTGGCCATCCACTTAATAGCCTCCTAAAAATTGGGGTCTTTTATGACATTTATTCATCGAAATTTTGTGCATAATTACGTACTCGTATGTATATGGCAGTTTAAGTGCCCATTATTGTGATATATGGCCAGTGCTTACCTACGCAAACCTCTAGATGATGAATGAGCTCTATGACAATTTGCATCATTTGACGGGCGCCTATCAGCAGAGGCAGTCGTCTCTAGCTGCTTTCGCTAACAAAGCGCGCCCACGTCTTGTGGCGCCTTTGAAAGGCTCGACAGTTCGTCGTGGTTTCTCGTGGGTACCTACATAGGTGATGGATTAAGTGAAAAGTGAGATGCGATTAGACAATTTGAAATTTGAAAATCATATTTTTACTTCGTTTGAGGGCGGATAGCTGCAATACAAACCCTACCGGCTGTATTGGCAACTGAAGTTCGTAACCAGTTGCCAAAAAGGAAATAATTATATTGCTATGCAACTATTTGCCAAAGACGATAGATTTATTCTTTTTTACGCGACTGTTATCGTTTACCATAGTTTATATATTGTCTTTGGCAACTGATTGCGTAGCAAGAATTTATTTCCTTTTAGTAACTGCGAATCTCAGTTTTGTGCTTTACTGACCGTATTAGTGGCTAGTAGAATACAAACAATTGCCGAGTCATCTTTAGCAAGTTCGCTTTCAGACAACTTACAAAGTTGATGTCTAAATTCAGTCCTATCCCGCTGCCTTATATGACTGGCACCGCAGACACACGCATGCCTGTTACGGCTATTGTTCGTCGCGGCTTCCGACGTCAGAAGGTCCTTCGCACTCTTTCAAAAGCACCCTCGTTCTCGTCTGTAGAACCTGTACCTACATAGATACCGTGAAAACATTGTAGACACCGGTACTATTTATTTTTAATGTAGAAATAGGTTCGCGCTTGACCGCCAACTCGCCTGATGTTAAGCGACGCGCGCTTACCTAGAAGAAACCAATTCACTCGCGATTTGAAGATACCCAGATTATATATATCGAGAAAGACCCACTCAGGAAGCGTATTCCATATTCTAGCAGTCCGCACGACGAAAGTGGAACTAAAGCGTTTCGTTCGGGTTTTCGGGATATCCACCATGAAACGGTGACTATGTGTATAAGTTGCATAACCAGACTGGGGCAACAACAAATAAAATTCTGGTTTCATAGTAAGATATGTCTCCTTGTAGCGATGATTTATTGCTTAAACAGTTTAGTTTTATGAGAAAATTATTATCGGGTAATATGGCATATGGTGGAAAGTTTGACCCGTTTGATCCATTTCGAAAGCTAAGACTGCGTAAGTGAGGTGAAGTCGCTTGCATGTCGCTTGCATGAAGTCGCTTGCATGCAGTTAGTGTTTCTTCCACCTGGCGCAGATTTTGAACAGTTTTTGATGGCCAATGGGGCCGAACAGTTTTCTAATGGAGACCACACACCGACAAACGCAATTTAGGAAGACCAGGCACAAGATAGACTGACGATCTCATACAAGTGTCAGGAAGACGCTGGATGCAAGCCACTACCATCAGGTCTTTTTAGAAATCCATGGAAGAGGCCTATGTCAAGCAGTGGGTTTGTTGTATAGAGATGATGATGATCCTAAAAACATCACCTACCTTTTATGCTGTCGGTAAAAACATTTTTAAATTGCGTAATTCTGTGTCTGAGTCAACAACCTAATCTAACATCTGTCACAGTCCAGAAAAGAAACAACACAAGAAATGTACAAAATTACAACTCTTACTTTCTAAGCTGTGGCATGGTGTTACTTTTATTTTGTCATGTCACACTTCACGGCAACAAGAGTCGGCCAGACTTATCTACAGACTTGGCTGGGGGAGCTAGCGTCGCATTTTCTTTGAAAAAAATTAACAATTAGGTTGAAATTTTTTAGTTTTCCATTATGTTCCTTTTTCGGTCAAGTTGGTCGCACTTTGTACCGTTTGCATAGTAAAAACCAGCATTAGGAACGGTTAGAAAGTGAAATTGTATTGTTGTAGAATACGGGAAATTTTGTTACGTTTGTGCGATACCAAAATAATGAATTAAAATTTCATAATATACGAGTACCAGCAATGTGCTGGCGTCTGGTGGCAAATGCATTCGTAAATATTTATTCGAGGATCTATGTATCTATAGATCTTACTATGTATATCCATAAATTTTACTATCGGATGCTTAGGAGTCCGTAGTCCGACCATCTCTACTAACTTACATCTTTACTAACTGCGAGTCATACGTTGCACATGTATCAATCAAATATGTTTTTTTAAAAACACGATGTTTTTTTTACTAAATTTAACGGGCACAACAAAAACATGTTAGGCTGTTAGAAAGGTGCGTTCCCAACGAATCATAGAAAGTGACTCGTTGGGAATCCGGAACAGTATTTATTCCTGAATTAGCACAACCGCCCACCTTTACATATACTTCTGCATCACATCCCAAGGTTGTCTGAGAGAGATCGCTTTTATCGATAAGACCGCCTTTTGTACCATTTACATATGTGTTTATTGTCTTATTACTTTATGTGGTGTCAATAAAGTGTTATTGATTAATTGAACAGGTAGTTGTGGACTCTTTATAACTCCAACCACTCATTTGACTATTATACAATAGATAGTTGATAGCTTTGTTAATATCATTAATGTCCTCTTTGACAATTACCACCTACTGTAGCGTGTATAAAGCCTAAACATTAATAGCAAGCAATAACCATTAATATCGCGTCCATTAGTCAACCGATTCGCCAAATTAGGCAGTTGAAGATCTACTGAACCGCCTACGTGATTGATGTATCGATCGACTCACTGGAATATCATTATCATCATCAGTCAACTTTAATCTATTATAGTCTTAAAATAGTTATTTGTTATACAAGAGTGCAAAGTTGCTTTTTAACCGCGTGCTCAATTTTGATGACCGAGCAAGCGAAGGATTCTAAAATTGAAACCCGAGCGCAGCGAGTGATTAAAAAATTAGAATCCTGAGCGTTAGCGAGGGAATCAAAAGAGCACGAGGTGAAAAATCTTTGCACTCGAGTGCAACACGTAACTTTTCATCCCACCTCAGCGAGGAAATGACTAAATGCAAAAAAAACATTTACAATCACAAGATACTTTTATTTCAGTTTAGGTATTAAGTACTACATTATGATAGGTAAGTATTACAGATTAATCTTTAAATTATAACAAATAACACTTAGGTATAATGGTTGATGACCAGATGAGGCTCTTTTTAAAAATGTCTCTAATTTAGGATAGGTGTCGATATGTATGTCTTTTTTCATCTTTATTGTTCCTTTTAGCATTGAATACGTACTCCATAGAGTGCTTGATTTCTTGGTCTCTGATAACTCAATAAAATATGCCAGCAAAACGTTTTCGGAGAAAGTTTTGGCTCCTTTAGCTAGTCGCCACGTGTTAAACATACCGTACTCACAGAATTCGCCCTATTTACGTAAGTCTTTGATCGTACTGTTTCAAATACTTCTCGCGAGCTTGTTGAGGGAGAAAGCTCAGCGCATTATTAACAGTTTCAGTCAGTTCTGTTGGCGTCAAATAAACTTCTTCGTCGCTAGAATCACTCATTTTAGGTTTTTCACTTGTTTTCCAATTTCTTGTTTATAACCTAAGATTATAACAATATGTCGTGAAAAGAAAATGGCGCGTGCAAAGCAAATTAAAATAAAAGTACACTAAGAAGGTTCCGAGTCTGCGTTTTTAACAAATTAAAAAAGGTTGTATGATAAATTCGGCACCATGGAGGTAGAAGTAAATAGGTTTAATGATGTTTTGAATTAACAAACTCAGTGCACACGATGTTCTAAATTTGAATTTACTTTATCCTCTAGAGGATAAAAACGGCTTTTGAACTCAGACGAAGAGCAAAAATACTCTTTCAGAGATGGGGGGATGAAAATGTAATAAAAAAAAAACGACTTCAAGACAATCTATTTAACTGACAAGTAATCGTTTTAAAACCTAAAAAAATAACGACTTCAAAATACGCATATCGTTTACTTGGATGACATATTTTTTTATTATTTTGTTATAAAAACCAAAATACTGAACCGATATGGATAAAATTTCTATGGGACCACCTAGAAAGTATACCATTTCAAACAAAAAAAAAATTTTTCAAATCGAGGTGTCTTTGAGTAATCGGGGAACATACTTTCATAAAAAAAGATTCCGACGAATTGAGAACCTCCTCCTTTTCGGATGTCGGTTAAAAAGGGGGAAAGGTCGTAAAAGTTATTACTTTTACGTAATACCGAAAAATTAAATCAAAACTTAAATAGGTACGTACACCAACTCATTATTTAGGTCGGTATCTATCTAGAGAGAACTTTGAAGGTGATCATTTAGAGCCTGGTACCGACTACCGTATACCGTATTATAAAGTATTCCTTAGTATCGTAAAGTATTTACTAACATAGGACTAACACTGCTCTGTAGTAGTGGGAGGAGCATTTAGCATTGTTAGCAACAATCACTTTCCGTTTCCACGGTTGGAAAGAAAAAGTGTCGATAATGATCATGTGGTAGACGCAGTTTCGATGATTTGACTTCCGGTTTGTTAGAAGTGTGGCATGAATAACCTCTTTTCATTTTGTTATAATGCCTATTCTTGTAACAGTACTTTCTCAACAAATAATTTTCGCCAAGTGATCTTCTTTTCGATTATAACATTAATTTCCCCAGTTCCAATATTGACGTATTGAAATTTTTGAATTTTCTCCCCATCCAACAATTTCCAACATAAAATGTTATCTGATTCCCATAAGTGTGACCCTGATGGCTTCAAGCATGCAAACACGCAAACCTCGAAACCGAGACCGCTCTTCGTAACATTAATTTCCAAATGTATTTCTAATTATAATTCGTTGCTTCACCGCACTGCACGCATCTTCATATGGTTGACCTTAACCTGCCATAATGCGACTAAGTTATCTATCAAGTTTGGAGAGGTCGCCACTACTTCATTTTATACGTAACATTGACACTTTCTAGTAGACAATTTTAGTTCCTGCGTTTAGTCACAGTTATAGATAACAGGGTCTAAGTTACCACGCGTTGACCTTTCATCGCATGGGTAAGACTCATTGGCATGTTAGGCTTTTGTTTGTATGGCAGTTACGGACATATCGCTAATTTAGAGTTTGGTTAGCATTCGCTGCTTTAGAACTGTCCTTGACTTTCGTTTATGGTGTTTTGGTAGCTATTGGGACATAATGCTAAATTAATATTTAGGTATATGTGGGTAGAAGTTGCAGCATTTTGAGGATTATTGGTAATTGTAAGAATGAATCGTTTCTAAAATTTGCCATGTAGATATCATCATCATCATCATCTCAGTCCTAAGAAGTCCACTGCTGGACATAGGCCTCCCCCATGGATTTCCAAAAAGACCGATTGGAAGCGGCTTGCATCCAGCGTCTTCCCGCCACTTGTATGTTGATATCATAATTTGAGAATTAGACATTCCGCGCCTAAACCTTTAATTTCTGATCCAGAGATATAACAATAATTAAAATAATGTAAAAATTTATTACATAATTTATGTGTAAAAATATAATATTTTCAAACAATTTTATACCAACCTACGTACGTTTATAATAACATAATCTCTAAAATAATTTCCAGTAATAACATAAACGTAAGATAGCCCAAGGGCTAATAAAACATTATGTCCTTCGGACCGAGCCTTGGAGGGAAAAGGGGGTGGGGGGAGTACTTCACCCCCAGACAGACGGAATAGGCCGGACGGACACGCAATTAAAACTTAGTAGGTTAGTATGCTGCTTTATAGAGTTTTGGTTAATGTAAGAATTTTAATTATAATACATTTTAGCTACAAAAACGAACTTCTTAAACATAAGCTTTTATTAATGCAATGATAATTATAGTTTTTAAGAAAATGGTTGTCTGTAAAGTCGGTTTACGGACGATAATTTTGCGTGATAACAATGCGTCACAAGCCGAACGCTTAGGCCGATCGTGCCTCTCTATCGCTTGTTCCGCACTCTCGCTTGCACGCTTGGGTCATAGCCGGAACGTGACAATGAGTCATGCTTTTTCGTGCGTGCAGCCGGCGTTCATCGATTTATAAGACGTTATCATGTCAAAAAACTGAAAAACCGACCTATAATGCGCAATTTCGTTTTAAAATCAAACTATTGAATCGATTTTGATAAAATTTCAATGAGATCAATATACATCTAAATATATTCGTTCAATCATCCGTATTCTCCAGTCATCCGTGAACATGGCGCATCAAACTGCTCCGAAATATCGGAAACTCATAACAAATACAAACTTTTTTTTTTTAAATATTAACGAAGGTAAATATTACGTTGATAATGATTATAATGTACTTAGTGAATAACCGTGATAGTTTAAAAAAGTGATAAATAAAAAGGCGTTAGTGGTCAAATGCGGACCTGCAATAAAAAAGGTGTACTAAAAAAAAATACTCTGCGTATATATAGGTACCTATTTGCGTCAAATCATTAAATTACATACCGTCGCTTAACATCAGGCGAGTTGGTGGTCAATCGTAGATCTATTTTGTATAAAAATAAAACCGGACAAGTGCGAGTCAGACTCGCCCACCGAGGGTTCCGTACAAACTAGTAGTAGATATGAGGGGAAAATCATATAATTTGTTTATATTTTCCTTCATAAACCGAAAAATATTTAAAACCCTGTTTTAGCTTATGCTAATGAAGCTGTTTCATATGATACCCCACATGATACGGTTAAAGAACTTTAAAATTTGGTCCCTCATTCCTTGCATGAAGACACATTTTTTTTGTGATAAAAATAAAAATGTCCAGTTTTCAGATTTTTTCCTATATGTGTACTCTAACACAATGCTTCTTGCCAAATTTCATAGTTCTAGGTCAATGGGAATTACCCCATAGGGTTTGATTCCCTTGTGAGTGTCGAAATGTGCGTTTTTTACGACATATTCGGCTATAACTTTTTTTTTTACGAAAATTGAGAAATTTTATTTTTCTTTCTACAGCAAGAGACTATGGATCTGCGTAAATGGTTTTAATTTCAACTCGATACCTTCACGCGTTCCCGAGATAAAGGTCTTGACACCTGGACGGACGGACAGACGGACAACAAAGTGATCCTATAAGGGTTCCTTTTTTTTCATTTTGAGGTACGGAACCCTAAAAAAAACTATTTCGCGATATTATTAATATATGCAAATGCATTTTCTTCAAAATTCGATTATGTTATGTATGTATACAAGAACTCATTTGAATATTTATATGTTAACCAATATGTGTATTGGAAAAGCAAACATTTGTTCAGATGAATCGAAGCGACATTTTAGCAAACTTTGCTTACGTACAAAAATGTCGATTTGCGACGTGGGCGAACGTTCCATGTTCCACGCAAACATCCCGAGGTACTTACTTTACTTATTGGATGTCTTCTACATTATGTTATTGTTTGATATGCCTGCGCTGTTAGGGTCTGGGCCTTGTGAAGATGACATTTTCTGCTACTTTTGTGTAGGGTCTTTGTGTTATCTTATCGTTTTTTTTTTATCAGCCCTGTTTGTACAACCTGTCCCACTGCTGGGCGCGGGCCATCTTCTCATTATGAGAAGGGTAAGGCCATAGTCTACCACGCTGGCCAAGCGCGAGTTGGCATACTTCACACATCTTCAAGATCATTGAGACAGACAAGTAGGTTTCCTCACGATGTTTTTCCTTCACCGTTTTGAAGTTGGCGGCAATCAACAATACGCACATAACTCCGAAAAGAAGAGAAGAGGTGAGTGCCGCGGGATTCGAACCCAGGACCTGCGGATTGCAAGTCAGACGGTCTCCCGACTAGGCTGCCGGAAACTTACTAGGCTGCAGGGAACTTACGAGGCTGCCGGGAAGCAAATGAGAGGGATATGTGTTTATTAATCTGTATGTATGTATGCATATTATACATTTATGTTCATTTGATTCCTCATAACTTCTAAACCATTTACCATAATTTGACTAAAAAATGTGATGTGACTGCAAAGACCCCAAAACACCCCAACACACACACACACAAAATAAGTTAAGTACTAAAACCCGACTACTGTAAAATCACGCTTTAAAAAAGTATGAAATAAGAAAATATATTCATCTGAAATTGTTATGTACAAATTATTCGATATGTATATTTCAGATGAGAATATTTTCTTGTTTCATACTTTTTAGATCGTGATTTTTCAGTACAAATACAAACACAAGAAGTTTAAAAAAATAAGCTATAAAAAAGCTAAACAGGTAGCACGCTCATGAGAATATTCTGATAAAATACAGGTAGAAAAAAAAACAAAGAAAAGTAATTTACACGTTATAGTTTTTTTTTTGGTTTTTCGAGTTTATTATCTAACCTATTAGCACAGAAGACTTTAATAGGTCGACATGCTATTAGACAAATAGCACATTAACCGTTCTCTCGTGTTGAGTTGTGCAGTAAACTGGGATAGATCGCAGGAAATGGACGAGCCGTTTCAATTTCCCACCGAGTGAAAATTCACACGATGCGGTTGACATACTTATGCATTATTAGAGCAGAGTCCTCACAGTCACCTGTTGTCGTGTTAACACTTTTAATATACAAAATTAAAAAAGTTTCTTTTAATGAACAATTTTTGGTCTTTGGACGAATATTTTAGCAATAATCACAAAACTACATAAACACTTCCCAGTCATTAATTATTGTCCTATGTTAAGTACCTATTATTATATAAGTTTTATTTTATTATTGTATCCCTAGAACAAGCGCCCTCGCAAGTTGCAATGCCTGAAAAGGGCGACTAAGTTTTAAGTACTGTAAAAATGCATGTAATTCCATCTACATTAATTTACACTTAGTGGCAATAAAGAATATGAGTATGAGTATATTATTTTTATTTTGAACAAACGGGTTACTCACGTCTATTTTTGAGCCGAATTCTCCGACTATAGTTTCAACCGCATACAGCGGTCTTTTTCATAAGGAGCAGCGCAGACGTCACTCCCGTCGTCTTGTTCAAAATTAAAATGTGTAACAACCACGTTAGTTTTCATATGATTATATATTATGTCGAAGTTGGATAGCGTACCAGTTATAAATAATTAAATGAGTGAATTTTCATCCATCTTTTACAATCTACCCTAATTTACTATAATGAAATGTGGAATCTTCTTTCTTAGAAGATTTTCCCATCGAGTTTCAGTAAATAGCGTTTTAAAAAGGATGTCTACAACTCTACAAGCACCTCTCTGGACTAGCATGCCCTTGATGTTGCAGTTATCCGTAGGCATCGCTTACGATCAGGCGAGCTGTCTGCCGATTTGCTGCATTGTGTTAATAAAGTGTTCCTTTTAATGTGCTATCGACACGGTTCAACGATGGGTATATCCTAAGCTTAATTTTTATCAGCTCTGAATCCGCCCACTTGTCTGCAGTCACTAGTAACCACCCACTTGTTAGTAACGTCACTATTAGATTTTATATTTGGATTTTGTGATAGTGCAAAGTTAGTCCACAAAAATTTGCCGGTTAGTGAAGATTCATTTGAGGCAATCAATTATTACTTAAGTTATATTTTTTTTATCATATTCAATAATTTTCATCTCTAAGGCAACAATTATTTATTTAAAAAAACAGGTCATCACAATCATGTCGCGAATAGCATAGCATACACACAAAAAAAACAGATTCTTTAAGTCTGTTAAAAATAAAAATAAAAATTTAAAGATTTGAAAAATGTTTTTTTCGATTTTTACGCAAACTAATAAAGTGTATAAAACATGAAAAGTGTATCCTTTCAGTTTTACAACCGCAATTTCTTTGTGTGATTATAAAGTTGAAAATAATAAATTTTAAGAAATGAGCAGTCATAAAGGAAGACGTTCCAAGCCGTACCGTCAGAGTGTGCGAAGTGAGAACAAGTTAAAACTTCCATTAGTTGTGTGCACGAGTGTTGGCTGCGAATGTGCTTATAAAAGGTAAGTTTACAAATGAGGAATCGCTGAAGTTTTCCTTATATTTCTAAGTAATAAGTTGTTGTAGCCAACGACAGTTTCAAATCGAGGAAGACGTGTGATCATACTGAGTCTCTTGGACTCAGCGGATTACACTCACGTTTAGTCGCACTTCGACCATTGTCGTAAGCTTGCGAACATGTTATGTCACAAATGTAGATTTAAAATTCATTGAATAACTTTTTTTTAGTAAAAAAAAAAAAATCTCACACTTATAACCATAACTAATCATCCTTGATAACTAACCACGTTATTTATGTACGCGAGTCGCATGTATGTTTGAAACTGTCATTGGTAGCACAAGTTTTTTTGCATATTTTTCTAATTGACATTTAGGTATTTTGACGTTATAGTTTGACATTGTACTATTTATGAAATTATAATATTCGAATTGTTACGTACCTAATGGAGAATCATGCATTTGTAATACAAAAAAAACCGGACAAGTGCGAGTCAAACTCGCCCACCGAGAGTTCCGTGCAAACAAGTAGATAAAAGGGGGAAATCATATTTTTTTTTTATATTTTCCTTCTTATACTTACCGAAAAATATACATCGTAAAAATATTTAAAAACCTGTTTTAACTTATGCTAATTAAGCTCTTACATATGATACCTCACATGATACGGTAAATTCACTTTAAAATTTGGACCCTCATTCCTTGCTTAAAGACACTATTTGTTTGTGATTAAATAAAAAAAATCCAGTTTTCTGATTTTTTCCTATATGTGTACTATAACACAATGCTTCTTGCCAAATTTCATAGTTCTAGGTCAATACCTTATAGGTTTTGATTCTCTTGTGAGTGTCGAAATGTGCATTTTTTACGACATATTCGGCTGTAACTTTTTTTTATGAAAACTGAGAAATGTTATTTTCCTTTCTGCAGCAAGAGACTATGGATCTGCGTATATGGTTTTAATTTCAACACGATACCTTCACGCGTTCTCGAGATACTTAAAGGTCTTGACACCCGGATGAACGGACAGACGGACAACAAAGTGATCCTATAAGGGTTCCGTTTTTTTCTTTTAAGGTACGGAACCCTAAAAATGTCATCAATTGTGACTTATAATACTTTTTATACTTGTAGCACTCTCTGATCTCTTGTTTCTCATCTGCTTCACGATTTCCAAATCTTCACGTCATTGTCTGTAACATTCTGTCACAAAGTGGTCGCATGTCAGCACCCTTATGTAAAACATTGCCTTACACATTATGCAACAAGAGATTAAAAGAGCCGGTTGCGTGAACGGTAACTAGATCGGTAGTTCACCTCACTTGTTAGCCAACACGTAAAGTAAGTCAACCGTCAACGGGTAGCTTTATACGTACTTTACAAGGTTTTCCTCACAGAGTAAATGACACGTAGAGTGTAGAGTTTCATTCAAAATTCCGTTCACAGTTGAAGCCGAAAATTTATGAAAATGGGTGCATAATTGGGTTCGTAATTATTCTCTTCGTTATGTACTTGAACGTTCGGATGGGAAGGAAGGAAGGAAGATAGGAAGTGAAATTGTGCCAAATTTTGTATACGTGCCTACCGACGGGCATTTATCCTATCTAAATAAACAAAATCATCTCACAGTTTTATAATCCCCGCTTATTTTAAATGTTTTAAAATGTTATGCGCGAGACAGCTGAGCGCTTTGAGTGCAGTCTTAACAGGCTTCCTAAAAGTTGCTTCACTGAGCTAGAGACGACTTCTAGCTCTAGAGCAGTCTAAGCCTATTACTTCTGTGGTTTTCCTGGGTAGCTCGGTGGGTACACACTGCACACAGAACTGTTTATACGCGACAGAATTGGAATTGAATATTGGAGTGGAGATACCTCAGAGTGGGAGTGGGTGTAGAGGTAGGTCAAGAATCAATTAGAACTAAGTGAATTGCCGCAAGGACTTGGTGCTTGTTTGGTACGAAGCTTAGCGCCGCAAAAGGTATTTGCTTATGTCTGACAGTTATTGAATTTCGAAGCCTGTGTAGGAGTATTATAGATGTAGGTTTGGAATGTTTAATTAAAATATCATTAGATTTAAACGTATAGTGATGTGCTGAAACATGACAATCTACGTAAATTCGTATTCTTTGCTGCCATCTCTTTTTCCTGAGACCTACAATCTTGAAATTTCCCAGGCTAGAGTGAATAGATATCTTCTAGATCGACGAGCTCCATTTTCGGCCACACCGTCGGTTAACATCAGGTGAGTTGGTGGTCAATCGTAAATCTATCATGCATAAAAAAGTGCCTGTTGAGTACTTCTGTTTTGTGTAAATGCTTAGAATTCTACGAACTACGTTTCTATCACAAAAGAAAACAAAAATCACAAACAAGTCGTTACTTTGATGCTAGAAAATTTTAAAACATAAATATACAAACGTCGGCGCTGGTAACTCTATCCTCGTTACTTGTAGCCACCGATATTGATCCTAAACAAAAAGCTTTCAAAACAATGCAAAATCCATTTGGTTAAATTCAGTTTCGATGTTGAGAATTGAGATCTCTGTATTGAAAATTCAATTCTGAGTGCGATTTCGGTTTTTTGCAAAGTGGAAAAAATGTAGTTGAATACCAAATTTATTTCCACACGATGTATTGCTTGATGAGGACGGAGTTAGGATTTGATAAGGGGGAAAGAAAAGGGGGGAGTCTATGGAATTATTAAATACCTACTAAAAATCTGAAAACATCTGACATAAAAAATCTTCTGTTCAACAATCAACAATCGACATTTTCCTTTTTTTTTTGTAAATTTTAGATGTTTGCTAATTTGAACCGCAATCAAAACAGGCGAATCAGTACGACGCTCCTGTCACTAGAGTATTCTCGATTTTCTTTTTAACCGACTTCAAAAAAGGAGGAGGTTATCAATTCGTAGCGTATGTTTTTTTTTAGGGTATGTACACGAATTTATCGCTCATTCTTGAACCAATTTTTGTGTTTCGTGAATTGGCGTATAGAGAAAGCTCCCAAGTTGGTCCCATAATTATTTTAGAAACATTGCTTTATTACTTTTTGAATAATCTCTAAAAGTAAAAATATTTGCATTAGATTCCTGAGTGAGTGCGTCAGATTATAGAATCGCAGAGTTCCACTGACACGAAGTGGCAAATGTTGAGGTTTTTCGTATAAACTTCTGCACATTTTCATAACTGCGACGATGAAGCATTTGACATTCAATGACACATGTCATTCTTGAAAAAAAAACCAGCGGTTGAAGAGAGGTCTCTTTAAAAAGTATACAATCGTAAGGAATTTATTGCGCTTGAAAAGTAAAACCTACTTACTTCTCATCCAATGTGTATAAGGAGAAAATACAGTTACTTCAACGCTTGAGCGCCTTGTTTAATAATTATCCTTACTTATATTACAAGTAAACGAAATAACGCATTTGAAGTCGGTTGTTTCAGTTTTTTAAACTATAAAATTATTTCTTCAAAGGAGGAAACATCCCATCGAGCCTAGTCCTGAGTACGTTCGTATTGCAAGACTAAACGTGAGATGCGTTCTGAATTACTAAAACATCGATCACGGAAGGAATGTTGTTGATTCTCCGTTTTGTTGTTTATGTGCTCTCTGCCGTTTTACATTGTGTTTAGCTTTGTTTCTGACGGTAATTTGGGGCTCGTACATTGTACTGGTGTTTTTTTTACCTATTAAATCCAACTACTGGGTAAAGATGTTCCTCATTTCCTTCCATGCCTCATGCTAGTCGCTTCACGAATATTATGTACTAATTGCACGCGAGCCGCCCCTTTTCCAAACTATCATTTAGTTTTGTCAGTAGTTTTTAGAGCGTGAAATTTTTATTATAATTATTTATTTTATTTTAAAATAAAATAAAACAATTTTTCATTGTTTCACCATTTAAGAACAAGTGTCCCATACGATCAGGTTAAAGTATTTTATTACCTTGTAGAAAGATATCATATTCTCTGTCTGTCTATCCCAACTGGGAGTAGGTGTGATTCGTATACGCCTAAAAACAACATTAATCGTATGTACAGAATTTTGTTGGAATTTCTTTGCGGATTCGACGTATATATACCACCTTCCGGTCCCAGCGGAAGACCAGCGCTGGTTGTTTACAACTAGCATAATGCTGAGCTGGGGCCGGATTGTGACAAAAACATTATTTGGTTATCTATTTTGTGTATGATGTTTATTCTCTGTTGTATGTTTCTTGTTACAATAAATTTCTGTCTATGTCTAATAAATATCGATAAAATGCAATTATCTCTGCAGGCATATTCGTAACAATGCGTCTAATATTGAGGCAGGCGCTTTGCCAAACTGTGAGTTTGAAAGATATTCGATGGCACAAAATCTTGCGATAAGAATATTAGTAGAACATTAGAAGACAAAACTTAAAACGTATCTGTAAATAAAAAAGATAATTATTGTCGTCGTCATAATTTGCTCTGATGTTGTTCTAGTTGCTGAAACTTATTTCTTCTAGACAACCTTTGGGTAAGGAAGCGATGATATTTATTTTTACAATTAAATGCATTTTTATAAAAAAAAATAAGTTTTAAACTAACTTATCGACTTACTCGTAGGTATATTTATATTAATGTATGCCGGTATTAAGGCTATATTATATTATAGTTCGTAAATCTTCCATTTTGATCGCACTTTTTTTTTTAAGATAACGATAACGGCTAAATCAAAATAATAATAATGCCTAATTACGAAAAAAAATTATTATAAGCGTATTAAGCACGTTAGAGCATAGGTTTAAAAATTGGTTTTCTCAAGGTCAATCTCAAGGCTGACTCCAATCCTTTTTAAAATCTACACGTATTCTCTATCCTACGTTGGGTTTCGCTGAATTATCAATGCAGCTGAAAAATCTAGGCTTAACACTTTAGAAGGTACAATTTTCTCGAAAAACTCTTTTGTGACCTATTACAATATAAAAATTATTATCTATCCCCGCTACCTCTCTTATATATAGGGGTTTTACAAAACATCCCATTGTTGATCTTACACAAAGTCACAGAGGGGCCTCGGTGACTGCAACAAGTGCTCTAATCTGGGGGCACGGCAGTGGCCCCGCCAAGTCGAGCGGCAAGGCTACGCCGTACCATCCTTTTCTCGATCTGTTTTCCTACAATATTTATGTCATTTAATAACACGCCAAGGTCACACCCAATCGATAACCTTTCACGTGTACGAATCGCACAAGTTCTACGCGGTAGTAAAACCAATAACCCTTTAACTTAATTGGTTTACCCGAACCCCCTACAGTATAGTAACCAGTTTTTACTTTATGCACCTTTATGTTGCGTTGTCCTCGAGTTTTGTTTACCATCCCTATTGACGAATTGACCGAAATTTAACAAAAATATTTTTGCTTACATAACATTGAGCAGATTTCTTCATTTTCTTCGTGCTAAACCGAAAGATGGATTTTTTTGTGGTGGTGTTGCCTAAATAACTTGATGGATTTTAAACGCGACTTGTCGATTAACATCTACTTAAAATATACAATCTCTACGATGGGACACACTTTCCCAGAACATGTTTGAAGATTCTAAGCTTGTATGATTTTCAAAATAAATATATGTAGAAGGTTAAAAGCCTTAGATAAAATAAATATAGATAGATAGTATGTATGTGGACAGTTTAGATTTATTATTAATAGAGATTAGGTCTGCGCAAAATATACTTCCTCGTTCGGGCCGCTTTTTTTTATCAGCCCTGTTTGTACAAACTGTCCCACTGCTGGGAACGGGCCATCTTCTCATTGTGAGAAGGGTTAAGCCATAGTCTGCCACGCTGACCAAGTGCGGGTTGGCAGACTTCTTTTCTTTTTTTTTTTTTTTTTTTTTTTTTGTTGTTCCTCCTGTACTTCCCCCGACACAGGTCGGGGACATTGTCAGGCTAAACATGTTGCTTAAGCGATTTTCTGTTTTGTTATGTCATAATTGGGCAATTTGAAAGCCACATTATGTAAAATCTAAATTTTGAATATGGACACATAGTAAATTAAATATTAAAAGTTTTTTTTTTTTTTTTGTTTCCCTTTTTTCTCTTTTTTTTTCTTTTTCTTTCCTTTTGTTTTAATAATATATATATATATATATTTATACATATATATATATTTATGTCTTTTTTTTTTTTTTGCAAATATACCTAATATGAGTACAGTAGTTTACCTTATCTAATTTGTTTAATGTTAATTATTGCTTTATTTTAATTATATAAAATACTAATTATTGTACATATTTCACTTTAGGTTAGCTCATCACCATATGCATGGAATACTCTCAAAATGACGTCCCCATGTTGGAGTATCATGTAGACACTCATTTCGGGCAGTTTCAAAAGCTTAGGGCTTTAGGGGGTACTAATATTTACATTATATTAGTACCCCTTAATATTTGTCTATCAGTATTTTTGAGCATATATGTATACTTATTTAATACTATATTGTGGTATTTTTGTTTTATAAGTATCAAACTTTCTTTTTCTACTATACAGACAAGGGTCTATATCTAAGTAATATATCTTAAAATATATGTTAGTATATAGTTTTCATAGTGTTCTTTTTATATACCTTATTACGTTTATGTATATTTACAACAGTTCTAGTCGTTTTACATGTATGTTTATACTTACTTAATATATTTTATACATTGTGACTATGTATACACACAATTACCGACGGCATGAGATCGGATAATTATGTATTTACTAAATTATATTGAGTTAAATAATTTTTATATTAGATAATGTAAGAGAATGGACCGCACGAGCATGGACGTCAGCACGTTTTAAACTATAACATTTCGTGTCTTACCGTCTTATACTCCTATCACGTTGAATATGCACAGTTCATTTATTTCTTTTGTTACATTGTTTGGTAACATATTTACAAAACTCTAAGAAGCTATCCCTACCATCTACGTTTTGCAGCCATTCATTTAGATTTTCTCGTGTTATGTCTCTTCCAAATTCTATTTCAAGGAGCGATCTTTTAATTGTATATACAGGGCAGTCTACGACAGCATGTATGGTACTTTCCTCCTCTTCGGGATCACAGATGCATCCAGGCGATGGTTTGATTTTAAACCTATGGAGATATTGTGCAAATCCTCCGTGACCAGTAAATATTTGTACTAATTCCTGAGTAAGTTTAATATTTTTAAGTGCTCTATGGGCCATTAGCACATCGGTAAAAAACAGTTTTGTCGTCTTCGCTGTCTCTCCTTCTGCATATCTTTGCTGCCACTTTTGGATGCTTTCACTGCGTACTACTCTTTTGACATATGAGATGGGGCACTTGTCATAGTGAGCAGCGGTTCTAAGGTTTAGCGCAGCTTCTTTAGCTAACATGTCAGCTCGTTCATTCCCTTCTATACCTACGTGCGACCGCACCCAGTACATACGTATTGTTTTGCCCTGATCTATTAATTTTAGTATGTTGCTTCTAGTTTGGAATGCCACAGGATGATATGTATCAGGATTTTTGAGTAGTTCCAATGATGACCAGGAATCACTAAGGATTGTTATCTCTTGTTCATTTCTTTTAAAAGCTTCTTCTGTCGCGTAGTATAGAGCGTACATTTCCGCTTGAAATACCGTACAGTATGTTTCCAGCTTCAGTTTTTTTGTCTTTACTTCTTTGCCATCTTTCCACCAAGAGAGGGCAGCTCCTACCTTACCTTCTATTTTGCTTCCGTCCGTAAATACCAAGAGGCCTTTTATGTTATTTGCTTTGATAGTTTCCTCTGACCAGTCTTCGATACATCCGAACGTTAAACTTATATTTTTTTCTGGATGGATTGCACTGAGAAAACTCTCTCTTGTCTCTATCTGGCGACCAGCTACCGACCTGCCGACCAGGTTGGCAGACTTCACACATCTTCAAGATCATTGAGAACTCTCAGACATGTAGGTTTCATCACGATGTTTTCCTTCACCGTTTGAAGTTGGCGGCAATCAACAATACGCACATAACTTCGAAAAGACAGAGGTGCGTACCGTGGGATTCGAACCCAGGACCTGCGGATCGCAAGTCAGACGGTCTCACCACTAGGCTGCCGGAAACTGCCGGGCCGCTTGAGTTATCCGTTTCTCCAATTTAAACCCGTTTCATTTTCGTTACTATTTTATTCATTTTATTTAAGAGCATAGCTCTTTCTTCTTTGGTCAGCCTTCAACTTACACACCGCAACCAATTCTACATTCATTCAGCAAGTAGTCTTAGAATGTCAAATCCGCCACAATGTAAACCGCAGATTTACAGCTAAATCCCATAGACGTTGGTAATCGCTATCGTGACCTTGCCTCCACAGCTGAATGGTCACGCGCGACCATCTCACGGCAACATAGGATATGCAGAACACACAACACGCTCACCCGGTCACTGGCAGACCGTTGGTTGGCAGGAAACCTTGTTGTGCACTTGTCGGACCAAGACCAGGGAAAATTGGTCGATGTGGATTGGTCGGTGAATACCACTCTATTTCGTAGTCGGTAGTACAGTTGTTTGTCAACATTCTAGTAGTTGGATATTTGTAAATCCGTTTTCCTTAATATATTTGATATGATTAACTTTACACACCAAACATGGCTTTATCAGAAGCTGCATCCCATACAACCGTGTGTGAGATAAAAAAAAGATGTAAAAGATCTATTGGGACGAGTAGTAGCCAACGGATTGTTTAAACATGAAGTAAAGGATTGTTATAATAACACAGTAAGTGATCTACAAAAGAACGAGGAAGATGTGTGCTTTAATAAACCAGCTTTTGATTCTCACTTCAATTGCTATTTATGCACGTCCCGCTAGATGGCTCAATTTTTAACGTGTTTCATTTTTGTAGAAAATATTTTTATTAAGCACTATGAGTAAGTAACGTTATTAAGTTTGAGCATAATAAATAATAGAACGAGTAGGTTATGTTAGTACCTACAGTGCGCAAAGACCTCAAATGTAATGAGATATTTTCGTACCTATCAATGCCTCTCGAATGGCTTCGATGCGTAGAAACCGGTGGAAACTTTCAACCGTGACGGGACGGCAAGTTTTTGCATCGGACATGTTAGGGGTCTCATGACATTTTCAATTAGCTCGTTGGCATTCCATAACATGTTGTGTAAAGAGTTTTTTTTTTTAAATAAGCTTTTATTTAAATGCTCTAAAATGAAAAAAATAAATTTTATATTGATATAAATAAAAGCTTGTCGCGAGAACACAAACATATATATATATCTTTCAAAAGAAAAAACTAACTTTAATTCTAAGCAAATGATAAGAACGCGTCTAAGTCTTTTGTTGGAATTAAATATTACTTAGTAGATAGGTACGATGTTGTTTGAAATCTCGCGACAAGCTTTTATTTATATCAATATACTTAATAAAATTTATTTTCTTCGTTTTAAAGCATTTAAATAAAAGCTTGTTTAAAAAAAAAAACTAGACTAAAAAAGAGTGCTTGTCAAGACTATTCAAACGAGTCCAAACTCGACGGTTTTATCTTGTTTAGTTTAGGAGTTCCTATGGCCACCTTCTGACGCCATCTTGAGACCCTGGCTGTCATGTAGCACAAGAGTGCTTGTCAAGACTATTCAAACGAGTCCAAGCTCGACGGTTTTATCTCGTTAAGTTTAGGAATTCCGATAGCCACCTTCCGACGCCATCTTTTCAGATTTATCGTTACATCTCTCGCTAGCTCGCTACCAACCAACATAACAGCTTCCTTTATATTCAATACCGATTATGTAATTTCCAGTGCTAAGATTTTAATCTCATCAGATCAGATTAAATGGTCTTGAAAGTGCTATTTTCTGCTTTGATGCAGATGCTCATAAAATATTACATCTCATCATATTCTGTTATCAGCAACTTAGTTACAGGTGCGTTTATAGGTGTAGCTTGTCTTATGTGATGTTAGATTAATTGTATATACAATTTTAAATCCTCACATTTTAATGGTGACATTGATTTACGTTTTAATCCGTACAGTAACTTGACTGGATGGATCGGTTCGTCGACATCGAATTAAATATTGTCACATACAGTTTTGTTTCCAGAATATTCAGCTTATTCCATTTAAACGTAACTGCATTATTTACCACCTGAAATATACTATTCACGTCTAATTTTATTTTTAAAATATCGATACCTAACATGCGACATTCTCGCAAATAAAATGCGCATGCTTTCATTATTATACGATGCGATGTAAATAAGGTACCATAAATTTGTCTCGGGGCGCATCTGCGTGTGAGCTTAAAGAATTTTATTAACCTCAAGATTGACACTGGCAACCCTACTATCGATACTGGCAAGATTGTTTGAGCTATTGGTAAAATAGCATTACATAAAATGTAAAATAGACTTATTACAGCTTCACAAGTTCGCATACTAGATAAGCTGAAATATATATTGAAGTAGATTGACACTTTTTGGTAGGTTTTCTGAGAACTATACGTTTGGACTTTGCAAAGGCTAGTGTGAATAGATTTTTCGTGGATCTTCGGCCATCGATAGTTAATAGCTTTCAAGTGCTCGGTAATCTAGTATTAGGTATAACAAGTATTTTTTTGCCGTAGATAGCCTTACCACCTGTCAGTAATTCGCACGCTAAGTACCGTATTCGCATAATAGAGTCTAGTTTGACTCAAAATAGATCTTGGAATCTTATGTATGTGCATTATGCAGCATGCATAGAAGGAGACCTCTATTATCCTAGCAACATAAATACATCAATCATTTGAAAGGCTTATCAGTTCAGTTGGTAGTATGTCTGCTTTCTGTCGTTGGTTCAATCCCCAACCATGACAAACAGTTATGTCATAAACACAACATGTGACAAATTCGGGGGTGAATTAACTATTTCTATGGAACAGCCGATTTTTTACGCGAATTTTGAGTTGTGCCCATAGTAAAAATTGGCCACACATGTACCTAGTAGTTGACCTTCTTTCGGCGTAGTACACACGTACTGCATAATAACTTAGAATAATATACGGTGTTTAAACATATCATCACCACCTGTCTGTCCGTTTGCTCCACCTAATCAGCCAGACATAAAGTTACTGTTACAAACACCTCCAGCGGGCATCCGAGCACTGGGTCAACCGCAACCCGCTTGGCGAACGTCTACGGAACTGTTCTGTTATTCTTTGTGTATCGTACTGGCCAACCGTCCGTCTTGGGTTTCGAATCTATGTAGTCGGTTCGTGATCACGGCCATTTCATTGGTCGGAAACATCCGAGAGTTATTCAAAACTATTAGTTCTACGAATATTCGACAACAATGCTTTTCGGTCAGTAAATGGCGCTATAGTGAACTTCCTCCTTTTTGGGGGAAATGTCAATTAAAGATTAAGTGTCAGCGAAAATCCCCGATGACAAATATTCTATAAAATTGTAAAATCTGCACCTATCAAATTTCAACAACCAACAAACATTCGGACACTAGAAAAAAATGTTAATGTTGATGTTGATGCATATACATTTTTGTTCGCTTCGCTCTCTCTGTAATATAGGAGTAGTTTATTTTAATGTGTGTTTGCGTGCGTTTAAATGCTATATGATAGAAACACGAAAAATCGTCACCTTGTCATGTTGATTATTCAAAAATCGCGAACGAAACCCTTTAATTCCACTTTCATTGTGCGGATGCACAATTAAATTAAATGGTGCGCAGATCGCAACATCGCTTGACATCAGGTGATGATGCCGTCAATGCGGTTGACCGTTTCGTCCTTTCAGATGCTAAAAAACATTACGAACGTGAAATAGTTAAGGTTTGAGATTAGAAATTTTAAATCAAACTCAAAGTCAACCTCGTAAAAGGCGTTTAAGGCTATTAGAAAGGAAGGAAACGTAATGGAAGTAAAATATGTGTTGACTAGTGTACTTAATTGTCAAGACAACACTGCTGCTGCTCACTTCGCTTTTGAGTCACGTTCACAAGAATTCCAAGACATTTAATAAAGACGATTTCAAACCTTAGGTTACAATGTGGCTTGTATACATCTCGTATAAGTACTTGTATCAGTAGTTATTAGAGCGTAATGTGGTACTAGAAGCGCGGCCGGTGTGGCGCCAGTGTCAGTGTTCGTCAGATTGCTACCTACTTATTGTTCATATCAATTTGTGTTGATGTAGGAAAATTATATTTATTTCTTTTGATCAGCCCTGTTGGTAATTAGGTGTTTATAAAGGCGACGGCACTGAAACGTGGTCCCTAACTATGGGCCTTATAAGGAAGCTCAAGGTCACGCAACGAGCTATGGAGAGGGCTATGCTCGGAGTCTCTCTACGAGATCGAATCAGAAATGAAGAGATACGTAGACGTACAAAAGTCACCGATATAGCACAGCGGATTAGCAAGTTGAAGTGGCAGTGGGCAGGGCACATAGCACGTAAAACTGATGGCCGATGGGGCCGAAGTCGAGTGGAGACCACGTACCGGCAAGCGCAGCGTAGGAAGACCAGCCACGAGATGGACAGACGATCTCATACAAGTGGCGGGAAGACGCTGGATGCAAGCCGCTTCCAATCGGTCTTTTTGGAAATCCATGGGGGAGGCCTATGTCCAACAGTGGACTTCTTATGGCTGAGATGATGATGATGATAGGCGAATCTTAACCACTGTCAAACGCTTAGCGTCAAACGGCTTTTTACATAAGATAGATCTACGATTGCCCACAAACTCGCCTGATGATACGCGGCGGCTTCATGGATTTTTATGCTCGGCCTACCCCGTAAAGGAAAATAGGGGCAATTTTATGAATAGCTCACTGTTTGGGCGGTCTCTATTCAGTGTGAGAAAAGTTAGGCCATGGGCACGTTGGTCAAGTGCTTTTTAGAATTCACGAAGCAGATTATGCGTTGTGGTTTTGCGAAATGTAGAATAAGTTTTCACCAGTTTGATCATCAGCCTTTTTGATTGAAAGTAACGCTGTAATAGAAGCTGAAACGCGTAGATCTATACATCAATTATACAGTATAGAGTTGAAGAGGATATAATTTTTAGGAATAATGACAATTTGCGTTGGTTAATATTCATAGATTTTTACAGATAAGTAAAGTAGGTCATAAACATAGTACAAACAAAAATGAATGTATTAGTTTTGAAAAGGCTTGGAGTCCGTGGCTTTCCACTCTTTAATGAAACTGCACCATTGGTTCAGCATGGTATAGAAGGAAAGGGAAAAATAATAATAAAGAAGCCTGCTGATCTCAGTCAGATTAAAAAAGATACACCAATAAAATGGATAACATTACTGTACATCAATATCTATGAAGCCCGTAATGACACAGTATTTGTAACTGGATACCGGTTAGAAGACAGGCGCCAGCACCGGGGCGTGCGGTTGACCGACTGATCCAAATCGGAGAGTGTGTTGATGCTTAACCTGTTAAACCACTTGTGTCTGGATGGGACACATATTACGTTAAGTGAACACCAAATAAGTAAATAGTTGTTTTACGTCGAAGCAACACATTGTTGCTGGGGTTAAGTCGCTAGCTTTAAGTTGCTAGCTTTCGGAATTGCAGTTGCTACTTTTGCGAGAGTTCCGGCGAAAAGGACTTCCTCTCGACTTTTACAATGTTGGCGGGTTTTTATGACTTCTGTTCAACGCATCAGGTTAATTTTCTTCAATTTCGTCTTATTTTATTTATCGATTGTTTGCCGCACGTAGTCAATTAAATTATTTGTCCATACTTGTGGGTTCGATCCCCACCCAGGGCAAACATTTGTGTCATGAGCATGTATCTTTGTTCTGTGTCTGGGTGTTTCTATGTATCATATGTATGTATTTACAAAAAAAGTATATATGTATTCTATCAACCATCTAGTTTTCATAGTAAAAACTTAGTTTGGGCTAGATGGTGTAGTTGAAATGTCCACCAATATTTAGTTATTTATAGTATACAAAATTATTATACCAAATCATTCAATTTATTTATTTATAGTATGTAAAAAAGTAGAAAACTGAGTTTTACCCCTCAATTTTATCGATAATCATTTTTATCTGTTTTACTTTATTCAAAGTTTGTTATAACTTCAATGTTAAAAACTGAATAATTTAAAAAAAAAAGGCAAAACGTAGAAGCCTAGCTACTTTTAGTTCACACCATATAAAAACTAATCACTGAAACTGGATTTTCTTGCAGTATTATGCAGTTTTCTCATGTTGTAAGGAATATCACGAGCTTTTAAAGAATCGTTGTGACCATTCAAAGTCCGAAGTCGCAAGCATTTAACGCAAACCCCTATTTCCTTCATTTTGCACGGAAACCAGTAGAAAGTAGAGCAAGTTAAGAGGATGCGGTACTCCGCACGTCCTCTAGTCTAGCGATGAGTCCATTAGCTTACATCCATATCCCCTTTCACATTCTCAAGCTGACACTAAGACTAAGCTAAGATGCTAAGTAAGACAAATTACAACAAAGAGCATCCATTAGTCTAAAAAAATATAGTATGATATCTGTAAACGGTAAATCTGTGTTAACTCGTATACACGGGACGTAAGAGATGATATCACACCTATTCAATCAAACGTTATTATCATGATTCTTGACAAATCATTCAATAAACGCCAGAAAAAACATACAGTTGATTCACGTGATGAAAAATTACCCATTGTATTGACAGTCGACGATGTTGGCCAATAAACTGTTTCTTCAACGCTATTAAGAATCGATAATAGAGTCTGCTCGGACACCGGACCGGTTTCTAAACGACCTTGCGCCCGCGCACGTTCACTCGCTGATCTTATAGACTGGTGGCTTCGTAACGTTTCTCGAGTGGCCATTGCGGCCAATAAAGAGCACATTTACTTTACCATTATAATTATGCGCGAAAGATAATGTCTCAATATGAATATTGTTTGCGACCTTGACGTTTATGTAGCTATTTATAAACTTTAATTAAATCTTTGACTTTAGTTTTAAATGACATGTATAATGGCTTTACCAAAATATTGTGGTGGATACAACTAACTTTGGGAAACAGTCATACCCTAAGTGATATCATGATTGCAACTGTGTCAGTTGCATTTAATATTAGAATAATATTGCTGATATTGTATGTAGAATCTTTTTGGAAAGATTACTACCGTGGCAAAAAAAAAACTGACTTTCCATTTATGTTCTTTGTCGAACAAAATAATGAAATAAGTACAGAATCCCTCTCTTTCCGAACACTGTTTACTTGCGCTTATGTTTTTCTCATGTCCACATGTGCTATCTTAGCTTTAGGCATTCTCTTATGCGTATCCGCCGCCAAAAACATTGCAAAATCATTTACACGCTGTTATGTTTCTTGTGCACGTACTGTCTTTGTGCCACTGATACGTGGAGACATTCATTGTGGACCTGTAACCCCATTACATCAAATGTCTCATTTAGAATATTCTCAAGGATTTGAATTTAATTTAAGTTTAAATGTCATCGAGGCCTCCGATTATGTGATGAAAGTTTCTATAATGATGACGCTAATGACTGTTTCTGTGTGTTTTAATTGCCAATCTGCATATTTTGATTTTTATAATGATATTCTGCAAGAACTTCCTGTTTCACTCAATTGGCTAGACGGAGTTGATGATATGCTAGGATAATAGCTATATTCTTGATGTGCATAATATTATGTTCATATTTTGTACTTTTTAGTATTGAAGGCTAGGAACCTTAAAATCTAATAAAGCTGACTTAGTTATTCTATAAGAATTTATTATTGAAAGCAAAAACATATTTCACGTATTTGTGCCCACAAATATTAACATAACACCTTACTTCTAATATAAACTTGAACGTTTTCGTACGCTACTTGTTTTTAGTCTTCTTAGCTTTATTATTTTTGCACAAATACAGTCAAAGAGGCTTATTACAGTTTATGCTATGTAATACAGACCAAATCGCCTTAGGCTTTCGAGCAAGTCATAAGCAGTGCGACGCCAAATTCCTCTGATGAGGAGGAAAAAAGTCATAAGCATCATCAGTGCTATTATCGTTACAAGTATGCCATTGACCTTCGCGTAGTATATCACCTTGAGGCAACTCATTGTAGTAGAGCCACAGGTGTTCTAGGCTGCTATAATGACGTCATCTTTGACGAAATCTACTGCATATCAATAGGTGCTGTTTAAAAATATAAATATAATAAATCAAAAAAATAATTTAATATCTATTAACATTAAAGAATGTTGAAAAAAATCGGAAAAGCCATCTGTCGGTATGACATATGGCTTGGTAAACTTAGTAGGCTTCGCAGATTGTGGATACCATATGGTCGATATGGAACATAACTGGTATAACTAATAATTACTACCTGTTTGAGCACCTGTCAGTTGATGCTGCTTTTCCCCTATCAATATGTAACTTACCATAAAGAAACTGACCATCTCTTAGAAAGCATAACCAAAGCAAACCAGCAAAAACAGCGCTTTATAATGGATAATAGATAACTTGTGCATTGGAGTTTGTGTTTTCTCTCAAGCGACGCGGCGCTGAATGCGCTTGCGCCGAAGGCAGTCGTTCTCGGCCTTCCATGCTGGCCGCACGTCTCCACGCTTCCCGTTTTCGCGACTCGAACTGTTGCCTGCATCGGTGCGTTTACGTCACCAATAGTTACAGTGTCCATAGTGCAAAAACAAATATTTTGTGATCAAACAAACCTGGGACTTTCCAAGGTTAGATGTGATGTGTTGTTGCAAAAACTTCAGGATCGCCAGTGTTTTTTCCACGAGCCACCGTCACGCGCTTTGACTCTTTTTTATATCGGTTAGCATTTACTGTAATTATGTTTGTAATTATTCTCGATAGTTGTAAGGTCGTTATGGTTACTTGATCGTTCGTCAATATACGTGTCGTTTTTAGTCATTTTACCTATCTTCCTATATTTTGGATAGTCTTCAGATGTTAATCCTTCATTTGTCTGATAAATTTTAAGTACAGACGGATCTACTGAGTCACATACCTAGTTTTGATAAACACGATCTGTGTGGGAAGCTGTTGCTAGCTGGTAAATCACCTTGAGATCCGGTATCTTGATATCGAAAACCTAGTTGAAAGTGACATTAAGTGCACATAAAATCAAAACATAAATTTTAATGTCTCGTTTCATAGGTTTCGATTATTGCTATAGCAATGTCACGAAAATGAAACGTGAAGTGGATAAGCGTAATGACAATGTTTTGATTAACCAAGATAATTTGGTATGAGCTTGATTTGAAAAGAAAAAAAAAACACTGCACCTAGATTACCTAGGTAATTACTATCACACGTTATTCATCATCAAATCTGCGTCTAGCTAGTCACATAATAAACAAACCAGAAATTGAGATTTAGAGTGTCAAAAATAATATTGTCTTGATAATATATTTTATTAGACGTTCAATGATTAGATCATCATAAGCCAGCCGTATACAATCTGTATCGATTTTCTCACGGCGTTATCGTCAAGGCATTTTATCGACATGTCAGAGTGACCCTTATCTACTCTAGATAAGTGGGATCTATCAAAACAAACAAAGCAAATCTTTAAGTAGGTCAAACTTTTCTGGTTGCTGTATATATCAAACATTCTAATAAATAAAAGAAACGTGTCACCGACTAGATATCTATATCCTATTTGAATGATTATAGTTTAAACAACTTGAAAACCTGCTTTTAACCGGAACATACCAGAACATTATTTTCATATAAGTGGAACTGGTTAAAAAAGTAACAAACCGAAGTTGTTGAAAACTTTATAGGATCACCTCTTTTTAATACTTTTTTATTGGTTCAAAATCAGGGAATTTACATTCACAAAACTGTTCAATCGAATTAAGAACGTCTTTTTGAAGTTGGTTAAAAAGAGTGGTAGTCTTTAATCTTGCTTTCAACTTTCTTTTCAAGCTTATGACCCCTGACCTTCCTATATATCATATAAATTCCATCGCGATTCGTTTATTGAAAACTCCGAACAGCATGATTTGTTAATTAACTCACGACCTTCATTTGACCCCACCCTACCATAAAAATTACCTAATTTCAATTTCGACGCAATCTACCAGACTCTTAATAAACAAACGATGAGAAATGAATGTCCATAAAAATACACTTTAACAACGTTTTGCGTTAACGAAGTGAGTTGCAACATCTGTTTTGAAACAACTTTAAACATCGCTTGCAGAATCTAATCTCTCATCTTGGTGGAACCTTGCACAGCTGAATATCACGTAGGCTCGGCTGTTTTGACTTCATCATTAACACTGTGCTTAATTTATATTCCGCATCTTTACAAACGGCGAATACCTACTTAATGTTTTCTTAATGCATGCATACTTCAGTTATCATCTTTGCGCTGAGTTATTTTATATTTTTATATATAATTGTTTGTGTATTGTCTGTGTTTATAACGTCATTATTAATCATCTATTTTCTAGATTTCTATTGTAGATTTTATTGTTAGAGATAACCGCAATCGTCATTCTTTTTAAATGCACCATTGTTTGCAACAGAGTCATTAGCAGCAGTGAGAGTTTTGGAACAGTCTCCGGCAATTTGATGGCCGAGCTCATGTACATTGGCTTGCACATAATTAGGTATGTTACATTAAACCTAGCTATTCAACTTTAACGGTTCATAACTTTTCTTAGCTCTGAAGTCTGATATAACAATTTATGTTTGAAGACATCTTTGTTATCAGTCACTTAGATAATATAGGGAAGAGCTTCACCACAAAGTAGTTGCATCACGTTTTATAAATATTTAGCCAATGTGTTCTCAAATTAGTTTTGTAAACAGTTTACACTTTACGAAGTACATTAAGCTGTTCAACTTTTCCGTGTTCCGTGTACATGTTCAGTTCGTGTTTTTCCATAGCAGCATTTTCTGTCTTTTCCCTTGACTGATGCAGTTTTTTCGTCAAAGCAGTTATGGTATGACTACTTTTGATTTCCTCGTTACCGAGATATTGACAAAGTTGGTTGTTTTATGGCCAACACTTTCTGTAAGTGTTTTTTAATTAAGTAACTTGTGCTTGTATGTGACAAGTTGGTTAACTGGAAATATGTTTTTCTTAATTATAATTTGATCGACTAATTAGTTATAATTTAAAACGAAGGTACACATTATTTTAATAGCTTATCTTAATTTGTGTTTTACGCTACCAACCATCACCTTTAAGAGTCAAGGCTGGTGTCAAAACAGGTAAAGGACCTGTCAAGGAGACCTTGTGTTTTGGCAAGTTTCTTAAAATGGAATAATATGAATACTTATTATATTCTTAGGTAAAGATTTATAAATGTCATGCTATGAAAGAAGTTTTTTTTACCGAAGCCATATTTAAAAATTCTACTATGAATTTTAGGAACTTATATGTAGAATCTTCGTTGAAAACATCAAATAAATAATAATGAAGACTGAGATGGGTTCTAGAAAAGAATAAAATGAAATAAGTTATTGTTTAATGAGAACTATGTATTTTTATTCAATCAAGAAATACTAGAAGATACAAAATAAATATAAATTAGCAATCACAAGCACCAGGAAGTGAGATAACTCCAGTGTCATCGAAGGCGGAAATGACTTTTTCACCTAGCTCAGCCGAAATGCTAAAAAAACGTTGCTACTTTGTCGTAATGAAGGAGAATATCAAGTTCTACGCGAAACTTGAAATGAATCGGTAAATCAACTGCGATAAGGTGCTCGAATTACATATTTTTTGCCAGTTTCTACAGACGTCTCTCAATAAAACGATCCGACTCGCTTCGTGGGAGATGAATTTGAATGAATTTTTTAAGGGACCTGTTTTTGTTGGGATTAGAAAGAAACAACTCTTATTGTTTTTATTTTATTTGTCTTGATGTAAATTTAAAATTATTTTGCCGAGATATTAATATTCAACAGTTACGATTTGCAAATTATACATATTATGTGACTACAACCACAATAAGAAATATTCAAAAAGTTTTCCGCTAATGTTGTTTAATATCCTAATATTTTGAGTTTGCATGAAAAGTCAAACGATTTTCGCAGAGTATGTTATTAACTCTTCGACAGATTCGCGAAACGACCCATTTGTAATATTAATGTCAAGGCAAGTCATAATACATATTATATTATATTATGAATTTATTTTATGAAGCATATTAGTTTGCGAGTATCCAATGACGTCATAATGACGTGTATTAACGCTCTCACACTTAGCAACATTTATTCTGTTTCCTTACATCAATGTATTATGTCCTTTTGTATTATTTCTAACCATGTATACTTACATTACTTTACTGTTATATATGTAGTTATAATAATAAGAAACCTTTATTGACCAAAAACTTTACAAGACATAACAAAACATAACATTAAAAATATCATTTATACATTACAAATGAGTTGGACTTAATTGATACTTACAGTATACTTAGTATGCGGAGCTGTTTCGTAATATATTCTAATGTAATTTACTTCAAGCTCTTCTATATCTAATATTTTAGTAAATATTTGTGGACATTTCACACAACACCATCTAGCCCAAACTAAGCAAAGCTTGTGCTATGGAACTAGATGGCTGATAGAATACATATTTTTTGTAAATATATACATATGATACATAGAAACACCCAGACACAGAACAAACATCCATGCTCATCACACAAGCCCTGGGTGGGGATTGAACCCACGACCTTTCAGTTCAGCAGGTAGACGTAAACACACTACCAACTGAGCCACAAGGCCAGTCGAGGATATCTTCTTATTATTTTTTAAATAATGTAAACCTTAAAAATAACTTTTTGACAGAAACTTTTATCAATGCAATAACTATGACTGTGACTAAAAATATTAGCCCAAACTTGAGGCGTTGACTATTTGCTGTTTGGGAATTCCCATGTCCATCCAAAGCTCTTTCATCAAAATGTTGTAATATTTATGAATAGTTATTATGAAATAGTCGCAATGGTTTCACTCCTAGCTTGCACTTTTTTTTCATTAGCGCGGCATAGAGCGGCTAGCCCTGTTTACTAATATGTATGTATGTATGAATGTACTATGTATCCACTTGTTACCCGATGAGGTGATGGGCACCCCAAAAAGTGGTTACATTTTGCTAACTGTACAAAACCCTCCAGGCTTAGCCAATGCAACCCTGTACATTTAGATACACCATGCTAATGTGCGTCATCCTAGATAGGTTACATCTTGTTAGATGACGTGGGTAAACATCTTCATCTAAGACCAGCGGCTTAAGCTGTACGTTGTTTGTTAGTCGGTAACTTAGGACACAAAGCCTTTTATTTGTATAGATGACAAATGTATAATGTGTAGCTAAATACTTAATAGGTTTTAGTTTCTTGCCGTAAATCAATTTTGTTGTCGCCCCCAAGTTAAGATTCACCCAGTTTCATAACTGGGTTAACTTTTGTCCTCTTCTATTTTTTTCCCCATTTTTTCTCTTCCATTGTCTGCTGAATTATCCCGGGTTGATAATCAAGTATTCGCGTTTTATTTCAAAGAAAGCGCCCTTAATTATGAGGTAACTGGCGGGCCAAGTTTCGCTTTCACGACGTTTTTATTGTTTATTTTTGAGATGTTGCTGATAGTGCTTAGGCCGGAAATACACGGATTTTTCGTGGTTTATTTAAAAAATAATATTAAACAAACACTTGTCTTCGGATATTAGGTATACATTTTATTATTATAATATGTAACTTATATGGCTGGAACTGTGTATATTTTCACTACTCCTAGACCGAACGACTTGTCAGTTGTCACTCACTGCTTCTCTTGAAACAGAACGCGCAATGCAGTTAAAAGTAGTTTCAGTTTTCTCCTAATAGAAGAGTAACCCAAAATTTTATTTAAAAACGTATGGCAACCACGATAGTTTCTAAATACCTACATTTTATATAATGTTGGTGTATAAGATACAACTGCAATCTAATCAAATGAAAATTTTAATAACTAGATGTGCGCCATGTTTTCAACCGTGTATGATGATGATGATGATAAAATGTCTTTATGGTTTCAAGGTTTTCTGTACCAACTTTCATAATGATTCGTTCATCCGTTTTGATGTAAAAATATAACAAACAGACAGAGCTTCTATAACGTAAGTTAGATACAGAGATAAGATTTTTTCGAAATGTTAGTGGAGCACATTTGCATTATTATGCCGGATAAATGTGACCGGATTCGGATTCTCTAATTTGAATTCCTCGTAATATGTCACTAGATCTAAAACTTGTTTTCGAAAGTGAAAATTTCGATTTAGTTGGTCGAAGTCTACGTCGTGGATAATAGGGAGTGATTTATGAAGAGATCTATTTCGGTTTTGCTATTCTAGTTTGTCAATGTGTCAAGTTGAAATATGTGGTTTCTCTTCATTATCATCGAGCTACGTCGCTGATAATCGAGAAAAAGTATTGGGCCTAATATTTAGATAGCGCTTGTGTTTTTATGTTGCGGTGACCAGATTTGCTCTAATGTTCGAATTTTTGTCCGTTCGAATTTTGAATTTCTAATCCGAACCGATATTGTGTAACAGCTCATTTCTTCGTTTAGTCCCATAACAACAGTTATTCATAATGTTTTTGTCCTTTCGAATTTTGAATTTCAAATCGAAACCGATATTATCTATAACAGCTGATTTCTTCGTTTATGTATGGGACACCTAATAACAGTTATAATAATGATGTGTACAATTACCCCTTAAACTACGTCCGTCATTGTATTACACCCTGCACTAAGTGCTCTGGGAATATTCCCAAAAAAATAGGCTTCTATTTCATATAGAATCATGCCATGTATAAAAATTTCCGATCGTCTCGTTTTTTTCGCTATTTTCTCGTTTAGCGCTGCCGTTATCATAAAATATTCCGAGTCTCGTCTCCAGCGTAACCTAGCTTCTAGGGGTCAGTGACCGTTTGACTGAAGAATATATTGTAACGAATCTATTGTTATCGGTAGGATATATCTCCTTCCGCATCGCTATGATAAATGTGACGTGAATGGCATACTATTGGCATCCTAAATAAAATATCATATTGGCCTATTTGGTTCTTGTTACGTCGCTACGTTTCGTATTCAGATCGAGTGGACGCTGAACTAATATCAAAATATCATCCTAAGAGAATGATGCAAAATGTCGTTTTAATGCTGCTCTAATCCCGGATGGATAGCGTTCGAGATCAAACGGTAAGGGATTTCTCTCAGCTTATGTAACAGTGATGATTTATGTGAATTTGCAGATTAGTGAAGTAGCGCTTGAAAGGAGTTTCGTAATATTAATAACTACAGAAAATGAAATACTTCATTCGTCATGCGGTTCCTACTACGAGATAGGTGATAAATATATACTTATTATATATACGGAACTGTACACTTGCACTTGCATTCTTTTTAAATAAAACTACTGGTCACTCACGTTTGTTTTGAGCCGAAAAATCCGACTATAGTTTGTGCGAGGCGCGTCACCGACCGACAGTGACGTTTGCGCTGCTCCTTTGAAAAATACCGCCGAATGCGGTTGAAACTATAGTCGGATTTTTTTGGCTCAAAACAGACGTGAGTGACCCGTAGTTTTTATTTAAAATGTGTGAAAACCACGTTAGTTTCCATAGTAAAATTATCCTTCCTTTCTTGTCGTATAAAAAAAAATAACCTAACAGCATACAAATAGGTACTTATTCAAACAAAAAATATCAAATACAGCTCTACCTAAAGATGTATATAAAAAATATCCTATTCTAAAAGGGTTGGTATAGGAACGGATTTACCTCTATTGACCGCAGTTTGAAAAGCGATAAGAGTGAACCAGGGTAGATAACGCTTCCGAAAGTTCGAGGAGTCTAATACGATTATCGAATACTCAAGACTTTCCAGAACAGCCAGTTGGAGCTCAGTGTTGCGAGTTTCCATTTAATTTAGCATTTTTTATTCATACGATACAAGATCTTAGGTCTAAATGTAATCGCAATAGAAATTCGTAATGGTTGTACGATTTTTTTATTTTGACGTTTCTTATAAACTTGGTTCATTCCGAAAACCCGGCAAAGTGTAAATTTGATTTATACAATTCGTATTTGAAATTATTTCGACTTTATAAGTTTATACCTCCAAACAGGTATTTCTGAGAAAAAAGACTTTGACACCCAGACGGGCAATAAAGTCTGTTAATATATCTACAAAGGTTCCTCTTACCTTTGAGGTATGGAACCTCAAATACTATTCCTGTAAACACTAACGCCTTACCGAAAAACGTTTCTTAACTTTAAGCATTGCTTAACATATTTTGTCAACTTCTCGCTGACATCTAATAACACTTGCGGAAAGAAGACAGAGAATTTAAGACGATGGTTAAAGCTAAGTAACGTTTTTCGGTAAGGCCGCAAGTTACGTATCGTAGTTTATCTCAAAATTATCTAACGATCAAAATATTAATTATCAAAATATCTAAATTGGCTCAAAGCGACAAATGGATAGATAACAAAACAAAACACCTTCATCACTTCAGCTGGATATCACCCACTGGTAAGCAAACATCAGCGTGACAGCTTTGTAGCCCACTCGGGGCAGCGGATATATTTCCCCGCAGACTTGTTCAGTAAACTAAAAGGTTCAACGAATTTAGAGGTGGCTATTTGTTTTAAATATTTGCACTGACGGTATATAACCTTTTTTGTCTGACTTCAAAAGAGGTTCTCTATTGGAGTCTATTTATTACCGACTTCAAAAAGAAGGAGGTTAACAATTCGGCTGTATTTTTTTAAGTTTGTTACCGCATATCTTCATCATTTATAAACCGATTCGATTATTTTTTTTTAAATTATTTTTTTCTCTCAGACTGGTCCAATAGAAATTTCAGCATAATAAATCGGTTTGTTTATAATAAAGTTTATTTTTTTAAACAAAATTGCCCATTTTGAAGTCGGTTTTTTTAGTTTTTAAACCATAATTATTAATGCATAATATGTTCTTGATATTTTCTCCGGTCGTGAATATTTCCTTAAGATTTGTTTTATTAGGAGTGGGAAGGATTTCTATTCTTATGACACAATGGTTGTCTATGTTAATTACAGACCGTTTCCACTGGTAAGCAATTTCTTTACTCTCCATGTTAGCTCTGTAGAGATGAGGTATACAGTCAGGTTCTCACGCTCCTTCCTCCCGCAAACAAGCAAAATGTGGAAACCTTCCTCGATAGGTTTTAAAAAAGGGTGTCTACAAGCACCTTTCCGGGTTAGCAAAGCAACAGTAATGTCATTGATGTTGTAGTTGTCCATAGGCGACAGTTATCGCTTACCATCAAGCAAGCCGTCAGCTTTTTTGCTTCAACTATTTTATAAAAAAAAAAACTCATAAAAATATCGACTTCGGTTCAGTAGCTTTTTTTAACCAGCTCCTTCACATAATTTGAATGCCGGTGAGACATGCTAATTTGGAATAAACACACAATTATTGATGGTCCGGTGACATCAGAAGATCTGCGCGGTACGAATGGATACCTATGCCCAATAATACGCTACTATAGGCGGATGATTCAAATTCATTTATTTCGAATATTTAAGATTCATAGTATGTCATTTATATAGAATAGTCACATTAAATTAAATAATAATGGCGAAGAATATTTTTTTTTGTTTATTTAAAATAATACTCTTATTTATATGATTGTTTTTTTTTGTAATTGATACGACATTAAAAATTTCTAGATGTGCTTAAAATTTTTTCAGTTGTTTTTTTTTTTTAAAGTTTCGATAAGTTGAAAATCTGTCGCAGTACATCCCAGGTGTGTTAGGTGAACTTTGGATAAACTGCCTAAGGGTCCCCGACCCCATCTCTATGGCAGGGCGCCGTGCCGTGATATTTCCACGGCGACGTGCCGGAATACGACGTTTTGCAGTACGCGACGCATCTGATTCTGGCGCCGTACCGTGGAAATTTCACGGCACGGCGCCGTGCCTCAGACATGGGGCCGGGCCCTTAGTGCCTACGCAGATATAAATAAAAACATATTTGTTTTTCATATTGTCTCTACACATAAAAATCTTTGTCCGACTGAGTGACTGACAGACAACTTACAGCCTAATCAGTTTAAGTTGCCTGGTCTTAAGTGGAGGGTGCTGATCTTAGAGACATGCAATTTGGGGGAGGGGGTGCATTCCTTTTGAAGTGATGGATATATATATATAGTTTTTTTTTCACGCAAGATCTACGGTTGATCGCTAAATTACCTGATGTTAAGCGACGGTGTGGCCGAGATGGAGCTCGTCGCTCGTCGTCGAGATAGATACTCTTTAACTCTTCATTGATTACACCATAACTAATACACTGATTAACAAGAAAAGGCTTACGTGCTAGCGAAACAACAGGCGGCCGTATCGCTAAGAGCGATTTCTTCTAGGCAACCTTGTGATGGAGATAGAAACGATGGAAATGAATGACTGATGATGGATGAATGGATCGTTTTCCATCCATTTCTTTGTAGCTATACATCATTAAGTGTAGCTACAAAGAAAGGATTTTCGACTGCGGAATGTGACTAATTTTGGACCGCGGAATGTGACTAGTTTGTTCCCTTTGTCCCCCAGTGAGGGACACGGAACTGGGGGGCAACGGGAATAATCGCTAGTTCAACATAATATTGTTTGATATTATCCTCCTAAATAACGCATTCAAGTCACCATGCCGTAATATTCGGAGTCTTCTACAACACCATCTATCTTGAGACACCTATTTTCGACTCCTGGTTCCACCATAGAAATAACTTGAATTTCACAGATACCTTCCCTGTGCGGCCCGTCTCTACTCAACCCTTTGTACGAGCGCTGCGCGAATGATAAGGATGCGTAGGTTTATGTCGGCCGCCGTTTGTTTTCTCCGGCTTGTCATAACAATAAACTGATTTCGCGGCTCTGGCTTTGAATTCATTTGCATATTTTGAAAAAATGCTGGTAATTCGCTGAGGAGTTTCAGGAGAATTTGTTGATGGGCGTTTTTTGGATAAATGGTACGTGGTCAGAATCTCTGCTAAATGAGACGTAGGAAGACCTAAAAATTCATGATTGATAGACAATATCAAAACCTACAATGAAAGTTATTTTGAACACTGTAATTACAACGTTTTGATATATAGCGATAAATATGCAAAACGTTTAAGTCGTTATAGTACGGAAGTCGTTGACATTTTTACAAAGTGATCTCAACAAATAGTGGTTTCATTTAGATTACAGCATTAGCTACAGAACCCTACCATATGCGTGTCTCGACACGGTTTTGGTCAGGTCTAAAACACTTGAAAATTATTACAGAGCAGCAAAATTACTTTGTTGGTTTATTTTCAATCGGTATATAAAAGGGCATTAGTAAATTTAGTAAAGTTGTACGCACAAAGGATAAAAATTTGCTTATTATTTGTAGTAGAATCAAACAGATTTATGTTACAATATAAGTAAAATTTATTCTACGGATTCACAGACATAAAATTCAGGTCGAGAATGAGGCCCAACAAAGTTGCCCTAGGCGACATTTTACCCCAATGTTAGTTTGTTTCATACAATTACTTTACATTTTCACAAGCCCACACTAGATCTATTCGGTATTGTGGCGACTGTTTATACAACAAATTAAATTCCCTCCCAGTCATAACCTAACTGTGGAAAGCGAAGAAAATGTCAAGTGCCCTCAGGGATGGTCCCTTAGCCGCCCACAAACTGTCGTGGGCGACTGCCATGGGCTAATGTTGAACTCGGGGAAGTTACGCAGGTGGGGGTGAGATAACATTACCTAAGTGGAGGGGATGGAGTGGATTGTACTGTGTAGGTAGTTATATTGTTAGGAAATAAGTAATGGGTCCAGTAGACTTCAATTTCCTAAGGTGGTTAGATTTATATATAAAAGTTTTTTTTTTCAATTATGGTGGAAAATAGTACCTATATAGTTTTTTAAGGTATTTACGATTGTTACTAATTGAAATTAAACAATTTTTAACGGATTTACTTATTGCGTAAATAATTTTACAGTACCTATAGTTTTACAATGAAGTTGTTGTAGTTAGCTTTCATATCGTTCTGCATTGGAGGTAAATCACATTTGCTGGAGAAAACAGGAGATTACATAATAAAAAAAATTATTCAAATAATCTTTTTACTGAAAATTATGGATAAAAATTTAATTGTCATTTTTGCTATTAAACTCAACTTTGAAATCATTACTCAACTCAAGGCACCATGTTTTTTTTTATTGAGTAAATTCAAATAACAAACGAAAATTGCATTAGAATATCGATCTTTTTAAACGGTTTTATTTTGATTGCCCTGTTTGTTTATTTGGGTCAAATTTAGTAAATTAAATTTTACCCCCTTGCAGTTGACGGATCGATCTGAAATTTGGTATACACCTTTAGTCCTGATGACAATACAATTTAGTATATTCTGTATTATTGTAAATCCAATATGGCCGCCGCCACAAAATGGCGGATTTCATATTTTAACACAACCCTCAAAATATGGGTATTAAATGAAACCAAGGGCTTTTCTAGTAAAATACAGTAAATACATTAAGTACCTACATCATTATCTTTCTTTTCAATAAAACCTTATAACTTAAAAAGTTTTTTTAAGTAAGTACCTACTTGTTGTGAATTTAGTTATTTTAGGAATTTTAATTAGTTAGTTGTGGTTTGAGAATAGCTCCCATTGTTTATTTACAAACATTGAATACAAAAAAGAAAGTTTTAATTCAGATATACTTAATTTCTTTTGGCGACGAAGATTAAAAAAGAAATTTGAAACATATAGAAGAGAAACTTTTTTTCAAATTATTTCTCTCTAAATAAAGTTAATCATGTCTCACTTTATAATAACCCTACTAAGTTATTTTATATCTTCTAAAAATGTTGTAATCTGCGAGAAAAATAGCTGCCCGCTTTGAGCACAGCCTCACCCCAATGTAAAAATGTTGTAATGTGCGAATAAAATAGCTGCCCGCTTTGAGCACAGACACACCCCAATGTAAAAATGTTGTAATGTGCGAATAAAATAGCTGCCCGCTTTGAGCACAGCCACACCCCAATGTGAAAATGTTGTAATGTGCGAATAAAATAGCTGCCCGCTTTGTGCACAGCCACACCCCAATGTAAAAATGTTGTAATGTGCGAATAAAATAGCTGCCCGCTTTGAGCACAGCCACACCCCAATGTGAAAATGTTGTAATGTGCGAATAAAATAGCTGCCCGCTTTGAGCACAGCCACACCCCAATGTAAAAATGTTGTAATGTGCGAATAAAATAGCTGCCCGCTTTGAGAACAGCCACACCCCAATGTATAAATTCTTACATTTTCCCCGTCACAAAGTTAACACCGCTTTAATAGACCAACAGAAAAGTCCATCCCAATTCACGCAAGCGTGATTCATGCGACGCCCGCTTTAAATCATAATACGCGACAAAGTGACACAGGTTCGACAGTCCGCGAACAAATTAATCTAATACAACATGTGACAAGGAACGCGGCCGCGGATCCACGGATCCACACCGGCACCGGAATGGGGACGACAGGTTTACGCGATAAAAAAATTTCATGTTCCGGATAGGTGGGCATTTGGAACGATAGAGGATGCAGTCGGATGGTTTGTGTTTTTTTTTGTTTTCATTTGACGGTGGCCTTTGAATGGATGTGTCTATGGTATTGTCAGTATTACATCGATCCTGGTGGGGTCATGCATGTCGGAGTTTAGGCATTGAATTTTTAATATTATACGTACAAAAGACGACGTTATATGAAAGGCAGTTGGAAAAAACTAAAGAGACAGGCCTGCCCCGTATTCTGAACCCATTCGGTTTCGGAATCGATTCGATTTGTATATATCCGTCTCTGTCATTCTCTATGGAAATGACAGAGATGGAGATATACAAATCGAATCGATTCCGAAACCGAATCGGTTCAGAATACGGGGGCTGGTCAGTGGTCAGTCTATCTAGGCTCAGAGGCTGCGTGTCTATCACAACACAATGCAATAGATAGAGATAGATAATTGTATTAAAAGTATATTTGTGTCAAAAAAAAACAGGAAATGGTTTTTTTGTGAATATTTTTCACAAAAAACCATTTCCTGTTTTTTGTTTGTTCCGGGTATGATTATTTTTTCATACCCGTTTGTGAAAAATCATTTTCTCTCACCCAATCGGTTTCATAACATTCTCGCTCTCGATTTGTATTTTTCATAATTTTTTGTTTGCATAACTTTTAAATAAATATTTTTAAAACGAGGTCGTTACTATTTTTGGAGCAATTATGTTTCAACTCACTTTTGCATTGTCACAGTATTAATTTCATTGACATAACCCAAGAAAGTGATACGCGCCGGTATTGCGCAAACATCGCATTAACGAGTTTAACCTGTACTTTATAACAGACGAAAGAAAACACCGGAACGAAACCTGTTTCTTATCATTTACAGTGCTAAACGTATGTAACTTTAGTAAGTTAGTACGGAGTAAAACGTCTGAGACGGACGCGGGTCGAGCCGTTGACGTTTCAATTTCGCGCCTGTAAAAACAAAGAAATAAAGGCAAAACTTGCGTGAAAGTCTCATCGGTCGATCAAGTTCAGTCTACAATTTAAGAGGAAGTAATGTTTTAGAAGAGTACACAGTTCTGTTTTGTTGTACGAGGTCGAAAGTTTTGTTCTTCTTTCAATGAAATTAAAAGAGAAGATGAACAAATCTCTCTAAAGGCAAGAGAAGACGGTAGTTTTTTTTTCATTTATACTTGCGTAATTATGTAATTTTCTATGTATCCATATATTTTTGTTTAACTTTGAATTAAGAACTAATTTCAACGTTTTTCCGATTGCATCCATTTACAAAAGATATTATGAAATTAAAACATCTTATTAATAATCACGATAAATATAAATGAAATATTTATGTATATATATTTATATCTATATTTATATATATACTTACAAATTTAGCGTAAATTCCCGTAAATTATTATATTACTTTAAATATTTATAATTTTAATCATGAATAACATCTTAGTATTTTACTCTAGGACATCATTGAGACTGTTTTCTTAAAATAATTCACATTATTCACAGATTTAATAAAATCATAAAATCAATTTTTATAAAATTTCTTTAAAATGCAGTACCTATAGTTATACTGCATTTTAAAGAAATATTGTCAAGTCTCAAGCGTTATCAAAAGTGCCGCTGTAGTATTTTACGTTATTATAAATTCCGAATGCGCGTAATTTTCAGCCGCTCCAACGTCCAGACGGAAGACAATAAAGACGGTCGACTGGCGTACAGGGGGAATACAAATTTCGCAATAGTCGACTTTTTCGCAACAACCCAGATTCGTGACAGCCCCGGACAATTATGAAGGAAATATTACAGTTTTATTGTGCGTTTTGGCTACCGTTGAGTGCTCTTTGAATTAAGTTGAGTAGAAAAGACACACAATTGGAGGCTTTTTCGGATATGATGTGTGCTTCGGACCAAATGGGACTGCTTGTGAAAAATGTCCTTTTGTTGTGTGCGGATTGCAACCTAATGTGTTCTGTGTAAGTTATCTTTTTTATACGTTATCAGTGACATTTTTCATTGTACATTTTTTGTCTCAAGTGTATTAATAACTATAACATTTAAATAAACGGATTTATTTTACGTCCGTAATAAACTAATAATAGTAGTCTTTGCAGAGTTTGAAGTCACGCTCAGATGTCTTTAAAGTAAAAAAAAAACAGTTTTTTTTTGTATTTAATGACTATCAGCTCTACAGCGACGATTTGTAATAGGTTCTTGACCCTATTTTTCGACACTTGCTTATAGACACATGCAAGACACTTGACACTAATAATCTCCGATTGCAAGCGAGTGTTATGTCATATTTTGACATGGCCCACAATTACAAACAAAAGGTACAACCGAGACGACAAATTTAACCCGCTCTGCTCATTAGTCAATCACAGTTTTGTAACCGATAGTACTGCGGTACAGACGAACGGACAATGGCCGATTTGTTCCGTTACGTCACAGTACTGCAAGTCGCGGTTCGTTCTCACTTTCACTGCGACGATAGCGGGACGATGGTGGGCACTACGAATGCGATTCGAAAGAATTATTAGAAGAATTCAAACGTCCTAAACGGTGTGAAATTTGCACATACTGCATTTTTAATTTGATGTCTTTCTTTCGAATCTATTAATCTCTATTAGTTTTGTTTGACTGTACATAATAAAGATGAAAAATAGAGACAATTTCAGTCACATTTCTTGAATATAGATGATTTGTCGATTTATTAATCATAACTACGACTTGAAATACAACACTCCTTCGTTTACTGTAACCGATATATTGGAAGCCGAAGTCTTGAAATAAGGCCAACCTTTGGTTGTCAATATACGAAATTGTTTCTTAAGGCCTTTGTGTAGTCACATTATAAAACAAATTTCAACAACTTCGTGAACGATTTTGGTCCATGTTCTTGATGCGTAATGCACAGGAATGGAATTCTTAGCCGTCTTCACTGTTTCCTGAGAGCTATAATCTTGGAATTTTCGAGGCTAGAGTGAATATATATTATCTAGATCGACGAGCTTCATCTTCGACCACACGAGTTGGTGGTCAATCGAAGATCTAACAAATGTAAAAAAAATTGCTCTGTTTATGTTTTTGTTTCTATTAGTACATTTCCGATCCACGGTTTTTCTACTTCCTTGGCGATGACATCTGACCATTCCGTAAATGTAGGTATATCAGTACCAGTTCCATAAATATTTTCTCTTCGAAGATAGAGAGACTCTTTATGGGGCAGACCATTAAATTACAATCAAAGGAAATTAATTTAAAAACTAGTTTAACATTAGGTTGTTATACTGTTTTCTTTTATATCAACAGATAGCGTTTACGACTCAATAATCTTAAATGACAGGTCGCAACGAGCATATCGCTTATGAACCATCGACTTTGATTGCTTCCCATTATTTAAACTGACATTTAATTTTCCAACGGTTACTGTGACAATGTTACGTGTATCGCCAGTAATTCGACTTTTCGATAAGGTTTGTTTGTTATGTTGTTTCCTCGGCTTTATCGGGGAAGGTTGGTTCCGAAGGTTGTAGCACCGTTTTTGACCTTATTCCGATTCTCTGTAGTGAATTATAGATTTTGTATAAACTCTTCCTGTCTATGGTATTTTTACTCGATTTCTTACGAAGTGTGCATTACTTAATTTACTATGAAATTCAGGTACTAAGTATGTATATTAATGCATATTTTTTGGGAAAATAACGTCCATATATAACAAGGGTTGGAATTCTGCGAGAGAAAAACTATAACATATATTTTCGTAGTTATTTCGCTTATTACCTCATGTATTTTTGATTTGATCATCTCATCAAGTTTGATCATTCGCTTCCACTTATACAGTTTAGGGTACCTACCATACATCGAATCCGTTCTTATTTTCAAAATAGGGTAATGACATTTTTACTAAATCTACTTTGTGATAGCTTCGTCTTACTACAGTACCAGTACAGTACAGTAGTGGTTGCAACACTGAAACAATGCGAATCGCGAACGAGGAACAGCATGCATGAGGCAGAATGTCGCATGGAAACCAGTTCCGAAGTTCGGTTGAGGTCGTCTGTAAGGTCGCGCCGGCAATGACCTCGCCGAATATCCGCGTCGGGTCTCCTTACCGTCATCTTAAATGTACTGGTTACGCATCACACTACTAACTTGGATAAATACTTGTCGACACTTAATTATTAATGAGAATTTAATATTAGTACACGTTGAAAGACGTCGCAAAAATGAGGATGTAGTGGACGAGACAGGTATAGGAAAGGAAGGGACGGTGCGCTGAAGAAAACTTTACTATAAATATTTGATGTTTTTTTTTTTGATGAGTATTATGTTACTTGAAGGATGGAGGGGACGAGAGGAGACCTTGGTTGGTCTATTCAAGGTCAGAGTGAACAGGTATCTTCTAAACTTCTAAGTCTGCGTGCTTCATCTCCGACCACACCGTCGTTTTTCAACAGGCGAGTTGTAGGTCAAACGCGGACTTATTCGTATTAAAAAAAAAACATATACCCAACAGTAGGTGGGTAAATACATAGATATATATATTTGATATCTTGTTTAATATTACTAGACAAGTATAGTTAAAAAAATATTAATCAGCGCTCGACCGAACGATACATCCATGTTGTAGGAACTGACTAAAAAGTTACTGACCTATAATATGTCACTGACATTTTTACTGGGTACATAAACGAAAAAATAAAAAAAAACTTTGGAGTCGCACAACTTGGTACATAATTGAGATGAAAGATTAAACTGCCTTTGGTGATTAATGATAAACATAATAAAATATAAACACTACATAAGGACAACTGTAGCAGGCAATGGCAACACGAACTTGTTTATACATAAATGATAATTTAATTCACTTGGTTCATATTGATATGAAATGAAAAACGTTCGAAGTTACAAGCGTTTTAACTAGAAAAAAAAAACGGGTTGCACTCCGGGAGTGCCGGCAGAAGTGAAAAATAAAAAATTAAATAGCAAAAAGACTGACTCGTGAAGGATTTGAACCTCCGCCCTCTGTTTGACAAATTGAAATTTATATCAGTCTAATTTATTGAGCTAACGAGTCTTACGTGCATGTGTCGAAAATAAGCATTCGGCGCAACGAAATGACGCCATGCTAGAAGGACAAACTTGTACATATAATAATTAACTTTAAATGCAGAAGGTTAGAATAGGTTTCTGACTAAAATAATCCGCCCGTCTTACGAATTTTCGTATTACGAATTTAATCTGACGGTCTGACGCGAGTTTAACATTTTTTACCCATCCCAAAAATGCACAAAGCCGCTAAAGAAGTTTTCACTTAAAAAAAAAAACAAGTTATAAATTTCTTGAAATTTAATAGTGGGTATTCAATGAACGCTAGATTGCTATTTCGTTCAAAACCCAAGGAGAAAGTGAAAAAAGTTCAAAATTACACAGACAATGCTCTGTCACGTGGATTTTAGAGAGTGAAGACGGTTTAAAATCCCCTTCCGTCTAATAAATAAAGATTTCACTTACGGGAAAAGAATTAAATGAACACTCATGGCCGGGAGGCACTAAAGCTCGGATGGTCCCGGAGAGGCCGGGGAAAGTATAAAAGTATAAAAACGAAACGGGCTTTTGTTCGAACTGTCTACTATAGGTATAATATTATATATACTGCTATGGAATCTATAGAATTCGGTTTAAGATCATTCTATTGAAATAATGTTGAAAATATATTTTTATTTAATGAAAACGAAAGAGTATCGAAAGCTTGAAATGTTTATTTGATTGTATATTTTCTCCTAAAATATTTCTACGAGTATAGGATAGCGACCGGCGAAGTCATCAGGTACGCAGTTATATCTACCTGTTTCCTCTTCACCACGAAACCGCTGGAACGATTACAGTGAAATTTGACATGACAGTTGTGTCATAATGCCCATTACGAAAATCCATAGGAAATTCCCCTAAATTACTTTGATATTGAAGGAAATCAGGAAGACCAAGGGTAAAACCGCAGAACGCATCAACTAGTTTATCATAAACTTGTGTACTTCATTACATACTGTTTACGTATTCTATACGTATTATTAGTATTTTTTTGTATTACTTTATCATCATCATCATTATCATTTGGTTAATTATTGGAGATTGGCCGTCAGCTTAGCAAACTCATCAATATTTGAGCGAAGGGGAAAAACTGTTCAACGCTGGCAATGTACTATGGCATACTGTGATGTTTTTTCATCTTCTTTCTTCTTCTTCCTGCGCGTCGTTTACCTTCTCTTTTGTCTATCGTGATTAGTTTAAAAAGTTGGTACTTTTCTATTTGGTTTTTCTTGTTATTGTATTTGTTCAATAATGTACAATAAAGAGTTTATCTATCTATCTTAACCGTAGGACATAATCAAGATACGCAATCTTCTTTCTTTCAACGGTATGCAAGATCTCACGTTTTATACTGATGAGCTGAAGAACATTTGCGTTGAACATTAACATCAATATCATAATTTAGAAGGAAGTCGATTAAGCTAAATGTAGATCAAGTGTCTATTGTGGTTTCATTTTCACCGTACAATCACAAGCCATCGACCGCTCTAGATTTATAAGACATTTTGTTACCCACAAATCAATTGCACTGTCAAACATAATCCATATATCAGACGTTATCATAATCCATACTCACCGTTTTTATTGTTATGCAAGAAAACACCGTTTCCTTTGATCTCTCCCACTGCTCTTGTTTTTGTGAGAGTTTTTCTGTCTGAAGTTGTAAATAAGTTTGAAAGAGGAAATTCTGCGTACATTTCGTGGTTGGTGTCATTTTGGATCCGTGTTTGTTATGTCTGAGGTTTCGGGAATTATTGGTGGTAACGTAAACAGTTCTAGATAAATGTTTGGGTTTGTTGTTTGCGTTTGTGAGGTCGACGTTGAGTATTTTGCTATCGACTTTGAGTGCTTTGTATGTCAAAAATTGTTGTTATTTTTATAAGCTACCAGATGACCCGACGTACTTCGTATCACCTATCAATGAGTGGACCCGATATTTTATTACTCAACGTTTAAACCTTCCCTGGACTACGACAAACATTTTAAAACCAAAATCAGCTAAATCGGCCCAGCCGTTCTCGAGTTTAAGCGAGACAAACGAACAGCAATTGATTTATATATATATAAAGATATATAAATAGGCGTGCTTTTTATGTCTAATATGTGACGATTTTTTCTTAAGTCCATTCAATCGTGCCCGAGCGAGACAGATGATTTATGACCTATAGAGCCTTAACACCTTCAACGCTCTATATCTATAGGTCGGAAATATCCGCTCAAAAATGTCCGGTGTTGAAAAATCAATAGTAACTACATACATACATCTAAAAGATAACCTAGTTCAATAGACTCACAAAAACATTTCATGTACGTAAGACCATAAAATACACAAACTTCATCTAACTGTGATGTACAGTTTCTATTGCGTACGCTTCTTCATAGTAACCATCTGTGTTTATGTTGAGTCCAGAACTTAAACATTTGAGCTTATCAACATTACACCTCTAGTTTCATAGTTTCACATACGGGCTCTTTAATGTTCTTCGTACTTTCAACTCGCTTACATCAATCTGAACTTTATAACGTACAGTGTAAGACTCGAAATTTATTCTCAATTTTGACCGTGATAATGTACATAAATGTTCATGTTTAATTTTACTTGCTCCACTTTCGACCATGAAAGGTTTGCCGTAAGGTTTAATTTTATATTTGCATATTAGATCGCGTTGTCTGGAGGTACTTTCGGGTCAATAGGCAGCTATTTCCACCGTAGCGTTAGCAAAGTGTGGACGTAATGTGTTCACGGCTTATTTACCTTTTACCGTAGCACACGCCGAAGAAAGTGCTATTTTTACGGTAAACGAGAGATAAAATATGGCATGCGTGACTTTCACGTTTTCGGGAATGTTAGCTATTGTGTTTGGAATTTTTACGTAACTTAGTTTTGTCTTGAGATGTTTTATATTGAGTTGTTGACATAGATCTCCCCTTTATATTGGATCATCACAGTTTACAACCTTATTTATGGCACACTGTAGTGTGTGCGTCTGCGTTCTTTTCTTATACTATTTTATCTTCGATTCTTCGTATAGATTCAAGTTCTTTACGCGTCCTATGTCGTATATCATATTAAAACAAGTCTCATAATCATCATTATTGTCATCATGATTAATTCATAAGTTAATAGTCTTTTGATGAGCCATTCGGTTCTGTATGGCATTACAATCATAACAGACAATAATTCTTCTCGTAGAAATGTTAAACTTTGTAAAATCAAATTAAAATGGTTTATTTTATTTTATTTTTTTATTTATCTTGCTGCTGGCTATTTTATCACAATTTATATCTTGTTCACATTGTTATTGTATTCTGAAACCGAGCTTTATTCAATGCTATCTCGATCAGTTTCCTACATTACTCAAGCGATCTACTTCCACTTTAACAACACTTGCTTTCCCAACCGACTGACCCATACAAACATTTACGTCATACAACAATAGACAATTCAATATTGCCAAATTTTATAGTAACACGTTCATATTTCTAATTGCTAAATCTCTTCGCACGGCTCTTACGGCATTTGTTGTTTTGTTGTTATAATATACATATAAAATGGGGGTCACGTGTAAGAACAATAGATTTTGTGTTAAAACTATTCACAATGGTAGATTATGGTATGGTTTTAGGAAATACTATCTTCAAGTGACTTGAAGATATTGTAATTCATGACCACACCACATTTATCTAAAGTCTTCATATTAGATGGTCTACTGATATCGGTAATTTACTTTTTATCGTATTCTTATCTATTTCATCATTCTCATTTATAATTTCTTTCTGAATGCGTTAACTTGTGTAGGTATTGTTATTAATTTTATCATCGGTCTACTTAAATTATTTTTACTAGCTTTTATTTAACTTGCCCTGTTAGCATGGGACAAATCTTGCGAGTTAAATTAGAACCACTTCCTGTCATTAGATTAGGTCGAAATTTGGTTTACTTACGTAACTTCGGTGACAATGCAATAATATGGTACCATGAAGCTGGTCTCAAGATGGCGTCGGAAGGTGGCCATAGGAACTCCTAAACTAAACGAGATAAAACCATCGAGTTTGGACTCATTTGAATAGTCTTGACAAGCACTCTTTTTTAGTCTAGTAAATAAAATATTATTTAAAATCAACCTTTTATTTAAATGCTCTAAAAGGAAGAAAATAAATTATGAATGCAATCAAACACAAACACAATATATATATATTTTTTAAAGAACAAACTAACTTTAATTCTATGCAAATGATAAGAACGCGTCTAAGTCTTTTGTTGGAATTAAATATTACATAATAGATAGGTACGATGTTGTTTGAAATCTCGCGACAAGCTTTTATTTATATCAATATAAATTTTATAATTTAATAAAATGGTGGGTTTTATTGCATTCAAAATTTATTTTCTTCCTTTTAGAGCATTAAAATAAAAGTTTGATTTTAAATATTTTTTTAATTAATATTTTATTTATACTTTGGTGATTTCGTGACAATCGATTCAATCGAGTTTTTTTTTGTTTTTTGTGTGATTCGTATTTTGAAAAGGACCATGGCTTAGTAATAAATTTGTTATTATAACTTACTTATTGCTTACATATAATATAGTACGATTCCGGTTGTCCGAATTACAGTGTAGTCTGACCACGTCTTAAATGTCAATGAAATGGAATGAGTGGACTCTTTAGTTTTTAAACGGTTTTATTTGGCTTACCCTGTTTGTTTGGGTCAAATTTAGTAACTGAAATTTGACCTCCTTCCCGTTGACAGATTGATCTGTTATTTGGTACACGCCTTTAATTTAGAAGACAATACAATGAAATATATTGAGTATCATTCTAAATTCAATATGACCGCCGCCACATGGCGGTTTTCATATTTTTTCACAACCCCTACAGGGAAATCAAATGAAGGGCTTCTCTAGTAGAATACAGTAAATACATTACCTATATCATTATTTTTCTTTGCAATAAAACCGTTTAACTTAAAAAGTTTTTTAAGTACTTATGGATATGTGACTTCTATTCTCGTCCGTTTTAACATCGGAGATAGATTTAGAAACACCTGATGAAGCTTCGTTATGATTTTAACTTTGTCTAATGAGTACTATTAACTAATAATATAATAAAAAAAAAAAAAAAAAAAAAAAACTAGATGTTCTCACGATTATTACAGCATTTAGCACTCATTACAAGTTTAATAGTGTCAAGTGTGAAAACAATTGTACCCCCGTGTGAAAGGCTCTCTTACGCAAGAATTACCATTCTTTACTCTTATGCAGATATTCGTCCAATTTGAATAAGATTTCGGTGATTATGTCAGTTATTATAAATGATAATTGTGGACTTTTCATAATTATGTTTGTTATTAAACTAGCGTAATAGCGTTTGTAGCTTTCTTCTTGGTTACATTTGTTTAAGTGTCTATTTAAATGTCTATGTGGTAAGCAAAACGGTAGGCAGGTAAGGCTAGTGAAATGTTTTTGCAAAGAATTACATTTATAACGGTTGGTTTGTATAAAACTTTGGTAAAATATATGCCTCTTATTTAACATCTAGGTCTGCGCGGTTCGTATTCAGAAGAGCTTTGCTTTTTGTCAGGCTTGTTGGTTGCCAGCTTAGACCTGTTTTTTAAATGATTTCGCACCACACATATGAAATACCTCACCATCATACCACCTGGGTCGTAGTTCTAGGCAGTATTTTTAAATTTCAATTTTTTTTTCAAGAATGTACTGAATTTAGTTAAGATTTACTCACTCTGACCTCATTGCTCTCTAGCTGATTTTTCAGTTCAATTGGTACCACGTCTGCCTTCCAAGCTGCAGGTTTTGGGTTAGATTCCAAACCAAGACATACATTTCTGTGTCTGTGTCTGTATTTGTGTAAGTATGTATTTACAATAAAAATATAAATATTCTATCAGCATCTATCCCATTGTACAAGCTTTGTGTACTAAATGCAGTGGCTAGTGTGTGAAAATGTCCAAGCATATAAATTATTATTATATACTAGGTGACCGTAAGACCGTGAGGTACTTCGTATCACCCATCAATGAGTAGACCCGATATTTTCTCAACGTTTAAACCTTCCCTGGACTACGACAAACATTTCAAAACCAAAATCAGCTAAATCGGCCCAGCTGTTGTCGAGTTTTAGCGAGACAAACGAACAGCAATTGATTTTTTTATATATATAGAGATTTATTATATGATACTGTTCCTTTGCAAGAGCAGGTATATGTTGAATTGTGAAATACACGCAGCTTCCCAATCTGCCCATATATAAATTAATTGCCATTTCCCAATCTCGCGTTGCCGTCGGCCAATGTTGCCACATCATAACTGGAGTCCAAACACAATCAATTGGCAATACCCAGTGGTCAACACGTATGGTATTGTCATGGCATGTTTAATATTCACAGTTTGCCATCGAGAAACACATATCAACAGTAAATCATCTATTATTTTATTTTTATAGGCCTGTACTTGAGCAGTAACTGCGACGTTGTAGTCTGTGATCGAGCGCTCTTGACTAGAACGAAGCAATTTAATTGCTTTTTAAAAACATCCAATTTATATTTATCGGAGAAGACCTATTCATCATCATCATTATCTGAGCCACACGAAGTCCATTGCCGGACATAGACAATAGGCCTTCCCCGTGGATTTCTAAAAAGACAGGTTGGAAGCTGCTTGCTTCCAGCGTCTTCCTGCCACTTGTATGAGGTCGTCTGTCCACGGTGTTGGCTGGTCTTCCTACATGGCGCCGCTTGCCGGTGTGTGGTTTCAAATCTAGAACTTTTCGACCCCATCGGCCTCTGTTTCACGTGCTATGTGCCATGCCCACTGCCACTTCAACTTTAAGATTTATTCAGCCTGAATGTTTCATAGTTTGGAGGTTTAAATTAGAACGAAACGTTTCCGGGAGTTTTAGTCTTTATTTCTCAATATTCAAAGAATACACTTTCTAAATATACACATACAAATATACACATATAATAAATAAATAAATAAATAAAATCACCAAGTTCATAGAACGAGCGTTTTTTTTTGAGCGCGTTGTTATTTTTTTGCATTCTGTCTACGGAATTCGGTTTTACATGTATATGTGCCCTTTTTAATCGACTTCCAAAAAGGGGGAGTTTCTCAATTCGTCGGAATCTTTTTTATTTTATTTTTTTATATGTGTTCCCCGATTACACGAAGACGCCAGGACCGATTTGATAAATTCTTTTTTGTTTGAAATATACTTCCCAGGTGGTTCCCTAGGAATTTTATCAAAACCGATTCAGTAGTTTGATTTTTAAAACAAAATTACGCATTTAGAAGTCGGTTTTCAGTTTCTTATACTATAATCACTTGTAATGAAAATAGTCAATCACTTCGTGAAACGGTCGCATTTTTATAAAATAGTCAACTTGAACCAGTAATTACATTGGATGATGCTACACTACAGTTCCCATACTCAATGTTGTAAGTATACGTGAGCCCATCGTACCCAGTTTAGGCAAAGGTCATCTGACTCAACAATCGGACGAGTTGATTGGTTCCCATTGTACAATCAGCTAATGTGAGGATGGAATCGATTGCCTATTCGCGAGTATTGTCCTTAGTTTTGATAAAGATTGCTCATTGTCATAATTGCTTTGTTGTCATTTATTTGGATAGCTTTTATGCATCTCTAAGATTTATCTCGATATCTGAATAAATATTTTTTTTAACATTTCTCAATAAATAAACAATTCTGTCTTTCAGTCATTGATTTTATAACTATGTTTCAAAATGTTGTGATGCGCGAGAAAGATAGCTGCGTGCTTTGAGCCCAACCTTTCGAATTTTCGAATACTAGCGAAATTGGTTTTATGGTTGTGAAGTCACAGAGATCGTGAGATTCATACCCAACACAGTCAATCAGGTAAAAATATATGTGTATATTGTGTTTAATGAAATAAAAATACATTTTGCAGTATATATCGCGGTTGATAACAAATAGGTACTTGAACGGTAATTGCCATAATATCCGCCAGCCATACCAACACCACTTCATAAAATAATTATTGGGCACGTTTTCTTTGCGCGTGCGCGTTAAGTGTAGTCCTCACTGTTTGTGATACTACCCGCTTCCGAGTTCCGTTTTATTTTACGTAATCTTGTTTTGTTTTTAAAATTTGTAGATTAATAAAACTCGGTTTTAATTTGTCGTCTGATTAGAATATTTATCTGAACCGATATCGTAATTTTTATGAGACCGCCTCTCAGGTGCCCTTTTATCGGAAGGCCCAGTGCAAGTTTTTATATTGTGTACTTTCATAGGCGACTGTGACTTACAACTGAATTTCAGACTAGACCTTTTAGAACTTGTCATTTTGACTCTCTGTATATTTTGACATTGGAAGTTTTGGGTCACTGAACCTTTTGGGACTTATTATTTTGGGTCAGAGGACCTTATAAACCAGAACGTTTTATATACTTACTCACGTTTACGTAACGATTTGTAGATAATCAAAACCTTGCAGCGTAAGTATCGCCAGATGGCGTGGTTCTGATTAAATGTATGAATGCATGTATGTATATCTTGATACCAAAGGATTCTGAATGAGTATGTGTTTATTATCTGTTCTTTCTATTCATAGAACATCCCGCAGCTTAAACGACCTGCCTGATTTGATGACGAAGTAGCGAAGACTTTAGATTCATTTTCATCTTCAGTGTTATGACTCTTACATGAGTACTTGATGGGTAATTTTGCAGTCATTTGTTTACCTTTGTAAAGCGTTATTATTCCCGTTGTCTCTCTAATTTTCTGTTTGTTTTTGTGTCGAGCTTTGAGAATTTCGAGATCTCTCCATTTGCATTCAGCTTTATCTCCACTTAGTAACACAAAAATAAAATTAAACCATTACACTCTTCGCTTCGTTCTGTAAAGGCACTAAAGAGAGCTGTTAAAGGGCTGCTAGGTGTTGGAGATGTTAGGCTGTTACTGAACTTTATGTTCTTTCAACTTTTATTGTTTCAGCTATAAAGTTAGAATTTATTAGCTTTGCCACGGCCCGCTTCGTCCTTTCTCTTGCCGTCAAAGACATTCTATTGCATAATGATCATATCTTGGGTGAAATATACGTGGTTGTTTCTGGGTTGGATAGTTTTGGATGGAAATGCGAAGTCTATGTTGATGATTTGGATTTATTGTCACGTTTTGCCGGCTATTTAGTCCATAGATATACCAACATCAAAATATTTGTGAATATTTGATAATATTCATATCTCATTCATACATACTCAAAATTTAAACCTACTGTCGTCAGTTAGGTATAAAGTACCAAAATAAAGTAGAATCAGTTGATCGAATTAGCCAATCGAAAAGATAAATATGTTTATCCTTTCTGAATTTTAATGGTAAATAGTCTTATGGTAAGAGGAGAACTATCGTGGCAAAAAAAATGGGAACTACCGCCTCGATAGTGTTGCTGAACGAACAAAAAAATTTAAATAAAAGCAGCAGTGCCCTCAATGTCACATCACTTCTTTTTCTGAGCAGAATGTATTTTCAATAACTTTTTTTTTTATTTTGCTAATGTACACGTCGCCTAATCATGCATGCCTTATCGCGTGCGCGGACATGCGGACGACTGATTCGCTCTACTTGTGACTTTCATGTGTTTACTGTTTACGACCTTAGGACGTTGGCGTTCTGCACACTCCGATCGCGATGGTAATGAAATAATGGGCTAATAGATAGGTGTTAGTCACGGGCAGTGTGGACTGCTCTAGTAAGCTGAATAAAGTATTTGGCCCCGCCAAGCATTCTTGTCGTTTAAAAAAAATGTCTTTCCTCTTGCCTTCTACATGTTACATACAATTAAACTGATCCAGCTATAGTACCTATTATGCTATCATAATATAACTTAAGTATTCGTATCAATAATTTAAGTGATTAGTGAGTGTATGCGTGTATGTATGTAAGTGTAAATATAAAAATATGTATATATAATATTACTTATATGTCTGTATTTGTATTTTCATCGATGATAACTTTATATCCGCCCATTTAATTAGAAATTATTAAGATAGACCTATTAATGGCTAATTTTATTAATTAAGTATTTTGTTCCTAAAATGTAAATAAGCTGTTGGTCTTAAATAAATAAATAAATACATGTAGGATGAGTGATCATGTGTGGTTGTCCCTTGTGATATCAGAGTTTTTCGACCGTTCGAAAGGTCTCGTCATAATCGTCTCAGCCACAACATGTCCAATGCTAGACATCGGCCTCCTCAATAGGTTTCCAAAGAGACCGGTTGGAAGCGACTTGCATCAAGCGTCTTCCTGCCACTTGCATGAGGTCTCCTGTTCACATTGTGGCTGAACTTCCTATCGTCCACCAATATTTATATATATATCACAGAAGACTATATTATTTTTGTACCTAACTATGTATTCATATTAAATTGACAACTTTTCCTGTTTATACACTAAACAAAAACCTTACACTTGTTTTTACTCCATTGAGTCATAGAGGACGTATTCTGACATTATTATAATTTTAATTTGTTTTTCCTTGACAACAGCCAATGTTTAAGAATATCGTATTTGGCGATATTTGCGAGTGCCAGACAGCACATCCTACCAATCTGTGCAAATAGCCGCTGCTTGTTAACTTACATACTATCACCTAATCTGTGTCGTGATCAGTACTTATACTTATTATTGCCTAATAAGCGTCTTTTTCGGTACTTATACTTACTATTGCCTCACATCTGTCTTGTTCAGTCGACCATCTACCCAGCCTCTATCTAGTGGTCGTAATATTACACCTGCAACACCTAGCCTTTGTGTATCATGTTGCATCGCACTAGTTCCATTAGATACTTGAAATTTGATACCGATTTTGATATTGTATAGCCTAATAGGAGATTGGATCCAGTTGATCTGAAGTCTGAACATGATTCAAATAGGTCTCACGATGTTGTTATTGTTCTTATTTACGTTTACAGAAACGAAATGACTGTATTGAACACTTACTCAGTAGCTTCTTTCTATTGACAAGTGACTTATTTCATTTCAGAGGGAAGATAAAGTTCGTTTAATTTTAATCTTTCCAACTAAACGTACGACAGCCACAAATCTGTTAACATATGGCTACTGAAGGTCTTTATCTTCCGTATTATTCAGATCTCTACCTACTACGTCTGTATCTCATACTTTACTATCTACTGTTTTTAAATTTCCTGTCATTTCAAATCTAAACTTTATGGGTCGTTACTTCAAGATTTAAAATCGTAAAACTGGTGATTACGAACGTTTTCTTGCTAGGTGTATTTGAGATTTTATTGCGTATAGGAATTAAGTTTATTTTGAGTTTTGAGTCTGATTGTGTAAGCCGGCGACATCTCCGGTGCGACCAGCATCGGTACGATTATGCTTTAGTATTGAATTATACGAGTCATAAGCTTATGGCGTTAACATTTTACTTTCTCCATTTCGGCATTGTAAATAATAGCTACGAGTATATCTTGGATATACATTGATTTTAATTCCTTTGCCCGGATGCTCTTTGAAATGAGTAATTACTATAATTTGTTTTTCAATTCAATTCAATTTATTGAGCTTGTGGGTCTGGGTAACAAGGTAAATGGGAGTTAAATTTAGTCCGCCAGATCCTGCTTTATAATCATACAAGCAGTTCCATAAAGTAGTTTGTTGTAATAGTTGTTTGTCTACAATTGTTATCATTTATATGAATAATGTTTGTCGACGCATTTACATTTATTATGTTTTCTATACAAAACCTATTATTATATTATTTTGTTTATCCTCTTTTAAAAGAGAATTGTTTAGTTTGTTAATACATTTTTTTTCAACATTACTGTTTATTCTGTTGTGACTGCTTTGGAAGATAAACAGGAATGTTTCTGATGAAATTTGGACAGATCTAACTAATAATGTATTGTGTTTATGTTATTGTTTTTACAGGAATTAAAATGGATAAAACTTTGGATACGTATCCCGGGGACAAAGGGACAGATTGAAAGCTTTTTATCTGTCCCCCAAACTAAAAATAAAATATTATTAGTTTAAAAAACTAAAAAACAGGCTTAATCTTATCAAATTATTGTACTGTCATCGGTCCTCGATAAGTCTACAAAGTTTGAATGAAATCTGACCGTTTGAAGTGGGTCAAAATCATGTTCAAAGTTTCCGTTCCTACTAACATATGTATGAACGTAATCATCATCATCATCTCAGTCATAAGAAGTCCACTGCTGGACATAGGCCTCCTCCATGGATTTCCAAAAAGACCGATTGGAAGCGGCTTGCATCCAGCGTCTTCCCGCCACTTGTATGAGATCATCTGTCCATCTCGTGGCTGGTCTTCCTACGCTGCGCTTGCCGGTACGTGGTCTCCACTCGAGAACCTTTCGGCCCCATTGGCCATCAGTTCTACGTGCTATGTGCCCTGCCCACTGCCACTTCAGCTTGCTAATCCGCTGTGCTATATCAGTGACTTTTGTACGAACCTAATAAAAGCGTGTTAATAATTGAATTTAGTTAATATCTTAAAATGCAATGTTTTCCACGCAAAATTAAACGATATACAATCGAAAGTTATGTGTATATAAGTACATATCTCTGAATTGTTGTAATTACTTATTCCCAAATAGAACTTACGAACTAATTCAATTCCACGCTCAGTTCACCTAACTTAACCATTACCCAAACCTTGATCGTTTACTAAGGCCGTCAGCAAACCTTTACATTACATACAACCTTTCAGTTGGCTACTGTTTGGTGGATTTGTCGTGTAATTGCTCTTGGACAAATGTATTTGTATATTTGTTAACTGCTTACACACATATTTGCTCAAGAAAGTTTTCACCGCAACCGCTCTTGAAAGGTCAAACAGTGTGTTTAATAAAGTTTCACGGTCGATTAGTCAAAAGATGTTGAAGTTTGCTGTGTTTGCTGTGTTTTATATGTGATGGAAAATATTTGTGATATAAACATTCAGTGAAATCATAACTAATTAGGTATGTGACATAAAATCTTTCATCCATCAATATTTCACGATATTTCAAATCTTCAAAATCAATTCAAAAGATCAAGAATGTTCTAAATATTATTATCATCATGATTTAATCAGTTTCATGGGACTACTGTCCTCCATATAAGATCTGGTAAAGCTATGCTTTCTAATGCCAGTCAGTCATAATTTTTTTAAAGGTCAACGATGTTTAGCGCGTACGAGTCTTTTCTATAACTTTCTTTCATATTAGCATCTGTTATAGCACTCATAGCTGCAATTGAGGTATTTCGCTTTATGCGAATGGTCCATTATCGATACTTACATTGTAAAGAGAGAGTCGGATTTTGAATTTGTATTTTAGCACCTTTTTAAGTAATTGGTATTGGCAATGCGCAGTCTTTTACAGATTGGTATTTTCAAATTATATAACTATTGTGACTTTTACGTCATCTATATTTTAGTGCCTTTTCAAATTATTGGTGTTATTGTTGAATTTAAACGAATGCTTCAACATCAAAACCTACTTTTAAAGGGCCGAATATTCAAGTGTAACAGGGAAGTGTCGCAAGGTCGTTCACCAGCTCAGCCGGTTGCGTATTATGTCAGTCAGTATCTGTAGGCGTCAGCTGATTGCCGATCACCGCTCTTTTTGCTGTCATGATTGTTTTATTGTCCCGCGTAACTGGTTTCGGTTTCGATATAACGATTATGGGAAAGTCAGGGTTAAGTCTCTTGATATTTTTAAGCTAGTTTGTGATAAGTTCTATTCGTTAAATAAATGTTCATATTAAATACATAGTTTTATAAAAAATATTATACTGAATACATCGCATAATTCCAGGCCCTGTTATATAGGAAAAGGAAAAGGATTTATATACATAAATCCTTTTCCTTTTCTTAATTAAAAAGGATTTATGTATATAAATCCTTTTTACAATTTTAACTGCAAAACGGGTTTAACCCGATTATCAAATTAAATTCTCAGGTAAATTTAATTAAACTGCCAAAACAATATGTCAACTGGCGACCTCAAAAGACCTTGCGGTACCAAAGGCTCCGTTTAAAGGTATCCTATTAATCCTTTACAATTTCAATCCTACAAATCTGTTCTGACAATCGTTTTATTATCCTAAGCCAATTTCGTGTTTACGACTTGAGCATTAAAGTGCAAATTGTATTGATAGGCGTTAAAAGCAATTTACTCCACATGAGAATTGCCTTTGATATATGCGATCGTTTTTATTGGAGCTAAGCGGTTTGCTTGGACGCTTAATGCGTATAGGGCATTCGCTATGGTATTATTATGTACCTTATATGCTTTGTTTGTTAAGGTATTATATTTTTATTGCATTAATATTATTAAAATGGTGTTATAATTATGTGCTGTAACAAAAGTCCAATTAAATACGTTCCATTTATCATCATCATCATTTTTTGCCGTCTAATGTCGCATACTGCTAATTGGACTCTAGATTTCAGTAATGCCTTAACTATTTGCCGTTTCATTACATGTTTTATATTATCAGATTTTGACGTCATCCCACAAATTTTTATCAACGTAGGTAATAGTGCGATAATAGCGATATAAATAATATGGCATAAAAGTAAATGGCACTGATTTAAAGAGGCAGTTGTAAATAGCAGTTTTGGCAAGTTAAAATTATAAATGGCACGTTTAATAACTAGTTCAGCAGTTAAAACTAAGCAGTAAAGTAAACAAAAATCAGTAATAAAAAATAATGAAATGGATCAGTGAATATATAATTGAGCAGGAAAATAATTAAATGGGCGGTAAAAATTATTACTTATCTATAAATTTGTATTAAAAAAATAAAAATAAAACCCATAACCTAATCTCTGAAGAAATTATTGCTTATACCTATATACATAGATAACTTTCCATCATTTTTACCGCTCATTCAGTTTATTGGACTGCTCAATTATTTTTAGAATTGACATTGTATGATAAAATAACCGACTAATTGATTTTTTATTACTGTCCATGTATTATTGTCGCAATAATTAATCAACCGCCATTAAATTAAATAACTGCTCAATATGTTTTTGAACTGATCATAATAACATCTCGAATATTTAAATAACAGCTCAAAAAATTCGTTCCCAAAGTAAATCTGTCATTTCCGAGATTTCTTAGCTCCAATAACTGTACGTCACGTAATAAATGTAGAGCAGTAAAACGGTAGTAGTAAACAAACAAATCACGTTTTCTTGTACTCCGTATCTTATTACAGATTTCAGAATATTCATATTATTTTTGTTTATTTATTTAAGTCCATCGACATTGTGTACAATAACAATATTCGCAATAGTTATATATAACTAGCTGACCCGGCGTACTTCGTATCACCTATCAATGAGTGGACCCGATATTTTCTCAACGTTAAAACCTTCCCTGGACTACGACAAACATTTCAAAACCAAAATCAGCTAAATCGGCCCAGCCGTTCTCGAGTTTTAGCGAGACAAACGAACAGCAATTGTTTTTTTTATATATATGTATAGAGATAGAGTTAACATGATTATAATTGCCACAATAGTTAAAGATGGAGACAGCATGCATTAATGGAGCGAACAAATAAATTATAAAATATTGTACGTCAAAAAATAATACATAAAAATTATCTAATACTTATTGGTCAATAAAATAAAATAATATTTTTGTTCCAAAATAAGATTAATTTTTCATATCAAGTCCATGCACATATTCTCATTTACCATATATTTGGGTTTGTTAAGGTTGTTTCTATTATATTTTAGTAATAAATTTCCGGCAGTTTCCGGCAGCCTAGTGGTGAGACCGTCTGACTTGCGATCCGCAGGTCCTGAGTTCGTATCCTACGGCACGCACCTCTGTCTTTTCGAAGTTATATGCGTATTGTTGATTGCCGCCAACTTCAAACGGAGAAGGAAAACATCGTGAGGAAACCTACATGTCTGATAGTTCTCAATGATCTTGAAGACGTGTGAAGTCTGCCAACCCGCACTTGGCCAGCGTGGCAGACTATGGCCTAACCCTTCTCACAATGAGAAGATTGCCCGTTCCCAGCAGTGGGACAGTTTGTAAACAGGGCTGATAAAAAAAAAATCTATCTCTTACATTAAAAATACAACATTTTGTGAAACGCAGCTATTTTACATTAGATCGGATTCGTTAAAGACACGACTTCAAATACAATTACAAAAACACTTTATTGACACCATAATAACATACTTACACGATAAAGCGTTAGAGAGATACAAAAGGCTACCTTATCGCTAATAGCAATCTCATATTTGTCAACAAGGACTACGTTAGTCACATATAGCATAATCTTGTTGCACCATGAATTTTCTTATTTAAATTGTGTAAGTAATTACGTATCGCTCATGTGTTATTAATAAAACAAATGAACTTCATACCATTAGTCACACTGTACGACTTTAGGCCGTGCGTAATCTGGTAATCAGCTATTTGGAACGTGATCTCGTTTAGATACATTTTTGATTACATGCTTTAAATATTTCTTATTCTCGATCATCATAAATAGCTCTCTTTTCCCCGTTATTGATCTATTATTCGGCAAAAGAAATGCAACATCCCATCGCCCTTATAGGTTTTCACTCATCATCTTGTTATCTCTTTTTAATCAATTTAAGTAGGAGTTTCTTTATTTGTTTATTAATTTTTGTTTATTTCCCAATGCCTGCAGGTTCTGAGCCTATATTGATTAAAAAAAATGTGATATATTCAAATCTTCGGTTCAGTAGTCTTTTAACTAGTTGCAATTCAGTAATTTGGAGGAACATAGAAATTTGGTTTTGTTTTAGTGTATTTTTGTGTTCATTATATGGAATTTTCAAGGTCATAATAAAGATTTCTTCTAGATCAATGTCCTTAACCGACGACGATGGAAGGTTGCGACTCCATCCTAGGCCACACAACCTTACCATCAGGCGAATTGTCGATCAAACTTAAAACGAGTTCTTTTTAATTGGTGGTGGACATATTGGTGGACATTTCACACAACACCATCTAGCCCAAACTAAGCAAAGCTTGTACTATGGAACTAGATGGCTGATAGAATACATATATACTTTTTTTTTTGTAAATATATACATATTTTTACACATTTTACATAAAATGTTTGCCCTGGGTGTGGATCGAACCCACGACCTACAGCACAGCAGGCAGACATACTACCAACTGAGCCACAAGGCCAGACATTAAAAACAAAATTATATTGTTGTGCCACCTGTTGACTGAAGTCGGTTTTTCTTTTTTTAAACTATAATAATTGTCCAATAAAGTTTATGGTTATACTATTTATTAATATTCATTTGTATTACATGCCTTATCAGTACCTATCACATAAAATTGTTATATATATATATATCTCTTTCTAAAATATACAAAAATTAATGCGAAAATTTCGATTATAAAACATTTAAGTCGTATCTCAAAGATTTAAACTTTGCCCACTTCACAAAATTTGCGTGAAGTTTATGAATATTGTTCTCGTGCGTAGATCTTGAGAGTTTCGAAGTTTTCATATACAATGTAATAAGTTATTGCTATTGACGTCTCAACAAGTTTTGGGCTCTCATTGGCTGTTAGCGACAGTGAGGCCTACTTGCAAACTTCCAATGTAGGGATTAACTTCGGAATATGTGTTCTGTTTACATATTGTGTTTCCGACAACTTACAATGGGATAAATATATTATCGGATAAATCGTGTATCATATGCTGTCAATAGAATAAAATTTAGTTCTGTTTTTGCTCTAGTGCGGTAATTCGATCACTTGATATATCTTCTATCTTATTTTGTTTTTCTTGTAGGAAAATTTGTTGCAAATATCTATATTTTATATAAAATTTATAGATGTTATGACTAAGTTAGTACAAAATCTAAACTTGACCTTTTGTAATACTTTAATAAATCGGCAAAATGTAGTGAAATTAGATAAATCCTCCGTGGATCTCTTTCATTTTGATAAAATTTGGCTTTTAATCTATAGGATGGAAAGACTAATTAATGAAAGGACTGTAATCCTCAAACTAATATTCCCGGATATTGTTTATTAACTAATAACAAATTCATGATACAAAATCATCCGTACACATCCCTTCCTAAGTTAATTATATCCAAAGGATTCCGAGCAATCCTCCTGAATCGATAATGTGTTTACGTTACCTATCCGATACAAACTTGTTTAGGGAGTCTTACATTTTGTGAGATGGTTCGGAGCTCCAACATTGTATACTGAATTATATTAATATTTAATGTTGAGTTAAACAAGCTTGTTAGAGCGTCTCGCATTGTCAATGAAGATTCGCAAATTCTATTGTAACAATATTTTTGAGATTCCACAAGGTTTTGTGGAAAAAATAAGAACCCGCAAATTGTTTTTAACTTTAGCGTTTTAGATTTTGTTTGCTCAGTGGTCCCCAAATTGACAACTCATTAGATTTGAAAACGTAAATTGAGATAGGATCTTGAGAAAGCTTCCGATATAAAAGTTATTGTTTGCAATGATGATGTATAAACGAATATAGCTATTGAAAGTTGGTCAGTGTTTCATGCCAGTCATGAATATGAATAGATCTTTAAGAGTGATTACTCCGTCTGATTTGTATCATTACCTAGATGATGTAGCTGTGCTCTCATTGTCTGATCCGTTTCGATTAGTTTCAGTCATAAAATATATATTCAACGTGGATATTATGTCTCGTATGAGTCATCGCACTTAAGTGTTTGCGTGTTTGGATATTATTTTATCTGAACAAATATCGTTTTATCAGTTTTTATTTCGCAAGATTTGCGGTCGGTTGTTGTTTTTACAGACTGCGTTAGAGTTTATTCGAGTTCATACGTTTTATCTGGCTGGTTTGTTTAGTAAATATTAACGAGAATAAAAAAGGTTCCCTTCTTTAGGGAGTGCTAGAATTGCTGGGTTCCTCATTCCTTCATCCTCTGTAAAAATCTATTTGACTCTGTTGTTTGCAGAGATATTTTATTATATGTGCAGGTTCAGTAGCCTTCAGTTTTACATGACCGCTGTCCGCTCTTATACCATTCACCCGACCCCGGCGCGGAATATTTACGCCAGTCTACCATTTACCACTAATGGTTCCGAGTATTGGTTCGTTTGTATCGGCTCTCGTTAGTGCCGTATATTTATCGTTGCCAATATCGAGTTATGGCCTCGTCGCGTCGTCGCTGGAGTTAATTAGGTTTTTTATTAGTGTATTGTTGTCGATCGCTGGTGGACGATATTACTCAATATCATCTGAAAGGTTAATTCTGATAAATAGTTGATCAAAAAAACAGTATTTTATTTAGTATTTTTTTTATAGTATTTTAACAGTATTAAACAGTATTTTCAAAACTACTTATATTTAGGTTCAAGATTTTTGTCTTGACCTACTACTTGATTGGCAACTAGTTTCTAAATTCGTGTGTGTTTCTTTAGAAATAATTTCTCAAATGATTTTGAGTAAACCGGTTGTTATCTTTCCATTTCTATAGATACATTAACTGAAACAAGATATTGAATGATTAAATCTTGACCGATTCAAAACAGTGATACAATAATTAACAATAAATGGAAGTGAGTTGAGAATAAAAAAAGTGTCGTACCGTGAAGTGATAAATGCGCAAGAGTCGTTCAAAGTGGCGAAGTCAGAGTCGCGGCTGGTGTTAGTGGGGGAGGGTGAAGGCGATGGGTGCTGCTCTTGCACTGGCATGAGGATCGACCTTGGAGGGGCACTGCTCGAAGCGGCCAAGCTTACCAGGTCTTGGTTCTGTCAGAAGACGGATTACGGGTGAGTTTTGTACATTGATGGTGTCTACACATGTCAAGATTGATGATTAGTGCGCGTGTACTAAGTACTAACGAGGGATTTTTGTGTATACATGTTGCTATTGTCAGTACAACGATGACAGCTCAGAAAAATCGAAATTGCGAATCTCGATTTGAGCTTGAGTTTTCACTTGAACCTTGTCACTACTGAGTTTTCAGTGAAATGAATTGTCTTGTCTTTTACCTTGTCACTACTAGCAGCTATCAGAACATGGTGTGAGGGTATTTTCTAGTGCCCGATCGGCTAGCTACCATTCTTCAAGTTGAAAATATGTCTTCAAGAGCCTATCGTTGTGTTCTGGTAGCCTCGCTTAAGAGCTAGGTTCAGGCTAGGTGTACTTACATATTTCGGATTTCACAGTCACTTAAAGTAAGTTGAGCTGTGGTCAAAAGAAAATAAAGCTTTCTTCTACTAATAATATTTTATTAGTGAGAAGCGTCCAGGTAAATAGGTCAAAAGGTTTGGTGAGATCGAAATTGTTTTGGTCACGATATTTTTATAAAGCGACGACCCAAATAATTGCGGGTGCATGGAAATAGCGCAGTATAAAAACCCATGAATATGATGAGTACGCAAGCGATGTTAAGGTGTGATCTAAGCATAGAAAGGGGATGTAAAACTTCTCGTCTATGTATAAATTGTCATTTAATTTTCATTTCACACAAATAATTACCTTGTTATATTAGCAATGGAAACATCGTCCCAGCTTGATAATTGTATTCGCAGTGTTCTCCATAAAGTGATAAATGTTGAACTAATAAATGAACGAATTCTCGCCAGATAGCAATTATAAACTTTTCATAACGCAATTTACTTGCGAAAATGTTAACAGAGCTCATTTAGCGTGCACCTTTTGCTAACTTTAATTAAACCTTCAGCCGACTTCGAGAAGGTGACGCATTTAGGGAAGGGGTAAAGGGTCTAACCATAGAGACATAAGATAACATACGTGACGGAAATTTCCTGAGCCCATAAATGCAATTTTACGCTATGAATTCCATCGTGGGTTACGTACGGAAAATATTTAATTAAGGTCGTTTGTTAAAATAAAGGACCTTTTTTTATGGTCAGTCTACTGTTCGGGGTGTCTTAATTTCTGTTCAACTTTTATACAGAAAATTTTAAAGATGTATCTGTTTATTCTATCACCAGACCGCCATTTAAAAATAAACGTATTATTATATTTAATAGTGTTTAATTGTTGAAATACATGTTGAACTACACAAATTTTATTATGTTTAAAGTTATTTATGAAAATTTATAGTTTCGACACCGCTGTTGTATATTCCCCTATCAAAATGTTCCTAGCTGCGCCCCTGGCTAGTGGAAAGTTGAAGGGAAATGAAACTGCAATTTGTTGCTGTCTGCTGTCTTAGAGTCTGCCTTGTCTCTGTGGTCAAAGTCAATATTTATAGCTTTGAAGCTTTGCAGATTTCTCGTTTCAAAACGAGAGATATTTGTTACTGTATTTGTTAACTACTTTAAAAAAATAGTCTTTCTATTCAACTGTATTAGTTTTGTGTATTCTGCTATATCTTCGCCGGTTATGAAGCTATTTCGTAAATTTTATTTTTACTCACGGTTTTACCCTCTGTCGATAAATCTGAGTTGATGCCTACTTTTTACTAAGAATAACACCCTTCAAATTTTATATATCTACGACCAGCGTTTTAGGCTGTACTTTGATATTTAAGTCAGTCAATCAGTTAGGATTTCAAATTTTATTAATTATGGTTAAACGGCACTACGCTGCGCGGTAAAATATTCTCTCGGAGGCAACTATGCTGCGACTAGGCTTGCAAACTCTAATAATTATGCGGAACTGGGGCAAAAAAGCGATACCTGCCTACAAATGTATAAAAAAGCAGGAAAACAGTAATAGTTTTTATCAGTTTTGTTTGAACTTGAAATACAAAATTCAATTTTATAAAGTAATCAACGCAAACCTATTTTATTTTTAACCAACTTCGAAAAAGGAGGAGGTTATCAATTCGTACCGTATATTTTTTTTAAATGTATGTACACGATTTACTCCGTCATTCGAGAACCAATTTTTGTGTTTTCTGAATTGTTGTATAGAGAAAGCTCCCAAGTTGGTCCCATAATTATTTTATAAACATCGCTTTATTACTTTTTGAATAATATCTAAAAATGAAAATATTTTCATTGTATTCCTGAGTAAGTGCGTCAGATTATAGAATCGCAGAGTTCCACCTACACGTTTTTCTTTGCAAGTGTGTCAAATATTAAGGAGTATCGTATAAACATCTGCACATTTTCTAATCTTCGAAGACGAGCATTTGACATTCAATGACAAATCGCATTCTTGACAAAAGAAAAAAAGAGCGAGTGAAGAGGTTTCTTTAAAAAGTTTACGATTGTGAAGGATTTAGTAAGTCGCGTTTGAAGTCGGATTTTTAATAGAAAAAATATTATTTTTGAAATAGTCATTGTCCTTTAATTTATCACATCTGAGCATTTAATTTTTCTTCATAACGTAATCAAAGTCTGCAATTGTACTTAAAGTACATTTTTACTGGCATTCCGGGAGTTCTGTCTGATTTGACAAGGGTTACCATAAAGCTAAGTGACGTTCCGCAGACATGTATCGCAGGACGCATTATTTGAGCCCTGAAAACGCAACGTCCCTCCCGCTTCACGCGGGACGGTTTGCAACCGCGACGCATAGCGGCCCTAATGCGACATACACCATACAAAAAAAACTCGTCGTGCATGGCCGCTCAAATTCGGTCCGACCCATATACTCTATAGATACCCCAAGTGTATGTACCTAGCGTGTCAAAACGAGCGTGTCAAGTACGATAGAAAATCGCAGTTGACGACCAAGATTTATTTAATTACAGGTATATACTTCCGATTCGATATTTTGTCAACTAGTTACTAGCGCACAAGCGCGCGGATGCATTGGGTTGAATAGATTTCGCGAGGACGGAACATTCCATCACAAAATTGTTTATGTGACGTCACAGTCGGTACCGAAAATGTGGCACGCAAGGTTTTCATATAAACTAAGTCGCATGATCCATCTACTATGTCTGTGGTCCGACCTTTAGATTAGAAAAGAGGCCTCTCAGGTGTGGTCCCATATAATTAACCAACTTCTGTTGTATATATTTGTTTATTGGTGACCTGCTATTTTGACCCGTTTGTTAAGTAATAATATACATTATAACACTGGCGTTTCTAGTGGTTATTAAATTTATTATATAGATGAGTATGATTAACAAACACTACTTCGCTCGTTTAGTTATATTCGATACTATATCTTGTTGTTGTGTTGTGTTGTTATTTAAATGGCTTTACATAATTTCCCGGAAAACATTAGGTAACTAAGTGTTTTGTGTTGTATCGGTTAAAATCTTATCCAATAGCTCTGTAAAACTGTTATTATCTTGAAAGTTGTAAATTGATATCTATTATATAATTATATTTTCCTTGTGCCTTGTATATTACATAAAATGAACTTATTTTTTTAATGGTCAGACGGATATTTGATTCCGCACATAGATACAAAAATAAAATAATGGTTCTGCGTGTAATACGCCTTGCGAACACACCAACAGGTACAACAGAAATACGTCAAGATCGAAAAATTGTATGCATGCTCGCTAGATGGCTCGCGAAGGTAGGCGTCTACCAACCCACACACGCACTAATAGTAAATCCATTCGCTTGTCGCTTTTACAGATAAATCTTGTAGATATTCATGCGTTTCCCTCAGTCGGTTTTAGTCAGGATTGTGAAGTAAATTGAGAGCTAGTCCTAATATTCTCTGAAAAATGTAGTTTTTTTTTTATTACAACAAAAGGCAGACGGCTCGCCTGATGGTAAGCGATAACCGTCGCCTGTGGACAACTGCTACACAGTGGCGTCGCTGCTATTTTGCTAGCCCGGAGAGGTAAATACAACACCCTTTTTAAAACACTCTTTGTCCAAGCTCCAAAAAGCTCCTGTAAAACTTTCCAAGGAAGGATATTCAAAATTTTTCTTAACACGTTGAACGCCATGGGGGTCACCATTTGGCCGACACTGTCGGCCAAAGTAGTACACTAGGCCTGCAGGGCTAGTGTACTGTCGGTCTGATAGTACACTAGCCCTGCAGGCCGAACCGAAAAACACGATTTTCATCAATTTTACACATTCGGTATTTTTGCTCCATTTTGTAGGAAATGTATAAAAATCCATTCTCCAATAGAAGAAAAAAACAATTACCACTTAACTGCGGGTTAAAAGTTAGTAATAAAATCTTAGTAGTAAAAGAAGAACTTTGCTATTAAAGACATTTGTCGGTCGATTTTGATAATATTTAGCAACATTCTATAAAGAATAATGTAATGAATAGTAATTATTAATATACAAACTTGACATCACGAAATATTTGACATGTAACTACGGAGTTATTAATAAAGAATTTTGTATTTGTATTTTATTTCTTAAACACAATACAAATTATATTCAATTACACTTTAATAATAACATTTACTATAAGTAATCTGAGCTGGAATATAATTCAAAATATGTGTATAAAAAAAAACAAACAATACATACCGAGCAAGTAGGGAAAATGTACTAATTTGCAAAGCTTAGTTTAAGTATAAAGCTTAGCTTTGCAAATTAACGTCTTGACATGTTACATTATATATGTATATCAATTTTAACTAATAATACTAATACTAAGGGGATGATTCATTCAGACGAAACGTGTCCGTTGCGTCTGAATCAATCGGTTTAATATAGAGGATATCTTTGCAAGTATATTTCGAATATGATCATTAGACCTCGCGAGCAAACAAGTCATTTTGCAAAAGTTTGTGCTCACGAAGTCTACTGTGCGTAAACTTACTTGTATTAGATTTAAATACTCCACTGCCACCTTCAAATTTATGGCACATAACAAGTCGGTAGCATCAGCGAAATAATTTAAGATGTAAAAGATCAATTGTTTCGCAGTATTAACCCACGGAGTAAGCCGGAGCGCGTCTGTTTTTGACTTGTTGTGCGAACATCATTTCCATAACAATGGTTGGAAAGGCAAATATTAAATTTTTCATAACAAATTATACACTTTGTATGCTATCTTCCCACAGAACGCGTTTCGGTTGTTTATCTGTAAAGTTAAAATTTGCAAATGGGTAAATGTAACAGAGTGGAGACTTTACCTGAATCGTCTTTATTCAGCCCCTATTTAGCCCTTATTGCAACAGCTGATATTGTAATTTCTGCCAGTAATCTAGATCGACCGTCATGTTAGTAACATCGAAAAAAAAAACATGTCGTCCCGTGTTCCATGTGTCACCCCTAATTATTACTTTTTCACGATTTATTATAACAATTCGTTTCTTAGAAAGCACCTATCCTACATTTTGTGTATGTTTTTTTTTTTTAAATAATAATTGTCACGATCCGAGCCCATCGTTCTGCATGCATGCGAGCCACATGCCCCGCCCAATCCCATTTTAATTTGGGGGAGACCTTTTCCCAGCAGTGGGACAGCATAGGTTAATTAAAAAAAAAATGGTTGTCACATTAGGAATAATTTCGAATCCGCACAGTATGCAGTACATGTATACCCTAATAACACAATCTTGTCATGTTATGTAACAGCAATTTATCAGTTACACAATCTAAAATCACAGTTCCATATCTCCTCGGAGTGACCCTATTTCCCTGCATGTACCTAGGCACTAACTCCGCTCACACGCTTACGACAACTAGTGTCATCTAATCGTGCTCGACCCAGATATAAAGTTACGGCCTAAGATGCAGGGGAAACTCGAATGCAGTTACGCTCGTAGGAAAACCTACAATTCTACAAGAACACAGACTGTAGTCTGTGTGGAATGGCCAAGCCTCAACTGTTCGATATGATAAGCTCCATGCGCACTAGACATAGGCTGAAGGGTGTTTTTTCACCACGACCGTCATTTTGTCGACATCAGAAACAAAATGACGACGTAGTGGATACGCGGCTACTAAATTGTATGTATTGTTACTTCGGACCCGTTTACATTCTCGGTTACAAATATGGTGTAAAGTGCCCGAAGGAAAGTCCTCCACGCCTTTCCTCGGCAGCTTACATCTTTTTGTGCCCGATCTTATGTTTAAGGCACATATTGTCCATGGTGCACCCGCAGTGTAAACCGACTTGATCCAGATTTGTCTCACAAGCCCAGTTACAAGCGGTTGTTTTCCATGTAAGGCTAATTTGAAAGGTTCACACTTGACCTTCCGGCGACAATGGGTCTTTACCATTTTAAAATTGCATACATGTAATAATATGCAGCATACAAGCGCTTTAAACCTTTAAGTTTAATTTTCAGCGGTCATTTCTTGTTTTCTGCCCTCAACCTATAAAATGTCGTATAGTATAGAAATTTGTTGGTAGAAAACAGTGTCTACTAAGTTAATTTAATGGTTTACTACTATGCAAACGTGTTTTATTTTCGACCATATCATCGCTTTCCATCTAGTGAAATCTCGGAAGTAAACGTTAACTTGATTTTATTTGAAAAATACACACCTGCCAAGAGCGATTAAGTATTGGCAACATCCACGTTAAAAGCAAAACTCTAAGAGAGAACTTTGCGCAGCAACAACACTTGATAGGAGGGACACAATTTCTATACGCACAGCTTCTCGATGCAGTTTTTGAAAATAAATACCCTCTCACTATTCTACGGCTTGTTATCATATCTAAAGGTGCTCTCTCACCGGGCGCATGCGCGTGTAATGTAACATTTATAGATTCGACTTTGCGCATTACATTACAATAATACCTCCCTCACCGACGCGCATGCACGTGAAATGTAACATTTTTTTGCAACAGGTGCGCGCTGCAATGCGCGTTTTTCCTCCCTCACCGATGTAATGTAACGTTGCAAGGCGCGCGCTGCAATGCGCAGTTTTCCTCCCTCACCGATGTAATGTAACGTTACATTACAAGCGCATGCGCCCGGTGAGGGAGCACCTTAAGCTTTTGTTTTAGTTCTAAGAATGAATGAATGTTGATTTATTCTCTTCCAAAGCTGTTATTTTCCTAGTCTTTTTAAACTGTTTCGCCATAGCCGTCGCTCAAAATAAAACCACTCCAAAACTGCAGGGTATCCAATTCCTCGGCTTATGTTGTTCCAGAGATGAGACGGGCCAATTAGCTCGTTGCCCGAGCCCCTAGTCTCGCGCTCTCGATATCACCTCGCTCACTTTCACTCTCATGACATTTCTATTTAGTGAAATGGGGACAAAGATGATGTCGAATGCGCTAGAATACGGTCACTGTTGTTGGACTCACGCCAGGTTCCAACTGCGGTGTTTGGGGAAAGTTCGGAGCGCTTACCTAAGGTTTTATGGAGATTGCAAGAGTTTTGTTCAAGTTATAGACGTATTTTGATTTATCTGATTGGATATAATATTTGGATCCGGTAACTACCCTATGAAGCATTTGTGGAGTTTGTTAGAATTTCAAATTCAAATTCAAATTCAAAATCATTTATTTGCACACGGGTAAAAATGCAGATGTAAAAATATGTACATAATAGTGACCACCATGCTCTAGCACTATGGCATGCAAAATATATAATATAAGAACATTACAATATTTTAATTACTAATTTCATTTCGCAATGTAATAATTATTTAACAATTTGTCATTTAGGAATTCCTGAATAGAATAATATGTCATATCAATTAATAATTTCTTAAACCTAAATTTAAATATATCTAGATTGTCAATGTCTTATTTTTAAGCAACTACATAGGTGTTTACGAAGTTTGCATTATTTGTAAATGAATGACAAATGTCGACGGGCCATCTGCAATAACCGTGCGCGCTGCAAACATTTGAGGACTATCTCACTCTTCGTTAGAACCACCTTTCATGTGAAGGTATCTTTATTGTGGCAAAATTCAACAAAGAGTTTTTATCTAAGTCTATATGAAAGCAGGTTGTATGTCTCACACGTATCTTCTTTATTCATTACTCGTACTTGGCATAATTTTATTATTTGTCGTGTTAGTGCAGAGTTAACCGAGGTGTTCATCTATTAAAATTATCGTTTTTGCAGTAGAGCAAAAAAAAACATGACTTGTTTGCTGAATGGAGATTTCCCTGAATTTAACTTTTTGTTTGTAGTAATATTATTATTTTACGATGGAAATTAACGTGGTTTTCACACATTTTTAAATAAAAACTACGGGTCACTCACGTGTGTTTTGAGCCGAAATATCCGACTATAGTTTCAACCGCATTCGGCGGTCTTTTTCAAAGGAGCAGCACGCACGTCACTCTCGGTCGGTGACGCGCCTTGCTTGCGGATATTTCGGCTCAAAACAGACGTGAGTAGTTTTTATTTAAAAATATTATTATTTGTTGATTCATTTAAAAATTACATATTTTGTAAAAAAAACTGTCTATTACGTCTCAAAAAATAGAGGTAGGACAGATAGACGGACGGAATGAAGACAGACAGAGCTGTGGCTCAATAGCACCTTCCGCTTGGGCACAATTACAAAAAAAAATAGGTCGTTATTTTGTGAGACTAAATTTACGCCCAAATATGAAACCAGATTATAGTAGTAGGTATACTAAATGAAATTTTTGAAACATGTAGATGAAGATACGCCAGCGGCAGATGTGTGCTAATACCCTTTGGGAGCCGTTTATCTGGTTTGTAATAAGGAAAACGTTAGGGCTTACAAAGTAAAGAGACTATTTATGTGCGGTGGCCGTGCAAAGCAAATCCTTTCAGAATAAAAAAAAAACTCTAATCTCTCTTAAAGAGTTTGGTTTTGTTAATTTTCTTCTAAATAGGTATAAGTTATAAAATGTATCGATGTGGTCTTTGGAGTGTGTTATTTGTGTTATAAATTTAAAAAAAATAAAAGGACCAAGTGCGTGTCGGGCCACGCGCAGTGTACGTGAAATTAATTCAGGGCCTCTTGATTGATACAATGAACTTCCGAGTTTACTTATATTAGATTAAATTAAATTTGCACGAAATTGTCTCTAAACTCGTTAACTTGTAAAGTGTAATGTAGTCGTGATAATGTTACTTTTATTTTTAAGTTATTTTATGCAAATGCCATGATTTTTTCCCATTGAACCATTAATTAGCTGACGGGTGGACGACAATTTGACTGGTCACAAAAATTATCACTCTTAAGCTTAATATTTTGCAAACGGATTCCTACATTGACAAATGATTTTTACGTACCCGCTATATTTTTAACCGACTTCCAAAAAGAAGGAGGTTATCAATTCGGTCGGTATTAAATCGATTGTATTGCGTATTTTGAAATCGGTTATTTCAGTATTTTAAACTATAATTATTGAATTACCTATACAACGATACCCCACATGATGGGGTGTCTTACCCCCAAAGAGAAAATCAAGATAGATTCCCACGTCCTATTTCCGACGCTTGCTATTCGTACAGTCGGCTAACAAATTATTGGCCCAATTTAATAATTGAGAATACTGAAAGCCTGAAAGGCAAGTATCTCAAGTGCAGTTTATCTGTCAAATGGAGCGCAACATCCCCCCCCCCATTGTCGCATGTCGGGGTGGGGGAGCCCATTCAACGGGTTGATTAATACGCTTGAATGGAGGCCGGCTGCATCCGACCTAGTTCCTCTGCAGACCAGAGGCGAAATACTGTAGGTTATTTTACTGGCCTAAATGGCTGGGGTTGCGCGGCTGGGAAAAATATGGGCCTGTTTTGTTGCAGGGACTTGCATGATCAGCGCTGGTTGTTTACAACTAGCATTATGCTGAGCTGGGGTCGGATTGTGACAAAAAACATTAGTTATCTATTTTATGTGTATGATTTTTAATTGTTGCATGTTTCTTGTTACAATAAATTTCTGTCAATGTCTATGATCAATATCACTGTAAAGAAGGTGATATTATGAACCAAATTGTCTCTTTTTCGGTCAAGAGTAGCTATTTTAAATGATCAAATGTTTTTGTAAAAAAAAATCACCTTAATGAGTTGTAAAATCATCAACTCATTAAGGTGTTTTTTTATTGTTTAAAAATTATAATTATGGTTTAAAATTCGGCCAGAGGAGTAAAAATAGCTCGGTCAGATCGTAGTATTCGCCTCATCCTAAATCATCCAGCCTTATTATAATTTTTCACTTCAGTAGCTCAAACATGTAGGTTTTGCTGCCTGAAATCAGTGAGCAAAATCGCATTTTGCTGTGTGAGCTGAGTGAGACAAAGTAACTTTTTAATATTTTTTTTCAGAAAGCCGCGAATATCTTATTCAGCCTTGGGTTAATCATACAATTCGAAACATTCACACTCTATCTCTTTCCCGCCATTAGAAAGAGACAAAGACCAGCCCTTTCGAAGTTCCGATTTTGAATTCGACCTCAAAGACAAACACGTTCGGAATTTCGTACTAACTAAATAAATTTTGCAAAAAGATAATTGTCTTTTAATGTAATTTATTGAATTTTTAACTTATTGTTGTATTTAAACGAAAATAAGATATTTAACCTGTAAATATTTATTATCTCCTAAAGTGTTCTCGCTGCTGAAGTGAAAAGTTATGTGTGTTACACGAGAGCAAAGTTTTTTGCATCTCGTGCCTTAGAATCCCTCGCCACACTCAGGATTCAAAATCAGCACTCGCAGCAAAAAACGACTTTGCTCTCTTGTTGCACAAATAACTATTGACATCGACAAGGCAGTGGGACGACTGTGGATGAGACCGGCACAAGACCGGAAAGAATGGCGCACTAAAGAGGAGACCTATACTCAGCAGTGGGTGGACAATGGTTGGTGATGATGATGATTATAATTTTAAAGTAGCAAAATGTAACCATCATTAATATCATTAGTTGCAAATGCGAAGTCCTTGAAACGGCCCCCTTTGTTCTAAACCCAGTGGTGTAACCGTGTGACACGACTCTATTAACGCCACAATAAGTTAACAAATCGCTTCGGAATATTCAGACGGTCTCTTACAGCGTATATTCTTGTAATTTTGTAGTATTGTCATTGTGTACCTAGTTACAATGTTCTGCTACGTCAGATGGTTTTGTGTATTGAAGATTTGCGGTGTGTATATGTATGCCATATGCATATGCTGTATCCACCTTGTTTTTACCCTACTACGGCGAAGCCTAAAGGAGGATTATGATTTCAGTATGTATGTATGTATATGCCGGTAATGATTATGAATTCCAAACGTGTCATATTTTTTTATGAATGATCGATGAAATATTTTTGTGGTCTGTACCTCTTAAATAAATATAAATAAGCAGCTTGATCATGAAAAGTGACAAACAGACAGAGAGACAGAGTTAATTTCGTTTTATAGCACTGTTTTTTAGAGTTCCGTACCCAAAGGGTGAAAACGGGACCCTATTACTGAGGCTCCGCTGTCTGTCCGTCCGTCTGTCACCAGGCTGTATCTCATGAACCGTGATAGTTTGACAGTTGAAATCTTCACAGATGATGTATTTCTGTTGCCGCTATTACAACAAATACTAAAAAACAAAATAAAATAACTATTTAAGGGGGCTCCCATACAACAAACGTGATTTTTTTGCTCGATATTGATAACGGCAACAGGTAGACGCTTGAAATTTTCACATAATATTGAGTTATAATATTCACTTTAAAAAGAAATAATTAAATCAAAATAAAATTAATATTTAAGGGGGGCTCCCATACAACAAACGTGATTTTTTTGCCGTTTTTATAGATAATGGTACGGAATCCTTCGTGCGCGAGTCCGACTCGCACTTGGCTGGTTTTATTTTTATATACAGACCCACTGAGTAATGGTCAACTATTAAGTAACTAACAAGGACATAATACTTTCCTAACATTAATGATGTACAAACTTCAAACTTCGTCTAACATGCAATTTGCAATTGTAAATATATCCCGATTTTCCACCGCCCGAGTTTTCCGCGATCAAATGCTGGAGAGTTTTAGTAACGAACTATTATGTGCGCTCTCGTGTATACGCGCGGAGAGAAGCCTCTGCTTTGTGCCTCTGGAATACGGGATAGACGACTCTTGACTAATGGAGTTTGGAGTTGTACCTATAGTGGTTGTTAGACGTAGGAAATGTATTACTCACGTTCTTTATTTTATTATTTTTTAAAGTTTTTTTTACATGTTTAGGTACATTATATTTACTTTATTAAATACGACAAAATAATTATACAATCTACATAAATTATACTATAACTAATAAATATTTGTAATGCTGAGTAGCTAATTGGAGATTATTTATTATATCCATAGGCATCAAAGCTTATGGATAGTTCAAACAATCTCCATGTAATACTTTCAAGCCTTAAAAATATTGCTTTTCCAAAAAATAGAGCAAGAAACTCTTCTCTTGTAAAATTTTACCAATGGTAGATAGCTCAAACAAGCACTGAGGCGACGTATTGTAAATAATTCAGTAGAGTTATTAAAATCACGACAAAAATATCATGAAAGATATCTCTTTGAAACTCACTGACTATAAAAGAGCACTCAAAGCTCCATTTCAAACAGAATTATTCATTTTGTACCTACTTAGCAAAACTTGAACTCTGGAAACCCGCATTTCATTAGTAAATGCAGTGAAACTGCTATATACTTAGCGGTGCTGAAATGCTGCACCAGATATTCAATATTGGTATTACTAACGAGGCGATGTAATGTTTATTTAATTAGTAAATGCAGTGAAACTGCTATATAGCGGTGCTGAAATGCTGCACCAGATATTCAATATTGGTATTACTAACGAGGCGATGTAATGTTTATTTCATTAGTAAATGCAGTGAAACTGCTATATAGCGGTGCTGAAATGCTGCAGCAGATATTCAATATTGGTATTACTAACGAGGCGATGCAATGTTTATTTCATTAGTAAATGCAGTGAAACTACTATATAGCGGTGCTGAAATGCTGCACCAGATATTCAATATTGGTATTACTAACGAGGCGATGTAATATTTATTTCATTAGTAAATGCAGTGTAACTGCTATAAAGCGGTGCTGAAATGCTGCACCAGATATTCAATATTGGTATTACTATCGAGGCGATGTAATGTTTATTTCATTAGTAAATGCAGTGAAACTGCTATATATAGCGGTGCTGAAATGCTGCATCAGATATTCAATATTGGTATTACTAACGAGGCGATGTAATGTTTATTTCATTAGTAAATGCAGTGAAACTGCTAAATAGCGGTGCTGAAATGCTGCACTAGATATTCAATATTGATATTACTAACGAGGCGATGCAATGTTTATTTTGTCTACAAATTGGGTATCCTATGGTTTGTTTGTAATTCAATTGTTTTATATATATTTTTTTTATGTATACATAATACGATTTGCGGTTATATACTGGCTACTGCTTCTAAATCTAAATCAGCCCTGTCTGTACAAACTGTCCCACTGCTGGGCGTGGGCCATCTTCTCATAGTGAGAAGGGTAAGGCCATAGTCCACCACGCTGGCCAAGTGCGGGTTGGCAGATTTCACACATCTTCAAGATCATTGAGAACTCTCAGACATGTAGGTTTCCTCACGATGTTTTCCTTCAGCATTGGAAGTTGGCGGCAATCAACAATACGCAGTAATACGCACATAACTTCGAAAAGACAGAGGTGCATGCCGCGGGATTCGAACCCAGGACCTGCGGATCGCAAGTCGGACGGTCTCCCGCATAGGCTGCTGTGGCTGCTGCTTGGTATTGGGATATTAAGTACTTTAAGTAAGTTTTTTACTCGTTTGCCTGAGAAGGAGGATAATGTTCTTCTTTTATATATTTATATATAGGATATATGTTATATATTGTTTCCTGTAAACTAACATAGAACATCATACTCATTCCTAAGCTTGACTCATTCTACATGTGAGATGTCGATATACCTTTTGCCAGGGCTCTAGTTTTCGCCCCAACCTGATACCACACGAAATAATTCATAAAGCCTCGTTGACCGGTAACTCGCCTGATGTTTTAGTTACGACGGAGCTAGCTTGCCTGAAGAAAAAAAAATCGTGCACAGTGAACTCATTGCAATATATGAGGCACTGTCCTATGTGTTTTCAATCGATAGTAGCCTATTTATCATACTATCAGACTCAAAAAGTGCAAGACTTGTAATAGTCTGTTGGCATCACCATTTTCGGAGAAAGCCAAAAGTCTAATTCGAATTTACTTGTTCATCTTCGGGGGAACAAGTGGGTAGATTTGGATTTATAATAATATAGTGTTACGTAAAGATAAGGTTTATATTTGTAATTAGGATTAATGGGAGTGGCATAGTCGAATATCGACAAAACTCCGTAATAAAACAGAAGGAAAAAAAAAAAAAAAAAAAAAAAAACTTTTCACTCGTGATTTAAAGACAACCAAATTATCTTCATTGAAAGTTCATTCCACGAAATGGTACGCAGAATAAAAGTAGAACTAAAACGTTTCGTTCGGGATTTTGGAATATAAACCAGACCTGCAAATGAGCTAGATGGGGTAATTGCCTACCGACCTATCCTACAACATTTTAAAGCATCTCTCAAAGCTATGGCGCAATGTGTATTCATCCTAGTAGACACCGTAATTTTACTACCTTTGCTCAATCTATCTTAAATATTTAAACGAGCTATTTGGTATGTAGGCACATAGATACGGGGACAATAAATCTATATATCTAGCTCGGTTACATTTTTAGTGAACCCAAGTTTGCCCGCAATTTCAGTCACAAAAAATCTCGCCCTTATACTAAATGATAAAGTGTTTTTTAGAGATTTAAGTTCGTGCTATATTAAACCATTGTCGACTTTGTCGATATTTCCTATGCATACAATCCGTAAGCAATCTATCTGTTCGCCGTTTTCGTTCGTCTCATGAATATATTTCACATCATCATCAATTGCATCAGAAATTTTATTTACTATCCTGTTATCCGCGTTATCATTTATAAATTTATAGTCTGTGATTTATATCTTTGGCGCAAAATGATTTAATACGCTGTTCATAGTCGAAAATTCATGCATTATTCATTAGAATAACAACTAGCGTCCTAACATTTTTATATTCTAGTTATTTTATATACTTGATAACCCCTTCTCGAACCAGTCGATTAAAAATATATTTATAAATGTTTGTTTGAAGTCAGAAATTTTCCCATCAATGCCGTTCGTAATTTTCCTACACAACTATAATTTGAAAATGTCATTCCGATTTCGAAACAAGTTTTGAAAACCGTCTATTATCGGGCGGTAGGTCGAGATGAGATCGCTAAGTATATACAAAATAGTGGGTATTTCACCAACTTTCTCCCGGTCTTCGGTTCGTGACGAACGCAGCTGTGTACTTTGTATTCTACTAACTTCGTAATCTACAAGATAATATTGATGCCTCTTAGCTAGGAACTTGGAAATCGTTTGATAGATTTTGAGGACATTTTATTTTTTTGGTGTCTGTGAATTTCGTAGAGCAAATAAAACAAGTACTTACTCTAAAAAACCTTTTCAAGTTAAACGGTTTTATTTAAAAGAAAGATAATGATGTAGGTAATGTATTTACTGTATTTTACTAGAAAAGCCCTTTCATTTGATACCTATACTGTGGGGGTTGTGTTAAAATATGAAATCCGCTATTTTGTGGCGGCGGCCATCTTGGATTTACAATAATACAGAATAAACTTAATTGTATTGTCATCAGGACTAAAGGTGTATACATACCAAATTTCAGATCGATCCGTCAACTGCAAGGGGGGTAAACTTTCAATTACTAAATTTGACTCAAATCAAACAAACAGGTCAAGCTAAAGAAAACCGTTTAAATAAGATAGAAACTAATAAATTACAGTTTAAAAACTAAAAAACACGCTACAAATTATTGTGGTCAAAGTTCATTACAAGACTTTTCTAACAAATCCAAACACAGCTATGATACGATGTTCCATCATGAAGTTCTAGTTCATATCTTCCGGCTCCATCATCAGATCCGTTCGACAGTACCATATTATTGTATTGTCATCAGAACTCCTTTTGTAGCTTTCTTACGCCTTAATCGTGTACATATTGTTAATATACTATGGTGTCAATAAAGTATTTTTGTATTGCAGATAATTTTATAGTTTAAAAAACTGAAACAATCGCCTTCGAAGTGCGTTATTTCGTTTACTTGTAATATTAGTAAGGATAATAATTAAACAAGGCACTCAAGCGTTGAAGTAACTCTATTTTCTCCTTTTATACATTGGATGAGGAGTAAGTAGGTTTTACTTTTCAAGCGCAATAAATCCCTCACGATTGTAAACTTTTTAAAGAGACCTCTCTTCACCCGCTCGTTTCTTTTTCAAGAATGACATTTGTCATTGAATGTCATATGCTTCGTCGTCGCATATTAGAAAATGTGCAGATGTTTATACGAAAAACCTAAACATTTGACACTTTTGTAAAGAAAAACGTGTCAGTGGAACTCTGCGATTCTATAATCTGACGCACTCACTCAGGAATCCAATGAAAATATTTTTACTTTTAGAGATTATTCAAAAAGTAATAAAGCAATGTTTCTAATATAATTATGGGACCAACTTGGGAGCTTTCTCTATATGCCAATTCATGAAACACAAAAATTGGTTCAAGAATGAGAGAGAAATTCGTGTTCATACATTAAAAAAAATATACTGTATGAATTGATATCCTCCTCCTTTTTCGAAGTCGGTTAAAAAGAGATCTAACAGTTGAAGAGCTTCTATCCTTCACAGAAATAAAGACGTGATAATGCTGCGCAAGCGCACGCTACTCACGTTTACTTCGTTGACTTCGCTATGTATAAAACTGGACGCTATGTAAGCTACGCTCTGCGTACATATCAGTAAGATAGTAGCTGTACGCTTCTTCAATTGTTTACATATATAAAGTCATCAGATCCGTTGACAAAACGTCAATAATATTGACAGTCGGCCGTCCTCAGCACGAGCCGTGGCTTATTAATCTACACAGCCGTAGACGTAGTACGTAAACTACCTGTTTGCGGACGTCACGCCGCTCGGGGCGGTGCGCATGCGCCGGCACGCTCGACTGCCTCCGGACAGTCATTGTCAAGGATTGTTGCTGCTTCTAACCGTTGTACGTTTGTGACGGTATTTACTAACAATTAGATGGTATGTGTTGTTCAGTTTGATAGGATGGTTTTGTTGTGGACGTAAGACGTAGGACATTTTGTTGTATTACATAAAATCACGCCTATTTTCCCGTGCGGGAAAAGGTAGGAGACATAAGGGCTGTTTAAATCCAGATTTGACCTTTATAGAGGGAAGGAATAGGATATTAGACGGTAAGATGTGGATGGATTCCATATTGTAGACATCTCCTTTTTGGATGTTTAATCCGTTTTTAATATTTTTGTCTTTTTACCCGACTATCCAGTAAGGATGTTATTATTTTTCGATTACATGTTGTTTATCTATAGCCTAAGAGATTTGACTAATTTTGATGTGTGAGGAGTCATTTATTTGTTTTATCTCCTGATTGCTTGCGTTATGTAATAAGAAGTCAACGTTACCTACTATACAAAAAGAAAAACCTACTTTTAGCCATGGCCCCTAAGAGTTGAACCAATGGAAAAATTCAAGCGCCGATTATAGTAGAGTCCAAAACATTTTGGTTCTGGTTTTTAGGCAGCTATCAACTTTCCTATACTGAAGTAGAAGGTGTTGATCTAATTTGTCTATTAAAACAAGTAAGTTTATAAATTTATTATGAAGTTGACTTCTGTGTCAGTTCAATTATTTATTGAGGCCGTAATACACATAATGCTACTTACCTTGACCAGAGCCATTCTACTAACTTATTTCTTACTTCGACATGAACCACGTTATTTCCTTGGGGTATTTATGCCTCGGAATCGATGTTTTGTTTAATATTGATTTATATTATATCTCTCAAATAATAGTTTATAAATAAAGTATTTGTTCGTTCTCAGTAACGTGGATGACCTTAAATCGCGAGTAAATCGAATTTCTTTGTGAAATAAATGTATTATTATATATTTATTATTTCTTCTACCTACCAACCTAGTCCAAAACATCGCTTATCATCAGGCGGAGTTGGTTATATTGAATAAAAAATTAGTAATGTCATTTTCAATATGACAAATATACCACCAGCATGCGAATAAATGTGCGCCGTGATAATTATTATTTCTTTTTATTCATAAATAAGCTTGTGCTTGACCGCTAACTAGCCTGATGTTAAGCGACCGTTGCAGTCTAGGATGTAGCTGGCTTGCCTAGAAGAAACCAATTTACTCACGATAGACACCTAGATTATATTCATTGAGGATTGTACCCGGGAAACTTATTCCATCGTAGCGTTTCGTCCCTACTTTTCTGTACGCTTTTTGTTGAGTGAAAAAGAGATAGATATAAAGGTCATCATAACTTGACACGTACTTGCAAAAAAAGAGTAGACAAAATATTAGTCTCGACGCGCATGCTAGGCATGCTGGTCTACTATGAAACGTCTATCTTCATAAATGGTGCTGATTTATAATCTTACCCAAGCGTTCCACATTCATCCTTCGCCGCGCAAACATTTGATGTAGATAGTGAACGTGTACTTAACAGCTTACGAAAGAGGTGGAACTTTTAGGGAGTTCATCGTAAGTGTACTGGCTATAAATAAAATAAAGTGAAAACTGATGTTTCTGGGTTGTTGGGTTTCAATATCAGTTTTGAGTTGCGGTGGCAATATCGGTACGGTTTTTTAATCTTCAACCTGCTGCACCTTGCATTGGAGTGTCTGATTAGATTAAAGTTTCACTTACCGTAAAACAACTAGATAGCGCAAGATTAACAAATGTTTTGAAAAGGTCATCACGAAGCGCTTCTAACCGATTTCTAGTCGTGTACTCTTCCTGAAATTTCTTTTCTTAGTGTAGTGTCTATCAGAAATTCGTGCGTAAATAGATAGATAGATATATTCTTATTCTTATTCGAGGTGGGGGCGATGGGTCCTGCACTGACGTCCCGCTAGGGGTGTATTGTGCATTTCCCCCTACCAGCATCACCCGAGCCAGCCCAGCTCCTTGAAATATCGGAGCACGGCTCTGGGCTGCTGGCACAACTGCTCCAGTAGTGAGGATGTTTGAGCAGATAATGATAATGAAGATGATGGGGTAGCATGCTGTTGTGGTGGTGACAAAAGCGATGGTAAGGCTGAGGCTGAGTTCGAAGCTGAAGCTGAAGCTGAAGCTTTCACATGCAATTCTGTGGATCTCCTGGTGGTTTCCGTGGCTTCACAGTGCCAAAGTACATGTTCCACGGTTTCATCCTCTTTTAGACAGCCCCTACACAGAGGGCTGTCCGTATCTCCCAATTTGTATAAGTGGCTATTCAAATTGCAATGACCGGTAATAAGGCCCACTAATATTCGGAGGTCCTGTCGTTGCAATTTCAATAGTTTATTCGTAACGTTTCTGTCGAGGATTGGAAAAGCTGCCTTAGCGTGTTTGCAGTCATCTCTCTTTTCCCACAGATTTTGTTGTTCTTTTTCCGTGTGCCGTCGTAATTGTTCTCGCACTTCTATCGAAGTTGGTTTGCAGAAACTTACCACGTTTCTGTTCGTTTGCTTCTTAGTACCTTCTTTTGCAAGGGTGTCTGCTATGTTGTTGCCTATACATGACCCGTGGCTCTTTGTCCACCTCACTATTGTCTTGTGCTTTTTTGCTAGTGATTGTAGCACCGTGTGACACTCCGCGATGACTCTTGACCTTGTTGTGGGTCTCTTTAGTGCGTATATAGTGGCCGCACTGTCCACGGTGAACATGAGAGTTCCTTTGCTGTCTGAAACTTCAGAAGTTATGAGAATGTCACTAAATGGCTCAACTGCTCTGGCGGCTAATAGTACACCCACTGCCTCCGCCTGCAGAGCTGTTGTAGTTTTATTTAGAGCTACAGATTCATTGAATCCCAGCTCCGGCGAGTAAAAACCGCAGCCTACTCCTTCTTTGTTCTTCGCACCGTCGGTGTATATATTCCAGGATGGCAATATCCCATCCAAGGCATTATCCTCTGTGACCAGCTCATATTTTTTGCTGTCAAGGTGTACGCTTGCTATTTTATCGGTCCCCTGTGTCGCCTCGGGGATTATCTTTGTCGCCCTGTCAAGTATTCTGCAATGATTTGTAATGGGACCCGAGTTTCTCCATTGTTTGGTGGATGTAATCCTCAGTGCTGACGCCATCGCTTCCTGTTGTATGTGTAGGTGTAGAGGGGTCAGTCCAAGTATGATTTCGAGAGCAGCTGAGGGCGTTTTCTTCGTACATCCGCTTATTAGTGAGCACGCGAGTCTTTGCGTTTGTTGCAGTTTCCTAATTACTGTTGTTAATACCGTGCGTGTCCACCATACCACGCATCCATAGGTGAGAACTGGTCTCACTATAACAGTGTATAGCCAGTGGCATAGCTTTGGTCTAAGACCCCAGTCGTTTCCTACTGCTCTAGTGCATTGCCATAAGATATTAGTTGCCTTTGTGGTTATGTATTCTAGGTGTTTCCCCCACAATAGTTTGCTATCTAGCCAGATTCCCAGGTATTTTACCTCTTTGCTCAGCGTCAATTTGGTCCCAAAGAGTGTAGGAGTTTTTAAGTTTACAATCTTAGTTCTGCGCGTGAACAAAACCAACTCTGTTTTTTGTGGATTCACGGACAGACTGTGTCGTTCGCACCATTTCTCTACAACTTTTAGTGCTTTTTGCATTTTTTCACATAGAGTCGTCTCAAAGAGACCGGAAACCATGATTACTAGATCATCTGCATATGCTACAGTGACAATGCCTTCTTTATTTAGAAGTTCTACTAGTTCGTTGACCACTACTACCCAAAGTAGGGGGGACATAACTCCTCCTTGCGGACATCCTTTATTGACTTTGCAGCGTGTTGTGCCCGCAGTCTCTATACTGGCTGCTCTGTTAGAGAGCATTGCAGTAACCCAGGCAGTCATTCTGTCATCCACTCCCCGTTTTTCAAGTCCATCCCTTATACTGGGGAAAGTGGTTTTATCGAAAGCTCCTTCGATGTCTATAAAAGTCGCTAAGCAGCTTTGTTTGCTTTCGAGAGCTGATTCGATCTTATAGACAACCTGGTGTAGCGCAGTTTCCGTCGATTTGCCAGATTGGTATGCATGTTGGTTACTGTGGACGGGATTGTCTGCCAGCGGTCCACCTCTTATATATTTGTCACATAGCCTTTCAAGTGTTTTCAAGAGAAACGAGCTCAGGCTTATTGGCCTGAAAGACTTTGGATTGGTATAGTCAGTTTTTCCTGGTTTAGGTAGGAATACCACCTTTACTTCTCTCCACGCTTTAGGTATGTATTTCCAAGCCAGACATGATCGAAATATGGCGATTAAATGATTTTTTATCTTACTTAGGCCCCACTGAAGGAGACCTGGAAATACCCCGTCTAGACCAGGGGCCTTGTGTGGTTCGAAGTTACTAATGGCCCATAAAATACCTTCTTCTGTGATTACGGTATCTGCGAACGCCCAATCGTCTTCATTTGGATCGTGCGGAGTGTGTGGTTCCCAGCCTGAATTCTCGTCTAGTTGGCAGTCCGGAAAGTGTGTCTGTAGCAATAGTTCAAATTGCTCTTTCTCTGACGATGTGTAAGTACCGTCGGCTTTCTTTAAAGTGCCTAGCTTCACTTGTGTGTCACTGGTTATAATTTTCTTGAGTCGAGCAGTTTCACTCTCTGACTGGATTGAACTGCTGTACCTTTTCCACGAGTTGTGTTGACTCTTTTTTACCTCCACCTTAAATTGGTGTCGCATCTTTCTGTATTCTTGCCAGTCTATGACATCGTTGGTGTTCATGGCCCTATTAAAGTGATGCCTGACTTTTTTTCTTAGCTTAGTAAGATCTTTATTCCACCACCTGTCTTTTTTAGGAATTCGGTTGTATCTTTCTTTTATTAAAGGGCAGGCGTTTTCGTAACTGCCTATCAGGGCGAGTACTAAACTATTAGTAGCCATTTCTAGGTCTGGCGGTGCCAGCTTTGATGTATTGCTTTGTTTTGGTATTTCTAACATAGCTTTTTCTAGTGTTTCTATGAAAATCGATTTGTCCGTTTTTTTCGGGTTTCTGTAAATTCGTGGTTCTTGTATCCCCACTGTCAGGTTGCATGTAATCCACCTGTGATCCGAGCCGGAATATCTGTCTGTCGCCACGCGCCAGTCTTTGATTGTCTTTGAGATTTCGTTTGTGGCCATCGTGATATCTATTATGGTTCTTGCCCACGATGTTACGAAGGTGGGTTCAGAGCCTCGATTAAGCAAGTTTAGGTTATGTCTGAGGATAAACTCGAGGATGTCGTTCCCTCTCTCATTAGTATCTGGGCTTCCCCAAACAGTACAGTGGGCGTTAGAGTCGCAGCTCACCACGCACTCTATGTTGTTTGTCGAACAATATAGCATTAGCTCTTCGAGAGCTGGATTCGGCGCTTCTTCCGTGATGTCTAGATACGACGAAGCTATTATTATCGTATTAAGGTTACCTTGAAGCCCTGTTTCAAGTTTTACTACAGTAAGATCATCTGTACACAAATGTGTCATTAGGGACGCCTTATATGGATGTGGTATGTATACAAACGTTCGGGTTTTATTTTGAACGGGGGGATAGAAGATATTGCCTCTGAGGCCATCGAAACCACTCACCTTGCCACGAAATATGTATGGTTCCTGGACCAGTGCTATTGTGTTTTGTTCTTTCTCCAGAGCTTCGCGCAGAGCGGCGGCGCCAGAGACGCTGTGATGGGTATTAGCCTGTATGATGTTTAGTGTGGTACTAATGTGCGACCTATGCGTGCTAGCCACCACCGATGTGGATGATGTATGTGTGTTTGTGTGATTGTTACGTTTCTGTTGACAATCCATTTTTATTTATTTATTTGTTAGGAATACGAGTACTAGGCGCTGGGGTTGGCCTGGGATCCGGGTCGGTCCGTGTCCATGGACGACGCCGGCGAGAAGATATTGAGTCCCATGATATCAAGATCACCCTCGCCGTCATCTCCCACGTTCAACAACCGCTCCTCCTCCTCCTTGGACCACCCCATCACCTCAGCGAGTGTCCTGTCCGCGGCAGCCTCGGGAGCCACGGGCGTCTCTCTGCTATACGAGGTGGCGCCCCCGGCCCCCGGCACCGCCGCCGGCACGACCACCCTGTTTTTATTTAGCCCTCTAACCTTCACGTATACTCTCGCACATACATAATGTAGTCGAAAGTCCGCGCGTCTGAGCAGTTCTAGGTCTTCTGGTGGCACGCCTACAACCAAGAGATGGTTTCGTGCCTCACCCACAAGGCGAACCTCATGTGTGAACACTTGCCACCTCTCCACTCCTACTCCTGGGTTCTGTGCCACCAGGACCTTTATGATGACGTCTGGCTGGTTGGCTAATTCAGTAATACCGCGCGCAAAGTCCGGTAAATAAATGACAGCGGTGTAGAACCGTGGCACCTGACTCTCCGGGACGACCATACACCTGCTAGACCCCTGCCACAATACTGGCATCTTCTCTACCACCTTCGTGAGCCATTGGAGTGTGTAGTCGTCTCGTGGTGTATACCTTACTCCTCCGCGGAAAAGCCTGGGCATCGTCATAAACTGCGGCAGACGAGTGTCGGCTCGTCCGTCACCACTCATGACGTCACCGAAGAATGCTCTTTCCGCGGTCATCCTCACCGTTGTGGCGCGAAGCTCATCCATCGGCGTGCGATTTCGTTCAAGTACCACCACTTTATAATAAGTTGCGGCGACCTCTGCGTACGAAGTGGGCGCTTCACCACCGATAATCGCGTCGGATTTCACGTGTTCATCGCCAGCAAGCGTATCTAGACCAGTGGGTGTACCATACTTACCGTGCACAATGTGCATGACGTGTGTGGCGGCAGGTGAGTCCCCGCGGCAGGCCTTTTTGTCGGTCGTCATGCACGCGGATGGGGACACCAAGTCGGAGCTTCTCTGCCTCTTTGCGCCTCGGATCGTCTCCTCTCCCTCCCCCGAGTATGTCCTAACCATGTTAGTAGAAGTGGTGCCGACGGCCTCTCTCCCAGTTCCGATACTCCCCCTCCTACACATTCCCTTCCCTTTGCCCTTTGAAAGGGCCAGGGCCGAGTCCGCTCCAGAGGGGGGGGGCACTTTTAGAGGCAAGGCTCGTCGGCACACTCGACATGTGTTGTGTGCAGAGGTTCAGCGGTCGGTCTAGCGATACCGTTTTCGGAACCGCCTCTTGCCCCAGCGGCACACCGGATGGGCCGGGTTCGCCAATTGGCTCCGCGGCCCCCTCCGGTGTAGCCGCTTTGGCAAGAGCCGGATCCTGCGGGACGGCGCGAGTTACGCACGCTACGACAGCTGGCGCAAGCGCCTCCACGCCTGGTAGCTGCAGTACGCCTTCCCGCTGTAGTCGATGACACTGGGTCACCAACTCGGTCTCGCGTTCCCTACGCTGCCTCCTCGCTGCTCGACGGCTAACGCCGCGATATATGCTTTGGGCAGGAGCCAGTTTCCCGGACTCCCGCCCGTTACCTACAGTACTTGCGCGCCGCTCCGCCGCCGCGCGCCGCCGCCACTGCCGCCGAATCGTATCGTGGCTCCTGTTCTGCACTGGTCCAGGTGTTGCGGCTGTTGTTGCCTCTGTAGATGTAGATGGTCCAGTAGCATCCGCAACTAGCAGGGCCTGGGACACCACCCCGCCGTCGCCTTCGGTCACCAATTTCTCACACACCGGCCCGGGAACCGGCGTGCGCCGGGCGCTAGCCGGATCGCAGGGCATACTAATCTCATTGTTATTTCCACTCATTTTATTAATAATAGAAGGTACTGTGGAGCAAGCAGACAGTTATTAGTTGGGCGCTCAAGCACGAGAAAAGGCAATTGCCCAAGATGCCTTCCCCCGTTATTTCGCATACTGGTGAATGGCGGGTCAACCATAGAAACACAAGGGTGACCACACCATTCACCAACACGCCGGCCACGGGCTGCCGCAGGGAGGGGAAGAAGGGTAGGGGATGGGGTAAAAAGGGGAGGGGAGGGGTAAGAAGGGGAGGGGAGGGGTAAGAAAAACGGGATAGGAGGAATGGAGGGAAGGATAGGGGAAGAAGGAAGGGAGGGGGTTAGTGAAGAGAGAATGGGGTGGGGGAGGGGGAGGGATGGGAGGGGGGTAAGGGGGGGGGGTTGGGGTGCTCAGCATACCAAGGGATGGCTATGAAATGCCGTTCACCCCTACCTCTCCCCCCATGGCCTTCCCTCTTTACCGGGCTTAGGACCGGCACCAAGCTGAAGCTATTGTGCTGAAGCGGATATGATCCATGCAGCAGTGAAAAAGCAATAACAACTGAATGGAGGCGAGGTTAATATAGAGATAGATATATCTTGCTTATAAGCAAAAGAAACAGGAAAAACAGAGTGAATAATAAATACTTATTGCTAGTTTCCTAATTAGGAGCTTGAGATCCTAATCCTTAAATTAATCTCTTCCAGGCAACAACAAAAATGTGCGTAGCTCATATTCATCATTCGCAATTATGTAAACGAAATACTAGCTGATTTAGCCCCATTGCCGAAATGTTCCATATGCATATATAACTTTGGCAATAAACAATATCAACGTTCTTCTCAACGTTTTTCGATAAGGCCGATAACCTTATCGAAAAACGTTACTTAACTCATCGTCTTAAATTCTCGTCTTCTTTCCCCAAGCGTCATTACGTGTCAGCAAGAAGTTGACAAAATATGTTATGCAATGCTTACAGTTAAGTAACGATTTTCGGTAAGGCCGTATGTTATTTATTTATTTATTTACTAGTTTTGGGAACACTTCTGTTATGAGACGGTTTAAAATTCTCGTATAGGTACTGACACCAGCTATGTTAAGTGCAATTACCTAAAGATTCGTTTTCTGTTGTCCCCAGCTTCTCCCAAAAAGTGGACGAGGAGGAGGGCGGTGGTGGGGTGCCGTTGCATCCTCCCGACGGCTTCTACACCCATCAGCACGGCATCCACAGCCATCATGCGCACACCGCCGAGCCGGACCGGGGGTACATGGACGGCAACCGCTACGTCACTTCTGTACATCGACCTCTACCAGGTATGATCTCTTTGATGTTTAAAGCTGTGTATCCACTTAAGTTCGCAAGGTTCGCGCTCCAACTGTGTACGGATTTGCAACTGCTCCGATGGAGACGATATGCGCTTGCGCACCGGTTTAAGAAATGTGTGTACTCCACGTTGCCTTGCTCCGCTTTACGTTCGTGCAAGAACTGCCACTGTGATTGACTACAATTTGAGATAAAGAAATAGATACATAGACATAATCTTTATTTGTAACATAAACAACCACAACAATAAATACATAAAATAAACAAAACAAACAACAACAGTAATTTTTGTCACAAACCGGATATCGTCGTCTGGATCCGAATTCTCGTCTTCCTTCTTTGGCATGAAATCCACAGCTGTCAAATATGCCAATGCCAATTCTAACCAAGGTTCAAAAGCAAGTTGCATTAGAAAACATTGCAGGAGTAGTTTATTCTATTGGTGGTATAAATATTGTATTAGAGATACAAATATTTGAGACTTATACGCAAAATATTGACGATTAAATTAGACGCGAGAAAGAGACTTTCGGAATCTCCCTGACCAAAGCGCTAATTCATGAACTTCATTCAAGAACTCCCTCGCTAATTCATCAGCACTGCAAAATTTACTTCTTCCTTAATACCAACAGTGTTTCCAGTACAGGTCAGTGGTTTCCATACCTTTACCACTTCCATGTGTCATTCTATTAACACCGTGATCTTGTTTCCAGCATTAAACCACTCTAACTCGTCATGTTCGTCAGCGTCGAACGCGTCGACGGGAGCGGGCCTGTGTCGGGACACAGCGGAGCCGGCGCCGCCTCTCTACATCGCCGCGCCGCCCGAGGGCTTCGGAATGGCGGTGCACGCCAACAGGTCCGTGGAGAGGTAAGATATATTTGTCCATATTTGGCTAGTCTGATTGGGAACAGCAGTTTTATCGGCGGATACCGTTTTTCTGTCCACCCTGTCTTTATACGAAAGATAAAGACAGATACAAAATACAATGTCATATGATACGGCAACGTTATTGCCAGTAATGGTTAGGCAATGATAGGAATTTTCAAGGTTTATCAGAAGTTTGGTATCCATCCGCCTACATGCTGGATCAAAACGTATCTCGAGATAAAATAACCGACAATTTTAAACCTAGTCGGTATGTATATGGTATATGGTATATGGTTTTATTATGGATTATAATGAATGGGTGTACTGAATTAAGAGCGACATTTGCTTAAATCAGCTGTTAATATGCCATTGGCACTCAACGAATTATTTGAAATACTCGGCTGATTATTTTCAAAGTGGATCCTGTATGAGCTCCTGTCGATTTATTAAATTAAAACACAAACAAATCTGTTAATTATAGATTTTTACTTTCGATAGTTATAAATATTGTAATATATAAATAGGGTGGATAATAATAAATGTTCGCTTTGATGAATTCTATTGTTATAAATAAGACGTGACGTCATCGGTTGCAAAAAATGATGTTTTTGTATTGTTTCTACTGTAGTTAAAGTTTTCGTATATGGATTGGTATACAAAATGTCTGTGTGTAACATTTTCTTTTTCTCACTACATAGGCGTGGCACAGATGTATCTCTGATGGGAACCTCGGGGATCACGCAAAAAGATCCAACATTACCCCAAAAAAGGGGTAAATTGACGAGAGGGTACGTCGAACGACCTCGCGAATGCCTGTCATGTGACCCCTTCAATAGTTAACACTTAACTCTCCTACTGTCGATTTGAACTTACTTGACTTACCTTTGGCCTATCTCACTCGCTACCTAAAAGAATTTGAATATCAAATTTAGTTGATGCGAAGTACTTTTATCAGTCGCTTGAGCTTAAATTAAAATTATTACTTTACACGACTTTCACTTATATTGCTTAAACATTTCATCATTTAATTGTACTTTGCATGAACTATTAAAACAGCGACACTTACCCATAACCTGTTATAGTTGTTTCAAAATATGATTTCGCGCGGCTTGTGATTGTGTTCATGTTGTCTTTGTGTGTGTGAGTGTCGAGCCTTTTTGTGTCTTCAAGCACACGCACTAATGCGATATGCATGTACACAAATGCCACATGAAAACTACATAAAGGTCAGTGCGCGTTCATAAATTGTAACAACTATATGAAGAGGCATGATTAATTCAGATTTTGCAGCTCCAAAGACCTCGGTCCACTTTTGTGAAATTAATGATTAATAAATGTGAACTGTAAATTTATTATTCCTTATAATATATATTAACGACGACGCGGTGAAATTTAATTGTCGTAAAATACAACTGTGGTGAAACTCGATTTTTGAAACTGGAAGACATCGCTTGGTCGGTGTCTTACGTAACAACATCAGTTATAAAGTTATCCAGAATTTTGAACTTCAACACCTGAAATTTGAGTTTGGCAATGCACTGCGCCGATCACTGAGATAGCTGTTGCTGATACTCGAGTTATACCATATTTTCTTTTTGTTTTAAGAATTAGACGTAACGTATGGTGGACCGATGTCGTTGATACGTGAATTTATCAAAACTCACAAAATAATGAAATTGCGTGTGCTTTTCATGACTAAGTTAGCATGAAACTGAAAGAAGACTAGATTGACTAAATTAATATAATTTTGAAATACAGTTAAAGAAGAGATAGTTAAGTTATATGTAGATTACTATTTCATAGCTTCCATTCATAATTGTATCTTACAAAGCCAGTTTCTATTATGTAGAAGTGCCTATCAAGTCTTCGTAGAAGTAAACCAGATCTTAGTATTTAATCGTATGAAGAAAATAACTCCATTGTAATTTCAAGTATCACATCTGTACTTTTACGAAAATGTTGTTACTTCTTAGAGTATTTGCACAGTAATTGTCGAATTACAACCCTTTCATTCATAAATGATTTTTTCAAACTTCATATAATAAGTAATTTAATAATTTTTAAATAATTTCGTACACATCAACATTTTTTCAAAATTCCTTTCACTTAACATAATCGATAATTCTGTTTTTACTTCTAGTGTTTTTTCCCTGGAAAATATATATGAAAAAGTATTAATAGACTTAAAAAATACAAAGAAAAGTTATTGAATATGTAACCAAAAGTATGAAAACCCTAAAACGCCTTGATTTTACGAATTTATTCAATTAGGCAACCGTCACTGCCCTTGAAATCTCTTACGAGTACATCCCGTAAACAAGTTTACTCCATTCCAAATTATGAATACATCCAAATATACACTCTTATTGTTTATGAACTAGCAATACTTCAAGAGGTTATTACATTCATCCCTATCAAATGTCTTGTGTTCCATGCTTAACATTTTAAAATAGTAAGTAAATAAAGAAAAATAAATTTTATTGACAAAGATACAAACATATTATTAGTAAGTAGTTATGTGTATATGAAACATTTCGGCAATTACAAAAACAGCTATTTATGTATTAGAACATTAATTGTGTTTTTGTTGTTTTCAGGGGTGGTACCATCGTAACTTCATAATTACAAAAACCCCCTAAAGTATTGATAGTTAAGAAATATAAGGGTGTAAAATAAAATTTGGATCCCTTACAATTCTGTATTTATTGAAATTAAATCTTTATTGTCTATGTTTTCCAGTCGTTATGAGATGTCCCAAGACCTATTGGACAAGCAAGTGGAGATCCTAGAGCGCCGATACGGCGGGCTGAGGGCGCGGCGCGCCGCGGTCACCATCCAGCGTGCGTTCCGGAGACGCCAGCTGCTGAAGAAGTTCAGCGCCATCACGGCAATGGCCAAGGCGGCCGACTCCTCCGCCAGGAGGATGCAGGACGGCCAGGAGCACCAACTAGTCAACGGTAACAAACGAACAGCTCTTACATTCAGGAACTGTACGTTCTTCGTACTCTATACAGGAACTGTCTGTACGTTCTACGTGCTCTATTCAGGAACTATACGTTCTACGGGCTCTATTCAGGAACTGTACGTTCTACGTGCTTTATTCAGGAACTCTACTCTCTACATGCTCTATTCAGAAACTGTAAGCTTTAAGTGTTTTATTCAGGAACTATACGTTCTACGGGCTCTATTCAGGAACTGTACGTTCTACGTGCTTTATTCAGAAACTCTACGCTCTACATGCTCTATTCAGGAACTGTATGCTCTAAGTGTTTTATTCAGGAACTGTACGTTCTACGTGCTCTATTCAGGAACTATACGTTCTACGGGCTCTATTCAGGAACTGTACGTTCTACGTGCTCTATTTAGGAACTTTACGTTCTACGTGCTCTATTCAGCAACTGTACGCTCTACATACTCCCTACATAACTGCAAAGAATATTTTATACCTGTATCTTGTCTGTTTTGTAGCCTTGTCCTTTTTGTCCTTACGCTGTAGCAAAATATGCCTTCGGAACTTCAATTTGTTCGTAAAATATGATGGTAGGTCCTGAGTCGTTTTACAGATGAGAGGTTTTTTATCATAGATCCTGGTCATCAGTTATAGGTGTACTTATCTTCTTTGACCACACCTAAAAATGTGCCCGAAGAAGAGTACCCCTGGCTTATAAAAGGAAATTGCCTCTTCAGTTAAGCTGCTGAACAGATTTTTAATATTTCATGGAGTTATTTTTCACTTTTAGTTCTAACTGATTCTTAAGATATGAATTCACATTCTTCGAATTTGTAACCACTATTATTGCTGTTATCTCCATATCATCATAACACGTATCCTTCACAATTTCCAGGCACAGATATGTATGGCAACACATTGCTGCAGAAGAGTCCAGGGGGCGCGGAGAAGATCCTCGCGATGACCAGGCCCATGCGGTCCATGTCGCTGAGGGAACGACACGATATGGATATGAGGTCAGTTCATTATAGCAGGAAGACACACACACACACACACACAACTAAAGAACAATTTTTCCACAATGTTTATATATAAAATAAAATATATGTATTAAAGTGATTGTAGATAAAGATGAAATTATCGACATCTACTGTGTACTCTTTGTACTCAAAGTCAGAGAATCTTGAATTGACTTCATGATTTTAGCGAAATCTACTCTTTTTAAATCTCGAATTTCAGATATTTTTCTTTATATTTCCAAGAGTTGTGGGTATACTTATATTATAAAAAAAGTCGCCATATTGTCTGCTATAACTTAAGAAACGAAAGTTTAACTTCGCTGAAGACGTGTATGGCTAAAAACATTTACAATAGGCTTAGAAATACCTTTGCATCAAGTAACTAAACACTATAATATTTTACATGTCCACAAAATATCGGTTCATTTTCTGGTAAAGTATTGAACTTAATACTTACCCGTAGTTAGTTAATCCGCTACCGCCGAATTCATTCACATAAATATCACTAAAAAAGTAAAGGATGCCAATCTACCTGAAATGACAAGATATACCACTTCACAGGGCGGTGTATTCCCTCAGGGAACCCTGACTTCACGTGGATACATTCATATCGGTTAATAGGGTGTTAGTGGCCCTCTAGCCGAGTTTATCCTTTAACTGTACGGTTACATTTTATTGGAAAACAGTGTTTATGTTGATGTGTTTACATCATAGACTTCTATAGATACCCCAAGTGTATGCACCTAGCGTGTCAAGTACAACAAAAAATCGCAGTTGACGACCGAGATTTATTTAATTTCAAGTGATATATACGAGTACTTTCGATTTGTCATTATATATTTTAGATATAATGACAAATCGAAATATTTTGCCAACTAGTTACTAGCGTACAAGCGCGCTAAATCTATTCAACCCAATGCATCGAGTTGAATAGATTTCGCGCGGATGGAACATTCCATCACAAAATCGTTTATGTGACTTCACAGTCGGTACCAAAAAATGTGGTACGCATGGTTTTCATATTTAAATGAAGTCGCATGCTCCATCTACTATGTCTGTGGTTTACATTTTACGAGTTCTCTCAGAGGTGATAAAATATATTGTATAAGTATTACATGAAATAATATAATAGGTACATAAAGTGCAGTGGCTATTGCATTTTGTGGTTGTTCATGTAAGACGTATACAAAAGTATTGAATAAGTTTCGGAAAATGTGATAAAAATAGCAACGATGGCGAAGGATTTCAGAGTTTTAATACCTTTTGGAAAGAAAAGCTTTCGCTCGTGGATCAGATTTGGGGACCTGATTTCACTGTCAAGCGAGTCCAAAGAAGATACAATGCAGGTTTGCATTCACTGTTCTATAGGTATATTAGCTAATGTTTTCAATTCTTGGGAATATTCATAGACTTCTAGGAATATTGTAATCAGCATCTGCTCAGGCTACAAAACGACGATCAGAACGCCCCGCGTGGTGCTGACGTTTACGGTTAGGGATGAGAGGGATATCATTATCGCTCTCTTGTGGCAAGGTGAAGCGACAAGATGATGCCAAAGGGTTAATGGTGCATTCCTTTCATTAAAAAAAATCACATGACTTTAAGACAGGAATATTAGCGACTACGCTCACATCGGTGGAGTGTGATTTTGACTGCCACCTCTGCGGAGCTAGTCACTAAGTATAATTAAAACATGGTTTACGGGTTGCAGATAAACGATTATTTTATTAGATGCTAATATGGAGGGTTGGATAGGACGGTGAAAATCAGACCTGACAAAAATATCAAAACAAAATTCTAAACTTAAACAAAAGCTTAAATTTATACATGGACAGTTTCCAAAAAGTATTTATGATATTACTAAATGAAGCTTCTGCCACAAATATGCCCATAAGCTATGATGTGGATTGATAACGTCAATAACGAATATTTTCTATTTGTAACTAGCTGACCCGGCGTACTTCGTATCACCTATCAATGAGTGGACCCGATATTTTCTCAACGTTTAAACCTTCGCTGGACTACGACAAATATTTCAAAACCAAAATCAGCTAAATTGGCCCAGCTGTTCTCGAGTTTTAGCGAGACAAACGAACAGCAATTGATTTTTATATATATAGAGATGATAACTTAAAAAAAAAGGAATCTGCATTATATAAATTACTATTCCTAATTTCAGCAATCACCTACAAATCGACACGCAGAACGAAGTGGAAGCGATGGTGGCGCGAGTGCAGCAGTCGGCTCACCAGATCCACATGATTGCAACAGACATGCCGCATCATCGCGCTGACGCAGACAGCGGGGTACGTAGTGTTTTTTGTCGTTTGGTGCTGACTTTATTGTGCCATCGAATGTAAATTTGCAATGTTGTCCGTGTGAATAAATAATTAACTCTTCTCATAAGTAGACCTAGAATGTGAATTCCGATTAAATTATATTAGCTTTTCCTATATGCGCGTTGCGTCAGAACCAAAAATTTGAATATGGATGTCTGTTTTATTGCGCTAAATCGCGTGTTTTTTTTTTGTTTTTTGTTTATTATTGTGGCTTTAGTATTGAAGTACCATTAGTGCAAATGTGGGGAGCCACATATATTCTCCTGTCTGGATATCAAAATATGGATTGCGTGCTGACTGATCATGTTCTGGCGCGGTGAAAATGGTATTGCCGAAAAACGTTATTCTTTAAGCAATGCTCACAATTAACTTCCCGTTGGTATGAAATGATAATTGCGGAAATAAAACTTACAATTTGAGATAAGTTTGAGATGTTAAGTTTGTGACTTGAATTGTAGAAATGTACTGACAGACATAGACATGTTTTGCTAACTAGTTCTCAAGCAAGTCTAGTCTTCCGCTTTTTACTAATAAACGTCATACAAATATCTGGTGATTTAAACTATCTAGATATGCAAATGAGCCAATTAGGAGTTCAAATCAGTCGATCAATCATTATCGGAATGAAACATTTCCATAATATATTATCTAGCATATTGATAAATTTGACATTATGATTAAAAAACTATAAATAGATTTCATACAATAATATTATATCGTTTGATAGGACAAGAATGTGATCATAAACAAATTAAATTAAAATACCTTTATCAAATACAATCCTTCGATATATTTTTTGGCTTGAATAATCATGGATCAAAATGAATAATCGTGGATCAATAAATTATCTTAAAAGAAAATTTTCTACTTGATTGTTCCATAGTATGTTGGTTGCAATAGAAAATAATGTATAAACCTGGATGGTAGCTATTACAAGCTTTATATTTTAAAATGCCTTCAATTGGATTTTAAACTAGTTATTGCCATTCGATTAAACTGAATTTTTGCATACTTAATTTACTTATTTTTAAAACAATAATAAATTGCCCCTTGGACATATCTACCTATATTGAAGCATACACGACCAAAATAAGGATTTACATAATTATATAAATAAACATTAATATGAACCTACAATCTTGGAATTTTCAAGGCTAGAGTAAATAGATTCTAGATCGACGAGCTCCATCTTCGGCCACACCGTCGCTTAACACCAGGCGAGTTGGTGGTCAATCGTAGATCTATAGTGTATAAAAATAAAATATTTACCATCCACCATTGATTTTACCATCTCCTTGCTACCACAGAACAAGTAGAAAATTAGCATACTACCACCCATATATTGTGGATTTACCCAATATTCGTACTAAACGGTTTAATTCTACGTTTCTTATCGGAACAGCGAAAGAGTAGAACAAATTGCCGGCTTCTTTGTTTCCTGAGAGTTCCAACGTTGGTCTTTTCAAGCTCAGAGTGAATAGGTATCTTCTAAGTCTGCGTGCTTCATCTCCGACCACATCTTCGCTTTTCGCAACAGGCGAGTTGGTGGTCAAACGCGGACTTATTCATGTTAAAAAAAAGAATCATATGAAATAATTTAAGTTCAGAAACAGAACTTTATAAAAAGTAACGGCGTAATTCAGAACGGAAATGCGAGAAATCTTAAAAGTATTGGTTGAAATAGACTACATATTCGTTTGTTGTTTGCTGGTATTCATTATTCTGGAATGCGATATCTTCATAAGACCTAACGAAGACATAGTCCCAAATAGTTGTCTTAGTTTCTACTAAGATTTTTACCATATCAGAAATCTAATCAAACCCCTAATACCTTTCAATAAAGCTCAAAATCCAACACTCGTTGAAGAATTCCTCCTTATCATTTTATCGTAATATCATCACATGACGTAGACATAGTTTAATGCCCCAATGTGAGATAATAATTTTTAATTGCAACATGTGCCAGTGTAGAGGTAAACTTGTGAGAGATAGCAACATGCGGAACGATAATGTGATGGTGTTAAGGAGAGTGAAGAAAATTAGGCTTTGGAGGTTCGGTGCTTCTAAATATCATGTGAGTTTTTTCTATGACTCGATGAAACGGGCGTAAAAATACACAATTGGATCAACTCGTGCCTAAATAAGATATATAAAGAATTTTATCTAGTTAAAATACATATTATACTCGTAGTTAGCGATAAGTACACTAATAAAAAAATAAAATAATTGAAATCGGTTCGCAACTGAAAAAGAGGTTGAAGTGAGGTTGTTGTGAAAGAAGGGCTGTAAACCTTTATTGAGGAAAAAAACAACGGGTTAGACTCCGGGAGTGCCGGCAGAAGTGAAAACTATAGATCAAGAAAGCAAACCATTAAAGCACCATTTTCCCCTCTGGAGGAACCCTAAAGAACTAAAACAACACTTCATATAATAAAGTTAGTTCTAGAACAACGTACTAGATGGCGCTGGTCTTTAAACACGCTAATGCTTCGTGTACGGCGATGAGTAGAGCTTGTTTGTAAAACTCAACATCTTAGGAGAAGGACAAACTTGTACAAACAATAATAAACTTTAAATGCAGAATGTTAGAATAGGTTTTTTTTTTTTTTTTTTTTTTTTTTTATTTATTAAGGAACAACAAACAACTACATCTTATACAGTAATATGAAACTTAGTTGCGATAACTTAATAAAAATGCAGTCAACTACGTTATCCACAGATTAAGTTTATACATGTTTATACGCTTAAGCTAGACGGGCAATTAAACAATATTTAATGTTAAAGCAATACAAAAGATAATGTTATTTAAATTTAGATTTAATTAGTGCCTGAATTGGTGTTTTCCTGGAGAAGTAATTGAATTATATTGTTTTTGAATTTATAATATGTTAATTGAAATATATCAATATCCCCAAAAGTTTTGTTAAATGACTCAACCATGCGACGAATCGGTGAACGAAGACCAGAGTTAGTACGACATACATTTAAGGAAAAGATAGAGCGAACACGCACATCTCGTACAACAGTCTTTCTCGGAACAACATAACAAAGTTTACGAACCAATTCCGTACAATCATAACAATTGTTAACAATGTTACGTAGGATAACTGCTTCTAGATACCGGCGTCTAGACTCCAGAGATAAAAGCTTATATTTCTGAAGTAAGTCAGAATATGTAGAGTAATGGCGGAAACATCTGTAGTTCACAGCACGCAAAAATTTGCGCTGGACTTTTTCAATAGCAACAATGTACTTCTTGTAATATGGGTTCCAGATAGGTACGGCATATTCCAACTGAGAGCGCACAAGACTCTTATACAGATATAAATAAGTAGAGGGTTTTTTGAAATTAACTGAAGACCTCATGACAAAACCGAACATCTTAAAGGCCCTGTTAATTATGTTTTGAACATGCTCGTTTAAGCAAAGCTTATTATCAAGCTGGATTCCCAAATCTCTTACTGAAGTAACTCTGTTTAGAGGAGTGTTGTTAATATAATAAGAATTTAAGAAAATGTTTTTATTTTTTGTGAAGCTGATAGTGTTACATTTTGGGATGCTTAACTGCAATTTATTATTTATACAATACGCTGAAAGTCTATCAAGATCCTGTTGAAAAGAGGCACAATCAGCCACAGATGTAATTGGTTTATATGCCTTGAGGTCATCAGCATACAAGAGAATTTGAGAGTTTAGGAAGCATTGACCTATGTCGTTAATAAAGATTATAAAAAGCAGAGGTCCGAGTATGGAGCCCTGGGGCACACCGGAAGTGACTTGAACCCGGAGGTTTCTGAGTTCTGACTAAAATTACCACACATTTCTCGTTGAAATGCCAAAAATCCGTACTCAGCGATATCGATCCACATTTCTGTTGCGTACTGCACAAGAATGGAGTTCTTTGCCGCCATCTCTGTTTCCTGAGACCTACAATCTTGGATTTTTCAAGGCTAGAATGAATAGATATCTTCTAGATCGACGAGCTCCATCCTCGGCCACACCGTCGCTTAACATCAGGTGAGTTGGTGGTCAATCGTAGATCTATAATGTATTAAAAAAACCGTCTTACGAATCAGGTCGCGCGACACCTGACGCTAGTTTAACATTTTTTACCCATCCCAAAAATGCACAACGCCGCTAAAGAAGTTTTCAGTAAAAAAAAATGAATTTCTTTCCTTCGACTGAATAATCTAGTATTCTAATCGACGACGTTCACAGTGTGCCGCATTTTAGAGAGAGATAAAAATAGAAGTATCTCAATTTTGCTCGAAGCAAGTCGAAGCAGGTTCAAGCCTCAACTCGTCACTTGGGGGGTTACACCATCTGTCACGGACTGGGCACATAGCATAGGCGTTCTTAGCAAATTGCTTTCATATTGCTCACATTTTTAACTTTGATTGAATCAATGATTCCATCTAAGATTGGCATTCTTATCCACTGCCTTCGTATTGTTCACGTAGTTTGCATCAACTTTTGATTGAATCAAAGATTGGCATTTTTAATCACTGCTTTCGCATTGCTCGCATTCTTAATACCTATCAACCTTTGATTGAATCAATGATTCCATCAAAGATTGTCATTCTTATCCCCTGCTTTTCATATTGCTCACATTCTTAGCATCAAGCTTTGATTAAATCAATGATTCCATCAAAGATTGGCATTCTTATCCACTGCTTTCGTATTGCTCACGTTATTGGCATTATTAACCTTTGATTGAATCAATGATTCCATCAAAGATTGTCATTCTTATCTACTACCTTCGTATTGCTCACGTAGTTGGAATCAACTTTTGATTGAATCAATGATTCCATCAAAGATTGGCATTCTTATCCACTGCTTTCGTATTGCTCACGTTATTAGCATTATTAACCTTTGATTGAATCAATGATTCCATCAAAGATTGTCATTATTATCTACTACCTTCGTATTGCTCACATAGTTGGCATCAACTTTTGATTGAATCAATGATTCCATCAAAGATTGTCATTATTATCTACTACCTTCGTATTGCTCACGTTGTTGGCATTATTAACCTTTGATTAAATTATTTGGTTCGTATTGCTCACGTTGCCAACAATCATTGATTCAATCACAGATGTTTAGTTTTATGATTGATAAATTGATAAAATTATCGTTACACGTCACATTATCTTCTAGTGTTTACGCTTTGATAATAATGTCGTGAAGGAAATACCAAAGGGATAGTTTCATTTATTGGTAGTTGTTATCTATTATTGTTGGCACAAATCGCAAAAGCATTTACAAACGTCATCGAAAGATAATGTTTGTAAAATTCAAATATATTATGTTTTTTTTTCTTATTTCCGCTATAACAACGTGTCAAGATTACGTTTTATTCATGAATTAACTCAAAATTACATTTGATAAAATTAAATGATGAATAAATTACCTACTACATATATGTTTAAAATATGGTGTAAGTATGTCGTTCGGTTTTTTTTTATCTTAGTTAGTAGTAAATAACATATCAGCCTTTTTTGACGGTACTTGCTGCGCCCCGCAGTGTCTTCCGCGAAGTGATGAAAAACGTTGATGATGATGATAACAAAATATAGCATATGTCCTTCTCCAGGTCCTAAAGAACCTATGTGCCAAATTTCATAACGATTGGTTTAGCCGTGAAAAGGTAAGAAACAGACAGACGTCAGACAGAGTTACTTTCGATTTTATAATGCGAGTTAGGACATTCACAACTTCCAATCGCCAGAAGCTTAAAAGCATGTGAAAGTGGGCGTTTGTATAAAGTGGGGGTAAATTAATTAAGTCCGCATTTTTTGTTCCCTGTTTGCCACGAATGTGAAACCTACCCTACTCTGTACCCTGTATACGTATAAATAAAGTTGTTAATCATTTGTATTTTGTTCTAGGTGTGCAGTTGTTCCGTGAGCGGGTCAGTTACCAACATATCCACGTCGTCGTCTCACAACGAATCTCTGCACAACCATCAGTTGCTGAATAACACAGGTACCTATATGCGACCTGACTGTTATTACTGAAACGCGCACGGCAATTGCGTCAGCCGTTGTCGACGGATTGTTATCCATATTTTTTTATATATTCACCTTGGCTGCGCGAGTCAACTGCATCGGCTATACTTATATAGCCTTTGCAACCCCTTTAAACATTTTAGACTGTGATATATAGTCTGTTTTTAACTGTCATATCATCATCATCATCATCTCAGCCATAAGAAGTCCACTGCTGGACATAGGCAATGGGTTTCCAAAAAGACCGATTGGAAGCGGCTTGCATCCAGCATCTTCCCGCCACTTGTTTGAGGTCATCTGTCCATCTCGTAAGGAAGCTCAAGGTAACGCAACGAGCTATGGAGAGGGCTATGCTCAGAAATGAAGAGATACGTAGACGTACAAAAGTCACCGATATAGCACAGCGGATTAGCAAGTTGAAGTGGCAACTGTCATATATACTAAAATTATCATTCACCTATATGTTTAAGACATAATGTATATTATGCTTAATTGCGATCTTGCGCATCATGACGATGCGTGGTTTGTGGAGCTGGCCCACAAGCGTACGCGCAGGCATAACTTAGCAAATGTTACCAACTTAGAATCTCCGACAAACGTTCAACCCATACCTGCCAGCGGTGCGGCCTTAGCTGCGGCTCCCGTATTGGTCTATTTAGTCACCATCGCAAGTGTTCCAATTCGTGACGCTGTTTATATCGTCTAATAAGATAAGGCCTATGACCATGATATGTATACGTAAACGAAATAACTATTAGAGTTCGCGGTGAATGACCAGGCTAATCTTAACATTTTTAGGGTTCCGTACCTCAAAAGGAAAAAACGGAACCCTTATAGGATCACTTTGTTGTCCGTCTGTCCGGGTGTCAAGACCTTTATCTCGGGAACGCGTGAAGGTAACGAGTTGAAATTAAAACCATATACGCAGATTCATAGTATCTTGCTGCAGAAAGAAAAATAAAATTTCTCAGTTTTCGTAAAAAAAAGTTACAGACGAATATGTCGTAAAAAATGCACATTTCGACACTCACAGAGGAATCAAAACCTATGGGGTACTTCCCGTTGACCTAGAACTCTGAAATTTGGCAAGAAGCATTGTGTTAGAGTACACATATAGGAAAAAATCCGAAAATTGGTCATTTTTAATTTAATCACAAAAAATAGTGTCGTTATGCAAGGCATGAGGGTCGAAATTTTAAAGTGAATTAACCGTATCATGTGGGTTATCATATGAAAGAGCTTAATTAGCATTAATTAAAACAGGTTTTTAAATATTTTTACGATGTATATTTTTCGGTATAAAAAAAAAAAAGATTTCCCCCTTTTATTTACTAGTTTGTACTCGGTGGGCGAGTCTAACTTGCATTTGTCCGGTTTTTTATTTGTCAAACAAACTTACTGTGAGTGAAAAAGAGTTTTGCAGTCTATTATATTTTTTTTAACAATATTACTTGTTAAATAAAATAAAAACATACGTACATTCCAGGTCCAATCTACGGCAACCTGCTATCATCAGGCGGGAAGCCGCTGTCATCGCCGACAGCGCGGCAGCAGCAGCAGTTAGCCGCGATTCAAGCCGCGAACGCACGTCGTCTGCCGCCGGAAGTACCCAAGCGGACCAGCAGTATTACACTCAAGTATGTTCAACAATCATTGGCACGCGATCTTTTGTTAGCAAATTACGCGTTTTTCATACAACAGCGGGGCTAGCATGGAAGGTAGACAAATAGTCTTTCCACCGTTTTATCCACCTCTCAGAGGAAATAAAGTATGGACTGACATTGACAACTGACTTAACAGCGTGGATAAATACGGTTTATCTAACTTCCATGCTAGGCTAGTAGGAGAGAACTGTTTTCTACCCCCAAATATCGTTCGATTTCGATCCTTCTTTTTGTATGGTTGGAACGATTAATTTCAATTATTAACTTAGAATTTTTGATCTTCGGATTTATAATGAAATTTTTTAAAAGCAAACCGTAGAGGCATAGATGCACTAATACTAACGTCTGTGAAGACTGCGAAAAAATGTAGTAAAGTCTGTATATATCATTACTACCCCCATCATCGTGAGGAACACGCGCCGGCAAGCGCAGCGTAGGAAGACCAGCCACAGTGTGCACAGACACCATTGGCGGGAAGATGTTGGATGCAGGCCGCTTCCAATCGGTCTTGAAAATTCGTGGGGGAGGCAGTGGACTTTTTGTGGCTGAAATGATGATGATAAAACTTACGTCTATTATCTTTTAGGGGTACTCACATATCAACAACTTTTTTGACTACAAAATTTCGAGACGAGCTGATTTAACAGTTTTAAAATCTTTATTCAGCAAAAATATATGCATTGTAAATTTACGTATCTGACTAAATGCGTCTATTGGCCTTTCGCCTTTTTGTCCATATGCGTCGAACCCAAATAGCCTGTGACCTCACTCAGTTCGGTCAACTGAAACTAATTAGTAATTTGTATCTTGTCTCCAGCGCCGAGAGTCCAGTGTCGCTCCGTCGCGCGGAATGCGGCGGCGCGGTGGTCCGCGGTGGGTCGATGTCGTCGGTGCAGTCATCATCATCATCATCCTCGCAGGAGCACCGACATCATTACCACCAGCCGTACCAGCCTAGAGCGCCGGTAAGGGAAATATATCATTTTATGTACTTTTTAGGTTGCGTCTTTGAAAGTAATTTGTGTTTCAAGTGCGTGAGCTTTATGTACCACCGCGACTGTTCACTAAACGCGGTTTATCAATATTCTGACGAATCCGGGTTAAACCGATGCTTTCTTTAAAAATCGGCTTTTTCACAAAGCTTGATGGATTAAATAATCTTTTTTTTTAACACGAATAAGTCCGCGTTTGACCACAAACTCGCCTGTTGCAAAGCGAAGATCTGGTCGGAGCTGAAGCACGCAGACTTAGAAGATTCACATTGACTATCTATAATACTAGGCGTTTTGGTGGTCAAACGTAGATCTATTTAGTATTAAAAAAAAACTTTTTAAAATACTTTTAGAATAAAAATTAACTGCTACCGCCACCTGACGTCATTTTAGAGAACTTTTACCTTCATAAGTGTTTTGCAGCCAGTGGTGGATTTCATCAAACATTACAACTTTTGACGACACAACATACAACAAAATAAAATACATAGATGGCGATACTATAGGCATATTTATTTTTTGTGACAAAGACATACAACAGAATAAAACATATAATAGTACAACAAACAAGTTTTGTTACAATCCGGCCCCAACTCAGCTTGATTTAGTTGTAAACAATCAGCGCTGGTATTCCCCTGGAATCGATAGGCGATGACGGTAGGGAGATGATGATGATTATTATTATTATGATGATTGTGATAATGATTATGATGATGATGATGAGTGTGTGTACCCAGGAGCCGCACGTCCACATCCAAGAGCAACATTTCCAGCAGCATCAGCGCACGGCGTCCGCCACCGGGCCGTTGTACGATAACGCGGCGAATGCGGACCGGTACGCCGTGTGGAAGCGGCAGGAGGCGCCGCCATACTACGAGCCGCCGGCCGTCTGCTGCCGCCCGCCGCACGACCATCATCATCAGCAGCCACAGCTAAAGGTCACATCATCATCTTATAGAACATTCTAAAAGCCTGCAATCTGATTTTTTTTAATTACTTATAATAGACTAGCTGCGCCTTGCGGTTCCACCCGTGTAGTGATGAAAATGGTGATGATGGTGATGGTTAAGCCTATGTCCTTCTCCAGGTCCTAAAGAATCTGTCCCGAATTTAATAACGATTGGTTCAGCCGCTTAGGCGTGAAGAGGTAACAAACAAAGAGAGACAAACAACAGACAAACTTACATTCGCTTTTAGAATATTAGTAAGGATTCTAAAGCCTTGTGAAATTCCGAATACTTGTGCTTGTAATGTAACGCGTTTGTGAAAAACCTGGATGAGTTTCAACAAAAGCACGAAACAACTCGCGTACTGTTTTACTACCAATAAAATTATATCTAACGTGTATTGTATTGATATTTTTTGACGTGATAACATCCTATAAATCGATAAACGCCGGCTGCACGCACGAAAAAGTGTCACGTTCCGCCTGCCTGCGCCGTGCCCGCAAGCGAAAGCGCGGAACAAGTGATAGAGAGGCGTGATCGGCCTAAGCGTTCGGCTTGTGACGCATCGTTATCACGTAAAGATATCGTCCGTAAACCGACTTTACAGACACCCATTTTTTTGCTCTTTACCTACTGGAGATTCTAGCTGCTATTTTATAATTTGTTAGCATGTATATTATTTGCTTTAAACTTCAGTGTTCTACATTTCAGGTGTCGGAAACAGTCCGCAAGCGCCAATACCGCGTCGGCCTCAACTTGTTCAACAAGAAGCCGGAGCGCGGTGTCGCGTACCTCATCTCACGGGGCTTCCTCGAGAACTCGCCTCGAGGGGTCGCTCGCTTCCTCATCACGAGGAAGGGGCTGAGCAAGCAGATGATCGGAGAATACTTGGGCAATCTGCAGAATCCTTTCAACATGGCTGTGTTGGAGTAAGTATTATCAACTGGCCGGAGCTTGGTGCGAGTGACGTACAGACCTCTGCACTTGTTTTCCTGATTACCTGGACCATATACGTATATCTATAATATCTTGCTGCAGAAAGAAAAATAAAATTTCTCGGTTTTCGTAAAAAAAATGTTACAGCTGAATATGTCGTAAAAATCGCACAAGGTAATCAAAACCTATGGGGTACTTTCCGTTGACCTAGAACTATGAAATTTGGCAAGAAGCATTGTGTACTATGACAATGTATGATTAGTTTAATTTTGATTACGTCTCTTTCTGCTTGTGTACATAATTATCGATCTGGGTCTGTTTTTTTTTATGTTTGTTACCGCAATAACTACCAATTTGAATGTTTTTTTTACTTGATATACTTTTGAATTAGTCTCATAGAAACATCTTCAAAATCAGAAGAATATGAAGTCTCAATAGTTTGGTTTTTAAAACAAAATTGCGCATTTGAAGTCTAAATTTCAGGTTTTTTTAATTATAATTATAATTTATGGTATAAATGTGTTTCGTTACGTACAGGTGCTTCGTGAACGAGCTGGACCTGTCTGGCATGGCGGTGGACGTGGCGCTCCGCCGCTACCAGGCGCACTTCCGGCTGCCGGGCGAGGCGCAGAAGATCGAGCGTCTGGTGGAGGCGTTCGCGCGCCGCTACTGCGTCTGTAACCCGGACTTCGTGCAGCGCCTGCGCACTCAGGACACGGTCAGATACGATACGAACGATCCGGAACAAACTGGTTTTACCCGATTGCGTAAAAAGGAGGGTTATGTTTATGGAGTGTATTATGTATGAATGTATGTGGGTATGTATGTATGTTTCTATATGATCGCCTACAGCCTAAACGGCTTGGTGGATTTTAATATACGAGGTGTTGTTAAATTTGTCATAGGCAAGTCATAGGCTATATTTTGTAATAATAATAATATGTGACTCGCATAATTAAAAAAAATCCCTATTAACGAACTTTCTCGTAATAAATAATAGATTTAAATAAAATTATTCTAAAGAATGCATCATGCGCATCTATAGTCTTGTACAGTGGTTTTTATGCATACTTTTTCATAAAAAACGCACACTCAACGTATCAAGCATAAACTGCTTTCCTGACATGACATCACGAGCGAACGGCAATCAACGTCAACCGTAACTTCATACATGTATGTATGTGTGTTATATGGAGACTTACTGCGTATGTGACACTGATTAGCGCGCCATCGTAAGGAGTGTACCACGTGTGCTCCTGGTTAGTACATTCGACCAAATAAAATAAATAAACCTCACTCACTGCCTGTGACTTTTGATGATGACCTCACTCGCTGTGACTTTTACTTCATTCTTTATTCATTGTATTTAGCTGTTATTGAAGTTATCTTTCTCTCTCCACAGATATTCGTGCTCGCGTTCGCCATAATAATGCTAAACACCGACCTCCACACGCCGAACTTGAAACCGGAAGCGCGGATGTGCCTCGACGACTTCGTGCGCAACCTGCGCGGGATCGACGACTGCGGCGACATCGACCGCGACATGCTGGCCGGGATATACGACAGGGTTAAGTCGAGCGAGTTCAGGCCGGGAAGCGACCATGTCACGCAGGTAATAAGGCCTATTTTTGTCTAAAAGCCCCTTGAGGTAAAAATATAAACTTGCGTAATCTGTGTGGGGTCGATGCAGGGACATAGATCAGGACATGCTGGTCGGGATATACAATAGGAAGAAGTTGAGGGGGCTCAGGCCAGGAAGCGATCATGTCACGCAGGTAATATGGTCCACTTTTGTCTAAAAGCCCTTCTTGCGTAATCTGTGGGTCACTGGCCGGGATATACAACAGAGTGGAAGCGAACCACCTCAAGCCGGGAAACAACCACATTATACAGGTAATAAGGTCTAGTTTTGTTTAGAAGCTCTTGAATAAATAAAATAATAAATATTTGTGGACATTTCCCACAACACCATTTAGCCCAAACTAAGCAAAGCTTGTACTATGGAACTAGATGGCTGATAGAATACATATATACTTTTTGTTGTAAATATATACATATGATACATAGAAACACCCAGACACAGAATAAACATCCATGCTCATTACACAAATGCCCTGGGTGGGGATCAAACCCACGACCTACAGCACAGCAAGCAGACATACTATCGACTGAGCCACAAGGCCAGCCAAGAAGAAGTTGAAGTTCGAATAAAGAGTGTGTGAGATGTTAATGCTGATATTTTGATGACAGGTGATGAAAGTGCAGGCGACCATAGTCGGCAAGAAGCCGCATCTAGCGTTGCCGCACCGACGCCTGGTGTGCTACTGCAGGCTCTACGAGATACCCGACATACACAAGAAGGAGCGCCCCGGCGTGCATCAGAGAGAGGTAAATTCCGCTTTCGCGTGCACTTGTACTAAAATTGTTGTTTTTTTTTTTTTTTATTGAAAGTTCACAAACAGTCTTATGCAAGAAAACATATACAATAATATTATCTAGGAGCTAAAAACATGCATTATGCATAAGTCCTTAACAGTGAACCTAACTTACATAGAAAAACATTTAAATTTACCTACAATTACCTACTGCAAGTTATCACTTATAGATTAGTTACAAATTAAGTAGAGGAAAATACAAACGTCTATTTTAATAGATTCCGTAATTTAAATTTAAAAGAGGGAAGCGATGTTACATTAAAAATATCTAAAAAATTTCGAATAATTTCATTATCATAGCTAGCACACATACGGACCAAAGGAGAATGAATAAGCATATTTGTACGACACCGACAATTATGGTCTATATAGTGGCGTCAGCTTATATAATGCATTGAAAAAAAGGAAGTTACTCGAAAATAGTGTCCAGGTATCGTCAATTCCTGAATAGGTGTATGTAGTTATTGGATAGTTGTTCTCATCGTGACATCACTTCAAGGTGTTCCTGTTCAACGACCTGCTGGTAATCACGAAGATCTTCAGCAAGAAGAAGTCATCGGTGACGTACACGTTCCGGCAGTCCTTCCCGCTGTGCGGAATGCTGGTCAATCTGTTCTCAGTGCCGCGTGAGTATGGCACATTATTCTTATGTTTCGAGCATGAAAAATGCTGGATATTTGACTAATTCTATAACTGGAGTATCTCTTTAGTTTTATTTGATATCTGAGAGCTTTAAATTTGAACAGCTATTTAAGAAGCTTTTACATAAGCATAGCTATTTTTCTGACGAGGGGATAAAATCGTAATAGAGATGTCTAGAGTCGGAATATTTGTTATTTTATCCTCAGAACATCTCTAATATATTTACTAGGCGAAATTTTGTGTTTTTAACCGACTTCCAAAAAGGAGGAGGTTTTCAATTCGACTGTTGTTTTATGATCGATCAGTGATTACTTCGCCAATTATGAATTGATTTAGATGATTATTTTTGTGTTTAGTAGGTCATAACTTCAGATGTGGTCTCATATACATTTTTATTTAACTATCATTTAATAATTTTTTATAATTATTTCTATTTATTAATTTTTATATCGTCAGATTACCCATTCGGCATCCGTCTGTCCCGTCGTGTGGACGGCCGCCGGCTCGCCACGTTCAACGCGCGCAACGAGCACGACCGCTGCAAGTTCGCCGAGGACCTGCGCGAGAGCATCGCCGAGATGGACGAAATGGAGGCGATGCGGATCGAGGGCGAACTCAACCGGGGCAAGGGGAGGGGCACCGGAGGCAATGCAGCTAGAAACGGTCAGTGGGGCGGAAAATATATATAAGTATACGTCATATCTACAAAGCATATCTACTTTGTAGATACAACGTATATATATCTTTCAAAAAATAATAATTTGATACTTAATTGTGAAAAACATTTTAAAAATATAGAATTTTTATAGAATATAAGTCATGTTTAATCACCCTATAACCAGAGATATTGGATGTTTTTAATACATAATTTACAAAAATGAACAACTTACTTTTATCCAGCCACTATGAGTTGAATTCTTAGTCGTATTTAGTGGTCTACTAAATGACATCAGTCATAAAGAGCTCGATTAATTTTCATCATCATTCGCAGCCATCTATCCCACTGCTCGGTATAGGTCCGATACATTTTGGATCTTATAAACTGAGTTGTGTTTCTTGCCCTGCAAATAAATTGTTTAATTGACTTGTTTATGTATATTTTTCTCTGACAGTGATGGAAAACAGAGACAGCGGTGTAGCCGATGTAGAGATCGACCACCAACAGTGTATAGACCACGGGATACACGTCCATGGGTATGTAATATGCTATGTAAATAGGGCGAATTCTATATGTATACCGGAGTTTTGGCGGGAACGTCTTAGTAACGTGTTGTTGTTATTTTGAACATTAATGCTATAAAAATGGTGGTGTTTTATTCATTAAGTGTTCGATAAAGTGCGTGAGTGTGGACAAGTGAAATAAAGCAGTAAAACGTGTGATTTTACGTTGTCGCCAAAACTCCATAGAAGCTGCTAGTAATGTCGCCACCACTTTACTGAAGCAGGACTCGACCTATAAATTGACTGTATACGTGACTTAGATTGTGACTATGAAATCTACAACTTGTTTTATTCAAGAAACTGAAAAAAAACCTAATACTTGACATTGGCAAATGCTTTAATGCGGGTCTAATACAAAAAAGAAGAAGAAGAATATGTATACCGTTTTATTCGGATAGTCAACACCACATTTTTAACCGACTTCAAAAAAGTCGAAACTAAACTGCTTGATACTGCTATTGATAACGCGCTGCCGACATCTCGAAGCAGTCGCGACTGGTCGAACTCTCCGTGTATGTATGTGTGTACGTAGAAGACTGCAGTTTACTATAGTCAGTATAGACTGCTTCAAGCTGTCTTCGTATGGCGGCTCAGTACGCTTTGACTGCGTAGTACGCATATTTTTAACCGACTGCGTGAATAAATAAATCCTACAGCCTAAACAGCTTGACCGATTTTGATGTGCGAGGTGTCATTAGATTCGTCTTTGCTCCCTGAATGTCATGGGCTTATTAGTTTTGACCTTTACATTTGTACGTCCGTCCTTTGTTTCCATTTAATCCGTGTAGAAAAGGGACAAAGGGACAAAATGTAGGTTTTTTAACACGCTTTTATTAGGTCGACCTGTATGTAATGAAATCTAAGGTAACTAATTTAACCATCTTCCAAGGATCGTAGCGTCATGAAAATTGGCAGCTGTATGTAGTTCTGATGACAATACAATAATATGGTACTGTCGAACTGATCTGATGATGGAGCCGGAAGATATGAACTAGAACTTCATGATGGAACATCGTATCATAGCTGTGTTTGGATTTGTTAGAAAAGTCTTGTAATGAACTTTGACCACAATAATTTGTAGCGTGTTTTTTAGTTTTTAAACTGTAATTTATTTTTCTTGAGACCTACATCATACGTAAGTCTTCAACGCCAACCATAATGTGGGCAAATGACCTCATATGACTCATGACTCATTTTCGACCATCGCATCAGGGGCCGTGCCACAAGAGTTCAAGTAGTCTTATGTAAATTTTACTTTGATTCTTTGACTCTTTACTACAGCCGTGAGAGCAAGCCAACGGTTAAAGTAATATTGAAATAAGTTAGTTGTTATAAAATTGTAATATGCACAGGGATGCATCATCGTCGTTTTCAAACCGCATAATGTAACTGTTTTTATCGACAGTGTGGTGGTCCCCCCGCCCCCCTCGTGTCCGGCGCCGGCCGCCCCCTCGCGGCTCTCGCAGAACCCGCCGCCGACCAGCATCATCAAACGGAACGTGCTCTCCAACTCGCTGGTCGACATCAACGACCCTGGTGAGTACCAGTTTATACTGTATCACGTGTGGCCTCCTTTTACATCTACCTCATGGCATTTAGTTCGTGGTTTACAATTAGGTAACGGGTATCGACACTTTGGAAACTATAGCACTGTACTGTACTGTACTGTACTGTACTGTACTGTACTGTACTGTATATGTATATGTATACGTATACATATACAGTACAGTACAGTACAGTACAGTACAGTACACAGCACAGTACACAGTACAGTACACAGTACAGTACACAGTACAGTACACAGTACAGTACACTGCACAGTACTCAGTACAGTACACATCACAGTACACATCACAGTACACAGCACAGTACACAGTACAGTATACAGCACAGCACACAGCACAGCACAGTACACAGTACAACATACAGTATAGTATACAGAACGGACACTTCGCCTCCCACCAATCTCGGATTCCTCACTCGCTCCCCGCGCTCGCCCGCTTGCACTTGTTTGCCGGACTTTGGCGGTACCATGCTTTCACTTGTTAGTCGAGAAAAGCGTTGCGGGCTTCAGTCGTTCGAATTTCAATTGACGACACGAGCGAGCGGCAATCGGACAACGATTACTACTTCTTGCATGTGTGTGTGTTATATACAAACGTCAACTTGTGTATATGTCACTGGGCGCCTTTGTTATGGAGTGTCCGACATGTGCCTATATACTATATATACTTGATAAGTAATTAAGTGTCTTCGGTCGTATGCGTGACAATTTCCAGCGAAAGTGGCATCGGCCGCGTCTTTCGGAACAAAAATAAAGAGAGGCTGTAGTCTTACAAAAGAATGTTATTTTACTCAAATTAGGCTATGTCCATGTCTTCATACTTATAACTGTGTTCATTCGAATTCATCGGCTACACATATAGATAAAATTGGCTACATTATCAACTCCTTCGAAAAAATGAAGCAAGTGTTAAATTTTTTGTATATTTTCGGCGGCTTAGGGTACAAAGGAGGTAAGAATGTACTTATAAACACGTATATAACCAATATTAGATCTGTTATTCGCTTTAGATGTATTCACTAAATGATTGCATGAGAAGTATGAGCTTCTTTCCCTGTCTTATAATATACAACTATGTGGACTGGCGGCCAATGAGACCACGTAATTTTGTAAATAAGATCTCTCATTGCTCGTCCGTCTCTTATTATTATTTATAATATAAGACAGACGGAAGTCCAAACTGTATCTTTAAAAAGGAAACCATCACTGTATATAAATATCATGCCTATATGACTCTATTTCATGCAAGTTGCTCAGATAAGTTTTTTTTTTTTACAAGAAACTTCTAAATATTATCTTTACTTTGATGTTAGTATAACTCACTAGATGTACATAGTTTCACATTTCAAATACTAATTGTCTCCCATTTTCCCCATTTAGCCGCTAGATAGAAGCTTTTTAGACTAATTTAACATCCAGTATAAGCCGAATCCAGCAGATGTATGTATATAGTCCTGCCAGTTTGGATACTCTCTAATAACTAAGATCTTGTGTTTGTACAAAAAATTATATAAATTTTCAGTTTTTTCCATTTTTTCAATTTTCTGACAACCTATATTACATTATTATGGAATTTGCAAATATAAAAAATGCTAAACCTAATATTTTTTTATTTTTTTTTTATCAGCCCTGTTTGTACAAACTGTCCCACTGCTGGGAACGGGCCATCTTATATTATTTAATATTGTTTAATATAGTGTTAATTGTGATCTAAATGGACCCTGATCTGTATTGAGAGCCAGCGCGAATGAATTAGCCACTAGAGGCGCTGGTGTAGCGTGAGGTCTCCGAAATGTCTTATTACTTAAGATTTTCAGTAGTTGGTTCTTTAGGTAACACATAAACGTCATTTCGAAATGTTCTTTACAAACACGCGAATGTTTTGAAGGGGTATAGTTGTCCCTGCGAATCGCTACTAACCACTGTTTTGAGAGATTTTTGCCTTTCGGAAACATATGTCCTTTTTATCAGAACAAAACGGAACTGCACAACACAGCGGCATGCTCTATATTTTCTTCAATTGCACTTTTACGTTACTAGGAAATCATTTATTGTTAAACTCTATTTCCACGCGCATAATAACAAATGATAAGAACACACTCACCAGTGACGCCAACTGGTGAGCGTAAAAACGGTAGCCCTCATTCTGTCTGTTTCTGTTTCAAGTGGCCCTAGCAGCCGAGAGGCTTCAACGGCGCGGCTCAGTGGGCTCCCTCGACAGCGGCATGTCAGTGTCGTTCCAGGGCGGCAGCCGCAACGCGCTGGCGACCTCGCCCCGCCACCCCCCGGACCAGCGCTCCCCCGGTAAACATGCACCATACATGTAGACAGGTCACACCTTTTATATCATTCTCTATCATAAGTTACGTAACCATGACTAGACTGGCTCCTGATTACGTATGATCATCGGCCGCATTAAGTGAACGTCACGTGTTGTGCTAACAATAAAATTAGGCTTAGTGTTTTAAATTTAAAGTCTAATTTTCATTGTCAACGCATACGCATTATTTTCACGTAACGAGTCCGATGGGCATACGGATTCAGGGCTTTGATGCGAGACTTGATGACGTGAATGACGTAGAAAGAGAAGACTACAGAAGCAATACTATTTTTTTTAACATACATGACAAAGGACAGAGTACTATTTGTCACGAAAAGAGTCATTTGTAATTTTTTGGATGCGAAGTCGATGTTGGTTTCTCACCTAACACAATTTTAATTTGATATAAAAATTGTAATAAATTATATAAATTATAATTTCACGTATTGTTACGCTTACAGAAGGGTGTTAACTTCGTTGTTGTGAATGTAGTTTTCGTGGCTGCAAAAGCATCTTATTACTGAATCCTTAGTGCTTTTTTTAAATTTTTTATTATTATTGTAATGATAACTCGACACTTCGATTATTATTGGTCTTGGCCCAGTACTTACTGATCTTTGGAAACGAAGCTTCTTTCGCCTTGTCAAAGAAAAGGAGCTACTTTTGCCCTATTGAAGGTAAATGATACGGAGCTTTCGGCGAGAGAGAAATTTTGGTTACTTGGACTCATCCTCTGCAGATGTCCAAGTAACCAAAATGTTTCTCTCCTTATCAAAGTTGAAGTCTACGTGAACACACTTGACTTTCACTATTTGTAGAAGGTTACTGAACCTTCTTTTTTTTTTTGGTTTTGTACTCTACTTAACTACTGACTTAGAAGATATTGAAGTGAGACGTGATTATCTGATTAAGATCTGACAGTGACTAACTTTTTGCATGCCACATTGTATTTTTCAGTAATCTTTACTGTAGTCATTCTAATACTTTGCCCCCGATATGAGATCGGTAGAGTTCCCGCCACGTAAAAAGAACGCTGGTTTGTTCGTGCTTACGAACAAATCAGCGTTCTTTTTACGTGACGGGAACTATATCTGTTGTATTTTTGTCATTTATTAGTTTTCATGGCACAAATCCAATTCAAATCACATGGATTATTAATAGTAAATTGTGTAACCAAACATTTATATTTTTACCTGACTGCGCAAGAAGGAGGGTAATGTTTTTCGAGCGTATGTATCTAAGTATGTATGTACGTATGTATGTTTCTATATGACAAGCCTATAGCCTAAACGGCTTGACCGATTTTGATGTGCGAGTTGTTATTAGATTTGTCTTCGCTTCCAGAGTGTCATGGGCTATTTTTTTTTTGTAATAATAATATATCTCTTGAAAAATAAACAAAATGCGTTTTTTCGTAACATCTAACGAACTAATTTGTAATTAACAAGTGATTGATTATTCTAAAGAATGTGCATTTATAATCTTTTACGGCGATTTTACGCATACTTTCACACAAAAAAACGTACACTCAACAGAGTATCAAGCGTAACGAAATCGTAAGTTAGACTGCAAAATCTGCTTTTCTGCAGTCGGGTATTTTGTTTTTCTTTTAATATATATACTTATTGCATATATCCATCCCCTTCATATCACTAGATCATGTAATCGCCTATAGAAACCACTCACTAATAGCTAGATTATTGTATGCCCATACATATCGATGACAAGAAATACACATATGTAACTAATTATAGTATTTGTTCGTATCAGGTCGTCTGTTCAGCGGCATCGGCGGCATTAGCGGCATTTTCCCAAGTCGGATACGAAAATTAAGCGCCTCCGGAGTTCCCGACACAAAGCATGGAGTCGGAAAAAGTACGGAAGTGTAAACACACTTACAACCACCGTCTGGTAACGGCTTATTCAAATTTCGAATTCCGAACGATTCGGACACGAATAACGGAATGAAATCGATTCCAATTCTGAAATCATTTGCTGTGATTGGATGATTTCTGAATTGTGATTATTTTGAAGTATTTCCTTTTATTGAGGGTAGAAGGAATTTAAACGAGTATGGTTATTGGATTAGGGTAAACTTTCTAAGTGCCATCTTATTTTCATTGTATTCATTCCATTATATGACATTCGAACATTCAACTGGCATAAGATTTGATTATACTAACAAATTCACTGAGATCTTGAAATGTATTAAGATTATACTTTATGTGCAGGATATAGGGTTCATATTTGCTTTTTTCAATACCGCTATGAGTTATTAACAGCTAATATATTCTAAAGCTCAATAATTCATTAAAGATGGTGAAACGGTCGCTAAATACATAGCGCCAAAGTTAATAGTTATGTCAGGGTATAAGGTAAAAAAAAGTTGGTATTCGATAAATATATTTAAAAAAGTGCCAACAGGTTTACGGTACTCGAACAAAAAAAAATACGTTCTTAATTTAGATATCACGAAAATATGTTTCATAAAGTCGCTCGCACCGATGTATCTATGTACGCTTCAAAATAATTATAGTAATATCAATATAAAATTGGATCACAAAAAATCTAACTACTATTATTTCACTAGCGAAAGTAACTGTTTCTCCGTCTCCCTGCCTATTTGTTACCTTTTTTCAACTAAACGGTTGAACTGGTTGTTATGTAATTTGGTTCACATATAGCTGAGAATCTGTAGACGGACATAGTCTACATTTTCCATTGTCATCGCCGTTTTTCATATCTGTTTGAGTAAAACCGCGAGGCACAGCTAGTAAATTATAAATAACAAGTCTAAAATGTATAAATCGCGATATTTTCGTGATATTCTACATAAATAAGAGTATAAATTTACATAAGGTTCGATTCACACTGTCTGATCTGACAAAAATATATTCAGAATTGCCAATCCTTTATAAAAAAAGAACATAAACGACTTATCATAAACGTATCTGTTGAAAAACATTTCGAGACAATACATGAGATCTATGACACTCAAGACACAACCAATGACGAGCTAGTTTCATGGGTCAATAGATGAAATGACATTGAAGTACTATAGAGTTTGTTCGGAAAGAGAACTAATGTGGAATTGAGGGTGTTGCTAGCAACACAATCAATATTGCAATGGTGTATTAAAAGAAAAATGTAACATATCATAATTCCAAAACCATTTCGAGATTATATGTCTCTAAACCATATTTATTTACTTTGGGCTCTTAAAATAATGATATGGTGCATATTTTTACGGAATTATAAAAAATATTTGACCTATAGGCGACCTCTAAATGACGTCACAGAACCGCCTTTTTATGTAGGTAACAAAAAGAACTAAAAAAAATTACACTAAAATATTTCATAATTTCTCAAAGCACAAACCAACAAAAAAATGACACTGTTTATGTTACTACGATTTTGTTAGTAGGTGACGTCATCACGACTTTTTCTATAAAAAAAATATAAATAAATAAATAACTACTGAACAGAATTCAAAAATATTGAAATTATATCTTTCAAATTACCCAATCTACCAATTAAACATATAATTAAAAAATACCGAAAAAAATCTGTACATACCCCATTCCCTTTTTTCCTACGATAGTTCTCTTTTCAAACAACCTATTCAAGAGTCTGAATTATTTTCATCGCAATGTGTTTGACGTCTTGTCTACAAGATAAGATGTCTTTGAGAATGCCATATTGAAAAATATATATATTGGGAAATTGTATGTGACTTCTAAATTACGATAGAAAGTTGGTAATGATGGCGTTATAGAATAAAAGGTTAGTCGTATGTGAATCGAAGAAAACAAGTGGGTCCACGTTTTTGGATGTAGGCTTTGTTAGAATACCCGTACTGATGTTGTTAATACTGTTTTTGAACTACATTTTCTAATAACAGATTTTCTGAGGCATATTATTTTTCTTTCATATATGTGAACATACATCGATAGAGCTGATAGAACAATGACGATTTTTTTTGACTAGTAATAAAAATCGTGTGATCTTTATGTCTGCAAACAACTCTTCGAGTTGTGACAATTGTTATTTCCATGTTAATTTTGTGTTAGTCGTGGCAATATCTCTGTTAAAGGTAGCAATAAAATATGCTCAAATTAAAAAAGCTGTCTAGATCGACAGCTTTTCAATCGAGTATTTTCAGATTTCTTACTTTTCGGAATTCTGATTTTCTACAATACTGGAATAAAAGAACATAAATTCCCGCTCATATTCCATCATGGGGTGGAAAACATCGGTCAGGATCCGACTGACGCTACATTTGATGTTTGTCGGAACGTTACAAATTGTATTAATATTGGTCATTATGCATCTAGACCTAATCGCACATATTCTTTTTTTTTTAATTTTATTTACAGAATTGAGAATATTTTTATGTGATAATAATTATTATTTAAATTATTAAACTATATTATTAACAACACCAATATCTCGGTTATAGTTAGTAACAGGACATGAAAGATAAAACAAACGAAAATATCGACAAAATATTTCATTGTAGAATTCATTTGCATTTATAATAGAATCATTGCATGTTACCAAATGAAAGTATTATACTTGAATAATGGCAATATTACAGGAACTTTATCTGCTTTGAAATAAATTATTTTAATGGCAATATTACAGGAACTTTATCTGCTTTGAAATAAATTATTTTTTCACATTAAAAGAAAAAATAAATTAAAGATAATTAAAGATAAATTGCTTAGAACAACATTTCTCAAAGTGAGGTCTATTTGATGTTAGGAGATGGTACACGATAAAATTTTCCTAATCACGACTGCAATTTACTGGAACCGATTGAATCTGAATAAGTTTTAATATTAATTTGAACAAAATTTACTGCATTTGCATCACAAAAGGAGCCCACCCATATATTAATTTATGAAATGTGACACGTCTGTAATTAGCATATTTGTATTTAAATTCTATTAAAAACCCTTACTTATTCTGTAATATTATTCTTATTTCTTATTCTGTATAGTTTCCGGCAGCCTAGACTTGCGATCCGCAGGTCCTGTGTTCGAATCCCACGGCACACACCTCTGTCTTTTCGAAGTTATGTGCGTATTGTTGATTGCCGCCAACTTCAAACGGTGAAGGAAAACATCGTGAGGAAACCTACATGTCTGAGAGTACTCAATGATCTTGAAGATGTGTGAAGTCTGCCAATCCGCACTTGGCCAGCGTGGCAGACTATGGCCTAACCCTTCTCACACGGAGAAGATGGCCCGTTCCCAGCAGTGAGACAGTTTGTACAAACAGGGCTGATAAAAAAAAAAAAAAAAAAAACTTATTCTGTTGTCCGTTTTAAGGAGTTTGTCATTGTCATGAAAGTCTAAGAGATATTTGGATCTGTACGTTTGAAAGAACCCTAGAATAAAGATTGGGAAATCAAAATAGGCTGCAACGATTCCGTCAGGCACATGGCAAGGCAGGGAACGTAAGCAAAATGTCCCTATTTTTCGATGCTGGCTCATGATTTGGGTATGTTTTATTCAGATCGTCATATCTAAATTAAGATCCTTTTTCATTTGGTCATCAATCACTATTTTGACTTAGTGTTCTTTATTCAATATATTTTTGTAAAACAATTAAATGTTAGATCACGTGAGTTTGTAGAGGAAACATTTTTCCTCTAAAATGTCATTCTCATATGTTCAGAGGCAAAGAACGAATATTAAAGCTGATCGAATATTTTGAATGAAGGCTTAGACATCATGCTGCATTCTTTTCAGTTTTTTTTTTTTTTTTTTTTTTGTTTTTATCAGCCCTGTTTGTACAAACTGTCCCACTGTTGGGAACGGGCCATCTTCTCATTGTGAGAAGGGTTGGGCCATAGTCTGCCACGCTGGCCAAGTGCGGGTTAGCAGACTTCACACATCTTCAAGATCATTGAGAAGTCTCAGACATGTAGGTTTCCTCACGATGTTTTCCTTCACCGTTTGAAGTTGGCGGCAATCTACATACGCATACGCACATAACTTTGAAAAGACAGAGGTGCGTGCCGTGAGATTCGAACCCAGGACCTGCGGATCGCAAGTCGGACGGTCTCACCACTAGGCTGCCGGAAACTCCTATTATATATAATCCTATAATATATCCTGAAATATTACAATGACAAATCAATTTTGCATATTTTGTGAAAAGAAGGCTACAAACTTAAAACGTTCACTCAGGAAAAAAATGCTAGTCTTTTTATCATCATCATAATAATTTAAATCGTGTAATATTGCCATTATTTTTACTATTGTAAAATATTTACGGTTTCATAGTTAAATGTACATACGTTTATAGACATCACAGTTAAAATAGTAATACTATATTTTTCCAATAAGCATAAACATTCAAAAAATATAACTCTTACTCATAAACGCTTGATAAGTGACCGTGTTCTTCATATTTTGTCTATTCGAAAACAAAAAACACTGATCTCGAAAAAAATTGTTGGATATGGATAGGCTATTACAAGTATTAGATTAATGGAGCGTAAATTTGACACATCATATGCTGGCTGAGTGTTCCAAATATCCATCACATTATGACGTACATTCCAAGTGTTTTCTGTTGATTTCACAAACGCTTATCCGCAGATTCGGATGCGGATGGGGATGTTATTTTTTTACCGTCACGGGCACTCACTTCTATCAACAACCTCAAAATGGTGGTAATCAAATAGAAAATACATAATTAGACAGCCAGTCCACAAATAGAGGTCAGTGTCTATATACATAAATATCAGACGTTTATGAATAAGAAAAATGGTCAGTTTATAGCTGAACGTCTTTTGATTATTCCATGAAATTATATTATCTCTTTTTGTCAAAAAATGCTTAGTGTGCGATAAAAAGTTTAATCATAAGTGGTTCAGTTCTCACTGATCATTTTATTACTACGTGGTTTTCTAATGGCGTAATAAATGTTTAAATTCAAGTAATTATAAAAATACGAATTTATCCACTATTGTTGAGATAATAGATTTAGACGTTTGATGAAGTTTTTGAATTAGATAGGTAGTTAGTGTCCCTAACTCCATTTCTTCTCTCATCAAAAAAATTACTTTCTGAATACCCAAACGTCTATTTTCAAAAGGGTTTGCCTCGTACAACTGGAATATACTAATGCCAACTCTATACATTATATGATTTTGATTTATTTTTTGTATAATTAACTAAGCTTGTGGTTTCTGTTATTTTCAACCTATCATTATAACTTCGGAGTGAATTAAATATCAGTTTTCAGTTAAATATATAAAAAAAGAAAAGGCAAAAATTACAAGCCTAGTATCAAGTCAGTAATTCAATGGTACCAATGACCGTAATTGAATTAAATTCAAATAATTTTAGTAACAAAAATATTTTACCTAGTTTATGTATTGTATAGACACACGTGTGTTGTATAGGCGGCAAAAGTGAGGTAATCAACCTTCTTAATACCAGATCTTAAAAAATAATCGATGTCCCTTTTCATATGACATTTCATATTTTTTTATCCAAAAGCTAATTTCTTATCTTTTGTGTATGTATACTTAGTACTCATATTGCTATTTAACGTTATTCCATTGAAATAGAATGTAATAGCAATTTGAGTAATTATATTACATTCTTGATTCTCTAACGGATTTTCCACTGCGTATACTGTGTATTTTATGGTATATTGCTAAGTATCTATAATTATAATTAATATGGTCGATTTTATACAAATTAAAACTTTATATATTTTTAGTGAAAACTTAGATTTCCCCTCAAATTTATTACGTTTTAAAAATCTAGATTTCATATTTATTCAACATGTATTGTTTTACCCCGTTTTCTGGATAAACCATATTCAATATATCTACTCATTTGTCTGTGTATATTATATAGGCATTTTTAAAAGTAATTCATTGATATAATTTTTAACAAAATATATTTTTATTATTTTTGCAAGTTTTTTTTTTACTAACCAATTAGTGTTTTTTGTATAAAATCGATTAAATTTAACCCCCTTATTTGTAAAATCTCCGTCTTATAAATAACAATGCATATTTATGTTTTCATTCCAAAAAAAAGAACGTTTTTACTAAATAAAAAACTTTTTTCTTATAAGGGGGTTTATAATGTTGACTAATCTTACATGGGTAGTGACTGTTGACTTTATACCGTAGGGCGTCACGTGAATTCAACAAGAGCGGTTATAGAATATTGAAATTTGAACTGTATGTCGTGTTGTTTAAAGCATAATTTTGCACTGCGTAAAATGACGACAAACGCGTCGAGCGACCATAAGGTCGACCATAAAGTTTGCCATTTGAAATTCTGCTTTATGAAATACGATTGAAGGTATTTTTTGGCTCTTGGTGTGTTAACGTCTAACCTAAACATTTGTTATTTCTACTATTTGATACTGCGGTAGATAGTGAAAATAATAATAATACTTGTTATAATCTACTTATGATGTAGAAAAAAAATCTTCCGTTCCAAAATATACATAATAATAATTGGATTAATTAGCCAATTTAATAATGTTGTTTGTCCCTTAAAATAAAAATAAGAATCTCCACTATAAATTCTGATTTTATTATTATAATTACATATTAGTCAGTCACATTTTTACTTAAAAAATATAAACGTTTTGTCTATGATTTGTGTGACTGACTCCTAACTATAAATCTTATCGAATGAAAATTGTCTACAAAATAAAGAAAGAAAAGTAAGGAATTGATATAATGTGTTTCGTCGTTGGATTTTGAAACTTATGTATATTAATATAGTAAACTTCTAAATGTAAAAAAAAAGTATAACCTAAAGTTTGTCTATGAAACTCGAATGTAATTTCTTATACGTATTTCAAGCGAGATGCGTCTTTATTTGTTTAAGAATATGGTATGGTTTTGTAGTAGTCTAGGGATATTTTTATTTGTTTAGAAAATTACTGATAACTCTGAAAAAGAGATAAAATGGTTTTCGACCTTATCATATATGTAACAAATCTCAAAATAAAGTGACTTCCTAAACGAATAAAAATACGTGTTTTGTGTGAGATAATAAAACAATGCTTTTTGTAAATTTCGCTTGAAGCCAAAGATGTCATATTGTTTGTGTTCAAAATGTTATTTGAAACTTTTATATTTGAATCTTTCACCTAAGTACTTTAATATCTTCAAATTGTTTCATTATTCTGAATGATTTACTATAACCTAATTATTATAATGAGAATGACCTTGGGTAATGTCAAAGGTACCTGGATTAGGATGCTAATCGGTTAAATCAAAATAAATTCCTCTTGACACAATTGCACGTTGTATCGTCGCTTATGAAAATAATTCCTTTATCGTCCATTAACGATAAAGGAATTAAGGAAGGGACATGCAGAGCTTCAAATATCATAACATTGGGCTTGTATGACACCATATTTGACGGTTAACAGAGTGTCTCTTTCCAGTCCCTTAACTGACTTTTATAGTATGCTCGAAAAGAGAAGCAGCCGACACATCTATGTTTGTCTCTTTCCCTAGTCTTCAGCACTGACGTATATCTCATTATAATGATAGAGTTGTATGAAACTATACGTATTATTTGAAGTAGCGAATTATTTGGTGTACTGCCACATACTATTTTAGTGATTCCAATTTTTTTTATGATGTTGTCTTGCCGAGACAGACCGACACAGACTAACACATTACATTTTATTTCAATAATTAGAAAAATAAAATTAGATATTGAAAGTCGACGAACTTTCGGTATTTTTTAAGCAGTAGAGTTAGGTTCCCTTCTCAAAGGATCATAATTCATAAATGCGTAGGGGTTGATGTTGAAAATTAGACGCTATGATTTGTGTTTAAATTCAAATTTTCAATGTTGTCTCCTACGCTTTCAAGTGGACGCCCACTGCTACGTGACATACCATGACCGTGCTTTGAACGTATCAAATACGGCACAGCACTAGTCCGCTCACGTGACAGACAGAACGTGTCGACAGTCTACGTGTGTGTCGACAGTGTCGAAGTCGACAGAACTTGTCGACAACGTTATATCATTTTGTTGTCGGACCGTGCATACAACGCTACGTTCTTGATCGGTCTCGGGACGGTCTAGTGGGCGTTGTCTCATACTAATTCATACAAATTATATTTCATTGAATGTGTCGGTACGGTTCCGGTCATGGTATGCGCCGATCCAGTGGGCGTCCATCTTTATACTGCCGAAGACTGGCCATAGAAATATAGTTACGTTACAGTACTTGTAGATTGAATTTTAGATTTTTACCAGACTGCTCAAGATGAAGAGTAATGTTTTTTAAATAGTATTTGGTGGTACACACCGACATTATCTCGGTGTTCGATGTAGTAAAATTATCGTTTTTATTCCTTTTCTAAATCCATATCTTTTGTGGTTTTCAGTAATTAAGTATTTTCTAAGGTAATGCCGGTGTAATTTTAGTTTTTAGGTTAGTTTTAGTGACGGTTTGATTTTTCTGTAACATAGACTTTTCTTACTAACTTATTTACTTCTATTCTATATGTATATTGAAGAATTCTAATATATATCCCTTTAGTTGTAATATTGTTATATAATTAGTGAATAAGCAATAAACGCGAACGCGTCACTTATATGTTGTATACATGTTGTTGAAGTTGATACAACTAAGTCACTTACAATAGTTTAATTTAAATAAATAATTAAAACGATGGAAATGTATTTATTTATTAAATATGAATTAACATTCATGATGATACTTTTTTGTTTTATTTAATATTTCAAGACCCTAAGCACTAGTTTTTTTTTTTTGGTTTATTGGCAAAACTTGCCAGTAGATCGCTATGACTAAATAGACACCAAAGAACATACTGAATGAAATTAAGAGGATTATACTAGGATTTCGACGGTGTAGGGGATGGGAATCCATGGGGGAGTCCTATGTCCAGACTTCTTGTTGATGTTGATGATGATGAAGTCACGCCTTATTTTTGTAGCTATTAGTCACCCTGCAAATCTGTTTCAATTCGACACCTCGAGGTGATTGATCGCCAAGCATACAACGAAACATACTTCACTGTACCTACCTAGCATGGTAGCAGTTTGGGGGGGGGGGGGCAAGTTAATATTATGGAGATGAGAAAAATATGAATTGTAGGGCACGGACTTAGGACTTTAGTTGCATTGCATTTGGCTACATTTTTTAAATCTCTAGGGGGGGGGGGAGGCAGTTGCCCTCTTGCCCCCAATTGGCGACGCCCTTGAATAGATTTACGTTTGGCCAACTCGCCTGATGGTAAATAACGGTGTGGACTGTGGCCGAGGATGGAGTATGTAAAACTAGAAGATACAATACACTATACCTACCCTTAAAAATTCCAAGATTGCAGTTCTCAGGAAACAAACCGGGCTGAATAGTATTCGAGAGGCCTTTATGTCCAACAAAATACTGAATTGGGCTGACGATGATGATGACGAGTATTCTTCCGATACCAAACCCATGCTGTATTCTGGACTAATGCCCGACACGGCTTCAAAGCCGCCATAGATACATCGTAGTAAGGCTTCCCGCCGCTGTAAGCTGTGCTCAGCGCTTGGCTTTCTGTGTATGTGAATAGCTATCTAGTCGAAACGTCATGAGTTTTCTAGGCAGGTGAGAACGAGTGCGGTGGAGAGGATGTTCGTTTATTTTATTTTGGGATACTCTAGCGTTTTACCATTAACACGTCTGACGGTAAGCGACTACTTTGCAGCGCGCTCGCCTGAAAAAAAAAACAATTCGATTATATCTATGTTTGTTAAATTTTAAATACAATTATTGACTTGTTAATTTTAGTATATTGAGAATTTGTACAATATTGACATAGATTCTATAATCAATCTATTAGGAAGATTTGAGGGAAGTTTAGATTTTCAAAATGGTCAGCATAACGGATGGAAGTAGATTTATAACATTTTGTTCGGATCCGGGGTTACGGGCAATTATGGCATATTTTTGTTAATGAATAATAATCATTATATCATTATTCCATATTCTAAAATAGTTGCATCATCTATCCCCATACCAAAATCTGTATTTTTTATTTTATTTCATGTAAAGGGCCTCTCAGTGTTGGCTTCGGATCCACTGATGCAAGATTTAAAATGAATAAAGAGTCATAATCATAATCAAAAAGATTTTGGAGAAGTAGGTAGCTATATATGTTTATTTATTATAAAGGTTACCTATTAAAACAAATCATATTTTTTATAAAGTATTTTATGTAATTACTCTGTTGGAGACTACATTCTTGTAAATTATCTTATAATTATGTGGGTATTGTTTAACAATTAGAAATATAATAAATGCGGTTCTTAATGCTATAGTTCTTATTTGTTTTTTTTTATGTGTTCATCTCCTATAGGTATCTTTGCCTTTTGTAAACAGTTTACAATGATTATTTTGTTTATTTATCTGAAATAAGATAATTCAATAGCGATATTTAAATATTACATCTTATTTGGCATGGTGGGTACATGGTATTTAATCAGATCTAATTATAATTAATATTTTATTCAGACGTTTGCTGATTGCTTAAAGTAATTTTTTGGAAATCCATGACCTATGCCCAATAGTGGTCTTCTTATGCCTGAGATGGTGATGATGATTCTAAAGTAAAATTTAAGATTTATTACTTTACATACATTATGAGAAAAATAAACTCTATTGTCCACTCCACTCCTTTCTCTGTCCGCATAGGACAGTCGATCCTCCTTCGTCCGCTTCAGTACAGTCAACCACGTGACAAAAGATACACTACAACGGTTTATTAAATTAAAACAACATACTAGTGGCATGGAACCAACGCTCTGATACAAGTAAGTCCATATTTAATTAAATTAAATGATACATTAATTTGTGGCTTAATTTACATGTGAATACGAGTGAGTAAAGGCATACGTAATTAAGTTTATTGGATTAGGTTCTCATTATTATTATTTTGGTTAAATTCGGTAAAGCAAATTTAAATTCAATAAGTACACTATAAAATAAAAAAGCAAGCTATTTCTTTCACATTCATAAGTTTTACACAACTATTCAAGTAATATTTTTCGAATGCATGATGCTTATACCATGTAGCCTAAACGTCTTAAGCAATTTCGATAAGTGAAGCGTTGTTAAATTCGGTTTATTGAGTAGGTATATTGAATACATTTTACTATTACAATTCACCTATAAAAAGAAAAAAAACAACAATTTTTACCGCATCCTGGAAAGTAAGATTACCTACTGATTTTACGTATTATTCATTATGGATTATACTCAGCAGGAGGATTAAAAAAACTAAATTAACTGGAAGTCCATGTATATTACCTATCTTAGTCAATACATGACTACAAGTAAATATGCAAACACATCTATGTATATACTATAAATATATACACAAATAAAAAGCTATTTTCAATTAAATGACTAAGCAAGTAAAAAATTGCATAAAATATCCCCAATGTTTCAAGTAATCAGGTAAAAGCAGTACCTACCCCTAACCTCTCCTTGAGTTTGAATAAACTTACTAAAAACTTTTCATGAACTCAGGTAGACTTCGCGGGGCAATATTTTGCAAGTTTGTTAAAGGCAACACCCGTGCATATTATTAATCAGCAAAAGCATAACGAAAAGTATTTACGTTATTATTTAAGGCTACGGTAAGTATTATAGAATACTTATCGCATATTCTGGCTAGTGTGCTAGTGACGGCGACAACTTTTTTAGATATATTTTTTTTTTATTCTGATTCTAATTAATGTAGGCTCTTCAGTGGTCAAGGGAATATAAATATAGAGAATATTATGAAGTATTTAAACGGTGAAATTTCCGGCAGCCTAGTCGGTAGTCCGTCTGACTTGCGATCCGCAGGTCCTGGGTTCGAATCCCACGGCACGCACCTCTGTCTTTTCGAAGTTATGTGCGTATTGTTGATTGCCACCAACTTCAAACGGTGAAGGAAAACATCGCGAGGAAACCTACATGTCTGAGAGTTCTCAATGATCTTGAAGATGTGTAAAGTCTGCCAACCCGCACTTGGCCAGCGTGGCAGACTATGGCCTAACCCTTCTCACAATGAGAAGATGGCCCGTTCCCAGCAGTGGGACAGTTTGTACAAACAGGGCTGATAAAAAAAATATTAAACGGTTCTTATTTCAATATCTGTTATTTTGAACAAAATAAATAACCGAATGAAAATTTTCACGTTTGCTGTTTACTTATTTGTCTAGCATAAATACCAAAACGAGAATAATTCTGAATGTGTTTTTATTTGTTTATATGAGTCTGAATTTATCAAATTACTATTTGTTTTGTTAAAATTTGGCGTATTTATGAAAGATACATTCAGTAATTTTGTATCGAAACGTTCTCGAGTGGAGACCACGCACCGGCAAGCGCCATGTAGGAAGATCAGCCACGAGACGCACAAATGACCTCATGCAAGTAGCAGGAAGACGCTGGATGCAGTACGCTTCCAACCGGTCTTTTTGAAAATCCATGAGGCCTATGTCTAGCAGTGGACTTCTTATGGTTGAGATGATAATGATGTATCTAAAATCAGCTGTAAGCGAGTCCGGCACTAAGTATACCCTCTACTGCACCTTAAAAGATTACAAAAATATATTTTTGTCAGTCTCTTTTTAATTAATAGACAGCATGACTGCTGCATGGATCTCTCCCAATGATGTCCTCGAAGACCAGTGCGTGCTTTCATATTTTTTTTGCTTTGTGTGCTTGTCATTTTCAGAAGCCCATGTTTACTCGAGGTTGTCAGTCCCCTTGTGAAAATAGCAAACTATCAAATAAGTTAAAAATAATTTCCCGAAAACCTTGATTCCAAGAGCACAAATTCTACACACACTAAAAATGCACTTTTCACAATTTCATAAATATTTACACTTTTCTAATAAAATGATCGTTTTTTTAAATGTTATGACGATTTATATTTCATTTTTATTAAATTTTTTCTTTCTAATTTGGCGAATGCCTTAAAGTCCAAGATACACTCCTATACAGAAATCGTGTATTATCCCACGGGATTTCTCACCTCTATCTTGTTTCTCGCACTAGTGGAAGATAAATGACTAAAATACCATACTCATTTAGTGGTAATTTAATAAACTTAACTAAATTATAGTATTTAATTCAATTTGAGCGACGTCGGTCCCTACTGCCTCATGCTCGGTCACTCACCTTCGTGGATGGTTTATTTAATAAGGAAGGAGTTTGAATATATTGGATCTTTTCATTTAGTTACACACATGTGCATACACATCACACACATGTAAATGGCCTAAATATTTACATTTTCTCATTGTACATTCGCAGGTTATGAATAAATGTTGAAATTAAACAATTTATGACGGACTTATCGCGTATATGTTACACAATTTTATGACCTGACGTTTCGAACACTTTGTAGCGTCCGTGGTCACGTGGTCCGTGGGTGAGACAAAATTGTTTTTTTTTTTAATTTAGCGAGTTTCACGAAAACCTTAGAAAACGTATACTTATATTTTTTTATACATTATAAATCTACGATTGACCACCAACTCGCCAGATGTTAAGCGACGGTGTGGCCGAGGATGGAGCTCGTCGATCTAGATATCTATTCACTAATCACATTATGCATAATAAATGTTTTTCCTATGAAATCATCTACGATACAAAAAACATACAGCTTTTCTTTTTTTTGTTTTGGTATGTTTGTTATGCAATTACTCCGCCAATTAATTATTAATTGTTTTTAATGATTCTGTTTTGTTTGGTATGTAATACCATAGGTGGTCCCATATACATACATTTTATCAAAATCGGTTAAGCATTTTGGTTTCTATAACATAATAACTGAAAAAATTTCATCCAAGTGACGTATTGCATATTTTCGTTTTAATATTTATTAAGTCACTTATTTTTACTATAATTATTTTAGTTTCAGTAGCTAAAACATTTAGTAGAAATACAAATATGAGTTCAGAAAACTCAAAAACCCCCGACAAGTAAAAATAGCTAAACTGATTTTGAAGAAACATAATTAAGAACCTCAACTCTCTCGATGAAATTCTCTTTCAGACAAAAAAAATTATTACATCGGTCCATCCGTTTGAGAGCTACGATGCCACAGACAGACATACAGATAAACACGTCATACTTATAACACTTTTGGGTCGGGGATTAAATAACATAAAAAAACTTTTAGTTTTGCTGCAGTCGGGTAATAATTTATAGTTTAAAAAACAGACTTTTAGTGCGTATTTTTTTAAATTCAATTACTGAACCGATTTTTATGAAATTTATACATCTCTTTAAAGTCAGTTAAAAGTTAAAAAAACAGGGAATCCCTAGTTTTTTTTGATAGGATTTTTGAAGGCTTAGGGGAGGCAGAGATGAATGTTGGTGATGATACATTCATAGCATGAAAACATAACCCTTCCTTTTGGTTTCACTGTAGACGGGTAAAAAGTAGCAGAATGTGATAAATATTTCCAGATGGAGGAATCACTGGACGGGCGCGAAAGCGGGGTGGGCACCCCGGGATTCGACTCGGCAGCCATCCTCAACGACGACGTCTCACCAACCACCAGCTTCTGTTACAGTATACCTAACCTGTTCAATAGGTCAGTATCTTAGAGTCTGCTCAGCTAGATAACTCTTTTTTTTTTAATAGACAGATCTACGATTGACCACCAACATGCCTAATATTAAGCGACGGTGTGGCTGAGGAAGGAGATCGATCTAGAAGATGTCAATTCACTCTAGCCTTGCAAATTCCAAGATAGTTCTCAGGAAACAGAAATGGTGGCAAATAATTCCATTCCTTTGCAATACGCATCAAGAACGTGGACCGATATCGTTGATTACGAATATTTGGCATTTAAATGAGAAATGGGTGGTAATGCTCCGACTTCCTGCTAGTCCTGCAGTGAAATGGGGAGGGTGGAATTGGGTCGTGAAGCTCTTGCGCACACTCCTCGAATTGAATCCTATTACTACCTACTGTGGCATTGAGGGCACCGCTGTCTTTATTTCACTATTTTGTTCAGTCGAGACCACAGATTACCTTAGTAGTATATCATCATCATCTCAGCCACAAAAAGTCCATTGCTGGACATAGTCCTCCCATGGATTTCCAGAAAGACCGATTGGAAACGGCCTGCAACCAGTGTCATCCTGCCACTTGTATGACATTTTCTGTCCACCTTGTGGCTGGCCTTCCTACGCTGCGCTTGTCGGTGTGTGGTATTCATTCGAGAACTTTGCGGCCCCATCGGCCGTCAGTTCTACGTGCTATGTCCCCTAGTAGTATGTATCTACTTCCATTCGGTAGTTCCCGTGTTCTGGCACGATAGTTCTATATTTAAACAGACTTTAGTGCGTGCAGATACACTTTCTTCTACTCTTCGATTTTAATCCCGCAATGGGCAAACTGTTGAAAAGAAATATTTTAATAAATATTTACCTGTACACGGTTTTCTTCTATAAAATAAGAATATCTTACATTACAGTACGCATCAGAAACGTGAAATCTTCTGATTCTGATTCACATTTCTGATGCGTACTGTATAGGTGTGGGACTCTCTGCCACCTTCTTTGTTTCCTGAATATGGTTGGGTTCCGTAGTTAATATTAGAATCTGTAATTATAGTAGACCAACTTCAAAATGCGCAATTTCAAAAACCGTTGGTGATTAAATTTAGAAAGGCAGACGAATACGGCGAATTTATAATGGTTCCTCGTTGTTACTATGGAATCCGAAAAACGTTTCAAAACAACTTAAACAAAAGTATGTGTATGTGTGTTTGTGACTAAATCACTTTGAAACGGCACAACAGATTAACAGGTTTAAAACTATTTACTTTCTCTCCCGAAAAAAATAAATTAACCAATCGCATGTGAATCCGCGAAATAGCTAGAAAACCACCAATAGAATAACAGATTTAAAAAAAAAACAATTCAAACAAAGCCAATATTTTCCGTAGTCATACATTTCGGAGTTTATTAGATCATTTTGTTTGTTTTCACGAGATTTTTATGATTCAACTTCATAAAGTAGGTAACATCTTTTTACTGGTGATTTTATAAACCATAACGTTGAAGAAATATTTCTTCAGAATATCCACATCTATATAAACTTGTGTTTGAGATAAACCACGCTATAATATACTAGATTAACTGAGTTATAGCTAATACCTTAAAATATTGTAAAAAACCGGCCAACGAAACGGTACGAATTGGTTTCGTACACCGATGGTTCCTTACTAGGGTAAGGAACCATCGTCTAATAAATTTCAGAAACCATAAAACGGAGCTCTATGTTTAAAACAATGTTCACCCACCATCATCTCAGCCATAGGAAGTCCACTGCTGGACATATCCCTCCCCTATGGATTTTCAAAAAGACTGGTTGGAAGCAGTTTGCATCCAATATCTTCCCGCCAAATGTGTTGGTAAAATAAAGATCAATTTTCGTTATTATTCCTTTATGGGTACTCCGGATCTTGCTTCTTGTCAAATTACGTGGTTCTAGGCAATGGTTCCTGTAGGCTTAGATTTACTTCTGAGTGTCAAAATATAAAGAGAAAATGGCCATTTTTTAGGTTTATTCTTTATTGTGTTGACTTAGAAGTTTAAAGATATATTACAGCTTCAAAGGACTGCATCTGCATACCTATGATATTGATATTAATTTTAACTTGATACCTCTACACGTTTCTGAGAAAAAGAGTCTTGCTATACAGACAATTAGACGGACAGACAGGTTGACAACGAAATGATTATATAAGCGTTCCGGTTTATCCTATACGGAATGCTAAAAATTAAGGTGTTTCGATATTTTGTTTCAATCTTTTCCAAACATAGAAAATATGTACAATAGTACAAACAATTTTAATGCGCATAAGAAAATGTTTGGCCCTATTTGCAGAGGAGTGTGACGCGCGCGTATGTGTGAGTTGTATGATAAAATCAATGGCCTTCCTCTTCTATGCTGCTCTAATATCTCAACTATTATTATTGAGAGCTTTTCATTTATGATCATCATCATCTCAGCCACAAGAAGTCCACTACTGGACATAAGCCTTCCCCATCGATTTCCGAAAAACTGATTTAAATCGGCTTGCATCCATTGACTTCCTGCCACTTGAATAAGGCCATCTATCCACCTTGTCGTTGGTATGTATACCTATGGCGCTTGTCGGTGCGTGGTCTCCTCTAGAGACATTCTCAGCTCCAGCTACTTGCTATGCGCTTCTATCGTACTACCTACCAGAAGCCTTTGTGTTCTCGAATACACAACAAGACAAAGAGAACCATACCGTAGTAAAATATTGTGTAGGTATCGTAACAACTTATCCTGCGTTCCAGCTTAGGTCCCGCGTCTGTCCTCTGCGAGCGACCAGAAACTGAAGCCAGTGAGACATACGGACCAGCTGAGGTGGTGGAAGATGGCTCTGAACTGCATCACCAATACGAGGATGATGAAGAATACTCACCTAAACCAAGTAAGATAAACATCTTAATGAGTCAATAACATATTAAAAATGCATTGAACATGTAGACAAATACGTTCTTTGAAGTAGATAAAGAAAACCTAAAAACTCTTGACACAAAAAACATCTGCAACAATTTTGAAGAGTTAGACACAAATAATTCTACTAATAATTTTCTTCAATACTTCTACACACGTCAAATTTATAACACCGTTATTTTTGGGTTATACACTATTCATAAAATAAGTATAACGGTTAAAAAAGAAATACCCTTTAAAATATCATATTTTTAATGTCTTTATTTCAGATTCAAAAGGAGATATACCTAAAAGAAAACAACGACGATACAGGTATTTTTGGCAAACTTTAAGTAATATTACAAATACAAACATAAAATCTGATATACGCCCTTAGTCATAAAAACAATACAAACAGCAAAACGATAGTTGACGATTGAACAGTTCAATATAAAATTTTATCAGCTATAGAGATAGCTGATGAGCCATTGGACATTATACTTCCTGATAACTAATTTTCATCAAGACGTGAACAAACAGTTTTAACCGGTTTAGCTACCTACTTCTGACATAAATCTTTCATATTTCAGGACAACATTTTCTAACATCCAATTGGAACAGCTCGAGGCTGCGTTCCATAAGACACACTACCCCGACGTCTTCTTTAGGGAAGAGTTAGCCATGAGGATAGATCTCACAGAAGCTAGAGTACAGGTAAATTATCAAAATAATACTCACTTTCCCAGACAGGTATTCGAGCAATGGAGGTAACTACGTAAATTAGGTATCTATCGTCACCATGGGCCTTGTTTCACTCTGTTGTCTAAATTTAGCAGTGTTATAAACTGGAGTTATACCGATCCAGAAACCGAGTTGCGGCGGGTACTTCGGCGTTTCGCACCGTAAGCGGTTCGAACCGCGGTCCGAATCACCCAAGAGCTCTTTTTGAATAGGTTCTTTCGCACCGCGGTGCGAATCGACCAATAGCATTTTGGAATAGGGCTACACCGCTGGCAAACAAAACCATGTTCATTAAAATTAACCGATTTTTAACGGATTTATCGCGAATAATTCACATAATTTTATGACTTGACGTTGCGAACACTACAGCGTCCGTGGTCACAGGTAAGACTAGATGACAGTTGCCTTTTTTAACAACTTCAAAAAAGGAGGAGGCTATCAATTCGTAGCCTATTATTTTTATGCAAAGCGTTCCCTATGTTATAATTGTTTAATTTCAATGAGTAGCAATCGCGAGAACAATAGAAACCCTTGGTTGTTGGTGGCAGGCGCTAAATTGGCGCTCTTTTTTCATAACAGAAGTATTTTTTATTCAGTGATAGGCATGCGCTTGACCGAAAAATCACCAAAAATATAATAGATTGTGCTTATCCATATTAATTCGTGATTTGATGATGTACTGGTTAAATCTATCGATATAAACGCACTGAAGGCATACATTGTAGATACAAATCAGCAGTACAAACAATAAAGTTGAAATTTAATTGAAGAGTATTTCATTTCATTTGAATTTGAATTTGATAATCTGACAAATGAGGTGTCGTTGTAAGCGCCTTGTTTGTGCACTGGTTCTAGGCGGTCCTCTGAACACCACTATGAATAATTGAATATGTATGAAATAAAATAAAATATTTATTACATTTTCTTGTTTCATACTCTTTAAAGAGTGTTTTCAGTAGTCGGGTTTAAGTTTTTGAACTTATTTTTTAATCTCTTTATCCGTAAAGTTTGTCCATTTTTGCATATGCCTGCGTTTCCTTACGATTCCAGGTATGGTTCCAGAACCGCCGAGCCAAATGGCGAAAACAGCAGAAAGTAGGCTGCGAGCCGTACCCGGGTCAAAGTCGACCTCGGACTCCTGAGAGGTCACCCTCAGCACTTGCGTTGGAGATGAGGGATTATATCACTATTCCAGGTAAGCTAATATGCTATGAAAGTTGAGTGGATCCTGTGAGTGGAATGCAATATCTACTGATGCTTTGCACCCTGATTATCTTCCAGAGATAAAATATATGACTACGTCTAAGTGGGCAGAGCTATACAAGTGGCGCAAATATACTAAACATTAATGTTTGAGTAATTTGAATTTGAAACTTTAGCTACATAGGAGCTCATATTATTTTCAAAAACATCGGAGCCCCTGATACTTATATAGACTTAACATTTACTAAGCAAGTGGCAATTACGCCACAAATCACGAAATAATAATAAAAAGGTCTTCAATTACGTGTAAAATTATTTAGCAACAAATAAAGGTTAAAATTCGCTATTTTACTTTAAGTTGAAAATAAAAACTAAATATTTTAATGATTAATGTATTTTATTATGACATGCTTACGAGTATAAGTGATATGGGCCAATTAGTAGCCTGAAATAAATGAATTTGAAATAATTAGCTACTTATTAGTTATTTATTACTTAGTGGCTGAAATTTATTTTTCAGTGACATCAAGCCAAATGGTCAACATATCAGAAACGCCGAGCCAGAACACATATTCCAAAATCAAACCGCCTCCTGCCATCCACATCGCAGCTCTACCAACAAGACAAAACCCTCACGCAGAACTACCCTCATTTTCGATCCCTCTACAGTACAATCTCGGATCTTTCAAGAAAATTGGCGAAGACATACAACTCGACGTAGCAGTCCCTGAAAATATCCCACAAAATTGGGACACAAGAGTTATACCTAATTTCAACTTGATGAACCTCAAACCTTTGCTAGAAAATAGGGACAATATAGATCTGAGTGAGCTAAAATATGAAGTCAAAAATGAAGCAGTAGCTAGAGTTAATTTCAATGAGATTAGTAACACTGTTTCTATAGAAACTGAAGATATTCTTGGTAAGGAAACGGTAAATGAAGGACAAACAATTAGTCCTGATTTTGAGATACAAAGATATCAAAATTATAATGAGAATGAGAAGAGGTATAGAGAGCAGGGGTTTGAAGAGGCAATGATGGAAGATAGGAGTGATTTTGTCTGTGATAGTGACTTTTTGTGTAAGAATAACTTTGTCAAAGTGGATGAGAAGAGAGGGGAGTTTGAGGAATGTCATCTTTTAGACACTGATAATAATGTTAGTATGAGTAATTTTGAAAATAATATATAAATCTTATTTTTGCATCATAGAAATCAGCATTGATTTTATTTGGATTTTTGTGTGATAAAATTATTGATATATTTAAATTATGATCTCAATATTTTGTAAAATCTAGTCTTATGTGAATAAAAAATTATACCTTAGTTTACTATATAAAATAAAACCATTGATAATACCGAAGCGTTCAATAATTTTTAGCTGCATAATTTCCCAGACATATGCCATAGTGTTAGTAACTAAAAACAATTACGCAGAGCAAGTTTGAAGAGCAATTTAGTTGAAGTGCCAGTGGACAGGGCACATAGCACGCAGAACTGATGGCTGATAGGTTCGAAAAGTTCTAGAGTTGAGACCACGCATCGGTAAGCGCAGAGTAGGAAGACCAGCCAAAAGGTGGAAAGGAGACCTACAGGTGACAGAACACGGTGACAGAAGACGTTGGATGCAAGGTACTACCAACTGACCTTTTTTGTAAATCCATGGCCCACGTCCAGCAATGGACTTCTTATTCCTGAAATCATGATGTCGATGAATGATGACGTAGAGCAACAGATTCACATGTACTCATCAGACATCCCGAAAAATAAATTACATTTTATACTGTTCATAATATAAGCCGTATATCTTTCAGTTACATGAATGTGTAAATGAGTCAAAACCCATTTTCGAGTTCAAAGACATTTATACTGGAGTCATAAGATGTATTCTAGATAAGTAATTTTAATTCCACATTTTAAACAAATATAAAGGCTACTTATTCGTAAGTAACGGCCTTTATAACCTTTGATAATGCAGGTCACTCCATAACTCACAAATTACTTAGTTCACCTTATATTATTTAATCCTGAATTCATGTATTCTGGGTCGAATTATCTTCAATTTAAACTAACCTACAGCGAATTAACTATTTATGAAAGGACGGCGCAAAGGCTTTGTCTGTGGGGGTACTATTTGTACCTAATTTTTTATTTGTGTATATTATAGAATTTGCAAAGAAAACTGTATATTGTTTAGCTTCTAGCCGAGTCTAAGATTTCATTTGTGTGGTGAGGTGAAGAATAGTGGAGATGATGTTGATGTTTGATTTTTAATAAGTTTATTTTTAAATTAGAAAGCTTAGAATAATTTCAACATCATACTTCAAATTAAAAACATCATAACAAACCGTGACCTAGATCACACGACGACACCGTATTTTTTCTGATACAAATGAGTAAATAAAAAAAAAAAAAATTCTAGACACGAGTTAGGTAACGGGCGAGGGAGATAGGCTTTTTAAAAAGTACAATTGAGAAGTGTGTTCTACTTGAGAACTAAGTCGAGACTGATCTTTATTTTCTCACAGTTCTTTTTATATGTAACTTAAATAACATAAGTGGGTATTAATGCTAAGGTTACTTAATGTCTATCTCCTATGACAATAGGGCAATAAGGTTTCCTATTAAAGTCTACATGATCTCTATTATCTACTTATAACCAGACACCGTTGTGGAATGGTGTGGTTACGGCGACATAACTCCTCCCCCCTTAAGATGGAGGCGCATCGAAGGCTGCGGGTGAAGTTGGAGTTCTTCATCTTCAGGTTGTTCTGCCGAGATTTGCGCCGATTTCCGGGGTTTCCACCAAAACTTGTCGACGGCTGCTCCTGTGACTGCTAGGAATAGTATGACATATAGTACGATTGATGGCCAGCTTGGTGTGTTGGGAATGGTGGTGAAGTCTTCTTCCGGGATCTTGATTTCCTCTGCTTGGTGCAAGACGTGCTTCAGGTTGTCTAGTTCTGTATTTTCCAATTTTATTTTTATCGGGGAAATTTTGGGTGTTTGGTATGCGCGTGGTAGCGGTATAGTTTCTCTGACGTTGACGTATCTCTGGTGTGTCGTTAGTGTTTTGTCCAAAATTTGTACTTTACAGTTGTTATCTGTTGTTACCAGGAAGACTCCTTTGTTGCGTTGATATTGTACGTCGTTGTTGCAGATGGTCTTCATTACCTCTTCATGCTTCATGATGACTATCCAGCTGTTGTCTTTGATCTGCTGTATGATGTTGTCTTCGTACGTGGCTGTGGCATAGGTACAGTTGTGCGGCTCCTGGTGTTGTATGAGCTGAGCAATACAGTCGCTTGAGTGCTGCAGTGGCTGCCAATCCAGGTGTGTGCAGATGACGTTGTCCTCCACGATTTCGGTGCATGGCTCGTGGGGGTAAGCGAACTCATTATTTCCCAAGACAAGGAAAGGATTTTTAGGGATAAGGATGGTGTTGTTGTCGTTAGGGATGGAATAAAGGTGTAGGAGGTTATAGGGCTGTTCTGTAACTAGTGGTATATCTAGTATGAAGTTAAGTGTTTCATTAGTACTATAAGCTTTTACTATAATGGCTTTTTCCCATAAGTGAATGTTTTCTAGATTTGGGGGAAAAGCCAGGTAACTATTGACCTCGTTTTGGATGTTGTTTAATTCTTCAATTAAGTAGGATGGCTCGATAATGCTAGGGTGCATCTTTTTCAGGTGAGAAAATGTTAATGCGTTTTCTAATGTTTCTAATCTATCGTAGAGTTGTTGAAGCGAAGTCTCTATGTTACTAAATATGGTCATGGTTAAGAAGTCTGTTTCAAATTCGGTGCTTTGCTTAGAGTACCTATCTATTGCAATATAAATTTCTTTTTGGTTATTTTTAATGTCATTTAAACTTTTTTCGTATTCTCTCATAAAATCCTGCATGATACTTATTGTCTTTCTCTGATTTAATTTATTGTTGTTGTTTGCCAATTGAATTGCTTTTATTTCGTTATCATACTTAATTGCGTCGCTTTGGTCTAAGTTTCCTGTGATGGCTTTTACTATGGAGCCTAGTCCATCTATTAGTCCTCGTTTATGTCTATATATTGACCTAAAACCTATGTTTTCTAATCCTAGGTACATTAACCTATTTTCTATAATATCGATAAGATAATCAATTTGCTTAATTATTGCTACTGAGCTGTTCTGCTTCAATCGCATAGTATAATAATTACTACATATATCTACGTAAACATCTCTTAATCGTGAGGTGTTATAAACTACAGCTAAGTGGTACGTGTCTGTCTGGTACTGTGCTTTTGCTTCTGTAAGCACTAAAATTCCGTTATGGCTATCTATTGGCTGTATGATTGCTGCGGTTGCTGCAAGTTGGAGCACTGCGGCGAGGGTGATGACGTTTCTGAAACATTTTCAGGTCGCCTTAGTAAACGAAAGTGGACTCTAATTGTTTTTGCGTTTACATGTTTACCTACTATTTCGGCTATTTGTTCTGGGTGGATGCGTACTATGGTATAAGGTCCTAAGTATTTCGGCTCTAGTTTATTGCTCCTTGCTGTTTTAGCAACTTGCTTGTAAACAATGTCACCTACTCTGAATTGTGCTCTCTCTGTGTTTCTATTTGCTTTTTCTATGACCTGTTGTTTTTCGCTAGCTAGCTTGTTGTTTATAAGTTTTTGTGTGTTTTCCATTATTTGCCTGTGTTTTAAAACGTATTCTTGGTAAAATTCTTTTGGGCAGTATAATTCTAAAGGGTTCCTACTGTCCGTGTGTCCGTATAGTAGCTCAAATGGTGTAAATCCGGTTGCTGAGTGTATGCTGTTGTTATAAGCTATAATGGCGTATTTCATAGTGTTTATCGGTTCGTCTTTGTCTGTTATTCTGTGAATTCTAATTATTTCCGCTAAGGTAGAGTGTAGTCTTTCTATTGGTGAGTTTGAATTCGGGTTGTAGGGAGTTGTGAAATGTATGTGTATATCGTGCATAGCACAAATTTCCGTAATAACTTCGTTGTCGAATTTTGAGTCTGAGTCTGTTGTTATTCGTTTTGGTACACCTATTACTGAGAATATGTTGAGTAGAGCTTCAGCTATATGGATACTGGTTGACGCTGTGAGTGGCATAGCTTGTGCATATTTCGTAAAATTGTCTATTATTGTCAAAAATGTTGTACCTCCGCTACTGTACAAATTCATGAACATATGTTCCATAGGTTTGTGTGGAGTGTCTGTTAGGGATAGTGGCAACTTTAAAGGGTTGCGCTCATACTTGCTTTTCAGACATTTGTCACATTTATTTATGAATTTTTGTATTGTTAGCAACATTTTTGGCCAGTGGTAATTTCTGTGTATGTGTTTGTATGTTTCCTGAATTCCTCTGTGTATTGTTTTACCTTCGTGATATTTTCTAATAATGTCTGTTTGTTCTGAAGTGCTGTCTATAAGTGTTACTCTATTCATGCATCTAATTAATTTTGGGCCGCGATTACTGAAAATATTTTTATATACTTCACAAAATATGGGGTAGTACTCTTCGTGATGGAAATAGCAATGAAATACTCTATTCGGGATTGTATTTTCTTTTAGGAATTCTATAATTTGTTCCTTTGTATTGTTAATGGGGATCCAAACATCTTTAATTATAATTTTGCCTTTTGACCTGTCATCTATTCTGTATGTGTCTCCGGGTGTTTTTCGTATGTGAAATTGTTTTAACTGTCTGTCAATTGGGTCATTTATTTGTGGTATTTTGTCCTTAGTATTTTCGATATTGGTTTCGGGTTGTGATGTGGAAGTCTGTGGTACGTCTTGTTGTTCCGGTATTTCTGGTGTGATGGGCATATCTAACAGTGTTCTTATATCTATATTTGCTAAATCCGGGTCTATAGTAGATGTGCTTGGTTGTGGATCGTTTGTATTCGGGGCAATGGTACTTTCATTGTAGTGTAAAATTTGTACTCTCGATAATGCATCTGCATTGGTATTTAATTTTCCTTTTTTATACTGTACGTCAAAATTATATTCTGCAAGTCTCAAGCGCCAGCGTGTGAGCTTGGAATTAGGATCTTTTATGGACATGAGCCACGTGAGTGGGCGATGGTCTGTGTAAATTGTGAAATGTGTGCCATACAGGTATGGGCGGAAGTATTTGGTAGCCCATACAATGCTTAGTAATTCTTTCTCTATTGTGGAGTATCTTTGTTCTGTGTCAGATAGTGTACGTGAAGCGTATGCTACTGGTTTGTCTGTTCCTATTTGTCCTTGTGACAAAACTGCTCCTAATGCTACGTCTGATGCGTCCGTGGTTAAGATAAATGATTTTTCGAAATCTGGGTACTGAAGTATAGGTGCGTTTATGAGTACTTCTTTACATTTTTCAAATGCTTCAGTGTATTCTTTTGTCAGTTCTATCTTACTATTTTTCTTTAGACATTTTGTTAGTGGTTTTGTAAGTTTTGCGAAATCTTGTATAAATTTTCTATAATATCCAATCAGTCCCAAAAAGGATTTTATTTCTTTTTGAGTTTTAGGCAATGGGAATTTCTTTACTGCTGCTATTTTATCTTCGTTTGGCTGAAGGCCTTTGTCTGTTAAGGTGTGTCCTAGGAATTTGACTTGTTTTTGTAGGAATTCTGATTTATTAAGTTGAATTTTGAGGTTGTGTGCCCGAAATCTGTCAAATACTTGCTTGCATTTGTCTAAGTGTTCCTGTAATGATGTGGAATAAATAATTACGTCATCTAAGTACGTTAAAACATTATCTAAACCTCGTAACATTGAGTCCATAAGTCTTTGAAAAGTACTCGGTGCGTTCTTAAGTCCGAATGGCATTCTGAGGAATTCGAAATGTCCTCGGTCGGTTGTAAATGCCGTTTTCTCTACGTCTTCTGTCTGCATTTCCACCTGATGGTATCCTGAGGCTAAATCTATTGTGGAAAAATACTGTGCTCGTCCTATTTTGTCTAATATGTCGTCTATGTTAGGAAGTGGGTATTTATCTTCGATTGTTTTCTCATTAAGTTTTCTGTAATCTATTACTAGTCTATATTTTTGTTTTCCTGTTGCATCGATTTTCTTCGGGACGATGTGTACTGGGCAAGACCATGGGGAACTACTTTCTCTAATTATATTTTGATCCAATAATTGATTTATTTGTTCTTTTATTTCTTGTTTTTGTTTTGGGGCCTGTCTATAGTTTCTAACAAATATAGGTTTGTCGTCTGTTAATCTAAGTTGATGTTTAATTTTGTGTGTGAAAGTTAAGGGTATTTCTTCGCAATGGAAAATGTCACGGTAGTTATAACAAAGTTTTCTAATTTCACGTTCTTCTTCAGGGTTCATGTGGTCTGTTCTTAGTCTGTTCAAATTGTTTTTTAACAGTTCATCCAATTTTTTTGTTTTATTTTTAGAGTGCATAGTCTGTGGTGTTTCTTTCTTTGTAAAGTTTAGTTGTTGTAACTTTAAATGACAGCTATTTTTGAGTCTAATTTGTTTATCTGATGTGTTAATTACTGTAGTTAAGGCGTTACCGTTTTTTACTGAAACTATTGCTGGTGGGAAAACTAATCCGCTTTTTGTTGTAGTACCTTCTGAGAAATAATCTCCTTCCTGATAGTTACACAAGAGGTTAACTACCTTTTCGCATTTTGATTCTAATTTTGTGTAAGATTTGATGTCATCTCTGATGGGGATGTTAGCCTTATCTGTACGAAGTTGCATGTTTTTAATATCTATCCTGCAGTTCAGTGGGACTAGAAAGTCAAGTCCCAATAAACCTATAAAATCCGAATCGAAATTAAAAATTAAGAATTTGTGGGTTATTTCTTCATTAAATATCCGTTTAGGTAATTTTACGTAAGCTACTTGCTTGTGTTTGGAAGTGGCATGTGCTGTTTTAATGTAATGAATTTCATTTTTAATTTTAATATTATTTCTTTCAATCGTTTTCAAAATTTTTGGTACTATTAATGATTGAGAGGCTCCAGTGTCTACTAAAAATCTACCTCCTAATTCGCTGATATAAATATAAGGGAGGCGACTATAATTTTGAATGCTGTTCATAAATACTATATTGTTAGGTTTCTTTCTATTTCCTGAAGAAAATTTTCGTCTAGATCCTCCTCAGACAGATTTTCTTCGGGATTTTCCTCGGAGGATGATTGATCTTCGTCATCATCATCTATTTCCTTTTGGAAATATAATCGTTTTTTATTGGATTCCGAATTTTCCGCATGTTGCTTCTTAAACTGATCTCTTTTTTTAAAATTGTTCGGTTTTTGTTGTTTATTGTTATTAAAATTATTTGCAGGGTTTCTAGACTTGTTTTGTTGTATGCGCCTAGCCCTGAGTTTAGCTTCCTCCTGTTTTGCTGCCGTAATGGCTTGTTCCAGAGTTTTTACATTTTTCAATCTAATTAAGATGGCTGTTATTGGGTTTAATTTATCTAAAAAGGTTTCAAGAGCCATTTGTTCGTAATAAACACGCTTTGCAGGCTCTAGTGATATGAGAGTGCTCATTATGTTCTGTATTTTATCTCCGTAGGCCTCTAAGGAGCTATTTTCCCTATTGGTCTGTATTAATTCTTGGACAAGTTGTAATTCTGATCTATATTCACCGAATTTTCTTTGTAAAGCCTCCTTGACGTCTGACCATGTCTTGGCGCCAGGGCTTTGAGATATTGCTTCAACAGCTTTACCTGTTAATTTATTTCTTATAAGGCAGGTGACGCTAGGGTCGTCCCTGCTGTTCGTTATTAGGCTTAAGGCATTTTCTACACCCTCTACATAAAATGCTAGAGTTCTTCTATTTCCGTCATAGCTGGGTAATAGTTGTGAAAATGTGGAGAGGTCGGTAGGTACCGGTTTTTCCTCTGTAAAGGACCTTTCATCGTGGCTTTTCCTATCTTGAGACATTTTAACTCTTGACCGAAAAACACAACAAAATGAAAAAATCAGCAAAAATGCGTGTGCATAAATGTACACCGCTAGGTTAATACCTCGACACTAGAAACACCAAAAGTTGGATTATATTGTGCCAGGAAGAGAATAGGAATGTCTTGGGAATAACAAAGTTTACACTTACCCCAAAACCATTGCCGAATTTATGGCGTGATGAGTCTGACTATTTTCAACTGCTGCTCTGTTGCCTGCTTCTCTGTTGCGCTGCGCCCGTAGTAGGTTCTTTTTCGCGCGCGAAACGAGGATTCGATTACTAGGATGCGATTATCCAACCAAAAACTGTTCCGGTTACGCGACTTTCCGACTGCGCCAGTTAGGTAACGGGCGAGGGAGATAGGCTTTTTAAAAAGTACAATTGAGAAGTGTGTTCTACTTGAGAACTAAGTCGAGACTGATCTTTATTTTCTCACAGTTCTTTTTATATGTAACTTAAATAACATAAGTGGGTATTAATGCTAAGGTTACTTAATGTCTATCTCCTATGACAATAGGGCAATAAGGTTTCCTATTAAAGTCTACATGATCTCTATTATCTACTTATAACCAGACACCGTTGTGGAATGGTGTGGTTACGGCGACATAACTCACGACAAAAATTCTTTTGTTATTCTTTTGCTTATGACACATCTTTTTCTTGCGTATCAGGTGTCTCACTTTTTAATAAAAAGCAATATTAATGAGAGAGATATTGATGAGATAAGTTTTAAGGTAAGTGATGCAGAGACGAATATTTAATAATAATAATTAAAGCGGTCAATTTGTGTATTTTATTTTCTAACATCGAATACACATATTTTTTTTATCAGCCCTGTTTATACACACTGTCCCACTACTGGGAACGGGCTTTCTTCTAATTGTGAGAAGGGTTAAGCCATAGTCTGCCATGCTGGCCAAGTGCGGGTTGGCAGACTTCACTCATCTTCAAGATCATTGAGAACTCTCAGAAATGTAGGTTTTCTCACGATGTTTTCCTTCGCCGTTTGAAGTTGGCGGCAATCAACAATACGCACATAACTTCGAAAAGACAGAGGTGCGTGCCGTGGGATTCGAACCCAGGACCTGCGGATTGTAAATCAGACGGTCTCCCGACTAGGCTGCCGGAAACTTACATAATACATGATTATCTATATGTATATATTCGTTGATTATATATTTTGCAATTGTAATACATACCAATGTTACTTCTGAACTTAACTCTGGGGGCAAGTGCCCCCACCCTTTTTGGAGTACGTCCATGTGTTCTTTATCTAAATCTCGAGTGTAAGGCAGACTGGCTATTACTACTGCTGTGAAAACCCTTCGCTTTGCACTCTTTTCTACTTAATTTTAGGATTTTTATACAATGACGTCGATTCGGTCGTGCATTTTCAAAATCTTTTATATTATGGGATTCTCACGGATTAGACAAATCTTTTGTTTAAATTCAAATAATGAACCTTCATTTTTGGGTATTGTTTTATTGGCATATTATCTTTTATTATCTTTTTGGCATATATAATATTGACTTATTTAGCCACGAGGGGAATGAAATCAAGGGGATGCAAAGTAATTACATAAAATTATTTCTTCGTGTTGTCGTTTCACTGTTGATATTTGTTATGGATTTTATTAAATGTCTCGTACTTCTTAAGAGGGTTTTTGATTGTTTATTTGTTTACAAGGAAAAATGTTCTTTTCTGATTATTATCATATTTCGATGACATTATTTTATGTTATTGGAACAATGAATAACGTGTGTTTGTATGTTTCCTATTTTCACATTTCATTATAATTTCTAAGTTAAACGTTAAAAGATTCATTAGAGCAAAAATAATATTAAAACTATATAATTATTCAGAAAATATTCAACGAAGGTAATATACTTAGAGAGAGAATACAGTTCTCTTAGGGTGTATGAATAAATGCGCTATATATTTGCAACGATTGCGTGCCAAACAGAAGATGGCCTATATAACAAATAACCAGTGTATTTTTAATCCAACTGCGTAATAAGGAGGATTATGTTTTTCAAGTGTATGTATGTATGTTTAGGTATATATTTCTATATGATCGGCTACAGCCTAAACGGCTTGACCGATTTTGCGATTGTGCCAGGTGTCTTTAGATTTTTCTTCGCTTCTGATATTTTTTTCTAGTAATAATAATAATAATAGTCGTATCGGCAAACGGTTTAATAGCGAAGAGCCTTGACCAACATCTTAAGAGGCTCTCGCTTGATGGTTGGATCAAGGGTCGGATTCAGAGCGGTCGTCCTAGACACGGCACGAATTGTCAGGAGGTTTCTGAGTCTGTAGGCCCTACCGCCAGCAGCTTAGGACCTGCCCCGCTGTTGGCGGCATTCTAGGCTTAAGTTTTTATAATGTTTTTATTGTTTTTTATATAAATATTGTAAAAACTTAGGCTTAAGATTAATAAATAAATATCTGAATAATAATAGATCTCTCGCAAAATTTTTCGTCGTTTTTTTTCGTAACCGTCAAAGAACTTTTTCGTAATAAACAAGTGGTTTTACAAGAATTATTGTAATGAAAGCGCATTGATAAATCATCTTTTACAGCAATTTTACGCATACATACTCATAAAAAACGTACTACAGCATATCAGGCGTAACAAAATCGTAAGTTAGACAGCAAAAAATCTCTTTTCTGCAGTCGGGAATTTGGTTTTCTTTTTATATACTTAGATACTTGTCGTTTCAATATGACGAGAGAATCTCTTTTCAGAATGTCTTTCAGAGAGTGTCAATTATTTTTTATTTCTTTTTAATTTTGGTGTTATTTTTCACCTCTAGCTTATGGTCACGTTAAAATCTTCCGGTGAATCTTTTACATTTATGTAAACTCCATGCAACAGAACCGTAGAACTGTAGCCTACCTAAATGTATGAATTTCGGAAAGTCAGAAACGCAATGTAAGCATCCATTGTGTTGTTGGTAAGCAAGCCACGACTCGAGCTAATGAGGTCAGCACATAATCACTGATTTTAATTTTGTTGCACGAAAATTGGATTTAGTTAACGTGTCACTTAGAAGCTATTTATGATTATAAATTCTCGATTTTTTCTGTTAAGTTTACGACACAGTTTTGTATGTACCTAATTTAATTGGTTTTTACACTAAATTATGATCTTAACTTTTATTAATATGTAAGTATTCCTTTGTAATGATTCAGAGTGACAAGCGCAACGCAATACAAACGTTTAACTAGTTTAATAGAAAGTTGAACTGATTGGAATGAATCGTCTAGACCTCGGCCAGCCTTAATAGCCATTAGATTGAAAATTTTCTAATATGGCCTAAAAATTGTTGCAAATATTATTTATAATTTAACGCATCACTCGGACCACGTTAGCGGTGAGTTATTAATGCCAGTAGAGGTCGCCCATCCAAAGGTCGACTGGTACGTAACTTGACAACATTGTCTATTGAAATTAAGAAATTCATTAAAAATCGTTCGTAAAATAAGGAGAAGCGTAGATTTTTCGGGTGATTAACACCCGAATTCATTCATTATCATATTCCTTCAGATATATTATTTTTCTTTTAACTATTTTTTTTAATCCTTTAAAGTAATAGATTCATGTTAGGTACCAATTTTTGTATCTATAAACATAACCGCATTTGAAAGTTAGTTTACTAGCTTACCTACAATTGGCTAGCTAGCGACTGGAGTAACAATAACCCTGCTTTCTAGCCATAATCGTAGAATACATAAACAGTTAAGAAACTATTTTTAATAATAATTTATAACACTATACTTTACCTATTCAGTTTGGCGCTCGACTAGTTTACCACACTGGAATTATTACAACTAGCGACTAAAACGCACTTTGACTTTTCGAATGTAAAACAATTTATTTAAAAACTTTAATTTAAATTAAACAATGTTTAACGGATTGGTGTCAATGTTCATGTCATGTTCATGCAGTTCATACTGAAGTCTCAGTGTGCGAGTGACACTTGTACTTTGCCGAATTTATTTTATAAGTCTACTATTTTAGCGTTCAATAAGAACTGCGGTCAAATGCCTTAGGTACAATGATAATAAACCTACCCATCTAGAGAGGAAGGCAGAAAAGATAGGTTCCAAATTCCGTCCGCCTGCAAGCATTAAGCGTCATCTCCACCAGCCGTAGCATAGAAACGCTCGTGTAAACGGCCCCTAGCCACATTAAGGGGCATATTGCCCGTCACGTGACTCGGTACCAAATGCATGCTCGACACGCAACGCAACTAAGAACGTTCGACAATAATTTTATGAGTAAAAACGTTGACCAGCAGTTTATTTCTTGCGATTTTATAAATGAAGTGGAAAACGAAATGGTAAAAGGTAACCATTTTAAAGCACAGTAATTATAATTGGCATAATGTTTTTTTTTAAGTGTGTACTAGTAAGGATTCAATGTAAACTAGAACAGAAATTTCAAACTACAAAACGGTCGTCAAAGCTCGTTTCCGCTCACGTCACTGTCTAGCAGACAATTCAACAAGGTTAGACACTGCTCTGCAGTTGTGATGAACAAAGTCAGTGTTCAAAACATGACATCTAGTATTAGTACTTATTTATAAGTATACGTTAGTACATATAGATCGCTATACTAGTAATTATAAGCTACTTGTCATAGTAATAATGCTATGATACTACTTAGTAGTTAGATTTTTAATCCCCGAACAAAAATTAAGTTTGACGTGTGTGTCTGTATGACTGTCTGTGGCATCGTAGCTTTCAAACGGACGGACCGATTAATCTAGCTTTTCTTGTTTAATAGAAGATTTGATCGAAAGTGTTCTTTAGTTATGTTTCATCAAAATCATCGGTGTTTTTAAGTTTTCTTAACTTACTCGTTAATGTTATTAAAGTAAAAAAAAGTAAATTTATTATTGAAATTTGGTACATTTGATTTTCTGTGACTAAATATCTACGTAAATTACAAATAAATGGATATTGATGGGTCATTTTTGGAAGTTTTTCTTGGAAACCAACTTGCCTGTTGGAAAGCGACGATGTGGTGGAAGATGAAGCATGAAAACCTAGAAGATCACTATTCACTCTGTTATAATAAAATAAAAAGTTGTGTGTTCCGCGGCGTATGACATAATTTGTATATAAGATATAAAAAACAAATTTGAAGATCTCAAATATTTTTTGGAATGTTTAGTACATTGTGTATAGCGTATCCATTATGCTGCGTACGCTAAAGCTGGTGCAAACTGGTAGTGGGTTTGCACATTTGGATTATCTTTAGACTTTTTTATACAAAATAGGTTTGCGCTTGACCACCGACTCACCTGATGTTAAGCGATGTTGCGGTCTACGATGGAGCGCGCTTACCTAAAAGAAACCGATTAACTTGCGATTTAAAGACACCTCTATCGGTTTAAGCCTGCTAGTTTTTTGTGTAGTAGTGTAGTGTAGATTGTAAATATTGATTGTATATAGATTGTTTTGTTATAGCTAAGAGCTGCCAACCACCCGTACTTTACAAGAGCTCGTGTACTCGTATCTTTATAACTTTATAATAAAACTTTATTCAAATTTGCTGTTATAACAGATATCTAGTGCAGTAGATCTAGGTTTCAATCGAAAACTGTGAGGTGCAAATCCAGAACAAGCCTCCGCTATTTTACACAAACTTACGAAGCTAATATGCTCAGAAATTACAAACTTATTCATATAAATCGAGAGGTGATATTTAATTTGTCGTATCGCCCCGCAGGGAGAAGCACTGGTGGCACTTGAATTTATGTATAAAATATTATTATTAAGTATTTTTGAGAATTTTCGTGATAATGGATAGAATATTTTTTTGGATTTTTATTTATTATTATCATTTTTCCATCCCAAGGTTGCCTGGAAGAGATCGCTATTAGCGATAAGGCCGCCTGTTGTTTCACTAGAATTAAAGCCCTTTTCACTATGTAATTTGTGTTTTAGTTAAGGTGTGAACAATAAAGAGTTTATCTATCTAACTATAAGCATCTTTTATCCCATTTCATTATAAATTAAAAACAATTTATTTTTTTACCATAAAGTTCTCAGGATTTACAAAAACACGTACTTTAAGGGTTACGAGGTAACGTTTCGAACGCCATCTTGTGATTTCGAAACTATTATATCGAAAATAGGTGAAAGCAGACCGAAAGATTTAGCGCTGTCTTTCTCTTTTTTCAGAGCTTCTTTTCCAAACATCATAATGGATGAACCAACAAGCATTTCAACCACGCGTGCACCGTACTCCAACGCGCCGGGAAGGGCCTTCTTAATAAAGGCCCTTCCCGGCGCTTAAATTAAAAAACTATATAACAAATTTCTGGCCAGTCGAAACTGGAACGGTAGAACCAGTGGAATTTATCTCCGACAATTTTATATTTCCCATTTAAATCTTTTCTATTTTAAAACTTGTAAAAGATTACGAGTAAATACTTAGTTTCCCAAGAATATAACGATTACATTCTTAGGTAAGTACACTGTTACAGGTATGTACTAAATTTAAAATAAATCTCAAATATATGACACAATGACATTCAAAATCTAAAACAATTCCAATACCGAAAAATTCTAAATCTGTCTTCCTGCAACAAAATTGGGTCAACCAGTCTGGCACTGGCTTATATAAATACCTTTTTACACTTACAAACTTACACTTTACCCCTCTAACTTTAGGGTTTAGAATCGCAGTGTTTTTTTGGAATATTTATCATTTTCTGATGTATGAAAATATTTTGTGGTTAACTCTAAAGGGCCCCATACACGGTAAGATATATCTGTACGATCCGTCGCATCGAACCGATCGAAACGACGAATCGATGGTGTATGTCAAGATCGTTAATGATTTACTTAATCGAAGACGATATCGGAAATCGCAACAAAAACCCATGCAATCATGAATATCGTAACGAACACTAACAGCTTGTCTCATGTTTGTATTGTTCTTTTGTATTTTAGGCGATACTAGTTTCAATAATTTTAGGTACGTGGGTTTCGTCATTCTCATATAATTGTGCCAATCTTCTGGATGGAACCTTAATTCCTTTAAAAGATTTACATGCGAATACTGATTTCGCTTTAATAGCCATTTCTTAACCCACATTCTTCTAGGCTTTCTTTTTTTCTTTTGAATCCGAATCAACGCTACCGCCGCATAGGTAAGGAAAAGAAGTTCATTTTCCATTTTATGGGGTACGTATTTAATTATTTCAACACGTCTATAACCTTCAGCTTCAAACAAGTAAATGATCGATCGTTACGACCAGTCGTTTCGTGTATGAGCGACATTTTTGATGCGATCAATCGTCACGATTTTCATCAGATCGATCGTATAGACGAATCGTACCGTATATGGGGCCCTTAATACAGGGTTAAATCAATTCGATCATTATGAAAAGGGTTTGTTTTTCGACACCTGCGTTTTATATCCAATTTAAAATTGTGTTGATGTAGTTTGAGACGGTTAGCTAACTTTTTAGTATACTTAATAACCTTTTTGTGTATCCGCTGGCTGCACTTTGGGGACATAATATATGCACCCTTGTTTTAATATTTTTAGTTGCTAAAATTCAAGTACCTATATCCAATTTTATGTTTAACCTAATATTACCCAAACATGACGTCATAGATTTTTTATGGTGCGTTATGCGATAGTGGCGCCATCCTTTACATGCCCATTTTTTTGTATGAGATTTTGATGTTGTCAATGTTGTAATGCGGAGCATCAAGCGGGTATTAGCCAGGTATTTTCGTACATTTGACCATAGTTCACTTGATGTTAAGCGACAGTTTTCGAAGTTGTTACTAATCTGGACTAGAAACTGGCTCTCAATTGAGGTTGCTGGACAATTTAGTTATGTGCTTAATAGTAGTAATTAGCCAGCCGGATATTCTATAATACCATATCGCCAAGTTTTGGTTTCCTGGTTCATAAGTTATGAATGATATAAATTTCTTTATATTTTCGTTATTCCTGTTTAAATTCTAGCGTCTATATCAAATTTTAAGACTTCAGGAAAAGTACCGTAAGCTTTTGGAAGACCCGTGACTCAGTGACAAAATTGACGTATTTTAGGTATTAATAAAATAAGAATTATAAAAGTTATACTAGTAAAGCCTAGTTAGTTTTTTTTAAGAACATAATTAGTAGAATAATTCAACTCTACAGTAGATAAAACTCAAAATACCATCCCGTCACGAACATAATGCATTCTGTTCGAGATAAAATGCACTTCTCATGACACTCATTTGACAAAATCTACGTCGGTATTAATATCAGTCTTTTGGAGTTAAATTTCGATTTTTCATCCCATAACGGCACAATGAAAAAACAACCTTATGGTCATAAAATTAGAACTTCTCATTGCATAATAAAAAGTCCGAGCTAATATGAACTGTGGAAAGCAAACAGTGTATTCAAAAATTGCTCTCCCAAAAGGAATATGTCTCTTATAATTAGTCAAATAAGAACCATTATTACGTAACCGAACATAACAATTACAACACAATCGAATTCAGACGTTTGTGTACCTCGCACACATACACCTGGTTTTACTCACGTTTTACTATCGCAAGGGAAATTGATTTTTGCACTCCAACGTTAAGGTTGAAAATCAACTGAAAACACGAGAACTCTACAACCTACTGACTTGTACTAAGTCCGTGCATTCGGTTTTCTAACATACAATCTTACCGGTGGAAAATCTTTAATGAACGCAGTCCAAATTCTACCTTAAGCTCTCTTGGTTAAAACTGAAAATCCTGAAAGAGAAAATGAGGTTATGAGTCGTTCCAGGAGTGCGATAGTAGCCACGGCCGAGGTCTGAAAGGGGTCGCGAGGGGTGCGGAGGGCTGGTAGGGGCAGCTAAAGCCTTTCCAGGCATAGTACGTTAGTACCGCCGCGTCCGCCGTAGTCTACGCACGGATGGCGCATCCCAAACCGCGCGTGCGCTTTTCGATTTTTTTAAAACGTAATTCACTTCATCCCTCCTTTTCTAACGATTATTTTTTTATTGCTCCCTAAAGTTATCGCCGAGTGAGTGAGTGTTGTGGTGGCAATTGGTATAGTGATTGTCTGAATGCCCTGTGGATCGAGAGCCAGAGTTTAATAGAACCTATCGGTATTGCTATATGACCTACTTATACAGCCTGATTTGCCGGATGTTACCGGCTGCATTTAGGAAAAAAAATTGTTGACATTGTAGCGTTTGAAAATGGAATAGTTTTATGAAAGCGCGGGAAAGTAGAGTAAGGGTGTAAGGGGCGACGGTTAAAATGGCGCGAAGGTTCAACTACATAAGAGGATGTCTTCATAAATTTTGAAGTAGAATTTAAAATGAAAATTCTGTAATGCGGGAGCTACGAATCAGGCTGAAGGAGATTGGCGGATAAAATATTAAAAGAGAGTTGTTATTGTGCAGGTTATGAGAACAGCGATCGTAATGTCTTCTAAGATTATTACGGGATCATTATTTTGTAATGGTGATTTTAATATTTACATTTTACATTAATTTGATTGTGTTAAGCTTTTGCTTTAATTGATTACGTAGAAGACGATTAACATAAATATAAGTAGATTACATTTTTCTATCTTATCACTCGTCTATTTTGATTTACAATCTTGAGAGGCCTTCGAGGATAACTAATATACAAAAAAAAAAATCTGATCCTTTGAACATCATATTTAGATGTATTTATGTTCATAAACTACCTCATGGCTCAGTGGTAGTACGACTGCCTCGTTAGCTGTAGATCGTGGGTTCGATCCGCACCCAGGGCAAACATTTGTGTGATGAGCATGGATGTTTGTTCTGTGTCTGGGTGTTTCTATGTACTATCATAAGTATTTACAAAAAAAAAAGTATATATGTATTCTATCAACCATCTAGTTTCCATAGTACAAGCTTTGCTTAGTTGGGCTAGAAGGTATTGTGTGAAATGTCCACCAATATTTATATATTTATTACTAATAAAAGTTATGTTTTTCATGCAATTTTTTTAAATATATGTAATGTTTTGTACAAAAAAAAAAACACATTGAATTTTATGTTTTAATAGTTTCTACTATTACTATTACTTTGAAAAAATAACTAAGCACATATATGTATTTTTATTACTCAAGAACTTAAATATATAGTTTTTCTAGTTAGTAGGTATTTTGTGTTTTTTTATGAAATACATTTCACCTTAATAGATAAATTAATAGTTTCCTTTTTTTAAGTGCAATCCAACACGATAGTTATATTTTATTTAACCTACAGCAACTGACGACTAAAAACCTTACCTATCAAAAATTACAGTTATAATATACGATATAGCAAAATCATACATATATTAAAAATAACTGTAAACTTTAAGTACATCGTGCATAAAGCTAATTATTGCTGATGATTTATTTAAAGAAGTAGCGCAAATATAATATCCATGTCAAGGCACGATTGCATGGAAAATACCGCCAATGAAACTATCTTAATAGAAGTTGTAACGTTCGTTTTTTTTTTACAATTTTCTGTACAAAACAATTTGGAAATTCTTAACTTATATCTTTTTATACATAAAAAAAAAACATTTTAATTTTTACATATTATAATAAGGTAGCATTTGATCGGTAACTTATCTAATATTAAATGAAATTATGATATTATTTATGATCCCATGACAAAGATTTTTATTATTCTTATGATTTTTATTCCATCGCACAAAATGATTTTGGGCCCGAAAATCGGACTTCCTGTTTTTTCTGAACACTACCGTGGGTCGGATGACACGTTAAATTGTAGGTGCTGGTTGTTTGTTCTTAAACAAGTATCAATGTTAAAAGAAAAACAAAATACCCGACTGCAGAAAAGAGGTTTTTGCAGCCTAACTTATGATTTTTTTTAATTTTGATGTACTCAGTGTCACTCTCACAACTAAGACGAATCTATTGACACCACTCACATCAAAATCGGTCAAACCGTTTAGGCTCTAGGGCGTGTCAAAGAAATATACATACATACATATATACACTCGAAAACATAACCCTCTTTCTTACGCAGTCGGGTAAAAACAGCAATCGTCAAGCCAGGTTAGAGGCCTTTCGGCGGCTTAATAATTCTGACAATAGGGCTGGCCGTCTATATGAACTTACTTATTAGATATATTTGGTAGTAAAATATAAGATTAATCCTTTAACATGCTATTCATGTTGTCTCGACATTTGGTTAGATAAAATATATCTTGTTACTATAATATATATGCATGTTTATATGAAAGAAATATTTTGAAGTAATTCCCAACTTATTGATTATTAGGTAATTTGATGTGACCTAGAGAATGCTAGACCTGTAAACCAATATACAAAAATAGTCGTAACCAAATTTACATTTATTCCAGCTGACGTTTACGACCTTTACCGATATTATTTCTGTTTTACAGACTAGATATGTTTTACGAACGAAATCGTTGAAAAAGTGCTCTTATTTCAAGTACATAAGAACTCTTAGTGGACTTATCTTCTGTAATTATTTTTTTTTCAATATATAAAAGTAATATATCTCGTCATTGAACTCTACAAATTCAGATGTATGATAAATGCAATTATATAAAAATATAATTATAATTTAAAAAACCGAAACCCAATTTTAAGGTACGCAATTTAATTTACTTGGATAACATATTTTTTCAGTTATTTTGTTTTAAAACCCAAAGTTATGAACCGATTTTGATAATTATCGTATGTGACCTTTGAAGTATGTCTTGCTAAACAAAAAAAATAAATAAAATCAACTCATAATTACCGAAATAATTGGATAATAAGCACACAAAAAAACATATATTATACTCAAATTTAGAATCTCCTTTTTTAAGTTGGTTAAAAATAATATAAAGTTTCATGAAATACTCTTATACAATAATGAGTATAATATCTATATGTTATCGTATTTCTAAAGTACATACATAGTTGCCAAGAAAAAAATCCTCTTTGGCAACTGGTTGTGAAATTCAGTTGTCTATACGGTCGAAAGCGTATAATATTTCGTACATAAGAATGATGTATTCATGGTCGTAGACCGGGTGTCTACAGCGTAGCATGATCTTAGTAGCACGTTCTACAACGTAGCAACTGCTACGACATGGCTTAGTAGCTAGTAGTAGAACAGTTTTATTCTAGAAAACTTTTGTTGTAAGGCAATAAAGTTTATGTTTTTAACCTACGACCCAAAAAGAGGGGTGTTATAAGTTTAATGTTTGCATCTGTGTACTTATGAATTTGTGTGTTTGTCTGTAGCTTCGTAGCTCTCAAACGGATGGACCAAATTTGATCTAGTTTTTTTTTGTTTCAGAGAGGATTTGATTGACAGTGTTCTTAACTATTTTTTATCAAAATATGTTCAGCAATTTTTTATACCGATGTATAGACTATTTTTTGATAAATGTGTGAATGTCAGTCTTACGATAACTGTATCATAAAATGTTCAGAATAATGTATATTCTGGCAAAAATAATGGATGCATAAATAAACGTCGGACTATAATTATGGATATCAAATTTTTATTGATTAAATAAAAATTGGTCTGCATACTTATTGTGACAGTATATTTATGAGACTAACTTAACTAAAAAAAAAAGACTTCCAAATACCTACACAATTCGTTTACTTGGATAAACGTATTTTTCTAGTTATTTTCTTATGAAACCAAAATACTGAACCGATTTTTATAAAATTTCTAGGAGATCGTCAAATCGGTACGTCTTTGAGTAATCGGGGAACATAGATAAAAAAGATTCTGACGAATTAAGAACTCAAAACCGACTTCCAAAAATGAGGAGTATTTTTGGAAGTTGGTTAAATTTTTTAAAATAACAATCAAAATCGGTCCACAATAGACGAAAAAATCGGTGAACATTAAATAAAAAATACATGTATAGTTGAATGTATAATCTTCTCTTTTGTGAAATCTGTTAAAAAATTGTCGCGTGCGAGCAAGACAGCTGCAACACATATCCAGACGCATTAAATAAAAATAGTGTTTTAATAGAAATTACAACATTAACAATATCTTGGCAATAATAAAATGCATGTAATTTAAAAAACTGAAACAAAAGACTTCACAAGACAAGAATAAAACACAAAAGTCGATATTTATGTAACATAGCTTAAATCATTCTCGATGAAATATTTTTTCAAACTAAATCAAACTTGGTCCATCCGCTTGAGAGCTACGATGCCACAGATACACATATACACAGATACACACGTCAAAATTATAACACATCGCTTTTTGGGTCAGGAGTTAAAAATACATACTACTTACTTACTTTGGATGACATATTTTTTCTAACCAAACTATGAAACCTATTTCGATGTTTTCTAAATCGGGCCATTTCTAAATTAGGTAAGAAACACGAAGGTCCTCCTTTCTTGAAGTCGGTTAAAAATAAACGGCCATTCGTTTTAACTATAATTTCAACACTAGGGCTTACTACTTAGCTTAAATAACAAACGTTCTATTATTACTATTTCTTTTATATTCCAAGGTAGCCATTTTCTAAAGGCTCTATCGATTCGTTCCACGTTGGTTCTTGAAGGACATTCATTTATATTTCAAAAGCAATAAACGTAATCACATTCGTATGTAAATAATAAATGGGAATACATAACTATCCTTTGATAAATATCATTTGTTTATCGGCTTGTTAATGATTCTTTGATGGGAATTGGTATATTTTTTATAAAGTAAGTTATTACTACAAGCGCTTTTTGGTTGTGCTGGTATCGTGTTTATGTAGCACATATACTATCAAAATGCATTCTAATTAATTTAATTCGTAAGTTACAATTTGCAAGTCAAAACTTTAAAAAAAAATCTACCTAACTTATAGAGAAAATATTATTAATTACACAGATAGAAAAATGCCTGTCGTTCAATTTTTGAATCACTTGCAAGGTTTGATTTAATTATTTAAGTCCATCAACATTGTGTAAATTAACAATATTTTAAGTCTAAATATTAATGAATAAATCCAAATGTCACAATAATTATAGATGGAGACGGCATGCATTACATGAGCGAATGATTGATATGTGCATTAGTTTTACTTCCGAGAAAAAAAAAAAAAAAAAATTCTTTATTTTTGCTTGTTAATGTGTATACATCATAAGGTCTTACAGCTAAGTTTGTCCATTCATTAACGACCATAACGGTCATGCAAAATTAATAATTTAAGTACGTCAAATAATTACAATAATGAATTATAATTATTTGACGTACTTACATCGCAACATCAAAACAATAAAATTTTGATAGATAAACATCTATCAAAATTTTAATTAAATATATATCAATGGATTTAACGATTTTCTGGGCTAAGAAAGTATACATATATCCTTGCAAACAAAAAATAATTTTCCAAATTGGTTTATAAATGACGGAGTAATGCGATAGCAAATATAAAAAATACAATCGAATTAAGAACCTCCTCGTTTTTGATGTCGATTAAAAACAAGAATATCAAAGTTGTATTACACCTACATATTTTAACTGATAAGGCACATTATTTAACAAAAGCTTGAAAAAATATAATTATATACGCTACAAAATGATAACCTCTTCCTTTATGAAATTGGTTAAATATACATTACAAACAAATACAAATACTTTATTGTTTTAAATAAATCTCACAGTAATAAATTGTAACCCTGTCTACTGCTTTAGTAATAACTGTGTTGCAGTAGACAGTGTCTTCAAACAAACATAGGTAATAAATAATCCTTTGTTTAGGAAAATCGGTGAAAGATATGCGATAGTGTGTATGAAATAAATCATTATGTTGCAATGACACGATATTGGCTCTATAAGGAAGCTATGGCAGCTAATCTCCTAGCGGCAGCGGCTTATCAATCACTGATAATGATTGATTGCGGTACACGGACACTTAGATAACATACTTCCTGTATATTAGCTGTGTTATATGTGGAAGTACTCGTATTGATAATGGTCACAAATATGCACCTATCTTAAGTATATTTTGGGTGTTATTAGTTTTGGTGTAGCGAGGCACTTACTATCAGGTTAATGTTTGACCCGATATCAATCAGTTTTATAAAAATAAATCCAGTAAAGTACGAGTTTCACTCTCACAACGAGGATTGCACTCCCATGCAACATATGAACACAAAAAGGTCTAATATTTGTACTTTCACATATTTTCTATTTAATATACAATACGGAAGGCACATCTAAAAAAAAAACATTGATAAAAGCGCCATCTATCGTAATTTAAAACAAAATCACTGCGGCGTGCGCCAATACGCCAGTGCGCGTAAACTGAATAAAGTAAAAATATTATATCGACGAAGACGCAAATGTGACGACAAGTGACAACTTCTAGCGTCACTCGTTTATGTCTCACGAGAACGTGAACTAATTTGTTTCATTTCTAAAGTGACAAAAAAACAGATAATATCTAGTGTTTTTTTATTTAATTATTATTTGTTGATTTACAATACAGGTAACTCTTATAATCTTGCCAATTTTGAGACTTGTATCTGTTACAGTTAAAATCCGTTTTTAAATATAACGCGTTTTCCCTAGTTAGAACTAGTTTTCACTAAATGCCTTTGTTGAAACTAGAATTAACTAGTGAAAACTAGAATTTACCACTAATATTTTTGATTTTCAGTTAAAACTAGTTGTTACTAACCTAACCATACCCCCCCCCCACTCCTCCCCCTACCCTCTTCCCTTTTTCCTCCCCATCATCCTATCCTTATCCAAGGGAAACTGTGTGTGAGTAACCCATTAGCCCCTCTGTTTCCCTACTCCCCTCCTCCCAAAAAAAAAACCCCAACCTAACATTAGTTAATTCTAGTTTCAACAAAGGCATTTAGTGAAAACTAGTTCTAACTAGGGAAAACGCGTTATATCTAAAAATGGGTCTTAACTGTGGCTTATCTATCACCGTTCGAAAGATACAGCCGTTTATTTATATATTTATGCATATACAAACATGTACATTGGTGCTTATTTCTAAACCATAATTAAATTACACATTATTTTAAGTATCATCAATATGACTTTTTAAACTATGTCCTGTGCGTTACAAGGGCGACATGTAAAAAGCCCTGTTTAAACAAATAAAGAAAAAAAAAAAACTATGTCCTATGATGTTTTTGAGAAGACGAATTTTAAGTCATATTTCGTAAAATAAATTTAGCCAAACCATTTAGGTTATAGGAGTTATGATGTAAAGAAAAATTCAACTACACACTCATACACCCTATCATAAAAACGCTATACTCTTTCTTGGACAGTCGGGTAAGAACAATCAAGCTTTTATCATGAATATGTTTCCACCAATAGCACAGCAGCAGGCCTAGTCAATTTATCCAAACATATTACATTTTTACTCAAGGAAAAATACACAACACCTTTCTTATAGCATAATCAATCTCTTAGTAGTGATTGATAAAGGGGACCCAGCGAAAAAGATTAGAGTGGCTTACCCGGAAGCCAATGTGAGGGAATTCCTGAATATCAGCCTTTGTAGTCCGTAACCTTTTAGGAAACATCGCCTGAGGCATGTAGGCAAGGGATTTGTACCTATATGTTTTTTGGAGCTACATGACTTCGTGCCTGTCACTTTGAGAGGATTTTAAAAAGTGAACACGAATCTTGTCGTAAAGTTACCGCATAATACTTATAATATCAGCTTATTTTTTGCAGTGGTGTATCTTTTCAGGTCAATGTGGAAAAGTTAACGGCAGTAGTGTGCAAGCATTACTGTGTTCGCGTTTGAAAGTTTTCCTTTAAAAAATTCGACTATAATAAAATCTATATAAAATAAAAACATATAATATCTCAGAGTAACGAGCTTAATGTATTCCCACACAGAGTTTTGAACGGTTGAATTTCAAAACTCTGGCTGTCATTAGACTGTTGTAAACAAGCGACGTGTTTTAATTTATTATTCCTACTTAAATTTAAACATAATGCCTTATAGATATTTTTGTTGTCTTCTTTTAGTTTTCATACCCTACTTGATAGGGTATGAAAACGTTTTTCACACCTATCTAAGGGCACTTAGGGTTTTGCGGCAAATTTATCAATACATTAACTGTCGAAATTCATATAGCTGTTTGGAAGATACGAGATAATAAAGAAATTTACAAATATACACGATACACGTGAAAAATATAATAAAATAAATATAAAAGGTCGGGTTAAAAGAAAAATAATAATACGACAAAAAACCTTAGAATGTGGTCTTGTCGTTAAAAGTATATATTGAATAGACATGAAAAAACTAAAGACTATGGCCTAACCCTTCTCACAATGAGAAGATGGCCTGTTCCCAGTAGTTTTACTAACAAATGATATCAAAACAAAAGTCAATCATCAGTAATTAATTAGGCGAGCCAAATTTGTTCATATCACAAAAAATACAATATTTATAGCCACACTATATCTCCCAAAGACCTTACAAATCTACCCAAATACACACAATCCGTCTCCGAAGTCGGAAGCCCAAACAAATTCGTTACTGTCCGTCTAGCCTTCCATCGCATTCAAAATCAATAAGCATAAAGCCGGAGGAAGGCACACGGCAATTTTTACCGACAACCAGTTTGCACGCATCGCCGTAAATAAAATATGGCTGACTTCCGGTCAAGGCTAGGGTTACCATCCATGGTATCATGTCTACAGAACAAGATGTAGGAAGGAAAACTATACGTCAACTATGTTTTGCTGTTCTGCATGTGTATTTTTTCACATTTTTTACACAAGTTCCATTGTTTAATAAAATTATGCTTATTTGGACTTATGTGCTGCAAATCCGATGATATAATCTCAAAGAAAACAAGACAAGAAATTCTAGTAGGAAATAATTTATTAATTCCGCATTAGAGGATGCTTTTATGCAAAATTAGGTAATCTATGAAATGAGAAGTAAAGAGGTGTTAATTGGCACGTATTAAAGTTTAGCTAGTTAGAGGGAGTACCTGGCTATAATAACGCACATAATTACTTATATATGTATAGAGTACAATGGTTTTTTAATTTTTTTATTATTAGATTTTTTTCTCATTGCGCTTAATTTACTTACGACTTGTAGTCGAACAATCTATTAAATAAATATTTTTTACCAAATAATAAAAATTCGAATGCAACACAGTTTTCATTATAAAAAAATAATTTGGCAAATAGTCTCGTACTTTTTATGAATAACAAAAATTACAAAATAAATAATATTATTTTCAAGCTTAGCTTTAATATCTGAAATAATTGAATTGAATTAGCCATTTCAGAGTTGAGTGAAAATTTCAATATGAAAGTTGTTTTCAGATAAATAAGTAAACAAATTAAAACTGTCTCCGAGTTTTTAGACGACCATCCAAAGCAAGTGTTTGTATTTTGAAAATGTCATGTTTGTGTATGTATTAAACAGCTAATTGTGAGCGTGTATTTTTTATATATCTTTTTTATGTACGTACGAGGTATATACAGGCGGATAGCGGGCGTCAAAATTTTTGCTAAAAAGATATAGAAATTTATTATATTTAAAAAAAAAAACGAGATCACTCTATTTCAAATATAAATATTCAAAATATGTAGAAAAATCCTGCATATGTGTTGCATCGTCAAGATCATATATCGAAAATAATAAACATAATGCATAATAGTGTACACTACAATATCATACCTGCTTTTGACAAATACAAAATATATTCTATAAAATAAAATAAAACATTATTATAAAAATGGGAATCGCACTAAAGTTCAAACTTTATGAAACCCACTAATGTATGAAAACTGACTCTGCTGAAGCTTTCTGTCCAGCACTTACGTCACAAAATGGCGTCCAATCTTAGCTCTAATCTAATCCCAGTCCCGGTACAGTCCTATTTTAATAGTATTGTAAAATAAGGTCGCTACTAAAGAAACATGCTTTATGCATGCTATGTGCCAAAATGTGTGACGATAAAGTACCTTTAGCGAGAATTCTCCCTTATTTCCAACGCCTCCCCTCGCATGGTAACCCTTACGAAGGCACGTAGATACCCTTCCGCTGAGCGAGAGACGATTTCTTTTAATAAATAGGTTTTGTATCATGCGAAGAATTATTTATTTGGTAGTTTGTTGCCATTTGCTTATATTTCTGTGTGTGGTTGGAGATGTTATGAGAATTTTCTTAGAGATAGCTCAAAAAAACAAAATCTCTCTTTTTTTTTTGAACTTGGAGTTGGTCTCAATACAAACGTCTATTAAAATAAAAGTCAATAAAGCGCACATTAATAAAAAAAAATTACATTCCAGAAAACTGACTCACAATAATTATTTATTGTCATACAAAAGGAGTAAGCTTTTTTACCCTTAAATATATTAATTATATTAATCATTATCATCATCTCAGCCACAAGAAGTCCACTGCTGGACATAGGCCAACCTCATGGATTTCCAAAAAGATCGGTTGGAAGCGGCAAGCGCAGCGTAGAAATTATAATGAAATATTATTATTAATAAATAAACAAAAGTATTCATTTAATATCATATTTTAATTAGTGTGGTTTGACCCATGCATGGCTGAAATATGTTTTCAATTATTTTTATCAAAATAAAAAACTGACAAATTTTATGGCCAAAAATAAGTTTTCGCCTGTTGTATGAAAGAATGCATGATGTAATCACGATACATATTATGTTCTCTTTTCCGATCCGACCGAGTAATGTAGACAAAAAAAATATATACAATACATTTTTCATAATAAAAGAACAATATTATAACTGTGACTATTATTGTAAAACTAACCGAAAATATTTATAAATGTGTTTGAGAATTTAATATGATATAAAGTACATTGAATTAATTAACATAAATTTATAAAATCTATAATTATATATATAATTATATATATAATTATATATATAATTATATATATAATTATATATATAATTATAACTATAATTAAAACTATATTTATATTTATAAATATAGTCGAAAGTATATCGAAAAAAATATCAACACAAAAATACTTGAAATATATTCCAATAATCTTCGTAAAACAAAATATTCACACAAATAAAAGTCAATCCGATAAATATTTCATTCGATCCAAAACTGCAGATGGTTAAATTATTCAAATCTCGTAGTATTTGAAAATTCGGGTGCAACACACGACATGCCATATTTACTGAAACAAATATCGAGATATGGAATCGTCTGGTATCGATTGCATTTGCCCTTGTCTCGATAACGAGTCGATACCAGACAACACTATTGTCTAAGAGATTTATGGCAATGGCTCAGGCGTATTGGAAAAGTAAAAGTATGGTCTAAGATAAAAAGAATGTATTCTGTACCTTTCTATACTACATTCTGTCGTGTAGAGTTTTTATTTTCAGAGGACTTTTGAACCGAATTAAAGCTCCTATGATGTTTTTTGACGTATTTCTTTGTTTAAAGTTTTGTTGGGTTGGACAAAAATTGTGGTAGACTAACTTTTACAATATGTACTTAATATTTTAAAACAGTTAAGGTACGATTCCGCGGAACCGTACCTATAAATAACCGACTTCATAATACGCAATTTTGGTTACTTGGAAGACACTTGTTTCCAGTTATTTTGTTTTGAAACCAAACTACTCAATCGATTTTGAATAAATTTGTATAATTTACCATTTGACATTTTTATTTTTATTTAGTTTGGTGACATTTATTTAATTGTATTGTTTATGTAGAATGAATGATTTAAATTTAATGAATATTCTTTAGTCTGTATATGCCTTTTCTGCTTTTTACTATATGGGTTTTAATTACCTGCAATAAATTAATTTTATTTTATTATTTTATTTATTATTTATGAAACCTATCTGAAAGCACATCCTTTCGAATAAAAACAAATCCATATCGAAAACTTAAATCTAACTTGTAAGTATAATATATATTTTGTGTGTTTCCGCCTCGAAGTCTTCAGGCTGGTACTCTTGCCTACTTCAAAGTCTTCAAGCAAGAAGTAGGCAAGACTACCAGCTTGAAGACCTCGAAGCGGAAACAAACTAGATATACAAGTGAGATTTAAGTTTTTGAATATGAATTTCCGCAAATTAACACCTGATTCAATACATTTTCTAAATCCAAATCGGTTTATAAATGTCGGGGTTATGCGGTAACAACCAAATACAACCTAATTGAGAGCCGCCTCTTTTTTTGAAGTCAGTTGAAAATATAATGGATTATTCCCACGTCACAGTCGTTATTTACCATTTTATAGGTATATACGACTGACTTGCAACCCAACTAGTAAAGTATTCACTCCAATAAGTAAGGATACCTACCTATGGTAGTATTTTTTAGTCTCGGGGAAACCCTCGGTATGCGGGTAGATATATAAGCTAACAGACAGAAGACACTGCATTATGAGTGCACTTTGTAAGGGATACAACCCTGTGCAATGTAATTATTTATAGGTTTACTGTCATCTGACGTATGTTATTTTCTCGTTAGGTTCATAATACATTTATGTTGTTGCATTAAAAGGTTTAACGTCCGTTATAAACTAGTTTGCTTATTCTATTATTTTATGCTCGTTAATAGAGACCCAGTCAAAGTCGACTAAAAGAAGTCTTGGTGGTGATTTACTGGAAGCTTTTATAGAGTTTTGTCGACAACAGAAAAGACGTTTCACCTCTTTATTTTAATTGCCTACAATCATGCACTTGACCAAACACATAATAAATAAAACACCACAATATTTACAACATGAACGTTAGAAATAAAAGTAATTTAAAAAAAAAATACCGACTTCAAAAAATCTTATTAACTGATATCGGAGGTATTCTAACACAAAAAAATATTACATAATAAGGAAGAATATTAGATTTGATCCATGGTACCTCACAAACATTGCCAACGGTAACCTATCTACCTACCTTTTTTTACGAACCTATCTACCTACCTACCCAATCCGAAATACATAGTTACGTACGCGGCCCAAGCGAATACATTTGCTTAAATCTCATTAACCCGAATCCGTTTCATAAAAATGTCTGATTCTAGATGTTTTATTTGACACGAGTGTCTGATTCCATAAGCTTGTTTGCCATCAGCTGTTTCATTTGCTCGAACAGTAATTAGGTTCCTGTTTTATTATAACCAGTAACCTTATTATTTGCAAAGATTTAATAATCACTAATAAATTATACACAGAAATGTTCGTATTACAAATAATCGTTTATCAGACTAGTTGAATGAGCATTCGGTGTTTTGATAAAACGTCTTGAAAAAATATATTTTGTTTTTGGGGAAATTATATTCGATATTTCGTAATTTGGATTATAGATAGGTAACCATTGCAATCATTATTTTCTTCAAGGTAAGGAAAAAAAACAATGAAAAGGGAAAAACATAAAGTTTTTTTTTTTTTTAATTTTTGTTCCAAATTATTTCCAACTGCTGACACTCACGGAACTTAGCAAAATCATTTCTACATTTAATGCCATAAATAAAAAAATAAAAATACCAGCAAGTGTGAGTATTATTTTAGTACGAATATCGAAAAAAAGTGATAATGTAATATTACAAGACGCAGTCACGTTTTTTGCTTTAGAAATTAATTATGTTAGTATTCAACAATGTCTTTTAATAAGCAAAATACATTCGCTTTGTCCAACAAATAAATATTTATCACAAAACTTATTAACCGAATCCTTTCATCAAAATCCAAAGTTAAGATTCCTTTCCAACTCTTAAAGCAATCAAAATGATTCTACAAAGCAAACAAAATAATTGACTGATCTATTAATCCCAGTTGAGAGTTATTATAATTTGATAAGGGAGCCGCATGCCAAGTTCGCTTAGGCGCTATAGTTCAACTAATTATGAAACTTTTGTTTGATGTCTGAAAGAAATTAATAGCTTAGCGTTTTATTAAGATATCAGTAACTCAAGTTCATGTTATTTAGAATTTATCTTAGCTTTTACCTCTTTTAATATTTAGTATAACTAAATATTATGAAAATAATATTATGATAAATCTCGTTTGCAAAAAAAAAAGAAAAAAAAATTGTTGATTGAAAATAAAATTTTAAAAGATAAAAAAACTAAATATTAAAATACCCAGACGTTATTTTATTACGATAAACCTATAAATTAGTTTAGTAACAAATGATCTGATTTGTCTATAACAAACCTTCAAAATTTTTGGTTGTGACGTCACATTATATTCATTCATTCAAAATTTGGTATGATCGGAGCCTTTGATAAAGTATCAACGGGATGTAGCGTCAGTCCTCAAAAACCTCCGAGCTCATATGAGGTGTAATTAGACTCCTTACACGATTAAAATAATTTCAATTTTCAAAATAATACAAAGCGGAAAAATAGACGTCTCTAAACTTCTCAATCTAAATTACGGTTTAGCGCAACGACAGAGTCTTTATAAAAAAATATTTAAGTTTGTTGTTGGTATATGAGTATAGGTCAACCCATGACACTACAATCGTGTTTTTTTTTACTTTACGTCCACGTGATGGAAAATCATTGTTCGGGGCTCACAATTTGATCGTCTGCTAGTTTTGTTATACCGCGCGTAGACGCAGAGACATGCATGAATGTGGATACAGTGCCTCTCAACTTGTTGATGCGAGTAGCCTTAGCCGGTGGTGCATACGTCGCTTGCTAGCTACATATATGTCTGTTAGTGAGTCCGCACTAAGCGGATAAGAAGATTTTAAATTTACCTAAATAAATAAATATTTGGGGACATTGTAAGCATTTAGCGTCACGCATCGCGCCTATTTTCTCGCAAAATCCGATCTAAAGTTGTAAAATCTGTGCCTATTTGTTATTAAAGTGTACCCAAAGTGACAATTAGTGTTTTTCTTGATAAATACAGGTCGGTGACCACTCCGACATCTACAGTACGCAAACGGCAGATTTTTTGTTCGATGTTTCGCGCACGTAACCTTTGTCTGCTAACTCTGTACGTAATTTTATAGTAACTACGTAAGTAACCTTTAGTTATATAACTCAAGTTACACATTGTCATATCGCTATTCTTATAAGTAAAACAGTCATTTGGCCCTGGATCCTTATGAATTCGAAGTAACTGAAGTGTATGTTTACAGTAATTTATAAGTAATTAAACATTTATGCCATTTGGTAACTAGGTTTCGCAACTAGTTGAAAGACACGAAATAATAAAACTCAGTTGAAAACAAAGTCACATATCATGTCTAGGTATGTGCGCCGTTAAATATTAAGCTATTGCATAGCTTCTATCGCGGGCCTTGAGCGTGGAGACCGAATCCAGAAATTCCGTAACGAAAATAACCTAACACACCGCGCGTAAAGCTATTATGCAATAGCTTTACCGCGGCAGTCTCCGAGTGCCACACGTCTTTTTTTTTTAAATCTTTATTAACTACAACAAAACAATATACAGACTCAACTAAACTACTACACAAAAAGCATATCGATTACCCCAGACCAATAAAGGTCTAAAGACAATACAAATGGTAATTAAATATAACACACAAGAAATATGGCTTGGGTCTTTTTACTTGCAGCTTTAACTCTTTTAAGCGGGCCGTTCATAACATCGATTTCAATCATTAACCTGATATGTACTATTCACTTTGACATAATTATTCACACTTTTGTTTATTATTATTATTATTTATTTATTATTATTCTAATATTCATAAATTTAAGCTAAGTAATTCGTTTTGACATAAATCTATTTAATTAATTTTCTGACCGCTTGTTTCCTAATTGCATGTTGTTGGTGCCTATACATAATTATGTAAGCATTTAGCTCTTTTACTTATGTTCATGTGTTACTTTTAACAATGTAAGAATGTATAACATATTGATACTCAATAAATAAATAAATGCTCTAACCCACTATCAGATGGCAGCGTACCCAGCATGTTCACTTTTTTATTTCTTGAATTTTTGTTTCGAATTGCGGTACTGGTAATATTATCTTCTATTTTGTCTGAGGTCTGCTTTTTAATATTAGATTTTCGTGACAAGTAATAGATTTCACGATTTCAGGCTCTACTTAGCGAAGAGAAACGATAATTGGATGAGACGAGACGTTTTCCAAGAAAATGTTTTGTCTTAGACGATTACCTATAGATTTTCTTTCTCTTGACAGCCGATAATAAGGCTCGATATTATTGACCGAGCGAGCGAAGCGTCTCTGCATTAACTGGCCAAATTTTCTTTCATCTGTCAGTTTGTTTGTATGTTCTTACTCGCGTACATGACGTAATTTTGAACCAATTTTGATGAAACTTGGCGTATATGTTCTCCATAGAACCTATACGCCAAGTTTTATCCAAATTGGTTAATTTAACTAATACATATTATTTTTAAAAAATTGGCGTCGGCGATTTTTGATAGGAGGGGTATAAAAGGGGGGGGGGGGGAATTTATTGGGGCGCTAATTACCATCCGATTTTAATGATATTTGGTAATACACAATTATAACTTGTGGTAAAAATTAACAGAATTGGTCAAGTGGTTGTTGAGATATGACGACCAACTTGAGATTGCGTGTAAAAGTGAGAGCGCGTGGATGTGCTTGATGCATTTTAGCGCTGAATATTTTTCTTGATTTTACGATTTCTTCATTTATAAAATTATTACGCGTACTAATGGTCAAGCATAAACCCACCACAAAAAAAAACGATTCTAGAAACAATAATATGAATTAATCAAACTTAGTCGTTTTCCTATTTAGATAAACAATTTAAATTTATTCCTCTGTCACAAAAACACCTGAAAAAGTCCCCTCAGGATAAATCACAACAATCTCTCGAACAAAAAGAAAATCTTCGCATAAAAGTTGCAATTAAAATGAATTATCACGTTCCAAAAGTCATTACGTCCGTCCAAAACACAGGCGAGGTAATAGGGAACATTTTTTCCACATTTTTAGGCTTCCCTATTATAAGGAACAGGAGCCTTTTACTAAGCCTACGATATCCTATTTGCCTGTTTTGAACTTGTAGTAGTTAGGAAGTTGAAGTTTTGACGTACTTGTTAACGTTGAATTATAACAATTATATCTAAAAAAAAAATTTTTAACGCCTAGCATTCTTAGCCGACCGCCTTTGGGCCATTCTATTAACATGTAAAATGTGTAAAGTAATAAAAATAGACACATAAATAAATACATGTTAAGTAAGTAGAGATTGTGTGTGTGTCTATTTTTATAACTTTACACATTTATTGTTAATAAAAGCGATATCGGTCAAAAAATTGGTATGTGTTATCTTTAGCAAGTTAAATAAATAAAAAAATGTACGGAAACTTAGGTGTACAAATCAAACTCCTACTTTGCCAGTTTTATAATGAAATCCCTCGTAAATAGAAGAAGTTTCCGAACAAAAGTAATATGCGTTAGGATTTTCGGCAAAAAGTTAAATAGCATATTAAGGATTCAATTTGTTTAATGCCCTCTTAAGTTTTGGGCTGGTGGGGAGGTTGCAATCATTTGACTAAATTACGTTGTGATGCCTAAAATTGATTTTAGTAATGTGATGTTTAACTTCATTTTCCATTCGACTGTCAAAGAAAGAATGATGTTTGTAGGATCATAGTATGAAATGATTTTCTTTTAAATCGAAATGTAAATCCAAGTACATTAACTAAAATACAACCAAAATGTTTGAAATTAATTAAAATAAATAGAATTAATCAGATGAATGAATGAATTAAATTAGTGTGACGTACTGGCCATTAAGGCTCTAAGAATTTTTTAGATGTTTTATTTTACTTGATAATTGATTGTCTTTTGTCTTCTTGATGATTTTTGAGGTGTAAAAATTTGGTTTGTTTTTATAAAAACTATAAAGGCATTAACAATGTAAATAGGGCCACGAATTCTGTGGGTATTAAAATGTTTTTCATTCAAGTTAAAATACATTAATTAGAAAAAACAAATAAGCATGTAAAGTATATATATATTCGTAACATCTTGTAGTACGTATGCTTTTGTTTTTTACGTCGTGAAAATATCGGTGGAGCTCAACGCACTATCTCTCTCGCTCATCGTAACCTTTTTAAACATATTTTTTAAACATAAAATCATTAGTTAGGTGTATTAGAAAAGTGAAAAACTAATTTATTTATTTAGAGAAATATTTAAAAAAAAGTTTTATTTAGATATCACTTATACTGGCGACGGAGTAGTGAAGACACATATTTTTTCCACTTAGCCAATTATAAAGATATCAAAGAAAAACTTTTTTAAATATTTCTCCTATCAAGATAACCAAATTCATTTCTCACTTTTCTAATATCCCTAACCTAAATCAATGATTTTATGTATATTTAAATTTATTGTGATGTGCGAGAGAGATAGCTGCGCGCCTTGAAACCATTCTTAACTGCCTACTACGACTTTTTTCGTCGTTTAATTAAATAACGAATAGTGATTAAAGTGTTGATGATTATGATAAAGTATGAAGTATAAAGTATAAAGCATGAGTTTTTATGATGAGATTGAATGAAGTTAATAGTGTGTGTTTGTATATAAGGGTATGTTGTCGAAGAATAAAAGCTGAGTATTTCTTGTCATTATGTGAAAGTTGCTGAAACTATAGTTTTTGCGCGTATATTATGCATTTTTTCATACAACAGGGGGGTTAAACAAGTGGCAATCTAACGTGAACGCCAGTAACAATTTGGTCAATTTCAGTTTATTTCCATAATGTGAATAATAATGACACATCATATGCAAGTAATGGTTAATAAAATGGCAGAGACATACTGGATTAAAAAAAATATTTAAATATATCTTATCGAGTATAAGGTTGCTTTTTTCCTAGCAGTGGGATAATCACGTCTGAAAATAAGATGAAACCAAGAAGCTTGCGCCATTTACCGTTGAAGAATGTTGAAGGATGAAACAATAAACTTGTGAGAATAATAATTGAATGTTAGCGAGATTTGAATGTATTTCATTTTAAATAATTTTATCATTATAACCACTAGCATTTGGTTTTTCCTATACCTGTTATACCTTTCACAGATTTTAACAAACACAAATATTTAATACGAATTTTATACAACAAAAGTTCCGCGGTATAAAGTCAATTATCGATAATTCAACAGTGTTAAAATACATATCATTAGTATTAAAACAGCAAAAAACTTGAGAGAACAGTGTCATGTGATTTCAATATCAGATGACAGAGGAAAAGGACTGTTGCGATGAAAAGATTAAAAAACAAAAGGACGAAAAAAGGAGGGGAAAAGTTCGAGTGCAAAAACGAATTGGGTTAATTCGGTCGCGAGTGCAAGACTTGAGCTCGTGCCCTGCAAAACTTAATCCAGACGCCGCGTCGCTAATTTCGCGCCCCTCAAAACTGCATTCATCGACTGCTTCTCAAATTTCGCGCCCCTCTAAACTGAATCCATCGGCTGCTTCTCCAATTTCGTGCCCCTCAAAATTTAATCCAAGCATCGTGTCTCAAAATTTGTGTCCCGAAAAATTTTATACATCGATAATTCCAAATTTGAAAAGATCATCAAATGCGTTTTTATTCGCGTTAAATCCTTCCAAAAGTTCGTTCGTGTCGGGTGTGCGTTCAGGGGAATTCGCGTCAATGATTCGCGAGTGCGTCCGGTCGAGAGTATGGTCCGTGCTCGGGATTCTGGTGCTTGTGACCTGTGCAGGAGGGAGCGAATTCCCGGAGCGGGAATGCTGCGATCCAGTGTATCCGCCGAATACTGCCACCACTGCCGCTCCTGCCCCCCCTGTGACGCCACCGTTGACCCACCAGACGAAGCTGACAGGTATGTTATGTTATTTTAAAAGTGACTCTGAAGGATAACCACATTTGTGCATAAGTCTGCTTTTTATGTTCATTTATCCAGGCTCAACAAACGCTGGTGAATTTCAAAAATTGTGGTGCTCTTTAAATTTTGTGCAGGGTTATAATGAACTACTACTGAGTTGAAAGGAGCCCTTTGAATTTTGAGACTACTATTAAATGACGAAATATAGATCACAATATTTACTAAGTATATCGTTAGATTAGGTACGTACAGTGTGCCCAGATAATAATTATAATAACATATTGTATCTAGTACATACATACATACACATAACATTATATAAAATCTTATAAGCAAAAGGATCTGGGACACTTGATTTGCGAGCCAATATTTTAGTATAGAATTAAAGTAATTTTTGTTCTGTATCTATAACATTTTCCTTGATGTCAATTGGTTTAATCAAAATCTAATACTAAATAGGTAGTGGGTACAATTTATATATGTATAATTTAATCAAATAGGTAGTGAGTAAGATAGTGGGTACTTATACCATTCATGATAGAGTATAATTTAACCAACTAGGTAGTGAGTAAGGTAGTGGGTAGTGGGTAGTGATAGTACCATTCATGATAGAGTATAATTTTTCCATTTATTTCTTTATATCGTTTTTTATGGTCTTGTTTCCACAGTAATAGTTATATTTCAGATGTTCATAATAATGGCATATATTTTCCATAGGCGTGCTCTTTTTCTCCCGTATCTTTTTAATACGTTTTATATTTTTTTTCATAGTTACAACATTTTTTAGGTCTGTAAATTCCACTTAAGTTATCCAATACGATTAGCACAACGAGCTCCTTCCGGATTAGTACACGCTTTCCGTGTAAACCTTTTTAACGTTTTCTTAGTAAAAGATAATAACGCTTGTTAGATTTTCAAGATGATAAATATAAATAAATACAATGTTTGCGCCACATTATTTCTATTACATCCTATTTCAAAGAACATCTTTGCCGTAGGAAATATTGTGTTCTCGGAGTTATTAAGAATTAATTAATAATTAATCTTACCACAACCGCCGAGGGATTTCCTAAAAGTTTACCAGCTCGTGGAGATGGCGCCTAAGGATTGTGTATTTATTTTTGGGATTTGCCGTCTGTTTATTTCAGAAATATCAGGTATGAATCCAGCTGTCGTCTGCGTATTGACATTCAAACTCGATTGTTGAAATTGGTTGAGAAATAAACCGGATTTGTCGTAAAACAGGAAAACCATTTCGTATCTAAAATAAGATCGGGAGTATTAAATATTTTTGTTTGAAATGTTGCTTGTGACTTATGATTTTATTCTGAACAGGATTTGAGTTATTTTACATTTGCTTACGTAGTTACGGCCCGGTGACTAGTGTTGTGACTTTACAGCCTTACCGAAACACACTTATTACTTAACTTTAAGCAATGCTTAACATATTTTGTCAATTTCTCGCTGACACGTAATGACACTTGCGAAAAGAAGACAGAGAATGTAAGACGTTGGTCAAAGTTAAGTAACGTTTTTCGGTAAGGCCTTATGTATTTATCTTAATAGAAGTGTTGTCGACCCGTAAAAATGATGATGAAAAATGATGATGATGATAGTTTCCGGCAGCCTAGTGGTGAGACCGTCTGACTTGCGATCCGCAGGTCCTGGGTTCGAATCCCACGGCACGCACCTCTGTCTTTTCGAAGTTATGTGCGTATTGTTGATTGCCGCTAACTTCAAACGGTGAAGGAAAACATCGTGAGGAAACCTACATGTCAGAGAGTTCTCAATGATCTTGAAGATGTTTGAAGTCTGCCAACCCGCACTTGGCCAGCGTGGCAGACTATGGCCTAACCCTTCTCACAATGAGAAGATGGCCCGTTCCCAGCAGTGGGACAGTTTGTACAAACAGGGCTGATAAAAAAAAAAAAAATGATCTGATTTGGATGATAAAGTTAAATTTGAAAAGAAAAAAAACTTTTTTTATAATAGTTTATAAAAATAGAATTATCGAAAACGAATAATATTTAGGGGTAGGAAAATTCTCCCGTTGTAATGTACAATGTACAATTTTGTTTTAAAACCCAAACTACTTTGATTTTAAGCTAACCGATTATGATGAAATTTATATTGGACCAATCTGAAAGTATTTAGATTTAAAATTGGTTCATAAATAAAGCCGCTTCCAATCTTGAAGAAATATTAAAACAATCCAGCCAGATCTGCCTTTTTGCTCCAACTTTTTACTAAAAAAAAATACAGCTTCTTTAGTTAACTTCCTTAGTTTTGAAGTCAGTAAAAAATGAGCTGTGGTTGGAATACCTTTCAGATTGATCCAATTGATTTTTTCTCGATTTCAGAATCGATAACATACGTATAGGTAATACATGAAAAATAAAATAATTTATAACTAAACCAAATCACATTAAAAATTATAGGGTGTCTTGATTCCTAAAAGACGACGGCGACGTTCAAAGTTAACAAGCGTTAATGCATTTAATAATGAAACGTTTTAATGTTGAAATAACATTTACGTTCATTCAAACACGTTGGCGTTCTATACATATCGCAAATCTGGGCGGAAGATGGCGTAGGTGGCGCTTGTTCGGCCTGATACTCTGATATTCTGCGAGGTACAAGGAGATACACAAGTGTCTGTAAATAATGTCATCGCACTAATCACATACGAGTATATACATATAATCACGCCTGCTTTTCCTTAAAGAGCATCAATGTTTTTCTTTTCTCCCAATCCAGCATGGAAGAGCGCACTAATCACACTATCACAATTATCACATTGTTGATAATAGTTTCACTTCTCTGTCACTAGATGGTGTTTTACCAAACTAAAACACCCAATCGGTGAAGCGAAAAATTTACTGAACAAATTCATTGCAAGCTATATGAATTAATACACTTAATACCAAATTAAGTTTTGATATACATAGATAGAAAATTTAAAAAAAATGTGGACATTTCACACAACACCATCTAGCTCAAACTACGCAAAGCTTGTACTATGGAACTAAATGGTTGATAGCATACTTTTTTTTAATATTGACTTATATACATAGAAACTCCCAGACACAGAACAAACATCCATGCACATCACACAAATGTTTGCCCTGGGTGGGGATCGAACCCACGATCTACAGTTCAGCAGGTAGACATACTACCAACTGAGCCACAAGGCTTCGCCTTCAAGGTCGCATTTTGTAACATTAATTAATGAAAAACTTTGTATTAATCACAAAGCTTACTTACACAAAGACATACCTAGCTTAGGCGCTGAACACACACAGCCTGTTAAAAAAATGTTTTTGTCTTTACTGTGATCAGATAAAAATTGAAAATCTTTTTTTATAACATGAAATAGATCTATAATATAAAATAGATCTATAATAATTAACCACCAATTCATCAGATGGTAAGGTGGTGTGATGCGAGCCTTAAAAATTCTAAGATTTGAGCTCTCAAGAAACAAAGAAAGTGACAGGGAGTTGGATTACAGCACAGAACGCATCAAGAGCGTGGATCAAAATGAAGTGGAGAAATGGGTGGTGAGTCGACTTTCTGCCAGTTTTTTAGTAGAATAGAATCCTTGTGCTCTATTATTCCATATCAGACAAATCTACAGTTTCATTTATGTCGCTGACTGTACCGATAGTATTAAAATGTTTCTACGCCCACTCCCATTCAAAAATGAAGAGCGAAATTTCGCGGAATATTTTCATAGAATTTTGGGAAACCGTTTTTAGACTGATGAATAAATATCCAATGGTTACGTTTGCCAGATTGAGTTTCTCAGATCGAATTTCTGTCGAAATTGGGGTTAATGGTAAAAAATTGTGTGCTTATTTCGAATAATTTAGTATTCCGGATAATATTAACTGGAAATACTATATTTTTATAATAATCCTTTCAACGAGCAACTTGCTTTATAGTTTTATAGCAACTATTAAAAAATGATGCCAATGTGATAGAACATAAATCAAGATGATAATAAAAAAGATGTTAAAGATGTGTAATTAGTTAGCATAGATTTCTTTTATTAATCAATAGGTTTCCGTTTTTCGCTAGCTCGCCTAACGTTGAGCGACGCCGCTGCGGTCCACGATGGAGCACGCTTACCTAGAAAAAATCCCAATCGGGTAAGATATTCCACAATTTAGAAGTTCGTGTAATAAAAGTGAAATAAAATGCTTCGTTCAATCACTATAAATCTATATATATATATAAGAATATGTATAATCACTATGATCCAAACACACAAAAAAATAATCAATGAAACCGGTTAATATTTAAGCGTAGAAAACAGCTGTCTCCTGTTGTATTAATAATAATTATATTATTCAATTAACCGGAAAAAACTCACGATATTAATCAGTCAAAAGAACGATGCTTTCAACCGGTTTCGGGACTGTAATGATTCAAATAGTTTATTTAATTAAGAAAAAACCGGACAAGTGCGAGTCAGACTCGCGCACCGAGCGTTCCGTACAAACTAGTAAATAAAAGGGGGAAATCATATTTTTTATTTTCCTTCTTATACCGAAAAATATACATCGTAAAAATATTTATAAACCTGTTTTAACTAATGCTATTTAAGCTCTTTCATATGATACCACACATGATACGGTGATTCACTTTAAAATTTCGACCCTCATTCCTTGCATAACGACACAATTTTTTTGTGATTAAATTAAAAATGACCGGTTTTCGGATTTTTTCCTATATGTGTACTCTAACATTTTTTTTTTACAAAAACTGAGAAATTTTATTTTTCTTTCTGCAGCAAGATAATATGGATTTGCGTATATGGTTTTAATTTCAACTCGATACCTTCCCGCGTTCCCTAGATAAAGGTCTTGACACCCGGACGGATAGACAGACGGACAGACTGACAACAAAGTGATCCTATAAGAGTTCCGTTTTTTCCTATTGAGGTACGGAACCCTAAAAACTGAAAAAACCTACTTCAAAATACGCATTTTAGTTACTTGGATGATATTTTACCCGTTATTTTGTTATAAAAACCAAAGCACTGATCGATCTTGATAAAATTTATAAGAGAACACTTCTGAAGTATGACCTACTAAAAAAAAAGAATCATCAAAATCAATACACGATTGACGGAGTAATCGGTGAACAAACATACAAAAAAAACATACAGTCGAATTGATAACCTCCTTCTTTTTGGAAGTCGGTTAAAAATGTGCCATCGCTTCTCGGCTACGGTCGCTTTGCCCCGTCGCGTCCCCCGCGGCGTAGGGCGTCTGTTTGCTACAAACGCTGTCCGCCGCGAGCGACGGGCATCGGGTGCATGGTCGCTTTGACCCGTCGAAGGTGACGGCCATATCTTCAGTACACTCTGAGCGATCAACGTCAAAACACGAGCCGAAATGAATCGACCACTAGCAATATTACTACTGCTACAAGAAGAAGAAGTTAATTAAACGCAAACTAACACTAAAATAAAAAAGCATGAGATGTATAAAAATCGTTAGATAATATCTATAATCAAAAATCGTTATATAATCTAACGTTACAAGGCTTGAAACTCCAACTCTAGGTACTTGGTACTTGTTGTAGACTACAATCAAGCAGACATAACCACATTATGCACGGGGAGTTCAAATCGAATTACGTGTAGTAATTTAACGCTACCCTCCATAATAACATTAGTTATACACAAACCTGCGTTGCGGGTAGAATGATATTATTTCACGTGAATTTGTCAACGTTGAAACGTAAAATCCGGTTACGGTTGAAAAATTGAAAAATGTGTAATTTTACGTCACTTAAACGTTTTATAACACCACAAAATAATACTTCAAAGTATAGGACAGAAGACTTATTCCGCTCCACATTTTATTAAATAGTAATTCTTGCTACGACGCTATAAAGTACAAGTCAGTTAGAATAGGCTCTAAGTGTCTTATATTAACCTACAGAAATTTATCGTGTCTCTAATCTCTTATGGCACGCGACAAAGTATTGAACTGGCCAGTCGAGCCGGCAGGTCGTCTGTTCTTGTGGCATTATACCTAAACTGTAGAGTACCTAATAAATGATAAAAACGAAAAATTTATAGTGAACAGTAAAAAAAAAACGAACTGAACGCTTTAGCTCCACTTTTATTGTGCGAATGAGTCTGTTCGAATAGTTATAATATGTCTTCAAATCGCGTGTGAATAGGCTCCTTTCTAGGCAAGTACGCTCCATCGTAGACCGCAACGTTCGCTTAAAATCAGGCGAGTTAGCAGATATGTGCAAGACTATTCAATGAATGAAAAATAAAATCTAGTTTAGACAAATCATGGACCTAGAAGTCTATGGACCTCAACTTTTTAATTTAAAAATACAAAGTTAATATTACTTTTCATTAGAGTTTATGAACTTGAGTAAACATGGGGGAAGAGGGGGGGACCTCTCGATATATGAAACAATCTAGTATTTGGCAAGTTTCTATTTATTTCAGCAGTTGCTAAAGTTTATTATCAGTAATAGAACCCATATCTTACTAGTTAGAATTATATGCGTAAACTGGTTTTTATTGTTAAAAAAGTTAGCTTATTACAGATTCAGTGCTTCCCACAGCTTCTCAGAGTTATAATTTTGCATAAAATTCAAAGAAAACATAAAACAAATATAGTTACAAGTAATAACTGTTGGCAATCTGTTGTAAGAATATTTAAACAGAGATTTATTCTGATTTTATTAGATCACTCACGAGATTATCAACCCTCGAGACGGGAATCTAGGCAATGTTTCTTTCTAGGCAATATAAATTATGTAGGTACACATCGAAATAAAGAACTTTTGTAACTAAGTACAATGTTATTGGAATGAAAATGTTACAGACGTTTTATTTGTAGCTCGAGTACATATTTTGTTATTGACACTAGATTACTGAACGCAACGAGCTATGGAGAGGGCTATGCTCGGAGTCACTCTACGAGGTCGAATCAGAAATTAAGAGATACGTAGACGTACGAAAGTCACCGATATAGCACAGAGGATTAGCAAGTTGAAGCAGTGGGCAGGGCAAATAGCACGTAGAACTTGGGGCCGAAAGGTTCTCGAGTGGAGACCACGCACCGTCAAGTGCAGCGTAGGAAGACCAGCCACGAGATGGGCAGATGACCTCATACAAGTGGCGGGAAGACGCTGGATGCAAGTCGCTTCGAATCGGTCTTTTTGGAAATCCATGGGGGAGGCCTATGTCCAGCAGTGGACTTCTTATGGCTGAGATGATGACTAGATTACTGTACTTTAACAATAATAATATTAATATAACGGCGAGTATTTGCACAGGCAGAACCAAGTGGCCAGAATCACTCACCAGCAATATGCCATTCAATGCGGTCTTACTGAGTCCGAAATGCCGCACAATAAGTATGCACCAGCAGCTGCAGCACTAGTTCTTTAAAATTATAAATCCTGCTTTGTCTGGGACCATTCTATCATCAGTTATCACGGACAATGCTCTCCCGCCACCTCCCATGGTCCTGCCAACCTGGTTATAAGGACTGGAACGTGGACAGACGACCCACGACGGCGTCATCACGGACAGTACTATTGTCGTCAATAAGCTTGGTCTCAGCGCCGGGCAGTGCTCGTCTATGTCCCCATTACACATGATGGGAATCTCGTAAAGGCCGAGATGGACCAATTCGGCAAGTATATCTGACTTAGCTCATGACGTAACCCAACATGACGGCTATCTCTTTGGCGTCGAACACTGTCTATATTATTATCTAGAACCTGGACAACTGAGTTTTGTTCGGTTTTTTATGACTGAAAATACGAGCAAACCTGGGTTCACCAAAGTAAAACTTAGCTAGATCGATTTATGATCCCCAAATCTACCTACATACCAAATTTCATGAAAATTGTGGAAGTAGTTTCCTAGATCCTTACTATATTATAATTATACAAGGATTGCACGTTTCAATATGTAGTACCTAGGCGACCGAGCTCCACTCGGATTTTTTATGACTGAAAATACGAGCAAGCCCCGTTTCACTGTTTAACTGAAACCTAGCAAGATCGATTTATCGTCCCCTAATCTTAGGTAGATTACCAAATTTCATCAAAATCGTGGAAGCAGTTTCCGAGATACTTATTTTATATAATTATACAAGAATTGCACCTTTTAATATGTATATTAGATTAGATATATTTTATGATGAAAAACCTACAACACCCTTACTGAGGTAGGCGAGAGAAAAGGACGCATTCATTCTCAAATTACATTGGCATAGCCCGTCACCCATTTTGTGGATACCAATTTGATACAGAGCCAAATCCGGTAATGTTTTTTCTTTTTTGGAAATTTATCTATTGAGAAGGCCTATGTCCAGCAGTGGACTTGTGGCTGAGATAACAATGATACATATTCTTAAATGGTATAAAGTAGAAAAGGAATTTAATAATATATTATCTTTGGGTATTGTAGCACAATGCACTATTATTTATCTCTACGAATATCAAATAGTAGTATATCAAATTCCTACATATATGTATGTATATTTGTAGACATGGTATTTGGTATCAATAGGTCAAATTCTTAGCAATAGCTAAATAATACTTACAGGTACAGGAGACTTATTGCGCAGACACGTTTTTAAATAACGATCCTCGTTACCACGCAATAAAGCACAAGTCAGCTTGAACATTTGTTTCTAAACCTACAGAGACAATTCATCTCGTCCTGTCATGTAGCCCTTATCTTTTCTGGCGCGTGACAGGGTACCGAAATGTCCGGTCGAGCCGGCAGTTCGTATGTACTTGTAGTAGGTATTTACCTAAACTACAAACAGTGTGGACCCGAATTTAAACAAAAATTTGAAAATGTTAACTCTATCTTAAATTTGATTCCAGTCAAGTTTCGTCTTTGATTTCTGAGGAATATCTCTGTAGATCATGCATAATTAATCACGTCTAAGTTACTAGTCTAGACTTCAGGCGTACTTCAACGGTTGTCTTACTTAGTACTTAAGTAGATAGTTAATCTATGTCCCACTTTAACAACTTGTGGCTATGCCGTGTGATGCCAATTAAAAGATTCGTACGCTATGTTCCTAGATAAAAAGATGCGATGCAAGTAAACAAGGCATTTTTATCAAACCTAAGTAGTATGTAATTTTATGGCAGTAGTGGCATTTTTAAGTAGAGAAATATTCAGTGATGAAAACTCAGTGGCTAAAAATATATCTGAGAACATTGCGCTTTTTTTATGCAACGCGCCTCGGGAGAAATCTGATTTCTACTCCTATTTTATTTGGTCGAAAATATGAATCAAGTATTATTTTGCTATAAAATCTAACAGAAATTAAATTACAGTTTAAAAAACTAAAAAACACGCTACAAATTATTGTGGTCAAAGTTCATTACAAGACTTTTCTAACAAATCCAAACACAGCTATGATACGTTGTTTCATCATGAAGTTCTAGTTCATATCTTCCGGCTCCATCATCAGATCAGTTCGACAGTACCATATTATTGTGTTGTCATCAGAACTACATACAGCTGCCAATTTTCATGACGCTACGATCCTTAGAAGATGGTTAAATTAGTTACCTTAGACTTTATTACATACAGGTCGACCTAATAAAAGCGTGTTAAAAAAAACTTTCATTGTCGAACATGTATACTTTTCGACAGTTTGTTCACAATTAATTGCTTACGTCTTTTCATCTTTTTTAAACGTTTATAAAAAAAAAATACACCTCAAAGTAATACACCAATATTAAAACAGACATTTTGGAACGCTTGCAAGTCCTCGCTTCCCAAACTTCACTTAGGACGATGGGTTTCATGATAAGCTGGAGGTATTATGTTCTACACCATAAATAATTAAATAGATCCTTTTACTGGTTGTCTCTTAAGACGGCTTCATGACTCATGTGGCGAATTTAGATTTACATCAGCCGTCGCTTAACATCAGGCGAGTTGGTGGTCAATCGTAGATCTATCATCAGCCTACTCTCTAGTTCACTGCTAGACATAATCCGGGGAGGGTTATGAACGCCGCTCAGCCCAATCTTCAGCTTCCGTTTCCAGCCTCTGCTAACTTCCTTCCGTATATCGTCACTCCATTGCATGTCTGTCCTACACTATATTTGTCGATACAGGGTCTCCACTTAAGAACGTGTTTACGTGTTTAACGTGTTTGGATGGGTGACAAAAAAACTCGATGTATGTCTTCAGAACGCTATCCAGCCTAGCTTTTTTATGCAAGATAGATTTACCACTAACTCGCCTGATGTTAGGCGACGGTGTGACCGAGGATGGAGCTCGTCGATCTAGAAGATATCTATTCACTCTAGCCTTGAAAATTCCAAGGTTGTAGGTCTCAGGAAACAGAGATGGTGGTAAAGAATTCCATTCCTGTGCAGTACGCAACAAGGATGTCGAACGATATTGTTGAGTACGGATTTTTGGCATTTCAACAAGAAATGGCTGGTAATTCGCCGACTTTTTGCTAGTTATGTAGTGAAATAGGGCAAGTGGAATTAGGTCGTGAAGCTTTTGCGCATATTCCCCGATATGAATCCTGTAGAAAATAGACAGACATGCTACTTTAAGGCGGTGCTCGAGACTAAGTACTCCATACACGCAGAATTCTTCTCTTGACTTCACACTCAAATTTCCTCTGATTCGAGCTTCTGCCCTACGTACACATCCATTTAGGTACATATTATTATCATGACAAAATTATATATGCATATCATATAACAAAGATGGGAGGATGGTTGTAACTAACTTAACTGTCTTTTATCGGAACCGGTTATCAATTCAACCCGCATAGTTGTTTTTAGGGATCCGTACATCAAAAGGAAAAAACGGGACTTTATAGAATCACTTCGTCTTCCGCCTGCCTGTCAAGACCCTTTTTCTCACGAACGTGTGGAGATATCAAGTGGAAATTAATATCAAATGCGTAGAACTGCCGTGCGGTCCCTAGGAGCTTTTTCCTTTGCTTATGTAAGCTATTAGGGCATTTCTTTTTAACACTGTCTCTGTTTTTAACCCCTGACCTAAAAATACGGGTGTCATAAGTATGTGTGTCTGTCTAGTGTCTATAGAAAAGCAACGTAACTCAAACGGATGGATCGATGTTTTTGTTTGAAAGAGGACTAATTGATGGAGAGTGTTCAAAGCTAAGTTTCATGGACATTAGTTTAGCTGTTTTTTGTATCTTTAGTTTTTAGTCCTAACCTTACATGTAATTTAGATGTTACCACAAAAAAAGAAAACCAATTGCCTTTTAAAATACAAATAAGACAGTTTAAATTCAAGTACCGTTTATTTTTATTTCTACCGTTTAAAAGTAGCGCTTGTTTCAAAAAGGGTATGTTTAAAACGATGCGGTATTGCTGGAAGGTCTATATCTGACCGACGGACAGACAGAATAATTACGTTTTATTTAATTCATTAGAGATGTCTGGAAAGCTCCGAGGTTCCCGGCATGTTTATATTTAGTACTCAATTAAGATAAACAATATTTCGTCTTAAGCCACTCTTCCATTGTTATACACGTTACGAAGATGTGCTTATAAATATAAGCCTTAGGAACACCTGTTGTTATACTACTTCTTTAACCGACTTCTAAAAGAAGGTCCTTTGTGCGACTGTATGAATATGACCATCAGTACGCCTGATGGAAAGCGATGCTGTGGCCGAAGATGAAGCACGTAGTCATTGATTCTGATCAACTTTTTCGATATTATGTGACTATATGCTCCTAAATTGAAGAAATCTATTCATACACCACATTTAAAATATAAGTAAGACAACAGGTTGTTTCGTTTAGCAGGTAGATAAGTAGGTACATAAGTATAGTAGCCCAAAGCAGGTGACTAACTATTTGGAGATTTTATTTTCAATGATTTCGCCCCGGACAAAAAGGCTTACAGGCATTTTGTGAATCGGATGGTCAGGACATTTCTATAAAAATAGTTTGTCTATTGGCCTCTTTTATCGTAAACACAGGTCGTAATGACCCTCGACATAAGAAGGTAAACCATTAAAAGTTTTCGTGTAACCCTTACCGCCAACCTTTTCCCCGGCCTTGGCGTTCCTAACGTGAATAACACAAAATGCACCAATAAAATATATCGTAGAGGTCATCGCGTGACTTTCTGATTAAGAAAAACTAACATAAAAGAATGAAAAGCAAATATTTATTTTTAATAATTATAATTTATAAGTTAGAGAGATTTTGTGGCAGTAGAAAGAAGCTAAGTTGAGTCTTGGTTGTCTAAGTGTGATGTTGATTCTATTTTGTCTCTCCATGGTGAGGTAAAACGGAGGGTTGCCGAATGATTCCAGAATTGAATTGATACTCGTGACGTCATCACTTGTGTTGGCACTTGCTAAAGTATTAATATGTGGCAGTGACATTGAAGTCAATCCTGTGTCAAGGGCCATGACAAGTGACTAAGCCGGAGTCACTTAGTCACTTGTTATGGCCCTTGACATTGACATTGTCATGGCCCTTCACACCCGTTTTTTTTTTAATTCATGGGGAAGGCTTAAATCCAACAGTAGTCTGTGGCTGAAAAGATGATGGTGACGCTATCACTTAAGAGTGACTGCAACACAAGTACAAGTCGTCGGAACTTTACGAACCTAAAAAGGTAATTGCAATAAGTTAAGCAATCCTTTGCTCAGACATTATACAAATTACCGGGTCTTTTCTGATTCAACATATGACGTATTCGATCTGCAGGGCACATGATCTTTTAGCACGATTTTATTAGGTTTGTCAATGGTATGTACTTACATGTATATAACGGTACCTTTAAGTGTGATTTTTACCCACTTTAAACCAGCGGATTAAATTGAAACTGGTTGCTAAGCGTATAAGATTTAGCTAAAATAGAACCTGCAAATGAAAATCCTAATTTCCTTGTTATCTAATAATATAGAAAATTATAAAAGCAAAAGTAAAAGTCTGTCTGTTACCTTTTCACGACTAAACGCCTGGACCTATCGTAGTGAAATTTGATACAGAGCTAGCTGTGAACCTGGAGACGGACATGTATATGCTACTTTTTATCATCACCATCATCACCGTTTTTCATCAATACGCAGGTGAAATTGCGGGGCGCAGCTAGTAACATAATATATCATCGAAGAGAGGCAAAATACACATATTTATTAGAGACATTTCATCAAATCCATCGATCGACACACAAGTTAGGTACTCGTTCTTCCCCAATCTTCCGAACTGAAAACCGATAGAGACGTACCAATATCGAGGGAACTTTCTGCCCATTCGTGACGGTCTTATCATTAGGAAATTGTATCAAACTTATACGAGATAAGGCCGAGTGGCGAAAGTTAGCGAACTCGATAAATAAATGAAACACTAAATTAATATAAGAGACGATGTTTCTGTCTGTATATTTGTTTTAGAAGGATTATAGACGGAAATAAAAAAAAACATTTTATTTAACTATACCTACTTCTTTACATTTTATTTTATCTAGTGACTAGAGTGACTAGGATCCGCTACTATAGTAGCGGCGCCTCCCACTCGGATCCGAGCGAGCGAACGTTTGAGGCAGCCCTCATTCCTTACATAGAGACACTATTTTTTTGTGATTAAATAAAAAATGTCCAGTTTTCGGAGTTCTAGGTCAACGGGAAGTACCCCATAGGTTTTGATTCCTCTGTGAGTGTCGAAATGTGCGTTTTTTACGACATATTCGGCTGTAACTTTTTTTTACGAAAACTGAGAAATTTTATTTTTCTTTCTCCAGCAAGATCCTATGGATCTGCGTATATGGTTTTAACTCGATACCTTTACGCGTTCCCGAGATAAAGGTCTTGACACCCGGACAGACGGACGGACAGACGGACAACAAAGTGATCCTATAAGGGTTCCGTTTTTTCCTATTGAGGTACGGAACCCTAAAAACATTATTTTCACTTTTTTCAAACACGCGAACATAAATCATGTAGTAGTAGAAAGTATTCTGGGATCTATTTTATATCTGAGATGTTAGTCAGTTTGGCTTAGTGGATGTATGTCCTTAGCAACCAACGGTCCTAGATGCAGCAGACTTTTCAAAGACTAATTTAAACTTTTCTCCGGATCTAGGTGTACAATGTAAGTTTTACATTGCATTCTCGATACAAGGAATCCTATTGGTGAGCTATGCGGTTGATCTTTAATTTATTTATTTTTTTATTCTAAGAATACCATCAAAGAGGAGACCTATACTCAGCAGTTTGTGGACAATGGTTGATGATGATGATGATGAAGAATACCTCCAGTTTGGGCAGTAAGTAAGATATTCTCAAGTGAAACCAGACGCCGTTACTACCTTACACAAAACTTTTCTTTTACCTACAAATCTGGCAAATTCATTTAGGCGATGATATAAATTGGATAGGAAATAGATCGTTTGTGGAGGGATGTAGTTAAGTTTCGTAGTGGGTGGGACGGTGATATAGCTTTTACAAGTTATTTTAGTTCGGACGATTGGAAGGGAGGAGTAAAAGGTTTGTAAAGCGATATGAATTTACGAAACAAGGTCCACGTCCATTGGGATGTTCAGCGACAGACCAACCGCAAATCAGACCAGCGGGGCTACTTTCAACTCTTATAGCGATGCAAAGTTCGCTCAGCGCCCGTTTTTTTCTTGCTTTTCAACCGAGTTCCAAAAAAAGGCGGTTATCAATTCGACCTGTATGTTTGTAATATTGTCAGAACTGCACAATTTTTGTATATATTAGTCTATACCAGCTTCTAAACAAGTGTGTCAAATTTCATAAGTGTATGTATGTTTGTGTGTTTGTATGTTTGTCCACGCATTACGCAGAAACTAGAATTTCATTTATTTCTCTCTTTTCAGTATGAAGTCGGTTTAATTTTTTTTAATTACTTTTATTCTGTAATTAAGAGTCTGAGACAAAAGTTCAAATGAGCCTATTCAACTTTTGCGTCACTATCATAATTGCAGAACAAGCAAGCTAAAATCAATCGCTGGGCGAACTTTGCATCGGCATCGCTATAAAAGTTGAGAGTACTGTTCAGACTTTTGGAGACGATATGGCAAATACTTATACTTAGCGTTTCGCATCCTCCTTTTTAGGGTTCCGTAGTAAACAAGGAACCCTTATAGTTTGGCCATGTCCTTCCGCGGCTTAGCACAAAAACTGTAAGTACTAGAAAGCTGTAATTTCGTATGATTATACATAATTATAACGTCAACAAAACGGTAGAATAAAATCTTGAAAAAAAATTTTTTTAGGTATGTCCCCTAAAGTGGGGAAACGTACGTAAACGTAACGTACCCTACACGTAAAGTGGGGATGAATATTTTTTTTCTCATCTACCCCTATCGATTGGGGTATTTTTGAATAGGTAATCAAAAATTATTGCTGGTAAGCGAAAACCATTTTTCAATTTAGGGATTCTCTTGCGAAATATTAGGCTTTAAAGTGATATTTTTTGTTAGAGTCAAGTGTCTCCCCCCTCTACTGGCTAAACGGTTTACTTTGGAGATATAGAAAAATTCAAGCTAGTATAATGTATGATGAAATTAAAAGAAAAACTATGACGGCTAAGTAGGCTTTACAAGTTATCGAGTTTTAGTCAATCAACTTAAAATAATTACTTAGACACGTCAAAAACTAATATTTTATTTCAATTAACTTAAGTTAACTCATATGTTCATAGTATCAAATAAGATACCCTGTACTAAGCTCACATACTACGGAACTCTACATTGCGCGTGGCACGACACGCACTTGGCCATTTATTCGTTTTTTTTTTCTTTCAACATTATTGCTTGTTAAAAAAGTAAGCAATCAAGAAAGTGTCAACATATTGGGGTACGGATTCCGTGGTATTAACAATAAACGGTTAAATGTTTCGATCGATAATAACAAAATTTAATGACAATTAAGAGCGTTGCTGCTTGCTTGAGCAGTGGCTACTAACAAGAATGAAACGTCTGGTCGTACTCGTAAAATGTATGTAAAATAATTGTGTGTGAGTGATTGACCTGATTGCCGATGGGTCGAAAAGTTGTCGAGTACCTACTACCACGTATCGGCAAGCGCAATGTAGGAAGATAAGCTATAAAGTGGATAAACGACTTTATAAAAGTGGCAGGAAAATGCTGGATGCAAGCCACTTCCAACGAGTCTTTCAGGGAATCCTATGTCTAGCAGTGAATATCTTGTGGCTGAGATGATGATATTTTACTACATTATATTTAACTTTTAAATACTGTAATGTTGGTGTTTACAGATATTTTCAGACAAAATGTGGGAGATTGTCCTGTGACCACTAATATTGGAAAGTGTAAAGAGTCCGGCCATGAAATTTATGTAAAATTTAAGGGAGAAATTGGTCAAAATTTGTTTAATTCCATTAAATAAATTAACGTTGTAAGACATTTTAACAAAGCGTCATCTATTCGCAAATTAAGCAAAGCTTGGTCTATGAGAACCAGTTAACATTTTAACAGTTATAATACATAATAAGGTTCCCGGTTATGCTACGGGACCCTAAAAATGAGTGGTATCGTTGTAAAGCCGGGCTGAAGTGAAGTGAAGGGTGGTATTGTCGTGGCCCTGAATCATTTATTGGGCTAGTTATTGCGGACCATTGTGGGCTGGACAAGCCAACGAATATTTTATGTCGATAATAAAAAGAGGTTTTAGTTTGTAGGAAAATTTCGGGTAATAGGGGCCAACCACAATTTGTTTTCGGGGGAAAAATAGCTGATTTTTATTTGTTTGGTGAAATGGGTGAAGTGGTGATTATAGAAATAGAATAGTAGTAGGTTTTTTTATATAAAATAGTTTAATAAAACGTTTGACCTGATGGTAAGCGACAGTATGGCCGAGGATGAAACCCGTCGGTCTAGACGATATATATTCACTCTTCCCATGAAAATTTCAAAACTGTAACTCTCAGAAAACAGAGAAGGTGGCAAGGAATTCCACTCTTGTGCGGCACGCATCAAGAATGGGGTGGTAAAATGTCAATTTTGTGCTAGTCCTATTTTGTAATAGGGTTAATAAGGTTGGTCTAAAATAGGGTTAATATTTTCAATAGAAAATATTACGTTATACGAAGATAGACTATGAGCTATATTTATCCACCTTATCGGGTAACAAGATGTGAGTTATCTAGGATAACGCACATTAGTTAGGCATTGCCTAGGCTAAGCCTGGAGCGTTTTGTATCCACATTTTTTGTTCCACCACCTTAGCGGGTAACAAGTAGTACATTCGAAAGTGCCTTTCTAGAAGTCCCAAAATCAATATTGTTGCATAAGTCTCATCTTGTTACTTGATGGCGTGTTTGGTATTATTTTTGACACCCTAAAATTATATTGACATGAAAGCTCCAGGGTTAACCGCAACCAAAGCGAGGCAACCATATTAATTTTGGCAATTCTCGATAGTCACTTTGTAGTAATGTTTGTTGTTGAGAATGTATTACTTTTTTTTATACATTATAGATCTACGATTGACCACTTGACCATTGATCTTGAGTGAATAGATTGAAGATATTCACTCTAGCCTTGAAAATCTACTCTACTATCTCTCTCTACTTGTTACTCGATGGTGGTGGACACCCCAAAAAACGGCCACATTTTTGCTAACTGTACAAAACACTCCAAGTTTAGCATTGGCAACCCTGTACATTTAGAGATACCTTACTAATGTGGATCATTCTAGATAACTCACATCTTGTTACCCGATGAAGTGGGTAAACATATGGCCCGCTCTTAGTTTAAGACACTTGTCGTTTCTTATTACAGATTTTGACGACAATATGCGTGTCGCGAAAATTTCTGGGCTTGGCTTATTAATTTTTGTACAAAATTACAAAGAACAGCTTGTTCATAGAATTCTAATAGGCAAGTAAATACTGAACTAAAAGGGCAATTGTCGTTTCGCTCCAATAAAACTACTGTGACACAGGGCTCTGGCTTGTCAACCTTCGTCTGACGGCCACTGGATTGGATCTAAGCAGTGGCGTAAATAGACTTGTATTTTAAACGTATTTCACTTTATTTATTCGTTAAAATATTGGTTTACGCATTTAATCGAGTAAACTAAACTAGCAGTATGTGCGATGACGTATTATTTTTTCATTATATTCATGAACATTGGACTCGCACAATTTGCGCATTTGCAATTTTTAGATTTTACGATAAAGTTAATGGCAGGTCTACCGTTCGAAAATATCAATATTGAGTCCGTATCTTTTCAAACCGTAATTAGAAGCCTCTCTTACTCGGTGTGGCCGAGGATGAAGCAAGTCAACTAATGCATTCTCCATTTCAACTCATAAAATTAATCGTTGGTTCCATTGTCAAGCTTGACTAATATGCAAATTAAATTGAATAGAATGATAAAATTTTATTTATTGGCGTCATTGTTTTTTTTTGGGAACTTATTAATTGTGTGTTGTTTATATGATTACAACGCAACATCCACGAAACTATTAATTTTGAACATGGATTGGAAAAGACTTAAAAAAATACGTAAAACTATTCTTCTGATCAATATTTCATACAATAATATTATGCTCGGAACAGACTCTATCAAGAAAGTCATATCACAAGCAAAAAAATATATTAATCTATAGACTATATTCAAGACGAATCAATCACTGCACCTTATGAACTAACAGTTAAAAGGTATCGCCAGATAATTTTTGAAGTAGTATTTCAATTTAGCCCCTATTCTTCAAGTCAGGATGGCCGAGCGGTCTAAGGCGCTGCGTTCAGGTCGCAGTCCACTTCTGTGGGCGTGGGTTCGAATCCCACTTCTGACAGCATTTTTTGGGACACAAAATTATTTCTGTATCCTATAAAATAATATGATAATTTTCGACATTATGTGACTTTATGTGTTTAGATGTTCTAAATTTTGAGTGGCAATGCACTGCTTTCGTCATTCTGATAAATTAGAACTAAAGTAAAGACAATTTAATAGACTTTTCACACTTCTCATATTCACATTTCGTCAAAATTAAACAACGTAACCTTGTAATTGACCTGTCCGTCCGTTGCTTGATATTGGTGATCGTTCGAGAACACCTAATCAAGCTACGCCACGAGCGCTAGTCCTTTCTGGCATTTCTTTCGGATGCAAACTGCGTTAGGGATATTTTTTTTTTATCAGCCCTGTTAATACAAACTGTCCCACTGCTGGGCGCGGGCCATCTTCTCATTGTGAGAAGGGTAAGGCCACAGTCTACCACGCTGGCCAAGTGCGGGTTGGCAGACTTCACACATCTTCAAGATCATTGAGAACTCTCAGACATATGTAGGTTTCTTTACGATGTTTTGCTTCACCATTTGAAGTTAGCGGCAATCAACAATACGCACATAACTTCGAAAATACAGAGGTGCGTGCCGCGGGATTCGAACCCAGGACCTGCGGATCGCAAATCAGACGGTCTCCCGACTAGGCTGCCGGAAACTCTAAGTTCTTCTTACCAGCCAATAAAAGAATACATTTGAAATTTAAATAAACGTAAAACTTAAATTTAAATTGAAGTTAACCAACTGATAAATTTTTACAAAAATAAATGTTGAATAATGACAGTTCACAACCGCAACCGTTCATTGCGACTCTTGGGTGTAATAAACATCGTATTATTGCCTATAAATTCGCAACCATTTTGAAACTCATGTATTTCGCTCATGTATTTAGGATTCCGTGCATCAATAGGAAAAAATCTTATTGGATCATCTTATTGTTTATACGAACAAGAGTTATCAAGTTGAAATTAACATAAAAAACCGTAATTTTGCTGTTTATTGAAGGTGTATTTTTTACCTGGGTATCTTTAATCGTCCCCGCACAGGGGATACAAGCTATAACTACTAAACATCGGCCACCGAGGTGTGCAGAGCAATTTTACTATGGAAATTAACGTGGTTTTCACACATTTTTAAATAAAAACTACGGGTCACTCACGTCTGTTTTGAGCTGAAATATCCGACTATAGTTTCAACCGCATTCGGTTCGGTTCGGGTTTCAATGCGGTTGAAACTATAGTCGGATATTTCGGATCAGAGCAATTTTCATAGATTTTAAATATGAACTCGCTGCAAGCATTGACACCTTGTGGTCGCGACACTATCTCGACCACACGACAATGTCTCCGTATAAAAGCAGCTGTGCGCAGGCGAATGGCTGCGTTTAGTGGGTATAAGGCGTATACCGTGCACGAAAACCGTAAATCACGAGTAAATAAGTTTCTTCTACGAAACCGTTCTTCACGAGTACCACGTCGCTCAAAATTAGGCGAGTCGGCAGTCAAGTGGTATCCTATCAACGATAAAAACGATAAAAAATCCCATTAATTTTGAATATACAAAACTTAACAAAAAACAAAGTACTTACAATTGTCAATGCTTACGACTGGCCTTGTGGCTCAGTTGGTTGTATGTCTGCCTGCTAAGCTGTAGGTCGTAGGTTTGATCCCCACTCAGGGCAAACACTTGTGTGATGAGCATGGATGTTTGTTCTGTGTCTGGGTGTTGTGTTTCTATGTATCATATGTATCTATTTACAAAAAAAGTAGGTACACCCAAGTAGGTAAGTAGGTAGGTCCTCGGCCACACCGTCGCTTAACATCAGGCGAGTTGGTGGTCAATCGTAGATCTATCTTGTATAAAAATAAAAAAAAAAGTGTATTCTATAAGCCATCTAGTTTCCATAGTACAAGCTTTGCTTAGTTTGGGCTAGATGGTGTTGTATTAAATTTCCACTAATATTGAAAATATTTAATTAAAGAAAAAATCTCGAAAACCTTAATTTGTATTGCCCTATATCACTTGAAAACATTTTATCATCGATTACAAACTAAAACATGCAGTTGAAATATATGTGTGAGACCTACCTACCTACGAGTACCTACCTACCTCGTACCTTACTTTTTCCTTAGAGCCATATTAGCTGCTTTCATGGTTTATGATACGGAATCCTCGGTGTATGAACCAAACTCTTACTTGGCCGGTTTAAAAATTTTGCTAGCTTTATTATTAGTATTAGCCTTATTATTATATACTTATTAGACTGATACAATGACATTCCTTTATCAATGGACTGATATTAAATTTCTTTAAGGGTGAGAATAAAATGTGGGTGGTTAGAAAAATAAACAACTTCTAATAGGTCTCGGGATTACAGTTAGTGGTTTTGGAATGCATGACTGCTTTTAATGTTATATTACCAGAATAAATAAAATAAAATCCGTAGTAAATTATATTTATTTTCTGTAAAAGAAATGGTTAGTAAATTTAAAAAATAAAATTTCGAGTTACATGCTCTTCACACAAATGCTTGTTCTAAGTAAGAATGGAATTCACAAAATAAACTTATCAGTATTGAGCAGTGATGCAAGTTAATACTTGAAGCATAATAATAATATAATAAATTGTTACACAGATGGACTTCATTTTTTTTTTATTCGAAAATAGGCTTGCACTTGACCGTCAACTCACCTGGTGTTAAGCGACAGTTACGGTCTACGATGGAGCGCGCTTGCCTAGAAGAAACCTATTCACTCGCGATTTGAAGACACTTAGATTATATCTATTCGGAAAGACCCATTCAGGAAGCGCATTCCACATTTTTGCGGTACGCACAATGAAAGTGGAGCCAAAGCGTTTCGTACGTGTTTTCGGAATATCAACCATGTAATGATGTTGCTTTTTCGTGCTTCTTACTGTCCGATAGAAAAAAAGGGCATGGGGGAATGAGATCAAGCAAAGCAGACGCACACTCACCGAAATGTATGCGATAAAAAACCGATAAACTGGCAACTTTGCGACGATGCTCCAGACTTTAGAGTTTAGTCCGAACAAAGGAATCGTCACAAATGAGCCTCCTAGCACGCCTCTCAATGGTCTCTAACGCCTCGAGCTGGTACTTAGCAGATCCGTCCCAAAGGTGCGAACAGTACTCCATGCACGACCGAACTTGTGCCTGATATAGTGTAAGCAACTGTTAAGTAACCGGCGTGAAGTACCGACGCACCTTCGAAAGGATACCCAGATTTTTGGCAGCTAATTGAGCTTTTGATTCAATATAGGAGCCAAAGTTAAGGGTGGACGTCAAAGTAACGCCTAAGAGATCGAGGTGATCCTTAATCGGTATCGAAACATCTCGGAAGTAGGAGCCAGCTGGAAGTGGCTACTTTTTGCAGAGAATAGACAAGCCTGTGTTTTAGCAGCATTGAATTTGACTAGGTTGGCATCGCCCCACTCAATATTATTATTATTGGCTGGCTTATTTGTGTAATAATATTGTCAATTTCAACTTTCCCGTTTTTTTTTATTTACCAACTATTTCTAATTATATTTCCTTTAATAATATTTACTCTGTTATGAACATACACGAACGCTTGAACGTATTTTGCCGTGACTAGTTTCAAGCTGCAATGGAGCGTGAGAAATGTGAAGAAATAGGGAAGAATTTTGCCCAGCAGTGGGATATAACAGGTTAAAAAAGTTACCCTAAGTGTTATAAACTATACTAAAAATAGTATTTTATTATTCCCAACAATAATTTCTAGGAATAATAAATAATTTAATGTGCGTACATTAAATTCTTGCATTATTCCAAAACTTTTACTGCAATGTTTGACACTGGAAGCCACCGTTTGCCATTCCCCTACAAATACCGCGCAAACCCAAATAAAAAGTTTTATATACAATAAAATAACAAACAAAAACCACAGTCGTAGCTTGTTCACAAATTCGATTCTAAGTTGCCTTTTGCCTTTGTCACCTCATTAACTACAATGGAAACTTTCATAAACTTTCCACGGAGACACAGAATAGATAACAGTAGCGAGGCTACAAACTAAGCTACACAATAGGCACCTCGGCCAATGGCACGCATCCTGTATCTCGGCAGATAACAAGGTATACCTACTTACCTAGGTATAAGATAGGGAGCATTGGAACGGCACATGTATAGGGACTGAACTGGTTGAAACGTTATAAGCGTTATAATAATTAACGCTTATTAAGGCCTTATAACGCTTCATCCAGTTTCAGTCCCTGGTGTTATTAAATGTAGTGTTTATAGGCGAAGTGGTAAACCTGCTCTTATTTTAAATTCTAATGATGTGTTCATAAAAATGAAGGATCTCGCAGTTCTCCTGTGTCGCTCGGGCACACTTAAAATTTTGGAGACATAAAGTAACTGAATAAAATACTTAAATCTAACTTATATATCTAGTGTGTTTCCGCTTCGAGGTCTTCAAGCTGGTAACTCTTGCCTACTTCGAAGTCTTCAAGCTGGTACTCTTCTGATTCGGTGTCTTCTAGCTTGTACTCTTGACGGCTTCGATGTCTTCCAGGTGGTACTCTTGTCGACATGTGTTTCATCTCTTCACGAGGCATCCTCAGGACGTCTTGACTCTTTGAGCTCTTGCACGAGAAAAGAAATTCCGCAAAGTAACGTCTGATTCAATAAATTTTGTAACTGAATAAAATTACAAAACAAAAATCAGGTATACTCAAAACTAGATAGTTACTAGCAAAAATTGTATTTTGATAAAAATACTTGATTGGCAAATGTGGAAAAAAAAGTACTTACCAAATAGAAACAATTTTTTGAGCAAAAATTTATTTTAATAAAAATGTTTTTCAGTGCGTTGCAATACTTTTCTTTAGCTTTTTGCATACCAGATATTTTTGTAAGTTAATTCAGTAATTTCATATGCTTAAAACGATTTATATGGGCAAGCCAGACAAAGGAGTTTGTGAATTGTGAGTGAAGAAAAATATCACCAAAAACTGTTGAATATATTTTAAAACAACTATACTCAAATGGAAGATCTATCCATGACAATAACTTCAGAGAATTATGTTTGTCATAACAAAAAAAAAAAAACCTCACACTTTCAAATATCTGTAGTTGGCTGAGACGCCAGGGGGCGATAGGATTAATCAGCACTGAAGTTAAGCAACAGCCCAACCGGTTAGTCCTTGGATGTGTGACCACGAGTAGCATTAATAAGCGCTACTTTGATGCGATATAAATTAATCTGAAGTACCAGTTGCTTATCTTTCTACAACAATTGTTAGGTCATGTGGCTCTTCAGGTTGTCTCAAGACATCCTAAGCCCTCATTTTATGTGAAAGAGAACGAAAATATCTGAAATCGATAGTGACACAACTGAAAAGCTTTAATTACATAGCGAAGGGATAATTAGATTTAAAACAGAAGCTTATTGATTTTAAAACAAAAATACATAATTTCCTTTCCATCGATACTACACGTGCAAAACATAAATGTATATTTTTAGGACACTAGGACACTACGGAATTTTGTTACTTAACTTCAGTCTTTTCATAAAGTTTAAGGTTCAAGTAGTAAATTTTTCGGTTAGCCAGTCCTTCACATGGCTGTGAGCGTCAAACGTCAGAGTATACCTATAGAGCTGTGAGCACCAAAAGTCAGGGGCACGCGGTGAACTGCCCTGAGGCACGCGACCCGATACGACATTGAGGACTGACAAATTGCGTTGCCATTATCAGACTGCATGGTTAAGTAATTGTTTGCAGTGCCTGAAGTTTCTGGTGATCGATGAATGAGTGAGATTCGAATAGAAGATACAACTAAAAGTCATATTTATACTATTTTTACAATAGCCAAAAGATTTATTTTGTTTTGTGTGTGTTTTTGCAAGATAAATATAAAGAAAATTTATAATACAAATACATAATGTATTTTATATTGAAAATTTAACATTTAGGACCCTATTATTTATCTATGGAAATGTTATTCGTTTATGCAAGAACAAGGCCGAAACCGTATTTTTATATAATGCGCTCCAAACAAACAGACTTTTCAACTAAAGTGGAGGTAATTTGAAATATTATGAAATGGTTAAAAAATATGAATTATTTTAAGATTTAAAGTAAGTAAAATATTTTTAACAAAAGTCTGTGATTAATTGCTTACTTTGATTACAATATTTTTTATTAACTAATTGTATATTAACGGGACGAAATAAATTGTTAATAATCAATTATTTAGTCTATTGAATTGGCTAGAACTTAAATAGAATTGAATTTAAAAAACAAAACAAGATGCCCATCAAAAATAAATTGTAGGTACAAAAATATTGACGATAAACATTACTACATAATTAATACATATTAGAGTTTTTTTTTCTATCCAGAGTAGGTTTATGTTTGATCACCAGCTTTATGGATGGAAAGCGATGGAAACTGTGGTCAAAGATTGAAGAAGACATGGTAGAGATATCTAATTAAAGTCACTATTATTCAAATACGAGATCGAATCGTACGTCAAAATCATTCGAGAAATGAATTCGTCAATCACCAATCCCAGCCCCCCAACTAAACCGTAAAACAAACCGTTCGGCACGAACAACTCTATATAAATCTAAATGAGAAAATAAATCACCCGCGTAGAAAAGTGGACGGCAATTGCGTCGCTCCTCCGGCCGACTCGGGTTTTGGCACCGCCAGTCTAACCTGACCTCTGATGGTAACAACAAGACTTGGCATTCCTCTAGCTTTATTCATATTCTACTTTAAAGTAACTCAGTTTGTTTTTTTTATACGACGATAGGCTTGCGCTTGACCGTCAACTCACCGTTATCTTAATTCTTAAGTCACTGACACCTCGGTTGGATTGCTCTGTTCATTTTCCTATGCCAATATCTCCTAAATAACTCTTTGACATACCGTAGACTCTAGGAAGACCAGCCACGAGATGGACAGACGACCTCATACAAGTGGCGGGAAGACGCTGGATGCAAGCCGCTTCCAATCGGTCTTTTTGGAAATCCATGGGGGAGGCCTATGTCCAACAGTGGACTTCTTATGGCTGAGATGATGATGATGAGACTCTGGGAACCTGGTACAACTGTTCCATCGGTTGATGTTGAGAAGATTCAAGATGTTGAGAATGTATATTGTACAACATATTGTAAAACGATGAAACTATGCGCAGTCATACATTGTGCAGTTCAGTAGGGTAGTAGTGTCTGTGATAGATTCTAATATGTACTTTGGCAGATTCTAGTATAGATTGTGGTTGATTCTAGTATCTTCTGTGGCAAATTTCAATATCTTCTATGACTGTTTCTACAAATAGTTTCATTAGTAGATGATTCAAAGTATCTTCTCTGGCTGATCCGGGTATCTGATTTTACTATATATTATGTGTTTTATAACTGTAATGTAATTTTCTTATCATTTTCATTTTATTATATTTCGTTCTATTTGCTTGCTCAGTCTTTCTTACATACCTATCTTTAGAGTAATAGTGACCTTCACCTGAACTGTTCGGTACGTAGTTAAGTTTTAGAGCGGCGGGGTACGGTGAGAGGTCAAGTTACAGTGGTGCGTATCCGCGGCCTATCTCACAACCCCCGAGTTGAGCCTTCCCGACATTTTACTGATCCACTCCTTTATTTGCTATTCTGCTGTTGTCATTTTTCATTAAATCCTTTTACCTCAGATTTGGAGGTAGTTTTAAAATAGCTGATAGTCCGAGATTGAGGGTAATGTTTTTAATGGATAAATCGGGTTTTAGTTTTTTGACTTATAACTTATATAATTTATTTATTTACAGAAACGACATGTAAGAAATAAACTATACTAAGAACTATAACTATACCTCTATTATATACACTTTAAGACTACATAAAAAAAAACTATTTTAATATATTAGGTATATATATATACAAAAAAAAAAAAAAAAAAAAAAAAAACACCTATAACTTTTACAGATATTGGTATATAGGTACAAACAGGGTTCCAGAGTCCATTATCACCTTAAGAATAAGTCACAAAAACATTTTAGACATTTTAGAATATTGCGTTTTGAGACTGCTAATGGAATTATGGTCGTGACTGTACAAGTTATGGCGATCGTTTGATCTGATTATTTGATCTAGTGACGTGTTTACGTCACTAGATCACAACAACTAGAAACGACAATAATTAGCTACTAAATAATACTTACTAGTATAATGAGGGTAGCTTAACTCCACAGTTAGGTATTTGTTTCTGACATGATTGAGTGCCCAATATTACGGAAAAGGGTTCCGGCCCTGAATAATTTGTTAGCCTTCAATACTAGTAATTTATTGATCATATTTTATAGTTTCGGGTTATGTAAGGGATCTAAGAGGATTTTATCGGCTGTGTGTTTTTAGATTCTAAGACTAGATTCTAAGAAGTAAAATATGTTGGAATGCGTTAAGTATAAGATAATCGTGATTTTTAACCGATTTCCAAAAAGAAGAAGGATAGATTAGATATCTTTTAGATTGATAAGCTTCATTCTCGGTCACACCATTGCTTTCTGTAGTAAATTGCGGTGTTCAGTGACAAGGGAGTAGGGAGTCAGCCCATCGCCTTCATAAAGGGCAATATCATTGAAATCCATTAAATTACTTACACAGTATGCTTGAGAAAAGAAGCAGCTGGTACATTTTATGTTTACCTAGTATTTTATATTAATTTTTTATTATATTTAATCATATTTATTTTAATAACTGTTTTCAAGGTATTTTTCTCTCTAAGAAAGGGTACCATAACTTGCAGATATCTTCTTGCAGTATTCTTAAAGCTTACTATTATAATGTTGTTCTGTGTACATCTGTATATCTAAAATCATTAAGTTTACTTTTGAAATTTTGCTGCTTGATTGGATTTCCACCAGGTTGGTGTTGCCAGATTTCAAAGACACCCTTAAATCTGATAGTCGTTGTCCTTGTTAGGGCTCTATCTGAAGGATCCTCGAGAAAGGGTTGAGGACGGTGTTGCTATTATTTATGATTTCAAATAGTTGGTTCATTTGCTTTTGGTTTGGTATTGAAAAGAGTTGAGTTTTGAGATATATTTTCAGGGTTCTATTACACAAAAGGAAAAGACAACTCTACATTTACTTTCGAGTGAGTGAAGGGAGTTAAGACGGGCTGTCGCTGTAAGAAAAACAAGTTTTTTTTTTCAATTTTACCTGAAATATGTTTTATATCGTTTACTCAGGTTTAGACAAAACATATTTTAGCTAGTGATCACATGAAATTTAATTCAAGCCAACCAAACTCAACTAATATGATTCAATATGACTGGACTTGTGGCTCAGTTGGTAGTATGTCTGCCTGCTGTGCCGTAGGTCGTGGGTCCGATCCCCACCCAGGGCAAACATTTGTGTGATGAGCACGGATGTTTGTTCTGTGTCTGGGTGTTTCTATGTATCATATGTATATATTTACCAAAAAAAAAGTATATATGTATTCTATCAGCCATCTAGTTCCATAGTACAAGCTTTGCTTAGTTTGGGCTAGATGGTGTTGTGTGAAATGTCCACAAATATTAATTTATTTATAATACGCCCATTTAATAAATATTTCTCGGGCATTCAAGACTGTTACTTATTAAAATTAAACACATTTTAACGGATTTATCGCGTATATTTTACATGATTTCATAATTATATCAACCTCTTGACCACGGTCACAAGTAAGACCATGGTCACTCCAAATAGGTGATAGTTGTCTTTTTAACCGACTTCAAAAAAGGAAGAGATTATAAATTCGGTTGTATTTTGTGGACTTCCCTCAAAACTCCGTCATTTATATACCGATTTGGTTTTACAGTAGTTTGGTTTTTGAAACTAAATAACTGAAAAAATGTGTTATGCAAGTTTTTACTAAAATAATTATTTTATAATTAAAATATCAATTATTTAACACCTATTAATAAAAAGAAAACTGTCATCTAGTCTCATAATATAACGCCGGATATTGCAGTGTTCAAAACGTATCAAATATTCGCGCGTCAAAAGTAGTGTAATAAAAAATAGAAACAACTGTATAATACTCATATGTGTTTGGCTAAGGTCGCACTACGGTTAAACCGCAGTGGTTTTTAACCGCGTGAGTTTATGAAACAGGAAAACGAATACAAGCGGCTGCACTTGCGGTTTTTCCCCGCGATTGATTCAGTACCGTCTCGAACGGTTTCGCGGTTTATAGCGGTTACCGCTAGCGGGAAAAAACCGTAGTGCGGCCTAGGCCTTAATGATGTACTGAGAATAATTTGAAATATTTTAAAATTACATTACTTTAACACGCCTAAGTGTTATTGTTTTACGAAAAGTTTTATTTCAAAATCTACCCTCCAAAATTATATTAGGGCATTAAATCTAAATCTGATTTAGTCTTGTTAAAAGCTTTTGTTTGAAAATAAAATAAATCGTCAACGAAGGGTCTAGAACGTAGAATTACCCTAAGGGACGGCACTAATTGACGAAGGCCAGGAGTCAATAAAATTAAAATAATTTAACAACCGTCTTATACTGGAAAAAAATAATAAAGGACTAGACTAGACTAATGGACCAATGACACCGACTATTTTATTTATAAACTGTTATTGTTTTCTAGTTCATTAGGATTTGAGTTACATTAGAGTCCAAACCAGACTAATGTAACTCGAATCATATTAAAGAATAATAATCCCAGTAAATATAATTTGAGCGTGAGCAGTTGTTGTTTAAAAGAATTTAAAAATATTCTTGCTAGCAAAACTTTCATACATAATGCCATTACAGCATGATATTTGGAAAACAACAGACTTCGTTTTTTTAAAGCAACAAATGTTACGTTTTTTAACGGTAAATTCGGTGCAATTTTCGCTGGAATAACTATAGTATAATTATATAATACTTGATTGAAAAATATTAACTTGTATTATTCAAAGTTTAAAACAAAATTAGAGCACTTTTTTTCTAAATTTTGGCTGACATTCTTAAATGCAATCCAGAAAAAAGCCACTTCCGATACGGCTAAAAACTGTCCTAAAACTTGTTATTTTAGATATAAGATTGTTATTTTAGCCAATGGAAAACGTGATGAATCACCTGACAGACGGACTTATATTTTTGGGAAACATTTGTTGACTCTATTAACGACACATGTCGTTAACTTAATTAAAACAGCTTTAAGACATCCAGCGATCGAAAGCAAAAACAAAGTAACCTCAATATAGACTTATCATCAATTAACGCCGTACCTAATATAGACAGTACAATGCTCCAAATAAATTTAAAGAAACTTTCAGCGGCAGAATCGTTAAAATACAAGTTCTAGGCTGAATTGATACTTAATAACGGGTTTTATGTCCATTTGCTGTACAATTAGCCTAGAATAAATTAGACTTCAGTACTTAGGTAGCAAATATGTATTAAAAGATTAATTGTAGGTATTAAATGTAAATTGATTTATTTTTGTTGAAACCTTGGCCTTATTTTTTACTTGAATGAACACTCTTTAAATAGGGGTAGGGTGAGTGAGTGAGTGAAGCGGAGAACGATTCTGCATCAAGTAACAAGATTTTCGTTCTTATGTCCTTATTATGATGTTTTTTAGTACTCGCGTAGGTTGTATTTTCTAACTAATTTTAACGAAATTTGGTATACCAGGATTTTCATTATTTTTTTGATGTTGGAAATGTTTGATAAATGGGAGATTTTTTCAAAAAGGGGGCAAGTTTGCTAACGCGCCATTTACTAACCGATTTCAATTATTTAGGTGGTACGATTTCTACGCAAAAGTATTTTTACCAAATATGATTGAAATTAGTATAATTTCATCATGAAATAATTGAGGTTAACTTTAATATCGGCCTTCATTGGCAGCAAACCATATTTGTTGAAGAAAACAAGAGATTTAAACAAACTTTATTTCATTAATTTTTTTATCGAAAAGAATGGATGAACAATGACTTCAAATTTTTACTATAAACCTCAACTTTTTTCAAACATATTAATTTATAGCCAATAAAAAGTGATATTTAAGCTAACTACAATTATTTCATAGTAAAAATGTACTCTTTTCGACCATATTTCTTACAAATACTTTTGTATTTGGAACAAATATGGTAAATATTACATATACTAAGTAAATATTAATAAATATTACAAATTATGCACGGACCCTGGAGTCTGTGGAGAATAAATTTGTTAAATAAAAAAAAATACTTTTGTATGAAAATTGTACCATCTAAGAGAACTGTGGTCGCTTTTTCCCATACAAAATCATGTAAAAGAAGAATTCTAATCTCTACCCCAAAACACTATCTTATTTTAATGATTTTTTACATTTTTGGTGCTGAAAATAGGTATGCCGGTTGATTTTGATTTTACATTTTTTATTATACTTTCGCAGATACAGACACCTAAATTAAAGGATTTTTGCCTAAAAGCAAATCTTATTTCATTTGAATAAGTGATAAATTTAAAATACATCGCGCTATCGTCGGCCGATATGCGCTGACCGTTATTATAGCATGCTACGAAGGTGCTACGAAACGTCTGCGTAGTATTATTAACGTTCTGCACCTCTACGAAGCTACGTCACACCGCTGATTGTGGCCGATAGAACAGAAATAGAGCTCCAGCGATGCATAAACGACCTTAAACATAGAATTCTTCAAATTCAACTTTAATTTCTTTACAGCAGAGTTTAATTTCGCAAGTCATTATGCATGCATGGAGTTTTCGTTTAACAAAGCATGCAATATTCGCATTAGCATCTGTGACGTCAGAGCTCTGCTAAATAAAGAATTTTATTATTATGGTAGTAAGTGTTCTTATGACTATTTTCATTATACTGATAAATAATTTACTAGTTTGATTGTACAATTTACAATTTCTAATAACAATAATAATGCGCACTTTGAACTTTATCATTTAGAAGTCTGCTTGGCAGTGCACTGCGCTCGCGATGTAACGTACTAATAAAGGTAATTAAAAAAAAATAGATACGGTCCTACACTTAGGTTTTGATTTAATTTTTCGATATTATGTAATAGCTGTTATTTCTATCTTTTTAGTTTGAAATGTTTTGAAGTCGATCTTTTTTTTATTACCTTTATGTTTTTTTTTTGGTATTTACTCGTTTTGCTTGAAACAAATTTATTTTTTTCACAAAACTTCACTGCGTAAGTTTGTTTAATTTTTAAACACATTTCACTATTATTGTAACACCTAATATTTTGGATAAAAGTATGCCTGATTCTTTTACATAGTATGAGTTATAAACTTACCAAATTACGGTTCAAATCCGCTCAGTAGTTTGAACTGCTTCAAAAACGCTGCGTTGAAATGTTTATAACTTAAAATTTAAAAGTCCATATCTCCTCAAAACTACTGACCCGATTTTGATGAAACTTGTACTGTTCCCTAAGTTGGACTATACCTAATCCAACTAATATTTTTGCAATCCCACTTATAGTTTTTGAGAAAACCTGGACAAACATACAAATATGCTTAGATGCTGCTTAGAATTATATAACAATATGCTTAGAAGCTAGTATAGACTAACATATACAAAAACTGTACAATTTTAGCAATATTATATAATATACAGGTGGAATTAATAACTTCCATTTTTAGTCATAGTTAGAATTTTTTCATCTTTTCATTACCACCCGGTGGTAATGAAAAGATAAAAAATTCTTGGTCCCTTGACATCCCAGTTATTTATTTATTATACAAGTTATACAACACCATTACAGTAGTTCAATACCTACCAATGCGATGAGATACTTATACTATTTTCACAGAGTGAGCGAGCCACCTCTATGAATTTTGTCAGATTGCAACTAAACACAGGTTATACAGGTTTATCTGTATTGCTTGTTTGTATACACTTGAATCGATTTGACATTTGGGCTGTCTGTCTGCATTATGTATTGCAATGGTTCTTAAAACTGTCAACACAACACGCGATACGGAAATATAATAAAAAGCCGTATCAAAGTACAATACATGTTGAAACATATCTACAAATATATTCTGAGAGAGGCAGTTGAGCCAAGTTACGTGATCGATTCAATCAAGGTTATCTAAATAACTAGATAGTTCTAGGAAAGAGGCAATAGGAAGACCTAACTTCCTGAATAATCTTTTATGAAAACGTAAGTAACTCTATCTCTTTCTGTTTCATGTCCACATGCATAATTGTTAGTTTTTCACGCTCAAATGGCTGAACTGGTCGTTATGAAATTTAAAACAGAGATAGCTGAAAATCAGAACACTGACATACTTAGGCTATATTTCATGTCATCATAGATATTCAATAGTTATGTAAAATATAATTGGATGATGTAGTACATGAACTCTAATCAAAAATAAACAATAGTTCAGCTCATAAAGTGTAAAAAACTAGTTACGAAACTATAGTTACGTACGCGGGCGAAGCGAAAAATTATCAACAAAATTAACATAGTAGTACAGGCAGTTTAGTAAAAAGATAAGCTTGCAATTGCCACCTTATCAGTAGAAATTTACTTAAAAAAAGTTTTGAAGTCTTTAGTGACTTTAGTCCCGGAAAGATCCACTCATGAAACGATTTATGATAATAATTAATGCATTAATTAATAAATTATTTAATTTTTGCGGTTCTAGAATAGAATCATTTCTTGACTTGGGTGTAAAATATTTATGATAAACTATTTCTTATGGTTGGATGCCACGTCGCTGAAAAGTATGATTAATTATGGCGAAAGCAATGAAGTGCGTGTTAGTTTGTTTCTTCCTTTTCGACGCTGCAATCGAACAACACATTTAAGGGTTCTCGCATACGAGGCATACGCCACAACCTCAAAATGAAGCCGTTTTCATACATTATAACTGAATTAAATGCTTTCGGTTACGCCTGTGGTCGAAACAAAGTGTCGTGAGCAAAGACTTCACCGCGATTGTGGTGCGTGTCTCCTGTGGGTCCTCCCACACCCTTCAGTCATTTTTACGCGCCTTTCGAGAAGGTGGGTAATATTTTGACGATTTGGTCGAAAGTTGGTCGAATGAAAGGAGTTAGTTAATTATATGTTCCGGTTTTGAGTCGACTTCCCTATATTATTGTTTTTTTCTGTCTTGCTTTTGAATATTATTCATACATGTACCTATTGTCCATGCTGTGTTGGGAGAAAAAAAATGCAGAATGCCCGCTCCTTTTCTTTCCGTGCGGGACTTGAGGGAAATTGGCGTTTATGTAAGCGATAGGCCGACCCCCTGTCACTGCAAGCTAATGTTACATCTTAGCCTCTAATTCCCTAATCTTTTAATATCCTATCCCTTCCACCTAATCCTCTAACCACTGTTAAATGTGGCGTCAAACGGCCTGATGGTCTTTGATACTCTGCCTACACAGTAAGGGAAAATAGGCGTGATTTTATGTATTATTGTATATTAAGTTCGTGGTCTAAGGCCATTATGCCCCAGATCCCAGTGGGTTCCGACCCCGTCAGACTAGACGGCGCCAGTAAAGCTATCGATCATACCTCGGGTAATTACCTACTTGCGTCTAAGTTTGCCGACGACGTTACCTGGATTTTTCCGACTACTTTTCGCACAATGGCTCATGTTCGGGTGTATGGGTCAAATGAAATTGTTACAATGAAACTGGGATAACTTGTAGTCAATTAAAGGACGCGTGTTTTTTTTTTGTACGAAAGGAAGTAATGATACCTGATACTTATTAGTTTTTCCCTAGTTTTAAAAGACTTCTAAAGAATACCTTTAATAATAGGCACTATATTTTTATTAACTCCGTTACTAACGTTTTGATAACTAGTCACCGGAAGGTGACTAAAATATGTGCACGAACTATACTATCTTCGCACATTTCGTCAAGGGGTTCCAATGGCAACCCCTCAGTTCTATTTTGATCTTCGTTAGCATGTGTAACAAAAGGTAATCATCATCAACATCTCAGCCATAAGAAGTCTACTGCTTGACATAGGCCTCCTCCATTGGATTTCCAAAAAAGACCGATTAGAAACGGCTTGCATCCAGCGTCCTCCCACCACTTGTATGACGTCATCTGTCCATCTCGTGGCTGGTCTTCCTACGCTGCGCTTGGCGGTGCGTGGTCTCCACTCGAGAACCTTTTGGCCCCATCGGCCATCAGTTCTATGTGCCCTGCCCCCTGCCACTTCAACTTGCTAATCCGCTGTGCTATGTAGATGATTTTTGTACGTCTACGGGTCTCTTCATTTCTGAATCGCTCTTGCAGAGAGACTAAATAAAAAATAACATCCAAATTACTACATACAAGGCAAATCGATTATCCCACACCGATAAAATCTAAAAATAATCTAATTGCTCAAACTCACTACCAGATGGCAGCGTACCCAGCATGCTGCCATTGCCACGTTGAATAGCAATGCTTGTACGTAGGGCAGGTACACATCGGAATTTTGGTCACACGATAAAAGATACTCGCAAAACTACAACAAGATATATATTAATAATTATAGTTTAAAAACTAAAAAAACCTAATACATAATTCGTTTAATTGGATGAATTTTTTTTAGTTATTTTGTTATAAAAACCAAAGTACTGAACCGATTTTGATAACATTTATATGGGACCACTTCTGAAGCATTACCTACCAAACAAAAAAGTGTCCTCGAAATCAATTCGCAATTGGCGTAGTAATCGGTGAACAAAAAAAAAAACACATACAGACGAATTGAGAACTTCTTTTTGGAAGTCAGTTTAAAAATATTTGTGAAAGAATTCACAAATATTTGTTTCCCTAAAATGAATCACACACGAGTTCTTATCCACTATGCTATCTCGACATGCACGAATATGAACGAAAATGCCAATGGCTGCACGGTTTGATCGAAAAATCTTTATTTTTGTTCGGTATTGTTGGACTGAATCGCAAAAGCTTATCTGACGATACCGAAGTGATAAAATAGATTTCTTTACTCAAAAATGCTCTTGTATTTAGATTGATACGGTTTTTTTCGGGCAGAAAACAGCCGGCTAACTACAACATCTTGGAAATTATATTAAGTATTAGTATAACTTCAACTGGTCCTATTACATTGAGATAAACTAAAAATTAGACTATTATTACATTACTAGCTGTAGCCGCGACTTCATACGCGTAAGAAAACACATCCGCGGCGCTCCAACCTAACTGCCGACTCAATTTATTTGTGTATGTGAGTATGTGGTCAAACATAGATTTATATTATTATTTGCATAGACTGGCCCCACAGCTCAGTTGTAGTATTTTCGAAGCTGTAGGTCGTGGGTTCGATTCCTATCAGGGTAAACATTTTTGAGATGAGCATGAACGTTTGTTCTGTGGCTGAGTGTTTCTATCTTAAGTCGTTAAAGTACAGAAGTCATTGAATTTTTTGCAAAGTGGTCTAAACAAACAATACTCAGCAAGTGGTTTTCTTTTAATGAAGTATTTTAAGTATATATATATATAATGTAATAAAGTGTTCAAAGTAATTTTCATTGAACGTTTCTAATATGGTCTACTACTACGCTTAATCATCATCTAGAAGAAATATATTTAAATACAAATAATTTAAATAATACAAATAATTATTAAAGTACATATAGATCGCTATTTAAATATAAATCATATCATATCAACGAGTTTCGGCTCGTTCGATTCGTCTTGCCGAGTACTTTATTATTAACAAGAACGTAACAAAAACGTGTTTTTAAAAAGTTTTTTTTTTTTATATATACTGGTAGATACTGGTTTCATTTCATGAACTCGAGCATTTTCAACCAAAACCGTAAGTCGAGTCTTCATTAGCGGAGACGTGAGCTTCTTAACTAATATTACCCACGCGACTTCACCTCGCTGTTTAATGTACTCTTTATTGTTCAGTAAAACCTGAGCTTTAAATACCAAGTTTGTTTGTTGGAACTCAGTTTTGTCGTAATGTTTTAAGGATTTTAAGAACACTGCGACACGGATAATAAAGAATGGAGTACTGGCTTCTAAGGGCATGTCGTTTATATACCTAAGAAGGAGGTTGTTTTTAACCGACTTCCAAAAAGAAAGTGGGTCTCAATTCAACTGTCTCTCTCTCTCTCTTCCTAGCTATTCATCCCATATGGTAGTGGGGTCAGCTTTCCTGCTTTTGTTTCTCCACTTCGCTCGATCTTCGACGTCGTCGTTGGTCAACTCGCATTCTCTCATGTCCTTTAGCACTACAGCTTTCCAAGTAGTTTTGGGCCTGCCTCTAGATCTTTGACCGGGGTTGGAAAGTTGTAGTGCTAAATTTCCTACGTATCAATTCAACTGTATGTTTTTTATATGTTTTTTTAGCGATTACTCCGCCTATTATATATTATTTTTATGATCATTGAGCTGTAAATACTTACGTATGAGAGCAGACACCACACATAGCTACTTTGTTACATTCAACTGCGGCGAGAGCGCCGCACCTCACTCAGTGGCGTTGCAAGTACCTATCAATCGTTTCGTATAATCGTAGATAAACGATGTAATTATTATTCCAGTGCTGTAACGCTGTTTTGTTTACTTCACCAAAAATGTGACAGTAATTTTGCTTCAGAATCGCTGAATATACACACAAAAAAAAAGAACTGAGAACCCCATAATAAAAACATGCAGTTGAGAACCTCCTTCTTTTTGGAAGTCGGTTAAAAATATAGGTACACAAACAATTATAACTTAATTAAATACATACACACGGGAAACATTATCATACTTTCGCGCAGTCAAGTAATCTGAATATACCACATAAAAATAGTAATATTTATTTCCGGTAAGTTTTAAAGTTGAATGCTGTATCAAGTACCTACAAGTTTGGTCATGCATAGAGTACTGTTTCTATCTCTTGGAATGGTTTAGCAAAATATCAGCTCGAGGCGCTAGAAATTGAAAAAAAAAACCGATACCATTGTTCGATCTACACTCCCAAGTTTGGTACATCGACGTTGATGGTCTGTCGGTTTTCTAACGCATACATTTCGGTTAGTGTGCATTGGACCTCCATGATCTTATACCATCTTGCCCACTCTTCTATCAGGCAATTAGAAACACTAAAAGACTACCTTGCGTCATGGTGGATATTAAAGAAATACGAACGAAACGTTTTGGTTCTACTTTAATTATAAGAACTTCTAAATTGTGAAATACATTACCTGAGTGGGTATAACCTAAGTGTCTTCAAATCACGAGTGAGTAGGTTCTTCTAGGCAAGCGCGCTTTATCATGGACCACAGCGTCGCTCAACATCAGGCAAACTGATGGTCAAGCGCAATCCTACCAATGAATAAAAAAAATATTAGAAATAGACGTTTTTCTATGAGTCTTAAGGTAAAAAAGCAAAAATACAATATAACATGTACAATATAAATAAAAATAGAATAAAAAGATTGCTTGCAAAGAAGAATATACATAAATTATAAGTATAAAACCCTTAAAACTATTAAATAAACAGAACAATTCGATATATGACTAAAATACTAACAAATTGGATAAAGGATCGAATCACTAAATACCTATTAAAAATAAAACAAGCCTAAAAACTTTCCTTTTACTAAAAAAGGACCTCGCATTAATCACGGGGGTACATAATACATATGGGTGGAGGAGGACGGAAAAAAAGAGTCTTAAGGTAAGACCTATATTAGGATACAGGCAACTCGTATCCGTAAGTGTACCTAATGATGATAATACCAGCATTAGGGTCCATGTCACGCGCATCGCCGGCCATGGGGCTATAATATAACGTGACAAAAGTGACACACGACAGAATGACGTGCTGGGCGTGTCACGGGCTTAATGTCTGTACGCAGGACACGCTAAGAGGGACTAGCGATTTAAATAGTTTGTGTTTTCCTATTTTTTTTTTTATACAAGATAAATCTAAGATTGACCACCAACTCGCCTGATGTTAAGCGACGGTGTGGCCGAGGATGGAGCTCGTCGATCTAGAAGATATTCTATTCACTCTAGTCTTGAAAATTCCAAGATTGAATGGCTCAGGAAACAGAGATGGCGGCAAAGAATTTCATTCTTGTGAGGTACGCAACAAGAATGTGGATCGATATTGCTGAGTACGGATTTTTTGCATTTCAATGAGGAATGGGTGGTAATTCGCCGACTATCTGTTTTAAGATATACACAATAATGATGGGCTTGGCATAAATGTATTAAATGTACTATAAATTCATAATAATTTTAACTATTATTCTCCAAACTACGGTTGTCTGGAAGAGATCGATTTTAACGATAAGACCTCCTATTGTCACACTAGTTTTGTGTATTTTTTCCTCTGGTGCACAATAAATAATTTATCTATTTATCTATAGGTAGATAAAATATTAATATATGGCTTCTAAAAACAGAAAAAGTCTTTTTTATCCATGGTTGTTGTAAGTTGAACTAGCGAAATGTAGTAATGCCAGTCAAAGAAAAACTTATACATCAAACTCAACACATTTTGTTTTATACGATGTTTGGATTCTGGTTTTTGAATTACATAATTGTCTCTTATTTACTTTTATTTCATGAATTCGAACTTACGAAGCTGTACTTGATGAGTATAAGTCTATTCCGCGTCTAAAAACGTGATCACTTACTAAAACCCGTTCAACCCGCTTCCTCTCCCACCTTGCATCGCTCCCGCGGGCCGCTCGTTTGTCTGCAGCTATCAAATTAGCCGGCAGATTGCCCCTTTGGCCCGCTAACTGTACCTAATGTGTTGCGGGCACTGCGTCCAATGACCTATTTCACTTTAACAACAGATTCTATCTTTTTATCCGGAAGGGTAGTATTTTTGGGGTCTTTTGAAGCGCTGTTACGTATGGTAAGTTCGAAATTTAAACCAAAAGATTTGGACAATTAATTAAAAAGTATGGTTGCCATAAATATGAAGGGTTGATGAAGGAAACAACATAAATAATCCTGATAGTATTTCCTCCTCTTTTAGATAAAGTCAGTAACCAAAATAATGCTTGAAATGTCATGACAGCAGTCTCATGCGATCCAAATCCCATTCTGGTCTAGGTACGCTTGCTATATTGGAGTATATTGCCACATAATATTGGGTTAAGATAACATAAGATGTTTTACATCTGACCGTCACCTAATATTATGATTCCGATTTTTCCTTATGAGGTAAGGTTCTGTACCTCATAAGGAAAAATCGGAACCCTTATAGGATCACTTTGTTGTCCATCTGTCCGTCTGTCGAAATTACACTAGCTACATATAAAAAATATTTCAAAATGTTGATTACTTTAATTACATGAATCAGCATCATGATTCATTATCAGGTAATGAATCGGCTTACCTTATTTATAACTATGGTGATTGGTGATATCTGCCTTCTAAGCTGTAGGTCGTGAGTTCGATCCCCACCCAGTACAAACATTTGTGTGATGAGCATGGATGTTTGTTCTGTCTGAGTGTATATAATAATATGGATCATAAGTAATTACAAAAAATATATACTTAAAGTATTTTATCAGCTATCTCGTTCCCAGAGTAGATTAAAAAAAAGCAGCAAAAAGGCATGTGGTTCGCCTGATGGTAAGCGATAACCGTCGCCTATGGACAACTGCAATGTCAGTGACATTACTGTTGCTTTGTTTTGTTGTTTAGGTACATTTAGATACAAGCTTTGCTTAGTTTGGTACTAGATAGATTGTATTGTGTGAAAAATGACCATCAGGTAATATTTTGTACGTAATTTTTAAGGTTCCGTACCTCAAAAGGAAAAAACTGAACCCTTACAGGTCATAATCTCTACACCTATATATAAAAATCAATTGCTGTTCGTTTGTCTCGCTAAAACTCGAGGACGGCTGGGCCGATTTAGCTGATTTTGTTTTTGAAATGTTTGTCGTAGTCCAGGGAAGGTTTAAGCGTTGAGAAAATATCGGGTCCACTCATTGATAGGTGATACGTACGCCGGGTCATCTAGTACATCATAATAATCTAATTAACTTTACTTTTGTTTTTGATTTTCCAGTCCTCCCACAATTTTCAGGAGAAAATTTAATCCAAAACCCACATTTTTCGTTCAAAAGACTTGATCATCAAACCGAAGGCAAAACTTAACTCTCTGGGGTAACACTGAAATGAATTAAATTGAATAAACAAAAATACGTTTTATTTTCAAAATTTTAAAGTTAAAGATCGCTCGGCAACAACGTTATGCCTAATTCAGTTAAAGCCAGCTGCGGCTTTTATTTTAAACGGGCTATATTGAAAATGTTTCTTTTTGTGCTATAGATTTTTACTGACATTTTTATATGCATACGTCCACACTGAAAACGCATTGATACCTATTATAAAATTCATACATCAAGTCTTGTCTATACTTAGTGTCTATGTATCCCTTTGATAATGTATCAATGCCAATGTTTTTTTTTATGTATCTTATCTTATCTTAAAATAACTCTGTCTGTCTCTCTGTCTGTTTGTTATCTTTTCAAGATCAAAAGGCTGAACCAATCGTCATGAAATTTGGTACGTTGGATGTCTTCAAATTTGGTGACGGACATAGGTTAGTTTTCATCACAATCACCGTTTTCATCAGTTTTCACGATGCAACTAGTTCTAGCCCATTTACTTAGTATCTCTCATGAAACAAGGAAGCTAACGGTTTCTTCGATGCCTTGGCTGTACGAGTTAGAGACGTTTTACAGACATTTTTTTTATTTATTTTTTTATTCGACGATTGGCTTGCGCTTGACCGTCAACTCACCTGGTGTTAAGCGACAGTTACGGTCTACGATGGAGTGCGCTTGCCTAGAAGAAACCTATTCACTCGCGATTTGAAGACACCTATATCTATTCGGAAAGCCTATTCTATTTGCATACAAACCTCAGCAAAATCCACAATATTATGGATATGTATAATAATAATTTTTATTGTGGCAGAAAAACATAATAACATATGAACAGAAGCTTAAATAGGTTTCATTACAATTACATCAATTTTCATCATCAAGATAGGTCAGGATAGTAGTGGACCAAGCTGTCTTTTAGTAAAAAGTATCTATTAGTCTCTTTGAAGATCTAACTATCATGGGTAAAAGGTAACTAGTGTTCTGATGGAACAAAATAATTATAGTTTGAAAAATAATTTAAAAAAAACGACTTCAAAACACGCAATTCATTTACTTGGTTGATATTTTTTCAATTGTTTTGTTATAAAAACCAAAGTACTGAACCGATTTTGATAAAATTTATATGGGACCACTTCTGGAGTATTACTAAGCCTACTAAGCAAAAAATCATAAAAACAATTCATAAATGGCCGAGTAATCGCTGAACAAACATACAGTCGAATTGAGAACCTCCTGCTTCTTGGCAGTCGGTTAAAAGTAATGAAATTACGACAGCAGCGCCCTCCAGTCTCGTAATACTTCTCTATCCGAACAGACTCTAGTCGTATATGTACGACATATAACTGGGAATAACATTAATCCATCATATTACTTAATCTGTAATTAATAATTATGCATCTCTTAGCTTGGCTATATTTTGAATGATAGGCTGTCACTTAACATCAGGCGAGTTGGTGGTCAATCGCAGATCAACTGAATTGAACATGCTTAGTTATTATTGCATGCATTATCATTTGAACAGAATAAACATAAGTCTCAAAGGACAAACTAGCGAGGACTTAAACCGGCCCCTCGCCAATACCGGCTGTGTACCCGATGACTCCCCAATATGTAGATATATCTTGCATAAAAATACACACATAGCCTAAATAGCTGACCCTAAAGCCATGAAACTTGAAAGGTCCTTGTAAAGTATAAATCTACTAAGAAAGGATTTGTCAGTAGCTGCGATAATACCGTGGGATGCGGGTACTTAGAAAACTAATTTCATTATTATCTCAGCCATAATAAGTTCACTGCTGGACATAGACCTCCCTCATGGATAATTATTTTACGAAATAAAATTTAAAAATTAATTAAAAAGGAGCTACCTACACATTTTAACTAAAATATTTTAATCAAGTGTTTTAAAAAAGTAGTCAAGAACAAACAATCTGTGTTATAAAACTAGAAGAAATGTAAATTATGTTTTCGATTCCCACTGGGGCTCCAAACTTTAACATTGAATGACGGCTTCAGTCCCAGTTAGTGTAAGTACCATCTTAAATTATTATAAACTGAAAATAATTATGGATTAAAACGACATAATAATGCACCACTTACAAGCCGTAGAAGCGGGTAGAAAGCTGTCGTTATTGTTTAACTACCCTCATGTTAAACATGCCCACCCAAGAACCTTCGTTCATTTATGTATGCAGTAGGTGTTTAACGAAGAACGGTCATTTGGGGAATTGGCTGGGAGTAAAAATGTTTTTTCTTGGGCCGCTGTCAAAAGTGTTTCTGTTAGTTTCCTTTTGACCTTGGGCTTGTTACTTAAGACTACGAAAATATAACGAACAACTCCGTTTTGTTCTTTACAGTACAAAACGGGGTAATTCGATATGTTTTGTAGCACTGCTTAAGTAGTTATGAAATATACAAAAAAAAAACATGCGAAACTAAATATGTTAAATAAAATACATTCACTATTTTATTGTCTATATAAGTATATATTTTTTTATCAATTTTCTAGAGTGAATTGAAATGTTTTTCTCTGTCCATAAATTTTATATGAACTTTGTTTTGAAATTTGCGAAGATAAGTTTAATGTACAAGAAAAAACATTACTTAATACAGAAAAAACTGATTAGCATTCGAGGAAAAAAATCATTCCCTCTTCTTATGTATGGAAGGTCTCCCCTAATACTTACTTTACTTTTACTATGAATTTACTGAAACGTTTTGTTATTGTTATTTTTTACCCGACTGTGTAAGCAGGAGGGTTATGTTTTTCGAGTGTATTTATGTTTGTGTGTATGTATTTTTATTTTTGCGAGAGATGTATTATTATTATTACAAAAATATAGCCAGTGACACTCAGGGAGCGAAAAAGAATAAAACGACCTTGCACATCAAAATCTGTCAAGCCGTTTAGGCTGTAGGCACTCATATAGAAACATACATACATCCACTCGAAAAACATAATCCTCCTTCTTATGCTGTCAGGTAAAAATATGCCATCCAAGTCAACGAATTCGCGTATTTTTTAAGTTGTTTGTTTCATTTTTTTAAACTTTAATAATGACAACATAAAACGCGGTATAATAAGCATGCGGACTTAATCATAGAAGGTGAGATGGTGGTCACGCTGAATCCTATGAATGTATAAAAATACTCTTTTTTTTTTATCAGCCCTGTTTGTACAAACTGTCCCACTGCTGGGAACGGGCCATCTTCTCATTGTGAGAAGGGTTAAAATAAAGGTTAAAATACTCTTTATTGAAATGAAAAAAAAAAAACAGATTTATCGCGTATATTTTACATAATTTTATGACCTGACGCTTCGAAGACTGCAGCGTCCATGGACACAGGTGAGACAGGGCAGGTGAAAAACTCTTTACGTTATAAAACACTCGTAAAAAGAAAGATATTCTTAAGATCATATCTTCTCTCGTGAACTCGGCCAATTCCCCAATCGTCCGAATTCCTCACCTACAAGCGGCGCACACCGTCACAAAGCCGTATTATACTCGCATATACTTTCATACTCGTCAGAGTTTGCAAAATTTATGTAGTCGTAAAAGGGGTGCGCCATAAGTTGTTAAAATGCGAAGCGACCTCTGTCCGTTCTCTTCACGTAGTGCGTATTATCCATGGAAATGAAAAGTGATTTGATAAGAACAGTGTGAGTACAGCGAGAAATTAGTAGCGTTTTGTTAAGGAATGTGGCTGGTATGAAAATAAGTGATAGCAAGACCAGTTATATTCAAAACAAGTATAAGTTTAGAAACTCAAAAACCCTCGACAAAAAACGGCTCTACCGATTTTGATGAAACATAACTAAGAACACTCCCGACTAATTCACCTTTCAAACAAATAATCTTAATCGAAATCCGTTCAACCGTTCGGGAGCTACGATGCAACAGACAGATACATACAGAGACACGTCAAACTTATAATACCCCGTCGTTTTTGCGTCGGGGGTTAAAAATATCCGATTGCATCGCAACGAGATATGGAGAGGGCTATGCTCGGGATCTCTCCGCGAGATCGTATCAGAAACGAAGAGATCCGTAGACGTACGAAAGTCACCGACATAGCACAGCGGGTAAGCAAGTTGAAGTGGCAGTGGACAGGGCACATAGCACGTAGAACTGACGGCCGATGGGGCTGAAAAGTTCTCGAATGGAGACCATGAACCGACACGCGGAGCATAGGAAGACCAGCCACAAGGTGGACAGAAGATATCATAGACGTGGCAGGAAGACGCTGGATGGAGGCCGCTTCCAAGCGATCTTTTTGGAAATCCATGGGGGGAGGCCTATGTCCAGCAATGGACTTCTTGTGGCTGAGATGATGATGATGATACGATTGCATAAAAGCGATCTTTGCAGTCTAAGTCTAACTTAAGATTCGTTACGCTTGTAACATTGTGTACGTTTTTACGAGAAAGTACAAATTCGCTTTAAAACGTGTAATGTGTTTTCTTTGGAATAAATCTTGTAAAATCACTAATTTGTAATCACTAACTTAAGCTCGTTGAAGGTAACGGAAAAATGTATTTTTTTGCGAGTTTTATTATATTTCAAAAATGACCTTGACGCTTAGTGAGAAAAAACGAATCTACATCGCACATCAAAATATGTGTTTAGGCTGTATGAAACAATATACAAACATACATTCATACATACACTCAAAAGATAACCCTCCTTGCGCAGTTGGCTAAAAGTGTTTTTGAAGTGAAAACTTCTTTAGCGGCGTTCTGCATTTTTGGGATGGGTAAAACTCGCGTCAAATCGTCAGATTGTGAGACGGACAGTCAGAAACCTATTCTAACGTTATACATTTAAAGTTCATTATTGTATGTACAAGTTTGTCCTTCTAGCATGACGTCATTTCGTTGCGTCTTATGCTTATTTTCGTCACATGCACGTTAGACTCGTTAGCTCAATAGGTTAGAGCACCGATAAAAAATTCAATTTGTCAATTGGAGGGCGGAGGTTCAAATCCCTCACGAGTCAGTCTTTTTGCTATATTATTTTGTAGTTTTCACTTCTGCCGGCACTCCCGTAGTGTAACCCGTTCTTTTTTTTAATATAGTAATAGCCTTGCGCTTGACCGCTAATTCGGTCTATTTAGAAGCTTGCTTAGATATACAGATTCAATCGTGATTTAAAGACACCCAGATTATATCTAACAGCGAATATTCAGCTTATTTCACAATTAAAAGTGGAATTAAAGTTCCGTTTCTTTTTGATAAGAAAAGGTCTATGAAAAAAAAGCGATGAGAAGAAAAAATATTTTGTTAAGAAACACGTCGACTTCCTTACAGTCGGGTAAAACTAGGGTTAATTAGTGTAGGTAATGACCGTATATCTCCACTATATCTGTAACCTCGAGCAGTTTACGACGGGTGACCCCTGCCCGTTACAAGCTCGCGGACTTGGACAAATTTGCGGTGAAATTAATTTATACACGTGTTTTAAGTTTCACCGTAACACAAATTTTAAGTGGCTTAATTAACTGATTGCCAGTATTCGGGGATTACGTTTTTTGATTAGTTTGGCGGGAATCCCGCATGATATTCCACGTAGTATCGATTTTCAACAATTAATTAATACTGTATCTCGCGATAGAAAATGTACCTATATATATGTAAAGATACTGTATTTATGTGTTATTGTTTCTTCCTTCTTATATAATTATAATGAGTCACATTTGTTTAAACGTGTTTTAGATTGTAATTTTAGTGTACAATAAAGACATATTTATTTTTGTGTAAATATATACCTACTGCAAATATGGAAAGTTCTGATTTTCGTTATACTCGTACAAGCTCTTATCGATCCCCATTTCATCATTGGACATTTAATTAATTATATTATTGATTACGAGTACAATAGGGAATATGCATTAATTTTTAACCGACTTCCAATAAGAAGGAAGTTTTCAATTCAAATGTATGTTTTTTTATGTTTGTTCATCGATTACTTCGGTAATTATGAATTGATTTTGATGATTATTATTTTTTGGTGGGTAATATATAGTTCAGGGGTGGTTTATATAATAAAATAACTGGAAAAATGTCATCCAAGTAAACAAAATTGCGTATTTTGAAGTCGGTTACTTCAGTTTTTAAAGTACAATTATATTATGTAAGGGTGACCCATTTGTTTACAAAAATATTTTAGAATAAAAAACATGTATTTTATTTCATTGGAATAAGGGTTTTAATTTTATTGACAACATACAAAAATGTAATATATTTACTAAAAAAAAATATTTTGATCAGTCAATAAACTTCCAAGATATATACATTAAAGTTTTAGAGGAGGGATGCTCTGTCCCTCTCTCGCGAAACAATAGTTTATATTAATTTGTACGGCGAACATGATGCACGACGTCTCATCTAATGCGATCGTGTGCTCTCTGTCTAACATGAACTTAAAATACTTAAAACTTTTTTTTTTTAAGACATTTTAATTATGTTTTTGTAGAATGGATACAATTCAATACAATACAAAAACACTTTATTGACACCATAATAAAATAACATTAGGTACATAATTAAGGCGTTAGAAAGGTACAAAAGGCGGCCTTATCGCTAATAGCGATCTCTTCCAGACAACCTTAAGATGTTAAAAGAGAAGAGAAAGTAAACGCTGACGGATCTATTTGTTGTAATCCTTTTTATATTATAAATAAATCATGCTCCTTCCCTATAGGAATAGCTTAAACTTAATATTTGAGTTATATAATATATCTCATCAATCTCAATATAAAGTTAAAACCAAACGAACGACATATCACATAAAATTCGATCAACATCAAAATCGGTCAAGCCATTTGGGCGGTAGGAGGTACAAAAACATAACAACTTACAACAACCCACATACAATACAAACACCCGAAAAACATAACCCTCCTTGCGCAGTCGGATAAAAAGTTTGTTAATCCATAAATGACAAACTGGACACTAGAAGTGTATATTATTATATTACGGGTTGATTTCATAACATCATAATAAAATATTCATTCATGGTTGGTTTCCGAAACACGAAATTTATATTTATCAATAAATTACTTTGACTTTGACTTTGAATTTGACGCCATCAAAAGTGCCTCGTTTGCGTTGTGCCTAAATTAAACAGACGAAATTAATACCTACATGTCATGTTTTAGGTCTAAATTAGTATGAAAATTAAGTGCTAAGCCAAAACCTTAAGCTAGGCACACAACATACACAAAGTTAGTATTGTAACAAATCACTGAGCACACAATTCCAACCATTATTTAACTTGAGAACAACTAAAATGCAAACATTTCATTCGTACATATCGCCGACCGAAAGGGCCAGCCTTTACTTTAGACCCTTTTGTGGGAATGTGGAATATTTTGGATTGTTCTCGGGTTTTAAACTTACGACTTGAAGGTTGGAAGCTGCGAGGGAAACCTTTTTGATTTTATTATTAATAAAACTACATGTGATAGAAACATACATACATACTGGTTGTAGAACTCAAATAGTGGTAAAATTCTCTAATGCTGTTAGAACTGTTTAGTAGTGGTAGGACTATGTAGTGGTGGTAGGACTCTTTAATAATAGTAGGATTTTCTAGTGGTAGGATTCTGTAGTGGTGGTAGGACTCTTTAATAATAGTAGAATTGTCTAGTGGTAAGATTCTCTAGTGGTGGAAGGACCCTTTAGTAGTGGTAAGACTTTTTAGTAATAGTAGGACTCCGTAAAATTTGTGGGATTCTCTAGTGGTGGTAGGACTCTTTAGTAGTGATAGGATTCTCAAGTGATTTTTTACAGGGACCCCTTAGTTTGTCAATAAGTAAATAAATTTAAAAACGTTCAGAAACAATCACTTTTTAACCCCCGACGCAAAAATTACAGGGATGTTTGACGTATCTGTGTGTGTCTGTTTGTGGCATCGTAGCTCCCGAACGGATGAACCCATTTTTTTTTATTTTTTTTTTTTGTTGAAAGGTGAATTAGCCGGGAGTCTTCTTAGCTACGTTTCATCAAAATCGGTTGGGCCGTTTTTTTTGTCAGGGGTTTTTGAGTTTTCTAAAGCTTATACTTGTTAGCAAGTGACTTTTGATAGTTCTTTTTTTTTAATTAATAAAAAGCGTGTGCTTGTCCGCTTACTCGCCTGGTATTAAGCGACCGTTGTGGTTCACGACGAAGTGTGCTTGACAATGACAAAAGTAACATAAGTCGCAACTAACGGAAAAAGATCAAGCTGGCGCGGTCACCCATCCATCCACTGACCGCACCACATAGCCTTACTTCCCTATTGATCTTAGTTCGCAGGCACGGGTTGTAAGCCAGCTATAAAAGAAAAACGTCATGCGTGTCTGCAAATAGGTCAGCAGTTCATTGAACTAATTGTGTGCTTCGAAAAGCACCCCGGGTGGCTTTCGTGGTAAATCTTATCGCTGAAGAGTTATTATTTTGTGTGACCGGTAATTTATAGAAATTATTGGTTGGACGAAAATGGAGGTATGCTAAGAAAAGGTTGGTCAGAGTGGAAATGAAGTAAGCAGGGTAATTATATAAACAAGGTTTGACAACAAGATTCGATGTCAAAATATTATTTCATTCCGTGAGGCGTGTTCAAATCAATCTAATTGAGGTAGGATGGGAGGCCGTAAGCCTCCCCGTCACTGCGACCCTTGTGGATCTATTGTAACCTCCTTCCTATCGGTTACAGTAACTCCTCCAGGCGCAATTGTAACATAAATTTCATCAGGGATTTAGGGCTGGAGGCTTTAACGTCCTCAGAGCAGAGGACCGGTCCTCCTAGGTCCTGGCTCCTTTGGTGGTGGAGTGCCACACATTCGAAGAGTAAGCGAATGGGTTTTTCGTCCTCTTCACAGCAGAACCTACACTCTGGGCTCTCACTTAGTGCCATTCATAGGCGAGTTGGTGGTCAAACGCGGACTTATTCATGTTAAAAAAAAAGTGCAGGTATTTGTTGATTTTGTAATGCCCTGTTTGGATGCAAACAAGAACCTTTAATTGACCCCTGTTAAGAAGAATCGCCTCTTTGGTGAACTTCTTGTTAAAGCCTTCGAGTAACGCTTGGCATGCACCATTCCTGGGTTTTGGCTTCATACTTTCCGGCACTGATTTTGCCCCCGTGATTTGATGCTACCTCTTGTTGTGCAGTCAGAGATTCCCCAGACGGGCTCAGCTCCCACCATAACATTCTCAAACTTGCCAGTTCATACGCGGCTTCATTCAATTGTTAAAATCAAACTTATGTACGTTATAGATATATAGATTGCTGCTTATGTTACACAGTCTTCACAAAATAAACAAAACAAGATAAATCCTCAGAGAAGTGAAGTAATTTGAATCAGCAAACGATTACCGCGAAATCGAAACCTCCAATAAAGTATCGTATGAAAGAAACCCGCTAAGATCCGAGCTTCGTTATCAGTATACGAGAAATAGCTTTGTTTCTCTATGTTATAAGCGGAGAGCGCAATTATAATAATTATTATTACTGATATTTCATAGAACCTTATTCCATCATCCTCATTCTAAATTTCTAATACGGAAAACAGAGAAAATAGAAAATCGAGCAGAAAGTTGGTACATTACCATCCATTTCTCTTTGAAGTGCTAATATTCATATTAAGCGATATTGGTACGTATTCTTGATGCGTACTGAATAGGAGTGGAACTTGCTGCTGCCCTTTATGTTTCCAGGAAACTAATCTTGGAATTTTTAAGGATAGACTCCTTTTTTATTGGCATGCTTTGTCCTCGGCCGCTGTGTCGCTACGCTAAACATCAGGCAAGGCATCTATTTCGTAACAAATGTCTGTCATTGTACTATTATACCTACGCCATTGAGATTATGCATTACCAGCACCGGTTACTTGAACCGAATCTGAAGCTGAATCGAAACTGGCTTATGACAAAACAATACATTTATTTAAGGTTTTTTTATGATTTTATAACAAATTGTATTACTTTATGTATAAATAAATAAATTTAAAAAAAATGTTCATCTAAAAAATTTTATTTATGTATATTGTTGTAGTTGTTTTTGTCACAAATAAAAATGTCTGTCAGTAGTCATACTACTAACGAAGAGATATTTGTATCAACTATCAACTGGCAACATTTGTTTTCATATCTCCGGTTGTTTGTTGAATATTGATCTCTCCTTTTGTTGGACTTGACGATTTTTTAAAACAAATATTGATGAAACTTGATATACAGGTTTTCATTTAGATTTAGTATCTTACAAAACTGGACAAAAGTTTATATAGCGTTCGCATTAGCTATTTGAAACAGCCTAAAATGAGTACCAAATTCTATAAAGTTTTCTATTATATTATAACTAAGCCTCGAAGACTGCCCAGCAGCAGAACATTATAGTGAAAAAAGAAAAATGGTTGTCTGTAAAGTCGGTTTACGGACAGTAATTTTATGTGATAACGTCATGATAGATGCGTCACAAGCCGAACGCTTAGGCCGATCGTGCCTCTCTATCGCTTGTTCCGCGCTCTCGCTTGCACGCTCGGCTCAGGCGAAACGTGACAATGAGTCATGCGTTTTCGTGCATGCAGCCAGCGTTCATCGATTTATAGACGTTATCACGTCAAAAAAATCTATAAGCGTATGACTTACACCATCGGTCGTCTATTAGAGCAGGCGTGAATTTCCCCTGGGCCCTGTGGCAGCGAAAAACGGACTCTAGTCGCCTCACCTCCACATCACGAGGCGCTTCATTTGCTGTGACGTCATACGATAATCATTGACAATTTGGGATCAGTTACACTTTTTTTTCTTTGTCAATTTTTAGATTATCATGTTTTTTCTTCAAACCCAAATGAGGGGTCTTATAAGTTTAACGTCTGTCTGTGGCATTGTGAGTCTCGAAATAATAGTCCGATTTTGAATTCTTCTTAGCTATATATCATCAAAATCATAGTATAAGGAAGGAAATACAGCTTTGCATAGTCGCTTTGCGAATGCACGGCGCGGTCGCTCGACGATGTCGCTCAGCATGTGTGGAAAGTGAAATTTGTTATTTTAAATATTGATTTCAATGGAAAACACTATTTCATTAAAAATTTTTGACCGTATTGACTGCGCGCGACGACGCAACTATTTGCAGCACGTCCTACAGCACAGTTGCAGCGCGATTGCAGCGTCACCTTTTAAATTAGCACCAGTCGCGCGACAAAACAGCGCCTATGTGAAAGCGTTTTAATTGTATTATCAACCAAAATTTGTATTTATTTGTTATTATAAAGGCTAAACTTTACATAAACATGACTTATACAAGAGTAGCGATAGTTGGTAACAGCACACAAACACTAAAATAATAATTCACCCTTTCATTCATGAAATTAGAGTGCTCCAAACATCCAAGGGCGACATTTACTTTGCATATACACCGGATTTAAATATTTGTTCCTTTCGTTTGATGTTACATATCAAAGCCAAGGGTTTTCCTGTACTATTTCGTAGAGAATGTTGCCTGTTTTTCGGGTAATTTCTTAGTTCAGTGGGTAGAATGTATAGATATAGACAGCTGACAGACGCGAGGTCTTTCTTTGAGTTAGTTGGACTAGTTGTTTTGTGGTTTACTTGGAGTTTCATATTTTTAGTGACCTTCCAAAAGTAATTTTCTAAGTTTGACTGTACCTATTACATTTTTAGAGAATCGTACCATTAGTATAAATAGAGCCTTAATTCTCTAGCTAATCCATCAGTTATATTTGTACTATTTATGCATATTACCGACTCAAAGCTAAATATATTAGTCAAAAGTTATTTTGAATTGTTTTTTAGGGTTCCGTACCTCAAAAGGAAACAAACGGAACCCTTATAGGATCACTTTGTTATCCGTCTGTCCGTCTGTCCGGGTGTCAAGACCTTTATCTCGGGAATACGTGAAGGTATCGAGTTGAAATTAAAACCATATATGCAAATCCATAGTATCTTGTTGCAGAAAGAAAAATAAAATTTCTAAGTTTTCGTAAAAAAAAGTTATAGCCGAATATGTCGTAAAAATCGCACTTTTCGACACTCACAGAGGAATGGGGTAAGCCTATGGGGTACTTCCCGTTGACCTAGAACTCTGAAATTTGGCAAGAAGCATTGTGTTAGAGTACACATATAGGAAAAAAACCGAAAATCATTTTTAAATTAATCACAAAAAAATTGTCTCTATGCAAGGAATGAGGGCCCAAATTTTAAAATGAATTAACCGTATCATGTGGGGTATCATATGAAAGAGCCTCATTAGCATAAGCTAAAACAGTTTTTTAACACATTCTTCACCCCCTGCAGACCCTTCACTTCAGCTGGGAACCAACACTTTTTAGGCGAATTTTTATTAAGTACAGAGTGGCCGCGCAAAGCAACATTGACTGCCTCAAACGCTTACTAACTACTACAAAAAGAAACTAGACGCTCGCTCGGATCCGAGTGGGAGGCACCGCTACTATAGCCCCATCCCACTCGGATCCGAGTGGTGAAAAAGGAATGTGTATATTTTTACGATGTAGATTTTTCGGTTTATGAAGGTAAATATAAAAAAAAATATGATTTCCCCCTTTTATTTAGTTTGTACGGAACCCTCGGTGGGCGTGTCTGACTCGCACTTGTCCGGTTTTTAATTTTTCCCGTGCTATAAGTACTTACTTCCTAATGAAATTCCTAACTTTTTACTATTATATTGTAGCGTTCATAGCGTACCTTGACTAGGTATTGTCGAACGATCACCAATGTCAAGCAACGGACGGACCGGTCAGTCTTCGGATGGGTGGCCGTGAGTGACATTTCTTTCTGAGCGCTACCGTGGGTTGGATGACACGTTAAATTGTAGGTCCCGGTTGTTTGAACTCAAAAACAGCAGTCGTCAAGCCAGGTCAGAGGCCTTTCGGCGTCTTGATAACTCTGACAATAGGGGTGGCCACTCAGTCTATTTTATTTTTTATTTTTATAGAAGATAGATCTACGATATATCACCAACTCGCCTGATGTTAAGCGACGGTGTGGCCGAGGATGGAGCTCGTCGATCTAGAAGATATCTATTCACTCTAGCCTTGAAAATTCCAAGATTGTAGGTCTCAGGAAACACAGATGGCGGCAACGAATTCCATTCTTGTGCAGTACGCAACAGGAATGTGGATCGATATCGCTGAGTACGGATTTTTGGCATTTCAACGAGAAATAATAATTCGCCAACAATAAAAAAAAAAATGTTTAATTAATTAATATGGTAATTCGCCGACTTTCTGCTAGTCCTGTAGTGAAATGGGGAGGGTGGAATCAGGTCGTGAAGCTCTTGCGCACATTCCCCGAAATGAATCCTGTAGAAAATAGACAGACATGCTACTTTACGGCGGTGCTCGAGACTAAGTAGCTTCTTGGCAGCTAGTTTATCGTCACCGATTAACCTCACAGCTCGCCGGTCCACTGATTCTAAAGCTTCCAGCTGATACTTGGCTGATCCATCAAAAAGGTGGCAGCAGTACTCCATACACGAAGTATTCTCTATACGAAGTTACTTACTTTTTTACCATTATATATTGTGTATTGCAATTTTAAATCCAAGAAAATACGACTAAACCTTCCAATTCCGGCCTATGTTTACTAGTAACATACAAATTACAGGGCCTCTGCTGCGCACCGGTAAATATAATTCTAGAGCTAGCATAAAGCCTACATAACCCTAGCTTGGCACAGGACGAGACAATTCTGCAGAGACAAATGAAACGTAGGCCGCCGCGACTCGCGCTCGAGCGCTCTTCAGGAGGGATAGGGATGGGACTGGTGATATGATACTATCGATATCGATAAAGCGTTGCAGTTATGAATCGTCTTGGTACATCGGAGGGCTTTAACTTAAAATAAATAACCAAGAAAAAAAAAGTTGAAACCGTTAGATATAACTGTGGTTTTAAACATCGTAATTACTTATCATAGTCATTAATCGCGGAGCTTGGTTTGCTATTTGTTTTTAGTCCTTTTTGGGACTGTGGTTAACATTTACATGTCCGTCCCATATAAACCAAGTGCCATCCGATAATTATATTATTTTAAAATATCTGTGTCTCCATCCAAGGTCTAATTGTGCGAACCTTAGTTTCTTTCAACGTTTCAGTTGTATTGGAATAGGTACAGCATGTTTTCATTCGCCACTTCATTCAAGCAGACACTCCTCACATTTCTACTCTTACACCTTTTACATGCATTATATTTTACATAATTCTTTCACACTTTCTTAAGTCTCCTATCTCCTGTTACTATTGTTTACCATCATGATAAGGCCCCTTTTTCATACATGGCTATTTTCGTTTCTCTTCAAGTCCATACTACGACAATCTCATGCATCTCCGCATCTCGACGAGCTCCATCCTCGGCCACACCGTCGCTTAACATCAGGCGAGTTGGTGGTCAATCGTAGATCTATCTTCTATAAAAAAAAAATCTATTTTTTTTTAATCGATAATATTATTTTATCAAGTATCCCACCCCTACAATGAATACAAAACTGCATATACAGAACCAACACTGCACTTGGTGACACAATGAGCCGTGCACACGGAGGTATGTCTGTGAGGTGAGGAATTTTAATCTTATTTCGCTGCCTTTGTGGATTGTAGGGAATTTTATTTGTATTACTTGGTTGTGCGATCTAATAGGCTAGTTTTTTGTAATTTTTAACTGACTTCCAAAAAGGAGGAGGTTCTCAATCGACTGTATATTTTTTATTTATATGTTTGCTCAGCGATTACTTCGCCAATTAAAAATTGATTTAAATGATTATTTTTTGTTTGATTGGTCATAGCTTAGAGGTGGTTCCATATAAGTTTTATCAAAATCGGTTCTGTACTTTGGTTTTTATAAACGAATAACTGGAAAATATGCCATCCAAGTAAACGAATTGCGTTAATTTGGAGTCGGTTTTTTTCTTCAGTTTTTTTAATAATTTGAGTACCTGATAACCACCTGTGTACCATTAAAAAATATAATAAAGGTTTCAAGATAGAACCAAGAGATTGCTAATGGAAATCCCGACAGGAAGAGCTAAGATTTGTGCTTGTATTTTTAGAAGTCGGTTAAAAAAGTCGTAGAACTATTATCAAATCCTGGAGTATATCGTTTGCGCGTTTTAACCCATCTTTCATTTTTTTTGTTAAACTACTGGTAACAACAGATTGCTTATTTATAATTCCATCGGAGTTATTTATTAGAAGAAATTTATATTCTCTATTTTTTGAAAACGTTATATTTGCAAGGCTTGAAAGTCTTTTTTACCCGGTTATGTTTTTCGAGTGTATGTATACCTAGTCTTGCCATAAATATTGTCACGAAGAAAAAAATTATTTTTTATTGCAAATAATATTTATTACTTTTACAGTGTGTTAGTTTAATACATAAATATAAAAAAAATTAAAATATAAAAGCTTATTCGAAGTGGTCTCCATTGGCTGCAATACAGTCCTTTAAACGTTGAGGCCAGTTATCAATAGAAGCACGCATTCTTTCCATGGGAAAATTCTTCACTGCCAATCGTATGGATTGTTTTAGGGACTCCAAATTATCATGGCGTTTAGAGCAAGCCATACTCTCTAAAACTGACCATAAATCATAATCCAGCGGATTAAGATCAGGACTAGACGACAGCCAGCCTTCAGCTCTGATGAAGTCCGAAACGTTCACTTCCAACCAAGACTGCGTGGACCGAGCTTTATGACCTGGCGCCGAGTCTTGTTGGAAGGACCATACTTGGTTATTGAACATGGTGTTGTTAAGGGGCTTAACTACCTTCTCAAGAATGGTATTTTGATACACTTGTGCCGATGTTTTGATACCTTTTTCACAAAAATATGGCTCAGTCACTCCTTCATAGCTAACACCCCACCAAACCATCACTGAAGTCGGATAATGCCCACGTTGCACTCTGTCGACTAATTGGGAAGCTTTCTTAGAGCTTTGACCATAGATACGGTCATTTTGTTTGTTAAAATGTTGCTCAATTGTAAAGATTTTCTCATCCGTAAACAAAATTTTTCTGTGACCTCCCTTTGCGTACCGCTTCAGTAGTTGTTTCGATTTTACCACCCTATTCTTTTTTAAATTATCAGTTAAAAAATGACCAGTGCGTCTCTTATAGGCTGCAAGTCCTAAGTCATCTTTTAAAATACGCGACATGGTTCTGGGTGCTATCTTCATCTCCCGAGATAAAATCTTTTGCTTTAATAGCCCGGTACACAAACATTTGACTAATACCAAGCGTATGGAGAGTTTTAAAAATTGCATTTGGCTCCATACCAACTTTGTGTAATGCAATCACAGCGATTCGGTTCTCTTTATACCCCCACTCCATTTTAATATCGCAAAATATTGTACAATGTATTGGCGCCAAAATTAGAAACCTCAATGAACAATCGTATAAAAATGACAAATTCCAAATTCAAATGTAATATCTTTCTTATTTTTAACTGTAACAGTATAAGTATATATTTCTTTGACACGCTCTAGAGCCTAAACAGCTTGACCGATTTTGATGCGAGTGGTGTCAATAGATTTGTCTTAGTTGTGAAAGTGACACTGGGTACATCAAAATTAAAAAAAATCATAAGTTAGACTGCAAAAATCTCTTTTCTGCAGTCGGGTATTTTGTTTTTCTTTTAACATTGATACATGTTATACATGAGTATATTATATAAGTCATGTATAAAAAGACTTTCAAGCCTTACAAATGAAGATTTTTCAAAAAGAATACAGCAAAAACTTTTCTCCTGTATAATTTTACCAATGGTAGATAGCTCAAACAAGCACTGAGGCGACGATCGGTGATCGTTCGAGAATACCTAGCTAGCTACGCCACAAGCGCTACATTTAAGTACCATTTATTTCGTTAAAACTTACTCAACTATGACGCAGCGGATATATGCCACATTAGTGTCAAAAATAATTTGTTTCTTCACCGAAAGTGCTATAATAATAGCCTTTACTGTGAACATAATGACGTAAGTGTCTAACACCGACTAGGCTAACCAACGCTATACGTGGACATATTCGATAACTCTACTTTTTTAGGGTTCCGTAGTAACTAAGAGGAACCCTTATAGGCCTTATAATTACGTCATGTCCGTTTGTCTGTCTGGCTATCCGTATATCACGTGTGGGATATCGTTGAATAGGTATCTTAAAATAAGATTAAGGTTGCATACATTTTTTTTTCTGAGATGCAATGTGTGCGAGATATAGCCCGCCAACGGAGAAAAAATTGTGTCCCCCCACCCTCCTTGCATTTCTAAGCTACTGGATCTAGAAATTCATGATTAACCACGATAATAGACATATTAAATAATTTCAATGAATTTTTTTTGAACACTGTAATTACAACTTTTCGAGATATAGCAATAAATATTATAAAACACTTAAATAATTATAGTACTGAGGTCATTGACCTTTTCGCAAAATAGTCTAAACAAAAAATAGTCGCCAAGCAGTTCTATTTTATGTTACAGCATTAGCTACAGAACCCTGCTATACGCGTGTCTCGACACTATCTTGGTCACTTATTTTTCTTTAGAAATAGACACAATTATATTAAAAGTTCTTACTCTGATAAGTTTAATTAATTTGAAATGATAGACATTACTGAAATAATGAAACATGAAACATTACTAAATAATAAATAATACATTACATTACGGACGGACCGGTCAGTCTTCGGATGGGTGACCGTGAGTGGCATTTCTTTCTGAGCGCTACCGTGGGTCTGATGACACGTTAAATTGTAGGTCCCGGTTGTTCTGCAATCGTCAAGCCAAGTCAGAGGCCTTTCGGCGGCTTAATAACTCTGACAATAGGGCTGGCCACTCAGTCTATACGAACTTACTTACTTTTACTGAAATTATATTTCTTTAAGGTCAGTTGGTAATCTAATCATAATTTCATTATCAATAATTTTTCGTTAGTTAATCATTTACAAAAGTCTAGAAAATGTCTCAATAACATAAAAAATAGTATACACAAGAAACTTCAAGTTATATTATTTTATCAGAATTTCAGACCAACATTATTCTGATTTTAATTTAGTAAAAAAGTTAGTTTTTATTACATTATTACAATTTGCAGTAACAATTACAAAAATGTAAATTTTTACTCACTAATTACTTTGTAAGTCAAAATCAGGGTCAAACAATAACACTGAATGTCAACCGTTAAAAATTTCAGCAGAGAATTCAAGCCTTACTGCGTTAACATAAGGCCTGAAATGGTCTAAATTGAAGAGAACGGTTAAAAGGGTTATCTATCTATGCAAATGACTATGTCATTTTCTGAGTCTCTTAATTAAGAAAAGTGCCTATTCATGTAATAGGACTACAGTATCACAGTAAAGAATATTATCCGTTATACGATACAAGTATCATGTATTTACTAAATGAGTAATTAATAATAGCAGCTTACGTGTGTATTTATCCACATAGCAAGAGAAAACTGATTGGACATAAATAATCATTTTGCGTTACATATAAATGATTTTTTTAAGTTAGAACCATGAGTGAATAGGATTGTGGTTCTCTTTTGTTTAATTTTACTTCTTCGAAGTTTCACATTTTATTGGTAAAATCAGATTAAATCTATAAGACCTACCACTAAGACTATCTTCTAGATCGACGAGCTCCATCCTCGGACACACCGTCGCTTAACATCAGGCGAGTTGGTGGTCAATCGTAGATCTATCTTCTATATATAAAAATAATAATAATAATAATAAGGCAGTCATCCTAAACACGGCGCGCATTGTCAGGAGATTCCTCAGCTTGTAGCCCTTACCGTCGACAGCTTGAGCCTTGCCCCGCTGCCGGTGGCACACTAGTTTTAAGTTTTTTTACAATATTTATGTTATTTTTATATGTTTATATTTGTATTGTAAAAAATTTAAAATTAAGAATCGAATTAAATAAATGTGAATAATAGTAAGATCAAACAGTTGAGATTAAATCGTTAAATCTTCTCAGTCAGTAACAAATTGATAACGAAACCTACCAGGTAAAGGAAAAAGTTTTATGTTTTATGAAGAAAAATTGTAATGATTATCTAATACTTATATAATTTACTAATATTTATAACACAAATAGAATTAGTAATAAATAAATATTTGTGGACATTTCACACAATACTATCTAGTCAAAACTAAGCAAAGCTTGTACTAGATGGTTGATAGAATACATATATGTATACTGTTTTTTTGTTAATATATAGGTATACATTTGATACATAGAAACACCCAGACACAGAACAAACATCCATGCTCATCACACAAATGTTTGCCCTGGGTGGGGAACGAACACACGACCTATAGCTCAGCAAGCAGACACTACCAACTGAGCCACAAGGCCAGTGAAAATAATAATAGTAGCTTATTTTTCTGGCATAAAAAAGGACGTATTGTGACATTAAATTATATGTGATAAAAGCTAACTTTCACCAAAGCTGTGTCTATTTCGAAGCTAAATTTCACCAATATTTCGGCTTGTCGGCTTAAAACGGCCAAAAAAGTTTAAAAAACTCCTACTGTCAGTATAACCCAGTGTCCCGGCGTACCCGATTCGATTTAGATCCTCTATAAAGTGTAGGGTGATCATCCCCTATAAAGGGGGTGGGGTCTAATCTGGAGGACAAATCCCTAGTAAAATCGACGTCTTATGCCGGTGTCGACGTGCACGGAATTAAAAAATATAGAACAGCCTAAGAGTATTAGAAAAAAAACATTTCTTACTTTATTTGGGTATCTATTTTCTTAGTTCGAATACTTGATCAGCTTTTATGACCAGGCTTGATGAAGTTAAATTTGAGTTGGGTAATTGCGTCGTTTTGAAAGAGTGACGATAATATTGGAATAAAAATAAAGTGATGGAACTTATCTGTTCTTAACCCCCAACCAATAAAGTTAAGGATGTTATAAGTTTACAAGTTACAAGTTTAGTTTGACGTTTGTGTGTGTGTATTTGTATGTCTGTAGCATCGTCGCTCCAACACGAATGGACCGATTTTAATATAGTTTTTTGTTTATTTGAAAGAGGATTTGATCGAGGATTGTTCTTTTCTATCATCATCATCTCAGCCATAAGAAGTCCACTGCTGGACATAGCCCCCCCCCCCCCACCATGGATTTCCAAAAAGACCGATTGGAAGCGGCTTGCATCCAGTGTCTTCCCGCCACTTGTATGAGATCATCTGTCCATCTCGTGGCTGGTCTTCCTACGCTGCGCTTGCCGGTACGTGGTCTCCACTCGAGAACTTTTCGGCCCCATCGGCCATCAGTTCTACGTGCTAAGTATGTGTTCCCTGTTATTTTCTATGTTTCATTAAAATTGGTTCAGCCGTTTTTATGTCGTTTTTTTTTTTTATTTCATATTTTTATTTTTAATTATTTTGTTTATTATTAGCTGTGTTAGGTGGTTCCACCCGCACATTGATGAAAAACAGCAATACTCATCTATCTCTGCACCAAACTTTATAACAATTGGTTTTGCCGTTTAGTCGCGAAAAGGTACCAAGCAAAGAGACAGAGTAACTTTCGCTTTTTCCGACTTCCAAAAAGAATGCTATTCTCAATTCGCCTGTATGTTTTTTTGTATGTTTGTTCACCGATTACTTCGGCAATTTATGACAATTTATTAATTTTGATGATACTTTTTGTTTGGTATTTTATTAAAATTGGTTCAGTACTTTTTTATAACAAAATAACTCGAAAAATGTCAACAAATAAATGAATTGCGTATTTTGAAGTCGGTTTTCTCAGTTTTTTAACTTTTTTTTTTTCACACAGCGCCGTCTAGCTCCAAACTCAGCAAAACTTGTACTATAGGAACCAGGTAGGTACCTAGCTGTTAGAATACTAGAAACTATAATTTACAGCTTAGAAGGCACTTTTACTACCGAGGTGTGAAATATTTCGTCTACGATTAGGGTTAATTTTATTTTTAGATTAGGTACCTAAACTACAAAAGGTTTTAATTCAACGTATTTCTTATTCTATAATTAGGAAGAAGTTTGTGAACAAGTTATAAAATTAAATAGCTATTATAGGTATAATAGCTATTTTGTATGTTTTTTTGTTATCTATAAACTTTAAAGCTCTGAATACATTGATGTACACACTGCATCGAATGTTGTTTGAGCTTAACACATTTTTTTAATAGCTCAGCATGTCGTCGTCATTCTTGTCAAGTTACACAAAGTAGTTTTTTTAATTATTATTACAGTTTGAAATTATAAACTTTTAATAAATGAATACCTTAATTACATCTCGAAACAGTACTTATATAAAAATAAAAATAATAACATTAAACAGTTGTCCATAGGCGACGGTTATCGCTTACCATCAGGCGAGCTGTCTGCCTTTTTGCTGCACCTCTTTATAAAAATAAATTGTTTTAACCATCGAAAAAATGTTGCCACAATTATTCGAAAATATGTACAATTTTTTTAGGTAACGCATGTTAAATTTCTAATAATTCTTCACAACATTTCCATCCTTGATCAATACATGTTAAAAGAAATCAAAATAATGTTGGTTTCATTTATTTTTTAGTGTTTAGTACTTACAGTATATTTATTTAGCAATAACATAAAAGTCGAATGGCCAAATCTTCCCAAAACCAAATCTTCACTGTAAAGAGGTGCAATAAAAACACGTCGCTGTGGCTAATTTTGTGAGGCTATTCCACGTTTGCGCCGAAGACAAAGATTTCACTAGAAGTGACAGAAAAAAACACGACATACAAATTTGTTTGAAGGGGATTTGTAACGTCATTTTAAAATTGTTAAGCGTTTTGTATATAAAAAATGATGAAGGAATTTCAGTACATTTAGAGTACATTTTCTCATTCTTTTGTACTTCCTGTTTTATCAATTATTTTACTTCCACATTAAATTTTTTATAAAAAAAAACTGTTATTTTAGCTACTGAGTAACGATAATAATATAGGCACATAAATATACATATTAAATTACATGAAAGATATGAAATCAAACTTTATTTGTTTTCTTCATCATCATCATCTCAGCAACAAGAAGTCCACTGCTGGACATAGTATGTTTGAAAAGAAAACTAACGTGGCGAAAATTAGAACAAAAGTGACTTGATTGTGTTGCTCAAGTAATGGTTTATAAAATAAAAAAAAAACTGACTTCCAAATACGCAATTCGTTTACTTGGATGACTTATTTTTTCCAGTTATTTTGTTATAAAAAACAAAATACTGAAGCGATTTTGATAAAACTTGTATGGGACCACCTGGGAAGTATATCCTTTCAAAGAAAAAAATAATTTCAAATCGGTCCAGGTCTTGTCTTCGAGTAATCAGGGAACATAAATAAAAATTTAATTTAAAAAAAGATTCCGACGAATTGAGAACCTCCTTCTTTTTGGAAGTCGGTTAAAAAAATTAAATAAGGACAGCAGCGCCCTCAACGCCACTTTAGTTCTCTTTCCTAAAATACTATGCATATTCAAGTCTATTCATGTCTTTGTATATCTGTGTAAATAGGCCTCATAAGGCCTCACATTTCTATGCTAGTCGCGGCATTCTGGGCCTTATTAGACGTATATCGCCTTTACTTTTTACACTAAGTGGCTCTCTCATTTAAGGGTTAACTCGGGTCGACGCACATCGCTTTAGATAGATAGATAGATAGATTTTTATTGACATAAAATGATACACACATTCATATACTTATATATTATATCGTCTTATATAAAACAATACTTAATGTGGCACATGTTGTGTCTCTTCATTATACCTAGTCTTGCCATAAATATTGTCACGAAGAAAAAAAATATTTTTTTATTGCAAATAATATTTATTACTTTTACAGTGTGTTAGTTTAATACATAAATATAAAACAATTTAAAATATAAAAGCTTATTCGAAGTGGTCTCCATTGGCTGCAATACAGTCCTTTAAACGTTGAGGCCAGTTATCAATAGAAGCACGCACTCTTTCCATGGGAAAATTCTTCACTGCCAATCGTATGGATTGTTTTAGGGACTCAAAATTATCATGGCGTTTAGAGCAAGCCACACTCTCTAAAACTGACCATAAATCATAATCCAGCGGATTAAGATCAGGACTAGACGACGGCCAGGCTTCAGCTCTGATGAAGTCCGAAACGTTCACTTCCAACCAAGACTGCGTGGACCGAGCTTTATGACCTGGCGCCGAGTCTTGTTGGAAGGACCATACTTGGTTATTGAACATGGTGTTGTTAAGGGGCTTAACTACCTTCTCAAGAATGGTATTTTGATACACTTGTGCCGATGTTTTGATACCTTTTTCACAAAAATATGGCTCAGTCACTCCTTCATAGCTAACACCCCACCAAACCATCACTGAAGTCGGATAATGCCCACGTTGCACTCTGTCGACTAATTCGGAAGCTTCCTTAGAGCTTTGAGCATAAATACGGTCATTTTGTTTGCTAAAATGTTGCTCAATTGTAAAGATTTTCTCATCCGTAAACAAAATTTTTCTGTGACCTCCCTTTGCGTACCGCTTCAGTAGTTGTTTCGATTTTATTTTTAAATTATCAGTTAAAAAATGACCAGTGCGTCTCTTATAGGCTGCAAGTCCTAAGTCATCTTTTAAAATACGCGACATGGTTCTGGGTGCTATCTTTATCTCCCGAGATAAAATCTTTTGCTTTCGGACAGGATTTCTTCGAATTCTTTCCCTTACTGCTTTGACCACCTTTTTCGTACGAACACTACGTGGACGGCCAGATCTTTTTCTGTCACAAACAGAGGAGGTCTCATTGTACCTATTAATAGCCCGGTACACAAACATTTGACTAATACCAAGCGCAAAGACTTACAAGACTCCTAATGCGATACAAAATATTGTTCCAAAAACTTAACACCAAAATCAGGTGTTTGCTAATGACACGTCACAAACGTCATTTAATCTTAAACGTCATCTCATCGCAATCACTTCTCAATTCTTACGGTGCCAAGATGGTGAACTGTGTTAAACAATCTTGTAACAATTACAAACTTCTTTAAAAAACTATGGAAAACATTATCACCTTCCATCTCTAAGTAGGAAAAATATATTTCTAACAGTATAAAAAGCGAAATGAAACAATTTTTTACGTATTTGTAGCGTATGTTCGTGTCTCACTTATGACCACGGATGCTCCAGTGTTTGAAAAATCGGGTCTTAAATTATGTGAAATATACGCGATGAAATTGTTGAAATTTATTTCATTTCAATAAATAACATTCGCGAATATTAGTATAAAAAGCATATATGCATTTCATTTCATAAATTGATTTTATTATTTATACAAATTACTGCAAAGAATTAGAGATGAGTCGATGTAATATAAGTTATCGATAACAATTATTATTTTTACGGACTTCAAAAACGAGATTATCAGTTAGCTTATATTTTTCTTATATGTTACCCACATGATTTCGTCATTTAAAATTCCTTTCAAATCTCAAAATCGGTCAGTAGTTTGGTTTTTAAAACAAAATTGCGAATTTTGAAGTCGGTTATTCTAGTTTTGTAAACTATAATAATTATGATATATTATGTGAATCATCATCATCATCTCAGTCATAAGAAGTCCACTGCTGGACATAGGCCTCCCCCATGGATTTCTATAAAAGCCGATTGGAAGCGGCTTGCATCCAGCATCTTCCTGCCACTTGTATAAGTTCATCTGTCCATTTCGTGGCTGGTCTTCCTACGCTACGCTTGCCGGGGCGTGGTGTCCACTCGAGAACTTTTCAGCCCCATTGGCCATCAGTTCTACGTTCACTGCCACTTCAACTTGCTAATCAGCTGTGCTATGTCGGTGACCTTTGTACGTGAAACATGGTATTTGATTTTACGATAAATGTTTATTTTTTTTATTCTCAAACTAACACAGCACCATGCTAACTATTCTGTTTAGATTTTCTAGTTGATGCTGTACAAGCAGAACATTGGGCAGATATAGTAAGGCGAAGTCAAAATGATCCTTGGTGGAAACCGAATTCTCGCTTAACAATTTGTTCAGTGAATTTCCACAATATATGTAAATACATAACAAAAGCAGGGCGCCAGCGTTTACAACATTGAGCAATACCTTCAAAGGTTACTTTGAATTATAAAATCATGACATTAATAACATTTATTCAAATTTAAATTTATAGTCCCTTAGAGAAGTTGGAATCACAGAATGTTCAAAATAATTTTCATTAAAAGTATTTAATATGATCTATTATTATGGTTAATAATAATAGATCTAATTTTAGGTCTTAGTTGAGAAATGTAGGGGGGGGGGGGAGGGACACGACTTTTTAATTTTAGCGAGCTATATCTCTCACATATCACATCTGAGACACGATAGGGTGGGGGTTAAAAAAATGATCCAGTCTTTATTGTATATATGAAAAACCCAATCTCTATTTTTAATTTTTTTGAAATTTTACTACGGCATTTTGTAGCGGCTCACAAAACACAATTATGTATAAAAATTTGTTTTTATAGGGTTAATAGTCTCCGAGTAAAATGACTGTGACATACGGACAGACAGACAGACGGACATGACGGAATTATAAGGGTTCCCCGTAGTTACTACGGAACCTTAATAAAACGATGTTTCTTGAAACATTAAAAAAAAAAATCAAAAGAAAAAATTGGTACCTATAATTACTTATCGATATCGATACTTTAATACCTCTTGGTCTATCTCTGGCTTAATGTCATTAGGTTTTTTTTATTTATTTCAGTATTGCCAGTATATGTTTTCTCAATTTCCCTGTATCATTTGTATTTACCTATACTATATTGTTTGTAAATAGGTGTGAAAATTTATTTATTCAGTAGAATTTAATCAAATTAATATGGTCCATTACTGGTGCTACGAATTAACCATTGACATATTTATCTAAGTATTGTGATAAATCCATTAGATTTCGAGAGGCAGTAATGTGTTAATGAATACGGAGGACAAAAAATTGTGCTACGTTAACCACAATGTAGGAACTCTGCTATAATAAAATAAACATTTGCTGTTTTATCCTATTTTCAAAAATGAAGTTCCGAATGAAATAGCTGGACGTGGACCGTTGCACTCCAACAAAAAAAACGTAATATATGTTTATCTGACTGTCAACTGATGTAAAAGCAAAAAGAACCTTCGTGATCTTAACCTACATTATGTACACATTTATCACGCACACACACACACACACACGTATGATCCGCCGTAGCATAAAAATATAGCCTTTCCAGTCACAATTACTTTGACTCTTATTCTTCTCAACAGATCGTGCAACTCAAAGTCAGTGTTAAGGCCAGCTTAAAGTTTACTAAAATAAAATATAACATATCAGAGTCAAATTTAAATGAAATGAAGTTTATTGGAAAAAATAACTGCGAATGACTTCTACTGAGCTACTGAGTTATTTTTTTATGAATGAGGTATTAGTTGATTCATTGCCGTTGTGACATCAGTTATATGACGTCACAATTTGTAAATTGCATGTATAAACTTATTTAATAAATAATATCATCATGAACTGTATTTTTTATTTACAAAATAAAAAAACATTAGATTCTTTTATAAAGTGGTGAAAGTGGCGCCGCTGCCTGTATCGCTCGCACGCGGCACCCATAGATATAAAATTATTTAAATTACTGATTTCATTTTTGATTTCAGATTTTCTTTCAGAGTCATAAGAACACTATTACAATGTATTAACAGGTAGCTGTTATTTTATATGTGATATTTTGACCGTGATAAACGTGTAACCGACAAAATTTTCACGTTTATACCTAAATTTCGGTCAAAATAACAAATATAATAATTTTATAGTTTAAAAAACTGAAACAACAGACTTCAAAGTTACTATTATTTCAGTTATATGATTGTATGAATCTCCCATGGACCATTCTGACTTTAATCATGATTACCCGATCAAATCGGGAGATATCCTTTTCAAAGGCAACTTTGTAAATAAATTTGGCAAATGGACGTGTATCTATGGTTAAAAATAAATTTATTAAAAAATGAAGTGTCAAATTGAAAAAATAAAATTGGCCCGAATTTAAAAGGCGGTTTGTATGGAGATTATCCTTCTGGGTCCTATGTAATAGGGCGAATTCTGTGACCAAGCGTATGGAGAGTTTTAAAAATTGCATTTGGCTCCATACCAACTTTGTGTAATGCAATCACAGCGATTCGGTTCTCTTTATCACCCCACTCCATTTTAATATCGCAAAATATTGTACAATGTATTGGCGCCAAAACTAGAAAACTCAATGAACAATCGTATAAAAATGACAGATTCCAAATTCAAATGTAATATCTTTCTTATTTTTAACTGTAACAGTATTTATGGCCAGACTAATTATAACTTACATTTTGCATCATATTCAAAAATATGTGTTGTATTTAATTACATTTCTTAAAAAATAAAACAATAAATAGTAAATAGTTATTAAACATGCTGTAGAGGGGCACAGTTTACAAGGATATGTTTTTTTTATATAATAGGTAGGGATAGGACTATAATTTAATCAATGGTAGTCATTTTCTAGATATTCTTTTATGGTGTAAATCGTCTTGTCCAGTAACAATAGTCGGACTTTATTATTAAATATTGCATCACTCGTTAGTGTTTGTATGCTTTCCGGCAGTTTGTTGTATAACTCTTGGCCTTTTATGTCTTATTATTATAGTTTTAAGCCGTTTTTGCGTATTAAAACTATTCAGCTGATATAGAAAGTTTTATAGTTTAGTTCTTAATTATTTTTTCTTCTTTGAATTACGTGAAAGTTGGGAAATAATTATAATAAAAAAATTAAGTAGGTTAGAGCTAAAGTTATTTTAAGTTAAACAAGAAAACTTTCAGTGCCGTAAAAGCAGTATACGTTAAAGTTTTTATCCAACTGCTAAAAGTGGGTAATGTTATTCGAACGTAAGCATGAATCCTTTGGCACGCCCTTTAATGTAAATTGTTTTGATAGATTTCAACATAATGTGTATATATTTATGTTAGATTCGTCTCAGTTGTGAAGATCAGATTGCATTTTACTAGTTTTCTTCTATATTCTAAATAGATCTACGTCTGACCACCAACTATCTTGAATGGTTATTGATCAGTAGAGCTCGCAGCACAAGATTATATACCTATCTTGACAGTCTTGATTGATTTTGCTCATAATCTAAGTACTTGTTTATCGAAAGTTTCTGGCAAATATATTCGGCAACGATATATAATTATCTAGAAAGGAATTATCGAAAAATAGGAAAAAATTGTTGGTAAAACTTTTGGCTAGCATTTCGATAAAAGCGACCGATCTCTCTCTATCATGGCTATCATATGCGTTGAGTGGAGATCACGATTATTGAGATCCATGGAATGCTATCAACATAATTTTCATACGTCCTCAATAGACACGCGCGTCATTCGCGTCATCCTCAGGACCTTTGGACTTTTTGTCACAGGACCTTTTGGCCCACCAGACCTTTTGGACCAGTGGACCTTTTGACTCACTGGACCTTTTGGCCCACTGGTCCTCGTGACCTTAAACGAATTAGAATGGTTTACAAATGCGTATCCCTGTCTAACAATGGACAATGAGAATAATGGTAAAAGTTCTGGGGCTGTCCCTCACTGGTGGATAGCAGCACATTTTTTTCCAAAACCGCGTCACTGTCCACCAGTGGGGGACAAGCAAGTAGGGAGCAACATGAAATGATCGAACTGTCAGAAGGCCAGCTTAACACAGCTAGTCAAAGATAATTCCCAATGAGCAAATAACTTTATTATTTTTATCTATAACTAAGGGCCAGGTTTTTCCCGAAGGGTGGGATTAGTGGACGCCAGTTTGTTTTATTGTTGACTCTAACAACAAACTTTCCGGATTTGTTGTTGTTCAACTACTTTGTTGTCGCGTAAATTGTTGGCGGTGCTTCGGGAACTATTGGACACTGTTGCAAAACGGGGAAATAAATAGAAAGACATAGTATAGAGATCAGGGTGTTATTGTGCTCTATGACTTAGATAAAATCAGTTTGTATGCGTAAAATTACAGGAAATTTACGAGTTGCACATAGTTTTTTTTTTATCAGCCCTGTTTGTACAAACTGTCCCACTGCTGGGAACGGGCCATCTTCTCATTGTGAGAAGGGTTAGGCCATAGTCTGCCACGCTGGCCAAGTACGCGTTGGCAGACTTCACACATCTTCAAGATCATTGAGAAGTGATTAATTGTTATGTGCGTATTGTTGATTGCCGCCAACTTCAAACGGCGTAGGAAAACATCGTGAGAAAACCTACATATCTGAGAGTTCTCAATGATCTTGACATAGTAATTAGAAATCAAATATTTTTTTCGAATAATTTATTATTGTTTATAAACTGAAACAACCGAATTTGAAATGCGTAATTTCCTTTACTTGGACGACATTTTTTCCAGTTCATCATGATCTCAGCTACTAGAAGTCCACTGCTGGATATAGTCCAAAACCAAATTCAAAAGTAAATTGAGAGAGTTACGATATAACAAATATTAAAGAAAATAGATAACCTCCTTCTTTTTTGAAGTCCTCTCATAAATGCAATCACTCCGTGGATCGCGGAGTTGTGTAAATATATAAGTATTTCTATTTTGAATATGGCAACTGCGCAAACCGCGCGAGTCCAAACCCCGTGAGGGACAAAAAGAAGAAGAAGAAGTATTTCTATTTAAAACACTTTTTTTAAACTAACACGGTCATTCATTAAAGCACTATTATTATTAACGGGATATTTACCGTAAACATCCCGTTAATAATAATATCAGAAATCAGAATTTTTATTTTGTTGAACATGGTAGTTTAATACATATTACAAAATAATATACAAGATGGATTTTTGAAATGTTGTTACACATGTCCATGCCCGACGAGGCGTACAAACTATGCAATCAGAATTATGATTATCAAACCAATGTCATTAACGTACAATGTCAGAGAGTCACTATAGTTGAATTATAAATAATATTATGCAAAATGTTAATGAAAATTCAATATATGTCAGGTATTAAGTATGTCAATAGTAATAATTAAAGTAGAATGTGCAAGTCAAGAATAATGGTTTGATATAGGTATGTCAATATTAGTATCTTTTTTTAATAAATAAATATTTGTGGACATTTCACACAACACCTTCTAGCCCAAACTAAGCAAAGCTTGTACTATGGAACTAGATGGCTTATAAAATACATATATACTTTTTTTTTTTAATATATACATAAGATACATAGAAACACCCAGACACAAAACAAACATACATGCTCATCACACAAATGTTTGCCCTGGGTGGGGATTGAACCCACGACCTTTCAGTTCAGCAGGTAGACGTAAACACACTACCAACTGAGCCACAAGGCCAGTCTAAAGTCAAAACAGTTTTATCAGATAAAAATTCTGCAATGGAATAATAACATTTATGTGCTAACAAAGATTTGAGTTTACTTTTAAAAATACCAATATTTGTATCCCTTAAATCTTTAGGTACTTTTGTGTATATAAGTGGAGCCATACAGAATATATTAGGTTGAACTAACTCCTTACCCTGTGTCAGAGATTAAAATCAAAATTTAATAACGCATAATTCGTTTCGCATTTGTGATTAAAACCATTGATAATAGCACTTCTACTTACCGTGTTAACCTACATTTGGTTATCAGATCGTGAGGTACACGTAACTCTAAGTTTGGGAGGTGTAAACTTACTTGTGCACGAACAAGTTTATATTACTAACTGAGGTTAATATATAACTATTAAATGTAGTATAAACACACGTTTATTATATATTGACGCGTCTAAACTTGAGTGAAAACTTCGAAATGTGTGAAACCTCTCACTCTTGTCTGCTTGATGGTTATACTTACTTATAAATAAACTAATTTGTGCAGAGGCAATGCACATGTTTTCTGACACCGTTCAATATACAGTATTTATAATCTAAGAGTTGAACTAAGAGCGCGAATTGAACTAAGCTCTTATTTAAGCATAAAACATATGTCAAAATGCCTAATAAAAAGTAAGTTCGTATAGACTGAGTGGCCAGCCCTATTGTCAGAGTTATTAAGCCGCGGAAAGACCTCTGACTTGGCTTGACGATTGCTGAACAACCGAGACCTACAATTTAACGTGTCATCCGACCCACGGTAGCGCTTAGTAAGAAATGGCACTCACGGTCACCCATCCGAAAACTGACCGGTCCGTCATTGGTGATCTACTAAGATATAGGAATACAACCTGGGGTTGTTTATGAAAAAAGTGAATAAGATAGGGAGGACTTTGCCCAGCAGTGGGATGGAATAGGCTCTAAATAATAATAATATCTTCTTGGCGTGCTAAATTTTCGATTTTAATATCGCTTCCCATCAGAGGAGTTAGATATGTGGCATTCTAATTTCGGGAACGTCAGGAGACTATGTAAACTAAAGTAAATGTATAGGATTGACATTAGCTAACGAAAGGACGTCATAGTTTCTTAGCATTTCGAAGCGTAGAAATAGAAATATTTGCCACTTGTCTAAGCCTGCAGGTGAGATTGCAGTCAAACGTGTGCCTGTTTGTTGTAAAAAAAGCAAAAGCTTTTTGAAGTGAAAACTTCTTTAGCGGCGTTGTACATTTTTGGGATGGGTAATAGTTATTTGTTATAGAAGAGTGCAAAGTTGATTTTTTACCGTGTGCTCAATTTTGATGACCGAGCAAGCGAAGGATTCTAAAATTAGAATCCTAAGCATTAGCGAGGGAATCAAAAGAGCACGAGGTGAAAAATCTTTGCACTCGAGTGCAACACGTAACTTTTCAGCCCACCTCAGCGAGGAAATTACTAAATGCAAAATAACCATTTACAATCACAAGATACTTTTATTTCAGTTTAGGTATTAACTAAGTATACTACATTATGATAGGCAAGTATTACAGAATAATCTTTAAATTATAACAAATAACACTTAGGTATAATAGTAGATGACCAGATGAGGCTCTTTTTAAAAATGCCACTAATTTAGGATAGGTGTCGATATGCATCTTTATTGTTGCTTTTAGCGTTGAATCCATAGAGTGCTTGATTTCTTGGTCTCGGATAATTCAATAAAACATGCTAGCAAAACGTTTTCGGAGAAAGTTTTGACTTCTTTAGCTAGTCGCCACGTGTTAAACATATCGTACTGTTTCAAATACTTCTCGCGTGATTGTTGAGGGAGAAAGCTCATTTGCGCATTATTAACAGTTTCAGTCAATTCGGTTGGCGTCAAATAAACTTCTTCGTCGCTACAATCACTCATTTTAGGTTTTTCACTTGTTTTCATATTTCTTTTTTTAACCTAAGGTTTCTTCTTCTTCTTTTTTGTATTGGACCCGCATTAAAGCATTTGCCAGTGTCAAGTATTAGTATTTTTTTCAAGTTTCTTGAATAAAACAAGTTTGTAAAACAATGTTCTAGTCACAATCTAAGTCACGTACACAGTCAATTTATAAGTCGAGTCCTGCTTTAGTAAAGTGGTGGCGACTTTACTAGAAGCTTCTATGGAGTTTTATCGACAACGTAAAATCACACGTTTTACTGCTTTATTTCACTTGCCCACACTCACGCACTTTATTGAACACTTAATTAATAAAACACCACCATTTTTATAGCATTAATGTTCAAAATAACACAAGTTTAGGAAAATAAAACAAAGCAACAACACGTTACTAAGACGTTCCCGCCAAAACTAAACCTAAGGTTTTAACAATATGTCGTGAAAAGAAAATGGCGCGCGCAAAGCAAATTAAAAAAAAGTACACCAAGAAGGTTCCGAGTCTGAGTTTTTAACAAATTAAAAAAGGTTGTATGATAAATTCGGCACCATGGAGGTAGAATTAAATAGGTTAAATTATGTTTTGAATTCACAAATTTAGTGCACACGATGTTCTAAATTTGAGTTTACTTTATCCTCTAGCGGATAAAAACGGCTTTTCCGTTTTTATCCGCTAATTATTTTGAAATGAAATAATAGTGTATCAAGACCAACAACTTTATCTTTTTTTTTTACAAAAGAAGGAGACTTCAAAATGAAGGAGGTTAACAATTCGGCTGTTTTTTTTTTCTTTTATGCTTGTTACCGCATAGCTCCGTCATTTATAAGCCGATTTCGAAAATTCGTTTTTTATTATTTGAATATTTATTTTTACCGACTTCAAAAAGAAGAAAGTTAACTAATTGGCTGTATTATTATTTCTTTTGTTTGTTACCGATTAACTCCATTATTTAATAACCATCCCATTTCAAACATAATTATTTTCTTTTGAAAGGATATACTTTCACACGAAGTCACGTATAAATTTCATTAAAATAGGTTTAGTAGTTGGATTTTTGAAACAAACTTGCGCATTTTGAAGTATGTTTTTCAGTTTTTTTTTTACTATAATCATATAGATAAGTTTGTCTGTCTTAACAATCCTGCTGGCCCGAGCTGGTGTCGACGCGCGACAGGGGGGCAATTCAGTTATTCAAAACCAATCCATAACTGAACCTTGTGCGAAGCATTTCCTGTCAACTGCTATCTTTTTTTTTTGATTTAGTAACGACCGAAGGACGTGTTACGTTTCATCAAATGTGTCAAATGTATGACATAAAAGTGACTGAATCAAAAAAACTATGGTGACCGACGGGAAACGCTTCACATATGGTTCGTCTATGGAGCGGTCTTGAATAACTGAATTGGGCCCCTGGTCGCCACACCTCCAAAAAGCTATAGTGCAGTAAATTTATAGATATATGCATAAAAAAGTCTTCCTCTGGTTATAACTTCCGTTTACATCACACTTTAATGACATGAGTTCGATATATCAAAACGTAACTTTTAACGGATATGAGTTAGATACCATATCATATCGGTAAACCATCCAACATAACTGATATCACAAAATCTATTCGATTCAAAATAACTATATAAAAACCTAAAACTGCAACGTTGCAAACTTCACAAACGGTAGGAAACATATTCGCTACCTCTGTTTATAACCATAGTTAAAAATAGCTGAACCGAATACCGAACCGAATATACAACTTTAAAGTTTAAACTTTAAACTATAAGTTTTACGCCATCGTGCTGGCGTAAAACGCCCGTCACGACAATAACTGTAAAGTGTAAGTTTGCGTTCGTTGTTAGTTTTTGCATCTAAATAACAACGTTTGCAAACCGATCTACTGATATTGATATCTGAAAACCGTATATCGGTTACATAACCGTTTGCAGCAAAAACCGAAAACGCCCATGTCTCGTTACAGATATTCCTTAAAGACAAAACAAAAAATAGCATACTCCAAACTATAAGAAAATTTTAATTTTCACGTAACAGCGTATGTTTTTAACGTGTTATCGCAGCATTATTTGGAACAAATCACGCAACGTACACCCTTCCAGTGCCACTAGGAAGGGGTAACGGTGACGGAATAATATGACAGCTTGACGTACATTGCTGGTGTCTCATATCACAGGCGATGCGGAAAGCAAGAATAAACAGTGATGTAACGTAACGTTGACTATTGTCACCCGTCCGCGGATAAAATAAGATTTCGTAATAGATTCCCTTTTGCAGACAAATAACAATATTTGGAAAGACGCTCAATAAACATAAGTTGAAAACAATAATCTGCGAGTGTAGTAAGCCCGAGATTTTTTATTATTCTTTGCATTATATTTATAACTTTTCGAACTCTGGATCGATTTTTCTCATATTCGAAGATGAACATTTTTCAGTCATGGTCTTTAAGGAAATCTTTTTTTTTATAAATAAATATGTGGATATATTTCACACAACACCATCTAAGTAAAGCTTGTACTATGGAACTAGATGGCTGATAGAATACATATATACTTTTTTTGTAAATATATACATATGATACATAGAAACACCTAGACACAGGACAAACATCCATGCGCATCACACAAATGTTTACCCTGGGTGGGGTAGCAAGTGGACATACTACCAACTGAGCCACAAGGCCAGTCATAATCAAGGCCTTTGGGATAAACTTATATCCAGTAGTGGACAGCTTCTTGTGTCGAAGATGTAATTCCATCATCATCATTATCTCAGCCATAAGAATTCCACAGCTGGGCGTTAGGCCTCTCCCCACAGATTTCCAAAAATACTGGTTAAAAGCGGCCTGCATCTGACCTCTTCCTGCCATTTGTATGAGGGCGTCTGTCCATCTTGTAGCTGGTTTTCCTATGCTGCGCTTGTGATGTGAACGCATCTAACGCATCATTTGTTATTCCTTTTTTTTAAACAAGTATAGTGAAGCCGTAATGTATGCTAAACATCGTAATATCGTTGACATACCTGGACGAAGGCTGACCTCATTCGTTCGTTTACAAGTTTTATTAATCGATGATTCTAGTTAACGATAAGCATTTGGATTTGTAGGTATGCTTGCCCTGATTTGATTGATGTAATCAGGATTTTGGAGTATAATAGCACTTAAGTTCGACTTGTGGTGACAAGTCTTGTGGCGGCGATATCGATCCACATTCTTGTTGCGTACTGCACAAGAATGGAATTCTTTGCCGCCATCTCTGTTTCCTGGAATCCTGGAATCTTGGAATTTTCAAGGCTAGAGTGAATAGATATCTTCTAGATCGACGAGCTCCATCCTCGGCCACACCGTCGCTTAACATCAGGAGTGTTGGTGGTAAATCGTAGATCTATCTTCTAAAAAAAAAACTGGAAGTAACGGGATCGAGTGCTTGTACTCTTGACCTTTTAGGGTTCCGTGTCAATAAAATAAAAACAAACTCTAGAATCACTTGCTTATTCATCATGCGTTGAAAATTATGTCGAAATAGTTTTTTATTTATTTATTTATTACATATATTATGATACAACACCATTAAAGCTCATTACTAATGTGATGAAGTACCTAAATTATTACATATTTTCACAGAGTATGCGGACCACCTCTGTGAATCTTTATCAAGTTGTTGCACGATCTTGACTAATTCCAAAAATATTGGCGGCCGATGGCGTAGGACCGTGACTTGTGGAGGGAAATGGGGAGACCTTTGCCCAGCAGTGGGACAGTATGGGCTAATAAAAAAAAAATTGCCTGTGAAATATTATCAAACCAAAACCAATAATAATTACATACATTCCGCCCACTCACTATAAAAAAAAAACACCGTTAACTGTAGCCCGAGCGCATCTTTCTCAAAGTAATTTATTTTACTATTTGCACGCTGAAGCGTCACAACATACGCCATAAATAGTAGTCATGTATTTCGCGTACCATCGTAAGTTAACTATTAACTAAACTCTTTAGATTTTTTTGCAGAAAAAATATTTTAGTCACGATCTTGTGTCATAGATGCGTTATCTAAAAGATGTCCTTATGATACTTTCAGTCGTTTAATCGGAGAAAAGGTAAAACAGGCACAGATAAAAAGATAAAAAGATAAGTATTCTCGTCTCTGTAATAATATCGGATACTTAAGACTAAAGAGAAAGTTTCTCTATTGAAAAACTAAATTTACATATAATTAGTAGTAGTAGTTCTACGAACAGTAGACTTCGCCAGAGAGCTTATTTGCAGCTCACCTTGGGTCATCTGTACATAATGCATACATAAAGTTGGCTTAGGAAGCCGTATATAAAAACGGAAGAAAATTTGGCCAGTTGATACAGACGCGCTTCGCTCGCTCGATCATCAAATAATAATTTTATAAATGGAGGAAACGTCAACATTTTTATTGAAAATTATTCAGCGCTAAAATGCATCAAGCACATCTAGGCGCCCTCACTGTTACACGCAATCTCAAGTTGCTTGTCATATTTCGACAGCTACTTGGCCGATTCTGTTTATTTTTACCTCAAGTTGTAATAATTGTGTACTTTATCTACCTACCAAATATCATTAATATCGTGATTAGCGCCGCAATAAACTAGTAAAAAAGTAGTAAAAAAATTGTTCCAATTATGTATCCAAGAACAATTTTTTTACTACTTTTTGAACCATTAAAAATTTAAATAATCCATAGAACCTATACGCCAAGTTTCATCAAAATTAGTTGAAAATTACGCCATGTACGCGAGTGCGAACAAACAAACTCACAAACAAACTGACAGACGAAAGAAAATTTGGCCAGTTGATGCAGAGACGCTTCGCCCTCACGGTCAATTACAATATACATTACATTAATATCCAGCAGTATATATTTTCGATAATACGTTATAATTTATTTATTGTATAAAATATTATCGAAAATCCTAAGCTCTTTAGAGTTACGGAACCCTCAGCAACAACAACTCAAACTCGCACTTGGTCGTTTTTCATAATAATTATAGAATTATGTGGGTTTTCTATTGAAATAGGGCCTTATTACCCAGAAAAATAGATTACTTTCAGAGCAAAGAAAATCTAGGTCTGATTTGAAATATATTACTTAGTACGCCTATCGAGACGTCTATATACCAAAAGGTCTCATAGAGCTCCGCAAAGAAAATCTTTAGCAAGCCAAATAAAAAGGCGCAACTGAAGCACGTTTTGTACTCTATTTATTTCAGGGCCCAATTTCTCTGATTGGATTGACGTACGACTCGTGCTCTCCAACTCAATTCCGACCCTAATTACGGGTGTTAAGGTCGAAATTTGCATAATTCTGTTGTTGTTTCTGATGTAAGGGTGTTTGTACTGATCAATGAAAATAAATAAGGAAGTGTCTTCACTGACAGTATTTAAGGGGCTTTTCCCTTATTATTTACTTATTTCTTAGGAATTGTATCGAGTAGCGTTAATACTACGCACGGGTATGTAATACTATTAATGCCATCGATTAATGCCAAATGGACGGGATTCGAACTAAAATAACCGACTTCAAAATACGCAATACAATATTGACATACGCGACTTTCTGTTCACTTTTCTACAGGCACTTGGATGATTTTACCAGTTTTTTTGTTATAAAAACCAAAGTACTGGATCGATTTTGTTTAAATTCATATCAGACTACCTCTGAAGTATGATCTACCAAATATAAAAATAATCATCAAAATCAATGCACAGTTGGCCGAGTAATGAACAAACATACAAAAAAAAAATACAGACCGAATTGATAATCTCCTTCTTTTTGGAAGTCGGTTAAAAAGCTTTATTTTTTTCAAACTTAGATAGTTTTCCATTTGGTTAGTACGTATGTTAGTTTCCATCTTCGCATTGTTTTCTTTAATTTTTCTGGGATTCCAGTTTGTTAGAATGTACGCCTTTCTATTTGTTTTCATTATTTTTACATGTTCAAATTCAAATTCATTTAATGACATAAAAACGGCTTACATTTACATTTATGTCACGAAGAAAATAATTATACATATATATATAAATATAACTTTATGAATTAAGTGTGCCAAATCGATAAGCAAATCTTTTACAATAAAAAATTACTATAATTGCAGTTATGTACAGATAAAAATGTATAATATATTATGAAATATGTGTGTATGTATGTTCTGCCTACATAACTTGGGCAGTCAGGTAAAAAAAGGTTTTTTTCCAAACTAGGAAATTTGTGGGTGAATCCTAGCGACGTCTAGTTTCTCATAAGTGCAGACAGGGAGGTAGTTAGTGAGCCATGATTAGTAAACATGGCAACACCCGCACTAATGATTAGTCGCACCAACAGACCGATTGTCCGGCGACGCAGTACATACTAATTCTGTTATCTGGGTCGCTCAGCTACTTTGGTTCACAATACGGGGTGTAAACTTAAACTTAGGATGTCGATTGTCGAACCAACAATGACAGGTGCCATGTGCCACCAAAGTATTTTATTTTATTGACAATGTATTAAATATTAAGTATGAATATTATGGTCCATTTCATACTTTACCTAGGTTATGCATACAATCTTTCTTAGTCCACCGGCAATGTGTTAAATAAATAGATTTTGGATGTATTTATCAATATTATGTAATTAGGTACCTAACCTACCCACCTATAAAATGATTATAATGATGTATGTGCTTAAAATCAACTTTATTAAAATTAGCAATTAGGGTTCGCATGAAAAACCATATTAAATAGGTAGGTGTTTAGTAGGTTAGGTTAGTATAGGTAAGCTTTATTTACATACATATCCGGCTGCGCTTTTGGTATTGCATAGAATAGCTAGGCAAAGTATGAAATGAATTCTATTTTATACATTACCTAAACGTTTTAGGTATTCTATACATTGCCTAGGAATTGTATAAAATACCGGATTATACTATTATATAAATAAAACAAAGCTATCACTGATATTATAAAAGCGAATTTACCAGTAATTTTGTATCTTTGTTAATCTGTCTCCCTATCTCCTCACCAATGTTTGTTACCTTTTCACTTGTCAAGACTATATGGGTAAAATGAAAACTGAAAAAGTTTTAGTTTCGAGGGAGGTTGCAGAAAATAAAACAACAAAAATGCAGTCGCGGATTCATCCCAAAAAAGTTTTTAATCACGGCTACCCAAAAAATTCCGAAATTAATACTTCGACTAAGAATTAAGGGGGGGGGGGGGGTCAACCCCGAAATTCTTAGTACGTCCATGATAGTTACTATTATATAAATAAAACATTAACTATAGTATCGGTATTACGTCGTTACGTAATGTATTGCAGTGGTGAGTCTGCCCCAATCTGTCCGCCATTAGTCTAGATTAGGTGCTAGTAGCAACCCTAATCGATAGCAACTTCTAAAGGTTTTGTACTCTCATGCGGCAACTAGCTGGGATATACTAATTACCTACACTTTACTTTGGATAATAAGTTTTAGTGACGAAAAATTGTGATCACGTATAATAGTTGGTTGATCTGGTCTGACAAAAATGTAAATTTCCCGCCTTAATCTTGGAATTTTCAAGGCTAGAGTTAATAGATATCTTCTAGACCGACGAGCTCCATCCTCGGCCACACCGTAGCTTAACATCTGGCGAGTTGGTGGTCAATCGTTGATCTATAGTGTATAAAAAATAAAAAAACTCCTTGCTAAGTAACCGATTTCCCATCATTTGTACCAGTTTTCCTAACTTTTTTTAAGCCATTCTTGATCGGATTGTGAGTCGATCGCGTGTTTCTATTAACAGCCGATTTATTAAAGTGCCAAACCATTATTAGCTCCGAGGTTTAAGTCAGAACGACGCCAGTTAATTATTTATTTCGATACGAGTTAAAAACGGTCAGGTGGGGAGACACTGTCGTGGATGATTACGAATAGCTTGCGTCGTTACTTGTACTAATGTTTGAAAGATGTAGGTATACGTGGGAATTGTAAATGTATGTTTGTTAGTTTGTGATTTAGATGACTGTCATGTAGCAATAGAACATAATTTAAGAAAATTGTTGAGCATGAAATTATCAAATTTTATCGTTTAAGAAGATTTCACCGACTTCAAAAAGAAAGCTGTAATTTTTTTTATGTTTGTTACCGCATGACTCCGTCATCTTAAAACTGAATTTGAAAAAATATTGTTTTGTTTGAATGGAATATATTTAAGTTGGTACCGCATAAATTTCATCGAAATTAATTCAGTAATCTGGTTTTTAAGAAGAAGTTAAGAAGTTTCCGGCAACCTAGTCGGGAGACCGCCTGACTTGCGATCCGCAGGTCCTGGGTTCGAATCCCACGGCACGCTCTGTCTTTTCGAAACGGTGAAGGAAAACATCGTGAGGAAATCTACATGTCTGAGAGTTCTCAATGATCTTGAAGATGTGTGAAGTCTGCCAACCCGCACTTGGCCAGCGTGGCAGACTATGGCCTAACCCTTCTCACATGAAGATGGCCCGCGCCTAGCAGTGGGACAGTTTGTACAAACAGGGCTGATAAAAAAAACTGGTTTTTAAAACAACATAGTACATTTAAATATCGATTTATTTAGTTTTTTTAGCTCTATTTTTTTTTCAGATTACATCTAAACACTATCAGATTAAGTTATTTTTATTAATGACTGAAATCGTTAATGAATAGGTTCTATTTAATTTAGTATATTATTTTTTTAATTTTATTACGTTATTTGTAGAACGAATAATATAAAATACAACACTAGTTGTTTCCAAAAAACCTCAAATCAGATACTTTAAGGTTGAAATTCAATTTTCTTCGTTTTTGTGAACAAATTAGCGCAATTATTTCTAGACGTAAAAGTATGTTAACGCGTGTAGCCAGATGCACTTAAATTCAGAGAAAATTGTTAAGTGTCTCTTTTTCAAATATATAATAGAAAAAATTGTCCAGTCAATGGGTCAATTCAAAGTGGATAAAAGTCAAAAAGTAAATCAAATCACCATAATAACCAAACCTGCCATGGGATCCCAGCCTAACCGTCATCGATAGCGTCTGCGTTGGAGAGCTCATTATTTGAACCGTCTCGCACGCAATCGGGAATCGAAAAGTGAAATTGAAATCTTACTTCAATTGTATCTTTATTCAAATAACCAACTACATTTTATAATGCGTATAAAACGAGAATTTTTAAATTTTACTTTGTGTCAATTATGTCAAGTGACGTAGCGGTTAAAGATGGAGCGCGTTTGTTATATTACGACAGAAACATTCATACGTGACATACGCACAATAAAAGTAGACTACATGGTAAACTCTATAGTCATGTAGTCCTTGGACTGGACTGGTTTTGGACTTTTGCCTGGTCACTGCTACGTCAACCTGCTAATCCGCTGTAAAGATAAAGATAAAGAAAAAGCTAATTTATTTGCATACTGTGTTATGTCGATTACATATTCTATCTATAGTTATCTATATATCTATGTATCTCTTCATTTCTGATACGATCTGCAAAAATTAGCACAAATTGTACGTAAAACTGATGGCCGAGGATCGAAAGTTCTCGAGAGGAGACCACACACTGGCAAGCGCAGCGTAGGAAGACAGATGGATGCCACAAGATGGATAGACTAACTAGCTAGCTACACGAATACTATTACTATGACCTAAGACAAAGCTTATTGTTGCGATTCGAAGCCCCGCCCCACAGTATGGAAACCTATCGGTCAACCAACTTCACTTTCATTGTTTCTTTAACCATTTGAAACGATTTTCAACTATTACACTGGTCTACAGTGGTTTTGTTGCCCTAGATATGAGATTGATTTTGGATATATTTATGCTCACAATTCATGAAACTATCAATGATTTTGTAAGATTTGCTCTCATTTTTTTAAAATCATTATTTTCATTTTACATTACAAGTATCGACAAACAAGAAACAACAATAAAATATATATAAAAATCATAAAAAAAACATGAGCACATTCAGTACTTTCATGAATAAATTCGTAATCTGGGCACTTGAAAACATAAAAGTTTGCAAAAATATCCAGGGCAACAAAAAAAATATGTTTTTGTAGAGCATTGTTATCATTTGACAATTTGCTTGTCTGAAAATATATCAATTTTCAATTGACATTGAATTAATATATAATACAACCGAACTGAGAACCTCCTTCTTTTTGGAGTCGGCTGATAGGTCATAAGTCGAGCAAGACGCCCGCCTAATTTTAAGCTTTATGCTTGTCAATAATAGTCTAATGCTACCAAACTGTGGACTTCCATATATCAAAACCCTGTGTGTCCGTGCACTGCATTCGTCAGTGTGATATTAGATGAGCGTCCACTATTTTCTACTACTCCATCGCTTTCCATCTTTCGAGTTGTGGTCAAACTTTGACCTATTTCATCATAAACAAGTATACATATTAAAAGAAAAACAAAATACCCGACTGCATACGAGCGATATTCATACTATAACTTGTACTTGTGTAAAGCTTTTTATGTTGTTCAGTGTACGTTTTTGTGTCCCTCCTTCTAGCGCAGTCAGGCAAAAAGATGTTAAAATTCATTATGATCGCTATTAAGACTATTAAGACCGCTAAAACATTGCCTTTCAATCTCTATACAGTAAACCTTGCACACTACTGCTTAACACAACTCTCTTCTCTAAATACACAACTCTTTCGGTTAATCGTACCATTTCCGTCGAACCTAGTATTCCGTGTGCACAGGGTAAGCCGCGTGTCTCAGCTAGCTTGTTTATGTATGTATGTGTGTCAGGTGGCTGTGACATGGGATAAATATCTCAGGGGTAGGTGCGGGCCTACCGCTGCAGATGTAGGGACTCGCTCATAATGGAGCCTCTGAAACTTCTAGCTTTTTAACTATTTTTAGTTAAAATTAAACAACTTTTTACCCGACTGCGGAAGGAGGGTTATGTTTTTCGAGTGTATTTATGTATGTATGTATATGGGTATATATATGTATGTTTCTATATGATCACCTACAGCCTAAACGGTTTGACCGATTTTGATGTGCGAGACGTCGTTAGATTCGTCTTCACTTCCTAAATCATAGGCTATATGGTTTTTTTATTAATAATAATACATCTCTCGCAAAAATAAAAAAAATGAGTGTTTTCGTAACCTCCAACGAACTCTTTTGTAGTAAACAAGTGGTTTTACTAGAATTATTCTAAAGAATGCGCATTTATAATCTTTTACAGCGATTTTACGCATAATTTCTCACAAAAACGTACACTCAACAACGTATCAAGCGATATCGTAAGTTAGACTGCAAAAACTGCTTATCTGCAGTCGGGTAATTTGTTTTTCTTTTAACATAGATACTTGTTATATTTTAGCGATTGTTCCTTATGGAACTTTTTATATTATATTGTATAATTTTAGAACTAAAAATGTGTGTTGAGACTTTTCAGATAGAGAACTAATGTGGCATTGAGGGCGCTGCTGTGTTTTTTTTTATACAAGATTGATCTACGATTGACCACCAACTCGCCTTGTTAAGCGACAGTGTGGCCGAGGATGGAGCTCGTCGACCTAGAAGATACCTATTCACTCTAGCCTTGAAAATTCCAAGATTGTAGGTCTCAGGAAACAGAGATGGCGGCAAAGAATTCCTTGTTCAGATGACATATGTATATTGTAACTAATGAAATTGATGTTGTAACTAATTAAATTAATATTTTAACTAAAATGACTTAAGCATGTAAGTGTAAGCTACTTGTCTCTCATAATTGTACACCCTATGTGGTAAAACATGTTTGACCGATATTAACGCTTTGACATCTGCACCTGTACACATGTTTTGACAAATAAATATATCTTTATCTTTATCTTTCAGTACGCAACAAGATTTTTTTTAATTGTTTTGTTCGAGAGCAAGGGCGCTGTTGTTTTTATTTCGTTCAATTGAAACGTTAGTTCCCAAGTCTTACCGAAAAACGTTACTTATTTATTTATTTATATAAAACTATCAGAAACTCACAGTCTAAACCAAAACATTTCTGAAGCACTTTACATAGAATAACTAACTATATAAATATTTTTACTATATTTTAACTTTAACCAACGTCTTAAGTTCTCTGTCTTCTTTCCGCAAGTGTCATTACGTGTAGCCAGAAGTTGACAAGATATGTTAAGCATTGCTTAAAGTTAAGTAACGTTATTCGGTAAGGCAGAAAATCGTTAAAATCCGTCACCAGATCTTCAAACTTCACTTTGATCGTTACATTAGTCCAACGATCTACTTAGTTAATAGCCCTTTTATATAATGAGACCAATATGGATATTCCAGTGAAATAAATTGCTATGGCTATTTATGACACACTAAATTATTTTCAGTTAAGTACAGAAAAACAGGACTTTTTTTATTTATTTCTATTTCAAAGAATACTTTTCTACTAGCTGAGTTGATTCAAAATATAAAAAATAAAAAAAACTTGAGAAATGCTAATACTTGGCTGTATGATCAAAATTAAATAGATTGACTGGAACGAATGTCTGGAAAGAACGTCTGGGACGTCTGGTTATGTCTGGAACGTAAATTTGTTTATGTACTCATAATTACGTGCTCCAACGTAAAACGGTACTTTACGAGTTCATCAAAGTTCAATGTCCAGCTATAAAAACCATATCGTAAAAATTACCCACTAAAACAACTTTACTACGACATCTACAAAACTATCGTTTCTTTCTACCATTTCCATTGTCCTTTTTAAAAATAAAATTTTAAAAATCGAACTCATAATGTTTACATTTAAAAGACTACGAAGTTCAGTAACCGCGTCTTAACAATATACGCATACGGCATTGCTCTCTGCGCATGTGCGGTTTCACTCATTCCGGACTATTTGTTTTGTCGTTACACTATCAAAAAGCATCGGATTGCCTTGAAAGTAGCATCTCTTTCGCTATCTATCGGCTATCTAGTGCTATAAGTGCTCTTTAGTAGTGTTGTGAGTCGAAAACGAGCTGGTTTTATGTGAAAATCGAGTGCGAAATCAATCACCTGTCAAGAGTTCGCGCCAATAGTTTTGACGTTTGTCCGCACGCTCGGACGTTTTGAATTTCGAGCGTATTGTCGTTTTCTGTGTTACTGGCCAGTACTGGTGTGAATTGTGTGACTTTTTGGTGTGAACTTTTCATTTGAGCTATCTGCAATACGGCAGGAGACCGCAGTGATCCGTGCGGTCCCTCCGAGATTCGGCGCGTTCTCAATAGAAATAAGGGCCGGTTTCGCTTGAACATTTGACTATCACACGCGGCTTGTTCAGTGATTTTGAATTCGAATTATAAATTCTATAAAGTTTCCAAGATGAATATAACATCGACGGACGGTGAGTGTTACCATAAAAAGAACATCTGCATTTATCTTAATTGGTTGCAATCTGTAGACTATGCGGAAATATCGCCGCAATCAAAATATAGACCTTAACTCGATCGAATTAGAGCGATATTGCTCTAGCAACTATCGTCATTTACAAATTATTTCGACTCTATATTTTGGTACATAAGGTTCAATTTTGCAGTCGTATTGTTACAGATTTATGCGCATTTCGAAGCCTAAATGAATGTTTGCGTGTAGTGAACGTGTTCCGTAGATTCTTAGATGATGTTGTGGTCGTTATATTATTGTTTTTGGTAGAATCTGGTAGAATAGGTTGCGTCAGGCGAAGTGGTGTCTTTGTTGTCGTAATGGCGTTCATTTGTCACTAGCCAGGTGGTGACAGGGATAGCGATAGTTTTTTATTTAAAAGGGTGGAGAGAGAGATCATTAATTTTGAAGAGTAAAAGGTGCCTTGTAACTTATAAATCTCTCTACAAAAATTGTAGACACATTTACCTTTATTTTTTATGAGTATAAACTAGGTTACACAGAAATGGTGAACGAAGATCAAAGGAGCTCATGGTCTGTCATATATTGCGTGATTTAAATAATGTGTACCTGTTGTAAAAATTATCCTACAAAGTAACTACTGCACCTACTTTTATGAAGAGTTCATTGAACTCATTTTATCTGAGTACTGTTTGTCGGATTCTTTTTGTATATTTTAGAAAAACATTTAGGACTAAACTTCAAAGTCTGGAGCATCGTCGCAAAGTAGCTAGTTTGTCGGTTTTTACCCGACTACGTAAGAAGGAGGGTTATGTTTATCGAGTGTATGTATGTATGTATATTTATTTGACACGCCCTAGAGCCTAAACGGCTTGACCTAGTTTGATGTGAGTGGTGTCAATAGATTCGTCTTAGTTGTGAGAGTGACACTGGGTACATCAAAATTAAAAAAATCATAAGTTAGGCCGCAAAAACCTCTTTTCTGCAGTCGGGTAATTTGTTTTTCTTTTAACATTGATACTTGTTTATCGTATACATTTCGGTGAGTGTGCGTCTGCTTTGCATGATATCATTCCCCCATGCCCATTTTTCTATCGGTCTGCAAGAAGCACGAAAAAGCAACATCGTTATATGGTTGATATTCCGAAAACACGTACGAAACGCTTTGGCTCCACTTTCATTGTACGTACTGCCAAACTGTGGAATGCGCTTCCTGAATGGGTCTTTCCGACTGGATATAATCTAGGTGTCTTCAAATCGCGAGTGAATAGGTTTCTTCTAGGCAAGCGCGCTCCATCGTAGACCGTAACTGTCGCTTAACACCAGGTGAGTTGACGGTAAAGCGCAAGCCTATTTTCGAATAAAAAAAAAAAGGTACACTTAAAAAACCGCGCCTACACTGAATCGATGACGGTACGGCGACCGACGACCGAATCGACGCCGCACCGTCATCGCGTTATACGGCGTTGGCGCTGGTGCTATGATACTAGCATTGCCATCCTTTTCCGGTGCTGTACTGTAAAAATTCTAAATGGTAATTAGTTTGCTCAGTTGCTCAGAGTCACATAATAATCTATATGATGTAAATGTTTGTAAGCGTAAAAATAGTTTTTTTAATCATGTTCGACAAATTAAGATGAGAAAAATTACAAATTACACTTGTTTTCTTGAGCCAAATGTTCTTTATTCTTTCCAAATGTTTGTCGGTACTCGCATACAGGACAAACAATCTTTATGAGACTTGGTACTCAGGTTTCACTAATTTATATAATTTATTTGTCGTCGGTATTTTTGATTGAGGGGTATTTAAAAGGATGAAGTTCGCTGTGACGCCTATAACTAACCGATTTTTATAATATTTACTAAAAACATTTGGTGCTCAATACTAAACAAATTTTTAAATGTAAGCAAAATCGGTTAAGAGATTAGCTCTGAAATCTCGGTTAAGGAGAGAAGATGTTTGCCACGAGATCATTTAATATTTTCGGACAATTTTGATATTACTTGGTAGAAACATTCGATACTCTATTTTGAATAAGAATTCAGAATATGGTTTGTAGAACAGCTAGTATTTTTGCCCGACTGCGTAAGAAGGAGGGTAATGTTTTCAAGTGTATGTTTCTATATGAATGCCTACAGCCTAAACGGCTTGACTGATTTTGATGTGCAAGGTGACGTTCGATTCGTCTTCACTCCCTAAGTGTCATAGGTTATGTTTTTTGTAATAATAACTATACGTCTCTAACAAAAATAAAAAATGCGTTTTTTTCGTAACCTCCAACGAACTTTTCGTAATAAACTAGCGATTTTACTAGAATTATTCTAAAGAACAATACGTACACTCAACGGCGTATCAAGCATAACAAAATCGTAAGTTACACTCCATAAACCTATTTTCTGCAGTCGGGTATAGGTCTGCATTTTGTTTTTCTTTTAATAAAATAGAATATAATATAGAATAGATACTTAATTATACAACTAATAACTAATAATTTATATAATAGATATTTAATTATACAACTAAGTGACAGCATAACTAGACACTTGTCTGATGTTAATATTTAGCAGTTATGTCGGCGTCGGATAAGTGAATCAGCTGAATCACTGATCGTTAGACTAATGTTAAAAGTCTGTAGTTCGAACATCGTCCGTCTCGCTCACACATACCCACATTTTTGAAGATATAAAATGACTGCATGAACTTATAAAAAAATCGTCGTTTGTAAAACTAGAAAACAACATCACAAATATTCAACAAAAATTCAATTTGATCCAAGTTAATTTTTAGAAATTGTTGACGCAAAAATGATTTTCATGTATGAAAATTTACTTGGATCAAACTGAAAGTTATGTCGAATATTTGTGATGTTGTTTTCTAGTTTTACAAACGACGATTTTTTTAAAGTTCATTCCGTCATTTTTTCATCAAAAATGTGGGTACGCGCGAGCGAGACGGACGATGGTCGAACTAGTATCGTTCAATAAAAAGGTTACATCGTATATATACCTATATTTCGTAGAAAAAATAAAAGATACCTGATGTATCAGAAAAGTAGTCAGAAAAGCAGTAGGTTACATTTATTATTTAGACTAGCCTTGTGGCTCAGTTAGTAGTATGTCTGCCTACTGTAGGTCGTGGGTTCGATCCCCACCCAGAGCAAACATTTGTGTGATGAGCATGAATGTTTGTTCTGTGTCTGGGTGTTTCTATGTATCATATATATATATTTATAAAAAAGTATATATGTATTCTGTCAGCCATCTAGTTTTCATAGAACAAGCTTTGCTTAGTTTGGGCTAGATGGTGTTGTGTGAAATGTCCACAAATATTTATTTATTTATTATAGAACATCAAGAACAAGAACACAAGAACACTTTATTACTACTTTATACTCACAAGAACACTTTATTACACTTTATTAATACTTTATGTGACGCCAACTTGGAACAAAAACAACTCGCTGACTTGCTGTCTGCCCATGGGCTGATCAACTTTGTGGATTTTCCAACTCGTGTAACTTCACACTGTGCCACTAGTTTAGACCATGCTTACAGTAACCTATCACAATAAAAGTCGCACCCATACAAACGCATTTAAGTGACCACATGGCGGTACGGCTGGAGATGGTACGGCCAATACCGTGTGCCATAAAAACTCAGCATATATTGAGCAGGAATTATTCTAATATGAACCAATGTAATTTTTTGTGTGCTATTGATAGTGTGGACTGGGTGACTCTGTCTGAACGGAACACATCGGCGGAGTCCTTAACGAAGTCTGTGATTAATATAATTTGTAATAAACTTGAAGCTTGCTTCCCACTTAAACGAGTAGTTAAGACAAATAGACGATCCACTTGGGTGAAAGATGATGACATTAAAAATTTTAGATATTTATTATTTGACATGATTGAATTAAGTGAAAAAAATCCGAATCTTGACTTTTTAAAACAATTCACATATGACTTAAACATTAAATATAATAAATTACTGATTGACAAAAAATGTAATTTTTACTCTGGCATGATAACTAATAGTAAAAATCCAACTAAAACTATGTGGAACGTTGTAAACGAGCAAAGAGGTAAGAAAAACTCGTGTAATCTCGACTTCACTGACGTCGTTAGGAACTCTGCAGGTGACCCCTTCAGCACAAAAAAACATGCGTTGGACTTGATGAACTCCAGGTACATCGGAGCCGCTAGGGCGTGTAACGCGCCGCGAGCTGAGCCCCGGCTCGTGAAGGGCGCCTTGCAAAAAGCGTGCGCTCCGGCCGATCGCTCACTGCGACTGCGCTTGTTCACTACGGAGGAAATATTCCTGATAATTACTAAACGTATACCGGGGAAGCCGTCGAAAGATGCCTACGGAATATCGATGAATACTTTGCGCATGATCGCGGGATCTATCGCTCCGATACTGTGCAACTTATTTAATCGATATTTGCGAGAGGGAACATGTCCTGATGCTCTCAAACTAAGTAAAGTATCACCTATTTACAAGGGCAAGGGCAAACGACAGGACATTGACAGTTACCGACCGGTGTCGATCATACCAGCGATCGCAAAGGTACTGGAGAATGGCATAAGCTCCCGATTGGTCACATTCCTAACCGATGCACAGGCGTTATCTGACCGACAGTACGCCTATCGTGTGGGAAGGTCAACGACGTCACTGACGAGGGAAATGGTGCGCCATGTGGTCGAGGCTCGAGAGGGGAAGCAGCAAGTAGCAGTACTTTGCTGTGACCTCTCAAAAGCTTTTGACGTGGCGGACCACGGGATACTGACCCTCAAACTGAATCATTATGGCATTCGAGGAAAGTCCCTAGCTCTCCTCACTGAACTTATGAACGAGAGATCACAAATCGTGGTAGGTGAGGGTGGGCAGCTGAGATCGGACACCATGACTACCACGATGGGAGTAGCTCAAGGTTCAGCAGTGTCCAACATTATCTTTTCCCTGCTACTAAACGACTTGCCTTGCGCAATCACGGAAGCTGAAATTCTGATGTACGCAGATGATGTTGCTGCCGTAGTCACGGCACCATCCCTTCAGATGCTGGAAGCAAATCTAAACGCTGTCGCATCGCAACTGGCCAAGTGGTTCAGGGAGAACGGATTAGTCCTGAACCTAACAAAAACACACTTCCTCCACTTTGATTTCTCGGGGCGACCGCGGAAAGTACTCAATGTTTACGCAGAGGGTACAAAGATTGAGCAGTGTGACCAAACCACCTTCTTGGGCTTTGAGGTTGATAGTCGTCTTTGCTGGGAAGCCCACATCGACAACGTCTGCGGGAAGTTGAGTGGAGCGTGCTTTGCACTCAGGCGGCTGTCGAGGTTCCTGCCCGGCAAGGTGGTGTGTACTTGCTATTATGCCACAATACACTCTGTGCTGCAGTACGGGGCTGAACTCTGGGCTCGTGGTGCCGAGTGGAAACGCGCTTTCGTGTGCCAGAAGAGAGCTGTCCGGGCCATAGCACGTATCCCAGAGGATGAATCAGCTAGACCATACTTCGTATCATTAAAAATACTTACACTCCCATCGATTTTAATTCTACAAGTAGCAATATATGTGCATAAAAATTTAAATTTATATAAAAAATTTGGTGATACTTTGAGTAAATCCCGTCAGCGCCCCATTCGCCACAAGAACAGACTTGTGGCCGTAAAACGGTCTCTTGCGAAATCCACGAAGCTGACTCACGTCATGGGTACGAAAGTTTATAACAGACTGCCCGAAGACATCATCGAGGCGTCCAATATACACATATTTAAGTGTAGGTTAAAACATTGGCTCGTCAATCAAGCGTTCTACGACTTTGAACATGAGTTCATGACTCTGCCTATAAGAAAGTAGTTGAACAAACGGCAAATACGAATGTATTTTTTTTTATTTTTTTTTTATTTTTTTTTCAATTATTATTGTTACATTTAAATTATTAGTTTTTTCAATTTTATTTATTTTAATATAGAATTAAATACTATAAACTAATTTTAAGTAATTAATTTTATTTACTTATTATTTATTCTATTTGCAATTTATTATTTATTTTTTGACATTTAATTTGAATTTGTATTCTATATTGACATTTTTACTATTGTTTTCTTTTTGTGTATCTTTTATAATGACGTGTACCTAGTGTGTATCAATAAATGAATATGAATATGAATATGAATATGAACACTTTCCAACAGCTAGTCGTTTCCAAGGGGCTAGCGATCAGCTAACTCATTTTAAATTAAGGCCTAGGCATTTAATAACATAACGCCTGTTCTTTCGGTCGGATTACTTAATGCATCTCGTGACTTCGTTTTTCGTGATAAGCATCTAGAATATTTATTTAGTTTAATAAATAGCAACTTAAAACTCCTTTGGAGTAAATGATAAGTCTGCAAGCGATTCTAATAATTATTTTTTGCTAATAGAACCAAATACTATTCTGTGGATCAGGTACTTATTTCACTTCATATTAGTTTAACCAACTTTGATGTTAACAAAGCAACTTTGACTTCTAAAATCGCCAAATTCAACGCTATTCCCCGAGATATAAGGTTAAAAATAAAAAATCATCAAAAGGCAAAAGTTTAAAGCCTTCTGGCAATGCAGATATCCTGAGTCGACCTATTTTCGCGAAGGTTGTTGACCTATAAAGGTAGGTAAAGTACCCGGACACTTGGGCTCATGTGTAACCTGATTAGGACTCTCGTGGCTGGCTGCTCTTAATAGATCACAGTCACTTTTAAGCATTAATTAACTAATTATTTTTTACATATTATTTGACATCAAAAAAGAGCTCAATTCCACTAAATATATATCTTTGTGTGTATATTCACCTATATCTTTGTCAGTTGTGAACCGATATGTAAGTTTATTAAATAAAACCGGCCCAGTGCATGTCTGGCCACATGCATTGTATTTTAGTCGAAAATAACATTATATGGATTAAAAACAAGGTTTTTATGTTTGATACAAAGAGCATACAAGTTAGGAATTTGTGAAATTTGAACGAAATTTTCAGTTTTATTTCTCCAAGTATAATTTTTGAGCTTTTCGGCTGTTTCTCGTTTTCTTGTAAAGGCTACTTAGCTGTGATAGTTTTACTTTTAATTTCGTCATATATATGCTACTTTGATATATATTTTTTTACATTTCCAACATTAACCATTTAGCTGACAAGGGGTGGGGACAGTGCAATCTAACGAAATTTAGTAGTTAAAGGATAATATTTTAGAAATGGATTCCTAAAATTAAAAATGGGTTTCGCACATTAACAGTATTTTTTAATTAACTAACCAACGACTTAATACCGTGGGGTAAACGAAAAAAAGTCACCCCAAAGTATTTTTTTTATATTTTTCATGTACAGGAGAGGTACCCTAAAATATAGTTACCTACTATTTTTTATTTTATTAAATTGTACCACTTTGTCATATTGATAGATGTGTATACCTTGGTAAAATTATATCTTTAATACTAATTTAGAAAGAAACGGACGGAAAATTATAATAGCTTTGCTTACTACGGAAACTACGGACTCTAAAAAGATACGAGTATAATATAGAGAAAAAAAATACGGGTTTAACTTCAGTGTAACTTCAAGTAAATGAATATATATATATTGATGGAATTTTTCTATTATAAGTATGTTTGTTACTTACTCTTACTTATATTACTTCTTGTAGCCTAAACAACTGTACGTGTTTCTCAAGTTTATTTCTTACTCTTTTACATACATTTATTTTTGCTACATTTTTCTCTTAAAAATCTAATCAATAATAGCAATTGGGTCTCAAATGATGCTGAGAGCACTCAACATCAGCTGTAAAACAACAGAAATGATACAATAAAATTTTCATACGTACTAATAATACTTACGAACATAAATACTCGTACTTTTCTTTCCTAGGCAGTCGGGTAAGAAGTAAGGTCGGTAATATTCTTTTGTTTATCTCCCCTGTCTCCTTTACCCGTCATCTGACACCCGTTAATCATACGCGGGTTCACACGTACCCGTGAACGTCGCTCGTCGTTACGTTAACGCTGTAACGTAACGGAGACGTAATATGTAACGTCGTAAAAAACGTTTACGTCTTGAGAGGGTCAAATTCGCGACTCACGTTGAGAATTAGTAATGTACGGTATCAAACTGACTATGGGTGATTCTGTGGTAAGGGTTATGACTATTCAAGTTTTGTGGTTTCCCCTGTTTTTATATTTTTGAGTTGAAGAAACTTTTGTACTTTTGAATTGCGGATAGAAAAGCCTTTCATAGGATATTAGAACTAATAATAAGTATGTATATGATTAATAAATATACGTATAGAATATAGCAGCAAGTATTTATTTTTGAACTCTATAACTGCACGCCCCGTTGTCAATACTTTCTTTTCGTTCCTCTCCATCCTAATATTGCCTGGAAGAGATCACTATTAGCTATAAGGCCAACAATTGTTACTCTAGTTTTATTTTGCTTTCTAATTGTAATTTTATGGTATGTACAATAAAGAGTTTATCTATTTACTTCTTCGATAACGTTGAAATTTGTTAAATATATAAAAACAAAGATATTACAAATATATATCAAAAGTACATTTATTTTTTATATAATTTAATTTCTAACACAGGTGCTGCGAGCGAGTGAGACAGCAGTGCCATCAAACTCTGAGCCTTACTATCGCCATATAAACACCGTAGACAGGTGCTACGGCTACGGCCTACGCAGTGGTCGCCGCCGTAGGCGCTTGCTACGCGCATGCGTTGCAAGCTTCAAATGATGAAAGACTCCTACGTACGGTAGTACGCTGACGTACTACGCACCATTACACCTTGAATGGGCGGCTTTAATGTTTATCCTTTGTCTTTAGAGATTTGTTAAGGGGAAACCTCCTTTATACTCTCCTTGTAAATGCAAAGGTATGGTTTTTGTTGGTTTTTAAAGAAACTTTTTTCAAAGATGCTGTATTCTTTTTTGATGTGACAAAATTACTTTAAATCTAGGATGAGAGGAAAATGCCTTAATTTATACTTTAGATAGAAAAACGCATCATAGGATCAGGTTTGATTGACATGTGCCAAGATATATGGAGCTGTTTTTTATTTTCTTTTATTTCCATAATGACATTTTCTGATAGCTACAATATTGTAATTTTCAAAGCTAGATTGGAAGAATGTATCATTGATCGACGAGCTCCATCTTAAGCCACATCATCGAACAACAACAGGCGAGTTGGTGGTCAGTCGTAGGTCTATCTAATATATAGAAAACATCAAGCAAACTTCGTGTTAGTCACATTATTGTTAAAAAAATATTATCTTGACGGCTATGTTTTTGTCTGAGTGGTGTGACAACCACCGGCCTTCGCATTACAGCATGTATTCAGCTTAACGACGACACAACTCTGAAATATAAGACATTCGTTCCACGTACTTGTGTTAGCGTATAAACTTGTCTGGGAGTATATTGTATAGTCAGTACCATAGCTCTGATTATGATAAAGGCATTTCAATGGTCCGAGTCGATGAGCATATTCAATGCGTGGTGTATTGTGCGATCCAGTCAAACATATCATAATACTAATTGAAATTAAACAAAATTTGTTGTTTAATTTCAATTAAACAACAAAATTTAAAAACGAAACGCTTTAATTCCACTTTCATCGTGCGGACTGCTAGATTGTGGAATACGCTTCCTGAGTGGGTATTTCCTGAAAGATATAATCTGGGTGTCTTTAAATCGCGAATGAATTGGTTTCTTCTAGGTAAGTGCGCTTCCTCATGGACTGCAACGTCGCTTAACATCAGGTGAATTGGCGGTCAAGCGCAAATTTATAACTACAAAAAAACAATGACAGAACGCCTCACTTCGGGGGGCGCCGTGAATAAAACCACAGGCAGCACTCGCCGCCCAGTATTAGGTCAAAATATTATTGAAATCCTTTAAGCACAGATTTGGTGGCATATTCTGTCAATTTTCTTTTTTATCTTCAAAAATGTAGCAAGAGAGCAAACTCCATCGCTATGGCTTCTTAAAGATAACAGTTTTAGAACATCTAGTATTTAATCTAGAAATCGGTTTAACTAGATCTTAGATACTGTGTGGTCACCAACATTGTGTCCTTAACTCTTGCCTTCGGACGCCTGTAACGTAAACAACAATGCATGTACCACTTCATGTGTAAATAAATTCGAGTGTCTGTTGGTCCGTGTCTGAAATATCGACGTGATTTGTTTTGATTTTGTGTACTGGATAAATATGTACACGTTGTAATTCTCGCGCGTTTCGGAGTTGCCAAGTTTTGTTTTGTTTTATTAGTGTTAGGATGTGGAAGTTGCTTGCTTTCTACCCAACGAGACAAAGAATGGAGTTATTTTTTTAAGAGTTTTTAATGTTTTTATGTATATTAAGTTTATAATATGTAGAAGAAGCAGAATAATGTGTAGGTAATCTAATATGCTGTATTTATAATGATTTTAAATCGCTTTATTTCTTTTTAATAATAGTGTCTTAGAAAGTTTTGACTGACTATGCATCAAAGAGGATCATAATTTTTAACCGACTTCGAAAAAAAAAGAAGGAGGTTATTATCATTCGACAGTATGTTTTTTCTGTATGTTTGTTCACCGATAACTCCGTCAAATGTGCATTGATTTTGATGATTATTTTTTGTTTAATAGGTCATACTTCAGAGGTGGTCCCATATAAATTTTACTAAAATCGGTTCAGTACTTTGGTTTTTATTAATCAAATAACTAGTAAAATTAAACAAATTGCGCTTTTTGAAGTCCGTTTTTTTAGTTTCTTAAACTATAATTATATTAACTAAATTCATAATAAGGTGTCTGTTATTCTATCTCTCTCTTTATCTATATTATTTATTTATATAGTGAAATATCATGTTTCCCGATGTCATTTATAAAAATAAAAAATTAAATCGATAATTTTGATTCTACAAATTTTGCTCCCAAGTGATCAGTAGCATGAGTAAGGACCTAGGCTTAAAGGATACTCAATTTATTAAGATTTCAACCCGTATATAAAAGCAGGAAAAGTAGATAATCTGTATAACAACAACAAATATAGAATCAAGGAAAACATAATTTATATATATTTATACTGGCCGAATATTTCTACGCAAGATTTTGCCAAAACATGGCGTTCCCCCACCCTTATTAACCCCTTTCCGGGATGCTCCTAACTTCCACACAGGGTACATTTGTATTAATACTGAATGAGAATGTGGTGTACGGTCATTTTGTTACTGTAAAGGGGAGATAGTGTAATACTGCGGTTATGTGGGGAAGAATAAAATACTTGCGCTTGTATTCACGAAAACTTATGTCCTACTCTGGCTGAGCCATCGGTCCCGCTGAAATCGGATAGTGTTATCATACGGATTAGGGCAAATGATTTCGTGACAAATATATTTCCAAACATAGGTGGATTATCATTATCAGAAAATAAATATTACATACAAAAGTATAAGCAATTATGACAAGAAACGTTTCGTTTTTAAGGTTCCTCCTCCAAAGGGTAAAAACGGGACCCTATTACTGAGACTTCGCTGTCTGTCCGTCCGTCCGGCCGTCTGTCACCAATATGATGAACCGTGATAGTTAGAGAGTTGAAATTTTCACAGATGATGTATTTCTATTGCAGCTATAACAACAAATACTAAAAACAGAATAAAATAAATATTTAAGGGGGCTCCTGCCTTAGAACAAGCGTGATTTTTTTTGCTCGTTTTTGCTCGATATTGATAACGGTAACAGGTAACCGCTTGAAATTTTCACAGAACATTGAGTTATATTATTCACTTTAAAAATAAATAATTAAATTAAAATAAAATTAATGTTTAAGGGGGGCCTCCCATACAACAAACGTGATTTTTTTGCTGTTTTTATAGATAAGGGTACGGAACCCTTCGTGCGCGAGTCAGACTCGCACTTGGCCGGTTTTATTATTGAATAGTCCTGCCAGCCCTCACTAGTATGAGTCGCCTCGCCACGCCATCAACCGGACTGTTCGATGTTATACATCAAAAATATCTGTTTTTGTGATTATAATGTGGTAGCTATCTCATATGGAAACCCAAAGATGACCCGCTCACCCTAAAATATACACCTACTTATACGTGTATATGTATATAATTTTATTTTAAAAATTTCATTGCAATTAGACTAATGATTTTGCTAATAGTCCAAGCCGACCGACCAAAGCTCGATCGACCGACTGAAAACCGAGATTAAACATTTCTGGTAAAAAATAAACATTTCTTTACGACGATAATACTCTCTTTATCCGGTTCGGTTTCTCGAAAGTAATAAAATAGTAGGTACATGAAGAACTGGTATAAGCATATTTGTAATAGCAGTGTCAACAAGAAAGAAGCCGCACCAACCATAGACTTCGCAGTTTATGTCTCAACCACACAAATAAAAATGTAGAAGTTGTCGAAGTCACCACGACAACATGAAATCGAAACATCTTGAACTTTCTGTACATCGTGTTCTTTGTACCTATGGAAGGTTAGACTTTGTTCAAGTACTTAACGTCATAAGTTAGGACTATAGGTCGATGACCCCTACAACGTACTATACCATGAACGAATCAGACATGACAAAGCACTATTCTTCCCACTAAAACAAGTCGACAACGTATTAACCCTGTTAAAAATTAAATCGAGTGAGAATACTGGTCTTTTTTTTGTAAAAATATAGGTTTGGGCTTGCTTTACATATTTATCTGTCAATTCGGATCCGGATTTTATCTGCCGTGCCGTGTATGGTACGCTATGTTCTTGGTTAGTTCTGGAACGGTCTAGTGGGCGTTGTCTCATACTTATTAATACAAACTACCTATATTTTTTTTAATGTTTCAGTAAATTTACGATCATGTTATGCGCCATCCCAGTAGACCTCTAGATGTCTGCTTTAGATCCTTTCGATCCCATCAGCTATCAGTTCTGTGTGCTATATGCCCTGCCCACTGCCACTTTAACTCCCAAACTCAGTTTAGTCTTAGTTTGGGTTTTCCCAGAAGTTCAACTATCAATACAATTGTTAGAGAAATACGTTTATTTTACAATTATCAGTACAGTCAATCTCTTTATTTTTATTCGATTTAGCAGAGATGACCCTCTCTATAATTTTCGAGAGCTTCTTGAGCTTTAAGCTTCTTTATAAACCCCATACATGGAAACCATATATTGGTACCGTATGTCATCTTTATAAGTTTTATCTTTCTTCAAGAGATATGACACGAATCACACTCTAACTGAGATTTCCGAGCGATCAGCTTTATTAATTTCAGTCGAATTAGATTTATTAAGATTAAGTGAGTCACCCGAGCGGGGTATTAAATAATTAAGGCGGCGCCATCGCTGCCAGATCTAGTTAAAATATTAGGGTTCGTAGCTATCTGTATCTAGGCAACTTAACTTTAATGTTATGTTCGTAACCTTAGTACGTCTAGAAAACGTTATAGATCCTTAAATTACGGAAGAACTAGTTTTATTTTTACTCTACTACACAAAGGAGTTAAGTTGATTTTAATTCTCCTAAGCTACGAAGCTTTGTGATTGACGCAATATTCGTAGTTGTTTTATATATTGACTCGACTTTACACTCTCTGTGTCTTAGATAATAATTTATTACAAGTAAACATTATTTCTAAAAGGAGCTTATATTAAATTGTCTATATTTTTATTTGTTAGATTAGTTTCAGTGTTTATTTTAGTATTTTGTATAATTAGTCTTAATATTGTTATTTGTGTTCTTGAATAAATCTCACATTATCAAAGTTAACAAAAAAATAATTTAAGTGACATGTTTTAGATATGTATGTATGTTATAGGTTTAGACTTTTGATAACTGAATAACATCTGTTATAAGTCTAAGTAATTAGTTATATTCTAGGGATTTTGGATTTGGGATCTTGTGGCTGAGATGATGATGAGGATGATGAGGCATTAAAGTATATAATATAATTATGTAACTGTCTGACGTACAGTCGTGACCTTAAACGGACTTTTTCGTTTTATATAACCGATTGTACAGGAATTATTGTAAAGAATGCTCATTTGCGCACACTTTCTCGCGAAACTGTACACTCAACATCATGAGAAGCGTAATGCAAGCATATATTATGCCTACTAAAAATCGTTTTATGTTATACGATATTTTGTTTTTCTTTTAAAATACACAGATACTTTTTGGACATACATAATAAGTATTTTACAACTTAGCAATTTATTCGTATAATGATGAAACTGGAATATTATTATGTTACCATCAATATTCCATCTAAGAGCTGAAAACATTTCCAACTAAACTTCCGAATTCCAGAAGTTTCCCCATCATTTTCAGCTTGACATTTCTAAAATCAAGATAATCTTTCCACAACGTTCCGAGGTATAGGCAAAAAGTTGCCAAGCTACCTTTACTTATCAACTAATCTATGGTAAAGTAGATCAGGGGTGCTTCTAAGGCTAGGGCTACACAGCAAGAGCATAGGGTTTATTTTTAGCAGACTTCAAAAAAGGAGGTATTTTTTTCTAGGTTTATTACTTCATTACTCCATCATTTCTAAGCCAATTTGGAAAACTGGTTTTTATTTTAAATGAAATATTTTCAGATTTACGCACGATTTTCGACAGTGCATTGCACAATAAAATATCACAATGAACCACTACAGAGTGAAATTATATAATTACAGTTTAAAAACTGAAATAAACCGACTTCAAAATACGCAATACAATATACCTACAATATGTACGCGACTTGCTTTCTACAGACACCTGGATAATATTTTACCAGTTATTTTGTTATAAAAACCAAAGTACTACATCAATGATTGCTTAAACTAATATGGGGCCATCTTTGAAGTATGACCTACTAAATACAAAAATAATCATCAAAATCAATGCACAATTGACGGAGTAATCGGTGAACAAACTTACAAAAAAACATACAGACCGAATTGATAACCTCCTTCTTTTTGAAAGTCGGTTAAAAAATAGCCACTTCTACACGTAGCGCTGTTATACTGAGCAACCTACGATGTGGCCCTAGCCTTTAGGAGAAGCTGCCACCCTCCCCCTTATAGGGGGACCGGGAAGAAAACTTGGGGACGAGGACAGTATTAATACATTACATCTACCTAATTGCAAAGTTAACAATCTACTGCATTTTGTATTTTATTTGAACAAGGGTAGGTATTTTTGTGCTATTGTTAAGTGATTTTCGATGTTTCCTTTAAGGCAATGAGTTTTTTTTTTTGTGAAGTCGGTATTTGCCACTTTTACAGTGAGTATTTTTATGGCTCCGTTCGTACCTCAAAAGGAAAAAACGGAACCCTTTAGGATCACTTTGTTGTCCGTTTGTCCATCTGTCCGTCTGTCAAGACCTGTATCTCGGCAACGCGTGAAGGTATCTAGTTAAAATTAAAACCGTGTAGGTACCTATGCATCTATAGTCTCTTGCTGCAGAGAGAAAAATCAAACTTCTCAGTTTTCATAAAAGAAAGCCGAATATGTCGCAAAAAACGCATATTTCGACACTTGCAATGGAGTACTTCCCGTTGACCTATAACTGTGAATTTTAGCAAGAAGCATTGTCATTTAGTACATATAAAGGAAAAAAAACGAAAACTGTACATTTTTAATTTAATCACAATAAATAGGGTCTTTATGCAAGGAAGGAGGGTCTAAATTTTAAAGTGATTTAACCGTATCATGTGGAGTATCGTACGAAAGAGCTTCATTAGCACAAGCTACAACAGGGTTTTAAATATTTTATGATGTATATTTTTCGGTTTATGAAGGAAAATATAAAAAAATATGTAATTTACCCCTTTTATCTACTAGTTTGTACGGAACCCTCGATGGGCGAGTCTGACTCAAACTTGTTCGGTTTTTATTTAATTTAGAAATAGGTTTGCGCTTGACTGTTTTTTTTTTATCAGCCCTGTTTGTACAAACTGTCCCTCTGCTGGGAACGGGCCATCTTCTCATTGTGAGAAGGGTTAAGCCATAGTCTGCCAAGGGTCAAGCCATAGTCTACTGGCCAAGTGCGGGTTGGCAGACTTTACACATCTTCAAGATCATTGAGAACTCTCAGACATGTAGGTTTCCTCACGATGGTTTGTTCGCTTGACCGTCTATTATTACAAAAAATATAGCGACATTCTAGTAGTGAAATAGAACCTAACGACACCTCGCACATGATAATCGGTGAAGCAAACGGCTTCATTCAGGCTGTAGGCTGTCATATAGAAACATACATACGTACCCACACCCGTACCCATATACATAGTATATAGCTACATACACTCGATAAACATAACCCTCCTTCTTACGCAGTCGGGTAAAAAAAGATCGTCATAGGTCAACGACGGTTGTGCAAACATTTTGTGAAAAAGTATTTTTGGCCGACGAAGCAGAACAAATAATGTTCATTTATGACAATAAACGAAGTTTTTTTTCGTCGAACTTGTTTAAAAACGTTCGACGGTTCGTTGTTCGACTACTATAACGAAATTATGAGTGATTAGTTTAAAATATGTGTACATAATGTACCTAATAAATTGGCTTTAAATCCCTCGAGCTCAGGCTCATTTTTACCGACTTCAAAAAGGAGGGTAACAATTCGGTATTTTATTTATGTTTGTTACCGCTTAGTCCGCATAAGTCCGCAAATTTGTTTTTGTTTGAAAAAAATTGTTCCTCATTAGAAATTTCATTACAATCGATTCTGTAGTTTGAATTTTGGTCGGATGTTTCAGTTTTTCAAAGTGTATTTATTATTTTAAGTGTATTCATTGAGAGCACTTTAAAATTCATACGATAAAAAGATCATTTTACAGTCAAGTCAGGACTTTATTAAAACTTTATGTTGAAATGTTAATTTAATAGGTATCTAATGTTTAAAACATTTTGCAGCGATCTAGGTCACAGGCTAAATTACTAATGTCTTATTCTGTTATTAAAATATCAAAATTAGACTTTTAATATAATTTAAACATTCCTTTCATTAGTTACCTACGCACACAAAAGTAGCTCATCGTATCCCAAGTTGGTTAAATACATAATTTTAAAGTTTAAAAAACTGAAACAACCGACTTCAAAGTACGTTATTTCGTTTACTTGTAATACATATATGTAAGGATAATAATTAAACTAGGCGCTCAGCGTTATAACTCTATTTTCTCCTTATACACATAGGATGAGGAGTAAGTAGGTTTTACTTTTAAAGCTCAATAAATCTCTCACTATTGTAAACTTTTTAAAAGACCTATATTCACCCGCTCGTTTTTTTTTTCAAGAATTACATTTGTCACTGAATGTCAAATGCTTCGTCGTCGCAGATTAGAAAATGTGCAGATGTTTATACGAAAAACCTCAACATTTGACACTTTTGCAAAGAAAAACGTGTCAGTGGAACTCTGCGATTCTATAATCTGACGCACTCACTCAGGAATATAATGAAAATATTTTTACTTTTAGAGATTATCCAAAAAGTAATAAAGCAATGTTTCTAAAATAATTATGGTACCAACTTGGGAGCTTTCTCTATACGTCAATTTACGAAACATAAAAATTGGTTCACGAATGACGGAGTAATTCGTGTGCATACATAAAAAAAAATACGGTACGAGTTGATAACCTCCTCCTTTTTCGAAGTCGGTTCAAAATAAATATGCAAGCTGTTCGAAAGAGAACTAATTTGGTATTGATGGCGCTGCTGTTCTTATTTCATTATATTGTTCGACTACCAATACAATCGACACGTTAGTTCCCATTTTTTGCCACGATAGGTAGATCTCTTTTCAAACTGACCCCTAGACAAATGACAGCTTCATAATTTCTTCCACACACACCTGACTTTCTTATTAAAACTTTTTTAGCACGATACTCGTACATCTATGATTGACCACCAACTCGCCTGATGTAAAGCAACGGTATGGTCGAGGATGGAGCTCGTCGATCTAGAAGATATCTAATCACTCTAGCCTTGAAAACTCCAAGATTGTAGGTCTCAGAAAACAGAGATGGCGGCAAAGAATTCCATTATTGTGCAGTACACAGCAAGAATGTGGATCGATATCGCTGAGTACAGATTTTTGGCATTTCAATGAAAAATGGGTGGTAATTCGCCGACTGTCTGCTAGTCCTGTAGTAAAATGGGGAGGGTGGAATTAGGTCGTGAAGCTCTTGCGCACATTCCCCGAAATAAATCCTGTAGAAAACTAAAGCACTTTCACGTTTATATTCTTCCTACGCCTATCCATAATAGTTCATTATATCTGAAAGGTTTCCCAGCTCAAGATGAAGATATAAATCCGAAACAATCACCGAGTCAGTTCAAGCAAACAAACCTAACCCTACATTCAGGGCATTATTTGTGAGAATAGAAAAAAGGCAGCGGTCCTTTGGGACCACTCGTGTGAAGCGGCTAGGTTGAGAGTGGGAGGTTTATTAAATTACTGGTAGATTCGTTTTTGTGTTCAGCCTAAGTGGTCTATTAGTTTATGAAAGTATTTCCAAGTTTTAATGGTGGACTGGAAGCTATTGATTATTCATATTTCTGTTTGATTTTATTATAATTTTATAAGTATTAACAGCGGCTTTATCCAATTTAGACTAGGTCGGATATTTTGTGAATATATACACTTAAGACTATTAAAAAAAAAACAAGAAAAATAAATATATGAAATAACTGGCACTTGACCAGCGTGGTAAATAGTACTTGTATTACATTTTTCGTAATGAAAAGAGATCCTCGTGGAAAGAGATCTGGCAGTGGAATATGGCAGTGAGGTCTACTCAAATTAACATATTTATAAATTATTTTAACATGTTCAAACTTTAGCTTATAGTAGGTAGTTTATTTCAATACATTTATATTTAGCCCATATGAAACTTGACCTAATTTACTGGTATATCTTCTATAATACGTTTCTAATAATATTTTTTTTGTTACAAAACAAATACTAAAATTCTCAGCTTGTGATCATGTACGTTTCAATGCTCTTTATGGATTCGCTGAATGCGCGCAGATATCTCTCTCGCGCATCACAAACTTTTTAAACATATAAAATCATTAAATAGGGATATTAGAAAAATTAGAGCTAAATTTGTTTATTTAGACAGGAGAAATATTTAAAAAAAGTTTTTCTTCGATATCTTTTAAATTGGCTGAGAAATAAGAAAATATATGTTATTTTCTAATTCCGTCACCAGTATAAATGATATCTGTTTTTTTTTTTTTTAATGTTTTCTCCTAAACTATAAACTAATTTAGCTCAAAATTTTCTAATATCCCTACTCAATGATTTTATATGTTTAAAAATGATGTGATGCGCGAGAGAGATAGCTGCGCGCTTTAATCTCGACCTTAAAATATTGTATTGCTTCACGAGTAATAAGAATCATCATATTGTCCTCAACTAGACATAAAGAATGTAAGTTATGTTGTTCTCACATTGGTGTGATTCCGCGAAAAACATAGACATTGTTGTTGATTCCAGCTCATGAAACAAGAATACTGTTTCAATTTTCTTTAGGATTCTAAGAAACTAGTCGAAGTTAACCCGTGACAAGCTATAGTTTGAGTATAGTTAAAAAAAACTGATCGCTTCGACTTCAAAATACGCTAGCATGACAAATATTTCCTCTTATTTTACTTCAAGATGGTGTTGTGTGAAATATCCAACAATAAATCTACTAATATCTACACACGGGCTGAAATCGTAACTCGGAGTGAGTAATTAGGTAAAAATAATTGATCTAATACACAAACTTTAATCAATGGCCGCGAACATGGAACGGCCAAATCATACTTTTGAATAATATGTGGGATTTATACGGCCTTGGCCCTCGATAAGATCAGATAAATTTAGATGTACGCTTTTGTGTTCTGGCATCCTATATTTTACAAGAAATATTTTTGAAATTGGGATTTCTTTTATTTTATACGAAGCCGATTATTTTCTGGCTGCAATTTTTGCGTACAACCGTACTATTATTTTCTTCGTGCCCCACTATCTTTAAGATTGTCTGAAGAGTCTCATGCACCCAGGCACCCCTTTTAGGGGCAGTTGCAGGGCGAAAGTGATTTTTTTATGTAGTGCAAATTCTAACCTGCTTTTTATAGTTTTAGTAAAGTACATCATATATTTTGATGATCACTTAAGCAGTGACAAAAACAGCCAAAAACTCAGCTAGTATCTTGACCGGCGAAGATTTTTTCAACTCGCTGGAAAGGTAAACAAGTCCACAAATCAATACGAACTTTATTACAAATTGGTTAACGCCGACCCTCCGTATATGAGTTTTGTTTTACAACCGGTCGGTCATCTCTCTCGCTATCAAATCTAGTGGGCTTCACCCCGAACCCCGACAAAGGGCTGAGTAAGTAGTAAAAACAACTGCAAATGTACTTCGCATATTTTGGGTGAGGAGAAAATTGGCAATAAGTCATTTTGAGAGGGAAAAGTGAACGATCTTATATGATAGGTTTTTTTTGGAGCTCCTTAATGGACTGTGAAATTTCTACTTTGAGATATTAAGACTTTAACATTCGCCAATGTGGACTTCGATAATACTTTTTTATTTTATGTATTTTTTATCAGCCCTGTTTATAAAAACTGTCCCACTGATGGGCGCGGGCCATCTTATCATTATGAGAAGGGTAAGGCCATAGTCTACCACGCTGGCCAAGTGCGGGTTGGCAGACTTCACACATCTTTCAAGATCATTGAGAACTGACATGTAGGTTTCCTCATGATGTTTTCCTTCACCGTTTGAAGTTGGCGGCAATCAACAATTCGCACATAACTTCGAAAAGACAGAGATGCGTGCCGCGGGATTTGAACCCAGGACCTGCGGATCGCAAGTCGGACGGTCTCCCGACTAGGCTACCGGAAACTTCCATTGTCAAATGGCAATGATAGTCACTTGGTAAATGGCAATTTGCAGGATAGATCCGATGAAAATAGGCCTGTAAAGAATTACAGCTAAAGAACTTACTACAATAGAATACCTATTAATCTACATTGTTTATTTGTTTCAGGTAAGTTGCTGGTTATCAACAGATTGACGGCCTCTTTCTGCTGACATCGGTATGGTACTTAATTTATCTCATAGAGGTACTTTTATGTACATTGATTTATCTGCATTAAATTACTCAAAGCACAAACGTACAGCTCAATGGTTTAGAGGATGTCGAAATAAAAAGTAATTAAATCCGAAAAAGGAGAAATTTACTACGTGGCCATTTGTCGGCCGAGTTTAATATTTAATAGAAACATTCGATATTCAATTCTAATCAAGAATTTCGAATACAAGCAGTAGTCTTAGTGAGTACAGACTTTGTGCTCGCTGGGTCTACTGTTTCTAGAACTCCTAGTTTACTTTCTGTGTAATGAAAATACACTTTATTCTATCATAGTGACTATTGATTATTGATTTATTTTACCGTCTGAATAGTCATCATCGCTGATCAATTAATCAAAATGAAATATGGTACGATTTAACTCACTCCGAAGGGAATCGATTTAATGCTACGAAAATGTGGATGACGGGTTTGTTTTTGTGTAATTGCCGAGTAAATGTACCTACTGTGTCTTTCATATCAACATAAATAATTCATTTTTATCATTTATTAATGATCTTAAGTTTCCGGCAGCCTAGTGGTGAGACCGTCTGACTTACGATCCGCAGGTCCTGGGTTCGAATCCCACGGCACGCATCTCTGTCTTTCCGAAGTTATGTGCGTATTGTTGATTGCCGCCAACTTCAAACGGTGAAGGAAAACATCGTGAGGAAACCTACATGTCTGAGAGTTCTCAATGATCTTGAAGATGTGTAAAGTCTGCCAACCCGCACTTGGCCAGCGTGGCAGACTATGACCTAACCCTTCTCACAATGAGAAGATGGCCCGTTCCCAGCAGTGGGACAGTTTGTACAAACAGGGCTAATAAAAAAATTAAAAAAAGATCTTATAAATATATTACGGGTTACTCACGTTTATTTTTGAGTCAAAATCTCCGCGAGACGTCCTTCGGAAGTAACGTCTTCGCTGTGCCTTTTGAAAAAGACCGCCGTCTTTGGTTTATATGTTTGTTGAAACTATAGTCGAAATTTTGGCTCAAAAATAAACGTGAGTAAAGTATTTCTAAAGATGTGTAACAAACAACCACGTAAGTTTCCATAATAAAATTGATTAATGATTATCATTTTCAAAATTTATTAAACAAGTGGAATATTGATCATTTCAATTATTGTGGTTCTAGTGAGGGCGCTGTACCTAATCGCATTTCGTAGTGCCCCTTCGCTTATATTGCACATGATATGGTGTTGATTGTATACATAAAGCTATTGTATAATTAATAAAAATGAACATTGTATAGTTTTTTTACACTAGAGTGAAGAATAAGTTGAAGGTAAATCACGTATGTCCAGAAGATACCTATCCACTCTTTGTGAGTCTATGACACTCAGGGAGTGAAGACGAATCTAACGGCACTTTGCACATCAAAATCGGTCAAGCCGCTTAGGATGTAGGCGGTAATATAGAAACATACATAGGTACACAAACACCCCACATCCATACATACATATACTCGATAAACATAACCCTCCTTCTTGCGCAGTAGCTTTACATGTTTTTTATATAGTTGAGATGGCCTGAAATGCTGGGTGTTCACATAAAATATAAAGTTCTTGTATTTCAATGTTGTAGTAGGTAGGAAAAGTAGCAAAAAAATAATTTCGAGACGCATTCTCTGCAAGTGTAAATAAATAAATAATAAATAAATATTTGGGGACATTTCACACAACACCATCTAGCCCAAACTAAGCAAAGCTTGTACTATGGACACTAGATAGCTGATCGAATACATATATACTTTTTTTTTGTAAATATATATCTAATATGATACATAGAAACACCCAGACACAGAACAAACAACCATGCTCATCACACAAATGCTTGCCCTGGGTGGGGATCGAACCCACGACCTACAGCTTAGCAGGTAGACATACTACCAACTGAGCCACAAGGCCAGTCAAAAGTTGTAAGTTTAGAAAACTCAAAAACCCTCACAAAAAAGCGGCTGAACCGTTTTTGATGAAACATACCTAAGAACACTCTCGATAAAATCTTCAAACAAAAAAACTAGATCAAAATCGTCTGTCTGTGGCATCGTAGCTCTCAAATGGATGTCCATCCATTTGAGAGAGCTACGATGCCACAGACAGACACACACGCCAAACTTATAATACCCCTCTTTTTGGGTAGGGGGTTAAAAATAATATACTTTACAAAAGCTTAGTGTTCTAGGTGGCGGACAATTTATCTTAGTTAAAAGTAGCCAACACAAGCGGAAGGAGAGGAGACAAGTTCCAAATCACTGCACATAATTCAGGATTCTACGAAATATCGTTCACAGCGTCTACTGGCGGTGCTTTAATGAGAAAAAACGGCAGGAAAATGCGAGACTTTCTTTACAAGGTTTATAGTTTCACCTGTCCGATGTTTGTCATCAAATCTTGCAAATTAAATTTGATCCACTTCCCGGTTACCGATTGACAATGCAATATTATGATGACATGGTTCTGATCTGATGATGGAGCTGGAAGGTGGCCAAAGGAACTTCGCAATGAAACGACACAACCTCATCGAGTTTGGGCTCATTTGTATCGTCTTGACGAGTAGTTTGTCTTTCAATTGTAACCAGAAGGTGGTCATAGGAACTCTGTAATAAAACGACGCAACCCCATCGAGTTTCGGCTCGTTTGATTCGTCTTGGCGAGTACTTTATTATTAACAAGAACATAATAAAAGCTTACATTTGTTAAATTTTTGTTGTGAATAAAAAAATAATTAAATATATTGTAACTAATGAAATTGATGTTGTAACTAATAAAAGCTTGATTTAAAAAGTTTTTTTTTAATATAGGTAGATACATGTTTCTACAAGTTTTTATATAAATTCATGACAGCGATATAAGTACTCTCAAATTCTAAGTGGTAATTATGACACCAACTTCCACTAATCCGAACTAGACCACAATGAAAGTATATGAAAAGGAAAACAAAATACCCGACTGCAAAAAAGCAGTTTTGTCTAACTTTCGTTTCGCTTGAATAGTTATTGAGTGTGCGTTTTTAGCGAGTAGTATGCGTTAAGAATAGTATGCGTTAAATCGCCGTAAAAGATTGTTTAGGTACGTTCTTTAGAATAATTCTAATAAAATCACTACGAAAAATTTCGTTTCAGGTTAAGTAAAAACGCATTTTTTTATTTTTGCAAGATATGTATTACTATTATTATAAAAAAATCGCCTATAACACTCAAGGAGTGAAGAATAATCTAACGACACCTCGCACATCAAAATCGGTCAAGCCGTTTAGGCTACAGGCGATCATATTATTATAGAAACATACATAAATAAAAAAATATTATACATACCCACATAATATGTACATGCACTCGAAAAACATAACCCTTTTTCTTGCTCAGTAGGGTAAAAGAGCGACATTTCAGTCTGTCAGTTTACACAGTTTAATTATTGGTAAATGCCTTTATTAACTACAGCAAAACAATATACAGACTCAACTAACTAAACTACAGCACAAAAAAAAACGATTACCCCAGACCGATAAAGTTCCAAACGTAATCCAAATGCTCAAACCCACTACCAGTTCGTAAATGTATATTGTTTTCAATACATAATTTTAGAAAAACATTTTTTTAGAAAAACAAAATAGCGCGGTACAAATTAAAGTACCCCTTTCGATATTTTCCTTCATACGTACCTATGTTACTTCGATAAGAATGCAATAATAACGATCTAAGTTATCTCGCAATGTCGCTGTTTAAATTGTCTTTATTATAACAGACGCAAAAGCAAAATAATGATGATATTATTCTTTAATACAATTCCATCCAATTATAAATAGATTGAAGAAAGTTAGGACCACGTAACATAAAAACACGTATTAGATTTTCGGGAGAAAATAACGTTTCAATATCGTATTCGAAATTTGAATACTCTCATCGAGTAATTAAAGAAAAATAAAATGCAATTCCTCTAAAAATACACACGTTCAAATTGAGATAAAGCGTTTCTACAATTTCGCGGAGGGTACTGCTTGTTCTCGACCTTCATCGCATTTTATTCAACTCGCATTCGTCAATTTTATTATATGAGGCGTTAATTGCAAAATATTACCTCTAATTTCCAAGGCAGAAACATTCTAAATTCAAACAATTACAATACGCACTTTTGCAAATATTATCTATTGAATCAGCAACATTTTGTCGGGTGAGACGCACTAAGTAGTTTAGGTATAAGGTGGTCATTAGACGCATCAATCTGGATCGCGATCTGTTATCAAAATCAAGGATCACGGAATCCGAGCCAAATTCATATGTTTTACAGGCCTCATGGTTCAGTGGTAGTACGACTGCCTCCTGAGCTGTTGGTCGTGGGTTCAATCCCCACCCAAGGCAAACATTTGTGTGATGATGGATGTTTGTTTTGTATCTGGGTGTTTCTATTGTATCATATGGATGTGTTTACAAAAAAAAAAGTATATATGTATTCTATCAGACATTTAGTGTCCATAGTACAAGCTTTGCTTAGTTTGGGATAGATGGTGTTGTGTGAAATGTCCACCAACATTTATTATTATTATTATTTCTTATAAGTCTACGGGCCGCCTAATGCTATTAGTACATACAACTTGCCGGCTCGGCCGGATACTTGAGTAGGTACTTTTCCGCGTGCCAGAAGACATAATAGTTACACGATGGAATGAGATGCACTTTGTGTCCACGGGTAAGAGTAGGCTGAGTACATTTTGCACTATATTGCGCCGTAACAAGTATTGCTATGTAGTTAAATATGTTTGCAAAATGAGCCTTCTGTAATTTTACTATTAATAACAAATATCACAGACCTGTCTGCTGCCCCACTGCTGGGTGCGAGTCATCTTCTCATTGTGAGAAGGGTAAGGCCATAGTCTACTACGCTGGCCAAGTGTGAGTTGGATGATCCGTAGTATTAATCTATCCTATTACCTAAGTATTCGGTAGCCTACAGAATATCCCAAAAGATGGTTTCACTAATTTACAAAAAGTCTGCACGTGACATAATGACATCAACAATCAAGAACTATTCGGCCATTATTTTGCAGCTATGTGCAGACACTTCAACTTGCTTTCGTTCGTCTACAAATCTCTTAATTTATGATTCGTGAAAGACTTCAGCCACGAGATGGACAGATGACCTCATACAAGTAGCGGGAAGACGCTGGATGCAAGCCGCTTCCAATCGGTCTTTTTGGAAATCCATGGGGGAGGCCTATGTCCAGCAGTGGACTTCTTATGGCTAAGATGATCATGATGAAAGACTTCGAGCATAGACCGTTCGCCAACTCGTTGTCTAACTTTGAGCTATGAGACCTAACTCACAACAATAATATCATTTCACGATCGAGATTTTTTGGAGTACCAAGAGTAGCCCGCGCCTCACCGCTCACCTACCGTTATTTATTGAGAGTCATGAATACAAAATAGACTCGACTTGTATTTTGCTCTCTTCTTTTTCAGTGTTTATTGTTTGTTTACGTGTATCTAGGTCGGTGTGTGCCTCGAGCTAGCGTTCAGAGTTACAGCTTGACTTTGGTATTGGAATGTTTTGCATATGAATTTAAATAAGCTAACTTTACGGTCTTACAGTTATCCCGAGCATTTTATTGTATATTGTGTTTGTAAATTTTGATCCAAGTTCACACCAAGTTCAGTTGATTCCAAGTTATTGAAACCGAAATCACGTGTATGTTTTGGAACATTTTTTTTTTTTTTTTTCTGTTTTGGTGGGTAGGAAAATTCGTTTTTCAGCGCCAATTTTCAGTTTAGAAATCACGAGTTCAACGGAAAAAAATACACGAGATTTCTCACTACACCTCCCTTCCCCCTTGTGATACTTTGTGCTTTTTTCCAAACCCCCTCCCTCTTACATAAGCCTCACGTGATTAATGGACGATGCCTATTTAGGAATTATTTATTATACATAAAGAAATACATAAATGAATTTATAACGGATATACTTATTAATACATTTCTTATACAACTTTAAATCACTTTCTAATATCCTACTCAACGATTTTATATATTTAAAAATGTGATGCGCGAGAGAGATAACTGCGCGCGTTGAGCGTATCCTTCAACACCAGTTTTGTACCATCAATATTCAGAATAACACAAGCCTATGAAAATACAACCAAACACTGACGTTTCTTTAAAACATCCCAATTAAAAACTGATTATTAAAATAGATTCACATTAAGCGTGGATTTTAATAAACAAACACAGAAAACACAACCAAACTATGGATCTTTATTGTTTAAATAAAGTCAGTAGTACCAAGTTGGTAAGTAAATCTATAACTTCCATTTTAAATTGAATTCGCTTCCTTCCCAGAAAGGAAGGTTACGTATCAGAGAAGGTATACGATACCCTGAGACGACGTCCATTGGCTGGTGATTTATATCCTTTCGCCTTATTGGTTCCGATAAACACTAGTTAGAGAGAACGGCTGTGTGAGTGAAAAAGCCTAAGTAGTTAGAATAATTCAATAAACAAAAACATTTATTAATAAGAAAACTTTTCTTTTAGCCCTTTTCACTATGTAATTTGTGTTGTAATTAAGGTGTAAACAATAAAGAGTTTATCTATCTATCTAAAACTTAAATTAAGTAATTTCAACATATCATTCATAAATACACACAAGAGACAGAGCACTCGCGCATTGCAACATTTAAAACCACTGAGTGGAAATATTATAAAAGAGAGAGAGAGAGAGAGAGAGAGAGAGAGAAAGAGAGAGAGAGAGTAAGAGAGAGAGAGAGAGAAAGAGAGAGACAGTTTTGTTTATTTACATTGAGAAATGTTTGAAAATCTTTCTTTTCCTTTTTGGCTGAGGATACCTAATTTATTCAAAAGTCCGTCGCTAATATAGATGATAGCTTAATTTTTTTTTTCTCTTATTTAAATTAACAAGACTGTCTCTTAATTTTATAATATTCCCACTCAGTGATTTTATAATGTGATAAAGTGCTAGAGATAATTTCCTGCTTTGAGAATATCCTTAAAAATAACTGAAAAACCGATTTAAAACCCCGTCCGAATAAAAATTATAAGTGGGCTGGATACAGAACTTCTAACTCGCAGTAGATGAAACTTTTATGGGACCACATCTGACAATTTATAACCGGCAAAATATAGATAGGGAAATATACAAATATTAACGAAAGCTGTTAATCTACTCTTTTGGAGTCTATTCTTTTCTATTACACTTGTTACACTGAAATAACAGATATAAAATCAATATACATAATATTTAATTAGTTTTTCTTCATTCAAATTTTTCATACACATCAAAATAAGTAAAATATGTATTCTACTAGTCAACCCTGTGAGTCAACCCTTTAATTTAATACCAATATTGTGCGGGTTGTGAAACAATATCTACTCCGCCAATATATTTTCATTGAATTGTCATCAAAACTAAAGGTGTGTGCCAAATATCAGATCAATTTGTCAACAGGAAGGGGTTAACATTTCGATTACTTAATAATAAATAAATAATAATAAATTTAATAATACTTAATAATAATAAATTTGACTCAAAAAACAACAACAAACAAGGCAAGGAAACATACGCTACGAAATGATAACATCCTCTTTTTTTGAAGTCGGTCATAATAAAGCCAGAATGTTTCTTCCGTCTTCAGAAGTCTTATGTTTATTAAATATTTGTAATGCTACCGACGAAGTTACCAACAGTTCCTAAATTACCAAACATGTCCTAAAATATCAATGTTAAATTTTAATTAAACTTTAACAACTTCACCAAACAAATAATATGCAATCTTGTCCATATCGAAGGTTAGAACTTCATAAATAGCTCGTTAAGTTCTAACTTGCATGAACATTCTACCTTGGCCTATTTCTAAGGCAATACAGAGGTTAAAGAAATATGGGCAGTAGCCTAGCTTTTGTCTTTTGGAGAGAAATCAGAAATCTTATAATAACAGAATCCAACGATTTTTTACGATTTTTTAAGAAAAAGAAACAAGAAGGTTTTACCACTTTCCGGTGTAATTATTATATTATATTCTACTTATACCAAACTATAGCATTTTAGTACCTATTAGAACAAAACCGTGGAGCAGCAGATAGACAGACATACGTAATATAAGAACTTCTTGCTTAGACGGAACCCTAAAAATTTAATTGGTAGTAAGAAAACAGTAATTATTTTGTCGTTGCCATTCTTGTGTCAAGACCGTATTAAACTGTTTTTTTTTTACTATAATAACATAAAAATCACCTTGACCTATCATGATTGACATCGCATTCACTAAAAGCAATGGTACTAAGCAAATCTTAAAAAAATGTGCATTAAAAAATGCGTGAAAAAAAAAAAAATATATGATCAAAGTTCGCGTTGCTGCTTTTGGAAGAGAAACAAAATCAGAATGGAGGTACGTATTTCTATAATATAATAATAATTTTTAATCTTGGAATTTTCAAGGCTAGAACTATTCATTCATCAATCTAGAAATCTAGAAGGCATCTTTATTTTCTAAATGTCTAGATTGACGAGCTCCAATCCTGATGTCATCGCTTAACATCCAGGCGAATTATTAGTAGTCAATCGTAGATCTATATAATAATAATAAATATATCTTTATTGTACACCAAACATTACAATTGAAGGACACACGTTTTAACAAGTTTTAACTTATAACATAAATAAAAAGAGGAATACTAAACAGTAAAAAAAAAATTCGGTGGTACAAAGGCGGCCTTATCGCCTTGAGCGATTTCTTCCAGGCAACCTTTTGATAGAAAGGAAATGGAAGAAAAAGGTTATGGAAGGTAGTGTACATACAAATATAGATAGTAAATATATTAACAAAATCAATATTAAAAAAATAAATAAATAACGATACTATAACAATACATACATTATACAATAAATATTCTATATATATATATATATATATATATATATATATATCTATATATATAAAAATGAAACCCGTTTTCCGTTGTCACGACATAACATGAAAACGGCTTGACCGATTTGGCTTATTTTTTTTTTGTAGTTTTCTAATACTCTGTACAAGGTTCTTACGGAAACAAATATTAAGAAAATCTCTCAGAAAGATTGAAAAATATACATTTAATTTTGCATATTTTAAAAAACGCGCGTAACGAATGTCAACGTCATTCAATTTAAAACAAAAGAATCTGTGGTAATCTGTGACAACACATAACCGCGTTAATAATAATTTTATATGTTTTTGATAAAGTTCGTTTTGTTTTAAAGACTAAGTAGTTTTTTGTTTGCTAATAAGTGTTTGTTAATCACGGTAAGTTCACTTCACTTCATATCGATTTTTGGTAACTTTTGGTGACTACACAATATCACCGGGTCAACTATCTAAAATAATTTGACATGATAGACGTTTACGTAAACTTTACAGGAAAAATAAAACGATGTCTCTAGGTAGCAGCACTCTTGACAATTATATGTACTTGATTGACGAAATTTTGTTCAGAACTCTCCGACTCTCTCTTGGTCGGTTTTGTGACTATTGACGATGATTTGACATTCGACTTCTAGACGAAACGAAGTTCGCCGGGTCCGCTAGTATATATATATATATATATATATATATATATATAAATACACCAAATTAACATAAGGAGAGATAATGATTATAAATGAGTTGTTTGAATATATCAAGGGATCTGGCTTGCCTGACGGAAACAGGCAGAGAGTTCCACAGCAGGACAGCTTGCACCGTGAAGGATTTGCTGTAGGATAGATTGCTATGGGACGAGGTTTGGAGCTTGAGTTTAAGAGCGCGGGAAGATCGTAGAGGATTAGTAGAGTGACCCTGTACAAACTCAAAACGTTCCTTCAAGTACACAGGGGTAAAGGGATTAAACAAAATTTTATAGAGAAAGGAGAGTATATGAGAGTTACGGCGAAGTCGGATAGGTAACCATTTGAGCTTTTGGCGGAAGTCGGAAATGTGGTCATATTTGCGTAAACCAAATATGAACCGAATACAGAAGTTTTGTAAACGCTCAAGCTTGTCCAGTTGCTCTTCGGTTAAATCCAGATAGCAAGCGTCTGCGTAGTCCAATATTGGAAATAGATTATATAGAATAATAGATAATAGATTGGAAATATACCTAAATGTAAAAAATAAATTGAAAGTTTTGATACTGTATTCCACAACCAGTCCTCGTTTTATCTGAAACTACCTGAAGATTAAGATATTTTTTTAAAAGAATCAAAGGCGGGCAAGAAATAAAGGGGCTTATCGCCAAGATTGATTTGAGGTTCAAAGGAACGCTACAGCGCTGAGCTGATTTTAATACTTGTGTAGGTCTCTAGAGCGGTATACAGATAAATACGGAACTAGCGATATAGCTATGAGCTTTCAATTACTTTTTTTATCAGCCCTGTTTTGTACAAACTGTCCCACAGCTTGGCGCGGGCCATCTTCTCATTGTGAGAAGGGTAAAGCATAGTCTACCACCCTGGCCAAGTGCGGGTTGGCAGACTTCACACATTTTTAAGATCATTGAGAACTCTCAGACATGTAAGTTTCCTCACGATGTTTTCCTTCACTGTTTGAATCAATCAATTGGCGGCAATCAACAATACGAACATAACTTCGAAAAGACAGAAGTGCGTGGCTCGGGATTCGAACCCAAACTTCAATTACTAAAAAAGTAAAAAATAAAAAGTGTTATAAATTCTAAAGTCTACTGTACACTGTAAAATTACTGTACTTCACAATGTTATACCGTACTATGTAATTTTACATTTTTATTGACTTTATTTGATTTCTTCTTCTTCTTTTTTGTATTGGACCCCGCGATTTAGCGATTCGCCAGTGTCAAATATTGAAATATTTTCAAGTTTCTTGAATAATACAAGTTATATAGTGTTCTAGTCACAGTTTAAGTCACGTAAACAGTCATTTTCAAATTTAAGTCTTGCCTCAGTAAAGTGATGGCGACTTTACTAGAAGCTTCTATGGAGTTTTGCCGACAACGTAAAATCACACGTTTCACTGCTTTATTTCACTTGCCCACACTCATGCACTTCATCGAACAATTAATGAATAAAACACCACCATTTTTATAACATTAATGTTCAAAATAACACAAGACTTCAAAAGGAGGTGGTTCTAAATTCGACTGTATGTTTTTGAGGATTCTTTTTTTGTAACAAAATAAATATAACAAAGATGTTCCCATAAAAATATTCGTTTTAGTTTAGTGGTTTTTGACCAGCTCTAAAGTAGAATGGAGCCGTGCCAAGATAATACATACAGAGCTCATGGGAAGAAAACATATTATGTCACACATTTTCTTTTAAAACTCGTAGCGGATGCCAACATAACAGTCTGCGATACTTGAACCATCGAGATCTTTTGTGTACACCTTCTGACCTTGCTCCATTCCTAATCAAAGATGTGCTCGATAATATCGGTTACATCGTTCTGAGATATAAGGCTGCAGTCTTCTGAATTAAGATAAGCCAGAGGACTACGGCCTCTGTGTTAAATTATTTTATAATAGGTACTAATAAGAGGTACCAAAATTCTGGTCAGGGCCTCAGAGTTTGGCGCATTTATCGTACCTACCTGAATTATTGTATCGTCGGGAAGCATATACATTAAAAAATAAAGTGTGATTAAAGATCTCCTTCTCAAAAGTATATTAGAAAGTGCAAATAAAAATATAAGCTAATATTATACAAACAAAATGTAATTCACATCATCCACAAAATGTCCTTAACGCAAAAGTAATCTTCTGTAGCATTCCAAACCCTTTTTATCAAGCATAAATTTTATTCGAAAAGACGCGTGTCGCCCAAGTCATTAGAGTAAAAGGTTTCGGTTAGTGGTGCGGCAGTCCGGCCACAATCCGGCACTTTTTGGAGAATGATTCACAGGATCCACGATTTCTTATCCTGAAAAATATATAATATAATCTATTAAGCGTTTCAAAGTAAAGAATAAATTTATAAAGCGTTTATTGAAAAAAATCCCCAAAAATTATCCCATTTAAGCATAAATAAATTTTCTTCTGTCAGTTCAGTGCTACATAATTACTTATGTATTTACTATGATTATTATCCTAGTTATTGAAGAAAATTTAATATAAAATATATTAAATTTGCTAATACGTATAAATCAGTTTGGTAAATTTAGGTAACATGCGATCGTGACGTCACTTGCCGGTCTCAACAGAATAACAACGCTAGTTGTTTCTATCAGCTGAGTTGGAACCGGCTTGTGACAAAAATGTAATTGAAATTTTGTGTTTCCTCTGCCTATCTCCGATTATAGATGAGAATAATCTTGGTCTAATATACGCAACAAACCGTGAAAGTCATGGTCAAGTCACATAAACAAAAATAAGTCAAAAACTGGTCATTTCTTCCTGAGATATGTTGCTACAGACAAACAAGATACACTACAAATTTAAAAATGACGCTTTTTTGAAGGAAGTTAATAAAGTTTAAGCAGCTAGTATACGAGACTGCAGATTTAGTTGGCGTTCAACAAGACAACGAGAAAAGTATTTGTGTCTTTTTTACTTACCCATCACAAAATTTTAACATTTTAATATTTATTTATCCGGCAAAAAAACCAATACGTCGTATAACTATTTCTAACTATTGTGGTAAAATATTTACGTGTATAAGATAGAATACTTTTGAAGGCTTTTGAATTCAGTACGATTCAAAGTCTGAATAGACCTTTAGAAGATGTTCTGTTCTGTCACCTTCAGTTAAATTAATATAAACACGTTTTAATTTAGAAATTGAAATGTACAAAGCAGCATTACTGTTCAAATGTCTACTTATATTTTGATTAAATTTAAATAATATAATAAAATTATTTTAGTTTCATAGTTTCTTATAAGAATATAAATTAGAATAAATTAAATGGTACTTAAACTGAAATCTCTCTTAAATTGAAGAAAAGTAGTCTTTCTTTCATTAATTTATTTTTGTATGCCAGATTTAAAATGAAAGCATATCAAAATTGACCAAATTAATTATGAATATTACGAGCGACATCGTCATGATCATTTTCAGCCCATTTGGGTCCGGTACTGCACCATTCCTTGTACTCCATTTTAAGAAATATTTGTGTATTTAAAGACTACAAAACCGGGTGAAAATCTAATTGTATTCCAGTTAAAGTTATTGCTTTACTACTGGTTCTGGTTTCTGGGTATAACTAAGCTAAGCTTTTACTATGGAAACTAAATGGCTGATAGATATATACTTTATTATGTACTTTATTACTTTATTTTATACTTTATTATTTACATATATATTTTGATATATACATTTTTTTTGTAAATACATACTTATGATACTTAGAAACACCCAGACATAGCACATACATCCATGCTCATCACATAAATGTTTGCCCTGTGTGGGGATCGAAGCCAAGACCTTACAGCTCAGAAGGCAGTCGTACTACCACTGAGCCATGAGGCCTATCGTAAAGGTAGTTAGTTAGGTATATGTATTTGTGTATTATTAAATTTGGTTGTGAATTAGGCATGCCCGTCAAATAACTATTAAATTTGGTTGTAATTAATAAAGGCATGCCCGTTAAATAAACAAAAATACCGTCTGCAAAATAAGTGAAAACAGATGCTCAAATTAAATATTTATGGGGCTGGTAGTAAACTATTAATTTAAAATCACATTTAAAATACTCATGAAAACAAATAGTGTGACTATGAAATCTGTCAGCTATGGAGTTGTATTTTTGTGGCCATATGAATTTTATCAAAATCAGTTTTTTACTTTGGTAACTTTAAACTAACCGGAATACTGGTTAATATGTCATCAAAGTATATGAACTACGTATTTTGTAATATTTTTTATTCTGTTATCAGTTTTTTAAACTATAATTACCTATATTGAAGAATCTCTCTACTTAAACATTATAAATAAAAATATTCCATAATTTTCCGTAAAATGTCATTGTGCTAAATGTTTTCCCGGATGTTTTATTATTACCACGTGACTTCCGGTGTCATGGTGCTGCGTAATTTACAAAATATTTTCCTCGTCCTTCATTTTTTGTAAATAAATCGTATTAAGATAAGAATAATGTTATTATTTCGGTAGGGAGTGAAAATGGGTGTGGAAGAAATGAAAATTCACTTCATAATGTAATGTTTTAAAATACTGATGTAAATGATTCTTTAATTTTAGCCCGACTCCGGCGAAGCAAGGAAGGTGGTATATTTCAGACTAGACATTTTTGCCCATTGGACCTTTTGGCTCACTAGACCTTGTTACTCTGAAAAAAACATTTTGAAAATGTATCACTGTGCGCCATTGGGGGACAACGGCAACAATTGCAAAAGTTGTGGCGTTGTCCCCCAGTGGGGGATACGGAACTGGGGGACAACGGAAATAATCGGTTTACATGTTTGCCTGTATGTATGTCTGTCCGTATGTATCGTTGGAGTGAATGGTATGTGTTTGGTAAGGCGGAATGGTAGGCAAATAAAGTATAAACTAAGTAATTAGTGTAAATTAATTAAAAGTACTACTTGTATTTATAGTCCTACTTGTATTTATAGTCTCAATTCTAGCATCCGCATATTATCGATTTCCGATACATATCACTCGTATTCATATGACAAGTTGTAGACAGGCGAGTTTAGGTCAAACGCCGCCTATCAACGAACAAAATAAACCGCGTATGGAAATCAGGCGCGAGTTGAGAAATTGCTGCGTCCCTGCCTTCCGTATCCCTCAGGCATCGCGTGCCCTGACTCTCAAATCCAAGGGAAGCATGAGATGAGATGAGATATGGCGCCTACGTTTCGTGTTTGTATAATAATTCTAGCGTATTTTCATGCACGGATCATGGGCGTATTAGTCGACTTTATCACTTAGGACTTTGTACGCGGATTTGTACAATTATTATCTATAAATAGAAATTAAATTATTCTTGGCGAATCGTTTATCATTAATTGGTTTATGTGTACTGTAAATTCGTGTAATGCTTCACTTTAAATGTCAATAGGCCTTGTAAGCCACAAAAAAATATTGAAATCGGGACATTTTTACCCGACTGCGTAAGAAGGGTTATAGGTATTTTTCGAGTGTATGTATACATGTATCTATATGATCGCTTATACAGCCAAAATTGCTTGACTTTTTATGATGCCTCTCACTATCTGTCACTCCCTGAGTGTCATAGGCTTTTTTTTCTAATAATAATAATATATCTCTCACAAAAATAAATAAAATGCATTTTTTCGTAACTTCCAACGAACTTTTTCGGAATAAAAAAGTTATTTTACTAGAATTATTTTAAAGAATGCGCCTTTATCAATGACATTCCCATCTCGCAAAGGCATTTATAATCTTTTACAGCGATTTTGCGCATACTTTCTCACAATAAACGTACACTAATTTTAATTGTACACGTATTTTTCTTTTAATATAGAGACTTGTTGAAGTTGATTTTAAAATCATACCTCGTATTTGAAATACCAATTCAAGTGAAAATCAAGGTGAATCATACTTTCTCAAAAATATTGTTAACTAAGTAAAAATAAATAAAAAATGGATAAAAACTGGTCACTAAAGAGCTACTTTTCTTTAAGACTTCGTCATAATACGTGTTAAGAAGCGAGCGCGATAAAGGCAGGGAAGACAGCATTATGAAATAAGAAGTTGTGAAAAAGACTTCCTTTTTTCAGATTCAGCTACAGCTTTAAGCAATACACACGAATTGCATTTTACTGAGAATCTAGTTTGAGTTATTTTTAAGCAGCGCTTCTACGCCGATTGCATCGCGTCTAAAGAAAAAGAAAAAAAAGAAAGATAAAAGATTTAAAAGATTAAAGAAAAAAAAAAAAAAAGATGCGGTGTAAAGATTTTGAAATTTATCCTGATTCTAAAGTATTTTGCAATCTGAAAACAAATAGGTAAGTAATTGTACCACATCCTAATATATCATTGGTCAAACGCCTAGCTTATTAATTATAAAAAATCTGGCCAAATTAAAAATGTTTTGTATACCATTACTTTTGTATACTTACAAATAACATTCTTCTTCATACTTTTTGCCCCCATACTTTCTAAATGTTATAAACCATAAAAATATTATTTTACGAAAAAACCAGCTACAATATATTTTGACTACCCATTGTCAAGAACACAAATAAAAAACTAGACAAAAAGTGCCTGGCAGCGCTGTGAGCAGTTTTGTCGCCTTAAGAAATTTATACCAGAGACTGGATGAAGAATAACAGAATTGGTGGCGAATGCAAATAAAAAACATAAATACATTTCAATTAATATATGCTAATACTATTTTTAGGACGCTTAAAAATAAAATATTCAGTTTCGATCCGTCACACGCATTCATACATACATGAAAATTTCACACTTCACTTTTTGTAACTATAAACTTTATTGACACGTTAAATAGAACTTAAAATTGATTAACACTTCACATCAGTTCTGATTTAGCGACGGCGATGGCGTATTTTTGGCAGGAAACATTTTGTTTTATTACACCCTGTAGAGTGATTTTGGGAAATTGTTGCGAAATAAAATTATGTCCTCATTTTACGGATAATGGCAGAACAGTTTTATGTATAAATTAAATGGTATTAAGGTTTTTGCTTAAAGTTGGGCTTAAAATCTAACGTAACCCATTTTAAAGCACTATTATTATTATTAACGGGATATTTACCGTGGTTCGCGTTAATTTTGAGCTCCCGGAAAATATCCCGTTAATAATAATAATATTGCTTTAATTAATGACCGTGATAGTTTAAAAAAGTGTAACCATTTTTGTTTTGTTGAGTAAAAGTTAATTTCAACGGGCTTAAAAAGAGGAAATTCGTTATTGTATTCTTTATCATAATTTTGTATAATATTCTTCTATAGTCGAATAAAATAAAAATGTTTGTTACAAAGAAGTACATGTGTATTCACATAAACCCTGTTCCACGTTCGAAGAAATTCAATAGGTAACAAAATAAGTTTAAGGAGCTAACTTACTAGAAAACGTCCTCGTGTACCTATAAACAATGTAAGTAGGACCTTCTGCGCCACAGCCTGGTAATAATAGGCTAGGAGCTAGCTACCGAAAATCCTCACCTACATTTAGAGAAGCAGTTAGAGCAGGGAAATTTATTGGACTTCTTAATCTAATAAATAACTATAAATTAGTTGTTTTTTAATTTAATTTCGTTATTTTACTTAATCTGTGCTAACCTATTAATCATTATACATCATTATTGGGCTCTTTATGTTTTTACAGTCAAGCTTTTCCATTATTATATCTTTTTTTTTGTAACTAATGAATTATAGTTTAAAAAAAGCTGAAACAAACGACTTCAAAGTGCACAATTTTATTTGAGAAACTAAACTACTGAACCAATTATAATGAAATTTATACGGAAGCAATATGAAAAAATGGATATCCTTTCAAACAAACAAAAAATTGTTCATATCCGTTTATAAATAACGGAGTCCGCAATCACAAACATACAAAAAAGAAGGTTAAAAAGCTTATCTAACAAGATCATCCCCTATCTCCCTGCCTATAGACTGCGCGTTGTACTTTGTAGGTGAAACTTGTTCTTGTAAAAGTTGCCTGGATATCGCACAAGTTCGCCCGCCAATGATACCGATACGTTGCGATACCCTGTTATTTATCTTGTTTCAGTTTATGGAGATATTCTGATTTATGACCAGCCTATATATATATATATTGTGAAAGGCATTGTATTGTTGTTTGTATACATACTCTTACTGAGGCTCATGTATGCAAAAGATATTTAAAATTATATTTTTACCGACTGCGTAAGAAGGAGGGTTATGTTTTTTATGTGTATGTATATTTGTATGTATGTATGTGGGTATGTGGGTTTGTATGTATGTTTCTATATGATCGCGTACAGCCTAAACGGCTTGACCGATTTTAATGTACTAGGTGTCGTTATATTTGTTTTCACTTCTAGAGTGTCATAGGGTTTTTTTTTTTTTTAATAATAATAATACATCTCTCGAAAAAGTAAAAAAATGCGTTTTTCGTAACCTCCAGCGAACTTTTTCGTAATAAACAAGTGGTTTTACTAGATTTATTCAAAAAAATGCGCATTTATAATCTTTAACAGCGATTTTACGCATACTTTCTCACAAAAACATACACTCAACAGCATATCAAGCGTAACAAAATCGTAAGTTAGGCTGCATAAACTGATTTTCTGCAGTCGGGTATTTTGTTTTTCTTTTAACATAGATACCTACTTGCTTAGATTACTTTTTGGAGGAGTGCTGCTCAGTTGGTAGTATAATGTCTGTGTGGTAGTGATATTTTTTTTAGTTATTTCCAACATGTGAAATACTTAATAAGTTTTCGATTCAAGGCAGAAAATTTTATCCATGGAGAAATGTAAAGGAAACAAATAAGAAATAAAACAATTCCAAAATATTTTATTAGGTATAATTAATAATATAATTATTTTAAAAAAAAGACGTGTGGCACTCGGAGACTGCCGCGGTAAAGCTATTGCATAATAGCTTTACGCGCGGAGTGTTAGGTTATTTTCGTTACGGAATTTCTGGATTCGGTCTCCACGCTCAAAGCCCGCGATAGAAGCTATGCAATAGCTTAAAATGGCGAAAAGCTAAGAAATTGTGGCGTCGTTGGTGACTATTATTATAAAAGCAATGTTATCGACATAAGAATTTTGTTATGTTTTTTTAGGCAGAGAATGTGAAAAAATATTATTTTTCTAGTTTAAAATACCTTTTTTTTAGCAACTTTAGCTATGTTGAGAAGAGTTAAAAATAAATTCCATGTGTCCCAATAGTTGGGACAGCCAGTAAGATGGATGGAAACGACCGAAGTTAACAGAACATTTTATACCGATAGTATGCAAGAATTTATCGAAGTGTCCAATCAAATTCTCGCGTTTTTTCCGAAAGGAACGCGAATTTCATTTCACACTACGTTCTAGTATAATATAGCAGACATCCCTGGACGCTAAATCCTGAATTTATGTTGAATGCGCCCGGTGAGGAGCTACTGTGAAAGTACTCGGGAGTACTAAAGAACACGATAGCGTAGTAGTGTTAAGTTTACGCGTAGCTATCTTATCTCATATTAATAGGAGTCCGATCTTCATTTTAAGCGTTACGAAAATTACGCGTAGCTAACTAAGTAACTAACTAAATAAAAACTTAAGGCGGTTCGATTTCCATACGAAAGTTTTTTTATCGATTACGGTCGAAAAGAGTATAGTTTTCCAATGGTTTCATTATGGTTGGTTATAATATCGATTTTTATTCCTATTATTTTAAAGTATTTGTAAAAATACTTTCGTATGGATGTCGAAACACCTTGATGTTGTTTTTGAGCGTTTACTAGAAAATTAATTAATACGGGATTTTTACCACATATCGAATAATTTGGTGCCGTTACTTGCACCATGGTGCACAGTTTACAGATATTTTAATAAAAGTAATTTAATTGTAACTTATAATTGTTGTAATTTATTTCAATATTAACTTAATGTTGTTTTCACTGCTGGATAAGTTTTTATTAAGCATTTACTAGATTTTTTTGAAACTAAGTGATAAGAGCACTACCCTGAAAAAAAAACTTCACAAGAACTATGTCTAATCAGTCCTTTTTCTTTTTTTTTACTTAGCAAACCAAGAAAGTCACCTGACTTAAGCATCACTTATGTTAAATAAAAGAAGGTATAAGCACGTTAGGATTGGCCTTGCGGCTCAGTTGGTAGTATATCTGCCTGCTGTGCTGTAGGTCGTGGGTTCGATCCCCACCCAGGGCAAACATTTGTGTGATGAGCATGGATATTTGTTCTATGTCTGGGTGTTTCTGTGTATCTTAAGTATTTATTTACAAAAAAAAGTATATATGTATTTTATCCGCCGTCTAGTTCCATAGTACAAGCACAAATATTTATTTATATTTATTTATTACTAAAAATGCAGTAGCGTTTAGATGGGTCGCCATTGTTATTTGAGAATTGAATTATATGAGAATTTAGAAAAAAATTATAAACTTTCTTAAAAAAACATATTAGTATTAAAACATTGTAATACGCAGATTCAGGACGGTTGCCTGGAAGAGATCGCTTTTAGCGATAAGGCAGTCCGTAACTGCATTGAGTTTTTATTTATTTTTAAGTCCATGTAATTCATTTCAAGGTACCTTAAAACTAATAGAAGAGGGCTATAGGACTATAAAGAGTTTATACTGAGTTAATTAGGTTACGTACAAGCTATGTTACGATATGACTCAAACTAGACAAAGTCTAAAAATACCATCGCATGAAAATTCTTTCACAGTAGCTCTTCCTAAGACGTGTGGATGGAAGAGGATAGAAACTCGGATTTGTCTCTAGTAGAAACGAGATGCCTCTAATGTGAATAGTTTCCTTTGAACTTTATAAAGAAGTGGAATTTTAAAATGGCATGTATTTTGAATTTGATATTGGAAGAGGTGCATTCGCAAAAAGGTCATATTAGAATATCTTTGTTATGGCTATTTCATCCATACATTTAAATTTTAATATATATATATATATATTTAAAAAGAGATTGTTAAATGTAGCCTATATGACATTTTGTACTTTGGAAGACGAATTTAGCAATATACTCAGAAAGTAAAGATAAACCTAAAGATACATTAAGCTACCTAAAGTACGTCAAAATCAAACAAGCTGTTTAAGCTGTTAGAGGTAATATAGAAACATACAAGCATAACACACACCGGAAAATATGACCCTCATTCTAGCGCAGTAGGCTAAAAACTTGAAGAATTGATAAATCTCAACCATTCTTGGGCTAACGCCAGACATGCTATGGAACATTGGAACATACAAATTCCAAAGTTTTTTGTTTCAAAGTTTTTTTTCCAATCTTATAAATAGCTCATATAAGTATATTATAACGTCAATATATTGCCACAAACATTATGATAACTTACGCTTAAAATACTTGCCCTGGCTACAAGGGCAAGAAAAAAAAATTGGCGATGTTTTTTTTTTTTATTCGGTTTTTAAAATGATTAAATTTTTAATTTCTTACCGCTCGCGTAACGAACCACCGTAAGTCATTATAAATTTTCTCAAAAAGCAATGATCACCTCGCCGCTGTTCAATTAAACCCAAACAAAGCTTCCCCCTCCTTATCCCCGTAACTATGAAAACAAAGCCGCCCCACCTCATAACCGGGACCATAAATCAACGTACCTTAATACTGTCACGCCGACCTTCACCTAATGACCTAAGATGCCGCACACACTTGCGATTTCTCAAGACGTAGAAGAACCGTGTGAATATTTGATAGGGGCTTGATTGTGAGCGGACGAAAATGCAGTGTGAAGCAGGGAATAAGGTTGTGCTTCCATTTATGTTGGAACAGTATGAATTTGAATACGTCGAATTTCTAAAGATTCCATTTAATGAATAGATGTTTTATGTAGCTCAGGTAAGATTGGTCGATTTTTTAAAGTTTAACGATTTGCAAATAGATAGTTCATCACCAAATTAAATATGATCGTTTATAATAGATTAGCATTTACCTATTTTTTACCATATTATTACCGTATATTGCAAAAAAAAAGTTTCAATATTACAATTACGAGTAGTATAAATGTATAATGATTGCCTATTAATGTGGAAGTTAAAATTTTCTAATCAATACCGAAAAAAAAAATAAAGATATTGTTTAATTGATCAACTACAACGTGTATCATTTATAACCAATTACATTTCGGATATCGAAACCTTACGCACTGTTATAATGTCTACGTTGTGACCTAGGTCACGATGACGTCAGAGCTGGGTGCAGGCCAAAGCAGTAAAGACGTATAAAGCTGAGCTACAAATCGGCATGATAGTGGGGTTAAGCTCTGTGTTCTTGTTAATGGTCATTCAAATGTAAAGACTTGGCCCAGACCAGTGACCACTGTCATCGAGTGACGTCATTGTTGTATAACTTATGTTTGCTAATGTAAATGATGCTAGATGCGCCCCACGGCACAAAACAGAGATAGTACAGAAGTCAATCTACATACAAAGTGCGCTCGAGCTACGCACACATAGACACCGCTCACGTATGCGATATCTCGGACCGACTGGGAGGACCAGTGCGAGCGCGAGTGCCATCCACTAGCTTACTGTAAAGTAAACAATTGTAGTTAAGAATGCGAATTTATTACACTTTATTACATTAAAATTTTAAAAGTGCATTTCGCCAATGTCGAAATCGTCGTAAGATATTTTCTGTGACAAATTTTTAATATAATAATAACATTAAAATTGAAATATTTTAGTCATACCTAGGCGAGTCATCACTTGTCTAGGTATTTTTGCATGATGAGACGGAATTGGCCGTTTTCTCATCCTGGTGCTCTCACATAGAGGTATTTCATCTTACCTGCTGTGTGAGAGCATCAGCCTATAACCTAGTTTTTAAGTCACTAACATTCCATCACAATAGCCAAGTACTGTCAAACTCCCTATTGTACAATAATCCATTCATAGTCCATTCATATACCCAAACTGTATTTTTTATTATACATTTGTAAAAGGGCCTCTCAGTGTTGGTTCCGGCTCCACTGATGTCTTTCAAAGGTCCGGGCTAGACCCGTGTATAAATTGACATTGAAATTGAAATATTTTAGGTATATTTCGGTTCTTCCTGTTTCATTCTCAACAATAAATCAAATAACTAGATACGAGTGCCACTACCACGATAGTTTTTTGTGCATAAGCCAAAGTTGGCACCCCTAGAGTGACCACCGGGTGTAGGTGTGAAAAGTTAAGTATATACAGAAGGCAATCACATGTATATATACATGTGATTGCCTTCTATACTATCTCTGTTTTGTGCCCACGGTTTCACCTGCAAAGTGATGTAAACAAGTGATTATGGTTACTACAAAATGTACAATTCAGTAAAAATGTCTTTAAAAACTGTTTATTGAATACAAATAATCCAGTATTTTGCAATGATTTATCATCCCTATATTCCCAGTAAACGCAGTACACCTATTTTTCATCCTTCTAGGTTCATTTTTAAGCCTCATTCTAATTGGCCAGTGTTGATCAGGATTGGCAGCCAGCCCAAACTGGTCAGAACTAGCCTCATTCAGGAGCTATGTGGGTCGGTCTGTCGGTCGGTCGGTCCGTCTGTCTTGGAATTATTCCAACTTAGATATACATCTTTGAATGCTGGTTGTTGGAAAATAGAGCTAATTCAAAAACATAAACTAAGCAATGGTAGATTTAAAACTGAATTTTAATGGCTTTTTGGCTGTTTAAAAATCAATCAAATTATTCCGAAAATTTTGCTTGTTTTCGAATTAACGTATGGTTATAATGATCAAATAGGTACATAATCATTAAGACCACGAAATAAAGAAAAAAATCGTTATAACTTCAAAAGAATATATAAAATTGCTTTAAGCATTAGTATGTATACCTACAAAAAAAGGCCATGTGATGTGACGTCATTTTGGCGCTCAAGTACGGCGTGCACGGGACTCGCATTCCAGCGATGCGTCGAGTTAATGTGACCGCGTTGTATGTATACCGTATAACGACAAAGATTTAAATTGTTTTGCCACTCTAGGTGGATAATTATAATTGTTTGAATAGAGAAATTATACACAAACAGTTTTTTTTTTCAAATATCAAATATCTTCTTTAATAACAGCTCAAAAATCTTTATTTTCTCGGAAACTTTAACTTGATTACTAAATGAAATGTTGTTCCTACAATTTTCGCATAATTGCCGATATTTGAGCGTTTAGTTTCTAATAAGTATAAGTAATATCATAGGAATTACGAGGGTCGGCTTACCTAATAAAATTTTCTGATGTTTAGTTTTTTTAAATAGTTACTTTTATCGTATTTCATGACAGGTAACTTAATCAGTTGTGTTTATATCAGTTGTATACTTAGAATCAAGTTCTAAGCTGTTTTAACAAACAACGCACTCTTGATCTTGAAGAAAAACATACAGCAAACTTGTAACTATGTCAAATGGAAACTACTTAAGTTGAGCACGCTCGAACTAAGCAACAACTTAGTTTTCTTAATTGCTTGCGAAGCCCAGTTTCTAACACATGTTACTATCTCCATCGCACTTCTGTGAGTGGCTGTTCGAAAACTTGAGCTTTTTGATCTTTGGAGTTAGGAAAGGCCTTTCACAGTGTTGTACGTTCGCTTTCCTTTATATGAGTTCGGAATTCATCTCCAGATCTTCTTATTGTTGTTTCTGTTGCGTTTCGGAAGCAAATTAACGTTTTGTGTGAGTTTAATTTAGTTTTAGTTTGGGTTTAAGTGTTTATTTTTATCGAGGGTTACCACAAGGCTCTCGACCCGTTACACTTTTATTTAATACTAGCTGTACCCGCGATTTCATACGCGTAAGAAAACACATCCGCCGCGCTCCAACCTCTGCCGACTCAATTTATTTGTGTCGAGTATGTGGTCAAACGTAGATGAATTTAAATGAATAATAAACTGCCATTCCCTTTTTACCTCGCTCCAGCCCTGCTCAAGTTCAGCTCCTGTCTTGATCCCACCTCGCTTCTACTCCATTCCTGCCTCACATTTTTTCCACGTCCACCTTGCTCCCGTCGCACTCCCGTTTAGCTGTCACCTGCTCCCTCTCCACCCCTGTCTAACTTCTGCCGTATTCCCGCCTCGCTCCCACTCTACTACCTCACTTTCATTTCACTTCCTCCTTGCACCATCATCACCATCACCATCATCACCATCGCTCGCATTTACACCTTGCTCTTCTCCCTCTCCAAGATTTAACAACCCTAATTCAGTCCTGTCGTAAAAATATTATAAACGTTTGTGATTATTAATTTTACTATGAAAATTAACGTGATTTTCACACATTTTTAAATAAAAACTACGGGTCACTCACGCCTGTTTTGAGCCGAAATATCTGACTATAGGTTTCAACCGCATTCGGCGGTCTTTTTCAAAGGAGCAGCACACACGGTCTCGGTCGGTGACGCGCCTTGCACTGCGACGTGCCCCTCGTGCCATATATACCTTTTTTTTCTTCGTAAATACATACTTAAGATACATAGAAACACCCAGACATATTATAATGACATTAATTGAAATATAAATAGTGATGTTGTTATTTTCATCCTGAAATGTCACACTGCTGGGCATAGGCCTCCCCCGACTGTTCATTTGTAAGCGGTTTTGTGCGTTGATAAACCAGTTTTTGTCGAAAGTGTTAAGTTCATCACGCCACCTCTTACGGACTCCACTTTGTGGTTTTCTTAGCTCAAAACACTTCAGTCCTGCGGCCAGCATGTTCGGCCCAGTCCCATTTCTTAAATAAATAGTGTAACAAATATTATTTTCATTGTATATTAAATGAAATTCTTATTACGATTTTGTTCTATAATAGAGTTATTGAAAGAACAAATTGGAAATCGTGGAATCTCCGAAAAGAGTCACGCAGTTAACGAAAACGATACGTTCATACATAATGCAGTATTTTCGATGAATCCAAATGGGGTGTGAGCCCTAACTAAATACAACAGCAGCCTTTTAGCCCTTTTGAGCCTCGAATGCCGCTCATCCCCTTGAATTAGGGCATTAGGGAAAGCGCCCTCCACACTACGTGCCGAAGTGTCTGCGATTTCGTACGACATGAGCGGAAATGTTTTTAGTATTTTTATGTTTGTGTCGACTATTTTGTTTATTTAACGGAGGGACGTGACCACAGGATTATTGGTTAACGTCGATGGTGCGGTATTGAAAGGGTCGGACAGTTCTGGAGGACTCGGGATATTGATAACCAATTTGGATTAGCACTTTATTTGTTGGATTAACAAGTTTTCATATATATTTATGTTTTTATGTAATGTATAATGACGTATCATTAGTGTGATTCGCATCAGCGGTGCTAATTGAATAAAATAAATTATCTTTAGACCTTTATCGGTCTGGGGTGATCGATGTGCTTTTTGTGTAGTAGTTGAGTCTGTATATTGTTGTGTTGTAGTTAATAAAGGCGCTTGCCACAAAAAAAAAAAAAAAAAAATATATATATATATATATATCACATATATATATCATATATCAAATATATATATATATATGACTGGCCTTGTGGCTCAGTTGGTAGTGTGTTTACGTCTACCTGCTGAACTGAAAGGTCGTGGGTTCAATCCCCACCCAGGGCAAACATTTGTGTGATGAGCATGGATGTTTGTTCTGTGTCTGAGTGTTTCTAAGTATCATATGTATATATTTCAACAAAAAAAAGTATATATTTATTCTATCAGCCATCTAGTTCCATAGTACAAGCTTTGCTTAGTTTGGGCTAGATGGTGTTGTGTGAAATGTCCACAAATATTTATTTATTTATTTACTTTTTTTTTATACATTATAGATCTACGATTGACCACCAACTCGCCTTATGTTAAGCGATGGTGTGACCGAGGATAGAGCTCGTCGATCTAGAAGATATCTATTCACTCTAGCCTTGAAAATTCCAAGATTGTAGGTCTCAGCAAACAGAGATGGCGGCAACGAATTCCATTCTTGTGCAGTACGCAACACGATCGATATCGCTGAGTACGGATTTTTGGCATTTCAACGAAAAATGGGTGGTAATTCGCCGACTTTCTGCTAGTCTTGTAGTGAAATGGGAATGGGGAGGGTGGAATTAGGTCGTGAAGCTCTTGCGCACATTCTCCGAAATAAATCCTGTAGAAAATAGACAGACATGTTTCATTTTTAGCGTTTAATACAAAAACCATTCATATTACATAAAGACTTACACTTTTTATAATGGAATATTAATCTCAATAAAAAGTTTTTAATATGTTTGATTAAGGTCGGTTCATTTTAACCGATTACGCAAAGAGTTATGATTTTGACAGGCACTAGTATATTCAATCGTTCCTCCTAATCTCTAAAAATACTTGTCATTTATGTAGTCTTAAAGTGTATATAGTAGAGGTATAGTTATAGTTCTTAGTATAGTTTTTTTCTTACATGTCGTTTCTGTAAATAAATAAAAACCTACTCCATAATATGTACATATAAGTATTGCTTGTAGTATATTAGTGTTTGATTTATATTACAAATACCGAAACATTTTAAATCATAAACATTAATTTTATTTTAATAAATTGCCATGAATTGAATAAACAATTCTCTTTAATAAAAGTTAAAGTTGAAAATATTGGGGCATTCATTTTAAACAGTCTAGATAAAATAAAAATCTAGTATTCTCCAAAACGTTTTCGCAGGTTCAAGAAATTTACTGAAACGACAATTTGAGAACGCCGTTTGTGAAACGAGAATATGGAACTTGATTTTTCGAATACACTCTCAGTTAGAATACGAACAGATTTTATAATATTATTGTTCTAATATAAGTGAAATTGGTTTACCGTTTCGTATCGTACAAATGAAATTTAAAATAGCTTTGAAGATTATTAAAAGACATTATTAAAAGAAAAATAACTTACTCAAATGCAATAGCCTTTGATACTTAAGTTTGTTCTATGACGTTCTGTTCATATTAAGGCAAAGACAAATTATGACATTTATCATAAATGTCCGTTTAATGCAAATTTATAACCTAAAGTTAACGAAATCTAGTGGTGTTGGATTTCGTTAAGCTTATCTTCAGTAAACTTATCTTATCTTATCTCCACTCATTCTTGCTTATCTAATACACTAAGGATTCTATAACACTAAAATCAGTGTAAAACAGATTTCGATAAAATCTTTGACGTCTTTTAATAACTCCTTAAGCTTTTAGATTTATACAATTTACGTGTCTATTTGTGAGTCGAAATTTCTGACTATGGTTTCAACCGCATACGACGGTCTTCCTTAAACAATTCTTTGAATAATGTTGACTAATAGGTCTATCTAGCTCTGTTGATCTGCTTTATTCTGATTTAATGTAAATTTCAATAATTATTACACTTTATACGATTTTATTAGTTCCATAGTACAAGCCTTGCTTAGTTTGGGCTAGATGGTGTTGTGTGAAATGTCCACAAATATTTATTTATTTATTTATTAAAATTATTACAATTTTGAAAAAATATTCAGAATTAAGACTTTCGTGGGACTTCAGGTTTGCACTGCACTTTTCATTTTTAATGGTTATATAATCATAAGGGCTTATCACAAGAGATATTTGCTATAACAATAACCTAAGAAACACTTTGCAGTTGTAATTGATAAATTAGACTTTAAAACTTCACAGTTATAGTTTAATTTCCATTGTTAAGATGCTAGTCATAGATAATAAAACTTACTTGTGGGCTCTTACCATAATACAAAGTTAAGCACTGTGGCTCAAACTTTGAACAATTAATGCGGTCTCTCGTGCCTCTCTCTACAATCATAACTCTTTAATGAGAGGATGTTCTGGCCTTGTATTTGTAGTGCGGCCTTGACGTTAAAAGCTTAGTTTTGATGATACACAATCATAGTTTAAAAAACTAAAGAAACCGACTTCAAAATACGTAATTCGTTTACTTGGCCCATTTTGCCAGTTGTTTTGTTATCAGAACCAAATCCGATTATGATAAATTTTATATGGGATTACTTCTGAAGTATGGACCTACCAAACAAAAAAAGAATCATCAAAATCAATTCACCGGTGAACAAACATACAAAGATACAGTGGAATTGAGAACCTTCTTTTTTGGAAGTCGGTTAAAAATTAAAATTAAATTGGTTTTTTTTTCAAGGCGGCGACGACTGTTAGTCTCTCGAAAGTAAAATAAATAATGAACAAAAAGACAAGTTTCAGACTTCACTTATATAAGTAAATTTTAAGTAATTTTTTGACGTAAATGCATCGTAATATGCTTTCGTAGTGGGGGGTAACTCAGAAAACTGATAACAACAAATAAAGGGATAGATTTTGATATTGCAGCCACATATCTATCATACACATCCAAAATTTTATGACACCATTTGAGAGTTCCGTAGGCCATTCCCGAATAACCAAGTCGGGAGACCGTATGATTGTCATGGTCATAGTCATGGTCATAGTCACGACTATGTATACAACACGTCTGTTTTTTCGGTGCTATGCGTATTATTAATTGCCGCCAACTTTAAAATAGTGAAAGGAAACATGGAGTCTGCGGTGTGGAAAGTCTCGAGTAAGGTAATCGCCCGACTAGTCTTCAACGCCGGGTAACGATGTTAGACGTAAGTCGTGACTTGTGAAAAGTGACAATGCTATCCCGTTTGTCTAAAAAGTGCAACAACAAGATATAAAAGTGCTGAGAATTGAGATTTTCAATGCTTTTACTTCATGTTCAATTAGTATAACCTTCCTTGTAAAGTTTCGTAAAAAGAATATAAGATCCGCTCTCGAAACTGTGTACTTTGCAAATGTATTTTTTCCTGCTACGAAACCGTAGTTAAGGATACGGATATAAACTTCTCCGATCGATACCAGTTTCGTACCAAGAATAATTATGTTTCGTACGCGGCCGAAGCGCACCTCTATAGATTAAGTCTCATTGTAGAAAATACTGCCACTACTTCTACTGTTGTATGAAAAACGTCTTAATATACTGGCAACTATACTCTTAATACGTCCGTTGTTCATGGCTAAACCTAAAATCTAAAAATATTTTTTTTAAACCAACCACGAAACCGTTCTCAAATATTTTGCTTACCGTGAGAAATATTTATGAAAAACTTTCCTGAATTCCGCAACGAGCCCGAGTGAGGCCTGTAAGTAGTTTCTCAAGTTTAGCCTTCTATTGTTACATTTGCGGGGATAACTTGATTTACTTAGTATTGTTGGAGTTGAAACCTAGAATTAGGGGCCTGCGTAACCCTAATTTAAATATTTTGTGTTACATAAGTTTGTGTTTGTGTTTCGCTATTTCATTGACTAATTTATGACGGTTTTTTTGGACTAAAATTCATTTATATCTTAAATCTATTCAAGTACTTAAGTACATACCTATTTTAGCGTGAATAATAACAAAGATCCTCACACTATACTTAAGCTTTCGCATATCTTAACCAATATTTAATAACTTATTTTATAATTATATTACTCATAATTCATAATACATTTATTTGCGCATTTTATTACCAAAGGTGGTAATAAAATTAATATGAGACTGCCATATCCTTTACCTTTCGGCATGCAAAATTAAAATAAAAAAAAACGTTTTATCCAAGTACATTTAAGTAGATCACTGCATTTATCACACACCATTCACTATGTTCGAAAAGAAGTAGTTAAATGAATCATTTCATCAATCGATCCGCACGTCATACATAATACATATAAGATTTAAAGCCATATAAAGCCAATCTATACATGATATAATTTAAAAAATAATTATAAATAAAAACATTGGTTGTCTGTAAAGTCAGTTTACGGACGATAGTTTAACGTGACAACGTCATAACAAAACATTGATGAAATGCAAACGTTACAATGAGCGTAACAGGACAATGAGTCATCTTTTTACGTGCGTGCAGTCGGCGTTCATCGATTTATTAGACTTTGTCACGTCAAAACATACTTCAAGTTCAACTTCAAGTTCATTGATTAAATAATAAGTAAATAAGTCAGAATGTCAAGTGAAATTTATAAATGTCAAATATTAAATGTCAGATTATTTATCAATAAGTACAGAAAAACTTCATTTGTCATTCAAATATTCGTCAGTGTCGTAATACGTCTTTTACAATTGAACAAACTGTAACAGTGATTTAATTTACTAATTTAATTTAACTGTAACAGTGATTTAGTTTATTATTCTTTCTGTAATTTATGTATTAGTGTGAAATCTACGACTTATTAGTCAAATCTATACAGTTTTTGGTATTGTATTTACTTTCTCATATATTGTACGCCCGGTCTCATTTATTTTCTAAAGTTCACTCCATTCCATGGTTGTCTGGAAGAGATTGTGTTTAGCGAAAAGGCCGCCCGTTCTTAATGTTATTTAATTTCCTTTTGCACTTTTTTGTACATTTTAAGTGTGTCAAAACACACTTTAAAATTTATCTTTTAAATAGTTTATCTATCCATCTTTACAGTTAACATTTTATTTCTTTTAATAATACACTTATTTATTCATATTCATTTTATTCGTAATGTGCAATTTATTCGACATTGTATTTGCATAATATTAAAACTATACCTCCAAAAACGTTAATGAAAAAGATGATTAATAACTTTGAAGTAACGGTGGAAGAAAACATCATAAAACCATAAATACTGGTTTTCTTCAAAAGCAGAAAACCAGTAATCTAAAGGCTTTAGTAAAAGTACTTTAATGTCTAGTTTAGAAATCGATTAACCGACCTTTTCAACCGACTTCCAAAAGGAAGGAGGTTCTCAATCCGACGGTATGTTTTATTTTGTATGTTGGTTCAGCGATTACTCCGCCCAATTATGAATTGTTTTAGATAAATAAATAAATAAATATTTGTTGACACTTCACACAAATGATGGTGATTGAAATAATAATAAAATAAATTGATTATAATTTTCAGATGATCCTGTTTTTGTTTGGTAGGTACCTAATGCCTCAGAGGTGGTCCCAAATATTTTTTATCAAAATAAGTACAGTTCTCTGGTTTTTATAACAAAATAAGTGAAAAAATATCATCCAAGTAAACAAATTGCGAATTATAAGTAATTTTTTTTTCTTCAGTTTATTAAACTATAATTATAGAATTCCTTCACTAAGGTAGGAATGATAATATCTTTGTCTATATTATGGTCATAAAGTTATAGTTAAATGCCAAATAAATCAATAAGAATAAAATTTATTTCTTTTCTATAATATAAGCGCCATTTTTGCAATATGGCGGAACGAACAGCAAAGATGGCAAAGTAGAAATTCGGAAAGAGCACTTTGAAATCTATAAAATCACTTATTTTCTAAACTACAGGACTATTTTACATTATACTATAAATATACCTAAACACAGTTTTGATAAAATTGAATTTTACGACGACACTACTTATTTACTTTCTTTGCCCCATAAAGATAGTAAGTAAATACCCATAAGGTATTTATAAGATAGTGCGTAAATAGATGAAGAGATACGTAGACGTACAAAAGTCACCGACATAGCACAACGAATTAGCAAGTTGAAGTGGCAGTGTGCAGGGCTCATGGCACGTAGAACCGATTGGGCCGAAAAGTTCTCGAGTGGAGACCACGCTCCGGCAAGCGCAGTGTAGGAAAACCAGCCACGTGATGTACAGATGATCTCATACAAGTGGTGGGAAGACGCTGAATGCAATCCGCTTCCAATAGGTCTTTTTGGAAATCCATGGGGGTGGCCTACGTCTAGCAGTGGACTTCTTATGGCTGAGATGATGATGATGAAGATAGTGCGTACTTTATGCCAAGTGTAATGAGCTGTTTTGTGATAAAAAATTGTTATTTTTAATCATATGACACCCCTAACTGCAAGAGCCACACGTAATCGTGCGTGACCCAACCTTTTTGTTCTTAAACTTAAGAAATTTACACCCCTTACCAACCTTCTTTATTTCCAAGGTAATAAAGTTTATTTTCGTTTGCTATACCTTAACCGCAATGCGGTCACCATTACAGTTATGACAGAAACTTTAATTTGCTTACATAAGTAGGTGAGCATTACGAAAAAATTTCGAATTATTACCTCGAAAGTTCAAGGTTCGCCTTATTTCTTTTACGCGACTGCACAAAAAGGTAGTTCTTTATGTTTTATTTAAATCAGTAACATATTTTAAGCAACTATTTGAAGTATTTTTGGTTTAGGTTTAAACATATAATATACTAGTTACTAGGTCTAACTACAAAAATATAGAAATTATTTTCCTAAAACTAAATCAAATAAAAACCTAAAATAAATATCTACCTAAAATACTTTTCTAATCTCGCGAATAGCAATTAATAGTTAGGTATTATTTTCCATTATCAATTTTCTTCTGTATTTTCAGTAACAAATTACGAAAATTGCTAAAAAATATTCTTTATCTTAAAGAGATTTCCACTAGAAAAATTCATAACAAAACACTGATTGGTTGTGCCTTTTCTCAGAAAGTTTCATTAGCTATTCACCAGAATTTGAATAAAAATAACAACTTTAACCGAGAAGATCAACAGCCGGGAATATTGAGATCGAGGCAAAGTTATTTTAATGTGCCCAATAACACCAGGCAATTTGAAACTAGGCAAAGATATTGCCTAGATTTCGAATGGAATCACATTTTGAGATTGGAAATTTACACGACTGTCAAAGAAATAAGGTTATGTTTTAGAATTAATTTATGTGAGATAGCTAGAGCTAGATTTATTGTGGCTTGTTTTGTGTTAATAGTCATGTAAAGTGAGGACAAAATGCTTATACGGTTGACCATAAAACGGTCACCGGTCTTGGTCACAAGGCCCAGTAGACCAAAAGGCACAGTGAGCCAAAAGGATCAGTAGGCCAAAAGGTCCAGTGTAGCAAAAGGTCCAGTATCAAAAATCCCAATATAAAATAATCCAGAAGGCAAAAATAACAAGTCCTAAAAGATCTAGTCAGAAAGTGAAAATCACATAAGTCTTTTAAGACTTGCAGTATGTATACCAGTTACATACTTAATAGAATTGTGACACTTGTGGACTCTTACTTATACTCGTAGTATTTTCAACTTGAAATTTGACTTGCGTAGGAAGGCCAGCCACAAGGTGGACAGAAGATATCTTACAAGTGGTAGAAAGACGCTGGATGCAGGCCGCTTCCAACCGGTCTTTTTGGAATTCCATGGGGGAGGCCCATGTCTAGCAGTGGACTTCTTGTGGCTGAGATGATGATTTTCAACTTGATTCCCTTGATCTTGTTAAACGACGTTGTGTTTTATGATGGAGTACAGACATCTCGATTATCGTACTCAGGCAACGTACCTACTGCACAAAAAGTGAAAATAACGCGTTTCTTTTTTTTACTTACCCCATGAAACTGTGTCATTTTTTCGTTTTAGCTGTCCAGTTGAAAAAATGCTAGAATATAATTAAAAACATCTGATGCATGCATATCAAAAGATTATAATTTTTTTTTAAATAAATAATACAATAAATATAAATATTGGTGGACATTTCACACAACGGCATCTAGCCCAAGCTAAGCAAAGCTTGTACTATGGAAACTAGATGGTTGATATAGTACATATATACTTTTTTGTAAATATTTACGTATATTACATAGAAACGCCCAGACGCAGAACAAAACCCATGCTCATCACACAAATGTTTGCCCTGGGTCCCCACCCAGGCATCGAATCCACGACCTAGGCAGCTGTACTACCCCTGAGCCATGAGGTCTGTCTTTTAAGCAATTTGGACTAAATGTACTTATCTTATAACCGTAACTCGAAAACGATCATCTAAAAATAACATTATTGTTAAATTGTACTATCCAATAGATTGATATCTATTATGATTAAAACCGGAAGCGAACCGAAAAGAAAAATGGCAAATTAATTACATTACCGGAACCCAACAGATGGTTACTTAAATTGATTTCGGATACATTTGGACACAGGCTTAAATTACTGGAAGAGACTAGATTTTTTGACGTGACAACGTCTAATAAATCGATGAACGCCAGCTGCACGCACGAAAAAGTATGACTCACTGTCCCGTTACGCTCATTGTCCCGTTACATCATCATCATCATCATTTCATCAATGTTTTGTTATGACGTTGTCACGTTAAACTATCGTCCGTAAACCGACTTTACAGACAACCAATTGTTTTCTTTATATCGGAGAATCGGACACGCGGTTGGCATATCTGACGCAATGTCTACAATTAAGAATTGTTCAACTTTTGTCTTTTTGTGCAATATCTTACAATTCAAAGTCAAGGCAAGCACTATAGTCACGGTCAGGTCTAGTCATACCTCAGTAATGTGTTGACTTTATTGAAAGCTTGTACCTATTATATTTTGCCGATAAGCTGATAAAATATGTTTAAATAACGATGCAAATATACTCAATATATATTGATAATATTCATAAAATATTGAAATTCAAGTTACGAAATTCAGCCAGAGATTATTTTATAACCTATTATGTAATATTTTACTAATATCTGACTTTTGCAACGTGTGAATTCAACAAGAATACGTGCGATGCTTCTTTGAACAACTACTAGTTGAAACTATAGGTAAAAATTTCAACTTCATAAATACTAAGCGCGAATGACCTGTTTCACCTTAAAAAATATGATTATCACAACCAGATAATGTGATAACCGGAGTCTCTTCCCTAAATCTCTATATCTGTGTCTTTATAGACTCCATGTTAATATTTTGCCGAGGTCCATCTGTGCTACGACCAATTTCGAAGATAATCCCAATGGAATGGCATTTTACAGGATAATTCCTATGAGATGGCGTTTGAACAAAATGTCCGCTGAATTTTGAAGGCTATTCGATAGAGAGTCGATAATAGGGATTGAATTTACTTTTCAATTAAAATTAATCCTGTGGTAAAATTGTGTGTATATTTTTGCCCGACTGCGTAAGGAGGGAATGTTTTTCGAGTATATGTATGTTTGTATTTGTATGTATATAAATATGTATACTTACTCTGTTTTTTTACTCTAAATATTTTCTAAACAAATGAGTTACCCCTTACATAATAAAATAGCTAACCGGAAGCTGTTTTTATTAAGTGCTAGATTTGACTGCCAACTCACCTGAAGTTTAAAAAAGTAACGGTGCGGTCCATAATAGAACGTGCTTACCTAAAAGAAAGTGATTTAAAGACACCCAGATGATAAGGACAGGTATCATTTATTCTTTAGTAATTCGCTTTAATTCCACCTTCATCGGGTGGACTGCTAGATTGTGGAATACGCTTCCTGAGTGGGTCTTTCCCGATAAATATTTATTTATTTATTTATTTAAGTCCATCAACATTGTAATATAATCTGGGTGTCATGAAATCCCGAGTGAATTGGTTTCTTCTAGGTAAATTTCATCGTATACTGCAATTTCGCTTAACATCAGGCGAGTTGGCGGTCAAGCGCACCCCTATTACTACTTTTTAAAAACTCATTTGATATGTCATATTAGTTATTGGGTCAGTTGTACATAGCGTTTCGTATAATAATATTTTGGTATTTGTAGTATATATTTAACTAGTATATATATTTAATGAACTAGATAATATATTTTTAATCATAGGTATTGATATTTTTCATTATTCTTGTCTTAACGGTTAGAGTCTTGAAACAAATGTAATTCAAATTTATCGGATACCATAATTTAAATCGATTATATCATTTTATTTATGCTATTATCATACAATTTTGTTAATTTATCATATGTGTAATTCTGACTTAGGTACCTGTAACATGTATGTTATTCAAGGTTAATAGGTATAATTAGTGCACCAATATGCTGTCATTAATATGAGAAAACCCCTGCAGACTTGCCGTCTTATAAAAACCGTCTAATAAAAGCTAAATTCCTATTCACCGAATAAGGACTTGTCACTTTCTGTTAGACGGGAACTGTCACGCCTGAAAACGGAACAAAACACTGTTTAACTACAATGCGCATATTCACCCACCCACCCATATTCACCCATATTCACGCACCCAGGGCAAACATTTGTGTGATGAGCATGGATGTTTGTTCTGTGTCTGGGTGTTTCTATGTATCATATGTATATATTTACAACAAAAAAAGTATATATGTATTCTATCAGCCATCTAGTTCCATAGTACAGGCTTTGCTTAGTTTGGGCTAGATGGTGTTGTGTGAATTGTCCACACATATTTATTTGTATTTATTTATTGCAACAAAAGACGTTAAATACGAAATGCTAAGAAACTATGACGTTTCATCACGTGACATTTCGTTAGCTAATGTCAATCCCATACTTTTACTTTTCTTCTCTACTGGTGTTCACAAAATTAAAATGCTCCTTGTCTAACCTCCCCAGTCCTAACAAAATCAACATTTTCGAGGGCAATGTTGGCGAAGAAATCCTTTCCTCCAGCGTACAAAGAAGTTATACCCAATTTATTTGCTCAATTCCATTGCAACGCTATAGATTAAATAAGACGGAACGAGCTGGCCTCGCCAACTGTGTTTATGGAAGATTTATGACCCGGGGGAGGGAGAGAAGTGCTACAATTGTTGCTAAGAATAGCTGTAATCGAGCCTGCGCATCCAAAAGTTAGTTTGTACTCGATGAATCACTGGATTGGATATAGCTTGATTAAATTTAATCAGTGCAGGGAATTAGAAAATATTTGTATGTGAAAGCCTATTTTATATTCTAAAATCAGAATCAAAATGGGGTACATGCCTACTTAGGTAGACGCCTAGTTTCGATTTAATTTGTCGGTATTAGGTAACAGTTGTTGATTTCTCCCTTTTCAGTTTTGAAGTCGATTTTTTTTATAGTACCTACTTTTATTTATAAGTTCATTTAGTCATTTTAATTTTTATATCTTCCAAAATGTGGGTATGCGCGAGCTAGATGGACGATGGTCGATCTACTAACTCTTAATATATGTATGATAAAGGTCATAAAGTACACAAGGCACGCTCCAATTTGATTGTGAACTAGTTAAAAATGCATAGAAACACAAATTGGTCTGATTGACTTTCCAATATTCGCCTCGTTTAAACTTCGCCAGCCATTGACGATAGAACCCGATTTCACGTTTTCATGGCGTGTATATGCATATCTCGACAAGTTCTTTGCCACTTATTTTTTTTGTAAATACATATATAAAGAAGTAGGCAAATATCGTATGTGCAGTGTGCAAGCCGACTTACACTTTATCGCGTAGTAAAGAGAGTCGCAATTTAAATAAATATAATAGTGGGGTGTGTGTTCTGTATTTGAACAAATTAGTTTTCTGTAGTAGATATAAGACTCGGGCATACCTACTTCTTCTTGGAAAGTAGGTACCATATGTTTTAAACGCAGCTGGTTTTGTACTTTGTGGTCATTAAGCTGTATGTACTTACGTACCAGAGGAGCTATCCGAAGCAAAATTATCGTCACATTTTTTTGATAAAGTAAACAAAACAGCGTTACAGCGCTGGAATAATAAAATACTACATCGTTTATCTACGCTTACACGATATTACGATTGATACTTGTGTAGCAAATTAAAGGTCCATAGCATAGAATTGCACGTATTTATTCTTTCTTCATATACTTATTACATCCTTCATGGACCCCGAGAGGGTACTCCATGCCTTTGCAAAGATTCTAACTCCACATTCACAAGCCCAAGACACTTGAGAAAGAATGTGGACAAGAAAACTCAAGGCCATCACTTTACTTTTTCGACTTGACTATTAATAGGTGCACATCGCACCGCCGCCGCTCAGAACAGACTAGAATCTAACCAACTAGCCGAGCCATCGCCAACTTCTCCGCCCTTTTTTTTCAAGTTCCTACAAGGATCAATCTATTAATCAAAACAAGTATGGCACCTCGGCTGTTGATTTTATTCTACCCTTAACCTTTTAGTTTAAATTTACACATTTTAAAAAACACTTAATGGCCAATTTAGACTATGAGTTTACAAAATCATGACATTTTCAGCGCAGAATTGCATCTATGGTTTGTATTCTTGCCAGCAAAACGTCGAAAGCACTCACTTCACTAGTAATACTGAGTGAGATGCGGCGCTCTCGCCGCAGTTACATGTAACAAAGTAGCTATGAGTGGTGTCTGCTCTCGTACGTAAGTACATACAGCACAATGTCTGTGGTTTACATTTTGTAGAATCTAATCGGATAGAGAACTAATGTGGCATTGAGGGTGCTGTTATCGTTATTTCATATTTTTTTTGCTCAAGATAGACCACCAACTCGCCTGATGTTAAGCGACGATGTGGCCGAGGATGGAGCTTGTCGATCTAGAAGATATCTGTTCACTCTAGCGTTCAAAATTCCAAGATTGTAGTTCTCAGGAAACAGAGATAGCGGCATAGAATTCTATTACTGTGCAGTACAGTGCTGTGCTGTGTAGTGTGTGCTGTGCTGTGTATCAATCAAGTTGTTAGTGCCTATTTTTCCCCACAATCATTATCTTTCTAAACAGAGTCTATACAAGGGCAAGTTTAAAGTAATTATAGTTTTATATGTGCCTGTTAATTCTTTCAGAGCCGACAAAGGTAAGCCGCCAGCAGCGATATTAAGGAGCATTAATTCCGAACGTGTGCTTACGACTTATTTTCCTTATTCACGCGTCCAATGTGCTTTAACTGTGTTAAGGCGATAACGAAAGCTTTTCTATTTTTAGCATAATATACATTGATCGGTTGATGTTAAAGACCTACTATGATAACGCTAGACTCGCTCATGTTTTTCCACAAATTTAAATATATACCTACATTAACTGAATAAAAAATGTACCTTCTAACAAAAATTATTTTACAAACGCAATCCCATTTTTTTTCCTATAACGAAATTAATACTAAATTTATTTTCGCAAACTTTTTGAATTACCTCTCCAACGTCACTCCACAGTATGCAATGGACAAAACAATATTCTCACTTAGAAGTGTAGGGAAGATATTAACATAAAAAATTCTCAAGATTTTAGTTTACTGCTGTAGCTTTTTCCAGTGCCTACTAAGAGTCTTTGGGCTAAGCCTCAGACGGACAGATAGACGGAAATGAAAATGAAAAATGTATTTATTTACAACTTAATTTGCTAGAAACAACTATATCTGACGGTTACCTTACTAGGCGCAGCCTGTATCAAGGCAACCTGTACGCCTGATTACAATATTGGATTAGGACAATCTCGTCATGACAGTTTGTTATTACATTACATATATGAGGATATACATATTATTAAATTTATATTTAACTACATATATATAACAAATCTTATGAGAGTACCTATATCTAAAGTCCATATCTATTCAGTCTATAATTTCTATTTTTGTATTGATTTATCGTATCGTAATAACGCAACTGTAAGAGTTCCTTGTTGATTACCAAACCCTAAATATATAGGTTCTATTTTAATGAGTAAAACCTTTTTCGAATTAAATAAATAAATAAATATTACGACCCATTTCACACAACACCATCTAGCCCAAACTAAGCAAAGCTTGTACTATGGAACTAGATGGCTGATATAATACATAATATATAAATATTTTCGTAAACATATACATATGATACATAGAAACAATTAAAATTAAATGTGTGGTGCTCTTCTAATGTTATATTTGCGATTCCTTATGTATTGTACAGATTTGTCTTAAGTACTTACATTTAATTTAATCAATTTACATCTTTATATAGAAATACGAAAAAGCAGCGTGACAGCGAGTTTTGTAACCGTGGGCCCTAAAGTTGTGGTCTATGATGGAGCGCACTTGCTCATCACCTTACAACAAAGTTTCCTAATTTTTAAGTTTAGTTTAGTTCTTACTATTATTTGTTGATATATTCGCTATCACAATTTACTATCGATTGGTTATCTATTACGATTCAAAAGATACAATCGTTTTAAGATAGAACAACCAGATAGACGGCATAGGCTTAATAATAGACTATCATTGACACGAAATCCTTATAAACCGGCACATATTTTTTATCGAAATTGCAAGTAAGAATTAAATAAATACAATCCAAATTGTTGCGCTCCATCGTAAAACGAAAGGTCAAGGTCGGTTAATATCAGGCGAGTTGGCGGTCAAGGGCGAACCTAGTACTACAAAAAAAAACAACCAATAACCAATCGCAGGTCCTTAACCGTCAGTATTTACGTATGCATGGACGCGAGATTGGATGCCAATTGAGTCACACGCGTTCGCTTTACTTATCCATCTGACTGTACTTATGTGTACATTTGGAAAATAAACTGTATGTCAACATATTTAAGATGCACATTGCTTGTAATGTCTGTGCATTGTTATTAATATTACACGATATTTTGCATTTGACTGGCCTCATAGCTCAGCTGGTAGTATGTCTGCCTTCTTTGCTGCATTAGTATGTTTTTTTATTAATGTAGCAAAAGGGGTCCTAATATTAATGTTCGGACCTTTCAAGATGAGGGTGGATAGAAATCTTTACCTACTCCATCCAATAATATTCACTAGTGTTAAACGTTGCGCTCTTACCTCGCAAAACGACGCCGGGTCATCCATCCAAGATACGAGTACTTCAAGTACACCTGCCTGAAGGAAACGAACAACAAGATACATTTCCAGAAGTCCTGCACCGTGCTCTGTGTGTCGCATCTGATGCTGAAGCCGGGTGGTAGTTGTGGATTGTAAGGTTGATGGAGTGTTTTCTTATGCCCATTGTCATGCAAGGATCAGTGTCTTGGACACCTCAACAATCTACTACATAAAACTATAACCATCCCCAGGAGACTGTACGAGTACCGTGCGATTAGTTTAAGGGTTATAATACAGGGGACATGCCTTATTTACCTACTTTCTTGTCTACAGATATAATTTAATTATATTATATACTTACATTTATTTATATCTGTTAATATATATCTATTACATTCTTGTTGTTGTATTCTTACTTGTACTCATGACTCTTACATTTTTACTATATTACATTTAAGTTTAATTACATACCTTATAATTTCTGAATTACAATTTAGTTTGCTTGTCTTTACATATACTTATATATTTACTGACCAACTTTTCTATTCATCATCATCATCTCAGCCATAAGAAGTCCACTGCTGAACATAGGCCTCCCTCTTTTCTATTACTTTATGTAAATACCATAGTTAACATTTTTGCTTCGGTATATTTAAATATTATTTCTCTTATTAATATTTTTCCTACTTTGCTGTAGTAAGTTGTAGGTTCGATCCCCACCCAGGACAAATACTTGTGTGATGAATGTATTTACAGCAAAAAAAAAAATGTAAGTATTATATCAGCTATAAAGTTCTCATATAAGCTTTGCTTAGTTTGATGTTAGATAGTGTTGTGTGAAATATGTGCACCAATATTTATATATTCATACAAGGTGGTTCATATACCAAGGAAACATTTTTATTTTAAAATCCATTATGTATTAAAACGTCATATGGCCTATAAAAACACAGTTATCTGCCAAATTTTATTTATTTAGTCCTAATAGACTAAATTAAATGTTTCTAGCGAAACAAATACATGGATAACTATGACAAATTTAGACAATTTCACCTAAACTTAGGGAAACCTAAAAACGTTCGATAATTAATTTTTTTATTGTTATGCGCTTTAATTCTAAGCACCTTGTAGTCTATTTTAGGAGTCTCATATCCAGGCTAAGATATGCCTACCATCTTGAACTATCTATATCTTCACATACTTAATAATAAATTATATCTATCCAATATTATGTGGGATTTACGTAATCTGGCTACTAACCATAAAAACGTGACCTCCTAAGGTTGCCTGGTAGAGATCGCTATTACCGATAAAGCCGCTAATTGTTACACTAGCATTCTATTTCCTTTGATTGTAATTTTAAGGTCTCTACAATAAAGAGTTTATCTATGTATCTATCTGATACTAACAAATAAACTATCGACCAGATTATTGTCCCATCTTCAATCTTCCAGACAAATTTGAAATCCTTCTCCAACTAGACTAAGTTATTTTAACTAGTTAACCTAGTACTTACTACTTGACTAGTTACCAACCATCTTCCGCAGGGGTTTGCAAACCGCTTTCGGCGACCTCGCCCGGCGCGACTATTTGCCTAACTTTGATTTAACTGAACCTCGTATTGATTTCTACACTATAATTAGAGACCGACGTGCCTACTGTAAATAGATCGGTGGACTGAGCATTAATTTTGGATGTTGTATGTAGGAAGTCAGAGCAGGAAGTGTAGGAAATATTGGTATACAAATTATCACAAAAACGGAAAGCCTGCGTGTCAGTGTTTTGGCGGGAACGTCATAGAAACATGTTGCTCTGTTTTATTTTCCTAAACTTGTGTTATTTTGAATATGGACCCCACAACCTACAGCTCAGAAAGCAATCTACCACCTGAACTGACAGGCCTTTTGGCTAGTGGAATTAATTTATTATTAATGTGTGTTAATTAGTAAACATCGAATCTTCGCGTGTCATCGCCCGTACATTGAATTATTCGACCCATGGAAAACCATCATTTATGACCATTGAATGCTTTTGAAGACTAACTTGAAACTTAGTCTTCACTCTGAACGTTAAAAGATGAAAAATAAGTGCTAAACCAATTTTCACTTTTTTTTTTAATTGACAAAATTAATCTCCACAGACTCCGGGGTCCGTGCCTATTTTAAACTAATATATGTATTTTTAACTACTTAATTTTTTTTTATTATGCAAGAGGAAGACAAAATACACTTAACATTGTTTGACGAAATAGCGAACTAACTTAGAGCGTTTTCACACTAGACGACACGACATGAACGACACCGCTATAATTTTTTTACAAGCCTTGTGGCTCAGTTGGTAGTATGTCTGCCATGTTGTAGGTCGTGGGTTCGATACCCACCCAGGGCAAACATTTGTGTGATGAGCATGTCTGGGAGTTTCTATGAATCATATGTATATATAATTACAAAAAGTATATATGTATTCTATAAACCATCTAGTTCCATAGTAAAAGCTTTGCTTAGTTTGGCCTAAGTGGTGTTGCGTGAAATGGCCACAAAAAAAATTATGAGGATTAAGTGGATCATACATTTGATTACACACCATACTTTGAACCATTTGCACGAGTTTTCAGTCAAACTCATTTATTTCGTATAATGTCGACACGAAACATGAATTTGACTGAAATTGTTGCAGAATTATTTATACATATACATGACTACTTATGTATTTCGATAATACTTATGAAAATGGCTATCTGGGACGATGAGCTTAAATACTAACCGATTTCAAAATAGGAAATTCTCTACCTTATTTTTATACGCATGTTTCACGACCTCTTAAGTATTTGTGAATGGATTTCGATGATAATTTTTTGTTAGAAACGGATTATTTTTTATATGATTTTTAGTAGATTCTTAGATAAAATTTTAGTAACTTTGTATTTTTTTTTTAAGCAACTCGTAACTATCTGCTTATATCTAAATACAGATTAAAGTTTATTGTGTTAACACCATATTTTGATTTTTTTTTCTTGTCAAAAGGTTTAATGTGCTCCATAAATTAGTGTAATGTCAGATATCTGCCGGAGGTTGTGCTCTCTATGCCTACTATAAATACTTGTAATTCTACATCATCTAGAATTCTATACCTAGGTGAATTCTATGTATATCGAGTTAGGTATGCTAGATCTAGGTTTCCAGGTGCAATTTGGCGCGGAACTCAAATAGGAAGCTGGACGGTTCGTGTGTGGTGGAACAAACGATAAGCGGATGCTGTGTTCGATATTGTTTTTAACCGACTTTGAAAAAGGAGGTTATCTATTCGCGTATTTAGCGTATGACTTCAAAAAAGGAGGAGGTTATCATTTCGTAGCGTATATTTTCTTTGTTTTCATATTTTAAATATAAGAAATACCTTTATACATAACTGCCCAACAAGGAGCCTAATATTTTTCAGATGTATGTATATTTGTTCATTATATCCTACAGCCTTCCAACAACTTGGCTTGACCGGCAAAATTTTCATAAAAATAGAATCAGCACTTTTTGAATGAGAATTTGATCCATTGTAATATTTTTGTTTTCCTCTTATAACGTAGATACCTATATTCTAATTAGCTACTGTTGTTTTAATACACAGGTAATGAAACAAGTAGCTGATATATATTAAAAAAGTATGAGAAAGTATACGTGTATTCTATCATTTAGTTTCTATAATACAAGCTTTGCTTAATTTGAGCTAGATGATGTGTGAAATGTCCACTAATATATATATATATATTACTCTAGTCATAGTAAAATCTCAAATTAATCGTCTTCCTCTCTTATGTTGGACCACGGTAGCTGAGCTATTCACAGTTGAAATTCTATCTATTCTAGACTATATTCCACAAGCTTTAAAATGCAGCCAAATTTATGTCAAGTCCGGTGCAGTACCCTCAAATTCAAATTGGTAGATGTTAAGATTCTTTAGTCTAAATGCAAGTGTTTTTTCTTTTAGGGAAAATATCTATGATAAAAATCCAAAGTGGGATTCCCCAGCTTACCAACAGCCTACTGCACTGATTAAGTTATTAAGTACCCAATACGAGTTAGCTAAGGTTAAAGGTAAAATGGCCGGAAAAATAAAAAAAGGAAATAGGGCTATTTTTTTTTTCGAATTTTCCGGCCACCTTGCGCAATCGAGTAAACATCGTACATAACAACTAACAATTGATCAACTGTAATTGTGAAATATTAAAAATAACAATTAAATAATTCTTAATTGTGATTTTCTACAGTCAACAATTAATTTATTTTCAATTGTTTTATGAATTCAATTAAAAATGAATAATTAAAAATTGCTACTGTTTTAGGGAGTGCACTGGTCTAAACAAAATGTGTACAGTACTACTGAAATACGTATGTAGAAAATACATAAAAGAAAACTGTATATTTTTACCACTAACTCGTCCTACTATTAAGATCATCATTACAGTCTATAGTGAAGTGCACTTGCCTAGAATAAACTGATTCACTCGCGATTTAAATTGATTTCCGTAAAAATAAGTCTGTTAATTGTTAGTTTTAATTATTTCATAGAAAATTAATAAAGTTCATCATCATCATCATCATCATCTCAGCCATAAGAAGTCTACTGCTGGACATAGGCCTCCCCTATGGATTTCCAAAAATACCGATTGGAAGCGGCTTGCATCCAGCGTCTTCCTGCCACTTGTATGAGGTCATCTGCCCATCTCGTGGCTGGTCTTCCTACGCTGCGCTTGCCGGTGCGTGGTCTCCACTCGAGAACCTTTCGGCCCCATCGGCCATCAGTTCTACGTGCTATGTGGCCTGCCCACAAATAAAGTTAATTGCAATTAATTCAATTGCGACTCACAATTAACTTAAATTAATCTAAATAATTTAATTGCAGTGTACAACTAAAAGTTTAATTGCGATTAATTTAATAGCAATTATTTTTTTAAGCAATTACCAAGTTTATAAAAAAATTGTCGATTAAATGCCCAGCACTGCGAGCAAGATACTCTGCTGAAGTTAAGCGTTACGGTTGCCCATAACAGTTCAACGTCACACAAAACTGGGTTTAAGCAGTATACAAACTTTCGTGGCATGATTAGATGATGGTTTATCATCTAATCTTGCCATTATGCCCAGAAAATTCGCTGGTAAATTAATGCTTACAGATCAACTTTAAGCTAGCCAGAATATTGAGTCAAAATACCTTATCTAGTGTAAGCCTATAATCTAACTTATACACATTTCCCGTGCCCCTAACCAGATATCCCGCACTTAATAATCAAATCAAGTATTCCTTCGAAGCAGAAGCCAAAGCTAAGATATGGAGCTGATTTATCATTCAAAAAACGTCGAAACTACGCCCCAGAGTGGTATCTTGTGAATCCGCGCGTATCGGAAGCCAAGGCATCATATAATATAATAATTTCATCCGGCCTAGTTAGAGGTTGGGTTATGTAAGGAACATAAGTTTTTAAAGATGACAGGTTATGTAAATTATAGGCACAACACAGAACTACATACTGACTGATATTGATATCGAACCCAGGACTTGCGGATCCCAAGTCAGACGATCTCCCGAATAGGCTGCCGGAAACAGCCTTTTTCAAAATTTGATTCCCTTGCGAGTGTCGAAATATGCGTTTTTTACAACATATTCGGCTGATTTTATATGATTAAATTAAAAAAGTACAGTTTTTTAAATTTGTCCTTTATATATACTATATGACAACGCTTCTTGCCAAATTTCAAAGTTATAGGTCAACGGGAAGTACCCCATAGGTTTTGATTCTCTTGCATTCTTGACAGACAACAAAGTGATCCTATAAGGGTTCTGTTTTTTCCTTTTGAGGTACGGAACCCTAAAAAGGTAAACCAATAATATTGTGTGTAGACACACCGGCTTCCTTTTCTTTGTCAAATAAGGGACTTTATCAAAAGCCTTTAAAAGCTTCCAATAAATATCCACCGCAGCGTTTCAATATTTTGTACAAACGAGTATTTATCGGTCACATTAACTATTCAAAGGGTTTGGACGTTGATAAAGTATATAACATAGAGAGTTTATAGGTTAATACATTTCAGTGAGTATGCATCGGATGTATATTTTATGTTCTTGCCGCTATTATAGATTTGTCAAACGTAAGCGTTCCTCCAATGAAATCTTTGATGACGTCGTCGTAGCACAAGTGTCATCTGCCACGTTCCCGTAGCGCTCACGTGGCGTAGCACGACTCTCGCACCGCGTAGTAGCGTAATACGACGCTCGCGCCGCGTAGTCACGACGCGACGTTTGCGTCGCGACAATGTTGACAAACATTGTAGGAATATGTACGCTAGACAGATGCAAGATATCAGTCTTTATTCCACTGTGGAATCCGTTTAAGGTGAAATTTTGACTAAATGGCCAACTCACCTGATGAAAAGTGAATAAGTGGTCCAATATGGGACATCCTTGCACATAAGATAAATCTTGACTTGGAAAAATAGAGATTAACTTTTTGAATTACATGCAAGTTATTAAAATATTCCGATATCATTGTGTTTCGAACCATATTGAAGGAAGAAAAGTCTATGCAAATGTTAAATATTTTGTTCGAAAATTAGTATAATTTTACTAGTATAAAATTGAGCTCCAGGAGTGCAACTATGATTAATTTAGTATTACCATACAAACTCACGCTCGCTTTTATTTTGATTTTTATTCAGTTAAGATAGCGATACAAAAGTCGAAACGATTATAAAACAAAAACAATTCAAAGTCAGCTCACTTTGACTGTCATTTATTTCGGTTTTAAAAACAAAATAACACACACAAACCAATATTGATTAGTAATTAATAGAGAACAATGTTGTATTTATAACTGAACACTAACGGAAACGAGAAGTGTGTTCCTTATTTATGTCACTTATTTTCTTATCATCATCATCATCAACCATTATCCACTCACTGCTGAGTATAGGGTACCTCTTTAGCGCACAGCCCTCTTTACCCTTTCCAGTCCTGTGTCAGTCTCATCCACTGTCTTCCTAAGTTTCTACTTTGTTGATGTCATGCGACGTTTGCCTGCTTGCCTAGCATGGAAGGTAGATAAGCTGTTTTTATTCACGGTATTATGTCAATTGTTAATGTAAGTACATACTTTATTTCTTTAGAAAGTTGGATAAAACTGTGGAAAGACTATTTGTCTACGTCCCATGCTAACCCGGCTGGTGCTCGTTTATTCTCACGTTGGTTTTATGTTTTATAACTTCGACAGATGCTTTCCAATCTTATCGACCTTATCGATACTTCCTATATGTTATCGAATCGATATAATCGACATAATAAAGAACTATTACCGATTCCATTTACAATTCAGTAGGCCTGGACTATTTTCTGACATTTGCGATCAAATTCCGGTTCGGGTACTTGATATATTGGGCAATAAAGCGGCTTACTGTGTATCGAACCTTAGCTTAATATACTCCCGGCAAATACATGTCTTACTACTTTTTTACCCGACTGCGTAAGAAGGAGGGTTATGTTTTTCGAGTGTATGTATGTATATTTCTTTGACACGCCCTAGAGTCTAAACGGCTTGACCGATTTTGATATGAGTGGTGTCAGTAGATTCGTCTTAGTTGTGAGAGTGACACTGGGTACATCAAAATTAAAAAAATCATAAGTTAGGCTGCAAAAACCTCTTTTCTGCAGTCGGGTATTTTGTTTTTCTTTTAACATTGATACTTGTTCATATTAATGGATAGTTTACGTTTTATATCGAAACTCGACAATAACTCGTTCGAAAACGAATACCCGCCTACGCTTTTCAACTGCGCACCATTTTTCTTACAAAATTAATTTTAATAGTGATTCAATCAATCACAGATTATTGATACCAAATAAAATTATCCAAATATACATATAAGAAAATAGTGCAAAAGGCGGTCTTATCTCTAAAAGCGATCTTTTTCAGACAGCTTTGGGATGTATGAAAAATAACTAAAATTGTGGGTGGTGGTGGTGATAATAATTGTAAATAGTCTAAAAAGAAGAAGGAATAAAAATGAGCGAGATTATAACTTATTCAACAACATTTTAAAAACTTTGTTAAGCAATTGTTCATTGAGGAAATCTATACAAGGTGTTCAGTAACTCAATGCAGACTTCAAAAGACTGATCTCATTATGTCTTTGACTAAGTCTTTGATTCCGTAAACTAAAATAGTTTTACATAAAAAAGTCCATCCGTTTGAAAGCTACAATGACATACAATAAATATAGAGATACACACATCAAACTTATAACCCCTCTTTTTGGGTCGTGAGCTAAAAATAGCTCACAATACGAATGGTTGGCCTTTAAATAGTCGCACTGTAAAACTGGAGAGCACTTAATGCGATCCACAATAAAATTACAAGTTTATTATGCCGTAAAGTGTGCAGTCCCCTCGTATTAAATTTATCGTCGGTGGACACAACGTCGTATACCATATTTGTTGTTCTGAGTGCACTGCTATATAGGAGTTGGTCATTTTTACCGACTTCAAAAGGAAGCAAACAATTTCGAACCTCGAAAAAAATGTTCGGGTACGTACAGGCTTACTTAGGTAGACGCCAAGCTTACATTTAATTTTTATTTCAGTTCATTGAATAGTTTAAAGTGGATTTTTTGAAATTACTTTTATTCAATTTAGGTATTTTTGATACAGTAAAGTTACTTATTGTTTTTTTTTCTCATTATTATTGTTTTTACAGTGACTTTATTTTTTGACATGTAACTCATTGTTATTAATTCCTATATGTGTATGAGTAACCCTCTAATACCCTCTTCCATTCACTTAACCGTCTAACAAATGTGGCGTCAAATGGCGTCATGGTTGTTGATGCTTTGCCTCCCCGTAAAGGAATATAGGCGTTAAAGTGAAAACTTCTTTAGCGGCGTTGTGCATTTTTTTGGGATGGGTAAAAAATGTTAAACTCGCGTCAGGACACGTGACCTGATCGAAAATTCGTAAGACGGAGGGAGAATAGACCGCCGGCGCGGCGTAGGAGAGGAAGTAATATCCCTCTCTTTCAATCGCGCGGCGAAAATCTTTGCCTGCTCCTGCTGTTTCGTTTAAGCGGCGCAGGGCGCTTGTGTGTTTGTACTACAGGCTGCTATGCGCATGCACGGATGGTGACTGCTGATGGCTCGACGGTCGAGTGTTTAAAATATGGAAATTGAACAAAGTGCATCTATTCATGAAGTATACGGGAAATTAAGTTTTTAACCACATAAATGATAGTACTTTTAAATAAAGCAATTCGTGCAAATTATTCTCCAACCATTCCAAAATATTCAAAAATGCACAACGTTAATGTTCAAGTTTTCACTTCTGCCGGCACTCCCGGAGTGCAACCCGTTGTTTTTTAAGCAAGCAAGCTTTCAGCAAGTGTTACCTAAAATTCTTCCACATCCAGTAACGTATAGCACCTTGGGAACAAAGCTCGACACGCCATGGCAACATTAAGAACTTCCTATCGCCTTAATCTTGAGACCCTAAATAACCCCATTACCAATCAAATAGAACTTTTTATGATTTATTTACTTCATTACATATTCGATTATGGTTATGGACTTGAGTGGTTCCGAAGTGTTACAGGATGATTAGAGTTATTAGCCGTTATGTCGACGTGTTAAGGTATATATTGTTCTAACAAGAATAGGAAATTTCTGTTTTTATTTGTTTCTTTTAAGTCAATAGAGTGGTTTTGGTGCAGTTTTTGTGTATTATTTATTACTATATTTATTTCAAGGATCACGGTAATTACAATTATTTTTAACGCCAACGTCACAAGTAACTTCAGGTCAAGAAATTATGTAAAATAAAAATATATATACGCGATAAATCCGTTGAAATTTGTTTCATTTCAATAAGTTTCACTTTCTTAACCGATGGAGACGATGATTACTCAAAACGACGATTTGCTATTATTATCTTGTATTTTTAACCGACTTCCAAAAAGAAGGAGGTTATCAATTCGGTCTGTATACATTTTTTTTGTATGTTTGTTCACCGATTACTCAGCCAATTGTGTGATTTTGATGATCATTTTTGTATTTGGTAGGTCCTACTTCAGAGATGATGATTTATCAAAATCGATTCAGTACTTTAGCTTTTATAATAAAATAACTGGTAAAATATCATCCAAACGCCTGTATAAAAGAGAACAAGTCGCGTACATACGTATTGTATTGCGTATATTGAACTCTCGTAACATTTTGTTTCAAGTGTTACAATAATTTTCAGCATAATTAGCATAATTTCAAAGATATCATCAGACGTTTTTCAGTGAATTTGTCGTTTGCAGAGGAGTTCTGAATAGTGTATGAGGTATGAGCGTCCGTACCACGCATATAATATAAAAAGGATATGGCATAATTTTTTTTCAAGTTGGATAATTGAAGGTCTCTTTTTATACGACTATCGAAGTCAAAGAGTCATATTTTTCGTAATACTTATCAATGAGATTATTATGCATAATTTATATGCAGGGAATATAATTATGTACAGTATTGTGTGTTGTGTATGTACAATATTGTGTGTTGTGTAGTATAACTGTATGTATTGTTTTATGCGTGGTTCTACATTAATTTTGCAGCCGGTTACGGTTTGATTGATTTTGATATATAAGATGTTGACGACTTTTTAATCAACTAAAAGAAGGAGGATTTTTTCAGTTTTTTTTTTTTTGAACGCTTTAATCAATTTGAAATTTGAATAAAGCGTTCGTTAAAATTATTTTTTGTTTCGCCGCAGATGACATGAATAGAGTTTACATTCATTATGCTATCACACGCCAATCAGGACAATACAAGTATAGTTCACATTAATTACCTACTTTCCACCTACCAACTTGCATATTTGAGATATTCTCTTGGTTTATATTTAACCTCGGTTTTAACTTATTTTTAGGGTTCCGTACCTCAAAAGGAAAAAAAACGGAACATAAGGGTTCCGTTTTTTTTCCTTTTGATCACTTGGACCACTTTGTTGTCCGTCTGTCCGTCTATCCGGGTGTCAAGACCTTTATCTTGGGAATGCGTGAAGGTATCGAGTTGAAATTAAAACCATATACGCAAATCCATAGTAGGTATCTTGCTGCAGAAAGAAGTTCTAAGTTTTCGTAAAAAAAAGTTATAGCCGAATATGTCGTAAAAAACGCACATTTCGACACTCACAAGGGAATCAAAACCTATGGGGTACTTCCCGTTGACCTAGAACTATGAAATTTGGCAAGAATCATTGTGTTAGAGTACACTTAGAGGAAAAAATCCGAAACTGGACATTTTTAATTTAATCACAAAAAAATAGTGTCTTTGCATAGACTGGCCCAAATTTTTAAGTGAATTAACCGTATCATGTGGGTTATCGTATGAAAGAGCCTCATTAGCATAAGTTAAAACAGGTTTTTAACACATTCTTCGCCCCCTGCAGACCCTTCACTTCAGCTGGGAACCAAAACTTTTTATGTGAATTTTGATTAAGTACAGAGTGGCCGCGCAAAGGAACGTTAACTGCCTCAAACGCTGGCGGTTTACTGACTACTACAAAATAAACGGGACGCTTGCTCGCATCCGAGTGGTGAGCAAGCAAGTGAATTAACCGTATCATATGGGGTATCATATGAAAGAGCTTCATTAGCATAAGCTAAAACAGGTTTTTAAATATTTTCACGATGTATATTTTTCGGTTTATGAAAAAAAAAATTAAAAAAAATATGATTTCCCCCTTTTAATTTAGTTTGTACGGAACCCTCGGTGGGCGAGTCTGACTTGCACTTGTCCAGTTTTATTTTTTGTTTTACAATAACTAGGCAGAATGGTACATCATGCACATTACAAATAACCATAACCAATATTTATCCGCAATTCATCATATCTAATTTCGTATTTAATATTAACAATAGGACATGGGAATTTCTTCAAACTCCAACACTTCCTATTTTATGTGTTTGGAGTCAGATTTTTTTGTTGCGACAAACATAGCATAGTTATTCGGTGTCACAGTGCACATTCATGCCACCTCCTCTCGTTACTTCTTCGTGATCCGTCCACTACGAGAAAGCTTTTTGAGCTCGCCACCCTTTTCAAAATTATACAGAGATGATGATACGTTCTAATTTAATTAAGTAGTTACCTTAGGTAACGTCGTTAGCTGATGTTAAAAATTTTATGGCTAAAAAATAAACCACTAAAGCTTTTTTCAGCATTAAACTGATAGACACAACTATATCAACCAATAAATTAAATACATGTGTTATCAATACAATGTTTTCTTTTTATTTCAACGCTGATACATATTAAATAGCGATAATAAAGTCTAAGATAAGCACGCAGCATTAAAAGTATACTATTCACTATAACCTTCTAAATATCCAAGTTGTACCTTTCAGGAAACAAGGAAGCTGTAATTCTTTCGAGCCGTCAGGAATTGCTTCGTTGCACGGATTAGAAATGGACTCATTATTTTTTGCCCTTTTTAATTATCTTGTCTTTAAATAATAAATACCTATTTAAGCTTTTAACTTACAAGTTAAAAAAATAGGTGAATGTATACGCAAGTAAAATAAGATAAAATAAAATCAAAAACACTGGCTTTGCCAATCCCATAAATTATATAGTCCACATAAAATCATAAAAAAACACCCAAATCTGGTTATTGTTTAAGATTAGAAATCAAATAAATTCTGTTGCATTGATAAATGCGCTCTTCACAAACTTCTTAAATATATTACAGAGTGAATATTTGAAACAACTATAAATATGTCTTTATAATAAGTCTACGAGTTCTGTGATTTTAATAAATCCTTGGTAACAATAAACACACAACTTCACAAGTGTTCACAATAAATATGGTGTCAGAATTGACGCCGTGACGTTTTTATTCTAATTTAATTAGGTATTTCAAAATTAGTTTCTCCTCAAAATTCCTCAATAATAATTTATTAATTATGCTATGAGAAATTGGATAATAAGAAATCTAAATTTGATTAATATTCAATCAAAACAAGTAAAGAAATATTTTTGGTGTTGTCTTCCTTCTTTAGGGTTTATTTCAAAAGGTCTCACTGTAGGTGTATTGTAATTAAAATGTATTATTAGACTGCTTGATATTAAACACAGTCAAGCTCATAATGAGATAATGATCCGTGAAAAACAATTGACCCGTAAAGGTGTAACGAGCTACTCTATATAATTCCGCAATTATTCGAGTGGGCAATTTTAGCCTGAAAGTCAGGGTTCGTGCAAAGCCAGTCATCTGATGTGTAAATGATGTGCCAAGTGGGTCGTCTCTTTCAGTCTTATTATGTTTTAAATATCTCCGTCCCTCTCTAATGCTTGTTACATGACCTTTTAACAAGGGTTAGGCTCATAATGAGTGTAATAGAGGCTGAGGGCATCGTTTAGTTCAATCTAGGGAAAGTTTTTAATGACGTGGAATTAGCTATTTTGAACAATAAAATTACTATTTGAAGTTTGTAGTGTTTTTGAGGTTTGAAGCTTGTTTAACGCGAGAGCGAATCAAGCAAGTGTTATTTATTTCACCTTTGAGAGGCTTGTTGGCGTTGCGGTCTACGATGGAGTGCGCTTGCCTAAAATGAATTTATTTAATAGGACGATCTACCTATCTATCTACTAGTGAATTTAGCGGTGACTTCTACAAAGCTTGGTCAACAACATGTTAAAATTTATTTCACCGTTTTGTTTCACTTATTTAAACACTCATACAGGTAAATATTTATCAAATAAAAAATAACTATTTCTTACAACGTTGATATTTTAATTATAAGTTTAAGAAAATAACGGTAGAGCGTCAACATATCTTTCTTACGTTCATGCCAAAACTCTCTACTAGTCATAAATATTACTCATATCTGAAACTTCAGTTTTTTTTTATGCGTTTTAAACACAACAGAACCCTTAAAAATAATTTGTGGCAACCTTAAGCACAGTGTGATTTTAACTACTTAGCACTTAAATTCTAATTATTGGGTTGAGTTTACTTTCTAGTTATAAATTATTCTGAGTTAATATTAACTTGCAGGCTAAAATGTAACAATTAAATCAATATTATGGATCTTGAAGCAAGTTGAATTGAAATTAACAAATCTATGCAAATTTTAGACCTCTATCACTTGTTTTCATACCCCTTGGAATGGAAGTTTCGAGAGATTTAGGATGTGACTCACTTAATTTAAATTAACAAGATTTCCGTAGTTCTAGCATAAATTATGTATCTACTATTTTAAGTAGGATACTCGGAATAAAAAATAAAAATTAATGTTTCTTTCTTTCTTTCTAATTTCGTCTAAAAATTGGTTCTCGAATGACGGAGTAATTCGTGTACATACATAAAAAAATACGGTACTAATTATTGATAACCTCCTCCTTTTTTGAAGTCGGTTAAAAAAGACAATTGACATCTAGTCTCACCTATGTCCACGGACACTGCAAAGTGTTCGAAACGTCAGGTCATAAAATTATGTTAATTATACGCGAGGAATCGGTTAAAATTTGTTTCATTTCAATGAAAATGTATTTATTTATTTTAATAATACTTATAAGTGTTGTGTAATAAGATTACTAGAAACCCATTTTGGCATTTGACAGGCTTAATAACGCACGAAGACGAAGATAGAAAATAAATCATCCGATGTATATTAGCAGGTAAACCGTGGCACGCTGGTAATCATTTATTGCTCTATAAAATTGTAAAATTTGTGAGTAAATAATAAAATACGAAGACCTTTTTTATTATTCAGTTTATTAATAATCCTATAAAATATTAAGCGTAATATTAAAAGTTTACCAACTCAATTAGGCAGAGTCAAGATTATAACTTAATAATTACTCGTTAAATATTGATTTACTTCAAAATCTTAAAACTTTTACGGCTCATGATCTGCTGTTCTCCAATTTTTTACTGTATTTTTTATGCAAGACTGATCACCAACTCGCCTGATGTTAAGCGACGGTGTGGCCGAGGATGGAGCTCGTCGATCTCGTTTTTAAAATTCCAATATTGTAGTACCAAAACTAATACAACTAAAACTAGTTTTACTCTATGTTTTTACTCGCATAGTGAAAAACTAAAAACTGTGATGATATCGATGTTCAAATGTGTGCGTCTCCAGGATCTCAGCTATCTTTGTGCCAAATTTTATGAAGACCTGTTCAGCCGTAACAGACAGTCAGAGTTACCTAAAGTTATAAACAGTCAAAGGGACAGATTGTACGCTGTAACTTTTTATTTACGAAAATTGAGAAATTTGATTTTTATTTCTGGCTGCGATGGTTTTCATTTTAACACGATACTTTCACGCGTTCCCGAAATAAAGGTCTTGACACCCGGACGGACGGACAGACGGACAGACGGACAACAAAGTGATCCTAAAAGGGTTCCGTTTTTTTTTAAATTATGTTTTTAGAGAACCTTAAAAACATACCCAACCGCGATTTAAAAACACATTGTAACCATCGGAAAAGATCCACTCAGGAATTGTATTCTACAATTTAACACTCCGTACGATAAATGTAGAATCGAAACGTTTCATTCGGTCTTTTGGAGCATCCACCGTGAAACGAAGACGCTCTTTAGAATATTCTTCTCACTCGCAACTAACATAACTAAAATACTATATAACTATATATAGTATAGCAATTATGTTAATTAAAAACCCATCTAAACGATAAGAGTCTGTAGGTCGTCTATCGCCCGCCTCGATCGCTCGCTCACCTACCAACATTTTTGAAGATGTAAAATCGCTGAATGAAGTTATAATAAAAACCGGCCAAGTGCGAGTCGGACTCGCGCACGAAGGGTTCCGTACCATTATCTATAAAAATGGCAAAATAATCACACTAATTGTATGGGAGCCCCCTTTACATATTAATTTTATTTTAACTTAATTATTTATTTTTAAAATGAATAATATAACTCAATATTCTGTGAATATTTCAAGCGTCTACCTGTTGCCGTTATCAATATTGAATAAAAACCAGCAAAAAATCAAGTTTGTTGTATGGGAGCCCCCTTAAATATTTATTTTATAGTATTTGTTCTGTTTGTTAGTATTTGTTGTTATAGTGGCAACACAAATACATCATCTGTGAAAATTTCAACTAACTATCACGGTTCATGAGATAGCCTGGTGACAGACGGATGGACGGACAGACAGACAGACAGCGGAGTCTTAGTAATAGGGTCCCGTTTTTACCCTTTGGGTACGGAACCCTAAATTATTATAATCTAATTTAATTTTCATACATAAAAATCATTTCTACAAATTATTAACGTGAAAATGTTTCTTTTATGTATGAAAATTAATTTGGACCAAAACATTTTTTTTTGTCGAAAATTTGCGATGTTTTTTTCTAGTGCGATGATTATTTATATGTTTAATAATTTAATTGTTCATTAAATCATTTTAAATCTTCAAAAATGTTTGTATGCGCGAGCGAGACGGACGATGCTCGAACTATAGACTCCATCAATTCATTATTATTTATTAGTCAAAAGAACCAAGAAATATTTCTCAAGATTGTTTGCCCTACAAAGCGCTACAAAAGAGGGTTAATTTTGATTGATAGATACATTATAACACGGTCATATTTCTGTTACAGTAGAAACGCGGTCACGGGTTGTTGTTCACAAACCAGTGTTGGCGCCGGCGCCGGATCGATGGGGATTTTAAACCTTTAATTATTTATGTTTGGGCTTAAAAATCTTAAAATAGAATAATAAAAAATATAATTATTTATGTTTAGGCTTAAAAATCTAAAAATAGAATTAAAAAAAAAAAAAAAAAATTGCGTCATTTCAATAATATCTCTTCTATATTGAGTTCAAGTTTAAATTTAAAAGACAACGTTAATATTGTGTATTTAAGTATGGCACTAACCGCATTTACATGCAAAGAGCACAGTTTTATACTGTGGTATAGTTTTTTTTTTAAAGATGGTTGTTGCAAAGAGGAGAAGGAGGTTGGCTTTGGCAATAAAGGGTAGGCGCTATTGGTATACCCCTTGTGGTATAGGTTAGTGTTAGGTTATTTATTACTACTATTAATGTGGTCTGTCCTTAGGTATCAAATAGTTCTTAGCAGAGAAGACGGCAAAAAATCCATTCCAGTGTAGTACGCATCAAGAACGTTGACCGAAATCGCTGAGTACGGATTTTTTACAATGAGAAATAAGTAGTAATGTGAAATGGTGAGGGTCGAATAAGGTCGTGAAGCTCTTGCGCAAATAGAATTGCTAAATATGCTAATGGCTGGAAGGTTGCCTGGAAGAGATGGCTATTAGCGATAAGGCCGCCAGTTGTTACACTAGTTCTTAATTAATTTCTTTTGATTGTTATTTTATGGTTTGTACAATAATGAGTTTATCTATCTATCTAATGGCGTCGATGATAAAACTATCTATTCGATATTTTTTTTAATGTTTGTCACACCGAAGTATCTACAAATTTACAAACGCTTGATTGATTTAAGCAAAAAAGGCTGTCCGAAAGTTTCGACCATCCCACGTGACACCTCCGTAGGCAAAATGGTAAAGGCTCCCAGGTACAGATCGGGATTATGCCCGTATAATCCCGATCTGTACTGAACCCGTTCTGTCTATCTGTCTTGAACCCGTTCAAGTCCCATCGATTGTGTGTAAATGTTTGAACTATCTATAAACTAGATAAAATCTGTTTATTTTGAACCATCACATCCATTCTGTAGCACAATAGGATGTTTCCTATCCACATATCAATGTGGACAGTTTATCAACATGAAATATCCCGATAAAACAACATATTCATTCGTTCATTACTGGACAAACCTCAAAGCTTTGTCGCGCTTCGTGCAATGGAAGTATTTATTTCCGAGCAATTCAGCTGGACATGTTTACGCGAAATTGTGATTTAAATTATGCTTTACTCTCGTTATACTTATCTACTTATTGATCATATTGAAGCGGATCATCAGTTAAAAGTTGAAAAAAGTGATAGGTGCTAGTTTGACTTTATACTAAGGGTTCCGTATGGCGATACAATCTAAAAACTGACAGAACTGCTAGCCGCTCGACATCATCGAATTTATTTCCGCTAACGGCAGTCTTTATGCATGCGGTTGAAACTATAGTGGGAGATTACGACTCAAAAATAAACGTGAATAAATTTTAATGGATACCCAGTTATTTTACCCACATATTTTTTCTTATTAATCGACTTCCAAAAAGAAGGATGTTATCAATTCGGTCTGTATGGTTTTTCTATGTTTGTTCACCGATTACTCAGCCAATTGTGCATTGATTTTGATGATTATTTTTGTATTTGGTGGTTCATACTTCAGAGGTGGTCCCGTATAAATTTAATCAAAATCGATGTAGTACTTTAGTTTTTATAACAAAATAACTGGTAAAATATAAAGTGAACAGCAAGCCGCATATGTGCGTATATTGCGTATTTTGAAGTCGGTTCTTTCAGTTTTTATTATTTTACACTATTTATTACTTACATACGTATCTATGGCATGCAGCTTAGACTGTTTATTGATATGCCAGGTAATCAATTCCATTCCACATTCTTGGTGTTCTGAACAGGAATGTATTTGTTTGTTACTTTTACTGACTTTTTTTTTTAATACTGTGCGCTCACGCTTTATACTGAATATCACAAAACTAAGTCACTATGTAATTGTATTTACTCACAAAGTGTTTAAATACTTAGATGACAAAATCACGGACTTAGGAAGACAGTATATATGTGGACAAAATAGCTGTGTTAGTTTTTAAAGGGGCCGTAGACCTACGCTTTGCTTATTTCAAATTAACGCAACGCGCGTTTCTTAAAAAAATGGATAGACGAGTCCATAGCCGTTCTCTGAAAGCCGTTTAGTCTTGATAGACTGACATGCATGAAGACGAACAGACAGACGGACAACAAAGTAAGGGTCGCGGTTTTCCTTACAAAGTACGGTACCCTAAAATTGTTTAACAACGGGGCACATATTTCAGCTAAGCTGATTTACTGTAGCTTGTATAAAATCTTTACCTCTTATTGCCAACTACAACAAGCGGTCGCCGAAGCAATGCTCATAAAAATTATTTATCAGACATTTGACAATATACTCTAGTGGCAGCAGTGAGAGTAGATTATGTAAACGATGTCTACGTCTAGACTTCGCCATAAAACCTAGACTTTGTCCCCAGGTGAATTGTATAAGAAAACTTACACTTAGCTCTAACATTTTTATTAAACTTCTACGGTCAATATTTTAACTTCACTGAGAGTAATAATGTCTAGGAAAACTATGACAACTTGAAATATCAGTTTACTGTGGATTGTTAATGGAATGTTATTTATCTGATTATTATTTTGGATTTGTAAGCCTATAAGCAATGATATTCGCATCAGATTTTATCAAAGCCTATAAGCACACACATCAGTTTTTCATATTGTGTATTATGTTTTTTATTTTACTCTTTATTAGTACATTCTAAGCCTATAATCAATGACATTCGCATCAGATTTTATCAAAGCCTATAAGCACACACATCCGTTTTTCATATTGTGTATTATGTTTTTTTTTAACTCTTTATTAGTACATTCTAAGCCTATAAGCAATGACATTCGCATCAGATTTTATCCATGCCTATAAGCAAACACATCCGTTTTTCATATTGTGTATTATGTTTTTTTACTCTTTATTATTACTTATATTTCCTACAGCACGGCATCGATAATCCGAATACTTAAAATTTATACCTTTTTAGGATGTACGTAAAAATATTTCGGTAGGCCTTTTTTAATAAAATAAAGGATTTTCCTCAGCTAAAGCCCCTATTTCTTTCAGATAATCAACAATTCTTGTAAAAAAAATATTTGTCACCAAAATTTCGTCAGTTACGAAAATGTGAAAATTTAAATTTTGCTATTGTTATTATTGTTATTAAAAAAAATATTACATTGTTGTTAGTGTGTGACAATCAGGAAGTAAAAACGAATCTAATAACAACTCGTACATCAAAACCTGTCAAGCCGTTTAGTCTGTAGGAGGTATACATACACATGAAAAACATACCCTCTTACGCAGTCGAGTAAAAATAGAAAATTGTTTATGTCGGAACTTTTTAAAGTAAAAAGTTTTGATAGCTAAATACGGTCGAAAAAAATAGCTAAACAAAAACCAATTTCAAATTTGAATTAATTATTTTCAAAAATTGGAATCAGCTCATTTGTTTTGTGTCAGTCTATTGAGTAGGTCGCGCCTTTAGTTCGGTGTAATTTTCTTGGAGACTGCTCTATCTAGTGTATTAAAAGTAAACCTAAGTAAAATGAGGGAAATAGTGCACATTCAGGCAGGACAGTGTGGAAACCAAATTGGTGCTAAGGTAAGAAATATCTCAATTTCATTTTGGTATACTTAGTACAGGAAATATTACTAACGTATATCTAGTACCGAAACTGGCATTGCGAGGATATAGATCTAAAAAATGAAATAAAGAAAAAACTAGTAAAATTCTCGACAAAATTGCTCAAAAGGACACAACTGCTGCCGAACGAATTGCTAGTAGCGTGGCAGTAGCCCCTGAAAAGTGTTTTCTTGCAAGCAGTTCTTGGCATTTTCACATGGTGATACCAAAAGTTACAATAGATCCGCAAGAATCGCAGTGACGGGAAGGCTCATGACCCTACCTCGAATGAATGGTGATACCATAGTTTTTATCACGTAGTTTTAAATAATAGCTTTTGTTAAGGAATGAAAAAGGTCAAGTTTGATCAACGTCCACGACTAGCTGTTAAAATATATACCTACCTATGCTGACCATCCTAGTCTACAGATCTGCGAGCCATCGTCTGTACATCCATGGCAGGAAATCGCTATGTCAGTCTTATCCGTGAATGTACCGTTGAAATTTTCACAAACTAATAATTATTTTTTTACGCAAGCATCAAGCGAATTGGTGGTCAATCGTAGATCTCTACGATTGACCACCAACTCGCTTGATGTTAAGCGACGGTAATAATTCTAGTAGTACTTAGCCTAGCATATATAATCAAGGTAGTTGATTTGATACATTTAGAAATTTATAATATAATATTATAACATAATATAATATTATACTTTCTGATATTTTACGGCATTTGTTACATAACTAGTTTTCTTCCCCAGTTCTGGGAGGTGATTTCTGACGAACACGGTATTGACCCGACGGGCACCTACCACGGTGACTCTGATCTCCAACTGGAGCGTATCAACGTATACTACAATGAAGCCACGGGAGGGAAATACGTGCCACGAGCTATCCTCGTGGACCTTGAGCCTGGAACCATGGACTCTGTACGATCCGGCCCTTTCGGACAAATATTCCGACCGGACAACTTCGTTTTTGGACAATCAGGAGCCGGTAACAACTGGGCAAAAGGACACTACACCGAAGGCGCAGAACTTGTCGATTCCGTATTAGATGTAGTAAGAAAAGAAGCGGAAGGCTGCGATTGCCTTCAAGGATTTCAGTTGACACATTCACTAGGAGGTGGCACTGGAGCCGGCTTGGGAACTCTGTTGATCTCGAAGATTCGAGAAGAATACCCTGATCGTATTATGAATACATTTAGCGTCGTGCCATCACCCAAAGTATCTGACACAGTCGTCGAACCATATAACGCAACGCTATCTGTGCATCAACTAGTAGAAAATACTGATGAGTCATACTGTATCGATAATGAGGCCTTGTACGATATTTGTTTCCGTACATTAAAGCTGACGACACCAACCTACGGAGATCTGAACCATCTAGTTTCAGCCACAATGTCAGGAGTGACTACTTGTCTTCGCTTTCCTGGTCAGCTGAACGCGGACTTGAGAAAACTTGCCGTGAATATGGTGCCGTTCCCTCGTTTGCATTTCTTCATTCCTGGATTTGCGCCGTTGACCTCCCGAGGCAGCCAGCAGTATCGCGCTCTGACAGTCCCTGAGTTGACGCAGCAAATGTTCGATGCTAAGAACATGATGGCAGCTTGCGATCCTCGCCACGGCAGATATTTGACAGTAGCAGCGGTATTTAGAGGCCGCATGTCTATGAAAGAGGTTGACGAGCAAATGATGAACATTCAAAACAAAAATTCTTCCTATTTCGTCGAATGGATTCCAAACAATGTTAAGACTGCAGTATGCGATATCCCTCCTCGCGGTTTGAAGATGTCTGCGACCTTTATCGGCAATTCTACTGCTATACAGGAGCTGTTTAAGCGCATTTCTGAGCAGTTCACAGCTATGTTCCGGCGCAAGGCTTTTCTCCACTGGTACACTGGGGAAGGTATGGACGAGATGGAGTTCACTGAAGCCGAAAGTAACATGAATGACCTGGTGTCTGAATACCAGCAGTATCAGGATGCAACCGCTGAAGAAGAAGGTGAATTCGATGAGGAGGAGGAAGGTGGTGACGAGGGAGACTAGACTATTGCGTTTTAAGATTTGCATTGTATTTTATTTTATAGTTTTATTACATGGTTTGTCTAAATATTGGAACGGTTTTATTCAGACGGATAGGAATTATTTCATTTCAATCGAATTTCCATTATAAAAGTTTACTTAGGGTTGGAAAATATTAATTAGCATTTTTACAAGTAGGCACTAACAGAATTAAACTATAGATGTATGAATTACTGGTACTGTACTTTCAACCACTACATGCCTCGTTTACATTCAGCCGAAGTGAGCAGGGAAGTGGGTAGGGACTTGGGCAGGAGCAGTATGTAAACACGATACTTCTCATGCTCCTGCCACTGCTACTCGCCCTGCCCGGCGCTCCCCAAATGAGCGGTTTTTTGTGCGGACTTCAAAGAACGGGCAGTGCAAGCGACAGTGCGTGTTTACATTCAGCTCCGTGTCGCTCACTTCTCGCCGAGCGCTTGAACTAAGTGGACGTGCGTGCCACCTAATTTTTTTACGAAAGCCGCCAATGCCCAATATGCCTTTTGATTGGAGCAATGAAAATACGCAAAAATTTCTAGAATTGCTAGAAGCGGAAAAAGTCATATGGGATGCTAATGACAAAGCCCATAAATTAAAACACTAAGTTTATGATGCATGAAAGAGAATTAGTGAAGATTTAGAAAACACTCCTATTGAAGAATTAAAACTGAAGAAAAAATCTCTGATGTCAACGTTCAGGCCTCTTTTTTTTAACTTTGAATCTTTTTAAAATTGTAACATAATTGTGTATTGCTAGAAGACACAACGCGGACGCAGTAAATATTTCGACGTCTGCCATTGCCGAAAGTCGAAAGCGATGTGAGTGGTAGGGCAGTATGTAAACACTATACTTCTCTCGATACTACCACGGCAGTATCAAGCGCATTATTAGGCCCTGTCCGCACAGCGGTATTTATCCGCGCGGATTTCTTTCCGAAATTCTGTAACACATTGAATCTGATGGACGTATCCGCACTGGCGGTAAAAATTTCTTGCGGAAAAAAAATCTGTGATTTGCTGCAAATTGAACGCAAAACGGTGCGATTTATTTCCGCGCGAATATTTTGTACAGTATGTAGTAAGTATGGCTATGTCCGCACTGCGGAATAAAATTCGCGCGTTTCGCTCAGTCTTGCAACGGCGCTGTTATAAAGATGTCGCGTGCTTCTTATCCCGCCCTATCGGCCGCCGTGCAAGAAAATGACGAGATTGATGTAGAGCAATTAATCTCGCTCATGCACAGGAGACCTCTGTGGGACAAGTTTAATAAATCACACTATGATAGAATATTATATGTAGAAAAATCCTTTCATGGGTCTCAATGCCGTAAGTGGGTGAATCCAATGTTCATGACATCTTTTGATACGTCTGTTACGCCGTCTTAGTATTAGATAAATTAAAACTTTAGTTCGGTTATCCATTTTACACGTCCGACTTAGCCGAGAACTGAATTAAACTGACAAAAAGAGCGCGAAATTTTATTCGCAGTGCGGACTGGGTGTAATTCCGATCGCGGAATTTAATACGCGAGAATAAAAACCTCGCGGTAAAATATCGCTGTGCGGACAGGCCCTTACCGGCAGCGTCAGGAGCAGTGGCAGGGGCCGAATGTAAATGAGGTAAACTTCTAGACAGACATTTGGAATTATGATTTTCACATGATTTTTGAGTTTTTATAAATTTTATGAATTATATATATGTAAATATATACATATTATATGTAGAAACACCCAGTCACAGAACAAACATTCATGTTCAGCACAAAAATGTTTGCCTTGGGTGGGGATCGAACCCACGACCTACAGTTCAGCAGGCAGACATACTGCCAACTGAACCACAAGGCTAGTCAAATTAGATTTATGACACTTTGAATACGATAACAAATTTAGGTATACCTTCGAATCAAGTCAACCCTATTTGATTACAAGGGATGAAGAAACATGAACACCACATTCTAACATAATTATAATTTAACACACATATACATTCCCGCCTACTCACTATCCCTTAAGACAGTCTGGTAAAAAGTAGTAGGTATTCTAACTCGCCTCTTCTGCCAAGTACCGTAAACACTCTTATATTTATTTCCCTTATAAATGTCTAAAAAGAAATACTTTATTGGCAATCAAGTGAATTATTAACGGACCGTCTCTCACGCACATCGCTATAAAAAGTAATGAAGTAAAGTGGATTTTTCTTGGTTTCTTAGTTCGACAGTTAGACACTTGAGGGCTTCGCGTCAAAATTAATGATACATTTTAGAGTTGGAAGTTCGGACAGATTTGATTGATAATAAAAAAACAATAAAATAGTTTGCGGATTTTGAACAACTTTCTTCAAAGAGAACAGATTTCGCCAAGATTTTTGACGTGGTAACTTCTTATAAATCTATGAACGCCGGCTGCACGCAGGAAAAAGCATGACTGATTGTCACGTTCTGCCTGAGCTGAGCGTGCAAGCGATCAAGCGATAGAGAGGCACGATCGGCCTAAGCGTTCGACTTGTGACGCATCTATCATGACGTTATCACGTAAAATTATCGACCGTATACTGACTTTACAGACAACCATTTTTTTATTTTACGCGACTGCGTACGGAGTACGAATAAATCAAAGAAAACACAAGCTGGTTATATTCTTATTTGCGTTACATTGTTAACGACACACTCGGACTGATTTTGTTAAAACCCATGAATTTATTATGTTACTTTAAACGAGCATAATTCAATTCCAGCAAATATGAAGTGTTTCCTAGAAGCTCTAAAAATAAAGTGGCATAGCGTCGGGTCGATTTAACGACTTGACAATGCCTAACCACCAGTTTTATTCACCATCGCGGTCAGTCTGACCTAGAAACATAACATGTGCTATTATTGACACTATTATTTTGATGTGGGAAGAAGTGCTTATTCTTTTTTTACCTTTGGGAAGTTGTGGATTCGAGTTGTTAGCGCATTTGCTGTTTTATATATAAAAAATTTAAAAGCTCGAAATAACACAAGTACTTACATCAAATCACGCTTATTTTCCCTAAAGGGATCTTTTACTGGGCAGGCTGTGTACCAAAGTCTGTTTGACACCACATTTGACCGTTATCTTGCAGGAACAGGGGATCAGCTCATCGAGTACATAAAGAGGGGGTTCTCCCCTCCCCCCCCCCTCCCATCCCTCCCTTCTCCCAGGTACACTCATGCTTAGTAAGAATTGTAAAAAATTAGACAATTCAGACTCACTCTAAAAGTTATGAACAATGTCCAGGTAACGAATTGGGTGAAAAATATACAGCCAAATAAGCCATGAATTCCGAGCATAGAGCTACTTTGTAGTTGTAATAAAAGACAAAGTTTGTAGTTATTTGTGAAATTCATATAAGTTTGCTGTGGACAGATGCCTCGAGGCTACTATTTGAACTATCACTCGTTCACCACTCGCTGATACGATTTAGTGACGACTATTTTGGCAAATTGCTAGTCTATTATAGTTCGTAGACGAATGACTGCTAGTTCATCAAATAGCAGCTCTGAGGCCCAGTACTACTGTTCGATAAAAGTCGATAACATAAAAATACTTGTTTGCAATGGTTGTCCCCTAATCGTAACTGTGGATTTTCTATTTTTAACACGCTTTTATTAGGTCGACCTGTATATAACTAACTATGTAATGAAATCTAAGGTAACTTATTTAATCATCTTCCAAGGATCGTAGCGTCATGAAAATTGGCAGCTGTATGTAGTTCTGATGACAATACAATAATATGGTACTGTCGAACTGATCTGATGATGGAGTCGGAAGATGTGAACTAGAACTTCATGATGGAACATCGTATCATAGCTGTGTTTGGATTTGTTAGAAAAGTCTTGTAATGAACTTTGACCACAATAATTTGTAGCGTGTTTTTTAAACTGTAATTTATTAATGGGAAAGTCAAGCTCTAAAAAGCTGACACATGGAAATATAGAACCGATTTCCAAAAAGAAAGTAAATTAGTCTGTATGTTTGTTCACCGATTATTCCACCAACTGTGCATTGATTTTGATGATTCTTTTTGTATTTTGTAGGCTTAAAGACATACTTCAGAGGTAGTTTCATATAAGTTTTATCAAAATCGGTTCATTACTTTGGTTTTTATAACAAAATAACTGGTAAAATATTATCCAAGTGCCTGTAGAAAAGTGAACAGTAAGTCGAGCGTGATTGTATTGCATATTTTGAAGTCGTTTTTTTTTCAGTTTTTTAAACTATAATTATATTAGGAGGGATATGTTAATAACTGGTATCTTATCGCAGTAATGCATGTAAGACTTTTCAATGACTTAACTATTCAATGAGGGTTTTTTAATGAATAATATATTTAAAAAATGTCAATCAATTGCACTAAGTATAAAACTCTCTATGAAAGGTGCGTTCCAAAGTTTGTCAACACGTTACAATATTTTCTTATTTTCTTTTTTTCTATTAATACATGATAAAAATATGTTACTCCAATCTTCTGTCTCCAAAAAAAAAACTGAAGTTTTGATCTTTTCTAATATCATACGTTTGATAGGCACCCGTTCATTCATTTGACAACGTATTAGAACAGACGTTTTCGAACGCAGTTCAAAACAAGTTGTCTTGTCAATTGAAACGCTTGAAGCGCCTCTTATTGAACAACGTAAGTAATAAGCTTTTTTTCTAAACCCCTCATTGATAGAATATAACAGAAATCGATAAGTCTAGGTTTCAAATACTACATACTCACCATTGAGCTGTATGTAATTTTGTATGTAATTACGTACCAGAGGAGCTATCTGAAGCAAAATTATTCTCACAGTTTTGGTCAAATAAACAAAACAGCTTTTTTTTTTATTAACAATTTTATTCTCCACAGACTCCTGGGTCCGTGCCTTTTATGAACTAATATATGCATTTATAACTACTTACATTTTTTTTAAGTTATGCAAGAGGAAGACAAAATTTTAATTTACACATATCTAACATGCATGCGTGTATACGCCGAGCAGTCCAGCTCCCGCGAGCAGCACCCGTTCACGAGTTGACGCATGTGCCAGCCATCGCTCTCCTCAACCATGTTTGAGGGAAGAGGGCGACCCGCCACACGACGCCGCCGCAAGAAGAAGCTTTTTAGTGAGCGTGAGTGCTCTGAGTATACACCCTTTCTTATTATTATTAAAATAACACAACGGGGACAAATAATACATACAAGAATTTACAAAATTAGGGACAGACAACTAAAGAATAAAAATAACCTAACACCTAACACTTTTTTTTTTTTTATAACAAACAGCGAAACTTTCCATTCAGGGCCTCCACTACCGCCGTGTTGCGATCTTTGATAGCCACAAAACGGCTTTACAGCACTGGAATAATAATTACATCGTTCATCTACGATTATACGATAAGATCGACACTTGCAGCGCAGGATTGCATCAGCAAAACGTCGAAACCACTCAATTTGCTAGTAAGCCACTGAGTGAGGTGCGGCGCTCTCACCGCAGTTGAATGTAACAAAGTAGCTATGAGTGGGGTCTGCTCTCGTACGTGAGTACATACAGCTCAATAATACTCACTTGAACTAAGTGATGTATCGATAGTAGAATTTAGAGTCTGGATAGATACCTTAGTAAAAAATATACTTGCTGTGATTACACCAAATCAAAATGTCGACACAAAGTCAGACAAGCATTTATACTTATCACGCAATAATAAAAACTAATAAAAACTTCTCGGTACAAATAATATAATTTTATATCACAAACTGCAAGGTTATCTGGTCGCGACGGTAGCAGATGTTCACCGCAGAACAAAACAACTATACAATTATTGTTAGTTGGTGAGTTTAATTGTATGTAAACTTGGTTATTTCGATGCGCAGTGCGCAGTTCCATTGGGGTGTGTAAAGTAATTTCATTTTCATTTCATTTCATTTCATTTCATTCGTCTACAAGTACTTAATCGTTTAACAAACTAACAAACTAAAAAAAAAAAGATTTCATAATACGCAATTCTGAAAAATTAAAACTTGGATGACATATTTTTCTAGTTATTTTGTTATAAAAACCAACATACTGAACCGATTTTGATAAAAAATTCTATGGGACCACTTGGAAAGTATACCTTATCAAACAAAAAAATATTTTTTCAAATCGGTCCAGGTGTGTTCGTGTAATCGGGGAGCACACATAAAAAATATAAAACAAAAAAAAAAGATTCCGACAAATGTAAAGTGAAAAATTCAATGCCAATGTCAGTATCAACTTTTTTTAAGGATCTGTGACGTCATTTTAGAGGTCGACGGAGGCTCAAATATTTTGTTATATTTTCGCAATATTTTTCACCATTCTCATTGTTTTATGAGCCCAAAATATAAAAATATGACTTATAGACATAAATAGTCTCGAAATGTTTATGGAATCAGCATAATTATGTTATATTTTTCTTTACATAAAGGGTATATCGCCATACAACGTGGCAACGAGGCCAGCATTCTGAGAACGATTCTCACTGTTAACTTTTATATTAAGTTTTTTTATTCATATAAGTCTATAGGTATATACCCAAATTAAAATTCTGAAATCTTTAAAAAAATTCTGTATTGGTATATAATAATTTTCTGTATATATCATATTTTCCTGACAAATAAAAAAGTTTTATTTCAATTAAAATGGTAATTACAAGTAGATTGAAATAGTGCCTAATTTTGCTTATAAGCGTAGTGACAACCCTTAGTCACAGACATAGCCTTAAAGGTCCTGTCTTACTAAACAATCTGCTCACCGAGCTAGAAACGACTCGCATTTGAAGCCTGTTACTTTCTATGACTGACTTATATTAAATAATGTCGCGGTCCACGATACGTGTAGAGTGCGCTCAGCTAAAAAAAACAGTTTCACTCGCGACTTAAAGATACCCAGTTCATTGAGCAAAATATGTATTAAACTAAAGTGAGTGACGAACATCCGCGTCCACAAAATCATTTCAAGCAAACAAAAAACAAAGCGCTCGTGGCGTAGCTTGACTAGGTGTTTTCGAACGATCACCAATGTTAAGCAACGGACGGATCGGTCAGTCTTCGGATGGGTGACCGTGAGTGGCATTTCTTTCTGATCGCTACTGTGGGTCGGATGACACGTTAAATTGTAGGTCCCGGTTGTTTGTTCTTAAATAAAAGCAATCGTCAAGCCAGGTCGGCCTTTCGGCGGCTTAATAACTCTGACACTAGGGCTGGCCACTCAGTCTATACGAACTTACTTATCATCAGGCGAGTTGGTGGTCAATCGTAGATCTATAATGTATAAAAAAAAAAAAACTTTTAGCAAACAAGAAAATGAACATTAATATATCTTTAGGGATACTCGCACGTGGAATTTTAAATTGACATGCCAATAAGCTGTATTTTTTTTATATCCTGTCCAGCCTTAAAAATAAAGGTCAGTTGATGATAATCAACCTGATAACGAAAACCCTTTGTAGGCAGCTTAATTTTTTTTTAATTGTGCGACTAGGTTTTATGTGTTTTATCCCAGTTTCGAATCAAACAGAACCAGATCAAAAGTTAGAGTGTTGAGTAATATACCTGAACACAAATTGTTCAAAGCCCGATAATTGAGTTCCGATTCAACTTTAGACCGAGTTGGAATGAAGTTAAAATAACTCTTTATAGACTAGGAGATAGCGTGAAAGAGCACTTACCTATTTCAGCCCGAAAAGCTTTGTGACTAATTGCACTAGCATTAATTTTTTTATACATTATAGATCTACGATTGACCACCAACTCGCCTGATGTTAAGCGACGGTGTGGCCGAGGATGGAGCTCGTCGATCTAGAAGATATATATCTATATATTCTATGAAATTTCTTTGTCGCGATGTCTTTTTCCTGCGAGCTGTATTCTTGTAATTTTTATGGCTAGAATGAATAGATATTCAGCTGTAGTTTCATCCACATAGTGATGAGAAAGATGATGGTGAACGGTGATGATGATCCTAAAATATATCCTTTGTCCGTCTCCAAGTTTTCAGCTATCTAAATACCAAATTTCATTATAATCAGTTCAGCCGTTTAGTCGTAAAAAAGTTAATCGAAAAGATTACAATAGAGAGAGAGAGAGAGAAAAGAGATAGAATTACAGTTTTTTTATATAATATTGCTAGTCAGGAAGTTACAATCAAAAATAATAAATTTAGTTGTCCACCAACTCCTGGTCTAAGTTCTGTATTCCAGAATAGATATGCATCGATTGAGCTGACCTCTTCGTTGAGATTTGCAATTTTAGCTCTAAAATCTGGATCTGAGCTAAAAATCGCTGGGTTACGGCAATATCATCCAGACTTTTGGTCCTAAAATAACTTAGAGTGGTGGAATGTATACTTTAGCAGGCTATTTTATCTCAACGCGAACGCCTAAGAAAATGGTGATATTTTGCAGATATACGTAAAAAAATATATATTTCTTGTATCCTGTATTCAAGAACAGCTTGACAGATTTTCGATGTTAGATTCGTATTCAACTTCTGAGTATCATAGTTTATTGTGTAATGTATGTCTATTTAATATGCGAACCTCAATTATTATTTTTAAAAATTAAAAAAAAAAAAATAATAATAATGTGGCATCCAGAATTTTTATTTTATTTTAATATTCACATCGGTTTTTATAACCGAAATAAACTATTGGGCTTATATTTTTTTTTATTTTTTTTATTTGTGTATCTATCAAGTTCATGATCATCATCATCTCAACCACAAGAAGTCCGGTGCTAGACATAGGTCTCCGCAATGGATTTCCCAAAAGACAGATGGAAACATGATGGAAGCGGCTTGTATCCAGCCTCTTTGTGCTACTTGTATATTGTGGTCGTCTATCTTGTGGTTGATCTCCCTACGCTTCGTTTCCCGGTGCGAAATCTCCACTCGAAAACTTTTCGACTTCATCGGCGATCAGTTATACGTACTGTGTGCCCTATCCACTGCCACTGTAACATACTATTCTGCTGTGCAGACATAGCAGACAATCATAGTTATTAAAATAAAATAAAAAATCTGTATATTTTGTAATATTGCTTCCATGACGCTGCCGTTTTTATATTAATTTATGTTTAACCATTTGCTTCCGTTGTCCGCAGGGCCCGGTATAAAGGGCACAATGGCGATCTTGAACTGCCTCCTTGCCCGCCAGCTCTGCTTCGAAGACGCCTCCTGCTCTGCCATCCTGGAGATCATTCCTCGTGTCTGCGGCTCTGAACTTGGTAAGCACCATGTCGCTATATATAGGGGGTAATAACAACATATATTTTGTAAAACGTATATTTTTTTATTATTCCCTATACTACTTAAATAAAGATACTTAACATACTAACATCCATGCTGGATTAGAAGAAAAATAATGAAAACCAGCCAAGTTCGAGTCGGAATCACGCACGAAGGGTTCCGTACCATTATTTATAAACACGGCAAAAAATCACGTTTGTTGTATGGGAGGTAATTTGTTTGTTTAATGGTAAAAGGGGCTAAAATTTTAATTTTAAATGTGACATAACATATTACGAGCGTTTTCCTTTATAAATGAAATTGTTCTACAATAGAAGATTATTCATATAAAACTGATTAGTTCTGGAAACTGATCAATAACAAGAGTCCCTGAATTTTGGTGTCATCGCAAAAAAGTCTATCTTTAAGATCCAGCGACGAATAATCAAGATCCTTAGTGAATGAAGTATAATATCAAGGGTTTTACGCCGTTAGCACACCGACGCCGCGATGCGCGTTATCGAAATGCGCCAAATCTGTCAAACTTTATAGAAACGTATCGGTGGATGGATTCGTTTTTATTTGTGATTTTAGTTTTCACACGGACACCACGGTATCACTATTTTAGTTTTTTAACAGGGAAGGAAAGCGTGATTGTCGATTTGCGCAGAATTTTGCGGCAAAACAATAGGCAACTTAAGCTTTTGCGGTCTGAAATCATAATTATAAATTTTATTATTTATAATGACTTTATAGTATTTGGGGCTTAGACTATGACAAAATTGTTTAATTTGTTTATCTTGATGTTTAATATTGTATTACTTTGTCATTTTTAAACTCAAAATAAACATAGTTGTGAATGTAATGTTTAATATTAATAAAAGTTATACTGAGATGAGAGAGACATGAGATTATACATTCAGATTTAGAGAAATAATTTAGATTATTTAATGAAAACGTATGTAGATCTATCACGTACAAAAATACATATATCACTCGATATTTTTTTGTTACCCGACTGCGTAAGAAGGTAGGTTATGTTTTTCGAGTGTATTTATGTTTCTATATGACAGCTTACTGCTTAAACGGCTTAACCGATTTTGATGTGCGAGATATCGTTCGAATCGGCTTCACATACAATAATCCCCCACAAAAATAAAAAAATGCGTTTTTCGTAACCTTCAACGAATTATTTTATAATAAACATTCGATTTTACTAGAATTATACGAAAAAATGTGCATTTATAATGTTTTACATCGATTTTACGCATACTTTCTCACAAAAAACTTACACTCAACAGCATATCAAGCGTAACGAAATCATAAGTTAGACTGCAAAAACTGATTTTCTGCAGTCGGGTATTTTGTTTTTCTTTTAATATATATACTTGTTTGTGTAAGTGTCACCTATATTTCTGTTTTATACTTTCATCGTTCGCTGAAACTTTAAGACAGAAAATATTAGGATATATATAGGTATACCCATACAGCATTTATAGAAAATATCCGTACTACTTTTCGGTGTAAGAAATTTTTTACTTTTTGTTTTACATGCAGTGACACACGAACCGCGGAGTCGTCTTGTCGATCGGTGTGCTAACGGCATTTGACCTGAAGGTGACCGTGGCAACCTTCTTTAACCTTTCGTTTTTGGATTTCATTCAACCACAGTGGCATTAAAGTATCAAAGCGGAGACTTTCGCTGAAATATCAGACGGTCATTTAGGTTATCTAGTAATGCTAATGGACAGGTAAATGAGGCTTGAATAAAATTTATTTCATTATTTTAGCAGTCAATAAAACAACGCCTGCGACCGAAAAAATTGGAAATTTGTTTAGGGTTCATTACGTTACGAGGCTTAAGAATATGGACATTTATGGAATCATTACACTATTTTAACAGATTTTTAGGGTTCCATAGGCAACGAGGAATCCATAGTTACGCCATATCCGCCAGTCTGATCGTTTGTTCATCCAAAGATTAGCTTAAAGACTTACGGCCTTACCGGAAAACGTTACTTAACTTTAACATTGCTTATCATATGTTGTCAACTTCTCGCTGACACGTAATGACACTTGCAGAAAGAAGACAGAATTTGAGACGATGGTTAAAGTTAAGTAACGTATTTCGGTAAGGCCCTTAGTATTAGTAAATTGTAATTTGGTATATTAATCACACTGACAAAATGATAAATTATAATCTGGGATTTTTAATGGTACCTCTACACGTAAAGTGGGGATTTTTTTCTCGTTCTATTATATCAGGGATTCGAAGACGTTGTAAAAGAAATTAATAAATATTGAGGATATGCGTTAACAATTTTAAATTCAGAGATCAGTATGCGAAATATTAAACATTATGCAATTTATATTTTTTGCTAGTGTCATGTGTCCCCTCTGATAACTAAATTGTTGTTTGTGGATAGTATGTGAAAAAATCAAAATAAAAACACATCGGATTCTATCACAATTGGTTTAGTTTATTGATTTACTTGGTTGTAACCGATTACGTTGATTCTTTTTTACTGAAAATTACCTCTTATGAAGTTAGAAACTTACTTGGATATGAAGCACATTTAGTTGAGTAACTAGTCATGGTGTTAATGTTAACGTTGCATGGGAGTACGGACGCCTCGGTGTGCAGGAAAAGTGAAACTCGCACTTTTCCGGATTTATTTTTATAGCTGCCAGCACTCGTACCTGTATTTTTAAAACAACAATTGATAAATTAATATTTTAATCCAGAATTTTATTACAGATAATACATTTCTATTCACTTATTACAGTTTTATCTTGAAACATTATTTATGTTCTGCAAATACTTCAAGCTCAGAAGTTCGCTAACAATCTCCAAAAGATATTGTTATTCTTATATAAAAATCTTACGCTAAAAACGTTGACGAAATCTTTCAGATTTAACGTTAGTGTCTACAGTGTAATTTTCTAGACGGGTAAGGCCAAAACAATAGCTAAAGTATTTTTAAACCCTGCGTGGTAACGCATTGTGCTCGTCATAATCATTATTGTCATATTAACTAACTCCGTATTTTCCGTTTCATCTTCCATATTTTGCAACTGCGGATTCTAGTTTTCTGTAAAGTCCAGTTTACCCCTGGGATGGGTTATGAACGTAATAAAATAATCAAAGTTTGCTAGATTGATTTCTTCAAATAATGTTCAAGTTAGTTGATGGCATAGATATTTATAAGTTTGTATTATTACGAACTTTTTTAATTTACGCGTGCTCAATTTTGATGACCGAGCAAGCGAAGGATTCTAAAATTCGAATCCTGAGCGTTAGCGAGGGAATTAAAAGAGCACGAGGTGAAAAATCTTTGCACTCGAGTGCAAACACGTAACTTTTCAACCCACCTCATGACTGACTGACTGACTGAAATGACTAAATGCTAAAAAATACATTTACAATCACAAGATACTTTTATTTTCGTTTCGGTATTAAATACCGAATAATAATAAGTAATAATAGGTAAGTTTTACAGAATAATCTTTAAAATATAACAACACTTAGATATAATGGTTGATGACCAGATGACCAGATGAGGCTCTTTTTAAAAATGCCACTAATTTGTAATAAATAATTGTAATAAATATTGTTGCTATTAGCATTGTATACGTACTCCATAGAGTGCTTGATTTCTTGGTCTCGGATAATTCATTATAATATGCCAGCAAAACGTTTTCGGAGAAAGTTTTGGATCCCTTAGCTAGATTTCTCAACAATCTCTCAAGATTGTTGAGGGAGAAAGCTCATTTGCGCATTATTAACAGTTTCACTCAATTCTGTTGGCGTCAAATAAACTTCTTCGTCGCTAGAATCACTCATTTTAAATTTTTCATTTGTTTTCCAATTTCTTGTTTTTAGCCTAAGATTTTAACAATATGTCGTGAAAAGAAAATGGCGCGCGCAAAGCAAATTAAAAAAAAAAAGGTCACCAAGAAGGTTTCGAGTCTGAGTTTTTAACAAATTAAAAAAGGTTGTATGATAAATTTGGCACCATGGAGGTAGAAGTAAATAGGTTTAATGATGTTTTGAATTCACAAACTCAGTGCACATGATTTTCTATATTTGAATTTACTTTATCCTCTAGAGGATAAAAACGGCATTTGCACTCAAAATATATCGAAGAGCAAAAATTCTCTTTCCGAGATGGGGGGATGAAAAAAATGTTAAGCTCGCGTCAGATCGTCAGATTAAACTCGCGTCAGATGACGTGAAATTCGTAATAAAAAAAATTCGTAAGACGGACGGATTATTTTAGTCAGAAACCTATTCTAACGTTCTGCATTTAAAGTTCATTATTGTATGTACAATTTTGTACTTCTAGCATGACGTCATTTCGTTGCGCCGTATGCTTATTTTCGACACATGCACGTAAGACTCGTTAGCTCAGTAGGTTAGAGCACCGATATAAATTTCAATTTGTCTATCGGAGGGCGAAGGTTCAAATCCTTCAAAAGTCAGTATTTTTGCTATTTTATTTTTTTAAATACTTTATATCGATTGTTGAGATGTCGATCTCAATAATCGATATAAAGTGTTTAAAATATGGAAATTGAACAAAGTGAAATCGTGTGCACGAAGTGTCGGACATATACATTTTAACTTAATTCAAATCATTAATGTAGTTTTTAATTTTATTTTATTTTATTTTAGGAAAAGTGGACTTTGTTGTCTTTTAATAAACGAATTTGAATTTGAATTTGAATTTGAAAGTGCATCTATCAATGATATACGGGAGATTAAGTATTTAACTACATAAATGATAGTACTTTTATACTGACAAATAAAGCAATTCGTGCGAAATTATTCCCTAACCATTCCAAAATATTTAATGCTCAACGTTAATGTTCAAGTTTTCACTTCTGCCGGCACTCCCGGAGTGCAACCCGTTGTTTTTTTTATCCATAGGGGAGGTCTATATCCAGCAGTGGACTTCTTTTGGCTCAGATGATGATTATGATGTAGCTGATTTGATGATGAAACCGGGACGTATACATAGGAACTTTGTGAAGGAAAGTGCTAATATACGTATTTACATACACAAAATCACGCCTTTTTTCCCTTACGGGGTAGACAGAGCGACAAGACCATGAGACCGTTTGACGCCACATTTGACCATGATTAGAGGGTTAGATGGGATTAGAGGGTTAAAAGAGATTAGAGGGTACGATATAATATTGGCTTGCAGTGACTGGGAGTCAGTCCATCACCTACATAATTACATGTACGATGTTCAATTTTATATATTGAGCATATTTTTTAAGCAACCCAAGCTAAGGTCACATGTAAAGGTTCCACGTTTCGTTTTCCAACACGAGCACGGTTCTTTGTACACTCGCAGCTTATATGGCATATGTATTATATGAGAAGCAACCGCGGTATCCCTTGGCGAGATGCAGGGACGACTGTTACACCGTACTGTAGCACAAGATAATTTGAATTACGCAATACACAGTTTTGACACCGAATCCAATTTGAAGCACTAAACTAGCAATAGAAGTACAAGTATAAAAGAAAAAGAAAATACCCGACTGCAGAAAAGCAGTTTTTGCAGTCTAAATTACGGTTTCGTTACGCTTGACACAATGTTGAGTGTACGTTTTTTGTGAGAAAATATGCGTAAAATCACTGTAAAAGATTATAAATGCGCATTCTTTAGAATAATACTAGTAAAATCACTTATTTATTACGAAACAGTTCGTTGGAGGTTACGAAAAAACGCATTTTTTTATTTTTGCAAAAGATGTATTATTGTAATATTTAAAAAAAATATAGCCTTAGCACTCAGAGAATGAAGACAAATCTAATGAAGGTGTCATTCACATCAACATCGCGCTCATCAAAATCGGTCAAGCAGTTTAGACTGTAGACTGTCATATAGAAACATACATACGAGTACATACATATCCACATACAAATATACATACACTTGAAAAACATAACCCTCCTACTTACGCAGTCGGTTAAAAAGTATGCACTACGAATTACGGTTAAATGTTGCGTTGGCGCAATGCACGTGATCACGTGTTTCGTTGTTTGTATTTTAATGGGTTTTTCGATTGATTATGTTCTTGGTTATCTCGAGTATCGTCCATTATATAATAACAGATTATGAAATTCACTGTTCCTGCCCGAACCGGAAAGTCTAATAAACTCATTGCTCACAATAAGGGCGTCGCCAAGGGGGGGCAAGGGGGGCAGCTACCTGTACCTACAATTCATATTTTTCTCATTCTCCATAATAATAATTGGCGAAGTAATCACCGAACAAACATACAAAAAAACATACAGTCGAATTGAGAACCTTCTCCTTTTTAGAAGTCAGTTAAAATACTTATTTTTTTTAGATTTTCCTGTGTGTTGTTTTCTATGTAACAAAATATAAGTAATAGTCTATTGTTTCAAAGTTAATTATAATTGACAGATAGAAGTGACAGAAAGTGCATATAAATAATATGAACATGGCGAGGACAGTGGCGTGGATTAATGCAGCTACATTATGTCTCTGCTCTACTCGCCCACCACATCACATATCTCGCATCGTTTGTGACTAGTGTTCCTAGTACGGTGTAAATGAAACCCAAGTATTTTGACCTCTCACCGCGAGAGCTCTTCGGAGACCAGAATAAAACATCACAGGCGTTGCTTAAGTGAAACATCATGAAATAATCACTGCTCTGACAGATGGCTTCGTGTTTGCAGGTTTTGACGTACCAACATTGAATTATGATAGCATGATATAAGTAATTCAAGCACTGCATATAATAGACGTCTTATTACAACAGTTTAGACCAGAGTATCTGTGTAAAAGGCAACAGACGTGAAAACAAAAAAAAAACCTTCCTAATCTATGTACATATATATAGTATGTATTAAATATTATTATTATGTTTAAATATATTATATAGTGTGTTTTATATTTATATTTTCAATAACCTAAGTATTGAAGCACGCCTGCATCCCGTCTGTCTTTCATTATGAAGATGACTGGCTGAAAATACTACATTAGCACTAAGTCCTCCTATTGTCCAGCTTGTTACTTTGCACTTATGTGCAATAAAGTGTTAAATAAATAAATAATATTTTCAATCAATTTATAATCTTTTCGTAACATTTTTTGTGTACACATGAAATACTTCGTACGTATATTGTGAATTACGAACAGTTTTTGGAAATCGTATTTGGATTCGATGTTTGAAAAAAATAGACATAGACATTAATTTTACTTAAGTTTATGAATTATAAGATTTCCAAAATTGTTCATGTCATTTTCATCCATTGTATGATTTATTAAATTCAATATCTAATTTTGCTTCGGGTAGGTATTAGTTTAGTAAAAATGAAACCGTTTGTATGGAGCAGATCACAGTATTTGCAACTGGGGGGATTCTTTGAAATTATGATAGGAAAATAACTAAAAATCATAGATCAACAATAATCCCCGATTTATAGACTAGCTGCGTTGCGCAGTTTCACTCGCATAGTTAACAAAAACGGCGATGATTATGATGATGATAAGTGACTTATGTCCGTCTCTAGGTCCAAAGCTATCTCTATACTAATTTTCATAACGATCGGTTCAGCCGTTTGTGTAAAGGTAACAAAATTAGCTTTTATAATATCATTATGAAATTGTGTCAAATGTATTTCAAAACACCACTACATTCATGTATATAACAGTATACTTAGTTGTCTTTTATGTTGTCACAAATCTTATTTTTACTAGACCAGTGGTTCTTAAACTATTTGCAGTCACGGACCACTTTGAGAATTTCTAAAATGCCGCGGACCCCCTCTCAATATATGAATATGTACCTATTGTGGAAACAAAAAACAAAATTAAAGAATCACTTTTATTGGTACTAGATGGCTTCGTGGTCTCAGAAAAATATCTGTCAAATTACAAGTTTGGTTTTTTCGAGGTAATCATGGTCTTTGGATATTGTCATTTGCCATTTTATTTGCTGGTTTTCTGAGCTCTTGTAGTGGCAAATTTGTGTTTGCTATTGCAGTAAAATTTACTATTTGATTTACAAACCGTTCTGTGTATTTTTCTTTCGCTAACAACTCAATACTAACAAAAAAAAAATTGCAAATAAAAAAAAACATAAAAATCTACGAATAACACGAGTATAATTTTCATTGATAGGACTCGAAAGATTATTACGTCAAAATAATAATACGTCAGTCAGCTGCTGCTGCGGACCCCTAGCACACATATAATACATAAACATATAAGGGGTCCGTACCCCTTAGGGGTCCGTAGACCCCACTTTAAGAAACCCTGTACTATACTATACGGTCAGGTGCGGGTTATTCGATTAACAATTTTATATTTTGGCTTTCATTGTAGTTAGTTAAGTTTTTCATGCATTGTTTTATTACTTGTAATATTCTTAGTAAGGCATTTAAATTTTTCATATACATAGATACATATTATAACTTCTAAATTTAATTCAAGCAATCACGAAAATGGAATGAAAATGTGGCGCGAAGACGCTGGATGCAAGCCGCTTCCAATCGATCTTTTTGGAAATCCATGGGGGAGGCCTATGTCCAGCAGTGGACTTCTTATGGCTGAGATGATGATGAATCACGGAAACCTAAGAAAGAAAGTAATTTCTTGGTTTAAGCAAAAAAATCCAATGTACATAATTTTACCGTCCGCTCAACAGTGAACTAGGTATTTCTTGAAGTTAATATTAAAAGTAATTTATCTCAAATTAAAACTTATTATTCTTCTTAATCCAAATCCAAACGTTTAACTTTTTAATCCGACTTTTAACTTCTAGACTTGAAATTTATGATACGTGTAAAAAGTTCTCACATGCGCTCAAAAGTTTCCAATGAGTACCTATATTCGTTTAATAGCTTTGACTTTGTTTTAACCTTAATAACGTAAGTTTTGCAAAATATTATAAAAGAGAAAAGTTAAGGGTCACATGAGCTTAAGAGCTGATGAGTAAAGGTGACTATTATAGTTTTGAAATGGTAATGTATTGGTAAGGTAATGTATTATAGTTTGAAATGGTAATGTATTGGTACTGTAATGTATTATAGTTTTGAAAATATAAAATTACTCAATAGACTTACGAAAAATGGGTATTCATGTAAAAAAGGCTATAGATTAACATGCCTCCAGGCATAATGTTATTTATTTCTATGTTACTGCAGTACAAATTCTAAAACTAAAACGCCAATATGGAATAAAAAAATTAAACGTATTTATTAAAATACATTGAGTTTAAATGAAGCATATGGTAAGCGTTTGTTACATTTTTTTCTCTGCATCAGTGATTTGGTAACATTTAGATCTGATAGACACATCATATTTGAATTTGAAAATTTGAATTTGAATATTATTCAGTAATGTGCAACCATTATTCTGTTTTGGATTAAAGTACTTTCTCCATAGAATTTCAAGGCGAAACGAGATATAACACCACAAAATAAGCGGCTTATTCGTCTCGTCGCAGTTGCATATAACATTTTGTATACATATGTATATCGTATATTTCCTACATTTGAATATTTTAATACTTCTCTTCACGTTTTCGTGTTAACTCAACCTATTTGACCGAGCGAGCGAAGCGAGCGAAGCGTCTCTGCATCAACTGGCCAAATTTTCTTTCGTCTGTCAGTTTGTTTGTTTGTGATTTGTTTGTATGTTCGTACTCGCGTACAGGGCGTAATTTTAAACCAATTTTGATGAAACTTGGTGTATAGATTCTATCGATTATTTAAAAAAAATGTCGTCGGCGATTTTTGATAAGCCGGGTGGTTCCCATAAAAAAGGGGGAAGTTTATTGCGGCATTAATTACCAGCCGATTTTAATGATATTGGTAGGTAGGTAAAGTATACAATTATTACAACTTGTGGCAAAAATGAACAAAATTGGTCAAGTGGTTGTCGAGATATGACAACCAACTTCAGATTGCGTGTAACAGTGAGGGCGCGTGGATGTGCTTGATGCATTTTAGCGCTGAATAATTTTCTTGATTTTACATTTTCTCCATTTATAAAATTATTATTTGTTTTTATAAGAATATACATTGTTTTTTTTAATTAAGGGCATCTAAACATGTCCTATTTTTTGTATTAATTGTGTATTAAAATTAAATTGGTCTTTCAAGGTGCTTAAACTTATGGAAAAAATGTTTTTTGACCGTGAAATAACGTCTGTAAAATCACTTGAAATTGCGAAATCGGCTAAAATGTTACATACGGCCTCCTAAGCCAACTTTATGGAGGTATTATGTACAGATGACCCAAGGTGAGCTGCAAATAAGCTCTCTCGCGAGGTCTACTGTTCGTAGAATTACTAGTATAACTTTGGTTTAAAAGAATACAGGAGTGTTTCGTATAAAAAGTCTAAAACATATTTTATACTAAAACAACTAGAGGCAAAAAAGTGTGGTCGACAAGTAGATTTATCATAGTTTATAAATGCATGTAGGAATTATAATATTTAATTGGTCAGGAATAATACTCCAGCTAGCTAGGGTACATTACCAAATCATGATTTCATATTGATTATGTTTATTATTTTAGTAACTTACCAAAGATTAAGTAAAATCAAGTTATACGCGTTGAGTTATCAATAAAAAGCTGTAATTTACAATAAGATATTGTTTTTTTCCGACTTCCTAAAAAGGGTGAATAGGTTTTTATAGAAAATTGCCATTAATATAAGTAATATTATTATAATGACTATGATGTATGTAATCAAATTTTATAATTTTAACATATAATATATGGACACAATTAATGTCTGAAATAAATGAATATAATAATAATAATTAAGGAGATCTAGTATCCAACTCCAGACACCGTCTGACCTTCACCATACTTGAATAAGCTGGATCGTACTTTTCATAAAGTTGAATCGGAAAAAACAATCACATGACTCGATGATAATTTCATGGGTATTTGGCATGATCGGTCCAGCGAAAACTGTCCGTAAATCATTTATGACAATTCCTGTTACCCTCCTAAGTTAAAAGCTTATAAGTAATAAATTACAGTTTAAAAAACTAAAAAACACGCTATAAATTATAGTGGTCAAAGTTCATTACAATACTTTTCTAACAAATCCAAACACAGCTATGATACGATGTTCCATCATGAAGTTCTAGTTCATATCTTCCGGCTCCATCATCAGATCAGTTCGACAGTACCATATTATTGTATTGTCATCAGAACTATATACAGCTGCCAATTTTCATGACGCTACGATCCTTGGAAGATGGTTAAATTAGTTACCTTAGATTTCATTACATACAGGTCGACCTAATAATAAAAGCGTGTTAAAAACAGACATCTCCATCTTCTACGATCTACAATCTTGGAATCTTCAGGGCTAGAGTGAATAGATTCTTCTAGGTCGACGAGCTCCAACCTCGGCCACACTGTCGCTTAACTTAACATCATCATTATCTAAAATGAAAAAATATATTTAAAAAAACAATTTTTTAATATCAAAATGTTCAACAGATTTATACATTGTGCGTACTCTCTACAATTTTAATTTTCTACAAGGAAGCATTGTAGGGCCTACGCTGTTCATATTATACATGGTACTCACCCTAATCTCACTAATATTAAGTGTCGTCGCTAAGCCTATAATAATGATTTACTACCCCCCAAAAACCACCCTTTCCCACGTATATATCCCGGCAATATATCATGAAAAAAATTAATAACCCTAGAGAGTCTAACAAAAGACCGGCAACAAAAGATGGCCGATATTCCGTGTGCGGCGCGCCTTATACATATCGTGTGCGACTGCCCTAACAATGGAAGCAGGTCACAGAGGCATGGTAGCTTACTTAGCGGATATTGATTTTGTGTCAACGAATTAAAGGTTTCATACGCGCTAGATTAATTATTCAAGTGTTTCATTTGTATCACTTTGGTTGTATTGCTTTTAGTAATTGTTTATCGAAATTATTTTTACATGGTCAGTGTAAATTTAAAGAAATCAAATGTTATATTTTCATGTTTTTTTTTTGTCTAATCAGATCAGCGTTTGACCACAATTAATCACCTTATCTTAAGATGATATAATTAATGTAAATGGTCGCTTAATATCATGAGAGCCAAGAGCGTATTGTTCATGTTATTTTGTCAAAAGCTAAAATAGCTGGTAAAAAACTAGGCGTCTTGAACAAGGTTAGGCGGTACTTCACGCCGGAACAGATGCTCACTTTATATCAAGCACAAGTCCACTCGTGTGTGGATTACTACTGCCACCTTTGGGACGGCTCTGCAAAATACCAGCTTCAGGCTCTTGAATCGCTGTTCGACTCATAGGCGACAATAAGCTAGTAGCAAATAAACTGCTTAGCCTGGAGCACCGCCGCAAGGTTGATAGTCTGCCAATATTCTACAGGATTCATTTTGGAGAATCATCAGAACTGCACGATCTGATATTGCCATCGCCTTTCTTCTACAGGACAAGTAGAAAGTCGGCCCACTACCATCCATACATTGTGGATTTTCCGAACGTACGAACCAAACGGATTAATTCTACGTTTTTAATCCGTACAGCTAAGGAATAGAACAAATTGCCGGCTTCTCTGTTCCCTGAGAGATTCAATTTGGGACTTTTTAAGGTCATAGTGAATAGGTATTTTCTAGGTCTGCCTACTTCATCATCGACTACATCGTCGCTTTCCAACAGGCGAGTTGGTGGTCAAACGGTAATAGGTTCAACTATTCGCCATAAAATCCATCAAGCTCTGATATTATTTTTTATGTTAGACGATTCTAGGATCTACGACCACCAACTCGCCTGATGTTAAGCGACGGTATGGCCGAGGATGAAGCTATTCTAATGTATTTTTATGATGGAGGGTTATGTTTTTCGAGTGTATGCATGTGGGTATCTATGTATGTTGCTATATGATCACTTAAAGCCTAAACGGCTGGACCAATTTTAATGTCCGAGGTGTAGTTAGATGCGTCTTCATTCCCCGAGTGTCATGGGCTACATTTTTTGTAGTAATGATAATAAAAGTTTAGCAAAAATTTAAAAATGCGCATTTTCGTAATAAACAGATGGTTTTCTTAGCATTATTCTAAAGAATGCGCATTTATAACATTTAAAAGCGACTTTGTACATAATTTCTCACAAAAAACGTACACAAAACAGCATATCAAACGTAATGAAGTCGTAAGTAAGACTATAAAAATTGCTCTTCTAGAGTCGGCTATTTTTTTAAATATAGATACTTGTTACATATACATATCCATCGCATTTCTTATGGCTTGTAACTTTAACAGCTCAAAATAATGGTTATTATTCGTTCAGGGTCGTATGCGACGTATCATTAAACTTTTTTCATCTCCTTTTTTTTCCTTTTTGGTCCCTGTTTTGCCTCTTATGAATATTTCTTGTTAAAGCCTAACCTCAAAAATGTAATTCAACCATTCAGCTGTATGTGCTTACGTACGAGAGCAGACAGCACTCATTGCTACTTTGTTGAATCTATACAGTAATTAAATAATATACTGTGCCCAATAGTATCTATTAACAATTTATTAACGTTTTTTTTTTAAATTTTATTTTTAACGACCTCCTGTCCGACCACCCAATGTTATTGTTGTGAATGTGTGTTGTTAATATAGTCAATGTTAAACATTTAGCTACGTTGGTATGCAAACACTGAAACATATGCGGCCCTGAAAAGGGCCTTTTTTATATGTAGTAGGTAGGTAACAACGACGTGTGGTCGCAGCTAACTAACTCAGTGCGCGCGTGTCACAGTCTTCATCGGCTTATTTAGCCACCGAAACCGTACAGTGTGCGGCCCTGACGCTTGAGAGCGTAGACCACATCCATGGCGGTGACGGTCTTCCTCTTCGCGTGTGTTACATTCAACTGCGGCGAGAGCGCTGCCCCATAGAGGCAATTCAGCGTTGCAAGTATCAATGGTATCGTATAATAGTAAATAAGCGATGTAATTATTATTCCAGCGCTGTAACACTGTTTTGTTTACTTTACCAACGCCTTAATAAAAACCACTCGTTCGCCATATTTAAAAACAGTGTTTATCCTTTTTTGTTACAACTTTCTCTGTGAAGTATGATAGTAAAAATACGTTCCTTTTCACACCGTTCGACTTGCACTTTGCAACAGCTCCTCGGGTACGTGAGTAGGTACATACAGCTCAATGAATGAATCATTTTATGCATATATTTAATCAGATTTCTATGTAATACCGTTCTAAATAACATTACAAGAAGTCTCCGGCGAAGTCGAAGGGCTCTCGAGGACGTGGAGGGTGCCTCACTTCAAATTTATCCATAAAATTTGGACCTTGGCCCGATAACGATATAGGTACCTCCTGATTTTCCGATGTCAACCCTGTTCCAATTTTATTTAGGTAAAGAGGTTCTCATTATATTCAGATGAACGAATTGGTAGCCATTTTGAAGATCATTTTTATGTATGTTTCTTAGATTGTTGAAGTTAAAACTTCTTTAGCGGCGTTGTGCATTTTTGGGATGGGTAATAATTTTTAAAGTCGCGTCAGATCGTCCGATCGCAAGACGGACAGTCAGAAACCTATTCTAACGTTTTGCATTTAAAGTTCATTATTGTATGTACATGTACAAGTTTTAGATCGTCAGATTGCAAGACGGACAGTCAGAAACCTATTCTAACATTCTGCATTTAAAGTTTATTATTGTATGTACAAGATTGTCCATCCCCGAAGATATTGAGATTTACAAACAACCCCTACTCATCACCGTACACGAAGAATTAGCGTGTTTTAAGACTATACAGCGCCATCTAGTACGTTGTTCTAGAACTAACTTTACTATATGAAGTGTTATTTTAGTTTTTTAGGCTTCCTCCAGAGAGGAAAATAGCGCTTTAATGGTTTTACTTTCTTGCTCTGTCTTTTTGCTACTTTATTTTTTAGTTTTCACTTCTGCCGGCACTCCCGGAGTGCAACCCGTTGTTTTCTTTTTTTTACTAATATTTTTTACAATGGAAACTAACGTGGTTTTCACACATTTAAAATAAAAACTACCGATCACTTACGTCTGTTTTGAGTCGAAAAATCCGACTATAGTTTCTACTGCATTTGGCGGTCTTTTTCAAAGGAGCAGCGCAAACATCACTCTCAATCGGAGACGTGTCACTAATAGGTACTTGATGAAATTAAAAATTTCTTGTTATGTCCCAAAAAAAATTACTAAGTATACAATAATTTTGGAGTCGGTTGAGTAGCAAGCTATGAGGTTAATCAGTGACATTAAAATGGTTGATAAGAAACTTAGTCTGGAACATCGCCGTCAAATAGCATAATATCTGTCTATATTCTATAGGATTCATTTCAGTGAGTGTTGCGCAAGAGCTTCACGATCTTATTCCACCCTCTCCATCCCACCATAGGACTAGCAGAAAGTCAGCACACTACCACCTATTTCTCATTAAAATGCCAAAAATACGTACTCATCGATTGCGGTCCACGTTCTTGATGCGTAGGTACTTACTACACAGGAATGGAATTCCTTGCCGCCGTCTCTGTTACCTGAGAGCTGCATTCTTGGAAATTACAAGGTTTAGAGTACTAAGATATCTTCTAGATTGTTAAATCAGGCGAGTTGGTGGTCAATTGTAGATATATCTTTGTAAAAAATAACAATAATGAATTTTACAAAAATATAATCTTTTTAAAATTACCTGTGGATATGGAAATTATATCATTTTGCACTCCCGTCGCTAGTTATAAATTATATTTGATTTTTTTTTAACATTCACATATCTAAATAAACAAATACATGTCTCACTCTTCTAATATCAATTATTATATACATATGTTTAAAAATATCGTAATGCACGAGAGAGAAAGATGCGCGCTTTTAGTCCCACCTTAATAAAGTGGCTTGCTCTTTTAAAAACTAAGCATTACAATGTCTTGTCTAAGCGATGACGAGTCCCATTCTTAGCACATTAACCTCGCAATTAATCTCACAATCATGACACACAAGAAAGCGATTACGAAGCGAAATGTAAGAAAATTGGCCCGACACTACCTACACGTGAAAAAAGCTCTTTTGTTCTAAAAGTCATTGTTTTATCAAGGTTAAGCTCCCTTGAAGTAAGGGTATTTAAATACGTTTTGTTCTGCACAGAGCCCTTTCTTTCCTAAACGAGGAATAGTAGCACTTATATTCTTAAATTTTTCTCTTACTCACCTCTAACGCAGCTTTTCCTCAACGTGTTATTTTGATATTTTAGCTGCATGTCGCGGTTTTACCTGCCATTTAGAAACCCTTTCTTGGACTCAAATGGCCATACCGAAAAAGTTACTTAACTTTGATCAACGTTTCAAATTCTCTGACTTCTTTTCACAAGTGTCATTATGTGTTAACAAGAAGTTAACAGAATATCCGTCAAGTAGTTGTCAAGTGTAGTTGGTTTTCCGGTAAGACCCATACAGTTCTCGCCACCATTGAAGTCTGTAGCGAAATTCTGGAACTAAATTTGACAGGCCTGCTATAATATTGTCCGCCAAAACCACACAGCTACTATTATATATACTACGGAAACAGAGTACGAGTCTGCGTGTCAGTGATAAAGACTAAAGATTTACAGATTAAAGTTATAGTATCTATACGTTTTACCTATGTAAATAGGGCGAATTCTTTGCGTTTTACTTACTTATATTTGACGTTTATTTGTATCTAAAGTTCAGCTGTCGCAACTATCCATAGGAGTCCACCCGCTTATCCGTAAAAATAATGAACACGCGATAAGGGTCAAAAAATAACAAGCTTTGTCTTTTTTTTTCTTTTCGTAAAAAATAGGTACTGTCAGCGTGGGTAACTTTGACTCTATATCATGCAGGTTGAAAAGAGAAGTAGTTTGGCTACTAGATAGATAGATAAACTCTTTATAGTACACACCTTAAAAATAATAACAAAGAACTTAAATAGACAAGTGCAACAAAAAGCGGCCTTATCGCTGAAAGCGATACTATAGTCTTCTCTTTCTACGACCGGATCACAGAATACCTCAATAGTATATTTATTATTTGTTATAGATAATGTATAAACAACCTAAAAAATATGTTAAAAAAGAAAACCAGTGATTAGCAACCGATTCTCCATTTTATGTTGTAACATTTTTATTGTCCTACTTACATGATTCCTGTCATGTTCTGACTTAGTTATTTTTTTCTACTACTGTATCTAGACTAGAGGTACGGGAAAATACAAAACTTAGTATATTAATAAAGTAAATCCATTGCGTAAAAAGTAGCTTCCGAGTCACTTCTTTACGTTTAATAATATGGGTGCGAGAAATTCCCACTTCGCTCCAAATTTCGGTGTGTCAATATAAATTTAAAGGCAGCAATTTGTGGGCAGTGGTATTTACTAAACGAACGAGCTTCAATTTCTGTTTTTGCTGGTCTGTTGTTATTTGAGTAACAGTATTTTGTTGATATTTTCAGTAACAACGCAGTCATGACGGAGCGAAATTAAATTAAAATGTACATACCTACCTACTCTTCTAGTAGTGCACAAGTTTTTCATTCATTTGGCTAGGAATTTAGTTGTTCTAGCGTTTATTTTGTGTATTTATATATATGTAATTATATACTTTATTTAGTTTTGTGTGAGAGTTCTAATATGCAGAAAGACAATAATTAAATTCTAGAAAAATAAGGCTCTTACCGAAAAACGTTACTTAACTTTAACCAACGTCTAAGTTCTCTGTCTTCTTTCCGCAAGTGTCATTACGTGTCAGACAGGACTTGACAAAATATGTTAAGCATTGCTTAAAGTTAATTAACGTTTTTCGGCAAGGCAGTAATAGTTTTAAAAAAAAACTGAGAATACCAACTTAAATTACTCATTTCGTTTACTTGGATAATATATTTTTATTTATATCTGACCACGTCTAACTATTACCTACCAAACAAAGTAAGAATCATCAAAAACAATTCATAATTTGCGGAGTAATCGCTGAACAAAAAAAAAACATACAGTCGAATTGAGAACCTTCTTCTTTTTGGAAGTCGGTTAAAAAGTACTTAAGTCGCAGAGTTTTTATTTACCTATTTATGCATTTCTATACACATACACGTATTGAAAGTGGAAGGTTCAAGAATGTTGTAATACCTGGAACTTCGAAATAAGGAGCGGATACGCTAAAATTATCTATGTAAAATATAAGCGATAAATCCGTTAAATTTATTTGATTTCAATTAGTAACACCAGTTATTCAAAACCGATCCGTAACTGAACCTTGTGCGAAGCATTTCCTGTCAGCTGCTATCTTCTTTTGATTTAGTAACGAGCGAAGGACGTGTTACGTTTCATCAAATATGTCAATTGTATGACATAAAAGTGACTGAATCAAAAAAACTATGGTGGCCAACGTGAAATGCTCCACATATGGTTCGGCTATGGAGCGGTCTTGAATAACTGAATTGGGCCCCTGGACAACCTTAGAAAATATCAGTTTTTTTTTTTTACAATTGAGTTGTATCAGTACCATATTTTTTTTTAAATTAGATTTGGACCCGCTTAAAGCGTATGTCAGTGTCAAGTAGGTATTAAGATTTCATCAAGTTTCTTGAATAAAACAAGTTATAGAATGTTCTAGTCACAATATAGTCACGTATACAGTCATTGTCAAATTCAAGTTGTGGTTCAGTAAAGTGGTGGCGACTTTACTGGAAGCTTCTATGGAGTTTTGCCGACAACGTAAAAAGACACGTTTCGTCGCTTTATTTCACTTGCCCACTCTCACGCACTTGATCAAACACTTAATGAATAAAAGGCCACCATTTTTATAGCATTAAAGTTTAAAGTAAGACAAGTTTAGGAAAATAAAATAGAACAATATCATGTTTCCATGACGTTGCCGCCAAAACTCCGTAGCAAAAGTTAACAATGACGAGTGCAAAGCTTCTTTCGGCTTAGGGTAGCATTCCGTGGAATGCGACAAACAGACAGACGGTCAAAAAAGGTGTTTGAGCGTGTGATAACGCCCCATTTACACTCAGCCACTACCACTGCTACTGCCACTGCTCTTCGCGCTGCCGGTAATAATTATCACACTTCTACGGCAGTATCGACGCAAGTGACCTACTTACATTCTCGCACTGCCCACTTTCCTTCTCACTTCTCTGAAAAAAAGAGCTGAGAGCTGACGACTAACGGTTGACGTGACCCTCCCCCCTCACTACCTCTTTGGTATCACACACGTCAAGTTATGCGCGGTTATCGCATCAACCACGAGGGATTTTTTCTAAATCTGCACAAAATTATCACTTTAGATACACTAATTAAATGTTAAATCAACATTCCGACTGTACCTGCGACAAACAAGACTCAGTCACCCGCCGAACTAAACAAGGTGGAACCGCGCTATTAATTCACGTACACGATTGGCAACTATTTAGTTGTACAACGGAAATACAAAATACTGCATATCAAATTTTAAAAGTAAATATATTGGAATATATCATCTGATTAAGATTCCACTTTTAAAATTTTATTTATTAACTATATCTATTTTTTTTATAAAGCACTCTTCTAAAGGCTAAAATGCAGGCGTAGCCAAGAATAAACTTCAGTAATGAGCAATCATCACTTCCCACACGTCACTAGGACTTTACTGAAATATTACGTAAAAACGGCAAATACGCAATTCAAGTTAGTATAATAACTTCGCCAAAAAAATTAAATAGGCTGTATAGTAATTAAATATGTATGTATAGTAATTAAATAGTCCGTGTAATGTGTAAAGCTGTCATAATTCGCGTTTTTTGAATAGCGTAAAATTTGGATGAATTGAAATTGACAAACCATTTTGCGTCGTGGTATGGATGGCACAAACGGGACTTTAGTTTTAAACCGAGTGCATTGTTAATTACGCAACTCATATTACGGTATCCCTAACTTAAAAAAAGTATTTAAAAAGGCCAGGGTCATACGAGCACATTTTTTGAAGCCACTTTAAAATGAACCGACGTAGAACACGCTTTGGCGACCAAGAAATGAATATCGAATGTTGTAGGTACTTGTAGAAATCAAACACATACATACACATAATTATTATGCTGGACGAAAATTGCATATTGATTAATACATATGTATCGATCAAACTCATGCTCATTACTTTATTAAATCGCAAAAAAAGGTGATTTTGTAAAAATTACCATTAAAAAAACATTTTTTGCGGCACAATTAAATAGTATTCTACCAAAATTACCCGATATCGGGGTACGGTACCAATTTACGGTTGACAATGATAAGTCGTTCGCAGCCGTTTCAAACGTGGCTAATTAAGACGAATGCTTCGGATGCGAGTCAAGCTGTATTGTTTCCTTAGAAGAAAAGAACCTTTTTCGCGGATGCTTTGTTGCCAATGGGGGCTTTGGAAGCTGCATTCGGGATGAAATAATTGGCGGGAAAATTCAGTGCTGCTCCATTTTAGAAATGGTTCGTTGTACACGGTGGATGTTCTTTTGTTTTTGGTCGCTTTTGTTTGAAATTAGAATCAAGATCATCTTCATTCAATTATATGTCTGTTAATAAAATCTTTGTAAATAATAAGGTTTCTGGATAAAGTAAATATAAACCAGACGAACGTAACCTAACAATAATTATTGTACGGGCAAATGAAACTTATAGCTTTTGGTTAACAAACTTATGGAATCAGAATCCCGTGTCAAGTACCACATCTGGAATCAGACAGTTCCCATGAAACGGATTCGGTCAAGTAAAATTCATACTAACATATTTCAACTCATAGATACGCTGGATTGCATCCAGCTACTGAAATTCGCCGTAAAAAGTGATTCCTGAAGACTGAACAGCGGTTACCGCGCGAATTTTTCAACCATTACCGTTGACTGAGTGACGTCACGCCGGGTCACGCGTCCGTGTCACGGGGAGGGTTTATTGTCACGTCATTTTGTCGCGAGTGGATACCTCTATAACGTGATCGGTATTTATGGTTTGCTAGTTCTTTACCAGATAATGGAGACCTTTTCTGTGGGACTATTTATTACCTTTTTGGAGACGCGATTGAAATGTATTTCCGTTTTTTTTTTCTTTTTTAGCCGGTTGCGTAAAAGTCAAAGGGAAAGGTTGTATTTTTGGCAGTGTATGTATGTTTGTATGTGCATACATACATACATACGTATTGCTCTTGCACCTAATGTTCTCGTCCGATTTTAATGATCTCGTATTACTCGTATTAATCTATTTTTTACTATGGTCCGGATAATAGGTATATGCTACATCTTGTATGACGTTTAAAAATACTAAGTTGAAAAATAAACAATTGAATTGAATTGAATTGAAAGAACAAAATCAATAAGCAATTATAATAATACGACTGTAGCAAAATAAGAAAATACGCTTTTTCGTAATCTTCAATCAACGATCTTTTTCTAATACATAAAAGATTTTTCTAGTTTTTTTTTTGAAGAATTTCTCGTATTTATAAGTCTTCAGAGCACGATTTCCGCGTACTTTATACAAAACATTTACCTACAACACATACATTCAACAGCGTATCAAGCGCAACGAAATCGTAAGTTGCAAAATCCTCCTTCTGTAGTATGGTATTTTATTTTTCGTTTAATATATATGTACTTGTAAGAAATTAATTACTACCGCCAATTATATTATTTTTATATATAAGTAAAACTTTCGTTATGAATAACAATCGCGAAACCCTTAGAAAATTTAATAACTATTTACTAATAGTGTTATCATTATGATAAAATAAGCATATTAATGGAAAGCACATTTATGAATTTTATACTAAAAAAAAAGCGTCCAAGCAAGACACCTGCGCCGCCTGACTTTCTTTCTTCTGTGGCCTGACTGCACCTTAACTCAGCACATGACATTGCGGCTTTAGCTAAACAAACGTTCATCATGGCTAATAGTTTATTTTACAGCTGATGTATCACGGCCCGTAGGGATCTAATAAAACGAATGAATTGCGTTTCTAGATTAATTAATTTATCTACGTGAACGTGGCCTTTGAGCCAACTCGCTGAATATTGTAAAAACAATATTTTAGAAGCCATTTAGTTTGCAACGATTAATTGATGTATTTTATTTGAACTTTCATTTTCATTAAATTTCAATATAGGTTGCTCAAAAAGTGTGCTTTACGAAGCCTGTTAATTGTTTGAAAATAAAGCATTACGCATGAGTGATTTGAAGTCCTGGGGCCCATTTCTGTCTGTCCGTTTGTCCGGGTGTCAAGACCTTTATCTCGGGAACGCGTGAAGGTATCGCGTTGAAATTAAAACCATATATGCAAATCTATACGTGTGACGTGTAACTAGGGAGTTACCAATAAACAGATTTGATTTGATTTTGATTTGATATAGTATTTTGCTGCAGAAAGAAAAATCAGATTTCTCAGTTTTCATAAAAATGTTACAGCCGAATATGTCGTAAAAAATGCACATTCGACACTCACAAGGGAATCAAAACCTATGGGGTACTTCTCGTTGACCTAGAACTATGAAATTTGGCAAGAAGCATTGTGTTAGAATACAAGTATAGGAAACAATCCGAAAACTAGACATTTTTAATTTAATCACAAAAAATAGTGTCTTGTCTTGTCTACGCAAGGAATGAGAGTCCAACTTTTAAAGTTCTTTAACCGTATCATGTGGGGTATCATATAAAAGAGCTTTATAAGCATAAGTTAAAACAGGTTTTTTAAATATTTTTACGATGTATATTTTTCGGTATAAGAAGGAAAATATAAAAAAATATGATGTCCCTCTTTTATCTACTTGTACAGAACCCTCGGTGGGTGAGTCTGACTCGCACTTGTCCGGTTTTATTATAGCATTAATATTCAAAATAATGCGAGTTTATGAAAATAAAACAAAGTTCAAGAAATGATGTCCAGCAGTGGACTTCTTATGGCTGAGATGATGATGATGATGAACAACATGTTACTTATACGTTCCCGCCAAAAACCCTGCTGAAGTCTTTGAGCACTATAGAAGTGTTTGTTTTTAATTTCTTGAAGGCCAGATTGCAAGGAGTTTTATACAGAGCGATTTGCATGAATGATGTCCCGCGGCAAACAGTGGAACTAATTTTATTTCATTCCGTCGCGTGATGACAGCGCAGTCTGGTAGAACTTCAGTTACGAAAAATACTCTAGTAATAACAAATATTCGACCTCCTTTTTTAATACTCCAAATATCCCGCAGTGCGTGAGGGAGCGCAACAGAATGAACTAAATTGTTCAGCGCTTCATTCTTTTCTTCAAGCTCTGAACGATTCAGTTTTTTCTGAGATTGCATCCTCTAAACACTGTCTCGCTTAAGAGTGTAATAATAATAGGTACGTGGTGTGGAAATTTGTGGGGGTTGTGGCGTCATTTTTTTATTGTCAATTTATCAGTTTTTTTTATTTATGAGTAGATTATATCTGTTTTCTCAAAACTATATTGTAAGCCTTTGACTTCGTCTCGGACTTACATTCATCAACTTATTTGTAAAAATCAACTTACCACTGTCATAAATAACTATTTTCAGAAATTACTGAAATCAAGTCCTGTTTCCCTGATTATATTTTAAATAAGGCCTCGAATTCTGTGTTTAAACTAATGAATTGGGAATCCCGGAATAATAATGGACCATTAAAACAATTAACAAAAATCCGTTTCAATCTCTGCTGACTTTGGATTTCATAATTATTCTTATTTATAAAGATATCCAATTCTGCATTTTGTCGCAATTGTGAATCTGCGCGTATTCTTTTTTTATGATCAGTACTTTTTTTAGTTTTAAACTATCACAGCACTGACCAAAATCTAAAAACTGGTGTCTGTCAAAACTTGTTTCTATATAGTCAGTATGTGAGGTGTCATTATATTTGAATTTTCTCTAGAGAGTCATGATTTTTTTTATACAAGATAGATCTATGATTGACCGCCAACTCGCCTGATGTTAAACGACGGTTTGGCCGAGGATGGAGCTCGTCGATCTGGAAGATATATCGTCACCGATTAACCTCACAGCTCGCCGGTCCACTGATACTAAAGCTTCCAGCTGATACTTGGCTGATCCATCAAAAAGATGGCAGCAGTACTCCATACACGATGGGACCTGTGCTTGATACAGATGAAGCAGTTGGGAGAAGTATCGCTTAACCTTATTAATGATGCCAAGCTTTTACTAGCCAGTTTAGCCTTAGATTATACTTATGAAATATTTAAACATATATTTAACCTATTAGGAAAAGTGTTTACCTGAAAAGACCTCTAATTTCGGATAAATATTTCTTTCAAATGCTACTTATGTGCAAATTCCATCTGTTTTTTCTTCTAATCCGAAGAAACTACACGTATAACCTATTACACAAAAAAAAATATTTAGGACCAGTGATAAATACATTTTATGAATAAAATTATATTCATAAAATGTATTCATCACCGGTCCTAAATATTATAAGGACTATAATGCTTTGTGGACTTATTTTTAGTCGTTTTCTTACACTACTAAGCAAGTGGGTTTAGTTATGCGCCATCGTAAAACAAAATTGAAGCTGGAAGAGGAAAAAGATTTAAGGATGACAAATGACCGACAATATTTCAGTAGCTCAAAAGGGCAAGAGGCAAATTATAAGGAATGTTTGAGAGAATTTTCGGGCATTAGCATCGATAAGCGACCCTTGTCACTTCTGACGCGAGTGTGCGCCGCGCTTAACGCTCTGACACTTCTGATGGGTCACTTTGGTTATTCATAAGGTCGAAGATTGTTTAATGCACTTTACCTTTTTGTCAACTTTTGGCAGTTCCAAACGCATGTTACAAGCCATATTGAGCTGTATCGTCGTCGTCCACTGCAAAGGTCTACTGCCTTTCCATAATTTCTTTTCTCCCGTCAGAGTATTGAACTCACGCGATTGGTGCATTTTCCATTATCAAGTTCGTTTAAATTTAATTTCCTGCAGACTGCAGTCATGTCAAGTTAAATAAGTACGGTCACGTTTTACTCATGCATGACTCTATAAGGTGTAATTACAAAATTTTGAATCTTCTGTGGAGTTTTTCCAACAAGCTGAAAATACATGTACCACCACCGTATTTCACATATCACAATGCATACATTTTACACATTACAAGCCGAATAAACGTTTTTGTAAAATAAAAGAATAGCTTCGATACAATTTATTGACCCAGTTTATGGCTACCACTACCTAATGTTTACACGAATGCTCTATTGTACGATACTATGTCAATATTATGCAAGCAATGATTAGTGAAGTGCTACGAGGAAACTGGATATAATATATTATTGAAATAAGCTAAATAATATGTAGCTTGACTATGTGACGATCATTAATTTCAAGCAAGGGACGGACCGGTCAATCTTCGGATGAGTGACCGTGTATGGCAATTCTTGCTGGATGCTTCCATGGGTCGGATGACACGTTAAATTATAGGTCCTGGTTTGTCAATTGTCAATCGTCAAGCCAGTTCAGAGGCCTTTCAGTGGCTTAATAACTGTGACACTAGGTCTGGCCACTCAGTCTATCCGAACTTACTTACCTACTTTAATAATGAAATCCAAAGATTGAAAGATTTAATCAAGTAATTCAATCTTCATCTCCAACACAATAGCGCTAGAAAATCCCAACCTACCGTCATCTCTACGAACCAATCAGACACTCGTAGGGTTACCAGACATTAACCAAAAAATCCAATTCACTGTCCGGTCACTCTCTAATGTCAGCGACATAAAAACGCATCTAATTTCTGACATAATCTCGTACGAGGTTTTTTTGTTCAATAGTTTTTCTGTTCCCTTGTTAGAACAGGATTGCAAGTAGAAGTGAATCACCCTTGGACCTTTCACTTAATGGAATTTTGCTAAAAGTGTTTTAGTTAGAAGTTTTCAAAGTTCTGGGAAAGTAAGAAACAAGCATCCCTTGTCAAAGTACTAATGGGTTGACTGAAGAGTTTTTGTTTCATCGTATTCTGTTGCGACCGGAAGTTTGTTTCTTTCGGCTGTATTTGGATTTTTTACAATCATTTATTTAGCTACAAATATATGCTTAAGTCAGCTGTCAATTTTTAGGTTTTCTTATATGTATTTTCATTTCATTAATTTATTCTCCACAGCGACTCTAGGATCCGTGCCTTTTATGAACTAATATATTCATTTATAACTACTTACATATTTTTTAACTTATATGTATTTAATATGGTATATTATGTTACTGTAAAAGCCCGAACTACGGTAAATCCTAAGATTTACCAACTCTTAATGGTAAAAATCCGAACCGTTCTATGATCATCTTTTTTTCGTACTTTTACCACCATTCACTTGGTAAATCTTAGGATTTACCTCAAAGACACGGTAAATGTTGTGATAAACATGTCAATACGTGTTCGGCGTATGGCCTTGTACTCGTGGCAGTCTGCAGCCCCCCGCTACTCGTTCCATCTCTCTACCGTCTACGCTCGCCTTAGTCAATCATTTGACACATTGGAACGCGTACGTTAATTCAATTCCTGTTTGTGTTTCGATGTCTAAAAGTAATTTATAAACAGAAAGCGAGTTTGATTTTTATGATTTTGATGATTAGTAGTACAAATGATTGTAAAAGTTGTTTATTACTAGTTATTAAAACTTAATCAATAAAAATACCAAAAGATATAGGTAACGACTTAACTGATTAGTAGTACAAATAATCAATAATTACTCTTTGAAATAAATGATTAAGAAGTATGCATTGTTTTATTTCCAAAACCAACATTTACCAACCGTCACTAGTAAAACCTAGCATGTACTAAACTCTAATGGTAAAAGCCCGATAAAATCGTTTCTTTTTTACATATTCTTACATTTACCGACTCGTGTTGGTAAACCCTAAGATTTACTGGTAAAACCTAAGCTTTACCAATATTTGGGCTTTTACAGTAACTTATACATAGTAACTTTTTAAGTATTTGTGTTTTATACTTTGCTAGTCTTTTAAGCTTGCTAAACATTTTGTAAACAAGATACAACTTTTGCTAAGACATCGACCTAACCATACACTTATTACGACCAATGGGATCGAAAGTTCTGGAGTGACTCGATCAAAAAGGGTGGATTATGGACACCACGTGCTGGCAAACGCAGCGTAAGACGACCAGCCACTAGGTGGGCAAACGATCTCATACAACTGGCAAAAATATTGTGGTCGCTTCGAACCGGTCTTTATTGAAATCCATGGGGTAGGTAGGACGATATGCAGTAGACTTCGTGTGGCTAAGATGATGATGATGAACATAAGTCCGTATAAAACCTTCGAATTAACTGTACCAGCTCTTTTTAAGGTTCCGTACCCAAAGGGTAAAATGGGACTCTATTACTAAGACTCCGCTGTCTGTCTGTCTCTCCGTTCGTCCGTCTGTCACCAGGCTTTATCTCATGAACCGTTTATAGTTAGACAGGGTAAATTTTCACAGATGATGTATTTCTGTTGCTGCTATAACAGCAAATACTAAAAAACGGAATAAAATAAATATTGAAGGAGGCTTCCATACAACAAACGTGATTTTTTTGCCGTTTTTATAGATAATGGTATGGAACCCTTCGTGCGCGAGTTCGACTCGCACTTGGCCGGTTTTATCTTACCCATTTGGCCTTTTGTTTCTGCCTTTTGTACTGATGTATGTTCCATCTTTCCAGTGGCGTGTTCCACCGTAACTGTGACGAAATGCCAAGCCGCCCTGAGGACTCTCCAAGCCTTCCCGTTCTTTAAGCCTACCTGCCTCTGCCGAGAACCTACTGTCGACCCTGAATGCAACTCCTTCCGCGACTTTCTGTTTGACCATCCCTGCGTGTTCGTCATGAAGAAAGGTCAGTATCTATTGAGTACATTACTGTAACAGAGTATAATAACGTATTTTTATTTTGAACAAACGTGTTACTCACGTCTATTTTGAGCCGAACCATTCAACTGATCAACTCATGCAACCGATGACGTCACGCGCCGCGAGCTTTAGCTCGCAGTAGCAAACGAGACGTCCTTCGGGAGAATCGGGAGTGACGTCTGTGCTGCTCCTTTTGAAAAAGACCGCCGTATGCGGTTGAAACTATAGTCGAAGCATTCGGCTCAAAATAGACGTGAGGAACTCGTTTGTTCAAAATAAAAATGTGTAACAACCACGTTAGTTTTCATAATAAAATATAATAACGTAGTATTTAAATTTCAAATTCGGATTCAATAATATTTTAGAGAGCTAATGTTATTAAAATAAAAGTGGAAGCACATTGGGAGCTTCATCTGCGTAATGATTCAAATAGTTTATTTAGTTTAAAAAACTGAAACAACCAACTACAAAACACGCAATTTTGTTTACTTGGATGACATACTTTTCCAGTTATTCGGTTTTAAAACCCCAGCTCCTGAACCTACTTTGATTTTATTTTTCATCTACGTAACTTTACAAAAATCTTTTATTACAGAAAAGGACCCGTACCCCGTTGAGACCCTGCCGACCTGTACCTATGCTCTGAGCGTTTGCCACAATGAGAAAGCCTGCTCTGTCCTCTTTGAACGTTTCAAGAACGCTTGCAAGGCACGTGACGGAGAATGTCGCATGGAAGACAGGCAAGTCATTTATGTACATTAATGTAAGGCAATTTAGCCTTCTTCTAATAAATAAAAGATTTACATTGGGAGTAAAGAAATATATTAAAATGTACGACGTGAAAACTCTATCAAAACCCGGAATATAATAATGAAGTATATAAAACAACACACAAATGAAGAACAATCTAGAACCCAATAATTTTGGTTTTTTAATTGTTATTGGCATAGGCTAATCCACAACTGTAATGAGTGTAAATTAACTATTTAGTGTTGAACTTAGGTGGATCAGCTCCATTTCTATTTGCGAATCATACTTGATGATACAAACAGGAATGACCATTAGCATCAGGTAAAACTCAAACTGCTTTGAAAATTCCTGTTTTTAACGTGATATAAACTGTTTGTATTTGGAACAGCTTGTCACTAATTAGAACAAATCTTCCAGGGAATCATGCCGCGAAGCATGGGCCGGACTCCGCCTTTCTCCTCTCTTCGGCTGCATCTGCCCCAACACTCACATGAAGAAGCGCTGCGACCGCATATTCTCCGTGGTCAACCACAACCCGTGCGTCGGTGAGTACGCACATAAGTGTCGCCTCGCTTCTCAATAACGGGTTCTGAGTGAAAACTTATAGAAAAAGAAAAGTAAATCTTACTTTATGAAGGTTATGGTGCATATTGCAGTACGGTCTCCTTTTACGATAAGGGCTTCATAAATAAATAAAGGTCACCAATAGAAGTGACGTATGATGACGATTCACGGACGTCTAATAATGACACACGGAAGGGTGACGTAGCGGACGTTGATTGGCTATTCGTTGATGCGTATCGCTACATAATCACGCTGATTTGTAATAAATATATATCGACAATTAAACCTTATTTGAGGTAAACTTCTTAAAACTGGACCTTACTATTATGTAGATAGTGTTTGTTATCTGGCAACACCTTATTATACCTTTATATTTTATCAAAATAATTAATATCCAGCAAATTAGTGGTTAAATTAACCACTAATTTGCTGGATATTTAGCGATCGATGGTGCTAAACGAAAACCTTTTAAAGTAAACCTAAATTTTTATCGACTACTGTCAGTGATTAAGGAGTTTCAATTTTTTATCAAATAAAACATGTCAAAATATCTATACAACTATTAGGCTCAACCTTCATCAAGCGAGTTAATGGTTTATCCGAAACTAATAACTCACAAATAACCGCACAATCATTAGAATTACCTAACCCTTCCAAAATGTGGATATTTCGAGAAATCAATACAATCCACTCGATGGTAAGATTCATTCGGTACCTACTTGGTATCAGCAGATATTAGTTGCCAAGAGAAACTAGTGAAGAACATGTCGATACAATGACGATATCGACTAGACTAGGCATCAATACCAAGAGAAATTAGAGAAATATGTATCGATACTATATTGATATTATCGTGTAGGTTTTCGACATTTGGATTTATTCTAACATTATTTAACCTTTTTTGAAGTCCAAGATTAGCTATAGCTAAGTTTTATTATAGAAAAAACCGTAACATCTAAGAAATTATTCATGCAAACTTCTAAAGTAAATTTTTTTATGGGAACAACTGATTTTTTTAAATATATATCCATCGTTGAAACTTTCTCGATTCTTCGATACTCGATTCAAGTAAGCAAAATCAAGTCGATTCCCTTTCGCACTTTCATACAAAACTACTCGAAGGATCAACGACTAAGCTCTCACGAACTAATATAATGGACTCAGTTATATAATGGACTCACTTATATAAAGCCTTTGATTGACTCGCGGTCAAAGATTGAGAGATTAGAAGGGACACGCAAGCTCTGTGGTTAATGTACCTACGATATCGTGCTCTATTCACGACTAGGGTTGGCCTCGTTTTAATATGAAATTCGAATTTCCAATGATGCCTTCGGCGTGGCCCGTGTTACCTTGTAACCTGTTTAGAATAAGAAGTGTTCAACATGATTTTAATTAGATTTACCCGGAAAAAGATATAAATTTTAATTTAATTTCTATCGTGCTGAAATTATATAGGTATGTACGTATAGTATGTATGTATGTAGTAATATCGATAATAAAATATATTATTGAACATGTACTCGTACGTGCCTGCTCGAACAGGAAAGTGAGTTAGACTTTTTTTATATATCGGCCAATGTTCCCTGCAAGTTTCCGGCAGCCTAGTCGGGAGACCGTCTGATTTACGATCCGCAGGTCCTGGGTTCAAACCCCACGGCACGCACCTCTGTCTTTTCGAAGTTATGTGCGTATTGTTGATTGCCGGCAACTTCAAACGGTGAAGGAAACATCGTGAGGAAACCTACATGTCTGAGAGTTCTCAATGATCTAGAAGATGTGTGAAGTCTCCCGCACTTGGCCAGCGTGGCAGACTATGGCCTAACCCTTCTCACAATGAGAAGATGGCCCGCGCCCAGCAGTGGGACAGTTTGTATAAACAGGGCTGATAAAAAAAAACCCTGTGTGCTCGAACCGCGGAGATCCTACAGGAAACGTGACAGTTTGATTCTAGTGCCATGTAAAAACGGCAAATGCCTGGTCTGGGACGTGCCTCAGCACTGTCGCGGCCTTGCACCTAAGTCGCACCGTCCACGCGCCAGTAGTAGCGTCTGAAAATACCGCTTCTAAGAAGTATGTGGCGATGGAACCACATTATTTTCTACCCATTGCTGTGGAGACTTTGGACAGTTGGGGGTGGAGGTCAAAGGCTTGATAATTTCATCCTGCGCAGGGCACAACTACTTTAATATAATTATGTAACGTCTATCGATCCTACAACAAACAAAAATGAAGAGCAAATAGATTACCCCAGAACGATAAAAATCTAAAGATAATCTTATTGTTCGAACCTACTACCAGATGGCAGCGTAACCGGCATGCTGTCAGCATTGCTACGTTGAATGGCAATACTTATGCATTGGGCCAGGTCAACTACCAATTTGATCAGGCATCGCTTCGTTCTGACGCTCCGATTTTTTATTTATTGACACTAAATACAACTGAATTGAGAACACCCTTTTGAATTTGGCTCAAAATATTTTGGCCACTGAATAAACAAGACAGCCAGTAGGCACTTGACGAACTCTCACCCAATTGGTCTGCTAACGAGGTATATGTACACCCACTGGTTTGAAACTTTACCTAGTTAACATGTGAAATGTTTTGAAGTCATCCAGAAGTTCAAAGTTCAAAGTGAACATCTATTTACGCCTACACGTTAACTTTTCCACCCACTGCACATATAAGGAACACAAGTCTTTCGAGCAGACGGTCCCGGGTTCTATTCCCGTTTGAGCTAGTATATTAAGCTAAGTATATTATTTTAGAATGATGAATTTACTACTCAAATTATGAATGTTATTTTTAATCTGTGTTTGTAAACTAGTAGTAGTAAGAGTAGGTGAGAATGACCTTTAGGTAAACTTATGCGTTAGCAAACGACACGCTCTTCTATCTTCAGTCTATATCTTCGATATCCCGACGTTTGATTCATTTCTTCAACGAGTAATCCCAGAGTTCTTATTGGCTCCGGAGTTAGTATCCGAATCCTATAATCCAGGGATTTTCCCGTCGAGTTTCAATATAAGGGGGTAAATGAAAAGATGTGTTATTGATTCAATTGTCTTAGTGTCTGGAAACATAGATACATACCTAACACAATTAAAAGCCACATAATAACAAAATTACAGAAAGATAACATTAAGTACTTAGAGCAAGGTTTTTAATTGGCGACCTTATCGTTTAGAGCGATCTCTTCCAGGCAACCATGCAAGATATATGCAAAGTATATATAATATTTATGTAGCACATGAATTTTATTTGTATTTTATCCCACAATTCCATAATTTGAGGTATGAAGCCGTGAGGGTAACAAACGAGTTGATAAGACGATATAGAATAATATTCATAATTAATAATAATTATAGAATTGTATTGTAGTCAAGTCGGGGTTCACCTTTAAAGAATATTGGTTGGGGATATAGTGAGGTATCTTATCTATCTTGGGTTGCGAGTCGAAAGAGTGAACCGCCGATGTAAGACGCCAGCGGACGACTGCGCTGTTGTGGGACGTACCCTATATCTATGTAACATATATGTTACACAGTTGATTATAATATTAATAATATAGTGTGATGTAGAGGGGTGTATAGTGTGTATACGCCCTACATTGCTTCACCGTCACATCATGAGTTTTTTTAAAATCAATTGTGTTCTTTTCCGATACGGTTGTGAGAAAACAGGTTAAATGAAAATATACTTACATTTTAATACTTTTTGCTTTTTTAACTCTTTTAAAAGCTGCGTTTATTTTGGAAACAAATAATTGAGAACATTCATTTTCTTTGAAGGCTATTTAAAACACCCTGGTTTCAAAATCCGTAACTTAAGGAATACTTAAATACGAAAAATGGCAGACCGTATTTTCTATTGATGAATGTAAAATAAAATAACAATAAACACAAAATTCACAACAAGCTTGTTTGAAACCGCATCGTCATAACAACCAATAAGCATAAAATCAGGGCAACCATATATTACACGGCGAGAGTTAATGGGCCGTACACACGATGGAATAAAACATATACAGGTATACTGGGTGTTCGGATAGAAGAAATACAACATCTATGAGTTTTTATCACTACATTGCGCTTGACCGCCAACTCATCTGATGTTAGACAACTTAACGGTCTGCGATAGCATGCTTACCTAAAAATTCACTTGCAATTCAAAGACATAAACATCTGTTGTTAAAGATTGACTAAAGAAGCGTATTACACGTTTCAGCAATAAGCACGCTAAAAGTGAATTTAAAGCGTATTGGTAGATTTTGAGTAGTAGTTTTAGATATAAATACACATGATTATACTTATAAATACACATGATACGTAATATTCTCAATGCCTAGTTGCAGGTACAATTAATACAGTTTTACTAATTAGTTAGTATTATACTAGTGGTATTCTACTAAGTATATACAAACTTATACTATTATTGTAACTATAATTTTATTGTAAATAAGTACTAACACCAAACATAAATCATGACCATGGGATTATTTATTTAGTTAGCTTCGTATCTCATATCTATATGAAAGAAACTGATGCAAAAAAATTGAAGTTCTTTTCTCTGCTTAATTCCATTAAGTAAACATTTCTTGTAATAAAATCTATATTTTATTATGCCCTCAAATACAATGAATTTAAATAATATCCATTTTCCATCCGAACACCCAGAATAACGTTATATTATAACGTAATCACATCACTCTGGGAATCCAACGAACTCTGATTTAGAAGAAATACTGAAATCTTTGAATTTCACTGGCTTCGTTAGCGCTCGGTGCAAAACGTGAGCTGCTGGCGGTTAATTATTTTACTATTTTAATTAAATTTGTATTACCTTACAATAAGTTAAAGGTATATTCTGGGTGTTCTTTTTAATACAACATACTTAGATAAATGTACTTTATTTTGACAAATTGATGTATTAGAAAAAAAATTACCAATAAAACAAAGAATATGATTTTGTCACAAACTCGCCCCAACTCAATTCCTAGTTGTAGAAAACCCGCCCTCGTTTAATTATCCGCATTCCGTGAATAAGTAAGTAAATACTTATAATGTATTTTAAGATAAGCTTTGTCGCACGCTCTTTTCCACAAAAACGAGAAAATTCTTTTCTGCACCTACACATAACCGATTTTAATGTTTTTTTTTAATTGATTCAATCCTAAATGGCCAGGCCACTACTATTTGATGTTTTTTTTTCAAAATCTTTTAGAACTCTGAAGTTAGAAAAATAAAAGTTAAGTAGAAAAAAATAAACCGTTGAGGCGAAGCTTTCAATAGTTCCAACCATATAAAAATGGAATAATATTAATTTGGGCTATAAAACTGTAAAACAGTTTTCCCTAGTGGTATGAAAAAAACACATGTTGAACTGCTCTTAATTGAGCCAAAATATAATAACCTTGGCTGAATACCTGACACTGATATCAGGCCCAGAGTTAGAGAATGTTTTGCGTTATAATCGCTTACCTTTTCCAATTTATACCAACCGCACGCGGAGTTGGAATTGTAACGCGAAGCGGCAGATTAAGGATTAGCAGGATTTAACAAACAAACACAAATAGAAAACACGTAATTCAAATCCGGCCCCGTTCCCCAGGGAACTCTCGGAAATGCGAGACTTTACGCGCCAGATGGAAAATGTGCGGTGTTTTAATGCGGGGAAACGGGGAATTTTAAAATCTGAGCGCTGAGAAGTATTTATCATTATCAAGCGTTTTTATTTATGTAAGCTGGCAGGCAGAGTCTGCGAGTAGATCTCGCGAGCGCACCGATATGGTCGCTAGATGGCGTGAGGATCTCACAAGACTCCTAAACCATGTACTCACGAGGCAAATACTCGATCAATCAGGACGTAGCTCGCCCGAGGCAAATGCATTCAATAGTTCACTACCACGCACGAGAACGGCTCGGCCGAAGTTGTGCGCTCTTGGTTTTTACCCGACTGCGAATGGAGCAGGATTATATGCAGGATGTTGTTAGATTCGTCTTCACTCCCCGAGTGTCATAGGCATTATTTTTTTATAATAATAAATCGATTCTCAAGAGCGTTTCATGCATAACAAAATAGAGCAAAATAGCAAATAAAAATAATTTATAAAAAATTTACCGACTTCAGAACAATCAACTGAAAAGAGAGATTGTTTTGAAGTCGGTATTTTTTTGTTAATTACTTTTATTTATTCATTTTAATAGTATTTACTCGTTTTGTTTGAAACTAAAAATTGTATTTACAAAACTTCACTGGATAAGTTCGTTTAATTTTCAAACACACTTCACTACTGTCCTAACGCCTAATTTTTGCATTATAAAGTATACCAGATTCTTTTACATAGTATGAGTGATAAACCTACCGAATTTCGTTCAAATCCGCCCAGTAGTTAGTATGTATAGCGTCATTGAAACGCTCATATTTTAAAACTAAAAAAGTCCACATCTTGATAATTCCTGAACCGATTTTGATACAACTTACAGTGACTCCTAAGTAGAGAGATACTTTATTCAATAAAAAAATATATTTTGCAATAAGACTTCCAGTTTCTGCGTAATACGTGGACAAACATATAAATATACAAACATACAAATATGAAAACATACAGACATACATATGCTTATGAAATTTGACACACATGTTTAGAAGCTTGTATAGAGTACATATACAAAACTGTGCAATTCTGACGCATACACATACAGGTCGAATTGATAACCTCCTTTTTTGAAGTTTGTTAAAAAGCGCTTTTCTGCAGTCGGGTATTTTGTTTTTCTGACAATATACATACTTTTCTTTTTATAAAGATACTTTTTAAACATACAAACGTAACTTCTTTTGAAAAAATAAGTGACTGACGTGAATTACAAAGTTATTTGTGAAATGAGACACCTACTCCTACCTATTCGTTGAGTGGGAGGCAAGAAATAGAATAATTACCTAAATAAATTACCTTTGAGGGGTAGCCAAAGGTGATTAAGCTAATCGTACTGGGAAACGACATTAATTTATTTTGGAATGATATTATTTCATATCTATTTAGCTTTGATACTTCGTTTATTGTAACCAGTATTTTTTTATACGAAATTATAGTCACCCTTCATTAGAATATTAATCTAGAATCCAATTTTATCGTGAGTACAAGAGTACTGACTAAGCTACACCGTAGATCAAAATCTGTCAAGCTGTTTAAACTATATGAGGTAATATAGAAAACATACATTACATACGTATAGGTACTCAAAAATACATACACTTGAAAAACATAACCCTCCTTCTTGCGCAGTCGGTTAAAAATCATTAAAAAACAACTTATTTTATTGTGTCTGTAAAAGTCTTTTATAGGAATAACAAATCTTTCAGCACTTTCCACTACTTCTCCGGCGCCACAACGGGCCATTTTGTGGGTGGCGAGTCTTGCTTTAACATTTTTGTATAATGAGACAAAATTAGCTGGAGCCGTTATCTCATTTTGATGCACCCACACAGAAGTACCTCATCTTTCCTACTGTATGGGAGCATCAGCCAATCAGACAATAAACTAGTTTTATATGTCATAACCATTTCATCTCAATAGCCCTGATTTGTCAAACTCCATATTGTACAATAGTTCCATCATCTATCCACATACTAAAAAACTGTATTTTTTATTTTATGTAAAGGGCCTTTCAGTGTTGGCTTCGGTTCCACTGATGCCCATAAAAGGACCGGGCTGCGACCCGAGATTTAAGTTAAATAAAGTATAATAATAATAATCATTTATTTCAGACCAGATTCAGTCCATATACACACATATATATTTTACAACCGACGATTTTTGTATAAGGACGGATGATGATCGGACTACGGACTCTTAAAGCACATTCGTCAATTATTACACCCCGAATTTTTTACAACCCGTAGAAACATAAAAATACGAATACCTACATACACCAAAAAAGTATTCCTCTTTAGCAGTCAGATTACAAAATATAAAGACAACTTTATCATTTCAACACTTTCAGTAAACTTTATGCCGCATTCTATCAATTTCTGATTTCTCTCTCTCAGATAAGACAAACATCCATACTCCGGAGTCTATATTTACTTTTAGTTGGAAGGTATAATCGAAGGTTGGGTTCGATTCCGCTTATCTTTTATTGGACATTTCAGCGGTGGAATAGCAGCCAAGATTAGATAGCTAGTTTGGTTTCCATTGGTTTTGGTGGATTTTTGAAGTTACCTTTACTGGGTAGACTAGGTTCGGGATTGTCTTGTTTTCTTAGTAATATTTTGTTTTCAAAGAAATCTGATGTCGGTGAACATGATTTCTGAACATGATGAGATTTTCTAAATACTTAGTTTTTTGAAGCGCTGCCGACCAAAAGTCTCGTCTCATCATCATCATCTCAGGCGCAAGAAGTCCACTGCTGGACGCCTACCCCATGGATTTCCAAAAAGACTGATTGAATGCGGCCTTCATCCAGCGTCTTCCTGCCAGCTGTATGATATTTTCTGAAAAATCTCGTCTAATTAGCGTTTAAATGTGACAAAATGTGTTCAAATTGCGAAAGTTTATTTAATTAATAATTAAAAATATAGTTTGAAAATCTGAAAAAAAAAATAACTTCGATATACGCAGTTTTCTTAAGTTTACTTTGACGATATTTTTACTTAACCGATTTTGATGTTTTTTTTTATGAAACTAATCTGAAAATATATCCGTACAATCAAAATTTATTTTTCAAATGTGATTAAAATGACGGAATTATGAGGTAACAAACATTAAAAAAATACAACCGCATTGATAACCTCCTCCTTTTCAATCAATCAATCAAATCTTTATTGCCACATTATGTACATAATTATGAGATGTTGTTTAACTGTTTGGTAATTACATAATGACCCTAGTAGGGTGTTGCAATTTTGTTAGAGCGGGGAGATTTATTCCATATTTTCTGTCTAATCTAAACAATAATTAATCTAATCTATAATTCTATATTCAGTAATCAATAATGTCAACAATGCAAACAATAGTGATGGGTGCGACAATATGAAGCGCTGGCAGATTTAATCAATAGTAATTTTTGAAGTCGGTTGACATTGATAAAAGCTAAACGCCAACTTATTCACTCATGATATAAAGACATCTAAATTATGAATATTGGGTAGGTACCATCGGTAGTTTAAGCCTTATCCGCTACAGGCATATCCTCTTTCAAAACGTTTTTACGTTTTATAATAATGTTGTATGTAAATGTATGTAAAGAAAACCTTATAGTGCTTTTCTCAAAATTTGTCTTTGCCGCGTTTACGTCAAAGTCTATCATATGTCACAACTGACATTTGTGTCAGTTAACAAACAGATTCGGAAGTTCTTATTTATTAAAAGCAATATTAAAATATTACTTATTGTTATATTTAAAAACATAGCTGAAATAGAGGCTTTAAATGTTGTTTCTTTTATTTTTACAGGTGAGATAATTTTGTGTTAACAAATATGTAATAGAATTAAGTCGTTAAATGTAAATACCTACATATTGTAAAATAAACTTTTATTTTTACAGAGAAACGCAATTACGTCTTTGTGTCAATATTCTTAACTTATTCAAGATATTAATACCATTATATATAAATTACGAAATTATGCCGTTAAGTTCCATGTAAAAAATTAAAACTAAGAAAATAAATTAATACTGAAATATGTATTGTTTTAAAGCCTAAAAAAACACTCAGAATAGAAGAGTTATTGTTGTTCCAACTCAGACAATGTTTAATTGTTAAACAATGTTTTATTCAAATTCATAGATAAGTATTCACGGGTGTTTATTTTAATTTAGCAAAATCGGAATTATAACACAAACATGAAGCGTAAATTAATTTGAATAATATTTATTCCCGAGTGTTTACACGCCATTTTATATTCTCTCTTAATATTGCTTTTATTTACCGTAAATTAATATCAAATTTTCTCTACCTCCGGTTGTTTTTCCGTAATTTACATGAATTAAATGGTATGTTAATCTTTGTTTGTAGTTCCTGAATACCTACTAAAAAATATCCTGAATTTCGTTTGCGGGAAAATTGCTTTCTTTATCTACGGGGCATGAGATGTTTTAGGATTGCCGATACGAGACTGTGTTATGTTGATAACCCGACTCATAGGATGCCTAATAGTATGTCTAAGTCCTGACGCTTATATGCTACGAGTATATACAACCAGCATAGCGTCCACCTGGCACTTGATGTGCATTCAGTGAGTCTGCTTTTTGGCTGCGCTTGCCGGTGCTTTATCTCTACTTGAGAACATTTTGGACCCATCGGCCATCAGAGCTTCGTGTCATGTGCCCTGCCCACTGCTACATCAACTTGCTTATTAATTTATAATTCTAATTTTCTAATTCTCGCAGAGAAACACCAAGACCTCCACATCGAGTTTCGTGACAAATCAATGCTATATTTTTTACATAAAACTGTATTAATCAACTTGATAGCCGATTATTACAGTTTTAATTTTTGATTAGCCGTGATAGTTTTCGTTCTAATTTCATCGTATATTCTACTAGCATGATTTTTTCATATCTCCAAAGTCAACCGCTTAGCCGGTAGAGGACGGACACGTAGCTGTAACAATAAAACCGGACAAGTGCGAGTCAGACTCGCCCACCGAGGGTTCCGTACAAACTAGTAGATAAAATTGGGAAATCATTTTTTTTTTTATATTTGAGTTGATTGAATGAAAGGTAAATTGCGGTTTACGATTTATGACGTATTAAAAAAAAACTACTTACTAGATCCAAACTCGACGGTTTTATCTTGTTTAGTTTAGGAGTTCCTACGGCCACCTTCCGACGCCATCTGGAGACCCTGGCTTTCATGTAGCATAAGAGTGCTTGTCAAGACTATTCAAACGAGTCCAAGCTCGACGGTTTTATCTCGTTTAGTTTAGGAGTTCCGATAGCTACCTTCCGACGCCATCTTGAGACCAGCTTCATGGTACCATATTATTGCATTGTCACCGAAGTTACGTAAGTAAACCAAATTTCAACCTAATCTAACGACAGAAAGTGGTTCTAATTTAACTCGCAAAATTTGTCCCACACATACTAACAGGGCAAGTAGAATAAAAGCATTTAAAAATGGTTTTGGCACAGCCCCAATGTTTTTTGATTACCTATCTAACGACATGATATATCTCTACCCCATACGATGGGGTTGATGAGAAACCTTCACTTTACGAGGTAGGGGTACATCAAAAAAAACTTTTTTCAAAATTTTATTCAACGAATTTATCGTTTTTTTTTTTTATCAGCCCTGTTTGTACAAACTGTCCCACTGCTGGGAACGGGCCATCTTCTCATTGTGAGAAGGGTTAGGCCATAGTCTGCCAGGCTGGCCAAGTGCGGGTTGGCAGACTTCACACATCTTCAAGATCATTGAGAGCTCTCAGACATGTAGGTTTCCTCACGATGTTTTCCGTATTGTTGATTGCCGCCAACTTCAAACGGTGAACCGTTTGAAGTTGGCGGCAATCAACAATACGCACATAACTTCGAAAAGACAGAGATGCATGCCGTGGGATTTGAACCCAGGACCAGCGGATCGCAAGTCAGACGGTCTCACCACTAGGCTGCCGGAAACTTCGGTATTATTGATATGCATATATTATACCAAATTACCGCTACTATATACTATACCAAATTACAGCTTTCTGGTACTTATAGTTTTGTGCAGAGCCGTTGCAAAGTGGGTTGAATCCCCACTAAGGGCAAACATAGACATAGACATATATTTATTCATGGAAGACACATAACATCAAATTAACATTAAGCATAAAAACAAAAGAAACCGCTACAATATATAAATATGATGTGTCCGCCACAAACCGGACCCAGCTCAGAATACTGCTGGCTGTGAACAGCCAGCGCTGGTCTTACGCTGGAACCGACGGTGACGTTACCCACGATCAACAGACACTGAAGGTATAGGTAACAAGTTGATATATAAATTTTAACAAAAACATAACAAATAAACCCAAAAAGAAAATAAGAAAACAAAATTATTGAAAACAAAATAAATACAGAGAAAAAGAAAATTAACAGAAATTCAATTTTGGCGACATATAACACGAAAACAACATTCATAACTACTGTGCATAACTAATTCATAATTCATAATTCATAATTCATAATTCATTTATTCCTTGCAAAAAACAGGTTGAACAATAAATTGTGATCTTAAATCCTAGTACATAAAGTATCTCTGTTTTTGCTAAAATAGCAATGCAAGTAGGTATTTAATCGTTAGTGCATTAGAAGAATTTACACATGCATATTACTTATTTAGCGTCATGACAAAATGGACACACAGAAACCAACAAACGAAACAATAAAATTAAATATCAATAGTTTCATTAAGATACGCAAACTATTTAGACATAATTGTTTTTAAATTTAGATAATTTTTTTGAAGTGTTTTAATTTATATCTAAAACCATCCAAAGTTTGCAGGTTCCTTATAGGCGGCGGATGTTGTTCCAGTACTTGGAAGCAGCATACCTGAAACTGCCTCTAAATGCGGCAGAGCTGTGACGCTCTGTCACGAGCTGAGTTGAGCTCTGCCGGCAATCGAGGGAGCTTCTACTCGCTCTCCATGACAACTTGTCATACAAATAGGCCGGTTCTTTATATTTAACGACCCCGAACAAAAGACACGCCAAATGAAGCTTCCGTCGATGCTTAATTTAAAAAAATTCGTGTTTGTTTAAAAACGGCGACACAGATGACCTCAACGGAATGTTAAAACAGAAGCGAGCGCAAGCATTTTGGATCCTTTGAATGAGCTTTTGGGTTTTGACTAATAAACGTGGCCCAAAAACGGTGTCCATATAATTTAATTTTGACAGTACCAGCTGCTCAGATAATTGGGTGCGCAACTCTTCTACTATATATGTGTGTAATGACCCTGGGTGTTTGATATGTGTCCGTGTGTTTCTATGTATCATAAGTACTTATTTACAAAAAAGAGTATGTATTCTATCAGCTATCTAGTTCCCATAGTACAAGTTATGCTTAGTTTGGGCTAGATGTTGCTGTGTGAAATGGCCGGCAATATTTATTTATTATCAATTATTGTTTAAAAGATGTAGTTTCCGGCAGCCTAGTCGGGAGACTGACTTGCGATCCACAGGTCCTGGGTTCGAATCCCGCGGCACGCACTTGTCTTTTCGAAGCTATGTGCGTATTGTTGATTGCCGTCAACTTCAAACGGTGAAGGGAAACATCGTGTGGAAACCTACATGTCTGAGAGTTCTCAATGATCTTGAAAGATGTGTGAAGTCTGCCAACTCGTACTTGGCCAGCGTAAACTATGTCCTTACCCTTCTTACAATGAGAAGATGGCCCGCTCCCAGCAGTTGGGCAGTTTGTACAAACAGGGCTGATAAAAATATATATTAATTGTTTAAAAAATATCGTGTAGTCCGTAGAAAAAAAGGCAGAGTTCCGCGTACACCAATTAGCGTTCCAAATATTTGGCGAGTCAATGCAGGGAATTGATTGTCCAGACGGAAAGACAATGTCTGCAATCGCCAAATGCTTTAAGAGGATACACACTCGTATAAATCACACATTCGTTCGATCGCTTACCTACGATCTTGGAATTTTCAAGGCTAGAGTGAATAGATATCTTCTAGATCGACGAGCTCCATCCTCGGCCACACTGTCGCTTAACATCAGGCGAGTTGGTGGTCAATCGTCGATCTATCTTCTATAAAAAATAAAAAAAAAAATAAAAAAAAATGATTGTTTTAGAATAGAATAATTCAGATTTTACAGCAGACTAGTCTGGTTACTTATAGTTCTATAATGGCAAATAATTATAGTTTAAAAAAACTGAAAAAAAACTACTTCAAAATACGCAATTCACTTACTTGGACGACATTGGCCTCAATGCTCAATGGTGATACGTCTGCCTTCTGAGCTAGCTTCTTCTGCCTAGCATGGATGTTTGTTCTGTGTCTGGATGTTTATGTGTATCATATGTATGTATTTACAAATGTATATATTATAATATAATTATGTATTCTATCAGCCACCTGGTTGTACTATGGGAACAAGCTTTACGTACTTACATTTCCATCCATAACTGTGTCGGCAATAATTTCAGTAGATACACATTTTCTACGATTCTTAAAATAATACTTAAGTACCAGGAAGATTAGCGAGCAGAATATATTATTTAATAATATATTTGGGTAAGACAATATATTTGTTGTGGGTAAATAATATATTTGGGTAAGGTATTTTCTGCTCGCTAATCTTCTGGGTACTCAAATTAGAGATCTACAAAAATCGACGTTCATTGAGTAAAGTCAGAGCTTTCAATCGAATATTAATTCACGAGAGCCCCACTCTCCACTCACAATAAAGAAACAAAAAGGTAAGCTCCGTCACAGCCGCCCTTTGTGAGGGCACTTTGAGGTTTACAAAACCAACCTTTTGAAGAATTCCTGCCCTTCAGCCTTTGACACGAACGTTTCGTTTCCTTGTACGACTCTGATTATGTTAATAGTGATTGGACGCTGGAAAAACTTTTTTCTAAGAAAATCATAGCGTCAAATCAAGGCAGCTTAAGAGGAATGTTTGCAACTTGAGATTTTTTCCATACATCAGGAGTAGAATATTTACAAATAAGAATCATGTGTTTTCAACGATTCGTTTTTTTAAATTATTATTATTGGAATTATAAACGACTAGGCTTTATTGGAAATATGTAGACAGTTCAAAAAGTTTCAACATCTGTCGTGACTTGGATATTGACATGTGTTTGTGTAGGTATATTGAATTCCTTACGTGTAGTAACAGTTCGGAAATATTGGATTAGACTTCTGTTTTATGCATTTTTCTTTTAACCCACGACCCAAAAAGGGGTGTAATTTACCTAACAGCCTAATACTGCCAGTGTTACGGGCACATTTACGCCGGGATCATTAAGGAGCGGATTATTCGACTAATTTAAATGAGATTATTGTATCTGTAATCTTGACATAGATGTTGTATTTATTTTAGGTTAAAGTAAGGTTTCTCGCATTGTATTGGAAAATTTACATTTTCCAACTCAACTTTCCTCTTAAGATTAAATAAATCATAAAATGCTTTGATGATAATCACACGTAATGAAACACACGTTTCTGTACACGTGTTCTACAGAAGAACTGTTTCTGTACACGTGGATTTCATGTTTAAGTAAATAGTTTACAAATAAGTTCAAAGTTATTTTGGTTTCACACCATAATTGTAGGTACATGTAATAAATTTATAACAATAATTATTTCATGAAAACAAGGTATCTAATTCCATTACTTAATTATACTAAAACTAGTAAATAATAAATATTTGTAAGCTCAGTGATTGGAGATTATTTAAAATGTCTATAGGCAACAAAGCTTATGGATAGTTCAAACAATCTCCAGTTTCAGGCAAAGTGCCCAAAATGCTAGCCACATTTCCTCGCTGAATGCTTACTTTTTGTCCAGAGTAAAGGCCAGTATTTTGGGCATGCAAAGAATTCTTAAAAAACATTATTATCACTGTTCCACAGGTGTAGCCAGGTTTTAGTTAAGAGGTGTTCAGGTGTCCATCCCCCCCCCCCCCCCCTTAGCTACGCCCGTGCACTGTTGGAAATTCCACGTTTCTATCGTCATTTATGCAATGGTACCTTAGCAATATTATGTACTATTAACATTTTTAATTATTTACATTTTATCTCCCGACAAAAATTCAAAATTACCAGATCCTATCATAGGAAGTCGTCCGGACAGATCCGAGGGCATTCTATCCCAAGGCTTAACGCGATATATGCATCCCAGTATACTACATAGTCAACATGCATTTCACTTTCCAGCTGCCGAAAAAACTAATAAAATGTTCAGCTATAAAATTTGTCCTATATCCACATTTTACGGGAAAATAAACAACTATTGAAATTTTCTAATTATTTACCAGCATCCTCCGCACGCCCTTAATAACAAGGGCTCTAATAACAACACTTAAAAAATAGAATAACAGTACAAAAAGCCCGTTTCTGGTCCGCAGTTTAAAACCAATATGGCGGTGTCGTGGCTCTTTCAGTACGTGGGAAACACGCAACTGTTCAAATTACTTCCCCAAGTTGGCTGGCTCGGGAAAAATAACCCGAAGCCGGGGACATTATGTGGATAACAGTATGGGTACTTACTACTTACCCTTACATCATTTGGGCGGTTACGCTCGTCTCTTATAGCGAGGCACTACGTTTTCATTTAATTTTTCTACAATTAAGAGCGTGAGATGAAAGCTCAAATGAGCCATTGAATTGTGATATTTTAACTGTCGTTTCAACTTTTGTGTCGCTCCTTTAATTTTAGAAAAATCAAGATAAAAACGGGCGCGACCCGAGATTGCATCGCTATAAGATTTGATCATAGTCCCTATGAATTGGTGTTCATAATCGATATTTACGGAATCTAATTGGTACTGGTAATTGGTAATCTTTCTTTTGTGGCTAATATGTATAAGTTTTCATGTTGTTATACAAACTATAGTTATCACGCACTTTTAGTAAGAGCGCCATGCATCTCTCTCTAATAATGTGTGCGCTGCGTTTTGAAAAAGACCACTAAATGCGGTAAAAACAACAACAACAATAGTAGGGCTCAAACTCAACGTGAGTGATGCGTCAACACATTTTTTCGTAGGTATATTAAAATAAGGTTATGTAGTCTGTCTTTCTGTGTCAATGAATATTTTTTTTATTTATTACAATATGGCTTATTAAAAACCACTCCACTTCGAATAATTAACCGAACCGCTCTTACTAGCTCTTTCTTTATATAGCGGCGAGCTGGAGTGTTCGTTGAAAATAATACCTTTCTAAAACCCTTGTTATGTTCCTGAGGGGTAACCTGAAAATGACATATCGATCACTCTGTGTTCCTGCCTTTTAGCGCCATTCATTACTGCCCTGAAAGATTCGAGGGGAGAAAAATATTAGGTTCTACGAAAACATTCAAGAATTCTTTCAAATTAGATAAGAAAAATACATTTCGATGGGTATAAAATCGCAGTATTTTGGTGTACAATTTTCACTCAGAACTCGTGAATTAGTAATAGATCATAGCTTTAAGTGTTTAATTTAAAAATGCATCAACAAAATCAACTTGTAATACATTTATCGTTGTTATATGTTATGTACAAAATGTGACCCAAAACATCGCCTTGTGCGATGCTATCTGTAATTTATATAAAATATCAATATGTTTGGCTTGACTACTGATGAATATTAAATTAATGAAGAGAAATTAAATTGTACGTGTAAACAAATTATATTTAACAAAAAACTTACAAGACAACAACACTCACACTATTAAATGCTTCTGAGGAGTACTAGACTCACTTCCAACTAGCCGTCAACGTGTTAACTTAGTTGTTTTACTTTCGTTTCTGTTTTTCTGTTACTTTCTTATACGTGCCTATTTTATTTGAACACAGATTAGATGCCTAGGCCTTAGGATTTACTTAGATCACTACTTTACCACACGGGGCTGTCGTTTATGTTTCACCGGACACAAGCTTGTTTTTAGTGTACTCCTGACCTACACACCATACAGATGCCCGCAGTTACCTCAACTCTTGGCTTCACACCTTCGGCCTTCGGTGATCGAGGCGGCATACCGCATACACTACCCTAACCTTGTCTTTGTGAGTACTCTCAAGGGACGGTCTGCCATTGAGGGTATTCCTTGCGGCGTGGGGGGGCTTCTTGGTAACGTGTTATGGGGCAGCGGCGGCATGGGGCGCGTGCCCGCCGGGCGTGCGTGCTCTGTTCGAGGCGCCGCGGCGCTCGCGGCCGCCTACGCAGGCGTTGACGCGGTACGCGGCGCCCGACGGAACCTTGCTCCTGCTCACCGAGAACGGAACTCGCCTGATGACGCGCGCCGCCGCCGCCAGCCTCCTGCGCGCCGCCCTCCTCTCCCCGCGCCCCCCTCAGCCCCGCCACGGTGAGCCGCCGCACCACCCTCTTCTCTTCTCTCTTCTCTGTGTGTCTCTGGAATCCGAAGCCTCTAGCACTGCACGCTTCACACTCGGCTTCGTAAGGTAGGAGCGCAGCTTCCTTTCCGACGTCATTTATGTATTACTCTTTAATGGTCTTGATATTTTTCTTAGACAATTTTACATCACTTAACTTTAACACGAAATAGATTAAAAAATTGTCTTAAAACTTATTCCACGGCTCTAGGCTCTTAGATATTTAATAGCTTTAATATTTAAAAGCGAAAGGCTAACCCGATTTAAATTTATAATTACACCGACTCAAATTTTACGTATTTTAATAGTTAAGGATTTTATCTTAGGCAGTTTTCAGTTTTCATAATGTTATTGTTTAATATATAACGAGTATTCGCTCCTACTTTATGCCTGCATGTTAGATTTCTGCCGTTTTCCTATTCCTTTAACTCCACTTAGACTTTCATTAAAGCTATCGCAGTCACTGTCGCCACGAAAGTCTACACCGGGATCTCTTATATTGTGCATGTGTGCATGTAATCTTGCATTTTCTACTTTTCTACGATCTCTATGGTTACTGCGCGGCATAGACTTGGCTTTGATAGTTCGACCGGGACTGCCATCTGAGAGTTTCGCTCTCTTCTCGATCCTAACATTTATTTGCCCGATGAATGTCGTAACGTCTGCCGATATTGTTGTTTTGTCTTTTTTTAATGTAGGGTCAGATTTTTTCACTATAATCGTTGTGTGCGAACGATCGGCCGGCGCGATTGCCTCTGTCGATACGAGGTTCGGAGTCTGGTCGCGCTACGGCTCGGTCGTGAAGCTTTCCCAGCTAAGCGATTCGATGGATGAAATTCCAGTAAAGCTGATATCGGACGGACGGACGGCAAACTGGAACGGAACCGGAGTGTCGTCATGGATCGGCGGTATGTCCATTACTAACGACGGGAACCTGATCGCTCCGGACAAAATAATGACGCACGTGCACCGATACGCGAGTCCCCACTTCAGCCATGGACATTACCAACGCTGGAACCACGAACCAGGGGGGAGTGAAGACCCCCTATACGCGACCAAGACCGTCTATGGAGCCGGATATATTGATGAGAACCGTACGTATAGTTGGTATCATTAGTCAATTAATCTTTCGGAATTAACAAACGGTAAGCAGTGTGATTCCAATTACTGCACGAGACAACAATGCTACCACAAGACGATAGCTGTTGTGTTGTTCAGGTTTAAAATTTAAAAGTAGAAAGATTAGTTGACATTAATAGGAAATAAACACAATAAACCTTACATTAGGTTACAATTAACCATAGATATCGTAAGTCACACCCACTGGAGCTTCGAATCTGTACAAAATAATCATAAAAGGACCATGTTCACGGGATCCATTCTTCGGCACCGTCATACAGAATCCAAGTGCTCTTTTCATCCCTATTATTTCAACCCCCTAACCGGAGAATTATAGTTTAGACCACTCCTTACCCTAAATTTATAGTAAATCGACACAGAATAGCTTGGCGTAGAATAATATGTATCTAGACTATCTAGAAAGGAAAGTAGTAAAGCGTAGTACCCTCAAGTTTGTTTCTTTTTCCCTCTACAGTAAAATCTTAGGTTAGTTTTAAAAAGAACGATTTAGCAAAGGCGCTTAGACTCGGAAATCTCCGGGAAGCTTCCCATTTACGTTGAAGATCCATCTTCCGAGACATTAATCTGTTCTTATTGATCTAAGAGAACAACGGCTCTGGGAAAATGTTCTACAAACTTTTATTTACCGTCACTCTGCATGACCCCATTTAAAATATCATTCTTTTGAATATTTTTTAACACAGACGTTAAAATTGTTGATAGCATGTTGATTAAAAATGAAGCTTGTATTTGAAATAAAAACTTTGATCGTTAAATGAATATCATTGGCAAATTCATGGTATTTTTCACGACACGTATTTTTATACACATTCACATGTTGTTATATTCAATTATTAAAATTCACAGTTTTTGTATTTTGTATATTATATTTTGTCTTGGCATGAGAGCATTTATTGTAATTGAAAACTACACTATATTTTACTATTTGATTTAAATTCAATATTCATATTATAAGTATTATGTATTTTTTTATTTTTTTTGTTATTATTACTGATATATTTTTGAGACATATTGAACACAGTTATTTTTATGCTTTTGATGTTATGTTTTTTATATGAATTAGGTGAGGTGAAAATGTTTTAGGGTGTTTAACTGCCAATGATAGATTATTGAATAAAAATTGTACCTGAAATAAAATACTCTAATACTATATTCATAGATTAAGTCTTAATGGTTATTATTGTGTAAATATACACACGCTTTTGAACACTTACAGAATATGTGTGTTATGTATAACGCAGATGGGCAACGGTTATATTCAATTGTTTTATCACTACTTAACCTATTGTTGTCATAATAAATATTATTAATACATTGTTTTTCCTATTATTTGTTGCTATATATTATTTCCAGAATAATTTAAAATGTACGAAAACACACTGTTCTTATATTATACGTTATCTATTGCAGATAACACGCTTAAAATCCAATTTATTTGAGTAGCTTATATAATTACTAATAATTTTTATTTTATATTTTTCGTTATAAAAACTATATGCAGTATAATAAAATCGAAATAATGCTAATTTTAATACAGTCAAAGCATATAAGAGTTATTAGGAGTATCAATTTGCTTATTTCAAACAAGAAAACATGGTTTGTATTTTTTCGTTTCTTTCTTTCGTCCAGGTTATTTATTTTCACATAACGCGATAAAACTGAAAATTTAGCGTTAGATTTAAAATATATATAATAATTTTAAAGTCTAATTGTCAATGAAAATGCAACCAATGTTTTTAGCACAGAATTCGCCCTATTACAAGTCTTTGGTTTTTAGTATTAAAGTTGACATTGATAGTGTAAAAGTTCAAGTTTTTAGAGTTTAACTCATGCGAGTTAAACTATTTAAACTAGAAACTAGCACATGCGTGCTCAAACAAAAGAAGGAAACCAACAGAATCTTCCTCACACGTGGTTTAAAGTCACTCACAGCTGGCTTCATGGACATAGGTATTATGTGTTTTATTTTTTTAATTGTATTGCAAAATATATATAGTTTTGGCACAATTGTGAAACGAACCAAAGCTCGCAACTTTTTTACACAAAAATTATAAACTGAATTTGAAATAACCGTTGCCCACACATACGCACCAGGCTCACTCACACAACTAACACTGCCCACGTACCAACAGAGCGCATTGGCAAAGAGAACGGTAGATCAGGTGAGGACAAGGTGGCCCTGCAGTCTACCTGCCACGTGGCCCTGGACGCTTGCATCAAGGACTCTGAGTGCGTGGCATCGCTGACTCCGGTTCTCCAGAAATGCCATGTCAGCGACTGTGACAGAGATGGCTGCATGGCAGCGCTAAGGGGATTCTATAGGAAGCCTGGTGTGCATTGGAATACGGAGATCGCTTTTTGCCTGTGCAAGTAAGTTATCTTTCTGTTAAGATTTGACAAGTCTATAACTGACGTCGATGGGGTTGAAAAGTTTTCGAGAGGAGACTACGCATCGGTATGCGCAGCATAGGAAGACTAGCCATGAGATGGACAGACGACTTCATACAAGTGGCAAAAAGATGCAGAATTCTAGCCTCTTACATCAGGTCAATAAAGTGTTTTTGTATTTGTATTTGTCTTTTTAGAATTCCATGGGGGAGACCTATGTCCAACAGTGAACTTCATGTGGCTGAGATGATGATGACATAGAGCAGAGTGTAAACACGATGAAGTCTATCTTGATTAGTTTGGTGTTCTTATGGCCACTTTTCGGCTCCATCATCAAAAACTAAACTACCTACTGAACCGATTTTGATAAAATTTCTATGGGGACCAATCGAAACAAGTACTTTCGAGGATAAGACAGCCTTAAAGCTTTTAAGTATCTTGGCCTTATATATCTTGGTGTTGCACTTTCTAAACACACAGGATAGCATTGTCAATGTTCAGAAGTTACGAATTAAAGTGTCTAACAGTGTTGTCTAACTCAAGACGAGTCGGGCAATTACCTTACTTGCTACACAGAACCGAGGAAAACTTATCTACGCATAATTCGTCATTGTTTTCAAATCGATTTATTAATAACGGACCTATGTGGTAACAAACACAGAAACAAAAAAATATAGCCTAATTGTTAACCTCCTTCGTTTTGAAGTCGGTAAAGATACTAACGATACTAACATACGAAGAGATCCGTAGACGTACAAAAATCACCGACATAGCACAGCGGATTAGCAAGTCGAATTGGCAGAGAGCAGGGCAATATTGCAGGTTTTTATAACACTACTACATACTTATAAAGATTAACTCGTTTGGTACTTAGCACATAAAAAGTAAATTAAAAACATTACAAAAAAAATTCCTCAAAGAAACATCAAGAGAGTAATATTACAAGTCGTTCACATGGCAACAAACATTCCCTGTGTTACGAGATTTTCGACAACTTGTCGCGTTAAAGAAATATTATTTCTCGAAGAAAGTTTCTTTTTTTCTCGAAGTGCTTTCGCTACAAACAATTAGAGTTCCAACAGCAGGTAGATATTATAATGTGTTTTTATATTGAAATCATTTAAGTGGTTGTTATTTTGTTAGGAAATTTCTAGTCCTATATTATGTAAGATTGTTCTTAAGTATGGAAATTCCGGGTTCTCGAACGGAGACCACGGCGGAGACCGGCGAGTGCAAGTTTTTTTAAGTACTGAAAATGTATACGTTCGAATTAGAGATTGCAACCGGGTATGTTTCTCAACCCGGCCGGGCCCGGTATCATTCGTCGCCAATTCGTCATTTGGCGGGTTGATGTGTTAGCGATGAAACCGTTAAAGTATTTTATGAAAATTTGCTATATAAGAATAGAAAAGGACAATGATTCAAGGTTACGAATTAATATTTATTTCAAACTAGCAAATCAACAATAATCAGTCTCACTCAAAGTCTCAAAATCTCTGATTTAATACAGAATTGATTACTTTTACTTATAGACGGAATAGTAACATTAGTATTAGTAATTATTAATTTTTATAAGTTTAAGCAAGCAGGTCTTTCTCTTTACTCGTTATAGTGTCCATTTGAAACATAGTATTAGAATAAGAAACTAATAAAGCTTAAATCACTAAACTTGTCATAACAACTTAGATATGATAGATAGATAAACTTTGGTAGCTTTGGTAATATTTGGTATAAACAAAACAAATTCTTATTGGCGCGTCAGAATGGCAACGTGGCAGCTCGCAGCGGTTTTCATGCGAATTTTCTATGATTTCGCGCTCCCTCCCGCGCCGCGGTTTTCATACCTACCGGGCCGGGCCGGGCCCGGTCGGGCCCGGATTGCAATCTCTAGTTCGACTGTTAAAATGACTTCTTCTGTTCTAGTGAATGGAAACTGGTTTTCCCAACATTTATACCAAAACTTCCATATTGGAGGTTCTGAATAAAAATTAATATTAGTGGACATTTCATACAACACCATCTAGTCCAAACTAAGCAAAGCTTGTACTATGGGAACTAGATGGCTGATATAATACATATAAATATATATATAGGTACTTATGATACATATAAACACCCAGACACAGAACAAACATCCATAATAATATGTTCATCACACAAATGTTTTCCCTGGGTGGGGATCGAACCCACGACTTACGGCTTCGTGACAGACAAACATACTAGCAAGACAGACATACTAGCAAGTGAGCCACGTCAACTTCTAGTTTACGGTTATAATTGTTACGTTATAAGTCTTACCTAATTTTAAGAAAACCATAAATCATAAATGTTTTAGTAATAAATATTGTTCTATGAAGGAAAACCGAGAACCGCGAGGATTCCTGCATGAATGCCCAGGAGCGGCTCCATCCGTCGTGCGCCCAGCGCCCAGCCGTGGGCTCCCCCCTCCCCGCCTGCCACACCCTCGCCCACGCCTGCCGGGAAGAACCTGAATGCAGGTATGTGTCACATAGGAGGTATAGTTGATTGTGTCTGACGCGATTGGTCCGTTTCTGGCCTACGGACCAACCTTCAGACGAACTAGTTGATCCATGAGGAATTTAAAACCTGAAAAGGTCTGTACTGTAAAACTATTATAACCAACGGACCAACTGGCTTTCATTTTTGATTTTTATTGTTTTCTGTATGACATTTTTGCAAACATTCATTCAGTTTTATATATGCATCGCAATGCAAGAGTAAGCTGCACTACGAAAGTTGCTCTTAATTGTGATTCGTTTTTTTTTTTAATACAAGATAAATCTACGATTGACCACCAACTAGCCTGATGTTAAGCGACGGAGTGGCCGAGGATGGAGCTCGTCGATCTAGAAGATATATTCACTCTAGCCTTGAAAATTCCAAGATTGTAGGTCTCAGGAAACCGAGATGGCGGCAAAGAATTCCATTCTTGTGCAGTACGCAACAGGAATGTGGATCGATATCGCTGAGTACGGATGTTTTATTATGTTTCTCTTTTAACATAGATACTTGTTATTTATGGAATCTTATAATGTATACACATTACACACCTTTATACTTGGTTGAGAATTAATTTTGTAATAGAGTTCCTTTCTTATTGTTATATTGTATTGTATTGTTACAAAATTATTTCGTGTGTTGTTAATTTCAAGGAATCTTTGATATCTCCTACCACTATTTCGTAATTAATTAAGTACCTGAGGCATTAGTCGAAATATTTCGTTAGAAATAACTCGCTTGACGCAATTAACATTTCCATTAAGCGGAACATACACTGTCGACAACCCTCCAGTATCTAGAACAAGGGTTCCCAATCAGGTTACCGCCGCAAATGAAATGACTAACTTGGACACTGCTAATTTCCTGTCCACAAACGTATACACGGCTTAATTCTAATTACTATCTCCAGTCTAGGTTCAACCTTATAGTTAAAGTGTTATGGTTGACAATCGATCTGTGGAATGCCCTAAAGGTATATCTAGCTGCATAATATGGAATGATAAAAACATGGATAATGAACCATGTAGCGAGGGACATATGGTTCTTAATGGATTGTTTGTGCGCTCAACATATTCTGCTGATTACTTTGATCGGGACTTGTTCGTCGCTAATCAGGGTTAGGTAATTCTAGCTATCCGCTTTGTCACGCGAAATTGAGTCTTTTGTCTATGTAATTGATCAAAATAGTTGTTTGTTTCTCTATCTGTATAGTGTACAATGTGATTTAATTTAGCTCTAGGCAGTAGGCTAGCTTTAAAGTTATTTGAAACTTGTTAGAATCGCATCGTATCATGTATGGAGAATTCAACCTTAAAGACTTGACAATAGTGATATAGGTAATACCTACAGATGTTTATTCAAATAGGTCCAGTTGTAAGCATTAAAACATGTCAATAAATTTATAAAGTCTGTGTCAGTTTTTTTTTTTTGGTGGGAATGTCATTGAAACACGTTGTTGCTATGTTTTATTTTACTTAACTTCTGTTATTTTGAATATTAATGCTATAAAAATTACCACCATTTTTATAGCATTAATATTCAAAATAACATTTTATTCATTAAGTGTTCGATCAAGTGCGTAAGTGTGGGCAAGTGAAATGAAGCAGTGAAACGTGTTATTTTACGTTGTAGGAAAAACTTCAAAGAAGCTTCTAGTAAAGTAGCCAGCACTTTACTGAAGCAGGACTCGCATTTGAAAATGACTGTATACGAAACTTAGATTGTGACTTGGACATTTATAATTAGTTTTATTCAAGAAACTTGAAGAAATATAAATACTTGACACTGGTTTAGGCGGGTCCAAATACAATTAAAAAAAATATTTAAAAAAAGTCTGTGTCAATTTAGATCGAAAAACTGCGGGCACAATTTTTTAATGTAGGTATGCCCCGTGGTTTCAATAGACCAATTGTTTGACATTTATGACATTTCGTAGGTACTACAAATGTCATAACAATCAGTTCGCCGTTTGGTCGTCGTGCAAAAATTACAAACAGACAGACACTGAGATACTTTCGCTTTTATAATATTATGTACTAGCTACGCCCTGCAATTTCACCGATGTAGTGATGAAATCTATGATGATGATTATGATATAATATAGCCAATATCCTTCTCCAGATTCTACATAAACTCTGTGTCAAATTTCATAATGTTTGGTTCAGACGTTTAGCCGTGAAAAGGTTACAAAACAGACAGAGAGACAGACAGAGAAGACAGACAGAGTTACTTTTATAATTTTAGCTGAAATATTAGGATTCACTTGTCTATTTCATACGTTATTTTCCGAGCGCAAACCCGCTCCTGCTAATAAGGTTGCCTGGAAGAGATCGCTATTAGCGATAAGGCCGCCAGTTATTGTAAATTTTATGGTGTGTACAATAAACAGTTTATCTATTTATCTATTTTGAATATTTCTATTTTAATACTCTGGATAATGAAACTGAAACCCTTTAATTATTATTGTTACGTACACGGACCGAACTATTTTCGTTAATAATTGCCGCAATTACAGGATTAAACATTTAGAATGTAAACGACGTATTAATAAGCGGAAAACACAAACTTTAATTAAAACACCATCAATATTATATGGCACGAATTCGATACACAACCGTAATAATTCACCTGCCGTTTGGTTTTTGTAGTAGTTACTGGAGTTTTAACAGACTTCATTTTTAGGGTTCCGTAGTAACTACGAGGAGCATTAAAGAATAATCAATTCAGCCGTTTTCTTATTTCTGGGGTTTTTTAGTGTTTAATCTTACTTGTATAAAGGAAATAAAATCGATGTCTATGCAATATGCGTGAAAAGAAGGTTCATTCTTTCACGTTCTGTTGTAGCGTACTTTCACTGTTTTAAGAATCCAAATATAAAATATCCATATTGATTTGTGACGCATCGCCACACTTTACGTTAATAATTTGTAAAAATGACGGAAGGACGATGCTGCAAACTCAATGTTGTACATTAGGTACAATTCATATCTCAATTTCGTTCCACGTTCTTTATGCGTACCGCACAGGAACGGAATTCTTCGCCGCCTTCTCTGTTTCTTGAAAACGGTAATCTAGGAAGTTTAAAGGCACAAGTGAAAATATATCTTTTAGGTCGACGAGCTCCATTTTCGGCCACGCCGTCGCTTAACATCAGGAGAATTGGTCGTCAATCGTAGATCTAAGTAAAAAAAATATGCGGGCTTAAAACCACATGAATGAAGTGGAAACTTCATCGAGGCGCGTTAATAATACAAAATAACAATATAGCATTGACGTGTTTACTTTATCTCTCTCGCTCAATGATGTATTTAAAATAAAATAAATAAATATTTGTGGACATTTCACACAACACCATCTAGCCCAAACTAAGCAAAGCTTGTACTATGGAACTAGATGGCTGATAGAATACATATATACTTTTTTGTATTGTAAATATATACATATGATACATAGAAACACCCAGACACAGAACAAACATCCATGCTCATCACACAAATGTTTGCCCTGGGTGGGGATTGAACCCACGACCATTCAGTTCAGCAGGTAGACCTAAACACACTACCAACTGAGCTACAAGGCCAGTCATTTATACGTAGATAAGTTTTCCCCGTTCTGCGTGACAAGCCTCAAGTAAGGTATTCGCCCGACTCGTCTTCAGTCGCGACACGTCGGGCAATGCTGTTAGACGCGTGTCGTGACTTGTGAATAGTGACAATGCCATCCTGTATGTGCATTAGAAAGTGCAACACTTAAGATATATACGAGTAAAGCCAAGATACAAAAAGGCCATAAGGATCTTATACTCGAAAGTGCTAAGAACTGAGATTTGCCATGCTTTTTCTTTATATTCATTGAGTATAATCTCTCTATAGATAAAGGGCTTTACCAAAAAACATTACTTAACCTTATCCAACGTCTTAAGTTCTCTGTCTTCTTTCCACATGTGTTGACAAGCCAGAAGTTGACAAAATATGTTAAGCATTGCTTAAAGTTAATTAATATTTTTCGGTAAGGCAGAAAATCTCTGCTCTCGCTCGACTCGAGCCGTCTTTACCCAACGAACGTTACATAGCCGAGCGTGACGGCTCAGTCGCATAAAATACCCACAAAATAAAGTACCCAGCGCGTCTAAAGAAGTTTTCACTTCAAAGTTACAAGAACAGTAGGTAGGCGCATCACAAATTGCCGCATATCGATCGGACCTCACGGCGAGCCGAAATAGATCCAACCACGGCACTCAGCGAATTTGAATATCACTACTGAGAGAGCGATGTTGCCACTGCACTGCCCACAAATAACAAGTGTTAAATTACATAACAAATATTAAAAGAAAAACAAAATACCCGACTGCAGAAAAGCAGTTTTTCAGTGTAACTTACGGTTTCGTTACGCTTGATACGCTGTTGAGTGTAGGTTTTATGTGAAGAAGTATGTTCAAAATCCCTGTAAAATATTATATACGCGCATTCTTTAGTATAATTCTAGTGAAATCACTTGTTTATTACGAAATAGTTCGTTAGAGGTTACGAAATTTTTGTTGTTAATTTGTTTGTTGTGAAAGTTGTTATTACAAAAAAAATATAGCCTATGACACTTTGGAAGCGAAGACGAATCTAATGACACCGTGCACATCACGCAAAATCAATCAAGCCGTTTAGGCTTTATCACACCTCGCACATCGAAATCGGTTAAGCCGTTTAGGCTGTATGCTGTCATATAGAAACATACATACACTCGAAAAACACTACCCTCTACTAACTAACTTCTACGCAGTCGGGTAAAAAAAATAATGTGATCAAAATAACACCAAGCCAACCGAGTAATGCTGCAAGTTTTTATAGTTACATAAAGGTTATGTAGTAAATAAGGATAATATTAATATAGTTTCGCCATGTCTCTACGTTATCTGGATCTGGTTGGTTCTCATGAAGCTCTGAAAGTTGGCTCTGAAGTTTCTTTAAAATATCTTTATATAATAAATCGAGAAGAAGAAAACAAATATTTCTATTTGGAAGTATGTAAGAAACTGACAAAGGTTTGGCATCAGATATTACGTAAACTTCCAGCAAAGCGAATGAGAAGCTAATTCACAATATTAACAAGGATAAGCAGATTGTTCAGTGGAAATAAAGACATCAAAGGGTGGGCTCCAATTGAAAGGGCACGAGATTGGATTTATTGATTAAGATTGAATAGCGAGACTAAAAATAAAAGGGACCCCTGTCGGGGACAGACGCCAAAGTTCAATAAGTCCTTTTCGACCCTAAACTCGGTGAATTCAGAGATCGTTGTAGTGGTTGAGAAGGGACGCTTGGTGGAGTTAGTAAATTCTGCATGTACGTCTTACTTATTTATACATACATTATACGAAAGGCACAAAATCATGTGAATTTCAAGTAGATAATCAGCCCACTACCATATATTGTGGATTTACCCAATATTCGTACTAAACGGTTTAATTTTACGTTTCTTATCGGAACAGCGAAAGAGTGGAACAAATTGCCGCCTTCTTTGTTCCCTGAGAGTTACAACATTAGTCTTTTCAAGGTCAGGGTGAATAGGTATCTTCTAAGTCTGCGACTCTGCGTGCTTCATCTCCGACCACATCTTCGCTTTCCAACAGGCGAGTAGGTGGTCAAACGCGGACTTATTCGTGTTAAAAAACTAAAAATAAAAATGGAAGTAGTAAACGCATTATTTCGTTCATTAAATACATAAACCTACTACTAGTACCTACTTAAAAAGAGAGAATTGTCGGCTCCCACGGACCCAAAGCCTATTATATGGTAGGATTTCGAATATGCAAGAAGTCACTCTTCCTATAATTGTGTCATAGGATATATCTCAAAATTGAACAATTTATATAGAAAACTACGGAGCTCGGACCGTAGTTCAATATTTTTATCAATTTATCAATATTTTGATAATAACGTATAACATAATATTTACAGGATCCGTCTCGAGAACTACGAACAATGGTGCGCCGTAGACGCCGTGACCCAAGGGTGTGCCGGCTCTCCAGCTGCTTGCCGCGCCGCCGTCGTTGCTGTCCTAGGGACACAGCTCAGAGCTGCATGCGCCTGCCGAGGCACTGACTTTGCCCAACTATACGACTGCTTAGGCTGGCAGCGGCTGCTATGGCTGAACCCTTGCGTTGGTGAGTGAAAACCCTATAAACTGGAAGCAGTGATGCTTTGTAGATACTGTTAACCATAACCAGATCTGAGCTGGTTCCACAACCGTTTATTACGCTTGTCGCTGTCACAATCCTTGGCACCCAGATCATTGCTGCATGCGCCTGCCACGGTACTAAGTTTACGAAACTATACGACTGCTTAGGCTGGCAGCGGTTGCTATGTCAGAACCCTTGCATTGGTATGTGAAGACACTAAATAACTACGCACAAGATTCGTCGACCATATAACCCAGTGCTGTACAGACTCCCTCCCATTTACCTTGTCATCATCATCTTCGTACTGGGCACCCAGTTGAGATTGACAGGCTATACTCGCAACGGCTGCTGTAGCTAAACTCTTGCGTTAGTGATAGACATTAACGTAAAGATAATACCTAACTTTAACTCGAAGCTACCAACATTTATTGGGGTACTCACTGATTTCAATTTACAGGTTTGCGATTTTCTAGCGTAGCTGGCAGCGTTTGCTGTGCATAAGCTCTTGCGTTGTTGAGTGAAATATCCAAGAAGACTAGGTAGAATAGATACAAGTTTTATCTTCTAGTACACTCTGCTAGGCCACTTTATTTACCTTTATACGAGTGTCTTCGTTAATGACAGCTGCTTTTAACTCAATGCTGGAATCCGGTTGGGTACTGATTTTTTCTATGTGTTCTCATCTTGGTTGACGCTGCAGAGTGCAGCTATAGAGGTCACAGTCAATTACATTAGAATTAGATACTCTTTGATTTATCATGCGTATCTTTAGACACTGTTAGTTAAAATTCTACGTAATTAATTGATTTGCTTTCAAAGGGCGTTAATTTTGGTTTCCAGTGGAATCCCAAAGCGACTACCACGTGAAGACGTACGGCTCTCTCTTAACTACCACTCCGTTCGACAACGGCATCCGCTACATTACCGTCGCTCCTGAGACTTCTCACTACCACCGGACTACCACTCACCACAAGCACACTACCCAGCATGGCAACTCGCACTACCCGGTGCATGTCAGCGGACAACAGTTGGTAAGACCTGCTTTAAAATAAAACTGTTTCTAAAATATTAGTACTTTGATTTTCAATTAACTCCAAACGCTACTTCTTACGTTGATCTAGCTTCGTGCTACACTATAAAATAAAGATTCTTAATTTTCAAATATTCCTAAATACTACAGACCCATGGTGGACGTTTATGTCCAACAGTGAGCTTCTTGTGTCTGACATGAAAATAATGATGAATAAATAATAAATATTTTTTTGTATTCTTCAACAAATAGTCCTATTCTTGAATTTCCAGGAGAACCACGAAGAGCTCAGCCCAATAACCACCATGTCGGAACAAACCGTGATCCCGAACGAAGTGGCCCAAATATCCGAGCCCGTGATCGAGACGACGACCGAGACGACCACAGTGGGGACGACTACCACGACCACAACGACGACGACTACAACGACTACGACGACCACGACGACTCCTAGACCGACTACTACACTCGAGCCGACGAAGTATTGCATCGTGAAAAAACCGGAGAGTGATGACCAAGCGCAGTACATCAAGTTGGGGGAAACTAGAAGGGTAGGGAAGTTTCTAATTTAATTACAGTGACTTATCGCTGCTAGTATTACGGAGCTTGACGAGAATTTATAAGTAAAATAATACGGGGTATTTTAGAGCGTGCGTTATCGTAGAGCTGAAAAAAGAAGAAACTGTATAAATCTCTTCTATTTTATTGTCACCAACAGATGGCTTCCAAAAGTTTAAGTTAAAATGGCTTAACAGACCAAATCTTGAAAAAGTTTTTGAAATAAAATCAAATACCACTTATGGTGATACGATAGACAAAATCAAACGCTTCTTTGCCAAATGTAGACACTTTCTAAGACACTATAATGCCTCCATGCAGTGGTGGAACAATTAAAACGCAGTTAAGAAAAATATACCAGTCACCTAGCTTCACCTGAGTCACTACAGTCACTGCAAAGTGTTCAAAACGTAAGGGCTAAAATTATGTAAAATATATTCGTTAAATCTAATAAAATTGTATAACAATCACGAAAACTTATGAATGTTGAATTTCGATGATCTGCCAAAGTTGATGCTATCGAAATTTTGTTGTATAAATTGTTAGTGTTTTTGATGTTTGTGATTCCAGCTGTACCGTTCTGCCGAGCTCGCTGAATGCACCGACTTGTGTGTCTGCGAGGCGTCACTGCAAGTCTCATGCAAGGTGGCCTGTGTCCCTCGAGCTCCATGCTCGTCCAGGCTGGCCCACTACTCCCACGCGGCCCCAGCGTACCAGGCATATAGAGGAAGGTGTTACTGCTACTCGGGGTCATTCATCTGCATGAGACCTAATCCAGGTATGGGCCTTTACACGGAATAGATTTTTTTTATTCGTATATAGGCTTGCACTTGACCGCCAACTTGCCTTGTATTAAGCGACTGTAGTGGTCTACGCTAGAGCTCGCTTGCCTGGAAGGTACCTATTCACTCGCGAAGAATTTTGAAAACACCCAGATTAAAATCATTCAGAAAAGTCCATTCAGGAAACATATCTTACATAAAGCGTATTTTGCTTTTAACTATCAATTCGCATAATGGTATAGCAGAGAATAGAGCTAGCAAGCGAAGGATGTCGAATGAATTGTTTTTTTTTTTATACTAGAGAACAAATCTGCTTTGACCACGGTTTTTTATCATCTTATTTATTATCAATATGAAAGATTTAGGTATGTATCTGCGCAATGGATTTGCTTCTTGTCCATTATGTAAAAATGCGTATATTCTATCCCTGAAACAGTATTATTATATCGTTTATCCCGTGACTTCTCTAAGAAGAACATGATAAGAAAGTTGCTTCCAGCTGCTTTAGCTGAAATTTTCCCAGTTTTGAAAAATAATCCTTCCTTAGTGCTAACATTATTTTTGTGATCTGTGAGTGCTCCCAACGATACCACAGGATCCAGAAAATGTCGCCTTATGTAAGTGTCATCACCAATAACCTACAATACGACGGTATTAAATTTCTATGACTGCACCTGGCAAATAATTTAATTCTAGGAGAATACAAGCTCCCGGAAGGTGTCTACCTGCTCCTTGGATTCAGCGCAGTAGACGAGGCTTTACTCCGGCCGCACACCGGACTTGGAGCTGAAGATGCAGTGAGGCTGCTACAGCAGTACATGTACTCTGTTAACCGGGAACGGGTAAGTAAGGATTGTTTCTGCCAAGTTTCTTTATGAAGAGCCAAGGAGGAAGTAAGATTTCTTGCTGCAAATTCATTCTATGAAGGACCGAAGAAGAAGTAAGTTTTCTTGTTGTCATCTCTCTATAAAGACCTTAATAAACACCCAATTCCTATTTTTTCAGACGAACTGCACCTTAACTCTGTTCAACATCAGCAACGAAAATGTGATCATATCTGCCAGCGTACCACCCAAGGAGCAGGAAATGATGAAAGAAGCGGGGGAATCTCTGCTTGATAGGGAAAAGGTAATCTCATCATGTACAGCTATCACCTACCATTTCCCACTCAAATCTATCTATATTTATGGTGCAAATTATATTTCCACACAGCGTCATCTAGCCCCAACTAAGCAAAACTGGCTTGTAATCTCAAGTACAGAAAAAATTTCTTCTGTAGTGGGAGAGTTTATATAAATAAGTGGTACTAAACTTAAACTACTGATTACTACTTCAAGTTTAGTATCACTGGGTAACAATTTACTCTTCAATGTGAGACGCAGTATAATTATCGTCATCATCATCATCTCAGCCACAAGAAGGCCACTGCTCCCCCATGTATTTCCAAAAACACCGGTTGGAAACGGCCTGCATACAGCGTTTGACTGCCACTTGTATGAGGTCATATTATATTCAGTATAATATTTACACATTACTTCTTGGAGATTGCATAACCTAAAATGGTGTAAATTTCCAAATTTATTTTAACATCTTATTCGTAGACATCAACGTTAAAAATATATTTTATTCTCAGGAGGAGTGCATCGACGTACTGAAAATCGTCAAAGACCGCATCAACCACCAATTCGAAGACATCACTTCCCATCTCCTCCTTTCTATCTTCAAGATTGCTGAAGTAGACGTTGTTTACCCCACGCCTCCGAGCTCAGCCATCGCCACCCACAGCCCAAATAAAAACCTCCTCATCGTCATCACTGTCTTCGTCACCATCTTCAACTGTAGAAACGTATTTTTTAACGTAATCTTCTTTTCTATTTTTAACTTCATCAATTTCATATCGAGTTTCGTCGTCAAAAAAAGTAAATATGTATTTGATGTTGCTCCTTTTGTTAAAGAGAGATATATTTTCGATGTCACATCTATTTCGATGTATTGCGATGAATTTATTGAATTAGCTGTTATATATTATAAAAATCTGCACTATGCACATGCTTTAGTTTACGCACCAGAACATATCACAGAAGTGGATATAGATTTAAGTGTAAATTTACTTATAAATAAGTTAAAGGTAACGAAACATATCAAACATGCTGTGAATATTACAATATTTGATAATTTTAATGTACTTGTTGCTGATATACCTAAATATTTTTCTAGTGATGTATATTATGAGAATGGATTTACTGATTACGATTCGAAGCTTTTCGATGATTTCTGTTTTGAAGTAATCGCGTCCTCTTCTTATGGGATTATAAAATCCGCTAGCTTAGGACTGACTCTAGAAGTAGTATGAAGACTGAGATGAACTAAACATATCATAGTAGGTATATACAAGCTAGATTATTGTTTATTATACAAGACACTTTTAGACAACTAAAATTAAACCTACCCATTAATAAATATTCCTAGATTTACCAACACGTGGATGTCGGTACAAAATTCTTCTAATACATAATATATTTTTAAATTTCAAAATAAATCATTGAATGTATTTATATATTTTTAAATAATAATTACTACTGGTCACTCAAGTTTGTTTTTGGTCGATATTTCCCACTTATCAGATGTTATTTCGGCTCAAATCAGATATTGAATTTAATAAAATGGAAAATACCTGGTCATAAAATGTGCTAATAATTTTGCAATGAAAATAATCTAAACAGCTCCATTTTAACGCCGTATTTAATAAATAATCACTTTTACTATGGAAACGAGCGTGGTTTTCACACATTTTAAATAAAAACGGATCACTCACGACAATTAGTGGCGAGGCGCGTCACCGACCGAGATTGACGTTTACGCTGCTCCTTTGAAAAAGACCGCGGAATGCGGTTGAAACTATAGTTGGACTTTTCGGCTCAAAACAGACGTGATTAACTTGTAGTTTTTAATTAAAATAATCACTTGCAGAGTTTTTTTCTCTTTGATTTCGATCTTTGTTTTGGGCGTTCCAGAACACTGGTTAAGTTCGAACAGCGAATTTCTTGATAATTGCTTGATATCCAATGTCCATGTGTTTGTGAGTCTATATCCTTCCTTTATACATAATATTTCACTCTAGCCTATTCATCACCTTTTTGCACTTTCTTATTATATCATATCCTCATTCTCTTATTCATTTTCACTTGTTGTTGTTAGTATATATTTTCACTTATATTTTATATATTTTTAATAAACCTTTAGCAACGATGCTTAAACCTATCATCACGCTAATATTATTAATTCGAAAGTTACTTTTTCTATACACAAAACTGTCTTAATAACTTTGTTTGTATGACTAGATAACTTGTCCGATTTTGATAGAACATAAGGTAAATGTGCTTGTGCATGATTTGGATATAGAATAGCGACTTTTTTCTTGAAGGAGAAAACAAGAAACATAAGTAAAACCGTGGGACTAAAGTAGTTTTATGGACTAGCATCTCACAGCTTTATTAGTGTTATCCACATTTTCTACAATTTTCAAGAAAAAAATCATCCTAAATCCTCATGAATGTATCTTACCACATTGACAAATTTCATCTCAACCGATGTAGCCTTAAAAGGTAACAAAACAAACATGTTTTTATTTCATCTTTTCCTGTTTTTATAATATTAGTGTGTTTTTTTTTAATAATCATAATAACATTTGAAAGTTTTGTATAATAAATTATTATCGGCTCTAGATAAATGTATTTCGTTTTTATTTTCGACTTAGTACTGGTGCTTGTAGGTCGATCTTTAAGGCTGGGTTTGTAAATAAGTGTACTACGCCTTCACACTGTTAGACTTTTCGTTTTATCTTCAGTAGAGTCACAGTGTAAAAAAACATACAGTGATTCAAATTCAGACTAGATAAAAAGGTTTGACTATTGCGTAATTTGCTGAAAAGCATCGCCAACACATTGTCATGTCCGCATTGTATCACTTTCATCAATACGTGTCATAATTTCAGTGTATATAAAGCATTGTAATAACGGTCTTATACAAAACTGTAAAGACTCTAATTCAATACTCGGTACGGTCAATGGACCACGCCATTTCGAGTCTATTTTTAAGCTATTGCATAGCTTTTATCGCGGGCCTTGAGCGTGGAGACCAAATCCAGAAATTCCGTAACGAAAATAACCTAACACACCGCGCGTAAAGCTATTATGCAATAGCTTTACCGCGGCAGTCTCCGAGTGCCACACGTCTTTTTTCTATGATTATTATTAAAACACGATGACTATTCTTACATTAGCAATCGATGTGGTTTAGAAAAACAAAGCATCTATTATTATATACGTAGTTTCGATAACACGAATACAATACGATTAAAATATTACTGGATCTACTAATCAAGTTGGTTGTGAAAAATTCGCTGACAAACTTCAGTGGACCCAGAAATACCTTACAAAAGATTGAATGATAAGAGGAACGAATGAAGCTCAGAGCCTTTTCTGTTATTATTATTATTGAATATTGGCTGAGTGATATAACATGTGTAACAAATCTAAAAATTCATAAACATCGATATTGCACAATCTGTGTCTCAACTGTTATGCTAGGTTGGACTACTGTATGGATTTATACACTGTGGTAGAATAGTTGTCGCAGACATTGCGCTCTTTTATAGGATCTTCTACAATTGTTACTGTAGATTTTATTATAAAACTAAGAAATAATTTTTTCAGACTGGATACTACGAAATCAAGCTTTTCGTTTGAGTTTTTTCAGGTTTTTGTTGATAATATTTGAAGGGCACAGGGGAAAAACGTGCAATGTCACATAGAATAGTATATATATATATATATATATATATATATATATATATTTATGTGACATTGCATGTTTTTCCTCTATGCCCTTCATTTGTTTTTCGACTTCCTCCAAATTGGACTTTAAAAAGAGAGCGTTCTTAATTCTAGCTGCAGTCATTTTTGTTCTTCCACATCATTTTCATCGGTTGTGAAATAATTTCAACGTATGAAACATTTAAAATTATTTAAAAGGGATTATCTATGAAGAATTGAATAATTGGTCACTGTGCTTTTTTATTATATTATATTTAAAAGAAATAACAGACTAAAACAATGATGAAGATGAATCAAATCATTATATAATGGGCTAAAAAATGTCACAGATGTTTTTATAAAAACGAAGTATGTAAAATAAATTAATAATTTTAATTCGTAATATTTTAAGAAGACAAAAATAACTGAAAGCTAACTCAAAAAAAAGCTTGTATTCACAAAAGTATCTCAAAAATCCATTTTCCCTTACATGTCCAATAACATAAACAAAAAATGGGTTGTCTGTAAATTCGGTTTACGGACGACAGTTTAACGTGACAACGTCATAACAAAACATTGATAAAATGATGATGCAGATGATGTAACGGGACAATGAGTCTTTACTTTTTCGTGCGTGCAGCCAGCGTTCATCGATTTATTAGACGTTGTCACGTCAAAATGGAGGCCATATTTGTTTACGAATTTGCACAAGTAAGAAAAAATGTGGATACTTTAACGTCCCTATACACTTATTCAATTTTACAGAAAAAAAAAATAATTTTTAGAATTTACATTATCTAAAGTAATGTCTGCGATGAGTAAATGTTTGTTTATAATGGATAGATGGTAGATGTTCAGTAGAATTCAGCGCCTTTTTCGTTAGTTAGATAGCTGTATTTATAAGTAGCAAAAGGTCAATGTAAACGCACGTTTAGGACATAAAAAGTAAAAGGACGATAATTAGGAATTGATAACAAGTAAAAACTTTGTTATACCTACCAACGTTTAACCTTACACTACTCTCGGAAATTTCTGTTTGTTCCTATAAGGCCAGATTTCTGTGAAGCCAGACTCGTCAAAGGCCAGATTCTTAAAAGGCTAGGTTCCTAAAAGGCTATAGTTTCCTACGAAAAAGATATATATTATTATTATATTCAGGATAGAAATGCAAGTGCAAATAAAATTCTATAGTGTTTACGTTTACCAATCGAATCTTAGGTTTTCTGATATTTATTCATAGAAATTAACAAATTTTAACAAAAATATCGCGTATATTTTTTCCTGCGACTACAACACTGAAAATGGTTTTAAAATTATATAAAGTTGGTATATTGGTATAAAATTACATAAGTACATAGATATCACGCTTGTTTTCCCTTACGGGTAGGCAGATCATCAAAGGCCAATAAGGCAGTAGTCGCCACATTTGACCGTGGTTAGAGGGTTAGATTGAGGTGAGAGGGTATAAGAGGGTTAGAGGCGATACGAGGGCAGGATGTAATGTATCTGACTTTAATTGGTTCAATACTATTTCTGGTTTTATCCTTGTTGAAATTTGGCAATGTAGGAATGTGCACTTATAAGAATCTGGCCTTGTAAGATCAAACTATTTTTAAAACAAAAAGTTGTAAAACTGAATCATTATAATTATCTGAATCTGAATCGTCGTAACATAATTTGAGTGTATAATTACATATTTATCTCTTGTACCTTAAGCGCCTTGACAGATTTTTGAGCGCATCTTCATCCGGAGTACTTTACTCCAATATTTTTAATGACAGAATCTTTAAGGAGTTATTGTATTTGTCATTTCAAATAATTATTACTTTGGGACTACTCCCAAAAACTCGGATTCAGCTTTCGTACACAAAGTTCATTGACCTAGCAAAATATAATGAAACACCTATCAATATTTTGAGATCATTCTCATAGTCAAAATAGGACTTAATAATGCGTACTTTGAAACTTTCAAGTATATGTTATTACAAAAATAGGAGTAGGTATGTATGTTCTAGTTTTTTTATTTTTATATCTTTGGTCGTAGATTCAAATAAATCACACCAATTTCTAACTATTGTCCTTTCACATAGACGAAGTTATGTGACACTTAGATAAATGTACTTCAAAAACGTTACATAGGTTTTATGTAAGTGTTTATGAAATGGTAAAGAATGAAGCTTTAATTTGAAGTAGAAACTAGACGTTGTGTTCTGGGAAGTTTTAAAAATAATTAGACTTCATGATGTGTAGGCCTGTTAACCGTCTGATAATGCCGGGTACACACCAATCGATCGAAGAACGAAAAGAACGAAACAGTGACCGAAACAAACGATACGCGTTTGTCCGCAACAAGTGGCTATCTTTCTATACTGAAATAAACATTTTAAACATGTGAATTCACTGATCGGGAATGTTATAAAAATTAGAGATAATTTTGATTACATATTATCAATCTATTTATTTATTTCATAGCACAAACAACAGAATGTAACCGTAGGTTGATTATAATAATTATCGTTAGATATTATTGGAGTTTATGTTTTAGAGCTCCGTTGCCAAGGCAAAACAAAAACAATATTTTCTATATAATTTCATGAATGTTTTTCAATCAATGATTGTTTTACGTTTTATGAATAAGTCGGTGAGTTTTATCTTTAAAAATTAACATTCTGCTCTAATAATTCTATTCTATTTTAAGCTTCAAGATATAACATATTTAGTAATAACGTACGCGAGAATGAGATAGCCGCGCGTCTCCTAACAAGCACAGAACGTAACTTCAAAGGCAAGTATAACCTCAATAGTCTGTCGCTTTTGGCCGTCTTCCACGTAAAAAAATCACTAAAAGTGGATACAAAAGTGAATGCGAGTGAACGTGCGAACGGTGCGAACGTTCAACGAATCCCATTCATTAATATTCATTCTCTATCAGTTGATTGATCTGTATGCGACATAAACGTGATTTTCTATATTTTAGACCAATTTTTATGATTACAATTTTTTTTGCTTGGTTGATTTCATAATAAGTATAAATTTCCTTGTTACAGCATCATAAATATATTTTGACAGCATTACGCACAATATTAATAAAAAAAAGTTTATGTAAAGGAATAAGGCTCAAATTCACAAAAATTCAAAGTAACAAAGCCGACACAAAATTATAATTTGTTAATTTTTAACCGACTTCAAATAAAGGAGGTTCTGAATTCGATAATTTATTTTCCGTTTTCTGCTCTAAATTCATCGGTTGTGGGCCGATTTCCTTTTTTTTTGTAAAATTAAAGTATTTCAGAACTTAATTATTAGCTCCTACATTTTTAATCACTTCTAATTATAGGAATATTATTTTCCTTCGGTCACCTACACCTGCTGTTTAAATTGATATTTTTATTTATTATATAACTTTTCTAAGAATCTTCATAATCAGAATATGATGAACACTGAGCCTTATTTCGAAACAGTCATATTTTTAGCATGCTTTTAAAAAGCTACTTTTCCACAAATTTTGTTCATAACTCAGTATAATATTAAATAAAAAATAATGCGACTTCAATTTAAAACTAAACAAAATGTAAAATTTACACTATTTTTATTAGAAGTCAATTATCTACTACACAAAATGTAACATGTTAGTGAAGTTTTAAGTAAATAAGCATATTTATAATAACACACAAAAGTAAATATATAACTTGAATATATTCCACTGGCAACACAAGTAAATAAGTTGCAAATAAATGAGTTGCAAATAGTACCTGTAATGTGATTAAAATAAGAATAGGGCAGGTTAAATGCGCTGGAAATAATAACTTTAGGGGAATTGGCGGGAACGTGGAAAAATCATGTCATCGATCCGTGTTACTTTCGTTCACCTGTTTTGTTTTAAATGTTAGTTGTGTAAAAATGGTGGTGTTTTAATCGATCAGTGTTCAATCGTGTGCACGAGTGTAAACAACTAAATTGAAGTGGTGAAGCGCGTCTTATTATTTGTTGGCGTAACTTGATAGGAGATTTCGTTAAAGTCACCACCAATTTATTGAAGTGTTATGATGTCTTTATCGTGGCTTACTTGACTCTATCTTGACTGTGGCTGGGGCTAGAACTTTATTAATTATTTTAAAATATACCTATAATTAGGTATGGCGAATAAATAATTCGCAAACCGTGCAAGTCCAATGTGTGAAAAAAAAACAATTATTGTGCAAAAGCCATGTTCTACCTACTGTAGTGAAATTGGTCAAAAGCTATTCTTATTCTTATTTGAATCGCATTGTAAATGATTCTAATAAATCTACAGAAATTTCATGTAAGATTTTTTGTAAAAATACGACTATCAATTTATTATGTATTTACTTACGTTATTTAATGTTCAGGTATTAAATACCTTTATGTAAATAAATTCTTCTGATATCTGTTAATAGAAGAAATTCCAATTAAGTGAACTAAATGGGTTTGTCAGTTTCTGCGGAACCCTAAAGCATACATATCAAAGTATAAGTAGAAACCCTGTAACTGTTTGAATAGACAAAAAAATATTCAATGTCGTACAAAGCAACTTGTATAAACATTTAATTAGTACACAGTCCAGAAAACATGATTTCAAAATTGTGTTTTTTTTTTGTAAACTTATTGATTTGTAAAAAGTAAAGAAATATGCAAGATGATCCTATTATATCGAAATGGTTTTGATCAATCAAAATACTATACAAAGATTGTTATTTAGCACGAATAAAAGGCGCGCCGCGACAAAATTTCCTTTGCTCTTTTTTCGTGCAACTGTGTGACGTGTTTACGAGAATCTATATGTTACAATTTTCACTCGACAATTTTTTTGTCACTATATACTTACTTACTTTGTCTTACGACGAAAGCGTAGCGTGATATAGAATCTTCGTCACCATTTAAATCCGATGATGAAATTCTGGAATTAAATTTGACAGGTCCGCCATTATCAGTTGGAACACAAAATATGTACCTGCTTTAATACTATGTGTAGCAGGAATGTGATTAAAGCGCCGCGTCAGAACTTGAGTGGTGATGTGGACTCTAGCGTGGTCCAGTGTGGGTGCGAACGCGGAGCTGGAAACCTAAGGCCACTCATACGTTTCTAGCACCACGCGAGCTATTGTAGCAAGCAGACCTAGCCGGTATTGCGTACGTCGCTCGCTATCTAGACCAGGGCCTCAAGGCCACTATTTGAACGGTCACTCGTTAACCACTCGCTGATACGATTCAACGCTTACTTTGACAAATTGTTAGTTTATTATTATGTAATAGACTAGCGATTTGTCGCTAAATCGCATTAGCGAGCGGCGAACGAACGACAGTTCAAGCAGCTAAGATAGCAGCCTTGAGGTCCTCTTAGAGAGGCCGCAACGACCAACGACGCACGCAATGACTGTCTCGCTCATGTGCGCGCGCTAAATATTTCGCGCCTTAGCCGCCGTGCTAGTCGCTAAATCAGACCTAGGTTTTTTTTTTATTTAGGGTCTTACCGAAAAACGTTACTTAACTTTAATTAACGTCTTAAGTTCTCTGTATTCTTTACGCAAGTATCATTACGAGTCAGCCAGAAGTTAACAAAGTATGTTATGCATTGCTTAAAGTAAAGTAACGTTTTTCAGTAAGGCAGTCTGATCCGTTCATTCAAGGGTTACCAGATCATCCGGAATTATCTGAAATTGGCCAGAATTTATGCCCATCTTATTACTTTTCTTAGTCACATAAAGCTAACACCAGACTGAAACATTTCAGTATAACATATCGTATATACAGGAATTATCTAGTTAATTCAGTACATTAACAAAATGTATTTATAAGTCAGTCGCCAGCTTAAAATGTACGTGTCTACGTAGCTACTTTATATTGTTTTTTAGTATAGCGCGGCACCATATTGCAAAAATAATATAAAATTTCGGAATCTTTATAAAATGCCTGGTCATTTCAGCGATTATTTATAAAAGGACTTTTTGGTAATGGTAACCGTTAGCTAAATGTTCTAAACCCTAACTGGGGTAAATGTCAGTGTCACAAATGTCATATACTAAAGGATGACGCTAAAAAATGTTGTTTATTGTAAGTACACTTAAATTTTAAGTTATGGGGTATTTTTGTGTCTACAGAAAGCGGGTAAAAAGCAAATAAAAAGCAAATAAAATTACATTGGGCAAAAAAAATTGCGAATAAAACTATTTGACTTTCACTACGAAATCAATAATAATAATAATTTAAGTGTACTAAACAACAACTTTACTTTTTTTTTTAAAGAACCTGTGTTTAAAATATGTTGTACCTGCCTATTTATCATTATAAAATTAAAATATTTGTTTATTCGGATATTTTTTATGCATTTTTTTTTTCTTTTTTGTAAAACTATGAATGCTTGTGAAATTTGGAACGAAACATATCATCAAAGCTCAATTTTGTACTTAATGTATTTCTAGCATTAGAAGTTGCAAAGCAAAATGGCGTACATCTTTATGTAGCTTAGATATTAGACTATGTAGATGTAATTATACAAGAAATAGAGGAAATGTTTCTAAATTAAATGTTAAAATTCTGTTAGACGTGAGAAACTGTAATATCTTTTATATTTGGTAAAGAATGTTATTAGTTTTTAATTTTACGAATGTATTTTTGAATTATCATCAGATACCTATTTAAATTGAGAAACGTCCTGTTTACATTTCTATTCTGCAAATTATGATAATAGAAGGTACTTGGCTAGATTTGTTGGCGCGTTCGGAGCAAGTAAAAATCACTTATTTGACTTTATTGATTTTAAATTCTCATAGCTGAGTTAGTGTTAACTGTTAGCTTGTTAGCTGAGTTAGTTAATATTATTGCATAAAAAAAAACATTAATTGATATTTTTTAAAGCAATCAAAAATCCAGGGTTCCTCTCATATGATATGATGATATTTTTATTTTAAATTTAATTATCTAAATTACTGAGCTCAGTTGAAACATCTACTTTCTAAGATGAAGGTTGTGGGTTCGATTCCGGGTTGTCGATAGTTATCTTAAAGTAACAAGTGCATAAGTAATTCCGCTTTGCATAGTTGGGGCTAGATGGCGCTGTTTAAAAATGTTCTCCAATATTTTTAGGGTTCCGTAGCCAAATGGCAAAAAACGGAACCCTTATGGATTCGTCATGTCTGTCTGTCTGTCTGTCTGTCCGTCCGTAAGTCACAACCACTTTTTTCCGAAACTATAAGTAGATGTATTCTGTGAACCGCATTAAGATTTTTACACAATAATAGAAAAAAAACAATACATTTTGGGGGTTCCCCATACTTAGAACTGAAACTCAATTATTTTTTTCATCAAACCCATACGTATCTATGGTATGGTATGTAGGGGGGTATCTATGGATAGGTCTTCAAAAATAATATTGAGGTTTCTAATATCATTTTTTTCTAAACTGAATAGTTTGCGCGAGAGACACTTTCAAAGTGGTAAAATGTGCCCCCCCCCCCCCCCCCCCCCCCCCCCCCCTGTAACTTCTAAAATAAGAGAATGATTACCATTACCATGCAAACTTCCACCGACAATTGGTTTGAACGAGATCTAGTAAGTTTTTATTAATACATCATAAATTGTTACCTTTCATTCAATCAACTCAAATATAAAAAAAGATTTCCCCATTTTATCTACTAGTTTGTACGAAACCCTCGGTGGGCGAGTCTGACTCGCACTTGTCCGGTTTTTTTTATTTCATAAATTGAGACGGCTTATTGATCTAATATACTTTTTTATGAGATAATAATAAAAAATGGTTCTCTTTCTTTCCATAAAAAAAAATATTTTACACTCAATTGCTCCATACACGCCAACAAAATGGCTACGTACTGTATAATAAATACCTATAGTGCACACGCCTCATGCCTTCCATGTAAATATAAAAAATATTTTAGAAAATTATTATTAATCTATATCACTGATTGAGATGAATGAAAAAAAATATTGTAATAACTTGATGAAAAAATAAACAAATATTAAATATCAATTCAAAAATATCAATCAAACTATTTTGTAATTTTACATCGATTGAATTGAAGTCATTAAAAAAGGAGTACAAAATGAAAGCTCACTAATCTGAGTATGTCATTTCTGTTGTGAATACCGACACTTAATATCAATATTAGATTTATAAGAATTGATTAACACATATTGGTCCATATAAAAAGAGGAAAATGATTTCTACCCCTAAATTAGTGATTATCTTCTTTGTCTTTCTTTAATCTATTAAAACCATGCATTACTTACTAAGCATTAATGTTATAAATTAACAAGTTGGAAAAAACAAGCCCAGTACATTAGATCCGTAAATATAATAACAAAAATAACCTAAAACGGGGTAGATATCAATTTTCTCCTATTGCATGAAAAAATCCGCTCTGCTCAGGCGACAACATGCAGCATAGCCTGTTGCTACGTGCATTGTAGAATAGTTTCAACGAGTTCAAGTTCCGAAACATCAATTTCTAATAAATTCGAGTTCACAATACCAATCTAAATTGAATATACGAATTATAGTTTTAAATTCGTGTTACGAATTTTCGTTATACTTATATACTTATACTTATATATATATTATTAAATCATGTAATCAAACAGCTAACACATTATTATTCAACACACAAAACATTTTATAAAAGAATACCTTAAACACGATCAAAATTCACCATAACAATAATATTAAGATATCGTAAAAAGTTTAAAAAATAACTTTTAATTACCCTACCAATGTTATTTTAGGAAAAAAATATAGTTTTAATTTATTAATGTTATTAAAGTTTATATCTATTTATTGTTTGAAGCTAATCGATGTAGATAAATGTTTGTAAATCTGTTATTTTCAATTGTTTTCTTATTTTTGTCGCTTATAAAGTTGTGTGTTAGGAAATATTTGCAGTGACTAATAAACGTAGACTCAATGTATAGCAATATGAAATTATTGTAGAAATTAATATCGGTTTGGAAGTTATCATGTTTTTTATACAATCGACTCTTCGCATTCATTCAGCCAATTCATCAAGTATTCGAAGATGAATATAAGTTTCGCAAGTGTCACTGTCAGCGTCAGAGCGAAGTTCTACAAAATCTTATCCGGTGAACGTGGCGCTACAATCGATTTTTATTGGCAATAATCACAACAGGTAACAGGTCTAATAACACTTAAAAATGTTAAACAATGTAACAGGTGTAAATTATTTTTGTATACGGCTTCGTTCCAGTTAACAGGCCAGCAGCCAGCAGTGGCCAGCTTAGTGTAATCTATTTGTCCTTAAAGGATTGAGAGTAGTCAAATGAGCCCGTAGGCTCAATGGGATGCGGGCTCAGTTAACCACCGAATCAATATTCTGTATCTATAAAAGTATTTGTACAAAGCGACTGAGTTCTGGCAGACGACGACGTACAGCCTAAGCCGTTTTGGTCCTGCAGATATGAACTTTACATGAACCGAAAAGCACTGTAGCACGTCAAAAATTTGCTTACAATTTAAAAGTTGCAGCCAATTTGAAAAATGTACCGTCAAGTCGGTTTACAAAACGGCGTTGTTTCTTATTTCTAATACGCGTGTTCAGACGGATTGCAGATGCTATACGTTCTCTGATGTTACTTTGTAATTGATAAGGCAAAATGGTCATTATATGAGAAATATAAAAGAAATATCATATATTTTAATGACAAAAGAATTATTATTGGAGCTTTGTTGTGATGCATTAGTAAATTGTGTTATGTCACTTTGTGTTATGTCACTATATTTTTATAATACTCATCGCTACAGGTAGCGATGTTTTTAGTACAAATTTCAAAGGAACGTAACTGTTGCGCTCTTTATTGTATTCCAGCGGTACATTGTTCAGCCACTTTGAGGAACACATTATGCATAGACAACATAGCGTACATTTTAGGCAAATTAGAATCTGACTGAAATTGAGCGTTACCGACTTTAGTACGATGGTGATTTTAGGTCACTGGTCGCAACGACCAGTGATGATAATGGTATTCCATTTCTCTAAGCATATTATAATATTTTTTTTAGAACATAGGATAGATAGATTAAAAGAAGTTCTCGACCCTGTCTTAAATTTCCAGACCGATATTGAAAGTATATTAAATAAAATGTGAATACACAGCACCGTAGTGATATGCGTAACAGAGCTTCTAAAGTTTAAATATATTGTTTTATACACTATTTGAAGTAAATACTGTATTATTTGTGCCTACTTCGGCAGGAGGAGGTGTTGTAATTTTGTTGTAGCTAAATAAAGACGGTTCGTAAAAAAATAAACGAATTGTTATTATTTCTGAAACCTTTTCAGGCTTCCGTGGTACTGCGACGGAACCTTATTTATTTATTTATTTATTTATTTATTTATTTATTTATTTATTACATTCATGCACTACCCTTACAGAATTATCCTATTGCGATAGTGCACTACATAGTCTATATTATATTCTACCATAATACTAACAATTCATATTAAAAAAATCTCTATCTTAAAAATAAATACACAAATTATATCACCAATGTCAAATTAAAATAAAATCAAATTATACAAATTCATTATTATTACAATGATTATTATTAACGTCAAATTATCTAAATTATTATCGTCAAACTAATAAGAATGTCAAATTATGTACATTTGATAATTTTTCCAATGTATTTCTATTTATTATTATAGCAGGCATCAAATGTTACCGCTCTTTTAAACTCTGCCATGGCGCAATGAAATAAATCGATATTTAGCGCAACTCGATTTAGTGCATGCAACACCCGAACCAATGGCGATTTGGCCAACAAGTTGGTTCTAGCGCTGGGCACCGAGAACAGGCGCGGCTTGCGCCGCCGGCCCACGTACCCGTCCGGCACGCACAGGGCCATCAGCTCGAGCACGTGCGGGTGCGACAGAGCGCCTCGGAACACTCGCATCACATAACACGCTAGCGCACAATCCCTTCTAACTTCTAATTTGTTGTATCCGACCATGCCCAGAACAAACAGGGTCGGATACATCAACGGATAGAACGGATATACCCCGTACAATCTCGAGTATAGGAATCTTGTGTATTTATTTTGTATGCGCTCTAACATCAGAGCATACTTCGCCTCACTCGGAGCCCACACGGCAGAGCTATACTCTAACTGGCTCCGGATGAGAGCGTCGTACAAAGCCGATATCGCTCTGATGTTTTTGAAGCCCTGAGCTCGACGCAACACAAAACCCAACCTCTTGTACGCTTTTTTACACACGAGTACTATATGATGTCGGAAGGTCAACTCGCTGTTTAAATTTACCCCCAGGTCCTTGAGTGACATCACACGGCTTAAAATTTCGCCGTCAACATTGTAGTCAAAGTGGAGAGGGTGTTTGGATCTACTGTACGAAATTACAGAGCATTTCGAGACATTAAACTGCAATTTATGCATTTTACTCCACTCGACAACCCTGTCAACATCCTCTTGTAATCGCTGGCAGTCGTCCCTGTTTTTAACTGAACAAAGCAGCTTGAGATCATCCGCGAACAATAAACAGCGAGCGTGCCTATAAATCCATGATAATAAAAATACAAATATTTATTTAAAACTCCATAGTTACATGTCAAATACATGCTAATATATCTGTCTAAAAATAAATACTGGCAAAAAAAACACTGAATTGAATTGAATTGAGAACCTCCTCCTTTTTGGATGTTGATTAAAAAGCAAACCGTACAGGTATAGACATTAGCCATTAAGTTACGTCATTTAAAAAAGAATTATCAAAATCAGACGAAATTAAGAACTAGAAAACAGTTTTTTATTTTACTGGCGAAAATTACCGCGACCACTATTCTCTTAATTAAAAAATAAATAAAAAACTTAATAATTGATTAACAATAATTTCCATCAAAACTGAATAACATTAAAATGCATTTTTTAAAGCTTGGGTGGACTTGGAGTTTTATCTGGATTTAACGGTGCACAAACATTTGGGTGATCAGCTCCTGATGTTGACCCCTGAACAGGCACAAAGGAGGCATCAAGGCCTTGAGAAGAACAAGCTTTTATAGGGATCAGTGTCTCATAAGGCGTATTTGAGTCATACTCCTTTCTAGGTGCAGTAATTGTTAGCTTCCCCTCTGGAGAAAGTTGAGACTCCATGCACTCCATGACGCATCCAGTTGGAAGCTTGAATTTCCTGATAAATTGTCTCATCACCATACCTCTTTTGGTGTTTTTCTGTTGCTTCCCTTCTATTATGACATATTCGGGTCGAGCTTTCACGCGAATTTCGTCTCTATCGTAGTTTCTTACGTCGAGTTGTAGTTGAAATTTCTCTTTTCCGATTTTGATGCTGGGTCTAACATTTCTGGACTGGTTTATCCAGCAGGACAGCTTTGAACACAGCTGCGTCCTGAGAGGGTTGAGAATCATGGTTATGTTTTGAAAATTTTAGTGCATTTTGAATTTGTCGGCGATGACGTAAAATGTGATTATGCTGTCACAAATGACATGGTCGTTAAGAAAAAAAAATGACAGAAAAAATATGCAACAAATGCAACAAGTAGGTAGGTAGGTATCTATATTAAAACAAAAACAAAAAGGTTTTGCAGTCTAACTTACGACTTCGTTACGCTTAGTACGCTGTTGAGTATAATTTTTTTGAGAAAATATGCGTAAAATCACTGTAAAAGATTATAAATGCGTTGCAAGTATCAATCGTATCGTATAATCGTAAATAAACGGTGTAATTATTATTCCAGCGCTGTAAAGATGTTTTACTTTACCAAATAAAAACCGGACAAGTAAGAGTAGACTCGCCCACCGAGGGTTCCGTACAAACTAGTAGATAATATAGGGAAATCATATTATCTATTTTCCTTCATAAGCCCAAAAATAAAGATCGTAAAATGTTTAAGAACCTGTTTTAACTTATGCTAATGAAGCTCTTTCATATGATACCCCACATGATACCTACCTACTACTAGGTTAACTGGAAGCTGGAAGTACCCCTAGGTTTTGATTCCCTTAATTTCAACACGATATCTTCACGCGTTCCCAAGTTCTTGCTTGACACCAGGACGGGCGGACAGACGGACAACAAAGCAAAAGTGATCCTATAAGGGTTCCGTTTTTTCCTTTTGAGGTACGGAACCCTAAAAATGTGACGCTCCTCTGGTACGGAAGTACAGCTCATTGTTGTAGGCTCAGAATTTTACCGTAGGTAGTTACCTACCTAGTTTAGAAAACTTAGTACCCTTACACGTACCTAAGTAGGTATAATAATATACAGGAATGTATTGCTGACTACCTTCGTAACTTAGTTCGTACCTGTTTTAACAAATTTATTTTTGAAACGTCAAAGTAACTAGCTAGGTAGGTACATACCTATCACATCTATATTACGCCTATTGTAATCGTTGAATTAAACCAATAATTATATTTTAAATTACAGTTTATTAATACAAATAAAGCTTATTTAAACTTAGTAAATAAACACAATTACTACAAATCAGTCTCAATCATCGGGAAAGATAAAACAAAACAAATTTTAAAACGCCTACTTAGCATCACCGTTTTCCTGGGTTTGATCTTTGATCTCCTTTCGCACCGGTCCTGTCTGAGCGATAGGCACGCTCCTCTCGCCCTTGACGGCTTCTGGAACCTTCCTGGGCGCCGTGATTGAAAGCACACCGTCTGAAGACAGCCTCGACTCGACAGTCTCCGGCGTGCAGCCCTCGGGCAGCGCGTACCGGCGCGCGAACTGCCGCGAGATGTACCCGTGCTCGTCCTTCTTCTCCTCGTGCTTGCCTTCCACCACGATGTAACCGTCTGCTGTCTTCACGCTGATCTCCTCAGGCGAAAAGTGCTGGACGTCCAAATTCACCTGGAATTTGTCCTTATCTGCCTTGATGCTTGAACCGACGTCTCTGGCAGCAGTTGCTAGCTGTCTCCACGGGCGGTAGTAATCTTCGGAGAAGAATGGGCTTGCAGATAGCAGGAGGTCGTCAGGAGAGAGCGCCAATCCGAAGTCCTGGTCCAAAAGGCGGCTGGGCCAGTGACGGTGGCTGTGGCGGTGGCGAGGTACTTCGTAGCCGAGAACAAATGGTAGCAGAGACATTTTTGCTTGTGGAACTTGTTTCAAACTAGATACTTTAATCTGAAGTCGCTTGGTGCTTCGAAGGCTTGAGATTATCTTGAGTTGCTTTCGCTGTGATCGCTTGTGTACAAATACATGCCGTGCAAAGCGCGTCGCCGGTATTTATACATTTTGAACACCGCCATCTAGTGGCGAGTAGCACATTTCTAGAACGTACGCGATTGTGACATCGAACTGCAGCTGTGTTGCTGCACACAGGCAAGCTGATGCTATTACACCGATTCATACATTGAAAAGGATTTGTATTGATTCCTGTGAAGGGCTGCGTACTGCGTAGAAAATTCATGAAGGTCAAGAATGTGAACAGCGCGCCGCTGCGATTGATGATTATTATGCAAATTGTTTGTTTATTATGCAAATTATCTATTTTGATTGGTCAATAGTAGTGTCAATAATTACGACATTGTCTGTACCTATCGGATATGCTAATATTACGCAATTTAATGTCCTAGACACTAAACTACAAGACTTCTAGCCTCTAGCGGCACGTCTACGTTTTTAGAGTTCCGTACCTATAGGTATAATATAATGTTATAAATACCTACATGAGTCCGTGTAGGTATTTATAACATTTAAAAAGTAATTACAATTGTAAAAGTGCTGAAGACTAATTTTAGTAGGTACCTATCTAATTGTTAGAGTCAAAATTTGAGGTCCTATTTACATAGGGTTAGGATAGTAATAAGCTATTCCATATTAAATTATGAAAGTTTTTTTTTTTATTGTGAAATTTCTTGCATGGCGAATCATGTTTAACAACTTCTTAATTTAATAACTTCTAAATTACTTAAATGTAAACAAAATGAGTACCTACATCAACATCTAGTTAATCTAATATTTTACAATATTAGTTAGTTCTACTTTGCTATTACTAACCACATCAGATATTATTTATTAATTCTAAAATAGAGGAGAATTCTATCCTGCGTAAAACACACCAACCGCAATCAAATCATGACTCATAATAGGAATATATGTTGCAATATTTATTATTAAATAACTAGCGTCTAGAAATTGAGTTATAATTATTTACATACGTTAGTATATATGACACATTCATGATCATCATCACCGTCTTTCTATTGAGAAAAACTGATATTTATAATCATTTTTATTTATTTATTAATAACCATTAATTATTAATAAATAAATAAATGGTTATAAATATACATATTTTTTACCTGGCTGTGTAAAAAGGAGAGTTATGTGTTTCGAGTGTACTTATGTATGTTTCTATTATGATCACCTACAGCATAAACGACTTGACCGATTTTGATGTGCGAGGTGTTGTTAGATTCGTCTTCACTCCCTGATTTATTATTATTATTACAAAAAATGTAGCCTATGACATAAGCTATATTTTTTGTAATAATAATGATAATAAATCTCTCGCAAAAATAAAAAATGCGTTTTTTCGTAATTTCCGACGAACTTTTCGTGATTTTACTAGAATTCTAATGAATGCACATTTATAATCTTTTACGGCGATTTTACGCATACTTTCTCTCAAAAAACGTATACTCAATAGCATATCAAGCGTAACGAAACCATAAATTAGATTGCAAAAACTGCTTTTACAATATAACTTGCTTATGCTTTTTGCAGTCGGGTATTTTGTTTTCTATTTCTATAGATACCTACTTGTTGTACATTGTGTATGTACGGTCTGCATTGTAAACAGACGTTGATACAGTAATAAAACTGGCCTTGAACAAGCTGCCTGCAGTTGGCTGGGTGAACGCTCTAGATTGAAAACAAACGCATTTACTGACTCAATGTTTACTGATAGGGTACCTACTACGTGTGATTCTGTGACACATAATTGAATATGCTCGAATTAAGCAAGATAGTAAGAAACAAGTAATTTTTATAATATTTTACTTTATACTCCTTCACTAAAACTTACTAATACTTATTTACTTAAGAATTTTAGGTATATGTATGTAAATCAGTATGTATGTTTCGAAATTACAATAGGTATTTAGTATAAAAATAGCTATTAATACGGTGCTTAACAATATAAGTTTAAATATTAATACCTTTCTAGGCAAATATATAACTATTTACCACATTCTAATAGGTAAGAACGAAATAATAAAATTAATAGCAATATTCAAAACTAAGTACCTACCTACTTACGTAAATAATAACGTAAGTACCTAGGTCGGTAGGTCATCACTATCAAGTTAAGGTTTTTGCGATTTGTCGCGTTCTGATTTATCGCGTAGTGTTCGAAACGTCTCAGGTCAAAATTATGTAAAATATATGCTGTAAATCAAATAAATCGTTAAATTTGTTTCATTTCAATCACCAAGTTACTAAATACGTAAAGATATTTAACAAATAAAATAAAAAATACAGGTAGAAAAATAACATGAATAGGTACCTTCTAAAAACAAACAATAAAACAGCTGTTACACACACACATACAACTGTTGATCCTCGGTGAACATTCCAGCAAGTACTCCGTGTTTCTATCCATCCATACGTGTATGCTTCAATAGCTGACGCGTTCTAGACGGTTCTCGGAGGATGCCATGAACGCCGGCGTTAGAAGCGTTCGCTCTGCGGCCCGCATAGTTAATTTAAGTTAAAGTTCAGTTCATTTTTAACAATAAAAAAAAGTAACTACACAATGATTTTATTTTAGTTTCTGTTATACTTATTTACAAATGTCTTTTCAATGCCAAAATTATTCCTACTCAGTCAGTAAATAAGGAAGAAAGCGTAGTTGCATAACACATGCGCGTTTGTATTTCTTAAGTTCCTATGGTTCAACCAATTTTTAGTATGACTGTCATTTATAATTATATTTACTTGACGATTTAAATAATTTTTTCTAATATTTACTATGGTATTTTTACAATTAGACATTTTCTACTGACATACATTTATAATATTGATCATGTATGGCCATTATGAAAGAGTATACAGTATTATTATATTTATTAGGACATTTGATTTCTTGTAATGTTAGTAATACTTATTGTAAATTGTAATTTCTTAATAAACATTTTTTAATAAATTTTTATTCTAAGCAAACTGACTTGTTTTTTTTTTATAATTATGAATAATAATATCAATATCATGCCCGTCCGTCTCTGTGATCGCGGCTGAACTTAAAAATTCTTAGTGCTCGAAATAATTTTAACTCGTATGTTCATTGTTCATGGTATCAAATGAGAAGCTCTATTATTTTAAAGTCAATGTTTTGTGATGTGTAACTACAAAAACCTATATTGTGCGTGGCCTAACATGCACTTGGCCGGTTATTTAAGAATATCATACTTCATAACTTATTAGTTTTTTAGAGTTCCGTACCCAAAGGGTAAAACGGGACTCTATTACTGAGACTTCGCTGTCTGTCTGTCCGTCTATCCGTGCGTCTGTCACCAGGTTGTATCTCATGAACCGTGATAGTTAGAGAATTGATTGATTGAATTGACAAAGATGATGTATTTCTGTTGCCGCTATAATAAAAAACACTAAAAAACAGAATAAAATAAGTATTTAAGGGGGCTCCCATACAACAATCATGTTTTTTTTTTTGCTCGATATTGATAACGGCAACAGGTAGACGCTTGAAATATTCACAGAATATTGAGTTATATTATACATTTTAAAAATAAATAATTAATATAAAATTAATATTCAGGGGGGGCTCCCATACAACAGACTTGATTCTTTGGCGTTTTTATAGATAGCGGTACGGAGCCCTTCGTGCGTGAGTCCGACTCTCACTTGGCCGATTTTTTTTTAATATGAAATGACCACCACCATCCACCACCTTTAGACCACTTGCCTCACTTGATAACAAAATAAGGTGTGACCGAAGATGGAATATCATCAGAAATCAATTCGCTATACTTTTAAAAATTCCAAGATTGTAGTTTTCAGGATACAAGGAAGGTGCAGGGAGTTTCTTTCCTGTACACACATGGATCGAAATAGTTGAGTACGAATTTCTGGTATTCAGGAGTATGTATTTTAATCATCGTTATTTTCGCTTGCGCATACAAATATTTTTGTAGATATAAAGTGACTGAATGAACATAAAAATAGTTATAGTTTAAAACTGGAAAGAAACGACTTGAAAATACGCAATTTGTTTACTTGGATGACATTTTTTTGTTATTTTGTTATAAAAACGATTTTGATAAAATATATATGGAACCACCTCTAAAGTATGACCTACCAAACAAAGAATAATCATCAAAATGAATTCGTAATTGGCGAAGTAATTTCTGAACAAACATACAAAAACAAGAAACAATTGATAAGAATGGAATTCGTTGCCGCCATCTCTGTTTCCTGAGACCTACAATCTTGGAATTTTCAAGGCTAGAGTGAATCTTCTAGATCGACGAGCTCTATCCTCGGCCACACCGTCGCTTATCATCAGGCGAGTTAGTGGTCAATCGTAGATCTATAATGTATTTTTTGGAAATCGGTAAAAAAATATTTTGATGTATAAAAATTAACTTGGATAGAAATGTTTCTTTTTTCGAAAACTTATGCTTTCTGGTGTACTGTGGGGTATTTTTTTATAAATTAATTTAATAATTTTATATCTACAAAAATGCGCAAGGGAGACGGATGATGGTCGAACTACAAACACTTAAAAGAGAATTTGATTGGAAAACTCTCACTATATTTCACTATTTGATATCGGCTAAACCGTTTATGATAAAGGATGTAATATGGATACTGACAAACATAACTTTTCCCCCCTACCTACACACGCACCTAAAACATGTCTCTCTCTCTCTCTCTTTCTCTCTCGCAGTTGGATAAAAATTGGGACGCTTTGTATTGCTTACCTGACAATAAAAAGATGAATTAATTATAGAATCAAACAATAAAACGTTCAAACCGTTTACGATATAGTAGTTACCTAATATAGAGACACAAATATATATACACGCAAACAAAATATAAAACTGTAAGCATTATTAATTATATCCGTTCATTATAATTATTGTACAACATTATAACATAATATGAGAGCATTCACTGTCCGACGTCATAATTTTGCTACGTTAAAAATTGTTTGCGGCCCTTAAGGTTGGGCAGACTAGAAATTGAGTAGCGCCAAACGTCATTCTATAGATGCGTGCGTGCATTCTGGAAATATCTACTCTTTACTAGATGGCGCTATTTTTAATATAAAAAGGTGCTAGTGGGCAGAGTAAGCCAGTTCATATTCAACAAGCGATCTCTACGAGTGCAACAACAAGCGCAAGCGATCTCAACCACATTGTCAAGCGATTGTCCAAGAAGTATTTTAAACGATAGTTTTCTACAAAGCCATTGAAGAAATATTCGCAATTCGCAAGAATTTTGGGACAGTCTTCAACTTTTAAGTTTCTATAATGTCACTCCTACCATATTTCTTCGACGACTTCGATTGCCGCCGCCCTCACCGCCTCTTGGACCAGCATTTTGGCTTAGCTCTCACACCTGATGACCTTCTAACAGTCGCTGCTGGACCTCTACTGAGCCGAGACTATTACCGCCCGTGGAGACAGCTAGCGGCCGTTGCAAGAGACGTCGGTTCAAGCATCAAGGCGGATAAGGACAAATTCCAGGTGAACTTGGACGTCCAGCACTTTTCGCCTGAAGATATCAGCGTGAAGACAGCAGACGGGTACATCGTGGTGGAAGGCAAGCACGAAGAGAAGAAGGACGAGCACGGGTACATCTCGCGGCAGTTCACGCGCCGGTACGCGCTGCCCGAGGGCTGCACGCCGGAGACTGTCGAATCCAAGCTTTCTTCAGACGGAGTGCTCTCCATCACGGCGCCCAGGAAAGTTCCAGAAGCCGTCAAGGGTGAAAGGAAGGTGCCTATCGCTCCGACAGGACCGGTGCGCAAAGAGATCAAAGACCAAAATGAAATCAATGAGAACGCTGCTGAGAAGAAATAAGTTTATCAAGTACAAGTGAGCTTAAAGTTTGTTAAATCCTACCCTAAAGTACACATATACCAACCATAAGTATAGGTAGTTACCATTTTTATTTCATTGATCTTGATTTTTTTTACGTAAGTATTCGTTTATTAGTTTTTGTTGCTAACACGATTTTGGTCTGAGTGTAAAGATGTAACTGGTTAGATTTAAGCAAAAATGCCTATGTAAAGCTTTGTTATGTAAAAATTCCAAAGTAGGTACCTACCTATATAGCGTGCAACTGTCACTGTAATATTGAGACTGATTACTGTTATTTATAAGTTTCTTTTTAAAATAAATGCTTTAAACTTTTATCTTTGTTTTCATATACATCTCTTAAAATCTCTTTAAAGATTATCTAATCTTTATTAGATCATAAAAAAATAGGGTTGGCTTTAGTATCCTGCGGCACGAAAACCTGGGTGATTTCGGTGTTAATCGATAGCCATTGATGCCTTAAATCATAATGTAGCGGCTTATTGTGCGGAAATGCGTAGTTTTTGAAAAATCGTAATTTTAATTTTTGAGGTTAAGTTGCTAGTGAAATCCTACAAAAGAGAAAAAATAACACGAATTTAAGTTAGAAAGAGATAGGAATATCAAAATATATGGCCCAAACTAGTGCTGTCTCACTCTATCGTTTTAAAAATGTTTCACTATTCGTAATGCAATTCTCTTTGTTTATGCATTTTTGTTTTGTCAATCCATTGAAATTATTATTCATTCCCTTGTCCAAAGAGAATGTAATACTAACCCTTGTCGCTTGCGTTTGTGGAATGTGCTCTGTATTTGTGTTTTCGATTTTTCCCAACGACCCGGCCTGTTTTCTTGGACTCTTGATTTGCCTACTGCTGACCTTTGCTTGTTTTATTGGATTCTTGAATTGCCTACTGCTAACCTCTGCGCGTTTTACTGGACCATTGTTTTTGTTGAGACTGTCGCGTCGAAGAGCGTCTTTGAAGTCTTTGTACCTGCGCATTCTACCTGCTGTATCCAACATGGCCGACGACCCCCAACCCTCGACGAGTTCGGCATTGTTTGTCCCGCCCGATGACGATGCCCCCGCCTTGGACGACTTCTATGGTCAGTACGAGCGTAGAAAACTAAACGTGAAAGAAATCGCCACGATGTGGAACTTACCAAGACTCGTGCGGGAACTTGGTTCACGTGAACAGTGCATTAACTTTGCGATTGAAAAAGAACTCGTGCCGAGTACAAAAATGTGTCGCGTACATAAAATACCCATGCGCATAGAATATGGGCAGAATAAAAATCTTGGTTCCTTTGTTTGTAACAAAGGAGCATGCCGAGCCCGATCAATGGTGGCTAGAGGAAAAAACACGTGGTTTGACAATGTGAAGATATCAATGCCCAGGATTTTCTACTTGATGTATTGTTTTTCACAAAGAAAGACATACTATGATGTCTTACATGAAGATCCAAAAAAGTCAGAGGATGGTTGTCTCTCATCGGGCACTGTTTCTGACTGGTACAGCTATTGTCGGGAGACAGTAGTGATGTACCAGTTGGACAAGCAAGAGGCCATCGGAAAGATTGGGGGCCCAGGCAAGGTGGTCCAAATCGATGAGAGCAAGTTCGGGAAAAGGAAATCTAATAAAGGTAGGTAAATATTGTTATTTTAATTTTTTCAAACATCTTTTCTAACACAGAATCGACTCGGATAGGTTAGGTTAGAAGGTTAAGGCAAGGAGCGAAGCGTAGCGGAGCTCCTTGTCTTAACCTTCGTGGTTATTTTTTTTATAACAACCCAGAAAGCTTTCCTGCCACAGAACCGACACGGATAGGTTAGGTTAGAAGGTTAAGGCAAGGAGCGAAGCGAAGCGGAGCTCCTTGCCTTAACCTTCGTGGTTATTTTTTTTATAACAACCCAGAAAACCTTTCCTGCCACAGAACCGACACGGATAGGTTAGGTTAGAAGGTTAAGGCAAGAAGCGAAGCGAAGCGGAGCTTTTTGCCTTAACCTTCGTGGTTATTTTTTTTATAACAACCCAGAAAACCTTTCCTGCCACAGAACTTACTGTGTATCTAATTATTTAAAAAAATCTTTGTTGTAGGGCGCCAGATTGAGGGACACTGGGTTCTTGGCTTCATTGAAGATGGAAGCGAAGACCTACGACTGGAAGTCTGCCCGGATAACGTGAGATCTGCGGAAGTTTTAATTCCCCTCATAAAAAAACATGTAGCTGAGGGGACTACAATACATACAGATTGTTGGCGAGCATACGACTGTCTGGGGCAACATGGGTATATTCACAAAAAAGTAAATCATTCCGACCCAGAAAACCCATTTGTTGCCCCAGACGGCACTCATACTCAAAGAATTGAGTCCCAGTGGAGAGTAGTGAAACGCTTTTTAAAAAAAGACAATTATAACCACCCAGCGAACTTTGGTGATGTTATAGTAGAATACATGTGGAGACGCTGGGTGGAAAAGAACAAATTTGACCCATTTTTAAAACTGATAGACTGCATTCAGTATGTTTATAAAATAAAACATTAAAATAATAATGTTGTATTATTTTTAACCTGATAGAAAACAGTTCATAAAACTTGTAGATTAAGGGCATCTCCCTATAAAGAGATAGGAGTTTTATTTCTTAGTTAAGTAGCGAGTAGATTTCATACTTAACCTCAAAATAGAAAATATGGATTTTCTCAGAAACTAAGGGTTTCCGCACTATTTCCCTTTAGGGGGGGTTCTCCTCCGCCCTTTTATGACCTTTTGTTCAAATGTGGAGAAAGAACGCTATTTCTAGGTAAACTACGATATCTTACCTACTAAACGATAAACATGAATTGAAATATAAGATAAGTAGTATTAAGAGTGCACTGAGAGCCAAAACCAAACAAATCTAAAAAAATGGGTTTCATTCTATTCTGTTAGTTTCTAACAAATATAAAGAACAAATAACATCAAAAATTTAATAGTTCGAATTGTAGAACTTGATACTAACCTCATAAAATAATCATATTTCGTACCACAGTTGTCAGTTAATATTTTCATATTAAGTACCATGTAAAGTATGCGATTGTGGCGCTACGTGTATTTGACTAACTAAACAGTTGTAACAGGAATTTGAACGAACAATGAATGTTTTCGTTCTTTCATTCGGGTAACCCCTGAGTTATTACTCGGAGCTAGGTTTTCGTTTGTGAAACTGACTAAAGTTAATCGGGACTATTACTCGCTGAGTAACATTACTCGACACGCTACTTCTCACTTTACTCAAACATTATGAAAGAGGCACTTATTAATCTAATAGAACAGTTGTAATGGGAAAAGTAGCCAGAATGCCGATTGCCACGCTGGATGGCAATGCTTGCTTTTGAGCCAAGTAGTAGCCAGCATTCTGGCCCCTTGCTTTGTACAGGTTATGGGCAAATGAACCCCGACTCCTAACGGCACAAACATGTAAAATTCGATTTAAATAAGCATATTTTTGACGCTTGAGGTTTTCTGCTTAACGGCAGCACGTATTCGCTAAACTCATAAAAGATGGAATAATCTCTATTTATCAATGTTTTTGAATTTCGATACAAAAAGGTAGGTTTCATTGAGGTCATAGGTACTCGTATTTAACCATGGAAAAGTTGCATTGTCTTTTGTATGTATTTATTATTTACCAGCTACGCAAGGAAGGCAATTGTTTGTTTGTGTGTATGTATACTTATATAAATGCGGGTATGTACCTATAATAGATATCAACCTCTAAAATAGCATGACAGATTTTTATCAGGAGCCTATATGAGACCCAGATGCGTCGGTAAATAGAGCAAGATGTGCTTGGGGATCAGGGTGGAATAATTTCGACACCATGGCCAGACTTTCCTTGCAGGCTGTGAAACTCCGCTTAATTGGCGAGGTGTCGGATTCGTCTTCACTTCGCGAGTGGTAAGCTAGGGAGTTAGTGGATCCCATTGAAGTACGTTATCTACTAACCTTTTTCCATAAAATAGGTATTGTAGGAATGGCTTCAGGGCCGACAAAGATGAAGTGAACACATGGACAATTATTTATATAAATATTAAGATAGTTATCGAAAGAAAATTTGTACTGAATATGATTCTGTGAAGTTCCTTCATATTTTATTTTCATAAGGTTGATGTGTTTAATACACATCAACCTTAAAATAATAATAGTATAATAATATAAATATATCGTAATATTTTTCTAGAAAATGTACTTTTAATAAGTACATTTTCTAGAAAAATATTACGTGCGAGTGAGACAGCTGCACTCAACTGCACCCCGAGAATCAGTTACCGCGCACTTGTTTTGTTGTTTCTTTTTCTTTTGTATCTAGTACAAGGATGTTTTTTTTTTCGATATCTTTATTTAATAGAAAGTTAATAATGGATCCAACGAAGTGTATAAGTTTAGAAAACTCAAACACCCCAGACAAAAAAACGGCTGAACCAATTTTGATGAAACATAGCTAAGAAGACTCGATGAATCCTCTTTAAAAAAAACTAGATCAAAATCGATCCATCCGTTTGAGAGCTACGAGTACGACGCCACAGATAGACACATAGATATACGACGTCAAAGGTCAAACTTTATAGCACAGCCTCTTTTTGGGTCGGGGGTTAAAAAACATCGATATTTTTCGTTTTCGTAACCGTGATAAATTGATGAAATAATCTCGTGTTGCACACGGTGGTGAATACAGGTGAATAAATTGGACTTTGTAAACATTACAGAATTAGTTCCCTTGAGTCAATCGGCCGGGTGTATTTTTAGCGTTTACATATACGTAGGAGTACTATGACGAGAATAGGTTTGTGTGAATCATTATTTTATTGTGTTTATACTTATCTAACTAGCTGTGCCCCACGGTTTCACTCGTGCAATAATGATGATGATAAAATGTCTGTCTCCACTTTCTCAGCTATATCTGTAGGTACTAGTCTAGTCTGTACTAATTTCAACAATCAAAAGGGCAAAAAGTTCAGTTTCAAGATTTCGATTACTCCTAAAACCTTCTTTCAAAGCCACCTAATTTTCTGTCAAATTTCTTAATTCGTCTTAAAAAAGTAAGCAGACAATCAAAATCGGCCCAGCCGTTTTAGTTGTAGGAGTAGGAGGTAATATAGAAGCAGACATACAAACATACACCCAAAAATATAACTCTCCCTCTTGTGCAGTTGGGTAAATAATAAACTGCGAAATGTAGTCTGAGTTGAACAAAATCTAACGATTTTTCATAGATACATTAAAATCAGTTAACCCGTTATTTAGGTTACACTAGTAAAGTTACAAACAGATGTTATTCTGTAGTAAAATATTATGTTTAATTAAAATTAACTATTAATTTGTCTTAATTTCTTCACAATATAACATTCAATTGAAATTAACTATTAATTTGTCTTAATCTCTCGAGATTAAGACAATTTTTTTTTAATTATTTGTTTTATTAGCCCTGTTTGTACAAACTGTCCCACTGCTGGGAACGGGCCACCTTCTCATTGTGACTTCTCACATTAGGTTTCTCACACTGGTTAGGCCATAGTCTGCCACGCTGGCCAAGTGCGGGTTTGCAGACTTCACACGTCTTGATCTCTCAATGATCGATGAGAGTTCTCAATGATCTCAATGATCTTGAGATCATTGAGAACTCTCAGACATGTAGGTTTCCTCGCGATGTTTTCCTTCACCGTTTGAAGTTGGCGGCAATCAACAATACGCACATAACTTCGAAAAGACAGAGGTGCGTGTCGCGGGATTTGAACCCAGGACCTGCGGATCGCAAGTCAGACGGTCTCCCGACTAGGCTGCCGGAAACTTTTTAGAAGACAAATTAATAGTTAATTTTAATTGGATATTGTTTGTTATGAAAATGTTCATAACATTGTTTAGAAAACTCAAAAACCCCCGACAAAAAAACGGCTGAAGCGATTTCGATCATACATAGCTCTCGATAAAATTCTCTTTCAAACAAAAAAAAATAGCTCGCAATCGGTCGGGCTAATATTAACGTGACAAATAAAAAAACATGCGCGTCTGAACACTTCACGGTAAACATTTGCATCTAAATTATCAAGCGCACGAAATAGAACGAATCTACTGACATCCAGAATTTTCTCACCGCTCCCACCTTGAAAATGGTTGCGTGTGCCAAGCATGACGTATCCGTTCTCGTATATAAGCCAGAGAGAGATATTTATTTCACTCACAACACTTTCAGACACGATAACAAGTAGATTTCATTGAAAACACACTAAATATGTCGTTGTTCCCGTATATGTTTGATTACAACAACCCTCGATGGCCAAGAAGGCTCCTGGATCAAAACTTCGGCCTGGCTTTGACACCAAGTGAAATTCTCGCTGCCCCAATCAGCCCCGTCGTCTCTCGTTTAAAGCCCTGGTGGCCAACTGATGGAAGTTCTATCAAGGTGGATAAGGATAAATGGCAGATCAACGTTGACGTCCAGCACTTTTCGCCAGACGAAATGACAGTGAAGATTTCAGATGGCTACATCATCGTTGAAGGGAAACACGAAGAAAAACAGGATGAACACGGATTTGTTTCGAGACAATTTTCTCGGAGATTCAAGCTACCTGAAGGCGCTAACCCAGACACGGTTGAGTCAAGGTTATCTTCTGACGGAGTCCTCACAGTAGTTGCTCCAACTAAAGTAGAAACTGTTAAGGGAGAAAGAGCAGTTCCGATTTCTCATACAGGACCAGTGAGAAAGGATATCGTGGAAGAACCTAAACAGGAAGATAAGAACGAATAATGGCAGAATAAAAAGACTGTTCATGAGACTGACCGTGATATTGTTAAGTTTTAACTTAATTTTATAATAAAAAACAGTTAAGTATTTAATTTTATTTATTATTTTATACCACTTTAATTACTTATAATAAATTAAATCTATTTTTAACCGACTTCCAAAAAGAAGGAGGTTATCAATTCGGTCTGTATGTTTTTTTTATTTTATAATGAGTTGTTGACGAGCTTCATCCTCGGCCACACCGTCGCTTAACATCAGGCGAGTTGGTGGTCAATCGTAGATCTATAATGTATAAAAAATATATAATAATAATAAGATTAACTAAATTTAATCAACATTTCTACTTAATGTAAGCATTACAGAGAGAATTTAGGTTCGAATAATTACTAGACAGTATTGAGTAGGAACAAAGGTTCCTACTCAATACTGTCTAGTAATTATTCACATGTTTTATATAACCAGTAAGTAACCTTTTCTAATTCTAATTCTAATTTGAAGTGGGGATGATAAGACCTGCACTTCCGTCCCGCTTGGGGTGTTGACGTACCAGTGACCAGTAACCTTTTCTAGAATCATTCCAAAAAAATAGGTGGGATATGCGAAAAAAAATTCTCTAGTGGTAAGTAAATTCAAAATATGACATATCAAGACGCTTTATAACCTTTATTGTTTGATTAATTATTCATATTACGGGAACCTACTTAGTATTCCTTGTGTGACATTCATTTATTATATACTACTAGATGACCCGGCGTACTTCGTATCAGCTATCAATGAGCGAACCCGATATTTTCTCAACGTTTAAACCTTCCCTGGACTACGATAACCATTAAAAAACCAAAATCAGCTAAATCGGCTCAGCTGTTCTCGAGTTTTAGCGAGTCAAACGAACAGCAATTGATTTATATATTTATTTGACTATATATATATATATATATACATAGATAGGCTTAAATTTTAATTATTTTATTTATCATATTGTAGTTGTCTCAACTTTATTTTTATTGTAGCTATCTTCTATGGACTGCAACGTTTTCCCATCAGTATCGGGTAATATGAAATATAAAATAATTCCACTAATAAGAGTTGAAATTCCATATGAAGCGAATACTGCTGCTGGACCGCAGGCTTTTATAAAACCAGGCGTTACTTTTACTATTATAAAAAGTGAGACATACGCAAATGCTGAGCTTATACCAGATCCTAATCCACGAGCACTATTAGGTAATAATTCAGGAATAAACGTCCAACCTATTGTTAAAATGTTAGCAGCGAAACAGAAATACATTATCAAAGAAGCTACAGACAGCCATTTTAGCCCCTCATAGCCCACGATTAAACATATTACTAATCCACCCATAAATAACGAAACTCCAAAATTGCTAGTCAAATATGACTTTCTCTTCGGAATATATTTTCCAAGAAAACAAACACTCACAGATACAACGCCTACTGCGCAATCCATTACGATCATCATGATAAATGGATCTACATATCCAGAAAGCGTTATTTGAAATATATCTTGCGCATAAAAACTTAAAACTGCTATTCCTGACAAATATATGTTCACAACCACTACTAGTGAAATTAACATTGGTTTAATAAAGGCGCTTGAGCATACCATTTTAAAAGTTTCTTTCGCGGATATCTTAGGCTTGTCAGTTTGCCTCTCCAGGACTGTTTTCAGCTCAGTTTCGGATGCATCGTCGGTTCCACGGAACCATCTAAATATTTCGATTCCTTCCTCCGTCCTTCCTTTAGAGATCAACCACAACGGGCTCTCTTTTAAAAATAGTGAGGTAACTGATATCATTACAGCAGGAACGACACATATGTATGAACTGACTCTCCAGGTCAAAGAATAAGTAAATACGTGGCTAACTAATACACCTATGTTTAACAAAATGCTTGGGACAATCATAGCCAACGTTCGGATCTTGGGACTAGCAAATTCACCGATGTAGCATAACATTACTGCTTTATTAGCGCCTGACGATAATCCAGTGAAAAATCTGCCCAAGATTATGAAAGTTGTAGAAGGAGCGCAGGCTATTGCAATCCAGCCAATAATGTACGGTATCCCAAGGATAATATGAGCTGTTTTCCTGCCGTAGTTGTCAAGAATCGAGCCACTGCTCAAGGATCCGATGATCATGGATAATGGAGATATGGATGCTGTAAGAGACAAACAATATTTTAGTTACTAACAAAAACTGTGATTATGCTTGATTGAGTTCCTTTTGTTTCTATTTGCCTCTGTAATCAATTTACGACCAAGAGATATTGATTGTTACTAAGTTACTAACAGGTAAGGTGGGTAGAAAGAAGGTATCTATCATACAAGTGGCAGGAAGACGCTGGATACAAGCCGCTTCCAACCGGTCTTATGGAAATCCATGAGGGAGGCCTATGTCCAGCAGTGGACTTCTTATGGTTGAGATGACGATGAACAGTTAGGTAATTAGTAATACATTTTGAATTGTTATGGCCAAGAGTGTTCGCTTAACATCAATAATTCGTCTTGCTCGTCTTATTATTTAATGGTAAAAAATAAACTTATATTATGAGCTATACCTGAAAATGCTGTTTGTGATGGTTAGTTTTCTCTTTGATTTATTAGCTAGTTTAAAATCAGGCGATTTTAAGTATAAAGTTCAAATAGTACGTTTTAATCTGATAACGATTTTCCACTCACCGATCCAAGACTCATGGCTGGGGACATAATGAATATACTTGTCTTCCCTCAGTTGCGGCAGCATCACAGCTGCGATGCCGAAGGTCAAACCGCTGCATATTGATATTAGACATGAAGGTATTGTAGCCAGCACCTGTAAGGATAGAAAACAAGCAGTAGAATGTGTATATCACTCACTTGTAAGGATTCAAATTATTGAAGTATTTGATAAAGGTTGAAGTTGTAAATTCTGTTTGATATTTTAGCTATTGTAGGTAAACATGATGAATTTATTGATTTATTATTGAAAGGACTTTTTCATCTTGTTGATTGCTATAAAAACTTTAGCAAAGGTATCAAATTCTGATCTGTTTCAGTGCTCAATATCCACATAGTATATATTTTTACGGATAACTTGCTCGGATCTGTTTCATAGAACTGTCTGATTCTAGATGTTATACTATCACGAATTTCTGATTCCATAAGTTTTTTAGACATAAATTTCATTTGCGTTATCAATTATTAGGTTAGGTTCATTATCACATAGTTAATTACGTTTCTGTTTATTATATAAAGAAACTTTCTTATTACAAAGATTCGGGTATCAGACAGGTTGTCAATTCGGGAATTCGAAATCTTTTGAAAAACAAAATAGATAGATAGATAAACTCATTATTGTTTACACCACTATAGTTTTCAGGGAAATGATGTTCGATATTTCATAGTTCGATCATAGATAGATAACAATTTTTACAAAAGTGTACATATTGAGATCACTATACGGACATGCAAATTCGCCATTGATCAATGAGATTTTATCCATAGAAAAAAATATACTCTACCGAGATTTTATCTTTATACGGCCTTACCGAAAACCGTTACTTAACTTTAACCATCGGCTTAAATTCTCTGTCTTCATTCCGCAAATGACATTACGTGTCAGCGAGAATTTGACAAAAAACGAGTTAGGCATTGCTTAAAGTTAAGTAACGTTTTTCGGTAAGGCCGATAGATTTTGTGGTAATACTCATTGAATATGAAGTAAAAGCATGGCAAATCTGAGTTAATAGCACTTTCGAGGATAAGACCACATCCTTAAGGCCTTTTAGTATCTGGGCCTTAATATCTTGGTGTTGCACTTTCTAAACACACAGGATGGCATTGTCACTGTTCACAAGTTATAAATAATGACACGCGTCTAATAGCGTTGGCCGACGTGTCGCGACTGAAGACGAGTCGGTCGATTACCTTACATGAGGCTTGCCACGCAGAGCCGGGGAAAACCTATCTACGTATAACACATCATTTAGCCTTTAGTAATTATTATATTCTGAATTTCTGGTACCTGTCTACCCAGATGTGACTTCACATTAAATTGTGTTATCAGCCTAGATATTTTCGTGTTGTCTTTCATGATTTTTTAATTCTGCTCCAAACAAAAGAAAAAACGTTTGAGGTAGAACACAATCCAATTGCCAATGTTGATGACCATCAACTGTAATGAAAAGAAGAATATAAATATAAATTATTAATTATTATAATATTAATGACTTTGAACCGCATATTTGTATGAAAATAGGAAAACAAACTCTTTAAAAAAACTAGATCAAATTCGGTTCACGAGACGGTCGCTTGAGAGCTACGATGCTACGGACAGACACACAGATACACACGCCATACTTATAACACCCCTCTCTTTGGGTCGGGTCGGGGTTAAAAAAGAAACACTGTTGCGGTCAGATAAGTACCTAGTACTCGAGCGTAATTAGGAATCGCTATTTCTCGTTCATCAGCATCGTCATCTTAGCCATAAGAAGTTTAGTCCACTGCTGGACAAAGGTCTCCCCCATGGATTTCTAAAAAGACCGGTTGTCCAGCCAGCGTCTTCCCGCCACTTGTATCCTGGTCCTTTTCCATCTCGTGGTTGGTCTTCCTACGCTGCGCTTAGTTATAATAATAATAGTAATAAACAACATCTTAAGAGGCTCTCGCTTGATGGCTGGATCAAGGGTCGGATTCAGAAGGCGGTCGTCCTAGACACGGCACGAATTGTCAGGAGGTTTCTGAGTCTGTAGCCCCTACCGCCAGCAGCTTAGGCCCTGCCCCGCTGTTGGCGGCATTCTAGGTTTAAGTTTTTATAATGTTTTTATTGTTTTTTATATAAATATTGTAAAAACTTAGGCTTAAGATTAATAAATAAATATCTGAATAGTAATAAATATTACTTTCTCGTTAATTATTAGATATTATTTCATAGTAGAGGAAAATAAGGTAAAGTGCTTAATGTTTTTTTTTAACATAGCCGAATGGTGGCAAGAAACAACCCATGTTTTTTTGTCAACCTCAACCTTTGTCATTATAGAAACATTTTTAATCGATTTCAAAGGAGGTTCTCAATTTGGCTGTATTTTTAATCGACTTCAAAAAAGGAGGAGGTTATTAATGATTCATATTCATCATCATCATCTCAGCCATAAGAAGTCCACTGCTGGACATAGGCCTCCCCCATGGATTTCCAAAAAGACCGATTGGAAGCGGCTTGCATCCATATTAATGATTGTTACTGTATAACTCCGTCATTTATAAACCGATATGGAGAATTGTTTTTAATTTGAAAGTATATACTTTTACCTTTTACATTAGTCTCGCATCATAGAAATTTCATCAAAAGTGGTTTGGGTTTTATAGCAAAATTACGCATTGTTAAATTGTTTCATGAAACCGAAAAATTTAATCAAAACTGAATGTCTACCTAGGCACGTATTCCAACTATTTTTTGAGGTCGGTGTCAGTCCGTAAACTGTCACCCAATAAGTCCTAGATATGCACCGACCTCAAACAGAAATAGTTACGGGTTCCCAAACTGAGTTTTCTTAACTCTTGTTAGCAAACAGATAATTATTTTTGATTAGATAAGAGATTATTTTTACGGCGCCTTGGTGTGCCGTAATGAAACAATTTTGCTCCATACGGGTAAAACTTCACGGCGTCCCTTTTTACCCGATTGTGTAAGAAGCAGGGTAATGTTTGGCGAGTGTATGTATGTATGTGGGTATGGATGTATGTATGTTTCTATATGTCAGCTTACAGCCTAAACGGCTTGATCGATATTGATGTGCGAGTGTGTCATTTATTCGTCTTTGCTTCCAGAGTGTCTTAAGTTATATTTTTTATAATAATAATAATACATCTCTTGCAAAACTAAAATTGCGCATTTTAAATCTTTTATAGCAATTTTACGCATACTTTCTCACAAAAAAACGTACACTCAACAGCGTATCAAGCGTAACGAAATCATGAGTTAGACTGCATAACCCGTTTTTCTGCAGTCGGGTATTTTGTTTTTCTTTTAATATAGATATTTGTTTTTAGACAAAATTCTCAGCCTGTAAGTGCGCCACGAACTGAAAAAGTATTTTTAAGTTTGAAAGTTTTTAAGTTTAAAAAGTTTGTTTTAGAAGTTTGAAAAGTTTGTTAAGTTTGATTAGACCTTAGTCTAATCAAAATTAATCCGTTCGTATGGAGCAGAGTTCTTTGGAATGATGATAGGAAAATGTCTAAAAACATAGATTCACAATAATCCCCGTTTTATAAACAAACTACGCTTGTTAAGTACCCTATGCCCGTCTCCAGATCCACAGCTATCTTTGTACTAAATTTCCTATCGATCGGTTCAGCCGTTTGATCGTGTAAAAGTAACTCATTTTTATAAGTTAGGATTATCAAGAAATTGTGATAAATTTATTTCAAAATACCAATAGGTACTTTCGATTATATAACAATTTTCTTAGTTGCGTCTTATTTTGTCACAAATCTCATTTTTAATTACCTACTAAGTAGACGCACGGTTTTGCTTGAATTTTTCAGCTTTATGTAAGAGTTATTTCACTCTCTTTCAGTTAATTGGATCATTTTTTAATTATTTTTTTATTTTTTTCCTACTGCTAAATTTCGTCTAAATCCATTCTAATCCATCCGTTGAACCATTTGTGTTTGTATTTGTATTTGTACTACTGAAACGATTTTGATAAAACTTATAATTTTCCTAAGTTAAAAAATATTTTATTCAATAAAAAAAGAAGTACTGTAATACATCTTGTTTCCGTGTAACTTGTAGACAAACACACAAACATACTATACAATACACTTATGTAATTTGGCATACATGCTTAGAATCTCACATACACTAATATAAGCGAATATTGAACAATATTACGTACATACTGAATAGACAACTTTCTTTTTTAAAGTTGATTAAAAAGAACAGAAGATGTCCAACCCCATTTTGTCCTGCACTTCACACACATACTAATTCTATTTTATTTAACGTAATTTTAGGATCTCTAAAAATGTCGTGGCATTTATTTAGGAAACGTTGCTTGACTGGTATATTTTAGGATATTTATAGTAGTCATCACACTCACACATACATGTATGGTTGTGCAAGTATTATGTAGGTATATAGATAGCTTCGCATTCTTCGCAATATTTTTAATCGACTTTAAACAAGGAGATTATCGATATGATTTGAATTTTCACATATTGTTAGTCTGTAAGGTCTTTTAAGCACGTGTGCCGAATTTCATAAGTGTATGTATGTTTGTCCACGTATTACACGGTAACTAGAATTTGTATAAAATAATGTTTTTTTTTAGGCTTCCGTACTAAGCGTGGGGGAGCCTATTCGTGAGGCTACGGTGTCTGTCTGTCTGTCCTACACTTAAGAGGGAAGAAGGCGCGTTTTTCCCCATACAAAATCACACAAAAAGCGTAGACAGATTCCTCCCCCTAAATCTTATCAAATTTCGTTGATTTTTTATATATGTTTTGTGCAGAAACTTTCTATGACGGCCCGGTTTGTTTTCTTCAAATTTTATTATACTTTTGTAGATACAGACACCTGAAGTTAAGGATTTTTTGCCTAAAAATACGTCCAAATTAAGTTGTTATTTTACAGCACCTAAGACTTTTTTTGTAAGAAGTAAACCGCAGAAGCATAGATTATTGTCTAGACAATCGTTTGATACCAAAATCAAAAGACAATATTGTGATTTAAGGGGAGGAATTTACCTAATACGTAAACACGAATTTCAACAAAAAAATACTTACAAAACGCGTGAGCTGCAGGCGTCTCTATCGTATGTTTAGGGGGTCGGGAGGGTGTTTCGTGTATAACACAGATAGGCAGTAGGGATAGATAAAATAGTAACATAATTAGAGATGGGAAAAATATCGATAATAATAAATAAATATCGATAATAATTTTTATACGTAAGATAGATCTACGATTGACCACCAACTCGTCTGACGTTAAGTAACGGTGTTGCCGAAGATGGAGCTATAGAACAGTTCAAAAGATACATGTGTCTATATGTAGGACAAACAGAAGACAGACAAAACGTCGTAGCCTCACGATTAGGCTCCCGCACCCATAGTACGGACGCCAAAAAAATTGAACTTTTAGGGGATTACTTCGTTATTCGTCTGTCCGTTTATAGCCAAGGCGCTTTTTTCAGAAGAATGTAGAAATATCCAGTTGAAAACGTAGGCTTTTGATTACTTGAAGCTATATGAATGCAAGCTTCTAAGTAATTGCAAGAAAAATTAACCCTAAAAATGGTAATTTAATCTTATTGGAATAATTAGTAAGAAAGATATAGTATCAATTTTTTACACCATATATTTACTTATCGACAATCAAACATATCATCTTAATGATGTCGTTAATATCCTGTAATCATGTTATATCTATTCTTTCGCGAATTGGCATTTTTCTTGGAACTCTTGGATCTATAATTTCAGGCAACATACACTGGAAATAAAATATTTCTAATTTTGATTTGATGGTTTCCCAAAAGTTGTCATCTTTTTTTATTGTTTCATATTCCAAGCCAAAGGGTGTCCATACTATAAAATAGTAATATTTTCTTCTGGTTATATGAAGTTGACCCTGTATCTGATAATAGTAATCATGGTTCCTTTTTAAATACAATTTAGCGTCACGTAATTCGCAGAAATTTATTTTGTTCTCTGAAATCGCTTCAAGTGGGCTCATTTTAGCGGCTGAAGCAGGACATTTCACCTCAACTAGAGAGCCTTCATTGATAAGTCCATCGGGGCTTGCACCTAAATAATAATCATTTATATCTATAAAAATGTTTTTTTATGTTTTTTAAATTACAATAGAAAGAACGTATTATCTTCGAGTGTGCTTTGGTTACACGTTGATTGGCGCACACTTGCACACTGTTTCGCTGCTTGTCACAGAGTGAACCGGTTGGCGGCGTGGCAGGATATATATATATATATATATATATATATATATATATATATATATATATATATATATATATATATCTAGTTCGGTGGCAACAGCGAGCGCTACATTCGATTTTTTTAAGAAATGTTGTCATGCGCGTCATTGTCTAAACCACAATATAATTAAGATTTAAAAATGAGGGTTTATGTAACCATGTACGAATAAAATGAATTGCGGTAAAAAACCTGATGGTTGATCAAACACCTTGTAAATAATTTTAGACAAAAAGCTGAAAAATGTTTTTTATTTATTTTTATATGCGGTTTATTATTTTCTTTAAAAACCTACCACTTACATACACATACACCCCCCTTCCCCACGGCATGCGTACGCTAAAACATGGAGGTAGAGTAACAAAATATAACATTTATACGTAAAACAGTAAGAGTAAGCGCACTTCATCGTCGATCGCAACATCACGTAAAATGAAATAAGTTTCTGGATCAGTGAAATATATTACGGAATTAAATAAGTGGCTAAGACCGTGTCGCGAATATATATAATACGTAGGTATATACTTACTCATTTATAACAAGTATGATTAATTTCAAAACTAAACATTCAAGTGTACGTACAAGACATCAAAATAACTATAACTATATAAATATCAGACAGACATACTTAAATTAAATACCTACGTAGTAAATAATACATGCACTCAAAAATATTATCTTTTCCCTTGATCAGTCATCGGATACAAAACTGACTATGAATGTATGCATATATTACACTCAATCATAATACAACACTACATAAAATTGGCACAAGACAAAAAAAACTCTTCCAGATCAGTTATCAACAAAATATTAATAATATCCTTGCGCTCTGACCTAGCGGTCTGCGACCGTTAGAGCGCAGAATAACTAATAGTTCGTCAAGCGACGCGCGCTCGTACAGGTGTGTGCGTTCGCTTCGTTTGTGTGTATAACCCGTTCGAGTGCATGGAGACAGCAATACCTAGACCAAATACCTAAAGTTTAAAAACCTCGTACCACAACAATCGTCTTAAGGCGAGGCTTGTCCAGAAATTTAGGTATTTTACGCTACCTCAGTTTACGGCATAGTTCCGCGTTTTATGAGAGCGCGAGGTCCGCACAAAACGTGGCGTACGTTTAGTGCGATACCGATCCGCCGCGCGCCGCGCCGCGCGCGAGTCTCGCCGCGCTGCGCGCGACTCGTCTGAGCCACATCTTCATTACATTGTAGTGGCAAGTAAGTTGTGATATACTGATATCAATCTATAAGCTTATTTCTTGAAAATCTATGAAACTAATAATTTACTACTCGTACTCGTTCATTTTTCCGGGATAAAAGCCTAAGTATGTCATATTATGTGGGTATATCTATCTCCATTCAACAACCAACTCATTAACTCACATAAAACACAAAACACAAAATTATCACATTTATAAAATATGTAATAGCTATGCTCCTGCAGTGTAACCTGCGTAGTGATGAAAAACGATGATGATTATGATAAAATATAGCCTTTGTCCTTCTCCAGGTCTTGAAGAATCTCCTGTCCAAATTTCATAAATATTGGCTAGAATTACATATTACAGGTCAAATATATCACGTAAATATCTTTGACAATAATGTAAAGGTCTATACAGGATGTTAGGTAATAAACACAAGCAGACACAACAAGGTTAATTTTATAATTATATTGCAATACCATTAGTTAACCGACTTCCAAAAAGAAGGAGGTTTTCAATTTGACTATGTTTTTTGTATGTTTGTTCACCGATTACTCCACCAATTGTGAATCGATTTTGAAGATTATTTTTTCTTTGGTAAGTGATTTCAGAAGTGGTCCAATATAAATTTTATCAATATCGGTCTAGTACTTTGGATTTTTATAACAAAATAACTTACAATTATTGTAGGTTTTAAAAAGATCCTGAGAGAGTTTACTACAAATAATATAAATAATAAGTTGTCTATTTTGTTTGTTTATTGATTAACAGATTTACAGATTTGCAGATTTACAGATTTACATATTTACATATTTACAGAGTTACAAATTTAGAATCCGGAATGTAACGAGGGATTCAAGCTCGCCCAAGACAAAAACACCTTTATTCCCGAAGTGCATACTCTACTTTTTACACCTAATGCGTGATTATAGAAAGAAATGGGTTTGAATCTACATTATTTAACAAAACAGAGCGCTTTGTTGTTATTTTTAACGTACAGCCTTGAAAAATTTCAGCATACGCTACCTGAACGGATGTTGTTTGATTCACATTATTATACCTACATTATGTAACAGAACGTCGCAATCGCAATTCAAATAGAGTTTTTCTAAGCAAACGCGCTCCATCGTAGACCGTAAACGTCGTTCAAAACTAGCGGGATCGGTGGTCAAGCTAAAGTTTCCCATAATAAAAATATAAAAAATAACCGTAGTACAATATCAAAAAATTAACAGATCTTTCAGTTGTAGCATATTTCATCTTCTTTGGTTGCAGTATTTGTGCCTGTTTTATTTCTTTTTTATGTTCTATTCTCACAACTATATTATAACTCACATGTCGATGTTATTACTCTCACATGGTGGAGTACGGGACAGATTATGCGAGTTTTCATTGACGGTCGTTCTGTAATATCAAAGTAAACGTTGTAACAACCACACATTTTATCATTACAACGAGGCTAATGCACATAAGATATATTTTAATTATACAAACAGGTGCATTATAATTTATTTTACTTTTTTGCGTGAGGTTTTCACATAAATTGCTGGTCTACCTACCAATTCATACAAATTTGCAGTTACAAAAATATATGTGCATAAACCTCATTTTTTGTAAAATAAATAAGGTTGTAGTGCTCACTCAATCCTAGAAGTATTCAAATCAACTGGCTCTAATGTTATCAAAGACTCGTTGATTACTTCAAGATGCTTCTTTGATCTGCAATATACAAGAATAATGCTAACAAGGTCGATCACTGATAAATGTACCTAACTAACCTAACACCCTGTATTTGTGGTGGAAATATAAATGTTATGAAACTACCTATCTAAAATATTTTATACTCAAATACGTAATATATGTATACGTAAAATCGCTGTAAAAAGTTGAAGTGTGTATTTTTTATTCCAGTAAAATTACTTATTTCTTATTTATCACGAAGAAGTTCTAGGTTATGAAAAAACATTTTATTTTATTTTTGCAAGAGTACAAAAAATGTGTTACAAAAAATATAATATAGCATATGATATTCAGGGAGTAAAGACGAATCTAACGACACCTAGCACATCAAAATCGGTCAAGCTGTTTAGGCTGTAGGAGGTAATCTAAAAATATGCATAGTACATACATAGATATACACCCACATACACCCTTACATACATAAATACAAACATACATATACTCGATAAACAACCCTCCTTACGCAATCGGGTAAAAATTACCTACCTACGCGCGGCGCGGGCGGCGCGCGACAGGCGGCGGTATACCTATATAGGTACTCTCAGTCTGTGACGCGTTCAAAGATGCCGCGCCATATGCCGCCTGCCGCGACCGCGGTGTATTTTTACCGGACTGTGCAAAAACGTGGGTTATGTTTTTCAAATGTATGAATCATATAAGATTATAAAAGCGAAATTGTCTGTCGTCTGTCTCTCTATCTGTTTGTTACCTAAACGGCTGTACCAATAATTATGAAATTTGGAACAGAAATTCTTTAGGACCTGGAGAAAAACAGAATATATATATATATATATTATTATCACGTCAAGTAAATAATCATCATTTACAGAAAATAAAATTGTGAAAAACAAAGGGTTACAAAGTCAAAAACACACACACACACACACACACACGCACAATTTGCCTAACATATAAATTTATTATCACCATTTTTCATCACTACGCGGGTGAAACCGCGGGATGCAGCTAGCATGTGTATGTATGTTTATGTATACATTTATTTTTTATGAGCCCTGTTTGTACAAACTGTCCCACTGCTGGGCGCGGGCCATCTTCTCATTATAAGAAGGGTAAGGCCATAATCTACCACGCTGGCCAAATGCGGGTTGGCAGACTTCACACATCTTTCATAACTGAAATATTTGAACATCAGGTAAGAGTAAGTACATTTTCTTTATACGAGTATGAATAGAACTCATAGGTTTATGAACTGCGAGTGCGAGTGATCTTTATAAATACTTACATGTATATTTCTAGGAAATAATAACTTGCAACTGGGCATTTACCTTTTTCGGGATCGCATCATTTTTAGATGAGCCAAAATTTTGCGCTTACGCGTTCGCTTATTTTTTGGTTTCTTTGTTCTATGATTTCCCATAGTAATTTGTTTTATTTGGCGCGCGATGCAATCCGACACAGTACCGTCGCTGACAGTGGTCACCGACAGACTGGCGCGGGTGAACAGCTGAAGCAAGGCGGCGGGGCGGTTGCTCGCGAGCAAACTTATTGTAAAATAAATTACTATAAAATAATGCACTAAACGTATCAAAAATGTAATTCTAGAGAACACTAAAAAAATGTAATAGCTACTTAACATGGTAAATTTGGTTTTGATGGCTTTAAACACTTTAGAGATAAATGGGAAAAATAAATAAAATGGCATATTTTTCAAAAAATAAAGCTATCGAGATTTTTTTCAGCAATCGTGTTTTTGTTTCTAGCGAAACCTAGCCAACAGATCAAAATTTTACATACAAAAAATTTGAGCTTGAACTAATAATACAAGTATCTTTGTAAATTTTCAAAAAGCTTTGTTTTACTGCTTTTGCGGACTAGCCGGGCCTCGAGCGCGCTGCTATCTCTCTCGCGAATCACAAAATGTTTAAACATATAAAATCAGTGAGTAGGGATAGTAGAAAAGTTAGCGGCTAATTATTTATATAGATAGGAGAAACATTTAAAAAAGTTTTAGTCAGATATCATTTATACTGGCGATGAAATTAGAAAAACATACATTTTATAATTCCTCGGGCATTTTAAAAGATAACGAAGAAAAACTTGTTTTTAAATATTTCTAAACAGATTCGCCTCTCACTTTTCTAATATCCCCTATGATTTTATGTGTTTAAAGAGTTGTGATGCGCGAGAGAGATAGCTGCGCGCGTTGAATGTATCTTAACAGTAATAGATAAAAGTCTAAAAATTGGCAAGATTATAGGGTTCACTTTAACAAATAATAATTAAATAACAAACTAAATAGATATTATTATCAGGTTTTGAAACAATATAATTCACGTTGTCGTGAGACATAAACGAGTGACGCTACGTCATCGATATAATATTTTTATTTTAGGTAGGTATGTAAACACACCTAGGTAGGATGATTGGGTTGCCACAGATCAAAAATATTCTCGTCTCGAGACGTTTCTTATTTTACAGATTAATTGACTTGTCCCTTTAAATACGTGTCCCTTTCATGCCACCTCTCCCCTATATATGTATTCTATTAGCCATCTAGTTCCATAGTACAAGCCTTGCTTTGTTTAGGCTAGATGGTGTTGTGTGAAATGTCCACAAATATATATAAAAAAAAATGTGATTCAATGCGCGAGATAGATAGCTGCACGCTTTGAGCACACCTTTCAATGTAATAGGTATATCGTTAAGTAATAGAATATCTGTATTACCTTTAAGTAATAGAATATCTGTATTACTCAATTAAGGATTGTAAATCCGTAATTGTTCACACACCTGTGGTTCAAAAATGGTCACAGTTTTGCTAATTGTTTAAAACGCTCCAGGCTTAGCCTAGTTAACCCTGTACATTTAAAGACACTTTACTAATAATGCATCATCCCAGATAGCTCACATCTTGTTACCCGAAGAGGTGGATAAACATACGGTCCGCTCTTAGTCTAAAACCGTTTTAACTGTGAAAATAAGTACAAACAAATATTATCTTGTAAATGTTTATCGGGTATAATGTTATCAAATAAAGAGACCTCTTATCATGAGGTCAAACAACGTTAGGTTTTGGAGTGTGTTTGTATGGTAAATGATTACATCTTCACACAAAAACCTAATGTTTCTGTGTGTAAGCTACTTGTTTAAAAGCCGCTTCCTTCGACGGAACTGTCATCAGCAAAGATTCCATTCTTGGACAATCATGTTCTTGGATAAATAACCAAAGTTCCCACGAACTAAGTGTCATAAGCGGAACAAAAATTTTGCAATTCTTAATTGTGTTTCTTTTGGGACCTAGCCTAGATTCATTTTTCAAAATGAAGTTAAAAGTTTGTGGATTTACATTGTTATTTATATTATTATGCTCAAGTTTAACAAGTGTTACTAGTGAACAGGATGAAGGTATGTCTTTGTTCCTTGACTCACTGATGGCTCGTGTGTCCGATATTAATTTAACTGCCTTATGCGTCTATATAGGGGAGTTAAAATAATATTTTTGATGGGATGATTTATTTTGCAATTCTTAATTGTAAGTATTTCTTCTTTGGGAACCTATCCTAGATTTAGTTTTCAAAATGAAGTTAAAAATTAGTGGATTTACATTGTTATCTATGTTAAAGAAAAAACCAAAATACCCGACTGCAGAAAAGCAGTTTTTTTATTTTCAATAGACTTTAGTCATGAGACATCTATTTTATTTGAATTTAGATTTTTTTTATTTCAATAGTCTAGGCTTGCGTATAATTTTTGGAACATAACAGTTCTTTCTGGCCAAAACTTGAGAATTATTGAACAAGTCATATGTGTTTCAGTTTGATTTATGTTATCTAGTTCATACTCATTGTTTATACTACATAAACTACTTATTGAGCACCTATTTTACATGCGTTACGTTCTTTTAAGTAAATACCAATTTTCTTCTCTGTTTACCCTATGTATTTGTTCATATAGGTTAATAATTTAATTAATTAATTCCGCCATATTAGATGTAGATACTACTAGTAGTTTATCGATATTCGTATCGTAACAGATTTCAGGCGATGAACCTCAGCTGCCATCTTGAGAAGTTCTGTTCAGTAGGGGTAATCAGAACTCATTCGGATTCAGAATCGATTCGGAATCTATATCTCCGTCTCTGTCATTCTCTATGGAAATGACAGAAACGGAGATATAGATTCCGAATCGATTCTGGATCCGAATGAGTTCTAAATACCCCAGTTCTAAATAATGAAATATTTTTGTTGCTGGGATATTCTTATCGAGATTTTTTTGGAAATTTATATCTCACTTTGACTTTTTGAATTTTGGCCAGCTAGATCATTCAAATCGACCTATGTGCAATGTCTACTATTTTGCGGATAACTGTTATTTGTGTCTGACCCTCAACGCTGATAATCAGAGGGAATCAGTAGGGGTACTGCACATTAAAATCAGTCAAGCCGTTTAGGATGTAGGAGGTTATATAGAAACATACATACATTTACATACCCACACACATCTATATACACATACAAACATACATACACTCGTAAAACATTAACCATTTTTTTGCGCAGTCGGGTAATAATTATGGCCAGCTAGATCATCCAAATCGACTTAAGTGCATTGTCTGAATGTCAGTGTGGTACCGGCTATAGCCGCGTCCACACCGGACAATCCAAATGAATGTCAATCTATATTTTTGTAGCCCTTATCGGTAGCTTAGTCCTTACCGCTGCCGGTTGCAATTTTAATGTTTTTATTTTCTATTTCCTAAAATACTGAAGTTAAATAAATTGGTAACATAAAAAGTACCATACTTACTAAGTGATCTAATCATATGTTTCATCATCATCGTAATCAGTCCAATTGAGTCCACTGCTGAACATAGGCTCTCCCGTTAAACACTAGTCAGCCTGATTCAGTTTTCCATTTCCCGTCACTGCTCACTCCATCGTGTCTCAGGGCGTCTTACACTACATTTGCCAACACGTGGGGTCCATTCTAGAACGCGTTTACTCCAAGTTTTTTACGTTACGTTTACTGGTCCGGGGGCTGAAACTCGTTAAGTCTTCGCGAAAGACAGTTCGTGATAACCCTTGAAAACAACTTGTAGACATGGCTTAGAAGTAAGATAGGTCGATAGTTCTTCAAAAGGAATTATCTCTCTTTTTGAAGAACAAAACAACCACGCTTCTGTGCATGTCCGTAGCACAGAAGTGGTCTCGGTGAAGAGTACGGTATTAAATAATTTTTGGTGCACATTAACAGCCGGAGTTCCACCGCTTTTAAATAGCTCCGTTGCTATTCCATCCTCATCCGGGGCTTTTCCATTCTTTAGCTGTTTAAGGGTCAGCACAATTTCATCCGAGCTGATATCAGGCAGTTCCTAAATATAGTGTCAAAGTAGTTCTATTGTCCTTGGTGTCAGGTGGGAGATGAGAAGTATGCGAAACGTATAGCTAGCTATAGAAGTGTTCAACTTCCGAGAGAATCTCCGGCCTGGAAGCAACTACTCTTCCCATCGAGGTAGTTAACTGCATCAGGTTGTTCCTACCAATTGGCTGGATGAACCCTTTTGACCCCGAGCTTGCTCAATTGACTTTTCAGCCATGGACGTGTTTACTTGTTTTTTTTCGTACTCAGAGCCCCTTTTTCTGACGTAGTCACCATAGGATTTCTTTGTTGTAATCATATTATTATCTTATCTCCAACGGCAATTGACTGGTTTCGTAGTTACCTGTTTGGGCGCCGGCAGCGCATTCGTATTGATGATTTGTACTCCTCATGGTCCAATATCACTGCCGGTGTGCCGCAGGGCGGCGTTTTATCTCCCCTTCTTTTTGCAATTTTTATAAATTCAATCTCTCAGTACTTAACTTCTTCCTATCACCTCTATGCAGATGACTTACAAATATATACTAGTGCTCCTTTAGGGCTATTGCATGAAGCGATTGTATCGACAAATTCAGATCTTCGGCGGATACGGGACTGGAGTATATCATATGGTCTCACAGTAAATCCAGCTAAGACACAGACAATTATTATAGGAAGTTCCCGTATGGTATCCAAAATTGACTGGTCTCGGCTACCCCAAGTGATTTTTGATGGAATCCCTATTCCTTTCAGTGAAACTGTTAAAAATTTAGGCATCTACATAGATAGTCAATTTTCTTGGAATTCTCAACTAGCCCAAGTCAGTCGCAAAATTTATGGATCTGCTGCTTCGCTCAGAAGATTGCGTAATTTCCTACCAATTACTACCAAAACTGCGCTTGTAAAATCTCTATTGTTCCCTATACTGGACTATGCCGACGCCTGTTATCTGGATTTAACCGAAGAGCAATTAGACAAACTTGAACGTTTACAAAATTTCTGCATTAGGTTCATATTTGGCTTACGCAAATTTGACCACATCTCTGAATTTCGTCGAAAGCTCAAATGGTTACCCATCCGCCTTCGCCGTAACTCTCATATCCTTTACTTCCTTTATAAAATCCTATTTAATCCTTGCACCCCTTCCTACTTGAAAGAGCGTTTTGAGTTTCTTCAAGGTCACTCCATTCCTTTACGCTCGTCCCGTGCCTCCAAGCTGGCGATCAAAACACCTTCCCATTCCAACCTTTCCTATAGTAAATCTTTTACCGTGCAGGCTGTCTTGCTGTGGAACGCGCTGCCAGTCTCTATCAGACAGGCAAAATCTCTTCATATATTCAAGAACCTCGTCCATGAACATTATCTCTCCTCTTGCTAAGACTGTATCTATATGTATTTATATATGTATATATATATAATATTATATTTATGTTACATACATATATGTCTGTATATATTTTATATTGTTAAGTATTTATGTATTTATATATTTTATGTTTTGTATAAGTATCTATGACACAATTATGTTATTTAATATGTACTGTACACCACAACCTCCTTCTCAAATTGCCTGTTTCCTATACACCCTAAGGTTGCCTGGAAGAAATCGCTCTATGCGATAAGGTCGCCGTTGTATTTTCAACTCCGATTATTATCTATATTTAAATTACTCTGTATGGATGTACAATAAAGTTATTCTATTCTATTCTATTCTATTATAAGGTTAATAACTATTTCCTTTTTTATGACAGGCCAAAACCAGGAAGTTGATCATCATAAAGACGTTCCAGATCATGTAAAATCGATTACAGACAGGAAATTAGAGTTGTTGAATGATATATCGTTAGAATTCGAGGACTCCAGGAGCGCAAAACTGGAAACGATTATAAAAGATATTCCAAACATACTGCTAGAACAAACGGCGAATATTACTCAGCAAGTACAGGAACAAATTAATTCGGCATTAAAAATAGAGCAGAATAATGCAAATGCATTATCAAGGAATAATAACCATAAATTGATGGTTTTAGAAAAAAGAATGGAGTACTTAGAAAGTGACAGAAACCAGAAAATAAATGATATGTTTGACGAACTAAATAAGAAATTAGACAAAATTGCAACAAATATAGCTAATAAAATTGATACTATTTGTCTACATGATAAAATAATTAATGATTCAATGATAGCGGTGTCAAATAATTTAAGTCAACAACAGATTACAAAATATAATGAAATCACTTCGGTGTGCAACATCACTGTACCAAGCTCCATAGAAGTATACCGCACCATTTGGAAAAAAGGAACCACACCTGTGCAAGATGACCTGGACCGTTACATGGTGAACACAACAGGTGTGTACTTTGACATTTCACAAATTAATTAGTAAACTATTTATAATTCGAAAATATAACGTTGTTTTCAACTTCTATTTGGTAAACTCATTGTAACCTCAGTCTATAACAAGCATCTATATTAAAAGAAAAACATAATACCAAGTTACGACTGCAAAAAAGCAGTTTTTGTAGTGCTATAAAGCACTTTAAAATTTGGCCCTTCTTTCCTTACATAAAGATCCTATTTTTTTATGATTAAATTAAAAATTTACAGTTTTCGGATTTTTCTCTTTATGTGTAATATATGACAATCAACGGGACGGAAGGAATCAAAACCTATGGATTTTGAGTCCTTTGCGAGTGTCGAAATATGCATTTTTCACACTATTTACACAGGCAACTGTAATCTAGTCTCACCTGTGACCACGGACTCTGCAAAGTTTTCGAAACCTATAAAAGTAGAGGTAAAAAAATATATGGAAGCTAGTACTAAAGTAATTGAAAAATATACGCAAAATAATTTTTTGACGTGTAAAAACAGCATGATATTCTAAGCATACAGGTATATAGGTATATATATAAAAACACTGAAAATGCCTTCACTTTTTAGGGTTCCGTACCTCAAAAGGAAAAAAAACGGAACCCTTATAGGATTACTTTGTTGTCCGTCTGTCTGTCCGTCCGGGTGTCAAGACCTTTATCTCGGGAACGCGTGAAGGTATCGAGTTGATAGTGATTGAGTTGATTGAATAGTGTCTTTATGCAAGGAATGAGGGTCCAAATTTTAAAGTTCTTTAACCGTATCATGTGGGATATCACATGAAAGAGCTTCATTAGCATAAACTAGAACAGGTTTTTTAATATTTTTACGATGTACATATTTCCATTTATGAAAGAAAATATATAAAAATATGATTTCCCCCTTTTATCTACTAATATGCACGGAACCCTCGGTTGGCGAGTCTGAGTCGAATGAGGTAAATAGTTATATTGAATTGTGCGTATAATTTCTTCGGATAAAGTACCATTTTTGATCTCTCCTTTTGTAAAATATACGCGATAAATGCGTTAAAATTGTTTAATTTCAATCATAGGATCTTGGTGCTCTCGACCAACAGTATTTGTTGGTCAAGCCGTTGGAGTCTTTTTTAAATTCCTTGTAAGTGTCGTTACTCGATCGCAAAGTCATACATTATTGCACATTATATAGATTATTTTAATGGTCTTTGGGTACGCCGATAGTATAGATAGACTTTTGAACAGAACTACATCCAATGCATGGAGTATTAGACCAGAGATTCAATCCCTATGAGATCCTATGAAATCCCTATGAGCTGGTCCAATTAGTGTTGAAGCGTGTACTACAGGGCAAGTTATAGTAGCGTCCCAATAAGCTGGTCCAACTGGTGTTGCAGCGTGTACTACAGGGCAAGTTATAGTAGCTTCCCAATAAGCTGATCCAACTAGTGTTGCAGCGTCTACTACAGGGAAAGTTACAGTTGCGTCCCAATAAGCTGGTCGATCTGGTATTGCAGGGTGTACTACGGGAAAGATATAATAGCGTCCCAATAAGCTGGTCCAACTAGTGTTGCAGCGTATACTACAGGGCAAGTTACTATACCGGCCCAATAAGATGATCTTACTGGTGTTGCAGGATGTACATACTGGGCAAGTGACAATAGCCCCGCAGGTTGGTTGTTTCCTCCTGCGGAGACCTTTGATGGCATACTCTACGAGTGGCGAGGGGCAGTGCGTGCAGGAAATAATGCATACATGCGGGTGGAGTGGGGCAACCGTCCGCGTTATGAGTTCTGTAAGTAATAAAATCATTTTCATTAAAATTAGACAATCCGAAAGCATTTGATAATATTTCAATAGTAACATTTATTAAAAATCTTGGGCTCAATGAACTCTGAATCTCTATACCGGTTATGTCTATAATTAATAATTAAATATTGTTGGACATTTCACATAACACCATCTAGCCCAAACTAAGTAGAACTTGTACTATGGAAACTAGATGTCTGATATAATACATATATACTTTTTTTTGTAGATACATACTTAAGATACATAGAAGCGTCTAGACACAGAACAAACATCCATGCTTATCACACAAATGTTTGCCCCGGGTGTGGATCGAACCTGTTTAGTACAATACTCTTTGGATCGAACCCACGTACTACAGCTTTGCAGACAGACATTCTACCAATTGAGCTACGAAGCCTGTCAATTATCCGATCAATCAAGTCAATTATATTTATAATTGCGTCAGTCGAAATCATAAAACATTATAATGTTAAATTCTTCGTAAAGTTGACAAGTATGACAGAAGTTTCAAAAGTTATCCATCATTTTCTGAACACGTGTATTTGTGATTGAAAAATGTATGTCCTACATAATCTACAAACTTGTATCACATCTGACGGGAACTTGTGATTTCAATTGTCTACAAGTTTGTAGATACTTAACTGTGGGGTAAAAAATACTTCAAAAATATCGAATACAAAAGAAAAATGTTTACATAAAACTATTTTTTTACTCGCTTGTATCTCATAGTTTTTAAATGGCATTTTCACGTAAATAAATATAGTACATTATGACAAATTAACTTTGCTTGATAGATCTACGTATTTTACATCCAAAAAGCATAGTTAATCTTACCAATTATGAAAGTTTTCCAGCATCTAAAGTTACGTGAGTCAAAGTTAGTAATATTTAACTTTTACGGTTTTCGTTAGGTATGTTCTGTAATATTTGACTTGTTACCTAAATACTCTAAAACTGCAATTTTTTTTAGTACTATTCCAATTCCAAAACAAATTGACTGACGTATTTGACATGTCCACCCGTACCGAAAAGCCTTTCTGGACACCGGATCTCCTGTCTCGTGACCGATACGTGTGGTTCTACATGAAACTCGAGCCAGGTGAGGGTGATCTCTTCATAATAGTCTTTTTTTCACGTGACAAGCGACTAAGCTTTCCTTTATATTTAGTGACAGGCCAAACGAGCGCATTTTATGTCGCGTAAATGTGGTCACGCATTTTCGGTTTGACCAAAATTCTGCTTGAGCGCCATGACCCAATAATATGACTCATTGGGTCAGGGCGCTCAGCTTGCTCACAGCATTCTTGGCCGCCAGACGGACGTAATTTTATCAGTTGTTATTCTTTACGAATATATGGATATTACAAATATATCAATACTTATATAAATATTTACGAAGAATATTCAGAAGATAATGTCAGAAAAAGAAAAAGCCAGGTACCACCCACTTCTAGTGCAAGTCTCACTTCCCTAATTCTCCTCCCGTTACCGATATATGGAATATCATACAATGGAAAAATTCAATCAAAATGGGCGTCTACCTAAGTGGGTTAACTTTCCATCTACACTTGGGGCGCCCGAAAAGCTTTCTTCCTAGCGGCATTTCTAAGTAAGCAATTTTTGTAGCACGATCCCACATCCTTTCCAAATTTCCGAGCCAGCGGAGTCTGTGGGATTTTATTTATTGAGTATTTACTTTAAGCTTGTATTTTGCAGATAGCCTGACATTTAAAACAGAATGCGACGAGAAGATAGTGTTCACTCACAACGAGACTATAGTACGCGGAGATCCGGTGAATATGGTTTTCTGGTGGGTTTCTGATGACGGCGGGAAATTACTGTATGACTGTCCCGCTAATATTGCAGGTAAATCATTCATTTGATGCTTTACAAACTTTCTGAACAAATTAGATATCTTGTGCTTCCTAATCCTAAGAGTAGAAGTGGTAGGAAAATCAAATACAACACGGAATTTGCCCCACTGGGTCAAAGATGACAATTTATATGATCTGTTTTGTATCTATATTTGTTTATTCTGATATGTTAACTTATTCCCTATTTACAAATATGCATTAACTAGCTGCCCGCCGCGACTTCGTACGCGTAAGAAAATCATTCATGTCACGCTCCTATCCGCACTTAATGCACCCCCGCCAAGCTAATACTCCAGTACCACATCTGCCCTGCTCGTGTTTTGCTCCTAGCTCAATCTCGCTGCACTGCCGTCCTGCTTCAACCAAACTTCTGACCCAATTAATGTCGAGTCAGTGGTAAAACGTAGATTTATGTATTTGAATAAAACTTACTCCCATCCCTTTCTCGCCCCGCTCCTACCTAATGGCTATTTTTTTACACCTTGGGTTACATTATTGAAGTTTTAGTAGGGATCCCTAATTTTTTCTAAAACTAAACATAACCTATGTTACTCAAGAATAATGTAGCATTCTAATAGTGAAAAAAATTTTAAAATCAGTCCAGTAGTTTTTGAGTTATACATCTTTCTTCTTTATATTATTGTAGATGAACGGCTAGACTGGTGTTTTGACTGATAATATTTTTTATTGATGAATATCATATTTTTAATACTTATTATCCTATCCTGGAGGAAGACAAATCCAAACACACAAAAATCATAAAAATCCGTCCAGCCGTTCTTGAGTTATAAGTTGTGTAACTAACACGACTTTCTTTTAAAAAACAGATATATAGATAGATGATATATATTCATCATCATCATCATCTCAGCCATAAGAAGTCCACTGTTGGACATAGGCCTCCCCCATGGATTTCCAAAAAGACCGATTGGAAGCGGCTTGCATCCAGCGTCTTCCCGCCACTTGTATGAGGTCGTCTGTCCATCTCGTGGCTGGTCTTCCTACGCTGCGCTTGCCGGTACGTGGTCTCCACTCGAGAACCTTTCGGCCCCATCGGCCATCAGTTCTGCGTGCTATGTGCCCTGCCCACTGCCACTTCAACTTGCTAATCCGCTGTGCTATATCGGTGACTTTTGTACGTCTACGTATCTCTTCATTTCTGATTCGATCTCGTATATTATATATATATATTTCAAAAATTAAGCCAAGGCCAAGCTGCCAGCATTCTAGCCACTTTTCTCATCACAAGTGTGCTTTTCAATTAAGTTATTTGTATATTTATTTTTCTTGTATATACACATTGTTTGCTTTTGTTTAGTCTTATGTTAATTATTTAGTATAAATGGATGATTATGCGCTGGAAGATCTAGAAAACGCTGGTGTGAAGATTTTGACGCATTCCGGGAAGATAGCAGGAGGTAATTCTAATATAAAGTGGGGGTGATAAGACCTGCACTGACGTCTCGCTTGGGATGTATTGTGCATTTAGCAAGAGGTAGCGATGGACTACGATTTATGGAGGGAAGTGGGACCTTGACCCCATGGGATAGTATAGATAGGTTAACAGAAAAAACTATAAATATAGATAAATACGAAGACGCTGGATGCAAGCCGCTTCCAATCGGTCTTTTTGGAAATCCTTATGGGAGGCCTATGTCCAGCAGTGGACTTTTTATGGCTGAGAGGATGATGATGATGATGAGATAAATGCGCTTTAATTTAAAATAAAATTTTAATATAATTTAAATGTATTCTGTGGCCAAACGCAGGCTTATTCGCGTTAATTTTCGAGTTTAACTTTAATAGATTTTTTTTTATCTATTAAAGCTAAACTCGAAAATTGTAGCTCTCAGTTAACCGAGTACCTACGTAGGAAGTTACACTCATATACTTTTTTTTTCTTTTAAACTAACCCGTGAATGTGTATTATTGTTCCAGGATCGTCGTGAAGCACCGCGCTCTGTGCATTAAATAGTAATGTTTTAACAAACAATAATAAATTGTAATCTAAAAAATATTCTTTATTATTTACTAATGAACAAATTTGGCTCAAAGGTTAAGGATTGCCATTCAACGTGGCAATGCTGTCAGCATTTTAGGTACGTTGCCAACTGGTAGCGGTCTCTTAGATTAAGTTTGTAAATATTATTATTATGTGGCATATATGTATAAATAAAAGTAATATATTATTGTCCAATTACACTAAAGGCGTAAAAAACAATTTACTAATTAATATGCATCTTTAATTAACATATCTATGCTACTAAGCATTAAGAAGTTTAGTCTAGTAAAAATAAGATTTGTGACAACATAAAAAACACCTAAGTATATTGTTATTTAAATGAATGTACTGGTGTTTTGAAATACATTTGACACAATTTCATAATTATATTACAAAAGCTAATTTTGTTACCTTTATACGCTCAAACGGCTGAACCGATCGTTATGGAAATTAGTATAGAGATAGCTTTGGACCTGGAGACGGACATAAGCTACTTCTCATCATCATAATCATCACCGTTTTTCATAACTACGCGAATGAAACCGCGGCACGCAGCTAGTCTATAAATCGGGGATTATTGTTGATCTATGATTTTTAGCTCTTTTCCTATCATAATTTCAAAGAATCCCCCCAGTTGCAAATACTGCGATCTGCTCCATACAAACGGATTTATTTTTACTAGACTAGTTCTCTCTCAATCTTGGCTGCAATATCAAGATACAACTGTGCAAACTTTGAATGCATTGCAAATTGATTCCTGTATTGAAAAATTTACACTCAATATTTTTTTTTACCGACTTTAAAAAGGGGGTGATATATGTTTATTTAGAGTCTGTTTACTTATAGTTCTGATGTGGAAAAAAAGAGGAACTAACGTTACGAAATATATACTACTTACTGATGGTATTTAGTGATCTCAACTGAACAAAATAATGAAATAAGCATAGCAGAACCCTCAACGCCGCATTAGTTCTCTAGCGGCCTTACCGAAAAACGTTACTTAGCTTTAAGCATTGCTTAACATATTTTGTCAAGATCTCGCTAACACGGCGGAAAGAAGACAAAATTTAAGATTATGGGTAAAGTTAAGTAGTTTTTCGGTAAGGCCATAATTGAACAGACTTTATCGCATAATTCCGTCATTCATAAACCGTTTTTAAGAATTGTCTATCCAATTTATTTTTAAAGGACTTTTAACAATACTAAGGGGAATATGCATAATTTATTATTTTTATATTTATTTACTGATCTTAAGCCTAAGTTTTTACAATATTTATATAAAAAAACAATAAAAACATTAGAAAAACTTAAACCTAGGTTGCCGCCGGCAGCGGGGCAGGGCCTAAGCTGCTGGCGGTAAGGGCTACAGACTCTGAAACCTCCTGGCAATCCGTGCCGAGTCTAGGACGACTGCCTTCTGAATCCGATCCTTGACCCAACCATCGAGTGAGAGCCTCTTAAGATGTTGGTCGAGGCTCTTCGCTATTAAACCGTTGGCCGACACGACTATCGGAACAATGATCGTCGAGTCAACATCCCAAATGGCGGTTATCTCGTGAGCCAAGTCAAGGTACTTGCTGAGCTTGTCCTTCTCGGCCTTCACGAGATTCTCATCATGTGGAATAATTATTTAAATTTATTATTATTTTTTCGTGTTTTTTTTCTATTTGAACCAAACCACAAATAGATCCATTCCACATTCCACAAAAAAAATACCTTCAAAAATAAGAAAGTTACAAGCATTTTAATTTTAGTATGTTATCAATCAAAACTTATTATTCTTAAGAAATAAAATTTTAGCATATTCTCTATTCTCTCATTTTGAAGTTTGTTTCAATTTTTTACCAATTTTAAAAAGAATGAGCTTAGTGGGGAAGGGTCTTTATAATCTTTATAATATACTTTTATTCTACCATTTTTTGACATGATTAATATGTTGTATCCATGCCAAATTCATAACATCTTTCTAGTACTAATAGTATTTTAATATTTGTATTTCATCCATATTCATAAATTAGTTTCATGGCCAGCTACGAAAACGGATATATTTTCCAAGCTTCATATTATTAACTTGCCGTGTTTGTCTGTACTTATGGGTCCAATTTCGGAAGCTAAAATCCTAAACAGGGCTAAAACTAAAGTGTAAACTAATAGAATGTATTTATTTGATTTATTACAAATTATAGCTTTTTTTAATAATTTACTTCACAAAGTTGCTCTTGCTCAACTGCGTTCAATAACAATAATCTATTTTTCTATAATAATTCAATATTACACCTAGTAAAAATAATGTAATAATGTAAAAATTGGTTGTGAAGGAGAGCCGGTAATTTCGCTTGCTTCATCTGCGCAGGTACCGATGTCGTGTTTATGACAAACCTGAAACAGCAGAAAAATCCAATAATTACCTTACCGAGAAACGTTAACGTTAACTTTAACCATCGTCTTAAATTCTCTGACTTCTTTCCGTAAGTGTCATTACGTGTCAGCGAGAAATTGAAAAAATATATTAAGCAATGCATAAAGTTAAGTTTCGTTTTTCGGTAAGGCCAAATGTGTCCGTAGTTCAGCCATCATCCGTCTAGCTTGCGCATACCCAAATTTTTGGAGATATAAAATGACTGAACGAACTTATTAAAAAAATCGTCGCTTGTAAAACTAGAAACCAACATCACAAACATACAACAATAATTTCAATTTGATCCAAGTTAATTTTCATAATTTATGTATGAAAAGTAGCTTAGATCAAATAAAAATTTTGTCGAATATTTGTGATGTTGTTTTCTAGTTTTACAAACGACAATTTTTTGTCGATACATGCAGTCATTTTGTATCTTCAAAAATCTTCAAAAAGTTTGATGTTCAAGATGGTATGTCAATGGTCTTGCTGGCATTGACTTGGGCGAGATTTGCATCGCCCTAGTGTAAACACAGCCTTTAAAGCAGTATTTATACGCTCACTAGCTTGGCTGAAATAACATACCCGATTGGTTGTATTTTTTGAGAATTTTTGATGTACTCAATGTAAATAATGATGAGTACAATAACTTCCTTCAGCTTAATACCAGGCTAACATAATAATTCTATACATTTATCCTGATTAAGTGTTTACCTGCAATATTTGCTGGACAGGAGATCAGGAACTTTCCGCCATAATTTGAACTCGAATGGATGTATATATATATCCAGTCTCCTCGCGCTGCAGTTACAGGATGAGTGAAATTTAACCCCGAGTCGCAGTCCGTCCTAAATGTCAGACGATCTGGATACAAAATATTAGATGTGAAAAAGTTAGAGAAAGTAGTGATGCTTAAAATGGCATGTGGAGAGAATGGAAGAAAGTGTGTGTGTGAATAAATAGATCGGTAAAGGTCGTAAGCAAATATGTCACAATCAAATCTTTACATTTTAGAAAAGAGTCAAGTCAAAAGTACTCTCAACTCAACCGACGAACATGTTTGAAAACACTATTATAAGTGGTAGAAGCAAAAACTTTTATCAAAATTATAGTTTTGTAAGAGGAACATAGGTATAGTCTCTGCCAACGAGAAAAGCGCAATTTGCGATAAATAATGCATTTATCGATTCTTTACTACAAATTCAAATACATTTCTGGTAACTTTCATTTGTGGTATGTATTATTTATCTATATTTACTATATATTTCCACTAAATATAATCCTGACACAAGTTAAGCGACTGCAGCTAGATAAGATTTGAATGTACGACGCACAATGGACAAAACGTTTCTCTGTATGTGTGTCGGGGGGAAGGGGGGAGGGTGGTGTTGTCGGTGGGAAAAATCAAATCATACGCACCTGCTTCGAGTTTCGCATAGAACCATACGTAGCTATCACGGGACAATATCCCCAAAGTAGAAATAGACGGTAGGTCTTTAGATGTGCCTCGCGGTGGAGCCTGCTGATATACGTTCGTGATAGTATTTTGGTGCTGTCCTATGACTGGAAAATATAGATTTATTTGTAAAGAGCAGCAAACAAGCAGACGGTTGGCCTGAAGGTAAGCCAAAACATTCGCAAAACTGAGCAAAGCTTGTACTATAGGAACTAGATAACTGATAAAATACTTATATACTATTAAAGGACTATGACATAGATTGCAATTATTACTCACAGAAGCTAAAACCAGAACCCTCCCACGTGACCGAGATAAGGGCATTCTGTCCTGCTCGCACCGCTCCACGCCACTCGTACACTGTGCCCTTAAAGAACGCCCTGGGCAGAGCGAACCAATTGTCATTACGCTCGACAACCTTGTACTTGCAGCCTGCAATACCGACAACCGGTCTTAATAGTAGGGGTATATAATATTATTCTGTAAATACACTTAGTTAGATAGCGACTCTTGCTACGACATGCGCTAAATTCTTATTCTTAAATTAACCTTCGTTATGTTAATTTAAGAATAAGAATTTAGCGTTTGACATTAGACTCTTTTGTATGAAAAATATACCTAATGAAAAGCAAAGTCAAGGAGGTGATAACAGTAACGTCTCTACTTGTACTTTAAATACGGCGAGGGAAGGAGTTTTTCTAATCAAAACGGACAAAGAATTTCGTAACTGGACTGCTTGAAATGCAAATGATTTGCCATAAAAAGTTATACAGTGTGCGGTGGGAGTCTTGACAAAGAGTGAAAAGAATTCCAGTAGCAGGAAAGTTCTCTAGCGCTAAGTAGAAGGGTTGGAATGAGTGTTATGTAGAAGAGAAAGGATATGAACGTTCCGTCAAAGGCAAATTGGTAGACACTTGAGCTTAGCCCGAAATTGGGACACAATCATACCTGCGCAGATCAAATATAAATCTAACTCAATCAATTGTAAATGTGCAATTGTGTGTAATTGTTAAAAAAAAAAAAAATTAAGTTGAATCTTTTGGGTGATTTTGAGCAGTTATGGACAAACATGAAGTAAGAAGCAACTTGTTCGTCTCAATTTTTAAGCAAAATGGTGTTGCTTAAAATTGTTTAAAGTTTCATCTTGTAAGCATTCCTCCTTTATCAAGATCAAAGATAATAAGCAAGCACCTGTTTTTTTCTCCATATATTGATCGAGATCGTCCTTCGCTGGTCTTCGCATAAAATGCCAAATATCATCATCTACTTCCACTGTACTTGGCGGAGTCAGGTTGCATACGTTAATCATTGTTAGATTTGTTGGTTCATTTTGGGGCTGAGGATCTATCAAAACTTCTGTTGAAGTGTTATCTATAGCTCCGCTGTTGCTGTTCTGTGACCAGTCACAGTGGCACACTAAAAAACAGAACACAATATCTAGTTATAGCAGTTTACACGCTCATTTTAGTATTTAACAATTACATTACAAAATATTAGCCCTGTTTTTATAAACTGTCTCATTGCTGGGCCGCGGCCATCTTCTCATTGTGAGAAGGGTAAGGATAGAGTATACCACGCTGGGCAAGTGCGGGTCTAGAAGATGTGTAAAGTATTGGCAGACTTCACACATCTTCTTCTATTTCTAACTGAAAATCTACGGGAGAGGCCTATGTCCAGTAATAGATTTCTTATGATAGATTTATAAGGTGAATACAATAACGTTGTTTTGGCTTAATACTGAGTTGCATATATCGGGTTGGAGTCGGACATGGCCTAAGCACCACACAGTTTAAATAAAATACTTAGTATGATTTGTACTGTAATCACTTTTACTTTCACTTATTAATTAATTATTATAATTTTAACGCAGGTATGTGCACCGGGCGAGCGCTCACAGCAAACTGTGTTCCGGCCGCCGCGCGGCGGCTATTTTTACGATCGAGGCGCGGTGATTCATTCGCTCGCCCGTTGCACGTATTATTTACAATATCTTGCCGACGCCGTCACGGCCCTACTGACATGAGCTCGTCCTCGAGCGTTACTAGTTTCCTGAAACAACAGAAACGCTTGTTCATCCTGATATAAAGGAACTGACACGTTCCATTTGTAATTTATCAGAATACTTTTTTTTTGAGATCTGGACCAGTCATATTAGACCCTACAGGTTTATTATTCATATTACCCTTCAGTTTAAAAACTGGACCGGATTTTGCTAGACCGGAGTTAAATCCCTTTAGCCAATCATGCTAGTCCGGATAGATATCCCTATAGCTAAGACATTGGACCAGATTAACCCTTCAATGCCTTCAGTCATACATACTTTCATATCCTTTTTCTTTCTACATTTTTTCATACATATTTTTTTACACACACTTTTATTTTTACACATTTTTTTTTTACACATTTTCATTTTTTTTTAGTCATCACAAGGTCTATGTACAGTGGCATTTGTAGTAATAACTACTGAATGTGGGAAATCTTGCAAGGATTCTTCAGAGCTATTTACAGACACAGTATCATTATCATTTGCAGACATGGTGTCGCTATTATTCGCAGATATGGTATCGCTATTATTTGCAGACATGGTCTCGCTATTCGAGAACACAGTATCACAATTAGTATCGTAAGCTAAATCGACAGGATTGTGATCAGTTTCATGAACAGAGCCGTTATCATCGATGTCCGCCGTCACGCCATCACACGAAAATTCTAACAGACCAAGAGGACCGCGAGGTACTTCACGCAGGTTTTCATGAGCGTACTTGTAAGTCCTATTAGAGCCATTTATTTGCTTCAACTCGTACCTATCGTTCTCCAAGACTGCAGTGATTTGAAAGGGACCTTTATATTTTCGGTTTAATTTTGTTTGATGTCGTTCTTCACTTTTAGCATAAACGTAATCTCCCACGGAAAATGATTTGATTTTAGCTTTACCTCTGTTATAACGAATGACGTCGCGTTGGGCTAATTTTTTTATATTATCGGAAGCATTAGATCGCGCCAAGCTAAGATTTAATCTACTAGGTTCATCACAGTTTACAGAAATTTTAGAAATTTCAATTGAGTCACCCTGTATACCAAACATTAATTCTATCGGGGTGAACCCCGTTACTCTACAGCGAGTACTATTCAAAGAGAGTTGAATTCCTCCTAATTGTTCTTGCCATGATTGATCGGAATTACCTTCAGCTATTGTAAGTAGGTTTTTCAAAGTTCGCATTACTCGTTCAACCTGCCCATTGGCCCTACTGGAGCCCGTAGCGATAAGATGCAGTTCAATATTGTTGTCTTTACAAAAGGCCTTAAAATCAGAATTATCATATGAACGGCCGCGATCAGCTATTATTCTTTTCGGCGCACCGAATAGATCAACAGTATCTTTAACTGCTTTGATAGCATCAGTAGAGTTTAAGGTGAATGTATGTTTCAGCAAAACGTACTTTGTAAAGGCATCGATAATAACAGAACAGTATTCTTTCCTGTCACTTTTACCACTTAATTTTCCTGTTAGATCTAAGTGCACCGTATGCCAAGGAACCGCCACTTTTGGGATTGGATGCAGACGTAACTGTTGGGCGCCCGATGGACCCTTTGAGGATTTACATATGACACAAGAGTCAACAAATTTCTTTACACATCGTGCCATGTTTTGAAACCAATAATGGTCGTACAACTTGTCAAGTGTCTTTTCGTACCCTAGATGTTTTATTTCAGCGTGAACGTGGCTTATAAGAGACCAAATCAGAGAATGAGGTAAGATAGGTAACCATTTGGTAATATTACCACGTTGTATTTTTCGATATAATATACCCTGTCTGATATCGTACGTATGTGAGATTTCGGAAGGTAACTCGTCAGATTGGAATTTAGCAATCAAATCAGAGATTTCTGAATCGCGGTTCTGCTCTACAGATAGCCACCCTTTCTCCAGTTCCGAAAAATTAACGATTTTAGTTGCTGCAGTTGTAGAATCAACTGTCTTTGATTCAGTTTCTGGGGGTAAGTTGCGAGATAAGAAATCAGCATGAGTCATGTTTTTACCTTCCTTATAGACGATGTCAAAATTATAAGATTGTAGGATTGCCCACCATCTATGTACCCTAGGAGTTAAATCTTTCTTAGCGTGAGATGCCCTTAGGGCGTTACAATCTGTAAATACAGTAAATTTTCGACCATAAAGGTAGTGCCGGAAATGTTCCACAGATTTTACCACAGCCAAAGTCTCCAACTCATACGAATGGTAACGACTCTCCGCCTGGGATGTCTTGTGACTAAAGTAGGCAACTACATGGGGGAGACTGTTATGTTTTTGTATTAGGATAGCTCCGTACCCGTCACTACTTGCGTCAGTATGTAACTCAATAGGTAAAGAAGGATCAAATATCCTTAATACCGGTTCCGTGACCAAATGAGTGACAATTTCAGTATGGATTTTGTCATGTTCGTCAGTCCATGTAATATGTCCATTCCCTGACGTGAGGGGATATAAAGGTTTCAACAGTTTCGAAAAATTTGGGATAAATTGCCGAAAATATGTGGCCAAACCTATGAATTGTCTGACTTGTTTTGCAGTGGTTGGTTTTGGGGCATTTTGCAAAGCTTTGACTTTACGTGGGTTTGGCCTGATCTCTCCTGATGATATAACATAACCTAAATATTCTACTTCCCGTTTCATAAAAGAACATTTTTTTACATTAAATGAAAATCCGGCATCGGAGAGTGTTTTTAACAGTTTATCAAGACGAGATAACCCTTCATCAATTGTCGCTGACGTGGATAGAACATCATCCATGTAAACCAAAATCTTATCGTCATTGAGTGGTTTTAATGCAGAATCAATTGCCCGCTGAAATACTTGTGGAGCATTTCGTAGCCCAAATGGCATAGTCAAGAATTCATATTGCCCTGTCGGTGTTACAAACGCAGTGGTAGCTACAGAGTCCTCATGGATTTTCAATTGATGAAAGCCGGAAGCCATATCAATGCAACAAAAGAAATGAGCTCCATGAAGTTTGTCTATCTGGTCATTAATTAAGGGAAGAGGGTAGCTATCAGGACGAGTGTTATTATTAAGCTCTCTGTAGTCTACACACATGCGGTAACTACCATCTCTTTTTTCCACTAATAGAATGGGGCTTGCGAAAGGGGAGGAACTTTCTCTTATGATGTTAGCATCCGACAGCTCCTGAACTTTTTCATTAACTATGTTTAGTTCAGTAGGGGATAACCTATAAGGTCTCCTATGCACAGTCTTAGTAGGGTCCTCGAGAACAATTTTAAGCTCGCCGGTTTGAATACGTGTAGTAGGCAAGGTTTGGATGAACGAGTTAGAATATTTTTTGAGAATACTGATTAAACGCTCCCTATCCTTACCTACCAAATCTGTGTCGATCATGTTCTCGTCAAATAATTCCGACTTTGAGCAAGAGTTATAAGTCTTAGTTTTGGCAAATGTTATTTTATCGTCTTTAATTTCGACAGATAAACCGCTTTTCAAAATATCACGTCCCAATAAAACATCTTCACTAAGATTTTCATCCGGCAGGACGTGATATAGAACATCAAATATAAGGTCCTGCACTTTAGTAAGGCATCTAATCTGTAGAACAGAGGTAACGTTACTACTACCTACCCCTTTTAAAATAACGCGTTCATGAAACTGTTCACCCTTTAGTGACCCACTATGAGTCTGTTTTACTAAACTACATTCAGATCCCGAATCGAATATAAAAGGCAATTCAACATCACTTATCTGTAACACACCATGCGAAGTTCGGGAACACGTGTTGACTTGCCGGTTGGCCGGCTGACCAGCCCCGGCACCCGGAGAAGCGTCTTCTCTCTTCCTGTAGCGCATGGGGCACGCAGAAGCGACGTGGCTGGTGTCATTGCACACATAGCAGGTTACTTGCGGACGTGAACCCGGCGTAAATTGGGCCGGACGCTTATCCGGTACAAATGAAGGTTGCCGCAATCGAAGTTTGTCACGACACTCGTTACCTCGGTGTCCTATTTTGCCGCAGAAGTGACAGTTTCCTCGAAACGGTGTTGTAGTCGTGAATCGGAAACGTTTTGGATCCGAATCGTTTACTGGATCATCATTTCTTCGTTTAAGGTTGCAACTACGAAGTGTGCGGAACAGTTGGTTTTTATTGTTGATAATATTCGAGTTAAGTTCTCGACGAATTCGGTCATCGCAGTTTGACAGTACTGAGATTGCAAAACCTGTCATTACCGCTTCTGGCATGTTAGCATCAGGAATTTTCTCGATAAGTTGCCATAACCGCATTCCCGCCTCGGCTGGGCCTTCTTTGTTGTCCATTTGAAATTTTATAATGTTGTCAAAGTGGTCTTGCATCGTCATTGGTTTTGCAAATTTCGATACCAGCATTTCCTTGATGGCAAGCCAAGAGATATTATCTGGCTGTACTTTTGTCAGGCATGTAGCAGCACGACCCTTGAGAGCATGTGTAAGAGCCAAAATTAAATCGACTCCCTGAATATTTTTTTCATTGATTATCAGCTCACTGAGTGCGCACCAGTTCTCCACGTCGGCGTCAGCTTCATCGGGATCGAATTTTACTAGAATATTCGGTACTCTCGATTGAGGTTGGTTGGCTGCCATGTTCTGGGCGATTTTTTCGAAAATGGCCTCCATGCCGGCAAATAGCGACATTTGTGCCTCCATTAGACTGCTTGCTAGATTTCGAGGCTCGAGTGGAGGTGGATCCACCACTTCTGATATCGGGTTGGAGTCGGACATGGCCTAAGCACCACACAGTTTAAATAAAATACTTAGTATGATTTGTACTGTAATCACTTTTACTTTCACTTATTAATTAATTATTATAATTTTAACGCAGGTATGTGCACCGGGCGAGCGCTCACAGCAAACTGTGTTCCGGCCGCCGCGCGGCGGCTATTTTTACGATCGAGGCGCGGTGATTCATTCGCTCGCCCGTTGCACGTATTATTTACAATATCTTGCCGACGCCGTCACATAATAATATGACTGAAACAAGTTGTTTTATTTTTGAACGCCATGTTTCCATTATTCCTTTTTTTCCGGAAATTTGAGTTCTAAATAAAAAGCTTTAGATACTCGTATTTGTGTTTCTTCTAAATATAAATGTTAAAGATGTAACAATTATGCCTGAAAATTATTACCTGCAATGTTAGCGGGACAGTCGTACAAGATTTTTCCTCCATAAACTGACCACGCCATGGCCTGTACCTTCACCCGCTGTCCTCGTTCTGCAGCCAATTCGTGGGTGAAGATCAATTGTTGATCACACTCCGTTCTAAGCGTCACGCGTCCTGGACAATACAAGCGATTTATATATTATATTTACATGTGTATTCTGTAACATAAATTGTTTATACATGGTCTACATTTCAGCATTGTTACAAATATATTTTTAGGCTTCCGTACTAAGGATGCGTGCAAGCGAATTAAGTAATTATAGACCAATAAGTCTGATGTCCAATATTTATAAGGTATTTTCAAAAATTATCCATAGCAAAATCACAGTAACCTTGGATGAAAGAGATAAACGGAGAATGCTTAAGTCATCTGAGGTTTGCTGACAACATCGTAATTTTTGCAGACTCTCCACAAAATTTAGAAAACAAGCTGGAAGATCTCGAAGCAAAAGCTAAGAAAGTAGGCCTGGCACTTAATGCATTGAAGACGAAAATTATAACCAACGGACCTGAGGACAAGATTATTGTAGATGGAAAATAGATCGAATACATAAAAGAATATACGTACCTTAGACAATCCATATAGTTTGATGATCACACGAAGAAGGAAATAAATAGGAGGATAAGGATAGCGTGGAAAAAGTACTGGAGTGTAAAATAAATAATGAAGAATACAAATGTAGACATACAGAAGAATGATATTATAGATATTAAAAGAAAAGTGTATGAGGTAGCCATATTGTCTTGTGTTATAGGTATACAGCTGTCAGACGTGGGTCCTAAGGAAATTAGACGAAAACAAATTAGCGGTGTGCCAAAGGAAGATGGAAAGGTATGCTGGGTATAATGTTATCTGATCAAATAAATATTAGAACATTGAAGTGGAGTTGAGCTGGACATATATGTAGAATGAGAAATGATAGATGGACTAAGAAAGTTATTGAGTAGATACCAAGGGGAAAAAAGGGAGAAAGGAAGACCAAGTAGAAGGTAGGAAGATGAGTTCAGGCAAAGACATGGAATGGAGTGGATGAGACTAGCAAGAGACAGAAGACAGAAAGCTGTGGTCAAAACCGAAGGAAGTCTATGCTAAAGAGGCGACATCTACACCAAACTGATAAAATGACATTTAACGATTTATTTAACGAAACGTTTATAAATACAATTCATACAAATAATTGACGACGAGAGGATTTATAATAATATGAATGGAAAACTGATATGACATAACAATAATAGTATGACAAGAAAAAAAGTCAAGTACCCAAAATAACCTAAATTTGTAAAAGTTTGATAAATGTGTAAAAAACCCAAAACTATGTATATGAATAAAGGTTAATTTTACTTTTACTAAGGGTGTGTGACTAAGGGTTGGTGAGGCTACGGTCTGTCTGTCTGTCTGTCTTACACTTAAACGGTTGTATCTTTCGAATGGTAATCAAACGACAACCATAATTTCATACATGTGTGACTGTTATAATAATATAAAGATTCCCACGTGTGTGGAAGATATAGAAAGAGATCGTTCTCACCTTGTTCTAATTTCAGGTGAAACCACACGTAGCGCTCACGTGAGAAAAGTCCTGGAGTAGAGAACTCTGATATTTTTATGCTATTTTTATTTACTTCGGTGAGTGTGTTTTGTTCTCTTCCTATCCCTGAAAAATGTGAATCCAAACTGATAAATTATCCAAACCTAATTGTCGTGTAAAACGATGTTGTACGAAACAAATATCAATATTAAAAGAAAAATAAAATACCCGACTTATGCAGACGATCTAACCGTCTTAACATAGCAATATTCTTAGTGTAACTTGATATGATGCTGAGTGTACGTTTTCAAGGAAAAGTATGCGCATAGCCAATGTAAATTAAATGTATTTAATTCATATTATTTGTAGAACAATTCTTGTACAATCACCTATTTGATACGAATAAATCCGTTGGAGGGTACGAAAAACTTCATTTTTTTTTTGGGGATTTATATTTTTTTTCTCAGCCATTACTGTCCCACTGCAGGGCAAAGGCCTATCTTCAAACTATTACTTTTACAAAAATGTAGCCCACACTCGAGAAGCGAACATGAACATATACACATATGTTCATGTTTACACACAAACACTAGAAAACATAGCCTTTCTTTTGCGGAGTCGGATAAAAATGTGAAACGTACTAGTGAAAAATACGTTATCCACATTTCTCGTAAATCTTCGTGGGGATTATTGTTCCAAGCAGGTATACTTATTTGAATTACTGCAGAAAGTACCTCTTACTTACAGAAATAATAATAGTCGGTGTAAGTCTCTACTTTGATAGACACATCGCCTTCCGCTCTCAAAGCTACTCGCCACTCGCTGGTAAATGATTCGTCATTCGGGAGGAGGTCCTTAAAACTGTACCCAGCAGCCTTGTACTTGCAACCTGCAATAGTAGAACTCAAGTGCAGGAAAAAAAGAGGCAACAAGTATCTAAAAGAAAAACAAAATGCCCGACTACAGTAAAGTAGAAAACTACTGAAAAGTAGTTTTTGCAGTGTAACTTACGATTTCTTTACGCTTAATACGTACTGTTGAGTGTACGTTTCTTATGAGAAAATATGCTTAAAATCGCTGTAAAAGATTAAATTAAATGCTCATTCTTTAGAATAATTCTAGTAAAACCACTTGTACCTATATTGCGAAAAAGTTCGTTGGAGATTTCGAAAATAGCATATTTTTATTTTTGCGAGACGTAATATTTTTACAAAAAAAATTTGCAAATGACACTGGAAATTAAAATGAATATAACGACACATTAAAATCGTTCAAGCAGTATAGGCTGTAGGCTGTCATATAGAAACATACATACATACATACACTCGAAAGACATAACCCTCCTTTTTACGCAGTCGGGTAAAAAGAAGCCTTTAATAACTTCGCTATTGGTCAAAGGATTACGGTTATCCAGAAGAATAAAATAATCAAAAAAAATTGAATTCAAAGATATCTAGCGTACCTCATTACTAGATTTTGTGCCTAGATCCAATCCAGTTCTAGGTGCAAACTTAACTTTCTATAAAATGATCAAATGTGAATCGGACTTGCGCATTGAGAGGTACGGGGTTCAAAAGAAAATGCAAATGATCGTTCAGCCTTTTTAGTTTAAGTTTATTAGAGTCGTTCAGATGAACAATGGAGTGTTTTTGGGTGTAACTTTGCATTTTTTCCTATTGATAAAATGTTTTCAAATCCTATTCCGTCTAAGATTAATCCAATGCATGTATTAATTTCAAGCGAATGTTTCAAAATTCTTGATAAAACAGAGATTTAAGGTAAGCTTTGTGAGGTCCCATAGACTGTTAATTATTTTTTATATAATTTTTTTCACACAACACCCTAGCCCAAACTAAGCAAAGCTTGTACTGGCTGATAGAATACATATATATATATTTTGTAAATATATACATAAGACACAGAAACACCCAGACAGAACAAACATTCATGCTCATCACACAAATGTTTGCCCTGGGTGGGGATCGAACCCACGATCTGTAGGTCGGCAGGCAGACATACTACCGACTAAGCCACTAGGCCAGTGAAATTGTCTTAAAGTACCTGTTTGATCCACCATGTGTGTGTCCAGAGCATCTTTTTCAGGTCTATTATATTTGGACCAGATGGAGTTATTTGTTTTTACTGAACTGGGCACAGCTATGTTGCATTTCCAATAGATTGTGTCGTTACTTGCATCGTCTTCATGGTGCTGGATTGTGTTTACCGCCACTGCTCCAGCTGATTGCTTCTTTTCTGCAATTGCATAATGTTATACAAACACATTGAGCTGCATGTACTTACGTACGAGAGCAGACACCACTCATAGCTACTTTGTTCCATTCAACTGCGGCGAGAGCGCCGCACCTCAGTGGCTTACTAGTGAAGTGAGTTCAGTGAGTTTACTGGCAATAAAACAACACTATAGATGCAATTCTGCGTTGCAAGTATCAATCGTATCGTATAATCGTAAATAAACGATGTAATTATTATTCCAGCGCTGTAACGCAGTTTTGTTTACTTTACCAAAAAATGTGACAATAATTTTGTTTCACATAGCTCCTCTGGTACGTACATACCTACAATCAGCCAGTACGTATATACCTACAGTACAGCGCAATGTACAAAGAGCGTGTCAATTTTCCTACTGATTTTTAGAAGCACCGGATATTTAATATAGCCACAAAAAATATTTTATTTTAAAATGTATTCGTGTTTATTTTAAAATTTTGAGATAAAAAATTACTGTCTTAGTCATTTTTAAGGGTGTTAAAGAGTTAAATCCCGAGCGAATTAACCCTAGAATACTACGTTACACTCGGGGTTCAATATGTCGCCCGTGACATAAAATACTACTTTATCTCCTTGGTGCATAATCTACAATTGGCTACTTCTCGCTGACACGTAATGACGCTTGCGGAAAGAAGACAGAGAATTTAAGACGTTGATCAAAATAAAGTAACGTTTTTCAGTAAGGCCGTAAATTTATGCGTAAACGAGTCGCATTCCTGGTGCGCCGCGTTCGGGTCACCTCCAACACCAACACCTACCTACAGCTGTGTGCGTGGCTGATAGACCTGGACTGTGCAATAATCCAGCATTGAACCAGACTCCATGATGAGCATTCCGGATCCAAGCCAAAGTTTAGATTAAGATAACAGAAATGTGACATTTGTATATTAACATTCTTTTTGTATATTATTTGATTAATAATTGACATTTGTAATTTTTTCTGATGATATTTTATTGATTTATTTTTTTTATTTTTTGATGCTTCTTTTTAAATTGACATTTGGGTTTATTTTTTACATTATGACATTTTTTAAATTGACATCTATCATTTTTTCTTATTTAATTTTTGATTTTTATGTTGTATCTAATTAATTAATTATAGGTATTAATTAATGTCTGAAATAAATGAATTGAATTGAATTACTGATTATTACCTGTACTCGTAGTATCAACGGGGCAGCGGTACAAGAATTTTCCGCCGTAGTCCGAAAGAGATCCGATTTCCAACCGCACCCGGTCTCTACGCGATATAGTTACGTTGAGAGTGAACTCCAGGAGCGTATTGCAGTCTGTGCCAAATGTCAAGCTTCCTAGATGATATTAATAATTAACATAAGTTTAGTATAGTACGAACAGACACAAGGAGGACACGTACTCATTAATAATAAACAAAATAAATATTTGTGCACATTTCACTAAACACCATCTAGCCAAAATTAAGCAAAGCTTGTACTATGGAACTAGCTGCGTGATAGAATACATATATACCTACTTTTTTGTTGTAAATATATACCTAATATTATACATAGAAACACTCAAACAGAACAAACATCCATGCTCATCACACAAATGTTTACCCTGGGTGAGGATCGAACCCACGACCTGATCAGGAGGCAGTTGTACCACCACTGAGCCACGAGGCCTGTCAATAATAAATATTTAAATCAAAAGAAAAACAAAATACCCGACTGCAGAAAAGCAGTTTTCCAGTCTAGCAGCTTAACGATTTCGTAAGATTTCGTTACGCTTGATACGCTGTTGAGTGTACGTTTTTTGGGAGAAAGTACGCATAAAATCATTGTTTTAAATTATAAATGCACATATCTTAGAATAATTCTAGTAGAATCACTTGTTCATTACGAAAAAGTTCGTTGAAGGTTACGGAATGCATTTATATTATTATGGTCAAGCAGCTTAGGCTGTAGGCTGTCATATAGAAACATACATACATACATACCCACATACATATATACATACACTTGAAAAACATAACCCTCCTTCTTGCGCAGTCGACTAAAAAATGGTAGGAAGAAGATGGACGCAGGTCGCTTCCGGTCTATTTAGAAATCCACGGGGAAGACCATCCAAGAGTAAACTTGTGTGAGTAACATGTGTGAGTAAACTTGTGTGAGTAACATGTGTGAGTAAAATGAGGATGACGGAAACCGATTAGGAATTATAATACTGTAATATTGCGACACTATGTTTTTAAACGGAAATAGCTGCGCCCCGCGGTGCCATCTGCGCAGTGATATCTGTCTCCAGGTTCAAAGCTATCGCTGTACCAAATGTCATAATAATAACGATAAGTTTTGTTTATATTCGATATTTTTGAGTGTTTAAAATACTGAGGTATCCACAAATTTCAAAAATGGTAAAGACTCAGGCATATACAGGCATATGCGGGTCCAACACCCGTCGGATGTATGTAATTTTTGTCCTGTCTATAAATTTGTAGATTTAGTGTGTTAAACACACAAAAATATAGAATATTTACAGAAGTGAGACATCTACCGTAAGTTTATGGAACCTGTAAAGGGTCCGGCCAAGTGATTGCACGCTTGAAGCGTGCGTTACGGGTGGCGCCACCAACGCTTGATTGCTTTAAGCAAAAATGACTATTCAAATGTTTCGATCGTCCCACATGCCCCATACCTCTGTAGCCAAATTGGTAAAGACTCCCAAGTACAGATCGGGATATGCGGGTCCAAGTCCCGTCGGTTGTGTGTAATTTTTGAACTATCTATTAAGTTGATCAGTTCTCTTATTTAGACGTGAAAAGTGAACAGACAGACAGAGCTACTTTCACTTTTTTCATACATATTTATCCTCATACATACCTATATAGTTACATACACACAAACTTACATTCACTCGAAAAAGACAACCCTTGCGTAGTCGGGCAAAAGGAGATGATCTCTCACCTGGCTCTAGTCGCAAATAAAACCACACGTAACGTTCACGGGACAGAAGACCCGGGTTGTGGAAGTGCAACAGTTGTTGCCACGGCGATCGTTGGTACACCTTGGTAAGATTGAACCCTCGAGTTATGTCTGTAACATGCAAGATGTCAGTGTGGTTTAAAAAACTAAAAAAAAACGACTCCATAATAATTTATAGTTTAAAAACTGAAGCAACCGACTTCAAAGTACGCTAATTCAAATAAATAGGGCGAATCCTGTGGTTATTTTGTTATAAAAACCGCAATCACTGAACCGATTTTGACAAAATTTACTTTCAATCCACCTCTGAGGTATACCTACCAAACAAAAAACAATCATCAAAATTAGTTCACAATTAGCGGAGTGGTGAACAAAAACATACGAAAAAACACACACACACGCAGTCGGATTGAGAACATCCTCCTTTTTAAAGGAAGTTGGTTAAAAATCTAATACGCGTGATGACAAGGTTCTGAAGAAGGTATCGGATGATTGCCGCTGAAATACCTGCTATCGGTGATAAAGAAATTCGTTTATTTTTTATTATTAGATTTGGACCCGCTTAAAGCATTTGCCAGTGTCAATGATTAAGAATAAGAATAAGAAAAAAGAAGAGAAAAGAAGTATAAGAATTCTTCAAGTTTCTTGAATAAAACAAGTTATAAATGTTCTGGTCACGTATACAGTCATTTTCAAATTCAAGTCATGCTTTAGTAAAGTGGTGGCGATTTTACTGAAAGCTTCTATGGAGTTTTGCCGACAACGTGAAAAGACACGTTTCCTCGCTTTATTTCACTTGCCCACACTCACGCACTTGATGAAACACTTAATTAATAAAACACCATTTTTATAGCATTAAAGTTCAAAGTAACACAAGTTTAGGAAAATAAAATAAAAGAACATATTTCCATGAGGTTCCCGCCAAAACTCCAAATTCGTTTCTGTATACTTACAGATGTCGTAACCAGCATTTTCTCCCCACTTCACACGAATGCCCGCGTTCTCCGGCGCACGCACTGCCCCGCGCCATTCGTACGCCGATCCGTCGAAGGACACCTCGGCCGGGGAGAACCAGGCGTCGCCTTCCTTACCAGCCCCGTATTTGCATCCTGCAACACCAACGACATCAACCTCAACTCTACACAGTGTGTGCTCTACTTTCAGTACGCATGCACAATGCGCATTGGATAACAAGTATCTATATCAAAAGAAAAACAAAATACCCGACTGCAGAAAAGCAGTTTTTACAGTTTAACTTACGATTTCGTTACGCTCGATACGCTGTTGAGTGTACGTTTTTTTTTTGTAAGAAAGTATGCGAACAATCGCTGTAAAAAATTATAAATTCCGATAAAATCGCTTGCTTATTACGATAAAGTTCATTGGAGGTTACAAAAAACACTTTTTTATTTTTATTTTGGCGAGAGATGTATTATTATTATTACAAAAAATATAGCCTATGACACTCAGGAAGTGAAGACGAACCTAACAACACCTCGCACAAAATCCATCAAGCCGTCAAGGCTGTAGGCTGTCATATAGAAACACACATACATGCATACTCACATACATACATATATACACACAAACGTACATACACTCGAAGAACATATATTATCTTTTTCTCTTCTTATACAGTCGGGGTAAAATTGTCACTTTCGAGAATGCCTTCTCTACTTATATCAATATCATATTTTATAACACACCTGTTTTATTCACCGTGTACTCGTCCACTTCGTCTACTCCAGGTATCCTATACTTCTTCCAGATGTCGTCTTTTAGTTCTACTGTTCTCGGTACAGTGTCGTTACATATCGGAGAGACAACATGTTTTCGTGTTTTCTCTGAAAAAATAAACATCATTAAATAATATAAACTTTTCAGAAACGTCAACAAGTTTAGGAATCTTAAGAAGCCCGAATTACTAAGGTATCTGGGGGCACGGCCGTGCCCCCGCCATGTGAGCGAGCGGGTGCGTACGGCCGGGACTATCTTTACACGAAGAGATTCGTCGGACTCCAAGCGATTTTTCGGATTTTTAGACCGTCATAGCTTCGGCCCCGATAACACTAGATAGTTCAAATTTTCAGGATCAAGTGTGGTCAGTGGACTGATACAATATAAAAAAAAATATGTATCTAGCTTTTATAGTTTATATTTTATTGATACCTAAAATACGCCGATTTACCGTTGATTAACCAAAAAAATAAGCGACTTGCTGAAGACCAAGAAAGCTGAAATTTGGTATGTAGGCTAAAATTTTCACACAAATAATGCTAAAGCTAAAACATTTGTAACTTTCACCCTCCAACCCCTATTTGAGGGTTATCACGTTATTTTCATCAATAATATATCAATAATTTATGGTACTTCCTGAAGTCTTAGAAAGCTGAAATTTGGTGTGTAAGCCAATATTTACACATGAATAGCGAAGAAATTAAAACATTTTTACTTTTCACCCTCCAACCCCTATTTGTGGGTGCACCCTCTGAGTGTAATCAAAACGATAGGGCACTTCCTGAAGTCTCAGAAAGCTGAAATTTGGTATGCAAACTACAATTGGTACACAAACAACAGAAAAATTAAGATATTTGTAACTTTCACCCTCTAACCCCTATTTGAGGGCTATCCCGTTATTTTCATCAATAATATATCAATAATTTATAGTACTTCCTGAAGTCTTAGAAAGCTGAAATTTGGTGTGTAAGCTAATATTTACACATGAATAACGAAGAAATTAAAACATTTTTACTTTTCACCCTCCAACCCCTATTTGTCGGTACACCCTCTGAGTGTAAACAAAAAGATATGGCACTTCCTGAAGTCTCAGAAAGCTGAAATTTGGTATGCAAACTACAATTGGTACACAAACAACAGAAAAATTAAGATATTTGTAACTTTCACCCTCTAACCCCTATTTGAGGGCTATCCCGTTGTTTTCATCAATAATATATCAATAATTTATAGTACTTCCTGAAGTCTTAGAAAGCTGAAATTTGGTGTGTAAGCTAATATTTACACATGAATAACGAAGAAATTAAATCATTTTTACTTTTCACCCTCCAATTCTATTTGTCGGTACACCCTCTGAGTGTAAACAAAAAGATAGGGCACTTCCTGAAGTCTCAGAAAGCTGAAATTTGGTATGCAAACTACAATTGGTACATAAACAACAGAAAAATTAATATATTTGTAACTTTCACCCTCCAACCCTTTAAAGGGAGAATTTGACTATATTTTTTTAACATAACATAACTTCGTTATGGTTAATTCTAGAGAGTCCAAATTTTCAGGATAAAAAGTAGTTAGTACCTACATGTATAAAACATACAAAGTTTCATTTATGTAGCTTTTATACTATAGATTTAATTCACATGTAAAATACGTCAACTTTTGGCACTCACCACTAATGATAGTTAGTTTCTAACGGCGACGCTAGATGGCGTGTGCGATCGACTTTAGCACACGCTATCATTTTGCGCGCTTTGCTTATACATACATCCTTTTACTTATGGATGGATAGTGCGTTTTCGTTCGTTTTATGTTTAGTAAATATGGGTTTGTATTATACATTTGGTTTGTTTTAGGTAGTACTTAGGGACTTATTTACACAGAAAAATATAATACTCTCAACCGAGAGCTTATTTAGAAGCTTGGATTCGGGACGCGTATCTTGTTAGAGAAGGGGTACTAATTAGGTTAAGAATTTAAGTTATTGAATAATAGTCCGGATACAAGAATAATCTAAAGTTGGTTTAAAGCACGTATTCCTATAAAAAGGAAATAAGACGAACAATATGAGTAACGAAATAATTATTAATTAGAAATAATTAGGTTAGGACGCTATCGTACAGTTCATAGTATGTCTGGAAATAGTTCATGTCTTTTCCATTCATTGAATCAATCTATAGAAGACCGTATTTGGTGTGGCGTTGCAAATTAAGGTGTGCTATTGTTTATTATGTTGTATAACATTGGGACGCGCTATAGTATGGCGCCTTAACAGAATTGAAGGTTACAGCAACTACGAGTATCACCTATTTTAAGTAATAAACCAACAAGAAAAGAGGCTATGACAGAGAGTGTGCTGCAAAAAAATAATAACAGATGCACAGGAAAATACATTCCGTTAAAATAAAACGTTGCAGAAATTACAGGGTATCTTACAAAAAAGAAATGAAATCCCACCAAAAACATTTCATGTAAAATTGGTTGCCATGTCTCGCATTGTCATGCCACTTTCACTGACAAAAAGAAATCAGATGAGATCTGACTGAATTTGAAAAGCCAAGCTGCTAACTCTACAAAGTCTAACGCTACAATACTTATCTCTGTAAGTCTTAAATCTTGGTCAAAAAGCATGGCTTGGTCGTTTCATGGAACTATTACATTACTATTACAATTATACATCATTCAAGAACAGAGATTTTAGTTTGTCTTTCTTTTTCTTCCTTAGAAGTCCATGTACGAAATGTTATGCGACATATTATGTTTGTAACTGACAGCCGGAAAACGACCAAGCCATGCTTTTTGATAAAGATTGAAGGCTTACAGAGGTAAGTATTGTAGCGTTAGACTTTGTAGAGTTAGCAGCTTGGCTTTTCAAATTCAGTCAGTTCTCATCTGATTTCTTTTTGTCAGTGAAAGTGGCATGACAATGCGAGACATGGCAACCAATTTTACATGAAATGTTTTTGGTGGGATACTTACATTACTTTAAGGACTTAATTATTAAAGTTAAATAAAAATGGTTTATTATTTTATGCTTTTCAGTTTTTTCGGAGAAGAAGAAAGAGTTTGAAGAACGAAGAGTTTGAATTTCTTAGTAAAAAGATTTTATTTTATAATTTTTTGTGGCTTTGGTCTATTAATTACCTACTACATGCTTAATTTTTTATTACTTTTAAAATACCTACCTACCTTATAATACACAACTCAGCATTAAAATCTGCGAGTGAACAATAAATCACCCCTATTTTCCCACCCTTAGGGTATGTTAATTTTCCAAGTTTATATGGGGCCAGCTTCGAGGTTATACCCTATCCAATAAAAAAATAATTATCAAAAGCGAACTGCTCTGTAAAAAGTTATGCGTGGTCATACATTACAATCAGTGAGTGAACAATCAATCATCCCCTGTTTTCCTACCTTTAGGGTTAGGGTAATTTTAGGGGTAAATTTAGGGTAATTTTTTTCAAATTTATATGGGACTAACTTCGGTGTATACCCCTCTCCATTAAAAAAATAATTATCAAAATCGGACTACTCTGTAAAAAGTTATACATACATAAAAAAAATATACGCGTCGACTTGAGAACCTCTTCCGTTTTTTTGTCGGTTAAAAATGTGACAATAAGGTCCATAAGTACATACAGCTCAATGTGAACGAGACAGAAATGTTCTGACAATGCCTCAATAATAATGATCTCGTGTATAAATACCTTCAACGACGACGGGACAGTTATAGAGTAATTTTCCTCCATATTTTGAAGCCGAGCTGAATTCCAGTCGCACAAACGCTCCTTTCTCGACTACCACGGCATTCGTAGAGTAGTCAAATTCCGTTCCGCAGTCCGTTCGAAACGTCAAACGTCCTGAACAATACGAGTACAAATTATTGAGAAGTATAGCTAATATTCCGTCTCGGAAGATCGGAACGCGGCGGTGATGGAGGCTCTGGGCCGAGAGTAGGCGACAGATTTATATAATTAGACGATGTGAGTGCAGTCGCTGATAGAGTCCGAGCAACCGAGGGCAAATAGATAATCTGGAAACCCCATCTAAAACCGGGCTCTACCAGTGACTGCATTCACAGAAATACTAGTATTTCAGTAGTTAGAAATAAGAGTTGTGTGCACACCTTGAGCATTCATGCTCACCATCGAAGGCTCCTTCTTGCGGCGGCGTCGTGTGGCGGGTCGCCCTCTTCCCTAACATATGGTTGAGGAGGGCGATGGCTGGCACATGCGTCATACTCGTGATCGGGTGCTGCTTGCGGGTCGCTGGTTTGCTCGTGGTATGCACGCAACATAGTAATAAGTACTTAAATTAAAATAAAATCATTTTCCCGTAACGATAATTAGTAAACAATAGTTTGTAATTATGACAGAGGTCACGGACCCTGGTGTCTGTGGAGAATAAAATTAAGAATAAAAAAAAAAAAAAAAACGTCTTACTTATAAACGCGTAATAAACGCATTTTAGTTAAACAGTGTTTTGTTCCGTTTTCGCGTGCGATGTGTGTCAGATATAACCCGCCAAATGGGGCAAAAATACAGCGTGACTGGTTGAACATTAGCAATATTGATACAGGATGTTCAGTACTCGATTCTTGTTCCAAATAATCGAACATAATAGGTGGTTAGCATTTGACCTAATTATCCTCAGCAAACACAAAAATTTCGGACACTCAACCACGCGCGTCGAGAGTCGCGCAATCGCGCGCGCTACGTCATCGAACAACACAAGTTAAATGACCCGGTAATGTGACTTGCGCTCGCACGGTGCGTGAGGCTGCGCGGTGTACATAAATTCTGGAATCTTGAGAAAAACTTTAACCGAGGTTTTCTTAGTTTTTTTTTTCTAATTTGTTTCGATTTTACTTCTGTATACGTTTCATTAGAGCACTAATTAACATGTCCTTAAATATTGCTAGTGTTGAAACAGTCAGCCTGTATATCAACCTGTATTTGTAAACTATTATACCTAGAAATTAATGATTAACTATAGTAGTAGATCATATTAACCATTTTTAATTAAAATTATTTTACACCATCCGTGATTACAACTTTTCGAGTTATAGCGATATATATGTAAAACACTTAAGTCGTCATAATACAGAGGTCATTGGCCTTTTTGCAAAGTGGTCTAAGCGAACAATACTTCCATAGTAGTTATAGTTATAGTAGTCTTTTATATTACAACACTAGCTTATTAAATAAGTATTAAATAATCTAGCGCGCGTAAAATTGTCTAATAGGGACATTTGCTCTCAGCTCTCAAGATAGCCTAGCCGAGTTTGCGGCCCTCTGAGAATTCATTGTATTCTTTTTACTTGGAAAATAAATAAGTTTACTTACCTAATATACTTTACTCCTCGCTTATACTCGTACATATATCATTACATAACTTATTCCGCTACTGAACCCTGGTAACGTTCCGTAGCGGAGAAAAGTCTCGAGTCTCGACACGGTCTTGGAGACTTCTTCTCTGTCACGGTTGTAATCATCCTCACCTGGCTCCAGTTTCGCGTATAATCCCACGTAGCGGTCACGTGACAGGAATTTTGAGGATGAAGAGTCGAAGAACCCGAAATCTCGTGCAGTCTCGGACCATCTATATATTCTATTGTTTGAGTTGCGATCTAATCCAAGCACTGAAAAGTGTGAAATTAAATTTATGATAATATCTGGTACATACGTATCAAAAAAATAAATACGCAAGAAGAATTACCTAAAAAACTTATAAGTATAACATTTTAATAATTAGAGTTTCAAAAACTAAAAACCAAAAGTATATCCTTTCAAACAAATACAAATTGAAATCGGTTTATAAATGACGGAACTGTAACAAACATAAATAAAACCGGACAAGTGCGAGTCAGACTCGCCCACCGAGGGTTCCGTACAAACTAGTAGATAAAATGGGGAAATCATATATTTTTTATATTTTTCTTCATAAACCGAAAAATATATCTACACTGTAAAAATATTTAAAAACCTGTTTTAGCTTATGCTAATGAAGCTCTTTCTTATGATATGAGTACCCCACATGATAGGTACGGTTAATTCACTTTAAAATTTGGACCCTCATTCCTTGCATAAAGACACTATTTTTTGTGATTAAATTAAAAATGTCCAGTTTTCGGATTTTTTCCTATATGTGTGAGTACATAATGCTTCTTGCCGAATTTCTTAGTTCTAAGTCAACGGGAAGTACCCCATAGGTTTCGATTCCCTTGTGAGTGTCGAAATATGTTTTTTACGACACATTTGTTGGACTACGGACTCTTAAAGGTGGGTACAGACTGGTGAAACGTAACATGAAATGTATCAGTCTACCTTTCATTGCATGATCGGTGCAAGTGTGGACGGATAGCGCGCTCTTACCGCGCATTCACTACGAACCTCCCACGTACGTCTGCGTGTCCCTTTGTGTTCGTTCAAAAAACCGACAAATCATTGGTCGCTCCGCGCGCGGCTTGTAATGCTCGTAGCGTGCGCGTGAAATGCACATTTCGCGCGCACAAGACGTCCAAACTATGAGAAATTGTTGCAAAGTGTCATGATACATTGCAGCAATGTGTACGGCAAATTCTTTCATTACATGTTACGTTTCACTAGTCTGTACCCACCATAACGTGTCTTATCACTCGAAAGTACTGCCATGCTTTAAATTCTTATTCATATATTATATTCTTATGATACCTTCTATAAATAGATAGTCCAGTAAAAATAAGATTTGTGACAACATAAAAGACACCAAAGAATATTGTTATTTAAATGATTGTACTGGTGTTTTGAAATACATTTGACACAATTTCATAATGATATTATAAAATCGAAATTTGTTACCTTTGCACGCTCAAACGGCTGAATCGATCGTTATGAAATTTAGTATAGAAATAGCTCGCTGATACGATTCAAAGACAATTTTGATGAATTGCTAGTCTATTACTATATACTAAATCGTAAATAGACTAACAATTTGTCAAAATTGTCTTTGAATTGTATCAGCGAGCGGCAAGCGAGTGATGTCCACTTAGTAGCCTTGAGGTCCTGGAGACGGACATAAGCTACTTATCGTCATCATGATCGTCACAGCTTTTCATAACTATGCGGGTGAAACCGCGGAACGCAGCTGGCTTATAAATCGAGGCTTATCGTGAATCTATATTTTTTAGGTATATTCCTATTATACTTATCCTATATCCAACTAATATAGGTAATTTCAAAGAATCCCTCAAAGTGCATTTAATGTGATCAGTTCCATACAAACAGATTTATTTTTACTAGACTAAGTATCTCATTTAAGTAATAATGTGCGCAAGACCTTCACGACCTAATTCCACCTTCCCCATTTCACTACAGGACTAGCAGAAAGTCAGCGAATTACCACCCATTTCTTGTTGAAATGTCAAAAATCCGTACGCAGCGATATTGATCCACACTTTTGATGCGTACTGCACAGGAATGGAATTTTTTGCCGCCATCTTTGTTTCCTGAGACCTACAATCTTGGAATTTTCAAGGCTAGAGTCAATAGATATCTTCTAGATCATTGATTCCCAAAGTAGTCCAGGTGGACCTCCAAGGGTCCACGGGAGACTCGACGGGGGTCTACTCGACGGGGGTAAACCCCCGTCGAGTCTCACGTGGACCGTTAGCGACGCAAATTTCCATAGTTAGATCTAATCTTCTAAATGTAGCTGCAGGGGGCCCACCGGAACCAACAAAATTTTGAAAGTGGTCTATGAGAAAAAAGTTTGGGAACCTCTGTATCTAGATCGACGAGCTCCGTCCTCGACCACACGGTCGCTTAACATCAGGCGAGTTGTTGGTCAATCGTAGATCTATCTTGCATAAAACAATATGACTACTAACCGAACTGGAAGCTATGATAGTCAGAGCCCCTGACCCATTTCACACTAACACGCAGCTTCGCTCCAGTTCTCACGGCGCCCCTCCACTCGTACTTGAAGCCGTCGAACTCACTATTGGGCGTCTCGAACCCATAATCGTAATACTTTAAAGCCTTGTATGTACACCCTGAAAAATTAACACTGAATTCAACTTCACACACTGCGCGGCACTGTGATAATAGGCGGTGATCAATATTCTGGTAACATACATATACCTATAATTATAATCAGGAAATTTTTTGTAGGGGCACGGGGGGGCGCGCTGTGCCCCCAATTTCGAAAATATCGAAAAACAGCCATAAAAACTGAAAGAAACAAAGAATTTGAAAGAAATCTATTTTGTTTTTTTTTTTTAATAGATCAAAATAAATTATCCAAATACAAAATCTAATCTATCTTTCCTGTATATCTTGACTTATAACTTTCGAGAATTAGTGTGCCCCAAAAAAAAAGTGGCAAAAAAGGCCCTGATTACTTAACTTCTACCTACTTAACTACTTACTATATAATTAACATAATTATATGATTAAAAAGACTGAAACAACCCTTTGAAATGCTCTTTTTAACCCTCGATCCAAAAAGAGAGGTGTTATCAAGTTTGACGTGAGTATCTGTGTGCCTGTCTGTGGTATCGCAGCTGTCAAATGGATGGACATATTTTGATTTAGTTTTTTTTTTGGTTGAGAGAAGATTTCATGGAAAGTGTTCTTCGTCGTGGATCGCTTAGCATTTGGTGAGTTGGCAGTCAAGCGCAAATCTATTACAACTAAAAAAAACTACATCAAAATGCGCAATTTTGTTTTAAAACCCAAAATACTGAACCGATTTAGATGATATTTCTATGGAATGAATTTGAAGTCTCTCAAACAAAAAATATTCTAATAAATAAACATCATTAATAAGGTTAAGCGATACTTCTCACCGGGAAAACTGCTTCATCTGTATCAAGCACAGGTCCGATCGTGTATGGAGTACTGCTGCCACCTTTTTGATGGATCAGGCAAGTATCAGCTGGAAGCTTTAGAGTCAGTGGACCGGCGAGCTGTGAGGTTAATCGATGACGAAAAACTAACTGCGAAGAAGCTATTTAGTCTCGAGCACCGCCGTAAAGTATATCTGTCTATTTTCTACAGGATTCATTTCGGGGAATGTACGCAAGAGCTTCACGACCTTTTTCACGACGAAGTCCACCCTCCCCATTTCACTACAGTACTAGCAGAAAGTTGGCGAATTACCACCCATTTCACGTTGAAATGCCAAAGATCCGTACCTACTCACTACTCAGCGATATCGAACTACATTCTTCATGTGTACTGCACAGGAATGGAATTCTTTGCTGCCATCTCTATTTCCTGAGACCTACAATCTTGGAATTTTCAAGGCTAGAGTGAATAGATATCTTCTAGATCGACGAGCTCCATCTTCGGCCACACCGTTGCTTAACATCAGGCGAGTTGGTGGTCAATCGTAGATCTATCTTGCATAAAAAAAAACGGATTTATTTTTACTAGACAATATGGCGAAATTCATCGTGGTCTCTTTGAAAATCGACCATTTAGAACATAATCATCCTTTAAAAAACTGAAACAACCTCCTCCTTTTTGGAAGTAGGTTAAAAATGTACACACCTGTTTTATGTACCATGTATTTGTCGAGGTCGTCTTCTGAAGGTGTTTTTCTGTGCTTCCAGATGGTGTTGCTGATTTCTACGGAGCTGGGTACTGTAATCTTGCATATAAAAGTGGGTACATCTTCCCCTGAATTGCCTTCGTATGGCTGACTCGTACTATTCTCTGGTGCTACAAAAATACACATATCCCGTCAATTCCCGTCTTACTTAAAAACGCTGAATAAGCGTTTATAAGTAAGACGGGTAATAAGTGTTTTGTTCCGTTTTCGCGCGTGACAATTCCTGACTGAGAGAAAGTGATAAGTCCTTATTCAGTGAATAAGATTTTCGTAACTCCGTGATTGTTGATTCGGTACCTACTTGTTTATAATTCGTATTTTTCAAACATTTTTATGATACTTTATACAATGTATTTAGTATATGTACAATGTATTAAATTTTTATAGATTTTGTTATCGTCATTTTTGATAAGATGAGATATTTCATAAATATAGTTTAAAAAACTGAAAAAACCGACTTCAAAATACGCAATACAATACATACTATATGTAAGCAACTTGCTGTTCACTTTTCTACAGGCACTTGGATGATATTTTGTTATAAAAACCGAAGTACTGCATCGATATTGATAAAATTTATATGGGACAACCTCTGAAGTATAACTTAGCAAATACGAAAAGAATCATCAAAATCAATGCACAATTGGCTGAGTAATTAGTGAACAAACATACAGACCGAAATTATAACATCCTTCTTTTTGAAAGTCGGTTAAAAGAGAGGAAGTTTACTGGAGAGCCATTTACTGACACAATTTGATATTCACTAGAAACGTTTTGTACTCAATCCTAAACAAGGATGACCAAATGACCAAAATCGGTCAAGAGCTTGTCTAGATAAAATATTTTGAAATCTCGGTAAAAAGTGGAGAACTTTATTACGAGGCTATTTGTTAGCCAATTTTGATAATATTTAGCTGTCATATCGGTAAAGCAATTTTGATAATATTTGGCTGTCATCTTCGGTAAAGCAATTTTGAAAATATTTGGCTGTCATCTTCGGTAAAGCAATTTTGATAATATTTGGCTGTCATCTTCGGTAAAGCAATTTTGAAAATATTTGGCTGTCATCTTCGGTAAAGCAATTTTGATAATATTTGGCTGTCATCTTCGGTAAAGCAATTTCAATGGATTTACCAGACCAAGTAGTAGAGATAGACTGTCGGTGCCAGGTAGTTTGTTTTAATCTGCTCATATTCAATTCAATTCAATTTCAATTTCAAAATATTATGTACCTCTATTTGTATTCTGTTATTATAAGGCATACAATTTAATAAGGCCAGTGTACATGAAATAATTAATCCTAGCGGTATAAATATGGAAAGATGGGATAAATGTTTTTTCCAAGCGCATAATATTATAAATAAGCGCATAATTTTATTGCAAAAATTACATGAATTTGACCAGTAATATTTTTTTAATATATCACTTTCGTGTATGTTTGTTTATACTACAGATTATTTACTCTAGAATTATGATTACATTTATATTAATCTAGAATTATGATATATGTGTATAATTATTACTCTTCAAATATTACATTTAGGAATAGAAAGTTTAATTTATAAAATGTTGAATTTGCATTAGTATAAATTATAGTTTAAAAAACAGAAGCAACTGACTTCTCATGGATGCCATTGTCATTACCAGTCATTATAGAAGCTAGGCTTTCAAATAAAAAAAGAATCATCAAAATTGGTTCACCCAGTCGAAAGTTATGAGGTAACAAACAAAAAAAAACAAAAAAAAAATACAGTCGTATTGATAACCTCCTTCTTTTTTGAAGTCGTTGATAATAATACTCACGTGTCAGGGCCGGAGAAGCTGGTTTTGGTTGGGACACGTTTTCTTGAACTATATGTGGAGGACTCTCTTTAACTTTAAACAAAAATAAACAGGATTACATAAACATCTCATCAAATGTACTTACTAACTAGAATTAAGGCGCTACGCTACGCATGTGGCAGGAAATTCAAATTTCAAACAGAATTTATCATTGTAGCCAAGTCGGCTAATATTTGCAATATACTTTTTACATATAATTAAATAGTTTAAAAAACTGAAAAAAAAACGACTTCAAAATACGCAATATGTATAACACCTGCAGAAAAATGAATGCACGCATATACGCGAATTGCTAATCACTTTTCTACAGTTGTTTGGATGACACTTTACCAGTTATTTTGTTATAAAAACCAAAGTATTGCATCGATTTTGATAAAAATTATATGGGACCACCTCTGAAGTCTAGAAGATGATCTATCAAATACAAAAAGAATCATCACAATTGGCTCAGTGATCGGTGAACAAACATACAAAAAAAACATACAGACCGAATCGATAACCTTCTTTTTGAAAGTCGGTTAAAAATCACGTCTATTTTCCCTTATGGAGTAGGCAGGGCACTAAATACCATGAGGCCATTTGACCGTGGTTAGAGGGTTAGATGGTGGGAGAGGGTATAAGAGGGTTAGGAGGAGATGTAGGGTAAGTTATAATATTGGTCTGCAACCCTGCTAGCATGGAACATGGACAAATAGTCTTTCCCCCGTTTTATCCACCCTTCAGAGGAAATAAAGTAAGTATGTACTGACATTGACAACTGACATAACAACGTGGACAAATACGTTTTATCTACCTTCCATGCTAGCAGGGCAGGAACAGGATGTCAGCCCATCGCCTAAATAAACAACAATCCTTTACACTACAGTATCGTTTCTTCCAATCCTGCATAGAATCCGGTCAAGTGCAAGCCTATTATCGAATTAAAAAAACATGGTGATGTAATTCTGTTTACACCGCGATAGTCATGTTAATCTAAAACAAAAATCTAAATCTAAGGCAAAATACGAGGCATATTATTGATAGTTAAAACGTAATAATATAAAGAATAATCTTGGATTGTCACAAATATACTGATCAGTTACAATTACCTAAACTACAACAATAAAAATAAGCTACAAACAAAAAAAAAACAAATACAACTGCTACAAGGATAGAAAAAAAACATTTTGATATTTGAATTTCCTTATGCATGTCTCCATAATATTATGTAGGTATAAAATAAACGATTTTTATAGCAGGCAAATGCAAAATCAATATACAAACTGAACATATTAAAACTACTACATAAAAGCAAACCAATTGCTCTAGACCAATAAAACTGTAAAGAAAATCCCATTGCTCACATCCACTACGCTGGCAGCGTACCCGGCATGCCGCTATGAAAATTAAATTTGAAAAAATAAAAGGATGAGCGCAGCCATATATGACTCGAATCAGCTAGAAGAAGTTATATCTAAATCTAAATATTTAGAGATATGCGCGAGCGCACGATATTCTTACCTGCAATGTTAGCAGGACAGTCGTACAGGAACTTTGCACCGTAGGCCGTATGGACCTTATCATAATCTTTCATTCCCAATTCGAAATGCATCCCCACCAAATCTCCTTGCACTACAGCGGAGTCCAAATCGATACGGCGATGAAAGACCATTCTCGTGTCGCATTCAGTCGTGAATGATAGGTGTCCTGGACAAAACAAGTGATTCAAGGGCGTCGCTAAGGGGGGGGCAGCTGCCGCCCCCCCCCCCCTCATAGAGATTAAAAAAATGTAGCCAACTGCAAAGAAACCAAAGTCCTAAGGCCGAGCAATTATACCTGTACCTACAATTCATATTTTTCTCATCCTCCATAATATTAACTTGCCCCCCCCTGGGCCATGGGCTGGCGACGCCCTTGAAGTGATTGATATTAGTAATATACATACGTATTGCTACCTTATGACAATTTCAAACAGGGGAAAACGTGTTACGCAACCTCGAAGTTGGACCCACCATCCTGAGTCCCTTGGACTCAGCGGTACAGGACGGGACACACGTTTAGTCGTAGTCGACGGACTCAATGTGGATTTCAAATTGTTTAAATTACTTACTCAGATAAGGCTACAAGTCATCATCGTCATCATCTCAGCCACAAGAAGTCCACTGCTGGACATAGGCCTCCCCCATGGATTTCCAAAAAGACCGGTTGGAAGCGGCCTGCATCCAGCGTCTTCCTGCACCACTTGTATATCTTTTGTCCGTGTCCACTTTGTGGTAATAAGTATCTATATTACAAGAAAAACAAAATACCCGACTGCAGAAAAGCAGTTTTATAATCTAATTTACGATTTTGTTATGTTTGATACGCTGTTGAGTGTACGCTTTTTGTAAGAAAGTATGCGTAAAATGGCTGCAAAAGAATATAAATCGAAAAACTACTTATCTCACATCTCTGTCATTTCCATACAGAATGACAGAGATGAAGATATAGTTTCCGACCCGATTCCGAAACCGACAAGTTGAGAATAGCCCTGCTGGTAACCTCGGTGGTGGTGGCTGGTGTAATCTGGGAAAAAAGATTCCGACGAATTGAGAACCTCTTCCTTTTTGGAATTCGGTTAAAAAATCGCTTTCGGGGAAATGGTATTCGATATTTCGTAATTTGGATTATAGATAAGTATATAAGTACAAGTAATACATGCACTCGATAGACAAACTCTCCTTCTGGCCCAACCGGCTAATAAATGTAGGTTACTAAGAGGTACCTGGGAAGTGGGTACTACCCTGGTAGTAGTAATGTAGGTTACTAATAGGTACCCTGAAGTACCCTGTAGTACCCTGATGTAACTACCCTGGAGGACTTGTAATGACTAAAGTAAAAGACTATCCTCACTTGGCTCGAGCCTCAGATACAACCACACATAGTCGTCACGCGCCAATATTTCTGGGGTAGAGATTTCTGTGTACTTGTAATATGTAGTATGATCGTTCACTACGGAGACTGTGTTTTCTTGTCGTCCCATGTCTGAAACACATCGGTCACACACATTAGACACCTCGCAGTGCCGATGCCGATGAGAAAGTACTAATCTTATTTATATTAATGTGACATTCTATTGACTTTAAAAATTAAAAATTACGTTTGTTGTATGGGAGCCCCCCTTTAATATTTACTTTATTGTTATTTAATTATTTATTTTGAAAGGTAATATACAAGTAAATATTCTGTGAAAATTTGAAACGTCAACCTGTTACCGTTTTTAATACTGAGCAAAAAAATACAAAAAAAAACACGTTTATTGTATGGGGACCCCCCTAAATATTTATTTTTTTAATTTTTAGTATTTGTTGTTATAGCGGCAACGGAAATACATCATTTGTGAAAATTTCAGCTTTCTAGCTGTCACGGTTTATGAGATACAGCCTGGAGATAGACAGACAGACAGACAGACAGACAGACAGACAGACAGACAGACAGACAGACAGACAGACAGTGAAGTCTTAGTAATAGGGTCCCGTTTTTACCCTTTGGGTACGGAACCCTAAAAAACACAGTCAAATTGAGAACCTCCTCCTATTTTGAAGTCGGTTGAAAATATGAGTACCTACTTACAGAAACTTTGTTCACCCTCCTCGCCCCACACCACGTCCAAGTTGACCTCATCTCTGTCGTCTTGTGTGTAGCTCGCCGCCCGCATCGCGCCTCGCCACTCGTATATTTGCCCGTTAAACGTCACATCCGGTAAGTAGAAGATCTCGTTATATACAATAGACTTGTATTTGCACCCTGAAATACCAACCCAACTCCTTCACACACACACTCGCGCGCGCTTTGTTTTGATACAACTTGACGGGCCTTGTGGCTCAGTTGGTAGTATGTCTGCTTGCCGACTCAAAATGGGTTCGATCCCCACCCAGGGCAAACATATGTGTGATGAGCATGGATGTTTTTCTGTGTCCGGGTGTTTCTATGTATCATATGTAAACATTTACAAATAAAAGTATATATGTATTCTATCAGCCATCTAGATCCGTAGTACAAGCTTTACTTTGTTTGGGATAGATGGTGTTGTGTTAAATGTCCATAAATATTTATTTATAAAAATACTTCATGTACTGCATCGAATAATCATTGAAAGCTTGCGTATTATTGGTTTGATCGTTATTTATCATGTTACCTACTTACTTACTTAAACTTACTTAATTATGTAAGTAAGTAGAATCGTGAGGTTTTTATACGCCAAGAATGACTAGTAAGTAATTATTAGTCATTATTTTGTCACTAAAATTATTCTGTAAGTAGTTATTATTAGTCTGGGAAGATTAGTCAAAAGTACTAGGAAAACTTTTACACGACACAACACTCCCCACTACAAAACTTAAAAAAAAAAAAAATTATTATATAAAAACAACATTACTCACATAAATATTGAAATAAGTTCCATATAAAAAATAAGTTCTAAAACTAAAACCCGACTACTGAAAAATCACGCTCTTAAAAGTATGAAACAAGAAAATTTAATCAATAATTTATTGTATTTCTTATGAAATGAAATGAAATGAAATATTTATTGATAGCATAACTACAGGTCATATTAAAATGTAAAATAAATTATAATCTAATTAAATCAACAATAGATAAGCACTATTATATAAATAGTAATCATGAATAAATAAATAATTTACAATAATTATAATTAAATACATCAAAGTTTTTAAAATTCCTCTAGAAAATTTGAGTTATCAACTATTTTTTTACATACATACATACATATGTACTGTACATACCCACATACCGGTCAAAAACATAACCCTTTTTTTGCTTCGCCGTAGTCTGGTCAAAATTGTTCATAATTTCAAATAAAAGCATATAAAACCCATCTAAAATTTTACTTTACATACCCCATTATCGTTTCTTATAATAACTGCCTTACCGAAAAACGTTACTTAACTTTAACCATCGTCTTAAATTGTCTGTATTCTTTCCGCAAGTGTCATTACGTATCAGCGAGAAATTGACAAAATATGTTACGCTATGCTTAAAGTTAAGTAACGTTTTTCGGTAAGGTTGTAAATGTAACATAATACTGAGCAAGCACCTGTTTTGTTCATCATGTGTCTGTCATAGTCATCTTCAACCGGCTTCTGATTCTGTCTCCAGATGCCGCTATTTTCTACGTCTGTAAACTGACCCCTCGTGTTGCATATTGAAGTAGCTGCATCGTATCCTGCATAACATTGAAGTGAATTTATTAACAACATCGTCATCTCAACCACTATAAGTCCACATGTCAACCACTATAAGTCCCTCATGGGTATCCAAAAATACCTGATGGAAGCGGCTTGCATCCAGCGTCTTCCTGCCACTTGTATGTGGTCATCTGTCCATCTTGTGGCTGGTCTTCCTACGCTATTATTATAAGCATTGCCATTCAACGTGACAATGTAGCAGCATTCTGACTGCAGACTGGCCTTGTAGCTCAGTTGGTAGGATGTCTGCCTGTTAAGCTGTCGGTCGTGGGTTCTATTCCCACCCAGGACAAACATTTGTGTGATTTTCTGTGTCTAGGTGTTTGTATGTATCTTAATTATGTATTTACAAAAAAAAGTATACATATATGTATTCTATCAACCATCTAGTTTCCCTAATATAAGCTCTGTTTAGTTTGGGCTAGATGGTGATGTCTGAAATGTCCACCGATATTTATTTATTTACTATTCTGGGTAGAGTGCAATGGGATTGAGAATTTGGATTATCCTTCTTAAAAAGGTTTGGGATATTTTGTATAGAGACAACGTGTTAAACAAGTAATATCCACTTCCCCTATATAAATGTAAATTAAAATGTTTTGGTTGGCTCCAATCTCTATCCTATGTAGAAACGGTGAACTTAATTAAAGTCATTATTTCAGATAGAACATATTTAAAATGGCATGTATACACTCACACCACATACACATTAATCCACACGCATATTCACACTCACACCCCACAAAAAATATATTAGAAAACTTACCGACATAAAAAAGATCTGAACCGAATTTGATAAAGCAGTTTTCAAACAAAAAAGAACTGAATCAGAATCCCTCCGTCCCCTATCCGTTTACGGACTACGAAGCCAACAGATACACAGACACACACACAACACATTATGTATGTGTTATGTGTGTCACACACACGTCAAACTAACACCCCACTTTTTGGATCAGTTAAAAAATCAAAAGATCGCGTCAAATTACGAAACACAGGCATACATCCTATTATGATAATTCATTACCTACTTTCCGTCTAACTTGTAAACGCTGAATAAGCGCATTTTAGTTAAATTGTGTTTTATTCCGTTTTCTCGCGTAACAGTTCCCGTCTAACAGAAAGTGACAAGTCTTTATTCAGTGAATCAGATTTTTAACATGCGTTTATATTTATAAATAAGACGGCATATCTGTAGTGGTACATCTAACCAATAAAGTATTTTTTTTATATATATACCTCCTTGCAATTCTCCGGTAACAACTGAATTTAATAAAATTAGTAAAAGAAAACAATTCGATTTAAACTCCATCCTACACTAAAGTCTGACTGAATAATGTAATTTGTTCTACGGAACTATTCGCCGTCGATAGTTCCTTTAAAAGAGGTCACAATAGGGATATCAATAATCCGTGGCCAAGACCGTGTCGAGACAAGCATATGGTACGGTTCCGTAGATAAAGCTGTAAAGTGTAACGGAAAACCACTTATCGAGTATTATCTGTTTAGGCCACTTCGTAAAAAAGACCAATGACCTCCTATGTGTTTTACATATTTATCGTTATATCTCGAAAATTTGTAACAGTGTTCAAAATATTTTTGACTGAAAGTTTGATATGGTTTACTAAATCTCATTGGGTTTTCATAGTTAATCATGAATATCTAGGACTATAGTGTAGAAATCCAGGCGGGGAGGGCAATTGTTTTATCTTTTGGCTGGCTTATTCTTGCAATATCACATTAGAGATGAAAATGATATATTAAATCTATCTACTAAACCTATTCGACGATACCCCACACGATAGGGTAGGGTTGAAAAAAATCCTTATAATTATTATATTTCATAGCGATAAAGCAGGCTTGATGCCTACTTTTTATTTTATCTTGAGGAACTTGGTTTGGTTATTATATTTATTTGAGAAAACAACAGAGTCAAACGAAACACGTAATTATTGGCCGAATTAAATAAACATGTATACAGTAATTTGGAATTTGGCGTAACTATAAATGTGAACTAATAAACTAAATTATTTCGCGGACCGTGCGTAAAGTGGGTAGGCCAGCGGACGAGTGTCCTGCGACGGCGATCTGCAGCGGGCGCGCTGCGGCGCCGGCCGACCGGTTCTCGAACAATAGAAGCGTGAGCGGCGCAAGCTTCATAAGCGGAGCGGGTAGCGAGTAATGTTTGCCAGTCGCCACAGCGATTTACGGAACGCATCTATCTTTTAAATTTTGTTAATGTAATGCTGATAGTGTCTAAATAAAATGGTTGTGACATGTGAACATACAGACAGACGGACAAACGTGCTGAATTTATAAGGGTTTCTCGTAGTTACGGCGGACCTCTAAATAGCTACAAATAAGTATCACACTATCTACAAAAAATACGTAAGTTATTCATACATATATTATACGTTATTTGAACTCACGATAACCCAGAAGTATATCTGAAATCCAAATATTTTTGTAGGTACGCTGTGTTCCTTATTACAATAGATAAAATTATATGAATAGGGTTTTTTATATTAAAACTTACTTACATAAAACTGATGTTAAGCGACGGTGTGGCCGAGGAAGGAGCTATTCACAGCTATAGTAGAAGATATCTATTCACTCTAGCCTTGAAAATTCCAAGATTGTATGTCTCAGGAAACAGAGATGGCGGCAAAGAATTCCATTCTTATGCAGTACGCAATAAGAATGTGGATTGATATCGCTGAGTGCGGATTTTTGGTATTTCAACGAGAAATGGGTAATACGCCGACTTTCTGCTAGTCCTGTAGTAAAATGGGGAGGGTGGAATAAGGTCATGAAGGGGTCATTCATTTATTACGTAAGACGATTTAGGGAAGGAGGGGGGTCGACTATGTCTTATTTTTTCTTACAAGGGGGTGGGAGGGAGTCTTGATAATTCTTACGTAAATCACAAAAATTTAAATAAAAGTTAAAATTATACTTTGAAAAAGCGCGGGAAACCGCGCGAGTGCCGAAGTGCGCTCGGATGTGTATAAAAGTACAAATAAACATTCCTAAAAATTGTTACATTGAAAAATTAACATTACAATAAACCTTACGTGTATTATTTTTTCCTTTAGATTCTTACGTAATAAATATTACACAGGGAGGGAGGGGGTCTGCCTATTCTTATTTTTTTCTTATATAGAGGTGGAGGGGGTCAAAAACTGGCAAAAATAGTCTTACGTAATAAATGAATGGCCCCGAAGCTCTTGCGCACATTCCCCGATAGAATCCTATAGAAAATAGACAGCCATGCTACTTTACGGCGGTGCTCAAGACTGTACTGCGGCCACCTTGGCAGCAGTACTCCATACACGATCGGACCTGTGCCTGATACAAATGAAGCAGTTATCCCGGTGAGAAGTATCTCTTAACCTTATTAATGATGCCAAGCTTTTTACTAGCCAGTTGTGCCTTAGATTCAAGGTAGTCCTTAAAGTTCATTGTTGAGGTTAACGTGAGTCCCAGCAGGTCAAGACGGTCTGTCAATGATAGAGATACTTTTTGGAAAGTAGAAATATATCCGGCGGCAACGTCAAGTCGCTAGGATGTTTGGGGCTTAAGTGTGTAGAGGAATAATGAAGAAGTAGTGCTTTTTGCATTTCATGTTATTACAAATAATAATTTTAAATAAAAAAAAAACGGATAAGTGGGAGTCAGACTCGCCCACCGAGGGTTCCGTACAAACTAAATAAAAGGGGAAAAATCATATATTTTTTTATATTTTCCTTCATAAACCGAAAAATATACATCGTAAAAATATTTAACACATTCCTTGCTCACCACTCGGATCCGAGTAGGGTCTATAGTAGCGGCGCCTCCCACTCGAATCCGAGCGAGCGAATATTTGAGGCAGCCCTCCTTGCATAGAGACACTATTTTTTTGTTCATATTCGGCTGTAACTTTTTTTTTACGAAAACTGAGAAATTTTATTTTTCTTTCTGCAGCAAGATACTATGGATCTGCGTATATGGTTTTAATTTCAACTCAATATCTTCACGCGTTCCCGAGATAAAGGTCTTGACACCCGGACAGACGGACAACAAAGTGATGCTATAAATGCCGTACCTCAATAGGAAAAACGGAACCCTAAAAACAGTAAAGTTTTCATGTAATTTATTCTCTGTGTGTAAGAAAACAATACTTAATTAGCTTATTTACCTTATTACGATTATACAATGTTATATTACAATTAAATTTCGGTTTAATTTAGTAGGAAATATACTATACTTCTTGAATAATGAAAGTAAATTATTGGAAATTCGTGCGCAACAATAATCGCGGAGGACCTTTTCTAGTACTGAAGAAAGTTTGAATATAGTTATATCTTCAACATCTCAAGACATTATTGGAACTGGGCCCTTATTCCGTATGACCATCGACCGCGTTACGTGAAATTGACATGGGTGTCTGACAATCAAAATTAAACTTTAGATTTTTAAACTTACGGTGTAATTTTCATACCACGTAATGCAATGGATGGCCATACGGAATACGGGCCCAGAACCAGTTGCTGCTTGCGTTCGTCTGCTCGTGTTATGACCCACAACACAACATAAGCGTCAAAGTTAAAATAAATAAAATCCAGAACTTTATAATAATCGCAACCCCATACTGTAGGAGTGGAAATCAGTATTTTCTTGTTATATAAAAATTGTGCAATCTTTCCACCACAATTACATAATTCACAATGCTTGAAACACACACACTCACTCACATTTCAATTATTTACACGTAAAACAACGACGTACACACACCTAAAGTATCCACACTAAATAACACCTTTTTTTTCGTTTTAATTCGAATATAAAATTTGAGTTTAGTTATAATTTTTATAGTTTCACCATTCCGTCCGCGGCTTAGCTCAAACACATTTAGTGTTTTTAGGGTTCCGTACCCAAAGGGTAAAAACGGGACCCTATTACTAAGACTTCGCTGTCTGTCTGTCTGTCTGTCTGTCTGTCTGTCTGTCTGTCTGTCTCCAGGCTGTATCTCATAAACCGTGACAGCTAGAAAGCTGAAATTTTCACAAATGATGTATTTCCTTTGCCGCTATAACAACAAATACAAAAAATTAAAAAAAATTAAATATTAAGGGGGGTCCCCATACAATAAACGTGTTTTTTTCGTATTTTTTTGCTCAATATTAAAAACGGTAACAGGTAGACGCTTCAAATTTTCATAGAATATTTACTTGTATATTACCTTTCAAAATAAATAATTAAATAACAATAAAGTAAATATTAAAGGGGGGCTCCCATACAACAAACCTAATTTTTAAGCAATTTTTACTCGATCTTAATTAACAGGTAGAAACTTGAATATTTGTAAGTAAATATTTAGAAATATATTAACTATAAAAATAAATACCTAATCTAAAACATAAAAACTCACAAAATGAAAACAATCCGTGCATCTAAACGCGGTGCGAGCGCCGGTTTAGCAGGGTAGCGGGGGAGGTAACATCACGGAGCGAGCCATAGCCGCGCGTATTCGCGCGAGCGTCGTCATGCTGCCCGGATGTGTATCGAAACCTACCTATAAGTTTGCAATTTACTACTTGGAATTTCGTTGATTTCTCGTTATTTTATAAACAGAACTAAACTTTGTAGTACTATAGATGATAGTACGGAACCCTTCGTGCGCGACTCCGACTCGCACTTGTCCGATTATTTTTTTTATTCGACGATAGGCCCGCGCTTGACCGTCAACTCACCTGGTGTTAAGCGACAGTTACGGTCTACGATGGAGCGCGCTTGCCTAGAAGAAACCTATTCATTCGTGATTTGAAGACACTTAGATTATATCTATTCGGAAAGACCCATTCAGGAAGCGTATTCCACATTTTGGCGGTACGCACAATGAAAGTGGAGTCTAAAGCGTTTCGTACGTGTTTTCGTAATATCAACCATGTAACGATGTCGCTTTTTCGTGCTTCTTACTGTTTTTTTTTTTTATAGAGGATAGATCTACGATTGACCACCAACTCGCCTGATGTTAAGCGACGGTGTGGCCGAGGATGGAGCTCGTCGATCTAGAAGATATCTATTTACTCTAGCCTTGAAAATTCCAAGATTGTAGGTCTCAGGAAACAGAGATGGCGGCAACGAATTCCATTCTTGTGCAGTACGCATCAGGATTTTTGGCATTTCAACGAGAAATGGGTGGTAATTCGCCGACTTTCTGCTAGTCCTGTAGTGAAATGGGGAGGGTGGAATTAGGTCGTGAAGCTCTTGCGCACATTCCCCGAAATGAATCCTGTAGAAAATAGACAGACATGCTACTTTACGGCGGTGCTCGAGACTAAGTAGCTTCTTGGCAGCTAGTCCACTACTACTAGTAGTTGGTACTGTCCGATAGAAAAAAAGGCATGGGGGAATGAGATCATGCAAAGAAAGAAACAAATCTAGAAAGAAATATACATACTCAGAATAAAAAAAAAAACATTTCGAACAAACGACTTTGATTTTGAACTTTACTCATATGTTTTTAGTATCAACCAGCTCTATAACTGTGATATGCGACTACAGAACCCTACACTGCGCGTAACCCGATACGCATTTGGCCGATTTTTTTTAACGAGCTTGTGACCGTTATTAAAAACAAAAAACGTAAAGTACACACAGCTTTAAGTAGTTTTAGAACTACTACACAAATAAATGGCCAAGAACGTGTGGGGACGTAAATATTAGTGTTCTATTTCCATAACATTCAATAATTACAGTTTAAAAACTGAAAACCCGACTTCAAAATACGCAATTAATTTACTTGGATGACTTATATTTTCCAGTTATTTTGTTATAAAAAACAAAGTACTTAAGGGGTCGGTGAAAGGGTTATTCAACGACTCTTATTACTCAAAGGAGGCCACATAATAAACTGATTTAGATAAAATTTATATCGGGCCACCTCTGAAGTATGACCTACCAAACAAAAGAGAACTATCAAACGTGCGTAGGTATATGGTGCGTATCTAGCCCAACGCATAAACATTGCCATTCAACTGTGGTACGCTGCCGTTTGAGCATTTGGATTGTCTTTAGGCCTGTATCGGTCTGAGGTAATCGATTTTCTTTTTGTGTAGTAAATTAGTTAATAAATTCGAAAACTCCATCAACAGAAGCCAATAAAGATGACTTGATTGTAAATTAGTTAGTTAAGTATATTTAGTTTGTATATTGTTTTGTTGTAGTTAATTAAGGCATTTATGTTTTACCATCAAACTCAATTCATAATTGGCGTCGCTGAACAATCATACAAAAACATACAGTCGCACTGAGAACCTCCTTCTTTATGGAAGTCGTTTAAAAAGAAAATTACATCATGATGACAAGGGGATTGAGATGCACCCCATGAGGAATGGACTGTTCCCTCACCAGACGAACAACCATGCACGCGAAAAGGTAAAATAGCAGGCGTACCGTACAAGTTAGCGATGACCAATGACTTTCCATCACGTGGACGTAAAATCTAAAACAAAATTCACGAATATAGTGTCCTGGGTTGACCGATACTCATATACCAACAATGACGAACTTAAAGATTTTGATATAAAGAGTCTATTTCGCAGCGCTAAAGCCTAATTTCCGGCCTAATTTTTCCTAAGTTTCCGGCAGCCTAGTGGTGAGACCGTCTGACTTTATGTGCGTATTGTTGATTGCCGCCAACTTCAAACGGTGAAGGAAAACATCGTGAGGAAACCTACATGTCTAAGAGTTCTCAATGATCTTGAAGATGTGTGAAGTCTGCCAACCCGCACTTGGCCAGCGTGGCAGACTATGGCCTAACCCTTCTCACAATGAGAAGATGGCCCGTTCCCAGCAGTGGGACAGTTTGTACAAACAGGGCTGATAAAAAAAAAAAAAGCCTAATTTAGATTGAGAAGTCTAGAGACGTCTATTTTGACGCTTCGAATTATTTTGAAAATCGAAATTATTTTAACCGTGTATGGGGTCTAATTAGATCTCATTGAGCTCCGGCGTTTTTGAGGACTGACGCTACATCCCGTTAATGCTTTATCAAAGGCGATGAAAGACAAGAATCACAGATGTAGTATCCGAGCCAGCATTAACAGCCTTGGTCATGAATACTGCGGATTGCGGAGCAGTGATATTTGCTCTCTAAGTGGTCAAGAAAAATAATGTAAATGAAAAACTAGTTACAAGTGTTTAATCTAATTTATTTTCTGCGTTCTTTTATGTTCATTAGTTTATCTATTTTTATAAATTATTATAATTCGATTTTGATCTAAAGTCTGGTGCTTAGTCCTAGTAAGTGGTTACATAACAATAAAAACAACATAATACATATCTTAGGTACTGAATCATTTAAACAAGTTGCTGAGATGACTAAGAATCGAGATTTTGTCTTAGCAAGTTAGCAAGAATCGAGATTTTGTCTAAGAGCCCGAGTAATTATTTATTGTACTAGGCTGGGAAGTTATATTTTACGTGTATTGTACCGTCGAGTGTCTGACAATTTAATCCAGAGCAAGCAAAGGATTCTAGGTTTGAACGAACCACGAGCGAGTGTCCGGGGTCCGTACCTTTTATAAACTTTTAGTTAACACAGAAGAAATTAACAGTATTACGTACAGAAGGACACTCTCCACCTTCTGCCAATCTCGAGTTCTTCACCCGCTCCTCGCGCTCGCTCTGTCGATAGCGAGTCTTTGGCGGTGGCGGTGCGGCGCCATTCAACAACAACAAAGAGACAATTGTTGCGGGCTTCCAATTTACTTCAGAAGTGAACAGAAATAATTCTACGGCCATACTGTTTTTGTTAGAAGATTTTTGGCGTTTGGCGTTTGTTTGGCCCTTTTTGTATGATAAAATTAATAAACATTTCATAATCATATCACGTAATGAAGTAAAATTTAGAACTACCACATGGCTATCAAGATACGGAAAAAAATAATAAAAATCATTGAATAACTGGTTAAATAATATTTAATGAACTTTAAACTAAAGGAGTATTGCTTAAATCATATTAAATCACACAACCTACACCCTCGCACACTCATACGCACATCCCTAAAAACATTAACACAAACACACGGTTAATGTTGTAAACTGACTAAGGATACATAAGGTTTTTTGGCGGGAACGTCTTAGTAACTTGTTATTGCTTTGTTTTATTTTCCTAAACTTGTGTTATTTTGAACATTAATGCTATAAAAATGGTGGTGTTTTATTTATTGAGTGTTCGATAAAGTGCGTGAGTGTGGGCAAGTGAAATAAAGCAGTAAAACGTGTGATTTTACGTTGTCGGCAAAACTCCATAGAAGCTTCTAGTAAAGTCGCCACCACTTTACTGAAGCACAACTCGACTTATAAATTGAGATTGACTGTTTAGGTGACTTAGATTGTGACTAGAACATTTACAACTTGTTTTATTCAAGAAACTTGAAAAAATCCTAATACTTGACACTGGCAAATGCTTTAATGCGGGTCCAATACAAAAAAGAAGAAGAAGGATACATAAATGTGAGACGACATCGTACTTACATACATACATAAAACACCAGTATACAATCATTATACACCAATAGGAACAATTTACACATCAAATCTCGCATATACATAATATTTATTATTATTTAAATTTATACACGGGTAAGCCCGGACCTTTGAAAGGCATCAGTGGGGCCGGAACCAACACTGAGAGGCCTATTTACAAATGTATAATAAAAAATACAGGTTGGGTATATGGATGGACTATGAATGGATTTTATTGTACAATTGGAGTTAAACTCCATAGATCTTGACTATTGTGATGGAATGTTAGTGTCTTAAAAACTAGGCTATAGGCTGATGCTCCCACACAGCAGGTGAGATGATGTACTTACCTGAATATTATTATTATATAAATTTTATAAATAAATATATTTAATATACTGTGCACTACTATGTAATATATACATAAAATTATCATATTGTTAGTTATATATATAAAATACATGCAATATATTCCCTTAGATTGTTGTAATAACATTTGGGCTGGAATATTTCCAGCCCAAATGTTATTAGCCCAATGGAATATTAATATATATACTGATTACTGGATCAGTGATTATATCCATAAGCATGTATCTGTACTTTTGTGAAAACTTTAATTAAAATAAATGAATTTGAATACCTTCATATAAATCTCGGCTGGGCAGCGTATCTAATACCATTAAACGACCAATTCTTGTATATATATAATAGCCGTTTTCGAGATTCAGATTATATTATAATCTGAATCTCGAAAACGGCTCCAACGATTTTTATAAAATTTGGTTTGTAGGTATATTAGAGGACGATAAATCGATCTTGATAAGTTAGTAAACCCGGGTTTGCTCGTATTTTCAGTCGTAAAATATCCGAGTGGAGCTCGGTCACCCAGTATGTATGTGTGAGTGTTATATACTAACGCCAAATTGCGTATGTGCGTAAGTGCGTAGTTGTATACAGTGACCGACTTGTGATATTACGTCAAATCACAAAATTTTAATTAAAAAAAAAAGGTATTTTAATATAATATTTAGCAACGAGGTATTTATCTATAGAGAGGTTATTCTCATTGATTATGAAGTAAAAGCATGACAAATCTCAGTTCTCAGCACTTTCAAGGATAACACCACATCCTTAAAGCCTTTTAGTATCTTGGTGTTGTACTTTCTAAACACACAGGCTGGCATTGTCATTGTTCACGAATAATACAATACGCGTTGCCTGACGTGTCGTTACTGAAGACGAGTCGGGCGATTACCTTACTTGAGGCTTGCCACGCAGAGCCGGGGATAACCTATCTACGTGTAGTGCATAATTGATATTTAGTGTTTCTTTGAGCTAAGATAGCAATCGAACTAATTGTTTTTGTTTTATGACGATATTGTACAAAGAGGTTGGAAATATTTTTCACTCCTCTTGCTCTAAAAGTCCGTCATTGTAGCGTAGTAAAGCGGGGAAAAATTAGCATTTTAAACTCTAGGGGAAAAAGTTTTTTTTTATTTTATTGTATCTGTTACCAAAGAGTCTACATACACGAAACAGTCTTTATTCAAAAGTAGAATAATCTCTTTGGAATATATTTACATTCTCTTTGGAAACATCTCGTTAAATATCCAGAATTGTACAAATTGTACATTTCATTTTTAATGATATAAATCACAGATATAAACTTTGAATTAATATTGGATTATTTTATTTTCTCGCAATCGTAGTGAAAAGTAGAGTACACACGGCGCTAAAAACCAATTGTAACTCGGTTTCTATTTACAACAATGTAAAAATCTACCTCGTTACAATGGGTCTTTTTAGCCCCTTGTATAACAATCTACTATTGTGCTGAAAATGTGTAGCTCCGTCGTGTTAGAATTTTGAAGTTACTTTTTTGCTCTAGGGGATAAAATGAACTTTTCCACGCTATTGTTAGGCCTGGAAAACTAACTTTACGGTCTAATAAGATGAAAATAATTTTAAAACCGACTTTCCTATATTACTCATAAGATATATAGTGTGTATTTTTTTGTCTACATTTTTACGCCTTTATGTGCATTAATTTCTGATAAGTAATATATCCTGAGATTCATACTCCTCACATACGAGTGATTTCGCTTTTCTTCTTCTTGTAGCTATCTTCTATGGACTGCAACGTTTTCCCATCAGTATCAGGTAATATGAAAAACAAAATAATTCCAAAAATAAAAGTCGAACTTCCATATAAAGCCAATACCGCTTCTGGCCCGTAGGTATTCATAAAATCAGGTGTCGTTTTTACTATTATAAAAAGTACAATACACGCGAATGTTGAATTTATACCGGATCCTAATCCACGAGTACTATTAGGTAATAATTCAGGGACAAATGTACCAACCTATAACAAGAATAGAAGTAGAGAAACAGAAGTACATTATCAAGCACGCTACAGGCAGCCATATAAACCCTTCGTAGCCTGTCATCAAGCACGCTATCAAACCTCCCATAAATACAGAAACTCCAAAATTGCTAATCAAATAAGACTTTCTCTTTGACATGTATTTTCCAAGAAAACAAACACTCACACACACAACGGCTACGACGCAATCCATTACGATCATCATGATAAATGGATCTAAGTTTCCAGAAAAAGTCTGACTAAATACATCTAGTGAATAAAAACTTATAATCACTCGTCCTGATAAATGTATGTTTATAACCACCACTAGCAAAATAAGCATTGGTTTAATAAAAGCAATTGAAAATACCACTTTCAGCTTTTCTTTTACAGATATCTTAACCTTTTCAGTTTGCCTCTCTAAGACTGTTTTCAGTTCAGCTTCGAAAGCATCGTCATTTCCACGGAACCATCTAAATATTTCAACCCCTTCCTCTATTTTTCCCTTATATATCAACCACAACGGGCTTTCTTTTAAAAATAGTGAGGTAACAGAAACCAAAATAGCGGGAACGATACATATATATGAGCTAATTTTCCAGCCCATATAATAAGTAAATATGTGACTTATTAAAATCCCAACATTTGACATTATGCTTGGCACAAACATAGCAAAAGTTCGGATCGTAGGACTTGCTAGTTCGCTAATGTAACAGAACATCACGGATTTATTGGCGCCTGTTGATAATCCAGTGAAAAATCTGCCCAAGATGATGATGGCAGTAGAACGAGCGCAGGCGATGGTAATCCAGCCAACGATGTAAGGTATTCCAAGAATTATATGCGCTGTTTTTCTGCCGTATATGTCGAGAATGAAACCACTGGTCAGGGATCCGATCACCATAGACAGCGTAGAGGTGGATGCTGTAAGAATAAACAGACTAAATACGTTTTTTTTAATCAGCCCTGTTTATACAAATTGTCCCACTGCTGGGCGCGGGCCATCTTCTCATTATGAGAAGGGTAAGGCCATAGTCTACCACGCTGGCCAAGTGCGGGTTGGCAGACTTCACACATCTTTCAAGATCATTGGGAACTCTCAGACATGTAGGTTTCCTCACGAAAAATACGTTTATAAAAAAAACGAAACAAAAACGAAACGAAACGAAATACGTTTATGTGTTTAAAAAATATAGTTACATTCGGCTGTAACTTTTTTTAATGAAAACTGAGAATTTTGATTTTTCCCTGTGCTGCAAGAGACTATGGATCTGCATATATATGGTTTTAATCTCAACTCGATACTTTCACGCATTCCCGAGATACAGGTCTCGACACCCGGACAGACGGACGGACGAACGGACAGACGGACAGATGGACAACAAAGTGATCCTATAAGGGTTCCGTTTTTTTCTTTTGAGGTACGAAACCCTAAAAAGAATTAAAATTTTCGTTACCTATTCATTAACTATCAATGGTGCCTTTAGAATTTCTCTTAAGCGGAATAATTAACATAATAGAAGTGATCCGTAGACGCACGAAAGTCACTGACATAGCACAGCGGATTTGCAAGTTGAAGTGGCAATGGGCAGGGTACATAGCACGTAGAAGTCATGGCCGATGAAGTCAAAAAGTTATCGACTGGAGACCACGCACAAAGTGGACGGAAGACCTCATGCAAGTGGCAGGAAGACGCTGCATGCAAACCGCTTCCGACCGGTCTTTTCGGAAATCCATGGCTTATTTCCAGCAGTGGACTTATTGTGCCTGACATGTTGATGACGATTATGAATTTTAAAGACTGCCCGAAGCCCGACATGCACTTGGCCTTTTTAATTTTGAAATAATATATGTTGGGATAAAAATATTATGCTGCTGATCTGATATGTTTTCACTCACCGATCCAAGACTCATGACTGGAGACATAATAAATGTCCTTGTCTTCCCTCAACTGCGGCAGCATCACAGCTGTGATGCCGAATGTCATACCGCTGCATATTGATATTAGACATGATGGTATTGTAGCCAGCACCTGTAAGGGGGAAAATAAGGAGTAGTTTAGACACTACTCTTTTACTCTTTTTACCCGTACCCGCCTACCCAACAAGAACTGTGATTTGTTTCGGATGTATGTTTTCTATGTATATAGGTAAATGTATAACTTCTGCGCAAGCTAAATACAACAAAATTTCGTAACTTTTAACATTTATAGTAGACTGATTTTGACACTTTAACAGTACAACGTACAACGTACTGTGCTTGCCAACTCACTTTCTAAGCGTGGCGAGCATTAGCCACAGTCTTAAGAAGGAATTGTGGATTCCTTCTCACGGTATCTACGAAACAAGGGGTGCTAAGAATCCTCGGCAGATGACTAACTACCACCCTCAGCAACGACAACGAAAGGCCCTTGTAGCATATAACTTACTCACTTTGGAGACAGCAGAGAAACTAGCTGAACTGGAAAACGATATGAAAAGGGTTTTTTTTGCCCAGAATGAGTAAGATATATTGGGATATCCTAGGGTTATTAGAAGTCTGTCGAGAGGATGAGGACACGGTTATCCTGAAGTTCGCTAACTTGCTATAATACCGGGTGGGCGACCAAAATAAGCATGGACAAAATGGTAACATAATGTAGGTTATGTCAAGGTGAGCGATGTACTCGCCGTTAATATTGACGCCGAGCCTTTTCCATTCCAGAAGCTTGTAGGCATCTTCCAGTCCGGCAGTGAACAGTTTCGGAGAGACTACGTCACCCTGTCTCACGCCTCTTTTCAATGGAATCGTCTCCGAGTTCTGATCCTGTACTCGGACTGACATGGTGGCGTTGTTGTACAAACACTTCAGCACTTCGATATAGCGATAGTGAATACCGCATCGCTGGAGAGCCTCAAGCACCGGCCAGCTGGGCACATAGCACGTTAAACTGATGGCCGATGGGGCTGAGTTCTCGAGTGGAGACCATGCATCGGCAAGCGCAGCGTAGGAAAACCAGCTATGAGATGGGTAGATGACCTCATACAAGTGGCGGGAAGACGCTAGATGTAAGCCGCTTCCAATCGGTCTTTTTGGATGTCCATTTGGAACCTTAAGTCCAGCAGGGGACTTCTTATTGCTAAGACGATGAAGATGATGATAATGAATATAAAAACAAGGAACTACACATTATTAGTTGCGCCATGGTGTTAGTCTGTCTGTTCTCAATGTTAGTAGCGGTATAAGCGATCTTGTTTTTGATTATTATTTTAGCGTCTTCAATAAAACAAGTATTTATTAAATGATACATACCTGTCTTCTCCGATGTGAATTCACGCTAAAATCCGTCAACTTGGATATTTTTGAGCTGATTTTCATGTTCGTATTAATTCCGCTACACACTTAACACGACCAGTTTTAAATAATAAAGTAGACATTATGAAGTTTATAAACAAGTTTAATAAAAGTATTAGCCATTGAGCATATATTATAATTGAGTGCTAATACCGCCCAGTTTCTTCAACGCAAGGCGTAGGTGGATTGTTCTTCTTTTTTGTATTGGACCCGCATTAAATCATTTGCCAGTGTCAAGTATTAGGTTTTTTTCAAATTTCTTGAATAAAACAAGTTGTAAATGTTCTAGTCATAATCTAAGTCACGTACGTATACAGTCAATTTATAAGTCGAGTCCTGCTTCAGTACGTGGTGGCGACTTTACTAGGAGCTTTGCGTTTTGCCGACAACGTAAAATCACACGTTTTACTGCCTTATTTCACTTGCCCACACTCACGCACTTTATCGAACACTTAATGAATAAAACACCACCCTTTTTATAGCATTAATGAAATAATAACTCAAAATAACACAAGTTTATGAAAATAAAACAAAGCAACAACACGTTACTAAGACGTTCCCGCCAAAAAAAACGCAAAATGTTGGTAACAAATAGGGATGGGGTACTTGTGCATTACAAACGCAATTAAATATCGATATATACTACTGAACCGGTGCCGGTGGTGTGGTAACTATTATTGTTGTTGAATATTATGACTGATCTTGTGTTATTTCGCACAATAATACCCACCACCTACCAACTGCACAAAATCAGGTACTCAAGTCATTATGTTCATTCTGATTCATTACTTTTAAAAACTACGGCTTTGTCTGTTTGTTGTTTTCGTACGTTCCCCAAGTTTATACCTACCAATTTTAATAATTCCTTTTTTGTTGTTTGTGTTGAGAAAATTCAATCAAATTGACCACATAAATAAAATTTCGTTTAAATTTCAATCAAAAATTACTAGCTATCAAATTCACATATTTCAATTGTTGTGTTTTTTAGCACTAGAGGAATGTAAAAAGGTAGGTAGTTAGTAAATAGTTACATGTGTGGGAGTGAAAGCAAACTGATGTTATTATAGTCATCAATCATCAATCAATATCTTATTTATTTAACAAAATCTACAGCCCTTTATAACGTACATAAATAACTTAGATAAGGCTTAAGGCCAATAATAATTGATTGATGATAACAATATTATTATTGTTATCATAAATTTTTCTAATCAATAAACAAGCACCATCTATAACGCCATATTACATAATTATGGACTTTTTTATTTTAATTTTTATACAAGATAGATCTACAACTGACCACCAACTCGCCTGATGTTAAGCAACGGTGTGGCCGAGGATGGAGCTCGTCGATCTAGAAGATATCTATATTCACTCTAGCCTTGAAAATTCCAAGATTGTAGGTCTCAGGAAACAGAGATGGCGGCAAAGAATTCCATTCTTATGCAGAACAAACACAACAAAATAGTACATGCCCTCTAATATGCGGGGAGGTCACAAATCTTCTCCCCGCGCGCCTTCATCGCACCCGCAGCCGAGGTACATCTATTTTACTTAAAACTATTTAAAAAATGCCTATTCGTGAAATGTGATACTAGATTTCTTTTTTGTGTTTTCGGTTTTGCATATACAAAATTTTAGTGCACATGTAACCATTTTATTAGTAAAATTAACGCTATTTTCACCTGGAGCTCTGATAGTTCGTTCACTCTGCCTCTGATTATGCGACTAGTGGCGATCACGCCTAGAGCGGAACGACGATCTTACCTGCTTTGACAGATCTGCACTCAATATGATTATAATCTATGCTCGATGGTAGCACTGTACATGCGAGGGAGGTAGCTGCGCACAGGTATGTCGCTCGCATGCAGCACTTTAGCTGTGCTTAAAGTGCTGCACAGCTTAGAGTGCAAAGTTGCTTTTTAACCGCGTGCTCAATATTGATGACCGAGCAAGCGGAGGATTCTAAAATCTCGTGCTATTTTGATTCACTCGCTAACGAAAGCACGAGATGAAAAATCTTTGCACTCGAGTCCAACACGTAACTTTTAATCCCACCTCAGCGAGGAAATGACTAAATGCAAAAAAAGTACACCAAGAAGGTTCCGAGAATGAGTTTTTAACAAATAAAAAAACATTGTATGATAAATTCGGCACCATGGAGGTAGAAGTAAATAGGTTTAATGATGTTTTGAATTCACAAACTTAGTGCACACGATGTTATAAATTCAATTTACTTTATCCCCTAGCGGATAAAATCAGCTTTTGCACTCAGATATTGAAGAGCAAAAATACTCTTTCCGAGATGGGGGGGTGAAAAAAAAATGCTAGTAGCATATATGATGAAATTAAAAAGAAACCCATAACGGCTAAGTAGGCCTTACATGTCAACGAGTAATATAAAAGTGAATCGACACTTTAAAAAATACTTAGAAAAGTAAAAATGATATTTCATTTAAATCATAAGCTAACTCATATATTCATAGTATCAAACAAAAGACCCAGTTTTAAATTCACTTAGATTAGGTTCTGTAACTACGGAACCCTACATTGTGCGTGGCACGTCACGTACTTGGCCTATTATTAATTTTTGGTTCACGACAATGTGCCATGATCAAGAAGGTCAAATGAAATTATTGTGTGAAAAATGTTCCTACACTATAAAAGGAGATTTGATCAGAACAAAGTTACCGGCTGATACCAACTTCTTGGTCAGAAATGCCACGGGGCGCGGCCATGCCGCCACACTCAGCTTTGATAAAAAAAACTATACTTATTTATATTTATTAACTTTTATTATAATAAAATTACATATTCTATGTCTGGCAGAGTTTATTTTAGCGATAATGTGGTCGAAGATGGTAAACATACATAGCATGGAATGGGAACTGGCTCTCGAGTGGGTTATTGGGACATTTGGGACACATCGTTAGGTGTGGTGACAATAGCTTTTTCCATGTAGGGGTGTAATGTATGATAGGGCTAGCTGAAGAGTTATGTTAACACAATTACACACTAATTATTTTGAACACAACTACTAAAATGATCACTAAATGGGATTTACTGAAATTTAAATGGCTAATGGCGTATCTACATTATAATGTTTGCATTGCAAAAAATCCGGACAAGTCCAAGTGAAACTCGCTCACCGAGGGTTCCGTACAAACTAGTAGATAAAAGGGACAAATTATATATTTTTTATATTTTCCTGCATAAACCGCAAATTATACATCGTAAAAATAATTAAACACCTGTTTTAGCTTATGCTAATGAAGCTCTTTCATATGATAGCCCACATGATACGGTTAATTTACTTTAAAATTTCGACCCTCATTCCTTGCCTATGGCACTATTTTTTTGTGATTAAATCAAAAATCTCCAGTTTTCGGATTTTTCCCTATACTACTACTACTACACTATAACACAATGCTTCTTGCCAAATTTTATAGTTCTAGGTCAACGGGAAGTGCCCGATATGTTTTGATTCCCTTGTGAGTGTCGAAATGTGCGTTTTTTTGCGTCATATTCGGGTAACTTTTTTTTTATAACTGAGAAGTTTGATTTTTCTCTCTGCAGCAAGAGACTATGGATCTGCGTATACTGTTTTAATTTCAACGCGATACCTTCACGCGTTCCCGAGATAAAGGTCTTGACAGACGGACGGACGGACGGACAACAAAGTGATCCTATAAGGGTTCCGTTTTTTTCTTTTGAGGTACGGAACCTAAAAACAGACTATACATCTACTATTTACACTTTTAAACTAAAAAAATATTGAAATTAAGCAGCTTATAATGTATTTATCACATATATCTTACATAATTTCATGACCTGACGTTTCGAACACTTTTCAGCGTCCGTGGTCACAGCAACTTTTTATTTCAATTGTTTTTTATTAATCTTTCATCTATAGGTGAGACAGATGACAGTTGTCTATTTTGTTATGAATCAACAACCACGAAAATATTAGAAAACAATTTAAACATTATAGATATTCCACTTTATGAAATTTCGTTTCTTATTGAGTCAAGTGCGCTCTCTTGCAAAAAGCTACTTTTAAAATATATGAACAGCTCGTACACAACAATTTTAAAAAGCAAAAAAGTGACGTTCTCTTTGCCTACTCCTCAATCGTCCAACATAAGTTACACAAAAGTTACAGCCGGATATGTCGCAAAGAACGTACATTTCGACACTCACAAGGGAATCAAAACCTATGGGGTACTTCCCGTTGACCTAGAACTATGAAATTTGGCAAGAAGCATTATATTATAGTACACATATAGGAAAAAATCCGAAAACAGGACATTTTTAATTTAATCACAAAAAAATAGTGTCTTTATGCAAGGAATGAAGGTCCAAATTTTAAAGTGAATTAACCGTATCATGTGGGGTATCATATAAAAGAACTTCAGTAGCATAAGCTAAAACAGGTTTTTAAATATTTTTACGATGTATATTTTTCGGTTTATGAAGGAAAATAGAAAAAAAATATGATTTCCCCCTTTTATCTACTAGTTTGTACGGAACTCTCGGTGAGCGAGTTTCACTTGGACTGGTCCGTTTTTTTTTTTTAAATAAAGTAAAGTAGAACAAAAATATCAGAAAAAGCCGAATCAAGCCAAATCTAAAATTGAGATGTTACACAGAACTCACATCTGCTCTTGATATACCTACATAAGATCTACAATATTTCTAGATATTTGAACGCGATTTATTTGGCTACGAAGGACATTATTTATCAGAAACTAGTTACTGATAAATTAAATTAAAAAAAATTATTCAAATAATTATTATAAAATATTTGATAATTTACATATCATATTGAAGTTGATTCTACTTTATTTTTATTATAGCTATCTTCTATGGACTGCAACGTTTTTCCATCAGTATCAGGTAATATGAAAAATAAAATAATTCCAAAAATAAACGTAGAAATTCCATATAACGAAAATAATGCTTCTATCCCGTACACATTCATAAAATCAGGCGTCATTTTTACTATTATAAAGAGTATAATACACGCTAATGTTGAATTTATACCGGATCCCAATCCACGAGTACTATTAGGTAATAATTCAGGAACAAATGTCCAACCTATAATTGAAATGGAGGCAGAGAAACAGAAGTAAATTGTCAAGCACGCTACAGGCAGCCATATAAATCCTTCATAGCCAACAAATAAGCACGCTATCAAACCTGCAATACATAGAGAAACTCCAAAATTGCTAATCAAGTAAGACTTTCTTTTCGACATGTATTTTCCAAGAAAACAAATACTCACAGACACAGTACCTACCACACAATCCATTACGACCATTATAGTAAAGGGATCTAGGTTTCCAGAAAACGTTAGGCGAAATATATCTAGTGAGTAAAAACTTATTATTGAAACCCCTGATAAATGAATGTTGACAACCACCACTAGCAAAGTAAGCATTGGTTTAATAAAGGCACTTGAACATACTACTTTCAGCTTTTCTTTTGCAGACATCTTAACCTTGTCACTTTGCTTCTCCAAGACTGTTTTCAACTCAGCTTCGGAAGCATCGTCGGTTCCACGGAACCATCTAAATATTTCAACTCCTTCCTCCATTCTTCCTTTAGAGATCAACCACAACGGGCTCTCTTTTAAAAATAGTGAGGTAACCGAAATCAAAATAGCAGGAACGATACATATGTATGAGCTGGTTTTCCAGCCCATATAATAAGTAAATATGTGACTTATTAAAATCCCAACATTTTTCAATATGCTTGGCACAAACATTGCAAATGTTCGGATTGTAGGACTTGCTAGTTCTCCGATGTAACAGAACATCACGGACTTATTAGCGCCTGTTGATAATCCAATGAAAAATCTGCCCAAAATGATGATGGCAGTAGAAGGAGCGCAGGCGATGGTAAGCCAGCCGATGAAGTAAGGTATTCCAAGGATAACATGCGCTGTTTTTCTGCCGTAGTTGTCGAGAATAAAACCGCTGGTCAGGGATCCGACCACCATGGATAACGTAGAAACGGATGCTGTAAAAAAACACAATATCTAGGTAAGAAAGAGACGAAATTCAATCAAATACACGTATAAGTTTTGAAAACTCAAAACCCCCGACAAATAAAACGGCTGAACCAATTTTGATGAAACATAGCTCTCAATGAAATCGTCTTTCAATGACACTCCGCTTTTTGAGTCAGGGGTTAAAAAATAAGCGCTTTCGATTCCGTCTGCTACTGTATTCGATTTACTCTAGACATTCATTAGAGGGATAATTACTATAAGATACAAACGTAGTAACTAAATCGTATTTGTAAGTAAAAGACTTTGTTCTCTCTTTGTGAGAAACACAAAGTGAGGACAAAGTTAAGTTTTACAAAATACGGTTTCGTTACATGAGGCTCTTTTTTGGTTAGCATGGTTTTTTATTGGATTTTATAAGAATGTAAAGTCACACGGTCCCATTTTTAACCCCCGACGCAAAAACGACGGTGTGTTATAAGTTTGACGTGTCTGTGTGTCTGTCTGTCTGTGTAATTGTAATGCAATGTAAAATAAACAATAAACAAGGATTCTTTTTTTTTTGTTTGAAACGTGAATTAGTCGGGAGTGTTCTTAGCTATGTTACATCAAAATCGGTTCGGCCGTTTTACTTTTTGAGTTTTTTAAACTTATACTTGTTAAAGTAGTCTTTCTGATGTGCTTATAATATTTATTTATTTATAAAGTTCACCTACACTATGTACAATCTATACATTGACAATGAAAATTATACAAAGAAAATATAGCTTAATGTCACAATAATTACAGGTGAAGTCTGTTAAACGAAAAATAAAAATTGACATTTAAAATGTGCTGTTAATATACATGTCAAACAATTTAAAATAATAATAACAAGGTATTGAATTATATGTCCATCAATTATATGAAAATAAATAGTAAAAGTATGTCAAATTAATAAAATAAAAATATCATATCAATAAATCACTAACGTCCGGAGGAAATTACCGATACATAATATGTACTCGTGTTCAAAGAGTCTGAGACGTCATACACTTCCTGAAACTATTAATATTGTCACCAAATATGTCAATATCGCTTGCCCTAGACATAGCATTGTTTTGACGCACCATTCTCGCCATTGGTGCATTGAAACCCAGGTTGGCTCTCGTTCCAACCTGGGTTTCAATGTTGGAGTGGAAAAAATATATAAGCACGAAATTCTAGGTAACGTACGAGGATTGCTCAGAAACAACTCTGATAATAAATCAGGAGTATCCAAAATTTCGTTAGCAAGCTTGTGGAGAAACACGAGGTCAAGAGTTTGTCTACGGTGTGAAAGTGATTCCATCTTAAAGTATTTAAGTCTGGACTCGTAGCTCTTCTTCTTCTTTTTTGTATTGGACACGCATTTGCCAGTGTCAAGTATTAGAATTTTTTCAAGTTTCTTGAATAAAACAAGTTGTAAATGTTCTAGTCACAATCTAAGTCACGTATACAGTCAATTTATAAGTCGAGTCCTGCTTCAGTAAAGTGGTTTACTAGAAGCTTCTATGGAGTTTTGCCGACAACGTAAAATCAAACGTTTTACTGCTTTATTTCACTTGCCCACACTCGAACATTAAATGAATAAAACACCACCATTTTATAGCATTAATGTTCAAAATAACACAAGTTTAGGAAAATAAAACAAAGCTAAGACGTTCCCGCCAAAAACTCTCGTAGCTCTTATGTTCTTCCCGAGATAACAAGAGTACGTCAAGTGCCACATAAATCTCTTTTACGAACTTTCCAATCTTTTCTTATGAACATCATAAAAATATATGTTATATTATGCTATAATACTATCTGATATGATATGTTTTCACTCACCGATCCAAGACTCATGACTGGAGACATAATAAATGTCCTTGTCTTCCCTCAACTGCGGCAGCATCACAGCTGTGATGCCGAATGTCATGCCGCTGCATATTGATATTAGACATGATGGTATTGTAGCCAGCACCTGTAAAAGTAGAAATAAGCTTTTTGTAACTTTAATGTTATTACCTACTTACCCAAAAAGGAATGTGACGTTTTTCGTTTTTTTTCGGTTCCGTACCTACCTCAAAAGGAAAAAACTGGACAAGTGCGAGTCACTTCAGTCAGTCAGTCGTACAAACTAGTAGATAAAAGGGGGATATTATATATTTTTTTTTATATATTACTTCATAAACCGAGAAATATACATCGTAAAAATATTTAAAAAAAACTGTTTTAGCTTGTGCTAATAAAGCTTTTTCATATGATACCCCACATGATAAGGTTAAAGCACTTTAAAATTTGGACACTCTTACTTGCATAAAGGCCCTATTTTTTTAAATTAAATTAAAAATGTACAATTTCGCATTTTTTCCTGTGTGTACTATATGACAATGCTTCTTGCTAAATTTCACAGGGTGAAGCACCCCTTAAGTTTTGATTCCCTTGCAAGTATCGAAATATGCTTTTTTGCGACAAATTCGGCTTTAACTTCTTTTTGTGATAACTGAGAAGTTTGATTTTTCTCTCTGCAGCGACTATGGATCTGCTTATATGGTTTTAATTTCAACGCGATACCTTCACGCGCTCCCTAGGTACAAGGTATTGACACCCAGACGGACGGACAGACGGTTCTGTTTTTTTCTTTTGAGGTACGGAATCCTAAAAACGGAACCCTAACATTCCACAATGCAATTTAACTTGAATCTACCCTCATTATGTTGTTTTTTTTCGCTGTGGGAGACACAGAACAAGTATTTAATAATGAAATAATAGTCCGTCTGTCAAGACCTATCTCGAGGACGCGTGTAGCTATCGAGTTGAAATTAAAAATTGACAATGAAAATATTTTTACTTTTAGAGATTATTCAAAAAGTAATAAAGCTATGTTTCTAAAATAATTATGGGACCAACTTATTGGGACCTTTCTCCATACGCCAATTAACGAAACACAAAAATTGGTTCAAGAATGAGCGAGAAATTCGTGTACATACATAAAAAAAAATATATACCTACGGTACGAAATGACAACCTCCTCCTTTTTCGAAGTCGGTTAAAAAATTATATCGCGTTATCTCAAATACTTGTACCCAATGTCACTTCCACTGTTATGACGATTTATATAACACCTCACTTGTAGAAATCCATCCACTCGTTTAGACATGCCAAAGATACATACATATAAACATACATACTCTCGGAAAACGTAACCCTCCTCCCACAGTCGGTAAAAAGAACGCTGTGTTTTACCGTTGAACTGTAGCTCAGCGTTCTTTTTACTACGTGACGGGATAAACAAAGTAAGCGTTTTTTTTTTTTTTTTTTACTTCTAATCATGTCATTGTCAAATGATACATACCTGTCTACTCCGATGTGACTTCACGTTAAAATCCGCTTTCAACTTGGTTATTTTTGAGCAGATTCTCATGACTGCATCAATTCTGCTCCACACAAAACACGACCACTTCTAGTGCGTTAAAAACGCAATCCATTCCATTCATTTAAATTCCATTAGCAAGTGTGATATAAATAGTGTATTAATGATATATCATTAAGTTTAACATTTTACAAGTATTAATAGGATTGTAAGTGGGGATTCCGGTTTTTTTTTTTTATTTGACGCCATGAATATCTACGAACGTAGGTAAATGTAAAATGTTAATAATTTGTTTACTTACAATAATTACAATATTAATTATAATATAATTAATATTTTATTACAACAGAAAAAGTATCACGAAATATGTTCTTTTATACAAATATTTCTTTTCATCAAATTAAATTTAAAAATCATCATCGAGTACCATTTAGAAATCATCATGTGTCATGTTTAAAAATAACGGTTTTCTGAGAAAGTATGTATAAAACCTGTAAAAGAAATAAGAGAACAATACAATTGTATTGCAACTCTAGCGTATCAAGTGTAATGAAATCGTAAGTGAATACCTCTTTTCTGCAGTCAGGTATTTTGTGTAAAATACTGTAGGTACTGGCGATAAAGGCAAAGATCACACTTCTCATTAAAAAAAAACCGGCCAAGTGCGAGTCGGCCTCGCGCACGAAGGGTTCCGTACTATTGTCTATAAACACGGTAAAAAAACTCATGTCATCTCTGTATGGGCTAAAGTCGTTAAAATATTAATTTTATTTTAATGTTTATGAATATTTCAAGCGTCTACCTCTTGCCGTTATCAATATCGAGCAAAAACGAGCATAAAAATCACGTTTGTTGTATGGGAGCCCCCTTAAATAAATTATTATTTATTCTCTTTTTTAGTATAGAAAATTTCAACTGTCTAACAATCACGGTTTATAAGATACAGCCTGGTGACAGACGGACGGACAGACAGACAGACAGACAGCGGAGTCTTAGTAATACCTGGCCTTGTGGCTCAGTTGGTAGTGTATCTACGTCTACCTGCTGAACTGAAAGGTCGTGGGTTCGTTCCCCACCCAGGGCAAAAATTTGTGTGATGAGCATGGATGTTTGTTCTGTCTGGGTGTTTTTATGTATCATATGTATATATTTAAAAAAAAAAAAGTATATATGTATTCTATCAGGCATCTAGTTCCATAGTACAAGCTTTGCTTAGTTTGGACTCGATGGTGTTGTGTGAAATGTCCACAAATATTTATTTATTTATTTAATAGGGTTAATAATGTTGACATAACTTTCAATTCAGTTACAATTTTGACGTAACACAAATATTTTAACAAGTAAATACAGTACACAAAAAATGAAATAATTGTACGTACTTTTTAGGATTCCGTATCTTAAAAGGAAAAAACGGAGCCCTTATAGGATCACTTTGTTGTCCGTCTGTCCGTCTGTCCATCCGTCCGGGTGTCAAGACCTTTATCTCGGGAACGCGTGATGGTATCAAGTTGAAATTAAAACCATATACGCTGATCAATAGTCTCTTGCTGCAGAAAGAAAAATCAAATTTCTCAGTTTCGTAAAAAAAGTTACAGCCGAATATGTTGTAAAAAGGCACATTTCGACACTCACAAGGGAATCAAAACCTATGGGGTACTTCCCGTTAACCTTGAACTATGAAATTTGGTAAGAAGCATTGTGTTATAGTATACATATAGGAAAAAATCTGAAAACTGGAAATTTTTAATTTAATCACAAAAAAATAGTGTCATTATGCAAGGAATTAAGATCCAAATTTTAGAGCGAATTAACCGTATTATGTGGGGTATTATATGAAAGAGCTTCATTAGCATAAACTAAACAGATTTTTAAATATTTTTACGATGCATATTATTCTGTTTATGAAGGAAAATATAAAAAATATATGATTTCCCCCTTTTATCTACTAGTTTGTACGGAACCCTCGGTGAGCGAGTCTGACTCGCACTTGTCTGGTTTCATTTTTTATTGTACCACTCTAATTGATAATGGTTTCTTTCTTAAATACTATGACTTTATCGTTATCTATTTTTAATAGCGTGACATTTACATATACGAGTAAAAGAGTAAAATGTACCTAGACTGGTTTTTATAGGGTTCCCAAGTTAACAAGGAACCTTAAAGCTGTAATTTCGCTGGAGACTATTTTTTCTCGTGGTGTGTGTGTCCTTGGATAAGTATTGGATTCAAAAATATTTTGACTTTCGACCCCCTTACGGGGCTAAGGGGGTCGAATATATATATATATATATATATACATATATATATATACATATTTATATGTATATATATATATATATATATATGAATTTGTACAAAACAAAAATTATGTCAAACTCTTCAGAATCAGATATTATTAAGGTTAATAATGAGCAAATAGAGTACGTGCAAGAATATATATATTAGGGCCAATTAATATCTACTAAGGACTACATGAAAAAAGAAATAGATAGGAGAATAACTAACACATGGAAACGATATTGGTCACTCAGCGAAATAATGAAGAATGAATTTTATTTTCAAAGTAGTTGAAAATAAAATTAGCGATGGCGATATCAAAGGCGCCGCACGCATCTTGTTCTCCAGCGATACTATTGCTCCATTTACACCAGACACGGTCCAGTCACTTCGTGACAAGCATCCACCTGCTGCGGCAAATCTCCTTCTTCCTGATCCACCACAATCAGATGATGTTGCCATTGAAGTCACAGCTCAGGAAATTGCAGCGGCTATTCATTCTTTTAAGAGTGGCTCTGCCGGAGGCCTAGATGGTCTTTCTCCTCAACATCTAAAAGATCTTCTATCTTTTAGTTCTGTTGAGGCTGGTGAGACTCTCTTGAAGGATTTAACGGCTTTGGTAAATTTCATGTTAACTGGACGGGTCAGTGGTGACATCATCGATGTTTTGTACGGCGCTAATTTATGCGCACTTACCAAAAAGGATGGTGGTATCAGACCTATTGCTGTAGGCACCACATATCGTCGCCTCGCGGCCAAGGCAGGTTGTAGGAAAAAGGTTGCCCTTTTGAGCAGCCTTTTTCAACCAATACAGCTTGGTTTTGGTTCGCGTGGCGGATGTGAGGCTGCTGTTCATTCCATTCGATCTTTCCTTAGTCAAAATTATGGAGATGTGTTGCTAAAGGTAGATGTAAAAAATGCATTCAATTCTGTTGATCGAGGTGCCCTGTTGACCCAGGACAAAATTCCGGATCTTTTTAGTTTTCTTTGGCAATGTTATGGTAAGCCCACAACATTGACATACCAAAACAACTTTCTTGAGTCTTCAGTTGGCTGTCAACAGGGTGATCCTTTTGGACCTGCCATTTTTAGCCTGGCCATTCATCCAATTATTCAACGTCTCCATTCTAAGCTAAATGTTTAAAAGTTAAAAAACTGAAAACCCGACTTCAAAATACGCAATTAATTTACTTGGATGACTTATTTTTTCCAGTTATTTTGTTATAAAAAACCAAGGTACTTAAGGGGTCGGTGAAAGGGTTATTCAACGACTCTTATTACTCAAAGGAGGCCACATAATAAACCTATTTAGATAAAATTGATATGGAGCCACCTCTGAAGTATGACCTACCAAACAAAAGAGAACTATCAAACGTGCGTAGGTATATGGTGCGTATCTAGCCCAACGCATAAACATTGCCATTCAACTGTGGTACGCTGCCGTTTGAGCATTTGGATTTGGATTTCGGATTTGGAGGTAATCGATTTTCTTTTTGTGTAGTAAATTAGTTAATAAATTCGAAAACTCCATCAACAGAAGCCAATAAAGATGACTTGATTGTAAATTAGTTAGTTAAGTATATTTAGTTTGTATATTGTTTTGTTGTAGTTAATAAAGGCATTTATGTTTTACCATCAAACTCAATTCATAATTGGCGTCGCTGAACAATCATACAAAAACATACAATCGCACTGAGAACCTCCTTCTTTATGGAAATCGTTTAAAAAGAAAATTACATCATGATGACAAGGGGATTGAGATGCACCCCATGAGGAATGGACTGTTCCCTCACCAGACGAACAACCATGCACGCGAAAAGGTAAAATAGCAGGCGTACCGTACAAGTTAGCGATGACCAATGACTTTCCATCACGTGGACGTAAAATCTAAAACAAAATTCACGAATATAGTGTCCTGGGTCAACCGATACTCATATACCAACAATGACGAATTTAAAGATTTTGATATAAAGAGTCTATTTCGCCGCCCTAAAGCCTAATTTCCGGCCTAATTTTTCTTAAGTTTCCGGCAGCCTAGTGGTGAGACCGTCTGACTTGCGATCCGCAGGTCCTGGGTTCGAATCCCACGGCACGCACCTCTGTCTTTTCGAAGTTATGTGCGTATTGTTGATTGCCGCCAACTTCAAACGGTGAAGGAAAACATCGTGAGGAAACCTACATGTCTAAGAGTTCTCAATGATCTTGAAGATGTGTGAAGTCTGCCAACCCGCACTTGGCCAGCGTGGCAGACTATGGCCTATCCCTTCTCACAATGAGAAGATGGCCCGTTCCCAGCAGTGGGACAGTTTGTACAAACAGGGCTGATAAAAAAAAAACCTAATTTAGATTGAGAAGTCTAGAGACGTCTATTTTGACGCTTCGAATTCTTTTGATAATTGAAATTATTTTAACCGTGTATGGGGTCTAATTAGACCTCATTGAGCTCCGGCGTTTTTGAGGACTGACGCTACATCCCGTTAATGCTTTATCAAAGGCGATGACGCCAAATCTCACCGAGATCTAATACAGCTGGTACAAGAATCTTCAGATGTATTATCCAAGCCAGCATTAACAGCCTTGGTCACGAATACTGCGGATTGCGGAGCAGTGATATTTGTTCTCTAAGTGGTTAAGAAAAATAATGTAAATGAAAAACTAGTTACAAGTGTTTAATCTAATTTATTTTCTGCGTTCTTTTATGTTCATTAGTTTATCTATTTTAAAAAATTATTATAATGCGATTTTGATCTAAAGTCTGGTGCTTAGTCCTAGTAAGTGGTTACATAACAATAAAAACAACATAATACTTAACTTAGGTACTGAATCATTTAAACAAGTTGCTGAGATGACTAAGAATCGAGATTTTGTCTTAAAGCAAGTTAGCAAGAATCGAGATTTTGTCTAAGAGCCCGAGTAAATATTTATTGTACTAGGCTGGGAAATTATATTTTACGTGTATTTTACCGTCGAGTGTCTGACAATTGAATCCAGAGCAAGCAAAGGATTCTAGGTTTGGACGAACCACGAGCGCAGTGTCCAGGGTCCGTGCCTTTTATAAACTTTTAGTTAACACAAAAGAAATTAACAGGATTACATACAGAAGGACACTCTCCACCTTCCGCCAATCTCGAGTTCCTCACCCGCTCCGCGCGCTCGCTCTGTCGATTGCGAGTCTTTGGCGGTGGCGGTACGGCGCCATTCAACAACAACAAAGAGACAATTGTTGCGGGCTTCCAATTTACTTCAGAAGTGAACAGAAATAATTCTACGGCCATACTGTTTTTGTTAGAAGATTTTTGGCGTTTGGCGTTTGTCTGGCCCTTTTTGTATGATAACATTAATAAACATTTCATAATCATATCACGTAATGAAGTAAAATTTAGAACTACCACATGGCTATCAAGATACGGAAAAAAAAAAAAACATTGAATAACTGGTTAAATAATATTTAATGAACTTTAAACTAAAGGAGTATTGCTTAAATCATATTAAATCACACAATCTACACCCTCTCACACTCATACACCCTTCCTTAAAAACTTTAACACAAACACACGGTTAATGTTGTAAACTGACTAAGGATACATAAATGTGAGACGACATCGTACTTACATACATACATAAAACACCAGTATACAATCATTATACACCAATAGGAACAATTTACACATCAAATCTCGCATATACATAATATTTATTATTATTTAAATTTATACACGGGTAAGCCCGGACCTTTGAAAGGCATCAGTGGGGCCGGAACCAACACTGAGAGGCCCTTTTACAAATGTATAATAAAAAATACAGGTTGGGTATATGGATGGACTATGAATGGATTATTGTACAATATGGAGTTAAACTCCATAGATCTTGGCTATTGTGATGGAATGTTAGTGTCTTAAAAACTAGGCTATAGGCTGATGCTCTCACACAGCAGGTAAGATGATGTACTTACCTGAATATTATTATTATTATATACGTTTTATAAAGAAATATATTTAATATACTGTGCACTACTATGTAATATATACATAAAATTATCATATTGTTAGTTATATATATAAAATACATGCAATATATTCCCTTAGATTGTTGTAATAACATTTGGGCTGGAATATTTCCAGCCCAAATGTTATTAGCCCAATGGAATATTAATATATATACTGATTACTGGATCAGTGATTATATCCATAAGCATGTATCTGTACTTTTGTGAAAACTTTAATTAAAATAAATGAATTTGAATACCTTCATATAAATCTCGGCTGGGCAGCGTTCGGGATACTTAAAAGCGTCTTCTCGTCCAATATTCCCCAGTCCCTCAAGTCGAAAGCTTACAACCAGTGTGTGTTACCAGTGATGACATAGGGAAGGCCTATGTCCAGCAGTGGACTTCTTATGGCTGAGATGATGATGATGATATAAATATCTATCTAATACCATTAAACGACCAATTCTTGTATACATATATATAATAGCCGTTTTCGAGATTCAGATTATATTATAATCTGAATCTCGAAAACGGCTCCAACGATTTTAATAAAATTTGGTTTGTAGGTATATTAGAGGACGATAAATCGATCTTGATAAGTTAGTAAACCCGGGTTTGCTCGTATTTTCAGTCGTAAAATATCCGAGTGGAGCTCGGTCACCCAGTATGTATGTGTGAGTGTTATATACTAACGCCAAATTGCGTATGTGCGTAAGTGCGTAGTTGTATACAGTGACCGACTTGTGATATTACGTCAAATCACAAAAATTTAATTTAAAAAAAAAAAGGTATTTTAATATAATATTTAGCAACGAGGTATTTATCTATAGAGAGGTTATTCTCATTGATTATGAAGTAAAAGCATGACAAATCTCAGTTCTCAGCACTTTCGAGGATAACAAGCCTTTTAGTATCTTGGTGTTGTACTTTCTAAACACACAGGCTGGCATTGTCATTGTTCACGAATAATACAATACGCGTTGCCTGACGTGTCGTTACTGAAGACGAGTCGGGCGATTACCTTACTTGAGGCTTGCCACGCAGAGCCGGGGATAACCTATCTACGTGTAGTGCATAATTGATATTTAGTGTTTCTTTGAGCTAAGATAGCAATCGAACTAATTGTTTTTGTTTTATGACGATATTGTACAAAGAGGTTGGAAATATTTTTCACTCCTCTTGCTCTAAAAGTCCGTCATTGTAGCGTAGTAAAGCGGGGAAAAATTAGCATTTTAAACTCTATGGGAAAAAGTTTATTTTTTTTATTGTATCTGTTACCAAAGAGTCTACATACACGAAACAGTCTTTATTCAAAAGTAGAATAATCTCTTTGGAATATATTTACATTCTCTTTGGAAACATCTCGTTAAATATCCAGAATTGTACAAATTGTACATTTCATTTTTAATGATATAAATCACAGATATAAACTTTGAATTAATATTGGATTATTTTATTTTCTCGCAATCGTAGTGAAAAGTAGAGTACACACGGCGCTAAAAACCAATTGTAACTCGGTTTCTATTTACAACAATGTAAAAATCTACCTCGTTACAATGGGTCTTTTTAGCCCCTTGTATAACAATCTACTATTGTGCTGAAAATGTGTAGCTCCGTCGTGTTAGAATTTTGAAGTTACTTTTTTGCTCTAGGGGATAAAATGAACTTTTCCACGCCTTCTGATTGTTAGGCCTGGAAAACTAACTTTACGGTCTAATAAGATGAAAATAATTTTAAAACCGACTTTCCTATATTACTCATAAGATATATAGTGTGTATTTTTTTGTCTACATTTTTACACCTTTATGTGCATTAATTTCTGATAAGTAATATATCCTGAGATTCATACTCCTCACATACGAGTGATTTCGCTTTTCTTCTTCTTGTAGCTATCTTCTATGGACTGCAACGTTTTCCCATCAGTATCAGGTAATATGAAAAACAAAATAATTCCAAAAATAAAAGTCGAAATTCCATATAAAGCCAATACCGCTTCTGGCCCGTAGGTATTCATAAAATCAGGTGTCGTTTTTACTATTATAAAAAGTACAATACACGCGAATGTTGAATTTATACCGGATCCTAATCCACGAGTACTATTAGGTAATAATTCAGGGACAAATGTCCAACCTATAACAAGAATAGAAGTAGAGAAACAGAAGTACATTATCAAGCACGCTACAGGCAGCCATATAAACCCTTCGTAGCCTGTCATCAAGCACGCTATCAAACCTCCCATAAATACAGAAACTCCAAAATTGCTAATCAAATAAGACATTCTCTTTGACATGTATTTTCCAAGAAAACAAACACTCACACACACAACGGCTACGACGCAATCCATTACGATCATCATGATAAATAGATCTAAGTTTCCAGAAAAAGTCTGACTAAATACATCTAGTGAATAAAAACTTATAATCACTCGTCCTGATAAATGTATGTTTATAACCACCACTAGCAAAATAAGCATTGGTTTAATAAAAGCAATTGAAAGTACCACTTTCAGCTTTTCTTTTACAGATATCTTAACCTTTTCAGTTTGCCTCTCTAAGACTGTTTTCAGTTCAGCTTCGAAAGCATCGTCATTTCCACGGAACCATCTAAATATTTCAACCCCTTCCTCTATTTTTCCCTTAGATATCAACCACAACGGGCTTTCTTTTAAAAATAGTGAGGTAACAGAAACCAAAATAGCGGGAACGATACATATATATGAGCTAATTTTCCAGCCCATATAATAAGTAAATATGTGACTTATTAAAATCCCAACATTTGACATTATGCTTGGCACAAACATAGCAAAAGTTCGGATCGTAGGACTTGCTAGTTCGCTAATGTAACAGAACATCACGGATTTATTGGCACCAGTTGATAATCCAGTGAAAAATCTGCCCAAGATGATGATGGCAGTAGAACGAGCGCAGGCGATGGTAATCCAGCCAACGATGTAAGGTATTCCAAGAATTACATGCGCTGTTTTTCTGCCGTATATGTCGAGAATGAAACCACTGGTCAGGGATCCGATCACCATGGACAGCGTAGAGGTGGATGCTGTAAGAATAAACAGACTAAATACGTATTTTTTTTTATCAGCCCTGTTTATACAAACTGTCCCACTGCTGGGCGCGGGCCATCTTCTCATTACGAGAAGGGTAAGTTCATAGTCTACCACGCTGGCCAAGTGCGGGTTGGCAGACTTCACACATCTTTCAAGATCATTGGGAACTCTCAGACATGTAGGTTTCCTCACGAAAAATACGTTTATAAAAAAACGATCCAAAACGAAATACGTTTATGTGTTTAAAAAATATAGTTACATACTTGATATAGATTAATTGGTTACGAGATAGAGTGCTCTGAATCAATACAACCAATGGCAACTCCGAGAATAATGACAATACTATTACTAAACAATGAGGAAATTCTCAAGGCACCACCAAACCAACTAAAATCAGTATAAGTAAATAAAAAATCGGACATGTGCGAGTCAGACTCGCCTACCGAGGGTTCCGTAGAAACTAGTAGATAATATATTTTTCTAATATTTTCCGTCATAAACCGAAAAATATTTAAAAACCTGTTATAGCTTGTGCTAATGAAGCTCTTTCATATGATGCCCCACATGATACAGTTAAACCACTTTAAAATTTGGACCCTCCTTCCTTGCATTTTTTGTAAATAAATCAAAAATGTACAGTTATCGGATTTTTTCCTTTATGTGTATTATATGGCAAATTACACAGTTATAGGTCAACGGGATGTACCCCATAAGTTTTGATTCCCTTGCGAGTGTCGAAATATGCGTTTTTTGCAACATATTCGGCTGTAACTTTTTAAAATGAAAACTGAGAATTTTGATTTTTACCTCTGCAGCTAGAGACTATGGATCTGCATATATATGGTTTTAATCTCAACTCAATACCTTCACGCATTCCCGAGATACAGGTCTCGACACCCGGACAGACGGATGGACGAACGGACAGATGGACAACAAAGTGATCCTATAAGGGTTCCGTTTTTTTCTTTTGAGGTACGGAACCCTAAAATTTTCGTTACCTATTCATTTACTATCAATGGTGCCTTTAGAATTTCTCTTAAGCGGAATAATTAACATAATAGAAGTGATCCGTAGACGCACGAAAGTCACTGACATAGCACAGCGGATTATTAAGTTGAAGTGGCAATGGGCAGGGTACATAGCACGTAGAAGTCATGGCCGATGAAGTCAAAAAGTTATCGACTGGAGACCACGCACAAAGTGGACGGAAGACCTCATGCAAGTGGCAGGAAGACGCTGCATGCAAACCGCTTCCAACCAGTCTTTTTGGAAATCCATGGCTTATTTCCAGCAGTGGACTTATTGTACCTGACATATTGATGACGATTATGAATTTTAAAGACTGCCCGTAGCCCGACATGCACTTGGCCTTTTTAATTTTGAAATAATATATGTTGGGATAATAATATTATGCTGCTGATCTGATATGTTTTCACTCACCGATCCAAGACTCATGACTGGAGACATAATAAATGTCCTTGTCTTCTCTCAACTGCGGCAGCATCACAGCTGTGATGCCGAATGTCATACCGCTGCATATTGATATTAGACATGATGGTATTGTAGCCAGCACCTGTAAGGGGGAAAATAAGGAGTAGTTTAGACACTACTCTTTTACTCTTTTTACCCGTACCCGCCTACCCAACAAGTACTGTGATTTGTTTCGGATACAACAAAATTTCGTAACTTTTAACATTTATAGTAGACTGATTTTGACACTTTAACAGTACAACGTACAACTTACTGTGCTTGCCAACTCACTTGCTAAGCGTGGCGAGCATTAGCCACAGTCTTAAGAAGGAATTGTGGATTCCTTCTCACGGTATCTACGAAACAAGGGGTGCTAAGAATCCTCGGCAAATGACTAACTACCACCCTCAGCAACGACAACGAAAGGCCCTTGTAGCATATAACTTACTCACTTTGGAGACAGCAGAGAAACTAGCTGAACTGGAAAACGATATGAAAAGGGTTTTTTTGCCCAGAATGAGTAAGATATATTGGGATATCCTAGGGTTATCAGAAGTATGTCGAGAGGATGAGGACACGATTATCCTGAAGTTCGCTAACTTGCTATAATACCGGGTGGGCGACCAAAATAAACATGGACAAAATGGTAACATAATGTAGGTTATGTCAAGGTGAGCGATGTACTCGCCGTTAATATTGACGCCGAGCCCTTTCCATTCCAGAAGCTTGTAGGCATCATCCAGTCCGGCAGTGAACAGTTTCGGAGAGACTACGTCACCCTGTCTCACGCCTCTTTTCAATGGAATCGTCTCCGAGTTCTGATCCTGTACTCGGACTGACATGGTGGCGTTGTTGTACAAACACTTCAGCACTTCGATATAGCGATAGTGAATACCGCATCGCTGGAGAGCCTCAAGCACCGGCCAGCGGCTGGGCACATAGCACGTTAAGCTGATGGCCGATGGGGCTGAGTTCTCGAGTGGAGACCATGCATCGGCAAGCGCAGCGTAGGAAAACCAGCTATGAGATGGATAGATGACCTCATACAAGTGGCGGGAAGACGCTAGATGTAAGCCGCTTCCAATCGGTCTTTTTGGATGTCCATTTGGAACCTTAAGTCCAGCAGGGGACTTCTTATTGCTAAGACGATGAAGATGATGATAATGAATATAAAAACAAGGAACTACACATTATTAGTTGCGCCATGGTGTTAGTCTGTCTGTTCTCAATGTTAGTAGCGGTATAAGCGATCTTGTTTTTGATTATTATTTTAGCGTCTTCAATAAAACAAGTATTTATTAAATGATACATACCTGTCTTCTCCGATGTGAATTCACGCTAAAATCCGTCAACTTGGATATTTTTGAGCTGATTTTCATGTTCGTATTAATTCCGCTACACACTTAACACGACCAGTTTTAGATAATAAAGTAGACATTATGAAGTTTATAAACAAGTTTAATAAAAGTATTAGCCATTGAGCATATATTATAATTGAGTGCTAATACCGCCCAGTTTCTTCAACGCAAGGCGTAGGTGGGTTGTTCTTCTTTTTTGTATTGGACCCGCATTAAATCATTTGCCAGTGTCAAGTATTAGGATTTTTTCAAGTTTCTTGAATAAAACAAGTTGTAAATGTTCTAGTCACAATCTAAGTCACGTACGTATACAGTCAATTTATAAGTCGAGTCCTGCTTCAGTAAGTGGTGGCGACTTTACTAGGAGCTTCTAAGAAGTTTTGCCGACAACGTAAAATCACACGTTTTACTGCTTTATTTCACTTGCCCACACTCACGCACTTTATCGAACACTTAATGAATAAAACACCACCCTTTTTATAGCATTAATGTTCAAAATAACACAAGTTTATGAAAATAAAACAAAGCAACAACACGTTACTAAGACGTTCCCGCCAAAAAAAACTCATATAAATGTTGGTAACAAATAGGGATGGGGTACTTGTGCATTACAAACGCAATTAAATATCGATATATACTACTGAACCGGTGCCGGTGGTGTGGTAACTATTATTGTTGTTGAATATTATGACTGATCTTGTGTTATTTCGCACAATAATACCCACCACCTACCAACTGCACAAAATCAGGTACTCAAGTCATTATGTTCATTCTGATTCATTACTTTTAAAAACTACGGCTTTGTCTGTTTGTTGTTTTCGTACGTTCCCCAAGTTTATACCTACCAATTTTAATAATTCCTTTTTTATTGTTTGTGTTGAGAAAATTCAATCAAATTGACCACATAAATAAAATTTCGTTTAAATTTCAATCAAAAATTACTAGCTATCAAATTCACATATTTCAATTGTTGTGTTTTTTAGCACTAGAGGAATGTAAAAAGGTAGGTAGTTAGTAAATAGTTACATGTGTGGGAGTGAAAGCAAACTGATGTTATTATAGTCATCAATCATCAATCAATATCTTATTTATTTAACAAAATCTACAGCCCTTTATAACGTACATAAATAACTTAGATAAGGCTTAAGGCCAATAATAATTGATTGATGATAACAATATTATTATTGTTATCATCAATTTTTCTAATCAATAAACAAGCACCATCTATAACGCCATATTACATAATTATGGACTTTTTATTTTAATTTTCATACAAGATAGATCTACAACTGACCACCAACTCGCCTGATGTTAAGCAACGGTGTGGCCGAGGATGGAGCTCGTCGATCTAGAAGATATCTATATTCACTCTAGCCTTGAAAATTCCAAGATTGTAGGTCTCAGGAAACAGAGATGGCGGCAAAAAATTCCATTCTTATGCAGAACAAACACAACAAAATAGTACATGCCGTCTAATATGCGGGGAGGTCACAAATCTTCTCCCCGCGCGCCTTCATCGCACCCGCAGCCGAGGTACATCTATTTTACTTAAAACTATTTAAAAAATGCCTATTCGTGAAATGTGATACTAGATTTCTTTTTTGTGTTTTCGGTTTTGCATATACAAAATTTTAGTGCACATGTAACCATTTTATTAGTAAAATTAACGCTATTTTCACCTGGAGCTCTGATAGTGCGTTCACTCTGCCTCTGATTATGCGACTAGTGGCGATCACGCCTAGAGCGGAACGACGATCTTACCTGCTTTGACAGATCTGCACTCAATATGATTATAATCTATGCTCGATGGTAGCACTGTACATGCGAGGGAGGTAGCTGCGCACAGGTATGTCGCTCGCATGCAGCACTTTAGCTGTGCTTAAAGTGCTGCACAGCTTAGAGTGCAAAGTTGCTTTTTAACCGCGTGCTCAATATTGATGACCGAGCAAGCGGAGGATTCTAAAATCTCGTGCTATTTTGATTCACTCGCTAACGAAAGCACGAGATGAAAAATCTTTGCACTCGAGTCCAACACGTAACTTTTAATCCCACCTCAGCGAAGAAATTACTAAATGCAAAAAAAAGTACACCAAGAAGGTTCCGAGAATGAGTTTTTAACAAATAAAAAAACATTGTATGATAAATTCGGCACCATGGAGGTAGAAGTAAATAGGTTTAATGATGTTTTGAATTCACAAACTTAGTGCACACGATGTTATAAATTCAATTTACTTTATCCTCTAGCGGATAAAATCAGCTTTTGCACTCAGATATTGAAGAGCAAAAATACTCTTTCCGAGATGGGGGGGGGGTGAAAAAAAAATGCTAGTAGCATATATGATGAAATTAAAAAGAAACCCATAACGGCTAAGTAGGCCTTGCATGTCAACGAGTAATATAAAAGTGAATCGACACTTTAAAAAATACTTAGAAAAGTAAAAATGATATTTCATTTAAATCATAAGCTAACTCATATATTCATAGTATCAAACAAAAGACCCAGTTTTAAATTCACTTAGATTAGGTTCTGTAACTACGGAACCCTACATTGTGCGTGGCACGTCACGTACTTGGCCTATTATTAATTTTTGGTTCACGACAATGTGCCATGATCAAGAAGGTCAAATGAAATTATTGTGTGAAAAATGTTCTTACACTATAGTGTTGTTGTTCTGATCAAAGTGTAGGATATATCCTACACTTTGATCAGAACAAAGTTACCGGCTGATACCAACTTCTTGGTCAGAAATGCCACGGGGCGCGGGCATGCCGCCACACTCCGCTTTGATAAAAAAAACTATACCTATTTATATTTTATTAACTTTTATTATAATAAAATTACTTATTCTATGTCTGGCAGAGTTTATTTTAGCGATAATGTGGTCGAAGATGGTAAACATACATAGCATGGAATGGGAACTGGCTCTCGAGGGACATTTGGGACACATCGTTAGGTGTTTGACAATAGCTTTTTCCATGTAGGGGTGTAATGTATGATAGGGCTAGCTGAAGAGTTATGTTAACACAATTACACACTAATTATTTTGAACACAACTACTAAAATGATCACTAAATGATGAATGGGATTAATGAGATTTACTGAAATTTAAAATGAATTTAATGGCGTATCTACATTATAATGTTTGCATTATTAGACATATGAGAAAAAAATCCGGACAAGACCAAGTGAAACTCGCTCACCGAGGGTTCTGTACAAACTAGTAGATAAAAGGGACAAATTATATATTTTTTATATTTTCCTGCATAAACCGCAAATTATACATCGTAAAAATAATTAAACACCTGTTTAAGCTTGTGCTAATGAAGCTATTTCATATGATAGCCCACATGATACGGTTAATTTACTTTAAAATTTCGACCCTCATTCCTTACATAAAGGCACTATTTTTTTGTGATTAAATCAAAAATGTCCAGTATTCGGATTTTTCCCTATATGTGTACTATAACACAATGCTTCTTGCCAAATTTCATAGTTCTAGGTCAACGGGAAGTGCCCGATATGTTTTGATCCCCTTGTGAGGGTCGAAATGTGCGTTTTTTGCGTCATATTCGGGTAACTTTTTTTTTGATATCTGAGAAGTTTGATTTTTCTCTCTGCAGCAAGAGACTATGGATCTGCGTATACTGTTTTAATTTCAACGTGATACCTTCACGCGTTCCCGAGATAAAGGTCTTGACACCCGGACGGACGGACGGACAGACGGACAACAAAGTGATCCTATAAGGGTTCCGTTTTTTTCTTTTGAGGTACGGAACCTAAAAACAGACTACATCTACTATTTACACTTTTAAACTAAAAAAATATTGAAACTAAGCAGCTTATCATTTATCACATATATCTTACATAATTTCATGACCTGACGTTTCGAACACTTTTCAGCGTCCGTGGTCACAGCAACTTTTTATTTCAATTGTTTTTTATTAATCTTTCACATAGGTGAGACAGATGACAGTTGTCTATTTTGTTATGAATCAACAACCACGAAAATTTTAGAAAACAATTTAAACACTATAGATATTCCACTTTATGAAACTTCGTTTCTTATTGAGTCAAGTGCGCTCTCTTGCAAAAAGCTACTTTTAAAATATATGAACAGCTCGTACACAACAATTTTAAAAAGCAAAAAAGTGACGTTCTCTTTGCCTACTCCTCAATCGTCCAACATAAGTTACACAAAAGTTACAGCCGAATATGTCGCAAAAAACGCACATTTCGACACTCACAAGGGAATCAAAACCTATGGGGTACTTCCCGTTGACCTAGAACCATGAAATTTGGCAAAAAGCATTGTATTATAGTACACATATAGGAAAAAAAACCGAAAACAGGACATTTTTAATTTAATCACAAAAAAAATGTGTCTTTATGCAAGGAATGAAGGTCCAAATTTTAAAGTGAATTAACCTTATCATGTGGGGTATCATATAAAAGAGCTTCAGTAGCATAAGCTAAAACAGGTTTTTAAATATTTTTTACGATGTATATTTTTCGGTTTATGAAGGAAAATAGAAAAAAAAATATGATTTCCCCCTTTTATCTACTAGTTTGTACGGAACCCTCGGTGAGCGAGTTTCACTTGGACTAGTCCGGTTTTTTTTAAATAAAGTAAAGTAGAACAAAAATATCAGAAAAAGCCGAATCAAGCCAAATCTAAAATTGAGATGTTACACAGAACTCACATCTGCTCTTGATATACCTACGTAAGATCTACAATATTTCTAGATATTTGAACGCGATTTATTTGGCTACGAAGGACATTATTTATCAGAAACTAGTTTCTGATATTAAATTAAAAAAAAAATTCAAATAATTATTATAAAATATTTGATAATTTACATATCATATTGAAGTTGATTCTACTTTATTTTTATTATAGCTATCTTCTATGGACTGCAACGTTTTTCCATCAGTATCAGGTAATATGAAAAATAAAATAATTCCAAAAATAAACGTAGAAATTCCATATAACGAAAATAATGCTTCTATCCCGTACACATTCATAAAATCAGGCGTCATTTTTACTATTATAAAGAGTATAATACACGCTAATGTTGAATTTGTACCGGATCCCAATCCACGAGTACTATTAGGTAATAATTCAGGAACAAATGTCCAACCTATAATTGAAATGGAGGCAGAGAAACAGAAGTAAATTATCAAGCACGCTACAGGCAGCCATATAAATCCTTCATAGCCAACAAATAAGCACGCTATCAAACCTGCAATACATAGAGAAACTCCAAAATTGCTAATCAAGTAAGACTTTCTTTTCGACATGTATTTTCCAAGAAAACAAATACTCGCAGACACAGTACCTACCACACAATCCATTACGACCATTATAGTAAATGGATCTAGGTTTCCAGAAAACGTTAGGCGAAATATATCTAGTGAGTAAAAACTTATAATTGAAAACCCTGATAAATAAATGTTGACAACCACCACTAGCAAAGTAAGCATTGGTTTAATAAAGGCACTTGAACATACTACTTTCAGCTTTTCTTTTGCAGACATCTTAATCTTGTCACTTTGCTTCTCCAAGACTGTTTTCAACTCAGTTTCGGAAGCATCGTCGGTTCCACGGAACCATCTAAATATTTCAACTCCTTCCTCCATTCTTCCTTTAGAGATCAACCACAACGGGCTCTCTTTTAAAAATAGTGAGGTACCCGAAATCAAAATAGCAGGAACGATACATATATATGAGCTGGTTTTCCAGCCCATATAATAAGTAAATATGTGACTTATTAAAATCCCAACATTTGTCAATATGCTTGGCACAAACATTGCAAATGTTCGGATTGTAGGACTTGCTAGTTCTCCGATGTAACAGAACATCACGGACTTATTGGCGCCTGTTGATAATCCAATGAAAAATCTGCCCAAAATGATGATGGCAGTAGAAGGAGCGCAGGCGATGGTAATCCAGCCGATGAAGTAAGGTATTCCAAGAATAACATGCGCTGTTTTTCTGCCGTAGTTGTCGAGAATAAAACCACTGGTCAGGGATCCGACCACCATGGATAACGTAGAAACGGATGCTGTAAAAAAACACAATATCTAGGTAAGAAAGAGACGAAATTCAATCAAATACACGTATAAGTTTTGAAAACTCAAAAACCCCCGACAAATAAAACGGCTGAACCAATTTTGATGAAACATAGCTCTCAATGAAATCGTCTTTCAATGACACTCCGCTTTTTGAGTCAGGGGTTAAAAAATAAGCGCTTTCGTCTGCTACTGTATTCGATTTACTCTAGACATTCATTAGAGGGATAATTACTATAAGATACAAACGTAGTAACTAAATCGTATTTGTAAGTAAAAGACTTTGTTCTCTCTTTGTGAGAAACACAAAGTGAGGACAAAGTTAAGTTTTACAAAATACGGTTTCGTTACATGAGGCTCTTTTTTGGTTAGCATGGTTTTTTATTGGATTTTATAAGAATGTAAAGTCACACGGTCCCATTTTTAACCCCCGACGCAAAAACGGTGTGTTATAAGTTTGACGTGTCTGTGTGTCTGTTTGTCTGTGCCATCGTAGCTCGCGAACGAATGAACCAATTTTGATTCTGTTTTTTTTTTGTTTGAAACGTGAATTAGTCGGGAGTGTTCTTAGCTATGTTACATCAAAATCGGTTCGGCCGTTTTACTTTTGAGTTTTTTAAACTTATACTTGTTAAAGTAGTCTTTCTGATGTGCTTATAATATTTATTTATTTATAAAGTTCACCTACACTATCTACAATCTATACATTGACAATGAAAATTATACAAAGAAAATATAGCTTAATGTCACAATAATTACAGGTGAAGTCTGTTAAACGAAATGTGCTGTTAATATACATGTCAAACAATTTAAAATAATAATAACAAGGTATTGAATTATATGTCCATCAATTATATGAAAATAAATAGTAAAAGTATGTCAAATTAATAAAATAAAATTATCATATCAATAAATCATAAACGTCCGGAGGAAATTACCGATACATAATATGTACTCGTGTTCAAAGAGTCAGAGACCTCATAGACTTCCTGAAACGATTAATATTGTCACCAAATATGTCAATATCGCTTGCCCTAGACATAGCATTGTTTTGACGCACCATTCTCGCCATTGGTGCATTGAAACTCAGGTTAGCTCTCGTTCCAACCTGGGTTTCAATGTTGGAGTGGAAAAAATATATAAGCACGAAATTCTAGGTAACGTACGAGGATTGCTCAGAAACAACTCTGATAATAAATCAGGAGTATCCAAAATTCCGTTAGCAAGCTTGTGGAGAAACACGAGGTCAAGAGTTTGTCTACGGTGTGAAAGTGATTCCATCTTAAAGTATTTAAGTCTGGACTCGTAGCTCTTCTTCTTCTTTTTTGTATTGGACACGCATTTGCCAGTGTCAAGTATTAGAATTTTTTCAAGTTTCTTGAATAAAACAAGTTGTAAATGTTCTAGTCACGTATACAGTCAATTTATAAGTCGAGTCCTGCTTCAGTAAAGTGGTGGCGACTTTACTAGAAGCTTCTATGGAGTTTTGCCGACAACGAAAAATCAAACGTTTTACTGCTTTATTTCACTTGCCCACACTCGAACACTAAATGAATAAAACACCACCATTTTTATAGCATTAATGTTCAAAATAACACAAGTTTAGGAAAATAAAACAAAGCAACAACACGTTACTAAGACGTTCCCGCCAAAAACTCTCGTAGCTCTTATGTTCTTCCCGAGATAACAAGAGTACGTCAAGTGCCACATAAATCTCTTTTACGAACTTTCCAATCTTTTCTTATGAACATCATAAAAATATATGTTATATTATGCTATAATACTATCTGATATGATATGTTTTCACTCACCGATCCAAGACTCATGACTGGAGACATAATAAATGTCCTTGTCTTCCCTCAACTGCGGCAGCATTACAGCTGTGATGCCGAATGTCATGCCGCTGCATATTGATATTAGACATGATGGTATTGTAGCCAGCACCTGTAAAAGTAGAAATAAGCTTTTTGTAACTTTAATGTTATTACCTACTTACCCAAAAGGGAATGTGACGTTTTTCGTTTTTTTTTGGTTCCGTACCTCAAAAGGGAAAAACTGGACAAGTGCGAGTCACTCTCGCCCACCAAGAGTTCCGTACAAACTAGTAGATAAAAGGGGGATATTATATTTTTTTTATATATTACTTCATAAACCGAGAAATGTACATCGTAAAAATATTTAAAAAAACTGTTGTAGCTTGTGCTAATAAAGCTCTTTCATATGATCCCCATATGATGCGGTTAAAGCACTTTAAAATTTGGACACTCCTTCCTTGCATAAAGGCCCTATTTTTTAGGGTTCCGTACCTCAATAGGAAAAAACGGAACCCTTATAGGATCACTTTGTTGTCCGTCTGTCTGTCCGTCTGTCCGTCCGTCCGGGTGTCAAGACCTTTATCTCGGTAACGCGTGAAGGTATCGAGTTGAAATTAAAACCATATACGCAGATCCATAGTATCTTGCTGCAGAAAGAAAAATAAAATTTCTGTTTTCGTAAAAATGTTACAGCCGAATATGTCGTAAAAAACGCACATTTCGACACTCAAAGAGGAATCAAAACCTATGGGGTACTTCCCGTTGACCTAGAACTCTGTAATTTGGCAAGAAGCATTGTGTTAGAGTACACATATAGGAAAAAATCCGCGCAAATGGCCGCACAAAGCAACGTTGACTGCCTCAAACGGCGGTTTACTGACTACTACAAAATGAACGGGACGCTTGCTCGGATCCGAGTGGGAGGCGCCGCTACCCCTCCCCACTCGGATCCGAGTGGTGAGCAAGGAATGTGTTAAATATTTTTACGATGTATATTTTTCGGTTTATGAAGGAAAATTAAAAAAAAAAATATGATTTCCCCCTTTTATTTAGTTTGTACGGAACCCTCAGTGGGTGAGTCTGACTCGCACTTGTCCAGTTTTTTTAAAAATTAAATTAAAAATGTACAATTTCGCATAATTCCTGTGTGTACTATATGACAATGCTTCTTGCCAAATTTCACAGGGTGAAGCATCCCATAAGTTTTGATTCCCTTGCAAGTATCGAAATATGCTTTTTTGCAACAAATTCGGTAGTAACTTTTTTTTTATAAAAACTAAGAAGTTTGATTTTTCTCTCTGCAGCAAGAGACTATGGATCTGCGTATATGGTTTTAATTTCAACACGATACCTTCACGCGCTCCCGAGATACAGGTCTTGACACCCGGACGGACGGACAGACGGACAACCGGATCCTATAAGGGTTCCGTTTTTTTCTTTTGAGGTACGGAACCCTAACATTCCACAATGCAATATAACCTGAATCTACCCAATCTTAATCGGTTAAAACAATTATATCGCGTTATCTCAAATTCTTGTACCCAATGGCACTTCCACTGTTAAGACGATTTATATAACACCTCACTTGTTGAAATCCATCCACTCGCTTAGGCTGTACGACATGCCAAAGATACATACATATAAACATACATACTCTCGGAAAACGTAACCCTCCTCCCACAGTCGGTAAAAAGAACGCTGTGTTTTACCGTTGAACTGTAGCTCAGCGTTCTTTTTACTACGTGACGGGATAAACAAAGTGGGGGTTTTTTTTTTTTTTTACTTCTAATCATGTCATTGTCAAATGATACGTACCTGTCTACTCCGATGTGACTTCACGTTAAAATCCGCTTTCAACTTGGTTATTTTTGAGCAGATTCTCATGACTGCATCAATTCTGCTCCACACAAAACACGACCACTTCTAGTGAGTTAAAAACGCAATCCATTCCATTCATTTAAATTCCATTAGCAAGTGTGATATAAATAGTGTATTAATGATATATCATTAAGTTTAACATTTTACAAGTATTAATAGGATTGTAAGTGGGGATTCCGGTATTTTTTTTTATTTGATGCCATGAATATCTATGAACGTAGGTAAATGTAAAATGTTAATAATTTGTATACTTACAATAATTTAATATTTTATTACAACAGAAAAAATATCACGAAATACTTAAGTTCTTTTATACAAATATTTCTTTTCATCAAATTAAATTTAAGAATTATCATTGAGTACCATTTAGAAATCATCATGTGTCATGTTTAAAAATAACGGTTTTGTGAGAAAGTATGTTTATACATACTTTCTCACAAAACCGTTATTTTTAAACAATATAAGTATTATACAATATATATACTATATTGTATAATACTTATATTGCAATACAATATATATACTATTATACAATATATTATACAACAATATAAGTATTGTATTGTTCTCTTATTTCTTTTACAGATTTTATAATCTGTAAAAGAAATAAGAGAACAATACAATACTTACAATGCAACTCTAGCGTATCAAGTGTAACGAAATCGTAAGCGAAAACCTCTTTTCTGCAGTCGGGTATTTTGTGTAAAATACTGTAGGTACTGGCGATAAAGGCAAAGATCACACTTCTCATTAAAAAAAACCGGCCAAGTGCGAGTCGGCCTCGCGCACGAAGGGTTCCGTACTATTGTCTATAAACACGGTAAAAAAACTCATGTCTGTAGTCTGGGCTAAAGTCCCTAAAATATTAATTTTATTTTAATTTAATTATTTGTTTTTAAAGTGAATAATATAACTCAATAATCTATGAATATTTCAAGCGTCTACCTCTTATATATGTATTCTATCAGCCATCTAGTTCCTTAGTACAAGCTTTGCTTAGTTTGGGCTAGAATGTGTTGTGTGAAATATCCACAAATATTTATTTATATATGACATAACTTTCAATTCAGTTACAATTTTGACGTAACACAAATATTTTAACAAGTAAATACAGTAAACAAAAAAATATTATAATTTTACGTACTTTTTAGGATTCCGTATCTTAAAAGGAAAAAACGGAGCACTTATAGGATCACTTTGTTTGTGAAAGAAATATTTGGGATAACAGTTGTAACAAATAGGTATCTATGTCAAAAGAAAAACAAAATATGCGAGAAAAGCAGATTTTACATTTTGACATACGATTTCGTTAGTCTTGATATGCTGTTGAGTGTACGTTTTTTGTGAGAAAATATGCGTAAAATCTTTGTAAATTATTATAAATGCGCATTCTTTAAGATAATTCTAGTAAAACCACTTGTTTATTACAAAAAAGTTTGTTATAGGTAACGAAAAATTTTCATTTTATATTTATTTTTGCGAGAGATGTATTATTATTATTACAAAAAAATATAGCCTATGACATCCTGGGAGTGAAGTCGGATCTGACGATACCTCGCACATCAAATCGTACATACATATATACATACTTATACATACACTTAACACATAACCCTCCTTCTTACACAGTCGGCTAAAAAGGAAAAATTAGACGATATATAACCTAAAATTACGGCAATGAAACGTGGTCACTAACTATGGGCCTTATAAAGAAGCAAAGATCTCATGATCCTCATCATTGCTCACGCAACAAGCTTATGGAAAGGACTATGCTTGGAGTCTCTTTGCGAAGTTGAAGTGGTAGTGGGCAGAGCACACAACAGATAGAACTGTTACGCATAGACTTGTTGGGTGACGGTAAACGGAAATTTGTGTGATTAATAAGGTCTTGAATAACATTTCTAGATTACACTACATTTAATGTCTAAGAATTTAATATAAATATCTGATGAAATTAAATCTTAGCTTTTCAAGATATTGACGTCCGAAAAAAATCTATTTCCAGTTCTCACACATCAGAATGTCTTCTGCTTGGCCTGGTTTGTATGGTGGGATTTTGTGATTAGCTGTGATACTCTGTTGAATCTTTTTATGTAGTTTAAATTGCAGTCAACTGCAATGTGTCTATTCTATACCCATCACACACACTAGTAGAACTCCTGAGTTGATGATAATTCAGATTGGTCTTTTCCTTGTCTTAGGAATCAGTATTTCTCGTATTATATAAGATTTAATAGGAGTGTAGATGGTAGAGAGTAGTTTAGTTTTGTATATGTCCCATGCCATCTTATACCATGTAAAATGCCCGAGTTACGTTTTTTTAATAACTAGCTGCGCCCCGTGGTGTCACCCAACCAAAACCACCCAAGAACGGTGATGATTTTGATTATGAAATATAACCTATATCCTTCTCCAGATGCTAAAGTGTCTCTGTACCAAGTTTCATAACGATTGGTTCAGCCGTTTAGCCGTGAAGAGGTAATGAACGACATTGAGAGACAGACGACAGACAGACAGACAGACAGACAGACAGATGACAGATAGACAGATGACAGACAGAGATACTTTCGCTTTTATAATATTAGTTAGGATAAAGATATTTTTCCAATACACACCAAGAATTTTTTAAATAAAAAACAGGTAAACTTTTATCTAATGTATTTTCTACTTCGTTTGTTTATCTAGAGATTACTGTTACGTTACAATATTAATTTCTAATAAATAATAAATTGCCTATCTTATTATAAATATTAAAGTGAAATTTGAGGATTTGCTAAACGAGCGCAGCTATCTCTCTCGCGCATCACAACTTTTTTCATCATATAAAATCATTGAGTAGGGATATTAGTAACATAAGAGGTCAATTTGTTTATTTAGATAGCAGAAATATTTTAAACAAGTTTTTCTTCGATATCTTTTAAATTGGCTGAGGTATTGGTATATGTTTTTTCACTTTTCCAGCGGCAGTATAAATTATATCTGATTCAAACTTTTTTAAAATGTTTCTCCTATAAACAAATTGGCCTCTTATTTTTCTAATATCCATACTCAATGATTTTATATGTTTAACAATGTTGTGATGCGCGAGAGAGATAGCTGCGCGCTTTAATCTCCCCCTTTACGCAATAATTTACTTACTTACTAAATGGATTGAAAAAGCTGACAGATTTCGAAGTACCGGTATTTACATATACTCGTACTAGGAATGGGAAAAATAATCCTGGTATTTGAAAAAAACTAAGTGGTCGCAATGTTCAATATTTACAATTTTCTTTATCACTTATGTAGAGATCCTTCGCTTACTCGGTCAAAATACTAGCTATACCTACATTTGTTCAAAATATATGTTCACAATTAGTTTGACTGATTAAATTTAGTTTCTGATAAATAATTCTTTTAAATTTAATTTTTCTTTTAATTTTTTTAATTCTTTTTTTTTTTAATACTTACCATAAATTATTAGATATTTTACTCATCACACTGAAGTAGTTTCTACTTTATTTTTATTGTAGCTATCTTCTATGGACTGTAAAGTCTTTCCGTCTGTATCAGGTAATATGAAAAATAAAATGATACCACCAATAAGAGTCGAAATCCCATAAGAAGCGAATACAGCTGATGGACCGTAGGCTTTCATAAAATCAGGCGTTACTTTTACTACGATAAAAAGAGAAATCCATGCAAATGCCGAATTTATTCCAGATCCTAATCCTCGAGTACTACTAGGCAATAATTCAGGAACAAACGTCCAACCTATAATTAAAATGCTAGTAGAAAAACAAAAAAATATTACCAAGCATGTTACAGGCAACCAAATGAACCCCTCATAACCCAAAATTAAACACGCTACTAAGCCACCGATAAATACAGAAACTCCAAAATTACTAATCAAATAAGATTTTCTCTTCGATATGTATTTCCCAAAAACACCCATACACGCAGATACAACCCCTACAACGCAATCCATTACGACCATCATGATAAATGGATCTATTTTTCCAGAAAAAGTCTGTCGAAATACATCTTGCGAATAAAAACTTAAAACTAATATACCTGACAGTTGTACATCTACAACCACTACAAACAAAATAAGCATTGGTTTAATAAAGGCGCTTGAACGTAATACTTTCAGTGTTTCTTTTGCAGACGTTTTGGTCCCGTCAGTTTGCCTCTCCAGGACTGTTTTCAGCTCAGCTTCGGAGGCGTCGTCTGTTCCACGGAACCATCTAAATATTTCAATTCCTTCCTCCGTTTTTCCTTTAGAGATCAACCACAACGGACTCTCTTTTAAAAATAGTGAAGTAACAGAAATCAAAACTGCAGGCACGATACATATGTATGAGCTTATTCTCCAATTCAAATAATAGGCAAATATGTGGCTAATTAAAATTCCTATATTTAACAGTATACTTGGGACGACCATAGCCAACGTTCGGATCTTGGGAGTTGCCAATTCGCCAATGTAACATAACATCACTGACTTATTGGCGCCAGATGATAATCCAGTGAAAAATCTGCCAAAGATAATGATGGCAGTGGAAGGAGCGCAAGCGATGGCAATCCAACCAATAATATAAGGTATTCCAAGAATAATATGAGCTGTTTTCCTTCCGTAGTTGTCAAGAATCGGACCACTGCTCAGGGATCCCAGCACCATGGACAAAGAAGAGATGGAGGCTGTAAAAAACGAAAAACAGTTGATAAATTATGAAGAGAAAGGTTAAGGTAAAGTTTCCACCACAAAGGAGGGTTACACAATTAGCAAAATTCTAAACAAGTTTTCTGCGAGAAAGTAGACTTTTCTTGCTAGTATTTTAAAAGCTTTTATTTAACTTGCCCTGTTAGTATGTGTGGGACAAATATTGCGAGTTAAATTAGGACCACTTCCTGTCGTTAGATTAGGTCGAAATTTGGTTTACTTACGTAACTTCGGTGACAATGCAATAATATGGTACCATGAAGCTGGTCTCAAGATGGCGTCGGAAGTTGGCCATAGGAACTCTTAAACTAAACAAGATAAAACCGTCGAGTTTGGACTCGTTTGAATAGTCTTGACAAGCACTCTTGTGTTACGTGATATTCAGGGTCTCAAGATGGCGTGGGAAGTTGGCCATAGGAACTCCTAAACTAAGCGAGATAAAACCGTCGAGTTTGGACTCGTTTGAATAGTCTTGACAAGTACTCTCTTTAGTCTAGTAAATAAAATATTAATTTAAAAAAATATTTAAAAACAAGTTTTTATTTAAATGCACTAAAACTAAGAAAATAAATTTTGATTGCAATGAAACCCACCATTTTATTAATAAAATGGTAGTGTTTTTTTATTTATTTTTATTAATATTTTATTTATATTATGTGCGATCGCTCTAGTGGTGATACGCATCTACAACCAACTAAGATCTCTTTTTTTACCACGAATAAGTCCGCGTTTGACCCACTAACTCGCCTGTTGGAAAGCGATGATTTGATAACAAGTTTGTTTATTTTGTTTGTTGTAGTTTTGACTGCCAACGTGCCTGATGTTAAATTAGATTACAAACTAGGACGAAGTTATATTGAAACCGAGTCACTTAAAAACATCAGACTACCTACCCCTATTCAAAATATGATTCTACATTTTGCTGGTACACACAATACAAATAGACTGGATGCATTGTGCACTAGTACGCTATGTGGTAAAAAATTACCACACTAATGGTGATATAATACATAATGATAACCTTTCGAAAATATTAACAAGGTCATAAACACTCTCGGAACGACTGTTTTGAAACATAATTTTAGTGTTGTGAATAAAGTTTAAATCGTAAGATTAATTAAACCTGGTGATATTTTTTTACTCACCAATCCAAGACTCATGGCTGGAGACATAATAAATGCCCTTGTCTTCCCTCAACTGCGGCAGCATCACAGCTGTGATGCCGAAGGTCATACCGCTGCATATTGATATTAGACATGAAGGTATTGTAGCCAGCACCTGCAATAACAGAAAACAAGCAGTAATGTGCAATCGTTATTATTTTCTCAGATGGCCTGTCAAGCAGGATAATATTTTTCGGAATGTTTGTGTATGTATGTAAGTATCTCGAGTAAGCATGTATGTACTCGTATGTTTCTATATTATCATAAGTATAGATACCAAAAATCTACTAAACTTTATAAAAGTTTCTATTGCAATCCCAAAACACGACATTTAATACATAACTAATGGAGTAATGCCTAACCTTTCTGATGGATCAGCCAAGCTGGAAGCTATAGAGTCGAGGGAGCGGTGAGTTGTGAGGTTAATTGGTGACGATATACCAGTGGCTAAGAAGCTACTTAGTCTCGAGCACCGCCGTAAAGTATCATGTCTATCTATATTCTTTAAGATTTATTTCGGAGAGTGTGCGCCAGAGCTTCACGACTAGGGTTCGGGAAATCCGTACAATTTCAAAGTCCCGGGACACGAGACAGCCCACGATCAAAGTACCGGGACTAAGAGCTAGAACTAAGAGACTTCGAGAGTTTGAGAATACAATTTGAATTGAGTTAATTTCTGGTGAAACGTATTAATAAAAAGGCATTTTTTTGTAAAAATCTACATTTATTAAACACTTTTTGATGAGAAAAAATAATTCGTCCCCACACGTGTAGGGGAGGTACCCTAAAAAATGCAAATCAATGCCAAATTACAGCTTTTGAGCAAAGCCGCGGATGGACAGACAGACAGGCAGACGGACATGGCGAAACTATAAGGGTTCCTTGAAATTTATATTTAATTTCAATGTATTTTATTGCAATAGGTTCATTTACAGATTTTAGGCTATATAATATAAAGTAGGTATATAAACTCAACTGACAAAACATTGTGAACCTAAAATCCAATTACAACTGTACAAGGTAAAATTTGACACAAAGTGTTAAAAATGAGTATCTGTAGCAATATATATGAGCAATAAAATAAAAAAGAACAATTTATAATATTTGCTTGTCGATTTCAAATTAAAAAGACTGAAAACTACATGAAAACATGTCTCTGATATCGCTCAGATTATCATCAATGAAACAAATTTTAACGGATCTATCGCGTATATTTAAAAAAACCGCACAAGTGCGAGTCAGACGCCCACCGAGGGTTTCATTCGAACTAGATAAAAGGGGGAAATTATATATATTTTCCTTCATAAGCCGAAAAATATACATCGTAAAAATATTTAAAAATCTTTTAGCTTGTGGTAATGAAGCTCTTTCATATTATACCCCCACATGATACGGTTAAAGCACTTTAAAATTTGGACCCTCCTTCCCTGCATAAAGACCTTATTTTTTGTGATTAAATTAAAAATGTACAGTTTTCGGATTTTTTCCTTTGTGTGTACTGTATGACAAAGCTTCTTGCCAAATTTCACAGTTATAGGTCAACAGGAAGTACCCCGTAGGTATTGATTCCCTTGCGAGTGTCGAAATATGCGTTTTTTGCGACATATTCGGCTGTAACTTTTTTTATGAAAACTGATAAGTTTGATTTTTCTTTCTGCGGCAAGAGACTATGGATTTGCGTATATGGTTTTAATTTCAACTCGATACCTTCACACGTTCACGAGATATAGGACTTGACAGACGGAAAGACGGACAAAAAAGTGATCATATAAGGGTTCCGTTTTTTCCTTTCGAGATACGGAACTCGGACTCTAAAAACCGGTAAAATTGGTTTTATTTCAATAAGTAACAATCGCGAAAACCTTAGAAAACTTTATAAGGGTTCCTTGTTTACTACGGAACCCTAAAATGAAACTATGCTTTATATAACACTCGGTAAATAAAACAAAACTAACACCACTTCGCACACAGAAATCGATCTTGCCGTTTAGACTATAGGAGGTAATAAAGAAAAATACATACATACCCACACACATACCTACATCCGAAAAACTTAGGTAATCCTCCTTCTGTTGCAGATGTGAAAAGTTTGGTGGTGTAGCCTTCATGGTTGTTGAAGAACGTACGAGTACAATTGAGAACAGACATTCATATACATAAAGGAGTGGAGACAGATTTACATAATAATTAAGCCGGCCAAGTGCGAATCGGACTCGCGCACGAAGGGTTCCGTACCATTATCTATAAAAACGGCAAAAATCACGTTTGTTGTATGGAAGCCCCCCATAAATATTAATTTTATTTTAATTTAATTATTTATTTTAAAGTGAATAACATAACTCAATATTCTGTGAATATTTCAAGCGTCTACCTATTCCCGTTATCAATATCGAGCAAAAAAATCACGTTTGTTGTATGGGAGCCCCCTTAAATATATATTTTTTTGTTTTTTAATATTTGTTGTAATAGCGGAAACAGAAATACATCATCTGTGAAAATTTCAACTGTATAACTATCACGGTTCATGAGATACAACCTGGTGACAGACCGTCTTAGTAATAGGGTCCCGTTTTACCTTTTGGGTACGGAACCCTAAAAACGAGTAAAACTAAGACTATGTTTTATTATGAAACGAAAAATTAAACAAAGCAATACTCAGACTATTCATTTGCAAGAGAACAAACTTTATGTTTATTCGGCCTTACCGAAAAACGTTACTTAACTTTAACCATTGCATAACATATTTTGTCAACTTCTCGCTGATACGTAATGACACTTGCGGAAAGTAGACAGATAATTTAAGACAATGATTATGATGAATGATAACCCCCCTTTTCTACTAATTTTATATATAAAATTTTATATATACTAATTTTATATTTTTTATACAAGTTAGATCTACGATTGACCACCAACTCGCCTGATGTTAAGCGACGGTGTGGCCGAGGATGGAGCTCGTCGATCTAGAAGATATCTATTCACTCTAGCCTTAAAAATTACAAGATATTATTATGTATTCAGTACCTGCCTACTCAGATGCGACTTCACATTGAAATTTGCTGTCAAACTGGTTATATTTGGTTTGAATTTCATTTTTATTCAATTCCGATGCATACAAAAACACAATCAGATATGGTGTTCAGAAATCCAATTACCAAGTTGAGATCCAATACTGTAATACAGAGAAACATATTAATAGCTTTGTCTTAAGCACACTGCTGTACCTATACAGAATGTTCCAAAATTTACGGAAGATTTGAATTAAATAGAAACAAATTACTTAGGCAGTTCAAACATTTTCAACATCCAGCGTTTTTTTAAAATACTTTATAGATCTACGATTGACCACCAACTCGCCTGATGTTAAGCGACGGTGTGGCCGAGGATGGAGCTCGTCGATCTAGAAGATATCTATTCACTCTAGCCTTGAAAATTCCAAGATTGTAGGTCTCAGGAAACAGAGATGGCGGCAAAGAATTCCATTCTTGTGCAGTACGCAACAGGAACGCAACTTATTTGCCTTGTACGTTTTTGGACTGTATACAAATTTTGAAATCCTAAGATTTTCAAATTTGTATACCCTTATGTCCCTTTGCAGTCCGCTATGACAAGTCGCGTGGGGTCTACTCCCAACTGTCACCACCAAATCGGCCACCAAGTGTGGCCGTTAGCACAAATTATTAAATTTAGATTCAACGACTCCCATGGTGTCGGTCAGTAGTGATTGGGTATCGAAATAAAAAAATCAGTGGTGGAAACTATGTATAACAATAGGACTGATTGAACTCTAAGGCGGTACCTATTATAAATAAATCGGTAAAGGCGGTACCACTTATAAACCAATAAATAAGTCTGTAGTTTTTTACTAAATGCATAAGAAAGTAGATTTTACGCACAACTAGCGACAGTTTTAGTGGCGGATGTTGAGACTTTTTTTTTATTCAAGATCCTACCATCACCAACCGCCACCATGGGGGCCGTTGGATCTTAATTTTATAAATCATGCTAACGGCTACCACTGGTGGCCGATTTGGTGGTGACCGTTGGGAATAAACCTTCCGCGGCAGTCGCGCTGCTTGCGAACTAATGCAAAGGGAGCCTTAGAAGTCTGTAGTCGACCATCGTCTATCTCGTTCGCGGGTACCAACATTTTTGAAAATATAAATTGACTGGATGAACTTATAAAAACAATTAATTAAATAAATAAAGAAATGAAGAGATCCGTAGACGTAGGAAAGTCGCCGATATAGTACAGTGGATTAGCAAGTTGAAGTGGCAGTCGGCAGGGCACATAGCACGTAGAACTGATGGCCGATGGGGCTGAAAGTTCTCAAGTGGATACTACGCATCGGCAAGCGCAGCGCAGCATAGGAAGACCACCCACGAGATGGATAGATGAATTCATACCTAGAAGTGGCGAGAAGCCAATTCCAATCGGTCTTTTTGGGAGGCTATGTCCAGCAGTGGACTTCTTATGGCTGAGATGATGATGATGATTTATGTAACAAGTATAAGTTTAAAAAACTCAAAAACCTCTGCCAAAAATAACTGCTAAACCGATTTTGATGAGGCATAGCTAAGAACACTCGACAAAATCCTCTTTTAAACAAAAAAATCGACGGGTTGCACTCCGGGAGTGGGCAGAAGTGAAAACTAAAAAATAAAATAGCAAAAAGACTGATTCGTGCGAAGGATATCAGCCTCCGCCCTCCGACTGACAAATTAAAATTTATTTCGGTGCTCTAACCTATTGAGCTAACGAGTCTTACGTGCATGTGACGAAAATAAGCATTCGGCGCAACGAAATGACGTCATGCTAGAAGGACAAACTTGTACATACAATAATGAACTTTAAATGCAGAACGTTAGAATAGGTTTCTGACTGTCCGTTTTACGATCTGACGAACTGACGCGAGTTAAAAAAAATTACCCATCCCAAAAATGCACAACGCCGATAAAGAAGTTTTCACTTCAAAAACTATATCGAAATCGTTCCAACCGTTTGAGAGCTACGATGCCATAGACAGATACACTGATATACAGACACACAGATACACACGTCAAACTTATAACACCCCTCTTTTTGGATCGGGGCATAAAAAATATTTAAATGTATGATAATGAACTTGGATCGAAATGAAAATTTTGACAAAAATTTTTGATGTTCTTCTAGTGCGTGAAGTCATCATTTAAGTAAGTTCATTTTATAATTCCGACATTTTATAATCTTCAAAAATGTTTGCATGTGCACCTACAAGTGTTTTTATTTACGGTCTTTTTTGTAATGTCGCTTAGCAGTGAGAAAATGTCACTGTCAAATTAATAACGAAATCGACGAGCTCCATCCTTGGCCACACCGTCGCTTAACATCAGGCGAGTTGGTGGTCAATCGTAGATCTATAAATAATTTAAAAAAAATGGTCTGAAACTAGTTCGTGAAATTGGATTTTATTTAATTCTTCCTCTAAATAACAAAAATGGTAAAATATCCGTGATCAGCTCGATGCCGTGGGACGGCCGAGCATAAACGGCGAACGTGGACAATGGTCGAACTACAGAGTCCTAAGTGTGGAAAAATACTTCAAAAATGTCGAATAAACAAAAAACAATATACATTATATTAAGTATTCATTAACAATTACAATAAAAAATATATCGATGGGTGAATAATGTTCAAGAGTATACACAAAAAAGTGCACGCAGTGCTGGCAATAAATACCTACCTGGTTCACAATAAAGTTCTCTTAATAAATTGACATATAAGAAACAAAGTTATACCCACTTACCATATCACAGATTTCGCTACAAACCTGTTTGAATAATGCACGTCACTATCGGAACCTATATATAAAAAAAAACAAGTAATTTCATATCATTTTACGCTGTGCTTCACGGAATTATTTATTTCTTTATTTAAATACTTTCTGAGCAAGTTATCACAAATTATTAATTCTGTGGCATTTGCCTGTTGCTAAACGTTGTCTGACTGGTTCGTTTGTGCGTTGATACGTTCATTGGTTGATTAGTCACCACGCACACACGCAAACAGCTTACAAGTTTCGTTTTTAGGCTCCGTACTACGGATGCGGGACCCAACTCATGAGGATATACTGTCTGTCTGTCCATCCGTCTGTCTGTCTCTTACTCACTTAACTTAATAAATAATCTTTATTAGAAGAAAAAATACCGGACTGCGTAAGATTGATTTTCTAAAGTAACACTACATTTGTTTTTCGCTTGGTTTTAGTTTAGTTTTATAATGTTATGTTTATTATTATATTATTATTATTTATTATTTGAGACCAATGGGTCTGAAAACCGTTCTTAATTTTTATGGACCCTCACGATATACATACCTATATTATAAATACATAATATATATTATATATCGTATCATGGCAATTTCCATCATGTGGGCGTAAAATCTAAAACAAAATTCACGAATATAGTGTACTGGGTTGACCGATACTCATATACCAATAATGACGAAATTAAAGATTTTGATATACGGCCTTACCGAAAAACGTTACTTAACTTTAAGCATTGCATAACATATTTTGTCAACTTCTCACTGACACGTAATGACACTTGCGGAAAGAAGACAGAGAATTTAAGATGATGCTTAAAGTTAAATAACGTTTTCGGTAAGGCCGATAAAGACTATATGTACATATATCATATGTATATATATCATATATTTAAATAAATAAATAGTCTATATCGCCGCGCTAAAGCCTACTTTGAGTGAGAAGTCTAGAGACGTCTATTTTGCCACTTAGAATTATTTTGAAAATATAAATTATTTTAATCGTGTAAGGGGTCTAATCTAATCCCGTTGATACTTTATCAAAATATCATGATATATATGTACATAAATTATACTAATATACATACTTAGACATCGTGAGGGTAATGAATATAAAAAGTATCAAACGAAAGGATACACTGAAAAAAATTAAAATATTGGCATTGAAAAGTTTTTAAAAGTTAATAATGTATGAATGTTAGGATTAGGATGGACCGTGAAAACGCCTGATTTAATAGTCAACTCGTCATAAGCAACCAGATCTATTTGAAATCATTCAGGCGCTAACCCTAGCAACATTATGCATTTTTGCCATGCAGTAAATTTGTTCTACTTTGGTTTTAGTTGCTTTTATAATCTCGTCTGTTAAGGTGTTTTCTTATATATTAGTATCTGCTATAATTCTCGCGCAAGAGCCCGAAAAGCTCGAAGAGTCAAGTAGTACTGAATATGCCTCGTGAAGAGATAAAACACGTGTCGACTAGAGTACGATGAAATCCTCTTTCAAACAAAAAAAACTAGATCAAATCAGACCATCCGATTGAGAGCTACTATGCCACAGACATACACACATTTATGTATATACAGATACACATGTCAAACTTATAACACCCCCGTTTGTTATGGGGATAACACAACTTATAATATATTTTTGGTCGGGGTTTAAAAAAATTAGTTTAAAAGATTAATTATTATTTAACCATTATGGTCATTTATTTTATTGCAAATAGTCACAAGTATTTAATAGTTATTTGTTATACAAGAGTGCAAAGTTGCTTTTTAACCGCGTGCTCAATTTTGATGACCGAGCAAGCGAAGGATTCGAAAAATTAGAATCCTGAGCGTTAGAGAGGGAATTAAAAGAGCACGAGGTGAAAAATCTTTGCACTCGGGTGCAACACGTAACTTTTCATCCCACCTCAGCGAGGAAATGACTAAATGCAAAAAAAACATTTACAATCACAAGATACTTTTATTTCAGTTTAGGTATTTACTACTACATTATGATAGGTAAGTATTACAGAATAATCTTTAAATTATAACAAATAACACTTAGGTATAATGGTTGATGACCAGATGAGGCTCTTTTTAAAAATGCCACTAATTTAGGATAGGTGTCGATACGTATGTCTTTTTTAGGGTTCCGTACCCAAAGGGTAAAAACGGGACCCTATTACTAAGACTTCGCTGTCTGTCTGTCTGTCTGTCTGTCTGTCTGTCTGTCTGTCTGTCTGTCTGTCTCCAGGCTGTATCTCATAAACCGTGATAGCTAGAAAGCTGAAATTTTCGCAAATGATGTATTTCCGTTGCCGCTATAACAACAAATACTAAAAATTAAAAAAAATTAAATATTAAGGGGGGTCCCCATACAATAAACGTGTTTTTTTCGTATTTTTTTGCTCAATATTAAAAACGGTAACAGGTAGACGCTTCAAATTTTCACAGAATACTTACTTGTATATTACCTTTCAAAATAAATAATTAAATAACTATAAAGTAAATATTAAAGTATCCCATACAACAAACGTAATTTTTAAGCAATTTTTACTCGATCTTAATTAACAGGTAGAAACTTGAATATTTGTATGTAAATATTTAGAAATATATTAACTATAAAAATAAATACCTAATCTAATACATAAAAACTCACAAAATGAAAATAATCCGTGCATCTAAACGCGGTGCGAGCGCCGCGCCGCGGTGTGGTGTTGGCGCGAACGAGCGGGTAGCGGGGGAGGTAACATCACGGAGCGAGCCATAGCCGCGCGTATTCGCGCGAGCGTCGTCATGCTGCCCGGATGTGTATCGAAAACCTACCTATAAGTTTGCAATTTACTACTTGGAATTTCGTTGATTTCTCGTTATTTTATAAACAGAACTAAACTTTGTAGTATTATAGATGATAGTACGGAACCCTTCGTGCGCGAGTCCGACTCGCACTTGGCCGATTATTTGTTCATCTTTATTGTTGCTTTTAGCATTGAATACGTACCCCATAGAGTGCTTGATTTCTTGGTCTCGGATAATTCAACAAAATATTCAAGCAAAACGTTTTCGGAGAAAGTTTTGGCTCTTTTAGCTAGTCGCTACGTGTTAAACATATGTACTGTTTCAAATACTTCTCGCGTGATTGTTGAGGGAGAAAGCTCATTTGCGCATTATTAACAGTTTCAGTCAATTCCGTTGGCGTCAAATAAACTTCTTCGTCGCTAGAATCACTCATTTTAGGTTTTTCACTTGTTTTCCAATTTCTTGTTTTTAACCTCAGATTTTAACAATATGTCGTGAAAAGAAAATGGCGCGCGCAAAGCAAATAAAAAAAAAAAGTACACCAAGAAGGTTCCGAGTCTGAGTTTTTAACAAATTAAAAAAGGTTGTATGATAAATTCGGCACCATGGAGGTAGAAGTAAATAGGTTTATTGATGTTTTGAATTCACAAACTCAGTGCACACGATGTTCTAAATTTGAATTTACTTTATTCTCCAGAGGATAAAAACGGCTTTTGCACTCAGATATCGAAGAGCAAAAATACTCTTTCCGAAAGGGGGGGATGAAAAATATTTTACGGTTTACTTAGATACATTTAAATAAAATGACTTTACATTTTAGTCAATATGTAATTACAACATTGTCAATAGTAAAAATGTTATAATATTTATCATTATATTACTTTGGAATCACCTGCCTATTATTTATCGCATTATTATCTGAGACCCTCTATGTCACCCCGCACAGTGATGATAGCTACTAGAGACTTGCTGACGATTCGGACACAGTGTCCGAATTGACACATTTTAATTTTTATATTTTTTCATTGACGATCATTAAATTATTACAGCTGCTTAATACAGTCAGATGGAAAAGTTTTTAAATAGAATAATTATGTGGAAAAAAGCGCCACCAAAACTATTTTAGGGTAGCATTTTTCGGTTATATATTGCTTTGTGGATGTGTATCACTGTAAGTCACCATATTAGACTATATTATATTACATACATGTTTAAAAAACCCATTCAATATTTCGTATAAAAATCAACATCTTATAAATATTGGTTTTTATATATGAAAATTAACTTGGATCAAATTTAATTTTTGTCAAATATTTGTGATGTTGTTTTTTAGGTTTTACAAACGACAATTTTTTTATAAGTACATTCAGTCATTTTATATCTTCTGTTGTGGCCAGATTTTGAATTGGCGCCATTCACGAACTCTCATCGTGGGCAAGTTACTACATATATCAAGCTTCTTTCAATCTTTTACTTGTCAATGTCAAAAACGCGATTCCCGCCTTTTTTGTCCTGTCTCCCATCCCCGACCTATTGGGTACATCTACGCGAGCATTCGCAAAAATCAGCACCCGCAAGCGGACCTAATCGCGCGCCGAGTAACCGGAGCCCATATTTTTAAAAATCAACGCACTCTGAAGAAAACACCTGCTACGGAAACCTCACGCTCCACGGCCGTGGAGAAGATTCGGACTAGCAGAGGACCATCACCATCCGCTCCGCAGGCGTTCGCCGACCAGGAAACTCAGGTGTGCCCATTTTTATCCCATTTCCAAGACGCTTCCTGTATCTATATCGTATGTTTTTCTCTCAATTGACGCTTACCCGCAGGTCCTTCGAAGCATTTTGAGTTTAATTCCCTAGGGTTTATTCGCTCAATCAGCGGAATCCGTAACGCATCTTTTGATATAATAGTGACGGTGGAATAAAAAGAAAAACTAAGCTGTCGCTATTCCATCTTCAAAATGTAAGTATGCGCGAGCGTAAAACTGTTATTTTACAGCTATAGGCTGTTAATAAGCTATTTTGTACAGTTTTTTATTTGACTGTACAAAATAGCTTTTTTATTGGTGTCCGAATCGTAAAAAAATATTAAAATTAAAATGTTTCAATTCGGACACTGTGTCCGAATCGTCAGCAAGTCTTACTAGATACTATTTAGATGTGTCATTAGACGCACTTATTTCCGGCATTTTCATTTCAGCATTGCCTGTTTTACTATACAAGGTATTTTCAATATCTTGTAGACTTTTTCCGTTAGTCTCAGGTAAAATAAAAATCAACAACAAAGTAGCTATTAACGTCACAGTCGCAAAACTGCCGTACATTGCCACTTCACCAAAATTTAACATTATACTTGGCGTAACTTTAACAGAAACGAACAGCAAAACGAAAGACATGAACGAGCTCAATCCAGAGCCAAAACCGCGGACTTTACTCGGAAATATTTCTGCAACGAATGACCAAGATATCGTACTCAACGCACTGGCTATTGAAATATAGACGACTATACAAGTAACTGCCACCCACACTAAACCAGCGGGTTTTAAATACAAATATATAACCAACCCAACTAGTGCTATACCCGTGCCGAAACCAGCTAACACGAAAGTTAATTTTCTGGGTAGTTTTTTGGCTAACAAACACAAGGTTAAGGTACAAACAACTCTTATAGCATCAGTTACTAACATGAGAATGAAAGCGTCTACCATGGTGCCAAAAGTACTCCTGAAAATATCCTGAGCGTAGAACTGAATTATATTGACGCCGCTTAGTTGTGAAGCGACAAAGACAAAAAACATACACATAATAGATTTAACGAAAGCTTTCGTAAATACGTAATATGTAAACTGTTTTAAATATGATTCTGATTCTCTATTTTGACTTTCTAATACAGTCTTAAGCTCCTGTTCTGCAGATTGACCTTCTCCTCTAAACCATTTGTAAGATTTCTTTCCTAATTCAGTTTTCCCTTTTGCTATTAGCCATAAAGGGCTTTCTTTTAAAAATAGGAAAATTATAAAGCAAATTACGTTTGGTATAGCAAAAACAAAACATACTATTCGCCATGGATAGTAAGCACCTAATAAATGACAGATTAAGGCTCCGATAAACACTGCAGGAGCCGGCGAACAAAGAGTAATGGATCTGTAGTTAGGGTCTGATATTTCGCCTATGTACACCATGCCGAGAGGCCTGATCGCTCCAGTGCAAATTCCAGCTATGAACCTTCCTGCTAACATGGTAAGGTTGTTTTTCGCTGTGCCTATGATGATCCAGCTTAGAGTAAATGGCAATGTCAGAAGCATCTGGCCTTTTCTTCTTCCGATGGCATCGCTAATGGGTCCAGCGCAAACACATCCGATCATCATGGCGAATGGCGAGATGGAGGCTGGAATGAGAAAACATCTTGGTTTATATGGCATGACAAAAAGTGAACAGGTGAACCGAAAACTACGCTCCTGAAATTTCTAAAATTTATTGACTACCGAATTTCAGGAAAACAACAATAATAGCGTTGATCTATGACGCGACTTCCTACAACAAATATATTTAATCAAAACGTCTACGTATTATATATTATTACGTACAAAATAAACCTACTGTTTTTTTCCAATACTCATAATATATTAAATTCTTTTAAAAATAAAACAGTGACATGCAAAACAGAGAGACTGATAGAATTTTTTTATCGAGCGAAATATTGTATACACATTATATTATTATAGATAGGCTTGACCGGTATTAACCGGTGACCTTTGCGGACTATGATGGAGAGTGCTTGCCTAGAAGAAACCCATTAACTCGAGACACTTTTTTTAAATTAAATTACATAATCAGATATCTTGGATTTGATTTAGGTGATACCTATTTGGTTTATATCCTTCATTTTTTTTATTTTTTTTTTACTTTATACTCGTACCATGTATTAAAACGAGTTTATACTTAAACATGAGCCGATTACTAATCATTTGCGCCTAAAAACGTGTGAAAACATGAAGCGTTATTAGCGTCTGATAGTTAAACAAAGAACACAGATAAGTTATGAGCATATATTAAATAAAAATAAATAAATATTGGTGGGCATTTCACACAACACCATCTAGCCCAAACTAAACAAAGCTTGTACTATTAAAACAAGATGGTTGATAGAATACATACATACTTTTCTTTTTGTAAATAGATACATAGAAACACCCAGACACAGAACAAACAGCCATGCTCATCACACAATTGTTTGCCCTGGATGAGGATCGAACCCACGACCTACATCTCAGGAGGCAGTCGTACTACTACTGAGCCTCATGGCTCAGACATCATTACGGCGGCTGACAAATAGTCATTATGGCTGATATTATTTGACAGGCCTCATGGCCTATCTAATAATATCATACAAAGAGATGCAAATCAAAACATTTCCACTGTCATTTTATTACATCTGAATAATTAGCACATTATGATATCGCCTGTTCCTAACTAAACTAGATCCGCAACGTTGTATTCGACGAGGGTGAGTTGCCGCATGACCTTAACATTGGCTACCAAGAATAAAAAGTATAGTTCATCGACTCGCTCTCAGCAACCACAAAGAGAATGATGTACTAAGGTTTGTAGACGACCTCGGAGCAAATACCAGCTTCCTGCACCCTGCACCGGTTTCGAAAACGAGATCGCCCTTAGTTCCAGTGGTGGATTTGTATAAATAGGGTGCGAATGTTAGTCAGTCATCAGTCGATTCAGACAGCAATCAGTGACATGTTCAAGTTTGTAGTTATTCTTGCTTTCGTGGCTGCGGCGGTGGCAGACCCCGAGCCAGGAGTGCTACTGTCTGCGCCCTATGTGCAGCCCTACTCTGCTTATTCAACTTGGGTGTCTCCGAGCTCGACGAGCATCAGCAGCCAGTCCAGCAGTGTGATCCACCCATCTCCTATTACATACACGTCGCCCCTTGCCTTTTCCCACTTCATCAAGAAGCGATCTGCCGACCCTCAGCTTCTGGCCACAACTTACAACGCGGGTTACAACTACTTGCCGTCCATCTTCCCGTACACTCCCACTGCTACTGTGTACGGTGCCCCAGTCGCTCAACTGCCCATTGCTGCGCATCTGATCAAGAAGAGGTCCGCTCAGTTGCTGTCTACTCCTTACTTCGCGCCTACGTCCTACATCGCGAACCCTGCTATCTCCACGCCCCTGATCTCCAACCCGTTCATCCAGACCCCTTACGGCGCTCAACTGCCTCTGGTTAACACTCACTTCATCAAGAAGCGTTCCGCTGAGCCTACCCCTGAGCCATCTGCCAAGCCTCAGACTTTCCTCCCCTCTCCTTTTCTGACTCCTTCAACTTACATCAACACCGTTGGCACTCCTTACCTCACTAACCCCCTAGTGAGCAACTACTTCTCTCCTGCTGCTTTTCCCTACACCACCGCTCACCTGATCAAGAAACGCTCTGCTGAGGCCAAGCCTGAGCCCGCTGCCGACCCTCAGCTGGTCTTCCGTACCTTCCCCGACACTTACTATCCCGGATCTCCCCTGTGGGGTTCAAATTTCCCCGGCGCCGTGATCAACAGTGCCCCCATCTACTCTGTTAACCCCCTCGTCTATTCCAGTTTCATCAAGAAGTAAATTTGGAACCACAGCTGCAGTTACCTTCCAAGGCTTTTGAAAGGCCAGTTGACATTTTGTAAACTAGTTTTAAAAGTATTGTGACTAACTCTGTGTTCATTATATAAATCCAAAATTGATATACTGCCATAATTATGAATTGTACATACGATTGTTCGGATTAAATGAGCTCCACACTTTAATATCACTTTTTATTTATAATCTCCTTTCATTATATACTGCAAATACGTAGCTCTAATGTTATTCGTAAAACAATATACATAGGTTGACCTTCATATATGGCACAAGCCTAAGCACAACCAATCCTGAAACCTGAGCGAAAAACAATATATATATATATATATATATATGTAATTTATTCAAAATTGATTTTAAGTTACTATTTATTAGCCTAGGTCAATTGTTGTATATGTCTCTACTTGTCGCAAAACGACAAATAGAGGCCTCGCTCGGGCTTGTGAATCGGGATCCTAGAGAAGACAACGATACGCGGTGTGGCCTGTATCTTTGTAGAAGAATGGAAATCCCGGTGTTGTCCATCAAAACGCAGATGCTGGCTACCGAGGGGGTTTTAGTGGGTAAAACCCCACATACAGGATGTTTAGATATTTTTATGACATTTCAAAAATCCTGATTAATTATAATGGTCTTAGGCTTAACCACAGACATAGGGCTCAACAGGTTTATCTGACAAAGCATCGAACGAATTGGTTTGGTCAAATCAGTGATAATTATGTTAATACAGTTTAGTTTGGAATCTCTTTGGGTCAAATTATATAACAAACCATTGATTTAATTCTCCAAAACTCTGGGCCACAAAGCTTATGGATATTTCAAACAATCTCCAGTTTCAGGCAGAGTGCCCAAAATGCTGGCGGCATTTCCTCTCTGAATGGCAATGCTTATTTTTTGTCCAAAGTAAAGGCCAGGATTTTGGTCATGCAAAGAATTTTCTAACCCTTTTTTTAAAAACTCTTGTTTTAGGTTAAGGTGTATCATATTATAAAATTATAAATAATATGTATTTGGCTAAATACGTCAATACAAATATAACATGCCATCTGAAGGCCAAAATATGGGAAATACAAAATTTTCTTTCCACTGTTTTGAGGAAATAAAGTATTACAATTAGGTACCCGGTTAGGGAACCGGTTTTTCCCGGTTCTAAAAAACCCGGGAAAACCCGGTTCTGTGAAGTAAAATAAGAACCGGGTCTGCAGAACTAAAGAACCGGTTCTTTCGAATATATTCTTCAGCGGGAATGTCTTACAACAGAATACAATCTTTGTCACAGTTTGTGACAAATATTGTATTCTGTTGCGTGGCTGTGACGCACAGAGAATAGTTAGGTAAGTCTACGCTAAGTCCAGCAGAAAAGCAATATGCTTTATCTGGCTTATATGCTCGATTTGAACATATAAACCAGATTGAGGCTAAATTAGCTTCTCACCCAACGGGTAGCAAAGTTTTTTGGTCCCTGGCTAAGTCTATCGAATCGAATTTTTATCGATCATCACTGCCTCCACTGTTGAAACCGGACGGATCTCTAGCTCGCACCGCAGTAGAAAAAGAGAATATATTCGTAGGTCTATTTGTAGACAGCTCACGTCTAGATACCTCAGAAGTTACTCCTCCAAGTATACCTCATTGCAGCGCGACTATGCAGGACATACGCATCCATCAAAAGGAGGTGCTTAAGACACTTAGAGGCCTAGACGTGGATAAAGCTAGTGGTCCTGATGGTATACCAGCTACTGTGCTGAAAACCTGCGCACCCGAGTTGTCCCCGATTCTGACTCGTCTTTTCCGTCTTTCTTTGGAGACAAGTATAGTCCCTAAGTGCTGGAAGCTTGCGAACGTTCAACCTGTTCCAAAAAAGGGTAGTCATGCCGATCATAGTAACGACAGGCTTATACAGGGCTATTACACTTACATCCACTTTGTGCAAAATCACAGAGCGTGTACTGCGAAATCCGCAATGGGGAGGTTATTATCTCTCACATTCTAAGCGAGACTATCGAGAATGATGTTGAGGACTTGGCTGTGTCTCTTGACATTTAGAAGGCCTTTAATAGGGCTTGGCATGACAGTCTCCTTAACAAGTTTCCATCTTGTGGACTACTTGCTTCCTTCTGCTCTTGGATTAATTGCACCGATATTTCACGGAGTTAGATTTAGCTTTTTCCCTGCAGGCAGCAAAGAGCCGGCTGCTTGTTGTTGAGTTTGGCTAAATTCTAGTAGGAGGAAATATACAAAACACCCCAAGCGGGACGTCAGCTTGTCGCCCTAATTGAATGCATGTTCATAGTATCAGACAAAGTATATTGAAGAATTTATGAAGATTTAGATTCATATACATATAAATGACTTGAATTCTGAATAAAATATTTAAAACTTGTGACTGATTAAAAATAAGTGCTATCTTACATAACAAAAAAATACATTGCATTATTCGCAAAAGAACCGAAAAAACCGGGTACCCGGTTCCAAGTCGCTACCAGAACCGAAAACCCGGTTCTAACGGGAGAGGCTCTGCACCCCCTAATTACAATATTGACTAACTAAACATAAGTGGATAAAATACTGTTTATCCACCTCCAGTGCTAAACCAAATGCTTTTCCAAAATTATCTCACCTATCCAAGAATCATACTCCTTATCATACGGGAATCCCTCATCGGCTTCCAGTTTCGGCAGCAGAACAGCTGTGTGACCGAAGATCATACCACCAGCCATGGACAGCAGACATGATGCGAACGTGGCTATACCCTGAAATTGTATAAGAGGAATATTAAAGCGTATGTCATAACACCACTTCAGAACCAAATTTACATTTATTCAGTACATTGTGATATTTATCTTCCATGACGGACTGGGAGAAAAAAAAACACACGAATGTACCAGCTGTTTCTCTTCCCGGGCATAGAATCAGTTGAGACTTGGAAGGAATGTAGTGTAGGCGACACGGTCTGAACCCCTGACACCGCAAATAAACATTTTGTTTATCTTGCATACTCTCTTATAACTTATCTATAATACGCTTGACTTGTAACTACGGGGTTATGAATAAAATATTCGTATTTTGTATTAGTATTTGTAACTATTTAACATACGTCAAAATGCCTAAATGTTATGTCGGTAAAGAAGGATAGGCGTGATATGTGAACTAACTGAAGAGGCTCTAGCTCAACATGCATGTCGAACATATCACCTGGTTCCGTAGGGGTATTCAGAACTCATTCGGATTCGGAATCTATATCTCCGTCTCTGTCATTCTCAAGAGTGGTTTGAGGTACACAAAGGACTAAGCAACTGTAAATTATCAGGAATAGTATCAGTAGGGTCTGCTAACCGCGACGTCTACAAAATACCCAAATCCTCAAACCCTTCTAAACCCTTCTAGCTGACACGTAATGACAATTGCGGAAAGAAGACAGATAATTTAAGACGTTGATTAAAATTAAGTAACGTTTTTTGGTAAGGCCCTTTATATTATCACTTTGTACATCAAAATCGGTCAAGCTAGTCTGAACAGCTTCACCGATTTTGATGTAGGTGATCATAATATAGAAATCACAGAATTCGCCCTATTACATAGGACCATAGAAATATACATACATACCCACATACACTCGAAAAACATAACCCTCTTTCTACGCAGTCGCGTAAAAACATACAAATTAATCAGTCATCTGCTCCAATCTCGTATTCATGACATTATAACAACGACATTCGTTGATACTTTATCAAAGCATTACAAAAAATAAATACCTGTTTGAAAGCATACTGGTTTCTAATTTTAGCTCGAGATAATCCCTTGAAAACACTATTGGTCATTGTAAACTGCAAATTCTTCAAAGCTCACTCACTGGACATGATTATTCCGTAGTCACAAACTGTATGTTAAATATTAAATTAAAATTAAGAAAATACAATCGACAAAATGTTTCATCAATTACAACAATTTATAATTAGATAAGTACTTAGTTTCCAATTTGAGGTAGATTGTTTTTAAGGATGTGTATTTAATAAACTTTTATCAAGTAAATATCACGTAGGTTTATGCGGTGCCAGTCGCAAACTGGTTTAATGCACAGGTTGCGCATCTAATCACAAACTAAACTTTGCAGAGGGATAAGTACGCATAAATTTACTTGAGAACGGAAAAAACAATTGTGTGTTTTATGTTTTCTAAGGTTTTTGCGATCGTTACTTATTGAAATTAAACAAAAAAATATACGCGATAAATCCGTTAAAATTTGTTTCACTTCAATGTGTTATTATAATTTATAAGCAGTGTCCCGCAGTTTCACTCACGTAGAGACGAGAAACGATGATGATGATGAAATATAATGTAGCCTATATCCGTCTCCGGGTTCCCAGCTATCTCCATACCTAATTTTGTAACAATAGGTCCAGCCGTTTGTGTACTACAATGTAACAAGCAGACAGAGTTACTTTCATTTTATATTAGTTAGGTTTTAAGCTTCATGGTGCATAGGTGCTCGTATTTTTCAATATTTGTACTTGAGGGACTACGCGGATAGAGTTCGCTATCCTGCTCACACATTACCATATTGTTGAAGATACAAGTTGGACGAATGTCGACAAATCTGTACGTAAAGCACTGAAACATTATCATTCACTATGTGCTTTATATTAATGCTCAAAGTCACGCAACGAGTTATGGGGATAGCTGTGTTCGTGGTTTCTCTGCGAGATCTGAATCAAGAATAAAGAACTTCGTGGTCATACAAAAGTCACAGCCATAGCATAGCTCATTAGCAAGTTGAAGTGGCAGTGGGCAAGGTACATAGCACGTAGAACCGATAGGGTCGAAAAGTTCTCGAGTGGAAAGCACGACAAAGGCTGATAAGAAGTAGGAACACTAGGAACACGCTGGATGCAAACCGCTTCCAACCGCTCTTTTTAGAAATCCATGGGAACCGTTCAGCAGTGGACTTCTTATGGCTAAATAATATGACGATGATGACCACAGAACATGGATGATGACTGACAGCTCGTTATATGTAAAATAAGATTTCTCGTCAGTCGCCGCGCCATTCCGCCATTTTTGTTTAAGATAAAGGCCAAACCGACTTTAGTTATCGATGTCTCGAATTATCCTTCTGGTAAGTAAGTATTCTTTGAGTCCTTAACTAAACCGGTCTGAAAATGATGGAGGAAATGCATTCAATTCAATTAAATTAATATGTATCTTGAAGCAAGCTTTAGGCATTAAAAGACATGAGAAATGAAAAAAAAAGAAATGCCTGATTGCACAAGTGAAGTGACACCGACACCAAAAAAGTAAACATCTCACAGAATCGTAGTTATTGTAGGTCTAAGTTGTAGGTATTCTCTTTGGCAGAATCACAAAAAAACCATACGAAGACCAAGATTTAAATAGAAGATTTAAATTATATTTTTGTTAGGGTTAAGTGTCCCTCCCCCTCAGCCAGTTAAATGATTCTTGAAGAATATGATGAAAACTTCCAGTAATTAATTTCATAAACAAAATAACAAGGAAAACTATCACAGCTAAGTAGGTTTTACAAGTTAACGAGTAGTAGTTAATCAACTTAGCTTAACAAGAATATCCTAAGTACCAAACAACCCTATTTTATGTCCACATAATATTGTGATATGTAAATATGGAACCTTATACTACACGTGGCCCGACACGCACTTGGCACAGGCCACTTAAACGCGATTTTCTTAAATATTTTCTTTACTATTTGATTTGTTACGTACGGCCTAACCGAAAACCGTTACTTAACTAACTTTAAGCAATGCTTAACATATTTTGTCAACTTCTCGCTTACACGTAATGACGACGCTTGCGGAAAGAAGACGACGATGGTTAAAGTTAAGTAACGTTTTTCGGTAAGGCCTTTAGTTAAGTACTTTAAAATTGACCATGAAAGAACACTTTTTAGGGTTCCGTACCCAAAGGGTAAAAACGGGACCCTATTACTAAGACTTCGCTGTCTGTCTTTCTGTCTATCTGTCTGTCTGTCTGTCTGTCTGTCTGTCTGTCTCCAGGCTGTATCTCATAAACCGTGATAGCTAGAAAGCTGAAATTTTCACAAATGATGTATTTCCGTTGCCGCTATAACAACAAATACTAAAAATAAAAAAAATATAAATATTAAGGGGGGTCCCCATACAATAAACGTATTTTTTTCGTATTTTTTTGCTCCATATTAAAAACGGTAACAGGTAGACGCTTCAAATTTTCACAGAATATTTACTTGTATGTTACCTTTCAAAATAAATAATTAAATAACAATAAAGTAAATATTAAAGGGGGGCTCCCATACAACGTAATTTTTAAGCAATTTTTACTCGATCTTAATTAACAGGTAGAAACTTGAATATTTGTAAGTAAATATTTAGAAATATATTAACTATAAAAATAAATACCTAATCTAATACATAAAAACTCACAAAATGAAAATAATCCGTGCATCTAAACGCGGTGCGAGCGCCGCGCCGCGGTGTGGTGGTGGCGCGAGCGCGAGGCGGTTGATAAGCAACGGCCGCGCGGGTAGCGGGGGAGGTAACATCACGGAGCGAGCCATAACCGCGCCATGCTGCCCGGATGTGTATCGAAAACCTACCTATAAGTTTGCAATTTACTACTTGGAATTTCGTTGATTTCTCGTTATTTTATACGATTTTCTGTTATAGATGATAGTACGGAACCCTTCGTGTGCGAGTCCGATTCGCACTTGGCCGATTTTTTGAGTTAGTGGGTTGTATCCTATAGTATTATATATTTGAGTTAGTGGGTTGTATCATAGAGTATAGTATCCTCTATAATATATATATATTATAGTAGTTTGTGGGTTGTATAAAAATGTGTTTAGGATGGGAGGGTTGGTGGAGAGGTTGTAGGCGGGGAACGGAAGAGGTGCTGGGTCAGGTTACCTCCACGTGGTGCACCCTGGGGGTCAGACAACAACTTCCCTCGGTGGGATCTTGTTGTCTGACTGCGAAAAACCTGATGAGAGGGGACCTTCTTCGCGCGATCTACATGTTTATTGTGTGGAACGCGCGCAGAAGGTCAAGTTGTGTGTTGATGTCTTCTTCGTGCGATTAGTGCATTTATTGCGTTGATCGCTCGAAGAATTCAGGAAAGGGATCGACATCCCGTTGATGACTCTCCACTTGTATAGTATAGTGGTAGAGCAGTGAGGGCCCTCTACATGTCCCTCTGAGTAGCAGAGGGCATCGTGGATCTGGGCAAGGCTCGAATATCGAGCGGAGGAGGATGAGAAGAACAGGAGTCGCCGCGCTTTGCGGCGTCTTGTGGGTGGTGGCTCTCGCGGGATACGCCTTATGGGGTATCTGGTGAGAGCGGTCACGTGCGTGGTGCCGCGGCGTGCGGATTACCAAATCCCAAGGTCTGGGGGTTGCTGAGGAGGAATGTCTGGGAGTGGGAGTCCGGAGCTGCACGGCGTTAGCAGTGTAGCTCCGGGCTCGCATACGTAGGCATGGTCGGCGGGAAGTCGGCCGTGAGACCCCCCCACATGGGGACCTCACCCCTTAAAAGGAAAAACCATGAAAAATGTCGCTTAGTGAAAATGGTCCCCGAGCGGGTACTTCGGCTTCGGCCGGGAAATCCCGCCCTTCTACGGAAGGCTGCCCTTCGTATTCCGGGGTGGGCAACAAGCGAACAGAGAGCAGAGATGGCTCTCAACACATCAGAAAAAGAAGAGAGGATAAGGAGGAGAAAAGAAGAGTAGAAAATCGAGTGGAAAGGAGAGAGACGAGACAGAGTCTGAGGTTCAAATCTCAGTCTCTGTCTAATCTCTCGCAACAAGAATCGGGTGAAAGCGTAGGTTCTGACGAAAATTTGGAGTCCGGACAACAGCCAGAGCCAATTAGCGGGTTTTTCGAAACCGGACCTAAGCGGCCGCGAATATCGCTTAGCGATGATGATGATGAGGAGCTGCCAAGAGTGTATCTGGGAGGATCTTCCAGTCGGTCGGGCTCCCTGAGCGATTTCGGGACAGCTCAGAGGAGGCAATTCCTCAAAGACAAACGCGACCAGGCCAACGAGGATCTCGAGAAACGTTTGGAGGATCAGGCGCTCTCTACTCGTGCTGATAGAGTAGCGCTCAACCTCAATCTGCAAGCTCCAGCAGGAAACGACGAGCAGTTAGTGGAGGCCCTGGGTAAAAGGGCCGTGAAGGATGTCGACATCATAACTATGGTGGCGACAAAATCAACCCATCTGAAAGGTACCTTTCAGCGGGCGTTAAAGGAGTCTGCGGTCTCCCTCAAAGCCGTGGTTGAGGCTCTCGCTAAGAGAACCTCCTGGGAAGAGGTTGAGCTGCTGCGGGCATCCAATGCCCGTTCTAAGAAGGAGGTTGAGGAGCTCCGAAAAGAGATGTCGGAGCTTCGAAAAGAGATGGCACAAGTGCGTGCGTCTTTGCCGTCACGCACATCAGCGGAATCCTCGCCCCCACGTCAGAGAACTTCGGAGTCTGTGGCGTCTCACAGGGTGTCCAACGCACAAGACGAATTGGTACGCACAATTCTTCTGCAGGTGGGCGACATGGTGAATGCGCGGTTTGAGGGCTTACAAGAGCGCCTTCTACCCGAGAAAAGACTGCGCCCGCCTCTTGCCGCTGACCGAAACAGACCTGCAACTGAGGACAATAGAATGGAGGTCTCTATGTCCTCGGGCAAAGGTAAGGGAAAGGGCAAAAAGAGTAAGGTGGATCCAACCCTTAACACGACAGGTGGCGCTCAACCTGCAGGAAACCAAAATACAGGATCGAGAGTGGCAGGACCAAGGCCAGCCTCAAAAGCTGCGCCAAGTAACGACGACTGGGTCGAAGTAGTGAGAAGGGGCAAGAAAAAGCCGACTAGACAAGCTGTTCCCGCGGCTAAGCAACAGCAGCAGCAGCAGCAGCAACGGGCATCCAAACCGAAGCTCCGTGCTCCACGTTCCTCGGCTGTTGTCATTACGATACAGCCCGAGGCTGAGAAGCGCGGAATTACGTACGCAAACGCCCTGAAGGAGGCCAAGAGTAAGATCGATCTCACCCAGTTGGGGATCTCTTCTATGCAGTTCCGAAAAGCTGCCACTGGAGCCCGAGTTCTGGAAGTGCCGGGTGTCACTAGCGGCGATAAAGCCGATCTGCTCGCTGGCAAACTTAAAGAACTCTTTAAGCCGGAGGACATCCGAGTCACCAGACCAACCAAATGCGCAGACATGCGTATTTCTGGTCTTGATGACTCGGTTACCAAAGAGGAAGTTGCAGCAGCAATCGCAAGAGCTGGAGAGTGCCACATCACAATGGTCAAAGCGAATGACATCCGCCTCAACGCCGCTGGTCTAGGAACTATTTTTGTTCAATGTCCAGTGACCGCGGCAAAGAAGGTGATCAGCAATGGTCGCCTTCTAATAGGCTGGGTGTCAGCGCAAGTGAAGTTGCTTGCCCCCAGACAAATGCGGTGCTTCCGGTGCCTGGAGGTCGGGCACGTCAGGCTGCAATGTAAGTGCGGTACTGACCGCAGCGATGAATGTTACCGCTGCGGTCAGGTTGGCCACAAGGCGAGAGAGTGCTCGGGTGATCCGCACTGCAACGTGTGCGCTGCAGCGAGCAGACCATCTGGCCACCGCTTGGGAGCCAAATCTTGTGTGGCTCCCAAGAAAAACAGACGGAACGGAGCAGCTGAGACCAGGTCCCAGCCGCCACCGACTCTCCCATTAACGATAAATAGGGACGTGGCGGCAGAGATGGACACTCTTTAATAAATGGCCATTAAAGTCTTACAGGGCAATATCAATCACTCCGCCAGAGCTCAAGACCTCTTGGTCCAGAGCATGGCGGAGTGGTCGATCGCGGTGGCCATTGTAGCGGAGCCGTACTTTGTTCCGGCCAGAGACAATTGGGTAAGCGATAACGATGGCTCTGTCGCCATTGTTACTCAATCTGCGGTAGGCTTCCCACCTGTAGACCGGATTTTGAAAGGCAGGGGCTGCGTGGCTCTGTTGGCGGGTGGTGTCGCGTACATCGGCACCTACTTCTCCCCCAACAAAAGCCTTGCAGAGTTTGAAGTGTGGCTTTCCGAGGTGGAAATACTTGTGCGACGGTGTCATCCCCACCAGATCTTGGTTGCTGGCGATTTTAACGCAAAATCGACCACGTGGGGGTCACCCGTCGCAAATGTGAGAGGCGAACCACTCGAGGAGTGGGCAACGTCACTGGGGTTGCTACTGCTAAACAGGGGGTCGGCATACACGTGCGTGCGTCAGCGGGGGGGTTCGATAGTGGACCTCTCGTTCGCTAGCCCTACTCTTGCGCGCCGTGTCGAGGGCTGGGAAGTTCTAGAGGGAGTAGAGACTTTGTCGGACCACCGATATATTCGGTTTGTCCTCTCTCCCCTAGGAACCCCGAGCAGTCCAAGTCGTCCCCCATCCAACGCCGAACGTGAAGCACCACGCTGGGCTCTAAAGAAGTTGGATGGCGAACTTCTTCGCGAGGCGTCCATTGTCCAGTCGTGGCTGCCAAAGCCCGAGGGCGAGGTCAACGTCGACGCAGAAGCCGAGTGGTTCCGGATAGCCATGACCGCAGTCTGCGACGCTGCGATGCCGAGGGTGAGATCCTTACCGCCGCGGCGGAGTGTCTACTGGTGGACGACTGAGCTGGCTCACCTCCGCGAGGAGTGTGTGGCCGCCAGACGCCGATATACCAGACACCGTCGGAGGCGGCGGTGGGATCCAGACCTGGAGGCCGAGTTATACGCGGCGTACAGGCAAGCGGTCGTCGTTCTGCGCACCGAAATATCGCGGGCAAAGAACAGCGCTCGAGAGAGCATGATAGAAGAATTGAATCGTGATCCGTGGGGGAGGCCATATAAAATGGTCCGGAATAAGATTCGTGCTTGGGCACCACCACTCACGCGGACTATGCCGCCCGATCTCCTCAATAGTGTGGTGGCCGCCCTGTTTCCACGAGTCAATGACCACACTGCGCCGGTCATGGCCTCAACCACGGACCACGACGAAAACGAGGAAGACAACGCCCCGCAAGTGACGGAAGAAGAAATAGCCGTAGCAGTACAGAGGCTCAAAGCCAAAGACACCGCGCCAGGCCCGGATGGAATTCCCGGCCGTGCGTGGGTGATAGCGCTTGAGTCTCTCGAGCCCAGGTTTAGAGATCTTCTCACAGGATGTTTCAGACAGGGTCGCCTGCCAACGCAATGGAAGACTGGAAGGTTGGTGTTGTTGCGGAAAGAGGGCAAACCTGAGGGCACACCGGGAGCATACCGTCCAATCGTACTACTGAACGAAGCAGGCAAACTCATGGAACGTGTGATAGCGGTGCGCCTGAATAAGCACTTAATGCAAGTCGGTCCGGATCTGTCTGATCACCAGTACGGTTTCCGCAGGGGCAGGTCCACCATCGATGCGATATCGAGGGTGAGGGCTCTAGCGGAAACGGCAGTCTCTAGGGGGGAGGTCGTCTTGGCGGTATCACTTGATATCGCCAATGCCTTCAACACCATCCCCTGGAACTGCATCAAGGAGGGACTGCGTTATCACGGAGTGCCCCATACCCAGTGCCAGATCCTCGAGGATTACCTCAGGGATAGATTGATTATCTACCCCACGAGGAATGGATCTGGCCAATGGGAAATGTCGTGCGGTGTTCCACAGGGTTCGGTTCTAGGGCCGGACCTGTGGAACATCGGCTATGACTGGGTGCTCCGAGGTGAAAATTTGCCGGGAGTCGACGTAACTTGTTACGCCGACGATACGCTGGTGATGGCACGCGGCGCTACACACAGGGAGGCAGTAATCCTCGCAACGGCTGGAACAGCCCAAGTTGTGGGAAGGATTCGGCGTCTGGGGCTGGCGGTGGCCCTGAACAAATCCGAGGCTCTGTGTTTTCACGGGCCTCGGAAGGCACCACCAGCTGGTGCTGAACTCATTGTAGGAGGTGCTCCCATCGCTGTCGAGTCGACGATGAAGTACCTTGGACTCGTCCTCGACAGCAGGTGGAACTTTGAGGAGCACTTCAAGCGTTTGGCCCCTCGGCTCACTAGAGCTGCGGCTGCGCTGGGAGGATTGCTTCCTAATGTGGGAGGGCCGAATTTGACCTGCCGCCGCCTATACACGGGCGCGGTCCGATCGATGGCGCTCTACGGTGCCCCGATCTGGGCGGACGCTCTGGGTGCCCGTAATCTGGCTCAACTGCGGAAGCCGCAGCGAGCCATGGCACTCAGAGCGATCAGAGCTTATCGGACCGTCTCCTGTGAGGCGGCGTGTGTCCTGGCCGGCACCCCACCGTGGGACCTGGAGGCACAGGTGCTCGCGAGCATTTACCGCCAACAGTCGAATGCACGGTCCAGGGGTGAGTTTCCTCCCCCTGAGGTGATAAGACGTTGGCGAAGACGAGGCCGGAATTCGGCAATGGAGGAGTGGGAGCGTAGATTGGCGGCACCAACCGCGGGACTCCGCACGGTGGAGGCTTTCCGACCCATCCTAAGAGATTGGGTCGTGCGGAAGCACGGGGTGCTCTCTTTCAGGCTCACACAAGTCCTGACAGGTCACGGCTGCTTTGGCGATTACCTGTTCAGGATAGCCGGAAGAGAGTCCACCCCAGCATGCCACCATTGTGGTTCAAATTTGGATTCGGCGCAACACACGCTGAGCGAATGCCCAGAGTGGGCCAATCGGAGGGCGCGACTTGTCGCGATTGTGGGGGCGGATCTCTCGCTGCCAGCCATTGCTGCTGCAGTGACTGGCAGCGAGACATCATGGGAGGCGATGCGTGACTTTTGCGAGGAGGTAATAGCATCAAAGGAGTTGGCGGAGCGTGTGCGCGAAGACGATCCGTCGTCGCAACCCATACGCCGCAAACGTGTTGGACGTAGGCGGCTAGCGCATGAGCGCCATCTGCCTCCGTAAACAAGGGAACTCTGGGCGGTAGATTCGGGGGAGTCTGCCGCCCAAATAAAGAGTTCCCCGAGGATGAACGATGTGTCTAGTGTTCCGACACATCGTTGTCAGGCGGGTAGAGTAAAAACTCCCCGAGAGAGGGGTCATTTGGACTAGCGTGGCTGGTCAGTGGTAGAGTCTGGGAGAGTGCCCACTGTCCGGCCGTAAGCGCAAAGGAGGAACACCGTGAGGTTTTAGTCGGTAGTGGCACCATTCTGGTGTCGAGCCCGACATAACCCGCCGCTCCCCCCGGGGCGGAGGGTATGCGTAAATGCATTTCCTCACGAAAAAAAAAAAAAAAAAAAAAAAAAAAAAAAAAAAAAAAAAGGCGGGGAACGGAAGATGCTAACGGTATACTCGCCGTTCCCCGAAACCAGTTACAGGAAATCCAAACTATTGAGAAAATATAAATCTACTAAAATCACGGACTAATATATATATTATAAATCAGGTTTATAGCGATAAAAATAATAACAGAGATAATAAAATAAAACCGGACAAGTGCGAGTCAGACTCACCCACCGAGGGTTCCGTACAAACTAGTAGATAAAAGGGGGAAATTATAGATACTATACCTATATTTTTTATATTTTCCTTCATAAACCGAAAAATATACATCATAAAAATGTTTGATATCGAAAAAATATACCTGTTTTTTGTGATTAAATAAAAAATGTAGTTTTCGGATTTTTTCCTTTATGTGTAGGTACTATAAGACAATGCTTCAGCAATCCTTGCCAACAGTTATAGGTCAACGATAAGTACCCCATAGGTTTTGATTCCCTTGAGAGTGTCAAAATACCTATGCGTTTTTTGCGACATATTCGGCTTTAACTTTTTTATGAAAACTGAGAAATTTGACTTTTCTCTCTGCAGCAAAAGACTATATCGGATCTGCGTATATAGTTTTAATTTCAACTCGATATACTTTCACGCGTTCCCTAGAACAGGTCTTGACAGATGGACGGACGGATAGACGGACAACAAAGTGATCAAAAAAGGGTTCAGTTTTCCCTTTTAAGGTACGGAACTCTAAAAAGAATTATTATAAAAGAATTTACAAACAGACCATTATAGGTACCTACTTGTCATTCAGCCAGCCCAATACATTGTTTACATGGTCTTGCGTGGAAGTGCAGAAAAATAAAACAGGAATTATCAATCACGGAGACGCATTTATTATCATAATATCCTTACAACAAACATCAGTCTTACAATAAAAAGAAAATCGGAATGAAAGCTTCCTGAGCCTACAAATAACTTAAAATAAGTGGGTAGAATTAAAATAATTCACTGAGCATCTCCATTGGACTGGTCCTTGATCTCCTTGCGAACTGGGCCAGTCTGTGTGATTGGAACTGAACGCTGCCCTTCCACTGCCGGCGGCACCTTCCTCGGTGCTATCACAGACAATACACCATCAGAAGACAGCTTCGACTCGACAGTATCCGGCGAACAACCTTCTGGCAAAGCGTACCGACGCGTAAACGACCTCGAAATGTACCCATGCTGGTCTTTCTTCTCTTCATGTTTCCCTTCAACGACGATGTACCCGTCAGCTGTTTTCACGCTGATCTCTTCAGGAGAAAAATGCTGCACGTCGAGGTTTACTTGGAACTTGTCCCGGTCCGACTTGATGCTGGAGCCGACATCGCGGGCCGCTGCAGCAAGGTGACGCCAGGGTCGGTAGTACTCCCTGCCGACTAGAGGTCCAGTTGCGATCGACAGAAAATCATCAGGCGTCAAACCCAAGCCGAAATGCTGGTCCAAGATTCTACGAGGACGGTCGAAATGTGGGCGATCGAAGTCGTAATCCATCAGGAACGGTAACAGAGACATGTTCTCGTAGGGATTTTTTTCTTTTCGCACGTAAAAATACAGACTAATTTTCTATGAAAGTTTTGAAACGCAGTCAATGAAAACTCCTGGAAAATTTCACGTTTTTCGCAGCTTTGTTCCGCAGAGTCACTTGTTTCAAACTGATGACAAAAGGCGCGCGCAGACGATTTTAAGCGGTGGCGCTACCTGCCAGAAAATACTAGAACTTTTGTGATGCAGTGATTCTCAATGGTAAAGTTTTTGAGGTCCGCAATATTTAATTCATAGTTTTCGTTAAAGTATACTCGGTACAATTATTTATTTTACTTTTTACCTGACTAAATAAGAAGGAGGGTTATGTTTTTCAAATATATTAATGTATTATGAGCGTACATATTATGCATATTTCTATATGAGCACCTACAACCTAAACAGCTTGACCGATTTTGATGTGCGAGGTGACTTTAGATTTGTCATGGGAGCATTTCTCTTTTTTTTGCCATTTAACATTTTTGCAATGTCCCATATGTTTATAAATATGTGTGCAAACAATTATTTTTAAATAAATTACTGATATTTATTTATTCCATAGCAGATTTATAATTATTTATCACATAAAAAAATAAACAAATCATAAATATCTAGTAAATAATAACATATTCAACTAATTATGAAACATCGAAAATTGTAATGTATGAAAATTCGGATGTCCCAGTCTAACATCCGTTACTTCAAACTTAATTATTCTGACAAAGTTCAAAGAAACTATAGTAGATTTTGGTTTTAAACCATTATCCAAAACACGTAGGTATAGATTACATTATTTGATTATATTTTTTTTTTATTTGGGTAGAATATAATGAATATTTATACTTGTCCCGAGTAAAATTACAAAAATGGATTCCGGTTTTTGTTACCGATCTCACACTTGTTACAGTTAAAAATCGACTATTTAGGTAAAATACTTTATATTTAATAACACTACGGGTGCTATTACCGCCGTCATTTTATATTTCACGTCAGTCACCGTCTAACGCTTGGTGGTTTTGTCGTGTGTCGTCCAGTTTCAAAAATATTATTTCGGGATTTGTTACTGCTTTTTCAAGATAAGTTGATAATATTTTGTCTCCTTTTTTATTATATCGTAATAGTTAACTATTTATCGATACATTAAGTGTATATAAACATATTTAAGTTCAGTTTTAACTATCACAAAAAAATATTAAATTATAAAACATCAATTGCGTTACTTTCTTTTTATGTTACTTTGCCATAGTAACGTTTAGGTAACAAAAACGGAATTATAATATACGTTCATTGTATTCTCAGCGCAAGAAAATGCCACTTACTCCTGCAGAAAAAATGAGAAGATACAGGGAAAAATTCAAGAATGATCCGAGAAAATCAGAAGGAATACGAAAAAACTTTTTTATTTTGTTACCACTGACCACCACCACCACCCATAACTGTTAAATTTTCTTATTTTGTGTATTTGTTTTTCAATATAAAACAGTGTAACTTGCAGTGGTACTTAAAGATACTCAATATTTCTGTAAAAAGTAAGTGGAGTCTTATAATTTTATTTATTTTTTATATTATTGAAACTATTAAGTCACTTTTGACCAAAGGTAACATTTTGTTTTACTAAAACGCATAATTTGAACATGATAATTTGCTTTTCGTAGTCTTTCTTTTAGATACGATATGAAAGTTATCCTAAACCCGCCATAAGAAATGTATCATCTCACACATAAAATTTACAAATTGAAAGTTTTTTTCAACAAATAAGAAGTAACAAAATAAGAATATTGAGTCTACCTTAATTTAGTTTTTATTGTTTTTTTACAGAAATCCTTTATTAAATAGAATTTCTTGTGAAAAAAACAAATTCTAATAAAATAATCTATTGTTTATTCAAAACAAATAAGCTACTTATTGCTATTTTTATTTTCGATGATTTTTTTGAAAATATGGTAAAAAAAGAGAAATACTCATGGGCTATAACTTTTAGAGTTCCGTACCTCTAAAGGAAAAAACGGAACCCTTATAGGATCACTTTGTTGTCCGTCTGGTCGTCCGTCTGTCCGTCCGGGTGTCAAGACCTGTATCTCGGGAACGCATGAAGGTATCGCGTTGAAATTAAAACTATTTACGCAGATCCATAGTCTTTTGCCGCAGACAGAAAAATCAAATTTCTCAGTTTTCGTTAAAAGTCACAGCTGAATTTTTCGTAATAAACGCGCATTTCCACATACACAAGGGAATCAAAACCTATGGGGTACTTCCCGTTGACCAAGAACTTTGAAATTTGGCAAGAAGCAGTTAGAGTATAGTTTGTGTTAGAGTACATAATATAGAAAAAAAAACGAAAACTGGACAAGAGTATCGGGTTTTAATATTTTTTCTTCTACTAGTTCACGCTCTAATCTGGGTTATAAGGCACCTCTAGCGAGAATGGTGCGTCAATATTACAGCCTGTCTAAGAAAATCGACATTCACATATTTGGCGATAGTTACAATACATTTAGAAAGTCCCTGAGATTTTATCATTATGTTTCGTCGCTGCAATATATCTACATAATCATTGTTGTATATTTCAACCCAAATAATGTAATGAATTTTTAGTATCAAACATTTCTGACCAACCCAGTATTTTTAATTAAGTTGACCAATTTTAGTTTATTTTATTGACAAATATTAGATTCTTTTTATGTATTAGTTTTGACGTACAATATTTTTATAATACATTTTTTTAAACTATCACGGTCATTTATTAAAACACTATTATTATTAAGATACGCGTCCAAAAATGTGTCCAAAAGAAGACATGTAGTGATATTGTGAGTGTGTTTTGTCGGGACTATCAATCGAGTTCGAGTGCGAGTGATAACGCTCTTCGCAGTAAAAGACAAAGAAAGAGGGTAGGCAGATATGTCTACTTTAAACGTATCATCCACCTGCATTTTTCAGTCGCTCGTGAACATGGTGCATGTAACTGTACCGAAATATCAGGAGCTCAAAATTAACGCGAACCACGGTAAAATGTTCAGGACGGCTTGATCGAGTAAACCTTACAAGTTTGCTTGATCAAGCTGTCATTCACATAGAGCATAATTGGTGGGCTGGCAACACATTTTTTCTCTCTTGCTTCCTGGATAAATTGGGTGACGTACGCATTTTGTGTTTTTACGGAAATAAAAATTATTTTCAACTATAAATCAGCTTTTTATGATTACTATAATCATAAGTGGTCCTTCAGACATAAATACAGTGTTCATTGCATTTTTTTAGAAAGATTTTGTGATAATCGTACCGGCTGTCATCGAGACCGCGTGCCCTAGCCGCGCCGGAAGTCGGCATTTTGGGAAGATATATTGCCGGAATATTAAGGAATACATCACAAAAAGCTTTAAAAAGCAATTCTGCAGCAGTTTACTAATAGATTCCGTGGGCTACAGGCGGTTTCGCGCTGTTTGATACGCGAAATAGTTCGAGTGCGACGAAGCGGCCGCCATCTTATTTCTTAGTTGCCGTGTCGTGCAGCGCAGCGCAGACGCCGGCCGGCGAGTCAGTGACTGGCTTGTTATTTCGAAGCGATTTTATCAAAATCCAAGCACCATGGCGGAGGAGACCTTAAGGCGACATAGGCTACTTCGGGGTCAGTGCAAAGCGACGATATCACGCATAGATGCGTTCGTAAGAGACCCGATTCTCTTCGCATCTGCCACCGTCGACGTCCTAGAAGCTCGAAAGGAAAAGCTGGTAAGCGCTCTTAAGACTTATGAGGCGGTGCAACTAGACATCCTGAGTATTGATGAAGGAGATTCTGAAAACATCGGTGTCATCGAAGATAAGTACTACAACGTGCTTGCGAAGATAAACGCTTCGCTCAAAAATCTATGTAAAATCAAAGTGTCAGAGTGTCATGATGTGAATTCGTGTAAATTACCTAATATTGACATACCTCTCTATGATGGAAAAGATTTCACCTTGTACAAACAATTTTATGACTTATTTATGGCTGTGATTGACAACAATCGTTCCCTGTCTGATGTACAAAAATTATTTTACTTGAGAAAATATTTAACACAAGATGCTTTAGCAGTAATTGTCAACTTGCCACTAGTAAATCAGTCATATAAGGAAGCATTAGAATTACTTAATAGGCGTTTTGACAACAAGGCGCGTTTAGTAACAAATCATATTAATATAATATTAGATTTGCCTACTATGCAAAAAGGTACAGCGGCCTCTATAAGGTCATTCGTATCTGATGTGCAGCAACAATTGCATGCACTCAAAAACTTAGGCGAGCCCATAGAATCATGGGACATGCTGCTTATTTCAATATTGACTAGAAAGCTAGATCAATTTACTAACAGAGCTTATCAATTAGATAGGAATTCTGATAAGATGCCTAGCATCACAGATTTTATGCTATTCCTCGAAAAGCGTGCTATGGCGCTAGAGGATAGCTTACCATCAAAGAGTACTTTCAATGAAAGTACATCTAAATACAAACCTACACAATCTAAGGTAACCAATGTTGTCTCTAAAGAAAAAAATTTATGTAAATTTTGTAATAATCAGGAACATCTACTTTTCAGTTGTCCACAATTTCGAACGGCTGCGCTCACGGACCGCCAGACCTTTGTGCGGGACCGTGAGTTATGCGCCGTATGCTTGAGATCCCACCCTAGTACTAAATGTAAGTACAATTTTAAGTGTCAAACTTGTAAATCGCCAGAGCACAATACTCTTTTGCATTTTGAGAAACCGAACCCGGTACCAGCGGCTTCACCGTCTGTTACCTTGCTGTCAGGGCCTGTGTCGGGAAATATTTTGCTTCCTACTGCAAAAGTAAATGTAATAAATCAAAGAGGTGAACTGATTTCTGTGCGAGCCTTGCTTGACACTGGGTCTCAAGTATCTTTTGTCACATCAAAACTTGTAAAACAATTAGGATTGAACTCTGTAAATGAAACCAATAATATCATTGGTATTGGTAATAAACCAACAAAAATAAATACATTTGTAAAGCTAAATGTGCAACCATGTCATAATGATAAATTAAAATTTAATTTGAAATGTCATATTGTTGATTCTATAACGACAAACTTGCCACAACAATACATAAACATTACTGATTGGAACTTGCCTGATAATGTAAAACTGTCAGATGATAGTTTCAATGTACCATCAGAAATATCATTGTTAATGGGCGCAGATATATACTTTAATATTTTGCTAGATGGCTGTGTAAAAATCCAGAATGGTCCAGTGTTACAAAACACACTTTTTGGTTATGTAATTGGAGGCAATGTTTCAACAGCTCAATATTCAAACAATGTAAGTAACTCATGTGAACTAGTAACTAACTTTGCAATTAGTGATCAAACTAAATTAGAAAATGTGTTAGAAAACTTTTGGCTTTCTGAGAAAATGCCCGAACCTGCAAAACCAAGGTGTGATGAGTCAGTCAAAGCAGAAGAAATTTTTCAAAACTCTGTTAGCTTACAAAATCAACGCTTTCAGAGGTAGATATGCCTCTCACTGCTCCTCTAGAGGAATTGCAGCTTGGGGATTCTTTCTCAGTAGCATATCAAAGACTTATGTCATTAGAAAAAAGATTTAAAAAAGATCCTTTGTTGTTAGAACAATACAAGTTGTTTATATGCCAATATGTAGAAAGAGGATACGCTAAAGAGATGAATATTAGTAGCTATGATATAAACAATGACTCTGTTTACTTTCTAGCACACCATGCTGTCATAAACGAGGCCAGTAAGACTACAAAGTTACGAGTTGTCTTCGATGGCAGTATGAAGTCACGCAGTCAAGTCTCCCTCAACGAGGTTATGCTGAATGGTCCTGTGGTACAGAGTGAGCTGTTTGATATCTTGGTATTATTCAGAACTTATCTCTTTACATTGATATGCGACATTCAGCGCATGTTTAATCAAATCAACATCAATGAAAACCAAAGATGTTTGCAAAATATCCTCTGGCGTGATGATCCCAGTAAACCCATCACCTGCTTGCAGCTGCAGACAGTGACATATGGGTTAAAAGCTTCTACTTACTTGGCCACTCGTTGTCTAGTTGAGTTAGCTCATAGGTACAATGTTAGGTTTCCGCTTGCTGCTCACGCAATGTTCAATAACACATTTGTAGACGATGTCTTATCTGGAGCAGATAGCGTTGAGCAGGTTCAAGAATTAAAATGCCAGTTGGTAAAGCTCCTACAATTAGGTAGCTTCTCACTACACAAATGGTGCTCTAACTCTCTTGAAGTTTTAAATGACATACCTGATGAGAAAAAACAATTTGAAAGCATTGACATGAGTAGGACAAATTTTGTTAAAACTTTAGGTTTGATGTATGATGTCACTTCAGACACATTCACATTTTCAATGCCTGAGTTAGGCGACGATGAAAAATTAGACACAAAAAGAAAAATACTTAGCTTTATAGGCAGCTGGTTCGATCCACTAGGTTTAATTCAACCTGTAATTGTTTTAGGCAAGCTTTTTATGCAGACTTTATGTTCTATGAAAATTGATTGGGATACAAAAATTCCACAAGAACAGTTTTTATACTGGACAACCTTTATGAACAAGTTGAAAACAATGGAAAAAATCACCGTCATGAGATGTGTGAACAGTAAAGATATTTCTACAGTAGAATTGGTAGGTTTTTCCGATGCGTCAATTAAAGCCTTCGGCTGTTGTCTCTATTTGAGAATATTTAAAAAAGACAATTCAGTTCAGACAGAGCTTCTGTGTGCTAAGTCCCGGGTCGCTCCATTAAACAAAAGTCTGACGATTCCCCAGCTAGAACTCAACAGTGCCCTTCTTCTGGCCCAGCTGGCGCATAGAGTAGGTAATGTATTGAAAAGTAGGTTTCCAGAACTTCAGAGATTTTTATACAGCGACTCACAAATTGTGTTAGCTTGGATCAAGTCAGGCAATATAAAAGCTAACGTTTATGTCAACAATAGGGTCAAGCAAATAGTTAAGTTGTCTCATGAAGCTGTGTGGGGATTTGTAGGAACAAAAAATAACCCTGCTGATTTATTGTCAAGGGGAATTCTGCCACACAAGTTGCAGCAAAGCTCTTTATGGTGGCATGGGCCTTCATATTTAGCAAATAATAAATTTATACATACCAGTTCTCTAGAGACTGATATATCTGATGAGTCATTCACAGATAATAATTTAGATAGCTTACAGCACAGTGAACCAAGTTTACAGTGCAATATAACTCAAAATTTAGAGCTATCATTTTCTGAAAAACTCTTTGAAAGGTTTTCAGATATTAATAAATTACAAAGAGTAATTGCATTTATATACAGATTTTGTAATAACTGTTCAAAAAATAAATCTAAAATCATGAACAGTTGCCCAACTCCCCAAGAGCTGCATGACTCCATGTTAGTCATTGTGCGGTGTACTCAAAAGGAGCATTTTCCTAATGAATTAGAGTCACTCTCTGTAGGAAAAAATATTAAGACAGGAATAGGCAGCTTGCATCCATTTCTTGATGCAGCTGGAGTCATGAGAGTAGGTGGTAGACTTCATAATGCTACAATTTCATATGATAAAAAGCATCCTGCCATTCTTCCAAAGCACTGTCATATTACCAATATTTTAATAATAAAAGAACATTTAAGGCTCTTGCACGCAGGACCTAGATTAGTTTTAAGTTCTCTGTCACAAAGATATTCAATAGTCAATGGCATTCGAGAAGTCAAGAAAGTAGTACATAAATGTGTCACTTGCTTCAGACTCAAGGCTGAAGTAGCAAAGCAGTTGATGGGTTCACTTCCAGCAGAGAGAGTTACAGCCTCAAGACCATTTCAGCATGTTGGGGTCGACTTCTGTGGAGACTTTAAAACAAAAGTAGCTCGTGTTAGGAAGCCTGTTACTACATCCTCGTTTGTGGCAGTGTATGTGTGTTTTAGCTCAAAAGCCATTCATCTTGAGCTACTAAGCTCTCTTACTACAGAGTGCTTCCTGGCATCTCTCCAGCGTTTCATATCAAGGCGTGGCATGCCAACTAATATTTTTTGTGACAATGCGAAAACATTTCATGGTGCATCTAATGTAATTAAAAACTTGTATGAACTTCAACAATCTAAAGAGCACATACAAGCAGTTAATAATTTCTGTTCAAATAACTATATTAAATTCAAATTTGTGCCGAGTTACTCACCAGAGTTTGGTGGACTCTGGGAGAGTGGTGTAAAAAGTTTTAAGTATCATTTTAAAAGAGTTGTAGGTAACCTATGTCTAACTTATGAAGAACTCAACACTGTAATTGTACAAACGGAAGGCATCTTGAACTCGAGGCCGATTCTGGCCACGAGCTCAACAGATTGTCAATATCTTAGTCCAGGTCATCTTCTGGCTGGAACGGCTTTGACCAGTTATCCTGAGATAGATTTAACAGAGGTACCAACAAATCGTTTGAAATTTTGGAAGGTATGTACTAAAATAAAGCAAGATTTCTGGAAAATTTGGTCAAAAGACTATCTGACTCAACTGCAAAGCCGTCCCAAATGGAAGTATGTACTGCCTGACTTAAAACAGGGTGATTTAGTACTTGTCAAAGATATTTGCTTGTCAAAGGTGCAGTATATAAGAATACTGCACCTTTAAAATGGCCTATGGCCCGTGTTGAAAAGCTATATCCAGGTAATGATAATAGGGTCAGGGTGGTTGACATAAAAATGAATAATAAAAGCTATCGAAGGTCAATAAAGAGATTATGTCCACTACCTATATCCTAACATGTTGAAGTATTACCTTTCATTGTAAAAATAATAACAGATAAGATTGTTAAAAATTTAAATTAACTTTGTTAAGGCTATGCCATGCCGGCCCCCAATTATGTTCAGGACGGCTTGATCGAGTAAACCTTACAAGTTTGCTTGATCAAGCTGTCATTCACATAGAGCATAATTGGTGGGCTGGCAACACATTTTTTCTCTCTTGCTTCCTGGATAAATTGGGTGACGTACGCATTTTGTGTTTTTACGGAAATAAAAATTATTTTCAACTATAAATCAGCTTTTTATGATTACTATAATCAATCCCGTTAATAATAATAGTGTTTTAATATTTTTATAATTTATTTGTTCGATCCGTTAATGCATGCTGTCTCCATCTTTAATTATTGTGGCAATTGTAATTATGTTATTATTATATAAAACTATTGTTATTGTACACAATGTTAATGGACTTAAATAAATAAATATGAAATATAAATCACTGTAATCTGATTTTATATAAGTTTCGTAATATATTGTATTCACCAACGGTATTTACGTAGTAATCTACATACCTAGTCCAATAAATCCTTACATTGACATGAAAGACATACAACTTAATTGTCTAATAGTTTTAGACATATTTAGGAAGTAAGTAATTATAGTAAGTAAAGATTTAGTTTTATATAGGCATTAACAAAATTTGTCACTTAACAAAATATAAATCATGTAGGACTTATAATGCGACCCTCGATCTAATAAAGTTTATAACCTGTGAAATATTAGTTTCGCTACTCACCGCTAGACGACGAGAGCACAGAATAATGTTCTCGTACTTTCTGGTAAAAATCAAGTAACGAAAATTCTAGACTGAGTAAAATGGGCAAAATATGGGCCACGGTCTAAATTATTTTATCGGCAAATAGCGTCTAGACCAGAAGTTAAGGTTAAACCAAAAATTTGATAGGGCCTCGAATTCTATACGTATTAAAAACTGCTAACGCTATCTCCTTTGGTTGCTTTGTTTCAAAATCTTTGACTTTAGGGTGGAGTTCACCAACATAATTAAAAACCCGTTTATAGTTTGTTCGCGATGACCGACGGATTTAATTATAAATAGTAGTTTCTAAGATAGTTTTAAGTTATATAAATAAACGGATGTCGTAACGGCAGTTTTAATGGTGAGGGAGCCCAACAGCGAGGCCGTAGGTAATAAAATAATAAATCGGCGAACGGTAATAAAGTACCGTGTGTTATTAGACTGACAATGGTGCGGGCACAACAGACAGCGCCCGCAACCTTATCGCAGGTACACGACAGGGATCGCCGACGAGATTCACACGGTCCCGTTATTGCCGTTCGGTGATAAATACGAACGCAAGCCGCGTTCCCGACACATTCTGCCTTCAGCCTTCAGTCACTGCACTCTCTCAAGGCAGTCTGTCATTCCGTTCTCAGCCGACACTCTCAAGACGACATTCTTTCACGGACAACCCTTCATTTACGCCTCGCTCTTGGGTCACCTCGCCAGGGTGCCTTTACGACATCAAGAGCACACAAAAGCCTGCGTTTCTTCTCCGAGAAGCAATCCCAGCGCACGTTCCACCCGCCAACGACCGTGGTACTGGACACCGAGTCGGTCCCCCGCTTACACTCCTCTAGCCACATACAGTCCACTCGACTGGCCCGGCTTGGAGGTACCGCGGTCCGGAACATATTTCTAACCCTTGGTAAAGTAGTGTTTGGTCATAGAGGAATATTATATACAGGTGTTTGGTGTTCACCACAACCAAATACATATATATATTATCATGGGCGTAGCTATAGCTTTCTCATGGGGGGGGTCCGCGGGTACAAAAATTTCTAAAAATATACTATTATTTGCCTCTTTATTTGCGCAGACTATACGCAGACGAGTGCTAGTTTCTAAACGTCAATGTTTATATAATTATAAGTTATAAACATTTAAATACACGAAAATTAAATTACGGACAAACGTGTAACTGTAAATAAAGTGTAAAAGTAACGTCGGAACAATATTAATTCATATTAAGCTAGAGGTACCCTATGACTTCACCCGTTTTAACGAGCGCTCAGCATTTGCATGACTCAAGTAAACAAAAACATAGTTAATAAGAATACGCGAGCGTAGCGAGCGCGAACATTTTAGTAGTGTTTTTATAGTAATATGATTTATTTCTCGTATTAGTGAGCCCGCAGTATTTCCATGACAAAATAATACCTAATAAAGCGCGAGCGAAGCGAGCGCGAAAATTTATTAAGGTTTTAAAACTAAATCTTGGAAATAATTTAATTAATTGATCGTGTTAGAAATGCACGATCATGCGCGAGCAATCGCTTCGCTTTGGGTCGCGAAAAAAATTAAGTAAACTTTAAAAAAGAGCAAGGATTTTTCATAATTGACAGGATATTTTGGGGGAGGGTAGGTTGAAACCCCTAAGCCCCCCCCCCCCCCTGCTTACAGGCTTGTTCACAACTTGTCGGATTCGGAATCGGCCTGGAAACTATATCTCCATCTCTCTCAATTTGTATAGATATGACAGAGATGGAGTTAAGTTTTTTTTAAAAGTATATTAAAATAAAAAAAAACGACAGCAGAAAAGCAGTTTTTTGCAGTCTAACTTACGATTTCGATACTTTTAATAGGCTGTTGAGTGTACGTTTTTTGTGAGAAAGTATGCGTAAAATTGCTGTACAAGATTATAAACGCGCATTCTTTAGAATAATTCTAAAAAAACACTTGTTTATTACGAAAAAACGTTTTATTTTTATTTTTGAAAGAGATGTATTATGATTACAAAAAACATGTCTACTTATGACACTTTGGAAACGAAGACGACTGTAATGACACATCAACCTCGCACATCAAAATCCGTCAAGCCGTTCAGGCTATCATATAGAAACATACATGGGTATGTATGTATGTTACATACATACCCATATATGTTTCTATGTTACATACATACATACACTCGAAAAACATTACCCTCCTTGTTACGCAATCGGGTAAAAATATATAGTTTCCATTTTATATACGCGTTTGTAGTATGCGCGGGCGAAAGACGAACATGGGTCATACTGCATCTCTTTAGCTAAGCTGTAGTTATGCACACACATTACCGCACATTAGGTTTTTATATATATTTTGTACCATGCGTGCCATCCGCGATACCTATTCCGGAATTTTGACAGCACTTTTTTTTTTCGGCCAGTGCCATGGGGGGGGTCCGGACCCCCTGGACCCCCCCCCCTTATATACGCCCATGTATATTATATGCCTAAAACGTCCGATTATTTTAACCGACCTCTTCTCGGGCGTTTATATCTCGGTTATTTCGATTTTTGACATCTACTGCCTTTGCATCAACATATTTTTTTAAATATTGTAATGTTTTACTTGTGTTTTTTTTTAGATTAAACTCTTAGTTTATATACCTACTATAATATAATAATAGATAATGACCACAAACACTACCCTTATATTATTTAGTTTGAATTTTCGACGTGACAACGTCATAACTAAACATTGATGAAATGATGATGATGTAACGGGACACTGAGCGTAACGTAACGGGACAATGAGTCATACTTTTTCGTGCGTGCAGGCGGCGTTCATCGATTTATTAGACGTTGTCGGTGGCTGAGGAAGCGGGCGGGTGTGCGCCGCGCTCGACCGTCGCTTGTATTATCATTCCTTGGAGCTCGCGCGCGGACTTATGTTGTCACGTTAAACTATCGTCCGTAAACCGACTTTACAGATAAGAGCTATATATTTATAAGTCATTAAAATAACCATCATTTCCCCGATCTCCCCTTAAATAAGGCAATTACTGCAATTCTATTCATCACAAGATGGCGCTTAGAAATTTTACTATTACTCACTAGATGTCGCTTTAGCACTATAATATTGAATACGAACATTGGAGGAAACATTATGATTCCTCCAAAATTTATTGTGGTATGTTATATTGTTTTATTAATTCTTTAAGTTTTCTGAAAACCTTTAAGTAGATGAATTTTGTTTAATACAACTTATTTTTAATTATTTATAGTTATATTTATTTTCTGTTGTGTATTTTTTTTTCATATAGCAACTTTAACTCGGTTACGTCTATTTTAGTAGTTTTAGTCGTCATCCACTGTGTTGACAGATAGCCAAGACAAACATTTACCCTTTTTTAAAGGTAAGCAAGAGTAAATTTTAATTTTATCCTATTAGAAAATATTATGTTGACAGTACCGTTTGATCCTAAGATTTATCTTAAAAAATGCATGGTACATGTGCCTTTATTATCTATAGCATAACTATATCTATCAACTAAACATAATTATTAAATAATAAATAAATATCTGTGGACAAATATTAATGCACATAATACCACAAAACAAAATTATAATCAGATTACCCCAAATCGATGCTGATAAAGTACACGCCTGATCATAATTTGAAGATGCTTTTCATTTATAGAGTTCATTCGTGCAGGGATTTTAGCTCATAATTTTTCTAATCAATTATACAATAGTAATAATATATTTATTTACATGAAATTTGATTAGCTTCTATCTAACAAGTATCTATATTATAAGAAAAATAAAATACTCAACTGCAGAAAAGCAGTTTTTGCAGTCAAACTTACGATTTTGTTACACTTGATACGCTGTTGAGTGTACGTTTTTTGTGAGAAAGTATGTCTAAAATCGCTGTAAAAATTATAAATGTGTATTCTTTAAAATAATTCTAGTAAAATCACTTGCTTACTATAAAAAGTTCGTTGGAAGTTACAAATCAAAGCATTGTTTTTATTTTTTTCTAGAAATGTTTTATATCATAATTATTGGCACGCAATTTTTAACGCCACCTCTGTATCTCTATTCACAACTTGTTGGATTCGGAATCGGGTTGGAAACTTGATAATCTCTTTATTTGTCATTTTTATACTTACAGAATTATAGAGATATAGTTTCTGACCCAATTCCGAATTCGAGAAGTTATGAATAGCTCTTTTGAATCTCTAATATGACGTAAGCACATTTCACATGAACGGATCGCTACTAGATATCACAGACGTTAACTCATGAATTCGAGGACGCAACACGAAAATTCCAACAGAATGTTCTATCTTTAATTCTTTAGTGATAATCAGAGTAAGCCATAGGTAGTGAGTAGGCCTAAGCATGGGCGTAGCTATAGCTTTCTTATGGGAGGGTCCGCGGGTACAAAAATTTATAAAAATATACTACTGTTTGCCTCTTTATTTGCGCAGACTATACGCAGACAATTTTTTTTTTTATTAGCCCTGTTTATACAAACTGTCCCACTGCTGGGAACGGGCCATCTTCTCATTGTGAGAAGGGTTAGGCCATAGTCTGCCACGCTGGCCAAGTGCGGGTTGGCAGTCTTCACACATCTTCAAGATCATTGAGAACTCTCAGGCATGTAGGTTTCCTCACGATGTTTTCCTTCACCGTTTGAAGTTGGCGGCAATCAACAATACGCACATAACTTCGAAAAGACAGAGGTGCGTGCCGTGGGATTCGAACCCAGGACCTGCGGATCGCAAGTCAGACGGTCTCACCACTAGGCTTAGGAAACTTACAGCAGACGCAGACGCAGACAAGTACTAGTTTCTAAACGTCAATGTTTATATAATTATAAGTTATAAACATTTAAATACACGAAAATTAAATTACGGACAAACGTATAACTGTAAATAAAGTGTAAAAGTAACGTCGGAACAATATTAATTCATATTAAACTATAGGTACCCTATGACTTCACCGCCCGTTTTAACGAGCGTTCAGCATTTGCATGACTCAAGTAAACAAAAACATAGATAATAAGCATACGGGAGCGAACCGAGCGCGAACATTTTAGTAGTGTTTTTATAGTAATAAGATGTATTGCTCGTATTAGTAAGCCTGCAGTATTTCCATGACAAAATAGTACCTAATAATGCGCGAGCGAAGTGAGCGCGAAATTTTTTAAGGTTTTTTAAGGCCTAGATGAACCAAACAAGTATAAAAGTGTTTAAAAAATATCCGAATGGATGAGTAAGACTGACTTACGCTATCAAAAAATATAAATACAATCATTTGAATGCATTGATTTCAAATTTAAGCACGGCACTCTATGAGTCTTGTTCGATCTTTTCGAAATTATTAACCCAAAAATATTTTTTTATGTAAAATTGGCTTGGATCGAATTGAATTTTTCATGGAATATTTGTGTTTTTTTTTACGTAAGATAGATCTACGACTGATCTCCAACTCGCCTGATATTTAGCGATGTTATTTTCTAGTTTTACGAACGAAGATCTTTTTATAAGTTCATTCAGTCGTTTTATATCTTCAAAAATATAGTCATGCGCGAGCGATCGCTTCGCTTTGTCGCACGAAAAATATTGAAGCAAATTAAGTAAACTTTTTAAAAAGAGCAAGGATTTTTCATAATTGCCAGGGTATTTTGGGGGAGGGTAGGTTGAACCCCTAAGCTGCTTGCTTAGCTTGCTTGCTTGCTTTTGGTTGCTTACGGCCTTGTCCACAACTTGTCGGATTTGGAATCGGCCTGGAAACTATATCTCCATCTCTCTCAATTTGTATAGATATGACAGAGATGAAGTTAGGGTTTCTTAAAAAGTATGTATATTAAAAAAAAAACCGACAGCAGAAAATCAGTTTTGCAGTCTAACTTACGATTTCGATACTTTTAATACGCTGTTGAGTGTACGTTTTTTGTGAGAAAGTATGCGTAAAATTGCTGTAAATGATTATAAACGCGCATTCTTTAGAATAATTCTAAAAAACACTTGTTTATTACGAAATAGTGCGTTAGTGATTACGAAAAAACGTTTTATTTTTATTTTTGAAAGAGATGTACGTATCATGATTAGCCTACATAAGACACTTTGGAAACGAAGACGACTGTAATGACACATTAACCTCGCACATCAAAATCCGTCAAGCCGTTCAGGCTGTCATATAGAAACATACATACATACACTCGAAAAACATTACCCTCCTTCTTACGCAATCGGGTAAAAATATATAGTTTCCATTTGATATACGCGTTTGTAGTATGCGTGGGCGAAAGACGAACATGGTCATACTGCATCTCTTTAGCTTAGCTGTAGTCATAGCTGGGCATTAACTCGTTAATCCGTTAATCGTTAATTAACGAAGTTAACATTTGATTAACGGATTAACTTTGAAAAATGTTAACGGACACCTTAGCACCGGTGCTTAGAGCGACGAGTGTTTTGTTCGTTTGTTTTGTTTGTTGTTACTATAAATTACTGTCAGTGATCATTTGCGTGTTGATAAAGAAGAGTGCAGTGTAATTTAGTTAGATAGAAAAAGTGTACTGTGCAGTGTACTGTGTAGTATGAGATATTCATAAATCTATTCATTAAATACAATACTGCTATACCCTCAAGCGCTGCAGTTGAACGTCTTTTTTCCACGGGTAAACACGTTTTAAAACCAAAACTTTCAGACGAGAACTTCAACATGTTAATGTTCATGAAGGGGAATATGCACCTTATGCCCGACGATTAAATTACACATTTGAATTATACAAGTATGTATTTTGTTTTGTTCCTGACCTGTTAACTTCCAGAACCTAAACCAACAGGTTTTATAAGTTCACAAACGCAACGATATAAAGATGCAATTTTACACATATTAACGGATTAACGATTAACGTTAACTTGCGTTAATTCTTCCGAAATATAACGCTTTAACGTTTAACGAAGCTAACTTTTTTTGTAGCGGATTAACGATTAACGAAGTTAACTATTTGATTAACGGTGCCCAGCTATGGCTGTAGTTATGCACATCAGGTTTTTATATATATTTTGTAACATGCATGCCATCCGCGATACCTATTCCGGAATTTTGACAGCACTTAATTTTTTTTTCGGTCAATGCCATGGGGGGGTTCGGACCTATAGTTCATAAGCAATGATCACTTACCTATATGCGAACATATAGGTAAGTGATCATTGCTTATGGTTGTATTTTTACGGTAAATTTTAATTAAAGCCTGGTAACACGCATCTACGTAACGCCCAGACGTAACGCTAAATAAACGTTCCGTTTTATTTCATGTTTTCCATGCCGCCGATCGTGGCCGGTTTGTTTCATTGACTTTTCATTGTGTTGTGTGTCCTCAAACCCGTTGTTTTTAATACGTATTTAATGTGAATTTATTTGTACATAAACTGTGATTTTTAACTTAGCATTTGTTATTGCAATAGTACGGTTACACTTAAGTTCTCCAATCAGTGTTGTTGATGTGTACGTTGTTTTTGTGAATTTACTTGTGTGATAATGGCAGATAATAGTAAATTGACAGAGGAAGAGATCCTGGAGATCAGAGAACAGTTTGCGCAGGTATTTACTAAGTTTTTTATAACTTATTAGCTGCCGGCGGTGTATTTTTAAGACCGTTAGTTATGCGCCGTCGCGATGCTAGAAGGATACCCATGCCAAGCCTCCCAATATCGTCGGTGTTTAGCAGACTTCGGCGTGCTCAGAATTCAAAAGCAGTAATTTATAGTGTCATAAGTCTGTTACCATTTATTGCGGAAAAACCTACTTGAAATCCACATACTGGCTGAACGAGTGCTGTGGTAGAACAACAAAATTATAATTTGAATTAAATTTTTCACGATTTGCAGCTCATAAATACAATTTTGACCTTTATGACAAGTTAAATTAATCGACAATTTTTCGACTTGAAGTAGGGTTCATAAAATTCCATAGCATTTAAAAAATAAAAATTAAGTTATAGTTCATAGTTAAAAATTTGTTATTTACTTAGTATCAATATAAGTACTAATTTATTTCATAATCATCTCCTAATCATTTAATGGGCCTACATACCTGCATGAATTCCAACTGATACCATAATCTTGATAGTAGGTTTCTGATAACTTGAATAGGTAGGTATGTATTCAGTGAGTTTCAATTTAAATTTGAATGATCTACAGTCCACAATATGCTTTGAGTAGGTACTTATTTTTTTACTGAGCTGGTGAACTGTCAGCAGCCTCCTCACACATGCATAGTAGCTTTTTAAAACATGAGTTTTTAGTTTACTTTTGATAATTCTGGTAAATTATTTCTATACTAGCTCAATATAGTTAAGAACACTTGATTAAATCCTCTTTCAAATATAAAAAAAAACTAGATCAAAATCGGTCTTACCATTTTATAGATGAATGCCACAGATAGACACACAGATATATACAGATATATACAGATATATACAGATACTGTCAGATACACACATTAAACTTATAGCACTCCTCTTTTTGGGTTGGGGGTTATAAACAAAAAAATAAAATTGATGTTTTTTGCAAGCAATATATTCAAAGAAAGTTTTGGTATCTTTATTTAAAAAAAAAAGTTCTTATAATTAATACAAAGAGAATATAACGTACTTAAGAGGCGGCTCTTCCATATAAAAAAATATGTTTCAAATTTTGATTTGAGTCGAAATGTATGGAGTTTAGGTCGAAATTCTTAATTCAATTCATTGTCAATTTGATTGATTTTATTCACGCTACGGGCAGGATAATGGAGTTTGGCCATATTGCCTTTTTCAAGAATAACTTAATCATGCCTCAGGAAAGTGGTGATGAGTTTACCTGACTATTTTATGGAGGTTTGTGGGACGGACAAAAATATTATACACTTTACTATTTTATTTAACTTTCCAATATTCCTGTACGAAAAAAAACATATACAAATATTGTAGGAAAAAGTATTAAAAGGAATTGATTATGTTAAATTGTTATAACTTTTCACTTGACTCAAATAAAGAGGATATTCACAGTTGCTACTTTTTACGTATTCATAAGTTATTATTATTACATTATAAAGTGCCCAAAATGACTAAAAACAACATAATGAAATCATCTGTGCTTATCAAATCCATCCAAAATTTCATGCCTATTTTAAGTACAAGACGTTGTGGAGTTCCCTAGTGAGGAAACAACCCAAGCTAAAGCATCAGTTTATGGTGTTAGTATATAATTATATATCTGTACTTACACCATTCTTATGCCAATAGTGTTTATACGTTTCTCGGAATAAGTTACAATTATTATTAAAAATAAATATTTTTGGCAGGAATGTTGATCTTTTGACGTTTCCACTAAAAACCCTAAACCCAAATCATCAATTCTGTCTTTCACTTTGATCCTTCCGTCTGTTGTTGGAAGAATGGACTTTAGAGACAGCAGCCACAAAAGATTAAAAAAATGTTGAAGTCTGTGTCAAACAGTGTAAATGTCAATTTCGGACTAAACTCCATACAATAAACAATTTTCTATGGAGTTGCGCCAGGCTGAATTAATACTTACAGTGTAATGTAGGATTTTCCATATTTTTTTTACGCAAGATAGATCTTTGATTTACCACCAACTTACATTCTATTTCCAAACGTTTGTTTGGGCTCGAATGTAGTCTATGACTCAAGAAATTAATACCAGTCAATCATATCAAAATTGGCCAACAGTTCAGGTAAAATAACATAGAAATATCTACACACAGTAATTAGTTTATTCTTGGTTTTGAGGCTTCCATACCAAGGAGTGCTGGAGCCTATTACTGAGGTATTATTAATTATTACTACTGTCTGCCCGTCAATCTGTCTGTCCTAATAGTAGTGTCTGTGTGTTTAACGCGTGAAGGTATCGAGTTGAAATTAAAACCATAGACGCAGATCCATAGTATCTTGCTGCAGAAAGAAAAATAAAATTTCTTAGTTTTCGTAAAAAAAAGTTACATCCGAATATGTCGTAAAAAATGCACATTTCGACACTCACAGAGGAATCAAAACCTATGGGGTACTTCCCGTTGACCTAGAACTCTGAAATTTGGCAAGAAGCATTGTGTTATATAGGAAAAAATCCAAAAACTGGACATTTTTAATTTAATCACAAAAAAATAGTGTCGTTATGCAAGGAATGAGGGTCGAAATTTTAAATTGAATTAACCGTATCATGTGGGGGTATCATATGAAAGAGCTTAATTAGCATTAATTAAAACTGGTTTTTAAATATTTTTACGATGTATATTTTTCGGTATAGAAAGGAAAATAAATGATTCCCCCTTTTATTTACTCGTTTGTATGGAACCCTCGGTGGGCGAGTCTGACTCGCACTTGTCCGGTCGTCTTGAGGAGTACTTTTGTAAAAGCTTGCTTTAGAAAAAAATATTACAATTAATTTATTTTATATATTTGTTCAAAAATATGTTTTGTTTTACAACTACTTAAGCAGTAATGGAAGTGTGATGCATAATAGGACAGTTTGCCACAAGCCCTATCAATAAAGGTAAGGGGGAGGACATACGGTGGCAATGAATTTTATTAAAGCTTTCATATTATTTACTCCAATAATATTCCCATTGTAATCAAGTTAAAAAAATATGATCTTCAAAAAATAAAAATTATAAAAATAGAGATTGTAGAAAATAATGAAACATTATTTTTAAAAAAACTTGCCCACAAGATGCCTTATGTGTGACACTCAAGAAGTAAAAATGAATCTTGTTAGATTCACCACTTTGAACTTTCCACATTAAATGAGTCATTCTTTTGATGTTAGTAGAGGTAAACTAGAAAAGGATACAAGTGTATTTTTAGATTTACCTCTATATATGTTTATATATCATACACCTGATGAAATATCTTCTTTCTTGGGTAGTTCGATTTCGATATACTTAGTCTGAAATTCTATATGCAAGAGCACACAATATAAACGCAACGTCGCTTAACATAAAATAAAAATAAACTAACAAATAAACATATTCCTGAAAAACATTATCCTCCCTTTCAGCAGTTGGATAATAAACTATGTCAAAACTATCAAAACATTTTTTTCGTGCATTACTTTTAATTTCCCATAGGTAAAGTCAGCCGCGGCGAAAAGGCGCCGAGTACCAAGACGATGCGTCATTTTAACAATACCCATGGGGCGATATAGTACGCCTCATGTTTACGTATTCAAAACTGGTATGTGTTTTGTCGCCTTGACATGTTTAGACCGCAGCGGTAGACGGCCCGCTGAATGACCAAATAGATTGTCCGTGTAATGACGATTTTCTCGCCTTTTCAACGTTTCAAGATGTTGAAGTCAAGTTCATAGGGCCTACTTGCATTTGATATCTTTATTGGTGGTAGGTATTTTAAACTTGGCACATATGTCCTTTTGCTCATGCAGAAAAATCCTTTGTTTATCATTTAAATGTACGGACAACTAGTACTATGCGTGTTGTGTTTTGGGAAATGAATTCAGATTCCAGATGTAAACTTTGTTGACACAAGTTTACATGTGAATGCATTTCCTTGCATACTAGTCCTTGGATGGGTGACCGTGAGGCATACATCCTAGTGCTACTCACTACTCCCTTGGTGACGCTACTCACTTACGGCTCGCCAAAAAACCACTCCTGCGTATTAACGGCCTTACCGAAAAACGTTACTTTAATTAACATCTCGAATTCTTTGTCTTCTTTCCGCAAGTGTCATTACGAATCAGCGAGAAGTTGACAAAATGTGTTACAGCCAGTCCACACGGCGCGTTGCGTCGGCGTTGTGTTGTTGCAACGCAAATATTTTAACGCATAGACGGCCACACGGGCGCTGCGCCATCGCAGCGTTACTACAACGCAGTCGTGACGTTCCGTCGTCGCAGCGACGACGCCGGAATGTCACGACTGAAAAAACTAAATGAGCTTGCATATGTCCTACCTCCCTATCAACGCACAAACAACTGAGCGCTGCCGAGTGCCGATCCGGCGTCGCAATGAGTACACCCCCTCCCGCTCCCGTGTGTGCGTTGCGTCGACGCAACGTGCCGTATGAACACTATGATTATTAGTAAGTATGTAAAACGACGCAGCGACAGCGCTACGTCGACGCAACGCGCCGTGTGGACCGGCTCTTAAGCATTGTTCAAATCTGAGATTTTTTTTTTGGTAACATTCTAATTGTCTATATTAAAATATAAAATATGTATAAATATAAAATATAACAAAAATACCATTATTTTTGCTGACTCCACAAACCACATGACCCAGCAAACGGCACATTTATTGCTGAATTGAAACCGACACTGCAAAAAACAGTCATCAACACGTTAATTTGCTAAATGGATTAACATGTAGGACACACCTAAACAAGTAGACAACCATTATCCAATTTATATCGGCTGGCGGCCGTCTAGCCGCAACCATTTTACCATAATTGGGTGAACGGAAACTATTTCGGAATAATGACTATATATAATATCATAATATTATACTGAAAATCATAAAAATTAAGATAGACAAACTGTAATCTTTTGTCACAAAAATAAACTAGTAGCTCTGTAAGAATAGTAGACCTAGCGAGAATGCCGTTAGGACTTAATTCCACTCTCCCCATTTCACTATGTAGAGAACTAGCAGAAAGTCAACGAATTCCACCCAAACCCATTTCCATTTCTCGTTGAAATGTCAAAAGTCCGTACTCAGCGATATTGATCCACATTTTTTATGCGTAGTTCACTGGAATGGAATTCTTTGCCGCCATCTCTGTTTCCTGAGAGCTACAATCTTGGAATTTTCAAGGCTAGAGTGAATAGATATCTTCTAAATCGTCGAGCTCCATCTTCGGCCACACGGTCGCTTAACATCAGGCGAGTTGGCGTAGATCTATCTTGCATAAAAAATGAACAACAGGTACGTAGTGGTCAAATCCTAACTAATAGATAGGTGAAGGAATTTGTCTCTTTGATAGGCTTTCACGATATATCAGCGGATTTGAGTATTATATTAGCGCGCTCCATCGTAGACCGTAACTGTCGCTTAAAACCAGGTGAGTTGACGGTCAAGCGCAAGTCTATAGTCGAATAAAAAGTACAGAGATAGCTAAGAACCTGGAGATGGACATAGGCTACATTTCGTCATTGTCATCACCGTTTTTCATCACATAGACAGTCAAATTCGAAGTGAAAAGCAGGGTTCCGTAGCTATGTTGAGTTTCATAAATAATTGCCTTCATTATAGACCATTTATTTACTGACCAAAATTTTGGGTACGTGTCTCGTACTTCTGGCGTTTCTCTCATTTTCGTATAACACATAATTAAATTTTACTATGGAAACTAACGTGGTCTTCACACATTTTTAAATAAAAACTACGGGTCACTCACGTCTGTTTTGAGCCGAAATATCCGACTATAGTGACCGAAAGTGACGTGTGCGCTGCTCCTTTGAAAAAGACCGCTGAATGCGGTTGAAACTATAGTCGGATATTTCGGCTCAAAACAGACGTGAGTGACCCGTAGTTTTTATTTTAAAAACAATTAAGTGTTACATTCTGACCAAAATTGATATTTAAATCAATTTTGGCTAGAATATTAGTTGAATCACTTGGTTTCGAAGCTGTCCAATCGATAATGATTTACTTGTTTAAGTCCTGTCTGATTTCACAAGAGCTGACAGCGAGGTTGACAACTCGACTGCTGAGTGCCTACTTAGGACTTCACGACTTCGTGAGCATCGACTTATTTAATGATCATTGGTGATAAGATATTGTAATAGTCCTCGCTTGCTTGTTCTTACGAGTACATCATGTAATCTTTTTACATGATGTTCTTATATCGCTCTGGAAATGTAATTTTTATGACTCGATGATTGTCTGAAGAACTGAAATCTATTGGTCTTGTCTAAGCTTAGTGCATTGTCAGCAGAAAATAGACTTCCTCCAAGAGTTCCTCTCTTTCTCTCCTGTTGGCTCTTAGATCGTAGGCCGGCCGCACCGTATTCGAGCGTCAGTCAGTACTTCCTGCCGCCAAATGATAGCTTCATTTGAGAGTTCCCTGGAGCTTCGGCTATCAGCTTTATCTTCAACATTAGATGAGCATTGGTCAATGCCTAGCTCGATGGATACAAAAACGGAGGTCATCTTTGTCGATAGTTCACTTTAAGCTGGCCCTTCACTTCAATTTTTCAATTTTTTATGTTCGATGCTATATAGACGGGTAATCTGAGTATCTGTCTCCGAATCTATTTTTTTTTGTGTTCAAAAGTAATTTTAATCGAGAGTTTAGCGATATTAGTTTATGATACAAGAAAAGCTTGTACATTCGCTGTCTATGTGGGGTAGATTTATGAATTTCAAAATTGTTCCAATTTCAGATTTTGATATGGACAGATAAGGCTGAAGTACACCCAAATATAAATATATATGTATTCTATCAGCCATCTAGTTTCATAGTACAAGCTTTGCTTAGTTTGGGCTAGATGGTGTTGTGTGAAATGTCCACAAATATTTTTATTTATTTATTTAAATCATACACAAATCTGTTGCTGTCAGTGTGCGTTGCAGATGCAGTCCGTGAAGAGCAGTAAATTATGAAAGACATCACACCGCATGGTCCGTGTGCATTTCCTTGACGTCTGTCATAGAATTTCACATTTTACTGGCCTCGCATACTGCGCCTAAAACGCACAGAGATATAAATGGATTTTGTATACTTAAAATTTAAACCTTTATGCTTAAAATTAATAAATGCCTTTCTGTACTGTCTGACCTTCAGAGGTCGCAGTGTTTCCGGTTGACTCCAAAAATGAGTAATTGCAAGCGAGGCCGGCCAGTTTTGAACCCGTCTCACCGTTACCTTTAATATTTTGAGATTAATGCACTCACGGACGCCGAAAACTAATTTGCACTGTCAACTTTCCTTGTTTTGGCTTTGATCACGCAAACCCAAACAAGGAAAGCGCAAATAGTACCTTATACAGCGGGAATATAATTTTGGCTTAAATTTTATTTTAATTTTAATTTAATTTTAATCACAGCTAGTCAGCTGTGATGATGATAAAATATATAGCTTATATCAGAGATAGCTGAGAACGCAGAGACGGACGTAGGTTACAATATATTATCACCAGCACTCGTTTTTCAGTTAAATTGTGCATAGTCCTGCAAATATCCCACTTCTGGGCGAGAGCTGTTCATTCTCATTGTATAAATAAATAATGATAAATCTTTATTGTCAGAGATACGCCATACATACGTACATATATACATACATACATACGCCATTCTAATGTAGTAAGTTACAATTATAAGGTTTACAATGAAAGCTTACGGTGACTTAATAGTGAGTTCACAGAACCTACACTAAGCAGAGCTTGTATTGTAGTAGGTTTCAGTGTACCTTCAGGGAACAACAATAAAGTGTGAGTATTGAAAAAAAAATAAAAAATATATGAATAGTTAACCCAGAGTCCATCATGCAGGCCAAGTGCGGGTTGGCAAATTCCATACATCTTCTTGAACATTTAGAACTCTCACAGACTTCCTCATGATCAAGATTCTTGCTCATTTCTTGCTTGCGTTGAGGTGTTTGTGTTGCGATTTGAACCTACCGATTGCAAGTCAGATTGAAAAAATTGATAACGATATCTACTAATCAAGCTTAAATAGGTTTTTATGTTGATTTACACATATATGTACATATACCAAGTTAAAGAAATATAGGCGAGTATGTGTGAACAATATGAAATATTTAAATGATCTTTCGCAAGAGGAGCCCACCATTTGTGCAAATACAGAGGTGCCCGTATTTGTCTAGCCGAGGTGCCAGCGAGTGGGTGTTAGTTTTGACGTAATCCTTACTTATAAGTTACATTTACTCGTACATCGGAACGCTGCCGTGGCTCGGGTGAAACGTAAAATCGTAGGGCCCGAATGTTCTAAAGGTTATCTAGAACTCTGGGATGAATGGACAATTGTATAGAGTTTATATAGATATAAACTCTTTAAAAAAATATTAAAAACTATATTGTTAACAGTGCTAACTAATGGAGGTCACGAGCGGTGGCTTAGTTCAGATATCGCAGGATTTCCGACCCGAACTTCTAGACGTAGTCTGGACTTTTGACTTTTTTGTACTAAGTATATTTTTTATGAGGTCAACATAGTTCGGCACTAATGGCTATTTATAGTTATATGTAGTAAGTAGCTGTTTAATTTTTTCCTGTACATTATTTTGAATAATAAAATAAATATTTTTATCATCATCATCTCAGTCATAAGAAGTCCACTGCCGGACTGGATGGATTTCTAAAGACCGGTTGGAAGCGTTTTGCATCCAGCGTCTTCTTGCCACTTGTATGAGGTCATCCTAGGCTACCTTGTGGCTGTGATCTCCCTACGCTGCGCTTGCCGTGGTCTTCACTGGCAAACATTTCTCGCAAGTGGCTGAAACATGGTCACTCACTAAGGATCTTATAAGGAAGCTCTAAGTCACGCAAAGAGCTATGGAGAGGGCTATGCTCGGGGTCTTTCTACGAGATCGAATCAGAAATATGTTTATATCTAAATATATTTGCAAATTTAAACACAGAATTCTACTAGGGTCTGGGCAGCAACCTTGGCTTGGAATGCGGTTTGTATTCCCCACGTTTCAACCTTATGACGCAAGCAGTTAGGTCCATATAGGCTTGCATTATCTAGGCTATACTCGCCTGGTATAAGTAGACAAACATATCTCAAGAGTTGGTGTATTTATAGAACTAAAATATACTAACAGTTTTGTCTAGAATATGCGACAGTAGCTCCACTTCTCAACTGTAGTATTAATTTGTCTTATTATAGAAGCCTAGATCATGCTGGCTTTGGTTTGTAAGTATCACGAAGCTATTATGGCCCCAGCCTTGTCATTTTGGCTATTCTATGAACCGATTCTTTTACTTTATTTTTCAGCTTTTAAAGCGCTTTGTTGTTTGACGCTTCTTCAGTACTGAAAAAAAAAGACGCTTCTTCAAGCTTACCCCGAGCTTAGTATTTAACACCTATACAAGTTTAGCAGAAACCCGACCCGCCAGCTTCAGTAGACCCCTCTCGCTCTGAACACCTTTTCATCTATAAATGAAAGCCACTTGAGAGAATGACCTCCCGCGGTTCTGGCTACAATGGCCGGTACAGATACGAAATGGCAATGACCGAGAACTCGCTGATAAATGGCCAATTGGTAACGCTAAGTAACGTTACCTCACGTTTGTCATTCTATTTTGTATTTTAAATGGACTTGTTGCTTTCTATCGAAAGGTAAAACCGCTAGGTAATTAAATTATGTAGTAAAATAAATTAAGTGTGTACATTGTAATAATACTAGCATTACAATGTACGCTAATTTCTTATATGTATAATTAGTTTTCGTTTGCTTGCTACAAGACTAGGTATAGTTCCCGTCACGTAAAAAGAACGCTGGTTTGTTCGCGTTTACGAATAAAACAGCGTTCTTTTTATGTGACGGGAACTATACCTACGTGGTTTTCTTGTCCAAACAAACTTTTATTCCCTAGTTTTTTTTTTATAGGAAACTTATATCTTGCATTTAAACGGCCTTGTGGCTTTGACTGGCCTTGTGGCTCAGTTGGTAGTGTGTTTACGTCTACCTGCTGAACTGAAAGGTCGTGGGTTCAATCCCCACCCAGGGCAAACATATGTGTGATGAGCATGGATGTTTGTTCTGTGTCTGGGTGTTTCTATGTATCTTAAGTATATATTTACAAAAAAAAAAGTATATATGTATTCTATCAGCCATCTAGTTCCATAGTACAAGCTTTGCTTAGTTTGGGCTAGATGGTGTTGTGTGAAATGTCCACAAATATTTATTTATTTATTTATTTAAACGCTTTATTACGGCTGTTACAATGATTCACAAATACAAGGTTTACCCAGTGCACGGTTAGATAACTTTCATTATGATTAAAATACTATGATAATAGTTGAGTATTTATGGAATCGTACATGTTTCGTACGATTCAGACCACCAACAGGTTTTAAATTAACATTCAGCCAACCCAGCTCCATATCGGAATGAGGCTCTGGGCTGCAGGCACAACTGCTTCAGTGGTGCAGATGATAATGATATGATATGATGTTGAGCAAAAGTTTTCATGAGAAAGTGTATGCAAAGGCGCTATGTATTGAAATAAGCATTATTTAGAATATTTCTTGTAAAAGCATTTATTACGAAAAAGTTTATTGGAGGGGTTACAAAAAGAGCAATTTTTAATGTTTGCTAAGCTAACCACAGTTAGCTTAGCAAACATTAAAAATTGCTCTACAATCTCTAATTTATCTATACATAACATTAATAACACATTATTAATGTTATGTATGTCGATTGACACCGATCATTGCGATCTACGATCAAGCGCGATGTTTTGCTGCGCAATACGATGATGATGACAAACGCAGTTATAAATAAAAAATAAAATTAATAAATATTTTGGGACATTTCACACAACACCATCTAGCCCAAACTAAGCAAAGCTTGTACCTACTATGAAAACTAGATACCTGACAGAATACATTATACTTTTTTTGTTGTTGTAAATATATACATATGATACATAGAAACATCCAGACACAGAACAAACATCCATGCTCATTACACAAATGTTTGCTCTGGGGTGGGGATCGAACCCACGACCTACAGCTTAGCAGGTAGACAAACTACCAACTGAGCCAGGCCAGTTATAGTAGCCGGGAAGCCAGCAAGGCCGGTAGCATTATCAGCGTCAACAGTCCGAGCTCGTCTCGAATTCCCCGAACGGTTATCAACGTGGTGTTATCAACGCCGCTTATCAATACAGCAATTTCACTGTTCGCTCGCTGTTTTAATTGTTTCGAAAGCATATTAACACGTACGGCGTGAAATGTCCCTCAGGACGGATGATTTATCTTCGAGAGATTCTGGCGTAACAATATAAAATAGAAATCAGTTTTAGTTTGTTAGTACTGCGTTTTATTTATTCGGTGCTCTTTGCTTATTGTAATGGCTGGTGAATATAAAAGAAAATGTACTTAAGTGTACGTTTTTTATAAGAAAGTACTTATGCGTAAAATTGCTGTAATAGATTATGAATGCGCATTCTTTAGAACAATTCCAGTAAAATCACTTGTTTATTGCGAAATAGTTCGTTGAAGGTTACGAAAAATAAAAAATCGCATTTTTTTGTTTTTTGCGGCATGTAAAATTTGTTAAGTATACAAAAAAATATAGCCTATGGACACTCTGGAAGTGAAGACTAACGACACCTAATGTGGCAGCAGAGGGAATGTGTATACCAATAGCGCTGAACCCCTGCTGCCAGGATCAAACCTCTCATACCACCCTCAAACCACTTTTATGAAAAAAAAAAAAAAAAAAAAACGACACCTAATGACACCTCGCACATCAAAATCAGTCAAGCCGCTTAGGCTGTAGGCTGTCATATAGAAACATACATACATACACTCGAAAAACATAACCCTCCTGCTTACGCAGTCGGGTAAAATCTACTACGATTCAGTCCATTCACAAAATCTACTACGTTTGCATATCTGACTCATTGTGTTTGTATAGTATAAAAATTGCCGCCATGCTCGTATTTATACACAGAAATATATTACCTGTCAATATAAATGAATGAATCATCGGTTTTCTAACCGCGGTTTCGACACCCTGCGATCCGAGAGATAATGGCGAAAGTTGAACGTAATGAATTCGTAATTACGTGGTTAAAGTGGTTTAGAGTGTATATTAGTGAAACGACGTTTATTTATATATTTGTTATTCTATCATCAATCATAGATTTCATTGTCACACGTAAATCCCGGCGCATTTTATCTTCGTAATCGACCGAGTGAGCGAAGCGAACAAATCTTACATCCGGGGAGAAGAAAGAAAATGTTGCCTGTTGACACAGAGACCTTTGCACGAAGGTTCATCAATCTTTACGTAACTTGGTATTATACAAATTTTCCTATTTTTATAGATTTTTTGGCGTCGGGGATTTTCGACTAAGGGTCGATAAAGTGGTCCCCTAAAACTCCAAAAAGGGTAGGATCTTTGGTCTAGTGTCGTTCACTGACCGATTTTGATAATATCTGCTTGGAACGTTTGGTACTCGTTTTATAGTCTGTACTCATCCCGATTCCCGCAACGTCCATTCATAGTTTCAATAACACGTGTTAATATAAACCTATAAATATATTTCCAGGAAGACAACACATCGCACCGCGAGATAATAATACCAAGTATGTACTATCAGATAAACAATACGAGAAGGTGATACGGAAATAACATCGTCGGACCAACTCGAAGCATAGATATATATGTATATAATAGGCTATATTTGAAATAATAGATGTGGATTAAAATAGATCAAACCCCAATTTGTTATTAGGAATTATTATGCGAAGAGAAAGTTAGTAGCTTATTTAAACCATTTACTTTAATTTTAAGCTCATTTAGACTTGAATTGGGACAAATCCAATACATTGCCCATTTCACGGCAATAAAAAAATGCCAAAGTTAAAAAAAATATATATTAACAAATACTTATAATTATGCACATGAAATATTTCGGAAATGGAGCAAAAGCAGCTTTATGCAGTAGGAATAATAGTAGTATCTTCGAAAAAAAGTTAAGAAGTAATTATAATTCTCTATTTAAATTTTAACTAATACAGACTACAAATTCGGACAAATTCCAATTAAATGTGTTCACCGTAATATACTCTTACATTTTCTGACATTCTTAGTTTCTGACTAGTCAGTAATGCCTAAAAATATTTGCGTAAGAAATTAAGCAAGACACACTAAATCACAGGATCCACAATGACTCATGTTGTCATAGTTGTTAAATAGGTATACTGTGATACGTCACTGCAACCGGTTTTATAACTGGTCCGTTTGACTCACCATTAGGGGGTCCAGTTTTAATCCGAAAGTAGGGCGATAGAAAAGGGTTGAGAAATCGATATAGCACGTTCGTAAAGGGTTCATCAAATTCACCGGGAATTTGTAGTAATTTTTTTTTAAATAAAAGTCTAACGTTCGATCATTAGAAATAAACACCTGACTGGTAAATATGATGAACTTTGACACGACACCGCGCACATCAAAATCGGTTTAGCCGGTTAGGTTAAAGGACGTGTATAATTATCTAAACATACAATATAACACATAGCACGTAGAACTGATGGCCGATGGGGCCGAAAGGTTCTCGAGTGGAGACCACGTACCGGCAAGCGCAGCGTAGGAAGACCAGCCACGAGATGGACAGATGATCTCATACAAGTGGCGGGAAGACGCTGGATGCAAGCCGCTTCCAATCGGTCTTTTTGGAAATCCATGGAGGAGGCCTATGTCCAGCAGTGGACTTCTTATGGCTGAGATGATGATGATGATGATGACAATATAAACTCGAAAGACATTACCTCTGGGGCATTCGGACAGAAAAAATAGCGCTCATATGTAAATACTAATCTCGGTCACCCATCCAAGTAGTGACTGTGACTGTGTCATCCGTTGCTTTTAACATTGATGATCGTTTACTCCTGGTACTATGCTTAGTTAGGAATCCAAAGTTTTCGATACTGCGAAAGACACCTCATAGATTTAAAGTAGAAAAAGTCCGCAAATTACTCGTGTAACTTAAAGCGTTAAAAAGCTCCGCCAAAAAAGTCCTGCAAAAGCCGCTGAGTATCAAAACGAAAGCTCTCAAAACTTCGAAGTACCAGGGTCGCATGATCGTCCAAGAGGTACTTTCATTTCTCACTCACACAGATGCGTCTTACTGTTACCTTCAACATATAGATAGTATGTCAGTTGGGTATGAAAGAGTGTGGGTCAACACACTATGACTCATGTACGGAGCAGCAAAGGTGAGGGGTACTGATGAACTGTTCACGTTTTTACTATCTATTGAAATGTGTAACATAAAAGTTTACGCATGTATTGCGTAGCTTTTTGCCGGTTGTGAGCTGGTTCGGTTTTTAAGTTCACGGGAAAATAATTCTAATAACAATGCAATATGTGCTGTGGTAGCAAAATAGTCTGATGTGTATTGGTATATTTTTTTTTTAAATTATGCTTGTGGCTATATGAGCGTTAGAACTCGCAAGCACCAATATGGTCAAATAGTTCAAATTATTATTTAATTTGATAATAATTATTAGTTCATTATGATCAGATTTGGGTGTCTCTAAATTGTTATTGAGAAAATATTTCTTATAAGCAAGCGCGCTCTATCGTAAACCGCAACGGACGGCATATCATCAGGCAAAGTAGCGGTCAAGCGCAAGTCTATTATCGAATAATAAAGCTTGATCGCTTTGCTCTCTCGGAATAAGATCTATAGGTACCTAATGACAAAAAACTCGCCTGATGGTAAACGACGGTGTAGCACGTTGTTCTAGGTGAAATCTATCCTTGACAAGTAAAATATAAACCCCCGACATAAATAAAACGGCTGAACAGATTTTGATGAAACATACCTAAGAACACTGGATAATATCCCCCCCCCCCCCCCCCTTTCAAACAAAGAAATAAACTAGATTAAAATCGGTCTATCCGTTTAAGATCTACGATGCAAGAGACTTGCATAACTTATAAAGAAAATGTAAGTAAGTATAAATGCATATATTAGTTCATAAAAGGCACGGACCCTGGAGTCTGTGGAGAATAAATTTACTACGATGCCACATATAGACATACAGATATATACACTTCAAACTTATAACACGAGGGGTGTTATTATTATTGGGTCGGCGATTAAAAATTCATAGATTTTAGTTCCTAGGAAACACAAAGGACAAGGTGTTTTATTTTTGTAATAGCTTTAAATTTACCAGTTTTACGGGCGTAAGTTCATTGGCAAACCGCCTTCAACCTTAAACGTTGAAAACAGAAAGTGTCGCCATAAGTGAAAGGTAATACTGGTTGGAAATAAACTCATATTTAAAAGATTTTATCTGAAGATATATGAGATTAGCGAGCGATATGAAACGGATAACCTTCACGATGATCCACGTCATCAAGAAAAATAAGAACGGCAAGTAATTATTTTGAGTGCAGAAAGGTGAGAAAATGCGAATTTACTTTTGTGTAACATGTAGAAAAAAAAAAGACGTGTGGCACTCGGAGACTGCCGCGGTAAAGCTATTGCATAATAGCTTTACGCGCGGTGTGTTAGGTTATTTTCGTTACGGAATTTCTGGATTCGGTCTCCACGCTCAAGGCCCGCGATAGAAGCTATGCAATAGCTTAAAAAACACTTATTAATTGATTAAAATGTCCGCAAGCAGCAATGAAAGAGCACGGAATACAACATTATTATTTACTCTGTTGTTAAAACTTTAAATTGTTAAGTTTAATTTTTAGTGACTATTTAATGTCTTTTTTTTTGCGTTACGTTGCATATAGCAGTCATCCTAACAAATATTATAAAAGCGGAATGTCTGTCGTCTGTCTCTCTGTCTGTTTGTTATATTATAACGGCTAAACCAATCATTATGAAATTTGCTACATAGATTCTTTAGAACTTGGAGAAGGACATGGACTATATTTTATCAACACTACGCGGGTGAAATCGCGGGGCACAGCTAGCACAGATCCCATAAAACCATGGGAATCAACAAAAAAACGTATGATGTTTATAATATAATTACTCCTATGTTTGTTTTTTCCTGACTCCAGATCAATGCTCGACCACAAAATGTGACGTCAGAAGCGTGACCTATAAACAATAATATACTCGTAAGAGTAGTCTAGTACATAATTAGATGTTATTTAAAATAATTAAAAAAACATACGCTACGAATTGACAACCTCCTCCTTTTTTGAAGTCGGTTAGTAAAATATATAGCAATGGGATCGGAAGAGTTGAATTATATCGACGACGGTTAAAAGGTAATAGGGTAAGCGACCTTTTAGTCAAAAAAAAATAAAAATTTTAATCGGAAATTTTTAAGTAAAATAGCATTCATAACTAATTTTTGACAAAAATGTCGCTTATATACTATTAATTTTTAACCGTCGATATATGTATTTGCCTCGTGCCTGAAATGATAACCTAAAGTTGCATAAAATAGAAAATAACTGGTTTTTTTATGATGGGTTTTCATCATTCGCCACTAAAGACGGATGTCCAGCTTCAGCAGTAGATCGAATGTTTTGAACTGATTGATTATAACTGACAAGCCTCATGGCTCAGTAGTACGTCTACCTTCTGAGCTGTAGATCGTGGGTTCAATCCCCACCCAAGGCAAACATTTCTGCTAAGCATGGATGTTTGTTCTGTGTCTGTTCTGTTCTAATAGCCATCTGGTTTCCATAATACAAGCTTTACTTAGTTTAGGGCTAGATGGTGTTGTGTGAAAATGTCATTCAATATTTATTAAAAAAAATTACGCTATCACAATAAGGCTATAGAAATGACAAGTCTGAGAAAAAAGTCGAAATTTGTTAATTTCAATATAATTTGCGAATGCGAAGTACACTTGCAGTGACTTTGTGAGGATCAACGTGAAAAGAGATGCTTCAGATGGTTTGAACATGTAAAGAACATTTACAAGATTATAAGGAGAGTGTCGATCGGAAAGTCGGTAACGGTCGACGTTTATGAACGAATTACGACCAAATTTCTAAAAAGGCCAGCCATGCAATCGAAGAGCACTTATGAAAACTCAAATTTAAAAAAAAGTGGCAGGCTTGTGGAAACTGACAGATATAGTCGCAAGTAAAATTGCCTATCACAACTGGCAAAACAATAAATCAAAAATAGTATCGTTTAACTGAATAGTGTTATTATGCGAAAATATAAAAAATCTAAAAAAAAAAAAATATCAACCAATATTATTATTTTTTTAACTAAATGTTCGAAAAAGTTGTTGGTAGCTTTGTTCCAACTAAAACTTTTTCTTTTAACTTAAACCTGCAACTTTATCTCGTGCATTGTTAACGCAACTTTAACGCGGATAAGTTTTCCAGGAATGTCTATGTTTAGAGTGACTTCATTCCGGAAACGGTGCACGTGCGCTGGCCAAGTTTTAGCTCACAATTAAAGTCATGTAGGGCTGTCTAATAACAAAAATATGCTGGAAATTTGGTAATTACTTCACCGTAATAGGCTACAAGCAAGAGCTGAACAAATAGTGTAAATGTGTGTGTGTGAGTGAGAGAATGTCCCACATTCAGCAGTGGTATATAAGGCTTGTTGGTAATGATGAGTATTAAATTCTAGCTAATATTTTAAAAGCCAAAGTAAATCTGTTTGTTTATTTTTTCACGATCAAACGACTGAACCGATCGTCATGAAATTTGGTTCAGATACACTTTTCATCATCACCGTTTTTCATCAATACCTGGTTGAAGATTGCCATAAAAATTAGAGCGAGGTTACTTGCTATAAGTATTTTTACTTATACTTGAAATTCTGTTTGGTTGACATTCACAGCAGCCTTTTCCATTATCTTCTAATATTACCAATATTAGAGATTAAACAGAGAGTTTTCTTTACTCATGGATAACTCTCCAAGATTCTCATTTAGGGATCGATCATATCATTCAAAGATCTTTTCCTTAAAGAAATTTGACAAGTATGCTTCTGTTTTCTTCAACTTCAGATTCTCGGGCCTCTGTACTACCTCTGTACAACATAATAAACATCGCCTGTTTTATCAAGCGCAAAGCATTGAAATTCATCGAAAAGATATGCAACATGCCATTGATATGCAGCATGAATAATGTAGGCGACAACACAGAACCCTGGGGGACACCAACATCGATAGATATGACTTCGAAACAACATTTGTCAACCACGGCATTATTAGTCGGTACAAAGAAGCTGGAAATCCATGTGGAAATTCTCGACGGTCTCTCATATGATGGAAGGCATAAAAAAAAAAACGATTTGTCCCAGACTCTGTCAAATACCTAGTAATGCTACTTACTTACACTTTAATGACTTCATCATCATTATCATAATCTCAGTCACAAGAATTCCACTGCTCGACATAGGGCTCCCCCCATGAATTTCCAAAATGACATGATGGATGCGGCTTGCTCCCAGCGTCTTCCTCCCATTTGTATAAGGTCGTCGGTCCACTTTGTAGCTGGTCTTCCTTCACTGCGCTTGCCGGTGCGTAGTCTCTAATCGAGTACTTTTCGGCCCCATCGGCTCTACGTGCTATGTGCCCTGCCCACTAACTCATGTTTCTTTTAAATATTGGCAATGGGTAAGTAGCAACCCTTAACAGCTAAACCTGATTTAGAAGAACCACGCCTTTTTGGTTGTTTATTTGCGTTCGGATAAGTACTGGTAAGTACAGATGTAGGTGTGGTATGCGTGAGATATTTATAGCTTTCGACACAACCGTAGGTACTTATTATCAGTTGTACTTACTTTTACTTGCCTACTTCAACTTAGTAAAGTAACTGGTAATTTCGGTTTTGTGATGTGTGAAAGCTATCTATCTACTTTTTTTGGGGATTTCATGTCTAAAGGAGTAAACGAAGTTTTGACGTGATAGCGTTCCCAATCACAAAAATTAAAACATTATATTAAACTTCTTTTTTTCTTGCATGTATGAACGTTTTCTTCGTTTCTCTCTGACATTCGTGATTATCTGAGGTCAAATAAGAAAAAAAATATATAAAAAAATTAATCACAAAAATATTTAAATGGGTTTTTTACGGGTGTTTCATTGTTGTTTGTTAAAAATTAACTTTATTGCGTCTCACAGGTTACAGGACCACGGACATTGTAAAGCGTTCAAAAGTCAAGTTGTATAATTATATAAAATACCTATTACCTATGCGATACGTAGATACGCGATAATCCGTTGATAAGCTACATTGCCACCAGAGCTAAGTTAGCTAAGGTTGCATCTGATTTCGACGATTAGCAGATAGTTATAAGATGAGATGTGAAAGTATATCGATTCTATTAGCTAATTTTACACGGATCCCTAGCTACGTAACTAAGTTCTGGTGGAAACGGACCGTAAAGCTGCTTTGCTTCACGCCATGCTTTACAATAGAAGCATTATTCTTCCCTAGTGTTATTAAAGCCGTGAATCCATATTGACTAAAGCATGTTGTGCTTTGTGACGTAGATGCAATTTAGCTCTTGTACAATGTACTTTTATGTAAATATAAATAAATAAATAAATATTTGTGGACATTACACACAACACCATCTAGGCCAAACTAAGCAAAGCTTGTACTATGGAACTAGATGGCTGATATAATACATATATAGTTTTTTTTTGTAAATATATACATATGATACATAAAAAAACACCCAGACACAGAACAAACATCCATGCTCATCACACAAATGTTTGCCCTGGGTGGGGATTGAACCCACGACCTTTCAGTTCAGCAGGTAGACGTAAAGACACTACCAACTGAGCCACAAGGCCAGTCAAATTTTCCGGTACGCTACAGACGAGCTTCTAACAATAAATATTAAAACCAACCTTTGTTTCTAAATCTAATTATAACAATTTGATTGTAAGTAAGTAAGTTAGTATAGACTGAGTGGCTAGCCCTATTCGCCGCCGAAAGGCCTCTGACTTGGCTTGACGATTGCTGAACAACCGGGACCTACAATTTAACGTGTCATCCGACCCACGGTAGCGCACAGAAATAAATGCCACTCACGGTCACCCATCCGAAGACTGACCGGTCCGTCCGTTGCTTAACATTGGTGATCGTTCGGGAACACCTAGTCAAGCTACGCCGCGAGCGCTACAATTTGATTGTTATAGGTATATAAAGACGGATGTAAATGCAGTTAGCAATATATAAACGACAGTATTATATTACAAGTAACGGTTAGTCCCACTCCACACAAAGAACCACAACAAATACAGTTGTGATAATGATTTCCTAGTTATATGTTACTCATATAACTGTCATCGAACGATCATTTTGTACATCGTATGTGATTAATTAGTTATTAGTAATTTTACATTGAGGTCTTGAGGTTAATTCCCCTTTGACCGCAGGCTGTTCTGTTTTTAGGGTTCCGTACCTCAAAAGGAAAAAACGGAACCCTTATAGGATCACTTTGTTATCCGTCTGTCCGTCTGTCCGGGTGTCAAGACCTTTATCTCGGGAACGCGTGAAGGTATCGAGTTGAAATTAAAACCATATACGCAGATCCATAGTATCTTGCTGCAGAAAGAAAAATAAAATTTCTCAGTTTTCGTAAAAAAAAAGTTACAGCCGAATATGTCGTAAAAAATGAACATTTCGACACTCACAGAGGAATCAAAACCTATGGGGTACTTCCCCTTGACCTAGAACTCTGAAATTTGGCAAGAAGCATTGTGTTAGAGTACACATATAGGAAAAAATCCGAAAACTGGACATTTTTAATTTAATCACAAAAAATAGTGTCGTTATGCAAGGAATGAGGGTCGAAATTTTAAAGTGAATTAACCGTATCATGTGCGGTATCATATGAAAGAGCTTAGTTAGCATTAATTAAAACAGGGTTTTAAATATTTTTACGATGTATATTTTTCGAAAAAATAATTATTTCCCCTTTTTATTTACTAGTTTGTACGGAACCCTCCGTGGGCGAGTCTGGCTCGAACTTGTCCGGTTTTATTTTAAGTAATAATTAAAATCTTGGTTATATGTGTAATATTCAATCACACCTTATTTTCCGACTTACCAATTAGGAGGGCAATGTTCTTTCGTATGTTCCATGCTACTCTCCTGGTAATGGTACTCCATGTTCTATGGTACTCCTCCTGGTTTTACCGATTTAGGTTTTGTAAGATGTCTTTAGATACTTCATAACTGAGTGAGTGTTATCTTAGAATTAATTATATTTGTTAGCGCCTCGTAGCGTAATAATTTATTTTGTGCCATGATAGAGCCCCTTGTCATCTAAATGTTTATGAGGTATCATGAGTGGGGACACGTAAGCAGATGACTAGTCATCTAAATGCTTATGAGGTGTCACGGGCCCAATTGTCATCTGCACACGTATGCCCAGATTACAATTACCTACCAGACAGTATGGTCAGGTAGAGGTACTATTTTGTATTTTTTGAGATAGAATGAAGGTCACTTACAGGTAAGTTACTTTGATCATCTAATTACCTAGTCTTGCCATAAATATTGTCACGAAGAAAAAAAAAAATTTTTTATTGCAAATAATATTTATTACTTTTACAGTGTGTTAGTTTAATACATAAATATAAAACAATTTAAAATATAAAAGCTTATTCGAAGTGGTCTCCATTGGCTGCAATACAGTCCTTTAAACGTTGAACACTGCCAATCGTATGGATTGTTTTAGGGACTCCAAATTATCATGGCGTTTAGAGCAAGCCATACTCTCTAAAACTGACCATAAATCATAATCCAGCGGATTAAGATCAGGACTAGACGACGGTCAGTCTTCAGCTCTGATGAAGTCCGAAACGTTCACTTCCAAACAAGACTGCGTGGACCGAGCTTTATGACCTGGCGCCGAGTCTTGTTGGAAGGACCATACTTGGTTATTGAACATGGTGTTGTTAAGGGGCTTAACTACCTTCTCAAGAATGGTATTTTGATACACTTGTGCCGATGTTTTGATACCTTTTTCACAAAAATATGGCTCAGTCACTCCTTCATAGCTAACACCCCACCAAACCATCACTGAAGTCGGATAATGCCCACGTTGCACTCTGTTGACTAATTGGGAAGCTTCCTTAGAGCTTTGAGCATAAATACGGTCATTTTGTTTGTTAAAATGTTGCTCAATTGTAAAGATTTTCTCATCCGTAAACAAAAATTTTCTGTGACCTCCCTTTGCGTACCGCTTCAGTAGTTGTTTCGATTTTACCACCCTATTCTTTTTTAAATTATCAGTTAAAAAATGACCAGTGGGTTTCTTATAGGCTGCAAGTCCTAAGTCATCTTTTAAAATACGCGACATGGTTCTGGGTGCTATCTTCATCTCCCGAGATAAAATCTTTTGCTTTCGGGCAGGATTTCTTCGAATTCTTTCCCTTACTGCTTTGACCACCTTTTTCGTACGAACACTACGTGGACGGCCAGATCTTTTTCTGTCACAAACAGAGGAGGTCTCATTGTACCTATTAATAGCCCGGTACACAAACATTTGACTAATACCAAGCGTATGGAGAGTTTTAAAAATTGCATTTGGCTCCATACCAACTTTGTGTAATGCAATCACAGCGATTCGGTTCTCTTTATCACCCCACTCCATTTTAATATCGCAAAATATTGTACAATGTATTGGCGCCAAAATTAGAAAACTCAATCAACAATCGTATAAAAATGACAGATTCCAAATTCAAATGTAATGTATTCTTTCTTATTTTTAACTGTAACAGTATTTATGGCCAGACTAAGTATAATAAACCTTTCACGAATTAACGGCTGAACCGATCTAAAGATGATAAAACTTGGTACATGATAGGTGCGGACACGGCCTTATGCGCATTATCCATTGTTTTTAATCACAACACAGGTGAAATTTTTTCTTTTTCGAAAATAGTCTTGCGCTTGACCTTCAACTAACCTGGTGTTAAGCGACAGATGATGATAAATTGATAAGAATTATAGTAATAATAAAAAATAAAAAAATAATTTAATGCATATGTTTATCTTTTAACTGAGCTCTGGGAAGGACGAGTGTCTATATGTTACGGAGCTCAATTTACTGATTATGAAATTGTACTTGTTTGATATATGATAATAAGTAAAGAGGGAATTTAAAAGTATATTATTAATTCTTATGTGATGCACAACTTAGGATACTGTCTAGAGGTCTGTGTATTCTCATAAAAGGGTCGTCATATATAATTCCAGCGTGAGGCCTATTGTCATCATTTCTTCGTATTGTAATTGCCATTGACATTGAGGAGACAATTGACTGACAAACAATCTGTGATGAATGAAACATGCATGTAAATAAAATTATCTCTATATTGCGTGTAGATTGTAGAACCTCACGATATTTATTAGCTTTGCCCTCCCTAGCCCTTTGAGGTTTTTCATCAAATTAATAATCAACAGTTAATAAGCAAGTAGCTCACCTGATGGTAGACGTCATACTTGCCTATAACAGTTGGATAACACCCAAAATTTTAAATTTCAAAATTCGAACACTGAAGTCGACAGAGTAAACAGAATTTAGGTAAAAAGATAAAAGGGGATTAGAGGTCTGTCTGTCTGACTGCATCAGAAATGATGAGATCGTAGACTTACGAAAATCATCTACTCTACTTAGATCAGCGGGTTCGCAAGTTGAAGTGGCAATGAGAAGGGCACATAGCGCATAGAACTGAAGGCAGACGGGGCCGAAAGGTTCTCGAGACCACGCACCGGCAAACGCACCGCAGATAAACCAGCCACATGGTGCACTGACGATCTCATACAAGTGGCATTCGCTTCCAACTGGCACTTTTTTAATCCATGGGGAAGCCTATGTCCAGCAACATTTTTTACAAAAGCAGTAACATAAACCCAAACTCCACGTCACAAACGCTTAACTGACACGGATTGCAAAAAAAAGTATCACATGTGCTCATTTGCAAATTTTATTACGCGCAGGCAACAAAAAGAAATTCGTAACAATAGCGCACTGTAAGAAATTACGTAAATCGCAACACGCAACCGCACATGATCGAAATTAATTCGACATCTGGCAATAAGTAATCGGATTATCGTCGTGGTGGCACGTACTGTTGCATTGTCAGAGAAACTGCGTTATTTACATGAAGGAATGACTTTATGCGTAAACTAAATCCCATGTTTCTCTCAGAAGGGTTGTACCTACTTAAGACGTTGACATCACATAAAAATATTTTAAAAAACCGGCCAAGTGCGAGTCGGACTCGCGCACGGAGGGTTCCGTACCATTATCTATAAAAACGGCAAAAAAAAAACATGTTTGTTGTATGGGAGCCCCCCTTAAATATTAATTTTATTTTAATTTAATTATTTATTTTTAAAGTGAATAATATAACTCAATATTGAGAGAATATTTCAAGCGTCTACCTGTTTCCGTTATCAATATCGAGCATAAAAATCAGGTTTGTTGTATGGGAGCCCCCTTAAATATTTATTTTATTCTGTTTTTTGTTGTTATAGCGGCAACAGAAATACATCATCTGTGAAAATTTCAACTGTCTAACTATCACGGTACATGAGATACAGCCTGATGACAGACGGACGGACGGACAGACAGCGGAGTCTCAGTAATAGGGTCCCGTTTTTACCCTTTGGGTACGAAACCCTAAAAAGACGAGGATGACTAAAGCGAAGATGGAACGAAGACGTGTTGAATGTCGCCGGGTCGCTCTGGTTGAGAACGGCCAGAATCAGGGAGCAATGGAAACAAATAGAGGAGGCTTTTACTGCCCTCGCCGGTCCTTATACCGAAGCAAATGTTACTAAATAATGCATTTTTTTATTATTTTAGTAATATTTAGCCTTTATTCACTGGCCAAAATTAAGAAGAATTTTAACTCATTTTTAAATGTGCATTATCATAGAATCGCATTCTTTTTCCTAAATCTGTGCATAGAAATCTGTGAATTTATTTAGTTGAATTTTTCAGCCAGCAGTTTGTTGGTCAAGTTATCCACCTCATTCGACATAGGCCTCCCCTAGTTTCTTCTACTCATCTCTTCTCGTTTAGTATTTTGTATATTATCTATTTTATCTATAAAGTATGTATAATACATTATTTAATATGTACTGTACACTACAACATCCTTTTTCATAATTGCTAGAATTCCTATACACCCTATGGTTGCCTGGAAGAAATCTCTCTGTATGATAAGGCCGCCGTTGTACTTTCAATAACGTTGATTTATCTTTAAGTTACTCGGTATGGATGTACAATAAAGTTATTCATTCTAACTCTATTCCGAGCTAATCTTCTCCAGGTAGGTAGGTTCGTAGTTGACTACGGAACCCTAAAAAGCATAAGTACATGCCGTTTAATTAACTCACCACACAACAATTTTTATTACGTACGTGCTATTTTCTCCGAAACAAAATAATAACAAAAAGCATTATTTTGCGAATACTTCAAACGGAAAACTCGTTGCAAAATTTATGATTGTATGCGATTCTAATCTATATATTTTACCTATTTCGCAATGTTCGCATTGTTTTCCAATACCGCCGTTTGTGACGCCTCTTTTATAATAACAATGCTGAAATTATAACCGTGTCTTCTAGGCCTGATTTTATCAGCTTGAAAATGCTTTGGATTTTTCGAGTGTGATGGTCTTTGAACCTACTATTTTCGATTCTACTTGCACCAGGGACGAAGGAATTAATACCTTAATTTTAATTTCGGTGAGAGTGTGACAAAAATATGTCACTGTTCTGGGCTTCAAAGCTGCTATTGAACTATCACTCGTTCGTCACTCGCTGATGATTTAGCGATAATAATTGTGACAATTTGCTAGTTTATTTCTATGTAATAGACTAGCGATTTGTCACAATTGTCGCTAAATCGTATCAGCGAGTGGCGAACGAATGATAGTTCAAATTGCAGCTTTGAGGCCCTGTTCTGTCCCAAATGACCCAAAAACAAGTTGACAGATTTTGATCTAGTTTTTTTTTATTGAAATATGATTTGATCAAGAGTTCGTGAACTGTTTTATTGAAATTGGTTCAGCCGTTTTTGTATATATCGGTTTTCAAATTTTCTAAACTTACTTCTGTTATTTGTTTTACATTATTTTCTATATTATATTTTTATATTCTTCGAGTTTTAATACACCTTACAGCATCATATTAAAGACTTGACACCGTGACTTTGACTGTGACTAGGTCATGTTTGATTTAATTGAAATATAGTGTATTCTGTTAGAAAATAATAGTAAATAGTAAATGCGCAAATCGCGCGGTTCTGGTGTCCTCCTTAACGAGAAAAACAAGAATAAAATTCTAAGTAAGACGATTCTAAGAAGCAATATTTAGCAATTCCTTTAGCACTCTCCCTGAGTGCTAAAGGAATTGCTAAATATTGCTTTAAACGTCGTTTAGATAAGAAATAGTTTGTTTCTTCAAACTTGGCTGATACTAGGCTAATCTGCGATATAATATCATCATCATCATCATCATATACACCTAGCAAATGTGAAACATTGAAATTATTTTCTGTTAGAAAATATATCCACGAAAGTTTGTTATATTATAGAATACTTCGTTCTCATTCTCTTGTAGAGCACCTTCTCTGTCTTGACAATCTTTTAAATGGCGACGCACCGCTACACCAACTGTCAGTCTGTCCCGCCATTTAGGTAACACATCAAAAAGTGGCACTCCACGGACTCCGTGCACTCCATGCCTTTACTTCTTTGGAAGTTATCATCACCAAGGGTACATCCATTCACATGGCCGCCACAAGCACTTGCCTCTCCACCCACCGTTACGAAGGCACCTGTTCATGCGAACTTTCCAGACCCTATTGATAGGTGCCGGCCGCCGTCTTCCCATGCTCCGCTTCTCATTGCCATTGTTCTAATGTCAGCCACCTGACCTTTGACGCGTGACAGATCGCGAACGTGGAAATGTCGGAGGTTAACTGGATAGATAGATATATAAACTCTTTATTGACACACTATTAAAATTAACAAAAGCAAGTACAAAAAGGAAATAATTTTACACTAGTGCAACAACGGGCGGCCTATTGGATTGGTATTGATGTTATTAGAAACGGACTAAATGACATGTCTTGGGATATCCAGCAACTTATGGTGAAATTGTTTGTTTTATTAAACTAGCGTTCAATCATCAAAAGTAATTTCAATGATTTTATATGAAAAAAAATATAAAAATATATTTATTTACATAAAACATAATAAACTTAGTTACTATTCACTCTCAGTACATATTTTCATTACGTCTATGAAAGAATTTAAATAAAATCTAAAAACCTGCACTTGGCCTGTGTCGCGAGAATCATATCTAATAGACGAGTTCCAAAATCCAAGAAAGCCTCTAGTTGACATAGTTAATTATATTATATATCAGAGAAAAGGTGCCGCGTGCGAGTGAGACAGTGACGCCATCCTACTCTTTGCCTTAAATACTTTCAGTAAATATAGTATTTAGTGAATTCTTCAGAGGTTTCTTCAAATTGCATATCTCTAACTCCAGCGGTTTAAGCTATAATTACATAATATGTCAAAAGTCACTCATGATAAAGCCTAGCATATACCTGTTATAGATTATATTATAGGTTTGTACTTGACCTCAAAATTGTCAAGCGTAGCATGGGATAATCAGCCAAAAGACGTACAGAAGACCTCCTAATCATAAGTGGCAGGAAGACGTTCGCTTTATATACCGTTTTTTTTTAATTCTTTGGGAAGGCCTATATCCAGTAGCGGAATTCTTGTAGTTGAGATGATGATAATGATCATATACCCCCCTTTAGAACATAACTATGTGCTTTCTTCATACCCCTCTCCAAAAAAAAAAAAACATCTGTACATATTTTTTTTCACCATACGAAACTTTTTACTGCGATATCTGTACATATTGCAGTAAAAAGTTTCGTATAGAGATGCATAAAAAATAACATAACACATTATTTATCGTAGCGAAGTGGTCGTAGTGGTCCAATAAACCTTACTACGCCTACGGGACGTCCCCCCCCCCCCTCTCCCCCAACTGCCTTAGGGTCCATTAAAGTGCCATTACCATGCCGAGCTAGTCCTACTGCTCTATTATAATAAAGAGGTAATGGTCACCGAGCCGGAGGTCGGGTCTTCGTACGACAGACCACTTAGGAGCGTCCGGTGCCCTACCTATGTGTGACATAGATGGATGACCGAAGTAACTTGAGAATTCGTACCGCATTTCGACACGAAGAACGTACGAATCAGCCCCCGTATTCTGAACTCATTCGGTTTCGGAATCTATTATCTCCTTCATGCCATTCTCTATGGAAACGACAGAGACGGAGATATACATTCCGAATTGATTCCGAAACCGAATTCAGAATACTGGGGCTGGACGTCAGAATAAATAATGGCTTTGCAAGCAGTAAGTCTTGCTCGTCAATCCTCAAAAAAGATACCTCTATCGAGTTGACCATAACCTCGCGGCTTAGGAAATCTCCGGAATTGTGATCTGGTACAGATTTTTGGACATCGTGCTTTATCGTAGATCGTAATTTAGTGTAACAGCAGAGTTCTGATAAAGTGTCTGAATACCCCATACTATTAAATAAAACGAATCATATTTTCGTAATAAAAAAATCCCGGTACAAAATGATGCACCTGTCTAGGAAGTAAGACTACTTTACTACCTAGGTCTACTTTAGGCTACAGGAGGAACCTACATGCGAGTACTTATTTATACATGAACACCGTTACTTTCTATAAAGAAAAATATCATAATTTAAGCTTTTTTTTTTATCAGCCCTGTTTGTACAAACTGTCCCACTGCTGGGAACGGGCCATCTTCTCATTGTGAGAAGGGTTAGGCCATAGTCTACCACGCTGGCCAAGTGCGGGTTGGCAGACTTCACGATGTTTTCCTTCACCGTTTGAAGTTGGCGGCAATCAACAATACGCACATAACTTCCGAAAAGACAGAGGTGCGTGCCGTGGGATTCGAACCCAGGACCTGCGGATCGCAAGTCAGACGGTCTCACCACTAGGCTGCCGGAAACTTGATTTAAGCATTATCCGATTGTAAATAGGATAGCCAGAAGCGAAGACATAGTGGACATTGTTGCGATTATGTATTTTCATTCTTGTTTTGAATGTTTAATGTTAACCTTGCTCGCTTAGTAGTATCGATTACCCCGACGACCTAACATTACATATCTATTTCAATACCAAGAAAAAGTAGATTAACCTGTTTCTGGTACAAAATTGAACTATCCGAATTAATATTATCTCTTTTATTATGAAAACTAACGTGGTTATTATAAATTTATTTCATTATTTAAATTTTTTTTATAGTCTTAGAATTCGGCTTAAAGAGACGTGAGTAACCTGTTCGTTTAAATAAAAATTATATTATCTCTGTTCGCTGAAAGGATCGTAATGAAATTTAGAACACGAGAGACTCCGTTTGAGACACCGGTGAAAGACATATGCTCTAATTTTACCATCATCTCCGTTTTTCATCATTTGCGACTGAACCCGCGTGGCACATACAGTATCAAATATTTTATTACCATCCCTGCCTTCGTGACATTCCGCCTTACCGCGAAAATTCTTTATAGGTTATTCTTATAGGCGAGGTATAGGTTACGTATACCTCGCCTGTCTGTCAGCTATAAAGGTGAACAAATATCATCCCTCCCTTATAGGGCACATATGTCATGTAAAATGTGTACTTTACAAGCTCGAACTCCGAACCCTCGTAGGGTTTCCTAATCAGGGGAGAGGCGGTGTTGCTCGGTGTCGCTGACTCATGACTTCTGTGTTATGTCTGCTTCTATGTTTATGAAACTGGTGCCATACTTGTGCTGCATGTTATTTTTTGACCGATATGTTCAAGACATAACAATTTACTGAGCCTTAGGAAGTGATGCTTTAAAATCGACCGCATGTTATTGTCATTATATTTTAACGACTGGTCTGTACCCGCGACTGTGGTCGTGCGTCACAGTGGACTTATTGATTAATCTGATTCACCGAATTTCACTTGGTAAATTCATTTAATTTTATTTACCGACTTCAAAAAGATAGATATATAGATAGTTAACTCTTTATTAAAAGACCACATTGTACAAACATATTAAAAATTACAATATTACTTTGGCTAATCTATCAATAGCCGGAGGGAAAAGGAGGAGGTTCTCAATTCGATTGTATTTTTTTATGTTTATATAACTCCGTCATTTATAAACAGACTTGAAAAAAAATATTTTTGGAGCTATTTGTTTTCAGATTGATCTCGTGGAAGTTTCATCACAATCGGTTCAGTAGTTTGGTTTTTAAAACAAAATTACGCATTTTGAAGTCGGTTATTTCTTACTCGGTTATCTTTTGCTTTTCAACCGACTTCTTGTTACCTCAGAACTTTCGACTTGGTGAACCGATTTTGATGATTCTTGTTTTTATTTGAAAGCTAGTGCTTCCCGTATGGTCCCATTTCAATTCGGTCCAGTTCTGACAATGGCATCCATGAGAAGTCGGTTGCTTCAGTTTTTTACACTATAATGATATAGTTAGGATAGGTATTTGTTTACTGATGGTAAACATGAGTTGATTGTTCTGCCACGAAAGGAACACGCAGTCTAGAACGTGTTCTGTGTTATGTTGATCGCTTATCGTTGTCACATTTGCCTTGAATTGTTATGATCTGCAACAAAGTAAAACATGTTTTCTTAGAAGAAACCAATTCACTCGCCATTTACGAGTAGATTAGGTAATTAGTAATAATCGGTGTGTTCCTGCAACTTCACATGTGAGCCAGTTCTTATTCCAAGCTAAGTGTAATGAATACAGGGCTGATGTATGCCCTTATTCGCTCTAGAAACAACATGCACGCGCAGTCTTGAAAAGAGTTCCCATTTCAAGATTGGGCGTGCATAAGTATGCACGCCCAATCTTGAAATGGAAAAAGTTTTCCAACCACACCGTAACTGCCATTAGGTGAGCTATGGTCAACATGATAGACACATAGATAGATAAACTCTATTGGACACACCATAAAAATGGAATCAAGCTAATATATATCTCTTCCAGGCAATCTTTTTGCTTGTAAAAAAATCAATTATAATCAATGGTGTATTATACGAAGATAGGTTTTCCCCGGCTATGCGTGGCAAGCAATATGTAAGGTAATCGCCCGACTCGACTTCAGTCGCGACACGTCAGACAAAGCTGTTAGACGCGTGTCGTGACTTGTGAACAGTGACAATGCCATCCTGTGTGTTTAAATAGTGCAACACCAAGATATATAAGGCAAAGATACTATATGTATACTATAATATAATAATAATATAATCTAAGGTCTTTCGACTCTTGAGAACTGAGATTTGCCATGCATTTACCCTCTCTATAGATAAAAGCTCATTAATTATAATATTAATTTCAAGTCGGTATACAGTACATTCGATCTCAATTATCACCAGAAACATCTGCAGACGATGCAAGCCCCATCTGCACCTTGGTTTCTAATTAACAACTGGTAATTGGCCATCGGCACGTTATATATGCAACCGTCTAATGGGGAAAAAAACACTAGAGCGTATGCAGGAATGTGGCTCTGTCATACCTGATAGTATTTGTTAGCTTATATAGTGAAAACTGGTCGGTTGCCCATAGTAGGCTGTGGATGGACGTCGGACATTATGTTTCTTATTTGGGTGATGGATTGGATTTGTGTTGAGGCTTTTGATGTGATAGAGTGAAGATGCCTTTTTAGATTATTTTGGTTGTGAGTCACTTTTAGGGTTCCGTTCCGACAATGAGGAATCAGTCTGTCTGTTAGCTTCATACAAGTCTGTTTAACCCCCGATCCAAAAAGAGGGATTTTATAAGTTTGATTTGTGTATCTGTTTATCTGTGTGTCTCTCTAAATAAACAAATTCATGTCTCGCTTTTCTAATATCCCTAATCAATGGTTTTGTATGTATGTTTAAAAAAAAAAGTAATGCGTAGGAGAGAGATACTTGCGCGCTTTGAGCCCCACCTTAAGGATTCGTTCAACGCGCGCAGCTATCTCTCTCGCGCATCGCAACCTATTTAAACATATCATCATCATCATCATCTCAGCCATAAGAAGTCCACTGTTGGACATAGGCCTCCCCCATGGATTTCCAAAAAGACCGATTGGAAGCGGCTTGCATCCAGCGTCTTCCCGCCACTTGTATGAGGTCGTCTGTCCATCTCGTGGCTGGTCTTCCTACGCTGCGCTTGCCGGTACGTGGTCTCCACTCGAGAACCTTTCGGCCCCATCGGCCATCAGTTCTACGTGCTATGTGCCCTGCCCACTGCCACTTCAACTTGCTAATCCGCTGTGCTATATCTGTGCTATATTTTATTTAAACATATAAAATAATTGAATAGGGATATTAGAAAAGTGAGAGCTAGATTTGATTATATAGACAGGAGAAATATTTAAACAAAAGTTTTTCTTCGATATCTTTTAAATTGGCTGAGGAATAAGAAAATATATGTTTTTTTTTCCTAATTACGTCGCCAGTATAAATTATATCTGATTATACTATGGAAACTAACGTGGTTTTCACACATTTAAAAAACAGACTTGAGTGACCCGTAGTTTTTATTTAAAAAGATATCTGTTTTTTTTATGTTTCTCTTCTCTAAATAAACAAATTTAGCTAAGATAACTTTTCTAATATCCCTGCTCAATGATTTTATATGTTTAAAAATGTTGTGATGCGCGAGAGAGATAGCCGCGCGCTTTAATCTCGACCTTAAGTGAAGCCGTCCTCGTTAATAGTGCATTAGTGTTCTAGGCTAAAAGCAAAGCTAAAAGTACCCAGACCCAAGTTCAAGGACCTGTGCACCGATGGCGATCCGATTAGGGGACCGTTGACCTCGCGCGACGTATTTGATCGAATACCACTTTTGGTGGCTCGCCGTGGCCCGTGATGCATTGTTGGCTGGTGACGGGGTATGTGGATTAAGATGGTCGACCAGGATTAGCCGAAGCCTACTTGTAGTTTGAAGTTATTTTTCATCGACTTCCAAAAAGAAGGAGGTTCTCAATTCGTCTGTGTGTTTTTAACCGACTTCAAAAAAAAGTAATTTAAAAAAATTAAACTGACTTCAAAACAATTTACTTAACTGAAAAGGGAGAAATAACACGAAAAAAAAACTGGGCGTCTATCTAAGTAGGTACCAACTATTTTTTGGGGTCGGTGTGTCAAGCCCTAAAGTATCACCAATTAATTCCTATACAGACACTGTCCTCAAAAATAGTTGGTTTACGTATCTATATTTTATTTTGTATGTTTGTTCAGCGATTACTCCGTCAGTTATATATTGTTTTTCATGATTCTATTTTGTTTGGTAGATAATACCTCAGAGGTATCATATAAAATTTATCATAATCGGTTCAGTACGTTTGGTTTTTATAACAAAATAACTGAAAAAATGACACCCAAGTAAACGAATTGCGTATTTTGAAGTCGGTTTTTTAAAAAGTTTTTTAATCTGTAATTATCTTGCTTTGTTACCGGTTCCAATCCGTCTTTTTAGAAGTCCAAGGCCAAGGCCTATGTCCAGCAGTGGACTTCTTATTGATGATGATGACGTTACTTTGAAGATTGTGGGAGTTTTGTGAACATATTTCTGGAAGAAACTATTTTGGTCAAATGATTTGAAATATTTTATTACATTCTACATAAATTAGTTACGGCTCATTGACGATTCGTCGAAAAACAAAAACGATACGTCATGACGGATACACATAATATCATAAATATAATTTGCCGCTAATAAAGGCCGAAAGTTAAAGCTAACCACAACTAAGGGCCTTACCGAAAAACTGAAACTGAAACTTCTTAACTTTAACCAATGTCTTAAATTCTCTGTCTTCTTTCCGCAAGTGTAATTAAGTGTCAGCGAGAAGTTGACAAAATATGTTAAGCATTGCTTAAAAGTTAAGTAACGTTTTTCGGTAAGGCCGTAATTGATTGTAAAACTATAATCTTTTCGATCATTATAATTGGTAAAAATACTTTCGTATGGAAATTGAACCACTGCTTTCTCAAATGAATTGACAGTGCATGTTGCCAAGTACTACACTCGAAAAGTCGATTAGTAATCGTTATCGTTTTAAACCTTTTTAAATAATCGAAATACAAGCTGCATCTGTAGGTACTCTTTAAGTTTGTTCAATTTGAATCATACATACATACAATCACGCTTTTTCCCATTGGCAGAGATCATCTTTCACCTGCTACGATCCTGACACACGTCTTGCGCTTCTTCCGCTTTCATCAGTCTTCATACATGCTCGTCGGTTGCGGGTACTTCAGACCTGACCTTTGAATAATCAAAATACGATAACGTTTAAATATAGAAAATATCTTTCTCTCTTTTCTTTCGCAGCAACATTTCTATTAGATAGAATAGATCTAGATAGCTGCGCGCTTTGGGTCCATAGACTGAATCCAGATGATAATTCTGTATATAAGCCAAGTATTTTACCAACCAACATGGTAGGTAATTATAAACTACAGCAAATGACAAAATTACCATCAAGCGTTGTAAACACTAGTACATGACAAAGGATGTTATATAAACAAGTTGTTGTCCGTTTACGATATGATTCACCCTGTATATGAGTCATGTGATATGCGTTTACAAGTACTAAGATGTATGCGTATACATTACTGGCTGATTTATGAAGACCTCTAGCCCTAACACTAAGGAAGCCATTCTTGGATTGTGAAGTTTTGATTTCGATGCGCAGTTTTGTGAAAATAAAATAAGTGGATAACGATTGAGGCAATGAAAACTCGGCCGTTGGAGTTTCGGCGGGAACGTCATGGAAACATGTTGCCGTTTTATTTTCCTATAAATTTATTGAATTATAATGCTATAAACATTGTGGTGTTTTATTCATTAAAGTGTTTGATCAAGTGCGTGAGTGTGGGCAAGTGAAATAAAGCGGCGAAACGTCTTTTCACGTTGTCGACAAAACTCCATAGAAGCTTCCAGTAAAGACTTTACTGAACTGAACCACGATTCGAATTTGAAAATGACTATACGTAATTGAATGAATTGAAGTGATGAAAAAAATTATACTATCATCATAATGAAATTAAAAGAAAAACTATCATATGTACAATGGGTTTTACAAGTTAAGGAGTTATTATAGACAATCAACTCATAAAATAAAGTTAAAAAGTAAGAAATGAAAATTTCGTGTTAATTTGATTTAAACTAACATAAGTTAACTCGTATGTTCATAGCATCAAAAAGAAGACCCTGTTTTAAGTTCTCATAAATTATGATGTGCCTCTGCGGAACCCTACTTTGAGTGTGGCACGACAACACTTGGCCACTTATTTGTTGTAAAATCTGCTAAACTTTTTTTGTGCCAAGCTTTAAAACAAACTAAGAGAAATAATTATTTCCGATCAAAAAAAATATTCATTTTTGTAAAGGAAATCGTAATGGCAGAGGGTAAACAAAGTTAAAAACGAATTTAAAAGATTTTTAGCTTTTTCCCACAGTTGACAATTCACGCTTAGAGCAAAAGCACTCATTGTATAAAAATGTAGGTATAATAATAGATTTTTTTTAAACCAAACGGTTGAATGTGATTGAAAACCATAGTTTTGAAGTCTTTTTTATTGAAAATTGATAAAATTATGATAACTTACCATGACCCTATCTATGTATAATTATATAATTAACCACGGAAAATATCATTATTTTATTAAATGCAATAAATGACCGCAAGTTTCTCACGATAAGATATTGAGGTACACGTGTTCTATCTATAAAACCACAAAATTTACTTTTCAATTAGGATAACCAAAAAAATTATCTGAAAATATTTATCATAATTATTTAAATACCTAAAAGTATATTTTTTTTCGAAAATTAATACAGATAAAACCAGCACAACACTTCCTAAAATGGTTAAAATATGACAAACGTAAGCTTTGTGATTTTTTTCTTCTATTGATATTTTTCCCGCGTTCCACTTGTTTGTCTTCAGTTTTTAGGGGGGCAAATTGGGGCAAATCAATTTTTATTTTTTGAAAGCGGTTGAATGTACAAACGTATTAGTATCAATATCTCGACGGAGGAAAGCGGAGCTAGTAGTTAAAAGTCAATGAGAATTTCTGAAAGTGAAAAAAATTAAAGGGTTTACTAATTACTTTTTTATAACTAACTGAACATGTATTTAGACTATTTTAAAATTGTAATCATTAGGCTAAATAATTACCTTTACGATGACATATAATGTGTCTGTGTTTATTAATAAGAGCTATTAAAATAATAGCCGGGAACATCTCAGATCATAACTACTCTATAGCGCGGAATAAAAACTATCATGTTCAAGTGTGAAATTGGGCAGTTTTATTTGGTAATAAACAGGATTTTTTTATAGTAGCAATTACCTCAGATATCCTATTATGCAGATCAGTAACCGAATTTATTAAATTCTGACTTTCGCCCAAACCATTTTTGAGACGACGTATCTCTTTTGGTCCCATAGTGCGCCGTCCCTTGGCGTCGCTGTCTGAGATGTCCATCAATAAATATTTTACTATCTAGAGTTGTGTACCGCGTAGAATCTTTCTAACCTACTGCGCAAGAAGAATGGTAATGTTTTCGCGCGTTTGCATATGTATGTATCTTTATTACCTCCCACAGCCTGGACCGATTTTGATGTGCAAGGTATCGTTAGATTTGTTTTTACTTCTCGGGGTGTCATAGTCATATGCTAAGTTTTTTTTTTTTACATTAATTACAATTATTTGGTAATTCATTAGTAAATTAGTCTAAATATCACATCAGAACCAAAAGATCGAATGTCCCTTGTATAAAATAATGATATATATGCGACCGTATAACTACAACTATAAGGTTGGGTGTCCCATTTTTATGAATGGGACATCCATAGAGTTCTGATGTCGAGAAACTTTTTTGAGTAACAACTAGCAACAGTTGATTGTGATAATATAATTATTATTATCTTGCATAGGATGCGACTGTGTGATTATAGCATTCCTTCTCGACTTAACTATTGTTTTTGTTTAGCCAGGTAAATACATCCTTCTGAATTAGAATATTGATTCGAATATCCGACTTTAGGACGATGGAGTGCAATTTCTATTGTATGCGGCGATCAGCTATGATGATAGTGGTCAGTTTTTTTTTTTGGCTGCAATTTATCTTGTAGTTCACCTTGTTTCGTGTAATGTCATTATATTCGGAACCCTGCTATAATCTCGACACACTCTTGAGCAGTTATTAGTATATAGTTGTCATGTGGAGATTCTTTGTACATGCCTCCATTTTGCACATTCTGACACGATTTTCTCTAATTTCAACTGTACCTACCATTTTCGATAATAGAAATTGTTTCATGGCATCCTTTTCATCATCATCATCATCTCAGCCATAAAAAGTCCACTGCTGGACATAGGCCTCCCCTATGGATTTCCAAAAAGACCGATTGGAAGCGGCTTGCATCCAGCGTCTTCCTGCCACTTGTATGAGGTCATCTGCCCATCTCGTGGTTGGTCTTCCTACGCTGCGCTTGCCGGTGCGTGGTCTCCACTCGAGAACCTTTCGGCCCCATCGGCCATCAGTTCTACGTGCTATGTGGCCTGCCCACTGCCACTTCAACTTGCTAATCCTCTGTGCTATATCGGTGACTTTCGTACGTCTACGTATCTCTTTATTCCTTATTCGATCTCGTAGTGACTCCGAGCATAGCCCTCTCCATAGCTCGTTGCGTGACCTTGAGCTTCCTTATAAGGCCCATAGTTAGGGACCACGTCTCAGTCCCGTAAGTCATCACTGGTAACACACACTGGTCTGGCATCCTTTTGTCAAATATTAACTTCAAAACGAATCGTTGGATATTCAAGTTTAGATAGATTTTTTTTAAATAACATTGAGTTGTACTTATGTACTTACGTATCAGAGGAGCTATCTATTGTCACATTTTTTGCTAGCAAAATTATTGTCACATTTTTTGGTAAAGTAAACAAAACAGCGTTACAGCGCTGGAATAATAATTACATCGCTTATCTACGATTATACGATACTGAAGCCACTGAGTGAGGTACGGCACTCTCGCCGCAGTTGAATGTAACATAGTAGCTATGAGTGGTGTCTGCTCTCGTACGTACATAAAGCTGAATGTGAAATAATGTCTTCTTTCTTATGGTATTACGGCAGACTCTAATGTAACTGTACTCAGACATCTTGAATCGTTGTTTTTCATATTACGTCTAATTTCCATTCAATAGGAACAATAGTATAGAAGCAACGTGCGTCAATTACGATATAATGTCGATATACGATAAGATTACATTATACTGTCTCCGATATAACGTACGAACAATTGGACTTATTTCCGATTGTCTGGAAAATGCGGCTGTTAATTCTGATGACGTCAAATATTTATGATATTACCGTACAATAAATAACAACCTTCTATCTGTTTTTCAGCAGCGACTTTTAAATATAAGTAAAAAATAAGTGTTTTAATCAAGCATAAGAGCACAGAATACATTAATAGTTAAGTACATACAGAAGGAACACTCCGTCGCCCGCCAATCTCGGGTTCTTCACCCGCTCTCTGCGCCCTTTCGTTTGAAGGAGTTTATCTGCACGGCGCATTCGCGGCAAGTTTTGGCTTCAAGCGCTCGATAAGGGCACGGTCCCTTGTGTACAAAGTGGCGGCGCCGCCGCCGTCAAGCGGTACCGGCACGCTAAGACGTCTGGAAGACGTCTCAGGGCAAAACAGCGGAACTACTGTATTTATCAGATCGATCAATATTTCCGTTGCGCGATGACAGTGTCGCGTCTGTGGGACTTCTTTTGTGAAAAGTACTCTACATGCTATTTTAATTTTCAGCTACTTTAGGACGCAGGAGTATATAAAAACATTCTTGTAAACGTAATAATGTAAATATCAATTGGTGGCATTTCTTACTCAAATGCTGGTGATAAAAAACCACTTGAAATCGAGAGTTCTTATCACCCTTGAGTCATAAATTCAACAAACAGGTGCTTATCAACAAAATACCGGTCAATATTTAATTTTCTTAAGTTTATCGACTGACCTGAACATAGATAATTTTCCACTTTAAATGTAGGTACATATGTACACAAGTTATACACCTACTTTATTATATCTGTCATTAAAATAATTGACACAGATCTTAACATCGGACTAATACTAAAAATACATATATGATATCACTGAAGTAAACTAAGTTAATTTATGTTCACGATGACATCTCTCGAATTTCTCGGGTGGAGACGATCCATAAGGTGGACAGATGACCTCATACAAGTGGCAGGAAGACGCTGGATGCAAGCCCCTTCCAAGCGATCTTTTTGGAAATACATAGAGGAGACCTAAGTCCAGCAGTAGACTCTTCGAGCTACATAATCTATGCTCGAGCATAGATTATGTAGCTCGAAGAGTAGACTTCTTGTGACTGGGATTATGATGATGATTACATTTACTTATTAAGTGTCGAATACTTTTTCTGTAATATATACTTTATACCTAACTGCTTGCTTGCACTCTACCTAGCCTAGTGTAATGTTTTGAAGTAAATGTATGTAACTACATAAGTATCAATGCTATAATATTGGAATCTTTAAGGCAGAGTGAATAGATATCTTCTACATCGACGTGTTCCATCCTCAGCCACACCGTCGCTTAACATTAGGCGAGTTGGTGGTCAATCGTAGATCTAACATAAAAAAAATATAAAAAATGTATGTTATTGCTTCCTGTAGCCTAAGCGGCTTGACTGATCGAAATGTAGCCATCCAATCCGATCTAAATTTGCGAAATGTCGTTCACAAAAATAAAAAGTATAACGCGGTTAGAGAGGCTGGCGAGTCAATTTTCTAAGAAAACTAGTGTTGCTAGGGAAGTGGTACGACTCTAAAACCCGAGACAATAACTGTAGTTTTCATTTATTCAGAAATTACTTTGAAATTGCATTTTTATCCGACTGCTTAAGAAGGGTTTCGTTTTTCGAGTTTATGTATGATGGTTCTATATGAGCGCCTACAGCCTAAATGGTTTGACCGATTTTGATGTACAAGGTGTCGTTAGATTTTTCTTCACTCTAAGTGTCATAGGCTATATATTTTTTTATAATAATAATGATACTTTTCTCGTAAAAATAAAATGAATGCGTTTTTCGTAACCTCCAACGAACTTTGTTGTAATAAACAAATGATTTTACTAGAATTATTCGAAAGCATGCGCATTTATTATATATTACAATGATTTTACGCATACTTTTTTACAAAAAACTTTACTCAACAGCGTATCATAATGAAATCGTAAGTTTTTTTAGTTTTTTTTTTCTTTTGATATACCAATTTGTTTATCTCTCGTTCAAGCAATTAAACATTTACCGTCTTACTTATAAGTCTTATCAATAAGTGAATTTTAGTTAAACAGTGTTTTGTTCCGTTTTCACGCGTGATAGTTCCCGTCTGACAGAAAGTGACAAGTCTTTATTCAGTGAATAAGATTTTAACAAGCGTTTCTAAGTAAGACGGTTAATGTTTATTGTTGACGAATTGTAAACAATTTTAATTTTACAAGAAGCAAATCGGCCCTACATTTATTTTTATTGATTTCTTTTAATTATTTTGTAAGGGTTTTTAACATACTCAAGTAAAATTATAACAAGGATGGATTTTATTATTATTAAATTTTTTGTAAACATAATATTAAGACTAGTTTTTATGTCTGTAAGAAAATAGACAAGATATATACTTGAGAAACGTTCAGTTCCTGCTTCTTCTCAAAGGCTACTGAAAACCTAGCTTGTTTTCTGTATTTTTTTCTATATTCGTTTTTTGCCGCCAGAACAATGTAGCCAACATTTTGCAGTCAGATATTTCGTTATTTTTAGGGTTCCGTACCTAAACGGAACCCTAATAGGATCACTTTGTTGTCCGTCTGTCCGGGTGTCAAGACCTTTATATCGGGAACGCGTAAAGGTATCGTGTTGAAATTAAAACCATATACGCAGATTCATAATCTTTTGCAGATTTTTTTTTTCTGCAGAAAGATAAAAAAAAACTCAGTTTTCGTAAAAAATAGTTACAGCCGAATATGTCGTAAAAAACGCACATTTAGACATTTTCGACACTCACAAGGGAATCAAAACCTATGGGGTACTTTCCGTTGACCTAGAACTATGGAATTTGGCAAGAAGCATTGTGTTAGAGTACACATATAGGAAAAAATCCGAAAACTGGACTTTTTTATTTTAATCACAAAAAAATAGTGTCTTTATGCTAGGAATGAGGGTCCAAATTTTAAAGTTCTTTAACCGTATCATGGGGTGTCTTATGAAAGAGCTTAATTAGCATAAGCTAAAACAGGTTTTTAATATTTTTACGATGTATGTTTTTCGGTTTATGAAGGAAAATATAAAAAATACATAAATGATTCCCCCCTTTTATTTACTAGTTTGTACGGAACCCTCGGTGGGCGAGTCTGACTCGCACTTGTCCGGTTTTATTTTAACTATATACGTGTCCCGCTATTGTCTACCGTCACACCATAATGACACCATTGTCTCACCTGCCGCAAAGTGACAAATACAGCAAACACCCAGTCATTGTGCGAAAATGACTCGACAACAAGTGTTACCATGTTTATCCATATACGGTATATGACCTTGTCTTTATATTTCGACCGTAATTAGACCGTGTCATTTTTTTGTTGATGAATTAATCACAATTAGACGTGTTATGGCATTATGCATTTAAAAATAGACGATATGAATTATTTCTAGTCTAGTATATTATCCAATAATATGAAAGCGGAAATAATTTTGTCTCTCTCTCTGTTTTTTTAACTCCTGACAAAAAACGAGGTGTATTATAATCTTATAAAAATCTTGAAAAAATTATTAAAAATATAATTTATACTTAGCGATAAAAATATTGCAATTAATTCCTTCAAATAGTTCAAAGTCTCAAATAAAAGAATAAAATGAATATCTAAATTTGTTGCAAAATTATTTTTATTATGATTTTTATAAGATAAGATACACCTCGTTTTTTGTCAGGAGTTAAAAAAATAGAGAGAGAGACAAAATTATTTCCGCTTTCATATTATTGGATAATATACTAGACTAGAAATAATTCACAGGTCGACTTTCTAACAGAAACTTAAACAGGCTCATAGCAGTATGTATATAATTTGTGTTATTCCTAAAGAAATATAAGTTAACATGTTATTTCACGGTTGTATCGTCAGTAAAAACTTGTTTATTTTAACCGTAATCAGTGATTTTACGCTGCTTACTTACTACGAATTAGCGTAACAAATAAATTTAGAAAGCCAAATATGCGTGACTAATGAATATGAAATAATTATACCGTTTATTAACATTTATAATTATATGATCTATTATCATATAATTATATCAGTTATTATCATTAATTAGTTAATTGAAGCTATGTTTTGACGATTTACATGTTGATGTTGATACCAATTTTACTAGTTGAATTTTGAATTATCTCTCAATTCGCCTTTTTTTATATGTTTGTTACCTCATAACTTTCGACTGGGTGAACTGATTTTGTTGATTCTTTTTTTTATTTGAAAACTTGTGCTCCCCTGTGGTCCCATTTCAATTTGGTCCAGTTCTGACAATGGCATCCATGAGAAGTCGGTTGCTTCAGTTTTTTTAACTTTCCAATAAGGATGATGTTTTTCGGGTGTATGTAATGTATGTTTTATATTATATAGCTGTCCCCTGCGATTTCAATCGCGAAATGGTGAAAAATGGGGCGATGTTGAAATGTAGCCTATGTACCTACGTCCAGGTTCACAGTTTTGGGACTTTGTTATTTTTTAAATCCGACACTTAAATTCAGATTCTGATGTTTTATTGCCATTCCATACTATTACAAAATTGGTAAAACAAATAAGCACTAATATGTATAATATGGACATAATACTTGTTCGTATTACTATTTATCAATACTTACTACTATGCTTTTATTACTAGCTGTTAACCCGCGACTTCGTACGCGTAATATTATTGAAGTTTTAGTAAGGATCCCAATTTTTTTTCTAGTATTAAAAATATAGCCTATGTTACTCAGGGATAATGTAGTATTCCAGTGGTGAAAGAATTTTTGAAATCGGTCCATTAGTTTTTGAGTTATTTCATATCAAACATACAAAAATACAAATCTTTCCTCGTTATAATATTTTTATTATATTATATAGTGTAGATTTAACATAACCTCCCTTTCTTACCCTCCTTCTGCAATAGCTTAATTTAATAATTGTAATAGTAAAACAGTTATCACATACATTTAATTCGATAATGATTGAATCATCGTTGAGTCACCTTGTTATGCCGAATGCAAAGTAAACAGGCCTCCGGGTCGATTGTTCCACGTAGTTTACTATTCGACATGTCGTATTGGTATTAACTGCATTACGTTACCATCGGTATCATTCTACTGCCTGTTTGGATAACAGTTGTAATTGACAGTTATTGTGACGGTAGACGGTAGTTAGGTGGTTACGTAGTGGTGGTCAACGTAAAGCTTGGTCTACACTAGACAACGCGAGGTTGGCGCCGCGAATTTGTCTTGCGTTTCCATTAAGAGACTGTAGTACGACGGTCGTCCGTCTCGCTCGCGCATACCAACATTTTTGAAGTTATAAAATGATTCAATGAACTTATAAAAGAGAAAAGAGAAGAGAAATTGTAAATAAATATTTTTTTTTTTAATTTTTAGACATTATTAACGCAATAATGATTTTTATCTTACTAGCTCGTAATACTGGCGTGAAAACCTAACCCCTAGGCTAGGTTTGCTCTCTAGGGTGGAAAGTAATTTCAAAATTCGAACACGATGGAGCTCTACATTTTCAATACAAAATATTTCTAATCCTTTTGTACAACACTTTCACAAAATGAAAGCAATTTCGCGAAAAAACAAAGTTCGATTCAAAGAGGTAAAGGTAGGTAGGTACCACCCCCCACCACATTTTGTATAACTGGAAATCCGACACAGTCAATTTCTCCCGCTCCTTCCTTCCGCGAACAAGTAATATGTGGGATGTCCTTCCTCGAAACAAAGAGCGGCTTAAAAAGGGTACTCGTACAAAAAGCATCTCTCCGGGCTAGCAGCAAAGCAATAGTAATGTGACTGATCTTGCAGTTGTCCGTTTTCACTGCAATTTTTGTAAAAGAAAATGTTTTAAATAAATTGTGCAGTACTCTGTACATACTTTCTCACGAAAACGTACAGTCAACATCATAGCAAAAGTAACAGTAACATACATACTACGCTACGTTAATCGTTCATATGCAGTCGGGTATTTTGTTTTTTAACCCCCGATCCAAAAAGATTCAGTGTATTTGTGTCAGTCTGTCTGTGGCATCGTAGCTCTCAAACGATAACCAATAAAAACAGATTTTGATTGAATGATTATATCATTAGGGCTGTTTTTAACCCCCGATCCAAAAAGAGGGGTGTTATAAGGTTGACAAGTGTATATGTGTGTGTGTCTGTTGTATCGTAGTTCCCAATCTAACCATCAGTCATAAAAATATCTTTTCATCCCCCCATCTCGGAAAGAGTATTTTTATTCTTCGATATCTGAGTGGAAAAGCCGTTTTTATCCCCTAGGGGATAAAGTAAATTCAAATTTAGAACATCGTGTGCACTGAGTTTGTGAATTCAAAACATCATTAGACCTATTTACTTCTACCTCCATGGTGCCGAATTTATCATACAACCTTTTTTAATTTGTTAAAAACTCAGACTCGGAACCTTCTTGGTGTACTTTTTTTTTTCAATTTGCTTTGCGCGCGCCATTTTCTTTTCACGACATATTGTTAAAATCTTAGGTTAAAAACAAGAAATTGGAAAACAAGTGAAAAACCTAAAATGAGTGATTCTAGCGACGATGAAGTTTATTTGACGCCAACAGAATTGACTGAAACTGTTAATAATGTGCAAATGAGCTTTCTCCCTCAACAATCACGCGAGAAGTATTTGAAACAGTACATATGTTTAACACGTGGCGACTAGCTAAAGGAGCCAAAACTTTCTCCGAAAACGTTTTGCTGGCATATTTTATTGAATTATCCGAGACCAAGAAATCAAGCACTCTATGGAGTACGTACCTATTCAATGCTAAAAGCAACAATAAAGATGAAAAAGACATATCGACACCAATCCTAAATTAGTGGCATTTTTAAAAAGAGCCTCGTCTGGTTATCATCCATTATACGTGTTATTGGATATAATTTAAAGATTATTCTGTAATACTTACCTATCATAATGTAGTAGTTAATACCTAAACTGAAATAAAAGTATCTTGTGATTGTAAATGTTTTTTTTTTTGCATTTAGACATTTCCTCGCTGAGGTGGGATGTAAAGTTACGTGTTGCACTCGAGTTCAAAGATTTTTCACCTCGTGCTCTTTTGATTCCCTCGCTGACGCTCAGGATTTTAATTTTTAAATCACTCGCTGCGCTCGTGATTCAATTTTAAAATCCTTCGCTTGCTCGGTCATCAAAATTGAGCACGCGGTTAAAAAGCAACTTTGCACTCTTGTATAACAAATAACTATTTCACTTCATTTTCATATTGTTTTCATTCGATAAAAACAATTCACGGTGAATTCTCGATTACCATATAAAATGCCTATAAAGTTTAAGAACACCGCGCGGTACAAAAATGGATACCTCAAGGTCGATAGCAAATGTGTAAATTTACACTAACCTACGCATCTCTTTAGATTTAGGGTTCCGCGCATGTGTAAATCAGCTTTTTTAAGACATAAACTGTTTCGTGATTATCTACGCTATTTATATACTTCTAAATTGGATATAGGATATTGAGTACGTTTTCCCGAAAAATATAACTAGGTAAACTAGGTGTCTTTAAATTGCGAGTGAATCGATTTCTTCTAGACAAGCAGACAAGCACGCTTCATCGTGGACCACAGCGTCGTTCAACATCAGACGAGCTGGCAGTGAAGTTCAAGCCTAAAAATTAATAAAAAAAATATCTGCTCGCTAAATATATCATGCGCGAGAGAGATAGCATAGATTTTTAGACATATAAAATCATTGAGTAGGGATATTATAAAAGTGAGAAATGAATTTGTTTATTTTGATAGGAGAAATATTTAAAAAGATTTTTCTTTTATGTCTTTTAAATAGCTGACGAGTAGGATTTTTTTCCACTACTCTGTCGCCAGTATAAGTGATGTCTGAATAAACTTTTTTTATTATATTTTTCCCTGGCCAATGATTTTATATGTTTAAAAAGGTTGTGATGCGCGAGAGAGATAGCTGCGCGCGTTGAACACCATCTTAATTCAGCAACCCTTTGATGGATATAGGTGTTACCCAAATAACTCTCTTTGGCACGTTTCTTCGGGTTATTCTAATTTCATTACTACTAAATGCCTCATAATTGATAGTATCTTCACTATATCTTATCTCAGTGCGTCCTACGCTGCGTTGACTCATTCATTCGTGAGTGGTACTGGTACTAATGATTCATGAGAGGAATTGAATATTGATGTCAATTAATTTATAATCATTATCGTCAACCCACTTTAGTCCACTGTTGGCATAGTGTATGTACCTAGAGTGTCAAGTACGATAAAAATCGTAGTTGACGACCAAGGTTTATTAATTTCAGGTGATATATATATATACTTCTGATTCGATATTTTGTCAACTAGTTACTAGCGTACAAGCGCGCGGATGCATTGGATTGAACAGATTTCGCGCGGATGGAATATTCCATCAAAAATCGTTTATGTGACGTCACAGTCGGCACAAAAAATGTGGCACGCAAGGTTTTCATATAAATGAAGTCGCATGCTCTATCTACTATGTCTGTGACTGTTGGACAGGCTTTTATCATTGAAATTTTATCGTCCCGATCTTCGGCTTTCCAGGTACTACTATCTTACTTGTATCCTCACTGGATATGTGACTATAACCTTTCTACACTACCTTTGCAGACACGCGGTCTCCACTCTAGAACGCGTTTACTTTATCGTTTCTAAGACAAAATGCGGTGTTCTGACACGCGAACTTATTTGCGTTAAAACAAGTATAAGTAGAAAACTCAAAAACCCCCGACAAAATACCGGCTGAATCGATTTCGATGAAACATAGCCAAGAACACTATGAAATCCTCTTTCAAACAAAAAAAATAGATCAATATAATATGTCCTCCATCCGTTTGAGAGCTACGATGCCACAGACACAGATATACATATACACATACACACACGTCAAACATGAAACCCTTTTTTTGGTCGGAGGTTAATAAAATAAACAATAAGCGTTGAAGTAGGCCCAAGGTCGTTGCCAAGGGGGAGCAGGGAGGGGCAGCTGCCCCCCCCCCCCCCCCCCTAGAGATTAAAAAAAAATGAAAACGAGCTCGTGAAGTTTTACACATTGAAGTTTGAACCATTCTTATTACTATCGCCATGGAGGCAAAGACTCGCGCTACAAGTATAAAGCGTCATGCTCTTGACTGTACCTACAATTCATATTTTCTCACCCTCCATAATATTAACTTGCCCTCCCTGGGCCATGGGCTGGCGACGACCTTGAGTAGGCCGAAAGGTTCTCGAGTGGAGACCACGTACCGGCAAGCGCAGCGTTGGAAGACCAGCCACGAGATGGACAGATGACCTCATACAAGTGGCGGGAAGACGCTGGATGCAAGCCGCTTCCAATCGTTTTTTTTTGGAAATCCATGGGGAAGGCCTATGTCCAGCAGTAGACTTCTTATGGCTGAGATGTTGAAGTAGGCCTTCAGTGTGAACTCTTTTTGCAATTTATGGAAATACCTTTGTCTAATCTGAGGAAATAATTATTCTCGATGTTTCTCTATATAAGGGATCATATTCGAAATGCAGTAAATCTTCAGAAAACCAGTAATAATAGCTCAAGTATACCCTTTTGCGCCCCTCGGTGTCACCCGCGTAATGATGAAAAACGTTGATGATGATGATTAAAATATACCCTACGTCATTATCCTAAGGAACTCCTAAAGAATCTATGTGTCGAATTTCATAACGAATGGTTTAGCCGTGAAAAGGTATCTAACAGAGAGAGACAGATAGACAAACTTTCTCTTTTATAATGTTAGAATGTAGAACCGATAACCGTTGGACAATTATTTATTCATAGTTATTCTACGGAACCCTTTCATAACATGCCACACACTTAACACTGCAACGCTCTGACGATCGTGCCCATCTGAATATAAAATGTATAAAAATCTTTACGGCCGCGGCGGCCAGTACTGTGCAGATCAAAGTTTCGGTTCTGGTTTCACTCTCGCTGCGTCTAGATTTGTTATGATATTTAATTGCAGTGCAGTTATTTGTTGTACGCTATGATGACGGTGTAATACGGTTTGAAAAGGAAGAGTTAGATTAACTCTATATTTTACATAATTTTAAGACCTGACCTTTCGAATACTGCAATGTCTGTTGGTCATAGGTGAGGTTAGATGACTGAAGAGTGTCTTTTATTTGTTACGTTTTTTGTTACGATACCGCTTACTATTAAATGCCTAGCAGTCCCTTTACACGTTTAAGGTGCTCACGCTAGCACGCGCGGATCTGGGGGGCTAGACAAGTGGCATTCTAATTTAGTGAACGCCAGTAGAATAGAGATTAAAATTATGGAATTGACATTAGCTAACGAAATGTCACGTGACAGCACGTCACAGTTTCTTAGCATTTCGATGCGTAAGCGCTTGTAGAAATAGAAACGTTTGCCACTTGTCTAAGCGTGCTGTGCCGGAGCTGAGATTTTATCAATTTGACGACCAGGTCCCATATAGATGGCACCTGCCAAGCGCAAGTGCAAGCTTATCCAGTGCAAGCGTACGCAATGTACACTTATTAGACCTAGTCTACTTTATATATTTGCAATATGCACACACTTCTAAGACTTCATTTTCTGAAAACGAATTTCAGGAAAACGAACGAATTTGTGGTTTTTCTCAACGAATGTTTAATAGCCGTTTTAGAATTTCCACAAGAAACTATACCGTGGGTGTTTTACACCTAATGATAACCAATTGAATCAATTTCAATCGAGGTCCCTTTCGTAATAGAATCCGTGTACACATAGGCTCATAAATATTTAAAGAGTGATGATCAAATCGAACATGAATGTGCGATTAAAATATTATGCCACTATCTAACGGTGTATTTATCTTTTGTTCTAGATCGACACAAGCGGCAACGGGTACATAGACTTGAAGGAACTGAAGGATGCTCTAGACAGCGTCGGATATAAAATACCACAATGGAAGGTAAGAAACATAACTATACGTATAATTAATTCCCCAAGTTTCCGGCAGCCTAGTCGGGAGACCGTCTGACTTGCGATCCGCAGGTCCTGAGTTCGAATCCCACGGCACGCACCTCTGTCTTTTCGAAGTTATGTGCGTATTGTTGATTGCCGCCAACTTCAAACGGTGAAGGATAACATCGTGAGGAAACCTACATGTCTGAGAGCTCTCAATGATCTTGAAGATGTGTGAAGTCTGCCAACCCGCACTTGGCCAACGTGGCAGACTATGGCCTAACCCTTCTCACAATGAGAAGATGGCCCGTTCCCAGCAGTGGGACAGTTTGTAAAAACAGGGCTGATAATAATAATAATAAATAATTAATTCTCAAAGATAGAAGTAAGTGTCTTTACTTGACGAATTGGGAAGTGGACGAGCAAATACCGTCTAGACCAGGGTTTCTCAAACTTTTGGCTCCACGAACCCTTGATTGACTGTTGATGAAAATAATTCAGCAGAAGTAGACGCAATTTGAGTAGACGTCGAATTACTTGGACATTTTCTTACGAGCGTCGAATAAAATCGCGCCAATAAAATATGTGTGCCGCACGTGCTTGCCAGTCATCAAGCCATTACATAAATCTTGTCGCGAACCCCCTACCGTTGAATGGCGAACCCCTAGGGGTTCGCGTACCCCACTTTGAGAAACCCTGGACTAAACGAACAGGAATTGGACCAACGGTGTAAAATTTTCTCTAATATTATTAACCAGTAATTCTGAACAGTACTGTACCACTTACTTGCACAAACATTTTTTATAACAATTCTTTGACAACCTCTTGACCTATTTTGCTCCTATTCGAAATTCCTATTTAGATTTGAGTACGCCGAATGATTCTAACAAATATTATCATAATCGACCGGTAAATAATGTCATAGCAAACCTCCCCCCTTTTTGCAGGAAATGCTCCGCAAAAATGGCTAACACAAAAAAAAACAACTATAAAATTGTAAAACCCATGCACCAAGTTTTGTCAAGACAACTTAAAAACCTACCATTTAAACGCGATTACCAACATCCAAATAAATATCCGTACAAATTAAAGAAATATTTGCCAGCTGATGTAGAATATCTTAGTTCACTTCGCTCGCTCGATCAATTAACTGTTGTGTTTAAAACCCTATATAGGCAAGGAATAGGAAAAAACCGGACAAGTGCGAGTCAGACTCGCCCACCGAGGGTTCCGTACAAACTAGTAGATAAACGGGGGAAATCATATATTTTTATATATTTTCCTTCATAAACCGAAAAATATACATCATAAAAATATTTAAAAACCTGTTTTAGCTTATGCTACTGAAGCTCTTTCATATGATACCCCACATGATACGGTTAATTCACTTTAAAATTTAGACCTTCATTCCTTGCATAAAGATACATTTTTTTTTTGATTAAATTAAAAATGTCGTTTTCGGATTTTTTTCCTATATGTGTACTCTAACACAATGCTTCTTGCCAAATTTCATTGTTCTAGGTCAACGGGAATTACCCCATAGGGTTTGATTCCCTTGTGAGTGTCGAAATGTGCGTTTTTTACGATATATGTAACTTTTTTTTTACAAAAACTTAGAAACTTTATTTTTCTTTCTGCAGCAAGATACTATGGATCTGCGTATATAGTTTTAATTTCAACTCGATACCTTCACGCGTTCCCGAGATAAAGGTCTTGACACCCGACGGACGGACAGACGGACAACAAAGTGATCCTATAAGGGTTCCGTTTTTTAAAAGTAAATAGTGTGGGCATAATCTTATCTCACATTAGTTTGTGTGTCTATCAAATCTTATCTTTAGAGAAGTAATTAAACGAAGTCCAGAACAATAGAAAAGTAATCTCTAAAACACACAATAATATATGTACAAGCTTATTGGAGTAATACGCCATTTGCTGTATCGGAGTACCAATACATATACGTACTACGGCTGTGGGAGGGAGGGAGCCTATTCGTAAAGCTACGGTGTATTTTTGTCTATCCTAGACTTAAACGGATATATCTTTTGAACGGTAATAGATACAAGTCTCAAAATTGCTAAGATTGTAGTTTAATTTGATGTAAAACAACAAATACTAAAAGCTAGTCAAACTACAAGCATGCTTAAATATTTATTGGAAAAATGGGAAATTATTATGACAAAGACAAAACCGTGTTGATTCCACAAAAAAGGATACGAAAAATGACAAGTGAACCTTTCGTTGATAGTTAGTGACACCAACTTGATGTCATGTGACATAAACTTAAAATGGACTAAACGTTAGTGTTAAAATCTCTTTGGATAAATAAAACAAGCCCGTAATACTTAGTACCTACTTATTTGAACTTGATATTGTACTCGTATGTGAACGCCTAGCATTTAGGCTACTTTTTCTTCTATCAGCCCTGTTTGTACCAATGCTGGGCGCGGGCCATTTTCTCATTATGAGAAGGGTAAGGCCATAGTCTACCACGCTGGCCAAGTGAGGGTTGGCAGACTTCACACATCTTCAAGATCATTGAGAACTTTCAGACATGTAGGTTTCCTCACGATGTTTACCTTCACAGTTTTTGAAGTTGGCGGCAATCAACAATACACATAACTTCGAAAAGACAGAGGTGCGTGCCGCGGGATTCGAACCCAGGACCTGCGGATCGCAAGTCAGACGGTCTCCCGACTAGGCTGCCGGAAACTTCAAGCTATTTCTAATATAGAAAATATGTGAAGTTACAAATATTCTTATTAAGCCATTGGCCATTGGTGAACATTATCACGATTTCCAGGAATCAACCAATCAATATGAGTTTTGAAGTCCAAAGTGAACATTTAAGGTTCGATAACAATGAATTTCATTGGCAGAGACAATAAAGTTCATTGCCAGAAATAGCCAATAAGGTCACTGCTATGTATTACGTATACCAAATTTCTTAAAATTCTATCATCACCATCATCATCTCAGTCATAGGAAGTCCACTGCTGGACATAGGCCTTCCCTATGGATTTCCAAAAAGATCGATTGGAAGCGGCTTGCATCCAGTGTCTTCCCGCCACTTGTATGAGGTCGTCTGTCCATCTCGTGGCTAGTCTTCCTACGCTGCGCTTGTCGGTGCGTGTTCTCCACTCGAGAACTTTTCTGCCCCATCGGCCATCAGTTCTACGTGCTATGTGCCCTGCCCATTTCCACTTCAACTTGCAAATCCGCTGTGGTGTGTCGGTATGTAAAATCCTATCGCTGAAATAACAATATGTGGAATAATCTCACATTTAAAAATAATAGAAGCTTGAAAATATGTAAATATCTTCCGATAACAATTATAATAATTTAACTACTTATTATCGAAACATCTCTTTGAAACGCGCCGAATTCCCGCTAAATTCGAAACGATTACAACTTTCGTTATCACTAGCTGCTAACTCAAGGCTGTGTTTTATGAGGCGGATCGTTTTGCCTAATATGTAAATTGGATGTTGTCTCGGCCGTATTGTTTATTGCTCTCAGGCCGTTCACATTTTAGGCAACTGAACTCTCATTGAATATTCAAGATATATATATGTAGAGGACTGTGACGAAACTCGTCGGAATTGTGTAGGAATAATAGTGAGGAAATCGGAGATTCTGTCGTCAATCGTCATTATCGCTTCGGCCGCGTACGTAACTATAGTTTCGTAGCTAATTTCGAACTAAACATAATTATTCTTGGTACGACAGTGATGTCGGTCAGAAAAGTATTTTTCCGTATTCGTAACCACGGTTTCCTGCTACGAAATAAAGGAGAAGGTGGTGGAAGATATTTGTCAAAGTACATGATAATTCTTTGCCGCCATATCTATTTCCTGAAACTACAGTCTTGGAAGTTTCAAAGCTAAAGTGAATAGATATCTTCTAGAGCGAAGAGCTTCATCTTCGGCCACAACGTCGCTTAACATCAGGCGAGTTAGTGATCGAACTTGAACTTGATTGGAATAGAACTGAGATACTCGTATTTGGCAGGATAAGAGGCGGTCTCCTGCCTTGGAGAGTTATACATATATAAAAGCTGTGTGTCGTGTGTTAATACTATTAGACTTCTAAAAAAATTACATCCGTAATAAAGTTGTCTACTACTTCTTGAGGGATAGAGAGAGATATCCTTCCGTCTAGCTCTATGTCTCTCGCGCGCGACAAGCGTCAAGTCCAGCACGCTCCGAGCGTTGTTGTTTCGCGGCCGGGAATAATAATATCAGAATATTGTGACGTAACATGTGTTATCTCGGCTGTTCCAGGTGCGACGCATGATCGAGGAACACTACGACAATGGGAACAACAAGCACGCGCGCGGCGTCAACGGAAGCGTCAACGGAGACGCGCGCAAGAATGGCATCAGCCTCAACGAGTTTGAGGAGCTCTGCGCCACGCTGAAGACGCAACAGGTGAGGTCTATTCATTGTTAATGAAACAGATCGCAAACCAAAGGATCTATCAGTAATATACAGGGTCGTCCTGCATAACACTGATACGTAAAGCATTCACACTTGTAACATTACAAAGTTCAGGGCTGTGGATGAATACAGTTCGTCGCCTTAGTGCTTGTTTAAGCTATCTACCATTGGTAAAATTTTACAGGAGAAGAGTTTTTTGCTCTATTTTTTGGAAAAGCTATATTTATAAGGCTTGAAAGTCATTTTTGGTGAGTTTTTTATACTTATGTATAAAAAAAGACTTACAAATATAGATTTAAAAAAAATAGAGCAAAAACTTCTCCTGTATACCAATGGTAGATAGCTCAAACAAGCACTGAGGCGACGAGTTAGTATGGATATAGTTAGGTAAGTACAGAGTAAGTTAGTATTGATTTAATCTAGTACCCATAGTACAAGCTTTGGTTGGTTTGGGGCTAGATAAGGATGCTAGATGGTCGGGATTGTCCCGATTTTGGACGCAGTTGTGGCACATCCCCTCACCTCACTGTCCACCAATATTTACTTATTTATTCGTCGAGTATGTTGCCGTAGGTAGTACTACGGAGTCCTTGTAAAGGGTTCTACTATGAAACTACCGCAATAAGGCAGGTTACAAAACTGTTTATGAGTGGGTAAGTACGGCAAGAAAGCTACCATATGATTTGTACGACCATTTGATATGCTCAAGTGTCTCCTATTGAACCCAATACAGGATCAACTCTGTGCGCCCATTGAGATTGTTTATGTGAATAGATTAGTGTTGTCGCAGTCAATAAGGCAATAAATTATTATCTTAGGGGTCAATAGATGACGCCACTGTAGTTATGTGACTCATAACGGTTTATTATAACAGTTATGGTTATTTTTATAAGCATTAATACTGATAGAGTTAAACTTATTAGATCAATAAGTTTAAAAAATGATTTATGATTTACAAAGATCACACACGGCAACAACAAACAGGGTCTCAAGGCTGCTATTTGAACTATCATTCGTTCGCCACTCGCTGATACGATTTTGCGACAATTGTGACAATTCGCTAGTCTGTTACATAGTAATAAACTGACAATTCGTATCAGCGAGTGGCGAACGAGTGATAGTTCAAATAGCAGCCTTGAATAAATAAATAAATTAATAAATAAACCATTTATTCCAGAAAAAAGTACTTAATACATATTAAATTTTCTGCCAAACTATAAAATAGTTTATTGGCAGATAAGCTCTTTGTTAGACTATACATTCAACAACATTACACATAACCACAACAACATACAACATTCGGAGTTTTAGTTATACTATTCCTAGTTTGTTTATATAAATCAACTTCACAAACTCTTCTAATGATTCAGTGGCTATACATTTTTTATTCCTGTTTATTTATATTTATAAGTAATCGAGTTTTAGGCAAATTATTTAAAAACGTGGGTGAGATCAGTTGTTGTTTTCTGAATGTGGAGAACTAAGTGATTTATTTAACGAAAACAAGAGTGAATATGAAAAGGTCAAAATACCTTATGAAGTATATAAGGTGGCTAAAAATTTTGCCTCTTCTGATTTCTTAGCATTCCAGAAAATCCTTGTTTTATCTTTCACGATGGAAATTCCCTCCCTGTTGTCAACCTTCTTACCCAGTAGTCTTTCGAGAAGGTTGACTGCAAAATGTAACATGCCAGTGCCTAAATTATATGTTGCTTGTGTTTTCAGGTGTCCAGCACGTTCAAACAGGCAGTCAGTAAGAAAGAAAATCTGGAACACCTGGGCGGCATGAGTGAAGCGTCCAGTGATGGTAAATATCACAAAACCTAATTGCTATTTTGATTAAAGGCCCCTACGACCTACTAAGTTCTTTACCCCGCTCGCCGCTCACGATTCATTTTATTTTGGAAGATATGTGTTGACTGAATATACTTGCGACAAATATGTGTTTGAGGAATCTCGACAATAATATTGCACCAGTCAACCATATAGTGGAACAAATTGCCGGATTATTTGTTCCTTCAGAGCTGCAACATGGGTCAGAGTTTTCAAGGTCAGAATGACTGAGTAACATCGAAGTTTGCGTGCTTCATTTACGACCTTTAAGTTGCATACCTTAAATATACCATATCTTTTCGACTTGGCTCACATAGCCAAGGCAATAAAACTTAAATGTATTTGATGAAAATTAGATCTTATTTTCTATTTCTGCTTCAACAAAAAAGAGCGTTTTAAAAAGGGTGTCTATAAGCATTTTTCCGGGCTAGCAAAACAATAATGTCAAGCACTGATGTAGCAGTTGTCCATAGGCGACGGTTTTCGCTTACCATTTATAAAGAAACTCACGAAAAGTAGAGAAAAAATATATAAACAAGTTGTATAATATAACTTATTCCCACTGTCAGTGAAAAGAAACCAATCTCCTGTGAATACTTTTTTCTCTCTACTTTTCGTGAGTAGCAGAAAGTGGCAAATATAACTTACATATTTCCTCGATATTTACACTGAGAAACAAATCCATGATATTACCCGCCCGCACATAGCGTGCCCGTGGGTCACAGTGGATACATAAAAGACGAAGCTAAGACCACGTGAAAAGCGCCATCTTATCATTCTCTTCCGTCTTTCAGGCACGACCCACTCTGTCCGTCTCGAAGAACAGATGGCGTTCTCTGGTTGGATCAACAGCAACCTGGAGCACGACCCAGATCTACATCATCTTCTGCCTATTGATCACGAGGGGAAACAGCTGTATGAGAAACTGAAGGACGGACTTATATTATGGTCAGTGTAAAATAGTAGATTGTTATACACGATGATGTATTATACGTAGATAGGTTTTGCCCGACTCGTCTTCAGTCGCTATACGTTGGGCAACGCTGTTTGACGCGTTTCGTGACTTATGAACAATGCCATCCTGTGTGTTTAAATAGTTCAACACCAAGATATATAGTGCCAAGATACTAAAAGGCCTTAAGGATATGGTCTTATCCTCTAAAGTGTTGAGAACTGAGATTTGTCATGTTTTTCTTCATATTCAATGAGTGTAACCTTTCCATAGATAAAATATCATTGGTTACACATAGGTCGAAATAACCTAGACACGAGATTTGATGGTTCGAATGCCTAAATGGGAGTTTCAACCGAGGTAAACACTCTGCTTTTCATTTCGAATATAAGGAAAGTAAACAAGATAAGACTTGGGATAGTACACCATCCCGCTAAGTTTTCTTTAGTAGTTTTCTGTAGCGCTGTGTATGTATGCGTCGCCAGCCCATGGCCCAGGGGGGGCAAGTTAATATTATGGAGGATGAGAAAAATATGAATCGTAGGTACAGGTACAATTGCACGGCCTTAGGACTTTGGTTGCTTTGCAGTTGGCAACATTTTTTAATCTCTAAGGGGAGGGGGGGGCAGCTGCCCCCCTTGCCCCCCCCCCCCCTTGGCGACGCCCTTGTATGTATGTATGTCGACAAAAGTGTAGACAACAGATTTCTATTAGCGTCACGAGTCACGACTGTCCAATGTGCAAGAACCCTTATTTATGAAAATGTGCAATGTACGAGCGGAACCTTTCCGGTTGCTGACCACTTTATGTACATAATTACGATCGAACAGGAAATAAATCTTAAATCGTCAATCGTACAATAATTATGATGACTTTTCAGTTTATGACGATTACTGCTGATTTAGAATGGAAATATCCTGTCGGGAAACCATGTCGGAACCACCATTGTTCTACCTATTGCAAATAACGCTCAACCAGCGTTCAAATATTTTACCTCCTATAATCGATAGTTTTCCGGGATTGAATGTATTCTATATTTGAATTCGACGCCCACAACTTTAGCCTATATTTGTAATAAACGCTATTTCCTTTTTGAATTAAATAAATATAAGGAAAATATGTTGTATATGTATGACCAGATACTAATGCGTGAGAAATCTTCATATTTGTTATTTACTAAGCAGATCAAGGCCTTAAGTTGGTTTCAAAATAATGTCATCAACAATTAATCTTGAGTTCGTTGCACCTGGAAATTTCTCTAGTGTATTTTTTTCTGAATTTCATACGATTCATCATCACCGTTTTCATCACTATGTGGGTGAAATTGTTCACAGTTTATAAATCGTAGTATATAATAATATTTTTTTTTTTTTTTTTTACCGACTTTACAAAGAAAGAGGTTAACAAATCGGCTGTATTAAAAAAAAAAAACAAGATGCATTTAATGTGATTTGCTCCATACAAACGGATTTATTTCAACTAAACAGAGCTGAGTATAAACGATGGGAATAACTGTATATTTTCTATCCACAGCAAAGTAATAAACCACTCCTGCCCGGACACAATAGACGAGCGAGCTATCAACAAAAAGAACCTAACCCTATACACGAAGCACGAAAACCTGACCCTGGCGCTGGTCTCCTCCCAGGCCATAGGATGCAACATCGTGAACATTGACGCGCATGACTTGGCTAAAGGGAAGCCTCATCTGGTGCTGGGTCTCCTGTGGCAGATCATCAGAATCGGGTTGTTCAACCAGATCACATTGGAACACTGTCCAGGATTGACAGAGCTGTTGAATGATCAGGTATGTCATGAACCATTGTTTTGTTGGGAATGGACTTGCGTTTGGGCGAATTTCCTAGTACAAACTAAGCTCCAAAACTTGGGATGTCGCTGCCAAGTCGGTTAGCTTAATTTTTTTATCGAATCATGTCTGCATGATATTGTCTGGTCTTGCTTGCACTGTTTAGTATCTCGAAAAAAGTTCGAAAAAGCGACATCGTGTCATCTTCCTGAAACTATAATATAATGTTCCTAAAAAATGAAACGAAACATTTCTTTAGTAAATGCGTCTCCATTACAGAACGCAACGTCGTTCAATATTAGTTGAGTTTGCTGTCAAACTAGCACAACAATGAATTTAAAAAAAACTGGTGTCACCATCAGTGCAGGCTATTAATTTTATCATGTCGATGAAACTTCATGGAATAGTCCAGTTTGATCCAGTCCATTCCATTATAATCACTACTGTAGTCATATTGTGGCAGAAAAGAGGAACTAACATATACTAGAGGAAGTACATACTAATATTATATAATACGGTATTCTGTGGTCTCGACTGAACAAAATAATGAAACAAGGATAACAGCGCCCTCACTCAATCAAACACTTTATTGACACCACAAAAATAATAAAAATAACAAAAAACACTTATAAAACAATGGCACAAAGGGTGGTCTTATCGCCCTCACATTAGTTCTCTAGCTGAACAGACTCTACAGAGGTATGTTCAGGATAGGCTCTGACTAAATTATGGCAAGTGATAAAGCAAAGTCGCGGTAACCTATCTATAATCCGAAATACATTTGTTTGAATCTTACTTTCCCCGAATCCGTTTCATAGAATTGTCTGATTCCTGATATTTTACTTGACACGAATTTCTGATTTCATAAGTTTGATTGCCATCAGTTTCATTTACCAGAACTGTTATATAGTTAGGTTCGTCAGATGTCTGTTTTATTATAAACATACATTTTCGTATTACAAAGATTTAATTATCAGATGAGTTGTCAAATGAGCTTTCGGGATTTTGATCGTCATTTGAAAAAACAATATATTTCATTTTCGGAGAAATGTTATTCGGTTTTCACAATTTGGGTTATAGAGGTAACCCAAAATTGCATATCAGTAATAGTTTGTAAGTATATTTCAGATGACACAAAGAAATCTCTGATTTATTATAAAATTTCCAGGAGCGTATCGAGGACCTCCTCGCGTTGTCGCCGGAGGCGATCCTCCTGCGCTGGGTGAACCACCAGCTGCAATCAGCTGGAGTGACGCGCCGCTGCACCAACTTCCAGCAGGACGTCGCCGACTCGGAGATATACTCGTATCTGCTGAAGCAGATTGCGCCCGATGACGCTGGAGTCACTCTTGACGCACTCAGGGTGAGTTCGTTTAGATTTTCAGTCGCAATGTACCAGTTATTTAGTCTGTTCTAGATGGTCTGTTCCATCTATAAAAACTGGAGAAAAAACGTCGCACCTTCTATTTTTTGTTCTTTGTTTTTGAAGTCAGTAAAACATATGTTTTACTGACTTCAAAAAGAAGGAAGTTAACAATTTGGCTGTAATTTTTTTGTTTGTTACCGTATAACTACGTCATTTGCAACTAGATTAGAAATAATTATACTTAAAAAAACTGAAAAAACAGACTTCAAAATACGCAATTCCTTTGCCTGGACGACATTTTTTCAGTTATATTGTTATAACAAGTACTTACTTAAAAAAACTTTTTAAGTTAAACGGTTTTATTGAAAAGAAAGATAAATGTAGGTAATGTATTTACTGTATTTTACTAGAAAAGCCCTTTAATTTGATACCCATATTGTGAGGGTTGTGTTAAAATATGAAATCCGCCATTTTGTGGCGGCGGCCATCTTGGATTTACAATAATATAGAATATACTAAATTGTATTGTCATCAGGACTAAAGGTGTATACCAAATTTCAGATCGATCAACTGCAAGGGGGTAAAATTTCAATTACTAAATTTGCCCCAAACAAACAATTTTTATTTTAATAAAACTTATATGGGACTACTTTTGGGGTATTACCTACCAAACAAAAAGAACCATCAAACAATTCATAATTGTCGGAGTAATCACTGAACAAACATACAAAAAAAAGGGAAACATACAGATACTCGTAGATAACATACAGATAATTGAGAACCTTCTTGTTTTTGGAAGTAGCTAACCTAACCCGCACCTTTGTGATTCGTCAGGAAACCGACCTCCTCCGGCGTGCAGAGGTGATGCTGCAACAGGCTGCCAAGCTGAGGTGTCGAGCGTTCGTGTCTCCGGCGGACGTGGTCGGCGGCGTGTACAAGTTGAACCTGGCGTTCGTCGCAAACCTGTTCAACCAGCACCCGGCGCTGCAGCGCACCGGCGCCGCCGAGGAGTACCACCAGCTCGACGAGACCAGGGAGGAGAAGAGTTAGTACCATTATCATCTCAGCCATAGGAAGTCTACTGCTGGACCTATGTCCAGCAGGTGACTTTCTTTGTACTGGAATTTTCCTTTTTGACTGGAATTTGTAAATCCATGAGGGAGGCATAGGCCTCCCCCAAATTTTTTTTTATTTTATGTAAGACGATAACCAATAACTATAACTACGATTGACCACCAACTCGCCTCGTGATAAGCGATGGTGTGGCCGAGGATGGAACTCGTCGATCTAGAAGATATCTATTCACTCTAGCCTTGAAAATTCCAAGATTGTAGTTCTCAAGAAATACTGAATCCTTTTACTTACTACTTCACTAGAGGGACTTAATAGTTCTAACACAAAAAAAAAACACCAAATCAATTTGAATGATGTGCCTGTGTTTCGTAGCGTATCGCAACTGGATGAACTCAATGGGCGTGGCTCCGCACGTGAACTGGCTGTACTCGGACCTGACCGACGCGCTCGTCATTTTCCAACTCTACGACATCATCAAGCCCGGCATCGTCAACTGGAAGAAGGTGACTAAGATATTCAATTGTATACCTACTGCTACAAAACAGAATCGGGCCTTAGATCTTACACACAGAGCTCACTTTTTTTAACACCAATGAATTTCCATCATGTGGACTTAAAGTCTAAAACAAAATTCACGAATATAGTGTCCTGGGATGACCGATACTCATATGCTAACAATGACGAACTTAAAGATTTTAATTAAAGACTCTATGTCAAAACATACTTATTAGAGTTAATTCCCACTCTACGAGGACGATACACAGTGTATATACGTTTCTATATTGCCTCCTACAGCCTACACGGCTTGACCGATTTAGATGAGCGGAGTGTCGTCTTCACTCATAGACACACGGGCGTAATAGACTTCCATGATAAGCTAATCTAACGGACACACAGAAAATTGTATATGACACTTTGAAACCTGTACTTTTATACTCTAATAGGTTCAATATCAATGAAGTATTATCAAAATAATAAAGATGTAAATAAAGATTTCCCTGATTTCCAATTTCCAATATTTCCCGCGTTGCAATTATGTTATTGAAATTCTTGTGCATCTCTCTGGTGCCTTTTTTGATCCATCCCAAAGACACCTGCCATTATTATGTTCCACATTTTTTTTTATATGCAGGTACACAGGCAGTTCTCGAAACTGCGCAAGTTCATGGAGCGGCTAGAGAACTGCAACTATGCCGTCGAGCTCGGCAGGCAACTGGGCTTCTCGCTCGTCGGCATCGCAGGCGCAGATATTAACGAGGGCAACGCTACGCTCACACTCGGTATGCATAACATAACAACTAATATTAACTAATATTATAAAGGCAAAAGTTGGTGAATGCGTTTGTATGTTTATTACTTAATCACGCTCAAACGACTAAACCGATTTTGATGAAATTTGGTATGGAGGTAGCTGGCACCCTAGATTAACATCTTCTTATCCCGAAAAATAGAATGTCCTTTGAAATAATCTATATAAAACAGCGGGTAACACCGCGGGGCGTAGCTAGTTTTATATAAAATAATGTAATGATGGACATTTCACACAACACGATCTAGCCCAAACTACTGCACTATGAGAACTATATATTTGTTTTGTAAATACATTACTTATGATTCATAGAAACACGTCAGACAATTTTTTGTCCTAGGTGGGGATTGAACCCACGACCTGCAACTTAGCAGGCAGACCATACTACCAACTGAGCTACGAGGTCAGTCGAATGTCAGTCTAGTGTTAATAAAAATGTTAATACTAGTGTCCGTTTCCCCGTCAGCTCTGATATGGCAGTTGATGCGTGCGTACACTCTGTCCGTGCTGACGCGGCTGGCAAACACCGGCAACCCGATCATAGAGAAGGAGATCGTGCAGTGGGTGAACAACAAACTGAACTCGGCGGGGAAGACGTCTTCCATCAGGAGCTTCCAGGTACAATCATACAAGATAATCTTATATAAAGGACAGGGAATATGCATGAATTTCATTTCATTTCATTTGGAATATTGTTGTCATTTTTGTTGTTGTTAGGCTGGAATGTCCCACAGGTCCCACTGCTGGGCAAAGGCCAGCTTGACCGTTGACAGATTTATTTGTTATTTAGTACACACTTTCAGTTTAGATGGCAATACAATGAAATATGTTTATTAGCATTCTAAATTCAATATGGCCGCCGCCACGAAATGGCTTATTTCAAAAAAAATCACATCCCCTACAATATGAGTATCAAATGAAAGGGCTTTTCTAGTAGAATACAGTAAATACATTACATACATCGTTATCTTTCATTTCAATAAAACCGTTTAACTTAAAAAGTTTTTTTAATTATATACATACAATCACGCCTATGTTCCCTTACGGGGTAGGCAGAGCATCAAAGTCCATAAGACCGTATGATGCCACATTTGACCGTGGTTTGAGGGTTAGATGGAAGGAAGAGGGTATTAGAGGGTTAGGAAGTATTGGAAGGTAAGATAATGTTGGCCTGTGGTGGACAGGGGGCAGCCTGTCACCCACATAAGCAACAATTTCCCACAAGTCCCTAAACTGGCTTACACAGTATGCCCGGGAAGTGTAGCAGCTGGCACATTCTATGTATTTTTTTTGTTTCTCACCGTTTTTTAAATGAACTGCTGCGTCTGATAAACCATTATGATTTCAGGATGAAGTGCTGGCCGACGGTAAGGTGGTGATAGACCTGATCGACGCCATCAAACCCGGCTCTATCAACTACGACCTCGTGCTCAACGGTGGCACGGAAGAGGTAACTGTCTTAACTAAACATTTATTGGATCAGTTGTTACTTCGCAGAAATTCATGTTCAGAAAACTTACAGAGAACTTAAATCTAACTTATATGTCTAGTGTATTTCCGATCGAGGTCTTCAAACGTGCCCAAGAGTAAGAAGCGGATACGCACTGTATATATTATATAAGTTAGATTTAAGTTTTAGTTGAAATTACTTTATATCTATGTTGTTGTCATGTCTATGGCAATATTTCCTTCCTTGCATTCCTAGGGCACATTTGTGTTAAAATGGCTAACTGGCAGTGGGTTGCCGTTGCCATTGCCAATTAGCCATTTATGATTCCACTCAGTACTCAGTTTCACAATGTCTGTTTCGATACGAAATTTCCCTTCTCTGTTCCCGTTGTCCCCCAGTGGGGGACACGGAACTGGGGGACAACGAGAATAATCGGTCGAGCCGACCCCTCAGGTGAGCGGTGGGTTGTACGTAAATATTTTTCAAATAAGCATAAGGCCAAATGGTTTCTTGCTGTTTTGGCCTCTCGCTGATGTGCCCATTCGCGTAAATATTTTTTTAAATAAGCAAAAGGCCAAATGGTCTTTTGCGTTCTTGGCCATTTGCGTCGATCCCCATTTACACTCATAATGACCGGGATAAAGATATAGTTTTCGAAACAGACAGATTGTGAATAAAAAAATATAATCGAAATCGGATAATGTTTATGGTTACGCGTGCATTGAGAAATTCAAGTTTCAAATCGTTTTTTTAGGGTTCCGTACCTCAAAAGAAAAAACGGAACCTTTATAGGATCACTTTGTTGACCGTCTGTCCGTCAGTCCGTACGATGACGACGTTCGGGCGTCAAGACCTGTATCTCGGGAACGCGTGAAGGTATCGATTTGAAATTAAAACCATACCCAGATCAATAACCTCTTGCTGCAGAGAGAAAATTCAAACTTCTCAGTTATCTTAAAAAATGTTACGGCCGAATATGGCGCAAAAAACGCATATTTCGACACTCGAAAGGTCGCAAGAAGCATTGTCATACATAGTACACATAAAGGAAATAATCTGAAAACTGTACATTTTTAATTTAATCACAAAAAATAGGGTCTTTATGCAAGGAAGGACGGACCAAATTCTAAAGTGCTTTAATCATATTATGTGGGGTATCATATGAAAGAGCTTTATTAGCACGAGCTAAAACAGGTTTTTAAATATTTTTACCGATGTATATTTTTTCGGTTTATGAAAGAAAATATAAAAAATATATAATTTCCTCCTTTTATCTACTAGTTTGTATGGAACCCTTGGTGGGCGAGTCTGACTCGCACTTGTTCGGTTTTTTTTTCTTGTAGCCCGATTAGATAACTGTTGTAGTGATCATAATATTTGCGACAAACAAACAAGCGACAATAAGATTATTTTTTATTTTATCACGCCAATCTATAATTATATCAATAATATAGCGTGTTACTTATATAAGTTTAGGAATACATTTTTTACCAATTCAAAATGCTACTAGAGTTTGATAAGTTATAAAGTTATTATTTATAGTTAAATTCATGTAATAGTATAAATTATAATATTAAATTGTCGCAAACACTATTATCACTTACAAAAGTTCTGAGCTAGCCACAAGAAAACTGTTTAAAATTTAAATTTACCGTCGTATGCCTGTCATTGACCTTAAAAAGTAGGTTCGTATAGACTGAGTGGCCAGCTCTAGCCTTAGTCACAGTTACTAAGCTACCGGAAGGCCTGCGATTGCTGTTTTTTTAAGAACAAACAAGGGTACGTATCATCTGTCCCACGTGTCATTGTCCCTTAAGAGTGGGAATCAGTTTTCCTTGCTTCGTTTGGACAAGTTATTCATAAGTTTACTCCGCCACCTTTATTGCAGGAGAACCTAGCGAACGCTAAATACGCGATCTCAATGGCGCGTCGTTGCGGCGCGCGCGTCTACGCTCTACCCGAGGACATCACGGAGCGCAAACCCAAGATGATAATGACGGTGTTCGCTTGCCTCATGGCGCTCGACTACATCCCGGCCATGGACGCACCGGTCAAGGCGTAAGTCGCACCAACACTTGACACGGACCACTCTATCACCATAGACAACGTGACTTGCTCAAATGGAGCGTTTTCTTAAAAAACAGTTCTGAAAAATATCAATAGATGGCGCTGTCATCTTTCAAATTTAGTGGCGAACTCAGTTTGTCTTTGTACGAAACTGGAAGCGCCACTATCGCTGTTTTTAAACAAAACTATAAACTTACATTGGATGTTTAAATTTGACCTATATTTTGTGTAGATCACAACGCCATCTGTATTGATGGAAAAAATTTAATTACTAGAAAACGGCTCAATGATATTGAATATTAAACTTTAAAATCGTGTTTTTAAGGTCTTAATTTCAGTGTCAGTTGCGACGCCGTTACGTGGCCAATGGTTATAGTGAATACTTTACGGGATGCGTTACGTTGTGTTTTCATGACATGATTTTGGACGTGTTGTCGTAGGACCATGCCATTGCAAATTGAGTAGTCGTTTAGTGGTAGTGTGCGAGTAATTTTAATTGTTTTTTGTCCGAGTTTGTTATGCTTATTTTAATATTTGTCTTATCCGTTGCGCTCGAGGCCTTCTAGTTCGACTAGAGAGAGATTTGAAGAGATTATTGCGTTTTCTGAAATTAGTTTGTCATAAGACAAAGGATAGTTGCATTTTTATCTCATTTTTAATCAATAAAAAAAAAAGATATTCACAATAGATAAAAACGGAGAAAAACCCAATTACATTATTACTATAATTTGATTATACGCGTTTTTAAACTACGGTTTTACAAAACTGAAACACCGACTTTAATAAGCATTATTACTATCTTTGAGCTGGTAAAAAAACCATTCTATCGAAATTGATATATTTTTATATAACCGCCTCGTGAGCCCCAATCCAATGAACAAGTGTGCAGTCCAGTTCTGAAATATTATAGTCAATGACGTGCGCATACTAGAACTAAATAATATCGTATAGCCTAAAGGGTCTGTCCTATTTTGAAATCTTTTTAACTGATAGCGTAGTAAAGAAAAATATATGTCAATAATATTCAACACGATAATTGGTGACACGACGTGCACGGTGACCGGCTCAGAAACTAAGATAGATCTAAGACTCATACAATTTAAAAAAATACATAACTTCCTTTATGTAGTAGATTTAAAATAATTGCAATGGAAAACATGAAATTAATTTAAGTCATGATAACACAACAGCTTAGGTTTTGGGTTAAGGAGCCACAACCATAAATGTTTTATTGTATTCTAATAATGTACTCATAAGGCAACATAATAAAACATTTTTGTACTTTGTCTTAACATAATATTGATCGTTTTCTATCAATTACATCAGACCCAAAAAATAAATAAAATAAAGTTACTATACAATTTTAAACTTTATCATGTTAGACATAAAATACAAAATGTTATTGACAGAAAACGACCAATTTGTTTATATCGGGCCTATATTAAAAATAAATGTTTGTGATGTGTTTTGGGATAAAATACTGTAATATTTAGGTAACTCATACATACATAAGTGTCGATTCCACAATGAAAACCCACCTGATGGTACAAGAAAAACAATTTATTTTGAATATTAATGGTTTGCTTCTGCTTCAAAAGTGCTACGCTACAGTATGACACGGCAAAATATCCAATCTATCCTATATGTCTGGAGCTATGCACATATTTTCTCAAACTGAATGTTATAAGTATATACATTCTTTCTTACTTTTCCAATAATGAAAACAATTGTAGTTGTATCTACCAATAACAACTCGCGATTTCAAATAAGAGTTATCATTGGTCCTCACTTTTGTTTACATTATTGTTCATGTAAATAACTGACTACATTCCTACAGCATTACTTTCTATGGGTGAGATGAAAGATGTGCGTTGTGAAGTCTCGAATAGAGTTAAAAATTTAGGTGGGAGAGAAAAGAAGCTGCAGGTCATAAGTGTTAATATCTTGTGTTATAAGTATGATCCAGTTCTAAAATATTAAAGTAAACGTCGTGCGCATACTATACTATACATTATATTAAAGGGCCCGTCTTTTTTTTGAAACCTTTTTAACTGGTAACGTAGTAAAGAGGAAAATAGGTGTCAATAATGTGCAATACGGTAATTGGTGACACTTAGTACCTGAATGTTTTTTGCTCCTATTAGTCGGCGTGGGTCCCATGCATCTCTGAAACCGGATAGTAGGTACTGTTATTAGCTGGGATTTGTTTTTGGGAAAACTTTATTGGTTAACGTAAAAAACTCGCCCTTCTGCTGTTCTGCCAGTCAGAAACTTCACATTTTCACAAAGTAATTGTAACTTGAATCTACTGTGAACCTACTCGCATCCACCAGTTGATTGGCGTAGTTCAAACTAAACATAGGCGTGTCACGAATTATCTTGACGTATATTAGCGTGTCGTACATTATTATGCCCTGAAAAGATGTCATTCAGACATCATAATTATACTATAATTTGAGTTCAAAAGATATATTAAATATAAAATACGTAAATGCAACGTAAATAATACTGTAATAATGAAATCGTTCTAATCATAAGCAATTTTTATATAATTAATCTTATTTAATATATAATGAACACCGTGCAAAAAAAAAACAGGTTATACATGTATAACAAAAAAATCAAATGAAAACCAAGGTCAAAAAGATTGAACTAAAATAATCAAAAAAGTCAGATTACAGTGAAATAGTACTTATGAAAATTAGTATTACTAAAAGTGTCAATGTTTTTTATACATTTATACAACGAAAAACTTATTCAATAATGTAAATTAGTGCTATTTAGTAGCATCTTCTTCGTAACAAATTTGCCTACTGATTTTAACATAATATTAAAAATTATGAATGGAATAACGAAAAACAGCGGTAGAAATCTTTTTTTTTCTTAAGAGAGTTTTTTCCCTCGTTTCTTTCCTTCCTTTCTGTCTTTTGATGTGGAATATCCTTCCTCCAAAGATGGTCCCGCTGTGTTTCAACAAAGAGCGTTTTAAAAAGGGTGTCTAGGAAACACGTCTCCGGGCTAGCAAAGCACCAGAGATTCCTGTGTTGCGGTTGTCCATACCGGCGACGACTATCGCTTACCATCAGGCGAATCGTCCGCTTGTTTACTGCTCTTTCTATGTAAGGAGAAGTCCAGCAGAGGGCTTATGTTATTATCGATGATCAAAAATCATGCTACTAAATAGCGTTAGGAGGATTTAAAAATCTAGGATAAGAAAAAAGCAAGTACCAAGCTTCTAAACTGCGTTTTAATTAGTTCAATATATTTTGGGTACTTAATGCTGTCAATTTTTTAAATATTGTATATCACTAAACTAAGTATTACTTTTCTTATGAAGTTGTTTTTTTATACAATAATTGGTAAGTCAACGAAATTATAGGCTTCCAAATTTTATTAAGCGCTTTTTATGTCCGTTTTATGTATATTCCATGTTTGTATACATATACAAAATGGTTTGCTTGTGTGGGGGTAACAGGAATAATTACGTGGAATTGTCTTTGTGATAATAATTTTATATTGCTATTATTATTATAATATATATCCCATTTACTTATTCCCTTATTAATATACGTATTATTATGTATAATCATTAATTACATTCCTCGTATACCGCATTCCCTTTATCGGCATTTATTATTTTTAAAAAATATGACAATTTGTTCCCCATTTATACAAATAATTTAGTTTAAAAAAATGTATATTTCTTATGTTATTTTAAGTGCGATATTTGTGAATTATGTTTTTTAGATATATTTTTTTTATTAGAATATAAACATTCCTAAGGGATACAACGATATAATATTTACACATTGTATTGTAAATTTTTATTTTGTTAGACTTTTTAAGGTTTTATTAAATTTTTATTTTGATGAGAAAATCTGGTTCAAATGCTAAAAATATTAAATTAAAACGTAAATACCCAATAAACTAAGATATTAATAACTTAGTGTTAACAGCTAGCTTACCTTTAATGTAAAGACGAATGTGTAAGCGTAAATAAACGGAATTGGTAAAATATTTATTTATTTATTTTATTTCATCCTTTTATTATATATCTACATTATTGTATTGGACATTTGTTTGTGTTGTTAACTTTTGTGTAAAGTACAGTACACGGCTTTTTAGTAGTTGGGTCAGGAAAGAGTTATCTTTTCGGTTAGTGACGTCTTTCTGTAACATTTATCTGGTTATTTTTATAATTTTTGAATATACATACGTCAGTATTGTCGGTCGCTTTCTTATGTAAACATAATCAGTTTAAACCCTAAAAATATACTCGGTATTCGGCCGAAAAGAGATTACACCACCGTGAACAACTTTTTTGTATGGGAAATCGCGGTAAAAAGCTATACCATCAATTTTTCTGATAATTTTCTAAAACAAACTATTTTTTTGACGATTTCAAAATATGTTGCAGTTAAAACTCTTAATCAGTCAAAAGTACTTTAGACTGATTAAGTTATACTATATTAATAAAGTAAATAGTGTTTCATAATGGTGACAATGACATTTCTGATAGGACAGGACACTATAATTAACTTGATAAAAAGGCTGACAGTGCGATTGATAGAACCTTTTTCATTGTCTATTTTCACGATGCACCAACTATAAAGCCGTGTACTGCAATTAATGTTGGGTACACAAACATTATAAGCACAACTCTCACGCCTTTGGCTCCGCTTGGAAAACGGAAAACATGCTTTTGTGAATAAATCTGGCATTGGTGAATGGGTAAGATAAACTTTACAATAATTATATTTGTTTTTGTTAATTTTTTGTCATTTTATTCGAGTTAAACGCGAAGGTTTCTTGTGAATTACTAAACTGTGAAATTTGTTGGCTGAGTATTTCCAGATATGATTTGGGTCGAGTTAAAAGCGAAGGTTTCTTTTGAATTACTACTGAAACTGTGGAATTTTTTGGCTGATTTCCAGTTATGATTTAGGTGTCCTTCATTCGCGGGGCTATTTATATTAGACACGACCGCAACTTCTCGTCACATCAGGCGAGTTGGGGGCGAAACACGAGTTCATGAGTAGAAATATGTTAAAGTGACCTTATCAACGTAGCGTGGTCGTAATGTTATTTGAAGCTTACACTAGCTCTGCCCCGCGGTTTCCCCCGCGTATTGGTGAAAAATCTTGATGATGGTGGTGAACAATATGAGTATCGTGTCAGTCGGAAATAATAAAAAAAAGCAGTCTTCCCGTAACACACACTAAATAAAAAAAAAAAAAACATAAATTTGTAGATACCATAGTCTTTTTAATTGGCATTTCTTCTTACCAAAATACACAGCCTAAGTACTTCCAACTTAATTTTAGGCCACAAATCGTCTCCGAAGTCCAAACCTCCACCTCTGTAGAAGAGGAGCAGTTTGAAGATCAAGAGGAAGCTCCGGTCGAGGTGGTAGAAGACAACCTGGTTAATTTCGACGACGGTTCCAACCATGACAAACCAGCTTTACTGCCCAAGCCTGACTTAGCTGCTATGGGCAGGAGCGTGTCTGTAGGGTCTAATAACGAACAATAAAGGGCGTTTAATGTTGTCCAGATTTTCTACACGATATCATTGAAACAAACAAATGTTAAAGCCATAAGAACAGTCACCCTTTTCTCTGTATGTGTGTAAAAACTGCTTCTATTAGTAGGATCAATATCTCATAGCAGAGAGGGTCATGTATCGTTTAATTTCAGCACTCAAAATGTTTGCAATTTTTATTTTTATTTTAGTATATTGTTTTTCAATATTAGTCTTCTTCTAAATCTGCTTGTTTCACCTTATACTACATCCTGACTTTCTTAAATTGAAAACTTATATATACATAAAAATTATATCACTTAAACGTATAAGTATGTACCTACTAATTGTTAACTTAGTAATTTCATTGTTAAAATCATTGTTGTTGTTTAACTGACGATTCATGACCTCGACGGTAATGATATTTTGAGAATACAAAAGGAAGTATCTACTTGTTTCTACAATTAATTTTTAATAATACCAAGCTGCATGTTACGTACGGTGACAGCAATTTAGAAGAAGCAACTTGACAAAGTGTATGAACAAACATTCTGATACTATCTGGTCATTATATTGCTAATAGAGATCTATCAAATTAAATCTGAGTTGTGCAGAGAAAGATACGTTTAGAACCTTGAAAAAAAATTTTTAAAATCTTTATTTCTGCAAATATACACACATGAATGATGTTAAAATAAATGATATATCAGTAGAGATTGAAGTATTTTGCAGGCCATGTTAACTAGTTTACATATAATATCGGATAGTTCCCTCACTAGGTAAGACGAAGAAGAGTAATAGAACGCAGCGCCTCCGTGCATAGTGTCGTGCGTTGTAGAGTAGTATAGTTATTCAGTAGTTCGTACAACGCTCGCTGGAGTCGCTGGCTAGGCATGTCAGTAAGACAACGATTCCGCAAACAGCCAGTATTTCCATCCTAGCTTTCGTATTAGAACTCCAACTTTGGACGGAAGTTTTTGACTCTGGAAGTTTTAGAGAATGAACCTTCGGGTAGATACATACAGTCTTAGAAAGGAAGATTTCTATCAGCCCAACTTATGGTTAGTCCAATAAAGGGCAATAAATATAACATATTAAACGTTAATAGTTATTTTAAGTGAGCACTAATATTTAACTGATAAAATTTCATATTTTTGATAATAAGAAGTGGTGTACCTACCCGTGCTAATGTGTACTTTAGTTGTTAGGACAGATTTATTTTATTTTACTAATTGACTGTGCGAGTGTTTATTTATTTTCTATTTTATTATAATGGTCTTTAAAATTATAGATTCGGTGACCTCATTTACATTCAGTTGAATTCCGTGCAACTAGCTCAGAAGTAGCTTTAGGACGAGTTTAGGAACACTGCTGCTGCTGATATGATATACTTACTAAATCACTTATGTGGTTATCAGAATCTGTATCATGGTAAATAATAAAAAAATGCGTAGTCCGGTTCCGGTCAAAGTAAATTGTCTAATTTACTTTTTTAATCGTAATCTATTAATTGTACATATATTGTTATAACAAGGGCAGAAAGCGATGCTGCCTATATTATTAGGTTTCTTATTGTGTGAAAAGGCGACGCCCGGGCAGCGACGTGCACAAATGCGTGTTTTCTCGCTCAGTTGATATTATAAAAAATAGTATTGAGTACATAAGTAGCTCATAAACTGTAAAGTACTGTCGTGTGGCGATGGTATGGGCCATAGGCCATTCTGGGGTGGGCCTAGCCTATCTGGCCCTCCCTTATATACGCCCATGCGTGTGATCATTCCTATAGTGGATATGGTCTCCAGCTTAGGTAACTGCAACATTAGTTGAAAACTAATTATATTTGAAAAATGAGTGAGTGAGTACAGTTTCATTTTGCATATGAAAACAAGTATCACATGAAATAGGGCAACTTTATTAAGTTTTATTTCTAATGCCCAGTCTATAATTTTAAAGATCGTCGCTTCGTTACGGCATGCATGTCAAAGGATTATGAAGTTACATAATCAAGAAAGTGTGTCCGATATTTACAAAATCATTTATAGTCATGAAATCTTTTATTTTTACGACAATTTTTGTGGAAATATTTTGTATAAAATTCCAATTAATTCGTGCCGCGTAATGTCTAAATTCTTTTATTTTTATATTAAATTAAATCATGTTTTAACATAAATTGAGTTTGTTTCCACCCCCACCAGCCACTAGTAGTCAACCTATACCTATTAAGACTATTGACAGTAATGTTCGCCCAAAGACTCCAAGTACAAATTGTTACTTTCAGAATTTTTTCTCTTGTGTACCCTTTGCTTCTTGCCAAATTTTGTGATCTTAGGTCAACGAGAACCCTTGTAAGATTTTATTACCCGATTGCGTCCTTACGCAATCGGGTAATGAAGAAGGGTTATGTTTTTCGAGTGTATGTTTCTATATGATCGCCTACAGCCTAAACGGCTTGACCGATTTTGATGTGCGAGTATCGTTAGATTCGTCTTCACTTCCAGTGTCATAGGCTCTATTTTTAAAAATAATAATAATGGTATCGCGAGATAATAATAAAATAAAAATAATAATTGCGAGATACGCAAAAATAAAAAAATGCGTTTTTTGTAACCTCTAACGAACATTTTCGTAATAAACACGTAGTTTTACTAGAATTATTCTAAAAAATGCGCATTTATAATCATTTACAGCGATTTTATGCATATTTTTTCACAAAAATACACACTCACAGCATATCGAGCGTAACAAAATAGTAAGTTAAATTGTGAAAACTGCTTATCTGCAGTCGGGTATTTAGTTTTTCTTTTAACATAGATACTTGTTTACTTGCGATATAAGTTCTATCATGTCTTCCCAATCGCGAACCTCATTTTGTAACATTAAATTGAAATATTGTTGATAAATACGCCATCGACAGTTTGAACACCTCTAAGGAATTTAACTAACCTAAATAAGGGTTTTTTCTATTGCGGTACGGAACCCTAAAAACGATAACTGCGCAGAGTATTATCTAACTATGCCTATGAGAAACTTCAATTTAGTCACGAGCCGCTTCGAGTTCGAGTATAGAGAATAGGTCAACGTGATTCATCTTCGGCCACAGTTTTGCTTTCCATCAGACATGCTAGTGGTCAAGCGTAGAGCTGTTCAATACTTATATTTTTATAAATTTATTCCTCGTGTGATTGTTCCTATAGCGAGGTTTTGGATCGGGTAAATTTCGGTGCAGCTATGTGACAATACACTCCTATCTATACCTGTCAGGAAGGTATGTAATATACACCTCTTCTAAATATTCGTATTGCTAATAGGTTAAGTTGGAACTGCGACAACACTACGAGGCGGGTGGGTAAGTACAACTGCACCCTTATTCACATTCGTAATCGGGTCGGAAACTATATCTCCATCTCTGTCATTCTGTATGGAAATGATGGAGATGGAGACATGGATTCCGACCCGAGTTGTGAATAGTCCCATAGAGTCCAGTGACGTGTCTCAACTACATCTACTTGAACAAATGAAACACAAGTTTGAATAAAATTGTGATGATTTATTACATTCCATAGCCGGCAACATATGAATTACATTTCTGTACAAGCAACTAAATAGTGAACAATGCGTTATTCCGCGTTAATGTTGCGTTGAACATGGTCCGACATTTATCTACAAATTATAACATAAAAACAATCAAACCATTTCTTCTGATATCCCCGTTTAATTTGACTTTAAACCGAAACTAAACAATTGATGAGATGTTTAACAATATATTTCAACATATAGTATGGAGATTTATGGTAACCTATGTTTTTTATGAGGAAATTAAAAAAAGCAAATTATCTAATCAAAATGTATACGATGTTAAAGTAAGTATGCGAAAGTATCACTTAATTTTCAAAATAAATGTCACAACCATCACAAAACACATAAACACGTTCTTTGCATCCAAAACTATGTAAACTCGAAAACAATCCCGTTCTCAGCGTACTAAAAATATGTACATAATAATATACATCGAAATTAACGATCCAAGTGATCTTTGTACACGTATATTATAATTTGTGGACAATTATAACTGAATAAAAAAATAATGAAAACAGTTCACTTTCCCATCCTCGCGTTCGATGGATATTCCATATAAAAGTAAAAATTAATTACAAAGCACTACATTTTTATTTAGAGATGTAACTATACACAATACGATAAAAATGAGAATAGGAGACTTTCGGATTACTTTGGGTGACACCTCATAACTCATAACCGTACCCACTGGTGAGCCCACGTTTAATGAACTAATGAATCGTTAACTTTGCACCCATATCCGTGGGTACTGCGGAGGATTACTAATGCCTTATTATTGGGAATCACCCACGAACTCTTTGGAGAACTATAAGTTCATAAAGAATGAGTAATTCGCGCTGAACCCATTGGAGGGTTGAGGGAATACTTAATTAGCCGTAGATCCACTAATGGGTTAAAAGTGTTAAATGTAATGGCCCGTGATGTCGCCGGTTATCCCATAGGCTACTGCAATTACCCATCTCAACCCGCTATTGCTTACACCACCAATGGGCCAAACCTACTTCACTAATACATCTCTGCGGAATATCAGGACCTTATCGTGGTTCTTTGAGTGTTGTTAGCGGATAAATGACAAAAAATATTTGCATTTGACACATCAACATTACTTTCAAATATCAAACTACTCGCTGCATCCCGCTCCCTACTGAATCGAATCACAGAACCATGATAAGACCCCTGATCGAAGTGTGTTAGCAAGGAGATCACAAGATGGCGCTAGTTTACTCCTATTCTCATATTAATCGCATCGTACGGTGAAACAGGCCGCGCTACATCTATCCTCAGTAATTTGGAATGTATGTATGATATTATACAGTTGCAATGAAATCTACTCGAGTTCGTTTTTAGGTAGAAATAGAAAGCTAGCAAAATCTATAACATCTACTCGGACTAGAAGAAAAGACAGACGGGAACTCATAGAACTCAAAAGTGAAACCAACTTTGCAAATGTTACGAAAGTTTTTTTTTCTCTTTCGAAAAAACCATGAGTAGAAAATATAACATAAGCAACATCGATATACGTCATAATTACGTCATTTTTCTAATGTTCTATAGAATTAGAAAAATCTCATAATTTTTGTTTTGGCATTGTATTAACTATTGCGAAAAATTTAAAAAGTATTATATTATCTGAGAATTTAATTGATCTATTTCATCAGTGTTTTCACAGTAAAATATATTGAAATTGGTTAACATGACAGCCCGATAAAACTGTTAGTTATAATAAACTAGCTATAGCCCGCGGTTTCACCCGTGTAGTTATAAAAAACTGTGATGATAATAAAATGTATTTTACAGGTTTATAACTTTTCTTTCTACCAGGTCCTAAACTATCTATAGGCTAAATTTAATAACGATCAGTTCAGGTAATTGGCCGGGAAAAGGTAACAAACAGACACAAAGACAAGAGTTAATTTCGCTTTTAAGCATTATTCAATACCAATTAATAATAGATATCAAGAAACATCTAAGTAATATCTCTATGTTATCTACTTTCTTTGAGCTAAATACGATGCCATATCATTTGCAAAATCTGACTTCACTTTACATCCATCTGCCATTTAAACTAGTCTGAGGTCTTCTAGTAGTAGACAAAACTAACTCTCGCATATAGCGACTATTTTTTATGTATAAAATTCTCGAGGAGAAATATTTAGAATATACTTTGAGTATTAAATAGTTAATAAACCATCATATTCATACAAGTAATGATACAAAACGCAAAATATGTACACCTTTCGACACAATTTATACAAATCGTCTAAAATAAAATTATTAAAATAAATAAGAAATTATAATTTATCACGATATACATTTTTCACTTAATAAGCCGTATTACAATTTATTGATATTTATACGATAGATGACATGAGTTCTATGTATTAAAAAAATTGTTTTACATTAATGCACTGACCTACATATTTTATCTATAAACAGACCGGCTGTCAAATTATGACTATGTAACTAAAAGATATCATCATTTTGACACGGTAAGTTATTATGTCCATGGAAGTAACAATAATAACATGCAACTTTCGCGAATTCACTGACTTCTGTTACGTCAAATTAATCCTCAGAACACTTGCAAGTGACAATAAACTGTCATTTATATAAAAAAAAGCCTGTCCAGCCTTAATAAAAAATCTAAGTCAGTGCATTAATCAAATACAGCTACCATCGACTTATTTTAAAGGATATGTTCAATGAACATTTCCAATTATACACTAACTGAATGGATGAGCATAAGCCTAGTCTTGTAGCGTTAATGCTAAAATCACAATTAATTGTGTGAAAATTAACACGATCACAGTAATTCTAGAAAGTATGTCTAAAATCGAAAACAATCTAACCGGCACCGTTATCAACTTTAAAAAAAACTTTCCATCACCTAAAAACAGATAATTCGAGTTTTGTGAAACAAATTCTTTACTATTGTCATTTTGAGATATCTAAACTGAAACTTACATTTTTAATCGACAACCAACAGGATTTTGGACAATTTAATAAACTAAACAATTTTCTAAAATTATTAACAATTAGTACATAAACGAAACACTAACCACCCAATTGCAAAAATATGTCAATGATTCTGAGGAGCTAATATAGAAACATACAAACATACACATCAATATTTACAAACAAACACCCCCGAAAAACATTACACTCATTCATTGACTGTCGGTTAAAAAAACTTCTTTCACAACAAAAAAATAATATAAAAATAACGCAATTTCTTACACCGTATATTTATTTCAAAATCAAATACTTTATCAAATAAATTAAAAACCAATTTGTTTATAATGTACTTGAAAATTTTACTAATTTTAATGACAAATATCACATTGAAAAATAAATAGATTGGGCTGACTTTCGACAGCAATTTAACTTCTTACAAAATAAGCGTTTCTTATAATTTCTTAGGATACCTAATGATATTTTACAGGTTTCACATCGGGGACCTTAGTCAACGCAAGTTAAAAAAAAACGACGTTTTTTTTTATAATTGAAAAATAAACAAATCGTCCGCCTGATGTTAAGCGCGCTTGCCTATAAAAACGGGGTTAAGAACTTATGAGGGACCCCTGTACTGAACCGAAAGACGGTATACAACTTTTTAACTCTAAAATCGCGATTTGAGGGATTTTTGATGCAAAATCAGAATTATACTCATAGTCAATTGTGCAACGAGTACAATGACCCCGTTTTTACTTAATACAGGGGACCGTCATAAACCCGCATAATTAAATATTGATGTTACTCAAGTAGTATTTACGTAAGAAATACTGAATAACAAAATTATCACTATTGAATCAATTATTTTTTTGGGGAAATTATTTTTTCAACTATTTTTTTTTTGTTGTATCCAGGCACCAACTATCAATACCGTATATAATATATTAACCATCTTCGTCACTCTCATGCGCTATTCAACGTGAGCGACAGGAACAGATTTATCTTTCACTCGAAACAATGCGTCGACTAAACTCCATCAAACTGAAGTGCCTACTTTGTGTAAAACTAACGAAGGCAACATATTATAAAGAAAATATATCATCTGTTTTTACACTAGACTGCCATTTAACAATATCAACCACACAACGACTTGCATTCATACCTGCGGTCAAAACAAAACATAAATTAAAACATGCAAAATAAATTTAAAAAAAATACTAAAAATGAACAGATAGTTAGAATGGATTTGACAGTAACAGCATTTTCATTCATTTCGTACTATAGTTTAATCGAAAGCTCCATGCCACGCCTTGAGTATATGAGCGCTGGGAGGGAGGGCGTCAGTGGTAGTTCGGAAAAGCGAGAGGGGACCCTCCCCTCCTGCCGCGCACATACCTAGGACGTGGTCCACCGGTTTCCGTCAAACTACAATACAAATGTTACCATTATCCCAAACAAAATGTCGGTTCTGAAAAAAACCGACGACTGTATTCTGTTTCGTGTACCAATAAACTAAATAAATACATAAATAAACTAATATTCACGCATTTTATAGTTGTCTGGAAGAGATCGCTTTTAGCGTTAAGATCGCCTTTTGTACAATATTTCTATTTTTATACACATAAAATAGTGGCACAAAAGGAGATCTTATCGCAAAAAGCAATCTCTTTCAGTATTTTTGGTGTGAATAGTATTATTGACTGATTGATGAAAAACGACAAGGCGCTACTGTGATTTTTTCATCAGGAATTCGTAAAAATAGAAAACCGCGGGTAGAACGGCGAGACAACGTTAGTTTATTAAAAGTCTTATCGCAATGCTGTTGAAAACCTTCAAATGTCTTTTTTTCTTCTTCTTCTCTGTTTCTCTCTCTCTCTTTTCTCCTCTTTTTTATCAATGAAATAAAGATATAATAAACTACTATAACCTAACCTAAGACCTCGCAATTTCAAAAATAAGACTTCTCATTGGTTACCAGTTCTCCATTTTTGTTTACACAAGATACATAGCAAAATAAAAACTTTACACTTTCCACACACCATTTCACTTAATACCACTTGCGCCCATACATATAAAAATGTACATGCAAAAATACAATACATACACTGATATGAGTCAACGGTATAAAAGTACAATGTACACAACAAAGCGTAAACTTATATTTATTTATAAAATAATTCGTGCAATTATATATCTATATATGTCTTGTTATAATATCACCGTAACTTTCATAAGCATTTGCATTTGAAAACGTTATTAAAAATATTTTTTATTTAAATTAAAATAATAAACTTTGTTTTTTTTTAAAAACTCAACCACGTCTTTAAAATACAAAATATTTTGATGTTTGCTGTGATCGACGCTCGTACTGGCCATGGCTCAACTTGCATTGTTTTAGACAGTATAAATGATAAAGTACCTGTGCAACCGAGCTCCACTCGGATTTTTTATGACTGAAAATACGAGCAAACCCGGAATCACTAAAAATGAAACCTAGCAAGATCGATTTATCGTCCTCTAATCTACCTACAAACCAAATTTCATTAAAATCGTTCGAGCCGTTTCCGAGATTCAGATTATATATATAATATATATACAAGAATTGCTCGTTTAATGGTATTAGATTAGATACATAGTAATGTGTAACAAGTATAATATATATTTAAAAGAAAAACAAAATACCCGAGTGCAGAACAGCAATTTTTGCAGTCTAACTTACGATTTCGTTACGCTTGATACTGTTGAGTGTACGTTTTTTGTTAGAAAGTATGCAACAAAGTCGCTGTAAAAGGTATATATGGGCATTCTTCAGAATATGTAATTCAAGTAAAATTTAAATTTATTTTTTACGAAACTGTTCATCGGATGCACAGACATAGATCGATGTTACGAAAAAGCGCATTTTTTTATTTTTGTGCGATTTGTATGTATTAATATTTAATCGGTCGAACCGAACGAACCTTCTTGCACAGTCGGGTAAAAATGTAGCTAACGGGACTCGGAAAATTAAGTCAATCAAACCATTTCAATTACAATTCCACATAACCCGGTTGCAACACACAATGCAGTCGGGTATATTTAGAAGATTTCCCCCTCGTCAAAAAAAAAAGAATAACCCAATAAATATTACATTTTTATATACGAAGGAGATCTTGCCTTCGCATCTCGGTCCGTATATGAAATTTGGCTTATTTAAATTATTGGCTTAATTTTTAGGATTTTTTTGTTTGTCTAATTTTTTACGGACACCGATTTGTGCCAAATCGATAGTTCTCGACTGCTCTCTATTGAACCAGGTTATAACAATCTTTACTTAAAAATTCATTAATTTTATGTATAGAAATTGTATATTTTTATGCAGGAATAGGTTTGTTTGACCGCCAACTCACCTGGACCTCAAGGCCTAGGGCTATAACTCGTTCGCCACTCGCTGATACGATTTATCGACTATTTTAACAAACTGTTCGTTTATTACTACGTAATAGACTAGCGACCGGCAAGCGCAGCGTAGGAAGACCAGCCACAAGGTGGACAGAAGATATCATACTAGTGACAGGAAGATGCTGGACGCAGGCCGCTTCCAACCGGTCTTTCTGGAAAACCAGCAGTGGACTTCTTGTGACAGAGATGATGATGATGATGATGATACTAGCGATTTGTCACAATTGTCGCTAAATCGTATGAGCGAGTGCCGAACAAGTAATAGTTTAAATAGTAGCCTTGAGACCCTGATATTAAGCGACATTGCGGTCCACGATGGAGCACGCTTACCTAGAACGAACTACTCGCGATTGAAAGATGTGTGTATTCTAAAATAATTTAAAAGTGATAACGGCTGGACGGAATGACACTACAATGATTTATTACCAATGATAAGGTGATATCAAAATGTATACTTATGTGTAGGTATATCGTATTCTAAATGTTATTATCATTATAGATATCTGCACTGAACATAATTCTAAATACAATTTGTTAGATAAAAGTTTTTTTGATTACTATTTGAAAGAGCCTTCGCATGTCATGACACGTTTGAAACGAATCTTTTCGAAGTGAATGCCGAGTATTTTAATAGCGGCTAGAGCAGTAGACCTCGCGAGCGCAATGAAAGAAACAACCAGGCAATGTCATGTTTCGAGTAAATCAAAGTAAGCTACCGCGAAATGGCGCGCATATATCAGATGTGGTAGATATCCGGTATTGAAAAAAAAAACGACAATCCAGTAAAAATCAGTTTCAAACGTGTCGAAACGTATAACGAGGGCAAATCGTTTAGTCCTCTAATAGTAAAGGCAGATAAAACATGGATACTTTTCATAAAAGGTCTCGGTTGGACAAATATACTAACGCCGTTGGTACCATACTATAGAGATTCACCAGAATTATGTGCGCAAAGTACATTCTTCATTAATTATTCAAAGTTGTAAACAAATACTGTGATAGGTAGTGACACACACACAAGTGTACTACCAATCACAGCTCGTAATTTCGCTAATAAGAGTTGTGATTGGTCGCCAATTTGCCGTAGTCGTTATTGACCAATTAAGAAAAATATTATATGTTGCATATTGTTTTTCTGTGTGTTGTTTGATAATGATTTATATTGGCTGAACGCATGTGTGTGTGTTTATTCACTCACATCTACAAACATAGCTCACCCCAAGCCCCCAAGCGGGTGAGCTATGAGACGAAGCATTTGTACTAAGCTAAGAGATTAAGCTGCAATGCAACGTAAACCTTATTTCCTGACAGGTAGAGTTTAATAAATCCTGTGCAAACGTTAGAGCCTGTCCAGATGACGCGCTTTAGGCGCGAGTCCACTCGCGCGTTTCAATTTATATTGCGTCCAGATACCGCGTTTTACGCGCGTTGCTACTCTGGTAGGAACTTGAGACTTCCCTGCCAGTTATAAACATGGACTTGGATACAGCGGTTGTTTTGTGGATTGCATACCGTCGCCGCGTCGGTGGAAACGTCGTAAACGAAGATAAAGTCGATTATTTTACGTGCATCCAATTCTACGTGACGGAATGACGCCTAGTATGTTTATAACATTATACCCAAAGCTCAGATAACATTGGAATACTCCGATGATTCCATATCCCATAAGGCTACTCTTTTCTCAACTTCGTTAATAAAAAGTTCGGTGTCGAAGTTGTCACGCTCTATTTTACCAAATACGGCCACTCGTCACGGACTCGCGCGTAGTTCTGGACGCAGCAATGGCGCCCGAGTATCTCAACTGGCGCGGCGATCGCGCGTGTTGACTCGTGCGAAAAGCGTGTCATCGCTCGCGCGAAAAGCGTGTCAGGCTCTTAGGGTCTACTTATCGCAATACAATTCGCGATCTCTAATCACAAACAGTTCCATATTCTATCTACTGTTACTGGATAAATTATTATAGAAACAAAATATATTAACATGGTTATTATGTTAATTATCTGAAACAGATTGTTATAAATAAATTAATATGAAGCTAAATGAATATGATGGGACGACAATACAAAACGAACACCGACTTACATGTTAGTAAAAAAAATATTATTATTGATAATTTTATATTCATGCGTTTAGGTTTTACTTACAGAATGTTAGACATGTATTATTGCTTTTTATACACAAAACAATTAATGGTCAAATTATTAATTATATATATTTATTATTATCGACACCACACCCAATCGTAACATAAATTTGACAGGATAAATTTGGCTGCTTTTATTTCATAGGAGCTTTAACAATTTCATTTTCTAATATTCAATATTTAGTAAATAGGTATGTATATTAAACGTTATTATTATGTTTATTTGTGTAAATGCTACATTAGCATTAAGTCCTCCTATCGTACAGCTTGTTACTTTGTACTTGTGTGCAATAAAGTGTCAAAATAAATATATTAAAATATCGTACAATAAAAAAATACGGATCCATCTACGATTTATTTCTACTGTTTTGGATTATGTACCTGTCTCATAGCAATAACAGATTGGTTTTGAATAAGAGTTCTTAATTTAAAAAATAAGAACTTCCATCGGTCACCAGTAAGTAATTGTATTTACATTTATCCATATAAAACATATAGGGAAGCACAGCCTATAACATACACAAATTTTGTTTACAGTGTATATGTTCAGTGCTAAACTATAGCTAGTTTGTCATAATGTGTCCATAAAAAAAATTCAGAGCAATAAAAGAGAAAGTTATTTGCGAATAACAATCTAAATGTAATTACTGCCGAATATAGCTTCCTGAATATAAAAGAATTGAAATAAAAGCAGCCAAATCTCATTCAATAATTCAGACGTACACATAACCAACAACCAAAAACAATATAAATATAATAATAAGCGACCATACACTACCCCGCCTCAATTTATCCCACTTATCACCCGTGTAACAACAACCACCCAAATAGCTCATATCTCCCATCCAGGAACCCAGGCTACCTTACCTACTACCCAGAACACTTCCCTTATCTGAGCTAACCCAGTCACCACCCAATTTACTAGAACTACCCCGTTTACCCAAGTAAATATCAGAGTTATATTGTTTACTATCCCAGTCACCTCATTTCCTACCCGGATAATCTCATTTACTACCCGGGTCACTCAATTTACACCCCAGGTCACCTCATTTGCCCAAATTATACCCTAGGTTACACCGACTACTCCTAGAGTCACCCCGCTTGCAACCCAGGTCACCCCGCTTACAACCCGGGTCAACCCAGCTCCATTACCTGTCGTGATGTTTATCCAATAGGTATTCTTTCAACCGCCGGACCAGATGTTCTGATAGCTGCGTCACTTCCGGCCATTGTTTTAATACCATTACGCCGAGCATTAACGCTAGACTTGTTGTTAGGACTCGTACTCTGAAATGTCAAAAAGAATAAAAAACTGAAAAAAACCGACTACAAAATATGCGATTCGTTTAAGTAAACGAAAACGAACAACATCACAAATATTGCACAAACTTTTAAATTTAATCCAAAATAAAAGATCAATTTGTTCCAAGTTAATTTTGATACTTACATAAAAATCTTTTTTGCGTTAATAATTTCTTAAAATGATTTTATGTATGAAAATTTACTTGGATCTAATTGAATGTGTCGTCGAATATTATATTTGTGATGTTGCTTTTTAGTTTTATAAACTACGTTTTTTTTTTATAAATTCATGCAGTCATTTTATATCTTCAAAAATGTGGGTATGCACGAGCGAGACAGACGTTGGTCGTATCACGGACTCTTAAGTGCCTCGTGTAGTGAAGTGTAATTTAATTTAAAACATGTATATTTATTCATTTTGAATAGGTTTGTTTAATTTTTCTATCTTTTAAGCAATTTGTTCTATCTGTATACGTTTCTTTTACGACTATTCAGTAAAACCAACTGACCTAGTTCTAAGGAAGGGCATCGCGATCCCCGCTATAGTGGCCACCAATAGCAGAGCGAGCTGTAGTAGCGTGATTGCGACGTTGAGCAGTTTAACCAATAGCAGCCGCGGCGGGAGCGTGCCCGCCCCGCCCGCCTCCCCCGCGCCGCCGATACCCCCACCCGCGCCGCCGCCGCCCGCCATCCATTGCTCTAATTTACTTATCTGGAAAATAAAAATGGTTGCATTATTTACATATTGGTTTATAGAAGCTGGCAATTATACAAGTGTCAGTGATTATGACGTTTCATAATGCTTATCTACGGTAGAATAAGAAGCTAATAAGCAAATTGATTATTCTGAGAGAGAGAGAGAGAGAGAGAGAGAGAGAGAGAGAGAGAGAGAGAGAGAGAGAGAGACATTTTTAAATCACACTAAATGAACGAGCGAATTGAATCAAGTGAGTATACGTAAGAGATATATAACATGAACACAATGTTCAAATTGTTAAGCTTACGCTCGCTAGATAGCGTAATACCATTCGACTCAAGACGGTTGCGACTTCAAGTAAGTATATTTATTGGCAAATTTATAGACAGTTCTAAATTTACATACATCCGTCGGGACTTGAACCCGCATTATCCCGATCTGTATCTGGGAGCCATTTAACATTTTGGTTTTCTGTCTATAAATTTGTAGATACTTCATTGTGTAAATTACTAAAATATTAAATATCGAATATATTTTATTGGCAACTTAACAACAAAATCGAGCAAAATCTCGTGAACATTTACTTACTTTAGAATGACAGAGATCCAAAGCTTCGTGAATATCTCGTATTCGCTCTTCACTCTGGTATTGTACTTTTTCTTCGACGTCCGTTAACGCCTGTTTTAAATTTTCTACCTGAAAATACAGAAAGAAAATAATTTTGAAAAGTTAACCAAAACGAGCCCCACCCACGTCTATTTCGATTGAAACATCTGACTATAGTTTCAACCGCACTAGGCGGTCTTGTACAAAAGTCAGCCCACAGGTTATTGGCGGTTAGCTATGCACTAAATTTAATTATAGTTTAAAAATCTGTTTTCAAGGATGTTTATAATCTGACACGTTGAGAACTTGGTTCTTGTTGGTCGATATGAGTACCATGTTCTTGTGCTTCACTAGAACGACCAAATGCCCGAAGTTTTTGCCTACCACCCTTGATAGTATTTCAATTAAAGCAGAAAAGTATTCGATTGAGATTAAGAAAATAACTTTAAGGAAACTCCGATTCTGACTCTTTACTGCTATTCGGATATTTATAAAATAATAAAAAAGTGAATTTATAGCTACCTAATTACATCCACTATTCGCATACAAATGAAAAGACTAGAGCGAGTTTTGACGCGTCACAAATTATCATACAGTACATTATCGTGTCTTGCATTATCCCATCCCCTAACGAATAATTATTTTTCCCGACATCGCATGAAGAAGCCGCGTACTGTATTTATTTACCTCATTTTGGTGCAGTTCAGTGAGATCATTGATTTGCTCCTCCAGCCGTTCAATCTTAAACTTCTCTTCTTGTAACGCTCCAGATAAGTACGTCACCTCCTGTGATAAATTCTGAAACAATACACACACATAATATAATACATAACTAAAACGATCATGTTGGAGATAAAATAAATATGAAATGATGAACTAGGATAGAAATTAAGTTTTAGTAAAATTAAAGCGTTTGTTTTTAATATTAAGCATCATTTAGGCTAAAAATATTTCAGGCATGACGCATCTCATATGGAAGTGGCTAACAAAAGACGTAGATTGCCCTTTCAATAATACAGCCCATGTGGCAAGTGCGAGAATGGTAAATACCAAGATGGTAAGCTCACCATAGATGGTGCCATATACCATATCCACTAATCCTTACTTTAATAGATCTCACATGAAAATATTACTTAATAAACCGAAAAAAACTAGGACATTAATCATGAAGATGGCGAAACAAACCGTTAGGTGTTTTTAAAAAATAAAACTGTGAATTGACTAGGGGCATTCCTCTAATTTCATGTTAGGATCTGAACTAGGGGAGGTCTTTCCTACTCAGTGTGGGCGTTGGTACCTTAAATGCCTCCTTCAGTACCTGTGGAAGGCGATCTGTTCTAGAAATTGGTTTTTGGAAAGTATCATTATGAATTTTGTCAAAAAAATACACGATTACCTTTTAAAATACAGACGACGAGCAGTGTCCCGCGGTTTCACCCGCGTATTGAAGAAAAACGACGATGATGATAAAATATTGCCTAAGTCCGTCTCCAATCGCGGTTCAATCGCGAAAATATAATAAACAGACCGACGAGACAGATACTTTCGCTTTTATAATATACGCTATATATATTATATATATATATATATATATATATATATATATATATATATATATATATATATATATATATATTGTTTTATATTTCGCTTTTGCTTTTATTTATTTTTTTGCTGTACCTCGCGGTTTCACCCGTATAGTGATGAAAAATAATGATGATGAAAAGTAGCGTATGTCTCCAGGTTCACACCTAGTCCTGCTAGCTAATATCATAGTAGTCTGTGCTAATAAGCTAGGAGGGATAGCTGCTGCTATCTAGCTAATTTCGTAACGATCGGTTGAGCCCTTTGATCGAGAAAAAGTAACAAACAGACAGAGTTACTGTCGCTTTTATAATAATAGATTTGTTAATACGGAGTAGTGTTGTGTACGCACCTTTAGCGCGTCGATCTTCTCCGATAACCTCTCGTAGTCCTCTCTCCTTTCCCTCAGCTCGTTGAGAATGGGTTTGATTGTGAACGCCGCCTCCGATATGTTGTTGGAGCCGGCTTGCGTGGGATATCTGGAGAATGACAATATACATTTATTGAGTGTCAATCGCAATACGTTTAACGCTGCGAATTTGGGGCGTGTGCATTTGGACACGCCTCGTTAGTTTTTTGGCATCGTTAGTTATTTCGAACTGCAAGGCGACAAGTCAGCAGTGAGCTAACGCTACAGTAAACGTGTTTATAACCAATGAGATCTATAGATATGTTATACTCATGAGTATGATGTTAACGCATGAGAAATCTCAGTTCTCAGCACTTTTGAGGATAAGGCTATGGCCCCATGTCATCTGGCACGGTGCCGGATCGGAAACAAAAGCTGGCGCGGCGCCGGAATCCGACATTTTCGCCACTAAAAAATGTCGGAGTACTGCATGACATGGGGCCGGGCCCTAAGACCTCATCCTTTAGGCCTTTTAGTATCTTGGCGTTGCACTTTCCAAACACACGGGATGGCATTGTCACTGTTCACAAGTCATGACAGGCGTCTAAGAGCGTTTCCCGACATGTCGCAACTGAGGACGAGTAGGGCGATTACCTTACTTGAGGATTGACACGCAGAGCCGGGGAAAACCTTTTTTTTATCAGCCCTGCTTGTAATTTATATCGATATCGATATAATACATTATTATAACTCACACGGCGCCTTCACTGGTGACAGACGAGCTGGGCGACGCTTCGGGCGAGTACTTCGGCGCGGGACTGGTCGCGGCGCGGGGCAACGTCGAGCCGCGCTGTGCGCCCGGCTCTCCCGCTTCCGACGCACGGCACCCTTCCGAGGACGCGTTCGCTGCCGCGTTGTAGCAAAACTCAATACACATTTATAATTACATTACTGACCATATCAAAATTGATTCATTTAAAATCGTTGTATTTCCACACTGAACTACTACGAGAACTAGAATATTATCAAAGTAACAAATGAATGTCATTATAGAAATGACAGATTAACGGCGCCGATTTGAATTAGATTATTTAAAAAATAGTAACAATTAATATTAGATGTAGAAAGGAATATACACCATAATATTATATTCTTGTAAAGCTTTTATGGTGAAGATAGTAAAAATATATATATATTGTACTTTTTGTTTTTACTACTTTAGTAATTGAAGACTACATAAAACACGAAAAATCCATCTTATTAATAATATTATTTACATGTATATTTAATAACAAAATTATAAAATACCCTTTAATCCAGTAGCATTAGTGATTTAGCTATATTAGTCAAATAAATCACCACTCTCAATTTAAAATCCAAACTTAAAAATATAATAAATAGATGATACCTAAGCATGAGGCTATGGAACAAAAGCGAAGCCGATGATTTTTTCTAGAACCAATCAGTAATTAAGAAGTATTAGTTATACATAATCACTATCTAAGACTATTATCACAGAATTACATTTTCGTTTTCAATATAGCAACGGTAATATTGAATCTACTTTGATACATGAAATTGGATATTCTAAAATGTCGTTTTAAACAGCATACCCTCCCGACAAGGCGTCCAGTTAGTGCACTATGTTGCTTAAAGACTTTTTTATATTTTCCGCTTAATGCTGCGTGAAACGCATCGAAAAATTACTTTAAAAAAAATATCATTTATTGCAGGTAATTAAAACTCATATAGTTAATGCGTTCCTTTGCGCGTTATGGCTATTGTAACTGCTGCGTGAAACGCGTCGAAAAGTTACGTTGAGTCTGCAGCGTCGTAATGCGTGTAACGCGTTTTTTAAAGTGCGTTTGACGCGTTATGTGTCATACTACAATATTTGTAACGTTCAACATAACAAAAAATAAGTACTAACATCTATGTATTTGAAAAAAAAAAAACAGACACATGCAAATAATATATAAATAATAGGTACGTTTTATAATTCGGTTACGAATCTGTCACCCAAACAGCGCTGCCTAAATGAGACAGAGATACTGCTATCTCTCTTTCATGGTTAGCATCATTTCCAAGCATCATTGAGGCCGTAGCAGAAACGCTTTTTCATTTTCTGGGCGTTATCTCCTAAAGACATGCCTGTCTACCTCTACAAATATTTACCTCTCAATTCCGCGTGTGGTGGGGCTAGCGTGCAAGAAGGAGAGAGCATGATAAGCAACACAATTCCACACGTTTGCAGTTAAACACAGTGTGACAGGCAATAAGCAATTTAACACTCCTTAGATTAAAATGGTAGAAATCGAGAACTGTTTTTTTTTTATGTATAACAGACTAGATTTGGATTGAACAAAAGGTAAAATGAAGTTATGAAACTTACATAAGGCTATAAAAAGAAATAAAATGTATGATATCAGAATAATTAAAAATAAATTTAATTTTTGAAATATTTCAGCGGACTCGCAAGCATTAAAATTCCTATAGTACGAATGGTTGACATTGAAGAATAACAGGGTCAATGTAAATACTTAATATACTCTAAGAGTAGCTGCTTAAGTGCACTTTAAGCACAAGCTATGTTTGTAAAAAAAAAGTCCACAAAGCTTAGGAAAAATATACTTAAGAACCACATGAATGTTCTACGAGAGAGAAAGAGACAAACTAATATTCCATTATTTTGAACGTTTACATGTTGCTATGGAAAGAAAAGTGCATAAAAATCCATATAACAAGATAAACATGGATATAACAAGAATCTATTATGTAGTTTACTCGTGTATATGATTTCAAAATGATATAAGTTAGCTCACAACTTTTGTAATATTACTTTTAAGAACTAAAAAAAATCAATGAACTTTTTGTACGAGCAATCTTTACACAGGACATTTGTATTCGTGAATCATTAAAAGTAGTCAAAGAAGATAGTTGTATTATGAATTTATGACATACTCAAACTACCCTTAAAAGTGTACTAATAACAAATAACCCTGTATACGTAGAGAGTGACATTCAATGGCCTTGACACGTAAACGTCATATGACGTCGCCCACGTTCTAACACAGACATAGTAGATGGAGCATGCGACTTCACTTATATGAAAACCTTGCGTGCCACATTTTTGGTACCGACTGTGACGTCACATAAACGATTTTGTGATGGAATGTTCCATCCGCGCGATATCTATTCAACCCTATGCATTCGCGCGCGTGTACGCTAGTAACTAGTTGACAAAATATCGAATCGGAAGTATATATCACCTGAAAATAAATAAATCTTGGTCGTCAAATCGTGCAAATTTTTTATCGTACTAGACACGCTAGGTACACACACTTGGGGTATCTATAGAAGTCTATGTTCTAACAGCTCTTTTATTCTAACGATTCGATGAGTAATTTCTCGGTAGGGTGAGCGCGGCGCAATGTCGCGCCGATTTAAAAATCACGGTGAGCACGCGGCGAGGTCGCAACGTTTTAAGTTCTTTTACACTAGCGATTAGATCAGTGATTTTTGAGCGAGACTAGACCACAGCTTACTCGCCACGATTTTACAGTCCCCTCGCGACATATAATCGAATTCGCCGCATGCTCGCTGAATACACTTATCGAATTTGAAGTGTGAAAGAACCCTAAGCCATAGAAAAAAAAACGGAATATGGTCCCAGCGAACAGCAACTAAGGCTAAGGTGTATGACGTCATGTCATGAATACAGTTTTTTACTGACGTCTATATACGTATATGTATACCTATGTAATAAGATTTTAATTATAGAGAGGTTATACTCATTGCTTTTGAGTTTCCCGAACGCTGCCCAGCCGAGTTGGATTCGACGATTGACCTCTCTCGCAAAGTAGGACCTGCCTTGTCGGACTGTTTGTCCTAGATATACTCATTGAATATAAAGTAAAAGCATGGCAAATCTCAGTTCTCAGCACTTTCGAGGATAAGACATATCCTTAAGGACGTTTAATATATTGGTCTTATACCCCACCCTTTGACATGATTTATTATGAACTTGACTTGTAACTTGGGCGTTATGAATAAATTATTTGTATTTGAATATCTCGGTGTTACACTTTCTAAACACACAGGATGGCAATCTTACTGTTCACAAGTCACGACACGCGTATAACAGCGTTGCCCGACGTGTCTTTACTGAAGATGTGTCGGGCTATTACCTTACTCGAGACTTGCCACGCAGAGCCGGGACAAACTTATCTACACAATACATCATTGTTTAGATGTATGAAAGTAAACAAATCCAAAGATAAGTAAATTTTCGATAGCAACGAAACGCAGTCAATAAGTTTACTAAATATGTTTAGGTTTATTTTTGTATACTAAATGGTTTAAGATGAGTATAAATACTTCATGTAAATAGGTAAATACACTTCTTTTGTCATGTCCGTCTGCAAGCTAGTTATGAATACAAAGACATACATATTACATGTATAGCGAAGGTCATCGCGAAATGGCACAAAATGATCTCACTGTTTGTAATTTACATTACCGCTAGCGGAATACAGGATAACGCTTATTAAAACGTATGACAAATAATATTTCATTCGAACTTATATTTTTTCTAAAATAATCTGGGTTCGAGTGGAGAGCATGCATCGGCAAGCGCAGTCTAGGACAACCAGCGACAAGTTGGGCATACGGCCTTTTACATATATCGGCCATCAAATGGCCGATTTAAAATTTGCCAACGATTTCGATGAAATGCTGGTTAAAAAATATTAAAAACAAAATAAATATTTAAAACAATTCAAAAGAAAAGCAGGAAAACCACCTGACAATGCCTGACGACACATACAACACAAAGTAAAACAATTACATATTTACAATGTTTTCGACACCTCTTGCACTTCTTGAACAACATTATCTTCACGCTTCGAAAAAAACTCCACTTAGTCATGGAAACGATAACACTTTCTAAGTGCTAAACTTTGATACTTAAGTCACTAAACTTAAGATCACTTTGTCACTATGGAAACTAATATTACACTTTTCCATGTCACTAGTTCGCATATAAACACAAAAAAAATCTTTTAGTACTTAATATTTCTTGTCGCGAAACTAAGTTGCCACGTGACCAAAGAGAAAATTAACACTTTTATATCTTAAAGAACGAACGTCTGGAAATAGTATGACTAAAACAGGCAAATTTCAATCTTAAAGAGCTGGGTTTTTCTCTTTTATACGGTTCTCTGTCCGTCAGTTTAATATCTTCAAAATAGTGTCAAAACAATCTGTTTCAAATGTAATGATATACACAGGCACTATTATTATTTATGTTCATGTTAATCACAAAAATTGGTGGATATTTTACATGATATTTAATTGATTACAAATCGACCGTACTCAACGTCGAACGGAATGCAACTGACAAAATGTTAAGACTATCGTCGATTGACAGCGATAGACGTTCGGTAACAATATTAAATCTCAATCCATTTTATCTATCTGAGATATATATTTCATTTATTTGATCATTCTTTCATCTTCACCAGTGATAGGATGTTGCGGTCTACAATGGAACGCGTTTGAACTGAAGAAATTCGTTTACTTGAAAGCAACTACGGCGATTAAGGACATCCAGATTATAAACCTATCAAGAAAAACCTACTGAGTATTTAACAATCCAGAAACGGGTACAATAAAATTAGATCCAAAGATCTTAACTCGGGTGGTTCGATGTCGATCACAAAAAGTGTTAGTAAAATTAAATAAATAAATAAATATTTGTGGACATTTCACACAACACCACAATAAACACAATCTATAGGCATATAATAGTCAATCTGCGCATTTATAGATTACAAAATTAATAATATTAAAAGAAAACCAAAACGTACAACAAAATATAGCCTGTGACACTCGCGTAGTAAATATGAATCTAATATCTCATGCTTTAGAATTGTTAAATAATTTAGGGTACAGGATAATATAGAAACAAACATGCACACGGAGATGGATATTCGGATTAAAGTTAATTGAGATCGAATATGGAAACCGGACGCAAAATAATGATATGAAATCAAGATAAACTGTTTCAAACACGTGGCTACTTTTATTAGTCATTCGCTATTTCACACTCGACATTCTAATATACAAAATTATCTATTATTAATAAATAAATAATCTATAATTAAAAACCTGCGATACCTTGTCTCATTTAGCACTGACAGCACGGCACTAACAGCGTAATAAAAACTGTTAATATAAAATATGCTTACATAATGTAAGTACCTATATGAAAACCGTGAGTCAATTAAAAGTGCATACGACATTGGATAAACGTTGACCATTGTCTATGGGTGTTGCTATAAAAAAAAATGGTTGTCTGTAAAGTCGGTTTACGGACGATAATTTTACGTGATAACATCATGATAGATGCGTCACAAGCCGAACGCTTAGGCCGATCGTGCCTCTCTATCGCTTGTTCCGCGCTCTCGCTTGCACGCTCGGCTCAGGCGGAACGTGACAAGTCATGCTTTTTCGTGCGTGCAGCCGGCGTTCATCGATTTATAAGACATTATCACGTCAAAAAATAACGTAATCCTTTTTTTAATATAACTGAGTTAAGATACAAAGCGTCTGCTTCTGATAAAAGCATAGTTGTCGCGATAAGTTTCGCTAGTGAATTACGTGTTTTTCATATAACAAAAGAAAACTGTTTCTATCCCTAAATATGATTAGTTAGTTAAACCAAATAGCATTATTATTTTGTGAAACTAAATAGATAAAATGTATGGAAGAAACAATAAAATTTGTCGAAGAAGTTTAACCCTGGTTTTCACGAGATAATTAGATATAAATTCACCTCCGTCTTCTCATCTGTCGTATCCAATATGAGACCAGAATAGTAGTTTATTTAGAAAATAAAATTAGGCAGTTTTTTTAAACTGTTTAACGGCTTTAGATTTTAGGCATCGTTATTGTAGAAGTGTTACTATTCTATCAATGATTTTTTTTATAACAAATTTTAATTTTATTGACATTCCGTGTATCTTTCACTACATTTTTTTTAAATTTTATTGACATTCCGTTGTATAAATAAAATAAATAAATATTTGACATTTCACACATTATCTTTCACTACTTGTTTTTTTTTTTTGTTACACTGTGCCTATTTTAATGTTTCGTATGCGCCATGGTGCTGTCTACCTGACATTGGTACGCCTAAAAGACACAACACGATGTAAGCTAACTAAATATCATAACATCCTTTGTACACTTGTATAAAATTCTCGTGTTGTGTCCAAATAAACTAAACTTACCTTATAAAAAAAAAAAAATGGCGATAATAATCATTACTCTTCTTTTGGTTACTCGATTAAAATTAATCCTACAACAATCTAAAGGTTTTTTAAGTTAAAACTCGTTAAAAAAAATAGGTTGACAGACAAGTCAGTTGCGTGATATACACCGTAATCACTCATGTCCATGACTTAGGCATTATCTACAAATATAAGTAGTTGTTATCTTAGTAGAGTACTATAGTGGAACGGAAAACCTTGGGAAATGAACTTGTTGAAAATGAATCAAGTTTATGTGAACTGAGAAATCATTGATGTAGTAAAATTATCGAGGCCTTATATCTACACGTGAATACTTCTTTATATTTTTTTATTTTTTTTATTTATTTTTTTAATTTAATTTTATTCTCCACAGACACCAGGGTCCGTGACCTTTGTCATAATTACAAACTATTGTTTACTAATTATCGTTACGGGAAAATGATTTTATTTTAATTTAAGTACTTATTACTATGTTGCGTGCATACCACGAGCAAACCAGCGACCCGCAAGCAGCACCCGATCACGAGTATGACGCATGTGCCAGCCATCGCCCTCCTCAACCATATGTTAGAGAACTTCTTTATATTTGCTTAGTAGGGTAGTGGGAGGCAATACAGAAAATTGATAACAGCTATTAGATATCTATAATCTAAGTTTTTTTTTTTTTATCGCCTATGAGGATGTGATTGTGACGCATCGCGCGCAGCTCAGAGGGAAGCGCCATTTTGAGGTCGTTTTGACGTACGTTGCGTACTACACATAGTTATGATTTATGTATTCTAGTTACTCATATTGTTAAAACTGCTTTATTTGAAATAAATAAATAACAACCCGCACTTGGCCAGCGTGGCAGACTATGGCCTAACCCTTCTCACAATGAGAAGATGGCCCGTTCCCAGCAGTGGGACAGTTTGTAAAAAAAACTGTCCAACAGGGCTGATAAAAAAAAAATTACGTTCAATAGGTACATGACCGTTTCCACAACAAACACAACCCGATTTTTTTAATTACTTGCAGAAAAAGCAAGGAAGTTTTCAATTATCGTTTTTTCCACTCTCAGTGCAAATTTAAATGAGTGAAGTATTTTCGTTGACAAATGGATAAAAACTATGGGAATAATATACTTCCCGCGCTAGGCTTGCTGGTAGAACTATTATTAATAATTTATTAATTTATTAACCTTTATACGACTGGCCTTGTGGCTCAGTTGGTAGTATGTCTACCTACTAAGTTGTAGGTCGTGGGTTCGATCCCCACCCAGGGCAAACATTTGTGTGATGAGTATGGATGTTTGTTCTGTGTCTGGGTGTCTCTATGTATCTTATGTATATATTTACAAAAAAAGTATATATGTATTCTATCAGCCATCTAGTTCCATAGTTAGAAGTAGTAGTAGCTTAGTTTGAGGTAGATGGTGTTGTGTGAAACGTCCCCAATTATTTATTTATATTATCCCACTGCTAGGCAAAGGTTTCGCCCGTTTCCCTCCAGAACTATCATATTCGTTTATAATAGCTGTAATTAGCGTATATTGGTTGAGTTTTTATAACAATATTGCAGACTACAACATCGTTTTGTGAAAATGTAAATAATAGCATATATAAAAGTAATTAATGAAATACATTATAGACACTAATAACCGTATGGATACAATTCTTTAACTGTACGTAAATACGCGCAAATCTTGCTGTCTCTGAATGCAAGCAAGATTCGAGGCTTGCCACGCACACAAATGAGGAACCAACACAAAAAACTAAAAACCATAGTCGTCTGGAAGAGATCGCTTTTAGCGATAAGGTCGCCTTTTGTTGCACTAGTCTATTTAAGTTCTTTGTTATTACTTTTAAGGTGTGTACAATAAAGAGTTCATCTATTTATCTATCTATCTAAATGTGGTGTCAAGTAGACGCACGCGGGGAGCGGTGACGGCCGAGGGGGCGTCCCCCCTCCCACCTTCGCATTTCCTCATACACCTAAAATAAAATATGCCTACTGCACAGCGAGTAACCAGCGAGACATCAAAAACATTTGCGCGTACCCTAGCTATATATAATTAAAAGAAAAACAAAATACCCGACTGCATAAGAGCGATTTTCGTACTGTAACTTATGCTTGATGTGCTGTTGAGAGCGCGATTTTTGTGAGAAAATATGCACAAAGCTACTCTGTATAATTTATTTAAATTATTGAGAATATGACACTCAAGGAGCGAAGACGAATCTAACAACACTTCGTACATCAAAATCGATCAAGCCGTTTAGGCTGTAAGAAGTAACATAGAAACATACATACATACCCATATATTTAGATACATATATACAAACATAAATATACTCAAAATGCATAACCCTCTTTCTTGCGCAGTCGGGTAAAAAGTACGAAGAATAAAGAAAAAATACTACTAAACTAAGTGTTGACAATTATAGTACATTATTTACAAAACTATCAACGGATCCGGAAGTTCCACTAAATATGACAAACTATGCACAAAACCGAGCTAATGCTAATATGCAAAGATTATTTGCACTGAAGATTAAATGAATGAATCAAACCAAACCAAGATGGCTCCGGATGAAACGTTAGAGAAATGAAATTCAAAGGTCTAGTGATACCGTTTGTACGTTAGAAAGCAATCAAACTAACGTAGGATCCAATGTAAGTCGACTCCTGTCTACGCTGTAGCAAGAAAGCATATACCAATCAGCTTAAAGCTACCGGTAAATGAAACGGGTTTTCTACGAATAAAAGCGCAGAACTTAATTGAATTTTAGTTAATATGTATCCTTAAATTTAAATGTACATTACTTTTGCGCCGTAGTGTTGTACGGTAAAATCAGTCACACCCCCTCCCCCTTTTTTCCAATGCGCAACTATCCTTATTATTTTCAGGAAACCTTAGATAAGTTATGTCATCATCATCTTGGCTATAAGAAAATCACTCTTGGACATAGGCCTACCCCATGGATTTCCAAAAACTGACAAGGCAAGTTATGTAAATACCCTCAACTTGAAGATATATCGTCAAGTATTTCAAATGTGCTCATGTGCACTATTTTTTTATTTTAAAAATACTGACAAGGCAAGTTATGTAAATACCCTCAACTTGAAGACATATCGTCAAGTATTTCAAATGTGCTCATGTGCACTATTTTTTGATTTTAAAAATACTGACAAGGCAAGTTATGTAAATACCCTCAACTTGAAGATATATCGTCAAGTATTTCAAATGTGCTCATGTGCACTATTTTTTTAATGGTCGATAATCTGGTTAAATGCCTAGCACAGCTCATTTGATGTTCACCTTCAATTTGTAATTGGATCTGCCTGAACATACGGATAGGCTTGACAGATTTTCAAGTTGATAGAGTTATCTAACAACTAAACAAGGATCACCATGCTATCTATGGCTTCCTAAAGTTGATTTCCTTATTTGAAAGCTGTTTTGAGATTTGTTGGTACTGGGCCCTTATCTCGTATGACCATCGGCCGCGTTACGTCTAGACGTGGGTGCATCTACAATGAAAATTGGACTTTGGCTTCTTAAATATAAAAGCTAATTTTTATTATCAACGCACCAGCGTCACGTTCGTGTCGCGCGGCCGATGATCATACGGAATCAGAACTCAGACATTGAATCACACGCCAGATTGTTGCTTTCCTAAGTACGGTAAAATCACAGTGTGTGATATCATACAGTGGTTCAACGTTTTTAATGTTACGCGATTTACCGTCTCGCCTTGTGAGAGGTGTAAATAAAATTTCCAGGAATGCGTTACAACGTGTAACGCATTTTACGCATTATTGGAAATTTCGGGCCTCGCCTATCAAGGCCGCACTGTTACCCAGTCTAAGTACAATAACGTAAACAACAACTGCGGTAAGTAGGCTGCTGTAAATGGGGAAAAAAATAAGAACTTTTAGGCCTTGTCCAGAGTTAAAGGTTAACGCCATCAACTTTATCTAAAAAGTGCGATATTATGTCTAACAGACTATATCAGCATTTGCTTTCATAGTGGAGCGTCCGTAGTCCGACCATAGTACGTCTCGCACGCGCATACCCACATTTTTACCCGACTGCGTAAGAAGGAGGGTTATGTTTTTCGAGTGTATGTATGTAGTGTATGTATGTATGTATGTATATTTCTTTGACACGACCTAGAGCCTAAACGGCTTGACCGATTTTGATGTGAGTGGTGTCAATAGATTCGTCTTAGTTGTGAGAGTGACACTGGGTATATCAAAATTTAAAAAAAAACATAAGTTAGGCTGCAAAAACCTCTTTTCTGCAGTCGGGTATTTTGTTTTTCTTTTAACATTGATACTTGTTGAAGATATAAATGACTGCATGGCATGAACTTATAAAAAAATCGTCGCTTGTAAAACTAGAAAACAACATCATAAATATTCGACAACAAATTCAATTTGATCCAAGTAAATTCGCATACATAAAAATAATTTGTAGAAATTATTAACGCAAAAATGATTTTGTGTGTATGAAAATTGACTTTGATCAAATTGAAATTATTGTCGAATATTTGTGATATTATTTTCAAGTTTTACAAACGACGATTTTCAAGTTCATGCAGTCATTTTATATCTTTAAAAATGTGGGTATGCGCGAGCTAGAGGGACGATGGTCGAACTACGGACTCTGAAGTAATTGTGGCTACAGGACAAGTCGCGTCGTAAAATAATCTCATAGTAAAAATCTTATCCCCTCATTCCGGTTTCACTGAAGAACCTTGCTAGCAAGGGATGTACGCACTACCAGATAGGCCTACTCGCGACAACTACACTCTGGACGACGATTCTATTTTCAAAATTTACGCCATATTTGTTTACAATATTGGACACAAATGAAAAAAAAAACTATTTAGGGCAGTATCGTTGAACGACTGTACGTATTTATAATCTGTGGTATAATGATATAATGATGTCTATATGAAAGAGGATTAGTCACAGGGTATCTAAGTACTGAATACTCACAAGGACCCGTGTTCTCTGTGAGACAAAATACATACATGTTATAATATGTAAATACATGTATTATGTACAAAGCGTAATACGATAAAAGCAAGAGTTTTGAAACATGATCAAAACTATACTTATAAAAAATATAAATAGACCTCCCGAACACTATATTATTACTAAATAAATAATTAATATTTCCGAAACTGTTTAAAGTCCCAAAATGAACATACATGAATCGAGTCTGTTTGAAAAAAGAACTATCGTGAACGTAATGGGAATTGATGTCTCAGTTGTGTTACTAGTCGAAAAAAATAATTAAATAAGGATAGTAGCGCCCTCTGTGCCACATTAGTTCTCTTTGCGAACACACTCTAAAAGAATATACTGATAAGAGGCATAATCTTGAGATCATAAGTGGATATATTTACCAAGTTCTCCTTTTTTGCTTCCTAATATATATATTTTTAAAGCTAAAAGGCATCCGCATTTAAATAAGCGATGCTATATTGACTGTCTTTCAGTCCGCAATCTGCTTTCTGGCAAACTAAACTTATCATTCTGTAGATATCTAGTGTTGTTAGATATATTTCAGACATCGTATTAGCGCAAATTGCACTCATATAAAAATCATCCAACAACAGGTAACTGGGTACCGCAGTTGTATCATTGAACGGACCAATCAGGACTCAGTAAAATAATAAGAATCATTTTCATTAAAATATAGTAAATGAATTTAATATCTACAGAATGAGAAGTTGGCAAGATGAAGCATCAGAGAGAGAGAGAGAGAAAAAAAAAATACCCCAACGAGAATGAAACTGACAATGCGATGCGGTTTGTAATACAATCGTCACTCTTTGAAAATGGATAAATAACAAGAAGAATACAGCATATATAAAGTCATTTCTTATTTAAATGTTTTAATTTTGAAATCTTTAACTATTTTAAGCAATTGATTTCAATATGATTGATCCCAGCCATCTTTACATTTTTAGTTCTTTTTTAAGCTTAATCCTTTTGCTAGCGATTCACAAATACCATTTGGTATGGCATTTACTTCCTATAAATACAATATTATACTAACCGTTTTAAAAATTGTTATTTATTCCTGACCAATGAAATCCTAAATCAAGGGATAGTACATATATGTGAATCATCTATCTAAAGAACTAGGCGGACATAAATATCACAGATGTAAAACTTAAAAAGTTAATTAAAATGTAACCGTAGAAATATTGAAACCAATTTCTTAAAATAATAAATTTTAAATAAATATTTTTCATAAAAAAATATTTACATGCACAATTCTGACGAGAGTACAACATTATCGCATCGCAGTTGTTTAATAATAAAGAAAGAGATAGCAATATACACAGACCGGCCAGCTGAGAGATGTTGTCCGCAGAGCCGAAGCGGTTGGAGCGAGAGAAGAGATGCGCGAACTCTTTCGGCGCCGCCATCATGCTACCGCCTAGACCGGTGATGCCGTCGCGTATGTTGCCGCCTACGTTTCTGAGGGTAAACACGATAAATTATAATTTAAAATAAATTATTTCCTAATTACTTCGTCATTCATTGAAATGACACAAATTTTAAATGATTTATCGCGTGCATTTTACATATCTTTATTACACTTAACTTTGACTTTACTTTGTTGTTGTTTTTTTACTTCGTCGTTATTCATTACTGTCTTGCACATTTCCCACTACGTGTGGGACTACCTACTACCCACTACCCCAAGGAGTGGGGCATCAAGAAAGCCGAATGTAGGTGCGAAAAGTTTTCACAGTGTGTGCCTCCAAACAGTAGATTATCATTATACATACAGACAATTAAAAAAATTACAAAAAGACTGAAAAGAGCATTCGTAGATATTGTTTTGTGCTTAAACGACTTGAATTATCAATGAAACTTGAACTAATATTAATACTTGACAGTAGCAAATATTTGTATACGCGCGGGTCCAATACAAAGAAAAATAAGAAGATCATTAAAAAAGAAACTGAGTGACTTACTTCAGCCCTTGTCCCATGTCTCGTAACACTTCCCTCGGTTGTCTGTGCGCTTGCCCGCTTGTGCCATGCTGCTGCAAAAAACAAATGCATCTTTTAAATTCAATATAGGCATATATTATTTTATAAATATTACGATTTCAAGATTATATAAAAATTGTTAACGTGTCACGCTGATAAAAATTCGATGGTTGATGTATGTCTGCCTTCTTAGCCATAAATTGCAAGTTCGATTCCTATCCAGGACAAACACGTATATGATAAGCATGGATGTTCATTCTTTGTGTGGCCAAATGTTTCTATGTATCATACACAAATATATATTTTGATGAAACATAGCTAAAAATAAATAAAAAAAACTAAAATATAACAGTCCATCCATTTGAGCTACGATGCCACAGACAGACACACAGATATACATATAAACGCGTCAAACTTTTTGACACAAACACCCCACTTTTTGCATTGGGAGTTTGCAAAATATTTGCACGTGCGTACGCACATGGCGTATCTAGTAAAGCCTATACAATATGAAATGTATTGAATAAGGCGTTACTTTGCGGAAATTTATGTACAAAAATTTTAATCTAACTTATATATATATATATATTGTTTTCGCTTAGAGGTATTCAAGCATGTACTTTTACCTATTTCGAAGCCTTCAAGCTGGTACTAAGAGTCTACGTGGCTAAGACTATCAGCTAGAAGACACCGAAGCCGTCATGACTACCAGCTAGGAGACACCGAACCGGTCAAGATTATCAGCTAGAAAACATCGAAGCCGTTAAGAGTACCAGCTTGAAGACTTCGTAGGCAAGAGTACCTTCTATCTAGAAGACCCCGAAGCGGAAACACATTAGATATACATAATATACGTTAGATTTAATTTATTATTATTCACATATTTATTTACAAATCTTAAGCCTAAGTATTTACAATATTTATATAAAAACAATAAAAACATTATAAAAACTTAAACCTAGGGTGCCGCCGGCAGCGGGACGGGGCTCAAGCTGCCGGTGGTAGGGGATACAGAGAGAGGAACCTCCTGACAATACGTGCCGTGTCCAGGATGACTGCCTTCTGTATCCGACCCTTGACCCAACCATCGAGTGAGAGCCTCTGGAGATTATTATTATTATATTAGCCCACATCTTCCCATTGCTGAGCAAAGGCCTCTCTTCCCTCTTTCCATATTTGTCTATCGGATGTTAATGTAGATTTAAGTTATACCGATAAATATAATAATTTTCGACTAACAGACACTACCTCCCAGTTCTTGATGCGTTTGTTGTACCCCTCCAGCTTCTTCTGTAGCTGCGCAATACAGGTGGCGCTCTTCTGGTTCTTCTTCTCGAAGACCGCCTTGATTCGCTGCAACTGCTGCTTGTCCGCGTTCGCGGCTAACTTCAGGTACTCGTTTACATTGTCTGGAATAATATCGAACACAAATTTCCGTACAAAGCGATTTAGGTCCAAATATTTGATGCGTACTGCACAGGAGTGAAACTCCCTGCTCGCTTCTGTTTCCTGAGAACTATAATCTTGGAATTTTCAAGGTCAGAGTGAATAGATATGTTCAAGATTTACGTGTTCCATCCTCGGCTACACCGTCGCTTACCATCAGGCGTGTTGGTGGTCAAGCATAGTTCTAACGTAGAAAAAATAATATCGAAGAGAAAAAATAGATCTAAGTAATTATAATTATCTCACAGTCTATTCGGAAAGAGAACTAATGTGGAACTGTGAGTACTTCTGTCCTTGTTTCTTTATTTTGTTCGATTAGTAAAACAACATCGAAGTCAGCTCTAATTTTTCCACGATATTTCTCTTTTCAAACAGACGATATTTCTCTTTTCACGATATTCTTCTATTAAAAATACAATGTATAACGCTTTTTTTTTATCAGCCCTGTTTGTACAAGGCCATAGTCTACCACGCTGGCCAAGTGCGGGTTCACACATCTTTCAAGATCATTGAGAACTCTCAGACATGTAGGTTTCCTCACGATGTTTTCCTTCACCTTTTGAAGTTGGCGGCAATCAACGATACGCACATTACTTCGAAAAGACAGAGGTGCCTGCCGCAGGATTCGAACCCAGGACCTGCGGATTGCAAGTCGGACGCTCTCCCGACTAGGTTGCCGGAAACTTTTCGCTTACCATCTCTAATAGTCTGCTCCAATCGTATCAAGTCTTTAGTACGTTCAATCTTGCTGTTGAGGTGTGCGATGGCACTCTGTGCCTTCGATGACACGTTGGCGCCACCATCGCTTTCATCTAGAACAAAACGTAAGCCAATCAATTCAGGTTGGTTTGGGCACATAGAATTTTTTTATCAAAATCGTTTCAGTAGTTTGATTATTTCAAACTAGCTGGAAAAATAATATCATCCAACAAGCAAACGTAATTGCGTATTTTGGTAGATTGAAGTCGGTTGTTTCAGTTTTTTAAGTATAATTGTTATGTAGACTTTCTATTCTATCCCTACAATTCAAAACATCGATGCTGAAAATTAAAAGTTTGAAAAAATAAAAGGAAAACATACACGCCTAGCAAATTTATGATACCATATAGTGTTAAAAAAAAACATCGAAATCAGATATTAGGGGTAGAAAATAGTTTTAATAATTAAATTTATTAAATAGTCTTCTGTTGTATGAAATAATTATAAACAAAACTACTGAACTGATTTTGAGAACCAATCTGAAAGTATATCCTTTCAAACAGGAAAAAATATTTCAAATTGGATTATAGATGACTTTATGCGGTCAATTAATGTAATATTTATTGACCGCTTATATTCATAGTGTATCAAATAAATGTAATAAAAAAAAAACTACTTAAAAACAATCTAATTAACTGAAAAGAGAGAAATATCGCGGATAATTATTAAAACTGGGCGTCTACATAAGTAGGTACTTAAACCAACTATTTTTGAGATCGGTGGCAGGCCCTAAACTATCATCAACTAAGTCCTATACAGACACCGATGTCGAAATTAATATTTTCTCAATAAAAAAGACAACAGCCATCTAGTCTCATCTGTGACCACGGGCGTTGCAGTGTTCGAAACGTCAGGTCAATAAATTACGTAAACTATACGCGTAAAATTGTTTAATTCCAATCTGGCGAGCGACTGGCTCGTCTCGTCAATCAGTTGCATAAAATAATATCTTAAATTAAATGTTTATAATGTTTTTAAAGAAACCAGCCGCAAAATTTTATAACACAAAAGCTTTGAAAGGAAATATATCACACTAAAAATTATATAAATAGCCACTCACATATTGTACAGATCATTTTAATTTAATGTTATGAACACAATAGGTATACTATACAACACTGCAACGAACGTAACTCGAAACTAAATTATAAAACGCGGTAAACATAACAGGAAAGTGTGGCATAAATCTGAATTATCACAGTTATTGAAAATACCACAACATATGGCATTTATTTAACTATGTCGTCATTAACTGAAATATATACAAATACGTTAATTATGATAGATAGATAGATAACTCTTTATTAAAAGACCACATTGTACAAACATATTGAAAAATGACAATATTACTATGACTTAATATACTCTTTTAATAGGCGGCCTTTTCGCTTAAAGCGATCTCTTCCAGGCAACCATGCACGGAGTAGGATAGGTGGCACTGATAGTGGCCTTTAAAACTAAAACATAAAAAATTGCGTAAGTACACAAAAGTGAAAATACTACAGAAATAACTTATATCTATGATAATTGAAACATCGATAAAAATGAAATAATAATAACATATTAGCCTGATATCGCGATCGCAGATCGATCTCAGCGCCGGGAAGTGCTCGTCGACGTCACCATCCCGCATGACGAGAATCTCGTGAAAGCCGAAAAAAGCAAGCTCAGTAAGTTGACTTAAGTTGGCTCGCGAGACGATCGCCACACGGGATATTGACTCGAGAATCATTGTTCCGATACTCTTATCGGTAAATGGCCTTATAGCGTAGAATCTCGACCAATGAAGTTCTCGCTAGTTGATTAAAGGTCAGATACTAAAGGCAGTCTTCCTAGACACGCCGTGCATTGTCAGGAGGTCCCTCAGTTTGTAGCTCTTACCGCTGGTAGTCTGAGCTCTATCCCGATTTTCCCCGATGTCGGTTGTTTATAAAATTTTTGCAAAAACAAAAAAAAATATGGATACTTTTTTATGCAGAAATAGGTTTGGGTTTGACCGCTAACTCGCCTGATGTTAAGCAACGTTGCGGTCTACGATGGAGCGCGCTATACGATACTGTTTTGTATGCGAAAACATAATGTAAGTATTCCCTTTCCTAAAATCGTCTAGTCTAGGCTACTGGCCAGACTGTCATGGACTATATGACGTCACTATGAACCAATATGGCGGAATTTATAACCTAATTTAACACCATTTTTTTATTTTTCGGTGTCAAATTAAACTCCTTTTGTATATATCCTATACAAAAGGAGTTTAATGAGCACATTTTAATTACGTACGAGTGTGTTATGTTTATGAATTAACAAACACGATCATATTTAAGAACAAAATAAATTTTCTGAGAAAACAGCGCGCAGTAATACAATTTCCTGCATTCCACAGATCATACGTAGATTTTATCACAATGAAATATAACATATAAAAAAATTACACACCTTGCAATGAATAATCACCATCTTGCCCTGAAAAACAAATTAACGAAATTAAATTACACACACAATGACACATTTTACATTTAACATGCCATCATATGTCACCTCGACTGGTGATACAACTAAAGATAAAAAGGCGGTATCAAGTATAATGTCAAGCAGAAGCGACGGACGTGACCCTCGTAATTATCGATCTTTTTATATTATAGATCTTTAAAATTTTCGTAAAATGGGTAAACGAGCTATTATTTCGCCAGATTACAAGCGTTAAGTGTTTTCCATTGATTCCATCGAAACAATGACAATTTTCTTTTTCAGTGTTACTGCATGCAAACCTACCGGTTAACTGGGAACCTTTATAGATGTACGAAATGGAAACCTTAATAGGTGCGCGGTACGAGAGGGATGATCGCTTCAGACACGACGTCAGACTCGCGTTCCCTTCTCACATTTTACACCCAGAATACCTCCAAAATTAAGATTTTTAAGAAAATAATCACATTAAAAAAGATATCCCCCATAATATGATCTGGAATCAATGTTGGTTCTCCAGCACCCATCCTACGATTAATGAATAAACTTTTTCAAAAAGCCCGAAATCTTCAGATTCCCTCAACATTTTACTTCTCTAGCTATAATAAAATCAACCATTTCTCTCCAACATTACATTTTCCTCCAAAAAACCTCGATAATTTTATTATATATCTCTCTAAACGCTAGCGAGCTATATTGATCCGACATCAGTCCGTAGGACACATTAGGACACATTAGGGACACATAACATTGTTACTGTACCAGCTGTTCCATAAAGCAGTGGCAGCAGAGATACACTGTGCAGCAGAGGTCATTGACCTCTTCCACCAAACAGCTGATTTATATATTACCTCTATACGCCGGTGAGCCGTATTCATCTGACGACAATCCGTAAGACACATTAGGGCTGTACACTGCTCCCGTATAGTCACCCGGTGCGATTAGACCCGATAGGATTTTCTTCTGCGGAGAGTCTTCTAGGCTGGAAATAGAGATACATTCGCTTTAGGGCTTTTACAATGTTTAGTTTCTTTTTTTAATTTTCTGTTTGTTGTATTATTTAGAGCCAAAAGTTCAGTTGAGTATTTTTTGTGCTTGAAGAACGCCTTATAATTGTTTTACTATGCATGCATATGATTACATTTCCTATTTTTATTTTATTTAGATTACAGACAAGGTAAATAGTTTGATCCATGAAAGTGATACTAAGAGCATATTATGTGACAGAGCCCGCTATAAAGCTGAAACTGGCGTATTTTTTTTAATTTCGTGATCTATTTATTTACTCGCGCGTACTGTAGGTATAGTAGAACGTAGAACATCTATTATGAACTCACTCTCTGGAACTGTTTCCGGTGGTATTAGCAGAGAGCGGACTGTTCCCCAAGTCCCTGGAATGCGATTTCACGTGGTGCGGCCTCTCGCCGTGCCTCGATGACGCACTCGATGTCGGCTCCTGAAATAATGACATAATGTTTTTAATTGTATTTTTTTTACTGTGGCTTCTTACGGCAGCGTAAAATCCAACTCTACGATAAAAGAGGTACCCGAAAACAGTGAAAATAAACACCAATCTCTTTAACATAGATACTTAATTGTTCATATAAATAAACTCCTATCCCCCTGTATATGATATGAGATATGTCAATATCGGTACTCGCTTCCTAACTGGTGTACTACATAACATATCTACCAATTTTACTTCTTCTCGTTTACAATTTCCAGTAAACAATATAAACGGCATTCGTTTTTTTTTTAACGAAAATAATTTAAATCTGAAAGCCCTACCTCAACGTACTGGACCTCGAACAAAACATTTATAAAATAACTAACAATACTTTTTTTACTTAGTCCGACGAAAATATCAAGGAACACAAAATAGAACATACAGTCAAATTAAGAACCCTATACTTTTCAAGTCATTTAAAATAACTAGCTATCCTAATCTAATTTAACCTAACACAAACACATACTACCTCTTGAAACCCTTGCGCAACGATCACAACGCTCATTGTCTCAGAGAACCCACACTAAACAAAAAAAAAACTTGTATTTAATAAGAAGCACAGAAACACGGTCATAGGTAACATTGCCAGCGAACCATACGCCGAGCTCTATGAGCGAAAGTCTCACTAACTGCGCTCGCGCAGCCGTTCCGAATGGAGTGACGACCCCGAAAACTATGGTAAAGTGAAATTTTGTTATACGCAAAGCTATATACGTGCGGCGGTTTCGTCTGCGATGATTCCTTAAACATATATACAGGGTATAATTAGGGTGTAATAGTTAATTATTGCGACATAATTACTTTTTTTTAACAAAACTTTCACTCTTTTCAATATAAGAAGTCGCGAAACTCGGGAAAACATTTGATTTATATCTGTTTTTTTCATAAGAGAGCCATCGACAAAATTTATGAAACAGATGATTGATTTACGCGATTTTGTTTTCGGCGTTCTATTACGTAAATTCTTCTTCATCGTATCGATTTATCGATGACATTTTTAATTCTCGACCCAAAAACAGGGGTGTAATAAATTTGACGTGTGTATCTGTGTGTCTGTCTGTGGCATCGTAGCTCTCAAACAGATAAACTGGTTTTAATCTAGTTTTTATTTTGTTTGAAAAAGGAACATTTACATTTCTTCGAAACGGTCTTAGCAATGCTCGCCAAGAGGATCTCTGTTGGACAATGGCTACAGGACCCAAGCATACGCATGTGTCGACACGCCCTTAGCTCAGTTCAGATTCATTAAAAGTGAACCCAACAATAATAGGAAATCACTCTCAGACCTAGCTATGGTCTGAGAGTGATTTCCTTGGCATTCAATAATTTAAATCGGTTACAGACATACAGACAAAGATACGAAATAACTATCGCATTAGTATGATTATTACATCTATTGTTGCCGGAAAAGGTCTTGTTGGTCTGTTATATGTTTTTATCTCTCTCTAGAGATAGAATAACCTCCATTACGCTGTGAGTCACCGTGGCTCAAAGATTTCGGATTATTGTTCATTTTAAAGTGAAGGTTAGAGAGAGAGCGTAGACAGTTTATAGTCTATCCTTTTTTTGTTGACATACTCGTGTTCTATAGCACCTTAACATGTTCTATGATAGTGATAGAACACGTTCAGGTGCTAAGATCCCCAAACAAAAAGATTTTCACCAATTTACTAGAATTTTATTTATTTCGCCGATTATGGTTGAAAAGAGTAGAATAACAAATTAACATAACTTTTTTTTTTCAAAAAATAAGATTTGCCGTCATTAAAAACCGATATAAAAAGCTAACTAGAATTTTATTTATTTCATTGTAAGAATATATAATCTTTTCGACCATATTTGGTAAAAACATTTTTTATATATTAAAATAATTCGATGTTTTACATTGACACATCCACTCATTATTACTACAGTACAGGATGTTTTATGACTGAAAATACAAGCAAACCCGGGTTCACTAAATATTAAACCTAGCAAGATCGATTTATCCTCCCCTAATCTACCTCGTTGGAGCCGTTTCAGAGATTCAGATTATATACATATATATACAAGACAAGAATTGCTCGTTTAAAGGTATTAGATAGATAGATACATATTTTTCCTATTAGTAAAACCGCCGTAAAGTAGCATGTCTGTCTATTTTCTACAGGATTCGTTTCGGGAAATGTGCGCAAGAGCTTCACGACCTAATTCCACCCTGCCCATTTCATTACAGGACTAGCAGAAAGTCGGCGAATTACCACCCATTTCTCGTTGAAATGCCAAAAATCCGTACTCAGCGATATCGATCCACATTCCTGTTGCGTACTGCCTAAGAATGGAATTCGTTGCCGCCATCTCTGTTTCCTGAGACCTACAATCTTGGAATTTTCAAGGCTAGAGTGAATAGATATCTTCTAGATCGACGAGCTCCATCCTCGTCCACACCGTCGCTTAACATCAGGCGAGTTGGTGGTCAATCATAGATCTATCTTCTATAAAAAAAAAAAAAAAAACATATAGTTTCATTAGACTTTAATAACAATTCATCTAGTTTTATGAAGGACTTGCAGAGATCCAAACTTGCCAATTATTCCGCATTTTATCGATTTACGCCGCTAACTTGTGTGGTCTGTTATAGGCCGTAGGTAATCTAGGCATTAGTCGAGCTAAGGTAGGGGCACGGGAGGGGCAGTACCCCCAAGAAAATCTATGTATCAGGTTGCATTAAATTTATCCAAAAACTCGTCTGTCCATTGCCTTAATTAACTACACATAATCTTACTTGCGCTTTCATTATCAATGCGTCAAACAACGTAAATACTAGTCATCTTAGACTAGAGAAGGTAGATGGAGCACATAAAACTAAAAAACGACGCTACTATTTGCAAAAAGTAGGAAACCTTATAAAATCGCTTATTTAATTCAAAGTAGAAAACTATATACTAAAATATTTAATTATTGAATAATTAATTATTAAGGCTCGAGATTGAGCTAAACACGATTTTGTATCCATTACAAAATTACAGTACGTGAGTGATTAGAATTCTAGCTTGGTGTGTCTTTTCCTCTAGCCTGAGCCCACCCGAAAAAACTGCCTTTTTCAAAATACCCAAGGGCTCAATTTTTTTATCGCGTGCTAGATGTTCCAATAAAAAATTGCCTGTCTTTTTAAGGATATCAATACAATTTTCTGTTAATAGAATTCGAATTTGAGACTCTCGTTGTTTTAACGACTTCCAAGCAAGTGTTTATTCGATATCATCATCATCATCATATTTGATTCCAAAATGTATGCCTCTGCCCCTTTTGCCCCCCCCCCCCCCCCCCCTTTCAAAAATCCTAGCTACGCCACTGTAAATAATGTAGGTTAGGCACATAGGCATTAAAGCGTCATTATTGACGTATATGTAGTTAGGTCGGTAATGTGGAGCCTATTCTATATGGAAATTAGACGAAGTTTCTTGTTATGTGTGGAGATAAGCAATTTCAACGATAATATGGTGTTAACGCGTAAACCAGAACGTGTAAATAAGCGTATAAGATGTGTTAGAAATCTGGGTGGCTAATATCGCTGTTCTACATTCTAACCTATTTTTAACCGACATCCAAAAATAATCAATTCTGGTTATCAATTCTGTTTTTTTTTATGTATTTTTGTTCACCGATTACTCAGCCAATTGTGCATTGATTTTGATGATTCTTTTTGTATTTGGAAGGTCATACTTCAGAGATGGTCTCGTATAAATTTTATCAAAATCGATTCAGTACTGTGGTTTTCATATTTAGTTATGAAAACCACAAACACAAACTAGTAAAATATCATCCAAGTGCCTATAGAAAAGTGAACAGCAAGTCGCGTACATATGTATTGATTTATGCATTTTGAAATAGGTTTTTTCAGTTTTTTTAAACTATAATTATCTTGTGTGAAATTATACATTTAGGGCTCCGCACATGTACAGATGAGGGAGTATTTTGACATATAGTTTTTATAAACAACTCCTGGTTTTATGGTTTTACTATGTATTTTACCTTTTTGACTAACCAGAGCCTTAACGCTGCTATTTGAGCTATCACTCGTTCGCCACTCGCTGGTACGATTTAGCGACTATTTTGACCAAATGTTAGTTTATTACTATGTAATAGACTAGCGATTTGTCATAATTGTCACTAAATCGTACTAGCGAGCTGCAAACGAGTGATAGTTCAAATAGCAGCTTTGAGGCCCAGTATTAAACAGGGAAGGAGAATGGAAGAGACTTTTACACAACCGCAAAGGAAGCTAACGTTTTAAGAGTGTAACATACATCTAAGTTACAATGAGCATTTTAAATTGAATAGTGGGTCTACCTACTAGTGACGATCAAAAAGAATTCATTTTAGATTTACACACGCAGTTAGTTAGAGTTATAGGTATTTGAACGAATAGTTGTTAAAATAAATTTATTGCTAGTTTCTATTTAAAAAAGTAAGCATAGAGTAAGGCATGGTATATGGCGGGAGGGGTTCACTGAAACTCTCCTAAAACCTCAATATCTTCCATGCTGAACTGGGAGAAAAAGAAAATCATATAGTGTACTAGCTGTTTCTCTTCCCGCGCATATTGTAAAGGCCAGTTAAGGGATTCGAGGGAAATTATTGTTTAGGTAGGCAATGGGCTGAACCCCTGTCACTGCAGACCATAATTTTTTTATGTACGCATATAAAATCTCATCAAAATCACAATTCACGAAAGAAGGGGTCAAAATTGACCCAAAAATAACACATTACCAATGAACGGCTCCTTACAAGTACGATCTAATTAAAATTTCGTTGTTCATCAATTATAGTACTTGCGCTTGTTTACTCAGTTGCCAACCACACTGTACGATAACACGGAAATAATCAGTTTTAATACTTTTACAACTGCGCCGGTGTGACTCAGCCGATACTCACGTTACATCCAAGGATTCGTAAATTGGCATCGAAGCAAACATACCGCTTTATAATTATTAATAACAGTATGGGTATAGTTAAAATAAAAGAATGGTTTATAATAAATAATACAATTGCAGGTCACTCAAGCTTATTTAACCGAAAATCTGAATCCTATATAGTAAAAAAAAAATCGTAGTCAACTATTTCGGTCCACGTTCTTGATGCGTACTGTAGGTACAGGGCCTTTATTCCGTATGACCATCGGCGGTATAACGTGAATTTGAGCGTTGTGCGTCTACAATGAAAATTAGACTTTGGCTTCTTAAACTTCAAGGCTAATTTTAATTATCGATGCACGCACGTCACGTAGGTACGTGAGCGCGGCCGATGGTCATACGGAATAAGGGCCCAGGAATGAAAATATCTATCGCCTTTCTTGTGTCTTAAGAGCTATAATTTTGGAATTTATAAGGCTAGAGTGAATAGATATTTCTAGATCCATCCTCGACCACACCTTCGCGTACCATCAGACGAGTTGGCGGTCAACCGTAGATCTATTTAATATAAAAAAAACAGCACTCGGCATCCTTTTCAAAGGATTCAAATTAAGATTCTAGCTACAGCCGACAAACATCTCTCGAAACTATATAAAAAGTTAGACTTAATTTATTTCTAACTTATCTTTGCATCTTCGCCTTAGTTAGCACAACAGCTTGATTCATTGTCATCATTGCCATCTCTTCTGCCATTGGACCCGATGTGCTAATGGCTAAAGCCTCGTTCTATTATGCAGGGTTATTACGATACCCTATCTGTACCCATGAAAGTAGATCATGTGTACTCACTCATAATCACTATTACGAACAACTTTTACTATAAAACTCAAAATTCAGTAGAAAAACAAAACTCAGCTGTTTCATACATTTTATCGAAGGTCAAAGAACTTTACAAAAGTTTAGAAAACTTTAAAAAATCTCGACACAAAACGGATTTTGATGAAACATAGATCACACTCAACTCTCGATCACATCTACTATCAAACAAAAAACTAAATCAAAATGGGTCCATCCGTTTGAGAGCTACGAGACGTCATAGACACACACGTCAAACTTATAACAGCCCTCTTTTTTGGCCGGGGATTCTTCGTAGGTCAGGGTTTAAAAACAGCCTTAATGGCGCTCTTTAAATCACACATTCAAAAAAAAATATTTCTTAAGTGTATTAAATAAATATATAATAATCAAAAAGCCATGATCTGGTTACTGTCCGTACCGTATCTATACCGTAGAAAATTGAAACCAAACAAATCGTTTTAAACAAACAAACGTAGCGTTCGATTGCGATGAGTTTCACGCAACACGGCGACCGCGTTATCTTTACAACTTCGTGGGGGATCCACTTATGGATGCTTCGATCAAAACTGACAACCATAGGTTAAACATTTTTAGTTCTCAGATTCGAACACTTAAAGAAATGTTGGTGTGGTACTATCTATTTAGCATTTGTATAGTACTAGTAGAACTCCCAATAACTGTGATATTCAGAGTCGTAAACATTAGTGGGAAATAGAAATTCTTCACAGATGAATGTCTAGGTTATAAAGATTACTGATCAAGCAAAATCTCCAATAAAATTCCGCACATCAATCGCATAAGCTGTTCTGACATACATGACATCGCAAATAGTCTTTATGTATTCGGAAACCATGAAACTGACACATCACCAGCAATCATGATGCTTTAAATGCTAGATAGTAGGTCACTAACCTAACTTTAGCGAAATAATAATAAGAAATTACCGCTTTCAAACAGTGCAAAGATTACAGTCGGGTCCTGAGTAGAGTGTTCATTTGTATCTCTACCAATAATTTGAAAATAACGGTTACAAACTTTATTTTTGCACAGCCACGCAAAACAAAAACAAATCGACTCTTATTACAAACGTTTATGCTGAACAGCACGCTACAAACGTCATCACACCATCTGATATGAACTCTCGTTGTGATGGAAACAGTTTAAGGGTAAAACTTACACTGACGACATGGTGCGCGGTGGACGGCGACTGCACCCGGGACCGGATCACGGCGTCATCAGTCACCACCGCAGGCTCCCGTGACAGCTCCGCGGTAGACGGCGACTGGCTCCGACTAGAGCCCTTGCTGTGCCCGGTCACGTGGAGGGTGTCCATCGCAACCAACTTAAGAGTTCATTGTAATAGAGAAGGTATGGCTTGCTGTCCCCATTGCAGTTATCTGGAAAGATGGAGATGTTATTAGTAGAGATTTATAGACGAACGAAAAGTCACCGACATAGAACAATGTAATAGCTAGTTGAAATGGCAGGAAGACAGTGGATGCACTGTCTTCCAACTGCTTTGTTGAATATTTTATCACATAATAGCCGGTGAGATATGTGATTATCACTTGATTAGTAGAATTTTCTACAGTACTATCTTACTTGTTATATCTATTGGAAATTAACTAGAAATGCATTCTACATACTTTAATAGTTAATAGGATTTCAAACTCCGTGCAAAGGCTTCTATAAATAGTTAATCAAATCCTTGAACGACCAATCGATAGGTAATTCAAATGCATTGAGGTTTGTTTAGTTTTCTACTGAATCGAGACCTAAGCCAGTTTATCCAGTGATGATAAAAGGACCTTTCACAATATATTTGCACTTGACTCCAAGAAACGCACTACTACTACCTATGCTTTACGATCTAGATGAAATCATAATCTATATGATTATATTGAATTGAGTCAGCATATATTATTTGCCTCAACAGTTAAAGTCCGTCTCGTTATCCTATGCTATTTAGCTATAAAATCTCCAAACAACGCAGACGCAATGATTATTAAAATAAACACGGTAAGAAGTATGCCCTAACCCTAATTGAATGTTCAAATTGTCGTAACAGATTTACATCACAAGACCGTCAAAGCTAAATAAATATTGAAACAGATATGCCAATAAGAACTCTTGAATAAATCACGAGAAATAGTGAACAAAAGTGGTTAAGATCCGATTTCCTGGCGGCAAGCCAGCGTTAAAGTGCCACAGAGCTTGAAATTACATATAGAATTTAGTACTGTCAGGAACCGGAAGAAAGTCCTAACATTGCCGCTTCGTATTTCTGACACCAGATAGATCGTCACTCATAGAAAAAAAAATACAACCCAATTTTGAACCTCCTTTTTAAAGTCGGTTGAATAGGGGTGGCCGAACCGCACGATCGATCTGCCCGCAGCAGGCTGATTCTAGCTAGAGCAATTGACATTGTTTCTGTCCCCATCACTCCCATGTCGATCTTGATTAGAGATGATAGAAAACATCTACTGCCTGAGAACGGAGAATAAGCCAGCTGGTCTCATCATTACTGTTCCATAGTAACTTGGTAGCTTCATCGGCATAAATAAAGATTAGTGTAGAAATAAATAGGGAAATCGAACACGAGGAGAACCTCCTGCTTGTTGGTTAGACACCGACCACCAATACAAAAACAGAACTGACAGAGGATAGAAAAGTATAGCGAAGTAAAAAAATAAAACTAAATTGTATAGAAAATGTCATGAGCTGATGACAATGATGAAAAATAATTAGACCAAACATATGTTAATCGAAGAAAATGTTAGCAAAGTTCGCCCAATTTTTTTCAGTCGTTTCGAGTCAAGCAAGCTCTATAAACTCACATTTGTGGACAAAGTGACTTTGTCACATAACATATAAATGAAAAAGGGCTTCCAATCCCGCAATACAGACAAAGACCGGTATTTCCACGTCAATTTTCCGGTTGAATTTAGGTACGGCGAAACTTACTATATTTAGTAGTTTTTATTATAATACGAGTACTAGATGACCCGGCGTACTTGGTATCACCTATCTATGGGTAAAACCGATATTTTCTCAACGTTTAAAGCTTTCCTGGACTACGACAAACATTTCAAAACCAAAATCAGCTAAATCGGCTCAGCTGTTTTCGAGTTTTAGCGAGACAAACGAACAGCAATTGATTATTATATATACATATATAGATAAAATGGGTTAATTTTGTTTATAAGTACGTACACTTTGAATATATTGTGTTCATAAAGTAGTAAGTTAAATAGTTATTATTACTAATTTTGTTTTTACTATGATGTAAAAGGAGTAAATTTTGTTTATACGTAAAACACTTGTATTCATAAGTATAATGTTTTAATAAAAACTGAACAACCAACTACAATTTCTCTTTATAGTACACACATTGGACAAGATGCGCATTTGCGCAAGAAGGTTCGCTAACGAAATTCTATATGATTAGGTATAAACTTTTTTCAAAAGACGACTGTCACCCGCGCTCACGTTTCCGTGTGTCAAAATTTTAATTTGTCATTATATGGGCTGCTGGACATAGACCTCTTCTTTATCACAACATTCCTTCCGGTCCAACTAATAGACAACAACTTTAACTACAATTATAGTACATATTAAATTTGTTTCTGTCGCCAGTCTCATAAATTGTAAGTGACCCGATAATCAGTGTGAGGTCGTCAGGGCGCGATAGATAGCCTCTAACAACCCCATATTTTGTCACATCCGCCATTAGTAGGCTACGTTTGACACGATTCATGACCCAAACAAAGCTACCGTATATACAGATAAATCAGTTCTTTCAGAATAAATCTTTAGGACAATGGCCCTTCTTACAAAGTGGCTCTACGTTTTTATGGTTCCGTACTGGTCAACTGCGAACCCTTATAATTTCGCCATGTCCCTCCGTCCGCCTGTCCGAGGCTTAACTGTATTAGAAAGCTGTAATTTTGCATAAGTGATTTGACAATAATAACGCCGAGAAAGTGTATAGGTAATCCAAAAATATTGGGTGTGTGCAAAAGCCATTTTTACCCGACTGCGCAAGGAGAAGGTTTATGTTGTTCGAGTGTATGTATGTTTGTATATTATCTCCTACAGCCTAAACGGTTTGAACGATTTTTATGTGCAAGGTGCTTTTAAGTGTCAATGGGCTATATTTTTTGTAATAATAATAAAACTTGCAAAAATTAAAAAATCGTTGATTTTACTAGAGTTATTTTGGTAACTGTAGGAGGCAATATAAAAACATACATACCATTACACATACACTCGAAAAACATAACCCTCCTTCGCAGTCGGATAAAAACAATACTAATGCAAACTCAGCTTAACATCAACAGCTCGCCAGGGACAATCAGTTTTAATAACAAGCCGGCTGCGCCCGCGCACCCAGCCAGTCAGATAACGGATGAGTCAACGGTAACAGACTCCGATCCTAATTTCCTGTCCAGATAGACGCATAACGGTGCATCTGCTTCGTAATCGTTTAATGGGCTATTAACTTATGAAACTGTACATGTGCATGTGGTTATTGGATACTTTGTAAGCTTTAGTATTATTTTGATAGTTAACGATTTCTTAGATTTTCGCGATTCAATTAGTTATTGAATTTACATCTGTATGCACTTATGCCATCCTGCCCTTTCTTCTATCGGGTGGTTAGAAATACATTGATGCAGGATTATTTTATGGTTTATGTTAGAATATCTCTATACCGAAATTGATGATCCGTTGAGATGTTTACTTGTGTAAGGTAAGCGTGTAAGTGTTGTGTAAAGGTAAGCGTAAATAATTATAGTTTAAAAAACTTAAAAAAACCGACTTCAAAATACGCAATTCCTATACTTGGACGATATTTTTTCAGTTATTTTGTTATAAAAGCCAAAATACTAAACCGATTTTGATAAAATTGACACGGGACCTCCTCTGAGGTATTACCTACCAAACAAAAAAAGAATCATTTCATTATTGGTAGTAGTAATCGATTAATAAACATACAAAAAAAACATACATACGAATTGAGAACCTCCTTCGTTGAAAAAGAAGTTGGTTACAGTTACAGTTGGTGGTTGGGCACAGTTACTTTAGCTTTTGTAATTATTAGTAGAACAATAAAGGGTCAAACAAAATCTTAGGTACGAATTGTATCCATGAGCCTCGTGTAGAGCGTTTCTAAGATGACGTCACCCTAGCCTAGAAGACACATTCATTCACGATTTACGGACACCTAATTATTACCTATCGAGACGACTCAAGCCACGGTAAGGTTTTAGGACATCTAACTGTAATTGGGGTTCGTTCAAAATGAACACGAGGTGTGTAAGGCAAGAGTGGACGTGGAACCTGGAGAACCTTTAAGCGTCGTGCGACCAAAATGAACACGAGGTGTGTAAGGCAAGAGTGGACGTGGAACCTGGAGAACCTTTAAGCGTCGTGCGACCAAAATGAACACGAGGTGTGTAAGGCAAGAGTGAATGTGGAACCTGGGGCACCTTTAAGCGTCGTGCGATCAAAATGAATACAAGGTGTGTAAGGCAACAGAGGACGCGGAACCCCTTTAAGCGGGCGTGCATTCAAAATGAACACGAGGTGTGTAAGGCAAGAGTGGACGCGGAACCTGGGGCACCTTTAAGCGGGCGTGCATTCAAAATGAACACGAGGTGTGTAAGGCAAGAGTGGACGCGGAACCTGGGGCACCTTTAAGCGTCGTGCAATCAAAATGAACACGAGGTGTGTAAGGCAAGAGTGGACGCGGAACCTGGGGCACCTTTAAGCGTCGTGCGTGGTTGTAAAGAGTATGCTTACCTGTACGGGTAATCAGAACTCATTTGAATTCGGGATTTATATCTACGTCTCTGTCATTTCCACAGATAATGACAGAGACAGAGATATAGATTCCGAATCCGAATGAGTTCTGAATACCCCTACTGACAGTACGTAACTGCGTATGTCGCTCGCTAGCTGAGCTAGTTAGTAACGTTTTATCTTTACACGAATGTACATCGATAAAACCCAATATTTTTACACATATTTCGCACGAGTACAATAGAAAACAGACAAACGTCGCGTCAAATCATTATTTTGATAACTCATACTAACAGACCAGATAAAATCACACAGAGCGGGTGGCTACAGAGCAGACCCACTGAAACATTCACGGGCTGTTACCTTCCATAATGTACCCTTCACGTGGCCAATTTTATCACGACCGTGACGAAACAAAAATAAACCTTATGATGAAAGCGGTACGGTGGAAATTTTCAGAGAATTTCTACAGGACCCGTAATAATGAAGCCGCTTTTCCAAAGGATGACCGTCGAAATATGACAGGCCAATCAAGACTTTATTACCGTACACGGTAGGAACAAATTACTGTTTCACTCGTGAAAACAAGTAAAATTAATTTAAAAGCAGAAATACCGTAATCGCTTATACAATAACCAAAATATTTTGAACTCTGGTTATAATCTGCACTGGTTTGTTACTTGGTTCAATTTATGAAGATCATGGCTAAAATATGTAGTATATACTCATTTTTGCAGGCGATGTAGAAGAATTTAAGAAAAAATCATCCCTTCTCACATGTGCATATGTTCCAATACCTAAATTTTAATTATTTTTTCCTGCAAAATTTAGCTAGTATATATGTATAATGCTCAATATGCTCATAGTTCCTAGTGTAAAATGGCTGTGACATACGGACAGACAGATATAAATAACTAATTTATAAGGGTTTCTTGTTGTTACTACGGAACACTGGACAAGTAACCTCTGAAAATAAAGACGAATCTATTGATACTTTTCCACATAAGTACAAATACACCAATTTTGTTGTGTAATTGTTAAAAGAATTAAAAAAAAAACGAAAAATATTACCCATCATGGGAAGTAAGGCAAAAGAAAACGGACAAGTGCGAGTCAGACTCGCCCACCGAGGGTTCCGTACAAACTAGTAGATAAGAGGGGGGGAATATTTTCCTTCATAAACCGAAAAATATACATCGTAAAAATATTTAAAACCCTGTTTTAGCTTATGCTAATGAAGCTGTTTCATATGATACCCCACGTGATACGGTTAACTTTAAAATTTGGACCCTCATTCCTTGCATGAAGACACAATTTTTCGTGATTAAATTAAAAATGTCCAGTTTTCGGATGTTTTCCTATATGTGTACTCTAACACAATGCTTCTTGCCAAATTTCATAGTTCTAGGTCACCGGGAAGTACCCCATAGGTTTTGATTCCCTTGTGAGTGCCGAAATGTGCGTTTTTTACGACATATTCCGCTGTTACTTTTTTGTACGAAAACGGAGAAATTTATTTTTTTCTTTCTGCAGCAAGAGACTATGGATCTGCGTATATGGTTTTAATTTCAACTCGATACCTTCTCGCGTTCCCGAGATAAAGGTCTTGACACCCGGACGGACGGATAGACAGACGAACAACAAAGTGATCCTTTAAGGGTTCCATTTTTTCCTTTTTGAGGTACGGAACCCTAAAAATGGACTTAAATATGTATATCGTATACGTATCAATGACGTTACTTGACCTATGACCGACCATGTTTGGTGCTGATAAAAAAATTGGTTCAAGCATATTTTTTTTTCGTGAACGGATAAGTCTTAATTAGTCATAATAATCACATAGTGACACGAGTTATCTGTAATTGCGTATTATTACAATAACAAATAACTGTACTAAAACTTCCGTGAGTATTCATTTATATTATTTGATTAACCGGAAAAAAACTCACGATATTATTCGGTCAAAAGAGCGATGCCAACCCGTTTCTGGAGTGTCAGAGTTCCATTCTCAGGGTACACATGCACCTCAGGTGTCGGTCGACACCGTACTCACTTTTTTCCGGTTAATCAAATAATATAAATAACAAATAAGTAGGTACATACATTTAAAACAGACTCGAAAAATGAGGTTCCCTATCTCTTTATCGGTCACTGTTCCTTAGGGTTCCGTACTTCAAAAGGAAAATGGAACCCTTATAAGATCACTCCATTTCGTTGTTTATCCGTCGGACTGTCAAGATCCTTTTTTTCTTCAGATCCGCATGGAAGTATCAAATGATATGTATCAAAACCGTAAGCCTCTTGGAGGGTGCAAACATATCAAACTCAAGCCTTTTTTTATATTATTCGCAAGTAAATAAAAACCTACAGTGCACTTCCCACTGACCTACGTCAAGAAGCAAGGCCTCACAACATACGTGAAGATAAATCCAAAAATAGTTAATTTGGTACTTATAGTTAAATTAAAACACAATAACTTGTCTGGAGTAAAATATACATCAAAATACCTATTTATTTATTTTATTTATTTAAGACCAACAGCTTATTTACATTTTAAGAACTTATAAATACTTAATTAATAAATAAATAATAGTAATTTCTAATGAAATGGGCGGATATATTAAGGTAAACTAAAGTTATCATCATTGAAAATACAAATACAGACATATAAGTAATATTATATATACATATTTTTATATTTGCACTTTTTTACTATTGGATACTTCCATGCGGATTGATATTGCACTATATTGGATATTGGACTATATTTATATAAAGAAGCCCAAGATAACGCAACAAGCTATGGAGAGAGAGGGCTATAATTGGGCCTGTATGTGAGATCGAATCGGACATTAAGAAATCCGTAGACGTACAAAAGTCACCGATATAGCACTGTGAATTAGCAAGTTAACATGGCAAGAGGGCACATGTCACGTAGAACTAATGGCGAAAAGTTCTCGAGTGGAGACCACACACCAGTAAGCGCAACATAGGAAGACCAGCTACAAGAAGACGCTGGATGCGAGCCACTTTCATCAGGTCTCGTTGTAAATCCATGGGACATGCGTGTGTACTTCTTCTGAGATGATGATGATGAAAACACCTATGGCTCACATGGCGGGGGCACGGCCGTGCCCCCAGATTATATCGATTCCTTTTTTATTTACCCATCTGCTACTGATATGAGTAATCAATTGTATAGCAATTATAATTATTATTTTTTTACTTTTGTATGGTGAACGAATTAACCGATACATTCAATTTCATTCTAAGTAAACAAGATTTATTACGTATAATTCCTACAAAGGATTTTCTAAAGGACAAAACAACTGACTCGATCAATTAAATAAGATACAGTCCCGACAAAACTAGAAAATAAACTCTAGTCTGACCTTGGTAATAAAACTTGTAATTCGACAAATAAAAAAAAAAATACAATCCGAAGCAAACGTACCGTCTACCGTCGCCTGTGAATCTCTGTAGGGTTACAGAGATTCACTCAGTTTCTGCTCCAAGAAGCTTAGATAGAAAAGTTTGAAAACCACTTTACCTAGACCAGGTAATAACTTATTTACTATCTTTTTACCAGCTCATCCCACGGGAAAGAGGTTTTTTTTTCTATGAATTTATAAAGATCAGAGAAAAAAAACGGCCAAGTATGAAATTGTTTCGTACACAGATAAGAGGCTTCCGTAATCCGTTGCCAACTTACCAATTCAAATTCTGAGATCATGTAACATGGCTCCAACAAAAAAAAAACTAATTAACTTTATTTTTAAAAAACAATGTTCGCCCATACTTATAACCTGGCCTTTTTTTGTCACTTCTTTTTTGGGGGCACGCTAATTCTATAAAGTCAAGTCAAGATAGACAGGAAATATAGATTAGATTTTGTATTTGGATAATTTTGGCCTATTAAAAAATCTATTTATTTTGTAAAGGTTTCCAAAATTCTTTTTTTTTCTTTTTTTTTTCAAAATCTTTAATATTTTCAGTTTATATGGCAATTATTTGATATTTACGATTTTTTTTTGGGGGCACTGTATGCCCCCACAAAGAACCCCTATTTATAACCAATTACGGATGTAACTTTGTAAGTGCATGATTTTCATATTATGCATCTACAAATTAACAATTTCCGGACTTTTCCTTTGCTTGTAGGTATTGAAGAAGACTTATTTATGCTTCTTGCCAAATCTAGTGATTCTAGGTTAGTGAGAAATATCCTTTTTTTATATTAAATTGATTTAGAAACTTAATTTTTTTACAGCCCTCAAGGGATCATAGACTTTAGTTTTTGATATCCTTTAACGAGTTTCGTGTTTTCTTATTCACGTAGGGAACCCTAAATAGGAAATAGATATTAATTTTCATATTGAATTCGCTTTGGCCCATGGCTTTTGAACGGTATAAACGTTTCGGGGAAGGCCAGCGCGGGCGGGTGTACTCCGTCAAATGATTCACAGGCGATTCACCTCTAAGCTGCGCGGAGGGTACTAGCGATCGTTTATTTAATTTATAAGAAGCTTCATATACGAGTGCCACTTCAACATCATGCATGTCTTTATCCAACTACACAAACGCATGGTAATGTTGACACAGCCGGCACATGGAGAGTTTAGTCATCCAACTATTTAGCCAAAATTGAGTTAACGTATTTTTTTTAAATCTGTTGTTCTTTGACAAAATATAATAAACTTATAATTTCTTGATTTTTAGGACAGATAATGATTTGCTAATAGCCAAAATATTCGATAATAAAAAATAATATTCGGTGGTTGTTGGTCAATTGTAGATCTAACATAAAAAACCGGACAAGTGCGAGTCAGACTCGCCCACCGAGGGTTCCGTACAAACTAGTAGATAAAAGGGGGAAAACATATATTTTCTTTCATAAACCGAAAAATATACATCGTAAAATATTTAAGAACCTGTTTTATCTTATGCTACTGAAGCTCTTTCATATGATACCCCACATGATACGGTTAATTCACTTTAAAATTTGTACCTTCATTTTTTGCATAAAGACACTATTTTTTTGTGATTAAATTAAAAATTACCAGTTTTCGGATTTTTTCCCTATATGTGTACTCTAACACAATGCTTATTACCAAATTTCATTGTTCTAGGTCAACGGGAAGTACCCCATAGGTTTTGATTCCCTTGTGAGTGTCGAAATGTGCGTTTTTTACGATATATTCGGCTGTAACTTTTTTTTACGAAAACTTTGAAATTTAATTTTTCTTTCTGCACCAAGATACTATGGATCTGCGTATGTGGTTTTAATTTCAACTCGATACCTTCACGCCTTCCCGAGATAAAGGTATTGACACCCGGACGGACAGACAGACGGACAACAAAGTGATCCTATTAGGGTTCCGTTTTTTCCTATTGAGGTACGGAACCCTAAAAAATCAAATTTATGACTTTATTATTTTGCATTTATGGCATTATGCGCGTTTGGAATTTTGCGAAAGTATTATTTACAGAACGTAAAACGCCAAATATTATGTTATGAGCATATTGCGTTTTTGGCGTTTTGCGTCGAAACAGATGCGAAGATATCACACAATAGCTAACGGTAACAAGTTTACTTAGAATAATACTTGTAAAATTACTTACGTCACAGGGACTACGCAAGAGTACAATTTATATTTTTTGATCGACTACCTATTTTTATTATTACAAAAAAAATTTAGAGTATGGCACTTGCGAAGTGAAGTCAAATGTAACAACACCTCGCAAAACACACATCAAAATCGGTCAAGCCACGTAGTCTGTCGACAGACTAAGTAGCTTCTATCTATGACTATCTTCTAAGATAATATAGAAACATGCATACACACCCACGATCAACATTTCCCTCTTCTTTCACAGTCTGGTAAATATCGATCTAACGTTCGTTGCAATCAAATCTCATTACTTTTATAAAAATGGACTCATTAATCTAATCCACTATAAACATTAACAGCTCAATCAATCCTATTTATAGACAGGCGACATAATCTGAATATCCATTAGCAAATCGATTCGCTGCTAACATAACATAACACAATTAATGCTACTGCTGCACTAACCAGTGCTATGGTTTTAATTTCAACTCGATACCTTCACGCGTTCCCGAGATAAAGGTCTTGACACCCGATGGACGGACAGACTGACAACAAAGTGATCCTATAGGGTTCCGTTTTTTCCTATTGAGGTACGGAACCCTAAAAAACAAAAACAAAAACAGTCGAATTGATAACCTCCTCCTTTTTGGAAGTCGGTTGAAAATTAAGAATCACAATTCCATCTGACATTACCGAGTGTTGTAAATATGTCACCCATGACACAAACATTTAGCACAGTACAGTTTAGTAGGGTACTTGGGCGTTTCGCACCGCAAGTACAATGATATACCATGGTGGAAAATAACAATTGTTTTAACTTTCTTCTTCGATAGTCGAACAAAAATACTAAACCAGACGACGACGTGACGCATTGGATTGTAAAAAAAATAATCTGTAACGGATACGATACGTGAAGCGAGTCACATAAAAAATATTAAAATCTTTTCACTATTGCGTCACACATCGACGCGCCGTCGTAGATATATGTACACTTAGTGAAGTGAGAACAAAATATGTACTTAAATGTACGTATCTTAAATGTACTACGCCAAAACCGCGTAATTCTGTACTTTTTTTGTAGCCAGGTAATGCAATGTAACCTACTTACTGCGCTCGCGCCCGACCGACGCAGCGACGTCGCGATTTCGTTGAGAAAACTTTAATTTTAATGGCCCGAGGGAATATTAAAATTTTCAGTACTTTTAATTATCATGCCGTCCTGATTATTACGAATTGGTAACTTCTGTAAACAATTCTACGGGCAAAGAAAAGAAGGAAATTCTACAGGAGTTAATAAATCATCTGTAAAAAAATAACAATTATAACGCCAATTTGGTCTGTAGTTACGAGTACCTATATTTCTTTTTGTTTTTTCAAAAATATAATCGAGTTAAATATACACACGGTGCTGCACGCCAGTTCTGTTAGCTTGAACTTGGCTTGACACGCTACCGCGTCTAGATGCAGTTTTTTTTTTCCATTCTTATAAGAAATATTGCTGATTACTTTTATATCAAGTCCCGCTTTTATCAAACGAATCCCGCCTTTACTATGGAAAAACACATATTTCGATTTGGTCTAAATTTAATCCGGCCACGCTGAGATATCACGGCATCGGTCATCCTACCGAAAAAAAGTGAATATAAAAGAATACAAATTACTCAATGCTGCACCAAAACACATATTAATTTCGTATCGTATATTGCTCTCCGTTATGTCGTCAAGATAGGCAATGCAATGTTGTAACCTAGTCTAGTGCAGCGTCACCCTCATTTCACGGCCGACATCCAAGCATGTCACCTGGGGTTGCGTTGTACTGAGCCGAGGTTGTGATAATTATCTTGTCCAGTTTAACTATGATCCATGTAACTATGGTCTATCCATACAAGAAATAACTTTATCTCTTCTGTGGGTCTATCAATGTGTACATAGATAGGTCATAATTACATAGGTCGTATATATTTAGCATATTTAGCAAACATGAAATGCGATACAATTTTTTCGCCTTTGGCGGGTTATACCTCGTACATATCACGTTTAGAAAATAGTGTTGAAACTTTAGTCTTAGTACCCGACTGCGAAAGAAGGAGGGTTATGTTTTTTTTTAAATACTGATTCAACGATGCTCACACGATGAGGTGGGATAGAAAAAAAAAAAGAATGTCATCCCTTCTCTATATCTATAGAGTGCTACCCTTATTTTTAACTTTTTTGAACATTTTACTGCAGCATTTTGCGAAAACTGCTAAATTTCGTATATATGTAGTGCTAATAGCTTCTGAATAAAATTAGTGACATATGGGCAGACCGATAGACGAACATGGCGAATTTATAATGGTTTCTCGTAGTGAATACAGAACCTATTATAAGATTACTTTTAAGCTTTTACACTGCTAGGACTCACTCAAGTCAAGGCCCACTTCTCTTTCAACGGATCTATCCGAGGATAATTATTTTATCCTTCTAACTTACTGTAGTCTCTTTTATTACATGAAGAGTACAGTTAATTAATTCCGAATAGGATTCTAAACCAACATCTCATTACACACATACCACCACTAAAATGAGGCAAATTGGTGGTCAGACTTAAGCTTTATTTCTGCGGACAGACGGATGGACATGGCGAAACTATAAGGGTTCGTAGTTGACTATGGAACCCTAAAAAGAACACTACTTGGCGAGCGTTTGCGAAAAGCTCAATGACCTTTGAGGTACAATCAATTGAATGTTATATTAGTTAATTTGTCGTTATATTTTGGAAAGTTACCTATAACAGAATTTTCATACAAATTTTCAATGAAACCTTTTAGCATGTTAATTATTATAAATATATAAAACGATCGATATATATAATCATTTATAAATTTACAGATTTAATTAATAGATCAGAAATAGAGAGGAAACATTTTTACCCATCATTTCTAAGCCGTATGAGGAATATGGAAACGTACATACATGCCTACAATCTACATACTCACATACATACATACACTCAAAGAACACTACCATCTTTCTCGCGTAATCGAATAAAAAAACCGGACAAGAGAGAGAGTCAGACTCGCCCACCGAGGGTTCCGTACAAACTAGTAGATAAAAGGGGGAAATTATATATTTTTTTTATATTTTCCTTCATAATACGGAAAATATACATCGTCACGGTTCCGTTTTTTCCTTTTGAGGTACGGAACCCTAAAAAGAAACAATTTCTAATCGCCGGTCAACCAACCCAGTTAAAATTAAACGTATCGTCACACTCACTCGTTATGTATAATTATCTTTTCCTGTGTGCTCTAGGGTTTATTACAATAGCGCAGCTGCGAGCTTCCTATTCAGGTCACTAGGTATTTTATTTACGAGGACGTAAATAGTTTATAGAGTTTCTAGACTTGAAAGTTTTAGATTGGACATGTTTCGGGTCCCGGATGCTATTCGTTTTGGTAGTTTTTTTTTTTATCCGACTGCGTAAGGAGGGTTATGTTTTTCGATATGTATATTTGTATGTATGTGTTTCTATATGATACAGCCTACAGCCTAAACGGCTTCACCGATTTTGATATGTGAGGTGTTGTTAGATTCGTCTTCACTTCCAAAGTATCATAGGCTACATTTTACGCATACTTCCCTTAAAAATTCTACTTTACAGCATTTTGTAGCGGTTTACTGAACATATCTATCTACCAATTTCCATGTATGTAATGCTAATAGTCGTTGAGTAAAATGGTTACCACATACGGACAGACAGACAAGACGGACGGATATAGCAAATTTATTTATTCGTAGTCACTACGGAACCCTAAAACTGTAAAAAAATATATCTAAACCTTCAAATCTTGAACGAACTTTGCTTCCTGGAGAATACAACATCGCGGTCTTCTGGACTTTTGACCACACCGTCTCGCTTTCCGATAAGATAGTTGGTGGTCAAACGCAAACTCATTCTCTATAAAAAAAAACTACATATTTGGCTCCACGATATCAAACCACACCGCCGTCTTCCGCCTAGTCAACTAACCAGAAGGGCTCCCCTCTCACAATGAGCCCACTTTGATAGATTGATCTTCAACTTATTCTCTAGGGACTCGGTTTGCCATGCGACTCTTAGGAAACTTCGGATTTTAACCCTTGTTGGTTATGGTTTTAGTATGCTAAAATATTTGTTTTTAACCGACCTCAAAAAGGAAGATGTTATCAATTGGACTGTATGTTTTTTAAGCTATTGCATAGCTTCTATCGCGGGCCTTGGGCGTGGAGACCGAATCCAGAAATTCCGTAACGAAAATAACCTAACACACCGCGCGTAAAGCTATTATGCAATAGCTTTACCGCGGAAGTCTCCGAGTGCCACACGTCTTTTTTTGTATGTTTGTTATGCGATTTTTTCGTCGATTATGAATCGATTTTGACGATTATTTTTTTTGTTTGGTAGGTCACAGTTCCAGAGTTGATCCCATATAAATTTCATCAATATCGGTTCAGTACTTTGCTTTTTAAAACAAAATAACAAAATCTAATTAAACTAAAATGGAAAAAAAACTAATTCTTTATTTTGCTTGTTAAATAGGTATATACCTAGTCTTGCCATAAATATTGTCACGAAGAAAAAAAATATTTTTTTATTGCAAATAATATTTATTACTTTTACAGTGTGTTAGTTTAATACATAAATATAAAACAATTTAAAATATAAAAGCTTATTCGAAGTGGTCTCCATTGGCTGCAATACAGTCCTTTAAACGTTGAGGCCAGTTATCAATAGAAGCACGCACTCTTTCCATGGGAAAATTCTTCACTGCCAATCGTATGGATTGTTTTAGTGACTCCAAATTATCATGGCGTTTAGAGCAAGCCATACTCTCTAAAACTGACCATAAATCATAATCCAGCGGATTAAGATCAGGACTAGACGACGGCCAGTCTTCAGCTCTGATGAAGTCCGAAACGTTCACTTCCAACCAAGACTGCGTGGACCGAGCTTTATGACCTGGCGCCGAGTCTTGTTGGAAGGACCATACTTGGTTATTTAACATGGTGTTGTTAAGGGGCTTAACTACCTTCTCAAGAATGGTATTTTGATACACTTGTGCCGATGTTTTGATACCTTTTTCACAAAAATATGGCTCAGTCACTCCTTCATAGCTAACACCCCACCAAAACATCACTGAAGTCGGATAATGCCCACGTTGCACTCTGTCGACTAATTGGGAAGCTTCCTTAGAGCTTTGAGCATAAATACGGTCATTTTGTTTGTTAAAATGTTGCTCAATTGTAAAGATTTTCTCATCCGTAAACAAAATTTTTCTGTGACCTCCCTTTGCGTACCGCTTCAGTAGTTGTTTCGATTTTACCACCCTATTCTTTTTTAAATTATCAGTTAAAAAATGACCAGTGCGTCTCTTATAGGCTGCAAGTCCTAAGTCATCTTTTAAAATACGCGACATGGTTCTGGGTGCTATCTTCATCTCCCGAGATAAAATCTTTTGCTTTCGGACAGGATATCTTCGAATTCTTTCCCTTACTGCTTTGACCACCTTTTTCGTACGAACACTACGTGGACGGCCAGATCTTTTTCTGTCACAAACAGAGGAGGTCTCATTGTACCTATTAATAGCCCGGTACACAAACATTTGACTAATACCAAGCGTATGGAGAGTTTTAAAAATTGCATTTGGCTCCATACCAACTTTGTGTAATGCAATCACAGCGATTCGGTTCTCTTTATCACCCCACTCCATTTTAATATCGCAAAATATTGTACAATGTATTGGCGCCAAAATTAGAAAACTCAATGAACAATCGTATAAAAATTACAGATTCCAAATTCAAATGTAATACCTATCTTTCTTATTTTTAACTGTAACAGTATTTATGGCCAGACTAAGTACAAAAAGGTATATGGTCTTAAATCTAGGTTGTTGTTGGCGACCACAGTGGCGATCACGACCACAGTGGTCATGAAAAATTTAATATGTAATAAGTAGGTAAAAATACGTTATCCGGAGTAAAGGAAGTTGCGTATTTTGAAGTCGGTTATTTCAGTTTTTTAAAGTTTAAATATAGACAATAATTAAATTTAGGCAGACTTTTGCCGGTTTATCCGTGCCCGTGTACCCGTGCCCGGAGCAATCCAGCTGGGACCCGTGTCAGTTTACCCATGCCCGTGCGGAATAAACCAATTGGGACCCGTGCGCCTACGGAGCAATCACGACCTGTGCCCGTGTACCCGTGTAATGTTTAAAAACAAATAATTCAATTGACATAAAATTAATATTTAAGGGAGGCTCCCATACAATAAACGTGATTTTTTTGCCGTTTTTATAGATAGTGGTTCGGAACCCTTCGTGCACGAGTCCAGCTCGTACTTGGCCGGTTTTTATTTTTCTTTCATGAAACCAGCTTCTTTTTACATCAAATACGTTAGACCACCAACTCGCTTAATGGTGTCCGAGGATAGAAAATATCTATTATCTATTAATTGGTCTTATAAATAAGGCTACCCAGAAAACACTATCACACTTTTTTCCTCGTTCAGTAATCAACATGACAAATCATAAAATGAATACAAAACACACCTCAACATATTGTGAGTTCAATAAGGACAAACGGACCAAAAACTAAACCGATAGTACCTATCAGATATCTGTTTTTGATTCAACGGAATCAATGATAACGTTTTATCTCTTATCGCTCGCTATTCAACTAATAAACATATACCTAAGGCGGTGTTCTAATTGTAAATTGTTCGCGTGAATAAAATATTAAATTGCATTACTGTCAACGTGGGTAACTTTGACTCTTCGTCAAACATTGTACGTGATATTTTTAGAAGGTTCTCGATTATTTTCTCAAGAGATTAGTAGTCCAAATGTAAATTAATTAATTAAGTAATTAGACTACTAATTTATTGGAAAAAAAAAACGAGAACCTTCTAAAAAGGCTACGTACAATGTTTGACGCTGAGTCAAAGCTACCCACGATAACTGTATTCATTTGTAATCATTTTTTTAGGAGAGATGGACGAGATGGACAGATTACGACGCTTAGCAAGCCGTTTCCAATCGGCTTTTTTGGAAATCCATGGGGGCCTATGTCCAGCAGTGGACTTCTTATGGCTGAGATGATGTTGATGATGATGAATCATTTTTTTTAGACTTTCGTACTAAGGTTGCGGAAACATATTCGTGAGGATATTGCTAATTAGTCCTGTTGTTACCCGACTGCGTAAGAAGGAGGGTTATATTTTCAAGTATATGTATGTTTGTATGTATGTACTTATTGGGTATGTATGTATGTTTCTATATGGATTGCATGGAGCTTAAACGGCTTGACCGATTTTGATGTGTGAGGTATCGTTAGATTCGTATTCACTCTCTGAGTGTCATAGGCTATATTATTTTGTAATAACAATAACATATCTTTAGCAAAAATAAAAAAAACGCGTTTTTCGTAACCTCCAACGAACATTTTTCTAATAAACAAGTGATTTAACTAGGATTATTCTAAAGACTGCACATTTATATTCATTTACAGCGATTTTACTCCTACTTTCTCTCGAAAAAGCGTACACTCAACAGCGTATCAAGCGAAACGAAATCGTAAGTTAGACTGCAAAAACAGCTTTTCTGCAGTCGAGTATTTTGTTTTTCTTTTATCTACTCGTATGTTCATATGTTGCATGGAAGTACAGAAGCCTCGGTGTGCGAGTGAAACTCGTACTTTGCTGGATTTATTTTGTTATGTTTGTGATTGTCAGGACAAGGACACAAGGATTAGATTTTTTTTTTAGAAACTACCGAAAAAAGATGTTAAGCTCCATCGTAGACCGTAACGTCGCTTAACATCAGGCGGTCAAGCGCAAACCTATTTTTACATTAAAAAAATATTTTTTAGGCAACCAATAAAATATCCTAAACAACTATATATATTTAATATCCATAACGTTTTCTTTTAAAAGAGCTTTCACAAAAATATAAAGGGAAAACGATTTCACAGTAGAATTGCATCATTTGTTCGTCCAACAGTGATGTCATTTAGAATCACCCCTTTGCAACTGTGTTGTACCTAATGTACACAGAGGTGTGGCATGACATAACCCCAATACCTATGGGTAAAGGATATCACGAAATTTATGACTGTATATGTATAATAATGTTTTGAAATGCTGAACTGGGAGAAAAAGAGAAAACATAGGATGTCAGTTAAGGGACTTGAGGGAAATTGGCGTTTATGTAGGCGATGGGCACTTTACTGTTACTGGCAATAAAGCCAATGTTAATTCTTATCCTTTAATACCATCCGTTGCAAAGTACAAGTCAAATAATGTAGGTGTGAAACGGAACGTACTTTATCATAGAGTAAAATTATAGAAGTAAAAAATACTGTCTTTAAATATGGCGAACTTAGTAGTTTTTAACCGACTTCCAAGAAGGAGGAGGAGGTTCTCAATTCGTCGGTTTTTATTTTTATTTTTTATGTATGTTTCCCGATTACTCGATTACGGTTTTTCTAACAAAATATGAAAATCGAAGATGTTTTGGAAAGTTCAGAACATAACTACAATCAGCGTGTATGAAAACACTGATAAAAGTCAAAAGAAGCGAAAGATCACAAGTGGAAAGATGTAGGGGCAGGGCCGTGCCCCCGCCATTTGAGCCAGCGGGCACCGCCGGGAATATTCTCAAATAATATTGTCTCTGCCTATCTCAACAGCGAAAAGGCGTCATTGTATATGTAAGCATAATAGATATTCCTAATGTTGATATAATTTTTAACCGACTTCAAAAAAGGGGGAGGTTATCATTGTTATTGTTATTTATTATTTCATAAATCATTTCGTATAGTATTGTGTAATACTAGTTAACACGTGAAAATCGACCAGAAACAGACTATAATAGTCCAAAGAATTTTTTGTTATGTTTATTACGCGCTTACTTCGCCAACTATGAATTGATTTTAATGATTCTTGTAATTTGTTTGATAGATCATATTTCAGAGGTCCCATTTAATTTTCATCAAAATCGGTTCAGTACCTACGTTGATTTAAAAAAAAAAATAACTGGAAAAAATATGTCATCCAAGTAAACGAAGCTACGTATTTTGATATGTACATTTGTGTGAAAATTCCGGACATCATACAAGTCTCCTCGCAACCCGGACAAAGACCCAAAATTCTGGACATGTCCCCAATTTATCGCACATATGGATACCCTACTTTCAACTCGCCTACCTTCCGCTTTTTTCCTTTTGAAAGACGGAACAGTAATAATGGCACCAAAGACCATAGATACAGAGTTAGGCCATTCATATCGCCACACCCTGTATTAGTTCTAATTCCTAGAAGGTCCTTGATAGCAACTGAGTCACGGTCTCGACAGGTAAGAAGTGTTTTTGTGAGCTATAAAAACGTGAACCAGCCAGGTATTAAAGTCTAAATCTAGCGTGAGAATGGCAAAGGAACTTCGCTTTTTGTACCTAATTATACCTAAATGTTACTATAAAAAGTGTTCTGTAGAAATCTGAAAGTAACAAAATGAATCTGAAATTGAACATAATTAGTTTTAATGAAATGCGACAAAAGACTTGAAAAACTGGTGGTGTCAAGGTAATTTGATAAAATAACACTTTCACTCCAGAAATCGCACTCATCGTGAGATGTAACTTACTTTACCACATAATTAAAAACACGAGGTTAAGCTACTTGGTCTGGAACCTTAAAGTAGCATGTCTACCTATATCATATTCTACAGGATTCATTTCGGCGAGTGTGCGCAAGAACTTCACGAACTTATTCCACCATCACCATCAGTGGCGTAGCTAGGCGTGGGCGAAGTGAGCCCTCGCCCACGGCCTCGCGAGGCCCCCCTTTAAATAAATAATAAAGTTTTATTTGAAAATAAAACCTTTTTTCATCTATTTGCTTTGCAATATTCTCCCACTGCGCAGTTTTATTTTTTCACTATCATGTGAGTAGGTATGTCGTATCAAAGTATGTTTGGTAAGATAGATTTGTTTAGGGTAGATTTTGGAAACGAAAGAAAAGGGGCCTCGCTGATTCGACTTCGCCCACGTCTATATTAGTCCACGCTACGCCATTGCTCACCATTCCCCTACAGAAAATCTGCACACTACCCTCATAGGGATGCCAAAAATGCGTGACTCGCTTTTGTCAGACATTTTTATTTTTAAATAACGTACATATACCAATATATACATGTGATTTTGAGTAGGGAGGGGAGTTAGTCTAAAATCTCACCACATATCACCAAGGGTGATAGGGGGAAGAGAGGAAAAAATGTCGCTAAAAACATCACGTGATTAATAGAAGACTTCTTACACGTACCTAGTGTAATCAAAAAAAAAACCATAACATTTTGGCACATTTAAAATCGTAAAGCTGACTGATTAACCGTAGAAAACTGTAAATAATAAGTGGAATCAGTTTATTATGGCACAATGCCAGATATAAATTCCTGGCAGTAAAAATGGACCACGTGGGCGCTAACTTAAATCTATTTATGTCTGTTAGGGTTGCCTACCTTTAGTATAAAAATATATTATATAATTTATTTCACTCAATTATTTTTTTATTCAGCAATAGGCTTGCGCTATACTGCTTCAATAGACTTGCGTTTATATGAATAGACTTTATAGTCATGTAAGGCAGTCGCTTTTTTTTTAATGTAGTAATAGGTTTGCGCTTGACCGCCAACTCGATTGATGTTTAGCGACCTTGCGGTCTACGATGGAGTGTGCTTACCTAGAAAATGATATTCATGACTATAAAGTCTAGAGCAACCAATAGAAGAAAAAGAAAAAAGTAGAAGAAAGCTCAAAAATGGCGACACGCAAATAATATCGCGCTTGCCCAGCCAGCCGGGCAAGTAGCAACCACTCAGGGAATGCTGCGAGAGCTGCTATTGGCTAGTTTCACTACAGAGTACCTAGCATTTATGTAGTTTACCAGTTACAGAATCCTCATTTTAGAGAAAACGTTCCGTCATGAAATGTTTGATCAAATTTATCACTCTACTCTTAATGTTTCGTTTGTAAAGTCAAAACAAAACCTGAGGTCATAGTTCCCGACTACGACAGGATTGGTGACGAAAAAAATACTTAGATAAATACAAAGTACCTGGGCGACCGAGCTCCTCTCGGATTTTTTATGACCGAAAATACGAGCAAACCCGGGTTCACTAAATATGAAACCTAGCAAGATCGATTTATCGTCCCCTAATATACCTGGAAACCAAATTTCATTAAAATCGTTGGAGCCGTTTCCAAGAATCAGATTATATAATATATATATATATATTATATATACATATTATAATTATACAAGTATTGCTCGTTTAAAGGTATTAGAAGGATAGCCGACACTCATTTTGTTTTTGAGGGGTGGGTGTGTGAAGACATGTTGATTGTCACCCCATTATCAGTAATTTAGAGGTGAATTTAAGAAGATTTGACATAAATTATTAAAATTACTTCCATTTTGTACAATTTAAATTTACAACAAATATGTACTATATGCTGCCAACCCTAGCTTTTTCTAACAGATTTTAATTCCATCGAATTATGTTAACATTTCAGAGTTAGCAGTGGGAGGCATCCCTAGCATACACTTATAGAAATCTATCACAAATCTACAAATAGGAAATAATTCAGTGTCATGGTACATGACGTCAAACTGATATTTAGTATGTACAGAATATAGGTACTACTAATTACTGATCTAGAACTTTCTACAATCATAAAATACGGCATAAATAATCAAATTAAAATAGCTTAGGGTAAATAACATATGTTTTTCCTTTTAATGTAACCATTCCTAATCAAATAATTAGATTTATAAGGTTTTCACGCTTGTTCCTCACTGAAATGAAACAAATTTTAACGGATTTATCCCGTACATTTAAAAAAAAAATATGACCTAACATTTCAAACACTTTGCAGGGTCCGTAGTCACAGATGAGACTAGATGACAGTTGTCTGTTTTATTACGGAAATATTAAATACTACCACCTATTATAATTTTTTTAACAAAAAAGACCACTGTCATCTAGTCACACATGTGACCAAGGATGCTGCTAAGTGTTTGAAACGTCATCCTCCATACCACACATGTTAAAGCAGTCTTATTTCAATATTACTTTGACTTTTTGTCTTTCGTCTCGCTTATTGAAATAAGATTGTAGTAACCACCCCAGGTCATAAAATGATGTAAAATATATGTGAAATATCTGCTGAAAATTGATCGATTCCAATAATTAGTTGTCATGGTTGCCTGGAAGAGATCGCTTTTAGCGATAAGGCCGCCTTTTGTTGCACTAGTCTATTTAAGTCCTTTGTTATTACTTTTAAGGTGTGTATAATAAAGAGTTCATCTATATATGTATCTATCTATCTATGTTTCTATCTCTCTATGTATCTATCTATCTAGTTGTATAAAACTTCACCATACATAACACCATGCACACAAATTATGTATAAAACTTATCCTTTAAATTTGGGTTGTGACAAAATGTATTTCAAAACACCAGTATTTTCCTATCCTACATGACTGCGCAAGATGGACGGTTATGTTTATCGAGTTTATGTATGATGTTTATTTGTGTGTATATATGTTTCTATATGATCTGCAGCCTACATGCAGCCTAAACGGCTTGACCGTTTTTGATGTGCGAGTTGTAGTTAGATTCGTCTTTACCCCCTAAGTGTCATAGGCTATACTTTTTGTAATAATAAATATAATGTCTCTCGCAAAAATAAAAATAAAAAGACAAGTGCGAGTCAGACTCACCCACTGAGGGTTCCATACAAACTAGTAGATAAAAGGGGGAATCCATATTTTTTTATATTTTCCTTCATAAACCGAAAAGTATATATTGTAAAAATATTTAAAAACCTGTTTTAGCTTATGTTATTAAAGCTCTTTCATATGATATCTACATTATACAGTTAAAGAACTTTAAAATTTGGACCCTTCCCTTTGGATTTGGATTCCTTGCATAAAGACACAATTTTTTTGTGATTTAATTAAAAATGTCCAGGTTTCGGATTTTTTCCTATATGTGTACTCTAACACAATGCTTTTTGCCAAATATCATAGTTCTAGGTCAACGGGAAGTACCACATAGGTTTTGATTCCCTTTTGAGTTTCGAAAAGTCCGTTTTTTACAACATATTCGGCTGTAACTTTTTTTTATGAAAACTGAGAATATTTTTTTCTTTCTGCAGCAAGAGACTATGGATCTGTGTATATGGTTTTAATTTCAACATGATACCTTCACGCGTTACATAGATACAGTTCTTGACACCCGGATGGACAGACAGACAGACGGACAACAGTGATTCCGATGTGATAAGGGTTCAGTTTTTTCCTTTTGAGGTGTGTTTACTAGAATTGTTTTAAAGAATGCGCTTTTAACGAAATAGTAAGCTATGATTGCAAAACCTTATTTTCTGCAGTCGGATATTTTGTTTTTAACCGACTTCCAAAAACAAGGTTTTCAATTTGTCTGTACCTATGTTTTTTTTTGTATGTTTGTTCAGTGATTACTCTGCCTTTATGATGATTGTTGTTTAGTAGGAAATATCTCATTTTTAAACTATAATTATTCTTTTATATACTTGTTGTTATTGTCACTATACTGGTGGAACCTAGGGGCACAGTTTATTGTGCATGTAAAGCAGATTTAATGAATAAGTAACAAAGTAACTGACAAAGTAATATAATGCCTGTCAAACCAATTTAATTTGGTAAGGACACAAATACACTACACAGAAACAGAACACATGTTCAATTTGAATGATGTTTTTGAAGAAAAAAAACCTGTCCAATTCAACATCGCAAGAACAATGGCTTGACTAGATGTAGGATGAATTTATAATTAACTGTAATGAATCTAGACATACTTGTATTGAGTAAGACTGGATGATATAATGTCTTAACAAATTCTCTAAAAGCGATAAAAGGATATGATTATCCTTAAACAGTGATTATTTTAGAAGTAACATGTCAAACTTATAACACTCCTTTGTTTGGGTCAGGGGTTAAAAAATAATCTAATGAAAACAATCCGTACAAAGCTTATTATTGTTATGTTCTATATGACTCAGATCTGCATGAGATTAAACATAGAACCTTGTTACAATAAGTGTATGAATCATTTATGGTATAATTATAAGTAAACAAAGGTCCAAGCAATTATATCAGATTTTGCTAGGATAAGTGTGCAAGTATTTAGTTGTAATGCACTGGCAGGCGGCCAGCTACCGGGCTGTACGAACGTAGGCCTTGGCCAGGCGTTAAAGGAAGTGGGTATACAATACGAGAACCAAACTCGGCGCCCTAACATCACCTTGAAAAGTTCATTTAGGTACAGCTTGACGTATCTGTAGCGCAGATTGGTATCGTATTATCACGATCGTTTAAACATTAATGATATTATATTTATATTGATGGCATAATTACATATTCAATTAAATAATTGTTAATTCAGTTCGGATAGTACACTGAAATAGATACACAATAACTTGCACCAACAGTACTAGTTTTATCATAATTGCATCGTAACATTGAGGATTCAATTCAATGGACAAAAAAGAACGGTTTGCAAGCAATCCACTCGGCGCTAAACCACTCGCAAAAATTAAAATGAAATCGCAGCAGAAGATTGTTCACAAAAAGACAATATGTACTCACCAACTTTGCGTGTTGCACGAGATTTCACTGTAATTTACTATTACACAATCGTTTTCCTGACAATGTTTAGTAAGAAAAAAGTCCACCGAAATTAATTATTTTAATACAATACGATTCTGAAAGTGACAGAAAACAAGAGAAGAAAAAGACAAGACGTGCGGTGTAGTCCGCTGACGGAACTATTCTTTCTTTAACGTTGTTCGATAGATGGCGCTACTGTAGTAATTCTCATATCATAGACAAAAGTAAATGAAGAGCATTGTGAAAGACCTAATAGTTTTTAAATAGAATTTCTGATGAATTTCATTTTTCTAAAATAATTTTAGGAAATAATAAAATATCGTGTACTATGAGGTGGTACAAGATTTTATAGATTTCAATCTATAAAATAATGTATAAACTGTTACAGAAGCGCATGATTGTGGTGCTGCCAAAGCTGAGAGTTTACAGATGTTTCAGCAAGGCGTCGGAGTCGTTAGTACCTATCAAGTCAAATCAAATTAAGCACTTATTTATAACTTATATTTAATGGATCGTTTTGTTTAAAATTTAAATAAAAGTGACACATTATTATTACGAACCTACCAGTAATGCTCAAATAGTTTTGCCCAAACTTTGCTTCTGTATTTGTATTTGTAATTAAAACTTTGCAAGAATATAATATAATCGAAAAAGTTCTCTACAAGAGAATAAGAAAGATGTAGGATTTCATAAGCCTGTGTTTCATATATATTTTCTATAAAAAATAGATTCGAGGTTTCACAACTACATGTCACATGACAGCACGCATGACAGCTCTATATGTGTCTCTCTTCATATTGTGTACAGGTGTCGCATGACAGCTCTATATTTATTTCACAGAATTCGCCCTATTTACATATTTATTTTATTGCTGAGCTGTTTATTCACGCATCTACGCGGTCACTTGGCTTGAAAATCGACAGTCTGGAATGTGGTATCAAATTATGGAGATGCTACTGATGGCGATTGGCAACTCTGAAGCTAAAATTTTATTTAAGGTGTCTAATGGAAATGCTGATGAGGCAACTCTGAAGTTACAATCTGTGATGGCTTACAATTAGGTCTTTAAAAATACTCAAAATATCGTCTGCTACAAGTAGCGTCATCTATCGAGAAGTGTAAAAACAAACGAAAGCAATACTCTCTCACTCGCACTCGTGCATTCCGCGCGGTCGAACGGTTCAATGACTTTGGCGACCGTTTCTATTTTCTCTCTGGTTCTGTCGTCGGGTCGGCCTGTGCAAGGAAGGGGTCTTTGTTTGCGTTTCACGTTCGCGTCGCACGGTATCATCCGCGGCCACGGCTCCATCGTATCCTCGCCGAGACGGAATGTGCCTTCATAAGTGGAAGCGTGGGTCTCGCTCCTCTCGGTCGTTGTGAAATGTGGTGCAGTGTGACAGGGTGGCGCCGTCAACGAGTGCAAGTGCAGTGAGGTGCAGTGGTGTGTGCGATCACGCGTGGGTCGGCAGCACGGCCACGGCGAGCGAGGTACGCGTCGGTGGTGGCGGCGGGCGTACGGCCATGACCGGCGATATGCCTCTGGCGAGCGCGCACCCGTTCGGGCGCGCGCTGCTGCGGGACGGCGCCCTTCCGCCGCTGGAGCCCGGCCCGCCCGCGCCGCCACCCAATAACGCGCAGCCGCCCGACAAGCGGCCGCCGGCTGCCGCGGCCAGCCCCGAGCAGGTCATGAAGCTCTACATGAACAAACTCACCCCCTACGAACACCGTGAGATATTCGACTATCCCCAGGTGTATTTCATAGGCGCGAACGCCAAGAAACGGCCCGGTCTGGTCGGCTTCCCGAACAACTGCGAGTACGACAACGAACAGGGCTCCTATATCCACATCCCTCACGACCACATCGCGTATAGATATGAGGTCTTGAAAGTGATAGGGAAGGGTAGCTTCGGTCAAGTCGTGAAAGCGTACGATCACAAGAAGCGCGAGAATGTAGCTTTGAAGATGGTGAGGAATGAGAAACGTTTCCACCGGCAGGCTCAGGAAGAGATCCGTATACTAGAGCACTTGCGTGAGCAGGATAAGGATAACACGATGAATGTGATTCACATGTTTGACTCTTTCACATTCAGAAATCACACATGTATAACTTTTGAATTGTTGTCGATCAACTTGTACGAGTTGATAAAGAAGAACAAGTTTCAAGGGTTCTCACTGCAGCTGGTGCGCAAGTTCTCACACAGCTTGCTGCAGTGCCTGCATGCACTCAACAAGAGTCGGATCATACACTGCGACATGAAGCCTGAGAATGTGCTTCTTAAACAACAGGGACGCTCTGGAATTAAGGTAAGTCTTCATAACTATAACTTCTATGTTAGAATCTTCCTTCATGAACCTCAAGATTGTTTGATATTGTGTAAGTTGTTAGACAAGTGCAAGCCTATCATGAAAAAAAAACATGTGACTAAGTCTTATTGTATTCAGTAACATGAATACAGTATGCTACTTACTGTATTCAATTATATCAAGACTTTACCGACACACTATCAGCTGTTTCAGTTCAACGTTTTGGTATCAATTTTGTAACAGAAAGATTGTACCTAATCGCTTAGCATACAAACAATGTGGCTTTTTTGTAATCATACACTACTTAACAAAATCCTATCTACCATAATTATGGCAATATTTTGTGGATAATGAAGTGGAAAAGAGCCATAGACAGAGGCTACATAAATAATTTGGCATTCATTCTGACCATGATTGACAAAATATAACAGATTGTCAGATTCTATAACCTAAATGTGTGGTCCGAGTAAGACAGGAATTGTGACCAGACAGGATTTTACATAATTTTAATCCATCAATCAGGTTGACTTGTGCTTGTTTTCAAATCCAATGGATTGCATTCAGAACCTAAATTTTCCTTTCTGTCGTTTTCATTTATAATTATTACAGAAAGGAAGAGTAAATGACATAAAGGATGTACATTCTGAATTGAAACCAAATCTGATGAATTGTGAAATATTGGTGCTGATGCCAGAAATGTGAAATCTGTCTTGTCTTATAATTTAAAATAACAATTTTTAATTTATAGGTTACTCACATTTATTTAGACACAGACTGGCCTCATAGCTCAGTTGCTAGTGTGTCTGCCTGCTGAGCTGTAGTTCATAGGTTCAATCCCCACCCAAGCCAAACATTTGTGTGATGAACATGGATGTTTGTTCTGTGTCTGGGTGTTTCCATGTATCTTAAGTATGTATTAACAAATAAAAAGTATGTATCAGCCATTTAGTTTCCATAGTACAAAGCTGCTTAGTTTGGGCTAGATGGTGTTGTGTAAAATGTCCACCAATATTACACCAACTTTTAGAGCTACGATGCTACAGATACACATGTCAAACTTATAACATCCCTCATTATGGGTCGGGGGTTTAGTGAATACCTACAATCAGCGTGGCTTTATTTAATATGAAATACTAAAATTATAACCAATATTTTAACCGTGTTATTGTTTTATCTGACCTAAAAGTGCTATCTCTTATATCTCTACGTGATATCAGTTTACTTTCTATCTATTGATATGGTCTTGAAGTACCTATATTTATAACCGAATTCCAAAAAGGAGGAGGTTCTCAATTCGACTGTATATTATTTTTTTGTATGTTTGATCACTGATTACTCCGTCAATTGATTCTTTTTTGTTTGAAAGGTGATCCCATATAAATTTGATGAAAATCGGTTCAGTACTTTGGTTTTTATAAAATATTGAATAGAATAAAAATTGGGGACATATCACGCAACACCATTTAGCCCAAACTAAGAAAAGCTTGAACTATGGAGCTAGATGGCTGATAGAATACATAAATACTTTTTTTTTGTAAATATATACATACATACATATGATACATAGAAACACCCAGACACAGAACAAACATCCATGCTCATCACACAAATGTTTGCTCTAAGTGGGAATCGAACCCATAACCTACAGCTTAGCAGGTTTACATACTACCAACTGAGCCACGAGGCCTAGTCAATAATTGTATTTGAGAAAAGGATGGTACGGCGTGGCCTTGCCGCTCGACTTGACCGGGGCCACTGCCGTGCCCCCAGATAACAAAATAACTGGAAAAATGTCATGCAAGTAAATGAATTGCATTTTGAAGTAGTTTTTTTCAGTTATTTAAACTATTCATTCATCTCAGCCATAAGAAGTCCACTGCTGGACATAGGCCTCCCCCATGGATTTCCAAAAAGACCGGCCGAGAACCTTTCGGCCCCATAGGCCATCAGTTCTACGTGCTATGTGCCCCGCTCACTGCCACTTCAACTTGCTAATCCGCTGTGCTATATCGGTGACTTTTGTACGTCTACGTATCTCTTCATTTCTTATTCGATCTCGTAGAGAACTCCGAGCATAGCCCTCTCCATAGCTCGTTGCGTGACCTTGAGCTTCGTTATAAGACCCATAGTTAGGGACCACGTTAACCAATACTAATGGCGAGTACATCACTCACCTTCCATCGACTTTGCCATGACTACTATATCGTCGGCAAACCGAAGGTGAGTGATGTACTCGCCATTAATATTTATGCCGAGCGCTTTCCATTCCAGAAGCTTATAGGTATCTTCCAAACCGGCGGTAAACAGTTTCGGAGAGACAACGTCTCCCTGCCTCACGCCTCTCTTTAATGGAATTGCCTCTGAATTCTGGTTTTGTACTCGGACTGACATGGTGGCGTTGTTGTACAAACACTTCAGCACTTCGACATACCGATAGTCAATACGGCATCGCTGGAGAGCCTCAAGCACCGCCCAGGTCTCGATCGAATCAAAGGCTTTCTCATAGTCCACAAATGCTAAGCAAAGGGGCAAGTTATACTCTTCGGTCTTCTGTATCACTTGCCGCAGCGTGTGGATGTGGTCTATGGTACTATATAGCCTTTTCGGAAACCGGCTTTTTCGAGAGGCTGGAATTCATCAAAGCTGCGTTCAAGACGATTCGTGATGACCCTTGAAAACAACTTATAGAATAGACATGGTTCAGAAGCGAGATGGGTCTGTAGTTCTTCAGCAAAGTGTTGTCTCCTTTTTTGAAGAACAGCGCCACCACGCTTCTTTTCCATGCTTCTGGCGTTGTACCTTCAAGCACGACGGAATTGAAGAGCCTCTGAAGGACTTTCAGTACCGGTGTTCCACCCGCTTTCAGTAAACTATTACATTAATTATATTGAGGTCGTTTGAGTATACCAAATAGAAGCTCACAAATGCTTATATTTTTTTTCATCTGACTATAAATGCATTTGACCTTAAAATATCACTATGGGAAGCGTCAATCTGGTTAAAGATAGCTTACTTGTCTAGTATCATTCAATCAGAAATGCTGTAAATAACCGATTGCTTACTAATTGAATTTGTTTAATTCAATACTACAGTCTTTTAATTACGTATTCTAAATAATGAATGTTCAGAAACTATGTTACAAATAAAAATCATTCGTAACCTTAAATACTACTTTTATTAAGAGTCATTTTCGTTTGCAGCCTGTAAATATTCTCTTTAGCCAGTCATAACAATGAGTGTAATTTACACATATCGGAAATGACCTTGATTGCGACGGAAATGATACAATCAAGTCAAATCTTAGAACTTTGACCTTTACTACTGTGGTGTGTTAAAGCTTGACATTACATACATTGACAATTCTCTAACAATCTGTATACACCTGTTCACACACACAATGATATAATCAATAACGCTATCGTTACAATGGTTGTTTGCGTGTGTGTGTCCCGATCAGCTGAACCACACCCTTAGAGTTATCTTTCTGGGCTTTAAGGTGAGTATTCACCGGGAGCATTCGCATGTATACAGTTTTACGTTCAGGATTATTCGCCATAACTAATTACTGTGTTAATACTATCACGTTGATGCACTATGTAAATTAGACTTTAAATCGTTATTTACAAATATTTAATTTCGAGTGTTAATACGAGTACGTTCGCGCAGCCAATGGCCATAGCGAATAACTCACTTGTCGTACATTTTACTATAATTGTAATTATACAAATTCAAATATTACAGCATTAAATACGAAATTTGTTAAACTCACCATCTAAAATTATAGATTATACATATTAATTTATTACATATACATATAATCGCAGCGTTCTGTAAACGACGAGCATGTATAAAAACGCCAATGAATGTAGGAGAAGTGAAAGATTTAGGGTGTAAAGTGGAAATTGTTTGACAACTCTTATGGAAAAATTAATATGCATACATGTGTAATTGAATTCCTTTTTTTAAACCATAAATCGCATCATTGCTTTGTGGTTGACAACCAAGCAATGATGCGGTCTATGTTTCAAAAATGCGATTCTTCTAGTCAGTCAGTCAGTTGTTGTGGTTGATGATTAAGAATGTAGTTTATATTGTTTGCAGTTTGATGATGATAGTAGTATAGAATTTTGTAAAATAGAAAGTGTATTTTTAGAAAAGCAAATCGTAGAGGCATATCCATTAATGGTGCCAACTTTATAATAAAGAATTATCGAAATCAGATAATATTTAGGGGTAGAAAACAGTTTTCTCCTGTTGTATGAAAAACACGTAATTTGCAGCAAAAGATCGCGACAAATCTCTCAATAATTCTGACTTGATTGATGATGATAAGAACTGATTCGATATGAGACGAATTGAGTATTCGCATGTTCTTACATGCGAATGCTCCCGGTGTATACGCAGCTTTACATGAAGGGTGATTTCACATAGGGCGGTCACCGTTGCCCTTACCACAGAATGAATATCAGTTTCTACAGTTACCCTCTTAGGTATTTTCGGTGGGTACACAGACTTTTTTTTTAGCAAACATTGTGAGGGAAAGGTGTGATTTCAGTTGTTTCTCCATTGATTGCTACCTCAAAAGGTAATGAATAATGCTTGATGTTTTCGCGACCTTTTCTGGGTTTGTTTGTGTTTTCGCCAAACATGGTTGTATTTAATCAGGGAATTGAATATTTCCTGCGGTTGCCTCATTTAATTTTGTGATTTTTTTCACTTTACTTTTAGAAAGCCAGAGGCTAGATAATAAATTGAGATGTAGTAGTCACCTGGTACCTCGGAACACTTAAATAGTGCCTACAGGTAACAGGACTGTAAAAGTAGACCGATTTATATCTTCTTTTTTTTAGGTATTTTTTTTTTATCAGCCCTGTTTGTACAAACTGTCCCAACTGCTGGGAACGGGCCATCTTCTCATTGTGAGAAGGGTTAGGCCATAGTCTGCCACGCTGGCCAAGTGCGGGTTGGCAGACTTTACACATCTTCAAGATCATTGAGAACTCTCAGACATGTAGGTTTCCTCACGATGTTTTTCCTTCACCGTTTTGAAGTTGGCGGAAATCAACTATACGCACATAACTTCGAAAAGACACAGGTGCGTGCCGTGGGGTTTGAACCCAGGACCTGCGGATCGCAAGTCAGACGTTCTCCCGACTAGGCTGCCGGAAACTTTTAGGTCATAGCCCGTCTTTAAAAAAAGGAGATTGTCGATTCGGTTAAGTATTATATATGTTTGTTATGTCTATAACTCAAAACTTTTATGAACCGAATTGGAAAATTGTTATTTTATTTGACAGGATATATATATATACGTATACTTTCAGTTTGGTCCCATAGAATCATAATCCGTTCAGTAGTTTGGTTTTTAAAACAAAACAATGAATAATTTAAACGTATACAAACGTTTTCTTCTATTTCATTCCTGAATTTTGAAACTGGATCAAATATTTTTATATAGAGAGGATACTAATAATTTAGTTACACCCCTCTATTTGGAAAACCATGGCGGAGGCTTTTGTCCAACAGTGGACTTCTTGTTGCTGTGATAATGATGATGATGGTTTGACTTATTATTAATAAAATAGGAGCTGTATTACTATAGCAACTTCATATAGGGTTCATCAGCGGTCAGTTTTGAGGATCTCATCTCTCATTTAAGCTACACGATAACGGCGAAGAGTGTACAGAATAAATACTTCGTTGTTGCTAAGAGACGTAGAAATACTTGCAGTATAATGTTACCACTATTTCCACTTCAACCAACTCAACCGATACACCGTTGTGCAGAATCGAACTTTTTCCTATGGCGAGCTGGTGATGAAACGTGGACCTAATCTGTATATTTAAAAAAAGTTATGTGCTAGAGGGTTTCCGTCTTTCCGTACAAATTCCGGTGTCCTCAGACTGGCAAAGAAACTGCCTGAAAAAAATTTGTCGGACTAAACACAATTTATCAATACCTCTCGTAACTTAAAATTAAAAAAAAAACTTATTTCAGACAGGTAATCACGGTAACCAAGATGCCTCACCGGCAAGGGCGACTCTTTTTATTAACCCCTAACCCCAGGGTTAATAAAAAGAGACTACTCTTTTTACTAACCCATCCTCGGCCACACCGTCGCTTAACATCAGGCGAGTTGGTGGTCAATCGAAGATCTATCTATCTATCTTCTATAAAAAAAAACTATTCCCAAAAGCGGATCTCGGTATTGAATCTGTTTATTTTACTATCTTACTTATATCTATTATATCCAATACCTCGTATTTGTATTACGAATTTCAAAAGAATGCGCATTGTATTGCGGAACCAATAATACGTCACACAATATTATGGATAAAACACGATATATGATTTTATCGTGGGTTAGGTATTGCGCATCAATACACGTTATCTCCGGTTTTTGAGACCGCGTTGTACGTTCGTCGGCTATTTTGGAATACATCCCGGTGGCAGTGTTCACAGTAAGGATTGTGCTATTATAACTCTATTTTTAAGATCGAAATTCAAGCGCGCAGCTATCTCTCTCGCGCATCACAACATTTTTATACATAAAAAATCATTGAGGAAGGATATTAGAAAAGTTAGAGCTAAATTTGTTTATTTTGAGAGGAGAAACATAAAAAAAAAATGATTTAATCATATATAATTTATACTGGCGACGGAATTGGAACAAAACAAATATTCTCTTATTCCTCAGCCAATTTAAAAGATATCGAAGAAAAACTTGTTTTTAAATATTTCTCCTGTCTAAATAGACAAATTTAGCTCTTTCTAATATCCTTATTCAATGATTTTATATGTTTAAAAAAGGTTGTGATGCGCGAGAGAGATAGCAGCGCGCGTTGAACGAATCCTTAGCTATGCTATGTCGGTAATTTTCCTACGTCGACGGATCTCTTAATGATCTTATGATTCGATCTCGCAGAGAAATCCTGAGCCCACTCCATAGCTAAAATGATAAAAAATATGTTTTAAAATATATAAATAGACACAATTTACCTTATACAATTGATAGGAAGACCCTGGATGCAAGCCGCTTTCATCCGGCTTTTTTTTTGGAATTCCATGGGGAGGCCCATGTCCAGCAATGGACTTCTTGGGGCTGTGATAATAACAAGACGTTTGCCAGTTATCTATTGGCCTGAGAAGTCTACTGTTAGCAGTCACCAACATTTACGGACTGTTTATATATCGTGTAACACGAGTAGCTCGATAACGTATGACGTTGCGCTACTGTTTATATGTTATTGTTCAGTAAGTCTGCCTCTCGCCATACGAAGCGTACGGTTATTTACGTCAGTACGCCCGTGTTATAGCTTCATAACATCTATAACGTGCTGTGGAACGTTTGATTGCGAAGATAGTCTGCTTGTACCGACCGTCGCCCTTGACGGTGAGGCATTTTGGTTACCGTGATTACCTGTATGAAATGAGTTTTTTTATTTTATTTTAAGATACTAGTTGAAGTATTGATAAATTGTGCAGGTTTAGTCCGACAATTTTTTTTCAGCCAGTTCCTTTCCGTACAAATTCCGGTGCAATCGCACCGGAATTTGTACGGAAAGACGGAAACCTTCTAGCACATAACTTTTTTTTAAATATATATACAGATTAGGTCCACGGTTCATCACCAGCTCGCCATAGGAAAAAGTTCGATTCTGCACAACGGTGGATCGGTTGAGTCGGTTGAAGTGGAAATACTGGTAATATTATACTGCAAGTATTTCTACGTCTCTTAGCAACAACGAAGTTTTTATTCTGTATTCACTCTTCGCCGTTATCTTCTTGCTTAAACGAGAGATGAGATCCTCAAAACTGACCGCTGATGAACCCTATATGAAGTTACTATAGTAATACCTGTATTACTAGCAACTTAATATAGGGTTCATACGTTATAAAATAGGACCTGTCCTATTTTATAACTAATAATAAGTCAAATCATCATCATCTCAGCAACAAGAAGTCTACTGTTAGATATGTCTAACAGTAGACTTCTTGCTTCCACCGTGGTTTTCCAAAAAGACCTGATTACATCCAGTGTCTTCTTGCTACTTGCAAGCGCATCCAAACAACATATAAATAACTGCGGTTATATATACGCATGAATCTACAGCTCGCTAACATGATGCAATAATTTAACTGTACATCAGACATTTCAAATCCTAGCACGGTTTAATAAAGTTACTTCACCCAGCCGCAAGCTAAGCCAATGCCGTTGCATCAGCAAAAAGCGTTTTACCACAAAAACGTAAATCCTTCGACCGCTCACTCGCGCAAAAAGCATGGCCTAGAACGGTGATGATTTAGCTAAAGTTTACCTGCTAACTGCCAACCAATCATAATATACATTTATGTTCGTCTTTTTCCGGGTAATGCTTCTCGTAAATGTTATTTACTTCTGGATCGAGTACGAATTTCGTACGGTACATTTTTTCCCGGTAAAAATTTAAAAGTATCGTATGTCCAATATTCGCTCTTATAAATTGATTTACTAGCTTTTATTTAGTTTCAACTGTCCCGGTGTCTGTAATGAAATATTGCTTGATAAATTTGACTTAATTCCCGGTTTTTGATTGAACTTAAATTTTGCATGTATATGTAAATCGGACGACAGTGCAATATTTTTATAACGAGGACCAGATGGAAACACGCTGGTTTCATCATTAGGGACTGAAATTTCCTGGCAGAAAGTGCTAAGATAGTCGAGATTTGACTCATTAGTACATTACGGTCTTGGTCGGTGCCAGAACGGTCTAGTGGACATTCATCATCATCATCTGAGCCATAAAAAGTCCACTGATGGACATAGGCTTCCCCAGTGGATTTCCAAAAAGATTGATTGGAAGCGGCTTGCATCCAGCGTCTTCCCGCCACTTGTATGAGGTCATCTGTCCGTCTTGTGACTAGTCTTCTTACGCTGCGCTTGCCGGTACGTGGTCTCTACTCGAGAACTTTTAGGCCCCATCGGCCATCAGTTCTACATACTATATGCCCTGCCCCTGCCATTATGTGGGCAGAGCAATTAATTATGCCCATTTCATAATTTGGGCATTGTCTTACACTAATTCATACAAATTATTTTTAACCCCATACTCAAAAAGAGGGGTGCTATAATTTTGACGTGTAATATATCTGTGTCTGTCTGTGCCATCGTGGCCTTAAAACAGATGGACCGATTTTGATCTACTTTTTTATTTTTTGAAAGCTGATTACACCGAGAGTTTTCTTAGCTTTGATGGTTCATCAAAATCGTTTCTTCCGTTATTTTGATGGTGTTTTTTGAAATTTTTAAACTTATACTTCTTTTGTATGAATCGGTACGGTTGCGGTCATGGTATGCGCCGGACCAGTCGGCGTACTATTAAAGATTTATTAGGAAAAAGATTCAACCATGTACTTTGAAAAAACCACCAGTTGGTTTTTTGCGTAATTATCCAGAAAGATATCCTGGTTATCCGTAGTTATCCTGCTGAACAGGTTATTATTTTAATCTTCTATTTACATATAAATGTTCGTAGGTATTACGCAACGAGATATAAAAGGAAACACATCTTTCATGAAATGCGAAAATCGTTTATATTGTAAAGTTAGACTTTCACTATTTGAACAGAATAAAAGCTGGGTTGAATAATGGTTGCCAATTAGAACTATGCAAGCTTGATCTTGATCTTTGACAGTTGTCCCAAAATCACAATTCGATACGCTTACGCAAACTATCAAGAAATGTTGCACGAAATAATTGTTTAATTTATATATTTAACTTTAGAACGTAAAATACAATCGGAATTGCGACTAGTATTATTTCCGTTTCAAATTTAACATATGTAGGTACTCATCAACCACTATTGAATATTATCCTTCATTGATTTTAGGTACTGTACATACATTCAATTAAAATGTTTTTGTGTCAGTATAACATAGCTGTCATGTTCTTTTGGTAAATTATTTTATGGTACGTATGTACTTTCAAACGTTTATTTAATATACTTTAAAATATTTTTCTTAGATCTGTGAATTTAAATAAAAAAATACATAGGCACAACACATTTATGTTATTGATTTAATTTGAATTTGTCTCTGTATGTAAATTTCGATATTTGAGAAGGAAATACCTAGACAAGCAGCCGCTATCAAAACAGGTGGCCGCATACAAAATGTAACATATCTTATTTGCTCAGCTGAGACCTACATTTGGAAACAAATAAGATATAGAGCGGGAACGTATCTACAGATATTCCTCGACAAATACGACAAACCAAACAGTCACACGAATGCATACGATATTCTATCTAAACATGGCGTAAAAATATTTTTTATAATACGAGAAGTAAAAAAAAAAAAAACGATAAAAAGTTTTCGCTCAACGACTTATCTTGGTGCTACTAAATTATTCAGCTGACCCGAATAGACAACAACGGCAACCTCGATATCGATAATGTTAGGTGTCGATAAGTCTCCTCCCTATCAAATAAGATGAACGGCTCATCGGTAATGCATTGTTGGTAGTTACCACGCGTGCGCCTAACGGTAACCGTTCACCGCGCTGCTTTAGCACAGTTTCTAGCATTGTTGTTACAAAATTCATATGCTCGTTAAAATAAGTTGATATATGGCTAAACAGCTGTCTCGGTGTTGCCGCATGTAAAAAAAAATGCAATTTTATCCGGGATAAAGCGAGAGACATTGTAGATTAAAATTCTGTCAGATGTTAGGTACATGTTGAGGATGATATGGTGTTGAGTGTACATTTTTGCGAGAAAGCAACAAAATTACTACATAATTACTTTATTTAAATGAACATTATTTAGAATATTTTTTTGTAAAATAACTTTTTTGTTAAGAAAAAAGTTCGTAAGAGATTACGCAAAAGCGTTTTTTTTTGTTTTTTGAGAGAGTTGTATTATTCATCATCATCATTTCAGCCATAGGAAGTCCACTGCTGGACATAGGCTTCCCCCATGGATTTCCAAAAAGACCGATTGGAAGCGGCTTGCATCCGGCGTCTTCCCACCAATCGAGTAAAAAGTAATAGTTTTAAGGAGATTCACGAGAACATCAGGCGACACGAGCCATTTTGCTTGACTGCGCAAATTTGCTTAGCGGATTTAGTCCAAAACAGAGGCCCAATTCTGTTATTCAAGACCGCTCCGCTCCTGGTCTGTTTACTGCTTATTTGGTAGATGCCGTAAAAGTAATAATTAACAATCCTTCTAACACGTCTGTTTCTACGTACGCTGTTGATGTTTCACTGTGGAATAATTAATGCCTTTGTTAACGGTTTGTTTTCGGCAAAAAATACATATTTGTGCGAGTCAGCGGCTTATGAGCCGTAGCCTCATTTATTACTTCCTTAGCTATGTAGATTGCGATATACATTTATGCAGCCGAGAATAGACATATTTTTTCCTATATTGAGCGTATGATAATTTTTTTCGCTGTTTTGTTCAACATCATCTTCCATCCATTCCATTTCTGTGCTATTTTCTATCTTCTTGTGTATCTTTTACCTTATCTAGCTTATATTTAGTGACATCCGTCGGACTTGTTAAATTATATTTCGTTATTATTTGATTCCTGTTCAGATCTTATTTGATCTTCACATGAATGAATAAAATAAAACTGTCTACATTTTTGATTTAAAAACAAAAATGAGCGGCTCGCTGGTGCCTGGCAGTTGTGAAACATTAGAACTATTTTGTGTAGAAAATATGCATGGAAAGAGGGTTTAATAAAGCATATATTTTTCTCATTATTTTGTTTAAATAAATTCTCTGTTTGGACAATCCTGCCGACGGCCCTCGGTGGTGGTGATTCGACGTGACGCCGATAGCCGATTTAACCTGCTTGTCGCATTAAATGTTGAATATCAAAACTTTGTAAGGACATAGACATAATATGTTTATTTCCTTTAAATATAAATATATTATTTATAATATGTTTATTTATGTATGTTTTTGTTATGTACATGACTTTATTTCCTTGTATACTAGATTTTGTTTTGACCCAGTTTTCATCTAACCAACAAGATGGGACCAAAAACCGTCCGACCGACAATCGTCTTCCGGCTTCCATACCGCCGAAAATAGAACGTATGATGTTCCCATGATGCACGACTCTTTTTAGACTCCCTGCACCGCAACTAATCCCTGACGCGGCTTGACGGGTTTATTGACAGCTTGATGGTGCGCGAAGCCTTGAAATCTGAGAAATTGTGGTCAAACGCAGGCCTAGTGTGTCAACTAAAATGTGTCTGAATTGAACATTTATTTTCCATCTTTCCTTCATAATGAAAATCTTTCACAGGCATAGTTAACGTATTAAAAAACTGATGTATCATCGATCAGCTTCTATATAGTCACGGAAGTATAATATTTCAAAGGAGATTCCCATAAATCGTCACTAACTAGTTGGTAACCAAACAGCACGTCGCACGATATATGGGATCTGAGAACCAACATTTTAACGTTCTGGCAACATCTTTTGTGATTTGAAACTTTGTTATGCTTTTATCTATTCTATTAAATATGTACCTACGCTTTTAAGTATCTTTGATTTTATTAATCATGATGATTAATAAAATCAAAGATACTTAAAAGCGTAGGTACATATTTAATAGAATAGATAAAAGCATAACAAAGTTTCAAATCACAAAAGATGTAATCTCAATCTCGAAAAACTATTTGCCAACTCTCAAAAACCAACTCCCACATTATCAGACTCATCGTACTATCTTTCTTACTAAGACTTCTCTACGCAAAGAAAATAAAATAAGTGCAGAACATACTTAGCTATGAAATTCTTGTTTCAAGCCTTGATAAGTCTATTGACGGAGGTTTTGGCGGGAACATCTTAGTAACGTGTTGTTGCTTTGTTTTATTTTCCTAAACTTGTGTTCTTTGAACATTAATGCTATAAAGATAGTGGTGTTTTATTAATTAAGTGTTCGATAAAGTGCGTGAGTGTGGGCAAGTGAAATAAAGCAGTAAAACGTGTCATTTTACGTTGTCGGCAAAACTCCATAGAAGCTTCTAGTAAAGTCGCCACCACTTTACTGAAGCAGGACTCGACTTATAAATTGTCTGTTTAAGTGACTTAGATTGTGACTAGAACATTTCCAACTTGTTTTATTCAAGAAACTTGAAAAAATCCTAATACTTGACACTGGCAAATGCTTTACGGGTCCAATACAAAAAAGAAGAAGTAGAAGAAGTCTATTGACAGATTGACGCGCGCAGCGTTCAAATCCGAGTGGCTGGCAACTATAAGACTTAATTGGTTGGAAGACGTCGAGCCGGGCGTCACATTGCAGGCCTTAATTTTCCCTAGCAAGTCTAACGAGATGGCTCGGTAATGACTTAGGTGTCTCTACCGTCTTTTTTGCGACCCCGGCTCGGAGTCAGAGTTTGCTGAGCTGTTTAGGAGACAGGATTACCTTATGTTTTTTAGATGAAGCTAGGCAAGTAATTTGCGAAGGAAACCATTGTCAGGTTTATTTTACTTATGTATTCGAGGTTGCTTAAAAAATCAGAGTTAATAGAATTTACCGTGTATTTGTGTTTACATTAGTCATTCATGCTAGGTTTCGTTATAGATAACTATCCACCTTATTTTTTCTTCAAATAACCTGATTTGAGGGCGCCCTGTATTACGTGGGATTGTACCAAGGAATTTCCGGAAGAAGGATTTGAGATTTGAGCCTTCCTCGTTATTGTTCTAGAGTCTAGATAATCTCCTGGAACAACCAGCACTCTGATGTTCTCGACTTCTGCCTTCTGCTACTATTTACGACCACATCAGCCAGACTCATTTGAATAGAAGTTTGGGCTTCCCCATCCCAACCACCTTTGTGCCACTGTACTTAAGCATACCATAACGTATCTATTACATTTATAACTAATAAAGTAATAACGTATATTAGTTGGTACTAAAGCAATAATAATAGCCTATGACGCTCCAGCAATAAAGACGAAATTAACGACACCCCGCATATCATAATAGGTACTAGAGGTAATTAAGTAACGTAACTACCTATGAGGTAATATCTCACTCTATCATCAGATTAGTTTCATAGCCTATTTGCATTTGCTTAATCAGATCCAAGCGGGATGGTACCAGCTGCCTGATCATGAACAGCATGATCTTCACCGCTTTGATTGGTTGATTCGATGAATTATACAAGTGCTTATTGGCTGGTTGTGGTCTGAAAATGATCATGATGACCATTTCCAGTGTCAAAAGTTAAGTCATAAGGCAGCAGAGCAATAGAAGTTATCTTAATATCGTTTATAAAATTTTGGCGTCCAACATCCGCCCATACAAAATCGTGTTTGTAAAAAAAAAAAAAAAATTACGGGTTTCATTTTCAAAATATTATCTGTACAAAACGTGTAATCCGCATTGCATTGCATTTGTGTCTTTTATCTCATAAAGCGCATTCATCATAAAAGATCCGTTCTCGAGAGTGAGGATAAATACCCCAGCTGTGGGACAAGTTGGGAGAACTCGATCCAGTTACACGAGTTTTTATTATTAAATCTACCTGACGCACAGGTGTTCCCGAGGTCGCTACTAGAATGAACATGTGTTTTTTGTTTGACAGGTTCCTTTCGGGGTTGGTTGCTTTTTTGTTGGTCTTGCTTTTAATTTGTACGGCTTGTAGAGATGAAGTTTATTTAGGATGGAGGTCCATTGTTTGTTGTTTGCCGGACAAATGCACTTTTGCTGCAGAAACTAAGGAGTTTATTTTTTATTAATTTAAAATAGGTTTGACTCGTGATATTATGATGACTGTGATTTATAAGTGCATATCGCCTCTGCTTCGATAGTGTGTCATCTTGAAACAAAGCTCTCTGTAGAAGGAGACAATGTGATATTGCGAACTGACACAGCAGTGATGTCTCTTTCACTTGCAGCTTCGCTACTCGTGTTTTACACGCGTAAAAAATACCATGTCTTTTTCGAAAACAAATTCGATTGGGGCGCTTTTAATTATCAAATAAAAAAAGGATTTGCCACGTTGTTGAAGCAAAGAGGCGATATGTACTTAGGTAGGTACTTATATATTAACAGATAAACGGATTCATGTTAAATATATATGGTTACTCGTTAGCTCCAACAAGCTTCGCTAAGTTATTGAATATGATTCCCGAGTGGTTCTTCCTCGATGGATATAATCTGGATGTCTTTAAATCGGGAGTGAATCGTTTGTAGATTGCAACGATAGATATTATTGAATTAGCGATCATAAATGTGTGATTGGATACGATCTTCGACCACCTCGTCATCTTATCATCATATACAATCTACCTACTGCCTATCATAAGTTGTGTTCTAAAGTAAAGCCTGGCTCTAAATTTTTGAATCGCTCATAAGAAATTCAGATCTGAATTTATCTGATTTACGAACAATATCATCAATAACTAGATAGAAATTTTTTGTTGCTAGAATTAAAATAAAATGATTGAGAGCACTTGTTGCGTTAGCGAGTAATGTGAATGATTTGCGATTTAACGAATTCTCGAATAACTAAAGAAAGTCACATTCGCATGCGATAACTTTCGAGCGCTTCAAAAATTAAAGCTCCCGATTAATTGCTTGTAGAGTCGTCAGTAAAGTAGGTGCGTAACTTTGTAGTTGTAAGGATTCATATACAGATTTATTGTAGGTATTGCAATGCTTGCTATCGTCTGTCGTGTCAGAAATATCTGACATTGAATAGGGTCAGATCGACCGAATGAGCGTAACCGCCCGTGCCGGCTTCGGTCGGGGAAAACACCGCTATTATTTGTTTTCCTTTCAGTGTTGTTCAACTGAAATGTGCTTTTAGAATTACTGGCTTGGAGATTTTTTAATGTTTATTAGTATTTCAAGGTATATTTAGGATAATCGCTACGGTTTACGTATATAATATATTATAAGTAGGCAATTGTTCTTTGACCATATTACATACTGTTTAGTTACACCCTGTATAGACCAACGTCTTTACGTTATAAGGGGTAACTGTGAACAACCGACGTAATTTGAGAGGTCATTGTACTCAATTATGAACAATTTTTACTATGGGAATAAACACAAAAACCAACAGAAATCAGCTGCGAATTTTTTTATACGAAATAGGTCTGTTTGACCACTTGATGGTAATTAAACGACGGTGTGGCCGAGACAGAGACACGTCAGTTTAAAATCAATTGCACTCTAGCTTTGAAAATTCCAATATTGTAGTTGCCAGGAAACAGAAGGCGGCAGGGAGTTCCACTCCTGTGCATTACGTATCAAATATGCGTACTAAAGTTGTTGTGTACGGATTTTGGACATTTTAATGAGAATTGGCTGATAATGTGCCGACTTTCTACAATATATGTACTCGTAACATCCGATTTTCCTTCGCGTATACCTACTAAAAGTTGTACGTAAAGAAGAGTACAATGTCACTTTAGAGTACATATTTATGTCCGTTGTACTCTGTTACGTCCTGTGTAAACAAGCCTTTGATTTTCCTTTACCATGATTGAATTGTTACGCCCACATAGACCTTTGATAAACGATTCGTTTGCAATGATCTCGAGATCAATTCGATGAATTTAGTTTCTTATAACTCTCCAATATTTTTATAGCACAAGGAAAACCAATTTGTATCCAGTGTTTGTCTTGGATTCTCTAGGGTAGTGTGGTGGGACCTCATTTGTTTCGAGCTTACGACCGTCTAATGGAATAAACATTTTCTCATTAAAAAAGAGCAAGTATTCAATTTGATTTTACGTAGAATTATTTGAACGTAAATATGTGGTAACGTAAACGTAATTTTTTAAGTTAAAGATCTCATAATTTTTAATAATGACTAATTGTACTTATTTATTTTTATATTCTATTTTTTTTAAAGTACGCGTTTGCTATTAGTCCAATACTTCCGTTATTATTTGTTAAATTCCATGATACTAGAGTAAGGGGAAGTATCTTGTAGATTGATTTATTTGCGAGTATCAAAATAAGGCAGACTTGTTTTTTTAGACCTCAATTTTGATGTTATTTTACTCTATACTCATCCTTGGGTAAATTTCTTGACAAGGAAAAAGTGGTCGTTAATAACCTTTTAAACGGTATGTTCACCAAAGTGAATATATTTTCTAACACTTATAATATATAATGTATAAATCCGGCAGCTAAGTGAACACAGCGAATAATCACTGATTCACGGTCCACTGAGCTAATCAGCTGTCAGTAAATTAATTCTGCCACTTTAGAACAATACCGTGGCTAGTAGTTTTTGTAAAGCTAGAATGCTTTAGAATGCTAGTAGCTTAGTAGCCATATATTTATTTAGTGCTCTTTACTACACTGACTGAACAAAGTTAAGTGGCATGACATATTTGTATAGTAGAAAAGATTACATTGACAAGTGAGATAGAAAATAAATGTTGTTGAAACGAATTAAATTAGTTTAGTTGATCGGTTTGGTTTATTTGGAATATCGCAAGAACAATACGCAACTTCGTCATGACGCGACGTGACGTCATAATGTATGCCGCGTTCATCAAAACCTAAACTACATACAGAAGATAAATTAATGCAGGAAAATATGTGAAAAATATTACCTTTCTCCTGGGCTTGCCCAGGACTCTACTTTTTCTCCAACTACCTTGGTAGTTGGAGAAAAAGTAGAGTCAAATGTAGCACCTGATGCTATAAAAAAAACCGGACAAGTGCGAGTCAGACTCGCCCACCGAGGGTTCCGTACAAACTAGTAGATAAAAGGGGGAAATTATATATATTTTTTAAAATTTTCCTTCATAAACCGAAAAATATACATCAACGGAAAGTACCCCATAGGTTTTGATTCCCTTGCGAGTGTCGAAATATGCGTTTTTTGCTACATACGAGTTTTTATGAAAACTGAGAAGTTAGACGTATATGGTTTTAATTTCAACTCGACGCGTTCCCGAGATACAGGTATTGACAGAAGGACAACAAAGTGATCCTATAAGGGTTCCGTTTTTTTCCTTTAAGGTACGGAACCCTAAAAAAATAAAAGAAACACTTTCTTCTGTTTATTATTATCTTATAGAGACCGTACCAATGGTTGAATGGATTGAACCGTAACAATGGTCACACGAAATGACACGTTTTAAAACACCCATTGATTGATGATGATGCTGACCGGTCATGCCGACATACAATTTAAAAGTATTCAATTAATTACTTCACTACGTTCCTTCTTCCTGTTAAAATGTGGAGTTTCCACCTTCAGCTGTATACGCAACTAATGAATATTCAAGTGGTTCTCTCCGAAACTGCGTACGCGAAACTTTTCTAATATCGCGTGTCCTTCCACGAGGCCCCTCTTTTATTTTATTAATTCTCAACAAATTGTGTAGAACAATATACACGTCGAGTTGCCAGGTGGTCGGGAGTCCTTTGACGAAGTTCGCGTGAGCTGCCTAGCTTGGCACGCAAACGACATTTATTTCACCGCTAGTTTTGTAGTAAGCCACGAAAGCTGCTCTTGTTGTTCTTAACCAGTGTTTTTCGTTTTATTCCAGGTAAGAGATCGGTCGTGGATTGCAACTTCGCGCTGGATGGGCTCAAACCGCGGCTATCTCTCTCGTGTATCACAACATTTTTAAACATATAAAATCATTGAGAAAATTATTAATTCTAAAACTTTTTTTTTTTTTTTTATGAGCCCTGTTTGTACAATCTGTTCCACTGCTGGAAACGGGCCATCTTCTCATTGTGAGAAGGATTAGGCCATAGTCTGCCACGTTGGCCAAGTGCGGGTTGGCAGACTTCACACATCTTCAAGTTCATTGAGAATTCTCAGACATGTAGGTTTCCTCACGATGTTTTCCTTCACCGTTTGAAGTTGGCGGCAATTAACAATACGCACATAACTTCGAAAAGACAGAGGTGCGTGCCGTGGGATTCGAACCCAGGACCTGCGGATCGCAGTCAGACGGTCTCACCACTAGGCTGCCGGAAACCTAAACATTAAACTAATGTAAACATTAATTTGTTTATTTAGATATGAGAAATATTTACAAAAAGTTTTTCTTTGATTTATCTTTTAAATTGGCTGCGGAGACTGTAGGAAAATATATATATTTTCATTACTCCGTCGCCAGTATAAGTGGTATGTGAATAAAACTTTTTTAAATATTTATTCTACCTAAATAAACAAATTAATTTCTCACTTCTCTAATATCCTCAACCAATGATTTTTTATATGTTTAAAAAGGTTGTGATGCGCGAGAGAGATGTCTACGCGCGTTTAGCTCCACCTTAACACCAGGTGAGTTAGCGCTTAGAAGGAAGGCGGAATGTTGTCAAGTACAAAGAAATAAAAGGAGATTCGCCATTTGACAGTGTGACTATGTACTTGTAACTTTAACATAACTATTAACTTTAAAAAAAAAAATATTATCGTGACAAAAAAATCGGTTAGCAACTGCTTTATCGGTATGAAAGCAAGTGTTTCATAGTACGGTATCCAGTGCAACGTGTGTTTGTATTGTTATTTAGTTCGCACATGCGTCCTTGCGACGTTGTATGCAAAAAATATACCATTCGTATCGCTTATCTTGTCTTTGTTTTCTTATTCGTTTTCTGTTTTGACTGTCATATGATTGCGCACTCTCAGTCAAATATTAGATGTTCTTGGTTTTCATCTAACGTCAAATAAATATCAGAGTGAGCAGTGCAGTGCATTGTAAGAGCGCGAGGCGGTTGCTAAGCAACGGCCGCGCGGGTAGCAGGGGAGGTAACATCACGGAGCGAGCCATAGCCGCGCGTATTCGCGCGAGCGTCGTCATGTTGCCCGGATGTGTATCGAAAACCTACCTATAAGTTTGCAATTTACTACTTTGAATTTCGTTGATTTCTCGTTATTTTATAAACAGATCTAAACTTTGTAGTATTATAGATGATAGTACGGAACCCTTCGTGCGCGAATCCGACTCGCACTTGGCCGATTATTTGAGCTTGTTTTACCATTTTGTCGGTATAATTAAAATGTACATCCATACCAAATTACAGCCTTCTCGTACTAATGGTCTTGGAACTAAGCCACGGACGTACAGACATGGTGAAGCTATAAGGGTTCCTTGTAAAATTGAAAGCTAAACGAAAATAGCGTGCCATTATAACGTTAAACTTTAAATGAATATCTAAACTGCGTAGATACACAAGGTGTTGAAGACGAAACGCGAATTAACTATTTACTAAACTGCTGCGAAGCAGGTTTAACTTGACAATCAATTACCAACCTGATTATGCTGGGAACTGGGAACTTGAGAGTAACGCCTCAGGGCGTATTTAGCCTGTCACGCCATTCCAGCCCTTACACCCATTTATTAATAGCCGGTTTCAGCTTAGTATTCATTGTGCATAACAATTAAACCACTAAGCAGAAGCAGTAAACTAATGACTTTACATCTGATTGTCATTCCAAGGGCTGGTAATCACGTGTTTGCATAAACAAACCTGTCTCTTCAATTTAAATCGGTAAATACGCAAATGCTGGCGTTGTTTACAGAGCCTTTATCAGCCTTTGTGCGCAGTATTCGTTTAGATTTGCTTCTGAAAAGGGTCTGAATGGGACACAAGAAATGGCCACAGTATTGTGTCTTGATTCTTTCTAAATTACAAGGGCATTTCGCTAGCATAATTAATCTACAAAATACTCCTCTATACAACATAAGTTTTAAAATATTAAAGTGATTCTTTATCAGCGAGACAGGCAGTTTTAACAATCTCATCATAATCATTCACAGCTTTTTATCCAACTATTGGGTATAGACATCTCTCTGTCTGTCATGTTCCTATCTGCCTCACTCCTGTGATAATCAAGTAATGATTGACACAAACACAAGTTGACGTCTGTGTATAACACACCCATACACACATATGTATATATGAAGTTAGCTGTGGAGGTTAAGTTCGTCATCAGATTGCCGCTCGTTCCTGACGTCAATTGGACCTGACGAATTCGCGCGCTTAAAGTCCGCAACAGTTACCTCGACTGATAAATGAATGGCGCCGTACCGCCAAAGTCTGGCAAACGACATGGCGAGCGCGGGGAGTGGGTGAGGAACTTGAAGTTGGTGGGAGGCGGAGAGTGTCCGTTCTGTATGTAATACAAAAAATTTATTTTGTGCCAGGGATTAGAATCCTCCAATTACATTGAACTCCCTAATACCCTCCCTTCTTTTCATCTAACTTTCTAGCCACGAAATGTGGCTTCTAACTGTCTCATGGGCTATGATGCTCTGCCTACCCCGTAATGGAAAATATACGTGATTTTATGTTTGTACATGTGTCTATTGAATGGAATAGCAATTCTTGTCCAATAGCTTAGAAAAATTAAAAATGGGATACAATTTTTAAACGGGATTGGACGATAATTATTAGTCATAAATGATTAATTCACAATTAAAATACGCCGCGTTTTCACAATCAGGTTCGATCCGCGACAGTGTAACATTCTGATTAAAAATATCCACCAATATTATCACAATAATAACAATAACTCTTTACCCCTACTGTCGCTCGCTTTTGAAGGCCCACTTTCAGAGGAGACATCCTATTTAGTCTTATTGGTCCCTCTTGGATGAAGGGAAACGCACATATAAGATTATCTTCTTTACTAGGACAACCTCAGGAAATTGGCTCTAGTTGTAGCTCAGAACAATAACGAAAATGACGTAAAATCCACGCGTCAAGATAAAAAGGGTTGTCGTTGGTTTTTATCTTAAAATGTTTTGTCGTATACGTGGCAAATTCGTACGAGTTGAGTTTAGAAAGTCGGTGAAGAAATACTTCGTACTGAAACCATATCATAGGATATCTTTCATTCTAGTACCTATATCACAATATATATATATAAATAAAAGTTCTAGTACCTATATCATAATATATTTGTATATAGATAAAAAATTGATGCGCTGGAGATGTGGTGCTGGAGACGGTTGCTGAAAATACCGTGGACAGCGTTTCGCACCAACAATTCTATCCTCGAAGAGCTTCATGTACGAGATAGATTATCGTCGACTGTGCAATTACGAATACTGAATTTCTTTGGGCTATATAAAAAAAAAAAAGATGGAGAGACTAATAATGCAGGGCCGTGTAGAAGGCAAGTGAAGTCCTGGACGTTCACCAACTCGCTGGACCGACCTTATTAAGAAAGCTACGCAGTCCACCGTAGTAGAGTTTACGCGCAAAGCAACCAACCGCCAGAAATGGAGAAGCATCGCGAGACGAGCGGCTGCCCTGGAGAGTGACGGTGACGGCGAAGAGCCACCGTCATTGCAACCACGACCACTCTCACAAGAGTGTACGATTAAGAAAACAAGAGAAGAGAGATAAAACATACCAAATATCTCCGTCAAGCTAAGAATCTGTCGCTAACTCAGTTTTTGTGTTTTCTTTTTCTTTTTCCAATAATATATTTTTGATTAACCATCAAGTCGCTTGATGTTAAGCGACGGTGTGGCCGAGGGTGGAGCCTGTCGAAGATATCTATTCACTTTAGCCTTGTAAATTCCAAGATTGTAGTTCTCAGGAAACGAAGGAATAATGAGAAAACGGCAAAAGCATGTGGCTTACTTCCGATTCTAAGCTAGGCGTGTTACCATGTCTTCCATGACGTCTTAAATAAAATTGTCTTTTTGTATTAATATTAAGTAATACCGCATCAGCAGCTTTCTGTTATTTGTAAATGTCTTGAAATCGTTCATGTGACTACATCGACTGCCAATTAAAAATGAGGTTCCCTAAAAATATCAAGAAACTTGACGGATTGGACAAATGTAATAAGGCAGGAGAAACCAAAGAGAAGGAAGTGGAAAGATAGACTGTAGATGATGATGCTAACGACCAAACAGCACTTCCTCTACGATAAGGAAACTATTTTACAAAAACAAATAAATAATCATCCTTTTACAGAAATAATCGTTGCGAAAGATGAACTTAATGCAAATCACCAAGTTATGTTAATGATATGACAATAGAAGCAACTTGAGTCAGGAATAAACTCATTGCATTACTTTATGGCCCTTTGAGCCTCTAGCATTTCTGCTTTATGTGTTTGCGGAAGTTCTTAAGGTGTGCAAGTATGCATATGGAAGTGGTCATGCGCGTGCCAGCTGTGAAGTCGCATTAATCACAAGTGAATTATTGTTATTTGTTTATTCATTATGATTTTACACTTGATTATGGCTTGATAAGGTCTTGCGGTGAAGTAAGGCCAGGCACCTTGCTTGGTGGTCTAGCTACATGATGAGTTATTGTCGATATCACAGGTCGCATCTGAATTTGATTGGCATAGGATCGAAGTAGATGACATTAAAAAAGTAGCCTTTTTATACAACTGCGTGACGAGACTAGTAAGTCACTTGACTGATTGTAAGCTTTACGTTCGCCCGTAACAGTTCAAACATCACCATTAGTTCGATGCTACCCAGAAATTTGGACTTTGAACAGGCGTGTGGCACACTGCGCTTTTCTGGAATATTAGATGGTAAATCTAGTTATTTTTGGAAATTTCGCTGGAAGCATTGCCCATATATAACGATGACAAAGACCTTACTAAAGTGCAAGGTTTATGATGTAACTGCATAATTTGATACTGATAATTTTATTTGGTTTGAATGAAAACTTTGACTATATTTTCAACTACATTGAGTAGTTTTTTTGAAAAAGAGTAGCGCAGACGTCACTTCCCTTAGACGTCTCGTCTGTCATTGTATTATTACTTTGTTGATTTATGTCTAATATTACTACAGATACATTTTTGTATCGATTGATTTAGTTGGGTAGGTACCGTTATACGCATTGTAGTTAACTGTATCCGAATGAGTAATTAAAAACTAAATTGAAATCATGTAACCTGTTCCAAAGGAGGTGATTATTGGTGGACATCCGCTTGAGAAATTTATTGGCAGGAGCACGGCTTTCTTATTCTCACGGCATATATTTTAATTTAAGGCAGCGACTACTAAATCCTGCAGTCGTAAAATCAGTTTTATGACGCGTAAAGTTTATATTGTAGAAAATTTCGAAAGCACTTAAAATGTTCCGTGCACTTGAAGAGGATTGGTTTTTAATCTTATCGAATTGGGGTTTATCTTGTTGCTATATAGAGGTTTCTTCTGTCTCCCATATTTAGGAAATAATCATATTATTTTACTATGGAAATTAACGTGGTTTTCACACATGTTTAAATAAAAAGTACGGGTCACTCACGTCTGTTTTGAGCCGAAATATCCGACTATATCCGAACTATAGTCGGATATTTCGGCTCAAAACAGACGTGAGTGACCCGTAGTTTTTATTTAAAAATCATATTATTTAATATTCTTAAGTCTGTGTTTTGTCGTATCAAGACACCATTCTGCCAACGCCTTGCCCAACCTGTTTATGGGAACGGGTTCTGTACAATGTTGCCCGTTGTCGTTGTGTTTTTCGTATTTCTTGGTGGTTTGTCTTTAGCTAAATGTCTGGCAATGGGCGGAGAGTTTAAGTCGGCCGAAGGCGGCTTGGCCTGTTCTAGGTTGCAGCTAGAACAGTCGCGTAAATATAGGCCTGGTTGATAGAAATCTAGTACAAGTAACTGGGAGGTTTAATTTAACAACATTGTCCGAGTTAGAGCTCAGTTCTCGCATAGATCTGTAAGATCGATTCACTTTAAGTTAGTGGTTTAATAGAGTAGTGCGTTAACCCTCATTCGACGGGTGATATTTCAGCGCGTGCTATAAAAGCCTTGAATAAATAGATTTTCCATTAAATTATATTATAATGGAAAATTTATTAACATTGCGATACGCATTATGGCTGTCATCATCATAAGAATCACCAAAAGACACTGTCACTGCTGGACATAGGGCTCCTCATAGATTTACAAAAAGACCGGCTGGAAGCAGTTTGCATCCAACGTCTTCCTGCCACTTGTATAAGGTCGTCTGTCCTTGTCTAGTCCCTTGTCTCTGGCTAGTCTACGCTGCACTTGCCGGTGCGAGGTCTCCATTCGAGAACTTTTCCGCTCCATCAGCCGTCAGTTGTACGTGCTATGTGCCCTGCCACTTCAACTTGCTATCCCACTGGACTTTGTCGGTGACTTTCGTACATCTACGGATCTCTGATTCGATCTCGCAGAGAGACCCCGGGCATAGCTCTCTCCATAGCTCATTTCGTGGCTTTAAGATTCCTTATCGGGCTCATAGTGAGTAGTGGCCACGTTTTAGTGCCACATTATCGTGGTCACTATGCTAGTAATTTAGTAGAATAGTGCAATTATTGGTACGGTATCGCGTATACAGAACTATATATGATTAATTTCAACGCTTGCTAAATTACTAGCACATAATCAAACTATGACAAATTTTAATTTTATTTGACATTATGTGTATCTTTTATTGCTTCTGCTTTGTCATATTATAGATATTTTTGGTTTGTGTATTAATCTAATAACAAATAATAATAATTATTATTTTATAATTTTTCGCATGTGCATGATGCTGTCTACCTGACATTTGTACGCCTAATCGGCACAACATGATTTTAAGCGACTAAATTTAGTGTAACATCTTTTATGCACTTGTTGTATAAAATTCTCGTGTTGTATGCAAATAAATTATCTTTATCTTTATCTTTATCTTTATCTTAGGATTTAGTGCGATTGCTAAGGTTTTAATAACATATATTATTCCATAGTTTTTAGTTTACCAATCGTTTTTTTTTATAAGAAATATATCTACGTTTGACTACAACTAGCCTGATGGTGAGCTACATTGAAAAAATATGAAAATTACTTTTATTTACGTAAACACAATTACAACAGGAAAACATCAGTAACTAAGGGAGAACTATATGTTAGTCATGTCTATAGAAGAACAACACAAACAAACAAATATATTGACAGTTTTTTTTTGTGTAATCTAAAATAAATGGATAATTTTAATGAGTACTTATTCATTATATAAACCCAGTAACTAACTGAGCCTCTACACTGTAGAGTCTGCAATGACAACTTAACTAAAGAAGGACACGCACGCTGTCCTACTTAACAATAAAAAAATCTCTAAGAAGGACATTTTAAGGCGGTATAAAATCAACGCCACGACCCACTACGTATCGGATTCGATATCGATACACATCGAATCACAGTCGCCCATTACTGCAGATTATCTCCTACGCAGTTCCCATAGCCCCATAACAATCGAATAGGTATAGAGTAACGCGATACAGTCCCCGTTTGTGAGTCAGAGATAAAATTGGGTCATACGGTCGAGACGCGCCGTATCGATTTTGCGATCTTACGCAAACCATTGATGTGCAGCTGCCACGGAACGTTTACAAAGAGGAGATGGCATGACAATGTTTTTGTGTGTAGCATTTCTCAGTGAGTCATTTTTTTTACGCAAGATAAAATTGGTGTTATTTAATTATAATTTTAATTGCCACACTTGCACTTCCATATGACGTAACCTATTATTATTTATCTGTCTGAAAGAATGGTAAAAATGATGACGATAAAGAGCGTGTACTTAACTTGAATGACTTAACCGATTTTAAGCTACCTATACGTATACGTTCGTCGTTGGCTTTTCTCACACTACCTACACATTATTTTTATCACCGTTCTAACTACTAGCCGTGTCCATCACTTCCTCCCGCTATCTTACCGAAACCTTTCATTTTTTAGGAATACAAAGTAGCATAACATTTACGTGATATCTCATTGTATAAGCTAAAGCTGGTTTTTTGAGTTATAAATATAATAACCTAACTTTGTTTTATATTGTATAACATATAGATAGTAATTTAGAAGAAAAAAAAAATAGAAAAAGAATACTTAATAGTATAGGTACCCTAAGAATCCTATACTATGTTTGATGATCTTAAAAATCTATTCAGGGTTGTCGTGTGATAGCACACACACACACATACAGTTCATCAGTTCAGTTCAATTCAGTTTCATTTATACAGTTTATTTTATTTTATTTAATGTTGTAATTATTTAATTTAATTTATTGCTCGTCGATTATTTCACTCTATTTAATTTTAATTTAATTTTTAATGCTAATGTAATTTCTATGGATGCAAAACATCCGGAATAAAATTATTTCATTTCATTTTTCATTTCATTTCATAGCTAATAGATTTAAGAATGTTTCTAACACGTGTCATCTCTTCGCTGTGTTATCTCTGCGGATCCACAGAATCAATCATACCCTCTCATGTAATATTGTTGAGTTACGCGTGCTGCTGCCACAGAAGACGTAATAGTCTCTGGGAGGAGCGAGCAATGAGCTTTTAGCGTTAATTTAATTTTACTGCTTCTCTGAAAGCGTAACCCGTAACAGACCAACCATTATGGTGTTATGATCTTGTGAAACTGTACCATAATAACTATTCACTGTAAAAGGACTGTTAGATGATCCAGTTTAATTGCTTCGACCTTTTCTGCCTTATTGCTCTGAAATTACCATCTCAATTTTGTTTTATTATCTTGTTCCTGTGGGAACTCAAACAATAATTCGCTTAAAATCTTAGCTTTTCCAAAATCATAATATATATATATATATATATATATATATATATATATATATATATATATATATATATATATATATATATATATATATATATATATATATGTAGTTATATGTATATATATTATAAGAAAAATAAAATACCCGACTTTGGTTACGAAAATCGTATATTTTTATGTTTGTGAGAACTGTATTATTACTATCACAAAAAATATATACCTATGAGACAATCAAGGAGTAAAAACGAATCTAATGACACCTCGCACATCAAAATCAGTAAATCCGTTTAGGCTGTAGGAGGTAATATAGAAACATATATACACTCGAAAAACTTAACCCTTCTTGCGTGGTCGGATAAAATCTAGCACACCAATATAAAACCAACTATACTGGAAAGGTCAGGGGGAAGCCTTTGCCCAACACTGGGACTCTACAGGCTAACAACAACAAATAAAACCGGACAAGAGCGAGTCAGACTCGCCCACCGAGGGTTCCGTACAAACTAGTAGATAAAAGGGGGAATTTATATTTTTTTTAATATTTTCCTTCATAAATCGAATAATATACATGTGCAAAATTTTATTTCTGCAGCAAGAGACTATGGATCTGCGTATATGGTTTTAATTTCAACTCGCTACCTTAACGCGTTCTTGAGATACAGGTCTTGACACCCGGACAGATGGTCAGACAGACAGACGAACAACAAAGTGATCCTATAAGGGTTCCGTTTTTTCCTTTTGAGGTACGGAACCCTAAAAATAATAGCTTCCTTGCCTTTCTTGACAATGGTGGACAAGCGACAATATGGAATATGTTGCAGAGAGATAGCTCAGAACCTGGAGAGGATCAAGTTTTTTTTCATCACTATCTGGGTAAATCCGCATAGGAATGAAAAAAAGTGTCAATGTACACAAAAAAAAATCATTATTACCTTCATTTTGGACAGTCAGGTAAAAATTGCACACCGTTTACATTTACCAAGAGGATATTAAAAATACAATATTATTCGAGAAGTCATTATACAGTAGGTAAATGCTGAATTTAATGTGGAAGTTGATGTAACTTGATATTTCAACTCGAGAGGCTGAAGTAACCTTGTTCAAGATTTTATCATTATTGTTTGAGCCAGCTTACTGAATACACTGGATGTCTGGTTTTATTGTTGAACAATGGATTTTATGTATAGGTTTAAAACTAGTTACTGTTATTAATAGGTATAGATCTCTATATATATTATGGTCAATTGTGAAGGCACCACTTAAACTATATTTAATTTTATCAAAACAACTAAATTGCAACAAATGGCCAAGTGCGTGTCGTGCCAAGCGCAATGTAGGGCTCCGTAGTTACATATCATAATTTATGTGACCTTAAAACAGGGTATCTTGTTTGATACCACGAACATATGAGTTAACATATGTTAATTTAAATGAAATATTAATTTTTGACTTGTCTAAGTATTTATTTTAAGTTGATCGACTATTACTCGATAAGTTGGAAAGCCTACTTAGCCGTGATAGTTTTCCTTTTAAGTTCATCATATATTCTACTAGCATTTTTTTTCATATCTCGCTAAGTCAACCGTTTAGCCGAAATCCCTACTCGAGTAGGGAAGGTACCCCAAAAAAGTGCATTGGTGAAAACGCTTGCACCAAATTTGATTTACCAATCATAATACCAGTACTGAGTATGTACCTACATACTTAAATAAGAAAATACTTTCATATTTACAAAAAAAAAAGTATATATGTATTCTATCAGCCATCTAGTTCCATAGTACAAGCTTTGCTTAGTTTGAGCTAGATGGTGTTGTCACATCTAGTGACAACCACAACATGTGTTGTGGACATTTGTGAAATGTCCACAAATATTTATTATTTATTTTTATTTTATTTATCAATTTCATACGTAAATTTATAGTTTAACAGAGTTATTTAATTTATTCCTACGATAATGAACATTTTCTCAAGAGTCTATCTCGAGATCCAACGATACGATACTTTAAAACAAACGAATGTTTCGCATTCAGATTTTTTCATTGAGCACCAAGGTTGACGTGACGCAAAAGATGCGAAACTATTCCTCTAGAATAGTAGATTCGAAATAGGAGTAGCGTAGGATTTGTTGTATTTTTAGTTAATGATCTGATGGACGAAGGGATTGTAGAGTTGGCACCAGCGACCGTGGCGCTTAGATTGCGGAAATAGCAGAAGGGACTGGGGCATCTTGTATTTAAGAAAACTTTGTGGAACGTTGCAGGCGTGCAATACCATGCATGCCTGACAGTTAACAAAGAAGTTAATGTTTTTGTCTTTTAGTTCGAATGGTGCTCGGCCATTTCACTCTGCAAGAGTATTAATATTCACAGAAAACATTAATACTATTACATATCGGTATGCTAAATGTAAAAAAAAATGCTCCAGGTGGGGATCCAATTAGCGACCAACAGGTTAAAAGACAATTATTACCAACTGAGCTGTGAGGAGGCCAGTCATTTTGTGAGACATTCTGGGATCTGAACTTTTGTTATACTACGAGTATTATTGTTTTTTTTTATTGTACTAGTTATAAGAATCTTATACTCATATGACGCGTAAAGCACCGCGTAAGTCGCGTAGTAGCGCGTGTTTGTAGTGGTGTCGGTATGGTTTGGTAGACGTCCGAGCTTAATGCGCGGCGACTAGGTTTACCAGAGTTTTTATCATCAGTGCATGCTTTATAGATGGTGCGTTATCTACTGCCGGTAGATCCAATAATATGCTACATATAAAGTATAAATCCTTCTAGCATTTTTTTTTTCATTAATTGATAGGCTTGCTTACCCGACAGCTGGCCTGATGTCGAGTGACGCTGCGGTCCACGATAGTACGCATTTGCTCAGAGGAAACCTATTTATTAAACACAATAAAACCAAGCATCTGACCTAGATATCGGGAAGCAATTAAGTTCAAAATCCGTTCTCCTGGCGAGGTACGTGTAACTTTCAGTCGCCAGGCACGTGCCCAGCTGCATTATAAATGGAGATTCTGTACGTGTACTGAACTGTCCAAGGGCATTTTAGTTGCAGCGTTTTATTGGAACCTGTTTATTGGAAAAAAAAATCCCTTTATTAATTTCCTTTATTAATGCGTCATAAACTATTTTGCTCATATTTGAAACAAAAATTTGAAAAATATGAAGAGACCTCAAACAAGTGGCAGGAAGATGTACGTCGCTTCCAACCGATATATAGAGTCTGAGTGTCTTTAAATCACAAATGCATCGGTTAACAATCGCTAAAATTAGATAAATTGGTGGTTAAGCGCAAGGATTATTATATATAAAAAACATGCGCCGACAGCCGTTCCGTTGACTCATTTTTAGGACGCTTGGCGAATGTGAAACATCAAAGCTATGCATAAAATGATGGTTTATTAATGCATGTATCTTTCTGGTTCCTTTGTAGAGCATTTTCTCTATTTTAAAAATCCTGTTTTTGCTGCCATTCGCTAAAAAAACACATCTTCTGTCAAAGCAAAAACACACTACTGCTGGTATACAGAAAGTGTACACCAGCATTAAATTTAATTTGTACTCAGTTTGAATCTCTACATTTCTAGACCAGGTTCTAGCTAAATATCCACCAACTAGTAGCGTCGAGTTCTTGTCACGGGCTCTCGGCGTTGAGTGGTGTGCTGCACGCCCAACAATTGGGTCACTTGACCAATACCTATTAATATCCTCACTGCTAAGCGGTTAATATGGCTAATGGGACACTTTTCATTATGAAACCGTTGATGAAATAGTCAACTGTGTACCATTGTGTTCGGAATGAAGATATGTATGTAGATGCCACCCTATAAATGTATTAGAGGTATACAGGATTATTTTTAAATAGCTAGAATCGGCCTAGACGCCGTTTCAAATGAAAAATAATCCCCAAATTCGTAAGCAACGATTTATGTTTAAATTTTTGCACAGGAGTGGAACTCCTTATCATCTTCTCTGTTTCCTGAGAACCATAATCTTGGTATTTTCAAGAGCGGAAAGATATTTTCTAGAACGCCGTGTTCCATCCTTACCCAAACCGTCGCATACCATTAGGCGAGTTGGTGGTAACAAATGTAGATCCATTTAAGTGCATGCTACTCATGTTTGATACAAATAAATTTACTTTGACTTTAATATATATAATAAAAACTTTTGGAACGATGACGCTTTTTCATATGTTTAACTCTGCGATTGTAAAAAGTGAACGGGGATATAAAATTATGCTGGTCAGTCCGCTGGTCGCCGAAATGAGTCCGATAATAAATCCAGCTAGGCATCTTTATGCTGATGTTCCAAGCTTTCAAACAAAACAAATAGGTAACAGCATTAGATAGTTTTTCGCATTTCTATCAAAAAAAATATGTTTATGTCTTCATAAGATTCAAGATAAAACTTCCAAAGCGATTCCATTCTGATGGTCAGGTCATATTGCACTAGTTATTTTTTATGTCATATACAGCATGAAGTCGCCAGTAGGCAAAGTGCCAGACACTAGAGATCTCCAGAGCCTTTGAAACTTCGAGTGAGCCAGTTGCGCCAAACTCTCGCTTAAACAGAGAGCTGGCTCTCGAGCTTTCCGTAGTTTTGCGAAACAGCTTTGATGTTCTGTTGAAGTTTATTAGCAACTTTTGTAAAGAGTCGTAACGGAATTTCAGGAAAAAAAAAATTGGCCTCTTGATTTTTTTTCCATTTTATTTTTTTGTGTTCATTTTGAAGTTTTGTTGTTAGAGGTTGGTTGTTTTTCACTTTATAGAAACTTAAGGTTTTTTTTTGTGTTCTTATTATAATACAATATTAGGTGGGTGTATTAGTTTAAATACTGAAGAATCTTTTACTTTTTCTAGCCTGAATGGCGTTGACGATGAATCATGAAATTAGGGTTGACTGTAATAATATATCCTAACAAAAATATCTGAAAAGTCTATAAATTAATTAATGTACCAAGCATATTACTTACGTTCGTGTAACGCATATACAAAACATAAGTATATTAAACTTGAACATGCACATTTGAACATGACTTATACTATAAGTACATATATATATAACTTATATTACTCGCTGGGTTGACGATATTGTAAAGATCGCGGGTTGAACCTGGACAAGATTGGGACAAGACCGGGATGAGTGGAGTACAAGAAGAGAGGCTTATGCTCAGCGGTGATCACAGGCTGAAAATGTGATGATGATGATGATACACCTAATGAATATATTTCTGTACCTCGTCAGCCACTAGAAATGATAATTAACAGCTTAGAATTCCGCAATAAAAAATAATTCTTGCTCTAAAGACGCGTTTCCCTTTCTATAATTATGACGAATTTCAATTAAACCTTATTTCGTGTTGTGGCAACAATTCACCACGACCTCCTTTCGCGCCGCCTTAATCGCACTATTATGTATTCTGTGCCTTAATTAAGCCGGGAAGTGGTCTGTGCCTTAATTATTTTAGACTGCTATATCACCTTTATAACTACATAATTGTTCCTCGGTGACGTATTTCTAACTTTTCATGATGGGTTCGCTAAAACGCACGCGATATCGAACAATAATTGTGACAAAGTTCGATTTCAATAGCTCATTTTCACGGAAATGAAACTTCTGTGTTATTACATTCGATGCGTCGTCGTTATTCAGAAAGTGTAGAATTGTAGATAAGCTTATAGGAACTCATATTGTACAAACATGAAATATTGAGCTACATGAATATTCTATTTTCTGCGAAAGTACCTTAACAATAGCGAAGCGAAAATGGTGAAATAATACAATGATATTATAAATTATTGAATAATTATCATGATTTTTGTTATGAAGCTGCGCCAATATAACTTGAGCTCCATTTCAAAACAAATTATATAGTATAAACCATTTCCTTAATAAATATTAAAGTACATTGTAATTATTATAAACAACCGTGATAATTTAAAACAATGTGTGAAAAATGTGTTAATCCAGATATGTTGATTACTTTTATGGCTGGCTTAACCGTTAACCATACCCGAGTTAACCATACCAAGTGATATTGTTTTTTTTTTGCGAATTTTAGATTGAATGTTGTAAAATATTAAACTATTTATACCTATAGTTATTAATTTCCGGCTTTCTTCTGCCCTGAGAGATACAATATGGTCTTGTCAAGGTCAGATTAAATAGGTATCTTCTAAGTGTTCGTATACTAATTTCGAATATATTGTCGCTTTTTAATAGGCGAGATGGTAGTCAAATGCGGACTTATTCGCGCCAAAATAATATCCACTTTTTAAAATGACCGTATAACACCTCCGGCATGATTGAGCGTACCCTTTCCGTATAACCCAACATAGTGACAGCGTGACATTCATAGAATCGTAAGAGATATATTAACAAGACAATTAGGGTTGTCATTACGGCTCGTCTAAGCGTGGGAGACGAAATAAAGAGTACATCTCATAGCCTCGTGTTAAAACACCCGTATGGTACACGAATGGGATTCTAATGAAGTCACGTGCTTCTCTTGTTTACCTAGTAAACGTATTCAATTTGCGGTTGACATTTGATCAGTAATCGCGAGGTAATCGCAATCTGAACGGTGAACGGCTGGAGAGCCGAAAAGATGTCAGAAAGAGTACGTGATATGTGTCAGAAAGAGTACGTGTTATACAGGGTTAATTACAATGCGTGATTAATTCTTTATTTACGGGTGGAGCCTATCAAGAAGCAATCAGGTAATCAAAATAAGGGGAAAAGACTAATAAATTTAATTTATCTGTAATATTAACAATTAATTTAAGTAAAAGTTATGTTTTAAAATTTAAGAAGTTACAATATTGTTTCAATACCTAAAAATAACGTAAAAACGCACATTTCGACACTCACAAGGGAATCAAAACCTATGGGGTACTTCCCGTTGACCTAGAACAATGAAATTTGGCAATAAGCATTGTGTTAGAGTACACATATAGGAAAAAATCCGAAAACTAGACATTTTTAATTTAATCTCAAAAAAATAATGTCTTTATGCAAGGTATGAAGGTCCAAATTTCAAAGTGAATTAACCGTATCATGTGGGGTATCATATGAAAGAGCTTCAGTAGAATAAGCTAAAACAGGTTTTTAAATATTTTTACGATGTATATTTTTCAATTTATGAAGGAAAATAGAAAAAAAAATGATTTCCCCCTTTTATCTACTAGTTTGTACGGAACCCTCGGTGGGCGAGTCTGACTGTCACTTGTCCGGTTATTTTTTCTTTCATGGATAGCCTACGAACAATCTTATCATACCAAAGTAGCATTAGATTTTGATAAATACCACAAATTTGCGAGTGTTTTGGAGGATATTTCGTCTACTTCACGAAATACGAAAGCCTTTTTACGATAGCTTAAATTTTTCGCGTTCTAAATTCAGGTTCTTACATGGCGAAGTAAATTTGCTTTCGTTTAAATGTTATACTTTCGAACTTTAAGCTTTATTTGAAATTCAAATAGAGCTTAGTTTCTGAGCAAATAACGCCGGTTAGGTAAATAAATGCGATCTCTTTGTCTCCCTTTCAATTATTGTGAAAAAGTCGATAAATGTTCGTTTTACTCCAGGATTTAGAACAAATTGGATTATCATGTTAAACCGGCGTTCCTTTTGCGTCTTACGAAAACGTAGAAAAGTTGCGTCTTCAATTACAAACGAAGCATTGCATTAGCATAAAAAAGCATGTTTTAGAATGTTTGTCGTAGAATCTTACCATTGACATACATAATTATGTTAAGGATATGTTCCAATGAACATTTAAACGGGGTTTCATTCAAAAGTGTTCACATCACCGAGAATTCAGTCGTACATTTTGGATCGTGAACGAACACCGCACACCATAATTCGTAAGTAAAGTCTAAATTTCGTTATCTGTCTTGTAATGTAAAAAACTTCAGTGGACTGGTGACTAATGAAAGCTTTTATTTTGAAAATTACGAGTTTTTTGTCGCCAATTCACCATTTTTGTTATTACGTTATAAAAGAGATAAGAAAGTACAGACATTACTGATATAGGTGCGATAGTTTTAACATATCATACGAAATAGATATGCGACCACCTACTCGCCTGATGATAAGCGACAGTGTGGCCAAGGATGAAGCACATCGACCCAAGAAATACTAGTCTAGTGTTCGTAGTTTCCGGATGACCAGATCCTAACGTTTATATCAATGCCTGACCTATTTCTTCACGTAATAGAGACAGGGTAAAGAACGTAGATATTCGCAACCGAACAAAGATAGCTGACGCCTTAACTTTCTCTCTTCAAAGAAAATGGAGATGGGCAGGTCACTTAGCCAGGTACAAATACGACAGATGGACCGTAAGAGCAGTCAAATGGAAAGGACCACGAGGCACTAGAGCGAAAGGAAGACAACGTGCTAGGTGGGCAGACGAACTGGCTACGACGGCGGGCAGAACATGGACAAACCTTGCATGTGATAGAGAAAAGTGGAACTCCTTGGAGGAGGCTTTTACCCAAAAGGGGTCCTTACAATGAACAAACAATGATGAATTGTAACATTTATTTATTTATCTTAAATTTTAAATACTTTCTACTCATATATAAAAATCGAATGTTTTGTAAGGAATTAAAAAGCTTTATTATTATTATTTTTGTGGTAACGATATATCGTTTCTCTCCTGCAACGGAGGTAGTGTTAGCACGGGCCAAAGCCAAGTGCATAATGTATTTTTAACTTACTTACTTATTAGCTTACATCTAGTTCAATTACTTACTTAACTAATATATTTTAGGTGTTTAAAAATTTGCGGACTATTCTGCAAGTGTTTAGTATAGCAGCTTTCTGTAGAAGTATGTATGTTGTTGGTGGAATTCCTAGAGCGTGTAAGCTTGTGTGAAGTGTTGTAGGTATTACGCCTGTAGTAGATATAACTATTGGTATTGTCCTGATAGTGTTTACATGCCATTGAGTTTTAATTTCTATGGAAAGATCCACATATTTAGCTATTTTTTCGGTGTGTGTAGAAGTTAGGTTATGAGTATTACAAACTGCGATATCTATGAGGAAAACTGATTTTTTGTGTTTGTCTAGTACTGTTATGTCTGGTCTATTGTAGTGTATTGTCCGATCTGTTACTATAGTCCTGTCCCAATATATTTTATAATTTTGATCCTCGAGAACAGTCTGTGGTTTGTATTTGTAGTAGGACACCTTCTCTTTCACGAATTTATATTTATGAGCTAATGATTGATGTACTATTGCAGCTAGCTGGTCATGTCTGTGTTTGTAATCCGTTTGAGCTATTGATTTACATGCACCTGTAATATGTTGTATAGTTTCTGAGGATACGTGACATTGTCGACATTTATCGTTGTAATTTGGGCGGCGTATGATGTATCTCTGGTAGTTTGCAGTGTCGATAACCTGATCTTGTATTCCTAGCATGAAGCCTTCCGTCTCCGGGAAGAGCTCGCCACGCTGCAGCCATGCGTTTGACGCAATCTTATCAACATGTTGCTCTTCCAGGTCATGGCGATGTCTTCCGTGCAAAGATTTTTGGCTCCATGCTGCAATTTTTTCTTCATTTGTCACTATGTGTTGATTTCGTTGTATATTTTGGTTGTAGAGGTTAAGTGGTGTGATTCGTCTATCTGCATCTACTATTGCTTTATGTAGCTGAGATTGTTCCGTCTTCCTATGAAAATAGTTTCTCAAACTGGTAATCTGTTTATTGTGTAAATTCAAAATGTCAATAACTCCTCGGCCTCCCTCATTTCTCGGAAGTGTCATTCTCTGTATGCATGATCTGGGGTGATGTTTACGCTGGTTTGTTAATGTAGTGTTGATTAGTGATTGTGCTCTTTTTAAATCTGTTTTTGTCCAAGTGATAATTCCAAATGAATATGTGAGTATGGGTATGGCGAAAGTATTTATTGCTTGCGTTAAATTCCGTGAATACAGCTGGGTTTTTGCTAAAATATTAAGGCGATGTCTAAATCTTTTAAGTATTTCAATTTTGGTTTCTTTTTGAGGTATCTGGTGTGATTGTTGGAATCCTAGGTATTTATAAGTTTCGTTTTGGTTTAAAGGATCTATTTTTTCTCCTGTATTTAATTCGTAATATTCAGGTATTACTTGGTTATCAGAAATAGTAAAAGTTTTACATTTGTCGATCCCAAACTGCATGTGAATATCGTTAGAAAATTCTTGTGTAGCGTCTGCAAGGTGGTTTAGTGATTGTGTGTCGTTACTGTATAATTTTATATCGTCCATGTACATTAAGTGTGCTATTGTGGTATCGGAGTGTGAGTTTGTTATTTTGAGACCTTTATTAGAATTATTAAGAATATGGGAAAGGGGGTTTAATGTAAGGCAAAACCAGAGAGGGCTAAAGGCGTCTCCTTGGAAGATGCCTCGTTTAATCGGGATTGCGTCAGTTTCTATTGTATTTCCTGCGTTTATTATTATTATTATTATAATAGAGAAGAAGTTCGAGTTTTGGCGGGAATGTCTTAGTAACGTGTTGTTGCTTTGTTTTATTTTCTTAAACTTGTGTTATTATGAACATTAAAGCTATAAAAATGGTGGTGTTTTATTCATTAAGTGTTCAATAAAGTCCGTGAGTGTGGACAAGTGAAATAAAGCAGTAAAACGTGTGATTTTACGTTGTCGGCAACCGTCGCCACCACTTTACTGAAGCAGGACTCGACTTATAAATTGACTGTTTAAGTGACTTAGATTGTGACTAGAATATTTACAACTTGTTTTATTCAACAAACTTGAAAAATCCTAATACTTGACACTGGCAAATGCTTCAATGCGGGTCCAATACAAAAAAGAAGAAGAAGAAGCAAATAACAATAATATAGAATTACAAACTACAAACAACCTTACCACTCAAAACTCGGCAACAATCAAAGTCACAGATTAAACGATATGTACTACTTAAATGAGCCAGAGCTGCGTCCGCCAGTATCTGTAGGTAAATATCTCGTTGCGTAGCGATCGATCGCTCCCCTGCTCCCGTGTCTCTCTGACCCAGTTCCTCTGGCTCGCGTCGCTGTAACGCTTACGCACTTTGACAAGAGGCTTAAGCCGCGTTGACACCGTCCGTGTCTGCTCGGTCCGATCGCACTCTGATTATTACTCGGACGAGAGTGCACTCGGAAGACGGTGCCCCATCTAAGTAGACTCTGATCGCGCTCTACTTTTCCGAGCTAGCTCGTGTACGACTAGCGAAACAAAATGGCAGATAACAGGAATTCACAAGCGTCTCGTGTGAAAAAAATGTAGTCCGAGCGTGACACTGTTGAAATACTGAAGAAAATGATCCGCGTGAACTCTCATAGTGTCAACAGCTGTCATAGTACACTCGTATGAAGTTTACTCGTACGAGTTTGCTCGGTCCGAGGCGGCTCGTACGGTGTAAACGCGACTTTAAACCCAACTTGACTGGCCTTGTGGCTCAGTTGGTAGTGTGTTTACGTCTACCTGCTGGGTTCAATCCCCACCCAGGGCAAACATTTGTGTGATGAGCATGGATGTTTGTTCTGTGTCTGGGTGTTTCTATGTATCATATGTATTTATTTACAACAAAAAAACTATATATTTATTCTATCAGCTATCTAGTTCCATAGTACAAGCTTTGCTTAGTTTGGGCTAGATGGTGTTGTGTGAAATGTCCACAAATATTTATTTATTTATTTAACTCACAGATTGTGTAACAGTTGACATCACGCACTCTCATTTACGCGACGCGATTCCGTGATTACGGTTAGTTGGGCTGAGTTAAGTCGTTGTAGTGAAAATTGCTGTAATGCACTGAAAAATACTTATGGTTAGGGTTGAAAATTTTGTCCATTTATAAGCAAAATTTTTAGTTTTCTGGTCACCAGAGCAATTCAGTTATTCAAGAGCGCTTCGTAGCTGAACCTTACGTGAACCGTTTCCCATCGGCCGCCATTATTTTTTCTATTCATTCACTTTTTTATCATACAATTGACACATTAGATGAAACGTGACATGTCCTTCGCTTGTTACTAAATCAAAAAATGATAGCAGCCGACAGGAAATGCTTCGCATAAGGTTCAGTTACGGATTGGTTTTGATTAACTGAAATATGTTCTCGTTCTAGTCTAGATATTATCTTCGAAATAGAGAAACTCTTTATTCTTTACACCTTAACTAGATGACACTTAACTGACTCAACTAATAAGAAAGGGCTTACGTGCCAGTGAAGTAACAGGCGACCTTATCGCTAAAAGCGACCTCCTCCAGACAACCTTCTACCATACGATCCATCGAGGAACCGATGAAATGCTTGTCTGGTAACAGTAAAAATATATGCGTTATTGGTTTCGTTCCAGAACTATTATTTCTTCTTTTAATATCTTACGAAAAGTAAAAAGTCTTTGTACATAAAATTAGTTACTGTCTGTTTGTTTGTTACTTTTAACGATCAGACACAATGATAATTACGAAATATGGTACATATAGCTGAAGAACCTAGAGACTACAAAGGTTACATGACATCGTCATCATCATCAACGTTTTTCATCACTACGTAGGTGGAGCCGCGGGCAAAGCTAGTACTTAGATAAATAATATATATATTGGTGGACAATACACACAACACCGTCTAGCCCAAACCAGGCAAAACTTGTGCTATGGAAACAAGATAGCTGATAGAATATATTTTTTTGTAAATGTATTCGATACATAGGACATACACCTAGACAGAACAGACATCCACGCTCATCACACAAATGTTTGTCCTGGGTAGGGATCGAACCCATACCCTACAGCTTAGAAGGCAAAAATAATACTAATTGAGCTGTCAGGCCAATCAACTAATATGAACTGTAATGTAAGTAAGTGAATTCGTATAGACTGAGTGGCCAGCCCTAGTTGTCAGTTATTAAGCCGCCGAAAGTCCTCTGACCTGGCTTTTGACGATTGCTGCTTTTTTAAGAACAAACAACCGGGACCTGTTCTGAACCTCTTTCTTGCATTACTTGGCTAAACTACGTACATACGTACTAAAGGTTATTCGTGGACCGGCGGCGTCGTTGTCGCATATTGTAAGTCGACGAATCGAGTTGTACGTTTGCGTGTTTCAAATGACACGAATTAAGATCGATTAGAGACTCTGCTCTCGCTAAAGCTCGCTCAGTTCAATGGTCCGATTTTGACAGGGTAAACGGCCGCGGCTGACAAATCGCCATCCTTAATTTCGGCATGTCCTTATTAGTTAATAGGCACCATTCCTGGATCTTTGAATTGCCGGCTTTGAAACCAGTACGAATTGGCGTCTTGTCTCATTACTCGTTATTGAATGTGTCAGTGCCGACAGAACACGATGTTGGCTTCCTTAAAAGGATAGCTCTTCAGAGTAAGCTACATTGAAATAATTTAGACGTAGTTTGATCTGATCTGTAGTCGTATGCATTGTTTCTGGATCATCATCTTCATCATCACCATGTTTTTGGATAACGTGTGGTTAAATGGGAAACTATCCATATAAAAAAGTATATATGTATTCTATCAGCTATCTGGTTCTCAAGCTAGTTTGCTAGCTATAGTCTAGTAAAAATAAATCCGTTTATATGGAGCAGATCACAGTATTTGCAACTGGGGAGATTCTTTGAAATTATTATAGGAAAATAACTAAAAATCATAGACCAACAATAATCCCCGATTTATAAACTAGCTGCGTTCCGCAGTTTAATTCGCGTAGTTATGAAAAACGGTGATGATTATGATGATGATAAGTAGCTTATGTCCGTCTCCAGGCCCAAAGCTATCTCTATACAAATTTTAATAACGATCGGTTCAGCCGTTTCAGCGTGTAAAGGTAACAAAATTAGCTTTTATAAATATCATTATGAAATTGTGTCAAATGTCTTTCACAATACCAGTACATATTCATTTAAATAACAATATACTTAGTTGTATTTTATGTTTTCACAAATCTTATTTTTACTAGACTACTAGTGTTAGCTTTGCTTAGTTTGGGGCTAGATGGTGTTGTGTGAAAATGTCTTCCAACATTTATTTATTTATTTATCAAAATCAGTCAAACTTTTGGAGATAATATAACATACATTATAAACATACATATACGTACATACATACATACATACCCACATACGTACACTCGAAAAACATAACACTCCTTCTTGCGCAGTCGGGTAAAAATGTATAAGCGATATTTCAATCAAGATATACCTACTCAGGCAGAAAACACCGTACTGACGCGCTGATATATAATAGTCTGTGTTTATCATTTTAATGAAATTTGGTTTGTAATGAGATTAGGGGACGATAAATCGATCTTGCTAGGTTTCATTTTTAGTGAACCCGGGTTTGCTCGTATTTTCAGTCATAAAAAAACCGAGTGGAGCTCGGTCGCCCAGGTACTGTAGTGTAAAATGTGCACGCAGATGCTACGAAATGCGTACTAAGCTTTTGGATACGTTTAGCAAACAATAGCAGCCATTAAACAACGTTGATGAGTGGCATTTGCCCAACAATGCGACAAAAAATAAATGTAACTATCGCGTAGTATGAAGTGTCACCTATGTATGTTATTCCAATTGTTACACTCATGCCCTTTACCCAAGCAAACAGTAACGTTATCTCTCTGTACAAATTGATAACCCACTTTGCGAACCCGAATTTCGGGATTGCCTACAAATATTTGGGCGGCGTCGACCCAATCGTGGTAAGTGGTCGACTGTCGAACCGTTCGCTTTGACAACTAAAGAACCCTAAACATGTAAACTGGTATAGTGCTACTTACTTATTTTTTTCTACCATTCTCCATATCACTTATTTTTAACCGACTTCTAAAACGAAGGAGGTTCTCATATCGTCGGAATATTTTTTTTATGTATGTTCCTCGATTACTCAGAGGGTTAGGAACTTTACGACTGCTTACGACTTGAATTTTGCGGGTGAATAGATTTGTTCTTTTCGAAGGTAAGCGTGAGTGAATTGGCGGTCAAAAAAACTAATAAACCGTCTTCATCTTGTATACAAGTTAAAAAAAAATATACTTGTTTAAGAAACAGTATGTATTAGTTTATAAAAGGCACGGGCCCCGGGGTAGTATTATTATAGGTTCAGTGCCCGGGGTCTCCGGAGCAATTTTTTTTTTTTTTTTTTTTTTATGTAAAAAAAATGGAACATAATATTACGTTGTTATATTCAGATCTCCCAAACTATGTAGTTGCAAGCCATAAAGACTTATTTGTAAAACTGCGCTGGTGCGACTGGAACTTTAATTGAAGCGAAGTATATAGCGCGGAGTTACCGGTTCGTATTCTTTTTAATTTCCTCGAGTCCGGAACTAGAAGTGTTGGCAACAATATTGTCATGCAATTGCATTATAGGACGACGTTTGGAGTTCCGCCAAGCTCAGTTCATTCCACACGAAGTGTGCCCTAGCCTAGAATATTAACAGTGTTATAAATGCATGTTCCCGGCAGCCTAGTGGTGAGACCGTCTGACTTGCGATCCGCAGGTCCTGGGTTCGAATCCCACGGCACGCACCTCTGTCTTTTCTAAGTTATGTGCGTATTGTTGATTGCCGCCAACTTCAAACGGTGAAGGAAAACATCGTGAGGAAATCTACATGTCTGAGAGTTCTCAATGATCTTGAAGATGTGTGAAGTCTGCCAACCCGCACTTGGCCAGCATACTATGGCCTAACCCTTCTCACAATGAGAAGATGGCCCGTTCCCAGCAGTGGGATAGTTTGTACAAACAGGGCTGATAAAAAAAAAATGCATGTTACAATCTTATTCACTGAATAGGGATTTGTATTTGTCACCTTCTGTCAGACCGGAACTGTCACGCGCGAGAACGGAACAAAACATTGTTTAGCTAAAATGAGCTTATTGAGCGTTTATAAGTCTTAGTAAGATGGTAATAAAATAGCCCAACTACTTTAAAACCCGCTATCTTAAGGGTACCGTTATTATTTTATGCTTAAAATGTATAACCACTTTCAGATTTCACCTTTATATGTGTTACACAATTCTTTAAAATTCTCTATTTCGTATAAAAAGCATGAAGAATGTGAAATCAAATCGATCCGTGTACAGATAGTGTTATATATTTAAATATTTTGTAATGCGTGAGAGAGATAGCTGCGCGCTTTGAGCCGATCTTTAATTTATACTCTTGTACAGCGTAACGAACAATTTTTGTTTTAGGGATTGTGGCTATTCTCAAAGAAAATTCAGCAAAGTACGAGTTTTACTCAGGAAAAACGCACCGTTAGTATAGAAGCTTTAGCTTAGCTTTTAGCGATAAGGCCGCCTGTTGTTTTCGCTAGCGTGTAAGCTCTCTCTTGTTAATTATTGTTTTAGTATAGTGGTAAGTAAGTTCGTATAAACTGAGTGGCCAGCCCTATTGTCAGAGTTATTAAGCCGCCGAAAGGTCTCTGACTTGGCTTGACGATTGCTGAACAACCGGGACCTACAATTTAACGTGTCATCCGACCCACGGTAGCGCTCAGAAAGAAATGCCACTCACGGTCACCCATCCGAAGACAGACCAGTCCGTCCGTTGTCGTTCGGGAACACCTAGTCAAGCTACGCCACGAGCGCTACCTATAGTGGCGTAAACAATAAAGAGTTTATCTATCTATCTAAGCCTAAAACATATCAGCAGCCCCTGCTAAAAGTGGATTGACACATGAAAAAATATATGATGGCATTGATTTTATTTTCATGAATTTTCAAGAGATTTGGAAGAAAGCTAGCTAGAAAGCTCTTCTATTAGAAGTAACCACGTCTTTGGCCTTTCGACTAGAAATTGGTAGTGTGCCGATTTTTTGCTTGACTTGGATACACTGCTATCATTATTTTCCGTGAAATAATAACGTGGGTGACCGTAATTATTAAATTGCATACCTCCATTCTCAATACGTTATATGAACTAGAAAGTAAAACTGTGCCATTAAATCTTAATGTGTTATCGGGGTCAGATTAATTTTAAGTACTTTTGTTTTGTTGATAAAAAACATGGCCTACTTCGTGAGGTTTTCTACGGTAAAAATCCATTAAAGGCCACCCACATGAGGATGCCGGACAAAGCACGCCGGGTCGCCGGGTTACACAGGCTTGTCACATGGCCACTTTCTTTTTCAATGTTATTGTAGTTAAATATCGCTTTCGATTTCGTTTTGAGAACCTTCGCAGTAAACATTGTGTAATCTTGTATTGTAAGTTAAGCTCCTTGAATGAATGTTTTTTTATTTTTATTTTAAAAGCTGTTTTTAATTTTTAAATAAAGACACTGACGCGTGTCGTGATTAGCCTTGTAGCTTAACTAGCACTATGATAGTATTTTAGCGAGTAATTTTGTTCGTTCTAAGCTTTTTACAGAATTATTCGAAATGAAACCAATTTTAACGGGTTTATCGCGTATATTTTACAAAATTTTATGACCACGTTTCGAACACTTTGTAGCGTCCGTGGTGGTTTGGCTAGAGAGACGCGTTATGTACCAGATAAAATGTTTTTGATAAAATTTATATGGGACCACCCCTCAGGTAACCTACCAAACAAAAAAAAACTTCAAAAGCAGTCTATATTTGGCAGAATAATCGCTAAAATACAAAAAAATACATAAATTCTAATTGAGAACCTCCTTCTTTTTGAAAACCTGTTAAAAAGTACACTTTTCGAGACTTGACGTATCAAAATTGTAAGAAAAATTGTCGCTACCTTTCCCCCTAATCATTATCTTTCGCCGCACTTGGCCAGCTTGGCCAGCCAATGAGAAGATGGCCCGTTCCCAGTAGTGGGACAGTTTGTACAAACAGGGCTGATAAAAATAAAAAAACTTTCACCATAGTCATACGCCCAATTATCGGTTGAGAAGCAGCTAGCAACACCAACAAATATCGCTTCAATGCCACGCTCGCGGTTTATTCTTGAACTCTTGCAGTAACATTGGTTGCGTATGAAAAAAAAAACAACAAAACGCGATCGCGCTTTTTTTCTCATTTTAATTTTAGCCCGGCCTCCCACGGGCTGAAAGTGGGTTAATGCCAAGCCCACACGACCTGTGCCCCACAGTTGACTGACACCCAACTCTGTGTGACAGCGCAGCCCTATTGTTGCCTTTTTGCTCTCAAAACATTTTGCAAAGCGAGTGAAAGACAGGTGATGTAAGTTCAGGGGGATTGGGGCCAATGACGAGGAGTCAGCCGTCTCTAGGCTTTCGATTTATAAAGACATGTCAGAGTGGAAAGTTTGATTTCAGCAACTGCTGTTGCGACAGCGCTCGAATGAATATTCTAGTAGCTGAATACAAAGCTGGCCGAAAAACTTGATACGATCTTGAGCTGTTGAAATACTAATGTTGTCTTACCTTGGGGATCTTTCGACGGTTTTGTGCTTTTCTTGTTTTAAAATGGGTCCGAAGATATTTGAATTCTTCACAGATTCGCTGTCTTATATGAAATTTGGGTTATCCTTACCACTTAACTAATCCTACTATTGACAAAATCTTATGGAATTGCAGCTGCGCAAAAATGAATAATAGCCACAGCCAATAGTAGCGGCGCCTTCCACTCGGATCCGAGCAAGCGTTTGAGGCAGTCAACGTTGCTTTGCGCGGCCACTCTGTACTTAATCAAAATTCGCTTAAAAAGTTTTGGTTCCCAGCTGAAGTGAAGGGTCTGCAGGGGACGAAGAATGTGTTAAAAACCTGTTTTAGCTTATGCTAATGAGGCTCTTTCATATGATAACCCATATGATACGGTTAATTCACTTTAAAATTTGGGCCCTCATTCATTGCATAAAGACACTATTTTTTTGTGATTAAATAAAAAATTACCAGTTTTCGGATTTTTTTCCTATATGTGTACTCTAACACAATGCTTCTTGCCAAATTTCAGAGTTCTAGGTCAACGGGAAGTACCCCATAGGTTTTGATTCTCTGTAAGTGTCGAAATGTGCGTTTTTTACGACATATTCGGCTGTAACTTTTTTTTACGAAAACTGAGAAATTTTATTTTTCTTTCTGCAGCAAGAAACTATGGATCTGCGTATATGGTTTTAATTTCAACTCGATACCTTCACGCGTTCCCGAGATAAAGGTCTTGACACCCGGACGGACGTACAGACGGACAGACGGACAGCAAAGTGATCCTAAAAGGGTTCCGATTATTCCTATTGAGGTACGGAAACCTAAAATATCATAAGTTAGGCTGCAGAAACCTCTTTTCTACAGTCTGGTATTTAGTTTTTCTTTTAACATTGATACTTGTTATCACAAATATTACTTCTATGAATAGAACGAACAGTACAAGCCACGCTCTATTTGTCTTTAGGGACTATTGTCTGGGCATGTACCGAACTGTACCACCTGCTTGCATAAGTTATCTTTATACATATATATATGTGTGTTTTGAAGGTATGAATTCATATAAATTGCAATGTTGATTCGGTTTTGTTTCTATACATGCCTTTGTCTTTTTGATGCTTTTGGTGATTTGATCGGCACAAGTTGTGCTAATTTCTTATTTACATAATAGAAATGCTTAGAAATAATGACTTATACATTTTACTTTATATTTATAACGATACTGTGCCCCGCTCTTTCATATGCTATCTTGTAAGAACCTTTTTTTAAAATAAATTCGCTCTTACAAGGTATTAGCTATTTCGATACCAACCAACCAAAAAACAAACTTCTACTAAGTGTATTGTCGATGAAAATGATAACGGTAATATTTTAATGTTCAGACTCTATAAAATACATAAATGTTTGTTAAAAAAAAAAAATAGGCCTAGAATCTCACAAGACCGGTTCAAAAAGAGATGCGTGTTGTGGTCCTACTGCAGTGGAAGTGTTTCACCACAGCTGTACTTGACCAGAAGAAGAAGTAGGAAGACAATTCTGCTCTTTGGTAAGACGATCACGATTAGAAATGAATGTAAATGTTTAATTAACCAATGTCCAGGCATATTTCATACTCAACTAGTGAGTATTATACTCTACATTTTTGTATGAAAAAAACATGTAACCTTAACTTCCCTGTACTAAGGCAACGTCTTTGTCCATTTGTCAAGGGCTTCCGTATCTTGTACCTTCCTATTGACGTATGAAAGACATCGGATATATCGTATCTCCTAAATATCTAAGGTACACACGCACGTGTCCAGAAACCGTCCATCTGACAGTGGTTCTTAAACGTTGGCCAGTGGACCACCGAAGTGGTCCATAATGTCATCTTTAATTACACACACATAAAATCAAGCATATTCCGGGAAAATATGCATAGGGGTGGATCATCAACATTTACCTTCTAATACCCTCTAACTTTCTAATACAAGGTATTTTCCATCTAACCCTCTAACCACGGTCAAATGTGGCGTCAAACGGCCTCGTGATCTTTGATGCTTTGCCTACCCTGTTTAGGAAAATAGGCGTGTTTATTTATGTTTGTAAAAGCCACGACGTTGTGGCTGTTTGACGATCTGTAATCGAGGTAAGTAGGTGCAATAAAAAGGGATCAGCTTGACTTCGTCCTTCTTTGCCTATTTATCGTACTTGTTAAGTCTCGTAATCCTAAAATAAAAAAATCATAATTGTTTGATTCGATTTCGAGTAAAAACTACTTAAAATTGTCAAGCTCGCTGCATTCGCGCATTAGTGAGCGTATTTTTATAAATAAAACCACAAAGTTTTTTTATGTTTTCATTCTTCTTTCATTTTGGCAATAAAACATGATGTACTTACAAACTTTCTAATTTCAATTAAATTTTCATTCATGTCCGGGGGGCATTTACTATTTTGATTGAATAAGTATGTTACGAGTAAGTCGGGCGTAATAGACATTTATTTATACTTGAGGTGCTATTCAGTAATTCCTTTCGTACATTTGGTCGTCCATGTCAAAAAATATTTTGCCAAATGGTCCCTCATCCCAAAAGGTTGAGAGCTACTGGTCTTATATTGTAGTCCCAAATCGGTCGAAGCTTCAATAATTGAACACCATTTCAATAGCAAGCATGCTTATTTATTAATACCTATCCGCTCAGTCACGATCAGTTCAACCAACTCAAGGTCCTAGCTAAATAAGTAACCAGAAACGTAATTATAGTTTGGTACAGTCTAGAACGAAAATGTTAATGTAAATACGCGGTTCTGCCAAGCAAAATGTAAAATTTCTTCTGCACCTCATCAACTAGTCAAGGAAGCTAAGTTTGAGCGTGACTAATCAAGGTCTTTGAAATTAAACAAATTTTAACGGATTCATCGTGTATATTTTATATGATTTTATGACCTGACGTTTCGAACACTTCAGCGTGCGTGGTTACAGATGAGACTAGATGACAAATCCGTTAAACGCGATAAATCTGTTAAAATTTTGTTTAATTACAATCAGTAATAATCGTGAACACAGAAAACATTAATCAAGATCTTGTAATTTTTCTGATCTGGTTGTTCTTTGGTCTTTTGTTGAGTTTTACTCAACTGTCTAAACTGGAGCGTAATGTTTTTTACCAGACTACGTCAGAAGGAGGGTTTTGTTTTTATTTACTTTAATGTTTCTAATCAAGCTTATAATATTATAAAAGCATGTCATCCGACCAAAGAGTTGTTGGATTGCATCTTGTAGTTGAGATAATTTTTTATTCATTGATGGTGGACCGTCAACCTCCAACCCACCTGATGTTGGTTATTTCACTTACTTATTTACCCGCTTTACCTATTTTATCTATTGATCTATATACTACGGTTGACTGGAATATATCGCTTTTTGCGATAAGGCCGCCTGTTGTCACACTAGTTTTGTAAGATGTTCTGTTATCTTTGTATTTGTTCATTTGTTGTACAATAAAAAGTTTATCTATCTACTTATACTTAGTTGTTTGTTATAGCATTTTTTATAGTTATAGCACTATAGCAAATTCTTTCGGTTATTGTTTTAAGTACGTCATTTTATAGATTGCGTATATCTATAAAATGACGTACTATTAACCCCCTACGCTTTGCCCGTACCATCAATTATTATTTAGGTAGCAAAATCCAAAGATAAAAACAATACAATTTACAAATTACAATTACAACAATATTACAATTACAATTTTCAATACAATTTATACTATAAAATGATATGGATCTCTGAGTCTGAAATAAATTATTATTGTTTTATTTGATTGATAAAAATAAAAAGGCTTCCATATTTTGAGCTCCATTGTCCCATAGCAAAAACTAGTATGACTAAGGTTGATTGTTAATCTTGTATCGTGGTTCCTAGATCCATCTAGAGGAAATCGGGAGATTACATCTTCGATAATTGAGCTGAGCATGATTTCAAAGACCATGACATGATATCTCATCATTTCAAAGTTTTATATCATATTGAGATAGGATTTATTAGAATCGTTTGTTTTTTTATGGGTGATAGATTAAGCGTGCTAACCATAGCTCGCACGATTTTAAGTAAAATATTGTGTTTGAATATTGCAACTATTCTTAGACCGAATGAAGTTCGCAAGTGAAAAAGACGAAGCAGAAAGGTCTATTTGTGATTCGAATTATGAAATATTCAATATTATTTCCCGACAAACTAAAACTATTTATCAAAATCCCGAAAGCTCATTTCACAACTAAAATAACGTGTGATAAGATGTTATTTGTAATACGAATGTTTTCTGTGTATAATATATGTCTTCAAATCGCGAGTGAATAGGTTTCTTCTAGGCAAGCGCGCTCCATCGTAGACCGTAACTGTCGCTTAACACCAGGTGAGTTGACGGTCAAGCGCAAGCCTATTTACGAATAAAAAAAACTGAACCTAATGAGTTTTTCGGGCTCATGAAACTTATGGCTAATAACTAACAAACTCATGAAATCAGAGACTCGTGCCTAGTAAAATATCTGGAATCAGACAGTTTTATGAAACTGAATCGGGTAAGTAAAATTCAGATAAATGAGTTTCGTATCATAGATAGGTTACCCTTGACGTCACAATTTAAACTTAAAGAGTTAGGTATCCAATTGTACCACCATGATTTTCTCTTGATCTGTGAGTCTGACTGGCAATTCCAGCTCATTTGCACTACAGATATAGTTCGGAATTCGTATGCGCAGTTTTCTTCTGTACTGTCATCATCATCACTACTATTCTAATTTGGAGTGGGGTAAGACCTGCACTGACTACCCGCTTGGGGTGTATTGTGTATTTCCCCCCGCCAGCCTTGTCAAACCAGCCTAACTCCTTAAAGTATCGCCACTATAGTAACTCGCGTCTATAACATCTTTCAATTCAATCTAAATAATGTTCCTTTCAATCGAAGCAACCATTGCGAGACTGGCGAGTCCAACGTTCAACGATCGGGAGCAATAACTCAACGTTCTCCAAACGATACTTCATGTAGTTTATGTTCTACAATAGTTTCATTCACGTCTCAATTGGCCGCACTCGTGCGCTGTCAGCTCGAATCAGACGGCATTCACTCGGAGATAGGGTCAGCGGTTGCTGAATTAAAGTTTTAGTTTTTTTTTTTTTTATGTGACAGGCTTTTGGCTTCAATCATCGCATAAAATTAACCTATGATAGAGTGCGTCAGCAAAAAATGTGGAGAAATCTGTTAACTTATAAACATATTTTAAGCGCATTGATTAAAAAGTTTTTTTTTTCATACCTGTACAGTACATCTTGTTTTCTTGCAATTCAATTTCTGTATCTGTCAACAGTCTTTTGAAAGCATGAATAAATTATATAATAAAAATGTATACGTGTACAAACGCTCCGCAATTATGGCCGCTCGAGACCGACTAAGGGTAAAAGAGTCATTCTAATTCAATCGCATCGAATCGATTACGAAAAGTACAGCATAGACGTTACGTCCGTCCGTCTTTAGACAACAATGCAAATGATTTTAGATTGTTAAAGAGAATATCTTAAAGAGTGCTTCAATGTTTGACCTATCTACAACCTATTTAATTTTGCAAATCATGATTATGATATATCTAACAAAGAAGTGGACTTTAGGTCTGGCATGTTGAGTATTTTTTGTGTTATATTATAACTTTATAACCTGTATTTCTGGGTTCTAACAAATAAAATTGATCATTTATATTGTATTCTATCATGTCATGTCTTGTCAATGAATATACATGTAATATATTTTTGGCGTAGCTTGACTAGGTGTTCCCGTACGATCACCAAAGTTAAGCAACGGACGGACCGGTCAGTCTTCGGATGGGTGACCGTGAGTGGCATTTCTTTCTGAGCGCTACCGTGGGTCGGATGACACGTTAAATTGTAGGTCCCGGTTGTTCAGCAATCGTCAAGCCAAGTCAGAGGCCTTTCGGCGGCTTAATAACTCTGACAATAGGGCTGGCTACTCAGTCTATACGAACTTACTTTTTTTTATAAGCTCTAACTACTGTACATCTCTTCACACATAAGCTTTTGGTATTTTCCGTTTGTTGTACGTTTGCTTGTAGCTTACATATATAAACAAATAGAATAACTCTTATTAGTTCAACGATTAATTGGCAATGCGCAAATGTGACTTTGCCGCTCCGTCGACAGAGCTTCCTTTCTTTATATGCAAGTGGCAAATAAGCGACAAATGACGAAAGCGAGCGTATGAAATGACGTTATGTGAACAGGACGCCTTATTTCTTTCTTTTTCTATATATTCGTAAAATGACCATCGTCCAGCTCGTTTTGACTCGTGTTCATCATTCCTAAATCCAGCTTGACAGATGCCGTTTGATAGAAGCGGTCTTCCGTCGATTGTCCCGGGTCGCTTCCCCGGACAATGACCGGAACCGAATCATGTAATTGTTTACTATTGTTCAGATATCCTGCTTTTAATTCGTCTTCAGACATAGAATAAACTTACACTTTGTATATTGGGGTACCTACTTGTATTTTATTAATTTAGTACTTAGTTGAATTGAATTCCAATACTGTCATTATAGTTATCATCTCAGTCACAAGAAGTCCACTGCAGGACATAGGCCTCCTTCATAGATTAAAAAAACGGTTTAAAGCGGTCTGTGTCCAGCGTCTTCCTGCCACTTTTTTGAGGTCTGGTGGTCTGGTGTCTTCCCTATATTTACTATGATTCGTGTTAACTCAGTAGGATTTATCATTTTCTTCTTTTTATCATCGTCATCATGTCTGCAATTCATTGCCAACTTTCATGTCGTCTTTAGAATTTCTCTCCTTTTGGACTTTTCCAGTCTAACGTCTTAGATTAGATTTGTGTTTTATTCATATTCATATTTTAGCTTCATATATTCTGTTTTTTAATTTTTGCGTTCATTAATGGAATACTATTAATGATTTGATTTCAGCATTAGCATTTAGTATTTATTTCTTATGGAGATCGTGTCTATATCGTCAATTTATTATGTGCTAATATTGCTAATGTAGACTCCGTTTGAAAAGGTCATTGTGATGTTTCATTTGCGCTTGCGTCAACATTCTGCGAAAGGAAACGGATATGGTCCTTTTCCTGATGTCTTTGGATATTGATTGATGGAGAGGATTGACAGTTAAATTTGTATGATTCATTTTCGTGTAGTAAAACTTAGATTGGTCTAATATTTTGCCTACATCATTGACCTGCCATACAGGTTAATTACCTTAACCTTAATGACCTCTGTTTAGACCAAAAGTTGCTTGTTTCTTTCTAAACCTTCAAATCGCCTTCTGGTTGAATATTATACATTAAGTACACGTGATTATTTTTATTTGTTGTAATGGTCAAATTATTTAAGGTGGAGCTCAACGCGTGCATCTATCTCTCTCGCGCATCAGAACATTTTTAAACATATAAAATCATTAATTAGCGATATTACAACAGTAAGACATGAATTTGTCTATTCACATAACTATGAAATGTTTAAAAAAAAGTTTTATTCTGATGAAACTTATACTGGCGATAGAGTAGTGGAAAAAAACATATATTTTCCACCTCTTCAGCCAATTTAAAAGATATCAAAGAATAACTTTGTAATTACAATCTAAATAAACAAATTCATGTCTCACTTAATTCTAATATACCTACTACATTGACCTTATATGTTTAATATGTTGTGTTGTGCGAGAGCGATAGCTGCGTGATTTGAGCCTATCCTTTAATCACTATATGGAACTAGATTATATCCTGCGGTTTTACCGAGAAATCCTGTCTTCGTTTGAGGAATTCTTTGTTAGTGGATATCTCTACATTTTGCAGAGAAGGTGCCCATCAAATTTCATATCTCTCTCTAAATTTCACAGAGAAATTTCAAATTTCATATCTCTAGCCTTGATCTGTACCTTGTCTATCAGTCAGTCTCAAAAGTCAGACACAAAACAATGGTACAGATTATGTCAGTTTCCCTTTTCTATTTGTTGACGATTAAACATCTTTGAAAGATATATATTAAACAGTCGCACCGGGGTGCAACAACGTTTATTGAGATTGGGATACAACACCCTCCATGGTCTGCCTCTGTGAACTAATGAGGGATATCAGTCAATCTATCAATAACACTTTATTGACACCACAAAAAAACTGATAACAAATTAAACACAAAAAATGGCACAAAAGACGGTCTTATCGCTAAAAGCGATATCTTCCACATAATATTGGGATGTGTGGAAAAATTACTATAAAAGTGATCGGTAGTGTTGACGGAGGAATATGTATTTCCATAGGCTTGCTAGTGTAGATGTCTTCTCTTGGTATGAGGCAACACCGATATTCTGTTTTATTTTTTGCTCCACAAAGACGTAGGCAATGCCGAGTCGCTACTTTCCCTGGATTCGTTAGAAACCGAAGTTTGACCTTGTTTTGATTTATTCGTGTTAGTCAATTTGCATATGCCAATATTGTCATCCACACGTGCTCAATCACAGAGAAATAATAATTAACAGCACTTCTAAACTGGTATTATACTGAGTTTTGTTTAATTAACTACTCAAACATGGCACGTATTTTTTTAAGGAAGCAAAACGTTGCGTATGCGCTCGTATCTACGTGATACGTACGATTGGTTGTTCTAGGTCATGTTAACTGGCACAACAAGTGTACTGATTGCCTCGTACGGCACAATCAATCTGCTATTTCAGTATTTTTATTGATGTCTTCAATCATATTGGAACCGCATTTTTATAGAGTGAATAAGTATGTTTTATTTTGATCATAAGTCTACGTACTCTAGGTTAGGTTAGAAATGCATTGAAAATATAGAATTAGTATTAACTTCATAAGCGTCGGAATAGATAGCGAATTAAAACTATAATTATTCACATTATAACTATTTACTATAATTGTTAGGGTTCCGTATCTCAAAAGGAAAAAAATTACTATTGCGCAAACTGTGGCATCACATGAAACGGCATGAGAGTCGTGATCGTGAATTCCGAATTCCTTTTTGTCACCACAACAGCGGTTTGCATCCTCTGCATCAGCATCACTTCCATCTTTATCACTGAAGCTGTTGTGCCAGCATCTGTGAGCACAGGAAATGCATAATACACCGAGGAACGTCAGTGCAGGACACTCAGAATGGAAATAATAATTGTACCGCGTAATTGCGCCATCTAATTGTTATTGTATAAGCGAATCCAGCCACGCTGCATGACCACGGCGTGGGAGTGGCATTCAACAAGCGCGTAAGCCTGGTGGTCAAACGTAGAGCTATTCTATATAAAAAAAGCCAGGTGTCCATATTGCAAAATTGCCTCGCGAGGCAGTGGAGATGCGTTGGCTCACGAACAAATTTAAATGAGCCGACATACCGGCAGTAATGTGGCGATGCTTAAAGGCCTTATAATAATACCGATTCACAGTAGAATCTAGGTTGGGAACGCTGACGCCAATTTCGATACCACATGTAGCAGCTAAACGGCCAACGATAATAAAATAAACAGCACGATAACACCGCTAATTAAATATTAGAAGTCAATGCCTCTGTACGTTGACCGAATATAAAACCATGAAACGCGTTCGTTGACTTTTGTATTTAGGTCAAATTCACTGAAAATATTAACCGGCCGCGACGGCGTCACGAAGGCTTCCCTTTCGAAGATTAACGATCCAGATCGAATCTGTCACGGAAGAAACTTTGACAAACGATATTGGCTTGTTATTCTCAGACGATTGTTTAAGACTTGGAGATTATAAGACCATCGACTTAACCCTTAAATGGATGCGTGGGTTGTTTAGTGCCATTTTGCTTAGCTACTGAAGAAATTAGTATTTGGGGGTTTTATTAGGATGTACATTTTTTTTAGGATGCTACAAATTTAAATTATTAGCGCCAGTCTAAAAGATTTTTGACTGGCGCGTGTATCGTAGGACCACAGGCTCGCTTGACGAGTAACTTAGGGTTAAACTCCTATAGATTCCATCCTCGGCCACACCGTCGCTTAACATCAGACGAGTTGGTGGTCAATCGTAGAACTATAATGTATAAAAAAAAATGATACAGAGATCAATGTCATAATCTGGTTTGGCTCTGTTTCTTAAACCAGTCCCAATACTAGGCGCACATAGTTTCGTGAAGACAAAGGTCCGGTTTGGAAGTGTATCTCAACTAGACAACTGTGACTTGATTCTTGTTTAGACAGTTTAAGTACATACAGGTTTCTATCCCCGAATGATCGCTTAATTCCTCAAAAATTATCCTAATTTCACTTAATCTTATACACCTATGTGGTAAGAGAACAGTGACGAGTAGAAGGCGGACAATCACAGTCGTAGATCAACCATCAACCCACTGCCACAATTTTTTTTGTTCATGACATCATCGTCAATTATTGGAAAGTTCACCTATCGGTAAATAATCCGGTGAATCGTGATCTCTTAGATTTATCGACCGTTCACAAAAATGACTGTGCTATTTTATAAGTATGTGAAATTTCAAAATCTAGACCGGAGCGTGAAGCTAGCTTTCGCACGGTCGGGGGAAAGTGCTATTTGAACTGTAGAGAACAGCTATGTTCAATATGCTACCGTTTCAATTGTTGAATTGGATACTATTAGCTGTGCCTCGTAGGTTTGCTGATTAATTTCCAATTTTCTCACAATTTTCGGGGGGAAATTGTGACAAAATGGGGACAAAATATTTCATCCCGTGGATGTACATTGTCGCCTACCTTTAATCTAGTTAGATTTTTACACTAATTTCGAATTTGCACCTGGTTCGCATCCAAAATAATTGCCTTGCCTATCTTCCGCTTTTTAACCGACTTCCAAAACGGAGGAGGTTCTCAATTCGCCGGAATCTCTTTTTATATGTTCCCCGATTACTCGAAGACACCTGGACCTATTAAAATATTTTTTTGTTTGAAAGAGTTTTGTTTTTATATACTTCCCAGGTGGACCCATATTTTTTTTATCAAAATCAGTTCAGACTACGTGGTTGCCTGTTAATTTCGCTGCATGTTAAAAGCGCTGAGAAACCAATAGATATCACGACGAGCGACAACGATAACTTCATTCATAATGTATGTGTGCATATAAATACATAAGCTTATGTATGTGTTATTAAATTATAACATATTGGAGGACATTTCCACACAACAATAGTGAGGGTTAATAGGGAATGTCCGACGTGTGGTACTACTAAGAACTAACCAGTTAGCCAGTTAACTACTTTTAGTTGTTTCTAGATCAGCAATCATAGCGAAATGTCGACTATGTGTCCCAATAACCATTATAAGATTCTTGACGCCAACGTCTCCGTCGCAATTAAGATCCTCTCGAGATAATAAGTAATGCGCCTAACTATAGTTATTTATTGACAAAGTAGTTTTATTATCTCTCTAGGTTAATGGTTGCTCGGATTTTGTCTAACCTACAAAAATTATACGTAAAGTACTGTGTCACAATAACAGTGGCTGCGATGCCGATCTAATGAGAGTGGCTTAAAATTTTACTGAGTATATTTTTAACCGATTGCGTTAAAGGAAGGTATGTTCTCATATTACCGCCTACGGCCTAAACGGTTTGACCGATTTTTACGTACGAGGTGTCGTTAGAATTCGTCTTCGCTCCCAGTTTTTTTTTTGTAATAAATAATAATACGACTGTCGTAAAATAAAACGCGCTTTTTCCTAACCCCCCAACTTTTCTCTTAATAAATAAGTGATTTCACAAGAATTATTCTAAACAATGCGCATTTCCAATCTTTTACAGCAATTTTACTTGCTCTCATAAGACGTACACTCAACAGCGTATCAAACGTAACGAAATCGTAGACTGTAAATCCGGGTATTTTGTGTTTAATCCCCGACCCATAAAGAGGGGATATAAGTTTGACTTGTGTATCTGAATATCTGTGGCATCGTAGCTCTCGAACGGATGGGCCGCTAAAGATAAAAAAAAAATAACCATCCATATAAAAAAATATATCGAAATAGGATAATATAATAAAGGTAATATCAAACGGTGAAGGAAAACATCGTGAGGAAACCTGCATGCCTGAGAGTTCTCAATGATCTTGAAAGATGCGTGAAGTGTGCTCGCATTTGGCCAGTGTGGTAGGCTATGGCCTTACCCTTCTCACAATGAGAAGATGGCCCGCGCCCAGCAGTGGGACAGTTTGTATAAACAGGGCTGATAAAAAAAAAGGTAGAAAATTATTTTCTCCTGTTGTATGAAAAACACGTAATTTGCTGGTCGTGCCACAATGATTATCTTAATAAAGCGCGTAGGCTGGTAGAGAACTGAAACACGTTCACCCACTGAGATTGTAACCCGATTTCAGTGATTGTCTCGCTGCTCGTTTAATTTGCATCGGCATTGAACTGATGACACATATTTAAATCTATCGACAGCATTGATTTAATGCGAGCAGTAGACCTCGCCGGCGCAATATGTCACATATTAAATTCAAATAGAAAACACATGTTAAATAATAAATAAATGATCGCTAGTGTCACTTCGCAATTTCTACTAATTCTTCGTCTTTTATAGACATTGACTCGTAACCGTGTCTGGTTGACGCGGAAGTCGAAACAATCGTTGACATATAATATATACAAATGATAGATATGTATATATACAAAGATATACAAAAATACATTTTTGATCATTTACGCCGTAGATGATCATCATCTTCTTATTGCGTAGATTCTACGCAATAAGAAGAGAATTTATAGCAAAAAGTTTGACATGTGTGTTTGTATATTTGTGTGCCTGCTCTGCTGTGTCATCCTATCCTTCATACAGATGCATAAATTTTGATCAATATATTTTTTTCGTTTCAACAAAATCGGTTCAGACATTTCTTTATATCTGGGCTTTTTAAGTTTTCTATTCTTATACATTAGTCAATTGTTTGTTATGGGCTGCACATCGGCCACGACTCATGGAATACCTAGCGTCTCTTTGCTCATTAAGCATCATCGCTGAGGTATGCCACGGGCGGGAGTGATGCGCATGCAAACGCACTATGATGAGGATTAAGAAATATTGCACACCATTGTTGCCATAAAAAAAATCATAATATCCCGATGAAATAATACAATTCGATGGTCGCCACGTTTATTTGTACATGTTGCGTTGTGTATTCGTACACGGCGTATCCCAAATCTCTTTGAAGAGCTTTAATTTGTTGAACATATTTGAACGAGTGTGTGCCAATATTAACAGAAGTGTACGAAACATCCGCGCGTGTATTAATTACAGAGGTTGATAATTAAAATGTTTTATACATCATGGTATACTTTCACTTTCATTTTTAAGTAGGTAAAGTTTTCACCGCATAATTATCGCATGTTATAAATGTTATAATTTCGGACACAATTTTGAAGAATGTTAGTTTTACTCAAAGGTTTACGTTAGCCGTTTACCAATAAAAAAACGATCAATCTTGAAATCTCCAAAAAATATATTCTGTTTCTTATATTTTTTTTAAATGTAAGTAAGGTTTATGTACTTACGCACACATGTGCCTATGACCTTGCATCACCAAAGTGCAGACAAGGTCTGATGAAGATGAAGCATGTTTGTTCAGGATTGACCCTGTTTTTTATGAATTGTAAAGAGCTGGTTGTCGGACTTCACACACATTCAAGTACATATTGTATGTTTCTTTCAAGTACATATTCTGTGCTTCACGATTTATTCTTGATAATACATAACTTTAAAAAGACAGCGGGTGCATGCCATGAGATTTAAACCCAAACCAAGATCAGAAGTCTGATACTGTAAATTCCTCTTAATCGGAAAATACCTTTTTTTTAATATAAAGAGCAGCAAATAGGCAGACGGCTCGTCTGATAGTATACCGTCGCTTTTGGACAATTTCCAAATTTTGCTTGTCGGCGGGAGTAAAGAGTGGGAGAATCTGACTGTATGGGATTTCCGGTTACACAAAATGTAGCGGTGCGTTTTCAGCATAATACACCCGTGATTTCGAAAATAATAATAATAGTAATAATTCTTTATTTCGGAAAATATCCATAGTCGCATAAAATTTAAGTACATTATAAACATTCTAAAAGTCAAAGATCATCAAAGAAATCCTATAAAATCAATTCATACTTAAAAAATAATCTAAAAATCCAATTATCAGCCATTATAAAGTAAATTGTGTATTTGTTTTGAATAAGCCTATGCGAGCAACGATCATTTTCAGAATGCTGTTACGGCTGGCTTGCGCTCGCTGTTGTAAAGATGCAACTTTTTTACTAGCTATACTTCGGTTTAAAGAATTTTATTTCTAAACAAGAAATTATGTATTAGAAACTATAACAATGTTTAACAAAAGTATATTTTCGCTTACTTCTTGTTACTATACTTAGATACTCTCTTAATATTGCAATGTCTAACAACTCTTTATTTTTGTTTCCAGGTAAATGTTCCCACCAATCAACACAGACATCAACACATACGTAGGTAATAGATTATAATATTAATTTGCTGATTAATATCATACATAGGCTTGGATTATTCCGTCGACAGGCGCCAGTAGGCCACAGATGGTAAAGCTTAGTCTAGACTTTGATAGCCATAACGGTTGTTGCACGGCTTACTCATTTGAATCTACGGTGAGAACTGTGTAATGCCAGCGATGATTGCACAGTGGTTAATGCGTTCAAATTGTATTTCGTAGCTCGTGAGTTCAGTTCCCAACAAGTAAGTTTACGCTATGACATAGAATTTTCAAGCTTGGTGTTAGTTTCTGTTGTTTGGTTTAAAAAATGCTCTTTAAAATCATTCCTTGGGGTGTTTTGACATTTATAGTTTCTAATATGGGCCATGTAGGAGAACGGGTGAAACCACTGGACTCAACTAGTATGCTATGTTTTGCAGTTTGTTTATATTTGGTTTTTATTTTAATGTACATTGTTGTAAGCTTAACATCTTCACTTGTTCCGATATTTTTTAGCGCTGTCTAGATCTAGTATAACTCTACATTGAAAGTATCAGCATCTGAAAATCAACATCTATTCTCAGGCGAATCTCATAATAATATAGATTCACATCTGTCTTAGATGTTTCAGCTACATTTCGCAAGTTAAGGTTTATCGATTCCGTGTAATGTCTATTTATTTCCGTGTCCCATAAACCTTAATCAAAATTCCTTTCCATCGATCGCTTCAAATGATTGTAGCAATCAAATTTTACTGAGATGTTAACCACTTTTACCGCGCATTTAGCTGTTTTAATAAGCTTATTTATAGTCGAGTAACGGTAATGCGTGTGCGCAAGAACTGCGTGACATTTTGACGTGCGAACAGAAATAGTGACACTACGGCCTATTTAATTATTAACACGCTTTTATTAGGTCGACCTGTATGTAACTAACTATGTAATGAAATCTAAGGTAAATAATTTAACCATCTTCCAAGGATCGTAGCGTCATGAAAATTGTCAGCTGTATGTAGTTCTGATGACAATACAATAATATGGTACTGTCGAACTGATCTGATGATGGAGCCGGAAGATATGAACTAGAACTTCATGATGGAACATCGTATCATAGCTGTGTTTGGATTTGTTAGAAAAGTCTTGTAATGAACTTTGACCACAATAATTTGTAGCGTGTTTTTTAGTTTTTTAAACTGTAATTTATAATGTTACTAAATAAATCTGGTTGGAGAGAGAACTAGTATGTCAAAAAATGGGAACTAAAGTCTCTATTGTATATAGTAAAACAAAATAAGGACAGCAGCGCCCTCAATGCCACATTTCTCTTTCCGAACAGACTAATCACGTTTCAAGCAGGTAAAGGGTAAAGTAACTTTGTCTGTCTGTCTGTCTGTTGTTTCTTTACGAAATTCTTTCTTTAATAACCATAATTTTCTTTTGTTGTTTGACTACTGAACAAGCCTCTTGTTAAAATTTCGATTCTACATTTAGATGTAGTTCTCTATCCTTACAATTCAATATATTGACATTTATCAAGCTAAAAAACTAAGTTACTTAATAAAACTAACTTATCGTCTCTCTTTGTTTCTGCGGTGACTTAACTGAATTGAAGAATTGACCGACGGCGTTCCGTACCTCAAAAGAAAAAAACGGAACCCCTATAGGATCACTTTGTTGTCCGTCTGTCCGTCTGTCCGGGTGTCAAGACCTTTATCTCGGGAATGCGTGAAGATATCGCGTTGAAATTAAAACCATATACGCAAATCCATAGTATCTTGCTGCAGATAGAAAAAACAAATTTCTCAGTTTTCATAAAAAAAAGTTACAGCCGAATATGTCATAAAAAATGCACATTTCGACACTCACAAGGGAATCAAAATCTATGGGGTACATCCCGTTGACCTAGAACTATGAAATTTGGCAAGAAGCATTGTGTTAGAGTATACATATAGGAAAAAATCTGAAAACTGGACATTTTTACTTTAATCACAAAGAATTGGTGTCTTTACGCAAGGAATGATGGTCCAAATTTTAAAGTTCTTTAATCGTATCATGTGGGGTATCATATGAAAGAGCTTTATTAGCATAAGTTAAAACAATTTTGAAATATTTTAACGATGTATATTTTTCGGTATAAGAAAGAAAATATGAAAAAAATATGATGTCCCCCTTTTATCTACTAGTTTGTACGGAACCCTTGGTGGGCGAGTCTGACTCGCACTTGTCCGGTTTTTTTAATTAACCTATCCCATCCTAACCCACACCTAGGCAAAATCTCTTTCATGAAATGCCTTTGCTTCTTTCCGTCAAGTGGACTGTAAACTGTACAAAGCTCAACTATATCTCGATGCATTGAATCATAAACATTCGCTTTTTGCATCACTAATGAACCTTACTCAAAAGTACTCAAGTGTTATCTACAGATATAGAATAGGTATATATTTCTAGAGGCACACTGGCCTTTGCTGAAGATAGCGGTGACCTATGAGACCCCGTGAAATATCACCTGCTTGCTTAACTGTAGCATGTTTATCGATTAGTCACATAGGCATTTAAGGGCTTCCTTCATCCGGCAAATTTTAAACCGTTTAGTTATTGTATAAATGGTAATTGTTGTTACTGTGGATACTGGGTACGTTTTAGGGCACAATGAGATTTAAGACTTAACTCCTAGATTCTTGGATCTCAGATAGATAAGAACATGCATACAAGTTTTATAGTTTTTTATCTAAACTATTATTTAGAATCTAGCACTTTCATTTGGTGCACTTTTTATGACGAGATTCTGGTTGAGGGAGCAAAAAATTAATATTGGGTCTCCCAATTTGTACTCAATTTTCTGTCATCGTGAATACTTTTCAAATCATTAATAAAATCTTGTATTTTTTTTTAAATTAAAGTTATTATAATATAGTCTAACTACTTATCGGGTTATTTTTTAACACGCTTTTATTAGGTCGACCTGTATGTAATGAAATCTAAGGTAACTAATTTAACCATCTTCCAAGGATCGTAGCGTCATGAAAATTGGCAGCTGTATGTAGTTCTGATGACAATACGATAATATGGTACTGTCGAACTGATCTGATGATGGAGCCGGAAGATATGAACTAGAACTTCATGATGGAACATCGTATCATAGCTGTGTTTGGATTTGTTAGAAAAGTCTTGTAATGAATTTTGACCACAATAATTCGTAGCGTGTTTTTAGTTTTTTAAACTGTAATTTATAACTTTATTCTTCGTTTAACAGAATCGCCGTTTTTATCGTAGCGTGTGTATAAGTATGTATTTATGTATGTTGGCAGTTTTTATTTCCATTAATAAGTAATAACATATGCGCATTATCCGTTTAAATTAATTTTAATGTTATAAATAAATACGCATAAATATAATCGAGTCACAGCTCCGTACAAATTTTCCGCAATCATCATTTCCTACTAATTGTATATCATTTAATTGTAAACAAAATTAATATAATTTTAAAGCGTAATTATGCCAAGAGTAACTGATATGATTCATAAACTAGTTAACTTCCTGTAAGTCTTTATATGGATCAGACATTGCATGGAATTCATTTAATAATTACATTTCAAGTAAACACAATTTCGTCATGTTTAGGGATTTATAATGTTATAGACTAACCCCTTCTTCCCCTTTTCACAACAAGACAAATCGCCAAAATATTTTTTACCCGAAAAAATCAAAATATTTTTTACCCGACCGCACAAGAAGGTGAGGTGTTTTTCGAGTGTATGTATGTTTGCATGTATGTATGTCGGTAAGTACATATGTTTCTATATTACCTCCTACAGCCAAAACGGCTTAACCGATTTTGATGCGAGACGTCGTTAGATTCGTCTTTACTCGCTAAATGTCATACATTCTTTGTAATAATATTAATAAAACTCGCGAAAATGAAAAATTGCACTTTTTCATTACCTCCAACAAACTTTTTCGTAGTAAAAAAGTGATTTTATTCGAATTATTCTAAATTATGCGCATTTATAACCTTTTACAGCGATTTCTCGCATAATTTCTCACAAATAAATGTACATTCAACAGCGTATCAAGCGTAACGAAAACGTAAGTTAGACTACAAAAATAGTTTTATGCAGTCGGGTATTTTGTTTTTCTTTTGATATAGATATTTGTTTGTCAGAACTTTAAATCACGTACCTATAAACCTATATAGTATAAAAAAAAAGTAACCCTACACCAAAATGTCATGTCCAATAAAACCGTCCAATGTAATTTTTCCTCGGCGTAGCCGTCTTAATTTGAAGGTAGAATCCCCTCTTCAATTGTCCCCAAGTTACACCCAACCTGGCCGTTCGAAATCTATTTTAGTCGATTACACAAAAGGATTCCTCAAAAAGTAACCTTATTTTATGGTTCGCTACTTCGATAGTTTCGTGACATCTTTTTGCTGAGGCTATGATATAACTAGAATTATGTAGGTAGGTATGTAGAGCTTGTAGTCGATTGTATCATAATAAAACTTATTGAAAACAATATTTTTTTATAATATATTATTTTGGTTAGCGTGATATTTGAACGAGTGGACGTCCACGTCCACTCGTTCCAAGATTACGACGTCCCCGTCGTAATCTTGGAAACTATACAAACTGTATTAAATGAAAAACAAAATACCCGAATGCATAAGAGTGATTTTCGTAGTGTAACACGTTCACGTATGATGATGATGTGATGTTGAGTGCGCATTTTCGCAATAAAGTATGCGCATAGGCAGTGCAACATATATTTCTGTACGAGAATTCTTGTAAAATAACTTAGCTATTTTAATAATCGGCCAAGTGCGAGTCGGACTCGCGCACGAAGGGTTCCGTACTATCATCTATAATACTACAAAGTTTAGTTCTGTTTATAAAATAACGAGAAATCAACGAAATTCCAAGTAGGAAATTGCAAACTTATAGGTAGGTTTTCGATACACATCCGGGCAGCATGACGACGCTCGCGCGAATACGCGCGGCTATGGCTCGCTCCGTGATGTTACCTCCCCCGCTACCCGCGCGGCCGTTGCTTAGCAATCGCCTCGCGCTCGCGCCACTACCACACCGCGGCGCGGCGCTCGCACCGCGTTTAGATGCACGGATTATTTTCATTTTGTGAGTTTTTATGTATTAGATTAGGTATTTATTTTTATAGTTAATATATTTCTAAATATTTACTCACAAATATTCAAGTTTCTACCTGTTAATTAAGATCGAGTAAAAATTGCTTAAAAATTACGTTTGTTGTATGGGAGCCCCCCTTTAATATTTACTTTATTGTTATTTAATTATTTATTTTGAAAGGTAATATACAAGTAAATATTCTGTGAAAATTTGAAGCGTCTACCTGTCACCGTTTTTAATATTGAGCAAAAAAATACGAAAAAAACACGTTTATTGTATGGGGACCCCCCTTAATATTTAATTTTTTTTAATTTTTAGTATTTGTTGTTATAGCGGCAACGGAAATACATCATTTGTGAAAATTTCAGCTTTCTAGCTATCACGGTTGATGAGATACAGCCTGGAGACAGACAGACAGACAGACAGACAGACAGACAGACAGCGAAGTCTTAGTAATAGGGTCCCGTTTTTACCCTTTGGGTACGGAACCCTAAAAAAGCAGTCTACGAAAGAGCGCGCTTGCTTAGAAGAAACCTAACCGTTGATTAAGATTCGACTTCATGTAACAGTCTTTACCTGTAAAACATGCTCTTTCTGGACAGTCAGGTAAAAGTAGGTATTGCAGTTTGCAGCCATAGCAATTGTGCGCATTGTCTAGAAACTTTGCGGTTGCGGTGAGGTGAGAAAGCTTACTGAATAGCGATTTCGTGTCATTGGAAACTGTGCTTGCTGTCGAGTTAACTAGGTGATGATATCGTCATGGCCTAGCCTTAACATCCGATTTGTCCGGAGCGAACCTTCGAAATTGTTGGTTGTGACGTCACAGCGAACATTCAAAGTACTAGCCATTTCGGCGGACACTGTACGCACGATCCACAGACATAGTAGATGAAGCATGCGACTTTATATGAAATCCTTGCGTACCACATTTTTGGTATCGACTGTGACGACAAAATATTTAGTGATGGAATGTTCCACCCGCTCGAAATCTATTCAACTCAATGCAGTCGCGCGCTTGTACGCTAGTAACTATATAGTTGACAAATATCACCTGAAATTAAATAAATTTTAGTTGTCAACTGCGATTTTTTATCGTACTTGACACGCTAGGTACATACACTTGGGGTATCTAATAGAAGTCTATGATTTCGTGTCATTGGAAACTGCGACTGTCTTCATGGTTATAGCCTTAACATCCGATTTGTCCGGAGCGAACCTTCCAAATTGTCGGTTGTGACGTCACAGCGAACATTGAAAGTACAGTACTAGCCATTTCGGCGGACACGCGAACGTACACGCGATCGGTTTTGTGCATGTTCGGAGCGAACAATTCGATCGTCTGTTAACACTTTTACTGTTGTTTTATCTAACGATTGCAATGGAAAATAATGGTATATGAGGATTTGCAAAGCTTACACTGGTTGCTATGCAAACTTGTTGGAGGTTTTATTTTTACATCAGCTATATTATGTTCTTTTACGCGTGTACTGAGGCTCCGCTTTGTTTGTCCATTATAGATGAAAAATAAAATAAAAAATGTTTATTTCCCAAAGTAAATCGAGCATACAAATTGAATTAACAGTAATTTTCAGTGATAGATAAACTCTTTACTGTATACAACTAAACGATGAAATTAAAAAGCTTAATTTATTTATTACGCAAGATAGATCCCCTAAATATACATAGTAGGTATAGGTATGATAGATGCTCCTAATAATTTCGATGTATCTCTGCATGTAGTATGTACCTAATGTCGATTTAAAAACTGTTCATAGCACGTTCTTTTCTAGTACTCTTTACAAAGTACAACTGTACTGATATTCTGTTGATTGTACGTTTTCGCGAGAAAGTATGTTTATTAATAATTCCAACAAGCGTTTACGTGTAACAAATAACTACTAAGATATTAACATCGTTCACACAAATGCTCCCGAAGTCCGATATTACGATATCTCTCGCCCAGCGTTGTAAACAATGCCCCGGCCTATCGAATATACATTATCGTAAATCGGATTTCTCTCCGCCGAATCGATTTATATACGAATAGTCTTCCGATCTCGCACGCGAATCGCCCGCCGTAGGTACGGAAAATATTTTTACCTGCCTGATAAATCGATTATTTACTACCGATTCGAAGATTGAATAAACATTGCTTACCGTTAATCGATAAGATCGTTCGTGAAATTAATTAGGCCTTTAGAGAGTCTGTAACTAATTAGTGACGCGGTCTAAATATCTAAATTGAATGTTTTTCTTTGAGATCTTTTGAATTGATTGAGGAGTAGGAAAATATATGTTTTTAGGGTTCCGTACCTCAAAAGTAAAAAAACGGAACCCTTATAAGATCACTTTGTTGTCCGTCTGTCTGTCTGTCTGTCCGTCTGTCCGTCCGTCCGGGTGTCAAGACCTTACTATCGGGAACGCGTGAAGGTATCGAGTTGAAATTAAAACCATATACGCAGATCCATAGTATCTTGCTGCAGAAAGAAAAGTAAAGTTTCTAAGTTTTCGTAAAAAAAACTTATCGTAAAAAACGCACATTTCGACACTCACAAGGGAATCAAAATCTATGGGGTACTTCCCGTTGACCTACAACTATGAAATTTGGCAAGAAGCATTGTATTAGAGTGCACATATAGGAAAAAATCCGTAAACTGGACATTTTTAGTTAAATCATAAAAAAAATGTGTCTTTATGCAAGGAATGAGGGTCCAAATTTTAAAGTTCTTTAACCGTATCATGTGGGGTATCATATGAAAGATCTTCATCAGCATAAGCTAAAACAGCTTTTTAAATATTTTTACGATGTATATTTTTCGGTTTATGAAGGAAAATACATGATTCCCCCTTTTATCTACTAGTTTGTACGGAACCCTCGGTAGGCGAGTCTGACTCGCACTTGTCCGGTTTTATTTAAATACTCCGCCGCCAGTATAAATGATATCTGATTAAAACTCTTTTTTAAATGTTTCTCCTATCTAAATAAATTCGTCTCTCACATTTCTTATATCCCTACTCAATGATTTTATATGTTTCAAAATGTTGTTATGCGTGAGAGAGATAGCTGCGCGCTTTAATCTCCACCTTAAATTAATAATATCTGATCATATCGCGAGCGAGTGAGACAGCTCAGCTACCCACCCCAGAGCTTTACCACTTACTAACAATCTCATGAAAGCTGAAAAGCGATAATTAAATCAGTCCACGATAATTCCGCAATGTATGTAGATGTGCCAGCGTAAGACAATTCGATTACGTTAATTGACACCTGCATAATTGCATGTGATTAGACGCTTAATATTCAATTTATTTTTTTTTTTTTTTTTTTTTTATCATCAATCTTTATACATTACATAGTTTAAATCAAAGTTGTACCAAAAAACCATTCGGTTTGTCGTGGTACAGATTCACCATCTATGCTTATAAACAATATAAAAAAGTCAATATAATAAATTATCAAGGTACCTCATGACTCAATTCTATAACATAAATATTTGAAATTTTTAACTAATAAGAAACTTTATTTACGATAAGATAACAAACAGGGGCGAACTAAACAATAAACTACCTATAGTTTAAATATTATAAATAAATTAGTTTTTACGATTCATATTATTTACTTCAAAATGAAGCGGCACGTATTTACTTAGAATGCGCTGCTGCTCACTAGTTACAGGTACTTCTATAATAATAATTTACTTATACGAAGCACGCTAATTCACACTATTATACCTTGTCTACTTGATTATACAGAATAAAATACAATATATAATAGATAGATTGAAGGTACCTATATACTTACCCAATTACATCTAACTATATGGACATATACTATTATTATGTATGCGGTTTATGCGGCTAACTTTTCGATGTCATCTTTATTTTTAATCACTACAGGTTTATCATTGTCATTTTTCCGTGCCAACACCTTCCCGCCCTGAAACCAGATGTATTTGTAGGTCGACCTAAGCTTTTGTTTGCACTGCCATAACAGGAACTTATTTGCGCTGGTTAGGGCTCGGCGAACGGTCACCTTGGACTTGGCTGCAGCTACGGAAACTTCTTCGACAACATTCTCGATATACACAGGACTTGTCTTCGCAGCACGCACCCACACATCAGCTTGTTCTTTTGATCGGAGTTCCACCAAGATTGTACGTTCATCTCGCCCTTTTCGAAGAGGGAGACGTTTGACAGAATGAACCTGCTTGCTGTCGACCTTGAGAGTCTTAGCTAATTGGCATAATACGCTATCTAGGATTTCACCTTGCACTTTAGGGATCCCTGCTACTTCTATGACGTTGTCCAAGCGATGCTGGTCGATTTTTCTTACATGTTGTTTAAGCGATGTTAATTCGAGTTCCGTGTTATCATATTTATTTTTTAGTTGCAAATATTTGTTATCTAGTTCTTTGATGTCTCTATTTTGTGATTCAACTGTTATCGCTAGATCATCAATTTTGTTGCAACAGGCAACAACTGAAGCTTCCAGGAACTGAAGTTCCTTGTTTATCACTTTCTTTATTTCGGCGGTGATATCTTTTAAAAACTTGTTCATGTTAAAACTATTTCCCATGTTTTCGCTTGACATTACTTCTTCATCGTCATCTTCCTCCTCTTCATCGGGTACGATAAACGATGATTTTCTTAGTGGTGAACTTGTCTGGCACTCTTCACACGTCCACTCAATGTTATCCGAGTTCCGTATCGCCGAGATTTGTTTTGATGTCAAGCCGGTACATGCTTGGCTGGCATGTACTACCTTGCCGCATGACCTGCATTCCAGTCCTGGTATTTTCTTTGTAATATTTTTATCACAGTTAATACACTTAATTATATTTGGCATGTTAAATATTTGGTGATTATTATTTACGATATATCAGAGGGTAGTTAGCGCACACACTTCAACTAAACCAGTCCCGATGGCCGCGTGAGCGTGAATGAATCAACATTTAATCGGAGTCTCGTGTCTAGCACGGATTGCACTTGAACATCGTTTAGATAATCGATGTCGATAAGAATATATTCTCGACAACGATTTATCTATCGACAGCGCAACACTAGCTTCCATCCATATAAAACTGTAGACTTCAACCGCTCCAAACGTTTGGTAATGCACTTCGTGATTCTGAACTATTTGATGTTAAATCTCATTATCTACAAGTTTCTTTGGAAACATTGTTCTTCCGGAACTCTGTACCTAATACTTGCACATTATTGCTTGGTTGTTGAATTAGCAACGGTGTGGCCAACATTCCCAAGCGGACTCTGCAAATAAGTCCTACCACTAAAAAAAGTACAAGTTAAATATTTTCTGACTTCCGATTAAATAGTTAAGTAAGTCTAAAAGGCATAGGAATTTTGATATTAAAAAAATCTAACTTAATACGTTTAACCAAAGATTACGAATTCAAATCCATTGAAATTAATTAACGTCCACAAATTAAAATAATAATAATAATAGTAATTATTAAATTAATTAATTGATCGTAGATATTTTATATAATTTTAAGGAGTTTAATCGAAACGTCAGGTCTTAAAAATGTGTAAAATATACACGATAAATCTGTTAAAAAGTATCAATCGCGGCGAAAACCTAAGAATTGAAATCCATTGTAAAGAAAACCTTACATAATTTACATAACCATTACCGAACAACACTTAGTAACAGATAACGAAAATATTCTCTTTTTTATTCAAAGTTCAGTCGTCCAATGAGACGTTATGCAAGACAATTTCACAGCTCGAATCTAGACCAGTTAGATTCTAGACCGCGGTCTAGTCTGAGCACAATGTTAGGTATCGATCTAGGTGTCGGTACACATGCTTTGCTTATTGGAATAGTTCCGTGATTTGTAGCTATACGGTATAGCTATAAAACACGTTCTATTAAGCATTATGTAGATATAGTTCTAGCTCTAGTTCTGTTTTGTTTTATCTACCCTTCATTTATTTTTTTCATAATTTGATGGTCCATGAATATAATAGATAGTAGCAGCGACATAAATGAAATAGTCAATTCATCGTCATCATTGTCGCAGCCATAAGAAGTCCACTGCTGGACACAGGCCTCCCCCATGGATTTCCAAAAAGACCGATTGGAAGCGGCTTGCATCATAATTTGATAATAATGCGAAATTTATTTAAAAAAAAAGACGTGTGGCACTCGGAGACTGCCGCGGTAAAGCTATTGCATAGCATTTTTTATCAACTTATGTAATTATAATTATTTATTTATTTTATTTATGCAGTATTCCTAACACCCCTCACTCCGACCGGCACAGCGGTGATAATTTTTAGTTTTTAGTTTTGCCATCTATCGATGAATAGCAGAACTATTAATGACTTTTTGAAATATCACGCTTGTCTCTTTAGTTCTGCAAATCGCCTCTAGGTGGCATTGGTTGTATCGGCGTTACTGCGTTAGGTTATTTTCGTTACAGAATTTCTGGATTCGGTCTCCACGCTCAAGGCCCGCGGTAGAAGCTATGCAATAGCTTAAAAAAAACCTTACTATTTCGACTTTTTCACTTTGAGCACAGCCATGTCTGGATGGATTAAGATAATGATTAATTTAAACACATTTGACGTCTTTTGCTTGTAAGGGAACCCTTTATCAAGTACATGTTTATTTTCTGTACCCTTCTCTTACTGAATGTTATAAAGACATTACAAAATCCGCTGATCCATCCATTTCCTCTTATTAGATTACTGCTTATTTTCCGCTTTTTTCCACCCTTTGGATCCATCAACCCGAGTTCAAGTTATGCATGTTTTATATTCCGGAGCACATTTCCCTGTTTGACCACGCGAGTGTCCGATCAATCATTGCTATGATAAATAAACCAATGTTTTATCTGTATGGTTTGGCACAATACATAGTGATATGCAGTAAGGGTGCTATTGCTTATATAACAACGTCTCATACTTAAAAATTAAACCATTGAATTTATATAAGATAATAATAGAAGCATACTTATACATATATACTTACATACTCAGAAATACGATATAATAACATATATAAGAGATTTTTTGGGTGGTCACTTGTTGTATATTAGTTCCATCGCCATGTAACGATCATACATCCAAACTATGTATAACGTTGAGATGAGTTGATTCACTGCTTGTATCGATTCTAATTCCGTTCTGCGACCCGTGAGGTCAACGGTTAACCGAAATACATAATCGATGTACGGAACACACTGTTCAAATACCCATTGTACTAACAATAATATATTATCATATCATTATAACATTTCGTCTAAACAATACAGTACTGAAATAAATGCAAGTGGTTATGTAACCATTTGTGTGGTTATTAACGTACTAGTCGTTCATAAATAACCCGTTAGAGGTAGTTCAGGGTATATCCTTCAAAAGGGTGTGATATAACCTCCTAATCTAGGCGATGACCTCTAAAAGGGATCATAGTAAGAGATAACCCGTTAAGGGGTCTATGGAAAGGTAACAGGATAATATTATCCTGTTACCTTTCTATACACCCCTTATGTTATATAACAACAGAAATATTATAACAACAAACAACTTACAGGATAATATAGAGAACGACTACTTAAAGACATGGATTTACCTCCATCATGGTTAATCTATGAGACGACTTCTAGAAGAATATTGGTAGCCATCCGATTTTACCCGCGCCTTTCTTCTTTAAAACTGTTCCTTTTAAATCGCTCCAATCGAGCCAATACATATAAATCGTTGGTTCGAGCCGAATCAAGCCCATTTCTCGTCGAAAAAATCGGTCACTCCTCTACAATGTAATTGTATGCCCTTGAATATATCCCCATATTTTATCTTCCCCAAGAAAATTTCCAAGCTCACGACAATTCTCCATAGTCCGTAACTGCTTACGCAAACTACTACATTGTGTTACAATTGCTTCAACGCACTTCAAAAGCTCTTTTCAGCGGAAACTATTGTCCCACGATGACTCACCTTAACACACAACCCGATCGAAATTAGGTATACTTTCGAACATAGGTACATTCTTCTACCGACAATAACTGTTTAATAACCATAACGTAACTTGACGAAACTCTGCAAAGGACGTTACGTCTGTCACTTACTGTTAATAAGTATTACAAAACTGACTTTGGAATAGTCACGCGTGTTGATTTCTTAGCGAAAGTGTTTTTTGTTTTGTTTTGGTGGCACGAAATGTGGATGTGGACGGATTTCGCTTTTTTGGCTGATAAACGTTTGCGCTATGTCAAGTTTGACAAGTATGTATGTTTGTGTATGTAGTCTTTATGAATAATCTACAGCTACACAGAAAATGTAGACGTTGTAATGGTTTAAGATTGTATTACATCGAATTTCTTTTTACCCAAATGACCAAGAAATTAAATAATTATTGGTGAACTTTTTACATAACGCCATCAGATCCGAAAATAAGTAAAGCTTGTACTGTTTTTACATTTATATCTTCCAACCTTAAGGCGTTGACTGATTTGGTTGAGCGAGGTGTCATCAGTTACCATCAGAGTGTCATAGACGACATTTTGCAATCACATATTCTATTCCAGTTTTCTTTCTCCGGCTGCCCAAGAATAAGAGAAAATATTGGTTTTCGGGGGTATTTTCGGTTTATGATGGAAAATATAAAAAAATAAAAAAAAACTCCCTTTTATCTACTAGTTTGTACGGAACCCTTGGTGGGCGAGTCTGATTCGCACTTGTCCGGTTTTTTTTTCTATTTTAATAATAAAATTGATATCTTGTTTTAGAATTTTATATATCCCTCAAACCTAAGATACATTTCTTTCTATTTTAGATCATGCCCTTTCGTAAAAATGTCAAACATCTGAATTCGACGCGAAACCTAGAGAAGCTTTCTGACCGCCTTCATGCTTAATTCCATCAGATTGTGTGTACTTCTGTTTCCAGACTGTACTAAGTTTGTTGCGGATTTTATCTCAAGCGTATTTATTTGTCTAGACACAATATACGCCTACGAGAGTGTACGTGCTTCTAACATCCAACTGACCCACTCACACTCGCTAGCCTGAACAAGGTCACAAATGACGTTTACGTATACATGGAAAGATTCCTCATCAAACACTTTCCTTTCGCCTGATTGGAGATTTACGAGTTCAAGTTCGCGCTTAACACGAATTAGTCAATTTTGTTTAATGGCAAGCCCAATTTCTCGATAGCGTTCTTAATAAATCAGGACTTTCTATTTTGATAAGGTTTTATGTATTTGTTTTGATTCTAGTTAAGTATAAATCATCTAGAATAATTAATGTCTCTTAAATTTTGTCTTGTTTCTATTTTATCTTTTTAATGGAATTTTGTAAAAGTTGTTTGGAACCGTTAAGAATTTGAGTACAACTAGGATTTTGCATTACATGATACTTATTTAAATTTTTAGTGCGATCTAATCTGTTTAAAGATTGATTACGTTCTATGCTAAACAATAAATTCTTTTAATCTGTAATTAGATTTTTCGGTGGATTTCGTTATACTCTTTTTTTAGGGTTCCGTACCTCAATAGGAATAAACGGAACCCTTATATGATCACTTTGTTGTCCGTCTGTCCGTCCGACGGGTGTCAAGACCTTTATCTCGGGAACGCGTGAAGGTATCGAGTTGAAATTAAAACCATATACGCAGATCCATATATCTTGCTGCAGAAAGATAAATAAAGTTTCAAAGTTTTCGTAAAAAAAAGTTACAGCCGAATATATCGTAAAAAAACGCACATTTCGACACTCACAAGGGAATCAAAACCTATGGGGTACTTACTTCCCGTTGACCTAGAACAATAAAATTTGGCAAGAAGCATTGTGTTAGAATACACATATAGGAAACTTGTCCGGTTTTTTCTTTAGTTTAATCACTTTATTTACCTCGTTTTTGTTTTCGTTTTACTAACTCACATGCATGGGATGTATTGCTGATCGATATACGTATGTATAATACTTGCCGACAAAGTACTTAAATTCCAATTCTCTGTCTCTCATTACGGCAATTATCGTTTCGTATTAGCAGGAATTTAACAGAATATGTGAAAAATTGATCAAATTTAAAAGACATTTTTTGGTAAGACCGATAATTGCAAGCAATGGTACTCGTAAGTGCCATGATAGGAGTAAAGTGGGTTTGACAGAATCTTGGCAGCCATCGTTGGACGTCTAGGAAGGAGGGGAAGTAAAGATCCGCAAACTTGGTGATATCTAGGTTCTCCCAAGTGTAAATTAAAATTTGGTAGTGGCAAAAAGTCTGTTCTGTATGATCATTCCTGGTATACACCAACTAACGCAAAACATGACTGGCCTCGCAGCTCAGTTGATACTATTTCTGCTTTCTAACCCATAATTGCATTATTTTTGTGCAAAGAGCATGTACGTCAATAATTATAGTTTAAATAAATTATACTTTAAAAAACTAAAAAACACGATACTAATTATTGTGGTCAAAATTCATTACAAGACTTTTCTAACAAATCCAAACACAGCTATGATACGATGTTCCATCATGAAGTTCTAGTTCATATCTTCCGGCTCCATCATCAGATCAGTTCGACAGTACCATATTATTGTATTGTCATCAGAACTACATACAGCTGCCAATTTTCATGACGCTACGATCCTTGGAAGATGGTTAAATTAGTTACCTTGGATTTCATTACATAGTTACATACAGGTCGACCTAATAAAAGCGTGTTAAAAACTGAAGCACAACTTTATTTTCGTTCACTGCGTCGACACGATTCAAAATACTCATTTCTCAGATCAGTTGCAATTTCTCACCTACTCCAATAACTCGATAGGAGTTCTATCCATGCAGCGTCAGATTGCTAGTCGTCATCAATATGTCAGCATTGTCAGTGTTATTAAGCTCGGGTGAAAGCTAGGTAATATCGCTTCGTTACTTTGGATGACAGACGTTTTTCTAGCTCCTAGTGCTGTTAATGTCGCTTTTGTTTTACTGCTAGTTTCTCGCATATTGGAGAAATTTTATGTTCAGTTTTTTTTTTTGTTTTGAACTTGTCCGCGTTTGCGTATTGTTTAGTAGACTTGTAATAGCATAGATTCTGCTTAATAGGATCATCTTTAAAATTTATATACTTTTTAATGTCATTGTGCGTGTGCTGAGTTCTGAGTTTTTTCAAGGAACCCTTATAGTTTCGCCATATCCGTCCGTATGTATGTCTGTCCACGGCTTTGCTCAAAAACTAAGACTTTATTAGTACTAGAAAGCTGTAATTTGGTACGGACATACATTTCACTGTGCGCCAGTGGTGGACAATGGGAACAATGTAAAAAGTTATAACGTTGTCCCCCAGTGGGGGACATCAGGACAACGGGAATAATCGGTCGAGCCGACCCCTCATGTGAGCGGTGGGTTGTATGTAAATATTTTTCAAATAAGCATAAGGCCAAATGGTTTTTTGCGTTTTTGGCCATTCGCGTAAATATTTTTTTAAATAAGCAAAAGGCCAAATGGTCTTTTGCGTTCTTGGCCATTTGCGTCGATCCCTGTTGTTAGTTTCTTAGCTATATTTGTGATCCGTTTTTAGCTGTGAAGTGTTAAAAACAGAGAGACAGAGTTTATTTCTTTTATAATATTAGAATAAGCAATGCCTGACTCTTTCGAGTTCAAATGCCTCTCGTTATCTCAACATAATTGCTATATAATAGAATTAATATTAAAGTTATTCCTTCTAAGCTAACAACAACAAAACAATCAGATAAAACTTGTCTGAAGCAGTTTAACGAGAACTCTCTCTTGCATAAAACTAAAAGTTCTCAAAGTAATCAACTATGCAGAACATCTCGGCAATTTATCAGATGATATAAGCACACCTGTGTGGCTGTCTGATGTTTGCATACTTTATGAACAAGTAATCTTCAGCTGGACATTTTTATGATTTGATAATTGAATTTTATGCCTCTATGTTATTATACATAAAACATAATTTCATGCTAGACTAGGAGGAAAAGAAAAATATAGAATGTGCCAGCTGCTTCTAATTTTGAGTATTCTGTAAAAGAGGGGAATCAACGTTTAAGTGGGCAATTGGCTGACCCCTTGTGAAAGCAATCCAACATTTTATACAGTTTGTATTTTTCTGTCAAATGTAACTTCAAAAAACCTTAATGTCATTGTCTTTGAAACTTTACCTACTCTGTATGGAAGAATAGGTATGACTCGTAAGTACCATTGGACATTGTCTTACCATATTTAAAGACTGCAGGACGATTCGAAACACCCAAGCAGAACAAAACTCCTTTCTCTTTCTTTCTCCTTTGGTAAGTTTGATTTCTAATCCTAATTTTTTGATGAAGTTTGTTTGTCTGTAGAACCAACTCCAGAATTTTTATCTACATAAAATTTTCTGTCGTAATTTACATTCAGAACGACAGAGACAGAGTGCAATTTTCGAATCGGAACTTCGGATTTCGGCTACCCGATTAGGTTAATGGAATTTAGTATGGTTATACTTATAATAATAATAAATAATGCAAAAGCATAATTATAATTTAGTTGACAAAAAGTGAAAACATCGCTTAATTCGACGAGCTCCATCCTCGGCCACATCGTCGCTAAACATCAGGCGAGTAGGTGATAAATCATAGATGTGTCTTGCGTAAAAAATAAACATAAATACAATAGCATTGAAAGCTTTCAATCTTAGTTTGCTCAAAAAGATGTTTACAATTCATTCGCACTCTTAGCACTCAAAATCAAAGTGTAAGTATGTGTTATAAAAAGTTATACATTCAAACAAAGCTTTATTAAAACAAACACAGGCTCGGGGAGTGCATAACGATAAATTTAAAACTTAAACTTTCCTCGCCATAAATATTGTTTGCGGTAATCGTAAATCAAGACTTGACTGCGTTTAACGAGAGAATAAAATGGAATGAATATGGTCCATAGAATATCTGGATTGATTGCCAGAGAGGCTTAATGCTATGATATTCATTGTAGGCTAAGTAATACAATGTTTCGTTGAAATTTACTAGTTTTGTAATCCGATATTGTAAATTTCATGGTACGTTAAAGTTTGCTAATTTAACACCTGTCTTTGAGGTGACCGGAATCACATGTTAGTATTCGATACTATTGGACTCCTTCACTCAGCTGGATCAGCCTTGTGCACAGGAAATTATAATTGTGGACGAGTTTAATTAAACCGGTTATTACCGGTTACTGGTCTTGATGCATAATAACCGGTATTTTATTCTGCTATTCTTGGGAACGGGGATGTGCCGTTCCCAAGAACCGCACAATAAAATACCGTCCTTTGTTTTGTCGGAAGATGTTTTTTTTTTCTTGGAAATTCCACAGCTACGGATTATAATTTGGAAGTCCTTAGTGTCATTTGGGAGTCTTTACTTTGGGAATGTTTAAATTTTATTTATATTTTATATATCAAATTTGTCTTTGATGACATTCACTTAAATTTAGTTTCCATCCCCATTAAAAGTTTGAAAAGTTTAGATTAATCGAATCGGTATTTCATATCCTTCCCATTTGACGTTTTAATCGAGTTAGAACGTAGAGTTGACATAATTTAAGGAAGTAATCGAGTTGAAGGCGATATTAACGACAATATTATTCCGGACAATGACCCAATTCGTTGTAAATGAGTCATCCGTTGCGACTATTGTAAGTTAGGATTGGAGTTGAATGGAACTGTGTCAAATCGAACGTATATAGCCGAGTTATGATAAAAAAACGATGATTGAATGGAACAATAAGTGTAGGTAGATTACAATAAGAACGCTTTTATATTTAGGCTTTTTTGCTACGTGTTAGTAATGAGACAAGCATGATGCTGCCATTGACATTAAAACATTTAAAGTTGTGTCCAGAAGTCGCGGCTGATGTGAGCTATCGATACGCGCAGACATATGTACATAACGTATAACTGGTAACTTAGAAACCCCAATGATAATGAAACGTATTCGTGGCGTGTAGTTTTGTTCAAGTATGTGAATATTTCACTATTTGAGGTTAGTTAAAAACGATTTTGCAAAATTTAATGACACCAAGTTGGTTAATTGTATGTAGATACCTACAAAATAACAATCTCTTTCGCATCAATCTGCTTCAAAAACGACTTCGTGACAGAGCGTGTAAACTGAGAACCTAATCGTTGTTTATAGGCTTCCACGAATAACTGTCCCAGATTTTGTAGCCATTGTGTTTAATGCTTCAACTGCCTTAAAGTAGGACACATATGATTACCAATAACCACGTGTTTCCTTCGAAGCCTAGATGAATCTGCACAGTACGGCATTTCGTACACGAGGTCACCAAAGTATCGCATCAGCGACTTGAAGTACAGTCACAACTAGGAGTGTACTTAAGTATGTGTTTTTTTAATAGACTAATATTTTACCATGTGTACATGCTTTCTCAATAGACTTGTCCGTTTGCTGTTTGAAGACATCCTGATACAAGTAGTATCTAGAAGACTCAGCTAGTATATTCTAAGACTAGTTTAAAAAAAGCGTGAGTTTTTTTTTTATATAATACTAAATTGATAGCGCTTTCACGTGCTTCTTACCACGTTCGCTAAACCAAATGTAGCATATTTGTTTTTATATTATTTTTTTATACAAAGAGACAGGAAACAGGCAGACAGCTTGCTTGATGTATGTTTGTTTCTGTCATTGAGCTTTAGATGTGTTTTGATACGTTCAATTTGCGTCGCTTCGTGTACGAAGGTGTAACTTTCAAAAAGTATCCGTGTAAAAGAATGACATCCGGTTTGCGCAAGCATCCGTAAAGCCTGATTATCTGGGTCCATTGTGCTATAGAAAGTCGCTTATCTCCACCCGATAACTACAAAGTATTCGGTGATCAGGACCGTTGTATAGGAATTCTTTTTGGTGACTACATTTTCGAGTGTCGGATGACATTGAAAGGATACCTAAGTTTCTTTTGACAATTCTCGCTCGAGTGGAAAAGTGAAAGTATTATAAGTATTTTTATTATTCTAAAGTGAGATGTAGCTTAAATAATGATCAACAATTCGAAGTTGATGAGAACATTTTATCTGGAATGAAAACTAGCTCTGAAGTGGGGCTGCTGATAGATGTACAAATCTCGTCAGTAAAATTCTAATTAGATATGTATCATCATCATCATCTCAGCCATAAGAAGTCCACTGTTGGACATAGGCCTCCCCCATGGATTTCCAAAAAGACCGATTGGAAGCGGCTTGCATCCAGCGTCTTCCTGCCACTTGTATGAGGTCGTATAGATATGTATAATAAATATTGATTTTCATTTTCATACAGCGCCACCTAGTCCCAAACTAAGTAAAACTTGTACTGTGAGTAGATCAAAAGATTCTTGGCGACAGATTCTTAATTTGAGGGTAGCTTTCCAGTGCTTAGCGCTAGAAAGTATCAAACCACCTTGACTTTCCTCACGAAGAGTATTATGTCGGACTGTATGATATCGTAAGATATCATCATCATCATCATCATCTCAGCCATAAGAAGTCCACTGCTGGACATAGGCCTCCTCCATGGATTTCCAAAAAGACCGATTGGAAGCGGCTTGCATCCAGCGTTTTCCCGCCACTTGTATGAGCAAGATATACTGAGCACCATTTAATAGCATGCCCTCGCACTTAACCCGATTTTTCCTTATCTCGGTAGTCCAAGGTTGAGATGTGCCCACTTGGAGCTTACTAAGTTATGACGGTAAATAACTTAGCGTTGGCAACTTGGCACATTTTTGGTATAGGAATATAAGTAATGAGAAAACTAAAAAATTTCACGGATAACTTCAATTTTTTTATAGATTTCTCTCTTATATACATATGTCGTTTTTCATCGTGTGTCGTTTTTGTCGTGTGATCAAACGCCTGTCACCAGCTGATAGGCTTGATATTTAGTGAAAGAATGGTCAAAGAGGACTCTTACTATTTTACGGCAATTTAATTAGATGTTCCATAATATGCACGTAACATAAACTCTATGGTTTCTTTGGCTATGTTTTCTTTAGTTACATCTAAAACTCATTCTGTCTTTTCCCCATTGGTAATAAAATTTTGGACTCGCACAATTTATGAATTTACCATTTATTAGCCATTTACAAATAATAAAAAATTATCAAGTCATACAAGTGGCGGGAAGACGCTGGATGCAAGCCGCTTCCAATCGGTTTTTTTGGAAATCCATGGGGGAGGCCTATGTCCAGCAGTGGACTTCTTATGGCTGAGATGATGATGATGATGAATTATCAAGTCAAAGCAAAGCAAAATTAGTAGAATTTAAAGTTCTAGTGACGCCTCAGTAATGTGGAGGTAAGTTTTTTTTTTATATGCAACATGGATCTACGATTGACAACCGACTCGCCTGATGGTAAACGACGGTGTGGCCGAGAATGGAGCTTGTCGTCTAGAAGATATCTCTCTGTTCTTCTCAGGAAACAGAGATGGCGGCATAGAATTCCATTCCTGTGTAGTACTCATCAAGAACGTTTACTGGACGACTAAGCGTTTAGTCGACAACGAGAAAATTTGCTCACACTCGTGTTTTAATAGAACACTTACATCCTTACCGAAAAACGTTACTTAACTTTAAGCAATGCTAATAATATTTAGTCAAATTCTCGCTGACAGGTAATTACACTTGCGGAAAGAAGACAGAAAATTTAAGATGTTGGTTAAAGTTAAATTGTCATTTTTCGGTACGGCCCTTTATGAATAAAACACTACAATTTTTTCGCTATAAAAACAGCGATGACGTTTTTCCAGGTTCTTGCCAAAACTTGAATTATTGTGATAATTCTTAACTTTCTTTCAAAAAACTTCATCCAAATCCTGTAAAATATTGACGTCATCATCAGCTAGAATGCCCTCTCGATCCGGCCTACAACATCGCGTGCGTCTTCATAAATCTAACTAGGTCGATAGTTAGCATACTGCCTTCATTGAATATTGTGCTTCTTATAAAATTACTGGCGCGAGTGCATCGGAGCGGCAGAACACGAGTTTTTTGCTTCACAGCTCCATTATAACTACACGTTCTCCAAACCAACATTCGCCCCAGTACCCTATAGCAAAAGGAGTATTTTAGCTTGGCGATGGATATAACTGGTGTCGATTGCTTTTCACGCTGTACGGAATATGATTTTCATCTAAGGAAAGCAGGTGGTGTATTACTTTTGCGAGGTTGGAGAATAAAATATAGGTTGAAACTTTGCCGGGTGATGTCGGAAATAAAATTGAAAACCTTCGGAAGGTGTTGGTATGGTTTCTGACATCTGACACGGTGGTGAATGAGGGTGATCTTGATAAGGCGATGAAAGGCGACCCAACAATAGAGTTTGATACTTTTATCCAGCTGCCCTAAAAGGAGAGGTAATGTTTACGGAGTGTATGTGCGTACTCATGTTTGTATCTGAATATTTTCTATTGTGGACTAAATTATCCACTGTTCCTTAAGCAACAGAAATTAGCAGCGATTTTGTGAAGAATCTGAGAAAAATAGCTAAAGATGAAATATCCTAAAACTTTTACTTAAATTCTATAATGCGGTATTTTACATTGCGGTCTACGATGGAGCGCGCTTCCCTAGGTTAGCTTAGCGATTAGAAATAGGTTTAGCTTATTGTGTTCAGTGGCTCTAGACATAATAATATTGTCGTAGACCTATGATCGGACATTTTTGCCAAAATATATTTTCCCTATATTAGAAACCACGTTTCTATTTTATTTTTTCATGATGGCAATATTTTCCTTAATTCCTGCGGTCGCTTAAAATGAAAGGGTTAAAAGTAGAAATCAAAGCAATAATCCCGCAGTCCTCTATTTCACTGGAAAATGTACTTACGAATGAAAATAGCCGGAATGAATGCGACCATGCATAATTAACGACGAACACAATGGAAAAAATGTAAATGACCATCCGCCAGACTACGAGCATCGATCCGTGATAAAATATGGGGCTGGAGCACTTAAGCCATGGGAAGGTAGAGAAGTACTTGATGGAATCATTATAAATTGTATAGTGTTGCTGATAAAACGAATAAGTATGAACAAACAACTGATTTTCTGGAATATCCGTGCGGGACGGATGATGTGACGATGATATCCCTTGGGAGCAATTCTAAAGATACCATAAAATTAATTAAAATTCTTAATAAAAAAGGAGAAAAATTGTATTCGAGATTCGTTCATTTTTTAAATTCCGTGTTTTTATTTTTATAGAAACTAAAACTGTGAGAGGATTTCGTTCGTTTCTTGTTTTAATTTAATAATTTTAATTGACTTGGTCACCTAAACATTATCAGATAATAAATTAATGAAAAACGTCTATATAAAAAGTTGAACGCAATTTTTTTAATAAGTTGAAAAAATTAAACGCAAAAATTTTAAAAGTTACTATACTGTTTATATATTACAGCTTAAGTTTGAATTAATTTATCACGATAGATATGAAATACACCCATCGGGAGCAGTTTCAATTCTTGCAATATGGAATTTCTACGTACCTGCTATGTAAAAGGACAAAACACAAAAAAGTTACTGTAAATGAAGAGATGGAAGTTCCGAAAAGCCCTTTCGCTGGAGGCTGCCGAAAGCTTTCATTAAATTACAAACTTTTCCTTATTCGGGGGAAAGTCAATTGTTTCATAATTAAAATGGCCTGGAAAGTGTTCGGCTATTTCTTTGTGACGTCATTGTATTTCGGCATTAGGCAAGGCTTCATGGTACAAGGTCACATTGTATGCTTTTATCGACTGATAGTTGTGTCACTGGGTTTCACCCGCGTAATATTAAATTCAGCATATTTCTTTCTCCAACGTTTTAGCTATCTCTATGCTAAATTTCATTGTGATCCGTTCTGCGATTTTGTCCTCAAAAGACAACAAACAGATAGTGACAAATCTACATAAATTTTTAATTACCTGTTGTTTTTTAGGGTTCCGTACCCAAAGGATAAAAACGGGACCCTATTACTAAGACTCCGCTGTCTGTCCGTCCGTCCGTCCGTCCGTCTGTCCGTCCGTCCGTCCGTCCGTCCGTCCGTCCGTCCGTTCGTCCGTCTGTCACCAGGCTGTATCTCATGAACCGTGATAGTTAGACAGTTGTTTTTTTTTTTTATACACTATAGATCTACGATTGACCTCCAACTCGCCTGATGTTAAGCGACGGTGTGGCCGAGGATGGAGCTCGTCGATCTAGAAGATATCTATTCACTCTAGCCTTGACAATTCCAAGATTGTAGGTCTCAGGAAACAGAGATGGCAGTTGTGCAGTACGCAACAGGAATGTGGATCGATATCGCTGAGTACGGATTTTTGGCATTTCAACGAGAAATGGGTGGTAATTCGCCGATTTTCTGCTAGTCCTCACAGGTGATGTATTTCTGTTGCCGCTATAACAAAAAATACAAAAAAACAGAATAAAATAAATATTTAAGGTGGCTCCCATACAACAAACGTGATTTTTTGCTCGTTTTTACTCGATATTGATAACGGCAACAGGTAGACCAATAAAAATATTCACTGAATATTTTATTTGAAAAAAAAAAAAAAAAAAAAAAAAAAAAAAAAAAAAAAACTGAATATTGAGTTATATTATTCACTTTAAAAATAAATAATTAAATTAAAATAAAATTAATATTTAAGGGGGCTCCCATACAACAAACGTGATTTTTTTGCCGTTTTTATAGATAACGGTACGGAACCCTTCGTGCGCGAGTCTGACTCGCACTTGGCCGGGTTTTTTATTATTATTTTCATTAAGTACCGTGATTTTTTTATATATAAATTTCTTATAGAGCTACTTAAATTAATTATTGTGATTATTATTTTCACCATTGTTTTTTTGTTTTGTTTTAACAGTTAACATGCGAGAGTGTGCTTAGCTATGTTTAATTATTTGTTTTTAATTTTTAAATAAAAAAATTGTTTTTCTTCGAATCCTGCTTCCAGTTTCAGGCACTCACTGTGTAATCTTCTTGGTTTGTCAGGGTGTCTTCTGGCACATTGCCCTGCCCAGCCTCCATGGTGAAATGAAAAAAGAAGCTGGAGTAATGACCTTGCCTCATTCTATATACTCGTAGGCTGGCCAAATATAGCACGTAACACACGTACGTAGTCACGTAATATATAAGGTAGACCTTTGTTCAAAACTGGGGCAGTATAGGTTAAGAAAAAAACCCTTAAATTTTAAAGAACTTGTATGCTTTATTTAATAAAGTTTACCGGAACATAAAAGTTGGCAACAGTCCAGTTTAGAGCTATAAAAAACAAAACAATAGCTCATAAAGAATGGTTTGAATGACCTGAATTTTGATAAAGCCTATAAAGCCCATTATTTATCTTAATAGAGGCGTTTGAATCTAGGATTCTCCGCGTCTGCGTCCCATATTTTGTGCTCATCTTAATAACTTCTTGCTATCTTAATTGGAACTACTAAATTCTGTAGACATAGTAAGCAAGTATATATACTGTTACGTAACGCTGCTAGGGTTGCCAGGTATGCAGTTTTTTTAGCGGGATTCTGGGTATTTTTTCTTAATGTTCTGTGCAAAGTTGTCAGTTTACGTGTATTGCATACTTTGTGATTTCTTCGTAAAACAACGTTATATATATTTTATTGCATTTGAAATATGAATGTTGCCTTTTGGTCAATAATATTTGGAAAACTGTATCTAAGTATAAGTGATGGACCTTTCCGTATTTCAATGTTTTTTTTTCTCATTTTCACCACTTTTTTACCAGTTTTCTTCTGTGACATGGGCAAATTCACGTTGTATTGGCGACAATCGCGTGATCTTACAAACAATGTAAGATCAACAAATCTTGACAATGATGATTTATTGGCACTGGCAAATATCTTGTACCATGCGACGTCATAATCCTCCTAAGATAAAAAAAGAACTCCATCTAAAATAATTTTCAGCGATGTTGTCAATATAACCTGGCAACCCTTTCCGTGGCTCAGCTCCGGCCTCATTTACCCGTCCACAGTTTCCGTTAATGTAAAGTTTAATAACGTGACTACAGTTCAAGGGATAGAAGTAAATGGGTTATGGTGTAAAGGGGATTAAGGGGTCCTTTCGATGTGTGTTAAACGCCTCCCTTTGTGAAGTCGTAGCTAAAAATAGGTACATCTTATATATATCGATGGTATGTAGGTATATTATACTGTTTGGATGATTTAACATAGTTCAGGTTTAAAAAGCGAAAAACCGACTTAAGTTAGTGGACGCCTGAACTACATACAATATGTATGATTTTAGCTATTTATAAAACTGCTCAATATTTTATTTCCTCTTGTCCTTTTTACTATCGTACGGTCAGGAGTTCAAGAAAGCGACATCGTTTCATAAAAGATGTTATATCGAAAACTCGAATGAAACGCTTTAAATACCCTTTTGCGACACCAACTCGCCTGGTGTTGGTAACCGTTGCGTTCTACGACGAATTTCGCTTCATCACCGGATAGAAATCCACTGCTGGACATTGACATTTTAGAATTATGGACATTGACACGGGGAAAGTCCGCCATAAAGAGTTCCAAAGCATAGAAAGGTTGCGAGTCGCCTGCATCCAGCGTCTTCCTGCCATGTATGAGGTCGCCCTACGCTGCGCTAGCCGGTGAGTGCTCTCCACTCGAGAACTCTGGTTGGATCTTGCTTGCCTAGAGGGAAACAATTCACTCGCGATTTAAAGAGACCCAGACATCTCAATTTCTCAAATCTCATCTTCATATTTTAGGTCTCTCAATCGAACATAACTACGCTGGCGCTATACAGATAACTTGCGACAAAGGACAGTATCTTATCATTAGACGCAATGCCCTCAATGAACAAATACACAGTATCTACTGATTATATACTAAGTGATCGGTGAAATTAATAACCAACGAATGACTTATTGGATTAACACTTGTGATAATTTTTAAAACGAATTAGTACAGAAACTTTTTCGACTATTCTCGTTGTCCCCCAGTGCGATACGGAAGTGGGGGACAACGGGAATAATCGAATGGTTAGAGCCATGATCTCAAAGATACTGTTTTTATTGTTACAGGAAGTTTTATTTATCAGCAAACCTTGTGGTTATCAGTAATTCTAACAATATGTTAATGCTTTTTGTCTGTTTGTTTTGTGTTTTGTGCTTAGTATTTGGACTTCTATAAAGATGCATAATAATAGTTTAAAAACTGAAACAACCGACTACAAAATACGCAATGTAGTTTACTTGGATGACATATTTTTCTAATTATTTTATTTAAAAATTTGATCAAAATAGGTTCAGTAGAACCTATTTTGATATTTTTTTATATGGGACCACTTCTGAAGTATCCTGCCTGAAAATGACCTACCAAAAAAAGCATCAAAATCAATTCGTAATTGGCGAAGTAATTGCGTAACAAACAAAATATACAGTCGAATTGAGAACCTCCTCTTTTTTTAAGTCGGTTAAAACACTCTAAATTACAGTTGTACTAAAACCCTATTTGAAATTAAGATAAAAACACAGCATCAAACTCATAGCTCATTAGGATTATCTGCCTCACGCGAATGCCACAGAACACGTTCTAAGAGAAGGACAACATGTGCCCTTAATTTTCTATCATTCAAACATCTGCCCTGCCGGAAATCGAACTCGGTGCCTTCTCACGAAGTAGACGTGCCACCGCCAAGTCGAATCAAACTGAAAATTTAGTGACCTACCAAACAGTCCTTCAAAGTTCAAAAGACACGAACGGAGTCAATAAATATTCCGTGTTCGTCTATCGGTTTAACTGGCTATGGTAAAGCAAACACTTCCGCTCACGTTCGACGCCACATGTCAGACTTGTCCAAACAACAGCTGCTGTGCGATAGCCGAGTTTCAACAGAGATAAGTGAGACTTGAGCTGGTACGTTCGCTTAGATACGACACGATACTTGCGCTTGCGGTCATGTACTTTCATTTCGTCATTGATGTTTATAAAACTATAACCCTTACCGGGTTACAGTTTTATTTCTTTAAATCTAGAGTGAATAAATACCTACTAGGTTTATGTGCTTCATCTTCGACCACAGCGTCGCTTTCCATCAGGCGTGCTGATGGTCAAATGTGGAGCTATGTTGTACATAATATATGCCGGAGGATGTGGATTCGTAACTCAATACTGTGCTTGAGCTTTGTGAGGAAAACGTTGTGAGGACTTTTGTACTAGCTAACATGCTGATTTCGTAAGTTGAGAATCTGCGGCCAAGTATCTAACGGTCCGTTCCGACTTCCGACAGCCTCACTTGTGAGCCACTTCTCAATCCAGACTAATATATCTAACACACGATTGGATCTATACGGAGCGAAATTGGAGCGAACCGTCAGTATCGTTCTGTACAAATATTGTGGTAGTACTATTAGTAAAACTCCTACTACTAAAAAACGTGCATCATCATCGTGATAGGCTGTTTTTAAATATATATTTAGATTTTGTTTTATTAAGGGATCGTAAACGGTTAAGGTATAAGGTTACGCTACCGGTATAATAACGGTAGAGGTATAAATTATAAAGGTAGACCGAAAACGGTGATAATAACGGTTAAGGTATATAATAATAATAACTCTACCCGATATTTTGTTATTTTGGTACCGAAATCACCGCGTTGCATAGGACCTCTCGCTCTTACGCGTTTGCATACGAACTGGGGATGGCGATGCGCGGGTGTCAAGGTCAAAACCTTTATTTTTCGGTTACGGTAGCCCAATTTTTATTGATATCGTTATTTATCGGTACCGTAAAATTCCTATACCTTTATTTTCAGGTATCAAAATAAAAAGGTATGACGTCATACCCTTAACCGTTATAACCTTTATCTTTTCGGTATGAGTATGAGACCCCTGGTTTTATTATTTCTTTGATAGCAATAGGTCGGTAACAAGATGTTCTTCAGTGGTGGATCACAGTCTTTTAATGTCAACTGAGTTTTGGTCAAATGTCTAGCCTGAGAAACGTAAAAAGCCTTGCCAGTTATGTATCGTATTTCATTAACAACAAGGCCGTTAACCAACACACATTACAAAGCCGCACTCATCGATTTACGATTATTGCTATTCCGGCAAATGACTCCCGATAAGTAAATCCTTTTTAGCAGGAAAACGACTTGAGATCGCCGGAAATGATTATGACTTCCGGTAATGCACATCGTGATTCATGTTCTGTAATGTAAACATTGATAACGATGTGTTTTTTTTTTAGTTGCTTGAAAAAAGTATTATAACGAAACCTAGTAGCCATTTTTCTTAACGCATTGGATTAATACGTTTAATTATTTTTGAATTCATACTTACTACCAGTTTACTTTCCGATTTAAGAAAATTTTGTTTTTCGTTTATTATAAGTACTTAAATATATTTTTTCTATTAGGTTTGCGCTTCACCGCTAATATTTGTATGATTACCGTACCTCAAAAGAAAAAAACGGAACCCTTATAGGATCACTTTGTTGTCTGTCTGTCTGTTCGTCTGTCCGGGTGTCAAGATCTTTATCTCGGGAACGCGTAAAGGTATCGTGTTGAAATTAAAACCATATACGCAGATCCATAGTCTCTTACTGCAGAAAAAAATAAAATTTATCAGTTTTCGTTAAAAGAAGTTACAACCGAATATGTCGTAAAAACGCACATTTCGACACTCACAAGGGAATCAAAACCTATGGGGTGCTTCCCGTTAACCTAGAACTATGAAATTTAGCAAGAAGCATTGTGTTAGAGTAAACATATTTAAAAAAAAACAGGCTAAAACAGGTTTTTAAATATTTTTACGATGTATATTTTTCGGTATATGAAGGAAAATGTAAATAAATATATGATTATCTTCTTTTCTTTTGTTCTTTTATCTACTAGTTTGTACGGAACCCTCAGTGGGCGAGCCTGACTCGCACTTGTCCGGTTTTTTATACGATTCGCCTGATGTTGAGCGAATGCAATAGACCATAATATCTTGCAGTCGGGTATTTTCTTTTTCTTTTAATAATATTATTTTCACTCCTCTTGCTCAAAAAGTCCGTTATTGTAGCGTACATATAAAAATAGCATTTTAAGCTCTAGGGGAGAAAGTTTTATTTTTAATTTTGACCTGTTACCAAAGATCCTACATACACAAAACAGTATTTATTCAAAAGTAGAATAATCTCTTTGGAATATATTTACATTCTCTTTGCAAACATCTCGTTAACTTTATCCAGAATTGTACAAATTGTACATATCATTTTTACTTTGAATTATTGTATTGGATTATTTTATTTTCTCGCAATCGTAGTGAAAAGTAACCCATTGTTTCTATTTACTAATTTAGTAAAAATCTACCTTGTTACAATGGGTCATTTTAGCCCCTTGTCAATATACTATTGTTACAGTTTAGGTAAAATTTATACATATAAATGTTATTTATTTCCAATACCTTGCTATGAGAATCTGTATAGTGTTATAGGGTTTTCTCATGTACTAGTTAGTACCTACATATCTCGGGAAAAACGTGTAACTTCATTATCGAGAATTATTCATACTTACAGAAATAAATAATTGAAAAATATTACTAACAAGTATTGTTATCCTTATATAACCACAGATGTACCCAGATGTAATAATACGATGTAACTCATTTTCAACCGACTTAAAAAAGGAGGAGGTTCTCAATTCGACTGTATTTTTTTTAAATCAGAACTTTCGACTGGGTGAACGAATTTTGATGATTATTTTTTCATTTGAAAGCTGGTTCTTCCCATGTGGTCCCATTTCAATTTGGTCCAGTTCTGACAATGACATCCATGTGAAGTCGGTTGCTTCAGCTTTTTTAACTATAATTATTATATTTACAGGATATATTTAAAAGCTGTAATAGTTGGTTAGTCTGAGGTCGTACGATGAACTTTCGTGTCATGGGGTGCAGGTTCAGATCCCAGTAAAGAGCTTGAAATTCCCTGAAGGAAAATATTATGACGAAACCAACTGTTGGCTTGGCAGGAAACAGCTTGTTGGGCATTTTTAACTGACTTCAAAAAAGGAAGAGGTTATCAGTTCGGTTGTATTTTTTAAATCAACTTCAAAAAATTATCAATTTGTTTCATTTTTGTTGCCTCGTCATTTATAATCTGATTAATATTTTTTTTATTATTAGAACAGATAGTACTATGTATGTTCAGATTCGGCACAATAGAAATTCCATCAAAATCGGTTTAGTAGTTTGGTTTTTAAAACAAAATTACAGACAACCAAAAACTAAGGTCATGCTATGATATCATGAATTGCTCAATGACATAGAACAGGATGTAATAAATACCCCGCTGAGAGCCATGCAGGTGGTTTATCTCAAATGCGCATACGCTCATAAATATTTGCTAAGTGAGAGTGTGATAATAGTTAGTCGCATCACTGAGATAACTCCGATTCTCAAGGTAACTTAAAGAATGATGTGTTTTAACCGACTTCCAAAAAGGAGGAGGTTCTCAATTCGTCGGGATCTTTTTTTTTACGTATGTTCTAGGCAAGCGCGCTCCATCCTAGACCGTAACTCTCGCTTGACTCAAGTACAAAGTTTGACCCAGCATACTGAGTCCCTTGGACTCAGCGGGTTACACTCACGTTTAGTAGCACTTCGTCCGTTGTCGTGAATCCTCGTGAACACTCGCGGCAACGGTAATGTCACAATGTGGATTTCAAATTCTTAGAATTACTAAAAGAAAATAAAACTCGCACTCATAAGTATAATTAACCGCGTTGTTTTGGTTGATGATTGTATTATCATGTCCAAGTTTTTAGGTTGTTATGTAAGTGCGTCACACGTCTCCCGCTGTTTGAAACCGTCATTTATTATCATCGGTATTTACACACATTTGCAAGATTTTGAAATTTATGTGATATTTAGAAGTTGATTTAGTCTGACTTTCAAGATATGTTTTCTTATACTGGAAACACAAATGAAAGCGTGTTCAAAAGAAAGAAAGAAATTGACAAGCAGAATGTCGGTCTATAATGAATATTTTCCTATAAATGTACAATATAACTGTCCACGCATCAACCACTCGGCGCGTGAGTGGCGTAGCCTGTCTGTCTCATCTGCATGTAGCCTCGTTGCCATTCGGCACAATAATATAAATATAAAATAAAATAATGAGTGCCTACTTTTAATAATGACACACTGACATTTTCAGACACGCTGCAACAAAACGCCACTTGACCTGCCCTCTTGAGAAATCTCTGTCCGGCTTAAGGGGATCGTGTCGCTCTCTTTTGTCGTCAGTACGTCACGCATTTTTCCGTACAACAGTATAAAACGAATGAAGAAGTAGCATCTTTCAATATAGGTAACCGAGCTTAGATAGATGAAAATTTATCGCGAAGCATCTTACCACAACGATACAATCATTTTATTTTTACGAGGTAGATCTTCCTTTGACCAAGCATCTCGCTTGAGAGTAAGCGACGATGTGGCCGAGGTTGAAGTACGCTGATAGGTATATGTAATTCTAAGAATCTTGAAAATTCCATTATTGTACCTAGTTATAGGAAACGTGGTCACTTACTTTTAGCCTTATATAGAAGGAAGAAAGGAGAGGGGGCAATGCTCGAAGTCTGCGAAATCGAATCAGAAATGAAGAGATCCCTAGACGTACGGGAGTCACCGTAACAGCATAGTGGATTAGCAAGTTGAAGTGGCAGTGGGCAGGACACATATCTAGCATGGCTGATGGGGCCGTAAAGTTCGAGTGGAGACCACGCTCGCTCCGGCAAGCGCAGCGTAGGAAGAACAGCCACAAGCTGACATCATACAAGTAGCAGGAACATGCTGGATGCAAGCCGCTTCCATTGTGTTAAGGGAATTCATGGGGAAGGCCTATGTCCAGCAAGTAGACTTCATGTGTCTGAAACAGTAGGCGGAATCAGGATCAGAAAATATTTATTGTTTAAACTGTGTATACGGCAGCAATTTTATGACAAAACGTAATTTTTTTTCTTTTTATGTATTAATAAAGTAGGTTACACAAACATAGTAAGTAAATAGCGAATATTTGTAGTAACCGATATCCGAACACGACCGGGCCGAGATAACCGGCTGCGATAAAATTTTATTGCATTTCGTGACACGCTCGCATCGGTAACGTCTGCAATCAATAATACGACGTGCGCGTTCTACAGAGTTGTGCCAAGTGCGGCATTTTGATGGACTTGTCATGTGTATGATTTAATTGAAAAGAGAAAAGGTCTATTTTTTGTTGACACAACATCTTTGCACAGTTTATTTTACAAAATCCGCCTCTAATAAAATAATCCGCCAATTAAGTTGCATTTTAGCAACGAGATTTTATCTATAGAGAGTTTATGTTCATTGAATATGAAGTAAAAGTAGTGAAGTATATAACACCACATCCTTAAGGCCAAGTTGGCCTTATATATTTTGGTGTTGCAATTTTAAAACACACAGGATGGCATTGTCACTGTTCACAAGTCACGATACGCGTCTGACAGCGTCGCCTGACGTGTCGCGACTGAAAACGAGTCGAGCGATTACCTTACTTGAGGCTTGCCACGCAGAGCCGGGGATAAGATAAGTTATCCCCGGCTCTGCGTATCATTTTAGGTCATTTTAATTCGCATCCACAAGTGGCAATTTTGCGACTGCATCGATGCTATTTCAGCAAGTCTGCGTTCGTTCGCGGTCTTCAGTACAATAATATAAAAATTAAAATGCACATATGGAATTTTTTAACTGTTACAGAAGATAGGTGTGATGCGTTCCCAGATTTACATATCCTTCTTAAACAAAATTTAAAAGTGATCTGATCACATGAAGGAATAATTTGTAAGTTAATTTATAGAAGTCGAAAGTCGTAAAAAGCCGTGATCGGTACCACGGGACCGATTTAAACAGCCATAACTAAAATTTAATAGACGCTCAACCTGATTTAGGTGACACATGTTTCAAGAGTGGCATGTCTGTATGAATTGAAAATTGGATTTAATTTATGTTTTAATCGGAGCAGTGGTTGAAAAAAGAAACAAGAGTTGGATGTTAAATAACACGACTGCAAGAAAGTAGAGTAGAACCTCTGGAGATGGTAAACAACTTGCATTTAATAGATAAATAAGGGGTGTTCATACGTATTAGAAAGAGTCCATTGTACTCAGCATTATAAACGATTTTTATTCTTGGTTGAATCCTAAAATCCAATGATAAATTATTTTTTTTAGCTATTTAGGTTCCGTAGTGATTATTTATTGTACCTTATTATTTTATTATACATTTATAAACACATTTTATGTTCATAATTTCCCCTTAAATTATGTCCTTCCCTGTATAAATAATACACAACCATACAAATTAAACAATATCTACCTTCCGAGCAATAGAGGAAAAAAAACTACAAACTTATTTACATTAAATCACTTTACGCAATGAGCATTATGCTTTAATTATGTTAAAGTATTTTCCCTTCTCTTTCAACCTCAAGAGGCAAGCCGCTGCGCTGCGCCGGAAAGATCGCCGCTCTTCAATAGCTATCTACGTCGCAACCACAGCGGCTACAGTGACGTCAGTGACCTTTGAGACCGTTCTCTATCTGTTATCCCTTTGTGATCCGTAGCAACCATTTAATTACACGCCAGAAACTCCGTAATCCGGCCAACTTGGTCCGCTCGGGTGACATGCTACGGACGGACGAGAAATATGTACCATTATCTCAACTGGAAAGCTTGGAATCTCTTATTCATTCATTGTACAAACGATCGTAGTGTTTGAACCACTTTAATATAGTACGTATTGACTTTGTATTGGACTGATATCTTGCTAAAGGGGATAAAAGAACATATAATTTTTAACCGACTGTCGAAGGAAAGTAAAGGTTTTAGACTGTATGTTACCTAACATATCTATCTAATCGACAATGCATAATTATTTTTTGGCTAGTTAGGCCAATCAGTATGAGCGGAACCAACATATGGATAGTTCTGGGAAGAAAGGTCGTAAAGGCCAAAATATAATATTGAAACTTTAAATATATACAGATGGATAGAGCGCCGAAATCAGAATAAAACTATATCATTAAGTAATTTTCGCCAAAAAAGTGACTCTTATGACCTTTCTTCCTCGAAGTATTGATATATTGTATCGCCATGTTGTGGTCCGGTGCTCTTCACAATGTTTTCCTCAACTGTTTCAATTGGGAATTGTATAAGTACTAATATAACAAAAAACACTATTTATCGTGTTTGTGATATAAGATGTTTCGCTAAAATTATTTAAAAAATGAAGTTGACTTTATAGTCAATCTTCATTTTTTTTATTGAACATCAAAACCTAGTTCGTATTACGTTACCTTAGCTAACTAAGAAATGTAATCGAGTAGGTAGTGAGTAGCCTCTTACTCGCACCAGTTTAAAGAAATGCTATTATATACTGTGCTCGCAATGAAGGATAAATAGACATACACATATAATTACACCATATTTAAACAAAATTACTAGTAGGGCGAATCAGTCTCAACAGTGACCCTGAGCTATTATTTTGTAATATTAGCCCAAAATCCTGATGTGGCTAAATTCCGTCTGACTGTGCCTATAATATAGTTATCGCCAGAGCCATAGAGTACTCAGTTGGTGTAAATGAGTTAAATTTCTCTGATCCTCTCTGAATCATTAAGCACGCCCACATTCGCAATAATTCGCCGGCCTCGTTTCTGGCACGTTGGCGCATTCAATTCGTCATTACTGTGCTGCCAGATTCATGGTTTAGTGCTCCTTACTGTGTTTATAATTAGCTTTTAGCATTTAGTTGGATTCGGCTTTTTAGTATTCTCAATTGTAATGAACATTTAGAATTCCGAATATCTTGCTAATCTGAATTCGGGTAACATCTTTTGTTCACTCATTTATCTCATCATACCTTATCGATCCTAATGTATCTTATGAAATCTAGGTGAGATTCGCGATGGTAACAAAATCGTCGAAAAATCTTATAGTACAACTGTCAACGCTTCATTTTTTTTTCTTCGAGCATCATACATGTACTGCTAAGCAAACGTCAAAGGCTTAATTTACCAAAAGAAATGTAGAATAATCTTATGATTTAAATAATTTTTATTTATGAAAAAAAAATAGCATACAGCTTTCTAAGCCTGTCTCAGCATCTTGATTTTGTATTTATATTTCTAAATTTAACACGGTAATTGGGATTTTTTAACCACACTAGCAACACTGTACCATTATAATCGCAATAGCGTGCGAACAAAAAATGACACCCACATCGGCCGAATTTGGCGCTAAAGAAAACAATGGCTTTGTCCTGTAACGGCATCACACAATGGCGGGAAACTAAATATGTGTCAGGCGAGCTTTACATACGTATACACATGTCATTGTCATCTCGGGCACTCTCGGTTTGGGCCCGCTATTGACGAATACTCGCGCTCTTACACTGTTGTTTCAAAATTCTATTCACTAATACACAAAAGCTGAAAGCGCGCCACGCTACTGAAGTGAAACTGGTGATTTCGAAAGTGAGAGTGATGGATGTATGACATTAGGGCTTATAGACTTGTCTAGTGTTGTTATGCAACTTCGATTTCGTGTCTAGACTTATGACGACACTTTTCTATTGATCATGTCTTCGATTTCTTTACTGAGTCTTTTATCAAGAGTAGAATATGTTATCTTCTATTACCCCTAGGCATAACGCTAATAGAGGACAAATCTAAACAACATATAAAATTATATAAATGATCACGATTTCTAAAATAATGCAATGATTGACTGCAAGATTATAACTGAATATATATATATACATATACCAGGTCTTAGCGTTTGACGGCACAAATCGCGTGAATTTAATTAAAATCTTGTACAAATGCTGACGGCTGGGACCGAAAAGTTCTCCAACGGACAACACGAAATGGCAAGCGCAGCGTAGGAAGACCAGCTTGTGGCTGGTGGTGGACACGAGATATCATACAAGTGGCAGGAAGACTCTGGATGCAGCCCGCTTTCGATCGGTGTTTTTGGAAATCCATGGGGAGACCTATGTGCAGCAGTTGACTTCTTGTGGCTGAGATGATGATGATGAAATATGCATACTCATTTAATTTATTCTGTGGTATAAATAGTTAACCTGTGTGTGCTTACGTTGAGGTCGAGTAGGATACCTAAGAGTTAACTAGGATTTAGAACTCTGATCAAAAAGATCGGTTATCGTTATTTAGTCCCTGGGTTGTTTCGTTTTTATTATATTTTTTTCTATTTTTAGATAATAACCATGAAAGCTGTCTTCGTCAGAAATTATTTGATTTGTAAAAGCAATCACTCAGAAGTCCGAAACTCACCACTTGACTGAATTTATTCCATAATTCTGCCGTAAAAAACATAATAATTTCCTCGTCGAATATGAAAGGAAAGCGAAGCGTACTTTATTATTTCTTAATTTGGGAATGAAATTGGCGAATGGCGAATAAAAATATTAGTAAAATGGACGAATTACTTACCGATCACGAAATTAAGTACGCTTGAATGAAAAGGAGCTCTTTATAATATAAAGAGTATTAAGAATTCGGGTCTAAATTGTAAACGAAGATCCTTTGTGTGGAGGAAAAATAATTTCAGTAATATATTATAAATAAATTTAAGATTAATGTCTTAAAAAACGAAACATTTTTTATTTTCAAGAAAATTAAAACACTTTTTGAGCGCTAAAGATTTAAAATTTGAGAAATCGATAAATATCTTAACTCGTTGAAGTAAAGCATATTTTTTGTTGCGTCAAAAATAATATCGGACGACAGCAATAAGCCTTCATTTCGAAATCTGTTTAAGCGAATCTTTGCAGCACGTTCTCGAATTTCAACTCAATTTAAGTTCGAAACATGCAATCTTTTACACTGATAAAAACTGTATAATTTAGCATAATTGCAGGTCGGTATAAGTCTCGGACGGCCGTTAAAAACAAAACTTCTAAGAAGACATGTGGTCAGGTAACGGTACGGGAAGCGGTCCTTGCGCAGCGTGCTAAGGGGCCGTCCTTTAATCACATGGGGATTTTTTAGATCATTTTATACCCCTCCCTGCGTGGCCTGCAAGTCTTGTGGTTCGAGTTTTCCAAACGTCATATGTATTTTTTTTAACACCAATAAGTCCGTGTTTAACCAGCAACTCACCTGTTAGAATAGTATATTTAATTAATAGCGACATTGTGGTCCGAGATGAAGACTTGAACTAACCAAGAAGAAAGAACCAAGAACTAACTAACCAACTAACTAAAACTAACCTGGTATTGAGGGCGCTGCTGGCCTTATTTCATTATTTTGTTTGAGAAGCAATATAATCAAGTTCCCGTTTTTTAAAAGCTTTTATTCAACTTGCCCTGTTAGTATGGGACAAATCTTGCGAGTTAAATTAGAACCACTTCCTGTCGTTAGATTAGGTTGAAATTTGGTTTACTTACGTAACTTCGCTGACACTTTTTTAGTTGCAAATAAAATATTTTTTTTTTATTTAAATGCTCTAAAACGAAGAAAAAATAATTTATATTGATATACTTAAATAAAAGCTTGTCGCGAGAACACAAACTTTTTTTTTTTTCAAAAGAACAAACTAACTTTAATTCTAAGCAAATGATAAGAACGCGTCTAAGTCTTTTGTTGGAATTAAATATTACTTAGTAGATAGGTACGATGTTGTTTAAAATCTCGCATTTAAATAAAAACTTGTTTAAAAAAAAAAAAAAAATTACTAAACTAAAAAAGTGCTTGTCAAGACTATTCAAACGAGTCCAAACTCGACGGTGTTATCTTGTTTAGTTTAGGAGTTCCTATGGCCACCTTCCGACGCCATCTTGAGACCCTGGCTGTCATGTAGCACAAGAGTGCTTGTCAAGTTTATTTATATCAATATAAAATTTATTTTCTTCGTTTTAGAGCATTTAAATAAAAGCTTGTTTATAATTATTATTTTTATTAATATTTTATTTGTTACTTTAAAGGTATCTTTCTTAAACAGACTATAAACCAAGTTCTAAATTGTTGAAAACGCTACCTGAGTAGATTTTCTCCTTAATTTAATTTAAGATCTAACCACGTATCACGAGGGGGGGAGGAGTAGATAAAAAAATGCTAAAATAACATCACGCGATTACTGGACGACCCCTAAAGGATGACCTCCATAAGATTAATGCCAGGACGTGTCATGTGGTGTGTATATTTTGCATTTTAACACCAATATTACATCCATTTGTATGCAGATGTTGTGCAGATAGAGCAATCTCAAGCGCTGTTGGTGAAATTACAATAATTCGGTGTCTTTTGACTCAGAAATTCTCTGAATTACTTGACGTGCTTTTTACTTTTATCTTTCGAGACACTTAGAACGTTTCTAATTAGTTAATTAGTCATGTTGGATGAATGATCAAAGTAAATGACGTAAAAGTCATGGCCAGTCATTCACCAGCTACGAGTACCTTGTACTTGAAGAAGTCGGTATGCAAATATCTGCCAGATATTATATATATAACTGAGTTCAATTCCCGCCTTTGAAAAGATCGTTACGATTCAATATAAACAGATTTATTGCCAGTGCGAGATTTAAAAAAGTAGATTTAGATGCGCAGGAGTAAGGAACAATGCGAGCAAATGCCGGGGTCATCGCTCGAGGCGCCTAAAATGGCACCGCCAAACGAATTGAAATAAATCGTCCGATCGATCTCTTATTTATGTTGGTAAAAATAACCTCATCGATTGATAGCCAATCAACCTCTTTAGTTCACCGATCTTAGATTTTATAGGCTGTTAACCCAGTCCAATCGTCCAACAAAAAGTCGGCGACCTCCCATTTGACAAGTTTCGTTGCGCTAACAAACTCGCTCGGCTTTAAATGATTTATGTAAATCTGGTTATTTTTGTTCCGGAGCATTTTTAATATTTCTTCGCGTAGCCCCTTTCGTGTGCCGATAGACATCAGCGGAATGTGTTCATTAACATGGTTAATAGTATCCATTAATTTATGTCTGCTCTACTTCCTAGTGAAACTGGTAAATACAGCTAAAATGTTTTCCCGTTTTAAACTAATTGTATCGGCGGGTATTATAAATGTTTACCATTTAGCTAGATGCGGGTTCGTTGTGACTTTGACATTGGCAATGGAGCGTGTGAAAATAGTGCGAGCGCGTGATGGGCATTTTAGCGCTTCTCAACCCATTTCAGGGTCGATCGCAGAAAATGGATAGATTCGTCGCACGAAGGTCGAGAATCGAGCGTGAGGTGTGACGAACATGACCGTTGAACTCGGTTTGACCATAGTATCGACTATGAAAGAAGTGGTTTTTTGGTGGAACCTGGAGAAAGTCATGTCACCGCTTTATTTTCCAATACTTGAGTTTTTTAGGTTGTTTATATATGTGAAGAAGTGTTGGTATTTAATTAATTAAGTACTCAATTACGTGTACGAGTGCAGGAAAGTGATATAATGTGGTGAAACGTATATTTTTATGTTGACGAATTTCAGTAGTAGTTTCAAAGTCGACGTCACTTTACAGAGCCATACGTTACGTAATCTTACGACGGGTGAATTTTATTGGAGCTTGACTATGACTAGAACTTTAAATATTATTACATGACCGGACTAGCTACATCTTGCATTTTACAAGGAAGATACCCTTCAATTTATGTCTAGGGCCAGCGTATGTAGTCTGCTACTAGATAGCTAATAGATAGATAAACTCTTAATTGTTTACACCTTAACTAAAACACAAATCACATAGTGAAAATGGCTTAAATGCTAGTGAAAAAACAGGCGGCGTTATCACTAATAGCTATCTCTTCCAGGCAACCTATTAGTCAGCCATTCAAGACAAAGTCATTTATTAGGTCAACATAGATAATGGCAAATATGTTAAACGCGCAAGTCCAGTACCCTTATAGGCGAAAAGAAAAAGGTATCGAACGTGAAGTGTGATGACCATGACCATTGAACTCACCTTAACCATAATGTCAACCATGAAAGAATATTCAATGTGTCGGACATTCAAATCTGGGCCTTTATTCCAGTTGTCTCTTTTGTTTTCATGTCCACGTTCACAAGAGTGACGGAAACGAAATGATATATATTGTCCGCGAATGTGTCAGATTAAATTTTCACATCTACGAAGCGACCATTGTGAGTTGATGCGAAACAACGCAAGCTAATAATGATATTTCTGTCAAGATCGTGTAGTTCTTGAGTTTCTATTGTCACGTCTCGAAAGCTTTGATCTCATCAGTACTGAGCGCACGAATAAATTCTTTGAAGATATGGCTAAATGTTGAATAGGAAGTTTTCAACGGCTTGCTTGTTACTTTTGTGACAAAAATAAATTTTCCAGTGGCACTGTATCTACTTTTCTGCGAAAACGTACACCCAACAGCAATTTAATGCAGCTTAACAATTGCTCTGTTAAAATAGCTCTTAATTTGTATATACATGTTTGGGAGTTTAAACTTAAACAATGTTGTTTCTGATAAGTTTAACGAAAATTTCCACCAAAAACCGTTAAAGTGAAAAAAATAATTTAAAATGTTTTTTTTGTCCTATAAGAGTTATTAGGAGTCAATAAATATTAATCCAGAAAGAAGAAGATAATTCCTCGGTTCTTATTCAAAACATTAATTTTAAAATTTCATTGCAATCGACCTGTTAGGTAAGTAGGGGCTTAACTAAAAAGGCAAAATGTAACGGACCAGCGGATGGTCGTTTTTATGCAAACATATTTTTTAGAGAAATATATATTTACTCCTTTCAGTCGCTCTAACTAAACATGACTCTAATTAGTTGATATTTTTATACAGGAAAAACGATGGTGGCGCTTCTCATTTGACGCCTAACATTGATCATTCACGATTCGTACAGTAGTCGTGAATAAGTAGGTATATTTTCATTAGCTAGTGAGTCACAGACGCTGGTACGAAGTACGAAAGGGAAGCCCATAAAGCACTCATTTGCATAAGTAAACGGCATTACCAACTCTTTGTTTTAGACTTTATACAAATCACATGGGCAAACTCGACGTTCTGTTTGACAATCGAGAGTTTGCAGCTGCGAAAATCTTTGTTGACACAAGATTTTAGGCGGTTATTTACGACTTTGTAGCGGAAATGTAAAATTAGATATTTTTTACACCTTTGTAACGATAAAGGTGTATGCCCTCTTTCAAGTGTTTTTCATGCTGGTGACTAATGATTTTCTTAAACTGGTCATTGCCGTTACTAATGCTGTGCGTATAATTTCAAAACAATACTCATCGAACACATTAATGACTCAGTGTGTCAAATTATAATTATAAGATAAGGATTTAACAGAATTAGAAATTATGATTCCATGAAATGGTGACTAGGAGAACTTTCAAATACGGACATGTTCTTTCCTACCAAAATACTAAACTAAAAAATCCGACTACATACTTACGCTGCACTTCATTAGAAGCCTTTTTTAAGTGTGCAATTACAGTATAAATCCGCCATCTTGGATTTATATTGTCGTCTTAAATAGCTTATCTATGACACCCTGTGTGTAAAGACGCGTCGATGGACACCCAACTTATTAGACAGTCGGGTTAGTAGTATAAACGATGAGAGGGAACACATGTCTATAACGGAATGTCAAATCCTTGCTGCCTTCTTTGTTTTTGAGAACTGCAATCTTGGAATTTTCAAGGTGGATAGATTTTATATCGTGCTCCATCGCGCCTTATAATATAAGGCGATTCGATGGTCAAACGTAGATATATTTATTTCACGTAAAAAAGTATCAACTATTAATATCATAAGCCTCCTTTTAGCGTAGTCGGACAAAAAACACTCAATAGTCTTGTGAACGTGATCTAAGTAATAATAACCTCAGGCGCTTGCACGTACAAAAAAACCTGACGCCGAGCAACACCTGATGCGACGTTGACGCAAACATTCTTTATGAAACAATCGTAAAGTGTACACACACGTGCCAATTTTCTTTTCATAATTGCAGGATACACGGTAATTAATTCATGTCGGGTTTTTTTTTTCATTTTTACAGACAAAAGAGTATGAAGTATGAGCGCTGAATTGCTTCGGCGCAGACAATGTGTGCGCTCGGTGCAGTTGCAGGAAGGGGTGTATTTTTAGTTTTCCATGCGGGAGTACTTTTGTTGCGTATGCAATTTCCTAGCTCTGTATGGTAATGAGATAAAGCTGTTGTTTCGTGAATCATAAGTGTTCAGGTACATTTCTGTCTTCCTGTTTTCTTGCGTGTGATATGGATTCGGTTTGTCGCTTAGAGATATGTGAGAGCATAGGTAACTTGTCTCATTCTATATAATAGTAAATTAAACAATTATAGTTTAAAAAACTGAAGCAACCGACTTCTCATGGATGCCATTGTCAGAACTGTACCAAATTAGGACACGGGAAGCACCAGCTTTCAAATAAAAAATGAATAATCAAAATCGGTTCACCCAGTCGAAAGTTATGAGGTAACAAACATTAGAAAACAGTCGAATTGATAACCTCCTTCTTTTTGGAAGTCGGTTGAAAATAGTTGTGAAATAGTAACCAAGATGTGAACTCTGACGAATTACGAAACGGTGTATATCGAATCATCCGCGCCTCGGTCACCGATAGACCGATATTGACAAGGTTACGTGATATATATAGAAGCACTCGAAAAGCTTTTAGTCAATGGACAACAACACGTTGGTCAGTTTTAGAACGGAGACCGATAACCGATCGGATGGGAGAATCTTTTTATACGTGTCAATAGAGACTGAGGTTAACCGAATCTTTACTCTGTACATAATCTGGACTCTGTCACCAATAGACCCCGCGAATACACCAATGTATTTATGATCGGTTAATAAATAATTGGCGAAGCTTGGACGTCGGACGACGGACCAGTCTACAATTCTACATACAAGAATAATAAATTCATTCGCTTGTTATAGTTTCCTAATTTTTTTTATTGAGGTTCCTAATTCTGTAGCAGGTTGGTAGGTTCCCTACTGTCAGCATCCTGACAACCCCCGATCCAAATGAGGGGCGTTATAAAATTGACGTGTGCATCTATCTGTGGCATCGTAGCTCTCAAACGGATGGACTGATTTTGATCTAGTGTTTTTGTTTGAAAGTGGATTTCATCGAGTGTTCTTAGCTATGTTTCATCAAAATCGGTTTAACCGTTTTTTTCGGGGATTTTTGAGTTTTGTGAGCTTGTCAGAATGGGTACCTACGTTAGTTATACACCTATAGGTATTTTTGTGTTTCCCTGCAGTATCTAAGGGATGCGTACCATACATGTGCACTGTAGTCCATAATGATAATTGCGTCCAAATCAATATAAACGGCAACGTGGGAAGCCAATAAATTGAAATCTCGGAAGGTTATCGGTCGCGTCATGTTAATGTAGTTATTTATTTGTGTACTCGTTCGTTTATCGTCCGCTTTGCGTCATCGAATCTTGTTTTATCAGATATTGATCATTTGACTGTTATATTATCTTATAGGTTTTAGTTTTAAATGAATATAGTTTTAGTTCAAGAATGATGTAGACGCCTGTTAAAGGTATGCATATCAGAAACTATATTAGAGATTACCTACTAAGTCAATGTAATATGTATACTGTTGGTGTTTCTAAAATAAATAAATAAATAAATTTGACGACTACGATTTCATTATAGTTGGAGTTGTGTATGTTGTTTTATGTATGTTTATTATCTTTTAGGTATATATTTATGGGTATGTAATATATAATTATATATATGTATATATATATTATGTGTGTGTGTAATTTGTAAAATATGTTTACTAAATCATTCTTATTTAGTTGATCTTTTTTCTTTATAGGCCACTGTTTTTTAACATACAATTCCTGTCCTTGCATGGTTGCCTGGAAGAGATCGCTCTAAGCGATAAGGCCGCCAATTAAAACCTAGCCCTAAGTACTTAATGTTATCTTTGTTTTTTGTTATCATGTGGTTTTTAATAAAGTGTTATCTATCTACTGTATGAGATACATTTATGTTACAGTCACATAATATATTTATAAGGAGAATGTAAGAACATTTTACATTTTATAATTCTTGTTGAATTAAAATAACAGCCCGTTCACACGATTTATCTATATCTGTACTTTTGGCTAACCGGAGCAGTATAACAGTCTTGCCATAATTACTTATTTTTACAGTATGTAGGTACATAATTTTGGGCCTGGCCTGTATTTCTGTAGAAGTACCGAAACAGTGTTTTTTTATTTATTTGTAATTTTTCTAGATTATCGTTAAATTCTCCTGATTTTCTACCTATTTCATATTTATATATTATAACAGCCGTTATTTTTAACACGCTTTTATTAGGTCGACCTGTATGTAATGAAATCTAAGGTAACTAATTTAACCATCTTCCAAGGATCGTAGCGTCATGAAAATTGGCAGCTGTATGTAGTTCTGATGACAATTCTAGTTGGCACTTCAAGAACTAACCTGTAACTTTGATGGTCTATTAAGACTGGCTAGTTAGTAACACTACGTTAACCCATCGACTTCCAAACCTAATATACATTGTAATGTGGGTGTTTAACTAGCAAGCTAATGTATGCAAGGCTAAGCTAGCGCAATATCCGTTAATGCAAACCGGCAACCATATTGCTAATCGAATGAAAGACGGGGTACCTACCTAGATTGTGTTTGTTCGTTCCCATTTTGGGCAACAATGTTTTTTGTTACCATAGTAAGTGAGACTGGCCTTAGCTGCTCGAAATAGGTCACTAGTTGATAGGATAGGTTAGGTCTGCAATGTCGAATGGCTTTGGGTCAGCGACAGCCTCTGATATAGAATATTTTTATGACGAAAAACAAGCATGTATCATATTCATCAAAGCTTGAAGCACCGCCGCAAAGTTGCTAGCTTATCGGTTTTTTATCGGATTCATTTTGGTGAGTGTGCATCTGGTCTGCATCATCTAATCCCCCCTTGCCCTTTTTACTATCGGACAGTCAGAAACACGAAAAAGCTTGACCGTTTAATGGTGGATATTCCAAGAACCCGAACGAAACGCTTTAATTCCACTTTCATCGTGCGGACTGTTAGATTGAGGAATACGCTTCCTGAGTGGGTCTTTCCCGATAGATATATTCTGGTTGTCTTTAAATTGCGAGTGAATTGGTGAATAGGTAAGCGCGCTCCATCGTAGACCGCAACGTCGCTTAAACATCAGGCGAGTTGGTGGTCAAGCGCAAACCTATTTCTAAATAAAAAAATCGTAACCTTTACGCCAGAACGATTTAGCCTACCTAACGTTGTCTTCATTCGTCACATGTGAATTCACTTTAGTTTTTACTCATATCGTCATTCCCCCAATTCATCCGTTTTTTCTTCGGTCGTCCCCAACTGCTATAACCATTCACAGTTATGTGAATGGCCCTTTTTTGACGTGATATGCCGGCACTATGATACTGATATCCCGTAGGTACCTTAATCATCATCTCAGCCACGAGAAGTCCACTGCTGTACATAGGCCTCCCCCATGAATTTCTAAAAAACCGGTTGGAAGCAGCATGTATCTAGCGTCTTCCTGCAATTTGTATGATGGCTGGTCTTCATACGCTGCGCGTGCCGGTGCGTGGTCTCTACTAGAATTAGAACGGTGGGTATAGTTGCCGTCACGTAAAAAGAACGCTGGTTTGTTCGCACTTACGAACAAATCAGCGCTCTTTTTACGTGACGGGAACTATACTAGGTAATACCCAATCACCGTCTGACTGAGTAGACATGGACTCTCCAACGACTCCTCTTATATACGATCGTATTTTAATACTCAAATTTATACATTATTATCAACAATGTATGTAAAAATAAAGACAAACTGTAACCCTTTATTTATTCTTGTAAAACAAGCGAAAGTAATTATGTCTCTCTCTGTCTGTTTGTTACTTTTTCACGACCAAACAGCTGAACCGATTGTTATGAAATGTTGTACAGAGATTGCTGAGAGAGAGACAGACGTAGGCTACATTTTATCATCAACATCGTTTCAATTCAACACTACGCGGTTGAAACCGCGGTGCACAGCTAGTTTGACGTATATTGCAGTTTGTTTGAAGTTGGCTCGACTGCAACATCCTAGTTATTAGATGATACAAGCAAACATTTCAACACAGCATCATCATAGAAACCCCGGAACGATCGGACAGCTAATAGCGGATCTAAGTATAGAGCTCGCACGGAAACTCCGTTGATTGACCGCCGGTGACGGACGGACAGACAACCCGGCTTTCTCGATAATGATCTACGCGGGGAGCCTGGACAGATGTTGACTATCTATATTGTTTTTATAATGTTCTTGCTTGTTGCGGGAAGTCCAATGTCAACGTCGATGTGGGCTCGCTCGTGGGATGATTGGGATTGAGATTATGATGCGTACCACCCGCGTAGCGTTTTGATCCTTCGAGAATTCAATTTACACCTGTAGATATACCTGGCGCCGTACCACAAGCGGTCAAGCAGTCTTATTTCAATATTACTTTGACATTCGTCTCGCTCTTTCTGCAGTTGAGAGAGCAAGACAAAGATCAAACTAATATCGAAATAAAACCCCCCTGTATGGCATTGCTCGAACTTTTTTTTTATCAGCCCTGTTTTTGTACAAACTGTCCCACTGCTGGGAACGGGCCATCTTCTCATTGTGAGAAGGGTTAGGCCATAGTCTGCCACGCTGGCCAAGTGCGGGTTGGCAGACTTCACACATCTTCAAGATCATTGAGAACTCTCAGACATGTAGGTTTCCTCACGATGTTTTCCTTCGCCGTTTGAAGTTGGCGGCAATCAACAATACGCACATAACTTCGAAAAGACAGAGGTGCGCGCCGTGGGATTCGAACCCAGGACCTACGGATCGCAAGTCAGACGGTCTCACCACTAGGCTGCCGAAAACTTATCGAACTTATATTGAAATAAAATTACGGCATTACTCTGTATCACTAACAGACAACGTACATCTTAATCCGCTGCTCCCAGAGACATGAAATCTAGAGGAAGTCTTATTCTGTGAAGTGTAAGGAATGTAATACACTGTGATACACTTGTAAATCCTTTCTAAGTGTATCCACTAAGAAAGGATTTCTCGATTGTAGGCGAAACCACGTAATGAGGCTAGTCTGTTAAATACATTGTAATGATAGTATGAAAGAAACTATGTATTACACAAGATATGAATGTGAAGACACTTTTCAGTTTCAGTTGCAGTTACAGATAGATCAGCAATTCTTCTCTCTCAGTTCTCGATGTACTGCACTAGAATGGCACACTTCGTTGCCTTATTTGTTTTCCGCAAACTACGATCTCGGAATTTTCTAAGCTAGAGTGAATAAATTTCTCCTACGTCGAGATGTTTTTTAAAGTAAAGTGTAATTAAGTCAAATGCTTCAGATATGTTTTGGTTTAGACTTAAGTGCGTAAGTTTCTGAAAGTTTTTGTATAAATAAATAAATATCCTCGACCACAGTTTCGCTTACTAACAGGCGAATTAATGTTCAAACGTTACAACTCAAATTTCACATTATTTAACGGATTTGCTACAAATATTTTACACAATTTTAAGAACATCGCAACGTTTGTGGCAAATCTGATAAAATTGACAACGCAAAAGCCAAAACCATTATCTTATCTAATTCTCGACCAATCTCAGTGCGGTTACTTAAAATCATTTCTTCTTTTGTTTCAGGTAAGAATACGTTTACCACGACTCGACACACACATGGACCCCATGTCTGCTACGGTAATATTTATTCAGATATTTTAATGTATTCGATATGAACCTAGCATTTTACTCCATAATTCCATACAAGGCGGCGTAGGAAGCCAGTGCCTATAGAACTTGTTGTAATGCAACTGGTGTAACTGCAATTTAAATGCAGTTGTACCATAAAACTTTATGGGATCCATTGAACTTGAACGAGTTGTGCTGTCCCATATACGGGCTCTATGAATAAAATGTACATTACACAGTTATCTAGATTATGTCGGGCTTAGGTTTGCCTTATCTTAAGTAGTTTTCTGTTCAATAATTTATTTATCAGATATTGCAGATTGCCGATCGTTTAGACCTTTTTCTTAGTCGTAATATTTAAGCTTCTAATTTTTCTCACTTTTCGAATTGAGACCTCGTCTAACTATCCCGAGTCCTTCAGTTTGTTTGACACGAGGAATGAGATAGATTAGTGTTTTTTTATGGAGCTAAACAATAAGATGGGCAAATTATTTATCTGAAAGTTGCCCATAACAGTGCAATGTCACCCAGAGTTTTGGACTTCCGCAGTTCAAAACCCAGTGTGGAGCCCGCTTGGAAGTACTACGTCTTTGCCAGTTATTCAGCCAAGCAGTAGTGTGTTAACGACATTATGTTTTGAATGGCAAGGAAAGGAAAAAATATATTATCTCATATAAAGAGATTCACAAACACCACTACTGTCTTACAATTTCATACATCCTAAGGTTGTTTGGAAGAGATCGCTATTAGCGATAAGACGCCTTTTGTGCTATTATCTTTTGTGTTATTTTATTAATTTTTGTGGTGTCAATAAAGTGTTATTGATTGATTGATCTATTATCTAATATCCCAGAATGACGAGCGTAGTGCGTTGAACATAGGCTTTTGAACTTTCACGGTCTTAAATTCTGGATGACATTGAGTTGTTACAGACATGCGTGACGCTTAACATCAGGCGATTGATTTGCCCAATATTCTGAATTGAATTGCATAAAAACGAATAATTCTGATATCAATATTAACCGAAGTGGAAAGTGTACATGGTAAAGTTGAAGCCGGAATTGTTTGTGCTTCAATTTGTTTACGTATCCCGGGTTCGCGAGTGCGAAGCCACTCTGTGTACGAAACATTATCTCATTTGTTCGCGACTCGCTGTGTGACCTAGAATTACCTGGTAGGCCTAGAGCCGATGGTCGCTGCGACTTACACGCTTTTGTTTAGAAATCTTTGTACTTTGAAAAGTATTTAATCGTAAGGTGTCTCGCCAGGAGACTTGAGATTATTGAAAGATAAATAATAAATCGATCGAATAATGTCATGTCTCTCTTTGAATGATTTTTTTATCAAATCGCCGAAAATACTTATAAATATTATAATAGTCATCTTGTTTTTTGCTTCTGGAATTGAGTTTGTGTCATATAAGCTAAACTATAATACCATATCCTTTACAAATCTTTGTGTGAATTAACTATTGTATGAAAATCAATGGAAATATGCATAATTTGCTCGTTCAACACAGTTGGTCGAATCGACCGCCTCGTCAAATCAAAAAGTAATAGCTGTCGGAAATCGGAACCAGCATTAGGCGAAATTGTGAGAGAAGCCAGTCCGTCTCCGAAAACTGAATTTATCTAATCTTGCACCTAAAGCACCTCGGTAAAAACGAGCGCGAGCTCCAGGTCTATACGTTTGTTGACATAATAATCAGCTGAGATACGGGGTCGGCAACCGAACTAGTTAGGTTTTATCGCACGCTAGCCGACCGTTTGAGCTAAATAAATATACCTAAATCATTAGCGATTGTGTTATGGACTTATTTCGACGTATTGGTTTGTTTGATTGCCTATTCTGGCTTTGCTCATATTCCAACGGTATTAACACAAAATACTAAGCTTATTGTATCTGATATTTCTTTTTTATCTAGTAGATATCAGTATACATACACGCTACCTAAAGAAAAAATATCCATTGCATACTCCAAAGTATCAGGAAGTATAAATTTAGTTTTTAACAACATTTTCATAATCTGTTAGGGTCTACGAAAAAGAAACCATTAAAACGAAAAAAAAAGCACTCCACCGCCCAAGAAAGATAGAAATGTCTTTTCAGTGTGCTTAAATGTGTGTGCTTACTTATTTGTTTGTTATTTCCTGACCTTCCTGTAGTGGCAATGCGGAAAGACGACTGCGTATTTAAAACTAAAATCTTTTTAGTTTTACAGACATTGTTGGTATTCTTGAGTTTGAATTGTACAAGCACATACATTCATACGTACAAACATACATACTGTGGTACTGTGTGTAACATACATATATAATCACGCTTATTTTGCCTTCCAGGATAGGCAGAGCATCAAAGACCGAGCGGCATATGACGCCACATTTGGTTAGGTTATTTAAAGAGAAACCGCTGGATGCAGCTAGTAGATTTAAATTTGCATTAAACTTATCATAGGATCATGTAGGTTTTGTAAATAGGAAACCAGATAACAATTCTATTACGAACTGCAGCACTGTTAGCGCGCAAGATACTAGATAAAATTACAGTCTCAAACATAATGTAAATGATTATATCTCAAGTGTTAGGTCAGTAACCGACACACTTTCGTTGTTTGTTGTTTGTAAATATTTCGTTGGTAACAGTTACGCGTTGATAAGTGATAAGTAATAACTGCAATGTAGTTATAATGTGCTCTACTGACCTATTGAGCTGCTCGAGTTACTAAGTTATACGTCGTAGGGTTATCGTACACATTCATATTCATTTTGAATTATTAAAAGCTTTTATTCTACTTGCCCTGTTAGTATGGGACAAATCTTGCGAGTTAAATTAGAACCACTTCCTGTCGTTAGATTAGGTTGAAATTTGGTTTACTTACGTAACTTCGGTGACATTGCAATAATATGGTTCTATGAAGCTGGTCTCAAGATGGCGTCGGAAGGTGGCTATCGGAACTCCTAAACTAAACGAGATAAAACGTCGAGCTTGGACTCGATTGAATGGTCTTGACAAGCACTATTTTTTTAGTCTAGTTTTTTTTTTTTAAACAAGTTTTTATTTAAATGCTCTAAAACGAAGAAAATAAATGTTATATTGATACAAATAAAAGCTAGTCGCGAGATTTCAGGCAACATCGTACCTATCTACTAAGTAATATTCAATTCTAACAAAATAGTTGGACGCGTTCTTATCATTTGCTTAGAATTAAAGTTAGTTTGTTCTTTTGAAAAAAAAATGTTTGTGTTCTCGCGACAATCTTTTATTTAGATCAATATAAAATATATTTTCTTCGTTTTAGAGTATTTAAATAAAAGCTTGTTTTTAATTATTTTTTTTATTAATATTTTATTTTAATTTCAAAATTAAAATAATTCAGCAAATCTGCAAAGTAAATTTCGCACTTTATGAAACCAGACAGGAAAACAAAAAATATGTAGATTTTTTACCCGACTGCGTAAGAAGGAGGTTTATGTTTTTGTTTGGACAAATTGCTTACTAATTTCGTTAACGGCAGTAGAATAGAAAAATAAATATTTATGCGATTGACATTAGCTATCGAAATGTCACGTGACGTCACATCACATTTCAAAGCGTCAGCATTTTTAGAAAACCGACTGAAATTCCATCGCTTAAAAAAATTTTACTGACATTTTTGCAATAAACATAATTAACGTAACGACACTCGCCAACAAAAGGAAAAACGGTACAAAACGTAACGGTACATTTACATATCAGATTTCCCACAGCGGGTAAACATAGAGCACAACAGTATGTTGTAAGTACGACAAGCTCGTTTCCGCTTTTGTTGGCATGAATCTATTCACAGGCCACCGAAAAACAGTTACAGCACATTGACGTCCTAACAAGTATCGGATGTACTTACCTACCTACCTTACCTTACCTTGTTATGTGTTGGATTTGATGACAAAACCTACTAATATGAAGAGGTACCCGATCTTCCAGTGGTACATACGATGTAACATACATACATAGGGTCTGGTAATCATCATACTCTTATGGGTGGTTTCAGTACAAACAACTACTGTTCGGGGACTTTTGGAAATACCAAATTTTTAGGGGTCATTGATAAACTTTATGTACGTAACAGCTGATTTTTGTTTCGGAATTTAGAAAAATCACAGAGTAAAAGTTGTTTGTTTAAATGTAATGAAGTGCGACCCTTAAGAGGATGCTAACTGATACACTATTACTATCGTCGTATCATCTCTCTATCATCATCATCTTTTGCACGCCCCGTCATTTTTTTTTAAATTTTACTCCATTCCATGGTTGCCTGGAAAAGATAGCTTTTAGCGATAAGTCACACTAGTGTTAATTTATTTCCTTTTGTACTTTTTTGTTATGGTGTGTCAATAAAGAGTTTATGTATCTATCTACGATCGTTCTTGAGCAGCCGGATAAAAAGAAAAGTTACGTCCTTCATTAAACCAGTTTCAAAATCCTAAAAGAGCAAATCTGCCAAGGCATCTTAGAAGAGCCAAGATGACGGGGGCGAAAATACGAGCTCATATTAAAACCTACATTCTGTAGTCGCGATAGAGACATAAATATAACAGTAAAATTGTTTCTACAAACATTTATAAATATTAAGACATCACTGCCTTTCCGGTGACAATGGCATTTTCACCCACCCAAAAATTCATTCACCAAAACTTCCGCTACCTATTTAGTAAAATCACCCAGATTTAAATATAGAAACTTATGACAGCGGTAACATAGTGACGTAACTCAACTCCTAAAGTTTGAAGGTCTACGGGAATATAAAAAAAGTCGCTCGATATATTTCCATATAGATCTGATCGAGACTCAGTTTTATTTCGTGCTAGACTTTGACTTCGTATAAATAAATCTAAACGGTCACAAATATAGACTTTGCTCCAAATCGGGACGGTTTACAGGCTTGAGATATGAAAAGTTTGGATTTACTATTGCTTACTGTGAAAAGTTTTATAATTATTACTCCACTCCGCAAGAAGGTATTTTTTTACGGTGTAAACCATTTTCTATCTTCGTGACCTGTAAACATTTTCAAAGCAGTAGCGATACCACCACAGTCTTTGTCTTTAAGCGACCATTTACCCGACTGCTTAAGAAGAAGGGTTATTGTTTTTCGAATGTATGTCCTTAGTATGTATGTTTCTATATTACCCCCTACAGTATAAACGGCTTGACCGATTTTGATATGCGGTGTCGTTAGATTAGTCTTCACTCCTTGAGTGACAGAGGCTACGTTTTTTTTGTAATAATAATAATAAATTTCGCAAAAATAAAAAAAATGCGATTAAGTTTAATGTTTGCGTAACCTCCAACGGACTTTTTCGTAACAAACAAGTCATTTTATCAGAATTATTCTAAATGATGCTCATTTATAATCTTTTACAGCGATACACATACTTTCTCATAAAAAACGTTCACTCAACAGCGTATTAAGCGTAACGAAATCTTAATTTAGACAAAAAAAAAATGTTTTTCTGCAGTCGCGTATTTTTTTTTCTTTTATTATAGACACAACTGACAATTTTGAAGGTTCGCTCCGGACAAATCGGATGGCTTTTAAAATAAGCTGTTCTATACAATTTGATGTGTCAACAAACTTCTATACAACTGTTGTTGTGAGACACGTGTCTGAAATTTCGAAAAACGCGGTTCCATGACTGTGCCCTTAGTAAACATTGTTTATAACAATGATTTTGGCTTTGTATAGGGTGCACTAAATGAAAGTGAAATTTCGACTGGGTTTTTTTTACGAAAAAAATTATTAATAAAGCAGGAAAGGTTAATCTCGGTGACATAACTAAGCTCAAAACCGGTACCATTCGAGTATTACGTTTTCAAACTGTCGTGATCAATAAAAAAGTTTGCACAGAACAAGTTCAATGGAATTCCTTGACTTTTATAGAGCGAGCCCATTACATGGTATCGACAAGATCACGGCCACACGCGCCAAAAGCTACCGGAAGCGGTACGTGACTTCTGACACTATTGACATTTTGAAATTGGAAGTACCTTGTCAGTTCTCACGGTGTGCTCATCAGTGGCTACTGATTTTACCGGTGATATCTCAGTAATATTATACTTATAGATGCTATTTGAGTTTATCTGTGTGCGATGTGTTTGCGTGTGTGTGTTGTATGGAATCGAGATTTTATCCTTTTAGCGTGTAATCAGTGCTCAGCCAGTTAGGATGAGATGCCGAAAGGAAGTCATTGTTCACATTTGAGAGGCCTCTTGGCTCAGTGGTAGAACGTCTGCCTCTGATCTGTAGGTCGTGGTTCGATCCCCACCCGGGGTAAATTTGTGTGGTGAGTATGGATGTTTTTTCTGTGTCTGGGTGTTTATATGTATCATATGTGTGCATTTACAATAAAAAATATGTATATATGTATTCTATCAGCTATCTGGTTCCCATAGTACAAGCTTTGCTTAGTTTGAGGCTAGATGGTGTTGTGTGAAAAAATGTCCTCCATCATCATTATAAACAGTTATTACTATTTGAATTGTGCCTAAATTAAAAGTTCGTCAATATATTCTCAGCCACAAGAAGTCCACTGCTAGACATAGGCATCCCCTATAGATTTCCAAAAAGATCGATTAGAAGCGGCCTGCATCCAGCGTCTTCTACCACTTGTATGAGGTGTTATATCCTTTTTCCGCTCTTCCTATGCTACGCTTGCCGGTGCGTCGCGTCGTATCCACTCAAGTAAATGTTGCTTATTAAATATTGATAGAGTACAATGATCTCTGCCAATGATTCGACTTAGTACAGGTCACCGCATAAAGTAATCCTGTATATAAAAAAACAACAACATGAAAACCACAACTTACCTCAGAGCAAAAGTTCGAAATTATACGCACGCGTCAGTATACATGATGGAAATTTGATGTGAACCGTAATTAATTTGTCATTCAAGACGACGAAAATGTACCGTACCATACAGACCATCATTCATGAATGACAGGTATTGGCCGTCTATTACGGTTGACGTCAACTCACGGATTACCGCTATATCCAGCGGTTGGCGTGTTGTACACAATTAGACGGAAAAACTCAACACATCTCCGATGTGCGATGTGGGTGTGTAACGGTTGGACGGGTCGGTGGGCGGACTCAGGTATTGGGTTGATTTGAATATTTGGGGCACAGAATATTTAATAGTTGATACGGCCCGATAGGGTGAGGTTGTAATTTTTTACAATTTTATATTATTGACTTGTAAATAACAGTTTACCAATAAGTGATTTGTATCCTTAATCTCGTCTGTTGATAAGCGTCGTTATGAACGAGGATGAAGCAAGCAGATCTAGGAGTAAGACCGTCTAGGGCTAGTAGACTTCTAAAAAGGAAGATAAATAAATATATGCTAGGCAATAAAAGATGAAAAAGTAGAAAGAAAATATAGAAATTATAAAACTTAGAAATTTTAAAACTACTTCAGCAGGCGCTGGAATAAATATCTTAAATATTGAAGCGCTGAATAAAACTTGTCGAACCACCTTTAGGTGTGTACTTCTAAGGAAAAAAGAATAATTAAAATCAGATAAGTCAATAAAAAGTTTCGGTTACATATAAAAAACCTATAGATTTGATTTTCATAATTTCTAACTAAAAAAAAAACATAAATCACTACTATAACTTTGCATGCCGCAAGGCAGATTACGGCGATCTACTTTCTTTTATATGTTCCACCAAGTACTTACTTATATTGTAACCTATAAACGCAAATAAAGAATTTATTATTAATATCCTTTATTCAGTTTAAATCTCGGATCCGCAGCCCGGTCCTTTGGTGGGGATCAGTGGAGCCGAAGGCAACACTGAGAGGCCTATTATTATTATTTAAAATATATGTAGCAGGATTCGCATTTGTTACCTTATGATCGTTAAAATGTTCACAACAGCTGATATGTGTATTTGGTTTATTCTATACATAGTTTCAAACCAAGAAATGTTTAAATCAAAATTCAAAGAAACATACGAAAGCTCACCTGGTGAATTATTGAAGCGGCCTCCTTAGAGAGCTCCTGGGTACGTCTACCTGATGCCGTGACGTCACCGTTGACCTATATACGGTGAATTACGGTGGGCCAATGGCCGTCGCACATCGCTTCCTACGGTTCAGAGTTCAGGAAACGCACAATCATGAACTGTCAACTCGGTTGTACGCTATTGTCAGTTTTGAGACTGAACTCGGCATATTAAGCGCTGTTTAGACAAATTGGTCACATTTTGCGAAGTGTTGTTATTAATTATATGGGTGATTCGATGAAAATAGGGCAACATTTCTGCCAACCCGCGTGGTAGACTATGGCCTTACCCTTCTCACAATGAGAAGATGACCCGCGCCCAGCAGTGGGAATACAGGGCTGAAAAAAATAATTAAAAAATGGCATACCTAAGAATCACATTATATGGTAATTTATGAGAAATTTACGATTTTTAGGGTTCCCTGCGTCAAAATAAAAAACGGAATTGTTCGTTTGTCCGTCTGTCCGTCCGTCCGAGTATCAAGACTTTTATCTCGGGAACGCGTGAAGGTATTGAGTTGAAATTAAAACCATATACGCAGATCCATAGTAACTTGCTGCAGAAAAATTAAATTTCTCGGTTCAAAAAATCAAACTTCGGTCGAAAAATCTAATTTCTCGGTTTTCATAAAAAAAAGTTACAGCCGAATATGTCGCAAAAAACGCACATTTCGACTCTCACAAGGAAATTAAAACCTATGGGGTACTTCCTATTGACCTAGAACTATGAAATTTGGCAAGAAGCATTGTGTTAGAGTACACATATAGTAAAAATCCGAAAACCGGACATTTTTAATTAAATAACAAAAAAATAGTGTCTTTATGCAAGGAATGAGAATCCAAATTTTAAAGTGCTTTAACTGTATCATGTGGGGTATCAATTATGAAAGAGCTTCATTAGCACAATCAAATTTTTTAATTATTTTTACGATGTATAATTTGCGGTTTATGAAAGAAAATATATAAAAAATATAATTTCTCCCTTTTATATTTTACCTAGTACGGAACCCTCAGTGAGTGGGTTTCACTCGCACTTGTCCGTTTTTTTTAGATTTGGACGCCTAACTGACGGGACTTACGAAGAATAATGCTATTACAGTAAAAGAAGTAAAATATATGTTTACATGTTTATTATGAAAACCACCTTCGCTGCGCTTACTAGAGCATGGTCTCCATTCAAGAACTTTTCGGCTTCATCATCATTTTTCCTTAATATCTTTTATATTTATATTTTTAAACCTTAATCATCTATCACACGCCTGCCGGTAGACGGCGTGTGCCCACCAGATTGCGTGACGTCACACACGACCTATATAGTGCGTTAGGCCAATAACCGTCTCGCATCGTCTCACTCGGTTCACGGGCTTAGGATACGCATTGTTGTTCAGATTTTACTCTACGCTGTAGATTCTAGATACGCATCAGCAAGCTTAGCGTAAGACTACCATCCACAAGGTGTCTCATGCAGGTGGCAGGAAGATGCTGGTTGCAGACTGCGCGCAAATCGGACTTTTTGGACATTGGAGGTGTGTAGATCCAACAGTGGACTTCTTGTGGCTAAAATGATGATGATGATCCCACCTATCGAATCCGCATGCTAAGTGATCGGGCAATTGACGCGAGCCAAACTCGCATTTCTTTACTTAATACTAAAAATAAATGTCATAATACATAATCTTAATTCTTGTCAATCTATTACCACGTTCGAAACACGATATTTAAGAGTTACAATCGCTTCTTCCGATGATCCGACCCATATGTCTGATTTTTATTATAAACCTACAATCTTGCAATTTAATCTTGTCTTAATTTGGACATTTTAAAATTCCTGGCAACCCTACTTGTGACCCACATACGGTAGGCCATTAACCGTCTCGGGTAGTTTCAAATACTTCGCTCTCAAGATTGATTGGTCGACACCGACGGTTGACACGTGTTACAGCGCAAATCGGACGGCTATATTACCTCCTTAGTTTTAATTAACATCAACTTGGAGATTGATTACTTTGATCTAGAAGTTTTCTTATCGTAGTTTTTTAAGGTTTTGTAATTGGAGCATTTTTTATAGCGGAAAATGCTGCGAAACCTTGATACTATGAAAGTGCGAGATAAACAGAAGTCTGTTCAATTTATGCTTACCATAGTAAGCATAAATTGAACAGACTTAGGTGTAACTGTGCATCTCTATTTTATCACCTTCGTGATTAACTGAAAAACATTTTTTTACGCAAAATAGATCTACGATTGACCACCAACTCGTTTGATGTTAAGCGACGGTGTGACCGAAGATGGAGCTCGTCGATCTAGAAGATCATTCTAGCCTTGAAAATTCAAAGATTATAGTACTCAAGAAACAGAGATGTACATGATGTTTTGTACAGTACGGACCAAGAACGTGGACCGATATAGCAGAGTACGTAATTTTGCCATTTCTATAAGAAATGGGTGGTAAAGTGAAACAGACATGATTTTATGTATGTGGATTCGCACATTTCTTATAGAAATGGCAAAATTACGTACTCTGCTATATCGGTCCACGTTCTTGGTCCGTACTGTACAAAACATCATGTACATCTATCTCTGTGTTTTCTTCAAGATCGTATGAAAACCTTTGTTTTTATTGATCAGACAAGCTGGTCTCTTTAAGATTGACAATGAAACCAAAATGTGAAATAATTTGTTATTTTATTCGTTTAATGGTGTGAGAGTGGATAGACCCTGTGCTTTTTAGCAATCATACATTGAACTTCTAGGAAGCGACGTTTTTACGACGAACTAGTTTTTAGAACCGTCAGATATATAAATAAGTTAGACATAAAATAATTAGACAATGCAGGGTGTATGATTTTGATAAAATGATAGCTTAGTCTGAAGTCTGCTTAAGCTCGACCTCTCGCCAAGGCCGCTCGCTCAGCCGTCAGGGTTCGCTCGTAAAACTTGTACAAGACGAGATTACGTAAAAGTAAAAACATTCAAAGGTTTCCAGAGACGTCGGTTTCTCTACAAAGGTCAAGTTAAGGGACAGTACGCGTGGAGAGTTAGCACCTCTGTGACAAGGTGTGAAAGGAGAAAGTACGTTGACTTTAACACTTCACAAAGAAACCTACCGTCGCTTTAAATTGAAGTGAAATCTTTCGAACACAATTGGACGTTAATGTTAATGTATGTGTATAATTAATTTCATAATCGAAAATCTATGTGCTTTTTTATCATGTCAAAATTATTGACAACCAGCATCCGTATTCATAACCCCTTAATCCGAAACCGATAGCTGTCGTAAATACCGGTATTATAGAGCTTTGTGACGCATAAGCGCAGTTTTCAGAAACTATACATACATAGGGCTATAGAAAACCTACAGGTACATCTATTTTTTTTCCTTTTTGCTGATAAACACCCAATGACTTATCAGTTCTTCTCGGTCCCCAGTTGTTTAGCGTTACTTTCTTTTGTAAACCTCTCGATTTCGTTGCGCTACCATGTACAATGATGACCAGGGGGACTTTTCAGAGAGCAATTCATTCTGTGGAGCTGCATGCTCACCTGTCCAGATAGGCAAAACCTAAAAACTTAACCATCCTTCACGGGCAGCCGGGCAAAAAGTTACTCATAATCATAACACAATTCTTTGTTTGCATACTTACAATTGTCTGAATCACATTTATTGATGCGGTATTTCCTCATTCCATATCCGTGTAAGCTTTGTTATGATGCTTTGCTTTAATAAAGATGTCTCGTTAGGTTTTATTTAGGGCAGAGTTCCGTGGGGTGCAACAGTTGCGAGTTTCAGCCAAGACTGTTCCGTCAATACCTCGGTAGATTACGTAGGTCGATCCTGTATGGCTGAAAGAAAATTAAACATATTGTTTGAAGAAGCAGGAGTCTGCTTCGATCATGCGTCGCAGGATTGTCACAAAAGACGCCACTGCCGTATTTTTCGTCTTTGTCGCACTTGAATGTGTTGCCTATTTGGATCAATACCGGTCGCTTGTTTTTGTGGTTTTTGAAATCATTTTATCACAAAGCTTGGTTTAGGATTTTTTCAAAATTTACCATACTGTAGGCGGATAAAATCATTACAATATGACGTCGACTATTGCCCCGACCCCCATGACAGAAGCGCGCGTCGACCGCTCGCGACTGTCGCATCTGGCGCTATCCTAGAAATACTACCTTAGCATTGAAAGAGGAAATCTTAGATTTAAGAGCGGAAGTAAATCAGTAGTTTTATCTCGGCCACACATTGTCAGATTTTTGTCATTCAAGTCAGACGGTCATTACCACTTTATTGCTACCATAAAAGTGTACAACAACGAAGACGGAATTTATGAGGCAACGGTTGTTTTTTTTTTTGAGGTTTGGTGTTATGTCAGTTTCATATACCTATATATAATATACGCGTAAAAGATCTCGCTTCGCTCGCTCTATTAAGTTATAACTGAGATAATGAAACATTTAAAAAACGTAAAAACTGATTTTAATCAGCAGCATCTGAACAAAGTATGTAAGTATACGTAAGTGGGACTGTGGGACTAATAAAATCGACAAAAAAAATATGGAAATTGATGAAATTATTTATGGGACCACTCTGGCAACGCTTTTCTAATAAAAAAGGAATCATTGAAACTGGCTTAAAACAGGATACGATATTGCGAAATAAAACAGAAAATAGTAAACATCTTAATTTAGAAGCGAGTAAAAAACTTGAAAAAAAAAAAAACAATACTTCTACTAGTGGCCTTTTCGCTACTAGCGATCTCTGCAGTGACTTTTTTCCATTAGAACTACGTTATTAATTTGAAAGTCACTTTGCGTTTGCGTTATGTGAAGGTTGAAAACTAAAAATTAACATTATTCTAATAGGTGAGTAGGTGAGTTAATAACATATTAGTTAACTCGGCAAAAACAACTTTTAAATAACAAACCTTGCGAGAACTCGCGCAGACTTTGTTTGCTTTCAAAATAGATTCCCAGGTTTTAAAACGCCCGTGTAGAAGAATTAAACGGAAATGATTCAAAGGATAGGAATCCTGTACCGGCTGCCGGTCTGTGCATAACTTGAGACTTGAATTCAAGGAAAATACAATAATATGCGCGGGAATATTACGCTAGGAAAGATATTATTAAGTATATTTTAATGTATTCATTAGGGCTTCCAACCCGCACTCGGCCAGCGTGGTGTGGACTATGGCCTTACCCTTCTCACATGAGAAGATGGCCCGCGCCCAGCAGTGGGACAGTTTGTACAAACAGGGCTGAATAAAAAAAATAGGGTTTAGGCCTTAGGCCGTGCTTGGCCATGCCTAAACTGGTGTGGTATCTTTGGTGCTGATTGAAGAGGTTGTAGGCTCGATCTCCTTGGACGTTGCAATTTTTTGACTGTACCAATATTTTGAGTGATTTTATATTTTTTGTAGGTGCCATTTCTTTAAAGTTTCTGAACTTTACTGTTTAAGGTAAGGTAGTGACAAGTCTCCCCATCATTGTGACCCTTGCGGATTCTTTGTAACTGATTTTATAAATTGAGCCTTATTGATAAATAACAATTTTATGTGCACTTCTACATGATACTGAAAAGTTACAGATGTTTGGAGTTCAGGTATGAACATATTCGGGTCTATTCATTTCTGGAAATCTTCAATTTAAATGTTTTTATTTAATTTCTCATGAAAAAGGGTTTCTTTATTCCTTATATCCAAAATTTGATTGATTTTATGTTACATTCGTGTGTATGTTTTAATTATCATAGGCCTCATTCATATTTTGCAGTCGGGTATTCTGTTTTGATAATTACATAAAGTTTCACGCTACACCATAACTGTCTGGCAGCTAGAACACTTGATCAATACAGCTACGTCTATAGAGTCGTCGGGTCATCCCCAATCTCTCAATCAGCTAGCTGGAGTGCCCAGATTTTATAGGTCACATTGCATCACAGTTTGATGAACCACGGCGCCCTTTTATATGCCCAGACTGCGACTGTACTCAGTACACGTTACTGCCAGTGTAGAAAACTATTTAGTGAACCAACTTTTTGGTGTTGTAAGATTTACTGCTACGTAGCTTGAAGGGAGTAGGACCTCTTGTAATTATGCTCAGGAATGACATGCTCAAGCGAGTTGACGGTCAAGCGCAAACCTATTACTACATAAAAATTGTATCGAAGTAATAGATAATATATACATAAACATTTCGAGTACGCTGGGTATATCGGATCTTTCGCTCTAACTCCCAGGCCATCGCGTGCCGCTTGTTACGAGAGAGATAAGGATAGTTGTAGTATCGTGATGCTATTTCGTAGAAAATGGTACGTAGCGGTTAAGTGTCGATGTAGAAACTTGGCTGGGGCCTTAAGATTGCGTGCTCCTTTGCAAAATAGATAAATAGATAGAGAGAGTTGCTTTGATCATTTTCATATTTTTACGACTATTCTTAAATTCTGTGAAATTTTATTTATCCGCGTCATCTCACGAAACAGCACAATGTATAGTATATTATATATAGTAGTTAACTTATAATTTAGTACCAGTACTTCCTTGTAAGTTTCAATATCATATGTATTCAACATCACTTCGCATCTTGTGCAAACAATGGCAGAAGTGAACTGAAATTCACGATAGTTGGATCCGCTATTGGAGAAATTACATGCGTTCGCCTTTCTCTTGATTCTCTATCTAGAAGAGTTCGTTGTACGACTGTATGCATTTATTGACTGTGGTCGATAAAGGTCGACGCGATAGGCCATCGATCTCAGACGTATTTGGACGGTCTCCTGATTCAGAACAAAAAGGACTTGAATTGATTCATAAGGTGGAATGACCTAGTTGTGGTTATAACGACATCGACATGCGCCGACTTCCTTGAAACGATGTAAATAATTACACATGGGTCGGTGACGAACTGCGCTTCGAAACGGGGTTATTTTATATACGAATAAAGTGGACACATAAATTAAAACAGGATAATTTTGTACGGTGAAGAATTCATGGTAGCGCTTTTTAACTCCCGACATAAAATCGGTGTTATAAGTTTTGACGTATCTGTGTGGCATCTTAAGCTGGGTACTCGCTTAGCAGTGTAGCATGTAATGTATCAGGTACGGTATCAAGTGAGTACGTAGGCACGAGCCCGCTGCGAGCCGCTCGCGCGTGGAGCGCTGTAAGCTCGCAGTGACCCGCCGAGTGGCGTTATCACTGCGAACACAAAGGCGGCTCGCAGGATCCGGCAGCTCGTAGTACAGCTAGATACGCGGTGGACCGTGGACGAGCCGTACCCACTTGCAGTTTGATACAGTATCTGATACGTTACATGCAGCACTGCTAAGTGAGTACCCAGCTGTAGCTGTTAAACGGAAGGAGCTATTTTGATCTAGTTTTTTAGTGTTCTTAGCATATGTTTTATTAAAATAGGTATTGCTGTTTTTTTTTTTTTAAGTTAGGTTATTTTTAAATGATCTAAACTTTTTATACCATATATATTTTGTGACGGCATCGAGAAAATAATGAGAATAAGCTCATCATAATATTAAATCACAAAAAAAAAGTTTTTTATACCGGCTGCTTCGATGAACTACGACGGAAATAACATGACTTATAAGTGTAAACCTCACACGATGCTTTAAGCCCGCACAAATCTTACAGTAAAATACATTACGGTACAATTTAATCCCAACCCATGAATATCTCATGAATAATATATTCCCTGATTGCAGCTTACCTCGTTGCATAATAACTTCATTTAACGCAATGTTGAAGCATGGTACTATTATTTATTCTGTCAGTTGTTGCACAATCTATGCTAGTGGTTCTCAAACGGTGGTCTATGGACCATAACAAAGTGATCCACGAAGTCGTCATAAAATTATTGAATAAGATATTGTACTTGCAATGGAGTTTTAACCTTAATGAATTACTTTGTAACCCCCGACCCAAATAGGGGGGTGTTATAAGTTTGACGTGTGTGTCTGTCTGTGGCATCGTAGCTCTCAAATGGATCGATTTTGATATAGTTTTTTTTTTTGTTTGAAAGAGGATTTAACGACTGTTCTTAGCTAAGTTTCCTTCCTATGGATCATGGCTTTAAAACGCTTAAGAACCTCTGGTCTCTGCATTCACGTGGGCCGAGAATAAATCTCACGTTTCCTAATATTTGGCCTCCAGACTACCTGAACAATTAAATAATTAGTTTGATTTGTTTGCTGATTGCTGCTTCTTGGTATGTTAGCTTTGATTAATTGCTCAGGAATTAGTGTTCACATCGCTATTGAAAAACAATGAAATTGTGTAACGTTTGAAGTGTTTGAAGTAAATACTTTTCAGATTTACAAGGATTTTACAATCATGCACAGGGTCGTAACCTAATCTCCTAAATAATCCTCTCTTATTACCGTTAAATAGTTTTGCATTTACAATTATCTCGCTCTTTCTGCCATCAAAAGAGTGAAATGAAAGTCGATGCGAGCCAACTTTGAACTGTGTATATTTTTTAAATCTCGATCACACCAGAATGGGACCATCAAAACAGTAAATGATTCAAAGTGCAATCCTTTACTGTCTTACACTATGATAATTTATTATATACTCGTGTTATAATATTCTACTAATACTAACTTATATGTATATAAAAGCAAAAGCAACTGTCTGTCTATCTCTCTGTCCATTTCTTAGCTTTTCACGGCCAAACCGCTGAACCGAAATTTAGTAGACAGCAGAAAATCTTGAGATGATATACATTAGTCAACTTCGTAATTTTTTTACTATAAAAGCTAATCAGACGTGGTTTTCACACAAAGTTCAGTGGCAGTGCGAGGCCTGTCATCAACCGGGAGTGACGTTTGCGCTGTTCCTTTGAAAAAGACCGCTTAATGCGAATGTTGAAACAATTTTTCGACTTGAAAACACACGTGACTGACCCGTAGTTTTTTAAACTAAGTCATCACCGCCATTGTTCACCACAAAAATTGTTACTATGCCCTGTAGTGTCAGCCCCATGGCTGACACCACAGGGCATAGTAACATTTTTTTTTGGACAACATAGTTCAATTAAAGTTTAACTCATCACGTGGATTCTTGTAAGTGACGAGCATCATCTGCGGAGACGTTATCAGTCATCGGCTATCAGAAAGTTGCCGGAGAAATGTTTCCGAGTCATTAGTGTGAGTTCATAATTGTCGTTACCATAATTGGGCGGTCAACGCTCTCGCGTGGCGTATTGTGTAGTGTGCTCTTACTGGGAGACTCGACGACGGAAGTGGCTCGATGGGAACTGTGAATCTTTTTAGTAACAAAACGAGCTAGGCGCTCATCTGAGGCTTAGCGTCACGGTTGCCTTAGAGTTTCACATCATACAGAACTTAGACTTCGACTGTTCAAAACTCATTATGTCTCTGTCTATCACTGTGTCTCTCTCACATCAACTATTGTTGCTGTTTTCGTGATAGATGTAACCGATCCACTCCCATGATTCGGCATCGTGGCTAATATTCGCTTAGCTCAAAGACGGTTAAAACTATAGTTGAATATTTCGATTTAAAATAATAAATGAGTGACCTGTATTATAAATAAAATGTAGATAAGTTTTTTATTACTTCAAATTATGAGTTTACTAAAAGTCCAGAGTTTACTAAAAATCATCTAATTGGCGGCCTTAAGGATAAACCGGTATGTTTCGGGCGCATCCTATGTTTTGTTGTGTATGTTCTTTATTATTGTTCTTCTACAAATACATATATGTCTAAATCTAATATCTATCTCTTCAGGTCGCTTACACATAAAAAAGATTGGTTACTCATACTAGATATACATAGTTGCGTCAATTCAAAATCAATGTCCATACATTTTGCTACGCATTCTTTACTCCCGTTTGCGAAGTTACTCGCTTACTGTTCAAATAACTCATTAGTAAGTACATATAATCAAACTTGTGTTCTCGCCTGTACGAGGAGTACTGCGTACACAAGTGACCCGATAGTTTACATTGCACCTACGCAAGTTAGCATAACTGTTGTTGTTGTTTTTGTTAGTATAGTGATGGATCTGTGTCAACAATCGTGTCGTATGATTGTGGCAAAAAGTCAAGCGAACGTTGCTATGTACATGATCTTACTGTTTTAAATGTAAACTTTCTGTATTACTCGTGCATACAAATATTTTTAAACATAAAATTAATACGTATTAGAAATACTAATATAATATAATTACGTATAATAATAATAAGTATAAATGCCTTAATTCTTTATATTTATACATAATTAATAGGTTTTGGAAGATCCACAAAATGTAAACTTAGTCAAAAATAAAATGTATTAGCTTATAAAAGGCACGGACCCTGGAGTATGTGGAGATCAAATTAAAAAAAAAACACAAAAATGATATCGCCTTCTAGTGCTTTACTACGTATAAAAATAAGATAACGAAGATATAATTATATACATTCAGCGAAATAGATAGATAGATAGATAGATAAACTCTTTATTGTACACACCATAAAATTTACAATCAAAATAAATTAATTAAAAACTAGTGTAACAACTGGCGGCCTTATCGCTAATAGCGATCTCTTCCAGGCAACCTTAGGATGGAGAGGAACGAAAAGAAAGTAAAATGACGGGGCGTGCAGTAATAGAGAGGGGAGCAAAAAGAAAATATAATAAAATAAAGTATTATAATCTTTTACATACAATATTTAAAGATTTAATTATATTTAATATGAATAGACATACATTCTATTTAATCTACACACTAATACTTACGATACAAATACTATAAATATACTAATAAATATCATAAAAATAAAATAAATTACTTACAAAAACCAGGGAAAGCGAAAGAATAACAAAAATAACTAAAAATATAAAATAAAAACAAAAAACGGACAAAGACAATTTTGAATAAACACAGTCAGTGAGTTTCATACAGGTGAAAGGTTATATAATTAAATTGAAAGGTAATACTTCCAAACTTGTTCCTTAAACGTAACGAGAGATTGAGCTTGCCTAATAGGAATAGGTAGTGCATTCCACAGCTGAACAGCCTGGAATGCAAATGATTTCCCATAAAAAGTTACGCAGCGTGTGGAAGGAGATTTGAGGGACAGGGTGTCTTTTGACCTAAGGGGTACGCAATGAGAGGAATGCCAGTAGTTAAAAAGTTCTTTTAAATAATATGGGGTGGCAGGGTTAAAAAGGATATTATACAGGAGACAGAGGATATGAGCATTCCGACGAAGGCGAATTGGCAACCACTTGAGCTTTACGCGAAACTGGGATACGTGATCATATTTGCGCAAACCAAATATGAATCTTATACAGTAATTTTGGAGTCGCTCGAGTTTATCAAGGTGGTTCTCAGTGAGATCAAGGTAGCTGGCATCGGCATAAATAAATATTATTTGATAGAAATATGATATTTGATTAATAGAAATATTTATTGTATAAATCCTGCGGCATAAATAATACTTCCCTATGGGTAAATCAGTCGGGTACCAAACATAATATACGTACTCATAGTTTAGAAATAAGTAACCTCGTTACTATCCAAGGTCAATGACATATTGATGGTGACCGCGGAACAAGTCTAGACTTTATAGAGGCGAAATACCTGTATTCGTTTTGATTTTGTTATCGTTGTATCGTGGGTCGTTGAACTGATGTTTTTCGTTAGGTATCTCCAAATAACACTGATTTGTATGATCTGCCATCTATATTTTCTCGGTATCAAATTATTGATTTGGATGAAGTCAAATTATATTAATATTCTGGTTATAAAAAACCATTCTACATCTAGCTTTGCAATACTAAGCCGTTGAAAAAAAAACTACTTTGGTAGATAATAATAAACCCGCTGACCGTAATAATTTACATACAGACAATATTATGTTTACATACAGCTAATTATTTCCGTTTACTTATCAAAGGGCCGTCAGAGTTCTTCTGTTCATTTATTTACGACACAGAGCATTCCGTGTTTATCGGTCTGTGGCATGCGCATGCGTCGGGTTGTTGTCCTGTTCGCAACACATGTAAGACACTGCCTTGGCATTACGACAGCCTTACGCAGTTCTTATTGAAATGAACAACTGTTTGTGTGTGCCTTTAAAGGCGTACAAGTTGCGGTTTGCGAATGTATTCGAATGTGCAGTTTAGAATTTATCTGATTGTCAACTTTTATATAAGTGGAATGCTGAATTGGGATGTGGCGTTCTTTTGGAGAGTCCTATGTTGAGGGAGTAATGTAGGCTGAAGTGAAGCGATGTCCAGCTATGAACGCAATGATTCTAGTTTAGGTATTCATTATGCGTTGTTTTTTGGTTCTTGGAAAGAAAAATTAAGATAGATTTCTTGATAACGTCGCGTTGTTGACCGTTCATGTTCGTCAAAAGGTTGCTTTTTGGTCAAAAACCCAGTATCTCGTGTTGAAAATAATTTCAAATATTTTTACATATTTGCGTAAACTCGAACTTGCATAAAACCAAACGTAATAAAAAAATACTATATGATTCTTTCGCTGACCTAGAATGGACATGGACTTTGTTAGGAAGCAAGGTCATACATAACAAGTAAAGAAATCTAATCAATATCTTCTAGATCGACGAGCTCCATCCTCGGCCACACCGTCGCTTAACATCAGGCGAGGTGGTGGTCAATCGTAGATCTATAATGTATAAAAATGGCTTTTGGTTTGGACTCTTCTTCTGTTCCTTTCCTTCTCCTTTTGTCTCGTTTGGATACGAAGCTTGTCCAAAGCGGAAGAATCAATAATATTTTAACAAATACCTACAAATAATTTATTCAAAACGCTTAAGTTATAAGTTAGTTGATATTAAATAATCCCTTGACGACTGTGTAAAACAAGAAATTGAGTATATTTTCTAGAGATAAAGTATTAACTTTAATTTAACTTTAAAGTTTAAAAACTTGAAACAACCGTCTTCAAAATATAATAATAATTTCGTGTACTTGGATCACATATTTTTTCCAGTTATTTTATTTTAAAATCCAAACTTCTTGAGCGATTTTGATAAAAGAATCATCAAAATCAATTCTTAATTGATGAAGTTATCCCGTAACAAACATACAGTAGAATTGAGAACCTCTTCCTTTTTTGGAAATCGGTCGAAGATTAGTTTAAAGGCAATCAAGAAACGCCACACTTATCTTAATTGCTTCAAGGGTCTCCAGTTATACACAGTGCTTGATATATGAAGTGCCTACTTACAAGTCCAGTAGTCATGAACTCTCAGGCTACATATCTATGGCATTGACTAAGGTTGTTGTACTGTGGAACGGTGCAAGTCATTTTCCTTGATATAATGACGCCGTCTAGTTTTTGTTGCAAATCCTGATTTGATGAAATTTCTTTTGATGATTTTTATCATAAAATTAGACGTTGCAATTTTTGAGAAAAAAAATATGTAATACTCATAATATTTTATGGTCAAATAAGGTGTGATCGACAAATGATTACAAAATTTGGTTCTGTAATATTTTGTCGACCGTAGTTAATCTAATATTTAATGGCAGTGACAATGATGGTAGTGCTGGAACATACTATTAGGTGCTTTTTAACCGACTTTCAAAAGAAAGGAGGTTCTCAATTCGGCTGTGTGTGTTTTTTTTGTATGTTTGTTACGCGATTACTCTACCAATTATGAATTGTTTTGATGTTTTTTTTTGTAGGTAATAGGTGAGAGGTGGTCCCATATAAATTTTATCAAAATCGGTTCAGTACTTTGGTTTTTATAACAAAATAACTGAAAAAATGTCATCTAAGTAAACGAATTGCGTATTTTAAAGTCGTTTTTTTTTTCATTTTTTTAAACTATAATTAATAATATGACAGTTTTAATATTTGTATAGCTATTTGTATGTAATTAAATAATATATAGCTTTGAGAATGACAAACAAACTATCGAAAGCCTAAATGTACATACATGTACGAAGTTTCCGGCAGCCTAGTGGTGAGACCGTCTGACTTGCGATCCGCAGGTCCTAGGTTTGAATCCCGCGGCACGCACCTCTATCTTTTCGAAGTTATGTGCGTATTGTTGATTGCCGCCAACTTCAAACGGTGAAGGAAAACATCGTGAGGAAATCTACATGTCTGAGAGTTCTCAATGATCTTGAAGATGTGTGAAGTCTGCCAACCCGCACTTGACCAGCGTGGCAGACTATGGCCTAACCCTTCTCACAATGAGAAGATGGCCCGTTCCCAGCAGTGGGACAGTTTGTACAAACAGGGCTGATAAAAAAAAATACATACACATGTCACGTATCATTATTTTTGTCTTTTATAAGTTAGGTGTGTTCTTTTTGCATTTGGTTATTCAGCTGCTACAACGAAGACTGCTATCAACTAGTCATCCGAGTAAGTGGGTGTCTCTCGTCGTTAATTGGACTTAGCGCCATCTCATCATCATCATCATCATCTCAGCCATAAGAAGTCCACTGCTGGACATAGGCCTCCCCCATGGATTTCCAAAAAGACCGATTGGAAGCGGCTTGCATCCAGCGTCTTCCCGCCACTTCAGCCGAGCTTCTGTTAATACGTCAGCTACTATATAATCACATACAAACTAATCTACGGAATGGTAATCAAAAAATAGCAAAAACTGCTACCGATCGTATCGCCCTTGTATTGCTAAAACGATTTTTAGAGCATTGTATGTTTTTTGTTCCAGGTAATTGAACTTGGTGTTTTTGTAACATCACACCATACGGCGTCATAAGGTCGTAACAGGTACGCCGGTTGGTAATTGCTGTTGTTTATTAATAGCCATTTTGTCATAATATGGTATGCAATAATATCGTTCGTGGAATTGGAGAATAGTATTATATATATACATTTTCCGATGTGGTATTTTTTTTACATGCGCTGATAAGTGAATTTCAGCAAGTACAACAAGTATCCCTGTTCAGCAAGTATTCCTGTTGCGTACTGCATAAGAATGGAATTCTTTGCCGCCATCTCTGTTTCCTGAGACCTACAATCTTGGAATTGTCAAGGCTAGAGTGAATAGATCTTCTAGATCGACGAGCTCCATCCTCGGCCACATCGTCGCTTAACATCAGGCGAGTTGGTTGCCAATCGTAAATCTATAATGTATTAAAAAAAAGTACAGTTAATTCTGTAAAATATATGTATCAGTCAAAAATGTTCTGTTTGTCTGTATATTATCTGTATATGTATATAAAGGATAAAGAAAATAATACAAAATATTGGAGGGCATTTTCACACAACACCATCTAACCTCAAAATAAGCAAAACTTGTAATATGGGAACCAGATGGCTGATAGAACATTTTTCTATTGGAAATACGATGTTAGCTGATTGGATGAGAGCAAGCTAGCTAGCTCGAGGTTTCACCCGCATAGTTAATATGTTGATAATTAAATTGTTTGGCATATTATTCATTCATATTATGCCATTCTTTAGTTTTTCATCTTTTTTAACAATGATCCGTTGAGCTTATATGGCTCGAAATGGCCATGAAAAACAAATGACGAGACCCTGCGTTACTTTCGATTTAATATTAATACTTTATAATATTAATAACTTAATAATATTAGTTACTTTAGTACCATATAAATACCTTGATCTCAGTTCACGACTCACGGTAATAAATAATCGAACGTTATCATTAAGTATTATGTTATTTTATAACAATTGCATAATTATTTCATTTGTAAACGTAGAGGTTATCGAGGGTGAGAGAAGATACTTTCTTTATTTATCGACTCTTTGTGTCCGCTTTCTTATTTGTTTATATTAATACTAGTCCAATCTCACGGGTTTACTCGTTCACTTCGCGAGGAAGAACAGGTCTTGGGCTGGACTTACACCATATCCATTTTTTTTATGTCTGTATCTACTTATATATTTTTAAACTAACAGTTATTTATTACATCTTATGTTGCTGTTTGAATGTCTGAATGAATGAATACAACATTAGTAAACGAAGCTTCCGACGGCGTCCACCACCTCATTGGGTCGACGATATTGCAAAAATCGCGACTCGGACTTGGACAAGACTGGCTCAGGTCCGAGATGAGTACAGTACAAGAGAGGCCTATGCTAGCAGTGGGCGATGACATCTGTCATCGCCCACTTACTGTTTACACGTTACTGTTTACGTGATATTTTTCATGATTTGTCATTTTGTTAAGTTCCCGATAAATTGATACCCACTCACATAAATACATCCGAATAACTCTCTTTTTAGGCAGTCAGGTAAAAACAAAGAAATATACAAAACATTTGCATTTAAAATATTAGTATAACAACCACCGCGTCCACAGACACTTAGAAAACAGTGTCATATCCAAAATCTTCCATTGTTCAAAGTAAAACGTCTAAAGTTAAAACCTGCAATTTTGAAACCGGCGGAACGTCCCAATTTACGCAATAAGTTAGGAGAAAGCTGAAACCGTTTCACGGTAGACGAGCACCGTCGCTATTGTCGTGATAATATCACTTGGACACAATATGTTTAAACACACGCCGATTTATAATAATACTGTCATTTATCCTGTGAAAACGAGCGGTGAGGTATTTTACAATCGCAGTTGTTAAAGCTGATTTCAGACTACGCTATAATATAATAGCATATAGTATATAGTTCATAGCACAACAATATCGCACACCATACATTGTTATGGACACGTTCACACTGTACTGTACCTACTATATATTATTGGCTTACTATAAGCTATAAAATGGTGTGATGTGCTGAGTTCATGCTGTGCTATATCGCGCGCCGCCCTCTTCCTCCTCCCTCACCCTCGGCAATCGCGGTCTACTGAGGTTGCTATATACTATAAATGCCTGCGATAATATCGCGTAATGTGAATGCCATGCTATATACTATATAGTATAGCATAGGTCCTTCTTTACTATACTATATAGCACAATAGTATAGCGTAGTCTGAAATTGACCTAACTCTTGCCTTTCTTCTTATGAGAGACAATAACTGCGCACTTGTTTATACAACAAGTATCTATATTAAAAGAGAAACAAAATACCTGGCTGCGGAAAGGCGATTTTTGCAGTACGCTTTTTAACTTGCGATTTCGTTTAGCTTGATACGTTGTTGAGTGCACGTTTTTGTGAGAAAGTATGCGTAAAATCGCTGTAAAAGTTTAAGATATTTTAAGATAAATGCGCATTATTTGGAATAATTCTAGTAAAATCACTTATTTATTACGAAAAAGTTCATGGGAGGTTACGAAAGGGCGCTTTTTTTATTTTTGTGAGCATTATATATATATTATTATTACGAAAAATATAGCTTAAGACACTCGGGAAGTGAAGACGAATCTAACGACACCTCGCACGTCAAAATCTCTAAAGTAGTTTAGGCTGTAGGAGGTATTATAGAAACATACATACATACACTCGAAAAACATAACCTTCCTTCTTACGCAGTCGGGTAAAAAACATAAAAGCGTTGGCTACTTCTTAATATTATTTGATTACGATCAATCTTTTTTGTCTGATTGGTATCATAAATGCCTTGATTATTTAACAACGATAGATTTTATGTTATTCTCATGCTGTGAAATGACTGGTTACTCGCTACTTGACTATGGTAAACTAGATCATCTATCGTACTTGTTCAGTCTATACTTGAAAATACCTATTCCGTCTACCCTATTCTTCTACAGGACAAGCACATCGGCACATTACCATCCATTTCTCATTGAAATGCCCACAACACAACAATTTAGATCCATATTGTGAAAGAAAAAAACTGTTTTTTAGAACTATAAACTTGGAAATTTCAAGGTTAGAGTGAGTAGATATCTTCTAGATTGACGTGCTTTAACCTTAGCTAGACCCTCGCTTGCCATGCGAGTTAGTGGTCAAACGTAGATCTATTTAGTATTAAAAAAAAATATCACGCGGAAACTCAGAGCCGCGTGTATTGTTGCATTCATTGACTACTTCTGGATTTTGCAAATTAGTAATATCTCTCAACGCTATACTTTTACAGTTTCCATAAACAGTCTTCAGCACTATGGTCTCTTCTGTCACATCAAATCTCATATCTATACTTAAACATACAAATTTACGATGTCTAGTGATAAAATATTATCTCTTTAGAATAACCCCGTTCACGGTTGGCTCGTGCCAATGTACTCGCGGTTTACAACCTCTTTCCTGTTGACTGACATTGCGTCTGCCTTTAATTATATCTTCTACATGTTTATAGTTTGATGGGAGATTTTATTTTACGTCTCGAGTTTACGAGCTTTGAAAGAAAGGTTCTGTTACCTTTTACTAGCCGTGGTGAAGGATTCCGATTGTGAAATGATTTTATTGTAGCGATGACGGTGGTACAGAAATAGGTTCTAAATCGGTACGTACTATTGGAATATTTTTTTGCGATTGATTAGTGATTACGATTAGTGTTTAACTATATAAAAAAATATGCATTTCCATGTTATATTTTCCACGTAGGAGTTTGAGTATTTGAAGTCCGAACAAACTGGTCAATCGTAGATCTAAAATTTAGCAAAAATAAAAATGGAGGGCTAGTTTGATTTGTTAAGCTAATTTTTACCTTGACTTGTATCACAATTCAGTTGGTAGTACGTCTGCCTTCTAAGCTGTAGGTTGTGAGTTCGATCTCCAGTCCTCACACAGGACGGACATTGGATGTCTGCTCTATCTGGTTGTTTCTATGTATCATAAGTATGTATTTGCAAAAAAATTATATTCATATTCAATTTGTTATTTGGTTCTCATAGTACAATTTGATTTGCTTAGTTTGGCGCTAGATCGCGCTGTATCAAAATTACCATCAATATTTATGTACGTATGTTTTCTTTAAATTGTGAATGATGGGCTTGTTGAGTATGTGCTCAAGTTTTTAGTCATCGTGAGCATCGTTACTATTAATTGACTGATAAATAGTGTTTATGTATGAAACTTTTATTAGATCAGAGTTTATTCACTAGTAAATATTATACTAACCATCCGTATATTGTATAAATACATACCTAGCTTTACTAATAAGGAATGTCGTTTCTCTCATACATCAGACAAACTCGATGCACCAGAACACTATACTTGGCTGTGGCTTGATAAGGTCCCGGTCAGCTTTCTTTATTTATTGTAATCACTTGTTGATTTACTATCCCTACGGTAAATTTATGAAAATTAATTATATATTAGCGGGATATAACCATAATTTCGTAAGTAAGGAAAACTTATTATCGTCACTAAATCCCGAAATAGGAATCATCACCAGGAATTACCAGAATCAAAACAGGAAATAACATAATGTAGCTATTTCATAAATTCGTATTTTTTATTCGTAATTAGATGGGAGGAATATTGTGTGAAGTACATCTGGGGAAGTATCACATCTTTGGCAGTTTTTCTACCGCCAAGCAGTAGTGTGCAAGCGTTTCTGTGTTTGAGATTAAACTACAATGTTTCCAACGTAATTTCCGCGCTTAACACCAAATATCTCAGAGTAACGAGAGCGATGCATTACCACAAGGGATTTTTAACTGTCAAAATCAATGTTCTATGTGGTATTGGACAATTTTGGGTGAAGCTTAACAACTGGTGAGCTGTTCGTATAACCTGTGGATTTTTGTGAGAAAGAGAGCCCTAGGGACCAGGAAGATCGAAAATAATATTCATACCTTGTTTTGTTACTGCGTGAAAAAGTAAACCAATATTTCAGTACCAATATTTTCTTTGTACAGGGATTTGGGATGACGTAAGAGAATTAGAGATAGGTAAATTTTACATTTAACCGATTTTGATAAAATTTATCTCTCTTATCCTATGAGGCAATTATTATATATTAATAAATTAATTATTACCCACCAATAAAAAAAAAATAATAAAAAACAATTCGTAATTGCGTAACAATCCAAAAGAAAGAACATACAGCCGAATTAACTTCCTTCTATTAGGAAGTCGGTTGAAAATGTTAAAATAGATTTGCCTGATAGTGTCCTGTTCATATTTCTGTTCTGTATTAATATTGATACCTACACTCGCTCGCTATTATTAACTAAATGGAACAATATATATTTTAATGATTCTGTCTGTCTGCCAATTAAGGCCTTCATGTAGTTGACAGGAGTGTTTAGACTGGTCATACTAGTATGGTATTACCTCTCGCTAACCTTTTTAATAAAATAATAATAAATATTGGTGACATCTATCCACAAATTAAGCAATATAGCTGATAAATTATTTAATATATACTTATTTTTCGTAAATATATGATATAAATATATAAAAACATTCCAGGCAAGAAAGAGACATCACCGCTTATCACACAAATGTTTGTACTAGATGGGGATCGAACCCACAACCTGCAACTTAAAAGGAATTGAGTTATGAGGCCAGTCATATTGGGTATTGTTTTATTGGTAGACTTGCGCTTGACCGTTTTACACCCTGTAAAGCGACCGTTGGCGTTGCGTTCTACGATGGAGCGGTCACTTTGTAGGGATCTATTTGCTCGCGAGATAAACCCATTTATTTCTATCAGAAAAGAGCTACTCAAGCAGTGCATTTCCACAATTATGGAGGTAATTTTATTCACTGTCCAAACAATATTATTCAGCAGTAAACCACAAACTAAAACAGTTATCCAAACATTTGTACTGGCCCAAATACTGTTGCCAAAACCTATTCGCATTCGTCAAGTATCAAATCTCACTCGGCGCCTACAGATTTGATCTGGGCAAACGTTCTCATGCGTCTGCTCTTGAAGACGACTGAGCGTAGACTGACTGAAAACTGAAAAAACAAAAATAAATTTAGAAACAGTGATGGATAGTGATCGATAATGTGATGTCGATAGTTTGTTATCGATGTTTAATCGATTTGATTATTAATTATTCTTGTTGATTTTGACTTTTTTAGCCGGTTGTAGTAGCCGGCAGTCTTCTATGCAAATATTATATTCAATCTGAAATAATGTTATGCAGTCATCATCATCTCGGCTATAAGAAATCCATTGCTGGGTATAGGCCTCCCCCATATATACACAGTGCATAAAAGCAATTTTGGTGTAATTATGTTCACACAATACAACGTTTATAGTGGAATATCTCTATATATATAAAAATCAATTGCTGTTCGTTTGTCTCGCTAAAACTCGAGAACGGCTGGGCCGATTTAGCTGATTTTGGTTTTGAAATGTTTGTCGTAGTCCAGGGAAGGTTTAAACGTTGACAAAATATCGGATCCACTCATTGATAGGTGATACGAAGTATGCCGGATCAGCTAGTTTATGATAAATTATTTTTCCTCCACGTGTAACGTGTTCCTCTTATTGTTAGGGTTCTTTATATGTTTCTTTGAGTTATTTCAAAAACAATTAAGGAAAATCACATACAAAATACAATAACCTCTTTGAATGAGTCGTAGCGCAGCTTTTATTGTCACTTGCAAATAAACAGCTTTATTCTGAGTAATTTGGGGTCACCCTTTTAAGGGAAACACCGTTACGCCATCTCCTTGGTGGTTTACGAGGTCTCGACCCTGCTCCTTTATTGTAGCTTAAGACGTATTTGACCTATTTTTTGGCTCTTCTTTAAGAGTTCATTATTTTATTGTTGCCAAGTGTCTGAAGAAGGCTTGAAACTCGACCGAGTGTCTAAAAAGGTCGCCATAAATCTTTCAATAAGAATTTCTTTGCACAATAAATGCTTACGAAATTTTTAACATTTCGTTAGTCAAGAGGATTTAGTATTTGGTTTGGAGTATTTGTAAGTAAAAAAGAAACGGAAAATCATGGAATGTGTTTACTTATACATAAGCGGATTTTACTACTATCATTAACTTGTATTAATAATAAATTGTAGATAACAACAACATAGACTAACGTTTTCGGTTCACATTCTTGATGTGTACTGCACAGGAGTGGGACTTTATATTTCCTGAGAGCTAATCTTCGAATTTTCTAGACTAGAATGAATAGTTATCTTTCAGATCGACATGCTCCATCCTCGGTCATGTCACTTACCATAGGCGTATTAGTGGTTAAACGTAGATCTATCCGAATAAAAAATATTCGATATGTAATCGATTATAATAAAAACACTCGACATCGAATATCGACCATTTCCCAGCCGAACAAGTCGTTCTATTTTCGCACATCGCGCGTCTCATTGCGCCCGCGCAGGGATTATAAATAGTGCGTGTAATCACGTGTTTTCTACTAATGTGATCCAGTCTCACGCGAGATTTCGACAACGACACTCGTATGTTTCCCTTAGCTCAATTTACATCGCGAATGTTTCGTTCTTACTGATAGTTCTTTCGCAAAACGTGATAAATTGAAGAATTTTTAGAACGATTTTTGAGGCCTGTGGACATTGAATATAACTTGGCTACACTGATAAGTGATAATCTGTTGCAAACCGCGTTCATATTTGACACAGTTTTATATCTGCTCATCATCAAACGTTTACGCGTGATGCCTTTAGGTTACTTAATCACATCACATTGCCCTACATTAACATGTTCCAAATATGAATAAATATTCTGTTTTTTTTTGTTTTCTTTCATATCACAGATGTAATAGTCATTAGTCTTTTCCATACGATGTTACTACATTTCTTTAATGATTGACGCTCCATATTTTGTGAAACCTAGACTATTCCTATCTTTGCACTTGCCATTTTTTTAAATTTCTATTTTCAACATTGTAATTTCTTATGTCTATATTAATTGCTTTCAACTATAAGTATATAGGTTTTGATTATGGATTAACTGAAATAAATTAATTTTGAATAATATTACAACACAATACAAAACACTTTATTGACACCATAATAAAAATAACATTAGGTACATAATTAAGGTGATAGAAAGGTACAAAAAGCGGCATTATCGCTAATAGCGATCTCTGCCAGACAACCTTAAGATATTTCGTGTTTTGGCATCTGTTAATGTAACACTAAACTCACCAGCACTAATTAGAAGTTGTCCCTTATTCCAATGAATTTCCACTATTACTTTTGCAATACCCAAAGCATATTCGTCACATCGTGTTACTCACGTCTCGACACTCAGGTACCACAAATGCCTATCGATCAGGCAACCCTTTCTAATGCGATCCCCTTGTGGGGCGCGCAAACCCTGTTAGGGGGTTGCAATCCGCTAATGAGGACGGCGAGTATCGCTGGGACTTTTATTTCTCACCCTAGCAATGTTGGCGATATACTTTATAAGTAACGTCTACCTATATATAAAATGAATCAGTAAATTAAAGGTTCCCAACTAATATTATATAATATAGTCCCTGGACTTTGGACAATCAATTTTAGAACGAAATGTAAAAAATAATAAATGGTCATTGGATATTTTGGTTCACTAGACGTTCTGACTCACTGGATGTCCTGAACCAGAACGGTTTACCCTACAGAGAAACAGTCATTTATTATAAGCCCGTGGTTCCAATGTATGAAATTATTACCGCTTTGTATGGAAATGTAGGAGGTCAATCCACTGTGCTGACATACGACCACGCTATGTGGCCGTGGGATGCGTGTACATCCTACAATAGATTTACTTTTAAACATCGACAGCTGCTACAGAATATCAGAAGACTTCGCAAACATATTTTGGTAAATAGCATATATTGCTGTCACGCCGTAAGGCGCAAATCACCTTGCACAGACTAAGTGTAGTCTGTAGGAGACTTACAGAGCGCATCTCGTTCTGTCGTGTAGCTCTTATCATAAACTTAGTTCATATTGCATCATCATCATCATCATCATCATCTCAGCCATAAGAAGTCCACTGCTGGTCATAGGCCTCCCCCATGGATTTCCAAAAAGACCGATTGGAAGCGGCTTGCATTCAGCGTCTTCCCGCCACTTGTATGAGATCATCTGTCCATCTCGTGGCTGGTCTTCCTACGCTGCGCTTGCCGGTACGTGGTCTCCACTCGAGAACCTTTCGGCCCCATCGGCCATCAGTTCTACGTGCTATGTGTCCTGCTCACTGCCACTTCAACTTGCTAATCCGCTGTGCTATATCGGTGATTCGTACAGCATATCACATATTATGTTTTAATTCGTTTAGTGCAGGTACTGTATTGTCCGGTTGAACCGGCTTGAATAATCATACCTAAACTGCAGAGTGCGTCCGACTATAGTTGTTGCGCTGCCATCGCCTTTTCTCGAGTTATTTGCCGGTACCGAATAACAGAACACAGAGGTCGAGCGGTCCTTGCAACTCGTTTCTCCGCCTTTATTTCTCCGAAACAGAAACCGGTATAGAGTTACAAGGAAGTGTTTCAATTAGATACACTCTGAAGATTTAAGACGTGTCCCGCAACCACTACCAAAAATGAACCGGGATCTTACTAAAGATATCTTTTTTTGCACTCTTTTGAAACGTGCGTTCAAGCTTTAAATTATACTGCAAGTGTCACTCAGGCGCATTAAAATTTCTAAAAAAGCTACTGAAATAAAATAATTTTGTTAAGTTTCATTAAGTGGAAAAGACAAATAAGTGTACATATATAAAAGAACAGGTATATCATGTTTGTTCTGGTAAAAATAACACTGCGAAAACAACTACTCTAAAATTACTACACATATTGCCAGTGCAGTGCGCCACCATTTTAAAGTTGGAACGATGTCGCGACAGTTTTTTCCCCCCAAGGAACTTTCGCCCCCCTCTGTCACCAATTTCATTCTCTATTTCACTCCAACTTCACTAGTCGCCGTCGATAAGATATAACTATCTCGCTCCCACGCGAAACCAGATTTAATTTTACCTTTTTTTGTGCTGGACAGGAGCCGATTTTAGAAACACTTAACTGGGAAGTTGCAGCGAATATGTTTCGCTTTATTCCATTCACGTATGTTGGGGCTTGCGGTTTAAACCAGTTGAGGAATTATGTAGCGAGGGCAAACGTGCTGGTTTTGTGATGATTTTAAAATGGAAATTCAGCTGGTGACATGCTGCTGTACATAGTTAGTGTGCTTGTATTTTACTAGGTATAGATTTTCTATTGAAATCTAGGTGAGAGACTGACCAAAATTACTAACTAACCTGAGTCGTTTCGGTGAGTGTCCATCGGATCTATTCGATACTGTTTTCAAAATAAATTCAGCCAAGTACGAGTTTTACTCGCTTACCGAGGCTTCCGTACTTTTACGTATGACTTATGAACATGAACACTGACACCAGGGCTAATTACTTAGCAAAATGTCCTTTATATCTAAGAATATTTGTAACTTCACATATTTTCTGCAGTAGGAAATAGCCTGTAACACACAATATGAAGTTCAAATAAGTAAACGTTATAGACCTATTTTCTTTATCCAAAGATATTATATCATTACCGTTTACTCTATTTTAAATTTATGTCACATGTCATCTGTCAGGAAAACTGTCACTTGTCATTTTTCGTTTCTTTTTTTGTGGAATCGACACGGTTTAACAAAAATATATTTACGCAAGATTAAAATCAAAGTAAACACTATAATCTTGCCAATTTTGAGACTTGTATCTATAATACCCTCAAAAGATAGGTACAGCTGTTTCAGTGTAGGCAGAGACACCGTAGCCTCACGAATATGCACCCTTATTACGGAAGCCTAAAAGCGCGAGCTATTTTATTTGTAATGCTTCTGGTCATAAAATAAATGATTCATAAATAATTTGAAAGTCAAATAACAAACAGAATTGAATTTTACGCGGTTACACTTGGTGTTTACAATAAACGCTTTCATGTGGTAGTCATCCCGGTTCCGCTTTTACGACCGGACTCATATGGCAGCGTTTTACACTTCACACATCTGTTTTATTCTGAATTTAAAGCTCATTGTATGCGTGCGCAGTAAAATTAGCCTTAATATTCTGTGACCTAAACGATACGGAACCGCTGCCTGATTGGATAACTTGTATGACACTGGCTGGACATATTCTTCATGACCACCAGACGACAGACCGCCAATGGTAATTGGCGAACTTCATCGCATTCACCAACCAAAACAGGTATTGGAAGCTCAGAGCAATGGATGGTCATGGCCATTAAGACCATGTCCACTGTCTTACTAGTTAGACGATCAGACAGCAAAGCTGTTTGTGTAAATTGCCCCAATGCATTCTAAGATAAATAAATTGAAATCATGGTAGCAACGAATAAATATCGCTAAGAAGTATTGAGAATTCTTAATTTTATTTCGAAGCCGGATGAAAAATTAAAAGAGAATAATTACATTACGCATTTGAAAGTTACTTAAAACTTAATGAAATTGGTTTTATATGGCCGTAAACTTAAGTAAATTTCACTTTCATTAACTCCGTAGTATATATAAAGTACTAATAACTTTAAATTGACCATTATGTTGTTCCGTATGTCAAACGAGCCAGTATTATATTAATAAAATGTTGTTGCGGTGAAAGGCGCCATTTTGCATGTTATTATTATACTGATCCATTATTTAGATGTGAAATTTGACGCGGTTATGAAATGTGTGAATATGCAAAATATGCAATTACCACCAGTTCAAATTTACTTTGGCTTGCGTTATGATTTTAATCCTTAACGCAAACAAGTGTCACAAAAACACAAAAAGACACACAATCTTACAGATTGTGTGTCATTTTGTGGCAGAGAAGCTCCGAAAGGGGTTTAGACTAATTTGGTTTAGTGTTTTTCCTCTCTTTTAAAGATTATTATCATTAATTTTACTTCTGTTCAGACAACTTTTGTGTCTCTGTGAATATGCAAAATAACCTATTACCACCAGTTGATATTTACTTTGGCTTGCGTTATGATTTTAATCCTCAACGCAAACAAGTGTTGTAAGATTGTGTGTGTCTTTTTGTGGCAGCGAAGCTCCGAAAGGGATGGACTAATTTGGTTTAGTGTTTTTCCTCTCTTTTAAAGATTATTATCATTAATTTTACTTCTGTCCAGACAATTTTTGTGTCTCTTTTAAACTTGTAAGCTTTGTACAGAAAATATGAAATCATACTCGTATCGTAATTATCGGCCATTTTCCACTGATTCTCAGGCCGGGCTGGACCGTAAGGTTATCTGAGGACGTTCTTTTTCGATCAGTTTTGTTCATTGCTTTTTGTTGACTGCTTTTTCTGATTAGTGTTGACCAATCCTGAAATATTAAAAAAAATATTTCATTCATCAACCTCCCAATAAAATCAATATTTTTTTATACAAAAATAGTCTTGCTCTTGACCGCCTGGTGTTAAGCGACTGTTGTGGACTACGGTAGAGCGCGCTTACTAGAAAGAACGAATTCAGTCCTTGAAGTTGAATTGAAGTTCTTTTATATATAAACTACTGAATCGAAGTTTCTGTGTAACTTCTCCGAAGCACCCCTTATCTAATATAAATATTATAGTATCGAGTAGCTCTATTTCTGAGAGACTAAACTCTGTTCGGTACCTATTCGTAACTAAACCAGTCTCTACGAAAATTGGTAAGAAATTACGATAGTAAACTGTTACCTACCAATTACCTGCTTGCTTGAACTATTATTCAGCTACTGCTCTCTAATAAACCATCCTCAAACGGCGGACGGCTTCTGTCTCAATTATCTAACAAATTTGTATATTTACAAAGCCCACGGGTCCGTAGAGAGAAACTCGTACGCAACTAAATGATACGCCGATACAGCGGAATGGACGGGTATAGCGACGCGCGACCGCTTCCGCCGACGACCACGGTAATTACCGCTCTTCCTGTGACGCAACATAGCACGTCCGTATATCTACCTACCTATATACTACTATACCTAATGCTCGTTCCCTGAACGTGATCAAGCAAGTTTAGATAATTAAAAAAACTCCCGACATAAAAAACGGCCGAACCGATTTTGATAAAACTTAACTAAGAACACTCGATCAAGTCCTTTTTGGAACAAAAATCAACTAGATCACAATCGATCCGCCCGTTTGAGGGATACGATGCCACAGACAGATATACAGATACACAGGTCAAATTTATAATTCTTCTATCTAAATAAACAAATTCGTGTCTCCATTTTCTAATAATCCCACTCAATGGTTTTATATGTTTAAAAATGTTGTGATGCACGAGAGAGATAGCTACGCGCATTGAGCGAATCCTTAAATTATGTTTAGTACCTGGGCGACCGAGCTCCACTCGGATTTTGTATGACTGAAAATACGAGTAAACCCGGGTTCACTAAAAATGAAACCTAGCGAGATCGATTTATCGTCCCCTAATCTACCTACAAACCAAATTTCATTAAAATCGTTGGAGCCGTTTCCGAGACTCAGATTATACATATACATACAAGAATTGCTCGTTTAAAGGTATTAGATTATTAGGCTCATTCTCTGAACTCTGCTCGCCAACTAGGAGCTGCACTTATCAGCCCACTCTAAATCACAACCTGCACAGTATAAATGACTACTGTTTACAAACACAGTAGGTACTTATCAAGATGGGAGTTAAACATTCGTGGATATTCCATCCCCACTCAATGGTTTTATATCTTTAAAAAACCGGCCAAGTGCGGCTCGGACCCGCCCACGAATGGTTCCGTACCATTATCTATAAAAACGGCAAAAAAATCACGTTTGTTGTATGGGAGCCCCCTTAAATATTTATTTTAATGTTTTTTAGTATTTGTTGTTATAGCGGCAACAGAAATACATCATCTGTGAAAGTTTCAACTGTCTAACTGTCACGGTTCGTGAGATACAGGCTGTGACAGACGGACGGACGGACGGACGGACAGACAGAAAGCGGAGTCTTAGTAATAGGGTCCCGTTTTTTACCCTTTGGGTACGGAACCCTAAAAATTATGTGATGCGCGAGAGATATAGCTGTGAACTTTGAACGAATCCTTAAATTATGTTTATTAGGCGCATTCTCTGAAAACATGCTCACCAACTAGAAGCTGTACTTATCAGCCCACTCTAAATCACAACCTGCACAGTATAAATGACTACTGTTTACAAACACAGTACTCATCAAGATGGGAGTTAAACATTCGTGGATATTCCATAATGATCGGGTCGCATGATTTCACCCTATTAAAACGATTATGATAAATAGTTTCCTAAATTAACGATGATGACAGTCAGTTTTACTAAATACGTGTTATTTAGTTATTTTGCGCTTTTCGTAATTACTTTGATGATACTCCTTTTAGTTTAGTGTTACTTGTTGAGTGAACATTTTAGTTTGTATTTTAGCTAAATGGGCTTCTAATCTCTTAGGTAATTGAATTTAAGCGTTGGACACGGATTGTGAGTTTAATTTTTAACCGACTTACAAAAAGAAGGAGGCTCTCAATTCGACTGTTTTTTTGTTGTTGTATGTTTGTTACGCGAATACTCCGCCAATTGCAAATTGTTTTAGATGATTCTTTTTTTAGGGTTCCGTACCGCAAAAAGAAAAAACGGATCACTTTGTTTTCCGTCTTTCCGTCCGTCAATACCTTCTATCTCGGGATCGCGTGGAGGTATCGATTTGAAATTAAGACCATACAATTACGCAGATTTCTAGTCCCTTGCAGATGTGAAAAAATCAATCTTCTCGGTTATCGTAAAAAAAAGTTACAGCCGTATATGTTGCAAAAAACCGCATATTTCGACACTCACAAAGGAATTAAAACCTATAGGGTGACTTCCTGTTTATCTAGAACTATGAAATTTGGCAAGAAGCATAGTTTTATAGTACACATTAAGAAAAAAAACCGAAAACTGTTTTTTTTTTATTTAATCACAAAATAATAGGGGTCATGCAGGGAACAAGGGTCTAAATTTTAAAGTGACTTAACCGTACCATATCATATGAATTATGAAAGAGCTTCATTAACACAAGCTAAAACAGGCTTTTAATTAGTTTTACGATGTGTAATTTTCGGATTATGAACAAAAATGTAAAAGAGAATAATATACATACAATTAATATATACAACAACATAAAAAAATAATCGATAATGTAAAAATAAACATACATACGTAAATATGTGTACCTCAGTAAATGCAGTTAAAAATGTGACCATCTTATTGAACAATCGGGTAAAGAGTCGTTTATTGAAAATCTTAAAATTAATAAATTAAATGGGTATAGAACCAACTTAATGTATTAAAGTACCCTTTGTAAGATTAATATAGAAACGTCTATAAATTAAAATCTTCAAGCTTTCCATCACTGTAGCAATAATTTCTCCCAAGAGTTCAAAGAACCGTCTCAAAGGACGCCATACCACCATATTGAGATCCGCTTATAATTAACTGTACTCTATTTTCTGTAATTAAAAGCTACCAAATTCGGCGATTATTAATTTCAGAAATTGCCCCTATCATTTACACATATTTGGTAGCATCGTAAATCGAAATTAATTAATAATTTCTGTTTGGTGGGTGTTTACCATAGGGTATGTAGGTATAAATGTATGATACAATAATTGGTGACCCGTCCTTATTGGCTGGAAAGTTCTTTGGTCCTACTAGTCGGTGTTGGCTCCGAGCTTATGGCACACCCATTACTATTCCAAATTGGCCGAATAATTTTCTTAACTTTACAAAATGTTTTGTAAAGTTTTACTCGAAAATGATTCGGCCAATTTCGAATATAGGTTCCCAGATTTTAATATTAGAAATTTAACTTTCTCTGTCTAGCTAGCTTTTAGAAATTGACTAATGACTTTGCATATTAATTACAAATTTCATTCCGAGTTGATGTTCCGATAGCAAAACAAAAGGCCATAAAAAGACGATAAACAAGCGGATGGGTTTATAAATAAATACCTATATATATGTATATTTTCATACAACGCTGTCTAGTTACAGACTAAGCAAAGCTTGTATAATGAAAACTGGATAGCTGATAAAATATTTTTATGTATACCTTATTTTGTAAAATACATAATTTATTATATGTACACAACAAACAAACAAACAGAACGCTACAGAACAAACATCGATGCTCATCACATAAATATTTCTCCTGAAAGAGGATCGAACCCACGACGTCTAGCTTCGAAAGCAGATATATTACCAAATGAGCTGCGAAGCCAGTCAAGGGCTAGACGTACAGCTTAGAAGGCAAACATCTTAGTATCTGAAAAATTTTAAATATCGTGTGGCAATGAATTGCGCTCGTCACTCAGTTTTGTTTCACCTGAAAATATAGCTAGAAACAATGCACTTCAAATCTGAAACATAGTACCTAAAGCTTGCAAAGTATTTTTTAATGACTGTCAAAGTTCATGTCCAGATGGGCTCTGCAAAAGAGTCGTATAATAAAATTAGAAGCTTGATTTAAATTACAAAAAATCATAAATCTTCACCGTATTTCTTCAAAACCTTTAGTGTATGTGGGTGTAGAAATATACTATATCTCTTTATGAAACTTTATATCCCTCAATTAGTTGTTAGAATGGACTAGTTCTGCTATTAACCGAACTGCCTTAATTTGGGTAATAAAGTGTTGCGTCGTAAACACTGGCCAGCTGATGAGGTCGTTGACCTGTTGATGTCGATGACATCCGGTTATGGTGGCCTTCGTCCGTGGATCGATGAGAATTGAATAAACATTAACTGCTATTTATATTTCCTATACACTGAGGAAGACATAAATCTGAATAAATAATAATAATAAATAAATATTGGAGGACATTTCACACAACGCCATCTAGCCCAAACTAAGCAAAGCTTGTACTATGGAAACTAGACGGTTGATAGAATACATATATACTTTTTTTTCGTAAATACATACTTATGATACATAGAAACACCCAGACACAGAACAAACATCCATGCTCCTCACACAAATGTTTGCCCTGGGTGGGGATCGAACGCACGACCTATAGCTCAGGAAGCAGTCGTACTACCACTGAGCCATAGATGTTGATACTGTGAAGATAAAGTAAGTAAGTTTTTGTGGGGAAGCGGTGTCTTTTTTTTTTTCGGTGCTGTTTTGTCGAATTTTTCTCCCCCATCTTAGTTACGTCTGTATGATTTTTAGGAGTGTTCTTTCCTTTAGTAAGTTGGCTCACATAGCATTCGTTTTATTTATGAGACCACCCGAAAAAGGGTGCTAGATTAGCTCTTATGAAAGTGCCAGTTAGTATATATATAGCTATAGCCAACTGTGGCGCCAACTTTACCTATGGTCATTGTGAATTAGGATTCCGCGTAACATGTAAAAAACGTTAATATTTACCATGTTTTAATGAAAATCTAGACAACCGTTAATTATTATCGACCATTAACCCTTCGTATTTCATTGCGTACACGCAATTCCGATCAGAAAATCAACGTTATTAACATACCAATTTCACCCCCCAAAACTCGGTCCAATTGTGTTCCCGTGTGCTGGTGTGAAGCACAATTTCAGCGTTATCTGCCTACATTTCTGTTTATATGCGCAATATACGTGGGCGTAATCAGGACGTAAATATTGGGGGTATGGGGCATTACGTGCGCGCACGTCAGGCCGCTGCGGTTATCTGCGATAACTTAGCCCTTCCTGTTTGCATCCTCGTTTCCTTATTTGAACATTCCGTGTTACATCGCATATAAATTTTGCAACGTTGCCCTCTGCAGGGTCATCTCATTTCGACGTCTTCTGGAGATAAATTGTGAGTTAAAATACTAAATAATAATGTCAGTATAGATTACGTAAGTCGTATTATGTATCGTTGTTTAATTTTAACCGTATGAAATATCATTTGACATATTAAAGGTTATTTCTGTTTGTCCTGTTTCGCACATTGGCTCATAGGTATTTTCTGTCATTATTCCCCGTTTCCTAAGAACTATCTTGGAATTTTTATAGTTAGGGCGAATCTTGTAGCTAGACTAACATGTTCTATCTTCACCATATTGTAATTTACCATCAGAGATGATGGACTAATTTAGTGTAACAATAAAATTATTGACTTTGAAGAATATTTTAAATGAAAGCCTTTCCTGCCTTCAAACAGTAGGTTCTCATGCCCTTGTGTGTCATCGTTAATTCCTTAGTGCGTCTCTGTATGTGCACTGCCTGCAATACAGCCCCATTACAGAGCGACGGTGACCGGGTACACTGTTCTCGTGGTTTGCGGTCCGTTCACATAACCGGACACTTATTATGTAACATTGCACATTATTATGGAAATTCTCTATAGTTTATATAAAATTACACTTGCATATAGACTTTAGATGAGAAAAAATAACTTTCTTGTTTTACACTTGTTTTATATAATCTTATTGTCTTATTCAGTAATATTTTTGCCAAGCGCAAAATTCCAACTAATTTGATGTCAAGCAACGTTGCGGTCTACGATGAAGCACGCTAGAAGAAATCCATTCACTTGCGATTTCAAAGGCACCCGGATTATATTTCTGGGGCCTGGGGAAAGATCCGCTCAGGAAGCGTATTGCATAATTACTATACTTGGATTTATTTGGTTGCTTTAAAATGAGCCAGACAGGACTGGACATATTTTCAAAAAAATATTTTTAGGTGTCATCTTTCCAATACAGCGGCTAAAGTGGCAAAGTTATCAGGTGGGATAGTTGAAATTCTGGAAGATTACGTCAAAATCTATAGAATCACCAATTTTCCAAATTCCAGTTTACTATCCTGTTTTTAGAGCATCAAATGACTGTACTAATATTTAATTTCCAAAATCATGAATAAAATCGGTAGGCTTGACTAATTCAGAAAATACGATTTGCATGGAAAGTTCGATCCATACACGGTTTCCTGTTTGGAAACCTTACCGTTTCTTTAATCTTTGGTGCAATCAGGTATAAATCACGACTTGTATGTTGTCTCCATCCCTAATCTCTATAAGTACATTTAAATGTCAGGAACCGTACATTATCTTTAAACACTAGTGGCTCTATAACCAGTTTATAGCTTGCGAGTACACACTTTACAACAGGCATATGTTATGTTTTAATGCTGGCCTCACAGCTCAGTTCGTTGTATGTCTGCCTTCTAAGCTGTAGGTTGTGGGTTCGATACCTACCCAGGAAAAAACATTTGTGTGGTGATCATAGGTGTTTATTTTGTGATCGGCTCCTATCTGGTTCCCATAGGTACAAGCTTTGCTTAGTTTGTGTCCAGATGGCGCTGTGTGAAAATGACTACCAATGTATGCTCGCTAGATAGCGCCCGATACTCGAACGTTGACCATCATACATTAAAATAGTAAACTTTTCAATTGTGGATTGTAATTTTCAATTGTAAATAAATAAATATAAATAAATGTTTGGGGACATTTCACACAACACCATCTAGCCCAAACTAAGCAAAGCTTGTACTATGGAATTTGCGTCGATCCCAACTAGATGGCTGATAGAATACATATATACTTTTTTTTGATGTAAATATACTTATCATATGATACATAGAAACACCCAGACACAGAACAAACATCCATGGTCATCACACAAATGTTTGCCCTGGGTGGGGATCGAACCCACAACCTACAGCTTAGCAGGTAGATATACTACCAACTTAGTCACAAGTCCAGTCAATTGTCAGTTTTATACTCTGCAGCGGCTTGTATTCCGAAAATGTGACTGGTCATCTTCCTACACTGTTGATTTTCACTCAACGAATGAAAACATCGCTTATAGATACAAAGATAATATCGCTCAGAAAACGATCCATTGGCAACCTCTCGCGCTTAAAGTTTAAAGTATCTCATTTGTAAACAGCAACTGATGTAAAATTAAGACAAAGACCATCGCGGAGACAACTTCGCTTAAAGGCTGAACATTGAACTCTGACCGTAGTACAATTTGTTTTATACTTACTTTTAGAGAGAGCCCGACTGCCCAAGAAATAGGATATTGTTTTCCGGGTGTAACTATACATACATATTTTATGATTTTCCCTACCCGTTTCACCTGTTTTGATGTGCTAGGTGCTGTTAGTTTTCTCAATACTTCCCGAGTTTGGCTGAACTAGCATTCTACATTAACTCGAGGTCAAGTATCTTCAATTCGTAAGTAAATAAGGACACTCCATAGACGCTCGTCTAAGTTCACGGGAGCGGGAGGAGTCCCAAGTGGACAGGAAAATTAAATTGGAGCCGTATCGTTTATCTGCTCGGAGAGACGTCGAGAAAGTTCTGGAACAAACAAAGGTTCTTCGATTCCAGGTTCCATAAACGTTTCTTTGTTATGTCATGCGTCTAGCGCTTACTGATGGCCTTTGTTGATTATCCTTTTGTCAACTTTATACGGTAATTGAAATGACGGTCGATATTGTGTGAAAATATTTGTAAGTATAGTGAAGTTCAATAGTTTGATTAGTTTTTTCGTTATTTTTCGATTTATTATGGTCTTTCGAGCCACAACTATGCTTTTCTTATAGCATACTAGTTGCGCTCCTCGGTTTTACACGCAGGTCACAGGGTGGCCAAAAGACAGAATTTGCCTAGTTTGGGGCTCGATGCTAATTCTTTATTTTGCCACCACTTCAATCGATTGTATTTAACTAGTAATAAGATTACTCTGATAATAAATATTTATTTATTATTATTATAAGTACGTGTCGGGCCACGCACAGGGTAGGGTTCCGTAGTTGCACTTCAAACCTAATTGAATGACCTAAAAAATAGTTGGGGTACCTACATAGACAGATGACCAGTTTTGATTTATTTTTTAACCACCTTCAAAAAAGGAGGAGGTTATCAATTCGTAGAGTATATGTTTTTTATGTATATACATACATTTCTCCGTCATTCGAGAACCAATTTTTGTGTTTGGTTTAGCGTATAGAAAAGGCTCCCAAATTGGTCCCAAAATTATTTTAGAAACATCACTTTATTACTTGAATAATAAATAATCTCTAAAATTAAAAATATTTTAAAAATAATATTTCATTGGATTCCTGAGTGAAGTGCGTCAGATTATAGAATCTCAGAGTTCCACTGACACTTTTTTCTTTGCAAAAGTGTCAAATGTTGAGGATTATCGTATAAACATCTGCACATTTTCTAATCTTCGAAGTCGAAGCATTTGACATAGGTACAATGACGAAAAATAAACGAGAGGTAAAGAGAGATTTCTGTAAAAAGTTTACAATCGTGAAGGTTTTTTTTTTTTTTTTATCAGCCCTGTTTGTACAAACTGTCCCACTGCTGGGAACGGGCCATCTTCTCATTGTGAGAAGGGTTAGGCCATAGTCTGCCACGCTGGCCAAGTGCGGGTTGGCAGACTTCACACATCTTCAAGATCATTGAGAACTCTCAGACATGTAGGTTTCCTCACGATGTTTTCCTTCACCGTTTGAAGTTGGCGGCAATCAACAATACGCACATAACTTCGAAAAGACAGAGGTGCGTGCCGTGGGATTCGAACTCAAGACCTGCGGATCGCAAGTCAGACGGTCTCACCACTAAGCTGCCGGGAACTAATTAGTGAAGGATTTAGTAAGCTTGAAAAGTAAAACCTTCTTACTCCTCATGCAATGTGTATAAGGAGAAAATAGAGTTACTACAATACTTGAGCGCCTTGTTTAATTATTACCCGACTGAACATGTTGACATGAATTTTATGTATCCTAACCCTTACTACTATTACAGATCAACGAAATAGCGTACTTTGAAGTCGGTTGTTTCAGTTTTTTAAACTATAAAATTATTGATTTTATGTAAGAGTTTTGGAAACTAAAGTGGTTTTCACACATTTTTAAATAAAATCTACGGATCATTCACGTCCGGGCAGTGCGAGGTGCGTCACCTACCGAGAGTGACGTTTGTGCTGCTCCTTCGAAAAATACCGCCGAATACGGTTGAAACTATAGTTGGATATTTCGATTCAAAACAGACGTGAGTTACCCGTAGTTTTAAAAAAATATGTAACAGCTGTTGTTTTTCCTTTTTAAGTTAATTGAATCGTTTTGAAGTCGATGTAATGTTAGTAAATTACTTTATTTCCTTATATTTTTTCTTATTTGTTAACTACTGAACCTTAAAAATGGGTAAAAGAAGAATGCCGTTGTCGACTCAAGGCATGCAAAAAAATATTCTCGACTCCATATCGATCGTTTCTATTCTTAGAGTACTTGCCAGCCAAACTGAAGCAGTCAGTAATCTTAGTTATTCTATTAGATTTGTTCTTATCATAAAGCTATCCAAATCAGATTAATTCTTACACATCCTATAATATCCCCAGCAATGAGCTTCCTACAAATTCCTTACAGAATATGCTGTCCAGACAACAAAGGACTGATAATGCTGACAAATTGTGGAGTCGTGTATTAACCTCGCCAACCTTGGCTATAAAGGGATACCTCATGTGGGCGGGCTATCTCCCAGACACGATAGCATCTATGGTAATTGTGCTTGACATTTCCATGCATAGCTCGAGGTCTTTGATTCTGATGTCTAGCGGTCTGAATAGCATGGCTTTGACGTTGCGAAGTCAAGTTGGGTTGATTCATGATAGACAGGATCAACTCTCTAGGTCTCTTTTTAAATGGTTTAGTTATTTTGTTTGTAATAATAAGTTGTCATTTTGGGTATTTTAACTGAAGATTGTCTTCAAAAAACAGGCACCTGTACAAAATCTATCTTTTCTTTTATAAAAAAAAAAATGGTACAGAAATAGTTAAAACACAGATGACCCGCATAAACTACTTTTAATCATCATCATCGTCACTTCAGTTTTTCATTATCAACCTGGAGAAACCGCGAAGTACAACTATTTATTTATATAAAAAGCCCTGTATAAATAGAGCAGCTTAAAAAAGTAGCACATTAAAATTCATAAACGTTGCTCCATAATGGAACCACTATTGAGCACTTCTAATATATAAATCCGGCAAAGTATGAGTTTCATTAACACACCGAGGCTTCCGTACTCTCGCTTTTAACCGACTCTGGAGCCATGTGGGCTGCTGTATGTCCAACATCGCCAAGTGGGGTTACTTTGACGCCGGTTCTGTTTACTGTGGCTGTAACACTGTACAAACCATACAGCATCCTAATCTAAAAAACTCTTTTCCTGTAAAATTTTACCAATGGTAGATAGCTCAAACAAGCACTGAGGTGACGTTATACGTAAAAAATAAATAAACATTGACACGAAGAATACATGCATGCATATCTTGCCGGATCCTTGTCGGTTTTTGCAGCCATAGTTTTCTTATTTTATGTTTAAAACAAAGGGCTTTCTATTAACACTTGTTCCTGAACCCTCTCCGTTCGATTATAAAACAAAGGGTTTGTGCCCAGAGCTCAGGATGTCCTCATTAAAGCCACCGGACCAAGTTGCAACTTACACTTACAAGTTAATTTGTGAAACACGAAGAGATCTCGGAATTGTGCGTGGGCCATACTTGTTACTTGAATACTGAATGGCCAACTGTTTCGAGTTTTACGGAATGTTCCTTATTAAAAAAAAAATAGGTGATGCTACGCCGGATGTCACACATGTCCCATATTCTGCGTAAAAACTATAACATTATATATTCCTTACAAAAATAATACCTAAAAGTATTCAGACTGTGCCTGCACGCGCAAGCGCACAGAATTAGGGATAATCTTGAGTTATAGGAAATTCAGGGTATTTTTCCAGCTCGAATTTCTTTCTGATTCCTCTGGCAGGCTTCCTTCTAAGATACTAAGAATAATATGATTAAGAGAGCTACCATTGGAATCAGTGATTTATCGAATTCCTCTGGTACATTTTTCTATAAACATTTTTATATCATAGTATGATGGAATCTCCCACATGAGTCAGAAAGAAACTTGAGCTTGAAGAAATTATTGGATGTAAGTTTAAAATATCTATATTTTACTAACGCAGGTTATGAAATACATACTATAATTTCACGTAGGTACTGATACGTTATTGGATCAAATATATAAAGATAAGATAAGATAAAGATAATTTATTTGCATACAACATGAGAGACGTTTTTATACACTGAGTGCACAAAAGATGGTACAATATTGATACAGTTAGCCATGTTGTGCCGGCCAGGCGCACAAATGTCAGAGGGATAGCACTATGCTCGTTTTGTATATATTACAATTAAATAATTATTATATTTGAACAATTAATACAAATGTCATACAAGTCAAAGATAAAAATAAGAATTAAAATAGTCATAATATAAATGTCATAGTGAAATAATACAATATGTGTAATATTTTTTATTATGTCCCAGAAAAAAGTGTCCATATTTTTTAAGCTTACGATAAAATTTGTCCCTTCAAGCCAATATTTTTTGGCAACCCTATTACTGAATGAAAATCGTAATCTTGAGCAATCCAGGTGGGTGTAACTCGTTGGTTAATGTTTCAATATGTTTTGATTGAGAGCGAATTTACGGCCGATTTCTTGCAGACATATGAACTCTTAGTTTGATATGCACGAATAAATACACAAATTCTTGAGAATTAAAAAAAAAACAAGCTGAGTCAATACCGCGTTTCGTATTAAAGATTGTTTCCAGCGAAACTTCTGAACGTAGCAAGATTTAATACGTAATATCTCAGAACGCTGTAAAATGGCACACAGGGTTAAGGAATGTTGAAGTCCAAAGCTTTGGGTGGCTCAGTGACGAGTAATTCTTACTTATTCTGACGAGTGAGACTTAATGAAGTTCCTTAATGGGTCTTTCTGGGTGTCTTTAAATCGCGAGTGAATAATAGGCTCCTTCTAGACAAGCTCCATCATAGACCGCAACGGTCGTTTAACACCAGGCGAGTTGGCGGTCAAGCGCAAGGGGTGTTATTAGTTTGACGAGTGTATCTGTGTGCCCGTCTGTTGTATTGCAGCTCCCAAACGAATAAATCAATTTTCATCTAAATTTTTAACTGACTTCCAAAAAGAAGGAGGTTATCAATTCGACTTGTATGTTTTTTTAAGAGTATTTGATCGAGACTGGTGTTATCTATGTTTAAACTGTATTTTTATGTCAGGGATTTTTATTAAATCACTAGTTGCCTTATCTCGTTCAATTGGATAAAAATGATCTCTTATCCTTTACGATTGTAAACTTTTTAAAGAGACCTCTATTCACTCGTTCTTTTTTTCCTATATCGATTTGTCATTGAAAGTCAAATGCTTGTCTTCGAAGATTAGAAAATGTGCAGATGTTTATACGATAATCCTTAACATTTGTCACTTTTGCAAAGAAAAACGTTTAGGTGGAACTCTGCGATTCTATAATTTAACACACTTACTCAGGAATACAGTGAAAATATTTTAATTTTTAGAGATTATTCAAAAAGTAATAAAGCGATGGTTATAAAATAATTATGGGACCGAGTTGGGAGCTTTCTCTATACAACAATTCAGGAAACACAAAAATTGGTTCTCGAATGCCGGAGTAATTCGTGTACATTACATTTAAAAAAATATATGCGGCACGAATTGATAACCTCCTCATTTTTCGAAGTCGGTTAAAAATAAATAGGGCGGGAATCTTGGTTGTACTAAATGAGGAATGAAAAGAAATACGGGTTTTTCTGGGACATTGGATGCTTCCATTATTGTTGGCATCCGCAACCAGAACTACATTCATTGTTCCAAATAAAATCAGAACGAGACAAAATCTAGCGTGCCTAATCTAAATTCTATCCAGCTAGACTTAACAAAAAGTTGAAAATTACAAATTAGCTCAAAAATTTGTATCACCGACTTGAGTTGAATTTCTCAACAGGTATAAACCGCAAACCAAGCTCGTAGCTTTCACAAACTTACTTCATTTCTGTTTTGTACGTACAGCTTTCTGAGTTTCTTCTCGAAGTAATAATTCTTAAATTTAAAAAAATAATCTTATGAATATTTCGTGAGTGAATAAAATATTAGTTTAGGTGCATTTTTTCCTCTTCACCCGAGAACGTTGTGACCGAAGATAGCATATCTGCTTGGAACAAGAACTCAAATATGCTTGTTGAGGACGCCGAGCCCTGAGCTACGGGAGGACGACCGCGGGACGCGGAACGAGGCACGGAGGGGGTGCGGCGCGCGGCGCCGTGATTGGAGGACGCGATCGACGCGTACCCTCGCACATGTGCGCTAGTCGCGGTAGAATAAGTTAGTTTAAATAAGCGTCCATTGAATTTGTACAGGCAGTCTGTTTTGTAACTTCGCACTGTAGACATCGACTTGTAATAAACTACGAACGAAAAGAGAAGAACATTTTATTTATACAGTCCACTGCACAGGATTCATCGGATCGAGTCCTGAACATTTGGTCCTTCGAGCGCCGGATCGAACGTGGAGCAGCGAGCATTTGTTCCGTCGAACGCCGCATAGAACGTGAATCAGCGAGGATCGGACTCCGCACGTGTTATTTTCTTCAAGTGCCGATCGTACTTAGAAAATAATGGTGTTAACAAGGAGTCAAGCTGACGTCACTGAGCAAGCCGAACTACAGAGAATCGAAGGGGAACGAACAAGACTCAGCAGGGTTCCTCCGGCATCACCCTCGATGCCGGTGGGAGAGGAAGCTGCTGCCAGACCGGAAGCAGCACCTGCCCTCGTCAACCAACGTACGAACATGGAACGTGAACGAGCAGCCTCGCCACAGCACTCGCAAAGAACGACGAACTCTACTTTGCAACTACGACTGGCAGAACTGGAGGCAGCCGAGAAGCTTGCAGCAATCAAGCGAAAAGAACTGGAAATGGAAGCGGATCTCGTGAAGAAACGCCTGGCCGCGCAGATCGCAACCATCGAGGAAGCGGGCAGCGTACGGGACGAGCCGTTACATTCGAACAGAGATGAACATCGTCAGCGCGTCGATGACTGGCTGCAGGGTGCCGCCGCTGCTGAACGGGGGGAGCGCGAGGAGTCATCGCGCCCACATGAAACTGAGGAACGCCGTCGGTTACGCTTCGATACCGACCGCAGAGACCGATCGTTGACACCAACACCGGGCCGGTCTCGCAGCTACGGATCCCAGATAGCTGAAGCATTGGACCGGATGGCCAGACCGCAGCGACGATATAATTGTGATTTACCTCAGTTCAGTGGTGCGGTATGTGAATGGCTACCGTTCAAAGCAGCATATCGTGAATCGACTGAGATGTTTAAAATACTACCTGCAGAAAACGTGATGCGCTTGAGATCGGCGCTGGTCGGGGAGGCGCGGGAAGCCGTGTCCGCTCATCTATACGCGGATACCAACCCCGACACGATAATGGCCACGTTAGAACAAAGTTTCGGGTCACCAGAAGTATTAGTGGACAAGATAATCGAGGACTTACGAAAAATACCACGTTTGGGTGCGTCAGCCAAAGAACTGAACAGTTTAGCAGTGAAAGTGCAAAACGCGGTGTGTGTGTTGCAAGGACTTGATCGGCGTGGTTATATTTACAACCCGCAACTCACACGAGAGATAATGCTGAAGCTTACTCCGACAATCAAAAGCAAGTGGTACGACTACGCATATGCGAACAGTGACAGCAAGGACCCAGATTTTGTGACGTTGTCGCGATTTTTGATGCGTGAGGCCAACGTCGCGTTACGGTACGCATATGAAACCCCAGCATCGTATTCTACGACCGCAAGAACCGAAGTAAAACCGAACGTGAATACGAACATAAGAAGAAAAGCAAGCGTTTACAGCACTGATAAGGATACCGAGTGCGAACAGATTGACCGATGCTCGCGATGCAGTAAGCCACACGAACTGTCATTGTGTGCGGATTTTCGAGCGATGAAAATCGATGACCGGTGGAATCACGTAAAAGAAAAGGGACTCTGTTTCAAGTGCATACACAAAAAACACCATCGAGCGCAGTGTAGAGAAAAGCCGTGCGGAGTGAACAAGTGCCGCCGCCCTCACCATGCCCTGCTGCATCAAGATGACAAGACCATGTCGGCGAATACAGAACCGGCCGCGCGAACCGCGGAATCAAGCAGTACAAGCCATGAGGGTGACGTGTTATCAGTAACAACCACCTCCAATGTTACTGATAAACGCGGCGGAATACTACTGAAAGTGTGTCCTATCGTGGTGTCCGGTCCCAAAGGAGAGACGCGATCATACGCTCTGTTGGATGAAGGCGCGACTATAACCCTTATCGACAGTGAATTGGCAAAGAAAGTCGGCGCCGACGGACCCAGTCAACCCCTGCGTATGACTGGCGTAAATATGTCCCAGAACGAAGCTACGAGCAAGCTTGTGACTATTCGGCTACGTGGTGCGAGCGAGACGGCATCACACACCGTTAAAGCGCGCACAGTCAACGAATTAAGACTGCGAGAACAGACTGTACCGAACGCGCTACTACAATACCAACATCTGCGAGATCTCGAAGAGCAAGTGTGCTACGAAAGAACACGCCCGCTCATACTCATCGGAAGTGACTACTGGGAGCTCATTGTTTCACGAGAGTTGCGCATTGGCGGCGCAAACCAGCCTGCAGCATCCCGAACGGAGTTGGGCTGGGTGATACATGGAACCGTCCCACGCAGTCTCATCTACAGCCACGAGAGCGTCTTGCACATATACACGCCCGATCGACGTATATGCGAGAGAGAGACGCACGATATGCGCCTACAAGAACTAGTAGAGCAGCATTTCAAGATCGAATCCTTGGGTGTTGCTCTCAAACCCCGAGTTAGCGACGCGGACGAACGAGCGGTGAAGACATTTAACGAGACAGTGAAGAAAGTCGACGGCGCGTATGAAGTGGGGCTACTATGGAAACAGCCGAACGTGACTATGCCACCGAGTTACGCCGCCGCCTTAAATCGTCTAAAAGGCATCGAAAAGAAGATGGACGCTGACACCGGTTTTGCGAAGGACTACACCGCCCAGATCGGTAACCTGCTGAGCAAAGGATACGCCGTGCCGTGCGACGGGACCGAAGCACAAAGTCCCATCTGCTGGTATCTGCCACACTTTGCGGTTACCAACCCGAACAAACCGGGGAAGCGGCGCCTAGTATTTGACGCGGCGCATCGAAACAGTGGAGTGAGCCTTAATGATCGACTACTAGAAGGCCCTGATTTACTGCTGCCGCTGCCGGGAGTCATCTTCCGCTTCCGAGAGAGAGAAGTCGCTGTCACCGCCGATATTGAAGAAATGTTTTTGAGGGTGAAGATCCGTCCGGAAGACCAGCCTGCCCAGCAGTTTCTATGGAGAGGAAGCGACCGAACGAGCCCGCCGCGCGCCTACAAGATGACCAGTATGATCTTCGGCGCGGCCAGCTCACCCTTCCTCGCCCATAGCGTGCGTAATCACAACGCGCACGCGCACGCTCAGACACACCCGAGAGCGCTAGTGGCGATAACCAATAGTCACTACATGGACGACCTGGTCGACAGTTACGACGATGAAGAGGAAGCGCGGCGCACTATCAAAGAGCTACGAGAAGTGCACGCTAACGCCGGCTTCACATTGCGAGGCTGGAGTTCAAATAAACCAGGGGCATTGACCGACGTGCCCGATGATCTACGAGCGAACGAGCCTACGCGACTGGGGGGAGTCGCTAGCAACAAAATACTCGGATTATTTTGGAACGCGAAGAACGATGAGTTGGGATTCAACACTGCCATGCATCGAGTGCCAGACGACGTGCGCGCGCAGAACCGCGCGCCCACAAAGCGCGAAGCACTGAGCGCAGTAATGTCCCTTTATGATCCGCTCGGGTTGGTCAGTAACTACACCATCCGCGGAAAGATTATACTCCAAGACTTATGGAGAACGAACACAGGATGGGACGAATCAATCCCGCAGGAGAACGCCGATCGATTTGCCGTTTGGATAAGTCAGTTACAAGAAATAACGAGCCTACGACTACAACGGAGCTACGGTCTAGGACGAAGCACACCTTCCGACCATCACGAAAACGTAGAACTACATGTGATGTGTGACGCGAGCGAACAGGCCTTCGCTACGATAGCCTACTGGCGGATTATACGTCGTGATGACAAAATTGACGTATCACTTGTCGCAGCTAAAGCGAAAGTGGCGCCACGACGCACTCAGAGTATACCTCGACTCGAGTTGCAAGCGGCCGTTATCGGAGCGAGACTGGCGGACACAATCAAGCGAGAACATCGGATCAAGATAGCACGAGTCGTATACTGGACCGATTCGTCGACCGTGCTACAATGGATATACAACGACCAACGACGGTATACACCATTCGTCGCTCACCGACTCGGAGAGATCTCTGAACTGACCGACAAGAACGAGTGGAGATGGCTGCCGACGGAGCATAACGTCGCTGACGACGCGACCCGGCTGAGTGACGCGTCAATCTCCGCCGACGACCGATGGTTCCGAGGGCCATCATTTCTACATGAAACAGAGGACAAGTGGCCGTCTCGGATAACCGACGAAGAAGAAGACAAGGAGGTCCTATTTACGACCGAACAGGAAGCATCTTTGTCAGAGTGTCTACCGAAGCCGACGAGATTCTCAAAGTACGAGAAGTTAGTACGCGCGACCGCATGCGTGCTAACATTTATTGATAAATGCCGTCGACGAGCAGCACGCGTCGAGTTAGAACATATCGAGCGCGCCGAACGATTGTTGCTGCGGCACGCGCAAGAAGAGAGCTTCAGTGCCGAGTTCCACAGTTTGAGAAACGCTCGCCCGCTATCAAAGTCGAGTCGTTTATACAAACTGGACCCGGTGATCGAGGATGGAGCATTGCGCTTGAGAGGTCGCATTGGAGCATCGAGCGCGCCCGCTGATCTAAAGCGCCCAATAATATTGGACGGGCGGCATCACGTGACTAGACTACTAGTGATGCGAGAACACTGCAACGCCGGTCACGCAAACAGGGAGCGCGTGACGAACGATTTGAGACAACGATACTGGATCATTCACCTGCGACCTACCGTACGAGCCGTGGAACACCGATGCAAGTTCTGTCACACAAGGAAGGCCAGACCGAACGAACCGACACGAGGGGACCTACCACGAGCCCGCTTGGACCCCTACCACCGACCATTTTCTAACTGCGGCATGGACTACTTCGGGCCTATGTTGGTGAAAGTAGGAAGAAGGAGAGAAAAACGGTGGGGCGCGCTGTACACATGTCTCAGCACACGCGCCGTGCACTTGGAGATCGTGAATTCACTTACGAGCAGCTCAGCTATCATGGCTCTACGGCGGATGGCAGCACGGCGAGGATGGCCGTCACATATGTATTCAGACAACGCCACGACCTTTCGCGGGGCAGATCGGGAGCTGAGAGAGGCCTACGAGGAGTGGGCCCCCGTCTTGCGCGAGGAGGGGTTACTCCATCGGATGAAGTGGACCTACATACCTCCCGGAGCGCCCAGACACGGAGGAGCGTGGGAAAGACTAGTACGGTCTGTGAAAGCGGCGCTAGCAGTAACGTTGCGAGAACAAGTACCAACGGAGGAGGTACTACAAACACTGCTGACCGAAGCAGAACACTCCATCAACGGGAGGCCGTTGACGTACGTGAGTGTGAGTGACAGAGACCCTGAGGCACTCACTCCGAACCATTTCCTGCTGGGTTCGTCGAGCGGCCTGCCAACAACGGGCCCCTGCAAAATGGCGGACCTACGAACTTGGCGAGCGAGCCAGGCGCTTGCCGACTCTTTCTGGCAGCGCTGGCTGAAGGAATACTTGCCCACGCTGACGCCACGAGGAGCACCGAGTGACCACTCGAAGAACATGAAGATCGACGACGTGGTCGTCGTTGTCGATCGCACGCTACCGAGGAATATATGGCCGATGGGAATCGTGACGGCTACCTACCCTGGACCGGATGGTGGCGTGCGAGTCGTCGACATAAGAACGAAGAGCGGAACCTTCAGGCGTCCAACATACAAGCTCGCCGTCCTGGAAGCTGCAGAAGAAGGCTGCGCAAGCTACGCCGGGGGGAGAGTGTTGAGGACGCCGAGCCCTGAGCTACGGGAGGACGACCGCGGGACGCGGAACGAGGCACGGAGGGGGTGCGGCGCGCGGCGCCGTGATTGGAGGACGCGATCGACGCGTACCCTCGCACATGTGCGCTAGTCGCGGTAGAATAAGTTAGTTTAAATAAGCGTCCATTGAATTTGTACAGGCAGTCTGTTTTGTAACTTCGCACTGTAGACATCGACTTGTAATAAACTACGAACGAAAAGAGAAGAACATTTTATTTATACAGTCCACTGCACAGGATTCATCGGATCGAGTCCTGAACAATGCTAGATTAAGGTGTGTTGTGCTAAAAACTGCATAAAAAATTGGGCTAAAGGATTTTATTTCGATATTTCTATTTAGATTTGTTTCACAGAGCTATTATGGTCGAACGTGGGGTGAGCGACTTGCACGTCTCGTCACTCAGTTTCATTTAAAAAAAACTTCACTTTCAATTTTTTATTTTTTTTATAGAAGATCTACGATTGTACACCAACTCGCCTGATGTTAAGCGACGGAGTGGCCGAGGATGGAGCTCGTCGATTTAGAAGATATCTATTCAATCTAGCCTTGAAAATTCCAAGATTGTAGGTCTCAGGAAACAGAGATGGCGGCAAAGAATTCCATTCTTGTGCACTACGCAACAAGAATGTGGATCGATATCGCTGAGTATTGATTTTCGGCATTTCAACGAGAAATGGGTGGTAATTAGCCGATTAACTAATGCGCGTGTTTAGACCGACAGACTGTGCTATCTCTACAAAAGAATGAAAAAGTTATATGTTATATAATGTACCGAATAGTTCCGAAATTTCACGTTTCGTTCATTCATTCATCGATATGCCAAGCGTTCCGCGTCGGCTCATGTTTTTAAAATATTTTTCAGCTAATTTACGTATTTTAAAATCCCACAACTGCATTATCTACCACACTTCAATATAAATTCACGGAGTGCTCAAGTAAATTCGAATGCAAGGGGGCGCAAGCGTTTATTAATATTGCTTAGTTGCCCGCCCTCCTGATAAATGGGCCCTCATAAATCCGCTAAATGATGTATTCAATCGGTGGGAGAATGTTGCCACAATTCGCTGATAAAATTTATGTATAATTTATGCAGTTATTGCCATAATAGGACATGCGCTTGACCTAAACCGTATATTTGTACTTCTTTGTGGTATTTATAAAAATATGATTTGCCTTTGAGTATGTTTTATTACCTATTCAAATATATGTAATTAAACAGGAAACCGCAACCTTGTAGTAGGAATACGTATTAATTTCTGTGTTATTTATTATTGTCTATATTGTAAGAAATACTGTATACATAATATAGGTACGTGTAATATTGATAAGTCAATAAACCCGAGTTGTATTGTAATAAAACTTCATTCTCATTATGCGCACTTAACGGATTAATGAATCATTTACATTATTTATTTTATATATTTTTTTTTATTTTTTTTAATCCAAGATATATCTACGATTGACCACCAATACGCCTGATGTTAAGCGAAGGTGTGCCCGAGGATGGAGCTCGTCGATCTAGAAGATATCTATTCACTCTAGCCTTGAAAATTCCAAGATTGTAGGTCTCAGGACAGAGATGGCGGAAAAGAATTCCATTCTTGTGCAGTACGCAACAAGAATGTGGATCGATATCACTGAGTACAGTTTTTTGGCATTTCATGGAGAAATGGGTGGTAATTCGCCAACTTTCTGCTAGTCCTGTAGTGAAATGAGGAGGGTGGAATTAGGTCGTGAAGCTCTTGGACACACTCGCTGTGCCTCATAGCTTCATCCGCTTAGGAATAAAAACGGTGATGTTGATGACGAAACATAGTCTATCTAATATTTGTACCAAATTTCATAATGATCGGTTCAGCCGTTTGATCGTGAAAACGTAACACACAGAGATGCCTTCGCTTTTATACTGTACTTAACCTAAACTACTTGCCTACCTGTTTCGTACGACTTACAAGTAATCGAAAAAAAAATTAACCCCCTTTCTGGGCAGTTAGGTAAAAATACAGTATAGGTTTTAAAATTTATCTTTTGTACCACCTGAAAAAAAAAACTTTCTAGAAATCTTGTTCGTACAATAAGACTGAATCACGAAATGCTCTATATAGAAGTATGAAGAAACCGTAGCATTAGTCACCGCACTCTTATCATAAAATAAACCAGTCGAAGTGCGTTTCCCCACTCGCAGAGCATTAAGAAACATTACCATAATGTTATCAGTGGTAATAATAACGGTTTGTTTTCGTATCACGTAACGTGGTCACGTGTCGCGCTGCACATGTTATCGTGCGGTGATGCATGCGCGAGTAACTGTTCTCGGGTGCTACTAACGTGTATAGCCAGTGCTAGCTGTGTCCGCGACTTCGTACGTGTTACCACGTAACGTGGTAAAACGAATAATAGTAATAACATTAATAATATAAAAAGATTTTCTTCGATATCTTTAACATATCTGAGGAGTTCCAAAATTTATGTTTTTTTTTTCACTACTCCGTTGCCAATATAAATGATTTCTAATTTTACTAAAACATTGCTCCTATCTAAATAAACAATTCTCGGTGTCACTTTTCTAATATCGCATTACACCTGCGCCAATACAAACAGTTGCCAGGTGGACCGTGGGAAGTTGTCGGGTGCATGTTGGACGCTGGTCTGTCACAAGGCGATCCAATGCACTGCGAGCTTTTAACACAAAACCATCACCAATACCATAAATATAATATATATGGCATAGGAATATCCGTGAACTGTACAACCTCATTGCCTTGTTGGTATTTCGTATCTCTTATACCATTACAGATAAACAATGCAGATTTGTGTCTGTTCACGTGTTTAATCTCATGTCTACCACATCTTAGATATAATCTAGGTGTCTTCAAATCGCGGGTGAATAGGTTTTTCTAGGCAAGTGCGCTCCATCGTAGACCGTAACTGTAGCTTAACACCAGGTGAGTTGACGGTCAAGCCCAAGTCTTGCAATAAAAAATAAAAAATAAACTTTCAACTATTTATAAGCACTTAGCGTTATCTGCTGATAATAGTCCGTGAACCTGTATCACATCCGGACTAGACTGTCAATAAATAGCTGTTCTTAAAGTCATCCCTAGACTTTGCTACAATGTTTTTCATTGTACACCTATTGTGCTATTGTCGATGTACACCGACACCTGCAATGAAAAACATTGTAACTATTTTTTCGTAAATTTACAAAAGAGCGCATCAAAGATATAAAAAAATATATCTAAATTTGAATAATTCAAATTTACAAAGTTGGAGAGCGTCTGAGCGTTCACTGAATTTAGTAAGGATTTTTTAAATCTTTGATGCGCTGTACTGTAAAGTTCAATAATTTTCCTATTAAAAAACCGACTTCAAACGCAACTTACTAAATACTTCACGATTGTAAACTTTTTAAAGATACCTCTCTTCACTCGCTCTTTTTTTCTTTTGTTAAGAATGGAATGACAAATGTCATTGAATGTCAAATGCTTGTGTTCGAAGATTAGAAAATGTGCAGATGTTTAAACGATAATCCAGACTATAGTCTGGATTGTCATGTGTCATCAAGAATTTTCTACATCCTCCAGCCAGATGTTTTAAGTAAACAGTGTCTGAGGAGCGCGATTTTACCGGTCGTTTATTAGTTGAATTACCAGTCAAGTGCAAGTTTATACAAAATATAAACAAACGTTAACATCCTTTATAGCATAGTCTGAAATAGAGCTAGAAAATACAGAGACTAGCAGTCAATTACAACACCCCATTCATCAGCAATGAGTGGCAGACTGCGGATATTGTAACCGCAAGATAACTTACTGCGTTCTAAGTTATTTATAGCATGGTCTAGAAATAGCTTGGGTGTTGAATAGATACGTTGAAATGTGCAATTGATATCAGTCAGATGTAATGCGTGTTTGTTGTTAATATCACTGTTTTAAGATGCTGGTGAAGGAAAATAAGGAGGAAAAAAAGAGGGAAGGTTAAAAAAATATTTTCGAAATGAAGAGTTATGAGGTAACCTTAAAAAAAAATTTACTTCCTACTTTTCTTGAAGTCGGTTGAATATTAGGAGATTTGTACCCCTCATTATTAAATTTCAATTATTCTTCTTATTTTGTCCCATAGGAATCGGAAATTGCGATGCTTGTATAGTTTACTTTCTTCAAATGTCATTGTTACTCAAAAGATACAAAGTTACAGTAAAAAAAAACAAAGATAATGAGTCCTATTTATTGGTCCCAACCGTAAAAAAATGTATTTATTTATTATTATTTATTTATTTATTATACAAGTTATACAACACCATTACAGTAGTTCAATACCTACCAATGCGATGAGATACTTATACTATTTTCACAGAGTGAGCGAGCCACCTCTATGAATTTTGTCAGATTGCAACTAAAGATATCAATTTCTTCAGAAACACAATTTAACAGCGTTATCGCCCGTGACATAGAAGCAAACTTCAACTTTCTTTTTTCTTTTTTATATGTATGTATTTACATACAAAGCAGGTTTCTTTTGTGGTATGAAAAAATGCACTATGCAATGGGAAAAAATTTCTTAGGATTCCCATAATTCAGTTTAGCTTGCCAATCCCCCTTGATTGTGTGTACACCTTGAGCATTCATGCTCACCATCAAAGGCTCCTTGAGGCGGCGTCGTGTGGCGGGTCGCCCTCTTCCCTAACATATGGTTGAGGAGGGCGATGGCTGGCACTTGCGTCATGCTCGTGATCGGGTGCTGTTTGCGGGTCGCTGGTCTGTTCATGGTATACACACAATGTAATTATAAGTTAGGTAAGTTAAAAAGAAAAATCTTGTCTTCCCGTCACAATGTATTTAACAATAGTTAGTAAAATTTACAAAGGTCACGGACTCCGGTGTCTGTGAAGTCAAAAATTAAATCCCCCTTGATTTCTCTCTGAATTCTGAAGCCCTATAAATACCTGTATTGTCTATGTAAAGCTTTGTAATTCGTGTTGTCCTGTGCAAACAGCTGGCCTGTGTACATTCCCGACATTTTGTTTTGAAAACAAACATTTTCTCTGCTCGTGCTTCAGCCGGCATTATTTTCAGACGTTATTTATAAACTTCGCGTTGCTTAGGATACCGTTTCGCTTGTAAATACACGAAATGAATAATATAAATATATAAACACTGATATTTTTGGAAGTTGAGATCAGAAAACTTCTTTGTGAGACTTGTTGAAAGCGCAATTTTCGCGAGTGTTTTGCTGTGGTAGTGTGCCGACTTTCTACTCATTCTACGTTCCGCCTGAGCTTAAATGATAGCATGTAGAAAAAGAAAACTCAAGCCCTGGCCTAAGAGAAGCTCTAGAGACTTCACTTCAATGGCATAAGCCATAAAGGAAATAAAAGAAATCACTACCACCAGAATAGGTGCAAAACTACAATAACACAAACTGCCCATTTAATGGCCCGCATAACTATAATTGAAGAGGGAAGGGGGGGGGGGGGGGGGGGTGAGACTCCCGCCTCTTCGTATAGAAAAATGTTAAAAATATGAAGCAATAACCAGTAAGTGTTCCGAATGCCATGTAAGTTCCCACGGGATGGGGAGTGGGGGAGTGCGCCCCATGTGGGCTCAAGGCGTAGATTAATGCACTGTCGAAGTATAATTGGATTTACTTATAAAAAGTATACTCATTTTAGTGTGTGAGTGTTTGTGAAAATGAGGGGTTCTCTATCGTCCTCCAAGCGGACCGTAGTATGAAACGACAATGGACATGTATTTCTGTAATACCTATTATCAGACTGACATTATTTAAATTTTATGAACTTCTCGTCTAGACGATTACATTGGTGACGCAACCGGAAATAACGGTTAAAAGTTTTCATGAAAAACTTTTTAACCGACTTCCAAAAACAAGGAGCTTCTCAATTCGACTGTTTTTTGTATGTTTGTTCAACTATTACTTCGCCAATTACGAATTGTTTTTGCTGATTCTTTTTTTTTTGTTTGGTAGGTAATAACCTCAATGTCTCATAAATTTTATTGAAATCTGTTCAGTACTTTGGTTTTTATGTCAAAATAGCTGTTTTTTTTTATAAACTTGTTATTCATGACGGTCGTTGTTCTTTCTAATAGTATTACGCTACGATACTGAAAAAAACACTAGTTTATATTATATACCCGTAACCAAGATATATTGCAGGGTAGACCTGAATCAATCTCAAGACGGTCACTGGGTCACGACATCCATCTTGGACCACCTACCATAATACCCTTAGGTGTTACGTGGACTATTGAGGCCGTAAATTTTCAAGATGTAGTTAGGATTATTGCATAAGAAAACTTTCCGGCCCGTTGTTAACTTCACGCTTAAATGTTGGGGTCAAATTTTGCAAATGATGTATTGTGTGACCCACTTCCGTGCATGGGTGATTAGAGTTATTCTTCCGGTTGAGCTAAACTTTTGCATAAGTGCATTTGTTAAGTTTAATTTTGCATTTCAGTCTCATGAATGCTTTATTATTAAATATGCAGAAATGCCACATTAAATTTGCTTTATTCGTTATTTACGTTTATAAAAAATGTGAGAAGTGAAAGCAGGAAAGCTTACCCTGTCACCATGTGCGGTGAGCTTGGAATAGCTTGAAGAGAGAGAGAGAGAGTATATGGATTAACAATTGGGACTTTCTATTCCTCTTGCACCTGTTGTGTCTATTTCATAGTTTTTGCAGATTTTTTTTGTGTAACTTAAAGACGAGATGAGCATTTCGCTTCCGTAATATTGAGCGTCATGCTTGTACATAATTTATATTAGTGTTCGAAAGTCCGACAATATTGTTTGGCGGTTAGATAACTGAAGAAAATTAATTATTAGTTCCCCAGGCGGACTAAGTCATAATCACGCTTGTCTGGAAGAGATCGCTCTGAAGAATAAGGCTGCTATTAAAAGCGTGCCATGTTTTCACTGTAATTACAGTGAAAACATGGCACGCGATTCTCTACGTATTACAAAGAATTCAATGTAAACTAGAACAGAAATAGTACATATAGACCGTTGATATATTATGATTTTAATAGTCTTTTTTATCTATCTACATACTCGTATATACTAAACCCCGTCCACTGGAAAACCCCGTCGTGAAACTATTGTTAAATTTAAGATCTATCTTTAGATTTTATTACATAGACACATTGAACATATGTTACCAGTAATGTGAGTGAGGATGAACCATTGGGATTCCCTATTTGCAATTAGACACAAATATTTGATTATCGTCCAACCGTCCACAGAGTTCATAAACATTACTGACCGCTCCTGTAAGAAGTAAAATAAAACTTACATAAATACGCATATGTATTATTGGTATGGGTAAAAATACCCATGGGTATGGGTATACCTATGGGTACGTATGGGGTCGAGATTAAAGTGTGCAGCTATCTCTCTCGCGCATCACAACATTTTTATACATATATAACCTCCTCCTTTTTCGAAGTCGGTTAAAAATCATTGAAAAGTTAGAGCTAAATTTGTTTATTTAGAGAAGAGAAACATTTAAAAACAAGTTTTAATCAGATATCATTTATATTGGCGACGGAATTAGAAAAAAACATATATTTTCTTAATTCCTCAGCCAATTTAAAAGATATCGAAGTAAAACTTATTTTTAAATATTTCTCCTGTCTAAATAAACAAATTTAGCTCTCACTTTTTTGATATTCAATTCAATGATTTTATATGTTTAAAAAGGTTGTGATGCTCGAGAGAGATAGCTGCGCGCATTGAGCGAATCCTTAAGTACATATATACTTAATCTTATTCCACACAACAACGCCTCAGAGCCAGGTGACCGCAACAATCGAGTAGGCTGCACAAAGCCGACAGACCAAAGTCAGACAAAAGCACAGACATGCAAACAAAGGTTACATCTTGGAGCAGTGCCAAGCATAGCTGGTACTGGCACGATGCTAGTCACTGGTACCACAGAATATGTAATAGTATAGCACCACAGAATATGTAATAGTACAGATACCACAGAATAGGCTTGGCCTGTGCTTAGCCCTTATGACGTGATTTGTGTTCGACAGCCAGACGTATTGTCTGATTGGTAATGTATTGCAGATTGTGATGATTTAATATCAGTGCATCGTAATAAATCTGCCTATATAGAGCTGATGCGCCTGATTGTAAGATATATCTTACAATCAGGCGCATCAGTCCCGATAGTCCCGATATCGTGTGTACCTATATTAAATTATGTTTTACTGTGGAAGGATTATAACGAATTCTTCTTTTTTTACTGTCCAAAAATTTTTTTTGTGTATAGCAAGTGTGTATTTAATCTTCTGCAGTCTAAACAAATAGATCGACACTCGTACTTACACTTATTGTACATCAATGGAACAAATACAAAAATCACATCTTACAAAATTTGTGTGACAACAGGTGGCCTTATCGCTAAAAGCTATCTCATCCACGCAATCATAAAACAGCTTATCAGTCAAGCTATACCACAATCTTAACTGATTTTGGAGACGAAGATGTTTGAATGATTGACGAAGAGACGAGGATTCTGTACTTTCCAAATGCTTTTAATTTTTATATAAAATATCTAAATAGTTCATCATTCGCATACAATAAAAAACTTATTTTTTTGTGTGTATTTTTTTATTCGCACTTGATGTTTACGCTACATTATTTTGATTAAAGGTTAAACCTTAATTGTGCATACTTAATTAGATAAAAAAAAATTTTTTTTGGCCTCGCCTTAAGTCTGAAAAAGAGAACAGTACTTTTTACCGAAAGTTGCAACTGATCTGTTACATTCCATTCATAGTTTGATAACTTTGATCAGTCGGAAATGAAGCCGAAATGTTTATCGCTTCAATGGGCGACCGAGCTCCACTCGGATATTTTATGACTGAAAATACGAGCAAACCCAGGTTCACTAAAAATGAAACCTAGCAAGATCGATTTATTGTCCCCTAATCTAGCTACATTGATTGCCGCCAACTTCAAAACGGTGAAGGACAGCGTGAGGAAACCTACATGTCTGAGAGTTCTCAATGATCTTGAAGATGTGTGAAGTCTGCCAACCCGTACTTGGCCAGCGTGGTAGACGATGGTCTTACCCTTCTCATAATGAGAAGATGGCCCGCGCCCAGCAGTTTGTACAAACGGGGCCGATAAAAAAATAATCTAGCTACAAACCAAATTTCATTAAAATCGTTGGAGCCGTTTCCGAGATTGAGATTATATATATACAAGAATTGTTCGTTTAAAGGTTAATTAGATAGATTAGCTTAGATACATGTGTATCAACATCATCATCATAGGCCTTATTTAATCTTGCCAGATGATTTAAACAGCGTCACGGATTGGAACACTTGCGTTGGAGATAAGGGAGCCGCAGGTGCGACCGCACCGGCTATATACATACATGGGTATACGGGTATAACCTTCATATCTTAGTGTTTACGTTCAAGCCAAAACCTATAGCACTAGAGGTCGATCCGTTCCGTAGTTTTATAGCAGTTTTAAGGGCTTAACGATAAAATTGACGATATAACCGAGAACAGCGATTTCAGTCTTGAAATATGAGTCTGGCGCGGTATAAAATGTACTTGACAACATCTTCCGCTATAGTTATTGTTCAATAAAAATGAGGTTATCGGTGAACCTAGAAAATGGGGTGAAATTAATGGATATTGCAGTGTTGTATGCAGCACCGTGCTAACTAATAATGGCTACTATTCATTTTATATATAAAGTATATAATCGGAGAGCTTACATCGGATCTGCGTGGTGTTAATGTTGAGTGATCTAAGTTTATTCTAACTTCTTTCGGACCACGAATCACGAATAAGATATAAATATATGTTTCTTACGCGTTTACTTCGCCAATTATGAATTGATTTTTGATGTTTTTTTTTTTTATTTGATACGATTATACTTCAGAAGTTAAAAAAATAAAATAATATCCATATAAAATTAATCAAAATTGATTCAGTACTTTGGTTTTTAATACAAAATAACGAAATTCCGTATTTTTAAGTCGGTTGTTTCAGTTTTTTGAACTACAATTATTAATCTTCGTGATGAAATGTGTCAAGGCAGTTATGTAAGTATCTATATCATGAGAAAACCGAACACATGGTTTTCTTCGGAAAAAGTTCAACAAAACTGAAAATTGCTGTTCCAACCGTGATTCCTAACAAAAAATCTTTATTCGTGTAAATGTACTTAACTCTTCATAATTTGTGATATTAAAATTATCGCCAATATCCTCATCGATTATTTACAAGTCTCTTTAACTACGAGTATTTCCCGGTGCGCGCTTACGTTGCGGTTATTCAAATTCATCCAATCCTCCCTACAAAGCACTTTAAAGTTAATATCTCTAAAATCTGAACATCGAGCGTAGAAAGCTTGTCGCGGCAGCTTTATCATGCTAATTTGTAACCTAATCGCTCCGTGAACTCTCAAGTACCTGTTGATCACACTCAAAGGAATATCCGACGAGAAACAAGGGCTGTTTTCCTTCAAAACTCCCGGAATTCGAAATCTGGGTCGAAGTAAACAGAATAGTAAATTTTGTTGTTGTTTTTTTTTTTAGAAATGTTTTTTATTCTTTTGATGCTACACGTGTAACGACTTTGGTCATGTTAAATAAACAAATAAAAAAATGGAAATGACATATACATTTTGGAGATAAGGAAAAATTCCAGCGAAATTTTCGGGTATAAGAGTTAACATCTAGTATTACAGAGGGACGAGCGCAGTGTATTGCCCAACAGGATTTAAACTGTTGAAGTTTGAAAATCAAGAGAACTGGATCGTTTGGTCATGCGTGAAGTTTAATATCGGGAGGACAACTTTCCTTTCAGTCGCATAAAAACATAGGGAAAAAAAGACTTAGCCAATCCCTCGTAGGACTACGGAACCCCAAAAACTTATTCAACCGAACACTTTTAATAACCCCTTTTATTGAAGGCTCTATGATATTTTTTGTTGCAGAAAATTAAAAATAATAGACTCTTAAGATGTTTCATATTTTTTATAAGAAACGGTTCGCTTGAAGCTATAATCATACAGGCCATTTATATGGCCCATTTATCACATTTAAATTACCACACATTACTATAATTCATCATCTCGATGTTGCAAAAAGCCATATAATAGAGTTTGCCTAACGACGCATCGTCATATTAAATCTTCGTTATAATGATTTACTTACGTATTGCCATTACGACGTTCTAGTTAGGTCCCGCGGTTTTAAGAGGAACGTTGAGTTCGCAAATATGTATTTATAGAAAAGGAGAGGGCTGACATTAGACATTCGAATAGGGAGTGTGCATGATTCATTTTTAGTCGTGTGTATGTATCTGTGTGTCTGCTGTGGCATCGTAGCTATCAACCGGATGGACCAATTTTGATCTAGTTTGTTTTTTAAACAGGATTTTATCGAGAGTGTCCTTAGCTATGTTTCATCAAAATCGATTCAGTCGTGTTTTTTTTTTTTGACGGGAATTTTTAGTAACTTTTTTTTAATACACTATAGATCTACGATTGACCACCAACTCGCCTGATGTTAAGCGACGGTAACTGTTATGATATGAAGTTGTAAAAAAATTGGTTGTCTGTAAAGTCGGTTTACGGACGATAGTTTAACGTGACAACGTCATAACAAAACATTGATGAAATGCAAACGTTACAATGAGTGAAACGGGACAATGAGTCATCCTTTTTCGTGCGTGCAGCCAGCGTTCATCGATTTATTAGACGTTGTCACGTCAAAACATCAAAATCTGATGCATGTTTAAGGTGATTTAGTGAAACATTTTAGCGCACAATTTTTTAATTTAATTTATTAGATTCTTTCGCCAAATGCACGTGTTAGAGACTATTAAATGACGTAATGCGCCATTTAAGTCACAGCAATCAACGTGTGCGATCATAAAAGTAAAACCGGCCAAGTGCGTGTCGGGCCACGTGCAGTGTAGAGTTCTGTAGTTGCACGTCACAATATGCAGACTTAGAAGGGTGCTTCTTTTCACATGATGACAGGAAGAGACACTTGACTCAGGCAATTATTATTTTATTACTTTAGAGATTAATATCTTTATTATTTGCATATGAATCATTGATTCGAAAAATGGTTTCCGCACACCTATTTTACATACCAATATATTTCAATTACTTATCCACCGACACCCGAAACCACGGAATATATAAGAAAAAAACATTTTTAAAATTTAATTTTACCACTTTCTCAGCGTGGCTATTAGTATTCTTAGCAAATTGCAGTTTTATACTACTAAAAATCTTTGAGTTAAGCCACGGACTGACAAGCAGACAGATGGACGGACATGGCGAAACTATAAAGGTTCCTTCCTTGTTGACAACTGAACCCTAAAAATCCATATCAAATTCGCTTGACGACAGCTATGCCACATACCGTGGTAACTGGCGACTTCGACCTTGACTCTTTAGACGCCCGAATGTCTACCATACTGGGAACTAATAAACTTGTCTGTGTTTTTTGCTGATCTCGGTAGGCTAAGGTAAGAGTAACTTCATTACTCTACGAGGAAAAGGAAATTAAGCTCGATTTACTTGTGTTGTCTCGTTTTCCTGTTTACCTAATTCGGGTCTTGTACGTCGTGTAAATGATTGTTTCGGCTTGTGTTGATGTAGGATAGTGTAGGTGCTTTCTTTTTGGTAAAAATGTAATTACGCAACTTGTAGTGTTCCTGATGTTGAGACGGACAAACCTAAAATAATAGTTGGTGTACTTACCTACGTAGGTGACACACAGTTTTGATTTAATTTTTCGGTATTACGTAACAGTTGTTATTTCCCCCTTTTCGTTTTAAAGTTGTTTTTTTTTTATTACTTTCATTAATTATATAATCCCAATAAAAGAAGGCTTTCAATCTCAATTTCATTGTATTCCTTTTTTTTTACCCCCGACAGGGAGGATAGCCATGTATGCAAAAGGGCCCTAAATATGATGGTAAGCGGCAGGGCCGGGAGAGGGCGACCAAAAAAAGTGTGGATGAACTTTGTGAAAGAGGATATGTGTCTAAGGGATGGAGAAATGACGGCTGATAGAGTGAAGCGGCGAAAGGAAACATGCTGTGCCGACCCCACCTAGTGGGATAAGGGCAAGGAAATGATGATGACCCAAGAAGAGGGGCGTTATAAGTTTCACTTATGTATGTTACATTTACGTGTCTGTCTCTGTATGTTGTAGCTCTCTCTCAAACGGATAGACCAATTTTGATGCAGTTTTTTTATTTATTTTTTATTTAAAGAGGATTTGGTCGAGAGTGTTCTTAGCTATGCTTATATTTAATCGTAATTGGTTCATTAGTTTTCTTGTTGTTTTTATGTTATTGATATCTTCGCAAATTGTGAACCAATCTTGAGTATTGTTCTGTATTTATAAGGGATCACCTCTAACCACCCTGGATATATATTTTAAATTTATCAAATTAATTATATCAAATTTAAGGTTATTATTCTATTTACAATGTAATAAATTAAAAAAGAAATTATAAATTCTGTTTTGGCTACTAATGTATTTTTGTGTGTAAACAATACAATTTTCGAATAATATTTAAGGGTAGTAAACAGTTTTCTCAAAAGAGGGAAGGGAGGCCTTTGACCTGCAGTGGGACAATAATGGCTGAGAAAAAAAAAACCAGTAAAAACAAGTTTTCTTTTGTAAAAATACTTAATTTACTGGCGAAACTTTGGGTCTCATCCACAGACATAGTAGATGGAGCATACGACTTCATTTATCGTGCCACATTTTTGGTACCGACTGTGACGTCATATAAACAATTTTGTGATGGAATGTTTCATCCGCGCGAAATCTATTCGACCCAATGCATCCGCGCGCTTGTACGCTAGTAACTAGTTGACAAAATATCGAATCGGAAGTATATATCACCTGGAATTAAATAAATCTTGGTCGTCAACTGCGACTTTTTATCGTACTTGACGAGCTCGTTTTAACACGCTAGGTACATACACATGGGGTATCGTAAGAAGTCTGTGGTCTTATCGATTTTCTTATATGCTTCACAATGATTGTAATAAAATTCAGAAAGAGTTATACATCTTAATCTTGATTATTCTGAAGGCCCATAACTCACCCGCGATTCATTTCTCAATGATTCCCTTGTATTCTTATCTTAATTTTGTGATGAATTGCGAATGTGATTGACAGACTAATCGTATTTTGTTATTGCAATCTTGTGTGTGCTTTACGCCGTGGCTAATGTTTGTTTTTGTTTTGTTCACAGGTAAATATTGTTACAAGAAAGAGAAAAAAATAAGAGAATGGGTAATCAACGTATAACTAACTATAAATTAGTTATAATTGTTATTTAAGTTAGTATTTAATATTTCTTAAAGTTAAACCTACGGTCATTCATGAATTACCTAGCCACTAATGAAACTATGTAATACCTTGAATATTTCATTACTTTAATTTATTATAAATTCATTTTATTCGCTCGTTTTATTCATATGCAGCCTGATTTTTGCAACTTTCTTTAAAATGTATAAAAATTTGCATATGACATTTGGTTGAGCTCTTAAATCTATCTTAATAGTTTTATTTGGGTAAAAGGAAGCTATATAGTGATTTATCATTTAAAATAAATATAGTTTTTTTGTGCAACTGAGAAGAGACAAAATAACTCTGCTGAAAACGTTCGCTCGCCCAGAGCCGCGCAATGACGCTCAGAATTTTGAACGGTTAAAAAGTCTGTGTGACAATGCACTACACTCGTAATTTTGAAATATAAGATATTGGATTTATTTTTCCATTGCGTAAAACTACGATTTGGTGGTCACCAACTCGCTTGACGCTATCGTAGATCACTCTAGCCTTGAAACAGAGATGGCGGCAAAGAAGTCCATTCCTGCGGAGTACGCATCAAGAACATAGACCGAAATCGTTGAGTACAGATTTTTGGCATTTCATTGTTCTTCAAACCGGAACATAGTAATGTTTTCCTACTTCTGCGTGACGGTTGAGTATCTAAAAAACTTGTTATACTTCCCCAAATGGGCTATGTATCTAAAAAAACTTGTGATACTTTCCCAAAATAAATAGCCAATGCTTACAAATATTCAATAAAACAAATTTCATCGTAATAATCCGCGTTTATTTTGACAAAACATCTGAATTTGGTCTTCAATAGCAGTCATCATACAAATTTTACAGCGTTTAATTTTATAGGTTTAAAACCATATTTAAAACTCTTTAGAGTGAACCGTTTTAGGTATATTATGAGTTTTCTGCCATTTCTGTAAGTTGTTATTTGTAAAAGCGATTGCGTGATGTCAACACTCAAGTTTGTTGTTATTAAAATGGAAAATATTTTGTAAAGCTATCGCCCGCGGCGTTGCCAGCAAAATTTAAATCGTGAAATTATGCATTTAAAATTATTTAAAAAAATGGTTGTCTGTAAAGTCGGTTTACGGACGATAATTTTACGTGATAACGATGCGTCACAAGACGAACGCTTAGGCCGATCGTGCCTCTCTATCGCTTATTCCGCGCTCTCGTTTGCACGTTCGGCTCAGGCGGAACGTGACACTTTCGTGCGTACGGCCGGCGTTCATCGATTTATAAGACGTTATCACGTCAAAAAAATACGTTTATTTGTTCTATTTAAAATAAGTTTTGAAATTTTGAAGAATGATGAAAATAAAACAGTGAATCTATAATAAACATTTCTATTGCCTACCATAAATAGTATCGCCAAAATAGAGGTTTTTAGTTATAATTTTGTTATTGGTTTTTCGTTATTTTATTTTTAAGAACTTATGTACACAGTCTTGCAATAAAAAGATTCTGATTCCCCATTTCAAACACCTTTGTGTGAAATTTTCCAATATCCTTTCTTAGCGTGCGTTTATAAGTTTCATACACAAATCTTACACATTTGAAGTCTCTACGGTTATATATCTATCAGGAGACATGCACTCTGTTTATCACTCAAAAAATATTTTAAATATTTCTTCGTCATCATCATCATCACCCAGGTCTTCCATGGATTAATAAAGACTGTTTGGAAGCGGTTTGTGACCTACCATAATTTATTCATATTAAAGCCTAAGGATTTAAAGTAAAAAGTAAATAAGGATATATTCTGGGTGTGCCAGTCTACAAATTTAGTTTAGTTATAAAAAAAAAATAGAACTAAATATTGTTTGTTCAATTTTGTTTCCGGACTTTTTGTTATATGTTATTTTTTGTGCTACAAACTAAAAACAACAGCTTAAATCTAAAATCTCTAAATACCGTTTTGTAAACAAATAAACATCTTCGTTTGCAAAATTAAATGTAGAGACGTTATTAGACCGTGGGAATGTGAAGTAGAAATCGTTTTCGAGAACATTTCATTGCCGTTCCGCACATTATTTCCCTCACAAATTATGTTAAAGTGCAATTGTTTAGCATATTTGGCAGAAGGTATATTATTTCATTGACTCTTTAACGTTGTGCGATTTCTCAATGTTTTAATGAAAAAAACCCCGAGTGTTATAAATGTTTGAGTCATTTTACAAGTGTCTACCAATTAAGGGCTGTGGACATTGTGAATATTAAATTGGAAGTTGGAGTTGTTTTTAGGGTTCTGTACCCAAAAGGGAAAATGGGACCCTATTACTAAGACTCCGCTGTCTGTCTGTCTGTCCGTCCGTCCGTCTGTCACCAGGCTGTATCTCATGATGATATAGTTAGACAGTTGAAATTTTCACAGATGATGTTTTTCTGTTGCTGCTATAACAACAAATACAAAAAAAACAGAATAAAATAAATATTTAAGTGGGCTCCCATACAACAAACGTGTTTTTTTTTTGCTCGTTTTTGCTCGATATTGATAACGGCAACAGGTAGACGTTTGAAATATTAACAAAATATTGAGTTATATTATTCACTTTAAAAATAAATAATTAAATTAAAATAAAATCAACGTTTAAGGGGGGCTCCCATACAACAAACGTTTGACTGGCCTTGTGGCTCAGTTGGTAGTTTGTCTACGTCTACCTGCTGAACTGAAAGGTCGTGGGTTCGATCCCCAACCAGGGTAAACATTTGTGTGATGAGCATGGATGTTTGTTCTGTTTCTATGTATCATATGTATAGGTATACATATATTTACAAAACAAATATATATATATATATATTCTAACAGCGATCTAGTTCCATAGTACAAGCTTTGCTTAGTTTGGGCTAGGTGATTTTGTGTGAAATGTCCACATTTTTTTTTTTTTTTTTTTTTTGCTGTTTTATAGCTAATGGAATAGTCTGATTGGCATGTTTATTTTCTTCTTCAAACATCTCGTGTGTTTAAGGCAGTCTTAACTTGAAAGTTAGTTGCCATTCCTGCCGAGATGAGCTTGACAATTTTTTACTTCACCGTCACTTGACATTAAGTGAGCTATGGTCAAATGCCCATCGTGTCGGCTGACTTAAACGTTATAGTGCATATCTAAAATCTTATAATATACTTGATTTTATTGCCAATAAAAAACTACAGATATATACTTAAAATACTTTTTCCTTAAAATGATTTTAAAATCGTTTAGGCTGCATGAAGTAATCTTTACCTTTTAACAGGTTTCTCTGTGTCTAGAAATAAATGAAGCTTTCATTTCCTGACGTGTCTTATAATGTCATCAACAACGGTGCATCGGTGATCAATGAGAGCCGTTTATTATCAAAATTACGAGCTCTCATTGGTCACTACTCTACAATTTCTCGTAAACATATAAAGACTTTGAAGAGAACTCAGAAAAGGTAAAAATGAATTAAAATTGAATATTGGGGTCAGCCGTTAGAGGACGGCAAACCAAAACGGCTTCTTAATATAACAAATATAAAAAGATCTCGCCTAATCCATGTTCCAATTTATCGGCTCCGCGGCCTTCGACTGCGATAACCTGCTCTGCGCCTGATCCATCACTCCTGACTTCCATACACTTTGTATCAGAAGATCACCATCAATCAAAACGTATCAAGAATGGAACCGTAGCGTGTCGTTCCACTGATCTTATAGTCCAAGAGGTATACGGATCAAAGTGTTGGTTGTTTGCAGGGCAAACATTTTTGTGATGAGCAATGGACGTTTGTTCTGCGTCTGGGTGTTTCTATGTATCGTATTTATTTACAAAAGAAAGTATGTATGTATTCTATCAGCCATCTACTTTCATAGTACAAGCTTTGCTTAATTTGGGCTAGATAATGTTAAATGTAATGTCAACAAATATTTATTTATTATTTATTGGTTTCTTTTCTGTTTATGTATAATGGTGAAAATGTGTAGAATTTCATAATTTCACCAAATTATGATAGACCGCGTTAATGTATAGGGGTTGACATATGTATATCATTTTTAGTGTGAAATTTTAGCAGTAGAAGTTAAAGAAGGTCCTGTTTGTATTTTGGTCCAGCTTACACCTGACATGATTTATTTTACCTTTTATCTTTGATGATTTAATGCAATAAAATACCATGTAGTCAATAGACGACAGGCATTTCACCATAACATATTATGTGATGGTATAGTCCGAAATGGATATTATTATTTCTTGTTAGGTAGCGACTGAACCTAGCCTATATTATCAGCACAATCGCTATTTCATATCACGTCATACACCTTCCTAAACATGATCGCCAGCTCCCGAGCAGTTCAATTGCCTAATCTAAAAATCGTGGTATGGCAATAGCGGGCAAGGTGAGACCTCTATACGCCAGTTTAACTTTTTCAATTGGAGCCAATGTCACTGGCAAGGTTTTCGGATGGATTTAGAATGGATTGTGAGATAACGCTTGAGTGTTACGGCAGGAGGAAGCGGGAAGGTCGATGTGTACGTAATTTCTTTTATAAGCTTTTTGTTCTATTCAACCATAAATTCGAAGTATCGTTTCGAACTTGCCGTATTTTTAGATGAGCCGTAGTTTTTGCTAGGTTTTTAGAGTTCCGTAACTTAAAGGGAAAAGGAATGTGTATAAGAATTGCATCATTATCTATTTTATGTCTATACTTTTTTTTGTCAGTATGTCGTGGAGGTATTAACTTGAAATTAAAATAACATACTAATATTATGGTACTTTCAACCTATTATATCATCATTATATTCAGTCTGATATCGCCCATTGCTGAGCATAGGCTCCTCTTTTACCGCACTCATCTCGGTTCTGTAATAATCTTGTCCAGGTTCGACCCTTGATCTTTATAATATTAATTTATCGACCCAACCTATCGGTATAATTCCCGTACCCTTAGCAAGTTGAACGTCTTCGATGTGGTTAGGTGTCGTTAAATTCTTCGACCTCTCATCTTTTGTAGGCTAAAATTTACATTTAAATAAAGTAAATGTTTGTTTTATAGCCATAGCTACTATAAATTGAACCGCTTATTATACTAGCGTCAATCAAATAAATCTCGACATATTTTTAACCGACCTCTAAAAAGGAAGAGGTTCTCAATTCGACCGTATGTTCTTTTTAGGGTTCCGTACCCAAAGGGTAAAAACGGGACCCTATTACTAAGACTTCGCTGTCTGTCTGTCTGTCTGTCTGTCTGTCTGTCTGTCTGTCTGTCTGTCTCCAGGCTGTATCTCATAAACCGTGATAGCTAGAAAGCTGAAATTTTCACAAATGATGTATTTCAGTTGCCGCTATAACAACAAATACTAAAAATTAAAAAAAAAAATATATTAAGGGGGGTCCCTATACAATAAACGTGTTTTATTCGTATTTTTTTGCTCAATATTAAAAACGGTGACAGGTAGACGCTTCAAATTTTCACAGAATATTTACTTGTATATTAACTTTCAAAATAAATAATTAAATAATAATAAAGTAAATATTAAAGGGGGGCTCCCATACAACAAACGTAATTTTTAAGCAATTTTTACTCGATCTTAATTAACAGGTAGAAATTTGAATATTTGTAACTAAATATTTAGAAATATATTAACTATAAAAATAAATACCTAATCTAATACATAAAAACTCACAAAATGAAAATAATCCGTGCATCTAAACGCGGTGCGAGCGCCGCGCCTCGGTGTGGTGGTGGCGCGAGCGCGAGGCGGTTGCTAAGCAACGGGTGCGCGGGTAGCGGGGGAGGTAACATCACGGAGCGAGCCATAGCCGCGCGTATTAGCGCGAGCGTCGTCATGCTGCCCGGATGTGTATCGAAAACCTACCTATAAGTTTGCAATTTACTACTTGGAATTTCGTTGATTTCTCGTTATTTTATAAACAGAACTAAACTTTGTAGTATTATAGATGATAGTACGGAACCCTTCGTGCGCGAGTCCGACTCGCACTTGGCCGATTATTTGTGTTACGCGCCATTACTTCAATCAATCAATCAATCAATAACACTTTATACTTCTACTTCGCCAATTGTAAATGGATTTTGATGATTTTTTTTATTTGTTTGGTAAGTCATACTTCATGGAGGTCCCATATGAATTTTATCTTAAGGCGAGGCTTGTCCAGAAATTTAGGTATTTTACGCTACCTCAGTTTACGGCATAGTTCCGCGTTTTATGAGAGCGCGACGTCCGCACAAAACGTGGCTTACGTTTAGTGCGATACCGATCCGCCGCGCGACGCGCCGCGCGCGAGTCTCGCCGCGCGGCGCGCGACTCGTCTGAGCCACATCTTCATTACATTGTAGTGGCAAGTAAGTTGTGATATACTGATATCGATCTATAAGCTTATTTCTTGAAAATCTATGAAATAATAATTTACTACTCGTACTCGTTCATTTTTCCGGGATAAAAGCCTAAGTATGTCATATTATGTGGGTATATCTATCTCCATTCAACAACCAACTCACTAACTCACATAAAACACTAAATTATCACATTTATAAAATAATAGCTATGCTCCTGCGGTGTAACCTGCGTAGTGATGAAAAACGATGATGATTATGATAAAATATAGCCTTTGTCCTTCTCCAGGTCTTGAAGAATCTCCTGTCCAAATTTCATAAATATTGGTTAGAATTACATATTACAGGTCAAATATATCTCGTAAATATCTTTGACAATAATGTAAAGGTCTATACAGGATGTTAGGTAATAAACACAAGCAGACACAACAAGGTTAATTTTATAATTATATTGCAATACCATTAGTTAACCGACTTCCAAAAAGAAGGAGGTTTTCAATTTGACTATGTTTTTTGTATGTTTGTTCACCGATTCCTCCACCAATTGTGAATCGATTTTGAAGTATATTTTTTCTTTGGTAAGTGATTTCAGAAGTGGTCCCATATAAATTTTATCAATATCGGTCTAGTACTTTGGATTTTTATAACAAAATACCTTACAATTATTGTAGGTTTTAAAAAGATCCTGAGAGAGTTTACTACAAATAATATAAATGATAAGTTGTCTATTGATTAACAGATTTACAGATTTACATATTTACATATTTACAGATTTACATATTTACAGAGTTACAAATTTAGAATCCGGAGTGTAACGAGGGATTCAAGTTCGCCCAAGACAAAAACACCTTTATCCCCGAAGTGCATACTCTTCTTTTTACACCTAATGCGTGATTATAGAAAGAAATGGGTTTGAATCTACATTATTTAACAAAACAGAGCGCTTTGTTGTTATTTTTAACGTACAGCCTTGAAAAATTTCAGCATACGCTACCTGAACGGATTTTCTTTGATTCACATTATTATACCTACATTATGTAACAGAACATCGCAATCGCAATTAAAATAGAGTTTATCGAAGCAAACGCGCTCCATCGTAGACCGTAAACATCGTTCAAAACTAGCGGGATCGGTGGTCAAGCTAAAGTTTCCCATAATAAAAATATAAAAAACAACCGTAGTACAATATCAAAAAATTAACAGATCTTTCAGTTGTAGCATATTTCATTTCTTTAAAAAAAAAAAACTAACCGTTGACACGAAAAGAAGAAGCATATTTCATCTTCTTTGGTTGCAGTATTCGTGCCTGTTTTATTTCTTTTTTATGTTCTATTCTCACAACTATATCACAACTCACATGTCGATGTTATTACTCTCACATGGTGGAGCACGGGACAGATTATGCGAGTTTTCATTGACGGTCGTTCTGTAATATCAAAGTAAACGTTGTAGCAACCACACATTTTATCATTACAACGAGGCTAATGCACATAAGATATATTTTAATTATACAAACAGGTGCATTATAATTTATTTTACTTTTTTGCGTGAGGTTTTCACATAAATTGCTGGTCTACCTACCAATTCATACAAATTTGCAGTTACAAAAATATATGTGCCTAAACCTCATTTTTTGTAAAATAAATAAGGTTGTAGTGCTCACTCAATCCTAGAAGTATTCAAATAAACTGGCTCTAATGTTATCAAAGACTCGTTGATTACTTCAAGATGCTTCTTTGATCTGCAATATACAAGAATAATGCTAACAATGTCGATCACTGATAAATGTACCTAACTAACCTAACACCCTGTATTTGTGGTGGAAATATAAATGTTATGAAACTACCTATCTAATATATATTTTATATAAATATTTTATACTCAAATACGTAATATATGTATACGTAAAATCGCTGTAAAAAGTTGAAGTGTGTATTTTTTATTCCAGTAAAATTACTTATTTCTTATTTATCACGAAGAAGTTCTAGGTTATGAAAAAACATTTTATTTTATTTTTGCAAGAGTACAAAAAATGCGTTACAAAACATATAATATAGCATATGATATTCAGGGAGTAAAGACGAATCTAACGACACCTAGCACATCAAAATCGGTCAAGCTGTTTAGGTTGTAGGAGGTAATCTAAAAATATGCATAGTACATACATAGATATACACCCACATACACCCTTACATACATAAATACAAACATACATATACTCGATAAACAACCCTCCTTACGCAATCGGGTAAAAATTACCTACCTACGCGCGGCGCGGGCGGCGCGCGACAGACGGCGGTATACCTATATAGGTACTCTGAAAGTCTGTGACGCGTTCAAAGATGCCGCGCCATATGCCGCCGCGACCGCGGTGTATTTTTACCGGACTGTGCAAAAAGGTCTGTTTGTTACCTAAACGGCTAAACGGCTGAACCAATAATTATGAAATTTGGAACAGAAATTCTTTAGGACCTGGAGAAAGACAGAATATATATATATATATATTATTATCGCCATTTTTCATCACTACGCGGGTGAAACCGCGGGATGCAGCTAGCATGTGTATGTGTGGTATGGTGTTTAGGTATACATTTATTTTTTATGAGCCCTGTTTGTACAAACTGTCCCACTGCTGGGCGCGGGCCATCTTCTCATTATAAGAAGGGTAAGGCCATAATCTACCACGCTGGCCAAATGCGGGTTGGCAGACTTCACACATCTTTCATAACTGTAATATTTGAACATCAGGTAAGAGTAAGTACATTTTCTTTATACGAGTATGAATAGAACTCATAGGTTTATGAACTGCGAGTGCGAGTGATCTATATAAATACTTACATGTATATTTCTAGGAAATAATAACTTGCAACTGGGTATTTACGTTTTTCGGGATCGCATCATTTCTATATGAGCCAAAATTTTGCGCTTACGCGTTCGCTTATTTTTTGGTTTCTTTGTTCTATGATTTCCCATAGTAATTTGTTTTATTTGGCGCGCGAAGCAATCCGACACAGTACCGTCGCTGACAGTGGTCACCGACAGACTGGCGCGGGTGAACAGCTGAAGCAAGGCGGCGGGACGGTTGCTCGCGAGCAAACTTATTGTAAAATAAATTACTATAAAATAATGCACTAAACGTATCAAAAATGTAATTCTAGAGAACACTAAAAAAATGTAATAGCTACTTAACATGGTAAATTTGGTTTTGATGGCTTTAAGCACTTTAGAGATAAATGGGAAAAATAAATAAAATGGCATATTTTTCAAAAAATAAAGCTATCGAGATTTTTTTCAGCAATCGTGTTTTTGTTTCTAGGGAAACCTAGCCAACAGATCAAAATTTTACATACAAAAAATTTGAGCTTGAACTAATAATACAAGTATTTTTTGTAAATTTTCAAAAAGCTTTGTTTTACTGCTTTTGCGGACTAGCCGGGCCTTAATCGGGTCAGTACTTTACTTTTTATAACAAAGTAATTGGAAAAATATGTCATTTAAGTAAACGAATTGCATATTTTGAAGTCGATTGTTTCAATTTTTAAACAATAATTATAATCTAACGCACACACGACTCTACAGTTTTGTTTTGGTCAGTCACAGTCTATTCATGTTACAGCTAGTCAAATTCTTTTTGTTGTAAGATCGAAACAATCGATTAATCGAGTCCAATGTCACAAAATTGCATTATCGCGAACGGGTCTCGACCCCGACCTTTTGTCGATTCGATATCTGGTCGTTTTGCAATGAACTCTGGCTTCATTTACTTAATATCTTTTAATCATTTCATATATTCGAGATTTTGCACTTCTAATAAAGTAATTAATATTAAATCATAAGAAAATTAAAGATGGCAGCAGATGGCGCTGGACCGTGACTTGTGGAGGGAAATGGGGGAGACTTGACCAGCAGTGGGACCGTATAGGTTAATAAAAAATATAAAAGTTTAAGTTCAATATATACATAATATTATAAATAAGTTTAAGTTCAATAAGTCATTCAACCTTTCAGGCTACAAAAAAGTAATATAGAATTACCAATATGAATTAAAAACGCATTACGCCTCAAAAAACATTACTTCTCTACAGTCAAGTTTATTTATTAAGAAAACAAAAGATCCGAATGCATAAGACCGTTCGTTTGCTTGTTAGGCTTGATATGATGTTGAGTGTACGTATTCGCGAGAAATTATGCGCAAAGCCACTGAATAATGTATTTAAATGGGCACTCATTAAGATTTTATGCATGTATGTATAATTTTTGTAAAATCAATCATTTCTAACTATAAACTTCGTTGATGGTTACGTCAAAAATACAATGTTTACATGAGTTTTTTTAATTTTTTTATAGAAGATAGATCTACGATTGACCACCAACTCGCCTGATGTTAAGCGACGGTGTGGCCGAGGATGGAGCTCGTCGATCTAGAAGATATCTATTCACTCTAGCCTTGAAAATTCTAAGATTGTAGGTCTCAGGAAACAGAGATGGCGGCAACGAATTCCATTCTTGTGCAGTACGCAACAGGAATGTGGATCGATATCGCTGAGTACGGATTTTTGGCATTTCAACGAGAAATGGGTGGTAATTCGCCGACTTTCTGCTAGTCCTGTAGTGAAATGGGGAGGGTGGAATTAGCTCGTGAAACTCTTGCGCACATTCCCCGAAATGAATCCTGTAGAAAATAGACAGACATGCTACTTTACATTATTACGTAATATTAAAGAAAAAAAATTATAATTTAAAAAACTAAAAAACCCGACTTCAAAATACGCAATTTGTTTACTTGGTGTCAATCAAACTCCAAATTCTAGTAATTTCTTGTATTGTTGAAAATTATAAAATATTCATCATCATCATCTCAGCCATAAGAAGTCCACTGCTGGACATAGGCCTCCCCCATGGATTTCCAAAAAGACCGATTGGAAGCGGCTTGCATCCAGCGTCTTCCCGCCACTTGTATGAGGTCATCTGTCCATCTCGTGGCTGGTCTTCCTACGCTGCGCTTGCCGGTACGTGGTCTCCACTCGAGAACCTTTCGGCCCCATCGGCCATCAGTTCTGCGTGCTATGTGCCCTGCCCACTGCCACTTCAACTTGCTAATCCGCTGTGCTATATCGGTGACTCCTGTACGTCTACGTATCTCTTCATTTCTGATTCGATCTCGTAGAGAGACTCCGAGCATAGCCCTCTCCATAGCTCGTTGCGCGACCTTGAGCTTCCTTATGAGGCCCATAGTTAGGGACCACGTTTCAGTGCCGTATGTCATCACTGGTAACACACACTGGTTGTAAACTTTCGACTTGAGGGATTGGGGTATATTGGACGAGAAGACGTATAAAATATTACATAATATTAAATAATACATTGATGTGTACGGTTAAGACGGGATCGACGCAAATGGCCAAGAACGCAACAGACCATTTGGCCTTTTGCAAGACGTATGCAAGTGTTGAATTTATATAATGTAAAGCGCGCCTACACACTCGTAACTAGCTAACGGTGGTAAGTGTACGCGACTTGCTGTTCACTTTTCTACAGGCACTTGGGTGATATTTTACCAGTTACTTTACTTTGTTATGTAAACCAAAGTACGAACCAATTTTGATAAAATTTATCTGAGACCACCTCTGATGACGTACCAAATAAAATAAAAAACATCAAAATCAGTGCACAATTGGTAGAGTAATTGGTGAACAAACACACAGACATACAAAAAAACATACAGACGAATTGATAACCTCCTTGTTGGAAGTCGGTTAAAAAGGGAAATCAAACGATACTCTCAATTTAGGCCGTAGGAGATAATATAGAAACATACATGGGTATATACGAGTACATTAGAAAAATATTACCCTCATTGCGTAGTCGGGTAATAAAAATTCCGTCCGTACGGTATAATATACATATCGGTAGAAACGTTATTTCTACTTGATTGCCGATCAACTAGTAGTGGTTTTTGGATTTGTTCATGTTTCCTTTGTTTTTCTTTCTTTGTTTTCTTCCTTTGTTCATGTTTCATTTGTTTTGTATTATGCGCGACTAGACCGATTTTGTGATGTGTAGATTGGTAGGTTAAATTTTGGATTCGGGTGTTTGTTTTCATTTCAATTTACCTTGTTTTTTTTTTAATTGGTAAAATTGTGTTTTAGGGTGTAGTGTCCCACTGCTGGGCCTTCCCAAAAGCTTCCCCCCGATCTTTAAAATAAAATACTAAAATATTGGGAGACATTTCTACACAACACCATCAAGCCCTAAATTAAGGAATTTTTGTACATTCTAGTTAAAGGGTAATATAGATAAAAATATATTTTTAGATTTAAGTGTATTTGAATAGATATCTGAAACTTTACAATAGGTTTAGAGCTTATATATCATTCAAACAGGTCACATATCTGAAATGCTCAAGAACTGTAGTTATTCAGGTCGTAGTACTAGGTCGATTGAATTATTTCTAATGGAGTATCGACACGCAATCGCATTACCGTGGGTTGCATACTGCATGTGTTAGGTCACAGCTTTTACTCTGTGACCTTTCTACGGTTCCATGAAACTTATTAAAGTATTACTCATAGAGTTGGAGGAAATTATTAGAACAAATTCGGAAGACTCACTCTGCAAATACATAAAATTAAATAGTGACTCTGGTTACGACGCAATAAAGTGCAATCAGACTTACTGGCGCTAAGTGCCTTATAAATTAAACAGTGCGAGTAACACGGTTCATACTTTTTTGATTATTATATTAGCTGTGCCTCGCAGTCTTACTCGGGTATAATTTAAAGTAAATCAATGACAATACGCTTTTGTATTAATTTGTATCACTAACTATTGCGCCAGCGCACGCTGATAAAGCAGTTCGGGAGCGCTTTTCTTACGATATTAAGTATAGATACGTAGTTTGGTTTTATAGTTTTTAATTTAATGTAGTATAGTCTAAAAGTTACCTTCGGGGAGTGTCTTAGAACTGGTCAGGTCCCCAACCCTCCATTTTTTCAGTCGGTTCCTATACTGGTACCAAAATCATATTCTCTTAAGTATTCTTCCCCTCGTCCTAACGAGGATGAGGGGAAGAATACTACCACCACAGCCACTACTGACCCAGGAGTCCCAGAACGCTGGGACTCCTGGGTCAGTAGTGGCTGCTGGACCTAAGCGGTGTTACGTACAGATGTTTAAATATTTGATCAGGTAATTTACAGAACTTTGGTCCGCGTTTTTGGCCGCTACACAGGGATGTTCAGCCTCGTTTCATAAATTATGCCCGAGGTATTTGTGAAAGCTTTCCTAATGAAGTTGTAAAAATATCATGGGCACATTTTAAAGTAGAATTTACGGAAGAGTGAATTTGAAAGTGAAAAGAATTTCAATTTTAACAATTTTAGACATTGACTCACAACTTACTGAATGTAGTAGGAAGATCGCAAAGACGACTAGTTCGGATCGGAGGTTGACTCGTATATGCCTCTCATATGCAGGAACACATACATACCTATATAAGGCTCTCGTATGCTGTTATGTTCTTAGCGAAACAACTCAATGTGAATCGGTTTCGTTTGGAAACGTTGTCTATAGTAGATCGTGGTAGTGGTTACGCAATATCAGGCGAGCTAGCGGTCAAGCTCAAACCCATTACTGAATTTTAAAAACACTGACCAACCATAGTAAGTACTAATCAGCACTGTGCTTTGGTAAAATTCGATACTAGATTATCTTCTTAAATAAATTAATTGTATTCATTGTGTACGAACAGCTACACACGCATACCTACACAATTGCAACTATAATTTTTTTTTATCAGCCCTGTTTGTACAAACTGTCCCACTGCTGGGCGCGGGCCATCTTCTCATTATGAGCAGGGTAAGGCCATAGTCTACCACGCTGGCCAAGTGCGGATTGGCAGACTTACACATCTTCAAGATCACTGAGAACTCTCAGACATGTAGGTTTCCTCACGATGTTTTCCTTCACCGTTTTGAAGTTAGCGGTAATCAACAATACGCACATAACTCCGAAAAGATAGATGTGCGTGCCGCGGGATTCGAACCCAGGATCTGCGGATCGCAAGTCAGACGGTCTCCCGACTGGGCTGCCGGAAACTTCACTATTCATATAGACTATTCATATACACAAAGAAAACATTAGCTTAACAGTAGACGCTGCGCGTGTCACTAAACTCACAAGTGAACTGCAAACGTAACTTGAACCTAACGGTACCTTGAACTTAACCTCCGCGTTACCTAATACTTAAACATACATTAACTTTGATTTATCGTCGAGCGGTGCGGCCGATCAGCTTTAAACGATTAAACTGGGAAGGTGTGGACTAATCGCGGATTAACCGATACTGAGCAGTCTGACCGATTGATTAAGGTCAGGCTTAGCTAATTAAGTGCGGTGTAAACAATGGTTTTACTTTGAGAGAGCGATTGCGATAGTGCTTCTTCTTCGACCATATCGTCGCTTTCCAACAGGCGAGTACGTGGTCAAACGCGGACTTATTCTTGTTAAAAAACGGTAGCTGTCATAATTTCCAAAAGAATTAATAACTTTTTTGGTGGAAATGGTATTGAAACCATTTTGCAAGGTAGTGGTCAGATTCGTATGAAGTAGTCCTGAAGATAGCGAATTGATTCCACTAACTGATTGGGATTTGTGATGAAAACAATGAAAGCAGCACCGGAACAAAAATTTAAGAGCAAAATTACCAGAGGACAAAATCAGCAGAGCCAATAATTATTCATTGAAGACCGAGAACAACAAATGACATTAACATAATGTTATTATATTTCAGGTACATAATAAATAATAAGCAGGTGTTTATATTTTTTGCCAAAAGTACCTAACTCATTTAAGGAAAAGGGTGTGTTAAATAAAACAAGCCCTTCAGTCGTGCATGATTGCTTATTCAAATCGGCGTTCTGGCCGACCGGGGCCGGTGTTCCCACAGGAGTAAAGGACTCGTGCCTGGTACTGCGGCAGCTGCTATACTACAAGTACCGAAATAATATGTCTGAGGCCTGGGGTGACCCCTCACCCCAGGCCACCCTATTTACTATAAAACAATTTAAATCTGTCATAATATTTATGCATCCACATAAATTGGATAGAATAGCTACGGAAAAGATACCATCCACCTGGTAGATTGGTCAGCTGACATTGACAATGCAGTTGAAATGCAATGGTGTAAACTCGCTCAGGACCGGAAAGAATGACGCGACATGAATCCACACAGGAAGATAATTCCACAATTTAGCAGTCCGTACGATTTATCGAATGGTACAAATAAATACACATAATCAAAAGTAAAGTATTTGGTAGGCTATAATACTAATAATATTCAAGTTTTCGGCAGCCTAGTCGAGAGACCGTTCGACTTGCATTCCGCAGGTCCTGGGTTCGAATCCCGCGGCACGCACCTCTGTATTTTCAAAGTTAAGTGCGTATTGTCGATTGCCGCCAACTTTAAACGGTGAAGGAAAACATCGTGAGGAAACCTACATGTCTGTGAGTTTTCAATGATCTTGAAAGATGTGTGAAGTCTGGCAACCCGCACTTGACCAACGTGGTAGACTATGGCCTTACCCTTCTCACAATGAGAAGATGGCCCGTTCCCAGCAGTGGGACAGTTTGTACAAACAGGGCTGATAAAAAAAACTAATAAACTATAATAGAGAATGATTATGCTAACAATTACACTAATAAAGATTTGTAAAATTATTAAAGTGAATAGTATATTACTGGAAGAATAAAGAAAATCTGGCAACATTCATTGTCTAACAAATCATATCACAGCTTTAAAAATCCATGAGAAGTCTATTACACCGGGCTTCAAACCATTCAACTTCAAAAGGTTCAATCGCTTTACCAATTATCCGTGTTTACGAGGTTTCTGCATATCATTACCCCATATAGCTCCCCCTCGACTTGCTTGCAATCATTGTATCACGTCACAAGTGTTTTGGGGTAAATATGTCAGATTCAGATACTTTTGAGTCGGATGACCGGCGAGCTATGTGATTAGTCGAAGACGAACTACTTGCCAAGAAGCTATTTAGTCTCGATCGTCAGCGTAAATTAGCTTCTTCTTTAACATTTATTTCTGCTAGTTTGATCAAAATCTTCACGACCTTATTTTACTCTCCATATGCCACTACAGTATAATGTCAGGACGTTACCACATACATATATCTCTTTGAAATGACAAAAATCCGTACCCAGCGATTTCGATCCGCATCCTTAATGCATACTGTACATGAATGGAATTCTTTCTCAGGGAAGTCTATGTTTCATCAGAGCTACAATCATGGAATTTTCAAGGCTAGAAGAGTAAATAGATGAGTTCTAGATCGACGAACCATCGGCCACTCCGTCGCTTAACATCAGGCGAGTTGGTTGCTAATCATAGTATTTTAAGTAAAAAAAAAACTTAAACCGATTGAAGATTGTATTTTATAATCGTTCTTATTCTACACATACAAACTGACTGACAGGAAAACCACAATTGTGTATACTAAATCACTTATGATATGCATGGAACAATAAACGAGAATAGAAATTGGTTTGATCATTTGGTGTAATCTCGCGGTGACTATTTGCTAGTTTCGCCACCGCGCACCGTCCATATCTGACAGTTCGTTTAATATAGGTTTATACTGTTCTGCTAAATTTAATTTTAGTCTTTTGTACCATTTACGACTACTGTGGTGTTCTATATTCTTTATGTATATCTTTATCGTCTCATACTATATTGTCTGATTTTAACTGACTTGTGTTTAAAAATCACAATTTTATAATAGCTACATTTTAAAACTTCAAACAAAATTACCGATTCACGGAAAGGTATCGCAAGCTGCAAAGTTTACTAACCAATGTCGCTTGTGAGCCGTATCTTTTGATTCAGACTAAACAAATCTTCAATCTCAGCAACGTCTTCGCTATCAGAGAGTGTGATCTTTGATAAAACTTATGCATGTGTCTTGTAAACATTTAGCATTCCGTTTTTATCAGTCACTGTACCGAATTATCTGAATGTAACCTGTCCATGAACGATTGGGGAAATATTCCTAAGAATTTTTTTTGTTGGTTTATTTTTTTTATTATATTCATCATTGGATGTTTAAGATTCATGTTTGCCATGTCTGTCCACATCGATGTACTACATATATCTTCTGTACCAAATATAAATATATTATATGATAAATAGTGTAAGTTAAAAAAAAAAAGACGTGTGGCACTCGGAGACTGTCGCGGTAAAGCTATTGCATAATAGCTTTACGCGCGGTGTGTTAGGTTATTTTCGTTACGGAATTTCTGGATTCGGTCTCCACGCTCAAGGCCCGCGATAATTATAATTATGAAACATTGTACTTTACATACACAAAAAGCAAAATAAAAAATCCTTTCAGCCAAGACTTTTAATTTAGAAATGTATGTATGTATGTACGTACATATATTCTACATCCTATAACGTAAACGGCTTGACCGATTTTGGTGTGCGAGGTGTTTTTAGATTTGTCTTCGCTTCTTGAGTGTCATAGGCTATATTTATTGGTAATAATAATAATATATTTCATAAAGATAAAAAAATGCATTTTTTCGTAACCTCCAACTTTTTCGTAATAAACAAGCGATTTTACTAGAATAATTCTAGAAATAATGCATTCTTTAGAATAATTACTATTCTAAAGAATGCGCATTTATAATCTTTTACAGCGATTTTACACATACTTTCTCACACAAAACGTACACTCAACAGCGTATCAAGCGTAACGAAATCGTAAGTTGACCGCAAAAACTGCTTTTCTGCAGTCGGGGTATTTTGTTTTTCTTTTAATATAGATACTTGTTAAATTAATTATAAACATTTAATACAGAATCTGATTGGTCTATGGTAACTGTGTTGTCGTCTATATGATCATCAGCGTAATTGTCCACAATTTTCTGTTCTTCTCTCACTGGTTGGACAAATTGTTCTCTCTAATCAGGCCATCTCCACGGAAACAGTGGTAATAAAGCAACTTCGTAACTCTTACATAACTTAACACACACTTAACTTAGTTGGTCTAAACGTGTTCTAACAGTCTGTAACAGCAACAGTAGGCGGCAGCGATAGGTTGCTCCCGCATGTTAACACAATGGCTTTGTTATCTGAAAGTTTCGCTAACTATACCATTTACCATTATTAACAGTTTATCTGTGGCATGCGGGCGCACTGTCTTCGAACTTGACATTATTTTGTGTGAAGCTACTTGCGTACCGCGGATTTGCCCTGGATTTTATAGACAAAAAAGTGTATTATATTCGTTAGCGCCTCGTCTGTGATTACTAATGTAGTCGCGCTGCGATGTACCAAAAAACTCACAAGTGTTCAGAGTCCCTAAAAAAATTGGGTCGCAGCACTCCAGCCGCGACGCCGCTCTCCATATTCCTGTCATTGTGTTGTTTTGTGCCAAAACAAACAGACGTCCCTTACTCTTGAATTAAAAATTAATTAGTGTGAAAGATTTAATAAGTGTGAAAGTGAAAAATTGTGGAAAGGAAGGAGAAAACCTCTTATCGGACTTGGTAAATGATTTGCCAGAAGGTATGGTTTCAATTTTATAAATTTATATTAACCCAACTGTAATCTGGTTTGCTACCCAATAGTAAATAACTAAATGAGTATAAATAATACACTAAAATATGTAGTGTAATAAAATAAGGATTAAGTTATGATGTTATTTCTTTACCATGACACACAAATTCTTCTTCTTTTTTCCTTTAAAAAAAGTAATAATAATTAATTTTGTGCCATGAAAAAGCCCCTTGTCATCTAAAGGTTTATGAGGTGCCACGAGGGGGTACACGTAGACTGATGGCAGTCATCTAAATGCTTATGAGGTGTCACGGGGGGGCACACATAAGCTGATGACAATTACCTACCAAACATTATGGTCAGGTAGAGGTACTATTTTGTATTTTTTGAGATAGAACGAGGGTCTATACGAAAAATACTGTACCATTGCGGACAAAAAGCGAAAACGCAAACCGCAAAACGGCACACAGTCAAATGACAATTACCTACCAAATATCATGGTCAGGTAGAGGTACTATTTTGTATTTTTTGAGATAGAACGAGGGTCTATACTAAAAATACTGTACCAATGCGGACAAAAAGCGAAAGCGCAAACCGCAAAAAACGCATGTCACCACATTTTTTGTGTGTGGCTATGGGGCGATAGTTCACAGAACCGACTTTAAGTGTTGTAATATAAGACGAGGGCTTATATGCAATAATTATTAAAGTGCTGTTGTGAGATAAGACGAGGGCTTATACGCGACAGAAATGGTTCACATTCTACTGCATATATCACTTGTAAACTTTTGTTATTTTCTTTTGACACCATGTGAACTTACAAAAAGTGCGTTTTTTATCTGATACACAATCATAATTATAACGAAACAATACTTCCTAAAAGAAGAAGAATTATTGTAGAGAGTAGAAATACACAAACCGTTATTCTTTCGGACCATCGGATTACAAAAGGAAACCAATTAGGTAGATAATATTAGAAATATTCCAGTTTCAGAAATCTGAAACGTCACTTCGCTTGTAATTACATCGAAATTATGCAACCTTAGCCTCTTTTACACGAATAAGAGATGAAAAATTACAAGAAAAATCAAAACCAAGTGAGTTAAAATAATAATGAACATCGTTGGTGTATTGAAATGAAGGTTAGGAATCTTTTCCTTACCTTCTATTCCTAAGATTTAAAATTGTTCTCCCATTGGGAAACCGCTTATCAAATACATTGAAAGCAGCAAAAATCTAGAGTGGCTTGCTAAAGACAAAGAGAATTAACAAAACCGTATCTTTAAACTGCTGGGGCCCGTCCATGTCGAGGATACAAGCCCTTCAGAGCGGGCAACCCCAACATGCCCAGGGAGAGAGAGACAACACTACGAGTCTAGCCGACTAGGCGACTCGCGGAGAAAATTTGTTAAATCGGAAAGCCTAGAGATATATCCATAATACGTTGTATATAAAAATTGTAGATTAGATTAGATAGATAAGTCTTTATTAAAAGACGACATTGTACAAACATATATGTACACATAAAAAAAAAAAAAAAAAAAAGGACAATTACTATGGTTAATCTTTCAATAGGCGGCCTTATCGCTTAAAGCGATCTCTTCCAAGTAAGTATGTACGGAGTAGGATAGGTGGCACTAATAGTGGTCTTTAAAAGTAAAACATAATAATTTGCGTACACAAAAGTGAAAATACTACGGTAATAACATATTATATCTATAGTATATTATATACATACATCCATAATTATATAAAATAATAATAAAAAAGAAAAAGTAGTTATTTACTAATTTAAATAGTGTAAAGAGATAAAAATTATATCAAATTATTTGATAAAGAATCTTAAACATTAAATATTTAAATGACATGCATACAAGAACCGCTATTTAAGGTGCTATAAAATGTATGATGCATGTCAAAATCAGTATCTTCCTAAAATATTTCTTGTACTTAAACTTGATAGCTCTTCTCATTGTATAATAAACTTAAAACCACTTTACAATTTCATATAACCAAGGCTTTTTTCTAAATAGAAGATATAAAAACTGCCCCAAAGCTCATTACAAGAGATTCATTAATTGCTAATTTATAATGAAATGGCATAAAAGATGCTTATATTATATCCATTATCACGCAAATTCTCAAAAATACTTAATAATAATATTTTATACATAAATTCAAGTGCCACCAGTGCTTCTCCCTGCGGGGCGATACGACAAATTAAATATCACCTCTCGATTTATATGAATGATGCAGTCGCATCATTCATTATTTACGAAGTTAATAAAAACTGTCGTTATACACCTCAGAAAACTAAGAATTTCATCGGTAAATTATTTAAATGATTTTTTTTTCTGTATAGAAATTAGGAAAAGAAATGTAATCAAAACATCAAGATCAGAAATGTACTCTTCTAAGTTCTTAAAATAAATTTAAAGAAAAGCAAATTAAGACCGGGAAAAGGGTAAAAAATAATAATATTGAATAAAATAACATTACAATGGCGTACTTACACAATTAGATCTTTTACATCTCTAATAAGTAGCCTATTTCCATTTCCTCCGGCCACACGAGGGTCATACCTTGTAGCTTGTTCTAAATTCTATTCTATTAAATTTATGTCGTTCATTAGAACAAATACCTAAAATTGCTGGTGTTAAAACCGATTAATGATAATTATGATGCCACATTAATCTTAAAAAAGAATACGAAAAAATATCTGTGGCGTAAAAACCATATTTAAAACAAATAATATGTATAAGGCAAGCAAATAATAAAATGGTAAATAACTGTGATGCTTCCAGGTCTGGCTGGTGAAGCATATGTCATATACGAAAATGAAAGGCTCCATGGATATTGGAATGACATGTTTTAGAAAATCATATTAATTTCTTAGAACTTAAAGCTACACAATAACATATCATATATCATAGGATCTCACTCGAAAATTCTATTTTTTTTGTGAAACCAAAAAATTACGAAGTTCTAATAAGATGCGATAACCCCGCACCAATCTCTTATGTGAATTGAATGCATGAAGTACAATAAGTATCATGACAATTTACATTAAATAAACAGCATTTTTCTTGTATGAGAAAACATTGCCAACATTAACAAGCCATCTCGTATCATTTGAAATGATACAAAATTGGATTTAAAAACGAATAAGTAAACTATAATTATACTTATTTTATATACAATATATATGTATAGACCAATAATTTAACTACTAGCCTCAACAAAAAAAAAAAAAAAAAAAAAAACGAAATGCGAATTATTATTTTCATGGCATGCACCAAGTTGTTTAGGTGGAGAAACATTTCCCTCACCTTTTTTCTCAAATTTTTACTGAAACGTTTGTGAAAGGTGATATTGACAAAGCATGATGATTAAAAGTTGTCGCTAATTGGTCATTGCAAATATGGTCCACGCTATTGAAATGCCTTTGTTAAATCCGAATAAACATCCGAATAAAAAGGAAGATTAATAATAAGATTCAAGAAATGGCATCCATTACACCAACACATTACATTAATTTCAGCCATAATATCCAACATAAATGTATTTCGATAAAGATACATTTACTATTTACAAATACACGTAGGCAATATGCTAATGTCTGAAATAGTAGTTACTTTTGAAACGCTAACAAAACAAACCTAACAAGCCATACATACCTGAAATTTCATTATGAATACTTTAAATTAATTTCAATCACATTCCTCCATTGAATTTATTTAGCTCTGTCTTGGGTTATTTTGAGCATTTTTGGCGGAATATTACAAGTTGGTCAAATAAACCAAAATTTGAGCCCTCCAGGTCGGCTCCAGACCTCAATGATTATTGCCAACCTTTCTTCCCCAATAAGGAATTAACTTTAGATATGATATCAATGTTGATAATGTAATTAACATTAGCTACGGTACAGAGATTACAAATAATGACATTTATTAAAGTAATCAAAATAAAGACGTCAGATGTTAAATCGAACGTCAAATACGAAACAAGGAGCAACATTTTAGGTCTGGGAACATTTTTGAGTCTGCTCACAACCCTTTGGGGAAGATTGCCGAAAATGCTAGCTCAAACATAGCTGACTACATAAAAGAGCAGATGTCTCATTAATCGACCCTTGCAAGTCTGTCGACAATTGATTTATTGCTATCAGCATCAAACCATACTCTCGCCAAATGAATAAAAATAAAATGATAATAAATAAATAAAGAATACTATTCCAATCAAGAATCTATACTAGCATTTTTACATGCATATAAATTATTTATTAGAAAAACAGTAGGTAAATCTAACATCTTCGCTGTATTATGTAACAGAGCAATAGCTGTTATGTATAATTTTGATATACATATTAGGTACTTACTGTGACAGCTATATTGAATGTTAGTTTATAACTTAACTATTTTGTATTTTCTACATAAATTTATTGCAACCAGTACATGTATGAAATATTGTGTAATTGCAATCGATATCTTTAAACATCTACATTAGTAATCACAGACGAGGCGCTAACGAATATAATTAGATGATCAAAGTAACTTACCTGTAAGTGACCTTCGATCACAATTATATGAAGTTAGCGCCTCGTCTGTGTATAACCCACCCTTTATATGACGCGTATAAAACGGTGTCATACCCAAACCCAAAGATTGCAATTACGTGCTTTGAACTAACAATGACAGGAATATGGAGAGCGGCGTCGCGGCTGGAGTGCTGCGACCCAATTTTTTTAGGGACTCTGAACACTTGTGAGTTTTTTGGTACATCGCAGCGCGACTACATTAGTAATCACAGACGAGGCGCTAACTTCATATAATTGTGATCGAAGGTCACTTACAGGTAAGTTACTTTGATCATCTAATTATATGTCCATGATGTCCATCTTAACATCTAACGAGATTTAAAGTGTTTTAGACTATCGAATAATTTAAAAAAAAATCGGATTGATACTCGTACATAAGTAATATTTATGTGTGACTAGATGACCCGGCGTACTTCTTATCACCTATCAATGAGTGGACCCGATATTTTCTCAACGATTAAACGTTCCAGACTAGACAAACATTTCAAAACCAAAATCAGCTTAATCGGCCCAGCCGTTCTCGAGTTTTAGCGAGACAAACGAATGAACAGCAATTGATTTTTACATATAGAGATTTTGGTTTTGATTTATTTATGTTTAGAATTTTTAAAACTAAAATTCTAAGACTTTAAGAGAAAATATCACACATGTCTCTAGAAAATAAGTTACGGACTTATTATAAGAAGTTGGTACAAAAGCATAAAATAAAACTACCATCAGAACATAAGCCAACCCGATGAATTTCTACGCCTAGTAGATGCACGGCTTTAAACCAGCTTCTTCTTGTCACTTGTATGGGGTCGGCTGTCCACCTTGTGGCTGGTCTTCCTACGCTGCGTCTGTCGCTTTATTTACTTGAGAACTTTCGGCTTTATCGGTCATCAGTCCTTTGTGCTATGTGCCATGGCCACTGCCGAAGACTTCTAATTACTAACCCGCTGTGCTATGTTGGTGAATTAAAGTATGCGTAGAACTTATATGTATATTATACCTACTTATCATCATAATAAAGATTATTAAAATAAAACAACAGAAATATACATGTAAAAAGAATTTATTATCGTCTAAAAGATATGTAAATTAATTAAATTATACGTACAGTATTGCTTAACATTGTATTTATATAATAAATTGATTATTTATTAAATTATAAAGATAAATTTATGATTTTAATGTGGGTTTTTGTAATTTGTGATAATTGTTTCTTTGTCTTTAGAAATATATGTAATACTTTTTTGAAAATTTATTATGTAGTAACTTAAAGCTTTACGTCACAAAGCTTCAATGACCAGTAGGACGTTTGACGTTTGTTGGAAAGTTACAAAATGTAGAATACTGGCTGGTATTGAAAATGAGTTAACCTAATGCCTACAAATACGCCAATGTTTCTCAAATCCTTGATACAACGTACTTAGGAAGTATTATTACCTTATATTATTTGCAATATGTAAAAATAATATTATATCTAAAATAAATATTAACTTAATATATTATATGATACTGATATGTCTTCTAAACCTAAATAAACATAATATAGGTACTTATTGTATCTTATCTAATAGGAATGGAACATTTCAATCAATCATATGAATGTTACATTTGATTGTTTTATTGGCACACTTTAAAAACATATTTAGTATTTAAATACAAGCAATATATTTATATTTATTTCAATACAAATTATTAACTTTCATAAAAAAACGTTATATAAGCACACATTTGATTGTCCTTTTAAATTGTTTATATTCGGCAAATTTATAATTGCTGTTTTTATTTTGGATGCAATCATATAATGTTTGTATAATATGTTAAATTGTATTTAAAAACAATTTAAATATACATTGAAAAATATTAGTAAACAAAACTCATATTTATTTTCGAATTGGTAATGAAAATAATAGAGTAACAAAATTAAATCATGCTATTCAGTTTGAATAACATGTAGTTTAGAAGTTAATTGATTTACATTTAATATTTCATTAAATATAAAAATTAAGATTCTACACGGATGTAAACAAAACTCATATTAATTTTCCAATAGGTAGTGAAAACAATAGAGTCATTAAAGTAAATGCTATTCAATTGACATATCATGTAACTTAGAGATTTTATTGATTTACATATAATATTTATTTAAATATTAACATTAAGTCTCTAAGATATAAACCACACTCATATTAATTCTCCGATAAAAGAAATAATAGAATACATTATATTTTAGTATCGAAATTGACACATATTTCATATATTTAATCATATTCAATTTATATTCCCAGAATAGAAATATAATGAAAATGTTAATAATCTTGCTGTAACTGCATTTCATTGATATACTTATTTATTCAAATTACACTCAAATTATTTGAATGTAAAGAATATTAAATTACATTTGAATTGCTTAAATGCAAACTTGGTACAACATCATTTATATTTAGCTATAGTAAATATAAACATTTGTTGTGGTTCAACAGTATTTCTAACAAGCAAGGGTACTAAATAATACCAAAATAGCTCCAATAAGTTTCAATGTATCGTGTGAAAATCATACGATATAGAAACCCAAAGAGCTTTAACATATGTAGGTATATGTTAATCAAAACACTAATCCAAAAACTTATTATTACATATTACAACACACTAATATCACAAAATTATGACTAATTAATAAATCATTACAATACAAATACTGAATCCCTTAAAGGCTTAAGAAACTGCTAAAATTAAGACAAATCTTCGGATCCTCTTAATTATTTTTGGACCGTAATTGGATTTACCAATAATTTTGACTAGAATTTGGCTATTACAGTTTTGATGCCATCAAAAGAGTAATTCACGCCAATCTTACAAATGCATCGATTTGAGCAATTTTTCCCTTCAACACAACTAAATGCGTTTAACTCTTCGATCCAAAGATGTTCAAGAATTTGGTCTTGATGTTGAGCAGGGTTGTGAAGGACCTCTTCACTTTCTTCTTAGGCATCGCCTCCTGCCTCAGGAAGGGTTCTGAGTATGATTTCTGCATTGGCGTGTGAATTGTTGGCACTACTTGCTCCTTTGGCATCTGGTATTTGTATTCTTTGACTACCTTCTCTTCATTGGGGTCGTATCTGTACAGCACGGAGTAGGTACGCTTCACTTTTTTTGGTATCTTGGTACCATTTGCGGTCCTATCGCTCTTGCAGCGCTTAACCTGATTCCTGCCATAGTAATCTTGGTACGTATCAGCATCGACGTAAATGATCCTCTTGCCTAGAGCTTGTTCTCGCTCCTTCTTCAGACTCTTCCAAGACGCGATGACAGATTCCCGGCGGAAGGTCTTGTTGGGGTTGTGACGGCTGATGTAGAAAGCCTGGTCCTCCTGGATGTTAGAGGTGTCCTTCAGCGGAGATCCTCTCGGGCTCGGGGTGTAGTCGATCTCATAGTCATCCCTCGACACCTGGAATGAGACAAAAATCTAATGAGTTGTTTGTAAACACATATCAGAACACTTAATCTACCATGTCATCATAAACAACCTCGGATTGTGGTTGAAACTGGGGATTATTTAAAGAAATAAAAACATAAATTCACTACGTGACTATATGAACGTCAGTCTGGCTTCGTGTATCCTTTTCTATCAACGATAGATTTATGTGTTGTCTCGTTTATTTTGACACCGGAGCCCTTCGTGCGGTGCCCACATGTCTGACACCACCTGTCTCGAGCCCGCCATGTGTTCTGTTCATAGCATTCGCGTATCGACAGAAGGCGATTTTCAATAAACTTTAGCCCTGAGATGTCTAGGAAGTTTATATCGAAAGAAAGAATAATCTCTAACAATAAAATTTACCAAGTCACGGTCACCGGTTTTTAGAACGCTGGCTTATATCCCGAATAAAAAATAAAGGTCTAGAAAAGTTCACGCGTTAAATTACAAATTTATTAACTCGTCCTTCGGCAAAATATGTTTTTTTTGTTTATGTATCTGTGGAAATCCTAAAAGCTTTGCAGTTTAACGACTTTCGGTTGAATAACAGTTGCGTAAGGTTTGAGTGGTTGTGATTTTTTTCTCTCGTCCATTTGTTACGCCTCATTTAATTTAGTCGTTTGATATTGTGCAATGGTTTATGGGTTTTTCTTGAAATTCCACGCTATGACGTCGCCGGCCACTGGTCAAATAATGGGTCACGCAGAAATAGACTGTGTATTATTGGCTCTCATTAGGACATGGTGTAGATCTAACGTTAGAATTATATGGACCAGACTAGAGCTTTTTTATTTTTTGATTAGATTAATAGCTCTCATTATACTGTATGACAAATTATGTAAATTAATTTGTTAAATTTCTGTTTTGGTTGGAATACGTTATTAGGTGTCCAAATGATTGGTCGTCGACTTCAAAAATACTGAATTTCTTTTTAGTCATATACAAAATATCTGCTTGTCCTAATTTTTCGATAGAAGATACTACTTAAGAAAGTTAAATAAATTTAAATGTCTACACTTCTGACACGAGAAATCTGCCTGACTTTGCTTCTTGACAGTTGTGTTGTGTAACATTATTTTTAATGAGTTTGTGTAAAAAACAGTGCAGTGTTGCGAATTCAGGCCGCAACAGTAAATGGGTCAACATTTAAATAGTTTGTTCTATTTCGTCCTTCGTTAGCACGGTCTAATTAAAAAAGAGTAAATTAACGAATGTAGGGTAAAAAAAAACCGTTGTGTAACCTCGTGTGTTTTTGTTTTCAGGTAATATTTCACGCGTCGTATTAGACACGGTTGTCGGCGCCGGACGGGGTACTATTGTTTATTCTGTGGCAGTGGTGAGTTATGACGTATCCACACTATTCTTTGGACGGCCCTAGTGTGCCATTTCGCGTTCCCGTGTTGTAATGTTTGTTTGAAACGCGTATAGTATTTCTGTGGACGTGCAGTTATTTCTGTGCGTTATTATAAGACTGAAGGTGATAACACTTAAAAGCTCGGTTTAAATTTGTCACGGGTTTATTTTAGACAATGAGAACGTTTAATGCAATGTCTATTATTATATATTCCATTGCACGAGTCTATGATTACATGAAGTGCTCTGTTTTTGGAACTCTATATTTATCTTGGTCATCTGTAAATAGTACAAAGCTTGCTATTTCAACTTTTTTTTTTAAATTTGCAAGTTTGTAACCATTAATAGTAAGAGTTAGATAATATGTATGGTATTTTTCGTCGAAAAATCCAATCAAATTTAACCTCTACCCATTGTGTATATAAAGTCGAAAATTACTGTAGTTTATCGTGTTTTTTGCAGATGTGCCGTTAGGTCCGTGTGTGCAAACGACCGTGCGAAATATTACCTCTTGACACGTTTTATTTTTTATTTTTTACAGCTACATAAAAGTGTTGCATCCTCTTCAATTTGTATTTGAGCTAGATAGTCACGCTGAAATGGTGTTTATAACGCTAAGTTCAGTATAACTGTTATTTTGAATCGTAAACAGTCTCGCTTTAGTGTTTTTAATTATTAGATTTGGTATAACCGTTTCTTGATTTCCACTCGGCTGGTTTTGAGAGCTAAAACTTATTTTCTCATACCTAGAGTTTATTTGTTGATAGGCAAGTGAAGCAATGCTATTTTTAATTGACTGACAAACAGAACAACAACAACTTTCACATTTATATTAATATGAGTGAGTATGCTATATAAGAATTCATATCTTGTACTTTATATTTTTTATACACTAATTAGATGTCAGTTAGACCACTCGCATCATAGTAACCGACAATGTGGTCGAGGATAAAGCATGTCGATCTAGAAGATGCCTATTCATTCTACCCTTCATAATACCAAGATTGTAGTTTTTTCTTAAAATAGAGACGGCAAGGAGTTCCACTCTCGTATTAAGATTAATCTGGGTAAAAAATTGCGTGTACAGAAGAAAAATAGGTTTGTTTGCAAAATAAAAACGTACGTAACATTTTCACCGCCAGTTATTTTCGTTATTTAACAGTTTAGCAGTACGTTCAACATTGGCACATTATTTTTACGACATAATATAAACAATTCACAAGGCGGCCTAATTTTGCGCGTACAGTTTCTGCATCGCTCAGAAATACGCGTCGATAAGTATTCTTAAATATCTATTTCGGAAGATTCAAGTATAGAGTACCTATTCTGGGATATTGCGAATATTTGAGTGAGTCGTGAATTTAACAATTTAACACACATCTATCCGATATCTGTCTTGTTAACAAACTCGTGTCAAACGTAGGTAGCTGAATAACTGTGTGAAATTTTTCAAATATTCTTTTTTACTATACTATAAATTCATGACCCATTCACATGGACTAGACCTATATATTTGATTAGTTTTCTTCGCAAATTGAGTAATAAAACGGAAATAGAGTTTTATGAAAAGTTGCCCATTACCCGTGGTTATGGTTTTGAAGCGGAGCTTTGCGGATTTTTTTTTACTGTTTAAGGTTTTTGTGAGAAGTTTTTACACAACTTTGATCCGATATGAGAACTATGTGTTTTTTACAAAAAAGACCTGATTTTTTAATTTATTTTTTATTTTGTAAAAGATGAATTGCGATAGTTAAATATAGAATGTGACGAAATGTGACGACACTATCTGACTAACTGTCACTATGCCCACGCGCATTTTTTCGCACATAAAATTTTCAATGAGTAACACTTTTTTTCATATTGCACCATAGTAATAAAACACGTCGTATCGCGTCGTGTACTAGAGATATTGACCTCAAGTTTAATGACTTTATGGCACAGTTGCACAATCTGTCAAAACATTAGATTTTAACCGACGTGGGCGGGACACAAAATGTTTACTCTATGGAGTGTGGAGAACGTATCGGACGAGCTTTTGAGCTTATTTTTATTATTGTCTATTGATTTCTATTTATCAAGAAAAATCTAGAATTTTCACGTGTATTTTGTTGGTTTTACTTCGATTGTAGTGAAAATTATACTATTTTAGGTTGTCTGTCTCTATATTTCTTACTGTTTTTTAATTTAATTTAAATGTGACATTAGATTCGTTTGTATCATTTCGCAGAGTCATAATTTATAAGCTACATTTTGAAGTCTGCTATTTTATTTCGACAATATTTCTTACTAACGGTTCTTTGTACGACTTTGCATTGGTCAGACTCACTTGATGCAAAGTTCAATTTTAGTTACGATGTTTTTTTATAGTTCTTAAATGAACATTTTGTATCTATTTAATGGTATTTCTATCTCTAAACCGATCTGCAGCGTAGTTAAGAAAAACAATTACGCTTTGTCCGTGGAAAGTGTCACGGGCTCCATTGTATTCCAAATGGGAATGTCGCTTTGAACGTATATCGTTCGTAGATCGTGGATAGTATCCGTTGCTGTGACAATACAAAGGATAAAGCGGAATACTTATGGAGTTATCATATTTATGGTACGTAAATTATTATAAACTCAGCGGCCAACTTTTGTATTTAGATGCTTTTCTAGTTGCTCGAAGACGAATTGTTATCCTAGCATAAAACAACCTGGCCTTAAACTTTGTGTGCTATAGATGTAACAAAGTAGGGCATATAAATGCTACGATGAGTTTTAAACAAAAATATGCTAATTACTTATTTTAAATGCAGTGGTCTCAATCCCAAAATAAATTTTAGTTACCTATTCCATTCTATCCAACTTTTAAAATACCCGACGCAAGCACATCTATATAAGTATATAGTCTTTGCATACATTTATTTTACAAAGTTTCAAAGACAGCTATACTTAATTTTGGTGTGTTATTATTCTATTAGTTACGTTTCAGAGAACCTCAAAGCCTAATCGAATTTAATAGACTGCATGAATCGAATTGCCAATTAAAAAAATCCGTATCTAATATTAGAAAGCGTTGTGCCAAACAAAGATCTGTCACAAACGTCAATAAGATGTGTCAAACCTTGTGTCTAATTCGCGAACCGGTCTCGCGTTTTTTTTTCTAACACTTTCACTCGTGCCGAAAATTGAGACAGTAGACTTTTTGTCTGTTGGGCAATTGTTAAATTGATTATCGGTATGCAAGTACCTAATCTGCATTTTGCAGCTGTCATTCCGGTTGTCGGTTTCGAAAGTTGTGTTCTGGGCGGTGCTGAGATCTAACGATAGGCATCAGGATTTGTATCTAAGTAAGTAGATTGAATACAGATTGGTCATTGTGATTTTGTAATGTTGTATTTCATTGTAAGTTAGCTTGGGGTCTTTCTTATATTGTATAATGTTTTCTTTAATGTAATTATCTTTTTGATTTATTCCTAAGTATACCAACTTTATGCTATAATTTATTAGATATTCTATTTTATTAATGCATTCATATATATTTTTTAAACTTTCAAGAACTCTAATACCAGTCAAAGTTGTTTAAAAAACTGGTTCTCGCTAACCTTTACCGTTCAAAATCGCTTCTGATGGAAGCAATCTGTTTGATTAATCTGAAACGTTTCAATCTGTGTTCGAGATCGATCGTCGCCATTGATTTATTCCCCGGCGGCAGTCGAGAGCGGCAATGTCAAGAGCTTTAACCACAAAAGAACTTAATGCCATATTGAAACGCCGCGCACGCACGCGTCGCAGTTCAATGACAGACCATAGACAAGTCAGTTGCCTTTTAAGCGCATTAAACCGGGCGTGCACTTTGCGTAACACTCACTGCCCACCGGACCATTCTGTAATCCGTGCGTATCGTTCGAAACGTTTTTCTCACTTAATCAGCATAAAATACTTACAACACTCTCCCAACTGCCTCCGATGATGGTTTTCTCCAACATTTTGTACAACAGTTTTTTTTAATCACTGAACTGTCACTGAAAAAATAATCACTGAAACTTTCGTTTGTTTGGATTTTTTTTGAATACGCGATGTCGATCACGTTGTCACTCGGGAACGGTGAGATTTGGCACGGTGCTCCCGTCGGGCTTTCATGAACGACTGAAGCGGTGTACGCTTCAGCATCATATTTATAGTCGGAAAGAGGGCGGGATTCAGGAAGAACGCTTCCACTTAGCACGTAGTCACCGCCTTCGTTTTTAGGCTACACTTGCGAGTAATATAGTTCGGGGAAGCCCGTCTATATGCGTCCGCGTAGGGTGAATTTTGCCTCTTTTCAGTTCTGCGTCTGGCAATAAGGATGGAGCGATTTCTTAGGAATCGAGCTTGAATTTTTTTTTGGGTGAAAATTTTAGAAATGAAACTTTTTCAGGAAAATATCAATTAATTCTCATTTAAGTTTTAAAGACAAGTATAACAACAAAGGTTTGGACTTTGGGTTAGATCGTTGTTAACAACGAAAGCCGTATTTCCTGTGCTGAGGCGTGTGAAGCTCGAAATAACCACTTCGAGTTATGTTTTACAATCGGTTTAACTTGTTGGTTTTAGTACTTCCAGGGCTCGTATTCGGGATGCACTCGGGTGCTGTATCGATTGACGTCACGGGTGGGTCGACGGTCTCGAGAGACGCTGGTGTGTTGGAGAGGTGTGGTCGTGGAGAGGCTCGATGACGTGGGCTGGATGGTTGGTTTTCTGATGTGTCTTGCCAACAAATTTTATTACAATAAGCAAGTCTGACAAGCAACCCCTTTATTCTGAAACAATCTTGTTGTTGTTGTTACCTAATTACATACGATCGCGTTATTTTTCCGATGGGGTATGCCTTTATGCAGAGGCTATATTTTCACTTGCTACGAACCTGACCTAATTCGCTACTTCTTCTTTCATCAGTATCTTCGTAATTTCTCTTCGGATGCTAGTGCTTTTGACCTGACCTTTCTCCAAAATTTCTTCGATTTAGTCTTACTAGGTTAACCTTCGTTATCCCTTGTGTACTAATTTACTTTGTCGCCATGTTAAGTGCCGGTGTGATCTAATATGGTTAGCATACCTAGCTTGCAACGAGAATTCGCTCTCAAATTGAAGTTCTTCCAGACCAGTATAGCTGTCGGTAAACATTAAGATCCGCTGGAAATATCTGAGTTATAAGAGAGTTAGCTTTTACATATATTATATGCCTCAACTGTAACCCAAGATCGGGATAAATGTAGGGAGAGAATGGAGACCTATCGTACAATACAATACAATACAAATACAATACAATACAATACAAACAAACAATACAATACAATAGAAATAGTTGTAGTCTTTAAACTAACTGGTTTGCTATAAGAAAAACTTGATTCGATATTCACTTTGATCCTGTTGGAAGCTAAAAGCGGTGCGTAATCGTGAAGTAGTAACAAACACACTTTGGTGTTTAAGATCTTTCTCTGCGGTCGTCGGGAATGCATTTAGACCGATGCACTCGGGATTGACGTCATAGGCCCAACTTGTGCTCTCTTGTCTCGGACCGAAACGAGATGTGAAAAGTTGATATACTTGTGGTAGTTTTACTTTTGTACTAGCTTTACGTTTGACACTTCGTCAGATGGAAAGCGACGCTGTGGCCACAAAATATAATCTTGTAGAACTACGTGCTTCATGAGTTCTAGAAGTTTTTTTTTTTTATTCGAAAATAGGCTTGCGCTTGACCATCAACTTGCCTGATGTTAAGCGACCGTTACGGTCTACGATGGAGCGCGCTTGCCTAGAAGAAACCTATTCACTCGCGATTTGAAGACACCTAGATTATATTCGGAAAGACCCATTCAGGAAGCGCCTTCCACATTTGTTATTCTTATTCACTCTAGACCTCTTCTTTGTGCTTGAGATTTGACGCTACATTTGTATTTCTAAACGATATTGAAATTGGTAATAAATAATCTAAAATGGTTATTTACTATCAATTTTAATCGACTGACCGATTTTGATGTGCATGGTGTCGTTAGATTTGTCATCGCTCCCTGAGTTCATATAGGCTATATATAGGTATATGTATTTTTTCTCGCGCTTTTTCATAACCTCTAACGAACTTTTTCGTAAAAATAAGTAATTTTGCTAAAATTATTTTAAAGAAGGCATTTTTTGTTTCTTTCTTTTATAACCTTTTAGAGCAACTTTGTGCATACTTTCTCACAAAAAAAAACAGTACACTCAACAACGTATCAAGCGTAACGAAATCGTAAGTTGAACTGCAAAACTCGCTCTTCAGTAGTTGAGTATTCTGTTTTTCTTTTAATATAGATAGTTGTTTTATGTTTTTTTTTCGATAAACCTTTGCATCGAAAACATTTAAATATAAAATATTATAAGTCCATAACCTGTCAGATTTCAACATCGCCCTCTAAATAACACACCTAAGATATTTATCACAGTAAACGTATCCAGAGTTTTATTTATCACAAGATCTGAGGAGTTGAGATCGAATCAAGATGGAAATGGTCCACGAATAACGTGACCATTTTAAGTTTTAGTCGAAACGGGATAAAACAATAATTAATAAAAAAGTACTTATGTTGAAAATGTGACTTAAAAATCATCGAATATTTGTTTTTCACCCCCGACTCAAAAAGAACGGTATTAAAAGTTTGATATCTGTCTCAGTGTGTGGCATAACCAGCTGTCAACGGATGGACCTATTTTGATGTGTTTTTTTGTTTAATCAAGAGTGTTCTTATTTATGTTTCATCAAAATCGATCCAACCGTTTTTATGTAGGTAGGTACTTTTTTTTTAATTTTCTAAACTTTAATAAATAAAATTAATTCACGTATCGTTAGCAACCTAATTTAGAATACGTATACTAATTAAAGAGATTATTTATAAGTACAAGAATGGAATTCGTTGCCGCCATCTCTGTTTCCTGAGGCCTACAATCTTGGAATTTTCAAGGCTAGAGTGAATAGATATCTTCTAGATCGACGAGCTCCATCCTCGGCCACACCGTCGCTTAACATCAGGCGAGTTGGTGGTCGTAGATCTATAGTGTATAAAAAAAAAAACTTCGACGATATTTTTATAGATATACATATTTTTCCCCTTTGAATTATTGACTATTCTGTAAAAGGAAGTCGGGTCATTTCGGAGTCCCGGAGGATTCCTTAGAGACATAGGGATGTAGTGGCGTGAAACGGGACGGTCTCGTTCAAAATGGGACGTGTGGTCACGTTGTCCGTGAACTAAGGTCAGTTAACTTCAGCTCACGAGACGATCAAAGTGGAATCGAAGGTCTCTGACCGGTTTTGCTTTATGCGCTATTTGTTTCTCTAAGACAAGCGACTCTCGGATTTATGGTGTTTATTTGTGAGTTTGGATTTCAAGGTTTATGATGGCCATGATGTGTTTTGAGTAGCTTTGATCGGTGAAAGATACTGAGTATTGAAGCAAGAAATAAAGATGTTGAAATGATTTTGAGACAGGAGGGTAGTGACAGTTTCAAACAGAGATGTGTGACGTGCTTACCTATAAACTTAGACCTTAGACCTTACTGTATTGTATTGTTACAATCGTCAAAATAAGTTAGTTAGTAATACTTATGAGTGTGAAATTATTTTTAACAGACTTCCAAAAAGAAGGAGGTTCTCAATTCGACTGTATGTTTGTTCAACAATTACTTCACCACCTTTCCTCTGTTTGAAATTGCCTTTGAAAGAGGGTAACTTTTTTAGAAATTCCTTATTATATAGAAAGAAGTGAGACAATTTCACTTTTTAGTGACTGTCATTCCGTTTCGTTACAATTTAAGTAGATAAGCTCCATCTTCGGCCACATCGTCGCTTAACATCAGGCGAATTGGTCAATCGTAGATCTATCTTGCATAGAATAAAGGTATTTGTCCCGCGACGATGTTTTAAGACAATCATTCTACGTATTTCGCGATGTCGTCTGCCACATCGTTCGATATTGTGCACGACTTTAATGTGCCGTGACAATTTCACCGAAACATCCGAAACCGTAAATGTGCCGCGCCGCGACGTCGCGGCTCATTGCGTCGACGACGCTTGACAGTCCTCGTGTCACTTGACGGCTTATTATGACGACAGGCAACCTAACCTCTGTGTGTGGTCGGAGTTGGGACGTCCTGCGACTTTTACAGTGAAAAATCCTCTAGAACTTGCGCTAAATGTTTCTCGATAATGTCGCAGTGTCGCTGCAACATCGCACGTGAATGTGTCGCGGTGTTTCGTGAATTTATGCTGTTTAGTCGTGCTGTTATAATTTTTACAAGGTTTTATTTAGTTTCACCTGTCCGATGTTTGTCATCAAATCTTGCAAATTAAATTTGATCCACTTCTCGGTTACTGATTGAGCTGAAATTTTGCATACATGTGTAAATCGCGTGACAATGCAATATTATGATGACATGGTGCTGATCTGATGATGGAGCTGGAAGGTGGCCAAAAGAACTTCGCAATGAAACGACACAACCTCATCGAGTTTGGGCTCCTATGAATTGTCTTGACGGGTAGTTTGTCTTTCAATGGTAACCAGGGTCTGATGATGGAGCTGGAAGGTGGTCATAGGAACTCTGTAATAAAACGACGCAACCCCATAGAGTTTCGGCTTGTTTGATTCGTCTTGGCGAGCACTTTATTATGAACAAGAACATAATAAAAGCTTGTTTAATTTTTTTTTTTTTATATAGATACTTGCTTAAACTATGGTCATTAATTAAAGCACTATTATTATTAACAGGATATTTACCGTGGTTCGCGTTAATTTTGAGCTCCCGATATTTCGGCACAGTCACATACACCATGTTCACGGGTGACTGAAGAATGCGGGTGGATGATACGGTTAAGAGCAGACATATCTGTCTACCCTCTTTCTTTGTATTTTACTGCGAAGAGCGTTATCACTGGCACTCAAACTAGAATAGTTCGTTTGATATCGGGAGCTCAAAATTATCGTGAACCACAGTAAATATCCAGTTAATAATAATAATGCTTTGTTATAATTTTGTATAAAAAAAATAGACTGTTACTAGGTGTGTATTCATTTTCTCCTTAGCAACGTTAGTCCGAGTCTAATCATAATCATGCAATTGACGTATAAATGCATCAATCGATTCAGTAGTTTAATAGACGCTTGTAACCTCGGCCTATATTCATATTTTTATGACTGCACTGAGAATAGGCTTTATGGCGTATGTAACTAGCCTTAACCAACGATTTCGGAGAATCCAAGGTCCGATTGGATTTTCCTCTAATCTCGTTTTTTAAAATTGCCGTGATTAATGAGAATTGCCTTTTGACCTTCGATTGTTAGGTTTATAATTGCGAATAATCTGTCTGATCTTGGCACAAATTGTAAACATTACTTTGTGTTAACTCTTTCGACATTCTAGTAATTTAATAATAGACTTGAGGAAAAGTTATTTATTGGTTGAGTTAGAGTCTTACAATATGGATATCAATTATAAGACTATACCTAATCATCATAATTATATTATCACGTAAACATGAAAAGAATATCTTTAAACGTTGCATCTACCAACAATTAACTCATCACAAAGGATGATTTATAGGTTCATAAAGTAGTTCTTTGTGTTTGTTGTTTTGGAATAGGTCCAATGGTGCGACCACTGTTGCGCAAGGTTTTAATTTTATGACAGATTTTAGAGTTACGTGGTAGTACAAGGAACCTTTATAAATTCGTGTCTGTCTGTATGTGTGTTCGTTCGTTTATAACATCCATTTTACTCGGGCTATTAACACTACTTTAATAATAATTTGACAGGTCACCTACCCGTCTTTGATCTGCTACACAATGTGGTAGTAAAATATTAAAAAACTAAATACTAAGTTTGGCACATAGGTATATGCAAAGTTTGTTTGTTTTTTTTTTTCAACCGTATTATTAACATCAGGCGAGTTGGCGGTCAAGCGCAAACCTATTTCTACATTAAAAAAAAAATGTTTTCTATACTGAATCGTTGAATAGATTTTTAAATATATTAGTAAGGTTTGAAACAGTTGTTTTTTATTCTCAGATGGGGTAATGTGTGTGTGATATATGTAGCTAGGTACAATATGTGCCAAATCGGAAAAAAATAGACTTGCTTTTTTATTTTAAATTATTATTAATTAGACATAGAAATGTATGTTACAAAAAGACCGTACTAAAAACTTTCAGCAAAAGATAGTTCGAAAATTCTGTTTTTTTTACCCATGTATGAAACATTCAATACCTTGTAGCATAAATGTCATTGACTTGTTTTACCCAACTGCCAAAAGAGGTTTACTCATTGAAATTAAACAAAAATCTTATCCTAATTCTATGAGGGTTGTTTTTTTAGGGTTCCGTACCTCAAAAGGAAAAAACGGAACCCTTATAGGATCACTTTGTTGTCAGTCTGTCCGTCTGTCCGGGTATCAAGACCTTTATCTCGGGAACGCGTGGAGGTATCGAATTGAAATTAAAACCATATACGCAGATCCATAGTCTCTTGCTGCAAAAAGAAAAATAAAGTTTCTAAGTTTTCGATAAAAAAAGTTACAGCCGAATATATCGTAAAAAACGCACATTTCGACACTCACAAGGGAATCAAAACCTATGGGGTACTTCCCGTTGACCTAGAACAATGAAATTTGGCAAGAAGCATTGTGTTAGACTACATATATAGGAAAAAATCTGAAAACTGGACATTTTAATGTAATCACAAAAAAATAGTGTCTTCATGCAAGGAATGAAGGTCCAAATTTTAAAGTGAATTAACCGTATCATGTGGGGTATCATATGAAAGAGCTTCAGGAGTATAAGCTAAAACATGTTTTAAATATTTTTACGATGTATATTTTTCGGTTTATGAAGGAAAATATAAAAAAATATATGATTTCCCCCGTTTATCTACTAGTTTGTAGGGAACCCTCGGTGGGCGAGTCTGACTCGCACTTGTACGGTTTTATTTTTATTATCTTTACAAACAATACTCGCTTTTTGATTAATAGCATCAGCTATGGAACCCTGCTAAATGTGTGTTTTACTCGCTTTTGGCTGGTTATTTTTTTATGTAAGAGGGCATTTGCCTTGTCTGCGGTAAGGTGGTCATTTCGATCGACGTCATCGTTTGGCCAGATTCTCTTGTCTGGCTTTGTTTTACTTGACTTTTGTTACAATGGGGTTTGGCACAATTGTATTACTATGGTATTGTAGCAATTATTCCTCTGTTTCTGTGAAAATGGAAATCGTTATGCCAAGTTGTGGATATTTGAAAGGCCACTGACACACGTTGCCAGCAGCCAACGAGCTTTATGTTCTAGCGCATTTTATTTCAGATAATTGTATACTTGTATTACGCACATTTATGATGTAGGTATTATAATGTCTTTGTTATTCTATCGAGGATGTGTTTTGTACTTATAGCTGCTGAAGTTTCGTTTATACTATATGGGCTCTGTAAAATATGTGTGATTTTATGTATGTTTTGTGTGTAGTAGCTGCGTCCTGCTCTTTTACCCATTTTATTAGGTTTCCATGAAATAATTTCTTGGTGAATACCTTCATTTCATAAACATCCTTTAAATTTCATGTGATAGGACCAGTGGTTGGTACTATTAAGTATTCTGTGCCAGCAGTTTAAGTACGTCCATGTGTAAAGTCATCTATTACTTTGTTTTAGTTTAGAATTGCTGCCGGGAAATGCTCATAAGAACTCATAGTTAAGGTAGCATTCCGAGTGTCGCGCCTGATGCGACAGTTACTAGAATGCGGCTAACACGTGTCCTGCTCCTGCGAAGATGAGTCAATAGTAGACATCTAGAGAATAGTTGCGAGTGGACGATATTAACGCTTACGACCTTACCACAGTTTGTGACACTGGGATTGCTATTTAATTTAGTGTTTGATTACATGTAATTTGATGAACAGAAAGCGATGCGTAGCGTTGGATTTTATATAGCTTTTATATGGTCTTTGTTTTTTTTTCTATTTTGCTTCTATTATTATGACGTTACAGTTACAGTTTATAACGTTACCTAAATCATCTGACAGGATGAAACAAGGCTCATAATGAAATATAATTATACTATAAAATCAAGCAAAAACGTATTTTGTTCGAGAATGTGTTCGTCATTTGTTTCAGTTTTTTTTTTATAAATACAATAATAATTATCATGTATGTTCTATTTTCCGAGCGTGACAATGACAACCGCATCGGTCGTGACCTCGGAACACCACCTTAACAATCTCCATATATTCACCTAGGCTTCCCGCCACACGTGCGTCCACCAGGTGGGAATGCGCCTCGCCCGTACTGCTCTATGCGCATATGTACCGTTTACGAAATCCATCAGTTAGTTGCATGTCACTGTAACGTTACGCTTTGTTTACAAGCACCGCTGAAAGCCGGCTGCACGCTGACGTGCAAGCTATAAATAATAATATCGACCTACTTGTCCGGCTGAACGGTGGAACTGAACGTGATGCTTCATTACGTATTCATTTGAACGGTTTACAATATCTACACTTTTTGACGTGATAACGTCTTCTAAATCGATGAACGCCGGCTGCACGCACGAAAAAGCATGACTTATTGTCACGTTCCGCCTGAACCGAGCGTGCAAGCGAGAGCGCTGAACAAGCGATAGAGAGCCACGTCCGGTCTAAACGTTCGGCTTGTGGCGCATCTATCATGTTATCACGTAAAATTATCGTCCGTAAACCGACTTTGTTTTATGGGTATTGAATGAGACTGAGCTGTCACGCTTGGCTATGTAATGTTCGTTCGTATAAAGTCGGCTCGAGTCGAGTAAAGGAACGGGAGAGATAATTATAATCAACGCGTCACTGCTATAATGCTATTTCGTATTATTAACGTTCCTTGATGAAGTTTTCACATTTTTTTTTCTATTTAAGATACTATTAATTTGGAAATCATTTTAATTCCGCTCTGCAAACGTATGGAACACTACGTGGTGAGCACGGATGTTTGTTCTGTGTCTGGTTGTTTCTATGTATCATAAGAATGTTTTTACAAATAAAGAACTATATACATAATGTATTCTATCAGCCATATAGTTCCCATAGTACAAGCTTTGCTTAGTTTGGGCTAGATGGTGTTATCAAATCAAATGGTTTATTTGCAAGAATACAAGTAGGTACATAGAGTTCTTAATTTTAATTTTGTAAACTCATTGTATGTATGTTTTATGTATGTATGTATACATGTATGTTTCCTTATAGTCGCCTGCAGCCTAAACGGCTTGACCGATTTCGATGTGCGAGATATCGTTAGATTCGACTTCACTCCCTGAGTGTCAAAGACATATATTTACTAATAATAATTTAACATCACTCGCAAAAATTACAAGAAGTATACGTTTTTTCGTAACCGCCAACGAAGTTTTGCGTAATAAACAAGCGATTTTACAACAATTATTCTAAAGAATGCGTATTTTTAATATTTACAGCGATTTTACGCATATTTTCTCACAAAAAAAGTTACAACAGCGTATCAAGTATAACAAAGTAAGTTAGACCGCAAAAAATGCTATTTTACAGTCGTATATTTTGTTTTTCTTTTAATATAGTTACTTACTTGTTAAGAAAATATCAATTGCTATGCCTTTTATTTTTATGCAATTTATTTATTTATTTATTTATTTATTATGCTTATTAATTTTCAATGAGTATCAATCGCGAAAACCTTAGAAAACATTATGTAAAACTTTTTTTCATATCAGAGTTTGTTATTATTTATTTTGTTATTATATTAAATTACATTTCGCATTGAAATTATACACTAAATACAATAATTGTCAAACCTTTGATGTGAGGCCAACTTGGAAGATCTATTTGTCTAGAGGCCAACGTTTGTCCCAATCCTGGCCGTCACCTCCAAGCGACAGCCCAAAAAAACGTGCACGAATATAATGTTCTAGCGAATTAGTTTTACGCATGAAAAATAAATAGAGCAGAACGCTTCTTAGAAAGGATTAATATTAATAGTAATTAACTGTTGTGTCTTGCGGTCCGTTAGGTATTCATGATATAGGTCAACGGAGCTCTTCCTAAATTGGACTAGGTCTGCGGGTAACCGATTTTTTAATGAAGATACTAGAAACTTACTCTGAAAAGGAGTAATTTATCACATATAAGATGTAGAATATTATAGATGTAGAATTGTACTAATTTCACTGGATTTTACAAGGAATATTGATATGTGTAGATTTGTAGAAGCATTTTAGAGATAACTAAAAATCTATTTCTTCACTGAATTTTGTTTGTGTGTCGAAGACAAGCAAATATAATTTATTAAAAGAAAAATAGAATACCTGGCTGTATCTTGTTGTGCTAGTCCGTAAATAAGGACAAATCTGAAAGTACCTCTCATTTCGAAATTAGGCAAGCTATTTAATCTACAGGGTGTAATGTAGAGACAAGACAAAAACATTACCTCTCCTCTTTTTCTCAACTACATATCTAATCGGAATCTCGGAAACGGCTTCAACGATTTTAATGAAATTTGGTTTGTTTAGGGGACGATAAATCAATCTTGCTAGGTTTCATTTTTAGTGAAACCGGGTTTGCTCGTATTTTCAGTCATAAAAAATCCGAGTGGAGCTCGGTCGCCCAGGTACTTTAAAATTATATGGACAAAGTCGCGAGCGTCAGTCTACTAAGTAGAGTGACGCTCGCTTCTGATAGCTTAAAATAATTGTAGAGAGAGGTAATCATTAAAAATAATTTAATGCGTTATTCAGAGTAAACAACACTCATAAATTTTTTGCACACACCTTTCGGTGCAAGTAGCAAGATGAATTGGAGCGTAACTTTGAAAAGTTTCTTTTTCGCGCGGACCGGCAGGAAATCGTAATCGAGTGTTTTATTACTTGCTCTCTACTGAGAACATATTAACCATAGGTGAATGCTTCTGGGAAGAGGTAAGGTCAACCCTGATTTACCACCACCGGTGTCACTAGGCCGTCTACATTATAATCAAGTGTAAAATATTGCTAACGGTAACGAGCTATGGAGAGGGCCATGCGCGGGGTCGCTCTGCGAGTTCGAATTGTATTAGTTACGTACACGTACCAATGTCACTGACAGCACAGCCAGGTAAGCAGACTGAAGTGGCACATAGCACGCAAAACTGACGGCCGACGGGGCTGAAAAGTTCTCGAGTGGAGACCACGCACCGGCAAGCGCAGCGTAGGAAGACCGTCACAAGATGGACTGACGATCTCATACAAGGGGCAGGGAGAAGCTGAATGCAAGCTGCTTCCAACTGGGTTTTTTGGAAAGCCATGGGAGACCTATGTTCAGCAGTGGACTTCTTGTCGCTGCGATGACGATAAAATATTGCAGGGTAACAGAGAAATTACTTAATTTTTAACTTCATATATTAGTTGCCAACATATTTGACGACCTTACCCGTACCCGAGGTCGTAAATATCTTCGGACTTACAGGAATCTGACGATGCCTCATTTATAAAGATCTGCAGAATGGCGTTTAGACAGAACATACATTAAGAAATGACAGAGAGGAAGATGTTGATTCCGAATTGAATCCATATCCGATAGATTATAAATACCGGAGCATAATGCGGATTACAATGGATCTAGTATCTGAATAAAGATCTAAAAGAAAAGAATAATTTTCTGTAAAGTCGGTTTACGGACGATAGTTTAACGTGACAACGTCATAACAAAACATTGATGAAATGATGATGATGATGATGTAACGGGACAATGAGTCATACTTTTTCGTGCGTGCAGCCGGCGTTCATCGATTTATTGGACGTTGTCACGTCAAAATCGTTCATAAACCAGTCGTCCTACCAATAATCGTCATAACATCGACAACGTCACATAGTTACGACCTTTCACATCAAATAATATCATTAGGTCCTTCGAAGGTCGAACAATCTATACAGTAATTAGATCAGCCAGTTCGTCTGTATAAAAGGACGCGACGCTAAGGACGTTCGCCGTGAACCGTGCGAATTCAGGATAAAGCTTCTCCTTGAACTTTAGCTAGTTGAACAAGTGACGTAACCCGTATTGAAATGCGATCTCTATGCTTACAAAAGATCTTCGCTTAATTATACACTGGTTATTGTATAAGCTAGTAGCTGGTGCCCCGCGTCTTCTTACGCGTGCAAAGTAGCGAAGCAAGACCAAAAAATAAATACTCGTAAATAATTTTTATTAATATTAATTTTAAATCATTTTATTTTGAAAGAATTTTATATTAATTATAAATAGATAATTTTAATTTATTTAATCTTATTACATTGAAAATAAAAGTTACTAAATAAAAAAAAAATGTTATTAAAAATATTTATTCGCCTAGCCCCTACGTAGCCCGTATCAGTCAATATTAAATTACGGAAGCTAACTGAATGCTTGAATGCATATAGCGCAAGTACGGCCCCATATGGAGTACTGCTCCCACCTCTGGAATGGCGGACCTGCTTATCAACCTCTTGCCTCTTGACTCCTTATAGCGACGATCCATTAGAATTGTTGACGATCCCAAGCTTATCGATAAGCTAGACTCTGTCTGCATAGAGATATGGGATCCCTTTGCACTTTCTACCGCTTGTTTTTCGGGGAATGCTCTGAAGAGCTTTTTGAACGTATACCTCTTTCGGAGTTCCACATATTAACATGCAATTTCAATTTACATTTGTGAGAAACAATAGGAACTCAGTTTGAAGTCGTAAAATTTTAAGAATCAAAGGGCTCGCAAAAACATGAAAAGCAACTCTTGCAACATAATTACCAGCTTCCATCTGCTTCTGTTTATACATATAATAAAATACACATAGTTACCCTACTCTCGCATTTAAAGTATTAGTTTGAAGTGTTATGTGAAAACTAATGAGCTCTATGATATTTATCTGACCATATTTCCCAGCTGCAAATGGAGAGTAAAGCTTAACCTCATTTAGCTAATCTTGTAATCTAAAAATGAAACGATACATTCTGGACTGCGTTAGCAACATTCGTCAAAGCAAATCCAGTGTTTTAGAAGATTTATCATTATTCAGCTAAATCCTGTAATACTGGAGAATTATCCAACTCTGGCTAGTAGGGTATTTATAAAAAATGTAGCGTCCCAAAAGATGCATTCAGATATATTAGGGTACAGCTGAAATATCTTCGCTTGCATGACTAACTGTCCTATCTCTTTTCCGACATTTATTCAGGACAAACTTTATTCGGTTCTGAGATTAGATTGTACTTGTCAAAGATATTAAAACTCTGAGGTTTTGCATACCTTATGATAGCCGTCATAGAGGTTACTTACATTTTCATTTGACATTGATACTTTTAATGTGTTTGCATTCCAAAAACCTGTTTTTATTATTTGAAAAATGAGATAGGACAGTTAGTCGTGCGAACGACGATATGTTTGATTGAAATTCAACAAGTATATAGATAAAAAGAATCATCAAAATCGGATCACCCAGTCAAAAGTTCTGAGGTAAAAAACATAAAAAAAATACTGTTGAATCAAGAACCTCCTCCTTTTTAGAAGTCTGTGTCGGTGATTCCGGCAACGTTCCTTACTTTCGATAGCAACTGCGTCATGTCGATGCGAGACTGTCACGCTCTCTTCTCGCCAGCGCCGCGCTATTAACTCGTTTAATAGTTGCAACTTGCAACCCATATAAACACCACTTTGTTACCGACCTCGTAATGGCGTGTCCACACCGTGTTAGCTACTAGTCAGTTGGGAGCTGGGTTTGATAGAAATATGCCCATGACAGATTCTGTGCATCGATCGCCATGCTGCAGGTGATTTCTTGTCATAGATTGAGAAAATCTTTATTGTTCTCACTAGAAAGTACATAATAGATACCTAGCCTGACAAACGGTGGTACACGACAGTGATCTTCTCCACGCAACTATAATTTTCGTTTTTCATGTCTAATATTTTGTCATTTTGATATTTTTTTTATTTACTTCCATACTTATTATCGATTAAAATGAAGACGTTTTAAAAATATAAGGCCAAAAATAAACACCATCAAATACCGACCCGTGTTTAACAAAAATCGAATAAGCTCAAGACATTTGTCATAATCGTTAGCATGTGGAAAAATATAATCTCTGCTTACCCAAGGGAAATAATTAACCAATCAAAAGTAACTAAAATGATCAATATAATGATTGGATAATTATAATCAGGCTAGTCCATGTTTTTGTCTTTTTGCATTCTTTTTGGAGGGGTTTGTTCCGGCTGTCACAATTTTTACTCTAAATGTTGTCAACATCTGTATATATTGGCTAGTGTAAACCAACCTTTATATTTCTTTGATTTTGATTTCAAGCGGCCCAATCGCACTTTCGCTGTGTTTGCGGTAAACGGTAGCGTTGAGCTTCTCTATTCAATTAGAAATTTTGACGACCTGTTTCTCTTTGAATATTTCATTTCTTGAACATCTGTTCGTAAAATAATATGGTTTGTCGGCTTGTGCCAAATAAACACGTTTCTTTCCGATTTCATACTTTATTACTTAACAACTAAAAGTAAAACTCGAATATGTCTTTAATCTGCTCGACATTTATTTTTGGATAATTATTTTATATACAGTTAACGTGGGTAACTTTGACTTTGCGTCAAATGTAATGTACGTGGCCTTTTGAGAAGGTTTCGGGTAAAAATTGATATTATTTGTTCGTGTCGTGACCCAATTACGCTATTTCCGAGTCGTGAAACTCCATACTGTATTCACAAAGCGTTTCATCATGTTTTTATTTTTCACTCAGAATTATTAAAACTGCTTGAATCCTGAAACGTTTGCGAATAAATAATTATTCCACGCTTTATTCACTCGTAATTCACTGAGCTGTCAGTTAAAATAATTCTCGGTTGTTTTTTTTTTGTCATTAATGTTTAATTATTTGTGCAAAATTTATGGCCAGTCATAACGTAGAAAGGGGCTTTTGAAACGTTATCTCTTTGGGCCGGTTTTCATCCTTTGCGTCTCCGTTTTCCGAGAATGAATGTAAACCTGCGCTGGACAGTGGGATTATATCTGTACTCCTCACTGATATGACGTATTATATTATGAATACTAAAACATATTACATATAATGAAGTCCTATTTAAGAATTTACGGTGTATGTAGAGCAAAGAGAGGATTCGAAAGCTTATGAAACAGTGTGTTTACATAAACATACATACATATTATGATTATTTTTTTATATACAACTAAGTGGCACAATGAGAAGATGGCCCGCGCCCAGCAGTGGGACAGTTTGTATAAAGGGCTGATAAAAAAAAATGTGGCAAGACAATTTCATCAAGCAAGTGTGTTGCTTACACTTGCTTGATGTTAAGGGTCACGCTTGCTCAAAATGCGCCAATGGTACACAGGACTGTGCACCTAAAGACCTGAACAGTTCAAAACCCAGTGTGTGTCCAATGCACTGCGTTCGTCATCCAAATACTAGATATATTTAAGAAAAAATAAGCCACTGCATAAGTGCGGTTTTATTTTATTTGTTAGAATGTATGCGCAAAGCCATTGCACAATTTATTTATATGAGCATTCTTCAAAATAATCTTATAATAACGTTTTTGCCGCAACATTTTTTTTAGGCCGCCCATTGTACTGTCAAATATTGTTTCTTTCTTAAAAAAGAAAGAAACAATATTTGACAGTACAAACAATATAAAAATATTGATTGTGTATTGTTTCTGTTGGTATGCAATAAAGATGTTGTCTTTTCGTAGTTGTCGAAGGAGACTACGAAAAAGTACTTTTTTAAATGCTCGACGTTTGTTATTATTATTAAAAAAAAATAGCTTAAGACGCACAGGAGTGTTAGTTAATTAAAGAGCTTATTATAAATAGCAAAGTAAGTGACTTATCATTGCGAGTTAAAACTCAGGTGAAAAACCGAAAGAAGGTCACTATTACTCAACACCTAATCTGAAATCGGGTCAATCACTCTTCGCTGTATTTCAATCTATTAATATATACATTTACTCGTTAGTCTAACATATTCTTAGTCCTAATCATTTCTCGATAATCAAAGAGGAAAACGGAAAGAAAGAGGAAAGGAGGAGGAGGTGGGCAGGGCCACATAGCATGTAGAACATTAGTTCTACGTGCTATGTGCCCTGCCCACCTCCTCCTCGAGAACTTTTCGGCCCCATCGTCCTGAAAAGTTCTCGAGAGAAGAACACGCACCGGCAAGCGCAGCTTAGGAAAAGCGGCCACAAGATGGACAGATGACCTCATACAAGTGGCAGGGAGACGCTGGACGCAGGCCGCTTCCAACCGATCTTCTTAGAAATCCATGGGGGAGGCCTATGTCCAGCAGTGGACTTCTTGTGGCTGAGATGATGATGATAAAAGAGGAAAACCGCCCAACTAGTGTAAGAAATGTCGCGTTTCAAACAGTTTTCAGTTTAGTAGCGCGTGCGCTTGAGTTTACAGAAATCTTTTTCTTTTTCTGACTCGATTTAATCAGTATTTTTTTTCAACGCTTTGTACATAGGTATTTACATGGTTTATTTCTTTCCTGTCTGCTTTTTATTTGGCTTATAATTTACTGTTAATGTTTTTGTTTGTCCGAATGATAATAAAATTATACGAATTTGTTTAAGGTTTCGCTCAATGCGTGCAGCTGTCTCACTCGCGCATCACAACCTTTTTAAACATATAAAATCATTGAATAAGGATATTAGAAAAGTGAGAGCTGAATTTGTTTATTTAGACAGGAGAAATATTTAAAAATAAGTTTTTATTCGAATTTTTTTTTTTATTGTATAAAAAAGAAAATATATGTTTTTTTTATAATTCCGTCGCCAATATAAATGATATCTGATAAAACTTTTTTTTTAAATGTTTCTCTAAATAAACAAATTTAGCTCTTACTTTTCTAATATCCCTACTCAATGATTTGATATGTTTAAAAATGTTGTGATGCGCGAAAGAGATAGCTGCGCGCTTTAATCTCGACCTTAATACGTGAATAATGTGGTGTTATAACAAAATGCCTGGAAAAAGTGTGAATTGAGATTAGGGCAGTGTGATCAAGAATCTTACATTACAAAAATGACAATGACAAAAATCCATATTTATGAGACATTTTTTTTATAAGAATAGAACGTGTAGAACTAAATTCCGATGTCATACATGACACAGAAACCGCGGTGAAATGAGGAGAGAAAATGAAAATGTGACGTCACTTGTCAGTCATATTTTGATGGACTCTTTAATGTGCAGCCAATAGTCATTTTGGTCGTCGAAAGCTGGCATGTCTGGTATACTCCGTTACGCGCGGTGATAAATTCAAAAGTATGATGGAATTACGCTTCGTGCGTGTGATGATTGCCCATCATTTTATTCTCAATTATCTTTTTAGGGTTCCGTACCTTAAGAGAGAAAATGGGAAGCCCTATAAGTTGTGTTCACTTCTTTGTCCGGTCTCTATGTCGAGTTTTTTTCAGGCACGCGTGAAGGCATCAGATTGAAATTAATACCATTTGTTTTCGGTTCGTGGATTCTATGGAACTGATAAACATATTTAAAAAAAAACAAGCTGTGTACTAAACACAATCAAAAAATATGTTGGACGTTGGTTTATGGTGCAAAATTTGAGATTGGCAAATAAATCAAAATCTTGATACTTTCCGGTAACATGCGAATCATGAAATTTAGTGAGAAGCAGTTTTTCAAAACATACAGATTAAAAAACCTTGCACCGTTAATTTGTAACTATAAGGTGAAATATATCGCATAAAAAAAATGTTTCATAAATCGTATACCTATAAGTTATATTCGTATATTTACGTATCCATATGGCAAAAAAAATTTAATGTTGTAATATTTTTAAAAAGTACCTAAATATCATATATTTTTTGGGGCAAAAATCTAAAGTCAAAAAAATAAAGTTTATACGGAATCTACAGTGACTCAGACTCTCACTTGTCCAGTTTTTTATTTTTTTCATTTTACATCGTGCCAAGAAGCTCGTGACGTCATTTGATTACTACTTACTGACTGAGAGATTGAGATATTGAGCTAGCGCGCCGCCCCGTGGAAAGTTTTAAATTTAATTACAATTTGGCAGATGATTATTTATGATATCTCACATTGATATTGATGTTTAGAGCCTAGCGGAGGTAAGGCATATAAATCATATGAAGGAAAAAGTTATGTCTCAATAATTTATGATCGATGGGACTGGTGATAGGAAAGTTTACTAATAGAAAGCTTGTATATCTAGGTTTAAGCTCTTTTTGCGTTGCCGACATATGTTCAACCTATGCCATATAGGCCGCCGCGTCGCTCGCTGGGTTGTGTCGGCGGCCTGTATCGGAGGGTCAGCGGAACTGACCCTCCGATTTACGCTTTAGGAATCTCTTGACAACGCGCACCGTATTTAAGATGATTGCCTTTTAATTTTTTCTTCGACGATAGGCTTGCGCTTGACCGTCAACTCGCCTGGTGTTAAGCGAGAGTTACGGTCTACGATAGAGCGCGCTTGCTTAGAATAAACCTATTCACGCGCGATTTGAAGACACTTAGATTATATCTATTCGGAAAGACCCATTCAGGATGCGCCTTTATTTGACCCTTGGATCCAGCGATCAAATAGAATAAATAATAAAAAAAAAAAAAATAGTAGCCTAGTAGTAATAGTGAGGGAATAGGAGCCCCCGTAATCGTGTCAGACTATTTTGTTTTTGTTAGGTACTCGTATTTTCTCGTAGGTTCTCATAGTACAAGCTTTGCTCAATTTGGGGCTAGATGGTGTTGTGTGAAATTGTCCACCAATATTTATTTATTTTGTTTCGAGCACCACAATCTCACTACAGCAATTAATGACAATTCGTACTGAGATCAGAGTGTGTGCTGTAGAAAACAAGACGTTTTCATTACAATCCCAGCTGCCGACCAGTAATTGGACTAAACTAGCCGTGTCAAGAAACTCTCCAGCAGTAAAACACTGGAATCTGGACTGTCTGGCCGAGAGCTGGGTAACCTTTTGGTTTTAATATCTTTTAGTCACTAATGTCAAGTTGGTTTGAGATGAGATTACAAAGTAAAAGTGTTCTTTATACCTACTGTGCTGTGATATTATAGATCTACCGCTTAACTGAGTCTGTTTCTGGGGTATGGGAGCGGTACGGGAGGGGTTATATTACATCAGTCGGGCGTCAGCATTGCTATTACATGTGAACCCTGCCGTGCCGCTCCCATACCTCAGTAATAGACTCAGTTAAGCGGTTTATCTATAGTAAGGATAGAATTTAGGTTAATATGTTCTCAAGAAAAACATAAACCCTCCTTACGCAGTCGGATAAAAATCTTGAAATACTCGTAAACTGATCGTCCATCGTCTTCTTGCTACTTGAACGGGGTCGTCTTATTTATTTATGGACACATATTTATTTATTTATTGCAATATGTACGGAGCAAACATAAATAGGCTAACATACCCTGTTATAGGGTGTTGCAAACATGAATTTTACAATAAAATAAAATATAAGTACAGACTGAAACGAAACTTAAAAATTAAAACTATAGATAGAGTTAAAATGTAACATAAATCAATTTTACTATGGAAATTAACGTGGTTTTCACACATTTTTTAATAAAAACTACGCCATATTGAGTGCAAGGCGGCGTCACCGACCGAGAGTGACGTGTGTGCTGCTCCTTTGAAAAAGACCGCCGAATGCGGTTGAAACTATAGTCGGATATTTCGGCTCAAAACAGACGTGAGTGACCCGTAGTATTTATTTAAAAATAAATCAATTTATTCTTGGTTAACTTGAGATCGTTCAGGTTTTGCTGGATGCAAGCCGCTTCCAACCGTTTTTTCTGGTTAAAATCTTGGGTTCTTTAGACTAGAGTGAATGTTTTCTAATCTTTTCACGATTGTTATTCATTGAAATGAAACAAATTTTAACAGATTTTATTTTTGTAAAATGTACGCGATAAATCCGTTAAAATTTATTTAATTTCAAGAGTGAATGAGTTTCTTTGGCAAGCGTGCTCCAACTTCGAATATATCGTCACTTTTTATCAGGAGAGTAATGTTCAAGCGTTGCCCTATTTAAAAAATAGGAGTAGAATAATGTTACCGGTCAAAGAGACAATTGATAGGAAACTATATTATCATAGAATGATTTTGTAATGACAGAACTTGGCTTTGCTAATCATGTACTAACTCTAACCGGAGTCGCTCTTGACAGACACATCAAGTACCGTAATATTCTCAGTTTAACCAAACATGTTCACTTGATGGTCTTAAATTTCAGCAGCGGCGTTTATTTAAAACTACAGCCAAATTGTACTAAAAAATAAAGGCACTTAATGTATTCTCACTACAATATATTAATTTACGAGGCCTTATAGAGATAGTGTCCTCTGGGAGCTAGTCACCCACCGGATATGGACCATGGCGCCTCTTTCAAGTCATCACACGCATACAAAACTCGTAATTACATAGAAAAGTAACCAAGAAGTAACGCCATTTCAAACCTTACCGTATTCGAAACAGAGCATAAAACAAAACAGTTTGCACAAAGTTACCAGCCCGAAAATAATGGGTAATAAGAAAAGTGGATGAAGCGGTAATAACAGGGATTCCACCCCGAAGTTGGACGCGTGAAATACTGAGAAATTACAATTTCTTACGACTTTTTTATACTTGTTGTTGTGTTACCAAATATAATAAGGCCCCGTACTAACAGTAAACAAAGGTGTAAACGTGTAATTATGCTTATAAGCTTGCTTTTTTATAAGCTCCTTTACTCATGCCCTACATAGCTTATTGTGGACTAACTTTACTGTGTACGCTATATTTTGTGTCCTCACAGTTCCCACCGCGCCTTCATTCGTAACATCTAACATACTGTCCAATCATAGTTTTCTTTTACTCTTAACTGTAATGTTGGCTATTTTGAGTGTCAGTGTGTCTTGCCAGGACTATATTTTTATTAGTATTTCCACTGTTTCGGCCAGGTTCTGTTCGTTTAATCTGTCAGTTCATACCTAAATGTAATGATTTTCCGTATATTTTCCACCTATTTTATTTATTTGACAGTCCTTTTTTCCTTGTGTTTTGTTTCTTGTCTTGGAATTAGGCAACTAGATTAAATGATTTCGAGGAAAATCGAATGTATTCCTTGCATAAGTGTAAGCTGTTGTTATATATAAATTATATTAAATGCAAACCTACCAATGTTTGGGAGCAATTCTACTGATATGGCATTTCTAGCAACACTGGCGTAATACCAACGTAGAAAATGTCCGAGATAAAATATCTGTGAACGGACTGTAATCACTTTAACCGCTTAAAACAAACAATTCAACGTCGAATTTTAGTATTGTCTTGCCCTAGATTTCAATACAAAACCAACATTGAAACCGGCGCCTAAATATAATAAATACATTGTTTCTGCAACCGCACAATAGCCACGTCTTTCAAACGAAAATTCTGTTTGTTTTTCTAATTTCAATCTCAAATCGTCGGTCGTCTTGAATATCGTATCCAATATCGGCCACATGTTTTAACTTCGGGTCAAGGCTTTGCCCGAAATATCTGGGCTTTCTTGCAATAGTGGTATTTTAGATGAACACGAAATATTTTATGCTATGTTGATTTTTTTGTCTGTGCGATTGAGAAATGTGTTTTGAACGTTTAACTATTCGATATTTCAGAATTCAGAATCGTCGAAATAGACCACGCTTAGATGTTTGTTTTTATGTGTTCGTCATCTTCGGCCATACCGTCATTTAACATTTGATAAGCTGTGGGCAAATGCCTAGACTTTACTACCAATTAAAATAAGAATACTGCTTAAAGAATCAAAATTCAGATACGTGTTATCGGTATAGTTAAAACACCTTTTTCAAAATTTAAAATAAAGGGGCTCTCTTTAGATAATACATCCGACAAGATGCGGTTAAACGCAACTTGTTTAAAAAAACAGTTTTCCTCAAACAGGCACGAGCGTCAGGCAGTCTGAGTGCCTGAATACTTCTAACAATTCACATTCATTTTGATATCCCAAATTCCATAGGCATTCGTTCAGGTAAAACCCATCCAATAAATAATCTTCATTCTGCGAAAAAATTTATATCTACGGGATTTGTAATACGAAACAAACTGTTAGCACTCCCACTCAGCAGTTGCTATCTTGCGACACTTTCCTTATATTTTTTTTCAGTAATATTTTTCTTTTCTGGCAGACGGCCCAAGTGATCGGAGATTACGTGTCGTTACACTGCTGATCATTGGTTTCGTCACAAATGTCATGATGACACAGATTATCACAGTCTGTGACATTTTCGCCTCAAGATCGGTAAATAGCATATCGGTTTTTTTAATCGACTTCAAAAAAGAGGAGGTTATCAATTCTTTTGTTTTTTTTTTTCAATGTTTGTTATTTCATAATTCCGTCGTTTATGAACTGATTTCCTTTTTTTTTGGAATATACTTTTTTTAGGTTGGTCCCATAGACATTTCATCTAAATCGGTTCAGTACTTTGGTTTTAAAACAAAATAACTGAAATAATTATTTTATCCAAGGTAACAAAATTGCCTATTTTGAAATCGGTTGTTTCAGTTTTTAAACTCTAATAATAATTATTTTAGTCTGTGGGTATTGGCGAATGATTTGAGATACAGATATATAAGCACGTCACATGAAAATTTTCAACTCTTACACCTTAAGATGATTTTCTTCTTCACGTGTGACCTGTAATAAATATAATTTTATAATAGTATTTTTTTTTTTAACAGCCCTTTTTGTACAAACTGTCCCACTGCTGGGAACGGGCCATCTTCTCATTGTGAGAAGGGTTAGGCCATAGTCTGCCACGCTGGGCAAGTGCGGGTTGGCAGACTTCACACATCTTCAAGATCATTGAGAACTCTCAGACATGTAGGTTTCCTCACGATGTTTTCCTTCACCGTTTGAAGTTGGCGGCAATCAACAATACGCACATAACTTCAAAAAGACAGAGGTGCGTGCCGTGGGATTCGAACCCAGGACCTGCGGATCGCAAGTCAGACGGTCTTACCACTAGGCTGCCGGAAACTTTATAATAGTAATAATCCATAATTTTATCCGACTCCAAGGAGGTATAATTATGTATATCTACTTCTTTGGCGCGCTCTACAGCTGAGTAAAGTGAAGAGAGAGAGAGAGAGAGAGAGAAAAGAATCGTACAGGGAGTTTTATTTGGCAGCTGTGCGTTTTTTCATTCTTGTATTCTTTATTTTACTCATTATATTAATAAGGCGACATGAATGATTTTAACTAATTTATTAATATAAGACCAAAAAGCAAACGAAACTTCCGTCTTCTTTGATTGTTCCATTGTTTCCATACAAAGATTGATGATAGCCACATGTCCGAACGTCGGGAACGTCGAAAGTGTCTCTTCCAATGAGCACTGGCAACATTATCGATGTTCCATTTATTTAGTTGGCAATACTGAAAGAGAATAGTGATTAACGACACAGATCCTGCTCGTACAAACTGTCCCACTGCTGGGCGCGGGCCATCTTCTCATTGTGAGAAGGGTAAGGCCATAGTCTACCACGCTGGCCAAGTGCGGGTTGGCAGACTTCACACATCTTTCAAGATCATTGAGAACTCTCAAACATGTAGGTTTCCTCATGATGTTTTTCATTCACCGTTTGAAGTTGGCGGTAATCAACGATACGCATATAACTTCGAAAAGACGAAGAGGTGAACAAAGTGGTGACTTCGAAGAGGTGCGTGCCGCGGGATTTGAACCCAGGACCTGCGGATTGCAAGTCGGATGGTCTCCCGACTAGGCTGCCGGAAACTGTTATGCACTGCATAACATGTGTTAAAGCATTTTAAGTCTACAGAACAGGCTAGAACTAGATCAACATCGGGACTCCTGGAAAATCTCAAAATCAAAATCGGCTCTGTAACGCAACACTTGATGCAACAGGGGTGGAATGGTCAAATGCCAGCGACCCAAGGCTGTGCTCAGTTACTTTAAGGAGCTAGGCTGGTTTGAGCAGGCTACAAGTTGTAATAGCATTCCTGGTTCTGACGGACGGATATGGCTTTTATTTCATTTTCTGGTGTAAATGATCAATCATCTACAAATTTTTACGCCCCATTTCAGAAAAACAAAGTTTTTCACTTTGAACTTTCTGCAAAAGGAGTTGGAAAGTTTAATTAACACAGCTTTGACCATCTTTTTTATTTTTGGTGAGACATTAAATTTTAATCCAGCATGGATGAACTTAACCTTTCGCGTGAAGAATATCGCCATTTTATTTTATCGAAATCGATTATCTACAATCAGAATCTGTGTAGTCGAACGTGACTCGAAATATTTTTGGATCATCAACCTCCGTTTCTTGAAATTATCTGATTCATGTTAAAGAATGCTTGTAAAAATAATATTTAATTTTTGAGTCCGTTTTTTCTGTCACGTTTGGTATGCCTCGTAATCGGAGATTGTTCCTTATGTGGCTAAGTGCTCGTTGTTTGTGTTGCATAAAAAAACATTATGTTTCGGGAAGCTTTCACGGTCTGATGGGTTTAACTTGGCTGTGACTGTTTGGAGAACAAAGATGAAACAATGCAATTTGACTTGGCTTCCGAAAATAAGTCATAATCGCGTGAATGTGACTCGGATTGTAATTTGGTGCCGAAATCGGAAATACTTGATGAAACGTTGTGATAAATAACAATATCTACATATATATATATATATATATATATATTTATGTATGTAGATCTATCTAAAACTAGACTCATCCCGATCCCGCGGTTTTACTTAGTGGATACCTGTAGGCTTGTAGGCTTAAATAACTGGTAAACGTTTCTATTCCTACAAACGCTTACGCTTCAAAATGCTAAGAAACTGTGACGTGTCGTCACGTGACATTTCGTTAGCTAATGTCAATCCCATACATTTATTTTTTATTGTACTGGTGTTCGCGAAATTAGAATGCCACTTGTCCTAGTCCCCCTACTTCACATGTTTTTATTGTACTTCATCTCTTACTACGCTAGTCACTTAGTACAAGGTATTTTATATAGATATTGCCTTACCGAAAAACGTAACTTAACTTTAACTCGGCCACACCGTCGCTTAACATCAGGCGAGTTGGTGGTCAATCGTAGATCTATCTTCTGTAAAAAATAAAAAAAACGACGTCTTAAATTCTCTGTCTTCTTTCCGCAAGTGTCATTACGTGTCAGCAAGAAGTGGACAAAATATGTTAAGCATTGCTTAAAGTTAAGTAACATTTTCGGTAAGGACGTAAATTGAAAAAAATAAAAAAATATAAGCTATAAAGACAAGCTTTAAAGACATTTATACAATCATACCTCCAACATTTCCCAAGTCCAACAATATCATACATACGAGTACGTGGAAAACTTATCATTGTTGAAGCAAATGCCTAGCCGAGAATCGAACTCTGTAACAGATGCGTCTAATACAAAAAGGTTGTCAATATATTGACCCTTGCCCTAGTTATTTTGTCGTTACAGTTATAAAATTAATTACAAAATATTAATTAGCGTGAAAATCCATAAACCCAAATATTAAGTCACGTTTTTATAGCGTACGCAATAAATTCGCATCCTTACGACGGCTATGTCTTCTGAGAAAGTATTTTATTAGGGTTATTCGATGATACGTAACCGCATTGATGTTGTAAAAAGGTTCTTTAAGTGCCGGAGACCGTGTGCAGTGTCTTCTTTTCTTTTATCTTTGACGACTAGAACAGGAGTCGTGTTGAAAAAAATGTGTTTGTGAACCCGCTAAAGGTGGCAAAATACTCAAAGTGTATTTTTTTAACCGACTTCGAAAAAGGAGGAGGTTATCAATTCGTACCGTATATTATTTTTTATGTATGACCACGAATTACTCCGTCATTCGTGAACAAATTTTTATGTTTCTTAAATTGATGTATAGAGAAAGCTCCCAAGTTGGTCCCATAATTATTTTAGAAACATTGCTTTATTACTTTTTAAATAATCTCTAAAAGTAAAAATATTTTCATTGTATTCCTGAATGAGTGCGTCAGATTATAGAATCGCAGAGTTCCACTGACACGTTTTTCTTTGCAAAAGTGTCAAATTTTGTGGTTTTTCGTATAAACATCTGCACATTTTCTAATCTGCGACGACGAAGCAATTGACATTCAGTGATAAATGTCATTCTTGAAAAAAAATACGATCGGGTGAATAGAGGTCTTTTGAAAAGTTTACAATCGTAGGGGTTTATTGAGCTTGAAAATAAAAACCCTAAGTAGGTTTTAATCTCTAATCTCTAATAACTCCTCATCCAATATGTATAAGGAGAAAATACAGTTACTTCAACGCTTGAGCGCCTTGTTTAATTATTATCCTTACATATATGTATCACAAGTAAACTAAATAACGTACTCTGAAGTCGGTTGTTTCAGTTTTTTAAACTTTCAAATTATTATGATAATTTTATTCTTTATTTAGTAGGTTTAGAAGTTCAGTTCAGTACTTTGATTTTAAAAACAAAATACTTAACTGAAAAAGAATATGTCATCTATTAAAGTCGGTGTTTCAGTTTTTTAAACTATAATTATCTTTTATAAAATATCTAAATTGAACACCGACACATTGAACCACATTAGAATTCGGAACTTTTTGTTAAAAAAATAACAAGTGTTATATTAAAATATTTTAGTGATTAAAAGAAACTCCGTCATTTACCTACCTGTAACCATCAAATGTTTGAAACGTCAAATTTTAAAGTTATGGCTTATAGCTACAGATCCATTAATATAATTATTTATTTTCAGTGTTAGTTTTTAATATTGATATACTACTTAAAACTTAGAATTCAAGGAAGTTGTTAAAAAATCGTGTAAATAAACATTTTAACTGGGTAATTACCGATCGTAAAACGCAGTCTCTAGTTTTACGCCCATTATCGATTTCGCAGGTTTTATTCATTACGCACATGCCCACGGAGTCACGATATGTTTACTTAAAAACTAATTTTTATTATTGGCAATAATATTGAGTTTTGCAATTTTGTGTGTGTAAAAGTTGCATACATACAATTAATTCACTATGTATGTATTGTACTTTATGTACAATACATACATACATACTACATCTATAGTTTACTTTCACTTTTCTTGTTTGCTACCTTTTGCAATTAAATATTGGAAAGAAAAGTCACAATGAATATACTTATAAATATCTTCTGGATCGATGTGTTCCATCCTCGACCACACTGTCGCTTACCATCAGGTCAGTCAATGGTCAAAAATTGCTTTCGTAACTTTTCAGTGGTTTAATTCACATTAATTAAAAGATACCACATTTTAAAGACAACTCAGGGGTCACTTAAAAAAAAAAACTTTTTTTAAACGATCACTCTTCAATAAAGGCTAATAAGCTTCACCGCTAATTTCTGTTATTAAAATGCTAAGTACGCTTGTATGCCCTAGTCTCTCGATCGTCACCTAAAACTCCGTTCCATCCACTACGTAGCCAGCCTAATATGTATTATTCATTGCCATCTCTTTCGGCTACCATCCTCGAGTGATTTATACCCAGTCTTTACACGAAACGGGTGTGTCCAGAAAAATCGCTCCTTACTCCAATGCCGTTTTTTATAACACACTAAATTGATTCGAAGCGTTCTCCCAAGATCAATAGAAGCTGTTAGTTTTCGTACGAAGAGAAAAATATTTACTCTTCTACGGAGGTAAACTAAATTTTCAATTTACTTTTCGTGGTATTTCCTTATTTGTGTTTTTTTTTTTACTTCTAGGCTTCTATATACTCAAACGCAATACTATTAACCTACATGATTTTATAAGATCTAGGATGAGGGCATTTGCCTTAAAGGACTAGCAGAAAGTCGGCGAATTACCACCCATTTCTCATTGAAATGCAAAAAATCCGTACTCACCGATATCGGTCTACGTTCACAGAAATGGAATTCTTTGCCGTCATCTCTGTTTCCTGAGAACTACAATCTTGAAATTTTCAAGGCTAGAGTGAATAGATATCTTCTAGATCGACGAGCTTCCATCTTCGGCTACACCCTCGCTTAACATTAGGCGAGTTGGTGGTCAATCGTAGATCTATGTTGCGTAAAAAATTTGATTATTTCGGTTTGAAAAATGTATTTTATCAATGTATATTATTTTATTATTTATCAATTGATGTGTTTTAACTTAAACGAAATGAAGTCTGAACAGCGGATCTCAGTATTCTGTCAAATGCGAGTTTCTTCTGCCATTTGAGACTTACCATTGCTTGCATTTAATGCTATGTCATACAATGTATTTACAAGCTATTTATTATTCTTTATTAATGTTGACGCAAGCAATGATTATTAAAATGGAAAACTGTGTTAATAAAAAACTGTAGAAAGATAATTTGTCTTTATGTAAGGCTTCCTGAGGGGTATTTGAGAGATCACGAGCATACCATTATTGCTATTTTATCCCAAACCTCAGGTTTATTCCCTAAATATCTCCCACGCTATTTGATCTTCGCAATATTTAGTTCAGTGTTTACTTGCTGCAATTCCGGCTACACGATTCTTTTGTTGCTTTTGTAAGCATTGAAATTTCATATTACGTCAATAGAAATAATTCCCTGGAAAGCCCGATAATATGTGATGTGTGTAATTAATAAATACCCAAACGTCACAGACGTAGATTTCGTTAGGTAAATGTACTTATATTTTGAAATCCCGTGAAAATATTATGATGGGATACCTAGCGAAGAAATGATCTGGGCCAGTAGGCATAATAGATCCCGAAGGTCGTACGTATCTTCAAAATTACAGAGTGCGTACTGTTATAAAAACGGTCGTGTGTTTGTTTGTATGTCCTTGTTCGGAGGACAAGCTTTCGCGATCGAGAATCATCCATCAAATTGATTAGTGTGTGGACTTAGATTGAAATTGTTTTTGTGATGTGGTGGCGTGGTCTTTTTATTTATGAGTCAGATTTGTTAGTATGGTCTGAAATTATTGGCATTTATCATTAGTCCAGCCTTTATAGAAAGATACATTGCTGGGCTTCTTTTTTGCACGATTCTTTCTCATTTTGCGTTAATATCACCCAATTCCTTCGCTATCATTACGATATCGTCTCTCCATCTACCTCTCCATCCATCTGCAAGCCTAGGATGAGCGCCTCGACATAATTTTCTCTGCTCATGTTGTCGTGCGTGAACGTGACAAGGCTGCAAAGATATATATGTCTGTCTCTTTTTCACTCGACAAAAAGATTAGAGAAAATTTTATCTCAGCGCGCAGGTCTTATTGCTCCCCTAAGTCACCGTTCGTGTGGCCGCCTTCGTCCAATTGCAAAGTGTCTTACCCATCTCTAATAGAGCTCCGTCATTCTTTTTTCAACGGCGTCCACGCGTCTTCTTTTCGGTATTTCAGAAGATTTGAAATAGTCTAAGGGAGTTTTAGTGGCTTCCAAAACATAACTGCACCCTAATGCAACTGGGTATTTGACTATTTTCCCATGTCAAAAGTTTAGGGTAGGTTAGTTATGTTGTTATTTTTGTAGTTGAAATCATTCTTTGTTTGAAACCTTTTATTTCCTTTCTCCAAACAAAATACATCTTCGTATTCATTCCGACGTCTTGATTATTGTTTCGAATTAATGTTTATTTAACCTACTGTTCAAGAAGGAGGGTAATGGTTTTCGAGTGTATTTGTTTGTGTTTTTATTACTTTCTGTGGCCTTGACAATTTTAGATGTGCGAGGTATCTTTAGATTTTTCTTTATTTTCCGAGTGCCATAGATTATACAAATTTGTATAAGTGATAACCTATGTTGGCTCATTCGTACTTAGTTATTGTTTACTATTATCTTGTACGAAAGCTGTTTGGTTGTCCAAATAAATAAAATATTTTTTTAAGCAAAATGGACTGAGCCGACTGAGCCGGCGGCCTCAGTCGGTGCTCAGTTGACTACCAAATTGTATAAAAAAGCTAAAAACTTTTTTTTAAAATTAATATTTTTATTTTTTTCTTTGTCTACATTAAAAATCTTCTAGTTTACACGCAGTTCATTGTATTAATGGTTTTATAAACAAGATAAATGTTTACTTTACCTCTGAATGAATCATGGCTAACAAGCCACAACAGTCTGGCGATCGCAGTCCTGTTACACACTGTTATTTATTCTGTGCCTACGTCGGTGACACATTGTGAAAACGTCACACATATTAAAACTTGTATAATATTGTGCTAAAGATTAGCTCATAGTTAGTAAGCGGATTCAACCAAAGATGATGGCGTAGTTTGTACGCGCAATAACATTAGACTTGCTTAAAATAATTCCAGACTCGTAGCTATTAGCTGAGCTTACAATGTGTATGTGGAATCGTCATAGATTACATAGTTTTTAGAGTCGTGTCTCTTTTAAGTTTGTGCCATAGATTAGCTTTACAGTCTGTACCCACAGATTATTGCATAATTAGTATCGCATTGTCTCTCTGAGACCTGTGTAATTTATGCCATATAGATTAACTCATAGTTTGTACAAGAAATCGTCACAGACGATTACATAGTAGTCCAAGAAATCGCAAAACAAAACATACGATAATATAGCTAGTGCGCGAAATGTCGCAGCTTAAGAAGTAGTTGCGCACGCGCACGTGGTCTTATCATGTTGTGATTACAAACAAACGTTTTACGCTATTTACGATGTTTAGTGGTAGTTGTATTACGTAGTGCTAATTGGACGTATGTGCGCTAATTGTTTGTGGATTTTTAATAGTAGTGGGGGTGATGAGCATTTACTGTAGTCTGCCTTGATAAAGAAGCTCTTTCAAGCCCCTACCTAACGGTGTTCGTCAAATCAGTACCAGACCAGTTCCCGTTCCACGGTAACCTAAATGAGCTGTGTTCAAATGCCTAGCCTATCGACTCACGCTCCAACAATAAAACGAGTTTTTGGGCAAATAGAATATTTTGTTTATCATTGCCTCTGAATGTAAAAATAATATCATTGTTTTCTTCGTTGTTTTGTGAAAGAGAAATATACGAATACTTCACATTTATTAAGTTAGTATTTTTTGACTCGGAGAATTTCGCGTTTGACCAACCATTTGACACAAAAATAAAAGTTTTGAGAATTGTACAGAAAATAGACATCAACCATATTACTGACCCGGTTAATGTAATACATTTTATTTTCAATATAATTTCTTAAAACGCATTTTAAAAACTCATTCGACGCATAAAAATGTGCCGTCAGTTAACCCGACACCCGATATATATAAAAATACATATAGAAACGGTTTTACGTCATTTTCTCGGAACTACAAATACCCCACGTTTCTAATTAATCTATTGCAACATTTTCATTAAAAGAAACCGGGTCAAGAAAAATGGAAAACCGCAGAAAAACAATCCCAAGTCTAACCTTCAAGACATATTGCGTAAAGTGGTTGCATGAGAAACATACGAATCGCTGTATTATTTCGACTATCGCCTCGCTCCCAAAGCCTAGAATCCTTTGAACGTGATATTATGTCAGTTGTACACAGACAGAATGGGGCTACGTCCTACAGAATGTCGCGGTCGTGTACACGCCCCATAATTAAAACGGCGAAATTAAAAAAAAAAAACTTTCCCGCGAAATTGTTTCTTAAATTTCGAATTCCGCGAAATTTCGGCGCTCGCTCTCGTCACGGCTGCTCGGAAATGGCGGGAACATGAAATTAAAAAATTGGAGTTAATAGAGATCGGGGATATGGGGGAAAGTGCGGTCAGTCTTGGACGGATGCCCGAAGAGGGCGTATGAGATATTGCGAGTGTTCGCGTAAGAGCGATTCCGATGAACGGCGCTTTTGGGGTCGAACATTATTTCTCCACTAAGTGATATAAATTAGGACTCCTTTCCTCATTGGAGAGGAAGCCGTCAATTTGGTATTTGGCGCTTCCAGTGGCTCGGATTCTGTGAAAGAAAACACCAATTAGTCTTACTTTAGACGTTTCTTGAAACAATCGTTCGTGACCTACGAAAACCAAATACGAGAGTACAATTTACAAATTGTACTTTTATTTATATTTATACATTGCTTTGTAAGAAAACTAAGCTTCGAAAGTCTATTCTCCATACGTCCGATCTGTTTATAGTCTTAATCTCCGTATATGGTTGCCTGGAAGAGATCGCTTTAAGTGATAAGGCCGCCTATTGAAAGATTAGCTATAAGTAATATTGTCTTTTTTTAATGTGTTTGTACAATGTGGTATTTTAATAAAGAGTTATCTATCTATTAATGTAGTGGATTTTTTTATACATGATGCGATTGCGCTTGACCGTCAACTCGCCTGCTTTTAAACGATATTTCGGTCCATTTGCGATATGAAAGCCAGAAACCCAGAAAACTTCTAGTTTTTGTAGAAACAAGGCATTTTAGCATCCCATTGTTTTCTTATCCCATCATTTAACTTGATCGTATCTTCGTCATCGTATACTTTTGTTTGTCAACCTTGACATTAATTTGAACAAAACTGGATCTTATTGACTTTCAAACTGTCGTAGAGTCTAGACAGTCTGGTTATCGATACCACGTCGTCTTTCAAACTAAAGAAATCTAGACATCGTAGTCGTTCGTGTAAACGTTCAACTAAATAGACTTTATTAATAAAATACCGATATAGCACAGCGGATTAGCAAGTTGAAGTGGCAGTGGGCAGGGCACATAGCACGCAGAACTGATGGCCGATGGGGCCGAAAGGTTCTCGAGTGGAGACCACGTACCGGCAAGCGCAGCGTAGGAAGACCAGCCACGAGATGGACAGACGACCTCATACAAGTGGCGGGAAGACGCTGGATGCAAGCCGCTTCCAATCGGTCTTTTTGGAAATCCATGGGGGAGGCCTATGTCCAGCAGTGGACTTCTTATGGCTGAGATGATGATGATGATGATGAATAAAATGTAAATCAAACTCTAGTGCTAGTGAATTAAGGATGTAACAGAGAGCTTATCCGCCAACAAACTATTTTAAGGTTTGGCAGACAATAAATATATGAAACTCAAAAAAACCCGACAAAAAAAACGGCTGAACCGATTTTGATGAAACATAACTAAGAACACTCCCGACTAATTCACCTTTCAAATAAAAAAAAAACAAAATAAAAATCGGTTCATCCGTTCGAGAGCTGCGATGCCACAGACACACACAGTCGTTTTTGCGTCGGGGGTTAATAAATAAATAAATAAATAATAATAATAAATAAATATTTGTGGACATTTCACACAACACCATCTAGCCCAAACTAAGCAAAGCTTGTACTATGGAACTAGATGGCTGATAGAATACATATAATTTTTTTTTTGTAAATATATACATATGATACATAGAAACACCCAGACACAGAACAAACAACCATGCTGATCACACAAATGTTTGCCCTGGGTGGGGATAGAATCAGAACCCAGATCAAAAATATTTGGGGACATTTCACACAACACTATCTAGCCCAAACTAAGCTAACAATGCTTTATTATTATTTATTTAAATAATAAGAGGATCTCTACGGAGAAAAATGTAAGTACAACGTATTCTAGCAAATAAATGATTTGATTTAGTGCTTCATCAATTTTTAACCGACCTCCAAAAAGAAGGAGGCTATCAATTCGGTCTGTATGTTTTTTTATAAAACGGTGGTGATGTTGATTACAATAAAATGTAACCTTGTTTAGGTTCTCAGCAATGTCTGTACCAAATTACGTAACAATCGGTTCAGCCGTTAGTCGTGAAAAGGTAACAAACAGACAGAGTTACTTTCGCTTTTATAATATTGGTTAGGATTTTTTTTAAATAAAAACTACGGGTCACTCACGTCTGTTTTGAGCCGAAATATCCGTCTATAGTTTCAACCGCATTCGGCGGTCTTTTTCAAAGGAGCAGCACACACGTCACTCTTGGTCGGTGACGCGCCTTGCACTGCGACGTGCCGTGGATATTTCGGCTCAAAACAGACGTGAGTGACCCGTAGTTTTTATTTTAAAATGTGTGAAAACCACGTTAATTTCCATATTAGTTAGGAGTTAGGGCGCTAAGTGCATCTACCCAGAAAAACACAAATTTTCCCACATATTTCGCGGGAAAAGTATTCTAGGAGTTGGCCCTCGAAATGTATAGTTATATTATAATGTTTCTTTAAATCCGAATGAATCAGTTTCTTCGTAGAGGTGATGTTGGCGCTGAACATCGGGTGAGTTAGCGGACAAGCATAATATATATATCTACTGATTTCATTGATTCTTTTTTTATCTGATTAGTATCGTAAAAATCAATCTGTATAATTTTTTATTGGATTTTTTTTTTTGTATAATATCGGAGTTATAACTAAATTAAAAGTGACATTTGAAAGAAGTAAAAAATAGAAGTTTTCAACTAGCTATGTACCAAATTGCATAATAATTGGCTCAGCCGTTTGTGCGTGAAATGTTATAAACAGACAGAGGGACAAAAAGGCGGAAATACTTTCGCTTTTTATAATACTATTTATGAAATTAGGATTAGCTAGGATGGTAATCTACTATTTATAACTTATTTTACCTAACAGTCTAAGATATAGGGCAAGAATACATAGTTATTTGAATAACATACACACAGACATAGTAGACGACGCATGTGACTTCAGTTATATGAAAACCTTACGTGCCATATTTTTGGTATCGACTGTGACGTCACACAAACGATTTAGTGATGGAATATTCCATCCGAGCGAAATGGGTTCAACTAATCATCCGCGCGCTTGCACGCTAGTAACTAGTTGAAAAAAATATTGAATCGAAAGTATATATTATCACCTAAATCTCAGGGCGTCAACCGTGTGTTTTTATTTTACTGTTGGCACGCTAGGTACATACACTCTTGGGGTAGCTATAGAAGTCTATGAACATATACATCAACAAAAATTGGTTGTCTGTAAAGTCGGTTTACGGACGATAGTTTAACGTGACAACGTCATAACAAAACATTGATGAAATGATGATGATGATGTAACGGGACACTGAGCGTAAAGTAACGGGACAATGAGTCATACTTTTTCGTGCGTACAGCCGGCGTTCATCGATTCATTAGACGGTGTCACGTCAAAAACTAAGAACCTTCGCTCGTACTCTCGTGTATTGTTATCAAAGACGCGGGAAGGCCGCACGCTGAGATCATGTCATCTAATCACTGATTAATTGATATGGGAGATGTAATTATGGTAGTAACGCATGTAATGAGGTTGTATTCACGCGACGTCGAGCAAGAAGGTCGAAATACTACCAGAGAAACAGTTCAAGGGAAAATATAAGTATAGTACTTATAGACCGCGTGACTAGTCAAGTTTTGGCCAGTCTGAAATCTTTTGATTTATTCCAACGAAAAGAGCTCTCTAAAATAAAAAGAAAGAAACCATTTAAAAACAACCTGAAAGGACACAATTTTATTGAGTACACAATTATTCCAGTACACAATTCACAAGTACTTGAACTTTTTTACGCATCAAATGTTTTATCCAAGAGATATCTTCATAGCGAAATTTTCCTGTGTACAGGAAAAGGGCTCATTAATTACGTTTCTCCAGTAAACAAGGCATTTGATTCTGCCTCGGCAGATTCCGTGAAACAGAATACTCGTACCTTTACCACAGAATAAGTCATAGTACTGTGTCTTGTACCTACAGGAGGTCTACTATGATCTCAAAGCGGAAAAGACGCTGTGTCGCTCAGTCAATTCGACATTTGTAAAGATATACATTTCCAAGAAAATACTTCGGTACTATAAATTTGAACATAAAGAATCTCAACAATGATATTACAATTGTTTCTTACGAGTATAATTTTGATTAAGAAGCATTATAAAAAAAAAACTTCTTTTAGAAATCCTGTTTGTTTTTATGTATGAACTTTTAAAACTTTTTGTTTTTGTTTATTGTCGATGTACATACATAAAATCACCCTTATTTTCCCTTACGGAATAGGCAGAGTGTCAATGCGACACCACATTTGACCTTGGTTAGAGGATTAGATGAAAGGGAGCAGATATTAGAGGGAGAGACGAGAGTACGTTGTAATTTGTACGTTGTAATATGTAATCCAGGTACTTCATCACATTGGTAATGAACTGTAATAGTGTTGTATCATAATAAATATAATAATAAATAGTATATAATAAATAAATAAATAATAAATAAATTTTAGCTTGCGGTAACAGTCGGTAACAATATTCCAATCCCTTAACTTACTTTTACAGTATGCCCGGGAAGTGAAGCAGATGGAACATTCTATGTTTTCATTTTCTCACAGAAGACCAATATGGAAGTCAATTTATAACTTAAACATAATTAGTGCGCGGGGATAACGACGTCCATTGGATAATTTTACCGTGTTTCGTTTTTATTTCTGTAGAGACAAATAAGATTGTTTTCGACTGTAGTAGTCCCCTTTGTACTATTATTACACGGTGTTAGGTCGATCAACGTTGCCGCTAAATATATCAGTTTTCCGAAGAGCATTTAGCACTCAGCTCACCTACTTCGGGGAAACCGTGTGGGGTCCGGGAGAAAATGGTTTTAAAGACTCTTGGCAGCCCGCTTGCGCATTTGGTTATTGCGTTATGCCACTTATTTTTTGATTTGTGATGTTTGTTTCTTGGGAGTTTTATGTCCATCAACTAATATAATCCTTTCTTCAGGCTGAAGTTTAAATTCTAGCGTTGACAGTGTCTCACAAATAATCGTCTGTGTTTCAACTCAAATGATTTTATGAAATCAATGTGAATTTTGGTTCGACTGCGCAAAGTGATTACAATGGTACCCCCACCATCTATTTATTATTATCTCCATCCCAAGGTTGCCTGGAAAAGATCGCTAATAGCGATAAGGCCGCCTGTTGTTACACTAGGCATTTAAGCCCTTTTCACGATGTAATTTGTGTTTTAGTTAAGGTGTAAACTATAAAGAGTTTATCTATCTATCTATCTAATGGTAATGTTTTTAGTGTGTATGTGTTTATGTTTCTATATAACTTGACCGAATTCAATTCGTTATAATATGTGTCGTTATAAGATCTAAAACATGTTTTAGATCTTACCCTACCTACCTAAGTACTTAGTACTTCCTGGTACTAAGTCTTTGAGCAAAGCCACAGACGAACAGACAGGCAGAGGGACATGACGAAGGATTCCTTGTTTACTACGGAACCTTAAGAACTAAAGTAACTGTCACTCTGTTGATTATATATTATATAGCAAACAGACAGAGACAGAGCTATTTTCGCTTTTATAATATTAGTTTAGGATTTACCACTGAGAAAGATCCAATTGAATTACCTAAACGGCCACACCGTCGTTTAACATCAGGCGAGTTGGTGGTCAATCGTAGATCTAGCTTTCGTCAAAACCCGATACTTTATTTGCTTAGATTCTGTGTCTGAAATACTTCTTTGGCAACTATGAAATTCGACGTTTTTACGACGAAAGAATGGATTCTCGACTTCTCGTGTTGTTTCTAAAAAAATATCGCAATTCTATAGTATAAAGTTCAAAGTTATATGAAACTATAAAAAAAATGTACCCATTTATTTTACATGATACAGTAGTTGAACAGCAGTATCCTATCAAAATATTTTTAGATTTCCGTTTCATCTTTTGTATTTGCAAGAAATCTGTAACAATGAGATTTCCTAAAATCATAAATCTCTTTCTAAAGTAAGTAAAACGTGATTGACGCTATCATAAATTCTGCGAAATTTTTAATGTAATTCGTAGCTGTTTAAAATGTAGGAGAAAAAACCAATACACTATTCAAATGAATATAATAAGGATTCTAATTCTAATTCTAATTTGAAGTGGGGGCGATAAGACCTGCACCGACGTCCCGCTTGGGGTGTATTGTGCATTTCCCCCCGCCAGCCTACTCAAACCAGCCAAGCTCCTTAAAATAACGGAGCACAGCTTTGGGTCGCTGGCATAATTGTACCACCACTGTTGCGTCAGGTGTTTCATTGCAGAGCTGATTTTGACTTTGAGATTTTTCCAGAAGTCCCGATCTTGATCTAGCCTGTTCTGTAGCAGTACAGTGCAGTAACACATGCTCTACAGTCTCGTTATCTAGAAGGCAGCCTCTGCACAAGGGGCTGTCTGTAGCTCCAATCTTGTGCAGGTGGTAGTTTAAGTCACAGTGACCTGTGATGATACCTATCATTTGTCGTAGGTCCGACCTGGATAGGCCAAGTAGCTTGTTAGTTATTTTCCTGTTTATTGATGGATAGATTTTTTTTGCATGTTTACAGTCTATTGTTTTGTTCCATAGGTTTTGTTGTTCCTTCTCTGTGTGAAGACATAATAAATTTCGTGTTTCAGCCGCTGTCGGTTTGCATAGTTCCGCAACGTCTGCACATATTTCTTTTTTTGTACCTTCTTTGGCAAGTAAGTCTGCTTCGTTGTTTCCTTTACATGAACTATGGCTTTTCGTCCATTGGACTACGACTTTGTAAGTATTGGTTAGATGTTGTAGGACAGAGTGGCATTCGGCTACCACTCTAGACCTAGTAGTGGGCTTTCTAAGTGCATAGATAATTGCTGCGCTATCGGTAATAAATGTTAAAAGCTCTTTATTTCCTGTTGCACTGCGTTCCGCATCTCGTGCTAGTACCGCTCTAGCCGCTAGCAAGAGCCCCATCGCTTCTGCCTGCAGCACGGTTGTAGTTTTATTTAAGGCTTTGGAGTCTCTGATTTCGAGTTCTGGCGAATAGAAGCCACATCCTGCTCCTTTGTCATTTTTTGCACCGTCTGTGAAGACGTTTTTAGATTTGGCCCTAACTACCTCCGCTGAGGCATGTTCTTCTGTGACCAGCTCATAGCTCTTGTTATCCAAGTATGTGCTGGCCACTCTATCAGTGCCTTTGCATGCCTCCGGGACAATTTTTATTGCCCTGTCTAGTATTCTACAATGGTTAGTGTTGCTGCCACTCCCTTTCCACTGGTTTGTAGATCTGATTCTAAGAGCTGACGCCATCGCTTCTTGCTGTATGTGAAGGTGAAGTGGTGTCAGCCCCAAAATTATGTTCAGAGCGGCAGATGGTGTGGATTTTGCACATCCACTAATAAGCGAACACGCCAGCCTCTGTGTTTTCTGTAATTTGTTGATAGTAGTTGTTAATATTGTTCTTGGCCACCACACTATACAACCGTATGTGAGTACCGGTCTAACTATTACTGTGTACAGCCAGCGACAAAGTTTTGGTTTCAGTCCCCAATCTTTTCCTATGGCTCTCGTGCACTGCCATAATATGTTTGTTGCTTTAGTTGTAACATGATCGAGTTGCTTTCCCCATAGGAGTTTACTATCCAACCATATTCCGAGATATTTTACTTCCTTGCTAAGTGTCAATTTGGTTCCGAATAGGGTGGGAAGTTTTAAGTTTGGTTTTTTTATCTTTCGTGTGAATAGCACCATTTCTGTTTTTTGTGGATTTACAGATAAACTTTGGCGCTTGCACCATTCCTCGACTATTCGAAGTGCCTGTTGCATTTTTTCACACAGCGTTGTTTCTGAAATTCCAGATACCATGATTGCTAGATCGTCCGCATATCCTACGGTAGTTATTCCCTCTTTATTTAGGAGTTCGATTAGCTCGTTTGCCACAATTACCCATAAGAGTGGAGAAATTACACCTCCTTGTGGACATCCTTTCGTGACAACGCATCTGGACTCTTGTGAAGATTCCGTGCTAGCTGCTCTATTAGCCAACATCGTTGTGACCCATTTGTTCACTCTTTCATCGACATCGTGTCTTCTTAGACCTCTTTCTATGCTATGAAATGTCGTTTTGTCGAAGGCACCTTCAATGTCTATAAAGGTTACCAAACATGACTGCTTATTTTCTAGAGCAGATTCTATCTTGTGTACCACTTGGTGTAGAGCGGTTTCTGTCGACTTGCCTGCTTGGTAAGCGTGTTGGTTTCTGTGGACAGGTTTTTCTCGAAGTGGCCCACTTCGAATGTACCTGTCACATAGTCTCTCAAGCGTTTTTAGAAGAAAAGAGCTAAGACTTATAGGCCTGAATGCCTTAGGGTCTGTGTAGTCTGATTTACCCGGCTTCGGCAAAAATACTACTTTGACTTCTCTCCATGCGTTGGGTATGTATTTATATGCGAGACATGCCCTGAAGATGGTAGCGAGATAAGTTTTTATTTTGCTTATGCTCCATTGCAAGAGAGCTGGAAAGATTCCATCCATTCCCGCAGCCTTAAAAGGTTGGAAGGAGCTTATAGCCCATAATAGGGCTTCATCCGTTACTATGGATGTTGCAAACTCCCAATCCTCCTTGCCTGGTTTATAAGATGTATAACATTTCCATCCGCCTTCATTTCCAAGCCGGCATTCCGGGAAATGTGTTTGTAGTAGCAGGTCAATTTGTTCTTGTTCTGTGGTTGTGTATGTCCCATCAGATTTTCTTAATGTGCCTAATTTTGTTTGAGTGTTATTTGACACCAATTTTCTTAGTCTTGCCGTCTCACTCTCTGATTGGATCGAGTTGCTGAACTTTTTCCACGAAGTTTTCTTGCTTTTTAGGATTTCTACTTTTAACTGATGACGTTGTTTCCTATATTCTTGCCAGTCTTCTTCTTTGTTGGTATTCATGGCTCTATTGAATTTATGTCTTGCTTTCTTTCTCAGTTTACTGAGTCCTTTGTTCCACCATCTGTCTTTCTTGAGCAGAATCTTATTGTTTTCGGTTTTTAGAGGACATGCCCCTTCGTAGCTCTTCATCAGAGCTCCTGTTACGTATTCAACCATCTCCTCTATGTTGTTGGTCGTGATATTTTCTTCAAATTTTATATCTGGTGCATCTATCAGAGCATCATTGAGTATTTCTGAGAAAAGAGATTTGTCAGTCTTTTTCGGGTTCCTGTAGGTGCGTGGTTTATGCTCCCTTGCCTCCAGGCTGAATCTAATTCTTCGGTGATCAGAGCCCGAGTATTCGTATGTTGCCACATGCCAGTCAACAATTGTGTCAGCGATGTCGTTTGTGGCTAGTGTAATATCTACGATGGTTTTCGTCCACGACGGGACGAAGGTCGGTTCCGACCCACGGTTTAAAATGTTTAGGTTGTGTCTAAGGACAAAGTCGAGCACATCTTTACCTCTGTCATTTGTGTCTGGGCTTCCCCAAATCGTACAGTGTGCGTTCGCGTCGCATCCTATCACGCACTCTATATTGTCGCGTGCGCATAGGTGCACTATATTCTCTAGTCCTGGAGGAGGCGCCGCGAGCGTCCCGTCCATATATGCTGAAGCCAAAATGATGGAGCTGAACTTGCCTGGCAAGCCGGTCTCCAACTTGACTACCGTGAGGTCGCCGGTACATAAATGTGTAACCAACGAAGCCTTAAAAGAGTTCGGTACGTATATGAGAGTACGTGTTTTACCTTGAGACGCAGAGGGCGTGAATACATTGCCTTTAAGGCCAGTAAAGTCTTTTACCTGCCCTCGATGTAGATAAGGTTCCTGGACCAGTGCTATGGTGTAGGGTTGCTCTTCCAGGGTTCTTCGTAGCGTTGCGGAGCCTGTAACGCTGTGTTGGAGGTTGGTTTGTACAATACCTATCTTAGATGTTTTTTTTGTTTTTGTAGTCATTTGTGAGTTTTGTTTGTACGAATCCATTTTTTTTTTTATTTTTTTTTTTTTTCCGGCTATGCGTCCAGGGATTTGACGGAGGAGGCGCGATCCCGTTCCGTATCCATGAGCGACACGGGGGAGAAGATACTCAGGCCCATAATGTCACCTGCAATATCCTCACCCCCGTCGCCCTCTTCAAGGAGACGCTCCACTTCCTCCTTCGTCCAGTCTCTGTCCTCTGGGGGTACTGCGTCGTCTACAGCGTCGGCTTGAGCAGGCGTGCCCACACTGCTTAGTGCAGCAATTGCACCCTCCCCTGCCCCTGCCTTCGTCGCCACAGTACCTCCAGTTTTATTGTACTTGAGTTTCACGTAAACTGAACCGGTCGTGTAATGTAACCGGCAGTTTACGCGCTTCAAGTTTTCAACGTCCTCAGGTCGGACACCCATCACGAGGACGTGGTTGTAGGTGTCGCCCACTTCTCGCACTATGTGTTTGAAGATAGGCCACTCCTCAACGTTTACGTCCCTATTTAACTCCGCCAGGAACTCCCTTAAGATGTACGGCCATCTTTGTAGGTCCTCCCTGTCTTCGCCGAAGTCAGGAACGTATATAACCCCAGTGTGGTACCTAGGAAGTTCACTCTCAGATATTACTCTGAGTCCCCCCGATCCCTCCCACAGCCTGGGCAATTGCTCGACAGTCGATGCTAGCCAAGTCAGCGTGAAATCATCACGGGGGGTCATTCTGAGACAGCCGCGGGTCAACCTGGGTAACTGCCAGAACAGCGGCAACCTGCGGTCCTCCTTTGGCTTCGTCCGGTTTTCTTTGAACAGCTGATATTGTGCTCTATCCAACGTTTTTCGGAGCAGGGTTGCCCGCAGCTCGTCCATCAAGACACCGCCCCTATCCTGTACCACCACACGGTACAATTTAACAGCGGCTGCGTACGATGTTCGAGCCTCTGGCTCCCCCCCTGCTCGATATGCGTTTCCATCGGTCCCGCCTGGTCTGGTCGTTTGCGGAGCGGTTCTGGCTGTGATCAGGCACACCTTTTTGTCTGGCGCAGCAGACCCTGGCGATACCTGATCCGAACTTCTCTGCCGCTTTGGACCCCGGGTGGTCTCCACCAACGTCCACGCGTTTTCTTCATTCTCCGAGCCAGCTTCTGCCCTATTCGACCCGGCTGAGGCACTCCCGCACTCTTTTTGGCCCCGGCCCCCATCCACACCCTCGGAAGGGATAAGAGGCGGCTGCGGCCTACTTGGAGGCTGGGCCACGCCCTTGGCTTTCGCGACGTCGGCTGGCATCGTAGACTTAAAGTTTTTAATATTCCTCGTTTCGAGGTCTCTGATTTTGTTTTCGGCATGAGCCGTATCTGTCCCTAATTTCTGCTCGTGCGGCCAGGAACCCTGTTCTTCAGCTAAAGTTGCCACTTCTCCACTTGCCAAATCCTTTTCAGGATAAGACTTGCAGGAGGAGGGCGTTGCCTTGGACTTAGAATCCCCGGCCCCATCGGCAAGAGTGCTTAATGGGATGCGTGCCATACACGCCACAACCGGTGGCGCGAGCGCCGACAGGCTGGGCAGCTGTAAGACGCCTTCCCTTTTCTGCCGATTTATGGCATTTACTCGTTCGGCTTCCTTCTTCAGGAAGGCAATCTGTTTCTTCCGGTGGTGTTTTGGACCGGTTTTATACGGCAAGACAACGTTGGGCCCAAGGGGCTTGCCGTCGTCTTGTCCAACACCTGCCTGCTCCAGCACAGCGCCAGGAGTTGCAGCCGCCTCCCGCACACGCTGTTTCCGCCTTTTGGTGGAGTTTGAGCGCTGGCTACGGTCACGCCCATCAGTCTTCTGCACTGGTCCAGGTTGTGGTTCAGCAGTCTCCGCTGCCGTTGTAGTTGCTCCAGTAGCAGTAGTTGCAGCCGACGAGGCCTGGAACTCCACCCCGCCTGCGCCTTCGGTCACCAATTTCACACCCCGCGGCCCGGATACCGGGGGGCGCCGGGCGCTAGCCGGATCGCTCGGCACAACATTCTCATTCATATGGCTCTGCATTATTAATTTAGTTTATTTCTGTGGACACAAGATGAAAGTTAGTGGGCACAACGTGAGAGGTGAAAACGGTTGCCCCCTCCGCTTTCACCCCCGATCTTTCGCATGTTTGTGATGAGCGGGCCGTCCCAAGAAACACATGGGAGGCCTCATTCATTCATCATCAACATGCCGGCCATGGGCTACCGCGGTACTCTCTGAGTACCAAAACCACACTTTCCGAGAAATTTAGGAACTCGAGGCCCGTGGAAGCCTTAGGAGAGGAAGGATGTTTGTGATATGGGGTAGGAGGGAGTTTAGGAACACGGGATACGCCTGGCTGTTTCTGTTGTATCTGTATCCTACTGAAACAGACCGATAGCGGGCGACAACCTCGGGCAGGTTATTAGCAGCCACACTTGCGTTGAGGTGTAATGCTGCAACGTGAGCTTGTTCCTCAAGGCCGACGTCAGAGCACTGGTGGGACTGTCAGTGCAATGAGCGAAACCAGCCATTCCTCGTCTTATTCGTTGCGAATAGAATAGGCCGCCTTCGCTCGCCCTATAATATAATAAGGATTGTTAACTGCATGAATTATACTTGTTACTATCTAGCAGTGTTGGGAAAATTTTAATTGTGCGAACAATTAAAAATTAACAATTGAGTAATTGTTAATCGTACGAGTACATAACTAACAATTGATCAACTGTAATTGTGAAATATTACAATTAACAATTAATTAATTGTTAATAGTAATTTTCTACAGTTAACAATTAATTTATTTTCAATTGTTTTATGAATTTAAATAAAAACGAACAATTAAAAATTGCTACTGTTTTAGGGAGTGCACATTACAAAAGTTTTCATAACAAAATGTGTATAGTACTATTGAAATACGTATGTAGAAAGTACATAAAAGGAAAACTGTACATTTTTAACCACTAACTCGTCTGTTATTAAGATCTTCATTACAGTCTGGCGCACTTGCCTAGAATAAACCGATTCACTCTCTATTTAAATTGATTTCCGTAAAAATAAGTCGGTTAATTGTTAGTTTTAATTATTTCATAGAACAATTTAAAAAATTATTTGCGATTAATTTAATTGCAGTGTACAACTAAAAGTTTAAATTGTGATTAATTTAATTTCAGTTAATTTAATTGCAATTACCTTTTAGTCAATTAACAAGTTGATTGAAAAATTAGCTTTGCTTAGTTTGGGGCTAGATAGTGTAGTGTGCAAATGTTCACCAATATTTATTTTTTATTTATTTAATGTGTTTACCGAAATGTAACAATAATGGCACACTTACAATAAAATATGACTTCAGACGACCGATGAAGTGAATAAGTAATAGTTCCGTTTTCCTTTTGAGGTAAGGAATCCTAAAAGAATGTATAAACACGTCTGGCAAGAAACGAAGAATTTAAAAAAATAATTGAACTAGTTGATCTTATTAGCGCTGATCAAATAAGACCTCAGCATATTTTAAATGTTTTAAGGACACTTATTTTTTCGTTTTTAAATTAATAATACTTGGCACGATATTTAGTAGGGTTTTGATGCTGATCGATGAAATGAATTCTTCTATCTCTGCAGAATAATATGACTTCTCTTAAGCTGGATACTCACTTAGCAGTGTAGCATGTAATGCATCAGATACGGTATCAAGTGAGTACGTAGGCACGAGCCCGCTGCGAGCCGCTCGCGCGTGGGGCGCTGTAAGCTCGCAGTGACCCGCCGAGTGGCGGTATCACTGCGAACACAAAGGCGGCTCGCAGGATCCGGCAGCTCGTAGTACAGCTAGATACGCGGTGGACCGTGGACGAGCCGTACACACTTGCAGGTTGATACAGTATCTGATACGTTACATGCAGCACTGCTAAGTGAGTACCCAGCTTTACATACCTACTGTGGTAATTCCTTTGCCAAGTTGCGGGGGAGGTGTTTCGGTTGAAATTGTAGTATTTTCCTTCTATTATTTAATTTTATGACGTTAAATGTATTTTACGCTTTAACAGTTCCAGAAATATGATAGTTGCCTTTCCATTTTTACACTTTCTACAAATAAAAAAAATATATTAATCGACTTCAATAAAAGTATGTTATCAATTTGATATGTATGTATGTATTACGCGGAAACTAGAAGTCGGATAATTCTCTTATTTTTAGAGGTTTCTCCCGGATTAGGGAACAGTGTAAGTTTTACACAAATCGGTTCAGTACTTTTGAAGATATGGATTTTTTAAGATACAAACGTTTCAACGCAACGCAATTCTATCTACCGGGGGGATTTGGATGAAATTTAATCGGTTTATGACTCATACTTGATTGTTTTGAAGTCGATTAATTTTGTTTAAATTACTCTTCTAATTATTTATTTATAATTGTCAAATTTTCAATTGTCATATTTAATTACAGAGAACATCGCAATTAACAAATAACATCAGGGTGTCAAGACTGCTATTTTGATCTTCTTAGAATCGTAATTGATAGTGCAATAGTAGCCTTTCAGATATAAAAAATAATAAGAAGTTGCATGGATATAATTTACCATTCTCGCAAGATTCATTGACAATTGGAATAAGAGCGTTGTTGCTCAGTGCGCTGTTTAACAGTCCCAAGTAGCGAGTGCTAATTACAGCACAGTTTATTAATAAAATAACTAAAGCTGGCGCAATTGAGCAACAGCCGTATTACCGTACAATCCTCTCATAAGCTCTTACGTACACGGCAACAATGTATCGTGCTGGACTCTAAACAATAACATCTACCATCGTACGTGCGTAACTTAATGTTTATCAACACGCAGCACGTTGCATAGAACGCTTCGGTGCGTGGAAACACGGGACCTGTGACGTCATCGCCGCCATCCTGCTGTAAATCGCGGTCTTGTTGTGACATTAGGACTATTTGTTGATCCTGCGTTGTGCTAGCTAATCGTGCTTACTTTGGCCATTTGGTAATGTTTTGCCGATGTTTGATTTGGACTTGCCAAATCGGTTTTCGATCGATCGAGAATGAATTGAGTGATTTTCTTTTTTTTTGGCGGAAACGCTGGAAAAATGTATTGCCGCTCTGTTTTTTTACTTAAATCTTTTTTTTTTCGATGTAAATTACTGTATCGGTAATAACACGTAGCAATTTACATAAAAAAAATATTTGAGACATGACTAGATTTAATCGAGACGGATTTTATTTGACTTAGACTGTGACTAGGAGTTATTTGACGATGTACATGAAAACAGATTTTATTTCACATAATACACCTTTGTGAAATGCGGATATACCTAGAACCAAACATTTGCAACGAGGAAATGTAATTCTATCCATTGAATATGCGGCGAAAAATATTTTCTCTCGTGGAATAGAAGTGTATTTCAATTTCAATGAATAAATTTCGGTAGAGAACGTAGACCCAATTGATTTCAACTCTCTTGCAAAATTTATTCTGTGGCTTTAAGTTTATATTTCTCTTTCGGCTTCTGCCCCAGTAACTTCCTACATTCAAATCGTTTCGTGGAATCGCGGCGCTGTCTCTCAATCAGTATTCAAAGGCTAATTAACTAGTCTTTCGGAAATCTGCCAAAAGTTTAAAAAAAAACTGCGTCTGAGAAACGGTCGTTGGTAAATATTGGCAGAGCGCTCATGTAAACATTGGACCAAGATTTGTACAATGTTTGTTTTAGCTTATCATACAACTTTAGTCTGTCTGCCGACATTACTGTTTTGACTGATTCCTCAATTACGTTGTTTTATGACAGCTGGATAAATAATTACATGTCGGTTTTGCAATTTCTCATTATGCGTTTCTATACTGAAATGTTGCGAATAAAAATCTAATTACTACATCTGCGCCTCTATATCAACGGATTTCAAATACCAGCTTTCGTTTTACTGACATTATGCAAAGTTCTTTGGTGAATAGCGCGCATTCATCGATAGGAATAGCGAAACAGTCATACAGATTACGGACGTGTTTCATAATATTTTTATGAGTTCTCTCTTTGTGATATATTTTGATTCCACATTACACAATATACCCCAAGCAGGAGGTTAGTGTAGGTCCTATTGCCCCAACTCCAAATTAGAATTAGTTGTTAGTAGTTAGGGCGTACCTACCGTTAAAATGTGTGATATGCTTTTTGAATTACCCTTTCTAATCAGGTGTTAAATTGCAAGTGAATTAGTTTATAGACAAATACGGTCTTTCATAAACATTAACGGTCACTTAACATCAAGCAAGTTGGCAGTCAAGGGCAGACCTACCTAAGAATATATTTTTTTACAACACCATCTAGCCCAAACTAAGCGAAGCTTGTACTATGTAACTCGATGGCTGATAGAATACATACTTATATATACTTTTGATACATAAAAAAAACAACAATATTACTTATACTTAGTAAAAGTTGTTCACTTTTATGGTTAGATTGAAACACTACAGTATTGTTGGATATTATTGCAACACGTTGTATAATGTTTGTTATCTACCTACGTTACAGATAGAATACATATACTTCATGTACTTTTGGGGAGATATTGTCAATAACATTGCTAAGCCAACTTAATGGTCTGAAAGGACTTTTTGCGTATAATGGTATAAAATTCTGTGCGACTTTCTAAAGTTTCAAACAATAGTATAAGCAAACAGTAATCCTTCTATCGACAAACAAACAAGGAGAGTGCAGTAGGAGTACACACGTGAATGCACTGTAAGCATGAAAACAATAACTCTACGACAGGTTTACTTATACTAACGTAAATACCATTTATTACAATTTGCCGAAACAAGAGTGTATATTTTTCATTGGCGCGCACAGAAAACAACCGCTTCTGTGGAAAAGTAAATCGCATAAATAGGTTTGAAGAAAAATACCTTCAAGAACCCTCTTAGAGGTCGAGTTTTTGCAATCTGATTTGAACAACTGTTTGCGAACTTTGTCATCAAAAACATTTTCACGTTGAATCTACATTTCAGTAGGCATCTCTAACCATACAACACGTCAATGAGATTAATCAGTAAACGAAGGCACAAATGAAAAGAAGTCCAATCAAAGTGCAAGTTTTTTTTTAATAGCAATGGAAGAGATACTCAAGTACAATGTCCAAAATCCGTACACAACGATTTCTACATTTTCTTTAGGGAACTTCATGCCGCATTCCCCGTTTCGTGAGAACTAAAATCTTTGAATTTTCAAGGCTAAAGCGAATAGTTTTTTTCCAGATCAATGTGTTTCACCCTTAACATAAATGAAGTTGATGGTCAAACGTAGATTTTGCCTTTTTGTTTAAAAAATACAATGACCATGAAACCAACCACACTCCAATTTTAGACATAAACCCCTATTCTCCTCTATGGCTCCACTCACACTCCACACACTCCATTCAAGTGTTCCTATAACTTTCTATCTTTACCTCTTATCCTTAGAGAGCTTGCACTTTAGTTATCCTGGTCTTTGCATGAATATACCATCGCGTCATAGGGAATCCTAGCAGAAACCAAAAAGCTAAAAGTGCAAATCATATTTTTTATCTTTTGTACAACTCGAAACACGAGAAAATTGATGATACACCGATGATTACTTCATTGGGTGTCTGCCAATACGGGCGCTTCGTGGAAGACGATCCACTACCGTCGTAGTCTATAGGGACTATGTCACCTCAGTTCAGGGAATGTGCCGCGCTGTTACTTAGTGGAATCACGGAGTTGGTTCGTTGACTTGAGGAAAGGACAGGTGGAAAGAGTTTTGGGTGTGAACTGGATTTTTCTATTGCTCATGGCAAAATTTTAAATTTTTATTTTGTTATTGTTGAATAGCAAAATAAAAACTAACATTATAAAAGTAAAAGGAACCGTCGCTTAACATCAGGTGAGCTGCTGGTCAATCGTAGATCTATCTTGTATAAAAAAAAGGAACTCTTTGTCGTTTATCTTTCTGTCTGTTTGTTAACCCTTCACGGCTGAACGGCTGAACGGCTGCACCAATCGTTATGAAATTTGGCACAGATAAGGAAGGAAGGATAAGGATAAGGAAGGAGAAGGATATAGGCTATATTTTATTATCATCATCATCACCGTTTTTCATCACTACGTCTGTGACACAGCGGGGAGCAGCTAGTAATAATACAAATTTATTTTTTGCTTTGCTATTTACTTACATAAATTACTTTCATGTTGTTTGCACCGGGTGTAACGCGTTATTAGCATGCAGTTAATTGCCGACTGCAGTTAACTGCTTTTTTAGGGATATGTATCAAATATAACCGTAAAAGAACAGTTAACTGCAGCAAAAATGTAGAAAATTGGAACACTTATATTATAGGATTACTTCAACGATTAATTCGGCAAATCTCTTTTTCTCAAGATCATCATGAGGAATCAAGTTGAAATGAATCTTTATTAAAAACGTATGTAGGTCTTCGGTCCCTTGCATCTGTAAAATATGAAGCTTCTAAAGTGAACCTAATGAAAACTATGCAAGTGCGTTAAGCATTTTTTTTTTAATTTTCTTTTAATGGTATATCGTAATTTTGTTGAAATGGTTAGTTTAGAAAACTTAAAAATTCCGACAAAAAAAACGGCTCAACCAATTTTGATAAAAATAGCTAAGAACACTCTAAATTAATTCCTCTCTCAAACAAAAAAACAACGGGTTGCACTCCGGGAGTGCCGGCAGAAGTGAAAACTAAAAAAAAAAAATAGCAAAAAGACTGACTCGTGAAGGATTTGAACCTCCTTCCTCCGATTGACAAATTGAAATTTATATCGGTGCTCTAACCTATTGAGCTAACGAGTCTTACGTGCATGTGTCGAAAATAAGCATTCGGCGCAACGAAATGTCGTCATGCTAGAAGGACAAACTTGTACATACAATAATGAACTTTAAATGCAGAACGTTAGAATAGGTTTCTGACTGTCCGCTTACAATCTGACGATCTGACGCGAGCTTAACATTTTTTACCCATCCCAAAAATGCACAACGCTGCTCAAGAAGATTTCACTTCAAAAAACAGATAAAAATTGGTATATCCGTTGGAGATCTACGATTCTTACATACATATACACAGCCACACACGTCAAACTTATAACACCCTCTTTTTGGATTGGGGGTTAAAAACAAAACATTGAAAGCCTTGTAGATAGGCTCTTTAATTCGTATGTGCGTATTTGAATAGCATCGCAAGACATCACAATGAGGAGATCGAGCGCTGGCCATAGACAATGGGTCGTTCATCCGGCGCACGCAGTGATTGACGCACGCGCTTCTATAATACAGGACCTGCGCACGCGCAAGTGCGTGTAACCAATTATATGCTTTTGTTGGAGCACGTCTCTTACTATTGTATTTTTTTTTTCTATGAATCGTTTTGCTTTTGAATTTGAAGCAAAATAAATAATTATACTTTGCTCGTGTAAAAGGACCAAATAAATAACAAGCACACTTTCGTATTTATTTTTAGGAATTAACATCTTAAAGATAAATTGAACTGAATAACCATATACTTTGATTTGTATGGAATAAAGAGATTATTCATAAGCGTATCTCGCGGGCCAATTAACCATATTATTGTAAACAATTTGAAGTAAACCACACCGAGTCCAGGTCAGTGTATCAGGCGTACATCATCGTCACCTTTAAGAGCTTTCAAAGTAAACATATCGAGCCAAATATGACCTGCTTTCCAAAACCAATCTAAGACGTAGTACGATAAATTCGATTTTCATAATGTAAATATTATTAAGATTTGGAGTTTTAGGTTACACTTCTGTTGACTTCGCTTTGAAGAGGATCGAAAACGCACAACTCATCGGTCTAAACAGGCATATGAATTTATTTTCATTGGTGATTGACCCACGCTGCCTTTATATAGTCATTCTGTGTTAGTTTACAATGCATGCTTTTCTTCAAATTTTGGTCCTTTTAAATCATACAATGTTTTTAGAGGTCAGCGTTCATTTGATGTGTTTTTCCATATTTTTGTTTAATTATATTACAACTTTGAAGTTAAAATAAAAAATAAAAATAAAATAAAAAACAAAAAAAATATATAAAAAAGAAGAATACTAGTCAATTATAGAAATACAATACACATTATATTAAAACAAAACATCACAAAAGAACGGAGAAAATAATATTTTGCTCCTGAGGCCAAACGCAGATGGGACAGATTGTCTATTTCAAATTACTCGTATCAAGTTGCAAGGGACCAATCACCACTGAAAATTAATGTTTATTTTGAAAGTGGTTGAAATCGGAAAAATCGGAGAACTCTATGGGCTCGTGAAAAAGCTGGCGACATCAAAAACCCGCCACAGTCCTCTTAATGCGCTATCTATAGGAAGTAATCCATGTTAACAATACATCAAGATATAGTTTTGCAGAAAAATTGCGAGTTACCATCGAGTGAATAAATCTTTTAGCAGTTCATCTATAATGTTATGTAGTTTTAGTTCATAGACGATGTTTCTAAATCTGCTTGCAAACACGGAAATCAACGTCGGAAAATATTATGCCGGATAACATACTATAACTCTGTAACGGTGTTACGTTACATTTGTATTTTTTATTATGTCGTATGCTTAGTTTTCGGTAGTCTTTCACAGTTTTCAGGATTGAATCTCGATTATATTTCAAACCGATTATATTTCTTTTTCCCTTGAAGCACTTCGATTCCAAATTTTTTACAGGCGTTGCCAACGTTTGACAATGACTGCGTTCACCATAGACTATCCAAAATTCTTCCCCGGCGATTTCGTTAAACGCAACTAGCCTTTATTTAAAGAGCAGCAAACAGGCAGACGGCTCGCCCGATAATAAGCAATAACTGTCGCCTATGGACAACTGCAACATTAGTAGTGTCGCTGTCAGCCCGATTGGTGCTATGTATAAAACTTTTTTTTTCCGAGACTAAATTATCTCTTGTTTTCAGGTGATCGACTTCGGCAGCTCGTGCTACGAGCACCAGCGGGTGTACACGTACATCCAGTCTCGGTTCTACCGCGCGCCCGAGGTGATGATGGGCGCGCGGTACGGCATGCCCATCGACATGTGGTCCTTGGGGTGCATACTGGCGGAACTGCTCACTGGTAACTAATCACTGATATTTATACGTTTTAATCTCGAGTGAATTGGCTCGTAGAACCGATGGCACACGTCGGACACTCCATACAACAGCGCGCTAATCACACACATATTCGCAAGTTGACGTCTGTATTTAACACACACACATATATATGTATATGAATTTTTGTTCGTCATCCGATTGCTCCTCGCCCGTAATTTCAATTGGGATAGTCCGCATCGCTTGTCTCGACTGACAATTGAATGCGCCATACCGCCAAACTTCGACAATCGACAGGGCAAGTGCGGAGAGCGTGTGAAGAACCCTAGATTGGCGGTAGCGGAGTGTCCGTTTTGTTTGTAAATTAAATTAGAGAAATTGATACATACATTTAGTGGCTTTAAGTATTTAGCTTATTTGAAGAAAGATAAATGTTCAAATTAGTTAACACAATTATGTGGAGTGAGAAAATATTCATTTCTTCAAAGTTAGAACCAACGCCTAGCATATTTATTCAGACAGAAAGAAAGTTTGTCATAAAACGACTCGAACAACCTTCGTAAATCATCCTTTACTTACACTTTCAAATAAGCCATTCGTCGTTATCTACAAATTCTTTTAAAAACTTCGCCGAAAAGTTAGCCCATTCTTCATTGGAAACCTTTGTCGTTCTCCCATGAATGCATACCAAAGACGCTGGGAGCTTTGCGGCAAGCTTAAATCCTTGAACATGCATGCTCAAGTTCCCAGACGGGGTAAAAACTTGAAGCTATTATGTCTGGCCGCCTGACGAGCAGACGGCTTAAATACCGCTATGAGTCAACTGTTCTAACCTCTGCGTTTTTTTTGTGCATCTTGCAGTTTGAGTAATTTATTGGGATTTTGTTGCTTAAGTTTTGAAGACGTGATAATATTTTGATAAATTGCGGCGAACAGAATTGATTTATGTCTTATGCTATGGAGGCTATGCTGACGCTGAATAATTTATCGTAATGAAAAAGATCCTGCATGTTGTTTGTGCGATAAATCTTTACTTCGCCAATTATGGATTGATTTTATGCAATTTTTATTTGACAGATCAGAGGTGGTCCCATATAAACTTTATCAAAAATCGGTATAGTACTTTGATTTTTAAAACAATATAACTGGAAAAATTATGCCATCCAAGTAAACGAAATCGGGTATTTGAAATCGGCTGTTTCAGTTTTTATAATATGCATGAATTTTATTTCCAAGAAATAATAGATAGATAGATAGATATTAAAAACCACATAATAACAAAAATTTCAGACAGAAATAATAATTGTAATAATTGTACTCGTTTAGCGTGATTGACCAATTCGTCACTGTGTTCCAGGTTTCCCCCTACTCCCCGGCGAGGACGAGGCGGATCAGATGGCGTGCATAGTAGAGCTGCTGGGCATGCCTCCGCAGAAGCTCATCGAGCAGGGCAAGCGCTCCAAGAACTTCATCAGCAGCAAGGGTCTGCCGCGGTACTGCACCGCCACTACGCTCGCCGATGGCACCACCGTGCTTAGCGGAGGTAATATGAGCCAGCTTTCTTTATGATCACCAACCAGGCTAAGTTGTAGAAAATTTATTGAATCGGGCGTTACTTTGCCGTAATTAATATACGAATATTCAATTTCCTACAGACGGTAGGAAGAAGCCAACCGGGCTATTTGGATAACCTAGCGTAAAACTTAAATCTAACTTATATATCTAGTGTGTTTCCGCTTCGAGGTCTTCAAGCTAGTACTCTTGTCGACACATAAAAAATTTTTTTTTTAAATATTCCGACGAATTGAAAACCTCCTTTTTGGAAGTCTGTTAAAAATTGTCACGATCTGTACCGCTACAATAAACATAAACCCATCTAGACGCGATTTCCTGTTTCGTATTTATTTACGCTCATCCCGGGGCCAATAAAATTAAAAAAGAGGCAATTACGAAATACAGAAATTAAACACAACAAATTACAGTTTGCCGCCTCGTAAAGTGGCGCGGAAATTATACACCGTATCGACGAGACAAACAAGATACCATTATATGGGACATTAGTCGCCACTTTTGGCACTAAACCAAAAACGATCTAACTAAATTGTATGATTGTTAATGATTTTTAGGGTTCCGTACCTCAAAAGAAAAAAACGGAACCCTTATAGGATCACTTTGTTGTCCTTCTGTCTGTCCGTCTGTCCGTCCGTCCGGGTGTCAAGACCTTTATCTCGGGAACGCGTGAAGGTATCGAGTTGAAATTAAAACCGTATACGCAGATCCATAGTATCTTGCTGCAGAAAGAAAAATAAAATTTCTCAGTTTTCGTAAAAAAAAGTTACAGCCGAATATGTCGTGAAAAACGCAGATTTCGACACTCACAGAGGAATCAAAACCTATGGGGTACTTCCCGTTGACCTAGAACTCTGAAATTTGGCAAGAAGTATTGTTTTAGAGTACACATATATGAAGAAATCCTAAAACTGGACATTTTTAATTTAATCACAAAATATAGGGTCTTTAAGCAAGGAAAGAGGGTCCAAATTTTTAAGTACTTTAACCGTATCATGTGGGGTATCATATGAAAGAGCTTCATTAGCACAAGCTAAAACGGGTTTTTAAATATTTTTATGTTGTATGTTTTTCGATTTATGAAGGAAAAAAAACCCTTTTATCTACTAGTTTATACGGAACCCTCGGTGGGCGAGTCTGACTCGCCTTGTCCGGTTTTTCTCTATGACTCAACTTGTCCGCTACAAAATCTAATATATGATGACAATCGGGAGATCAAGACGAATCTGATGACTCAAAACAAATGTGCAGCTGTTAAATTTTTATGCGGCTAATTTTTTATTATTTCGTGATGAAAACGGTGATGAAGATGATGATGGTTAAATGTAGCATGTGTCACTCTCCAGGTTCTCAACTATCTCTATACCAAATTTCATAGCGATTGATTCAGCCGTTTCATTATGAAAAGGTAACAAACAGACAGAAGGGCAGAAATACTTTCATGTTTATAATATTTGTAAGTTTAGCAGTGGTGCGTCTTCTTTAGGGGCAGAATGTCAAGAGTTTTACAGATATATAAATAATGAATTGTATCTGTTTGGGATCTGAGTATTTCATGGCATCTCCAACACAGGAACTCATAATAGGAGGCTATAAGTAATTAATAAAATAAAAGCTAATTTATAAAAAAAAACTGACTTAATCACCTATAGGAATGGAATTATTTGCCGCAGTCTCTGTTTCCGGAGAACTACAATCTTGGAAATTTCAAGGCTAGAGTGAATAGATATCTGCTAGATCAACGAGTTCCATCCTCAGCCACACAGTCGCAACATCAGGCGAGTTGGTGGTCGAATCGTAGATCTACCTAATGTTACAAAAAAATACATACCGCACTTACTTATGTAGGTACTTCGTAATTGTTACCTTCCGTCTAGGCATCAGGTAAAAGCTTTGACTAAACTGTCCTATACCTAAAGCACTATTATTATTAACGGGATATTTACCGTGGTTCGCGTTAATTTTTAACTGACGCGAACCACGGTAAATATCCCGTTAATAATAATAGTGCTTTAATTAATGACCGTGACAGTTTAAAAAAGTGCTGTCCTATACCTATTATAACAAGTATTCGATGATCATGCGATTTATTTGTTACAATTACTTTATGACTCATGTTGGTCACTAACTTTTAAAAGCGCAATGATTAAAAAAAATCAATTTACGAATTCCGATCACGTTTGTCAACGCAAATATGCACGGAATGAATCAACGCCTATTGCAAGGGTGAGTGTGGGTGAAAATGGAATGAAAGGCGAATGTTGTGACGGGCAGTGACGGTTCCGCTATTTCTGGTTTATTGGTCACTCATGTCTGTAAGATCACCGTGGAGATTACGTTTTAATTTGGAAATTAAGAGAACCGTTTTACCGTGCACTTGTCTATACAGATGACTGATTTCTACCTCTAAACATTTATCGATTTCGATTTCGATTATTCTTTTATATTTGTTTAGAATTATAAATGACTAGGCCATAGATTAAGAATTTTTCGCTACGCTTCATAGATGGAATGTGTGGTGTTTCACACCAAGTCCAATTTAGTGCTAAAAATATATGGACGTCCAATTTAGTGCTAAAAATATATATGGACTCCTTTTTTATGATACCGGTTATAAAAATATCGACATATTTTTGTGCGTTTTAGTACATCACTAATTAGGTGGCGTAAAACAATGCATTAAATTATCACGTATTTTAGCAATTAATTTATCTTCATGTGGCGCCAACTTGACGCAATGTTTTGACCGAAAAGATGGAACGAAGACATATTTTATACAGCTGAGTAGCGAACAGGCAAAGTTTATTGCTCCTTCCATTCTGATAAAACTTCCTTGGGCTAAGCTTGTATGTTTTGCTTTATTCAAATTTTGTTACAACTTCGAAATACATACATACATACATAATTACATAGGTACTAATCACGCCTATTTTCCCTTACCGGGTAGGCAGAGCATCAAATGACATAAGGACACTTGATGCCATATATTTGACCATGGTTAAAGGGATAAATGGGAGGGAGAGGATGTTAGAGGGTTAGAGGGTATTTGAAATACAGTGAGAAACGCTTTGGCTCCACTAACATTGTGCGTACCGCCAAAATGTGGAAAGCGCTTCGTGAATGGGGCTTTCTGAATAGATATAATCTAGGTGTCTTCAAATCGCGAGTGAATAGGTTTCTTCTAGGCAAAAGCGATCCATCGTAGACCGTAACTGTCGCTTAACACCAGGCGAGTTGACGGTCAAGCGCAAGTCTATCGTCGAATAAAAAATAAAAAAAGTAGAAAAGAAAAAAAAGTAAAGAAGTGGAGTAAGGAAGTGGAGTAGAGTATCTGTTTGGAAAGAAAACTATCATGGCGTAAATAAGGAACAGATTGTCAATTAAAAAAAACATGCATATAACCAAAAATTTAAATGTTGTGACGTACTAAAATAAACGTGATTAAATATAATAACACTTAATAATAATGTTATAGAGGCGAAAGTTTATGTTTGTATGTTTGTTACTTCTTCATGCTCAAACGGCTAAAGTCAATTTTGATGAAATTTGGTATGGAGGTAGGTCACACCCTAGATTAACACATAGGCTTTAACTTTTTTAAATGTATTGTTCTTATGCCAGTCTCCTTTAATATTATTTATGTAAAATAGCGGGTAACATCGCGGGCCGCAGCTAGTACCTAAATAATTACTTTACATAACCCCATTGCCCCACGTTTCTCTTAAAGCAGTAAACTGCTAATGATAACATACAGCTTGTTTACTTGTTTAAATACGAGATCTTATGAAAATGTTTAAGTTTTAATTTGGTTTAATTTAATAGATCTGATTCATCGTCAGCGGATTTACAGCCGGAGGGTGGAGCTTAACTATCAACTAGACAGTAAAAAGTTTAATCATTTGACTACAATTTTTAACAAAAATAATCATAGTTTAAAAAACTGTAAAAAAGCGAAATCAAACAGCAGGTGTCCGAAAAACATGCATATTATATGATATGCATATTATATGTATATTGATAGTAGGTGTTTAAAAAACTGATGGATCGAAGTTACTAAAATTTGGGAATACCTCGAAAGGTACGTACTTCTTCCGTCGAAGACATCGCATCGCATGTGGGTGTTGTTTTACTATCTATGTTTTTTTTTTTGTATATTTTTGTTACAATAAAATACATGTCTATGTCTATAAAAATATAGTCAAATTGGGAACCTCTTTTTCTATAAGTCGGTCAAATAAAACTTTTCACGAGAAGCGTTCGTTCTAAACTTTGATGGTTACCGAGATAGCTGAACACCTGGAGACGGATATAGGGCGTTTTTCATCATTACACGGGTAAAACCGCGCTGCACGGCTAGTATCGTACCATTCATATATTAATAGACACACACACATACACACACACAACATAAAGATTACATATTAACATTACGTACGCCCAGAAAACTCCACCCTCTTTCCGGGCAATTTTCAAAGACATGTTTGCCCAACTCATATACGCGTCACGCGTCACCGAGTAACCTGGAAACCTAACTTTGATCGCTAAGTCACCGAAGATGCGTAAGTGGCGCCTCGGCTGTCGACACCACAGTGGTGAATCACTTGCCCGTCTGCGAATCATTACGGAAGGCCGGACTGAACCTGTGAATAAACGGTTACATCAAGTTCCCGTGAACCGTTACCGGTCGTCTATTAATAGCAGGGGTTTTCATCGCTCTTCAGGATTATAATATTGAGATGTTTTAGAGGTTTGTTGAGTCAGGATTGTGTCATATTGTTCATGTTAGCGTCTATTCATGAGGTAAGAGGTTAGCTTTGGTAACTGGTTGTGCTGAAGCTGTAGTGTTTTTTTACCCGACTCCGTAAGGAGGGGTTATGTTTTTAAGTGTATGTATGTTTCTAAATGACAGCCTACAGCCTAAACGGCTTGACCGATTTTGATATGCGAGGTGTCGTTAGATTCTTCTGCACTTCCTGACTGTCTATATTTTTTGTAATAATAATACATCTCTTGCAAAAATAAAAAAATGCATTTCTCCGTAACCTCTAACGAACTATTACCGTAATAAACGAGTGATTTTATTATAATTATTCTAAATATTGCGCATTTATAATATTTTACGGCGATCTTACACAAACTTTGTCATAAAATAAATTACAGTTTAAAAAACCTAAAAAAAAAAACACGCTCCAAATTATTGTATTGTCATAAACCTAATCGTGGTCAAAGTTCATTGCAAGACTTTTCTAACAAATCCAAACACAGCTATGATACGATGTTCCATCATGAAGTTCTAGTTCATATCTCCCGGCTCCATCATCAGATCAGTTCGTCAGTACCATATTATTGTATTGTCATCAGAACTACATACAGCTGCCAATTTTCATGACGCTACGATCCTTGTAAGATGGTTAAATTAGTTACCTTAGATTTAATTACATACAGGTCGACCTAATAAAAGCGTGTTAAAAACGTACATTTAACAGCGTATCAAGCGTAACGAAATCTTAAGTTAGACTGCAAAAACTGCTCTTCTGCAGTCGGGTATTTTGTTATTCTTTTAATATAGATACGTGTTTTATTATAAAATATACCAAATATTGATTGGGTGTAGCATGCCCCAACGAAATCGCAATAAATATAGACTGTCACGACATTCCTCGTAACTTTTTACATACTTTTTGTTAATTTTAAGCCCGTCAATATATCACATACTTTGTATGCTACTCTGGTCACGCAAAAGGATAGTACGCCGTTACACGGAGGATACCTCGTGACATTTCAAAATACCTAGATTATATTATTGTTGTATTTCGATAGTATTTTAGCGTCGCACCAGCACGCTATGGAACCGCAAAAGTTGTTATTTTTATTCACATTTTATGTAAACGGTTTTTTAAATATATATTAGTTAATAGAATATACTTTCGGAGTGGATACAATTTTGCAAATATATATATATTTTTTAATGTTATGAGTTGTTATCTAATTATATTTTTTAGGGTTCCGTACCCAAAGGGTAAAAACGGGACCCTATTACTAAGACTTCGCTGTCTGTCTGTCTGTCTGTCTGTCTGTCTGTCTGTCTCCAGGCTGTATCTCATAAACCGTGATAGCTAGAAAGCTGAAATTTTCACAAATGATGTATTTCCGTTGCCGCTATAACAACAAATACTAAAAATTAAATATTAAGGGGGGTCCCCATACAATAAACGTGGTTTTTTAGTATTTTTTTGCTCAATATTAAAAACGGTAACAGGTAGACGCTTCAAATTTTCACAGAATACTTACTTGTATATTACCTTTCAAAATAAATAATTAAATAACTATAAAGTAAATATTAAAGGGGGGCTCCCATACAACAAACGTAAATTTTAAGCAATTTTTACTCGATATTAATTAACAGGTAGAAACTTGAATATTTGTAAGTAAATATTTTGAAATATATTAACTATACAAATAAATACCTAAACTAATACATAAAAACTCACAAAATGAAAATAATCCGTGCATCTAAACGCGGTGCGAGCGCCGCGCCGCGGTGTGGTGGTGGCGCGAACGCGCGGGTAGCGGGGGAGGTAACATCACGGAGCGAGCCATAGCCGCGCGTAATCGCGCGAGCGTCGTCATGCTGCCCGAATGTGTATCGAAACCTACCTATAAGTTTGCAATTTACTACTTGGAATTTCGTTGATTTCTCGTTATTTTATAAACAGAACTAAACTTTGTAGTATTATAGATGATAGTACGGAACCCTTCGTGCGCGAGTCCGACTCGCACTTGGCCGATTATTTTATTTTGAACAAACTGCTCACGTCACTCATGTCAATTTTTTTTGAGAATGACGTCTGCGCTGCTCCTTTTGAAAAAGACCGCCGTATGCGGTTGAAACTATAGTCGGAGAATTCGGCTCAAAAATAGATGTGAGTGACCCGTTTGTTTAAAATAGAAATGTGTAACGACCACGTTAGTTTGCATAATAAAATTATTATCTAATTGCATAGTGATATTTTTTGGGGGTATTATGTATTTATAGTGTTGCATATTTGCCTCCAACAAGCCTACCATGAGAAGTAGTTATATAAATTGGGTTTCTACTGTTTTGTTAACATATCGATGGAAATAAAATGTATACGTACATTGACAACTGGCATTAAATTAAAGCGAATAAATATGGTTCGTCTACTTTCCGTGCTAGATCTACTGCAACTTTCGTGGTCTAAAACTAAACTGACTAAAATTGATGCGTGAAGATAGATTCGCTTTTATTTCCGAAGTGTGGGCTACGTTAAGTGGTCAATGTTTGATGATGGTTATGATTCGAATAATACTTGTTTCATCATTATCTCAGCTATAAGAAGTCTACTGCTGGACATAAGGCCTGTTGAACCCTCTTGAACTTCCAAAAAGACTGATTGGAAGCGGCTTGCATCCAGCCTCTTCCTGGCAATTGTATGAGGTCATCTGTCTATCTCATGGCTGGTGCTTGCTCTCCACTCGAGAACTTTTCGGCCCCATCGGCCGTCAGTTCTAAGTGCTATTTGTTTATGTGGTCGAAATTGCTTAATATTCAGTTTGTGTTCATCTGTGTTCCCAGGTATGTCGAGAAGAGGCAAGCCCAGAGGGACGCCCGGTTCGAAGAGCTTCGTCACGGCTCTCAAGGGCTGTCAGGACAAGTTCTTTATTGATTTTATCAGAAGGTAAGATACAGTGTCTTCACAAAAAGAATTGATAAATATACATATAGATAATCTCACAGTCATACCCTTCCCGCGTTCGATACTCGGCGCCTTTTGGCCATCCAGCCCCTCATCCCTTTTACCAATCAGAATATTATGAGTATCAATATATTAGTAGTTTTTCATTATTGATAATCTAATTTAGAGATAAAAGTATCGTTATCTAGAAGTTATTGATATTCTAAGATCACACTATAGCTGTCAACTTAGCCTGTCTATGTACAATGCGCAGGTGAGGGCTAGGGTTACATGGTGGGCCAGCGCATAACTTACTCGTTTATGCCGGTCAGCATCTGTAACATCAGAGGGAAATTGTTGTTTATGTATACGATGGACTGACCCCTATCACTGCAGGCCAACATTACATCTTTTATTCCAATACCTTCTAACCCTCTAATACCCTCACCCTTCCATCTAACCCTCTAACCACGGTCAAACGTGGCGTCAAACCGGCTCATGGTCTTTGATGTTCTGCCTACCCCATAAAGTAGTCGTGTTTGTTTGTATGTACCCCTACATCGCCTCTTTGCTTCAATAACGTGGTAAATCCGACAAATAGTTTTTTTATTATTTAGTAATTAAAACCGCCGCGTTCGATTTAATTTTTCCAAAAACGCGGTATTTTGAAAGAGCAAGCGAAACTGCAAGTGAAGGAGACAACAGAGCTGTGTCAGTTCGCAATATCACGTTGTCTCTTTCTGCGGAGAGCTTTGTTTCAAGATAATACACTGTCGAAGCAACGAGGCGGCTATTAACAATAATGAACATGCTAACTTCACTGCGCGAAAATTAGCTCACCTGGTCGTGAGCATAATGTTTATTCATAACAGTTCAATGGAGGCATGGAATGATAGGCGCCTCTCCCACCTGCCTTCTAAAATAGCAAAAAAACAACAAAAAATTAAATCGTAAAAGTGTTTCTTTGATGGTTTCTCCAAATCGACGTTTGATAGTAAAACCACCTGTTTGTTTAATAGATATCCGCATAATATATATTTCTGTGAATGAATTTTAAACTCTGGTCTGTTTGGATTCTGTGTTCACGTTATTTATGAATGCTAACAGAACGTAAAGCCATGGAAAAGTTTCGGTTTCCGTTGGATGAACAATATTTTGGTACGTGAGTTGGGCTAGGGTAAGATCGGTTATGATACAGCTGTGTTTTGGTTTATCAAATATTTTATCGTTTCAGGAATGTACCAATATGTTTCATTTCTAAAAATATTCATGATAATTGGATTTTTGGATTGAATGTTTGCGAATTTTGGAAACCATCTGTCAAAAGAAAACCGTTGATTAAGCTTGGTTTTTTTTTTTCAGAAATATGAGGCCACATTCAAACATATTTTATTTTGTGTGATTGTGCGCATAATATAACTCTAAAGCTTGAGTTATATTATGCACACAATCACACAAAGGTCGTAGACCGCTATAGGTCATTCAATATCAGGCGAGTTGGCAGTCAGGGGCAAATCCATAATCGAATATAAAAATAATGTTCTTTAAAGAACTCCGTGTAGCTTTGCAGAAAAAGCAGAAAAACAACTAAATATTTGTGAAAATGTTCACACAGCGTCATCTAATCCCAAACCCCAGAAGACTAATAGTACAAAGTACTACACACCCAAACTAAGAAAACTGACACCCCGACACACAACAAACAAACATTAATGCTCATTTTACAAATATTTGTCCTGGGTGGGGATTGAACTCAAAACCTACAGCCTAGAAGGCAGACGTAGGAGCTTAGAAGCGTCATGAGTGGACCAATTAACTTGCTCGAAATTTAGCACGCGGAGCCAAGCACTGTGATTGGTACGTTGCACCCTTAAAACGCAGTCTGCTCTAAAAGATGTAACAAAATGAGTGTCTCTCCGTTTCCAGATGCCTAGAATGGGACCCGGAGAAGCGGCTGACGCCCGCGCAAGCCCTCCGGCACGCGTGGCTGCGCCGCCGGCTGCCTCGGCCGCCGCACGACGACGAACCGCCGCCCGCCAACCACGTTAGTATCGCGCTCGCCAAGCGCATACAACCCAAATGCACTGACAAATAGGTTTGTTTTATTTTGCTTTGTTTCTTTTTAGTTATGACCTTCTGGTTTAGGTGGTGGTTCTCGTTTTAATATTGTTAGGGCGCGCTGCAGATATTAATTAGACAGAACAGGAACAGTGGCGTAGCGTGGGATTTTGGTATCCGGAGTTTCATAAGATTTTGCCGCCCCTTAAGTTGGGTAATGGGTCCAACAAGTGGAAGCCTAAATTAATAAAAAAAACTGCATTATTATGACTTTCCTAACCTTTGGACAAAGCCAAGCTCAATACTAAGTATTAAATAAAATAAACTAAATTTAACTTATTGCCTTATTCAGATTTTCCTAACTTTCAAACTTGGTAAAGGTTTGAAATACTTCTATTTCAAAAGAGAAAAAGAGGTTCCTCTACCTCTATTTTCCTGAGTCTAATGATATAAAAATAAAATTAAAACAACATTTTCCCCGAATTTTCCAATTCTCCGGGCGTAGTATCCAATTTTTCTTTTCCTAAAAACTTTATTTGGAATATTACGAACATTTAAATTAACATCATTGTTGGCTCTTACTTACTTTGACAGGGGGTCAGCCCATTACCTATAGAAATGCCAATTTCCCTCAAGTCCCTTAACTGACTTGTACAGTATGTGCGCTAAGAGAAACAGCTCTGCTAATAACACTCACCTTCCTCCCTTTCATCTATCATCATGGTATTAGATGGTCTGCCTACCTTGTAAGTGAAAATAAGCGTGATTTTTTATACGTATCTAAAATAATACATATAATTAAATCAATCCAACCATTTCCAAATGTTAAAAAATGGTTGTGTATAAAGTTTACGGACGATAATTTTACGTGATAACGATGCGTCACAGGCCGAACGCTTAGGCCGATCGTGCCTCTCTATCGCTTGTTACGCGCTCTTGCTTGCACGCTCGGCTCAGGCGGAACGTGACAATGAGTCATGCTTTTAGCCGGCTGCAGCCTGCAGCCGGCGTTCATCGATTTATCACGTCAAAATTATAATTTTAATGATCAATTATTGTCATAAATATCGGATTGAGAAAACAGAACCACCACTATTTTGATATTATTTGCGTATTTATTTATTTTGGAGTTTCTCGTAAGATCTGCATTTAAAACTTAATGATGTATCTAGTTTGTATAGAAGCTTGCATGCTAATGTTAGATTTTGCTAATATAGCTCAGTATTTATTTAGTAATTTGTTACCACATAGCTATGAGAAGTATTTGTTTTTCAAATGGAAGTCAGTGCTGCTTGCTTGCAATTTGTATGCAGACATTCTTAGATATAAGTTAGAAAACAATTTCCTATCTTTCTAAGCGCATAGGGTTAATTTTTATAATCAGGTGTATTTATTTGCATTGGTTTATTACAATAGAAGAATACAATTACTATTTTTGTACACCTTTTCCAGTTATCTAATTGCCAGTTAGTATTTAGTAGGTAGCGTTACTATGTGCGAAGGTTGGCGCAACAGGCACGAGAATGGTCCAGTTCTACTTGTAAGGCTGTTATAAAATTTGAAGAGAAGTGAAGTAAAATACAAGTTCTACACAAGTTCAGTTATAAAAAAATACCCATTCCGAAGCCTTCCTACAACTACACATTATAATGCTGAAGGCCTAATGCACTGTGCGCCATGCAATAGAGTCTTCAAGAGAATATTTGATTTGCCAGTCATATACAAGCTAACAACCAGAGTTAAAAAGGTTCTCCGTTGACGGACATGTCAAGAAGGACATCATCATCATCATCATCACCGGAGTGAAGGGCAATGTTTCCAACCAAGTTTCTGGGCATAAATTCTAATTTATCTCATAGTGACTAGCTCAATATATTGCCACACAGGGGTTTTTAACTTTTGATATCCACAGTTCTATCTGGCATTGGACTGTTATGGGCATGCGTGACCAACCCACGATATCACCCTAAATATTACGCAAGCGTCTTGCTTATGTTGTTATTTGGTTGTGTAAAAGAGAATACGTAGAGATAGAAATTTGTAGACAGTTCAAAAAAAAATTATTTCACGTCCTGTCAGAATTGAAATTTTTTAATTGTTTATAAATTTGTAGTTATTTAAGTGTGGAAAAAAACTTTGAAAATATCGAATATATTGAATTTTCACACGTTCACACAATTTTCATCTCGTCAGTCTATTCTATGGAACCTGTAAAGGGTCCGGCTGAGTAATTACATGCTTCAAGGGTGTGTTACAGATGGCGCCACCAACTCTTATTTGACTTAAGCATAAAATACTGTTCGGAAGTTTAGATCACCCCACAAGACACACTTGTAGCCGAATTGGTAAAGGTTCCCAAGTACTCATCGGCATATGCGGGTCCAACTCCCGTCAGATGTGAAATTTTTGTACTGTCTATAATTATTTAGGAGTTGTTATTATTTATTTTCGTATGGCCAGTCTATCGCGTGAACGTTAACTGTGGGTTTTATAAACGAATTTACGCCATCTAGTGACTGGTTATTCTGGATGTTTATCAACCATACTGACCGTGTTCTGAGAAATTATCCAGTATAGATCTCGTCGTGAATAAAGCAGGGGTCTCATACCGAAAAGATAAAGGTTATAACGGTTAAGGGTATGACGTAATACCTTTTTATTTTGATACCTGAAAATAAAGGTATAGGAATTTTACGGTACCGATAAATAACGATATCATTATAAATTGCGCTACCGTAACTGAAAAATAAAGGTTTTGACCTTGACCGCCCGCGCATCGCCATCTCCCGTTCGTATGCAAACGCGTAAGAGCGAGAGGTCCTATGCAACGCGGTGATTTCGGTACCAAATAACAAAATATCGGTGGAGTTATTATTATATACCTTAACCGTTATTATCACCGTTTTCGGTCTACCTTTATAATTTATACCTCTACCGTTATTATACCGGTAGCGTAATCTTATACCTTAACCGTTTACGATCCCTGGAATAAAGAGCGCGTATAGGCGCAGCGGAACGGTTTTGAAAGAACTGATTTTACCATACAACTCCGCGGCGTGTCACTCTTCCCAGCGGTCTCCTTCACTGTTCCCTTAATACGCTTCGGCCGCGTAGGTAGACCCGAAAACAAACTCGTGCGCATTCAAGGTCAGCGCTCTTTTTTTTTTTTTTTTTTTTTTTTTTTATTTATTTGGACAACCAAACAGCTTTTTACACAATATCATGGAAAAACAAATTTACTAGGCACAATATAAGCCAAATTTAGGTTATCACTAGTAATTTCTGAGACTGATGTTACACTGCTAATGTGCAGCAACAGAAATGTGTCTTAAGATTGGAGTAAAACATACATAATATATAGTAGAATCACATACCTACCTACCAAATAGAACAAATCCGCACAATATGAATGTATATAATAAAATAAAATTGCAACACATTTTTTGTGAGAACAACGATATTAGAACCATTACTGTAAAATACTACATACCTACTTATTTATTTATACGTGTATTGCTCGTTTGAATATATACTACGTGTTATAATGTTTTTTTTTTTTTATTTTTTTTTTTTTTTTTTTAATGTTTTTTTAATGTGACAGAACCTTAATTGTGACAGAACCTGTAGATATAAGAACTCGCACATCGGATATGGATGTCTTAATTGTAAACGTATTCGTTTAGTGAGGGTGTAATGTTTCCGGCACTTTCAGCAAACGAGCGTGTGCAGCGGGAGCGGGGCGGGCGGCGCGGGGAGCGGCGGGCGGGGGGGCTCGCTCCGCACGCCGCTGGCGCGCACGCCGGTCACCTTCAACTCGTCGCAAGTCGCCAGTGAGTGTTGCTTCTGACCAGGGACGGGGGTCAATCCAGTCAGTGAAGATACAATCAATTCAAACTATTCGTCTATGGCAGTGACTATCAATTGCAAGACTACATATTATACATACACGGTCCCAAACTCCGCTGCTTCTGTCGGGAGCATATCTAATGATCATGCCTTGCTACGATTACGACTCACAGAGCCACTAGTGCTGTAGAATTTGTGGTTGGAATGTCTTACCATTATTATAAAAGCGAAATTAAGTGTGTTTCTCTTTCTGTATTTTTCTCTACATTACATTGAATTACACTGCATTACACTGCAGTTTTTTCTATATTTAAGAAAACTCAAACATTAGTTGTTTCATAATTTGTTACTCCCTGATTGCGTAGTGGCCCCTTGCAGCTCAATTAGTAATAGAGTTGTGAGCTCACAATGTATTGTGGTGTTTCCAGAAGCGAAACAGTTACAAGCGGCGATGTCGGAGGAGAGTGGTTCGAGCCGCTACTGGCCGCCCGCGGCCGCTAAGCTGCCGCATCTGCCCGCGCCCTCCTAGCCGCCGCCTCGCCGCCTCGCTAAGGTATACTATATATATAAGGTCTACAATACAGCATTATCTATAAGTAATTATATTGCACGCCCGCTATGGGTACGCTGTTGAAACATTTTATTTTTAAGAACTTATGTACACAGTGTTGCAATAAAAATTTTCTGATTTCTGATTTCTGATTATTAGAAGTTTCCGGCAGCCTAGTCGGGAGACCGTCTGACTTGCGATCCGCAGGGTCCTGGGTTCGAATCCCGCGGCACGTACCTCTGTCTTTTCGATGTTATGTGCGTATTGTTGAATGCCGCCAACTTCAAACGGTGAAGGAAAACATCGTGAGGAAACCTACATGTCTGAAAGTTCTCAATGATCTTGAAGATGTGTGAATTCTGCCAACCCGCATTTGGCCAGCGTGGTTAACTATGACCTTACCTTTCTCACAATGAGGAAATGGCCCGCGCCCAGCAGTGGGACAGTTTGAACAAACAGGGCTGATAAAAAAAGGATTTTACACTCAAAACTACCCACCTGTTTATACAGTAAAACTCTTTCATACTTTCGAAAGACTGAAGTACAAAATTTTTGTCACTGTGTGACGGAGTGAAATGGTTTCTTCTAGCTCCACCGTAGACGTCGCTTAGCATCAGGTGAGTTGGTGGATAGGCAGAAGCCTATCCTGTATAAAAAAGTACACTTAAAAATGCTAATGCTAATATTTAAGTTGAAAATTGCAGCCTTTGATCGTATCGTAAAAGCGTCACCGTTTCGTGGTGGATATTCCAAAAATCCGAACGAAACTCTTTAATTCCACTTTCATCGTGTGGACTGCTAGATCCTTATATCGCGAGTGAATTGGTTTCTTCTAGGCAAGCGCGCTCAATCGTAGACCGCAACGTCGCCTAACATCAGGCGATGGTGGTCAAGCGCAAACCTATTTCTACATTAAAAAATCTGTGTTCTGGGTACTTGCTTTTTACGTGTGGCACATACTATCGCTTTCTACATGTATTACGAGTTAAAGCGAATATGTCTCTACGTATAATATAATGAATAGTGTGTTGTGTGACAGGTGTCGTCGCTAGAGACGGGTTGTGGCGCGAGGCGGGGCGGCGGCGCGGCGGCGGCGCGGCTGGAGCTCGAGCGGCGCTCGCTCGACCTGGAGCGGGAGCTCCGCCCCGAGCGAGACTCCGACGCCTCGCTCGACGATCGCGACCACCTCGTCTAACTCGCCACCTAGCAGAAACAACAACTTAAGAGAACGAATACTCAGTGCAGATAAGTAAATCGTGGCCGTTCATACAAAGTTGAAAATGAGGACTTTAAAACAAAATTGCCGATAGATGCCACTCGTACATGACATATGGAACGATCGACGCGCTACCTAGTAAATTACGTAAGAACTAAGTTTTTGTTTTAAAATCCCTCATTGAGAAGCGGTAAAAGAACAAAAGAGTTAGGTAAAGTAATTTTTTGGTGTTTATTTCTAAGTTTTGTAGCGTGGAAAGTAACGTGACGTCACAAGCTACGCATCGAATGATTCCCATTCAGAAATATAATCTTCGAATTAATATCACATTATAGTAAACAAAAGCCAGCATCGTATTACACTACTAACATACTTATTAAGTGAGGTCTTGTTAATCTATAAACTAATTGGGAATTGGTAATCAATAGCATAGCGTGTAACGTCACAGCGCTCACTTCTACAAAACTTTGAAAAAAAATATTAAAAATATAAAAACAACATCAATAGCAAAAGCATTGAAATTCGCTTCTTAAAATAGTTCAAAGTTTCAAATAAAGGCGTATATACCTATAAATTACATTGCATACCCAATTATAATCGAATCCCGGCCCTGGTTTAGATTTGTCTCTTATCTGCAGTGAAGTCTATCTTTACAAAGTTGTTCTGTTTCTATACTTGATGTCACTTGGGCACTGTCTCTTTTGATCACAAAGATATGTATGCATTGATTTTACAAATAAGCTAAGAGAACTTGTATTCATATTTTTGATCATTCAAAGATTTGATAGAGAAGTGTTGCAGTGTTTGATTTGACGATTTGTTATTTCATGTGATTCCGATTTGTTATGAAAAGCGACAGTGATGGATTGACATCAAGTGAGGGACTTCGCCCCTGCCTTTTAAAATTGTAGCTATTGAATGGTGTTTCTATTTAATCATTATTGCATAAATACAGAGAAATCATTCACTAGATTTGTGTATATAAGTCTGAGATAATTGAACATTAGAATTAGGTCGTGTAGCAAATTATAATTGTTCTAATATCAGTTGTCGATTTTGTGCATGATTTCCTAAAAATAAATATTTAGATTTAATTTAGTTAATTATGAACAGAATCGACTTAATTAGACCTAACATGTTTTTTTTTCTTTGTAATTCTAACGGAAGTGATCCTTTTAAAATGATATGACATTAATTATCCTGACCATGTACTCATAAGCGTCATTTTAAAAGAATCAAACGTACGCACAATTTGTTCCTAATTAGTGAAAAGGCAGAGGGGAATCCGTGGCGTTATCGACGAACTTAGCAACGGCGGCATAACCAATATTAGTGCATAGAGGCAAAAATGATCTCAATATAAAAATAAAGACTATGAAGTAAGTTATGCGGACATCTAGTGGAATTGTGCGAGTAATATTACGTGTTTTACTATTTTCTATGTATTATATACGTATGGAGTGTGACGGGAGGACGTTCCAATGTCGGTGTTAGTGCCTAATAAGTCTGGTAGTATTAGGAACCTCGACCACTGTTAAGGCGCGCCCGAAAATTATACATTTATAGCGTCGAGTGACATTTTTGTACATGACATTTCTGTCAAGTGATATAATGACATGAAATCGGCGGCCGAAGTACGAAAATTTTACTCTTTACAGATTATATCTGTGAAATTTGGTACTCGTACTTCGTCCCCGGTATAGAAATGATTTCACGACTGTAAATGTTACAAATATGGACGCGTCTATTAAGGAAAAATTCTTTTACCGAAAACGACTTCGAGCTCGAGAGCTGGATTTTTGTTGATTTCGCTCGCCCTTGTCCGCGTTAGAGATTCGTAGAGTCTTGTAGAGACTTACAAGATTCTAACTGAATTTATTTCGATATTAGAGCAAGCTTGCATTGCTTCGAATAGCCTGGAATTTTGCTATATGTTACATATGACATTATTTATCTGTATTGGAATAGCGTCGGAAATGTAAAGCTACGTTTTTACTGCGTTATTTGAAGTTACCATCTTGTGTTTATTGTTATTTAATTATATTACAATGGATTTTCTATCATTTCTAATTTAAAAATAGATGACATATAACGGTGAAATTATATAAATATTGCTTACAGAGATTATTGCATGCTTTTCGAGTGAGCGAATTTTGAAATATTTTGTGGAGCATTTGCTCAGAGCCAGAGCAAATGCGTATGCGTAGCTTTATACTGTCCATGTGATAGTTATTTATTTTCGACTTTATTTCAATACTGTTAATATTGTAATTTGTTTGCCATGACCAGGATAAATGAAGACAATCAAGCATATTAGAAACTTAATTTAAGCGAGCGACCGTTTTTCTATATAATTTTAAGCGTAAAAATCCCTCTCGACGCTTTAGTATAAGCGAAACTTGTGTGTGAACTAAAAATAACAATTTTCTACGATAATGTTTTTAATTATAATTTTTATTTTTAAGTTTCACTATTCTTGTAATTAGTTAATTTCTCTCAAGTGATATAGTAAAGTTGTAATTTTAACGAAATGGTGACCTTAAACGGAATTTCTAATGCATTGTAAGGGTAGTTAGAATACAAGGCCTTCTAAAATAGTATAAGAGCTAAAGCTGATCGCGTTTTTTTTTTTTTTTTAATTTTTTCGTGGATAATAGCGTACCTAGTAATTAATGTCGGTTCTGATCGCTTTATATGACAGAAATAAACTGAATGAATACGCTGTCACTTTATTACGATTTATTTGGACAAAGTCAGGGACGTTTTTACTTTTAGTTTAAATTTGTCATGTAAAACTTTTTAAATCGACATAATTGTTGTGATGTATTGATTTATCTTGTATGATTTTAAAATGCGCTTATTGTATATGTACCAGTAGTTAAAGACATATAATACTGTACTCTTGGCCATACATATTATATGGGAGGTTACATTTATACATATATAAAGTGTTAAGTACATTTTTTGTGAGCATTTTTATTATAATTTGTGACTACTTAAATATTTTGGGAATCGTTCCTATTTGCGTTCTTTTGTACGCAGGAATGTTGTCAAACATATCTTGGCATCTAATGCTTATGACGTAGAACGCGGTAGTGATCCGACGAAAAAAAACGATAAGCTTGAATTTGTGTGTTAGGGTGGTGACTGATTTTGACTATGCGTCAAAGTTTCCCACGTACAAGTAGATCAAGTAGATGATTTGTTCATTGAATACGAATTCAGTCAAAAACTCGAGACCAACTCTGGACCCTTATTCCGTATGACCATCGGCCGTATAACGTGAATTTGACGTTGTGCGTCTACAATGAAAATTAGACTGGCTTCTTAAAATGAAAGGCTAATTTTCATTGTCAAATCACGCACGTCACGTACGTGAACGCGGCCGATGGTCATACGGAATAAGGGCCCTGGTTAACACTTGTCAGTCACCACCTTTAAGCTGGCGGGTCACGGGTACACCATATATTGTAAATACCGGCGCTGACCATCGAAGCCGCAGCTCGCTTTATAGAACGCAATGTATATTCGTAAGCACAACCTACATCAGCGTATAAAGAATTCAAGCTATAACGAGGTGCGCTCAAAATAGGACAGGTAAAAAAATACATATTTCATCCTCGAATTATAATTATATATTAATTTAAAATCCTTCTTTTTTAGATTGATCTTTTTGCCTTAAAAAAATCAGTATAATACTAATTTTTGCAATTATTTTTTTGTTCGTGTACATGTTTATTATTGTGAAATTTTTGAATGCTTGTCTTATTCTCGAGTCCACTTATTTTTAAATATCAATGAATTTCCGATCGAACAACAAATTTATTATTTACAAGTGCAATATGTTTGACATTAAAAAAAATATAATTTTGTCTTCCTTTATTTGCGTAAACTTTTTTACAAAGGCCTATATTATGTATTTTCAATACGAGCATTTTTTTAGTTTATATAACTCATTATTATTACAAAATGTATGTGATTTAATACAATTTTTTAATGATTTATTGATGAATTTTTTGTTTCTTGATTGATGGAATTGTACATATTTTAATAATTTGATTTTTTTTTGTTTCGATTTTAGCCCATTGTTTTATTGTGTTATATTGTGGAAGTGGATGTGTTAAACCAGTGTAACTAAACGACGATATTCAACCTTAAATCTGTGTAATAAAGTATCAAATTGGTGATACAGTTTGTTTGCATAGTGGTTACAATATAACTTCACTATTGCTATGTTACTACTTTGTGTCATAACGACCTTGCTTTCAGATTTAAGGGGATAATTACACTACATCTTTTTATGTTCGTTTATCGACTATAATCTGACAATTTTTTTTTAATATGTTTTTCCACTATAGGATTAGGATACAGTTGTAATTCAAGATTTGTTAACAAAAAAAAAATTATTTTTCATCACTTTATTTTTTCGTCGGCATGTCTATTTAAAATAAAACAATGCAGACCCGCGTTTCAAGTTACAGTTGTTTTGATTATGTATTAATGAAGTTGTATTAGTGTATCCCCTTAATTATGCAGGAAGGTTAGTTGTGGTCTGAAGTCCTTAACACAATTTTATTATCAGATACCACAAACCATTTAAATACATACAAAGTCTCGCTAAGTACTCGACTATGTACTCGTGTTTCTACATAAGCTGGTTTAAACACGTCCAACTGTATTGAACAATTTTATTAAATTGACCAGCCTACTATACTCAAAATGGCATTTTATTTCGTCAATCGTATTATTTTCGACTGCCTTACGTTATTATTATGCTCAATAAATAAGTTTAGTACCGTGGTGTAGTCTGTTCTTGTTTAGGTACTGACAAATTTCGATGACACTAGTTTATTTGCGCACGAGTGCGGTAAATGGTTGTGGGAATTAAAATGTCACATTTTTTACTATTTAAGGCGCTGAGGTAGTGTGAGCTGTCTCGCTCGTGCGAGATTCTTTTATAGACAAATTTTTTGAGTGTAAGTTGATAAATTAATGTGAACGTCAGCTTCTCTAAAACGGTATTAGAAATTATTCTGAAATTAAAATAAGGTTTTGATAATCACAAAAGATATGTATAAATAAACGAGCAAATGTTTTTTTTTAAAGTTTGGACGTTTATCTGGTTCAAATTAATATATATCAAAATAAAATTTATCTGAAAACATTGCAATAATGGTCGTAGTCTTGTTTTTATTATTTGAAAATAGGCTTGCGCTTGACCGTCAACTCACCTGTTGTTAAGTGACAGTTACGATCTACGATGGAGCGCGCTTGCCTAGAAGAAACCTATTCACTCGCGATTTGAAGACATTCAGGAAGCGCATTCCACAGTTTGGCTGTACGTACAATAAAAGTGGAGCCAAAGCGTTTGGCTCCACTTACTCCAGAGTCTGAAGTAGGTACAAACGACATATTGAAAGTACATTCAATAGTTTTATATCCAAGTACGGTATTGAGTATGAGCGAGACAGCTCGGACGCCCTCTCTTACGCCTTAAGCAATAAAAGTACAATAAGTAAGTTTAAAACTAACAAATAACTTTCCTTTTTACAGTGTTTCCCCTATTTCTTTGTAACTTACGTGCCAACTTCACAAGAAATGTTGTTTTCCTTCTCACTCGCACGACCGCACTCGCGCCGATAGCGTTTTAAGGTATTTAGTCAATTAATGTATAGCTTTCTTTTTAAAACTAAAATTGTGCGGCTGATACGAGTCAGTTCACTTCAGCTTCGAAATGAGAAATTTTGGTGGCTTATGTTAACAACGCACTTGGTTCTTTAGTTGGGTAGTGGAGTGGTAAATTTATTTTTTCTATTTTTGTTTATGGCAACACAGTGCTTGATTTATGTGCTAATAAAAGAAAATATTAGTTGTAATAGGTATAATAAATAACATGTATTATTTATTTTACTATGGCATTTGCGCGCTGCCAAGTATTCCTTAATTAAGAGGATTATTTAGTCCATTCACATGACTACCAACTTCTATCTCCAAATTTTAACCAATTTTAATTGGTTGTTTTTTCTAAGTAAGCGTGCTCCATCGTAGACCCTGAAATCAAATCTACTTTATAAAAAAAAAATGGAAAAATAAATTTTACCGTATTTACTCCCAGCTACAAGTGATGCGTCATTAAGCTACCAACTTGGCAACGATCAGTATTAGATAACAATTTCGTTTCATCCACGCAACACAACTGCCAAGTTATGTTTTAGTTAAATTTTAAGTTTGCGTATCGCAACAGCCGCGTAGTACGTTTGGATGATGGCAATAATCGAGAAATATACGTAAATTTTGCACTTATCTCTTGATTTTGATTATATGAATAAACAGATATTAAAGGAATCATTTGACTGGATGCTGCGCGCACAATTGTCGTCAGTACTTAAGTTTATTCATACAACAAGAGGAAACTATCAGATTTCGATGTATTTTTTTTAGCTTCTATAGTAATGTAATTTGAAAAATATATATATAATAAATATCGAAACTGGACAATTCCGATTTCGATAATGATATACTTAGATTAATTTTGATAAACATTGGTTTAGATGTGAACATCAATGGAATGATTAAACTCTCAAAACTTCACTGTGTACTGATGTACTGGCGATAAAATAAATGAAGTGTGTACTTCACGATACTCTTAACAGACCAAAACTTCATACCATAATTCTGACTAAATACTAAATACTCAACATCATGATCCAGTGAAGTGCGATTCGGAACCGTATTCTTAAAATTATAAGTACTATTTTGCCAATCATCCAAACTACTGTGCCCACTATTTGAGCTTTGGTTGAGACGCTGCATTTCTCTATATACCTAGTTATGTCGTCAAACATTGTGTTCTCATGTTTTTTTTTACGACGCTGTTGTTTCATATCGTGAAACGTAGCGACAATGTGAATATTATACAATTAATAAATGAATTATATAAATAAACAATGTGTTTGGATTTTTATTCATATTTCCCACAGAGTAATTACAGTTGCAGTAATAGATTAATTCAATATTCTGTTCACAGTTGAAGCAAAAAATCGATAAAAACGTGCGCTTATGACTATCATTTAATTATAATACTCTCTAAGCGTTCGAAAAATAGCGTAAACGTTTTTGACAAAGATTTAGGAAGATAAATTGTGCCAAATGTTGCTAAACTGTCGTGCGTAGCGAAAGCTTAAAATTAGAGTCGCTACTAGCTCAGTGAAGCAACTTTTAGGAAGCCTTTGTTTAAAGTTGCTTCATTGAACTAGAGGTAGCTTATTACTTCAATGGTATTTCCGTTTAAAGAATTGAAAATAGAGCCAAACGAGTGGCGTCAGTCTAACCTTCATATTCTTGAGAGTATCTCAAAATCCTCATGTACACGTACAAGTATAACTTTAGAAATTCAAAACCCCCCGACAAAAAAAAAACAGCTAAACCGATTTTGATGAAACATAGCTAAAAACACTCAACAAAATCCTCTTTCAATCAAAAAACACTAGATCAAAATCTACGATGCCACAGACAGATACACGTCAAACTTAACACCTTTCTTTTTGGGACGGCGGTTAAAAACACACAGCCTTATTAAGAGCACAACCCCGATTTTTTACCCTTTGGTCTGAAATACATACACACACAAATAATCATTTATTTACTCTTAAATGTTGTTGGCGTCGTGCAAATACAATAAATACTTATCAAAGAAAATGAGTACCCTATACTTATGCGGAACGAAAGAACAAAACAACCAAACATGAATAATATGACTTGAAACAATTACGGAACAGGTCTATAATAATGCAAGGAAACGTAAACCTACGCTTACAGCATTGTCTTATATATTTACCTACAGTCAATAGTAAGAGTAGGTATGTAGTATGTAGGTAATAGTTTCTTACATGTTTCCTCGTCCAATTGTATGTAATCGAAAGGAATTGAACTTAGGTATTCTGTGTTTCATTACCTGTCTTAGAATGTAAAAAACTATTTAAGACTACCAACCAATTGGAGAGCTAGTTATTTAAAAAATAAAGAGCTTTCATTGATTACCAGGCCTCTTTTGTTGTTTCATAAGTATAACAAAAGTAGAAAATAACGAATTTTATTTAGTACTTCATTTCCGATTTATTTTTGAACTCCGGCATGCCAGATGCTCTTCTAAAGAGTAGAAATTATCCATAATGTTATACGACTTGCCGGCTCTACCGGACACTTGAAAGTGTGCGTCCAACGGGAGTGACATCTACTCCTTTTGAAAAAGACCTGCAAATGCGGCTGATACTATAATCGAAAATAGACGTGAGTAATTCGTAATTAAAATGTCAGCCACATTCGATTTTGCGCACCAGAAATAATAATCTCTCAAGACAAGAGGAGCACTCTGTGTCTGTAGGTTAATATGCATAACAAAAACAAATAATTTTATTTTCTCAAAAACTAAATCTTACACATTAATAGTAGGCACATACTACTATATATATATATATATATATATATATATATATATATATATATATATATATATATATATATATATAGACTAAGCTCCTGTGGAAGCTGACTTCAGCTTTATTTCGTCGTTGCAAGAGTCGCTATTTAATGCATTATTACGTGTTGTGTACCTTTCCGTAGACCTACCAAGTTCTCCAGGTTGAGTTTGTATTCTGAATAATCAAAGTGGTAGGTACTTAGCTACTTGGTACCTGTTCACCCAATGAGTTATTACGTAACGTAACGTAGTTAGGTTTTCCTCCGGCTCTACTTGGCAAGCCTCAAGTAAGGTAATAGCCCGACTCATCTTCAGTCGTGACACGTTGAGCAACGCTGTTAGACGCTTATCGTGACTTGTGAACAGTGACAATGCCATCCTGTGTGTTTAGAAAATGCATCACCATTATACGAAAAGGCCTCAAGGATGTGGTCTTATCCTCGAAAGTACTGAGAACTGAGATTTGCCATGGTTTACGTCATATTTAATGAGCTTAACCTTTCTATAGATAAAATGTCATGTGTTCTCCACCTTAAAAATAAATCATTGCTCAACTTTGGCATGATGCAGAGGTAAAACTTGTTTTGCCAATTACGTTATATTGATATCAGGTTCTGGTGAAGGTGGCTTAAACTATTTTTCTTTATTTTCTGCAATAACCCAGGATTTTTGTAGATAAGTCTGCGTGCTTCATCTTTAACCAAGTCGTCGCATACAACAGGCGAGTTGGCGTTCAAATGGAACATCATGAAAATACAAAATATTTTTATCTATTCCTCCAAGTAACAGGAGCTACAATGGCTATAAGAAGTCTAATACTGCCATCTATGACGTCACACAAAAGGAGCGGCGGATGCGCGAGCGCACCTATTTTGACAGTATTATGTATTCTATGGTACAGCGCAGGAAAAGGGGAGCGGCCACGCGGCTGGTTTTCTTCCGACGACACCGACCTCACATCGTTTGCAAACTAATCTAGGTGACAGTTTGGAAGTTCTTACCCATCACCGCAGAATGAGAATAATCTAGTTAAAGTTTTTCGTGCGCATGCGCATACTTTGGATGGTTTTAAGACATAAAAAGAAACAAACTAAAATATGTACTTAAAGCGAACTCTTGCTACCACGCAATGAAGTGCAAGTCAGCTTGCACAGGTGCTAAGTGCCTAATCTTGTATGTCTGCTACAGACACAGAGCTCGAGTGTCTACCGTGTAGCTTTCCTGAAATGTCCAATCGACCTGGCAGGTCCTAAGTACTTGTAGTATTACGTTACAAGTCGGTAACGGTGTGGTAGGTACAAGCAAGGTATAATTATTTGGTTAACTGTCTTTCCCTCTTCCATACCTATTTGGCATTTGCCTATTAACTGTGCCCAACGGGGTCCACAATGTGACTAAAATTAATATCCTAACTACCACGCTAATCGAAACTTGTGGAATGCTAATAAATTTGAATACAAATGTTGGATATCAATCAAAAATACTTTTTCTATGGATGGTACGCTAGCACAGGTATTATTATGTGCAACGGGTTTCTGATCTCATTCCTTAATGAACTTGATTTGTTGATTGATTCAAAAACAAAAAACGCAAATAAGTATTTAAAGTCTTGGTTTCAGATCTCGTTCCATTTGTTGATTGATTCAAAAACAAAAAACGCAATTAAGTATTTAAAGTATTTTTACTTATAATTCTATTTGCATATACCTATGTAGTGGCAAAAAAGGGGAACTCACGTCTTGCTTGTAGTATGTACTAATATTTGGACTAAACAAAATAATGAAATAAGGACAACAATGCCCTCAATGCCACTTTCGTTCTCTAGCTGAACAGACTATCAAAATTTGAAGAGCTTTTTTCACCGTTATAAGTGTCTGTTTCTCTGTGCAAGCGAGGTTGTACGATTCCCATCCAAAAGTATTTTATAAAATATGGTCGAATTGAGTATAGTCGATCTTTATCGGCGGCAAATCGCATGTGTTGAAGAAAAAAGTTGAGATTAATAGAAAAAATGACAATTAATTTATCCATAAATTTCAAATAAAATAAAAATGAATAAAATTTGCTATTAATCTCATGTTTTCTTCAACAAATATGTTTTGCCGCTATTAAAAACAACTCATTTCAGCTACATTTGGTAAAAATACTTTTGTATGGAAACTGTACCACCATAATTATAGCCATAATACTAGACAATGCGAGATGCGAGATACAATCGAACCTAACAACGCCTATACGCATACAGTACACAATATAGAAACAGTCACGTTTTCTACGAATAAATAAGAATAGGTATGTCTTCGCTGATAAATCTAAGTTTTTGTTAAAAATTGGTTGTCTGTAAAGTCGGTCTACAGACGATAGTTTAACGTGCCAACGTCATAACAAAACATTGATGAAATGCAAACGTTACAATGAGCGTAACGGGACAATGAGTCATCCTTTTTCGTGCGTGCAGCCGGCATTCATCGATTTAATATACGTTGTCACGTCAAAAGTATGCGTAAAATTGCTGTAAAAGGTTATACATACGCATTCTTTAGAATAATTCACTTGTTTATTACGAAAATTTTTGTTAGAGCTTACAAAAAAACGCATTTTTTTATTTTTGCGAAATATGTTTAAGTAAATATTACAAAATAAAATGTAGCCTATGACACCCGGGGAGTGAAGACTATCTACCGATACCTCGCTCGTTAAATTTTGCCAAACCGTTTAGGCTGGTAGGCGCTCCTATACAAACTCCTGCTTACGCATATATAATTATCTATATAATTAAGCATTATGTATCGCAACGTGTCAGATTAAGTGCCTAGGTGTTAAACTAACCATCAAATAGCGTGATGTTGCATGTATGAGACATGCACAGACATAACGTGATAAATCAATGTAGGTACCTACTTATCGCAAATATTACGATCTACTTAGTTACAAAAAAAAACTCGAGACATACGACTGAACACGAGTTTCTTGAATAATTAATCAAAACCAAAAGTAATTATTGTAGTTTAAAAACTGAAAAAACCGCCATTTGATGGATCAGCCAAGTATCAGCTGGAAGCTTTAGAATCAGTGGACCGACGAACTGTGAGGTTAATCGGTGGCGATAAACTAGCTGCCAAGAAGCTACTTAGTCTCGAGCACCGCCGTAAAGTAGCATGTCTGTCTATTTTCTACAGGGAATTCATTTCGGGGAATGTGCGCAAGAGCTTCACGACCTAATTCCACCCTCCCCATTTCACTATAGGACTAGCAGAAAGTCGGCGAATTACCACCCATTTCTCGTTGAAATGCCAAAAATCCGTACTCAGCGATATCGATCCACGTTCCTGTTGCGTACTGCACAAGAATGGAATTCGTTGCCGCCATCTCTGTTTCCTGAGACCTACAATCTTGGAATGTTCAAGGCTAGAGTGAATAGATATCTTCTAGATCGACGAGCTCCATCCTCAGCCACACCGTCGCTTTTTTTTTTTTTTTTTTTTTTATTAACAAATTTATTCTCCACAGACTCCAGGGTCCGTGCCTTTTATGAACTAATATATGCATTTATAACTACTTAAATTATTTTTTTTTAACCCTTTCCTAACGGCTACCTGATTTACTAACAAATTACAAGTTTTGGCGTTAAAATCTTATTAAATAGCTTCAAAGGAAACACATATTTTTTTTTAGATTTTTATTAGCATTCTAGGTATTATTTTCAAAACCTGGACTTTTTGGTACCGTCAGTTACTTTTGGTTACCAAAAATCCGAAATATCAATGTTGACAACTCTTCTCTAATTTATTTTCTAAAATATTACGTTAAACTTTTTACTAAAATTTTATTCCACGATATTCAGAAAAACAATTTTTATACTCATTCAAACATAAAATGACATGACAATGAGAGTATTTAGTGTGTGGTTTGGTCTGAACGTTGTTCATGCTACACACTTCCCATTTTCAACAATTTTTCTCAAGCCGAGGCCAATGGATCGCTCTGTTTCGAATGTTTACATCTAAGTATGAGAATCGATTAACCTGATTTGCTGCACTTTGAATGATTTGAGCCTGGATTTTGGTCACTACAAAATCTCTTTTCTTTGACATTGGAGGCTCTTTCGTTGATATCTAACCTTGTGCCACAGATCTCAGAAAGAAATTATCTTAGAAGGCTATATGTATGCGTAATATAGGAATTAACAAATGCTTCAAATATCCAGCTTGCCCTAGAATAATCGATGTCACTACTCTGGAACTTTTTCTCGATACAATATAATACTCGTAGAGGAACTGCGGTATTTAGTCCTCCCATAAATTGATTGTAATTGTTCACATTTGGCCAGGTCACTGTAGATTTCTTATAAACTCTTTCTTTTCGTGAAATTGTAGCTTCCTAACTTCCGTGGAAATTGGACAGTAAAGAACTTTATTATCTTTCCATTTCCCACATTCATTAGAATCAATGAGGACCAGAAATGTGTATGTAGGCGTTTCAAAACCAGAAAAAACGTTTCGACTGCTCCAGTGTCATCAAAATAACCTGGTAATTAGTCTATCAAATTTCTTCCACTTTCATTCTACTTCAGATCTTTTTCTTGAATATGAACTGGTTGCTAATGAAACAAGTGTTTTGCCGATTCTGACGTGTATCCAATATTCAAGTCAGATCTAGACCTAAGTGGTGAAGTCTGCTGAGAATTTCAGGGTTACACTTCATTGTTCAGATGCTCATGCTGATTGAAATGATGCTCTCTTTCCAAGGCTTCTTCTAAAACCGTATTAAAATTTTGCAACAGCGGTGGGAATGAGTGAGAATCAAGAATAACTACAAGTACTCTAAGTATCATCAGATTTTTCAACATCAAATTCGGCATGATAGCTGCAGAAGTTCTCTAAGAGCCACGCTTCAATTAGTGCTTTCTGTTTTTCATCTTTATCCATAATAAAATACCTAAAACAACTTGTATAAAAACATTATATCTTCTAAGAAATAACAGAAATTATATTTGAAAAAATAATCTTCAAGCTACTGTCGGTACTTTTCAGTCCTCATCAAAATTTGACATTTTTTGAAAAGAAATAGCTTGAAATATGTCTGTTACTTATTATCATAGCATTATTATTAGATTTATTTAACTAATTTCCAAGGAAAATCGTATCTTGCTTCAAAAATTTATTTTTTAAAAATTTTTGAAATTATCTCGCCAAACTTGTTCTAGCATTGGTGTAGGTGTCAACTTGCAAGCTCCATGGATTGGCTGTTTTCCGCTATATTTCAAATAAAATGCCCTGATTGGTTTAATGAAAGGTACTAGTATGGATCAACAGGAAGACTAGAACGTTTCGCGATCGGGTATTTGTAGTATGAGGCGGTAAATTTGATTTAAATTTGACCCTTTCCTATCTGACGGTACATAATCGTACCGATTATGTACCGTCAGATAGGAAAGGGTTAAGTTATGCAAGAGGAAGACAAAATTTTAATTTACACTTAACTAATATCCATGCGTGTATACGCCGAGCAGTCCAGCTCCCGCAAGCAGCACCCGTTCACGAGTTGACGCATGTGCCAGCCATCGCTCTCCTCAACCATGTTTGAGGGAAGAGGGCGACCCGCCACACGACGCCGCCGCAAGAAGAAGCTTTTTAGTGAGCGTGAGTGCTCTGAGTATACACGCTTTCTTATTATTATTAAAATAACACAACGGGGACAAATAATACATACAAGAATTTACAAAATTAGGGACAGACAACTAAAGAATAAAAATAACCTAACACCTAACACTTTTTTTTTTTTTTTTTTTTATAACAAACAGCGAAACTTTCCATTCAGGGCCTCCACTACCGCCGTGTTGCGATCTTTGATAGCCATTTTGAGGTTGTAGTCTAAAATGGTCCTTGGTGTAGCTGCCATTGCCCGCCGCACAAAACGGCTGATGGCATCTCCTTCATCATCGGTGTAGTAAGTGAAGGTCCCGGTGTGCCTCGAGACTGCCACGACTGCATGCGAGACGCTGTCATGTAGCTGCAGTTTGCCTTTGGTCTTAATGACGATGACCGACTCGTACGTCAAACCTTGAGCTTCATGGATGGTGAGGATTCGTGACCCTGTACCTCCCCCGTAACCCTGGTTGCTAAGGGTTAACTTTTCTTCTTGAGTGTGGACCAAGAAAAGAGTTTTAGGGGCGGCTTTGGGTATTTGGGAACCCGTGAACCTTCTCTGCTCTAGTGACTGGATGTGGGCGACTGAGGAATATATTCCTGAATATATTTCTCTCAGCGCATATGCGACGTCCATTGGATTGCGATGCGTGCATAACAATTCCTGGCTGATGTTGGTTACCAGATTTGGGCGATGGTACCTTAACTCAAAGAGATTTTCTCTGTCGATATAAGGCAACTGGTTGATATCTCCAATGAGAACAATCTCGCCGGCACCAGACAGCCGTGTAGCCATTACTATGGCTCCGAAATGGTTCATGAGTGCTTCATCTACCATAAGGCGGATGTAGCTCTCGTTTTTTCTGAAACCATTTACGAGAACAGAAGCCATGGTGCGCACTCTGGTCTTTACCAAGTTTCCTATCCGGTGCGCTAGCTTCTCTCTCAGATCTTTAGCTGCCTCTGTTGTTGTGGTGATAATGGCGTCCTTGTTCGCATCAAAGTTTCCAACTACCCAAGTTGTCTTGCCGCATCCTGGAACTCCATTGACCCACTGTATATTAGGCACCTCCCAGTTTTCCCACAATGCTTTAACTCCAGAACCCTCCTCGAGAAATTCCTCCATTTTGAGGATTTTGTCATCTAGCATTATTTTGGTGTGCCGGGTTGTGACTACAATAGGGTCATTCAGTGGTGTCGCATATTTTGGTCTTCCCGTCCGCTCCGTTTCACCCTCATCTAGGGCCACAAAACCATTCTTAGCACTGTAAGCTGCCATATGATGACATGACATTTCTCCTCTTATGACCAGGGATGATTCGTTGTCATATATGGCTGCTTCTGCTTCATCTAGTCTCACCCTCAGAAAGCTTTCGGATCCAAGTCTAAATAACTCCAAGATATTTGCGCATATTTTGAAGTTGACTTGTCTCGTTGCCCTTGTGACGGCTAAAAACTCGATGAATGCATTTCTGGCATGTTCTGATGGTGTGTGTGCTGGGATATAACGGGGTGGACAGACCTGGCCCATGTCGGCTCTCGTCCGGGCAGCTCGCAGTGGTACCAGTTCCGGAGCCGCTTTTGCTACTTCTGGTGGTGATTTTGGTGTCGACCTGAGCAAGCTCTGCCCTGCAACACTGAAAGCCGTTAGAAAAGCCGAGACATGGCTCCTGCTATTTAAACAACTGACACGTTTTTGCGACGTGGTTCTTTCATCAGTTGCTTTTTGCTGCGCTCGCTCGGATCCGCTGAGATTGGTCGATGTCGGGATGGGGTGTCCCCAGCTATCTGTTGTAGAGGGGCCGTCGTGTCTCTGGGATTTTAAGTAAGACAAGTTCTCACCCCTATCTTCATACACGACCACCTCATGATGTTCTGAGGCTTTCAGGCTGCCTAGCCGATGCACCACTTCTCCTTTTTTCCTCTCGATCACCATTGCGTCGACGCTTATAACCCGGGGAGCACTGTCTAGATTTTCACCAAGTTTTGTTAGAAACGAACATATCTGCACGAAAGGTGATTGGGCCGTCCATTCGAACAGTAGAATTGTTTTATTTTTCGATCGTACTAGTCGACATCGGTAGCCAAGAACATCGGATACTGGCATGGCATCGTACTTTTTCCGCTTCATGGTGGTTTTAGTGGTACTCCCGTTTAAAAGACATGCTAACCCAGGTGACAAACGGACACGCTTCCTGTTACGAACCCGACAGAAGCCTACCCCAAGTCTTTCCTTGGCATTGTCCATGAAGAAAGCTACGCCACGTATACGAATTCCCGGCACTCCTTTGTCTGCGTTGGCAAACAGTTCTTCAATTGCTACGCTGTTAGGAGATATCTCCGGCCGAGGTATGATTATTGAGGCTGGTGTTATTTCAGTTGTGTTCGGTGTATGTGATGTGATGTTAGGGGGAGGATGTGGTGGTGCTAATGCTGTTGGCTGTGTTTGTGTTTCTTTATTTAGGGTGGAATTTCTATTGGCCGCTATGCGAAAAGACCTCTCAATAAAGGACAAGAAGTATGATCTATTCTGTGCATCCGATAGGATGTGATGAAGATCAGACTCCACAAGATTTCTATCCATCTGAATTTCAAGATCCTGTCGTGCGGCCAAAAAACGGGGACATTCCATGAGCACGTGACTTACAGTTTCATGGATGTTTGGGTCGCACTCACATCCGGGACTGTTTTTGAGCTTACATCTGTACAAATATTCAGCTATTCCTCCGTGTCCTGTTAGAGCCTGCACATGGAAAGGTAACAGTTTTGTAACTCGTATCAACCGATATGCCTTAGCTACGTCCGGGAGGAACTTCTTTGTTACTGCACCAGTGCTGGAGGTATCATATCGGTCTTGCCATTTCCTAACTGATTCCTCGCGTATCTTCTTTCTACTATAGGACAAGGGGATCTGCTCATAATCCAGGCCAGCTTCTGTGAGTGCTGCTGATTTCGCGAGCTCATCGGCTCTTTCGTTTCCAGCAGTTCCCACATGCGCTCTTAGCCAGAAAAAATGGACAGATCTTCCTTCGGCTACAATCTTTCCAATGTTTTCCTTTATAGCCTTTGCCAGAGGGTGACTTGTCTTAGGATTTCGTAGCAGTTCGAGCGAGGATCTTGAGTCGCTTAAAATATTGACCACTGGGTCATTGCTCGATTTCACCATTTGGGTCGCTTGACATAGGGCAAAAAGTTCTGATTGGAAGACTGTGCACTCGGAATGGAGCTTGAATATTGAGAAGTTTGTCTCTTTACCGTTTTCCCACCAAGTGAGAGCAGCACCTACTTGACCCCCAATTTTACTGCCGTCAGTGTAAATTTGAGGTCCCACCAGCTGTTCTGAAATAGTTTCGAGGAGCCCGAAATCCACAGACGTTAGTGTGGATGGGTGCGGTTGGTCAAGGAATTTGATGTTTTGTTCGAGCTCTTTGTCGGGTGGGAGATAGTCACGGGAGAGATTCTTCTTTACTTTGTACAGATTTGCAGCTTCTTGGATTCTCAAGTCCAGAGGGAGAAGACCCGATAGAACAAGTGCTGATGTGAGGGAGACAGTACGATATGACTTACAAATTTTTTGAGCGAAGCCTCTTTGAAGCGCATTTAGTTGCGACTTATTGTATTCAAGGTCTGTCGCCTGGGCCCATACACTTGAGGCGTACGTCATTATGGGTTCCACCACTGCCATGTATATTGTTCTCGTGATTTCACTGTTGAGGCCCCAGTTCACCTTTGCTGCACGTGCTACTTGTTTGTATATGTCCGCAGCCTTTTTACATTGTGCGGTTACATGTGCCTTGAAGGTAAACTTCCGGTCGATTATGAGACCTAAGAGTTTGATCTCCTCTACGAGGTTAAGCCGGACACCAGACATATTTACAATTGGGGCACCAATTTTCAACTTATTTGTTAAGATCATCGCGTTGGTTTTATGCGCTGCAAAGTTGAGTTTGTTTGTTTTGCCCCATTGAACTATCATGTCTAGTGTCGTGTTGGCTTTTTGCTCAATGGTCTTTGAATGGCCTGTGAACACCGTCGCTTAAGATCAGGCGAGTTGGTGGTCAATCGTAGATCTATCTTCAATAAAAAAAAAAAACGACTTCAAAATACGCAATATACGCACATACGCGACTTGCTGTTCACTTTTCTACAGGCACTTGGATAATATTTTACCAGTTATTTTGTTATAAAAACCAAAGTACTACATCGAGTTTAATAATTTTTATATGGGACCACCTCTGAAGTATGATCTACCAAATAGGTATAAAAAGAATCACTAAAATCAATGCACAATTGGCTGAGTAATCGGTGAACAAACGTATAAAAAAACATACAGACCGAATTAATAACGCCCTTCTTTTTGGAAGTCGGTTAAAAAGAAACTAAACAACAAATATCGATCATACATTTGAGAGTTACGATTCTAAGACAAACGCAGTTACTACAGACACTCTCTCACTCTCTCTCTCTCTCTCTCTCTCTCTCTCTCTATCTATCTTTCAATTTAACGAACGGCTGAACGAAGATCACGCTCCGGCAAACGCAGCATAGGAAGTCCGGTCAGTCATAAGGACTCATATAAAGATGGATAAACGACATCATACAGGTGGCAGGAAGACGCAATCCACTTTCCACCAGTCTCTTTAGAAATCCTTTAGAAGGCCATGTCCAGCAGTGGTCTTATTGTGGCTGAGATGATGATGATTGGGAATGGATATAAGTACATTATACATTCCTAGTGATAAACGCAAACTACAATTCGTCATCACCGTCACTATTTTTCATCATCATGCGGGTGAAACCGCAGGGCATATACACATATAGATAATACATAGCCATCATCTTTCATTACAACGGAGCTCGTCTAGTTATCTAACTGTACCAGGCACGTATCCAGTTTTTTTTGAGGGGGTCGGTCTAGATTCAGGCAAATGATTAACACATTCTTCGCCCCCTGCAGACCCTTCACTTCAGCTGGGAACCAAAACTTTTAGGCGAATTTTGATTAAGTACAGAGTGGCCGCGCAAAGCAACGTTGACTGCTTCAACCGGTTTACTGACTACTACAAAATGAACGGGACGCTCGCTCGGATCCGAGTGGTGAGCAAGGAATGTGTTAAAGAATCACAAGATGGTGCACGACTAAGATATCTCGTCACCTTTTCGCTCCACATAAATCATTTCTGGTCTGTATTTAGACCTCTAGTGTGCTGGCTGCAAATTTTCGAGGGGTGGGGGGAATTTGGGTCTGGACCCCTTAGACCCTCCCTGGATACGTCATTTACGTGTCCAACACCTAATATGCATTATAATTAAGGTCGACATGTATCGAGTTAACAGTTAAGTTACAATAAACTGCTAATTGTACGATAACAGTATGCAATCGTCCAGATAACAAAAGCAGGTGCAAATTTTCTATTGTTTTCGTTTTACACTCTCCCAATGTTATGATGCAAAGCAACTGTTTATCTTGTTACCTGCAATCGAGAGTCGACCTCCTCAGTGCGCAGACGGCGACGCGACAGTGTTTCCAGCCAGTTACAACTGTCACCACGCAGTTTGGCGCCAAATTAATTATACAATTCAAATAACGTGCATAAAATTTTAACGATCACCAAAGTTTTCGCGCACTTTTTCGTTAACTCTACTTTTTTTCTGGCAAAGGGACTGTGAAGATTTGTATTTGGCGTATTTTACTTTTGTGGTTTTGTGCTGTGTATGGGGAGTTTTAAGAATTTGTTAATGTACTGGTAAGTTTTTTTTTTATATTTAATAAATCTCATTATTTGATTTAAGGCTATCAACTGATTAACACTATTTACTGTTTAGGAGTTTGTTTGTTTTGATCGTGAGACACCATCTAGGCATTTCTAGCATTCAGTATATTTTACATAGTGACTAGTGACTATAACAATTACGTACATTTAAAAATATCTAACATTTTAAACAAGTTGAGTGCTTCCTCCTTGTAGCCTTGATTTTCTAAATTTGTTTCAATGATCTATAAGCAAAAGTATCTGATGTGTCCTTTAAATGCTCGATATCTATATAAATTAAATTTTATTCGTAATTTTTTACATTATCTTATTACTAGATTTTAAACAGATTTCTGATCAAAACAAAGATCCACTCTCTCTTTCGTTTAAGCCGTTTTATTGAAAGAGACAGAACATGTATAGACCGAAAATATGGAGAGCTATGTTTTTTACCTGATGTTCCACCTACTGTACCCATATGCGTAATAAAGACATTATGAATTATGAAAAACTTAAACCCGAAAAAAAAATTCTTTAGACGGTGCTGCATTTTGTATCACATTTTTATCATCGGGCGAAATAATGTAGGTTATCCCAATAAACCTGCCAAATGCGAGTCCGTAGAAGAAGTTGTAACACGAGACGACCTAAAATATTATTTGTCGAATTTCAGATGATATTTTTCGATCAATTGAAATTATGACACGAATGCGGAAAAATATCATACAACAACAAATGAACGTTTTCGGGTTTCTTCCTTGAATTGCGCTGTGGATACAATGCTTTATGAAAAAAGTCATGATTCTAGGTTAACGGGGAGTATACCTCATAGATAGATAGATAGATAAACTCTTTATTGTACACTATTAAACAAAAAACAAATATATAGACGTCGTCGAATTATTTGCAAGTACTTATCAAAGTACTTATTGTGGTATGTACTACAGTAGAAAAGTTGATATTAATTTCCCTTCCAATCAGAAAGTATAGCGTTATAGCATAAAGCGTAGTAAAACGACCAACGCGAACGGTGCGAAACATCTAATGAGCTGTACGCTTATTGTGTACCTGAATGTAGTAGCAAAATGTCTAATTATTAAGATGGTTCGGGAAAAACTTGATACCTTCACTCATTGTTGAGAAAAGGGCTTGAACAGACATACAGATGTACAGACGGACAACTAAGTAATCACATAATTAATGCAAGACATAGTACATGAAGCATGCGACTTCATTTATATGAAAACCTTGTGTGCCACATTTTTGGTATCGACTGTGACGTCACACAAATGATTTTGTGATGGAATGTTCCATCCACGCGAAATCTATTCAACCCAACGCGTTCGCGCGCTTGTAAATAGCGGCTGTAATTATTTTGATAAAATTTTGTAAAACCATAGCACGCATCACGAGAATGAACATAGAAATATATATTTTTCTATTATCTAATAGAGTAAATAGATACATTTCATTGAAGCCACACATTTCGGTCGGTCTGTTAAATTTTATTGATACATAAAACGCACTCAAAAGGACCAAACCGATAAAAAATATTTATTTAGAGTGGGTTAAACCGAACGCCAAAAATGACATTTCGCACACCTTATAAAAATCCATCACATACAAAAATATGCAAGGAGAAGCTGTCGGTTTTCCAATTTTATTACTCAACTGCCAAAGGAGAGAAATGCTTTCCGTGTCTATTAGTTTATATTTCGTAAATATTTTCTTTAGATTAGTGTTAAAGCTGCTAAGTGTGTACAATAAAGAGTTTTATCTATCTATATGTACAGCCTAAACCGTTTGACGGACTGCACTGATCGCGATAAAATTTAATAAGATGGTACGTACAGTTTTACGTACGCGGTACAATTTTAGTATTATATTACTTTCTCATCTTTTGCACGCGTCGTCTAATTTCTTTCCGAATTTCACTCGATTCTTTCTGAATTTCATTCGATGGTTGTATGGAAGAGATCGCTTTTAGCGATAAGGCCGCCCGTTGTTACACTAGTGTAAATTTATTTCCTTTTGTACTCGTTTTTGTTAATTTTAATGGTGTGTCAATAAAGAGTTTATCTATCTATCTACGTAGATGGAAAAAAATAGAAATGCGGAATACGAAGAATAGGTAAGCGCTATAATATGTAAGAATCGCAGATAACAGCTAGTAATAAACCTGTAACATTTATTGTAGAACTAATATAAATTCAGTTGAAAGAAAATGTTTACTGAACCTGTTAACAGAGTTCCGATCTGGTATCAATTAGAGTTAAAGTGCTATTTCTCGTGCAAGGATCTTTGACATTGCACTTTATTTAGTAAATTCGGAGATTATTTATATATAATATATTTTTGAACAACTAATTTATACTATTATAAATTATACTAAAACTAATTATTAAAACTTTGAAAAACTGAGTGATTGGAGTTTATTTAAAATATCCATAGGCAACAAAGCTTATGGATATTTCAAACAATCTCCAGTTTCAGACAGAGTGCTCAAAACACTGGCGGCATTTCCTCTCTGAATGGCAATGCTTATTTTTTGTCCAAAGTAAGGGCCAGCATTTTGGTCATGTAAAGAATTTTTTTACCTCCCCGACAAATCTTTAAAAAATTCCATAGCACCCGGCCCCCACGGTCCAAGGGTTTCTACCCCAAAAGGCACAAATATGTAACCTTTATCAAGGTTACCTATTAGTTATTGGTTAGGTTAGGGTTAAGGTTATATTTGCGCCGTTTGAGGCATTCTGCTGAAACAGCTGCGCCGCATGCATTTTTGGATGCTAAAATTAAATTAACCCTCCTTCGGCAGTCGGGTAATTAAGTGTAAAATTCATAATATTTAGATTATTAGTAGAGATACCTACCAGTAAGTCTCGTTAGCATGTCCTAAAAAGTTAACAACAATAGCCAATTGACAACCAATGGATTTTTAAAAGTATCTAGTAGTTTTACGAAAAATCGACCTCGATAAGCACAAACGTTTGCATAATTACTTGTTGTAAAAACGTTGTGGTCGTGAGGTCTACTGCAGCAGTAGACCTCACGACCACAAAGTTTTTACAACAAGCTACTGCTCATATTCATCAAAGCAGTTGTAGAAGATTGATTGCAATAGTCTGCGTTTGTCATTAAGTATCATTGAGACCACCTTTGAGGTATTACCTAACAAACAAACAAAAAAAGGTGGAGAAAACACGTAACAAACAAAAAAACACATACAACAAATTGAGAACTTTTTTTTTGGAAGTCGGTTAAAAATGTATTTAAATACATTGCTGTCGCATATGTCTGTCGTACCTACTGGAATCGCGTTCGAGTAATCCCGTGTATGGAAGGCCAAAAACTTAATATTTCCCTGTATTGAAAAATGGTTGTCGTACACCCTCGATATTTTGGAATTACCTATCCAATAATACCCCACACGACATGGTTGAACGTGGGAAAAAAACATCCCCATTTTAAGTGAAGAGGAAGTAGGTAATTAGGTACCCTAAAAATAAGTTCCACGACTTTATTTTACCACTTTGTTGGCGTAATTTATACTTATGTATAATAATTTATATCCATTCCAAATACAGCTTTCTAGAACTAAGTATTTGAGATAAGTAAGCCTCGGTGGAAGTCGGTGGGACAGACATGAAATGACGAAATTATAAGGGTTATCCTCATTTTAGTTCAATTCAATTCTTGTGGCGTTCTTAAATTCTCGCCAAGGTCACGTTGTTTGATTTTTACTTGTAGTTGCTGTTTTTGTGACACATCGATTAAACATATAAGTTGCAAAGTTCCTTAATTAGTCGGAATCTTTTAGTTTAACTAGATTTATTTTTAATTTAATATTCATTTCTATTTTGACATATTTGTGCCGAGAAATCTGTAATAAGAAATACGACTAATGTTATGAAAACAACTGAATTAATTATAAATTTCTTTGTAAGATTTGTTTACGAATTCTTAGATTCGACTTGGCTCTGACTTCATTTCTTACTTCGTCGAAGTTTACTGCCGGGAATATTGAAATATTATCAGTAACTTATATTACTTGTTTATGGTTTTTTAATTTTTTTTTCTGTTTTATACTAATTGTTATAGTTTATTTGTGCAAAGTATTATAAGAGGCTAGCAAAGGAGGGCAATAGTCTTTTGCATTGGAATATGTTCCTTTTCTTGATGACCGAAGTGTCTTGGTGAAATTTAGCGCGCAGCTTTGCCGCCCTATCTCTCTTCTCATGTTTCTTTGTATATAAGCAAATTTAAAAACTTTAAAAATTAACATGAAATACGGCTGAACCGATTTTGTTGAAACATGGCTAAGAACACTCTCGATCAAATAATCTTTCATCAAAATCCGTCGATTCGTTTGCGAGCTACGATGCCACAGACATACACAATGTGTTTTAAGTCAAACTTAAAACACTCCTCTTTTTGGATCGGGAGCTAAAAATAGAACAACTCACTCCACAACGCGACGTAGCGGTCTTCCGGCAGTAAGACAGACGACGGTCGTCTTTTACCTTATAGCTGGTCAACCCCAGGCTGCAAGCGCTCTTTAGAACTTTTCGCCCAATCTGCTTTTTTCACCATTTTTGCTGAGGCATGACTGAACTGACTTAAAATAAATCTCATTGCTTGAGACTTGCAAATGTGCTATTCACGCCTACTGCCTAAAATAAAGGAAAGAAAGACGTGCATGAAATTGCTGTTATTCTAATTTCTAGCATATTTTTTTGTTTAAAATGAACAAATAGTCTCCTAAAATTATAATAACAACAAAAATAAAGAGCCTCTGACATACCGCAAATGTCAAATATGCAAATATGTTTTATTCACTAATTTATTTGCATATATTTGTAGACAAGTACTTACTTAACTAAAATATTAATGTTTACACTATTTTCTCCATTCATGCGCTTGACATGTATGCTTCAAAAGAGGCATGAGAAAATGATGCATGATAGAAATCTTTTGACAAAGACCCGTTTTATGGTAGACTGTTTGAAACAAATTAGCTTCTCCGTAATACGAGACATTGAGGTATGTTATTACCATTTGTCAACCTCTAGGCACATGTTTATATTACGGTTGGCCGCATCGAGACGGAGTGCAGCGTAAAAATACAAAATCATAAAATCGAAAGTAACTCATAATCTGTTCCTCTATCTGTTTCTTACCTTTTCACAATCAAACTTCTGAACTAATCGTTATGATATGTGGTAAAGAGATAGCTGTGAGCCTGCTACTTTTCATTATCCTAGTTTTATACGAACTATCTAATTATATTTAATTTAAGATTACAATTTATTGTTCAAACCTGTTTTGTGCAAGGAATAAATGAATGAATTATGAATTATCGCACACTCTCAGAATACAGACTGTATTCTGAGCGCACACTATACCGGGGCGAATCGGAGCGAATTTATACAATGCTATACACCACAAACGGCTCTATTGCGCTTCTTCACAAAGTGCTATACCAAGCGGATGATGTGATTTAAATTCTTATATACAATTCAATTCAATAAAACTCCTGATAGTTTTAGCTTATGAGTACAAAGATTATTCGATACGGCCTGGCCTTAGCCTATTACTCTCATCATCATCATCATCATCTCAGCCGTAAGAAGTCCACTGCTGGACATAGGCCTCCTCCATGGATTTCCAAAAAGACCGATTGGAAGCGGCTTGCATCCAGCGTCTTCCCGCCACTTGTATGAGATCATCTATCCATCTCGTGGCTGGTCTTCCTACGCTGCGCTTGCCGGTACGTGGTCTCCACTCGAGGACCTTTCGGCCCCATCGGCCATCAGTTCTACGTGCTATGTGTCCTGCCCACTGCCACTTCAACCTACTGCCTATAAGTCTAGTAAAAATAAATCCGTTTGTATGGAGCACATCACAGTATTTGCAACTGGAGGGATTCTTTGAAATTATGATAGGAAAATAGCTAAAAATCATAGATCAACAATAATCCCCGATTTATAGACTAGCTGCGTTCCGCTGCATTCACTCGCGTAGTTATAAAAAACGGTGATGATTATGATGATGATAAGTAGCTTATATCCGCCTCCAGGTCCAAAGCTATCTCTGTACTCATTTTTATAACGATCGGTTCAGCCGTTTGAGCGTGTAAAGGTAACAAAATTATCTTTTATAATATCATGAAATTGTGTCAAATGTATTTCAAAACACCAGTACATTCATTTAAATAACAATATACTTAGTTGTCTTTTATGATGTCACAAATCTTATTTTTACTAGACTATATGTGCTAAATTCGCATTTTGTGCTGCGTTGCAGCCCGCTCCGCTCCGCTGCAGCCCGTCCTAGTGCGCGCGAACCTTTTAGTGTTAGTCAGAGCTAAGTCTGGGAAATAACTATGTACGGTATTATTTCTTCAAACTATGATATAATCGTGGAAAATGACAGTCATTTAGATGATAAGTCGACTCGGCGTTGAACACTATTCTCATCTGCAACGTTATCTTTGTAAATACAAATCGTTTAGTAGGTATTCAACGAAGCAATTCGTGAAACAAACAATGGAAGTAGGTGGTTAAGCAGTCAGTGACGCGGTCGTTTGCAATGTTCCAGAGTGTGGGTTGAAACCTCAAACAGAATGAGTTTCAGGCGAAAGAAAAATTCGGAAAATATTATGTGATGTAAGCTTTACAGTGTAGGTCCAGTATGGTGGTAGGATTAGTCATCTGTAACTGGACAAGTTTAGAGCTCGGTTAAGTTATGAGGTAAATCGGTAATGATAAATTCCTTCAGGGTCACAAAGTAGATCTTTCGACCCACTAGACCTTGTGACCAAAGATTGGGCCAAAAGGTCAAGTCTGAAATTCAGTTATAAGTCAAAATTGGAGAATGTATAGTTGCAAAAGTGACTCCAACAAAAATTATCACTTCAAAGCTTAATATTTCACAAACGGATCCCTAAATTGAAAAATTATTTTGGCACAGCCACAATGGTTTTTGATTACCCATCCAACGATACCCCATACGATGGGGTAGACGACAAAATAATATTTTAACCCCGCTAACTACCGTACATGTATGTACGGGAGGCACTCCATTTTTTTTAAATTTTATTTTAGTCTACGGACATGGCGAAACTATAAGGGTACCTTGTACGGAACCCTAAAAAAGGATACAAATTCGTGCGTGTTTCAGTAATAATCGGGTACGCTGAACTAACGTCACGGTACGCTATTTTCACGGTACATATATACGGTCACGGTACATCTACGAGTACATGTACGGTATGGTAGTGCCAATAGATAATCGACTATGTTCTCGAAACTTTATTGTAGATTCTTATCGTACTTTATTTATTTTTTACGCAAGATAGATCTACGATTGACCACCAACTAGCCTGACGTTAGCGATGGTGTGGCCGAGGATGGAGCTGGATGGATTCGCGAGACCTCTCTCACTGGGTACGACTATTAATAAAACGCATCAAACGAAAGCCCGGAAACACCGTAGGTAGTATTATTATGGGCCTTACCGAAAAACGTTACTTAACTTTAACCAACATCTTACGTTCCCCGTCTTCTTTCCGCAAGTGTCATTACGTGTCAGCCAGAAGTTGACAAAATAAGTTAAGCATTGCTTAAAGAATAAGTAACGTTTTTCGGTAAGGCAGTATATGTTCTGTGACCGTAGCACCAAATTAAGTTACAAGACTTAATATATTCTGTGACATTAGTTATATAAGTAATTAAATGGCTATTCTAAGTTGTTAATAGGTGCCTGCTTATACGTTTTATGTGTTAGCAGAGGCCAGACTCTACTTTCACAAAGTGACTCATATGTAAATTATTAAACGAAAACGTGTTTGTCCACAATAATTACTTCGGTTCTCTGTTCAGACGTTATAAATTTGATGTGTGTTTGCGTATTTGTGTGTCCGCCAGTGGCATCGTAGCTCTTAAACGGATAGACCGATTTTGATTTAGTTTTTTTTTGACTAAATTTTAAACATTACTTTTGCAAAATTTAATTATGGTGTAACCTGTAACCTATATTTAATTATTATTTAAACTACAATTAACTACTACAAAATCAAAAATAACATAAGTTGTGTAATCTATCACATAGTCAATTCTTTTTGCTAAATTATAATAGACTTCTGGGAAGACATTGTCTGCTGCAACACAGTTTTTAGCTAAAGCAGTAGGCAGGGTTATTACTTTTCTCTGTACAGTGTATAAAAAACAATAAAGAATTTTGTATTGTATTGTATTGACGTGACAACGTCTAATAAATCGATGAACGCCGGCTGCACCCACGAAAAACGATGACTCATTATCCCGTTACGCTCATTGTCCCGTTACATCACCATTTTATCAATGTTTTGATGAAATGATGATGATGATGATGAAATGATGATTATGACGTTGTCACGTTAAACTATCGTCCGTAAACCGATTTTACAGACAACCATTTTTTTTTGTTTGATAAAGGATTTGACCTAGAGCTGTTTGCAATGTTATAAAATTCAAAATCGATTTAGTCGACTTTTTACGCCTGAGGTTTGTAAAGTTTCTTAACTTACTTGTTAGATATCTATCCAAACGGATAATATAACTAATCTAGCTTACTAAGCCTAACACGGTGGCAGTACTGCGCCGGAACTGTGACTTTACTGATTCTGTGAACCTACTCGGCAAAGTGCAGACCGTGCACGCACCAGCAAGCGCAGCGTAGGACGATCAGTCACTAGGTGGATCAACCTACGACTTCATACAAGTGGCAGGAAGACTCAGGATGCAGGCCGCCTTGAAACCGCTGCTTTCTTTTTGAAAAATTCTGGGGGAGATCTATGTTTAACTGAAGACATCTTGCATCTTGTTACTGAGATGATGATAAAGTAACCTCTTCACGATCAAACGTCTTAACCGATTATGTTAGTACAGAGATATTTAAGAACCTGGTAAATGTCATAGGTTTTTTTTTTCATCATCATCATCATCGTCGTATCATCACCGTTGTTCATCACTACTCGTGTGATACAGGAGCACGGTTAGTTTTTATAAGCTGTGCCCCGCGGTATGGTGATGGTGAACGATGATGATGATGGTAAAATGTTGTAGTATGTCCGTCTCCGGGTTCTCAGTTATCTCTGTACCAAATTTCATGAGAATCGATTCAGGCGTTAGGTCATGAAAAGATAACAAACAGACTGACTGAGTTACTGAGTTACAGACTGCGATAGTAACTCAGTTTTATAATATTAATAGTTAGGATATAATAATGTGATAACCTTAATATTAGAAGATAAGCATTTTTGGTGATGTAAAATAAAAATTGTTAGATATGGCTAATTGGCTACAGAATAGACTATTATGATTAACGTTTAAATATTTCAGTGTCATTGTATTCAAACCGGTTGCCATTGAACCTGACACAATTTGTCTGTCTGTCTGTCCCCCTTATAGCTGAATTATCTTATCCGGCACGCACCGAATAGATATTAATAACTCTGTAACATGTCGTGGGGATTAAAATAGAATTCATAAATCACTACTATTCACTACTATTCACTACACCTGAATTTCTAGTGTCCACGATTGAAGAATTTCGTTGTTACAAAGAAAGTAGAAGGTAATTCGTTTAACCGACAGCCCGAAAAAGGTTTTTTTAAGCTATTGCACAGCTTCTATCGCGGGCCTTGAGCGTGGAGACCGAATCCAGAAATTCCGTAACGAAAATAACCTAACACACCGCGCGTAAAGCTATTATGCAATAGCTTTACCGCGGCAGTCTCCGAGTGCCACACGTCTTTTTTTTTGTTTTGATGTATTTAAATACGTATATTTATATGCGTGTGTGTAGGTATGTTACTACTTTGCTTTCTGTAGCCTAAACAGCTTGACCGATTTTGGCGTGGAAGTTGTTGTTAGAGTCATCTATACTTTTAGTGTCTGTTAATTTTTATTGAGAAAATAGGATATGTTGCTCACATTACTTTTTTACTTGAAATCAAATTTAACTTGAAGTTGAGGTTATACATACTAGCGCCGGTCAAAAATGGCACATATTGGGTCTTATACGTATCTAGAATTGGGTTTTTAGTAAAAAATAAAAAAATGAGTAAATAAAATAAATGCATGTTGTAAATGTGCCGTGCCGTGTGTGCGGTGCCGTGGGGTACCGGCTTAGAATAGTACCTCCCCCTCTCTTCCCGTGGGTGCCGTAAGAACCGGCTAAGGGAAATACTACCAGAGATGGGCAGCAGCATCCTCTGCGGAAAACGCTACCCACTGCGCTCGCCAACCCGCATGCCAAGCGTGGCGAGTAATGGCAAAACCCCCCCTATGACAGACGACAAAAATACCAGGCCCCCAGTCCTCGGCAGCTCCGCTATTCCGGACTACGGTAGCGGTCCCGGTCACGGCGGAGCAAGGGGTGCTAAGAATCTCCGGAAGAGATCCGGCTACCACCCCCTGCATAAACGACGACTGGCCCTGGTAACACACAATATTCGCACGATGAGGACCGACGAGAAGCTAGCTGAGCTGGAAGAAGAAATGAGTAGGTTACATTGGGATATCCTGGGGTTATCGGAAGTCCGACGAGAGGGTGAGGACACGATAACCCTGAAATCCGGTAACCTACTATACTACCGGGAGGGCGACCAACAGTCCCAAGGTGGTGTCGGGTTTCTCGTCCACAAGTCCCTTGTTAACAACATTCTTGCCATCGACAGTGTATCGAGCAGGGTTGCGTACCTGATACTCAGAATATCCAAGAGATATTCGTTGAAGGTCATCCAGGTTTACGCACCGACCTCGGCACACTCGGATGATGAGGTGGAGGTGATGTATGAGGACATTAGTAGGGCCATACACACTTCTGAGACCTATTTTAATGTTGTTATGGGGGACTTCAATGCGAAGCTGGGCAGGAAATGCGAAAGTGAGCTGAGAGTGGGGCAATTTGGATATGGACAACGGAACCCCAGGGGACAGAGGTTGGCCGACTTTCTGGAGAAAGAGGGACTCTTCATGATGAACTCTTTCTTCCAGAAGCCACCTCATAGGAAATGGACCTGATTGAGTCCCGATGGTTCTACGAGAAATGAGATAGACTTCATCCTGACCACTAAGAAACAAATATTCAATGATGTCTCTGTGATCAACATTGTTAAAACCGGAAGTGATCACCGAATGGTACGAGGCACTTTGAATATTAATGTTAAGCTGGAGAGGTCCCGTATGATGAAGTCTACACTCCGACCCACTCGCGCCCATATCCAAAACCCCGAGAGCTTTCAGCTCGAACTATCAAATCGCTTCGAGTGCCTGGAGAGCTGCGCATCGGTGGATGAGATCAATAACAGGTTTGTGGAAACTGTCCGTACGGTGGGCGCGAAGTTTTATAAACCCCACCGTACAAATAGACCGCAAAAGCTCTCGAGCCATACCCTCGACCTCATGGCTGAACGACGCTCATTGCAACTGCAGTCTTCCGGTGACGCCGAGTCATATAGGCGGCTCAATAGACTCATATCAAAGTCTATGCGACACGACATCCGTACCTTTAGTACTAATCGTATTAAAGAGACGATAGAGCGGAATAAAGGCTCCAAAGTGTTCGCAAGAGACATGTCTATTGGGCAGAGCCAGTTGACGAAGCTGAAGATGGAAGATGGCAGTATAGCGTCGACCAAAGCAGAAGTCTTGAGGGAAATCGAGAGGTTCTATGGACAGTTATACACATCGGTCGCAAAACCTGTTAGCAGTTTGGGCAAAGATCCAAGAGCCAAACTGACTCGACATTATACCGAAGATATCCCGGACATCAGCCTGTACGAGATTAGGATGGCCTTGAAACAGCTCAAGAACAACAAGGCACCGGGCGACGACGGAATTACATCAGAGCTACTGAAAGCGGGTGGAACACCGGTACTGAAAGTCCTTCAGAGGCTCTTCAATTCCGTCGTGCTTGAAGGTACAACGCCAGAAGCATGGAACAGAAGCGTGGTGGCGCTGTTCTTCAAAAAAGGAGACAACACTTTGCTGAAGAACTACAGACCCATCTCGCTTCTGAGCCATGTCTATAAGCTGTTTTCAAGGGTCATTACGAATCGTCTTGAACGCAGGTTTGATGACTTCCAGCCTCCCGAACAAGCCGGTTTCCGAAAAGGCTATAGTACCATAGACCACATCCATACGCTGCGGCAAGTGATACAGAAGACCGAAGAGTATAACTTGCCCCTTTGCTTAGCGTTTGTGGACTATGAGAAAGCCTTTGATTCGATCGAGACCTGGGCGGTGCTTGAGGCTCTCCAGCGATGCCGTATTGACTATCGGTATGTCGAAGTGCTGAAGTGCTTGTACAACAACGCCACCATGTCAGTCCGAGTACAAGACCAGAACTCAGAGGCAATTTCATTGAAAAGAGGCGTGAGGCAGGGAGACGTTGTCTCTCCGAAACTGTTTACCGCCGGTTTGGAAGATGCCTATAAGCTTCTGGAATGGAAAGGGCTCGGCATTAATATTAACGGCGAGTACATCACTCACCTTCGGTTTGCCGACGATATAGTAGTCATGGCAAAGTCGATGGAAGAGCTCAGTACGATGCTCGAAGACCTCAATAGAGTTTCCCAACGGGTGGGCCTCAAAATGAACATGGACAAAACGAAGGTTATGTCGAACGCCCATGTAGTGCCCACCCCAATATCTGTGGGGAACTTCACTCTTGAAGTTGTTGACGAATACGTCTACTTAGGACAGACGGTCCGATTAGGCAGGTCCAACTTTACGAGGGAGGTCAATCGTCGTATCCAACTCGGCTGGGCAGCGTTCGGGAAACTTAAAAGCGTCTTCTCGCTCCAATATTCCCCAGTCCCTCAAGTCGAAAGTTTACAACCAGTGTGTGTTACCAGTGATGACATACGGTACTGAAACGTGGTCCCTAACTATGGGCCTTATAAGGAAGCTCAAGGTCACGCAACGAGCTATGGAGAGGGCTATGCTCGGAGTCTCTCTACGAGATCGAATCAGAAATGAAGAGATACGTAGACGTACAAAAGTCACCGATATAGCACAGCGGATTAGCAAGTTGAAGTGGCAGTGGGCAGGGCACATAGCACGCAGAACTGATGGCCGATGGGGCCGAAAGGTTCTCGAGTGGAGACCACGTACCGGCAAGCGCAGCGTAGGAAGACCAGCCACGAGATGGACAGACGACCTCATACAAGTGGCGGGAAGATGCTGGATGCAAGCCGCTTCCAATCGGTCTTTTTGGAAATCCATGAGGCCTATGTCCAACAGTGGACTTCTTATGGCTGAGATGATGATGATGATGATGTTGTAAATGAATACTAACGAATAATTTTATTTTTAACCCACTGACCTCGAAAAAGTTTTTACTATGACTGGAAAAGCTTTTCCCATATAAATTACAGCTTATTGGCACGCCAATTTGAAACGCCATATGCGATTATCGTACGTATTTACTTGAACCATAGTATAGTTTAAAGTAATCATAAAGTATATAGTTTAAACTAATGTAATTGGTAAAATTTCAATTACGAAATAGCTAGATTTTTCTTTGTAAGTTGCCCATGACAATGAAGGGTGATCCTTTGTGTGACTGTGGTGAATACTTTCCGCAAAAACGCAATAAAGCATGAAACTCGAAAATAAACCATGAAACGCGGCTTTGATTAGTACTATAATATGCAATGAATTGTAATTGAATAAGTTATAATTGTATTAAATTTTGCAGATGTGTAGGATACACATATATCCTCAAGAATATTCAAGGTTTAAACCTTGAATACTCTTGAGGATTTATGATTGATATTGTATATTAATATTTATATTACATTTTTTATTTTTATTTGCTGAGCTACTTGTAGTCTGGCGACTAGTGCTTTGTCATTGGCACACTAAGATACAAAATAAACATATACTTAAGTATTTAATAGAATTACTACATATCTATATCTACATGTACAAACTCGCAGATCTTAAGAACCATCGTAATTTTATCACAAACGTCATATTTATAGAATTAAATTACACTACATCTATACAAAGGGAAACCCTCCAATCGTCACTACATTCTAATCTTATCACTGGATCAAACAATACACACAATGTAAAAAAGAAAGAATGACACTTTTATTTCAAGTACTCTTCAGTTGACGATTCTGGTGATTCACACACATAGTATCGGCTAATAATAACAACTGGTTTAATTTATCATAAGAATTACTAGCTTGATCTGCACAGTAACTAATCTCCGATAATACAGCTGTTGCAGGGCCAGGCGGTAGCCTTGATACATAGTTTTTCCACTTTTATGCATACTATTCATTGGTCCCAAAATATATCTTTTGACGTGACAACGTCTAATACATCGATGAACGCCGGCTGCACGCACGAAAAAGTATGACTCATTGTCCCGTTACATCATCATCATTTCATCAATGTTTTGTTATGACGTTGTCACGTTAAACTATCGTCCATAAACAGACTTTACAGACAACCATTTTTTTCGGTATACTTATGCTATACGTAGGATATATAAAGATAAATCCTAAATAATATTCTGATGGAATAAAAATATACGCAAAAATTGTCTATTGAACCATCGTGTACTAAGTAATCTAGGCCGCTTTATGGACGTCTAAAAAATTTGCTTAAACTATATTGGTATACGATTGTTTGCGTAAATATGATATAATTTTAAACTAAACTTACGTTTGTTCAATCGTTAAGAGAAACAAAAGCAAAAACATCAGAAAATTCGGAGAAAATTTGGACGTGACCGCGAACGGACGAATCTGTGACCCGATATGATTGAATTCCGGCAAACATTTGAAATAAACTTCAAATTATTTTGAACAGACCACTTGCACGTGTCATTTCTAACTGCCTTGTCAACACGCTGTATTTGATGTGGGAAAAGTCTGTCCAGTCTAAAAATAACCGTGGAGGTCAGTGGTCGGGCAATTCGTGTTGTTTTCTTCGTGTATAGCAAAGAAAACTGTGACCTGCATTTCTAATCACTGACGGAACGCAATCACCACTTGAGCAATATGAGCAAGTAGGGAATTTAGGCGAAATAGCTTTCATTAGTTTACCTCAATAGATATCCGTATCTCAATAGAGTTTCCGGCAGCCTAGTGGTGAGACCGTCTGACTTGCGATCCGCAGGTCCTGGGTTCGAATCCCACGGCACGCACCTCTGTCTTTTCGAAGTTATGTGCGTATTGTTGATTGCCGCCAACTTCAAACGGTGAAGGAAAACATCGTGAGGAAACCTACATGTCTGAGAGTTCTCAATGATCTTGAAGATGTGTGAAGTCTGTCAACCCGCACTTGGCCAGCGTGGCAGACTATGGCCTAACCCTTCTCACAATGAGAAGATGGCCCGTTCCCAGCAGTGGGACAGTTTATACAAACAGGGCTGATAAAAAAAAAAAAAAAAAAATAGATATCCCTTATCTGGAGTGTAGGCACTGTTCTAGCATTTGTACTTGACACTTGAAAGGAACCGCATAAAATTGAACTATCCGACTGCAGTAAAAGGAGAATTATAATTTCAGGTCACTTGTACGAGTATGTATGTTCCTCTATTCCCGTATATGTTCTAAACTACTTCTTACAGAGGCACAATTTAAAATTCGTTAAAGAAATCAACTGTTCATACATACCTAAATACATTTTGTCGAGAGTCTAAAGACTATTTATATGGGACGAATGAAAGAAGCGCAAACGTGGCGCTTTATATCAAGCGAGTGTATTGCTCGTCTCGTCGCTCAGTCGTGAAACAAAATTTTGTATAATATAATATTCTATGTCCTGATAGATCATCATCATCTCAGCCATAAGGAGTCCTACTGCTGGACGTATGTCTACCCCATGGATTTCCAAAAAGACCGGTCGGAAGCGGCTTGCATCCAGCATCGTCTTGTCTCTTGTAAGACGTCGTCTGTCCATCTTGTGGATGGTCTTCCTACGCTGCGCTTGCCTGTGCGAGGTCTGTCATCAACGTACCAAAGTTCTAGGTCAACGGGAAGTACCATAGGTTTTGATTCCCTTGTGAGTGTCGAAATGTGCGTTTTTTTACGATATATTCGGCTGTAACTTTTTTTTACGAAAACTTAGAAACTTTTTTTTCTTTCTGTAGCAAGATACTATGGATTTGCGTATATGGTTTTAATTTCAACTCGATACCTTCACGCGTTCCCGAGATAAAGGTCTTGACACCCGACGGACAACAAGTGATCCTATAAGGGTTCCGTTTTTTCCTATTGAGGTACGGAACGTAACGAATTTTTTCAAAATCTTATCTAACAACAGCTAATTTACTTGGGTTATCTGAACGATTTCGTGTTTTTATTGCATAGAATCACAAAATGGCCGTAAAGAGCTCTAAATTAACACAAATTTCTCCATGAATCCTTAAAGTTGACAAATAGATATTTTTTAATGATTTAATAATACACTATTCTGAAAACTATAAGGTACACTGACCAGAACATAATTTGAATAACTTCACTCGACAGAAAAAAAAATGTGAAGGTTTTTTTAAAGCAAATCTATATCTTAAAAGAAAATTGATTCTAATTTAGACATTCTTCCTATACGTCACGTGACGAGACAGCAAGACGCGTCACGCTTGCTTTTGCAGTTTTTTTTAATGAGATGAGACGTCCCCACGGACCCAAAGTCTCGGCATTAAACGGCTCAAATATGTAACTTCTACCAAGATTATCATATTTGCAGCGCTTGTGCTGCTCCGCCGAATTAGCCGCAGCGCCAGCCCTACTCCAGAAAAATGAGACGGTGCCAAAGTATCAACGCACGTGGCGTCCCATGCCCAGCCGCCCCAACTTCCATGGCCATGCGTCATTGCCAAAAGTGGTATCCGCATGCGCAGTCAAACAGAGTCCTGCCACCACAACCGTTGCACTCAATTACCCATCCCCAATACCAAAGACCATTACTTAATCCTAATTCCTAAATAACATTATGAAAATAACTCTGTTTCTTATCTTTTTACAAATAAATGGCTGGACTGATTGTTATATTTGGTACAGAATTACAGATATAACAGAGTCCTTGGAGACGAACTGCTACATTTTATCATAATCATCGCCGTTTTTCATCACAGCGCAGGTGAAACACGGGGTATTTTAAATAAATCGTGCTTACCCATGACTCACTTTGTGTTTGTATCCAATTCTATGTCTGTGATCCAATTTCATCACGATTGACACAGCTGTATCATACATACATAACAAACACACATGTTCAAAACTACATATTTCGAATTTATTAGTATCCAATGTAAATTAATTTCATACTTACTATAAAGATAAATAATGTGGTAGACAGTACGTATTTTTCACAGCATTTACGGGTGACGAAAGACTGTATGTTTTGATTCATACGTTGTAATATTTTTGTTTAATAAATGCCTTTTTCATGGAGATGAGTGAGAACTGAATATTTTATAAGGAACAATATATAACAAAATAACATTAAAAACATAATTACACTTACCAAACCACTATTGAAATGAGTAGATAGAAGGTAAACTTTTCGCCTTATGGCCTCTAGCCTTCCCCTACACCTACATAGATGTTCAAAGTTGTCTCACTTTGAATTTGGTTATGTTCCGCCAGTTGCAGAGAAAGCAAGTTAGCAGAGACAATATTTTTAATATTACTTAGAGCTTACAGGACGCCTGCGATACAAAACTTAAATTACCATCGTAGCCACCCAGTACTTTGGAATTCCTCTTTTTTCAAAGATGGTTTAAAATAGACGGCCTAGGGCAGTAGTGTGCCACAAGAGCAATGTGATACCCTAACATCTCCGGTTGCCATGTGAAAGCAATAAATCATCGTAATACTGCCGAAACGTTCAAGGTAGAAGGGGGAGCAAGGTCTCGGGACGTCCCCCCTTAACGACAGCATACATAGTAGGTACAGCTGACGTCAGGTGATTCCCACTTCACGAGGTTACGCAGGAAATACCAGTCAAGAAAGTTAAAATTAGACTCAAATTAGAGAGTATTAAATTATTTGAATTATCATCGTGTCTACTCTGTGTGTCGTGTTATGAATTCATATTCATAACGTCGGTTCTCAATATTAGCTCAATTCAGTTTACACATACCCTACAATCTGGATTGTGGTTTACAATGGAGCGCGCTTGCCTAGAAGAAACCAAGTTTATCTCTATAATTATTACTTCTATTACTACCTCTACTTTTTGGGCCTTACCGAAAAAAACCTGTCTGAAAATCGCTTAGCATCATCCTAGCTAACCGATGTTAAAACTCTTATGCAGTGGCTAACTTTTTTTCACCGAAAAAACCGATACACATCTGGTTAGACGTATAATACGTAGAAGACGCACAGAGAAACAAAATACATTCGGTCAGTAGAGATTATGGTTAGAATAATCGATTATAGAACGATATCGGAAGGAAATCTTAGCAAAGTTATCAATTTGACGTCAGGTACATTGAAATGTCATTGTCATTTGACGTATAACTGTCAATTCCATATCGCGAAAACATAACATGAAAATAATTAATTCCCCGTTTCCCAGAGTTTAGGTTTATTTCTTTCAGGCAGAGTTGTATTCATATGAATCACAAGTAATAAGTTGAAGCTTTTTATTCCAAAATGAAGTAAACAAAGAAAAATCGTTCTCAAATTCGACGGAAGAGGAAAAGTTTTGTTGTGTGAATATCGAGGTTTGTTGTGCTGGTTTAGACGAAGTTGAGCGCTGACAAAACACGGTGATGATGATAAAATATAGCCTATGTCCTTCTCCAGGTCCTAAAGAATCTCTGAGCCGAATTTCATAATGATTGATCCGGTAGCGGTAACAGACAGACGATAGACAGAACTTTCGCTTTTATAATATCAGAGATTTAAAGGGCATTGGGCATTGCAAATTGTTCCCGAATTCTGTGGCTTCTGCATTCAACTAATATTAGTTGAATGTTCTGCATTCAACTAATATTAGTTGAATGCAGGAGCCACAGGGTTCGGGGTTTGAAAAATAACATGTTAGTATATACTAACATGTTATTTTTCTAGGAGGTGGATGTAAGAGAATAAAAATGGATCTACTAACACCAACTATGCTAAAAAAATACCTGTAACTAGTATCAATATTTCTAATGCATTACGTTTTTACAGATATTAACTAAAAGTGCTGCATTCCATGCTATGGCATGATAATCCATGCCATGACATGATAATGAAGTAAATAAAATATAGAGAGGCAATTATGCAACATGACAAATGAGAGAAACGCATGGAAATGATTTAAAGACTATTATATATCCGTGAAAACATACTCAAGAAGCATACTATTGCAGTCCTGGTGATGAAAGGAGAATTTAAGCTTACTGTTCGCATGCTTGGAATACTCATAATGAAAAAATTACACTTATTCATGTTTGTAAACAGTTTTATTGTGGTTATCAAAGCATACATTAAAGAATACATAAGTACATGTTCACATATTTATTTCTTTTTTAAAATATAATTATGTAAATAAATAAATTTTGATTTTAACAAAAGTTTCAGTAAATTTAAATGATATTACTAAATTAAAGACACTTTTTACAAAATGTGCCTAAAGTAAACACCATCATCAAACAATCAGTTCAGGAATTTATCTGTGAAAATAAAAGAAACTCTGAGTTATTCAGTTTTACAATATTACTTATTTTAAATTATTTCCTAGGTAACTGTTGTATCAAAGTCATCGATTATTATAGAAGATTCTGTACCACTGCCAACTTCTTCATAATCCAGAGGCACTGCACCTAAGAATTAATATAGTAATAAAACCAATATACCCAACTGTAAAAAGAGGTTTTTCTGTGAGTGAGGCAACGAGCTCGTTGGAGTGAGGTACCATTTTTGTAAAGTAGCATACAACACTTGGAAAGTAACCTTTTTTAGCTTACAGTAGGTAAAATGGAAACATACACAGCCATCACATACACCAAAATAACCAAATAACCCTTGACCCAAAAAAAGGAGTACCGAGTGTTCTAAGTAAGATGTGTATATCTGTCTTTTATGTGGCATCGCAACTCTCAAACAGATGGATAGATTTTAATCTAGTTTTTTTGTTTCTAAGAGAATTTAATCGAGTATGTTCTTAACTCTGTTTTATTGAAATCGGCCTGTTTTTTATTTCTTTGGGGGTTTTTGAGTTTTCTAAATTTAACGTGTTCAATCAGATATTCAAGAGATACCTACACACCTGTTTCATCTTTATGAATACCTAATTGCTATACCTATTATGGAGCACAGGACAGGCGACTTGGGACAATTGTACCTTTGATAGTGGCGTAGGTAGCTCTTTCATGGGGGTATATATGACACAAGTATGTGTCATAATTACCCCTTCTAATATTTTGAATCTTTGCTTCAAGATACCAAATCAATTATATCAAAAACATTTGTGTGTTCATTGCTTAAAACGTTCCACTTCTTCAGTGTTAGGTTTCTGAACCGGTGTTATGATATGAGAGATATATGGGTAGCCGGTATTATCGATGAGACTTCCTATAAATTACAGCTTATAGTATATTTTCTGGAGCGATGCCTCAGACGAAATTCGTCGTCGGTAAGGTCTTGAAACGGAGTATTTCTAATCTTCTAAAGTTTTCTTCTTATCCTCAAAGACTGAATTGTCGTAATTTATCGACTTCGCTTCGAAAATGTTTGAAGAAAAAAGTTCAAATATTTGCGCTAGGTTAAGTACTAACACAATTTGGCACACAACAGCTGGGAAAAAGCCGCCATAATGGCTTTTAGCGATTTAAACAACCTCCCGACGTTGTTTAAATTTGACAGCTAGTTAGCATATGCTGGGCATATTTATAACTTTCCGAAGTGTTTTTCGGTGAGATTTTCGCTAACCATTAGTCTAGCAATTGGCTAACTTTTTAAAAACTTTTTCCGGTAAGGCCGTTTATGGCTGAGAGGATGACGAAGTGGTAGTTTTTTAGATTTCACTAAATTTAATCTTAGACCCTACATTTAACAATAGAATGCTTATTTTCGAAACTTGACTAAGTATTCTACTTTTGATGAAACTGATTTTTTATTTATTTTTTGTTTGGTAAAATTCAAATTTACATTCCGCGAAAATAAAATTGGGCCAAAACTTTGATAATTACACCAGAAAATAAAGATTAAAAGGCATGATTTCGTCAAAAATAGATTATTCCACGTCAAAGTGACATTACCCATTCCAAATACACATTTTTGGAACAAAATATGATTAATCCAGAAGTTATTCAACTATTTTAATCTAAATTGCAACAAAACATGTTTTAACCCTACATTTTTCAGTCAGAACTTTCATCAGAACTTCCTCTAGAGCACCTATCAAAACTTGATTATTCCAATTCAAATTTTAGATTTTTATTCAAAATATATTACTTATTGCTACATTTTTGAATCCTATACAAAGCTATGACTATTGTTGTCGTATACAATAATGCATCACAGTTTCGGGTTAAAAACATAGCTGCATACTTACAAAACTATTGTCTCAGATTGTGAAAAAACACAAAAAGTGAAGTAGGCAAGTTTTGAAAAGAATCTCCTCAGATAATACAATGTTATCTATAGCTACGTTCATTTGCGGCGCCTTATCAGGCTCTTGTACTTAGTTTGTAAGCTACGTGCAATAAATAAATAATTTTATTTTAGATCGACGAGCTCCATCCTCGGCCATATCTTTTGCATTCCATCATGTCAGTTGGTGGTCAATCGTAGATCTATTTCATGTAGGTAAAAAATATCCATCCGGAAAGACTCATGCAGAAAGCTTATTCCAAAATTTATCGGTATAAGCGTTTCGTTAAATTTTTTGAAATAAATTAAGTACAAATACAAATTAGTACATATAAATCGTTGTACAAATATCGAATTTGTATGAATGGATCAATATAATAAAACATAATTGGAGAAATAAGCCTAGAGGTAAAGCGGTACTACTCATGTCTCTTACTCGTGCAGTAAGCACACCAGTATTTGTGCTTTCAGGACCGCAACTTCCACTTGAAAAAAACAACTAAATAAATGACCTTCAATAACTGTATTTCTACCCTCAGATCTGAGTCAAGCGTTCTGTTTAGTTTAGCGTTATTATGGCACATTGTTGTCGTTTAGTCGCGAAAAGGTAACAAACAGACAGACGACAAACAGACAGAAATAGTATACTATGTATATATTCGATTTTATAATATAATTTGTGTAAATTAGTACTCCTTACTAATTTACACAAATTATATTAATAATAATTAATAAGGATAGCGCTGAGGAATCTCGTGAAAGGACAGGACTTCGTTCCCTAATACCAGCCTCTTCAAGACAAGAGTGAATAGGCATCTCATGGTCAAGTGGAAAGCACGCGCGTGCTCCACTTAGACCACATCATCACTTTCCATCAAGTGAGATGTAGTGAGGCCATTTAAGCAAGTAACTATATATATTAAAAGAAAAACAAAATACCCGACTGTAGAAAAGCAGTTTTTGAAGTCTTAACTTTTTTGTTACACTTGATACGTTGTTGAGTGTACGTTTTTTTGTGAGAAAGTAAAATCTCTAAAATATCATAAATGCGCATTCATTAGAATAATTTTAGTCAATCAGTTGTTTATTACTTGGAGACGTTATATATATATACGTTGGAGATTACGAAAAAACGCATTTTTTAATTTTTGTGAGAGATGTAATCATTATTATATTATCACAAAAAATATAGTCGCTCAGGGAGTAAAGACTAATTTGACAACACCTCGCACATCGAAATCGGTCAAGCCGTCGAGGCTTTAGGCGGCCATATAGAAACAACAACAAATACAAACATACCCACATACATACATAACGCTCCTGGATAAAAAATAATAATAGGCTAAGATTCTGTAGCACGACATGAGCATGACGTGACATGAGCACGTACAGTGGATAAAGATTGCACTGCACTATAGACAAGCAAAGCTACAACAAAATTAGCATGATCTATTCAGTAGGCTGGTTACGGTGACGGTTTCAGTAAATGTGTCATTGTGGGACAACCTTCAATTGACAACTGGAGCTTGACCGACTGTCAATGCACTGTTATTGTGATGAGTCTTTGTGGGAGATCACCGAAGGGCATTGCGTCTAATGCCCTTTTACCATACCTACCTGCGTCAATAAATTATTTGTTTATATTTAACTTGTATTTGTTACTACGTTCAAAAATATTTGGTCTAATTGGGGTATTTCTAGGGTATGTGGTATTTACATACACTGAAACGAGCTATGGAGAGGTCTATTCTCGGAGTCTCTCTGCGAAACGAATCGGAAATGAAAAGATCCGTAGACGTACGAAAATCACAGACATAGCACAGCGGATTAGCAAGTTGAAGTGGCAGTGGGCAGGGTACATAGCACGTAGAGTCCACGTACCGGCAAGCGTATGGAGACCGGCCTCAAGATGGACAGATGACTTCATTAAAGTGGTATGAAGACGCAAGATGCGAGTCTTTTCCAATCGGCCTTTTTCGAAATCCATGGGGGAGCCCTATGTCCAGAAGTGGACTTCTGATGGCTGAGATGATGGTGATGATGATGAAAGTTTGTTAGGGAGAAGTAATTTAACTGCGATCAGTCATACCAGACACATTACCGTTTAGGTATTATGCAACAAGTACAATTCCAATCTTCCATCTAGACCGAAGTAGATACAGTGCCGCGCACCAGAAGAAATGAGACTTACACGATAGATCGAGATGCATACTCTGTGTGTGTTGGCGTATGCATTTAGCGCCTGTGCAAGTTGACTTGACCTTTATTGTGTTGTAGAAAGAGTCGTTATTTAATTAAAAATGTTTGTTAAGTAAGTCTTCCTTACCTGTGTTCTGTACAGGTGTTCAGAGGAAGAGTATATAGAAACCTAGTTATACTAGTAGAGTTGATATATATCCAGCCTATCGTAGCTGCCAAGTAAAATAAATTTTTGGGGTCGTGGATGGTACAAAACAAACCAGCCAGAGAAACCAGTTACCAACGCAGGGTGGAGCGATGTTCCAAGAATATTGACACCGACAATATGTTAGGTAGGACCTATGAAGAACCAGTGCCTTCCATCAAGAGAAGAGGCAAGTAAGCAACGTAATGAAGGGTATTGTAGTTGTTAAAAAAACACAATCCCACAAAGTCTTACATCGCACTTGCGGTACAGTCAACGTGGGTAACTTTGACTCTGCGTCAAACATTGTACGTAGCCTTTTTAGAAGGTTCTCGTTTTTTTTTCAACACATTAGTACTCAAATAACTTGATTAATTAATTTACAGTCATTTTGACTACTAATCTATTGAGAAAATAATCGAGAACCTTCTAAAAAGGCCACATACAATGTTTGACGCAGAGTCAAAGTTACCCACATTGACAGTAGCTGAGAATATACCTTCCAAAAAAATCCTCTTCGTTATAAAAGACGCTGTGACTTGAAAGGACCACGAGAACCATAAACTAAGGAATAAAAACAAAATTGGTTTTGGACAAGCTATCGGAGTAACGTTCCTATCTATGCCAATATATATGCCAATGATATGTACGCCATATAAGGCATGCCTATTGTTTCGCTTGATGACGACAAAGCCAAAAGAAGGCCTGTGGCTTACGAAATGAAGAACACCATTTAAAATTATGAAACAGCAGAATGATTATTTTCTTGATATTTTTACTGTCCCATTTAAATATGCGCATTTGTACCATTTAAATTTGTTTCTTATGTTAATCAAAAGTATAGTATGCAAATACATGTCTATTAGTCCTTTGGCTTTGGACAAGTCAAGGTCCCTCTCTATTTAGTAATAATGAAGCGAAGGCCTTTACCATTTATGAGACCAATTTTATTAATTTCAATGTTTTGTATATTAAGTGCGTCTAATAAAACAAGAAAGACATCACCTTCTTTTTAGGGTTCCGTACACAAAGGGTAAAACGATACCCTATTAAGTACTGAGACTTCACTGTCTGTCCGTCCGTCCGTCTGTCACCAGGCTGTATGTATCTCATGAACTAAAAAACAGAATAAAATAAATATTTAAGGGGCTCCCATTCAACAAACGTGATTTTTTTTGCTTGTTTTTGCTCGATATTGATAACGGCAACAGGTAGACGCTTGAAATATTCGCAGAATATTATTCACTTAAAAATTAATAATTAAATTAAAATAAAATTAATATTTAAGGGGGGCTCCCATGCAACAGATATGATTTTTTTGCCGCGTTTATAGATAATGGTACAGAACCCTTCGTGCGCGAGTCCGACTCGCACTTAGCCGGTTTTATATGGTCTTCATTTCTTATCTTTCCGTCCAAATTCAACAAGAGACGAAGATACGCATTTTGGGGTGTGGAAAACATCGACAATACCCTCAGAAAAATCAGATTACTTAAAGACAGATTAGTGTAACAATTCTGGGAGGTCACTACTTTATTTTATATTACGTTGACATTATGTTCATTCTATCACTGAAATGTGAATGATAAACAAGTTTTTTTTTTACCTGCTAGATCCCACTGCTAAGCAAATGTGTCCCACAAGTAAGTTTAGAAAACTAAAAAAAACGATATACCTAATAAATAGTTGAACCGATTTTGATGATACACCAAAACTCTAACTGACCGGACTAAACTTCAAAGTCTGGAGCATCGCAACGTAGCTAGTTTATCGATTTTTTATCGCATACATTTCGGTTAGTGTGCGTCTGCTTTGCATGATCTCATGGGGGACCATGGCCAGTTTTCTATCGGAAAGCAAGAAGCACGAAAAAGCGACATCGTTACATGGTTGATATTCCGAAAACACGAACGAAACGCTTTGGGTCCACATTCATTGTGCGTACCGCCAAACTGTGGAATGCACTTCCTGAATGGGTCTTTCCTAATAGATATAATCTAGGTGTTTTCAAATCGCGAGTGAATAGGTTTCTTCTAGGCAAGCGCGCTCCATCGTAGACCGTAACTGTCGACTGGTGTAACTGTAACACCAGTTGAGTTGATGGTCAAGCGCAAGCCTATTATCGAATAATAAAAAAACATAGCTGAAAACACTTTCGATCAAATACTCTATCAAATAAAAAAAAACTAGATCAAAATCGGTCTATACGTTTGAGAGCTACGATGCCACAGATATACCTACACACGCCATTACACGCGTCAAACTTATGATACCTCTCTATTTTGGTCGGTGGTTAAAAATAACATAAAAATGCATTATAGCTACGTAATAAGTATTTAAAAAAAAAGTATTTACTCATTTTAAATCGAGAAATTTCATGTTCTCTATCTTACAAATGAATACATCTATTTAATATTTCAATAACATTTCCTGTGTTTATTCATCTTGGCTCTAAAGTAGCGAACCAAGGCGAACAATTTATCTATCTTTAAATAGATAAATACGAGTTTACGATCTCAAAGTTGCAAAACGAGTCCATGAAGAAACCGTACGATGACCTACAACTAGCTTGTGTTGCAGCCTGCATATTATTGTGTCTATATGACTGGAAAGAACCAATGATTGTGAAGGCAAGGTGTTGTCGGTTCAAATCTCAATAGCTTGGTGCAGGGTTTGCCAACCCGTGGGCAGACTCTGGGGAGTCTGCTGTCCGTAAATCGTTGCCCCGAGTTGGCGCGCGCGGAGTTTCCGCGCGCCATGAGATGGTGGGGCGGAGATAGTGCCGAATGAGCAGGGTCCTAGGGTCCTAAAACCTTCCCAGCGCAACCATATGTAAAACACTTTTCTACTATGTTCAAACTGATTTTGATGCATAGGCATACGCATACTCTCTCGCGCAAAACAACAGCATCACGCGTAGCGCAAGCGTGACTTACACTGTAACATTATTATGCACGCGCGTATTTGTACTTCTTTTAAATTAGATACTTGTTATGTCGCCTTCAAAACATTTTTTATCAGCGGCGCGGTAAAGTACCAGAATAACAATTCATTTTGTAATTTCACCAAGAGCTACACTGATGATAGGATTGGTAAGTACTGCTGCTACCACGCAACTGCAAGGCCGCACTTGCAAGGCAAGTGGTACAAGGTTTAGAAATAAACATCCTTATAAATTGGTTTGCGTTGATCTCTATTTATTGGGGTTTCCTCTTTACCCGACTGCGTAAGAAGGAGGCTTATGTTTTTAGAGTGTATGTATATGACTTGACCGATTTTGATGTGCGAGGTGTCTTTAGATTCATCTTCACTCCTTGAATGTCATAGGCAATATTTTTTGTAATAATAACAATAAGACTCTCGCAAAAATAAAATTAATGTGCTTTTTCGTAACCTCCAAGGAACTTTTTCGTAATAAATGATCTTACTAGAATTATTGTATAAAAAGGGCATTTATAAGCTTTGACAGCGATTTTAAGCAACTTTTTTACAAAAAAAAAAAAAAAGATGTACACAACAGTACATAACGAAACTGTAAGTTAGACTGCAAAAACAACTTGTCTGCAAGTATCTGCAGATACTTGTTAGTTTTTTACCATTGAGAAATAGCCTTCAGTCTAAATTTAAAATGGGTATAAAACTAAATATCTCAACACATCAATAATTACTAATATTGTTAAAAAATAAAATACCCGATTGAATAATCTGAACTAATATTATATTGTAGTTTAAAAAACTGAAAAAACCGACTTCGAAATACGCAATACAATACATAATAAATGTACGCGACTTGCAGCCTTACCGAAAAACGTTTAATATATTTTGTCAACTTCTCGCTGACACGTAATGACACTTGCGAAAAGAAGACATATACTTTAAGACGATGGTTAAAGAAGTAAGGTTTTTCGGTAAGGCCTTTGCTGTTTACTTTTATACAGGCACTTGAATGATATTTTACCATTTTTACCAGTTCTAAAACCAATCAATCTCTTTTGTTATAAAAACCAAAGTACTGCATCGATTTTGATAAAATGTATATGTATATAGCCTCTGAAATATGACCTACCAAATACAATAAAAACCATCAAAATCAACGCACAATTGGCTGAGTAATCTGTGAACAAACATACAGACCGAATTGATAACCTCCTTCTTTTTGGAAGCCGGTTAAAAAGCGAAAGTAACTATATTTACCTTTTTTTAGGGTTCCGTACCTCAAAAGAAAAAAAACGGAACTCTTATAGGATCACTTTGTTGTCCGTCTGTCTGTCTGTCTGTCAAGACCTTTATCTCGGAAACGCGTGAAGGTATCGTGTTGAAATTAAAACCATATACGCAGACCCATAGTCTCTTGCTGCAGAAATAATAATAAAATTTCTCAGTTTTCGTAAAAAAAAGATACAGCCGAATATGTCGTAAAAAACGTACATTTCGACACTCACAAAGGAATCAAAACCTATTCCCGTAGAACTATGAAATTTGGCAAGAAGCATTGTGATAGAGTACACATATAGGATAAAACCGAAAACTGGACTTTGATTTAATCACAAAAAATAGGGTCTTTAAGCAAATAATGAGGGTCCAAATTTTAAAGTGCTTTAACCATATCATGTGGGGTATCATAGGAAAGAGCTTAATTTGCACAAGCTAATAGGTTTATAAATATTTTGTCGATGTATATTTTTCGATTTATGAAGGAAAATATAAAATAATATATAATTTCCCCCTTGTTCTATTAGTTTGTACGGAAACCTCGGTGGACGAATCTGACTCGCTCTTGGACAAGATTGGTTTTATTTGAAAAAAAAAACAAATGTCAATATTTAAACTATTTATTACATTATCATTAAGACTAATTGTTAAACGTTAAGATTAATAAATCGTAAAAGAAAATTACTCAGCGCGTGTGACGCGTGGAAACATGGTAATGCTATCATTGACATCTTTTGCTATAATTTGCAAATCTCTGTTCAAATATAACAATCAGATTAGATACAACTTATCTTAATAGTATAGCGTCATTATATAAATATGGAATTAATGCTATATGTTTCAAGAGAATTTTAAGAGGAATTGGTAACATTATTTAAGAAAAAAATAAGCATAATATCATCCAATGAGATTTTATCCATAGAGGTTTGAATATGAAGTAAAAGCATGGCAAATCTCAGTTCTCAGCACTTTTGAGGATAAGACCACATCCTCTTAGTGTGCCTTGGCCTTATATATCTTGGTGTTGCACTTTCTAAATACACAGGATGGCATTGTCACTGTTCACAAGTCACGACACGCGTTTAAAATCGTTAAACAACGTGTCGCGACTGAGACGAGTCGGGTAATTACCTTACTTGAGGCTTGCCATGCAGAGCCGGGGAAACCTATCTACGTATAACACATAATTAATAGGAGGTTAGAACAGGTGCGAATGTGTATTAGTCCTGTCAATTTCGTTTAAAATTAAGTGATAGTAACAGAATTGACCTCAATATTAAATTATTATTTTTTTACTTATGTCTTGATAACATCTTCAGCACATTTATACAAGATACTTAGTTAAATGTTAAATTTACACTTGTACCGCGTAAAATATCACATAATTTAATGTAAAATAACAGCTCCTAATTTTCATAAAAATATCGAGATCTTCAGATTTAAAATACCTTTTTACTATCCAACTTGGATAGGGATATTGTTCGTTTCTTTTTCAAGGTACAGAATAATAAAAACGATGTACCTATCTTTCTTTACATAATTAAAGTTAGTTATATGAATATTAGATTCTGTTATCTTCCTATAGATATAACTTATTTGTATATTATTAATTTACATTTCGACCAGAGCTATGCGAGGTAAAAATCCATCATTACCAGTACACTTCGCAGTAAAGGTATCTAGAATGTACATAAAATCACCGGTCTAGGCCGAAGTACGTCGCGCGTTAGAAGATACAAGAGCTACGAGATAGAACGAGACGCACTGTGTCTGCAGTTGCACACACTACAGCGGCCACAGGTTTTGAGCGAGCTAATTTGCGCTTTATTACGGAGTTGCAAAGTCGCTATTTATACAAACGTGTTTGCGGAATGGTTCTGTACTGTATTATTAATTATTCTATGCCAATACTTCGCACAACTGTGGTGGAAGCTCATGATCTATCGAATTTGACTCCACTCCAGGTGTTTACTTCTCCAGAGGCGCGTAGTTAAGCAGTTTCTCGATGAGGTCAACGTGGCCGAGAAGCATTCTTCTGCAGCAGTATCTCTTCAAGCCTAGCGCGTCCAGAGCGTCACTGTAACAATGAATACTCCTTGAATCAAACTCTTCATCATCATCTATAGCTTTACTTACTCCATTATCGAGTGGATATTTCTCTTTTATGATAGCATCTGCAACGCAAGCCATCTGCAACGCAAGCGGCCTTACCACATAATTTTAGTCGTAAGTTATTGCAAAAATAATAGATTATATATATATATATATATATATATATATATATATATATATATAATCTATTGCGATATGATTTTGGATTCGATGACAATGAAGTTAATTGCCAGAGAATAAAGCTGCTGGTTAGATCTGCAATGACGGGCGTAGCCAGGTTTGAACCCCCAATCCCCCCCTCCCCCCTAGCTACGTCCATGGTAAGTATATCAATTGTGACTGTCACAGCAACTAATAATTGAAATCCAGTTCACAGTTCAATCCGCCTGCTGTTGAAACATTACAATAATGACATCGAAATGTAGTCTATGCTTACTTCTTACTGTATATTCTATTCCCTTTTCTAGAAATCAGAAATCCAATTATTTCTATATGAGGCATGATAATTAAAAAAGATCTCGATTTTTACAGTGTTTATTATGAGAAGTTTTATAATTGTATTTTTGTAATTTACTTTAAGTGCCGGAGCAAATTGACTACAAGCACGATGAGGAAAACCTCAATATAACACAGTCAGAAACGGAAAATAATTTATATTCACAGGCGAGCCAATGAAATTGTTAGTCATCTAGGTTTTACTGGCTGCTGGAGGAAATTGCACATTTACCTTCTATTATAACGATATTAAATATGCATGTACACTAGAGATACGCCGTAAGAGCCGCACGCGCCGCAGTCATCGCATTTTCGCATTTTTAGAATTCCGCAGTAAACGAGGAACTAGTAGTTGGCCATGGCACGCTGTCTGTTTGCCTGTCTGTCTGCGGCTTTGATCAAATATTAGAAAGCTGTAATTTGGCATGGATATGCATATTAGTCATGCCGAAAAAGTCGTCCAATAAAACATTGAAAATGCTACTACCTACTTTAGTTTTATCAAAGGTTTCACAATGCGATGCGACCTTTCAATGCGATTTCCTCTGCAATAGAAAAACGTATTTTTTCCAACAATAAAAGAGAATACTGGTCATAAAACACTCACATTTTTTTATTACAGAGATTATTCCGGTACTAATCGTTATAATTGTATGTACCCACCTCTGCGTGTACGTCCACTATCTCAGTTCACTTAATGTTAATACAAGAAAACCTTGCTTTTATAAACAAGTGATGATAAAGAGAGAAAATATCCATTTAATTTATGCTGGCCTCGCAACTCAGTTAGTAATATGCCTGCCTGCTATGCTGTAGGTCGAGGGTTCGATCCCCACCCAGGGAACATTTGTGTGACGAACATGGATGTTTGTTCTGTGTGTTATCATAAGTATGTGTTTACAAAAAAAAAAAACTATCAGCCATAGTCTAGTTTCCACAAATTACAAGTTTTGCTTAGTTTGGGCTAGATGGTGTGTGAAATGTTCATTAATTTAAAAAAGCCTTTACGTTAATATAGTATTAGTGTATCAATTGTATAAATAGTCAAAACCGTTTAGGTTAGAATGAAATCGCTTATTACATATTACCATAGTAGTACAAACTTAGAAACGTGATTTTCTTTTTATGCTATGATATAATTATAAGTTAACAGACTCTTGATGCCTAATAAAGTCTAAGTCTAATACAGACATTTATTTATTGTATTGTTATTTAAACAATAACACGTTTTATAATACCTGATTTGAATTTAATGAACATTCTTTTGTCTGTATATGCTTTTAACTGTATGGGTTTTGTAATACCCGAAGTAAATTATTTTTTATTTATTTATAAGAAAAACTTTTTATGACACAGATAATTAACACATTAAATGATCACACAGATTGCATTCTTGAACAATTTGACATTTGACATTAACTTTTGATTAACCATGCCAGATGTTAATTCTGGCATGGTAATGGTCATCACAATTTCGTCATATCCATTCATCAAATTTACCTGGAAGACATCGCCTAATTCTACATACTTTTATCGATAAGGCCGCCTAATTCTACATAAATTTTTAAACTGTTTTGTGATACAATAGAGTCTATCATGTCTCAACGAAGCATGGCATCCATTCGGTTCAAGGATGGTAGCAAGTCAAGCGAATACTATAAAATGCTGTACAACAACATTGCTAACAATACTTGGTACTATTTATGATTTCCATGTATAGCATTATAATTATAGTGACAAAAACGTTTGTGACTACTGCCGTAATGGCAGTAGTTTTTTATTTTGATGTGTTTTTGATGGTCCCATTAAATTCATTATAATGTTGTCAGTTGACAAAAATGACACTAAATTATTTAAAATGTGACAGAGTTCTTGACTTCACTTACATATTATATATAGTAGGACTATTCTAAAATAATTTCTAACTAAACTTTAATACAAGTATCTTAGCACATTCTCCAGGGTGGGTGATGTGAGTGAGTGGTGGAGATTTTCAGTGGGTACTCTGGAAATCTCCCGACAACATCTTCATACAGTGTAATGGAAGGTACCCAAGACAGCAAAGCTAACAAGCCCAAACTAACTTCTGCAACTAACCTTAGCACTTTCGATAATGAAGTTTCAGTCCCTACATTCCGGTTCCATCATCAGTATGGCTATTGACAACTTGTCGGATACGGTATTGGGTCGGAAACTATATCTCCATATTTGTCATTTCTATACAGAATGACAGAGATGGCGATATAGTTTCCAGCCCGATTCTGAATGTTTGTGAATATGGAAACAGCTCAGTGTTATAATAATATGGCATTGTTATCCAACTCACACAAGCATACATTTTAGCTAATAGGACACCAAGGAGTGAGTCAAATTTAGTTTGCAAGATTTGATTACAGTCAGATACCAGGACAATTGAAACTATATTATATATATAGTACATAGTTAGTTGCACCCCACGGTTTCACCTGCATAGTCATGAAAGTGGTGATTTTGATGATAAAATATAACCTATGTCTTTCTCCAGGTCTTAAAGAATCTCTGCGTTAAATTTCATAACTATGGGCTTAACCAGTTTAGGTTTAGACGGGAACAGTGATGCTGATTCACATGTTAATACTATGGACAGATACTACCATTATATACAATTAAGATAATTATGACAACTGGCTTTAGTTTATATTGAGCTATCCAACAAAATTTTATGCAAAACAACACAAAACATACCTACACAAAAAATTAGGCATGACATTTAGTCCTATCAGTTCAGTTTGTGACAGGATTGGTCCCACTATTTCATAACTATATTCCCACTAATGAACAAAATTTATAAAATATTGAATAGTGAATTATAAGTGAATAAGTTCAAAGTGTTTGTGATTAGTCTTCGTTCGACTACCATACTCAACTTGTGCTCGGAACTCCAAAACACAGGCACATCGCATAGTTTGGAGGTTGCTGCTAATTTATATAATGTGTGTAGTTTTTTTGGGTAACAAACTTATTTATTTATTTTAGTCCTTGACATCTGGCACCAATTAGGTTCATGTTGAGTGTGTTAATCTAATACCAACTTCAAACTAACAATTTAATATCTAAGCAGCTGTCTAGCCTTTTCGTATCTAAGTCTAGCCTTTTTGTAAATATGCAGCTCGATTGAAGGGTTTTTATGAAGTGTGTTATTATGAAACAGATTCAAATATACACTTATGGAATCCTAATGGAGCGACATGAGGGTAAAGTGTTTTTTATCCAAAATTCCAACACAATAGTATTAGATACTAACCCTTCAGTATACTCAGCCTGTAGAAGCCCTAGATATGCTTCCCATTTATTGCCGATCACCTTTCCGCATGTGAAGCAACGCACAGGGATAATCATTTTTCAGGAAGTTTCTGAAAGTAAAGCAAATTATTCTTCACAAACAATATATAAAGATTTTGTGATATTGTCAAAAAAACGTGTGTATTTTGATACGAAACATGCTTGTGGGACTCGTAAACATATTTTTTAATGCAATTTCAGACGATTTGAGGTTATATTATAGATTTCAATTTATGTCCCTGAATTTTGATGCTACGTATAATCAAATAAAATAGTTACATGACAGGATACCTGAGACTCGTTTTAAACAATTTTTGTTGTTTAAATCGTTTTCTAAATAATATTTATCACAATAAAAGCAACACAAAAGAACAACAAAACAACCTACGAAAGAACGAAGGCGGAGTGAACTATGACCAAACAAGTTCTCTTTGTCTATGTATGGAATGAATTAAAGAACGGATGAAAGTAACGCTGTCTAAAATAGGGTTGCCAGGTGTACAACTTGGGTTTCACAAAATCTCAACTTTTCCCAGATGTTTAGTCCTCTAAGAATTTCCCAACAAAGTGAGATAAGTTCAGCGTTGGGTTAGGCTCAAGTGGCCCGGAGTACCACTATTATTTTAAGGGTGCGTTATCAAATTTATACCTTATTTTTTAGTTATTTAATTTTGACTATTCTTGTTTCAGAGGGACGATTACAAAAATAAAATGACATTAAGTTTTGAACAACACATCAACGCAGATGAAAGCGAGATGGTAAGTACTTGCAAAAATCTGTATCATATTATTGAAGATCATCAGTAATATTATGTATGGCATATGATGGTGGCAAATAGTTATTGTGTGGTACAACAGTATAAAAGTCTAACAATAAGTCAAAAGCGTGACACATATCGAAACTTGTCTCCCAAACGGAGCGCAGAAGTTGTAAATTTTACAGCGCCTTAGTTTCCAAAAAGCCCGCAGCATAAAATAATTTGATTAGAATGATAAGACGGCCCATAGACGTATCAATCTAGATCGCAATCCGTGATCAAAATCAAGGATCATGATCCAGATTAAACATGTACGAAGGTGACTGTCGTGATGATATCTTCATACACGTTAAATCTGGATCGCGATATTTAATTTTGATAACGGCCTCGATTCAGATTCATACGTCTACGGGCCGCTATTTATTTTTACGGCCTGACTATTTACAAGACTAATTATAAAATCGATTACCGAGTCTGAGTCCAAGTGTATAAAAAGCAGAAAATTATTTTAATCCAACAGAGGCGGGTCGTGTCTTGTTCTACACTAAATGTAACCGTAAACAAATGCTGGCCTGGCCCAACGCATAAGCATTGCCATTCAACGTGGCAATGTGTCAGCATGCTGGGTATGCTGCCAACTGGTAGTGGGTTTGAGCATTTGGATTATCTTTAGACCTTTATCGGTCTGGGGTAATCGATATGCTTTTTGTGTAGTAGTTTAGTTAGTTGAGTCTGTATATTGTTGTGTTGTAGTTAATAAAGGCACTTACCAGAAGAAGAAAAAATGTTGTAAATAACTAAATAACGTGTACTGTTGGCGTACCTTAATAAATAACTAAATATATACACTCTACAGCATAGTTCGGGTCAACTCGGTTCTCGATCTCAGTCTCGTTCTCGTCGTTCACTAAATTAGTGCACAAAATGAACTACATTGGAAGATAAGTTCTTCAGGAATGTTCGTCTCAAGTCGGTTTTTCTCGTTCACGTGTTCGTATCATTCGCGGAGTTACTGGATTAAAATGAAGTAGATGAGATAGTTACTGAACTAGAGAAACAATGAATAAATATATTGAAATAGTTCAATTGAACGACTCATTCATGAACGACACACCACCACGAACGTCTAGAAACGTTTACGAAGTATGTAGATTCATGCACACCACACGGCTAGTGGTTATCATTCGTCTATGGACTGTTTGATGATTGTTTTTTTTTCCTCCATCCTTCTTCCTTGCAAATCTTGCACTGATATGTTACCAGACGATGGCTGTATGGGCTTGACACCCTTTGCCTTTCCCGATAGGGAAAAATTAACCCAAAAAAAAAACGGCTATATTACTATGCTTGCATTCTCCACATTCATTGCATCAAAGAGTATTGTACTCATTCCATCATAGAGGAATATTATAGAGTATATTTTTTTAATATTATCATTGCATTCTCCAGCTGTGTTGTGTTATCTTGTGTTGTGTTTTGTTTGATTTGGATTTCGTGATAATATATATGAATAAGAGATATTCATCAGTGATATGAATAAAAATTAACTATACATATTCAACTTACTCAACATAAATATATTGGACTACAGGAAATAAATATCGTGAAACGATATCTGGATAAACTAATACGGAACTACTTCAAGGAAATAGTAGGAAGAAGCCTATTCTATTGTGCTATCAATAAATGCCCTTTCAAAACGCCCCCTTTGTTTTGACAAATATATTTTGCACAAAATGTTTTATATCCCGGGGAATCATCTTTACCAATTAGTTTTGTTCAAGAGTCATTTGTGAACATTAGTATTATATAAAAATAGAACGGCTTTCCCAGCATCCATGTAAAGCTAACGAAGAGATACGTAACTGTCTGAATTAACACGACTCATGAAAAATTTATAGTCAGAATTTTAAACCAAAGAATTAGAAAAGAAACCATTTAGTGAAGTTATAATCATGGATTCAGAAGATGATATTCAGCCTCTAATAAGATACGAGGGAGAAGGCAGCAGGGACACACTTTTAGAGCTGACTACACAGTACTTAAATACCGATCCAGAGTTTGAGCAGGTACACTGAAACCGGTTTGTTAACCTTTATTTTGACTTGAAGACATGTTTCATGACTGGTTTTGCTTAGATTTGGGAAAAAAAAGATGTTAAAAGTCTCTAGTTCTTACCTAACCGCTCAAGGTGCTTTCTTGCATCAACAGTGTGGCCAAGTCTCACTTTAGTTCTTTAATTTTATTTTTTATTAAAATATAAAACTTTTATTAAGTTGGCCAGCACTGCAAGTCTAGGCTTTTTATATCAACCAAACTTGGTTGATAATATAGGTATATTGATGAAGATAAAAAAGTCATATTTTGTATTATATTATTTTGTTTGATGTTCTGTTCCTCAGGAAATACCTACTATGTGAAGAATGATAGTCTAGAACAGTTAAAAGATTTACTGCATAGTATAATTATCATAAGTTTTATTTTAGGGATTGATTTGTACAATAAGCTTTGTAGCTCTCTAAATATCACCTGTCTGTTACATACTTAAGTTCAATCCGAACATTGCAACATATTTCTATCATATGTGTAAGTACATACATACATATATATTTTTGGCATATCAATTTTTGTGTTTTTTACCTTTACTTCTTGGTAAATACCAATATGAAACTTTTATTGTATATACAATTGTTGGTTGAGCTTGTGGTATAAGCTTCTTGAGTGGGTTTTCTGGCTTTTCCCCAATGGACATAATCTGGGTTTTTAAAAACCACAAGTCAAATTCAAATTCAAATTGATTTATTTGCTAAGACATAGGTACAATAAATAGGTCTTAAATAATAATATATTTAGTAAGTATCTCTACATGGTTGTCTGTAAAGTCGGTCTACGGACGATAGTTTAACATGACAACGTCATAATAAAACAATGATGATGATGATGACGTAACGGGACAGTGGCTTAACGGGACAATGAGCGCAACGGGACAAAGTCATAGTTTATCGTGCGTGCAGCCGGGGTTAATCGATTTATTAGAAGTTGTCACGTCAAAAAAAAATGGTTGTCTGTAAAGTCGGTTTACGGCCGATAGTTTAACGTGACAACGTCATAACAAAACATTGATGAAATGATGATGATGATGTAACGGGACAATGAGCGTAACGGGACAATAAGCGTAACGGGACAATAAGTGTAACGGAACAATGAGTCTTACTTTTTCGTGCGTGCAGCCGGCGTTCATCGATTTATTAGACGTTGTCATGTCAAAAAAAACTGGTTGTCTGTAAAGTCGGTTTACGGCCGATAGTTTAACGTGACAACGTCATAACAAAACATTGATGAAATGATGATGATGATGATCTAACGGGACAATGAGCGTAACGCGACAATGAGTCATTATTAGACGTTGTCACGTCAAACAAAAATTGGTTGTCTGTAAAGTCGGTTTATGGCCGATAGTTTAACGTGACAACGTCATAACAAAACATTGATGATGATGATGATGTAACGGGACAGAGTGATACTTTTTCGTGCGTGCAGCCGGCGTTCATCGATTTATTAGAAGTTGTCACGTCAAAAAAAGATTTTGATGAATTGAGAACCTCGATCTTTTTGAAGTTGGTTAATAAAACCATATGTCAAAACGTGCTACTACTATCAACTTTGTTACAAAACAAATTATATAAAAGAGCACTACTTAATTGCTGTAACATTCTCATTGCTCATTGATAACATTAATTATTTAATAATAATTGTTTATTTATATGAAGTTTATTGATATTAAAATTGATTACTTGTTATGAATGAAACAACACAATTTTTATGTTTAAAATTATTTTTTTATGTGTAAGAGATAATGTTACTTCAAAAGATATATACCTATTGGAACAGAGTTACTCGGCTGGCTCTAGGTTGTGGGGTTCAATCTCCATCCAGATCAATTGTTTATGTGATGAGCATGGCTGTTTATTATGTGACTGTGTGATTCTTATATCTCACAAGTATGTATTTATAAAATGTATATACCTAACTAGTCTATTAGCTATCTGGTCTCCTATATTACTAGCTTTGCTTAGTTTGGGGCTAGATGGTGTATAGTGAAACTGTCTCAGTCTATTAGTTACCTTTTAATGATCAAATGCTGAACCTCATCATCATCATTATCTCAGCAATCAGAAGTCCACTGCTGGACATAGGTCTTCCCCATGGACTTCCAAAATGACCGCTTGGAAGCGGCTTGCATCCAGCTTCTTCCCGCCACTTGTATGATGTCATCTGTCCATCTCTTGGCTGGTCTTCCTACGCTGCGCTTGCCGGTGCGTGAAAAACTTTTCGGCCCCATCGGCCATCAGTTCTACGTGCTATGTGCTCTGCCCACTGCCACTTCAACTTGCTAATCCGCTGTGCTATGTCGGTGACTTTCTTATATCTTCGGATCCTTTCATTTCTGATTTCTAATTAATTTTTAAAGTACAGATACATCTGAGACCCTGACGATAGACAGGCTATATCATCGTTATTTTTCATCACTATGCGGGTGAAGCCGCGGCACGCAGCTAGCTATCAGTTGGAAATAGGATTTTTCAACACACTTGCTCGTAAAGTGGCCCTTATTCAACCGTTTTTATGACCGAAAAGTATCCTATAAAACACGCGTGCTCTGACTTTTCTATTACGCACTAGTGTCTTTACTTTACAGTTTTTTTTAATTTCAACAAAGAGTTTTTACTTAAATTAAATATTTCAGTTATAAACCGTGCTTTTGACTTTTCTATTACGCACTCTAGTGTCTTTACTTTACAGTTTTTTTTAAATTTCAACAAAGAGAGAGTTTTTACTTAAATTAAATATTTCAGTTATAAACGGGTGTTTATTTCCTCGCAAGTGTGTTGAATAACGTCATATGAAACGCGTGTGCCTATGGTCATTACACTCTAGGCTCTATTACGCCCTCGTTTTCGGCTCGGGCTGCAATTCCGCCTCGACTGTAATGACCAACTTCTTGTATCATTATGTACTAATAGAGAAATACTGACTGGCCTCCCAACTCTCAGTTGGTAGTATGTCTGCCTTCTAAGATATTGATCCCCCACCTACTCAGGCTGTTTATTCTGTCTGGGTATTTCTGTGTATCATAAGAATGTATATAAAAAAAAGTATATTAGTTTTCTATCACTTATCTAGTTCTAATAGTACAAGCTTTGCTTAGGGTCTAGATGGCGTTATGTGAAAATTTATTATTTATTTATATTTATTGTTCCCAATAGGTGGTATATGGCTACCGTAAAAGCCGCTGGCGGGCCATCCTGGTGTATACCCTGTGTGTGCTGACTTGCGGATTGCCATGCCTGGTCTTCCACTGGCTGCCGACGTGGCTGCTCTATGCCACCTGCGTCAGATGTTGCTTCCAAGTCGCTGAAAGAGTGCTGGTTGTGGTATGTACTATGTACCCATTGACCATAATTTTGAATTCTGGTACCTGTTTTGTATGTAAGATGCTTTATTGTTACTACTTTCATAAACACTTCCCAGTTTTTCGTGACAATACAACCCGGGTTTATTTAGAAAATCATGCTACATCATCTTTGACCTTAATGTTATTTAATTATCAGATAAATTTGTGCTCAAACGCATGCCTAATTCGTTCAAAAAACATATTCCAACAAATAAATATTTCTATTTTTAACCCCCAACCTAAAACAGGGGTGATATAAGTTTGACGTGTGTATCTGTGGCATCGTAGCTCTCAAAACGTATAGACCGATTTTAATCTAGTTTTTTTTTGTTTGAAAAAGGATTTCATCGAAAATGATCTTAATTATGTTTCATCGAAATCGGTTCAGCTGTTTTTTTTTTGTTGAGGGTTTTTGAGTTTTCTAAACTTATACTTGTCATTTAAATAAATTACTTTAATACAAAAGTGTTTGTGAAGTACAAAATATATTGACTGGCCTTGTGGCTCAGTTCGTAGTATGTCTGCCTGCTGTGCTGTAGGTCGTGGGTTCGATCCCCATTCAGGACAAGCATTTGTGTGATGACCATGGATGTTTGTTCTATGTGTTTCTATGTATCATATGTATATATTTACAAAAAAAAATACATATATGTATTCTATCAGCCATCTAGTTCCATAGTACAAGCTTTGCTTAGTTTGGGCTAGATGGTGTTGTGTGAAATGTCCACCAATATTTATTTATTTATTTTCTTTCAGGAAACATACCAAAAAAAATGCAAGAGTTTCTACATTCACAGGATATTGGATAAAGATATTGCAGATGCCAGGTAAGGATAAACTTCTTAAGCAATCTCTACCAGATAAATTAGTCATTTAGTAATATTAATTACTTTTTCCAGTGGGTTACTAAACGAAGCTTTCCAAGATGAAGACATAGTAGCAGAAAAGGAAACGGTCGAAAGTGCTGACGCGTTACATACACCTCTTCATTTGGAGGATGGTACCACCCTTAGTGAGTCTTTATTTGATTTTTATGTAACTGTGTGTGAGACAAATAAGTCACTCACCTGCAACGATGTATTTTACGTAGATAGATTTTCCCCAGCTCTGCGTGGCATAAAGTAAGGTAATCGCCTGACTCGTCTTGAGTCGCGACAGGTCGGGCAACGCTGTTAGACGCGTTATGAACAGTGACAACGCCATCCTGTGTGTTTAGAAAGTGCAACACCAAGATATATAAGCCCAGGATACTAGAAGGCCTTAAGGCCTTGTGGTTTTATCCTCGAAAGTGCTGAGAACTGTGATTTGCCATGCTTCTACTTCATATTCAATGAGTACAAATATATATAGATTAAATATTAATATTATATAGATTAAATCTCATTGCACACCTGAAGTTAATTGTACACATTGCCCAAAACAGTCCTGTTTCTCTGGACTTTAACAACAAAAATCTTGTGTGGCAGTGTTCTGCGCTCACCACCTCGATATGTCTATATTATACAAATATGCTGAATGACTAAAACTGATATTATTGCCTAAAATAAATAAAATATGAATAATGCATGATTCAAATATTGATATTATCCACGTAATTTTGAGTTGACGACGTAATTAAAAAAGTAAAGTCGAAATAAATGCTGTTTTGTTTTATTTTTTTATTTCGAAAGACAGATGGGCGTGACTTGAATTTTGAACCTACAACCTGCGGATAGCAAACACAGAAGACATTAATAGTAATATAGTAATAGTAATAGTACTCGGCTTCCTCACCCGCTCCCCGTGCTCGCCCTGTTGTTTGCCAGAGTTTGCGGTGCGGTTGTCAGTCAAGACAAGTTCTGTATGAATGTTCCTTGCAAGCGTTGTAGACTTCAACAAGCGTTCGAATTCCAACTGAAGCCCCGCGCGAGCGGAAATCAAACGTTAACCATAACTTCAAACATGTTTTGTGTGTGATCTACACACACAAACATGACATACTTGCGTATGATTCACTAATTAGCGCGTCGTTATATGGAGTGTCTGAAGTGTGTTGCAAGTCAAATGGTCGTCCAACTAGGCTACTGTTATATTCGCTACAATGCCATAATTTCTAATAAGCTTAACATCCCTGTATCTAATACATATTTCAGATACCCAACGATACCGTTACTTCCGTCACAAAAAGCAGACATTGGTATGGGACAGCAGCCGCGCTCAGTGGACCCGGCTGGCAGGCATCGAGAGTGGCGCCACTTGCGCCCAGCTCCAGGCGATGGCTTCCCGCCCGCCCTCCAGCGAGCGGCGGCTCAGAATGTGAGTATCGAAACTAACTCCATTTCGGTGAGTGTGCATCTGATCTGCATGATCTAATTCCCTCTAGCCCTTTTTTCTATCGGACGGTTAGAAACACAAAAAAGCGTCATCGTTTCATGGTGGATATTCCAAAAGGCTAAACGAAACGTTTTAATTCCACGTTTATCGCACGGACCGCAAAATTGTGGAATACGCTTCGTGAGCGGATTTTCCCCAATGGATACAATCTGGGTGCCTTAAATCGCGAGTGAATCGGTTTCTTCTAGGTAAGCGCGCTTCATCGTAGACCGCAACATCGCTTAACATTAGGTGAGTTGGCGGTCAAGCGCAAACCTATATTGTATTAACCTTTTTTTCTGACATTCTTAATTACAGAAAAAGCGAGATAACAATGCGCGCGAGCCATCTTTGCATCGCTATAAAAGTTAAGCGCAACCCCCTGACCTTCCGGGATACTCAAACTGAAAAACTCAAATATCCTTGAAAGATAAATAAATAAATATTGGTGGACATTTCACACAATACTATCTAGCCCAAACTAAGTTAAGCTTGTACTATATGGGAACTAGATGGCTGATAGAGTACATATAGACTTTTTTTATAAATACACACTTATGATACTTAGAAACACCCAGACAGAACAAACATGCTCGTCACACAAATGTTTGCCCTGGGTGGGGATCGAACCCACGACTTACATCTTAGCAGACTAACTGAGCTGCGAGGCCAGTCAAAAGAAAATGGCCACCAATCCTTCAGCAGTCATCCTAGTCTTCCCGGTTTTGTTGATTTCTATAGCCTTGCTATCTTTCAGGGTACAAAAACCCAAATATCCTTGAAAGACACGTACTATAAGTTTTTTTAATTATATTTGTTTTTATTTGACGTCTGCGCTGCTCCTTTTGAAAAAGTCCGCCGTATGCGATTGAAACTATAGTCGGAGAATTCGGCTCAGAAATAGACGTGAGTAACCCGTTTGTTCAAATGTTTAACAACCACGTTAGTTTTCATAACGTACTGTATGTGTTTGTTTCAGGTTAAACATCTACGGTCTGAACGAAATCAAGGTGCCCGTCCAGGGTATCCTGACCCTGGTCCTGTTGGAGGTGTTCAACCCTTTCTACGTGTTCCAACTGTTCACCATCGCCGTGTGGCTCGCGGAGCCATACTACTACTATTGCATAGCCGTCGTGCTCATGTCGACGTTTGGTGTGGCGACATCTGTCATACAGACTAAGAAGGTAACTCATTATTATAGTTTAAATAAAGAATAGCTTAAAAAACTGGAAAAACCGACTTCAAAATATCCAATTTGTTTACTTGGATGATAATTTACCAGTTATTTGGTTATAAAAACCAAAGTATTAAACCGATTTTGATAAAAATTAAATGGGACCACCTCTGATGTATGACCTACCAAACAAAAAAGAATCATCAAAATCAATGCACCATTAACGCAGTAAATGGTCAACAAACATACAAAAAACCATACAGTCGAACTGACAACCTCCTTCTTTTTGGAAGTCGCTTAAAAATTTAAAAACAACTTCAAATTGCGCAATTTTGTTTTAAAAACCAAACTACTGAACTGATTTTGATGAAATTTTTAAGGGACCAATCTGAAATTATACTTTGAAAAAAGCTTGTCCTGGATTTTAGTTTCTAGGTTTTAATTTTTTACTTAGTTAAAGACCTAGATCTACTGCACCAGATATCTGTTACAACAACTTCGAATAAAGTTATTACGCTATAATAACGGCTTGGAAGGGTTGGCTGCTGTTAATTTACAGGGTACACGCGCTTATCCGCAATAACAATTGGTGCAATAATCATTAAAACTGTTTTTATGGCCTGCCTTACGATATCGGAACCCACGAGTGTGTTTAATCTAACCGTAAGTTAGATAAAGGGGTATAGAAATCGTTATCGTTTCATAATAACTGTATTACGTATGCCATTTTGTAATTACTTTTCTTATCATATTTTTTTTCAATTTCAACATTTTAATTGACATTTATTATTATTTTTTTGACATTAACCACGCAATGTGATTTATGTTGACACTTTGTGTAATTATTTTATTTTTAATTTTTACGTATGTATGTATAAGTACCGATATTACCGATGTATGAATAAATGAATATGAATATGTATCTTAAATAGGTCATACTTTAAACAAACTGCCCGTATGAGATTTAAAATTCAGTTACTTTTATTTACACATTTTCGAAAATTTTATTTCGTTTTTAGGGTTCCGTACCCAAAGGGTAAAACGGTTGGAGGTTTAAAAAAAAATACGTTAAAATTTCATTAGTTTCATTTCAATGAGTAGGATCGCGAAAATCTTAGACAACATAATGGGGGTTTTTAAGTTTCCTAAATTTACTTGTATAAATAGAAACATGAGTTCTACTTATACTCTCTCTCTCTCTCTCTCTCTCTCTTGTTGTACTTGTTAGGTTAGGGATTTATTATGATGTTTTGAACTATGATAATTGGATATTTTATCATATAAATTTGTGTATAAAACATAACATGGTGATCCAGTAAACTTAAGGAAAATTGGGGTTTAATGGATCACCAAGTCCACCACTTAATCCGTTATTAATTGTTTACTATACGTCGGAAGCGGAATGGTGTTTTACTTAAAGATTTGGTGTTGTATTATCTATCCAATAATACCCAATTATCATAGTTCAAAACATCATAATAAATCCCTAACCTAACATACTCTAGTAGACGAGGAGAGAAAGACAGAGAACGAGAGTTTTTTAAGTTGGGGTTTTTTTAAACTTGTTCTGACAGAACCAAGAGAGTCTACGCGCGACGGTGGAAGCCCACGACACGGTGCAGCTGTGGGACGGCAGGACGGTAGACACCCGCGCGGTCTCCCCGGGAGACGTGGTGGTGTTGCCAGCGCGCGGCTGCATGCTGCACTTCGACGCGGCGCTGCTCACTGGATCTGCTGTGCTCAACGAGAGCATGCTTACTGGTAATACTTTGTGGGCTACGGATCAGGAATTTGATCACCGCTTACCGGATGTGGCCTCAACTGGTGTATGGTCACTCGATGCGGGTAACCTATCTGTAATCTTTTTTTTCCTTGATGTTGGCATCATGCTTCCACATTTGCCATTTGTCGAGTTTATATCTGTAATCTTTGAAGTTGTTACATTGCAGTGCGTGACGTCACTTCCCGGATTCAGCTGAAGATAAGCGCCGGTTGGAAACAACCGGCGCCATGCTGAGCTGGAGCCGGGTTGTGGTTAAAACTTAGTTTAAGAGTTCGTAGTTCGACTATGGTCCGTCTCGCATACCCACATTTTTGAAGATATAAAATGATAGAATGAACTTATAAAAAAATCGTCGTTTGTAAAACTACAAAATAACATTACAAATATTCGACAAAAATTTCAATTTGATCCAAGTTAATTTTCAAACAAAATATTTTTTGCGGTAATAATTTCTAAAAATATATATTATAAATACATTTTTAAATAAATTATATATATAAATTTACTGTATCAAAATTAACTTTTGATGCAAGTTAATTTTGATACAATAAATTTATATATATAATTATTATATATTGAAAGGTATGCGCGAGCGAGACGGACGATGGTTCAACTACGGATTCTTAAGTAAATTGTATATTAGTTATCTAATTATATAAATACTATATAAAAAAACATACAGACTGAATTTATTAATTCAGACCTATCCAAACCTTCTTTTTGGAAGTCGCTTAAAAAATTCACAATCAAATGTATTTGCGTAAGTGATTAATATTTATTTATCTCATATAAAACAAATAATACTACTAATATAGTATTTGTATTTATTTAAGGTGAATCGGTCCCCGTGTCGAAGACGGCTCTTCTGCGCGTGGACAAACCGTTCGACATGAAGGAACACGCCTCCAGCGTCCTCTTTTGCGGCACCCTCGTGAAGCAGACGCGCTACTACCACAACGAACCTGTCAAGTGAGTTTTACATATACCGTCTTACTTATAAACGCATGTTAAAATCCTTATTTACGGAATAAGGACTTGTCACTTTCTGTCAGACGGGAACGGTCACGCGCGAAAACGGAACAAAACACTGTTTAACTAAAATGCGCTTATTCAGTGTTTATAAGTAAGACGGATAATTGTTAACGACCAATAAACTAATTTTCACAGCTAATGCTGAGTTGCAACCGGCTTGTGACAAAAACGATTGTAGTTTTTGTTTATTCTTGTGTTATTTGTGGTTGTTGTTGTCGCAAATATCAGTTAAATATTGTCAGCGATATCGATCTTGATGCATACTGCACAGGAATGGAATTCTTTGTCGCCATCTGTTTCCTGAGAACTACAATCTTGGAATTTCCAAGATAGATATCTTCTAAATCGACGAGCTCCATCCTCGACCATATCGTCGCTTAACATCAGGAGAGTTGGTGGTTAATCATAGATCTAGCGTAAAAAAATACGTCTATGAATATATGTATTTTTACGGCGACCCAGCTTTTTTTTAGAGCGAGGCCAACACTGTCCTTTACTAAAGAAGAAAACGGCCAATGAACCTTTGTGCACGGCCATGAATAAATAAATAAAACCGGCCAAGTGCGAGTCGGACTCGCGCACGACGGTTTCCGTATCTATAAAAACGGCAAAAAAATTATATCTGTTGTATGGGAGCCCCTCTTAAATATTAATTTTATTTTAATTTAATTATTTATTTTTAAAGTGAATTGTTTGTTGTTATAACGGCAACAGAAATACATCATCTGTGAAAATTTCAACTGTCTAACTATCACGGTTCATTACAGCCTGGTGACAGACGGACGGACGGACGAACAGACAGCGAAGTCTCAGTAATAGGGTCCCGTTTTACCCGTTGGGTACGGAACCCTAAAAAAGGAAAACTTTTTTGGCGGGAACGTTGTACAGACATGTCGCTTTGTTTTATTGTCCTAAATTTGTGTTATTTCGAATGTTGATGCTGTAAAAATACGCAATTTCGTTAACTTGGATGACATATTTTTCCAGTTATTTTTATACAAACCAAAGTATTGAACGAATTTTGATTAAATTTATACGAGACCACATCTGAAGTACGTCCTATCAAACAAAAAAGAATCACATTTAAAATTAAATTAATAATTTTAAAGAATTCCTAATTGACGAAGTAATCACGTAACAAACATCGAACACAGTTGAATTGAGAACCTCCTCCTTTTTAACCCCCGACGTAAAAACGACGGGGTGTTATAAGTTTGACGTGTGTGTGTGTGTGTGTGTCTCTGTCTGTGCCACCATAGCTCCAGTGCCATCATTTTTTGTTTTGTTTGAAAGGTGAATTAGTCGGGAGTGTTCTTAGCTATGTTTCATCAAAATCGCTTCAGCCGTTTTTTTCTGTCGGGGGTTTTTGAGACTTCTAAACTTATACTTGTTGTAAGTCTGTTAAAAATTCCTCCTCCTTTTTTTAAGTCTGTTAAAAATTGATATGTGTTTGGTAGAGCCCTTGTGCTGCGCACTGGATACAACACGAGCAAGGGCCAGCTGGTGCGCAGCATCCTGTACCCGGTGCCAGCCGACTTCAAGTTCGACCGAGACTCCTACAAGTTCATATTCATACTCGCCGTGATCGCGGCCTGCGGACTCGCTTACACTGTCGCTTTGAAGGTATTTACGTACGTTACTGTTATTAAGAATCGACCATCGTCCGTCTCCCTCGCACATACCCGCATTTTTTAAGATATAAAATTCAGTAATTTTATATCTTCAAAAATACTCGTGTGTGTGTGTGTGTGTCCTGTACCTGTCCTGTTCCTGTGTGTGTTCTTCTGTTTTTTTATATTTTTTGGGAATGAACTTATAAAAAATCGTCGTTTGTTAAACTAGAAAAAAACATCACAAATATTCGAGAAACATTTCAATTACATGATTTTTTTTGTATGAAAATTAACTTTTCATCATCATCAAATTGAAATTTTTGGCGAATTTTTGTGATCTTGTTTTCTAGTTTTACAAACGATGATTTTTTTCCAAGTTCATGCAGTCATTTTATATCTTCAAAAATGTGGATATGTGTGAGCGAGACGGGCGATGGTCGGACTACGGGCTCTTAAAACCACTTTGCAAAAAGTTCAATGACCGTGAGGTCATGGTAGTGATATCATGACCTCACGACTTAAATGTTTTACATATTTATTATATACTATAAATGTTGAAAAATTGTAAACACAGCACAGTGTTTTAGGTCCGGAAACTGTTGTTTATTCTATATTTTTCGATTCCCCAGGCGTACCGCGCCCTAACACCAGGCGACATCGCCATTAAAGCGCTCGACATCATAACTATAGTGATTCCCCCGGCGTTGCCCGCCGCCATGACGGTTGGGCGGCTGTACGCCGTATCGAGGCTGAAGCATGCGCGCGTCGCCTGCCTAAACACCAGGGCCGTTAATGTGTCCGGCTCCGTTGACTGTATCGCTTTTGATAAGGTTAGTATATAGTATACAGTCTAGAATAAGGAGTAATGGAGCATTTACACATTTTTATCTGGCCATAAATGGCATTTTTTGACTGGCCTTGTGGCTCAGTTGGTAGTATGCCTGCCTGCTGTGCCGTAGGTCGTGGGTTCGATCCCCACCCAAGGCAAACATTTGTGTGATGATCATGGATGTTTTTTGTTCTGTGTCTGGGTGTTTCTATGTATCATATGTATATATATTTACAAAAAAAAAAGTATATATGTATTCTATCAGCCACCTAGTTCCATAGTACAAGCTTTGCTTAGTTTGGGCTAGATGGTGTTGTGTGAAATGTCCATAAATATTTATTTTATTTATTTATTTTATTTATCTATTATACAGCTTTGTAGCGAATGATGATATAAATATTCCTGTGTAATACATATCAAAATTGGAATCAAAAATTACGAAGATGCAGCGATATCAGTGTAGTATACGCAAAAACGAGAAAAAAGAGACGACGACAAAATGGCTTGTGACGTAGTCATCATTTCGCTTAAACACTGTTAATGTGTATTCTGCGCTCACACATGCACACCTACTTACCTAGTGAACGAGTGTGCTGTCACGTTCAGACATTATTACAAAATCACATTTTGAACGAGGCAAAAAGAAAACTTAACTTCGCTATTTCCCATTCCCAACTCTACTTGTTTACCATATTAATGTTATTTTCAGACCGGTACTCTCACGGAAGACGGTCTGGACATGTGGGGCGTAGTCCCCGTGAGCCAGGCGACTTCGCCCCCGCGACTAGGAGCTCCGGTACGGGACGCGCGCACCCTGAACGACCTCCACGAGCTGAAATTAGGCATGGCCACCTGTCACAGCTTGACCATATTGGATGAAGAGCTGTGTGGGGACCCGCTGGATGTCAAGGTAAAAATCCGTGACAGACTGGGATTTCACAATCTTCGATAAATATATAATTATTATTTCTGCATGCAGTAGACCTCGATCATGAGTATACCGATAGATACAACAGGTATGAATCATGTATGCTAGTAAAAAGGGGGCGTGAAGCATGAACGTTTACCAACCTACATACACGAATATCAAAGTGTTTCTCGATCACGTGTTCCTGACACACTTACATTCTACAACCACCATTAAATTGTCAATCCCAACATTAATCTTAAGGACTAACTTGAATCTAAGGCTAAACTGGCTAGTAAAAAGCTTGACATCATCAAGAAGGTTAAGTGTTACTTCTTACAGAGACAGCTGCTTCATTTCTATCAGGCACAGGTCCGATCGTGTGTGGAGTACTGGTGCCACCTTTTTGATGGATCTTAAGGTCAATCAGTGACGATAAACTAGTTGCCAAGAAGCTACTTAGTCTCGGAGCACCGCCGTAAAGTTGTTTGTCTGTCTATATTCTGTAGGCCTTTGAAATTCGAAAAGTCTGTACTCAATGATTCCGAACCACGTTCTAGATACGTACTCCAGAAGAATGGAATTCTTTGCCGCCATCTCCGTGTCCAGAGAGATACAATCTTACAATTTTCAAGGCTAGAGTGAATAGATATCTTCTAGATCGCCGAGCTCCATCCTCGGCCAAACCGTCGCTTAACATCAGGCGTGTTAGTGGTCAAACGTAGATCTATCTAGTGTAAAAATGACATATAAACCGACAATTGCTTGTTACTAGATGTTCGAGTCCACCGGGTGGACGCTGGAGGAACCTAACGTTCCCGAGCCCTCCAAGTACGAAATTCTGATGCCGACCATTGTCAAGCCGAAGAAGACGGCCAACATCAATGTCGATGATATACACGTGAGTATATAAGATGAGAACTTCACTAAATATAAGTGAAAATAATAAACTGATTTAACTATACTAATATGATATGACTATAAATATGATATGACTATAAATATGATATATGTACTAGCGATGAAATATGTCACCCGCGGCATAAGGGGGTAGGTGGTAGCGGGCTTCGACGGCGCACGGACCCACACGATAACTTCATCATCAACCTTAAAGCTCGTAGTCCATTTATCAACTCCGCACCGAGTTTCATCAAAATCCGTTTTTTTTTACCGACGTTTCAAAAGGAGGAGTTGTTTTACTATGTTTGTTCAGCTATTACTTCTTCAATTATGAATCGATTTTGATGATTCTACTTTTGTTTAGTAGTATTTTTGTTTTTTAAACAGAATAACTGAAAATAATATGTCATCCAAGTAAACGAATTTTGTATTTTGAAGTCGGTTTTTTCAGTTTTTTAGACTATAATTATTGTCGGTGGTTTTTGAGTTTCCTAAACTTATGCTTGTTTCCTTCCGAATCTAAAATGGATTTTATTCCACGCAGTATAATTTTTTTTTATTCACACGATTGTAAGGCGACGCTGCTCTGGTGCAGAGTTGATAAGTGGACTACGTGGTTAAACCATTATTTTTCCACACAGATGCCGTTAGAAGTGGGTATAGTGCAGCAACACCAGTTCGTGTCGTCCCTGCAGCGGTCGAGCGTCGTCACGCGCTTGCTCGGGGAGACCGTGGCGAGAGTGTACTGCAAGGGTGCGCCCGAGATGCTAGTCACGCTCTGCGTCCCCGACACCGGTGAGAAAGTATAATCTTCTGGTTTTTTAGGGTTCCGTAGTAACTACAAGGAACCTTTATGAATGCGCCATTCCGCGTATCTGTCCGTATGTTACAGCCATATTCTCAGATATATTTTTTTATCAGCCCTGCTTGTACAAACTGTCCCACTGCTGGAAACGGGCCATCTTCTCATTGTGAGAAGGGTTAGGCCATAGTCTGCCACGCTGGCCAAGTGCGGGTTGGCAGACTTCACACATCTTCAAGATCATTGAGAACTCTCAGACATGTAGGTTTCCTCACGATGTTTTCCTTCACCGTTTGAAGTTGGCGGCAATCAACAATAACACATAGCACATAACTTCGAAAAGACAGAGGTGCGTGCCGTGGGATTCGAACCCAGGACCTGCGGATCGCAAGTCAGACGGTCTCACTACTAGGCTGCCGAGAACTTTATTCTATAAGATAACTAACAGATACTATAAGTCTTACATAAACGAAATTTTGCGAGTAGATGTGTTTCGGAAATCGCTACAAAATGCCGTAGTAATATTATAAAAAAGTGAAAAATAAAATATAAAGAAGGGATGAAATTATTTTTTTTCATACCACCCCAGCATGCTGGGTATCGTTGAATAGGTCTCTTAAAATAAGATATAAAACATATTTTTATTTGCGACAAAAACAACCACAACTTGTGAACACATAAACATAAACTATAGTCTAGTAAAAATAAGATTTGTGACAACATAAAACACACCTGTTTTGAAATACATTTGACACAATTTCATAATCTCTATATATATAAAAATCAATTGCTGTTCGTTTGTCTCGCTAAAACTCGAGAACGGCTGGGCCGATTTTGCTGACTTTAGTTTTGAAATGTTTGTCGTAGTCCAGGGAAGGTTTAAACGTTGAGAAAATATCGGGCCCACTCATTGATAGGTGATACCGGTGCCGGGTCAGCTAGTAATATTATAAAAGCTAATTTTGTTTCCTTTACACACTCAAACGGCTGAACCGATCGTTATGAAAATTAGTATAGAGACAGCTTTGGACCTGGAGACGGACATAAGCTACTTATCATCATAATCATCACCGTTTTTCATAACTACGCGAGTGAACCCGTGGAACGCAGCTAGAACGCAGTCTATAAATCGGGGATTATTGTTGATCTATGATTTTTAGTTATTTTCCTATGATAACTTCAAAAAATCCCCCGTTGCATATACTGCGATCTGCTCCATACAAACGGATTTATTTTTACTAGACTACTACAGCAGTTTTGTAACAAATCGGTTCCAACTCAGCATTAGCTGGTTAAATTAACCAGCGCTGGTCTTCCGTTGGGACCTGCAGGTGATGTCAAGCACCTGACTATATATCTAAGGTTTCATATAGCATTTTCTTCTCAGATGTGATGTGTGAGCGATATAGCCCGCCAAAGGTAAAAAATTGTGACCCCCGTCCTTTAATTCTAAACTATTAGACCTAGGTAACTTTTAGATTTGAACAGTCAATTAATTAAACCATAAAGGGCCTTACCGAAAAACGTTAATTAACTTTAATCAACGTCTTAAGTTCTCTGTCTTCTTTCCGCAAGTGTCATTACGTGTCAGCCAGAAGTTGACAGAATATGTTAATGCAATGCTTAAAGTTAAGTAACGTTTTTCGGTAAGGCATAAAATATTTGGCGTATAACAAAGATACCTGCCGTGTAACCCTCGTGCTTTTCCTCATACCGGACTGTGTTGACTGTGTAATTTCATATATAGTAGTTTAATTTTTATAGTTTTTATATAGTTAGTGATACATATTGTTATTAATACACATATGATTCAACCAAAAAATAGTCCTTTTACTAATTTTACACGCATTTCAAGTCTGGCAAAATATTTCTTCTTTTTATCCATCGTTTCTAATTCGGCTGGCCTTGTGGCTCAGTTGGTAGTGTGTTTGCGTCTACCTGCTGAACTGAAAGGTCGTGGGTTCGATCCCCACCCAGGGCAAACATTTGTGTGATGAGCATGGATGTATGTTCTGTGTCTGGGTGTTTCTATGTATCATATGTATATATTTACAACAAAAAAAAGTATATATGTATTCTATCAGCCATCTAGTTCCATAGTACAAGCATTTCTTAGTTTAGGCTAGATGGCGTTGTGTGAAATGTCCACAAATATTTATTTATTTAATTGTCTCCTCCGCAGTCCCTGACAATCTGTACGAAGTTTTAAACTCGTACGCCGAGAAGGGTTACCGCGTGATAGCGCTTGCGACCCGCATGATGGAGATCAACCTCAAGCAAATACAGAGCATGACCAGGGACGAGGTATGTCAAAAACGAGTCTCGTTACACCTGATGACCGCATCGTTGTGAATACCAGCCGTGTAATAGGGAATATGCGTGAATTTTACTTCTTAGGAATAATAGTTTCTATTAAAATGTAATATATATACAAAAAAAAACGTTTTTTCCTTTTGAGGTACGGAACCCTAAAAATGGACATATTTTTATAACCGCTGTCAGTAATATTTACATTTATATATATTTTGGTAATAAATAGTGAACACGGTGTGAAACACAATACCTTTCATCTATTAAGTGTAGCGAAAAATTCTTAGTCTATGATTTAGACTGTGTATTTCTTGTGATGGAATTCTACTATTGCCCACTATTTACGTACTTACGTTAGGTTTCGTTCGGCAGCTAGAATGCGACCTGGAGTTTCTGGGGCTGGTGATAATGGAGAACAGACTGAAGGCAGCCACGACAGGTATCATCAGAGAGTTGAAGGAAGCCAACATACACGTTGTCATGATCACGGGTGAGGATACATGCTCCTTAACTAAATAAATTAAATCGTCTGGCTGGCTTGAAGTATATAAATAAATATTAGAGGATATTCTCACAAAACACCATCTAGCCTCAAACTCAACAAAGTTTGTACTATGGGAACCAGATGGCTGATAGAATACATATATCCTTTTTTTTGTAAATACATACCTATGATACTTATAAACACCCAAACACGCTCCATCGTGAACCTTAACGTCGCTTAACATCAGGTGAGTTGACGGTCAAGCGCAAACCTATTACATCATGAAAAAACATCAGAATGGGGATGGATCCCACGACCTACAACTCAGAAGGCAGAAGTACTACCACTGAGTCATGGGGGCTTGTCATCTGAGATATGTCTACGCCCAGCGCAAGCCGCTTGTTGTGGACATCCACTAAAAAAGGGTTTCTTGATCGAGGATAAAACAAGTATATTGTCTAGACATCACATCACATTTAGTGTATTATCATTGCAATTTATGTGTAAGTTTTTATAATGTTACCCTACCACATAACACATTGATAGTGAAATTCTTCGTTTTTGCGAGACTTTTTTTATTATTACAATTTCTTTATTCAAATTCATACACGGGACAGGCCCCGATCTTTGGAAGGAATCAGTTAGGCCAGATCCAACACTGAGAGGCCCATTACACAAATTATACTATAAATACCATTACAATTATTATTACAAAAAATGTTGCACTTGACACTCAGGGAGATAAGACGAATCTAACGACTCATCGCACATAAAAATCGGTCAAGCAGCTTAGGATGTAGGAGGTAATATACAAACATACATACATACCCAATTACCCACATACATACTCTAGAAAAACATAACTCTCCTAACCTAACTTGCGCAGTCGGGTAAAAAATCTTAGAAAATAAATAGATTATGGGAGAATTAAAGTAGTATATGAATGAGATGAGCTCGACACTTTCAAGAAGAATTGGTCCACAATAGCAGACGATAGACAAATATGGAAGGAGGGAAGAGAAGGCTTTGCTCAACATTGAGAAGATGTAGGCTGATATAATATAATAATAATATGAATGTAGGTGACAACATCCATACGGCAGTGAGCGTGGCCAAGGAGTGCGGTATACTGGAGAGTGGGGAGAGAGTGGTGCATCTACACACCGACTTCAGCGGAGCCGCGCCGCTCGTCTACTGCGAGAGTACTCTGCACGGGGTAACTACACGGATGTTGTGGTCAATTCTGAACGCGCCACTTATAATAATTAAATTTATTAAAACAACTAAATTCAAGAAACGAACGAATGACTCCCATACAATTTCGTAACTTATTTTATTTTTTAAATATTGAGTTCATAAATTAATAAATGAATTTAGTGATATTATTTAATTTAGTTGATGCCTTCAGAATTGACCGCAATGTTTTATTTTATTATTTGTTACAACCAACGAATTTCTTATTAGATGTAATAGAAAAAAGTAATTAAGTATAGTACCTAAAAGCCAACTTAGAGTACCACTAATGATGTTAAACTGTTAGTGTATAATTAAGAGAATTGCTGTCGCGGCAACTTCACATACAAATAGGAGAAAACTGTTTTCTACCCCTGACGGATTTCGACGATTCGATTTTTTTTTATTTGATGTAAATCGAATGTTTACGTTTCTACGGCTTGTTTTTTTTTTACAATTCCGAAGTTAAATAATTAAAAGATTGAATTTTGAAAGAAGCAAACCGTAGAGGCGTGGCCAGTAATTGTTCCAACGATATAAAAAAATAATTATCGAAATCGGATAATATTCAGGGGTAGAAAACACTTTCCTCCTGTTGTATGAAAAACGAGTCATTTACTGACAAAAGATCGTGCGACAATATTTCTCTTAATATCATATAATATAATCGAATCTAATATTAACTAGGTTAGTTATTTTTTATATTCATTTTAAATTGAATATAAAAAATAAAAAATATTAATAATAGTTTATTTTAGTTCTCAGATATGCTATTTGGGGGCGTAAGTTCCTATGCCTCCACGGTTTGATTTAAAAAAATTAAAAGTTATAAAAGCAAACCATATAAGCATAAAAACATTGAAAATAATATTTAAGAGAAGATATCAGTTCACTTCTTTTATATAAAAAAAAAAAAACGCGCAAATATCAGGCCTGTTTGTACAAACTGTCCCACTGCTGGTAACGGGCCATCTTCTCATTGTGAGAAGGGTTAGGCCATACTTTGAATACTTTGAAGTAATAGATATATTTTTTGACTGTATAAATTTGTAGATAGCTTGAAGTAATTGTTAAATAAATGCGTGTAGGTGAGCGTCGGTCCCCGGACTCCGATGGCGCGGTCGTGGCGCAGCGTGGACAGCGGGCGCGGCTCGTGGCGCTCCGGCGCCGGATCGGGAGCGCCCGGGGACGCGGAGGCGCCCGCCGACGGGCCGAGGTACAAGATAGTCATGACGGGAGACACCTGGCGGGTATGTATCGAACTGACTCACTCTATCACTCAATACTGTCTACATTGGAGCTATCACTTTTTCAATTGACATTTAGTTTTGTTTGTCCATTCAAGTTAAAAAAATGGCAAAAAAAATATAGATAAAATTCTAGCTCGCTAGTAATGAAATTTTCCGCGTTGGATAACATTAAAACTACTGTTTCGTAGTATTTTGTTTTCAATCAAAATATAATAAAATAAATCCGAAAAATCCGGTCTTTGACTAAAATTCAGAAAACCAAACTCAAGGTTTGTCAGAGAGCCATGGAGCGCAGTATCCTCGGCGTCAGGTTAATCGACCGCATACGTAATACGGAGCTGCGCTCCAGAACGAAGGTTACAGATGTAGCTCTCAAAGCTGCCAAACTGAAATGGGACTGGGCCGGCCATGTCGGCCGCATGCCGGAAGAGCTCTGGACCAATACCACTACCAAGTGGCGTCCCAACTCGGCGCGGCCACTAGGCAGGCTCCGTAAGAGATGGCGAGACGAACTTGACACCTTTGATAAAAACTGGCACATCAATACACAAAACCGTCAAGATTGGAAATGTCGAGGGGAGGCCTTTGCCCAGCAGTGGGACACTACAGGCTAGCAACAACACCAACAACAAATCCGAAAAAAATAATTTCAACAACTAACAAAATAAAAATTTGTTTAAATCATATATTTTTTAAATGTGTAAAGTCTAGTACATCTGACTGAAGGGTCCCGTTTTTTTAAATAGTTCAAAGGTTTAGAATCCAAGCATAAAATAATCAAAAGCAACCACAAGGTGGATAGAAGACCTCATACAAATGCAGGCCGCTTCCAACCGGTCTTTTTGGAAATCCATGGGGGACCTTTGTCCAGCAGTGGACTTCTTGTGGCTGAGATGATGATACATATTCCCTATTGCGATAACCTAAATCCCCATTCTGAAAGCGTGATGAGTTCAATAAGGCTATTCACAATCAGTTAGATCCAGAATCAGGGCCGGAAACTATATATTCATATCTGTCATTTCGATACAGAATGACAGAGATGGAGACAAGGGCGTCGCCAGCCCATGGGCCAAGGGGGGGGGGGGGGGGGGGGGGTTGGCGCAAGTTAATATTATGGTTAATCTCTAGGGGGGGGGGGGGGGCAGCTTCCCCTCTTGCCCGCCCTTGGATGGAGATATAGTTTCCGACCCGAATCCGAATGATTTGTGTATAGAGGTACTTTTTTCATTGAATATCAGGTGTTACGAGAACATTACCCAGGCGTGGTCCCGCGCGTGGTGGAACGCGGCGCGGTGTTTGCGCGCATGTCCTCCGACCAGAAACAACAGCTGATCGTTGAGTACCAGGCGCTGGGGTACTATGTCGGTCAGTTCACGTTTTTTTTTAAATATGTTTGTGTTAAACGACTGTGATGGTGAAAAATAAATGATGATGAAATGTACCCTTGAGAGTTTCAGCTATGTATATGATATAGAAACACGTTAATTTCGTCGTAGTCCGTTCGATTGGTTAGTTGTGAAAAGGTGACAGAGAGAGAGAGAGAGAGAGAGGCAGACAAAGTTACTTTCGCTTTTCAATATTAGATTAGAAACATTAAGTTATGTATACAAATTTAAAGACAGTTCAAAAATTACACACATACGACGCTTAAAGCTTTGTGTTACGGGTGGCGCCACCAACGCATGACTGGTTTAAGCAAAAAAGTTTATTCATAAGTTTCGACCATCCCACGTGACACCTCCGTAGCCAAAATGGTAAAGGCTAGGTACATAATATACAGATTGGGATATGCGAGTTCAAGTCCCGTCGGATGTTGAACTGTTTATAAATTTGAAGATACAATAAGTGTGTAAAACAAAAAAAAATTATCGAATATTCAGTTTTATAACTTTGGAATATTCAGTTTTATAAGTCCGATATTCCACAGTATACAGTCATATAATAAAAACAAGATGCTCTGCACCTCGCGGTTTCATCTACGTTGTGATTATGATGAGATAAAATGTACATATATACTCTATGCCCATCTGTAGGTTCTAAGCTAGCTCTGTACCAAATTTCTTAACAATTGGTTCAGCCGTGTGGTTGTGAAAAGGTAACAGACAGAGGTCTTTCCTTCTCACAGTGAGAAGATGGCCCGTTCCCAGCAGTGGGACAGTTTGTACAAACAGGGCTGATAAAAAAAAAAACAGACAAGAGTTACATTAGCTTTTATAATATTAGGTAGGATCCTGATATATAAATGAGCCCTAATCATGATGGAGCTTGAATCATTTTTGTTTATGTCTCAGTATATTTTCTTCTTATTTAGGCATATTAATGTTATCAATTTTATATTATTTATTATATGTTTTAGTTAGGATCCTGATATATAAATGAGCCCTAATCATGATGGAGCTTGAATCAGTTTTGTTTATGTCTCAGTATATTTTCTTCTTATTTAGGCATATTAATGTTATCAATTTTATATTATTTATTGTATTTTTTAGTTAGGATCCTGATATATAAATGATCCCTAATCATGATGGAGCTTGAATCATTTTTGTTTATGTCTCAGTATATTTTCTTCTTATTTAGGCATATTAATGTTATCAACTTTATATTATTCATTATATTTTTTACTACTTTTCTTTTGCAATTGTGTATACATTTACGAGTCCGTAGTTCGACCTATCGCCCGTATCGCTCGCGCATACCTAAAAATCATTTTTAGAAATTAATAACGCAAAAATGATTTTTTATGCATGTAAATTAACTTGGATTAAATTGAAATTTTTGTCGAATATTTGTGATTTTGTTTTCTAGTTTTACAAACGACGATTTTTTTATAAGTTCATTCAGATATTATATCTTCAAAAAATTTGCGTATGCGCAAGCAAGACGGACGATGGTCGAACTACGGACTCTTAAGGAATATAGTTTAGGTCAAAATTATGAGTTATTCATTTGTTAAATAATTGTAAAGACTTCTGTTTTGTGTACCTATAAAATAAATATTGTGACTATTGTCCAGGCGAGTTGTGGTTAAAATGCCTAGCCTGTTTACTATATTTTGTTGCAGGTATGTGCGGCGACGGCGCGAACGACTGCGGCGCCCTCCGCGCGGCTCACACCGGCATATCCCTCTCGGAAGCTGAAAGCAGCGTCGCCGCTCCCTTCACCAGCTCTCAGCCGGATATCATCTGCGTCTCCCGAGTCCTGCGGGAGGGACGAGCCGCCCTAACCACCAGCTTCGGCGTCTTCAAATTCATGATAGCATACTCGCTCACGGAATTTTTTTCGGTTGCATTCCTTTACTATTTCGACTCCAATTTGACGGACTTCCAATTCCTATTCATCGATGTCGCTATGATCGTTAACTTTGCGTTCTTTTTCGGCATGACTGAAGCGTATACGGGGAAGCTTTGCAGGATACCGCCGTTGACCTCTTTATTAGGTTTAGTCCCGTTGCTTTCGTTGATCGGGCAAATGTTTCTGATCGGTGTTGCGCAATATTTGAGCTACTACGCCTTAACATGGTTTCCGTGGTACGTGCGGCACACTTATGAAGGCGACGAGGCGAATGAGTGTTGGGAGAATTATGCTATTTTTGCCGTATCTATGTTCCAATACGTTATAATGGCAATAGTTTTCAGTCACGGTGCTCCTTATAGGAAATCTGTGGCGACAAACAAGCAATTAATGGTTAGTATGATTATAATGACTGGTATATGTGTGTATATAGCTATAGCGCCCGCCGATTGGTTGGCAACTTTTTTACAGTTGAGAATGCCGAAAGATCCTCTGCTATGCTATATTGTGCTTTGTATTGCGGCCATACATTTTGTGATAGCGTTGTTCTTCGAGCGTGTTATCATACAATATTGTATGGAAAGTAAGTTGATGATTCCTAAATGTTTAAAAGAGAAAAGGGTGAGGAAGACACTTCATTTGACTATAAAGAGGGAATTGACCGATATGGATTATTTGGACTGCAATAGCGTTATTTCTTATGATAAGGAAAATGTATCCGAGTCTTCTAGTTCGGGTAAAGACAGATGAGAAAGGCTTAAAATTAATACCAAAGGTATTAACGTTAGGAAGAAATTTATTTAGCTGAAGTTATTGAATACTTTTTTAAGAGTTTTTATTTATTTATGCAAAATAAATCTACTCTTGATTGCCGACTACAATGGTAGTGAGGCGGAGAATGAAACAAAATCGATAAGAAAATTCATTAGAACCCCTAAAATTTCTTGGCAATTTGAAATAATGTCTCACATTTACAAATATTGTATATATATGTATGATATTTTACTTTTTATATTTAGCATTTTTTATTTTTAAGTAAAACCAGTATTTAATTACATATACAGCGTGTTTGGTTATGGATTCAAAATCTTGACACTCACCTCGTTTGTAAAGTTTTTTGCCAGATATGTACTCAGCGAAGTCTTGCCTTTTTATTAAATATTATTTATTTTCTAAAAATCCCCAAAATATAGAGATGTATAACTATTGTATGTCGATCTATTTTGATTCTGGTATTTATATTCTTGTTGCTTTATTTTTATAGCTTTTATTTTTGAAATATTTTGTATATCTATGCTAGATATATCTTATGGTCTTAATGGCTAGCATTTTTTAAATATTTTTTTATTTCTTTTCTATAAATACTTTGACATTCGTTATACGATTAATGAATTTATTATTTTATGTGATTTGTTCATTGCCTAATTTAAATGAAGATAAGTAACTGTTCCGGATTATCTGAAAACTATATAATAAGCTCATAGTACGCATTCATTTGACATCTTTTACTATGGGGTCAGATAGCAATAAGGTATTTGTAGTTTATCGTATCCTTTCTGAATATTCCTTAATTGAATTCAAATGCCATGGTGCGTGTTGATATGGCCTAAGCACTGACCTCGATTTTTTAGACGGAACAGGCTTGTTGTAAATGACAGCTCATTGGCACGGCAATTTAAAACTACGAACGAACTAGTGTTCCAAAGACTAATTTGACGTAAATTTCAAATAGCTGCTGTGTATGTCATAAACATAGACTCGCATATTTGTGGAAGTGGTGCCGTTGTGTGGTCATTATTTTTAATACATACCATGGTCACTTGCCTAAAGCGTCAAAACATAATATAGACAGCCATGAATAGAGGCCAGTGGACCTAAGCCATGTATTAATTTTAAGATAAAATAATATATTTTATTAAAAAAGCACATTGTGATTAATCGATATAAAATAAGAATACATATATAGAATGCTTTATTATGAATAAGATGACATTCCAATATTATTATTATTATAAAGTAACTTTATCAAATAGTATTTTAGTAATTTCATGAAAGCTGTGTAAAAAATTATGATTACATTATAAATAGGTAAAATGCGTTGTTTCTGTTATACCACACACTAGGTACACTAAAAAAAAAAACTGCGTCTCTTTTCATTTCAGGAAATGAGAAAACGGATAGCTAAATTTAAAAAAAAAAATAGTCTGTACCAAATAACTTGAGAATAAGTGAAAAATCAGATTTCAGTTTCAGTCATCACTTCGTCAGTCATCGGTCAATGACCAAAGACAGACTCTTTGGTCATTGAATTGTTCTCACGTTATTATGGCACTGTATTATGTATTTATTTTAGATATATTTCGTTTAGAATAAGGCATTTATAACAGAATCAATGTCATTGTGTGATATAAAATTACTTACCAGAAATCAATTATCGTGGGATGGCTTTGATTCGACTATGCCAGTTTCTGAAATTATTGATAATGTAACGTGTAACTAAAGTAAGAGGTCAAACGTAGTCCACCTACATTAGCACCGAATACAGTATTTATTAATAATAATATACACATTACAGATTAGTGAACATATTAGATGAGATGGAGCAGGACCGAAATAGTGGAACGGCGAATTCAAGCTCACTAATGCTTATTATCGCAGGGAAGTATTAATTATTAATAAAAATACATAATTTTTAGAATTTTCATATCTAGCGTAGTAAGTATAGAAACGACTTTCCTCGTATCATAAGTTTGGCCTGTATCAAGAATAACTTGAGATAACTAAACGCTTAGACGATTAAATATGGTGTGGTGGACCCACGAGGGAGAAAGATATGGAAAATACACTGCAATCCTTTTCTCCCTTAATATATGGTTTAGATAGCCTATTATACCAGTGCCTGTTTAGTTGAGAAGATGTTCTATAACTTTTGATTAGAAAGTGGCATAGTACAATCAATGCTTTTATATGAATGTGATATATTGTGTGATAGGAACATGTATTTTTTAAATAAATAGAAAGATGCATAGTGAAATTAGTTATCAGTATCGTAAACATATCGATACAATTATCACGATTGTTTAGTTTGTGTATACTATAGAAAAATGCGAATGTACCTAATCTCAGATTGTATTACTTATGAAGTATTAATGTAAATGAAATAACAGAGTGAACTAACTAATAAATTAATAAAATTGTTATCATTTGTTTCTTTTTAAAATGCACCTATGCTGCTTCCTGAAATCGCGAAATAATATTAGCTGGTTATAAGATTTTCATCAATATGATATAGCTGTTTTTTTTCGATTTTTAGTTTTGACTTTAGTTAAAGGTGTCCGACTATTAAAGATATCTTACTGTTCAACACAACTGACTTTATTTTATATACGGAATATTGTTATCCGTATTTCACACTATTTCATAATGAGACGTGGAAGCAAACAGATGAATAAATTCTTTTTTTATCCACACTATATAAAAAAAAATGTTCGATTATTATGATCTATTTGTATTTCTTGTCTGAAAAAGTTCTGTAACAATAATCGTTTTAAAAACTAAAAAAACTGACTTCAAAATACGCAATTCGTTTACTTACACATATTATTGTTATAAAAACCAAAACACTGAACCGATATTGATAAAATTTCTATGTAACCACCTGGAAAGTATACCCTTTCATACAAAGAAAGAATTTTTCAAATAGGTAAAGGGGTCTTCGAGTAATCCGGGGAACATACATATAAAATAAAAAGATTCCGACGAATTGAAAACCTCCTCCTTGTTGGAAGTCGGTTAAAAATGATTCAGATACCAGGTTTCTAGAATCGACTCATCAAGTTGCCTCCTTCTCCACCATACTATTAAGCCGCACTGCTGGTAGTGTCGTGGGTATTTTTTCCCTTATATTTAAATTTAGGAATAATAAATTGGCAATCAATGCATATAATAGTTGCAAATATAATTGTTGCTAGCATAAAAGTCATTCTTATTCAGTCGGACATTTCATTTTTTCTTTTAACACATATATACTTGTTTGATTCATCTGGGCCACGAAAACCTAGGCTCGCTAATACGATCAATGAATAAAATTACATCCAAGATTTCATTTTAAAAACTTTCGATTTTTTCGCGCTCGCTTCATCATCATCATCATCTCAGCCATAAGAAGTCCACTGCTGGACATAGGCCTCCCCCAAGGATTTCCAAAATGACCGATTGGAAGCGGCTTGCATCCAGCGTCTTCCCGCCACTTGCGCGAGCGCAAGTGGCAAGCGTTACGCGCTCGCTTCGCTCGTGTATTATTACTATTATATACCATGGAAAAAGTACTATGGGCTCACTAATAGGAGAAATAAATCATATTATTATAAAGACACTACTTCAATTTTCGCGCTCGCTTCGCTTGCGCATTCTTATTACCTGTCTTTTTACGTCTGTTTACGTGAGTCATGGAAATGCTGAGCGCTCGTTAAAACTGGTGAAATCTCCCGTAAAAAAAATGATGTAAATTAAACTAAATATACATCTAGTTTAATATAAATTAATAATGTTCCGACATTACCTATACACTTTATTTACAGTTATACTGTTGTTCGTAGCTTAATTTTCGTGTATTTTAATGTTTATAACTAAGATTGACGCTTAGAAACCAGTACTCGTCTGCGTATAGTCTGCGCAAATAAAGAGGCAAATAGTAGTATATTTTTATAAATTTTAGTACCCCATGAGAAAGCTATAGCTACGCCCATGCTGGTGCAAGTTACTAGTATCGATTTACCTGTTTATACCTGCCTACCCAAGAGTAATAGTCAACCTAACGTTTGCATATTCTATGGGCTTCATACTGTCGATTGGTATGGAATTTGTCTATTAACAAAAACCAGTGAAAAGTAAAAATAATAATAATCATTCTGGACTGAAATTTATGAGACAACCCATTTGCAATATATTTATTGACATTTTTTTTTTTTTTTTATCAGCCCTGTTTGTACAAACTGTCCCACTGCTGGGAACGGGCCATCTTCTCATTGTGAGAAGGGTTAGGCAATAGTCTGCTACGCTGGCCAAGTGCGGGTTGGCAGACTTCACACATCTTCAAGATCATTGAGAACTCTCAAACATGTAGGTTTCCTCACGATGTTTTCCTTCACCGTTTGAAGTTGGCGGCAATCAACAATACGAACATAACTTCGAAAAGACAGAGGTGCGTGCCGTGTCTTTCGAACCCAGGACCTGCGGATCACTAGGCTGCTGGAAACTTTGGAATTTATCTTGGTAATATCTAATACCTGTAAACGAGTAATTCTTGTGTATATATATAATCTGAATCTCGGAAACGGCTCCAACGATTTCAATGAAATTTGGTTTGTTGGTAGATTAGGGGACGATAAATGGATCTTGCTTTAATTTTTAGTGAACCCGGGTCTGCTCGTATTTTCAGTCATAAAAAATCCGAGTGGAGCTCGGTCGCCCAGGTACTTGTTTCTTATTTGTCAATTTCTGTGTCTTTTTATTTGGCAGGATGACACTAGTACAAGCCGCTTCCAATCGATCTTTTTGAAAATCGATATATGTTCAGCAATGGATTTCATGTGACTGAGATGACTTTGATTGTCACAAAAAAACGGACTCAGTCCCACTAGTGGTTCAAATTATTACAATAGCCTGTCCAACTAGTATTGACGGTTTAGTTATTCGATAAGGTGCCGGCTCCCTACAAATCAAACAAACAGCCTGAGGCCAGAAAGAAAGAAAATGGAATGTTGGAAACAAATAAAACATGTCTACAAGCATATTATATATATTTTTTTATAATAATTAAGAATAAATTCTTACATCACGAGTTATAAAATAAATACATTTATTGCCTTAAATTAAGTCCAAAAGTACTCTGTACAATTATTGTTAGCGATGTACAAACGAGAACGACAAGTAAAAAAAATTTAAAAAAAAAAAAACATAAAAAAAAGGGGCCTTATCGTCGGGTAAGTTTCCATACATGGGTACTATTCCGTGTGACATCTACAAACAACTTAACAAATTGTGTCTGAATCACAACCAATAGTTTGCATTCTTAATTTCTTTCTTATCATTTAAATATTACACAAACTATTTTATATCATTGCTCTTCGCTTATTACTAAAACAAGAACCATTCTTTACCTTATAATAATTACATTAAATTAAGACTATCTAAACGCTAGCGGGTGTTTTTTTCTTATTGGACTGTTGTTTTCAAATATTATCCATGCCCTTATAATCTCGTGGCCCTGTACTTGGATAGACTGTGCGAACTTCGTCTATTAGAACTATTTTTATTGGGCTGTAATATTCTGCAGTCACGCAATTCTGAGCAAGGATAAATGTATAAGCAATAAAAAAAATGACAAGCTTTATTTTTCTTGAATATTTCATATCTTTTTGAAGACAACAACCATTTCATGTAAATCATAATACATTATAATATAATCGCACAACTCATACAGTTAGTCATCCTATACATGCATTAAAAATGGCCTCAACTCACGCATCAGTCAAAACAACATTATGCATTTCCGTTCGTCGCTAAGTGTGACACATTGAGACAGATAATGGTATAGCTGTGAAACCATGGGATAACCAATGGGAACGCTGTATAACCATGGGATAGATATAGCCAATAGGAACGCTAAATAACTATGCATAGTCAATAGAAACGCTATGTGGCCATGAGATAACCAATGAGAACATTTCGTATCCTTGTGACATTCAATCAGAACGCTGTAACTTTGAGATAGCCAATAGGAACGCTTCGTCTCAGTTTGAACAACTAGGGATTTGCCAAACGGGTGCATTCGAGTTTTAGTGCGTATCTAGGAGTTATCCAAAACCACGAGATCAATATTATTGCATCGCATGTATTGTTCGCTGACGTCCGCCCACGCCGGGTAAATTGCTTATTAAACAAGGCATTACCTCTCAAAGGCCACTGTGAGGCTCACAATGTGCTACTAGCCTAGCATTAATATGCCCTATGATCAAACATCTTTAAAACTATACATTTAACATGACAACGACCCGAATGCACTACTCATAATCGGAAAGAATGTCGTAACTCAATCTAGAAATGTGTTGCAACAATATGAGGATTATTTTTTGTGTGACTGATTGTTGTTTTGAAAATTAGGTCGAAAATTGTTTTTTTTTTTTGTTGATGTTAAATTTACAGTTTCAAAGATCTTCGCTTATGATAACTATCAAATAAAACTAACTTGTAGCGCGTCGCACTCCGGCATTGTTCATACAGAATTACAGACAAAAAATAAATAAATAAAAGACGGTTTAAAATATCACGAAATTAAATTCATGTGGCAAATAATATGGCATCAGATTTTTAAGTACTTTCATTAAAGTAAGACTAAGAAAACTCTGTAAGTTTTCAAAAGTAGACGAGATGCTGTATACTCTACTTTGTAATTTAAAAGGTACTGGAAGACAGAAAAATGATTGCTATTCAGATCAAAAAAAGAAATTAGTATTAAGGGCTTGATTTAACACCTAGTTTTTACACAACTCTAGAGAAGCAAAAACTCGATATATACACTTTTTTTATTCAATTTTGAATTTTCCATAAACAGTTAGCGATTAAAAGCTTTTGATGTTGCCAAAGAATTATTATAACTTGGCATTAAACGGTTACAAGAATTACAGTGAATATTGGAACTCTAGAAAGTAAGCTAAAGAGAAAGAAAAGCGTAAAATGATACGTTAGTATAATATTACAGTCCACATAGTTACATTGCTTTTTAAGTGAACATAAAAAAATCTGCAATTGATTGTTCTAATTTGCATTTGAAATACATTTGCTTGATGCACAGAAATACAAAATTAATAAAAAAAAAAAAATACACATCATGATTAATTAAAGTTATGTAAAAATTAGGTGCTAACTTGCCACCTTAAATTCAAAATTAATAACTGGTACAAATCTAAAGTTACTGGCCATTAAGCCAAAAAATATGCCTAAAAAATCAATTCCACTAATGAATTACAGCTAAATGGACAAAACAAGTTTTTAAATTCATAATATGCACTTCTATCCGTTAGAAGTAAAACTGCGGGTTCAAAATGTTAGACCACTTTAACACAGGGGCTTCATTTAATTTCTCAAATTGACTAGATAACTGTGTGCATAGGAATCGCAATAAAACAAATAGCTAAGTAAAAGGAACCAATACACTGAAATTCTAGCATGTCTGTGTAAAAACGTGTCACTAAAAACTAATTTATTGCCATTAGCAAAAATTACGCCTAACTGTACTTTTAAATTATGTAAAGAGTTCACAATAACACTTCTAAACCTTTGTACAATTTGTACAAAATCCGCATCCGAATACTAAAAATAAACATCCTCAGTCGAGAAACCTAAGAGTAAAAAGGTAAAAACCACATATTACACCCTAGAGATTCCATACTTAAAACGATCACACACCGCGCATCGGTCAAAATGTACTTATAAAAAAACTTCCATAAGTTAAGCGTGACTAAAGCGATAGCTAATCGGATAGCCTTATTTCAATTCCATTAATCCGCAGTTGTCTTGAAGATTTGATCGGTCTGGTACCTATAGGGCACAATTTGTGGTCAAAAACTAACCGAGAACATCAAAAAATCGGCAACGACTTCACAACACCGAAAAAATCTCATTTAATACGAAACAAAAGTCACGAACAAAATATCGGATCAGGTCCATCTTTCGACAGAGCAATTTCTAAGCATCACTTAGACTGTTGATAGGGAGGGTACGGCGCGTGCGGCTGGCCGGCTCTAGACCCCGTCGCGTATAACTGTTGTTGGAAATTGTGAAACTGTGCTGCGTACGTCGGATCAGCTGTTGAAGGGACTGGGAACTGACCTTTGAAAGCTCCTGGGCCCCCCATTGATGGTGGTAACGGCTGTCCCGCTGTCATTCGTGGTCCTAAAGCTCCTTTACCGCCGCGGAAGGGTGGAGGTGGCCCACCTCCAAACGGATCCATTTTAGGGGGTGAGTTGAATCCTTGAGGGTAATGGTGAGGCATGCGTAGCATAGGCGCGCGCATGACTCCTCTCATCGCTTCCATGTCCGGTCTGGGGGGGAAGTACCCGCCTTTTTCCATTTGCATGGGGTTGGTGACACGTTGTAAAAAGTCTAAGGAGGGCGGTCCGCGGGGACCCGCTTGACATGCCATTTGAGGTCTTGTGGGGAGGTACTGGATAGTATTCGGTGCGCTAGCCTTTACTTGTACGTTTGCGCCGTTGAAAGGAGGCATTTTCCCGCCCATACGCGGTCCTAACATCGGTTCCCCGCCCATGGGCCCCATCCCGCCCCCCATTTTGGGGCTGAGGTTCATGTCTGGAGGGAAATCGCCGCCCATCATTCCTTCCATTGGGCCGCCCATGCCAGGCCCTCCCATGTTGTCCATGTGGCATCCTGAAATTTAAGTAAACATTTTCATAAAATTGTGCCAATTTTCCTTTACACAGTGTGGTCTGAATATTCAGCCAGGCTCGTGAAAAGATACCACCAAATTCTATAAATCCTGTTTTTCTTCAAAGTCTAATACGGAAATATTTTTTTCATAAATAAAATGTTTATATTTGGTATGCTTACCCATATCATTCATCATCATATGCGGATGCCCGTGCGGATGCATTGAATGGTGGTGCTGCATATGATGAGGCCCCGACCCGAAGGGCCCCATTCCGCCACCATTGGGGCCCATAGGCGCGCCGGGGCCCCCACCCCCGCCAACTGTATTTGTCAATTGTTGCGACATTTGAGCAAGAGACGAGATGGGGTCGAAGGAAGAGGTGGCAGGTCCCATGGGCCCCCCGGGGCCCTGGTTGGGGTTGATGGGGATGTTGTCGGGTCGGTTCATACTGCACGAACCAGGGAAGGGCCCCGGGAGTGTTGTGCTGTTTGGCCCGCCGGATAACGTCGTCTAGAAATAAAAAGTAATAAAGTATTACAATATTGAAATAACTGAACCAATTATTATACTTTAGTTTTATAGGTTGGACTTCTGTGCTTAGTTAAATAAAATAAAGTGAGGAATTCTGGTAAGATACTTTCTAATTGTGAGCTGGCTAGTTATAAGTACATTTTTTAAGTTGATCGTCTAGTACTCTCGTCAACTTGTAAAGCCAACTTAGCCGTGATAGTTTTCCTTTTAATTTCATCTTAAATGCTACTAGCATGAATTTTTTCATATCTCCAAAGTCAACCGTTTAGCCGGTAGAGGAGGATGGGACACTCGACTCGATAAAAATTATCACTTCAAAGCTTGCTTCACTTTGTAAACCTTAAATTGAAAAATGGTTTTGGCACCCCACAAATGTTTTTTTATTACATCCAACGATATCCACACGATGGGGTAGATGAGAAAAAATAAGTCATTCGCACTTTACATATACGGGAAGTACAGCTTTCTAGTACTAATATCCTTTGAGCTAAGCTGCGGACAGAAAGACTGACGGACATGGCGAAACTATAAGGGTTCCTTGTTTACTACGGTACCCTAAAAAATGGCATATTATTGTGCAATAAAATCTTGTAAATTCCACAAAAAAAAATGACAAGTGAACGTTTTTAATGACAGTTTGGTGTCATGTGACACTGTATGGATAAAGAAAATAGGTCTTTAACACCTAAGTACTTATTTGAAACGCTTAGCATTTCAGGCTATTTCTACTGTAGAAAATATGTGAAGTTACATATATATTGCTAAATATAAAACATATTTTGTCAAGTGATTAGCCCTGGTGTCAGTGATCACATTCATGTATTGTTGTTGTTTACGTAAATAAAATTCATTTTCATTTTTTTTTCAGTCATGCCGTACTCCTACGGAAGCCTCGGCGTGCTAGTGAAACTCGTACTTTCCCGTTTTTTTTTTAATTATTCACCTCATTATTCCCCGCCATAGAGTCGTCCATGCTAGGGGTGGTGTTGACCGCACTACCACTTGAAGCGACGCTGCAACTACTCTTAGAGTTGGCGGCGCAAGAAGCCGCTGAGGAGGCGGGCGCGTACGGCCCTTGGCTAAGGTTCGACTCCCGTTGCGGAGTTTTCGACGCGCCGTCTTGGCTCGACCGGTTCGACGACGGGCTAGGTCTTGATTTCTCGTCTGTTAAAATAAATATTAAAGTATGTTCAATATCACGCAGGCAGTTACGAATACAGTTGCAAATGACTATCCTCAATAAAATACAATATCAACTTATATTTTTTACCCGACTGCGTAAGAAAGAGGATTATGTTTTTCGAGTACATGTATGTATATGTATGTGGGTATGTATGTATGATTCTATATAATTGCAGACAGACTAAACCGATTTGGAAATGCGAGGTGTCGTTAGATTTGTCTTCGTCCGTGTGTCATTTATTTTATTACTTTTGGGGAAATTTACACCTGAGTTTTACATTTAAATTATTAAATATAAACAAAAGATGTCCAATTCAAAATTTCCACGGATATTCTAAAAGATTAAAATGTGTCAACAAGACCATACTTTTTGTAATAATAATAAAAAAAAACAAAAACTCTCCGCATTTTCCTAATCTCCAATGAACTTTTTGTAATAAACAAGTGAATTACTAGAATTATTCTAAAGAATGCGCATTTATAATCTTTTACAGTGATTTTACTCATACTTTCTCACAAAAAAAGAACACTCAACAGCGTATCAAGCGTAACGAAATCGTAAGTTAGATTAAAAACTGTTTTTCTGCAGCCGGGTACATTTTTTCGCTTTTAATACAGATACTTGTTTATTAACAATTGAATTCTAACCTTGTCCACACTGAGCTCCTTTAGGCGTCTGCGGGTTGTTGAATCCTGGACTTTGTTCCATTGAGAATCTGCCCGCGCGCTGTTCTGACAACGACGAATGAGGTTCAGGAGTTCCGGGCATCATTCTGGAGAAAACATTCCTTTTTTAGTCTTAAATACCAGCCGCATAGCGCAGTTTTACTTGCGACGTGCCTAAAAAACTATGCTTGTCTGATGCTATGCTTGATACTTCCTCGTAACAGTTCAATGACACGCATAATTTCCAACACATCCCAAGGTTGTCTAGAAGAGATCGCTTTTAACAATAAGATCGCCTTTAGTGCCATTTTCTTATGTGTTTATTGTCTTATTACTTTGTGTGGTGTCAATAAAGTGTTATTGATTGATTGATAATTTTTAATTTCAACATTACTAAGCCCTGAAACGCGAATCCAAGGAACTGTCCAGCGAGGAAGGTCATTTGTGATACCCTCGAACGGATTGCGGCTAGGTGGTGACGGAACGCTCATATGTAGGGTACCCGACTTACGCCGTCGCAGGTCGGGTGCCCGCGTTTCGGTCCTCATAATCGGAAGGGTGGCAGGACCATGGGAGGAGGTGGGAGTTTTATACTGGGTGAGAATAGTCAATTATTTTCAAAACAAAATCTGCCTAGAATATTTAGTTAAGTCTCCTTCCCTTCCAATACCATCGAGACTGTACTCTTGATGACACGTATTTCCCCACTCCAAAAGGCATCTTCAGTAGGGCCTATTCACAACATGTCTGATCCGGAATCAGATCGGAAACTATATCTCGGTCTCTGTATTCTCTCTCCATTTCTTGTCATGTCGATACAGAATGACAGAGATGGAGATATAGTTGCCGGCCAAATTCCGAATCCGTCAATTTTTTAATAGCCCTCCAAGACTGGTTGATTGGTTGGTATTGTAGTCGGCCGGTTGACTCCGCCCACCACCCGTTTCGAAGCGTAGAAAGTAGAAAAGGAGATGTTACGTTTGTTTGGTCATTGAAAAGTTCATTAAACGAGTTTTCAGGGTTCAATCTTCTGTAATAAGACCGAATCTGTATCTATATCTAAGTGTGGAAACTTACCCAGCTGGTGATTTTTGATTCGAACTCGACTGCGGCGTTTGTACCCCGCTGTTGGAAGGCGGCCCGTTGTCTTTTAACGACGTATTCGGTTGTTTCTGTATCGTCAACTCTTGTCCTGTTTCATATAAAAAATACACTTATTGAAAGAACACACGAACAAAAGGAAAAACACAACGTGAAACATAGAATGAAGGAACGAAATTAGCCATAGAGTATGAAGTATGTTAGCACATTTTCACCAACCACCACCAAATATGAAAGTACGAAAACCATATTTTTTTTTGCTATGAAATGTATAATTGCACAAGTGCGAATAAAATCAAAGAAAGTGTATAACAATTAAAATTTAATACACGATCGAATATAATATGGCCGGACCGTTATTGAACCAACGAGTGAGAAAGGGAGGAAAATAAATTGCGATCTTTTTCTTACTCGTTTTCAGACGGTGGTTCGGTCTTACTATATTCAACTTTGTATTAGACTTTTAGATATAATTTTATTGAAAGATTTTAACCAAACAAAACAAACAGAAAACATGAGCGCTGATAAGCGGCGTGAAGTCGTTTTATAAATCATGTTTCTTTTTAAGTTGCCAAAGAGAAGTTGGCAAATTATATTCAAAAATTCAACTTCAAAATCATTTATTTAGCTAATAATATATATTTTTGTCGATAATCTTTCAACAAATTTAAAACACTGAAAGTCTAATCACAAAAAAAAAAAATAACACACACACACACAGAAAAAGCAATAAATTAAATAGTACTTAGAAGTAAGCCAGGGGTTACACTTGTAAGTTTGTTTAGTATGGCAAAACTTTAGGCGTGGCATGCATTCCCGTACCGAGCACGCAATTTTACGTATGCGCACGCGATTTTAGGACGTACGACGAAGATTTAAAGAATCAATTTTCCCTTGTACATTGTTGATTCTTTGTCTCTTTCTCACAAGTGTAATCCCGGCGTTGTTGTCTCTGTCGTTACCTTCAAACTGGTTGAGATATGATATTTGCTGCGGCGACGGGACTGGCATCAAACTGGGTTCCTTCCCATGCGTTGTAGCTTGTTGGTTCTTTTGTTGTTGGGCGGCCAAGCATTGGAGCGTTCGGACAAATACGCCCTCGTCTAGCTTCTCTAGTATCTCTTCAATGGCCAATGTTTGATCCAATCGATTTATGTACAGCCAATTTTGATTTGTATGTCGATGTTATTGGTCACACGATGGGATTTTGAAGCGTTTCAAACGTTTTTGCGAGGGAGGGAAGGGAAAACAAAAATACGCATTACAACTACAGAAAAAAAAACAAAATTATAATTACTACAAAAAAATTATAGTAAAAAAAAGATTAACTTGAAAAAAAATATCGTCGTGGTTGGGAAAATGTCTAACACAGATGTTTAAGATCTCGGCATGCAATCTACTTCTATGGCTTCTGTGTTTAGTGGGCATGCGGTTATATAACTTACCACTTAACCTGCGTATTTATTATAAAATAAATTATGAATTAAAAGGACTTAATATTTAAAAATACCAAATTGCATGATTTTGACAGGCCCATAAACGCTGTTTGATGGCTTTTTTAAATAAATCACATGTTTTGGCATAATCCGCGAGTCAGACTAATATGTCTGTAATGTTAATAAATTGTAACAAGACCTCATAAGAACCCGATAACTTATTAATGACTCACATAATCATACTTATAATAAGTATTAATGCGATGCGGCCCGCACCGCCCCGCTGCGACCCGATAATGTGCTCGAACCTTAATGCGTCGTTGTGTACTAATAATGTGTGTAATCGTCTTGATTGTAACGTTACAATATCATCATAACTTGAGGTTTTATCAGACAGTTGACAAGCAACATTAATTCTACCTGTTATATTGATGGTTATAAATAAACTTTGCTAGGAATACATAAATTATACAATTTATACAACATATCAATCCAATCTAGATTTCCACTATCACAGAACGGTTTATGCAAAAAAAAGACCATGTATTTCTATATCTCACGTGACCAGCATTTGTGGCTAATAAATGAAACGTTCCTGGTACTCACGGGACGGTACGGGTTCGAGTCCCATCACATGTATTTTTTTTATTATGTTCAACTATCGTCCTTTGAATTCACAAATACATTAACCAGTAAACGTCAAATACAGATGCGTATGCGCAACTAACCTGGCGCGTCTTGCTTAGGCCCCCCCTGCTTGCAGTGCGCGGGACTGTTTAGGCCGGAACCCGCCCGCGATGCTTCCGCCGACATCGGCATTTGTACTGAGCCGTGACCGGGGGACTGGGTGGCTGGAGATGACATGACTCATTCAATAAAATTATTTAAGATAAAAACTAAGATAGACCCATCTCCGTGTTTGAGGTACCAAGGAACAAGAACATAAATATAAAGGACACTCAAAACTTTCCAGAGCTTTTCAAATTCAATTAAAAGTAATTTTGCAGTTCTTTCACAATTGAGTCAATGGCATTGCAAACTATGTTAAAAGTAAGTACCTATGGGCACAGAGGCAGATCGGTGTAAGGGCGAGGCCCCGTACGGAGGTGGCGGTAGGCAACCGCCTCTTTCTGAGCATGGGGACTTCACTTGTGTACCTGGAATTTAAAAAAAAGGTTACAAATATATTACTATATTTTTCTTTTACTCTTCAAATTTGCACCTCTGCAACGAACTTTTTGGACAAACTTCTTAATAGCATGTTACAAATACTCCAAAAGCCAGGCCAAAACAATAGTGAGATTTTGACCTTCACATAAGTTTCGCTGATGCTAAAGTAGGTTATAGATTGCATGAATGCAACATACTATAGGGTAGTGCTGTTGTATTCGATATTTGTCCATTGACAATTACTAAGAGTGAGTGTAACGGTTAAGTTTAGTATTGCCCAAAATATATTTTCTTAACCATTCCTTCATTTTTTGAAACGGAACTTCATAGGATCTTTCACGATCTCTCATTTTATTGGTTAGGAAAAATCGTCCTCATAATATAAATAAGATATATTGTGCGTTTTCCCACTTACTTAATTCATTATCCATGTGCTTGGGATCGTCGAAGAACTGATGGTGTATCTTCTGCCAGTCGATGTCCGCGCCGGCAGGGGACTTGGGGCTCCGCATGCCTCCCTTATGCATCGCGCCGCAGCCCCCACCGCCAGGGCCTAGCCCGCCCGGGTCCCCTGGCCCCATCTGGAAATCACAGAAAAAAACAATAATAAAAAAAACTTTAAAAAACATTCGCATTCATCTCAGCAAATCTATTTATTTCATACCCATATCGTGGCAGTGCATACAAAATAATTTGCCCACTGTCTTTGATTAAGAACGTCACTTACAACCATGCATTGCCATTCAATCAAATGTGAGTGCAAAAAATCAGCTCAAGCCTTGATCCGTACTAACAAGGCAAATTACTCTGGGACTCTGTGAGAAAATATTGGATCAACTCTGCACCATGACACCTGATGCAATAAAGGTGGAACAGTGGTGCCAGTGACGCAAGGCTGTGCTCCATTATATTAATGAGCTCGGGTGGTTTGGGTAGGCTGGTTAGCGGAATGCAAAATACACCCCAAGCGGGACGTCAGTGCAAGCCTCATCGCCCCCTACTCAAATTAGAAAGCAAGTTACATATATACATTATACACGTATATACAAATAATACTTGTAAAAATAATATTATTACGTACAGAAGGACATACGCTCATGCCATCCCAAACCTCAATAACACATTTAAGATCATGGTTTTCCCCGGAGGCAGCTGAATTACATCGAAATACCTCAAATACGCTGATGATGCATGATTTGGAAGACAGATTCGAAACGCACGTTATCTACACCAACTTCTCAAAGGCGATTGACACAGTTCACAACACCAGTAGAGGAAGTTTCAAAGTTCATAACATAAAAAAGTATTATAAGTGTGTTCAGATATTATGACGAGCGATAAAGATGAATGGAGAAAATGTAGAAACTGCATCGACCAGACCCCATGTAAGTGGGAACAGGGTAAAGAAAAAAATATAACTATTATGCGGTCCCTTAGATGATCCTGTTCTTTTTTTTTACTAAAGCGAAAAAGTCTACGTTTGACCACCAACTCGCCTGTTGGAAAGTAACGATGTGGTCGGAGATGAAACGACTTACAGTTCTAGTTCGGTAGTCCATGCACATCGGTCCGTTAGGCGGAGGTCCGGCACCGTGGTGGTCTGGCGCGCAGTCACCACCCAACATGCCTCCCATCATTCCGCCGTCCATCATTATGCCGCCTGCAACACCAACGCGAGCTGATGTCAACATAGTACAACAAACAAAGATGCATTACAATTTGGAAGAGTTGCATACCGATAAAACCTGAAAGTGGTTAGCGTGTTTACATTCTAAATAAATAAACATTGGAGGACATTTTTAAACAACCACTATCTAGCCCCAAACCAATCAAATCTTGTACTATGGGAACCAAATGGCTGATAGAATACATATATACTTTTTTTTTTGTAAATATATACATATAAACACCCAGACACAAAACAAACATTTAAATAGAGCGTTGGTTAAAATCCTACCAATGAGCTTGTACCTTAACTACGCTCCCTGCTGAAATTCCATACTGTAGATATTATGAAACACATTCAAAAACAAAGATACACAGACTCAAATAAAAAGCAAATGTAATCTTTCAAATAATCTATCAAACTCTCTCATACACCCAATTTAATAATTTCCTTCTTTTTATATGTTATTAAACTTGGATCTACGTATAAATTGTATATAGTGATTAATAAAATAAATTATGCTCACCGTTCATCGCGTTTATATTAGGCCCTGGCATCATTCTAGGTCCCATATGGGGCCCTCCCATCATGCATGGTTTAGGCCCGCCCATCCCTCCCATAGGATTAGGCATACGCTGAAAACATACAAAATATATTAGTTATTTTCTCTGATCTTTAGAGTACATTTTACAGTTTCGACAAAATAAATAGACATAGATAGTAAAGACTTGATTTTAACTTACCCCCATAGGCCCTCCACAACCTCTTCCCATATGCATATCTGTGCACATTCCTCCCTTCATGTCTGGCCCGCCACATGGACCTCTGATGCCTTTCATACCACAGGGACCCATCGGCCCCATAGGTCCATTAGGACCCATTCCTCCCATCATGGGTCCATTAGGTCCTCCCATCATGCCATTAGGCCCCATTGACCCATGCCCACCCATCCCCATCCCAGGCCCGCCCATACCTCCCATTGGACCGCCCATCGGCCCACCCATGGGCCCATTCGGTCCCATAGGACCTCCCATAGGGCCATGCGGTCCGGACATGGTACAACTCGGTCCTGAATTCATGCTGTTGGACATTGAGACCATGGGTCCGTTAGGCCCCGGTCCCATGGGCCCATTGGGTCCCATGCCCGACATGGGTGGGAATGGCATGTTCATGTTAGCTTGTGAGTTTGGAGGGTTGATGTCGTTTTGCTGGGGGTTATCTGGGCCCTGGTTAGGGTTGTTTCCGCCGCTTTCTGGGAAGAGCATTTGTTGCATTTTGCGGATGGTAGCGAGCTGTTCTTCGCGATGAGCACGTTGTTGTGGGGTTAGATTCTCGTCGGGGATTTTCACACCTGGAAAAACAGATATGATGTCTCACACGTTGTTTAGACTACACGTTACAGGTAGAAAGTGAAGGTTGTAAAACTCAGTTACTGTGCCTTTTCAAGGCATTCTTTATTTGTGTGCTTTTTTCGACCGCAATATCGTATGGCAAGCGAGTGGTTTAATCGCAAAAAAAAACAATCATAGACAGAAATGTACATTCAAATGGTCGAAAAATATTGTCTCTTATGTTTCTGAGTTTTAATACAAATGTGTAAAGGATAAAGTGGTCGGAAATGTAATTTCTAAAAGCATAAATACCCTTAGGTCCACCCTGGCACGGCTGGTCGCCTCCTGAGTCCTGCGCGTTGCCTGAATCTTGTGCAGACGCTTCGGAGCAGGCAGGCATTTGGCCGCCGTTAGACATACCGTTCGCCATTACTGAGGGGTTTTTCTGGAAACAACACTTTATATGATAGGTACCTTCGACCAAGCCAAGTTAAGTTACTTAGGTATATGTATACGGGCAAAAAGGTATATTTGTAGTCGAGAAAGGTAAACTAAATTCAAATATTACAGTAGTTAGCTCTGTTACTGTTGTAAGTTAGCTCTGATACTGTTTTTTTAGATCTGCAAGCAGTGAATATGACCCGACCTTATATCATTTCATTGCGTCTATTTTTTTACTGTTAAATACAGAATTTCATACAGAATTTCAGTGAACACTTTTTTTTTAGCAAAATAAATATGAAATCATGAAATACTTACGGTGTCCCAGGGCATTTCACCATCAGCACCGAGGCCGTCCATGACACCACAGGACGGGGTGCCCCCTGGAAACCCATCCATAGGCATCCCGGGGCCCATTTGACCCATCTGTCCTTTCATCATCATCATTTGACTTTGCGGACCACCCAGTCTGTTCTGCATCATGTTGGGTCCCATGTGACTCATGCTGTGTCCCATTGGACCCATATTGGGTCCCATTGGGCCCATCATGTGGCCCATTTGGTTGGGACCGCCCATCATGTTAGGCCCACCGCGCATGCCACCACGATTTTTTGCCATAGCTAAATTATTGAGCCACTGTGCGGGACTTTGTTTGTTGAATTGACCCATTTTTAGAGGATGTTTCTGGAACGGAAATTATTATTAAACATTTTGCTTGTTATCAAAGGGATCAATTTTGACTAAAAAAAGACGGACGATAGTCGAACAACAGACTCTTAAGAAGTGACAATTTAATAGTCTTTATTTATGTGAAACCCAATGACGAATCGAACATGTCGTTTGCTTTATGGTAAGCGTCATGCTTACCCGTTACAATTCCATGTCACAAAAAAGTTAAAGCTAAACAATACAAAACTTTGTGACAATTCACTGCGCTCGACATCCTGACATGTGAAAACACTTTATAATGTGAAACTATTAAAATATAATGGGTCAACATACCTCCAAATATTTCTTAGTGCCCGGCTGCGCGCAGTGGTAAGAGATGATAGAGTGGTGCTGGCCAGAAAGCACCGCCTCCGCGCCCTTGTTGGCGAGAAGCGTTGAGAACACAAAGATCTGGCTCTGCTGCTGGTGGAAACACCCACTTAATTTTAGTTAGGGATTTATATGAAGATTTTTTTTATTGGAAAATAAATAAGTGGCCAAGACCGTTTCAAGTCGAGACACGAAAATAGAGGTTCTGTGGCTGATGCTGTAGTCTAAAAGGAAACAACTTGGCGAGTATTATTTGTTTAACTCTGGTGTCAGTGTTCATGTGTAACGCATAGGATAGCATAGCATACGGAAGCCTCGGTGTGCGAGTGACACTCGTACTTTGGCGGATTTATTTTTATTGAATACATACAAACATATAATCACGCCTGTTTTCCCTTACTGGGTAGGCAGAGCATAAAAGCATGGCAAAGTCGATGGAAGAGCTCAGTACGATGCTCGAAGACCTCAACAGAGTTTCCCAACGGGTGGGCCTCAAAATGAACATGGACAAAACGAAGGTTATGTCGAACGCCCATGTAGTGCCCACCCCAATATCTGTGGGGAACTTCACTCTTGAAGTTGTTGACGAATACGTCTACCTAGGACAGACGGTCCGATTAGGCAGGTCCAACTTTACGAGGGAGGTCAATCGTCGTATCCAACTCGGCTGGGCAGCGTTCGGGAAACTTAAAAGCGTCTTCTCGTCCAATATTCCCCAGTCCCTCAAGTCGAAAGTCTACAACCAGTGTGTGTTACCAGTGATGACATACGGCACTGAAACGTGGTCCCTAACTATGGGCCTTATAAGGAAGCTCAAGGTCACGCAACGAGCTATGGAGAGGGCTATGCTCGGAGTCTCTCTACGAGATCGAATCAGAAATGAAGATATACGTAGACGTACAAAAGTCACCGATATAGCACAGCGGATTAGCAAGTTGAAGTGGCAGTGGGCAGGGCACATAGCACGTAGAACTGATGGCCGATGGGGCCGAAAGGTTCTCGAGTGGAGACCACGTACCGGCAAGCGCAGCGTAGGAAGACCAGCCACGAGATGGACAGACGACCTCATACAAGTGGCGGGAAGACGCTGGATGCAAGCCGCTTCCAATCGGTCTTTTTGGAAATCCATGGGGGAGGCCTATGTCCAACAGTGGACTTCTTATGGCTGAGATGATGATGATGATGAGAGCATAAAAGACCATCAAGCCGTTTGACGCTACATTTGATCGTAGTTAGACGGTTAGATGGAAAGGAGAGGGGTATAAGAGGGGAGGGGACTAGGGGGAAAGTTGTAACATTGGCTTGCAGTGATAGGGAGTCAGCGTCAGCCCCATCGCCTATTTCTCTCAAGTTCCTTAACTGACGTTTACAGTATGCTCGAGAAGAGAAGCATCATAATAAATTGTTTTCTTCTTCTCCCAGTCTAGCTTGGAAGAGTTTTATTGAATAAGCATAATATAATCAGTGCTACCTCCATGCTGCCGGCCTGCTTGCTGATGACATTCGAGGGCAGTGTCTGCGCCTCGCTGGACGACATGGGCCCCATGGGGACCCCTGGTCCCATGGGTCCGCCGGCTCCCGCCATGCGGCATGATCCCATGCTCTCCGGGCCGCCGTTGGGGTTGCGACAGTTTTGACTGCCATCCTGTAAGCATTTATAAACATTACCTAAATCATACCACATTTTTAAATTTGGTTATAAATTCGACCTGTAGGTATGTAATATTATGAGAATTGCACAGATTTGTATATGTTAGTCTATACCAGCTTCTAAACGTGTGTGCCAAATTTCATAAGTGTATTTATATTTGTATGTTTGTATGTCTGTATGCTTGTCCATTAACGCGCCAAATAGAAGTCACATTGCAATAATTCTTCTTCTTGTTATTGAATAATATATTTCTCAGCGTAGGGAACAATGTAAGTTTTATCAAAATCGGTTCTGTGGTTTTCATTATAAAGACTTTTTAGGATATGAACGTTTCAACGACGCCATTCAAACTACTGGGCGGATTTGAATGAAGTTTGGTTGGTTAATGACTATTAATACTACGCAGAAGGATCTGGCATACTTTATAACCCAAAATTAGGCATTCCAATTTGACATCAACTTTTTTCTCTGCAACTTTTTTCTCTGGGAAGATCTTGCAGAAAATCGTGATCAGTGGGGAAAAGTTACTGCAGATGGCATTAAGACGAATGGTAAGGCAAATGACCTTGGAGGTTTCGCATGTAGCCCAGCGCCATCTATCCCGCGAGCGTGTTATCAATACAAGCGATAGGCGCGCCATAGAGGGCGTGCGTCACCCACCTGACCTGCGCTTCTCGCCGATTATTATGTTTGTATTACAGAGTAACGTTAAAACCTTAGAATATAGAAAAATACAGAAACCGTGAACATGCTTAGAACTGAAGCGACAGAAACTACTCATATATAGAGTAGTTTGAAGCGCGCGCGATCAGTTGCTCTATGAACGTCTTAACGAGTGGCAAGCTTTGTTGGTGTTAAATTTAATTCAAATATGCCGTCATGTGTCGTTCCTACGTGTAAAAACACTGCTGGGGTGAAAAAAAAACACGATGGGATAACATTTCACGTGTAAGTAGCACAATTGACATTATCTTACGTATTTATTTAATAAATTGTTCGGTCTTTGATCATCGTAGAGAAAGAATCGTCCATTTTGTTGGTGTTGCCAATATCAACGTTTTGATTTTCCTTATTTTTACTTACTACCGATTTTTTTAGTTAGTAGTTTGTAAATTAAATGAGTAGGTATTTAAATATATTTTTATCCGATTAAAAATTAATTGGCCAAGTGCATGTCGAGTAGCGTTCAGGGTAGCGTTTCATAATTGCAGTTCACCCTATATGGACTTAGAATAGAACTACTTGTTTGATATTGTGAACATATTGATTGATTTTGCGATTTAAATGGATTTAGTGCGAAATTTTTCCTCAGATATTTTTTTTTTTTTTTGTGGTGGTAGTCTGTATCCGTTAACTTATAAAGCCTACCAGGGCCGTAGCCAGGAATTCATTTCAGGGGGGGGTCAGCAATGCACTTGGGCATAGCTTATGGGTTTTTCGCAAAAATTGTATGTAGTGTGTAGTAGTGTAGTGTTTTTATAGTAATATACTATAAAAACACTACTACAATTTTCGCGCTCGTTATGCCAAAAAAATTTGGTTAGTGGCTATTTTTAGTTAATTATTTGCTCGTATTAGAAAGTTCACAGCACTTTAATGATCAATACAAATATAGATCAATATGAAACAATCATGCGCGAGCGAATCGAGCGCGAAATGCATTTGTAATGCATTTCGCGCTCGTAAACAGGTTAAAATAATGCCTAACCTTTTAAGCTAACGTAATAAGATACAAACACAAAATAATTTATTTGACCGATTAATCCGAATAGTAAGTCAAGAGAACAGTTATAAAAATAATGATATCCGTTTAAGAAAGTAAATATTTTATTTTAATATATTTTTATCTCCACGATTTACCACAGCAACGGGTAAATAATGCCTACACTAGCAACATTATGCGGGTGAGAGGTGAGAAGGGTGCGGGACGATTCTTTTGTTTTTGGACACAGCACGGATTTTGTAACTGCATCTGGACGCGCCTTCTGTATTTTTCTATATTCTAAGGCAGCAAGTTGCAATGCAATGCAATGAATAAGTAGGCACGTAGGGCACGTACTGACGAGCAACGTTTTGCAAATGCGCGCGAGGCGGGCGGTGTGGCAACGTCGCATCCCGTACAGCTAAACGCCTGAAGACTTTTACGAGCAAATTCATAGTTACGTTTTTGTAGGCGCAAATACTATTAAACGCTATAATATTAATGTTTGATGAATGTTTTGGACAAACGGGCCCACAGGAATAAGGTACTAACTATAAGACTATTTGTACCAAGTTTCACTCTGAACGGATATAATATACCGCTACAAAATGTATCTAAGAAAAAAACATTACTAGGCATTTCAAATTAATTCTAAATGCTAATTAAAACGAATAACAAACATTACAAACCCACAGTTACATCTCCGAGATATGCTTTACAGTAGGTGTTATTTTCAAAGCTCCATATTCTATAATTAAGCTAGAAAACGAGCCGAAAAGCGCCTCTATCGCGTGTTTTTGCCTTACCATTCACCTTAAACACCATGCTGATGCATGGCTGGAGGTGCTAGGACAAAAACGTTGCCGCCAGTATAACGTAGCCAATTCCACCAACTTAGCGCCTCCAACAAATAACAAAGGTTTTTTTAATTTAAAAATTTGAGCTCCACAGACTCCAGGGTCCGTGCCTTTTACAAGCTAATAAGCCTTACATTTTATTTTTTTAACTAAGTTATTTTTTTTTTTAACTAGCACACAAGGGTTTGTCTACCCGCGGTGTAGCCGCAACTGCGGTTCCCGGATTGACCTATTCAGTCACCAACGACGGTGTAACTCCACTATATGACGCTGCTTAAATCATCCGATAGGATGGAACAAGGCCCATGATGATGAGGCATTCCAACAGTAGTTACAACAACTTACCCAGTGAAGTTTGGCGAATTAAATTTTTTGTTTCAAATTATAAGCAAAACAAGTAAATATCAATAAAAATACCATAAATTTATTCCAATAAAAATATTTACTTAATACTTTTATTTATTATTTGATAAGTACACATACCGGCAAACAACAAACCAGAATGACGTTGTGGAGGAAAATTGGTATTTGTACTTTATGGTCATTGTCAAAAAGACTAAGCGTAGCGGAGCGGCGCAGATGTCACTCCTGGTCGACATGCGCGCTTCGCACACGACTACTCTACAACTTTATATAGTACATATATCAATCAATCAATAAATCAATGAATATATTTTATTTCATTATCACAAGTACATCTCAAGTTGTGCAGAAATACAAATATCTTAATAAAGTGTAGCTTGTGGAACATTATAGTGACGTGCAGCACCTACACTAAGTAAAACTTGTATCGTGGGTGCTGCATAGCGATCATAATTATAGCAATCCTCACTTACCTGAAGGTTTCCTGAGGAACCTCTGAGGCCGGTCTGTGGATCGAGTATATCGTTAGAGTCCGACGAAAGGCGTTCCGACTTCAGAGATCCAGGCCCGCCTAGCTCGCACGATGGAGATTTTGTGGGGTCACCTGTGAATATTTACTTGATTTACTACTAGTATGACTTTCTTAATACTTTTCGTCTAAAGCCAATTGGGTGTTCTTCTTTCTCGATATTTTTTAAGCTATAATATCGTAGGTTTGCGCTTGACCGCCAACTCACCTGATGTTAATTGACGTTGCGTTCTACGATGGAGCGGGCTTACCCAGAAGAAATCAATATATTTGTGCTATATTAGCTGCATTTAATAATTCCTTATTTGTGATTCGTTAACACAGTAAAATACCGAGCATAAACCCTTCGCTTTTTGGCTGATATAAAAGCTTTCTCACATGTCTCATGGTGACGGGCTGCGTGCCTTATGTTATCACAGACAATACAAATCAGAAAAAGCTTACTTAAACACACTCGACGTGTCCACTCACCGTCACTGTCCATGAGGCCGTCTATCTCAGTCTTGATGCCGTCGACGCCCAGCTCGGCGCTATTGTCCTCGCCGCCGGACTGGCTGTGGGGCTCCATCTTGACCCTGTGTTGGGGCTCGTCCGGCTCCTTCTTTAGCGCCGCCGGGGTCGGCAGCGACGCTGACGGGGGCCGGGAGCCGTGGCCTGAAACAAAATGGTATTTTTAAAACATTCTTGACGTGAAACCACAGAAGACATTAATAGAATTACATACAGAACGAACACTCGACAGATTGGCGAGAGGGGGGACCCTCTCGCCAATCTCGGGTTCCTTATTCGCTCCCCGCGCTCACCATGTCGTTTGCCGGAGTTTGGCGACACAGACAAGATCCTGGAGTATATAAGCTTGACTGTCAATGTGGATTATCATACATTGGGCAGACAAAGAGAAGCATCGGGACTCGGGTGAACAACGGGTTGCACTCCAGGAGTGCCGGGAGAAGTGAAAACTAAAAAATAAAATAGCAAAAAGACTGACTCGTGAAGGATTTGAACCTCCGCCCTCCGATTGACGAATTGAAATTTATATCAGTGCTCTAACCTATTGAACTAACGAGTCTTACGTGCATGTGACGAAAATAAGAATTCGGCGCAACGAAATGACGTCATGCTAGAAGGACAAACTTGTACATTATTGTACGTACAAGTTTGTCTTTCTAGCATGAACCTTTCTAACATGAAATTTAAATGCAGAACGTTAGAATAGGTTTCTGGCTGTCCGTCTTACGATCTGACGCGAGTTTAACATTTTTTACCCATCCCAAAAATGCACAACGCCGCTAAAGAAGTTTTCACTTCAAAAATAGACGTTCTAACAAGTCTGCAGTGTGTGATGCACTAGATAAGCCTAACTACTACATCTGTATTGATAATCGTCAAATCTAGGCTAGAGAGACGCGTTAAGAAGAATGTTACGCGAGGCTATTGAAATTAAGAAATATCAGAACTTCAATAGAGAAGATGGTTGGCAAGTGCCACCTGCATGGGACCCCGTCTTCAAATTAATAAAGTCTCAGCCTCAACACAGATCTGCGATGATGCGACCTGTTGACACTGTGAGTGACTTCTGCGTGCATAGGGAACGTTTTTCATAAAAATAATAGGCAGGAGTAATTAATACTTTCATAACAAAAACAAAACAATTGATGTCTAGTCTCACCTGTGACCACGAATGTTGCAAAGTGTTCAAAACGTCAGGTCATAAAGTTATGTAAAATATACGCGATAAATCCGTTAACATTTGTTTTATTTCAATGAATAACAATCGCCTTAAAAACCTTAATATCAATAGAAACAATGATTTCTATTTTTTAGACAAATTTAAAATTTCTCGGAAATAGCAAATAGCGCCGCCTCGCAGTTCCTACGTGGCACCTGCTACGAATGTCAATGTTTTTTTAAATGTAGAAATAGGTTTGCGGTTGACCGCCAACTCGCTAGATGCGGTCTACGATGGAGCGTGCTTACCTAGAAGAAACCAATTCATTCGCGATTTAAAGACACCTAGATCATAACTATCGGGAAGACCCACTCAGAAAGCGTATGACCATAATTGATGTATGTATACTTTATTTTGTAAGCGACAAAGTTGACACGAAAGTCCCACAAGGTTACATGCTTCGAACGTCTCGCTTTATTATATGCGCGTTATTATAAAATAGAGATAGAAGTAGACATATAATTAAGGTGAATATTAATGGTAGAATAGTCAAAATTCAAAATTATTTATTGTAACAAAATTTACATGATATAATTACAAGTGCGTCAGTCGTACAACACATAGTTTTATTTTAGTTTCTAGGATTCCTGGAATGTTGTATACTCTGGATTAGAAATGCTGATTGCTACACGCAGTTTGTGTACATTAGTTGACGAGAGATTGGAACGTCGAACATTCACGTAGGTACTGCATTTCTCACATCTCAGAACCGGTATCTTAGAATTATGGCCATACGTAAATTGGCGTCTTTTTGCAGCACCAATCCGCGCGTTTACCATTGATTCACTTAAATAGGTTATTAGATCCCAAATCTCACTCAAGAGGAGGCTTATGGCCTCCTGACCCTACCTCGAATACCTATTCCAGTTCCTAGGAGCACAAAGGTATTCAATCTGCTATCGAATACATATATTGTTTTCTTCTAGGTAAGCGCGCTTTATCGTAGACTTCAACGTCGCTTAACATCAGGCGGTCAAGCGCGCAAACCTATATCTACATAAAACTTTTTTTGTAAACACATGCATATGATACATTAGAAACACGAAAAAACATCCATGCTCAGCAGAAATGTTTGCCATAGGCGGGGATCGAATCCACGATCTACAGCTCAGAGGCACACGTACTACCACTGAGCCATGAGGCCTGTCAAGCATACTCGTAACTTCGAAAAAAATAAGGACGCCACTCATGCCTTGGGGTTTCGAACCCAATTCAGATGTCATACGGTCGCCGAACTACTTAGCTAGCTACCCTACCACCTCTAGCCCTATTATAATGTAAATTACTACCAAACAGCATACCAGTTACACAAAACGTATTGAGATGAATCGATTATACGCACGGACGAGCTGTAAGTAATAATGCAGCCACTTTCACCCAGCATAACTATTTTGAAGTGTGAAACTAATGAATGGATATGGGTAATTGTATTTGTTTTTTTTTTTCTTATTGGTTTATTTTAAATATGTATGTTTTTTTTTGTTGTTGTTGAGTGAGCGGAGAGCGAAATCTTGGGAAATCGTAGAAATAAATCGGTCTTTGTATATGGGTATATACAAAGACCGCAGATCTTAGCCATGCGGTACCCACATTTAGTTTTTGTACTATATTGCATTGTATCAGACGCCACTTTTTGAATAGGTTCATTGTCGTGTAAAAAGCTCCGATCTTGAATGCGCCAAAGTAAAGAGTTATGGTACAGGGGTCATTGATCTTTTTGCAAAGTAATCCAAACAATACTCGCAGAGTGGATCTTCTTTTAGATTACAGCAATAGCTTCGGAACCCTACCATGTGTCTGTCTGCGTGTCTCGACACGGGCTAGCCATTTGTATCTATTTTTACGTAGTTACTGTAAAAGCTCTTCTAATTAGTCATGCCACTGATGGCACTAAGCATACTAATATAATATACTTGTAAGAAACGAAATATAGTGTTTTATTTGAGATACTTTATGTAATACTCCTTGCACCCGCAACTTCGTTCTCTTGTTCAAGTACGACACGTGATCTGATGCACCAAACTTCACTTGGTAAATTTATTTGATTATAACTTCACTAATTGAAACACCTCCGTGAAAGTCATAAAAACAAAAAAAACAAAAAAGTTGAACTTCACTAATAATTTTAACACCTAAGATGCTTCTACATAGTATACATAAGTAATAATCCTGCCATATTACACCGAACAGACAGACAGACAATAATTTTTGCTATTATTGTAATGCTATTTTGACTTGTACATCAATAAAAAGATATTTAATGTACGGATTTTTAAATGTTAGTCTTATTATAATTGTATATATATATAATAAATATAAAGTAAAAAATTACATTTTAGTATATTCCAAAATTATTAAAAAAATATCTATACCAAAACAAGACTAAGTATAGCCAATAATTAACATACGCTAAGGTCATACCATAGTAGGTAAGTAAACTCTTATTTAGAGCATTGTGAACAAGTTTTACAATTGCATTTTTCTCATGTTAAAGTCAAATTGCAATGCTCAAGGTAAACTCGTGTATTGTGATGCCTTGTTTACTTTATCAATTTGACCGTGGACCGTTTGGAAATTATAAGGTTGTTAGTGGTTGTCATTATGTTGTTTAGAGAACATATAACAAGCTTTTATTTAGGTTTACGTCTTATTTGCACTTGTCTTATTTCGATGTCAGAATAAAAATAAATCCGGCAATCTAAGAATTTCACTTGCACACCGAGGCTTCCGTACTCCTATGCATGCCAACATGAACACTGACCCAGGGTTTTTAACTCTCAACAAATCTTGCCAATTTTGAGACTTGTATATATTACCATTCAAAAGATACAGGCGTTTAAGTGTAGGACAGACAGACAGACACCATAGTCTCACGAATAGGCTCCCGCACTTTTAATATGGAAGCCTACAAAAAGAAAAAAAACCGGATAAGTGCGAGTCAGACTTGCCCACCGAGAGTTCCGTACAAACTAGTAGATAAAAGGGGGAATATTTTTTTTCCTTCAGAAACCGAAAAATATACATCGTAAAAATATTTAAAAACCTGTTTTATCTTGTGCTAATAAAGCTCTTTCATTTCATATGATACCACGTGATAAGATTAAAGCACTTTAAAATTTGGACCCTCCTTCCTTGCATAAAGACCCTATTTTTGTGATTAAATTAAAAATGTTACAGTTTTCGGATTTTTTCTTTTATGTGTACTATATGTGAATGCTTCTTGCCAAATTACATAGTTCTAAGTCAACGGGAAGTATCCCATAGGTTTTGATTCCCTTGCGAGTGTCGAAATATGCGTTTTTTTTGCGACATATTCGGCTATAACTTTTATTGTGAAAAATGAAAAGTTTGATTTTTCTCTCTGCAGCAAGAGACTATGGATCTGCGTATATGGTTTTAATTTCAACTCGATACCTTCACGCGTTCCTGAGATACAGGTCTTGACAGACGGACGGACAACAAAGTTATCCTATAAGTGTTCAGTTTTTTCCTTTTGAGGTATGGAACCCTAAAAAAGGAGACAACTATTATTGACCGACATCAGATTCAGATATTTGTTATTTCACTGATAATTCGCAATGTAATATGGCAGTGTGGAACTGGCCTGATGATGGAGTTGAAAAGATTTTCACTAGAACATGTTAAGATAAAATTCATTTTTCAAACATTTTATTCAGATTTAACTGATTATTTGATACCAATGAAGCCTAAAATTGGATATTGAAACTCACAAATGTAGTCTCATTCCGCTCTACTTACAGAAATATCTATTCTTAGTGACTTTACATGGGTTTAGGATGATCGGGGACCACAATGTAAGGAGTCATTTTAATTGTCATATAATCATACCGATTTAACCATCAAAGTGAATTATGAACAATTGTTACTTTTACTATGGATGACTCCATATCACGAAACATAAATCGGATGTTCCATACAAAACAGAGAATCAACAAAATATTGTTGGTGTTTTCACACAATTTCACAATTGATCCCATTGTAAAAGTTGTTCATATTTATGAGACAGTCATTCATGACCCCTTTTAGTATGTCCATCGTTCATCCAACCTATAGCCATTTTCAGATCAAAAATGAACTCACCAGGTTCTGCAGGGTCATTAGATTCGTCCTTGAGACGGGCGCCTCCGCCCTTCTCCTTCTCCTTTATCATACCCCTGCGTGCCTTCGCCAACTTGACTGGAATACATACAAAAATGGACTTTAAAATCACTGCATTACAGCTCATAGTAGAATATAATTAAAAAGAGATAGAAAGAAAGAGAAAGAACGATTTATTGCTTTTGCTGGGAGAAGTGAGTGCACTGGAAAAAAGTATACCTCATCGGCTACCACAATGTGACTTTTATTGGATGATTCCGTGATGGAATTCCGATTGATGGCATTGCTGAATATACATACAGGATTGACTAAGCAAATCCTGGAGTATTTCTTTTGGGAACCAATTTTCGTATTAATTTTTTTGACCTGTGACTACTGTAGCTACTCTTAAATAACCACCCACCAAAATGAAAACTATAGCATGAGATAGTTTACCTATTAATAATAACAGGGGTTACCTGAACTCAGCTTGGCACATTTCTTAATAGGCCACGTTAAAGTTGAGTCTTATTTGTATCTTTAACGAAATTTGACAGCATAATTTATATAACAGTTTAATAGTACAATAATAGAACTTTTTTTTTTATCAGCCCTGTTTGTACAAACTGTCCCACTGCTGGGAACGGGCCATCTTCTCATTGTGAGAAGGGTTAGGCCATTGTCTGCCACGCTGGCCAAGTGCTGGTTGGCAGACTTTACACATCTTCAAGATCATTGAGAACTCTCAGACATGTAGGTTTCCTCAAGATGTTTTTCCTTCACCGTTTGAAGTTAGCGGCAATCAACAATACGCACAAAACTTCGAAAAGACAGAGGTGCGTGCTGTGGGATTCGAACCCAGGACCTGCAGATCGCAAGTCAGACGGTCTCACCACTACGCTGCCGAAAACTTACTACATGCCAATTTTCATCAAAATCGGTGTAGCCGTTTATGAGATAATTCCTTTTTTTTTTGTTCTATGACAGCTACCCTTAAATGACAAAAAAATTAAAATGAAAACTACAACACAAAATAGTTCAAATAACCACATTTGTAAAAAACTAGATGACCCGGCGTACTTCGTATCACCTATTAATGAGTGGACCCGAGTCTACCATACTGAAGGGACGAATGTCAAATGTTTGACAGGAAAGTCAGTTTCTATGGGAAAATTAAATTGTTATTTTTATTATCTTCCTCGCAATTTTTCCGTATTTTCTCAACGATTAAGCCTTCCCTGGACTACAACAAACATTTTAAAACCAAAATCAGCTAATCGACCCAGCTGTTCTCGAGTTTTAGCGAGACAAACGAACAGCAATTGATTTTTACATAAGATAATCTGTCAAACCCAAATTAAACCTATCTTTCAGTCTTAATACAAACTAGTAAATACAATTTCAAAGACCTTGTGGCTCATGATTGAAAATTCGGGCAAGCCCGGGTTCATTAAAAACGAAACCTAGCTAGATAGCTGATTTAAGGTCCTGAATCTGCCTACATACCAGATTTCTTAAAACTTGTTGGAGTTGTTTATGAGATCTTTATTATATGTACAATAATTGCTCATTTTAATATACAGGATATGAAAATGTACATATGTCAAAAATTCACATTTTATTTATTTGGTAATGACATATATATATATTAAATTTTCCATATGATTATTATAACAGATGTTCATGCGCATTAAGGATGAAATCGTTTTACTTAGGTCAAGATAAAAACATATATGACATTGTTTTGTAATTGCTTTTGTCGAAAATTCTCCAGGATTACTTGTTATTAAGTGAATCTAGAAAATGATCCAATGTCTCTCATAAGGGGGTTTCCTTATTATATACATACTTGTGCAAGATACACTACCCAGAATAATTTTATAAAATAAGAAAATAAGTAAGTATAAGTAGTGATAAGTATGCAGAAAGCTACTGTATGCTTTATTGAAATGAACAATGTTCAGAATATTTCTTTAAAATCATAAATTTACAAAAAGTTCAGTAGAAGTTAGGAAAAAGCCATTTTTTTTTGGGAGAGTTGCATTATTGTTCTTACAAAATAAATCCAGCCATGTATGAGTTTCCCTAGTACACTAAGGCTTCCATACGAAAACAGAAAATAGGTCTAGTTAGCAAAATGTGCTATAAATCTATGAATATTTGTGATTTTTATACAGTAAATGGTAGGCATTTCTAAAAAATATATTTATAGAAGCGCCATCTAGCGTAATTTTGATAAAACAAGATGACTGTGCTGCACAGTCATCTTGTGTGCTATTACATACCTACGTAAAGTAAAAATATTAAGTATATGTCTAAGACAATGTGGATTAATATGTTACATCTTTAAAATGTCAAAAAACTGATAATACCTAGTGTTATTTAATTATTATTTGTTGATTTACATCAAAATTAACCCTATATTCTTGCCAATTTTGAGACTTGTATCTATTACCATTCGAAATATACAGCCTTTTAAGTGTAGGACAGACAGACAGACACCATAGCCCCACAAATAGACTACCACACTCTTATTATGGAAGTCTAATAATGCAGTCTATGACACTCAGGTTATATAATGTTGTTTGTTAAAGTAAAGCTTTGCAATAACCATTTTACAGAGAGTTCAAGTTATACAGAATGTCCTGATAAAATCAATTGTAGGCAGGAGAAAATTAGATTCTTTAGACAGATTACAGACATCAACTGGCCTAGATTATAATGAAAAAGATGAATTATTATTATGTCACTTTCTTTTCTACTCTTCAAGATTTTGGTGCTTTCTGAGTCCAGCTGATATGGATGAGTATATAGATAATATGTGTAATCCAACTCAGTACATTGATGTTTTTGATTATGCATTTTTATATTTGACTTGACATGAATTCAAGTGGCTGAATGGACTAAGACTAATTTTGGCATAACTGTTGCTTAGAATCTAGTAATGCAACTGAACGCGTTGTACAAGTGAATGTTTAAATGTGATGTTTAATGCGTTGTGATGTGTTTGTGTTTGTTTGTATTTATATTTTGGACCTACTATCTGCGATGACGAACTGTATAAATTAAATCATTAATTATGTTCTCATGGAAGTGATGTAATATCTTAATATGAGAATAAATAATCTTTAAATCTAAACCTAGTTCACATACCACTTTTATTTTTTTAACAAAAATATTTTTGTTTTCAGTAAGACAATAAATAAACTCATAGAGCATTAGTAGGTTACCAGCAAAAAAGCAAATTCATATAGCATTTTATATGTTTTGTCAATATTTTTTTGAATTGGAGCAACTCTGTGTATAGGAAGGTTTATGAAGAAATAGATCTAATTAAATAAAATAGATATGGTTATAGTACATACTCGTAAGCTTACAATTCAATTTAAATGTGTATTTAATCAGTGTGCCATGGTAACATAAATAATGCTAATAAGTTTGTATTTTTTTGGGGTTCCATATCTCAAATGAAAAACGGAACCCTTATAGGATCACTTTGTTGTCCGTCTGTTCGTCCGTCCATCTGTCAAGACCTGTATTTCGGGAACGCGTGGAGGTATGGAGTTGAAATTAAAACCATATACACAAATCCATAGTGTCTTGCTGAAAAATAAAACTTCTCAGTTTTCATAAAAAATTGTTACAGCCGAATATGTCACAAAAAATGCATATTTCGACACTCACAAGGGGATCAAAACCTATGGGGTACTTCCCGTTGACCTATAACTGTGAAATTTGGCAAGAAGCATTGTCTTAGAGTACACATTAAGGAAAAAATCTAAAAACTGTACATCTGTAATTTAATCACAAAAAATAGGGTCTTTTGCAAGTAAAGAGGCTCCAAACTTTAAAGTGCTTTAACCATATCATATCATGTATCATATGAAAGAGCTGCATTAGCACAAGCTAAAACAGGTTTTTAATTATTTTTACTATGTATATTTTTTGGTTTATGAAGGAAAATGTAAAAAAATATATAATTTCCCCCTTCTATCTACTAGTTTGTACAGAACCCTCAGAGGGCGAGTCTACCTCGGACTTGTCTGGTTTTTTTTTCTTCTTTAAGCCACCTAAGCTTGATGAACTCTGTGGTCCATATCAATTGGAAACCAATACATATATATTCTTAAACTTTCACTTCTAACTCAATTATTGCATTCTATGATGAGTTTCAAACACTAACATTAAAACAAATATTCTATTAAACATTGAGGAAATTTTCAATTCAACTACCTATGTTTTATGGGTATATGTTACTAAATATCACCACTATGAACCAATGTTGCGGTGAAACAATTCTTAATGATTCCTTTTTATTAGACACGAAGTATTGTAGAGGTGGCCCTAAAAATGCCATCAATTTTATTTCAGTAGTTTTTAAATCAGCTTCCAAAAAAAAAACTTAAATAAAGCTTTTATTAGGAAATATACTACTGTTTGTTAAACACTGTTTTGTGTTTTTGTTTGTAACTGTTTACTGAGTGTAAACATAAATATAGAGGTTGAGAGTGCAAGTTATTTTAAATGGTATGTTTCAAAGATACACATTATCAATTTTCATACTAGTTATCAAAATAGTAATATATATATATAGAAAGTTAAGCATACTTAACCGAACCATTGCACTTAAATCTCATTTGCATATACTACATATTTTGTATCAATATTTAGAGGTACAAAATTTTTCGTACTAGGTACCACATAAGAGTATGTATGGATTGGAATATGTAGTGTTAGTACAGGTAAAAACCAAACATTGAATGAAAGCCCTCTGTAGTAGTAGAGCAAAATCACATGTGATCTTCATTCAGTAAACATGACTGTTGTGTACACAAAACTGATCTAATGCGCGCTTTCGTCACGGGCACATTATTGGCACATGGCCCACAAATCCACGGAGCGGCACTTCATTACAAGAATGTCATTATGCTGCACCAAATGATCGGGATTATTATAAATAGAGAAGTAAAAACCTTGGCGGTGGTAGACGCTGACAGCGCGCGCGTAACCAGTTAACACAGCCAGGCGGCTCCGACCACTCAACAAACCAAATTTTACACCAAAACTAATAACATTACCCAAGTTTTCCAAAAAATTCCTGAGCTAAACTCCATACATAAACAATGAGATAGGTCGGGTGTAGACTGTGAACACACGAAACGCACGTTTGCTATGGCCGTTTTATTGCCTTCTCAGCTACGTACCAACCAGAAGATACCGCCGGAGAAAGCGTCTAACATTATTTTATATCATTCGTGTGATCTAATTAAGGTTTAACGATGGGTATGCAGCAAGAAACAAAAAATCGGGATCGCTGACATTTTTGTTTATGGTACATCGACGAGATCCAGAATCCACAAATAGCAATAAAACGTACACGATTACCGCCTCCCGACGGATTCACTATCACTTGATAACACAAAACACTGCGTTTCTTCGCATTTAAGTAAGTTTCATCGTCAAAATAAAGCTGGTTTTATTTAAAAATTCTTTCTATCAGCATTTAACACAAATCACCACGCACACACAACACAACATACATATATGTGTGTGTACAACACTAGCGATGAGAGATTATCATATCATTATCGTAATGGATTAGTCGATCAAATCTAATTTATCGATTTATGTCGTTAGTTTCCAAATCTTTATCGAATATTCAGCTGTCAAATAAACTGTGATAATAACAATTATAACATACAATTTACATATAATAATTTGTTAGTACATTTCATAATTTCGTTTAATCACAACGACTGAATGTTGTTGACAAATAAAACTGCCAATCACGAGACGTCCGGCAGATGTGAAACAATATGTAATATTGTCAGAAATGTAAAATGCGTGTACTGTGTGCGTGTACAAACTGTACAAGCGGTAAACATGTCAAATGTTGAAATATTCAACATTAATATTTATTATAAATAAGCATAATTATACATACTAAATTGTCTAGAAAAAAAAACTGGCATCCTCAATAAGGTTAAATAATACTTCTCATCGGAACAGCTGCTTCACTTATTTATTAGGCACAGATCCGATGGTATGAGGAGTACTGCTGCCATCTTTTAGATGAATCAACAAAGTATTCGCTGGAAGCTTTACAGTCAGTTTATCGGTGAGCTTTGAGGTTAATCGATGTCGATAAACTGATCGCCAAGAAGCTATGTAGTCTCGAGCACCGTCATAAAGCGGATTGTCTATATTCTATTGGATTCATTTCGAGTAGTGTGCACAAGAGTTAGACCATTTATAGTGGGGAGTGACGGCAAGTAAGAGAGTCAAACAATTTTTTGTTACGGCATACGAGTTAGATTTACTACCAAATACTAATATATATGGGCGTATGGGTACTTATTAATTCATTGTGTTACTTATAAACGCAAGTTAAAATCTTATTCACTGATTCACATGATCTTATTCACAAGTCCTTAACTTGTCACTTTCTATCAGACGGTTATTGTCACACATGATAATGGAACATCACATTATATATCTAACCGCGGCTCTACACTTGTGCCGTGAATTCACGGCGCGAATTCGCGACAGAGGTGCTCCCTCCACATTCACAGAAACGGAACGAAACCTGCCGTGAAACGGACGTCGAAACTGCTGCTGCGTTAACTTTGTTTGATATGGCAATATACCTACAAAATAATAAAATCGTTCGAAAGCGTTGGAGAAAAAGGGAGTGTGGCTGTGTTATGGACACGGCCGTTTGTTGTACGTGAATACGTCTCGTAACGGGTAATAGTTTCTATGTAAAACATTATTATTTGTGTATGTCATAATCATAAGAAGTCCTCCGGGTATACTTGTTTTGTTTATGATGGCAACTGTTTGATTTAATGGGTTCAGGAAATTCGCATTAGCCGCATTCATTATTTTACGTTGCCGGCACTGCTTGACTCGATCATATTTGTGTTTATTGGTACTATTCGATTGCTGTTGAGATGCCCTTTCCAACCGTATACGATTCCTGTATTTTGAATTGGCTTTCCGACGCGTATAGGCCGACATTATATTTATTTTTATTTTAACACCTTATTATATTCACAGTCACAACTTGTTACTAATGTTATGAAATGAAATAAATATTGGTTTAATATTGGATTATTAATATTGGAGAGAGTTTTTATTATAGCAGTTTTCAACCTTTCAGGAAAATGCCCGTACTCAAATGATAGATTAATTTTATTAGAAAAGCAATCACTTCACATAGCTCTTCCTTGCAATATTTGATGACTTTTGTAGCAATGCCATCTTCTCCTTCTGAGTTTGTGTTTTTAAGATTTGTAATATTTATTTTTTATAACATTTTTTACTTCCGTCGGTGTTACTGGATTTAAGAATATAGACCCTGTTATATTTTTAGTATTCATTTTGTGTGTATTTTTACTTGATTTATCGTTTTTATTATTAGTTGAATCTATAAAATGGTTATTAAATACGTTTGCTATATCTGTTGGCTGTACTACGGAGCCACTATCTGTTTCAATTTCTTTAATGAACCGTGGAGGATGTAATGAATTTTCCCTTTAATTAAATTCCATGAAGTTTTACATACGTTTTTGCTTTTTTTATTATTTCTTAATTAGCCGCTTTTTGTGCATTAGTTATACTTTTTTTTTTTTTTTGAATATGTTTTGTAATTTACTTTTGATTCTTTAGTTTTGTCTTTATAGTATTTTAAACGTAAAACCTATTTACGCCTGCAACTTATTCGTAAACCTTTAGTAATCCATTTAATTTTCTGGGATGTTTGCATTTTTACCGAATGAGTTGGAAAGCATAACTGTGCTAGCATCTTTAGCGTGTCATGAAAAGTATTAAAAGCATCATCAGGATTTTAAGCCTTGTACACATCACTAAAGGACATGCTGAGTACACTATTCCTAAATTTCTCAACGTTTTGAAATGAGTAATTTTTTTTTGTACGTGCCATGTAAGAATTGGCTCCTTTTGTTGCTTATTGGTATGCTTAATAACTGTCCTGTCTCATGATTTGAAAGTTCTAGGTGTAAAACTTTACCTACAGCACCATCTATATTACTATATATTACTATGTTATATATATAATTGATAGATTTTAATGAGAGCTGACGATTAAAACTTAAATGAACGTTGTAGCTTCACAGAGTCGAAAGTTATACTAAATGGAAATCTCGATATGCAACAAAATGGCCTTCAAAATGGCGGGGCTGCCCCCTCCCCCGCACGCGATGTGTTACAGTCCTTGCTTATCGTAAGAAATTCTTTAATTCTTTAGCTATCCAGTGGTATAATTGAAATTTGGGTGGGGATGATAGATATATGGCTACAACACGAAACTCTATCCCCCGATTTTGTTATCATTCATTTTTTTTTCATTGCGTCCCTATGGAAGCAATTTTAAAGACGTATTCACGTCAAAAAGAGATGATGGTTGACTGAAATATTATATCGTAACCGATCGATATTAATTTGAAACTAATCATTCTCCAGGCATCATAATTTTACTTTTATTATTATGATGTGGATGCTTCGAGTCCCACAGTCCACAGTATACGTTCACAGTACAGTATTATATAATGGTGCCGACATTATTTATGTTTTTTTTCAACATTTCTAGCGCAACTACCCAAAAGAAAAAAAAAGTCAGTATCTGATTCTGATAATTTTCTGAGAATATTTCATAAAATTCTGCCAAAAATTGCTATCTTTCAGATTCTGCGACACAATCTGTTAAACCGTAAATGGGGGTCTAATTCTGCTAGAATCGCAGAATTCTGCTAAATCTGGTCACACTGCACGGTGCCGGGAATGTGGATGTGCGCGCGTGAACGAGGCGCGAACTGCCGTGAACCCTTTGTCGTGGGACAAAATAGTATTTTGTCCCGCGATTTTGTCACGCCTGTTTCCCGATCGAAGTCGGTATTTTGAAAATACCGACTTCGATCGGGGAACAGGCGTGAACGGCCGCGAACGCCGTAAAAATCCTCTACACTTATGTTCACAGACGTTCACGGCACAAGTGTAGAGTCGCGGTAAAAGGTACTTATTCAGCGTTTATAACTAAGACAGTAAATAAATAAATCAAAATAATGCACTTGAACTCAGTTTATTTTGTTTCGAAGATGATGATTTTCAACACAAAAACATTTCAAATTCATGTTCATGATAAAATGTATCGATTATGAATGGAAGAATATCGATGCGCATGGCTTTGTTCATTTATCGAATAAATGAAACACGATTGTACAACACTATTCATCACCTAAAAAATTCGGATACATGCTATGAAGTTTTAAATATTTGTTCGGATTATGGTAAAAAAAAGGAAAGTTTTTGTTTTTGAAAAAATATTTTACTTTGATTTACAAAAATGCAATACAAGTTTTCATAGCGGATAATTTTACGATGTGGTATGATTTTTTGAATTTAATGTTACATTAAAAACTGACCCTTTCGAAATGTGAGTGTTGTAAAGAGCAAAGCACAAAGTCAAAAATGAATGCATTTTCATGCAATGAAAACTGACCCAAACAAACACGAATACGTATTTATGGCTTATCTTGCTTTTTCTTTTCTACATGGACCCACAGAGAAGGAGAGAAAGAAACAAAATATATCTACATAAGGAATGGAAGTTATTAATTTTTAACTACCAAAAAATGGTTACTACTAATGATAAAAATTCGTAAATAACTTAAGAATTTCGGTACTAAAATTAGCCACCATTTCTTTAAAAAAATATGATAATCAATACGTTTCTGATATTCATGTTTACCATGCCAAATCAAACATAAAAACAATAAGATTATTGTCTATGATTGATTCACGTACGGAGGTGAAGGGAGGAGGGACAATTTCGCTTCTTTCGCTTCGTGTCGCCTAAATTTCAATTTTACGAGATTTTGATTTTGATATAGGACATTAGAAGTGTAGTGAAACAAGCGACCTGAGTTGGTGTTTAATTTATATGTAAAGTGTACAAAACGCATTTCTATACGTTGTTTATCGTGAAAGAATCCGACCGCTCCCTAGACGTCGAATACGTCAGTCAGTCGTCGCGTATTTTCATGCCTGTTTGTTCTTCTCGTTTTACTAGGCGCTAGTATATTAAAAGGTATTAAAAAGTGTATTTGTATGGGAATCTTATGGTGTAAAAACTTTCTCAGGTTCCATTTAGGAAGTGATTGTGGTGTTAGTGCATTCTCAAAGTTTGTGGCCATTTCAGTGAGTACCTTCTCCTTTTGCTTTTACGTGTCGATGTATGTGTTTTTAGTAATGATAAGCGTTGTACAAAGTGGCTTGAAGTGCGATAACGACAAGAAGTTGATATTTAGACCTTTCGACTCATAATAAGTGTGAACATTTTGTTATGTGTCAGCTATGACATACTGTCCTAAAAACTTAATAAGCATGTTTTCTAAATCAACATTAAGTTTTCCCCAATTGATTTGGAACACTTATGACTACTCATGATCTAAAACAGCAAGACAAGTCTAGTTTATCTGATGAACTTATGAATTCCATTTGAAAACCAACACTGATATAGTCTATTAAAACATAATATCTAATTGATCACAAAAATATCGCATTGATTTCATAAATTTGACAAATTAAAATATGCATTTGCTTCAACCACTAAGTAAATAAAAATAAATATAGGTGGACATTTCACACAACACCATCTAGCCTAAACCAAGCAAAGCTTTTTTTGCCTAAACCAAGCAAAGCTTTTTTTTTGTAAATAGGTACATGCTTTTAATAGATAGAAACACCTAAACATGAACAAACATCACACAAAATGTTGTCCTCGGTGGGGATTAAACCTACAGCTTAGTAGGCAGATACACTACCAATTGAGCTGAGAGGCCTGTCAATATTAGTATTTGATAAATAGTTAATTGTCAAGTTAGTTAAATTTACTGATTGACTAACAAAATCGGTGAAGGGACAGAGCAGGGAGAGACATTTTCATGTTTGAGATGCTTTTGTGACTAAATTAAATACATTTAATTGCTTAATTTAATTGACCATATAGAAGACGGTAAGTTTTCAGATATAACAGACTTATTTCAAATAAATTAAATGTGTATATATGATTTTTTATCATTGCCATTGAAATTACCTCTTGTATGCTATTGTAATGTCTGCAATAGAGCGTGTAGGGTGCATGTAGGTTACGAATAAACTATTGAAATTGCAACGACAGGACCTCCGAATATTAGTGGGCCTTATTACCGGTCATTGCAATTTGAATAGCCACTTATACAAATTGGGAGATACGGACAGCCCTCTGTGTAGGGGCTGTCTAAAAGAGGATGAAACCGTGGAACATGTACTTTGGCACTGTGAAGCCACGGAAACCACCAGGAGATCCACAGAATTGCATGTGAAAGCTTCAGCTTCAGCTTCGAACTCAGCATCAGCCTTACCATCGCTTTTGTCACCACCACAACAGCATGCTACCCCATCATCTTCATTATCATTATCTGCTCAAACATCCTCACTACTGGAGCAGTTGTGCCAGCAGCCCAGAGCCATGCTCCGATATTTCAAGGAGCTGGGCTGGCTCGGGTGATGCTGGTAGGGGGAAATGCACAATACACCCCTAGCGGGACGTCAGTGCAGGACCCATCGCCCCCACCTCGAATAAGAATAAGAATAAGAGCGTGTAGGGACGCACAACGCCGATATATCCATAATTCAGTAGAAAATGAAGACCCAGCTAAAGTCTGGAAGTTTCTCAGGTTATTGGGGGTTGGTAAATCTCGTCTAGATAATATTTCAAAAAAATTTGACATTAATTTGTTAAATCCTCCACCACAAACTCTCCTCCTCCTCCTCCAACTTCCTCGTCCATGAATTTTGATGGACCAATGAAGGCTGCCACTTAAAAAATCTTTCTAATACAATGCATACAATACAACCATGACCATAAATATGAAAATTTAATCAATTCTCCGCTTGCGATGTTAAGAAGAGCATACAGTCTATTAGTTCTAATGCTGTCAGAAGCGATAACATAAGTTGCAAGATGATCATACCCATCCTTGATGAAATCACTCCGATCATTCAGTATCTGCTTAATTTTTCCATCACATCGGGCACATTTGCTGCGATATGGAAACAAGCTCAAGTCACTCTACTTCCTAAAAAACCCAATCCTAATTCCTTCTCAGACTTCCGTTATCTCAATTCTCCCCTTCCTTTCAAAAGTTTTGGAACGGTTAGTCTATCAACAGTTGTTAACTTTCTTAAATAAAAATGGCATACTCAACTCATTTTAGTCTGGCTTCTGTCAGGGTCAGTACCATGATGGCTCTAACCAAAATCACTGATGTCATATGGGATGGAATTGGTCATTGTCGCTTGACTGTGTTATCGCTGCTGGATTTCAGCAATGCCTTTAACAGCGTTGACTTCGATATCCTGTTGGCACTCCTTCGCTCTCTTAACATATCTCCAACGGCAGTTGATTGTTTTCGTAGTTACCTGTTTGGATGCCGGCAGCGTATTCGTATTGATGATTTGTGCCCATCGTGGTGTAATATTACTGCTGGTGTTCTACAGGGTGGCGTTTTATCTCCCCTTCTATTTGCAATTTTTATAAATTCAATTTCTCAGTCAGAACTTCTTCCTATCACCTCTATGCAGATGATTTACAAATATATACTAGTGCTACTCTAGGGTTATTAAATGAAGTGATCGAGACTACAAACTCATCTTAGACGGATATGGGACTGGAGTCTATCATACTACAGTCTTACAATAAATCCTTCTAAAACTCAAACAATTATAATTGGAAGTTCCCGTATGATTTCCAAAATTTACTAGTTCCAGCTTCCTCAGGTGATTTTTGATGGTATTTGCATCCCCTTTAGCGAAACAGTTAAAAATCTCGGTATATATATTGATAGGCAATTTTCCTGGATTTCACAACAAGCCCAAGTCAGTTGTAAAATGTATGTTTCTGCTGCATCACTTAGAAAGTTGCGCAACTTCCTTCCAATTTTTACCAAAACTGCACTTGTAGAATCTCCTGTTCCCAATACTGGAATATGCTTACGCCTGCTATTTGGATTTAAAAAGAGCAAAAAAAGAGCCGAAGAGCAATTAGACAAGCTTGAGTGCTTACAAAATTTCTGCATTCGGTTCGTATTTGGTTTACGTAAGTATGACCACATTTCTCAATATCGTCAAAAGCTCAAATGGCTGCCCATTCGCTTTCGCCGTAACTCTCACATTCTCTCCTTCCTTATATAATCCTGTTTAATCCATGTATTCCCCAATACTTGAAAGAACGCTTTGAATTCATTCAAGGTTATTCCAGTCCTTTACGTTCATCTCGTGCCCTCAAATTGCTTATCAAAACGTCTTCACATTCTAACCTGTCATACAGTAAATCTTTTTCTGTGCAAGCTGTCCTACTGTGGAATGTGCTGCCTGTTTATATCAGACAGGCTAAATCCTTAAACATTTTCAAGAACCTCGTTCATCAGCATTATCTCTCCCTATCCTAAATTCGTATTAGGTATTATATTATGTGTATTCTATAATGTATGTATATATATTGTATTGTATACGAGCTCCATCCTCGGCCACACCGTCGCTTAACATCAGGCGAGTTGGTGGTCAATCGTAGAACTATCTTTTATAAAAAAATTGTATTTATATTGTATATAATATATGTTATGTATTAGTCTATTGATTTATAAAGTATCTATGTAATACTATAATGTAATCTTTATTAGTACATATTTTAGTGTCATAAGCATTTTTATTGTTGAATTTGTAATGTAACCACAAACCTCCTTATTTTAATTATACAACTTCTATCCACCCTAAGGTTGCCTGGAAGAAATCGCTCTATGCGATAAGGCCGCTTTGTTTGCTTTTGTTTTGCGCTGTTCCTTTAAGTTTATTGTTTATTTTATGTTTTTACTGTATGGATGTACAATAAAGTTATATTCTATTCTATTCTTAACTGTTTAACAGTGTTTTTCAACAGCCTCATTTAAGAACCAATTTCATTGTTGTGTGGTTACATGCCTATTGAATGCTAAATAAAATTTGGGCTTTTATCTTTAGGTCAAAGATTTGCCTATTTTATTTAATGCCTATTTGATTTGCCTGTTTTACAAACCTTTATGGGTAGGTATAGGTATTGTAGGTACTTCATTCAATATAGTGCTCATTCTTTAAACTGTGAATGGGGCAAGGCCACAGTATGACTACTCAGTTACGCATGTTTGCACACTAAATAAACATGAATGTAGTTGATGGAGATCTGAATTTCCATGTACTTTGATGTTTCAATTGGATGATTCAAGTTGTGAACCAGTACACCACTGTAAACCAGTAAACCACGTTGTTAGATAGAATTTTGTGAATAATTTTTTTATGTAGGTATATAAACTTAGGCCTATTTTACTTTACGGGAAAGGCAGAGTATTTAATACTATGAGACTATGTCACATTTAACATTCAGATTTATTTAATGCTTACTTAGCTGTTGGATATACAATGCACTTAGGTAAATTCTATATTAAAAATAGATAAGCTAACTTCATTAGGCCTTGTGGCCACTAGGCATTGTGGCTCAGTTGGCATTATGTCTGCTTACCGAGCTGTATGTTGAGGATTCAATCCTCACCCAGGGCAAACGTTTGTGTGATGATCATGGATGTTTGTTCTGTGTCTGGGTGTTTATATGTATGTATATATTTACAAAAAAAAAAGAAAAAGGTATATACATGTATGTATTCTATCAGCCATCTAGTTCCATAGTACAAGCTTTGCTTAGTTTGAGCTAGATGGTGTTGTGTGAAAAGTCCATAAATATTTATTTATTTATTAGTGTCATTATGGATAACTTTGAATTATTTTAAAATGGTCTCTTAAATACTAAAATATAATCTGTTTTATTCATCATAATATAAAGTTCTTATAACAGGATGATTTATAGAAATTTCATTTGAGGAAATATATTCATAGCTAATTCTAAGTTACCCATTTCATTGTCATTATTCATATCATCTGCCTCAGTCCTTTGCACCTAAACTCGAGTCACCGACTCGAGTTTAGGTGCAACCAATGTTGTTCACTAACATTGACTGTAAACTATCTACTACTTGAAATCTTTTGCAATACTTCATTAATGATCCATCAAAAAATTATAAAATTTTGTAATCCTCATCACCCAACACTGTCACTTACTCTCAGAGTTATTGGTCAATTATATATAATTATATATATTCTCAGCAAATTTCCTTTAACAGTAAGTAATGTTGTTGTTTTTTTTTTTTTGGGAATGAAAAGGTGAGATCTAATCACACTAAAATCAGTTGTTAATCAGGCCGTATTATAAAAACATAATTTCCTACAAACATAACATAAATCTGCTTTTGATTAGTCACTTCAAATTGCAGATTGGAATATGTATCTTATGTATCAAGTCATACCTTACTGTGGCTATAATATTCATTATAGCCAGGTCCAATTAAGCATTTCAGCTCATACAACGCTACTGCTCGCAAATGCGGCGCGTTTTAATCCCCCCACATTTATATAAGTGTTCTCGTAATAAAAGAAAGCAAATAATTGTCCATTGTTAATCTTCAGGAGTAACATAGTGGCAGAGACGGCGTAAGGTGTGGGCCACGTGGACCATCGATTCACACTTGGATGATTGAAAAGATGTCGTGCTTCTAAAGACATATATGAAAAAATCTCTAGATAAGACCAGTTTTCATACACTCACTTACAAAGGCCTTCGTAAAATTAATATTTTTATCATCAGCACACTTTAGTATACCAATGGACGTCATTAGTCATTAGTCTTTGTGTCTTTAACAGATAATTTAAGTAATATCGTGTGCTAAGCATGGAATTGGATAAGCGTGGATGCAGGCTGCTTCCGACCGGTCTTTTTGGAAATCCATGGGGAGGCCTATGTCCAGTGGCAGTGGCCTTGTGTGGACTTGTGGCTGAGATGATGATGATGATGTGTGCTAAGCATCTTTTTTGGTGACTGACTGAATAATCCAATCCGAGAGCAGTGTAGTCGTCTGCTGGACGTAGTAGGTCTCTCTCATGAACGCTAGTCACTCTTGTCACGGGTCGTTCGCAGTACATCACAAAAATCTTACCCCACAGAGGGATCAGTTGATGAAACACAAAAAAGTATACTTTTTATTTGCTCAACTCACCTCAAAACAATTTTCGAATATATTTTTTTAACGCGAATAAGTCTACGCGTTTGACCACCAACTCGTCTGTTGGAAAGCGACGATGTGATTGGAGATGAAGCATGCAGACTTAGAAGATACTCTGATCACTCTGACCTTGAAAAGGCTCACGTTGCAGGAAACAAAGAAGATGGCAACCACTCTTTGTTCCACTCTTGGGCTGTTCGGATTTGAAACTTAGAGTTAAACCGTGGTGGGTTAATGTGTACACGTTGTTTACCTCACATTGTCTCTAAACTTATATTGTTGTAATTTGGCCGACTTTAGAAAGCGTCTACTCCGATATTGCTTCTGTGTTGTGGTATATCAGGATTGCTCTGACTAATTACTTTGTTACATCCTTCAAAAACACGAGAAAAAACTAAATGCTATCTTTTGCACTACCACAGGCTTCGCATTTTTCTTGCCCACGCCAAACGGCCTTACTCCGCTACTGAGTAGTGGATGTTCGGTGCATTCACACTGCCTGCTTGAACGCGGCTAATTGCCTCAGCAATTAACCCAAGACCGCTGGGGCGATTCTAAATATTTATGAGATGATGGGGACCCTGAGGCTCGAGTGCTTATCACGTGTTATGGGTATATAGCGATATTTTGGACACGAGATATCTCTATTAAGTTACTATTATCGAAGTTATTTGTTGATTTGATCGGTTTTCTGAAACCCACAGGCAAATAGCAAACTCGTAAACGTGTGTAGTGTACTTCTTCGGCCAAATAGTTGTTTTCCTTCATATACTTCATCCATATTTATTTAATACTCAGTTGCATTGGTTTGTAGTTAGGTTATGTGAAACCTCTTGACTGTCCGTCTATGCGTTTTGATCTCTGGGAGAGCCCGTGGTCAGACACATTTCTGCAATTTTATTGACCGTGAACAATGCGGTGCTGTCAATGCGATTTTAAATAAGAACTAGCTGTGCCTCGCGATTCCACTCGCATAGTGATTAAAACGATGAAGATGATGATTATAAATGTAGTCTATGATCGTCTCCTGGCCCTCATTTGTATCTTTAAAATATTTCATAACAATCGGTTCAGCCGTTTAGTCGTGAAAAGGTACCACAGACACACATACAGAGAGACAGACAGACAGACAGTTCCTTTTGCCGCTTCTGCGGGTTGTCTAGCTGGTGCGGTCGACTCCCATGAAAAGCTGGCGATACCAGATGCCATATTCTTTGACTCCGCTACAGGGGACTATCAGGATCACTTAGTCCATATAAAAAAGTAAAGGACACATTTGTAATTTGCTGAAATAAAAAATGGACACCACCTCTGAAAAGCGTCTTCAGTATTAGACGCATGGTGGACGCACGTCTTTCCGTGTCCTTCAAATCGAACCACTGATCCAATTATGTCGTGTTGTATGCGTGCCTGTTAATCGAGCTTTTATCACATGTTTGTGCAGACTGTTGTGATTTTAAGCTCGAGGTCATCGACCGTCCCGAGCTGTCTAGGTCAGCAGTCACCCTTCATCTCCTATCAACGACTTGAAATGTAAACCAAATGACATACCAAACTATACTTACTTTTTACTGGTTTTGCATGACAGCATAAGAAGCGTAATATTTTTTTGTCTAATAGGTACTATACCAACAAGTAAGTTTGTAAGACTTAAAAAGGCCCGTTATGAAAAGCGTTGAACATATTTTGACGAAGTAGCTGAGAGCACTCTTGATCAAATCCTCTTTCCACAACATAAATCAAATTAGATCAAAATTTGTTTATCCATTTACCCTCTATTTGGGTCGCGTGCTAAAAAAAAAAGTGTAACATGTAATGTCTAAGTCACCGCCGATGATTATCGAAATCATTTTATTTACACACGAAAGACATTTTATTTAATTATTTTTTTCGGAATACTTACTTACATTCTAAAATAAAAAAAAAAAAAAAATATATATAGATACCGCTGACAAGGCTAGTTACAATTTGCCGCCAGTAGAATTATCCTTCTTTTGGAAGTCATGTTAAAATACAAAATGCATGCTTGATCTAACATCAAGTAGTTCCATCCATCAGCTGAGTGTTGTTTATTTTTGTTCCAGGGAGCACACTTCGCTGTCGGTTATCATAATGGCATTAATTTTTAATCCATTACCGCGCCATTAGGCCCCGCTCGCCGGCTAGAGATGATAATACCACTGCAGTCATGGAAGGAGTGAAGAAAATACATTCTGGTACACTGTATCGGTGAGTAACTGTTCAACTTTTAATTATGTACACAACAAAGTTACAGGGGGCTCGAAAGTGACCTGAATGGCTTCGAGAAAAGAATGGTACGGCGTGGTCTTGCTGCTCGACTTGGCCGGGGCCAGTGCCGTGCCCCCAGATCAGATTCAACCATTGCTACGTAGTATTTTTTAAAAGTAGTAATAAGTTTGCGCTTGAACGCCAACTCGCCTTGCGGTCTACGATGGAGCTCGCTTACCTATAAGAAACCAATTCACTCGCTATTTAAAGACACCCAGAATTATATCTATCGGGAAAGATCCACTCGGGAAGCGTATTTCACAATCTAGCAGTCCGCACGTTGAAAGTGGATTAAAGCATTTCGTTCGGGTTTTTGGAATATCCACCATGAAACGGTGATGTTTTTTATTATTATTAGATGTTCTAAGCCATTGCATGCGGAATAACTGCAGCTCGTTATGCGTTCAACCCGCCTAACAGTCAGACCCGCTGCCTTATCGGCTAACCTGTTTTTGGCAATGAACTTCATTCTCATTGAACCCAATAATATCTGGGCTTCAATAACTATTTTTACCGTCTTCAAAAAGAAAGAAGTTAACGGTTTTTTTTATTTATTTATGTTTGTTACCGCATAACTATTAATGTCTTCTGTGGCATAACTGCGTCATTTATAAAAAGATGTACCTTCAGATTGGATTTCGGATCCCATAGAAACATCATAATCGGTTCAGTAGTTTGATTTTTTAAACAAAATTGCGCATTTTGAAATCGGATTTTCAGTTTTTCAACTATAATTATGGTTCCAATACCAATTTTAAAACAGAGAGCCTTTTCTTGATGATCCTTTTCTAAAGATTTCTCTTTACGTGATCGTCCACCTCAAGCCGGTTTGGATGGACAGTCAAGGCCCCATTTCTGACCAACCTCGAACTCAGAACCCCCTATTAGTAGTCTCTAACTGGCAGAGGGTACAGTGCTAGCAGCTTTTTAGAGTTTACTTAATTTGCTTACTTAATTTCGTGACGAAAACTACTATTTGTATGGAATCAAAAATATGCAGCGTGAGTGCCGCTAGATGATGTGGCTCCTATTTCATACCCTGAATTGTACTTTATTACATCGTAACAAGTTTTATTTTTATCAAAATATATTTACAGATCAAGTCCTCTTACTATAAATTATTATATACACATTTGATTGACCTCTTCATCCACTGTCACACGTATGAAAAAAATCGACAAAAAATCCTGAGCAAAATAAATGAATGTCTGACGTCCTTCAGAGTAGATTTTCAGCTCGTATCTATACCAGCCCGTATGTAATCAGAATTCAATAATGTTTTCGTAACGTGAGACGCTGCTTTATACAAGCTTATTTTGTACTAGCTGCGCTCCGCGGTTTGACGTTTGCTTTTCGACCTATGTGGTGAAACGGTGAATCTCTCCGAGATAAATTCGCTTATAGAGTGAATTAGGACCAAATGTACAAACGTAAACAATCGTAAATAATACTAGCGCGCTTTGTGAGCTAAGTAGACCTCACCACACCAATCGGTAAACTGGCATTTTCATACGTTACCTTTATAGACGTTTGTTCATTATTAATTTATATGATAATAAAATCTAAGCCATTATATATATAACCTTATAAAACACAAAACGAATAAAAACTGGACTGGTGATCAATGGGAGTTCGTAATTTCTAAACAAATGACAGTCTCGTTTACTCTAATTGCGCTTAAAATTTTGAAATCAAATTTCGCGACCACCAAACACATAAAAAATACTGTCGCCGCATCGGTAGCAATGTCGCCTATGTCTGAAGAAGTTTTTTATTTATCAAAATCTGTTAAATTGTTGTTTCACGTAACCCGCTGCGATTCGATCGAGTCGCGAAGAACATGAAAGTAGATTTTTTTGCCCGTCGAACAAAAGTATCAAGATTTGTCTTTCACCTCTGTCGTAAGGTTCATTGAACTGCACTAGACATTTCATAAATATTATAGAAGAGATGATCTACAAATAGGATTTTGACTTTGTATGTACGTGTGTATCAACGTTAAAGGATCTTTGGCGGGTGGTCATATTCCAGGCAGAGGGGTCATATTGTGGCTTCATAGACCATTTTGTGGCTAGAGTGGTCATAATCGGGACGATCTGAAGTCAACCTAAATGATTGAGTTAAGATGTCAAGAGGTCAGTGAGAACAGAACATGGAAGACTGTATTTATTGCTTCTATTTTATGTTTCTAGGCATTTGAGCACCCGCCCTGGTGCCGTGCACTAGAATACGACATCGGTATCCCTTGTCTTTATATTTTATAGTTTACTTGGACGACATTTAGTTATTTTATTATAAAAACCAAAGTATACTGAACCGATGTTGATAAAATTTATATGGAACTATCTCTGATATTTCCATATTACCTACCAAACAAAATAAGAATCATCAAAAATTCCGTATTTTTGGTATGTTTGTTCATCGATTACTCCGTCAATTTTTGACATACACAAACATACCAAAAAAACATACAGTCGAATTGAGAACCTCCTTTTTTTGGAAGTCGGCTAAAATGGCATTTAATCACAGATCACCTAATGCTAAGCGAGTATGTGTTCCAAGATAACAATAATATCTAGTCTCGAATGAGAACTGGTACTTAGGTGACACAATTATAGTAGTGTGGGCTCAGTGCCACAATCATGTATTTCGGGAACCACGCTTGTGGCCGGATTCATCCCAACCAAGGCGTGCTTACCCTTTTCAACCACATCGGGTGGGCTCTGACTTTCATATCAAAAATAAACCCTGAGAAAATTCCTGACATTTTCTTTAATATTATAACAAATAAAATCTCTAAATTATTAGTATCATAAGTAGGTATGATAATTATCATAATTTTTAAGTACAATTATTCGTAATTATTGTGTTGAAAACGTTATTTATCATTGTTGATATAATCAAAAGCACTAATTTTATTTCATAAAATTTTATTCCAATTTTGCGTAAATATTCCGGATATTTTAAAATTCCTCTTCGCATTCAGAACAAAGACCAAAATTTCCGGATATGTCTGAAAAATTCCAGACGTATGGTGGTAACCCTAACAGTTGAACTCAAAACAAAAATCCTTAGCTAGAAAACGTAAATTCAAATATGACATTGAAATATTCAAATATTCAAATATTTTCATTATATATCAACATTGTCGAGTAAATCTAGTAATATATGTAGTTAGTTATAGTAGAGGTAATTTTAAGCTGCCAGGAATACTAATTGCTTCGAGCTTAGCTGTCGCATTTACGCCACGTTGCATTGACACAATGTCATGCATAGAATTTCGTAGAATATGTACATACTTAGACACCTATTATCAAGATTTCAATAGATTCTGAGTGTAGTTTGGGCATCTCACGAGTTGGGTCTTACTACACACTACCTAACTCTCGGATTCGTATGGTAAAAATCGCATTTGATACTGAATGTGACGATCAGTAGAACTTCGATATAAGCTAATTTTCAAGGGAATTTTTCAAATTCAAATTCAAAAATTCAAAATTCATTAATTTCGGGCCAATTGCACCCATAGACATTTCACAAAACGCATAACAAAATCATACAATAATTAATTAATCATACGAATACTTAAATAACTTACGTTATAGAAGTTTTTGAGTTAGTAAGGTCTGAAGATAAGTTTCCAAGGCTCATTTTTTTTTGAGTTAGTAAATTTTTGAGTTTGAGTTAGTTTTTGAGTTTTTGATTAGGTCTGAAGATAAGTTTCCAAGGCTCATATTTTTATTTATAAACTTTTAAGAGGCCCATGTATGTCTGGAATAAAAAAAAAAAAAAGAGTGAATAGTTAATAATATATAATTTGAATACACTCATGTCTATTCAGAAAGATCGCAATTAAATTCGATCAGGAGCATATTCTACATTTTGGCGGTACGCACAATAACAGTAGAGCTAAAGCGTTTCATTCGAGTTTAAGGCCTAGGCCGTACTACGGTTTTTTCCCGCGAGCGGTAACCGCTATAAACCGCGAAACCGCTCGAGACGGTACTAAATCAGTCGCGGGGAAAAACCGCAAGTGCGGCCGCTTGTATTCGTTTTCCTGTTTCATAAACTCACGCGGTTAAAAACCGCTGCGGTTTAACCGTAGTGCGGCCTAACATATATCCACTAAAGGTATTAACAGACGATCTGATTTGTCCGGAGTGAACCTTCAAAATTGTTAGTTGTGACGTCACAGCAAACATTCAAATGATGCATATCAGAACTTATAATAATATTAGAGATTATCTATAAAGTCTCATGTAATATGTATACTGTTGGTGTTTCTAAAATAAATAAATTAAATTAAATCAAAGTTCTAGCCATTACGGCGAACACCTGTACCTACACACGATCGATTTGTGAAGATTTGCTGTATGTTTGGAGCGAACAATTCGATCGTCTATTAAGGCTATAAACCTCTCCTAAAACAGTGGAATTCAGCACGACATTCTGTTCTACGCGAAGAATGATCAACCTTGTAACTCAAGATATCTTAATTTAAATCGTTCCTAATGGGTCCAAATCTTAATTGTAATTAAAATTTTCTCCGCTCACCTCTCGTTTCATTATTTTATAATCGCGAAACACTCTTAGCATTATAATTGTCCAACTCGTTAACTTACAATATCTCGCGTTTAGAAATTTCAAGTTTTTCCAAGAGCCATTGTCGTAACGAAAGTGAAATCGTCAAGTTTTTTATTCCGCATATAAATTGAACAATGGTCGTGTAAGAGTCCCCGGAGATCTTTGCTGCAGAGATCTAATTAAAGATATACGTATCATGTGCAGACTTGGGATGAGGGATGATTGATTTTTTATGGGATCCTTATTTACTTAATTGCTCGAGAAATAGGTTATATGTGTAGGATAAGTTTGTATGTATTTACATATTTTTATAAGTTTTTTATTTTGAAATATAGTTATGTAGTTAAAAACTTAAAAAAGTGCATTGGTTGGTTGAATCCCCGGAGATCTTTTCTGGAAAGATCTAATTAAAGATATACGTATCATGTGCAGGCTTTACTGGGATGATTGATTTTTATGTGGTCCTTTTTTACTTAATTGCTTAATAAATAAGGTTTAATGTGTATGATAAGTTTGTATGTACATGTTTCTATAAATTTTTATTTTGAAATGTAGTTACAGTGCAATGGTCGAATATGAGTCGCCGGAGATCTTTTCTGCAATGATCTAACTAAAGATATACGTATCATGCGCAGACTTGGGATGATTGATTTTTTACGGGATCCTTATTTACTCGACTACTCAAAGAGTTGTGTCATAAGACAAAAAATAAGTGTGATAAAGTCATAAGACCAAATATAATTAACCTTAAACTCATATTATATCATTGAGTGTAATAGTTGTAAAACACATTGTTTTTATTTTTGCAAGAGATTCGTACCCTCCAAGGAACTATTTCGTAATAAACAAATGATTTTACTCGTTTTTTATTAAAGAATTCGCATTTATAATCTTTTACAGCGATTTTACGTATACTTTCTCACAAAAAACGTACACTCAACAGCGTATCAATCGTAACGAAATTGCAAGTTAGACTGTAAAATCTTTATTTCTTTCTGTTGTCGGGTATTTGGCTTTTCTTTTAATAATACACACTTTGCGCATTACTCTTCGAAATGTATCCCTATAAAATATATCGTATAAAATGTAGTGAACCTTATCTCGGTTTGAAAGGATTTTATTCTGTTTGTTTAGGGTACAGAGAGCACGGTCATTTGGTTTTCGCCGTTCGTACCGCGCCGGTTTCGGTCGCAGTTTTAATTAACCTTTATTAAGAGAGATCAATTAATTCTTTTGAAATTGTTTGGTTTCTTCGCGCCCTTTGATGATTCCCTGAAGGTGGGCGTTATGGCGTCGTCGTCGATTATTTGATGGATGGAAATATTTTCGCCACTTTTGATCATTCGTTGTCGTTATCTGATTTTGTTGATTTTTAAGCTTTCGTACTAAGGTTGGTACTAAGCTTTCGTACCTTAGTACGAAAGCTTATCTAGCTTAGTGCGGGAGCCTATTCGTGAGGTTACAGTATATGTCTGTTTGTCCTACACTTAAACGGCTGTATCTTTTGAACGGTAATAGCAATAAGTTTAAAATTAGCAAGATTGTAGACCGGCTAAATAAACGGCTTCACCGATTTTGATGTACGAGGTGTCGTTAGATTAGTTTTCACTTCCTGAGTATCATTTACCAGCTTTATTTTTTTGTAATAATAATGATATGTCTCTCGCAAAAAAAAAAAAACGTTTTTTCGTAAGTTCCAACGAACTTTTTCGTAATAAACAAGTGATTTTACTAGTATTATTCTAAAGAATGAGCATTTATCTATTTAACGCATACTTTCTTCACAAAAACCGTACACTCATTAGCAATTATTTTTATTTGTTAGAGACAGCGTGCTGCGAATTGTGGTACCACCACAAACTAATCATGGTTTTAGGTACCTCTAAGGATACATTTATGGTTTATGTTATGAATAAATAAATAAATAATAAAAGTATATGAAGCGTAACCAAATCGTACGACTCCAAAAAAACAACTTTTCTGCAGTCGGGTATTTTGTTTTTCTTTTATTATAGAGTACCTTGGCGACCGAGATCCACTAGGATTTTTTATGACTGAAAATACGAGCAAACTCGGGTTCACTAAAATGTAACCTAGCAAGATCGATACGGGTCACTCACGTGTATTTTGAGCCGAAATATCCGACTATAATTATATTTACCGTAGTTTTTATTTAAAATTGTATGAAAACCACGTTAGTTTCTATAGTAAGATCGATTTATCGTCCCCTAATCTACCTACAAACCAAAAATCAATAAAATCGTTGGAGCCGTTTCTGAGCAGATTATATATATATGTCACCGGAAGATAACAAGATCCGCAAGTTTATAAATTTCCTAGAAAATTTTAGGAAATTTATAAACTTGCGGATCTTCGTAGGATTCTAAACGAGAGATAAATTGTATTATTTTACGCCCACATTTTCGTAAATTTATCAATTTGCGACATCTCGTGGTAAATTTATTTAGGTTGGATTAGGTTAGGTTAAAAAAAACCCCTAACCTAACCGTAAAATAATACAATTTATGTCTCGTTTAGAATCCTACGAAAGTTTATAAATTTCCTAAAATTTTCTAGGAAATTTATAAACTTTCGTAGGATTCTAAACGAGACATAAATTGTATTATTTTACGGTTAGGTTAGGGTTTTTTTTAATAATATTTAATTTAATAAACTTGCAGGTCTTGTTATTTTCCGGTGACATATAATACATATATACAAGAATTGCTCGTTAAAGGTATTAGATTATATTATATGTATTATTATTATTATAGATACTTGTGTTAGAGTGACTGTTGAAACGGGGCTTGTTAGTGCTTAACTTAACTTGCTTAACTTTGTTTAACAGGATAGTTATAATTACCTGGCGGACTTTCCACGTAATGTTAACCCGCTTCTCGCACAGTTTTACTACAAATTCGGCAACTCTAAAGCTCAAGAATTTCACTTGGGTAAAGGAGACAGGTAGGTATGCTAGGTTCATGTTTCTAGGGGCCAAAATTCAATGAATTTCAGTTCGGTTTTACCAGTTTCACATAATTTAGTCTCGGTTTTAGGTATTTTAGAGCTTTTTGTCGTATATAGTTAGTGAAAACACACTTGAACGAAAGAATCAGAATCAGAATGTATGATCGGGTACTTTTAAAGGTAGAGTTCTGAGTGGTGTTGATGCGGTTAACGCGTGTATTCCGTCCAAACCCTGTGCGGCAATGCACTGCGCTTGTTACGGTGGGATTAGATATTAAATTTCTATTTTAAGTCCTTAACACAGTAATAATAACACACACCTGAGGTTAGGTTGCGTGTACAGGCAGACTGCAAAACAAGTCCTAACTCCTTCTCTAAAAGTGTATCGTCTAAAATGTGTGGTGAACAAAATTGTGAAAATGTAATAGCCCAAACAAATAAACATCTAAGTTATAAAATAGTTTCGAATACAATGCAAACCTACTTTAACTTGAAAACGGAATTTCGCACAATTCTTACCTATTTATGTCTCAGATATTAATACCGATGATAACCCAAGTATCTCGAGTCTCAGACGGTGATTGCGTCAACATTAAAAATAATCTCGCATCAATAGTGAGACAACCACAATAGTCTATTGTAATCCCGAACACGCATTGAGCATGTAGACTGGTTGAAACAATGACTGGTCGAGCTGATAGGGTATTTGGAATACCGGGAATAGAAAAGCCCGAATGTGCCTTTGGACAACGGATGGTAACAGTTTAACCGGTCTGATCGAGTATCTAGGGTTATCTTTTTCGTATATGAATATTAACGTTCTGTGCTCTAAACGATGAGCTGTATGCACTTACGTACCAGAGGAGCTATCTGAAGCAAAATTATTGTCACATTTTTGGTAAAGTAAATAAAACAGCGTTACAGCGCTGGAATAAAAATTACCTACAACGTTTATCTACGATTATACGATACGATTAATAATCAAAAGAATTGCATCTATGGTGTGTTTTCGCGCCAGCAAAACGTCGAAAGCACTCACATCACTAGTAAGCCACTGAGTGAAGTGCGGCGCTCACGCCGCAGTTGAATTTCGTGAGGGGCGTTTCGTCCTCTTTGCAGCAAAACCTGCTTTCTGGGCTCACTCTGAATCCCGTTCTGTGCAGGTGATGTTAATTTAACTTACTTAATTTTAATTTGACTAGACTTATAAGCATTATTTTCAATTTGTCGGGTTTCATCCCTCGAGTAATCCTGTGCTTTGATCGCGTAGTCTGGTGCATTGGTCTATGTTAGGGTGCTATAGTTGCAATTGAGACATCGTCCGGTATTGTGGTTCCTTTATACCTAAGCGGTTGAATGAACCTATTGTATTTGCAATTCAAAGCTTACTGAGATAAGACGTGTAATCACGTTCGAAGGAGGACACAAGTGCTCTGTAGGTCTGTCTAGGCACAATAGCAGTTAGAACGTTCGCCACTGAGCTCGATGGAGTGGAATCATTGACTTATATATGAAGTAACTAAGGATATGCCCATCGAATATTTACGATAGAGTTCAACGGTGAGTACAATAATAATGCTGATACGTGCCCGGTCGTCTTCGTTAGAAACATACGTCTGGCCAGACAGAGTGCAGAGCCTAAGTTGTGCTATGAGAAAAGGAACAAGTTTGTGCTGAGTAGGCAGCAGGCACCCTTCAAAATATTCACTGGGCAAACTACTTACGAAGTAAGTCAATGCGTAGAAGGACATCCTTTACAACTTTCTTCCTTGTAGTTAATCTGGGAAGTATGTAGCTGCTGTAATAAATCTGCCACTGAGTATTTGGCCTTGTTGGCTAATTACAGTTTTTTTTTCTTTCTACAACAACAGATACAATATTTCTTATTTACTAACAAGTACACTAATGGCAAAGTTACATCGGCCTGGATGATGAAAAGCTTCAAATTCTAGTGTCGTTCTTTTAGCTGTTTTATATTTTTAGGGTTACGTAAACAAGGAACCCTTGTAGTTTCGCCATATCCGTCTGTCTGTCCGTCCGGCTTTTCTTAAAAACTATAAGTACTAGAAAGCTGTATTTTGGTATAGATATGCATATTAATAATGCCGAGAAAGTCGTAGAATAAAATAATAAAAAAAATATTTGGGGTACCTCCCCTACACGTAAAGTGGGGATGAATTATTTTTTCTCATCCACCCCTATCGTATGGGGTATCGTTGGATAAGTAATCAAAAAACATTGGGGGTGTTTCCCCATTTTCCCCCAAACCATTTTTCAATTTAGAGATCCGTTTGCGAATCAGCATTTTTTAACCGACTCCCAAAAAGAAGGAAGTTCTCAATTCGACTGTATGTTTTTTTGTATGTTTGTTCGCCGATTACTCCTCCAATAATTTTGAATCGATTTTCATGATTCTAGTTTTGTTGTTTAGTAGGTCATACTTCAGAGGTCCCATATGAATTGTATCAAAGTCGATACAGTACTTTGATATTTATAACAAAATAACTGGAAAAATCTCATCCAAGTAGATGAATTGTGTATTTTGAAGTCGGTTTTTTTAGTTTTTAAATTATAATTGTTATAATACAGCCACTGGTTTAGTTTCTCCATTTGAGAGTAAAGTTAAATATGCCGATGATAATTCCATAGTAGAGTGCCTGAGAAACTGTTATTTAGATATTGATATTGACGAGGGATCCTCTGAAACGCAACACTAGCTCTCTCGGGAACCCGATACGCCTCGGTAGGTGGATAGTTTCGCGAGTAAATCTTGCCTTTAGCACCATCCGAGGAAAACCTGTTATCGTTTGATAGCTTCTGATGTAATCATCACAGATGGCTACGATATTTTGAAGGATAATCTGATATCCTTGATATAGCGATACATCTTCAAGTAGGTTGGGTATATATAGTTACCACTGTAAGCCGCGCGAATCTGTAGCTACGCACAGGCTTGCTACGCACGTTTACTTGTATTCACTCAAAGCGCGCAGCCGCAGCTATCTCTCTCGCGCATCACAACATTTTTAAATATACAAAATTATTAGTTGTACCCCTGATGAAAAACGGTGATGATGATGAAATATAGCCTATGTCCTCCTCCAGGTCCTAAATAATCTCTGTCCCTTTCATTTGATTGGTTCAGCTGTTTAGCCGTGAAGAGGTAACAAATAGATTGAGAGAACCACGACAGACAGAATTACTTTAGCTTTTATAATATTAGTTTGATATATAATTTAGGATATTAGAAAAGTGAGAGATGAAACCGAATTATTTATTAGCCTCAGGCCTAGATTGTAATTATATTATAGAATGCCCATGACGTTCCTTAAGCAAGTGGGAAAAAACATTATTTAATATCAATACACCTGATTCCCCCTTGTCTTTTTTACTATCGGGCAGTCAGAAATACGAAAAAGTGTCACCGTTTCATGGTGGATATTCCAAAAACCCGAATGAAACTCTTTAACTCCACTTTCATCGTCCGGACTTCTAGATTGTGGAATAAGCTTCCTGAGTGGGTTTTTCCTGATATATATAATCTGGGTGTCTTTAAATCGCGAGTGAATTGGTTCTTCTAAGGTAAGCTCGCTCCATCGTAGACCGCAAAATCAGGCGAGTTGGTGGTCAAGCGCAAACCTATTTCTATATAATATAAATATATTCACCTGATCCGAATATTCAATTTTATATTGAGACGGGGTAAAACTTCAAGGACTTGGTTGCACTAACCTCCAGACACGGTTCGCACCGGGTTTTGAACCTTTGACCTGTTTCGACCGAAACGGTCTATTCACCCGCAATCCTTGCGGGGACAGAGGTCGTCTATCGAGGCCTGCTTTACCTGCAATCTCGTATGATGCATTTGAACCTGGAAAATTCAGATCGACATGTCGTGTATGTATGTGTACAAGATATATGTGTGTATGAACAGTAGAAGTCTCGTCTCGTCATCTATATTGCCACTGGAACTTGGAAGTTTACCGACTCACACCTTCTTGTGCATGTTTCTTATGTGAGTGATGAAGCGGGTTAATCCTTTGTCTATTAAAATACACCATATGATATTGTAATATACAATATATTTTATTGTGGAAAAACTTCTTATATAGGTACTTCTTCTCTTTACTTTTTATATTGTAAATTTCCCGCTTATTCGTAACAGTCCAGTGCCAAAAGCTTGGAATTCTATAGCTATAGTTCAAAACTATGGGGGGCAAGGCATTGCGCTCGTTATTTGGAGTACTTACTTAATAAAGTAATTCCATTATTCACGTGTTGTTCTTAGCAACTTTTTAACCCCTTCCTCCCCCCGGTGATATATTATGAGATTTGGACAACCGGATGATTTTAAATATTATTTTTGCGTTGTATTCCATATTACCTTCGTGGTAATTTTTTGCCGACTTTAAAAAGAAGGACTGCTGTATTTTTTTTTCTTTTATGTTTGTTACCGTATAACCCCATCATTAATTAACACATTTCAATTTAAAAAAAATGATTAAAAGTATATAACTTTAAGATTGGTTTCATAGAAATTTCATCAAAATCTCTTCAGTAGCATGGTTGTTGAAGTCGGTTTTTCAGTTTTTTTAACTATAAAATTATCAATTTTGCTTTAGTAGCTTAGTAATTATCTCCAATTGTACAATAAATAAATATTTGTGTATATTTCACACTACACCATCTAGCCCAAACTAAGCAAAGCTTGTACTATGGAACTAGATGACTGACACAACACATATATACTTTTTTTTTTACAATTATTATTCTGTTCGAAAGTTAGTCAATTGAAGTGGGTTTATTCAGTTTTGAAACTATAATTAATTTTAGATTTCAAATGTTATTAAAGAGAATTAATTTTCAGTTCTATAAAAGTGTTCATTACTGAATGTTTTCTAAGGTATTCGCGTTTGTTAGCTCATTGAAATGCCAACACAGGTCTGCTATACCTGTTGACACCTTTATCGACTTCTGCGTGCACAGGGAACGTTTTACATAAAAATAGTAGGCGGTAGTAATTAATATTTTATAACAAAAAAGACAATTGTCATCTAGTCTCAACTGTGATCACGGACGCTGCAGTGTTCGAAACGTCAGGTCATATTTTTTTATTTTTTTTACATTAGAGATCTACGATTGACCACCAACTCGCCTGATGTTAAGCGACGGTGTGGCCGAGGATGGAGCTCGTCGATCTAGAAGATATCTATTCACTCTAGCCTTGAAAATTCCAAGATTGTAGGTCTCAGGAAACAGAGATGGCGGCAAAGAATTCCATTCTTGTGCAGTACGCAACAGGAATGTGTATGTGGATTATGTAAAATATACGCGATAAATCCGTTAAAATTTGTTTTATTTCACTACTGAAGCTGTCAATTCTACCTATGCGGTGTCCTTCCCCTTTTTTCACGTCTCAGCGAAAAGGAACACGCAAAGCGCAAAACCTATTAATTTACCGTACGGCAGCTTATTGGTAAGCTTCTTTAAACCGAAAAATAAATTACTCCTTTGTATTGGTTCTGTCTGTCACATTGTTTTCTTCCCATTATCGTATTTGCCCGCAATACCTGCTTTTATGCTTCTGTTTATCGTTTAAATATGTCAAGATTGTCAAGATTGGGCATACTACAACTTTTTAACACGCTTTTATTAGGTCGACCTGTATGTAACTATGTAATGAAATCTAAGGTAACTAATTTAACCATCTTCCAAGGATCGTAGCGTCATGAAAATTGGCAGCTGTATGTAGTTCTGATGACAATACAATAATATGGTACTGTCGAACTGATCTGACGATGGAGCCGGAAGATATGAACTAGAACTTCATGATGGAACATCGTATCATAGCTGTGTTTGGATTTGTTAGAAAAGTCTTGTAATGAACTTTGACCACAATAATTTGTAGCGTGTTTTTAAGTTTTTTAAACTGTAATTTATTTATTAATTAAATGAACAATATTTATTGTTTATTTATTAGTTTTAGTATAATTTGTAATAGTATATATATGAATGTTTTTATAATCGATTAGATTAAATAAATCCTACTACAACTTGTTTTTCTTTTTATAATTTCCTAATAATGTTTTAAACGTATTTCAAAGATGTGTGTTAGTTTTTTTTTAATGAAAACTGGCCAAGTAATAAGGTAGTCTAAATAAAGTGTCACGTTCTCGACATATTTGGAGGTCCGCCATATGAGAACGATCAAACTTAATAAAAAAAATACGATAGACTTTGTTTAAATTGAGAACTGCCGTGGCAAAAATTTGAACTAACGTAGTAGTAGCGCCCTTGTTCTTGAATAAAATAATGAAATAAGGACAGAAGCGTCCTCAATACTATATTATACCAAGATTTACCAACTAGTTATGGTAAAAGTCTGAATTTCAAGCATTTACCACCATTCACTTGGTAAATCTTAATAACCTAACCTAGCATGTACCAGTTTGTAATGGTAAAAGTCCGTAAAATTGTTCCCCATTTTATTATTACCTTCATTTCTCAACTCCTGTCGGTAAATCTTAAGATTTATTGGTAAAACCTAAGATGTAGTTCGGACTTTCACAGTGACATGGGACACAAACATGTCTGATCCGAAACATCCAAAAAAATCTCACACAACAAATTCTTCCACGAAAGCACAAAATTTTCTTCGCCTTGATATCGTCGACAAGTATTAAACAACCAAACCCCCCTTCCGGTTTCAAACTCCGCGTCCTTATATTATTCATCCCATGATTGTTCAAGCGAAAATCTTTTGTAAGCTAAAAATTACCCTTCGCAGACACGTTAGGCAGCGGAGGATGGGTGGGAATAAAAATACGCAGCTTTCAGGAGTACGGTTGCAAGAATTGAGATTAAGGCCGTCGTCTCGCTTTGCTCAACTTCTATCCCAGCCGTTTCAGGTGGCGCTCCCCCCCCCTGCATAAATACGTTCAAGATTACGATGGAAAGTTGCTCTACTTAATTAAATTTATATATTTTTTTTGTTTTCAAGAATAATCCTTTTACTTTTTTCGTGATATGATAATTTTATCTATTTGTATTTCATAATAAGAAATTTTGCTTTTAAATAAGTTTTGATAAATATGTTTGCCATTAAGAACGTTGTCAAAAAAAAAATGTTGTACATAGGTTAACGGCAGTGGTTAGAGCGCTAGCCAGTCACGTTATAGGTCACGCGTTCAAATTTTAGTCGAACACAGATCAATGAGATTTTTCAAGACCATATTTTCTCCAAGTTTAAGTAAGTTTGACATGACTTGTGATATCAATCAAACATATATATGTATCAACCCTGTTGGTTGATATATGTTTGGTTAATGTAGATAATGAGTATGATCTGGTTATCTGGGTAAGTGCCGGGCTTCAATAGTGGGTAATTTATAAACAGTTGATTAAAAAAATAAACAAAAGAAAAAAATAAAAAGGATTGGTTTAACTTACAACTTACAAATTTGAAGGAACATTTTCACGATATGGGACCATTCGCAAGAGTTAATTGATTTTCGAATCGAACTTAATTTTTTCGGATGATATTAATCGCGTAGAGGTGACCTTTTTTGGGATTGTTGTTGTTTTTAGGGTTCCGTACCCAAAGGGTAAAAACGGGACCCTATTACTAAGACTTCGCTGTCTGTCTGTCTGTCTGTCTGTCTCCAGGCTGTATCTCATAAACCGTGATAGCTAGAAAGCTGAAATTTTCACAAATGATGTATTTCCGTTGCCGCTATAACAACAAATACAAAAAATTAAAAATAAAAAAAAATTAAGGGGGGTCCCCATACAATAAATGTGTTTTTTTCGTATTTTTTTGCTCAATATTAAAAACGGTAACAGGTAGACGCTTCAAATTTTCACAGAATATTTACTTGTATATTACCTTTCAGCATAAATAATTAAATAACAATAAAGTAAATATTAAAGGGGGGCTCCCATACAACAAACGTAATTTTTAAGCAATTTTTACTCGATCTTAATTAACAGGTAGAAACTTGAATATTTGTAAGTAAATATTTAGAAATATATTAACTATAAAAATAAATACCTAATCTAATACATAAAAACTCACAAAATGAAAATAATCCGTGCATCTAAACGCGGTGCGAGCGCCGCGCCGCGGTGTGGTAGTGGCGCGAGAGCGAGGCGGTTGCTAAGCCACGGCCGCGCGGTTAGCGGGGGAGGTAACATCACGGAGCGAGCCATAACCGCGCGTATTTGCGCGAGCGTCGTCATGCTGCCCGGATGTGTATCGAAAACCTACCTATAAGTTTGCAATTTACAACTTGGAATTTCGTTGATTTCTCGTTATTTTATAAACAGAACTAAACTTTGTAGTATTATAGATGATAGTACGGAACCCTTCGTGCGCGAGTCCGACTTTTAAGTCCCTTTAATATTTACTTTATTGTTATTTAATTATTTATTTTGAAAGGTAATATACAAGTAAATATTCTGTGAAAATTTGAAGCGTCTACCTGTTACCGTTTTTAATATTGAGCAAAAAAATACGAAAAAAACACGCTTATTGTATGGGGACCCCCCTTAATATATTTTTTTTTTAATTTTTAGTATTTGTTGTTATAGCGGCAACAGAAATACATCATTTGTGAAAATTTCAGCTTTCTAGCTATCACGGTTTATGAGATACAGCCTGGAGACAGACAGACAGACAGACAGACAGCGAAGTCTTAGTAATAGGGTCCCGTTTTTACCCTTTGGGTACGGAACCCTAAAAATCAAATTCATATAATACACTTATTTTAATACACACTACAAGGAAAACGAAAACAAAATTTAATTCGGCAAATATAAAAGTCAATTAATCTAATACACTAAAACTAGAATCAATAAATACAAGTAAATGAAAATAAATTCAAGTAGAGCAACGTTCAACACAAACTACGCTCAGTCCATAAGAGCTGCGCGAGGGAAAGAGAGTAACTGTGCGAGCGAGAGGTCAAATAACGTTGAGCTGCAGAGCACACGTCCGAGCGCTGAGAAGCCTCAGCGAAACTGACGGAATTACAGGCGTCCTTTTGTTTATAAATGGGCATATAAGTTACAAAAGGTAAAAAGTACGTAAAAATGATTTTTTTTTAAATTTTTTTTTTTTTTTTGACTTAAGTATAGTTCATTTACATGTGGTTTTAAGTACGACCTTGTTACACTTTTACTTATAATAGAGAAAAAAATTATATTCAGTGGTAAAATTCATGAAATTACAACTTCATAGACCCGTCAAATAAGAAAATAGAATCATTTCTATAAAAAATGGCCAGATAAGATTATTCTAGACAATGTGGCAATAGATGTTATCTGAATACTTTTCTTGATTTTGTTATAGTTCTTAAGTTGCAAGGGCGTCAATAAGATCCTTTGGCGCGCGTCACCTAAACATAGGCATGTTTAGCGCCTAATAGAGGTATTAATTTAAACACTAAAATTAAATTAAAATCACTTAACGATAAGCTCAAATCATACACTTTAAAGAAATGTAAAATGTGTTTCACTTATTGCTTTTTAAATAACTATAAAACAATATTTGTTTGCTGTAAATTTTGCGAAATACGAGACGTGGCCCTTAAAAATAGCATGGTCGAGACTGAGTGAGGTCCCTGAGCGAACGCTTAAAAGTCTGCACAGTATGGGCACAAAATGCTGAGGATAAATAATAAATAAAATAAATAAATAAATGTTTGTGGACATTTCACAAAATAAAACAAAGATAAATAAAGATATAGAGTATGGGTACTTTTAAAAGTCTGTAGTTCGACCATCGTACGTCTCGCTTGCACATACCAACATTTTTGAATAAATAAAATTACTGAATGAACTTATAATAAAGTTGTTGTTTAGGAAACTAGAAAACAACATCACATATTTTTGACAAAAAAATCAATTTGATCCAAGTTAATTTTCATAGATAAAAATCTTTATGCTAAATACTTTGTTTATCTAATGCATACATTTTTTTAGTAATTATTAACGTAAAAATGTTTTTTTATGTATCACATTGATTTTTTTGTGGAAAATTTGTGATGTTGTTTTCTGGTTTCCTAAACGACGATTTTTTTATAAGTTCATTCAGTCATTTTATATCTTCAAAAATGTTGGTATGCGCGAGCGAGACGGACGATGATCAGACTACAAACTCTTTAACAGATTGATTATGTATCTTCTAAGTCTGCGTGCTTCATCTTCGACCACACCGTCGCATTAAAACAGGCGTGGTCAAACGCAGACTTATTAGAGATAACAAAATATCACATAATAATTAAGTACTAAAGTAATTAAATACTAATTGTAACTTCCAAACTACCTATTATAAAAGTGAAAGTAACTCTGTCTGTTTGTTACCTTTTTACGACCAAACGGCTAAACCGATTGTTTGCAAATTTTGTAGAAGAATAGTTGGGAACCTAGAGACGGACCGACTGGTTTCAGTTCGGTAGTCTTTCTTACGCATACGGAGTCACGAGTAACAACTTACAGCTAATGCTTACTAGTACAGGTTTTTAATGTGTGAGTGAAGAGATAAGTTAGTTGAAAATACTAATGCAACCGGTGTTAAAACTTTTGGCAAGTCGAGTAAAGCTGCTGATAATTCTGGACTTGGTAGTGTGTGCTAAAAGAGTTTTCCGAAGCGCTTTTAGCAAAGACGAGGTACGTAGACTAAAGCGGACTATACTACGAAAGCTATTGGATTATTCCGGATCAACATTTTTTTTAAATAGTTGAAAATGTCAAATAATGCAGCTATGGAACGTGGTAGGTAATGATAAGGAAAACATAACGTCGGAAAAAAAATAGTGCTCGGGAATTTGGTTAGCTAGCAACCCCACCATGAAATGCTGTCGCCAAGAACCCTATAATGTTTCAGCATACCATCAAAGTTTTGAGGTCATTGTCTGGCTGTCGACCAGAAAATAAATTAAGACGTTTTGTATTTGCGAATGCACGAAATTAAATATATTTCGTCCTCTTCTTTCCCGATTTGTAGCTGGTCTTTCTAAACTATGTATGACCGGTGCGTGGTCTCTACTCCAGTACTTTCCGGTCCCATCGGCCATCATTCCCTGCTCACTGTTATTTCATTTTGCTAATCCGCTGTGCTATGTCCGTACTATCGTACATCTACGGATCTCTTCATTTCTAATTGGATCTTGCAGAGAGGACCCGAGCATATACCTCCATAGATCGTTGCGTGATTTTGAGCTTCCTTATAAAACCTAATTTGAAACAGGTGTCGATGTCCACCAGTGGTGGACACGGAAGTGGGGGACAATTGGAATCATCGAATAATAATTACTAATTACCAGATTGAAGTCCGCTCGGTATTGCCAGAACCGGTTAGGTCTGAACAGGCCTGTTTTCAAAAAGTGTGAATTCAGCCAACTCAGATTAAGCTAGAGCGTGGACTGTGGTTTCATCCTGTTCAATTAGAATATTTAAGTTTTAATTTTTCTTAACCAAAATCTCGAACTCATTGTTGGGATTTGAACCTTAATCCTCCGGTAGGGATGTCCATCACATAATCGATTAAGCATCAACCCTTCAGCATTATCAGCTTATCAAATAATACTAGTAAAGGTTTTAGTATAATTCTTCCAATATAAGAGCGGGCAATTTACATGGAGTATTCGTGTACCTCTACATGCACAATACATTATTGCGTGTGCGGGACAGTGCGAGCTGGCTCCACTCATACTAATAAAAAAAAAAACAGGTTGCACTCCGGGAGTGCCGGCAGAAGTGAAAACTAAAAAATAAAATAGCAAAAGCGCCATCTAGTACGTTGGTCTGGAACTAGCAAGCGCCCTGCGCCGTCTTAGGACTACGAATTTTCGATCAGGTCACGACTCCTGACGCGAGTTTAACATTGTTTACCCATCCCAAAAATGCCCAACGCCGCTAAAGAAGTTTTCACTTCAAAAACACGACACGCACACAACTAAAGCCCGGTTGCAATCGGGACTTGCAATAAGTACACATACGTGACAGGAGCCCGAGATTTCGCGACTGTTACTTATTCATGTCGAGTCGTCCACTCCCTTCATCCCTTACTGTGATATAGAATTATTATCGTCACCATTCGTAGCCCCTATTTTGGGGCGTATACCTCATATGCCCCGTTTAGTTCCCTTTGGGACCATACGGTGCCTCGCATGCGTCCTTCCATCTTGTTTTACGATCTGCCGGACATTTACCATCTCTCTTACTGTTACTATATTGTCTAATATCCCCAAATTGTGGCGAGTCGATTGAAGTTTTATTTTCTGGACGTTGCCTTTCAATGTGTCTCGGTTTGTCCCAGAGGTGGAAATTGCCATTTCAATTTGAACTGCTGGGATTTAGTGCCTTTTTTGAGAGAGATCTGTTTAATTTCGTTTGAAAAGTTGCCGGCCTGTTTCCAATTTTTGTAAATCTCTAAATAGTACCAGATAGCTAGGTTCTAAGAATTGTTTCTAGGGCGACATAATCCGTCTTCGACTATGTTGTTGCTTATCCAAACGTTTATGTTAGTATTTCGAATAACACACTAGCCTTGAAAATTCCAAGATTGTAGGTCTCAGGAAACAGAGATGGCGGATGACAACGAATTCCATTCTTGTGCAGTACGCAACAGGAATGTGGATCGATATTGCTGAGTACGGATTTTTGGCATTTCAACGAGAAATGGGTGGTAATTCGCCGACTATCTGCTAGTCCTGTAGTGAAATGGGGCTACAAGCTAATGAGGCTACAAGTGTTATTTTTAACCGCCGACCCAAAAAGAGGAGAGTTTGACGCGTGTATCTGTGTGCCTGTCTGTGGCATCGTAGTTCTCACACGGCTGGACCGATTTTGACCAAGTTGTTTGAAGATGTCTGTGAAAGTGTTCTTAGCTGTGTTTCATTAAAATCGGTTCAGCCGTTTTTTTATCGTGGGTTTTTAAGTTTTCTAAACTTATACTTGTAGGAACATACAATACATTACGAAGTAAGTATACACAGATATATAGATAGACACCCGAAAATCATTGGGCAGTCTGGTAAGAATATACATATATTTTTTTAATGTAGAAATAGGTTTGCGCTTGACCACCAACTCGCCTAATGTTAAGCGACGTTGTGGTCTACGATGGAGCACGCTTACCAAGAAGAAACCAATTCACTCGCAATTTAAAGACACCCAGAAATACACACTCAGGTAGCGTATTCCACAATTCGTATATATACTTACAGTTGAAGTCGTAACACCAAAATATCAGTTGAACCAGAGCTCTGTTATAAACTTACTGAAGTTAAGCTTCAAGCCGGAACTTTCCCGACTTCTGACACTTTATTCTCAAACTAATACATAAAACATATATTTTTAAACTACCCTCGATCCAATGAAAATCAGAAGAAACCGCCGATTGCAAAATGAAATCGGTCCCTGAAACAAATCCAATAAAATTTCGATGGCCACTAAAACTTTCCACCGTAGGCAAGCAGACGAGAATTTTGCATAATATAGCTTTTTAGCGACATGAATTCACCACTCTATGACCGAACTCTAATAATCCAACAACGCAGTACAACCAATAGTGCGTATGGAATCTTTTTAGCCGACTGCTCAAGAAGGAGGATATTTTTTACGAGTATATTATTGTGAAATATAATATTTCAGTGTGACCAGTGATGACGATGGTGAGCGACAAGACGAGAAAGACGCGCACTTGGCACATCACCACGCTTGTCCATAACAGTCCACAGCCACACAGGACTGTAACATCAACAGTTCAAAACTGTGCGGGGTAGTACATTACCGCGCACAGTTTTGAACTGTTGATGTTACTGTCCTGTGTGGCATCGCAGCCTCAAGAAGTCCACAGCTGGACATAAGACTTTCATGGACTTTCATTTCGGTCGGAAGCGGTTTGCTTCCAGCGTCCTCTTGTATGTTTTGTCCTTTGAATGAGGTCGTCTGTCTATCCTTGGCGCTGGTCTTCCTACGGTGCACTGGCTGGTGCGTGCTCTCCACTCGACAATTTTTTATTTCACTTCATTTCTCACTCAGTTGTGTAACAAGTATCTATATTAAAGAAAAACAAATTACCTGACTGCAGAAAAGAGGGTTTTGCAGTGTAACTTACGATTTCGTTAAGCTTGATACGGCGTTGAGTGTAGGGTATTTCTGAGAAAGTATGCTTGAAATCGTTGTAAAAGATTCATCATCATCATCATCCACAGCCTTTTCTATCCCACTGCTGGGCATAGGCCTCTCTCTTATCATGCCATCTGCCTCGATCCTGTGCTAATCGTGTTCAGATTCGACCCGCGATAGATACAATATCGTCCACCCATCTTGCAGCTGGACGACCTACGCTCCGCTTCCCTTGTCTTGGCCACCGCTCGGTCATAACCTTACTCCACCTGTCATCACTGCGTCTAGCAACATGTCCTGCCCAGTTCCATTTTAATTTCATTACCGCAATTCCGACGTCACGAACTTTTGTTCTCCGTCGGATTTCGATATTTCGAACTCGGTCTTTGAGTTTGATACCGAGTATAGACCTCTCCATGGCTCCCTGCGTCACTCTAATTTTCTTCAGTGTAAAAGATTATAAATGCGCATTTAGAATAATTCTTGTAAAATCACCTCCTTATTGGAGGTTACGAAAAAGCGTATTTTTTAATTTTTGTGAGAGATGCATTATTATTATTACAAAAATATAGCCTATGACACTCAGAGTGTGAAGACGAATCTAACGACATCTCGCACATGAAAATTAGGCACTCATACATGAACATACATACATACACTCGAAAAACATAACCCTCCTTCTTATGCAGTCGGGTAAAAATAGCTACGCCCCGTGGTTTCACCTGCTATTATTATTCACATTTATTTATTTCGATTCTTAATTTTAAATTTTTTACAATACAAATATAAACATATAAAAATAACATAAATATTGTAAAAAACTTAAAACTAGTGTGCCGCCGGCAGCGGGGCAAGGCTCAAGCTGTCGACGGTATTATTATTATTATTATTATTCATTTATTTCAGACATTGTGTCCATATACATTGAGATTACAAAATTATAAAATTTGATTACTATGCAAGAGGAAAATTTATTTTGTTCGGAATAAAATTTAAACTATATCGTATCCATCACAAGGTGCCATGCCAATTTCGTTCAAATCTTTATATGTGTTTTAGCGTGAAGGAGTTAATAAACGTACACACACATATACATATCAAATTTTCGCATTTCTATAATGTATTGTTATATTTAAAATCATTACCAACCCTCTTAGGCAGTCGGTTAAAACGTAACGACTTTTGTTCCTATACTTTGCACTCATCACAGCGGTCATAACAATTGTTCCTTTAAAATAAAATTCATAATGGTGTCCTTTATTGCTGTAATTGGTTTTAAACCTTGCCAATTAAAATTAATTAATTAAATGCGGGTGCTCCCCCTTCCCCTTCCTTCCTCTCTCCTTTCTTCGCTCGTTGTGCTAAACGTATTAATTAAATTAAACATCTCCCACTTATTCGTAGTCACCGCTCCATTTCTTGTCACATCATTATAATGGTTATGGTTACCCGACTGCTTGAGGCGGGTGATTTTTTTTTTGAGTGCATGTGTGTGAGAATTTGTGTGGTATTGATGTTTGCTTAATTTTCTCTTGTACTTAAAATGGTTTGGCCGATTTTGAAGTGAGAGGTGCCGGAGTCGTCTGTACTTGTAAATGTCATAGGCTATTTTTTTTATATCCTTCACGCCAGAATTCTCATCATTCATGCGAGCAATCCGTCGTCATGACGACACAGCAGAATCCCACAACCAGGGGTTGTTCAAGATAATTATAGTTTAAAAAACTGAAAAAACCGGCTTCAAAATACGCAATTCGATTACTTGGATGACATTTTTTCAGTTATTTTGTTATAAAAATCAAAGTTCTGAACCGATTTTGATAAAATGTTTACGGGAATTTCCGGCAGCCTAGTGGTGAGACCGTCTGACTTGCGATCCGAAGGTCCTGGGTTCGAATTCCACGGCACGCATCTCTGTCTTTTCGAAGTTATGTGCGTATTGTTGATTGCCGCCAACTTCAAACGGTGAAGGAAAAAATCGTGAGGAAACCTACATGTCTGAGAGTTCTCAATGATCTTGAAGATGTGTGAAGTCTGCCAATCCGCACTTGGCCAGCGTGGCAGACTATGGCCTAATCCTTCTCACAATGAGAAGATGGCCCGTTCCCAGCAGTTGGGACAGTTTGTACAAATAGGGCTGATAAAAAAAAAATATGGGACCATCTCTGAAATATTACCTACCAAACAAAAAAATAATCATCAAAAACATACCTCCTCCTAAACAAACTACAAACATACCTCCTTCTTTTTGGAAGTCGGTTATATGTATAATGTTATTGCAACGGTTTGTGAAGAGAATTGTTAGTACTAATCTAAATATGTTAATATTAGTATCCTCCGAGAATCCCTACTGCACGTACGTATCCAGCATTGCCTTTCTATAGACGTTTTACGAACAAATTCAACTGAATCCTTACAATTGTCAGAAGGACGTTATCAACTGTCGATAAATCGATCCCAAGGTTCCACTAAAGCCAACGTTACATTGATTCAGGCGCCATTACCGTCTTTTAGATGTGAGAATCACAATACGGTATCGTTTTAGAGGTTTGTGAAAGGCTTAATATCAGCATTTTTATCCGACTTCAAAAAAAGGAGTTTATCAATTCGACCTGTATGCAAGTAATGTTGTCAGAACTGCACAGTTTTTGTATATGTTAGTCTATACCAGCTTCTAAACATGTGTGCCAAAATTCATAAGTGTATGTATGTTTGGATGTTAGTATACAAAAACTGTGTAGTTCTCACAATATTATGTACATACATACAGGTCGAATTGATAACCTTCTTTTTTTGATGTCGGTTAAAAATTAAGTGTTACAAATAGTAGTGAAGTGTATTTGAAAATTAAACAAACATACTCAGTAAAATTTTTAGTCAAACAAAACGAGTACTTACATTCTATAAAAAATGTATAAATAAAAGTAATTTTAAAAAAATCAACCGACTTCAAAACAATGTAATTAATTGAAAAGGGAGACATAACACGAAAAAAAATAAAACTGGGCATCTACCTAAGTACTAGGTACGTAGAACGTAGACCAACTATTTTTTGAAACGATCACAGTTCACATGGTTGTGTAGCGGATTTCCGTGCCGGACAGTGTGGATACAAATCCCTACTATGAATTTCAACTTGCTGTGAATAGATTATATATTAGATATAATCTGGGTGTCTTAAAATCGCGAGTGAATTGGTTTCTTCTAGGTAAGCACGCTCCATCGTAGACCGCAACGTCGTTTAACATCAGGCGAGTAGGCGGTCAAGCGCAAACCTATTTCAACATTTAAAAAAAGTGAATCTTTTGATATTCGCTTTAACAGTGACAGCTAGTCTCCAAGATAGTCTTTGACGCCAGGAGCCGAGCTGGTGAGGTTTTTATCTTTTGGCCTTTTAGCTCACTGCACCTTGTGACCCTGAACGTGTAATTCGTAACGATTCATTCAAAAAGAGCACTTGAGCTATTTACGATTTGCTCCGATTGGACGACGACGTGGAACGAAACGCCCGATTCAAAATAAGAATGGGCCATAGGTGAAACAGTGAAGGACCCGAAGAGTAGGATTAGACAAGAATTGCCTTGTCTTTGAAGAATTTATACACGATTTATTATAATTGAAATAGTAGACCCGACGTCAAGGAATCTCAGGAGACGGTTTTCACGGGCTGCTATGTAATTTAAGACACGTATTTTTACGTAAGATATTACCTAACACAGTATTGTAGCGTTTACGCGCTGTTAACTAACATCGGAGGCCGAACTCCATTTTATTTCGAACTCGAGCAGGTGTAAAGGGTGGTCGCCATTGTCGGATCTGGTCATTGTTTACGGATTCACGGCCGACTGGAGACTGTGTATCCCGCCTTAGTATTCCATGTAGGAAGGTTATTTTGATGCTTGTTACAGTGCATAAACAGTAGGTAGTTTAAACTATCTGCCTAGAAGAACGTAATTAAATACTTTTCTATCATAGTCGGTTGTGCGTTTATATTCCGTGCTGGAGGGCGCAGGTTCGCTTTCCAACAATGAGGTCCTTGTACGTTAGAGATATTTGAATTCTAAGTATATAGGCGTGAGCGCTGGGATTTTAGACTATTTTATTCTTTTGGATGAGTGTAACCCGTTGAGAAATAACGAAGTTATTGAAGTTTTCTTTCTTGACTCGTTTAAAACGCGACTGCAATGCGGTCATGGTTAGTAATGTTATGACAGCACACTCACTCATTCGTAAGTAAGTATACGTGTGTGAACATAGAATACATTAACAGTATACATACAGGTGAGTGAGCGAGATGTACCTATATATGGGATATGATGAGGATACGTCACTTACCTTATGATTGCCGTGTCTTACAACTGATATTGCTGTATCTTCGTCGTTTTTCATCAAATTTTCATATATTTTTTTACAGAAATTATTGGATTGTCAACCACTACAAATCTACATAATTATTAAAAAATGTACACGAGCTCCAATGAGATTTAGACTTTCGGTGAAGGAAAACAGTGAGGATCAGAGCATGATGTTAGGGAGCTGGCTGGCTATCACCCTCAAGTTGAAAATCTGTCACTGAGAATCTAACGGTCGGTTCTATCAGACCAGAGAGCCAGTTCTCATTATAGTCTGGGTGTTTATAAATTACGGTTGAATCCCTTTTAGGTAAGCGTGCTCCATCGTACACTGCGACGTCAGATACTCGCCTGATCAAGTGCAAGCCTATCATTGAATAAAAATAAAATGTGTTCACTAGCGACTACAAAGGAGTTTTGAAACTGGATTCTTAAGGTTTATTCTTCGTTTAAAGTTTATGTGATGACGTCATGCACCCAGTAACCACCATCACCACCACAACCACCATTACTATCATTTGTCTTTACCTAAATATCCGGAGCAACAATACGATATTGTTTGTGTATTGTCTTTACCGACAGCCTGTTGTAATATGTCTACAACAGTAATCCACTACAGCTTTAGTTTACTACTATAGTACGGACATGCACGTGGTCAAGTGTAAACTAGCCATCAAAGCGAGCCCACTGTTTGTTTTCAGTGCTTGTACCTGCACTATGATGTATTCTGTGGTGTTAGTAGACTCACACACACAAACTCGCTCACCCAGACTGGACGTAAGATTTGGCTCACTGCTAAACGCACACACGCAAGCAGTCTGGGTGTTGTAATATTGGCTCGCTACTAAATCGGATTTACCGTCTAGGAAAACAAAGTTATCACAGACGCAGCTATGGCGTAAATTGCAGCTTCCTCGGGAGATATTACTTACTCTGTTAGGTTTTTTGAACTTCTCTGAAGTTGGAGCTTCGTTTGTCGTCTTTGTGGTTCGAATGGCTGGAGAATCAAAAGAATTACGCGAGTTTTTGAATTTGTGAATTACTGTGAAATGGTGTGGACCTGAATGGTAATACCTGCAGCTTTAAATTGTAGTCCTATCAACCAGACGTCCCAATGCGTGCTGAAAAATTATGCAATTAAAAAAATACATACACCTAAGAAAGCTGAAAAAGTCAAAGTCAAGTTTTTGTCATTTTCATCCTTCCTGCTTGTTTTATTACTTTAAAGATTTTATTTCGTAATTTAGTTTTTTTTTTTAATAAATTAAATGTGTCAAACTTGGTCAGCTTTAGGGTGTCCTCCCGTTTCAATCCATAATGGTAAAAGATTGAATTGCTCAATATCTGTACACAATGATTTTGGTCCACTTTCTAGATGTGTACTGCACAGTAATTGACCTTATTGCTGCCTTTGTTTCCTGAGAGTTTAAATCTTGGAATAATCTTGCAATTTTCAAGGCTAAATTGAATAGATATCTTATATATCGACGCGATCCGTCTTCTACCACATGGCCGCTTGTCGTCAAGAGAGTTGATGGTCAAACTTGGATCTGTCCCATACAAAAAAGTAAATCCTTCGAATGACCTCACATACGAAACGAAAACAGGGCCATAAACCAAATCCCCATCGACTAGGCGGTGCATTCCTTCAAGTATCCAATATGGGCTATTATGCCATGTTACTATGACCCAATCGGGGCATGTTGAATATTGCATGACCACATCCCGCGAGCAGTACGCTACGAGATCGGCATGGTAAGCGAGGCTCACCATGGAATCGATACTGGGTACTGTTTGCAAACATACGGCTAATTTTGTTGGACTAGCAGAATTAGTTGGGAAAACTTGCACTTGCTTTGCTGGTATTTTATAGCTTGTTTTGTTCCCATACTTTTTTAACAAATGTAATAAATGATGGTGATATAGCACAGGCTTGGCTAGGAAAACACTTCTGAGTGGGTATTTTCTGTTAGGCTTTGTATGAAATAAATAAAATATTGGTGGACATTTGACATAACACCATCTAGCTCTAACAAAGAAAATCTTGTACATGGGAACTAGACAGCGGAGGCGGGGGATAGGATATTATTGCGTATGGATAGGATTTTCACCATATCGTAAAGAAAACACAACTTAAAATTTTATTTGCTGCCGTATAAATCAATGTAAGCACTCGGAACTGTCTCCAATCTCCATCATCATCATCATCTCAGCCATAAGAAGTCCACTGCTGGACATAGGCCTCCCCCATGGATTTCCAAAAAGACCGATTGGAAGCGGCTTGCATCCAGCGTCTTCCTGCCACTTGAGGTCATCTGCCCTTCTCGTGGCTGGTCTTCCTACGCTGCGCTTGCCGGTACGTGGTCTCCACTCGAGAACCTTTCGGCCCCATCGGCCATCAGTTCTACGTGCTATGTGCCCTGCCCACTGCCACTTCAACTTGCTAATCCGCTGTGCTATATCGGTGACTCCTGTACGTATACGTATCTCTTAAAAAATCCAATCTCCATAAATTATCTCAATTATTTAGTTTTCTATTTTGTGTGTGTATGATTTTTATTCTCTGTTGTATTTTGTTTTTTGTTAAAACAGTATGTTTATGTCTATCTCAATCTTAAAACCTGGCGTAGTCGATGTGATATTTGACTGCCCCCATGGGCTCAATTTTTGAATCGTGCGAATCGGATATGACTTTGTTTCGGACGATATTTGAGAATCGAGAATTTCAAGAATTCGATGTTCTCAATCATTCACATCACTCGCTAATGTGATGAATTCGATGTACTCAATCATTCACATCACTCGCTAATATGATGAATGGTCTCAATCATTCTAATTATAATGATATTAACAAGAAATTCTACGAAAATATTATTGATATTGTTCTAATGTCAGGCAAATGCGCATGTGAATTCCATTCGAGCGATTCAAAAATCGCACCCCATATTTCTATCTTTCTAATAAGAGGGTAGCTGCAATGTCTACGCAGCGCTTTCATATGGATAACAAACGATTATAGGATGTCGCATCACTTCTTATAGCTTCGCATTGGCTTAGGATACTGTTGTATACTCTATGGTAAAATCGTGAGAGGTGTAGACACTGCTGCGTATTCTGTGGCAGAATCGCGGCTCTACACTCCTGTAAACTTACCTCATCCGGTGAGTAAAAATGGAACTATCGATTTTTGTTTAAAACTTGTAAACAACATTTTTCTAGTAAAATCACGGATATTATTTGTGGAACAACTTAAAAACCCCGGACAAAAACAGCAGAACCGATTTTGATGAAATAAAATCCTCTTTCAAACAAAAAAGCTACAGCAAAATCAGTCGCATCTTTTGGAGAGCTACGATGCCACAAACAGACTAATACACAGATACAAACTTCTAACTGTCAAACTTATAACACTCCTCTTTTTGAGACGGGGGTTAAAAATGTTATGGTACTTGTAGTATACTTTTATAATAGACTTTCAAGACTTTATTTCCAGCTCAAACCAGTGATAAAGATTGAGAGAATATGATGTTCTATCGCAAAAGCGATGGTGGCGCCACCGCCAACAGTTCAGATATCTTTGTCGCAGTGTACACGAAATGTTATTCAGAACGAAAACAAATCTATAATCCCATTTGTCAACCGAAGACATCCATTATCAGATATTCGATCACGAGTGACGCGTCTCGTGGATTTTCATACCAGCCGAGTATCATAGCCGTAATGCGCTTGTATAATTTACTACGTTATAAAACCCGCCTTTGTTACTTAAGAGGTCGGTGATGTGGCCATTTATCCATACACCATGAGAAAACCGATAAGAAAACAGTTTAACGTTATACAATTTCGTTAATTTTATTTTATTTTACTGTAACCATAATATTTTTTTTTACAAATTTCGTCGTAACTTCAAAGATAGCCAAAGATAGCGTCTTATAAAAGCTTTAAATTAAAAATAATGAAAAAAAACCCTTTAAAATCACAAACCTAGTCTAATTAGAAAATAATCGAAATCTGGCTGTTTGAGGGTCAGGTATATTTTTTTTTTATTAAATAAAAGGTCATCAAAGCGGGGGATGAGGGGGAAAGAGATGTCTTGATTACATTACGAGAGACAAGTAAAATGAATGCACATATTTTGAATATTAACAATGTTAAAATTGCTATGACATTTCAAAATAATACTTTTTTAATGTATAAAATAGCTCTACGTTTGCTCAACAGCTCGCAACGCTGTATAATGGAGCCATGGAAGTAAAATAAATAGTATCATGTACCCATGATAATTACAATAATTTTATTATATTAAATAATATGATGTTTTCATATCGTCGTAGGTCTTCATGATACTCAATACTCATTTATTGGAACCTATTCTACCTTAACTATGAGTAACAATAAGTTTTATTCAGTTGTATGGAAAATAGGTGTCTTCAAATCGCAAGTGAATAGGTTTCTTCTAGGCAAGCGCGCTCCATGCTCCATCTTAAACCGTGATTGTCGCTTAACACCAGGCGAGTTGACGGCCAAGCGCAGATCTATTTTGGAATAAAACAAAAGACCAAAAAAAGAAGTACCAAAGAATATTGTACAGTAAAAGATGTACTGTCAAAAAGGTCCACTCCACAATCCCCTTAAGAAAAATGTTGCTCAAACAAAACCTAAGTAAAATTCTAACGAGAGCGAGACTAAACAAAAGCGAGTAATGAATCTTGTTCCCACAAAAAAAAGTAACTTTGAGAAAAATGTGTATTTAAAAAAGTTTTAAACTAAGGTTTTAAAATAAAATTCCAGAAATCGGCTTCGGTATTTTAATTTGGAATTAACTTTCGATGTTTTAACAATTATAATGGTTTTATGTAACATAATTTGATGATAGGTGTTCGATAGATACTCGTATTTGGGTCGACATTATTGTGAAAATTACTGCTCAATTTTCTTTTAATTACAAACCCTCATAGCTTCGCCATGTCCGTCCGTAGCTTAGCTAAAGTACTCATGTACTAGAAAGATGTAATTTGGTATGGGTATACATATTAATCGCGCCGATTATTATATTTATAACACCTTAATGTACCAGTTTTATGCAATAAAAAAATCTGATTCTGATTCTGATTCTGATTGTGAGAAATTTGATAGATTAAAATCTTGATTTTTTTACGTAAATACGTATCCACTATGTAAATAAATAAATGGTCAATGTAGGTGAATTCTTTTTTCTCAACTATCCCATTGTACGGTATCATTGGATAGTTAAGTTTCAAAAATATTGGGTGCGAAATTCATTTTTGAATTTAGGGATCCGGTTGCGAAATATTAAACTTTTTCTTACTGTCAAGTGTGTGTCAGGCTAAACGTACTTCGAAATTTATGTATGTACATCATATAATATGTACATATTATATAATTTATTACTAGCTTTTATTTAACTTGCCCTGTTAGTATGTATGGGACAAATCTTGCGAGTTAAATTAGAACCACTTCCTGTCGTTAGATTAGGTTGAAATTTGGTTTACTTACGTAACTTCGGTGACAATGCAATAATATGGTACCATGAAGCTGGTCTCAAGATGGCGTAGGAAGGTGGCCATAGGAACTCCTAAACTAAATGAGATAAAACCGTCGAGTTTGGACTCGTTTGAATAGTCTTGACAAACACTCTTTAAAAGCTTTTTTAGTCTAGTAAATAAAATATTTTATTTTAAAACAAGCTTTTATTTAAATGCTCTAAAAGAAAGAAAATTAATTTTGAATGCAATCAAACCCACCATTTTATTAAATTATAAAATTTATATTGATATAAATAAAAGCTTGTCGCGAGAACACAAACATTTTTTTTTTTCAAAAGAACAAACTAACTTTAATTCTAAGCAAATGATAAGAACGTGTCTAAGTCTTTTGTTGGAATTAAATATTACTTAGTAGATAGGTACGATGTTGTTTGAAATCTCGCGACAAGCTTTTATTTATATCAATATAAATTTTATAATGTAATAATGGTGGGTTTGATTGCATTCAAAATTTATTTTCTTCCTTTTAGAGCATTTAAATAAAGGCTTGTTTAAAAAAAAAAATGTACTTATAATGCTGTAGCATATAAGTACAAAATGTAGGTGGCATGTCAACAACAACATACGACATGCCACCTCGACCGGACTAGCTTCAGTATTTTGCCGCGCGTCACATAGGTACATAGAAGCTTTTACAATATGACTTGCACTTTATTGCGTCGTAGGAAAAGTAGTATTAATTAAATGTGTTTCTGAAGTGAGTCTTCTGTATATATTACGTCCAACAGTGACACAAGCATTTCGTTGAGATAACATTTATTACCATAGCTCACCTGCAATGGCTTCCATCCGGCTGGCTGTCAAATTGAATTCATCAATCCGAAGTACACCGAGTGATTTAATTCGCTCTCATTAATGATGAATGGGCGAGCCGATCTCGAACCCGCCGTTACAGGAGGATTGGGATGTGTTATTCCTATTAATACTCGCCTTATTAAGTTTGCATGGAGTTTGGGTTCGATGACTGCCTGCCTTGTGTTCAGCGTCTAATAGTGAAATTTAAACTTTGTGGCTGTAACAGTTAGTGTCTCTCTAACCGATTTCGAAATAGGAGGCGTATTTCGTCGGTATGTTTTTGGATGTTCAGCGATATTTTTAACTGACTTCCAAAAGGAAGGAGGTTCTCAATTCGTTTTGTATGTTTGTTCGGCGATTACTCCGCCAATTATGAATTGTTCTTGTGATTATTTTTTTGTTTGGTAGGTAATACCCCAGAGGTGGTACCATATAAATTTCATCAAAACTCGGTTCAGTACTTTGGTTTTTATAACAAAATAACAGAAAATATGACATCCAAGTAAATGAAGTTTGTAGTTTGATGTCGGTTTTTTCAGTTTATTAAACAATAATAAATTATTATAGTGCAACTGTTTCGGTTGTTATGATGTTGAGTTTATGTTTTCGTGAGAGAGTAGCTGTGCAGTTGATTTAAGTGAGCATACCTTGTAATAATTCTTGTAAAATCGCGGATACCTAAAAGTTTTTTGTCAGGTTGTGTTATTAGTACAAAAAATTAAAAAAAATGACAACAACACTCAAAAAGTAAAGAAGTAATCTATGTAACGACATCTCGCATGTCAAAATCGGCCGAGCCATTTAGCCACGAGGTGATATAGAAACATGCAATACCCATACACTCTTTATTGCGCAGTTATTTCATTCCTAGATATTTATAATGCGACGTTAATTATACACAAAATAGACCATAGTACCAATATTTACCTACCGGACGAGATTAAACTGACCATCGACCACAATAAACTTATGTACCGTTCTTATATCTCCGCCACATGTACAAACAAACAATAAAAATCCTAACAAGGACCGATACGCCTTGATCACAGACAAAGAGCATTGTTTTGACCGAGAAATACAAGTACTCATCTCATATAATATTGAGTGTAAATAAGGGCATATAGGAGTCGGGGGTGTTTTAAAACTTGAAGAGAAGATTCCGAAATTAGATTGCAGTGTAAATGTAAACAGACCCGGGGAACAGTATTGAGGGTTTATTTTTCCCTGTCGCAAAAATATATCCACTTGCGCTGGTATACATCATTTATATGTAAGAATAGTTATATCTACTCAAATTCCCGCGAACCGCTCCGTGTCTTCACGGAAAAAATCCCAGTATCTTATAAAAGCAAATAATATCATTATTCACATCTTATTTACTGAAGTCCGCTGATGGGTAGGCTTCCCCTATGTATTTACAAAAAAAAAACACACACACACTTGTGGCCTGCAATCAGTTTCTTCCTTCTACCCGTATGAGGATGTCTGTCCAAATTGGTTGTCCTACGCCTCGCTTGCCAATACGTGCTGTCCACTCGAAGACTTTTCGGTTCCATCGTGGTCCATTGTGGATTGCCATGTCTCTGAACATCAGGTGAGTTGGTGGTCAAGCGAAAGCTTATTACTTAAAAAAAAAGTTCGGAGTAGTCGACACATCCCTGAATTTGTGCAATCTGTTGCCATGGTATCTAACGGTTTGTTTTGGTAGCTTCATTTCCCAACTAGAACCAACTTCCATTCCAAGATAGATCTGAACAATATATAATTCTTTCTCTACTGCACAGTTGGGGTAAAATTCTAGTTACAATTATATGCACTCGTAAAATAGTAGTAGTTGAAGTACTGTGAACCCTTTCACTCCATAACTCTGCGTTCGGAAGTTACCCGTCCCAAGTCTGATTCGTCGGAGACGCGACGTGGACTTGATCATCGATTTTTAAGAAAAACTTCGCTAAGACTCCGACTCTGCGGATATAACTTCCTCTGATGGAGTTATGGAAAGGTTAGGGGCAAAATAGGCCGCAAATCTGCTTAAAGGTTTCATCAAGATTGGCAGCTATTTCTGTACAAGTTCTATGGGTTCTTGGGTTCATACTTCATAGTAATGGAAGTCGATATACTGCCACTGGTAGTTCAAATTGTCAAAGTCAACAATGTCAACTCAAATGTCACATTTTTACAACCTTTACAAGGTTGTAAAAATTTTACACTTGAGATTTGGTGGGTTTTATCTCGTACATATCACATCTGAGAAGGAAATGACGTATAAACCTGAGTTTCCAATGATATTCAAAGCGTGGGGGTAGAGTTGAAAAAAAAAAAAGAATCATCCCATACGTGTTTAAATTGTATTGAAATTGCTGTCAGTTTCATAGTCTGAATCCTTCATCTGAGCAGACGTAACTACAAATTTATAACGAAATTACAAGTAAATGTGATCTCAAAAGAGCTGCCAAATAGGCCAAAAGACACCTACCTAGAGGGTCGGCGTTGTAGTCCTTTTGCCCATTTGGTAGGCCACGGTGATTCATGATCAAAGTTTGAATCACTCAAGGATATTAAACACCAGGTAAAGCATTCCTCAGCCTGATTATAAAATAGACTGTAACTTGCGAAATCTTAAGAGGAACCTTCACTTAACATTTATTGTAAGAGATAAGCGTATTTTTTTATATAACAAGAGTTTTTTTTAATTTTCGTTTTTTTTTTCGACCAGGTGAGGAATGCTCGCTCGGCGTCTGTCCTTACCATGTGTAACCTAGGTTTGTTTATTAAAAGTGTAAGTAGGTATCTCCTACGTAGGCGTGCTACATTTTCGGCCTCGTCATTACCTTCAGGTAAGGTTTGATCAAACGCAGGTAACATAGAAGCAGGCAAGCTTGTTGTAAAAAAAACCAGACAAGTGTGAGTGAAACTCACCCACCGAGGGTACCGTACAAACTAGTAGATAAAAGGGGGAAATTATACATATATATATATTTTATTTTCCTTCAAAAACCGAATAATATACATCGTAAAAATATTTAAAAACCTGTTTTAGCTTATGCTAATGCTTTTACTAGAATTATTTTAAAGAATGCGCATTTATAATCTTTAACAGTGATTTTATGCATACTTTCTCACAAAAACGTACACTCGACAGCGTATCAAGAGTAATCAAATCGTAAGTTATACACCAATAAGTATTTTTCTGCAGTCGGGTATTTTGTTTTTCTTTTAAAATAGATACTTGTTGTCTAGTCAGTTTCATTAGTGTCCGATTTTGTCATCATTTTCCTAATTACGTTGATTTAGTTCAAATTGTATTTTCTCTAATAATTTTAGATATTAACATATTGAAAATGCAACCAATGATTTCAATCGTTGCAAATCGCATGTTTTTGCAATTTGTTGCGTGCTCATTCCTTATCATAGTAATATCGAACCGAGTTATCATCGCTGATAAAAGCAATACCTCCGTTTATCTAAAATGAATGTGATCTGTTTTATGCATATGCGTTACTGGAATATATAGGTGTAGAGTCTTTAATGAATTACTAGAGAAGGAGGGATAATAGTCTAGTAAAAATAATATTTGTGACAACATAAAAAACACCTAAGTATCTTCTTCTTCTTCTTCTCAGCCATAAGAAGTCCACTGTTGGACATAGGCCTCCCCCATGGACTTCCAAAAAGACCGGTTGGAAGCGGCTTGCATCCAGCGTCTTCCCGCCACTTGTATGAGGTCGTCTGTCCATCTCGTGGCTGGTCTTCCTACGCTGCGCTTGCCGGTACCTAAGTATATTGTTATTTAAATGAATGTACTGGTGTTCTGAAATACATTTGACACAATTTCATAATGATAATATAAAAGATAATTTTGTTACCTTTACACGCTCAAACGGCTGAACCGATCGTTATGGAAATTAGTATAGAGATAGCTTTGGACCTGGAGATGGACATAAGCTACTTATCATCATCATAATCAACACCGTTTTTCATAACTACGCGAGTGAAACCGCGGAACGCAGCTAGTCTATAAATCGGGGATTATTGTTGATCTATGATTTTTAGTTATTTTCCTATCATAATTTCAAAGAATCCCCCCCAGTTGCAAATACTGTGATCTGCTCCATACAAACAGATTTATTTTTACTAGACTATAATGTTTTTCAAGATATACACATATACAAATTATACATATAATTTGTATTGTTTTGTTGTTGATTATTATTATCAAATTGTCCAGAATGCAGCAACCATCAAAATTATTATCTTTGATTTTCTACTTACCTAGTAAGGGAAACTGCCTGAAAAATTAGTATATATATTATAAGTTGTTGGTTGATAGAGTCCTGTATCCTAAACGACTTGAACGATTTTGATGTGTTTTGCGGTAGGGGTTTGGTACCTGGAAGAGATCGCTCTAAGCGATAGGGCCACCAACTAAAAACTTAGCCCTAAGTACTTAATGTTGTCTTTTGTTTTTTTGTTATCAACAAAAAATGTTGTGGTTTCTAATAGTGTTATCTATCTATGTTTTTCTTCTAGTAATATTACTTCTGAATTAGTGTATATTCTGGACAATTTCAGAGATTTTAAAATAGGTTTGTTTTATTCGCAAGTTTGGTATTATATAGTGGAATTTCTAAATTAAAAAATCTGTATTTCTGCATTCATCAAGAAAGAATTTTATACAGGCAATTCTTAAAATTTCGACCTGTGACAAATGGCTCCTCAGAATAACTTGAACCGCGTCTGACCTTTTGTATTTATACTTTTTTATTATAAGGCAACCGGAGGAAAAAAGATAACCCGCGATCCGGTGGACGGCTTGGATCCATGGGTCCTTGGTGACGTCAGCGCTTCAAGAATGCACTTGCGGATTGTGATGGGCCACGGCCACTTCAAGGATTTTAGTGATTGCCTCTTAACGATTTTCTACGTTTTTATTAGCTTGCTATGCAGGATTTGACTTCTAAATTGAAATTGGTTAATAAATTATTATTTACAATTATAAGTTTTTATTTCTTTATTTTCGGAGTTCCGTACCTCAAAAGGAAAAAACGGATCCCTTGTAGAATCACTTTGTTGACCGTCTGTCCGTCAGTCTGTCAAGATCTGTATCTTTTGCTCGATAAAATTTAGCCTATGTGTTAATTCAGATTATAATTTACTCCCATGTCAAATGCATTTAAATAAGAGTATGTTCAGTTTTTTAGTGTGAAGGGTCAACAAACAAAAAAAAAAAAAAAACTCATTTGCAATATTAGTAGATATTAAAATACGTAGAACACGAGTGTTAGACATTTTATTGCACTGCAGGCATATTACTGCATTGTTATCGATATTACATAAATGTGTGGCTAATCTCGACGTGGATCCACTTGCCGTACTTTTCACAGATTTTGACATTTTACATTTTCCTTTTCCGAATAAATATTCCACCGACCTGATCAACAGCCTAACAATAAATCAAATAAAGAAAATATTGGTTCACTGACTCATATAACTTTACCCCGCTTCTGTACATGAGGAAATAAGCAAATCAGTTTCAGCTGTGGGGGGGTGGTAGTGTTAACTGTACTAAATAGTGGGGGGTGGTAGCGGCTGGCCGAGGCGTCACGTCCAATGCACCCGCAACCCTACATTACATTTACACACAAGTCCACAATTAGCTGGGTTCGAACTTCGACTACTTGCAGTGCCGGTGTTGGTGGAACTAAGTAGGTATATTAATATAGATGCATAAAGGTACAAGTCCGAGACGGACTACAAGTCGCAGTAGCACGCGACAGTACTGGTTCCTGCGGTTTTTTTCTCTGAAAATAAGTTACTAATTCTTACGTAAATTCCATTAGTGACTGTATCATACATTTCGATGGACGACACCATTGGCATTGTATTATTGGCCCTTCAAGATACGTAACGACATTTTGTTTTACTTAACCGATTAATAAATAAATAAATATTTTGGGACGTATCACACAAACACCATCTAGCCCAAACTAAGCAAAGCTTGTACTATGGAACTAGATGGCTGATAGAATACATATATACTTATTCTTTTCTTTAATAAAAAAAACATGCATAGACATATATTTATTTATGGAAGACACATGTCATAACATCAAAACAAAAAAAAAAAGAAACGCTATGTACAGTATACAAGAATTATGTGTCCGCCACAAACCGGTCCCAACTCGGCATACTGCTGGCTGTGAACAGCCGGCGCTGGTCTTCCGCTGGAACCGACGGTGACGTCACCCACGATTAACATACACGGTAGGTATACAGTAACAACTAAAAACAAAAAACAACAAATAAATCTGAAAAGAAAAGAATGAACCAAAATAATTAGGAACAAAATAAATACAGTGAAGAAGATAATTACAGCGATTCAAATTTTGGCGACAATATCTAACAAAAACAACATTTATATAGTTTTAGACGAAAGTATATCCTTTCAAATAAAAAAAATAAACCCTAATCGGTTTATAAATGACGGATTTGTTTGGTGACAAACATGAAAAAAATACAACTTTACCGACTTAAAAAAAAAGGAGGAGGTTATTTGGTAGACAGTTAAAATACACGAAGAACACTGAGTAAACGCACAAATTAATAACAACTTAAAAACACGTGTAACAGTATACAAACCACACCTATCTCTAAGGATACTCGGCGTGAGTATGATTAACCGATGACCAATGGCCTGATTGATAGCTCCGAGCACGTACTCAACGGCTTCTAATAAGTACCTAAATTTATCGCTGTCCGTACCATCACTGTATACTTTGAACGGTGAGTGGTTAGAGGCACCATATGCGTGTGATGTTATGTCAGTGGTTATTGTGTTACGCGTCTCGAGGCGTGGTGGAAATAAACACATACGAGTATGACATAAAAAAAAAAATGCTTAGTTTCTTGCTCCATATCTCGAAGAAAAGCACAAGTATTTCTGCAGTATTTTTTATATGACACTTTCCCATGATGTATAAAATTTGCAACAGCTGTGACGTCACAGTCCTTTGCTCGTATCACTTCTTGTGAGTGTGTCGCTGTGTGTACATTATGGCAGTAAGGATACTTACGAATACTAGTTTTGAAATAAATACGTAGTTGAATTATGATGTTGAAAGAGTGAATGGTGAACTTTCCTCCATGATCCATGCTTCGAGGGTCGTTACCCTCGAAACAAGTTCGTGGGAGAGACCGCTTCTCGCGAAAGAGAGATAAACAGCAATATTTTTGTCTCGCTTGCGATAAGCGTGCGTCAGGTTTCGTGTACAGAACGTAATTCTTAGAAGGGTATTAATGGGAGGAGAAGCACGAAAAACGTGATAGAATCAGTAAATGAAAGTGAGTATGCTTATTTTCTTTCTTTCTAGATCGAATATGATGCACGACGCCATCTAACACGAACGTGTGCTCTTTGACATGAAATTAAAGGAATTAAAATGTTTGTATCGTTCTTATTTTTGAAGATATTTTAATTTTGTTTTTGTGGAATGGATCTATATGTGGTTAGCTTTCATATGACCAAATATAAATGAATCACGCATATTCTCTATTTTTAATAATGTGTAGAAAACAAGCCAAAGCTATACCCATACTACATGCAGTTTTGTAGTGTGACAACAACAGCCCAACTTCATGCAATCTCGTCTGCAACTTGCAATTTTTCAAAGTGTTCCCCTTTTACAATTTCACTTCCACAAAATCTGTTTCCGTTTTCTGACTTTTGCTCTATTGTTGAGATTCTATTCTAGATTATTCCCTTTGCCATCAATCGATATGTTTCGTCGAGTGGACAGGACAGTACAGACAGACAGTATAGGGGTAAGTTATTATTAAGAAAGTTTGGAAGTTTCAAGTTTCGTTTCAAACGGCTTTCTTGAGCTTTCTAAACTCACCTGATACGATAACCGATTGTGGACTCATTCGGATTCGGGATCTGTATCTCCGTCTCTGTCATTTCCATAGAGAATGACAGAGATGGAGATATGCTTATATAATATATCTGGAATAAGCTTCCTGAGTGGGTCTTCCCCAATGGATTTTATTTGTCTTCAAATCGCTAATGAATTGGTTTCTTCTAAGTAAGCGTGTTCTATCATAGATTGCAACGGTCGCTTAACATCAGGCGAGTTATTAGTGAAACGCAAACCTATAAACAAAAAAAAAAAAGTTTTTAATGTGCGAAAACACCCCTTCACAAAATTCACGTGTCAAAATAGCGAAAATCAAGAAATCACACCGGCCATTCCTGTTCCACGCTCGAGAGAACCGTCCCATCCTTGGCCCATTTTAATACAAAACGCGACTTCCTCTCCAACAGAGAAATAGAAACTCTTGACACGTCTCAGAGCCGCCTAGCCGTTTAATTAAAAATGCGGGTACTTATACCCTGGCGGTTCCCTTTCATATTAGCGGAAAAACATAGCGCCAGCTTCGGTTGAGTCGTGCGGGATTATGCTGGCGATTTCCTGCACCTCTAATGGCGAATAGTTAGTGCAATTAACTAACGTTACCAGTTAGTGATATTTAAGAGGGTTGTTGGGAGTGCATTTTTTTATAAACATTTGTGGACATTCACACAACACCATCTAGCCCAAACTAAGCAAAGCTTGTACTATGGAACAAGATGGTTGATAGAATACTTTTTTGTTGTAAATATATACATATGATACATAAAACACATAGACACAAAACAAACATCCATGCTCATCACACAAATGTTTGCCCTGGGTGGGGATGGAACCCACGACCTACAGCTCGGCAAGCAGACATACTACCAACTGAGCTACAAGGGCAGTCTATTTTTACGATACAACACGAGATAATTGAAAATCTGAAAAGAGTGCGCTTGACCGAGCAGTTGTCGCTGTACATAGCAATGACAGTTTCAAATAGACATAGACATTAAAGCACTATTATATTTACCGTGGTTCGCGTTAATTTTGAGCTCCCGATGGCTTCAAGCAAATTTGCTACTTATTCTGAGTAAGGTCAGCTAAAAATCTTTACGGGAGGGGTAATAATTTAAATACACACTTTCGATGTTTTGGTTGTCTACATCCCACATTATTTTATATATTTGTCAGTTGTTAGTTTTTTATATATTTTTTATAAAATTATTTCATTTTAGAAAATTTATGGAATCAGGCGTTACTTTGCGGAAATTCATATTCAAAAACTTAAATATAAACTTAAACATAACTTGTATATATCTAGATTCCGCTTCGAAGTCTCCAAGCTGGTACTCTTCTGCTTCGGTGTCTTCTAGCTGGTACTCTTGACGGCTTCGATGTCTTCAAGCTGGTACTCATGTCGATACGTGTTTCACTTCTTCACGAGGCAGACTACTTGAGGCTTGGACTCTACATGCTCTTGCGCGAGAACTTACAAGCATTTCACTTTTTTTATACTTATTTTGTGTTTATCCGTATGTTTCATGGTAGAGCCAATCAACCACATCTGGTGACACAGTTCACCTGAATATGGTACACCATTTGTCTATAGAGTAGAAATTGCCTCGCAAATTAGACTAGCAGCAGACTTAACTTTAATAGTATGTATGTCATTTAAGTTGGTCGCCAGCGCTAAAACTAGCTTAAAATTATTGCCATTCTAATTTTGGAAATTCTGCTAAAACATTTTTAAATGATTAGCATAGATAAAGATAACAACCGCTATATCTACTTGTATGGTCTATGTTTTTGAATTTCGCAGTCGTATCTACGCTTCTCACGCTGTCATAAAACTATAGACCGTGTACATAAAAGGCTTGTTTCCTCTCTGCGCTTCAATTTAATAACTAGAACGAGTTGCGATTCAGTTTGCGACGAGCACACAACTTGTTAAACTAAATCAACGTAGTTTGCGACAATGCATTAACATGATTGGATGCATAGCGGGGTAGCGCGGCCGTTCGTTGGTGAATTCACACGGTCTATAATACTGGCCGACTTAGACGGATCTACGGTTTTCAATTTGACATCTACGGTTCCCTACTGTACATATACGGTTATTTTTTTAAATCGTCTCAGTTTTTTTTTTACTAAGAATTGGCAAACGAATGACAAATAAATTAACCAATTTATAGCTTTTTTCGGTTATTTTTTTTTCGAGACTGGTTTGATAACATTGATGATGACGAATAATTTGAATGTTAGGGTAATGCCAGACGTTTGGTTCTGTGACACTTTTCCAGTACGTTGAAAATTCCTCAGTATTCCTCGTTTTGTGCTGCCTATCACAAACTTTCCAAACGAACACAAAAGCAATGGGAACTCGGAAATGTCAAAACTTATGTTGTTTTAGTATTCTAAAAACGTGTATTTTTTCGATGTTAAGGCTGGATTTGTCCAATAATATATTAATTTTTTTATATATTTACGCTGAGAATCTTCTAATTATGAGAAACCTGTGTAAACCCAGCAGTGGGATATTTAGTTCATTCAAACTGTGTTAATCCGATAGCGTGTATCTATCATTTACAAATTGGTATTAATGTTTCTGTTTTATAATGTGTCTTTGTCTAATTTATACCGTTATTTGTATAATTTACCACGCTTACTTATAAGTGTTTCTCATACACGCTGATTTCGAAACAACCTATTCTAAACCGGAATAAGGATTTATAAATACATACCTACATCAAATCAAGCCTTTTTTCCCTTACGTGATAGGAAGAGCATCAAAGACTATGCGGCCGTTTGACGCCACATTTGACTGTGGTTAGAGGGTTAGATGGAAGGGAGAAGGTAGATTATAAATGTTAGCTTGCAGTCAGCCTACATCGCCTACATAAACGCCAATTTCCCCCTCAGTCCCTTAACTGACACTTTAACATTATAAATTTATATTTTGTATGTTTTTTATGCTAGATAGATCTACAAGTGACCACCAACTTGCCTGATGTTAAGCGACGGTGTGGCCGAGGATGGAGCTCGTCGATCTAGAAGATATCTGTTCAATTTAGCCTTGAAGATTCCAAGATTGTATTATAGTTCTCAGGAAATAGAGATGGCTGTAAATAATTGCATTCCTGTGCAGTACGCATTAAGAACGTGGACCGATATGGCTAAGTACGGATTTTTGGCATTTCAATGAGGTATGATGTAGTGTAGTGTTTATATAAAACTCACATAATTACTTACATTTGCATTTTCTCCCTCAAAAGACAACTGTTCAATGTAAACTATAAAACCTAATTCTAAAGGAAACTCACCAGTCAGTTCTCCCCACAGTACAACTGCTACCATCCATAGAATTTCTGTATAACCGCTTCTAATTCGACAATAGCTTAGCCGTTGCAACTCGGAAAGCAAACTTCAAGTTGTTCTAGGCGGAGAGGGGGGCACTGTTTTCTGCGTCATTCCTGTCTAGGAAACGTTAGACTTTATATTCCGCTTTAGAGCTTGTATTATCAGCTAAAGTACTTACTATTAAGAGCCCACACCAGTGGCGTTTTTCCCATACAAACGAATTCCTAAGTTTTCTCCCTGGAAAATGACTCTAGATGATAGTTTTTTGTGTTATAAAATTTATTTATGCTTAAACTATGTCCCTCCCCTCCCATTTTATTTTGTTGAATATTTTATTATAATCAGAACTAGTTTCCTCTTAAGGAAACGACAGGAGTCTATAAATCATAATTATTCATAGTTTATGAGAGTTGACACTAGTCTGGAAAGAGAACTGTGGCAAAAAAAAGGGAACTGACTGACAGAGTCTTAAGTTGATAATCGAATAAAATAATGAAACAAGTATGTACATTAAAAGAAAATCAAAATACCCGACTGCAGAAAACAGTTTTTGCAGTCTAACTTACGATTTCGTTAAGCTTGATACGCTGTTGAGTGTACGTTTTTTGTGAGAAAGTATGCGTAAAATAGCTGTAAAAACGTTAATTAAAAAATTTATTAAATGCGCATTAAGAATAATTCTAGTAAAATACGAAATAGTTCGTTAGAGGTTACGAAAAAACGCATTTTTTATTTTTACAAGAGATGTATTATTATTATTATTGCAAAAAATATAGCATAGGACACTCTGGAAGCGAAGACGAATGAAATGAAATAAATGAATGAATAAATAAATAAATGACACCTCACACATCAAATCGTTTAGTGTAGGCTGTAGGCTGTCATATAGAAATATACATATGTACATACAAACCCACATACATACATAATACAAACATACATAAACTCGAAAAACATTACCCTCCTTCTTGCGCAGTCGGGTAATAAGGACAGCAGCGTCCTCAATACCACATTAGTTCTCTTTTCGAACTTACTAGACTGAAGATAATGGGAAAAAGGAAATGAAAAGGAAGGGGTAAATATTATCTAAATTATTGTTATTGTAAATATGATGTCTCGATATTTACAATTTCTAGAGCTTTTTAAAAACTGGAGGTAATAAGATGGGATACTATTTTTTTCAAAATTTAAAGCCTAATGGGTAAATACAAAATACTGATTTATTTAATTTGTTACTTACTTAAATTTCCTATAACTCTCTATATTAGGGCAAATAAGAATACCTTAAAGATATTTTTTGCTACTTTTTTCAGAATATGAATGACAACGAAGCACATCTGTCTATAACGAAACGTATAAACACCAAACTATGGAAACGGGCGTTTTGGGAAATTGACAATTAGGGATGTGGGAATATTGTTAATGGACATTTTGGGAAGATGTCTTAATTAACCTAAAGGCGCGTCAGGTGCATTATAGTCAACAGTCTATCATCCACGAAAATTGTGCCAACATTCTTCCAAATGACGACATACGTAGGCATCAATTTCGCGAAATGGAAAAGGTAAAAAGGCTGACGAGGTAGGTAAAGCTAAAATGTTTAGGAGAATAACAGGGACATCTATCCTGCACGATCGCTCCTAAAGGTTTCCTTTGTTCACGCCCACTTGCGGATTGGGATAATAAAGACAACGGTGTGTCTTGACATAACTATGTTTTCTAAAAATATGTTTTTTACCTCTTACTTTTCTCGGGAACCGTATATTGGATTTCTCCGAGGTACTCGGTACTTGGCTTCCGGCGCGCTTTCTCAGAAGTTATATGCTTAGGTTACGTTGATAGCAATTAAGACGCGTAAATGTCTACGCGTAATGTGTAGAGCTACATTTTGCGGTGAAGTTTTTGTTCAATAATTATGGTGACTTGGGGTGAAACGGGAAGCAAAATAAACAAATGAGGGAGCCACAATGTGACTCGTTGGGATTTTTACCCGGAGAATCACACTGCTACTTTTTGCATCTTGTTTAATGTTCGCTTATACCTTTCTACAAAAACAGTTTTAGTGCAACGGTGTGACACGTTGGGAAATAAAATCCCATCGAGTTATACGAAGTGTAATAGTGTCTTTTAATGGGAATATATATATATAACTTTTCAACATGTTACAGTGACTATTGTCGTTCAGAAAGAATATAATACAATTTGAGTAGAACGTTTAAATAGATATTTAAAGAATTTGATATTTTTATAGGATCACCTCTGTGGAATCTCTCGTATGAAAAAGTATCATCGGAAGCCGTTTACAATTTTCGGACATGTACTTGCGTACCAGAGGAGCTGTCAGAAGCAAAATTATTGTCACAATTTTTGGCAAAGTAAATAAAACAGCGTTACAGCGCTGGAATAATAAGTACATCGTTTAACTACGATACGATTGATACTTGCAACGCAGAATTGCATCTATGGTGTTTTCTCGCCAGCGTACCGTCGAAAGCACTCGCTTCACCAGTAAGCCAATGAGTGAGGTGCGGCGCTCTCGCCGCAGTTAAATGTAACAAAGTAGCTATGAATGGTGTCTGCTCTCGTACGTAAGTACATACAGCTCAATGAACCTGAGTACCTTTTTTGAAGTCGATTATAAACTAACTTAAAATAAAAGTAAAATCACATCGGTAAAATTCGTGCAGCCGATTGCTTCCAAATCTGACATATGGCGAAGTTTTGAACTCTCAGCAGCGTGAGTGAAGTGCAAACAGCGCGAATATTAGCGCTTAGATAACCTACGAGTTATACGACTCCACAAGTTCTATTCTTTTTGAACACATTGTATATGTGTGTGTATGCTACAATAGCTAGTTGATTTGTTAATTACCGCGTAATTGTTTAACAACTGTATTTATACGAATTGACGGACGTTTTTGGTAAACAATGCCACCGTTAAATGGAATGCGACGTCTAATTTTTGTTGTAATTAGGAGCGTATGATAATTGATAATGGTACAGAATATATTATAGTAGAGTTAATGTGTGTTAATGAGTGTCGTGGTTAGTGTGTAGTTAGTCTAATGTATGTGTGAATGGAAAAGAGTTTTCTTTTCTATGATGTGGCGCCACTAGAGTTATTTATGTACTATTTTGGTTATTATTTTTTATTCGATAACAGGCTTGCGCTTGTCCGCTAACTCGCCTGATGTTGAGCGACTGTTGCGGTCTACGGTGGAGCTCGCGGAGTCTAATTTCGTTTTTTTTTTTTTTTTTTTTTTTTATATTGCGTAAAGTCGATATTTATTTTGGTTTGGCTAAATCTTTCATTATCCAGTGCCGGATCATCGTAAGTAAAGCCTTTGCTATTTTGTCTATGCCACCGCCAATCAGTTATGTGCAAGCGTTGCTGTGTTTCCGATTGAAGGGTTATATTTTCAGCACAATTTCCGGACATGTCGTGATTTAACATTTCATATCTCAGAATGACGATCGCAGTGAATTTTCACACATGGTCTAGTTTTCTTTTGAACTGCACTCTTGCAAGCGTGAAGCATTCGGCCAGTGACATTCGCTTGTCTAGTCAGTCAGATGAAAAAAAACAACCAGACAAGTGCGAGCCAGACTCGCCCACCAAGGGTTCCGTACAAACTAGTAGATAAAAGGGGGAAATCATATTTTTTTTTTATTTTCCTTCATTAACCGAAAAATATACATCGTAAAAATATTTAAAAACCTGATTTAGCTTATGCTAATGAAGTTCTTTCATATGATACCCCACATGATACGGTTAAAGAACTTTAAAATTTGGATTCTCATCCCCTCATTCCTTGCATAAAGACACTATTTTTTTGTGATTAAATTAAAAATGTCCAGTTTTCGGATTTTTTCCTATATGTGTACTCTAACACAATGCTTCTTGCCAAATTTCATAGTTCAAGGTCAACGGGAAGTATCCCATAGGTTTCGATTCCCTTGTGAGTGTCGAAATTTGTGTTTTTAACGACATTTTCGGCTGTAACTTTTTTTTATTTTTCTTTAAAGAGAAATTTTATTTTTCTTTCTGCAGCAAAAGACTATGGATCTGCGTATATTATGGTTTTAATTTCAACACGATACCTTTACGCGTTCCCGAGAAAGGTCTTGACACCCGGACAGACGGACAGACGGGCAACAAAGTGATCCTATAAGAGTTACGTTTTTTTCTTTTGAGGTACAGAACCCTAAAAACAATTGCTGTTGCTAATTTGATCTTTCGTGGCGCCAATCAGTCAATATTTATTTTCATAAAGGTGATCAATTTTACTGTAACCTAGCACCATAGACTAAATCGTTTCATTTAGCAAATAGGTTTATTATAGAGTTCCCTTAACCACTTTCTGGCTCCATCAAAATTTCAGCTCAATCGGAAACCGGGAAGTGGGTCAAATTTAACTTTTAATATTTGATTACAGCCACCGGGACCGGTGAAACTATTAAAAAGCTTGTGTAAATAACTAATAGCTACCAATCGATTACCTCCTTCTTGGTTGAAGTCGGTTAAAAACCAAACAATTTTGTTGAACATAACAATGACGTGCAGCACCTAAGTAAACTTGTCTCGTAGTTACTGTTGCATAACCTTCAGTGTACTGTTAGTAGATACTTCTATAAATAGTAAGTAACTTCGTATAGACTGAGTGGCCAGCCCTAGTGTCAGAGTTACTAAGCCGCCGGAAGGCATCTGACCTGGCAGGACGATTGTTGTTTTTAAGAAGAAACAACGGGACCTACAATTCATCGTGTTATCCTACCCACTGTAGCGCTCAGAAAGAAATGCCACTCACGGTCACCCATCCGAAGATTGACCGGTCCGTCCGTTGCTTAACATTGGTGATCGTTCCAGAACACCTAGTGAAGCTACGCCACGAGCGCTACGCTATAAATAGTAAAAATACAACAGTAAAACATATGCCACGCGAGGCTTATTCTAAAAATAAATACGACTCCACAATAAAAGGATTTCCCGGTAAAGTCGCGCAGCCTCCTTCGAAATATGGGATTATCTCGAGCCGTCTCGGGTCCATCCCCAGTCCAGTATCGCCCGCAAAGTGCATCTAAATAATACAGCTTCGTAGAGTGTTGCCATCTCCGTATCAAGTCCAGTAGCTAACCCATATAGATATATGCCTGGATTTACTGAACTTTTCAAATTTTAGGAGTTATTATACAGAAAGGAAAACCGGACAAGTGCGATTCAGACTCGTCCATCGAGGGTTCCGTATAAACTTATAGGTATGATATATAGTTTGGGAATCGAGTGTTGAAGTTTTTTAAAGCTTTTCCTGAAATTCAGTTCCCATAAAAATTACTTAAAATTGTGCTTTTTTTATCCCAGAAATCCCACGTAACCGGAAACTAAGTTGTTAAAACCTTAGGGCACAAAAGCGGGTTTTTTAATTTTCGTCATAGGCCGAAAATTATACATCGTAATAAAAATAATTAAAAACGTGTTTTAGCTTTTGCCAATGAAGTTCTTTTATACGATACCCACATGATACCGTTAACTCACTTTAATATTTGGAACCTCATTCCTTGCATACAGAGCCTATTGTACTGATTAAATAATAAATATACAGTTTTTAGATTTTTTCTTTTATGTGTATTATAAGACAATGCATCTTGCCAAATTTCATAGTTTTAGGTCAACAGGAAGTACCATATAGGGTTAGGCTATAGGCGATCATATAGAAACATACATATGTACATATCTGCATACATACCGACATACATACACTCGAAAAACATAACCCTCTTTCTTGCGCAGTCGGGTAAAAATTTACGTGGTTGGTTTTTTAAGAACTAATATAGTCAGTGAGTATAGTTAATATTTGTTTTATCAAAAATTTGATTGAAGTAAATAGTTTGAAGAAATATAGCTAAATTTTTAGCTACCACAATATTATTTTAATTATCGTAGCCAGTCAAAAAAGTGCTAAACTTAGCTATGAAGTTGCTAAAATGGCAACACTGACTTTGCATAACTAAGGTGCCTCAGTTTGGCATAGCGTCTACAAAATACACTATATTTATGATATAATGGTGTATCTATACTATGTAGAATTATTTCGTTAGGATACCTTCCAGTCTTTATGGCGTTGCGATTCTACTCAGTTGAGAATACGCCGAGAGCTTATGTAACACGTTTCTGGGATTTAATTAAAAGGTTTTACTTGGGATTTACTGTTAGGGAAAAATGGAATGGAATGTAGTTTGGGATGGAGTGCTTTCTTTTCTTTGTTTTGCAAATTTCTTTTATCTCATGAAAGGAATCTCGTCTCATGAGAACGGGTGAAATAAAAATGGTCATGTAAATATTTTTTTAAATGAAATTGTGATATAAATTTAATTCCACTATATGAGCAGAAACTCGGCACATTACCGCCCATTTCTCATTGAAATGCAATGTCAGTTTCAAACAAACTTGTTTTAGTTAGAAACGTAGCAAAATTAGTACTGGATGCCGTATAGCTCAATGGATGCAGTCACTTCTGGAATGAGGTATGTAAAGAAAAATGTAATATATGCTGATTCCAAAACTATTTCGAGATTATATGACACTAAATCAAACATACAAATCTAAACCATATTTGTTTAATGTGGGCTCTTAAAATAATGATGTGGTCCGTATTTTTACGAAAGTATATGAAATTGCCCTTAAGTCGACCTATAAATGAAGTCACAGAACCGCCTTTTTTATCTGTACTCAAAATATTTTTTTAAACTTACATTGTAATTAATTACATAGCATAAAACCAACAAAAAATTTCACTGTCAATGTAAAGTAAAAAAAATATAGTAGGTAATCATGATATTATTCTATTCAGACGAACTTGTGACGTCATTACGACTTTTTATTAAAAAAAACTACTGAATAACGTTCAAAAATATTAAAATTGTTTTGAGTTCAAAAATTTTGAGGTCGGTGTCAGGACCTAAACTGTCATCAACTAAGTCCTATACAAACATTCAAAAGTTACATACACTTATGAAATTTGACACACATGTTTAGAAGCTGGTATAGACTAACATATACAAAAATTGTGCATTTCTGACAATATTACAAACATACAGGTCGAATTGATAACCTCCTTTTTTTTGAAGTCTGTTAAAAATATTAAAAAAAATATAATACCGAAACAAATCTTTACATACCCCATGTATTTCCTCTGAAATTTTCTAGTCCTTCGAGTAGCCCGCTGCCGCCGTCTGCAAACTGTCTACAGCTCTTCTTCCAGAGAACTTTCCTAATTTTGTCCTTCGTAACTTGTACCGAACACGTTTTACAAGTGCGGCTATTTATCGATATTTGAGTTTTTTTTTTAAAAACTCAGATAAAATTATAGTATAAAAACCTGAAAAGCAACTATTTCTAAATGTGCAATTTTATTTTAAAATCGAAACTATTGAACTGATTTTGATGAAATTTCTATAAACCGGTTTGGAAAATTCTTTGAAACCATATTCTTTCACACTCGATATTTTTGAGTGTTTTACACACTGAAGTATTTAGAAAAATAATAATTTAGTTCAGTTTAATTTTTAAACTGTCTAAAAATTTGTATATTTTATTATTTGTTTAGTTCAGTTTTTTAAACTATAATAATGATATACAAAATAGACCTTTGACCAACTTGCCTGATGGCGATTTTTGGTAGAGAATTGAGCACGTCGATCTAGAAATTCTAGAAGGAATCGAGTCATTTTTAATCTTGGAAATACCACGATTATTCTTTTCGGGAAACAGGACAAACGGCGGTTTGGAAGTTCTATTATTGCACTGCTTATGAACCATAAATGATAAGCCAACCTTGCCTGCAGGGGGAAATACGTCTGATAGTCTGGTTGTGCGGCTCATTTCTTTGTTATCGGGCTCTTATGGGCTCTTGTTTCCCTAGCAACATTAACATGATATACTTTGAAAATATATTTTCATAATAACAGAGTTTATTTTATTTGTTGTTCTTCTCTTTCTTTCTAAGAATATTCATTCGGGTATAGATATCTATCTCCCACTTTTTGTTGGTACGTAGCGTAACGAAAATAAATGTTATGCTAGTTTATTAATATATATTACATATTATATTTATAAGAAATAAGATAAGATAATTATAAGAAATAAGTTATGACGAACACATCACATTTATCTTATATTTATTTATCATCACATCCTTCGCAATATGTCATTATATCCATTACAAAAAAAACACACACACACACACACACACACACACACACACACACACACCACAGACAACCAATTTTCCACGTTTAGCCAATATTATTTCTGGACTATATAAAATTCATAACGTATTTATTAGCCATGTTAAAACATAATATTGTTCATTATTACCGAGACCTATCTCGAGAAGTAATATTTAATTCATAAGTAAATCTGTGTAGGCGTATCAGGTCTGCCAGATATAAAAAAGGGGTGATCGTACATCTGCTACAAAAAAGTCGTACAGTCAATCGGGGTAACATAAACCTTTAATAAAACCGGAAAATGACGTTTTTTTTTGAGGATTTCCCGAAAAAATGCTACCAATTCATGGTTTCGTTATGAAATGTTGCCAGGTATTAAAAAGTCGTGCGATTTCGATCTAGCGATCGTACCTCGGCAAATGTGCCAAAAAGTCGTATGTTTACGATTTAAATCGTACGTCTGGCAGCCCTGAGGCGTATAATAACATTGAATAGAATCAGCTCAGCTAATTTATTTTCGTTAGAATCCGTACCATTATTTCAGTTACGTATCCTTGCTATCCGAGAATCTAATTCTCGTAATAAGTGATCGATGATTTGATATGAATATATGAGATACGTCACCCACGCTGAGAGATTTTCCATCAGCAATGTCTTCTCTGTTATTTGTGTATATAGAATGACAGAGATGAAGATATAGTTTCTGAATCGAATCGGATTCGACAGGTTGTGAGTAGCCCTGTCGGATAGATGGATTCCTCTGTCTCTCTGTCTTTTTATTATATTTTCATAATAAAATGGCTTATGATACAGATAGCTTAGAATATTGAGACGAACATAGGCTATCTTTCATCGTCACAGTTTTCCAGCACTACACGGGTGAAATCGCGGGGCATAACTAGTATTATAAAAGCGAAAGTGCCCCTGTCTCTCTGTCTGTTTGTTACCTTTTCGTGACTGAACGGCTGAATAGATCTCAACTTAATTTTGTAGGTACAGAAATAGTTGAAATTCCGGAGATAAACATTTAATCATCGTCTTCGTAACAATTTGTCATCAGCACGTGGATGAAACCGCGGAAAAAGGTTAATGTTTAAAATTTATCTACCGGCGAGCAGTGAGGTTAATCGGTGACGATAAACCAGTTGCCAAGAAGTTGCTACTTAGTCTTGAGCAACACCGTAAAGTGGCACGTCTGTCCATATTCTATAGGATTCATTTCGGGGTGTGTGCGCAAAGCTTCACGACCTAATTCCACCCTCCTCATTTTATTATAGGACTGCCAGGAAGTCTGCGCATTATCACCCTTCTCATCGAAATGCAAAAAATCCGTACGCAGCGATATCGGTTCACGTTCTTGATGAGTACTGCACAGGAATGGAATTCTTTGCCGCCATCTCGGTTTCTTGAGAACAATTGAGAATCTTGGAATTTTCAAGGCTAGAGTGAATAGATAGATATCTTCTAGATCGACGAGCTCCATTCTCGGCTACACCGTCGCTTAACATCAGAATTGTACTTTAAGTTAATTATGTCAAAAGCCTTTCCAGTCAAAATATGTAACGCTCCAGAAAGCCCAAGCGCCGGATTTCGTTATCGATTAATACAACTCAACTGTGCACTTCGAGCGGTAGTAAAATAATAAAAAAAACTCTTTCACATTACCGCGATAAAAACTCGGCTAAGCTGATTAGGATTATGCTGAAATGCCACCGGGCGCGCCGTGTGATTCGGTTATTTTTGAAACGGAATTGTGTTTTGAAAATAAAATATTCTATAATACTTATACACTGGAGATTTAAATGTTAGAAATAAATGCAGTTTCGGTTTATAGTTTTTGGTTGTGAATATTCGGAACGTGGCAGGAAGACGCTGGATGCAGGCCGCTTCCAACCGGTCTTTTTGGAATCCCAGAGGCCTATGCCCAGCCGTGGTGGACTTCTTGCGGCTGAGATGATGATGATAATGATGATACGGAACGTTTTCTAAAACCTAATGAACCTAACCTAATAATTGTTCAGGCAAATGGAATCAGAAAATCTTGTTAAGTAAAAACATCTGGAGTCAGACAGTTCTATGATAAAAATCTATGATCCAGACAAGTAAGATTCAAAGTCAAATAAAAATTTGGATTATATATATGTAGATATATGATCTTAAAACGTAGTGTTCAGTTGTCATCTCTTCCAGCGTCTTCCTGTTTGCAGCGAATCCATACAAAACAAACCTTGACAACTTCTAGTCACTGGCTTGTGGCTCCTCTGCGCAGAATCTTACATTTAAATAAATGCGTAAATTATAAATTTTCGTCTGCCGACTTTCCTTCTCATCGGTTAATCTAATCTGGCGATCAGATTTCAAATCGTCAAATAAAATTAAGGATCCTCCCAGTTCACAAGTGCTACTCGTTTGTAATTAAAGAGACTCAAAGAATTTCCCAGAACCGGGGCCAGTATTGATTTTCTTTCATTACGCAGAGTATCCCTTTTGCATGATTACTGATAACATTTGGCCGGTAGGGTAATTTGTTGTAACTTGATCGTTGATTTTTGGATGATAGGAAGTAATTTGTTCTGATAGAGTTTCACCATGATCATCTCAGTCATTAGAAGTCCACTGCTGGACATAGGACTCCCCCATGGATTTACATAAGGCCGATTGGAAGTGGCTTGCATCCAGCGTCTTCCCGCCACTTGTATGAGGTCATCTGTGCATCTCGTGGCTCGTCTTCCTACGCTGCGCTTGCCGGTGCGTGGTCTCTTCTCGAGAACTTTTCGGCCCCATCGGTAATCAGTTAAAACTTAATAAAAGGCGGTTTATGAATGTGGTGTTTTTTTACAGTTCCACCGACTCCTAGGTCCATATCTTTTATAAAGTAATACATATTTTTTTTAACTAGCATTTTTTTCTTAAATTCAACAGGAAAACGAGATAAGGGGTACAATTTTAAACCTAACTAACATGCATGCGTGTATACGCCGAGTTGTCCAGAACAACACCCATTCACGAGTCGTGATGTGATGTGTGAATTTAAATTGTATAGACAAGTCGACGGTAAACGTTTCTCTACGTGCCTCGTAATAGGTATTATTGCTTTAAACACGCTAGTGTGTAGTTATCCATTTTAAGAATATATTAATATTCCATCGAATGCAGTACGGCTGAACCACCGTCTCATGTGTAAAAGATCGCAGTATATATTTATCTCTTTCTCACGTTGGGTCACTAGTTCTACCTTACCTACTTTTAACATTGCAACAAGAAATCTAGATAATCCAATAAATATCGTAAAGTCAGTTATGATATTCATACTCAAAATTGATTCTGGCCACATCTCATACCCACATATTAATTGCTGCCACATTATTAGACATTCGTTTAATTGAAACGAACCGACAGTGAAATTAAACATCTCCCATTTATACAGTCCCCTGGCGTTCCTTTTGTTATCGCTAATTCGCCAGAGGCAAGTGACATCTCAGTTTTCATACACCTTAAGGACATATAAACTGACACTGGTGGGTGCCTATTTTCGCGTTTGATCTTAACGACCATGCGTATTTATGTCGTAGACAGATGATATCTGATTCCCTTTGAATATAACGTTGGGTGGCTAATAGCTTTGCGGAGTTATTTTTGGGATGAAATTAAGGCTTTTGGAAAGGTTTCGTTTGCTCTATTAATTTTGTGATCTATATTAATCTCTATATTAATGATATCTGTGTATTTGTGCGTGTAGAATTATGTAGGAAGAATTTAGGTAGATAAATAAATCTTGATCCATTACGTAATTGTTTCAATGGATTACGTATTGCTTCCAATATTCATATTTCGTTTATATTTAGAATGACAAAGTGATAGATTATGAACGCAACGAATAAGGCTGAAAACCCTTCACAGAGGAAGATGTAGAATCGAATCAAATCCGAATAATAATATATTGTCCTATGCTGTTTATAAACCTTTTGTAGTTACGGCCTCCTTATGATAATCCTTCTATTTTATTGCAAAGAAAGGATATCGTTTGAAAAAATAGTAGTTATTACCAAAGCACAGTTAAGATAAGCAAGTGACGTGTGTTTATTGAGACCGTTGCTGCTGTTTTGTAGTTGTTGAATAAGCACTTTAAATTAAAGGAATATCCTTGATTCGCGCGCCTATTAACATTTTAGGTAGATCAAGTGTAATGTTTATTGTCTTCATTATCATAGCTGAGATGACCGCCAGCACCCACGCCATGGGCCCAGGTTAAAAAACTCTTTGTTGACCCTGAGGAAACCACCGTTTCTACCTCGTTTTTACCTTTATGGGTACCACCGTATGTTCAGAAACCCTGGTCTAACTTGATATACTCGATTACCCTATGAGATGACCTCTTTCCTTGCATATTTCCACAACTTTTCGTGAATTGTGCTAGAATTCCGAATCCTCGAAGCCTCGAATAAACCCTGAGGTACAGTCACTGAATGCCCTACGTGGTCGTCTACCATAGAATTTACTATGGATAAATCAAAATAGGCAATACATTACTGATAACATTTGTCATTATTTTATATAAATTCACCGCTATCTTATATTAAATGGTTTCATATGTGTTGTTACAGTAACGGGCCGGTGGAAGGTGCGTACGGGCCGCAACACAGCCCCGTGTCGCGGTCGGACGCTTCCACGGAGGACGCCGAGCTGTCCGCGGCGCTCGCGCACCAGCACCATCTAGCGATGCAGGTCGGTATCTACAATACACAATCGATATCCAGTATCGACATAGCACTGCGGATTAGCAATGAAATTGAAGTGTCAGTGGAAAAGGCACATAGTACGTAGAATTGGTGGCAGATGAGGCCTAAATTTTCTCGAATGGAGATCACTCACCGGCAAGCGCAGCGTAGGAAGATCAACCACGAGATGGGTAGATGACCTCATTACATGTGATAGAAATATCCCTCTCGAAAAGAAATATCTCCATTAAATTCCATGATCCATTAATTTACTTTAGAATACGGTTCAGGAAAGAGATGCTCAACATAAATAAATAAATTCAGTACCCACACGGACGCCCTAATCTCCAACTTTTACGAGGAATTAGACTTGAAAATTACATGTATGTTTCCAAAAGTCATCATAATAATATAAAGACGTGATGTTTATTTATATAGTTCTTTGTACTAAGGTGGTAAAAACTCCTGAATCCCTGATCGTATTTCAAACGTTGTTCTATAGAAACATCTATTGACACCTTGATATTTTGTTCACAAATATGACATGCAAAGTCCACGGATAAAAAAGTAAAATTCCGTATAAAATGAACGTTTCTTGCAAAATCCACAATCGTGATCGTTATCCGTACACACGTGTGATGATTAATGGTTAGCACACTTACTTCCTGCACATTATACCGAGAGTGTACCCAAGGCTTTAAGATGTTTCATCGCACCCCCATCAGACTATTTGTATAATGTAATATATTGTTAACTGTGTATGAAAAATCAGCAAACATAGCGTACAGCCCCCTTGATAAATGAAGGATTTCATGATGATTCCAGGCGGGCGAATATCCTGTGGTGGGCGGTGCAGTAGAGGCCGACTATGGACAGTACGTGTCTTCCCCCGCCGCGCACTACAACCACATGGGACACTTGACGATGGCACCCTCGCAGAAATACCCACACGTGAGTTCATAATGTTTATATTCTTTTTATGTTGGCTGTACACTCCTGTCGACAACTTTTCGTCGAATGCCACGGATAAAGAACGCTCGGCAATAGCACAGAATGTATAATACTTATATATATAGAAGATAATGTTGGATGCCATCAATTTCCATGTCTTATATGGCGCGTGTTTGCATGCGCCATATAAGACATGGAAAATGTTGAAGCTTTAAAAGGGGGAGGCGATTCGGAAAAAAATCACAACATATCACAAATGGGGAGGTTGGAAGAGGGTGGAAGTAGTGAAATATCACGTGTACCGAAAAAATAATGGGGGGGTGGGGGTATATTCCTGGGGGTCCTTTGGGTTCTGTGACAATGATTCTCATTGATAATACTCCAAAACTTGTAGTTCGTGTTCGTTAGATCAAATTATGACGCGCGTATTCACGCAAACATAGTTACCGAACAACCGAATGGGTTTGAAGGTGTCTTCTCGCAAAATATGTATAGCCGGCATCCATCAAAGAAGTAGCTTGTTTACATAGCTCTGACGCTGATACCTCTTATATACACTATTATAGTACAAGTTGTATTTACAAGTTATCTTACTGTACTTGTAGGTGTTTTTGCTTTACAAAAGAGATGGAATAACAGCTGTTTTGGTATTCGGCCCCCAGACTTTAGAACATTAAGGCATTTTTTGTATGGGAGCTTTAGAACAGTTAGTTTTTAAACTATCCAAATACCTCAAGGCAGGTACTGAAATAACATGAATAAGTTTGTGAATAACAAAAGATAATGCGACGAACACAACTAGATACCACCGCCGACGCCTTTTCGAAAGATCTTAGAAAATATTGGCTTCATATAGGTATGTTGTATAATTATGATGATATTTCTTTTATTTACCCTCATCTTTTTGACGTCACAAAATGACAAACTAAAAGCTCATGATTTTGTTATCTTGGCAAATCTAAACCCATTTTAATTCTAATCCTGGTTGGTGCGATCGTCTCTCGAAAATGCGTAACTTTTCCAACTTTCCAGCCGAAACTTTTCTGTTAGAATGTTTGTTTAGTACAATCGACGGAGGGTTCTTCTTTCACTCGACTAAGCATTTTATATTTTGCATAATATTTGTTGTACTAGTGAGGAAAAAGTTAGTAATGGCGTACTACTGCCTGAAGTATTCCGGTCTTAATATGACGTTGATAGCTCCAACAACTACATAAATTTCGGTGATACAGTAAATGCGTATTTATTTTATAAGAAAAACTTGATACTTACCCGACTGTATAAGAGAGATTTTCGTAGTGTAATTCATGTTTGCGTTAGGCTTGATAATTATGTTGAATGTCGAATTTTTTGCGAGAAAGTATGTGCAAATCCACGGTACATACAACTTATGTATTTAAGTGAGTATTCTTTACTTCTTTAGTATATATCTTGTAAAATAACTTATTCGTTACTTACGCTATTGGTCACGCTTTTGGCCTTAGATACGTTTCCATTCAGAGATTTCTAGAGTCACCACCACAATTCGTATTTTGCATAAAACGTTAGAAAACTTACTTTTCCCATTATGTATTATTAGTTTACAAGCGGCATTTTGATATATTATGCGTTGGTTGCGTCACCGACCGAGAGTGACGTTTGCGATGCTCCTTTGAAACTATAGTCGGATTTTTTGACTCAAAACAGATGTGAGTGACCCGTAGTTTTTATTTAAAACTAGCTGACCCGGCGTACTTCGTATCACCTATCAATGAGTGGACCCGATATTTTCTCAACGCTTAAACCTTCCCTGGACTACGACAAACATTTCGAAACCAAAATCAGCTAAATCGGCCCAGCCGTTCTCGAGTTTTAGCGAGACAAACGAACAGCAATTGATTTTTATGTATATAAGTAGAGATGTGTGAAAACCACGTTCGTTTCGATAGTAAAATTGATTAGAAAACTTTATTTTATATTATTTTATAAGTTGTAATATATTTGTTCCCTCCTTTCTACAGGTGATGGATTCTGTGTCCGTGACGGGTGGCGGCACGTACGGCGGCGCGGCCGGCGTGGGCCACTACGGCACGTACGGACACTACGGCACCGCGTACCAGCAGCCGCCGTACATGGTCGACCCGGCGCAGATGCCGCCCTACATGGGACAGGTGAGCCTCTCCTTATAGGAGGACACTGTGTCGTCTCTTTTCTGGAGTAGCACTCGCCAAACCAATTTGGACGAGAGAAGTGGGCGATCGCTCCCGCCGCATATTATTTCTTTGGCCTACCCTCAACTGTATATTTGTCGCGGCAACTTTTACTAGTAAGTTACAAGTTTTTTAATCAACAGAAGAAAACTGTTTTCTAAATATATTTAATATTAAATATAATAATGACGAATGACATGTACGTCGACACGGGTGAATAAAAAAAAACAGAAAAAAAAATACGTTTATTATCTATCTTTAATTTACTGTGTATGGATATGCATTAAAGTTATTCTACTCTATTAAACGGTTGAAACGATCGTTGTGAAATCTTATACAGAAATAGCTGTGGATCAGACCTCTAATCAGAACTCATACGGATTCGGCATCGATTCCGAATCTATATCTCCGTCTCTGTCATTTCCATAGAGAATGACAGAGACGGAGATATAGATTCCGATAATACCGGGGCTGGAGACGGACAATGGTGAAATTTTATCATTATCGTTATCACCGTTTTTCATCACTGCGCGGGCGAAACGACGGGGCACAGCTAGTTCTTTTATAATTAATTTTGTAATTATTTTCAGGAATACGTGGAAGGCGGTGGTAGCGCTTCGCCACGGAGCGCGTCTCCTGGCGCCCTGCCACAGCACAATCTGCATCTGCAACAGAGGTCGGTATTAATGTTGTAATCTCTGTACTCAAGCACTGTTGCTGCTGTAGTCAAGCAGTGTCGGAAAAGGAATAGGCATGTGAAAAAAAAATATAGAAATGGAAAAGCTAATATTGTTGTAAACTGCATCATGTATGTATTTATAAAAACGGTCCGATGTTCAAATGAGACTTTATATGTTGTTTGGTATATTTATGATTGAAATGTTATTTCCGTGCGCTTTTCGCGGCTTGTTTTAAGTTAGACAAAATTTTTATAATCGCGTTTATTCATTGTACATTAGGCGTGGAAAGACTCTGAGATAGATACAATGAGACTTTCATATCTGAACTCGGTCCGAAATAATTCTCTTCAGACGGTTCCTAGGTCTTATTATTTACTTTCGTTAGTATCGTCGCTTTCCAACAGATGAGGATAACCTCTTTCCAACTGGCCAAAACCTGACTGTTTTGATATAAGAAGATCCATATTCATATTATTATGTTGGTTTTATAAAGTATACTAATTTGCCCCAAACCAGGTACGATTCAGCGTCGCTAGAGCAGCTGGGGCGGCACTACTGTGTGACGTCACCGCGCGGGGAATACGCAGCGGATACGTACGGCTACCAACACTACCCGCCGGCCATGGATCCGCAGCAACATCAACCACCGCAGTTCAAGGTAACGACGAAGTCCACTGCTGGACATAGGCCTCCTCTATGGATTTACAAAAAGACCTGATGGAATCTGCTGGTATAAGGCGTCTTCTTGCCAATTGTATTAAGTCATCTGTCGATCTTGTCTTCCTACGTTGCGTCTACTGCGTCTACACACCGGTTTCAACTCGAAAACTTTTTAACCTCACTGGCCAATGGTTCTACATTATCAGTTAGTATGGAGCTTGCCACGAATATATTCGCTACGAGCTGGTGTCTGGTCTAAGCGAGACGTGTGCTGAACCCTATTATAATTGTCTTTGTCAGTCAGTTAAGATATCAAACGTACAAGCTCGTCGCGAAAGTTTGGGAATTGCGTCGAGCATCGGTCAGTCTCCAGCGTCATCGCAGCTCCAGTTTTTTTTTCCAGAAATATATATTCACAAGAATTATTCATTTATATATACTTAATGACTATGATTAATTTCTTTATCGCAATCTTAATAATATAACCTCTATATGCCTGGCTGATGATCTATTTTCCGGCAGCCTAGTCGGGAGACCGTCTAACTTGCGATCCGCAGGTCCTGGATTCAAATCCCGCGGCACGCACCTCTGCCTTTTCGAAGTTATGCACGTATTGTTGATTGCCGCCAACTTCAAACGGTGAAGGAAAACATCGTGAGGAAACCTCATGTTTGAGAGTTCTCAATGATCTTGAAAGATGTGTGAAGTCAGCCAACCCGCACTTGGCCAGCGTGGTAGACTATGGCCTTACCCTTCTCACAATGAGAAGATGGCCCGCGCCCAGCAGTGGGACAGTTTGTACAAACAGGGCTGATAAAAAAAAAAGCCTGGCTCTCGCTCTACTATTATCCGTATTATTCGTCTAGTATGTTACCTCCACATACTAGACGAGTAGACATAAAACTAGAAATATGATTATTTATTGTCATACTGTTGTTGTAATAAAGTTGTTTTTTCACAGGATTCACAAAACGGTCTAAGCTTGGGCAGCGCGGGCGGCCAATCTATGTATGGAGACGAAGAGGAATTACAGAAGCAAATGGCGAACATGGCTTTAGGTAATAATTCCATTTATTTAATGTGCAATATTGTACTTAAACGTGAATTGAACTTGAATTTTGTAATAAAGTCCTTATTTATCAATATAACATTTTCACGAGATACGAGCGGGATAACTCGTTAACGCTTTCGATTTATTTTCCTAATCTAATACACATCTAATAAAATATGCCTTATTCTTAGAGCAGATAGATATACAATCGAGTGAACGGATTATTAACTTCTTCTTTGTACATTAGAATATGATAAGAATCTACATCCGATCGCGAATACGTTAGATATACGATTGACCACCAATTCGCCTGGTGTTAAGCGACGGTGTAGTCTAGGATAGAGCTAAAATGTTAGCTAAAAAGTTATCTACCGTCTAAAAAGTTTTTTCATTTTTTTATTTTATAAAATAACACTTTATCTCGTTAAATATATATAAAGTCCAATTTCCTACTTAATTTTCCAGTGCACGGCGGCGTAGGTAGAGAGGACGGTGGCGGCCTCCAGTGGCGGGACCCGAACCTACCCGAAGTGATTGGTTTCCTCAATTCGCCGTCAGATGTCGTGAAAGCGAACGCAGCGGCGTACCTACAGCATCTCACGTATATGGACGACCCCAACAAACAGAAGACGAGAAGTTTAGGTAAATTTTAAACGTCTAACGTTTAATCGACGTTCAAAAGTCACTGACATAGCACAACAAATTAATAAGTGGTAGTGAGCACGGCGCACAGCACGTGCCCACTACCACTTATTGGGCGATGTGGCTGAAAAGTTATCGAGTGGAGATCTCGCACTTGCGAGCGCAACGTAGGAGGACCAGATACGAGATGGACAGATGACCTCAAACAAGTGGTGGGAAGACGCTGGATCTAAGCCGCTTCCGATCAGTCTTTTTGGAAATTCATGAGGGAGGCCTATGTCCAGCAGCTGCAGTGGACTTCTTATGGCTGAGATTATGATGATGATGATATACTTTTAGATTGTTCCATAGATATTTCATCAAAATCGTTCAGTATTTAAAACAAAACTGTTCAGTTTTCTAAACTATAATTATTAGATCTTAAATAGGGTTGCGGTTGGTTTGACAGTTTTTGTAATAGATTTTCATGCATTCTTACAAGTTGGCGTCACGATTTGCTTTTCGTCACGTGTGTGATGTTGCTTTGATAAAGACTTCTGAATGTGGTTGAAACTATAGTCGGAAATTTCGTCTCATAATAAACGTGAAGCATTTAAAATCTATACTAAAGTTTATGTTAGTTATTTTTTAATTTAATGTGAGGCCTCTTTATATTTGAAATTTACAAGGGTTTAAAGTACAAGTTTTAGACCCTCAGGTAATACAATTTAAATATATTTTACAATGTGTTAAGACTGGAAACAGTTTAATCATATAATAGTTACTTACCAGTATCAGCTATGACCTTAGAGTCAAGATTGTAGTTGATAAATTAAATCCGATAATAATGTCACTATATCATATTATATCTATGACCTGACCTATTCATGTAATGCAAAATATTTAGCTTAGAATTTGAAATAGTGCATAAGTTAATACTTATCATTAGTTGTCAATAAGTAAAGTAAAATGGATCGCACGTACACTGTAAGAATACAAAATCATTAAAAAACTGTGCAGTTTGTGGAGATACTTTTAGTAAAGGAATTCAGTGTAGAAATTGCGAAAAATGTTTCGATTTGCGTTGTGCTAATATTAGTGATATCGGATTTCTTCGGTTAGAGTTTGAAGACAAATTTTAATGGATATGTACTGACTGTCGTGCTTCGATAGAACTATTACGAAATACAGAAAATAGTCAGAAATCAATAAAAGATGTAGACATTCAAACATCAAGTTGTATACCATTTTCTGAACTGGATGATATTGAAAATGTAACAAACAATATTGAAAATTTAAGATCAAGATATTTAGTATATCGAGGATCAGAAATTGCTAAAAATCAATGAATAAACCAATAAATCAAACATCAAATCCCATATCATCACTGAGAGGAAATAATGCTCAGATAGTATCAAAACATTTGGCGAGTCCATCTTTGAGTCATAGAAAAGATAGAAATATTCAGTATTCAGAAATGACGGGGACAGTTAAGCTTTCATTACCTAGGTATCCTAAATCAATAGATAATTCTCAAAAAGAAGAAAATAAATATGTGCTGTCTGCGAATCGCACAATATTTAATAATACTAAAGTACAAAGTCCAGAAATTACATTAGAAACAGTTATGAACAAACTTGACTCCATATCGTCTATACTTGAACCTATACCCTTTTTTATAAATGAAATGAAAGATATGAAATCTGATTTTGAAAAGTTGCAAGGACAGAATGCTAATTATTAAAGTGGCTCTAAATAGTCGAGAAAAAATTGGGCAATGTGAATTCTGTGTCCAGATAAAAATTAATTCTAAAATATTGTCTGTGTATGGTAAGTTAGTTCAACTGTATTTTCTTTGCGACTCTTTCTTTTTACAATGTTAACACTAATGATTTCTAGTGTAATAGGACGTAATTTTGTTTGTGATGACTCACGACGATTTAGTGATTTATAACCAACAATTTTAGTTTCACTGTATAAAGCGGCCCTTTAGTACTGTATAAAGCGGCCCTTTTCAGGGTGTGTGCGTGGAAGAGATTATTCCACGTGATCCAGCTTTGCACTACTTTTTCGAAAGGAGATGAATCACCCCCGAAACCTAATCCGGAATAACTCGCCCTGAAATGATCCCATCTCCATTATATTTTTTTACATTTCAGGCGGGATCCCACCGTTAGTGCGGCTAGTGTCACACGAGAACCCGGAAGTGTGCCGCAATGCTTGCGGCGCGCTGCGCAATCTTTCGTACGGGCGGCAAAACGACGAGAACAAGCGTGCGATACGCGACGCGGGCGGCATTCCAGCGCTCATGGCATTGCTTTGTCGCGCTACTGATATGGAGGTATGTTTTGAAAAAATATGATGGAAATTCATTTGTATTAATGTTTTCAAGCTATTCTTTTCCAATTTATTTTTTATATTTTAATGTGATTTGTATTCCGTAGGTAAAAGAACTTGTGACCGGCGTTATATGGAACATGTCATCGTGTGAAGACCTAAAACAGTCGATCATAGACGACGCGGCTCAAGTGATCGTCAACAAAGTGTTAATACCGCACTCTGGCTGGCACCCGACTAACCCTGGCGATACTTACTGGTCCACTGGTGAGTGTAATGTGTCCTAATGTCAAACAATAACAACATCTTTAAATTTTTAAAGAGTTGATCATTGATAATCGTATTCCGGTAACCACGTGTGATAATATTTATTACTAAGTATCCACGCTACTTCTAGTCCATTGGTCACTTACTTGTCTTCTATGAAGTTTACGGATCAATCAATAATTGAGCATTCTGCAAATATTACCACCATGTTAGAAAGATTATGTACATACTTACTATTTTACAGTAAATCCGAAATCTCCAGAAAAGTCAAAAATTAGCAAAAATAGTCTTACGTAATAAATTAATGGCGCCTTCTCAGGTTCTGGAGATTGTACCCACAGCGAACCTCTTACAGAATAAATAAAACATATTTGTCAAGATCATAAATTATTCCAGTTCTACGCAACTCAAGTGGTGTGCTACGGAACGCATCCTCGGCGGGTGAATACGCCCGACGCCGGCTGCGTTGCTTACCCGGGCTGGCCGAGGCGTTGTTACACGCGGTGCGAGCCGCGGTGCAGGCTAACGCGATCGGGACGAAGATTGTCGAGAACTGCGTCTGTGTGCTGAGGAATTTGTCATACAGGTGAGCGTGTCTCGGCTCAAATTTGGTAAAAATGTTTGGGATGCAGATGTATGATGTAGTCATACCGATGGATGTTATATACTGTGGAGTTGGCGGTGTTTTTATCAGGATTGGCCATGTTGTTACTCGATTTGGGCTTTGCGATACACAAGTTATACTTGTGTTCATAGTGGGGTCGCGCGACTAATAGTCTACGAGAGAGAGAAGTTTTTGCGTAAAAGTTCGACACGATGTATTAGCACAAGCGTTGGCATGAACGCAACTTGTGATTTTTCTAGTGTTATATTCTTGTATAGGTGTGAAAATGTACATTTAATTATAATTAATGTTCGTTTAAGTGATTATGTGACAAATATGCAAGTGTTTTTATACGTTTGTTGTTTCACAGATGTCAAGAAATAGAAGATCCACTATACGACACGAGAGCGCCGCCCACACAGTCATCCGGACAGGCGAGGATACAGGCCAGCGCTTCCAAAGGTAACATGTCGTTACATGCACAAATGAACCACTTAGAAAGATACATATTTTTATAAATTATTTCATTAAATATTTTCATGATATTCTAAAGGTATATTGTGAAAGATAGTTTTTTTTATAATTTTTAATATTGACAAAACTAAGCAGCCTCGGAGTCACTTTATTTCACATACATTGTAGATTCATAACTTCACTGTACCACTCACTCACTACGTAAGTATCGCGCCGGTTAAAACATCACTTCGAAGTTCACTCGTTCATCGCTCAGAGTAAACTGACTCGGGAGATACCTGTAGGGGTATTCAGAACACATTCGGATTCGAAATCGATTCGGAATCTATATCTCCGTCTCTGTCATTTCCATTGTTACGTTCTCAAATTCTATATTTAGGAAATCTTAGTTAAAAGGTATAAGAAATAACAAAATGCATCCAAGGTAACTATTTACTATTTAATACAACAACTTGACATACAATCTAAATTACAAAAATGCAAGTGAGCTCAGAATTGACAGATGCAGAACGCAAGGGCGTCGCCAGCCCATGGCTCATTTGGGGGGCAAGTTAATCACCTTATCACTCTGCAAGAAACAACGTTTCGATACAATGTCTCCGACACTAAATTCTATATTTTTCGTCGTAAGTTGTAGCGTTGTGTAGACTTTTGATGACTGTGCCAGAAGCCTCCCTTGAACGTTGTTAAATAAGCCAGATAAATGACCCAAATTGTCAGCATAACTATCACGTGGTTAATGAATCTTGTGTTGGTTTATAAGAGCTACTGGAATTACCCTTGACAAGGCATCGGGAATGGCATTGTCTTTCCCCGACGATGCTTTAAGTCAAAGTTAAAAGAAGATAGTCTTACCTCCCATCGAGCAAGACGACCAGTTGGGTTAGTTAGAGTTAGAAACCATTTCAGGGCAGCATGATCCGTGTATACCGAAAATGGTTTCCCATTTTCTAGATAACAGCGCCAGTGTTCTAATGCAGTAAGTACTGCTAACGTTTCCCTCTCTGTTACGCTATAATTGACTTCGGCACCGGTAAGAGACTTGCTCATATATGCGACCGGATGCTCTTCGCCATTAATGATTTGGGAAAGTATGGTACCGACTCCATAATCTCTGGCGTCAGTATGGACATCAAAGCTGTAGTCATAGTTGGGGCATGCCAACACAGGACTATGAACAAGTCTATTTTTTAGATCTGTAAATGCCTTATCTACGTCCAGTGTCCATTTGAACGGCAAAGCCTTTTTTCCGCTTGAAGTCAGTTGATTAAGAGGTCCGGCAATAGTGCTGAAATTAGGAACAAAACGACGGTACCATGAGGCTGTTCGTAGAAATTTTGACCTCCTTTTTATTTGTAGGAGTTGGAAATTTTATAATAGTTTCCACCTTTTCGGGATCTGTGCGGAGGACTTGGTCATCAATCACGTAGCCTAAATATTTCAATTATTTCCTAAAAAAATTACACTTAGATAGGTTTATAGTTAGGTTAGCTTGAGTCAATTTTTGTAACACTCGCGTGAGTAACTGCACGTGTTCACTGAAACTCCAACTTACAACTATTATGTCATCTAAATAACAGAATATCTTTAATTCAAATTCTGGGCCGAACAAGGCATCAACAAACAAGGCGTTGTTGTGTTGCCGGAGCGTTCGATAAACCAAAAGGAGTTGCTTTAAACATAAAAGTTCCTTTACCTGGAACATAAAACGCAGTCTTTTCGCGATCAGCAGCAGCTATAGGTATTTGCCAAAAAGCTTTCGATAAATCTATACGTAATGTAACACCATAGATAATGACAGAGACGGAGATATAGATTCCGAATCCAAATGAGCTCTGAATACGGGAGCTGACCTTGTATTTAGCAATATACACCCAATACTCAGTAATGGCATATAATTACTTTGACGTCGGTATATGTGTGTTTATTCTTCTATAAATTGCAAACTTTCCCTTCTTTGTACAATTATGAGACATTATGGACTTTGAAGTTATAAGGCCCGTGAGAATTCGGTCATTTTTGGAAATAACACAATATGTTTGCATACCTTTGTGACTGTTGATTATGTTTATCGTTAAAACCTTGCTTGTGGCCACAGTTAATTATTTACTTGGTTTGCAGGCGAAAATCTAGGCTGCTTCGGCGGCAGTAAAAAGAAGAAAGAAGGATCTACCTCCTCAAATTCCACGTCACCCCTCGGTAAAAGCGAGCAGGAGCCTCCACCGCCAGACGCTAGCGGCGCGCAGCTAGGATACTCCGTCCCTAAAGGAACGGAGATGTTGTGGTCACCGGAGGTATGTTTTGTTTATACGTGAAAACACAGCAAAACCACAGAAAATTTACTTGATAGTTAACAATAGCCCACACATGGGGGTAATTTGTCCGTAATTTTTTTATTTAGCTATTTTATTGGCTATAAATTAAGAAATTACCCAATTAGTAAGCAATAAAATTATTAGTACTGATAATACGTTGGCTAAATAGGCATGCTTGCTTATGCCTAAATAGAAAACTGTTGAAAAAAAATGGGCACATGATAAGTTAGTTCTTTTCTTGTAACTTTGAAACCGGTTGGTTGGTATATTTGCCATGCGTGCTAATCTTAGATTTCATTTTATATTGATTGTTCTCTTGAATTATTAATTTTTTTGGTCATTGATAAAATATTACATTCAATAGCATATTTCATTTAAAATCTTGTGCTGTTTTAATGATATTTGTCACGTAAATGGCGTAATATTGTTATGACGTGATGAGATATAGAACATTGTAAAACTTGAATTTAACGAATATCTCCTTGTCCACGCAGGTTGTGCCTCTATACATGGTGTTACTACAGACATGTTCAAATCCCGAGACGCTGGAGGCGGCGGCGGGTGCGCTACAGAACCTCGCCGCGTGTTACTGGCAACCTTCCATAGACATACGGGCCGCTGTCAGGAAAGAAAAGGGTAAGACGACTTGTACTCATACTTTCCGTAGTGAGCTTAGTTCTGCGCATTCAAAGGTCAGTGTTATGACAAGCTTTTTTTTTTTTTTTTTTTTAATAAAATAGGAGAAGCAAAAAGGCAGACGGCTCGCCTGATGGTAAGCGATAACCGTCGCCTATGGACAACTGCAACATCACTGACATTACTGATCCTTTGCTAACCCGGAAAGGTGAACTAAACCATGACGAGACCTTTCATAGAAAGTGAAGATACGTTTGTATCCAGTATATTTGCAACGCGTCCGGCTTGTTTGCGTGTTGCGAATACAATTCACCAAAAGTGAGAATGTATTGGTATTACATGAACTCCTGCACCCCTCAGTAAAGCTGTTATTAGATCACATTCACACGCAGACGAAGGATCGGAGAGTACAGAACAGTTTGTCCGCGAGAATAGAACGTATGTGTGATAACGATATATACGATGGATGAAATTAACCGCATTTTTTAAACAAGGGACAGTTTTATTCGCAAAGTACTAGTGCTTAACGATAATTATTTGTCTACCGAGTGAGTTGGGTTAGGGAGAAAGTGATCGCGATAACAATGACAAAGATCAGTCATTTCTGTCCTGCAGACTATCCTCAAGAAGTCCATCCTTTGTTAGCGCTTGAGGATGATCATTAGAACAACTTTCCACAAATCCTTTAATATCCTCTCCTTTCCGTTTGTTAACACATTTGATGGTTGATTTGGTCGGTCAAATATGGTACAACACGGTATTATGGCTCTGCTCTGCTCTCCCTATAAGGGCAAACAGGTGTGATTTTATGTTTATATTATAAGCTGGATTAGTATTAGAACTACCATGGGTTCTTTACCTTCACTTAATCTGACTGTAGACGAAAAAATTCACAAACCATGTGTAAACCAAACAAAAAAAATGTTTTCCAGGCCTACCAATTCTGGTGGAGCTGTTACGGATGGAAGTGGATCGCGTTGTCTGCGCAGTCGCAACGGCTCTACGGAACCTGGCGATCGACACGCGGAATAAAGAACTCATCGGGAAATATGCCATGCGAGACCTGGTGCAGAAACTACCAGCGCCAAACCAGGGACACGACCAGGTAGGGCTCTTGCTATGTTTGTCTTTCAGCATGTACTATCTAAGCTTTACTTATTTTGGTGGAACTACGACATGAGGTGGTCTGTTTAATTTGCGACCCTAGAGTCAGTGTTTTGTTATGTTAAACAACAATGATGGCGATCGATAAAAGCGTGTAATTTCCTAAATACGAGGGTAGGTTAACAAGTCTGTGACTGTTAACAGACAATATATTGTTTTTTTAATAAATTGTTTTATTGTCTTTGTTGTTATCAACTATGCCATCTTGAAGCATACATTACAGCAAGCAAACTTAGTTCAATTAAGTACCTTAATTACATATACAATGTACATGTAAATATTTTGAAATTTTTGTCACAATAAAAACATTGTCAGGCAGGCCTCAGTGGTAGTACATCTGTCTCTGACGTATAGGTCGTGGGTTCGATCCCCACCCAGGGCAAACATTTCTACTGAGCATGGATATTTGTTCTGTGTCTGGGTGTTTATATGTAACATATGTATGTATTTACTAAAAAAAGTATATATGTATTCTATCAGCCATCTGGTTCCCATAGTACAAGTTTAGTTTGTGTCTAGATGGTGTTGTGTGAAAATGTCCTCCAATATTATTTATTTATTTATTATTTATGTCTTGTCTATTTATTATTAATTCAATCTTCATACAAAATGATGGTGTGTTCAGGGCACGTCTGACGATACGATCGCCGCCGTACTGGCTACACTCAACGAGGTGATCAAGAAGAGCGGCGAGTTCTCGCGGTCGCTACTCGAGGCGGGCGGCGTCGAGAGGCTGCTCAACCTGACGAAGCAACGCCACCGCCACACCGCGAGGGTCCTCAAGTTTGCAGGTCAGTGGTTCATTGTTTACCATCATCTTGATGACGAAGTAACGCCATCGTCACACCGAGAAGTCCATAAGTTTGCAGGTCAATGTTTCAATGTTTATCATTATCTTGATGAAGCAATGCTACCGCCACACCGCGAGGATCCTCAAGTATGCAGGCCAGTGATTTATTATCATACACTTCTTTACATTCACTACTTAGTATCATCATCATATCAACCACAAAAAGTCGACTGTTAGACATAAGCCACACCTGACCCCATGTTTGTTTAAATAATGTATACCTTTTATCTTGATTTTTTTTACTAGTGTTTCACAATATGATCTCCATCTTGATGTGCAAAGTACAACATTAAGTAATGCCTGGAACACTAAAACTTATATCTAGTTGTCATTGTCACTTCTGACAGTTGTCACTATCACAAGTAACCGAAAATCCGCATTAACATTCTTTTTATTGACATTATTCTCAGTCTGTTATTCGTAGTAACGTAATACAGTCAAAGTTGACATAGGTTTAGATAATTGACCTCGAAACTACACCAAGATGGCACCTTAACAGTAACACGCACGTTCCAGGTCAAGTTCTGATGACGATGTGGTCACACGCGGAACTACGTGAGGTGTACCGCAAGCACGGGTGGCGTGAGGCGGACTTCCTCACCCCCGCGCGCGCCGCGCAGCCGCGAGCCTCGTCCAATAGCAGCGGTAAGTAAAAGGCCTAGTACACTACCCGATTTCTCGGGCCCTGTCCGTCGGGTCCCTGTCTTGTAAGTATGGAGATCGGGACCAAATCGGGACCCTGTCACTTATTACATTACGCTGTCCCTGCCGACAGGCACGATAAATATTGAGGCACTTATATTGGCAATGCAGTGCAATGAGGTCGTAACGTCATAGTGACAGATATCTTCTGGTCATAACAAGTCACGAAACTTACTTATGTTATCGGCTACAGTTATATTCTTGTTAAACTGACACTCTGCTAGGGCATTCTAACTTGCCACATTTTCTTAAATTTTTAAGCAATTATTTATTTATTTATTTAAAATATTAAGCAAATATTTTTAAGCATTTTGTTATGCGATAACTTTTGTGCCGGTGTGGGTTCAATTACCATCAATGAGCTTAGATTTTAACACGACACGAATACTAGATAAAAATGATTTATGGTTTTTTTTTTATACATAAGGCGATTACTGGAATTGTATTTTAAAAAAAATATGAAAATATGTGATATAGATTGTCTGCGACCGAAAGTGCAGCCTTAGTTGACACACGAAGTTTCTGGATATAGCTAAACATATGACGAATGATTTTGTGACAAAACTTCATATTTATTGTGGTTTAAAAATGGAATGGATCTAAGTACAATCTAACTCACAATTTGTTGGATTCGGAATCGAATCGGAAATAATATCTCCATCTCGTGTCGTTTCGATACAGAATGACAGAGATGGACATATAGTTTCCGACCCGATTCCGTATCCATCAAGTTGTGAATAGGGGTACAAAAATCACAGCAGAGCAGTCATTGTACATATTCGTATGTCTGTTTGTACATTTGTCTATATGTATGTGTATTGTTGTTCATTGTCACTCCATTGCGATGCTATGTGAATCTTGCCTGCCTTTGCAACTAATACTAACAAGGCGCTGTCTGATATCATAGATCATGCGCACACAAGTTTCTATCATTTTATTGAAGAATTAGTCATAGAAATGACCCATTTTATACTTTTATTAATAAAAAGAGAGTATGCACAGACTAAAGCCTGTAAATTCCAATGCTCAATATTAAGCCACTATTTAGCCTATCTTAAAAAAAAATGCAGTCTTAAACGTTTGCTATATAAAATTTCTAAGATTTCTGTAACTATAATGTCAGACGCAGACTGGTGTTATTTGTTTGATTTTTATTTTTCATAGTAAGTAGCTATGTAGATATTAGTTTAGCTTTAGCTTTAGTCTGTTTGACCAACAATTTTGCAACATTGCTTTGAAATTAATATATGGAAAGTTAAGGACCAACCCTTGATGAAATAATATTTGAAAAAGCGATATCATACAATTGTATTGATAGAAAATGCTAAGTTACATCGAATTTTTACATGGCACTTCTAGTATTCTGTAAATATCAGATAAAATATATTTTTTAAATAACTCTAGCTTTACATGAAAAAAAAAAAAACTAAAATGGAAGGGTCATTTCATTGCAAGATTCACACAGCACATGTAAATACCGCTTTGTAACCCACACACTGCGGGGCCACAGGGCAGGGATCCGGCGGCGCGCCTCACTCGCCCAGCAATGCTAACAGCACTCTCAGCCGACCCATGGCGTCTACCGGCGGGACCAGATACGAAGACAGGACTATACGCAGGCATCGGGAGGTAAATATTCATTATGAAGGCTAAACGATGCTAGTTGCCTTTACAAACTAGGATGGACTGACAAGATAGAGTCAGTGCGACCATAAAATCGTGGAAATCAAGATGGGCCTGATTCTACAATAAACATGTCTGTGACACCATGGCACCATAACATGACGTGATGTTATTTTTACCCGACAGCACAAGAAGGAGGTTTATTAGATTATGGTGTTAAATGCTTATCAGTTGAGTCTCAGGCAAGTGTATGAAATTCATAGCTACATGCCTAATCATATGACACAGTGAATCATAGCAACGCTACATGCTTGTGTATCTTCTAAGGTTTTCGTGGTTTCATTTTGTGTTCTACTTGTTTTTTGTCTTTAGTATGTTCTAATGCGTATTTTGCACGTAATCCTATGTGTACAATGTTAATTTTGATTAATCAGACATCTCTCGGTACAGCATAACAAACAACTTTTGTTCTACAACTTGAAAATTAGCACCAAAAAAAGTTACCGCCTCCATACATTTTGGCAAGTTTCTTTTTGTATTTAACAGTTTTTTTGTTTGGAATTTGCAATAGTTATAAAGCAATACGCTGTACATGTATAAGTTAATTAAAAATAGCTCTAAGTAATAAAATGTCAAAAGTTTTAAACTGAAGTTGAATTAGCATTGTTTAATTTTGTATGAAAATTAGATAGAGATATGATATAGAAAATGTAGTCTAGATTTAGAGATTATACATACAACTAGCAGTAGGAAGAGCTTTTTCTTTGCACACATAAGAACGGCTACTCTATTTTCTAGTGCCTAAAGAAAACGAATGATGTAAGTTTATAGGGTATGTATACTAAATTTTTGGAATTTATTTTATGATTTAATTTGAAACTATGAACTATTTTAAAGCAAATGCCTTAAAATAGTTCAAAGTTTCGGATTTTTTGTGATTGGTGTCGTTTTTATGTGTATAACTATTTTTTTACGTTTATTTTCATTATATTTACTTTTGATTATGATCAAAACTTAAAAAAAAAAAAACTGAATCAATCGTTAAAACATTTAAATGAGAGTTTCTTATAAGTTCAGTATAGAATAAAAGCATAAAATAAATACCTAAGCAATATGTAGCGACTGGTAAACAATGGTAGCACTTGCTGCTTGCATATTTTACAGTATAGCTCGGAATAACACCTAAAATCGAATTACTCTTCCACAGAACGATGACATGCCACCAATGGACAACAACTACCAAGACGGGCTCGGTATGGGCAACCCCAATGGTCGGCCCATGAACCTTCAAGGTGTCCAGGCCCAGATGCCGCCCCCGAGCAGCCGTTAGTCAGTACCTTTCCACTTTGAGCTCTGACTATCCGCTGGATTGCCTCCCCAGCTTGTAAAGTTCTTCAGGCAGTTAGCAGTTCCAGAACCTTCCAAATACGACAGCCATTTTGTTACATGTTAGCTGTAGAAAATGGGGTGTTTCAAACGTTTTCACGTTGGTGTTATCTGTAGTGCTTCAGTTGGAAGTGTGTGTCAATGAGGGATTTGTTAGATGATGTAAAATGAAACGTATGCTTCTTGTGTTAAAAGCGATATTGCAATGAATTTAATTATAAATTTATGAGAGGATTTGGTATGACTGGATCACTGGCTGTCAAACTGAGCGTAAAAAATACGGAAAAGGATTTTTTTTTTCAGAAAAAATATAAAATTGTTCATTATCTGTTCTTGGTTTCAGCATACCAAACCTTGTCGGTTAATAAATTTCTTATGAAATATTTGACTCCGGCTGTGTCAGCTGCAGTTTTATCGTGGAACATTTGCTTCCATCAAACTATAAAACTTCTTTTCGTAAAAGTTACATTCGATCTATATGCAAATACTTTTTAGAAAGAGCACCTGGAAATCTAGCGGATAGAAAATTCAATTAGAAGTAACATTCGATACGATTCGATTTGTACGCATTTGAGCGCGCAAGATTGCGTACGCACCCGCAAACTTGAGTTTTGTTGTATCACAGCTGAGTTTGTTTTTCCATGCGCAGTGTTCGCTTGCTCTCATTATATTGTCTCGTCAAATTTTATAAATCATCCATAATTATTGTTTCCTTTATGCAATTTGATCAATATCACAAATGCGTACGACTCTAATCGAAAATACGCCATTAATTATTCTAATTCATACAGTGCATATTTCTGTAACGCAAAATTTGTAGGTAGCTGTTGATTTGTGTCAATCTACCATTAATTGTACTTAGAGCAATTCTTCGTGAGAACACGTATAAGTAGTTTTTGCATTTTTATAAGAGTTTATTTAAAAGTGGACTATATTTTCGTCATAATAAAGTACGTTTTTCTGTGTATTAATTTATTGCATGTTAGAGGCTCGTCGGGTCCATAAAGTTTCTCACGGAGCGATGTGTTTTTTTTAAATATATTTATTAATAGGGTCGAAATTATGTGCACAAGCGTTCTTTAAATTGTAGTAAATTATTGTAATCGCTTGTTTAAGGTTTCATTTGTACAGTCATCTACAAGGTAGCTAATTGAATGATAGATACAATTTTTAAAGAGGTTGACCCACGTCGACTCATTTATTTTATTTTTATATATGACCACTCATAACTTATTTCTGAGCGACCACATTTTTAGACGCGGAATCAGCTTGAGTAATTTTGAAATCGTACAATAAAAGCGCTAAAACCCTTATTCGGCAACTCCTATTAGTTCTAAGGAACTGTGACGTCATATAATCTATCATATAAACGTCATCAAATATTTTTTTTATCCTTTTAGTTCTATGGTAGAACTATTAAAACGAAATCTCTCTCATTTGTTCTATAGAACTAATAATATATGGTAAGTTTCGTTAGTTCCATAGAACTGTTAAAACTTTTTTATCCTTGTAGTACTATGATAGAACTATTGAAACAAAAATTGTGCTATTAGTACTATAGAACTAAGCAATTGAACTATAATAGTTATTTGTTATACAAGGGTGGTAATAATAAGTTGATTTCTAGTAACGAGAATGTAAGTCCGAGACAAAGTCAAGGGCCTTACCGTCGTCACGAGTTTGTCATAATTATAGTTCAAATAAGTGTCCAAGCTCGTGTCGAGCCACGCGTAAAGTAGGGTTCCATATGAATATGAATATTTTTTTAGGCTCGCTTGGAGGAAATGGTAATTTCCCAATCTGTAATCCGTTTCGTTTATTGCTGCTAATAAGTATAGCCAATTTTAATATATCTGAGAATTTTTAATGTTCGTAAACATATGTAAAGCTTTGACCCCCACTTGACCGGCGTAACTATGCTTTTATATTTTCACAAAAATTTGTCGAAATACGAAGTTTGCAAATAAAGGTAATTAAGAACGTGGACAATTGGTACATGTGAAATCAATCCTTAGGGATCAAATAAGAAATTGAATCCTTCATGCTTGGTGATTATAAGTGTGTAAAAAGCTTTGCATTCAGGTTTGACGCTAGATGGCGCAGGGGTCAAGTATTGACATTCCATGCTTTTATTTTAACCTGACTGCTGAGAAGATAGTTAGCTAATGATACTTAGATTTTAAAGTGGGGTCATATTAAATATCTTCCATTGAATGTCACAAGCACTGGTTACATTTTGCAATAGGGCATTTTTTTTTTTTTTTTTTATAATAAACTAAGTATGCATTTACACCATTTGTAAGATGACTGTACATAATTAACTCGCCTCAAGGCCTAAATCATAATGTTCATAATCGAAGCCATTTTTATTTGTAAAAAAATCGTGTCAATTTCCACATGTAAATAGTCGTGCCATTTATATAAAAAAATAAAGGACTTTCCTAATAGGTGTGTGTAACTTTAAAATTGAGATACACAGCTTTTTGTCAAGTGTAAAAGGTACTCTTTTTCGAATTAAATACCTATTTACTTTATACCAATGACGATTTCAAAATATATTGTACTTTATGAAAATATGACACGCCGGCCGGGATAAAGACAAAAAACAGGTTTAACGCCATCTGTTATCCAAATAACCGTATTATTCAATATTTTTGCTGGAATGTCATATTTTTTACATTACCACAAAATGTATATTAACATACCAATTTACATTTTAAATAATCGGTTTTTCTAAAGTCTGACATTCACTAAGAAACGTACTTACAAATAATATGAAACATTCTGTTTTAAAGTAGGGATTGAATTGAATACGATCTTGAAAACTAAATTAAGGAATAAAATTCATGTCATTTCATAATCAGGCTACCTTAGTCCAATGTTGGAAATTAGCCTTTCGCAAGATACGTCATTCAACTGAATTCATTTTTTTCCAATAGTTATAGTTAAAACTATGGGGGGAAAATACTGAATTCATCAATACTAACGAGGCTTATTCTAGTGTCTTACGTTTGCCGTATTCGCTGTCTCCATTTTGGAATGCTAAATCTTACCGCGATGAGTATTATATATATATATATATATATATAAATAGTTTTATAGCAGTTATAATTGACAAGTATACTGCAACTTCGGCATGTTAATGCCCGATTCAGGGTTAGGACGCTTAGCTAATAGGCTAGAGTTTCCGCGACAAACGATGGTACTAAGTCTAAAATGAAACTCGGGAAATTAAAACGTCATCTGATTGTTGTGACCTCACTGACAGATCTAACTAGCGAGTGACTTACGTACTACAGGACCCTGATTCCGTATGACCATCGGCCGCGTTACATGAAATTGACGCGGATGTGTGACAATGAAAATTAAACTGTAGAGTTTTAAACTTAAAGTGTAATTTTAATTATCAACGCACCCACGTTAAATTCACGTAAGGCAACCGAAGGTCATGCGGAATAAGGGCCCAGGCTAAGCTTGTACGATATAATAATATATGATACAAGGTGTCTACTTTTGCGCTTTTACCCTGAACTTTGATTCTCGGACATCTGTCACGTACATTTCATTTCAAATGCAACTTTTTTTTTCGGTGCTTGTTGATTGCGTATTTCAGTTTATGGTCAATTGCGTACACAAGTTTTGGTCAATTGCGTATCTGGCCATGCACGTATCTAGTCATTTGCGTATCTGGTTAAATGCGTCTAATGGCCTCTTGCGTTCTTGGTCATATGCGTCGATCCCGTTGTAAGTGCGTTTCTCATGCGGGCTGTTTTTAGTATACATTTTTGTATCCATTCCAAGAAGCTCTAAAATAATTGTATTATAGGTATCTATTGTCCTCTAATATATATATGAGAAGTATCCGTCTTATACGTAGCTATAAGACCACGTTTAAGCTATTTAAAGGTTTTTTTTGCGCTACGGAATTATGTAACGGAAACTTTTTAATTTTTTCGAGTAAAAAGTTACAATGCACTTAAGAAATCGGGAAAAGCAAGTGAATTAGAAAATTATAAAGTAAATAAACATTTCTTAATATTGAAATTATTGCAGTTATAATCAAATCTCTGCAGTCGTTCATTTTTATAAGAAACATTAATTTAGGCTATTTAATTACTATTGTAATTTATTTATAAATTCAAATTTAATCATGATTGATTTATTGTCTTTTATAAGAAGAGTGGATGGCTAAGATTTTAGTTTTTGTATGTATGGATATCATCGATTTTTTATGAATACTGCATTCTAATGTTCGGGCTAAACTACTGGATTGGTTGTGCGGGGTTACACATGACCCTCTTAATTGTCTGACATTATTCGCTCGATCTGAATGTCAGGAATCGCTTGACATTAATCGTTCTGCCTTTATGTTAGGGGTTGCCTAACACTAGTCGCTCGAATTCAATGTCAGGCGATTGTAAGGGTCATTTGACAATCAGTCTTTTAAGACATTTAGTAGTTTGACCTGGACATCAGGGCCCTGATTCCTTATGGCCATCGGCCACGGTACGCGATTGAGACGTGGGTGCGTAGATAATGAAAATTAGCCTTTAAATTTAAGAAGCCAAAGTCTAATTTTCTTTGTAGATTCACCCATGTCAAGTTTACGTAACGCAGCCGATGGTCATACGGAATAAGGGTCCTGAACGCATCTTAACACAACCCATGACTTATTATCATCAATTAATCAATAAGGCAGCTTTAATACCTAATTCTTGGTTGATTTTGGTCCCTCCGTTCGATTTTAGTTTGTAATAATTATTTATTTTATTATTATTATAATCATAAATTAAGCTATTTTAATCGTAGGGCTAATTGTAAGGGGTTATTGTGAGATTTTTATAATTATTTTATGCACAAGAGAGCATTTTGAATACGTCCGCAGTGCAGGATAAAGTATGACGACTGATTTATAAAAAAGAAACATTTAAACAAAACTACCTTTATCCAGTGCATTATAATGATTTAAGTACCCGTAAGTTTTGTATATTTTTTTATTGATAGAAAGCAAATGTACAACGTTTTTTCCGTAACTTGCCAGACAATGCAGCTTCTATGAAGCTTTTCTGTTAATGCAACTAAATTTTGGCCAGCGAATAATGTCATAATATAAATCTGGCAACATTATTAAGGTCTAATTAAACACTCCGGGGTGCATTCAGGAGACATTAACTCCTCTCAATCATGTCGTCAAGTCTTAAATTTTACAATTGCTAAGTCTCCCAAAATGCAACTTTTTTTTAGTGTTGCCAGAGTGGTGAATATTTATTTACAATTACAATTCGCTAGCCAAAGTAAAATCAGTTATATGACACATTAGACAAATTGTAGGCATAATCATAGATGCTTTATTTCAAAATATCTAATCAAGTTAAAGTTAAGCTTTGTATAGACTGCACGAGGGTGTTTTCGATTTAACTTTTTTTTCGATTAATTTAAGTTCTTCCACTTCACATAAAGAGGATCTCTAGTACTTTCCAAATCTTTATTTTACGCATAGAGTTACAGTACAGTGTTAAATGAGGTCTAAAATGTAGTTACGCAAAAGAGCTATATTGTGGTCTTTGGTCAACCATAGGCTATAGAGTTGTTGTAACAGTGTAATACTCGATTATTTATATTTTATTTAAAATTTTATATTTGAAAATATATTTAGCTGTATAAATCGATTAAAATAATGAGTCGCTTCATAAAGTTTTAATTAACAACACGAAGTGACTCCTTAGTTTAATTGTATTTTGAAAAAGTCTTCGTTAGTCGATACGACAGTAGTAGTAAAATTTAGTTTTCTTTGTATGTTGTTTATCATAGAAGTTCTCTTACAAGATACTTATAATATTAAATAAATTATATTATTATCACACAAAATTAAAATGAATGATTTTTTTATTTTGCTTTTTATTTTTTTTTCCTTTAGTTTTATTTTCTTTTCTTTTTTGTACAGCTTAAGTGAGGCCTATAGAAATATGTTTGTACTCATAAGTTTTTTATAGATTTTTTTTTATTCCGTAAAGTATAAATGGTAACTAATAATTTTAAAACTGATAAAAAATACTAAATGACCAACGTTTATTGTCCATATATAAAATACGGATTTGTGTACGTCATTAGAAGACTTAGAACGGAATTATGAATTTTTGATACGTTTATACCATGACTAGCTTTGTCCTGGCTTCCAGACTAAAGCTTGATTCACATCTCTCTGGATCCTGTTGGAAAATGAAAGACCATGATGGTTTGTTTGCTGACTTCAATTGCGTTGTGGCCGTGATCACATTTCAACGCATTTAAGACTATCGTGCACTTGTTGAAATTTTGTCGGTAATGAGGACATAATTTACTACCATCAGCTGTAACCAATAACCGAACTGGCGACTGATTTTTTTCTAACGCGTATAATTAAAATAGTAGTAAATGATTTAATCAAGGAATAAGCCGTCTGTTTTTGACAAATACTGTTCGACAAGTGACGAGTTCCTGTTTCTTCACCTTACGACGAACTTCATATGCATAATATACCTACCTATCTAAAAATATGAGGATCATTTGTCAGTGTTTGTGTCTCTTGGCACAGAATGGAGAGGCCTGGACCCGCTCTGATGTGAATCATGCTTTAAAAAGTTCAGTTCCACTAAACGCAATCTAGTTAAAATTAGTAATTTTTTACCAAATAAAAGTATGATTAGGAACATGTAGCGTTAAATTCATTGTAGAATAATTATGTTGTCACGAAACCAGTACGAAACTAAATGTTTTGACTATATTTCGAAATAACAGTTTAAATATGTACCTAAATTAAGTGTAAATCTCCTATGTATCTGTATGAGTGCTCACGTTTTTTATATTTATCAGTAGTGGGTTATGAATAATCGGTTATTGAATTTATAGATGTAATAGATGCGTAATTTTAAAGAAAAATGTTGTATTGATGCGTCGGTTGGACTGTGGAAATGATGTCCTGTACCCCTATTCACAACATGTCGGATTCGGAATCGGGTTGGAAACTATCTCCATCTCTGTCATTTCCATACAGAATGACAAAGATGGAGATATAGATTCCGACTAGATTCAATGCAATGTTGTTTTGATGCGTCGGTTGGACTGTGGAAATGATGTCCTGTACCCCTATTCACAAAATGTCGGATTCGGAATCGGGTTGGAAACTAACTCCATCTCTGTCATTTCCATACAGAATGATGGAAATGACAGAGATGTAGATTCGAATTAGATTCCATTCCGACTAGATTCCGAATCGAATGATTGTGAATAGGAGTACTGAAGCACAGACCTTATGAAGCGAAGGATAATGACTGGGTCTTCGGATTAATTATCAACGCGTGTTGTTAGTTATTTTGTTATCCAAGACGTAATAAATAAATACCTCACGTTGAAAAACTAGTCTGTCAAAAACAAAATTAGCTGTCTCTTTTTAAATGTGATAGAGAGATGACAACCGTACCTAGATTTGGCAATTTTGGAAAATGATATCCATGCATAGTCTATGCTGTCTATTAATTTTAAAATATTTAAAATATTATATTAAGATAAAAAAAAATAATGGCACATGAAGATATTAGCTATTCATCAAGAATGAATGCGTGATTTCTGATTGCTGCATTTTCTACATTGAACCTTAACGAGACAAACTCACGAGGTTATTTTTTTAATGTTAGATCCAACCAGTTTAAGGTGACCACCAACTCGCCTGATGTTGAGTGACGGTGTGGCCGAGGAAGAAGCTCGTCGATCTAGAAGATCGATATATTCGATTCGAGACGATATATTCACTCTAGCCTTGAAGATTCCAAGATTGTTCTCAGGAAACAGATGGCGGTAAAGAATTCCATTCCTGTACCTATAGTACTTATTTAGTAATATGGTAATTATGGTATACGTACTTAGTAATATTTTGATAAGTACCATAATTGTTCTACTACTAATTTATTACATAATTATAAAATTCTTGCAGATGTAGGAAGATTATTTTAAACTGAAGTACCTATAACACGTAAGTCCATGCATAAGACGTTAGTCCATGCATAAGACGAAAGTCCATGTATAAGCCGTTAGTCCATGCATGGGACATTAGTTCATGAAGAAGATAAACTATCTATCAAGGTTAGGACAGCTATTTCACGACATGTTCGCAGAACAACTGACCCTTGTTGCATAATAGGTGCGCGCACGTTTTTTATTGGTGATAATGAAATCTTTTTTTACTTGTATTTAATTAACACGTAACTATACGTATTGTTAACTATAACTAAAAGGTGGGTGTTTGTGACATCGCGGTATTAAATATTCGAAAACAGTATTATTCAGTAATCTTATGTACCAACGTTGCTAATACACTTACCTACATTTAAATAACACGTGGCTTGTTTTATTTTAGACTAGTTTCATCCCGCGCCTTTACACGTGATCGAGAAATTTATTGTGAATGTCTAAACTACGCTTGGTTCGAAATAAATGTAGGCGCAAAAATGTAAATAGCACTAAAATATAATATAATTTTGTGACATATTTATGTCTCTACACTAGTGGTTGAGGACCGCAGTCCGCAACATATATCCATATGTTGATATATATTATGTTTGTCAATCAGTGATCTAAAACCATCGAGTCGAGCAATTCCTCTAAAAGCAATTCATATTCTGAATTCTTCGCAGACCATTATCAATTCTGTATTATATATTTGTAAAATGGCGGTTTAAGTAAGCAATTCATACTTAGTTTCAGTTCATTCAATAAATTATATTTGCTTATAATGTTGCCACACGAACCTGAATTGGCGTATGTTATGAACATCTTATGACTTGCACAAAGTGACCATTTTAGGCCCGCAGTTAGGGACTCATTTTTTGGTCATGTTTTGTTCCTTGGTACCTAACTATGACCTATTAAAAGTGACAGACAACACTATCTCATTCTAACAAAATTAGGCTCTACTTACCTACTACTATACTCTTGGACAATGTAAAGACCCAAAAGTGTTGCAGGGCGTTGAGCAAACGACGCGGCGACGACGCTGTTGTAATCGCTACTTGCATGGACAGAGGTGCCACAAACGTTCAAGTAATCTTATTTTGATATTACTTAGACTTTTATCTCGCTCTTTCTACAGTTGAGAGAACAAGACAAGTGTCAAAGTAATATTGAAATAAAATTGCGGTAAATCCTCTGGCCCAATTGCTGAATCCATGAACCTACTTTACACTGTCAAGCAATGTGTGTGGCTCCACTACCGTTTCGTCACTAAACTTGTGTCGCCGGCTCCTTTAGGAGTTTTACTCTCGGATTGTTCCAACCAGGATCCAATCCAATTAAGTACATGGATGGACATTGCACATAGTGGATTATTTTGCAGTCTAAATAAACGCTGCCGGGTGTTGCGTGGAGGTAGAGCCTCCCATTCGCCATTTAGAACTTTCTCATATTTGCAAGGCCCTAATATTTGCATATCGCTGAAACAGTTTAAGTAAAATACTACTAATAGGTACGCAGGTTTGAACGGACGCTTAAGATGTAGGTGGGTACCTACTTTGCCGTGCTCTACAAGAGCTATGTATGTATATGTACGAGATACACTGTAAATGTCTGTAGATAGAGTAAGATACGCCAAATTGAACCTTTCTTTCGCTCATTGATATTTTTGAAGATATAAAGTCTACTAGATGTACTTAGAAAAAATCTGTTAAGAGGAAATGTGAAGGACACAAGCTCAACCTGCGCCAGTTTGAACGGACGCTTAAGAGGTAGGTAGATACCAGTATTATAGGTACCTACTTTGCCGCGCTCTAGAATAGTTAAGAGCTATGCCTACACGATACGAGATACACTGTAAATGTCTGTAGATAGAGTAAGATACGTCAAATTGGATCTTTCTTTCGCTCATCTATATTTTTAGATATCAAAACCTATTAGATCTACTTAGAAAAAAATCTGTTAAGAGGTTATTAGATATTTAAGGGTAGAAATGTGACGGATACAAGCTTCCAATCATATAAAAATAATAATTGAAATCGGGTAATATTTAAGGGTAGAAAGCAGTTTTATACTGTTGCATGAAAAAGTGCGTCATGTAAGTATTGGCAAAAATTGCTGTCTCAACGATTGTCTCAATAACTCTTACACAACATTTTATTCTACCTGTTAAGATAGGTAGAATATATAATAGTATTCATTACGTAATTTCTAAAATCATGATCAAACGCTCGAGACTACATTACCAAGCTCATTTATTGGAAATTGCGGGTTATCGTAACTAATCGTAGTGAACTGTGGTATAAATGGCATAGGTACCTAAATAGTTAAACGTTACAAACTGACAGTCAGGCGAGCGCTGTGTTTCGCACTCAGGGTTGTCAGATGGAAAATTGAACGGCCTTACCGAAATACGTTACTTAACTTTAACCATTGTCTTAAATTCTGTCTTCTTTCCGCAAGTGTCATTACGTTTCAGGGAGAAGTTGACAAAATATGTTAAGCAATGCTTAAAGTTAAGTAGGTAACGTTTTTCAGGAAGGCCGGAAGTCTTCAGATTGAGCTGGATTTCCAGAAATTCCAGAGAAAAGTTGTGACGTTTCGTTAGAATAAATTACGTCATCAGACGACATGGTAGATCCATTCGTAGATATACCTATCAATAAATATAAAATTAGTTTAATAAATTGAAATAACCGACTCCAAAATGCGCAATTTTGTTATAAAAACCAAACTACCGCACCGATTTTGATGAAATTTATATGGGACCAATTTTTCAAATCGCTTTGTATCGGAAAATACTGCCGAATTGTTAACCTTCTTCTTTTTGCAGTCAGTAAAATACAGACAAATCATAGTTAGTAATTTTATAGATTTTGATGAAATGTTTCAAATCATTTGGAGGAGAATAAAAACGCAGAAGAAAAAAAATATAGAAGAAATCTATTGTACTTTACTATAAAGTAGAAAGCTTTAGAGCTCGAAATTCCGGCTGCTTCCATACTTACGGTTGGGGGCCTAATAATTCTGAAAGATCTCAGTAAAAGTGCTGAGAATGGTAACCCTGTTGGCAGTTGGAGGCAATGAGAATTGCACATACGGACGATTTACTGTAAGTAGGATGGGTGCAGAGCTGTGCAGAGTAGAGATATTAAACATCAACTCTCATAATGTCACAGAAGATACCAGTGGCGGATTTACACTTTTGCCGCCAGTAGTCTATTAAATTTTTGCCGCCCCTACTGATCTTGAAAATCAATACCCTAGTTCAATCTGCCGCCCTTAGGACGCTGCCGCCTCTAGGGCGCGGCCTATACGGCCTATTGACAAATCCAGGACTGGAATATACAAGTATATATTTCGAGAACCTATACCTATGGAAGTCATGTTCTAATATACATATTTCAATGTTCCTGTAGGTACTCGCAAGGTGGCATGCAAGCAAGAATTTAATTTAAAATGGCATATGTGAGTTCACAAAATTATGAATGCATTGAATTAATATTTACTTGTAGATTTCATTCGTTGTAAAAACTTGCTCGCTTTGTTCGCTACATAGTATACCTACTTAGTATCTACCTACTTCAGTACCTAGTACCTAGTACTATCTCAGATTTTGACGAAATTTCTGATGGTGAAAGAATATATACTTTTAGATTTCAATCTAAAAGTATATATTCTTTCAAATAAAAATATATATTTGGAATGAAAATAGATCTGGTTCATAAGTGACGGAGTTTTTTTTAATCATCCCTGTTTGTACAAACCGTCCCACTGCGGGGAACGGGCCATCTTCTTATTGTGAGACGGGTAATGCCATAGTCTACAACGCTGGCCAAGTGCTGGTTGGTAGTGACGGAGTTATGAGGTAACAAACATAAATAAATAAAATCGAATTGAGAAACTCATTTCTTGAAGCCGGTTAAAAAAAATTGATGTGAAATTGTAATGTGGACACAGGCCACGACGTTTATAAGACATTTATTTAAATGACGTTTACCTAGGTACGTTTACGTTAAGTACATCGAAATTACCTAAAAATAGCGACGCTTCCCTCTCCGCCGCGCGCGATGCATCACAGTACTCACTCAAACTATTTTTCATCTTACTAGCTCGTAAAGTTACGTTTCCAAGGCTAATATTGGCGTGGAAAAGTTCATTTTGATCCCTCTAGGGTGGAAAGTAATTTCAAAATTCGAACACGACGGAGCTCTACATTTTCAATACAAAATATTTCCAACCTCTTTGTATAACACCTTCACAAAATGAAGAAAAATAGTTCGATTCAAGGAGGTTGCTATCTTAGCTTAAAGAAACACTAAATATTATATTAAAATAACTTAGACATTTTGTATATTTACGTAAAATATAAATAAAAATCTACTATTTACTTTCTCTTAGCAGTGTTTTGAATTTTTAGAACCATTTACACGAAAAAGGTTTGGATGAGTAAAGAAGAATAATACTTATGCGAGTTGTGTCAAGAGCCTAATAGAAGAAAAAGAATTGAGTAAAAAAAACTTTGTAAAAAAAAAAAAACAGTTCAGTGTTCAAAATCAAAATGTGTCAGTTTAACAACTGTCTAAAAGTAAAGCGCGAGTTTGTCGAGACGTCTCAATTATGCACACGCTAGATTGGAGCATTTAAAAACGGAACTTATTTACGATATTTCACTGACTTTATTTATAATAAATAAATAAATATTTGTAGACATTTCACACAACACCATCTAGCCCAAACTAAGCAAAGCTTGTACTATGGAACTAGATGGCTGATAGAATCCATATATACTTTTTTTAATAATGGGTACAGGAAGTCATATAAAAAAATGAGATAGCGCTTGGGCGTAAAGGATCGAGTTATCCAACGATATTCCACACTATGCGGTAAATAAGAAAAAATCATCCCCACTGAAGTGGGAAACAACGGGCATGATTGCCGGACGCCAACAACTTGTCGGGAAGATACCCTAAAACATTTTTTTCGTGGTTTCATTCTATTTTGTTTGTGTAATAAATATGTATAATTTGCACTTCACCATGTCCGCACCTATGGGAGTGGACTTTCGATATCGAATGTCGTTGGATTTCCTTGATACAAAAAACTTGCATTAAGGAAACACTAAAAACATCTCATTGTTTCATGAAAGTGAAAAAAAGACATAGACATTGACAGAAATTTAACTTTTACCTTCACTTTTTACTTTTAGATATTTTTTTATTTAGAAAGAGAATTGTATGTATTTGTAATTCGATATTCCAGTGGATAAAGTAGTTACTACTGAAACCAATTTCCATGCCCCCCGCGCGCGGATGGCCGCCTCGACCGGATCCCGCCAGCTACATTACTCACGTAATCCGCGCTGTTGTTCAATTGTATAAATCATACGTGGGCCCGGTGTAATCTTTCGCGACGTTAATCCCGACTCGATGGCAGGGGACTATTCTGGCGGGTAAGGGAAAAAATGTCGAGTAGTTGGTATTCTGGCGATGGAATGGGCATTCTATATCGAATGTTCTATCTCGTTGGATGTTATAGTTATAAAAAATCTGGAATAATAATACGCTTGCTTATTAATATCTTATATTCACTCATTTGTATTATTATATAGTTCAAGTAAGATAAAATGCCTAGTGCCAAATAAGGCTACCGGAACCCACTGATGATTGGGGATAGATTTTCTGTATGATAGTCAGCCAGCCGAATACTAGACAGTACTCTAGCACCTAGCTATTGTTTCTACATTGCTTTCTTCACCGAAAGCTTAAGTTTTGTGATGGGGTTCGAACACGACCTTTCACGCGTCCTCTGGTACGAAAGGCCATTGCATAACTGCCAATTTTCATAGACCTGACACATAAGTGATTTTGCAAAATTATTTCAAAGAAAGCTCATTCAAATACATTCAAAAGCGGCATAACGATCTTTTGTGAATATTTGTTTACTAACTATTGTAGATATTCCTTACGTACGGGTTTGTCCGTTATTTTATCAGTCTTATCATTTCTGCCACAAGAAGTACACTGCTGGACATAAGCCGCCTCCATTGATTTTCAAAAAGACCGGTTGGAAGCGGCTTGCATCCAGCATCTTCCCATTCGTCATCAGCTCTGCATGCTATATGCCCTGCACTGCCACTTTAACTTCCTAATCCGCTGTGATATATCGGTGTCTTTCGTACGTCTACGGATCTTGTCATTTTTGTTTTGATTTCGCAGAGAGATACCGGAGCACAGGCCTCAATATAGACGCATAGGTTTTAAGGAAACTTAAAGTCACGCAACGGTGACTTTGAGCTTCTATAAAAAGCTCATAGTGACAGAGTGACTTGTCAGTACTTACATTCAGTCATTTATTTATATTAAGGTTGCCTGGAAGAGATCGCTATTAGCGATAAGGTGATAACACTAGTTCTTAATTTTATGGTGTGTATAAAAAGTTTAAATATCATAATGAATGAAATGAAGTTCATATTTATATTCATTTATAAAAATATGGTGATGAGTGAGCGAGATCGCGAACTCTATTCGTATTTTATACAGCGTTAGTAAAGTCACGTAATGAGAGTTCATCTCGAACAAGTTGAGAATAGACGCGTTATTCCGGGTTCCACAAGCACATCGATCACAGTGGATTTCCGCGAACGCTAAGTATTGTTTTATGCTAAACTCCTGTATATTTCATATTTCTGAATTTAATTTCGGTAAAAGATAATAAATTATGTTGAAACGGTTGTAACCTGAAATTATGAAGATATCGTTAGCTAAATTGTAATAATAATACTTACAATTCATCAATTTAACAAATTGTGTGTGGGTGAACTAATAAACCTTTGTATTTTAACCGACTTCCAAAAAGAAGGAGGTTCTCATTTCGACTGTATTTTTTTGTATGTTTGTAACGCGATTACTCCGCCAATTATGACTTGATTTTGATAATTCTGTCTTTAGTTTGGTAGGTAATAGTTCAGATGTGGCCCCATTAAAATTTTATCAAAAACGGTTTAGTACTTTGGTTTTTATGAAGAAAAAAAACTGGAAGAATGTCATCCAAGCAAACGAGATTGCGTATTTTGAAGTTTTGCTTCAACTTTTGAAACTATGATTATAATATATATAACACTTTGTATCAATACTAGAAATTCAAGGTTAGTGAGGCAGGTGAGTATACTAATTAAAATGACTTAGCCTCATAGCCACGGGCCTTGTAGGTTCTTACTTAATAATATTAGTAGTAAGTGCTTAACTTATATATGGCTAGACGCTCAGTTTAAGTAGTCTGGATTTTTTTACTTGTCTTAAGATGAAAATAACAATGTTGTGATAGCAACAATAAATAATAATAATAAATAACAAAAAAAGAGTCGTTACATTAAACTGCGTGTTACAAAGTGATTCTTATCTAAATATTATTCTGTGAGCAAATTCACACAAAATAATCCTATTCTGACAAACAGAACCACTCCAGACTTCTCTCCGAAAGTGCAACAAGAAATCAAGAAATCAGTGTAGTTCAAAACAAAACGCTTCAAAGGACAATCTCACCCCTGCCTTAGGTTAGGTGGTTAAAGTTGTAGACGAAATGTGAATCTGTACCGGCCTGTGTTATACATAAAATAACGAGCTCTCTGCGTTAAAGAGAACTTAGTCGCGATCAAATCGTCCATTCCAGCCGTAACTACTTCGACTTCTGTGTGCTGGGACCGTGAGTTGGGGGAAGTTTAGGACAGTTTAAAAAAATAATAACACTGGAAAAAGTAATTAACTAACAAAATTATAATAAAGTAACTGTATAGTCGGCAGGCGTTATTAATATTTGTTACGAGTCCATAAAACTTCACATAGCTTAGCTTAAATCTCTGTTTTGTCAAAAAATTTGCATTCGCTTTAATAACATACTTTAATAGTATAAACATTATCTCTCATTACGTGACTATACTAACACTATAGAATACGAATGGAGTTCGCGATCTCGCTCACTCTATTTTTATAAATGAATATCATTTCATTCATTATTATATAGATAGATAAACTCTTTATAACAAATTAAATGAAATCAAAGTATGTTTAAAATTAAGAAAGTTCTTATAACTTTCAATTTCATGTTAGACAGTGACAACACCATCATCAGCTGATAACGTCATAAATACAATACAAACAATCGTTTCGCGAAAAGCTTTTAAAAGTTAATGCAACCTACATAATAATGGTCACCCTACCAGCAGTAACAAATGCTATTACCTCCGTCGTAGCCGGCAACTTTAGGTTATAAACTTTAGGTATGGGCGCGGATTATCCGCGCGCACCCTAAAATATGCGCGCACGAGTTTACCAACACACATTCTCCATTTAATACGCTCGCGTAAATCTCTATCTGTTAAGTTTTAATGATAATTTCAATAAATTGAATGTAAAACTTGTATTCGTTAAAATATTTGTTTGACTTTCATTGTTCCGTTTTATAAAGTTGAGATGTTGGTGAAGGAAATACTTTTTGTTTTATGTTGTATTATAATTAGTTATGAGTACGCCGGTCGATTGAGAAATACGTATATTAAAACCTGCAAGATGATAAATAAGTAAATATTGGTCAGTAATTTTCACACAATACTATCTAGCTCCAAACTAAGCTAAGCTTGTTACTATGATAACATTGGTCTACAGTGGTTTTCAGGATCTGTGAGGTTAATCGATGACGAAAAACTAGCTGCCAAGAAGCTACTTAGTCTCGAGCACCGTCGTAAAGTAGCATGTCTGTAAATTTTCTACAGGATTCATTTCGGGGAATGTGCGCAAGAGCTTCACGACCTAATTCCACCCTCCCCATTTTACTACTACGGACTAGCAGAAAGTCGGCGAATTAACCCATTTCTCGTTGAAGTGCCAAAGATCCGTACTCAGCAACATCGATCTACATTCTTGATGCGTACTGCACAGGAATGGAATTCTTTGCCGCCATCTCTGTTTCCTGGGACCTACAATCTTGGAATTTACAAGGCTAGAGTGAATAGATATCTTCTAGATCAACGAGCTCCATCTTTGGCCACACCGTCGCTTAACATCAGGCGAGTTGGTAGTCAATCGTAGATCTATCTTGCATAAATAAATAAAAAATCTTTGAAAAAGTTAATTTTAATACTGTAGAACTAAATGAGCTATCAATATAAAATAATACTTTCTTACCGAAATATTCATGTTTGAAGACCTATTTTGATATTAATTCAACATTTTGGTTTGACAAAAGAATAATCTGAATTCGAGGGCCGAACCTCGGAGCTATTGTACGATAATATATGTTATACTCAGCTCACCTGCTAACGCAGTCGTGCCTAGGCATTCATACAATGCCTATGCAGGTAATAGCTAGGTATTCACATAAAGCCTATATCTCCGATTTGCGGATTGACATCGCGACCTGTCTCACCACTCCTTATGCTGCTAGTAAAGAGGTGGATTAAAATATGTTCTAATGTTTTTATCGATCTGTCACAGAAATTATAGGTATCCAGGATTTTGAACAAAGTTTTTTAAATATTTTTTAATTCGTGGGCTTAAAAACTAACACTTCAAGTTAACAAATCAAAACCGATATTTCATTAATATATTTATTTCTATTATAATCTTTAGTTTTCAAATCATGATTGAATAGTTTTCTACAAGGAAAACGCGCTCTATCTCACTCAACATCAGGCGAGCTGGCGGTCAATCGCAAGCCTATTAAAAAAACTCATTTAGAAAACTATACCGATCGGAAACTATAATCTCCATCCTCCATATCTGTAATTCTGTATGGAAATAATAGAGATGGAGGTAAAGTTTTCGATCGGAATCTTTATCGAATGAGTAGTGAATGGTACAGACAAAGGACGAATTCTGCGGGTACAGAATTGAGGTAAAAATGCAGTTATTTCTTCAGTTCTTGGGTGGCAACCAGGAGATGATAGCAGGGAAAAGGCACTCATGACCTTATACCTAAACAAGAGAGTCACAGTGCTTTCTATTTCACTTATATAGCAGATAGTCCGAAGATATAAATTTGAAATTAATCATCTTTTATTTTGAATATGTAACGATCGCGAAAACCTTAGAAAACGTTAAATGAAGTTGAAGTTAACGGTTGAAATATTAATTTACCTAATCTATCGATAACCATAACTTCTAATGCAAAATGCTGATCTGATCGATGATATTGCGTCGAAGTAAATGCCAAGTTCCCAATATGCTGGGTTCTCAGATGTTTGGATTTGTGTCAGGAGGGCTGTGGACGTTAGTTATCCATTTATGTACATGTAAAAAGAAAACATGGCCGATTGCGTAAGAGATAAACTCCCCAGTATCGTAAAATAATAAATATAAGACGTAATTTTTTGTTTATAACTAAACTTTATTAAAATGACCTGTCTAAATAAGTAAAATTAATGTTTTAACAATTGTTATTCATTATGATTAATCAACTTCTAACGGTTCTATCGCGTTTATTTTATAGTACCTGGGCAAAAGAGCTCCGCTCAGATTTTATACAACTGAAAATACGGGCAGACCCGGGATCACAAAAATGAAACCTAGCTGGATCGATTTATCGTCCCCGAATGTAACATACAATAACATACCAAATTTCATTAAAATCGTTGGAGCAGTTTTCGAGAATTTTATTATAAATAAATTTCCAAAAAAAAAAAATGCTCCTTTAAATTTCAAATACTTTGCAGTGTTCTTGAAGACAGGCAAGAGAAGTCTAAGAGGCCCTAGAACTAACGTGATGTTTCCTAAAATTATAATTATATATAATGTTTACAAAATTATATTTCTGTATTATAGTATCCATACTCAGTAATTATCTTTATAAATGTTCAAGCCCATGGCCCAGGGGGGCAAGTTAATATTATGGAGGATGAGAAAAATATGAATTGTAGGTACAGGTACAATTGCACCGCCTTAGGACTTTGGTTGCTTTGCAGTTGCCTACATTTTTAAATCTCTAGGGGGGGGGGGGGGGGCAGCTGCCCCCTCTGCCCCCCTTGGCGACGCCCTTGTAAATGTTATTTTGAGAGAAAGAGCGAAAAGTGCGCCCCGAGCAAGCTGTAAACACGCGAGAATTTGACGCGACAGATTCTTATACAAATAATAAACTCAAGTATGATGTCAATAGTATAATCTGTAAATGGGAAATTAATTCTATTTGCCAGGCTACAAAGTTGAAATAATTTTTGTTTTTATTTGAAATAATTCTACCGCCCAGCCACCGTGTCGCGCTTTCGTCGCGTCTTTGCAGCCATGGCATCCCGTCCGGGTCCCGTTATCCTGTCTCTTTCAGCTTACCCAACTAGGTAATTCAGTTACAAACGATCCCGCTCTATAGTTCTCCTAAGAAATGCGTAACCAGAAACTTTCATCATTAAAATGCTAGTTAATCAAAATAAATTATCGCCAGCTTTGGCGACGGGTAGTTTCATTATGTTGTCAATCCTGCGGCCGCTAACGAACGCGGTATACTAGCGGTGGCAGTTCTTGATCTACTATAAACTTCTAGTTACTTTGTAATGGTTGGCAGGGCCAGTTGGACTAAAACTTAGCTAATGTTGATAACTTTTTGACGTGATAACGTTCTATAAATCGATGAACGCCGGTTGCATGCACGAAAAAGCATGACTCATTGTCACACGTTCCGCTTGAGCCGAGCGTGCAAGCGATAGAGAGGCACGATCGGCCTAAGCGTTCGGCTTGTGACGCATCTATCATGATGTTATCACGTAAAATTATCGTCCGTAAACCGACTTTACAGACAACCATTTTTTATTATTATTCAGGCTTTGCATAAGCGTCAATTCACCTGATGTTAAGAACGCTTTGTTCTTTTTTTTGGAAAATACATCATGAATTGGAGACGCTTTTTCGAGCTTCTAGCTGTGCGATAGTAAAACAGCTGGAGGCTGATGGGAATAAGATCATGCAGCTCAGACACACAGTCATTTAAGTGAATCCGTCAACAAGTATCTATGTTAAAAAAAAAATCCGACTGCAGAAAAGCAGTTTTTGCAGTCCAACTTACGATTTCGTTACGTTTGATATGCTGTAAGTGTACGCTTTTTGTGAGAAAGAATGTGTAAAATCGCTGTAAAAGATTACAAATGCGCATTCTTTAGAATAAGTTTAAAAAACCATTTGCTTATTACGAAAAAGTTCGTTGGAGGCCTCGAAAAAAACATTTTATTTTATTTTTGCGAGAAATAATAATTATAATACTTATTGCAAAAATAATAATAATTAAAAACCTATTCTCTGTGTTTGTCTATATTGTACGAGAGTTACTCGGAAGGAATCTGTATGCCCTTTCGTAGGTAGACTGTTAAATTAAAGGCAACTGGTATGTCTGTGAGTACGTGGGTAACCGGTGGCAGTCTTTATTAACTAGCTATTCATTATAAGGCAATTTTAAGGACTAAATGTTTAATTTCTGTACAGGGATATAGGGACAAAAAACTATAGCAAACATTTTTCAATAAGTAGGTATTTTGAGATATTCAAACCATTTTGTCCTAAAAGTCAATAGCAGAATAGCAAAATAAATTATTGCTACCATTTGTGAGGCTTTTCTGTTCTTCAATTTTAATGACAGCAAATGACAGATGAGATAGGTGTCCTAACTTCTTACATTTAAGACTTTAATATGGTTCCACTATTTGTATGGATGAATAAACTACGATAACAATATGTGAATCTGAATCCAATAATTAGTATGCCTATCTTGTCAAGTTTTGATCCATGATACGCTTCTAGACGTTACACAAATTCTCCGTTATTCTATTAGAGCTTGACAGAGACACTAAATAACAACCGCAGGTGACGGATGACCGGAGATTAACGCCGCCATCTTGTACCTAATGTCATCGCTATCCTTCCGGTGAATGGGCAGTGATAACGTTGTTGTTATTTGGCTATATCTTGTAATAAATGGCATTTATGATACCATCCTACCTGACATCCCTCGTCCTACCTCCCTTAAATGCCTTCTCTCCCTTGTTTTTACACCTTTTGTACATATTTTGTGTATATATATTTAAAAAAATAAGATTAAATTGTAAATATTCATGTCTATTGTAACAAGTATTTGTCCTATACTAACCTATTGTATATGTATATTATGTGTTTTTTGTGCATGTGTGTGTTGTAGTTTAGAATGTTTTGTATTTTTTTTTTAGATGGGAAAAATTGAAACTTTGCAGTCCAGTCACCGATCAATAGCGTATAAAACTATAGCATTCTCAGCGTTTGATGGTCTATTTAACGTGACATTGGCGGTGTCATGAAGTAAAACACCTTCGTAAAAGCCATAAAAAAAAAGTTGAAGTTGAAGTAATAAATGGCAGATATGCACCTAGTTTTGTTGTTTGACGAAGTACATTCCATCTGTTTTTAAAATAGACCATAAATTACTGATTGTCACCTACAAAAAACTTACTCCGCAAATGAGACGATGCATTGGAAACCGCTGCGTTAGAAGAGCAGTCACAAGATGGACAGGCGACCCCATACAAGTGGCAGAAAGACGCTGGATGCGAGCCGCATCCATCAGGTCTTTTTAGAAATCTATAAGGAGGCCTATGTCCAGCAGTGGACTTCTTGTGACTGAGATGACGATGATGATACATATAATTAAATAGTGACTCTTGGTATGACAAAAAACCACAAGTCAGTTTGCATAGATGTTAATTGCCTACTCTTATAATTATAACCTATAGACAGAATGTCTATCGCTCTATCGTGTAGCTCTTATCTCTTCTGGCACGTGGCAAAGTGCTGGCTAGTACAACTTGTCGGGTTCGGTATCGGGTCGGAAACGATATCTCCATCTCTATCATTTTGATTTAGAATGACAAGATGGAGATATAGCTTCTAACTCAATCCTGAATCCGACAAGTACTAAAGCGCGGCAGGTAGTATGTAATACTGTACTTACTTGTATATATTATTATATTTCTACACATATTATTCAATCTAAACTGCAGACTGCTTCGAACCTGATATAAGTTAAATATAGTTACTGCTTTTTGGCAGTATAATATGAGAATACTGAAGAAACAAAATATAATCTCTAACCTCCATAATAATAAATCCATTTCAAACGATTCTGTTAAGATTAGGACACCTAGTTAAGGTGCAACATACGGCAGGAAATTTTTAGACTGTAATGGGTTTTTGTAATGGGTAACTATTGCATTTTTAGGGTTCCCTACATCAATAGAAAAAAACGGAACCCTTATAGGATCACTTGAAGGTATCGAGTTGAAATTAAAACCATATACGCAGATCCATAGTATCTTGCTGCAGAAAGAAAAAATAAAGTTTCTAAGTTTTCGTAAAAAAGTTACAGCCGAATATATCGTACAAAACGCACATTTCGGCACTCACAAGGGAATCAAAATCTATGGGGTACTTTCCGTTGACTTAGAACAATGAAATTTGCCAATAAGCATTGTGTTAGAACACATACACACACACATACACATATAGGAAAAAACACACACATATGTGTTGTGTACACATAAAGGAAAAAATCCGAAAACTGGACATTGGACTGGACAGAATTGCGCATTTTGAAGTTGGTTTTTCAGTTTTTTTTAACTATACTTACTTGTAACTCTTCCAAATTTGATATTTAATCTTAGCGCAGTGTAAGCGTTGCACCTTAAGACCTAGTAAGAGGTAGGTAACCTAAGTTCAACACACAAATTCGTACTAGGCTTGGCAGCCATGACCAGCCTACTAATATCATTAATCAGTATTTCAAGATATCTTACATTAGTAATAAGTTATCTAAGTAGGCGGTAATGCTTAAAGGTTACTTGAATACTAAATTTAATCTTTGCTTAACAACATTAGAGAAGTTAAGTAATTCTTCTGTTTACAACAAGTATGTATGTGCTGTAATTTTATTGCGAAAAAGTTTTTAACAATTGCGTATGCATTCGCAATATCTTATATATTATTTATATAAATACATTCTTATATATTATTTTTTCTTTTTATCCGACTGCGTAAGGAGGGTTATGTTTTTCAAGTGTATGTATCTTTGTATGTATGTATGTGGGTATGTATGTAGGTAAGTATATGACAGTCTACAGCCTAAACGGCTTCACCGATTTTGATCTGCGAGGTATCGTTAGATTCGTCTTCACTTCCAGAGCGTCATAGGCTATATTTTTTTTGTAATCAAAATAATACATCTCTTGAAAAAAATAAAAAAATCGTTTTTTCGTAACCTCCAAGTCCTCCAACGAATGTTTTCGTAATAAACAAATGATTTTACTAGAATTATGCGCATTTATTATCTTTTACAGCGATTTTACGCATACTTCCTCACAAAAAAAGTACACTCAACAGCGTATCAAGCGTAACTAAATCGTAATCTAGACTGCAAAAACTGCTTTTCTGCAGTCGGGTATTTTGTTTTTCTTTTAATATATCGTAGATACTTGTTTACCTGTCGCGCGCAACTGTCGGCGGTGCTAGCAACTAGCGTAGCCTAGGGCGTCCCTCACCGATTTCCTAGATACTAAGTTTAGTGTTAAAGGTTTTCATAAATTGGATTTAATATATTTAGTAAACTGTTTAGAAACATAATGTGCTTTGCAGCTGTGGTATTAGATTAGTCAGTCAATCGACTGACTAATCCATGAAAGATAAAATAAGTCATTTTATTGAAAGAAAAATAAAATACTCTAATGCCAAATACAGTTTTCTTAGCTGTGCCCAGAGTAAAAAAGGGAACTGAACTGGACCAAATTGAAATGGGACCAGCACCAGCTTTCAAATAAAAAAAGAATCATCAAAATCGGTTCACCCGGTCGAAAGTTCCGAGGTAACAATTATAAAAAAAATACAGTCGAATTGAGAACCTCCTTCTTTTTTGAAGTCGGTTGAAAACATTACCCCCTTTCTTGGACAGTTGGATAATAATAATTATAGTTTAAAAAGCTTAAACAACCGACTTTAAAATGCACAGTTTCGTTTACTCGGATGAAATTTTTTCGAATAATGTTTTTTTAAAAAGTAAACTACTTAATCGATTTTGATAAAATTTCTATGGGACTATTATTTCAATACTTTCAAAAAAAAAAACATCAGGTCATAAAATTATATAAAATATACGCGATAAATTCGTTAAAAATTGTTTGATTTCAATGAGAATTTTATTTTTTTAAATCGGTTTATAAATATGAGGGAGTTATGTGGTAACAAACATAAAATAAAAAAACTGGACAAGACCGAGTCAGAGTTATATATCGGTAGATAAATGGAGGAAATGTCCCCACATTTATATGTATCATATGATATCATATGAAATAGGGTATCATATGAAAGAGCTTTATTAGCAAAAGCTTAAAAACAGGTTTTAAATATTTTTACGACATATATTTTTCGGTTTATGATGGAAAATATAAAAAATATATATAATTTCTCCCTTTTATCTACTAATTTGTACGGAACCCTTGGTGGGCGAGTCTGACTCGCACTTGTCTGTTTTTTGATATTCGTGAGACTAGCTATTCGCTGGTCAACTGAGCCCGCAGCGCACTGAGACCACGAGTCAAGTTTGACAGCTGTCACCTGAAATGAAGATCTCGATGAGATCTATGACTTTTGTAAAGAAACCACTTACGTTCAATAGTTTCTGAGATATTAGTCTGTCAAGTCTGACAGCTATCATCTGTAATTAAGATCATGATGAGATGTGTCACTTTTGTGAAGAAACCACTAGTTCAGGACTATTCGTTTCAAAAATGGGCCCAAAATGTAAATAGGGCGAATTCTGTGAATGAGCCCATTTATCTAAAAAAAATTGAAATCTTGATTTGATTGAATCGAAAATTGTTTCTTCAACGATTCCTTTCAATAACATTATTGCATTTTAACCACCGGCCCATAAAGAGCAAATAAATAAAAGTCATTTAAACGGAGTGCTTTAATTTAAACAATAAAGAGGGCCGTAAAGGGCAAGTTATGGTCGTAATGAGATATTTCAATTTAACTAGTAAATTACAGAATAAAGCCATCAAAGGTATCATTTCTTTAATGAGCTATAAATTGATTTCACATTTGCTGGTTTTGTTTCGTTTAAAATGGTTTGCATTAACTTCTTCGAATGTATTTTTTCATATTCTTTCTTTAGGGTTCCATAGTCAATTATCATAATCTTAGCCACAAGTATTCCACTGCTGGACATAGGCTTTTTGACTCCATCGTCAGTTCTACGTCCTATGTGGCCTGCCTACGGCCACTTAAACTATGTCGGTGATTTTCGTTTCTTTTCCTTTCTGATTCGAACTCGAAGAGATACTCCGAGCATAACCCTCTCTCTCTATACCTAGTTGTGTAATTTTTAACTTTAACCTTATAAGGCACATAGTGAGTGACCATTACATATATTCTGAAAGACCCATTCAGGATGCGTTTGTTCCCAATGATGCGTAAATTGCTTCAAGGAAAATATGTCCGTTTACTGTTACTCGTATAAATAGGTACTTAAGGAAGTAATATGCCAGTTTACTTGCTTGTAACCCTTTATCCTGAGTCTCGAGCTGTCACCGCGGACTTCGCAAACCGCGCGATTTCGTACGATAAAGACGGTAGCACACGATGCGAGTAGCCTACGCAACTTGAAAAGGATGCACGAATATATTGTGTACGTGTGTCTTTTTGTACACATTTGTGTGTACTCTTTGCCTTGCTTCTTATTCGCCTCATGCCATTGTTTAAATTCAGATTAACATCGTATGTAAGAAACAATGAGTTAGGTACAAGTTGCACGTAACGGTGTCTTACTTTGTGGCCATAATATAATGGCTCGAATGATATGCCTGAGCGAAAGCGATTTTACAATTGAATAGAAACTTCTGCCGATGACATATGGCACTGAAACCAATGATGGGTATTATAAGTAGATAGGTTTTCCACTACTCTACGTGGCAAGCATCAAGTAAGGTAATCGTACGACTCATCTCCAGTCACGAAACGTCGCGTCGGGCAACGCTGTTTTACTCTGTGTTATGACTTGAGAACAGTAACAATGCCATCATGTGTGTTTAGAAAGTGCAACATCAAGATATATGAGGCTAAGATACTAAAAGGCCTTAAGGATGTGGTCTTATCTTCGAAAGTGCTGAGAACTAAGATTTGCCATGCTTGTACTTCGTACGCAATGACTATATTCTCTCTCTCACACAGGTGATTTTTGATGCGTTTAGTGCACTATTTTATAGTAAGTAATTTATTTTACAATAATTTTGCTTGCAGCCGTCCTGTGACGTGCGGCGCGGTAAAGTCGTACGTATTTCTGTGCCACGTACATGAAAACACCGCGCTCAAGAATTGCGGGCTGAGGTAGCGTAGAGTACCTATAGTTCTGGGAAAGCCTCGCCTTAATAAATAAAAAATGTAATCAATCCTGAAACCAGCTTTTTCATAGAAAGTTATATGTATATTAAAAGAATAAGAAAGACAGAAAGGCAGGCTAAGAACGAATTTGTTGAGTACAGCGATGCTTCCGTACCCCCGTCTTCTCTCTCACGCCTATTTAAGTTTATAAACTAAACATGACTCTAAGAAAAAAAAAACAAGATGGACGTGGGTTGTTTTTTTTTTTTGTTGGAGTACATTCCAACTACAGTGTAAGTTTATAATCATAATTCTCTTTCATGATTTGATATTGTTTATTCACAAGTAAAATGTAAGTTACGTTTAATATCAATTACATAATCTACACTAAAACAATATAAAAAAAAAAAAACAATTTAACGTCACAACCTAAAACGAGGTATCTCCCCGCCTAAACGAGCCCATTAGGCTGGCGGCATTACCGCGTTTATTCACATAAAACTTAACTATTTGTTATAACAAGTATTGTATAATATTTATAGACTGTCAGTTTTCAATTTCATGTAGAATTTCGTCTACATCAGTTTAAAAGCTTTATATGACGTAACTACAAATTATTAATATTTTTTTTCTTTATTTGTGCTATAATCTTCATAGTGCCAACTGCTAAATTTCATGATTCTAGGTCACTGAAAAGTCCCCTGGGGGTTTTTTTTTTTTATACAAGATAGATCTACGATTGACCACCAACTCGCCTGATATTAATTAATTTTCAAGAGTCCAAGTCCAAAATTAACGCAACAAAAATGGCCGTTTTATACGGTTATTTGTATTGCATTGACTTAGAAGTTTGAACTATTTACAACTTTGAAGGACCAAAGGAGAGGATATTAATTTCAGCTTGATACCTCCACGAGTTCTTGAGAAAAATAATCTTGACAGACATATAGACAGACGGACAAGGAAATGATCCTACAACAGTTCGTTTTCTTCCTTTTGAGGTAAAGAACGCTAAAAGTGTCAAAACGTATAGAAACCACATTCGTGTCTAAAACTAGTTACTCCGGGATTTACTGAGGTCTAACTTATTAGCACTTGAAGCAACTACAGTTACGTTATCTCGGATAGATAACCCCTGTACTGTACGGGGCGGCAGATAAACAAGGCGGCATGGTGGCATGGCGGCATGGCGGCAAACAAGCGAACGCCATTTAGGTACGGTATTCCGCTATTCCATGCAGGATCTATAGTGGTTTATTGATAGAGATTATTTTAACGTGAGATTTCCATATCTAGTACGTATGGAACCATAATAACACAATAAATCCATTTAGTTGAGTGAGACAATACAGGGATAGTAAAGTGACCTGTATAATTCTCGTCAAAAGTTCGGGTGTGAGGATTTTCGCGCAGGGAGGGGCGGGGGAAAGCAACTGTTTGTACCACGCTCCCCCCGCTCTTCCCCCGCTCTGCCCCCGCCAAACAGACCCGATACTTTACTTTTAGATATGCAAGGTCCTTTTCAACCAACTTCTAAAAAGGAAGAAGTTGTCATTTTTTGTATTTTTGACGCGGATGTTACCTCATAAGTTTTTGGTCAACGATATTGAAATTGGTTCATGAATAACGGAACCATCGTTGACCAGTTTGTAAAATTGTTGTTTTATTTCGTTGTTGGTTTGATTTTTAAATAATAACACTGAAAAATACATGCCATCCATGTAAACGTAATTACCTATTTTGAAGTCGGTTGTTTCAGTTTTTTTTAACTACATAAATTACTAATGCCTACGAACTGCTATGCAGTTTGACAGAACTATGTTATTATAAATTTAAAACATACTAACCCATAAGGAGATTTTTTTACGCAAGATAGATCTACGATTGAACACCGATTCGGCTGATATGTGATAAGCGACAGTGTGGCCGAAGATGGAGCTCGTCGATCTAGAAGATATCTATTCACTCTAGCCTTGAAAATTCCAAGATTGAATCGAGGTGAACCTGAAAAAAATGGCTCACACTTATCAAAATTTTCGGCAACATTGTACCATTCAGAAGTAACATTTAATAAAGTACCAAACACCCCAGAAGCATTTGCATTCCCACTATTCGTTTATCGTTACCCATATAAACCTATCAGATGCTTAAAAGAACATCAAAATCATCTCAGCCGCTGCGATCTTAAGATTGCCATAAGCGATGCACAAGAGCTTGCCTTACTTTATGGAGAGTATATCAGATTAGATTCGGTGTGAAGCCCTTATATAACTACCGGTAGCATTATTTTCAATCGATTGTATTTTCTTACTGTAAATATTCTTAGTACAAGTATTTATTTATAAAGCTCACCTTCAAAGTTCCTTCAACCTTCAAAGTTCACGGTTATTTATAAAGCATAACGAAATCATAAGCTAGACTGCAAAAACTACTTTTATGCAGTCGGGTATTTTGTTTTTCTTTTAATATATATAGATACTTGTTAATTTGAGGATTTGCTCGAGTGTGTTCTTAGCTATGTTCTATCAAAATCAGTTCAGCCGTTTTTTTGTCGGGGTTTTTGAGTTTTCTAAACATAACTTGTTGGGTAGGGTGTTAAAAATGTCTATTATATAAACGCAATTCAGTAAATTGCATCTTAACTAACGTATTTTGTAAATGCAGTATGTATAGCAAGCGTGAAGCAACGTTTACAGCACAGGTCAGGGTGTCAGGCAGTATCGTTTAACGTGGGTATGTAGCTGATATCAAAAGATATACCGAACAGCTTCGTGCTGATATTATGTAACTTAGGTGTGAGATGAGGTGCGCTTGCGCATCTAGCCATAGATACTTGCTTGTCTAACTGATATGTTACGTTAGGCGAACTGGCATGTGGATAGTATATAACAATAATATAACTTAAATTGACAGGCTTCGTGGCTCAGTGGTAGTACGTACGCCTGTCAACTGTAGGTCGTGGGTCGATCCACACCCAGGGCAAACATTTTCTGCTGAGGATGGATGTTTGTTCTGTGTCTGGGTGTTTGCATGTATCATACGTATGTATTTACAAAAAAAAGTATATATATATATAAATATATATATATATATACATGCATTCTATCAGCCATCTGGTTCCCAATAGTACAAACTTTGCAAATTGTACATGTATTTGTTTGTATTGTGTTGTTGTATTGCTTGTAATTGTATTGTTGTAGATTGTGTTGTGTTTGTTGTTGTTGTGATTGATTCCAATCTTGGAATGTTCAAGGCTAGAGTGAATATATATCTTCTAGATCGACGCGTTCCATCCTCGGCTACACCGTCGCTTAACATCAGGCGAGTTGGTGGTCTATTGACCACCAACCGAGATAGATGTAGTACATCTATCTCGCAAAAAATAATAATTGTGTCATAATGTCCTCCAATATTTATTTTTATTTATGTATAAAAGGTTTTTGCAATTGCCACTCATTGTATGGGACCCGGTCATAAAATTAATATAATCTCAGTTCCATCTAACACAGATCTGGGATACCTGTTGACACCGTGAGCGACTCCTGCGTGCATAGGGAACGTTTTGTATAAAAGTAGTAGGTGGTAGTCATTAATATTTTCATAGCATAATAGACAACTGTTAACTAGTCTCACCTGTGACCACGAACGCTGCAGTGTTCGAAACGTCAGGTGAAATATACGCGATAAATCCGTTAAACAATTTATCCGTTATCGCTATACAAATCAACAACAATATAATAATAACAATTGTTTTGTAACAATATAACAATTGTTCTTGTTATATTGTTGTTGGTTAGTTTCATTTCAGGGGTGAAAATCTCGTTTAAATATTCCGTTACACATTACACACTACAGGTGAACCTAATAAAAGCGTGTTAAAAACCAAAATCCTCAATGTATGTCTATTAAATGAGTAGTTACAACCTGCAAGAATTTCTACAAAATCACGTAAGTGGTGAATTTTAATATTAGATGCGATATCGAGTCGCGGCAGGATAAGATGTATCGAAAGGTCATCGCCGGTTCCACGCACACTAACAACGTCGTGAAAGGGAGCCGGCATGCCAGAGAATAGGAATATACAGAGACCAAAGTTAGCCTGAGTGCATTTTTACCGACTTCAAAAAGAAGGACGCAAACATTTTGACTGCAAGTATTATTTATTTTATGTTTGTTACCGCATAACTCCGACTTTTATAAAAAATAATTTTGTATTTGAAAAAACTTTCTATACTTTTAAGTTGCTCCCATAGAAATGTCATCAAAATCGGTTCAATAGTTTGGTTTTTAAAACAAAATTGCATATTTGAAGTCTCTCTTTTTAATTTAGTCGGTCTTTTTAAAAAACGTATATAAGAACATATGTTTGTATATTAATTATCTTGTGTAGATATGCCAAGTAACGGTTGATTTGTCTGTGCCTCTCGAGAGTTAGGGTCTGGCCACACCTCTACGGCACGGGGCGCCGGCGCCGTGACGTGAAATTTCCAATCCGACGTTTTCAGTACGTAGCGCGTCTGTTTCCGCCGTCTAGGGTAGACACGTAAAGAATAAACAAAACGTACGTGCACGAGATCAAATATTGATATTGTTATGTTGTCTCTCTGTTTCTATTTAATCTGTAGAATCAAGCTTGGCCGCTTAGAGATACTTAGTAACCGTGCAGCACACCTTAAATTTACCTAAGTTATTAAGGAACTTAAGAGGATCGTTAACTACGCTATTGCTTGCAGCATATCGCGCATATTTTCATATATCCGAATGAACTGTTAACCGTGAGCAGTATTCGATTACGTTGGTAAATACCTGCATATCTTAAAATAAACATAAAGTTTTTCCGGTGTGTGTATGTGTGTGAATATGTATCTATGGATAAGGCAAAATAGATATATATTCCGAATCGATTCCGAATCCAAATGGGTTCTGAATACCGGGCTGAACGACTTTGCTGATTTTGACTTTACAGGTGTAGTTCGCTTCGCTTGTATTTCACTAGTATCATTGTCTATATTTTTTAATAATGAAATATAGTTTTTTAGTGTTGTAAGTTAAACCCATGATTGTACTTACAAGCTCAACACATTCTGATTTGTATATACATAGTTAGGATTATGGTTTATTAAATTAATTATTAATTAAGTAGGATAATAAATACATTAAAATACATTTATAAGCAGATTTTTAAACATTTACACGTCTACCTGCAGACTGAATAAAATGTGTCTACAAAATTAAAATTAAGAAATGTGTTTCTTGCAAATAAACGATTTGATTTAATTGTACTTCATGTTACTTTTCAACCCCTGACCCAAAAAGAGGGGTGTTATATTTTAGATGTTAGATTGACATGTGTATCTGTGTATCAATAAATAATTTGTATTTATATCTGTGTGTCTGTCTGTGGCATCGTAGTTCTTAAACGGATGGACCGATTTTGATCTAGTTTATTTTTGTTTGAATCAGGATTTCATTGAGAGTGTCTTAGCTATATTTCATCAAAATCGATTCAGCCGTTTTTTGTCGGGGTTTTTGAGTTTTCTTTTCTTATACTTGTTTATTATGAAACAGAGGCATGTATTGTAGAATTATACATCATCATAATGATCTTCATCATTTTCAGCCTGTTATCGCCCACTACTGAGCTTAAACCTCTCTTCTTGCACTCTATTTATCATCATCATCATCTCAGCCATAAGAAGTCCACTGCTGGACATAGGCCTCCCCCATGGATTTCCAAAAAGACCGATTGGAAGCGGCTTGCATCCAGCGTCTTCCCGCCACTTGTATGAGGTCATCTATCCATCTCGTGGCTGGTCTTCCTACGCTGCGCTTGCCGGTACGTGGTCTCCACTCGAGAACCTTTCAGCCCCATCGGCCATCAGTTCTACGTGCTATGTGTCCTGCCCACTGCCACTTCAACTTGCACTCTATTCATTTCGATATTATACATACAAACAAACAACCTATACATACATATGAACAACCAAAACACATTACTCTTCTTATTACACAGTTGAGTAAAATTAGTTTCCCCTTGACGTTGAGAGGTAAATGGTTCTCTTAACGCTTATTGTTTAGGTATACAGGATGTTTAGATAACTAATTGGAATAGAACTTTTTAGTAAAACGTGACCGTTTGTTTTTACATGCTTTTATATAAGCTCACACGGATGCGGTGGACGTTTGAAACCGATATTGGGACAACTTCTATTGCTTTCATCACCTTAGAGTGAATCTGGTGATGAAGCGTTTAGTAGAATTAATCATTCAGATTGTTTGAAGTGGATGTGTCAACTTAAAGATTCCATTTTAACGGTCCCACGCAAAACGTGGGTTTATATTTATGCGTTTGGAATAAGATCAGAAAAGGAGCTCACGTAGATTAAAATACAAAAGCGCAAAAATTTTACCGATAAAAAACCGACACATTAGAAACTTTGCGCTAAGTTGGCGGTTAAACGCAACCCTATCGTTGAATTTGACTAGCCTTGTGGTTCAGTTGGTATGTCTGCCTGCTGAGCTGTAAGGTCGTGGGTTCGATCCCCACCCAGGGCAAATAGTGTGTTGTGTCTGGGTGTTTCTATGTATTATATAATATAATTTATAAAAATAGTAAGTATATAGTAATAGTAAGTATACTCGTATTCTATCAGCCATCTAGTTCCATAGTAAGTACAAGCTTTGCTTAGTTTGGACTAGATGGTGTTGTGAGAAATGTCCAGAAATATTTATTATTTATTAATTACAAAAAAGGTTCACCCGGTGAATTGCCACCTTTCACAACCACTATTATTTCAAAAGCTCGACAGGTTATCTTTGATATAACGACATAAACATGATAATTCCGATAGCATAGCTTTTATTTAAGTTAACATCGAGCTAGGCGGGCTTTATCCGTCCTCTTCTCTTGGAAGGCGGTAGACAGATGTCAATCAAACATTTTCAACTCAACATATTTAGCTAACGACCCTTTTTGCATCACAATTGCTCGCCGCGACGCGCCTATCTTGGATATGCATCGACTCTTGCGCAGGTTACAATGCTCCCCCTCGCTCTAACGATAGGAAGAGAGGGAGATAGCACGCTTATTATTTCGCAAAACGGATAGTATCAAAATGTCAACGCACGATTCTAAATAGGCGACATTTGGTACAGTGCGTGACAAAATAATGGATCGGTGTACGAGTCATTGACTAATACCATAAAAATCTAAATTAACTTACTCTGTTTATTACCTTTTCACTGTTAAATGGCTGAACCGATTATTAAGTAATTTCGTACAGAGATAGCTATGAATCTTTTTTTATTAGAAAATAGGCTTGCGCTTGACTGTCAGCCCATCTAGAGACGGATATAGGATTTCATCATCATTATCACCGTTTTTCATCACTACACGGGTGAAACCTATTATGGTGAAGCTGTTAATAATATTATAAAAGCGAAAGTAACTGTCTCTCAGTCTGTTATCTTTTCACGGTCGAAAGACAAACCTATTGAAATGATATAATACCTTATTAGCTTTTGACAATCTTATTATAGTGCATTAATAATTAATTGATAACTAACTAAAATTATTATTGTTATAATTGCAAAATTACTTGTCATTAACTGCTTGTATGCTTTAAAGCAGGATATGGCAGAATACTAAAAATTGTAAATACCAACTTACCTTTGTACCCAGGACCACAAGCTAAATAAAATTTTGTTTTTTTTTTGAATTTTGAAATTTGGTACAGAGATAGTTGACAACCTGAAGACTGGATAGTGAATAGTGTACATTATGATTACAACATCAAAAACATACCCTGTTTATGGGCAAATCGGTATCTTCATAGAACGCATGCTCGTATAATAATTATAGTGGTGTATTTCGTAATAAAGTTTCTAGTAACTAGTTGACAAAATATCAAATCGGAAGTATATGCCACCTGAAATTAAATAAATCTTAGGTCGTCAACTGTGATTTTTAACACGCTTTTATTAGGTCGACCTGTATGTAACTAACTATATGTAATGAAATCTAAAGGTAATTTAACCATCTTTCAAGGATCGTAGCGTCGTGAAAATTGAAAATGGCAGCTGTATGTAGTTCTGATGACAATACAATAATATGGTACTGTCCAACTGATCTGATGATGGAGCCGGAAGATATGAACTAGAACTTCATGATGGAACATCGTATCATAGCTGTGTTTGGATTTGTTGGAAAAGTCTTGTAACTTTGACCACAATAATTTGTAGCGTGTTTTTTAGTTTTTTAAACTGTAATTTATTTATCTTACTGTTGGCACTCTAGGTACATACATTTGGAGTATCTATAGAAGTCTATGTTTTTGCTACGTTCAGGTTTTGTTTTAAGATGTGTTTTGTTTTTAATCGACTTCAAAAAAAGGAGATTATTTGTCACAATAAACTTTAAGCCTATGTCATCCATGAAAACCAAATCAGTAGTGTAGGTGGTTAAAGGGAACATATTTACATACTTACATATCTACAAACATTAACACATAGATCAAAATAAAATCAAAACTCTCAACTTTGCGTAGTCAAGTAAAAAAGGTTTCCCACCATTTACATAACAGAGAGAATAATCCCAGAATAGAAAAGGCCAGTCAGAATAAAACGTAATTTCTGTTTATTTTCTCAAGGGAAGGTCTAGGTATAGTCTAAGGTAATGGAATTTTATACTACTTTGATTTCATTTCCATCCTATATAAATAGGATTTGTACATGAATTGATCATTCTGAAGTAGATTGAGCGATTCATCTTCTGTAATAAAACACGAATATTTTTCTGATTGAAACAAAAGTTTGAATGATTGAAAAGATTTTGAGGGAGAGCTTGGTGTAAAGTAAGAAATGGCGCTTACTTTGCTGCAGCATTGATAGAATAAGTGTTTATTATAGTATGTATAGTATGTGGTAAAATTTCGGATTCAGAGTGAGTAGGTCAAAATCTATTTCATCAATAAATAATCTAAACTATCTTGAACTATTTTCTTTTCTTCCTATAACGATTATGGTATCGCACGTTTTTTACATTTGCCAGCGTCAAGTATTCATTGCATCCAATCTTTTGAAATTCATAATAATTTTGACGATATATAGATTTATGTATTCTATTATATATTCATTTATTTAAGTTTATTTAAGCATATGATCGGCAAGCGCAGCGTAGGAAGACCAGCCACGAGATGGACAGATGACCTCATACAAGTGGCGGGAAGACGCTGGATGCAAGCCGCTTCCAATCGGCCTTTTAGTAAATCCACGGGGGAGGCCTATGTCCAGCAGTGGACTTCTTATGGCTAAGATGATGATGATGATGAAGCATATGACTGTTTAAACTTTACCATAATAATATATTACGTAGTATTTAAAAATGGCAGCAACTGCACAAACCACTGGTATTGCGTTGCCGCTCTCTAACTTTGGTCATAAGCCTTTCCGAGATAAACAGAATACGTTATAATTAAGATATTGTCCAGTACAATTAATGCAAGCATATTGATTTATTTCACAACCTTTATGGAAAGCGGTATCTTTTGTCACATACCTACCAACTTAACTTTCGAGTTTTGGTGAGGGCGCCTCTATCGCTTTTCCCTAGTAATGTATAAAAAATGTTTTTGTAAAAATACAGTTTGTCTATTCAGTCTACTCTGTAGTTAATTTAGTCTGTTCTACCTTTTGATGTCATTAATTGTATGCGGTACAGAAGCCGAAGTTTAGTTAGGTCATAATTTGTGTCTAGGGCTTATTTATTAGACCTGAAAATGGGTTTAGGGTTTAGACTCGTTTTAGGTACTGACCTTTATCTACGGATAAGTCACAATAGATCCGTAAGGGTTGCAGTGACGGGGAGGCTTATTATGGCTTCCCACTTTACCTTGAATAATAAAAATGATCTACGGACGATTTTGTGGCTAGATTATTAACATTTTGGCGCTGTTCGTGGATCTGAATAACAAGTATCTATCTATTACCTTTAAACGAGCAATTCTTGTATAAGTATAAGTAATCTGAATCTCGGAAACGGCTCCAACGGTTTGAATGTAATTTGGTTTGTAGGTAGATTAGGGGACGATAAATCGATCTTGCTAGGTTTCATTTTTAGTGAACCCGGGTTTGCTCGTATTTTTTGTCATAAAAAATCCGAGTGGAGCTCGGTCGCCTATAGGTACTGTGTATTAAAAAAAAAAAAAACTCACTTCATCAAAATCACACTTAAATCTGTAAGTTGTATTTTTCTAATTACAAATTAAAGCCTCCATTTTGATATCCCGATTCGATAGGTACCTATTGTTTATATTTTCAAACATTATATTTTGGCACCAATAATATTTGGTGGTAAAGATAGTCTTGCACGTTTTTGATGGAAATGTACATACAATATAAGTACTTTAAAAAGTTATAACGTGTTTATTTAATCAATCTCCATATTTAAAATACATATATGTACATGACAGACAAGCTTACGTACGTACGAGTGAGATTAGCTGCGCGCGTTGAACTCTCCTTTAAGTATGTTTCTAGTATACAGAACTGACGATCGATGAAGCCGAAAAGTTACAGAGTGGAGACCACGTGGTCCACCCACGCCCGAAACCGGCAAGCACAGTGTATGACGAGTGACCAGACAGGCGACCTCAACTAGGGCCTCAAGGCTGCTAATTGAACTATCACTCGTTCACCACTCGCTGATACGATTTAGCGACAATTGTGACAAATCGGTAGTCTATTACATAGTAATAAACAGTTTTTCAAAACAGCTGCTCAATCGTATTAGCGAGTGGTGAATGAGTGATGTTCAAATAGCAGCCTTGAGGCCCAGGTGGCAGAAAGACGCTGGGTGCCTACCCCACGCAGGCTTTATTGTAAATCCATGGGGAAGGCCTATGTTTAGCGCTGGACTTCTTATAGCTGATACGATGAATGTATTCTCGATAGATAGCGAGTACTATCTCACATAATCTAATTATAAATTCATTCACTTGTCCTTTCATACGTTGTATTTAAGGCACTCGTATCGCTCTGTCAATTAATTCCGCGTTCCCCAGAATATTATAAGAGCAGCGGGGACAATCCGAACCCAATTCCACCATCAGCAAATAACTTGGCAATAACGGCATTAGATTTAACGCTAATGTACCGTACAAATCAAACGCAAGACGCTATCTGCCGGACAATATTGCTTGGGGTAATGCGGAACATACATGGTCTTACTAGTTCGGGGACATGTGCGTTTTCTATGTAACTTTAGCAGGCTTGACTGCTAAAGTTATGATATATGCAAGCTTATGATAAAAAAGGAAATAAGACTATCAAAATTTTACGTAAAGGGTAGAAATGATAGGTAGATAGATAGATGAACTCTTTAATGTACACATCTTAAAAGCAATAACAAAATACTTAAATAGACTAGTGCAACAAAAGGCTCAAAGGATTGATTTATCGAGAATATACATCTGCCTGTAAGAGATTACTTTTTACCAATAAGGAGATCTTCTTAATTCCGTCGTACGTAACTCCTGAAAGATTGTACTAACTTGAGCGAGTACTTAAAGAACCTTTAAATTGTATAAAATAAACTGTTGAAATCACATTATTGTGTTTATTGTTTCTTACCAGTTTTCCAATATTCTATTGATATTTGAAGACTCTATCCTGTGATTTCGCAGAATTACTGTAGAAGCGTATAATTTACTTACATTTTTCATGTTTCCAGAAAAAAATAGCACTTATTTTGTATATATCTATTGTACAAGTTCCACTGAACGCGGTAAGCTCCCCCACATTCTACGAAGAACGTGGGTTTAGACATCGAGATAACGCTAATTGTTACAATTATATTTTAATGAAATATATTTGGCATAGTAAATACAAAATAATAATATTATACCAAAATTATGGCAATATTCTAGTGGCAGAAGCTTAGCCCAGCGGACGTAAATAAGCTTAGTGTAATCCTGATGTTATCGTTAACTGCGTACTCATGTTATATTTTATTTTAGTATGGATTGTTATGTTTTATGATATCGTGCAGAAAATATTCTTGTAAATTAAATTATGGCGCTAAGTTTTCTTAGCCACGTTCTTTCTTAAAAACGACTAGGACCTTTCGAATGTGGCATATAATCAACCATGGAGTACCCTCTCGGGGTCTGTGAAATAAGAAACACTCCCTGAACAAATATGAAAGTCGAGTATTCTATTTGTTGTTTTCTTCCATCCGCCAGTATCCTGAAAGTATTTGAAAAAATATGTACTTTTTTTAAAGATACAAATGTATATACTTAAATGTCTTAATTTGTCAACAAATACGACTATGAATAGCTTCAGTAAAGCCGTCGGCGGAAGCAGCTCAGTCATATTCTCCGAGGAACGTGGGCTCAGACGTCGAAATGTTGCCAATTTATATTGGTGGCATTGTACTGTAATTTCTAAGTCTGCTAACAAGTCCAGCCTTGAATAGCTTCAGTAAAGCGGCCCGCGGGAGTAGCTCGGCCACATTCTCGGAGGAAAGTGGGCTCAGACGTCGAGATATCGCCAATATAACGGTGATTAAGAATATTGTGCTGTTGCTTTATTACTTACAAATATTAGATAATGTTGCCAGATAGCTTTAAGTACTAATGTTATTTCTTTGTTGATTGCTTGGTTATTACGTGTGGATTTTATTGAGATATGATTTTTGCTGCATGTAACAGTTTTGTTGATTGGATATTTCTAGACTTGATTGTTCTTTTCTTATGTGAGGTCCAATTGTCGGATGCACTTCAAGCCATTGAGCCCTTTTAACAATACACAAATAGACCCTAATTAAATAAAGCCACGAATTCCTTGAAATAGACATATACTTTATTGTGGCAAAAAAAAATAAAAAAAAATATTTGTGGACATTTCACACAACACCTAGCTCAAACTAAGCAAATCTTGTACTATGGAACTAGATGGCTGATACATATATACTTTTTTTGTAAATATATACTTAAGATACATAGAAACACCCAGACACAGAACAAACATCCATACTCATCACACAAATGTTTGCCCTGGGCGGGGATCGAACTCACGGCCTACAATTCAGCAGGCAGACATATTACCAACTGAGCCACAAGGCCGCCAAGTTATATATAATAATATAAATAAAATAAAACAGTCGATTAAAATAAAATGTTACACAAAGTTTCTGTCACAACCCGGCTCAGCTCAGTAAGGTGTCAGCAAGCAGCGCTGGTGTTCCGCCAGGACCGGCAGGTGACGTCACACACTGGTGTACAAATAAATAATTGAAATCCTTAAATTTTTTATATGAGTCCAAATCGGACCTACGAAAAGAGCATCGGGGCGTTTCCTTATGGTCCGAATCGACCAATACCAAAAAACAACTTGAGCTATTCGCACCGCTCCAACTCTGTGCTCCAACAACTGTAGTGTGAATGGGCCTGTTTAGAAACAGTACTTGGGTGAATCGCACCGCGGTTCCAATCACTTAAGGTGCGAAACGATTAAAGACCTAACAAGGTGAGCAATGCTCGTCCACAATTTATAAAATGAAATATGCCCTTATTTATTAGTCCGCATCATATATTACATTGTATTGTCATCAAAACTAAAGGCGTGTACCAAATATAAAACCAATTTGTCAACGGGAAGGGGGTCAATTATAGATGATTAAATTTGACCCAAAAAACATAAACAACAACAACAAGGCAAGCTAAATAAAACCGTTTAAAAAACCGCAATTACTTGAAAATGAACCAAAGTAGCTACATAAATTGTCCAAATAGTTTCCAAAAAACTCTTGTTACCCTTCTGAAATACTTCCCAGTGACGTCACAAAGATACAAGACACATAAATCGGAATCAATAGCCGTACTTCACCAAAGATATAAGATACTGAAATTAATACCCAGGGTCAGCCGGAAACGGTATCTTTTCGATGGGCCGATTTATTAGTTTCGATTGGTATGGTATGCTATGCAAAGAACATGCTATGTATGCTTTTACACGCGATTGCCTAGAAATTTTTGATATTTGTTATATTTTCTGATATTTGTTCATTTTTATTTACAAGTGACCACATTATGTCTTAAAAATTTGGTTTCTCTAATTTTAGTAGGAATTTATTTGCTCTGTATCCTTTATTATAAAAAAATAGGTTTAGACAAAACATTTATCCGTTTTTCGGTTAATCAATCCGTTGGTCGATCTATCACGATCACGACGTCCCAAGTACTGATTGAGATAGGCGGGTTCAAGTCCCGACAAATTTTCGCACTGTCTACAAATTTGTAGTTCGAAGGCACTCAACGCATTAATTTAGACTGAAATAAAGAATTATTGTCAAATAAATATTTAATCCGAGGTGAACGTACAAATAATTACAAACAGCGAAGACATAAACTAAAAAATGTCTAAAAAGAGTTCAAAAGGTGTCAAATAACAAAAAACATTTAAAATATACGATCTCGTCTCACATTTCTGCATGATAAATTTACAATCCCTAACAGAAAAACACACTTTCGGTACAAGAGACAAAATACAATGATTATAAATGATAATAAATCAGGGAGTTAGCGTTCTTTGTGATAAATCATACGTGGTCACGACGAATGGAGTATATTTTAATCAAATTTTATGTTTATGCGCACTGCGAGCGCCTGAGGTTAGCTACTGGGAATTTATGATGTACTAATAGGATGGGCTTGTGCAGTATAGTGTATATTAGAAAATCTATAATTTTTTATTTTATCTATAATAGACTTGCACTTGGTCGTCGTCTCATCTGACACGCGGTTTACGATGGAGCATGCTTGCCTAGAAATAACTGATTCAAAGACACCCAGATTGTATCTAACGGAAAACTTTACTCATAAAGCATAATTATCTGAAGTACTCAGACATACTGAAGCAATTTAAGACATTTATTCAGTTTTAATTTGAAACTATTTTAAATAAAAACTACGGGCCACTCACACGTGTTTTGAGCTGAAAATCCGACTATAGTTTCAACCGCATTCGGTGGTCTTTTTCAAAGAAGCAGCGCAAACATCACTTTCTGTCGGTGACGTGCCTCGCCTGCACTATTTTAAAATAGTTGGAAATTTCAAATAAAAACATGCGAATAAAATAGTGATTATTAAGTTTCATTAGTTTGAAATCCGTGACACCAAAAGCTTTGTGATGTTCAATAAACTCGTAATATAAATATCTAAAATTACTTAACTTTCATTTTACCTTTAGCCTACTCGTATTTTGATGTAAGATGTGCCTTTTAAATGTTTATCATAATGATGTACATCCCGGCTACGTTTTTTAAAATCTTAATAGGTACTTCTGCTGAAAAAACTTACTGAAATGTGAATTAGATTATCGTTTTAAATTCACGTAAATATTCACTGAAGTTATAAAAGGCAATTGGTCTAAAAGAGTATTTCATTTTGAAAAAAGATAATTGTCATGAGATAATAAATGGGAACTAATTTTTTGAGCTGGTATTTATTAATATTCGAGATGTTATTATGATCAGTTCAAAAAAATATTGAGCAGTTATTTAATTTAATGGCGGTTTATTAATTATTGCGAAAGTAAAACATGGACAGTAATAAAAAATCAATTAGTCGGTTATTTTATCAAACAATGTCAATTCTAAAAATAATTGAGCAGTCCAATAACTGAATGAGCGGTAAAAATGATGGAAAGTTATCTATGTATATAGGTATAAGCAATAATTTCTTCAAAGATTAGGTTATGTTTTTTTTTTATACAAATTTATAGATAATAATTTTTACCGCCCATTTAATTATTTTCCTGCTCAATTATATATTCACTGATCCATTTCATATTTTTTTATTACTCATTTTTGTTTACTTTACTGCTTAGTTTTAACTGCTGAACTAGTTATTAAACGTGCCATTTATAATTTTTAACTTACCAAAACTGCTATTTACAACTGCCTCTTTAAATCAGTGCCATAATAAATGACTAAGAACTTTGGAATTGGAATATTGGAATTTTCAAGTCTAGATAGAGAAATGTCTAGGTCTACGTGCTCCATCCTCGGCCACACCGTCGCTTACCATCAGGCCGGTTGGTGGTCAAACATAGATCTACCTAGTATAAAAAAGATAGGTACATATTTTATTGGTTTTGTTCTGCATAGCGCCATCCAATATCTGTGCACCGGGCCACGTTGGGCTGTGCAATTCGTGGGATCAAGATGCTTTCTCTTCGAGATTAGACATTACACATAAATTATCTATAGAACTATTCATTATATTGTAGTATCTACCTACATTCCTGTCTAACTAGTAATCTAGTAAAAGTATAGCGTAAGAACGTTACAATTTGGTATAGTAATAATTGTAGTAGACACTGGTGCCGATTATATAGAACGCTCACTAAAACTTAAAAACGAAATTGCCAGAAGTCAAACATAACAAAGCATGCCTTATGAAGATACACAGAATATAGTAGTGTACGTACGATACGGGCCAAGTATTAATTAATTATTTCAATTAATTAACCCCCCCCCAACCCCCCCCCCCCCTGTTGCAGATCTAACCCTCAGAATGTTTTGACGTACTAACTGTCTATCAGTGACGGACAACGCTAGAAAGTTGTGGCGTTGTCCCCCACTGGTGGACATCAGCACAAATTTTTAAAACAGTTGTCGTTGTCCACCAGTGGTGAACACGGAAGTCGGGGACAACGGGAATCAACGCGATTAGTTTTCCTGGTGCACTGGTCCAATCAAAGCAAATATGCTTTCATCATCTCAGCCATAAGAAGTCCACTGCTGGACATAGGCACTGGTGCACTGGTCCAATCAAAGCAAATATGCTTTGGTTTAGGTTTATTTTTGGTGTTGTAAATTATTTTTTACTTATACTATTTTAAAATTCGTTTAGACACTTTTATGTATGTTATATTTTTAACTAAGTTATTTTTTTTATTCGTTACTTTTTAAATGTACAATTGGATTTAACAAATAAATGTTATTTATTATAAAGAACGAATCGTACTCAACGATTTCGGTCCGCATTCTTGATGCGTACTGCACAAGAATAGAACACCCAGCCGCATATGTATTCTGAGAGCTACAATCTTGAAATAATATCATAATAGATATTTTCTTGCTATATCGGCGAGCTCCATCTTCAGCTAAACCACCGCTTACATCAGGTGCGTTGGTGGTCAAACGTAAATCCACTTAGAGTCTAGATAAAGCCGACGGATATATATCTAGGTTTAGGTTTTTTTTTCATCGTTTTATAGATATATTGTAAAATCTAAATATGTGTATTCTAGTCATTGAGCCGTACGTACTTACGTATCAGAGGAGCTTTCTGAAGCCAAATTAATGTCACATTTTTTAGTAAACTAAACAAAACAGCGTTACAGCACTGGAATAATAATTACATCGTTTATCTACGCTTATACGAGACGATTGATACTTGCAACGCAGAATTGCATCTATGGTGTGTTTTCTTGCCAGCAAAACGTCGAAAGCACTCACTTCACTAGTAAGTCACTGAGTGAGGTGCGGCGCTCTCGCCGCACCTCACTCAGTGACTGTAACACTAGTTGAATGTAACAAAGTAGCTACTCGTATGAGTGGTATCTGCTCTCGTACGTAAGTACATACAGCCAATGATTCTAGTAAGATATATAGCAACGTTTGACCGTCAATTCGTATCAGCGACGGTGTTGTCGAGGATAAAGCACATCGTACACGAAATCTTTCCACTCTTTATAGAATAAATATTACTGAAATGAATGTTACTAAATATCAGAATCCGATTAGGGCAATACATAAGTATGAATAAAAGATGGCCGTCGACGGGCGGCCGATCTGAGACCGGATCGAACTTATCACAGATCTTATTATGAGATCTAGGGATTTCCCCGAAACAAACATTATTAGGTTAATAATAACAAACATAATCAATAATAACAGCAATAAATAAATTAATTAAGTCGGCGAATTACCACCCATTTCTCATTGAAATGCCAAAAAACCGCACTCAGCGACGATATCGCTGAGAAAATCCACATTCAAACAGAATGTGGATCGATAATCCACATTCTGGATGCGTACTGCACAGGAATGGGATTCTTTGCCTCCATCTCGTTTTCCTGAGACCTACAATTTTGGAATTTTCAAGATTAAAGTGAATAGATATCTTCTAGATGGACAAGCTCCATCCTCGGCCACACCGTCGCTTAACATCAGCCGAGTTGGTGGTCAATCGTAGATCTATCTTGCATTAAAAAAAATGGCGACACCGCGTACCCCGATGTTTCCCTGGGGCTAAACGAGACCCCTGACCTCCTGCTTGCCTTAATTGGCCGGCTGGACGGTGGAAACAGCAAGAGCTGAGTACCTAAGTTCCAGGGTAGAAGTATTAAAGGGCATAACGCCGCTAGTAGCTCTTAGTGAACGCGCAGCACACCTCTCGACACCCTTAGCCACCCACACCGATGTTGCTTCCCCGGCGCCAACATGCGGTGCCAATATGGGGGGCTCATTTAGTGGGTGGCGAGTCATCACCTGCCTCAACATTTTTGTATGATGAGACGAAATTGGCAGGTGCCGTTATCTCATTCTGATGCTCCCACACAGAAGTACCTTATCTTACTCACTGTGTGGGAGCATCAGCCAATAAACTAGTTTTATAAGTCATAACCATTTCATTTCAATAGCCCCGATTTGTCAAATTCCATATTGTACAATAGTTCCACCATCCATCCACATCCCAAAACACTGTATTTTTATATTATATTATGTAAAGGGCCTATCAGTGTTGGTTTCGGCTCCACTGATGCCCATCAAAGATCCGGGCTGCGACCCGAGATTTCAGTCGAATAAAGGGGTAATGATAACTACTCGCAAAGTGAACTTACCAAGACATCGTTCGAATTAGTGTGGTTAATTTTTTACCGCACTGGAAGAGTAGGGTGTTCCGCTGCGCTGTCTCACTCTCACACGACAAATTACTCTATTATCAATGAAATTATTTGTGATAAATATTAGTTTTTTAGCTTTATGAAAATATTATTACAATAATCACCACCAATACCATTGCCAATACCAATAGTCTTAGAGCACAGCCGCGGATAGACGGACAGACAGACAGAGGGACATGGCGATACTATAAGGGTTCCTTGTTTACAACAAAAGATGTGTTTTAAGTATGTTTGCTTCATCTCCGACCACATCATCGCATTCCAATAGACAAGTTCGTGGTCAAACGCAGACTTATTTGCGTTAAAAAAAAGTGTTCACGGAGTTCGAGAAGGCCGTAATGAAAGGTATTTGCAGCAGACCGGAAAAAGTGCTTTGAAACTTGAAACTTTGTATGAAAAGTTTAGGACGGAAAGTTCTTTCAAAAGATCTATTGAAATATAACCTATAATTTTTTTCCAAAACTTTGGTAACTGTATGCTTTATAATTATTTTGTCTTCATATTATTAATTTTAGAAACTACAAAATAAATAGGAAAATATTATGCTCACAAAAATTACATACATCTCTAAACGATTCTACTTGTTCGCGATTAAAACTCAAAAGGTTACTTAAACCACCGCCAATGACTTGCAAAATATAAAATACTAATTTATGTAATATATAATATCTATATTAAAAGAAAAACAGAACATCTGACTGTAGAAAAGCGGTTTTTGCAGTCTTCTGTTGAGTGCTCCTTATTTGTGAGAAAGTATGCGTATAATCGTTGTAAAAGGTTATGAATGCACTTCTTTAGAATAATTTTAATAAAATCACTTATTTATTACGAAAAAGTTCATTGAAGGTTAAGAAAAAGTGCATTTTTATATTTGCGAGAATCTCATCATTACAAAAAATAGCAAAACACTCAAGGAGTGAAGACGAATCTCACGACCCCTTACACATCAAAATCGGTCAAGTAGTTACTAGGCTGTAGGAGGCACTATAGAAACATACATACACTCGAAAAACATAACCCTCCTTCTTAGGCAGTCGGGTAAAAAAAGCGAACAGGTACAAAAAGAAAAATCGCCAAAAATTACAGGCATTTTGTCGAGATGGTATCATCGCTATAAATTCGTCGCGGGACTTATGAAAATGCAAGATAGCGGCCGACATCTCACGGAAATACCTACACAAATACTTTGGAAGACAATACCCGAAACTTTAAATATCTTGGCTATTCTGTGCCTCTGGTTTTAGAGTTCCGTAGTCAATAAGGAATCCATAAAGTTTCACTATGTTCGTCTATCTGTCTGTCCGCGGCTTAGCTCAAAGTCTTAGTGCTAGAAAGCTGTAATTAGGTATACTTATTAATTACGCCGACAAACTGCTAGAACAAAATCTTTATTTTTAAATACTTTAAAGGACAGATAAAAATCTGGATGACTTATTTTTTCTCGTTCAACCTATGGTGTGCAAAAATATCGTGGTTGTGTGAAAAATGGTAATATTCGTAAGAGTCAATAGTTGTAGAAGTAAAAATGAAATTTTTTAGCATATTTCATTGTAATTATATCTACTCATGTGTTCATCATATTAAACGAGAACCCCTGTTTTAAGTCCACTATTTGTGATATACAATTATGGAACCCTACACTACGCGTGGCCCGACACCCATTTGGCCTGTTTTGTGAGGAGACGAGCAAGACGCTCGCCTAATGTTAAGCGTCAAGCTTGCCTATAACCAAAGACAATTTATACCAGCACCCATAATAAAGCAGTTCAGTGCATACAGAAATGTGGACTTCAACAGTTCAAACCACTATGTGGCAATATACTGCGCTTGTCACTGGACATTAAATCTCAATTTTTTTCCAACATTACGTTTCAATCAGGAACTTAGTGACGCTTGCACAGTACTGCTTGGCTTCTGTAACTGGTAAACTTGCGCGGATTCTGCACTATAAGTACTTTAAATATCTTGGCTATTCTGTGCCTCTGGTTTTAGAGTTCCGTAGTCAATAAGGAATCCATAAAGTTTCACTATGTTCGTCTATCTGTCTGTCCGCGGCTTAGCTCAAAGTCTTAGTGCTAGAAAGCTGTAATTAGGTATACTTATTAATTACGCCAACAAACTGCTAGAACAAAATCTTTATTTTTAAATACTTTAAAGGACAGATAAAAATCTGGATGACTTATTTTTTCTCGTTCAACCTATGGTGTGCAAAAATATCGTGGTTGTGTGAAAAATGGTAATATTCGTAAGAGTCAATAGTTGTAGAAGTAAAAATGATTTTTTTTTGCATATTTCATTGTAATTATATCTACTCATGTGTTCATCATATTAAACGAGAACCCCTGTTTTAAGTCCACTATTTGTGATATACAATTATGGAACCCTACACTACGCGTGGCCCGACACCCATTTGGCCTGTTTTGTGAGGAGACGAGCAAGACGCTCGCCTAATGTTAAGCGTCAAGCTTGCCTATAACCAAAGACAATTTATACCAGCACCCATAATAAAGCAGTTCAGTGCATACAGAAATGTGGACTTCAACAGTTCAAACCACTATGTGGCAATATACTGCGCTTGTCACTGGACATTAAATCTCAATTTTTTTCCAACATTACGTTTCAATCAGGAACTTAGTGACGCTTGCACAGTACTGCTTGGCTTCTGTAACTGGTAAACTTGCGCGGATTCTGCACTATAAGTACTTGTACGAAGTACAACAACAATCGACTTTTGTATCATTCGACTCAAATGTCAATGTGTGTGAATGACAAACGCATGCGCAGTCGGAAGCCTAATTAAATTATATATTCGAACATAAACTACACGCGCTGTATGACATAAACAGTTATGGCGGGAAGAGAGACATTCGAATGAGACAAGTCTTATAGTTTAAAAACTAAAAAAAAGACCTAAATACGCTATTCGTTTACATAGCTGAAATTTTTTCAGTTATTTTGTGATCATTGAACCGATTTCGATAAAATATATATGGGACCACCTCTGATGTTTTACCAACTATAAAAGAATCACCAAAAAATATTAATTATTAAAAATAATTCATAATAGGCTAAATTGGCAATCCAACTTGCGCAGTCGGGTAATAAGTAGTACTCACCGAAATTAACGAAGATTTTTGGTTTAGTAGATCTAAGGATGTACTAATTAATGTAACTTGAAAAGTTAATTTGAAAATATTTTTTTTGTACCTAGGTTTTATTACTTAAACCTAGATATTGTTCATCCAACATTTGTAAAAGTTAAATATATATTTTTAAGTTAAATGCCTTTTCCGTTTAACTTGATTGTTTAGCAATAGTATCTAACAAAACTGTTTGATACAAACAAATAAACATTAATCTAAACGATACATAAATTTAATCACCAAAATTCATGTCAACAAAAGAATATTACAATAATACAGTTATATCTCTGTGGGCGGAAAGATCTTAACATCGAAGAAATGATTTACAAACTCCCAAATAATAATTCAAATTATTAAATGCTGCGACCGGAACGTTCCATTACACTGTTGTTAAACATTGATATATTTCGTAAAATGGAACGCAGTAAAATTTAAAACGTTCTCCTTTCATAGCATTGGCGTGAGAGGGACGTAAGGTCCTCTTTTCGAAAAGTATTGGCGCGTAATTTATTGACAACAGTGAAGAGGTGTGGTTCGCATTGCTTGTTTTGCGACTCGTATTAATCGATTATTATCGTGTAATACGATATTAAAAATATCAAGATTAAGGCATTGGTTTAACAAGTTCTGTCATCAGCATCTGTTTCGCGATTAATTTTCATTTCAAAGCTGACTGCGAAAATCGATTATGAAACGATTGCATTTTAAACAAGAAAATTCTGGTTAGGCATGTTTAAAATTACAAAGATGACAGACTAACACTTAAATTATTTTATTTTATTTTTATTTTTTTCACTGTAATGCAATTTTAATCATGCAAAGTAATCAATTATAATATATATCTAATGATATCAAGAAGCATTTTTCTTATTCCACAATCTTTACATTAAGCCATTTCGAACGTAAGAATTATTAATACATAAACATAGAAACGCCTACACTCGGTATTTATATTTAAAACGTAATCGATATCTTATTCGATGAATCATTCACCGACATCCCTATATTATCGGAGGGCGCGAAAAAGTACACAAATCACACTTCTCGCTTGCCAGTATTTTTTTAACTTTTTCTCAAACTCAGGCAACGCATTCGGATATTGTAGCGTTCTTCCAGCTCTTTTTTGATTTCACCATACATTTTGTTGTATGTTTTGATGTAAAGATGTTGTTAATGCTATTTAGTACATATAATAACAAATTTTGCTAGCTTTTAACTATCTTAAAATAATGTAAATTTGTATATACGACCAGTCGTCAGGATTGTTAGGTGCATCAAGCCATTTTTGACGTCATTTGGTCTTCTCTAATTATTATTTTTTAAATTCATTAAGTATATTAATTCTTAGCTTTTTCATGTTTTGTCACCAGATATTTCTTTATTCAGCCTATGACAAATAATACAATCTGAAGTATAAATCATCACGGGTGACACATAAGTATTAAGTACATATTTTGTACTTTCTATGGTCAAATCACGCTGTGGGGTCATCTTTATTTTTTTTCATCAAAAAATACAGTTGGATTGGACCGCTAATCTGAAGTTGGCATCAGTTGCAGTTTAAATTTAATTTTATTACAGCTTATTATTAAAAGGACGGCTTAACGTCGGAACTCTGACAATGTGGTGACACATTTTATGGTATATGTAGAGTGACCATTATTTATATATGTTTTTTTTAAATATTTTTGAAGTGAAAACTTCTTCAGGCGTGATGAGTACCTACTTTATTTTGAGGATATTGAATAAGACTGACCCGTCACATTCGGCTGTGTAACGTTCGGTTCAAGTCGGCTCGAGTCGACTAAGAGAGCGAGAGATATAATATAGTCAACGCGTCACTGCTATACTGCTACTTTGTATATTAACGTTGCCTTCATGAAGTTTTCACTTCTGTTGTGTGGTCACACATTTTTTTATTTATTTAATTTTACACATTTTTTTAACCTAAGAAACTCTTATATATATATTTTGAAACAAAATAATGAAAATACCTTCAAGTAGACTATTATATTTTTGAATATTATCATTGTGTGCGCGCGAGGGCCATTAGAGTACACACTATTGAGAAAAAATAACAGCCAGTAAATGACCCACAAATCATTTAAGCAGATACTATTAAAATCATAATCCTCTTTTACGAAATCGGATAAAAAAATTAAGGAAAATCTTATCACTCCAGTGCCCTGAAGCTGAAAGAAACAAAAGGCAGATATCCAACCGGAGCGGGAACTCGCGGAAACTAGTTTGCATTTTCAATTTTAAGACGATTTAAGTTTTAAGTTCACTTTAAGTCGTTAAAGATTTCGCTTGAAGGGGATTTATCGTTAAATGGTTCTCCGCCGCTCTCACGCCAGTTTACTGACGTTGACACTTTGATTTTACAATTTATTTGCACTTTTGTTTTCTTTGTATAGAACTCACGCGGTTTGTGCATTTGCCAGTTTGAATTGTTGAGATTTGTTCAAGTTTCATGAATTCATAAAAGTATTGAGTAAGTACTATCAAGTAAATAAGTCATTCTGAAGTTCTTGTCGCGCCTCAATAAAATAGTGTAAGCTTGTATGATCTTTTGTCGACAACATGAAGAGACATGCACAGTCACTTTGTTCACTTGCCCACACTTGTACACTTAAATTAACACTAATAAGATTAAAAAAATGTTTAAGGACATTCAGATTGAGAGGCGATACTACTGTTTTTTCATGTTTCTGCCAAAAAAATAAAAGTCTTGCACTTCTTATAACTTAACACTACGATAAAATATTACGATTTTTTACCCTTGTCATGTGGTACTGGACTAAAGCGGTTAGCATATTTGCCTTACAAAGTTAACGTCATAAATATGATCAAAATAAGATCGAATGATTTTAGTTACAGCCAAAAGCAAATATAATTCGTAGTCTTTTCCCAAATTCTTGAAAGTAACTTTTCGCTCTACTCGAATGCACTCTACCAAAATTTCGTCTCTATTAAGATTTTCATGCTTTTCTTTGCAGAAAATGTAATTTATAGTTAATTTAAACTGAGGGTTTTCAGCTATTTTCAAGAAAACGGGGCTAAGGTATGCTTTAGAATAATAGTAGTTACTTTACAGGAAGTTTGCTTAGAAGAAGTTACTATGGCTCGTCAATTTATAAATAATTAATAGAGTTTAAGAATTAAACTAAACAACCGAATTCAAAATTTGCTTCTTTCACTTCGATAACATGTTTTGCGGTTAATTTGTTTTAAAAACCAAGCTTCTGATTAAACTGATTTTGATGAAATTTCGACGGGACCAATCTGAAAGTATGTATATGCATTAAAAAAAATCTAATAATAATAATCATCATTATCTTTTCATCATAAGAAATCCACTGCTGGACATGGGCCTCCATCATGGATAGCGCTAGTGGCGTAGCTTGATTAGGTGTTCCCGAACGATCATCAATGTTAAGCAACGAACGGACCGGTCAGTCTTCGAATGGGTGACCGTGACTGGCATTTCTTTCTGAGCGCTACCGTGGATCGGATGACACGTTAAATTGTAGGTCCCGGTTGTTCAGCAATCGTCAAGCCAAGTCAGAGGCCTTTCGGCGGCTTAATAACTCTGACAATAGGGCTGACTCAGTATTGGATATCTGGATTTCCAAAAAGTTTTGATGCGGCTTACATCCAGCGTAAAATAATATTTTTTTTATAGCAAATAGATTCATAAATGAAGAAGTCATGCGGTATCAAACATAATTGAAAAAAAATCAAACCGAATTGTGAACTTCCTTTTTTGAAATCAGTGAAAACCACCGAGGTCGACCCGGGAAGCCTATTCAGATTTTTATCGGTACATACAATAGAAGTGGAATATTAGCGTTTCATTCGAATTTCTGGAATATCCACCACGAAACGACACTCGTGGTCTCTCTACGTTTATTCAAGATCCATTTTCTGTCGTACGCGAATAAAAACGGTATGATAAGTTTAAGTGCAATCAACATAAAATAAACAGTTTCAATTTATTGCGCGAAAAGAAATTATTAGCATGGAAAACAAATTAAGGTTAATTAGCTTGGCATAAATATCCCATGTAGTCTTAATGCATGTAAGTTTGAATTACATATATGTAGACTCAACTAATAGTAGTAGTTTAGTTAGTTGAGTCTGTATATTGTTGTGTTGTAGTTAATAAAGGCGCTTGCCATTAAAAAAAAACATATTTGTATATTGTAACCTACTCTCTCAGTGGTTGAATTTGTATTCTATACACTGCTATTATCGACGCGGAAGATAATCCTATTTCTACTTACACTAATAGTACGGCTAGACTATCGGTTAGTATAGAGTTAGTATCACTGCAAAAGTCCGGCAAACGCAGGGAGCGGGTGAGGAACCAGAGATTGGCGGGAGGGGGAGAGTGTCAGTTCTGTATGTCTTCTGTGACCTTATTATGTCGCTCAATTCTGCTAAGTGACGTCATATGACACAAGAATTAAGCGTACTGTGAGATATCCCAATAAATGTATTTTTGACCGACTTCCAAAAAGGAGGAGGTTCTCAATTCGTCTGTATGTTTTTGTATGTTTGTTCAGTGATTACTTCGCTAATTGTGAATTGATTTTGATGATTCTTTTTAGTTTGGTAGGCCATACTTTAGAGGTGGTCCGATATAAATTTTATCAAAATCGGTTCAGTACGTTGGTTTTTATAACAAAAAATAATTGCGTATTTTGAAGTCAGTTTTTTAAACTGTAATAATTAAAATTAAAATGGGAAGTAGTTAATGTGACTGACCAATATCTTGGAGTACCTACTTTACAAAGTCGTGGCACTATAGCAATAAAGTGAACTTACATTATTCTTGCTTTTTACTAATAATATTCCCATCTTTGATAATGTATCAAAGCTTGTGTAAAAATAAAAATATGTCAAAATATAAAATAATATACTTACAAAATATAGAATTATAATGGTAAAGAAGGCTAAGTGTAATTTTTCGATCTTTCGTCATTTTTCTGCAATTATGATCAAAATTGTGTACTGTGTAAGTTTTACAATTAATGTTCTGCAATTCACCTGCTGTTAATTTAAAATCAACAAAATAAAACAGAAATAAGTCAGTAACACTAGTAACTCAATCTGTACCAACCGATAATATACTATCTGTATGAATTTGCTTAACATTCGTTATCTTCTGTATCGTCAATGTTGTGACTTCCATCACTTATTCAAAGGCTGACCGTTTCAGATAGTGGTTAAGAACCACAATGTCCATTAACAACCTTAAAAGTGGTGTGGCCTCTGAGAACATCTGATGTGGTTTATTGTCAGTAATCACTGAATCCGTGATTTCTAGTGTTCAAATGTCATTATTTATTGGATTGACTTAGCTAGTACAAATATTCGCACTATTTGTCGATCTAAGTAGTTTATTTATTTTTTCATTTGCGTTAATGTAAATGTCTAGATCTAGATATATTTAGCCAAAAATTTTCTTGCTAGCTGCGCTGGCGCTCCGTACGGATATTCTTTAAGCCAAAATTGGTTTAAAATATTCATATAGTTCATTTATCTTTATATACCCACAAATTATAAAGTTGTGTTTTATGCCTAGAATTAAATTGCCTAAACAAATTCAAACGTCATTTTCAAATTCTGGATGAAATATGTCATGCCCGAACATATGACGGTCCAACGTAAGAACCTGGTAAATAAAATAGTCAACATTAATAAAATTTAAACTAGTTAAAAACCACTGGTATTCTAACAGATAAAGCCGCCAGTTAAAACTAGTGTCTGATAAAAATCATGCGTGCAAAGTACAGGAAAATTAGATGTTAAAAGGACGCAAGGCTTCTGAGATATTCGCAGTTCACTAATGGAGGCACACTGTCTTAAACACATTTTGATTGTACTGAAACACGCAACTCTAATGTACCTTTATACCAAGTTAACTCAAAAAGTGGCGAAACTTACGAACTAAAATCTTTCACTTTCAAGTCTCTTAGAAATACGATTATGTCGCCGGCACATAGGTAAGGTAACTTGGAGGTTAAGACGCGGATAGGCAAGTCCTTTTATGCCTGCGATGTCTTCAGACAAAGGTCAAAGGTTTATGATGAGGTAAAAATAATGTTGTGAAGTTCTTGCAAAGATATAGTAATAATCCTTTATCTGAGACCAGATTCAGCCCATATATTTGAAGCCAATTTTAGGAAAGAATCAATAATTTATTGAAAGGCGTTACTTTGCGGAAATTCATATTCAAAAACCTAAATCTAACTTATAAGTATATCTAGTGTATGTGTGTGTGTCGACAAGAGTGCCAGCTTGAAGACATCGAAGTCGTCAAGAGTACCAGCTTGAAGACTTCGAAGTAGGCAAGAGTACCAGCTTGGAGACCTCGAAGCGGAAACACACTAGATATATAAGTTAGATTTAAGTTTTTGAAAGAATCAATATTTTAATTTCAATGTTTTTTTACTATTAGGTACTTCTTTTAGTGGAACTAAATGAAGTAGACCATAAATAGTTAATCTAAGGAATAGACCATATTTAACAAAATGGAGCGATGACTAATCGCGCGGGCTTAACATCATGGAGAGAAAAATGCTAAAACGGAAATGAAAACGTTCATCAATCAAGTCAGTACCCAGCATTTTTTCTGAGTCCTTTTGGATAGTAAGCTAAGATTGTAGATAAGTATTTGGGTCCGCATAGTTTGAGCATTCAGCCCAAAGAGGCTAACAATGTAATAATTACGAATTAGAACTGTCACCGACCGGGCCGGGACGTCGCCGGACGGAATGCGGTTCGCGCCAATTAGCACGAAACCGGCCGGCGACCAGCGACCGGCGACCGGCCGTTTTACATATCAGACACAAGAGATCAGATATGCTTTGGAGTTTGACGCTCCATTTTAACCTAAATTGGAAGTTTGAGTCATAACCTGCACTCTGGATGTAAGAAACCGGCCAAGTGCGAGTCGGACTCGCGCAGGAGGGGTTCCGTACCATTATTTATAAAAATCGCGTTTGTTCTATGGAAGCCCCCTTAAATATCTATTTTATTCTGTTTTTTTTAAATATTTGTTGTTATAGCGGCATACATCAGAAACACATCATCTGTGAAAATTTCAACTGTCTAACTATAACGGTTCATGAGATACAGCCTGGTGACAGACGGACGGAGAGACAGACAGACAGACAGCGGAGTCTTAGTAATAGGGTCCCGTTTTACCCTTTGGGTTCGAAACCCAAAAAATGGTGCAGAGCCAATCATCTTTAACATTTTTTAGGATTCCGTGGTAATACAATACCACACAGTACAGAGAATCAGAGTCATTGCTCAACCAGTCAAATCTGAAATGGAAACGACAAACATTGATAAAATAAAAAACAGCCTTCAATCTTCAGGTTCAGTACTGCTTGAGAGTGAAACCCTGCTTGTATTGTACTTAGGTGGCTGTGAACGAAAAAAGGATTGTGCTTTTTCCGTTCAATTTCAGGTGGATTCAAAAGAGTTCTACCAGTATCAATTATATTATAGAAGCTAACGGGCAGATACTGTCCTGTCAGCTACTTGTTTTTTTATTTCGTTCGGCTTCCAACTTATTTTGGACTGTTACAAACAATTTAAAACAAAAATAACCAAATTGGTTCTCTAGATAAGAGACGATGATGATAAAGTTTCGTTTTTTTTTATGGCTATGATGAAATTTAGTCTAACTCAGTTTCTAGATTCTAAGCTCACTGTGCACATTTCATAACGACCGGTTGAATTTTTTGATTAAAAAAAGTAAAGGAGACACAGTAACTTTAGCTTTTAAAATACAAGTTGGGATTTCGTTAAATAATGGAACTTGAAATTCCCATAAGAACCAATATCGAAATTTAAATAAAGCGATAATAATTAATAGATTTATTTAACATTTTTAAATCTTTTTACTTTATACAGGGTTTCGTATGGACAAGTGTGTGGTAAACGTTTCTCTTAAATGCTATCTCCTGACCTTCCTGTAAATTCCTATTTTGCCAATGTTCATTAAATCCTTAATTAAGCATCAAAAATGTCGATAAAACCTCTAAACGTATAAAAATGTCGCCAGAAAAACCACCAACTCATCTCCCACGTAATTATTGACAGCTGTCACTTTTGATTGACAATCGTTAATTTATTATCTTCATGATTCGCAAACTTTGTAGACTTTATTGCATCAAAATAGAACTTATGTGTATAAAAATAGAGTCTTGATTATATTTAATAACACTTATGTCATGGTATAGAAATCACCGTTGAATGAACAATCAACATGTTCGTTTGATGTAAAACTTTCCATTTTGTTTGTCTAACATTTTTATTAATACAAAACTTATTGTACCTCAATAAAAAAGGAATAAAATATCCTACACCTTAATTTCTCTGCCGTAAAGTTGAAAATAAAATAACAGAATTGATTCGGTTGATAGATAAGAAAACATGACATTAAGTACACTCCTGTCAAAAATATTACGTTCCGTTTAACAAGTGCAGTTACGAAACGCTTATTAAAAAAATGTTGTTCAATGAAGCGGTATTTAATTTGTGTTCCCTATTGTTTATAGTCTTTTTTGCTTTCCATGATGTAATGCTGCCTTTGAGGCAGCGTTTAAAAGACAGCATTTTTAGATTTCACTTTCTTAAATCATCTAAATACAGCTCATTGTCTAGGCGTTGGTTAAAGTTCAATCAGTCTAGACTTTCGTTAGATTTAAAATGTGTTAATGATGAATTGATTAAACTTTCATTTCTTTCGGGTACACTTCGTCCACTTTCTTATTTTGTGAATTTCCTGTTGTTCAATTTTTGCCTCGTCCACTTTCCAAGGCTATCCACTTTTCAGCCCCATCGATTTCCAAAATCATGTCAAATATCATGAAATATATACTATTGGCCGCATTTTAGCCGGTTTCTTCTTTGGTGCAGAGGTTTACATTCGCATAGGATGTGAATGTGCGATTCACAGTATGTTAGTATATTGTATCAAAAACCATTTCAGAAAGCAGGGTTTTAGCTTTCTGAAATGGTTCATTAACATCCTTTGCGAATGTAAGCCTCTTCACCAAAGAAGACCTTCATAATTTCACCTGATGAGATTAAAACCTCCTTGTGGGCCCGAGAACACCAAAGACTTAGCCTATGTTAGCAGCGATTTTACGACTGCATCGCCTCATTAAGTCATTACGTATTACCGCGGTTCCTCGATGGCGCGTTTTGGCAACTGCATCATCGACCACAGATGCTAAAAGTTGTTGCAAAAAGGTTATGTGGACAAACTTCAAAGGTATCAGAATAAATCAGCATTTCGAGTTAGGGAGGTGCTGTTACAGGAATGCCACAATTAATCTGTAAAGCTTGCAGTGAATTATTGGAGCTGCTTTTGCCCGAAACTCATCATCACAATTTCAGCCACAAGAAATCTACTGCTAGACATATAGCTACCCCATGGATTTCAAAAAATACCGGTTGCACTCAGCGATTTCCTGCTGTATTAGGTCTTTTGTCCACCTCGTGACTGGTCTTCCTACGCTGCGCTTGCCAGTGCGCGGTTTCCACTAGAGAACTTTTCGAGCTCATCAGGTATCAGTTCTACGAGCTATGTGTCCTGTCACTTCAATTTGCTAATCCTATGTGCTATATCGGTGACTTTTGTAAGTCTACGGATGTCATGTCTTCATTTCTGATTCGATCTCGCAGAGACTCCGAGCATAGCCCTCTCAATAGCTCGTTACGTGAAACTCTCTTAGTGTAAATAAGTAAGTAAACGTGCTCCATCGTAGGCTGTAAGACGATCAAACAAGCCTATTCCGGAATGAAAAAGCCCGACAATCGGTATGACAGGCGATAAACTGTCGCCAGCAGAGTTGTTTGCCCAACATTACCATAATTTTTATTTGTGCGTCGTAACTCGATACTGTGAACGTGTGGGCGGTTACTGATTGGCTTATTATATTTTGTTGTATTTGGTGTGATGGCTTAAATAAAATAAAAACGCATTCTGTTAATTTAATACAATATTATTTATAATTGACCGAGTATTATATTTAGTATATTAAAAAATTACGTAGTGAATTTGTATGTGCAAATTGGTGTGATAAACTTTCAAGTAATAGACATACTCGTACAATTCACTTCATACTCGCTAGATGGATTGAATGTTAAAAAATGAAAATACCCATCTTCAGATGAGCTTTGGTTAAATGGCTAGCCTGTCGACTTTAAAATTATACGAAAGTCTGTAATATCAGTTTTCCCTTTACGTAACAGTTATTCGTAACCACTTAGTTAATAAAAATAGCTGAATAACGGAAACAACCGAGTTTTGATTGAACTCTGATCAATACAAAATAATCATAAATTTAGAGATAGTTACCGAACTACCGAAGAAAAATTCATAAATAAAATATTAGACTCCATCAAAGCTATAATAAATCTAAGACAAAAAAAAACGGAAAAATGCATATACAAAAATACAAAAAATTTTACATGTAAACCACCTGATTATAAATTTTAATTGATATTTTATATTGTTCTGTACCAACTCTGTATTGTTTTTGACATTCATAAGTGTACACCGGTGTACCTATATTTGAGAAATAAATGAACTGAACCTCCTTTTTTTCAAGTTTGTTTATAAGGATTGCTTAACCCATATAATATTTACATAAATTTGTAATATAACCAGCTGCGAAAATGTACCTTTGTACTTATAATATATTTGTTTTTTTTAAACTACACTATTATTATATAGTATTATATCTACTTAAAAGAAATAAAACATTATTATTACTAACAGAATATTTACCGTGGTTCGCGTTAATATCGGGAGCTCAAAATTAACGCGAACCACGGTAAATATCCCGTTAATAAACCGTGGTAGTTTAAAAAAAGTGTAAAATAATTAATATTCAAATTTGTCCATATTTTAACTTCTCTCCAATCCTTACTGGTTGACCTTGTTCTCAGTAGAATTCACGCGGAAGATATTTATAGGGCAAGTCTCTCATTGTCCAAACTACTCGTTCAGAAAAGAGTGCGTATTATGCTAAAGTGATTTAGTGGGAGAACTTTCCTCGAACCTCGAGTTATTTTTACGCAGAATTTACCAGAACAAACTTTGACCTGATTTTTTTACGATTGATGTAATTTTTTTAAGAGAAAAATTACAGATTTTTTGTTAGGAGGTGAACTTAAATTAAAAATTAAAAGCGACAAAGGATTAACCTTTAAACACTTAATTTTTTTTTAATTTTGTTTTATCCTAACTGATATCATACAAGTGAAAGTAATTCTTTCTCTATCTGTTGCATATCTTTTCACAGCCAAACGGCTAAATCGATTAGTATGAAATTTGGTACAGAAATAGCTGAGAACTTGGTGACGGACATAGGCATTTTATCATCATCATCATTATCATAGTTAAACGGCACCTTTGCTTTTCATCACTAAGTAGAACACGATTAGTAGTTTAATAAATAGTTGAAGAAATAAAAAAACGCGTAATCCGCGCCGAACGAGCCGCATTTTAGCGCTGCAAGCGCCAGCTTTCAGAGCGTTTGACGTATTTTAATACTTTAAAACTTTTTTTTAGCCTATAATATTTTTTTTAACATTGTGTTGCTCTTGACCACTAACTTGACGGATGTTAAGCGACTGATCTACGGTGGACCGTGCTTGTCTAAAAGGAACCTATTAACTCGCTATTTGAAGACACCCAAATTATAACAATTCGGAAAGACCCAATCAAGAAGCGTATTCCATAGTTGTGCGGTAGCCGCGGTAGGTACGCATATAAAAGTGTAGCTAAAGCGTTTAGTTTGAGTTTATGGAATATCCACCATGAAACAATGTCGCTTTTTCACCTTAACGCGCTATAGATTATGTTATTAGATGAAATAGCAACATATCTACGGTTAAGTACGAACCATGTCGATAATAATTACCAGTGTGGGCGTTGGAACAATATTGGCCTATTGTTAGCTGATGCAGGTGATAATTTCACAATGAACACTAACGTATCTGTCGCAGGATACTGACGAAACTAAGATTTTGACCGAAATCCTAGGATTTTTATTAAAACCTACGTTAAAACCGCGAAATGCTTTCTTCATAACATTGAACTGTGATTTACATTTTAGAGATAGTTTAATTCTATATTTTTGCATTATTATCATTTATAATTTATTACAGTACAGTGTTTCCTTATGTAACTCGTGTAGGTAAAAATTTTTCCTTTTTTAACAACAAACTTTGAAGTTTTACTTGTATGAGTATAGATTGCGATGATGTGGTTAAGCGATTTTGTCGTGAATATTTATTGTATAGTGAACAATACACAAAGAGACAAATACTTAGTTATTTCGCTGTAGAAATATTGCTAAGGAAAAAATATTTACCTTTCCCGATCAAACGGCTGAGCCAATCATTACAAAATTTGATGACAGATAGAGATGCAGAGTACATTTCCTTATTAACAGCGTTCTGTTGTTGTTCATCCGACTGCGGAAGAAGGAGGGTTATGTTTTTCGAATGCATTTATGTATGTATGTGGGTATGAAAACAACAACCACTACAACCTAAGTTTGACCGATTTTGGGGTGAGAGGTGTCGTTAGACGTCTTCAGTTTTAGAGTATCATAGGCTTTATTTTTTTGTAATAATATTAATAATAGATTTCTCGTAAAAATACAAAAATGCGTTTTTTCGTAACCTCCAACGAACTTTTTCGTAATAAACAAGTGGTTTTACTAGAATTATTCTAAAAAATGCGCGTTTAGAATATTTTACAGCGATTTCACGCATACTTTCTCACAAAAAACTTACACTCAACAGCATATCAAACGTAACGAAATCATAATTTAGACTGCAAAAATTGCTTTTCTGCGGTCGGGTATTTTGTTTTATTTTAATATAATATACTTGTTAATGTGATCGGTATACGAAGTGTACTACACATGCATGTAATGATACACTACATAATAATGCGATTATAGTGCGCTGTCTGGAGGGACCATAACCTTTGAACGGACTTCTACCACCAACTAACTATAACTATTGGTGATAATAACGGAGATCTATTTCGTACAAAAATACGCAGTGCCTTTTTATTAACTCTGCGAAAGCTATAATAATCAACGAACTATAAACAAAGAGAAATCACTCCCAGCCACAAAAATAAATACACGAACATAAATAAGTTCATTAATTTAACGACTACAAGTAAAATTGCAACATAAGATGTAGGCGGAACAAAACTAGCTAAGTGATTTGAGCAATAATTGGCCGACCCCTGCCGCGCGGGCTGGTAAAAGAAATTCTTTATTGAAGAGTTAGTTATATCTAGATAGGCCTTTTTACTCGATGTCGAGGAAAAAGGGGACGTGTTTCCGAATTATGTCAATAATTAAAGTCGGTTCAGGTAGAGAACTAATGCGACATTGAGGGCGACATTAAATTATCACATGCGTAAGTATTTATAGCAATGACACAGTATTTATGTACCATTTAACCTACGTATATATACTATAAATATATACATATTTACATTACTACTACATACATACATTTTGAAATAATTTGATGAAATATAAATAACGACAAAATTATAGAAATCATAAATAACTTACTAAATTTACACACATTAATTTAAATAAAAAAATTTCATAATATTGTAAAATTTGGAAGATATAACTAAAACAAAATAAATAAGAGCCCTGATGACTTTCGTTGGTGGAGGAGGACGGCCAAAAACAAATTACCACCATAGAAGTATTTATTAATATATATATATATATTATATTATGAAAAAACTGTATATAGCCGACGGGACTACTGAAAAGAATGTAATAACTACCTAGGACTATCTTTTCTCGAACTGATTAGTCGAATTTTTGAACCCTCACAAATATACATATGTATAATACCTCTGTGGAGATACCGGAAAAAACGATTCTTTGTAGCTAGGAAGGCTGAATCACAAAAAAAGCGTAGCGAAAAATATTTATCTATGCTTTGTACTTACTGACCTCTCCGAGATAGATTTTTCTCTGTTATTTTCTTGATTTTCTGTCATATTTTGAAGTCTAGTTATTGTATTGTCTTTGAGAGTCACAGCATTAATTAAATGAACTATAAAAATAAATAAACATAAATTATACATGAAAACATACCAACGATGCAAATATACAGCGCACAAAACTTGACTCTTTTTATGCGTGTGGTGATACTTCTTTTTATAACAAGTATTATCACTATTCTTCCAAGATGGATACATAGTAAAACATCTGAGGTGCAACAGATTTCCCCCTATTAGAACTGTTGATGTGACGAAAAAAACAAATAAACCGATTGAACAAAAGCTAATTAATAATAGCTATACAGAACTCGAAAAAGTACTTCAAGATCTAGTACTCCAAGAGAAAGGCAGAAGATGTATGATGCCCAAAAGAAAACCGTTCTCAAAAGAGATCACTATGCTTGAAGAAGATGTCGACGCAATTACTTGTGATGGTGACGACTGGGTCGAGTGCAATTTTACCCAATGCTACGTGAAGCAATCAATATTGAATCAGATAACCAACGTGTCATGCATATACAAAGATATCATTTACGTAAATGACGATAAACATTATTTAGGAAAAGCGGTGAAGGTGGCAAATGATGGTATATACGCGCTGAATGTAAGTGATTATGTTAGAATTTCGTGCACGGGAAAAGAATTTAACGAGTCGGGATGGTGGCGGTTAGGATGGAGAGGGCGCAAAGCTGGGTTCCGTCCTCTCCCGGAAAGAATGATGCCTCCCACCTCTATCAATGTATTCCTACTTATAATTGGTTCCGTCTCAAGAACTACATTTGTAAGTCGAATACCGATCAGTTACAAAGTATTAAAGGATGAACTACAAGCTGTAGTGATGAACAGTTACAATATAGTCGGCGAAGGCAGTCATGGAGCCTTATGGCCGATTCTCACAGGGCATGACGAACTTGAAGTATCTGTTATGAGAAGACGACCAGGGAACACCAAGCGTGTGGATGCAAAGCTGTTTCTATTTACCCTTTTGAACCAGTGCGGCTATCGTACAGCATTTTTAGAAGACATACTGAGGACCAGTACTTTTAATCGTCTATATAACGGATTCGAACACATGCCTGCCGAACATTATATGAGACATTTGACTAAAGATATTGGATTTTGTGACCATACGAAATGGTTCAAACAAAACAGCGTTTGCTTTGGATCTGAATCCGTTTTTAAATTTATTGTGGAGTATTCTGCGAAGTTGTTTAAGATGAGAGGTAAGACGTTTTGTGTGTCAGTAACAGGGTCATATTTTTATGATGATATAAGCGTGTTTACTTTGGTAGACGAAGACTTGGCGCATTTTTTAAATAAATTCAAACGTGACAGACATTTTGAGGATACTATGTTGTTTGTAATGGGAGATCACGAATATGTAAGAAATTCTTATGTTGATAAAATTAACGCACAGCTTCCCTTCGTGTCCATAGTTCTGCCCGAAAGATTAAAAGCGGCTCGTTCTGATGCCTTATCCAATCTAATGGCCAACTCTAAGGTACTGACCACACCGTTCGATGTCCACACCACTATATTAGATGCAATCGGACTGTCCAGACGTAGAAACGAGTACAGAGTGCCTGGTGCTGATTTTGAAAGAGGAATAAGTTTTTTGGAGCCCATACCTAGCTCCAGAGGGTGCGCGGAAGCAGGTATCGTGCCACATTTATGCACGTGCACTCGGTTCTATAACGCCTCAGCTGATAATGTTGTCTTTACTAAAGTTGCTCAAAATCTTGCTAGCTTTATCAATGCAGTCACATTGGAGGAGAGGCACAAATGTGCTAAAAGGAACCTGCTATCAATAAAATGGGTGCGTCGTCTTTGTTTAGGTCCCAAGTATTATTAGGCTAAAATTATTATGGGCCCCGGTAAAGCCGTTTTTGAAGGCTCTGTTCTCTACGATACCGATAAAGACTCTTTCAATGTTACTGATAGAGATGTGTCACGGATTTATAGATATGAGAACGAAACAGACAGTGTGAAACTCACACACCCATATCTTAGCAAATATTGCTATTGTATATAATTCGATTCCTCCGATAAAGAGACGCCGGTGGGAACATGGAATAATCACGAATCTTATTTTCGAAAACTGATTTTATTTTGTATGCTAATGATGTATTGGCGGTATTTTATTTAATATTGTTCTGTTACGTATGTATATTTTTTTAAATATTTCTCCTATTTAAATAAACAAATTCATTTCTCACTTATCTAATAGGTGTCCCTAACCAGTCAGTAGGTGTAACAGTGTATATAAAATCATTATTTTATATGTTTAAAAAAGTTGTGATGCGTGAAAGAGATAGTTGCGCGTGTTGAATTCCACCGTAGGATGGCGCCGCTGTCTCGCTCGCATGTTGCAACTTTTTTTTGAATATAAAATTATTGAAATAATAGCTCATTTTTAAATAAAAACTACGGGTCACTCACGTCACGGCTCAAAACAGCCGAAATATCCGACTATAGTTTAGTTATTTCGGCTCAAAACAGACGTGAGTGACCGTAGTTTTTATTTAAAAATGTGTGAAAACCACGTTAATTTCCATAGTGAAATAATAGCTGTTATTTTTGTATCTTTTATTTATTTATACTTGACTCACACACGAGAAACTGGATGAATCTAGCCCAGGACGTAATAGAAGAAGACTAGACTAGAAGTCACAGCTATTTTTAATACATTGTAATAGTATTCTTATAAAGCTAAAGAGAGAACATTCATGATAATTCATTTAAATAATTTTATATCTAAAAATAGGCGCCGCGAGTGAGAGAGACAGTAATGCCACCCTACTCTTTGCCTAAACGTGGACATTTTCACACTGGCCCAAACTAAGCAAATCTTGTACTATGGGAACTAGATAATTGATAAAATAAATGTATTTTTTTTAATACATACTTATGTACCCAGATACAGAACACACATCTATGTTCATCGCACAAATATATGCGCCGAGTGGGGATCGCACCTACAACCTACAGCTTAGAAGGCAGGCAATTTTTCAGATATCCAGAACAGGCAGCAGGCCAGTGAAGCGGATCGTATTGCACTAATGTAAAAATTAATTGATGTTTCAGCGCCACGCGGAAACCAGTCCTCGGATTAGTCGTGGGATATAACGCACAGACAGTACGAAAGATCGTTTGAACTTTGTGTAATCGACTAAGGTTACAGTTTCTCAACAGTGCCGTGTTATTTCTTTTTGAAGTGAAAACTTTTTTAGCGGCGTTGTGCACTTTTGGGATGGGTAAAAATGTTAAACTCGCGTCAGGACTAGTGATCTGATCGAAAATTCGTAAGACGGCGCAGGGCGCTTGCGCGAGTGTGCGTGTGTGTTTGTACTACAGCCTGCTACGCGCATGCACGGATGGTGACTGCTGATGGCTCGACCGTCTGTATACTTGTAAAATTCTTGTATATAAATTGTTTAAAATATGGAAATTGAACAAAGTATATTAATGATATATACGAGAAATTGAGTATTTAACCACATAAATGATAGTACTTTTATACTGATAAATAAAGCAATTCGTGCGAAATTATTCCCTAACCATTCCAAAATATTTAAAAATGCACAACGTTAATGTTCAAGTTTTCACTTCTGCTGGCGGAGGGCAACCCGTTGTTTATTTTTTAAATCAAATCAAATCAAATCAAAATCAAGTCATTTATTTGCTAGAATACATAATTATACAAAGAGTTCTTATTATTATATTTAAGACATTGTATTCAGTCTGCAAGCAGACGTGCAAATATTTTATTTAATTATATTTATGAGAATTAAGTCTATCTGTAGGTATTTGTATAGTCAAAATATTCCTTAACACTATAAAAACAATGGCTAAGAAGCCATTCGGTCAAACATATTTTAAATCTATTTCCATTTAAAATTTTGATATCAATCTCTTATTTGTTGTGTTCGCAGAGTTCGCATTGTGAATTTTGGGAAGTATTTTTTGTCTATTAGGCCTCATTATACTCGTACTTAGTGTGACTGGATGGGAATTCTTCTGGAAAAAAAGATACAACAGATAACTGTGTCTCCGTTAAGAAGAAAATATAATTAATTGTGTCAGTTTCTGAAGTGTTTGTTGGGTAAAATTATTAGAAATAATGTTAGATAAACTTACACTGACCTTATCGTGCTGAAATATGTAATTTCGATGATATGGAGCTGGCCTGATGAGGGATTTAGAAGTCTGGCATTGTAATTTTCCGACGGCGTTCGTAGATCTATCGAAATAACCCTTCTAAGTAATCTCGGCTAGTATTTTATTTACATAATAGTAACATATCTTACTGTACTTTTTTTTTGCCACGAAAATAACAAATCACTATCCTGAAATTAGCGGTAGTTGGTTGTTGGTTCGATCCACATGTGCCAACCTTCGCAACTGTTTTTCTCACTATAGTGTGTCGATACGTCGCGCGACCCGTCCTTCCATTAGTCGCCCATTAAATTGCCCACAGACGGCACTAAATTCCTGTCGAAAGCAAAATAAAATTGCCACGCGGACACTTATTCAATCGTTATATTTTTCATTAAATGTTTATTGGAACTCTGCTAAGTTTATTGTCGAGATATTAAGTACAACAAGTATAACAGTTTAAAAACTGGAAAACAGATACATATTAGTCAGCACAATCTCGATCAAATTAATCATATATGATTATTTTTAAATACCGTCTTCAATTACTTATGTAATTGTGTGTGGTAAAAAAATATGATTCAAGGGAGCCATTCATACATTTTAAATATTTTTTTATACAAGATAAATCTACGATTGACCACCAACTCGCCTGATGTTAAGCGACGGTGTGGCTAAGGATGGAGCTCGTCGATCTAGAAGATATCTATTCACTCTAGCCTTGAAAATTTCAAGATTGTAGGTCTCAGGAAACAAAGATGGCGGCAAAGAATTCCATTCTTGTGCAGTACGCAACAGGAATGTGGATCGATATCGCTGAGCCTAGTGTGCAGAGGCTCTGAGAAGTATCTCTGTCTTCTCTGTTTGTTATCTTATCACAACCAAACGGTTGAACTAAATGTTATGTTATGTTTGTTTAAGAGATAGCTATGAACCTGGAGACGGATATAGCCTACATTTTAACATTATTGTCACCGTTCATCATCACCATCGTTTTTCATCACTGCGTGAGTGAAACCCCGGTGCACTGTTACTATACTCACTAAGACAGGTACTGAAGACTCATACCGCAAACGATCAATTCAATCAAAAACCATACCACAAGTATTAAATTCAATCAATAATCAATTAAATATCGGTTCTTCCTACGACGCAATAAAGCACAAATCGGATTGTACAGGCACAGACACAGAGAGCATTTGGTTCTGTCGTGTAGCGCTCATCTCTTCTAGCAGCACAGTGCCGAAATGTCCGGTCAAGTCGGCAGGTTGTATGTACTTTTTACTAGCTACATATATCTATTTTATATTAGATCTTATTTCCTCTTGCCCTTTTTTTCTACCGAACGGCAAGAACCACGAGCAAGCGACGTCGTTTTATGGTGGACATTCCAAAGACTCGAATGAAAAGCTTTGGCTCCACTTTTATTGTGCTTACTGCTAAAATGTGGAACACGCTTCCTGAATGGGTCATTCCGGATAGATATAATCTGGGTGTCTTCAAATCGCGCAATAGATTCCTTCTAGGCAAGCGCGCTCCACCGTAGATCGCAACAATCGCGTTAGTGGCCAAGCGCAAGTTTATTTTCGAATAAAACAATATACTTTTATTTCATCCGCTTACAATCCGCTTATCATTAAATAGAAGTTAATTTTTCAAATATACTAAAAAATTTGCTCGGCATCTGCTTAGCATGTTGTCTATTCGACAGTCAAATAAAAAGTGTAAATTAAAGACCATAGAAGTCAAGTCCAAACTCGGCGGAATTAGAAATATTCCCGACTTCTACAATAAAATTAGTAGATGTTGCAATCAGATGAGAGATAACGACAGACACCGACCTTATACGAATTAGTTGGATTTAAACTACAACTTTGAATTTTTGACCAACTACTAACAACAAGGGTTATTTTTACCATATAGTTAGGATGCCAATAGTACTTACCTACCTATTTTACTATCAATATCATCATCTAAGCCACAAGAAGTTAATGCGCTGCTGGCAGTGCCGGATTTACACTTTTGTCGCCAGTAGGCTATTACATTTTTGCCGCCCCTACTGATATTGAAAATTGATATCCTAGTTCAAAATTATATTAATTACGTATAGTACGGGAGCGCACTGCAAAAAGTACACCTCATCGACTACCAGGATGAGACCTATATCGGGCGTCCTCTGAAATCTGCCGCCCCTAGGACGCTGCCGCCCTTAGGCCATGGCCTATACGGCCTATTGATAAATCCAGGACTGGCTGAGGACTGAATATATCGGATAATATTCGGTCTTTTTGGAAATACATGGGGGGAGGCCTACGTCCAGCAGTGGACTTCTTATAGCTGAGATGATGATGTTGATTCTATATTGGGCCATGGAGAGCCCATAAATCTCTCTACGGATTCTATCTAAATAGGCCAGTTAAAAAAACAATGACAAGAGCCAATTACATTTATGATTTTGCAAGAAAAATGCAGCGCAAGCATACGAATACAGGTTACAGTTTTTCCACCTATATTTTACTAAAGCTTCTATGTTTCTAATTCCAAAATATCTAACTGTACCGGCCCATAACAACCCACGATTTAGAATCTAAAACAAACTGCCTGCTTTACTACTAGAGTCCCCGTTACGACATAACAAACTTACGATTTACATCAAGTAGCGGCGATAAAATGAATAATAGATTGCTGACAAGCTATTCAATAGAAACAAAACAGGCGAGATTTTGTTTTCTAAAATAGGTTCACTCATTCGTTCAATCGTTTGCATTGAAGAACGGTTAAAATAAATTTGATTTACATATTTTGGAGTGGGTAGGCGGAATTCATGCTGACTACAAGTTATAGGTTGGAAAAATAAAACCAGAATACTTACGTACGTCATATCTTGTGGTGTACAGTAACTTTAATCATATTACATATTCGCTATAACTTTTTTTGTGTAACTGCATACCTATGATGTTATACATTCTTTTATAAAATGTGATATTCCTTTGAAAATTATTGACAATTAGCTATGCGACCATTCGGTTGTGTTTGTGTCATGTTTTTGGCATGTGTGAGTGGCGACATCAATGTGTAATTAAGTATTTGTTTATACAAATACCCGTACTTTTACCTATATAAAACATCGCACTGCTGGGCGTAGGCCTCTTTTCTTTGGATGACAATTCTCATCTTATTATAATCAGTAGGTACCTAGATTCGTTTGGAAGCTACGATGATATATATACGAAACTTACGTACAGAATTAAAAATAGTAAAAATGTATCTTATAAATTAATGTGCTCCATCCTTAGCCACTCAGTAGCTTAGCATTACGCAAGTTGGTAGCCAATCTTATAAAAAACAGATTACATATTAGGTACTGTACGAAACTGTCCCACAAACACCACAGAAACTAGAGACTCGATTCCATCTATTCCCTCTCCAGACGAACAATTAAGATCACCTATATAAGATCTAGAATTCCAGACGATCCAATTTCAAATTTATCTGTCTCATACAATCTGGGAATGGAATCGGGAACCATCGATAGAACGTCACCAGTTCTTCGCCACTCGCCGCTGTCGTACGCCATTATATGCCATTTATCGCCACTTCGCCGCCATTGCTTGCCGTAATAGCACAGAATAGAATATCTACAGAAAATCACTTTTTATAACCAGTAACAGTTAAAACAGAATAAAATAATAGAATAGATAGATAGATAAACTCTTTATTGTACACACCTTAGAAACTTACAATCAAGATAAGATATTTAAAATCTAGTGTAACAACTGGCGGCCTTATCGCTAATAGCGATCTCTTCCAGGCAACCTTAGGATGGAGAGGAGTGAAACGAAAGTAATATGACGGGGCGTGCAGTAATAGAGAGGGGAGAAAATTATCTAAATATGTTAATCTGAATAATATGTATGTATACATATATATATAATTAATTCCCTATATATACATCCGGAGTATACATTCTATTCTTCTACACTCTAATACTTACGATACAAATACTATAAATATACTAATAAATACCATGAATATAAAATAAATAAATAAATACTAATACTGATATACTAGAGAAAGTGATAGAATAACATTTAATCACATATAACTAAGAAAGGAAACAGATGAATTAAAAAGACAAAAACAACAAGAAAAAAGAGAATAGGTTCTTCGTATAATATAAATTATGTATTATGTAGCAAACTGACGTTTTTTTGAAAATTGCAAATTTGCGTTTGACGTTTATGTAGACAATAGGCAAGCCTCATGTCCCATATTTCTACAAGCCAACATTATTACATTTTGTAACCTTCCACCCGTCACTTTTGTCAAATTTTACGTCAAACTCAGCATCAACGTCAACTTTTATGGCTCCCGATGCTCTGCATGCCCTGCAGGACTAGGCTTCTTTTTAGGGTTCCGTACCTCAAAAGAAAAAAACGAAACCCATATAGGATCACTTTGTTGTCCGTCTGTCCGTCTGTCCGGGTGTCAAGACCTTTATCTCGGGAACGCGTGAAGGTTTCGTGTTGAAATTAAAACCATATACGCATCTTTAGTCTCTTGGTGCAGAAAGAAAAATAAAATTTCTCAGTTTTCGTAAAAAAAAGTTACGGCCGAATATGTCGTAAGAAATGCGTATTTCGACTCTCACAAGGGAATCAAAACCTATGAGGTACTTCCCGTTGACCTAGAACTATAAAATTTGGCAAGAAGCATTGTGATAGAGTACACATATAGGAACAAATCCGAAAACTGGACATTTTTAATTTAATCTCAAAAATAGGGTCTTTATGCAATGAATGAGGGTCCAAATTTTAAAGTTCTTTAATGTGGGGTATCCATATGAAAGAGCTTCATTAGTATAATCTAAAACAAGTTTTAAAATAATTTTACGATGTATATTTTTCGGTTTATGAAGGAAAATATAAAAAAAATATATGATTTCCCCTTTTATCTAATAGTTTGTACGGAACCCTCGGTGGGCGAGTCTGTCTCGCACTTGTCCGGTTTTTTTATTTTAGTTTTTAATATTTTGAATTCAAAGTTATAGGTTCACAGTATGTTTTAACTTCAAATCTATTTGATGAAAGTAAAATACATATCTACATGCATTCATAGTCTGTCAGTTACTGAAAAATAATAAGTAACCAAAATCTAATGTTTACAAGTAGAAATAAGTTTATCCTCTTGTCCAAACCAAACCTGGGTTGCAGTTGGTGATTAGCAATATATTATATTATAGCTAGAAATTTATCCTTATAAAACTAAATATAGAAGATAATGGCGAAGGATTAGTTTGACCCGACTCGTAGCAGAATAAGAGAAAACCGTTGCTGGCACGTTTTTAATCACCCACCATCAATTCCGTGAAAGTTTAAATACAAGCGTTGCACACACACAAACTTAACTGCGAATGCCTGAATTTCTTCGTTTACTTTTCTATTTCTCTGTGTTTTTTCTATTCAGTTAGGTAATGGCACTTAATGAGCGTTTAAGACGTTGCCCCGGGAACCGTGCGATTGTTTTATAGTTGTAATTAAGCCGCTGCTGATCTATGAGCGTCGTAGATCGCACTGCAAACAACTGGGTATCGATTCAAGCTAATATCGTGATGTGAAAGTGCGTTCGCGATTTACTAATGCAATTACCGCTGTGGAGCTGTAATAATTTTAAATAAGCTTTATTTTTTTAATTTTAGACATAGTTTCGTTAAGAGTCCGTAGTTCAACCATCCTCCGTCTCGATTGCGCAGGGACATTTTAAATATCCCATGTAGTGCCCACCCCCATGCCCACCCCCCGTGCCCACGCCCATGTAGTGCCCACCCCAATATCTGTGGGGAACTTCACTCTTGAAGTTGTTGACGAATACGTCTACCTAGGACAAACGGTCCGATTAGGCAGGTCCAACTTTACGAGGGAGGTCAATCGTCGTATCCAACTCGGCTGGGCAGCGTTCGGGAAACTTAAAAGCGTCTTCTCGTCCAATATTCCCCAGTCCCTCAAGTCGAAAGTTTACAACCAGTGTGTGTTACCAGTGATGACATACGGCACTGAAACGTGGTCCCTAACTATGGGCCTTATAAGGAAGCTCAAGGTCACGCAACGAGCTATGGAGAGGGCTATGCTCGGAGTCTCTCTACGAGATCGAATCAGAAATAAAGAGATACGTAGACGTACAAAAGTCACCGATATAGCACAGCGGATTAGCAAGTTGAAGTGGCAGTGGGCAGGACACATAGCACGTAGAACTGATGGCCGATGGGGCCGAAAGGTTCTCGAGTGGAGACCACGTACCGGCAAGCGCAGCGTAGGAAGACCAGCCACGAGATGGACAGATGATCTCATACAAGTGGCGGGAAGACGCTGGATGCAAGCCGCTTCCAATCGGTCTCTTTGGAAATCCATGGAGGAGGCCTATGTCCAGCAGTGGACTTCTTATGGCTGAGATGATGATGATGATGATTTTAAATATATAAAATGACTGAATGAACTTATAAAATAATCGTCGCTTGTACAACTAGAAAACAACATCACAAAAATTTCAATTTCATCCAGCCACACCGTCGCTTAACATCAGGCGAGTTGGTGGTCAATCGTAGATATATTATAGTATAGTGTATAAAAAAAAAAGTAAATTTTCGTACCTAAAAATAATTTTTGCGTTAATAACTTTTAAAAATGATTTTTATGTATACATTTTATTTACTTGGATCAAATTGCAATTTATGTCGAATATTTGTGATGATGTCTTCTATTTTTACAAACGAAATTTTTCAACATTTTTATGCTTCCGTACTAAGGGTGCTAGGCCCCCCTATTCGTGAGGCTACGGTGTCTGTCTGTTTGTCTATCTGTCTGTCTATTCTAATCTTATTTACATATAAACTGAGAAACTGAAAGAATACTGAATATGCAAATAACTGAAACTGTTAACTAACTAATTAAAACAGCGAAAGTAATTGTCTCTTTGTCACGTTTTCACGATTGAAAGGCTGAACTGATCATAATGAATTTTGGTACACAGGTAGTATAGAACGTGGAGACGAATCATGAATGGGCTGTTTTTTTTTGTAATTATGAGCACTTTACATCGCATAAATAAAATTTGTATCAGAAGAGATTTCTTTTTGATTAATATATATTTATATTATAGGCATAGACAAGGTTATTTTATTCGTTTATTCACGTCTACATAGGCATAGAAAAACTCAAATCCTAATCAGAATCCAAATCAGATCTGCCAAAAACACAGGCCAACGAGCTAAATCCAATTTTCTTCTATAGATATTGATCTATACGAAAAACTAGACTTATTAAAAGTTCAAATGACATGTAGGCGTCACGTTCACATTATTCTAGTAAACCTTAATATATTCAATAGATCAGTAATGTTTTTGGCTAGGGGTTACGTGATAGCCAATATGTAACCGCGGCTCTACACTTGTGCCGTGAATTCACGGCGCAAATTCGCGGCAGAGGCGCACCCTCCACATTCACGGAGGTCACTCATTTGTGCCGTGAAACCTGCCGTGAAACGGACGTCGAAACTGCTGCTGCGTTAACTTTGTTTGATGTGGCAACATATAACTATTTACACCTACAAAATAAGAAAATCGTTCGAAAGCGTTGGAGAAAAAGGAGATGATGGATAACTGAAATATGTATATCGTAACCGATCGATATTAATTTGAAAACTAATCCTTCTCCAGGCGTCATAATTTTACTTTTATTATTATGATGTGGATGCTTCGAGTCCCACAGTATACGTTCAGCGTGAAAATATTTCAAAAAGCTAATTTCTAATTCACTATCTCAACTTATATTAATCCGATGCGCTACCATTTAGCTCGCATTACACGCCCGTGCGCATCAATAGTCAGGAGCAAACTGGCACGGTGCCGTGAATGTGGATGCGCGCGCGTGAACGAGGCGCGAACTGCCGTGAACCCTTTGTCGCGGGACAAAATACCGACTTCGATCGGGGAACAGGCGTGAACGCCCGCGAACGCCGTGAAAACCCTCCACACTTATGATCACGCCTGGTCGCGGACGTTCACGGCACAAGTGTAGAGCCGCGGTAAGATATCAAATAACTTCTGCGTACTCTGTGCGTAGTGCGTACTACTTATATTTTTCAGACATATTGGATTTGATATTGAAGTAGATAATATTCATAGTCTAGCTTGCCAGCGTAGATTTAAATATGTATATATATATATATATATATATATATATATATATATATATATATATATCTCTCTCTTTAAAACTCAACTCATTTATTCTTTCAAGTAATATACAATAGTTATAAATATTTACAACTTAAAAATAAAATTAAAATAAACATATAGTCTAAGCATATAGTACATAAAAATTTATATCGATATTTAAGAAATTGAAACAACCGCCTTCAAAATATGCTATTTCGTTAACTTGGATGACATATTTTTTCCAGTTATTTAGTATTTGGAAACCGATTAGTACTGAACCGATTAGATAAAAGTTATATGGGACCACCTCTGAAGTATTTATTACTACCAAACAAAAAAATATTCATGAAAATCAATCCATAATTGGCGAAGTAATCGTGTAACAAAAAAACAAATAAAAACCATAGTCGACTTGAGGACCTCTTTCTTTTTGGAAATCGGTTAAAAAGCAAAGAAAGTAACTCTGTATCTCCGTCTGTTTGATAATTGATCACATAGAATTTACAAAATAAAATCTTCAAAAATGTATAAAAATTTAAAACAAAAAAATCTTCTAAAAAAATCGTCGCTATCAATTTGTAAACAACGCACGCGATATGTAATGAGTGTTAAGTTATTTGTTGCATTCGCTATCTCCAATACCTATCTGCCTGTTTGCCTCGCAATGGGGTATGTAAAGAAAAATTTAACATATGCTGATTCCAAAACCATTTCGAGATTGTATACATGTCTTTAAACCATATTTTTTATTTTGGGCTCATAAAATGATGAGATGGCGCAAATTTGCGCCAAAAATTGCGAAAATATAAAAAATATTTGACCTTCAGTCGATCTCTAAAATGACGTCACAGTCCCTAAAAAAAATAATTGATGCTGACAGCATTGGCATTGAATATCAAGCATAGACAATATCTCTATGACAACTGTCATAACAAATTTTTTTTTTAGAGAATTGTAGAAATATATATGTCACTGTCAACGTCAAGGTAGACGTGTTAGCGACAATGACATGATGAACGGCAAATGAATCGACTTGGTGGGGCCAGCGACGAAAAAAGTGACATACGGCGCGACAGGATTTTGATAGATAATAAAGCGGGCTGTCATAGTGTGTTTTCAGAAAAAAGAACGAGCGAGGTTTCTTGGATAATAAAAAGGATCTAATATGAACGAGGCATCTACGAAGCCCTAGGCCGCCGGAGGCGGCCCCGGTGTCGATACACATCCAAGCACACGGCACGGAGTACCAGTTGAAAAGAGAAGATAGGCCTATCATGGAATATGTTTATGTGAAATTAAAGCCCGGGTACTTAAAGATCAAACACGGTGTATCACTAACCACCCCATTCTAATAGACGTATATCATATTTTTTTTAGTTCATGTAGGGTATCACAACATTTTATTCAGCAGGACTTGTGACGTCATTATGATTGTATCTTTAAAAAAATAATTAAAAAATGAGTACTGCACAGAATAAAAAAAATATTGAAATTAGTTATTTTAAATGATCCAACCTATCTACAAAAAATATAAAAAAATACCGAAAAAAAAACTTTACATACCCCATTGTTTTGCAATATTATTAAAACTAGTTTATTTCATGTTAAGCGAATCTGTATTCGAAATTAAATTAAATATCTCAAACAGTAAACCGTATATCTCCAACATTTCGTCCGATATTATAAAGTAGTAAACCCGCACAAAATATCAATCGGGCTTGTTTTTTTATACATATAAACTCCTGTTTTTATACGAACTCCTGTAAAACAAGTTTCGCGTGACCACTGCCTTATGTACGGTTAGCACGCGATGTACGCTCGCCACCAAAAGTGATTTAGGTAATTCTTCTATTCACTATTAGGTCGTAATGCCCAGTTTTGGCGTATACGGCCGTTTTATGTTTCCTTTTTACATCTAATGCGGTGGCGGGATATTGGCGATTGAGGTGTTTTGGTGGAATGAAGGCTATTTTTAGCCGTGGATGTTATTTTCCTAAGTGTATTATACATTATTGTAATACAGAGCAAAAAGTCTCAATATTGTATAATATTTGAATCGAAATTAATTGATAAATCTATACAAACAAACCGCATGGAAGCATCTCTGCGGCTACAGCATCGTACTCGACAAATTTTGTGCCTTTTAGAACTTTTAGTTAAAATTAAAATTTCATCTGTAGTAGTCAAATTCAATGATTTTACGATTTCAAATATTATTTGAATGAATTTGACAATTAGATTTCTTTATTTATAATGATAATTAACTATATGTATCGATAAGGGACTTTAATTGCAATGCAGTTCGAGAAAGTATTATCAATGATGTCTTTAAGTAATAAATGAATATGCTAATTACATTATTTCATTTCATATTATAAAATGCTGAACAGACAATCTTTTTATATATCACTGTTTGTTACCATTCAAGATAATTAGCTCAAGCCCTTTAAATTGTATTTTTTATTTCATTACATGCTTACAATATTACTATATACGATTATTTAGGTTTTTAGCAATTCTTTTATATAATATTCTGATGATTCTAAAGTATTTTCCAAGGGGTGAAAGCAGAAAAAACAAGTAAAGTAATTTTAACGTGGTATTATTTTAAAATTTATAAGAGCGAAAAACAATAATATAAGATGTTCACATAAAACTAATAAAATGTGACGTGTGTAAAACGAAACGGACAAATGCAGAATTGTGACAATAGTCGCAGAAGCCATTAACAAAAAGTCAAGTCAAGACGTGTAAAAAAGGAATGTCAAAATAAATGAAATGCATTTGTGCACACGCCGATACAACCCTTTATTTTTAAACTGCATCACCTCAGCCGCGAATGATCGAGCGAGCAGTCCGACTCGTGTCGTACACACAAACTTATCCCTTTTCAAACGTACTAATTTGTTCAACAATTCTAAGAACCTTGTGCATTCAGTTGGAAAAGTAAATTTGACTGGAATTCTAGTGATGAATACCATTTGAATAGATAACTATTACGTAAATAAATGGGAAGTAGCATCTCGATCGAGTAAAATAAGTACTTAAAAAAAAATTCAAGTTATACGGTTTTATTGAAAAGAAATATTACTATATAATATAGGTAATGTATTTACTGTACTGAAAAGCCTTTCATTTAATACCCATATTGTGAGGGTTATGAAAAAATATGAAATCCGCCATTTTGTGGCGGCGGCCATATTGAATTTAGAATGATAATATGTAAGTACTAAATATATTTCATTGTATTGTCATCTAAATACCTAATATCACATCAATCTGTCAACGGGAAGGGGGTCAAATTTCAATTACTAAATTTGACCCAAAAAGCATAAACAACAACACACAGGGCAAGCTAAATAAAAAAAAAAAGTTTAATAATGAAGTCAATAAGGATAGCAGCTCCCTCACTGCCACATTAGTACTCCATTTGAACTCTAGGACTTCTTAGATACAGAAAACTTTAATAGTACTATATACCTTAGGTGAAGCAGTAGTGTGAAAGCATTTCTATGTCCCGAATTGAAGAGGAATGCTTATGCCCGATAGCAATAATAATCGCCACACAGTGGTTTTAATAGTTGATATTCAAAATGTTGGGTACCATTTGATTGTTTTAGAAAGATATTAATAATTTAATATCTCTCTCACAATATTTAAATTTCGCACGCAAGAGCACAGATTCAAACACAACTAATTAAACACAAAAAGTTACATCAATCAAAACATTAATAAAAATTACAAGTAATCTTTTAAAAAACTAAAAAAAAAACGACTACAAAATACGTAATTCGCTTAATTGGATGACATATTTTTCCAGTTATTTTGTTATACAAACCACCTACCACCCTTTCAAACAATTTTTTTTTTCAAATCGATCTAGGTTTTATCGAGTAATTGGGGGACATACAACAAAAAAAAGATTCCGACAAATTGAGAACCTCCTCCTTTTTGGAAGTCGATAAAAAAAAAGCGGCAATGTGTTTCTTCGACACATTCTCGACAACAACTTAAGTAATGTGTTTATATAAATTTTATTCCCCCATGGGTACAGTCGCACACACAAACCACTAAACTGTCGAAATAGGTATGCCATATCGAAATTTTATGGCACTCTGGTATGTGCCGTAGTGAATTATGGCACGAATTAAGTAATTACCGGAGTAAGTGTTAGAATATAATTTATGAGCGTTGTATCACTGTAGTTTGTCAGCTTTTTGAGCTTAAAAGATTATCATTACACTATTGTGAAACGTTTTTGGAATTTTTGCTGCCCATTAAGCCTGTCCCGACGGAAAAAAAAACATGTCCGTTTTCAATGAAATGTTGAGCAAAAATATTCAAATTGGTTCTCAATTGGACTATATTTATAAAGTGTAAATATGTATGTTCCACTGGTACTTTTTTCAAAAGCCCTTTCGACGATATTTTTGATAATAGGAATAATGTAGCATTCTAATGGTGAAAGAATTTTTGAAATCGGTCTAGTAGTTTTTGAGTTATTTCTTGTCAAACATACAAAAATACTAATATTTTCTTTATAATTTTTATTAGTGTAGATTATAGATATACTCATATTGAGGTATATGCACACAGAAAAATAACAGTCGGAATGAGGATCACCTTTTAAATCTGTTAAAAACATATTTTTTTAAATATCCATTGTTTCCAACAAACAATATACAAATATATTGCCAACAAACAATATACAAATAACTTACTGGCAACACTGGCCGTGTAAACAAGTTCTATGTCGGTATCTTGTGTAATTAATTTGTGAAAAATACTTAATTAACTCAAGTGAATCTTACTTATTGTGAAAAGAAGTGTGGTAAACCAACAGACATCCATGAGCATTTGGAAGCCGGTGAGATTTGTGTTTGCTTTGTACTTCATAATTTTATTGATATGTGAACGGCATTCAAACATTTTGTAACCGTTGGAAAGTTTAAATTACAATTTGTTTTGTACTTTGGCAACCAAATTAGATTCACTCACACACGATCAAAACAAGATCAAAACACTGACTCAACCAAATCAGCTAATGTTAGCAGTGAGAACTGGATAGACAAATAAATATGACCCATAATACATGACACGGTTTTCGATGTTACACACTTGACTACGTTCAGAGTACAATAGATAAAGATAAAGCTGATTATTGATGTATGACTTTTGAATATAATGGATTCTGAAAATATCACTTTCCGACCCATACAGAAAGCATGTTCCCTGACTAATCTTTCAAGTTCAACTTTTTTGGAAAGCACGATACTGAGTCTACCCGAGAATACTTTAGATGACAGTAACATATATACGGATTTAACTAAACAAATAGAAAAACTGAATACCGACCTACAGTCTGCTAATCAAGAGATTGATAATTTGTGTTTAGAAAATCATAGTCTACGATCTGAAAATGATAATTTGAAGAAAATTATTGAAAGATATAAAAAGGTAGGATATGTTAGAAGCCCTATTGTGACTCAAAGAAGTTTACGCTTTAAGAATGTTAACTTAGAACAAGACAGTTTAACTGTGACTCCTAAGCAAGTAAGAAATGACTATGCTTCGACTGAAACAGATATATCGCCTGTTATAGTGGCATCCCATACATTGCTATCAACGCAAAATGAAGATCAATCTAAAGAGATAAACAAATCTAGCAAAGATATAGATACCAAATTAGATTCACAATCCTTGGCGGATATGCAACACACTCACACACCGGCAAATCATTCAATGACAAACAATTCCAATACATGTATAAGTTCAAAAAATACTGCGACAGAAAAGGTAATGCCACCATCAAATAAACAAAAGATATATAAACACAAAATTGACAACACTGGACAGAGCGTTCACGAAGAAACAAAGTCAATATGTCAAAAAAATATCTACATGAAACAGGAAAATACAAAAATTAGGATACTAATTTTAGCAGACGAGCAGGGCCAGCATGTGTGCAATACTTTGCAACAGCTGCTAGGTGACAATTATGAGGTGAAGAGTTTTTGGAAACCGGGAGCGCGACTTCATGACATAGTAAATGGGAATGAAGCCACAGACTTTACGAATTCTGACTGTATTGTACTTATAGCAGGTACCAATGATCAAGTTCCATATCAATTCCAGTCAAGCCTTCATTCGTGGTTAAAATCAGTTTCGCACACTAATGTTGTGGTACCAGAAGTTCTTTATAATAAGCATCTCAGGGAGCAAAAGCTAAATTATGAGCTGGAATTGATATGCAACCAATACAAACATGCGACTTACATAAATATGTTCTATAATAAGACACAACCTCTCAGACAAGAATTTTGTATTAATCTATGTAGAAGTATACTAAAGGAAATCTTGCATATCACTTATAAAAATAATTTCAATTGTTACCACGATAAAATGTGTAATGGTGAAAATGATTTCAACGCACAGGCATTACACATTCTAAAAACGCCTATTTTGACTAACCACGCCAATAATGTAACATTCAAAGTCAATAAATATACGCAAACGTACGATATGCGGCACGAAGTAGCTGATGCAAAAAATGAGTCAAGAAAAGCAAATCAATTTTTTCGTGTCTAATAAACTCCATGTTATGCATCAAAATGTAGATGGGCTAATTAGTAAATTAGATTTGGTAGTAGCAAATTTAGATAATCTGCAGCAAGATAATATCATGGTGGATGCTTTATGTGTTACAGAGCACAATATGAAAAATGAAGATGGTAAATTATTAAACATTCCAAATTTCACACTTGGTTCTTCATATTATAGGAAAAATCGACGCGGAGGTTCATGCATCTTAGTTAATAATATACATAGATTTAAGCCGATTTCCGGATTACAAAAATATTGTGCAGAAGGCGCCATTGAATGTTCTGGTATTGAACTTATTGAACAAAAGCTCATAATTTTATGTGTCTACAGACCTCCGAAAAAACAAGTTCAAGATTATAATATATTCTTTAAAAATCTTAACTCATTGCTTCAAGATACATGCTTAGGAAAAAAGAAAGTTATTTTATGTGGCGATTTCAACATAGACATCTTAAAATATAATAAAAATGTTGTTGAATTCAAGGAATTAATATCTTTATACAATTTAAAATTTACAATAAATGAGCCCACTAGGTTGGTGAGTGGTACTTGCCTAGATAACGTTCTGAGTAACATACGAGGAGGTAAGGCTAGAACTCTTGAGCTTGCTATATCAGACCACTCAGCTCAATTGTTTGTCTGCCCTATCAAACCTACGTATTATTTAAAGTACTGGTACGTCGAGCGACGCGACTACAGTCTAGAAAATATGGACAAATTCAAAGAATGTTTAAACTCAATATCATTTAATGACGTAATTAAACAGAATGACCCAAATATTGCTTTTAATGACTTTTATGATTTGTTTATGCTATTTTATGACTTATGTTTTCCAACACGCAAAATAAAAATGACGATGCGACAACGACCGAGGTGGTTGACATCAGGTATTAAAAACTGTTGTAAAAGAAAAAGGGCGTTACTATGGACCTATCGAAAACATCGCACGCTAGAAAATAAACACAATTTTAAAACGCTATCTTATAGACTCAGTCGAATAATCAAGTTCACACAGAAGTCACAAAATGATAACTACATAAACAAAGCGTCCAACAAAAGTAAAGCCATGTGGAAAATCATAAATGGTCCAAAAGACAATATTCCTAAAGAACCGATTCAGCTGAATATAAACGGTAGCTTGAATGATGATCCTAGTCAAATTGTCAATAGCTTTAATGATTTCTTTATTAACCAAGTACCAAATAACCGATCCACAAAACCAAATTTAATTAATGACACAAACAATGTTGGTTCTCTTTTTATGACTCCGACCATTCCGGAAGACATACATAAAATAATTATGGCACTAAAAAACACCACAAGTACTGGATATGATGGTGTATCAACAAAAGTGCTTAAGCACGTGTCGAGTACAGTTTCTGTAATACTAAGTGATATTGTAAATAAATGCATGTTGAATGGAGTTTTCCCAGAAAAACTAAAAAAGACTGTCATAAAGCCGTTGTTTAAAAAGAATGATGTGAGCGATATGAGTTGCTATAGACCTATAGCTCTAGTTCCAGTCCTATCAAAAGTTTTTGAAAGAGTTATATATGACAGAATTTATAATTATTTTGAAGAAAACAATTTGTTTGTACCGGAACAAATAGGTTTCCGTAAGAAAAAGTCAATAAATCTGGCAATATATAACTTTTTACATACTGTCATGGAAAGTATTGATAATAACGTACTGATATGTGCTTTATTTATGGATTTATCGAAAGCATTTGACTATGTGGACCACAAAATTCTGTTAAGGAAATTAGAAGCCTACGGCGTAAGGGGTAATGCAAATAAACTCATTGAATCATACTTAGCATACCGCCAACAGTGTACGCAAATCAGCAACATCTGTCCTAAACTAAAAAAAGAAGTATTTCACACATCACAATACAAAACTGTCAAGTATGGTGTCCCACAAGGGAGTGTTCTTGGTCCCCTACTGTTTATTATCTACATAAATGATCTCATTAAAGCTACCAGACATCCTATGGTTCAGTTTGCTGACGACAGCACTGTGCTGTTTACAGGTAGAAACAAAATGAGTATTGAAAATGACATTAATTGTACATTGCATAATATTATAGCATGGTTAACATCAAATAATCTACAACTAAATCTAAATAAGACAAACATAATGATATTTCGAAATAGGACGAATAAGCTAGGTGAATTGGACATTAAATATTGCGGACACAAAATTGATATTATAAATACTACAAAATTTTTAGGTTTAAACATCGACTATAACTTAAACTGGAAGGAGCATTTAGATAACCTTCGTACGAAAATAAACCAGCATTCATATGCTCTTTACATGCTGTCAAAAACAGTGAGTAAATCGACGGTTGTAATAGCCTATAATGGTTATGTGTCATCTCTGCTTCGATATGGAATTTTGTTTTGGGGCAACAGTACGGAAAAAGACACAGTCTTCAGAGCACAGAAAAAATGCATTAGGGCTATCTGTAGGCTGCGTCAAACAGATAGTTGCAAGCCCCATTTCAAAAGTTTGGAAATATTAACACTACCATGTCTATATATATTCGAATGTGTGGTATTTGTGCGTTACAACTTAGACTTGTTTGCTAATCTTAAGAGTGCCAGGCATAATCATAAAATTGTTGCACCTACACGCAAAACAGCACTGCTCTCGAACAGCATACTATGCATGGCTCCTACAATATATAACCACCTACCAGAGGAAATAGCTAGCACAAGTCAAATATTCATTTTTAAACAAAAAATAAAAAAAATCTTACTGGATAAGGCATATTATTCTGTAAAAGAGTACTTAGCTGATAATTTTAAATAATGTTGGCATAATTTATAATTTTCTGTTGGCTATGATTGTATTTTAATATCATATTGACATTCTATGAGTACATATACAAATTACTATGACATTTAAATTATATTTTTTAAATGACATTACCGTTACTAAATTTGAATATAGTTTAAGATTATGTCGACATTACTTTTGATTAAAATTTAACTTAATTAATTTAATGTTGATTTTTCACATAGATCTTTTTTGGTATGACATCTTTATTATTTTGTGTATTATAATAACTTTAACGTAACTATATTTTACTTGACATTAAATTTAGTTGCGTGTTGACATTAATTGAATTTGAACTATTGATATATTTTCTTATCCGATATATTTTCACAAATCTGTTTTGTATTGCATAATTTATTTTATATCCATTTAACATTGGCATAGATGTATTTTCATTTTATAATGCACTATAATTTAGTAAATTTCTATTTGTATCATTATTATTTATCCGTTGTATTTAATAAGACACATTGGTATGACCATGACTAGGTGGTTTTATGTGACTTATCTATACTGCGGTGACACAGATTATCATGCTGTAGATTATTGGCATTTGTTTGGTTTTGTAATTTCTTTAAGATGTGTAAGCATGTAGGTAGTGATTGATATGTACAAAGTTGTAAGCAATCTTTTTTTTTTATTGATTTTTCTTAGATTTCCTTAGATTCTGTTACCATTTTATGTATTTCTTTGTTTCTGAGAGGACAAAACTGAGATATATTACGATTGAGTGAGAATGTCAACAGAAAGCATGTAAGTCGCATTATTTGACAAAGGTAGTTAAAATTCTAATTGTTATTTGACAAATTTTTGCATGCCGTAAGGCGGGATATGGCGTTCTTAACTATAATATTATGTATTCCATCAATGTATCATACCCATATACGCAAATAAAGAAAATATGAATATGAATATGAAATATTTGCCAATCACTCATCTTGTGAATCACAAGTACCTATTGATATCGATTAATCAATCGAAATAAATAACAAATCGGAAGCAGAATTAATTACATTCCACGTAGTGTCACGGCAGCCCTGCATAAAAACTGGCAGCTCGACACCGGCAAATGTCGTGTACGACACTGCGCGGCTAATTATTTTTATTTTATTTTATTTATTTGGAATAGAGATGAGAAATATCGATGTATTGCGTTTCCATTTGCAGTGCTACATCTGTTTTTAAGTGACTACGCTAAGAGGATCCTGTTTTTTTGTACCTGACTGCACTTTGATCATGATTTCGGGTGTGTATACATACTATATTATACATATGTAATGTATATTTCTATATTATTCCTATATTATGAACAGCTGAAGTGATTTTGATGTACGAGATATTTTTAGACACGTCTCGAGTATCTAGCATATTTGACTTGTTTGATAAAAGATTGTACTGTAATTTTTTTTATAAAAACAAAATAAGGAAACTTCATGCGTCATCAAGCTAGATTTGTCTAACATGAAATAAAAATAGCTACAGTTTTCTTCTTTGAAACATATACTTGATATGTTTATATTTATAATGGAATTATGATTTTGTTGAACAAATTTACTGTTGTTTAATTTATCTTTATATAAATAAACCTATAGCTTTTGTCCTCAAAGACTGGCTGACAGTCAATGTAAACAGAAATGTACAAAATGGTTTTAAAAAAGCATTTAAATACAAAATGCAAAATACTTTTCAGATTTACTATTTCAAATGCAAAATACCAAATAGTTTTGCGTTTTGTATTTCAAATGCTAAATGCTAAATAGATATTTTCAAAATACTTTTTCAAAATAAAATACCTTTTGACCAAATCTCAGATATTTTAATTTATTTTAGGTATTTATCATGAGAAATAGAGACACAATGCCGAGCCGAACAAAAACGTCTAATACACATGGCACCTTATGCATGATATTTTGGTCATATTTATCAGTACGTGTATCAATATTTATATCAAGTTATTAATAATAATAATACTACTCACTTAAAATAATGTAAAAAACTAGACTAACGAAAAGAGAGCCATGGCTCCATTTTGTTAATTGTGTGGCCATTTATTTCGGTTGATTGTGCATCTAGTTCTTATTTTATTATTATTAAGAAAAAAGGGCGCGCATGGCTAGCAGGCGCCTCTATCGGTCAAATTCGGCAATACAAGCGTCATTCGTTCATTTCATTTTGTTTGACTAGTAATGGTAATGGCTAAAACACAAAGTATTTTGCATTTTGAAATGAATATTAAAAATGCAAAATACAAAATAGGTATTTTGCATTTTGTATTTGCATTTTAAATAGAAGTATTTCAAATAAATCGCATCTCTGAATGTAAAGTATACTCGTGTGTCGTTGCGCCTATTTGAAAATGTACCGAGGTAAGAGAAGAAAAGAGTTATTAATAAACAGCAAAATGCAGCCAGTGTATAATAAAAATAATATCGATAATATTAAACAATCGACCGCGAACCCTCATCTCTAAAGCGTGGCCTGCACGCGAGAATCGAACCCGATATCTGGGGATCAGCGGGAGCCGCGAAACCAGTTGTGTGGTGTCGCCTGACACGGCCAAATGAGGCTCGCCTCTGCAGCGTGCGAGGAACGAAAACATTCGTTTATGGTGTTCAATACTTCAATATATCTTCAAAATAAAAGTTTATTACATAATAGTATACAAACAAGTCACAATAATAAATAAGTCAGTAATAAATTCAATTCAATTAAAATTAAAATTTCGTCAATTGAAACCCATCCTGCATCGACCCTGGTGGAAAGGTGCCCATAATGCAAGCAGCATTGCCACGCTGTATGGCAATAGCCAACCTTTGCACCAGGAACGAATCAGAAAGGGAGTCACCACTGTTGTCCTTTAGTCTTCGGCCAATTTCATTGACGAGGCCTTTGGCATCCGCTCCCCAACTGCCCAAAATTTCAACGGCGATGGGTATATTTCGTAATAATAGTAATAATGGGTTCAATATATTCGTAAATATTGAATGTGGATTATTCCATTGATAATATAAAAATAAAAAAACCGTAAAAGGTGTCTAAGAAGTTTTAAATAAGGCTTTCTACATTTTATTATTATCGTACCTTAGTTGCTACAGAAGCTTAACTTACATTTGGATTAATTTACATAAAATGCGATAAAAACAAAGAATTCGAGGTCCTATTATTATTTATATATTTATATTTTGGACTAAACGTAGAGAGGTCAGAGAATATTCTGATTAATTAATTAAGGTAAATTAGGTGTTTTTTGTAGAAATAAAAATATGTTTCATCCCCGAAAAAGAGCATTATATCGAAAGACGGACGGACGGTCTTTGACGGACGCGCAGTTGTGTCATTGTCCCGTCCGGGTAAAAGCTTTTAGCTATAAGACCGCCTTTTGTGCCATTCTCTTACATGCCCGTTTTGTCATTACTTTTTGGTGTCAATAAAGCATTATTCGCATTATTGATTAACTGACCAAAAATGAGGGTTGTTATAAGTTTGACGTAAGTAACTATGAATGTGTGTCTGTCTGAGCTTCCAAACGGATGAACAGATTTTGATCTAGTATTTTTTGTATGAAAGAGGATTTGTACGAGAGTGTTCTAGTGTGAGTGTGTGTGTTTAATTGAATCTTGTGGTCGGTGATTTTTGAGTGGTTGATGTAAAAAGCTAAAAAGTTTGTCTCACGTACGTACACGAATTACTCCGTCATTCGAGAACCATTTTTTGTGTTTCCTGAATTTGTGTATAGAGAAAGCTCCCAAGTTGGTTCCATAATTATTTTATAAACTTCGCTTTATTACTTTTTGAATAATTTCTAAAAATGAAAATATTTTTATTGTATTCCTGAGTAAGTGCGTCAGATTATAGAATCGCAGAGTTACACGTTTTTCTTTGCAAGAGTGTCAAATATTAAGGATTATCGCCTAAACATTTGCATATTTTCTAATCTTCGAAGACGAGCATTTGACATTCAATGACAAATCGCATTCAAAAGAAAAAAAGAGCGAGTGAAAAAAGATCACTTTAAAAAGTTTACAATCGTGTAGTATTTAGTAAGCTGCGTTTGAAGTCGGTTTTTTAGTTAAAAAAAAAATCTTGTGATGTGTTTCTGAACTGAACTTTTCGCTCCCACGCTTCGTATGTCCGTTTAACCGTATTTTTTCTTTGTCTGTGGTAAAAACGCTCATCATTTTACACCTACCCTCAATAAATTGAAGTAGTGTAATAGAATATGCATTTTTGTACGTTATACTGCAAATATATGCGATATTATAATAATTAGAGTGCAATTACGTCGACGGACGTCGTGTCGCGCGTATCCGATCGGTAATGTGTGGTCTGCCCAGGAAGTAAGAATGGTAAGATGCGAAGTGGACAGTTTAAAATATTATTTGACGAGGAAAATAATACATTTTCCAAATTTTTCTACAGTTTTTTTTTGTTAAAGTTTACTATAACTGACCTCCAGCGTGTAGTTGTTGGTGAAATAAGAAATAATTTGCTACTTATCCACTAACAAACTTGTACAAGTTCAGAAAACTCAATAACCTCCGACAAAAAAAACGGCTGAACCGATTTTTATGAAACTAACCTTTTTCAAACAATAAAAACTTGATCAAAATCGGTAGAGTTACTATGCCTCAAACAAACACACAGACAGATATAAAGATACACACTTTAAACTTAACACCCTTCTTTTTGGGTTGGGCGTTAAAAGCATAACTGAAGAGTTGCATGTATAAGTCACCGGAAGATAACAAAATCCGCAAGTTTATAAATTTCCTAAAATTTTTAAGGAAATTTATAAACTTTCGTAGGATTCTAAACGAGAGATAAATTGTCTTATTTTAAGCCCACATTTTCGTAAATTTATCAATTTGTAACATCTCGTGGTAAATTTATATGGTTAGGTTAGGTTAGGTTAAAAAACCCTAACCTAACCTAACCGTAAAATAATACAATTTATCTCGTTTAGAATCCTACGAAAGTTTATAAATTTCCTAGAAAATTTTAGGAAATTTATAAACTTGCGGATCTTGTTATTTTCCGGTGACATATAAGTACATAGCTTTCCCTTGAAAAACGATCGCGACTCACAGAATGTGACCTGTGGGATATACGAGGGACAGGGTAGAAGATTCTTTAGTTTTCATAACACCAATATTTTGCAGGATTGTTGTCTTGTCATGGCTCATGCATGAAACGTGTTAGTTCATTAGTTTTTAACCGACTTCAAAAAAGGAGGAGGTTAGAAATTCGGTTGTGTATTTTATGTAACTCCATTTACTTCGCCTTAACTCTAATTTCGTCATTTATAAACTGTGGAATTGAATGATGTATTTTTATTTTTTAGACATATTTTATGACAAAATAATTATACTAAGTACAATCCACATAAATTATACAAAAAGTAATAAATAAATAATAAATATTTGTAATGCTGAGTAATTGGAGATTATTTAAAATATCCATAGGCATCAAGAATAATACCTACAAGCTTATGGATATAGTTCAAAAAATCTCCAGTTTCAGGCAAAGTGCCCAAAATGCTGGCCGCATTTACTCACTGAATGGCTATACAAACGAAAACAAAGGACGCAAATAATTCTTCAGCCTCCCCGACAAATGGAATTGAATTAAATGAATTTCTTTTTTTTTTATTTCGCCGTATTTTAGTACTTTCACCTTGGACCTGGATTTGTTTTTTTTTTAAACAAAGTAACTAGAAAATAATCGTGTAAGCTAAGTAAACGAATTATGTATTTTGAAGTCGGTTGTTCCAATACTTTAAATTATAATAATTATATCATCGACATCGTCATCAACGTCTCAGCCATAAGAAGTCCAATGCTTGGCATAAGATTTCCAAAAATACCGGTTGGAGCGTTTTGCTTCTAGCTTCTTCTTGGCGCTTATTATAATTATGAATTTAAAACAAATGAATGTTGTAAGTGCCGTGTCCACGTGTGTCTGGTTCCTATACTTGCGTTCAAGGAAGCCGGTACATCTGCGCCCGCGCCGCCTCACCGCCGCCGCCGGCCGCGATTTGCCACGATCAGACATAAATTGTAATATCGTACTGTATGGAACGCAGACGGGTATTCGCAACGCAGTACACAAGCTTCTGATTAAATTTTCAACGTGTTTTTAAAAAGGTTTTCATACTTCACACCAGATTTGAGTTGGCGATGAAGCGCTGATGGTTTCTTCATACTTCGTTATTTAGGATATTGTACCGTCTACATGAACCATAAACTACAGAAGGGTTTAATAGTACTACATACCAATATGTGTATCTTTGAGTTTTGAGGTGGTTTCAAATAGGAGGTTGTGATTTAATTATTTCGATATTCATTGATAATAATTATAGTTTAAACAACTGAAAAAAACCGACTTCAAAATACGCAATTCGTTTATATAGATGTCATATTTTCAGTTATTTTATTATAGAAACCAAAGTACTGAACCGATATTGATAAAATTGATATGGGACCACCTCTGAAGTATCACCGATCAAAGAAAAAAGAATAATTAAAATCCATTCATAATTGGCGATGTAATCACTGAATAAACATACAAAAAAACAGACGAATTGAGAACCTCCTTTTATTTCAAGTTGGTTAAATAATGAAAGAAAAAAAAAAGAGTATATTGAATATGACAATTATACAAGATACGCAGTTCTTAATAAATACCTACCACTGTAATTACTTATAACAATTGTACTTGTTTATATTGAATAAAAAATTATATGATTTGATTTAAATTGCAAGTCCCGTTTACACAACACACTTTGGGGACAGCAACAAACCACTTAATTATACCATTACTCTAAGGCTTAGTTACTGTTTTCCAGTACATGATTACTGTACAAAATACATAATAAATAACTTAGCAGGATAGAATGATGTATGAGACGGGGAATTATAAGCATGTATTGAAAATGGGATTAAATAAAATTAGCTGAGCTGAGGCATAAATACTTCGTTGTGTGTGGTGCAACACTGTATAAGTACGTACTACACAACACAGAAGTTACGTAGATGAAAGCACGCAGCGGCAAGCGCAGTCTAGGATGACCAGATACAAAGAGGACAGGCGACATTATACAGGTGGCAGGAAGACTCTGGATGCTGATCACGCGCCACCCGGTAAGAAGTCTATTTCCAGCAGTTGACTTCTTGTAGCTGATTGATGATGATCACCGTACCATCAGTTTTACAGATCATCATGGATCAGCTACAATATTACATATTAATAATTATAGTTTTAAAAATTGAAATAACTGAGTTCAAAATACGCAATTCGATTACTTGGATGACATTTTTCCAGTTATGTTGTTATAAAAACCAAACTGAACCGATTTTATTTTATTTTTTTTATTTATATAACCTCTGAAGCAAACAAAAAAGAAGCAACAAAATCAATTCACAATTGGCGGAGTAATCGATGAACAAACATACAAAAAAACATAAAATTGAATTGAGAACGTCATCTTTTTTGGAAGTCGGTTAAAAATTAATCAACCAATTTGAATCAGCACACTTTCTAATTAATCTTAATCATATGGAGATGGTTACTAAATTACTGAACCAAAATTGATAAAAAATTACGGTACCACCTCGAAGCTGTACTGAATCCAACGTAAAATGATTTTTCGAAATCGGTCCACAATCGCCGGAGAAATCAATGAACAATATAAACTTACATACAGCTTAGAAAAAAACATACATACAGTTGTGATATGTATAATATGACAGTTTCTTCTTTTTTGAAGTCGGTTTAAAATTTCTGCCTCTCGAAATAATTGGCTGTACAAATGCCGATGCTACTTCTAAGTTGTGTCGACCTGTACAATTCCAAACTACGTCATTAGCTCTTAAGTGTTTCACGTAAAATATTTTTTTAATAATCTACATTAGGCAACCATCACGCCTGATGGGAAGTGACGCTCTGGCCGAAAATGAAGCATGCATACCTAGAATGCTGTTACTAGTTTGCTTTTGTAGTTATTCAACTCTTTTAAAACTTTTTGAAATATTTCTATTTTTAAATAAACAAAATCATGTGTCACTTTTCTAATATGATTATGTATGTTTAAAATTGTTGTGATGCGCGAAAGAGATAGCTGCGCACTTTGAGATGCGAATAGTCTTCTCTTTCGTTAATACGAAACTCGTACATTACTCGTACTCGTTCATTATAATTAATGTACGAGTATTATGTGGTAGAGGTCCAAGCCAAGTCATTATCTTTATATGCACATACTTAGTAAACTTAATGCCTATAGATTTTGATTTCATGGTTCCGTACCGGGGACCACCTTGCTAGATTATTTTATGTCGGTGTTATTAGACGATAAAACTAGTGAGTCAAGAGTGAATAGGCTTCTCATGGGCAAGCGTGCATCTTCTTCGATCACATGGCTTTCCATCAGGTGAGTTACTGTTGTGGTAAAACGACCCATTTCATCATAAACATACTTTTACTACTACAACTAGGTACTTGACTATTTTTTTATTTTTTTAGCCAGCGGCCGCGCCGCTGGCAGGTATAGTGGGTATTGACCGTTTGTCAGATAGACTAATGAATCCAAAACATACACACATATTTTTACATTAAACAATTTTGGAAAATTTTGTTTCTGGAAACAAAAACACTAGTAACACTAATAATAATTACTGTTTACTAATTGACTTCTGTATCTGGATACAGAAGTCAAAACAGTAAACAGTAATTATATTTTAACATAAGTAAAGTTGCATGTGTTTTTTTAACCACTTTTTAAAACCCTTCATTCAGTGTGGGATATCTTTTTGAAAACATACAATTAGACACCGAAAATCCGACATGTTAGTTTTTTGAAACTTTTTAAGAGTAAGTATATTTATTCAAAGAGTAAGTATATTATGCAAAAACCACCGCAGCCGGGTAGTAAAAAAGTAAAAAAGTTTTTTTAACCACTTTTTAAAAGCCTTAAGTTGATAACTCGTTATCAGCTACCGCTGATGAGCCTCGCAGTATTTATGCAAAGCAACTGGTTATGTAGGTCGGGTCCTTGACATCAATTAGCGCAGTTCACCCGCCTGTAATTATCTACACCATCTTTTGTATCGATTTCAGATCGTAGACGCCTGAGTGGGGTGAGCAGATTCAGTCAACGTATTAGCTCAAAAGAGCGTTTACAAATGGCTACCTGCATCTTACGGTTCTACGCCGGTTTATCTAGGTTCCTGTTTAAATTCTTCGTTTTCATGTGTTGACAGAGTTATATGTACCTCATGAGTGTGTTATTACTGTTAAGAATATTGGCCTATTCCGTCTCATTAATAGGTAAAGATCCTACTTTAAATCGTCACGTTCGAGTTCTAGCGATTTTTGGGTCCAGTTTTAGCAAAAAGAGTCAAGTTCGTCCCGCGATACCGTACTGTATCTAAGACCTGAAAAAAAAAGAATATAGTACTTTGTTCGCAACAGAGTATCAACTGGAAATGTATAACCGGAAAAAACACACAGTTTGGTTCTGATACACGCTGATACTTTTTTCTTCAGATACATTACTTGTATTGTAACATAATTGAGTGAGAAGCTGATGATACAAGCCACGTCACGGAATTAAACATTTCGCTTGACCATAAAAGTTCTATTTCATCTATGATTTGGAATTCTCAGAATTCAATGGAAGAACTGCATTCCGTTGGTTACTCCGAGATGTTGCATGTTGTTTCCCGAACACAGCACCTATTTGTTAACCTATTACTACTTTGTTTTTCCATAATGGACTGTCTTTTAATTATAGATTATTCATACAGAAGATGCTATTTAAATAAGAAAAGTTGGAAATAATTTTGTTATATCAGTATTGTCTATGATAAGAAGTCGTCGTTATGCCGCATCGAATTAATAACTGGGTTAAGTGTTTGGCGGAAATGCGAATGGGAATCTATAGAAATGAACGTATTTTATTGGTAATTGTGAAATTAATTTTCTACAAAATAATTATGAATCTGTGGTTTCACATTACAAGGTAAGATAATAAAAATATTTTGTTTTAAAAGGTAAGTACTTATTGTTTTTTACTCATGGCGATATTGCACTCGTGCAATTTGAAAATTTGCCAGTTTTTAGCGATATTATGTTTTAATAAATACAATCAGGTTTCAGGTCAAAACCAAGCAAAATAAGGTGCATTCTTAATGCATGTTAAAATCCATAATACTTTCTCGGTATAACTAAATATGCATATCCATGCCAAATTACAGCTATCTAGTACTAATATATTTGACCAAAGCCGGGGACGGACAGACAAACTTGACCTTGTTTACTACGGAACCCTAATAGGCCACCGGTGACCGCTATGGTGATTAATAAAGTATTGACCTCTCCTTTAAAGTTTTTGTAAAGTTGCGCCTTAAGAAAGTGATAATCTAGCGGTGCAATACTACTGCGTACTACCTACATAGTAGGTACCTAATACCTACCATATAAAACTCATAAATATGTAAGAACCCGTGGCCGCCGCTTGGCGAACTTTTATCTTCTCTTTTCCCTATAAAATCTTAACGATCTGCATAATAACCACGCATAACAGGATTATGTCTAGTTTTATTGTGATTTTTTTTCTGTATATAATATTGTTTTCACCTCACAAGCTCGGAAAGATTCTGTTTGTCATTAGAAATCTGAGTGGAAAAGTGCATTTTGTCCGCTAGCGTGGAAAGAGTTTTTAAAATTCGAACCTTTCTATTCCATACTTTTCTATACCGCAAGTCCACTGAAAATGCATTAAATACTTATTTCATGTCAGTGCGCCAACCTAATTTTTTTGAATTATCGCACTGACCAGCCACAGGTGGCAGCACTGGACTAGCGTTTTCCTCGCTGTAGTGAGGTGAAAATTTTTGTGTTTCACTCGGCAGCAAAGTTATTTTGCATCTCGTACTTTTGAAACCCTCGCTACGCTCAGGTTTCAATACAAGTACTCGCCCCAAAAACCAACTTTGCAGCTTTGCATAACAAATAACTATTTTTCTGGATTACATAATCAAGCTCGTTTAAAAATAGAACACAATCGTTCAGTGTGATTTCGTCTACTTTTCTTCCTCGTCTTCTTTCCTATTTTTCTTTATTTTTCAAAATCTTCTTTCATCTGTTTTGGTAAGCATTAGTTTGCGAGCGAGTTTTTTTAGTTTTTATACCTATATATAACTAGCTGCGCCTCGCGGTGCTACCCGCTGTTTTACATAAACTATATCAAAGGAGATATTATTTTTCGGGACAAAAAGTAGCCTATGTATTATTCCAGAATGTCAGCTACCCTCATAGCAAATTTCATCAAAATGGGTTTAGCCGTTTGAGCGTGAAGAAGTAACAAACATACGAACACACTCGCAGACTTTCGCTATTATAATAATGTGATTAATATAGTTGTAATTCAAAAAGGTATCTTTAGGCGTGCGATGTAACTGAACACATTGAAAAAGTGGGTTTAGCGCTATCTAATCTATGGTGTTTTTTAAAAGAGTGGACATCGTGCTATTGTTTACTCGAACATCTGGAAAAGTTATGCAAGTGCAATAGTGGACAAGATGCGACGAAATCGTTTTGTGCTGCATTTCAAAAGATTCCTGCGTCTATCCCTCTCTAACAAGGAAGAATACATCTCCAGACTTTGTTAACAAAGTCCTTAATTAAGAGTATGCGGCGGAAATACCGCGAGATGCATTTGTGGCTGTATGTTTAACGGGAGGCACAAATGATATGCAACGTCGAAAGGGGGACAATCAAAAATTAAATTTAAGAAATTTTTAATGAATCATAATCATTATCGCATTAATCATCTAGGCGCGCGGCTTACATAACATTTTCGGTAATGGGTTAGTACTTTGATAAATCGTTTTGTATACGCAGGAGTCTACAGTTACAAGATGAAAAGACGAGTGGTACGCTGGTTGCGTGCCGCATCTTCCGTCTTTTCCGTCCAGAAGTCCATGGTGGAGACCTATTTCCAGCAATGGACTCTTTGCGGCTGAGATTATAATGATGATAATGAAACACGAAACGTGTAATGATAATAAATACATTTTGAATACAAGGGTCACTTTAGGGAGACAAATCAGAAAAGTAAAAAAAAAAATATTGCAATCTGTGCCGTGTAACATATCAAATCATCATCATCATCTACCATAGACAGATAGATAAACTCTTTATTGTACACTATTAAACAAAAAACAAAACAGATACCATACCACATACCATAAGAAGTCTACTGCTGGACATAAGCCTCCTCCATGGATTTACAAAAAGACCGATTGAAAGCGTCTTCCCGCCGCTTGTATGTGGTCATACATGATAAAATACAACGGTATTAATATAACACCATAAATGTTTCTAATTGTCTAAAATTGTGCGTATGTACTTTTTCTACTATTTCCAGTTTGACTTAGCATCAGGTAAGCTGTAGTCGAACGCCTAGCCTCTCGACTACTAGAAAACCTAGCCTGTACCAACTTGAATTTAACATTTTATTTTATTTTTCATAATATCCGTTCTGTGCTACCTTGTGCAGCGATGCATGTAATCTGAGTATGCACCATACCACCATATACAAAGTTGCATTCGCAGAGTACCTACAGTTACTGTGGAATAGCGGTATGACGCAAAAAGCACCACACAGGATTCGAGATTGACGATTGGGGACTGAGAACGTAACTTAATACGTATTATTTTTAACGCAAACGTATGACATCAGCTCTTGACGAATATCACTATCTCGCATATATCAATATTATGTTAATCCCCGGTTAAACCAATATTTTCACTAACCATTGCTTGCATGAAATACGACGTCATCCTATAATTAATTATGTCAATGTTTCATGCAATGGTTAGTGAAAAGATCGGTTTAATCGGGGATTAACAGAATATTGAAAAGGCAATTAGGATAGGTGTATCAGCGGACAAAAATTGTTCAAATATCGTTGGGCGAGATTTTCAACTGAACAAATACTTCGTGAGCCTGATAAAACCTGGTAGCCTGGTAACCTGGTAGCCTGGTAACCTGGTAGCTTAAAAACACTAAACATAATGGCGAAGTCAAATTGAAGACTTACTTTTGAAGCGTGTCACTTTACGTTCTCTGTCCCCTAACAAGACAAGTTTTTGCCTCTGAATGGAGACATCTCGTCGACATCGTTATCTCGTATTCCAGCTAGATGGCCCGTCCAAATCCATCACTCTGTCAGAATTCTATTTATTTCTATACGTGGAAAAAATGACAACTATCCATTCCGATCTAGACTCATATTCGTAACTAAAGTAAATCAAACTATGTTTGTAGTTAGCTAATATAACTTTTAGGGTTCCGTACCTCAAAAGAAAAAAACGGAACCCTTATAGGATCACTTTGTTGTCCGTCTGTCTGTCCGTCTGTCCGGGTGTCAAGACCTTTATCTCGGGAACGCGTGAAGGTATCGCGTTGAAATTAAAACCATATACGCAAATCCATAGTATCTTGCTGCAGAAAGAAAAATCGAATTTCTCAGTTTTCATAAAAAAAAGTTACAGCCGAATATGTCGTAAAAAATGCACATTTCGACACTCACAAGGGAATCAAAACCTATGAAGTACTTCCCGTTGACCTAGAACTATGAAATTTGGCAAGAAACATTGTGTTAGAGTACACATAGGCAAAAATCCGAAAACTAGACATTTTTAATTTAATCACAAAAAATAGTGTCTTTACGCAAAGAATAAGGGTCCAAATTTTAAAGTTCTTTAACCGTATCATGTGGGATATCATATGAAAGAGCTTTATTAGCATATGTTATAACAGGTTTTTAAATATTTTTACGATGTATATTTTTCGGTATAAGAAGGAAATTATGAAAAAAAAAATACGATGCCTTTTATCTACTAGTTCTTAAGGAACCCTCGGTGGGCGAGTCTGACTCGCACTTGTACGGATTTATTTTTTACTTTATAAACTTAATAAGGTGATTTTGTATTGTTCCGAATGTCACGGCCGACGTTACGGTAGTATTTTTTGCAAGCATTTATACATAAATAAATATAATTATTTCACTAAACTTGTATATTCAGTACAAATCGTATGGGTATGTAGAAGGTGGAACAGTGCGTATTATACAAACTCCTAATTTAGCAGATATTTTAAGGATATCTAAACAATTTCAACGACAGAAAAGAAGGTTATTTTGTAAAGTAAAAACATTTTCAAAAAGTTTTTATTTACGTAAACAGATTACGATAGAGATGATCTTGGTATCGAAGTATTTTCTATAGAAAATATATGTAATCGTATATTTACGACATACAAACATAATGCATACATAATCCGTCTTGCGCAGTTGGGTGATAAGTTTTCACAATAAAAAAAACTTTTTACGTTCTTCATTTTCTGTCACAAAAAATGTGCAAACCTTGAATCATAAGAACTATTTTTTAAACTATCACGGTCATTCATTAAAAGACTTATTATTAACGGGATATTTACCGTGGTACGCGTTAATTTTGAGCTCCCGATATTTCGGCACAGTTACATGCACTATGTTCACGGGCGACTGAACGCCCGATTAACGCGTACCACGGTAAATATCCCGTTAATAATAATAGTCTCATAAGAACTATCTCTGGAATCTACAACGACTAAAGTGACAAACTGATATTATGCTAACGAGCATGTATCAATGTATCAAAAATCTGAAAGACAAAGTAGAGTTGTGACGTTTCTTATTATTTCAGGTCAAAGCATTCCTAATTAATCACTTCCAAGAACACCAAACAATACTATAAAAGCCAAAAAAGATCCCAAAAACGTTTCGGAAATCAGAGTTTTAACAAAATAGGACCATTAGTCAAAGCATTCCCTGCGAAGATTCGCTAAATGTGGCGCATATTTTGACGAATATTTTCGACTACTTAAAGGAAAAATCTCAATGATTCTGACAGACAATTGTAAAGTTTTTCCGACGATAATTAGGTAGAAAGCCAGCGTTGAATTATTAATTAGTCTAAATTAGGTGGGATTTTGAAGAAAATTTTCTAATTAGAGGTTTTGTGTGTGTATGAAGAGAGTGATAAGAACTTAATTCCTTAAAGTTGGAGCTCCAATTAGGTAAGCAATTTACTATTATGTATAGGTATTCAGGTAGCTAATTAGACTGGTTTTGTATTGTTTTATTTTCAATTTCTACTAAAAAGTACAGTTGATGCTAATTTAAGCTTTATTATACTTAAACCTTATTTATACAGAACTTGGAACTCTTCGTAAGGCGGAATCTTGGCATAATAAAAAACAACTTGATTTGACGACAATTTGCAAATGTCGTATATAAATACACTAAAAGAAAACAAAATACTCGACTGCAGAAAAGCAGTTTTTGCAGTCTAACTTACGGTTTCGTTACGCTTGATACGCTGTTGAGTGTACGTTATTTGTGAGAAAGTATGTGTAAAATAAATAAAGTTTCCAGCAGCTTAGTCGGGAGACCGTCCGACTTGCGATCCGCAGGTCCTGGGTTCGGATCCCGCGGCACGCACCTCAGACTTTTCGAAATTTTGTGCGTATTGTTAATTGCCGCCAACTTCAAACGGTGAAGGAAAACGTCGTGAGGAAACAGAGGAAACCTACATGTTTGAGAGTTATTAATGATCTTGAAAGATGTGTGAAGTCTGTCAACCCGCACTTGTCCAGCGTGGTAGACTATGGTCTTACTCTTCTCACAATGAGAAGATGGCCCGCGCTCAGCAGTGGGTCAGTTTGTACAAACAGGGCTGATGGAAAAAAAGCGTAAAATCGCTGTAAAAGATTACAAATGCGCATTCTTTAGAATAATTGTAGTAAAATCGCTTGTTAATTACGAAATAGTTCGTTATAGGCTACGAATTATATTAAATTTAATTTCAATTAGTTTCCATACAACTACAGCTACTTTTAAACTGTTCCCAAAGTAACTAGCAAAAAAATATTTCTATAAGTATACATACAGAAATAGTCCCGTTCAAATGACCCATTACTTCATTCGTTCTTTACGAGAAATTCCTAAAGCGTTCTTTTGTCCCGGTCTCCTCCCAAATGGCTTTTTTGTAATCGCGACATCGAAAAATAGATTTTTCTTTGCTAAAAAGATTCTTATTGAGCATTTTCTCGTCATTCCTTTTTGGGATTTACTATCGCTAAATGTAAAAGTACCTAAGTGAATTTGTTTTATAAGTTTTTTTGTAACATTAAAATCGATATATTTTTACGAAATTGAATAACCAAACCACAGAAGGATAAACCTAAACTCCATACACTGTATCAAACTAGAAACCAGACAGTCGTCCCTTTATCCTGTAGATGTTGTAAAGTAGTACTTTACTTCGTAGTACTCTCTCTCTCTCTTTCTCACTCTACCCTTCTTTATTTAGTAAAATTAAAGGCCTTTCCAGCAGTGGGATAGAGAAAACTGTGGATGAAGATGATTAGAGTATCAATAACTTTAGTAAATAAAATAAATGAATTAATATTTATGGACATTTCACATAACACCATCTAGCCCAAACTAAGCAAAGCTTGTACTATGGCACTAGATAGCTGATAGAATACATATATACTTTTTTTTGTAAATATATACATATGATACATAGAAACACCCAAGTAAGTACAGTAAGTAGAATATTTCGCAGGCTTCACGTATGCTCTATTTAGTGCAAGGCTATTATAGAATAAACTATGCAGTAGGTCGGTTACTTTGTAATTTGCCTATAATTTAGGTTGTAGCTAGTAGTTTGCAATACGACTAATTTCCCCTTTTCAATGTATTATTCTGTTAGTTCTAATGCTGTGGAACTATTTAGGTAATTCCAGGTTCTGTTTAAGGTCGCCTAGGTTAAACGGTTCGAAACTAAATCTTTGCTAAATTAAATATGAAATGAAATGAAATGAAATAATTTTATTCCGGATGTTTTGCATCCATATAAATTACATTACAATTAAAACTAAAATTAAAAGAAATTATCGAAATGAAATAAATTAGATTGAATTAAATTATTACAACATTAAAAAATAAAAATAAAATTAACAGTAAATTTCAAATAAATAATTGCAAATGAACTTAGTTAAATTGATAAATGTAGATAAAAATATACATAATCGATAAATATACTAAAATTTTGTGCTGTTTTTTAAATGTCTCATTTAAAGTTGTTTATATCGGCACGGCAGTGGCCCCGGCCAAGTCGAGCGGCAAGGCCACGCCGTACCATCCTTTTCTCGAAGCGATTCAGAGCAATTTTGAACCCCTGGAACTTTGTTGTGGATAAAGCTAGAAGCCTGAAATTTCAGAGACAAAGAAAGTATAATACTACTAAATACAGTTCCAAATTTTATTCAATTTGAACGTGTGGTTTAAGAATTATTGCTAGTCAAATTTCCTTGATTTTGTCACTGACACACTCATCTACTCATCTATACACTCACCGACTAAGACTAAGGCAATCGCTATGACTAAGACTTAATCCTTGTATCTTGGACAAATAACTTTAGCAAACGATCACGATGTTTGTGACAATTTAGAATAATTCTTTACGTTACCACATCAACCTAACGGAACGGTTTCCTCATGGTCCACGGAATCCTAAAAATGTCATTTTAAAAGTATAACACAATTACTTCCAACGAAATTACTTTAAAATGCGGCGCGAGACGGGCGACATCGGATGTCGGTAATTTGCTTCGGTAAATTGTCAATATTTACCGGTAATTCTACGAAATTACCTAATATAATAACGAACGGCGTAATTTGCGTTTGAAAGTTTGTTTTTTATATTGGTTACTTCATTATCTTGTTTACGTGATTTGGAGTGTTAGATGATAAGTATTTAAGTAGAGTAAGTAGTGATAACTATTTTTTTTAACTATCCATAAACTACGTCACACAAATTTCTTGTTTTTTACCCCTCCCTCCCCTTTGTCACAGCTGGCTTAGGACTCTCCCCACCCTTTGTCTCACAATGTCACACCTCGTTGACCCCCTCACCTCCCCTTAAAGTGTGACATCATTTATGGAAGGTCTCTAACGGAACAAATACAAATTGTAACATCACACTTGTCCCCAAGATATATGCTTGATCATAGCTGTTATAAAGTCCAATGTATGTTCGTGAAAATTTAGACTTGAACCGTTCAAAATAATGTGTGACAATGCACTGCGCTCGTCACCTTGAGATATTAGTTTTTATATTATTGCTTAAAAAATACTGGATATGATAAGCTTTAACTTAGAGCATAGATATGCTTGCGTAATTAGTAGCGCGATACTTTCAAAGAGAGTCCTATCGTGTCAAAATTGCCATTATACTTATCATTACCCAACTGTGCAAAAAGACGGTTACTTATTGTAAGCAAATTTTACCAAGAAAAAATTTTTTTTTTGAGATTACAAGTATCTATATTAAAAGAAAAACAAAATACTCGACTGTAGAAAAGCAGTTTTTGCAGACTAACTAACTAACTTCCTGACACTTAATACGCTGTTGAGTTTACGTTTTTTTTATGAGAAAATATGTGTAAATTCGACTTAATAGATTTTTATAAATGTGCATTCTTTAGAATATTTTTTGTAAACTCACTTATTTACTACGAAAAAATTCGTTGGAGGTAACGAAAACAGGCTTTTTTTATTTTTTGCAAGAGATGTATTTTTAATTTTCAACAAAATATTGTTAACTAAATGTTACGTAATCCAACAAAATATTGTTGGATATGAAACATTTTGTAGGTATGGAATAGCTATTTATTTGAGTATATGAACGTCTTCTATTGATTTTTTCGCAATTTCTTGACTGGTCCGGTAGTAGAAGATGTTTATAATAAGGACTGGAAATGAATGGAGGAATGAATCATGATGATGAATATATGTAGCTATGAGAGCCGGACTTCCATGATTATCAGATTCCACGTCACTTTTTCCAACTTTACTCACCTATCCTAAATTAAATTTCAGAAACCATCGCAACTCCGCCGTCCGAAAAAAGGCATCCAACTTTCCATCCCATTTAGGATTCCAACAGCGGATGTAAGAGAAAACAAAATGGCCGCCATAGCAGGAATAAATTTTAAAACAAATCCCAACTTTGGCTGTCACCAAACAAGTGAGTAAAACAAAAGATTTACGCTTAAACTTTTGTTAAGCTTAGAATTAGTTACTCCTTAAATTAGGTCCGGGCGAGGAGTTTATTTTTGACATTTCCTTTTATTTCATGAAATACGTGAAAGAAATAAATTTAGAACAACTGCCTTTATTTCGTAACTTTAGAGATAACAATGTAGATTACTTAAATCTAAGTTGGTTTTAGAAGGGCATTGTCTTTTAGGCGGCAAAGTAGTGACTAATTTTCGGTCCTGTAAAAATGTTAAAGTATAATCATTTTTCACTAAGTATCCCTAGCCATAAATGTCAAATATGGAACGGAACCTGGAGGGAAACTTAACAAAAGCGGAAAGAAAGCTAAATTATTACTACGTGCCATTGGCGGAATTGAATGGAATTGTGAATTACATAACTCCGCCAATGTCAAGTATTCACAAGGGCCACAAACTAAAAGTTGAAATTAAACTAAATTATTAGGGGTAGTAGAATAAAAAAAATCTATTAGATACACCCGCTATTTACAGTTATTAGCTACATATTAAAAAATAGAGGAAAATGTACTCATTACTATCCTGCAAACAAGGCCGTAGCCAGGAATTCATTTCGGGGGGTAGGGGGGAGGGGTGCGCGGGTGGAAGGATTTTTGATAATGGCCAGGATATTTCGAGGGGGGGGGGGGGGGGGGTTGAACCCCAAAAACCCCCTGCCTTGAAAATATAAAAAATTAAGATAATGCGCAAAGGTCCATGACCAAATCTAGTTTCCATGTTTCCATGATCGTTGATCATAGGTACGTCAATTTTTTTTCCATAAACTCGATAAATGGCAAATGTGTAACCATGATACCAACATCAAGCAAAAATTTTTTTCCCCCTTTTCGCTACGATGAATAATGGACCTAATTCAATAATGAAATAAAAAATTGTGGTTATACCCCGTATAGCATTGAATAAATTTAATTATTACCAAATTCGGGAGGCAGTCCGGAGTGAGCGCGGGGCTTGGACAAGTCACCTTTGCTAGGATTGTCTCATAGAATTTCCATTGGCAACTCTATAGTAATTACTGTGATTTTATTTAAATTTACGTGTCGTTTGTTTACGCATTCAATAAAGAAATTATCTTAAAAAGCCACGGGAAAGTTAAGTTGAGGCTCGATGACACTGGGCTAGTTTACGAGCTGCTAGTCGGCGAGTTTACAAGCTAGCGAGTGAGCGAGTAGCGAGTGTCGATGACACAATCAAAAGCAGATTGTAAAAAAGCTCAATGTCACGGAGCGAGTTTACAAGCTGCTCGCGAACTCGCTGGCTTGTAGCTTGTAACCTAGCCCAGTGTCATCGAGGCTTAACAAAATGTTTTGTTCCGTCTACAATTTTTGTTTGTTCTCCAAGACGTTTTCAGATGTTTCTGGAATTTTTAATTGGCTACCCCCATCTATTTTGCCGCTTCGAATTCAAGTGCGAGTCAGACTCGCCCACCGAGGGTTCCGTACAAACTAAATAAAAGGGGGAAATCATATATTTTTCTTAGATTTTCCTTCATAAGCCGAAAAATATATATCGTAAAAATATTTGACACATTCCTTGCTCACCACTCGGATCCGAGTGGGGCGGGGCTATAGTAGCGGCATGGGGCGGTATAGTAGCGGTGCCTCTTACTCGGATCCGAGCGAGCGTCCCGTTCATCTTGTAGTAGTCAGTAAACCGCCGGTGTTTGAGGCAGTCAACGTTGCTTTGTGTGGCCACTCTGTACTTAATCAAAATACGCCAAAAAAATTTTGGTTCCCAGCTGAAGTGAAGGATCTGCAGGGGGCGAAGAATGTGTTAAAAACCTGTTTTAGCTTATGCTAATGAGGCTCTTTCATATGATACCCCACATGATACGGTTAATTCACTTTAAAATTTGGGCCCTCATTCCTTGCATAGAGACACTTTTTTTTGTGATTAAATAAAAAAAAAAAACAGTTTTCGGATTTTTTCCTATATGTTTACTTTAACACAATGATTATTGCCAAATTTCAGAGTTCTAGGTCAACGGGAAGTATCTCATAGGTTTGATTCCTCTGTGAGTGTCGAAATGTGCGTTTTTTACGACATATTCGGCTGTAACTTTTTTTTTACGAAAACTGAGAAATTTTATATTTCTTTCTGCAGCAAGATATTATGGATTTACGTATATGGTTTTAATTTCAACTCGATACCTTCACGCGTTCCCGAGATAAAGGTCTTGACACCCGGACGGACGGACAGACGGATAGACGGACAACAAAGTGATCCTATAAGGGTTCCGTTTTTTCCTATTGAGGTACGGAACCCTGAAAAGAATGAAAGAGTCCATATTTACTTATAGGTATTTTGTTTTCTCTAATAGCTGAGTGCTAATGCCTGTTAGGTGTCAATCATCGTTCGACCAATAGAGCCATTCCATTTCTGATAAAAGCATTATTGTGAAAATATAAAGCTTGTATAGAGGTAAGTTCGGTATTATTTCTTTTATGATTTATTATTGATTGATTGACTCGTACAAAGCTTTTATACGCAAATTCTCTTAAATAAGTAATAACTTTGCCTGATTTACATTTAATTGACACATGAGTTACCAATAAAATAACCGATTGCTAAATTCAATCTTATTTTGAAATTGAAGAAAAGAGGAGGAAGAGGGATAGGTTTATGAATCTATTATATTCTTCATAATACAGTTACTCGAAATGTGTGCTTTCATTGTCCACTAGTGGGGGAGGCGGAAGTGGTGGGACACTGGAACTTATCTCATATATGGCCTGTTTGAAAATGAAGCTTTAACTTTAACCTTGTTTCAAAAATAACATAACTTACCACCTTTGTATCAAAATAACTACTCATTTATGATATGTAAATAGTTTTTTTACGCGATGCAATTCAGGCATATTACAAAAAGCCCACCGCTGGACATAGGCATCCCACGGATTTCCAAGAAGACTGAAAATTTTCTTGATCAAAAATCACCAGAGAAGATCAGATGTGTTGATTAAAATGAAATCAAAATTACTAACTCTCTATGGAAGCCTAAATGTGCGAGACAAGTTCCGGCCTTACCGGAAAAAGTTTTTAAAAAGTTAGCCAATTGCTAGACTAATGGTTAGCGAAAATCTCACCGAAAAACACTTCGGAAAGTTATAAATATGCCCAGCATATGCTAACTAGCTGTCAAATTTAAACAACGTCGGGAGGTTGTTTAAATCGCTAAAAGCCATTATGGCGGCTTTTTCCCAGCTGTTATGTGCCAAATAGTGTTAGTACATAACCTAGCGCAAATATTTGAACTTTTTTCTTCAAACATTTTCGAAGCGAAGTCGATAAATTACGACAATTCAGTCTTTGAGGATAAGAAGAAAACTTTAGAAGATAAGAAATACTCCGTTTCAAGACCTTACCGACGACGAATTTCGTCTCGAGGCATCGCTCCAGAAAATATACTATAAGCTGTAATTTATAGGAAGTCTCATCGATAATACCGGCTACCCATATATCTCTCATCTCATAACACCGGTTCAGAAACCTAACACTGAAGAAGTGGAACGTTTTAAGCAATGAACACACAAATGTTTTTGATATAATTGATTTGGTATCTTGAAGCAAAGATTCAGAATATTAGAAGGGGTAATTATGACACATACTTGTGCCATGTGTACCCCCATGAAAGAGCTACCTACGCCACTATCAAAGGTACAATTGTCCCAAGTCGCCTGTCCTGTGCTCCATAATAGGTATAGCAATTAGGTATTCATAAAGATGAAACAGGTGTGTAGGTATCTCTTGAATATCTGATTGAACACGTTAAATTTAGAAAACTCAAAAACCCCCAAAGAAATAAAAAACAGGCCGATTTCAATAAAACAGAGCTAAGAACATACTCAATTAAATTCTCTTAGAAACAAAAAAACTAGATTAAAATCTATCCATCTGTTTGAGAGTTGCGATGCCACATAAAAGACAGATATACACATCTTACTTAGAATACTCGGTACTCCTTTTTTTGGGTCAAGGGTTATTTGGTTATTTTGGTGTATGTGATGGCTGTGTATGTTTCCATTTTACCTACTGTAAGCTAAAAAAGGTTACTTTCCAAGTGTTGTATGCTACTTTAAAAAATGGTACCTCACTCCAACGAGCTCGTTGCCTCACTCACAGAAAAACCTCTTTTTACAGTTGGGTATATTGGTTTTCTTTCAATTATACCTATTACTGTATTTATTCTTAGGTGCAGTGCCTCTGGATTATGAAGAAGTTGGCAGTGGTACAGAATCTTCTATAATAATCGATGACTTTGATACAACAGTTACCTAGGAAATATTTAAAATAAGTAATATTGTAAAACTGAATAACTCAGAGTTTCTTTTATTTTCACAGATAAATTCCTGGACTGATTGTTATAAAATCTGGTACAGAGATAGTGTAGAATCTTAGAAAGGACATAGGCTATAATATATATTATCAAACTGTGGACCACAGCTGGTATCAAATGGTTATTATATGCATATACAATGTTTGCTCATTACCCTGATAGAAATCAAGCTCTGCCCTGTTACTGGAAACCCTATCTTTTACCCAACTGTCCAAGAATACAGAAAATAATAATGTAAATAAATGAAAAATAATATTGAGAAAATTTACAGGTAACATTTGTTTTTGTATTATGTACTAGAGCCTAACTAATATTTGTTGATTAGGCACATTTTGTAAAAAGTGTCTTTAATTTAGTAATATCATTTAAATTTACTGAAACTTTTGTCAAAATCAAAATTTATTTATTTACATAATTATATTTAAAAAAAGAAATAAATATGTGAACATGTACTTTTGTATTCTTTAATGTATGCTTTGATAACCACAATAAAACTGTTTACAAACATGAATAATTTTTTCATTATGAGTATTCCATGCATGCGAACAGTAAGCTTAAATTCTCCTTTTATCACCAGGACTGCAATAGTATGCTTCTTGAGTATGTTTTCACGGATATATAATAGTCTTTAAATCATTTCCATGCGTTTCTCTCATTTGTCGTGTTGCATTCATGGACTGTTTTCTTGATGCATAATTGCCTCTCTATATTTTATCTACTTCATTATCATGTCATGGCATGGATTATCATGCCATAGCATGAAATGCAGCACTTTTAGTTAATATCTGTAAAAACGTAATGCATTAGAAATATTGATACTAGTTACAGCTATTTTTTAGCATAGTTGGTGTTAGTAGATCCATTTTTATTCTTTTACATCCACCTCCTAGAAAAATAACATGTTAGTATATACTAACATGTTATTTTTCAAACCCCGAACCCTGTGGCTCCTGCATTCAACTAATATTAATTGAATGCAGAAGCCACAGAATTCGGGAACAATTTGCAATGCCCAATGCCCTTTAAATCTCTGATATTATAAAAGCGAATGTTCTGTCTATCGTCTGTCTGTAACCGCTACCGGATCAATCATTATGAAATTCGGCTCAGAGATTCTTTAGGACCTGGAGAAGTACATAGGCTATATTTTATCATCACCGTGTTTTGTCAGCGCTCAACTTCGTCTAAACCAGCATAACAAACCTCGATATTCACACAACAAAACTTTTCCTCTTCCGTCGAATTTGAGAACGATTTTTCTTTGTTTACTTCATTTTGGAATAAAAATGTTCAACTTATTACTTGTGATTCATATGAATACAACTCTGCCTGAAAGAAATAAACCTAAACTCTGGGAAACGGGCGGGGAATTAATTATTTTCATGTTAGGTTTTCGCGATATGGAATTGACAGTTATACGTCAAATAACAATGACATTTCATTGTACCTGACGTCAAATTGATAACTTTGATAAGATTTCCTTCCGATATCGTTCTTTATTCGATTATTCTATCCATAATCTCTACTGACCGAATGTATTTTGTTTCTCTGTGCGTCTTCTACGTATTATACGTCTAACCAGATGTGTATCGGTTTTTTCGGTGAAAAAAAGTTAGCCACTGCATAAGAGTTTAAAGATCGGTTAGCTAGGATGATGCTAAGCGATTTTCAGACAGGTTTTTTTCGGTAAGGCCCTTCATATTTGGTAATGTTTTGCACATACATAAGAAAATCTTTATCCTCCTTTCGTGCAGCTGTGTAAAATCTCTGAGAAGCAATCCGCCCTACTTCCCGCCCCCTGAAACCTCCATGGTTGACGTGGCTTCAGTCCGTTCCAGCCACATACCTGAACAGAGAGCGTGGAACGGCAGGCATTGTTCACTCGATGCCTTTTACAACAAAGCCGCGGGGCCTGCATACGGACTGATAGACAGGGTGACGGGCTACAGGGTGTTCAGATTATTAACGGCTTAAGATGGTACGAGTTTAATACAAAGTATTTTTTAAAAATTCTGTTTGAAAAGAGTATAGTTTTACAATGAAGGTTTTTTTGGTTAGCTTTAAAGGCTTTTTAGCCTTCAAGGCCTGTTTTGATAGGTTGATCCCTCAAAATCACGTCGAAGTTCGCCAATTTTTTTATTTAGTTTTATCAGCTGAAGGTCTGACGATGGAGTCAGAGAATTTGAATTTTGTGATAGCATAAGGTACCTATAGATAAAATAAAAATTGGCATAAATAATAATCATCCGAGTGTATTTTGTTAAACAGTACACACTTTACACATATATTTCCGCCAACAACAACAACGTAGATACAACAACATAGATACATACAACATAGATTTTTCTACATCAAAATATTTAATAATTATAATTTAGTTTATTAATTAAAACGGCCATAGCCAATTACATTAATTATTACAAGTAACATTAATAATGTTGTGTCATATATCAAAACATTAAATGTCAGTTCCATAATAAATAAATAATAAAAAAGAAAGTCTGAATACAGCAGTAAATGTAAAAATAAAAATAATTATACAATGTTTTCGCAATATGTCATATTTTCATATCAATTTTTCCCGTCATATTTTCTCCACCCTGCTTACAGCAATAAGGCAGAGTGCAGACTGCTTTGTCCTGCATCATTTCGATATGGCGTCTGCGACGGTACATCATTTGGTCGTAATTACTGGGGATTCGTAATGGGGTGATTTCCAGGGGATGCTGTCAAAGGAATGCCTGGAATTTGTTTAGTTTTGATGTAATGAGGGGTGGATTGTCGTGCCTTTTTGTTTCCTTTTTAAATTATGGGTAGGGGATGAAAGGAAATACTTTCGTTTTTTTTTAAAATGAAATTAAAAATGTGCTAGTTCTTCTATACAGCAACAGCAGTTGTATCAATGTATTTATTTCACGAAGAAACATCATTTTATAAACTCGCCTGAATTTGCAAAAATGTTTGCTACTAGCGTTAAGCAATAGTAATCAGCTTATTTTCAAAGTATTTTTTTTTTATTATTTTACTAGACAGTAATACATTAATTTGAGGTATATGTTTTTATAATTATTGCACTATCGAAAATAGACGTCTACATAAAAACACTTTTCTGTGTTTTACGGTCACCCATCCAATAAATAACAGCACTAAACGTTGCATAGCTTAAAATAAAATAATAAAATAGCCTAGCTGAATCCACGCAACGTCCAGTGATGTAGTAATGTAGATGTAACCGCAAAACGCACGCGTTTACGTTTGCCCATTTCTTCGTTAGAACAATGGCAAAACTAAACGCGCAGGCTATTTGAGTAACAACCATCCCGGGCACTCGCACTCGCCGATACAGTGGGACCACGTTCATATAAATAGTCAAAATAAATCCTATTGCTTGGAGCAGATCACATTAAATGCAACTTTGAAAATAGCTAAAAAATAAACTATCTACGCCCCACGGTTTCACCCGCTTCATTATGATAAACGCTGATGATGATGTCTCTTATATCCGTGTCAATCACAGCTAGTTTTGTACTAAATTTTAATACCATAGGTTCAGCCGTTTGACCGTGAAAAAGTAACAAACTTCGCTTTCATTGTTTTACGAATCATTGAATTGCGAGAAATATATTTCACAACACCAGTACTTTTAATTAAATATAACAATTTTCGTAGTTATATTGTCACAAATCTCTGGACTAAAATACCACACCATATGGTACTCAAGCTGTATGGTTTTCATTCCATATATAGCGTAGTTTACGTGATCGTGAGAGCAACATCAAAAATTTCACTGCTCTAATTAGCAAGTTAAAGTATGTGAGTTTTTCAGTGCCATTTTTAACACTAAAACTTGACGGCTATCAGTGCTAGATTTGATTAAATTGATAAAAAATCTACCACTTATTTACCCAGATAATAAGTGGTAGATTTTAAATTTTGAGGTGGATGATGAAGACATTTAATAAGTGCAAATACCTGGTCCACACACACGCACTTACTTTAGGAATACTACACGCCGCTGGTTCAACCGGACACTAGAATAAGTAGCGGCAAACATGTTGAGCCAGTTTCATCATGCTCTCTCTTTTGTTTTCAACAAAAATAAAAGGGAGGTCATGATGAAACATTGCTCAAGATGTTTGCCGCTAAATATACTTTATCTCGCGTCAGAAAAGAAAAGAGATAGTAGATTGAAATGCACTATGTAAATATTTATTGTAATGTGTATGCGAAGTTTTTTTCACTATACAATTAAATAGTACAATGACTAAGTAACTGCATTCAGCTGCAGTGAAGAATTTATCGTGGTCACACTATCACGGGCCTGGATAAGTGAAAACAAAGCCCGGGTATCGGCGCCATTGTTATCCGGATGGAATCCGCAAACAACCGGATACAGGGGGAGGGAGAGGATCTTCGCACACTATGCAACAAAATAAACCAACAAATTATTAACGCAGCGCGGAAGGAAGCGGAGTGCGGTGCGAAGAGGAAGAAGAAGAAGGAACGTGAGGTAAACCTTATAAATAATAATAAAAATACTTATTGAGGAGCACTCGACCATTTCTTCCACATGAAGTTCAAATTGTCTCCGCTGGTATGTTTCACTCGTATTCGTTTCGCTTCAACGGATACACAGCTTTTTTTTCGCAGCCAAGTAGGCGCCATTGAACAAGGTTTTGTTTATCGCAGCGATAAACTAGTTAAAAGAAAGAGAGAGGGAGAGAAAGAGAACGAGCGAGAACCAATAATTGCATTACTGAATAAGTGAATTGGTAATAATAAAATTAAATAAATAAATAAATAATAATATAATAATAAGTGGGCGGGTGGCGAGTCATCACCTGCCTAGGTATTTTTGCATAATGAGACTGAATTGGCAGGTGCCGTTTTCTCATCCTGGTGCTCTCACACAGAGGTATTTCATCTTATCTGCTGTGTGAGAGCATCAGCCTATAGCCTTGTTTTTAAGTCACTAACATTCCATCACAATAGCTAAGATCTATTTAAGCTCCATATTGTACAGTAATCCATCCATAGTCCATCCATATACCCAATCTGTATTTTTTTTTAAATAAAACATTTTTAAAAAGTGTTGGTTCCGGCCCCACTGATGCCTTTCAAAGGTCCGGGCTAGACCCGTGTATAAATTGAAATAAAGGTATATAATAATAATAAAAGTAATTGTCACCTTATGTGCGAAGAGCCTTTTTGAGGGGGAGGGGTAGGGGGGAAGTTTTCACGCGTACCCGCGTTTGATTCCAGCGGTTTGAACAAAGGTTTAGTGATTTTAATTAGGGATTATATAGGAAGGTGTAATGGGACTGTGAATTATTATTTAGTTTTGGTGTTTCCTCAGGTTGTATAAAGGTTGTAAAATTTGTTCACGAACTGTTAAGTATTCTGTGAAACGTAAATAAAGGTTAATCAAAGTTCGTATTAATTGCAAAAATAATTTGGATAAATAATTTGGATATTGATAGTAGTGCAAGAATAACTAGGAATCCCGAGTTGACGTAGTGGAACTGGCAGGATAACATCTGCCGAGATCTGTAATGAATAGATAGACTTTGATGAGATTACAGCTCGGTTGTGCGGTGGACTGCAGTTGGTGTATTGCAGGCGTGTTCAAATCCTAACAATGGGCTTTTTTTATTTAAAAAATAAAGCTCCACAGACTCCGGGGGCCTTTTATAAACGAATACTTAGTAATTTCTTAACTAAGTTTACATTTTTTTTAATTATACAGGAAACAATATTAAACTAGTAAACAATTAGTTTAAAAATTCAGTGAAGGAAAACGTCTTGAAGTATCCATTCTAAGGTGATAGAATGCCAAGTTTTTTTTTTAATCAGATACAAAAGTTCAGCTGCCACAGGATTTTAGCCTATATAGCCTATGCAATCGAACTTGATATATATATTTGCTTAAAAATTTGTATTTATAACTTAACGTAAAAATGTAAATTAATTGAAATTAAGATAAAATTTTAACGTATTTATTGCGTATTTACATAATTTTATGACCTGATGTAAACTTTTCAAACAGTAACAATCACGAAAACCTTTGAAAACAAAAATGTCAATTGTTGTTAGGCAATAAATTTGATTTATTTTGAGAACTGATCAATCCTCAACACCAGACGAACCTACATGATAGGCAGAAATTCAGCACGCCTACCGTCCATTTCTCATTAAAGGGTATTTTATAATAGCAGATATTTATCATGTAATTCTATCTTATCCTATCCTATAAGTCCTATCTTCCTATCGAACCGTCTTCCGGAGTAGAGCTGGGCCTCAAGGTTGCTATTTGAACTATTACTCGTTCGCCATTCGCTGATATGATTTAGCGACAGTTTTCACTAATCGATAGTATAATATAGTAATAAGCTAACAATTTGTCACAATTGTCGCTAAATCGTATCAGCGAGTGGGGAACGAGTGATAGTTCAAATAGCAACCTTGAGGCCCAGTTCTACTCCGCAAGACGGTTCGATATCATAGGAAGATAGGATTACATTAAAAATACCTGTTATTAAAAAATAGCAACCTTGAGACCCTGGTGCTTCTTTTAACTAGATAAGTACTGACAGGTGCAGATGACTAAAGTAATAAAATTAAAAATTATACTCGTATGTATAGAAATAAAAATGTAGGTGTCATTCTAGAAATAAGAAACAGTTTTCTCAATGTATCATTAACGTGGAGACGGTCTGCGCTACTTATACGACTAGAGAGTACAATGTTGTAGAAATGGATATAATTTCTTTTATACGACACTTGCCTGATGATAAGCTTAACGCTTGTCCATAATAGTTCCATTTTTTTTTTTCGCTACGCTCATAAAGCCTTTGTGTCATACTAATGTCATAAAACTTCAACAATTCTAAACATTAACACTAAGCTTGTCACTATTCAGGTAATTCTAATTTTTGTTAGTTGTTTAGATAGTAAGGGTCGACGAAGGCGAGCCTCTCACGACCAAATCGAAGACGTTTGTGAATCGAAACGTTCGGTTATTACGACATATTCAACTGTAACTTTTTTTACGAAAACTGAGAAATTTTATTTTTCTTTCTGCAGCAAGAGACTATGGATCTGCGTATATGATTTTAATTTCAACAAGATACTTTCACGCGTTCCCGAGATACAGGTCTTGACACCCAGACGAACGGACAGACGGACAACAATGTGATCCTATAAGGGTTCCGTTTTTTCCTTTGAGGTACGGAACCCTAAAATTTAGAAGATTTAAAACAAGTTCAGGATAGCATATGCTATTTTATAACAATATTTTTAGCTGGCCAACTGCAAATGTTGAAAATAATCAAGATGAGAATGATGGAGAATATGATTATGTACCTTAAAGATGTTAAAATATGCAAAATTAATACTGACATGTTAATAAATTAATTTTTATGTGTAATAATAAGATAAAAATATGATTAATAAGATTATTTTGGATAAATTATTTAACACTTACCCTATTTCTTGCTAAAACAACGTAAGTCAAGAACAGTATTTCAGGTTTTTTCATTATTATGATTAATAAATTGTGAAGGTTATTCGTCTTTTCAATTTTTAACAAGGTAAGCATAAAAATGTCCTGTAAAACTCGTTTGTTTGTGCATGAAACGGTTTTTATTGATATCTCAAAAATTCAAATTGTGTGACTAATGAGGTTTTTGAAATGACCGATTCAATTGTAAAAGTTGCTTTTCTGCAGTCGGGTATTTTGTTTTTCTTATAAGACTACGAATAAGAATATTTATTAACCATAAACATTGTACATGTTACAATATTATACATAATATGATAAATTAAATACATTTTATAATAATAGCATAAATAAAATTATATATTCGATTTAATTTAAATTATGATACTAAAATAAATTTGAATTACATCTGTTTTAAGACTGACCAAAAATACATTAAAAATTAAAAATATCAATACGTACCATGAAATAGTAGATTGTTATACAAGGGGCTAAAATGACCCATTGTAACGAGATAGATTTTTACTCCCGAGCTTTAGCGAGGGAGTAAATAGAAACCGAGTTACAATGGGGTTTTAGCGCCGTGCACTCACGCATACTCTACTTTTCACTACGATTGCGAGAAAATAAAATAATCCAATATAATAATTCAAAGTTTATTTTATTATAAATGATATGTACAATTCTGGATATTTAACGAGATGTTTGCAAAGAGAATGTAAATATATTCCAAAGAGATTATTCTACTTCTGAATAAAGATAAGATTGTTTCGTGTATGGAGGCTCTTTGGTAACAGATAAAATTTAAAAAAAATATATATTATCCCTAGAGCTTAAAATACTATTTTATCCCCGCTTTAATACTACGCTACAATGACGGACTTTTAGAGCAAGAGGAGTGAAAAATAAATTTATTATCTAGTTAACTAGTATATCAATTCAATTAATATATCAGTTAATATAGATACTCGTTATATGAAACCCTAAAAAGGCCAGTAAAGGTGTCTCCACACCAACGTACCAGGAGCTAGGTAATTGAAATCGTCTGGCCAGGAAACGTTACACAATAGATTTTTCACAAATGGAAATATAAAAGTGGGCAACGCTGTCTAGCAGACGGCTAATTCATTGCTTAAATTGATTTTTAAATATCTCCTGGGGTGAATGGGAATTGAGAGTAGATGTCAGAATTGTAACGGTAAAACCAAGATTTTGACCAAGGTTGTCTGGAAGAGATCGCTTTTAGCGATAAGACGGCCATTTGTGTCATTTTCTTATGTGTTTATTGTTTTATTATTTTATGTGGTGTCAATAAAGTGTTAATGATTGATTGATTTTTCATGGAAAGGTCGTTTGGCAGTCTGAGCATCTAATATGTGCCAAAATTTTGTATTTTTGGCCCCCGCCCGACCCGAAAAATGAACGGTGTTATAATTTTGACTTTGTCTGTCTGTGACATCGTAGCTCTCAAATGCATGCACCGATTTTGATCTATTTTTATTTTATTTCAAAAAGTACTTTAGCGAAAGTGTTCTTAGCTATGTTTCATCAAAATCGGTATGGCCGTTTTTTTTTTATTTCGAGCTATTTTAAGTTTTATAAACTTACTTGGCGGAACGACTTGAACACATTCTGTCGTGACTGGTCCCAAACAGCAATGGAGCACGAGAAATGGAAGGAAATTGGGGAGACCTTTGCCCAGCAGTGTGATCTAGCAGATTAATAAAAAACTTACTTGATAAGATTAAGTATGAAATTAAAAATCCTACTCGATCATTCAAATAATAGCGACACATGTGAATCGTCTGACATATAACACAGAAAATTAATAAGTTGAAGTGTCAGCGAGCACTTGAGCAGGTCAAATACACGTAGAACTGATAGCCGATGGGGCCGAAAAGTTCTCGAGCGGAGACCACGAACCGGCAAGCGTAGGAAGACCAGCCAAGAGATGGACAGATGACCTCATACAAGTGGCGGTAAGACGCTGGATGCAAGCCGGATGCAAGCAATGCAAGCATTTTTTTGTCCATTCAGCAGTAATTCTTTATCACCTCTAAAATTACCTGTCCTAACTTTTAAAAAGTACTTATAGGAGGTCCCATAAAAAATTCAGTAACTTTGGTTAACTAATTTTTAACCACATACATTTATAAATTTTGTTTTTTATTTTTTTCCATATAAATTTGCATGTGAAATAAAAGTACCTACCTTTGTAAAATGTCGACAGTTATATCATGTCAAAATTTATAAATAGTCCATATGACACGTTGTTTTGTAAGTATACCTCTTTGTATCAGATATCTTCACAAACAGCTCTATTTACGCACCTGCCGATATTCTAGCCCAAGCAAACAGGGCATGCCCTTTCACATGATCTGAAACCAGTTTTCCTAGGACAAACAACTAGCTTGCGCGACATGTCCTTATTGTCTCGTAAGCACGTCAAGTATTAAGGCCGCGTTGGTTCTAAAATTAGCAGGTTGGGCTCGATAAACGAAATACGAGTAGCTATTGTTACCCGCGTACCTTTAATAAAACTGTAATAAATCAAAATATAAACTCGGCAAATGGCAAATGTGCAAGCATGATGCCAACATCAAGAAAAAAAAGTCAAAACCTGTACACTGAATTGGTTGAAAATGTTATTTGAATTAAGTTACAATGATAAAAATGCCTGTTTTTTTTTTAAATTCTATATACGAATCTAAAATTTAAACGAAATTTGATAGGATTATTAATTTATTACTCATACATACAGACATAATATAATCACGCCTATTTTCCTTTGCGGGTTAGGCAGAGCATCATTCATTCATGAGGCATTCATGAGGCTATGTGACGTCACATTTGGCCGTGGTTTTGTCGGGAGCGAAAGGATTCTAGAAGGTTAGAAGGTGCTAGTGACAAAGATATGTATTCTCGGGCAGAGAAGCAGCTGGCACATTCTATGGTTTTCTTTTTCTCCCAGTCCAGCATGAAAGAGAACTAGCCATTCATGTTATGAAAGAGAACATTCATGAAAGAGATCTAGTCATTCATGTTATGAAAAAGGATCTGGCTTAATTTTTGTTGCAAAAATAAAAAATAAAAAAAAAATATTCGGAAATCTAAGTTAAGAAATTTCAGAGAAATTTATAGACTAATTCAGCTCCGACTCGATAAGCGTGACATCAGGCGAGCATATTGATAATTTTATCACTTAGCTGTATAAACAAGTATATGTTTAGAAAACTGTAAAACGCCGACAAATAACAACGGCTGAACCGATTTTAATTAAAGATGGCTAAGAATCGATGAAATCCTCTTTCAAACAAACAAAAAAAAACTATAATCAAATAGTAAAAAAACTATATCAAACTCGGTCCATCGGTTTGAGAGCTACGATACCACATACAGACACACAGATTACAGATACACATGTCAAACTTATAATACCCCTCTTTTGGGTCGGGGCTTAAAAAAGATTCACAATATAGAAGGGTACAGGCAAATAACAGGGAATGTCACAAATTTAAAAAAAAAAAGTTTTTTAGTAGAATCATATCTTTGTCTAAGGTATTTTAAATTCCAATCATTAGAATTCAAGTCAATTAATTAGGACATTCCCTGTTCTTTGCCTGTATAATTATGTAATAATAAATTCTATGTAATGTAATATTCATCTAACGCTAATGGTGCGTTAGGTACACATAGTTTAAGTCTCTTAAACATTGTTTAAGCCACTCTATACTCCTCCCGATCTGTAATTTTCTGAAATATGTAAAACTGTAAAACAAAATTCCAAGTTTTCATTTAAAAACTGATTTTATCTCCGATTTAGTGGTCCGTCGTGTCGGAACGGCAACCTTTAAGGTCGTCATATTTTATTTATTACCATTTTACAGGGAAATAGCTTGTAACAAAGAAGGAACCTTAGGTACTAATGACTCAATTGAGAGCGTTAAGGAGGGGGCGATGTCGATAAATAGAGCTACTATAATATCGATGTACTTGAAGTCTCAATTTAATAACATCGGCAAATAGTCGGATTTTGTCAATCGTTATAGCTGTATTTGCTTCGGTGTAGAGTATTTACTTTCTTGCTTTCTAGTTTAAACTTGAGGATAATTGCTAGCTTATTTTAAAAAAATACATTTAATAGTGTATTCCGGCAGCCTCAAGTTTGAGCCAATTCTCATTCCAAATTAGGTGTTTTACTTTTTACCTTTCTATACTAAACCAACAAGAAAATTACAATTACATTGGTGTGCAAGATGTTGTTAGATACGTCTTCACTCTCTGAGTGCCAGAAGCTATATTTTTTTGTAGTAATAATAATACAACTCTGGCAAAAATAAAATGTGTTATTTTCGTAACATCCAACAAACTTTTTCGTAATAAATAAGTAATTTTACAAGAGTTATTTTATAGAATACGCATTTACAATCTTTTACAACGATTTTAAGCATACTTTCTCACAAAAAAGTCTACTCAAGAGCGTACTAAGCATAACGAAGTAGTAAGTTAAACTGCAAAAACCGTGTTTCTGCAGTAAGGTATTGTTTTTCTTTTAATATAGATACTTGTATGATTCATTGCTTTAGGATTAGTAGAGTAACTATATATCTAATCTAAATAGTAAAGATTTTTTTAACACGAACTGTCATTATAATTGATCTGAATATTGATCAAGAAATATCGATTATCGACAATTTTACCATTTCCCCTCTCTACACTGTAAAAATAAAAGTAGCGGGCTTTAAGAGTGGGCTATTCTGCGATCATAAAGCTTGCTTCACCTGTAGGTGCCGCTAATGAGCCTCACCACAATGTATGGTAACGAGGCACCTGTATAACACCCTGTATAACTTTGAGAACAGTTCGCGAGTTGTAGATTCAGAGCGTTTTATATTTTTGGTTGAAAGCGCTTTTGAAATGTTTTGTCGATTTTTCCTGAGAATTGTCTGAAACGATTTGTTTTTGTAAATTCCGTGTGTTCATTTTGATGGAAATGTTTTATTTTTCGAATTTTCGAAATGGTAATATCTGAATTTGATATCTGTACTATTTATATACCATAATTTTACACAGGTAGAATTGTGGGACCCGCGATTTTTTGCGGAATGCCTGCATTTTACAAACAATACATTTTTCAAATTTATCTTTCTGTTCTGTATGGCTAGCGATTTTGGAGGTCCACTAATGTTTATATCAGTTACTCAGTCAGGAGTCTTGATTTTATGTTTATGTTACCGGACTTGTAGACTTGGACTTGCACGATACACGAATGTTGTATAATCTTTGTCCACAGAATTCGTGGCCCTAAATACATAGTTTTTACCCGGCTGTGTAAGAAGGATGGTTATGTTTTTCAAATGTATGTATGTGTGTTTCCATATGATCCCCTACAGCCTAAACGGCTTGACCGATTTGATGTGCGAGGTGTCGTTAGATTCGTGTTCACTTTCAGTGTGTCATAAATAAGCTATATTTTTTGTAATATTCAGACTCTACTTTTGTGTCTCATCTTGAATCTAGTATTAACTGATTTAACTTATAAAACAATTGTCGTTTGTAAAACTAGAAAACAACATCACAAATATTCGCCAAAAATTTCAATTTGATCAAAGTTAATTTTCATACATAAAAATCATTCTTAGAAATTATTAACGCAAAAATGAGTTTTATGCATGAAAATTAACTTGGATCAAATTGAAATTTCTGTCGAATATTTGTGATGTTGTTTTCTAGTATTACGAACGATGGTATTTATAAGCATACCCATGCGTGAGCGAGATGGATGATGGTCGAAATACGGACTCTTAAATTGACTATCCAAAGCCTATCAATTATTCTTTCTGCCTTCCTTCCATAATTTAAAAATTATCGAGTCTCTTTTAGCAAGGAAATATAAACGTCCAATATTAGGATAGGCTATTCTAGTCTGTTAAGACAACTCATGTAGCATTTCCTTTGGCAGGAACATCGCGTGTGGTCTAATGTAGTGTCTGATGTTTTATTTAGACCTGGCCTGGTAGTACAATACCTACCTAGATCTATTCAACGTCATAGTACAATGATGACAGTACATTTTATGCAACTTTTTTAATACCAATATTCAAGTATTGTAATTTTTAGGACATAATACTGAAAATTACAGGTAGAGAAGTCTCAATCCGTGATTCTTGATATGATGTAATAAAGCGCAAGTCTGCACAGGCGCAAGGGTCTACTCTTTTAACCTATAGAATGTTATGTTACTTTTATTTGTATATAAAAAATAACTTTTTGATTTATATGATTATATTTTATATACTGCTACGCTTGGCGGTATCACCCGCGCGCGTAGTGATGAAAACCCGTGATGATGATGATGATGATGATGATAACATATAGCCTATGTCTCAGGTCCCAAAATATCTCTGTGCCAAATCGAATAAAGATTGGTTCATATTAATCAATTTAGGAGCAAATATAGTTTTAATTGTTTTTATAAGATACGATCATAATTATACGATCTTTTTAATCTTATTTCACTCACCATCTTTTTTACCGCACCTGAATCCAACTCTGGTCGGGACTCTCAGCCAGTTCAGCTAACCTAAGATATATCTTTAGACTGTGCTGCTTATAAGTGTACTGTGGTAGGTAGGTGTACTTGTAGTGCATTCCATACCCTAGTTAGGAGTCGACATTAAAAATGCAATCATTCAATCACCATTCTCGGAAACAAGTCAATTTGGTTCGATGAAGTGAATTCGAAAACTGAATGCGGCCACTACTATTGGTTAATATCGGTTGTTTTTTTTAACAGACTGGCCAGCAATAAGGTAGTTAACAATTAAGTATATCGGGTTATTCGCTTTGTCCATTGTATGCGTTAGAGCACGTTAACTTTATAATTGAATATTTTAAGAGATATTCTTCTCCTAAACTAATTATTATGTTGAAAACACGTTTAAAATAACTAAATTTAAAAAAATATACGAACGCAATTCCCATATTATTATTGTTACTTTTTTTATACAGGATAGATCTGCGATTGTCGACCAACTCGCCTGATGTTAAGCGACGGTGTGGCCGAGGATGGAACTCGTCGATCTAGAATATATCTATTCACTCTAGCCTTGAAAATTCCAAGACTGTAGGTCTCAGGAAACAGAGATGGCGGCAAATAATTCCATTCTTGTGCAGTACGCAACAGTTGATTGTGCATCAGAATTTAACACATTGTTTGTATACATTGAAGCTAACGGACTCCACATCTGAATAACACTACTCTTAATATGAGTAGCTAGAAAAAAACTTTTAACGTTTTTCTGCATTAATACGTAGTGAAACCAGTGGTAGGGGCCGTATTAGCGTGACTGGCTGCGCCGCTAGATGGCGTGACCTAGCTTAATAGTTTGACACCGGGTTCTTGCATTCTGATTGCAATTTCAAATGTGGAATCGTGTTAAGTATGCCGGTACTGTTAGTGACCTCACTTCAGAGTTATGTCGTACCAATGGTTATAATACTTATTTTATTATCATCATCATATCAGCCATAAGAAGTCCACTGCTAGACATATGCCTCCGCCATGGACTTCCAAAAAGACCGATTGTAAGCGGCCTGCATCCAGCGTCTTCCCACCACTTGTATGAGGTCCAGCCCCGGATCTACGATTTTTTCTCTCCAGCGCTTAAAATTACTTACTTAAAAAAACTTAATATCTATGTGGCGCCTTTTTCTTAAAAGTTAACGCTTGGTAGACTCACACCAAGCTTTCGTATTCTAGGCGCTTTGTGGATCAAGTTAATTTATTTTTAAACATATTAATTATGATTTTTGCGCACCCTGAAAATGCCGCCCGGGGCGGGTGCCCTGGTTTGCCCGTGCTCGTGGCTGGTCTTCTTAGAATGCGCTTGCGCTTACTATTTTTGACGCTAATTTAACTTGGGATAGTAAAAAAAACTTCTATTTCATATTAAAATAAGAGTAATCGTTCGGTTGAAAGTTGCCCAACGACATCTTCTCTTTCAGAGTACGTAATTACGAGCCGAGCTAAGCTACGTAATAAATAAAATAAAATCGGACAAGTGCGAGTCAGACTCGCCCACCGAGGGTTCCGTACAAACTAGTAGATATAAGAGGGATTTTTTATATATTTTCCTTCATAAACCGAAAAAACATTTAAAAACCTGTTTTAGCTTATGCTAATAAAGCTTTTTTATATGATAACCCACCTTCCTTTATGAAAGGTGGGTTATCTTTTCCAAGGAGGAGGGTCCCAAATTTGGACCCTCCTTCCTTGCTTAAAGACCCTATATATTTGTGATTAAATAAATAAAAAACAGTTTTCAGAATTTTTTTCTTTATGTGTACTATATGACACTGTTTTCCGCCAAATTTCACAGTTGTAATATTAAGTCAACGGGAAGTACCTCATAGGTTTTGATTTCCTTGCGAGTGTCGAAATATGCGTTTTTGCAACATATTCGGCTGTTACTTTTTTTATGAAAACTGAGAAGTTTGATTTTTCTCTCTGCAGCAAAAGACTATGGATCTGCGTATATGGTTTTAATTTCAACTCGATAACTTCACGTGTTCCCGAGAGACAGGTCTTGTCAGACGGACAACAAAGTGATCCTCTAAGGGTTCCGTTTTTGCCTTTTGAAGTACGGAACCCTAAAAACAATGTAAGTAATTAAAAATACATATATTAGTTTATAAAAGGCTCGGAACCCGGAGTCTGCGGAGATTAACTTTGTCAAATAAAAATAAAAAAGATAATAATACAAAAAACCTACGTGATTCAAGCGCAGTGCATAAACTATGGTTTTATGGAGCTAGGTTTGTTGTCAGAAAAATAAATGAAAACCACATCAGTACTACCTAATTACTTAATACATACAAGTAAATCGTTGTACATTACATCGCATCCTCAATTTTTTGCATCGCTACCGAGTATGAAGCAGCTTTTTAAATCGCTGTTTAAAGAACAGTTTTTTCCCACGTTTGATACAAAATTCTTTTCATAGGTAAACACCAAAATATTATGAAAACGTATGCATCACAATGATGTATTATACGTAGATAGGTTATCCACGACTTTACGTGGCAAGCCTCAAGTAAGGTAATTGCCTGACTCGTCTTCAAATCGCGACACGTTGGGCAACGCTGTTAGACGCGTTGCGTCGTGACTTGTTAACAGTGACAATGCCATCCTGAATGTTTAGAAAGTGTAACACCAAGATATATAAGGCCGAGATACTAAAAGACCTTAAAGATGTGGTTTTATCCTCGAAAGTGCTGAGAACAAAAATTTGCCATGCTTTTACTTTATATTCAATGAGTATAGCCTCTCTAGAGATAAAATCTCATTGATTCATCACGTATTTACTGTCATTGACAAGCATATGAGCTTTCGATTGATTTCAAGCGAGGCCAAATTTTGTTTACTGGTCATGTGTAGCAACTGTTTTGAGTAACTGGTTTGACGGCAAAGTTACAGGCCTTAAAAGGCCTCCTAAATGTTGCCTCATAAGGCTAAATGCGTCTCGAATAAGCCTATTACTTCTATGGATGCAAAGTTGATATTGAGGAGATATGGCGAAATCTGTATACTTAGCCCTTCTTTCGTGGAGTTAAGTAAAGATAAAAGAATCACATTCCATAGATGGTATTGTACCATAATCAATACGAGATCTTGATTTCCAATTTTTTGTATGGATCCATGTCTCATTTGGCATTTGCTGGTGACTCACGGTCTGTTATCATGCTGAGAGCACCACGGGCGGTCACTGGGCCACCATACCCTGATCTGTCTTGCCGCATTCCCCTCCAACTTTACGGGTCATTTGAACCTTCACAACCATTAGTCATAGTTCTTTTTATGCTGGTCATGCTATCTGTTGTTTCGGCTTTCATCAAGTTTATAAGCCATTGATCTTAATTTTTGTTTGCTGGGTTAATTTGAAACTAATGCTTTAGAAAATAAAGGTTGTTGGAGTGAGTTGGTAAGTATGGTTTCTGAGAAGAATTTTTTGCACATAATGATTGCAGTTTAGTCTGCTACTGTCATACGGATGTTTTCAATCCTAACTAAATCAAAAAATCGTAAGTAAATCTGTCTGTTTTTCATGAGCAAATGGCTGAACCGATCGTTATGAAATTTGGCACAATAGAATCTGGAGATGGACAGTGGCTATTGTTTCAAAATAATAAATGTTTTTAACACGCTTTTATTAGGTCGGCCTGTATGTAATGAAATCTAAGGTAACTAATTTAACCATCTTCCAAGGATCGTAGCGTCATGAAAATTGGCAGCTGTATGTGGTTCTGATGACAATACAATAATATGGTACTGTTTAACTGATCTGATGATGGAGCCGGAAGATATGAACTAGAACTTCATGATGGAACATCGTATCATTGCTGTGTTTGGATTTGTTAGAAAAGTCTTGTAATGAACTTTGAAAAAAAATGAAAATTAAAAATATTTTTATTTCGATAACTACAACTATTTACTTAACTTAAGGTTGGGGCCTTCTATTAAGTATTTAGATACTTTGACCACAATAATTTATAGCGTGTTTTTTAGTTTTTTTAACTGTAATTCTTTTTAATTTGTTTCACCAACCTTCCCGTACAGCTGTTATGAATAGCTATGGCGCCGGCACAAAATCTTAAATCTGTAAGTGCGCCGTGATCTGAAAAAGTTTGGGAACCCCTGGTTGTGGGCAGTTTGTAGACTTAGACGTTTGTACTTAGTAACTAGATTCATTTGTTTGTTTATACCAAGTTGATACAATTTATATTTCATGATTATGAAATACGAAAAATAGATATCAAAGAAGCATTAAAAACGACTTTACTCCGATATTTTATCTTTCAGGTAACTAGTGAAACGGCCCCGACTCGTGTAGACGGCGACTAAAATCCCGCCCTAACCATGAAGAGTATGAAGATAACTAGTTTGCGAAGTAATACACATTTTATTACGCTATAAAACCCCAATTTTAAAGTGGTTTCGAATCCTCCACAGTTAGTTTTACGATTCCAGTTTACGATCTATTTATATTGATACAAGTTTTTGCAGCATTATTGTATTAAAGTAAATGTGGGTTGAATTTGTACGGCCCATTTACAAATAAGTTGTTTTTTTTTGACAAATTTAATCTCCACAGACTCCGAGGTCCGTGCCTTTTATAAACTAATTTATACATTTTTAACTATTTACATATTTTTTTAAGTTATTCAAAAAAAAAAACAAACTATGAAATAAACTTTACTAATATCTGTGTATTAGTGTGTTTTTTCATCGGGTGTCATTTCCTTTGGGACAATAAGCCCAATTTACCCACATTTTTGTTTACCACACGGTGACGGCATGCCCACAATGTAATAATATTTTTCCATATAATTCAGTCAGTTAGTTAAACCTAAGTCGAAAACTCTGAAGATATTTTATCAGACCTTGAATTACCAGAAATACTTAGGCATCCCACTTTATCTACACTTAAGAAAAACATTATCAAACAAGAACGGATAAAGAGACCTTAATTTTATTTTATCTCAACGTGCTTAGGTGTATCCACAGTAGATAAATACTACCAGAATGCTAAACTCAATGATATGTAGTTAAAATAAATAAATAGTTTTCCAATTCTGTGTTCTAACTAAAGATTTGATTTTTAATGAACGTTATGCAAGTACGATAGTGGGCAAGACGAGACGAAATCGTATTCGTGTAAAGTAAATAAAGTGGGCATGCCGCGATTACTATACTTTGCTTAGAATAATAGTAATACAAGTATCATGGAAATCAATTAAATGTAGTCAAAACAAATAAGTACATAGTGTCCCATTGTATTTTATATTTAAAGATTAACGAGTAGAGTAACGTTTTTCGGTAAGGCCGTTGATCTTTAAATAAACGTTACGCAAGTGCGATAGTTGGCAAGATGAGACGAAATCATGAATTTACCACTATCTTATGCATATTTTATTATTGTCACCTTCTGTATTTTCTGTGGCGAATCCTAACGAGGATTAACTGAAATTGGAAGAACCTTTTTTAATCTAAATTTCAGATAAAACCTGCTTTTTACAATAGATCGGTATCTTAGTGATGCCTTAACTTGGAAATTGAGATGGAACATTCTAAATCTATTGGTTCCGGGAAAAAAAACCTGTTTTCCAGATGAGAAAAAATCTATAGCGCTTAGATTATTAAAGTATTTGGTAAGTATTAAAAAAAACATATTTTTAACACGATTTTCTCTGTTTTTAAGGAATTATCAAAGATAGATATAAAAAAACCAGACAAGTGCGAGTCAGACACGCCCACCGAGGGTTCCGACAAACTAGTAGATAAAAGGGGGAAATCATATATTTTTTATAATTTCCTTCATAAACCGAAAAATATTTAAAAACCTGTTTTAGATTATGCTAATGAAGCTCTTTTATATGATACCCCACATGGTACAGTTAAAGAACTTTAAAATTTGGACCCTCATTTGGACCATCTTACACAAAAATATTGTGATTAAATAAAAAATGGTCAGTTTTCGGATTTTTTCCTATAACTGTACTCTAACACAATGCTTCTTGCCAAATTTCATAGTTCTATCTTTACGCGTTCCCGAGATACAGGTCTTGACACCCGGACGGACGGACAGACAGACAGACAGACAGACGGATAACAAAGTGATCCTATAAGGGTTCCGTTTTTTCCTTTTGAGGTACGGAACTCTAAAAATAAAACAAGAATATGCACTCCAATAAACTCGCATTTACATTATGATTATTATGATTATTTCGAGTAATAATTGCGTTAGGTATTTTAAAACACGCAAAAGGCAATATTACCCAAACCATATTAACGCTCACTAATTCCACCAAATTGCCTATTCAACAGGAACTATCCTTTCTAATTTATAACGTTAATTAAATAAATTAATGCAAAGTTTAATATTAACATCGGGCATTTTTACGTTCGTACTTCCGCTGTATTTCACATTCATTTGTCAAAGTCAAGTGGTGGATTTATTACTATTTATGGTAGCGCCCGCCCTACTGACCTGGGCGGCGGCCGATGCACGGAAATACACAACACTGACTGGATTTAGATAAACAAATCTTAAATAGTGCGTACTTTTCAACCGACTTCCAAAAATAGGAGGTTCTCAATTAAACTATGTTTTTTGTGTTTGTTCAGCGAATACTTTGCCAATTATGCACTGATTTTTATGGTTATTTTTTGTTTGGTAGGTAGGTAACTTCAGAGGTGAACCCGTATCAATTTGATCAAAATCGGTTCATTACTTTGATTTTTGTAACAAAATAACTTTTTTTGTGTAGCACTACGTCTGCGCTTGACCGCCAACTCGCCTGATGTTAAGTGACATTACTGTCTACGATAGAGCGCGTTTACCTAGAAGAAACTAATTCACTCGCGATTTAAAGACACCCAGATTATATCTATCAGAAAAACCCACTCAGGAAGCGTATTCCACAATCTAGCAGTCCGCACGATGAAAGTGGAATTAAAGCGTTTCGTTCGGGTTTTTGGAATACAACCACCATGAACGCGTCCACGCGTTCCTAGCTTGCTGTTGATTCTTGGGACACCTGTATGGCTTACTATTTTATTTTATATTATTTTATTTCTGGTCGTAGAGCTAATATAAAAAAATGGTTGTTTGTAAAGTCGGTTTACGGGCGATAATTTTACGTGATAACGATGCATCACAAGCCGAACGCTTAGGCCGATCGTGCCTCTCTATCGCTTGTTCCGCGCTCTCGCTTGCACGCTCGACTCAGGCGGAACGTGACAATGAGTCATGCTTTTTCGTGTGTGCAGCCGTCGTTCGTCGATTTATAAGACGTTATCACGTCAAAAATCTTGTTTACACACCTACTTTTTTATTTTTTATTTTTATTTTATAGAAGATAGATGACCACCAACTCGCCTGATAAACATCAGGCGAGTTGGTGGTCAATCGTAGATCTATTCGTGTTGTAGTGGTCGCTTAACAGCGACGGTGTGGCCGAGGATGGAGCTCGTTGATCTAGAAGATATCTATTCACTCTAGCCTTGAAAATTCCAATATTGTAGGTCTCAGGAAACAGAGACGGCGGCAAAGAATTCCATTCTTGTGCACTACGCAACAAGAATGTGGATCGATATCGCTGAGTACGGATTTTACTTTTTGCAACATCTCTGACACAACGCTCATAGCTCCTAGAGTCGTGACTTGTAGATTCGTAGAGCAGGCCTCTAAGGGCAGATATTACGGCAGTGAAAGAACCTTGGCCAGCACGGTGCTTAGTGCGGGTGTAAGTAATATTAATGTCTCTAGTTTTATTGTACTTGAAGGACGGACAGTGCGTGCGCGACGTGATTTTGTTTTTCATCATTTTTTGTTTAGTACCTAAGGAAACTCGATTGGCGACTGCTTTAAGGTCATATTTTACCACATACTATAAATGTATTTGTTTTAGTTCACTGTGTATGAAGAGTCAACATTAAATTCATATATATTAGCACAAGTTGAACAAAACTATACATGCGCGCTCTATCGTGGACCGCAAAAATCTGATAATCTGTTTAGTTAGTTCTGCACATAAGATAAAATCAGGCAAGAAATTTTGAGTTTGATATAAAAACTAACTCTATATTTTTTTAACACTGCAGAAAAACCTACCTCTCATAGATCTAAATAGCAAAATTAGATTATATATTTTAGTTCAAATAGTAAAATTCGAATAACAAATATTTATCACATTAAATTCAGCCCTCTGGTATTTTTTATTTTATGAGCCTCCATATTTTTTTAATTTAATTTTTCATATTGTTAGCAAATAAATGTTTGAGTTATAAATTACACTGCGGAACACCCGCTGCTTCAACTGCGTTGTAAAAAAAACAGCGATAAAAATAATGATATAACAACTCATATCCATCTCCAGGTACTCAACTGTATTTGTACTAAATTTCGTCATGATCGGTTCAGCCACTTAGTCACGAAAAGATAACAAACAGACATACAGACAGACAGAGAGATACTGACCTACTTTCGCTTTTAAATTTAAAATATTATAAGTATCACGCAGTATCGCCCGCGTCGTGATAAAGGTGCTGAAAATTATTATAAAAGATTTTAAATCCATCACTAAGTTCTCAACTATATCCGTTCCAAATTTCATACCGATTGGTTCAGCTGTTTTAGCTGTGAAATGGCTACAGACAGAAAGATAGAGCCAAGTACTCTTTTCTAATATTAGTTTGGATAAGCTATGATATCTGTACTGCTCATTCTTATCCTTATTCTTATTCGAGATGGGGGCGATAAGTCCTGCACTGACTGGGGTGTATTGTGCATTTCCCCCCGGCAGCATCTACCCAAGCCAGCCTAGCTCCTTAAAATAATGTAGCGAGGCCTTGGGGTGCTGACGTAATAGCTCCAGTGGTGAAGATGGAAATGATGAGAAATATAATGATGATGACAATGACAATGCGATTGCGGATGTCGATGCAATGTACCGCTCATGTAAACTCAAGTTACATTTCACAGTTTCATCGCTTTACTTCACTTGCCCACGCTCTTAGTTGAGTATAGAGTATAGAGTTAGACAAATATATTTTTTTAAACAAATAAAAAAATTGTGCACTGACATGTTTCCACATTCTCACCAAAACTCTAACCGTTATTCGTAGCGACCTTTCAACTACCCACATAACCGTCATCGTCAAAACTGTCAAACGCAGATGACGTCAAGCCTTCGCCCGGGACGTCACAGGTCACCACCCGGTACAAAGGGAACACGGCTGGGAACTGTAAAACTGGCGCGTTGATTGACAAGCCAATTAACTGACTAGACTTTTAATCAGTCGGAGGCTGATTTTTCACACATGAAAGCGGGAAAAGAGAAACAAAACACGTAAAAAAATGAAGAATCTACTTTTAGAAGCAGCATCACAATTTTCATATAATAATTGAAACGGATTAAGCATCTTTTTGATCAAAGTTAGTGAAATTTAAATAGAATTTTTACTGAATTTTCATAAAGTTTTATTGGATTTTTTTATCGGGCAAGTAGGTACCATTATTAACTACAACAATAAAATTACACATAGGTATTTTTTTAACTAAAAAAAAGTACAACACAAAAAGCAAATAAATTGACCTTTGAAGGTCTAAAGCACAGAATTCGAGGCCAAATATAATCCAATTGCTCAAATCCACTACCAGTATATAGGCAGCGTGCCCATCATACTGGAGCTTATGCGTTGTACTACCTCTATTGTATTAGCCTTTTACATGACTGCATATCTTATGCGTATCTATGCAGTCAGGAGTGCAGGAGTGGGGACGCTGAGGGCACCAGAGTAGCCGCTGCATGGTCTGCGAAGAGGTTCCACAATTTCTCTGGGCTCTCTCAGTACAAGCCCACTTATCATGTTCTCCCTGCAGCGGCTCACTTAGGTCCGGAATCGGCTTAGCCTAACCGACTAGAGAAAGTTCTCCCACTGTAGCGGCTGGACTACACATGCTCTTGACCGAGAAAAATGGAAAAGGGAAGAGAGGATTTTGCCCTCCAGTGGAATAGTAACGACTGAGAAATAAAAACTAGATAAAGAATTAGCTATTAGTGTATGTATGTTGATTTTTGTTGGGGTTGGTAGACATCCCATCTTCACGTAGATTTTAATATCGCGGTCATATAACAAATAGCGAATTATTTTTAAGGTGGTACGCCACGCATGCGGCGGGAAATACAAATTTCTAAAAAAAACTGTCCTAGCTCGTAGCCAAGTAAGGTATCTGTTGTCAGAAGAAACATCCATGCTCATCACACAAATGTTTGGCCTGGGTGGGGATTGAACCCACGACCTACTGCTCAGCAAGCAAGCATACTACCAACTGAGCCACAAGGCCAGTCATGCTTAAATAGTTCAAAGTATGCTAGCTAGATGGCGTAATATCACCCCATACCCCACACATACTGTACTATTCGAAGAGCCACTAGAAGCAATATTTTTAATACCCAAACATAAGTCTAACTTATATCTAGTATATTTCCACTTCGAAGTATTCAAGCTGGTACTTTGGCCTACTTCGAAATCTGAAACTGTACGAAGCTGGTACTTCTAGCTAGTACTTTTAACGACTTCGATGTCTTCAAGCTGGTCTCTTGCCAACACGTGTTACCTCGAGCTCTTCACGATGCATCTTCAGGACTTCTTGACACTTCGAGCTCTTGCGCGAGGATTCTCGCCTTGATTCTTGCCACCTGATGAGCTCGAAGCGGAAACACTAGATATACGTTAGATTTAAGTTTTTGAATATGATATTTTCCAAAGTAACGCCAATTCAATAAGCGTTTTATACTGTTATAAAAGGCTACATATCTTGCAGCGTTCTTAAATCGGATCACAGTGAGTCTCGTTTTCGTCGGTTTGCTTGTGACAGAGCCGTAATTGACATTTTCTGCCTCGGCTGCCTCATGAAGGATTGGAGAGTAATTGTGTACGAATCAGGAGTGGCATGTTAAGTATGTTATATCACAATTATGACATTGGACTTATACAAATAGACTTTCGGATCAACCTTGATTACATACAAACTGTCCGATTGGCACTGGCTATATATATTTTTATGGGCATATTTGTTAGTGTGAGAGAATTGCATGTCCGAGGATTTTGTGTACAAGAGAAAAGTATGTCAGAGATATCTCCGTTGGTGCGCACTGGCGATGTCGAGTACTTGGTACATTGGAGAAGGATAAAGGGCACCTTTTTGACAGGGCAACCAAATACTAGCCGGAAGCTTAGAGTTAGTTGTCTGGCACGCCAAAAAGTTAATCGGTGTGTAAAACTGGTCACCGAAAAGTATAGACAGCCATGCCGTCTATATCCTATATAAATAATTTCGGCGAGTGTACGCAAGAGCTTACGACCTTATTTCACCCTACCCGTCCACTACAGGACTAGCGGAAAGTCGGCACATCACCACCCATTTCTCATTGAAATGCCAAAAATCTGTACTCAACAATTACATGAAAATGAATCCACGTACGTTCTTGATGCGTACTACACTAGAATGTACTTTTTTGGCGGTATGTCTGTTTCCTGAGAGCTACAATCTTGGAAAATAATATATATCTTCGAGATCATCATCAACATTGCAGCCACAAGGAGTCCACTACTGAGCATAGGCTTCCAAAAAGACCGGTTGGAAACGGCTTGCATCCAGCGCCTCCCTACCACTTGTATGAGATCTTCTAGATCGACGAGCTCCATTCTCGGCCATACAGTCGCTTAGCATCAGGAAAAATGGTACATAATTGGACAGATAAATCAATGAACATATATATATACTATACAGTCTAAAATCAACCTTACTCCTTTTTTAAAGAGATTGGTAAATTCCAAAGATATTTAGGCAATAGAAACAAACTCCGAGTAACAAAAATCACCGAAGCAAGCGCGGCAAGTAACAAGATTCCTGGTTCTCACAAAAACGCCGGCAGCCTCCGAAATTCACCGAATATGAGATATAAAGTCGGCGTAAATCATTCACACACGGGCGCATCCTGCCCGAGACTGTTTCACGGGATTTTCCTGAATGCGTGGAAATAGTTTGTGGTATGTAGAACTGATATATTGACCTTGGATAAAGAAACAAAGCGTTTTTACGGTTCCTTAGAGATTGAGCTCTATAGTGGGGAAATAAGATAGTATGCCGATTATAATTTGCAATATTTAGTTATTTATGTTGGTATAAGCAGTCATTAAACTGGCTTTGTAGCTCAATTGGTAGTATGTTTGATTGCTAAGCTTGTAGGTCGTGGGTTCGATTCCCACTCAGGGCAAATATGAAACTGGGATGTTTGTTCTGTGTCTGGATGTTCTTGAGGTAAATTTTTAGTACACATTAGCTTGATGCAAGCCGCTTCCGTCTTTTTAGAAATCCATGGGAGGCCTATGTACAGCAGTGGACTTCTTGTAGCTGAGAAGATGATGATGATGTTGACTAAGTATGTTGTAATAAGTAATAAATCTAACTAAATCTTTACAAAATATTTTCCTCCCGTATTGTCAACATTTTTCCCAACCAATCAGCTCCAAGGCCGCAGCAACAAACTCCCGTAAGCTCTATTTTTCTCCGACAACCTCAATACAAGACATCAACGGACCGAAAAAAATTCGCTCCCTACAATGGTGCGTGGCAAATAAAAATAATAAATGCGCAATTCTTTATACAGGGCTGTAAAACTGTCGGGCGCACGTGCCCTTCTGCCGACCTGGGTTTGTTACCCCTGTACTAGCCGAGTAGCAGGCTGCTCGATTGATGTTGGGACTGGGCTTTTTTTACTCTTAATTGTTAGAATATACTGCCCTTTGGAGCGCTGGATTGAAACGTATTTGTAAAGAGGTTCATTTAGCAGGTGTGCCGTTTTAACCTCTTCCTGTCTATGCACAAAGGAAGGGTTATGATTTATGATTTTAGTCTTTATATGTTTGTATTTACGCAAGTACTAACCAACGTAGCGCATAAACCAGTCATCTAATTTTAATGTTTTTGACAATCGATTTGTTATTTCCCGGATTGGAATTATCTGTGACTTAAACCATATGACGTCATTGAATAGATTTACTTCTTTATTTGAAGGGTACAGGCAAATAACAGGGAATGTCCTAATTAATTGACTTGAATTCTAATGATTGGAATCTCATATACCATAGACAAAGATATATGATTCCAACAAAAAAATGTGACATTCCCTGTTATTTGCCTGTACCCTTCATTTATTATTTAACTTAGATTAACTGGTTTGGGCGTTCCGCGCCATCATCCCTGCGTCTTCGTCTTCCTTGAGAATCGGGATACACGTTCCCGCTCGGCAGATTAATTTTGTATCATTACTTCTTAGCAGAAGTTAATCATCGTCATAAATATAGGTTCCTAGTAGTGATCTTAGCAGTTACTGCCGCTCTGCTTGGAATTCATAAATACACTGGAGTGCACCACTGGTACGTTGAATTAACCCCAGTAAAAGGTGCCTGGGTGACCATGGGGTCCACCCAGGCACCTTTTGTACCTATGTGCAAAAGGTGGCTGCACCTACGTGGTTCACCTAGGTGGTTCACCAACTTTAAGTGCCGCTGCCTCAAGTGAGATAACTATTAGGCAGCCGCTACACATGTCATGCAGGTTAAAGTTAAGTTACTGTCTGTTTTCGCATGGAACCTTAACAAATCCTATACCTTAGTACTATGATAATTTAATATAACTATAACGTAGTTACTTATTATCCAATCAGTACTTTTAATGTACTAATACACGATTGGATCTGTTCAGCGTGATGTGTCACACCGAACATTTAGAGTACTAGCCATGTTCGAGGAACAGCTCTCCACAGACAGAGAAAATAAACTAAAACACACGCACTGTCCAGTTGTGGAGTTAGGTTTTTTTTTGATGGGGTCAGGTTGTTTGTAAGCTCACTTCTTCGTAGACAGCAACGTCGCTTAATATTAGCCTGTCGCTAATTTTAAGCGATGAAGTGCGCTCACCTCACATAACTTGCGCGGTCATTTAGTTTAGTCTAAATGACCGCGCAAGTGAAGTTAGACCCTAAGTGTACCTAAGTGTTTTCTTGTATATTATGCACTTCTGTCTTTTCGAAGTTATGTGCGTATCTTGATTGCCGCCAACTTCAAACGGTGAAGGAAAACATCGTGAGGAAACCTACATGTCTGAGAGTTCTCAATGCTCAATGATCTCAAAGATGTGTGAAGTCTGCCAACCCGCACATGGCCAGCGTGGCAGACTATGGCCTTACCCTTCTCACAATGAGAAGATGGCCCGCGCCCAGCAGCGGGACAGTTTGTACAAACAAACAGGGCTGACAAAAAAGTATGAGGAACTGGCAGCTACATTTACACCTGCAGTCACTCGATATTTTGACATTTCTCTGCAAGAACTAACTTAGGGCCTCACTTCACTTGCGGGCGACTCTGGTTAGAGAATCGACCAGCAAGTGAGTTTGCTGTCAAGCACAAATGTATAACAGATTAAAATCAACACTATTTTTTTTTGTAAAATCACGCAACGAATCCTCTCTCAGAAAGTGAACGATATACACTACGTTGTTGTATTTACGTACGCTAGCTCGCTAACAATCTCTTTGTTTCCGCAATGTAGGCCACTCTTTTACAACTGCTAGGGATGGGCGCTATCTGAACGCTACCGGTAATATGGCGACTTGCTGATTAACGGTTCAAGTGTAGATATATTTTATTGTCGCATTTTAAAATACTGAGATAGTAAGGGCTAATTTATTAAAGACGCAGCTTTTAAGAGGCTGTAGGCATAATATTTGGATTAATACACACAGTAGGGATTTGAAAAGCTTTTTCTTATAGTTTTGACTAGAGTAGATTTGTCTATGTTAAATCAATAAAGCAATGCAGTTGTTGTTAAGACAAGCTCAATTATTTCTCAGTTTTTTTAGAACCTTCACATTTTACTTCGCAATCATAAACCAGGAATTTCTAAGTGATGTGCTTATCGAGAATCGCCTTTTAATTTTTGTTTATTTTATTTGTAAGCAAGTAGTAACTAAACAGGATAGAGAAAAATGTCATTTCCAGAGAAATAAATACAAAATAATTTGTTTGTCTGTTGATTTTTATGTGTTTTATTTTTTTATCTTCATGTGATATTATGTTTTAAATGGACATCATTACGAATAATATGTCAGAAAACAGAAATATCGAAGAACCTACACAATCGTTACACAAAGCTAGATCTTGTATTTATTAAGGTAAACATTGTATGCAGCTAAAAAACATGGCGCATTTCGTGCTATCATGGACTAAACATTATTTTAGTAACTTAAACATGGAGGAAATTGTACTTATCATTAAAATTATGAATATTTGTTATATTGTTTCGCAATTCCGGATAACTGTCCCGCAAGTCCGGACATTTGTCCCATCCCTAAAGATAGCAACACACCCAGCAGTAAGATGTCAATGGGTGGAGGAATGCTCCACTCGGAATTAAATTGTGCGAAAGCATGAAACGAAATACTTCTGTTGGGGATCTAGTTTGGACTTAGAGGGAACTTTGGGATTATGACGTTTCACTCTTCGGAATTCCCGGAGTTTCCGGTAGGATTAAACTGAAAAGGGTCCTAAGAAAGATGTGGACCGGATGAAATGAGGTCAGTTTAAAATTTGAACATTTTGAGGTTATAAGCTATAGAATGAAAATTCAAATTCAAATAATTTTATTGCGAACATGGTGTACAGAGTTGAAAAAAAAATAACGAACTAGAACGCCATATTCCGCCTAACAGCATGCACAATTTAAGAATATGTTATTATCTAAATCTAAAGAACTGTATTTTATAAAGTCTAAGTGTCTTGTCAACAGTAAAATTATCTGTGTAATAATAACTGTGGTAATAACATGAATGAATGAAAATAGGCTAGACTACATCAAAAACTTTCAATGAAAATTATTTTGAACACTCTGTTTCTATAACATTGTAAGGTTTATCGATAAATATGTAAAACACTTAAGTCATTATAGCGCAAAGATCATTGACTTTTTGCAACGTAGTTTAAAAAAACAATAGGTACTTGCTTATCTTTTAGATTACCGTATTAGCTACGGAACCCTACCATATACCTACGTGCCTCGATACGGTCTTGGCCACTTATCTTTATACGTTGGTGGTCAAGCGGCATCAACTCATCTATGCTAAGCGATGTTGCGGTTCACGATGGATGGCGTTTTAGGAAAAATACAGGAGTACAGTTTTTTTTTTATGAGAAGTTTTTTTTTATTTTATCGTTTGGCATTAGTACTCATTTCAACTCTAACCACTTTTGCACCACTTTTTCGCCAGTACAACGTCTCGGCTGTAGGCCCGTCGGTCGGTCTATACAATATTCGCTCATACCCATAGTTTGGGAAATGCTAGTGTACAGGATTATTATGGTAAATTATTCTCATAATTATAAACAACGCAACTCAAATTCGCAAAAAATATTGTAACGATGATGATGATGATGGTGAAATTTCTAGAAGGAAATGCTCCTCGACTATTTAAATAAAGAATCTCAATGATAAAAACAAAAGACGAGCGAAAAGACGATCGAAATTGAACATTCTGTAACAAAACAAATGACGAACGAAATGACTATCGAAATAAAAGCTTCTAGAAGGTTCTGCGGGGTATATAAGGAGCTTCAGTCGCGGACAGAGGGCAGTTCAGATACGAGTAGCATACAGGAAAGAAGAAAAAGTTACAAGTGAAAGTGAAGTGTTGAAGTGAACAGTATAGTGAAGAGACGTTATAGTAGTAGTGTGTTGGTCGGAACACATACTCTGTGTGTTTGTAGCGCGTCGATTATGTAACTATTGTCGGTGTTTGTGTTATAGACTGTGAGTGCTCTGTAGAAGACACCACGTGTCAACGAATTAAACGGGCTTGAATAACATCGTTGTTTCCTTCCAATCCCTATACCCACTTCCCGTAACAATATCATCTGTTCCAGCCGCGGGTCAATAATCATTTTTTTTTCTTTGGATCAGCTTTTTGCCTAATCCCCATAGTATACGTTATTCTTAACGATGAGCTAAGTATACTTTATTAAGTGTACTTTATGTGTGAGTATAGTGTGTGTGTGTGTTGCATGAGTGTGTACTTACAGTTCACCGAAATATGTAGTTCTATATACTATGACCAAACTGCTTAGACTAAACAAAACTAGAAGTAACTGAGAATAATGAATCAAAATCTACCCAAAATTTTATAGGAAACAATCAGTGAATGTATAGATACCCGTAAAGGGTTTTAACTCAACCACCGTTCTAAAACTATCCAGAAACTTGGAATGTATTTCGTTTTAGTACAGCCATAAACTCGATGACCTATAAAATCTTAGATTCCTACGGAACCCTAATGCAGGTCGCGACCTCGCACTTTGCCCATAAACAGTTTATTGGCATAGGCAGGCAGGACAAGACAGTAAATAGATGCGGTAAAATCTAAGCTAAACGAAGACAACGGTTATGGCTAGTTTTATTATGAAAATAACTGATTATTTGACTACATGATCGAAGCGAACAAATCTTAACCAAACTCATCTCACTAATGATATTGCCTTACCGAAAAACCTTACTTAACTTTAACCATCGTCTTAAATTCTCTATCTTCTTTCCGCAAGTGTCATAACGTGTCAGCGAGAAGTTGACAAAATATGTTAAGCAATGCTTAAAGTTAAGTAACGTTTTTCGGTAGGCCGATAAATATGAAAAATTGTTTGAGTTGCGGCGTGTGCGTGTTTGTTATTTAAAATATAGTATAATTTGGTGTTCGAAATTAGTGAAAAAATCATGGCAGTAGCATTTTTTTTTTTTTTTTTATACAAGATAGATCTACGATTGACTACCAACTCGCCTGATGCTAAGCGACGGTGTGGCCGAGGATGGAGCTCGTCGATCTAGAAGACATCTATTCACTCTAGCCTTGAAAATTCCAAGATCCATACTCTCGCCGATCAATTTCAATGAGTAACATTAAATATATTTAAATAATCAGGTGTCGCAAGTGGAGTTGGATAGGTCACACTCAACAATACAATAAATAATAATAATAAATATTTGTGGACGTATCACACAACACCATCTAGCCCAAACTAAGCAAAGTTGTAATATGGAACTAGATGCCTGATATACTTTTTTTGTTGTAAATATATACATATGATACATAGAAACACCCAGACACAGAACAAACATCCATGCTCATCACACAAATGTTTGCCCTGGGTGGGGATCGAACCCACGACCCACGGCACAGCAGGCAGACATACTACCAACTGAGCTACAAGGCCAGTCAATGGATTGGAATCCGGTAGGTCGGCGTAAGTGTGGCCGTCCCAAGCAGGCCTAGGCGTTCTGACATAGCAGAAGCGAAGTCTGCAAGACATGGAGCGAGGTAAAGCAGGCCGCCCAAGACAGAACGGACTGGCGAAAACTTGTATCTGCCCTCTGCCCCGACGTGGGGCCTTAGGATGCCTATACCAAATCCCAATTGCAAAATGAATATTACACATTATTACAATATTTGTTACACAAATCAAAATTGTTATTCACCGTACTGTAAAGTTACAGAATATTCATTTTTTATTTTTTTTTATAGAATATAGATCTACGATTGACCACCAACTCGCCTGATGTTAAGCGACAGTGTGGCCGAGGATGGAGCTCGTCGATCTAGAAGATATCTATTCACTCTAGCCTTGAAAATTCCAAGATTGTAGGTCTCAGGAAACAGAGATGTCATAGTCTCTATTTCTCTTTTTTTCCTTAGTTTTAATTTAATATTTAACATAAAGAATACCAAAAATGTGTTTGCTCATACAATGTATACATGCTTTGGACTATAGTTTGGTTCTGATCGATTGTCACGTGTTATCTTGTATTACGTAAGACTATACTCTTTTTATATATATATACTATACTATACTATTTATTTTTAAAGGGAATATTATAGATATTCCCTTTATAAATAAATAATTAAATTAATATTTAAGGCCCGGCTAGTCCGCAAAAGCAGTAAAACAAAGCTTTTTGAAAATTTACAAAAAATACTTGTATTATTAGTTCAAGCTCAAATTTTTTGTATGTAAAATTTTGATCTGTTGGCTAGGTTTCCCTAGAAACAAAAACACGATTGCTGAAAAAAATCTCGATAGCTTTATTTTTTGAAAAATATGCCATTTTATGTATTTTTCCCATTTATCTCTAAAGTGTTTAAGGCCATCAAAACCAAATTTACCATGTTAAGTAGCTATTACATTTTTTTAGTGTTCTCTAGAATTACATTTTTGATACGTTTAGTGCATTATTTTATAGTAATTTATTTTACAATAAGTTTGCTCGCGAGCAACCGTCCCGCCGCCTTGCTTCAGCTGTTCACCCGCGCCAGTCTGTCGGTGACCACTGTCAGCGACGATACTGTGTCGGATTGCATCGCGCGCCAAATAAAACAAATTACTATGGGAAATCATAGAACAAAGAAACCAAAAAATAAGCGAACGCGTAAGCGCAAAATTTTGGCTCATAAAGAAATGATGCGATCCCGAAAAAGGTAAATACCCAGTTGCAAGTTATTATTTCCTAGAAATATACATGTAAGTATTTATATAGATCACTCGCACTCGCAGTTCATAAACCTATGAGTTTTATTCATACTCGTATAAAGAAAATGTACTTACTCTTACCTGATGTTCAAATATTTCAGTTATGAAAGATGTGTGAAGTCTGCCAACCCGCATTTGGCCAGCGTGGTAGATTATGGCCTTACCTTTCTTATAATGAGAAGATGGCCCGCGCCCAGCAGTGGGACAGTTTGTACAAACAGGGCTCATAAAAAATAAATGTATACATAAACATACATACACATGCTAGCTGCATCCCGCGGTTTCACCCGCGTAGTGATGAAAAATGGTGATAATAATATATATATATATATATATATATATATATATATATATATATATATATATATATATTGTCTTTCTCCAGGTCTTAAAGAATTTCTGTTCGAATTTCATAATTATTGGTTCAGCCTTTTAGCCGTTTAGGTAACAAACAGACAGAGAGACAGACGACAGACAATTTCACTTTTATAATCTTATATGATTCATACATTTGAAAAACATAACCCACCTTTTTGCACAGTCCGGTAAAAATACACCGCGGTCGCGGCAGGCGGCATATGGCGCGGCATCTTTGAACGCGTCACAGACTTTGAGAGTACCTATATAGGTATACCGCCGTCTGTCGCGCGCCGCCCGCGCCGCGCGTAGGTAGGTAATTTTTACCCGATTGCGTAAGGAGGGTTGTTTATCGAGTATATGTATGTTTGTATTTATGTATGTAAGGGTGTATGTGGGTGTATATCTATGTATGTACTATGCATATTTTTAGATTACCTCCTACAGCCTAAACAGCTTGACCGATTTTGATGTGCTAGGTGTCGTTAGATTCGTCTTTACTCCCTGAATATCATATGCTATATTATATTTTTTGTAACGCATTTTTTGTACTCTTGCAAAAATAAAATCAAATGTTTTTTCATAACCTAGAACTTCTTCGTGATAAATAAGAAATAAGTAATTTTACTGGAATAAAAAATACACACTTCAACTTTTTACAGCGATTTTACGTATACATATATTACATAATTGAGTATAAAATATTTTAGATAGGTAGTTTCATAACATTTATATTTCCACCACAAATACAGGGTGTTAGGTTAGGTTAGGTTAGTTAGGTACATTTATCAGTGATCGACATTGTTAGCATTATTCTTGTATATTGCAGATCAAAGAAGCATCTTGAAGTAATCAACGAGTCTTTGATAACATTAGAGCCAGTTGATTTGAATACTTCTAGGATTGAGTGAGCACTACAACCTTATTTATTTTACAAAAAATGAGGTTTATGCACATATATTTTTGTAACTGCAAATTGGTAGGTAGACCAGCAATTCATGTGAAAACCTCACGCAAAAAAGTAAAATAAATTATAATGCACCTGTTTGTATAATTAAAATATATCTTATGTGCATTAGCCTCGTTGTAATGATAAAATGTGTGGTTGCTACAACGTTTACTTTGATATTACAGAACGACCGTCAATGAAAACTCGCATAATCTGTCCCGTACTCCACCATGTGAGAGTAATAACATCGACATGTGAGTTGTGATATAGTTGTGAGAATAGAACATAAAAAAGAAATAAAACAGGCACGAATACTGCAACCAAAGAAGATGAAATATGCTAAAACTGAAAGATCTGTTAATTTTTTGATATTGTACTACGGTTGTTTTTTATATTTTTATCATGGGAAACTTTAGCTTGACCACCGATCCCGCTAGTTTTGAACGACGTTTACGGTCTACGATGGAGCGCGTTTGCTTATAAAAACTCTATTTTAATTGCGCTTGCGACGTTCTGTTACATAATGTAGATATAATAATGTGAATCAAAGAAAATCCGTTCAGGTAGCGTATGCTGAAATTTTTCAAGGCTGTACGTTAAAAATAACAACAAAGTGCTCTATTTTGTTAAATAATGTAGATTCAAACCCATTTCTTTCTATAATCACGCATTAGGTGTAAAAAGTAGAGTATGCACTTCGGGGATAAAGGTGTTTTTGTCTTAGGCGAGCTTGAATCCCTCGTTACACTCCGGATTCTAAATTTGTAACTCTGTTAATATGTAAATGTGTAAATATGTAAATATGTAAATCTGTAAATCTGCAAATCTGTAAATCTGTTAATCAATAAACAAACAAAATAGACAACTTATTATTTATATTATTTGTAGTAAACTCTCTCAGGATCTTTTTAAAACCTACAATAATTGTAAGTTGTGTTGTTATAAAAATCCAAAGTACTAGACCGATATTGATAAAATTTATATGGGACCACTTCTGAAATCACTTACCAAAGAAAAAATAATCTTCAAAATCGATTCACTATTGGTGGAGTAATCGGTGAACAAACATACAAAAAACATAGTCAAATTGAAAACCTCCTTCTTTTTGGAAGTCGGTTAACTAATGGTATTGCAATATAATTATAAAATTAACCTTGTTGTGTCTGCTTGTGTTTATTACCTAACATCCTGTATAGACCTTTACATTATTGTCAAAGATATTTACGTGATATATTTGACCTGTAATATGTAATTCTAACCAATATTTATGAAATTTGGACAGGAGATCCTTCAAGACCTGGAGAAGGACAAAGGCTATATTTTATCATAATCATCGTCGTTTTTCATCACTACGCAGGTTACACCGCAGGAGCATAGCTATTATTTTATAAATGTGATAATTTAGTGTTTTATGTGAGTTAGTGAGTTGGTTGTTGAATGGAGATAGATATACCCACATAATATGACATACTTAGGCTTTTATCCCGGAAAAATGAACGAGTACGAGTAGTAAATTATTATTTCATAGATTTTCAAGAAATAAGCTTATAGATTGATATCAGTATATCACAACTTACTTGCCACTACAATGTAATGAAGATGTGGCTCAGAAAAGTCGCGCGCGGCACGGCGCGCGACGTATCGGTATCGCACTAAACGTACGCCACGTTTTGTGCGGACGTCGCGCTCTCATAAAACGCGGAACTATGCCGTAAACTGAGGTAGCGTAAAATACCTAAATTTCTGGACAAGCCTCGCCTTAAGGGGGGCTCCCATACAACAAACATGTTTTTTTTGCCTTTTTTATAGATAATGGTACGGAACCCAACGTGCGCGAGTCCGACTCGCACTTGGCCGGTTTTATTATATGTATATTAAGCATATTTCATAGATTTTCAAAAAGGTTTCTCCTCCTGACTGTTCTCATTTCGTTTCAACGTGAGTCTAGACTAAATTCTATCACCAATTTTAATAATGTCATCTAGCCAACGAGTGGGCGTCCCAAATTCAAGCAGATAGCAACAAAAAAAGGAGGCTCAACATTAATGGCGTATATTTCACAAAAATCGCTCCAAATTATGAATTTTCACCAAAATGAAGGGTAAAACAATTTCACGCTCAAAATACGTGATTAACGAAAAATGAAACCGATAATTGTTCAATCCTGCAAGAAAATTGGGTCAGCCCGGGTTTTTTATAATTTCTCATTGGACGCCCTTTGTAGGTTATGGTGGGAGAAATTAAATTATAATGACGTATGATACGACGGAAAAAGAACTCGATGTAAATTTGATTTCATTTTCCTGGTTTTATTGTTGAGTGAAACTCAGTTATTACCTATATAAGCACGAATATAATTTATTTTGCTGTAAAGTTATTGTGACAGTAGGGAATCTATAATGGGAGACTTAAGCTTAACACCCACTGAGGCGGGAGCCGCGGGAAAGCGGTCGTGATCCGGGACGAGGTTATTATGAAAGAAAGAAAATATTTTATTTTTATACACAAATACAAAGTAACAAAAGTAGTAGTTTATGTAATGTTCGAATTTGTATGTAACCTGACACATAGGAAGCGCCTGCTTGTTCCCGCTTGCTATCTTTCAGTTTGCATACATTGAACATTACAATTTTAAAGCAATTTTATTATGTTTTTTATGAAATTTTTTGATGATTTTTAATGATATTTATTTATTTGTGTTTTTAAATTATTCATGATTATTTTATTTGACATTTTTTTTTTAATATGTATTTTTAATGGATTTTTTAACTATGGATTAATATCTGAAATAAATGAATTTGAATTTGAAAAGCAATTTGCAAGCGAGAGCGTGGAACAAGCGATACGAGAGGCACGATCGGCCTAAGCGTTCGGCTTGTGACGCATCGTTATCACGTAAATTATCGTCCGTAAACAGACTTTACAGCGACCATTTGTTTTTTATACAAGATAAATCTACACTTGACCATTATCCCACCTGATTGTAAGGGACGGTGTGGCCGAGGATGGAGCACGAAATTCCAAAATTGTAGTTCTCAAGAAACATAGTAGGTGGCAGGGAATTCCACCCACGTGCAGTACCCATCAAGACCGTGGACCGAACGTTGTGTACAGAATGTGGGCGTTTCGAAGAGAAATGGATGGTAGTGTGCTGACTACTAATTTTCTATAAAACTCCTACGGCCTGATTATTATCAAAGTAGTATGCAGTCAGTGTATGTAACTAAGAGGGGTGATGCATTACGATAAGTTCTCTTTGATCTCCATTTCTAATTTAATAAGTGAATAGATGATAAACAATTATATTGCTAGATTTAAGCTCGGTTCACATAATGTTAGTAATTTATTAAAGTGGAAAATTACCCAGTTTTTAGGACACACTGTATATTGTAAAAAAAAACACTTTAAAGCTTCAATTTCTGCGTATTTCGGCGACGGATCTCTGAATTGAACAAGTTTAAAAACTAAAACATCAGATTGCAATCAGTACACTCATGTACAAATTAATTATATAATTGGAGATAGTTAATAAACTAAAATGGATAAAAATATGGGATTGTGTATATTAAATTTAATTTTAATTTAATTTTTGAAAAAAAAAATCAAAATCAGTCCACAATGGGCCGAGAAATCGATGAACATACATAGAAAAAAATATATACATAGTGCAGTCGAACATAGAACTTCCTCTTTTTCTGAAGTCAGTTAAAAATGGTTTTCGCATGCCCGCAATATTTTTAAATTATTTATCCAGCGATACCCCACATTAAAAGATAGATAAGGAAAAGACGAGAATAAAATCATACCTTTTCTTTTAAGGGAGGTTAAAATATTTTTTTATTTATCAGTTTATTTAGGTGTTTAATATATATATCCATTCCAAAATACATATTTTTATTACCTTTTAAGATAAGGACGGATAGACTGACAAACTGACATGGCGAAACTATAAGGATTCTTTGTTGACTAGGGAACTCTAAAAAGAAATCTAGAGCTACAATTTAGCCGGAACCGGTAAATAATACAATAAAAATATTGTAAATTGCATTGATTTTTCTGAAACATCAGCATGAAAATTGAATTATTTCGCTGCGTCTTGAACATCTTCCATTTACAGAAACCATACAGTATATCAAGTTTGCACTTTTATACGTATTTTTTCTACTGTCTAAATTAAATATAAATATTGGAGGATATTTTCATACAACACCCTTTTAGCCAAAAACTAAGCAAAGCTTGTACTATGGGATCCTCATTGCTGTTTTTTTTTTGTAAATAGATATATGTATTAATATTTATAAACACCACAGATACAGAACAAACATCCATGCTAAGCGGGAAATGTTTGCCCTGGATGGGGATCGAACCCACAAACTACAGCTCAGAAGGCCATACGTACTAGGCGTACTACCATTGAGCCATTAGGTCTGTCAATACTATATGTGTACAATTGTGCAGTACGTTAAACAGTAAATTTCCCGCCCACATTTTGCATAACTGGAAATCCAATACAGTCAGATTCCTCCGGTCCTTTCTCCCGCAGACAAGCAAAATATGGAAAAACAAGAAAAATATATCCTTCCTCAGAAGGTTTTCCCGCCGAGTTTCGACAAATAGCGTTTTAAAAAGGGTGTCAAAACACCTCTCCGGGCTAGCAAAGCAACAGCGACGCCACTGATGTTGTAGCGATCCATAGACGACGGTTGTCGCTTACCATCAGGCGAACTGTCTATCGGATCTCTACTCTTGGACATGAAAATAAATTAACTGTAGTCATATGAACATTATTTATTTATTCATAGATAGACATACCAACGCGCCTGATGCTGAGCTACAATCCTGCGGTGACTCTCAGTGTTTGAGGACGCCCAATTTATATCTAACGGGAAAAACTTGCTCAGGAGTTCACAATTCAGTATTTAGTTATAAATAAGACGAGCCATTATTGCCATTTAAGGCACCTCTTAAATAATTAAAATGTTTAAAATAAATACATTTAAATAATAACGAACGAAATAACGAACGATATTCCCATATAATTTTTGATCCTGTTTTGAATTTAGTGAGCTTAAGAATTTTAATTAGTTTAGTGGTAAACTAAAGTAATTAATGGTAATTAGTTATGTAATACACACAAGTAATATCATATATAATCATTCTCACATACATAAAATCACGCCTGTTTTCCTATACGGGGTAGGCAGAGCGTCAAAGACCAATAAGGCAGCTTGACGCTACATTTGACCGTAATTAGGGTTAGACGAAGGGTTATACTCTAATCGCCTCTAATCCTCTAATACTCTCTGTATTAGAGGATTAGAGGCGATAAGAGTATAGGATGTAATGTAGGCTTGCAGTGACAGGGGTCAGCCCATCGCCAACATAAATGCCAATTTCCCTCAAGTCCTTGAATTTACTTTTACAGTATGCCCGGGAAGTGAAGCAACTGGTAGATATATACTGTTTTTTTCTCCCAGTCCAGCATGGAAATAAAATATAATCATCCCACATAACCTCTACTTGCAAGGTTGCAGGAGCGGCGGCGGCAACTGCTGAATCCAACAAAAGGCGGAAATATGAATCTCTTGGCGATGGTTACATATTTCTGCCTTTTGGTGTGGAAACTTTAGGTCCATGGGGTCCAAGTGCGTGGCAGCTTTATAATGAAATTGCTATGCGACTGATAGAGAGAACAAATTACCAAAAAGCTGGCGCTTACCTCGGTCAGCGGATTAGCATTGCAATCCAACGAGCCAATGTCGCCAGCCTTTTGGGAACGTTGCCTTGGGACTGTGACCTGAGTCCTGTTTTTTATCTGTAATATGTATTTTATTGATATCTTTATTTATTTAGGTCATTTATAGAATTAATGTATTAATATTTAAAAATAAAAACAAGATATATTATGTCATGATTTGAATATTTGTTGTATGTGGTGTGCGGTGTTTTCAGTGTTGCGGAGTGGCAGCACTGCTATTTTCTTAATTTATATACTCTGGAGAACGGTGATCGAACAGAATGAACGCTACCCCGGATGATGGCGTGATGTGGTAATTCCGGGGAGGGGATATATCGCGGGTGGACGAGCGCGAGCGGCCCTTCGAAAAAGTAGTCGCGGCGTAACTCGGTAGTAAAAAGGCGGTCTTAGCGTCAGACCGCTCAGTGCAGTGAAATAAGTGCAGTGTTATAAGTAATAATAAAGCGTCATAAAGTTCAGACAAGGAGTTTTCTTTATATATCAGAAGTGGGATTCAACCTGCGAGCCGAGCCCAGTAAAATCGTGAGTCACCTACGAGATTATATTTTACCCTCCGATTATTGAATATTGATGTTAAAAATTTGTCACGCATATCGAATTGGACAAAATGGTTCTTAAAAGTGTTGAAACAGGGTGTTAAAATAATTATAACGGGATATTCTTAATACGGGTAGACAGAATCTGTTAAGATACTGCAATGAGATGTGATCTGGGTTACTCCCAGATTATTTTATTGTAGCACAGCGATTAAAGATTATAATCCGACGATTTTATTATAACCTAATGAAATTTTGATAGTGTGGTTGGGGCTACTCCCCGATAATTTTATCGTAATTTAAACGAAATGAAGTCTGTTGTAAGTAAGTCATTAGTAAATTATTTCGTTAACATCCCGATAGACAAGTATACGAAAATATGTTTTTCTTGTTTGAGAACCATTTTTACTTTTTGTATTTGATTATGCTGCAGCCATTCAGAGGAACCATAGCGTGGTAATATTTTTTTTGGTGTGATGGTGAGAGTAGTGTTTTTAATAGTACAATGGCTATGGCATATCGGTCTGTGGCCGTGTCAGCGATCAGCAGTGTGTTATTTTTCTAAAAGACTAGTAAAGTGCTGCGAGTAAAATATTTTAATTCGGTAACTGGGCTACATCAATACAGCCAATTAAGTGAGCTTCTAAATGTAGGTTTTCTAGAATATTGCTAACAGTAATGCAAATAAAATATTATGGTAAACTTAACAGCTTATTATCTAGCTGTTAAGGTTGGGCTCCACTAAAATTGTGTTCAGATTCAGAACACTTGTTGATAAAAATTTGGTGCAGACCTTTTGCAGTGCGCGAACTTGATCACAATAGTAGATTGCCTGTGTCCACCACCTCAGTTGTGCGTAACTTTAGTATGCGTGCTGTACGGTACATTTGTACACGAACATTTATACCTCGGAAATGTGCTTTACTTTGAGTTTAGTGTGTAAACTTGTGTGCGAGTGCGTCGTCGCGGGTACACCGCGAGACCGAGGAGTGCGCGACAAAAGTTCACGATTTGTCCAATAGAGTGCGCGCACAGTTTGCTGGTGCTGCCCGTAAGAGTTCACCAAGAAATACATTTATGCTGCACTCTGTGCGGTACAGAGCCGCACACTGGTGGAATCCTGTCTTTACGGTTACGGCCATTTAGGGCGAGTTGTACTGTGTTAATTTTTCTGTAAGGATAATAAAGTACCGCAAGTAAAATATTCTAGTACGACAACTAGTCTACTACAACTAGTAGCACTGTCATTAGTCGTGTAAGTATGCTATACCATGAAGCGAAATTTTGGTATTGTATCTCCACCTGCAACACTATAACTACTTTGTGACGTAACTATTGTAAGATCTTGAACCACATAAGTGTGTCAAACGAAATTTTATATGAGTAGAGCTACAATATTGATGGATTTACCAGAGTATCACTGCGTAAATATTTAATACAGAAGTCTGTTTATGAAGTTGAATTATACAGAGATAACATAGTTTGATTGACTTAAAATCTTAGTTGAATTTCAAAGGCATGTATAACCTCAGAAATAGTACCATTGTGTACCGGTAACTTGTCGCGAATATTTATCCGTTGACGCCTTGTAATCATGAAGGCGGAATTTAAAGCCGCGCTAAGATATCAGAGTATCGACAGTGCTGAAAATTAAAGTGCATTTCTTAGTGTTAACAACTACACTTAATGTTACTGCAAGTTTGAAATTCAAGGATTTTTAGTGTTTACGAGTTTGCTAGCTGCAGTCATGTAGGTGAACTGCAGGGAAAATGTTCCAAAGAGTGCCATGTATGTGTGCCGTAAAGTTGAAGTTCGTAGATTTGATGATGTTATCGCTGCAACCATGTAGATGAGCTGCAGGGTAATATTCTAAAGAAGTATGGCCATGTAGGTGTGCCGTAAGGAAAGTTCGAAGATTTGATGATGATTTCGCCGCAGCCATATAGGCGCGTTGTAAGGTTGAAGTTTGAAGATTTGACGATGTTTGAAGTTGAAGATTTGACGATATTTGAAGTTTGAAGTGTTGATGATGTTTGAAGTTTGAAGATTTGACGATGTCGAAGTTTGAAGATTTGATGATGTTCTCGCTGCAACCATGTAAGTGAGCTGTAAGATTGAAGTTCAATTATTCAATGATGTTTTAGCTGTAACCATGAAGGTTTGGTTTCAGGATGATAATTTTAACCGGTCACGGAACACTTAGCTTCCAGCCATGAGCATTTTAAACTGCAGCAGGTCAAGCCTATTCAAAGGAAAGTAGAAGCTCCACACTGTATTTAATCCAAAATAACTTGATTAACTAATATTTGTATAATATGTATATGGTATGCAAGAGTGTGCACAGATCTTGTATTTTAGTGGATTTGATTAATCCAGTCGATTAATGATCATTTTAATGTGATTATGTTAAGCGTTGAATAGCAGAATCATTGACCGGACTTTCCCAGAACCTGAGCACCTGACTTTTAATGATGATATAACGTTATAATTTCAGTTTTGATGTAGTTTTGAGTTTCATAGAGAAAATTTAAATCATATATGAGAGATCAACCGATCGGACACGCAGCAAGTAACCTTGACGTGCATAGCAAGTCGAAGAGTCGAGGAGTCCTGACAAATGCCACTATGCTTGAAATTTCAGAAACGTACTAATTAGAATCGACTAAGTCACTTACTTTTGATAAAACGCGTATAGTGCGTTAGAGCGAATAAATTTATGAGTAATCTGTTTGCAATTATTAGATTCTCAATTATTATGGTTATTATTATTAGATTATAGAGAGAATGGAAATTACTCCATCAATAAGATTCATGAAGTGATAAATGAGTAAGCCTAAGACATTTTCCGAAAAATACTATTTGGTTAAGGATTATTATAAAAATATATATAGTTATCAGCAATCTGTATGTGCCAACGTAATTAGATGTCATGTTTTGAACACCCACGTTATTTTTCGCAACTGCAGAGCAGTGTCTACACTTTGTGAATTGTCCGCTGGACAGTGACGTAAGCAGTGATGAGCGTTGACAATTATCGTAAAATATATATAAACAAATCTGTATGTTAAATGAACCACTCGATAATATTACAAAACTATTAGTCGAGAGTAAACGTACGTAGTAAACGTTTCTTTGAGAAACCCATTTTATGCCTTGAATGAGTTGATGAAAATAGATCTTGCTGAATTCTCGTTCTAATGGAACAGCGGATCATATTTTCTACTTTCTTCCATAAGTGGATTGGCATATTTTTTTATTATTCTATTTTGGCCTTTTGAACATTATTATGAATATTGACATAAGTTTGACGACATCCTTTTATTATTTATTATGTTATTGGATATAAAAATGACATAAATAAATAGAATATATTATATCTAAATTAATAAAAACTACGTTAAATTGTATTTTATAACAGAAAAAGCTTGGAGTACAAACATAACAAAAAATACTAATTTGAAAAGGGCTTTTCTAATATAACACTTTTGTTACAAGCCCAAGAAATAATTTGACTTTAAATTTAAGCGATGACCGAAGTTTCTTATCACGAACTAAAGATAAATTCAAAGAGAGTAAGATTGATCAGTTTCATATTTCAAACAAAGTAGCTTCAAAAATAGATGGCACCGGTGGCGGTTTTATTGTAAAAGTACAGTTTATGAGTTCAAAAATTAGTCAAATATAAAAACCGAATATTCATAATTAATTTATTTCTTGCAAAATAGGTATACAAACATGTGGTCTTATGATAGTAATAACATTTGGTCCTCTATTTTTGCTGTCAAAGCGTGCAAGTATTTCTAGGTTCTAGATCAATATCGTTAAATATCGTTCGTGCATATGAACATTTTGATAAATCTAGTATAATTTTGGTAAGCGTATAACAGAATTGGATCCAGCATTCGAAAATTAATCGAAAAATAAAAAAATATCTTCATTAAAAATAAGCAATATTTGATAGGACTGGTAACGTTTCCGAAATATGATTTTTAGTTGAAATAAAACGGCAACTATCAAAATCACCACTGGCTTGTACTCAGTGCAAGAGCAGTTATGATATGACTAGTCGACATCATATAGACCTTAAAAAAAAAAAACAACAGAAATTAGTAAGACAAATATTGAGACTAATTTTATTTATGGAAGTGATTACCTGCTTCTTCTCTTTTGATGCTTTAGTATTAGTTCAGGTGTGCACTAAAAGGAATTAAGTATGCTTCTGTGTATAAACATTCTCAGTCTTTACCTACAATTAAGTTTATTAAAACCTAGTCAAGTAATTTCTGCTCTACTGTTACATCAGTACTATAAATATTGGATGGGAAAATAAATATGTCCACATTCTCGGTTTGAGTACTGTTAGTATGTAATGTGTACAGTATTTTTTCTAGCTAACGTGTCATCAAAATAGTGATGACGTATTTGACAAACAACCAACAACTCTATCCTCAAAGAGATTCATATACGAGATAGATTATCGTCGACTGGGCAATTGCAAATACTGAAGTTCTTTGCGCAGATCTCAAGAAAAGAGCACTCGACGGAGAGCCTATCGCAGCATATGCATGGCCGTGTAGAAGGCAAGTGAAGTCCTGGACGATCACCAACACGTTGGACCGACCTCATTAGAAAAGCTACGCAGTCCACCGAAGTAGAGTGTACTCGCAATGCAACCGACCGGCAGAAATGGAGAAGCATCGCGAGAAGAGCAGCTGGCCTGGAGAGTGACGGTGACGACGAGGAGCCACCGCCATTGCAACCACGACCACTCTGACTAGAGTGTACGATTAAGAAGAAGAATTTGGCAAACAACAGATTAAAATCCGACAGATGTCAACTCAGGGCATCTGTGATGTGAAGTGATTCAACTTGATAGTACATCAATTTAATGGTAAACAGCAACAGGTATACGCCAGTCAAATAACGGTTGGTGAAGGACTGACAATGGATCAGCTACCTGTAGTTTATCGTGACTAATTTGTCCCTATGATAATGAAATTTAGTGATTAGAAAATAATAATACTTCTGACATTCTAAACTGACTAAATTTTGCTCATGTGCTTTGCCGATCATCCACAAGCTTGACAGAAATTAATGCGGTTATAGCGACTTGCTAAAAAAGAAAAAGGGGTTTGGAAAATTATTTCCGTTCTCTTATTCTCTCTATTACTCGGATTTGGGGAGTATGCGTTACACAATTTTAAAATGCTATTTGGTAATGGCAGGACAATGACAGAAATACAGTTTAAAATGTTGATTCCTATGAGAGCACTTACAAAATTAACGTACTCGTGTCACCAAATTATTACTGGAGCTGGTTTGAGTTGGATCTAAATATTTGAATTTGTGTAATTATTTTTGGACGAAATTTGCTTTCATTTTATTCAAGCTTTGTCGTTGGTCATTTTAATGTTTGGACGAAGAACTAATAGGAGTATTTATATTTATATTTTAGTTTTTCATAAAAAAAAGTCTACAAGTCCAAGTCTACAAGGTTTGAATGCTACTTCAGTGGCCACTACAACATTGGGACATTTATATAATGATGCTGCCGTTCGCAATCACTAAGCCAGAGGAGGAAGTAATTGAGTAACCGACAGTAAATTAATAATGCGAATTGAATAAGTTTTTATGTACTTTTTTTAATTATATACCAAACCTCTGGAAATACCAGAATATATACTCGATCCGTACAAAATATTTGTACAACAATGATTTATCTGCATAGTGTACATTTACACACGAATAGGAAGCCTCCGGTTCCCAGACCAGCTAGAATAAACATAAAATAATTGTCATATTTAAAAACGAATCCGAGTGTCATGATTACTTGTATCTACAATAATAACTAGTTACGACAACGTATACTACAAAGTTTAGTGTGCCATAAGTAGTTTTATAAAATTAGCATAATAATTACTGTTTAACTATTTTATTTTGCAGCAAATCTTTAAGGAGTCCAAAGGGTTCGATATGATTAATCAGACTTGCTTTTAGAGAGTTGTTGTGCATCGGGACGTTGCACAAAAGCGGATGGCCGAGTGTCATGATTTGAATATTTGTTGTATGTGGTGTGCGGTGTTTTCAGTGTTGCGGAGTGGCAGCACTGCTATTTTCTTAATTTATATACTCTGGAGAACGGTGATCGAACAGAATGAACGCTACCCCGGATGATGGCGTGATGTGGTAATTCCGGGGAGGGGATATATCGCGGGTGGACGAGCGCGAGCGGCCCTTCGAAAAAGTAGTCGCGGCGTAACTCGGTAGTAAAAAGGCGGTCTTAGCGTCAGACCGCTCAGTGCAGTGAAATAAGTGCAGTGTTATAAGTAATAATAAAGCGTCATAAAGTTCAGACAAGGAGTTTTCTTTATAATTATAATTATAATAATCATCCTTTGTATAATTAAAATGGATATATTTGTAATCTCATAACTATGACCCTTTTTAACCGACTTCCGAAAAGCAGGAGGTTCTCAATGCGACTGTATGTTTTTGTGTTTCTAAACATCCTATAAATAAAAGGACAGGATGAAATAAAAACATGAGGAATCAATGCACACTCAACGAAATGTATGTATTAGGTACCTTACTGCAATCATTTATATATATAGTACCTCGCGAGAGTGGGGTGAAAAGCGCCGAATCATTTCATAGCAATATCTTGCATGGATTTGTTTAAATTTTTAATCTTGGGAAACAAGATTTTCCCTATTTTGGAAGCCATTAATATCAGTTTCGGATCCATCAAGAAAGATTTATATAAAATAACAATAAAAAATCATAGAGAAAAATCGCATTACAATAAAAATCATTTGATTGAATCAGGACTTACTTAGTAGAAATTTATAAGTGTATTTGTGGAAATTTATATTCTAATCTTAAATCTATCTTGATTGTAAGTTTCTAAGGTGTGTACAATAAAGAGTTTATCTATCTATGTTTTCAAGCTGGTACTCTTGGGTAAGGTACTCTTGTCAACTTTAATGTCCTCAATTTGATACTATTGTTTTCTTTGGTGTCCAGCCGGTACTTTTGTCTACTTCGATGTCCTCAAGCTGGTACACTTGTCTGCTTCGATGACCTCAAGCTGGTACTCTTGTCTGCTTCGATGTCCTCAAGCTGGTACTATTATTCTTCTTTGATGTCCTCAAGCTGGTACTTTTTTCTATTTCGATGTCCTCAAGTTGGTACTAAAAGTAGTTTAATTATAATTTCTACATTGTTGTAGGTAGGTACATAATAATTATTTTACTATGTGGTCAATGAAAAATATACCAAAGTATGTGGGCAATAAAGTCAATTGTCATCTTACTGCGAAAACAGTTGTTTGATTTATTCTTCATCCCAGACATCATGGTACAGACAGACAATATTAATCGTCACTAACAGTCTTATTCTAAAGAGCATTGACACTCCTAATGTAATTATTTTAAGTACCTGCACAACCAGTTGCAGTCTCCCCTCCGGCAACACTGTCCAATGAATCAACGTTCCAAAATCAAATTCGTCTCAGGGTTGCCAGCGTAATTCGTTTACCCATTCGGGAAATTAAATAGATGGGTAATTTGACTGTCCCATTAGTGCCCGACGTTTTAAAGTGGGGACATGGGGACGCGAGGACAAACTAGGGGGATTTATGCGTAAAGGGCAGAGAATTTATTTCATTCGACGGTAGTTGGAGACTGATTTGATTATGGGTGATGCCACCGGTTAGGAGTTAGGGTAGTTTGTTTGGGTGGCTGGGTACTTAGAAATACTATTATTAGGTAAATAAATGAATAATTTATTTTAGTTTAGTTTTATTTAAGTACATATGTAATTACAATTTTAAATTATAATAAAAAAAATTGATATAATAAATGAAAACCTTGTAGTTCTATTTATTATGTATGATAGTAGACCTCGCGAGTAAAACCTTTTTGAAAAATTATTATTGCAAAAAGTTTAAAATAATCACGAACCAGCAAAATCTAAAACTTTATATTTTTAAATTTTGCTGGTTAGGTCTATTTTCTATTTATTGGTTAGCAAGCAGGTTTACCACTGAGAAGCATTATGCCACTAAATTGTAAGAGCACCCTGAACTACAATCTGGCAAAGGAATGTGGTGTTGCATTATAAGATCAAACACTTATTTTTTAACCGACTTCCAAAAAGGAGGAGGTTCTCAATTCGACTGTATGTTTTATTTTGTATGTTTGTGATGCTATTACTTTGCCAATTGTGAATTGATTTTGATTATTTTTTTATTTGATAGGTATAGCATACTTCAGAGGTGGTCCCATATAAATTTTATCAAAATAGGTCAGTACTTTGGTTTTGAAAACACAATAACTGGAAAAACATGTCATCCAATCACAAAATTGCGTATTGAAGTCGGTTGTTGGTTTCAGTTTTTACCCGACGTAAGAAGGAGGGTTATGTTTTTCGAGTGTATGTATGTATGTATGTATCTTAAAAATAATAAAATGCGTTTTTTCGTAACTTGCAACTTTTTCGTAATAAACAAGTGATTTTACTAGAATTGTTTTGAAGATTACCCATTACTAATCCTTTACATCTATTTTACGCATACTTTCTCACAAAAAAACGTACACTGAACAGCGTACCAAACGTAACGAAATCGTAATTTTTACAATTTCTACAATCGAGTATTTTGGTTTTCTTTTAATATAGATACTTGTTATTTTTTTTGTATATGTAGCCTTTCCAGCTGTTTTCTTATTTATTACTAGTTTCTCGGAATATCATTATTTACAATGCAATCCGGCTGAGTACAGCTAACAACATTGCGAACGCACCCCTCAAGTTAGCAGAATTTATCGTCGAGTTTTAAATACATCGCCGGCGAATAAAGTTTTTTGCGTAATTCGCATTCATTGGAAGCGTTAATGGTGATGAATCGGATCTGGCGAGACGCCAGTGGGTAGGATAACGGGGTGGGAACGAACGGTTTTCGATACAAATAAGGTTGACTGGAAGAGATCGCTATTAGCGATAAGGCCGCCAGTTGTTACACTAGTTTTTAATTAATTTATTTTGATTGTAAATTTTATGGTGTGTACAATAAAGAGTTTATCTATCTATCTATCAATTACGATGGTCTTCAGCGAGTATTTTTCAACGGTTCTCTGAAAGCTAACCGCTCGGCAGATAGTTTTGGCGGGAACGTCATAGAAACATGTTGTTGCTTTGTTTTATTTTCCAAAACTTGTGTTATTTTGAATATTAATGCTATAAAAATGGTGGTGTTTTATTCATTAAGTGTTCGATAAAGTGCGTGAGTGTGGGCAAGTGAAATAAAGCAGTAAAACGTGTGATTTTACGTTGTCGGCAAAACTCCATAGAAGCTTCTAGTAAAGTCGCCACCACTCGACTTATAAATTGACTGTATACGTGACTTAGATTGTGACTAGAACATTTACAACTTGATTTATTCAAGAAACTTGAAAAAATCTTAATACTTGACACTGGCAAATGCTTTAATGCGGGTCCAATACAAAAAAGAAGAAGAACCGCTCGGCAATATCATTGTAACTAGTGTTCAAGTCAAGTTATTATAGTGTTATTTTGGAAATGTCAGCTAAAATATGGGGAAAAGGGGAGAAGTTTGCTATGGTGCCATTTACTGGACAATTTTGATAACATTTGCTAGAAACGTTTGGTACTCGTTTCTTTACAAAAAAATTAAATATGAAAAAAATCGGTCCAGTTGCTGTCATGACCTCGCGAGTACAGATTTTTTTGCAACAGTAACCAAAGTTGCTAAAAGTTCGTGATCGCGAGGTCTACTGAAGTACTAGTTAAATCAGCTCCATGTCATAATAATGTTTCATTGTCACCCTATTTACATTATGCATGCAAAATTTCAGCTCATTCCGAAACTAGGAAATATAAGCTTTTGATTCCGTAAACGAATCTAGTAGTAGGCCCCTCGTGTCTCAGTACTCTATTTGTAAGCTTGTTAAATATTTTTATGTGACACTATACCATAGAACGGAATTATACAAGCTGGACGATTAAATCAAATTGTGTCTAGACGGAAAAATGGCTTCGTTGAATGAGTTAATCATTGCTTGTTTGTTTTGTACTGTTTTCTCCCAATTGCTCATGCTCGACGTTTTTATAATATCTGTTGTCCATGCAAATAAGTTGTATTCTATCAGTTAAATTTAAAAATTTAGGCGGAAATTTCGGCGGAGTAACACAATCGGCGCAAATATGTTAGTCAATCTCGGTAGAGATTATAGTCTAGTAAAAATAAATCCGTTTGTATGGAGCAGATCACAGTATTTGCAACTGGGGGGATTCTTTGAAATTATGATAGGAAAATAAATAAAAATCATAGATATACAATAATCCCCGATATATAGACTAGCTGCGTTCCGCGGTTTCACTCGCGTAGTTATGAAAAACGGTGATGATTATGATGATGATAAGTAACATACGTCCGTCTCCAGGTCCAAAGCTATCTCTATGTTAATTTTCATAACGATCGGTTCAGCCGTTTGAGCGTGTAAAGGTAACAAAATTAGCTTTTATAATATCACTATAAAATTGTGTCAAATAGACATAGACATAGACATAAATTTATTTGTGGAAGACACAACACCAAAAATACATACAATATAACAAAAATAACAATATAAGAAAAACTGTGTCCGCCACAAATCGGTTCCAGCTCAGCATACTGCTGGCTGCGAATAGCCGGCGCTGGTCTTCCGCTGGAACCGACGGTGACGTCACCCACGGCTAACGCACAAAATATATAATTAAAAAGAAATACAAACTAACTATAACACAAATAAGAAGACTAATACAAATAATATATACTAAAAGGCAAATTAATTAATAAAACATAGAAAGTAACAAGTAACAACACTCTAAGTAATGTATGTAATGTAAGTAATGTATTTCAAAACACCAGTACATTCATTTAAATAACAATGTACCTATTTATTTGTCTTCTATGTTGTCACAAATCTTATTTTTACTAGACTATTATGTATTTGAGCCGTTTGGTGTCGAGACTTTGGGTCCGTGGGGACCGAGAGCTTAAATGAGTTAAACCCTAAAATAACTAATAGTGGTATGTGCGTTTAGAATGGAGTTCATTCCCGTCAGAGCAATCTAAACAAGTGATTGTTTCAGGAATTATTAATATCTTTGAAATTGCAATCAACACTTCACTATCACGGTACTAGGGCAAGAACGCACTAAGTGCGATATGACAATTGGTTCATTCACAACCATTTGTCTCTACACAAAAGGTTATGTCTCTTAACATAAAATACATAAAAAATGCACTTAATTGAGTACATGCATGGTTCATGTACCTATTTAGAATACAATACTGAGTTAAAAAATCTATAAATAACAATGATATTCCCAAAACATCTTGGCAATTGTAATGAAAATGATTGTGACTTAGAAACTAGGCTGTGGGTTGATCCTACACAATCGTCAACTCTATTTATTGTTACATATTTTATTTTATTTTTTTATTTTATTTAATATAATGTTAACTGTAACATGATATTACTATATGTTAACATTCTTAATATTCGATATATTTAAAGTGTTTTTCCACACTTTATGTATGTAAAAATTGTAGACAAAGTTCAAGTCCCGGCGGATGTTATATTTATGAACTATCGATAAAATTTATAAATTGGTAATATTTATTACTCACATTATTGTAACTAGGAAGTCATCATCATCATCTCAGCCACACGAAGTCTACTGCTGGACATAACTAGGAAGTGATACTTCACAATTTCATTACTATAAAAAATTCAGCACTTGATAATTGTAACGTTGCTTAGTATCATCAAGATAGAACTGCAATGCTGTCATTGGCTAGCGAGAGGGCCAGCAAGACTATCAACTGTCTCGTACGAAAATTTGACAATTGTCAATTTGGATGCTCTCGCGTTCATAAAGGCAACAGGCATGCGGGAAGGCAATATCTATCTAGAATATCAAGAACAAGTTTACACAATAAAGCTGACTACTATATAAATCAACTAACTACTACATAAATCTAAGCTTTTAAAATGTGTGTAAAAAATAGTAGAAAGAGAAAAACCTAAACCTATTATAGATTGTCACTGGCAACCGGGGAAGCCCCAAGCTACTAATGGCTAGTAGATTGAGGAATATCTTGATAATAAGGCATCTCTAGAATGACTGCCGTCCAATTTGTCCAACCCTTGACCCAGCAAGCAAAAGTCTCTTGAGCCTTAATGATTTTTACGTCTCATAGTAACTTTAAACAAACTTCTCACAACATCGCACGACATTCTCGTAAATGACATCACTCGATAGAGGCACATCTATGTGCATCGTTGCTATGATAGCAACCGGCAGCGAAGGGCAATTCAGCAGAATTAGTGCTGATTGGTGGGCCAGTGATGGCGTCATCAATATGCAACTGACTATGCAAACAGTGCTATTTTATTAACCTTCGCTTCTAACAAGCTTTTGTACCAGTATTTATCCGACAGTGCTAGGAGAGTTTTTTGGCCGTAGGTATGTACGTAAGAGTGTATGTATTAAATATTACATTTTACCCTATAATCCATTCTAAAGTTCTAACCTTCTAATACCTTCTCCTTTCTATCTAACCCTATCTAACCACGGTCAAAATTGTGGCGTCAAACGGCCTTATAGTCTTTGATGATCTGCCTACTTCGTAAAGAAAATTAGGCTTTATGTAGGTGTGTATTTATAAAAAAAACAAAATAGTTTTATTGATAATTACAGTATTATAATAAAAAGTGTGTTAGCACCCGAACTAGATATTCTGTGTCTCAAGTGCTAACGTCTTCCTGCGTGTAAACTATAATAATAATACATTGACTATTCATTTTCGAACAATTAAACGAACTAAATAGAAGAAAAAAGTAAAATACTTAGCTAGGGTAGCTTAGAGCACACATAGCAGCAGTACATGCGTTGTGTTGTCTTTCTCACACTTTTAGATGAACCACTAAAACAAAAAAAAACATTGCCCAACTTGACATGCCCAGTGTAACTAAATGTTATAAGGCCAATAAAATAAATCTGAATCTGAATCTGAATCATTTCCTGTCTCCCTCTACGGTCGCAGGAGATCGCCTGGAATTTCGCTCGTACATGTCCAGCCAGCCAAAGTTGTTGTTTACCTGACTTGCGTACACCGACAATGACCAGTGATTTATGTTTCTAAAATTACCTCCTATAGCCTCTACTAGCCCTATAGACTCTATGAGTTTAATGTGCAAAGTGTATTTGAATTAGTCTTTACTTCCCAAGTGTCAACTACCACATTTCTTTTTTAATCCCCGACCCAAAGAGGGTTGTTATAAGTTTGACGTCTGTATCCGTGTGTGGCATGACGTATCTGTCTGTGGTATCGTAGCTCCCAAACGGACGATATCAAGCGAAATGAAATCGTCAGAATGCTAAAACCACTTTTCTGCAGTCGGGAATTTTGTTATACTTTTAATATAGATACTTGTTATCTGATTGGAATCATAAATATGTAGACTTCTACGTTTTACTTTTTTAACACGCTTTTATTAGGTCGACCTGTATGTAACTAACTATGTAAAGAAATCTAAGGTAACTAATTTAATCATCTTCCAAGGATCGTAGCGTCATGAAAATTGGCACCTGTATGTAGTTCTGATGACAATACAATAATATGGCACTGTCGAACTGATCTTATGATGGAGCCGGAAGATATCAACTAGAACTTCATGATGGAACATCGTAACATAGCTGTGTTTGGATTCGTTAGAAAAGTCTTGTAATGAACTTTGACCACAATAATTTGTAGCGTGTTTTTTGTTTTTTAAACTGTAATTTATTTCTACTTTATTAGAAAGCTGTTTATTTACAGAACTACTAGTTTTAAAGTGGCAGCACTCGGAAAATAAATACTGCCATTTCTCTTTATCACAGTTCTAACTTTAAATCAACATAAACTCTAGCACAGCATTACACCATTCTATCACGGTGAGTGAAAACTGGCGGTCGCCTGTGGTTGGCCCAGCGACGCGTATTGATGACGTCATCACTCAACCGACCAATCCGCGCGCACTACTGATAACCAGTTTTAGTCGAGTTCCAAACTCAAATTTGTAACGGACACGCTCATTTGTCTTCCGTTTAATAATGTGGGTAGTTGAAAATCATTTAGAATTATGTAGGACCAGATAAACAAAAAAATCGTTTTCAAAACTTAGTTAGAAACGTACTCGTATTTGAATGCATTAAACATACTTACTACACAACTAAAATCGTAAATGAACCACTCTAGCGTACACTTACTTTTAAGTTATTGTGATTTTTCTAACACAAACTTGTCCAATACTAAAAGAGAAAACAAATTTCTACCCCTTTTCAATCAACTTCAAAAAAGGAGGAGGTTCTCAATTCGACTGTATTTTTTTATGTTTTTTACCTCTGAACTTTCGACTGGGCGAACCGATTTTGATGATTTTTTTATTTTATTTGAAAGCTGGTGCTTCCCGTGTGGTCCCATTTCAATTTGGTCCAGTTTTGACAATGGCATCCATGAGAAGTCGGTTGCTTCAGTTTTTTAAACTATAATTATTTGTTAGTGTTTGTAGGTGGACATCTCCAAAAAATACCCCGCTGCACTGGAGTGCTGCCGGGTTATGTGTGATTGAACCCATTAAAACAGCCCCGATGTGTCACAGTGCTAGACGGATAACTCCCGAGTTCTGATAAACTCACACTCACCCTCACCACTGCGACACTGCTCCTTCCGGAGCAGCCTTGTTTTCTGGCCTATGACCATGTGAGCTAATCCACGTCCACCTCGTGCCCGTTTTGGGAGTTCTGGGTCCCACTCCTGACTATCCCTGAGCCTATTAAGAGGCTCTTATTGTAGGCAGGCGATACCTATGCCGTATTTTATTGTCCCGGTATCAGGGCGGTCTTTTCTACCCCTAAATTTTATCTGATTTCGATGATACTTTTTTAGGAAATCAAGTCATTGAAGTTTTCTTTCTATCTCGCTTAAACTACGACTTGGACCGCAAAAATCAGACTCCTAAAACTAAAAAATCAACTGTTTAAAATAATAAATAAATACTTAAGAGTTTTTTTTTTTTTTTCTGTATATATATTTTAAAATTGTTTTTATGTAGTCATAATGTTAAGATATTAGAGGTATAGTCACAGTTCTTAGTATAGTTTTAATGTAATGTAATGTAATGTAATTGTTGAATATTTAATTGGTAATATTTAATACATTTTTTATCAGCCCTGTTTGTGCAAGCTGTCCCACTGCTGGGCGCGGGCCATATTCTCATTGTGAGAAGGGGTGTATATGTATATACATAATATTATAGAGTGATGTAACAAATTTTACTCATGCATTAGACTGACGTGTTCCCAGTATAGTCCACGGATACAGGAGCCGTGGTTCTTGCTGAATAATCTAAGCAAATGGCTGCATTTAATTAAGTTAGACGTGAGATGCAATGCAGTCTTAGGTGGTTGTGGTTGTGATGGTTGCCTTATAGAGCCAGAGTCAGTAACAGAGGTAAACTATATAGTTTAGAATGACTGCATGCTACTGGCAAGTGCTTGGTTACTGGAACAGTATGTGTATTGTCAATTCTAGACTAAAACCTTCGAGATTTTCATTATTGTTGTAACCACTAGTTAGTGGTTATTGCAAGTGCCTTTAGGACTTGCAATAACTACAAACGCGATTAATTGCGATTAACTAGAACAAAATTAAATAAATTATATACATATACAAACCACACATAATTAACTGACTAAACTAGTACACAAAAAGCAAATCCATTACCCCAGACCTTTAAAAGTCTAAAGACAATCCAATTGTACAAGCCCACTACCAGTTAGCGGCATACCCAGCATGCTAACAGCATTGCCACGTTGTAGTTTATGCGTTGCATTTTGATCACGTGTCACGTCTATTAGGTACTTAGATTTATTTTTTATCCATTTATTTTCGGAAGATGTTATCTCTTAAGGCGATGTTAGATTTAAAAGATTCAAAATATAATCACTACAACATTTTTAACATTTCTTTATTCTAAATAAAATCAACACAAAAAAAAATCCTTTTCTTCAAATTCGGATAGCCTTTTCTCCTCGGCCCACTAGATTCTAAAATTAAAACAAAACAACCTCGCCCACACTTCCTTCCTAAACTCTAGAAAAATGGGACGATAAAAAATTCAGACAATAGAGATAAAACAACCCTTCCACAAACGCTATCAAGAAGCAGCCAATAAAATATAAACCGTGAGAGAATAAATGACTGTTACCACTAACGATTTTCATATGTGACGTTTTCTCAAGTTCTCAACTGTACCATTTATTTTTGATGTGTATTTTATACAAATGAATAAATAAATAGCAAACATTTCCCTTAAAGTTGGGAAGCTTGATTTGAGCATGATTATGACCTTAAAAAATTTAGATTTCCCTGAGATTTTAAACATGCACTTTCCACACATACATATACATACTACTGATATATTTACTTAGTAAATATCTAAACGATGAACATTGCATTTCTTCTTGGGCATTCTGGTAATGAAACATCATGCCTATTTAACCCCGACCTAAAAAGAAGGGTTGTTATAAGTTTGACGAGTGTATCTGTGTATATGTGTGTATATCTGCGGCATCATTGCTCTTAAACAGATGGACCGATTTTGATCTGCTTTTTTTGTTTGAAAGAAGATTTTGTCAAGAGTGTTCTTACTTTTATTTCATCAATATCGGTTCGGTAATTTTTTATTGTTGGTGGTTTTTGAGTTTTCTAAACTTACTTATATACTTGCTTAAAACAATATTATTTTTAATTACCTTACCTATACATTTATTTCCACACAATAAAGGCACTTGCCCATAAAAAAACACAATAAATTACAACCAAAAGATACTGTAACAGCACACACCGATCGGCAGATAACCAATCACACCGGCCCCGTCACTGTCCCCTTCAAATGATTAGTCGCTCGTTAATCGCAACACAATCGTACGATTTTTGTGTAGAAATCGTCCATGGAGACGGCGACTAACGGAAACCTGGCCATTTATATTTCCACGGCGTGCCCCCAGGGCGCGAGTAGTTCGCGAAAAGGTCTCCGGTCAATGCGAGCTGGAATACCGTCAGAATACTCACTCAGAGACATTTGTATTCAAAATAGTGGCACGGTAAGGTACGGATCATTGGATATTTGTTTATTAGCCTATCCGGACTGTTTTACACCCGACTACACGGGAAGGAAGGTCATTTTCAGGTGCAGTCTTTTTGGAAATCCATGGGGGAGGCCTATATCCAGCAGTGGACTTCTTATGGCTGAGATGATGATGATGATATATAATATATTTATATGATATATAAATAAACAAGTTAGTATACGTAAGTACCTTCTACATCTACGTGCTTCATCTTCAGGAACAGCGTCGCTTTCCAGGCGAGCTGGTGGTCATACGTAGAGCTATTCTTTCAAGAATAGCGTTTCATATTTATTTCCTACTAATAGGTAATATTCCCTGGAGCGGATGTCTTGTAAGAATGTTTTTAACCTATTTAAAAAATGAGGAGGCTATACACTCGTAGCGTATACTTTTTAGGTCAATATTAACTTCTTATATCTAGTTTTAGATGTCCGAGGCGCTTATCTTTTGTATCTGCTTCCTATAAATGTGAACAACGACCCTATTTGAAAGCTAGCTCTCATTTCATATTAAGCGTACTTATCATATTTCGCCATAATCACTTACAATGGTAAGGTGAATTGTAGCAATAGCCTGTCGAAATCTAATAGCGCTTCGACACTTTCACTTTAGAGCATATTTTCATTCCATTTCGAGACGGCCAAGACTATCTCATCACGAATAAACTTCAGAACGGCTAATACTTGATGTAGACATGAGAGTGAAAAAAAGTCATCTATACCTATACGAACGAAAGCATCACAATCAAAATATACTGTAACAGCATTTATTTTCATTTTGTTGAAAAGAAACTTATTTCATGTAAACATCAGGTCATAAAATCATATTAATAAGATGACATACGAAATAGATTTAATTGATATTAAACAACTTTTAACAGATTTATTGCTTAAATACAATAAATCTATTAAAATTTGTTTAATTTCAATAAAATGCGCAATAAATCTGTAAAAAGTTGTTTAACTTCAATGAAACCTATTTCGTACGTTTTGTTATTGACGTTCACTTCGTTTGCTCGGTCAATAAACAAACTAAACTTTCATCACTTCAAAAAAGCTTCTTTCAGGGTTATTTGCTTAAGTGTAACATAGTTCAATCCGAACAAAGTTCTAAATAAGTAAGATGTGGCGGTAAATCAAACCGGCTGTTAGTTTATTACAGCATTAGTGTAATAGCTGGATGGCAGCCAGCCAGGATCGATTCTAACTGAATAGCTGATATTGTTTTTGCCAGATTAAGTATTACAATGTGCTTTTGGAAAAATTTGGGTTTTGCTCCAGTGAATTTTAACTGTGAAGCATACGTGGGTGATTCGTAGCTTACTGCTGACACCAAGTACGAAGCTGGCACTAAGTTTCACGGAGCAGCCAAGTATCTCAAGTTCTTGTTCACGCACCGGCACGCGCAGCGTATGAAGGCCAACCACAAGATGTACAGATAACCTCATACAAGTGGCAGGAAAACGTTGAATGCAAGCCGCTTCCATCAGGTCTTTTTGGAAATCCATGGGGGAGGCCTATGTCCAGCAGTAGCCACTGCTTGTAGATACTGCTGGACATAGGTTCTTTTAGCTGAGATGATGATGATAATAATAAACCAAGTATCAGCTACAAACCTAATATACGGTTGACCGACGTGCTATGAGATTAATTAGCGATGAAAAACGTGTTGCTAAGAAGTTATTTAATCGCGAGTTTCGCCGTAAATTAGCATGACTGGTAATATTTTATTGGATCCAATTCGGCGAGTGTGTGCAAGAGCACCACGGCTTTATTTCAGTCTTCCCACCACGAGAGCTAGCAGAAAATTGTCACTACGACCCATTTCTCACCGAAATGCCAACCACAACCACAATTTTGATGCGTATTACACATTGTTTATTTAAAAACTCCCCCGCATTCATAATCTTAGAATTTCCAAAGCTAGAATGAAAAGATTTCTTCTATATTTAGTAAATCTTGATTTCTAGTTTTATTTTTCGTCCTGGCCACATCATTGCTTGATCAGTCAAGAGAATCTTACCGAAAAACGTTAGTCTAATTGGATCAATAATCAACATATTTTGTCAACTTCTCGCTGACACGTAATAACGCTTGCGGAAATAAGACAGAGAATTTGAGACGTTGATCAAGTTGAGAAGTTGAGTAACGTTTTTTTCTGTAAGGCTGTAAATCTATATCTACTTTATTTAAGTAATGCCTAGAATTCCACTATGAAATAAAAACAAAGACATAAGTTTTTATTTAATTGTCACAGTTTTTTGAAGTTATTTGAAAGTGTAGTCAAGTATAAAGTCTAGAGTCTAAATATGAATTTATAAAATAAATTCATATTGATACTTTAGTGTCACGATTGATTATATTATGTACAACTGGTGAAGCTACATTTAGGCATTTGTTGAACGGGGTTGCAAAGTTTTGAACCAGAGAAAATATCTAAATACCTTCGTTCGTTTCAATATATTTTTCGGTCCATTTTATTTAGCGTGAATACCGTTAACCAGACGTTTAATAACGACGCCTCGACGTTTAATTCGGCGGCTTAATAACTCTGACACTAGGGTTGGCCAGTCCGTCTATACGAACTTACTTACCAGACGTTTTAATGTCTGGTAAATTTTATGGATTAAACTTTTTAGGGGTGTCGTTATTCCGATCATTTACCCCTATAATACGAAGTTCCGTAACTTCTTTGTTGTTTAATTTAGTAACTAAGCAAATACAATATTACTTCCTATCAATTTTCTTTTATTACTTCACAAAATTTGGCACAAGAACTCTATCTCGAAAAAATAGTCTGTATATCAAAATAAATGATTTCATTTGACGCCAAATGTATTCCACTCATTTTCATAGGGGTTTCTGGTTAACGGCGCGGAAAAACTTTCCTTTACCCTTAGAAGGAGACAACACATTTTTATATCCTCGTGTTAAAGAGAGGCAAATATATTGTTCTGATTTCTTTAAAATACTGAAATCTTGACTTTGTTATTGATGTTAAAACTCCTCTTCGCAGGGTCATGTAGTTTATACTAAATAGGGAATAAGCATGATTTTTGTTTATTTGCTTAGAAAAAGTTAAGCACCCCATAGATCCATTCTAAAAAAAAAAAAAAACAAGATATAACAACAAGGCTACCTATTCTATGGTGCAGAGCGTTGTAATGAAGACTTTATCTAATTCTGTAGCGCAGGGCGCATTGTTGATTGCCGGCAACTTCAAACGGTGAAGGAAAACATCGTGAGGAAACCTACATCTGAGAGTTCTCAATGATCTTGAAGATGTGTGAAGTCTGCCAACCCGCACTTGGCCAGCGTGGCAGACTATGGCCTAACCCTTCTCATAATGAGAAGATGGCCCGCGCCCAGCAGTGGGACAGTTTGTATAAACAGGGCTGAAAAAAAAACAATAAAATATCAGCAAAAATAAGAAAGCATTTCAATTTCATATTACACAGAGACAACACCACCGCGAAAGATGACGTCATGCAACACGTGCGCTATACAAATTAAATCCAAACTATCGTTTCGCGGGAAAGAGACAGAGCATCTTCTACCAAAAATTGTAAACGTTTAGGTATATTTAGGAAGTGTATGGACCGAATAAAATTATTTTTTTAGTGTGTTATATATAGTTTTAATGGATAGTATACAAAAATGTAATCATTTTTGTATATTATCCATTAAAACTATAACTATTATTATATATAATTCATGCATATTCCCTATTCGTCAACCGATTATCTCTGTAATAAGATCCAACATATTGAGTATAGTTTACAAATTATGTTTCCATTATTTTGTCCTATTATGCGTGGAAATGAAGTATGTACTGTTAGTGAAAATCGATATAGCAAGTGGATAAAAATCGTTTTACTGCGCACTTTCCAATTTTAGGGTTCCGTCGTTAATCTTTTTTACCACTTTGTCAACAATCGGGGTCATTAATGTGTATACGTGTACCAAATTACAGCTTTCTAGTAGTAAGGGTTTTGAGCAAAGGCGCAAATGGAAAGACAGACAGCAAACAGATGGACATGGCAAAATCATAAGGATTCCTTGTTGACTACGGAACCCTAGAAAATGAGAGGCCATTTATCGTTGCGGCGAAAGCTTTTTAAATTTTAAACTTATATACGTGTAAATGCAAGCTACAAAACTCTTTTAAATGAGAGCCATATGCTTCATATACATATATGTTGTACTCTTAAGTTTGGTCTTGCAAAGATTGAGCTTGAGATAGGTAATTTTCTTAGATGGACTCTGCTGGAGGTGCTTAAGTTGGTAATATCACGTTAGACATGTTCTAAGTAAAGCTAACTTGAAAGTTCACAGCTTAATTCTTTTGCTAGCTTTAGAGGAGCTTAAATAAATCTTTTAAACACTTGGCTGTGAATGGCGTCGAATTTGAGTACCATTTTGTAGATTTAAGATGAAGTAACGGGTTCAAGTGTTGTTAGTTCTTTCTCACTAATGCAATGGAAATAACAAGTGTAATATTAAAAGAAAAACAAAACTCAATTGCATAAGACCTATATTCACACAATCGTAATGCACGTATATGTTATGCGTTCATTACGATTGATATGCAATTGAGTGTAAATTTTTGTAAGAAAGTATGCGCAGAGCAACTGTAAATGAACATTCATTAAATAGTTTTTGTAGAAACAATTATTTGACACGAAATAGTGCGTTGGGGGTAGTGAAAAACCGCATTCTTTGCGAAAATTGTATTATTGTTATTACACAAAACATAGCCTATGACCCTTAGGGAATGAAAACAAAGCCGTTTAAGGCTGTAAGAGGTAATATAATTGATTGAACCTAATTTTGTTTCAAAATGTTTACTTTTTGTTTTTTATACGGAGTTGTAACAAAATTAAAATAAAATAAAATCATAGGAGCATAATATGATTTCAATCACATATAAAATCAAAACCGGGAAATGTTTAGAGATACAACAGTTTTATCATTATTGTATGGAAGAGCACACGACATCGTTTCTCTTATGCCTTTGGCTTTCTCTTAACTGAAAAACAGACAGGCAACATACAGCCTAGACGCTCGCTAGTCCGATAGGTGTGAAAATTTGAGGGTGTCTTACTTAACAATTGTAAGTCCTATCCAATAAAACAAGATTTCTAGATCGCGAGTAAAACCGCGAGATATATAGCTAGTACAGTATAAAGATACATACAAATATACTTCTTTTTTTTCTATTAATCCAATATTGGTTACCTTTTAAATTAAAATCTCTAAAAAGTAAACATTAAAACCTGATTATCGGGTATGCCTGAGATGTCTGCTACCGATGGTCCTCCAGTTAATGGCGAGCGCTCGAGCCCCATCCAAATAATTGACAAGTTTTCTGCTGTATCCACTTTCCTTAAAAAAAGTTGGGCTTAAAAAATATTAACTGTAGTTTGATGGAAAGTAATTTGCAAGCGACAATAGGTTTCTTTAATCAGCAAATCGCCTAATGTTAAGTTATGCTGCGGTCTACGATGGAGCATGCTTGCCTAGAGGCAGTTTCTTTATATAAAAATAATATCTTTGTCTCAATTGAATGTGAACAATTTTTTGCTACGTTGCGTAGCTGCACTACGAAATGCTACGTAAAAGTCGTAGCGTGGATTTTCTAACGTATTATGTGGCATATAGTTATCGATAGGTACATAATTATAATATACATTCTAAAAAATATGTCATCAATGAAATTTTGTAAAAAAATCTTTTCAAACGTTAGCTCTCTTATTGCAGTGTACTCAGGATGACTAAAAAAATAAGCTCAAACTTGTGTTATGATAAACAATTATACAAAATTGAACACCAAATTATTTATAATATATTATTATATGTATTTATATATTCCACATTGCCGAATAACCCATGTTATACTTACTACACCACAGAAATATAAAGCTTATAACAAAAAAAAACTCCTATCAGCACAAAAGATTTTTTTTGCAATGGATTCACGAGACGAGCCTTGGCGCTTGTCTGATGTTAAGCTTCACGCTTGTTCATATCTTTGCAATGATATAAAGAAATTTGGACTTCAACAGTACAACACTATGTGACAATACACTGCACTTATCATACTGATATATTAAATGTTAGATGTCATTATGACCGGAAATTACGCTGAAAACATTTCCTTTTAAACTGAAACACAATACTTGTACACTTCTACTGGTGGTTGAATTGCTGGCACTTTTTTATGCGGATTTCAAAAAAGTCCTACTACAACAAGTTCTTATAGAATCACTCCACGTTGTACAAAAAGACAAAGAAAAACATAGAAGTTGCTTTTCTTCATGGATATACTTTAAATTAGAACTGACGGCCGATGGGACCAAAAAGTTCTCGAATGGAGACCATGAACTGGCAAACGCATCGTAGGAAGACCAGTCACAAGATGGACAGAAGATATCATATGACAGGAAGACGCTGGACGCAGGCCGCTTCCAATCGGTCTTTTTGGAAATCCATGGGAGAGGCCTATGTCCAGTAGTGAACTTCTTGTGGCTGAGATGATGTGGATGATACTGTAATATCAGTTAAGGGCCTGGAAGATATTTGGCATGTAGATGACGCGCTGACCCCTGTCACTGCAAACTAACATTACTCTGCTTCTTCAATCTTATCCGCTAATTCTCTCTAACCCCGTAATACCTTCTCTCTTTCATCTGACTTTCTAACAACAGTCAAATGTGACGTGATTTTATGTATGGAATTTCAAATACATAAGGCGTTCGCATTATCTTTTCAAAGTATCATTAGAACCTTACAAGACCGTATGAGTACATGCTAACAAGGAATTAAAAACGCGCATTTAGCCAGATCATAATGGGAATTTAACGGTACGGTACGCGAAAGTAATGACGGTACAGCGACTTAATTACCGGAATAGATGGCGGAAATACCGGTGCTGGTAAATAATTTACGGTATACAATGTACTATGAATATGTAATACTTAGTTCAGAGATTTTGTTAGGTGTACGTCTGAGGCCGCCTTGATAAATGTGTAAAAAAAACTATGTACATGAATAAAGGCTACTTTTACTTGACGCTTGAGGCTAAACGAACGCATTTTTTTTAAATGTGAATGATCGCAAAAAAGTTGTCAATCTCATTGGATCCAAATTACGCAAGCGAAAAAACGCAACTCAACTCAAATAATTACGCCCAATTAGCCTCACCATATATGATAATATTATAAATAAACCTACAACAAAACAATACACAAACTATATGCAGTTATGAAATCAAAATTAACGCGAACCACGGTAAATATCCCGTTCATAATTATAGTGATTTATATAGAGCTGTCTAAAATCCTGCCTTTCTACAGAGCTATAACACATATCGTTGCTATTGAGTGTCTTTATCTTGTTGACTACAAATTGGCAATTAATGATCTTTTATGATGGGTCAGATAAAAAAAAACTGGACAAGTGCGAGTCAGACTCCCACCGAGGGTTCCGTACAAACTAGTAAATAAAAGGGGGAAATCATATATTTTTTTATATTTTCATTCATAAACAGAAAAATATACATCGTTAATATATTTAAAAACCTGTTTTAGCTTATGATAATGAAGCTCTTTCATATGATACCCCACATGTTACGGTTCCTCATTCCTTGCATAAAGACAATTTTTTTGGGCTTGAATTAAAAATGTCCAGTTTTCTGATTTTTTCCTATATGTGTACTATAACACAATGCTTCTTGCCAAATTTCATAGTTCTAGGTCAACGGGAAGTACCCATAGGTTTCGATTCCTTTGTGAGTGTCGAAATGTGCGTTTTTTACGACATATTCGGCTGTAACTTTTTTTACGAAACCTGAGAAATTTTATTTTTCTGTGGCAAGAGACTATGGATATGCGTATATGGTTTTAATTTCAACTCGATACCTTCACGCGTTCCCGAGGTAAAGGTCTTGACACCCCGACAGACGGACAGACGGACAACAAAGTGATCCTATAAGGGTTCCGTTTTTTCCTTTTGAGGTAAGGAACCCTAAAAACAGTTTGGCCTATGTACGAACATATTTATACTCTTTTATCTTATATCTTTGGCCAAAACAATATTAAATTGTATGTCTTTTGTGGGAAAATGTATTTTTTAAGTTAAGTTCATAGAAGTTGCAATCGTAAATGATGAAATATCGATCGATCGATATCGATCTAGGTTTTCTTTCGGAAAAAGATGTTATGTTATGTGCAATTTTCTAAATTAAAATATCTAATCACTGAAGCAAAACTATGTATGTACTACATGTCAACAAAACTGACTTTGGAAGTGCTTATAGATATACTATTTGCTATTTGGAAGTTGTTTATTTTTGTAAAGTACTTGATTTAGGAGCTATTATAGTAAGCTTGCCTAGAAAAAACTTATCCACAAACGATTTGACAATCAATAATTGTCGAATCAAAATTAAGTGATTCTTTGCCATTTTAAGATTACTTCTGCAACTATATAACTACTAACAAGTACTTACTTAAAAAACCTTTTTAACTTAAACGGTTTTATTGAAAAGAAAGATAATGATGTAGGTAATGTATTTACTGTATTTTAGTAGAAAAGCCCTTTCATTTGATACCCATATTGTGGGGGTTGTGTTAAAATATGAAATCCGCCATTTTGTGGCGGCGGCCATCTTGGATTTACAATAATACAGAATATATTAAATTGTATTGTCATCAGGATTAAAGGTGTATACCAAATTTCAGATCGATCCGTCACCTGCAAGGGGGTAAAATTTCAATTACTAAATTTGACCCAAACAAACAAATAAACAGGCCAAGATAAATAAAACCGTTAATTTTTTTTTTTTGCTGATACAGAATAGATATTAACCACTGCTTAAGATGTTTAATGTAGTAAAATATCCGAAAACAAAAATCGTATAGCTACATATATTTAACATATGCGGTCTAATAAGTTTGATGTCAATTTTATTTTCCTAATAAAAATAGCGAAGTAAAAATAGTTTTCCTCCAATGTACAAATCCCTTACAGACGCTGCCCAAATGGCTTATAGATGTCGCGAGCCCTTAACAATGGCGCAGCTGTGTCGAAGCACCTCACTTTACCTAAAAATACCTACGCTCAATGAAACATGTATTTCTTTACATTTCTCTTTCGGTCGGCCTTTGATTAGTTGGGAAAATATGTGGATGGAATTAGAGTTGCTTTCTGTTTAGTTTTGTCCGGACTTTTGGTCGCTCCGTATTGTGACGGGCATTAATTAAAATGTTGCAAAAGTTTTTGACGTCAATTGAAAATCTGATGTTAAAAAAATAGGGTAAAGTTTGGTGATATAGCATCACACCTATCATCTCATTATCTTCCTACATTTATCCCACTCTGGTGGAGTCGGTGTAGTAAGTATGTTTCCATTCGTCATATTTGATTTCTTTCATTCTAAATTTATCCACACATTTTTTCGGATCTGCTATTGCTGTGTGGATGTCACATTCATGTGTATTTCAGCACACTTCCAAAATTTAATTATATCACTCGATGGCTAAAAGACCGAAAGATTTGTTACGATATGTGAGAACAGTTCACAAGAATGGTAGTCACAAATCGCTAGTCTGTTACATAGTAATAAATTAACAATTTGCAACAATTGTCGCTGAATCGTGTCAGCGAGTGGTGAACGAGTAATAGTTCAAATAGCAGCCTTGAGGTCCACAATAGAGGCGATATAAATGGACAATAAAAACATATTATTATAACCTCAATTTTTTTTATGATGAGGCCATCAAAAAAATTATCATCCAAGTAGATATTGTCCAGATTTAGTAATTTTCTTTTATTCTTCTTATACTTTAGACATGCACACATTTTGTATTTATTATGCAATATCTCATTTTTTTCATAAAGTTTTATTGTTCCCCTGTGTGATATTACTGTGAAATCTTAGTACTTTCAAAATGATAAATAGTTTATGACCTATATTCGTAACGGTCTAGCGCAGCTCTTAAGACCTAGGTAAATAAGCTCCGAGCACTAACAGCTGGGCCCTATAAAAACAAAAATATAATTTGTGGGCCGAGAAATTATTTATACACTAGCTTTTTGAACTGTTTCACCTGGGTTTCTTAGTATTTTCATTATTCGTAAGAAGGAGGGCTATGTTTTTGGAGTATATGAATGTTTTATGTATGTATAAATAAATTAAATAAAAAGCGCCAAAAAAACCCAGCTTAAAAGCGTCTTCTCGTCCAATATACCCCAGTCCCTCAAGTCGAAAGTTTACGACCAGTGTGTGTTACCAGTGATGACTTACGGCACTGAGACGTGGTCCCTAACTATGGGCCTTATAAGGAAGCTCAAGGTCACGCAACGAGCTATGGAGAGGGCTATGCTCGGAGTCACTCTACGAGATCGAATACGAAATAAAGAGATACGTAGACGTACGAAAGTCACCGATATAGCACAGAGGATTAGCAAGTTGAAGTGGCAGTGGGCAGGCCACATAGCACGTAGAACTGATGGCCGATGGGGCCGAAAGGTTCTCGAGTGGAGACCACGCACCGGCAAGCGCAGCGTAGGAAGACCAGCCACGAGATGGGCAGATGACCTCATACAAGTGGCAGGAAGACGCTGGATGCAAGCCGCTTCCAATCGGTCTTTTTGGAAATCCATAGGGGAGGCCTATGTCCAGCAGTGGACTTCTTATGGCTGAGATGATGATGAATAAATTAAATAAATAAATAAATATTTGTGGACATTTCACACATTTATGTTTCTATATGACAGTCTACAGCCTAACAGTTTGACCGATTTTGATGTGCGAGGTGTCGTTCAATTCGTCTTCACTTTCTGAGTGTTATATATATTTTTTGTAATAATAAACTTCCAGCGAACTTTTTCGTAATAAACAAGTAATTTCACTAGAATTATTCTAAAGAATGCGCATATATAAACTTTTAGCGCGATTTTACGCATACTTTCTAACAAAAAACGTACACTCAACAGCGTATCAAGCGTAACGAAATTGTAAGATAGACTACAAATACTACTTTTCTGCGGTCGGTTAATTTGTTTTTCTTTTAACATAGATACTTGTTATGTTTCAAATGTCTAAACAAGATGATATTTCCATACCTAAACTCTTTGATAAAGTATTGGGAATGTTATTGCCTAAACCCTAAATAAAGATTAAAAAATGAGGGCTTTGATTTTAACAGTATATTCGTTTTATTCATATACATTTAATATAATATTCATAGTATGTATTTAGTTAATTGACCGAGTGAGCGAAGCGAAGGTCTCTGCATCAACTAGCAAGATTTTCGTTCTTCTATCCGGATGTTTTTACTGCGTAAGGAGGGTTATACGTTTCGAATGTATGTATGTATGTACTATGCATGTATGTTTATATATGAACATCAACAGTCTAAGCGGCTTGAGTGATATTGATGTGCAAGGTGTGGTTAGATTCTTCTTCAAACGAAACGCCAAATTCTCTCAAATCCCTTAATTGACTTACAGTATGCCCGAGAAGAGAAACAGCAGGTACATACTGTTTTTTTTCTCATTACAACATAGAAGAGTGGCCCACCTAAACATAAATATATTATGTAATACTATTTAGCTGTATTTACAACAAAAAGTTTATTGTACATATACATTTAATTTGGTTATTTAATGTAACATATATATAAAAACTTAAATCTATTTGTCTAATCTATTTCTTATTCTATTTGTATAAAAGTTAAATTGGATTTAATCAAATATAACATTACTAATAACTAAAAAATAAAATAAAACATAAAAGCAAACAATTAGAAGTTAAAACCTAAGACGAGGTATCTTCCCGCCCAAACGTGCCCATTAGGCTGGCGGCATTACCACGTTGAATGGCCAGGGAAATTTACAACATAATTTGGTTTGTTACCAAGCACCTACTTATCGGATATTTCGTGTAAACAGGTTGGTTGAACACGGAGTGGTATTATGTACGCGGCGCTCGAATTCGTATGACTTCAGTGATCGAATGCCGGAGATTCCGTCTTGCGGTTGTGGTCGCGCTGCGGTCGCGAGCGATGTTCCTGCGCACTGGAACAGTACGTGATCTTCCGTGGTTTGTCATCATGACAACGTGTTGTCAAAAGGTGATGAGATCGAAGTGATCACCAGTAAACTGCAGAATCTCGTAAATGAAACTGCCATAACAGTTAACAGAGCATAGTAGAAACTAGAACCAGATATCAAATTAAAATAATAGTAAAAAAAATACAAAATACAAAAATCTTTATTTGACTCAATTTACATACATTATTGTGCAAGTCCCTGACCCCTATACTAGGGGTCAACTAAAAAAATATATAAAAAAAAAAAAAAAAAAACATTAATTCAAAAAAAGTAATTAAAAACAAGCTTTTATTTAAATGCTCTAAAAGGAAGAAAATAAATTTTGAATGCAATCAAACCCACCATTTTACTAAATTATAAAATTTATATTGACATAAATAAAAGCTTGTCTCGAGATTTCAAACAACATCGTACCTATCTACTAAGTAATATTTAATTCCAACAAAAGACTTAGACGCGCGAGATTAGCTTCATGGTACCATATTATTGCATTGACACCGAAGTTACGTAAGTAAACCAAATTTCAACCTAATCTAATGACAGGAAGAGGTTCTAATTGAACTCGCAAGATTTGTCCCATACATACTAACAAGTTAAATAAAAGCTAGTAAAAACACGTTTCAAATTATTGTATTGTCATATATGTTGATAGGTTTACAAAGTTTGAATGAAATCTGCCCGTTTAAAGTGGGTCAAAAAGTAGTCCAAAGGAGTCGGTTACCAATAAAATCAAACAAACCAACATGCATACAGGTGAAGCTAATAAAAGCGCGTTAAAAATGAAATTTTGCACGAAACGGTTGGATTTTAAATGACATTTTGTTTATTGTGAAAACGTCAACTACAAGTAATTTTAAATTATAGTTCCCGTTACGTAAAAAGAACGCTGGTTTGTTCATAAACACGTTTTTTTTCTTAAAACTGCGTTCTTTTTCCATGACGGGAAAAAGAACGCAGTTTAGATACGTAGAAAGATTTTGAAAAGTAAGATTCAAGTACAAAGAGCTTAGACTCTGTTTCGGCCTCCATTACTGCATTACACGATATAGCTGTCGATTGTCATATCTAGCGATATCTAGAGATGATCGCGAGGCATTCTGGAGGAAGTGAATTCGTCAAATAGCTGCGGTGTAGGGAAGTTTGTTTATTAGAGAAAGGTGACGGTCTGGCGCAGAACACAACCGGCGCGATGAACAACTGACGTGGAGAAAATTTTTGAAACAGGCTAAATTATAACTGCTACCTTGGAAGAACTTTGATGTAATCTGCATGCAATGTTATTTGTTAAAGCTTTCATTAGCTGGTTGAATTCAATACTGCTTATTTTCTATTTTCTTGAAAGTAAATGTTATTGGACTCAGTTGGAGCTATTAGCGCATTGACCTTATCAAATATTCTAGTTTCTTGTATCATGCCCAAGATGACTAAAGCTAAAGAAGCCATGCCTCATTATAATGGTGGTGACTTTGCACGAAAGTTATTAGAAGTTTTACCGATAACTTGAAAATATACTTATCACCAAAGTATTTCACTTTCACACTCGGCAGTCGAGAACAACAAAATGCAATGCAATATAATTCAATGCAGTGCCATGCAAAGCAATTCAATGCAGTGTAATTCAATGCAACGTAATGTAACGCAATTCACGCAACAGCGCAATGCACAGCTATGGAATACAACATAACTATATGCTATGTATGCTATGGAATATATACATTGCATTAAGTTAAGTTGCGTTGCCCTGTTGCACTAGTTTTATTTTTTTATTTTAAATGGCGATTGTCTTTGGAGCAGTTTCCGAAACACATAAATAAGCTAATAAATCGGTGTATTACTATTTGTATTATTTGTTAATTATCATTATAAAACAAGTACTAAGTCTAACTAAATATAGGATTGATGGCAAAAGAGTTGTCTATGTGTAGGTAATAGTAATGTCCGATATAATTTCGCGGTTTCCTTTATTTTTGTAATAATAATTTTCCAGGAAACCGTAACCGTCTATTGAAAATAATTATTACCTACATAATATACACAACACATAACTGTCACAATACACAACTCTTTTGCCACCAATCCTATAAGACTATTTGTTTTATAATGATTACTAATAATACACAGTTTCGGGAACACTAAACAATTATTTATATTAAGAAGAAATATAATACCCGACAGCAGAAAAGCAGTTTTTGCGGTCTAACTTACGATTTCGCTGTTAAGTGTACGTGGTTTGTGAGAAAGTATGCGTAAAATAGCTGTAAAAAATTATAAATGTGCATTCTTTAGAATAGTTTTAGTAAAATCACTTGTTTATTACGAAAAAGTCCGTTACAGGTTACGAATAAACGCATTTTTTACGTAATTTGTATTAGATATTATTATTATATAAAATATAGCCTATAACACTCAGGGAGTGAAGACAAATCTAATGACACCTCGCACATTAAAATCGGTCAAGCCGTTTAGGCTGTAGGCGATCATATAGAAACATACATACATACTTATCCACATACATACAAACATAGATACGTTCGAAAAACATAACCCTACTTCTTATGCAGTTGGGTAAAAACTGTCTATCTACAGTCAAATATCGCACAGCAAGTTAAAGTTCTTTCCTTACCTGAAAATGGCAGCAACTTCATCTGCAACTGTCATGCAGAGTGCTCATCTATTAATATTAAGCCCCAGCAGATCGAGTCGGCCCCATCAGTTATTCAATGAATACCAAGTCGCGACGTCTCTCTGTCTACGACTACTTTCTCAACTTTTTATCGTTGTATCATGTTGTATTGTCTATTTGAAAGTAAAATATCAATATTTTTAGAAACTATAAATAATGATGTAATAGTATTGTTGTTCTGTTACGGAATGTTTTGACCATATACGCAGATCCATAGTATCTTGCTGCAGAAAGTAAAATTAAATTTCTCAGCTTTCGTAAAAAAAGGTTATAGCCGAATATGTCGTAAAAAACGCACATTTCGACACTCACAAAGGAATCAAAACCTCGGCTATACCATCGCATCATCAGGCGAGTTGGTGGTCAATTGTAGATCTATCTGACATAAAAGAATTGTTGTCTGTAAAGTCGGATTACGGATGATATTTTTAAGTGATAACGATGTGTCATACACCAAACGCTTAGGCCGATCGTGCCTCTCTATCGCTTGTTCCGCGCTCTCGCTAGCACGCTCGGCTCAGGCGGAACAATGAGTAATGCTTTTTCGTGCGTGCAGCCAGCGTTCATCAATTTATAAGACGTTATCACGTCAAAAAATACCTTCTGCAAGCTTAGCTTATAATCCTACATAGCTTGAAAGATATGTGTGATTCAGACTGCGTTTCTATAGATACCATTGTCCACCTAGAAAATCTTAGATCAAAGTCCAAATAATACTTCACTGAAAGCTTTAAAAAGGTGTCACGTTCGTCCTCTGCCTTGATGCAATCAGACAAAAACACTCATCCAAATGTCACGCGTATCATATTAGTGTATTGTGCTGAAATATATCAAGTTACGCTTCTTTTCTAGCACGTCACGTAGGCTACATGTTAAATTGTGCTTGAATAAATGATTTAGGGCTTACCAACCCTAGCGTCACTTTTATTTTTCTCTATTCTAGTCTTAGGATGTTTTTCTGTGCCAAGCAAGGGATACGATTACACGAGCTTTGCTATTATAATATTTTATAAGGTTTTCACGATTGTTATTCATTGAAACAAAACAAATTTTACCGGATTTATCGCATATATTTTACATAATTTTAAGATCTTTTTTCTTTCCGTTTCGAACATTTTACAGTGTCCGTGGTCACAGGTGAGGCTAGGTTACAGTTGATTTTTTTTTGTTATGAAAATATTTATTAATACAGCCTACTTTTTTATGCAAAACGATCCCTATGCACAAAGAAGTCGCGCACGATTACAAAATATACGCGATAAATCCGTTTAAATTTGGTTCATTTCTTTGCTATAATTTTTTTGTCGATTCCAATTCTTACTTGATTGATAATTTTCGATCCTTACATACATGAATTGCAAGTAGATATTATAAAATTTGCGAAATTGTAGTTGGTAAAAAACTATTCTTAATTACTGTTGTATGTTGGTATAGGATGGACTCAAAGTGCGCAGCTATTTCTCTCGCGCATCACAATATAAAATCTTTTTCGATATATTTTAAATTGATCGAGGAGGATATTTATATGCATGTTTTTAGGGTTCCGTACCCAAAGGGTAAAACGGGACCCTATTACTAAGACTCCGCTGTCTATCTGTCTGTCTGTCCGTCTGTCACCAGGCTGTATCTCATGAACCGTGATAGTTAGACAGTTGAAATTTTCACAGATGATGTATTTCTGTTGCCGCTTTAACAACAAATACTAAAAAAACAGAATAAAATAAATATTTAAGGGGACTCCCATACAATAAACGTGTTTTTTTTTTGCACATTTTTGCTCGATATTGATAACGACAACAGGTAGACGCTTGAAATATTCACAGAATATTGAGTTATATTATTCACTTTAAAAATAAATAATTAAATGAAAATAAAATTAATATTTAAGGGATCCCATACAACAAAAGTGATTATTTTTGCAATTTTTATAGAAATTTTTACGGAACCCTTCGTGCGCGAGTCCGACCCGCACTTGGCTGGTTTTTTTTACAAATCCGTTGCCAGTATAAGTGATATCGGAATAAAGTTTTTTTTTAATATGCCTCCAATTTAAATAAACAGGATCATGTCTCACTTTTCGAATATCAATAATTTTATATATTAAAACACGTGATGCGTGAAAGAGATAGCTGTGCACTTTGAGGAACTTAATAACTTTTCGTGAGACCATACACAAAAAAGTAATAATTTTTTTCTTTTTTGTGTTGTTGACAAACAACACAACAACACATTTTCTGAAGAAAATGCTGGTGAACAATAAAATTTATGGACTATCGTGAAACCAATTTTCCACGCCAATTTTGTATCACGTAGATTTGCTTATCTGTCGTTCACCCAAATACCCTGACATCACAAATACTTCATAGGTACTTATCCTTTTAGACTGTGCTAGAAAACATTTAATTCAAATCTAAGTCGCATAGACCCGGCTCCTCAATCCCTTTCTTTCCAATAATAAACCCAGTGGAACCGGACTCGCCGCCGACGGGAACTGAATCCCAATCAGGCGGGTTATCTTTAGTTTTATCACCATTTCGCTATGCATGGCTGCCTCTCATATACTTGTCGTTTCATTCCGTGTCTAACTACTGCTGCGCACTTGGGAGTTTTACCCGACCCTGTAGAAAGAGGCAAATAATTCAAGCGCGCATTCAACCCTTAAAAATTTCTGCAGCCTTTTACAACACACTCACAACTTTTATAGCGATGCAAAGTAAGCTCAGTGCTCGTTTTTACCTTGTTTTTTCTGTAATCAAGAGAGTGACACAAAAGTTAAAGCGACTTAAAGATCACAATTTAAAGCAGGCCCATTTGAACTTTTGTCTCACACTCTTAATTACAGAAAAAGCAAGATAAAAACGGGCGCTGAGCGATCTTTGCATCGCTGGTCACGGCTATTAAAGTCAGTCAAGTGCGAGTTACACGACTGTTTCCGATTCTCATATCTGGTGAGGATACGGAAGCCTTGAATTTGAACCTGTGCTTGGCTAGTTTTCTAAATTTTGATAATTTTTTAAATATGTTGTAAATTTTGTAACTTTTTTTTTGTAACTTTTGTAAATATTTATTATTTCATTAGTATATTAATAAAAATTTTGATTGATATTATATTTGCATATCTCTATTAAGAGCATTAATAATTATAGAGCATTAATAATTAATCAATAACTAACTAAAATTATTATTGTTATAAGTAATTGCAAAAATACATGTTATTAACTGCTTGCATGCTTTCAAAGCAGGATCTGACAGAATACTCAATAGTAAATACCAACTTACCCTTGTACCCAGGTCCACAAGCTAAATAAATTTCGAATTTTTTAATTTTGCATTTTTTAAAGTTCTGGGTATAATGCTGAATCTGCGCCTGGAATATTTTTTTCTGTAGTCAAATGAAACACCTGGAGTGTGATTTTTGTATCGCTCATAATATCTGAGTTAGCATGTGTTGTTTTCACATGCTTCACTCATTACTTCTTTCACAATCAACGCGAGCAGCTATCTCTTTTGCGCATCACGCCAGCCCTAGTGTCAGAATTACAAAGCCGCCAGAAAACCTCAGGCTTGGCGTTTGCTGTTTTAACCGACTTCCAAAAAGAAGGAGGTTATAAATTTGACTGTATGTTTTTTCACCGATTAGATTACTCCACCAGTTGTGCATTGATTTTGATGAAACCTATCAACTAAACGATTGTCGCCAACGCAAACTCTCCAAGTGTGCGCAAAATTTATCTCCACTTTAATGAAACTATAAAAGAGATTAGGCCGCGTTTACGACCGCACCCGTGAAAAAAACGATTGACTTTCGAACCGCCTTTACTAGATAGGTGCTTAAAGCTTGAACCGATAGGATTCCACTCATTTTTAACCGACTTCCAAAAAAAGATTCTCAATTCGGATGTATTTTTTTATGTTTTTTACCGCAACTCCGTCATATATAAACCGATTTAGGAAATTATTTTTGTTTGAAATGACATACTTTCAGATCGATCCTTAATTTCATCAAAATCGGTTTAGTAGTTTAGTTTTTAAAACGAAATTGCGTATTTTAAAGTTTGGTTGTTTCAGTTTTTTAAACTATAATTAATTATTATTTTGAGTCTTTACAATAGTTATAAGTATTGTAAAGCCTCGCTCATAGCCCAAGGCTAATTCCTGTAGCAATAAAACAGCTTATACTCGTTCCCATATGAATAGCCTTTCTTATCATCGCAGTCGGGTAAAATTCGCTATCGAATCGTATCACCACAATTCTCAGATTTAGTGAGACTCCAGCTGAAATGTAGAAACACATCTCTCTTATAAGCAGCGACGGCGGGTCTCCAAGGTATCAGGATATTGATTGGAGTTTTCCCACTGTTTTCAATACTTTATTACACTTCCTCAATGGTTAGGGTGCCTGTTATTATAGTGAGGTTTTTAGGACAATAAAATACACATTTTTATGGACGAAACTGAAGGGAAAATATGTTTCTCAGCGGCAGGGAAATATTCCGGTATTATAGATGTTGAGCTATTTTGGGATAGGGTAGAACCTACTGAAAAACGTGTTGAATAACTGAAACTCCTAAACGTCTAGAAATTTAATTTAAATTTTTCAAGTTTATTGTTAGAAAAAAATTAATTACCGAATGCAAAAACGAGGAGGTTCTCAATTCGGCTGTATGTTTGTTCAGCAATTACTCCGCCAACTATGAATTGTTTTCAATTATTATTTTTATGTTTGGTGGGTATCTCAGAGGTGGTCCCACATAAATTTTATCAAAATGGTTTCAGTACTTTGGTTTTTTATAACAAAATAAGTGAAAAAATGTTATCCAAATAAAGGAATTGCGTATTTTGAAGTCGGTCTTTTATCTTTTATAAGTTTTTGTCACTAATCAGTTTTAGGTACTCCGCGCGCTCCGAGTATGTATGCGTGACATAACAGACAGAAGCGAGCGATCGACGATCCAGTCGAAAATAATAGAATCTTGAACTCTATACCTTATTACTCGACTCGACATCCCCTCAAGATTTCTGCTCCGTTAAAGAAAAGTCATGTCATGACACTAAGTAGCTTCTTGGCATATAATTTATAATAAAATTTATTGACAGTCCAAAAACTACACACATCCGACGGGACTTGAACCCGCATTGTCCCGATCTGTACCGTTACCATTTTGGCTTTGGAGGTGTCACGTGGGATGTTTTAAACTTTCTTGTCTTTCTTTTAAGTCTTTGCTTAAACCAATCAAGCGTTGGTGGCGCCACCCGTAACACACGTTTCAAACGTCCAATAGCTGTAGTGTAATTTATCATCACCGATAGCTTCTTAGCAACTGTTTAGATTAACCACGCACACAGCTCGTTCAAACTGTTAACTCGTTAAAAACGAGTTACACGTTCAAACAAACGTTAAACGTTTGTTTTTACATGTTCCAAACGCATGGTGGCACTACATAGGCTGTACATCCATTGTCTTTCGGAGATTGAGCGGAGACTTCGATGATAAACTTTTTGTTTACCGCCTTATTGTTAGTCAAGAGATGGAGTCAGGGTTTTTTTTACAAATTCTCGTAAAAAACGGGGAAATGTGCCGTGAAAACTTGCCATGTTTCTGCGGAATAATCTAGATGAGTAACTTTTTATAGCGCTGTCTGCTCGGTATTGTTGATGAAGATAAATGTGAAGCCTAGAAAATACTTTGCGGCTTGCTACTATTTAAATGGTTTGATCTTGGTTTTAGGGTTCCGTAGTCATTCATGTAGGTACTATTTGTATGTAGTGTATTTTATGTTTATATATATTTGGCCATAAGTCTTGTTTCATATGTGATTTTACCACCGTCAGCGTTAACTTTTTCTTCTCTTTTAACATCTTAAGGTTGTCTGGAAGAGATCGCTATTAGCGATAAGGCCGCCTTTTGTACCTTTCTAACACTTTAATTACTTCATTGACACCATAATAAAATAATATTAGGTACAATGTAATTTTATTATGGTGTCAATGAAGTGTTTTTGTATTGTATTGTATTGTAGTCAACAACCGTTATGGTTTCACCATGCCCGTCTGTCTATCTGTCCGTCCGTGGTTTGTGTGTTTTAAAACAAAATTGCGCATTTTGAAGTCGGTTTTCAGTTTTTTAAACTATAATTATCATCTGAGATAGCATAACTCGAAAAACATTACCGATTTCCGTTCTATTTTTGAACTATTTATCATATCACTCTATACACATGGTATTCCGCCCTTGCGCCACAGTTTGAGCAACAGTTAGACCGTAACCGTCACGAGGTATGTCGCACCGGCCATGAAACCACGGAATTAGCGCCCTCTGCTAATTGCTATTATTGTTTGTATACCTGTACTGCCCTGAGGAATTCCACGTATGTCGTGGGCGACATTACATTCGTAGGTATACATGGTACATGCTATAAACACAGGTATGGCATTGGAAGGATTTTGACACGACAATGGTTCGTATGTATACATAATACACAGGTATGGCATTGAAGGGATTTTATACGACACGACAATAGTTTCATTTTTCCGTAGTGCATACAAGCAAATGTTTTGAGCTGTTGTATGCATACATAGCATAGATAATATATACATACGAGTACATCCGAAAACATTACCCTCTATTTTGCGCGGTCGGACAAAACCATAAGGCTACAAATTTCTCGAAGCTAAAACAACGCAAAAAAGTCTTAAGTTTTAACATTAAATATTGAAACGCACAAATAATTCGATATTTACTGAGTAATTATTTCCTATTGATCTAGAATCACGCTTTCTGAAAATCGGTAATTTGTCGCTAAATCAGACGAAAAGGAAATACGATTTATAAGCTTTCACCATAGTTGGAATTAATATACCCAACCGGACCTCTGAGACTTAAAAGTATGTATGTTAAAAGAAAAAACAAAATACCCAACTGCAGAAAAGCAGTTTGCAGTCCAACTTGCGATTACGCTTGATAAGTTGTTGAGTGTACGTTTTTTGAAAGGAAGTATGCGTAAAATTTCTGTCAATGTTTATAAATGCGCATTCTTTAGAATAATTCTAGTAAAATCACTTCTTTATTACGAAATAGTACGTTGGAGGTTACGTAAAAAACCGTATTTTTTATTTTTCCGAGAGATGTATTATTATTATTACAAAAAAATATAGACTATGACACCCTGGAAGCGAAGACGAATCTAATAACACTAGTCTAGTAAAAATAAATCCGTTTGTATGGAGCAGACCACAGTATTTGCAACTGGGGGGATTCTTTGAAATTATGATATGGGAAATAACTAAAATTCATATATCAACAATAATCACCGATTTCTAGACTACAATCCGCGGTTTCACTCGCGTAATTATGAAAAACGGTGATGATTATGATGATGATAAGTAGCTTATGTCCGTCTCCAGATCCAAAGCTCTCTACTAATTTTCATAACGATCGGTTCAGCCATTTGAGCGTGGTAAGGTAACAAAATTAGCTTTTTTAATATCATTATGAAATTGTGTCAAATGTATTTCAAAACACCAGTACATCCATTTAAATAACAATATACTTAGCTGTCTTTTATGTTGTCACAAATCTTTTTTTTACTAGACTACACCTAAATTATCAGACATACATCGGCCAAGTCAATTTAGGCTGTAGGCTGTCATATAGAAACATACATACGTACATATTTACATACAAACATTCATACACTCGAAAAACATAACCGACCTTCTTACGCAGTCGGGTAAAAAGTATTATTCGTTTGGTTAACCAGACTAATAACCAAACTACTGATACTCATCCAGTTTCTTTCACTTCAGGAGTTCATTGAACTCCTGAAGTGAAAGAAACTGGAAAATATGGAAAATACATTTTTCACCATACTTTCCAATAATATATTTTCAAACGTAATAATAATTTTAAGTTCAAACCATAGCAAAATTATTTGAAAGAAATGTCAAGAACGCAATTAACGACTAATAATATAAATTATTAGGCCAAAATAAAATCGTCTAAAGCAATATAATTTTACCTACAATACCTGTTAATAACAACGTATTTTAATAAAACGTCCAAATAGCTTTCACCTTCGAAATAATGCTGAAGACTGAACATAAATTTAAAAACAAATATGACAAAAATTTAATGAGGTAAAATTTAATAACGCGCAGCGCGCACCAAATATGAAAGCAAACCCTGATGATTAAAAGAGGGAAGATGTGTAGCTTTTTATTTTGTATTACAACATCTTAACCGTAGAACGTAAGTACATGGAATGTCAAAAATCTTAGAAATTAGGACAACTTTTATAAGTCTGAACATTGTAAAATTCTGTAAATCTACGTAGACGTATTTGATATAGGTATGTATTTAATTGTATGTAACTTAGATGACAAATCACAAGGCTGCTGCTTGTATCTTGAGTGAATGGATAACAAAGCGGGCTGAAAAATTAAAATGGACACTTCAAAATATACGAGAAAGACCTATTAATAAAATTATTTAGTTTACATGGCTACAAAATTACTAAACCAGCTTCGGTTTTGTAAGTTTGAGACTTTTAGGAAAGAAAATCATCTAATTCGCAATGATATCGATCAAAGATACACAAAAACGATTTCGTCACATTTAATTATTTTATCTAGATGTTTAATAATAATTTTGATACAAGTAAATCTTATTTTTTTAAGTCGAATTAAATAAAAACATTTAATAACCACTAACGCATCTTCCACTTTTAATCCATCATAGAAATAAGACACATTTTCGCGAGTACACCCTTGCTAATAATTTCGTAAGGGCCTATGTAGTTAAATTAATTTTAAAATGTACTTTGAAGAGGCCTTAATTTTACGGGATTTAAGGTGTAAATTGGCGGGCAGCTTAATTAACAATGCCCTTGTGATTTATAAATGTACGGGGTTATAGTTAAGCTAGTTTTAGGAGGTATTAGTGACGCGTGGACACTGTCAAATTGGAACTATCAATTTAACCTCAGACGCAAAACCATAGAAGAGGTAATTATATACATGCAACGAAAACAGAGGTCGAGTCATTCATTGATAAGATGCTTTTACAGCCACAATAATTATGTTCTACCATTCTCACAACGAAGTAAACTGTTACAATACGTGAATTTATAATGGTTATAGTTTTGTAAAATTTCATCAAATCAAATTATGAAATTCACATTTTATTACGCGGGAAACAAACAGCTATGTGACATAAAATTACAAACTCAATATTTTTTCTTTTTGTGACAAATAGTAGGTACTCTGCTAGAGAGCAGAGCTATCTATCTATGCAGGGTAAAAAGAGATATCTAGTAGATTTACTTCCACAAAAAAGAGAATTGTTTCTTTCCTGTGGTTGCTTCTATAGTTTTCTCTTTCTACGAAACAAACAGATATACAGATAAACAGAGAGAGAACACATAAACAGATATATTCATTTGAAATGAATGAATGAATAGTCAATTATTAATTGACTATTAATTCTATTTTATTTAAATTTAATTTTATAATTTGAGATTTTCATTGACAATAATAATGATTAATTTATTGATTTATTATTGCATTGTTGTTTAGTTATTGTTGCTATTAATTTTTGAATTTGTATTGATTAATATATGCGTGTATTTGTTTCATTAAAATGTAATTGCACATAACTGTGGATTCCGATCAGAAAGTAATTAAATTTTGATTGTAATTTGATTAGTATTTTGACTTGTTTAATATGTGTGTGTGAACAAGAAAGTGAACACCGTAAAATAAGGGCGTCAAAAATAACCAGTGCTATCTAACCCCTAACAAAATGTAAATATTCACACAGAGCAATAAAATGTTAATTAAAATGTCTAAATTCATACCTTGTTTTTTGAGGTTTTTCAACGTCTAGACATCACAACTTTATTGAAATATACTCGTAGCACCTACAATTGTAGTACATATTATTGTAAGTTAATTAATAAGTGTTTCTAGATAGATACATATAATTTTTTACGTCGCACATCGGTGTGACCGCAGTTGAAAATGATCACGGAATTTTAAGGTCCAGAGTTTGCGAATGTCACTGTCTCGCTCGCACGTTATACCTGACACAACGATACGCGTGCGGCGGGATCTTCACATCTCTATAAATGTATAAAAATCAATTGCTGTTCGTTTGTCTCGCTAAAACTCGAGAACGGCTGGGCCGATTTAGCTGATTTTGGTTTTGAAATGTTTGCCGTAGTCTAGGGAAGGTTTAAACGGTGAGAAAATATCGGGTCCACTCATTGATAGGTGATACGAAGTACGCCTAGTCATCTAGTTTCTTATATTTGTGTTCTTGTAACTTGAGAAATAAATAGCATGGAAAACTATTTTAAATGTGCACATTTTTGTGACAATCTGCTATTATTTATTAAAATAAGCCTTTATTTAAATTTAAATTTATACACGGGTCTAGCCCGGACCTTTGAAAGGCATCAGTGGGGCCGGAAGCAACACTGAGAGGCCTTTTTACAAATGTATAGTAAAAAATACAGATTGTGTATATGGATGGACTATGGATGGATTACTGTACAATATGGAGTTTAACAGATCTTGGCTATTGTGATGGAATGTTAGTGACTTAAAAACTAGGCTATAGGCTGATGCTCTCACACAGCAGGTAAGATGAAGTACCTCTGTGTGAGAGCACCAGGATGAGAAAACGGCACCTGCCAATTCCGTCTCATCATGCAAAAATACCTAGGCAAGTGATGACTCGCCACCCACTAGATGGGCCCTCCATAGTGGCGCCGCATAATGGCGCCGGAGAAGCAACATCGGTGTGGGTGGCTAATGGTGTCGAGAGGTGTGCTGCGCGTTCACTAAGAGCTACTAGCGGCGTTATGCCCTTTAACACTTCCACCCTGGAACTTAGGTTCTTAGCTCTTGCAGTTTCCACCATCCAGCCGGCCAATTAAGGCAAACTGGAGGTCAGGGGTCTCATTTAGCCCCAGGGAAACTTATTTATTATATTATTATGTTAATGTTAAAAATCAATAATGGATTTCATTGCTTACACAAGGCTAGGTACTTGATATAACAATGTATTTGTATTTGACGGAGGTTAATTACGTGAGATATCGAAAAGACCGCAACAGCGAATTAGCGGTCAAGGCTTGAATAAAAAAAGAAAATATGATATGTTATTGTGAACATACGTACCTACCTATAATTGTCTCAAAACTATTATTACTTAAAAGTAATTTAATAATATTTTTTCTCTCAAGAAACTATAGAAAATGTAGGTACCTATAGAACAAGACAGTGAAACCCAACTAAATGGTTAATAAAACCAAATTTATCACCATTTAACTCCTAAAATAATTTGGACTAATTTCATCTCGTTACTCAATTTAGTCCAATCGCCTCAATGTTTGTAGTCACATCGTAAATTAAAGTAAACAAGCTATAAACTTAACAGCACTGAGTATACAATGAACAGAGAAGTGAGTTATAACCAGTCGAGGTCTAGTTGGTAGCAATGACAGCATAGTCAAGATGGCGTCGAAAGATATAAGGAAATATGAATCCTATTGTGAATTTCAGTTAAAGATGTGAAATGTCAATGAAGCTATTTTTAACCAAATTCGATAAATAGCGTTTTAAACTGGACATATACAGACATCTCTCCACGCAAGCAAAACATTAGCAACATCACTAGGATTGCAATTTTGTATAGTTATTTACACTAAGGTTTTATCGCTTTCTATCTGGAAAACTGTCCACGTTTTTACTGCTCTTTGCAAAAAATATCTAAGAAGTGCGAGGGAAATTCTTATAGCAAAAATGTCTCCGTCATTAGTTGGGCGAAGTCTATAAAATGATTTTACTTTACACGTCGCCATTTAATTTTAAGTGTTTTCACCAAAAATAATCAATCAATGTAAAGTTCAGAAATACTCTATGATAGTTACATCAAAAGGTCTGTGCCAGATAACATCGGACAAAATGAACTAATAAATACGAACTTGTAATAGAAAAGTGCTCTAATTTTTCAAAATTAAGAGCTGTAATTGGCCATCAATCCTTCGGAAATTTTCACGTTATATGGCTAGAATAATAGATGTGTCCATCTAGCAACACAGACATTTGGCTTCAAAACGGATGGTTCATCTCGTCACGAAAGAAAAAAAACATGGAAAGTAAATTTTAACTTATCATACATATCGTCATTATTATATAATTTTATAAAATTACCTCTCTAACTAAAAAAGGTAAACTAATTTTCTATTATCACGATACCGACATTTCGTATAGAGAGACATAAACATAGATTTAACCATATATATAATTTATCGCAAAAAATCGTTTTTTTTTTGTCAAAAACTTATATTTTAATTAGTGAAACATTTAATCATACAACTCCATAAAAATATATACATAATGATACTAAAATATAAATTAGTTGAGTATTTCTCTGCAAGTTCCAACTCTGTGCTTGCAATAAACGTTCAGTAAACCGTCTGTCAACACTCGATCGATTTGTAGTTAGGGAGGTGCGATGACCCTGTCAACTGTCATATTAAAAGGGGAGAGAAGATAAGGATTTGACAGATAATGCCGAAGATAATTTCTTAATCATCTGTGGTGAAGGAAGGGAAAGATTTCTTTGAAATTAATGATAATTATAAGTAGATTAGATAATAAAAACTGTTGAATATTTTTGGATAAATTTTGTATATATGACGAAAAACTGTTTTGTTTGGGTAGGAAATTACCATTACACATTTGACGAGAATAGATGCAAATTTATAGAAATTTCAGAGTTTTCAGAGTCATAAAGTGACTTCATGAAGTGTAGTACTTGGGTAACCGAGCTTCGCTTGGATTTATTATGACTGAGGTTATGAGTTTTTACAGTAACACATACACAAAATCATTGAAATTATCGTTAGCATACTTTTTACCTTGGAAGATTATGGCATCGTAAGTGTTCTACAAGTAAGTTTACGAACAAGTATAAGCTTAGAAAACTCAAAAACCCCCGACAAAAAAACGGTTGAACCGATTTTGATGAAACATAGGAACACTCCCGACTAATTGACCTTTCAAACGAAAAAATAACAAAATCAAAATCGGTTCATCCGTTCGGGAGTTACGATGCCACAGACACACACACACACACACACAGAAACGTAGGTACAAACTTATAACACCCCGTCATTTAAAAAGTCGTTTAAACGTTATCGAAACATGTTGTTGCTTTGTTTTATTTTCCTAAACTTGTGTTATTTTGAATATTAATGCGATTAAAATGGTGGTGTTTTATTCATTAAGTGTTCGATAAAGTGTGTGAGTGTGGGCAAGTGAAATAAAGCAGTGAAACGTGTGATTTTACGTTGTTGGCAAAACTCCATAGAAGCTTCTAGTAAAGTCGCCACCACTTTACTGAAGCAGGACTCGACTTATAAATTGACTATACATACGTGACTTAGATTGTGACTAGAACATTTACAACTTGTTTTATTCAAGAAACTTGGAAAAAATCCTAATACTTGTCACTGGCAAATGCTTTAATGCGGGTCCAGTACAAAAAAGAAGAAGAATGTCATTCATGACAAAAAACGAGCGGGTGAAGAGAGGTTTCTTTAAAAAGTTTACAATCATGAAGGATTTAGTAAGCTTGAAAAGTAAAACCTTCTTACTCCTCAGTCCTCATCTAATGTGTTTAAGGAGAAAATAGAGTTACTTCAACGCTTGAGCGCCTTGTTTAATTTTACTCGACTGAACATGATGACATGAACTTTATGTATCCTAATTCTTACTAATATTACAAGTAAACGAAATAGCGTACTTTGAAGTCGGTTGTTTCATTTTTTTAAACTATAAACTTATTATATGTTTTTTTAAATAAATTGTAAATGTAATTTAAAGATGTTTAATGTTTTATTTACCCCCGTCGTTGCGTCAGGGGCTAATAAAACAGTGCGGCGACATAATTTTCAACCGACTTCACAAAACGAGGAGATTCTATGTTCGACTGTATGTATGTAGGTATGTATATTCATTGATGTATCTTTCAATTGCGAACCGGTTTAGAAAAAATATATTTTTGCGTTTGATTCGGTATAGCTTCGAAGTGATTTTTTTATCAGTTTAGAAAGGAACCATCGCCAATTATATGATTAATAACTTGTTCAAGAATCAGTCAAAAGAAGAAAGAATCAGAAAGAAAAAGTCAGCTGCTGTTCTGATTTTAAATCGTAATAACTATTTTACTAGAAAAACAAATATTATTTAGTTTCTTCAAAAACAAGTCTAGTTAAGAGCGGTTTATTCGCCGGGTATATTAAGCTTGTTACACACACATTACGAAGAAGTCTGCTATTTAAAGCGAACGGAATAGCCGAAGTAATGAGATGGGACCGTGTGCACGTGACGTGTTGCCTTTATTATGGGCTAAGGGTGGGGGTACACTGAGACGTCCAAATACAAAAAGTCCAAGAGAGTGGATGTTTGCTCTCAGTTTGGTTGTCTCTATTTATCATAACATCATAAGTAGAGTTAGAATTAGAATACTTTTATAATTTTGTATTTACAAAAGTATACAAGTAGGTATTATATCTAACAGCTGTCTGGTTCTCATATCATAGCACAAACTTTAGTTTGAGTCTAAATGGCGATGTATGTATAAAATGTACAATAATTCGTGTTTCTATTTATCTATTTATATATTATAAAAGTTCTCAAATGGAGACCATGAACCAGCAAGCGCAGCGTAGGAAGACCAGCCACAAGGTGGACGACATAAGATGTTATATAAGTTACAGGAAAAGCTCCAGCATCCATGCAGTCTTTTTGGAAATCCATGGAGGATGAATCCATCCATCTATGTCCAGCAGTGGACTCTTGTGGCTGACATGATGATGATGATCATGATTCATACAATGCATTGTTTACGCAGCTTGCAGCGTTTTGCTCGTAGATTCAATCAGTGAGCATTTTGTCGCTCACTCAAAAAATATTAATAATATGTATTAATTATGTATCTAATGCTACTTTTAATATGGTGTGTTTTTGTGTTTCTATACCTAAACTACAATGTGTCTTGTCTATTAAAACTTCGAGTGTTTACAATAACCTAGTTGGTCATTCTCCCAGTGTGCCACGAACCTCCCCCACGTGAGCACACGTGGTCACAATATTTAGTCGCCGGACGCGCTCTGCATATTTGCCGCTTATTACCTCGCTTTATATTATAACTTTAAGTGGATAACATGCCGGTTATCACACGGACTGCTACTGCTTTTATTCGATTTTTTGTGACTTTTGTACGTATTTAAGTATGAAATTTAAGTTATAAACTATAATTGTTTTTTTTAGGTGATGATCTATTGCAGCGGGTCATATCAGCTATTAGTGTGGCGACGCGTCGTTACCAGCGGCACAATATTAGTATAGAAAAAATGCTCTACAAAACCATCTTTTCATATATATTTTTTGTACAAAATAGTATGGAAGTTTTTCATCTTTCCTTTCCAATCTTTCATCTTATTTTTCATACAACAAGAAAGAACTTTACATAATATAATCCAGTATACGTATACGTCAGCGTGCAAAGTCCTAAAGACCAAAATAAAATTTAAATATGACCTTACTTTATAACCCGACAATAAGTGCGATTGTCATATGACAAGCTGTGTTGTGCTATGACGGGTACGACGCACACACGCATTTATATGCCCAATAGTAGAAAAAGAAAGAGAAAAGTAGAATGCTAATTAGAATGGGCCAACGCACGCAGCTATCTCTCTCTCGCGCATCACAACATTTTTAAACATGAAATGAATTTGTTTACTTAATGAGAAATATTTTAAAAAATGTATTCTTTTAAATTGCCTGAGGACTGCTCCTCAGGCAATATATGTTTTTTTACTACTTCGTCGCCAGTATAAGTGATACCTGAATATAATTTTTATTTCACCTATAATTATTTCTCACTTTTCTAAATATTCCTAACCAATGATATTGTGGTCAATTCTGAAGGCACCACTAAACTAATTAAAACTCTTGAATTCACTAAGTACAAATAATTATAGTTTAAAAAACTGAAAAAACCGACAGCAAAATACGCAATTCTTTTACTTGGATGACTTTTTTTTTGTAGTATTAAAATGGTTTCGGAGGTTAGGAAAGATAAAAGATGCGTTCATAAAACAAACAATTCAAAACTGCCTCTGTTCTAATACCCCTTGTGCTGCAATTGCTACTTGCCTTCCAATAATCTATAGTCATTGTAGGGTAGGTATTATCTTAGAGCAATTAGAAATAAGTATTATGGTACATTACAAGTTTCTGTAACTTAACTGAAGTGACTTTAATTAATTTATATTGACGATTGTATGTAGCTTGTATTATGGAAATAAATGTCATTTGATTTGATTATCTATCTACTACCGAGCGCTACCATGACTCGGATGACACGTTAAACTGTAAAGCAATAATTATAGTTTAAAAACTGAAAAAACCGACTTCATATACGCGATTTGTTTACTTGGATGTTGTAACAGTTATTTGGTTATAAAAACCAAAGTACTGAACCAATTTCGATAAAATTTATATGGGACCATCTCTGGGATATTACCTATCAACCAAAACAGAGTCTTCAAAAACAATGTATAATTGACGGAGTAATCGTTGAACAAACATACAAAAAACATACAATCGAATAGAGAACCTTCTTCTTTTTGGGAGTCGATTAAAAAGGAACAATTGTAACGGATTTTGTTCTTTTTTAAAATTTTGTTGTTTTAAACATTTTAATTAGTTAAGTGGTGCCTTCAGAATAGCTCTCACATGTTTAAAAATGTAATGTGTGAGAGAGATAACTGCGCGTTGAGTTCCACCTTAAGTGATAATGAACTTTTGTACCCTGACTGTATATAAGTAGGTATCTATACAAGGTTACAAATACCACAGACAGGCAAGCTGCTACATCCTATCCTATTAGAAGTATAGTAGTGATATCGAAGCCTCAGCAGTGCATCAGCTAATCCGGTAGTAACAAGCTGATTAGAGGTACTTTATAATATAGGTTGACTTGTGGTTTACCAATGTTTTTTTCTAATGGTGTCATCATCATCATTGTCTATTGTCTTGCCCTTTTCCCACTAGGTGGGGTGGCACAGCACGTTTCCTTTCGCCACTTCACTCTATCAGATGTCATGTCTACACTCACACTTTTCGAACACATATCATCTTTCACACAGTCCATCCACACTTTGTTAGGTATCCCTCTCCTAGCTACCTTTTTTGAAGTGAAAACTTCTTTAGCGGCGTTGTGCATTTTTGGGATGGGTAAAAAGTTTTAAACTCGCGTCGGATCGTCAGATCGCAAGACGCACAGTCAGAAACTTATTCTAACGTTCTGCATTTAAAGTTCATTATTGTATGTACAAGTTTGTCCTTCTAGCATGACGTCATTATTTTAGTCAGAAATCTATTCTAGCGTTCTGCATTTAAAGTTCATTATTGTATGTACATGTTTGTCCTTCTAGCATGACGTCATTTCGTTGCGCCGAATTCTTATTTTCGACACATGCACGTAAGACTCGTTAGCTCAATAGGTTAGAGCACCGATATAAATTTCAATTTGTCAATCGTGGGGCGGAGGTTCAAATCCTTCACGAGTCAGTCTTTTTGCTATTTTATTTTTTAGTTTTTTTTGTAATAGTGGCATTTTACTTTAACAAAGTTTTTAATTTACTATAAATATTATAAATTAAAAACTAAAAACAGACTTCAAAATGCTCAATTTCGTTTTAAAAACCAAACTACTGGACTGATTTTGATATAACTTCTACGGTACCAATCTGAAAGTAAATCCTTTAAAAAAATATAATTTTTGAAATCGGTTTTTAAATGTAACAAAGATAAAAGAATAATAAACAAAAAAATATAGCTGAATTAATTAACCTCCTTTTTGAAGTCGGTAAAAACTAAAAAGAGATCTCAATTTGGCTAGTTTTATTTTATACAGGGTTAATACTGTGACATGTGCTAAGCTAAAAAGAGGTCATTGTATTTAACATTGCGCTGATTTATTAAAACAGAAAGGTGCTATTCAGATTAGATACTCATCGTTATAAGCAACAATGAGCACTACACGAAATTGGCACAAAAATCAGCTGTTCCATACGTTTTGTTGGGGGTTTACGAACTATATTGGATCTTAGTTTCAAACCTTTTTTGAGGTTAATACAGGTTGCTACTCTCAATTTTTATAGCGATGCAACGTTCGCATCCGTTTCAACTTAGTTTTTCTGCAAATAAGAGGGTGACAAAAAGTGACTATTAAAAATATCACAATTCAAAGAAGGCTTATTTGAACTTTGTCAGACACTCTTAATTGCAGAAAAGCGAGATAAAAACAAGCGCGTGACAACTTTGCATTGCTATAAGAGATGAGCGTAACCCCTCTGGTTTCCGTAATAATAGGTAGGCGAGTGAATAGGTTTCTTCTAGGCAAGCGCGCTCCATCATAGACCGTAACTGTCGCTTAACACCAGGTGAGTTGAAGGTCAAGCGCAAGCCTATCGTCGAATAAAAAAAAATAACTCTCTAATTGTATGTTTTTTTTATTCGAAAACAGGCTTGCGCTTGGCCACACTTAATAAATATAAATAAATATTGGTAGACATTTCACGCAACACCATCTCGCCTAAACTAAGCAAAGAATTATTAAAACTAGATGGTTGTTATAATACATAAATACTTTTATTTATTAATATATACTTATGATACATAGAAACACCCAGACACAGAACAAACATCCATGCTCATTACAAAAATGTTTGCCCTGGGTGGGGATCGAACCCACAACCTACAGCTCAGGAGGCAGTTGTACTACCACTGAGCCATGAGGCCTGTCAATGCATAATAACTTCACATTTAGGCGTTTATTTATAAACATATAACTTTTACAAAAACAAAAATAATTCAGAATATTGTGTTACCATTTTTAAGAGCCTGTTTGCATATTTAACGGCTATCAAAAATATTCAATAATTTTATACTTATCTAAAAAATATCAATCGCTTTCCAGCGAGATACCTCGGGCGCACTAAATATTACTCAAATCAGTAAAAATATTAATTTTCTTCGTACAATCAGCTAACATGAATCTCCATCTTGATTCCCCCATACACTGGGAAAGCAGACGTTCAATGCCCTTCGGACATCAAGTCTCAGTTTACATTGAGGCTTTATGCGTAACATATAAACAGGTACAGTAAGGATACGGTTCTATTGCTATCTACCACAGACAGTAGATGCGACTTCATTTATATGAAATCCTTGCTTACCACATTTTTGGTACCGATTGTGACGTCACACGATTTTGTGATGGAATGTTCCATCTGCGTGAAATCTATTCAAGCCAATGTATCCGCTCGCTTGTACGCTAGTAACTAGTTGACAAAATATCGATCGGAAGTTTATATCACCTGCAACTAAATAAATCTTGGTCGTCAACTGCGATTTTTTATCGTACTTGTTGACACGCTAGGTACATTGGGTATCTAGAGAAATCTATGCTATCCACAGGCACAACAAGTGCTTTTACTTAGAGTCGGTTCGGGATGAGAACTAATGAGGTATTGAGGGCGCTACTGTCTTTGTTTCATTATTTTGTTCGACTCGACAGCGACACAATCGAGACGTCAGTTCCCATTTTTGCCACGATAGTTTCCAAACAGACTCCAGTGTATTGTGTATTGTGAAGCCATGGATCCGCACATAGTTTGTATGTGCAAGACACACATGCGTGGCTTGTTTGGAAACGTCATCCACACAGATAACGTGCGTAGCTTCTGCGTACACATTCTAGATTCACATTTATTTTATTTTTGCAAGAGATGTATTATTATTACAAAAAAATATAGCCTATGACACTTTGGAAGCGAAGACAAATCTGATGAAGATGACACCTCGCACATTAAAATCGGTCAAGCGGTTTAGGCTGTACTATAGAAACAGACATATATATACAATTATACATACCCACATACATACATTTACCCTCATTCTTACGCAGTCGGGTAAAAAGGTATGATACTTGTCTACCTCGACTTTACAAAAAAAAATCTACCACTAAATGAGCTTTCCGTAGATTTGTACCAAGTTATTCTACTGCTACTCTACGTTATTGACACTCAGGGGTTGGCTAGGGCTTCTCAAGTTACGATATTGTTTGTGTCATTAAGCTTATTATTGTAATGTTAGATGTTGATTTAGCGTAACTAATTACTATATTATCTTTTATTCTAGCTGTAGGAAATTAGGCCTTAGAGACGAGATTGGTCTAATTAGGTCTTAAAGGTAAAAAGGTCTCGGCTGGGTGGCTGTTAATAAGGAACGAAAATGAAGGTTTCATGCAGCTTTTCTTTGTGTCACGTCTATTTATGGAGTGACTGAATTGTGTTATTCGCAATCATCTTTTTTAAAGAGGATTTTCTGATTTCGACAGTTTTGATTCTCGAATTATCTAATAATTAAAACATCTATTGGTGCGCCTTAGCAGTAAAACCAACTCGTATTCCGTGACGGAAAATAGCATGACGCTCTTACATGACGTCATGCCCCCACTACGTTACCGCTCTCGTCTCCCGTGTATGTGTGTCTGTGTGTATCCGCGTATACTTGTTACTTCTGGAGTCTATTTGTATATTTCTATCGCGGTAAAAGAACTAAGTGAATTATGACAGCAGCACCCTCTACTTATGACACATTAGTTCTTTATCTGAACAAGCAATGTGATTGTGTGAGTTGTAATTGTATCAATCAACTTTTTTTTGTTTATTCGAAAATCATAATTTTTCCATGTTCATCGTTCATCGTTGCTTTTTAGGGTTCCGTAATAACGAAACGAAATTAAAAGGGTTCCTCATAAGGAACCCTTTTAATTTCGTCATGTCCGTCTGTCTGTCTGTCCAGTTGTCACAGTCATTTTACTCGACTATCAGCCCTACATAAACGAAATTTGGTAAATAGATGTATTCTGTAAACCGCTACAAAATGGCGTAGTAAAATTTTCGTAAAAATGAAAAATAAGGGTGGCACTCCATAGTCCATAAATACATATAATGAAAGAATGTAATTTTTTTTTTCAACCCCATCCCAATTCGTGAGGTATCGTTGAATAGGTATCTTAAAATAAAACGTAATAAAAGTTCATTTTTTTTTTTCTCAGATGTGATGTGTGCGAGATATAGCCTGCCAAAAGTGGAAAAATTGTGTCCATCCTTGCATTTCTAAACTATTGGACCTAGAAAATCGTGATATAGTAGAACTATAATAGTAGACCTTAACAAATACTTCCAATGAAAATTATTTTGAACACTCTGTGATTACAACTTTTCGAGATATAGCTTACTTATACTTAAATTATTATAGTACTGAGGTCATTGGCCTTATTACAAAGTAGTCTACACAAAAAATACTTGCCAAGTAGTATTCTTTTAAATCACAGCATTAACTACGGAACCCCACTATACGCGTCTCTCGACACGGTATTGACTACTTTTTATTTTGACTTGCGTTTGTGCATTTTGTATTTTTATTTGCAAAATAATTTGTGTAATGACAAAAAGGGTTTTACTGTCAACTAAGTAAGAACAGATATTATTTTAGTATAAATTCCAGATTAAGCGGTTAAAAATTTATTAACACGAGGAACATCGAATTAGCTGTTTTGGCTCAGGATCCAACGACAAATCTCCGTAATAATTATGCTAGAAAATACTTATGTAACTAGTGACTAAAATAGTGCTGCGAATTTCCTGGAAGCTTCTAGAGACGGCCACATTTAGCCCCTTTCAGCACATTAGGGATAATCTGGTTAATAAACAGGCGGCGAAAACCCTGTTTACTGCCTACGGAACCCATTATACTTGGTCTTATTGTAGTCAGTCTGATGACTAATATACAAAGAAGGAATTGTTTGGTGCTTTGAACAAACTAAGTATATCAAGGCAACCCGTATTGTTCGACAATAACTTATAATGAAGAAAATTACATGTAATCATTTAGTATAATGTCGCTACATACGAGTATACTAATTTCTTACTTTAAAGTGGAATAAATTAAAAAATTTAATAAAAATCCAGATTTTAACTCCATGGGAGAGATACAAAAGTCTTTACAGTGAATTAAAGTTAAGCTCACCAGAGTAAGCCCTTTACAACGAGCTCTTGAACTAATTTGTATCTGATCTGGACACAGACACATTACTCCAGTGGGCGTGCGAAGGACTTTACTTATGGCAACACAGACTTACTCAACGATGTCCACAAGTCGAGCATTAGATATGAAAACATTACATTATCTCGGTAATACTAGGTGTTATATTTTAGATCATAAGGATCTAAAATATAACTAGTCTTTGCCGGCAAGCGATCTTTTACGCCGTTGAGTGAATGGTCAAGCGCAAGCCTATTTTCGAATATAAAAAGTCCTAGCATAATTACTTTCTAAATTCACATAGCTAATATTATAAAGCCGTAGTTTGTTCTTCATTTACTACTGATATTTTTATTTTTAACCGACTTCTAATAAGGAGGAGGTTCCGACCTTGGACCGATTTGATCAATTCTTTTTCTTGTTTGAAAGGGTTATACTTCCCAAGTGGTCCCATAGGAATTTTATCAAAATCGGTTCAGTAGTTTGATTTTTAAAACAAAATTGTGCATTTCAAACTACAATTACTTGTTTAGAGCGTATTGTGAGATATGGTACGTATATTTAAGACAATACATAAAACCGCAATTTGGGCAGTAAGACGCAAGATCCTTGTTGGAAAACCATGAGGATTGTCTATGTGTAGCAATGAACATATTGTGGCTGAGGTGATGATGATGATAAAAAAAGATTTTTACCTCTATGCCCGAGCGAGTTTCTCACTAGAGATTGCAAAACGGGCCCGGCCCGGCCCGGCCATTCTTACCGGGCCCGGTTACCGAACCCGGTATGTATGAAAAGCGCGGCGCGGGAGGGAGCGCGAAATCATAGAAAATTCGCATGACAACCGCTGCGAGCTGCCACGTTGCCGTTCTGACGCGCCAATATGAATTTGTTTTGTTTATACCAAATATTACCAAAGCTACCAAAGTTTATCTATCTATCTAATCTAAGTTGTTATGACAAGTTTAGTGTTTTAAGCTTTATTAGTTTCTTATTCTAATACTACCTATGTTTCAAATGGACACTATAACGAGTAAAGAGAAAGACCTGCTTGCTTAAACTTATAAAAATTAATAATTACTAATACTAATGTTACTATTCCGTCCATAAGTAAAAGTAATAAATTTAATATAGAAATCAGAGATTTTGAGACTTTGAGTGAGACTGATTATTGTTGATTTGCTAGTTTGAAATAAATATAAATTCGTAACCTTGAATCATTGTTCTTTTCCATTCTTATATAGCAAATTTTCATAAAATACTTTAACGGTTTCATCGCTAACACATCAACCCGCCAACCCGTGTTAGCGACGAATGATACCGGGTCCGGCCGGGTTGAGAAACATACCGGGTTGCAATCTCTATTTCTCACGTAGGTACGTGACCGCCGAGCTCGATGGCTATCGATAAATCATCGGACTACCGCGGGATCGAACGCTGATTCCAACTCCGGATAGATATATATCTACGGATTTTTATCTACTTTGCGCTGCCTACGTCACATTTGGTTGGGCTTATGTATTAAATTTATAATAATGGAAGCTTATATATTAAATTTATAAATTTAATATATAAGCTTATATATTAAATTTATAATTATCGGATTCGATTCGGAATATATATCTCTGTCTATATCTCCGTCTCTTTTCCATAGAGCATGACAGAGACGGAGATATATATTCCGAATCCGAATTAGTTCTGAATATCCCTAATGAAATGATCACTTTTTACAGGCGTATACAAGTTTCACTAGAACAATGCTTAGGCTATAGATAGCTACATTCTAAAAAATAAGTTTGTGCATTAAATATAACTTTAAGAACTTATTGAAAAAATAAATAAAATTAAAGGATTAAAATCTGAAAAATCTGTCTAGTTTTCATAGAGGCCTAAACTTATTTTATATATGATTATATAATTTGAATATATAATTATAAAGATTATTAATACATAATATAGGTATATTGTAGTTGTTGACGAATACGTCTATCTAGGACAAACGGTCCGATTAGGCAGGTCCAACTTTGCGAGAGAGGTCAATCGTCGTATCCAACTCGGCTGGGCAGCGTTCGGGAAACTTAAAAGCGTCTTCTCGTCCAATATTCCCCAGTCCCTCAAGTCGAAAGTTTACGATCAGTGTGTGTTACCAGTGATGACATACGGCACTGAAACGTGGTCTGTAACTATGGGCCTTATAGGGAAGCTCAAGGTCGCGCAACGAGCTATGGAGAGGGCTATGCTCGGAGTCTCTCTACGAGATCGAATCAGAAATGAAGAGATACGTAGACGTACAAAAGTCACCGATATAGCACAATGGATTAGCAAGTTGAAGTGGCAGTGGGCAGGGCACATAGCACGTAGAACTGATGGCCGATGGGGCCGAAAGGTTCTCGATTGGAGACCATGTACCGGCAAGCGCAGCGTAGGAAGACCAGCCACAAGATGGACAGATGACCTCATACAAGTGGCGCCAAGACGTCGGATGCAAGCCGCTTCCAATCGGTCTTTTTGGAAATCCATGGGGGAGGCCTATGTCCAGCAGCGGACTTCTTATGGCTGAGATGATGATGATGCTATCATCATCATCACCTATGTATATTATGTATTAATCTTTATAATTATGTAATTAAGTTCGTGTATGTGTATCATTGTTACTCTTGCACGCGAAACTGTCCATCGGTTTTAAATGAAATTTGGATGGAGATCGCTATCTCCAAAAAACTGTACAAGACTACATTTTTTATAGAAGATAGATCTACGATTGACCACCAACTCGCCTGATGTTATGTTACTTAGTTAAATAATTAATTCCGACATCCAAAAAGAATGAGGTTCTCAATTCGACTGTATGTCTCTTTGTATGTTTGTTATGCCATTGCCCCGCCAATGATGTCTTGATTTTGATGATTATTTTTCTGTTTGGCAGGTATAGGTGTATAGGTACATACAGGTTCAGAAACGGTCTCATTTAAATTTGATCAAAATCAGTTCAGTACTTTGGTTTTTATAACAAAATAACTGAAAAAAATCATCCAAGTAAACTGAATTGCGTATGTTGAAGTCGGTTGCTTCAGTTTTTTAAAACTATTATTATTTCTTAAAAAGTAAACCAGGCCAGCTACAAGATAGATGTCTACAAGATATGTTTGTTACTCATATTCTTTTATTATTAACCTATTTCAAAAAAGTTGTTCTCGGTTAGACTATATATTTTGCAAGTGCTGCATCAATTGTTCGACAGGACTCATAGGTCAGTGGTATTACATCTGCCTTTTGAGCTGCGGGTCGTGGGTTCGTTCACCCAGGGCAAACATTTCTGCTGAGCATGGATATTTGTTGTGTCTGGGTGTTTATACATATGTATCATATGTATGTATTTACAAAAAAAAGTATATGTATTCTATCAGTCATCTGGTTCCCATAGTACAAGCTTTGCTTAGTTTGGGGCTAGATGGTGTTGTGTGAAAAATGTCCTCCAATTTTTTTTTATTTTTTTTTAAATCTTTTATAACCTTAGGGTTTATTCTTTTATGACATTAAAGGTAGCCCCAGTAATATTTGGTTTAGTAAATATTTTTCGGAAACCTTTCGTATTTAAACTACTCACACTTACGGTTTTCATTAAATACGGTAATTCATTACAATTATTTATAACTGCTTATGAGAAATCTAAAGATAAAATTACAAATCACAGTAAATAAATCATAAACAATAACATAAATGTAAAAAAAAACATTTATTCATTAACACTAATTTTGTGCAGCGCTGCCACCCGGCAGCTACATTGCCAATTGCCAATAAGGCTGCGGTAATCGTTTTAAAAGACCACCAGAACGCGTCTGAAACTATACCACGAAATTACAAAAAATTATATTTATTATACTTAATCAACTCTATTGACAGTCAAAGTAAACAATTTCATTTATGTAGCTATAAATCATTTTAATTGTCAATGAAATTAAAATCAACAAATGACTGCCGACATTATCTGTTTCCATTTCCAATCTTATCTACGTCACATCAAAGTCTTTTATGCAACAGAACGTATTTTTCCCTTACATTGTATTACCTACTAAAATCAATTTAGAACTTTGTCGCAGTGTTTACAATTCTTACTTCTACAGTTACTAGAGAATTGGTTTCCTGTTTGTATTGTGACAAAGTTGTATACTGTTGGATTACGATTGATTGCTTATGAGACTTTTTCCTGGACTTTAGCTAGACGTAAGAAATATATCGGCTAACTTACCTAGAAGTCTATATGTAACCAGTAATTTAGGTATCTACTGAGCATCACTTATTAGTAAGTACATACTTAATAATGTCAATGTCACCCGCTATCTGATTTAAGAGGTTGAGTGATGAAGTCTACAGTTTATATCATAGTACCTAGGCGATCGTGATCCACTCGGATTTTTTATGACTGAAAATACGAGCAAACTCGGGACCTAAAAAACCTAAAAATGAAACCTTTCAAGATCGATTTATCGTCCCCTAATCTACCTACAAACCAAATTTCATTAAAATCGTTGGAGCTGTTTCCGAAAGGTTTGAAAGGTAATAGAATAGATAGATTATTCCAAACAACAGAGCAAGACAATTTTTCACCTCTAAACATTCTCAGATTTTGATGATATTTTTTTAAAGCTATAATTATGTTTCCGTACAAAACTATTTTTTGAGGTCGGTATCTGGTCCTAAAGTATTATCAATTAAGTCCTATACAGACACCGACCTCAAAAGTAGTTGGTTTACGTGCCTATTTAGGTAGACGCCCAGTTTTGATTTTGTTCGTGTTATTTCTTCCTTTCCAGTTAACTAGATTGTTTTGAATTCGGTTTAATTTTTTTAAATTACTTTTATTTTTTTATTTTTGATAGTATTTAAATATTTACTCGTTTTGTTTGAAACAAAAAATTGTGTTCACAGAACTTCACTGGGTAAGTTCGTTTAATTTTCAAAAACAATTCACAACTTTTGTAACCCCTAACTAATTTTTGCGTTATAAAGATATATAATTATATAATGTAAAACGTTATATAATGCGAGATCCTTTTACATAGTATGAGTGATAAATATACCGAATTTCGTTCAAATCTGCCCAGTAGTGTGTAGCTATAGGGTCGTTGAAACGGTCTTAAAGTCAGAAAAAATCCAACATACAGTCAAATTGAGAACCTCCTTCTTTTTGGAGGTCGGAACTAACATAGATAGACATCTTAAGAATAAAAAAAACTGACAAGAGCGAGTCAGACTCGCCCACCGAGGGTTCCGTACAAACTAGTAGATAAAAGGTTTTTCTTTTATAATTTCCTTCATAAATCGGTAAATATACATCGTAAACATATTTAAAAACCTGTTTTAGCTTGTGCTAATGAAAATCTTTCATATGATACCCCACATGATACGGTTAAAGCACTTTAAAATTTGGACCCTCCTTGCTTGCTAAAGACCCTATTTTTTTATGATTAAATTAAAAACGTCCAGTTTTCGGATTTTTTCCCTATATGTGTACGCACAATACTTCTTGTCAAATTTCATAGTTCTAGTCAACGGGAAGTACCCCATAGGTTTTGATTCCATTATGAGTGTCGAAATGTGCGTTTTTTACGACATATTCGGCTGTAACTTTTTTTTTTTACGAAAACTGTTTTTTTTTATTTTTCTTTCTGCAGCAAGACACTATAGATTTGCGTATATGGTTTTAATGTCAACACGATACCTTCACGCGTTACCTACAGGTCTTGACACCCGGACGGACGGACAGACAGACAGACAGACAGACAGACATACAGACAGACGGACAGACGGACAACAAAGTGATCCTATAAAGGTTCCGTTTTTCCTTTTGAGGTACGGAACCCTAATTAACAATGCAAAGAAAACTAAGAAGGAAAAATTCTTAATTACAGAGATTCAAGAAACCTAAAGCCTTTCTGACGAGAGTGCAGTATTTTTTGCAATTTCCTGCTGGGGCACCACGCCTCAAGACAAACACTAGAACTCTAGGAATATAGGTCACAGGAAGAGATGTGGCAGGGAACTCCAGGGTTTGGGAACTTTGGAGACTGGCTAAAATAATGAAGAAAAAAACAACGGGTTGCACTCAGGGAGTGCCGGCAGAAGTGAAAACTATAGAGCAAGAAAGCAAAACCATTAAAGCGCCATTCTCCCCTCTGGAGGAACCCTAAAAAACTAAAACAACACTTCGTATTATAAAGTTAGTTCTAGAACAACTTACTAGATGGCGCTGTATAGTCTTAAAACACGCTAACGCCTTCGTGTACGGCGATGAGTAGGGGTTGTTTGTAAAACTCAACATCTTCGGACAAGGACAAACTTGTACATACAATAATGAACTTTAAATGCAGAACGTTAGAATAGGTTTCTTACTAAAATAATCCGCCCGTCTTACGAATCAGGTCACGTGACACCTGACGCGAGCTTAACATTTTTTACCCATCCCAAAAATGCACAACACCGCTAGAGAAGTTTTCACTTCAAAAATACGGTTTAGCAAATATGGGTAAAGATTTTATGATCCAGATTATCCAGAAGCACTGACATCTGTCCACTATGAACATGAAATCTCACGAGTACAAACTTTTTTGAAAAATTTTGTTCCTTTTTTATTTTGAACAAACGGGTTATTCACGTCTATTTTTGAGCCGGCTCAAAAACTTAGTAATTTTTATTTTAAACAAACGTTTAAAATAAAAATGTGTAACGACCACGTTAGTTTTCATAATACAATTTTGATTATATTGGTAATTCTGGTTTATCAGTATAGTATCAGATGTTTCTGACAAATACTTTTTAACAAAAAAAAATTGTTTTTTTTTTCTTCTTCTTCATATTTCTGTTTCTATATCCAGTATATGTACCAAATCAAACACGTATATACGAGTATCATGTTGATGTAGTACGAATCTTATAAGTTTTTTCTTATTTTCCTGATATAATATGGTTTGACCATTGTCTGTGGTTTGGTTTGCCCACAAAGTTGCGTGTTGATAAGCGACGATAGTGTGGCCGAGTACAAACCACGTTGATTTAATGGAAATCTTAATCTGTGATCCAGCAAATTTAACAGTAGTCGTTAAAAACTTCAAGATTGTAATACTGAGAAAACAGATATACAGCAGGGAGTGCCACTCCTGTGCACTACACATCAAGAATAAGTAATATGGAGAGAAAGCAATACATAGATTTATGGCATGAATAGTAATGTGCCAACTATCTGCTTGTCTAGTAGCCGAAGAGGGACTCGTCGAAATAAATCCAATATGAACTTCTATATTCTATCCCATTTATTTGGGCAAGAATGCGATGTAGCATAACGTCCTTATTCTACTCTCCCTTTTCTGCAACAGAACAAGTCGGCACACTACCATCAGATATTACGCGCATGGCGCTGATTGAAATTAAGTAGTTTCTTGACAAGTTAGCTTATCATCATTCATCACCGAGAAACTAACGATCAGTTGACATTTGAAATTTGACAGCTAAACTTAAACAATTTACGAGTACGAGTATGTAGGTATTCTCGTACATTTGAAATTAAAATACTATTAAATAGCATTCTCGCTTCTTCTTCGGTTTCTTTAGTCACTCGCTACACTCGCTACTCTTCGTTTAGTTTCCTGTTCTCACAGTTTCTCATTTCTGTCCAGAGATGTTCCTGCACAATATTCACCCTTGCCTTAGGTATTGTTAGCCCGTAGCTTAGAAGCTTTATGTGTAAAGCAAATTGTAATATATTGTGGTGGCGACACAAGTTTGTTGCGGTATTTAATTACTTCGAGGTGGACTTAAAATTACTTGCATGTAATCGATTTATAGTTCTAATAGTGTAATGTTTTTTTTATTCGACGATAGGCCTGCGCTTGACCGTCAACTCACCTGGTGTTACGCGACAGTTACGGTCTACGATGGAACGCGCTTGCCTAGAAGAAACCTATTCACTCGCGATTTGAAGACACTTAGATTACTTATATCTATTCGGAAAGACCCATTCAGGAAGCGCATTAAGCGCATTCATGTTAATAATATTTTAGTCTATTGTAAATGTTATTTTGGTGCAGCAGATCGATTCTGGCAGGTTAGTGTACGCGCAAGTCTTTTTACTCGACTGCATAAGAAGGAGGGTTACGTTTTTCGAATATATGTATTTTTGTATGTATATTATGTATTAATGTATGAGGGTATGTATGTATGTTTCTATATGATAGCCTACAGCCTAAACGGCTTGGTTCATTATGATGTGTCGTACGAGGTGTCGCTAGATTTATCTTAACTTCCTGAATGTCATAGGCTATATTTTTGATTTTTTTAATAATAATAATACATCTCTTGAAAAAATAAAAATATGTTTTTTCGTAACCTCCAACGAACTTTTTATTTTATTTTTTTATACATTATAGATCTACGATTGACCACCAACTCGCCTGATGTTTCGTAATAAACAAGTGATTTTACTAGAATTATTCTGTAGAATGCGCATTTATAATTTTTTACAGTGATTTTACGCATAATTTCTCACAAAAAACGTACACTCAACGGCGTATCAAGTGTAGCGAAATGGTAATTTAGACTGCAAAAACTGCTTTTCTGCAGTCGGGTATTTTGTTTTTCTTTTAATATACATACTTGTTTTAATTTTTTTTGCGGGCTACAGCAATTACACTTCTTTTGATACGCTAAACGTTGGAAATGCTCAACATTTCAACAGCAGCGCTATCATTAAATTTGGGAAAGCGAAATTTTAGTAATTAAATGACAAATGATAAAAAATACCGTTTTTATTTATGAACGGGATGTAGCGTCAGTCCTCAAACACGTCCAAGCCCAATGAAATTTAATTAGACCCCTTACACGATTAAAATAATTTCGATTTTCAAAATAATTCGAAGCGGCGTAATAAACGTCTAGACTTCTCAATCTAATTAGGCTTTAGCGCGGCGACATAGAGTCTTTATATCTTATAATATTACAATCTTTAAGATCGTCATTGTTGGTATATGAGTATCGGGTCAACCCGTCCTGGGTTGACCCAATACTCATACACTATATTCGTGAATTTTGTTTTAGATGACGATGAAAAGTCATTGCTATTTACGGCAAAATATACGGCGGTCTTTCATGAAAATGCAGCTTTTTTCTAACGCAGTTTTTTTTTAATAATCGTATAGCCACGGGAGTCGGACCATTCGACGCAAAAAAAAACCGTTCCGAATCAAACAATAAATGCAATAAAACGATCTGAATTTGGTTGCCGCAATTATCTACGCTATTTGCTGTCGATATAATATATAGGTATTATTACCCCTAACATCTTATTTAGGCACGAGTCGATTCTGTTTCCAATGAACCCTGAAAATTAATTCGAACCCTTTCCGCTTGTAAGCTTTGTATTAGCTTTCATTGAAACTGAACCGTGGAACAGTGAATGATATGTACTTCTTTTACCCAACTGAGCAACAAGAAGGGTGTATGTTTGTATGCTACATAAATAAATTATGTATATATCTACGAATGTAGTATACGTTCTCTACCAACATTGATGCGCGGTGTCGATAAATTCGGTTTCAATCCCCGAATGTGAGTAAATTATAGAATTCTAGGAAAATAAAGCACACTTTTATATATCACCCTGTTATCAAATAAGTCATTTTAGAATAATAATTATTATCTATTAAAGAAGCTCTTATGCACATTTTTCAGAATGGATACCTCTCTCTCTCTCTTCCTAGCTATTCATCCCATATGGTAGTGGGGTCAGCTTTCCTGCTTTTGTTTCTTCACTTCGCTCGATCTTCGACGTCATCGTTGGTCAACTCGCATTCTCTCATGTCCTTTAGCACTACAGCTTTCCAAGTAGTTTTGGGCCTGCCCCTAGATCTTTGACCGGGGTTGGAAAGTTGTAGTGCTAAATTTCCTACGTATTCGGGTGGTCTTCTCTTTACGTGGCCATACCATCGCAGCCTACTCTCCTGCATCTTATCGGCGATGTCGCGCACACCCAGGCTACCTCGCACGTACTCGTTGCGGATTTTGTCGAGCCTGGTTACGCCACACATCCACCTCAGCATTTTTATTTCGGCAACTTGGATGGCATGCACATTCTTTTGAGTTACAGCCCACGTCTCACTGCCGTACATAAGGACTGGCCTTATTATGGTCTTATAAATCAAACCCTTCTTATAAATCAAACCCTTAGAATGGATACCCATACAAAAATTATTTATCTATAGGAAATAGCGTGTCTTTGACTACCAACTCATTCGCTAGCAAACGGTGGCCAAAGTTTTAGCACGTCTATATAAAAGTCATATTATATACAAACTAGCCTTAAAAATGCAACATCATTAAGAAACAGAGAAGGTGGCAAGGAGTTCCTGTGTAACTGCGTCAATACATATATAATCATATCATCATAAAAAACTTCTTATAAAACGTGCGTATCGCGACCTCGGAGCAAAACTCCAAAAAACACTAAAATAGAAGAACAACCTCCATTTAATTGCAGGTAACGTCTCAACAATGAATAACCACGAGATATAAATCACATGCAATAATTAAACCGGCCACAATACTAATGACGATATGGTAAAAAATGATATGAATATGGTTGGCGATGTAGTAAAAACTAGATTCGATATGGCAAAGATTACGTAAGAAGATATATGAGTGTAGATGGGTAAACTGAAATTTCTATTATGACGCAACGTTGCCGCAGCTGTCTCGCTCGCAGCGATAACATTTTTATAAATAAAAATATGAAATGTACTTTTGTTAAGTATGTAAATGTTATGCTTGGGAGTAAACCATTACAACGTATATCATTTGATTTTTATTTTTATAGAGCTGTTAATTTCACCAAAACATCCAAACTTAATAATGTTCACTTTTGGAAACCTAAGTATTTACATATTTATATGAATTGAAAATTTACAAGTTTAGTGTTTGGGTTGTGATAGTTACCGAAATAACCTTTTGGTACACTGGACCTTTTGGGACTTGTCATTTTGGCTCACTGGGTCTTTTGGCCTTTGAACCTTGTTCTCTCTACTCAAAGATATATAAGTAGATAACAGTCTCAAATCCCAAAGACGAGTTTGAACGAACTATGTAAGAATGCGTAATATAGTCTCTCTCTCTCTCTCTCTCTCTCTCTCTCTCTCTCTCTCTCTCTCTCTCTTTATTTGTCTGTCTCTCTTCTTATACAGTGTACACATTGTGATGACGGCATGACAATAGGAAGATAAATTAGACTCATATCAGGCGAACGTATATGACTAAAGCTATTCAAAGTAAAAGAGGTAACTAACGCATGTTTACACAAATTAGGTAAACAAAATTATATCCGTTATCATCTGTCTGTTCTGCACTTTACTTAATCTTTGCATCACGTGGTCACACAAAAACTCCGATTAGGTTGAGTTAGAGATGATTCAGCAGTTTCTTACACCTCTGTAAGTAGTAGGTACTACGAGTATGAAAGGACGAGCGTTCGAGCGAGCACCCAATTTATTTAGCCTATTGTGTTTCAAGTAGCTTAGTGCTTTCACTGAGCCCTAGTCTGGAGTAACAAAAACTGTGGGTTTAGGATTTTGAAAAGTGTTGTTAGGGGCCGCTCTTGAATAAGTCTACAATTCACATTTATGTAGTTCATTGAACTCTCTATTCTAGTGGTAAACTTTTTCCATGTTTTTTTTTTTAAAGATTGATCTTCAATTAACTACTAACTCGCCTGATATTAAGCGACGGTGAGGCCGAGGATGGAGCTCGACAATCCAGCTAGAAGATATCTATTTACTCCAGCCTTGAAAATTTCAAAATTGTAGTTCTCAGGGACAGAGATGGGGCAGAGAATTCCATTCCTGTGCAGTACTCATCAAGAACGTAGACCGATATCGCTGAATACAGACTTTTGACATTTCAACGAAAAATGGGTGGTAAATCACCGACTTTCTCCTATAGTGAAATGGGGAGGGTAGAATTAAGTCGTGAAGCTCTTACGCACACTCCCCGAAATGAATCCAATAGAATATAGACAGACATGATAATGATTGTAAAGCCTTGCATTTTGAGATTTTTATTTTAAAATTTACCTTAGAAAAACTGAATGGTGCATTTTTATCAGCACTTTACATAAAATCACTATATTTCTTAGTTATGTTAAGATTTACGTATTTTTTGCTAAGATATGAACCTTCTTGAATCGAACATTTTTTTTATGAAGATGTTGTACAAAGAGATTAGAAAGTTTTAGTACGTACAAATTTTTTGCAAATTTTACGAGAAAGATTATTTTTACTACATTATGTAACAAGTTTTCTTACTTAGGTATCTTGAGTCTAAAATATAGAGGCATTTGCCTCTTATCAGTAGTTCTCACGATACGTCTCCCTGTGATAACTAGGTCACAGATATATGTATAGGTATGAATGATAAGAATGTTTATGAAACTGTTGATAACGATTTTAGAGGTAAACACTAAATATTATTAATTATCATAGTACGTTTATAATTATAGACGCACGCTTATTAGTTAGATAAATTGTAATTTTAGGGTTCCGTAGTATTATGACGAAACCTTATAGATTAGTAAAGTGTTTTCACTTGAATAAAAAACATTTTAATCTAAAATATTTTATAACAGCAAACCAAATTTTACATGTCAAAAACACCAACAACCAAAAGACAATCAATTCCATCAAACTAAAAATAAAACATATAAACTTCTTGGAGCCTTACTGGCCAGTACCTACACCACAATTAGCTATGTCCAAATGTGTGTCTATAAGTCGTCACAGCTATGAGCTAGCTTAGAATCTTCAACTTCAACTTTTTTATCATGGAATCAGCAGTGTTGAGTTTAGAATCTATAAGCACGTTTCCTATAGATAGATACAAAATGGTGTAGTAAGATTATGAAAAACCACTCCACTGTTCACTGGCGCGTGTATTAAATATGTATAACTCTCTATTATGTAACTAATCAAATATATAACTCTCTACAGTTGTGCTGATAAGTTATAAATTACAATAGATCCACAACGTTCCGACCTTGTGGATGACTGGTTGAATAGAATAGTCGTGCTGATATCGGCTTAGAAGAATAGTGCACTGCGAGAAGCACTAATCTCTGAAAAACACCAGCATTGATATACATTTTATCGGGCAGCCATGAATGACCTCTTATAACTACCGATCCCTTGTGTATTCTAATATCCAAGTAACGGAATTTACTAATAGTCCATACGAATAAGGCTGTTGTACCAATTCTGTCACACTAGACAACTCCAGTCCAGTGAAACTGAGTGAAAAACGTCAGCTACCCCGTCTTTATCGAATTTCTCGAAGTAAATATCTTCCATGCTGGACTGGGAGAAAAATAAAACGTAGAATGTACCAGCTGCTTCTCTTCCCAGGCATACTGTAAAAGTCAGTTAAGGGACTTGAAGGAAATTGTTGGTTATGTGGGCGATAGGCTGACTCTCTGTTAATGCACGTCAATATTTCCTTCCCAACTAACCCTCTAACTACGGTTTAATTTTGCATCATACGGCCTCATGGCCGTTGATGTTCTGCCTACCCCGTAAGGGAAAATAGGCGTGATTGTATCTATATAAGGATCCACTAAGAATAAATTTCTTCCAACACTATATGATGCAACTAGTGTAAAATATATCCAATTTAATTAATAACAAGCTAGTGTAAAATATAACCAATTTAATGAATAACAATAGTGAAAAGATCATCATCATCTCAGCCATAAGAAGTCCACTGCTGGACATAGACCTCCCACCATGGATTTCCAAAAAGACCGATTGGAAGCGGCTTGCATCCAGCGTCTTCCCGCCACTTGTATGAGGAGTGAAAAGATAAGTTGTACTAAATATTGTACTAAATCTTTTATCCCGCGTATTTTAAATTCACACTTTATTTATCCTTTTCGAAAATTATTACCGAGCAGTGAAGACGTAAGAGTAATAAAGTAATTAACATAGCATGTTTCCTTCTCATACAAGTTGGGTACTTGCAATAAGACATTGAATTTACAGCTTGCTGCGTTTCTCGTTTACGTAGACGGTATTCGGACACTCGACTTCATGGCAGAGGAATAATATAATTTTAATATTGGTTCCGTATATTAATTTATACATATATTATCCTTTCCTAAAACAAGCCCCGAATTAACCTTGCACTTGCTCGTTATCTAGCAAACATATTTTAAACTATTTGGCTATTCGAAGCTCCAACGTCTACCTATCCACACCGATATCAACACACAGGAATACATGGAAGGCATGGACCCTGGAGTCTGTGGTGCTCGAATTTTTTCAAATAAAAAAAAAATAACACCCAGGAATATCACGTATTCTCTTAGAAACACTCGCTTGTGTCGCTTTTTAACTAACACGCTTTTATTAGGTCGACCTGTATGTAACTATGTAATGAAATCTAAGGTAACTAATTTAACCATCTTCCAAGGATCGTAGCGTCATGAAATTGGCAGCTGTATGTAGTTCTGATGACAATACAATAATATGGTACTGTCGAACTGATCTGATGATGGAGCCGGAAGATATGAACTAGAACTTCATGATGGAATATCGTATCATAGCTGTGTTTGGATTTGGTAGAAAAGTCTTGTAATGAACTTTGACCACAATAATTTGTAGCGTGTTTTTTAGTTTTTTAAACTGTAATTTATTGACTTACAAACACTCGCTAGTGTCGGTTTTTATATTAAAAACACTCGCTTATACTCGCTCTTTCATACATTTAAGCCTCGATGACACTGGGCTAGTTTACAAGATGCTAGTAGGCGAGTTTAAAAGCTAGCAAGTGAGCGAGTAGCGATTGTCATGACACAATCAAAAGCAGATTGTAAAAAAGCTCAATGACACGGAGCGAGTTTAAGTACAAGCTGCTCGCAAACTCGCTGGCTTGTAGCTTGTAAAATAGCCCAGTGTCATCGAGGCTTTATGACTTATGCATAAGTAACTATGTCTTTTTCACTGCTAATTTCGAGTGTTTATAAAGAAATAATGGGTATAGTATAGTATACAATAATATTTATTAATAGATGTGTGTTTACAAGTCTTTACCTGATGTTGACACATTGACTGCCAACCGTCTAAGAGGAAACGTCACGCGGGAGCCAACATTTATTTTTATATAGGAATTTGAATAGTGCCGACCCCGCTCCGAGGCGGGGCTGGCCGCCCGCGCCTTCCTCATCAGCCCGCTCCGGCGCGGGGTTGGCACTCAAAGTGTTAAGCAACGTTGGGGTCTAAGATGAAGCGTGTTTTCCTAGAAGAAACCAATTCACTCTCGTTGTAATCTCGTTCCTCGTCATAGCAGCCCTCCCACACGTTAGTATTTGCATACCAGACAGGATGGTATCTCATGCAAGCCGTCCTGCTGGTGATATGCAAAACTACTATAACTGTATGGGGATTATGATATCTAACATAAATGATAACGTTGAAGATAGAGATCAAAACGTGATGGCAAATGATCTGGAACGAGTAAAAAGTTTATTAAAAAAACCGGACAAGTGCGAGTCAGACTCGCCCTCCGAGGGTTCCGTACAAACTAGTAGATAAAAGGGGGAAATCATATATTTTTTTATATTTTCCTTTATAAACCGAAAAACATACATCGTAAAATTTTTTTTGGATGGATGGAGGATGGAGCTCGTCGATCTAGAAGATATCTATTCACTCTAGCCTTGAAAATTCCAAGATTGTAGGTCTCAGGAAACAGAGATGGCGGCAACGAATTCCATTCTTGTGCAGTACGCAACAGGAATGTGGATCGATATCGCTGAGTTTGTTTTTGGCAATTCAACGAGAAATGGGTGGTAATTCGCCAATTTTCTGCTAGTCCTGTAGTGAAATGGGGAGGGATGGGGATTTAAAAACCTGTTTTAGCTTATGCTAATGAAGCTCTTTCATATGTCACCCCACATGATACGGTTAATTCACTTTAAAATTTGAACCCTCATTCCTTGAATAATGACCCTATTTTTTGTGATTAAATTAAAAATGTACAGTTTTCGGATTTTTTCCTATATATTTACTCTAACACAATGCTTCTTGCTAAATTTCATAGTTCTAGGTCAACGGGAAGTACCCCATAGGTTTTGATTCCCTTGTGAGTGTCGAAATTTGCAATTTTTACGACCTATTCGGCTGTAACGTTTTTTTATGAAAACCGAGAATTTTTTTTTTCTTTCTGCAGCAAGATATTATGGATTTGCGTATACGGCTTTAATTTCTACACGATACCTTCACGCGTTCCCGAGATACAGGTACACATAACACCCCGGGATACACCCCGACGGACGGAAAGACGGACAGACAGACAGACGGACAACAAAGTGATCCTATAAGGGTTCCGTTTTTTCCTTTTGAAGTACGGAACCCTAAAAACTGGACAATTGACTTCTGACTCTGAGTCACTTTAAAATACCCAATAAAATGCTTCAAGTGTGCCAATGAAATTTAAAGAGTTACCTCGATTTCTCCACGGTCCCATCATCAGATCACCATAGAACTACCTAGGCAGTATATACCTTTTTAAACAAATAATAATTTTCCTAATCGGTCCAGGCGTCTTCGAGTAATCGGGGAACATAGATAAAAAAGATTCCAACGAATTGAGAACCTCCTCCTTTTTGAAGTCGATGCAAAATAGTACATAGGTATTTCTAATTAGCAAACACTGGCCCGGGAAATTGATAGTAAAATTCATGTTAATAATGTTTTACCCCTAACCTGAAGGTTACCTGTTCAATTCATTTATTTAAATTAGGTACATTTTCTTTTATACATTATAGATCTACGAATGACCATCAACTCGCCTGATGTTAAGCGACGGTGTGGCATACATTTTGGTACACTTTTGAACGTCATGATAATATAATAGTAAATATGAATTTACTTACATTTTACATGAGATTTAAAATTAAATTACAAATTACATTTAAATTTTGCATTTATCAATTCATTAAAAAAAATACTAACTTTAAAACAGTTAGTTGTAATTATTACCAATTAATGTTACATCTTGCCAAGCCCGTTTATCCTGTATAAAATCGTCAATTGAATAATACGCTTTTCTAAGTACCTAATAGTTTCAGTTCCTTTAAAACATCTATCATTTAAGTTTGTCAAACAATCAAGTAAAGTATTATAGAACCGCACACAGTTATTTTTTAACGATTTGTTTATCTTAGTCCGGGTCCATGGAGTTATGAGTTTAGTTTTGTATTTTGTAATAGAACTGTGCCTTTCACTTTGTTTTTGTATTCGACATTGAATAACTCCTTTTTTCATATTTCTAGCATTTTGGATTCGAAGTCAAATTCGGTGACGAAATACGAAAAGTAATAATGCGACATTTTTGTTACTGCTACAGTTACTAATACAATTTAGAGCAATCTACTCTTAATATCTATAAAAGGGATGACGCGATCTGATAGAAATTTGCCTGCAGCTTATTTTGCAGTGATGTTTCATGTTTTCGATAATATACTGTTTATCGTTAATACTTACTCGTAACATTACCAACTAAAGCAGAATGTGTCGATAATGTTTAGATACTAAGGAATGTTTTTGACACTAAGCGCATTTTGATCACGTGAAAGGCTTTTAGGCAATAAATGCAGCACTAGGTCCTAACTCTGTACATCCATAGCAAGCTATGTATGTATAGAAAGGTCGAAAAACTAAAATTTTCCTACCCTTTCAGTGGCAAGGGTAGGCAAGGGTACTAAAGAATAACCAAGACCCAAGGACAAATAAATAAAGTAACCACTTTGTCCTTTAAACGCTATTGATGAAAAGGCCGTCTAAGTATTTGTAAAAACTTTACCCATTTACAAAGCATGTTAATAAATAAGTAGGTAAATCGTATTGTAAATTGCATTTGAATCAAATTTACGCAATTTCAATACGCTGCGTCTGACAAATGATGAATTCTAGAATTAGGCATTCTACAAAGGTTAGACGCAATCGCGTCCTTGTCATTTGCCATTATCAGATAGGGTCCTGTAGGGTCACCATCACTTAGTTTACCCCAAAATGCATGCCACTGTCAAACATGGGACTATTTCAACGTTTGGATTATGGCTTTTTCACAACTCCGTCAATGTCACCATCAACTGCTGAGAATGGTACAGTTCTATACGCTATTGATCGGTAACCAAACATGGAGAATACCCTAAATATATATATAAGAATGCTATACGATTTCATTAATTAATTTATAACTTTTTCACTAATTCTAATTAATTGTTTCACTGCTGGTCAAAGGTCTCCTCCATCTGCCTCCAAATTAACTTGGCCGTTCGCCATCTCTTACTAACGGCAGTCACAATAGATCAATAGGTCGGAGGGATATTTAAGCCGCCTATCACAATAAAAAAAAATCTCTTACTAAGCCCCTTTGTACGGGTGAATGTCGTCACGCAAGCATTTTAAACCTGGCAATGTTATCCCTCAGGCATCCACTAGCCCAATAATCTGGATGCATAAGTGCCATGTCACACGAGAGACTATTTCCAGAAATGGGAAATAAGAAAAATTGCTCACTGTCTACACGGACGGTTACAGCATGACCGTTCCAATCATTATAAAAAACCGTGATCCAATAATTATAAAAAAAAAAACTATATTCTTAACTCCCAAAGTTAAAGATTAGGAAATACTACGAGTTTTCGAGACACCGATAACTTTCTGACATAATGCAGCCCAATATCCTAATTACTAAGCAGTATAATGGTCACCCCAGCCCCGAGCTCCGTTCACAAGCCCTTCTATTGAACGGAGCAAGAATTCGTCAGATCAAACGACTGAATAAAACTAATAGGTAGAAACTAACGAGCGTTCTGAACGCAGTTTATGTCAAATAAACTAACACGTGCCACGACAATAAATAGATCTTGTCGGGGTGGAGATGACTTAGTCATGAGAAGAGCGGACAGCGATCAAATGTAATATGGCCAACGTGGCAACAAGTGAAACATCGAAAGTCGTGATTAGACAAAAAACAAACATTGGCTGTTAATTGACCGCCAAATTTATTACACTTGGTATTCGTTACTTTACGATCGGTGCTGTTAAAAAATATATGTCTACTATAGTAACAGAGTACTCAACATTATAACAAGTAAACGTCTGATTTGTATCAATAATAATGCCTAATAATATGCCTCAACATTTTTGTATGATGAGAAATTGGCATGTGCCGTTATCTCATTCTGATGCTCCCACATAGAAGTACCCTATCTTACTCACTGTGTGGGAGCATCAGCCAATATACTAGTTTTTAAGTTATAACCGTTTCATCTCAATAACCTAGATTTGTTAAACTCCATATTGTACAATAACTCCATCTGCCATCCATATACTCAATTTCTGTATTTTTTATAATCTATGTAAAAAGGGCCTCTCAGTGTTAGCTGCGGCCCCACTGATGCCCACCAAAAACAGGGCTTGACCCGAGATTGTGTTAAAATAAAGTGTTTATTTTGATGCAATATTTTTGTTACAATAAGTATTATCCCAAAGGCTCCCGAACTAGACTAAGACTGTGTTTCGGGTGCCAACGGCTTCTCATTGGGTACAGGTATTCATATGCCAAAATAATCAAATATTTATACAATACAAATCAGAATTTTGAATTTGGAATAATCAAGTGATTAGCTAAAACATTTTTTTTATTACATTGATATGCCAAATGAAATAAGCATGTACGTCGGTATGCCTGGAGCAACAATAAACAAGCAGTATGAGTTTCATAAAAATGTTGATACTATGTTCATACTCTCTCACTTTAGCGCCAATAAGAAATAATAGAAAACAAGTAAATCACATAGCAATATTCCACACAACACTACCACAGCACCCTTATGAGTATGAGTAACCAACAACAGCTGCAGGCTGGATTAAACGACTGATTAACAAGTGCATCCAGCCTGAATGGGACGGGTGCATCAACGGAATGGTCAGATACATCAACGGAACTGTCCAGGATACGTCAACTTAACTGTGCACAAAACGGAGCATATAAAATTGGAGGTGTCAATCAGAGAATTACGCTTGCTACAGTTTATGGTAACTTACCTTGAATACACAGTACATATACTGATAAAAGATAGAATTCCAAATGTGGTAGTCGATGAGACTGATACACACGATCGACTCGTCTATATGAAAACGAAAATGTATGTTTAGCAATTCATGGGTCAAGGGCCGACAAACAGGCCTAAGATGCGCGCCGCGAGAAAATTTCCTCTACTCTTTTTATTGAATGAAAAACAGACTTATACACGTAGAACTCCGCAATCTTGTCACGTCAAAAAAGAGTTCTTTTTGTTGCGAAGCGCATCATAAACCTGCTATTCGTAGAAAGCAGTGCATCATCCCCTGCGTGCGTCAGCAGAGACCTTTGGAATGCTACCCGAAGAATTCGCAGAGCAACAATTTTTATTTTACTACTTTGTGCTTTTGTATAAATTCTTGTAATGCAGAATTATCATGTCTTACGACAGATGTAACCTTAAAAATTATCAGATAATATATTTCCAGATTATCGTGCCGAAATCTCCAGTACTGTTATACTCAAAGATTCAGATTCATCAACTGAACATAGATGTCATAATGGAATTGTTCACACACAATGGAAAATGTCTCTTTGTGAAAATACTACCATAATTTTAAGCTCTGGCTTTCGCCTTTCTAACTGCTGACGTTATCCAGAAGGGCTATTCAGTTAATAAAAACCGATTCACAGTTGAATTATTTATATTATTTATTTTATATTAAACGTTACCGTCTGGCCAACTTTATCAGCAAATTACATCCTACGAGCGGACGTGTAAGATAGTGTGGAACCATAAGGCCTAACGAGAAATAAAACGTCAATCGTTCCTTGGAACATGACTAGTTCTTCGCACTTTACTAAATCGTAGACAAAAGTCGGTCATAGGGCAATGATTCGTCAATTGCGATTCGAATTTCCTCCCAGTTTTCTGTCATTATTCAAGTTTTCTGAAATTACTAATTCAGTGTTTGTTCAGTGTTCACGACTAAGAAACTCAATTATCAAGAATTTTGTAAAGCCACAAAGCACACACATAAGAAAGCTATCCAGAAGCGATAACTTATAAAAATCGAGCTTCAAGATAAACGCAATTTCCTGTTTAAGTAAGTATAATGGTTACAAGTACGTACTTACGACATGTAGACTGGACATGCCAGGAAAGATAAGTAAGATAGAACGAGATACACTCTGAAGGTAAGTGTCTATAGCGGGTCCGGTTCGTTTTCATATATAGTAGGCACTTAGCGCCTGTGCAAGCAAACTTGTGTTTTATTGCGTCGTCGCAAGAGTGTTTTATTAAATATATTTGCGGAGCATGAACAAGCTCTTTATTGTACACATCTTAAAAGTAATTACAAAGGACTTCAATAAACTCCTGCAACAATAGGCGGCCTTATCGCTAAAAGCGATCTCTTCCAGGCAACCATGGGATGGAGAGAAATTTGAGAAATCTTTTAATTTTTTAACCCCCAACGCAAAAACGACGGGGTGTTATAAGTTTGACGTGTCTGTCAGTGGCATCGTAGCTCCCGAACGGATGAACCGATTTTAATTTTGTTTTTTTAAGCTATTGCATAGCTTCGCGGGCCTTAAGCGTGGAGACCGAATCCAGAAATTCCGTAACGAAAATAACCTAACGCAGTAACGCCGATACAACCAATGCCACCTAGAGGCGATTTGCAGAACTAAAGAGACAAGCGTGATATTTCAAAAAGTCATTAAAAGTTCTGCTATTCATCGATAGATGGCAAAACTAAAAAGTATCACCGCTGTGCCGGTCGGAGTGGGGGTGTTAGGAATACTGCATAAATAAAATAAATAAATAATTATAATTACATAAGTTGATAAAAAATGCTATGCAATAGCTTTACCGCGGCAGTCTCCGAGTGCCACACGTCTTTTTTTTTGTTTGAAAGGTTAATTAGTCGGGAATGTTTTATAATTTTTCGGGAAAACGGGATTTTTTTTAGTTGGGGGTTTTTGAGTTTTCTAAACTGATGCTTGTTGTCTTCTATACTGACTAGCTCAAAATATATTCTAATAATGTATTATATATATATATATATATATATATATATATATTCTAATTATGTATTAAATATATTCTAATAATGTGTTATAATGTATTCTTTAATGACTAGCTCAGGGCCTCCTGCTAAGACAATTTTCACAAATTGTTTGTCTATTTATATAGTAATAGACTAGCAATTCGTCAAAATTGTCTTTGAATCGTATCAGCGAGCGGCGAACGAGTGATGTTCACTTAGCAGCCTTGAGGGCCTGAAGGTAGTCTCACGTCAAACGTTACGCAAGTTGCCGAAACTAGATATCATGCCAAATCCCAAGTCGTGGAATCAGGGAACCGTGTCACCGACTGGAGCTATTCTGCCTAAATTATTAACTTGCTTGCCTCTTTGCCGTGGAGAAAAATGGGAGGTTTTACTGATATTTTCCACCGACTTCAAAAAAGGAGGAGGTTCTCAAATCGACTGCTTTTTTATGTTTGTTACCTCATAACTTTCGACAGGGTGAATCGATTTTGATGATTTTTTTTTTGGTTCCCGTGTGGTCCCATTTCAATTTGGTCCAGTTCTGACAATGGCATCCATGAGAAGTCGGTTGCTTCAGTTTTGAAAACTATAATTATTTTATTGTATAAAAACTGTACCCAACCATGATAATATAAGTAAATATCAGCATTTATACGTTTGTTCGCTAGAAATCTGAAACATTAAAAACAAAGTATCAATGTTAAAAGAAAAAAAAATTACTGACTACATACTCGTAGGAGCTACTTTTGTAGTGTAACTTATGGTTACGTTATGCTTGATATGATGTTGATTGTATGTTTTAGCGAGAAAATATGCAAAAAGCTAATTAATAATTTATTTAAAGTACCTGAGCGACCGAGCTCCACTCGGATTTTTTATGACTGAAATTACGAGCAAACCCGGGTTCACTAAAAATGAAACCTAGCAAGATCGATTTATCTTCCCCTAATCTACCTACCAAAAATCAAAAATGCATCAAAATGCAAAATGAATCAGAAATGAAGAGATACGTAGACGTACAGGAGTCACCGATATAGCACAGCGGATTAGCAAGTTGAAGTGGCAGTGGGCAGGGCACATAGCACGCAGAACTGATGGCCGATGGGGCCGAAAGGTTCTCGAGTGGAGACCACGTACCGGCAAGCGCAGCGTAGGAATACCAGCCACGAGATGGACAGATGACCTCATACAAGTGGCGGGAAGACGCTGGATGCAAGCCGCTTCCAATCGGTCTTTTTGGAAATCATGGGGGAGGCCTATGTCCAGCAGTGGACTTCTTATGGCTGAGATGATGATGATGAATCTACCTACAAACCAAATTTCATTAAAATCGTTGGAGCTGTTTTCGAGATTCAGATATATATATAGTATATATACATATATACAAGAATTGCTCGATTAAAGGTATTATTTAAACATTCTTTAGAGTATTTTTTGTAATTTGTATTATTATTATCATACAAAGTTTAGTCTATAACATTTATGGAATTCTATAACCTAAAAGGAATTCACTCACCGAGTACCTATTGTTTGTTTAGACCAATTTGCAAAAACCGGTAAATTATGTACTTCTGTATTGTAACGTATTGTATCTGGCTCAGTTGGTAGTGTGTTTACGTCTACCTACTGAACTGAAAGGTCGTGGGTTCAATCCCCACCCAGGGCAAACATTTGTGTGATGAGCATGGATGTTTGTTCTGTGTCTGAGTGTTTCTATGTATCATATGTATATATTTACAAAAAAAAAGTATATATGTATTCTATCAGCCATCTAGTTCCATAGTACAAGCTTTGCTTAGTTTGGGCTAGATGGTGTTGTGTGAAATGTCCACAAATATTTATTTATTTATTTATTAACGACTTTGATGGACGTATTTATTTCTAGGTCAAAGATCCCATAGGATTAGAAAATTATGTAATATAAAACCATAGTATTACTGTTAACCGAATTCCATAAAGAAGGAGGTTCTCAGTTCGAATGTTTTATTTTGTATGTTTGTCACGCGATTATTTCACCCACAGACGTAACATTTATTTCGATACACTCACACCTCGCCATTTATTAATTTATTTTGTCAATTTTTTTTTTTTTTTTTAAGGTTTGTCAAAATGATGCTTATTTACTTATTCTAAGTATGTTTTTTTTTTTAATGTATAACGGAATGTTGTATTTATTATTATTTTAAATTATAATATTTATCAGTATATTATTCCTCTCTATATAAGTATTAGTATGTATGTCTATGTATATAAATAATGACATTTATAGTTTATAATGTTACTTGTTAAATATCTCGTTGCACGCCCCGTCTGATTTATATTCTATATTTTTATCCATCCCATGGTTGCCTGGAAGAGATCGCTTTTAGCGATAAGACCGCCTTTTGTTGCACTAGTCTATTTAAGTTCTTTGTTATTACTTTTAAGGCGTGTACAATAAAGAGTTCATCTATCTATCTATCTATCTATTTGATATGTCATACTTTAGAGATACTCCCATATAAATTTTATCAAAATCTGTTCAGTACTTTGGTTTTTAAAACAAAATAACTGGAAAAAATATGTCCAAGTCAACAAAAGCGTGTTTTGAAGGTGATTTTTTCAGTTTTTAAAACTATAATTATTAACACCTTAAACGATAGGGATGGGATTGAAAAAACATCCCTACTATATATGTATGGAGTGCCACCGCTACTTTCACTTTTTTTTAAATTTTACTACGGCATTTGAAGCTTTTCACGGAACATATCTACCAGCCAAATTTCGTTTATGCAGTGCTGGCAATATCTGAGTGAGGCTGTGATATACGGACAGACAGAACGGCGAATTTTTGGGTTAGGTTAGCTTGTAGTTACAACGGGATTTTAAAATGATGAAAAATACGATAGTGGCGCCACATTCAATTCTATAAATACGTCGGTCATATTTGAGCTACATGACCTAGAACTAGAACGTAGTGATAGCCTACGGTTAGATAAATTATCCGAGGTCGTCTAAAGGACGTTTACACACGTCTAACGTGTTGTCAAATCAAATGTCACGAATGGGAATAAAGAATCTTAATGAACTAATCTGCGGTGTAAATGTTGGATTTATGGAATGGGGTATGTAAAGAAAAATCTAATATATGCTGATTCCATAATCATTTCCAGATTATAACTATGTAAGATGGGGTGATGAAAAAAATATTTTTTCATATCGGTCATAACATAAAAAAAACGATTAAGACGAATTGAGAACCTCCTCCTTTTTGGAAGTCGATTAAAAGTAAATGTATGAGTTCATTCTTTCGCCTCGTATAATATATCGTATATGTATCGAAAGGTTCACGAGTGGAGACCACGCACCGGCAAGCGCAGCGTAGGAAGACCAGCCACGAGATGGACAGATGATCTCATACAAGTGGCGGGAAGACGCTGGATGAAAGCCGCTTCCAATCGGTCTTTTTGGAAATCCATGGAGGAGGCCTATGTCCATCAGTGGACTTCTTATGGCTGAGATGATGATGATGATGAATATATCGTATAATACTAGCGGACGCTCAAAAACTATTCATTTTCACAGAGAAAAACTGTAATGTTAAAAAAAGGCAATTAGATACATAAGCGCTCTTTTTCTCTCAAGTAAACTTTGTGAGCTTAGACACTAAATTACGCTAGACATTTACACGCGAGATGTTAGAAGTTACGCACTACATTAAATGAGGTTTCTCTTTAACTAACACATTTTATTTACTTGGGCAGCTGTTACTTTATATTCACTGAAATAATGATACTTATTTTTTATACGTTGATGAGTTTGCACGTGACCGCTAACTCGCCTGATGCGACTGCGGTCTAGTTATGAAAAATAGTTCTGAAAAAAACCTCTAACTAAAATCACCATATAATGTTAACAACAATCCAACATACTTCGTTGCGCGTGTTAAAGTCAATTTTTACCTGATTGCGCCAAAAGGAGGGTTATGTTTTTCAAGGGTATGTATGTAATACGTATATGTGTGAGTATGTATGTATATTACCTCCTACAGCCCAAATGTCGACCGATTTTGTTGCGTGAGGTGTCATTAGATTCGTACTCACTCCCTGGGTGTCATAGGCTATATTTTTTGTAATAATAATAATACAACTCGCGCAAGAAAAAACGCTTTTTCGTAACAAATAAGTGATTTTACAAAAACTGTTTTAATATAGTATATTTCATTACAAGTGCGGAAAGGCTGTCATTGCAAAGAGTTCCGACAAATGTCTACCAGAGCCGAGGCGTAGCCGAAGGCGAGGGTTGACAGTCGGAACAAGTTGCAATGACGGTTCTGCACGTGTACTGAACGACTATTTTTAATACAGTTGCGAAAAAATTAAGCAATTTAATAAAATAATAAAAACACAATAAACTCAACTAACTAAGTATTCACTTATATCCACATTGTTCCTTATTTTCAGCATACTTTTTATCATCGAAAACCTCGACCATAACGTAGAAGGTTTTAATTTTGCTGAGAGTTCGGAGAAGTATGCCAACATAACATTTTCTGAAAAACTATTTGCTTTTTTCTCTTCTCTCCACGCAATAAATTCGTCGTATGTAGATATGTAGCGACTTTTTTACTTTTCCGGTAAAATGTTCTCCGAAGCATTTTGTGCAATTATACTGAGTTCCGGTGGTGTTAATTAAAAAAAAAACTAGGGTCGAAATTACTCATTTTGTGCAACAAAAAACTAAACTCGCAAAGGAAATTTCTGGAAAATGGCGCCAACCGTAGAATATAAGCAGAGATTTTTTTTCTTCACCCATTCTGGTAGGCAAAGGGAACTATGCCCATGCAGCCAAGTCTTCAGTAGAATTTTTTTATTGATATAAAATGAAAATTAAATTTAATGAGATGAAATGAAATGAAACCTAACCTAACCTAACTCATTCAATCAAATCATTAAATCTGATATTGAAACAAATTAGTAGCTTCTTTTTAGAAATATACGTATTTGCATGAATCATAAAAACTTCTATGATTATTTTTTTGTAAAAACTTCATGGTTGGTTTTTCTTTTTAATAGACATTATTTTGACAGTTGGGAAAGAGAACGCACGAGTTCGGGAAAGGTAAAAAAAAGCACGAGTATGTAATAGCCCACATCCCGAACGCTATACGTCCCTGCAATACGCCACTTTTTGAGCAACTGTATTAAAAAAGTATATACAGTAGCTTTGTGCATATTTTCTCGCAAAATGTACAAAAGATTATCATTATGCATTGTATTATCAGCGACAGTAAAAATCCAAACCGTGAGATAAATATTTATTAAACTCTTGAAAGCTGTCTTCAGCTTTTTCAGACTGTTGAGTTCTATGAAAAAAACCAATAATAGCGGAAACTTTTAACCTTCCAACTTTGTCGGTTGCCCGCATAGGACGGAACCCAATTACAATATACGCACGCACGACATGCAAAATTCAGTTAGACACCGTCGGCCGCGTATCCAATATCGAGTAAAAAAACAAAACCAACCAATCGAATGAACCATTCGATTTTCGATTTTTTGACATAACACTCGAAGTCGTCGCGACAGAGTCCAACGCTGGCCCCAATTGCGTCACCAATCACACCTGACCCCTCACCCCACAACCAAAAACAACACCGGAAGCTCAACACAAAATTGCCTCAAAGCATTCTCAAATTGTTAACGGTAAACATTTACATACAAACACTGAGGAAGGAATCTCCTCAAGCCCAAATCCAAGGATTAACTTCAAAGGGCAACGCGGCAATTCCGAAAATGCGTTTTTATAGAAATACCCGCTTTGGCTACAAAGATTTTGTCAGCGAATCTTGGATGATGGAGTCCTGGCTTAGCCGATTTCGTATCATGTTTTGGAGGTAAGTACCTCGAAATTTGAAGGAACGAAGTATCCTATTAAAATATTCACATTGGATCGCTGAAGGATTCGAAAGAGGAAATCGGTAATCCAGGCAACATTATCGTAAGCAGCCGATAAGCTCGACATAATGGATTCCAAGCATACGATCTGAGGACGTTCGCAGGTATTCCCGCGCGGTTCCATGTTCCGATTTACATATTACGTCTAGTCTAGGTCATAGCGATTTAACATTTATGTTCTAAGTGAAGCTACATCTATTCCTTTCCACTTATATTACTGTCGACTGTGTTCGGCTCATGTTTTATTGGCTTGTTCGTTCAATACTAGGATTTCTAACATTTTATAGGTTTTAAGTTTGAGTTTACTTATTTTTATGAAAGATTTACCTATACCATTTATCTTAATTAACAACGCCTATTAGAAACTCGCTTAAACTAACTTTTTTTTAACAATACATAGTGGGGAGAAGCAAAGGCGTCGAATAAACACATTTTTATTAAAATTCTATTTTGGTTCTCCTTGATAGTTTGTTTTCATCGTATTACTTACAATAGATTGTTGAGGAGAATGAAACCTTACCTCTGACACAAACAAAAAAACTTTAAAAGCACTACCTTTTGACTTCAATATGCACAAACTGATAATAATTGTTAGTTTTACTATTCATAGAATTGCTTTCGGTTGAGGTTGAAATCTACCACCCAGAGCAAAGAGATTTTATCATAAGAGAGTTTCTACTCATTGATTATGAAGTAAAAGCATGACAATCTCAGTTTTATTCCCAGTTCATCCTTTAGGCCTTATATATCTTGGTGTTGCACTTTCCAAACACACAGGATGGCATTGTCACTGTTCACAAGTCACGACATGCGTCTAACAGCGTTGCCTGAAGTGTCGCGACTGAGGACAAGTTGGACGATTACATTACTTGGCTTGTCACGCAGAGCCAAGGATAACCTATCTACGTATATACTTTATTGACCCAGAGTACTAATTTTCTTTGCTACCACCAAGCCGCCCTCCATTTTATAACATCCGGAGTTGTGTCAGAATGGCAAAATGTCAATGTCAATCTACTGCCAACTGTCACCTTGTTCCGTTTCATGCCACTCTCATTACTGCGTCGACAAGTTAAGAACTTCGATGCGTGAGGAATTTCAAAGTACTTTCAAGTGAAACATACAATATTTACCTATGTGTGTCACATCGATGTAGGATATATACGATAAATACAACAGTGAGATATAATAATATTGTCTATATTATTATATCTCATACATTTACGGTCTTACTTACAACCACTGAATAAGCATATTATTTTAGTTAAACAGTGTTTTGCTCCTTTTTCGCGCGTAACAGTTCCTGTCTGACTGAAAATGACGAGATATTAAATGAATAAGATTTTAACGTGCGTTTATAAGTAAGATAGTCAATATCAAGTATAATATAGTAGAGGAACTAGATTTCATGTTACATAGAGGAAGAAGTATAAAATTGAAATATTTGATGTCAATGTTCATAGGAAGTAGGAACACAGTCTTATGACTATATATTATGTTTGTGGTAATATACATTCTGCCAGTTTAAAAAAGGTGAATTTCAATTTGTCTATATTTTGTTGAACGGTATATGTGCGACGCTTTCGGCAGTTGTGGACCGATTTCTACGATAATTTTTCCTTTTTATTTGAACACCGGTATCTCAAAATTTATAAGTAAGATTTTTAAGATAAGTATTAATAAACTACATATAATGAACTAACTAAACTACTACACAAAAAAAAAGCAAATCGTTTACCCCAGACCGATAAAAGTCTAAAAACAATCCAAATGCTCAAACCCACTACCAGTTGGCAGCGTTCCCAATTAATAATATTACATAGAATTCCGGAAAGTAGTAGAGCCAGAATATAATACTGAAATGGAAGATGAAATGAAATTAAATATTTTTTTATTTGGAACTAAAATAAGTAGTTACAAAAACAGTAAGGGCACGATGCTACCCGCAGTAGTTTAGAAAACTGTGTCGCGGGGAACATCGCCCACCTCGTTTTATATTATAGCTATGAATGTAAAGTAAAGTAGATATAGTATAGTAAGTATAGTAGATTAAATAACTAGAATTTAGAGCAAAATTTCATAATTTAACGATTTTTTTTAATTACAGAAAAATATAGAATTACAAATTACAGAAAGATAACCATTTTCCTACGCGTACGAAGGCGCGCAACACCGATTATTTTAATAAGAAATGTACTGAAGCGAGAGCCCTGAGGGCACACCGATTACCATCACGCCACTCGCCTGGTCAACGCGTTCCCTCACAAAAAGAACAGCAACAGGTGCAAAGGACACCATGTGTGGTCAAAGATAAACCTTGCGAATAATTAATTTCATTTGTAACTACGAAGAGATGGAAGCTGGTAGAATAATTACAGTTTAAAAAACTAAAAAACACTTCAAATTATTGTATTGTCATCGGTTCTCGATAAGTCTACAAAGTTTGAATGAAATCTGACCGTTTGAAGTGGGTCAAAATCATGTCCAAAGGAGTCGGTTACAAACAAACAAACAAACAAACATGCATACAAATGAAGCTAATAAAAGCGTGTTAAAATCGATAAAGCGTTATCGTTTTGTGGAGATTTATCGGACGAAATGGGGATTTGGGAGTAGGCTTTATTATTCTAGATAGAAATCTATCTAGAATGCAAAATGCAAATGCGTTTGACCTTATTTTGTTATATCACCTAAACATTACATAAGCCTCTGTAAGTAGAGCCTGTGCAATCTGACTGGCGCTTTATTGCGTTGTAGCAAGAGACGCTTTTTAATTAAATGTGTTTGCAGAGCGAGTCTTCTGTACCTGTACACAATATGATGAAGTATGGTATGATGAGTATTCTATGCTACTACAGTACGTACCTATTCATTATGAACAGTATTTATGACAAAAAAAAAACTGCTATTAACAGCTTAGAGCATAGATGCTCTAAGATTAACAGAGAAAACAGTTACCGAACGAAACGCTTTAATTCCACTTTCATCGTGCGGACTGATAGAATACGCTTCCTGAGTGGGTCTTTTCCTATGGATATAATCTGGGTGTCTTTAAATCGCGAGAGAGTTGGTTTCTTCTAGTCAACCGCGCTTTACAGTAGACCGCAACGTCGCTTAGCATCAGGCGAGTTGGCGGTCAAGCGCAAATCTATTTCTACATTTTAAAAAACCAACTAAATCTCTGTGTAAATCTCTGTTTCCTGAGACCTACAATCTTGGAATTTTCAAGGCTAGAGTGAAGATATCTTCTAGATCGACGAGCTCCATCCTCGGCCACACCATCGCTTAACATCAGGCGAGTTGGTGGTGTCAATCGTAGATCTATCTTGCATATTAAAAAAAACAATCATACCAAAAGTTGAAAAAATTATTTATTACGAAAAGTACAATGACTCCAAAAAATAATTCCTAATGTCTTTATTGCGCATATGGGTACAGTAGGTAGAACATCAGGTAAACAACATAGCTCTCCATATTCTGCCTTAGCGGCGTGTTAAATTTTATACATTGTGTTTTTATATATTCTGTATGTCTAACCCTGGCTACACAACGTTAAAGTTGTTCATAAACCAGAATGTCCGCTTATTTACCATCTATGACAAACAATTCAATGTTTTTCACCGGTAACAAACACAACCATTCTCTCCATGACTATTTTATTTTGAGATCCATTAAGCCCGCTAGAGTGGTTGGATTGGAATATCGAACTATGCTAGTTTATAATCTACCCTTTTTCACGGGGATGCATTTTACTCGTTCATATCTAGTTTGATCCGGTTAGAAGGGTTTTGATGTTGTTTTTTTTGAATGAAATTGCATAGTTTTTTATCGTCAATAAAAAAAAAAACGACTAAAATATTAAAATAACATTGACAAGCGCATCGTAGGTCAATTTCAAGTTTCTCAATTCGATTGTATGTTGTTTTGTCAATCTTGTCAAGGTTCTTAATTCGATTGTATGTTGTTTTGTCAATCTTGTCAAGGTTGTCAATTCGATTTAAAGTTGTTTTTTTTTTGTAAGTTTGTTCAGTGATTACTCCGCCAATTGTGAATTGTTTTTGATGATTATTTTTATTTGGTACCTTAGAGGTGGTCCCATATAAATTTTATCAAAATCATTTCAGCACTTTGGTTTTTATAACGAAATAATTGAATAAATGTTGTCCAAGTAAATACATTACGTATTTTGATGTCAGTTTTTTTCAGTTTTTTTTATAAACTATAATTATTGACAGTCCACGACGCCGGCAGTCCCAAGTTCAGCAGTACACATTTAGTGGTAAAATAAAGATGGTGATGATAATGATGATGATCATCCCATCATCCAGCAAACAGACGTGGTCGCCCGCATGACCTGTTCCACGTAGATCGCGGTCGCACAGTAGCACGTTCTATGTCGCCCCTGAATCGTGCCCGTCGCCACTTAAACGCACTCCTTGCTGCCAACCCTGATTGTGACATCTTTTGTGATAACTGGAAGACTATTTTAAGTACCTCCTTGACTTATTGTGAAAATCAATTGGATCAATGGGACAGGTGTAAAAAGCCTGATGATTCATTGGACTTTGACGATAACCTTTGAGTTTATTGACTTGGTACTCTGAGTACTTACCCGAACGGTATATTTTACTTTGTATGACATAATTTTTTTTTTTTGTAATGACATGCTAGGCGTATTACCCATTTGACATTTTTGTATTGACATTTTAAATGATATTGTATTTATATAATGAATATTTTGTAATCCTCAGACATTTGTTTAAGACATTGTTTAAGAATAATTTTTGAATATTGTGAGATAATTGTAATTGGTCTTTTTCCGTTTTTATCTCAATAAACGAATTTATCATTTATCATTTATCATCGTGATAACAAAATAGTTTAAAGACTCAGTAATAGGTACTCTGTAAGACTTTTACTAAACTGCATAATATTCAAATGAGAGTTACAAATTTACAAAGTCACTCGGCAACACCGTCGCTTATTGTCGCGAGTTAGGTCAAACGTAGATATATTTCGTGTAAATTAAGTGGCTAAGACTGTGTCAAAATATGCGTATGGTATTGGTAAGGTTCCGTAGCTAAGTTATAATCTAAAATAAAATCACTTGGCGAGTATTTTGCAAAAAGGTCAATGGCCTCTATACTCGTACTATAACTACTTTAGTTCTCCGTAAAGGGATCCCACATCTCTAGGCAGACAGTTGGTCCAGCTTGGTCCCCAAGTGGTTTTTTTTTGTTTGAAAGAGGATTTCATGGAGAGTGTTCTTAGCTATGGTACATCAAAATCGGTTTAGCCGTTTTTCTATTTTCTCGCATGATTTGAGTTAATACATTTTAAATAATAAAAATAAACAATAAAAAAAAAAAAATATACTTGTTGTAAGTTTAGTGTAAGTGTATATAAAAAAGAAAAAATTGGTTCTCATCAAAATGTTGACCAAATCAACGTAAGAATTGATTACATCATTTCTATTTCTTTTAACTAGCATATAGTATCTTATTTCATATTTTTACGACATTTATTAAGACCCAATTTCTATCAGATTAGCTTCAACAGTCGATTAATTTACATATTTATTCATAGAATTTGGAATTTATTCAAAACTAGCTGTGCTACATTGTTTCACTTGCTTTCTTATAAAAAAAATGATGATTTTAAGAGTCCTACGTATTACGATTGACTGAGCGAGCGAAGCGATCTAATTTCTCTGCTCTGCACCACTCTCTCACTCTCTCTCATTTTCTTACCTTTTCTTTCTTTCATGTATGTCGATTTTGGTCGAATTATTTTTTTGGATGTTGACATGTAAGTACGTATGTACTATGTAGTTTTTTTTTATGGCAAGCGCCTTTATTAACAACAACACAACAATATACAGACTCAACTAACTAAACTACTTACAAAAAGCACATCGATCACCCCAGACCGATAAAGGTCTAAAGATAATCCAAATGCTCAAACCCACTACCAGTTGGCAGCGTACCCATCATGCTGACCGCATTGCCACGTTGAATGGCAATGCTTATGCGTTGGGCCAGATACGCGCCAGCATTTTGGTCACGCGTCGCATCGATCAGGCGCTGAGATAAATTTTTGAAAATGAGATGAGCTCCCGATCCCCACGGACCCAAAGTTTCGACACCAAACGGCTCAAATATGTAACCTCTACCGAGATTAACATATTTACGCCGCTTGTGCTGCTCCGCCGAATTAGCCGCAGCGCCAGCCCTACTCCGTGTCTCAGGAAGATGAGACGGTGCCAAAGTAGTTGTAGGTACTATTTATTTATTTCATAGCACAAATAACAGAAAGTAACAATATTTTGGTTAATACATGAGAGTACATTGGTACTATTGTACGGTTAAGAGGTTATTAAAACAAAACTTTGTAAGTCTTAGTTAACAAGTTACTTGACTGTATATATATTAGAAATTTTCGCTGTACAATGTCATTTTTTCAGATTTTATTAAAAACCAAACTACTGGACCGATTGTGATATAATTTATATGGGACAAACCTAAGAGTGGTGTACAAAGACCCTAAACATGTGGCAGGAAGACACTGGATGTAAGCCGCTTCCAATCGGTCGTGTTGAAAATCCATGGGTGAGGCCTATGTCCAACAATGGATTCTTGTGTCTGATGATAATGATGATGAATCTGAAAGTATACCCTTTAAAAATAATGAATTTTCCTAATAGGTGTATAAATGACGGAGTTATGTGATAGCAAACATAAAAAAAAACAACCGAATTGAGAACCTCCTTACTGAAGTCGATTAAAAAAATAGATTATACACGAGCAGGATAGGGAAACCAATAAAATTCTATTCGCATAACCCTAAATGACAAACATCCCCACAAACTTTCGCATTCACAACATACGCATCGTTAACCGATCCGCTTTATTAGGTATCTTACAAAGTTACCTCTAGAATGGTTGCAATTGCAGACTTGTCGATGAACGGAATGAATGCACGGCCGTAAACAAGAATGTAAAGTTCACTGCACTGGTGTCGACGCTGTACCGGCGATACAATATCGGGACCTTGCAGATCTAATAACGAACAAGGAGCAATTCATTCTAAGATTACGGAGTGCAGATCTATAGAAATGTAATGAGAATGAGATGGGTGGCGCCCGCGCCGTTGTCGCTCGCGCGTGGCTCCTTTTTTTACCCGACGGCATGAGAAGGAGGGTTATGTTTTTCGATTGTATGTATGTATACGTATGTGTGTACATATGTATGTATGTTTTTATATGATCAACTACAGCCTAAACCGCTTGACTGATTTCGATGTACGAGGTATCGTCAGATTCGTCTTTACTCTCTGAGGTCATAGACTATATTTTTTTTATAATAATAATAATAATACATCTCTCGCAAAACTAAGAGAAATGCGTTATCTCGTAACCTATAACGAACTTTTTCGTAATAAACGAGTGATTTTACTAGAATTATTCTAAAAAATATGCATTCATAATCCCTTAAAGCGATATTACGTATACTTTCTAACAAAAAACGTACATTCAACAGCGTATCTAGCGTAATGAAATCGTAAGTTAACAGTTTCTGCAAACTGTTTTTCTGCAGTCGGGTATTTTGTATTTCTTTAGTTTTTAGCTCTTTTATAAATTTATGTTAATTAATTCAATGTAATGTATATCACATTAAATAAACTGTTTATAATTATAAATATACAATTCTTTCTTTTATTATAGAGACACCTGTTATTTATAAAATTATTGAAATTACTTTTGATAAATATTCTTTCTTTAGCTCCATAAAAACACTATTATAATTTACTAGAAGCTGATATTTACATAACAGTAAAAAAAAAAAATGATGGATTTTTCAACTAGCCCAAACTAAGCAACTAAGCAAAATTTAGTTTCATGTCTTCAGGTTATATAGTTGATTGGCTATGACTTAACTTCAGCTTTGGCTTCATCCATAAGACAAGCTACAAAAACGAAGAAATCCGTAGACGTCCCAAAATCACCGATATATCACAGCGGACTTAGCATGTAGAACTGATGATGGCCGAAAGGGTCGAGAAGTTTCGAGTGGAAATCGCGCACTGGCAAGCGCTAAGTAGGAAGACCAGCCACAAGGTTGACAGAAGACATCATACAAGTGGCCGCTTCCAACTGGTCTTTTTGTGGTTGAGATGATGATGATGTGCTCTGCCATTATCCTTACCTGGACAAAATTTCAATATAGGTACTCTAAGTTTTTATTTTGGTGAAAGAAGTGAAAAAAATTTGAACTTTTTTAGCTCCTCTTATCGTTCCCTCTCTGTTTTTTTTTTTGACAAATTCGGCACCTAAGACATTTACAAAATAAAGAAAGACATTTATAAAATAGTTAGGTATCTGTTAGGGTTACTTGATTTAATTTAAAAATCTAGATTTAAATCTTCAAATAAGTAAAAATAATGTGCAAGGCAAATAGATACGGCGGGTGTAAAGTAGGCTTTAAGCCCAACTAAGCTCCGCTTGAAAGCGTGGGCATGAGACAAAGACCCCACATGCGGGCAAGTGACCACTGCGACATGTCCAAGTCCATAGGTGCTTGCTTCATTATCGTTATCTATCAGGTCTCAATGCACTTCAATCACAGCCGAGGCCGTTCTGGGCCGTCGCACTCGCCATAACACGTGCATTACTCACGAAATATTTTCATAAAACCGAACACAAACGCACCCGTCCACCCTCCCCGCGACCCCTCACGCCAGCAAAACCAGTTCAGTTCGTGCCCGGCTGCCGTGCGCGTCGGTCACTTTTCTTGGGGAGTGCTCGCGCCGTGTTGTGTTACGAAAAAACACTAAAACCAAACCTGTGTTGTGGATTTCAGGTATTTCAACATTACCGACCCGAATAGTGTCCTAAGTGAGATTGTGTCCATATTGTGATGTGTACCCGTGCTGTTGTGTGAGGATTTCTCTTAAAAAGTGTGGGACGGGTACCGCCTGCCGCCGGACGCCTTCTCTCTCCGATCTCGGGATATCATTAAGGTATTTATTGTTACACCGGCTCATTGTTGTAAGGAATTCTTTCTACGAGGCTCGTGAGTTGAATCGATAGCCTCGATTGGGCTCCGTATGCGGGTTAAGACGGTCCGAGGGAGTTGTAATGAGACGATATCGAATCGCAGATTGCGGATGGTGTTTCTGGGATTTGCATTGTAGATGCGCGCGGCGTGCAGGCCCTGTAAACAGTCCACCAGCCTCCGGGAACCAGTTTCGGTGCGACTCGGAGTGGGCGACTATTAATTAGGCGTTCCAGAGTAACGGTACACGGTACCCCCCTGCCACTTAACGATCATTTGATAAGTTTCGTTGTTGAACTTTCGTCGATTCGTTTCTAATTGACTTAATAACTGTTTCTGTGGTCGGATCTCGACGCTGGAATGACAGGAGCGTGAGATTCCGGCTGATAACATTAGTTACGCTCGCTGAGCCTTTGAATTGATTCTTTATTAAATTTACCGGCATGTAAAAATCATACCTCCTGCCTTCGGGGTATTTTTTGTCGAAATCAGCCAGCTTTGTCTTTACGGCCGTGATCATAAAACCCAGCAACGCATATTTTTCTATTACACAGCTGCGTTGACAGTTTGTCTGAAACGTTAATAAACTTTTATTCGGCTTTTCAATTTGAGCATGTTAATATTGTAAACATCGTGTACCTATGTTCTTACTTTCAGTATTGTATTTTAACTTTAAAAGTTGTGAGAGATCTTAAACGTTTAGAAAATGGGCCCATGTTAACAAAACATGATATTTTTTTTATTAGTGTCAATTAGACTGATTACATTCAACGTCTATTCTAAATTTGAAAGCTCTTATTTATCAAAGCGGCGCGATAGATGGCGCATTTAGTGGTAAAACAACAATCTGCCCCGAGTTTCCCGAATCGTAATCACGATCCAAACAAATCGAAACCAATCTTTATTGCTAATTACAAAACAACAGAATGGATAGCTTTGTTAACCTGATTCAACACAAAAACAACAATCACAGATGTAATTTTAACATTTCAACTAGTGACTGTCAATTTTAGCTCTGTTTCAAACAACAACTAAATTTACTGAATTTCACACTGGCTATTATTGTTGTTCCAACAAAACTCGAATTAAACATGATTCAGTGGAATAATTACAATGCTATTTCACACGCAATCAAAATAGACATTACTTTTATAGTAAACTGAGTAAACTAGAAAATAGTGAAAACAGAAACGTGCGGAAGTGTGACAGTGACAGTTATACGAGTCTTTTTAGGGTTCCGTACCTAAAGGGTAAAAACGGGACCCTATTACTGAGACTTCGCTGTCTGTCCGTCCGTCCGTCTGTCACCAGGCTGTATCATGAACCGTGATAGTTAGAGAGTTGAAATTTTCACAGATGATGTACCTATTTCTATTGCCGCTATAACAACAAATCCAAAAAAAAAACAGAATAAAATAAATATTTAAGGGGGCTCCCATACAACAAACGTGATTTTTTTGCCGTTTTTATAGATAGTACGGAACCGTTCGTGCGCGAGTCCGACTCGCACTTGGCCGGTTTTTTATTGTTTAAGATACTTAAAATTGATCTTTTGTGTTGCATTCTGCCGTTGACGAAACAAAATAAAGTTAAAAAGTATACTTTTTTCAGTTATCTAAGGTAATCTAATATGACGTAAATTACATTTCAGAGACAATATTTTATTCAAAACACACGTTAGTAATTCAACATCTTCATTCCGTTCCATTCTCACTTTGGAAACAATGTTGGTAACCGAAACGTGTTTTATTGTCCGAATTTGAATACTGTATTCGGTTCGCATGATTTTATAGACAATTTAAGGGTTACATTTACAAGATGAAACCGTTGATTTAATCGTAAACCTTGTCGTAAAGTCAATATTGATGGTGGCCGAGGCGCGTGGAAGATATACTTGTGGATTTTGAAATGTGTTATCTTTTATTTGTATCTAGATTTTTGTTGGAACGGAACGTTACTTTAGGTCAGATTGTTGACAGCTGAGTTCATGACTCACGGATCGCTTGAATTAGGTATACATACATTGATAAGGGAATCGTCCCTCCACAGAACTTCTTAGTAGAACGTTGGTGAATATAAGATCGAATTTTACTCGATTGTTCAAGAAGATTAATTTCTATTTGTAAAATATTTCTGCGAAATGCGAAAGACGTTACGTCAGGATTGTAACAAGCAAGGGCGTCGCCAGCCCATGGCCCAGGCGCAAGTTAATATTATGGAGGATGAGAAAAATATGAATTGTAGGTACAGGTACAATTGCACGGCCTTAGGACTTTGATTGCTTTGCAGTTGGCTACATTTTTTTAACTCTAGGGGGGGGGGGGGGGCAGCTGCTCCCTTTGCCCCCCCTTGGCGACGCCCTTGGTAACAATGAATAAATTATTTTTTTTTATCTCTTACTACCCCAATGAGAAACAGCCTGATATAAAGCATATCATATTGATCGGATGTTTCTTATTAGGTACATATAGGTATTTGTAAGTATTTATGTTGCTTAAACGGCTGATTTAGGTGTCGGATGTATCTAGTTACTTTTGTTGTTTACGTAACGAGTGCAATGGACATATTATTTTTTGATAATGAATTGTGTGAATAATTGAATTGATGTGTTGTTTTTTTTTAACTGGAAGCTTCTTCATTTACACACACATTGAAATGATAAAAATCATTTAGACACAAATCACCCACATTTTGTTCCTAATTGACATTGAATCTACTTGTACTATTATAATATTATATTAAGTAGGTATTATAATTGCCATCGTATAAAGAATACTGCTTAGATTGAGTTGTTTACATTATTTTTAGGTACCTAAAAGATTCCGACCTGGAATAATGTTCCATCTGTAGAATAAGTTATTTTAAGACTCATTTTAATTTGAAAGTTGAATATTCTGCGCCTATTTATATAAAACTTAATCAAAGATCAGAACAAAACTTGTATAAAAATATACAGTTTTATCTAATATGACTATTCTGAGATGATGCGTTCTCAGAATGAAGAACAAGTAAAAGCAGATGAGGGTAAAGTAAAAATGGGAGGCAAGTGTTCCGATACATGAAAGAAATAGTCCTGTTTTTTATTTATATTAAACAGAAAAGCAGTTCAAAACGGCAAATATCAAGGCCCATTTAAATAAATGACATACCTACATAACCAAACTCATGAACAACGGAATTAATAAACCCAGGAGAAGTTTGAGCACATCTACTCCAAAATAAAGACAATTTGCCCAATTTTTTCTAGAATTGAGATCAAACCATCAAGATTTACTCATATAATCTGTGAAAATAGAGTGAGACAGAGCGTCTAGGTCTACGCAAGCTGAAGCACAGAGAGAATAACTAAATCCCTTTTTATGGACGCTTCCTAAAAATATTACAACCAATTTTGTCTTAAATTTGAAGAATTACTACAAATTTTGCCACGAAATTAAGTGACTTCTCAATTTCATTGTTCACTTTCAATGCACGTGTCACTCGAGCGGTTTTTTGAGGATGCCTCGCAGCGTTAATTTACCCAGTAAAAAATCTCAAAGGCCGGAAACGTGCGTGGCACATCGGTAGTTGTCGAACAGATGTTGACATGTGTCGAGCTAGCTGTATGCCACTCTCCGTGGTCTAATTGACTAGGGAAAAAGTAAAAACGTGAGCTGCGTAGTGTTACGCTCTATCGGAGGGTGCGTGAAACGGAACGGTACGATTGATGCGTTGGGGTGCGTTCGAAGTTTGATTTATGCGGCTTCCTTCCTGCGAATGGAGATTTCAAATCCAGTTTCTAGTTTTAAACGAATTCTATGTACTGACGCTTTTATTTTATTTCTGTGCATTTTTTATCAACTACAAGAATTACCCTAATGGTTTTGTAATACTCAGTCTGCCTTACAGTAAGATTTATAATATTTTCAAGCGATGGAGTCAATCGTGTTTTTCAATTTTCGTTACTTGTGTGTACAGATGAAAGAAAAAGCTTGTTGTTACATATTTTATTTTCTTGGGCTCTATTGTTCGCTGCCTAATAAAACTTTAACGATTTGTACTTCTCATGAAGCTAAAGGTAGGTGTTTAAATAAAGAACTGTGTTTATGACAAAAACAGCCTAATTTACAAACTTAAGCTTTGATACTAGTCTAGAGGTCATTATGGGACGATAAAGGTGACTTTTGCTAACCCACTGGCATTTTTTACTAAGTATCATTAAACATAACTTCGTAAATTGAACTATAAGTATTATTATTTTAGAAAAAAAAATACACTTATTCACATTATTCGCATCTTTGATATTTTTCCAAAGTAAATTTAAATTACAGTTCATTTTAATTTGAAATTGCTCGGTTGTAGTGTAAGACAAAATGATAAAAATGGCAAAGAATTAATAAAGCTCACATATATATTTCTACTAGTATTATACATAATTTGCTGAATTTATTAAAGCTGCGAATAAAAGGATAGATTAATTTAATTTACTGTGTTTGTTTTTTTTTTTTTATTTCAAATTTATTCTGTTAATAGTACATTATGCACCAAGGGGATAAAGTAGTGTTTTATGTCACGGGCGACATATTGAATCCCGAGTGTAACGTAGAATTCTAGGGTTATTCTAGGGTGTTAAACAGTTTAATCCCGAGCGAAGCTAGGGATTTAAGACTAGAATCCGAAGTGTGACGAGGGATTCAAGGTCGCCCAAGACAAAAACACCTATATCCCCGTGGTACATACTCAACTTTTCACACCTACTGCGTGATAATAGAAAGAAATGGTTTTGAATCTACATTATTTGACAAAAGAGAGCGCTTTGTTGTTATTTTTTACGCACGAACTTCAAATTTTGCAGCATACCCTACCTGAACAGATTTTCTTTGATTTACATTATTATACAGGTATAGGTAGGTATCAGGACGTCACAATCGCAAATAAAATAGAGTTTTTTAGACAAGTGCGCTCCATCGTAGACCGTAAACGTCTGTCAAAACTAGCGAGATCGGTGGTCAAGTTAAAGTTTCCAATAATAAAGATACAAAAACACAACCGTAGTACAATATCTAAAAATCAACAGATGTTTCAGTTGTAGCATATTTCATCTTTCCCGAAAGGGAAAAATTAACCAAAAAAAAAAACTCTTTGGTTGCAGTAAGTATTCGTGCCTGTTTTATTTCTTTTTTATGTTCTATTCTCGGTTGCCAGTTCGATTTTCGAATGAATTCTTTTTGTTATGGGCCGTTATGGTAGAAGTATTCATCTCTGATTGGTCTCTGACAATCTTGTAGGCTTAGGTTCTAAATTCAATTCACATTATATCACAGTGTGGTATAATGAAATCCCATACAACATTACAGCCCAAGGGCGTAAATGTAGTACTTTGGACCCTCTGTACATGATAAGAAAAGGAACATTATTGGGCAGGTGGTGTGAAAAAATGAAAAAAATTTCAACTGAAATTTCACTAGAAATATCTCCCTTCGACCCAGAACTCAGTAACATTTGCACACTACTTCTGCTTAGATGAATAACTGGAACAAGTGTGTTTTTGCAAAAAGTTCTAACAAAACAAACAGAAAAACGGCCGAAACACAACTGCAAGTCTTACGAAAGCTTATTTCAAAACTGAATTCCAGTGCCATAACTATTAACAATGTTCACTAAGCCTAAATCTAAATATACCATCGGTTTACCGGCCGTAAGAGTACCGGACTTCACCGTTAGCTTCTTAACTCTGTCGCTTACTTGAAACTGCGTGGTCAGATTGTTTTCGGCATTGTTTTTTTTAAATACCTACTTGCTACTTTTCTTGTAACATAATACGTCTTCATTTGTTTTGTTAAAACGCTGAAAACTCATAAATAGGGAATGTGCATGACTTATTTATTTATATCTGATCATGAAAGGTTAACCATGCATAGATCTATTTTCAAAAATAAGAAAGTTAGGAGCATTTAAATTTCGCCTTAGAGAGAGACCTCATGGTTCATGTTCGCTATACTAATTCAGTACAAACTGTTCTTTCGCGAGAGAGGGACAGAGCATGCCTCCTCTAAAATGTGTAATGTTTATATCTCCAAAATTTACTGATCGATTGAAATATTTTTTTAGTCTATGTATTACATTTTAAAATGTTGTAAATTGAAACTAATTCCTATGAAATAAAATGCATAATCCCTATTTACTGTCTCTTCTGTTCACGTGAATTACGAGATGATGAAAAACGAGGAATCACACTGTCATCTACATCTTGAGATATCAATTTATTCTTTTTGACTTTTTTAGCTACTAAATCTTTTTATATCATAATATCACTAGAATAAATAACATTGTCCATATTTTCTGTTTCGCTTAACCTGACTATTTGGTCATGCCTATTTTCTTTTGCTTTAGCCCTATCATGTACTGCCTCTTTGAATTCTTCTGATCAATTAGTTGCGTCGCGACTTTGTGACATCATTGAAGTACAGTTAGGTTTACTTGCTTCGGATTTTGTTATCTTGTTGCCCGTTTGAATTCAATTTCAATGAGGCTTTACATATCAATTTTACGGTTCTAACTTCTAGTAAAACATAAATGTGATAATATCTATCTTGGAGACTGTATTATATTTGTACTCACTAAGCAACATCATGTGTGCTGAAACGCAAATCTGTGTTGATCAGCAAAATCTCTTTCTTTCTGTATTTTATGTCGTACTACTAAATTGAAGAATTGAATATCAACTGTTTAGAATCAAATTCAATCATTACGATTCGTATACTTATTTGAAGATAATTTACTGACAACACAAATGATTTACGATCACATTGCGTCGCTTAAAATCGATGGATAAATATAATTAAACATTGAAACAGGCTTGTAAGAACATTTCCAGGCAACACAAGTATGTCAATTATAGTTCAAAAAACTTAAAGCAGACTCAATCACCACCTCATTCCGATAAAATCCTGGCTTATATACAAAAGCAGTTTTTAAAATCTAAAAGGAGCCAGAATTGAAGCAGGTAAAGTGGATTCCTTCGTATATTAAGCCATCAAGTTATCTTAAAAACTTCAAGAATGTTCCAGATTAGAGTAAGAACTCCTTTAGAAATGTAGTGAGAATCTTTGTCTGTTGTCTGATATTACCGGGACGTTTTTAAGTGCTTTAGTTTTTAAATACTAGTACTACTACTTTTGTAGCGCTCGTGGCGTAGCTTGACTAGGTGTTCCCGAACGATCACCAGAGTTAAGCAACGGACGGACCGGTCAGTCTTCGGATGGGTGACCGTGAGTGGCATTTATTTCTGAGCGCTACCGTGGGTCGGATGACACGTTAAATTGTAGGTCCCGGTTGTTCAGCAATCGTCAAGCCAAGTCAGAGGCCTTTCGGCGGCTTAATAACTCTGACAATAGGGCTGGCCACTCAGTCTATACGAACTTACTTACTACTTTTGAAAATGGTTAATTTTATCCACTGAGAAGATAACGTTCGTAAACACTGCCACCAATTTAATCCTCGTTAAGGTTTTTATCATTGAAACTAAAAACTTAATTAAGTACATTTCTTGATAATTTTTATACCATTAATTGTACTTTAAAGAACTAAAACGACTGACTTCTAAATATGCAATTTCGTTTACTTGAATGACATATATTTCCAGTTTTTTTTTTACAAAATAACTGGAAAATATGTCATGCAAAGTACTGAACCGATTTGATAAAATGTATATGAGATCAACTCTATGATCTACAAAAAAAAAAAAAACATCAAATCCTAATTGGTGAATAAATCGCGTAACAAACATAAAAAAAAACATACCTTTTCACCATGTCTCGAATTGAGAACTTTCTCCTTCTTGATGTTGGTTAAAAATATATTGAATGAGGCGTTATATCCAGATGTTCAAATTCAAAACATATTCTGAGTAATTTCGATATACCTTTTTTTTATACAAGATAGATCTACGATTGACCACCAACTCGCCTAACCTGGTGTAAGAATGTAAGATTTGATGTCTTCAATTCAAGCTTTTCTACTCTTCTCTACTTCAAAGTCTTCAAACTGGTACTCTTGTGAACACGTTATTCCACTTCTTTATAAAGTATCCTCTTTGAACTCTTGAATTTATGTATCGACTTTTTCGTCGCGTTTGCTTATCTTTGATGTGGCTTGCTTTAGCGTGATATCTACTTCGTACTTTTAGCAGAGTAATAGTATCTCTTGATCATTAGTATTATTTGTGTGAGTCTTACTAATACGTATCATGAATGTTTTCTTGTCTCTGAACAGAAAATTTTGCAGCCATCTTCAGCCACAGATTTAAAACAAAGTTTCCCAAACGTTTCACCCGACAATAAACAAACTAAGTGTATTTCGTAATTAACTACAGCGTTGACGTGGAAAGTAAAACATGGTAGCTCTTAGTTTTTTACGTCTGCGCCGTTCGAGTCATTCGCTTAATGGTAGCTTCAGAGAAAATGCATTAAAAAGCAAGTCTTTAATTTTAATTTAGCGTTTAAATTGGCCTCTTTTTATAGGCCTATTTTCACAACACTTAATGTTTATTTTATGAAACTAATCGAATATGGTACTAATGTAATATCATTTTATTATTGCTTATAGTATTAAATTTTCAGTTAGATTTGCTTTTTGGATTAAAATTATATACAGAAACAGTTGACTGTCGTACTGATAAGTAGAAGTAGGGTTCATTTTACCCTTCGTGGAAAATTAACTCAAAAAATTATAATAATTTGTCGTTATATCAAGATTCAAGTTATTATTTCATAGAAAATTTAATTTACTATTCTAAGGTTAATTGTTTAGCCTAATCATATATCATTTATATAACTAAAGTGATAGACTGAATTGTGTTCTAAATAACAGTTACGCAATAAACGGACTAAAGTAATCGAAAACGTTTACGTCTCCCATAAATATCTAGTTTAGATATATTTACCAGCTATTACTGCAACAATCAACATTATAATAATAAGCCCAGTTATTAAATCACTAACTCCTGCGAGCGACGTGTAAAGCGGGCGGAGTACTCGGCTACATGCCTAGGCTGGAATTTAAAAAGTTCTCGGCACTGCACCTGCCTTTATACTTCACAATATTCTCGCAAGTTGCAACATTTCATTGTTTTATTACAGCCGGGCAACCGAGCCTCGCGTAGAGTGCGTAAGGAAGTAACATTACAGGATCGCCCCAAGGCGAAACTGTTATAAGAAAGCTATTTTATTGTCTTGCGGCTCTCGGGCTTCGAAAATAATTCCAGTCCCCGTTAGGATACCCATTTCGAACTTTATCGCTGATGGAGATTGTTTCCGAATTATAGACGAACGTTTTCAATTTATTGACACTCAAATTGCTTTGAATTTATAAACGAATCCGGCTCGAAGGACCAGAATGAAGACATAAAAAGATACCGTAATCACAAGGTAAGCTCGTGTAGGTTATAAGCCTGGGGATTACAAAGCAAAAGAGAGCTTTTCAATCTAGCAATCAGCTGAACAAACGATCGATTTACGTAACGTCGCTTTACGAGCTACCCCGCACCGAAACTCGCCAGCACCCCTGGAACCCGACAATTTCGCTCACGCAAAAACTTGCAACGTACTGACTTTTCCCTTTATAAATTCGGCTGGATTTGCGTGTCGAAGGAGTAATGTAACGATAACAGCGACACGATCGTTAAATTACGTCAGATTACGGAATGGTGGTGCGTCGACTACACTACGCGACGACACTGAGCCTCGGAAAGCGCACGGTTTTACGATATTCGCATGCCTTCCAAATTGGTCTAAGCGCCATTTTCGGGAACACATTTAAGAAGTTTGCCGTCATCAAAGCGGAAATCCATGTGGTATTCGAGTGTTATGCCTTCCTTCCTACAGTCGCCCATTCATAGCCACAAGTGCTCGAAGACATGTGAATCCACTCGAAAACTAAAATAAATCCTATTAAAAGTCATCAGAACATAATCTCGTCCATAATTCGAAAGTGTCGCACATTTGCGACCCTTGTAATACTACTGTCAACGCTACTATAATAACATCAGGTAAAAATCGAGGCCGAATGTCGTCCCTCCGTCGAAAGCGGGATATCGGATCTCTCTTTCATTAATTGGCTCCAAAGGACCGGCCTAGAAAGTCGAAACAGATGGATCACGAAGTATTTGTCATTTAAAAACACTCAAACGGAATTCGAACGTCCGCCTGGGCCGATGATAAAAATTAGCCTCGCATTTGAAATAATTGCACTCTTTTATTTGGGTCCCTACCTGGATACTTTGAACGCAATCAACTTGGCCTCTTCCTTCTCAAGTTAAATTGAGACATTGAATTGTTTGCCATTTTCTTTTCCCTCCAATTTCGCGCCAATAGCAAAAGTAAAAAGGCTCGCCGATACCACCAACATGGAGGCAATATACGACCTCGATGGAGAGAACCATTTCCTTTAATGTTTTCATGAGTCTAGAGAACTAAAGAGCGTGTTACAACGTATCTGTTCCTTGCCTTTTAATAGCCGAATAACGAACAAACTGGCAAGTATTAAGTTTTATCAACCATCTGCACGAATGTCACGTCTTTATTACTACTTATTCTTTGTCCTCATGAATGCAGCGGCCGAGGAAGTGGGACAGAGGTACGTCCGTCCTTTTCTTCGCCTGTGGCCTGAACCTCACCGGGGTCTGGGTTGTACAGGCAGAGACGCAGAGAATTGAGCGTCCCTTTCGGGCATAGGTGTTCAATTCAATAAAAAATGGCGTACCTGAGTCGGTCCCCTGACATGTTTATACATTTTTCTTACTGTTGTATAGAGATTTTTTGTTACGTATTTCTCGATTGAGATTGAATCAGGAGCGTTATTAAAAAAGTTTTTGGCGTAATTCTCGCGGTTATTTTCGCCGTGTACCGCGAATTTTTGGCAATTTTGCTTTCGCGCGACCAAAGTTGTTGACCCCGATTTTGATTTATTAAAGCTATTTAAGTGGCTGCTTTCCGCCACAGCCTATCGTTCATTTTTCATATATATATGTGATATAAATAGTTAAAATGGAAAATTAATTAAAGTGGACGCCTTACTTTAAACAATTTATTAGTTCAATATTAATTTTCGCGATTGACACCAATATGTCAAATCAAATCAAATCAAATCCATTTATTTCCGTAGACATGTCACATGCACTTAGAAACGTCAAACAAAAGGTTAAAAAGTTTATGAATAAGCGTCAGACAGTAATACAATTACAAAATAGGTATGTCGCTAGAGTTTCTGCAATGGCATCGTCAAATTATTGATTAAATATACATGATTATTGGCATTTCATAATTATAAATAGTAACGTCTGCAATAGCAAAATAAATAATTAAATTAAAATGTAAAATAAATATAAGGTATCTGCAATAGCATTGTCAAAAATTAATGTAAAAAATAATAAAAAATAATAACAATTATATTAAATTAATTATAGCGAAGCCAACTTATTATTAAAGAAGTAAATTAGAGTTTTATTTATTTAGTATTTTTTGTCACATAGTTTTTGAACAGGCTCTTGTCAGAATTAGCGTCTTTTAATCTGTAATAACTTTTTTCTATTAGATGTTTTTTTGCATATTGTAAAATGACGTCTTTGGAGCATGTTTTAATATAGTCGGGGAGTTTATTATAAAATTCGATCCCCATACTGTGAAAACTATTTGATGTTTTAGTGAGTCTTCTACGTGGCGGCAGTAATTTGTTTTTATATCTAGTGTCATAGTTATGACAATCAGCAGCTATTTTCATACTGTGTACATTTTCCAATACATAAATTATACATTGATATATGAATTCTCCAGTCATCGTTATTATTCCTAGCTCCTTAAACATATTTTTGCACGAGTCTAACTTTTTTAGGCCTAGTATATACCGCACAGCTCGTTTCTGCAAAATGAAAATTCTTTTTGTGTGACATTCAGCAGCCGATCCCCAAAAAAGTATTCCGTAAGTTAGGAGTGAGTGGAAGTAAGCGAAATATACGGTCTTTGCTGCCTGGAGCCCGGCTAATTCTTTAATCTTTTTTATAGCGTAAGTAGCTGAACTGAGTTTTTTTGTTAATTCGCCAATATGAGTTGTCCACTTTAATTTATTATCTAGCCATACACCCAAGAATTTAACTTCGTTTGTGAGTGATATATCCAGGTTGTCAAGAGTAGCTCTAACCATAGTGTTTGAGTGTGACTGAATATTTTTGGTTAAGTTAAAATTAATTACATGCGTCTTATCGACGTTCAGTAGCATATTATTTGCTGAAAACCACCGCTTGATATTTTCGATTGACTGTTGGATTTTCATAGTGATGCCCAACTCAGTTTCATCTTTAACTATGAGACTAGTATCATCTGCAAACAGAACTATATCTACTTCTTTGGTTACTACTGATAGGTCATTAATGTATATAATGAACAGCAATGGACCGAGGATAGACCCTTGTACAACAGTTATGTTCAAATAGTGCAGATTTCTGAATCTGAATCATTTATTTGCCAAACATATTATGTACAAAATAAAATGTTGCAAGATAAATATATATTATAACATGTCCAATTAGTATGTATTTTAATTGACATTTGCATGCCTCATTGAGGAGAAAATGAGGCATGCAAATGTCAATTAAAATACAATACTCTACTTTATAAATTTATTAAAAGAAACCAAGACACTTCATTCATTCGTTCGATCTTTTTCATTCGTTCGATTCCAATTCCAACATACATGCTCGATTTCATACGTTATTTTACAGATATTGCTCGCCTCGCTCGCTCGTTAACCAATAGCAAGTAGAATTTAGTTTTACCAAGTACAATTACAGTTGAAAACATTTTAGGGGCGGTCGGTTTATTGAAGGTAATTTGGAACTTATGAATTACAAATGTAATATTTTAGCCGTTGACGTGATCTAGCTCAATTAACCAGGTTTACTAGCTACATGTTTTGATAAATGACAGGTTGGCCTACATAAGACCGACGACGGTTAAACTGTGTTTCATAATATGATGTAGTAGTGACGTACTTTTATTATTTTGATACTTAAAAAACACTGGCAACGTTATCAACTCTCGTTTAATTTCAATTTATGTAAAAGATTTGTTTTCATAATATAATTGTTTTGTTTTTATGACGCTTGGTTTTTCAGCCGTTTCTATTATATGATTAAGCACACCTGTTAACATGTTCACCCGACTTCAAAAAAGGAGGAGGTTCTCAATTCGACTGTATTTTTTTGTTTGTTACCTCCGAACTTTCGATTGGGTGAACCGATTTTGATGATTCTTTTTTTTATTTGAAAGCTGGTGCTTCCCGTGTGGTCCCCTTTCAACTTGGTCCAACAATGGCATCCATGAGAAGTCGGTTGCTTCAGTTTTTTAAACTAAATAATTATTGATTATTAGTGATCTCGAGAAAAGTTTTTGTACACAAAGCTTTTGGTGAAAGGAAGGATCACGAGGAAGTAGTACCGAGATAGATTATTTTCCAGTGTCTGGCTGCCTAGCTACAGACCAAAATTGAAAATCTATCGTCAATCCAAGCATTTAACTGTGTGTTCCCGCACCCTCACTTGAAAGCCAGTTTCTTTTCTAGCCTATTTTGTGCTAACATCTTCGGCCTCATCCACATTTAACCTCAAGTTAAGTGAGTTGTGCCCAAGTGCTTATCTTACCGACCATCAAAAAGAGGATTCAGCAGGTTCACCATCTGTCAGATCGGAAACTATATTTTCATCTCTCCCATTTTGTATGTAAATGACAGAGACAGTAAATAAATCCGATATAAGAAAAGAATTAAAGAAAAACCTGAGAGATTGTGAATAGGGGTACTAATATTCGCTTCTTATCCTATTATAGAAAATTATGTTCTCTCTTATAACAATAAAAACGCAAGCACCATTCTCAAGCAGTAACAAGCGGCACTAAAAACAAATTGAATCTGAAAGCTATCGACGATTGTCTATGCGCGCAGTTTCAAAAAATAAAAATCCAAAATGGCGGGCTAGTCACAGCTGAGTCAGCGTCACCTTACGAAGACTTTTGTCCCGTACCTTTTGCCAAACGTCACTATTGTTAGCATTTTATCTCCAGAGTTTTCCTGTGCAAACAGTGAGTTGTAGATCGAATCGCTGTTCTGTGGAGCACTTATTCTTTTTTGGTTTGGCGCCGCCTGTTCAGGCCTTGCTTTAGTTATTGGAACCGAATCAAAGTCTCCGTTGTAGCTGTGTGATTTCTAATTTTGTATGCCATTTCATTTTCATTGGACTAGACCAAGGGACACTAATTAGTTTCGCTCGGAGTCCATTTTAAGAAAAGAAATGACCATCGCAGTCCGTCCAACATTTTATGAAAAAAAAATTAATAAACAAATGTAATTAAGTACGGAAATAACAAAAGTATTTTTTTACATATCAATGAGAAAAAATACATTTTTTGTTGCGGACTATCTGTCTGATGTTTGGAGTAAAATTGGTAAAAAAGTAAAAAAAACATTTACTATACATTTTTATTAAATTACGTACTCTGTAGTGCAAGTTGCTGTGTTCTCGCGGTCCGCACAAAATGGGTCGGCGGTCCGGATGCGGATCGCGGTCCGCCATTTGGTGACCCCTGGACTAGACTATGTAAAGATGATCAATGAAAACATAAATAATGATAATATAATTTAATTTATTGCGTAGCAGTCTAGTTGAATGAATAATTAATCAATAGATTTATTTGAATAAATGAGCATGCATTGTTGTCTGTAAACATTACATAGGTAAGTATTCCAATAGTAGACGTAATTAGGTATCATTTCTGTAAGGACAGACAACAAAAGTATGACAAACCATAAACGTAAGTCCCAGTTCATACTGATTAGCTTGTAATACTTTTCTCAGTTGAATTTATAAGCCTGTAAAAGGCTTATAAATTCAACTGAGAAAAGTAAGCTGTATATTAAAAACATTATCATAAAATATAGCTTATGACAATCAGGGTGTAAAAAGATATCTAACGATTTTACGCGCTAAAATTATACAGACAGTTAAACAATATAGAAGCATACATTTGAAAATCTTTCGTTTCCATATGCAGATGAGTAGAAATATTGTAGCAAATGCATCTGTAATTATTGAAAATCAATATATCATCAAGGTATATCAGTGTAAAGTAAAGATCGGCCTACATCTCGCACCTTGATTTGACGATAACCTTTCGCTACATCCTATTGTGCAATATGCTCTACAATGGGAATAGTTAACAACTCCCATACAATACATGACTTGCACAAGTGACTGTTCTCTTAAATACGCCTAGTTCATTGTTATTTAAACGTGCTTATTTAGTGTTAGTCAGAATATCGTCACTTTGATAACATACTATCATCATCATCCTCATCTCAGTCAAAAAGTCCATCAGGATAGATATAATATGACAGGCCTCATGCCTCAGTGGTAATATGTGTACTTTCTGAGCTGTAAGTCGTGGGTTCGATACCCACCCAGGGCAAACATTTCTGCTGAGCATAGATTTGTTTAATTTCTCTTGAGTGTCATATATCATTAAGCGATATTTTGTAGTCGAGTGTTTTTTTAACATATGTACATACCACAGAATTCGCCCTATTACATAGGACCTAAGTAAGTCTTTGGTACATACATACTTATTTTGCATTACTGACTACTGGCTTCCAGTGGTACTCGTAGTTGAATACGATGTCATATTTTCTCGTATTCCAATGCAAAATATGGCTTCACGTTGTGCGTTCCTTTTGCCTTTTCTCTATCTTCAGTATAAATACTCCTTTCATCACTATTATGTATTCTGTACTTATAGTCGAAGAATTATATGTTTTAATAAGGATGGTAATCAGGTAATTACTATGCATTGGCTGACATATATTGCTATCAGTAGTGAATAACAATGTAATTTTGTCTTCAAGGATTTTAGTTGCACGTGTCTTTAAATAATTATGTATTCTTTTAATAAAATGTAGAATTTCACTTTACCCTTGAGTTGGAATAAAGTGGAACGCGGTTATCCCTTTTTACCGACTCCAAAAAGAAGGTTAATAATGCGTTATTAATTCTTTTAAAATTTTGTTACCGCATAACTCCGTCATATATAAACCGATTTAATTATATAATATTAAACCGACCCGAAAAACATTTCCCTCCTTGTACAGTACGTCAAATATATGGCTTCCTCTTGACAGTCGAGTTTGATTAGCGAAAATATTTTTACACCATAAAATGCAAATCCACCAAATATATCAAAGTTTAACATTCATAAAGTAACATTAAGTCACCGATGAGATAGGACTTTGTATCTCTTCCTCTTTTATCATGCGGAATAAAAAGAGATGGCGATAAACACTATAAATTTACGCAGCTTTTAGCGGGACGGTCGTAAATCTTTTGTAGTCAATTCATGTCGGTTGCGTCTGCGCATGTTGGGAAGGTACATTCTTGTTGATAAGGAAATAAAGGTTTTGAATTTCCGATTTGTAAAAAATATTTACTTTACATTTTGACAGAAATTTTAAGATTCTGCTGTCAAATTTAAAAACCCGAAAGTACAAGGATAATTACATTTAGTTGTTAGTTGAGTCTGTGTATTGTTGTGTTGTAGTTAATAAAGGCGCATGCCATTAAGAAAAAAGATTACATTTTGATATACGTATTATTTATTTCGTTGTGAAATATGTACTTCAAAATGATCTGGGGTGTTGCCATATTCTTAATAGCCATCTTATTTCGATATTACTTAGACCTTTGTCTTGCTCCTTCAACTGTAGAAAGAGCGAGACATCTAACAATAAATAAAAGTAGTATTGAAATAAGACTGCTTGAACGCTTGTTGTACAGCCTAAACGGCTTGACCGACTATGATGTGCGAGGTGTCGTTAGATTCGTCTTCACTCCTTGAGTGTCATATGATACATTTTAATAATAATAATATTAAAATTTTAGCAAAAATAAAATCAGTATAAACATACATACATACAAACATACATGCACTCCAAAAATATAACCCTCCTTATGCAGTCGGGTAAAAATTTAAGATAAAATTCAGGTACTTGTTATAAGTACACAGGCGTCTGGACCTACTAATTTTTACTAATTTATTTTATTTTTGGATTTAGAAGTTTCTATGCGGAAATTCATCTTCAAAACAGGAAAACTGTTCATTAGTAAAGGTGCCTACTTGTCATGATATTGAACCGGAAACAAACCAAAATTCACATTATCGTAGATTACGTTTTACCGAACATTTGACAGCCTCCTGTCGGATGCACAATTCGTACCTAATTATTCTATTTAAGCAACTGTTTACATTTTCATCTCACGCGTAAACATAATCAGTTGGGATTACAACATAACATCTTTGATTACATGAATTATGAACAATTCGTTTGTACATTTTATTTATAACATAAGGACGCAGATCATATTAGATACCAGTAACATCCCGCGGCTTCACCCGAGGTTGAAAAATTCTTAGTAGATCTCTAAACTTCACATGGATGGTGCTCTCTTAAACGCATGTCTCGGAGTTGTGGTTTTGGGAGTAGGTTGTCAGTTAGTTATGCGTTTTAACTAGATAAGTATAGATAGTAAATAATATTGAATAGCTATTTCGCTGCAAATTACTGTACCACTACAGGGCAAAGGCCTCTCTTCCCTCTTTCCATTTTTGTCCGTTAAGAGCTTTCTCAGTCCAGCCGCTACAGTAGGAGTCAAGCTCATCTCGCCATCGTTTTTTAGGCCTGTCTAGGGGTCTTGTGATGTTCGGTACCCAAAAAGTTGTTATTTTTGCCCACAGGTCTTCGGGCACGACAGATGTGTCCAGCCCAATTCCATTTTAGACTGGCAGCTTTTTGTCCGACATCAATGATGTTTTGTTTTCTTTACAATTACATCATCGAAATTAGGTATATACATAGGTTGTCAATCGCGCAACATCGTGCTCCAGTGCTATTGACACCACATACCTGCCAAACTAATTGAAATGTGTCGTAACCTCAGTCAGATTTAGAAATTGGGTCGGACGTGCTATATCGTTCTCGTGATCTATATTCAACCCTATTGCATCAGCTAAGGTTATATCCTCAAGCCAATAATCTTCGAGGTTCGACCCTATCTTTATAGCGTTAAAGGCTAAAATGTGATGTCAAAAATGTGAGATTTGATTTGTTGGGTCGATTGTACTGGGATCCCGATAAGCTATTGTCCGGACGATACAATGTAGGAAAGTTTCCGTCTTTCGAGACATGAGGCGTGTATGACTGTTCGTTTTCGGGGTTCCCGAATTTGACTGTTGCTTTGGAGTTAATGGGGGAAATGATTCTCTATCCCTTGAAAGTTTGCACTAGCAGGAAAGTAAATGGACCTGTATTGTTTATTTTTCGGACTACCCAAGAAAAACGTTATGTTTTTGAGTGTACGTCTGCCAAGTAGGTAAGTGAGAATTTCACTAAGTTATGTGTTTCTACTTTTATGTTAAATAAAGTACGGATGCCGAGCAGGAAGAATTTCGTACATTGACCTATGATTACCTATCTCTGTCACTCTCGCGTGATTATATTGCTATCGCGCACGCACAGATTCCGTCGTTGCACCTGTGCGAGCGCAATAGCAATATAAACACGCGAGAGTGACAGAGATAGGTAATCATAGGTCAATGTACGAAATTCTTCCTGCTCGGCGTCCGTACTTTACCTTCTGTAGCCGAAATGGCTTGATAGATTTTGGTGTGCGAGGTTTCGTTAGGTTAGTACATATAGTATCTTATTTTCCGAGTGTCACCTATAAATATCCTACCCTCTTATGCCTTCTAATCTTTTAATACCCTCTACCCTCCCATCTAACTCTAATCCCGGTCAAATGTGGCGTCAAACAGCCTTATTGGTCCTTGATGCTGTGCCTACCCCGTAAGGGCAAACAGGCGTGATTTTATGTATGTATAATAAAGCTTGTAGCGGCCACTGGCGTAATGCCGATTCAGTTGCCCCACGCCCGCCACTCAGTTAGGTAGGATTTGAAATATTGTGGAAATTTAAAATAATAATTAATTATTGAGATTGAGAGAAAATTCCCTGATAGGTGAACACAGCGCTCTTTGAATAGGTGCCCCTCAGGCACAATAGTACACTTCCACACGGGTGCCACACCCGTACATTGGTGACCCCGAAGTCATGCTGAACATTTTTCTTGTTTAAATGCGTTAATCTATCGAACTACCAGACAGAATGTAAACAATCTTTTTGTATAAATGATAGCCAGATTCATGAGCTAGCACCAGGCTACATCTCACAATAAAAAAAAAAACAGATAATGATAATAAATCAGATAGCCTTAAATAAAAAAGTATCGACACACGCGGCGTCCCACACAAGGGGCCGTCCGTGTTATGGTATGTACTGAATATTTTTCAAAAAATCACTTTCACATACGTTAGACAAGTTACGTAACTGACTTCTTAGACAACTCTCGAATTTCGTCTCAACATTTCACATACAAAAGCCGAAAATTAAAAACACTAACGGTGATGCAAGCCTGCTTCATTAATCATACGTAAGTAATGGACTCACTAATAATAGATAGTTAATGTCGAGTGCTCATCTGAACTATCTATCGTTTAACAACCATGTCGAAATAAAAAACCTCTATATAAACATCTACGACCAAAAGTGACCAAGACACCGTGCAATATCTGGCGATTGGTGGTCAATCGTAGATTGGTCTAAAAATTATAATTATAAGTAGTTTAAAAAACTGAAGCAACCGACTTCTCTTGTATGCCATTGTCAGAGCTGAACCAAATTGAAATGGGACCACACGGGAAGCACCAGCTTTCAAATAAAAAAAGAATCATCAAATTCGGTTCACCCAGTCGAAAGTTCTGAGATAACAAACATAAAAAAAAATACCTACTGTCAAATTGAGAACCTCCTCCTTTTTTGAAATCAGTTGAAAAAGAAAAACTATATTTCTCACCTCAGAAGCAGACGAAAACCAGTAAGTCAGTTGCTTGTGAGAGGATTAATTTAACGGTCCCAATTATTAAATAAACGGTCATTAAATATTTAATGACAATCCTTTTTTACATTAGTGAGATAGATAAGTAATTGTGAATTAACAGTGAAAGCTGTAGATATTACATTGCTTTTTGTATTGAATAACATATCTTTGATTTGTTAAGTATATTTCATCCGGTATTGCGGTCGAGGATATGGAAGGTCTAAAATGCTTCCTTGCTTAATAATATTTAGGCAGAATTTATTCAAATATAATGTTATTGGCTACTAGCTGCACTCTGGGGTGTTACCCGTGTAGTGATGAAAAACCGGTGGTAATGATGATGATAAAATATAGACTATGTCATTCTCCAGGCTCTAAAGAATCTTTGTGCCAAATTTCATAACGATTGGTTCAGACGTTTAGCAGTAAAGAGGTAACAAACAGACAGAGAGACAGACTGATATTATTACTAGCTGCGCCCTGCGGTGTTACCCGCTGTTTTACATAAATTATATCAAAAGAGATATAATTTTTCGGGATAAAAAGTGCCCTATGTGTTAATCCAGCGTGTCAGGTATTGTCATGCCAAATTTCATCAAAATCGGTTTAGCCGTTTGAGCGTGAAGAAGTAATAAACGTGAGGTTGATTGAAAAAGTTATAAATGTCCATGGTGTGACAAAGTTCCAAAAAAGAAACTGCAAACACAAAGTTAAAGTTAAATACCTATGTGTTCAAAATATTTAACTAAATATAATATTTAACTTTAAGCAACCTTTTCACATGTAATACATACAGCCACAGAAGATCAATGCAAAGGAATAGTAACAATTCTCATTGCGACAAGGGACTATAGATTACAACAGTCGGTATTGGAATTGAGATTGTTCGTGTAGCTATACTGGAATGCGCCAAAAGTTCAAACTAGCAACGATTAGAGTATCACGTAATTATTGCGCAAATGCTTAGATATTCGTATTAAGTAACCGTTAAAATGGTACTAATTTATTTAATAGAAATCTAAGGAGAATTATAGACAGATCAAACGTACGGAAGAAATGGTGTAATTCATATTATGAGAATATCTATTGATAACTTTTGCGCGGGCAAATGCTTAAATGGTACTAATTTTTAAATAAAAACTACGGGTCACTCACGTCTGTTTTGAGCTGAAATATCCGACTATAGTTTCAACCGCATTCGGCGGTCTTTTTCAAAGGAGCAGCACACACGTCACTCTCGGTCGGTGACGCGCCTTGCACTGTTTAAAAATGTGTGAAAACCACGTTAATTTCCATGTTACTAATTTATTTAATAGAAATCTAAGGAGATATACACAGATCACATATACGGAAGAAATGGTGTAATTCATATGAGATATATTGATAACTTTTTGCGCGGTTTTTTTTGCTATTCGTTTTGTACTTGATGTAAGCGGGTCAATCTACTACGGCCCACAGCCACGGCTATGTAATCCGGATTCGGACGTATGATAGTGTGCGTAGCTCAGAAAACAGAAAAATATCATAAATATCAACAAAGCGTTACAACGTTCATAGAGCAACTGATCGCGCGCGCTTAAACTACTCTTTAAAAGAGTAGTTTCTGTCGCTTCGGTTCTGAGCATGTTCACGGTTTCTGTATTATTCTGTATTCTGAGGTGCGTAGCCTCTCCTTGCATATCCTGCGCAGCAATGGAATCTTATCTGAATTGATCGAGTGAGCAAAGCGAGATCCATAAGTATAAGATGACGTATGAATGGCTGGCAGGTGACTGAATTTGTATTTATGTCTTACAGTAAGATCAACACATAAAAATTATATCTGATTAGCCGAAAACTGTCATTTCTCGTTTTCGTCTCAATTTTTCGTTTATTCTGATAGATCTAATAGCAAACTATAAGAATAACCGAAACCCGCTATCTCAATCAACTGAGATAACGGTTTTTGAGCTATTAAAGAAAGAAATAAAAGCTATTAAATTTGAGCTATAGAAATAATTGTTATTTTGACATAATGCAGTGATATGTAGGTTGGTACGAAATCTCAAAAGTTTAAGTACACTTTTATGCACGCGTGAATGAGACGGCAACATCATCGGTATATTTCCTTCACAATTTAATCATGATGTACCTATTGCAGTACTAGCGAAGTCCACTGCTCGCTGACAAACTTTACAGTTGTTTTTTTAAATATTCTTTAACCACATACCTTAAATGTACTAAATTTTTTCCGCTTCCGCTTATAACTCGCACCAGCCGACAAAGAAGTATGCGAACGAGGTCGCAACCCGCGCTTCACTGTTTCGGATCATTAATTTGACACTTGAAATAGCTCAGAAGTGTTACAATGGCGGGCACGCCCACAAAGCTGCGGGGTTAAAGGTTGCCCGGTTTTTAAGAGGAAGGTACCGCTATGATCGGCCGCTCGATCACATGTTATATATTAATAACGGTGATGATGATTATGATAATGTATAGATTATGACCTTCTCCAGGTTTTAAAAAATCTCTGTGCCAAATTTCATTACGATTGGTTCAGCCGTTTAGCCGTGAAGAAGTAACAAACAGACAGACGTCATAGGTACAGAGTTACTTTCGCTTTTATAATATTAGCTCTTTATTATATTGTAGCATTTCAACTTTGGCGATTTAAAACGATATCTCGATATCGGTCGTCTAATGTTTTATTGGAAATTTTGACAAGAATATTTCGTTTATTCCCAGTAGTACGGTTGCCAGTCCGGTTGACCGTACTACTGAGACTTTTAATTCCCAGTAGTACGGTTAATGGCGGCTGACCGTACTACTGAGACTTTACAAGTCTCAGTAGTACGGTTATTAGCGCTTCGCCGGCCGCTGCCGCGGCACGCTCGCTACACTCGCTCGGCTCGCGCGATGTGTTTTTAATGTTCTAACATAACCTAACCTACTTTTTGGGCCACTATATTATTTAGTAGGTTAGGTTATGTTAGAACATTAAAAACACATCGCGCGAGCCGAGCGAGCGTAGCGAGCGTGCCGCGGCAGCGGCCGGCGAAGCGCTAAATAATATGTTTAATGGAAATATGTATTCGGTTATCTAGTTCTTTACGATAAAATTTTGTTGTTGGTAGTTAAACTGTTAATAACCGTACTACTAAGACTTGTAAAGTCTCAGTAGTACGGTCAACCGGACTGGCAACCGTACTACTGGGAATAAACGGAATATTTGATATTTATACATGAACGATATATATCCTAACTTAGTATACTTCTGTGTATTTTTGTGGCATTTTTATGATCATACAACTGAACCGGCTGTAATGAAATTGCAGTATAGAGATAGCTAGGAATTTGGAGACAGGCATGGGCGTTTTTAAATGCGGGTGAAACCGTGGGACATTGCTAGTGAAAAATAGACATTTCATACAGCCATGTCCACGGAATATTAATTTTAAGCCCCGATCCAAAAAGGAAGAACTTTGACGTGTGTATACTGTGTATCTGTCTGTCTATGGTATCGTAGTCCTTAAAAGGATGGACTGATTTTGATCTAGTTTTTAGGGTTCCGTACCCAAAGGGTAAAAACGGGACCCTATTACTGAGACTCCGCTGTCTGCCCGTCCGTCCGGCCGTCCGTCTGTCACCAGGCTGTATCTCATGAACCGTGATAGTTAGACAGTTGAAATTTTCACAGATGATGTATTTCTATTGCCGCTATAACAACAAATAGAAATAATCGGCCAAGTGCGAGTCGGACTCGCGCACGAAGGGTTCCGTACTATCATCTATAATACTACAAAGTTTAGTTCTGTTTATAAAATAACGAGAAATCAACGAAATTCCAAGTAGTAAATTGCAAACTTATGGGTAGGTTTTCGATACACATCCGGGCAGCATGACGACGTTCGCGCGAATACGCGCGGCTATGGCTCGCTCCGTGATGTTACCTCCCCCGCTACCCCGCTAAACCGGCGCTCGCACCGCGTTTAGATGCACGGATTATTTTCATTTTGTGAGTTTTTATGTATTAGATTAGGTATATTTTTTTTATAGTTAATATATTTCTAAATATTTACTTACAAATATTCAAGTTTTTACCTTTTAATTGAGATCGAGTAAAAATTGCTTAAAAATTACGTTTGTTGTATGGGAGCCCCCCTTTAATATTTACTTTATTGTTATTTAATTATTTATTTTGAAAGGTAATATACAAGTAAATATTCTGTGAAAATTTGAAGCGTCTACCTGTTACCGTTTTTAATATTAAGCAAAAAAATACGAAAAAAACACGTTTATTGTATGGGGACCCCCCTTAATATTTTTTTTTTTAATTTTTAGTATTTGTTGTTATAGCGGCAACGGAAATACATCATTTGTGAAAATTTCAGCTTTCTAGCTATCACGGTTTATGAGATACAGCCTGGAGACAGACAGACAGACAGACAGACAGCGAAGTCTTAGTAATAGGGTCCCGTTTTTACCCTTTGGGTACGGAACCCTAAAAAGAGAATAAAATAAATATTTAAGCGGGCTCCCATACAACAAACGTGATTTTTTTCAAACAGGTAGACGCTTGAAATATTCACTGAATGTTGAGTTATATTATTAACTTTAAAAATAAATAATTAAATTAAAATAAAATTAATATTTAAAGGGGCTTCCATACAACAAACATGATTTTTTGCTGTTTTCATAGATAATGGTCCGGAAACCTTCGTGCGCGAGTCCGATTCGCACTTGGCCGGTTTTATTTTGTTTGAAGAGGATTTCGTCGTGAGTGTTCTTAGCTATGTATCATCAAAATCCGTTCAGCTATTTTTTTGTCGGGGGTTTTTGAGTTTTCTAAACTTATACTTGTATATTCTGTGTCTATGGTACTAGGTACCTATAGTAAAACAAACACATTCATTGGATTCATTTCGGGGAATGTGCGCAAGAGCTTCACGACCTAATTCCACCCTCCCCATTTTACTATAGGACTAGCAGAAAGTCGTCGAATTACCACCCATTTCTCGTTGAAATGCCAAAAATCCGTATTCAGCGATATCGATCCACATTCCTGTTGCGTACTGCACAAGAATGGAATTCTTTGCCGCCATCTCTGTTTCCTGAGACCTACAATATTGGAATTTTCAAGGCCAGAGTGAATAGATATCTTCTAGAACCACGAGCTCCATCCTCGCCCACACCGTCGCTTCAACATCAGGCGAGTTGGTGGTCATTGGTAGATCTATCTTGTATAAAAAAAAAAAACACGCTCAGTCATTACGGAAAATTTAATAATCGGAATTGATATATAAGTGCATAATTTCACCCTAATATAAGGGAAACTCAATGATTGTAACCAAGGAACGCAAATTGATAAAATAAATTTATCTATATCCTATATTCGTATATGCTCAAGGCAAATCTAACGAAACGCACATGAAAACCGAACAGGCTATAGAAAGTAATGTATAAATACATACATTTAAAAAACATTACTCTCTTGTATGGGCAGGCAGGTAAAAAGATCAATTGTTCAAGCTCAAAAGCGCTAAAAGCTGTTTGATCCTCTTAACGTCGGGCAATGGGCAATCCTGCGTTAATGGATACGTAATGAGTTAAAGAAAGAACCGTTTGAAGTTACTTGAAGAATTTGACGGTGGAGTAATTTATTCCGGGGTTTGAGTTCCCGATGAGAAAATGTACAAAGCGATTGAACATAAAAATATGACTAAACTACTGCCATTTAGTCACGGGTCCTAACTTGAGTATGATCGGATTCGCCCTTTTTGGCATGAGCCTAATTGAAGTCGAATCGGATTCACCATTTTGTGATGTAAGCTTAACTGTATAGTCGAATCGGATTTGCCATTTTGTGACATAAGCCTAACTACAGTAGAACCGGATTCACCATTTTGTGATGTAAGCCTAACTGCAGTCAAATCGGATTCGCCATTTTGTGATATAAGCTTAACTGTAGTGGAATCGGATTCACCATTTTGTGATGTAAGGCTTCACTGTAGTCTAATCGGATTTGCCATTTTGTAACGTAAGCCCTACTGCAGTAGAATCGGATTCACCATTTTCTGATGTAAGCCTAATTGCAGTCAAATCGGATTCAAAATTTTGTGACAAAAGCCTAACTAAAGTCAAATCGAATTTGTTATTTCGTGATATGAAATGATTCCAAAGTATTTAAGTATATAAATGTTTGAATAATAAAGACTCTAGTAAAGTATAAAAATCTTCGCGAACGCGATGTACGATAATATTGAAGTGACGGACGATATACTCAAAAAACCTTACTAACTCATGGGCCGTTTGGTAAAATAGTATCAGTATATTTTTAAATTGTTAAAATAGACAGAGCAACAGCTGACAAATTGGTCAAGAGACATAGAATAATTATCACAATACATATTGCTCAATTTTTTCTCTAAGAATAGCATTGAAATACGAGAATGCCACCCTATTTTAATAAATTAAAGTCGTCAGAGACCTAAATATCTTGCAGTGAAAGTATTTTTTATAGAGGGTCGACATTCGACAATCGACATTGTTTAACGTGGAAAACTAATAATTAAGAGTAAACAAGATATTTAAGCTTAAATAGCTAAGTGCTGTCTTAAATCGTTATTGCTACAAAGGGGGAAATATTGTAGTGCGATTTTACCCGCTTTGTGATGAAAAAACCGGACAAGTGCGAGTCAGACTCGCCCACCGAAGGTTCCGTACAAACTAGTTGATAAAAGGGGGAAATCATATATTTTTTTATATTTTTCTTCTTAAACCGAAAAATATACATCGTAAAAATATTTAAAAGCCTGTTTTAGCTTATGTTAATGAAGCTCTTTCATATGATACCCACCATGATACGGGTTAAGAACTTTAAAATTTGGACCCTCATTCCTTGAATAAAGACACTATTTTTTTGTGATTAGATTAAAAATGTTCAGTTTTCGGATTTTTACCAATATGTGTACTCTAACACAATGCTTCTTGCCAAATTTAATAGTTCTTTCTAGGTCAACGGAAAGTACCCCATAGGTTTTGATTTCCTAGTGAGTGTCGAAATTTGTATTTTTTACGACATATTCGGCTGTAACTATTTTTTACGAAAGCTGAGAAATTTTATTTTTCTTTCTGCAGCAAGATACTATGGATCTGCGTATATAGTTTTAATGTCAACATACCTACCACTACTACGATACCTTTACGCGTTCCCGAGATAAAGGTCTTGACACCCGGACAGACGGACAGACAGACAGACAGACGTACAACAAAGTGATCCTATAAGGGTTCAGTTTTTTTCTTTTGAGGTACAGAACCCTAAAAACGATTGTGATGAAACGGCGGTGATGATGATGATGATAAAATGTAGCTTAAGACAGTCTCCAGGTTCTCAGCTACCTCTGTACCATCTGTTAAGCCGTTTGGTCGTGAAAAGGTATCAGACAGAGAGACAGATTTACTTACGATTTGATAATACTAGTTACTTACGAACGTTATCCTTCTTACGCAGTTGGGTATAAAACACCTTCTCTTATATAAATTATAACAGCTTCGCATAATCTAAACACAAGTTCGACATCAAAAATTAGAGCATCTTCAATAAATAATTAGAAAAGCACACGAGTCTTGATTTCTGGCTACCCTCCTCGATTAAATACAATTTGGTTCGCTTTGCTGCGCCCTCTATACATCCGGGAAGGCAGCACTTCCGGTGCTCGGCTTCCGGTAGGATACCGCGGGTACTTTTTTTCAAGTGGTGCTCGGAAAGTACCTTTTTTGTGTTGAAAGTTTTTCGGGAAAATTTGTGGAGATGTAAAATATAAATTATTTAGTGTGTTTCCGGTCCTCGACCCATTTTCAGCGGTTATTCAGTTTGTCATTTTTACTTTTGATTTTTTCTGTTTGGGTTATAATAATAATATTGTCGTTGCTATGTTACAGAATACTTTAGAAGAAAAAAAATACCCGACGAAAAATACGAATTACGCTTGATATGATTTTGAGTGCACATTTTCTTGAGAAAGTATGTGCTTTTCCATCGTACTCTTGCTACAGGTATTGTGTAAACGGTAATAATTTTCTTGTCTACTTAAATAAATTTATGTATTACATACGATCCTTATAAAAAATGATGTTGCATGAAGAGAAAGAGCCTATAGATACAAGAAAGTAGTCGTGTTTCACTTTTTCAACCTATAGCTTGTTTAATTTCATCATGCTTAACCAACTGTTACGAAAGAGTACTAACCTAAGTCAACACTTTCTGAAAAGTCCCGATTCACTAAACAATTTCCGACGGTACAAAAATAAACAATTTCGATAAAGCTAGTTAAAGCGCGCTGATCGATTTACTAACAAAAAAAAAGAAAAGCAAAAGTTACCACAAATGTTTTGTTCAGTTGTTTCTTGTCTTTCAGCGTAAAAACATGCAATACTCTCATTACAAAAAGTTCTACACTCAAAATAATCGAATATCGCCTTATCTCGACGTAAGAAGACTGAAATTCGACAATATCGATAGCAGATTAAGTGGTAAACAAAAGCACGGACCTAATTCGTATAGACAAGGAAAGTTTACAGACAATATTGTGTCTAAAAGCGTAAAGAATAGATCTCAAAATCTGAAGTTGGTTGTATTGTAGCTGAAATTAGTCCATGGGTAGCCCAGTTAACTAAATATATGACAATTACTGTTTAGAATATCCTGACGACGGACATAAAAGTGTTTCGATCTCAAAACAGAATGTTAAATGTCAAATACGTAAACAGGATTTGGTTGGATTTATTGTTTAGTGGACAAACGGATTTTTGAAGTTAATGGAGGAGCTACGATAGCAATTTCTAAACAAACGTCACTGATTTCGGTTAGAACATTTTAGTTCAGTTTTTGGCCACTTTTAGTTTTAGTTGGTTATTGTTTGCTAGAATCGGTAGCCGTCACAGGAAGTTATGTTAAGGGCAGTATGAGCGTCTTAATTGAACTTCCTCGAGACTTAAACTAATTTAACTCTTCAATTCCCATGTCCAAGATAATAAAGATTTTTGGTTTCTTTTGAAATAAAATACCCTTTATACGTTTGGTAATGCCAAAAAAAATTAAACAAAAAATAGACCCCCCACCATATTTTTTTTATGGGGGTGTCACCTACAGGTGACACTGGGTATTGTGAGATTCGGATTCTGAGAAAGACTCGGATTGCTTGTTACTCAGGGTAGGAATAAAACGCCTAATTTTATAATAATAATAATTTATATTTATATATATCAGTTCCTTTGGAACAAAAGTGCTTTATGTGAGTGATACGAAACACTTATTTATTATAAAAATTGTACCAACACTTTAGATGCAAACCTATATTACACTTGCCACGCATATTTCTAGTGCGTTGATGATAGTAGCCGCATCTTCTTTGAGAGCAGTCGACTTCCGAGTGATCGTCAGCACTTCCTGCACTCCTCACCTCAGTAGGCACTCTAATATTCAGAGGTACACAAGCTGAGTTACGGAGGCTTGCCATACTTTTGCAGGTATATGGTTGCGACATTTCGCCGGAAGTCACAGTAGGTCCAGTTGTTATCTGACTGTCGTTTGATCAGCCATGCGTTCTGGCATGCTGCATCTAAGCCAAATGCAAATAGAGGGAACCACCACTTTTTGCCGCGAAGAGCTACCCTCATGGAGTCAACGTTTTCATCGAAACGGTCTACCCCCGGTCTATTCACTTTTTTCTTTGGTTCAGGTACGCCGATTTCTTCTCCTTCTTCCAAGTCATGCACTTCTCCAGAAGTAGATGGTCTATTTTGTACTTCCACTTGAGATCGAAGCATGCGACTGGGAAGATGGAGAATATTAGCTTCGATTTTATCACAACTATCCTCGTCCGTCACCACACCATCGTCAGGAGGAAATAAAATAATATCGCCTGGGTCCTCCCCGGCGTGAAACTCCTCGACAATCTCATCTAAGGTCAACCTGTAATACGTAAATAAGCTCTAAAACGCCATCAACACATAGAGATAAGCTCAAAATGTAAAGAAAACTCTTTTTATTACTTAGTAGGAACTCAGAACAATATCGTCATTATAATGCCCGGTGTCACCTGCAGGTGACACTACATATTTCCAACATTGTAACAAATATGTTCTAAGTTACTTTTACGAATAACAACATTTATACAATAGCTTAGTTATTCATTTATTACAAACAGTAAGAAAAATAACAATACTTACGGTCTGGGCATTTTTATTTCACTTTTTATTTCGAGAGATTACACTATCACACGCTACTCGAAAATTGCGCGGAAAATCTGATTGTATTTGACAGATAACATATGACTAGTGTAGACAAAAAAAAAGAACTAGTAGTTTTATTTATTGACTTTGCAACAATGGTGATGAAATTAAATAATTAAATCAGCAAGTGTTAAAAAAAAATATTTAAACCTCTGTCACCTACAGGTGACACTGGGAATTGAAGAGTTAAGAGACATAATGGCTGTGATAGACATTCGTCTATTTGAGTTTTCGTTTTATTGTAAACTTCACTTTTATGCACAATTTTTCTTCCACCATCCAGTTTCTTTTCAGTTACTTATTGCGAGAAATAAACATTAAGTTTAAACGTATCAAAAATGTATCCATATAAAAGAAATAAAATAAAAATAAAATCATTTTTTTTGTTTAGGCAGTTTTTTTGTTAAAACCGAAGAAACCCTACCACAAACAAATGCTTTTAATTTCTATTTAATTTATTTTTTTATGTTTCTTATCATTGCCGGCCAAGTGCAGCTGGACTATTTCCATATAACTTGCCGGCTCGACCGGACACTTCAATACTTTACTTTGAGAGATAAAAGTTACATGATAAACTCTTTATATACTTTGTGTCTGCAGGGTAATATAATAGTAGTATATACATTTAGCGCCAGCGAGTGCTAATTTGAGCTGTATTGCGTCGCAGCAAGACTTGAAATTTAATAAAAAGCGGAGTGAGCCTTTTTTAACGTACCTTTAAGTTTAGTATTCTGTGACCATAGTATATGTATAAAGTCACCTAGAGTTTCGTTTACATCTACCGCGGCACATTCGCTTCGCTCGCTCGGCTCACGCAGTTTGTTATCGCAGTTCTAACCTAACCTAGTCTTAACAATCTGTTTTTGGAATATTTTTTGTGCGTCTCTCCTGATGGGAAGTGACGATAAAGTCGACGATGTAGTACTTACTATTTTGCGTTTTCTATACCTTTTGTTTAAATAATGTACGTACTTATATGTATAGTAAAATAAACTATTTAAAAAAACACTTCTATGTACGTACATTAAAATGAACTAAATTTAATCTGTCAGTATCAGTCAAAAGGCCAATTAAACTAATAGCACAAGTTAACTAAATTCAGAAACATTACCAGAAACAAACTATTTTATAGTCGTGACACGAACAGTGTGTTCACACCTTTATTTATGCAAATTTGACAAGTTTCAATTCAACTAATTGGTATCGAATTGTTGAGTGTTGCCGGTGACATAGAAATCAAAATAGATAATGTAAATATACTTGTATATAATAGCCATGTACTTAGTCATATTTTCTTGCGGGTTTTACCTGCGGTCTAGAAACAATACAATAAAAAATACATCTACACTTCACAAGGAAGATACCCTACAAATATTACTTCTCTAAGACTCGTGGTTTGGCTTTGGCTGTACCACATAATACGTTAATATTATGACCACAGCTTTGCGTTTTCTGTCCATCAGTCTGTCGCTCAGGGCAAAGCTAGGTATACATTTATTAGTAATGTAATGGAATGCTAATAAATTGTATACATATTAAAAACATTCTTAATGCAAATATTTTACTAGGCATTCACTTTGATTGAATATTATTTTATTTCAGATTTTAACAAAATTAATTTCAAAATATTAATCGTGATAACGTAATTAATTATGCACATGCATTTATAATATTTGTGTCGAAATGACTTAACCAAAATAAATTATTTTAAAACTTTGCCCGCAATAAAATATAATACGTTATAATATATATATATATATATATTATATATCTCAATCTGAAATACAATAAAACTAAGCGTAAACTAATAACGTGACTAAAATATTATAGTTTATTTTAATAACTAACCCAATTACTTTATCTATTCCCTGCTAAATCTAAGTCTGTGATAATAGGTAACGCAATATCGAGTCTAGAAGTGATCGAGCCAATGTCCGTTTTCGTGACAGCTTTACATTTTATCTGCTAAATTAAATTGTATATTGCTGCATAGTTAATTTTTATGCGATTTTCGCAATAAAACGTGCAGGTGTCGTAGAGACTTGTTTTCGGTTTTTAACTGACTGTTTAAGGAGGGTATTTTTTTGTTACATTCTAAAAAATATGTATTAGAATAGAATATAAATGGCTCGGTTGACACATTAAATTGTAGGTCCCGTTGTTTGTCCTTAAAAACAGCAATCGTCAAGCCTTCTGGCTGCTTAGTAACTCTGACACTAAGACTGGCTACTGAGTCTATACTCTATACGAACTTTACTTACTTTTTATTTTATTGTACATCCATACAGAAAAACTTAAAAGTAAACAATAAACGTAATCAACGTACGTATTATCTTCCGAGTGTCATAGGTTACATTGTAATAAAATAATTAATATTTTAATATATTTACTTACTTAAATATCTTGTAATAATAAATTATAGTTTAAAAAGTTCATTACAAGACTTTTCTAACAAATCCAAACACAGCTATGATACGATGTTCCATCATGAAGTTCTAGTTCATATCTTCCGGCTCCATCATCAGATCAGTTCGACAGTACCATATTATTGTATTGTCATCAGAACTACATACATCTGCCAATTTTCATGACGCTACGATCATTGGAAGATGGTTAAATTAGTTACCTTAGATTTCATTACATAGTTAGTTACATAAAGGTCGACCTAATAAAGGCGTGTTAAAAACCAAAGTACTGAATCAATTTTGATAGAATTTATATGGGACCATCTCTGAACTTTTACCGGTAGGCACTGAAAAGGAAAAAAAAACAATAATAATCAATCAAATAATCAATAAACAATTCATAATTGGCAGAGTAAGCGTGTAGGTAAAAAACATACAAAAAAACTACTGTCGAATTGAGAAGCTCCTTTTTGGAAGTTGGTTAAATAATTAACACATCACTCGTAAAAAATCCTAACTTTTATAATTGACCATCATAATTAAATATAATTAATAAATTGAATCCTAGCAAAGCTCAACATATTTGCTTCAAAACCTCGTGTTTTGACCTGTATAAACCTGTGGCAAATAACAAGGAATGTCACTAATTTCAATATTTTTTATTTTTTAGTAGAATCATATAAAAATACCATAGACAAAGGTCTATGGTATTTTAAATTCCAATCATTAGAATTCAAGTCTATTAATTAGGACATTCCCTGTTCTTGGTCTGTACCCTTCAGTTGTTTTTTTAATTAACTCAGCATCTCCATAATATCGGTCACAAAATGTCCACTGCTGGATATGTCACCATGAATTCTAAATATACCGATTGGAATCGGTCTGTATCTTGCGTCTTTCTGCAATTTGTAGGAAGTTGTCTGATAGTCTCTGACCATTTTTAACCCCCGACGCAAAAACGACAGGATGTTTTAAGTTCGACGTGTCTGTCTGTGGCATCGTAGCTCCCGAACAGATGAACCGATTTTGATTTATTGTGTTTGCTTGTAAGGTGAATTAGTCGGGAGTGTTCTTAGCTATGTTTCATCGAAATCGGTTCAGCCGTTTTTTTTTGTCGGGTTTTTTGGGTTTTTTAAACTTATACTTGTGTAACCGGTCTTCCTACGCTGCTGTTCGCTTATTGGTGAGTGGTCTGCACTGCCTGCCTGCCACTTCAACTTACTAATCCGCGTTACTATGTCAGTAACTTTCTTACGTCTACGGAAATTAAAATTAATCACACTTCTTATTTTATACACCATTTAACCTTAATACTCGTACCATAAAGCGCTTAAAGTTTAAAATTTATCTTTCAACGCGGTATCCGATTTTCATAGCAGTCAAAAGTCGGGGTCTAGGGTCGAGTATTTTACGTTTACTATCAGCTGTAAACATGCGTCTTCTAGCTGAAATGAAGCTTGCAAAACATAGTTTATTGATACTAAAAATTTCCCGCTACTCTTACAGGGAGGTTAACAGGAGCTTATGTAAAATTGTGAGGATTTTCTGTCATCATAAAATACTAAAGCTTTTCGCCGCCTTAAAATATAGTGAAGCTTAGTTCGTTTCTCTCTGAGATGTGTTACAATTGTTCAGTTTTAGATCGAAAGATGCGATAACAGGGGTCCTAAACCTTTTAGTGATGAAGGACCATTTGTTAAAAATGTTTTTTTTATTTGCAGTGGACTAACTACTAAATGTACTAACATGCATTCCGTACACGGGGCTACTCGGAAAAGTCGAAACAGTGAGCAGGGCACATAGCAAATATAACTAATGGGGCTGAAAAGTTCTGGAGAGGAGACCACACACCGGCAAGCGAAGCCAGTAGACATATGACCTCAAGTGGCTGGAAAATTATGATTGCAAGCCGTTTCCAACTGGTCTTTTCAGTCCACTGCGGACATAGGCTACTCCCATGGGAAACCCATGGGAGTGGCCTATGTCCGCAGTGGACTTCTTGTGGCTGAGGAGATGATGATGATGAAACTATAATAATTTGTAGTTTAATATTAAAGTGGGATGAACACGTCTTATATCAATTGCATTAAAAAGAAATTGCCTTTCGCTCCATCAATTCAAGTTGTCCAACAGCAACAAACACTTCCAAACGTTCCTCAGGCCTCTTCCAAACTTAGGATTACCTACTGAACGCCCAAAAATGTTTTATATACTTACTTAGATGAAGTTCAACCTCCAAGTTCGCTATACGCCAGGCATACTAACAAAAACTATTAGTTACATGGTAATTTAAGGGCAGGCTCGCCTTCCGAATACCTAACCAGGGTGGCCAGACGTAGAAATTCTCCTATTTGTACGTGATTTTAACCCTTTCGTACGGGCTGTGGGAATGAATGTCGTGGCTCTCAAACTTTGTGTCATTCGAAATTCGAAATGATTTTGTCTTTAGATTTCAATGGGTTGAGCTATATTAAAGATTGGCCAGCGTAGTGGACTATGGCCTTACCCTTCTCACAATGAGAAGATGGCTGATATTTTTTTTTATTGAAGATTATATTTGTAAGTGATTTTCAAGAATCACTGTAAAAATTTAGGTACTTAAGAGGATTTTATAGAATACTCACTTAATACATTTCACGACGACTGTGTGCTTAGTTTCTCGCGATAACGTACAAGATGAAATTAAAATTTGAATGTTCGAGAGCTCTCGTTGAGTTAGCGGAGTGAAGTGAATGATTGCGAGTGAACGAATTCTTGAATATTTTTCGACAGAAAGTCATATCCGAATGTGACTTTCGACCGATTCAAATATTGAGTTCAAGTGTAACTTACCTAAATGTAAGTTACGCCGAAAATTTATATTATGCAGTCTGGTACCTATTAAAATTTTCTTTAAATATTAATAGGTACCCGACCGACCCTATATACTTACCTATACTTTTTATTGCAGTAAACTAAATAGTTAATTTTATTTAGTCTTAAATTTTCGGCCTTACCGAAAAAAGTTACTTAACTTTAACCATCCTCTTAAATTCTCTGTCTTCTTTCCGCAAATGTCATTACGTGTCAGCGAGAAGTTGACAAAATATGTTAAGCATTGATTAAAGTTAAGTTTAACGTTTTTCGGTAAAGCTGTTTATTTTCTAAAACTTATATATGATAAGTTTGAATACATTTATTATTATTTTTTACCCGACTGCGTAAGAAGGAGGGTAATATTTTACGAGTGTATACATATATGTATGTTTCTATATGAAAGCCTACAGCTTGATCGATTTTGATGTACCATTTGATGCAATTTTTTTATGTAGTAATAATAATAAAGCATCTCTTGCAAAATGCTTTTTTTTGTATTAATAATAATGCATCTCTTGCAAAAATAAAATTAAAAAAATGTTTTTTCGTAACCTCCAACGAACTATTTCATAATAAACTAGTGTTTTTACTAGAATTCTAAAGAATGGACATTTATAATCTTTTACAACGATTTTACGCATACTTTATCACAAGAAACGTACGAGTACACTCAACAGTGTATCAAGCTTAACGGAATCGTAAGTTACACTGCAAAAACTGCTTTCCTGCAGTCGGTCGCATTTTGTTCTTTTTCTAATATAGATTCTTGTTACCTACGTTTAAGACACACTCGAAGCACGCTCACCTATGTAATACATAGATCGTGACAATACTACATAAGATATTGGTAGACGAGATTCTAGCATGAAAATGAGGAAACTTTAGCTATCTGGTAACACTGTGCCTAACCGGCATCGAAAGGACTTGAGAAGTCGATCAAAGAGGGATTTGCAAGGGCCTTCCCTCCGTAGGGTAAGTCAAATTGAAATTTTGTTTTTGTTTATACAACCAGGTAAGATCTCAGTTAAATTGGAAACGTTACGGAGTTAGTCGGAATACTGGATGGAATGGGAAAGATTTGTTGTTGAGTAAGTTTCCGAAGTTTTCCCTAACAAATAGTATAAATATTGGTATTGTTTGTTCAATGACAGCAACAAGAGTTTGCCATTTAGAGTGTACGATATTTCCCATTTTTTACTTCATCGATACTTTTGTCTCATGAATGAAACCATTTTTTCTTTAGTCCAATGAAGTTATACTAATATTTAATATTTTTTTGCTAGAGATTATTAAAGGAAAAGAAGCAGTTTTTTTATAGTTATATTATAGTTTTTTTCAGTTATTTATAATTTTATTATATATTTTAACATTGTCAAGTTTTTCCGGCTAAATGGTCCAACCAACCAACCAATCGTCCAACCAAAATCCAACCAATCATTATGAAATGTGGCAACGAGATTGTTTAGTAGCTAGAGAAGAATATAGGCATATTTTATCATCATCATCATCACCATATTTTAACAATACGCGGGTGACATACATATAATAGCGTTGTCCAGTGACTGACAGACAATGAACAGCCCAAACATTGGTCCTGGAGATATAAAATTGGAGTATGGTTAGCTTGTGAACTGTCCATAATATGATGTCCTGCACTAAATTACCAATCGTTTTAGCTACAAGAAATACACTGCTGGTGGCCTTTCTATGGACTTCCTAAAAGATCGGGGCCTGCAACCAGTATCTTCCTAATTTGTATGACGCCGTCTCTCCATCTTGTGACTTGTCTTCCTCTGGTATGCAGCTGCATGGTTCACACCACGCTTCACAAATAAAAGTTTTTTTGAAAACGCTTAACAATACGCGGGTGACATACATATAATAGCGTTGTCCAGTGACTGACAGACAATGAACAGCCCAAACATTGGTCCTGGAGATATAAAATTGGAGTATGGTTAGCTTGTGAATTGTCCATAATATGATGTCCTGCACTAAATTACCAATCGTTTTAGCTACAAGAAATACACTGCTGGTGGCCTTTCTATGGACTTCCTAAAAGATCGGGGCCTGCAACCAGCTTCTTCCTAATTTGTATGACGCCGTCTCTCCATCTTGTGACTTGTCTTCCTCTGGTATGCAGCTGCATGGTTCACACCACGCTTCACAAATAAAAGTTTTTTTGTGAACGCTAATTCTCAAGATTTCTTATATGTTATACAAAAACATCATTCAAACAACAATTAATATCAAATACAAAAGTTACGTATTTGTGTAATATTAGCTCCAAGAGCCATAGTTACGACTTCGCACATACCAAATACATAACACTCACAAACAGACACCCAACTTGCGATTTTATATTACAAGTTTATATCTCAGATATCCGATACGTGGTTTTATGTGCGCCACGTAAGCTTCGAGTAGGGGTGCCACGAGATACTTATTGGAGGCTGTCTCTTTCTTTGATAGATGATGCGGTGGATGCTGTGTCGATAAAATAAATCTCAATAATTTAAAGAAAAGTCGACGTTGAACAGAGAAATATTGAACTCAAGTGTCAACTTGCCTTGCGTCATGACGTTGCAAAACAACTTGGCTGGAATAAAGTGGTCACATAAAAATGGTCTAGATTAAGAGAATCTGAAATCGAACCATTCAGTTACTATAGGCATAGTTAGATTATTCCAAACTGATAAAAGTTAAAGCCACTAATAATTGACAGCGCACTCAGCGTGCTACATGAATTAAGTCCTTAAAAGAAAAAAAAATCCTTAAAAAAACCACATAGATAATTGTCCCATCTGAAAAACGTCATCCTCCTGTTTAGGGGTTGAGTAAAAAAATATTTAAACATTCTGCGTATCTTAGATTGTATATTAAAACCAACGACAACGATATTCGCATGCCGTGAGTGAATGTTTAGCTTTAGACCTTTGGGCGCCATTAGCCCCGGAACTGGCAACCCTAGCTCCAAGTTATGCTTTTACGAGCAGTAACACTCTGCTTACTGCGATCTTATCGTTATTTCGAATATTAACTTTAACAACCTATGTCCTGATTCCTGTAGCCATCCTGCTTTTGCGTTGCTTAATTTTCGGAATTAGGTGCTTGGTGTTGAGGGTATTCGTAATATTTTGGTGAATAAGTTGAAATTGTTTACAGATAGTATGATGAGAAAGATGTTTATACTGTAGTGAGATAATGGAGGCACAGATGATGATGATAACTACTACAAAGCTCATTGCTTTGTGAGAATGTGGAGAAAAAAGTGGATGTATGAAAACTGATAATAGACTCAAAAGCTAAAGTTGGCAGAAAAATATCAGGTGTGATTCTTTATTGGTCTTGCGAATACCAATACTTACTACCAGTATGCAGTAGTACTGTTAATTTTATTTCCATTCTCACTGCCTGTAGTAGGAAGTTTTAAAGACTTCATAGTTATTAACTAATTATTGTGTGAGCAGTAAACCTCGTGAACACATTAGGTGCAACAGACATACGTAGTGTTCAAATAGTTTAATATAAGCTCGCTAGAGTGCGCTTGAAGACTGATATTTATCAACCCACAATTTTGAATAACGAGCAGCAAAGTCAATGACCAGCTAGGACTTCCATGCTGGACTGGGAGAAAAAGGAAAACGTAGAATGAACCAGCTGTTTCTCATCTTTGGCAAAAGTCATTTAAGGGATTGGAGGGAAATTGGCGTTTATAGATATAAGCGACGGGCTAGCCTCCTCTCATTTCAAGACAACATTTTGTACCCTCTACTTCCCTCTTCACTGTCTAACCACGGTCAAATGTGACGTCAAATGGCCAAATGGGCCTCGATGCTCTGCCTACCCTGTAAGGGAAAATAGGCGTGATTGTATGTAGGTTTGTAAATGTGGCGTTAAAGGGCCTCATGTACTTTGATGCCGTGCCTACCCCGTAAAGGAAAATAGATGTACGAGTATGTAGTATTCAAAAATTCTTTTTTATTGAATACAGTATCTTTCAACTTAAGAGTCACTGTACGTTTTATCAAAATCGGTCCAGTACTTTTCAAGATATGGGCTTTTGAACACTCACTTCGTTCATCGCAACTGCAGAGCAGTGTCTACACCTTATATTTCAATTGTTTGATAGACAGTGACATGAGCGGTGATGATCTTTTACGACTGTTTTTAACCGACTTCAAAATAATAAATACTAATAAAAATGAATAAATAAAATGTATGATGTATTAGGAACTAGTTATTTATCTGTTGAAGCTCAGAATCTAAAGCTTGGTCCGGTTCGACAAACAAGTACACAACACATTCTATTAGACATTGGCGCTAGACCAAAACTAGATCTAGCTAACGACAGCGAGTCTAGACCGACAGCAGACAGGGCGACCATTGTTCTGGGAATTTAATGGTAAGACACTTGCTTTTATGTTTCTAAAGAGTCTTGATGATCGATTAAGTCAAGTCGATGTGCACTCCTCACCTCCTCCTCTATTCGTTTGCTCACTGCTGAGCGTCGTGATGCTCCCGACCCTGGTGTGGCAGATGACGACAAATCTCTTTCCATCTCTGACGACCTCACACTGTAGGACTATTAAAGTACAATACATTAAAGTTAGTGATAAATATAAAACAAAAACAATTGAAAACAGGTTACCAATGATCAGGATAACAACATCTGGTCTATTATTTAATAAGGGTGTTAAGTTTCCGGCAGTCTAGTCGGGTCCTGGATTCGAATCCCACGGCACGCACCTCTGTCTTTTCGAAGTTATGTGCGTATTTTTGATTGCCGCCAACTTCAAACGGTGAAGGAAAACATCGTGAGGAAACCTACATGTCTGAGAGTTCTCAATGATCTTGAAGATGTGTGAAGTCTGCCAACCCGCACTTGGCCAGCGTGGCAGACTATGGCCTAACCCTTATGTCAATGAGAAGATGGTCCGATTCCCAGCAGTGGAACAGTTTGTACAAACAGGGCTGATAAAAAAAGGGTTGTTATAAGTTTGAAGATAGACCGATTTTGGTCTAGTTTTTTTTGTTTGAAAGAAGATTTCATCGAGAGTGTTCTTAGCTATGTTTCATCAAAGTCAGTTAACTATAACTCTGCCTTATACCTCTCTCTGGCTTTATAACTCTGACACTAGGGCTGGCCACTGCCAGCCCTAGTGTAAAGCCGCCGAAAGGCCTCTGACCTGGCTTCACGATTAACGTTTAAGAACAAAGAACCGGGACTACACAAATGCAACTAATTTGCATATTAAGATATGAGATTTAATTTAAAACAAGTTTTGATTCAAATTCAAATAATATTGGTGAATTTTGTTTAACAATTTTGTGATGCGCGAAAGAGATAGCTGAGCACTCTGAGCACAGCCTTAATGTGATTTTTCTATTGTGTGTAAAACCGTAGGACGTGGCTAGTTAATTTAAATATATCTCCTGACGCGTCTGAGTTGTTTGCTTTTGTTCGAGATCTAAAATAAAGTTGAATGTGTACCGTGGCTGATGATGAAAGCCGACCGCTGTAGTTTGCAGAAACTTGTGCAATTTTGACAAATGAGTGTCAGAACAACTCGCCGGCATACAGTCCCAACTAAAGAAAGTACGCCCCTTAGGGCGCTTTAGATCTCTTCGGCTAAGCACATAATTACTGTCAAGGGTTGGGACTCACTGGACATTTATCTACATATTTATTTGACTCAATTGTTCTAAATAAGAAAAAAAAAACTAAATTTATATTAATCAATTTAAATTGATTGATAACTTTAACCTTTTTAACCTTTTTTTTTGGTTCAGCCAAAAAGAGGGGTGTTATATGTTTGAACCGTGTAGCTATGTATCTATCTATATATATATATATGTTTGTCAGTGGCATCGTAGCTCCCGAAAGGATGGACCAATTTTGATATATGTAGTTGTTTGTTTGAAAGAGGATTTCATCCAGTGTTCTTAGCTATGTTCCATCAAAATCGGTTTAGCCGTTTTTTGTCGGGGTTTCTGAGTTTTTCTAAACGTTGTAATATGCTTCGCAAAGGCATGTAAAAAATAAGTGTGCTGCGCCATTTCCTCTATAAATTAAACCGTTGACTTATTCTAGCGCCAGTCAGAGAGCTTAACCAATTTTACTAATTTCGATCGCAATAGTCAAGGCTATAGTGAATAAATATCTTCTAGTTCGAAGCTCAAAGCATCCCCGGCATCCCCGTAGACCTATAAAATATACTTTCACGGAAATTAGTTTTTTTTTCATTGTTTTCCTTAAATTAATTATATTTTGGGCTAGATGGTGTTACGTCACCAATATTTTATTTGTGTAAAATTAAGGTCTGTATTCTAAAATGGGTCTTTCTGAATAGATATAATTTAGGTGTCTTCATATCGCGAGTGAATAGGTTTCTTCTAGACAAGTACGCTCCATCGTAGATCGTAACTGTCGCTAACACCAGTTGAGTTGACGGTCAAGCGCAAGCCTATTTTTGAATAAAAAAAGGTGTTTGTTTCATGATGTTCTTAACAGGAACATAACGAAATTATTTATACTTATTTATGTAAAAAATATCTAACTTTTTTTTTTTTTTTGTTACAGGTAAAGAAATAAAGGCAAAATTTATTGGCAAGAAACATCAACGAGCTAGGTACCTATAGTAAATTATTATTTTTTCAATATTTAAAAATAATTTGTCTTTTAAAAAAATAAAAATATTTTCGTGCGTGTCGCGGCGGATATTGAGGATATTGAGCTCTAAGTACAAACGCGTACAAAATACTGACCCCAGTAAGTACTAAAGTACAACACCGAAGAAAAACTTTCCTCCCTTGCGGCTCTTCGCTGGAATACTTTTAAATACTTTTCTTTGCGGCTACATAAAGCTCAGTACATAATGGCGGACGAAATTAAGACTCGTCAAAGTTAGTTCGCAAATTGTGAATGTTGTCGTGGGAGATGACGATAACCAAGTTTGTTTAAGTTCGCTACAAGATTTTTATGAAACAAAATTGAAATTTTTAGTTAAATTGACGCAAATTAATACCTATGAAGGGCAATTTGTGAAATATTTTTTGTGACTTGTTTTGTGGCAATTTAATTCTTTTAAAATATTTTTATCAATTGCTTTAATCTTGGTCTGAGTCTCTTTAAAAAACAAGATGAAATAAGGAATAACTACGATGGGAAAAATGTTTTGGACTAAATATGAAATTCATGAGATGAAACTGACATTCAATAACAGAGTAACCGTGCTTAAGCGTTATGGATCTGTCTAAAGCTAGTCAGAAAAATATTAGTGTTCGTGTAATATGAAAGAAATTACGATTCCGTTTGGCCCGGACGACGCGACTCAATGTTAACTAGGATCGATGGTTTTTATTGCGTCCACATCATTGCATCAACTTTTTCGGATCAAGAAGTGTAGTATACAAGAGTGTAGGTACACAAAGATCTATATTAAAAGAAAAACGAATAACGAAATACCTGACTGTAAAAGAGGAGTTTTGCAGTCTAACTTACGATTTCGTTATGTTTGGTTCGCTGTTAAGTATATATTTTTATGAGAAAGTGCGTAAAATCACAGTAAAAAATTACGTATGCATATACCTTTAGAATAATTCTAGTAAAAATACTTATTTAATACGAAAAAGGTCGTTGGAGGTTACGAAAAAACGCATTTTTATTTTTGCGAGTGTATTATTATTACATACAAACATTCGAAAAACGTGACCCTCCTTCTTACATAATAATAATACACTTATCGTTATCTCAGCCAGTCAGTTCACTGCTGGACATAGGCCATAGATTTCTAAAAAGACCGATTGGTGCGCGGGCTGTACATTTGTATTCCAGGCACCTGTATAAGATCGTTTATCCACCTTGTGTGTCATAATACATATAAAAATAAGTAAGTATATTCATAGATCAATGTAAGCCCGTAAAGGGGCCGACTCTCTTGAGACCGCATAGCCACCACAATTGACAATCAACATAAACGTCCGATTGAGTCTCCCATAAAACTCTAATCTAACGTTAAAACCAATAAAAGTCCTTCGAAGATGTAAAGCAAATACAAAATCCACATTTATCAAAACATGCCAGACTTGTGTATTCTTATTTATTATTTTTGTTTACAGTCATGTCAAATGCATGGCAGCGAGGTGTATCGCGGAACGCAGCGCTCCTGGCGGCGAGCCAAGGAAACTATTCCAAACTATTTGGACTGTCTCGTTAATAGTTTTACAGTCTTGCTCCGCTCGTGTGCTCTCGGCTTTGTAATTAATAGGACGAAGAGCGGTGATATAGTTGTCGAAATGACAGCCAACCGTTTCTTTTGAAACATGCCCGTTTAAAACAGAACTGTTCTAACTTTAAAAAAATGTTTTATATTTTTATAAACCGCTCATCTATATTTCTGGCGCGTGACGTATCCGAATTTTAAATTTTTATGTTGTTAAATGATTTAGTGATGTTAATCTTTTTTTATAATAAAACAGCGTTAGGAGTTATGTTGATTCTCATAAATTGACCGGTTTAATTGCTTAATTAAATAATGAAATTCGTTCTAAACTAATTAAGGATGTTGTACTCATAAATGGAACTGTTTATCTGTTATATTTAGCTGGGGTTTAATACGTTGTTCAATTTTATGGCTTTGCAAATTAATTAATAAATGGGCTTGCAAAATTGCCTTCTAAAACATGGGTATAATAAATTAGGCAGATTTTGAACTGTGATAGCGTTTCGTATTTTGCTTGATATTTATCTTGTTTTGTAGATTAGTACATGCTTGTTTATGATTAAGATAAACATAAATCTTATTCTTTGCTGATAATTTTGTATTAATACTTAATATTTGCTTGCAGCTTTACTCGCTTTCCTACAAGAACAGTTTTTTTTTTTCGAAATAAAAGGTAGTTTATTTTACTGTATGTAACATTCTATTACTGTTTTTTTTTATATGTAGACAAAGATACTAAAGTTTCATCAAAAGTCGACAGTAGTTTTTACGAGATCCCATGACGTAGCTCCTGACATGCAAATAGTGTGGCCCTTAATGAGGGGGTGGACGCTCTAGGCAGAGAATTTGCCGCCGCAGTCACTTCTGAGAGTACTATTCTTTGTCCCCTCTCGGCTTGACGTTAGGGTTGTCAACTGCATATTTTTAATTCATCATCATCATCATCATCTCAGCCATAAGAAGTCCACTGTTGGACATAGGCCTCCCCCATGGATTTCCAAAAAGACCGATTGGAAGCGGCTTGCATCCAGCGTCTTCCTGCCACTTGTATGAGGTCGTCTGTCCATCTCGTGGCTGGTCTTCCTACGCTGCGCTTGCCGGTACGTGGTCTCCACTCGAGAACCTTTCGGCCCCATCGGCCATCAGTTCTGCGTGCTATGTGCCCTGCCCACTGCCACTTCAACTTGCTAATCCGCTGTGCTATATCGATGACTTTTGTACGTCTACGTATCTCTTCATTTCTGATTCGATCTCGTAGAGAGACTCCGAGCATAGCCCTCTCCATAGCTCGTTGCGTGACCTGGAGCTTCCTTATAAGGCCCATAGTTAGGGACCACGTTTCAGTGCCGTATGTCATCACTGGTAACACACACTGGTTGTAAACTTTCGACTTGAGGGACTGGGGAATATTGGACGAGAAGACGCTTTTAAGTTTCCCGAACGCAGCCCAGCCGAGTTGGATACGACGATTGACCTCCCTCGTAAAGTTGGACCTGCCTAATCGGACCGTCTGTCCTAAGTAGACGTATTCGTCAACAACTTCAAGAGTGAAGTTCCCCACAGATATTGGGGTGGGCACTACATGGGCGTTCGACATAACCTTCGTTTTGTCCATGTTCATTTTGAGGCCCACCCGTTGGGAAACTCTATTGAGGTCTTCGAGCATCGTACTGAGCTCTTCCATCGACTTTGCCATGACTACTATATCGTCGGCAAACCGAAGGTGAGTGATGTACTCGCCGTTAATATTAATGCCGAGCCCTTTCCATTCCAGAAGCTTATAGGCATCTTCCAAACCGGCGGTAAACAGTTTCGGAGAGACAACGTCTCCCTGCCTCACGCCTCTTTTCAATGAAATTGCCTCTGAGTTCTGGTCTTGTACTCGGACTGACATGGTGGCGTTGTTGTACAAGCACTTCAGCACTTCGACATACCGATAGTCAATACGGCATCGCTGGAGAGCCTCAAGCACCGCCCAGGTCTCGATCGAATCAAAGGCTTTCTCATAGTCCACAAACGCTAAGCAAAGGGGCAAGTTATACTCTTCGGTCTTCTGTATCACTTGCCGCAGCGTATGGATGTGGTCTATGGTACTATAGCCTTTTCGGAAACCGGCTTGTTCGGGAGGCTGGAAGTCATCAAACCTGCGTTCAAGACGATTCGTGATGACCCTTGAAAACAGCTTATAGACATGGCTCAGAAGCGAGATGGGTCTGTAGTTCTTCAGCAAAGTGTTGTCTCCTTTTTTGAAGAACAGCGCCACCACGCTTCTGTTCCATGCTTCTGGCGTTGTACCTTCAAGCACGACGGAATTGAAGAGCCTCTGAAGGACTTTCAGTACCGGTGTTCCACCCGCTTTCAGTAGCTCTGATGTAATTCCGTCGTCGCCCGGTGCCTTGTTGTTCTTGAGCTGTTTCAAGGCCATCCTAATCTCGTACAGGCTGATGTCCGGGATATCTTCGGTATAATGTCGAGTCAGTTTGGCTCTTGGATCTTTGCCCAAACTGCTAACAGGTTTTGCGACCGATGTGTATAACTGTCCATAGAACCTCTCGATTTCCCTCAAGACTTCTGCTTTGGTCGACGCTATACTGCCATCTTCCATCTTCAGCTTCGTCAACTGGCTCTGCCCAATAGACATGTCTCTTGCGAACACTTTGGAGCCTTTATTCCGCTCTATCGTCTCTTTAATACGATTAGTATTAAAGGTACGGATGTCGTGTCGCATAGACTTTGATATGAGTCTATTGAGCCGCCTATATGACTCGGCGTCACCAGAAGACTGCAGTTGCAATGAGCGTCGTTCAGCCATGAGGTCGAGGGTATGGCTCGAGAGCTTTTGCGGTCTATTTGTACGGTGGGGTTTATAAAACTTCGCGCCCACCGTACGGACAGTTTCCACAAACCTGTTATTGATCTCATCCACCGATGCGCAGCTCTCCAGGCACTCGAAGCGATTTGATAGTTCGAGCTGAAAGCTCTCGGGGTTTTGGATATGGGCGCGAGTGGGTCGGAGTGTAGACTTCATCATACGGGACCTCTCCAGTTTAACATTAATATTCAAAGTGCCTCGTACCATTCGGTGATCACTTCCGGTTTTAACCATGTTGATCACAGAGACATCATTGAATATTTGTTTCTTGGTGGTCAGGATGAAGTCTATCTCATTTCTCGTAGAACCATCGGGACTCAACCAGGTCCATTTCCTATGAGGTGGCTTCTGGAAGAAAGAGTTCATCATGAAGAGTCCCTCTTTCTCCAGAAAGTCGGCCAACCTCTGTCCCCTGGGGTTCCGTTGTCCATATCCAAATTGCCCCACTCTCAACTCACTTTCGCATTTCCTGCCCAGCTTCGCATTGAAGTCCCCCATAACAACATTAAAATAGGTCTCAGAAGTGTGTATGGCCCTACTAATGTCCTCATACATCACCTCCACCTCATCATCCGAGTGTGCCGAGGTCGGTGCGTATACCTGGATGACCTTCAACGAATATCTCTTGGATACTCTGAGTATCAGGTACGCAACCCTGCTCGATACACTGTCGATGGCAAGAATGTTGTTAACAAGGGACTTGTGGACGAGAAACCCGACACCACCTTGGGACTGTTGGTCGCCCTCCCGGTAGTATAGTAGGTTACCGGATTTCAGGGTTATCGTGTCCTCACCCTCTCGTCGGACTTCCGATAACCCCAGGATATCCCAATGTAACCTACTCATTTCTTCTTCCAGCTCAGCTAGCTTCTCGTCTGTCCTCATCGTGCGAATATTGTGTGTTACCAGGGCCAGTCGTCGTTTATGCAGGGGGTGGTAGCCGGATCTCTTCCGGAGATTCTTAGCACCCCTTGCTCCGCCGTGACCGGGACCGCTACCGTAGTCCGGAATAGCGGAGCTGCCGGGGACTGGGGGCCTGGTATTTTTGTCGTCTGTCATAGGGGGGGTTTTGCCATTACTCGCCACGCTTGGCATGCGGGTTGGCGAGCGCAGTGGGTAGCGTTTTCCGCAGAGGATGCTGCTGCCCATCTCTGGTAGTATTTCCCTTAGCCGGTTCTTACGGCACCCACGGGAAGAGAGGGGGAGGTACTATTCTAAGCCGGTACCCCACGGCGGATATTTTTAATTATATCATTAGAATTATTTTTGTTTTTTACAGTATACGGCATTTTGTAACAAAAATATTCGTTTTTGGGTAGAAACTATAATTTCAATCACAGAATTGTGTCTAGCGTTTATTTTACACCACTTATAGATGCCCACTAGCTGTAGTTTCACTCAATTTAATCGCTTATTTTTTTAGGGATAAAGTGTCATATGTCCAGGACACTAACTATGATCATTCCAAATTTAATTTAAATCTTTCTAGCCGTTTTAGCACAAAGTGTATGAGCGTGAAATTCGATCAAAAACTTTGGTATTTATGATATATTTTTTTGTTTTTGTGGTTGACGATGTATGTTTGAAATTTTTTTTTTTTTTTGCATAATTACTTACCTAATTTAAATATGCGTTGTAAGGGAAAATCGCCTGTTTTATTTATTGTTATTCAACCTCCCGGTCAAAGTTATTAAAAACTTATCTTCTTCGATGATAATTTCTGCAAAACGCTATCTGTAATTTAATTACTTAGCTATAAAAGCTGCTAATTTTCTATGACATCCTTCTTTGACAGCCATAAATCAATTATTGTCGACATAAATTAGTGCCGACGATTACACAATTTATACGTTCTTTATTTGTAGCTAAAAAACAACATTAATGTAGTGGAAACTTTCCAGTAAATACTGTCAATGTTGTCATCTGTCATCGTATGTACTAAATAAAAAAAAATGGTTGCCTGTAAAATCGGTTAACGGACGATAATTTTACGTAATAACGATGCATCACAAACCGAACACTTAGGCCGATCGTGCTTTTCTATCGCTTGTTCCGCGCTCTCGCTTGCACGCTCGGCTCAGGCGGAACGTGACAATGAGTCATGCTTTTTCGTGCGTGCAGCCGGCGTTCATCGATTTATAAGACGTTATCACGTCAAAAAATGGTAACGAAACATACAAATATACATATAATCCGGCCTATTTTCCTTACGGGTTAGGTTAGTTACGATGTGGTCTACGTTATTTAGCAAACTAAAACCTTATTTGAGTATGTACTGCAATTTGTTCTACAATATATTTATTTTTGACGTCTACCGTTTGTCCATACAAATACCACGTCAACCTAAATTAAAGATTGTAAAAAGTGACATTGACAGAGTAGATAATAATCTATTTCGTATCAGTTTAATTATAAGTTTTGCAGAATCTACTTTTTGCAACAGCTATGATTTCATAGGTTGTTTAGGATTAGAGCGGATGCCATAATTGTGGTTTAGTACGTATATTGAAGGGGGTAAAAAATTGGCGCTTGTTTTGATCTAGTGGCGTTTCCTAGTTTTTTAGGTGTCCTGTTTGAAAAACTTATTTTGTGTCTGACCTTCGATTTATGGTGTTTTAATTATGACACACGAACAGATACTTTTATGTGGATTTAAGTTGGGAACGAGGAATAATTATGTCGCCGCTGCGTTTTATTTTCCTATGTGTGTGTTATTTACCATATGCATGAATATGGGAAATAAAGTGGTTATTTGCTTAGTTATAAGTATTTTAAGTTGATGAGAAGACTCTCTAGAAACTTCCAGTAAAGTATCTGGACTATATAACTTGTATTATTCAAGAAACTGGAAAATATCTGAATACTTGACATTGGCAAAAATGCGCTAATCGGGTGGGTCCAATAAAAAAAGAAGAAGAATAAAGCGAGCACGATAGGTAGATAATCCGGTGCACCAAAATCTGCGAAATTAAATAATTATAGTTTAACAAACTGAAGCAACCGACTTCTTAATTATAGTTTAAAAAACGGAAAAACTTGGATGTTTTTTTTCTCTATATGACCTCTAGGTCCTGTCAAACAAAAAGAATTATCATTTTTTTATTTTTTTTTATCAGCCCTGTTTGTACAAACTGTCCCACTGCTGGGAACGGGCCATCTTCTCATTGTGAGAAGGGAATTATCAATAATAATTCATAATTGGTAGATTAATCGCTGAACAAACATACAGTCCAATTGAGAACCTCCTTCTTTTTGGAAATCGGTTAAAAAATTACGATGCTCTGCCCTCGCCGAAATTTTAGTTTACCGCGTGTGTTTTACACCAAAGTACAAACATCACCGACCTCAAAAATAGTTGGTTTACATACCTACTTAGGTAGACGCCCAGTTTTGATTTTGTTCGTGTTATTTATCTTTTTTCAGTTAATAAGATTGTATTGAAGTCGGTTTAATTTTTTTAAATTACTTTTATCTAAATATTCACATTATTCGATGTCACTATTACGAGATTTTAGGCATTTAGGTCACGCAACGAGCTATGGAGAGAGCTATGCTCGGAGTCTCTCTACGAGATCGAATCAGAAATGAAGAGATACGTAGACGTACAAAAGTCACCGATATAGCACAGCGGATTAGTAAGTTGAAGTGGCAGTGGGCAGGGCACATAGCACGTAGAACTGATGGCCGATGGGGCCGAAAGGTTCTCGAGTGGAGACCACGTACCGGCAAGCGCAGCGTAGGAAGACCAGCCACGAGATGGACAGATGACCTCATACAAGTGGCGGGAAGACGCTGGATGCAAGCCGCTTCCAATCGGTCTTTTTGGAAATCCATGGGGGAGGCCTATGTCCAGCAGTGGACTTCTTATGGCTGAGATGATGATGATGATGATGAGGCATCCTATATTAAAAATGGCCTCTGTCCGATCAATAAAGTAATATACCATTTTCGCGTTTCCTTCCAGCTCATAATAGATCCGCGCCAATTTAGTCTCATAACCCAATTCCGTCCTACAGATTACCATCATACTTCGCATCCGATGAGTTTGCCAAATCGTAGGTCGGGTCAGGGCCAGTGACGTCATCAATCTCGGGGACTGACGGCACGGGCCATAGAACTACTAGAGACCAGTGGGTGTCCTCGCGGTTGAAGTCATAAAATGGTAATGTGATTTCGCTTAGATGAGTTAAGTCTGTCAGTCCTGGAAAGGTGAAAATATAACCGGTTCTGTGTCTGGGTGTTTCTATGTATCATAAGTATATATTTACAACAAAAAAAAAGTATATATGTATTCTATCAGCCATCTAGTTCCATAGTACAAGCTTTGCTTAGTTTGGGCTAGATGGTGTTGTGTGAAATGTCCACAAATATTTATTTATTAATTTAATTTTATTTATATGGCGTTTTTTTACGTATGGTACACTGATATCGCTGTATTTTCGTAATTTTTCATGCAATTTTTTTTTTGCCGAAATTATTGAAAGATCAATCAGTATAAATTTACATTAAAAATAAAAATGCGCAAATGGAGCACTCCATTGGGTGTCGTGCTATGTACGTGTCTGGTCTTTTTGATACTAAATCTGTTTGTATACCTAAATATGTATAAAGTAATACTTTTTTTGCTTTCATTGTTGGTAAAATTTTAGTAATAAATATAATCCGTCATATTTGATTTTTGTTTGAACGGGATTTCCACGCTGTTTCTTGAGAAAGCGTACTTTCCAAGCTGATACGTGAAAAAATATTGTTAACGCTGTCCTATCGAACCAAATAGAAGAGATCAAACAATCCCGTAACGGATCAAGCAGCAATCAATCGGAACAATCACCCCCTCATCCACAACAAACAAGAATAGCCACGCACGATGAAAAAACCCCTTAATCCACGCACTTAGCCACTAAGCCGTGTAATCTAGTCGAGCGATGAAAACTAAATGGAAGATGCGTTGAAAAAGGTTAAGCCCCAGTTTCACTGCTTGTAACTAAAATAAGCACCATAGAAAAATAATAACATTAAAATATTTGAGAACTATGATAATGGGAAAGTGTGTTGTAATATTTACCGGTATAAAGTCAATACTTAAGTATTGGGTTTAGGTATACCGGTAAATATTACACTGTAGTTACATGTTATAAAAATCGGTTATAATGAAAAGTAGGCTGTGTCAGGTCTACAGCTATCTCTGTACTACATTTCTTAACGATCGGTTTTGCCGTTTACTGTAAAAAATTAGCAAACTTTTTTTAATTATGTACATTAGTACCGTCCGTCCGTCCAGGTCCGTCAATCGTCGACTGCTCAAGTGGAGACTAGGGACCACGTACCGGTATGAGAGACAAAAGATGGCCAGATGACCTCATCTAGGTGGCAGGAAGACGCTGGACGCGAGCCGCTTTCAATCAGTCGTTTTCCAGTCCTCATCTCAACCATAAGAAGTCCAGCAGTGGACTTCTTATGGCTGAGATGATGATGTCAAATAATTTCAAAAAATCAATACTTTAATTTAACAAACTTTACAAAGAAGGTACTCAGTCAGTTACTCAAAACGAAAGATTACAAAATGAAGAAATAAAATAAGTCTAGTAATAACTTAGAGAAGACGACTAAGCAAACATAATCTCCTAAATAAAATAACCTTTCCCGTAGGTGACACCCCTGTCATTCGATATCGAAGAGCTTTCATCGGCTCTTACAAATCGCTTACTCTCCCATCTCTCCTATTTTCAACAGGGTTCCCAACCTGCCATTCTTGACATGTTTTAATTACATTGCAAACCACTTTATTTATACAGTCCTGTGAAGGCGCTACTGTTCGATTTTTCTTGAGAAATTGTAATTCCTGGTCTTCGTCGACTTCAAAGATAACTTTGCGTATTAAAAAATAAAACAGGACTATGCATGGGAAATGAACATGCATAAATTGACGTCAGTTTTAAGATTTATTAATGAATTTATAATCGTCTTTGGACAGCTTCGAAGCGTAATTATTTAATTTTTTATTACTTTAATTTATGAGACGGTTTGATAGCGTAAATTTCGATTTTAGACACAGGTTGGGGTTATTAAATTAATTTAAAATTGTTTTTGAATTTACATTCATTAGAAATATCCGCTTTTTACGGCATAATATGTTGACGTTTTATTTAGTATTTCTGATTCTGTTCTTTTTCTATAAGTATTTGTTGCTTTTTTTTCTTCTTAAATTATTTGATAGATTGGCGCTTGACCTTTAACTTGTCTGTTGTTAAGCGACAATTGGAGTCTGCGATGAAGTGCGTTCATATCCATCGAGTGTCTTATTACAAACAAATACTACAAAAGTTTGAAATTTCGCGAACAAAAAAAAAATCTTAAAAATTGTCTCGTTAATACATCGGCTCTGGAAAGTCGACCTAGTCTGCCGACTTCAAGCCGTTTTTCGTAGTCTGTGGCATTACCACTTTAGCAAATTACTCTGTCCCTCTACACAATGGCCTCTTTTGTCGGCCATTCGATTTTTCAGCAAACAATAACTTATCGCTGATCTAAGGGCCTAACTTGAAAACATTTTTTTCCCCCAAAATTGGAAGGAAAAAAGTATTCTTCTATAATAATAAGTGCGTTCTTGATAACATTAATAAAAAGGATAATGACATCGTAGTGTAACGACCTCAGCAAATAAAACATAAATCGTTCAACAGTGAAATCGAAATGGGAAACAATCGATTCGACAAAACAATCGATATTTTATCTCGCAAAACACTGGCAACACCGACTAAAAGGTCCGTTCACAAAGCACCGCCTTCCGATTAATAAATATTCCGAAAAAGGCTGCTTAAACTTTTTCGTTGACATCGATGAATTGAGCAATCGGGGAGACTCGATTGTTGAGAAAATATTCGATACGAAATCGTCGAGTTGAATTCCGTCCCCCCCATAACTCGTAATACGGTACCAACAGGCTATTTACCAACGGACCTATAAAATGAGACTTTGCACTATGAAAGTAAGCGAATTGTGTTTTCTATATATTCCTCATCATCTCAGCCACAAGAAGTCCACTGTTGGAGATAGACCCCCATGGATTTCCAAAAAGACTCGATGGAAGCGGTTTGTATTCAGTGCCTTCCTGCCATTTATATGAGGTCGTCTGTCCATCTTGTCCTATCTCACCTTGGCTGGTCTTCCTACGTGGCGCTTGCCGATGCGCAGTTTCCATTCGAGAACTATATACGAATATCTTCAACGTCAGTACGACGACCAATAAGAGCTGTACTCGGCCCGCCTATCCCTGAACAAACTCTATGTGTAAACTTAGGGTTTAGTCCGGTTTAATTGAACCTGCGCCAATCAAAGAGAGTTCAACACATTTTGGTTCCTATAAACGCAGTTGGGCTTAGTTTTAAATTTGATCGTACTTGTTATATAAAACGAATATATTCTGCACTGCCGCAATGAAATTACTTCCCTACCTCCTCCTCACTCGCCCCTCAGTTGTGCCTATTAGATGATGACGTAAGACAGTCTTGCACAAATATAATTTGCCAGATTAGCTTTCCCGGTAACACAACACTGTTTGCTTTCTTGGCAGAGTCTACGATGAAGCAAGCCGTGAATTCGGCTGGATTGTGACATCATTCCGCTGGTAATACTTATTTTTGTACGGGAAATGTACAATATTGGAAAGTTATTGCGATGAAGACCTTGAAAAGTAATGCAGCTTATTCCTGTATGAACTGAAACTTGTCTGGAGCGCGATTTGAAAACAGTGCTTTTTACGCGACTGCCGAAGCGGGTTAAGGGTTTTCGAGTATAGTATGTCTAATACATTGACACGCTCACCATCCTAAACAGTTTGATGATTTTTTACCCGACTGCGTAAGAAGTAGGGTTATATTTTTCGAGTGTATGTATGTTCATATGTATGTGGGTATGTATGTTTATATATGATCGCCTACAGACTAAACGGCTTGACCGATTTTAATATGCGAGGTATCTTTAAATTCGTCTTCACTCCCCGAGTGTCACAGGCTATATTTTTTTGTAGTAATTAATACATCTCGCATAAATCTCTCCAACGAACTTTTTCGTGATAAATATTATAATTATAATAAGTATTTATTGTATACAACAAAAAAAAACGCAAAATCTATCCAACTCAATCTTTTTTTGCTTTTAAACCTAAAATCAAATCAACACAAAAGCTGTTTATATTCGTGTATAGTGAAGAGTATTTTCGTCACGAAATCTAATGAAAGCTCATAATGTGACCCATATTTTCAGGTATTTCGACTAAAAGCCTTTCGGAAAGCATCGACAACTCCTGGCCTAATGTTTGATTACATTTATAAGGTCGCTGTCGGCCCCGTTTTGGGACTCGAGTGATATTGCCTTTGGCAGGTCTTTTAAAATGCTTCCTGTCTACTTTGGGTATATTTAGAAATGTTAAAGGAGGTCCGATACTTCAATTTTTAAAGTGAAAACTTCTTTAATAAATAAATAAATAATAATAATAGTTTATTGGAGCTAACTTTTTTACAAATTATACATTTCTTTATGGACAAACAAACAATCAATATAAAATAATAATTTTCAAATACATACACACAATAATAAAATATTTGTGGACATTTCACACAATACCATCTAACCCAAACTAAGCAAAGCTTGTATTATGGAACTAGATAGCTGATACATATGCATATATACTTTTTTTGTACGTACATACAAACAACCAGATACAGAACATAAATCCATGCTCATCGCACAAAAGTTTGCTGTGGGTGGGGATCGAACCCACGACCTACAGCTCAGCAGGCAAACATACTACCAAATAAGCCACAAGGTGCGCTTAGCACTTTATTTTGTGGGTTCGAATTAATAGAGGTATTATAATTATATTACGGAAACAGAGATCGAGTCAGCCTGTCAGCGGCAAGGCCATAAGATGCTTTTGTAGCCACGAAAATTATGTAAACTCGGTAAGCGTAACAAATACGTACATTTATAATATTTTCGTTGTTTACAATTTTTTCAAATCAAATTTATCAAACTCACATTTTATTATGGGGGAACAAACATCCACTACATTTCAAAAAAGGAACACACGATAAATGAGAAAAAATTACTAGCATTATTTTCAGTACCTGGGCGACCGAGCTTGACTCGGATTTTTTATGACTGAAAATACGAGTAAACCCGGGTTCACTAAAAATTAAACCTAGCAAGATCGATTTATCGTCCCCTAATCTACCTACAAGCTAAATTTCATTAAAATCGTTGGAGCTGTTTCCGAGATTCAAATTATAAATATACATATAATATATACATGAATTGCTCGTTTAAAGGTATAAGTAATTATTAGATTTTGTGACAAATAGTTAGTTGTTCTTTGCCATGCAGGTTAAAAAGAGGTATTAGTTTTGCTTCAGTCTTCTCTTTCTACGACTGAATGAGACTAAATCGTCACGCTCGGCTATGTAACGCTCGTTTCAGTAAAAGTGGCTCGAGTCGACTAAGAGCGAGAGACATAGTCAATGAGTATAATAGTAACTGCTATACCTACTGCTGTTTCGTATTATTAATGTCGCCTTCATGAAGTTTTCACTTTTGCCGTGTGGTCTTACACACACACACACACACACACCCGCACACACACACACACACACACCCGCACACACACACACACACATTTTTACACCACCGCCCACCTTTATAATACTTTTTTTACAACTAATCCCAAGGTTGTCTCGAAAAGATCGCTTTTATCGATAAGACCATTTTCTTATATGTTTATTGTCTTATTAATTTATGTAATAAAGTGTTATTGATTTATTTATCTTTTTTACCTGACTGCGCAAGAAGTAATGTTTTTACAGTTGTATGTATTTATCTCGGTAAAATTAAAAAAAAAATCCTTCTCATGTACGAAATATTACACGCTAATATTTGTTCAAAGTACAAAAAACATATTTTTTTGTACCTATATTTACTTTTTTGAAACTATACTATACTCGTATATCGCTATATCTAACAGACAAACACATAAACCTAAAAAAACCTTATTCAAAAATATGTTTTTTTTTCAACATATGCTGTTTTTTTAATTTATCTTTCTAATAGTAGTTTAATTAGCAATGAAATTATTATTTGTTTTGTTGTTGTTACACGAATAATGTAACTATTCTGATCTTGTGCGTACTGAACAAGAATGGAATTCGTTGCCGCCATCTCTGTTTCCTGAGACCTACAATCTTGGAATTTTCAAGGCTACAGTGAATAGATATCTTCTAGATCGACGAGCTCCATCCTCGGCCACACCGTCGCTTAACATCAGGCGAGTTGGTGGTCAATCATAGAACTATCTTCTATAAAAAAAAAAAAAAAAAAAAAAAAAAAAACTATTCTGATAGTATTCCAGTTGTCATGAGTCACTCGTTGATTCATTCATTAAAAGTTCGTGAATTAATTCTAAAAATACTAGGGACAAGCGTATTGCGCCGGTGCCAACTCCCGTTCCGAATTACGATACGAATAAAAAGTAGCATCATGTCGGTCCTCACTATGTTACTTTTTGTCGTGCCAGGTCATCCATTAACTATACCAACATTATTTATATCGAAAGGTATATTTAGCTTATAGTCTTCTCTGCTAGATTGGGAGCAGCAAAAGAAAAACATACAATGTGCAAGCAGGTTCTCTACCCAGGCATACTGTAAAAGTCAGTTAAGGAACTTTTTTTTTATATACAAAATAGATCTACGATTGACCACCAACTCGCCTGATGTTAAGCGACGGTGAACGGTGAACGGTGGTGACGGTGTGGCGGTAAACGGCTTCAAAATCTGATGCTCTGCCTACCCTGTAAGGGAAAATAGGCATGGTTCTATATTATACATTATACTGTAAATATTATCCATAGACATTTATGCTTCAAATCATAAAAAAGAATAATCGAAATTGGATAATATAAACGAATAATATAAAATAATAATAATAATTGGATAATATTGGATATATGTCAAACGTAGGTTTGACAGGTCTTGTGGTTTAGTTGATTGTATGGCTGTCTGCTGAGATTGTAGGTCGTGGGTTCGATCTCCACCGAGGGCAAACATTTGTGTGATGAGCATGAATGTTTGTTCTGTGTCTGGGTGTTTCTATGTATCTTAAGTATATATTTACAAAAAAAAGTATATATATATATATATTGTATCAGCCATCTAGTTTCATAGTACAAGCTGTGCTTAGATGGTGTTGTGTGAAATGTCCACAAATATTTATATTTATTTATTTACGTTTCTAAATTTAATCACTCGAAAAATTACTCTTCTTCTTATGCACTCGGGTAAAAAGTAGGCATGGATCGAGATGGAAACATCGAAACTATTTTGTCGAAAAAAAAAAAAACACGAAATGCTAGTTTCTTAAAGCAAATACATCTTTCTCATGCTTTTGTAGAGCACTTTTTCTGTTTTACAATTCTATATTTGCTAGCATTCGCGCGTCTCCACTCCAACAGGCCGGTCTAAACCACGGCATTAGATTATTTACATCAAAATATATAATCATATAAAATATCTATGCCTTGTAAATCTTATCTTGCCCAAAATCTTGACAAAATGCAAGTTTCCATGCACGACACGGAACATCTTACATATTTAACAAAGTACGGCGAGCCTTTTTACCATCAAAATACCGGATTCACTTTGATGGCGGCAGTTGAGGTGAGGTTGTCTTTAATCAAATATTTAGCTTTCCACGTATGCCGCCATGTTACTCACGGCTTGGACTTGGGACTTGCTTGTAGACACGGCAATTTTGTTCCATTGTGCTAGACTTAGGGTGAAATAGTGGTTCTTAAACTGGGCAAATACATTTTAGTTACTAGTTTTTAAATTTAAAAAATTCCGACATAAAATAATGCTTTTTATGTTAATTCTTGAATCTTATTAATAATGTTATATTTCAAATAATAATTAATTAACTTACATCAAAATCGGTATTACATTTGGGAGTTACGATGCCATAAACACACAGTACACAGTCAAATTAAAAAAATATCTTTGCGTCTGGGGTGAATAAAAACAAACCAAAAAAACCTGAATAAACAAATGGTAAATGGTTATGTCATCTGATGGTAAATTGCATACCCAGATCAACACCGCATTAAGTCACAATACCAATTAAGTATTGATAAATTTAACGAAAGTATAAAAGCTAGATACATGTTTTTTTTTTATATTGCATTAGTCCACTGACCGCACTTGATCCTGAAAATTTGAACTCTAGTGTTATCGGGGCCGAAGCTATGAGGGCCTAAAAATCCGACAAATCGCTTCGAGTACGACGAATCTCTTCGTGTAAAGATAGTCCCAGCCGTACGTACCCGCTCGCCCACATGGCGGGGGCACGGCCGTGCCCCCAGATATAATAAATTAGAAAAATATAAATAATAAATGGCTATGGTCATCTGATGATGGTAAATCGCACACCTAGATCAACAACCGCATTAAGTCAAAATAACAATTATTGCTGAATTAAATTTTTCAAGAATTGTTATTTTGAACCCCCGACGCAAACGTCAAACTTATAACACCCCGTGGATAAGTTTGACGTGTCTGTGGCATCGTAGCCCCGGAACGGATGAATCGAGTTTGTATTTTTTTTGGTTGAAAGTTGAATTAGTAATGGAGTGTTAGCTATGTTTCATCAAAATCGGTTCAGCCGTTTTTTTGTTGTCTGAGATTTTTTAGTTTTCTAAACTTGTTGTTATATGATTTAAAGCGGTGTTGATCTGGGTGTACAAATATCTGTAATCCGATGGTAATACTCGAGTATAATTTTTTTTTTTTAATCCGTGTGTGAATCAGCGAGCTTTAATGCCGTAGGCCCTTCATTGTATTTTAGAAGAAAAGAAAGTTTTTTTTTTTTATTTTTGACTATCTTAAGACCACATGTTTGTATACCTATTTTGCAAGAAATAAATGAATTATGAATTAGCGCTTTCATGTGTTCGAGTGTTGATACAGTGCCACCTGTTGTGGTAATGTATAATGGCCGGTCTTAGTCACTAATCCGTTGTCCCTAAAAGCTTTGCTTTCATAATACCAGCTGACATTACAAGTTTTTTCAGTCGCGAGTGAACCAGGTGGTCCTTTCCTTACCCGGGTATGATACAGTCAGCAACACAAACGCTTGTAGAGCTTTTAAGATGTGACAGAAGCGTTTACCTTGGTACAACCCTTGAACCCTTGTTTTTTGGGTGTATGTTTGGATATCATGTATTACCACAATGCATACAACCTAAACGGCTTGACCGATTTTGAAGTGCGGAAAGTATTTAGATTACTGTTTACTTTCCAAGTGTCATAGGCTATTTTTTTATAGTAATTATTACTCTCATAAAAACAAAAAAATGCACTTTTTCGTAACAACTTAAAGCATTTACATTACAAGAATTATTATTTAATTGCAAATACCTTTTACAATGGATTTAAGCATACTTTCTTGCTAAAAAGTACACTCAACATGATAATTATAATATTAAGCGCTACGCAAACGTAAGTTAACACTACAAAAATAGCTCTGATACAGTCGGATATTTTGTTTTCCTTTTAAAATAGTTACATTTGCTATAATATTGGCGAACACTTAAAAATTGCTTGACATCAGTTGAGGTGGCGGTCAAATGCAAGTATATCACGTACAAAAAAATTATACTTCCCTAAACGTATAAATCTTCCAAAAAATTCCGTTGCTAAGTGTACTGAGTCTACTCGGGTAGTATCCGGGTAGCACGCACCGGAACAAGCCATAATCCTCCAATCTAGTAAGTAAACAATGCTGTTTGCGCACCGCTCGAACCTTACCTGACCCGGGAACGGCTCTTACGCCGTATTCCAACCATTTAGGGGTCCCTGCACGAAAGAAACTCGGCTTAGTTAACGGTCTATAGTACCTCACATAGCTTAGGCAAAAAGTAGGGTAGCGCCGTTGTCTCGCTCGCACGCGGCTCTTTTATTAACCGACTTCTAAAAAGGAGGAGGGTCTCAATTCATCGGAATGTTTTTTTAATTTGTATGATCCCCAATTACTCGAAAACACCTGGACCGATTTAAAGTCTTTTGTTTGTTTGAAATATTTCCCATGTGAATTTTATAGATACTTTTTTTTTCAATATCTTTAGTTAGCATACCTTCCTACACGTTACAATACCTTCATCGACCTGGGGCTATTTGCTTTTTTGTGTAGTAGTTAAGTGTATGTAAATTGTCTGTATTGTTCTGTTGTAGTTAATGACATATTATAATTAATTCTTTAAAAATCCATCTCCTGTTACTTCTAAACATGAAAAATAAATTATCAAGTGCGGAACCCGCGCTTTCAACCGCATCTTGGCCATTCCATCCCCGACAGGTATACTCGGTACACACCGGTATTTTTCGATCATACCGGCGCGATTGCGTTCCGCTGAATTATGGTTTAATCTGGAAGAACCGATGGATGAGTTTGGAGAGCGCTTGCGGATATCGATTCGCGAAAAAGCTTGTTATTTTTGATGAATGTTGTTTGGTATGGAACTAGTGACAAACCGGCGGCCTGGGTAGAATAGAGCTGGGGGTAAAATGAAACCTGTAATAAATTACTTAGTATTTTTTTTCTAATATCTAAGAGTATTTTGGGCGTAAAATTACAAGACCGTATCAGAAACAATACTGCGCTTCAAAACTCAGATCATCGACGTAACTCAAAAAGCTGCTATGCTAAAGTGGGATTGGGCTGGACACGTCTGTCGCCTGTCAGAAGAATTATGGGCAAAATCCACCACAGACTGGGTCCCACGCGTTAAACGGCCGTAAGTCCGGCCTAGAAAGAGGTGGAGAGATGAGCTCGATACTTTCAATAAGAATTGGTCTACAATAGCACCCGATAGACAAATATGGAAAGAGGAAAGAGAGGCCTTTGCTCAGCAATGGGAAGATGTGGGCTAATATAATAAATCTAACAGTAACATATATGATCGGATTGGTTCGGAGCAAACATTTGATCCTTCAAAATTGTTTGCTGTGTTTAGGCAGCGTACCGTCAAAGTCCCGACAATATTCGGAGCTCTGCTCTTCACACGACAGGATCTAGAACATTGAATAATTTTGAAATTTCTTAAGTTCAATTCATGTTCGCCCTGAACAGATGCGATTGTTTCTTTTGTATTTTTACGAAATTCGGTGCTGTGTCACACATGATCACAGAATAATACGTATACAGAGGCTACAGGCGCTGAAAACTCATTCCGCGAACAGGTTTAAATTAATGACAAATCTTGTTACGACGCAATAAGCGCAAATCAGCTTGCATAGATACTAATGCTTTTGTATAGTGCTTTACGTATTGTGAACCTACATACAGTACATCTTATTCTATTGCATAGCTCTTCGTTGTTGGCGCGCAGAAAAGTGCTGAACTCTTAGAAAAAATTTTAGCTCAAAAAGGTACTTTACTACAAAATTATATTTGAGATACAAAATATTTTGAAAGACACCGACAGAACCAACGCACATCATTCTTGATGCCTGGCAATAGCAAAAATAACGTTTTTTTTCATGACCTGAGTCTCTATTTTCGTTATTTCGCTGTCAAAAAACTGAAGTGATCCGAGACCACAAAAATGGTAAAAAACACTGGCCTAAGGCAAGACAGTTAATACGTTTTCTACTTTATTTTGTCACTCAGGTGGTCTATATACCGTCACAATCTTAATTTGTCCACAGTCGCGTCGAAGATATCTTGAATACTCGGTGTGCGGTCTTCACTCTTCACGTTTATTTGTCGCGCTGTTCGCGTTATCTTATCATTTAGTACTTCCAGGATCATTGTGTTACGAGACAGGACATTATGGACGCTAAATATGTAAAACCAGAGGGACGTCTTTTTGTAAACACCGAACGGATAGGCAGGCGGGAAAATGTTTATTTTATGTCCTCTCTGACACTCACACAAAATATTGATTACAGTCTATTTAAATCATCTTGACCCATGGATTTTACCGAGCACTGATTTATTTTCATACAACAGTTGCTAAGTATTGTAAAAAATTTGCGATTATGGCGCTGTGTTTGGACTCTTAAATTAGAGTTTGCACTAATTGCAAACTATAGCCTTTTTGCATACTATTTCCACGTTCATGTCTCACAAATAGACAAATATTTTAATCGTGTACAAACGACCATACAACAACATACATAAAAAAAAAACAACAACACTGAATGTGCTTCGACCAAAACCAAATAACAGGGAAATATGTTGGGAAATATGAAGTTACACATCTGCGACTTCATAATGTATGTCATCGTTTAGCGACTTCTAAGATCATTGTGTTATCGAGACAACAGGACATTATTGGGGGCCAAAGTTCCTTCGATAAAAGTCTATTTATAACTTTCTTACTGGACTTTTATGAGTTGTACTTGCGAAGTATCGGAGGCTGTTACGGCTTTTGTTTCGCGATTGGGAGGGGTTGACGCGTTTTATTTGATGAACACTGTTCGAGAACTGTCTCCTCTGAACTGATGATTTGACGCCTCAACGGAATAGGGAACTATTTTGCGACCAAGGAGTTTGATTTGACTTGAAGTTTATCCTGAGGTTGTATGATGGACTTTCGTTATCCATCACGGAAGTCTATCAAAGTTTGAATCCCTGCAAAGAGCTTGAAGAAAAAAATTATGAAGAAATCATATAGTACACTTCTAGTGTAGGTACTCTATTAAATCTAGAGCTGATAATTGCTTGAGAAACTAAATAAATAAAGAATTTATTCCAGAAAAAAATACTTATTATTACATGCATTAATTTTCTGCCAAACTATAAAATAGTTTAGTTTAAATACTTTAATTAAGGATAATTTAATTTAAATAATTTAATTTAAACAGTTTAGTTTAAATAGAATTGGTGAGACCGCAATTTCATTTTTACATAAAGAATTTAGCAATATCTCCATTACATATAGCATTTTTCCATAATAAAACTGTTTTTTATCGTATAAGTAAATATTACCTATCTGATTTCTATACCTATAGAGGTGAATGTCTGTACTTACAAGCTAACAAAGGGCGAATTACGCTGACTGCACACATTGAAACCTGACGAGACCACACTGCTGTATCAGACGTGTGTCAATTGTTTTTGGTGTTGCCATTGATTGGGGCTAAATAGCTCGTTGTGGCTTTGATTTGTGCAAGATTGTATTATTATAGCTTTAATTGTTATATATAATAGTAGCAAGACCACCAATCCTAGGAATAGATTGTTTTAGAGTATAGAAACCGTAATGTAGTACGTTTGACACATACCTTGACGATAATATAAATAAAAGACTGTTGTCTTGTTGATGACCTCATACAAGTGGCTGAAAAACGCTGGATGCGAGCCGCTTCCAGTCGGTCTTTTTGGAAATCCATGGGGTAGACCTATGTCCAGCAGTAGACTTCTTATGGCTGAGATGGTGATGATGATGTCAGTGGTTGTTAGCGTAAAGCTGAAAACTTTATATCCGACTATCAAAAAGAAGGAGGTTATCAATTCGGTCTGTATGTTTTTTTTTTATGTTTGTTCACCGATTACTCAGCCAACATCGATGCTCGTGCATTGATTTTAACTATTATTTTTGTATTTGGTAGGTCATAGATAGATTTAAACTCTTTATTGACACACCATTAAAATTAACAAAAGCAAGTACAAAAAAGAAATAATTTCACACTCATCATACATCAGAGGTTGGTTTGTCATACTTCAGAGGTGGTCCCATATAAATTTTATCAAAATCGATGCAGTACTTTGGTTTTTATAACAAAATAACTGGAAAAATATCATCCAAGTGCATGTAGACAAGTGAACAGCAAGTCGCGTATATACGTGTATTGTATAGCATATTTTCAATTCGTTTTTTTTTTTTGTTTTTAATATGTAATTATTTTGTTCACAGGTACTTACTGTCCTTATGAAACCAAGCGAAGAACACAGTTCGGTCAACTAGTTGGTATTCGGTTAATTCTATGGAGCCTTCTCAATGCCTACAGCAGATTGTTAAGAGAAATCTATGTATGCCCAGATATAAGTTGATTTTTTTTATTCGACTCGCGCTTGACCGTCAGCTCACCTGGTGTTAAGCGACAGGTACGGTCTACGATGGAGCTTGCCTAGAAGAAACCTATTCACTCACGATTTTACTGCTGATGATAGTTATGGACACTATATTGTTTTGAAGCTATGGTGTCGGTTGTGCATTGGTGTTCCGTGCCGAATGGCGCGGTTCGGAATCTTAACAATAACGTTATCTTGAAGGATGCGCTCAACGCGCGCAGCTATCTCTCTTGCGCATCACAACATTTTTAAACATATAAAATCATTGGGTAGGGATATTAGAGAAATTAATTTGTTTATTTTGATAGGAGAAATATTAAAAGAGTTTTCTTTGATATTTTTTAAATTGGAATTTTTTCAATAGGAAAACACATATATGTTTTTTTACTACTTCGTCGCCAGTATAAGTGAAATCTGTATAAATTTAAATATTTCGCCTGTCAAAATAAACACATTTATTTCTCACTTTTCTAATATCCAATGATTTTATATGTTTAAAAAGGTTGTGGTGCGCGAAAGAGAAAGCTGCGCGCGTTGATCGCCACCTTAAAGGAAAATGTGAGAAAACCATAGGATGGTGGCACTTTCTAGGGCCCGATTTTATTTAAAAAAAATCTGTCGCTATTCGTCAAGTATATACCGTATATTCTAAAAGCCATTCCTAGTTGAGAGCCAATTTCCAATTCATTCTAAATGTACTTGGACCATGACGTTATTAATTGAGAGCTAGTCTGTTAACCAGAAAAAAAATATACTCTGTTTCTCCACAATTATACTAAAGAGACATTTCACTAGTCCGTGACTACAATGATAACTATGTACCCCCCACAATAGTAAAAGTTATTTGATAACTTTATTAGACCCTCATTTGCCCAATGTTCACTACAAACACGGTAAAGTGTCTGTTCTGTCCAACCTTGCGCAGGAGTTCACACGAACCCGAATTAAAAACCCATCAGAAAGCTATTATTACGAACACCTTGCCACCCACAACTCTTTGTAGTAACCGCCTTCCGACGTCATTTTAAACTTTATAGCCTCCGTTATAAAGACCATGTCATGGGTCAAAATTATTAACCGTGACTATTGTACAACTGTTGAAGATTTTTCTGACTTATAACTTGAATTTTAAAGTCTCATTTTGTTTAACTTTAACACTGCATGGTTTAAAGCTAAGTCGTATGTGACAATCAAATTTAAAATTTATCCCTTTAATATAAAGTTGTTATTACGATGTGACGGTAATTCCGGAAATGCATCGTGCATTCTAAAGGTCCAGAACGGGTTTTCTCCTTTTTATTCTCCATACTTGTCTGAATTAAGAAAAGGCGTAGAAAGTTGCGGCGCATTGTACTTTCTTAGAAGATAAGGCTTTTTATGAGTTGTTTCCTGATTTTTCCTTGTTGTTTTAAATTTCAGACAGAATATGAGAGAATTTGAATAGTTCTTAGTTACGGATTAAATTATGATACGGTAGATTTGTACAATGTCTTCATTTCTATAAAATTTCTCAAGTTTAATGTTAGTTTTCGTGACCAATTGCTAATATTACTCAAAAGTATTAAAAAATGTAAATATGACAGTTGATAAATGGAATTGGGTGAGAAGAGCTTACAATGTTTGTAAAAAAGATAATATCGCTTATATTTTCGTTGAATTTATGAGTTTCATGCTTGGCTTGGTTATACATTTGCATTTTCTTACGAGTTGTTAGCATGTTCTATTTTGGGCAATTTATTAAAACGGTTTTTTTTTAAGTTTCATAACAATAAACATTTTTATTCATTGTTAGCTGAGACTGTAGACACTGTTTAGCTATTTACCAGCTTGGGCTAAAATTTCATTATAAAATCATACAAAAATAACACAGACAGATTTTACAGAATTTCCCCAATTTTTTCGCCAAATTTACCATTTTCCCCCTTTTTTTCGAGAACTAAAGAGTTCTCGATCTGAGCCGTAAATCTTACGCGATTTATAAAAATTCAAGTCAATAAAAGTAACGCCATTTTGCTTTCGGCCATCTAGGCAACTCACTTTCGCAACTAGTTGCCAAAAAGTGTTTTTCTGTTTTTTTTTATGCCTGTTTCGTTAAAAGCGTAACTATTTTTCGGGAAGTCGCGTTAATTAATGTATAATCACACGTTGCAAGGAGCTAATAAATTTTCAGTAAGAGTAAAAATAAAACAGCGTTGTAAGAGATTGTGGTAGGCCTCCTGTTGTCTTACACTCCATATCACCACAATTTTCGCAAATCCCTAAGATTTATTACACTTGTAAATCTAAAGTTCTGTTCACACCGTAATCTTCAGGCTAAATGTCGTAGTGTAAAGTTTTGAAAGATGGGACGCAAATGTTTGGCTAAGATCCGTCGCAGACTAAGACAGATGGGCAAAGGGACAAAGGAGATTATAATACAAAATTATTAATATCTGAAAAATCTGCTTCAAACCATTCTACTTACAACTGTCACATATATACATACTGAAATGTATTTTTATCAGGCTACAAGTAAAATGTCGGAGTAATTTTACTCGTTATTTTTGTTGTAGTTAAAAAAAACTGTACGCAAAGATTTGATTACGATACTCTTTAGAATAGTATATCTAACATTTTCTTTGTTTTTTGGATAGTTATAGTATTGAAATTTGTAAGGCTTTACTAAATACGTTTTTTCTCTGCACTACATGGACATACTGCACGTAAGACCTCTCTAACATTAACTATCTATAAGTTTATTTGTTGATCAAACGTAGATCTACTTCTCTTATAAATAAGTATAATATTTAAAAAAAAACAAGCATAATCCTATCAAATTATTGTATTGTCATCGGTCCTTGATAAGTATGCCAAATTTCGAGTTAATCCGCCGTTTTAAAGGGGTCAAACTCATGTTCAAAGTTTCCGTTACATACATACTAACATACGTATGAAGCTAATAAAAGCGAGTTAAAAAGTATTTTTTTTAAAGAAAATTAAAAATTAACACTGCTCCATTTTATATGATATTAAGGAATTATTAAAATATTATTATATTTGTATCACCTTTGCCCGATCTTGTCTTTCATTGTCTCAGTGTGCGGAAACCCTTAGCACTGTGACAACGTAAAGTTTTGAACGATGGAGCTTGTTTAGTCATAGGCTTGCTGATAGCCGCTGACGTGGAGTTACTTCATCACACAGCGTTTGTGGCTCTACTGTGACCATGATTTGGTGACTTGTAATGAGACTACTTGAGGACTTTGTGACAAGGTTCACCACTTGACGTAAAGAGACTCGACGAAGAGGTAAAAAAATCTCTTGTTCGCTGTCACTGCAAGCTAATATATAACTCTTGTTTGGTCTAGACTTAATACAATTTAAGCACACTGCGTTTTAGGTATACCAAGCGCGAACGATCTTTTCCTTACTTATCGTAAAGGTAATTATTATTCGGGTAGTACGCTGTTTTTTTAAGACCAGTGAATGCAGAAACTGTAGTCGTAATTGGACTCAAAGTAGACGAAAATAACCGGTACATTTAATTTAAAAATACCTGAAAGAGATCAGATTCTGCTTTTGTATCGTCAATTCTTTTTTCTTTTCTTGTTGTGCTCGTTCGTAGAAACGTAAACAAAAAACAAATCAAAGCATTTGAAACGCAAAACATTATTTGACTACTTTTAATTGGTTTCAGAAGAATACTCATACGAAACGAGTGAGGCCAATCGTAAGTTCCCAACTTTACCACTTTACTCATATCGGTTTCGGTTGACTTACCGACCAATTATAATAAAGTTTCGATCGCTAATATGACCCGAGTTCGGTAATTAGTTTTTATTACATTAATCAGAGATGATAAGAACTAGTTATAGTTCGATTGGTAGCACCAGCACTACGTTACATACGTATAGTAATTAACATACAAAGTTTATGTAGATGTGATTTTATGTAACTGCGTTTTCTTTTAAGTACTGTTTTTACATACATATATAAAAAAATCAGATCTTTTTTCGTTATTGTTGAAACTATTAACGTTCCACTCGCTATGAACAAATAGCTTTTAGATTTTTAATCGACTTCCAAAAAGGAGGAGGTTCTTAATTCGACTGTATTTTGTTTTTGTATGTTTTTTTTTTGTTACGTGATTTCTCCGTCAATTATGAATCGATTTTTTAAATAATAGGTCCTAGAAGTATGACTTATCATTTACTATCTCTGAGTGATGATGAGTGAGAGGTGGTTTCATATAAATTTTATCAAAATCGGTTCAGTACTTTGGTTTTTATCACAAAATAACTGTAAAATTATGTCATCCAAGTAAACGAATTGCGTGTTTTAAAGTTGTTTTTTTTCTTCAATTTTTTTTATCTATATTTCAATATCCATATTATAAGGTACGAATATTTAAGGTGAACGTACACCTACACGTACCGTTGGAGCCGTACGGAATTCTTATATGAAAAGCGGCGTGGATGATGCGATTCCATACAGTGCACGTTTACCTTTATTCCATTCTCTTGACATAACAATGCCGCCCAAACCTATAACCAAACTCATGGTCACCCTACAATCATAGCTCAATGTCCAAGTCCAGGGTTTACGCGCCATTCGAACGAACCTTAGAATTTATACGACCTACTTGACAGATGTTGATACATCCTTGTATTGTTGACAGCGTATACGCCTGTAAACGCAGATTATAAAGAACTAGATGGATATTTTAATCATAGTCATTAAAAAAAACATAGTGATCAGCAAAAATTTATGTAATTTTGGATGTAACTGACTAATGCTTCATTATACAGCAGAGCGTATGAAAACAATCTCATCGTATTTAGTATATTTTAAGTTTGCTACAGTTACAGTTTTAACCTTGACACTAAACGGCGATATCGTCTACGCTTCTCTGTATTAAAAAGACCGCAGAATGCATTAAAAATATTTATAATATATATGATTTACACTCAAGACAGACGTGAGGACCACTTAATTTTATTATGTAAACTAACGTGGTTGTTACACATTTTTATTTTATTTGAGACGTCTTTCGGGAGTGATGTCTGCGCCACTCCTGTTGAAAAAGACCGCCGTATGCGGTTGAAACCCATGAATCACATTTTAGATAATCTTATAAGCGCTAATCTTGTAGGTCTTCTCTTTGATGTTGTGTCAAGCTTTCCATCTGTATCCTAATCTGTTTTAATACTGAAAGTCAGGTTCTTACTTTACACATACTCTGAGGAACCAAGTCAAGGATTATGGAAGTCGTATAATTTATTTTATACGTATGTTTGCGGCCTGTCAGCTTACACAATTTAAACTTTTTAACCGACTTTCAAAAAGGCGGAGGTTCTCAATTCGTCGGATCTTTTTTTAAATATTTTTTGATGCATGTTCTCTGATGACTCGAAGAAACCTGGATCGATTTGAAAAAAAAATAATTTCGGCCTGAAGGAAAACACCATGAGAGAAACCTTCATGTTGGAGAGTTTATAGTATTAACGAAGATGTGTGAATTATACCAACTCGAATTTGACAGTGGTCGACTATAGCCTTACACATAATAAGAAGAGGCATACATATCGACAACAGTATGACAGCTTGTAAAAACAGAACCAAACCGGAATAGGACCAGCCTTACAAAGACAACCACAACACCCGGTTCCTTCTTCAATAGATAAAAACATATCTGTTTAATAGTCAAAGCCGCTACCTATAAATAGCGGCATCATGCGACCTTTGCTCCAAAAAATTAGCCGAACTAAGTCATAATCGCTTTGTGATACAAATCAGCTGTCGAACCGGCATATATTTGCCAAAAATTTACATAAAATTTCATTAGCAACAATATTGACAGAGTCACAATCTATGTAAAAACAACAATAAAAATGACCGAAAGGCATTGTACATACTTTATATCAATTAGCCCCATCCCAAGGTTTTTGCACAAAGAAATTATTTTTTAGTAGATATCCACAGTTCACTAGAAAGACGCTATTCAAATTTTGTTTCTATATTCAGCGGTTTAGTTAGACTATTGTCTGTCAGTTAGTAACTCACTCAAGACAATGACGCGTTTATTTGAATATAGGCGTAAATTACCCCTTTAATGGTGCCTAATGTCGAAGACTTTATTATCGAGCATAATATCATCGTGCGGCGTTAAGCGCAATGCACACCAAACCCGCCGACCCGCCGAGTTTGCCGACATAGGACCAACCTATGCCACATAGGCTGACGAGTTGTATCGGCGGGTTTGGTGTGTATTGCGCTTTACAATAGACCCGGGGATGTTTTACAACAAACCAAAATGTCGACGCACTAAGTGCGGAGATTTTAACACTGACTTTTTTACTACATTGTGACTCTATATTGTATTGTAGCTCAATGTAAAATTTAGCATTTTTATTCCATTTCGCACAATCGGCAACGACAAGTTGAGTGCTTTTTGAATTAAATATATTTTTAAATAAAAACGTACGAATTCAAGTATATTTTTGCATGTATATTTTTTAACTTAAAGTAAAGCTTATCTTTAGCGAAGTAAATGAACGCATTCACTTATCAGTTTTATATAATTTATATGTCTTTATCTGGCTTATTAGCATATGAAAAATATGTTTATTGCGAGTCAGTTGACAGCTTTGTAAGCGTTGGTTCAGTACACTTGTAATTATATAGCTAACTTGGAAAATTTATTTACATGTGTCTATTTTAAAAGAAACACAAAATATCCTACGCATAGGTGGTATTTAAGTAGTGTAACTGTTACGCTTGATATGACGTTGAGTGAACTTTTTGTCGAGAAAGTATGTGTCGTGGGCCGTTGTAAAATTTATTTCAATGAGCAATAATTGAAATGATTATTTATTTAGTCCAAAGAATAAATATACGAGTATAAATCGTTGGTTCAATCACTTATACTTAGCGGCAAATAACTTGAACAACGTTTTATCATGCCCTCTCTTTTGTTTTCGTCGAAAGTTGTTAGAGCCGCTAAGTATACTTGTCACAGAGGTTACGTATTGTTTTGCTAACTTATTGCTACTTTTCTCGTGTAAATTTATCGAGCCATTTAAGCTGTAGGATGTAATACAGAAACATATGTACATGCCCACAAACACATACCTGAAAAGCATTACCTTCCTTCTTGCGGTGTTGGGTAAAAATACTACCTCGTGTATTACAACGCACAATTGCTAAAACTGTTTAAAAAAAATTTAAGCAAACACTGGTCGCACACTTTCGAACAAAATTTGAAATCCTCCTTGTGCAATATCGCAAAAAACGGGTAATTGTCAATTGTTAAATTACTCAACGACAAAAAGTAAAAACAATTATCTTACAACCTAATACATAATACATGCCGTCTATTATGTTATTATTTTGTTTGTTAATCGTGTTGTTTAGCCATTTAATGGCACGCTTAAAATTGACGACGAATCGATAATTAAAGACACGAAACTGCAATTATTTATTCATTTTTATTAAGTTTTATTTATGTATTTATTTATTATTATTAAGTTTTATTTATGTATTTAGGAACTTATGCTTAAGATCCTATTTATATCAATCATCGTCATTAACATTTCATTTAGATTAGGCCACTGGATTTGCCCCGTATTTCGTATCTCTACATGGTATGGTATAATATCGCTGTAAGCGATAAGTCTGCCAGTTAAAAGGCACAGTTATATTTTAACTCTACTTTCGACGGTGATGGTGTGGCCGAGTATGGAGCTCGTCGATCTAAAAGACATCTATTCACTCTAGCATTGAAAATTCTAGATTTGAGTGATATGTAAATTTTTATGGATTATGTGGTTATTGAATGGCGGTCAATATGTATAAAAATAATGAATAACATAGGTTTAACTAAACTAAGGCGACCTAATGATATAAAATTTAGCTTCTTTGCTATTTGTAGCCATTAAAGAAATAGATTAATTTTAAAAATCTCAAAAAAGGCTTTCATTCGACTTGCCGACGGGCCCCTAAAACAAATCGATGTCGTGACGTCATGTGTAACTGAGCGGTCGCCATACTTATCATAAAAGCTTGGTCACATTATCATAGTCCCAAATATGTCATTAGAGATATGGACTCCCTAATTGTATTTTTAATGTTAAGGCGATGACTGGACATATTTCTTTAGTATGTTTTTTTTTGTAGGTGAATATATAATTTTATCTTTTTTTTTTTTCAAATCTGTGTATACATGATGTAAGGTAGTTATTATATTGATTTGATGATTCCCTGTTATGTCTACCCTGAGTATAATATTATAAAAGTGAAATTAATTAACTATGTCTATTTGTTATCTATTCACGATCAAACGGCTGAATCGATCGTTATGAAATTTGGTACAGAGGTGGCTGTGGACCAGAAAACGAACACATGCATTCATCATCATCGTCACCGTTTTTCATCAATACAGGAGTGCACTCTATGACAACTGTGACAAATTATGTATTATTACCCTGGCAATAAATATAACTCAATTTTTGAAAACAAAAAAAAATGGAAGGGCCAGGCCAAAGTTTACAAGCATTTTTATAAACTAATAAAGAAAACACCTTCCAAATTTCATGTCACTAGCACAGCGGTTAGGCTGTGCGTTGTGTTTCATTCCGGGACAAAACCTTTTATAAGGCAAATGAGCAAACTATCCCTTTGCGTATAGGAATATCCCCGCAAGCCTATCTCTCCCATTATACCCGGCTACATGGTTTCTTATCAGGAGTATGCTATGCTTCGTCGGATATTCCATCAGACTGCACCACGATCGATTCATAACCCGATATGGCTTAGTGGTGATGTCTACCTCATAATATGCCCGGGTTTGATCCCCCAGGAAACAGTTTGAGTGTTGCTCTGGGTGTGGATTCCGTATAGGTCTGTTCCATATCATCTCCGATACAAAGGATCCTAAGCTGTGAAGTTTTGAACGACTTTTACTTCGTATTTACTTAGAATAATTAATAATGTTATTATTATAAAGATAATTGTATTGTATGCTAAAGAATTAATGATGATGATGTCGCTGTCTCTTTTATGCCTACCAAATTTTGATTCGGATGCTGTATTCCGATTACTAAAAGCTACTGCGCCTTAAATATAAATCATTAGACACAAATTCGCAAATCAAAGGCCACTGAATAATTGATAAGAAGCATTAAAAGATAACCATTATTTATTTAACTAAGCTTACTTTTTAATCTGACGGGTCTTGAACACATAATTGATACTATTAATCAGAATCATAAGGCCGGATATGTAAGTATTTGATGATATGTCTCTCGAACTTATGTTTTTATACTATAAGATCGGGTGTACCATTTTTATTACCGGGACATCCGACCTTATGGACTTATACTCGTATTTCTATGAATGGACGTATTCAATTATTTAATATAAAATTATTTAAGTATGATTTATTGCAGTCATTTTATAACCACAGATATCGCAACATGTAAAAATATTGAGATTATCTAAATAGGTAGGTATAACTAACTACATGTCATGACGATGATTGCCAATTCTGTGACGTCCAGTTTTGCCCTGAGAGAGAAAATTTATCTTTGCTTGCAATAAACAATGTACAGAATGCCGATGTCATTGAATAAAATATCTTTATATCATATCCCTTATTTTTATAGAAATTTTGGAATCCGTCATTATAATAATAAAGCATATGATGGACTTTTCTGGACATTATTCATGATCACGATTGACATTACCTAATATAACATGCTACCAGCCAGCTTAGCAAACAAAAATAATAGTACATTTAAAAGGATATTAAAGAAATTCCTAATAAACACAGAATTCGCCCTATTACATAGGACCCAGAAGGATAATCTCCATACAAACCGCCTTTTAAATTCGGGCCAATTTTATTTTTTCAATTTGACACTTCATTTTTTTATAAATTTATTTTTAACCGTAGATACACGTCCATTTGCCAAATTTATCTACAAAGTTGCCTTTGAACAGGATATCTCCCGATTTGATCGGGTAATCATGATTAAAGTCAGAATGGCCATGGGAGATTCATACAATCATATAACTGAAATAATAGTAACTTTGAAGTCTGTTGTTTCAGTTTTTTAAACTATAAAATTATTATATTTGTTATTTTGACCGAAATTTAGGTATAAACGTGGAAATTTTGTCGGTTACACGTTTATCACGGTCAAAATATCACATATAAAATAACAGCTACTGTTAATACATTGTAATAGTGTTCTTATGACTCTGAAAGAAAATCAGAAATCAAAAATGAAATCAGTAATTTAAATAATTTTATATCTATGGGTGCCGCGTGCGAGCGAAACAGGCAGCGGCGCCACTTTCATCACTTTATAAAAGAATCTAATGTATTTTTATTTTGTAAATAAAAAATACAGTTCATGATGATAGTATTTATTAAATAAGTTTATACATGCAATTTACAAATTGTGACGTCATTTAACTGATGTCACAACGGCAATGAATCGACTAATACCTCATTCATAAAAAAATAACTCAGTAGTTCAGTAGAAGTCATTCGCAGTTATTTTTTCCAATAAACTTCATTTCATTTCAATTTGACTCTGATATGTCATATTTTATTTTAGTAAACTTTAAGCCGGCCTTAACACTGACTTTGAGTTGCATGATCTGTTGAGAAGAATAAGAGTCAAAGTAATTGTGACTGGAAAGACTATATTTTTATGCTACGGCGAAACATACACAAACACACAACACACACACACAACATGTGTGTGTGTGTGTGCGTGATAAATGTGTACATAATTTAGGTTAAGATCACGAAGGTTCTTTTTGCTTTCGCATCAGTTGACAGTCAGGTAAACATATATTACGTTTTTTTTTGTTGGAGTGCAACGGTCCACGGCCAGCTATTTCATTCGGAACTTCATTTTTGAAAATAGGATAAAACAGTAAATGTTTATTTTAATAGAGCAGAGTTCCTACATTGTGGATAACGCACTATTATTATTAATATATTAAATAGTATATTATTAAATAGCACTATTTTTTGTCCTCCGTATTCATTAACACATTACTGCCTCTCGAAATCTAATGGATTTATCACAATACTTAGATAAGTATGTCAATGGTTAATTCGTAGCACCAGTAATGGACCAAATTAATTTGATTAAATTTTACTGAATAAATAAATTTTCACACCTATTTACAAACAATATAGTATAGGTAAATACAAATGATACAGGGAAATTGAGAAAACATATACTGGCAATACTGAAATAAATAAAAAAAAACCTAATGACATTAAGCCAGAGATAGACCAAGAGGTATTAAAGTATCGATATCGATAAGTAATTATAGGTACCAATTTTTTCTTTTGAATTTTTTTGTAATGTTTTATAGAAACATCGTTTTATTAGGGTTCCGTAGTAACTACGGGGAACCCTTATAATTCCGTCATGACCGTCTGTCTGTCTGTCCGTATGTCACAGTCATTTTACTCGAAGACTATTAACCCTATAAAAACAAATTTTTATACATAATTGTGTTTTGTGAGCCGCTATAAAATGCTGTAATAAAATTATCAAAAAAATAAAAATAGAGATTGGGTTTTTCATATATACAATAAAGACTGGATAATTTTTTTTAACCCCCACCCTATCGTGTCTCAGATGTGATATGTGCGAGATATAGCTCGCTAAAGTTAAAAGGTTGTGTCCCCCCCCCCCTCCCCCCCCCCCCCCCCCCCTAACATTTCTCAACTAAGACCCAAAAATTCATTATTAACCATAATAATAGACCATATTAAATACTTTCAATGAAAATTATTTTGAACATTCTGGGATTCCAACTTCTCTATGGGACTATAAATTTAAATTTGAATAAATGTTATTAATGTCATGATTTTATAATTCAAAGTAACCTCTGCCCAATGTTCTGCTTGTACAGCATCAACTAGAAAATCTAAACATAATAGTTAGCATGGTGCTGTTAGTTTGAGAATAAAAAAAAATAAACATTTATCGTAAAATCAAATACCATGTTTCACGTACAAAGGTCACCGACATAGCACAGCTGATTAGCAAGTTGAAGTGGCAGTGAACGTAGAACTGATGGCCAATGGGGCTGAAAAGTTCTCGAGTGGACACCACGCCCCGGCAAGCGTAGCGTAGGAAGACCAGCCACGAAATGGACAGATGAACTTATACAAGTGGCAGGAAGATGCTGGATGCAAGCCGCTTCCAATCGGCTTTTATAGAAATCCATGGGGGAGGCCTATGTCCAGCAATGGACTTCTTATGACTGAGATGATGATGATGATTTACATATCATAATTATTATAGTTTACAAAACTAGAATAACCGACTTCAAAATTCGCAATTTTGTTTTAAAAACCAAACTACTGACCGATTTTGAGATTTGAAAGGAATTTTAAATCAATTTAAATGACGAAATCATGCGGGTAACATATAAGAAAAATAAAAGCTAACTGATAATCTCGTTTTTGAAGTCCGTAAAAATAATAATTGTTATCGATAACTTATATTACATCGACCCATCTCTAATTCTTTGCAGTAATTTGTATAAATAATAAAATCAATTTATGAAATGAAATGCATATATGCTTTTTAGACTAATATTCGCGAATGTTATTTATTGAAATGAAATAAATTTCAACAATTTCATCGCGTATATTTCACATAATTTAAGACCCGATTTTTCAAACACTGGAGCATCCGTGGTCATAGGTGAGACACGAACATACGCTACAAATACGTAAAAATTTGTTTCATTTCGCTTTTTATACTGTTAGAAATATATTTTTGCTACTTAAAGATGGAAGGTGATAATGTTTTCCATAGTTTTTTAAAGAAGTTTGTAATTTTTACAAGATTGTTTAACACAGTTCACCATCTTGACACCGTAAGTGATTGCGATGAGATGACGTTTAAGATTAAATGACGTTTGTGACCTGTCATTAGCAAACACCTGATTTGGTGTTAAGTTTTTGGAACAATATTTTGTATCGCATTAGGAGTCTTGTAAGTCTTTGCTAATAAACAAGGCATACTATAAAATTTACGACTTTGTCTATGACAAGGCCTCTTTAAAGAAATTGGAATCTGAATGTAATAAATAGCCCTTAACTTAAATTTACTTTTAGTATCTATTGTATTTTCCTATTAATATTATTTATTTTGTGATTTAAGACGATTTGTGTATGTACACTGATGTTATTTATATTTTGATTGTATCTTGTAATTATCTTTATAATCTGACATTCATAAGTGTACATATAGGTACCTATTTGAATAAAGGAATTGAATTGATTTGGCAATTGTTTTAAAGGCTCATTCAGATTATCGTTCAAGGTGAAGTCTCGATGCATCTAAAGAATGGTTTACATTAAATAGCTTTCTAAAACCTTGGCACTATGGTAAATTGTGTAAATTTCGTCAAACAATTAGTCACTTTTTTAACAGTACCTACTCTCTTTTCTTTCCTCTGGATGCAACCATTCGCGCTGCAGAATCTCAGACATTTTTAAGTGCAAAAGGAAGCTAAGTGTATCTATAAATCGTAAAAGGAAAAACTTAGCCGCCATTTCTCGTACATTTGTTCGTTTTTCGGCGAAGCTAGTTTTTGTCGAAGGTTAAACCGAAAATTAATGGGTTTTGAGGTGATCGCCGCGAGTTATGAGTGTTGTTTTAAGTTGTTCGCGAATTATTATTGCGTACCTCGAAATACGAAGAAGGTGGTGTAATATTTTAGGTAAACTTTTTTTTTTTTTTTTTTTTTTTATATAGAAATAGGTTTGCGCTTGACCGCCAACTCGCCTGATGTTAAGCGACGTTGCGGTCTACGATGGAGCGCGCTTACCTAGAAGAAACCAATTCACTCTCTGACTCTCTGACTTCTTTGACTCTCTGATTCAATTCTTTGCTCTGACTGGGGCTGTGGAGCCCGAATTGAGCTATGAAAAACAAGACTGAGTTTGAATTGAATTAATTTATGATCTAATTTATGAATTAGTGTTCGTTTGTAGTGTGGTAATGCATAGTTTAAATTTATTTTTGTATATTCTATTTTATACTTCTCTCCCTAATTTTGCAAACCCACCGCCAAAATCATTCAACATCATCATCAGACAACTTGAGTTCAATAACGGACGTAGGCCTTTCTAATTGAATGCCACTCGACCCGATGTTTATTTTTCTCTACCAGCTAACACTGTCAACACGGTCGTTATTAGAGTCAGAGCGTAATTGGAGGCCTGCAGTGCGAAGATATTTTTTTTCACTTACGCAACAGTTACCATGAGCACCGCATTGGTCATGAATAGAATAGGCGGACTGACAAATAGGTTGTGTGTTATATGGGTTCAGTTCCTATGGCTGGTTTTACCTGTAGTTGCCTCGCTGGGCATGCGGGTTGGCGACGACAAGTGCTTCTAGCACCATTGACGTTTCTGTCTACCACAGGTCTGTAATTTAGTTTCGTCCTCCGTGGTAATTATACCGGCATTAAAGTTGGTCTGCATCGGTATGCTCTTAGATTTATCGAACCCTTTTTTGCAAGAATTCTGTATATTTAAACATACTTGTACATACTTAGGTATTTTTTTTTTTTTGATAAAATTCTTTCACGATAAAAAGTAAGTTCGTATAGACTGAGTGGCCAGCCCTAGTGTCAGAGTTATTAAGCCGCCGAAAGGCCTCTGACCTGGCTTGACGATTGCTTTCACGATGACGAAAGAAGATACGCGTGCGTTTATATCATCAACAGACGCTTATCTTCTATCGAGCGTCAGCATTGCTATTACATATCAACCCTTCTGTGCTACTTCTATACCTAAAGAAGAGACTCAGTTAAGCACTAGACCTATAGTTTCACGATACTCGCTTGTCAGTTACCTGCGTGTCGCACCACCTACCAGTCTCGGCAAATTAGCGGCGAAACAGCTTTTGAGTATTCAATTTGTTGAAGAAATTCGAAATATATTTTTATGTTATTAATGTAATATATTAAATAATAATGAAATTAAATTATAATGAATATCAATTACATAATTTACACTAAAACAATGTCAAAAAAACAATGTAACGTCACATCCTAAGACTAAAACATTAACTCAATGAGGTATCTCCCCGCCCAAACGTGCCTATTAGGCTAGCGGCATTGCCGTGTTGCATGGCCAGTGATAAGTACCTATATTTTGGGCTAGATAGTGTTTTTTATAGTGGTACAAGACCCGAGTAGCTAACAAATATTTTACTAGTACGCGTTTGAAGTATCGTCTCTTTCGAGAATCATTATAATACGTGTAGTTACGAGTACTAAGTGCACCTCTACGCTAAGTAAAGGTCTGGATATCACATTTACCCTTTCAAAGATTCAAAGCAATATTCTAAGTACATCAATTTGTTAATAGCAACACGTGTATGCAATACATCATTCCATAAAAAATAAGGTTCGCATAAAAGCACTTTCCTTCCGCCAAATTTCACATCAGATTATTCCTAATACACCTGTACCAAGAGCGCAATTGATAAAGAAAATTTAATTTTCCTCTTACATATTCACATTATTTTCGGGCGAATGATTTCCCGCGGGAAACGATATTAAATAGCAATTTGATGGTTAATGGAAACATACCCAAATTAATGGAAACGCGCAAATCGGATTATGTTTTCACGTATTGGAAAATTTCATTATTACGATAATCATATGTTTGTATACATTTTTTTCAATTTTTTATGATCGCTTCGCGGTATTAGCTGAGATATTTTAATTTACTAAAAAAAATGTTGAATACGTAATCTATTGATATAAAAATGTACACTTATGTTTGTCTAATAAAAATAAAAGCACATTAATATCATCAAAGCGCGCTTACCTAGAATCCAATTCACTCGCGATTTAAAGACACCAAGATTATATCTATCGGGAAAGACCCACACAGAAAGCGTATTTCACAATCTAGCAGTCCGCACAATGAAAGCGGAATTAAAGCGGTTTACTGTAACATAGGTGGATAATCTATCTACTATAAAGAAATCAATTCCTTCTACCTATGATAAAAAGGTAAGTTCGTATAGATTGAATGGCCAGTCCTAGTGTCAAAGTTATTAAGCCGCTGAAAGGCCTTTGACCCTGGCTTGACGATTGCTGTTTTTTTTTTCTAGAACATACATACCTGAGATTGATCATACGATATCCTCTATTATCATTTACCCACTATTTACATATTTGTTTTGTAATTATTGAACATCACTTTATGTATGCAGTAGATAAGTTCCTTCGTGTAGTTGATAAGCCATCCACATAAGTATCGCTCCGAAGAAACAAAAATCTTGACATCGGAGCGATAAAGACAGATGCCCTATTTTTAGTGACTGTGACATCCGACCTTATGGTTCTGAAGTCTTAAAGTAGGATGTCCCATTTGTTAAGCATGTGATATCCGACCTTATGGTCCTGATGTCGAGAAATAAACATTTCGCATTCAATAACAAAATGAAATAATGGAGCATGCCTTTAGGTCCCCAGTAATTGAATTCAAATTTACGATCCGCGTTATCGGCTCGCATACGCTTAAATAACTGATAGTGTTAATATATTCGCCTTTATGTATTTTCTGTTTCTGCACCTCGGGTGTGGATGTATGGATGTGAGATTGTATCATCGGGAAGGTGGGTGTTTTGGTCTGGCATCTCCATGCGGTTTAGAACCTTCATGTTTTCTAAGGTATTCGCGACTATGGACTCTAAAAAAGTCGTTTCGATGTCAGTTTTTTTTAATCAGCCCTGTTTGTACAAACTGTTCCACTGCTGGGAACGGGCCATATTCTCATTGTGAGAAGGGTTAGGCTATAGTCTGCCACGCTGGCCAAGTGCGGGTTGGCAGCCTTCACACATCTTCAAGATCATTGAGAACTCTCAGACGTAGGTTTCCTCACGATGTTTTCCTTCGCCGTTTGAAGTTGGCGGTAATTAACAATACGCACATAACTTCGAAAAGACAGAGGTGCGTGCCGCAGGATTCGAACCCAGGACCTGCGGATCGCAAGTCAGACGGTCTCCCGACTAGGCTGCCGGAAACTTCAATGACAGTTTTATGTGATATAAATTCAAAGAGAATATGAATACATAAAAAATATAGTAAATGGTTAAAATCTCTTTGGATAAAGAATACATACTCAATATTGTATTGAACGCGTGACATTTTAGGCTATTCCTACTGTAGAAAATGTGTGAAGTTACAAATATTGTTAGATATAAAGCGCATTTTGTTGAGTAAAATTAGCCCTAGTGCCAGTATTCATGTTCATTTATTGTCATACATACGGAAGCCTCGGTGTGCGAGTGAAACTCGTACTTTGCCGTATTTATTTTTAAATAAAATACAATCACGTTCATGCAAAATTATATTTTCGTAAGGAGTGTTCTTTACTTTTATTTACAGGAAGTATTAAAATATTCTCATTTAAAATACACTTTTTCAAATCAAAAAAGGGGCAATGGCCGTCACCGGAGCCACTAGAATAAATTACTTGTAGAAGTTTTAATTGAAACTTCCAACAAATAGTGACCTATTCTCAGCGCAGCCACCTGCCGGTTATGGCTTAAATTAAACTTGTAGAAAATTTTATGAATTATACCTTCTAAGGACTTTGTCCTGTCTTATAAAGCTTCTTTAAAAGGAATTCTGAGAAGTCAGAAAAAGATTTTTAATAAAAGGTTTTATTTAGCTTGCTCTGTTGTTGTTTATGTATTTTGGGTCGAATTTAGTAATCGAAATTTGACCCCCTTCCCGTTGACAGATTGATCTGATATTTGGTACACGCCTTTAGTTTAGATGATAATACAATGAAATATATTTAATATCATTCTAAATTTAATATGTTATCCGTCACAAAATGACGGATAACATATTTTTTTCACAACCTCCACAACATGGGTATCAAAAGAAAGGGCTTTTCTAGAGAATACAGTAAATACATTACCTACATCATTATCTTTCTTTTCAATAAAACAGTTTATCTTAAAAAGTTTTTTAAGTACTTATTTTTGCAAAAAATCGTCAAGAAGTAGGACATAATACTTTATGATTTTTATCCAATTGCCCAAGAAGGATGATGTTTTTTTCAAATGTATGCATGGGAGGGCTCCTGTGCATTACTCGACGCTTCTTTGTAGAAATAAAACATATTTTTATTATAAAACATAGTTCGAAGAAATAAAACATATTTTCATCCCCCCATCTCGGAAAGAGTATTTTTGCTCTTCGATATCGTAGTGCAAAATCCGTTTTTATCTTCTAGAGGATAAAGTAAATTCAAATTTAAACATCGTGTGCACTGAGTTTGTGAATTCAAAACATCATTAAACCTATTTACTTCTACGTCCATGGTGCCGAATTTATCATACAACCTTTTTTAATTTGTTAAAAACTCAGACTCGGAACCTTCTTGGTGTATTTTCTAGCGACGAAGAAGTTTATTTGACGCCAACAGAATTGACTGAAACTGTTAATAATGCGCAAATGAGCTTTCTCCCTCAACAATCACGCGAGTATTTAAGTATTTGAAACAGTACGATATGTTTAACACGTGGCGACTACCTAAAGGAGCCAAAACTTTCTCCGAAAACGTTTTGCTGGCATATTTTATTGAATTATCCGAGACCAAGAAATCAAGCAATCTATGGAGTACGTATTCAATGCATATTCATCTGGTCATCAACCATTATACCTGTGTGTTATTTGTTATAATTTAAAGATTATCTGTAATACTTATCTATCATAATGTAGTAGTTAATACCTAAACTGAAATAAAAGTATCTTGTTATTGTAAATGTTTTTTTTTTTTATTTAGTTTCTCGCTGAGGTGGGATGAAAAGTTACGTGTTGCACTCGAGTGAAGTCGAGTGCAAAGATTTTTACCTCGTACTCTTTTGATTCCCTCGCTAACGCTCAGTATTCCAATTTTTTTTATCAGGAGCGCAGCGAGTGATTATCAAAATTGAGCACGCGGTTAAAAAGCAACTTTGCACTCTTGTATAACAAATAACTATTAATAACACTATTTGACTTACACTCGTGTATATTATCGAACACTTTGATTATATCATTTTTCCACATTCCCGCCGAAAACCAAACAACATGGATGGAACTGAATCGCGTTCACATCACCATAACAATAAAATCAAGCATTCTCAAGTTCCCAGAATTGTCAGCACCTTCAAAACACAAATAAAGCTAAATAAGTCTTAATTCCCAGGTAGTCTGTTAATTCCTGGCTCCTTGAATGCCTAGGTACCTAATCTTTCCGCACCGTGAGTCAATGCTAAGTATGGCAACATTAAACTCTCGTTATACGTAGCTTAAAAGCATTTCGTTTCTCTTTCACCTCACCTTGTAGGGTTGCCAGGATGTGTGAATAATATTTTTGAAATGATTCCATTTTAAAATGAGGAATAATAACTTTCTTCATCCTAGTAATCCTAAATGCTCAATGTTGTCTTGAAATGAACTGATAGACATGTTTTGTATGAAGTCCTAAAGTGCTTACAATTTTTTATTCGTTTTCACCTTAGCCAGGAAGCATAAAACTCTGAGACAGGAACTACATAAGAAAGCTTAAAGTCACGCAACGAGCTAAGAGAGGGCTATGCCGGGGACCTCTGCGAGATGGTATCAGAAACGACAATATCCGTAGAAGTACGAAAGTCACCGATATAGCACAGCGGATTAGCCAGTTGAAATGGCAATGTGCAGTGCACATCACGTATAACTGATGGCCGATGGGGCCGAAAATTTTCAAGTGAAGACCACGAATCGGCAAGCGCAGCGTAGGAATACCAGCCACAAGGAAGACGCTAGATACAGGCCGCTTCTAACCGGCCTTTTCGGAAATCCATGGGAGAGGCCTCTGTCCAACAGTAAGACTTCTTATGGCCGAGATGATGATGATGATCCTTTACATGTTCCATAGACTGACGAGAAGTATTTAAGTACTGTTTTAAATGTCGTGTATATCCTCCACTAGATATAACCATGTTTATTTTAGTACGTTTCAGTAGTCATAAACGATTCCTCACACAAAAAAAAAAGTATAATTATTAACCTATTTTTTTCACATAAACTTGGGCGTGGCAACCGACATGGCAACCCTGTTGAGAAGTGTTTGAGTGGTAAACATTTGACAACGCTAGTAAGTTTCCAAGCCCCTTAATGCACGGTTGTGTTGAACGAAAACTTAAAGCTAGGAGGGATTATTGGTATCTTTTTGCATCTTGTTAACTTGAGCTTTGTTGGATAAACTTCATAAATTCTAAGGGTAAATGCGATAGATTTTTATGTTAAAATAGTTGAAAGTCCGGGTTTATTTGTTATAGAAAAGTCGCGTCGCTGATTGACTATTATAGTAAATTGAGCTTGAACTATTTGGAATTTCCTATGTTAATTTTTACAGCTTTCTCGTCAAAAGCTTGTATCATATGCCGACATTTAAACCTTGTAAAAAGGTTGCAGAGGATGATAAACTAATGGCCAAGTACTCGTAGCTATTTAGTCTCTGGTATCGCTGTATATTGACAGCGTTTGTATTTTAAGATATTGCTTTTAAGATTTCTTCTTCAAACATTTTAGATTTGAGTTTTAACTGCACCAATGTCGAAAAGCACAGAATGCATTCGAAAAAAATCTGGAAGAAATCGCTCTATGCGATAAGGCCGCCTTTGTACTGTCGTTTAAGTTTATTGTTTAAGTTTTCTTCTGTATGGATGTACAATAAAGTTATATTCTATTCTATACATTATTAGTTTTACATAGAAAAAAAAAAGTTTCAAGTAAAGACACAAAACTCAACTCATTTACCCCTTTAGCAGTGCATTTCCCTGCTTAAATACCTTTACCCCCGACTCCTGAAGTTTGCCAAAACATGGTATTTGGTAATTACTGTGAATCGATACCGGAGCAGTGTTGCAGTTGAAACTTGAACGATTAGTTCATGGAGTTGGTAAACAAGGTTTAAACAAGGTATTGGTCTAATTTGGTTGGGGGAACAGCAACCCAACCCTTTCAACGTTATACCCGACTCCCTAGTAGATGGTAACGTTTTTTTAGAAGACATTAACAGAATTATTTTGGGCAAGCTTTTTCCTGTGTAGTACTCCGAATGTGGAAGCTTATTTAACCATGAAGTTAGTAATTTCTGTATAGAACAGGATATAACTGGTAATTGTGGCTTCAAAACTAGAAATAAACAAGATTCAGTGGTAACCTTTCGGACACTCGTTATCAGCTCAAACTCGACCTTAGCTCTTTCCGTCAGGAAGTTTTAGTCCTTACAACCTGGCCCATCATCAGAACTGGAATACACTTCCTGAGTGTGTTTTGTCTGAAATATATAATCTGGGTGCCTTTAAATCACGAGTGAATTGATTTCTTCTAGGCAACGTCGCTTAACATCAGGCGAGTTGGCGATCAAGCACAAACCTATACACACACACTAACTACATAAAAAACCGCTCCATTTCAAAATAGTCTTGCATAGTCATTCGATTTACTCGTACCTACACGCAAAATTTCAGCTCAATCGGAAATCGGGAAATGGAACAAATTTAACTTGCAAGATTTGATTACTGTACAATTGAAATTAATAAAAAGCTTATAAAAACAACACCTTCTCCATCGAAATAATTGTAATATTTATTTTTTAAGGGAACAGTTTCGCAAAAAGTGTCATCGATACCAAATAGCCTTTCAGTTTTCTTCTGTTATATAAAAAAATACGCCAAATACCTTCATAATTCCCTTGAATAAAATACTTAAAAACCTTGGTTCAGTTATAAAAAACATGGAGGTTGTCTATTATAATGTTTAAGTATAAGAAGGCAGACTACAGGCTGATTACTTTGCATTTTTACACAAAGACTCTAGAGTTATGCTTTAAATCCACTACCACTTTTTAACCGACTTCAAAAAGAAGGTGTTATCATTTGACTGTATGTTTATTTACTGATTACTCCGTCAATTGTGCATTTATTTTGTTTTTTTTTTGTTTGGTAGGTAATACCTCAGACGTGGTTCCATATAAGTTTTATAATAAACTGGTAAAATATCATCCAAAATAAACAAATCGCGTATTTTGAAATTGGTTTTTCAGTTTTTTTACGCTATAATTATTAAAGATATAAATTCGCTGAGTGGAGATATTACAAAAGTGAAAGATCATTTCGTTGATTTAGACGCTACAAATATGTTAAATGAAGTTTTATTTAGATATCATATATTTTTGTGGAGTTAAAAAAAAAGGTTTTTTTTTAATACTTCTGTGCCAATGTAAAAGATATTGTAATACAATTGTGTTTAAAATATCACTCCTATCTAAATAGACAGAAACTTTCATCTTTATTTTTTTTTATGCACAACCACGGTAAATATCTATGATAAACAGTAATATAAATGTAGTGAAACGTCATAGTTTAAAAAAAGAATTCGATAGTTTTGAGTGTTTTCCACACTGAAGTACCTACACATTTATAGACAGTTAAAAAATACCAGGTGTCTCATAACGAAAAGATAAAGGTTATAACGGTTAAGGATGTGACGTCATACTTTTTTATTTTGATACCTGAAAACAAAGATATAGGAATTTGACGGTACCGATAAATAACTATATCATTATAAATTGCGCTACCGTAACCGAAAAATAAAGGTTTTGACCTTGATTGCCCGCGCATCGCCATCCCCCGTTCGTATGCAAACGCGTAAGAGCGAGAGGTCCTATGCAACGCGGTGATTTCGGTACTAAAATAACAAAATATCGGTAGAGTTATTAATATATACCTTAACCGTTATTATCACCGTTTTCGGTCTACCTTTTATAATTTATACCTCTACCGTTATTATACCGGTAGCGTAACCTTGTACCTTAACCGTTTACGATCCCTGAAAAATACACACATCCGTCGGGACGCGACGGTTGCAAGCGTGAAGCGTGTGTCGGTGGCGCCACCTACGCATGATTGATTTAAGTAAAAAAGACTGTTTAAAAAAGGAATTGTTCAATTATTTTACAATCCAGGTATATTTTTCTTTACCTCGCGAGTTAAGTGGGTTTATACCCTACATGTTCTTACAGGTAATAAGATTTGTGTAAGCCAATTATTTACTGCCTCCGATTCGTACTTTTAAGTCTGGTACTAGAATGCTGAGACATGAATTCGCGTGTGGAAGCCTTAAGTAGCTACTTAAGGCTGTATATTTGCAAGTTATGGTATTATGAATTGCTTATAAAATTTACTTAAAATATTGAAAATATAAGTAGCTCTGCTTGTGCATAAAGTATCGCGGTTAAAAATGTACAGAATTATTAAAGAGTTTAAAAAAACTTCATAAACCCTTTTTAGGGTTCCGTAGTAAACAAGGAACCCTTATGGTTTCGTCATATCCGTCTGTCTGTCTGCGGCTTTGCTCAAAGACTAGTACTAGAAAGCTGTAATTTGGATGTGCATATTAGTTATGCCGAGAAAGTTGTAGAATAAAATTATGATAAAAAGAAAATGATACCTTCCGTACACGTCGTAAAGTGGGGATGAATTATTTTTTAAATCCCCATTTAAGTTCACATGAATTATTATATGCAACTACGGAACCCTAAATTGTGCGTGACACGACAAGCACTTATTTATGTTTGTTTCCGATATTTTTCTCGATTGTGAATCGATTTCCATGATTCTTTCTTATATTAGATTATTTTATAAATAGTTGTCTCAGAGGTGGTCCCGTAAAAATTATCTGTTTTTTATTCATCCGTAGCTTTATTTTGTAAAGTTTTGTTAATACATAAGTAGGTTTCAGCTTGACATCAGGCGAGTTAGCATGACTGCTAACTCGCCTGATGTCAAGCTGAAACCTACTTATGTATTAACAAAACTTTACATAATTTCAAAGCTATTGTAATCTAAGGACTTAGATTAATATAGAGAAATAATATAACAAAAAATAGTAAAAAATATTTTTAGACAGAAGCAAAGACTTGGCGTAGCGAAAAAAAATTACGTATGTGGTTAGAAGGCTATTAATTAAACAGGTGACGTTAAAATAGCATAAGTCACATTTTAAAAAAGCTTCTTACTACCTAAAAGCTTTGATATTAAGATACTTAATCATTCAAGACATTCTAATAATATGTCTAGTGACGACATTTACAAGTACGTGGGTATTTTTACTTAGTACTTACCTCTTAAAAAACTTATAAAATCTCTGCGAGCTAAAAAAGATTTCCTTTCACAACATTTCATCCAATCTAGCAGGTTAGTACAGATCCTATTCAGATGCGGAACCTATTTACATTTTACCCAGAAGTTGTGCGGAATCACCATAAGTATAGGTACTTTTCGACTGCTGTAAACCAAAATACAGTAAGGCATTTCCTTTTTTTATTAAAATAATAAAAAAAATTGCACTTTAGAAAGTCTTTGTATATTATATGATACACTTATTCAAAGGTATATTATTATGTATTAAAATATTGCATTAAAAACGTAAGGAATATTGTTTGTTCCCTGAAGGTGGATTCAGTTTTTATTAATCATAAATTGATTGTAATTGTGCGTATTTATTTATCTATATTATGTACGTTTTCTAGCCTAGCCCAATCTATTCAAGTTGATAACTCATGACGTAGTATCAAATAGTATCCTATCTTAACAGATAGGATACTATTTGATACTACGTCATTACAACCTTCACGACCATTCTAACTACCTTCAACTTTACAACACTCACGGGCGTAGGTACTTTATGTATGTAGTTACGTAATTTGGTACGTAGATGTGTTCTGTAAACCGCTATTAAGTGCCGTAATAAAATTAAAAATTAAAATGAGAAATGACCATATTTTAAAAAAAAGGAATGATTATTTTCAACCCCTCACCCCATCGTATGGGGTATCGTTGAAAACTAAGACAGACTAGGTTCCATATATCATTTTTTTCTCGGATGCGATATGTGCGAGATATAGGCAGCCAAAGTTGAACAAGTTGTGATTCCCCCCCCTAGCATAAATATTTAAAACACTAAAGTCATTATAATACTGAGTTCATTGACCTATTTGCAAAGTAGTTTAAACAAAAAATACTCGCTAAGTAGTTTTCTTTCAAATTACATCATTAGCTATGGAACCCTATAATATATAGTATACTATACCCGTGTCTCGACATGATCTTGGCTACTTATTTTCTTTCCATTTTGTACCCATAACTGCTTGGAAGAGTGAAGATCGATAACATTTTTTCTCAAAACTTACCTTACTGCATTTTAGACACCAGCAGCTGTTTAATATAGTCCCCGAAGTCCCGAATTCAAGGGTTTTCCTCAAGTTTCAAGTGTTGTAATTTAATTATGCCGTTTCGACGCGATTACAGGGTGATTTACCGACCTCACTATGGCAACTCGAAATACCACCACATCCGATGATTTGCTGAGAGTTGGGGAATTGGAATTAGATTTATGGGAAAACCAGGGAATCTTGAAGATGATTTTATCGCGGAATCTTTCGAAAATCCGCCAGGTAATTTTCTGTTTGATTATAGCAATAACTGTGGAACCTTACGGTACGCGTGTCTCGACAAGTCCTAAATTTTTTTTGACGTGATAACGTCTTATAAATCGATGAACGCCGGCTGCACGCACGAAAAAGTATTACGATCCGCCTGAGCCGAGCGTGCAAGCGAGAGCGCGGAACAAGCGATAGAGAGGCACGATCGGCCTAACCATTCGGCTTGTTCGATCGACGCATCGTTATCACGTAAAATTATCGTCCGTAAACCGACTTTACAGACAACCATTTATTTTTTCTCTAAAAATTTATAACGGAATTCTAACCAGTGATCATTTTTATAAATTAACCCATCTTTCTCCAAATCAACAAAACTTTTATTTATTACTTGTTTACTTATTCCTTTTCTCGATTTAAATCACATTTAGAAGTCACAAATCCCAATCCTTCCCGTGGGTGTTGGATCCCGTCTATATATCGTCCCTTGTAAAAATGATTCGCTATTTTCGTTGAATAACTCTAGTGTTGCCATATCGCCAGATCTAGAACCAATAGTGGGCGCCGTTACTATCTTATTCACTCATCTCGGGTAGGGTTGCCAAGTGAATTGGGTTTTTTGGACGATTTTGTAGAAAAGGTAGTGTAATGACTGTAATTTCTAGTAAGCGAGGTTAGAAAATCAAACAGCTCCGATCAACAGGGCGTCAAAGCTGCTGTTTTGATAGTGTATATATGGCAACTCTTGTGCAGTATACCCCACAAGATGAAAACTTTGTAGAAAAAGCCCACTTTTTCGATACTAAATGCTGAAGGCGGTACGATCTCCATACAAAATATTATTTTTTACCGACTTCCAAAAAGATGGAGGTTATCAATTCGGTCTGTATGGTTTTTTTTGTAATTTGTTAACCGATTACTCAGCCAATTGTGCATTGATTTTGATGATTCTTTATGTATTTGGTAGGTCATACTTCAGAGGTGGTCCCATATAAATTTTATCAAAATCGATGCAGTACTTTGGGTTTTGTAACAAAATAACTGGTAAAATATCATCCAAGGTCCTGTAGAAAAGTGAACATAAAGTTGCGCACATATGTATGTATTGTATTGTGTATTTTGAAGTCGGTTTATTCAGTTTTTTAAACTATAATTATACCAATTATTGTCAAAAAGTCAGTTTTAGAATTAAGTAATTGTGATTAGCTTTAACAAGTATAAGAATATTTATTAACCATGAATAACAATACGATTACATATTACAGGTAATTTAGAATTACAAATATAATAAATAACTTAACTTTAAAATAATAGCATAAATAAAATGGCATATGTGATTTAATTTAAATTACGACATCCAATAAATATTAATATTTAATGGCGGTAAATTATATTTATTGAAATAAACAGGGGATTAATAGCAAATTTAATTCAAATAAGTAGTTTTTATCGAAAATTATGCATGAATATTTAATTGACATATTTGTTAAATATATAATACATTACAATAATACATTGACATATTTGTATAATATTTACTAGAGTAATAGCTGTCCCTAATTTACCACGATTTATCATTTGTTTTTTTTTTATTCAACAGAGCAGAAGTTAAAATCTATCACTTTCACTTCTTCAATTTCTTCCTTTTCTTCACTTTCACTTAAGTATTTAAAAAAAAACTTAATCAATGCGTACATTACAGTATATTCACAAACAAAGCATTTTCTAAATCTAGCGGCTTAGGCTGTACGTTTTGTCTGTCAGTCATTCAGGAAAAGGTAACAACACACAGAGTCAAAGTTAGAACGCATTTATAATTGGCATAGATAGAACTAATGATGTACATAAAATCTCATTGTATAAACAGTTAATTTCAACGAGTAACAATTACGAAGACGCAAAAATCGTGAACTGTACTTTTTGTACTAAGTCCTCTATCTAGCAAACATGAGCACACCCTAATATCCACTGGAAAGGAGCCAACTTAGTAAAATATGCCCTTCTAATACATATAGTAACACGATTACATTGATATATACGTCGGGGAATAATATTCTAGAAAGCATTTTGTTCTACGTGCCTGAGAAAGGGATTACCTCATACAATTTATGCGTACTTAGGTTTGTGTACTCGGATGTACACAAACGTAAGTAAACGTAAGTGCTTAGTGTTTGAGATTATTACGTTTACTGTTGACAGTTTGAGTTCTACTTTAGAAGTTTATTTTTGTTAGTTGACTTAATTGTGGTGAGTCAGTGAGTCAAGGAAGCTACATTTTGTATCGTCATGAGAGATTTAACATGTAAAAGCTCGGTGACAAACGCATCGCATTGTCATATTATTATTTGTGTAAACTGTTGAAGACAGACATGGTAGATGGAGCATGCGACTTCATTTATATGAAAACCTTGCGTGCCACATTTATGGTACCGACTGTGACGTCACATAAACGATTTTGTGATGGAATGTTCCATCCGCGCAAAATCTATTCAACCCAATACATCCGCGCGCTTGTACGCCAGTAACTAGTTGACAAAATATCGAATCTAAAGTATATACACCTGAAATTAAATAAATCTTGGTTTGTCAACTGCGATTTTTTATTGTACTTGACACGCACGTTTTGACACGCTAGGTACATACACTTGGGGTATCTATAGAAGTCTATGGTTGAAGATCTGTTTTGATGGTAAGCACGAAACTTGTTAATTACTATAATGCAAGTTTGAAAATTTGTGTAAATAATGATACTTAAATTTTTTTTAACAACCAACTCCAAAATACTCTATTTCGCTTACTAGGCTTTTTACTAAAAAAAAAAACAAATCGGTTATCTCCTTTACGGGAGATAACGGATTTTTAACTATTATAAAATTATTGCTGTTTTGTCTTAATCGAGAATTGATCTGTGTGCGAATTGTTGACCTATTTTTTTTAGTAAGTCGTTTAAAAATGATTGGTTTATATTTTGCAATGGTTGTTGTCTAGAATGTAGTTACATTTTTAACAGTGCACAGTCAAAAGTGTATAAAGCTATAAAACAACTAGCATCTCGGTTTCTACAGAAGTTCTAGAAAATATGTAATATTCCAAAACTGGGAAAAACTGCAGGTTATCTGCAAAACGTAGTTAGTCCTTAATAAATCTTAAGTTGCTCCATCCTATTACCCGTAAGATGCTTCTGTCCCAATCCGCCTTCAAGTTGCAGTGTCCATTCTTTGTTTCACAAACTCTACAAAGTTTAAAGTGTATCTAGCTAAAGATCTGTCTACCTGAAGACAAACAGTGTAAACAGTACTTTAACTAACACAAGTTAAAACTCATTATTCTATGACTTTTAGTTTTCTAATTTTTCTAGCCTTGCATTTGACCTGCTCATAGCTGTAAAAACTGTTATTAATTATTATTCTTACAAAATAATGTGATTAGATAAACCCAAATAGTAAAAAATAAATACAAATATTAAATGGCATAATAATTTTATTTTTGCAGGTAAAGCAATAACCCGTTGACCGCTACCGCCACCGCTTCTGACATCTATCTAAAAGGTAGTGGTTGTTTATTTAGTATCTGAAACGTCAATTACAACATATTTAGAATGACGTTATTATCACGGACTCAAAGTTTTTGATTTTAACTTTATGTCGTCGCGTTAAAGTCTAATATAGATTGAGAAGCTTAGAGACATCTATTTCGATGCTCGAGATATTTATTTTTGAGATAGAAATATTTTGAATATCTAAGCTATTTTAACCATGTCTACAGGTTGCTCTTTAGACCTCATCGAGTTCGGATGTTGACGCGAAATGCTTGTCGATAGTAATACCATTGTAATTACGCTTATTTTAATGTTGTAAGTGCCAAACTATTTATCTCTTTATATTTAATCGTATCAGTATTAAAAAAAAAACGATATACCGAGAGATTTAACTGTATAAAATGGCGGATAATGTTTTTCTGATGTATATGTGTGTATGTATGTTTGTATTGCCTCCTACAGCCTATATGATGTTGATGTAGATTAATATGCACTTCCCAAGTGTCATATACAATTTTTTTTTAAAGAAAATATCAGGCCTTTACAAAAAAATTACATTTTCATGGTATCTTAAAAAAGTAAGTGATTTTACAAGATACAAGAATAATTACATAGCTCGTATATGTAAATAGTCGTATAACGGCTTTGAACATGCTTTCTTGCGATACGTACACTCAACACCATATCCACAGTGACAGTTACAGTACAAAACTCGCTTTTATGCCGTCTGGTATTTTTTTTATTTGAACAAAAGGATTACTCACGTCTATTTTTATGCCGAAATCTCTCGACTATAATTTCAACCTCATACGGCGGTCTTTTACAAATAAAAATGTGTAACAACCACGTTAGCTTACATAATAAAGTCTGTTATTTTTTCCCCTTTTACTATATTTACTCGTACTTGTATATTTTAAAAAGTCAAAGTCCGATTTTATTGCCAGGCTCTGTTACAGTGTTGTTACAATAGCAGGTATGCATCAACAGCTACCCGTTTGGGCATGCAATACAATATAATTTATTGATTCACATAAATAAAATTATCGATAAACTTAAAAGCAGTAATTAATTGATGTTAAATGGGATGTCAATATTTCTGTCCTTTAAGAAGCTGCCAATTTTATAGCAACATTTGTTTTGTAAAAACTTAGTCAGATTATATTTAAAGTACCTGTGCGACCGAGCTCCACTCGGATTTGTTATGACTGAAAATACGAGCAAACCCGGGTTCTCTAAAAATTAAACCTAGCAAGATCGATTTATCGTCCCCTAATCTACCTACAAACCAAATTTCATTAAAATCGTTGGAGCCATTTCCGAGATTCAGATTATATATATACAAGAATTGCTCGTTTAAAGGTATTAGATTAGAAGGATGTGTTGTGTGTTTATGTTTTGTTCGAATAGGAGTTATTATATTTTAGTCTTAATATAGGTACATACTTAGGTACTTAAAACAAAAAAAGCTATTATTATCGCAGGTGATAAATGTATTAAGATAATCCAAATCCAATCCATATTTTTAAATTATTTATTCCAAGTTTTTTTTTTTTTTTTTTTTTTATTTTAGATATATAGATAGATTTACTACATGTCATATTTATTTTTTCTCTAATTTGTTTTTCGCGGTAGATTTATAATACTAACTGTACGAGTAACGCTACTGGCATCTTCAGCTTCTAGCCTTAGTCTAGACTCTCAACTCTTATAATGAGAAGCTCTCAACCAACTTTTTAATGAATAGTTCCAACAAACCAAGAGGTTCTCTCCCTTTGTGTCCTCGCCTTTTTTGTCTAAATCTCTTAAAACTTCGATGTCTGTTTAAAAACTGATTTTTTTGAAGAATGGCCGCATTATATCATAGAAGGCATTGCTTGAAATCTAAGATCTTTTATTTCCAATGGTATTTTAAAGTCGGATTGTCGGCTAGTTAAATTAATTTGAAAATTATGATAAGTGCTAACAAATTAATTTGAATAGAATCAACTTTAGAAATTTAATTTCAAAACTTTTTAATGTGAAACATAAATCTCGAAGTTGGTAATTAAATGAAATAAGTATGTGTATATTTTCGTGGTCTACAGTTTTTTTTTTTATCTAATTCTTAACTATTTAAGATGTCTACCACAATTAAACGAAATTCAATACAAAACAACTAAATATACTTAAATATTAACATTGCTACCTTGAGATTTTCGTTTTAAAAAAATATGTATCACTAATCTATAAATAGACAATAGACAATGTTTTTATTGTGACAAAAACTTAAATATTTACATGACTTCAACTTAAAAACTGAAAACTAAGTTTAAGTCAAATAGTAGTTCTTACTAGATAATATCAAAATTAGACGGTAATTGGCACTGCAGCTGGGACTCATTCCCCTTTTAAGAAGATTCATGAAACTATCTCCATAAAAATATTTCCAAATACTATATGTATTATGTACATTAAATTAGAAATTATTTTCTACAATTATTACATAAATCGGTACTCCTAAAACACTCATAACTACGATGGGAGAAAATATCTGACAAAATAATGGCAGCAAAAAAAGACGGCGCCAGCTTCCTATACAAAATAATTCATTGTCATTTTACTTATGTCTCTATAATCTCTCTGTAAAGCTCATTTGCTTTTTCTAAGACGCAAATCTCAAAGGAAATCCCTAACTTCTAAACATTAATATTCATGCCAATAAGAAGTAATTCCATTCATTCTTTAATATCATCTCGTAGTCTCGTACTGACTATTACCTGTACTGTTATTTCATCTGTGGTCAGCAATCAAGCTACTTATTTCCGGACGCTGACCTCTGCGTAGTATGATGTAGTCTGTGTCTACATGTAACAATACTCTGGGATGAAGCAATCAATGCCATCATAGGTATTCTGGTATACATATTACAAACGCTTGCCGTTCACCGACCACTTCCCTGTAATTCGCTTTAATTTTGGGTAAAAATACGTATATTATTTTCAATTTTAACTAAAGGAGCCACCTGTCATGTCTGGTGCCATGTTTTAAAAAAAAAAGTAAAACATGCTGACCGTTAAGAAAAAATATGACATGCGATGGATACGATGCTTTTTTCGTGTTTGAATTCGGAATTCTAGCCTATGTAAATTTCACCGTCGCCGATCACTTTCAGAAAATATGACGGTGGTGCTTAATTTAAAAATAGAATGTCAAACGTTCCGTGTTTTTTTAGGGTTCCTTTTTTTTTTTGAACGGTGCGGTGTGACCGAAGTGTTTACGCGTTTGTGCGCTGGTTATTTGAATTGGTTCTTTTGGCTGCATTTTGGTTGCGTGTGGTTTTGGCGGGAACGGCGAGGATGTAGCTTTTTTCGACGCCTGCTAAGTGCAACTCAAATATTGCCCCTTTGTGTTTTCGCAGGCTAATTTTAGTCAATTTGCTTTGTTGAAACATATCCTTTTCCATCTGGTGATACGTATTTAAAAAAAGTTGAACGAAGATAATTCACGTCTTGATCTACGGTTTATTTTCATATTCCCATAGTAGAGCGAGTTCAGTTGTCTCTTACATCAGTTAGTGCGCAAAAAGCATCCAATGTTTTTTTTTTTCTATTTAGTTTTGTAATAGTAAAAGAAATCGTGCAACCAGTTTACGCTTAGCTAGTCTTGGTTCTTTGTAACTAAATCGAGGTTTTTCTCTCGCGACCTTGCGAGAAAAACGCGACTCAAGCAAATTACTTGCTTACTTTCCCTTTGAAATTTAAGAGTCATTTAGCGCGAATTTGCCTATACAAGAAAAAAACAGAAGAAAGCGGATGTTTACCCCTAAACACTACTGCTTAATTTCTGTTTAATTTTTTCTTATTACATCACATATCTTCCACATAGCTGAGCGTAGGTCGTACAGCTGTAAGATGGGTGGACGATATTGTGTATCGCGGGTCGAACCTGGACTCGATTAGCACCGGATCGAGACAAATAGCATGATAAGACAGATGCCTATATCCAGAAGTGAGATGGAAAGGGCTGTGGATGTTGATGATGATGATATTTTCCGCATTGAAAAGTCTCATGTGTTTATTCGTATACAAAAATAAATAAAATTAAACATTAATGCCGATTTTATACATCTGACGTACTTATATACTAATATATGTACGTCAGATGTATAAAATCGACATACCTCGCTTTCGCACGAAGTAATTCATAATTTTTTTCATAATCTGTACTACCAAGTTTCTTTTTAATTCGACGATAGGCTTGCGCTTGACCGTCAACTCATCTGGTGTTAAGGCCCGGCTAGTCCGCAAAAGCAGTAAAACAAAGCTTTTTGAAAATTTACAAAAAATACTTGTATTATTAGTTCAAGCTCAAATTTTTTGTATGTAAAATTTTGATCTGTTGGCTAGGGTTCGCTAGAAACAAAAACACGATTGCTGAAAAAAATCTCGATAGCTTTATTTTTTGAAAAATATGCCATTTTATTTATTTTTCCCATTTATCTCTAAAGTGTTTAAAGCCATCAAAACCAAATTTACCATGTTAAGTAGCTATTACATTTTTTTAGTGTTCTCTAGAATTACATTTTTGATACGTTTAGTGCATTATTTTATAGTAATTTATTTTACAATAAGTTTGCTCGCGAGCAACCGTCCCGCCGCCTTGCTTCAGCTGTTCACCCGCGCCAGTCTGTCGGTGACCACTGTCAGCGACGGTACTGTGTCGGATTGCATCGCGCGCCAAATAAAACAAATTACTATGGGAAATCATAGAACAAAGAAACCAAAAAATAAGCGAACGCGTAAGCGCAAAATTTTGGCTCATATAGAAATGATGCGATCCCGAAAAAGGTAAATACCCAGTTGCAAGTTATTATTTCCTAGAAATATACATGTAAGTATTTATATAGATCACTCGCACTCGCAGTTCACAAACCTATGAGTTCTATTCATACTCGTATAAAGAAAATGTACTTACTCTTACCTGATGTTCAAATATTTCAGTTATGAAAGATGTGTGAAGTCTGCCAACCCGCATTTGGCCAGCGTGGTAGATTATGGCCTTACCCTTCTTATAATGAGAAGATGGCCCGCGCCCAGCAGTGGGACAGTTTGTACAAACAGGGCTCATAAAAAATAAATGTATACATAAACATACATACACATGCTAGCTGCATCCCGCGGTTTCACCCGCGTAGTGATGAAAAATGGTGATAATAATATATATATATATTCTGTCTTTCTCCAGGTCCTAAAAAATTTCTGTTCCAAATTTCATAATTATTGGTTCAGCCGTTTAGCCGTTTAGGTAACAAACAGACAGAGAGACAGACGACAGACAATTTCGCTTTTATAATCTTATATGATTCATACATTTGAAAAACATAACCCACCTTTTCGCACAGTCCGGTAAAAATACACCGCGGTCGCGGCAGGCGGCATATGGCGCGGCATCTTTGAACGCGTCACAGACTTTGAGAGTACCTGTATAGGTATACCGCCGTCTGTCGCGCGCCGCCCGCGCCGCGCGTAGGTAGGTAATTTTTAGCCGATTGCGTAAGGAGGGTTGTTTATCGAGTATATGTATGTTTGTATTTATGTATGTAAGGGTGTATGTGGGTGTATATCTATGTATGTACTATGCATATTTTTAGATTACCTCCTACAGCCTAAACAGCTTGACCGATTTTGATGTGCTAGGTGTCGTTAGATTCGTCTTTACTCCCTGAATATCATATGCTATATTATATTTTTTGTAACGCATTTTTTGTACTCTTGCAAAAATAAAATAAAATGTTTTTTCATAACCTAGAACTTCTTCGTGATAAATAAGAAATAAGTAATTTTACTGGAATAAAAAATACACACTTCAACTTTTTACAGCGATTTTACGTATACATATATTACGTATTTGAGTATAAAATATTTTAGATAGGTAGTTTCATAACATTTATATTTCCACCACAAATACAGGGTGTTAGGTTAGTTAGGTACATTTATCATTGATCGACATTGTTAGCATTATTCTTGTATATTGCAGATCAAAGAAGCATCTTGAAGTAATCAACGAGTCTTTGATAACATTAGAGCCAGTTGATTTGAATACTTCTAGGATTGAGTGAGCACTACAACCTTATTTATTTTACAAAAAATTAGGTTTATGCACATATATTTTTGTAACTGCAAATTTGTATGAATTGGTAGGTAGACCAGCAATTTATGTGAAAACCTCACGCAAAAAGTAAAATAAATTATAATGCACCTGTTTGTATAATTAAAATATATCTTATGTGCATTAGCCTCGTTGTAATGATAAAATGTGTGGTTGCTACAACGTTTACTTTTATATTACAGAACGACCGTCAATGAACACTCGCATAATCTGTCCCGTACTCCACCATGTGAGAGTAATAACATCGACATGTGAGTTGTGATATAGTTGTGAGAATAGAACATAAAAAAGAAATAAAACAGGCACGAATACTGCAACCAAAGAAGATGAAATATGCTACAACTGAAAGATCTGTTAATTTTTTGATATTGTACTACGGTTGTTTTTTATATTTTTATTATGGGAAACTTTAGCTTGACCACCGATCCCGCTAGTTTTGAACGACATTTACGGTCTACGATGGAGCGCGTTTGCTTAGAAAAACTCTATTTTAATTGCGATTGCGATGTTCTGTTACATAATGTAGGTATAATAATGTGAATCAAAGAAAATCCGTTCAGGTAGCGTATGCTGAAATTTTTCAAGGCTGTACATTAAAAATAACAACAAAGCGCTCTGTTTTGTTAAATAATATAGATTCAAACCCATTTATTTCTATAATCACGCATTAGGTGTAAAAAGTAGAGTATGCACTTCGGGGATAAAGGTGTTTTTGTCTTGGGCGAGCTTGAATCCCTCGTTACACTCCGGATTCTAAATTTGTAACTCTGTAAATATGTAAATCTGTAAATCTGTTAATCAATAAACAAACAAAATAGACAACTTATGATTTATATTATTTGTAGTAAACTCTCTCAGGATCTTTTTAAAACCTACAATAATTGTAAGTTATTTTGTTATAAAAATCCAAAGTAATAGACCTATATTGATAAAATTTATATGGGACCACTTCTGAAATCACTTACCAAAGAAAAAAATATCATCAAAATCGATTCACAATTGGTGGAGTAATCGGTGAACAAACATACAAAAAACATAGTCAAATTGAAACCTCCTTCTTTTTGGAAGTCGGTTAACTAATGGTATTGCAATATAATTATAAAATTAACCTTGTTGTGTCTGCTTGTGTTTATTACCTAACATCCTGTATAGACCTTTACATTATTGTCAAAGATATTTACGTGATATATTTGATAAATATTAAACTCTCTCTATTTGACCTGTAATATGTAATTCTAACCAATATTTATGAAATTTGGACAGGAGATTCTTCAAGACCTGGAGAAGGACAAAGGCTATATTTTATCATAATCATCATCGTTTTTCATCACTACGCAGGTTACACCGCAGGAGCATAGCTATTATTTTATAAATATGATAATTTAGTGTTTTATGTGAGTTAGTGAGTTGGTTGTTGAATGGAGATAGATATACCCACATAATATGACATACTTAGGCTTTTATCCCGGAAAAATGAACGAGTACGAGTAGTAAATTATTATTTCATAGATTTTCAAGAAATAAGCTTATAGATTGATATCAGTATATCACAACTTACTTGCCACTACAATGTAATGAAGATGTGGCTCAGACGAGTCGCGCGGCGCGCGGCGGATCGGTATCGCACTAAACGTACGCCACGTTTTGTGCGGACGTCGCGCTCTCATAAAACGCGGAACTATGCCGTAAACTGAGGTAGCGTAAAATACCTAAATTTCTGGACAAGCCTCGCCTTAAGCGACAGTTACGGTCTACGATAGAGCGCGCTTGCCTAAAGGAAACCTATTCACTCGCGATTTGAAGACATTTATATCTATTCGGAAAGACCCATTCAGGAAGTGCATTCCACATTTTGGCGGTACGCACAATGAAAGTGGAGCCAAAGCGTTTCGTATATTGAACATATTGGAACTCTCTACCAGTTACAAAACCTTTAACCTTCAAACAAAGAGCGGATAGGTAGGTCTGGTAGGTATCTTCTGGGCAAGCGTGCCATTCAGCTATTGTGTATTGAGTTAAAATTATTAACGAGACCAATCATAAAAATATGTCAATATAAAATCACTTAATAATTATTCAAAGCTTCTGCCAATCCTCGTTAATATTATTAAATTGAAAAATAATCACTATGCGGGTGAAATCGCGGGAGACATTTAGTATTAAATATTTTTGAAGTGTTTTCTACACTTAAATATGTTCACAGTAAAACATTTTCTTTATCCAACGTGACTCTGAGATTGGGATATTGCGGTACCCGAAAAGATAATCTACATATTCGATATTTTTGAGTTTTTACACACAAAAAAATTATAAACAGTTCAAAAATTACACACATCCGACGGGACATGAACCCGCCTCATCCCGATCTGTAGGTACCTGGGGGAAAGGTCGCAGTGACTAGCCAGGGCTGTCAGAGCCCATTTGGCTCCCTAAAGTTCGAAAAAAAAAAGGTACCTGGGAGCCTCAGGATAATGCGGGTTCAAGTCCAGTCAGATGTGTGTAATTTTTTACTGTCAATTTTGTTGATAATCTATATGTTTGTTGTTATTATTTAAAAACAAATCAAAACTGTTATATTTAATTTTTGTTGTAAGAAATCGGTTTTTCCCTTTTTTTAGGAAAAAATCACGTTGTGCTGACAATAAATGCGCGGTAAACGACTCTCTTAAACAATTAAAGAAAATGCTCTGCCTGTAAGCAAAATAGTATAACTTTATGAAGATGATTTCTCAAGATTGACCATTATTTTTCGCCTCGATGTTAATATAGATGCTATCAGTAAAGTTATAAAAATTTCTCCACGTAGAGTAGTATATCATACTTTAGCCGTAAAGCTCGAGATACCTTGTAATGATAGTCTTGATCGATTAGCATAATACTTACTTGCTGTTATTTACATACGGCTTTAGTTTTCGCTTCTAGAATAAGCTAGAAGTATTTGAACACTTTCGGTTAACCTTTTGAAGTGAAAACTTCACTTAGGCGAACACGCTAAATTGCGTACGATCAGGCTAGTAGGCGGTCAATAGATAACTTAAATGAATATATAAATCCGGCAAAGTTGGTTTTACTCTCACCGAGGCTTCGGTACTCCTATGCATGACACAATAAATGAACGCGAACACTGACACCAGTCTAATTACTCAATAGAATGTGCTTAATAATAGCAGTATGAATGTCTTGAAATACTAGGCGTTCACAGTTCAAATAAGTAAGTGTCACAGACCTATTTTCTTCATCCAAAGTGTTTCTATTTTAAGTTTAGTTGACACCAACTGTCAACTAAACGATCACTTGTCATTTTTCGTGGAATCAACAAGGAGGGCTTATCCCGCACAATAATTTCCCATTTTTTGTTATACAATAATTTCCCAAAAAGTGTTAAAGTAAACCATACAATCTTGCCAATTTTGAGATTTGTATATATTACCGTTCAAAAGATACAGCCTTTTACATTAGGACAGACAGACAGATAAACACCGTAGCCTTACGAATGAAATGAAACGCACTCTTAGTACGGGAGCCTAAAAGACTGATTAGAATTGCTAGCATAAAAATAATAAAAATATAATCAGATAAGAAACTACAAATGTAAATTTTAGCACTCCGCCTCGAAATAATTATATATTATGACACAATAATGAACACTACTCACGTAAGTGAAACATCATATCTACGTAATGTAGTGAAACCCGAGTGAGAGCCCTCCATTACTCCTAAATATTCCATTACCGTGCTCTGAATACCGTAAGAATAACGGAAATAATGGTCACGTTTTTATCTCATTAATGGATAAGTTATTTATCTGTGCGCCATGTCTGTCATTAATACATGTCAAAAAAGCGTCGTAGTCGTGGATCGGAACTCTAGAGCTGTAGCTTTTGTTTTGGATCCGTATGTTTCGATTTATGACAGTGCAACTGATGCAACTTTTTTAGGGTTGTCAGTTGCCTAGTTAAAAATATAAAGATAGTTATCTTTTTCACTAACGAAAGAAGAGGTTCTCGATTAGATTGTTTTTACCTGGAGTACTGTCAAAATTTTCAGTGGCTTGGATGGCTGGATAAGTGCGTCGGTTGTGAACTTATTTCGATATTTTTTTATTACAATAAAGAAGAGGTTAAATAATTTTTTTGTTACCTTTAGAATTATAACGAAATTTAAAAAATACCGTACAGGCATAGAAATGTATGATTTTAATAAATAATCATCCAAATCGGTTAATGTTTAGGGGTCGAAAACAGCTTTCTCTTATTTGTATAGGAGATCGCGTACAACAGTTTTCGTAATAAACACTAAGTTCGGATGGCTAATGATCATAGTTTCTTTTATCGTTTTTTTCACTATAATTATTATTATGTAGGTACCTTTTATGGTATTTATGCAATTGTTGTCCGACTGTATAAAAGGTTATTGAGATGTATGTACTTACCTGATTAGTGTCACGTAATTGTGGGACTTATTTTCGCACAAACATTTTTGTCTTTAAAAAAAGAACTTATTGCTAGTTACTTAATAAATGTGATAAAAATATAGATAGACCTAGAAAAATACAAATTAGCTTTTTTTTTTGTTATTATTAATTAATTAGTTATTCAAAATAAAACCAAAGTAACGTCTTATGATAAAAAGTTAAAGATTTCTTCTCAAAAATCTGCAAAAATCTTCAGGTTTATTATTACTAAAATTTATTATCAGAACGTTTGACGTTAAGTGTTAAATATAGAGTGCTCCAAGTTCCATTTGAAAGTAAAATTAACTTTAAATTGAAGCACACTAAGTATTCAATCAAGTTAAAGTTTCGCGACCGCAAAAGATTTCTCTAATTAAAAACTTTCAACTAAAATATTGACGACGACTTGTAAATTATTTGTGAAAATTAACTGTTTTAGATAGCTCAGTATCAAAGTCGCTTAAATTCATTGTAAAGCTAATTTTCTTTATCAATTTTCAATCTACAAAAGTAAAGCAATAAAAGCGCTCGAAGACATGCACTTACTAAAATAATTAAGTCTTCATAAAATACTTAAAAGCGCCATCTCCATATACCGGTCGACAACTATCATATCGTCTCATCTTTGGCTTCGAAAATTATGTCCTATCTCTTTTATTCTAACTACGTCTGAACGAGACAGCGGCTGCTATAACGAATATGTTAATAAGAGTGCTTTAGTACGATATAAATAAAACATTACAAAAATGAAATGTAAGAGCGTCCAGCGTGAAAACCCTTGTCCGTCTCGAATTTTTAAATACAACCTGCGTACGCTAATAAAAAGTGAATCAGCCAGTATTATACGCGCCTCTTTTAATTTTTTTAAAACATGTTTAATTTGTACATAAAAAATCGTATTTAAATACTTGCCTTAATTTAGATGCTATTAACATTAAATAATACAATTTATGCCGTATACGACTCATCAAAAGGCAGTAAAACTTTTTAATGCCATAGACAAGATTCTTTTTCCATGTCACAGACAGTAAAATGGCAATAAAATACGGGCAAAGACAACTAAATTTACTTTTTTATACGCAAATGATACGCGAGTAAGCGCGTACACGGACAACCGTGAGCCTGAATATGATAATAAATCTGCATACGAGGTTTTTTTGGGTGGCAAGAATAATATGAAGCTTAAATATGGCCATAAAGCCACATCTAAGAAAAAATGGCGGCAATTTTAATGTTCATACTGTATTCAAAGTTTTAGGTGGCGTAACGTAAAGATTTATTGAAAGAAAACAAACTACTTTAATATAGTTATACGAGTATTCTTTGACAGTGTGGAGAGAAAAAGATAAATCAAAGAAAACAATAACATTAATTTACTCCAAATTTAAAGGTTGCCTGGAAGAAATTGCTCAAGGGGGTTATGCCGGCTATTGTACTAACTACTATTGTTATTATTTTATTAACAATAGTATTAGTAACATTATTTTATTAACTTTTTTGTTGTTATTTTATTGCTAAACTTTGTGCATAATCAAGTGATATTGTGCTTGTTTTGTGTTAATATATACTTAAGTATTATTAAAATTAAAATTTAGTTCATTTTTAGCTTTTTAAAAATAACAATAACCATTTATTTAAAGGTACATAATTTTTATGTCTGTCTGTTATATTTATGATAAATAGAAATAGTTTCTTGAATTATGTTTATTCCTGTAAAAAAACTTAATATTATCTTTTTTATATTTATTTTTAACCTACAAAAAAAAATTACCAACACTTAACTAAGCAATTATTCAGTATTGCCAGAGATACATCAGAAACAGTAGTTGAAAACTTAATCGTTTTGTTCTGATAAACACGAGCCTCTTATTTACTCGGAAAAAAAACACGCGGCAAAGTTTTAAACGATCATCAAACAAAAACTGACTTCCGAAATGACTTTTAAACGACGTCCATCCAACACCGACTTGAAACATTAATTTCTTTCAACAGCATTCGCTAAATTCGTTTAAAACTCCCCCAGACATAATTTACATCTCCTTATCTGTAATAGCGCAGGAGGGTAGATTTTTGCCCACTCCTGAACCCGCAATCCACTGTGCAGTCAATAGGTTCTATGACGTCGCCACCTGGCGGTTATTTGTGCATAGATAGTCGATTTTGTCTCTAATGCCCTCATATTTTATCCACTGTGCATAATTTTAGAAGTCATTTGAAGTCAAACGCACGCTGGGGGATTTACGGGACAGTCTCAGTAACGCTGCATACGTAATTTTGATTAAATTTAATATTCTTTGAGGGTATGTATTGTCTTTGGAAATAGGGGTTATTGTTACTTTTTTAAAATAAAATCAGTTTATTTCAGAAATATTTGACCCATACAATGGTTTGTGTGAAATGTCCACAAATATTTATTATTTATTTTATTTATACACAGACAATTACAATATTACAAAAAATATTATTTGGTCATAAAAAGGTCATCTTTGACCCATACGATGGTGTTGTGTGAAATGTCCACAAATATTTATTATTTATTTTATTTATAGACAAACAATTACAATATAACAAAAAATATTATTTGGTCATAAAAAGGTTAACCACAAATAGATCCATTCCACAACAAACTAAATTAAATATATTTAAAAATAAAAAAGGTTCAAAAATTTTAATTACATGCTTTTTTGTGCATAGGATATTTCCTATAATATAACACAGTACACGATTAATTATTATAAAATAATTAACTATGTGGAATAGGAATACCTAATAGATTAACTGTATCTTCTCTAAAAATGTCCAGAAAAATATCGCAACATTCACAACTAAGCTGTTGTGAACTTTAGATTCAGTGTAGTAACATGCGGACATTTCCAATGCCTCAAATTGAGTTCAAAAACTGTAATAAATTAAGTATATTACCGCCTACAACACCGTAGAAAATAAAATTGGCAAAACTAAAATTTCGAAAATGGTTTTAATTTTTCAGTGAAACGTGAAACATATACACGCTCTTAGCCATTTTTTACCGATTTCAAAAAGGAGGAGGTTCTCAATTCGACTATATATGTTTCTTTTGTTGTAACCCGATTTGAAAAAAAATATGTTTTTTTGTTTGAACTAAAGACAACTTACTTCACTTTCAGATTGAACCATAGAAATTTCATACAAATCTGTATAGCATTGCATTTGTAATGGGTATGCCATTTGGAAGTCGGTTTTTACCCGACTGGGTAAGAAAGAGGGTTATGTTTTTCGAGTGTATGTATGTATGTATACATATTTATTTCTATATGATCATCTACAGCCTAAACGGCTTGACCGATTTTGATGTGCGAGGTGTCGTTAGATTCGTCTTCACTTCCAGAGTGTCATAGGCTATATTTTTTTGTAATAATAATAATACATCTCACTTTTTCGTAATCTCCAATGAACTTTTTCGTAATAAACAAGTGGTTTTACTAGAATTATTCTAAAGAAGGCGCATTTATAATCATTTACAGCGAATTTACGCATACTTTCTTACATAGAACGTACACTCAACAGCATATAAAGCGTAAGGAAATCGTAAGTTAGAAGAAGAAAACTGCTTTTTTGCAGTCTGGTATTTTGTTTTTCTTTTAACGTCCACTTGTAAAATTTTTAAAGTATAATACATTTTAGATTTTTAGATTCTCATTTTGCCCATAACCTGTAATTAGGTAGTTACACTAAACATCGACGCGGTTTATAAACTTTATTTGGAAGTTACTCAAGGTTATATGAAAACTTTATTATAGCAATTATAATGTCAGGTACAAATACAAGGCCGATTATAGACTTACTAACTTTGATAAAGTATCAACGAGATGTAGAGTCAGTCTTCAAAAACGTCCGAGCTCAATGAGTTTTAATTAGACCCCTGACACGATTAGCTTAGTACGGACGCCGAGCAGGAATAATTTCGTACATTGTACCGCGTGATTATATTGCACAGGTGCCGTGCGAGCGCGATAGCAATATAATCACGCAGGAGTGACAGAGATTGGTAATCATAGGTCAATGTACGAAATTCTTCCTGTTTGGCGTCCGTACTTTAGCTAACACATACCCCGGCCACACCGTTCTATTATATCTATAGTAAATTATGTCTTTTGTTGGTATCATGTGTACAGTACTTAGGATACCTATTAGCTATAGTTTTAAAGGCTAAGATAACCGACTTTAAAATATGCAAACTTTTTTTAAAACCATACTGCTGAATCGATATTGATGAAATTTCCAAGGGATTTTAAGGATATACTTACAATCTGAACAACAACGGGATTGATAACCTCCTCCTTATTGACGTCCGTTAAAACACATGTTAGGGTCCCTCGTCAAGACAACACATTTTTCTTTTTCATACGTAATAAAAATACAGAAGTAGGTAATAATTAGAATACCTAACCAAACTAATTATGAAGTCTAGACAAGAAAATTTAGATATAATTTGTGCCGTCTACGGCAATGTTAATATCACAAAATATTTGATTATGTAGCCTTAGACGTAAACAAGACAATTCATGAAGTACTTTTATAATTTTACGCATTTTAGACGTAATAAAGTACCTAACCCAATGAGATTTTATCTCTAGAGAGGTTATACTCATTGAATATGAAGTAAGTAGTGCTGAAAATCAGCGCTGTTGATCGTTCGGCAGCATTATCGCTGAGCACTTACCATTTTTTATACACCAGATACTACAGCATATTTTTTAGGCTCAATAGTCTTACTTTAGTTCTTTGTATTTGTGTTCTCTCTTTTTGTTGTAGTGTATGGTGTATAAGAATAATAAGACCACATCTTTAAGGTCTTTTAGTATCTTGGCCTTATATATTTTGATTTTGCATTTTATAAACACCGAGGGTGCCATTGTTACTGTTCACATGTCACGACACTTAAGTCTAACAGCGTTGCTCGACGTGTCGCGAATGAACTCGAGTCGGGCTATTAGCTTACTTAAGGCTTGCCACGCAGAGCCGGGGAAAACCTATCTATGTATAATACATCATTGACCTAACCATTTTCTGAGTAAATGTTTAAACTTCTTTAAAAATTTCAACCAACTCATGAAATATATTTAACTTGATATTAAGTATATAGGTGTGAACCGCCTCACGGTTTCACCTGCGTAGAGATGAAAATGGTGATGATGATGGTGATGAAAAGTAGTCTATGTTGACCGTGAAAGGGTAACAGACAGAAAGACAGTGTTACTTTAAATTTTATAAAAATACTATATGCATCCAGCGGTGTTACCCGCTGTTTTACATAAATTACATCAAAAGAGATATTATTTTTCGATGTGAAATTTGCCTGTGAGTTAATCCAGGGTGTCAGCTACCTCCGTACCAAATTTCACAGAAATTTGATTTAGCCGTTTGAACGTGAAGAAGTAACATAATACACACTCACAAATTTTCGCCTTTATAAGATTTTATTAGTGTGATTAATCTTTAAATTGTCTGACAGTCTCAGTCGCCTACTGGCTTCAGTCAGACGTTCCTTTTCACTTTTTGTTTTTGTAAAATCCATCAAAATAATACGTACAAATATGTAACTTATGTAGAATTGAACAATATTTACGCTAACTACTCACACACATATACTCATTTAAAAGTACATTGGTTACATAAATGCACTATAATAATTTTATAAATTAGCCATAATATTAAATATATCAGGCAATATAAGTACCACAGGTTTTAAAATGTAACATTATTGTTTAAACATAGTTTTTGAAATACTAATATAGGCGTTTTTAGCCTGAAAGTTATATGCATAAAATGTTATGTTTTTACAATTTAAAGACTGTGTCTATTTTGTATGTGATATTTATTTATGATAAATAAAGAATTTTTGAAGATAAACATACAACTCAACAGTGTTATTTTTTTTTTTTTTTAATCAGCCCTGTTTGTACAAACTGTCCCACTGCTGGGAACGGGCCATCTTCTCATTGTGAGAAGGGCTAGGCCATAGTCTGCCACGCTGGCCAAGTGCGGGTTGGCAGACTTCACACATCTTCATGATCATTGAGAACTCTCAGACATGTAGGTTTCCTCACGATGTTTTCCTTCACCGTTTGAAGTTGGCGGCAATCAACAATACGCACATAACTTCGAAAAGACAGAGGTGCGTGCCGTGGGATTCGAACCCAGGACCTGCGGATCGCAAGTCAGACGGTCTCATCACTAGGCTGCCGGAAACTTTAATTCAGTGGTTAAAACAGTGGTTTAATTCATTTTAATAACTGGCCAAAATTAAAACATGAAATGAAACAGTGCATGAAACAGCGTTCAAAGAGTTCTAATTTGGAGGTCGATCCCGTCACTCCAGGTTACCTAAGGCACCTCAAAGTAACTTCTACTTCGTGCAGAATTTATTTAGAAACTTGTACACACCGAATGATTAAACAAGTGAACAAGTTGCGTTAATAAAACTGCTTGTTCTTAACATTTCTGCACGTCCCGAGCGCTCTGAATTGTTTGAGTTCAGGGGAAAGTTGCAGGGTTGCCACGCGTATGGGGCATCTCGTGAATGCCAGATTTTGAGCCTATGTGAGCTTTTACGTTTTTTTTAATGCATGATAGATCTACGATTGACAACCAACTTGCCTGATGTTAAGCGACGGTGTGGCCGAGGATGGAGCTCGTCGATCTAGAAGGTATCTATTCACTCTAGCCTTGAAAATTCCAAGATTGTAGATCTCAGGAAACAGAGATGGCGGCAAAGAATTGCATTCTTGTGTAGTACGCAACAAGAATGTGGACGTTACTTAACTTTAAGCAATGCTGAACATATTTTGTCAACTTCTCGCTGACACGTACTGTCACTGCGGAAAGAAGACAGAGAATTTAAGACGTTGATCAAAGTTAAGTAACGTTTCCCGGTAAGGCCGTTACTGTCCTCGGCGACACCATCGCTTAACATCAGGCGAGTTGGTGGTAAATCGTAGATCTAACTTACGTAAAAGAAAATGTTTTAGTACCTAAGCAAAATGCACAAGTAATAGAGAGGTGTAGTTTAACACCTACTCTATCAGAACCTTACAGTCTGTAGAACTTATTATTAGGCCATGCGAATTGAGCCCTAATAATCTACTACTCACTATCCCACATCCACATGTGGGTGTGTGTACATTTTTGTGGTACACATTAAGAAAAAACTTTGGTTTTTAACATACTATTTTAAATTCATATCTAGATTTATTATCTATCTTATTATTAAAATGTCGTTTTGTATTAATTACTATTGTATTTATTATTCAGAAGACACATTTTAAACGCTGAATCTTAGCTTTTGTTAACTTACTTTTTTACTATATTGCGAGGCTTTATCTGGGGGTAAAATACTACGCCAACTGGCAACCCTGAAAAGTTCTTAAGAATTTTCAGCTTAGTAGATAAAATAAACGTTACAAGCAAACGTTCGTCGTAATGGAAGTGTACCCGGAGCTTAATTTTAATTATTTTAACGTTTAAAAAGTTTTATTAAAGGACCGTCAATGGCTGAAAGTGGATGTGTCGCTACAAGGGAACTATTCTCGTGCCCTTGAAATCTCGAGGTTATCTCTGTCACTCTTACTCTCAGTACTTTGTGAACTAGAAATACAGTGACAGAAATAATCTCGATCGTACAAGAATAGAACCCAGATGTCTGATAAGCTAAAGATTTTCGGTTAAAATGAGATTGCTGCTTTGGAGCCTTATTATGTTAGTTTGGGTTGTAAAATTTGTTTTTACGGTTATCTGCTGTATTTAAAAATAAGATTCTTTTTTTCACATAGATTTTGGACTGAAACTAATGAGAACTCAGAAAATGGTCCTTAGCTCTCATTGTACTACGCAGCATGTAAGTTGAATGCTGGGAACAAAAATGAAAATTAAAAATTAGACAATTTTTGTTTCCAGCGCTCACATAAATGCTACCTACAAGAATCTGCTTTAATTTGTATATTTTTTTTTTATATTGTTATTGTTATTTAATAAAATATTTTTATTTTTTTATTAATCTTGAAATGTATATATAATACTTAGCTAAGTTGATTTTGATGAGAGAGATGTCAGTTTCACCTTAGTGTTTCTTACACAATTTTTGTGTAAAAATTCAGTCAATTTTTTTCACACCATTTTGTGATTTCTTTGTAGTAATAGTAGGTATTTATTTATTTTATACAAGATAGATCTACGATTGACCACCAACTCGCCTGATGTTAAGTGACTGTGTGGCCGAGGTGTGGAGGTGTGGTGTGGTATTTAAACTTAATGTTTTTGCTTGTTTTTTAACTTAATGTTTTCGCTATTATTAATCATTGAAAGCACACAACACAGATCAGCAATGAAACCGTGAGCGAGTTCTACGTGCATAGGGAACGTTTTGTATACAAATAGTAGGCGGTAGAAATGAATATTTTCATAACAAACATGTATAAGTATAGAAAACTCAAAAAACCCCGACAAAAAAAACGGCTGAACCGATTTTGATGAAACATAGCTAAGAACACTCCCGACTAATTCACCTTTCAAACAACAAAAAATCAAAATCGGTTCATCCGTTAGGGAGCTACGCTGCAAAGTGTTCGGAACGTCATGTCATAAAATTATGTAAAATATACGCGATATATCCGTAAAAATTTGTTCCATTTAAACATTTTAAACTGACTTATTGTTAATAGACATGTTAAGTATTTCATTGTTAGAAAAGTGTGATCATAATAAAATCAGGAAAACAGGCAATGAACCACAAGTGGGACGCCCTCCCTAAATAGAAGTAGGCAGCGCACAGTGGTGCGAAGAGCCGATAGCGCGGACAAAAAGATTCCTCGTCATTGTGCGGAGCGCACAATGGCACACGCCCCTAGGAAGGAGAACTTGTAATTACTATTTTCCTACTGGCGCCTTTTCTCCGGGTATATTTTTCAGAAAAATGGAATGCTAGGTTCTGTGAGCCTTTTGTGGGGACATCTCTCACATCTTTGGCATATATCAGAGGCGTTTGAAGAATTTCAGCGGATAAGTATGAAAAGAATTAAAATTTACACGTTTCGGTGTCGGAGTCGGACTCGCGCACGAAGGGTTCCGTTTCATTATCTATAAAAACGGCAAAAAAATCATGTCTGTTGTATGGGAGCCCCCCCTTAAATATTTATTTTATTTTAATTTACTTTGTTATATATTTTTTGAGTGAATAATATACCTAATATTCTGTGAATATTTCGAGCGTATACCTGTTGCCGTTATCAATATCGATCAAAAAAATTACGTTTGTTGTCCCATATAACAAACGTGATATTTTTTGCTCGTTTTGTCCCCTTAAATATTTATTATATTCTGTTTTTTAGTATTTGTTGTTATAGCAGCAACAGAAATACATCATTTGTGAAAATTTCAACTGTCTAACTATCACGGTTCATGAGATACAGCCTGGTGACAAACGGACAGGCAGACAGACAGACAGCGGAGTCTTAGTAATAGGGTCCCGTTTTATACTTTGGGTACAGAACCCTACAAATCAACTAATTATACAATTAACACTCTTTCTTTATGTATATTTTTATTTATTTCAAATTATAGTAACTGCTCCTCATTTCGCTCTAAAAATGCTTATTTGACATATTAATGCTATAATTGGAAACTGTAAGAGTTTCTAAAAAATATTATATCATAAACATTGGTATTAGAGTTGACATTGTCACAAAATGTTGTTAAGCGAACACCGCCATTATACTAAAACTTTATGTGACATTAATCACCTAATTAAGTCCAACCAATGATAAATTCACCGACTCCATTGTCAAAACACTTTGCTGATGTCGAGATATGTTAATACGTATTTATTGAGATATCGGAACTCGAAAACGATGAAGACATTTGTATAATCTTGCGATGCCGCAGCATAAAAGCAATCGGCATCCGTTTCCCGCTATATTATTATATAAATTACTAGGTATATGGTATTAGCATAGACTGTAATAGCCATCGGTTACTTCGTAATCTCATGAAAAGATCTGCCGGCTCCCCTTAATATTTACGCGAATAAAGCGGCATAAAGCGTTCCTCAAAGAGGGAATGACGGGAAGGACCGTGTGCGAGCGAGAGGGAAGAGGCTATTTACCTCGATGGCACATCTGTAATTATTGTATACCATACGAAGTTAAAATATCCCGTCGTTTCACTTGGAATTTTGTCCACGTTACTTTAGCGTAAATGCCACAGTGTGTTGTGCGATTCACGACTGTATGTATATTTTCATCTGGAATCTAATTATTAATATATTCAGCAAAAATATGCCGAGATTTAAATATAAAAGCTAATAAATAATGTCCGAGCTAAGCGACAAAATGTGACAAAATAGATAATCGAACAAATTATACTGAAGAAGATTTATTCTCAAAAACCAAAGGTCACAGAGACAATGTGTCGGACCCACTATCGGAACCGTCGAAAAACATCAACAAGCTACTTATTACCAATAAAATTTCGAGAGAACAACGCCTAAGTGGCATTTAAGTGTCAGTCAACTGGCGTTTACGTCATTTTGCTGCGAGACGCTCGACCGGCCCAGGGCGGACTGGTTTGAAGCCAAGCCGGTTGGACAAAGTGTAGCGACTTAGTAACTCGGTATGGATACCCCTTTGTAGGCGCATTCCGATAGAAACGGCCCCACTGAAATGCGGATAATGAAGAGCGCTTATTCTGATTTGTGTGGCATCCAAACTACACTCGACGCAATTCACCCGTTCCGCTAAACGACTCCAGTATTCGTGAATTTATGCCCCTAACGCGTCTTCACCGAATACAACTTATTCTTTACATTACACAATCCAAATGTAAATCGTGGAATCTTTTTTTTTCGTTTCGCCTTTTTTTACGTCGAGACGTGATTGGGGATCTCGCGTTATTCCGCCGAAGTTCAAGCGAACGGTCGACAAAATCGGGAGTTTTACGACTGACAGATAAGGTTATTTATATTGTGCCTTTTATTTATTTAATAACTTTGTCCGATCCTGCGTGTCGTTACGTCCATTAGTGCCTGTTTCTGTTTTTCGGGTCGAAAATTTGTGTTTGCATTTGTCGGATATATGTTTTGGGATGTTTTAGGCGGATAATACATGTTTTTATTTGTTAATGTTATTTGTGACCGAATTTATTGTAACATGTTTTGTATTTTAGTGACAATCCAAAAACCATTTGTACCGTTTATTTAGAATATTGAGGTTTTTTTTGTGCTTATTGTTTTATTTGAGAAGACGAACGTTATATAAAAAATAAATTATATTAGCTGTAAGTTTGTACAACATGCTACTGTAAAGAACTAAATAAATCAATATACATTTCTCTCATTTTGCAATAAAGATATTATTATCACATTTAATAATACATTACAACAGTTCATTACATTTTTTTCTGCTGCCTTAGATGTTTCCTGAGATATAACAATATGGGCGTTTTAAAGTTTCGAGTGAAATAGTATCTGTTTTCTAATTCCGCTTGCTTCATCTTCAGCCAAATCATCGCTTTCCGACAGTCGTTTTCGTCGCTTGAAAATCATCTTTTACCAATAATTATGCGTTTACAACATGAAAAAACTGAATTCTATACTTAAATGTAGTCCGATTTAGATATTTTTTTATGGTTGGAACCATTAATTAAATCATAACTATGCTTCTAGGTTTTTTATTTATTTTACACTTTTAATTTCATTGAACTTTGCAACTATCACGAAATTTGAAAAAGGCAAACCGTAGAGGCATAGACATTTATGATTTTGTCGTTGTTGTTAGCCTGTGGTGTCCCACTGCTGGGCAAAGACCCTTATGATTTTAATCAGATAAAAAGAATCATCGAAATCTGTTAATCATTAGTAGAAAACAGTTTTCTTATATATAATAAATAAATAAATATTTGAAAGGGAGATCGCGTGACATTTCACTTAAAAATACCTTCGACCAAATTAATTATAAAAGCTCTACTAAGACAAAACCATTGAATCCTTATCCAATTCAATTTCGTTTTTATTAAAAAATAGGCTTGGGCTTGACCGTCAATTCACCTGATGTTAAGCAAAAGTTACGTCTCCGGTTTTTACCTAATACCTTCCTAATACTGTAACTAATAACATTTTAATAAGATTATTAAACATTAAATCCAATAACACTAATCAAACCATTTACGGCCGTATATAAAGCCATTAAAACCATATTTTTTTCCAGTAATATCGAACCGCGCCTCAATTTGTACTCCCAAGCTCATCACGATTTTCGCATAGTCATATAACTCTTCTTCACACACTCGTAAAACTCTCTTAGGCTCCTAAATACCTATTTATAAGTGTATTAAGGCCTTAAGACGCATAATAGCTGGCATCCTGTTTAGTGTTCCTTGTACAGATGGAAAAAAATTGATATACACACTAATAGCATTAGCTTACCTATAATATATATCAAAACATCTGCAGAATGAGAAAATCGACTTCAATTGCAATTACTTTACTTGGATGATATTTTTCCAGTAATTTTGTTATAAAACAAAAACACTGAACCGATTGTGATAAATTTTGATGGGACCACCTCTGAACTACCTAACAAGCAAAAAATAATCATAAAGATCATTTCATAATTGGCGAAGCAATTGCCTAACAAACATACGAAAATAACGTATAGTCCAATTGAGAACCTCGTCCTTTTTGGAAGTAGGTGAAAAATAGAGGTAACATTGGTGAAGAAATGTAGTATATTATGTTCTTCTCAAGGTTTTCACTACGTTTATACGAAATTTTATTGTAATCCATTCAGTTGTCTAGTCGTGAAAATGTTAACATGCATAGAGACAATGAGATAAGATTTACTTTCGCTTTAATAATATTACGTTCTTAATTAAATACGTCAAATTAATTGGTCGAATGCCTTTATTAACTACAACAAATTAAATAACAACCTATTCATAATTTACTAACTACTACACAAAAAGCAAATAGATTACTCCAGACCGGCAAAGGTCTAAAGATAATCCAATTGTTCAAACCCACTACTAGTTGGCAGCGTACCCGGTATGTTAGCATTGCCATGTTGAATGGCAAGCTTATACTTTGGGCCAGCTAGATACGCACCAACATGTTGGTCACGCGTCGCGTTGATCAGGCATTCAGATAAATTTTAGGTAACCTATCATATTTAAGTTGTAGGTATATCTTTATTATTTAATTTGTTTAGGTTATTTTAGTTTAGTTTTATTTAAGTACATATGTAATTACTATATATTGTGAAATTGTTAATATAAATGATTATAATGTAAATAAACAAACCTATCTATAATCCGAAATACATTTGTTTGAATTTTGTTTTCCCAAATCCGTTTCATAGAACTGCCTGATTCCAGATGTTTTACTTGACACGAGCTTCCACGAGTTTCGGATTCCATAAGCTTGTTAGTCACCTGTTTCATTAGCCGGGACAGTTATTAAATTAGGTTCGTTAGGTTTCTGTTTTATTATATCCAAAACCTCATTATTTACATAGATATATTTATCAGATTTTGCAATTATTAGGTTAGATTAGGTTTCTTGACACATAAATTTTCGTATTACAAAGATTCGGTTAACAGACGAGTTGTCGAATGGCTTCCGGGATTTTATAAAGTGTGTTTTGAAATAAAAAACGTGTCCGGGGAAATGATATTCGGAATTTCACATTTCGGATTATAGATAGGTAACCTAAGTTTATTATAAATAATAATACTTGTTTTTTTTTTTTCGCCGATTTGTACTACATTAAATTGTAAATGGTATTAACAACAGTAGTGACACAACAGTCCTATAAGTAATCCTTTTAGTTGCGGCAAATGATGTTAACAGTTGAAAGTGTGTCAACGAAGTTTAACGACCTAAAGACGCGCGCGGCAGATGTTTGCCAAATAGAAAGAATGTGTAAATTAGCCAATATTAGATAAATAATAATAGATGGTATTTTTTTTTGTTGACAATATGATTTGTCAAATTCTTCTAAGTTGTCCTAGAATGGAGACCACGCACTGGCAAGCACAGCGAAACAACGAAACATATAAACGAAAAATAAAAAAAAATAATATACAAATAAATGAAATAAATTTAGTTGCGAATAATATTTTTAGCCTTTAAGAAGGCCAGAAATATTATTCGTAATGCTCAGGCTACATTAGCGGGCAAAGATTCGTGTCGGGTTTGCGCGCTAAAAAACTCGTAGATGTTCTAATTCTATATCTAAATAAATCGATTAATTCACAAGATTTTCGTATTGACATACTTTTGACAGATTTTATAGTTCATGTTCTACATTTTTGTTTAGAATTGAGTACCGAATATAATAATCCAAACCGGCCGAAACAAAATCGGCCGATAAATGGCATATTTAAGCATATTTCTGAGGCTTCACAAAATTTGTCTCGACAACTTCTTGACTGATTTTGCTCATATTTAAAATTCTCGTTTTAGGTTACACCCACGCGTTATTGCTTTTGATTCCAACTTAAGACATATTGTCTTGTTTGACATCTGCTCATGTAATAATCGCCGGCGAAACAGAATTTAAACAAAATACACGTTTAGCCAATTTGTATAACACGGCAATTTAAAATCTTATGTGTCATCACATTACGTCCCATAAAGGTCCCATAATTAATTAAAGTTTTTATTTTCAACTCAAATAAAGTAAAAGAAATATCCGTTAGAGATACGACATTTTAAGGTAGTATACCCTCCAGCGAGTAACATTATACGAAATGCTAACTAATTAAAAGTACAATTTGGAACACGCAAACTCTAATTTAAAAATAAAAAAAGAGAATCGAAGATTACTATCGAGAAGGAAACGTTTACTTTGCAAAAGGTCGTAACTGATCTCAATTGCTGATCCGAAAGAAGTACAAAGACGTAAGTAGCTCAGCGAACTTTTTCGCTTCTATTTTTGATCGGATTTTATTTCAGCTCTGGTTATTTTACGATACACCGTTTTTTTGCCTGTAAAGTAGGAGTGTAACTAATTTAAAATATACAGTGTCGTAATGCCGCATTGTTGACTTTCAATTGGTCGAAATAAAAATTGAGCTTTACATCAGTCAAAATCCTAATGTGTTTCTGTTATATAGAAGTCCCATAATAGTACTAGTAGTTTTTAAATTAATCTGTGACAGTCGCAACAACGCAAAGGTATAACGACGACACGATTATTCGATGTGTCGATGTGTCGATTCGATAGTCCCGTCAGATGTGAATATTTTTAGCTGTCTACCATTTTCACGATACGATTGTTATCAAAATAGGTTCAGCAGTTCTGACAGGGTTCCATTGCACTGCACGCTACGTACGTTGTACACAATATTGTATTGTATATGTTTGGGTCCATTGATTGCGATCTTTGATAATTGTTTGCCCATACGTGGTTTGATGACGAGCAACACACGTGGTCTGTTTGGAAGCGTCGCGTCGCCCACGCAACTCAACGCGGCGCACGCTATCTCGCACATAACGGCAATATGCGTGCACCGCGTGTGCCGTAGTGGAAATCTAAATACTTACATGAAGGGAGACTAATGGATCCCTAGCTATTGTGCGTTGCTTTTGCGTGTTTCTCAGAGCAACGTAATCTTAGCTTTATAATGGAATTAAGTGACACAGATATGGATTTACATACAGGAATCGTAAATAGTCTATTACAAATAAATCAGTTTGTATGGAGTAGATCATTAGATGCAATTTGATAGATTATTTTGACTCATGATAAGAAAATACTTAAAAAATATAGATTCACAATAATCGCTGATTTATATACTAGCTGCGGCCCGCGGTTTCACCCGCGTATTCATGAAAATAGGTGATGATGATGATAAATAGCCTATGTTTCTGTACAGGTCCACAGCTATCTTTGTACTAAACTTCATAACGATTGGTTCAGCCGTTTGGTCGTAAAAAAGTAAAAAAATAACTTTTAAAATATTAGGATAACGTTTATTTTGAAATTCCGCTAAGAAACAGGCGAGTTTATGGTTAATTGTAGATATTTCATGCATAAAAAAATGTTTTTTTTGTAAAACAAAATTATAAGTTGATTTTTATATTGTCACACGTCTTATTTCGACTGGACTAAAAAAACCTTTTTTTGTCAGATAGATGGGTTAAATGAATGGAAAACAGTCCTGTGGTTAAAACATACTATACCTAACAGTATCTAGAAATACTAACTGTGCAGACAATTGTAAAAGTATGTTAATATCTGAAGAAAAAGGTCAACACACTTTTTAAGTGGGCACTCATCCGCATCCCGTGACATATTGAAACGCGAACCACGTCGGTGCGCGGAAATCATCGCTATGTTTAAAATTCATAGGAGGCTATTTTGTCCATAAAATTATAATATCGTACCACTGGGCAACGTTTAAACGTAACGACTGCGTTTCGACGGACAAGTGTACCTTAACATGCGAAGTCAGGGGCGTAGCTAGGTGGTTTACAGGGGCGATGTGCCCATTTTCTTGTCTTGCATTTTAAGGAAGTTATAGATACGTACAAGAAAAATCATCATGCACAAAGAAAATACTATGTAACTATTATATTTAAAACTGAAATGTATTCTGAAAAATTATTGCTTTCAGTCAGTGACACCCAAATATAATATTTACTTATGCAATTTAAGTTTGTACTTATTAGTTTTAATACTTAAAAATTTGGTTATTGAAATTGATTTAACTTATAAAATAATAAACACTAAAGTCCATTCTTCACTCCCAGTTACGAAAAATACATAAAAAAGTTTCCTTTTTTTATGTAAAAATAGATAAACTAAATTTTCCATCCGAAAGTATTGCGGTAAGATTTTAACGCAGCTCACTATAGTGACATATAGTCACTATATATTTTTTGTCGTAAATGTAAATGTTTTCCATGTGTAAGTATTTAGATTTCTATATTATATCTTGTAACCATAACGGCTCAACCGACCTAGATGTATGAGTGTGTCATCATGTGACATCATTTGACTCATATTTACATTTTTACAATCTGATATTTTTTCTTTAGATAATATTTATTACATGTACCTTATTACGCCCACGTCAGTGAACTCTGCCGCGGTAAAAACAGAGATTATGAATGTATTTTAATTTCTAATTAGGGCTCTTAAGTGTGGAAGTTACAACCGTTAAAGATACCGAATAGATATGATCTAATTCAAAGTTGAAATGGTAGTTACAGCGTAATCTCTGCCAAGTACAAGGTTGTTCCGGTCTCAAGTATTATGTCTTATTACTGGACGTGGTATAAGTTTTAATTGAGAATTTAGCTAATTCCTCAATTTTTTTAAATTTCAGACGGAGTTTCGTACCTTGATAACATTTTTTTGTCTATGAGTTTGATACCCAAATACAAAAAAAATGCTTACATAATATTCTATAGATATACCTACTATGTATATTCAATGGATAGATTTTCGTCGTATCCGGTGGCAAAAGTGATTTTTTCAAGAATTGCCAGAATTTATGCTATGACATGCTCTTTTAATGAAATTATACGATTATCTATATATTTTTTCGATAAAAAGTCACATCCACGTCCTATCAAATGTAACAGTCACCAATGTTTCTATGGTTTTGGTTTTAAAAATTTTAACTTTTCATTTAATAACTTTGGAGTTTTAACGAAATTTAAAGAAAAAAACACACGGGCCAAATAAACCATAGTAATTTATTATTCTAACCAAGATAAAAAAAACATCGAAATTGGATGATGTTTAAGGGTAGAAAACCAGTTTTCTCGTATTGTATAGAAGAACACGCGACGACGTTCCTCTTAATACTTATACATAAAATGATACCTACCTAAATAATAATTATAGTTTAAAAAACTGAAGCAACTGACTTCTCATGGATGCCATTGTCAGAACTGGACCAAATTGTGGGACCACGCGGAAAGCACCAGCTTTCAAATAAAAAAAGAATCATCGAAATCGGTTCACCCAGCCGAAAGTTATGAGGTAACAAACATTTAAAAAAAAAGTCGATTTGAGAACCTCCTCGTTTTTTGAAGTCGGTTGAAAAAGCACAACGCTCCATTGAAAATAAATATTGTCACAAGTCCTGAAGTTTTTCGAACATGATTCACTGTGTACTCACACAGTATTGTTCGTTACAAATTCGACGTCTCACTTGAAATTACTTATTTTTATTAACCATTGTTATTCCTGGCCGTAAAAGAAACTTGTGTAATAATATGGCTGCGAATTTGGTTATTTTATTGCTTCCTTTGTTGCTTTGCTTATTTTCGTCGGTGAACTATCGTACATGAAAAATAAATTTATTGTTTGCGAATTTACTTAGTGTATATTGGTCGGACTTAATATTTTTCGCACTTCATGCACTTTCGGAATTGTGGTCGAGTAAAAATAAATTCGTTTGTATGGAGCAGATCACTGTATTTGCAACTGGGGGGATTCTGTGAAATTATGTTAGGAAAATAACAAAAAATCATAAATCAACAATAATCCCCGATTTATAGACTAGCTACGTTGCGCGGTTTCACTCGCGTAGCTGTGAAAAACGGTGATGATTATGATGGTGATAAGTAGCTTATGTCCGTCTCCAGGTCCAAAGCTATCTCTATACTAATTTTCATAACGATCGCTTCAGCCGTTTGAGCGTGTAATGGTAACAAAATTAGCTTTTATAATATCATTATGAAATTGTGGCAAATGTATTTCAAAACACCAGTACATTCATTTAAATAACAATAGTCTTAGGTGTCTTTTATGTTGTCATAAATCTTATTTTTACTAGACTATTGTGGTATTTTGATCATACATATACTTATTGTGAATTTTTGTGTTGATGGTGGGAGGTTTAGGTTTAGGGAGGAATAATTTCTTCTTCATTTTGAAGAAAAGAAGTAGTTGGGACTAAAAACCGTAGTTGCCAATATTAAAATAAGTTTTATGAATTTAGCTTTATAGCTAACTTTCAGCTGATTTACAACAAATAATTACTAACTTAACAATACTAACTTAAAAGAATTAACTTGGTGATGGGTTGACTCCCTGTCATTGCATACCAAAATTTTATACGTCTTGTCCTCTAATACCTTCTAAACCTCTAATACCCTCTCCTTTCCATCATTCTGATGTATTTGGCATTACATTACATTTTATAACATATAGTAAAATACTCTATATCAGAAAAGTTATTTTGTCAGTTGCATAAAAAATCTTCCTTAAAACAGATAATTAGGTAGTTTCCAACCAGAACTATTTGAGAACCTTTCGTTCCTATCCAAAAAAATTGAACATGAACATAAAAAAATGAAATTAACCAGCGTTCAAGCTGGATACTTTTCAATCGTGATTGTCAATAACAGTTTTTGTCTCTATAGAAAACCGTATCTGCCCACTGTGCTGACCACAATCAACAGCACTCGTCTGTTTTCTCCCGTGTCAGGTTACACGGGTTTTAAAAAATTGATGGCGTGGATTAAATGCTTTTTGACTGCATCGTTAATCCCACTGGGCAAAAATATTTGGGTACCTCTCGTTTTCTCTGTAAGTGTGCGAGAGGGACGTGTGATAACGGATTTTCATTTGTTTCTTAAATATTTAGTGTCCACGTTGATTTCGTTTTTATTTTTTAGTGACTTCAGAAAAGAAGAGGATTATTTTTTCCGAAATGTATGTTCATGTAATCAACAGGTTTATGGATCTTTTTTTTTTTTTGTATTAGAAAGAAGAGTATATTGTTTATGGGATCACTACAGTACCCACTTTAAGGATGGTCCCATAAAATTTCTGTAACTGGTTCAGTGGTTTTTTAATTAACTTCAATAATATGAATATTCATACAGAAATAACTAAATACTATATACGTATTTCTATTCTAGTCGATTTTGTTATCACAATTTTAAGTGCAGGTATTTGTTTCATTTTTTTTTATATTTCGTTGTATTTGATCCACTGGGTAAATATTGCACAGTCGTAACCTCTTGCATTTTACCTCGCGCGCGAAAGAGACAAACGACCCCGGTTTCCGATTGTTCCTTACATTTTTAATAACTACGCACATCGATTTGTTTTATGGTTTCGTGTTGGATGAAGTAATAAAACAGCAAAAACAATGTGTTTCCCCGCACGTTTCTGCGGTGGTCAAATTAATGATTTTATTCGTGTTTGTCAGTACTTATTAGAGCAAATGGCTTTTATTTATGGCAATCGTAAACTGTTTTTATGTCTGTGTGTAACCATCGGTGTTGTTGCTGGAAATCGTAACCTTCTTAGATTACAAATATTCTTTTTATATTTATATCTACTACAGCTTTTCCCATGGCGCGGGATATATAAACTAAATGGTTCTACAATCGTATAAATCTTAGTACAATAAAATGAAATGAGCAGCCGTCAACTTCTCTTCATCAGTGCAATGCATAAAAATAGGAATGGGACTGGTTAAGCGCAGTGTTATGACACAATTGTTAAAAAAAAAACAGATTCAATGTGATACAATATGCGAATATAATTAATTTTATACAAATCCAACTACGTGGAAAAGAACCAAAGTGTCTTGGGCTCTATCTCAACTAGTGCTATAAAGATAAATAGAGTTCAATTTATAATAGTTATGTCTCAAATTAAGTTTTTTATTTCGTTACATTTAAGCAAAGGAAATGCTTACAAATAAATTTAATGACACCATTTTTTTTTGTATATCAAAATTTGTCAATACGTTTATACTACATAAAGGAAGTATTAAGCGTAATAACATAAATTATTAAAAACAAATCATTACAATACTTGCACTACAAACGAATGCTTTACCTCTTCTCATCCCTACGAATTTACTCCTTATTAATATTACAGATTCACGCACCCGAAAAGGGGGTCAGCTAATCTGATAATCCTATCTGTAATTAATTCTGCGTGGGAGTGTACCGGGCCAAAATAAATACACATGACTGGCACGGAATTAGAACAAGATAGAACGGAGATAGCGCAAGAACGCAGAGGATGGCCTAATTAGAACATGTTGGCGTAATTAGGTCAACAATATGACTAGATTGAGTGGTTGTTATAAGTGTGTAAATATACTCGTTAGCTATGTATATGTCTTTTCGTTTATGCGTTGGACCCGGTTATGAAATTAAGGTCGAGATTAAAGCGCGCAGCTATCTCTCTCGCGCATTATAACATTTAAAAAAATATTAAATCATTGAAAGAAGAAACATTTAAAAAAAAGTTTTAATTAGGTATCGTTTATACTGACGACGAAATTAGAAAAAAAAACATATATTTTCTTATTCCTCAGCCAATTTAAACGATATCAAAGAAAAATTTGTTTCTTATTTATCCTGTCTAAATAAACAAATTTGACTCTCATTTTTCTAATATTCAATGATTTTATATGTTTAAAAAGGTTGTGATGCGCGAGAGAGATAGCTGCGCGCGTTGAGCGAATCCTTAATAGCCACGACCCGGCAGAGATCTGCAAAACTTAACACTGTGAGTAACATGTACGTGCAAAGGTAACGCTTTATTAAATAGTAGACTGAACATAATTGATATTTTAATAACAAAAAGATTTCCCTCATCTTGTCTCACCAGTGACCACGGACACTGTAAGATGATGGAATCGTTAGGTCATAAAATTGTGTAAAACATACGCGGTAAACCCGTTAAAAGTTGTTTAATTTCCACCAATAATAGTCGCGAAATCTAAAAACCATTGGGAATATATCGGGCCAAAATAAATATGATTCGCATAGAGTTGGGAATTATGTCCCAAGGTCTCATATGTTGAAATAATTAAATCAACAATGAGACTAGGTTAAGTGGTTATTTTTAGTATTCAATTAAATATAATTATTCATTAATATTACACGCTGTGTATTGTCAGATAATCAGACATGGTATGTTTAATTAATTCCGCATGGGAATGTACCGGGCCAAAATATATACACCTGGCAGGCACGGAATTAGAATAAGATAGAACGGAGATATCCTAAGTATACGGGATGAACTCGAAGGATGGCATAACATAACATGTTGACGTAATTAAGTCACTAATGTGGTGAGCTTGATTAGTGGTTTTCAGTGTTGTTTAAAATTACCTTTATTAACTACAACACAACAATATACAGACTCAACTAACTAAACTACTACACAAAAAGCACATCGATCACCCCAGACCGATAAAGGTCTAAAGATAATCCAAATGCTCAAACCCACTACCAGTTGGCAGCGTACCCAGCATGCTGTCCTCATTGCCACGTTGAAAATATGTTCTTTGTTGGTATTACAGACATGCGTACTCGAAAATATTAGCTAAATGGGTAAATCGGTTTGTGATTAATTTTGCCTGGGAATATGCCGAACGAATATAAATGCATATGAATGATTCAGAATTAAAACAAAATGGTGTACAAATAGTAAAAAAATATACACGTCTTGGCGTAATACATAGGTCAAAGACATGTCGTTGACATTTGAATACGCCATACGTTTTCCATATGGTTTATAAACTCGTATATCATACAAATTTTCTACTAGGTTCGGTTTTTAATTAAAAAAAAAAAAAATGCCTACTCATCTATAATGTCAATCAAAGTTGCGGTCCATAGTTGAGCGTACTTTTAATTGATTGATAGATAGATAAATAAACTCTTTATTGTTTACATCTTAACTAAAACACAAATTACATAGTGAAAAGGGCTTAAATGCTAGTGAAACAACAGGCGGTCTTATCGCTAATAGCGATCGAATTTCAACCTTTGAGATAATTTATGTTACGTATATATAGATACTATTTTATAGCTTTTAAAACACATACATCGGGTCAGCTAAAATAAATGGTTATTACCATTTGCCGCTCCGTAACACATTAAAACGTCTTAAAATAACATGCAACCATTCTACCCCAATTCGACTCTTTTACGACCTTATTCGTCGATCACTCGGTCACGTTCGCAGTAAAACTCTTTGCTCTCTGACAAACGTTCAGCTGCTAATTAGTCCTGTAATTGTGCTTTTACGCTCCTAATTTTACGAACGAACGAATCACAAACTGCTGCTATTGGTGAGTTTGTAAGCTGGATTTGGTTAGTACTCGGGGAATTAGGTTTTATGAGATGAAAACTTTTATAGAACGCAGTCCTTTATGTAGAAACACGGTAAAGTGCGAGTCGAACTCGCGAACGAAGGGTTTCGTACCATTATCTGTAAAACGGCAAAAAAATCACGTTTGTTGTATGGCTCCTTAACAACAAAAGTGTTTTTTTTGCCGTTTAAATATTTATTTTATTCTGTTTTTTTAGTATTTGTTGTTATAAGAGTCAACAGAAATACATCATCTGTGAAAATTTCAACTGTGTAACTATCCCGGTTCATGAGATACAGCCTGGTGACAGACAGGCAGACAGACAACGTAGTCTTAGTAATAGGGTCCCGTTTTACCCTTTGGGTAAGGAGCCCTAAAAAAAACGGTCAAAATTATAGTTAGTAAAAAAATCATATCTGCTACATCAGGTACGTTGTAGTCAAATATTTAAGTCTTAAATTAACAAAAGTAAAATATTCTACTTTTAACTTCAAATCATAACATATATACGGGCTAAATTTGCTAAAGTTATTAATTTCAATAGCTACCAATCGCAAAAACCTAGCAAAACAATAAAGTAGAGGTATATTTGAGATAAAAATTCACGCTCCATTATATAATCTCATAATAATGTACATATATATGCTAAATTTTAACTCGACAAGGAACCGAGACATTGGTCACATTTAATTTACAAGATTGGGTTACAAACACCGGAACAAGTGAAACTAATAAAAAGCTTGTAAAACCATTCATTTTCAAAGGTCTATTCGATAATATAAATATATTCATTTAAAGTTCTCGAATGGAGACCACGAACCGGCAAGCGCAGCGTAGGTTCACCAGCCACAAGGTGGACAGGAGATATCATACAAGTGGCAGGAAGACGCTGGATGCAGGCCGCTTCCAGCCGGTCTTTTTGGAAATCCACGGGGGAGGCCTATGCCCAGTCGTGGACTTCGTGTGGCTGAGATGATGATGATGATGATTCAATAATATCACGCACCAGTTGCTGTTATTTATCGACGATATCCACCACCGCTATAATTGGCATTGCCCAATAATTATGCAGATTCACCCATGACCTAATAAATCATCGCTAAGCGTGCTAATTATCCTGATAATCATAATTCCATTGTAAGCGAACGAAACGAAACGCTTTGGTTCTATTACTTTCATCGTGCGGACTGCAAGATTGTGGAATACGCTTCCTGAGTGGGTCTTTTCCGATAGATATAATCTGGGTGTCTTTAAATCGCGAGTGAATTGATTTCTTCTAGGTAAGCGCGCTCCATCGTAGACCGCAACGTCGTTTAACATCAGGCGAGTTGGCGGTCAAGCGCAAACCTATTTCTATATATGTATATATAAAAAGCAAATGTGCATCGTGAGAATTTCAGGCCAAATTTTCTAACAGGTCTAGAGTGCTATTATTTAAAATGCATCTTTAGTATATTATAGTCATGTATTCGACTTATAGGTCCTATAGTGTCATAATGAAGGGTAATCTAAGTTTCTTCTACATTTTGGTCGCAAATATGTTATTGATTTAAATACCTAGCATATATTATTTGATTTTATAATTTGAAATATTCTATAATAGATTATCCTAAAAATAATGTTCTTATTAGTTCTATACAATAAAAAATTGCGACTAATACTAAGGCTATAAAACTAAAACTGTAAGAATTACTATCTTACAATACAAACCAAAAATACTTTATTGACACCATAATATAATAACAATATGGCTTATAGGACTTGTATTCGTATTAAAGTATTTGAGTGGCTTGCTTTCGATAATTCATGAATTCTAAATATTGTCGTTATAAAATTAGGATAAAAACAGCACTTGCGTTGAAACTTATTCAAGTTTTTAGAAGCCATTTAATATCGGTTTAATACGACCATTAAATTCTTTTGTGTTAATAGTAAGAGGCAAAAAATGAGAATTTTAAGCAGCTGCAGTCATTATCTGTGCACTTTTCGTGATGCTTCAAGTTAATTTGTGTCAAATTAAAGGTCCAATCTCGAATGAAGCATAATTTACAAGTATAATGAGTACTTGTACTTACAGTTGGTTTTTACGTTATTAATTGACTGCTTAATTATTGTTTGTCACATTTAAATTAGAAATTCTGGTATTCTTTGGATTATTGTATTGTTAGTAAATACAATACGGCAGACATTGTCATTCCGTTTTGGCTTCTCGCCAAGTGGCTAAAATCCGGTGTTCTTTAGATTCTTGATGTTTTACAAGATCTGATATACAAATAACAAAATTTGACTATCTACAAACTTTTTTCTATTTTCCTAGTATCAGTATATTCAGAGATCACGAAAATATATTAAAAAACTAGTTCTACATGTTTTTTAACCCCCGAACCAAAAAGAGGGCTATTATAAGTTTGACGTATGTATGTATCTGTGTGTGTGGCATCGTAGCTTTCAATTGGCCATCCATTTGAGAGCTACGATGCCACGAACTTCGGAACTGCGATCGTCCCATACCGATTCTGATGTTTTTTTTGTTTAAAAGAGAATTTCGTCGAGCCTGTTCTTAGATGTTTCATCAAAATCGGTTCAGCCGTTTTTTTTTGTCGGGGGTATTTGAGTTTTCTAAACTTATACTTGTTGGTCATTACTTTCCAAGTGATGTGCATTTGACTATAGAATTTTAAAAGAGAAGAAAAGAATACAATTTATTACTTCTATTTTCTGTTTTTTCTTCTGATATTCAAACCTGGCTTTTGCCCATAATTGTATGAATTGTATTCTTGTCAGTTTAAATGTATTTTTATGAAGTTATAGGTTTTTTAATGTATAGGTAGCCTAAACAACATTTTTATATAAAAACTACGGGTCACTCACGTCTGTTTTGAGCCGTCTGTTTTTATTTAAAAATGTGTGAAAACCACGTTAATTTCCATAGCCTAAACAAGGAAATATTTGGACTTTTTTTAGTTTGATTTCTTTTCTCCCGTATAAACCTCAAATAAACAAATTTCTCTCGAACAAAGTGGCAAAGCACGAAATTGTCACTTACAAGCATTTTTAAAACTCTTTAAAAGCGCTTCGAGACACTTACGCCTTTAATTAACTCGAGGACCTCAGCCTTCTTTCGTTATGAACTTACGTGCGAGGACGTACTTAGGATTTTTCAGGGGGCACAAATTGACCAGGGATTTTCTAAAGTGAAGTAACTGACTTCCGCAGATACTACGCACGTAGGCTGCCACAAAAACATCAATGATATTAGCAATGATTATTATAGTTTAGAATGATTTTAAAAAAAATCAATATTCTGAGCAACTTTTGAAATTGTTTGCCGTTATATCTATAACTCAATCTTACATCCATTTATAGCCAATCGATCCAGCCGTTCTCAACAAAAATAGCGCTAACTCACTAAACTAGAAATTCGTTGCGAGTCAGCAGCGCTATGACTGTAACTCCTTTACTATAAATATTAGTTTAGGAAACAAAATAAAGATATCTAATACTCATAGCTAGGTTAACTCTGCTGCTTTTAACCGACTTTAAAAAAAGGAGGAGTTTATCAATTTAGCGTATTTTTTTATGTATGCACACGAATTACTCAGTTATTTATTTGTGACCCAATTTTTAAACTAACAAAAACGTATTTGTGATAAACAGCGGGCGGATATTCTTGTAAAGTACGGACGCCGAGCAGAAAGAATTTCGTACAATGACCTGTGATTACCTATCTCTGTCACTCTCGCGTGATTATATTGCGCTCGCACACGTGTCGGTCGTTGGACCTGTACGAAATTCTTCCTGCTCGGCGTCCGAACTTTAGAATGCGCCTAGTTATATAGTAGCTTTACATGCGTTCTAATTCTAGGACACATACTAATAACATTAAACTTTATTTAAGTTGAACACCCTACTTTTTGTTCCTCCTGCCCCCGCCTAACTACGTCCCAGTTTACGTGGAGGACTGAGCACTTTTTCCTCCTGTACTTTGTAAATTAGTTTTTACGAAGTTTTTCACCAGAATCCAGACATTCCTTGCTTGATGGACAGTTTATTTTTGCGCAGAGCTTCGTCGGTCAAATTTGTTGCGAAGAGGTACATCTACCGAATACGAATTCTACGCCTTGAAGATGGCAACTGAAACTGACGAAATCAGACCAGATGATAAATTCATTATTCCGGAATCCGAATTGGTTTTTTCAAATAAACTTGGCATGATTGTATTGCTAGAATAAGTAAAATCAAAGTGAAGTAATGTTTTCCAAACAAACTTTTGTATCGATCAATATCCAATTCATTATTACTTTTAAAGTATCAAATTCGCCTATGCGAAATCTGTTGTTTACTGCTAAGATTGCCAATAGATTTGTAAAGCGTGACGTAGAAATTTGATACTTGAAATGTTCCTGCTTGAGGTTTGGGTGCACGACTTGCTGGTCAAACACGGATACCTTTAAAGTTATAGATTCTTTATTGATTTAATACCACTATTCTTAACAGCGTAAGAATGAGGGTTATGTTTTTCAAGTGTATATATGTTTGTACGTAGGTATGTATGTATTTATGTTTCTATATGACAACCTACAGCCTATGTGCGAGGTATCTTTAGATTTGTCTTCGCTTCCTGAGTCTCTGCAATATTTTTTGTAATACCTAATAATAATACATCTCTCGTAAAAATAAAAAATGCGTTTTTTCGGAACCTCCAAAGAACTTTTTCGTAATAAACAAGTAAAGAATGCGCATTTATAATCTTTTATAGCAATTTTACGCATACTTTCTAACAAAAAATTGTAATCTTGACTGCGTATCAAGCGTAACGAAATGATAAGTTAGACTGCAAAACTGCTTTTAAATAAAGTCGAAAGTTACATATATTTTTTTGTAAAGATAGGTATACTTTCAGATGATCCCATACAAATTTCATCAAAATCAGTTCAGTAGTTTGGTTTTTAAAACAAAATTTCTCATTTTGAAGTCGGTTTTCAGTTTTTAATTATATATTTTTGTAACATAACACGACAATAAAATCGGTTATTTTTAATATGAATAAGTCTGCGCGAATTTAATTTCTTTCGTCGTGCGTTTGTCGCTTTTCGACTGGAACAAAACTCGACGATATGGAAGGTGATTCACATTAAATTACAATATACCTAACATTTTTAAGCTATTGCATAGCTTCTATCGCGGGCCTTGAGCGTGGAGACCGAATCCAGAAATTCCGTAACGAAAATAACCTAACACACCGCGCGTAAAGCTATTATGCAATAGCTTTACCGCGGCAGTCTCCGAGTGCCACACGTCTTTTTTTTATAATCAAGTGCCTTTATTAACTACAACGAAACAATATACAAACTCAACTATTACACAAAAAGCATATCGATTATCCCAGAACGATAAAGGTCTAAAAACAATCCAAATGCTCAAACCCACTCCACCAGTTGGCAGCGTACCCAGTATGCTCCCCGCATTTCCACAAATTAACAAAATGAATGCCTAACTAATTATAATTTATGTTATTTACAGGTAATTATAAGCAATATCCTGAAATAATGTATTCGCATCGTGTCATCTAGCTATTATGGAAGCAAATAGGTTTGTACCTGTTTAAGAAACGAAAGTAATACAGTCTGACATAACTACCTACCACTATTATAATATATTTACGTTATTAATATATTTACCACTGATTTCTATACAAGGGCTGGTGGTTGTCAAATTATGTTCATGCCCGTTTCATTATCACCATTTTGATGGTGTAAACAGCTAAGTATCTATGGAACTAAAATGACATCCGTGCTATATCGCTAATCGTCGGTTGTTATCTGTGACATCTCCAGCAGCCATTTTAAAATTACTTTCATCAACTTAGTTCGTGGGACACTCAGACAATAAGATTAGTATAATTATCACATATTTTTCCATCCAATAAGATTACAAAACAGTAATCTCGTGCTCTAAAAATTTTCTAATTTTGGTGATATTTTTTATTATACGATTATTCTAAAAAATGGCTAGGGATCTACTTTTTGTTCTTTTTTAATCAATTAGTTTTAACTTTCGAACATGTAACTTTTTTTTTTTTTTTTATATCTATTTACTTATATTTCGAATGAAGTGAAAAAGTTTCATAGAAATTGGATAATATGTAAAATAAACAAATATGCGGTGTAAATCAGTATCTAATATCTCTTTTTGTATGCACAAAAGTGCTCTTGCACTCTCACGGAAATTCAAATTGGCTTAAACCATTACCAATACCTTGTCAAGTGTATAAAGAGAGCCAGTCCAATATAAAAAAAGGCAGAGGTCAGTGGTATATTTTAATTATATTTTTTCCTTGGCATATTTTGTAACCTATTAGTTTTCAATTTATAAATTAAATTTAAAAATGCGTTGTAAATATTGAGGTGAATAAAAATACAAGGTAGGTAGGTAAGTGTAAAGGTACAATTTCAGTAGGTAGGTAAAGTGACTCCATAATTCATATGAAAGAAACAGTACAAAACCAATGTTTTTTCCGCAAATCTCCGTCCGGAGCGCATGAAAAATTACACGAAACTCGTACCGATTCGACACAGCAATAAAAACTTGCGCACTTGGCACGAATCAATTCAGCACGGTGGGTAAGGTAAAAAGTTTCTCTAATTCCAACATGACGTCATGGGTACCGTGTACCTTTATGCTGTAGTGATTCTGGATTTAAATATGACTCAAGACGCGTTAAGGTGGCGTGTCAAGGGATGCAAAAAAATTTACACGGCTGATTCGAATTTCGCTGTTCCATAAACAATTATTATAGTTTAAAAATATGAAAGGAGGTGGCCTTCGAAATGCAGAATTTTATTTTGAAAACTAAACTTCTGGTGAATTTTCTAACGGATCAATCAGAAAGTACATCCTTTTAAACAAAAAAATAATTTTCCAAATCTGTTTATAAATGACGTAATTATGCGGCAATAAAAAATTAAAAAATACAACCTAATGGAACTACCTTTATTGAAATCGGTAAAAAAAATATGAAAATCTATTTAGTGATTTGGTTTTTAAAACAATATAATAAATACACGAGTATGTCGTTCAGGTGAATGTATTTTTTTTTAAATCATAATATGTAATTATATTATTAACATTGATGCGCTTGAACGATAACCGGCGTTTTATTACCGTTGTTATTTTCTAAAATGCTCATATTATTTTAATTGCTGAAGTGTAAATCAATACGTCTTTATATTGTGTGTTATACCCAAGTCATCACACAAAAATTCAAAATGGAGATCTCGATAACCTAATTTTAATAGATAATAAATCCACAGAATCCATCTTATATCTTGAAATTATTAAGATATACTTTTAAAACCACGTTTGGTAGTTACATCAAAATGCTACAAAACGTGTATTTATTATACATATTTATAAGAAAATGAAAAGTTTTAGCGCTGTTTCAATATATTAAAAGTTGTTACCAAGAAAAATAATTTATTACGTCCACGTTTTCTCTGAGAAAAGTTTGACACTATTTAAATACAAATTGATTTACTTTAGTTAATTTTTTTGCAACTTTTCCAATTTTCTTTTGACGCCTAGTCAATTATAAGCAGAGTTACTAACAATTTTTGGGTTCTAGTTTTTCAATTTAATTTGCATAATAGCTTAATAAGTTTCTTGAAGATTGTCCTATATTTTTAGGATTCATTACGCAGATACAGAGACCTACATCGCTGAGCCTGTTCTGCCTGTTTGTATGACTTAGTCTTAAACGGCTGTATTTTTAATCCCCGACTAAAAGAGAGGGGTTTTATAAGTTTGACGTGTGTATTGTGTTGTATATCTGTTTGTCTGTGTATGGCATCGTAGCTCTCAAACGAACAATTCTGATATGTTTTTTTTTTTGTTTGATAGAGGATTTAAGCGAAAGTGTTCTTAGCTAAGTTTCCTCAAAAATGTTTCAGCCGTTTTGTATGCCGGAGCTTTTTTTTTATTTTCTAATCTTGTGTAAAATGAATAGACAGGAATTTTCACAGAATATGGGATAACTATTACGATGGCTATAACAACAAATAATTTCTACTATTTATTATTTTGTTTCCACTATAAAAACAGCCATAGATAAGAGTCTCAAAATGGGTGTGTTAATAATAAAATCTTGGTCTAGTGCGAGACAAGATCATAACGACAACGATTATTTTTTTAAATTAGTTCATTTGTTTAATTTTATTTGATAGAAATTGGTACAGTTCAAAATATTAAGATATACAGTGTATTAACTCGGACGAGCAAAACATTGTGAACCTAACCATATATAACACCATTTCACCATACCAATAAAATTATTACCATACGTAAACCATGTAATTAATCCATTTTTGAAAATACATAAAATTTCACATTAGCAATCATATTTACATCCATTTCACCTGGGTGGAAAATATATGAATATTCAAATAAAGATAGATAAACACATATACTTAGAGTTCTTTTGTGCAGTAACTACCCCCCTTGTTTAAGGAGCACGGAACCTCGGTTCTCGAATTACATTTGCGCTTTGCCGATTTTATTTTATGTTCTTATATGTGTTGATAAATTACTTTTTATAAGTCGAGGTCTAGATAAAAAGCGTGCATAATTTAGGTAGATAAAGCATCAATTTGTCACAGCTTACTGAATTTTAAGAAGCTTTTTAGGCTCGAATCGAATTACAATATTGGATGAGAGTTTACTAGGTGTCAAGCTAGTGGCTGAGGACTTACGAATTTTATATACTTATTATTCCTTTTTTTTTCTATAAATTTAGTTTGGAACAGCTGCTTCCAATCGGTCTTTTTGGAAATCCATCGGGAAGGCCTAGTGCATTTCTATGGCTGAGATGATGATGATGGAACAAATAATATATTCTTGAATAAGATTACAATTATAAGATAAACATAGAAAGCTATTTAAATATACAACTATTATAATAATAACTGTAACTAAATAAATATACATTAAATATTTTTAATTTAAAATGTAAATATAATTATATTTTTTAATTTTCGCGGTGCGGCAGTGAGGAATTGCAACGCAGTTTTTTATTTTTATTTTACCAAAAGTGTGTTACGGTTACAAACAAACGTGCATACAGGTGAAGCTAATAAAAGCGTGTTAAAAACGAAGAGATCCGTAGACGTACAAAAATCACCTAACACAGCTGATTGATTATAAGAGAAGCGATGGTGAGCTGAGAGTGGGACAGTTTGGATATGAACAACGGAACCCCAGGGGACAGAGGTTGGCCGACTTTCTGGAGAAAGAGGGACTCTTTATGATGAACTCTTTCTTCCAGAAGCCACCTCATAGGAAATGGACCTGGTTGAGCCCCGACGGTTCTACGAGAAATGAGATAGACTTCATCCTGACCACCAAGAAACAAATATTCAATGATGTCTCTGTGATCAACATGGTTAAAACCGGAAGTGATCACCGAATGGTACGAGGCACGTTAAATATTAATGTTAAACTTGAGAGGTCCCGTATGATGAAGTCTACACTCCGACCCACTCGCGCCCATATCCAAGACCCCGTGAGCTTTCAGCTCGAACTATCAAATCGCTTCGAGTGCCTGGAGAGCTGCGCATCGGTGGATGAGATCAATAACAGGTTTGTGGAAACTGTCCGTACGGTGGGCGCGAAGTTTTATAAACCCCACCGTACAAATAGACCGCAAAAGCTCTCGAGCCATACCCTCGACCTCATGGCTGAACGACGATCATTGCAACTGCAGTCATCCTGTGACGTCGAGTCATATAGGCGGCTCAATAGACTCATATCAAAGTCTATGCGACACGACATCCGTACCTTTAACACTAATCGTATTAAAGAGACGATAGAGCGGAATAAAGGCTCCAAAGTGTTCGCAAAAGACATGTCTATTGGGCAGAGCCAGTTGACGAAGCTGAAGACAGAAGATGGCAGTCTAGCGTCGACCAAAGCAGAAGTCTTGAGGGAGATCGAGAGGTTCTATGGACAGTTATACACATCGGTCGCAAAACCTGTTAGCAGTTTGGGTAAAGATCCAAGAGCCAAACTGACTCGACATTATACCGAAGATATCCCGGACATCAGCCTGTACGAGATTAGGATGGCCTTGAAACAGCTCAAGAACAACAAGGCACCGGGCGACGATGGAATCACATCAGAGCTACTGAAAGCGGGTGGAAAACCGGTACTTAAAGTCCTTCAGAGACTCTTCAATTCCGTCGTGCTCGAAGGTACAACGCCAGAAGCATGGAACAGAAGCGTGGTGGCGCTGTTCTTCAAAAAAGGGGACAACACTTTGCTGAAGAACTACAGACCCATCTCGCTTCTGAGCCATGTTTATAAGCTGTTTTCGAGGGTCATTACGAATCGTCTTGAACGCAGGTTTGATGACTTCCAGCCTCCCGAACAAGCCGGTTTCCGAAAAGGCTATAGTACCATAGACCACATCCACACGCTGCGGCAAGTGATACAGAAGACCGAAGAGTATAACTTGCCCCTTTGCTTAGCGTTTGTGGACTATGAGAAAGCCTTTGATTCGATCGAGACCTGGGCGGTGCTTGAGGCCCTCCAACGATGCCGTATTGACTATCGGTATGTCGAAGTGCTGAAGTGTTTGTACAACAACGCCACCATGTCGGTCCGAGTACAAGACCAGAATTCAGAGGCAATTCCATTAAAGAGAGGCGTGAGGCAAGGAGACGTTGTCTCTCCGAAACTGTTTACCGCCGGTTTGGAAGATGCCTATAAGCTTCTGGAATGGAAAGGGCTCGGTATCAATATTAACGGCGAGTACATCACTCACCTTCGGTTTGCCGACGATATAGTAGTCATGGCAGAGTCGATGGAGGACCTCAGTACGATGCTCGAAGACCTCGATAGAGTTTCCCAACGGGTGGGCCTCAAAATGAACATGGACAAAACGAAGGTTATGTCGAACGCCCATGTAGTGCCCACCCCAATATCTGTGGGTAACTCCACTCTTGAAGTTGTTGACGAATATGTCTACCTAGGACAAACGGTCCGATTAGGCAGGTCCAACTTTGCGAGAGAGGTCAATCGTCGTATCCAACTCGGCTGGGCAGCGTTCGGGAAACTTAAAAGCGTCTTCTCGTCCAATATACCCCAGTCCCTCAAGTCGAAAGTTTACGACCAGTGTGTGTTACCAGTGATGACTTACGGCACTGAGACGTGGTCCCTAACTATGGGCCTTATAAGGAAGCTCAAGGTCACGCAACGAGCTATGGAGAGGGCTATGCTCGGAGTCACTCTACGAGATCGAATACGAAATAAAGAGATACGTAGACGTACGAAAGTCACCGATATAGCACAGAGGATTAGCAAGTTGAAGTGGCAGTGGGCAGGCCACATAGCACGTAGAACTGATGGCCGATGGGGCCGAAAGGTTCTCGAGTGGAGACCACGCACCGGCAAGCGCAGCGTAGGAAGACCAGCCACGAGATGGGCAGATGACCTCATACAAGTGGCAGGAAGACGCTGGATGCAAGCCGCTTCCAATCGGTCTTTTTGGAAATCCATAGGGGAGGCCTATGTCCAGCAGTAGACTTCTTGTGGCTGAGATGATGATGATGATGATGACAGCTGATTAGCAAGTTGAACCGGTAGTAGGCAGGGTACAGAGCAGCAGAACTGATAGCTGATGGGGCCGAAAATTCTCGAGTGAAGGCAACGATGGATAGACGACCTCATTACATAAGTGGCAGGATAAAGCTGGATGCAACCGCTTACATCAGATCGTTTTGGAAATCGAAATGGTCCGAGGTCTATGTCCAGTGAACTTTTTGTGGCTGAGATTATAATAAGTGCAACTTGATAACATCACAGACTGGCCTTGTGGCTCAGTTGGTAGTGTGTTTACATCTACCTGCTGAACTGAAAGGTCGTGGGTTCGATCCCCACCCAGGGCAAACATTTGTGTGATGAGCATGGATGTTTGTTCTGTGTCTGGGTGTTTCTATGTATCATATGTATATATTTACAACAAAAAAAGTATATATGTATTCTATCAGCCATCTAGTTCTATAGTACAAGCTTTGCTTAGTTTGGGCTAGATGGTGTTGTGTGAAATGTCCACAAATATTCATTTATTTATTTATTTTATTTATCATGTATCAATTTGCACGTCTTTTTGAAAAAGTATATGTAGAACTACTGTGCATAAATTAAATTTCACACTTGCTTATTATTTATTTATACTACATGTTTCATATAAAACGTTTATATTCATTTATGGGGGTTGATTATTGAAGTATTTGTCGCCATTGTAAGTGTCAGGATCGAGTAGACGCTGCCCAGTGATGGACTTCAACGTATTAATTACCCGTATCTGAGCTGCTTTCACACTATGGACACCATGCGCTCTGTGAAATATCGGAGTAACTGGAATATATGTATATCTATTCAGTCTGTTTCTGTCCATTGTTAGGTATATCTCCATTATTTTTTACACCACATTGTGCAGTCAGTAAAAAAACTACTGGACTATTAATTTATCTACTTAGCCTTTGCTCACCCACTCCTGGCTTCGTAGATCAGTTTCAGTATGTTTGCATCCTAAGCTGCAAGATCGTGAGCTTACTTTGGAGCTATGTTGATAGTGATTTTGGAAATGTAAATAAATAATATATAACAAGTTATTATTAGTTGAAGCACTAAATCGCGACTAATTTTTTATGTTCTATATTATTTCTTACAAAATATTTTTTATATGATAATATTTGTTGCATAAATGTATAAGTTTGCATACGTAAATCAAAGGTACTTGGAATTCATTTAGTCCTCTCATTTGATGTTGGATATGAAATGAAAGGGCTAAATGAATTCCAAGTCCAAGTCCTACGTCACCTTTAAATTTTTAAATTCATGACTATGTCCTCAGGGGGCGCCATATTGGATTTAGTATGACGTCATAATATAGCCTATATCCAGCGCATAATTATCTTCTACCGATACCTTATTGTGTCGTTTAAATATTGATTAGTAGTTGAGAAATTTAATTAAAATGCAGATTTAGGCCGATACATATGTACATTTTTACATACAGTCGGAAATCCGGTTAGGTTCAGTCAAATTTATACCGATTTTAAATAAAAGTTTTGAATTCATATCCAAATTATCTGAATAATTATGGTAACCCTAATCTCAAGCCAATTGAAGCCAATTAGACGGTGAATCACTAGGAATAGTGGTTACTCAAAACATTTCACCTCACGGTAAACTGATCCTTAATCCAAGGAGTTAGAAGCTAGTATCAGCTGTGGGATAGTCCAGAAATTTGGTGGCAAGCAATGCAGTGACTCAATTTATTAGTAAACGTGCGTGGATAAATGTATGTGATGCGCATATTAACTGGGCTGGTATTAGATGGGAAGATGCTCTAAATTAACTATGTTTTTTTTAATATAGAAATAGGTTTGAGCTTGACCGCCAACTCGCTTGATGTGCGATGTTGCGGTCCACGATGGAGCGCTCTTACCTAGACGAATGTTTCTAGGAAGCTGATCATATATAAAATCATCCTGGAAAATAAACTAGGATTTACACGAAATATGATTATATTCGTAGATTTTTATTGATCGAACTTGTATCTGTTCCTTTTTCCGCAAGATTTTTTACCCGACTACTCAAAAAAGAAGGCCAGTAAAATAAAGGTCAACGCATTTTGGTTTTATAGACATCTGTGTGCTTAAAAACCAAAACGTGGAAGAAAAAAAAAGGTTTTTGATTGAAATTGATTGATATGAAAATTTCTAAGGTTTTCACGATTTTCACTCATTGAAATGAAACAAGTTTCAACGTATTTATCGCTTATATTTTAATTTTTTTTTTTTTTTTCTTAATATTAGAACTGTTTTCGCGTGCACATTAATGTGCATATTAATGCGTAATTCACATTGGTGCTTATGTTCTCCATCCATTCATGAGGGTCCCACAGTAGCGTGTTAGGATCGCGTGGGCCGACTAAAACATTTTTTAATAGACGTATTTGATATTTGTTGTAACAAATGGACTTACACCATGAAGTGGTCACGTGACTGCTGTTGTACAATTAATTACTTCGCTGTATCGGTGGTGCTCATTTTTTTTTGTCGCACGCAAAGGTTGACGACATTCGGTTGCTTTGCAATGTCTGATACCTACGAATGATGTTTGTGTATGGTTTTAACTGATTTTCGAAATAAACTAATAAATGTAGCTCGAAAAAAAACAGCGTGGAAAACTTATTATAACCACGAGGGCCGAAGATTCTTTAGAATCTTCCGCCCTCTTGTTAATTTATTTTCTATGTTTTACACTTATAACTTGCATGCTTTAAGTACTATGTAAATATTATTTTTATGTAAAAAAAATTGGAAACAAATAAACAATTAGCCTAACGCATACGTAAAGTTATAGTACGAAAATCGCAGGTATTTTGTTTTTCACTCTCAACCCAAAAAGAGGGACTTTATAAGTTTAAATGTGTAAGTATTTGAGTCTGTCACTCTCGGTCAGTCACGCGCCTCGCATGTGCAAACACCACGTTAGTTTCCATAGATAGATTGTAATCGCAAGATTTTTTTTATTTTTTTTTATCAGCCCTGTTTGTACAAACTGTCCCACTGCTGGGAACGGGCCATCTTCTCATTGTGAGAAGGGTTAGGCCATAGCCTGCCACGCTGGCCAAGTGCGGGTTGGCAGACTTCACACATCTTCAAGATCATTGAGAACTCTCAGACATGTAGGTTTCCTCACGATGTTTTCCTTCACCATTCGATCACCATTCACCATACCACCATTCACCATTGGTTCGATTAGAGGTGAAAATCGAATTAAGAAATCGTATTAGATTTCCGCAGCACAGGCTCGGCCTAGTGCGGAAATCACTATTAACTCAATTTGTATGCTTTTACTTTTGGAAATAAATATTTTTTCATTTTTTTTTTTTTTTTTACCGTTTGAAGTTGGCGGCAATCAACAATACGCACATAACTTCGAAAAGACAGAGGTGCGTGCTGTGGGATTCGAACCCAGGACCTGTGGATCGCAAGTCAGACGGTCTCACCACTAGGCTGCCGGAAAATTATTATAATTAAAGTAAATTCAAATTTTGAACATTCGATAGAGTTTTCATCGTATCAGATAAGAAGTCTTGTTTTAAGTCCACGTATGTGCAACTACGGAACCCTACACTGAATTTGCCAGACATGCACTTGACTGTTTTTAATTTTATTATGTGTGCTTAATGAAGCGAGTAGATGATGCTTACACGTACATAAACATGACACGAACACAAAATTTGTATTAATTATATTATTTGTGTTAATCTTTATCGCCATCATGCTATGCACCAATTAAGTGTCCGTATTCCAACCATCGTCCGTCTCACTCGCGCACAAAATTTTTGAAGATATAAAATGACCCAATGAACTTATAAAAAAATTGTCGTTTGTAAAACTAGAAAACAACATCACAAATATTCGACAAAACTTTAAATTTGATCAAAGTTAATTTTGATATACTTATCGAAATCGTGTTTGCGTTTCTAAAAATGATGTATGAAAATTGACTTGGATCAAATTGAAATTGTTGTCGAATATTTGTGACATTGTTTTCTAGTTTTACAAACGACGATTTTTTTATAAGTTCATGCAGTCAGTTTCTATCTTCAAAAATGTAGGTATGCGAGAGAGAGACAGACGATGTTCGAACTACAGACTCTTTAAACTATTATTTAGAGCGCTATGCGACCGCCGACGCTTCAATTATATCCATAACTTTGATGTTGTGAAACTCAAATGATCAAAACATCAGTTCTTACATCTCTCGAGACGTCAAACTAAATAATTGAAACTATCACTCATCTAACTACATTAACTGAACTAAAACTAGCCGAAAACTGATTACACAGTTCGCTGCGTCTACTTGATGGTGGGCAGACTAAATGGGAGCCGTGACAAATTGAACCCTATTCGGTTGAGTTATAGCAGGATTTTGAATGGTAAAATTTTGATGACATGTAAAAATTACATTATTTGACCACAGCTCTCGGTATCAAAGATTGTAACCACACTAAGTCGAAAATAAGAGTACCTACGAGATCTAAATCGTATATAATATTATTACATACACATTTATATCAGATTGATAAACTCCTTCATTGAAGTCGATTAAAAAAAGTTACTATTTATTCAAATATTATATAGGTTTCATTCTTAATATTTGTATCTACACTACTGCTTAGTATTTGATATAGCCTCTTCGCTACCACGACTTCAAAATTGCCGCTTCAAGCCCACTGTCGACCCACTAATCACACAGTCCACTGCACAGTGGTATAAATCAAGCCGCATCGCGGACACGACTTAAAAACATAAATTACACAATTATGTATCCAAAACACCGTCGGAGTTCCCTTGGAGTCCCATAAAACAGTATAACAATAGACTATAAATATTTTATAAGTAATTATAATGAAAAATTACCCGAATAGAAACACTAAACGTTTCCGGAATTTTCTGAACGTAAAATTATTTTTTTGTGAGTTTATTCTCTAGAATCGACGTTCAGGGCTATTGTTGCGTAAGTGATTTAGGTTAGAAAGGTACGGGTGTATATTCGATATCCGGGAATTCATATTTCGGGACGGTATCGGAGTGTATCGATGTTCAATATTTTATCATATTGACATAGGTATCTGCCGATCCGATTCCTAATGGATTTGCTGGGAATCATATTTAGAAGGTTTATTGAGTGGATTTGGATACAATATTTTATATTGTAATATGTATACATTATTTTTCACTGAATAGTGTAGTAAATTTCACTTACGTTGCAATTTGGGTGACATTCACTTAAAAGTAAAATATGCATTTTTTTTATTTACTTGAAGACCAACATTGAAAATTAAATTCGTGTTGTAAAAAATATGTTTTATTAATAAATATTCTCTATTCTCAACCTAAGGTAAAAATGAACTAATTATGAAAATAAAAAAAATGTTTACAGAAATAGACGTACCTACCTACGCCTACTTTTATTAATAAACATTCTCTATTCTCAACCTAAGGTAAAAATGAACCAATTACGAAAATAAAAAAAATGTTTATAGAAATAGACGTACCTATCTACGCCTACTTTTATTAATAAACATTCTCTATTCTCAACCTAAGGTAAAAATGAACCAATTACGAAAATAAAAAAAATGTTTATAGAAATAGACGTACCTACCTACGCCCTATTTTAGAAAACTCGGTAATTTTCCGCTATTTAAAAAACTTTTACGAGAACATAAAATATTTTTCTAAAAATGAAACGAAATCGTCCATGTGTCAATAAACTGCCCACTGTGCCACTTTTAGAATTTTGTCAGCTTATTAACTAGGACACCTAAAGCACAAAGAGCCAATCACTCATTCCGGTCATTACTTTAGAAAAAAAAAACATAAAAGGGCAAAAGATGCTTTCATAATACGCTTATGGCAATGTGCAACAAGCGAAAAGTGCGTGTGAAACTCCACATCAAAGAGAGCGGGTGAAACCGTACGAGCGGGTAAAACGGGACAAGCGGGTATAATACGGGACGAGCGGGTGAACGAGACCTGAACGGATGGACGCATGGATGGAGAGGGTGTGGCCCCACTGTGCGCGGTAGAGCGATGTAAGCGGTCATACGAAGAAAATATCTACACATATTGCTCACGTGCTTAACCTGTAATACAAGTATAACATTTTTTTTTTTTTTTTTTTTTTCTCAGCCATTGCTGTCCCACTGCAGGGCAAAGGCCTCTCTTCCCTCTTTCCATTTTTCTCGGTTTAAAGCTTCCTTACTCCAGCCGCTACAGTGGGAGTCAAGCTCATCTCGCCATAGTTTTTTGGGCCTGCCTGCCTCTTGTGATGTTCGTTACCCAGAAAGTTGTTGTTTTTGCCCACAGGTCTTCGGGCATGCGGCAGATGTGTCCAGCCCAATTCCATTTTAAACTGGCAGCTTTTTGTCCTACATCCATGATTTTTGTTTTGGAGCGCAGCACGGAATTCCTAACATATTATAACTCTTATACACCTTGCGCTAGTAAGTAATGCTATCTCTGTTATACCTACATAGGCACATTAGGCACGCTTGCATCGCTCGTCTAACCTATTCGCCTCATTCATGCGAGCGGGACATATTTCCAGTGCGTTGAAATATACAACATATTCAAATACAAGTATAAGTTGAGAAAACTCAAAAACCTCCGATAAAAAACGGCTGAACTGATTTAGATGAAACATAGCTAAGAACATTCCCGACTATGTCCGTTTTTTTTTTGTTGTGACAAGTTTACGTGCGCTAAAATTAGTTCCGTGAAGTCAAAGTGTTTCTCAATTGAGGAAAAAAGTGTTATAGTATACCGTTTAGAAGTTGGTGAATCAAACTCATTCTACAATATCCACAATAAAAAATAAAAAAAAAATAAAAAAAAAACTAGCTTAATTTATTTGGTCGTCCGGTTAGTACGACAAAGTGTCGTCGGTCTCTTGAGGGTCGTTCTATCCGGATTCTACTGTATTTTAATTTTAAATACTATATTGAATATTTTTACATTTTATTATTTTTAACGTCATTGATTACTTAAATTATGTATTATTTAAATTGATTATAGTAGTTGTGATTCAGTACGGTTCAGTATTCTGTGATAATGTGCAAGATAAAAGTTGAAATACAGACTATGTAATGACGATTCTAAGTGCGTATTATGTGTCGAAAGAATAAAAATATATGATTTGATTTGATTTGACTAATTCACCTTTCAAACAAAAAAAAATCGGTTTATACGTTCGGGAGCTACAGACAGACAGACACAGACACGTTAAACTTATAACACCCCGTCGTTATTACGTCGGGGGCTAAAAACCACATAAAAATAGTAATTAATGAAATATGGCTACCGATTTCTACAATTCTACAGAGAAAGGTATGTACTGAACAAGTATTGATATAATATAATTATATACTTCTCAAGTTAGTTCTTACTTGAAACCTATTTCACGTTGTGCCACTAATTTAGTCAAGTAGTGAGTAACTCTTTATTCGCACAGGCGCTTTCCGAAACTCACTAAACAAACGTTAAAATACTAAAAGGGGAAACCATACTCACAGGGGGTTACTCACTACTCAGCATAATGAGAACTATGCCTAATATAATAAAAGCTTTCCAGAGTTTACTTTGGTATAAATAGATAGGCTATCTATCTCTGAGCAAATTGCTAGTTGTAAAATTCTAATCAAAGCTCTTTAGCCATTTACATACCATGTGAATGTCACCAAAAGGGCAATCAATGCGTGAACGAGTCAACGAACGAAGGAATGAACGGCCGAATGAACACATTTTTCGATCAATTTACAGCAAAGGCTTTGAAAGCTTGTTTTAAATGCGAGAAGTATGTAATTGAATAAATTAATGGAGAATGTATCTAATTTCGATGCAAACTTAATCGGGTAACGAAATAATGTTTTCTTTTGGTGATATAATAACAAAGCTGGATCTGTAGTTACACGTATTATAGAGTTAGGGAGTTTTTAACAGCGTCCTAGTAACAGTTTTTGGTGGTTGAACCTGTACGGATACGGATATGCTTATATGGTATTTAGCATGAACAAGAATTTTTTTATTGATACTTACTTATGGATAAGCAAAATAATAGAATCTTGAAGTTTACAAAAATTGTTTCAATGGGAATACGGGATCACTGGCCGGCATTGACTATTATGGATTTTTTCCGAATATTCCTTCCCTGTTCATATTTCATTACGTCTGGTGAAAATAGAAAAAAATCAGCTAGGCGGAAATTTTATTTATTTTTCTCTCCCAATAGACCAAGAAAACTTTTTTCATATTTATCTAGGTTTCAAATTCACGTTGTTTCAAATTCGCTTCAGACGAGAGACTCGAACTTGCGTACCGCAGTAACAAGGAGGTACGGTATACAAAAAAGGTAAATACACCCCGAGTGTACGTCTCAATAGGTTCCACAGTTAAAATGCGTCGCACAAAAGGAATCTTTTTCTTCGCCATGTTTAAGTAGACGAGGCGTTTTTAGTATTTGTACCGTTTGCAGAAGAAGTTACGATGTTTTTTTTTTATTTTGACTACATTGTAACTATTGTCTTGGCCAGTTGGATCTTGGTAGTTAGTTTGTAAGAAGTTAATGTTTTTCGATTTCTTGCTATTTCTAAGCATTTTTACATTAAAATTACTTATAATTAATAGGAATTTTCAAATTATTTGTTGTATTTATCACTTCTGCGTTACCGTCATGAAATTGGTTACAAAATTGTTAATAACACTATTTTTGGCTTGATTTGACCTAAATTATTTCCACCTGAAAGTGTTGTGATATTCATTTTCACATTTCTTCAATATATTATTTGATTAACCGGAAAAAAACTCACGATATTAATTGATCATAAGATCGGGTTTTTCTGGTTAATCAAATAATGTAAATGTATATTCACGGAAGTTTTTTTGTTTTTTGTGTACAGTTATTTCTTCACTATGTTTTTTTCCTATGATTAATCAAAATTGGCAATATTGAATCCACGCTGAGGTCATATTTGGAAATATAGACATATTTATATCATATTTGGTTATATTTGGATATTAACGGTTTTCCCCCTCTCAACACACTTCTAACCAGGGATAATTTTAGAGTTAATTTTATCTACGTCATCATTACAGTCACTTTCTGTAAACCGATTTATTATTAATAAAACTTTCTTTTCAACATCTTTATTTTTACCAGGAAACTTACATAATTGAAACCAACACAAATAACTCGCGTGCAATATTTTATTCATTCTAATGAGTCGATTCTTCTGCTAACCGTACCTCATTCGTCTCGGCAAAGGGCCCGAGACGTCGAACAAAGGTAGCAGAAACCAATTTGTTACGTGATAATATGGACCTCCCCCCCTCCCCTCCCCACGCCCCCTGATAAGACGAGTCTTATTTCAGCAGATACTTGGCCTTTGACACGATCGATGAATATTTTTGTGGGATTTTGAGATGTTTTACAAATAAATTTCTTTTGTGGGACAAGGAAATGAGTGAATGTATTCCATTTATGTGTTTAGATGCCTACTATTGTTTATTTATGTATTTATGTAGGTTTTGTAGGTCTTAGAGCATGTCTTCTTCGATTTCAAATTTTATTGGCGAATTTAAAAGATGTCAAAATTTCATATGTAGGTATGCAATTATTAATACTCGGTATAAATACTACCTAACAGCACCTAACAGTCCCGCTGTTGGCCAGTTTTACAACAGTCAAAAAGTAGTGTGCAAGCATTACTTTGCTTCGGGTTGAACGGCAATGTTTTCAGCTAAATATCTGTATTACATAGATGGTTACGTATATAAAAACCAGCAAATCGAAAGCCTGTCCAATCACCTATAACAAGGTTTTCTTCACTTGAGAGCTAGTTTCCGCTTCATGCTGGGTGTGTTTACCATCTTGGAACACACCCATCATCGAACTGTGATCAAATGTTAGACCATAAAAACTACGAGACCTACGAAACATTGACTCCGTAAGAAAAAGTAGATCCCACTTCTTCAAATAGCTATCTATGTAGGTAGGTATCTATACAAATTCACCCTTTCCCACCATAACGCCGCTAAAATTATTTATCTCTGGTAGAAACCCGCGCCGTGTTGGATTACGCCCCTGCACATCCCAACTATCCATATAGAGGAACCCAAATTCGCTGTACCAATAAAATCGTAAGAACCACCCCACTCGATATTACGCTCCGATATTACGTCTAACCAATATTTGTCAAAAGCCGAATCACCTTCGTGTAGAGTGACCAATATCAAGAAACTTTTGGGATAAATATTTTATCCTTTATCTCTCATTGTCTTTCTCTCGTTTAACAGAGTGAATAGATATTTTATAGATCGACGAGCTCCATCCTCGGCCACATCGTCGCTTAAGATCAGGCGAGCTGGTGGTCAATCGTAGATCTATCTTGCATTTAAAAAAGAATCTATATATCTATGTATACATACATCGAAATAAAAATTATTATTTTTTAAAAAAAATTTTAATTCACCGAAATGTATGTTGAAATAAAATGTTTATCAATTCCCATAGTATTTGAGATCCAGTTCTCAACCCATCTCAAGCTCAGCATTGAATAACAAATCGAGGCGAGGCTGTGCTGTGGCCACGACCGTGTGTTTTACATGTGTGAATTTGTGTACACGTACATAACACAAAATGGCGGCTCTTTCCCGTCCGCCGCGCGATGTACGTCACAGTCCTCATTCTTTGATCTTTTAGTTATCGAAATGTGTAATTAATTTTGGATATAGTTACAGATATATACAACACGGCTGCAACATTAAATTATATTCTCCGAATTTGTTTGCATGTTTTTTTTTAATTGTCTCACACACACGTAAGCAAATTACTAAGACATACCTACTTACGTCTAACATTTTTAAATAAAAATTACGGGTCTGTTTTAAGCCGTAAAATCCGACTATAGTTTCAACCGCATTCGGCGGTCTTTTTCAAAGCTAGTTATGGTAAAACTTATGTCCAAATCATGTGGTCAGAATCTTTTCCCCCCATTTTTCGACGCAGTTATTGTATGCATTATAAGGTGCGCATGCATCATATTTACGACCAGACTGAACCAGAGAGCTTATTATTTTCATGCAAATTATGGTAAATATACTATGAATAATAGTAATATCAGTTAATGAAGCCGAAACACCATCTATGAAACGAAAGAGAAGATAGCAACGTATTTTTTTCTTTTGTTCATTGGTGCGGCGATGATTTGCCGTACCTTATTTAATTGTCTGTTAACTACATGGTTTATTATCCTATAATTAATTATCATTACCGTTTAGCATGTGTACAAGAAAATTAGCTTAGTTCAGCTGAGAGAGAAAAAAAACAATAAAAAGCAAAAAAGAACGAAAAAGTTATTGGTCACCCTGTTATCCATAGGGCGGCTAAGACGCATAGGGCGGGCGTATTGAAAGGAAGTCTTCTTTAGGTATGGAAACGGTTGATATTTTCTCGGTATATCTTTTGTTCGGGTTTATGGAATTTCATTTTAAAGGTAAAAGCATGCGAAATTTGATATCGGTAGATGAAAATTCTTGAGGTTTTGTACTCTATGTATAGTCAACATGTACTGACTCTTGATATTTTATCTTGAAGATTTATATATCAGATAGTTTATTCAATCGCTTTTGTTTCATAAGAGTTTATTTTTATTTTGATTTTGCTGACGTTTGACTACAATGAGAGCGCCGTTTAGTTCTGAATTCAACATCATCTCAGCCACTACAAAAGTCCACAGCTAGACCCCTTCCCTCGTTAAATTCCAAAAATACCGCTTGGAAGCAGCTTGCATCCAGCGTCTTCCTGCCTCTCCTCAGGTCGTCTATCGACCTTGTCCTAGCCTCACAGGCTGCGTGCTAGCTGTGCCCTGCCCATTGTCACTCACTCACTAATCTACTGTGCTATGTCGTTAACTTCCATACGCCACGTAGATTTTGGTTTAAGACAATAAATCCCTTAACCCCAGAAAAACCCCATACGAATTGGAAATCAACGGAAACACTAAATAAAATAAAGACTTGAATAGAGGTTAGGATATGATATCCTAACCTCAACCCTTTTAGATATAGCTGTCGCCGACTGCTATATTTAGTTAGCAAAAAACATCGATACGATGAATGAATGAAAAGAATTGCATACGCTTCATTCGCTTTATTGGATCTAGAAATGTTCGCCTAAGTTCGGAAATAATCCTTCGAAGTTCACCGAGGCGTCTTCCGAGCCATGTCGGCTTTTACCAACATCTTTAGTTCATTTACAGCCATTTCTCGCCCATTTCTCGTTGAAATGCCAAAAAATCGTACTCAGCGATATCGATCCACATTCCTGTTGCGTACTGCACAAGAATGGAATTCTTTGCCGCCATCTCTGTTTCCTGAGACCTACAGACCTACCTACCATCTTGGAATTATCAAGGCTAGACTGAATAGATATCTTCTAGATCGACGAGCTCCATCCTCGGCCACACCGTCGCTTAACATCAGGCGAGTTGGTGGTCAATCGTAGATCTGTAATCTATAAAAAAAATAAAGAAAAATCTTTAGTTCATTTTTAATTATGTATTTTTCTCTCCTCTTCGAATTAAAATCAAATATAAATTCAAAAATCTCTCCTCATAATACATTTTCACTGACCTATTTAAGTAAAATTGTGTCGCAAGAAGTTGTTAAAAGAGTATCGCTTTCAAAGAACAATTTGGGCTTAATTACGAGGTTTCCGACGTTTTTCCTTACCTTTTTTGGAAATTAATGTGTTTGGTAACAAGTACTGGCAATTATGTACGAAATAAAAAATAAAAAGGAATACAATTTAACTTAAAATATGACATTAATGTGAAAATGTAAAACGTATTACGTAAAATGCAGAAGTGAATTATAACGTAACACATGTATCTATTGAAATATAGCTTAATAGGATCGTTGCGGTGAGGAAAATGTAGCGACAAAGAGTAAAAAATAATGCTTGGGATGTTGTCAAAATCGATCCCTAAATGTAACAACACATGTGTGTGTGTAGTGTAATGTAACCTCCTATTTTTAACCGACTTCCAAAAAGGAGGTTTTAAATTCGTCGGGATCTATTTTTATGTATGTTCCCCGATTACTCGAAGACATCTGGGCCGATTTGAAAAAATATATTTTTGTTTGAAAAGCTTCCCAGGTCCCATAGAAATTTTATCAAAATCGGTGCAGTGTTTTGGTTTTTATAGCAAAATAACTGGAAAAATATTTGTCATCCAACTAAACGAATTATGTATTTTGAAATCGATTTCTCTAGTTTTTTAAATTAAGTGTTACTTGTTAAAAATTAGATCTCACAAACATACTAAACTGACAGAATTTTCTCATATTTTAAATTCTTATTTAGATTCAAGTATTAAATTTTTCTGTTAAATATTATCAAAACTGGCAGGTTCGTATAATGTCGCCGCATCAAACTTCCCCTTTTTTTGGAAGAAATAATCCCTCCAAATCAAAAATCTAGAACGACAAAAAAAAAAAAAAAAAAACAATACAAAATTGTATGTATACTTAAACAAAGTTTCGTCAAGATTAGTTGAAAAATTCAACCCGTACGCGAGTGCCAACATCCAAACAAACATTTGGAGAAATGAAAGCAAATTTTGTCAGTTAATGTAGAAAGTTTAATGGCCTTCGCTCGTTCATTAATAAAATAATATTTTCACAAGGCACAATTATTCAGATTTCAAGATGGCGCCTTTGTTATCTATCACCTATTTGTCCAATTGAAATTCCTGTTTCCACACCCTCAAATTATCTGTATGATAAAAAATATTACTATTATTTATTACCGTTTGCCTGTAGGTGGAAAGTCGAAAATAATAGGTTTATTTACGTGTAACCATATTCATATTTTTCCTAGTAAATTTTCCTTTATTATACGCCACAAACGTCGATCACTTCTCCAATAGATACCGCATTACGGAAACTTAGTATCTAAAAATAAATCGAATAAAGCGTTTTAACAACTTTTTTGGTTCGTTAGGAATAAATCTGCTTCGTGAACAGAAGATTCTGAGTTCGAATTCCGATTGGACCAATATATCAATGAACTACGAAAACTACATATTAGTGCTTATTCAAAAAAGATCTCATCTCATCAGTCAAAATACATTTCTATATCTGTTACGTGTATTTAGACCAATAATAATGGACGGTACTCTCTATCACGAAGTTGTTATTCGTGTATATATGTTGATAGAAGTTGGTAATCCTAACAAAGAAGACTTTTTTTCTAGTTTTGACTACCCTAAGGATAGACGCGACGAAATCGCATTTTTCTCAAAAGTATGTAAAGAAAACCTTCGAGTGCTCTTCTCAAATTTGTCTTTGCCGCGTTTACGTCAAAGTCTATCATATTATGTCACAACTGACATTTGTGTCAGTTAACAAACAGATTCGGAAGTTCTTATTTAAAAGCAATATTGAAATATTACTTATTGTTATAATTAAAAACATAGTTGAAATAGAAATGTTGTTCTTTTATTTTTACAGGATAATTTTGTGTTAACAAATATGTAATAGAATTAAGTGGTTGAAAGTAAATACCTACGTATTGTAAAGTAAACTTTTATTTTTACAGAGAAACGCAATTACGTCTTTGTTTCAATATTCTTAACTTATTCAAGAGAGTAATAACATTATAAGTACATTTAATATTTATTTTAAGTGTACACATTATTTTTATATCATAAAGGTAAAAAAAAGGTTCCGCGCTAGTCCCCCATCTTGGTCACCCAGCACGGCCGCCTTACTTTACTTTTCCGTGCCTAGCCTTACACCGATGTGACGTTTTATTTGTCTGTTTTGACCAATGCGTGGTGCGTTTCTATATTTATAAGTGTGTTATCTATGTAATATTATGGATAGCCCTATCACCCACACTACAAACAAACGCCACCCCACCAAAGACCCCACCAAAACTCAAGGGTCATTATTAAACTGACAATACGAGCGGCTAATAAACGGAACACGTGTTCGACACGTGTTGTCGCGTAGCGGCTTGTTATAGTTTCTAACCAATACCGATATTCTGTGAAATCTAGTTTACCCCTACCATTTCACTAACTATTGCTAGTAATAACATTGTCATATTGCATTTCGTGCGAACAATGCTAAGCTAAATGCACTTTGCAATTTAGGTATAACGCTACAAGTGCATACGGTTTGCCGGACACTTCAGAGTCTGAATGAATGAAAACAAAAAACCTAGTTTATATTTAAAAGAATATTTTTTTCCCATACGAATGTCCCAAAGAATCTTCAAAATCACAGCTCAAAAACCCAATGGGACAACTGAGCACAAACGAATTCTTTTTCAAAATCAAATTCTCAGTATTCCTTCCCGCTTTGAGCCGGGGAGCCCGGGGTAAAGCCTATCGCCAACAGTTTGTTGCGATTGGTGCTGACGTCAAAATTGCATCCGCTTTGTCCTTCTACCCTTTTTTTTACTGTGTCAAGTACTGCGTCAGTTGAGAATTTCCTTTTGATTTTTTACTATCAGAACAGAGAAATAGAACTTTATAAAAATAATGATGGCGTTTATTTTTATTTTTTATTAAAAATAATACGTAAAGTATACACATAAATGGCTGAAACATGTTCTGTGTCTATGCTGTTTGTTATGCAGAAACAGTTTGTTACAAAAGGCAATATTGTCGACCAAGACACAAAAAAAATCTCACATATTCAAATTCTAACCTTAAGTACCTATCTAAAGTTATTTTTAGATTACTTTAAAAACAGATTGATAAGCTTAGAAATTCAGTGCAGCCTAAACTTACTAAAAATAAATATTTATTAAATAAAACAACTATAATAAGCCCTTTTTTAACCGATTTCCAAAAAAGAGTAGGTTCTCAATTTCACTGTATGTTTTTTTTTGTTCAGCAGTTACTTCGCCAATTATGAATTGATTTTGATGTATTTTTTTTGTTTGGTAGGTCATACTTCAGACGTGGTCTCATATAAATTATATTATTTTTATCAAAAACTTTTTTGTGTTCTATGGTTTTATAATAAAATATCTGGAAAAATATGTCCTACAAGTAAACGAATTGCGTATTTAGAAGTCAGTTTTTTCAGCTTTAAACTATAGATATACAGAGTCCTCTTGGGGATGTACCACACTTTTGCTAGGTATTCAACCACCAAGCAGTGGTGTTTTATTTTATTTTATTTATTTAAGTATACAAAACGGAATACCTTAACATACAAGATAACACGTGACAATCGATCAGAACCAGACTATAATCCAAAGCATTTATACATCATTTGAGCAAACACATTTTAGGTATTAAATATTAAATTGAAACAAAACAAAACAAACTACTCTTTTAGAAGCAAGTACCAACTCTCGGTTACGGCATGTTGTCACACTTGTTTTGTACGTAGTTCTGTAGTATATATTCGTTAAATTGGTGTACAATAAAGAGTTTATCTATCTATCTATATCTCAGGAATGATCAGTGCATTGCCCTGCACTTTAGTTTTGAACTGTTTTCAAAATTCAGGTGATATATAGGATTATTACGGGCAACAATGAAGCTGTGTTTGAAGCTTCATCATTAGGCAATTGAGTTTATTGTCTCGTCACTTATTTGGTTAAAAATATTGAACGCTAGAAATTAAAAAAAAAAAACAAATTCAGTTTCCAATCATCAAACAATAACCTTAGCTATCAGTATCACGTATCCCTAGAACACCCAAAGGTAAGATAAATTTACTATCCTAGGAACGTCCATAGTCGTATCAACCAATTATTCGACTCCAACAAGCAGACACCAATATTCGCTGCATTCTGAAATGGACCGTGGACGTCGGTGCCAATTATTGGCCGCTCGGATTTACGCCACGTCACTTTACCCCGCTTTACCCTGCCGTGATTGACTGACGCGAGCTTTTTCTTTTTACTTTTTTTTTGTCAAACAGTGGAGTGTGTTAGGGCCGTGTCGAAATGGATGTCTGTCGATTTCGCGTGGAGTGTAGGGTTGAGTGAATTGAATTGTTTTACTGTACTTGTGTGGGGTTTGATTATTGATATGATTTTTAACACCAGACCCAAAAGGAGGGGTGTTATAAATTTGACATGTGTATATGTGTATTCAGTCTGTGGCATTGTCGATCTCTAACGGATGGACCGATTTTGATCTAGTTTTTTTTTTTGTTTGAAAGAAAATTACATCGAGAGTATTCTGCTATGTTTCATCAAAATCAATTCAGCCGTTTTTTTTTTGGCGGGGTTATTGCTAAACGTATACTTGATATTGACATATTTTAAGTGTGTGTGTGTGTGATTTATTTTCGACCATATCTTACAGGGATAAGTTGATTGAATATACTCGGAATGAAATATTTTATTAATTATTTTATAATTGTTTTTATTAGTCATATTTTTATAGCAAATTTATGCGATATCGTCATTCATCTTATAACACTGATTACGACCTGAAAATCATTACTTTCCTCTTGAGCAACAGCATATTCCGACTCTAGCGAGTCCATCTTAACCCGACTACCTAAGAAATGTAACGCTTTTCTAGTTTATATGTAAATTTGTATATTTTTATTTGCCTCAAGCTAAATTGTTTGAGATTTGAGATTAGTCTTTATCTACTAAATGTATATAAAGACATAGCCTTTATTTTACAGTTTAGTATTTTAATTTTAGTTGTTTTCCTTTTAATTGATTAAGTAAACGAAGCGAATAAAGTTTATAAAGTAACTTGAACATTAATTATGCCTGGTGTACGTACTTATTTGTGTGCTCTCTGGGTCTACTGTCAGTCACTTACAATGTTCTGTTTACACAAATGTATTTACTTTACATTCTTTGTTACAGGTACATTCCTTTTGTTAATAATAACAACAGGCGAACAAAAAGACGAGCTTAAGGATCAACACACACGGGTAGGTACTCAAATAAAAAGCATGTTGTTGTGTACAACAACCCTTCGTTTAAAACGTCCTGACATATTCGCGCTTCAAGGAGCCGGAGGAAAATCGCGTCATTTTCGCAATAAAGTGTCTACTGGCTCTCAAATAAATTCTATCACTACAGTCGTCGATACTTACAGAGAAAACAGTATGGGAAATTCAGCTGATGTATATTTTTTGTGTGTTGTGGTTTAGGCCATAATCTCTGAGTATTGGCTATATTACGTGTAATAATAGTTGACATTAAAATTTGGACTTCAAAATTGATACTGAAAGTGGAATTTTCAACAATAGCGCGTTACTCAATTTCGAGCCATGTTCAACACATTTTGTCAACTTCTCGCTGACTCATAATGACACTTGCGAAAAGAAGACAGATGAATAATTTGAGACGTTGATCGAAGTTAAGTAACGTTTTTCGGTAAAGCCGTAATTGCTCAAAGGTCTTAGGAAATAACCCTGTTGAAAGAGACTCACGAGAATGTCGTGATTTAGTGACATTAAAATTATCATTAGACCTTTCTCGGTCTGGTATTACTCTGTTTGCTTATTTTTAGTTTAGGTGGCTAAGTATGTGTAGATTGGTATTAATAATAATAAATATATCTTTATTGTACACCAAACATTACAATTCAAGGACACACGTTCATAATACGAGTATAAAGAGGAACACTAAACAGTAAACAAAAATCTCGGTAGTACAAGGGCGGCCTTATCGCCTTGAGCGATTTCTTCCAAGCAAATAGTATTACTAGTATTATACTAGTATTTTGTTGTATTTAATAAAAAACACTTGCCCATTTTACTTGTTAGCCCACCATCTTAGTACATACCAATCATTTAAGACCAGGATTTAGCTTGTTGACTAAAAGAAATATGCACTAAGTCGTAGAGATATTGTCTCGTTGTTTGAGTATTCGATAGCGTGATGCCCACCATTTAAAATCACCATACGCTGAACGCGCTAAGCTCACTTTTTCGATAGGTATGTTCCTCAGTTATAACGCATTTAGTCAATTTTGTGAAAAATCACATCTGACGATAGCACGATGCCCACTATTGCCCAGTTTAGTATAGTCGTGTATAAAATTCTATTATCTATTGCAGTCGAATCATCTAAGCGCCATCTAGCAGTCAAACGTTGAACTACTGGCGAATGAGATCAACGTTAGGGTACATTTTAGATACTTTGCCCTTACTGTTTCAAAATTATACGACATCACATCTCAATCCCCGTTCGATCTAGGCGGAAATCATTTACGCCAATAACGCCCCTTTTCGCCCCCTTGTTACCCCCTTTCTTGCACAGGGTGATTTAATAGGAGACGGCCCCTCAACATCTGTAAATATCGATTCGCTGTGTAAATATTAGCATTAGTTATTGTGCTTTTTATGGGGGATGAACGTCTACAGAGCGATAGAAGCCTTAGGCCTTTCACGGTAGAAATTATTTTGGTAGAAAAACAATCGAATTTAGTTTTTCCTTGACTACCCAAAAATATTGGTAAAATTCTTCAAGTGTGTAGAGTATGTTTGAAAAGAGAACTAATGTGGCATTGATAGTGCTGCTGTCCTTATTTCATTATTTTGTTCGATTAGCAACACAATCGAGACGTTAGTTCGCATTTTTGCCACGGAGTTCTCTTTATAAACCTATAACTATGTATTTATATATTGTTAAAAAATGAACGATGGGATTAGATCAGCTAAGACCACATATCACAGTATAAAAAAGTGTGTGACTACCGAAGTGACAGTCCACGGACACTGTAAAGTTATATATAAACTTTGTATTGCTTAACTTAACTAAAGTACGTACCGATATTAAAAGGCTTGCATGCTAAAGAAAGAACAGGCGGTCCTAACGTTAGAAGCGATCTCTTCCAGGCAACCTTGTGATGAATAGGTATGTGATAAGACACTGTAAACTGTTCGAAATATTGTCTTTAATGTTATGTATTTATTATCATTGTTGAGAGACGTCGCAGTCTACGATGGAGCGCGCTTGTCTAGAAGAAATCTATTTATTTAATCGCGACATATGAACACGATAAATTCATGAAAGTTTTTTTTTTACATAATTTTAATAAAGAAAATATTATGTATACACAAGTTCAAGAGAATATTACATATACTTTCAGAAGGGTCTCATAGAAATTTCATCAAAATCGATTCAGTTGTTTAGTTTTCAATACAAACTAACTGGAGAAAATATGTCATCAAGTAAACGAAATTACTTTAAAGTTGTTTCAGTTTTTTTAAACTATAATAAAATAATAATTATTTAAATATATCGTTATATATTATTAGTATATATTGTAATATATTGATATGTTACACTAAACTTTAACTTATAACTGCAACTGAAAAGGCTTAACCGATTTTGTATGCATTATCACGTTTTCTTAACGCCGTATTGCTTGGCCCGTCGGAACCGTGAGAAATTTTTAGTATTAATATTTCCGGATATCCAAATCATTGTCTATTAGCATCCATCATTGGAAAACAAACAAACGAATTTCCGCTGTAGTTTGGGAAATATCCTTACTGTGTTTAGTAATGTAAATAACGTTTCTCAAATAGGTTCTCGACTCAACTCGTCAGGTTTTTGGCTTTACACGGGTCGTACATTTAGACAGTGTTAATTTCCGAAATTCTTAGTCAAAGTATTATATACATACATAGACTTCTATAGATACCCCAAATGTATGTACCAAGCGTGTCAAAACGATCGTGTCAAGAACGATAAAAAATTGCAGTTGACGACCAAGATTTATTTAATTTCAGGTGATATATACTTCCGATTCGATATTTTGTCAACTAGTTACTATCGTACAAGCGCGCGGATGCATTGGGTTGAATAGATTTCGCGTTTCGATTTTGTGATGGAATATTCCACCACAAAATCGTTTATGTGACGTCACAGTCAGTACCAAAAATGTGGCACGCAAGGTTTTCATATAAATGAAGTCGCATGCTCCATCTACTATGTCTGTGTATACGAGTACATACATACAATCACGCCTGTTTACCCTTGCGGTAGGAAGAGTGTCAAAGAACATGAGTCCGTTTAACACCACATTTGACCTTGGATAGAGGGTTAGATAGAAGGGAGAGGGTATTAGAGGGTTAAAGGGGATACGAGGATACGATATTAAATTCGCCAATTTTCGGGTGGCCGTGACTAAAACCTTTTTGTAGGCTTGGATCTGCGACTGCATTTTTGTTGTTATATTTTCTAAACCAAAAATTAAAACCTGGCTACGCCAGAGGTTAAAATCACGCCATAGCACAGCGGATTACCAAGTTGAAATGGCAGTAGGCAGGGCACATAGCATATAGAACTGATGACCGATGGGCTCGAAGAGTTCTTGAGGGAGACCACGCGCTGGCGAACTCAGCGTAGGAAGTCCAGCCACAAGGTGGGCAGAAAAGAATCTCATACAAGTGACAGGAATATGCTGGATGCAAGCCACTCGCATCTGTTTTTTTTTTTTAATCCATGATGGGAGGCCTATGTTCAGCAGTGGACTTCTTGTGGGTCAGATGATGATGATGAATTATTATGATAAATAATTTTATTTTTATAAAAATGTGCTAGCTAATGAGATAACCTTGCTTCGAATTGCTCCTTAAATTGTTGAAAAACTAAGCAAAAGTTACCTATAAAAAGCAATAACTATGAGTCATGCATACATTAAACTTATGTATGACTGATTACTTGAAGTTTTTTGTTTAGTTCAATAAGGAAAATACGATTATTAGCTATTAGAACTAGGACAATGACCGTTGAGAAAATAATGTATGCAATACGATAAGTGTATTGACTTAACAGAGGTCGCTGACTTGTCTTTCGTTGTTTTTTTTAATGATGTTTGTTTGATCAATAACTGAGTTAGAAGACAATTTGATGGAGGATGAAGCATGATGATTCGATGATGTACCAATTACTTCTAAAATTATTTGACATATACCAGAATTTCGTATAGGCTTTTATTAGGCTTCCGTACTAAAGGAGCGGAAACCAATTCGTGAGGCTACGGTGTCTGTCTGTCTGTCGTACACTTAATGTATTGTATCTCATGAATGATAAGGTAATAGATACAAGTCTCATACTTAGCTATATTGTAGGGTTTATTTTGATGTAAATCAACTAATACTAAAAACTGATCAAGTGAGAAACAAGCTTGCGTGAATAATTATTTTTGAAAAAAAAATTATACGCAAGATAAGACCTCATTCTAAATTCCACAAGAAAAGAAATGACAAATGAACATTTATTTGACAGATCGGGACATAAACTTAAAATAGAGTACAGTCAACGTGGGTAACTTTGACTCTGCGTCAAACATTGTACGTAGCCTTTTTAGAAGGTTCTCGACTTTTTTCCCAACACATCAGTAATAAATTAATTTAATTAATTAACACATGATTAATTAATTTACAGTCGTTTTAAATATTAATCTCTTGAGAAAATAATCGAGAACCTTCTAAAAAGGCTATGCACAATGTTTGACGCAGAGTCAAAGCTACCTACGTTGACAGTGAACGATAGAATTAAAATTTCTTTGGATAAAAAAATAGGTATGTAACACATACTTATTTTAACTTGATATAGTATTCTTGATATTGCGAACGCCTAGCATTTCAGGCTATTCCTACTGTAAAAATATGTGAAGTTACAAAAATATTCTGAGACATAAAACTAAATTTTATTAGGTAATTAGCATTGGTGTCAGTGTTCACGTTCATTTGCACTACAGCGTCATATGATAGGTTTTCAGCATGTTATTTATATGAAATAACATACCGTTATTGTACGGTACACGCACAGACTCCTGGGCTTGTTATATTTTAATTTAGTGGACTGTAGAGGTGTCCAAGACACAGTAGATCCTTGCAAGACAATAGCAAAGAAAACATTCCACCGACCTTACAATCTACAACCGCCGCTTTTTCCTTTTATATATTTTACTTATTTCCTACTTTGGGCGTTAGAAAAGAAAATCCAAGTAAATAATCAAATATCCGTAAAAAAAGATATTTACAAGCACTCCATCAAGTAAGTAGCAACTTTCATACTTTATTTGAAACGAATACAGAACTCAAATGGGTTCCGGAAAGTTCCGGAAAAATACAGCAAAAATACCGCAAACATATCACGACTTCTGTTTACATTATGTATCAAAGTCAAAGGTTCTGATAGGTTTTCCATGTCGAAAGTTTGTTTCGCCATTTGTTCTGAACTATTAGATGGATTTCGGATTTTATCGGAATCGTACAATTACGATATTATAAATGAAAAAGTTAGTAATTACTTTGGTTTACCGGAAGTGGAACGATTTTAGTGAAGAATCTTAGACCGGAAGTGGAATGACTTTCTTAAAGAATTTATATGTTATTTTATGTTTATATAAGCCTATATACATATATGTATTACAAATAATTGTATTAGGTATTCGCTCGTGCGTGACGTGCTTGACCGTGAACTGATTTCGTGATGACGTGATTCGAGAACATCTTATTAGATTACATATAAATATGCAGCTTACCGCAGAGCTAAAATTCGCAACGCGATTTTAGTAAGACCAAATCCAAATGGGGTTTCATTTACATCTCCCCCTCTCGGAATTATTTGAAACTAACATCGATAATAAAATCAATTGCAAAATGAATATAATTTAGATTTGTTTACAAAATATTCCTATTCTCTATTTCTCTTTTTTTCCTTTGCTTTAATTTAATATTAAACTTATAGAATACCTATAATGTGTTTGCTCATATAACGTATACATGCTTTGGACTAGTCTGGTTTTGATCGATTGTCACTTGTTATCTTGTATTATGTAAGACTGTATTCTGTTTATAAATAAATAAATTAAATAAAAATAAAAAGATAATGTTTTCGAGGTCATGAATTTACGTAAAGTTTACGCGATAAATCCGTTAAAATTTGTTTAATTTCGGTGACTTACATCGCTGTTAGAGTTCAAGTTCTAAGAAGCCTTACCTAAGGAATGTCTAAAATCAATCTCGCTGTGGAGTTAGCTGACATTTCAATCCCAAGCGTTTTGTGAAGAGTTTTCTTAGAAAAAAATCTTTTGCTGTACCGAATGTTTATAAATAACTTTTAGAGAACCAATGAAATGCTTGTGGTTTTATGAGATATAATCTTCAAATACGTTTTTCTTTCTGATTTATAGTGATTGAAGTTTGTAGTTTTCTAATAACAGCTAATCTTGATTCTATTCAGCTTAGCTTTTGAGCATTGAATTGAAGCTCTATCAATTGGAGTATTTATAGAATTAAGATGAATGTTGTTGCACGCTGTTCTATACATATAGAATAAAAAGGTTTTCGACCTCTAACGATTAACAGATTTCGATGATTCTTTTTAGGGTTCCGTACCTCAATAGGAAAAAACGGAACCCTTATAGGATCACTTTTTTGTCCGTCTGTCCGTCCGTCAAGACCTTTATCTCGGGAACGCGTGAAGGTATCGGGTTGAAATTAAAACCATATCACAGATCCACAGTATCTTGCTGCAAAAAGAAAAATAAAATTTCTCAGTTTTCGTAAAAAAAAGTTACAGCCGAATATGTCGTAAAAAACGCACATTTCGACACTCAAGAGGAATCAAAACCTATGGGGTACTTCCCGTTGACCTAGAACTCTGAAATTTGGCAAGAAGCATTGTGTTAGAGTACACATATAGGAAAAAATCCGAATTTTAATTTAATCACAAAAAAATAGTGTCTCTATGCAAGGAATGAGGGCTGCCTCAAACGTTCGCTCGCTCGGATCCGAGTGGGAGGCGCTGCTACTATAGCCCCTACTCGGATCCGAGTGGTGAGCAAGGAATGTGTTAAATATTTTCACGATGTATATTTTTCGGTTTATGAAGGAAAATATAAAAAAAAAATATGATTTCCCCCTTATATTTAGTTTGTACGGAACCCCCGGGTGGGCTCCCCTGAGTCTGACTCGCACTTGTCCGGTTTTTTTTATTTGATTGGAATCATAAAATTATTTTCCAAATTGGTATACAAATGACAGAAAAATGAGATAATAACGATCAAAAACTACGGTTGAATTGATAACATCCTTTTTGAAGTCACTTAAAAAGAGTTGCTCGTACTCTACTTTGAATTCAGTATTTTTTTATCATTGTTTAATGAAGAATGCTTACCTTAAAAAAGTGATTTATTCGAGATTTAAAAACACCTGAGCTATACCTATTGGAGAAATTCCACTTAGGTAGTTTTTGCCACAATTTAAAACTGGTACCAAAGCACTTTGTTCGAATTACACAGACAGATTCCAAGTTGATGTAGTTTAATAAGCAGTCCTCTCTCTATCTCTATATAGAAGGGTTATTCACACTACTGCTAGCTCAAATAGTAATCAGACAGGACCCTCAGTTTAGACTAAGTCGGAGTTGCCGCTACCAGCACATGTCGAGAATATCCGGGATCGATGCTAGATTGATCCCAGTCAGCAGATGTGCAGTAGTGACGTCATTGACACAGTGTATTATTGCAAGTGAGGAAACTCGACTCTTTTATATTCGATATTTTTGAAATGTTTTTCCACGCTCAGGTATCTACACATTTGTAAACAAATCAACATTATAGTGAGCTAGAGTTAGTTGTGTGGTTAGGAGATATCTAACTGAATTTGGCATAATATTTAGTAAACAATTATTACGTTCTTATTATTTATATTTCAATTATTATTTTCTATGATTTAAACGAATTGGATCACATTGGAGCCGAAAAATAATGAAATGTGTAATAAATTTAAAACATATAAATAAATAAAATTAAGAATTATTCTACTTATATTCACAATATTAACGTTATTAAATAAAAATAAAATAACTATGTATTAGCGAATAAGTACATACATAAACAAACAAACATATACATTAACCTATGTATATACAACATTTATTTAAACTATCTAAAATGTATTAGCTATAAGACCGCTTTGGATGATTTTCTTATGTATACCTATATGTTGATATTGTTATTACTTTTATGGCGTCAATAAAGTGTTATTGATTGATATTAATTAGTTGAGCTTATCTGACTTTGTACAAAAAGAAAATATTATATGTACTGACTCTGTTCCATGATTTGCTACTCGTAGTCACTATTTTTTGCGCATGCAATATTACCTACTGTTTGATTTGGACTGTGTCACTGCAGAGAGGAAACTGGGGATATGTAGTGCGCTTACAGGCCGTCTCGGAGATCCTTTGCTAGATTGCTATTTAGGGTTGCCAGTCGGGTTTATTTTTGACTATGCTAAATGCACCTCGCAGATTTATCTACTACCTTGCAGGAACCGTGCAAACAGCACCGTACCGTAGTGTTAAATACGTATTGTAATTGTAAACAAATAGCTTAGCTATTTGTTTTCATTTAATTACTAAGTAAGTAAGTTAGTTACTTATTTAATTACTATGTTATGTAATTCTAATTTTTAGTTAGCGATCAAGCGCAAGCTTTTTATAAAGTATTACAAGTGGTTTCTTTTTAGTCGATAGATTTATTCTTGGCCGCCGACTAGCCTGACGTTAAATCGATTACGGTGTAGAAAAGATCGCGCTATAAATTTACTCTTATTATACTTATTGGTTGAATTAAACTGTTGATACTTATTAATTATTATAACATCATTGTACACAGTTTATACAATAAATATTTTCTGAGTTCTGAGTCCCAGTTATACAGTGTATTTCACAATTTATAGTTGCGTCTCATAAAAGTGATCTATAGCGTTTCGTAAGAACGAAATGAAACTTTGCGACATAAGGATTAGAAATCAAAGTATGTAAATCATTCTTCATCGCAACCACAAGAAATCTACCGCTGGGCATAACCTTCTCCCATAGATTTCAAAAAGACCTGATGGAGGCGGCTTGCATCCAGTGTCTTTCTGCCAAGATATTTTTAATAACTTTTCACCGTTGTGACAACCCTAGCTTAGCCTTATCTCGAGGACAGGTACGCTTGACGAAGCTGCGTCAATAGAACCTATAGCAGACGTGTCTGTGTGCGTTCTATTTTGTGTGTGAGTGACGCTTGTGTTTGTGTGACGACCGAAATAAAAAAGGAATACGTTGTGATTTGTTATTTTTGTAACTCTACGGATTTTTTATGCAACTTAGTGACATTTGCCCTGAAGCAACTACATAAATGCCTCCCTGTACTTTGGACTTAAATAGTTCAAAACCCTTTATGCCAATGCACTCTGAAATATTTGTTGATATATAAAAATTCGTTACAGTCGGAAATTTCACTGGCAACATAGCTCTTAAATTTGCCACCAATTTTCGGCCTTTGAAATCGGATTATATTTGCAGATAGAAAATAATTTATCCAGATTGTATGAAAGACGCGTAATTTGCTGGTAAAAGATCGAGGGACAACGATCCTTCTCCTAACTGAAGCTACTCTTAAATCATGCAATAAGAATAATGTGTTCTTTGTATACTAAGAAAGATATCTAAATTAACTTTTTTTTTTAATTGGTTGTCTGTAAAGTCTGTTTACGGACGATAGTTTAACGTGACAACGTCATAACAAAACATTGATGAAATGATGATGATGTAACGGGACAATGAGCGTAACGGGACAATGAGCGTAACGGGACGATTTATTAGACGTTGTCACGTCAAAATTATAAATCCATGTAAAGCAGTTATTCTTAACACCTGTCAGTTTCCAAATATAACAAACGTCATTCCACTTGACAGCGCACCTCGGTTCCATAACCCGTAGATACGGCCCCATAACCCGTAGCTACCGGCTCATAACCCGTAGATACCGGCTATTCATCCAAACGGATTATCAACCCCATATCTCATTGCGGGGTTAGTTAATCACTTCAAATGATACATTATGACGTATGTAACTACACAATAGGTTGGTATTTGATTATATGAATACCTATATGTTTGTAATGTGTTTATGTGTATACCTACTACTTTATATATTTCTAGCCGTGATTTCAGTGCCAGCTTTTTGCATTTTGTAGATTTTTTTAGTGGCAAATATATTTTAAGGATATACTCGTAATATGAAGAAAAAATTAGGTGAACCCATACTTTTTTCTAAAGGTCAATGAACTTTTTGTATGGAACAGTTGATATTTGACAATATTAATTAGCATTCTTACTTTTTGCTCGTTAACACAAAAAAAATAAGGAACAAAAAATCTACATAGGTATAAAACATAATATTCCACCACAGTAATTGACCTCTCAGATCCCATATACAGGCACTCATATCCTAGCACCAATTCTGACACCATCATATCATAAGTAAACAGGTAAGCAACATTTCTTCGCGCCCGTATCTACAGCGGAATTGCGCCGAGATTATCTCGAAAATTCTCAAATAAAAAGGCTCCTTACAAAAAAACAGGCGAACCGTGGTAGTCGCAGATTAATCGCGCTCTGCAATATTTTGCACAAAGGATACCTTAATCCGTAACAAGTGGGGGTGAGGCTTAAGCCCCTATTTTCAGAATCATGCGCTTTTGAGATTGTGATTCGAGAACGTTGAGAGCTATTCTTGAAGATTCGAAAATTCAGCAGAATAATTTGCTATGTCAGATTATAAAGGTAATTGTCGAATGGTTGGCTGTAGGTGGTCTTTAGACCCTAACCCTGAGCGATTCCCACTTCAGCTATTTTAATTTGTCTTTGTGATGCTATACATCTATTTTAATTTGCCCTCTTGATTTCAAAGTCAGTTTTCGATGTGTGACAGTGAGTGGAGGTAAGTCTCTTTGCATACAGATACAAATATCACACCAAATTTCTAAAGCTAGTAATATGTTGGCCTACACTCGTCAAGCTTAGGCCAATTTAGGCGCTCAAGATATAGACAAAGCTTGCCATGCCGAGAGCAAGAGGTTTCTTCTAGGCAAGCGCGCTCCATCGTGGTCCGCAACGTCACTTAACATCGAATGAAATGGCGGTCTAGAGCAAACAATTACTAAATAAAAAACAACACCAATCCATAGATCCGGCGCTCACATTTGTTAGCTGAGCCTGCGCCAATACACGACCTGTTTTGGCCACAATATTTAATAGATTTATTTATTTACAATGAACGGTTTGCACCAATTACACATTGCATATATTATACTAAGTCATAATATACCTGCATAACATGTACATTGTGACCATTTTTGAGGAACAAGTCCTACTATTTAAAAAAATTGTGTCTAATTTCAAAACTTTCGTCTTTAAAATAACCTTTACAGTGAATTCCATGCCAAATTAATTATATTGACCCAAAAACTCATATACTCTCCTGCTACACCAATATTGTAGTCTCGACCCATTCTAACCTCTTATAGAAAATTGAGCACGTACATATACTCATATTATTTCTCCAAATGAAAGGGCAAAACGTTAAAACCGTCCTAAAATACAGATAAACGATGTTTGCATTAACTATTTGACTTGCCCACTAACCAAAATACTAAAAGTCCTAAATAAACTGTACGTCGTTTGAACTCGACTCCCACTGATCTTGTGATATTTCGCGTGCGATAACATATCGAGTGGAGACTTGTCGTTAGGTTAAGAATAGTTCCCTTCTCGTTTCGATATTAATATTCCTAGTGCTCATGCGGACGGTTATCCTGATCAGAGTTTTAAACTTTTTTATTGGGAAGTTTTTTTTTTGTTTTTGTATCAGGCTTTTTACTGACTGCTAAGCCAAGTGGGTAATGTATATCGTACATTAATAGTTTATATCATTATATTACACAGGATAATGGATAGGACAGGTTACTCCCGCTCCGGCATGTTTCTGGTGCAACGACTGGCAATCGCCATTCAGCGAGGTAACGCAGTGAGAGTTATGGGTACCTTTGCACCAGGTAACAGTTAGGGGCGGGTTATTTGACTAATTTAGTTTTAGATTTTAGATTTTTGGCAATGTATTTATATCTGAATAAATGAGATAATATACCACAAATAGTTTTTTTTATAGATAGATCTATGATTGACCACCAACTCGCCTGATATAGTATTAGTAATGTAAGTACCAGTATATTTTTAATTAGTTATCCACAAGAATACTGGAATCTTGTCAGAAATAATGGAAGAACAATAGAAAAAAAAAATACTAAAACAAAAAAGAACACCACTGCGTCATCGGCATCTCACATTTAGAGCTTTTTAGGCAAATCTCTTGTTTAGCTATAATTTTATTCATTGGCGTCGTTTAAGATGACTCGATCAAGAGGGGTATACACTAAAAAGCTATGTTAATAAACATCAAACTGAAGTTAGAAAGACAAAAATAATTTAAAGAATCCATCCTCGGCCACACCGTTGCTTAACATCAGGCGTGTTGGTGGTCAATCGTATAACTATCATGCATAAAACTAAGTTTTTTTTTTTCAAATAACCCTCCTTCTTGCGAAGCCGGGTAAAAGCAAACATGGATTTAAAAATGTGCTTTTAATACAAAATAGTCAAAGCCAAACGTACTGAAATACTCTGCCGGATCTGTACTTTTAGAAAAAAAAGCCAAAGCTAGGTAACTGAGGATATAATACAATCATACTCTTTACATGATAATAAGTGAGCCCAAACATTTTCAGATATGTTACAAACAAGAAAAAACTGTACATTTTAATTCTCCTTTTACAGCCAAGTGTCAGGGTTTGAAAGTAATTACGGTTAAACACCATAATTCAAGGCGAAACTTGGAAAAGATTCCGTCCAAAGAATTAGGGACAAAAGACCTTTTTCGGCGGGTTTACATAATAAAACAATGGGTGCTGGTTTTCCCCACCCTCCCCTATAACGCTAGTATGTACATTTATTTCGTCAGTAACTTAGATCTAGCTACATAGTAGGTTTCGTGTGATTTTTAACCGACTTCAAAAAAAGGAGGTTATTTAGTTTATTTAGTTTTAGACTTCAAAAAAGGACGAGGTTCTCAATTAAGTTTTTTTATGTGTGTTAGGTATCTCATAATTCCGTCGTTCATAAACTAATTTGGAAACATTACCGTATTTTAAAGTCCATTGTTTCAATTTATAATTATTTTAACTGCTAATGATTTTTTGTACCTGACTTATTATTTTGCGTTTTTCATCGTTTTCATATCAGTCATGTTTTTACCCGAGGGTTATGTTTTTATGTGTATGAAAAAGAAACGAGCGGGTGAAGAGAGGTCTCTTTAAAAAGTTTACAATCGTGAGAATTGTATTGAGCTTGAAAAGTAAAACCTACTTACTCCTCATCCCAATGTGTATAAGGAGAAAATAGAGTTACATCAACGCCTTGTTTAATTATTATCCTTACTAATATTACAAGTAAACGGAATAACGTACTTCGAAGTCGGTTGTTTCAGTTTTATAAACTATAAATTTATTATAATAATAATACATCTCTCGCAAAAAAAAAATGGGTTTTTTCGTAACCTCCAACGAACTTTTTCGTAATAAACAAGTGCTTTTACAAAAAATATTGTAAAAAAATGTGCATATATAATCTATAACAGCGATTTTATGCATACTTTGTCACAAATTACGTAGATTCAACAGCGTATCAAGCGTGACGAAATCGTATGTTAGACTGCAAAAACTGCTTTTTTGCAGTCGTGTATTTTGTTTTTCTTAAAATATCGACACTATTTATAAACTGGGAACCACTGGGAACGGATATTGTCATAAGAAAGGGAAGGCCCATAGTCCACACTATGGTCAATCTTGTCAGATTTACACTGCGGGTCGCCAGACAATTACCTATCTACATATATTTATTTATCAAATTATAATGTTATTACCTATTTGTTCATGTAATGCTAGATTGTCGCGCGCATTGGTATAAACTGTAAGCGTGGCACTCATTTGTAAATAAATAAATATATCGTCACTCGCGTGACTAACCGTCCTCTCTCATTTCAGCCAATTGTTCAGGACAAACGTTTTTCAGTTCAGAGGCCTTATGATATTAGCTTTCATATAAATTACTTACATTTTAATTTCACAGTGATACTTTTAATGTAGTTAGGTGCATTCTAAATACCGGTTTTTTTATTTAAAAAATGAGATAAGACAGTCATGCCAGCGACGATATCTTTCACACTTGCAGAGATATTTTTTTTATATACAAGATAGGCCACCAACTCGCCTGACGTTAAGCGACGGTGCGGCCGAGAATGGAGCCACTATCACTATCTATCACTCTAGCCTTGAAAATTCCAAGATTGTAAGGTCTCAGGAACCAGAAATGGCGGTCAAGAATTCCATTCTTGTGCAGTACGCAACAAGAATGTGGATCGATATCGCTGAGTACGCATTTTTGGCATTTCAACGAGAAATGGGTGGTAATTTGCCGAATTCGTTTCTTCATGTTTTCTAGTTTCTAAGCTATAATTGTCGTTTCTTAGGTACTGTTTACCCAAACTATGTTTGGAAACTGTAGCAATACATTATTTCCCGTGAATTATTCGCGTTAAAGCGAGTCCTACCGCAAAATTTTAATAATGAATTGGCACATCCTCTCAAAATGTAAATTTTTAATTAGTATAGAGTTGTGGCATCCCTTCGTGCTTCGTTACTGCGATATTTGCACGGGAATTTTGTTATAAAGTGCTTTGGGTTCGAGTAACAGGATAGGGTTACGCAGAACGGGTATAGAGTCGACACGGAATATTTAATAGCCAGCGTATGTAAAAAACAAAACATTTAATGAAATAGAGTCTCTTGCTTCGACGCAATATAGTGCAAGTCAGTTGGAATAAGTGCTAAAGCCTGATTTATACGATGTTAAGAAGCTAAATAGTAGGTAAGTTTTATCCAAAAATAATTTAAAAAAAATGGTGATCATATATTCACCATATTTTTTTCAACAGTCAATTAAGTAAAATCTGTAAGTTAAATAATTAAATTTGAAATAGAATTTTATATTTAATGTTATTTTTTTTTATAATATTTAACTAATAGTCAATTGTGTCAAGTGCTCATGTATCAACTACAAAGTGCTCATGTAACATGTAGCTCTTTTCTATTCTGGGGCGAACGATATTCAATTTGTAACCATTGACATAACTCGCTAACACAATGAGAGCACTCAACCATTCGATATAAAATTTTAACAAAAAATAGAATACACATTATAAAATATTCTTGATATTGTTCGGAAGTCAGTCAATTCTTATGTATTCCTTGCGGGCGATTCAAAAATTAAGCCCTGTCGCGCTGCAGTGCTGATGTGTCTGGCTTTCTTGTTCAAGTGAGGCTTCCGGAACACAGCCAAATAATTTGAGAGATGTAGCTAGTGAGCTAGGCTACAAAGTATTCTACATTCTACCACCACGTTATAGTTTCCTTGCGATCTTTCCCTTTAAAGAAAATTCAAGCTCAATGCTATTCTTACATTACGATTCTTTTAGATGACGCGAGTCCCGAACAAAAGTCGTCAAGGAGTATCTCACGTACATTTGTATGTGAGTCACACACTTAAGGTCCATGATATCGGTACTAGTATCGAGGTACTCGCCTATCAGTCGCCCGCGTTACTACACCTATAAAACCAGTCTCGGCAGAACAGTTGCACAATTTTCAAATTTCAAAAATTCAAAATTCGAATGATTTTTTTAAAAGTTTAGTCCCGTAATTTACGAGTCCCTAGTAGCGAACTATTATTTTACGGATACGTGACTGAAGTCTCTATCGGATATCATAATGTTTGAAGTGCTATGGGCACTGCATACTCCATAAGTACTTCGAAATTGGACCTTTCAAAATTATCCACTGCACCGATCACTGAGCTGTCACCATCGTTTCTAAAACGTTATGAAACTTACAAATTAAAGATTCAATTCATAAATGTATTATATCACTAGTACTTGTTTAAATAGTAACATATTTTTCATATTTTATTAACATTTTTATTGTTTTAAAACTAAACTCGACGAAACGAACGTAAAATCAACGTTTCAATCGCGCATCAAAAGCTCAATATCCAAACAAACTTCATTTAAAAAAATAAAATATAAAATAAAACGGGAACATTTTAATTAAACCAGTGAAATAATTATTCACGTGAAATAATTACGATATTCTTTTAATAAAATGATATAACGAAATATGTCAACAGAAGATCAAAAACAAACAAGTAACAAAAGCCTTTGTCTTTAAAGGGTGCACAAAATCGAATCCCTGTCGTTTTATATTATATCTTTAAGAAAATGAAACCTACGTATAAACAGTAAGGGCATTTTAAAATTTTGTCTCATTCTCATTCTCTTTGTATAAAACTAGCAATTATACGCGACTTTTCGCGAGTCCCGCTCTCCCTCCGCCGTTCCGCATTTTTATTATTAGCTTTTTTATTACTTCAAACCTGCATTTTCCATATATGAGTTTGTTAACTGTTACTCAATGAGAAGCTACGAGGTTAGTGACTCTACTATGACGGTACTAGACAGGATTAAATGCATTATTTAAATTTTTAAGTTATATCCTTCAAAAAATATTCTATCGGTAAAAAAACTTCCGAGATATAAACATAAAGTTTTAGAGGAGTGATACTCTGTCCCATTCTCGCAACACAGCAGTTTGTCCTCATCATTCGCTGTCGTGTGCTCTCTAACATGAAATATAAAAACGCTTGCAATTTTCTTATTTTGACGTGACAACGTCAATAAATCGATGAACGCCGGCTGCACGCACGAAAAAGCATGATCATTGTCCCGTTACATCATCATCATCGTCATTTCATCAATGTTTTGTTATGACGTTGTCACGTTAAACTATCGTCCGTAAACCGACTTTACAGACAACCAATTTTTTTTGAAGGTATTTAATTTTGTTTTTGTAGAATGCTTTTAATTGGTTAGTAGACATTTTTATTAGCTTTTTAAGACCAAATAAGAGTTAATCATAAAAAAAAACAATAAGAAACATTACTTTTCGATGTGCAATACAGGAATGATTACACACTACTACTTGGTTTATCAGACAACTATGCAAAAAAAAACTTATTAATACATCTCGGTAGCGCTAGGACTATTAAGTCCGCCGAATTAAGTACATGATCGGTCACTCAGTATATGCCTTATAAACAAGTTCTAGTCATGCAAAGAGCTCAACGGATTAGCAAGTTGCAGCGAGCAGGACACATAACATCTAGAATTTATGGCCGATGGAGTTGAAGAGTTCTCTAGTGGAGACCACGCGCCGGCAAACGCCACGTAGTAAGACCACCAGCCACAAAATGGACCGACGACCTCATACAAATGAAAGGAAGACACTGGATGCAAGCCGGTTCAATCAGGGCTTTTTGGAAATCCATAACGGAGGCCTATGTCTAACAGTGGAATTCTTGTAGCTAATGATGATAATGATTAATTAAGTACCAATAACTTTGCCAGTTAATCACCAAGCAGTAGTGTGCAAACATCACTCAATTTTGTCTACCTAACAAGAATTAATAATATCTTGTATCTCAAAGTGACAGGCGCAGTACGTTACCACAAAGGGCAAGTATTGGTGAACCCCAAAGTTCTAATTATCATTGGACTCTTATGCCCTTACCACCAGACTATCGACTTGCTCGTCGTGTCTGATGCATAAAAAATATTACAAAATTTAAAAGGTAATCCAAGAAATGATTAATTCTATGTAAATTACATTATAGATACCTATTAGCAATTTATGTGAATGTATTTTTAATTCCAGTAATAAATGGTAGCTTAGCATATTTTATTGCGGAATTATGTATTTTCAATGTTTGAATATTTCAATAGAACGCAAAAGGATTACGTGTGGCCATAATAATATTGTTTTATGCTTCGCCTTATAATCTGTGAACTATTAAATCTGTTTTAACAACTGTAAATGTCCATTTTTGTCGCTAGTTTATATTTCCGAATTAAAAATGTTAAATTTTTAGGTTACGTCGTTGGGCGAGAAGAAAATTAAATATAGTAGTAGCATTATTTTTTATGATCCAGGGGCCCAATTCAGTTATTCAAGACCGCTCCGTAGCCGAACCATATGTGGAGCGTTTCCCGTCGACCGCCATAGTTTTTTTGATGCAGTCACTTTTATGTCTTATAATTGACACATTTGATGAAACATAACACGTCCTTCGCTCGTTACATAATCAAAAAAAGATAGCAGCCGACAGGAAATGCTTCGCACAAGGTTCAGTTACGGATCGGTTTTGAATAACTGAATTGCCCCCCAGTTTCTTTCCAAAATTAAGGTCCTTAGACTAGATGAAAGGTAGATGGTACATATTGAATTAAACCTGGCTTTTAAGGATTGTGTGCGCTTATTACACTTAATACGGTGTGGCAATGCGCTGGTCTCATCACTCTAATATATTAGATGTTAAATCGTGTAATGCCAAATTTCGCTAGAAACGAAAGAAAGCACAGTAGAATAGCACACTAGTAATAATTGCACACTATCGGCTTTACCGAAAAACATTACTTAACTTTAAGTAATGCTTAACATATTTTGTCAACTTCTCGCTGACACTCTTGCGGAAAGAAGACAGAATTTAAGACGATGGTTAAAGTTAAGTTACGTTTTTAGGTACGGCCGTACATGCATGTATTGATACTATTGCGAGCAATAAATATAATAGAGCATACAAATACTATTTCAATATGGCGTTGGTAAAAAATTTGAGCTGCTGCATTTTTTTCTACTTTTGAAGTTTTTTCTAATTTTAAAATCGATACTGCTATACCTAGTCTTGCCATAAATATTGTCACGAAGAAAAAAATTTTTTTTTTATTGCAAATAATATTTATTACTTTTACAGTGTGCTAGTTTAATACATAAATATAAAACAATTTAAAATATAAAAGCTTATTCGAAGTGGTCTCCATTGGCTGCAATACAGTCCTTTAAACGTTGAGGCCAGTTATCAATAGAAGCACGCACTCTTTCCATGGGAAAATTCTTCACTGCCAATCGTATGGATTGTTTTAGGGACTCCAAATTATCATGGCGTTTAGAGCAAGCCATACTCTCTAAAACTGACCATAAATCATAATCCAGCGGATTAAGATCAGGACTAGACGACGGCCAGTCTTCAGCTCTGATGAAGTCCGAAATGTTCACTTCCAACCAAGACTGCGTGGACCGAGCTTTATGACCTGGCGCCGAGTCTTGTTGGAAGGGCCATACTTGGTTATTGAACATGGTGTTGTTAAGGGGCTTAACTACCTTCTCAAGAATGGTATTTTCATACACTTGTGCCGATGTTTTGATACCTTTTTCACAAAAATATGGCTCAGTCACTCCTTCATAGCTAACACCCCACCAAACCATCACTGAAGTCGGATAATGCCCACGTTGCACTCTGTCAACTAATTGGGAAGCTTCCTTAGAGCTTTGAGCATAAATACGGTCATTTTGTTTGTTAAAATGTTGCTCAGTTGTAAAGATTTTCTCATCCGTAAACAAAATTTTTCTGTGACCTCCCTTTGCGTACCGCTTCAGTAGTTGTTTCGATTTTACCACCCTATTCTTTTTTAAATTATCAGTTAAAAAATTACCAGTGCGTCTGTTATAGGCTGCAAGTCCTAAGTCATCTTTTAAAATACGCGACATGGTTCTGGGTGTTATCTTCATCTCCCGAGATAAAATCTTTTGCTTTCGGACAGGATTTCTTCGAATTCTTTCCCTTACTGCTTTGACCACCTTTTTCGTACGAACACTACGTGGACGGCCAGATCTTTTTCTGTCACAAACAGAGGAGGTCTCATTGTACCTATTAATAGCCCGGTACACAAACATTTGACTAATACCAAGCGTATGGAGAGTTTTAAAAATTGCAATTGGCCCCATACCAACTTTGTGTAATGCAATCACAGCGATTCGGTTCTCTTTATCACCCCACTCCATTTTAATATCGCAAAATATTGTACAATGTATTGGCGCCAAAATTAGAAAACTCAATGAACAATCGTATAAAAATGACAGATTCCAAATTCAAATGTAATATCTTTCTTATTTTTAACTGTAACAGTATTTATGGCCAGACTAAGTATATATGATCCAAAAGCTTCCGGTACTAAAGCTAGTCCACACGACAATCATCCCCTTTATCGCATCAAAGAATCCAGAGAATAGCTATTACCAGCATTCCAAAAGAAGGGTAAAACTAGAGCTCGCGGGAGTTAATCTGAATTAACTTTTTATGACGCCATAAAAAGCCAGAGTCCGCGTTAACGTTTAGCATAAATCTGCAATATTTAAGAAGTTACCGCAAGGGGACAGTTTTCGGAATAATATATTATTTACGCCGCGGTGTGAACGCGCCCTTAGAGGAGAGTTACACCGTAATTACGTGCGTAATAATTTACGTTATGTTTCAAAATACTTGGGAGTTGGATTTAATGACCTTGGTTTGCTCTCGGGGGCGGAATGTTCAAAAATGACGTTTGACTTTTTATTTTTTATTTTTTTGTAGGTTAAGGTGTAGAGTCTGGTGGCGCAGCTATCTCGCTCACACGCGGCTCCTTTTTTAAAAGCTTTTCAACTTGCCCTGTTAGTATGGGACAAATCTTGCGAGTTAAATTAGAACCACTTCCTGTCGTTAGATTAGGTTGAAATTTGGTTTACTTACGTAACTTCGGTGACAATGCAATAATATGGTACCATGAAGCTGGTCTCAAGATGGCGTCGGAAGGTAGCTATCGCAATTCCTAAACTAAACGAGATAAAACCGTCGAGTTTGGACTCGTTTGAATAGTCTTGACAAGCACTCTTGTGCTACATGACAGCCAGGGTCTCAAGATGGCGTCGGAAGGTGGCCATAGGTACCCCTAAACTAAACGAGATAAAACCGTCGAATTTGGACTCGTTTTAATAGTCTTGACAAACACTCTTTTTTAGTCTAGTAAATAAAATATGAATAAAAAAAAACAAACATATATATATATATATTCAAATAAGAACGCGTCTAAGTCTTTTGTTGGAATTAAATATTGCTTTTATTTTTTATTTTTTTTATTGTCGCTAGTGCCTTTATTAACTACAACACAACAATATACAGACTCAACTAACTAAACTACTACACAAAAAGCACATCGATCACCCCAGACCGATAAAGGTCTAAAGATAATCCAAATGCTCAAACCCACTACCAGTTGGCAGCGTACCCAGCATGCTGCCCGCATTGCCACGTTGAGTGGCAATGCTTATGCGTTGGGCCAGATACGCGCCAGCATTTTGGTCACTAATATTACTTAGTAGATAGGTACGATGTTGTCTGAAATCTCGCGACAAGCTTTTATTTATATCAATATAAATTTTATAATTTAATAAAATGGTGGGTTTGATTGCATTCAAAATTTATTTTCTTCTTTTTAGAGCATTTAAATAAAAGCTTGTTTTAAAAAAAAAACAATTAATATTTTATTTACTTGCGAGAACACAAACATATATTTTAGAGATTTTTGATAAATACTTAGCCTCTTGAGAAAGTTATTACAATATATTAACAATAACATTTATTTTTATATCTGCTATTTTGACCGAAATAGTAAAAAACGACGTAACAATTTAGTTTAGACGTTTGGGTGTTTATTTCGGTCAAAATGACTGATAGAAAAATAACAGTTGGATCATTACGCCAAAATAATAATATCATCATCTTTCGCGGTATAAATGTCAATTGAAAAACAGATTAAAACAGCTATTTGTATGTCTGATACACAGTGCAATCACTTAATTCGGCAGTTATTAGACTAAAATAAATCATAAGATTGAACCGGTCCTAAGAAATTTAAAACTCAAAGTAATAAATATTTTACTTATACATTCAAATGGGATCAACCCCAAAAAGTGGCTTTGTAGAGAAAGTGTCAAAGTTGAGATATTCCAAATGACTGCCGGCCCGATAGTTACGTGAATGTAGTTATGAAGGTCTCATATATTTTAATTAAACTTTCTACTATCTCCAAAAAAGGGGTGGATTTTTTTTCCGTTGTTAAACGACTTTGCATTTTACACTGTATGTATGTATGACTGTATACCTATATGACTCGCAACACACACACACATAGATAATAATAGATTTTTGAACACCGAATATACACTTTTTCGGACGGGCTGATGAAAAAGAGGCGAGCATGAGAGATAAAGTACCAAAACAAGTATCTATGTTAAAAGAAAAACAAAATACCCGACTGCAATAAAGCAGTTTTGGCAGACTAACTTACGATTTCGTTGTTTGCTTGCTTGATATGATGTTGAGTGTAAGTTTTTTGTGAGAATGGCTGTAAATGATTATCGATGCGCATTGTTTAGATTAATTCTAGTAAAATCACTTGTTTATTACGAAATAGTTAGAGGTTACAAAAAAAGCATTATTTTATTTTTGCAAGAAATGTATTTTTTATTATTACAAAAAATACACTCTGTAAGCGAAGAAGAATCTAATGACACCTGACACATCAAAATCGGTCAAGCCGTTTAGGCTGTATAGGCTGTGATATAGAAACATACAAACATACATACACTCGAAAAACATTACCCTCCTTCTTACGCAGTCGGGTAAAAAGAGGCGAGCATGAGAGATAAAATAGCAAAATTATTAACAATTCTCTTAGCTTTTATACTACAATCCAACCTACGCTTCTCAGACATCCGTGCTACTATTTTATTTGAAGAGTCGGTTAGATTTATTTCGAGCTACCCTCCGTTATGAATAATTCAAATGTCGTTTAATAACTAGGATAGTCCTGGGGCGTCTGTCTCTTTCGTTTTCATTGATTTTGATGAGACGGATGATTTATTAGACGCGAAGGCGTGTAGTCAATAGTGATTAACATGATATTGGGTTCTGGCGCAAAATAGAACCAACACGGACTTATGCCCTTATAAAAATGTACATTTGTAACTAACTGGTTTGAAGGAGAAGTTGTTTTGTATCTCCTAGGCAGGCGTGCTACATCTTCCGACCTCATCATCGCTTTCCATCAGGTGAGATTTTGGTCAAAAGCAGGCCTAGTTTGTCATAAAAAAAAACAATAAATCGTAAGTACGAGTACCTACTCTTAAAACAGATTTTTAAATCGTTATAGGCATTGTATACTTTTATTTTTAATTGTTTTTATCTACGTTGACATATACTTTCATGTTAACCTCTACGTGCTCCATCCTGGGCTACACCGTCGCTTAACATCAGGCGAGTTGGTGGTCAATCGTATCTACCTTCCGTAAAAAAGTTTGACCCCCAGCTCTCTTGATATTAAAAAAATAAATTAAACGGGCAATACAAGTGTTGTTAGTATATTGCGCATAATATCCGATAAATATGTCAATTAGTTATTCTATCACTTTTAATTTTTTTACCCGACAGCGCAAGAAACAGGTTTATGTACCTAAAACGGTGCTGGCCACTGACACAAGAATGTAATGAAATGGGGAGACATTTGCCCAACTGTGGGACAATACATGTTAAGTAAAACAATGCATTAAACATTTCGTGTCAAAGTATTTTTTAAAGATGCGTTGGCTCCAGAGGTGGTAATTACGCTGTCTAATTTGGAATGAGAACTGGTTCTAAAGTGACGCTGCTAGTACACACCGTTGGGTCCTTAGTAGCAGATATACCAGATCGGACTTGGCTGGCCAGTCGAGTTTTAGAAACCCTAGCTCCTTGATATGGTTACCTCACTATTCCTTTACTCAAGCTCATTGCTTGGTTTTGAACTGTTAGCCAGTTAGTTGGTGTTCTAACAACCTAACCACAATGTTATAAACCCCAAAAAAGTTTTTCAGAACCAATACTTACATCAATAAAAAAATCGGTCAAACTCAAAAAGTTCATACTATAATCGACGTAGTTGTAAAAACAATAAAAAGTTACATACTCATAACTACAGCACCCGAGCGTTTTCGACCCCAATAAAATACACTGTCAGTCACAGTAAAATTTCCTACCAAACTTTTATTTACGGTATATAAAAATAAAACAGTCACATAGCAAATCCGCAATTTCTAGAAGTTTCTACGTAAAACTTGAGCAGTAAAAAACTGGAAAACTAACAGTGACATTGTCTTTTTCAGGTACGGAACCCGTCATATTTCAACCGTTACGGGGTGTAATCAACACGTCCTACAAGTTTTTGCTGTTAGCTACAGGGGCGGATTAAGGTAGGTTTTTCGGGGGCTGAAAATTATATATTTTTAAACTTTTTCAACCACATAGCTCTATAAAATACACGAAAAAACAATATTTTTTCATGATGGTCAGTCTAAAAATTCGAACGAAGCTTCTGTTCCAGTTTTATTACTTATACGAACTTCTAAATCGTTACGCTACTTGAGTGCGATTTTCTCGATAGAACCTGGGTGTTTTCAAATCAGGAGTAAATAGATTTCTTCTAAACTAGCGCACTCCATTGTGTAATTCTTATAGCAACACCGCTAAATATAAGTGAGTAAGCGGTCAAGCGGACCTTAAAACCGGTCCCGAAAAATTCTCTTTCAAAACTAAAGTTCAGTCTAATGTAAAAACAGTATGGGATAAAAACAATAATAATAAACAACAATAACAATACTATAGTGTTTTAATGAATGACCGTGATAGTTTAAAAAAGTGTTTTAAAAACAATAATGTCAATTAAGTATTTATCCATAATTTTCAATGTATAAATTATTCTTAAAAACGTTTATTTCATTTAATATTAACAAATTTTGTATTATATGGAATAAAGATGTATTTGTTTACAATGATTAGTTTAAATTTAAATTTCTGGAATATTTTGTCAATAAAACGGTAATTATGTTTTATTTTTAGTATGTTATAGTTATTGTTTTAAAATAATTTTTCTATTAAAAAACGACTTCAAACGCAACTTACTAAATCCTTCACGATAGTAAACTTTTTAAAGACACCTCTTTTCACTCGCTCTTTTTTTCTTTTTCAGTCGGTTAATAAGAATTAGTTTGATTGATATTCATTTTTGTCATTATTATTTTTCTTGAGCTCTCACAGAACATTTTGCCCCAACGTGCAACCCTAAGTACATCACAATTCACCACAATAAATTTCTACAATTGCAACAAAGAAAGTCCGCAAGATGCCACGCCACCTAGCGGCGATGTCGGAAGTTTTCAAGTTGGTCCTTCGAGCATACAACTCCAAGGAATCCTTTGGAACGTAATCCAAAGACGCCTTTGGCAGGTTTTTGTGCTGATTGGCTGAAGTTGGAGTGGATGATTATGAGGGTGGAGAGTTGTAGTTTTTTTTTGTTGAACTTCTAGTGTTGTTACTTCTAGTGTTATTTTGGGTTTATTTGTTGGAGTTTCTTGTCTCTAAATAGTTTCCATTATGCGTAAATCAAATTAGGACATATTTAGTGCAAAGTACAATGAAAATATATTGAAAATATATGTTTTTTTCAAAACTCCGTCGCGCCAATATAAATGATAACTAATTCTTTTTTTTTACATTTCTTTATCTAAATATACAATTCTGTCTTCTAAAATCCCCACTCGGTGATTTTATATGTTTAAAAATGTGGTGATCTGGTGATGAGGGAGAGAGAGATAGATACGCGCTTTGAGCCCATCCTCAAGCCCTTGAGTTACTCTATGACTTGAAAGATCTACTACTACATTGTACTTTCGATGTACGTAAAGCATCTATTTGTTTAGAAGCACTCCGATATTTCCACTGAAGAGAGATTGTTCGCCGTTAACCGGCACAAGTACATATAACACCGAGTATAACACATTTTAATAGTATAATTTTCATAACACGTAAGAGTCATAAATCTCGAGCAACACGAATTATGGATATCGTTTAGTAAACACTGCACTGTTATGGTGTACCATGGCCAATATGAACGAGTAAACGTGACCTATTTGCTTGTATACGTTTATGTAGATAAACTAGCTGTGCGCCGCGGTTTCACTCCCTTAGTAATGAATAATACTGATCAACACAATAATAGATAATAGTAATGCCACACGAACTCTGATAGCTAATACCGTTTTAGCCACCTACCCTCATTAATAAACTGTAGTATTTAGTAGTTCTTGCAGTTCTGGAGTGGAGACCGCGTATCAAAAACGTAGAATGGGTGCTGGGTGCCCCGCAGCCAGGTGGAGCGACGACCTGCGTAAGGCGGCTGGTAGCAAATGGATGCGTAAAGCAGAAGACCGTGCCGGGCGGCGCTTCTTAGGAGAGGCCTACGTCCAGCAGTGGACGAACATCAAATAGGCTGATGAAGATGATGATTTTTGTTTCCATTGACCTCAGATTTTTTGTGATGTGTTGATAAGCGTAACCTCTGGTGTATGGAATCACCATACACCAGAAGTCTATGAAAACATGAGATTATCATGACAATATTCTTGGCCCGTAAGTTTTTAGAGATCTTTTATTTTCACTAACAGTCACTCATTCAAGTAAAAAATATAAGTAAAGTCCATGTGGCACGACAAAGTTAAAAAAAAATTTTGCCCAGTGTAATTAGCCAAGTGTGGGGCCACGCACAGAGTAGGGTTCTGTAGTTCACTTCAATAGATTTAAGATTTTAAGGATTCGCTTAACGCGCGCAGCTATCTCTCTCGCGTATCACAACATTGTTCAGCATATAAAATCATTGACTAGGGATATTAGAAAATTAAGAGGCCAATTTGTTTATTTAGATAGACATCCAAAAGTCTATGATGTAATAATTATTTCAGCGCTGCAGCGCTGTAACGAACTTTTGTACACATTTATTATAAGTAGACGAAAACTATTGTTTGAGATAGCGATTCCATATTAGCTCGATGACCTTAGCTTATAATTTCGATAGCGGGTATGATAACTGGGTAAGAAGGGTTGTTACAAAAGATCCGCAAAGGTCGCAGTGACGGGGAGCCTTGTGGCTTCCCACCTTGAATAGAATAACATGATAACTCGGTATAGCAGTTTCAACAATGACAAGGTCCTCCGAACCGTGGCATTTGACTTCTGAATAGGAAAAGTAGATTAAAACTTATATAGACAGTTTCCTATTGTAAACTTAACCTCAATTTTAGTGAAATCTAAGTTTTCCCATAAAAGATAAACGCACAACTTCAAAACCAACTAAATTGCTTTTGTTCTAGGTATTATAACAGAAACTGTTTGGTTAATAACCTTTATAAACACTAAAACTTGACTCCCTTCCTTTGTAGGTAGTTAATGAACTGTCTAAAAGCTCGACACTTTAGTGCATTAACTACAAGACAGTAATGATTGAAAATACGTTCATCTAACATTATGAAACTTTACCTGTAACCAAGTTTTTCGTGACATCTCCATCCTAGACCACGTGTCTAACGAACACAAGATGTGTTCAAAAATTCAAGAGCTCCGTTACAGAGTAGAGAATAACATAAGGATATATGTATATTTAAAATAAAATCACAAAAAAATATGTAGTTTACACTTTTATTTGAGATTTCACGACCTTTTGTTTCGACGATTGTTCGCTTTTAATGTTTTTCTAAGAATTGAATACCAAAGGTTTGTAGAAAATAATTATTACCGAAATTGGTCAGTGAATAGCGCCATATAAAACTTCTTCCCTATTTTGGGGAATACCACTTTAATCAAAAATCTCCGATGCCAAAAAACAAACCAATCGAATTGTAAAATCTGTACCTATTTCAAGTTCTGTAAAGATTATTTGAAAAATACGACCAGTATGCAAGTACCCACAAATATCCGGACAGACGAAAGAAAATTTGTCAGTTAATGCAGAGACTGTACGTTTTGCACACTCGGTCACTTAATAAAATCGCCATTTTGCACTATATATGTAGCCAGATGTATTAATACATCTGGTAATATATTTTGACACCCAGTCCGAAGACAGAGGTCATAGGCTGCAAAGCCTAAACTCATGAAACTATTGTCATCTCTTTAATCTCGTTGTTTTCCATCTCTCTATCTCTATTCCATTGAACGACGTTATGCATGCAGTATCATCACCCAAACTAAAACCGAATTTCCTCTCGAGTGCAAACTCCGACGACACGCTACATCCTGCATTAACTGCTACCTCAGCTATGAAAGGCCGAATTTGCACAACAAATAACCAGCGTTAATAAAGACAAACCGCCACTGTAATGGGATTGTATTGTTTGGCTCACTCTCGCATGACCGCTCCGAACTAGGTCAGATCTGGTGCATGTAGTATTTGCCATGAGTGTGGTTTTTGGTGGGACAGTGGCCAGTAGTTCGGAATTATTAGGGACGTATTTTGTGAAATACGTCTTGGATCGGTTGTTTTTCTTTTAATAGTTTGTGTGATCGAAGATGGTAGTTTAGGACATACAGCGGAAAATGAGAACTTGTTACGAATTAGATAGATAGAAGAACTCTTTATTGTACACACCTTAAAAGTAATAACAAAGAACTTAAATAGACTAGTGCAACAAAAGGCGGCCTTATCGCTAAAAGCGATCTCTTCCAGGCAACCATGGGATGGATAAAAAAATTAAATATAAATCAGACGGGGCGTGCAACGAGATATTTAACAAGTAACATTATAAACTATAAATGTCATTATTTATATACATAGACATACATACTAATACTTATATAGAGAGGAATAATATACTAATAAATATTATAATTTAAAATAATAATAAATACAGCATACGTTATACATTACAAAAAAAAACATACTTAGACTACATAAATAAGCATCATTTATGACTAACTGTAAATTATTTATTGACTAGACCTTAAACATATAAAACAACTTGACCCGTTCTTTAAAAATAGCGAGCGAAGGAGATTTTCTAATTGACACGGGTAAAGTGTTCCATAGCTGAACCGCCTGGAATGCAAACGACTTACCAAGAAAAGTAGCACAACGTGAAGAAGGAGTCTAGAGAGAATCTTTAATTCAAATAATGTTAGAACTGGCATCTAGATGTGTTGTGTCTTATTCTTCAAAATTAAATTATACATAAGGTTCAAGCGTGCTTCATCTTCCATCAATCCATCATCATCTCAGGCACAAGAAATCCACTGCTGGACTTGGACTTCCTGCCACTTGAATGAAGGTCGTCTGTCCATCTTGTGGCTGGTCTTCCTACTTTGCACTTGCCGGTGCGTGCTCAACACTACACTTGAGAAATTGTTTTTATCAAAAGTCGATTTAATTAGTTTACTGAGCGATGGAGTGAGCGACGGTCTGCATCATGTGGGAAAAATTGTTTTCATATGTACGGACATGGTTGTCGGTACTCCCACACGTCATATTTTTCGTGAGGAAGCTTTGTATACCCTTTCTGTAAATTTATAGATTGTTTTATACTCTGTAATTTTTTATTACGGTTATTTTTTTCTTCAAAGAAGGACATTTGCTGCATCCTCATTTACTAGCCGATTTTTTATAACATTTGACAGAAACATTCGATACTCAGTTTCAAACAATTATATCTCACCCTCTAATACCTCCTAACCCTCCAACCACGGTCAAATGTGGCATCACACGACCTCATGCTCATTGATACTCTGCCTACCCCGTAATGGGCCATTCATTTATTACGTACGATGATTTAGGGGGATCGACCATGTCTTATTTTTTCTTACAAGGGGGTCTTGATAGTTCTTACGTAAGATCACAAAAATTAGAATTGAAATGAAATGAAATTTGAAATGAAATGAAATTTATTTGATTACAACAGACTTCACAAGAAAACAGTACATAAGAGGATAGAATCAAAGTACACAATCTTAGTAAAAGTGCATTGGTACCCAAACTAGGAGAACCTGTGAGATGGCATACCAATACCTTCCGCCCAAAGTAACATTTTTCGATCTTTACGTTTTAGAAATATACAATATTAGCAAATTAATTATGGAACACAATAAAATAATTTAAAATAAGGATTATTGATTAAAATATTTAACAAACTACCACGCAGTGTAGCCCTAGTACAATAGAGCTAAACTGCCCGGTGTATTGGAATAATAAAGTAAAATAAAATTAATGCCCAGGATTTAATTGGATATAGTGTAAAGTAGTGTAAAGTGTGAAGTAAGTAAAACAAAGTATTTATGTATACCTACAAAGTATCGTAGGTTGTTAGCTTTATTTTTGTTTTTGAATAGGTGCTAGGGTTAGGCTAGACTCTGGCTAGGATAAGACTTTTAAGATTAATTCTGTGGACTCATAGCTTTGCTTAAGAAGCCAGTTATGTAGGATTTTTTTGCAGGGATGACGAGTCATAGACTGAAAATTTAAAATCTTGTTAAGTTTATTATATACAAATGCACTACGGAAGTAAGGTTGCCGTCTTGCAAAAGATGATAAAGGACTTTGTGTCACACAAATGTCTTTATTCGGACGTCCTATAGGTTTCATCAAACCAGGGGATACTTTAATTTTGATATGGTGGGCAAGGACAAGGTATAAAACATGCAGCTGACGGACAGTTAATACTTCACATTGAGTGTAGAGGAGGGTAGTTGGGTATCTGAACGGTTTGTAGGTCATAACTTTGAGTACAGAGCGTTGGGCTCTTTCAACATTAATAATTTTGGTTGTGCAAGCTCCACCCCATATAGAAATACAATACCCAATAACCGACTGGCAGATCGCGTAGTAAACTACTTTTAGCTGGTCAAAGGAGATGACGCGTCTCAAGTTTTTAAAGACCCAAATTAACTTTCTGAGGCGACCGGACACGGACACAATTTGAGGCATCCATGTGAGTTGTTCGTCGATATTAACACCAAGGTATTTAATAGTTTGGACTTGATCAATAAAGACACAGCCACAGATTGAGTCACATTCATTGGCTTTGCATGTATGAGCCTGAATTTTAAAGGTATCTCTAGGAGAATTATGCCTTTTTAACATGCTGTATGACATAAATTTTGTCTTAGTAAGGTTCAAGGTGAGCAAGTTAGATTGTAACCAACATATAACATCTTTGAGGCCTTTTTCTGCAAATTGGCGTACCTCTTGCCAAGTATTTCCCTCGAATACAAGAGCTGTATCATCAGCAAAAGCAAAGATCTTTCCATGATTAGGTTTATAGCGACAAAGATCATTTACAAAGATTAGAAAAAGAATAGGTCCGAGGATAGATCCCTGTGGGACGCCGTAAGTGACAGGTTCATCATTACTAATAAAGTTGTCAATGCAAACGCGTTGTGTTCTATCTGATTGGTAGTCTTGAAGTAATTTAAGCGCAATACCACGTATACCGATTCGTTCAAGTTTCTTTAGTAAGAGCGGAGTAGAGACGGTGTCAAACGCTTTAGCCATGTCCAAGTATATACCTATACATTTTTTTCTGCTATCTAATTTTTTTACAATGTAGTTTGTTAAATCTGAGACTGCATGTTCTGTTGACATTTTTGGCCTAAATCCATATTGGGAGTTTGACAGCAAATTTGCTTGGTCTAAAAATGATGTAAGTCTTTTATTTATTATTTTTTCAAAAATTTTTGACAAGGCTGGTAGGACTGAAATGGGTCTATAATTGTTAACATCGTCTCTAGCACCACTCTTATGAATGGGATGTATAATTGATCTTTTAAAAGGTTTGGGAAAAGTACCAGTATTAAGTCCCAGGTTAATTATATGCGTTAGGAGAGGAACAATAAGATCCTTGGTATGCTTGAGAAAGGCTGCTGATATACCGTCCCATCCTGTTGCGGAATTGGTTTTAAGGCCAAGGATCAATCGTTCAACTTCTTCTTCATCTGTGTCAAGTAAAACAAACGAGCGAGGGTGGTATTGTTCGGATATATTAGAGCGGTTTTGAGATGGGTCAGCGTTACAGGTATTTTTATCAGCAAGGCGCTTCCCTATGTTAGCAAAAAAATTATTGACTTTGTTAACAGCAGTTGAATTATCAGGGTCTGTTTTTAAAAGATCAACAGAAGAGGATTTATTATGTGTGATATTTGCGATTCTTTTAATTACCTTCCAGGTTAGTTTGGGATCTTGTCCCGCTTTTCGAATTTCAGCAGTTTCATAGTCAGTTTTCAATTTTTTAAGGAGGTTATTGCAGAATAATTTATATCTATTATAGCTTTCTTTAAGGATTAAGTCGTCAGGTTGCTTACGCAATTTATTATGCATGTTATCTCTATGACGAATGCACCTCAATAAACCAGGAGTAATCCAAGGTTTTATTGTACGCTGCCTATTAGGTATTTTTTTATGACTAGTGCACTGTTGGATGGTATCCATTAGAATATTTACAAAAAGGTCTGCCGCAAAATTGGGATCAGTGCATTGTAAAATGGTATCAATATTAGTTGACTGTAGTAAAATTAAGGCTTTAGGCATATCTATTTTCTTTAGAACAACGGGCGTAGACTTTCTTTTAAGTGATGAGAGAGTAGACAGACTCAATAGGATGGGAAAGTGATCGGTCACTGCTGATTGTATGACGAAAGACACAGCTGATGCCTTAGTTTTGAGTAATATGTGGTCAAGGCAAGTCGCTTGTCTGGTCGGGTATGTATGAGTAGGTAGTAGGCCAGCTTCAGCAGTAAGAGACAGATAATCCCCGCTCTTTGAATCTGAATTGTTATCGGCAATATCAATGTTAACGTCGCCAGTTAGTATTATATTTTTAAAAGATTTAATAGTTTGGAGGGTTTTTTCTAGTGAGTCCAGAAAAGATTTAATACATGTAAAACTCGGTGGACGATAGATCGCTAGAATCGCGGTGTGGTTAGCAATTTTTACTAGAATACAATTTGCTCCTTCAAATGTTGGTTCTTCAATTATACACGAAATTGTGTTTTTAGTATAGACTACGATACCGTCATTTTGGTTAAAAAGACGAGTGGATGCATAGCTATTGTAAGTTGGAAGTTGGGGGAGAACTTTGTTGGATGATAGCCAACATTCGGAGAGGATTAACACATCACAATCAAATTTTAAAGATGCTAGTAGAACACATAGTTTATCAAGGTTTGCATTAATGCTCCTGATATTTTGAGCTAATATATTAATGCAATTCTTCGGCCGTGATAGCATTAAATCAGAACAACCAACAGGAGAACACAAATGAGAATCAGAAATTTTAATTGCGTCAACGTCTGCAAGAATGTCATTAATGGTAGTATTCATGATAATTAGATAGTTTAAGAAATTTGTTTATATATTGTTTCGTAGAATCAACCCTCCAGAGACCCAACCACACCGTAGCATTAGCAAGAGTATCACGATGCATCAATAACTGTAGTATACATGTTGGTGATGAGAATTTAACTGTGTAAAATATAAATACTATGTATAAAATAGTAGGTAAATTAGCCCCGGGCAACAGAGCATAAAAATCAAATAGATGAAAATTTAAAATACAATAAAATAAAATAAATTAAAGTTAAAATTATACTTTGAAAAAGCGCGGGCAACCGCGCGAGTGCGAAGTGCGCTCGGATATGTATAAAAGTACAAATACGCGTAAACATTCCTAAAAATTGTTACTTTGAAAATAAACATTACAAAAACGTGTATTAATTTTTTCCTTTAGATTCTTACGTAATAAATATTACACAGGGGGGGAGGGGGTCGGCCTATTCTTATTTTTTCTTATATAGAGGGTGGGGTCAAAAACTGGCAAAAATAGTCTTACGTAATAAATGAATGGCCGCTAAGGGAAAACAGGCGTTATTATATCTACTCGTATGTATGTATATAAACAATTATTTCGAATTGCCGGCTTCTTTGTTCCCTGAGAGTTACAACGTTGGTATTTTCAAGGTCAGAGTGAATAGGTATCTTCTAAGTCTGCATGCTTCATCTCAGACCACATCGCCGCTTTCCAACAGGCGAGTTGATGGTCAAACGCGGACTTATTCGTGTAAAAAAATAAATTGAAATGAAACAAATTTTAACGGATTTATCGCGTATATATCAGATAATTATTTCGAATACGAATGAAATTGGTTATCAAGATATACGTATGTGCTCGCGAAGCCAACTCTTCATAAAACTTCTAATTATATTTGTTTTCTTACCCATTCAGTAAAGTAAAACTGACGCGGTTAACGAATAAGAATAACAAGTCTAGTTTATTCTCGTTATTTTGTTATTCTTTGTAAGGTTTATAGCAACTGGATATACCTTATTGCTATTCCTTCATTGTTGTCCTTTAATCTTTTCAGTTAACATCAACAAAGTATTACAATCTAAGTTAAGAATCTATAGTTCGAACATCGTCCGTCTCTCTCGCGCATACCAACATTTTTGAAGATATAAAATGACTGAATGAACTTATAAAAAAGTCGTCATTTATTAAACTAGAGAACAACTTTTTTATTACAAATTTTCGACAAAAAAAAGAATTTGATCCATGTTAATTTTCATATATAAATAATTTTTTTTGCTGTATATTTATTATTATATTTCTTAAAATGATTTTTACGTATGAAAATTAACTTGGACTATATTGTTTTTTTTTTAAATCGGTATGGTACTTTGGTTTTTATAACAAAATAACTGGAAAAATATCATCCAAGTAAACGAATTGCGTATTTTGAAGTTTTTTTTTCGGTTTTCAAACTATAATGTATTATTTAATAGAATAGTTTGTTTCTGGTTAGGATGAACTCTCGTCATTTGCTAAAAGTTATTGCCAGTATTTATCCGTCCAATTTATGGTTTGGTAACATCTAAAACTACAAACTATGGTAACCCCAGGTGTATGCGTTTCGAAAACCCAGGGTTCTGTGGCCCAAACTAATATTTCTAACTGACTTTACTATACTCAACTGTTAGACAAATTACACTGTAACACGATGCAGTTAAATTTAACCTATTTGCTGTAAGAGTTGGAAAGTTTCTAATACTCGTACAGTTTTGGTAGAAAGTTACAATATTTTTTTATATAAGATAGATCTACGATTGACCACCAACTCGCCTGATGTTAAGCGACGGTGTGGCCGAGGATGGAGCTCGTCGATCTAGAAGATATCTATTTACTCTAGCCTTGAAAATTCCAAGATTGTACGTCTCAGGAAACGTAGCTTTTTAGCATAATTTCTCGCAAAACCGTACACTCAACCAACAATAAACACTGTATTAAGCAACACTATGAAAATCACATGTATAGAGTCGGGTACTTTGTTTTTCTTTTAATTCAATTTATTTTTATTTTTAACCAACTTCAAAAAAGGAGGCGGTTCTCAATTCGGTTGTTTTTTTTTTATATACCGTCATCTATATACCGATTTTGAAAATGATTATTGTTTGTTTCTTGAAGAGATATACTTTCAAATTTGTCCTATAAAATTTTATCAGTATTGGTTTAGTAGTTTATTTATTAAAACAAACAAACTGGAACTGAAAAAAATATTCCAAATAAACGAAGTCGTGTATTTTAAAGTCGGTTATTTCAGTTTTAAACTATATAACTGACCGTATAAGCTATGCGAATAAAGATCTCTGCATCAATTAACTTTTTTTCGTGTGTTCGGATGTCTGTTGGTACCTACAGTAGTTCCTTACAAGTATTGGTTATCGTCCAACTTCGTTTTTCTAAATATTAGCGAGAAAGAGTGAGACGCAAAACCTGCTTAAATAAATGTAAAGCTGTTTCTAACTAAATTGGCCAAACATTATTTCGTAGGAGCGTGAAGGTTTCGCTTCATGACAGTTATTTTTATATTTTGTAATTTATACATTTGTAATATAAGTCATTTTACTGGTGCTTTTAACGATAGTAGCTACAAACTTCTGCGTTTTACTTAGCTCTACAGGTATTTATTTTATTTAAGAAAAATAATGTAAATTAAATACTGTTTTTGAAGTATAGTGGTGCTTGAGTTTTATTACCTACTTAAGTCAAATTGTATGAAAAGATTTAAAGTACTCGGGTCACGCTAAGAAGTCACTTGACAGCAGTTTTAAATTGTAAAACGTTTTTAAATGAAAAAAAAACTATGTATTTTCTGAGGCACGAATTTAATGCTATCCATTATAACTACATATACTGTAGATCTTGTTGTGTTGTTTAGTTAATAAAGAAATAATTAGGTGATATAAATGCGTATATGTTACTTAAGGCACAGTCATAAGTTACCATATTCGCATATACGCATTCATCAGTCAAAGCGCACAGCTGTCTTTTTCGCACATCACAAATTTTTTACACATTATATAAATCCTTAAGTTAGATTGCACCTTTTGTTGGTTTTTTTTTTGATACTGTTGACAAATCGTTAAATTAAAGCAAAATCATACACACACTTTAAAAATCTTAAAAAATCCCGATTTAAAAAAACGGCTGAACCATTTGTATAGACGGGATTTTTTCAAGAGGAACTTCAATCGAAACTTCACGATTGAACAAAATAATGAAATAAGAACAGCAGCGCTCTCAATGCCACGTTAGTTCTCTATCCGACTCTAGACTGGTATACTAAAAACCTAACCTTTTTGTCTGGGGTAATGTGGATCTTCAGAGAACACTACAAAAATGTGTGTAAATTCGTTGGGCGACCGTCACCGAGGCCCATACATCATGCAGTATCCTCGATGTAGATAAACCGGCACAATGGTCATTCCTCATCTGTTTCCGTCACACGCCGCTATCATACCGAGCTCCTGCAACATGGAATTTTCTAGAATGCTACAGTAAAATGTGGAGTGGTACAAAAGCAGTTTGCAGCTTACGACTGTGAATTTTTGGTTAGAATTTTGTTCTTCGCGTTTTTGGAGCGGGAATATTTTTTTAGCGAGATGTTTACGTAATATCAATAGTAAATCTGAATCCTATCATAAAGGCGACAAAGTTTAAATTCCTGGGAAGTGTTCAACCGTGTTGGTGACGCGCAGTTGGTTTTGCGTCTAATTAAGGCGCTTGGCCCAGTCAGTAAGCCTCCGTCTCGCTCACGGTTATCTAGATTTTTGAAGATAAATTACTAAATAGACTTACAGAAAATAGGGTATGCATAGACCTATAAATTAACGTTTTGATTTTTTGAGAATTAGCGTTATAAAATTTTGCTAAAGATTTAAATACATACTGCAAAAATTTGATTTGGATATACTATTTCTTACATAATCATAGAGACAATAATCTTCGATCGAGTCGAGTGGAGACCGCTAACCGGCAAGCGCAGTGTAGGAAGACCAGCCACAAGATGGAGAAAAGAGCTCATACAAGTGGCAGGAATACTCTGGATGCAGGCCGCTTCCAACCGATCTTTTTGGAAATCCACGGGGGAGGTCTATATCCAGCAGTGGACTTTTATTATAAATATTAGTTGGTAAGTCATGCATTATTTTAAATTACAAACTAAAAAGGGAACACTACGTATTCTTATTATACTTTTAACATAATATTACTTATAAATACGAACAAGGTAACCTTCTTGGCCAGTCAGACAAAACAAACTTGTAAACACAGATTTCACCTACATTACACATAATCAGGGCACAGTAACTTTTACCTACATAGCACTCATGTAAGCCCTCAACTTTAGGGTCACCCAGTTAAAAACTGTGAACTCAACTCTACACCTCATATTGTAACTTGACCTACTTACTATCCGCAACTGTAATGATAAAAGCTGCTGTGGAAGGCATGTTTTAATTGCTGCTATGCCATTCTTTCTGAAGCATATACCCTTTCTGTGTCGGATTTTGTATCATTGAATGATAATACCAGTACAATTTAAGATCAAGCACACTTGTATATTTTTAACTGACTTAAAAAAAAAGAGTTCTCAATTCGTTTGTATTTTTTATGGTTGTTATCTCATAACACCGTCTCCATTTGTTAATCGAAATACGGCTCTGTCGAACACTTTATAGTTTTAAACACAGTCTTGTTTCAGTTAATGTTATTTTTAACTTTTACCTTAATTTTGAACAAACTTTGCCCTCAGTAATTAATTGTAATAACTGTTAAATTAACGCGAATGACGTAATTATATTTTTAATTAGCATTAACATACTCTAATTATCATGTTATTTTAGTAAAATGTTAATGTAGTTTGTTAATGTTTTTAAAGTTTGAAGTGTATATTCCTATTATAGTAACCTAATGAGATTGGATTACAAACTTCGATATTTTTTTTTAACATAATTTTGTTAGCTTCAATTGTAACTGTGTAAACGAATCTTAAGATCAATATCTATAAGAAGTTTCCTGCAGCCTAGTCGGGAGACCGTCTGACTTGCGATCCGCAGGTCCTGGGTTCCAATCCCACGGCACGTACCTCTGTCTTTTCGAAGTTATGTGCGTATTGTTGAATGCCGCCAACTTCAAACGGTAAAGGAAAACATAGTGACGAAACCTACATGTCTGAGAGTTCTCAATGATCTTGAAGATGTGTGAAGTCTGCCAATCCGCACTTGGCCAGCGTGGCAGACTATGGCCTAACCCTTCTCACAATGAGAAGATGGCCCGTTCCCAGCAGTGGGACAGTTTGTACAAACAGGGCTGATAAAAAAAAAAAAAAAAAAACTTGCAATTACAATCTATCTATGGAAACTAACGTGGTGTTTGCACGTGCGAGGCGCGTGACTGACCGAGAGTGACAGACTCAAATACTTACACATTTAAACTTATAACGTCCCTCTTTTTGGGTTGAGAGTGAAAAACAAAATAACTGCGATTTTCGTACTATAACTTTACGTATGCGTTAGGCTTGAATTGCTGTTGAGTGTAAATTTTCCTGAGAAAGTATGCACAAAGCTGCTGTATTTTATTTAAATGACTAATCTGTGATGATTACGAAAAAATTTCTTATTTTAGCGAGGATCATATTTTTTTTTATTAAAAAAATAGCTTGTGACACTTAGGGAGTGAACATGAATCTACCGACACCTCGCACATCAAAATCGGTCAAACCGTTTCGACTGTAGGAGGTAATATAGAAACATATATACCCACATGCATATATACCCATACACTCGAAAAATATAACCTTCCATCTTGCGCAGTCGGGTAAAAATGTATGCCTCTTAAAGAACTGAGACAGGTCAAAAAAATAATTTCTATTCATCATTTTTGTGAACTAAAACTTAATCACGCGTATGCCTTTCAATGCCCGTAGGTATATCTATATTACTATACCATACAATAGACATTGTTATAAACACAATAAGGGTTGCTATAAATCTCCTATTAGAAATGGGGGATCATAATTCGAAGAACTACGAGTGTCACGTGATTAAATCGAATACGGTTTATTGAAATCGATTTTTGTCTCTCTCGATTTATTTTGGACGATTATTCGCTGTAATTAGATTTTTCACTCTCGATTGGTTATAGATTGAATTCGATTCTATTTTCATTTATGTTTTCTGTTTATGATGATTTTTTTCATATTAAATTGTTATTGAATTAAACATAATTAGTAATTGTTTTGTTAATTTGTGTTGAATGTAATGTTCAAAAGGTTTTTTTTTTATAGAAGATAGATCTACGATTGACCACCAACTCGCCTGATGTTAAGCGACGGTGCGGCCGAGGATGGAACGTCGATCTAGAAGATATCTATTCACTCTAGCCTTGAAAATTCCAAGATTGTAGGTCACAGGAAACAGAGATTTAAGGTAATTCTAATCCTAATCATATTAAATTTAGAAAAGCGAATGTAACTCTGTCTGTTTGTTATCTTATCACGATCAAACGACTGCACCGGTAGTTATACAATTTGGTAAAGAGATAGCTGAGACTTCGCTGAGAATTAAAGCGTTTCGTTCAGGTTTTTCTAATGTACATCATAAACGATATCGCTATTGTAAGCTAGTAGCTATTTATAAGGTGCAGCAAAAAGGCAGACGGCTCGCCTGATAGCAAGCGATAACCGACGCCTATGGACAACTGCAACATCAGTGATATCACTGTTGCTATGCTAGTCCGGAAAGATGCATGTAGACATACACCTTTTTTTAAAACGCTCTTTGTGAAGCTCGGCGGGAAAACCTTCCGAGGAAGCACAATCCACGTTTTGTTTGAACTTAGGATTATTTTCTCAATTTTCTCATTAGAATTTAAGAATGTGGCAATTATTTTTATGTATGTATTTTTCTATTGCGAATAGTTCCACGTTTCATCACCAACTCGCCTATTGGAAAACGACGATGTGGTCGAAGATGAAGCACGCAGACCCAGAAGATGACCAACTCTGACCTTAAAAAGTTCCAAATAATAATAATGTTTCTGATAATATGGAAGATGAAACATGCATGCTTCTCTTTGCCCTCGCCTGCCCCCTTCCCTTTCGTATCTGTATATGCACACATGCTCGTATACACACAGACAGACGCAACTGATCAATGGAATAGAATTATTATTGTACAAACAGGCTCGTCATCTCGTGTGATTCGCGCGTTGCCTATTATACTACTGTGTGTATTAATTATAGGGTTGTCACGATTTATTCATTTGGATTTATCTACGGCAGGTTAGGGGGTATTAGATTTTTATTTTATTAAAAATTGAATATAATAGAATAGATTCTTTATTTGCATACAACGTCAGGCATTTTTATACAATATATGCACAAAAAGATGGAACAAATGTTAGGTAGCTTAATCATGTTGTGCAAATTAGGCGTACAAAATGTCAGGGCAAATAGCATTATGTTCAATTATTTGATTAAAAATATCGTTAAATGTCAGAAAATATATACAAAATGTACAATAACAATAAAATTCAATATTTACAAAGTCAACGTCAAATAAATAGATAAAAAATGTTTAATAATAATGTAAAAAAATACAATAACGTAATATAAATTTTCCATCCATAGCAATAGACTCTCCGAATTTTTGGACTTTTATTTATTTATTTTGAGAACTTTATTTGTGAGCGACCACGTCTCTAATTTAATACGAAAATTAAATAATAATAGAATTAAAAACAAAAAGTCAGTTTTTTTTTTTTATAATCCGTTCCTGAGCACGAATAAAGTCTATGGCAAAGAAATCAAAGTATTCTACATAAATAAAACGAGCAATTGAAATGTTGAATAAAAAATAACTATTCAAAAAATAAGTACATGTAAATATTGCAGATTTTTTATACGCAACTCATCAAGACTGCATTTGACATGTAACAATTGTTTTATAATGTTTATTAGAGTATGTAATGCTATTCCTGATAAATTTAAAGAATATTCTTTCTTCAAATTTAAAAGTAACTTGACTCGGTGGCTTGTTGACAAATGTTTTATGATTTAAATGAGTTTTTTTTTAATGTAATAGCATATATAACGTGAAATGTTAATGTAAAATGTAATTAATTTATTGTGATTTGATTTTTTATAATTTTATTTTAAACCGCATTGACATTTTATTTTATTTTTTTGACATTTTACTTTTGCATTACAATCATTGACATTTCATATTTTTTTAATTGACACAATCAACAATGTACTTAATTGACATTTAAATATTTGTATGCCAGTAATGGCAAGTTCTGTCAGTAGGACTAACATACATGCTTAACATCTTGTGAACCTAGGACTTACGAATAAAGATATGACGTATATGGCTTAATAATTTTCTACAACCCATAAAGCAACAACCCTAACCCACCCCCGTGGGTCGATAAAACATTTTATTTCTCTGTATTACGAATCGAGGGGAGAGCCACGAGTGGAGTCGCGTGCGGCCGGTTATAGCACGGAAGGTTGTAATGGGTCCGCCACTGGCGCGGTGTGAACGGAGATTTTTACCACACGTGCCGGGATATTGGGACCGGAAGGAGAAACTACTATATTTTTCAATTAAGATTCTTGTTTAAGGGTGTTATTAATTTTAGATAATTAAATTACGCATTTTAAAATGATAACTAATTACTTATATGATTGTTTACATTACACTTTTTATTGTGGTGTAGCATTTTCATTCAGAAGTTTCGCATTACTACATATTTTTAAACCGATGGCCTAAAAAGAGGGGTGATATAAGTTTGACGTGTGTATCTGTGTATTTTTGTGTGTCTGTGGCAACGTAGCTCTCAAAGGGATGGACCGATTTTGATCTAGTTCTTTTGTTTGAAAGTGTGCTTAGCGCAGTTTTTAACCTCCGAAGCAAAAAGAAGGGTGTTAAGTTTGAGATGTGAATCTGTGTGTCTGTGGCATCATAGTTCTTAAACAGATGGAGCGATTTTGATCTAGATCTTTTTTCTTTGAAAGATAATTTAATCGAGAGTGTTCCTAGCTATGTTTCATCAAAATCAGTTAAGAAGTTTTTTAGCAGGAGTTTCTGAGTTTGATAAACTTATACATGTCTATGTTCCATCAAAACTGTTTCGGCTGTTACTTATGTCGGGGTTTTTAAGTTATCTATAATTGTTTAAATTATTTTTTAACATTTCATAACATGGCCTTTGATCTAACAGTGACAATGGGAGAAATTGATGACACTGCAAAAGACGAGAAGTGGACAAAAGCAACTTCGCACTCGACAAAAAACGGCCAATTTTCCATAATCTAGCACCGTATGGTTACCAGTAGCCATCCCATGTTTGTTATACTTTCTATCCAGAACAATAGATAGTAAACTATCTATCGTATCTCCCACATAAGGGCCGACAAAAACCACGTCTATAGGGTGTTCCCTTAATAAAAGGCCCATTGTGCTCCCCCTGTATTATTTCAGAGATAATCTTTTATTATTCGAAGTCACAATTTATGGCGGACCGAAGTTTCATTTGTCATGTATGTCTTTGTGAGAGCTTGTGTGTGTGTGTATCGATGAAAATCGATGGTAGTGATGGGTAGTGCGATTTTGATATCGATTCGTGACGCTCGATTTATTTGTAAAAGACACGATAGTTTGGTTAGTTTTGTATGAGGTGATAATAGTTTGGGAAAGTTTTGTGATTTCGTTGTTATGTTTTTCAAAGAAATTACGCATATACTCGAATCTTTTTTTTAATAAATTTTTTATAGATCTACGATTGACCACCAACTCTAACTGATGTTAAGCGACGGTGTGGCCGAGGATGGAGCTCGTCGATCTAGAAGATATCTATTCACTCTAGCCTTGAAAATTCCAAGATTGTAGGTCTCAGGAAATAGACTTGGCGGCAAAGAATTCTATTCTTGTGCAGTACGCAACAAGAATGTGGATCGATATCGCTGAGTACGGATTTTTGGCATTTCAACGAGAAATGCATGGTAATTCGCCGACTTTCTGCTAGTCCTGTAGTGAAATGGGGAGGGTGGAATTAGGTCGTGAAGCTCTTGCGCACATTCTCCGAAATTAATCCTGTAGAAAATAGACAGATATGCTACTTTACGGCGGTGCTCGAGACTAAGTAGCTTCTTGGCAGCTAGTTTATCGTCACCGATTAACCAACGAATCTCACGCAGTAGCAGGGTGTCAATATGATCAATGATTTGGTAAAATAAACCAAACTAATTTTTTTCCTACATCAAACTAGATCCCCGATTGACCATCAACTCGCCTGATGTTAAGCGATGGTATGCCCGAGGATGGAGCTCGTCGATTTAGACCATATTAATTCATTCTAGTTTTGAAAATTCCAAGATTGTAATTCTCAGGAAACAGAGATGGTGGCAAAGAATTCTATTCCTGTGTCCATCAAAAACGTAGACCGAAATCGTTAAGTACGGACACGCAGTATTTTTTATTCCCCAAGAATGATAGAATTTAATTTAAATTCCATACATTTACTTTTTTATTCTACTGGCGTTCACGAAATTAGAATACCACTTGTCAAGCCCCAGGTCTATTGCAAGATGGGTTCAAGGACTACGGCTGGTCGCTGTGGGTTGGATGCTGGTCTGGTGAGGGTTTAACTGAGAGGCGTTCCAGTGGATTAGCTTTAAATGGATTCACTTTATTACAATTTGTGTTATATTTGAAAGTGTTATAACGATCGAAGCTAAGTTCCTTTTAATTTTTATTACCTGTGCCATAATTCGATTAAATATTACAGCGCAAACACCACATCCATCGCGATATGGTTGTATAAGTAGTGGCAAAAGTGATTAGAATATTTTTTTTTACATTTTAAATACTTGAAATGGACAACATTCTAAATATGGCCGTTATTCGACTGCGAAATTCAGGAAATTATAGTAGTGTAGTGTTTTTCGTGTACGCTGTCTAAATCCCTTTTGATCTAGTCACTATAAACGCTAGATTCCAATGAACACGTTATATAAATAATAAATGTTTTTATTACTTCAATACAAAGTTGAGTACATGTTTTACATCTTATGTTTCCAAGAAGATAAAAATCAAAGTTATGTATACATACAATAACACATACAATAATAAATACAATATATTGTAGTATAGCCATATTTGGATAAATGATGGAAATTCATTTTCATTGAATGTGGCTTCAGTGTCGATATCTACATTTACATGTAAGTATATTGTAAAAAGCAAAATGTAGCTGAAAGTTAATTCGTGTACAAACTATATAATATTGTTCAGTGAGTCCCAAACTAGGCTTATATACTTATATATATACTTACCTAAACAAGAGATGTGCCTAAAAACTGTTTGCCTTAAACGAGAGATACCGATGAAGCAGTATGCCTTTCCACTATGCTAATCTGCTTTATAGATTTTGTAATGTATGAATTCGTTACTTTGATGTTCTATTTTTTTTAGCATTTATACTATATATTTCACCATCTCTTAAGATGCTTGTTGATCGCGCAGTATCTACTTACATTTTCACATACAGCATGAACAAGTATAAGTTTAGGAAACTCAAAAACCCCCAACAAACAAAAACGACTGAACCGATTTTGATGGAACATATCCAAGAACACTCCCGACTAATTCACCTTTCAAACAAAAAAAAAAACAAAATCAAAATTAATCTTCACTCATCCGTTCGGGAGCTATGATGTCACACACACAGAGAGACAAACACACACACACTTATAACACCGAGACAAATCAAACTTATAACACCCCGTTGTTTTTGTGTTGGGGGTTAAAAAATAATTTAAACTTTTATATGCATGATATAAAAGTTACGATGATTCTTTGAAGCAACTTATATTATTTTTAAATATATGCGAAATATGCGAAAAACTAAAATTCACGGTTCCAGTTGTTGTTGTCTTTTTTTAGTGTGGAAAATAAATAACCCTGTTTTAACGGGAAAAAAACCTAAGTACCTACTGCATAGACACGCTCGACGTTCCTCTTAAATGTTTTACAACTTCCGCGGAGCTCTTGTCTGATACAATTAGAAAAGTTCACTCCAGTAGGTATTTCTGCGAATCGATCACCGCAGGACACTTCTAAAGTAGGTCATCTAGTTTTATATATTTTCATTATTAAATATCTACGTAGTCGGCTATTAAGTTATAATACGCTAAAGTAAATATCGCTTATCGCTAAAAAGCCAAAATAGCATTTTTTTTCGCAAGATCTACGATTGACCACAAACTTGCCTGATGTTAAGCGACGGTGCGGCGGAGGATGGAGCTCGTCGATCTAGAAGATATCTATTCACTCTAGCCTTGAAAATTCCATGATTGTTGGTCTCAGGAAACAGTGATGGCGGCAAAGAATTCCATTCCTGTGCAGTACGCATCAAGAACGTGGACCGATATCGCGGAGTACCGAATAGATGCCAAGTGTCGTGACTTGTGAACAATGACAATGCTATCCTGTGTGTTTAGAAAGTGCAACATCAAGATTTATAAGGCCAAGATACTAAAAGGCCTTAAGATGTGTCTTATCCTCGAAAGTGCTGAGAACTGAAATTTGCAATGCTTTTTTTGCAAACCTCCCTATAAATCAAATGTCATTGGAATTAATGTCAAAATTAACGGTCTTTAACACTTTTTCGCACAACTATACGGTAACCTGGATTACGAACACCATAATTGGATTCTCAATCACTCGATTATGAAGTGGATAATGTGTGTGTGATTCAATTTGAGTTTCTTTACGTTTTTATTGCTAACCTATTGCTGAATAATGGGTAATTCGTTACGGTGAGAAATGTAGGTTGCTTTAACGTCTATATTAATGAGTTTTCCACTGTTTGCTGAGTTCACTGTTGTGTTGTTATTGGTTTCGCAGTTTGAAATATGTGTTATCAATTTTGGAGTTCCGTAGTCCGTCAGTCCTTGGCCTAGCTCAGACTTAGTATTAGAAAGCTGTAATTTGGAATTGATATACATGGATACTTTTTCATACAATGTTATCTAGCCTAAAATCTCAACTTGGCCGTTTTACACCCGATTGCGTAAGAAGGAGGGTTATGTTTTTCGAGTGTATGTATGTTTCTATATGACAGCCTACAGCCTAAACGGCTTGACCGATTTTGATGTACGAGGTGTCATTAGATTCGTCTTCACTTCCAGAGTGTCATAGGCTATATTTTTTGTAATAATCATAATACATCTCTTGCAATAAAAAGCGTTTATTCGTAATATCCAACAAGCTATTTAGAAATAAACAAGTGATTTTACTAGAATTATTCTAAAGAATGCGCATTATAATTTTTTATTGTGATTTTACGCATACTTTCTCACAAAAAATGTACACTCAACAGCGTATCAAGCGTAACGAAATCCTAAGTTAGACTGCAAAAACTGGTTTTCTGCAGTTGGGTATTATGTTTTTCTTTTAATATGCATACTTGTTTGTGTATAGGCTAGATTTTTGATCACGGTTATCCCGAAATGATAGTTTAACGTCAGGTGAGTTATCGGTCATAAAAACCCTTAAAATGATGGAAGACTAAAATCACTCGCATACTAAGGCGTATTTTAGTATACCGATAGCTTCTACCGTTTACCGTCTCCTAGCTCATTCCTCTCTTATCCTCACACAACCCATTTTTTTTGTAGTTGGTAATTAACGCCGCAATAAACTTTCCCCCTTTTTAAAGAAACCACCCCTCTTATAAAAATCGCCGAAAAAAATATTCATAGAACCTATACACCAAGTTTCATCAAAATTGGTTCAAAATTACGCCCTGTACGCGAGTACGAACATACAAACAAATCACAAACTCACAATTCATAAACAAACTGACAGACGAAAGAAAATTTGGCTAGTTGATGCAGAGACGCATGGCTCGCTTCGCTCGCTCGGTCAATTATTGCTAATCAAATCAAATTTATTGCATAATTATGTATATTACATGCAGATGTGCGATGAAGATGGCGTATATTACATGTTTTACACGTGTTACATAATCACCCTGATATGGTATAGCAATCTCTTTAGAATCTCGTAAACTTTTATAATTTGACGTAGACCTGAAATCCCACGAACAATCCACAAAATTGAATATATTCCTCAAAAGCCATCGTATAAACGTGAAATCACAACAAAATATTGTTACATTCTGTACATTTGTGAGGTAAATTCCCGTCAAAGTTTGCAGCGGGGGCCGCAGTCAGGCAAGAAAGTAATCAGTACTTTTGTACTCTGAAGTTTGTTTCACGTTTTATGTGGAGGCAATTTTTTAACGCATAATTTTGTCATGTTCGTCGTCTTAACTGTTTGGGTATGCGGGTGGCATTTTTTGTTTATTAAAATTAAACTATGTTAACGGACTTATTGCGTATATTTTATGGCCTGACGTTTCGAACATTGCAGCGTCCGTGATCACAGGTGAAAGTAGATGACAAGCCTATTGTCTTTATGCGAAACGTTCCCTATGCACACAGAAGTAGCTCACGGTATGAACAGGTATTGCAAGATCTGTGTTGAGGCTGAGATTTTATCAATTTGATGACGGGGTCTCATGCAGGTGGCACTTGCCAATCTTCTCTATGAAAGTTAGGGTATTTATTAATCTCTATAGCCTTTTTTTACGCAAGATGAATCAACGATTGACCACCAATCGAGGATGGAGCTCGTCGATCTAGAAGATATCTGTTCACTCTAGCCTTGAAAATTCCAAGATTACCCTCTGTTTCTGTGTCTGTTGTTTCTGTTTTTTTTTTTTGTAATACTATTTAAGTTCAGGTATTTGTTTAATTTCAATGAGTAACAATTGCAAAAACCTTAGTAAATATTAGATTTATGGTTATTTTGGGTAAATATTGATGTTTTATTTTATGCTATTGTGTGTCGAGACGAGCATTAAGTCGTTGTTTATTTTATTTTTCAATATCAGTCCAATAGAAACCAACCAGAATTTTGGACTTGAACAGTTCGAAAACCTGTATGGCATTGCAATGCGCCCGTCGCTCTAGCATACTAAATATAAAAAAAATATATATTATTGACTGGCCTTGTGGCTCAGTTGGTACTGGTACTCATATGATGGCACGTTTACGTCTATCTGCTGAACTGAAAGGTCGTGGGTTCAATCCCCACCCAGGGCAAACATTTGTGTGATGAGCATGAATGTTTGTTCTGTGGCTGGGTGTTTCTATGTATCATATGTATATATTTACAAAAAAAAAAGTATATATGTATTCTATCAGCCATCTAGTTCCATAGTACAAGCTTTGCTTAGTTTGGGCTAGATGGTGTTGTGTGAAATGTCCACAAATATTTATTTATTATTTATTATTATTATATTGTTTATATTTAGTGATCAGAAATTTAAATGTTAATATTGCGCTTAAATCTCTAACGGTCGCTTGATATCAGATAAGCTAAGTTAGCCTTTTGTATATCATATTAATATAAAAGCGAAATCAACGTTGTCTGTTTATTTGTTACCTTTCACGATCAACCGGCCGAACCGATTGTTTTTCGAATTTTGGTAAAAAGATAGCTGAGAAACTGGAGACGGACACAGGCTTTCTTGTTCACACATTCACCATCATTTTTCATCACTATACAGTTGAAACCGCAGAGCACAGCTAGTCTGTAATGTTTTCTTATGTGCTTATGTAGTATTCTTGTAGTGTTTTATAGGTTTTGCGACATCTTAACCGACCGATAATAAAATAGAAGACATTACATAGACGACAAATCCTTCACCGTTTCGCCTATGACGTGTTTATTGTTCAACCCATGGCGCGAATCGATGAACGCCTTATTTTGTATGGCGAGGATATGAAGGAAGGCGGTTTGCAAAGAACTAATGCAGATAGCATAATATAATAGGGACTTATACCCACCAGTACCCTTCATATTATATGATGATTATTATCTAAAATAGCCCACGAGTTCGTCCTTGTGCTTATTTATCTAAATACAACAATAGTAGGCGAAAACAAAAGGCAATTATGGTAATTCAATGTAAAACATACTTTCCGCCCACACTGTGAACAGTACAGATGTAAAGCCCGTTGCACACTTAGCGCTGATAGTGTTCAACGTTTGAAATTCGAACTCTGATTCCGGGTAAGAAGCTCATAGCGAAATTGTCACAGAAAACGGAAATACGAGTATGGTCCAGTGTGAAATGTTCCATCAGTTTTCTTTTGAACCCCTGACCAAAAAATGTTTCTGAATCCACCATCAAACCACCCTCATATAACCATGTTATCAACTGTCACCAAAGTTGCGATCAAAAAGTTCCAGTTTCAAAAGTTGTAATCAATCCAAAATCACCAAGTTTCCACTACCAGTGGTAATTGTCCTAGTATTACCCGAGCGCAAGAGGGAGGGTAATGTTTTACGAGTTTGTAAGCGTATGTATATTAATTCCTCTGGCCTAAGCTATTAGACTGAGTTTGATGATCACAGCGTCGTTGGATTCATCTTTACTTTCTGAATGGCATAGGCTACATTTTTAGTTGGAATAAGAATAAAAGAACTCTCTCGGATCTTGGAATTTTCTAGGCTATAATGAATATATATCTATCTTCTAGATCGACGAGCTCCATCCTCGGCCACATCATCTCTTAACATCAAGCGAGGTGGTAATCAATCGTTCAATCGTAGATTTATCAAATGTGAAAAAAAGTCGCAAAAACTTACATTTCAATACTTTGAAAACCGTTCTTATGCAGGTATTTTGTTTTTCTTTTATTAAAGAATATAATTATTTTACCTTAGCCTCTTTCTAAGCTTTGACGTGGGCCGTCTGTCCAGTAATAATGAAAATTTCTAAAAATATAGAAAAGATCGAAGAGTTTGAAAAACAACCATAATGACTAGATAAACAAAAACAGAAACGAAATAAGCCACAAGCTCAAGGACTTTCGAGAACACTCCCTACTAGCTAGACTTGTAAATAGACTTCATCTTCTTTCTCGTTCAGACGAAGGCAAAACCAATCTTTGGGAATTATTTTATAAGCTTTTCATTATTTAAACATAGAACCACTTCTGGTTATTTAATCAATACGAATTAGCACCTTAATTTAAGGAAGTAGCGTTCAGAATTGAATAATAGGGATTGACGTACTTGAAGTTGCTTATCCTTAGTTTTGGGCAATGAAGTCCTTATTTACTTCTTGATTATTTAGTGGTAGAACTCTAAAATATTTTACATTGCCAATTATCGTTGTCACTCCTTACTAGTTTTCATTTAGTTTCACCTGTCCCGATGTCTGTAATCAAATTTCATTATAAGATAGTCAGAAAATAAAGACGATTCTAATACTCAGCACATCAAAATCCGTCACACTGTTTAAGCTATAGGAGACAATACGATAAGTAGACATAGTTATACACACTTACATACAGGACGCTCTCAGGGCGGTCTAAATAGAAATCGACACCGCCGACAGACCGCAATTAAATGTAAAACCTGTACTTACAATGGCGTCACATCGCACATTATCGCGGGATTCTTCGAACTGTCTCGCTGGTAATCATTTAGCTTCGCATTTCCCACTGCCATTTCTGCACTGCGCCTTCGGCAAAGTTTTATCACAGATAAATAAACGACAGATGCACAAGTAGAAAAACAGCAGTTTCAAAGTTTTCCGGTAGTGTTGTAATTTTATGTTTAACTACATAATGTGAATGCAGATTATTGTAATCTGATGTTTCTGTATCAAATATAAAATAGGTACGATTTATATACAATGGGAAATGGTTATGAAATGCCCTTACCCTTTTTACTATCGGTTAGTTGTAAACACGAACAAGCATCATCCTTTCATGGCGGATATTCATCGTGCGGACTGCTAAATTGTGGAATACGCTTCCTGAGTGGAATATCTTCTATCTTTTCTGATATATATAATCTGGGTGTCCTTAATTCGCGAGTGAATTGATTCTTCTAGGTAAGCGCGCTCCATCGTAGACTGCAACATCGCTTAATATCAGGCGAATTAGTAACCGAACACAAACCTATTGCTGCATAAAAATGGTATTTTGGTCTCTTCTTACGATTTGTCCATCTATCGTTCTATATTCTATTGCTCTACGGAGCTCAACGGCCATATTTCATAATTTTATCGCTAATGTAAACCGAGCAGGTATGTTTGTCTGTATGTCTGTACTTCCGTGTATTGTGGGCGTTTAGGGTGGCTATCTTACACATTTTCTTAGGACAAGTTGCTTTGAATTGATATTTGAGATCTTGTGATATCTTCATGTTGGAATATACATTTTGATTTTATTCTTGTTAGTTTGAATATGAATGTTTCGTTATAAAAAGACCCATGAGATGATAATCTCAGCCACACAAAATTTACTGCTGGACATAGGCCACCCCATGGATTTCCAAACAGACCTTATGGAAGCGGTTTGCATCCAGCATCTGCCTGTCACTTTTATGAGGATAGATTTAAGACTACAGTAATTTACTTTCAAGTTGAAGTATATTATTATAGTCTGTTTTTATACATATACTAAAATCATTAATTCATTGGGTATAGTTACGTATTTTCTTTTTCGTTGAGTGACAAGATGCAAACTCCTAGACAAATGCATTTTAAAAGAATAATATGTTATATAATTATGAAAATGTAAATTATATTAATTATGATATATTTAGACTATGGCCTTACCCTTCTCACAATGAGAACATGACCCGCGCCCAGCAGTGGGACAGTTTGTACAAACAGGACTGATGAAAAAAAATATTTTTTTTTACGAAACGTAAATGTAAAGCACTATTATTATCGACGGGATATTTACGGTAAATACCCTGTTTATAATAATGGTGCTGTAATGAATGACCGTGATAGTTAAAAAATATTTTTCTTCCAAAACTTGTTAAATGCAGTACTCCAATATAGAAGCTTGAGCAGACTTCGTGAGCAAACCAATAGATACAGTAAGCATATTTGTTCAATATGCTATTACTAGAATACGTGCAAAGTTCAAACGTCTACAAACACACATAAACCAATATTAAATTTGGTCGTAGGCCTCGTCACCATTCAATTAACGAGGTGATTCGGCGGGCACTCGTTTCGGTGGAGGTGCCATGCGTCCTAGAACCCACCGGCTTTTTTCCTTGGCAAAAAGGACGTTGCCTTATTTGGGATGCAACGTGTGTGAGTACTTTTGCGTCCTGCCACCTTGCCGCCACCCAGCAATCTGCCGGTGCTGCCGCCGAGGTGGCCGCCAAAGAAAAACACGCAAAGTACGCCAGTTTGGAATCAGCGTATGATTTTGTCCCTTTTGCGGTGGAGACAGGCGGGCCGTGGGGGTCTGAAGCCAAGAAGTTCACGCAGGATCTGGGCCGCCGTCTACGAGAGAAGGGACGTGATTGCCGGTTGGGATGGTATTTGGTGCAACAAGTCTCTATTGCCATCCAGCGAGGAAACGCCGTCAGCATAATGGGTACTTTTCCCCAAGGTTCCACGCGCGAGGGGCTTCATGCCAATAGGAGTAGGTAATATTTTTTGACATAATGTTTATTATATTTTAAATACAATTATTCACATGTTAATTTTAGTATATTGACAATTTGTAAATTATTGACCTTTTAAATTATCTAATAAAAATTTGGTTATATATTATAAGTTTGTAGTATAAGTTTGGTTATTTTTTACTTTATCCTGTAAATACCTTCTCGCTCGTGCATTCTATTAGACAAGGTTTCCAAAAGATCTTCGCTTACGAAATGATGGTAACCGTACTTGTTCCACCCGACTGATCGCTCGTAGGCCTTCGTTTGTAGTTCACGTGAGCGAGCTTGCACGGTCGGGGTTCGAATCCCGTCTCAGTAGCGTCATGCTTTGCTACTTTGGATTGTGATGGGACTGGTATGTCGGGAATGAGTGCTGTTTACACTACATGAGAATACTACATACGTGCATAAATCAACAGCATATGATATGTGTGACTCAGTTGTGACGCGCCTTTAGAACCCATGGTGCCAGGTTCTATTCCCGGCCAGGCAGATGTTTTAAATAATGAATTCAAACATAATATTTTAAAAGTTTGTTTGTTTTGTTTGTTTTCAAAAGGTCTTTATTTATCATAAATAGAATTACACATACAATATAGACACAGTCTATAAATTGTAGAAACATAACATTTTATGCATATAACTATCAGACTAAAAACGCCTATATTAGTATTTAAAAAAACTATGTGAATATATCTGTTTGTTTCCTTTTTACTACTAAACGGCTGAACAGATTATTATGAAATTTGGTATAGAGCTAGATGAGAACTTGGAGAAGGATATAAACTAAATTCATCATCACCATCACCATTTTTCATCGTTATGCGGATGAACCCGCGGGGCGCAGCTGATTAAAAAAGCGAAAGTAACAGTTTGTCTGTCTCTATGTTTGTTTGTTACCTTTTCACGATCAAAAAGCCGTTACGAAAGTACAGAAACAACTGACAACTTGGAGACGGTCATCATCATCACCGTTTTTCATCACTACGCGTGGCTCACCAGGGGCCCAGCTAGTTAATAACATAAATAACTTAATTGTACGTAAAGTATGTTTGGACAGCAGCGCCCTCAAGGCCCATTAGTTCTTTTTCCAAACATACTCTGTATCATAACATAGAGGTTACCAGCGAAATATGATAATACATACATATGTAAGTAAATAGGCAGGTACATACAGCATACGTTCCCGCATCCAAGCTGCTATTTCACACATAAATCCTCACGCCCCGGCGAAGGGCATGATGTCTGATTTACGCGAGTTTCTGCCTTGCATGGTTTATGTTTTCAACGTAGACGTACGTTCCCGTAGACCAAATCAATCAAGTACCAACGTTTTTTTTTTTTTTTAATCTAGTTTGACACATATAAATATGTCGTTTGACCGCCAATACAGAAGAAATTAATGGTAGGTATTGCATACAGAACGGACTCTCCGCCTCCCGCCTATCTCGGGTTCCTCACCCGCTCCCCGCGCTCGCCCTGTCGTTTGCGAGACGACACGATGTTTTCTGTTTTCATTTGTTAATCGAGACAAGCGTTGCGAATTCCAATTGACAATTGAAAAAACCTATTCATACCCAGATTAGATCTGTTAGAGAAGATCCACCCAGGAAGTGTATTCCACATTTTAGAAGTAAATAAAAATCGGCCAAGTGCGAGTCGGACTCGCGCACGAAGGGTTCCGTACTATCATCTATAACAGAAAATCGTATAAAATAACGAGAAATCAACGAAATTCCAAGTAGTAAATCGCAAACTTATAGGTAGGTTTTCGATACACATCCAGGCAGCATGACGACCCTCGCGCGAATACGCGCGGATATGGCTCGCTCCGTGATGTTACCGCTACCCGCGCGGCCGTTGCTTATCAACCGCCACCACCATACCGCGGCGCGGCGCTCGCACCGCGTTTAGATGCAAGGATTATTTTCATTTTGTGAGTTTTATTTATTAGATTAGGTATTTATTTTTATAGTTAATATATTTCTAAATATTTACTTACAAATATTCAAGTTTCTACCTGTTAATTAAGATAGAGTAAAAATTGCTTAAAAATTACGTTTGTTGTATGGGAGCCCCCCTTTAATATTTTCTTTATTGTTATTTAATTATTTATTTTGAAAGGTAATATACAAGTAAATATTCTGTGAAAATTTGAAGCGTCTACCTGTTACCGTTTTTAATATTGAGCAAAAAAATACGAAAAAAACACGATTATTGTATGGGGACATCCCTTAATATTTTTTTATTTTTAGTATTTGTTGTTATAGCGGCAACGGAAATACATCATTTGTGAAAATTTTAGCTTTCTAGCTATTACGGTTTATGAGATACAGCCTGGAGACAGACAGACAGACAGACAGACAGACAGCGAAGTCTTAGTAATAGGGTCCCGTTTTTACCCTTTGGGTACGGAACCCTAAAAAATAAAGGTTCGTTTCGTTCTGGTATTCGGAATAGCCGTGTCCCATTGCTCACTATATTTACGTTTTTTTTATTTATGTTCTTTTTATATTTTACTGTAATAAAATTAAAGACTGACATGTATTGAAAAATTTTCATTCATATGATTTGCAAATAACTATAAAACAAACACATTACATATCAAATTACCTATCCCTGACCAAACCCGGTGCTAAGGTGCCCGTAAGGCTGCCGGCATTCCTGCGCTGGATACCAACGGCCAATCTTTGTACCAGGAACGAGCCGGAACGGGAGTCACCGCACAAAATAAAAACAGGTGTATAAATATCATTCAATCATTTTAATCTTATTCCACATAAAACATAGTCTCACTCAAAGAACATAGACTCACTCTACTTACCTAGAAAATTAGGTAATTAGGCACACCAAGTTAATGCCTACGCAGTGCTAGGTACTGAAACCATTTCACTAGGTAATTCTCACATAAATTCCTTGCTCAAAGGGCAGGCGGTATTTGATTTAGAGTCGTGGAAATAATACGCGTTTTAGGTGTTTCGCCGATGGCAATAGACAGATAATGATTTGTGTACTGGAAACTGGGAAAATATTTTTATTTTTTAGTGAAATTTTCGTTTCTAAATACAAAGGTATTTTTACCAAATATGGTCGAATAGAGTATAGTTTTACCATTAATTATAAGTGGTTATCGTTAATATTGGTTTTTATTAGCGGCAAGTCACATTTGTTGACGAAAACACGAAATTACTCTAAAATATTTTTTTCATCAAATTGTTTTATTAACTATATAAAGAAAAATTTATTTCTATAAATGACCTAAATAACTAAAGATATTATTATAAATAAAAAAAACATATTACAGATAAAAAACAGAACTCAGGTCACAGTCCCAAGGCAACGTTCCCAAAAGGCTGGCGACATTGCCTCGTTGGATAGCAATGCTAATCCGCTGACCGAGGTAAGCGCCAGCCCTTTGGTCATTTGTTCTCTCTATCAGTCGCATAGCAATTTCATTATAAAGCTGCCACGCACTTGGACCCCATGGACCTAAAGTTTCCACACCAAAAGGCAGAAATATGTAACCATCGCCAAGAGATTCATATTTCCGCCTTTTGTTGGATTCAGCAGTTCCATTGTTTTATTTATAAAAATTTGATTGACATTTTCGCTTTTCATCTCAACTTTTTTCCTTCAACAAATGTGATTTGCCGCTATAATAACTGATGTTAAAGCTAACCACAATCATTTCATTGTAAAACTACTTATCCTCTATACGACCGTGTTTTTTGTAAAAAAATACTTATGTGGTGTCTAGACGCGATTTTATTTTTGAGTCTGATCAATGCCCTAGATTAATGAGGAGATTGGTGTGATGACTAGTACCTACCTAGAACCTAACTCATTATTTTTTTGGCTTGAAGTACATTACCTACATCACTATCTTTCTTTACGATAAAACCGTTTAACTTAATAATAATAAAAAAAAAACTTTTTTTATTTTTCACGATTAAATCCGCGTTCTAATAGAGTTGCGTATTTTTATAGAATCTAGGTAACATTATAAACGCCAACTCATGCGTTTCTCGCAATATGATTATGCAATTCGAATATGAATTGTTTTGAAAACAATTGCAACAGTGGGTGGTCCATATCGAATGCTTAATAAGCAATCGAATTACTCACTAATTGCGAAATACAACTCTTATTAGTTGAGATGGGAAATAAATTATCGATTAGTTATTTTATCGATAGTTTTATTCTTATCGAAGGATTACTGTCAATATTACATACACTACACACGATTCCTAACTATTGCGCTTAGTTTTAGCACTTAGTTATAACATCAATTTTACGCTGAAAACATATTGTATCACATTTATGTTAAAATACCGAAAATAATAGATTTCAACATTCAACTTTAACATTATTTTTTTTATTTATATTTTTATACAAGGTAGATCTACGATTGACCACCAACTCGCCTGATATTAAGCGACGGTGTGGCCGAGGATGGAGCGCGTCGATCTAGAAGATATCTATTCACTCTAGCCTTGAAAATTCCAAGATTGTAGGTCTCAGGAATTTCTTGTTCATAGATATATTTTCATCCAGTGTGTAGATATAGATATGTTGAAGATATAATGATAGAAGATAGATACATATATAGATGGTATAGTTCTATCGATAAAATATATTTTATCGATACAACTTTACCATCTCTAACTACAATTCTCAATTGATTCCCACTAAACAAGTTAAAAATTCCATTTAAAAAATATTTTTCGTGAAACTACTCGTTTTGCTTCGTATCCTTTTTAGAAACGGCCAATTGTATTCTTGTAAGGATCCTAATAACGATTACGAATAATCGTCTTCATGGCATTGTTCTCGTTTCTATGTATTTTGGTTTATTTTCTTTATTTGTACCCTTTTTTCTGTTTGTTGTTGAAATAGGTAATTTCATGTAATGAGGGAATTGTGATGGCTAACTTAGGTAACAGCCACTTTTTCGGGATTAAAATCAAAACTACATATAGTGCGTTACACACAACTGGCGTGGTTTTTCGGAAGAATTTATTATGAAAAAAAAAGTGTAATACGTAAAAACCTCTACTCTGTATTTTGTGCAATATGCTGTACGAATGATAAAAGTTCTTTTTTAGCCGACTGTCTAAGTTAGATAATGTTTTATAACGTGCGAGGTGTCCTTAGATTTTTTATTACCACCTGAGTGTCATATACTACATTTTGTAATCAGGGGTTTTTACTTAATAATAAGATTTTTTCATCATCATCATGATGATGATGAGTAGAATATTATCAACTTATATGAAAGTTACGCGTCGCAGGAAATATCATATTTCCATCCATTCCATTCACTGTGCTATTAAATAATTCCAAAAATGCATCGGTTCAGCTGCTTTTTTCAGTAACATGTATTGTTTGTTACTATTTTAGTGAGTTTCGAATTTTATCTGTAAATAATATTGTTACTCAATATTTTTATAGCAACTCAATTTCAGTTTCCTACAATTGAATTCAATTTCCGCTGTAAAATAACATGTATTTCCTAGAATATACGCAGTTCCATCAGTAGCGAAATACAATGACCCGTACTATTCGGGCGTTGAGCGCTAAAATCGATGTTTATTAATTAAAATGTACATTGTTATAACTTCGATCCGCTTGCAAATTAATACGACACTGACATACGAAGCACAGCCCTAGTGGCTACTATCTCTGTGAATAGGGTTGTCGACATAAACGAATAATAAAACAAATATTTTTAAGCAACATGTTTAGTCCAACAAGATGCCTTGGTTCCACTTTCGTAGTACGATACGAACCTCTGCATTTTATTAAAATTAAATAATTACATAGAATTATTGCCTCCATAATAAGCTCCTTACTAGGCAAACGCTCTGTATAACAGGTTGCACCAGGTTGTCCAGGCACCACCAGGTCACCAGGTTGTTGGTTGTCCAGGCGTTTTTACGATATATGTAGATATGGAAGATTAAAAAAACTACCTGGACGATAATTATGATAAAATATATTTTATATCCATCTCCAGGTTCTCAGCTATATCTATGCTTAATTTCATAACAATCCATTAAGCAGTTCGGTCTTAAAAAGGTAACAAACAGTAGTCACTTTCAATCTTACAATATAAGTTAAGATTACGATTTTGTTCATGCGTTTTGTAATTTTGTATAAAAACAAACGGCAAACGTAGTTAATCTTATTTTAATTTCCCTCATATCTGGTAGCCCTACATTAACCTAACCCTGGGCTCCCCAGGGTTGTCAACTTCGACAATTTAGTCTCGCAACTTCGACCAGTGTCCAACGCATAACGTATTTACAGCGTCGAAATATTCATCTAGGCCGTAACGAACCGCCGATAGTTGCGTCATAGAATAGTTGTATAGAAGTGACAGTAAAGTTACGAACTTTACGAATCGATCAAATTAATATGAAGTCGTTAACCACCTAAAGTACAAATTTACGTTTATTCCTTCTTCCTGGATGGATGCATGACGTCACACGTGTTTTTTTTTGCAAGTATCAAATATTCAATTTATTGTTTTTAGGATTCCGTAGTCAACAAGGATTCCTTATAAGATCATTATTTCGCCATGTGTGTGTGTCTGTCCGTCTCGACTTTGCTCAAATTCCATTAGTATGAGTATTAATTATACTACTAGTTTATATATTTTAGTACTATTAATACTGCATGCACCGGAAAGCGCAGCGTAGGAAGACTAGCCACGAGATGGACAGATGACCTCATACAAGTGGCAGGAAGACACTGGACACAAACCGCTTCCAACCGGTCTTTTTGGAAATCCGTAGAGGCCTATGTCCAACAGTGGGCTTCTTCTGACTGAGATGATGATGACGATGACCTATTAGTACTAGAAAGCTGTAAATTGGTTCAAGTACACATATGAAATGGTATTCAAAAATATTGTGGGTGTCCGAATATCATTTCAAGGGGTTAATTGGGATAAGTTTCAATAGATCAGTACTATAGAAGGAACAGGTTTTGGAATTTTAATGAAGGTAAATCATGTCTAAAATGTTTACCTATTGTAGGTAACTAAACAAATTTTGTGCCTAAAATACCTGCTGGAACTGACGGTTGAATCCTGAAATTACGTTTGCTAGATTCGAATTTCGAAGAACGAAAATGTTGACTTAAATTATTGAGAGAGTACCTACCTAATTGTACTTAAGACAGAACTGAAGATGGATGTAATTGAGATGTGTTAGGGCTAATTTCTGACAAGATCACATAGCGAGCTTTTGTACCCGACTGCGCAAGGGGAGGTTATTTTTTACGAGTGTATCTATGTGTGTAGATTTTTTTTGCATAAAATCTATTGACGATTTGAAAGTGTGTTGTTATGATACCTAATTGAAACAAATAAATAATAAAAATGTATGTATGTTACCTCCTATAGCATAATTAGATTGACTAATTTTGATGTGGGAAGTGTAGTTAGATTCGTTTTTACGTATCCCGTGGTATATGTTTTTTAAATAATAGGTAATGCAAAAACAAATCTTGTACTTTTACGTAGCCTCCTGTGAGAAATAAAATAAATAAATATTTGTGGACATTTCACACAACACCATCTAGCCCAAACTAAGCAAAGCTTGTACTATGTTTGCCCTGGGTGGGGATCGAACCCACGACCTACAAGCTCAGCAGGCAGACATACCTACTACCAACTGAGCCACAAGGCTAGTCTAAATAATGGTCTAAAAATATAATAGTAAAAAAGTAAATAAATATAATGAATAAATATAAGATCAGAAATGAAGAGATATAGCACAGTGGATTAGCAAGTTGAAGTGGCAGTGGGCAGGGCACATAGCACGTAGAACCGATGGGGCCGAAAGGTTCTCGATCGGAGACCACGTACCGGCAAGCGCAGCGTAGGAAGACCAGTCACGAGATGGGCAGATGACCTCATACAAGTGGCGGGAAGACGCTGGATGCAAGCCGCTTCCAATCGGTCTTTTTGGAAATCCATGGGGGAGGCCTATGTCCAACAGTGGACTTCTTATGGCTGAGATGATGATGATGATGAAATAAATATAATAATTGTTTTTTACAAGAATTATACTAAATTATACTTACTCATTTAAAATTGTACAATGTCTCTACATATATGTACATATTTTCTCGCGAAAACATAAAAGTATTATCATATAAGCATTGTACGAGTATAAACTAAATCTTATTGCAGTCGGTTATTTTGTTTTTCTTTTATACATATATATAAATAGTTAGTAAAGGTATTTACTTATTGAAATATTAATAAATCTTCTGTACTTTCCAGGTAAGTTATTGAAAGCTCACACCCAACCGACGACGAGCGCACGCAACGAATTTAGTAAGTAATCACTTTAAAAATTGGACAAGCGCGAACCAGACCCGCGCACCGACGGTTCCGTATAAAAAATTAAATAGTTTGTTCGTAATTTGTCCAGGAAATCTAGATTGGAATGATGGACAAAAAATACCATTTATCCGATATATTAAAAGAAGTTTATATCTGTCTATGTATCTCATCGCATATGTTAATTGAAAAGCCAACTTCAAAATTATTAATTAATAGATACTCTTTCCCATCTTCTTTAGGTGATCATCATTCAGTCAACAAAAAACGACATTAGTATTTAAAAAAAAAAAAAACGTTTTTTTTTTTTACACGAATAAGTCCGCGTTTGACCACCAACTCGCCTGTTGGAAAGCGAAGATGTGGTCGGTAATGAAGCACGCAGACTTAGAAGATACCAAAAAAAAAAAAAAAAAAATTACAAAAAAAATATAAATTATTTATTAATAAATATTTATTTTTTAAATATTATTTGCGCTAAAAAATATTTTTACTATAGCACTATCACTTGTAATTTTTCATATAAATGATTATATTATCTATGCTACTTTGCAGACTGTATTGTTCTGTTACGGTTGGTATTCATACGACCGTGCGGTTATCCTCTGAACACCACTATGAATATATGTAAATGAAATACAAACAATAAAATATTTATTACATATAAGTTGTTTATTTAATACCACGATACGTATCGAGTAGTTTGTACATAACAATTTCAGTTGAGAATGTTTTCTTTTTTTTCATACTTTTAGAGCGTGATTTTTCAATAGTCGGGTTTTAGTTTTTGAACTTATTTTTTATTTGGAAAAGATTTGGTCTTTTGATTACGCACAACGCTGCGGTATACGATATCGGACACACAATCGTATGACTAAAACGTCTAGAATGGTCTCTTGCGCAGATATCGCAGTATGCGTCAGCGATGAAAGGGAAGACGTTGCTTTGGAGTCGGCTATCACAGCGTTGTGCGCTACAATGCTTATGCTCAAGAGACCAAAGCTCATCTAATTTCTTTGGGTATAAGCGCCACAGGAAAGGGGATTCCCCCGTTCCGCCGCCCTACCGCTGACGCCTTGACTTATCCCTCACACACCAAGGCGCGGTATTGCGCTTTCTGTCAAGATTTATTAGTAGCCACAATCAAAAAGGCCCAAAAATATCCTTAAATAAAAACAGTGGTTTCCATTCGCGAGTCTCGTTCAAGACATTCTCCTCAATTAACAGTAACAATGGGCGTGATTAATTCCCATTCATCTTAATTACAGACCTGAATGTTAGAAAGGTCACGCCCAAGGTCATAAGCTCAGGTCAACGATTCGCTGAGAACTGGGAACAATTGATTATCTATAGACACTTCACTGATGAGCGCTTTCAGTCAACGTATTGGCGCGAAAGATGCTAACGAGAATGCTCGTCAACAAATAGCATTCTATTAGTATATATGTTATGTTTTTTTTTTTTTTTTTAATAATTAAGAGTTTGGTATGAATAGACAGTTCAAAGCATACGAGTACTTTCTGTCAGCACATTGGTACAGAATGTGCTTAAGTATTCGCCCGCCGATGGTATTTTAGTAATTTTCTTAACCAGTCAGACTTCAGTAAATTATGAGAAGTAACAAAATAATATGCTATGATGTGTACTTACTTGCGGTGCCCAACGGTTTCACTATTGTAGTAATGAAAAACGATGGTGAACGGTGATGATGACGATAAATATAAACTTTGTTCGTCTCCGGATACTCATCATAATCATCATCTCAGCTGAAGTCCACTGCTGGACATAAGCTTCTCATGGATTTCCAAAAAGACCGATTGGAAGCGGCTTGCATCCGGGTACCTACTCAGTTGTTATTGTTTCAGATATATTCACCCTTACCTAGAAAATACAAGATTGTATATCTCAGATATTTCAGTAGTCAGCAATCACGCCCGAAAAGCACGATTCTACTATGGTTATGTTTTTTTGATGTATTTCGGACATATTTTTTTTTTAGGTATTTCTACATATAATCATCATCTCAGCCATAAGAAGTCCACTGCTGGACATAGGCCGCCCCCATGGATTTCCAAAAAGACCGATTGGAAGCGGCTTGCATCAAATCTAAAATGTAAACAAATAATTTTTCTACACCTACTACACCTAGTTTTAATATTATTCTCTATGTATTTAATGTTTCTGTATTGTGGTCTTTTAATAAAGTGTTATCTATCTATCTATTAAAAAAACCGACTTCAAACGCAACTTACTAAATCCTTCACGATTGTAAACTTTTTAAAGAGACCTCTCATCACTCCCTTTTTTTTTTTGTCAAGAAAGAGATTTGTCATTGAATGTCAAATGTTTCGTCTTCGAAGATTAGAAAATGTGCAGATGTTTATACGATAATCCCCAACATTTGACACTTTTGCAAAGAAAAACGTGTCAGTGGAACTCTGCGATTCTATAATCTGACGCACTTCACTCAGGAATACAATGAAAATATTTACATTTTTAGAGATTATTCAGAAAGTGATAAAGCAATGTATATTAAATAATTATGGGACCAACTTGGGAGCTTTCTCTATACACCAATTCAAGAAACACAAAAATATACGCTACGAATTGATAACCTCCTCCTTTTTTGAAGTCGGTTAAAAATGCAAACCTATCTTAACAGTCTCGATCCGGTTCCGTTCTGGTGTCGAATAGTCCCGTGTAGGTTATCACAAAGGGTCACCGAATACCTAAAGTACGATATTTAGTGGGGTCGCCCAGTTAGCAGGTGCCGGTTACGACTCACGTCCACTAAATTAGTGGTTTTGTTGCGACGTGTACATCGATGAATTTTTTATCTCTCTGGCGAAGGTTGTAAATTTCTGTTTATCCGAGTGTTTAGAAAGAGGGCTATGTTCTTATTAAGGCTATGTCCGTGCATAAGTCTCATCTTGTTACTTGATGACGTGATTGGTACTATTTTTGGCACCCTAAAGTTAGACTGAGTCATGAAAGCTCCAGGGTTAGGCGAGACAACCACATTGATTTTGGCACTTCTCGATAGACACTCTCAAATGTACTACTTGTTACTCAAAGGTGATGGACACCCCAAAAATGGGTTACATTTTTTCTAACTGATATCTCAACATCTTGTTACCCGATAAAGTGGGTAAACATACGGTCCAAGAGCGGACCTAAACGAAGTCTACTAAAACGAAGCATTAAAATTGCACATCTGTCTGATTACTCTTTGAGTATCTCAATAGTCAACCACTAGACGCTAGACAGCAAGTATTCTTCTTCATTGCTGAAGTTGGTTTACGTCCCAACTTAACTTCAACTTGTATCGGTTCCGATCTATTACTGTTTTTATTACTTTTCTACAAACTTCTTGTACTTACAACTGTTATTTAACTCTTTATTGAAGTATTACAGCGATGTTGTTACGAGGAAACTGGAGAATGTTGAAATTGGAAATTAATTTTGTCTTTATGCGATGTAACCATGAATGACGGATATCTTTCAATGTGTGGGTCATTGTACTCATCGCCTTGAACAATTTTTCTATAGTATGTCAAATCATTAAATTGCGAAAAAATACATATTACTTTGACACAATGTATGCAACATATGATTTTTTCGTGATTTCGTTGTTGGTTCTGTAGACATTGTCGTCAATTCTGACGGCGCCACTAAACTTAATAATTTGTTTGGGAATTTCGTTCGTTGTTTGAATATAGTTTTAAACATTTTAATTAGTTAAGTGGCGCCTTCAGAATAGCTCTTTTGTCCTGTTAAATTAGGAACTGACTAGCTCACTAAAGCGCGGTACAGATTATGTCAGTAATTTATTAAATTAGTCTCATTATTATTCTCTTTAACATGATAGACGCTGACCGCCAGCTCACCTGATGTTAAGCGACGTCGCGGTCGACGATGGTGTACGCACATCTGTAGGAAACCGATTTACTCGCGATTTAAGAACACCCAGATTGTAGTCTATCAGAAAATATCTAACAACGACAACGTATTCCGCATTTAAGCAGTAGACATAGACATATTTTATTGATAATTATTCAATTACAGACACAATTCAGTACAGACGATTTGGCGTAAAAAAATTACGTTCGGGTTTTTGGAATATCCACAATAACATCATCGTCGCTTAACATCAGGCGATTTGATGATCAATCGTAATCAATCTTGTGTAAAAAAATCGTAGTTCAGGGTAAATAAGATTATTCAGATTTGATTTCACCGAAATCTTATTTATAAATAACTAAAAATTACAGAAAAGAAACCATCTAACAAGTCAACAACCCTCTATTAAAGAAAAACAATTAACCTGTAACAATAAATAAGCCGAAATGCCGTAACTTATCAAAAACAAGAAAGTAAAGTCAAAACATTGTAACATTGTTCGTAACTTGTTTCAAAATACGAAGCAACAATTCATAACTTGGCAACTAAGGACGAACAGTAATTCCTAAGCAAACACCTATTTGAATGTAGCAGAGAAATAGAGCTGCTAGATGTGGCAGGGATTTTATGTAGTGCATACGCGAAGTGCGAAAGTGTGGAGTTGTCGGAATACTTTCTAAACATAATTATATTTATTGAAAAATTAACATTTATATGATTTACTAATAACTATGAAAACAAATATATTACTTGTCAAATAACCCACCACTGACCGTACCCGGTGCAAAGGTGCCCATAAGCCGACGGCGTTCTCGCGCTGAATAGCAACGGCTGAACTTTTTTTGTGATTTTCCTAAAAGTTTTTTTAGAGACACATTTCTATTATGTATATTTTACATAAGAACCCGGTTTCACGTTATACAGGGGCACGTTGTTTAATTTCGCTTCGTATGAGCACGTAGGCGGACCAATCCACTGTCACACACACTCTGTAATTTCGCAATTACATATATATGGATTCGTATGATTGTCAAACGTAGCCTTTATGTACACATTATACTCGGCAATGGAACCTCCATTTACACTTTACTTATTTAATTGAAGAAATATTTAAATGTTTTAGTTTCAGATTATTTTTAAATTGTCGTGGCAATTTTCTCCAGTAATTTCCAGTGTTTTAACACAAAACTGTTTTAGATTTCTAAAAAATATCCGATTTCGACCTTTTTTTTATGTTTTGATGTGTTATTTTTTTATGTGTGTTTATGTATTTTTGTATTTTTACCCGACTACAGCGAAGTAAAAGCGAAGGCTATATTTTTGACCGGTATGTGTGTATGAACCACCAACCGTAACAAAACAATACATTCTGCAAAGTAGCATACAAAAACAAAGCATTTAGAGCGAGAGATTTTTCAATAGTCTAGTTTTAGTTTTTGGCCTTTTTTTATGTTGTATGTATGTGTACTATTAATTGCTATGCCTGTACGGTTTAAATTATTTTTTTTCATACTCTTAACTTTATTTTTCTTGAATTCGTAATAATGAAATCTGAAAAAAATCAACTGAAACTTACAGTAACTCCTAAGTTGAAAGATACTTTATTCAATAAAAAAAGAATTTTTGAAATACGACTTCTAGTTTCTGCGTAATGCGTGGACAAACATACAAACCTACAGGTCGAATTAATAACCTCCTTTTTTTAAGTCGGTTAAAAACAATTTTCTCCTTTTTGTATAGACGACTACATTTCTCTTATAGATTCTACAGTGATAAAGATCTTTATTTCCCTCATGCTTTTCATTGTTAAAGATATTAATGTCCCGTGTAATTTATGACAAATCTGTACCTAAAGAATCACGCCAATAAACACGTATTGCATGCAAACATTTAATTTATATTCAGTATTTTCTTACATAATTATTTCATTTTGGGTGAAATAATATATTTATTTTCTGTATTTTAATGAGGTTTTCCTCATTTGAATATAAATCGATTTTTGTGTTCAGATTAATATTACTTACATACAGATTTGTGATAAGTACAATCAGCCAATTTCTGTCATTAAAAATATGGATATACCGAGCTTTCTCGCGGTAAGCCCTTAAATAATAATTAATTAATTAAATAAAAGCAATAATTTTAATTAATTAACTAACCGCAATAATTATATTAACTATTTAAATTTATATATTAATTAATTAAATAATTATATTAATTAAATAACGGCAATCGTCCAATAAAAACAAAAGTAACCAAAGTAAACTTCTAGTCGTCCAGTGGCACTTCCAGTGGAGCTATTTCTCTTCCAAGTTATCACGTTATGGCCGTAGTTGTTTTGCTTCGTCAAGCCAATCTAAGTTGCGTTGACAACAATTATAAGTTTTGCCGCCCGTTTTGTCACAGCGCTAATGTGGCGCTTGCCTTGCTTAGGTCCAGCATAGCCGTTGTTTCTTATCTTGATAAGGTTTTTTGATAGTTCTGACTGTTAAGAAAACTTAGGTCTAACGTAGTAACTAACGTATTGAAATTTGTCGTCCTAAGTAAGGGAGTGAGATAGATAAGTGAAAAACTTTACGTTAACACTTACAGTAAAATGTGTCACTTCTTCGTCTGCGTCTTGTGTGTGGGTTGGTAGACCTCTAAGATATTATGTGCGCAGTAGTCTGGCGTTATGACGTAATCTAAAGAGATAGACTCTTTATTGTACACACCATAAAATTTACAATCCATAGAAATTGACTAAGAACTAGTGTATCAGCTGGCGGCCTTATCGCTAATAGTATACAGAATTTAAATCTAACGTACCTGCTGTTGGTCACGGGTATTTGTATACATCATGCCAAATCAGTTCAATGTTTATTCACTAGATGGCAGTATACCTACGCCGTGAAGCTCGCGAGCATAGATACAACATGTGCCTATTGCTGTGCTGGCTAATCTATTAATACAATTTTTATTTCGAGACACGCATATTAGTAGGCTAAAGCTACGATATAAAAGAAAACCACTTAGTGAGTATTGTTTACTTTAGACAACATGCACAAACGTCAATGACATCTTCACTATAAGGCAGACAGATGGGCATAGCGAATTTGTAAGGATTCCTCGTAATCACTACGGAACCATAAAGACTGCTGGTCAAATTCTGTTGAGACAGCTAAAAATACGCTATCAAACTCTCTTTCAAACAAAAAAAAAACTAGATAAATCGATTCATTCGACAAGAGCTACGACAAAAATACACAGGTGCACATTTTAAACTTTTAACACCCCTCGCTTTGCATCGGAGGTTAATGAAAACGTTGATTACATTTATAACCTAGTTAAAACAACCAAGCTTTTAAAAGGTAAACAACCCTCCCCCAACGATAAATTAACGCAAAAATTCCTTGTTAAAGTTGCTGTCTGCTTAAAACGTAATTTATACATGTAACGAAACTATTCCCATTGCACAGTGGTCCGAAACGGCAACTACCCGCAACAACACTCAAACAGCGAATACTTAGCGCAAACTGCACAGTGGTGCGAACGTGCATCGTAACTGCGCAACTAAAACCACAGTGTGTTAAACTATGCAGTAGTCTGCTTGATTAATAAAAAATTGACGTCGTGATCACGACTTTAGTTGACTAAGAATTATTAAAATTCCCGTGAATTATTTGAGTCGAAACTTTTAAATAAATAAATATTGGTGGATATTTCACACAATACCGTCTAGCCCAAACTAAGTTGCCTTATCGAAACAGCCCCGTTAGCCGACTGTATATATTTCTAGACTGTGGCAGAACAAGGTAAAACTAAAGAAATCGCGTTCCGTTGTATTGTCACCTGGTCTCGGAATGTACGGCTTAGAGCCAACGTCCCCGCGGAGAAATACTCTTTGAGCTTTCCTTGCTTTTCGCAGAGTGAGGATGAATCGGTATTTTTAGTTTGTTTGGCCAGTTTTCAGGGATAGTAAAGGTTCAATAGTTATTGTCTTTGGTATTTGTAATCATATCTTGAGGTTAAGTGAAGATTTACCGTAGCTTAATAAAATACACAAAAATTATCTTTACTAAAATGTTATAATTATAGTTTAAAAAACTATAAAAAAACGACTTCAAAATACGCAGTACAGCACATACGCTACTTGCTGTTCACTTTTCTACAGGCATTTGGATGATATTTTACCAGCTATTTTGTTATAAAAACTAAGGTACAGCGTCGAATTTGATAAAATTTATATGGGACCACCTGTGAAATATGATCTACCAAATACAAAAATAATCTTCAAAATTGATGCACAATTGGCTGAGTAATCGTTAAACAAACATACAAAAAAACATACAGACCGAATTGCTAACCTCCTTCTTTTTGGAAGTCGGTTAATAAAAGCGAAAGTAACTTGTGTCTCTCTGTCTGTCTATTACCTTTTCACTATCAAACGGCTGAACGGCTGAAGTGATCGTAATGAAATTTGGTGCAGAGATAGCAGTGAACCTGGAGTTAGACATAGGCAATTTTTCATCATCATCATTACCGTTTTTCATCACTACGCGGTTGAATCCGCGGGGCGCAGCTAGTAGGTATATATTGTTAATGTCAACGCACTGTTTTAATTAACAAAATTTTTACTTCGAATTTTAATGGTATAAGAATGGTATTTTTTATTCACAAAAGGTGGGGTAAGTGAAATAAACTGGTGTAACGCATTTTTCATGTCGTTAACAAAATTATTGTAAAATCGCCATATCTTCACTAATATATTATGTGTACTAGAACTTGACAATGACTTATTTAATTGAGTCAGACTATGATTTTTACTAAAACAAATTAACACTTGGCCCTGGAAAATACGCTAATCGCCCGGGTCCAATACAAAGAAAAAAGGAGAAATTGCAAACACATTTAAGTATTGTTATTTCAGTATGTCATCAAAAGTATCTGTGCCAAAAAACTTCCGCAATTACGGCAACGTATATAAAAACGAATTACCCAGTAAACGTTTTCCGGCAGACTCATAAAAATATCTTAACGTAATTTTGAACAAGCCAAGTGTACGCACTTGGCGGCTTTTTTGTCTTTTTATTCCCAACTCAACGCTCGCAGTTTCTTACAAACCAGTAGATGTGACTGTAAAAAATAAATTAAAGTACCGCTTGTAAAAATATTTACGACCCCATTTTCATAATAAGAACACCTACAAGTTTCGTTTATAAAAAAAACTTTTTTACTCTTTGTTTTATACCAAATATATACATGAAAAGAAAAGAGAAATTTACAACGAACAGAAGCGACATTCTTCACCTTGACAAATAGAACAATTTTAAAAATAGAACGTTGTAACAGCTTACCTTGCAAGTGCAAGACTTGAAAATCCTATCTCGGCGAACGTCTAGAAACTTTACACGACTGAAACGGAACATACAAACATAACGGAACCGAGGGGGACATATTCTGTATGACCAGCGGCCAAGTAACGACTAGAGTTGACATTAAATTTAAAACTTTAGATTTATTATGTTAAAGTCAAATTTTCAATGACATTTTGGTTTTTGAGTTACGCGAATAAACATCCGTTATCCAGAATAGAATAAGTTTGAAAATTTACGGGTCAGTTTTTTGGTCAACTAGTTACACTGGACGTGTTATTTATTCCGTGCAATTTAAAAGTTTGAATTTCGAACTGTTTTTGTTCGGAATGATTAATGTTACCTTCATAAAGAAGGTATAGAAGGGTGTTGAAACTTGAGCTATTACTTTGAATCGGTGTTTAAATTTCTCAATAAAAGTTGTGCGTTTGGTCTCACATTGTGTGTTTGGTATTTTGACGTGGGAGCCTTTGAAGGGAAAGTTTGGATATTTCTGGATGGGAATCGCTTAATAAACGTCTTGCGAGTGCCCCGCTTTGAGTCAAGTGTTTTGTGTGTGAAAGTTTGAGGAACTCTGTTTAATGGCGCAGTTTTCCTATCGTTTTTGTTGGGTTTTCTGAGAGTGAAATAATGTTTAAGGGGCTTTTTGAAATGAGGCACTTAAATGTATTTGTTAACTATTATTATAACTAGTTACAATAATAGTTAACTAGTTGTTGTTATTGTTAACTAGTATTATTGTCAGGTTTGAGCAGTGTGACATGTCGTCGTTGCGCTAGCAAAATCCATATGTCTAAAAAGGAATTTCCGTTAAAGTATCTTTTGGCTTCAAAAGCATAAGCTTGAAGACTTTAGAGCTCAAATTCGATATACTAAAAATAGAGATGATAGTAAAATTCTTAATTGCACATCTCGAAACCATTTTTCATTACGTCATAAGTGTACATCTAAACACATGGCATGAAAATTCAGAAAAAAAAAATACATATCGAGGGATTTAGTAAGCCTTTTCCGACTTATCGGGTTTCATCACTCATCCTACGGTATTGAAATTGAATTTGTCGTAACAAGTAAGAAAGTAAAAAGAAAGAAAGTTCAATAATAATAATAAAATAAAAAGGTCTATTTGTTCTTACAAAAAATATAAACAGTAGGTATACAGACTCTTATTTTCTATGCGCTATTAGCAATGATAATCTAATACCTTTCAACGATCAATTCTTGTATAAATATTGTGGATCTCGGAAACGGCTCCAACGATTTTCATGAAATTTAGTATGTAGGGGTTTTCGGGGGCGATAAATCGATCTAGCTAGGTTTCAGTTTAAGAAAACGTCGTTTTATCCGTGTTTTCAGGCGAAGAAAAACTGCTACAATATCATTAGAATACGAAGGTAAATTTCGCTGCCGTTTACAAGAATGTAATAGCTCAGGTGGGAAACGGACGATTCGCAGGCAATACAGGAGACGCCGGTTCGATTCCAGACAGATGATATTATTTTTTGACTTATTTTTCAAGTTTCTTCTTTTGTGAGAAAAACTATTATAAAAAAAAGCCGAGCAAGGCTCGGGCATCCAGGTATTATGTTTAAAATGAAAACATTGTTTGAACGGTGCTTCATTTCCTTCTCTTTATTTTGCTAGAACCTATTCCTTCCTAAGAACAGAGCAGCTTACAAAGTATCATTGATTTACAACATAGATGTAGATATAAGTCCATGTGCGGGCACATTACCTTCAATGCTCTAACGGCTACACTGACCCGAGGTAATGGGCGAGTCCCTTTCTAGCGGTCCGCTGTTTCTATATCTATTCATTTTCATTTTAACTATTATGTTGTAGTAACCTTGTTTTTATCAGCCCTGTTTGTACAAACTGTCCCACTGCTGGGCGCAGGCCATCTTCTCATTGTGAGAAGGTAAGACCATAGTCTACCACACTGGCCAAGTACGGGTTGGCAGACTTCACACATCTTGCAAGATCATTGAGAACTCTCAGACATGTGGGTTTCCTCACCTTGACCTTGTTACCTTGTCACCTTTTAACCTTGTTGTATACGATTGACCAATAAAAAATAAATGTGGGGTTAAATGGCTTAACGAAAGAACGGTATGTCGTCGTCGCTTTGTTTTATTTTCCTAAACTTCGTAAAATGTTAATGTTGTAATAAATCCGGAAAATTACGAGTTTTACTCGCACACTGAGGCTTCCGTACTCCTATGCTTGACATAATACATGAACACTGGCACCAGGGCTAATTACTTAACAAAATATACTCTTATATCTTTCTTAGATATAAAAGTATATTTTGTTATTTGTAACTTCACATATTTTTTATACAATAGGAATAGCCTGAAATGCAAAAAAAATTATATAAGTACCTAATTGTTACAGACCTGTTTTCTTTATCAAAGAGGTTTTAACACTACCGTTTACTCTATTTTAAGTTTACGTCGCATGACACCAACTGACAAACGTTCACTTGTCATTTTTCATTTCTTTTTTTGTAGATGGACAAGGTTTTATCTCGCACAATAGTTTTCCATTTTTTTTTTTATTATTTACGCTAGACCGGGAAGAGTGGAAAGAGGGAGGCCTTTTCCTTGCAGTGGGAAAATCTATAGACTTTAACATTAATATAAATTTACGCTTGCTTGTCTCTCTCTTGGCCAGTTTTTAGTATTTGTAGATTTAACATCACAGTAAACCCTATAATCTCGCCAAATTTGTGGCTTTTTAGGGTTCCGTACCCAAAGGGTAAAAACGGGACCCTATTACTAAGACTTCGCTGTCTGTCTGTCTGTCTGTCTGTCTGTCTGTCTGTATGTCTGTCTGTCTGTCTGTCTCCAGGCTGTATCTCATAAACCGTGATAGTTAGAAAGCTGAAATTTTCACAAATGATGTATTTCCGTTGCCGCTATAACAACAAATACAAAAAATTAATAAAAATTAAATATTAAAATACGAAAAAAACACGTTTATTGTATGGGGACCCCATACAATAAACGTGTTTTTTTCGTATTTTTTTGCTCAATATTAAAAACGGTAACAGGTAGACGCTTCAAATTTTCACAGAATATTTACTTACTTACTTACTATAAAAATAAATACCTAATCTAATACATAAAAACTCACAAAATGAAAATAATCCGTGCATCTAAACCCGGTGCGAGCGCCGCGCCGCGGTGTGGTGGTGGCGCGAGCGCGAGGCGGTTGCTAAGCAACGGCCGCGCGGGTAGCGGTGGAGGTAACATCACGGAGCGAGCCATAGCCGCGCGTATTCGCGCGAGCGTCGTTGTGCTGCCCGGATGTGTATCGAAAACCTACCTATAAGTTTGCAATTTACTACTTGGAATTTCGTTGATTTCTCGTTATTTTATACGATTTTCTATTATAGATGATAGTACGGAACCCTTCGTGCGCGAGTCCGACTCTCACTTGGCCGATTATTTATATTACTAGGACTTATTAACGTTTTAATATAAAATACCTTTTTATGTCGACTGAAGGACTTTCTAAGGACAAGAAAAATTTAAAAATAAATTGGGTACTTTACCCATCGCACAATGAGAAGATGAGCCGCCCCAACAGTGGGACAATTTACACAGAACTCCGGATCGTGCTTAAAAAAATACCGTCTATGGTCTATTTCACCCCGTCTAGATTTTTCCGTGAACATTCAAGTTCTGTTAACCCGGCACTAATTACTTAGCCAGAGACACTTCGCTAATTAGTTTAGTTCCAGCGTTACACGCGACGTCCGAAGGCGCCACTGTTGCAAAGTATTCGAAAATTTTAACACAGCGAACCAAAATGCGATGAGCTCAATTTTAAGCGACAGTAGTTCCTACAAAGGTGCAAGTTAGAATGGTAATAGCAAAAAAAAGTAAATCTTGTCGTATGCAAACCACGCTAGGGTTACTAATTGACTGTACTGTTTAAAATGTATTATACTGTTTTATGCTTACCAGTGATGCCAGGTTCACTGTAATTACAGTAGATTCGCTGTAATTTAGCTGCTTTTTTCCCGTTTTACTGTATACTGTATTACAAAAATACAGTGTATGAAAATCACTGTATTAAGTTTTAACGTTCAAAACGATACATCTGTTAAGTGTCTACGTAAAACGAAACGCAATTATGCTCTAACTCTAGTACATAATGATCGGGAAATCTCCCAAAACAGTCTACTTTTTTTGAATGGTGTCTCCGTGACTCTTTCAGGCAAAAGACAATAGACAATTATTATTCGACCAAACGTAAATGTATGTTTTTCGTATATATTTTCTGAATTGTAAAGCAGTATTGTAACTTTGCGGATATCCGAATAGTTTGACGTGATTTTATGTTGAACTTGTAAGTAACGAAATAATTTCAGTCGTCGCAACTTGTTATAATAAATAATACCACAGCAGCAGTGAGGCACCTGATATATTTTGGCACAAGGTATTCAAATTATTTATTTTAAAATAACTCTACTAATAAATTTTATATATGACATTTTATATATTTTTTTTTCAGTTAACGAAAAAGGAAGATTTCATGCACTTGGCAACCTTTATGTTGGACATTTTAGCACTACCGAATTCTAACGCAGAGTGTTAAAGAAAATTTAGCGAAATTAACGACATTAAATCAAAAAAATTAAATCGCTTAGTTACTAATACGATAAAGGGCAACATATTAGCTCGCCAACACATTTTACGCTAACCACCAGTTGCGTAAATTTTGTACCAATCGGTAGCATGCTTGCAGCTTTCACTGAAAAAAATTATGATCAAAACGAACCATCTCTGAGTGAAACGGATAGTAATTAATAATAATTTTAGTAAAAATATATAATTTGATTACATTATGGTATATTTTACTTTTATTTACTGTAAAAGCGCTGTATTTAACTTTGTGATTTACTGTATTTTTATACCAAATACTGTATTTTTATATCCAAAACACTGTAAATTTATAAATCTGACCTGGCAACACTGATGCTTACCCATATACAGCTCATCAAAAATAAAGTATACAAAATACTATTTATTACGTCACCACAAAAAGCAACTTTCTATAAAAAAGAATAACCTCTGATTTATTTCAATTTTGATTATAGATATAGTGAAGATTACTATTGCCCTTAGAAATGACATAAAATAGTTAATTTTAGCGAAGAGCTCTGTAAAATATAACAAAAAAAGTTAGGAAAATTTATAAATATTTTAAAAATATACCTTTAAGTATATTTGTGTGGAAGAAGTTTAATTTTACTTCTTCCACCCAAATATATTCAAAGGTATTTATTTTATTTTATGTATAATAGTTGGTAACCATAGCCTATGCATATATAAGCACATATAGATAGAGAGATAGATTACTGATTAATGGTGTGGTAATTTAGGTGGTTAGGTGATATTAATTTTTATTATGTTGTCATAAATAAAGGTACTTTCAGTTTAAAAAAAAGTCAAAACATACAAAAAAACTTTTTATATCCAATAACTAAAATTTTCAAAACAGTTAAAAATTATTTCTTTTTGCGAACCGCTCAACAAACGCTGAAGAATAGTTTGGAAGAAATGGGTTTGGTTGTCTTTAAAGTGCAAGAAAAGTTACGCCTTGGTAAGCGTGCTATTGTACAATAGCATATAAAAAAGTTATTAAAAGAAAAACAAAATACCCGACTGTAGAAAAGCTGTTTTTACAGTCGTAATTTACGATTTCGTTACGTTTGATACACTCTGTTGACTTTTTTTTTTTTTTTTTTTATAGAAGATAGATCTACGATTGACCACCAACTCGCCTGATGTTAAGCGACGGTGTGGCCGAGGATGGAGCTCGTCGATCTAGAAGATATCTATTCACTCTAGCCTTGAAAATTCCAAGATTGTAGGTCTCAGGAAACAGTAACTTAACGTTTTTTGTAAGAAAGTATGCGTACAATCGGTGTCAAAGATTATAAGTGCGCATTCTTTAGAATAATTCTAGTGAAATCACTTATTCATTACGATAAAGTTCGTTGCAGGATACAAAAAAAGCGCATTTTTATTTTTGCAATAGCCGTATTATTATTATTACAAAATATATAGCCTAGACACACAGAAAGTGTAGGTTTTATAGTCCAATCTAACGACACCTCGCACATCAAAATTGGTCAAGCCATTTACGCTGCAAGCTATAATATAGAAACATACATACATACACACCCACATACACATACATACATATGCTAGAAAATCATAAGCCTCCTTCTTACGCAGTCGGGTAAAAATGGGAAGTTGACGGTTCGACAAATCTAAGAATAAAAAGAAAGTTTCTCCTAATAAGTACCTACAAAAACCTTCATAACTAATACCGTTCACCGTTCAATCAACCAATCCCACATCAAACACGGTTCAAAAACGGATCATTGTTCCATCAAATAAATAGAAATCCTTTGTCAGAAAACGACTTAGAATTTGTAAATCAGCGGGCCGATTCAACAAACCATCAAATTTAGTGAAACTCAGTGAAATACACTCTTACCTGAGCTCTGCAAAGAAAATCTTACGACCTTTGCTGCTGTGTTGAAGCAGTAAGGACGGTTTACGTTAATATGTAGTTATTAACTATGACAATTGATAAAGAAATATTTTTATATTTATTTTATACAAGATAGAACTACGATTGACCACCAACTCGCCTGATGTTAAGCGACGGTGTGGCCGAGGATGGAGCTCGTCGATCTAGAAGATATCTATTCACTCTAGCCTTGAAAATTCCAAGATTGTAGGTCTCAGGAAACAGAGATGGCGGCAAAGAATTCAATTTTTGTGTAGTACGCAACAGGAATGTCGATATCGCTGAGTACGGATTTTTGGCATTTCAACGAGAAATGAGTGGTAATTCGCCGACTTTCTGCTAGTCCTGTAGTGAAATGGGGAGGGTGGAATTAGGTCGTGAAGCTCTTGCGCACATTCTCCGAAATGAATCCTGTAGAAAATAGACAGACATGCTACTTTACGGCGGTGCTCGAGACTTAAGTTGCTTCTTGGCAGCTAGTTTATCGTCACCGATTAACCTCACAGCTCGCCGGTCCACTGATTCCAAAGCTTCCAGCTGATACTTGGCTGATCCATCAAAAAGGTGGCAGCAGTACTACATACACGATCGGACCTGTGCTGTGTTGTATATACGAGTATAATATATATATTTATTTATTTTAGAACTTTAATTAAATGATGATTAGAAACGTATTTGAGATTATTGTTTTTCACTATAGGAACAAAAATATCACACAAAATATGTCAAATATAGTATCTGCCATTCGTAGAATCCGTCAAATGTCATTTTTTAGAATTTATCAGTAGTAGAATCTGTCAATTGTAGACTAAGACCCTGTAATAGTGATAACTGTGCCGCGGTTTCACAATCGTGATGTAAAATGGTGATGATGTTGAAGCAATGAAGATGATATATAGTCAGGCTGTAATTGAAACAGTAAGGACGTGTTCTAAAACTTGTGATTGTAATATGTGCCTTCGCGCTTTATCTGAAAATTATAACAAGAAGTCCACTGCGGGACATACACTGGTTCGCTTGCAACCAATTTCTTTCTGGCTCTTGTATGAGGTCTTTTGCCAAGCAAATAACAATTTTCACTCAATAATTATCTATTCTGATAACACACAAATACGAAAAAGCGTCACCGTTTTCATGGTGGATATTCCAAAAACCAGAACGAAACGCTTTAGTTCCACTTTCATCGTGCAGACTGCTAGAATATGGAATACGCTTCCTGAGTGGGTCTTTCCCGATAGATGTAATCTGGGTGTCTTTAAATCGCAAGTGAATTGGTTTCTTCTAGGTAAGCGCGCTCCATCGTAGACCGCAACGTCGCTTAACATCAGGCGAGTTGGCGATCAAGCGCAAACCTATTTCTATATATATAAAAAAAAAAGCTGTTAAATATCTGTAAGTATTATAAGTATAAGTCTGTTGTATTATAAGTGACGATTGTTTACAATTTAAGACTTGTGTAATACCTACATTCATTGTATACTTTCTGTAAGTTGCATCTTAAAATATAATTAACTGTTCGTTAGTGTGAGTTATACAACATTGTATCCTTTCGTATTTGCTACAAATACGAAAGGATACAAAGCTACGTACAAATGTTGACTGCACTTTCTTGTTCTGTGCATTTCGTCTGACTTTTTCTCTAGTCTGAGGTTATATTTGAATATTTATAACAAGAAATTGTTTATATTATAATCCTTTGCAAGAAAGGCACATGTGAATTTGCTAGACTCCCGAAAAATTATAATTATACATTACTATCTACACATTAAGACTATTAAAAAAAACAATTTTTAAATATATATATATATACAGAAAACAAATTAAAAAAAAACTTACTCAAAAAGTCCACTGGTAGTGGGAAAAGTGGCAAGAATACTGGCAGCATTGCCACGTTGGATGGCAATGCTTACTTTTTGAGCAAAGTAGGAGCCAGCATTCTGGTCACTTGTCACCTCTACCAAGCGTTTGGCTATTTCCCTGTATAAGCTCTGAGCGGCTGGACCCCATGAACCTAATGTTTCGACCCCAAACGGCACAAACATGTACATCCGGTCTAAATATGCATATTTGTGCCGTTTGAGGTTTTCTGCTTTTGTTGCTAACAAGAAATTAATTCGTCTGTAGTAATTAATATTGACGAAAAGTTTTCTTTTTCAATTTCTCCTTACTGGTATTACATTGCGAGCATGCCTAAACCAATCCAATCCGTTTTATGTCCGTTTCTTCTCCAGACAAAGAGCAAAGTAATTTGCCTATTGATAGCCCTTTGTGGAGGCGTGAGAAATGAACGTCTACCTATAACGCATATATAGATACATACTTTAAAGGTGCGGTCACACTACATAAGGTTCTCCTTAACATGCACGTCAACGACGAATTTTTAACCGACTTCCAAAAATAAGGTTATCAATTCGGTCTGTATATATTTTGTGTATTTTTGTTGTTCACCGATTACTCAGCCAATTGTGCATTGATTTTTATGATTCTTATTGTATTTGATAAGTCATTCATACGTCGGCTGAGAAAAAAAAATGTATGTTAAAGATGCTGATTTATTTATGAAATATTCGATTACTTTCGAATATGGGCATGTGAAGCAAAACGGCTAAACTGATTTTGATGAAACATGCTTGAGAATATTCGCGATGAAATCCTCTTTCAAATATAAATATAAAAAAACTAGTTAAAATCCGTCCATCCTTTTATTGCTACAGTCAGACACACAGATACACACTTCAAACTTATAACACCCCTCTTTTTGTATTGTGGGTTAAAAATTTTATTTTCCCTTGGTAGGATAAATGCTATAGCTTCTGGTAAAGTCACAACTACAATTTTACGCATAATAAGAACTTGACTTTACCGTGATTAGAATTTCATACGTATTTATTTTAATAAATCAAACTACAGAAGTATAATATCTTTAAAAGGCGAAATAAGTATAATTATTATAGTTTTATAATAATCTCAGTAAGTACCTTTATTTTTTATAATATAATTAAATTCAGCAACTTTTTATAATTTGACGTAAAAAAAATATGACGAATTTATTAATTAAAATTAATTACGTAGAAAATTTTGTTGTGACAGCTTTTGACGTCACACGCGTATTTCATGCTTCAGTGTGGCCAGACCCTAAATCTTAGTATACCGATGATGCAAAGATATCTAATTCTGATGGTTCCCAACACAATGCAGCGTTACGATGCGTTTTCTTCGTTGCCAGGACTGTTAAGGCGATGTATTTCTATTCAAATTTTAATATTGTTTTGTCATTGTGCGTCTGCCACTGACAATAGATGGTAAAAAACTTATGTTAGGTTTAAAAAGCGTCGTCTTTTCTAATGTAATCATATTTTTGTTTAATATTTTTTAGCACTAATTTCACCTTATATACTCTATTAACTTCCTAACTGGAACACACTGGAAGACATTGCTTTTAGTAATGAGGCCGCCTGTTGTCCACACTGATTTTGTAAGATGTTTTATAATCTATAATAGTTCTCTCTAGTTCTAATCTAATAATTATTATATTTTACTGAAGCGAAAACAACTCTCTCTCTCTATCTCTCTCCCTCTCTCTCTCTCTCTCTCTGGCCCGCTTGTTACATTTGAACGGCTGACCTGATTATTATGAAATTTGGTACAGCGATAGCTGAGAATTTGGAGAACACAGGCTACATTTTATAATCATCATCGTTCACCATCACCATCATTTTTAATAACTGTACGGTTGATACCGCGGGGCACAGCTAGTTACTTTATAAACATAAGAAGTAGCATCACCTTAACAAATTTTCCTCTATTGATTTGTCGTAATTATAAACGTATTTCTATATAACGAATATCAAATGATTATATAATTACGTATCATTAGAGCAAATGAATGGAACATACAGAAATACAGATAATTGTAGAGAATTATGTACTTATTATGAATTACTATATCGAATGTCTTATGAATGGGGATTTAGTGTGCGCCCCCGTCTTTCATAGGCATTAGATGACTTGACTTAGGCTTATGCCCTGGAGTAATTTTGCGTCATTATGTTAATAAGATTATTGAAGTAGACTAAAAGCACCTAGGTAATAGGAGAGCTTAAAATTAATGTAATTGATTGCTGAGTAAAGTTATAGTGTGTTGAAGCTGTTTTTACAAATTTTTACCCAACTTCGCAAGAATGAAGGTTATTATGTTAATAAGATTATTGAAGTAGACTAAAAGCACCTAGGTAATAGGAGAGCTTAAAATTAATGTAATTGATTGCTGAGTAAAGTTATATTGTGTTGAAGCTGTTTTTACAAACTTTTACCCAACTTCGCTAGAATGAAGGTTATTATGTTAATAAGATTATTGAAGTAGACTAAAAGCACCTAGGTAATAGGAGAGCTTAAAATTAATGTAATTGATTGCTGAGTAAAGTTATATTGTGTTGAAGCTGTTTTTACAAACTTTTACCCAACTTCGCTAGAATGAAGGTTATTATGTTAATAAGATTATTGAAGTAGACTAAAAGCACCTAGGTAATAGGAGAGCTTAAAATTAATGTAATTGATTGCTGAGTAAAGTTATATTGTGTTGAAGCTGTTTTTACAAATTTTTACCCAACTTCGCAAGAATGAAGGTTATTATGTTAATAAGATTATTGAAGTAGACTAAAAGCACCTAGGTAATAGGAGAGCTTAAAATTAATGTAATTGATTGCTGAGTAAAGTTATAGTGTGTTGAAACTGTTTTTACAAATTTTTACCCAACTTCGCAAGAATGAAGGTTATTATGTTAATAAGATTATTGAAGTAGACTAAAAGCACCTAGGTAATAGGAGAGCTTAAAATTAATGTAATTGATTGCTGAGTAAAGTTATAGTGTGTTGAAACTGTTTTTACAATATTTTACCCAACTTCGCAAGAATGAAGGTTATGTTTCGAGTGTATCCATATATGTATGTACCTACGTATGTATGTCGGCATATATTTCTATATGAGTTCCTACAGCCTAAACGGTTTGACCGATTTTGATATGCAAGGTGTCGTTAGATTCGTCTTCACTTCTTGAATGTCTGAAGTGGTATTTTTTTGTTATAATAAATGTCTCTCGAAAAAAAAAAAAAGCGTTTTTTGTAATAACCTCCAACGAACTTTTTCGTAATAAACAAGTGATTTTAGTAGAATTATTATAAAGAATACCCATGTATAAACTTTTACTTGCGCATAATTTCTCACAAAAACGTACACCCAACAGCGTATCAAGCGTAACGAAATCGTAAGTACTGCAAATACCTCTTTTCTATAGTCGGGTATTTTATTTTTCCATTCAATATAAATACTTTTTATTTAGGGTTTCGATATAATTATGTTACGGTATTTATTCATGAGAGATTTGCAATTGATCGCTATCTTAACTGATGTTAAGCGATATTACGGTCTACGATGGAACGCATACCTACCTGAAACCAATCCACACGCAATTTAAAATAATTTTAATATAACACATTTAGGTTTAGAATTACATTAATTTAGCACAAAAATCGAACAGGTACTCAAAAATTCATCACCATCATCTCAGCCACAAGAAGTCCAATTCTGGATATAGGATTCCACGGATTATTAAAAAAGACCTACTGGAAGTGGCATGCATCAATAGTGTTCCTTAAAAATTGCACATATAAAGAGGTAACTGCAATAATTACACGAACTTTTCTCATAGTTCAACTCTGACGTCACAACTCATCCCACCCGCCACAGATTAGTCAGCAGTATCCAGGCGTCACAGAATACGCGCTAGCACAGTTTGTGACGTCACCGCCCATCATAAATTAACCCAAAAGGTCTGGATAACCCTAATTCCGGCACACATGTAAGCGAGTATTAAGTAATGGCAAGCGAAGTGCTGGGACTAAGTGCGACGAACGTGCCACCTGGGACCAGGGTTATAACGTGGAGCATGGATATTTTTGGGAATATTTCTATGTTCTGTTGTTTTAGGTGTTTTAGTAAATTAGATTTTAATTTTAGTTTAAATTTGAATTTTGTTTGTTTTAACTCCGTGGTGGTGGTTAGTGTCACTTATAAAGGTGAATGTTTAAGTGAGGGTTAACTCGGACGTTTTTGGTTATCTAGTTTTGTATAGTTTTTTAGTTACCCCTATTTTGCATAGAAAGCTACTCCTATTTTGCACTAAATGACTGGACTTAGTCGAATTAGTCTGTTAAGTCTCTTGACCATAATAATAACATATAATAATCCTTCTTCTTACGCAGCCTGGTAAAAAACTATACAAAACTACATAACCAAAAATGACCGAACTCCATCCATCTACTATAAGTATTTTATGTTGTTAAGTTTTTATTAACATAAACATATAACATTAATATTTTTCGCCTAAAAGCACCGCAAAGTACTTGAAAATGTGTTTTATCCAAGAATCTCATAGTCCACACTATAGTTTATACAAATAATTTGGTAATTAATAAATAATAATAATAAATAAATAATTAATATTTGTGGACATTTCATACAACACCATCTAGCCCAAACTAAGCAAAGCTTGTACTATGGAACTAGATGGCTGATAGAATACATATTTTATATACTTTATTTTTTGTAAATATATACATATGATACATAGAAACACCCAGACACAGAACAAACATCCATGCTCATCACACAAATGTTTGCCCTGGGCCCCACCCAGGGCAATCGAACCCACGACCTACGGCACAGCAGGCAGACACACTACCAACTGAGCCACAAGGCCAGTCAATTGCACCTTGAAAGTTTCAGAGAGTTTTGAAAATTAATAATTTTACAGATGTCTATGTGTTATTTCCGAATTCATACCTCGTATATTAGCCGTTAGCATCACCGACATTATTAATATTTGTTGCCAGTATAATATAAGCAGAAAACACAAATTCAAAACATGAATACCTCTAAAGCGAATTCACATAATATCGTAGAGCAAGAATTCTGTGGCGCATTCGACTCGTACTTTACTGCAGTTTGAATGCACATTGATTTACATAAATTCAAAGAAATTGCAAGTACCTAGACTAAACTCTGTATGGAAATTTAGTATGTATGTCCTATAAATATTCTTTGATCGAAATATCTTCTTTAAGTATCTTTATGCCTACATCCTTTATCGTTGACTATACAATATCGCCTTCGTTAGAGAGGTTCGTTGCATACGCCATGTAGTGTGTATCACCTTTATAGCCAGAAACTATTAAAGTATTCTATGTTAAAAATATGACTATATGGAATCCAACATTATGTATAACATAAGATAGATGTATTTATAGATAGCGTTCCACGATGGAGCACGCTTGCCTGTAAGAAACGTATTCCACTCGTGATTTAAAGACACCCTGATAATATAAAAATAACTAAATATTGGTGAATATCTGGAAGCGTAAATGCTCACAATTTAAAGATACCCAGATTATTTTTATCGTGGAAGATCCACTCAGGTAGCAGATGTTGATTGATGATAACGAAGGCTGTTTCATAAATTAATAATAATTTATTGTGATAATAATTATGTCGAGACAATAATATAATTCAAGTTCGTCTCTACCGGTAACAGCGTTCAAAGGCGATTACAGCACTACCAATTTATCTGTAAATCGGCGAAATGATGTAGCTAACAACGTTCCTCAGCACAATATCAATATAGCGTAGAAAATGCGATGCTAGCGCCTCCGGCTGTTACATAGTTAAGTTGGTCGGTGTGCGCAGGAACAGGACCCATGATGGATGGCCGGAACTTAACCCCTGCTCTACGATATAGCCTTTGTTAACTCGATTTCAGTTTCATACTCTACGTAACTTTGAATATTGAATGTACGGTTCACTTTGTTTCAGTATATTGAACATTGTGAAACTAAGTTGGTATTTTTCTTGAAACAAAGTAGGTTGAGGTTTTTGACTTATCAGCCAAACCCCTATCTGATGAGGTGTTCCGATCGAAGGTAAAGAAAGATTTTTATCTACGTTTGACCACCAATTCGATCGATAAAAAATATTTTTAAACATAAAAAAATCATTTTTGCGTACGATAAGGCAACATAAAGGTACCTACATAAAAAAATATTTTTACATATTTTAATAAAATAAATACAGGGGAAAAGTCGACCAAGCACCGGCATCGCTACTGACTGACGCTAGCTTTGTTCAATGAACGATGAGCCATTCTGCTAATTAATTTTCTTTACCGTCAAGTTACCGCGCGGATCATCCACAGCTTTCCCAGGTTAAGCATAATTCCACATCACCCTCACTTAAACATACTTAAGCACATAATACTGCTTACACAAGTTCACAATTAAGTTATTAAAACTTAATGCTGCACCTTTCGTCCGGGCGTTAAGTTGAGCCGTAATGTTATACTAAGTAGGAACATATTATTAGTATTAGTGCTTTGGAATTTATGTTACATGCTAAGTTGGAGATTACACAAAATCTGTCTAATTTTGGTTTGCGTGGTTTTTTGGTATTTGTTTATTTAATTAGAATATATCCCATCTTAGCTAATAATTCTGAGATCAGTAGAACTCGCGAGCATTTATTTCTTTCCCAAAGTTCCCACTTATAAGGATTGTTTTGAGACCAAACCATGAAGGATAAAGCTAGTTAGGTTAGCCTGAGATTTGCCTCTTCTTGACTGATTAGGCTCATATTCTAAATTCTTGTTTAGAATTGAGTACCATACATTTATGCCAAATATCATCAAAATCGGCTGATAGAGACACAACACAATATATCTAGACAAATGAAAGCAAATTTTGTCAGTTGTTCCAGATACCTATTATCCCGCTTCACTTACTATGCTGATTTTCTTACTAATCTCACAGATACCTAACTACAATCCTCAAGTAGTTTTTTTTTTTTTGGCAATCACCGTCGATGAAATTTAGGTAGTACCACTTAAAAAAAACTTCTATAGACAAAAAACTACACATACATTACACGACATAACGACCACGTTCTTTCCTCCAATAATGATCGATTTTCGATTTAGTGTTGGAATACGTAAATTTCGAGTTGATTATTTACGTACCTATCCATAGCAGCAGCAATCACGGCGGTACACTCGCAAACAGAACGGTGATCAATCAAGCCACGGTACAGTCGGCGTCAACTTCCGACCAGAATGATTATTCAGGAAGGGGGCCGCGTAATCCATGTTATGATTTAATTACGTCTGCTAGAACCCTTCCTTCCTTTCGTACTGGCGGATTTCAATATTATGTCATATCCAGTTACACTCTACCGTTTCAGTAACCTACATTTTATTTCTGGGTTTGTGACTTCTGTGATTGTTGTCATAATTTTGTCATTTTCAGTTTCGTGGTAGCTTCGTAAACTGTCTTTAAGTTCGTTTGTTCGTTAAGAATAGAATATAATATAGACTTGGCTACATCGTGGTTTACCATCAGGCGAGTTAGTGGTCAAAATTTTGAAATTAAAAAAAAAAACATTAACCAGAAGTAGTCTATGTTATTTTAAACAGTTTATAGTGATACCATGTCACTAAAAATATCTACACCGAAACCATGTAGTATGTTGAAGTCTAGTGTAAGTAAACGATCCCTGGTAGTCTAATTTATAACGAAATTTTTAAATTTGGAACAAATGTTTTTTTTATTTTTATTTCAGGTATTTATTGTCTGACCTTTTACTACGCTGCGCCATTCAAGAAAAAAACTGGTAAGAATTTTTCTTTTGACAAATTCTGTTTGAAATCCATCAATGGCGTATTTTGTTTATAAAAATCTAGTTGTCATATGTAAAACGTGGATTACATTGATGTGTTTATAGAAAATTCTGAGTTTATACTTTTATAAAGCAATTCCGAATTTTATTGTTTCCGAATAATGAGATGTCGCGAACGCCGATCCATCATAACCTTAATAAATACAAACATCATAAATAAAAAACGTATTATCTCCAGATATTTCCAATTTCCTCTGAAATTGGGCACTTTGCACCGGATGGCAACATTTTCACAATTTTAAATATAGAACTCGTTTTAAAATATAAAATTGACAACAAAATGACGCCCGAACGGCATACGGGAAGTATGAAATATTTTCGGAAATGGAAACGTAGGAAGGGCCGGATTGAGTGACAGTTACAAAATTAGAGTTTATTGCATTAATTTAATATCTATTCCACCTAGGTGCGTAGCAGGAAGGGACGTATTTAGAATTGTTGAAATGCGATATGGATCGAAAATAAAGTTTATTAATATGCTTCAACCCTGGTAAAAATATTTAATTCATTATGTTTATACTTTTTATTAGGCTTTAAAAAACAACAGTTTATCCCCCATTGCAGTCAAAAATACTGTCAAAGCACAATATTCGTTTGTACCTAATAAATTAAAATAACCACAAATACCTAATAAATTAAAATATTCTAAATTTCGTTTTTAGGGTTCCGTACCTCAAAAGGAAAAAAACGGAACCCTTATATGATCACTTTGTTGTCCGTCTGTCCGGGTATCAAGACCTTTATCTCGGGAACGCGTGGTTGAAATTAAAACTATATACGCAGATCCATAGTCTCTTAATGCAGAAAGAAAACTAAAATATCACAGTTTTCGTAAAAAAAAGTTACAACCGAATATGTCGTAAAAACGTACATTTCGACACTCACAAGGGAATCAAAACCTATGGGTACCCCCATAGGTCTTCCCGTTGACCTAGAACAATGAAATTTGGCAAGAAGCATTGTGTTAGAGTACACATATAGGAAAAAATCCGGAAACTAGACATTTTTAAGTTAATCACAAAAAATAGTGTCTTTATGCAAGGAATGAAGGCCCAAATTTTTAAGTGAATTAACCTATCATGTGGGTTATCATATGAAAGAGCTTCATTAGCTTAAGCTAAAACAGGTTTTTAAATATTTTTACGATGTATATTTTTCGGTTTATGAAGGAAAATATAAAAAAAATATATATGATTTCCCCCTTTTATTTAGTTTGTACGGAACCCTCGGTGGGCGAGTCTTACTCGCACTTGTCCTGTTTCATTTCACAAGAATATTGCGTAACACGAGTGGACCTAACGTGTAACTGTAAAGTAGGTAAATATTCTTGTCCTCTTGTCAGCGGAAATAAACTATGTTTTGACATTGATAATTATAGATACAGACATGATAAGTCAAAAAAACTGTTATCTATCGAAGTTTTTTTTTTGTAAATAGAGCAACATAAAAGCAGGCGGCTCGCCTGATGGTAAGCGATAACCGTCACCTATGGACAAAAACAACATCAGTGATATCGCTGTTGCTTTGCTAGTCCGGAGAGGTGCTTGTAGATGCCCTTTTTAAGTTGTTAAAGCAGCACGTGCAATGCATGCAGTTGTAGTGAATTGTTACTCGTGTTACATTGGGTTTATTATGGGTCATACCCCCATCTGCCCATGCCCTTAATACATCGTCACCCAGCTTTTGATTATTTGCGAGGCCTGTTTATTAATTTTTAGTTGAAAGCGAAGCTAGACAATAGCCCACCTGGATTGTATGGAGGTAGTGCGCGCTGTATTGATGATGTTGCCAGCTATATTGGTGCTTGGTGTTTGATGGTGCTTCGTGAACGTAGCTATTGTTTCTGTCAAATTAATCTTTGGACATTATTGCTCCTTCGTGTTCTTAATTATTTACAGGAAATTGTTTTGTCGGATATTGGTATGGACTTCAAAGAGCTAAGGCCTGTTTGAATGTTCTATTATGTTTACGATTTTTGCAAATTTTCGTCAGATTGGAGAAAATATACAGAAGGATATTATTTAGTTCTCTCAAGAGAGCTTACAATCTGTCTGGGAGGAGCTGTATAGTAGTGCCTTATGGATATTTACTGGCTACAAACACTCAACCTGATCGCACTCTCAACGCACGACTTCAAAATCCGGCGATTCTAGGGAGAAGCCTAGCTTCGACGGAGGGCCGTCGTGCGCTTTGTATATATTCACTTGCTATATTCACTCAACGTAACGAATTCTTAGATTCTGTACCTATTGAGAATTGCAAATATTTTTTGTATAAAGAATAGATGCAACACAGATTTCCGGATGCTTTATTACGGTTTGCTGTATCTCCCGATTTTATTATCATCAGTTTTGAGAATTACTTCTCACTGTGGGAGATTTACGTTAATACTTACGTAAAAATTACTTAAAGCATGGGGCACAACAAGAAATACTCGTTTTCTTCCCATATTGGTAGCAAATATTTCTACAATTTGTAAAAATCCATTGAATCAAAGTTCATCTCACAAACTTCTACAAAAATTGCCAAAGATAAGAAACTTTCAAACACAATTTCACACGAAGTCTTATTGTTTAAATTCGCGAGACATGAGTTTTGCGAATTAAGGCTCGTCTTATTTACATCTTAATCTGCCAATCTTGACTTTAAACCGTAACGATGCACGGGAACTGCACCAATTCTCGCAATGGATTCCTCAATAAGAATAAAAAACAATAAAGATGGATAACTTTCGTGGAAAAGCATCGTAAACGTAAGAGAACATTTTCTTTGTTCTTAGATCAATTTGAAATGTAAGAATCAATTCATTCAAATCGAACTTGGTTTATCGAGAGCTCATCGATAACTGCTTTAGCTTAGAATTTTTGACGCTTAAAGTTCTGAGTTGCGTTGCACTGTTTTGTGCGAGCGTGACGAGCAACTTACTCATATATTCAGTTGTTTAAAAAACACCGTGAGAGTTAGTAGCTAAGTAAAAATCTTCCAATAGACAAAATAAATTATCTAATTGGCTATAAAATGACAAAAGAAACCAACTATCTAAAGAATATACGCTATTCATTTATCTAGGTACATATGTGTCAGTCAGCTACAAAGCTGCAGTGTTATCAAACTGTAAAGAATTGCCCAACTATGTGGAGTCGTATGACATTCTGTTGTCTTTTACTACCCTGAAATCGAAGAATCGAATAGTAGAAAAACCTGAATCGTTTATGCGAAGAATAATGTTAGGTTGACCTAAATAATATGATCTTTTCGTGTCTACGGTTCGATTTTTTTTAAATATAATTATTGACCAGTTGGCCTCAGAGGTGGCAGTAGTATTGGCCTCCCAAAGATCACTTAGTGTACAGGTAATGAGGCTTAGTGAGCACAAGAGCAGGTGTGCCATTATCTGGGGGATGGTGCCACAATCACTTCGCTCTTCCAGAGAAACAGCTGGGCTCCATTTACACGTACTTAGTCTGCAATGGCCATCTTGCGTTCTGAAGCGATCTAAATATTTCCAAATTGACCAATAGATTACGTTCTGGTGGTAGGTTCTTTGTTTTCTTGAACGGCAATGTTAAGTAAAGTAAAAATATGATGAACATAATGTATAGTAAGTTAAAGTTTTCCATCTATTTCTTCTTATATTCTGTGAGAAAAGGGACCGCCTGTCAGACGTCAGTCCCACCTTAATCTTGAATAATCCGATTCGCAAGATTCTTTAATATTTACCATCAACGTCAAAGTTTGGCGTTTTTGGTTGACAACGAATGAGATTGTCGGATTTTCTTGTTGTGTTAATTACTTAGCGGATATTGTAATGTCAAAGGTAAGAAATAACATTATATTATTAGTTGCTAACGTCATCAGAAAGTTTGTATAACTTTATTGTAAGAATAGTGTAAATTGTGTAAATAAATAAATAAATCCTATTTTCCCTTCCGGGGTACGCAGAGCGTCAAAAATCATGAGGCCGTTTGACGTCGCATTTGACCGTGGTTAGAGGGTTAGATGGGAGGAAGAGGGTATTAGAGGTTAAAGGGGATGAGAGGGTAAGATGTAATATAGGCTTGCAGTGACAAATCAGCCCATCACATACACACCAATTTCTCTCAATAGAATTATTGTGAACTTCACGGAATTCTTACGGATAAGTTCGCAGAATTATTAATTAAAATTCCTTACGCACAGATTTCTCCTAAATAGGTATGTGTTCAGTAGGTTTATTTCTTCAAAAATATGGTAATACGTGAATGGGAACTCCTTCAACATAAAAGCACTATTGTTATTAACGGGATATTTACCGTGGTTCGCGTTAATTTTGAGCTCCCGATATTTCGGTACAGTTACATGCACCATGTTCACGGGCGACTGAAGAATGCGAGTGGATGATACGGTTAAGAGAAGACATATCTTTCTTTGTCTTTTACTGCGAAGAACGTTAAACATAGCCACATTAAAACAAATCACGTCAACTCCTAAAAGAATGCGACATGACAATCATTGCAACTTGCATCCATCTCCGAACGAAGACCCCCTGCGAACAAATTCTAAAAATTAAGAGTCCATTGTCGGAATGGTCCTTTCGACCAATAGGGGCCAGTATTGAGAAATATGGCCCGAAGCTCGAATGGCTCGATGGCTAGACCCGATCAGCTTAATTGATACAAATGGACCGTGCTTTTCGGAATATGGGACAAGTTTTTGTTGCTTTTGTTGATAGCCATTTGCTGATAGACCGGGGTCTTTCTGAGAATAAGTCAGTGTAAATGAAATGTAGTTCCTGAATGATATTATTATTTACGTTTGAGCTATGAGTTGACAGATATATGTTTTTTATTTTATTTGAAGTGAATTTATATCTGAGTAACTTGTTTCCAAAATGTCTCCAAAATGGTCCGATTAAAGCCCAATTTATTCATTCTTAGTACATACCGACAACACATACATTTGTTATCTTATATTTTCTCATATTTACTCTTATGTGACGTATTGACAATGGGACGTATTGGGAATAAGAAGATTTGAGAAAGGTACGGTTAGCGAATATAGAACGATTTAGGACCAACATAATTAAAAGGTTAGTTTATTTATAATAGAAAATTAAATGACATTTCCAATTTAGACGCTAGGTTTTTGTTCACCTATGTCATTTAGGACCAATAATAATGAGCTTGACTATATTTACACAGTGAGGTCATATTAACATACGAATTTCTGCGAAATAATTGTGAACAAAGAGTGTAATACCAATTGTGCATTATTCCGATGCAAATACAACTCAAATTGATGCCCTACGAGTTTAACATCCCAATCAATCTAATAAACATACAATAGGCACGCCTCAGACGCAAATTACTTACGACTCGACTGTAAGGTAAATAAAATAAATTCTACACGGAGTTGATTTAGAAATAAATAGTAATTGAAAAGTTAGTGCGCGTTCTCGATAACACGCACCAGGAAACGCAGTGTACGAAGACCAGCCTCGAGATGGAGATAATATCTCATCACAAGCAGGAGGACGTTGGATGCAAGCAGCTTCTAACCGGTCTTATTGTAAATCCATGGGGAAGGCCTATATCCGACTGTGGACTTCTTATAGAAGAGATGATGATGATGAAGGGAAAAATTGCTAAAACATAAAAATGTTGCAGTAAAGCTCGTGAGCACAAGGGTGTGGTAATAAAGTCTTGTTCGCAAGGTCTACATGACCAAAGCACACACGGATCATTATATCAATGAAGTAGGAAAACCGTAGGCTTGTCCATACAAACAGAAACTAAACATTACCTGATTTCGATTTTTTTTAATCTAATTTGAATAATAAGGTTTCTACGATTTGCTTTTTTACATTTTCTTTACAGCTTCCAAAATAAATATTGAAAGTTTGAAACAAATCACAAAGAAGTCTATTCATTAAAGTTCAACCATTGAATTAGTTTCCTCCTTATTTGTTTGAAAAAAAATCATGCACTACAGGTTACCTATTAAAAAAGTTAAAAAAAAAAAACACATAAATTGTAAAATGCGTAAATGTATTGGTGATAATTGCACTCCTAATGATTTTACTACGATTTCGAAAATTACCTTTACTTATTAGCAGTACTTATTGAAATTGTGTATATAATTAGACAAAAAACTGTTTTGTGAAATGAAATTTAAAAGAATATTATGTAATTTAAATAAATAGTTCTGCACAAACTTTCTAGCGAAAAATTACACTCAACAATATATCAATGTCAACAGTTGCTCTACGTAGGTACTATACGTACAGCCGGCTGTATTCTTTTTATTTTAATATAAATATGTATAACTACTTTTTAATAAAGTAATTTTTAAAACAAGTTAATATCATTTGGAATTTACTCTTAACTACCTAAGTATAAAATTGTCTCTGCCGCAGCGGAAATTAAACCCGTATAACTTTAATTACGTTCATTTTAACTGCTTCTTGTCAATCATTTTTTATTATTATCAAAATAAGTATCTATTTGCGACAGCCAAGTACTCGAAATAATCAAAACTTGTCTCAAAATGGTCTCATTAAAGAGCAAAATTCACTTTGTGTACACTTCAAATCGACTGCAAAAAGCAAAGCCAAGACAAAAACAATAAAACCCACATGTCAATCTGAGGTTGCAAAAAAAACTATCAATCTAAAGTGGTCTTTATGATTATAGTAATAGGGTTGTCAGTATTCATTATTGAATGATGAAATAAATCAATCTAAAGTAGTCTGTAGTTTCTGTTTCTTAAGGTTGAAAGTATTTTTTATAATGTAAAGACAAAGTCGCTCATTACATGTGACAGAACGATGTCTTGGACGATTTAAGGCAGATGTACAGAAATTATCCGTGAAGGAATGATTTGGCATAGACGTAGAAAGAAAGATGGACGACGACTCTTCAACTTAGATTTTTACGCTATGTACCAGGTACATTGTGGCTCGATATTGTACTAAAACTGTAATTCTAATTGTTAAAGGTTACTGTAACGAAAAATCTTAATATTGTGTGTCAAAAAAAAAAAAATATATATATATATATACATATGTTATATTCATAATAATAAGCTCTCATTGGTCGCCAGTCCACGATTTTTATTATATGATGGGTATAGGAGTGCAGATTTTACATTTGGACATTTTTGTAGTAACCAGCTTTGGTAGTTTTTTTATATTGTTTCGTAACAAAACATGATATTTTATTTCATTATGTTGTAGAATTTCGCGTGCACCTAATGATTTGATGACAAAGTTTGCTTGAAATGCTATCCGTCTTATTTTATAAGTTCATGGAATCCAGTATTAAACTAAAAATAAAGAAAACAGTAGCCGCCTTAATGGCTAGAACCGGGCCCTTGAACGTTTTATTTTAAACAAAACAGCAATAAAAAGTAGTAATTGTTGACGATTAAACCCTACATTACGCGATATTGTGCTTTATTCCGGCTGAACAAGGTTCGATGCGCGTTTCCGGCTTTTTACGGCGTGGCGATGAATTTATTTTTATTGCACATAACGTGTAATTTTTGGGAACTGGCTACCATAGTATCTACCGTTCTCATAGGAATGATCATTATTTTTTTCGACGATCTGTGTTTGAAGCTTAGTATGTTATTAAATTTTTATGTTATCGTAGATTACCGAAGTTTTTTGAGTTACAGTCGTATTATGTATACAATTTGCTAACGGGTTCCAATATTATGTCACATCCCATTTTATCCTACCATATCACTAACCTAATTATTATGGGCAAATAGAAGTCACTAATTAAAATGCATGAGCGGAGCGAGCAAAAAATTTTAATCTACTTATTTCAAGTCGAACTTGTAAATTCTTTTATTACTATTTTTTAACCAAAAGACTAAAAAAGAAGTGTATGATCCAGCACAATGTTTCAGCCAACTAAATATGCTACATTCAATTCAACCGCAACTGAACCAGACGCATTTCTTTAATGAATCTAAAATAGCCGTAAAAGCGTATGCCAACGTCCATTCAATTACGCATCACCGGCACAAAGCTACTGATCGTTCTCCAATCAACTGATCTAAATAAACATATTTGAATAAATAACCGCACATGGCAACCCTGGCTGGAGCAATTTGGCGCTAAATTCACCGCTCAGAGAACATCAAAGCGCGCCGCGCTGTCGCCGCACGGGCTTGGTCGAGCGTTGGGGATACCAGCCTATTGATTTGGCATAATACCTATTAGTGCCTAAAGGGTGTAGGGTTGCTATTAATAGAGCTTGTGTAAACAAGTTGCTCGTCATGTTTTTTCTTTGTGCTTTCCTTTTGTTTACACAGGTTCGGTGGCTTTCAGTGTCATTGTAGATTTGATGTAGATGGTAAAATATACGATATGTTTCTATTTGAAGGTTCTGGATAAATTTTCCTAAATTTCAACCGACTTCAGAAATGGAAAAGGCTCTCCATTGGGTTGTTTTTTTTTATGTTGTTACCTCTTCTCTGTCTTTTATAATCTGATGTAGAGTTATTATTTTTATTGAAAAAGACTGACTTTGTTTTCTACGTTTACGTATTTTGCTTTCGATTTTGTTCAGGTTGTGCTGATTGTATGCTGTTGTTCCAATCTTTCAACTATATCTATACCTAGTCTTGCCATAAATATTGTCACGAAGAAAAAAAATATTTTTTTATTGCAAATAATATTTATTACTTTTACAGTGTGTTAGTTTAATACATAAATATAAAACAATTTAAAATATAAAAGCTTATTCGAAGTGGTCTCCATTGGCTGCAATACAGTCCTTTAAACGTTGAGGCCAGTTATCAATAGAAGCACGCACTCTTTCTATGGGAAAATTCTTCACTGCCAATCGTATGGATTGTTTTAGGGACTCCAAATTATCATGGCGTTTAGAGCAAGCCATACTCTCTAAAACTGACCATAAATCATAATCCAGCGGATTAAGATCAGGACTAGACGACGGCCAGTCTTCAGCTCTGATGAAGTCCGAAACGTTCGCTTCCAACCAAGACTGCGTGGACCGAGCTTTATGACCTGGCGCCGAGTCTTGTTGGAAGGACCATACTTGGTGATTGAACATGGTGTTGTTAAGGGGCTTATCTACCTTCTCAAGAATGGTATTTTGATACACTTGTGCCGATGTTTTGATACCTTTTTCACAAAAATATGGCTCAGTCACTCCTTCATAGCTAACACCCCACCAAACCATCACTGAAGTCGGATAATGCCCACGTTGCACTCTGTCGACTAATTGGGAAGCTTCCTTAGAGCTTTGAGCATAAATACGGTCATTTTGTTTGTTAAAATGTTGCTCAATTGTAAAGATTTTCTCATCCGTAAACAAAATTTTTCTGTGACCTCCCTTTACGTACCGCTTCAGTAGTTGTTTCGATTTTACCACCCTATTCTTTTTTAAATTATCAGTTAAAAAATGACCAGTGCGTCTCTTATAGGCTGCAAGTCCTAAGTCATCTTTTAAAATACGTGACATGGTTCTGGGTGCTATCTTCATCTCCCGAGATAAAATCTTTTGCTTTCGGACAGGATTTCTTCGAATTCTTTCCCTTACTGCTTTGACCACCTTTTTCGTACGAACACTACGTGGACGGCCAGATCTTTTTCTGTCACAAACAGAGGAGGTCTCATTGTACCTATTAATAGCCCGGTACACAAACATTTGACTAATACCAAGCGTATGGAGAGTTTTAAAAATTGCATTTGGCTCCATACCAACTTTGTGTAATGCAATGACAGCGATTCGGTTCTCTTTATCACCCCACTCCATTTTAATATCGCAAAATATTGTACAATGTATTGGCGCCAAAATTAGAAAACTCAATGAACAATCGTATAAAAATGACAGATTCCAAATTCAAATGTAATATCTTTCTTATTTTTAACTGTAACAGTATTTATGGCCAGACTAAGTATATTATCTTGATATTAGTAAAGGCTCGATGCTGGGGATCAGTATTGTTTAGTTTCTGAAACGTTCAATAAGCTAGGTATTTTACCACACCTAATTGCTGTTGAGTGACGACGTGGTTGAAGATGTTAGCACACCTCACTTGTCATTAGTACTTACTTCTTTATTTTATGCAATCACGCGTCATCATTAAATACAAGTATTTACTTTATAAGTTTATAAAGTACATTACACTGTATTGCATGAAAGTGAAATGCTCGCTTTTCATTAGTTGATTAATAACATCAACCACACACCTTAATCAATATCACTCAATATCTTCAAATTCATGTCGGGATTGTTCATCCTATATTATTACAACCATTCCAACCAATCAGGCGTCTGCATTCGACACGTAACCATGTTAATATAGCACTGAAAGCGTCCATAAACCTTTGTAGACACACCTGAGCGAGCAGTCGGAATGCTTTATAAACTGCGCAGAGAAAGATGGTAGTGCTTTTGGGCATATTATGACCGTCACATATTAACAGGGAGCTAGAAAGGCAGGGTGGAAGAGCGTACAAGTGCTAGATAAAAAGAATTCTAAATTCGAAATTAATTTAGTCAATACCTTTTTTTATGGACAGTAAATACAGAATTCATAACACTAAAGAAAATAACACATTTTTTGGGATGCGAAAAGTCAAATAACTGTCGCTTCAAAAACTGTTTTGTTTTTGTTAAAGAAAACGTTATTATGTATATCATTAGGCACATGTTATACATTTTTATGTAGAACAAAAATAATTATTAATATAAAATATTTCTAATACATTTTTAAGACCTAAACATAAATCGGTAGCGTTTTTGCCGACTGTTTCAACTGGCAGCATTGTTTGTTACGCTGAATCCTATCTTATGTATTTATCCTATCTAGTCTATGTATGTACCTACACCTCACCTTGTCACTGTGATTTGTATTTGTAATTTTCTTTTAATTATACGTATGTCAAATAGGTTTGTTGTTAATGTTTTCTAAGGTTTTCGCGATTGTTATTCATTGAAATGAAACAAAAAAATATATACGGTACGAATTGATAACCTCCTCCTTTTTTGAAGTCGGTTAAAAAGGCGATAAATCCGTAAAATTTTTGTTTCATTTCAATTAGTGTTGTTGTTTTTTTTGTTTTGTTTTGTATAGTTGTATTATGTCAGTCGCATTGTTCGTTCAAGTGTGTCCTACACCAACGTCGAGCGAGTATTTCGCGATCGACGAGCGCTTGTAATACCAGACATTGGTCGATGACGAAATATTTATCGAATTCCGACACTATGTCGCAGCAAATTGAATATTATGTTCGGTACAACATGGAATGGAGGTGCTATGAAAATTGAAACATAAAGAACAATCCTTACTATTTTTGTTTACGTAATTATAGTTTAAAAAACTTAAACAATCGACTTCAAATGACGCAAATTTGTTAACTTGGATGACATATTTTTTCAGTTATTTTATTATAGAAACCAAAGTACAGAACTGATTTTGATAAAAAATTATATGGGACCACTTCTGAAGTAAGATCTACCAAATAAAAAAGAATCATCAAAATAAATTCGTAATTGGCGAAGTAATCGCGTAACAAATATACAAAAAAAACACGTCGAATCAAGAACCTCCTCCTTTTTCGAAGTCGGTTAAAAATAATTATTATATTAGAGACTGTCCCATATAAATTTTAACAAAATCGGTTCAGTACTTTGGTTTTTATAACAAACCAAAGTACTGAACCGAAGCCTTCCTACAACTATACAAACAATGCTGAAGAACTATTGCACTGCGCGCCATGCAATAGAATTTTCAAGACAACATTTGGTTTTGCCAGCCACATACGGGCGCACAACCGAATATAGCAGGGTTCGCCGTTGACGGATACGTCAAGGAGGACATCATCATCATCATCATCATCATCATTTTATAACAAAATAACTAGAAAAATATGTCATCCAAGTAAGCGAATTGCGTATTATGCAGCCGGTTTTTTCTGTTTTTTTTAAATCATAATTATAAGAATTTAAAATTAGTCGGATTGCTTAGAGTACAAGATGCAATACAAGTACCTATAGTTAAGCATGTAGGTATATTAGTAACACTTGCTACGATTCTGACATATCTATTACGCTTTTATTTTCACTAAGATACAAGTATACGTTGAGAAAACTCAAAAATCCGCTACAAAAAAAAAACGGCCGAACCGCTTTTGATGCTACATAGTAAGTATACTAGCTAAGAAGATAAAATACTTTTTCAAACAAAAAATACTAAATCAAAATCGGTCAATCCTTTTATGAGCTATGATGACACAGACAAACACACACATTCACACTAAAAAATTAGTTTGTATAGATTGAGTGGCCATCCCTAGTGTCAGAGTAACACACACACACACACACTCATACATAGATACACATATACAAAGATACACACATCACTTATAACACCCCTCTTTTTGAGTCGGGGGTTGAAAATTATAATATTAATTAAAAGATACCTCCTCCATGATTTCCACACCATGTTTCAACATGTACCTACTCGTACAGGTCAGCGACAGGAAATTTGCCTCTGATACACGTAATTGCCGCTTCGGGCATCGAACCGCCACCGTATTGCTAAATAGTCATCTCGTTCGATATCCTGCCCTTTATGAATGTGATTTAATTTATATCTCAGTATTGTTAGACTACTTATTCCAATGTTGGAATAGTTAGATTGACGTCACAACTCGATTGGTAATGCTTATTTTAAGCTGTAGGTTGTTGTGGGTTCGATCCCCATCCGGGACAAACATTTGTGTGATGAGAATGGATGTCTGTTCTGTGTCATAAAATTCATAAGTATATGAATACGTCTCAGGGAGATTGTATCGGATTGCGTGTTGTCTCGTCGGCTCCCGCCAGGTGGAATGGTTTGCCCATTCACGGTCTTGTAATGTGTGATCCTTACTTTATTTTGAATCAATCACTAGTGCTACAATTATAGTTTAAAAAACGGGAAAAAACCGACGTCAAAATACGCAATTCGTTTACATGAACGATTTTTTTTCCGTTTTGTTAGGTATATAATTAACAAAGAAGTATAGAAAGTTTTACATCAACTATCTATTATTAGTGTTATGTTGGTTAAAAAAACTACTGCACCGAAGTTATTGTTGTATTTTGGGACCACTTCTGAATTATCCCTTTGATTCATCATCATCATCATCATCTCAGCCATAAGAAGTCCACTGCTGGACATAGGCCTCCCCCATGGATTTCCAAAAAGACCGACTGGAAGCGGCTTGCATCCAGCGTCTTCCCGCCACTTGTATGTCACCGATATAGCACAGCGGATTAGCAAGTTGAAGTGGCAGTGGGCAGGGCACATAGCACGTAGAACTGATGGCCGCTGGGGCCGAAGGGTTCTCGAGTGGAGACCACGTACCGGCAAGCGCTGCGTAGGAAGACCACCCACGAGATGGACAGATGACCTCCCTTTGATTACTGGCTAGTTATTATAGAAAACACCAAATTTTGAACTTGTTTTTACCAATTCTAAAAAAGAGTGTTACACAATTACACATTTTCTCAACTTCAGCGACAAATTTTTACTACGTACGTTTTAATGTTTGTTTTTTTTTTTCTATTCTTGGTAACCCATCCACAAACCAACTTTACCTATCACCATAATATTTCATTTAAACAAGCCCACGTCGCCTCAACATTATTCCGACTTTCTAAGGCTCATCGTCGTCAAATTACTGCAAAACTTACCAATGCGGAGTTCTCAAAGTCGCTAAGTCTGGCCAACTTAGACTTACGACTGGACCAAAACGCATAACCAAAATCTTCTAAACAAAACTGTCAGTTTTGTTTGAGACATTACGCTTGTGGCGCCCTACTGAACTGCATAGATAACACGGTAGTTGTAAGTCTGGATTTCGCGGTGCTCCCGAAGGGATGAACTGAAACCGCAGTCTCTTTAGATAGATTACCGAAATTCTAGCTCGCTTCACTCATTTTACGAGTACAGTGAGTGAGTGAACTTGTTTCAAACGTGACACTGGCTGAATACACAAACTGTGAGTTGCCAAACATCAACGAAAGAAAAAACTTGTCACTAAAATATTGTCTTTTTAATTTATTGGTAATTCACAGACTTTTTGCTATTCCTGTAGTGAAATGTGGGAGGGTAGGCGTTTTGAGACAAAGAGAGATTTTTTTTTGTCTTAAATTGAGAAAATCATGTCTTTCTCTACATATGTACATTGTCAAACATCTATATGGTGTAGGTAAGTGTAAATGCATAAACTTGAATAGAGCTTCAATGCAAGGAAATGTTTCTATTCATTCCCCTATAATATAATAAATAGATACGCTGAATTTCTCTCGCACAATAAGTTAAACCAAATAAATATCGAAATTCAAAAGGGTGGTAAGTAAAATAATTTACATGCATTAGCAATCAAGTTGTATTCAACCACCCTTGATTTTAAGGAGGAATATATTACCTAGCATCCCCTTCAATATTAGAATATGACATTTTAATATCTACACAATGTAATGCCACATATATTATTTATTAATCCAGTATTTTGTTTTAATAATGAATATGATTCTTTATTTTTAACCTACTTCCAAAAAGGAGGCTCTTGGTTCGGTTGTACTTGGTTTATGTTTGTTACCTCATGACTGCGTCATTTATGAACAATCTTTATTTTAATTGAAAAGATATACTTTAAGATTGACCCCATAAAAATCTCATCAAAATTGGTTCAGTAGTAAGATTTTTAAAACAAATTAATTGGAAAAATATCTCATCCAAGTAAACGACCTTGCATATGTTGAAGTTGGTTAAGTTTTTTAAACTATAATATATCATTATAGCGGCTGGAGTAAGGAAGCTCTAAACCGAGAAAAATGGAAGGAGGGAAGAGAGGCCTTTGCCCTGCAGTGGGACAGTAATGGCTGGGGAAAAAAAAAACAAAAAAATTTATCATTAATATTTGTACAGAAACTTGGTAGGAACACGGAATACCCTATTCGGACACGGACCCTATCCGGAAATGTACTTAGATCTCCCAACTTTGTATGACTCTTTCCGAGTAAACCACGAAAATCTGACTTTAGTAAATGTTTCGGAATAACAATTAAAAGCAATAGATACTTATGTATCCACTTTATTTTAACGCCAATAATATCCAAAACCTCGAAACAATGCTTTCACACCCTCACTTACAAGGGTGGGAGTTCAATGACCTTCTGAACTATTTGCTCCCACGCAAATATCAACTTTACTATACCAAAGATAAGATTGAATATTGATTGACAGCTATCTCATCTTGATTATCATTTTAAATACACATTATGCAAAGGTGTGGTTAATATTTGAAATTCATTGCATTATATTCAAAGATATTAATTATACTAAATTGTGGGGATTGAGGCTTTGTATCGATCGAGAGATGTTATCTCAAATATGACAGGGTTGTAATCAGAATCACAATCTGTGTATTCGTAGGGACTGATGATTGTAACATTAATTGAGTAAGCTTTAAAGTTGTTCGAAATTAATGCAAAGTGTGGTAAGGTAAGTAAATTTTGATAACTTCCAATTATTGTATAGAACTGTGACGTTCATAGAACTGGAAATACTTTTTAGGGTTCCGTACCTCAAAAGAAAAAAACGGAACCCTTATAGGATCACTTTGTTGTCCATCTGTCTGTCCGTCTGTCCGTCCGTCCGGGTGTCAAGACCTTTATCTCGGGAACGCGTGAAGTTATCGAGTTGAAATTAAAACCGTATACGCAGATCCATAGTATCTTGCTGCAGAAAGAAAAATAAAATTTCTCAGTTTTCGTAAAAAAAAGTTACAGCCGAATATGTCGTAAAAAACGCAGATTTCGACACTCACAGAGGAATCAAAACCTATGGGTTACTTCCCGTTGACCTAGAACTCTGAAATTTGGCAAGAAGCATTTTATTAGAGTACACATATAGGAAGAAATCCTAAAACTGGACATTTTTAATTTAATCACAAAATAGGGTCTTTAAGCAAGGAAAGAGGGTCCAAATTTTCAAGTACTTTAACCGTATCATGTGGGGTATCATATGAAAGAGCTTCATTAGCACAAGCTAAAACGGGTTTTTAAATATTTTTATGATGTATATTTTTCGATTTATGAAGGAAAATATAAAAAAAAAAACAAATAAAAAACTTTTATCTACTAGTTTATACGGAACCCTCGGTGGGCGAGTCTGACTCGCCTTGTCCGGTTTTATTTATTCCTCTAGTCCCATGGTAGAACTCAAAGATTTATCATAACAATAGTATTTAGAAGTCTTTGGTAGAACTATTGAAACGAAATCTGGCCCTTAAAACTTCTTTTAACACCTAAACATTTTAGGTGTTTATTTTATGCTTGTATTAATTTATTCGAAACATAAGGATTATTGTTTTAAGGAACTAATTTCAATAAAAGTTTGCATAAATCGATTTTTTTTTATCAGCCCTGTTTGTACAAACTGTCCCACTCCTGGGAACGGGCCATCTTCTCATTGTGAGAAGGGTTAGGCCATAGTCTGCCACGCTGGCCAAGTGCGGGTTGGCAGACTTCACACATTATTTATGTATTCTTTATTTAATAACATACACGACAGAATGCAATAGGAGAAAGTACACAATTCAAATACATATTATTAAACTGTATCGCATCCTAAAATTATGTATGCCTGGTTAGATAAGGGTTACACATCTTCAAGATCATTGAGAACTCTCAGACATGTAGGTTTCCTCACGATGTTTTCCTTCACCGTTTGAAGTTGGCGGCAATCAACAATACGCACATAACTTCGAAAAGACAGAGGTGCGTGCCGTGGGATTCGAACCCAGGACCTGCGGATCGCAAGTCAAACGGTCTCACCACTAGGCTGCCGGAAACTACACGGAATTAATCGACATATATTTTCTTAAATATTACCCGCAACTATTGCCATTTCTTCATTCCGTCTTGTGGAAGATTCCGATTTGCTCACCGTGGATACCTGAACATTTTTACATTTCTGGCGCTCAATTTGGGTTGAAAGCAAGCGTGATGATTGCGGGCGATCTAATTCTTGAATATCGTTTGTATATCCGTATATGTCATATCCGTTTGCGACTACTTTCGAGTGATTTTAAAATCGTGTTCGTAATAAAAAACCGGACAAGTACGAGTAGACTCGCCCACCGAGGGTTCCGTACAAACTAAATAAAAGGGGGAAATCATATTTTTTTTTATATTTTCCTTCATAAACCGAAAAATATACACCGTAAAAATATTTAACACATTCCTTGCTCAACACTCGGATCCGAGTAGGGGCTATAGTAGCGGCGCCTCCCACTCGGATCCGAGCGAACGAACGTTTGAGGCAGCCATTTTCGAGCCCTCATTCCTTGCATAGAGACACTATTTTTTGTGATTAAATTAAAAGTCCAGTTTTCGGATTTTTTCCTATATGTGTATTCTAACACAATGCTTCTTGCCAAATTTCAGAGTTCTAGGTAACTAGGTTCTAGGTTCTAGGAAAACTGAGAAATTTTATTTTTCTTTCTGCAGCAAAATACTATGGATCTGCGTATATGGTTTTAATTTCAACTCGATACCTTCACGCATTCCCGAGATAAAGGTCTTGACACCCGGACGTACGGACAGACGGACAGACAGACGGAAACAAAGTGATCCTATAAGGGTTCCGTTTTTTCCTATTGAGGTACGGAACCCTAAAAATTATCACTTGCCTATCATAGTAGTTTTCATGAGCATAGATTACTGTTTTCCGAAATATTCTCTCTACCGTTTAGTAGAAAATACAGAAATAGACATACATTTCCTCTAGAAACTAACTCCATGAGTCTGAAGAAAAATATAGGTCTTATTACACCATTTCAGGATATAAAAGTGAGTGGTAGATTCCTCATAGCGAGTTCTATTTGTAGCCGTCACAGCACGTCTAGACTTCTAGATGTTTAGATCCAGGGTTCCTAGGAGATTGATCCCCACATTAGCATACCTAGATAGCGAGTTTCAGACATTCTACACTTTGTGATAGGGATGAGCTGGAATTGGTGTAGTTTTGGCGTATAACTGTACGTTATGATAATTTGATGAGCTAAGTTTTATGTTTGAATCCGTCTTTATTGTTTTTAGAGAGTTATGTTTATTGGTTTTATCTTCGATGTTTAAGGATTTATCTGTGTTCTACAATATGTTTTTCTATAGTGCTGTATATAAGCACAAAAAAATTATTAAATTTCTTAAATAGAATTGTAAATCATAATTTTTGGCACTATTTACGTAGAATATGTTCTGGGTCACAAAATCTAGTGGGCCAAAAAGTGAGCAAAAGGTCTAGTGTAGAAGCAAATAGAAATTGTTTATATTTTTTTTATGTTAGATTTACTATTAACTACCTATTCGCCTGATTTTAAGCGACGGTGTGGCCGAGGATGGACCTCGTCGATCTAGAAGATATATCTTCTATTTAGCCTTGAAAATAAAGTTTTCTTAAAATTTGTTTCCAAAAAACTGTGCCAATAGAACTTCTTCTGTGACAATTTTATGACATTTTATTAAGAAATTAAGTAGTTAGTAGTTGAAAACAAAATTGAGCTTACTGAAATATTTTTTTTTTATAAATATTTAAGTTATTTCAGTAAGTCAAACATTCTTAGTGACAACTTCGTAACGCCTAATTAAAAACAGTTGGACCTAGTGTTCTCTAAATATTCATTTTGTTTATTTTTATCATAAAAAAACTAAAAATAAATAAATATGTAGGTATATATGAAAAAATATAGTGATAGGTGTTTCCATATTTTTAATGAAAATATATTTTTCTGAGACAAAGTCGGAAAAAGCATACATAAACATTTTGTTTAGATACGCCATTTGGATACGACTAATATGGAGATCAGTATGCATTTGGGTTCATCTCTAAACCCATTGTTCTTGATTATGAGATATGGAAACTCAACGTCGGTCTGAGCTGAGTATAATATTGATATCTCCAGTGTTATTTACATTTGGAAATGGGATCATTTGTATTTCGAATTCGAGTGAAGTAGAGAAATTTTGTTCTTTATCGTCAGGATTAGTTCTAACTTTAAAATACCTTCAGGGTTAGCATGGATCGTAGACAAATAGTCTTTATTCGATCATTAGGGGGGCAAATGGGCTCTGGCAGCCCCGGCTGGTCAATTTAATAAATAAATTAATAATTCTGTCAAATCTAGTTTACTTTTCCCATGTAAGTATCTATTGGTTGTAATGACATTGAAATATTTTATGAAATCTCATTGAAAATAATGTTAGTGAAATCGTAAAGAAAGTCATATTGAAGGTTTTGAATCTTATTCTAAAAATAAGATAACCATTGATTCGACTACAAACTAAAGAATACTTTAAAAAAATCCTGAAGTTATTTAAAAATCATCTTGGTCATCTCAAGGATGGTAACAAATCAGGGCTAGGCTGGCAATGCTGCCCAACAAAACTATGATGCTTGGCGTCGTGACATTGACATCTTGATGTTAGTTTGACAGAACTGCGCTCATAATTGATCACATAATTTAAATAAGTATAGTAACCTGTAATCACAAGTTGAAATCCTCTAAACACTGTAAAAGTTGAAGGACCAACAGGTAAAACAATAAAGGATGTTACAAAAACCGTTTTGAATTTTAAACATACATTTCAGAGCCGTTATTTCGATCCCATTTTAAAGACAATTCAAATGAACGCGCTCCTAACAAAGGGCTGAATGCCTCGTTTCCATGTTATAAAAACGACATTTTTGAATTTCGCACACATAATGCCGTTTACCTACAATGCTGGGGTTAAGGCCGTATCCCCGACCGGAAGTCGTGTTTCAGACGTTAACTGCGTACGTAAAACCCACTTCCGGTCTGCTATCGTATAAATTGTTCAGCGGGCATGTAAGGTTCCCATGTAAATTGTAAAGGATTCATTATGTGCCTAAGTTATGTTGGATAAGTTATCTTGAGTAATTTGGATTGTAAAGTCTGATTGAGTACTTTAATTTTCAACCGAATGTATCGACCGAAGAAGGAGGTTCTCAATTCGACTGTATTTTTATTTTGAAGTGAAAACTTCTTTAGCGGCGTTCGGCATTTTTGGGATGGATAAAAAATGTTAAACTCGCGTCAGGTGTCACGTGATGTGATCGAAAATTCGTAGTCCTAAGACGACGCAGGGCGCTTGCTATTTCCACACCAACGTACTAGATGGCGCTGTATAGTCTAGTTCCAGACCAACGTACTTGATGGCGCTTTTGCTATTTAATTTTTTAGTTTTCACTTCTGCCGGCACTCCCGGAGTGCAACCCGCTGTTTTTTTTAACGTTTGTTACCTCAGAACTTTCGACTGGGTGAACCGATTTTGGTGATTATTTTTTTATTTACAAGCTGGTGCTTCCCGTGTGGTCCCATTTTAATTTGGCCCAGTTCTGACAATGGCAATGAGAAGTCGTTGCGTCAGTTTTTTAAACTATACTTATTAAATTAAGAGTCGCTTACGTGTGTTTTCAGATTTTTTTATTCTACAATAGGCTTGCGCTTGACCTGGTGTTAAGCGACAGTTACGGTCTACAATGGATGGCACTTGCCTAGAAAAAACCTATTCTATATAGTTTCAAAAGCATTTTGGCAGTTTCCTTCAAATTTCTCACAAATCTTGGAAACGAAGTCGGAAACGATATGTATATTTTTTTTTTTTTTTGTTTGAACCTTTTTATGCCCCTTTCTACCACAGGACAAATAGAAAGTCGGTCCATTACCATTCATACATTGTGGATTTTCGGTTAATTTCATGTTTGTAATCCAAACAGCTAAGGAATTAAACTGCTGGCTTTCTTGTACTCTGAGTGCTACCGCACACGGGGCTACTCGGAAGGCGACTCGAGTTTGATAAGCGTATCCTAAGTTGTCGCCGCCATATAATTTCGTTGTGGTTCGCACACGGTACGATGGGTCGAAATTATAGAATGTATGAAATACAAATAGCAGTGGTAAGTATATGAATTTCAAACCGGTATCGCATTCGAGTAGTCCCGTGTTCGGAAGGCCACGTAGGTCTTTCCGTAGTCAGATATCTTCTAATGGTTCGTGCTTCATCTTCGACCATATCGTCGTTTACCAACAGGCGAGTTGTTGGTCAAACGCGGAATTATTCGTGCTAAAAGGAGTAGGAATTATGTAAATCCTTTTACATCACAAATATCAAAGCCGGTGTAATGTTATTCCGCTCCTTTCATGTTGTTTTCACATGTCGCTGGCTCGTTGTTTATTTTCAATAATCTTTCCGTCAGGTTGAGAAACTGGAGGTCGCTTACCCTAAACAAATTATGTATTATTCTGGGGCAAACGGCGGTGTCACTGGGAAAAACAGATTCTTCTTAGAATCCATGTGAATTTGTTTTCATTGATTGTGTGGTTGTGAATAAAATACGTCAATAAAGGAAATAAAAGGATAAAGTGGAGTAATATAGTAAGTTAATTTTGTCGAGCTTAAATGGCAGTTAATTGTTAATAAGGAAGTTAATGGAAGTAAATGTATGGGACTGTCGTAAGGTAACGAAATGTCACGTGACAGCACGTCACAGTTTCTTAGCCTTTCGAAGTACAAGCGTTTGTAAAAACTGTGCACCCAAATCAAATCAAATGTTTGCTTAGTTTGGACTAGATCATGTGTAAAATATCCACCAATATTTAATTCATTTTTAAAGGAGATTCTCAATTCGACTTTTTTTTTAAATATTTGTTACGCGATGACTTCGCCAATTATGAACTTATTTTGATGATTATTTACTTGAGGTTCATGGCTTTTAAAACCAAATAACTGGAAAAAATATGTCGTCTAAGTAAACAAAATTGTGTATGTTGAAATCTATTGTTTCAGATTTCACTAAATTATAATTATTTATTGTTTTATTGTCGTTAAACAAAATAATTGTGTAAATGATTGTGGGCACTTTAATGAGAAATGAAATTAAAAAAGGAAATTCAAATGTTGAAATGTCATGAAATGTTTGAACACCTATTTTTCGGCGCGTGACTTTGTTGATACCAATTTCTTTTGTAAAACTGAAACGATAGAATTCTGGCAATTTTCACATAAAAATAAATAATTTTAATAACGAGACTAAAATACAAATATAGCGACCTCGGCGTTTTGTCCTCAAAGCCCCTTATTATAAAACTTCAAAGTTTCGAAACACAAAACAAAGGTCCTCGATCCGAGATGGGGCAAAGATTACTGTTCGGGAATAATTAGTGTCAGAGAGACAATTCGTAATAGAAACGCATTACAAGAATGGCCGTAAAGTAGCATGTCTGTCTATTTTCTAAAGGATTCATTTCGGGGAATGTGCGCAAGAGCTTCACGACCTAATTCCACCCTCCCCATTTCACTACAGAACTAGACGAGCTCCATCCTCGGCCACACCGTCGCTTAACATCAGGCGAGTTGGTGGTCAATCGTAGATCTACCTATATAATGTATTTAAAAAAAAACGCCTGAAAACTGGCAACTAAGCTGAATATTTTGTATTATAGATAACGTTTTGACCTTGTTTATACATCCCTATCTTATTATGTAATGTAGTATTTTTTTATACGATAGTTGGCTTGCGCTTGACCGCTAAATCGCCTGATGTTAAGCGACAGTTGCGGTCTACGGTGGAGCGCGCTTACCTAGAAGGATCCCATTCACTTCCTAGTAATAAGAAGTTTTGGTCATTATGAAATATATTGTCTATATTGTCCAATTGTTAAAATAAACGTAGCGGGTTTTCTGCGTATAATAAAAAAAATTTGCTATGGTTTACTTATTGATGTGATGATCCCAAAGTGTCCTCCGAAATCAAAAACACGCCAGTTTTTGTAACGGTGTGGAGTTCTCGTCAATATGTTTACTAAAAATCTTTCAGATAAAAATAACCAAAACGGCCAAGTAAGAGTCAAGTACGTTTGACTCTTATGTGTTAAAATGTGTCCCTCACATGATGCCAATGACAGCTGGTCTTCTGCTGGGTCCAGCAGGTGACGTCAGCACTACACGGTGTTCGTACAAGTAACAACAAAGCAACAATGACAAAAGGAAACATGCTAGTTTTTCAATCGCATTCATGTCTTGTATATTTTTTTTAAACACTTTTTTTCAGATATCACATTTTTTTTAATAAAAATTTTATTTACCGACAGAATAGATAATACAAATCATTACTAATATTACCAATAATAATATGCCATGAAGTCTTACAAAATATTTTCTATAATAACAATAACAGCTTGCAGAAAAAATAAATTGAGCATTTTAAAATTATGTGAAATAAATAAAGAACAATAAATTTGTTAAAAATTATTTCATTTCAATAAACACTTCAATTATATTCGACTTCAAATCCCTGGTTAAATGCGTGTCGTTGTAACTCTGTCCCTTTCTATATTCGATGTCACCGTCACAGAGGCGAACATAACAATCATATTTCCCTGCGACATTAAAAACATAAGCACGGAGCGATTCCCGCCACCCTTAATGCTGAATCACAAGGGATGTGGACAAAGATTAAAGAGACCAGAGGGGGCGTTGAGGTCTGTACCTACTTATAGTTCAATCTCTCTTCATACGTCCACCAAGTAATTATAGGGCTAAAATGCTACCCTGTAGTACAGGGTAGCATTTTCAGTATAGTACAGGGCCTGTACTACACTGAAAGGAGGTTGTTTACAACATTACCTGAAACCAATTTCAATTTGATCCATATTAATTTTCATAGGTACATAAAAAATATTTTTATGTATACATTTTTATGTATGAATTTGAATAATTTTTTATCCAAATTTGGGATCCAGAGTTTGTATCTGGGGTGACGTTTTTTTTATTTATAAGTTCATTAAGACTTATTATATCTGCAAAATGTTGATATATGCGAGCGAGACGGACGATAATAACTACAGGTACTATGGTCTTGGTTTCAAAGATATCATTATGTACATCCGTTTAAATTACGTGAATAAACAGACGAGTAGTTAGATGGACTGACATACTTACGGACAGACGTAGGAGGCTTAGTTGAAAGTTCCCATTGACACATTTCGAATTTTCGCACGGAAGGCTAAAATGCTAAATATCATAACAAGCAAGCGAGATCTTGGTGTAATTTTTGTTTAAAAAAATAGATTTGTATTTTTCGTGCGAGCAAAGTCGTGAGAAAAATGTTGTATACAAAAAGCTGGGTGTTTATTTATGTTAGCACAATTTATACGATATTTACTGAAAGTGTTTGCTAAATAATTTATTAAACGACATGTTATTACTTTGCGGGGTACATGCAAATATGATGAGATTACGCATTTCGCCCAAATGGTTATGTGCCTTTAAAGTTACTGTTATATTTTGTTGTACTACTATAATAATTTTATATTCCGCGTCGTGTAGAGCGGTGCTTGATTATTTTAAATTAAAATAAGTACGTGCTAAAGGCTATTCTACGTATAATTTTCTCATTACGTCATATTTAGAATCTTTTGCTGAAATAATACCTAACTAATAAAACTAATATTGGCCATCTATGATTAAGAACTATTCTACTATGTACACAGCTATGAAATTGAAAAAAAGATCAACTGTTCCAGGTTTAAAAAAAATATTATTGAAACCTCTCAATAACCAGAGAATGTTTGAATCAACAATTTTTTTCCGATATTTAAGAGAATAAATGAAAACCGATTATATCTTATTCTTGTGTGAGAAGCATACGACACGCTTACTGCTTACGCTTGTACTGCCGTTATACGTATATTAAATTCAATAAATGAAAAAGTTCATTGTATACTCGCTAGATGGCATGCAAAGCTCGGATGTCTACGAACCTACACACACGAATGGCAAATTATTTAGATTGTCAGTTTCATACGTCATCTTCCAGCTTCACTACGCTTGCTCGGTCAATGTAGAGTACAATGACTTTAGACTGTGTATTGAGTATTTTAACAACCTAGTATAAATAAAAAACAAAATTATTTCTAACCATTCAATAGTTATGTCTTCTGTCTGTTACTTCTGTCATCGTACGTTATTAAAAATAAACGGTTCTCCAAACAAATATTTCAATCTCCGAGCTAAGTAATCTTTGACCACGTCCAACGTATCTTAACACCCACGTCAAGCTAAAACCTACTCTATTTACCACAAAACAAGGGTATCAATACGCGCACTAACAAGTTGGTGGAAATCAGTATGCGAACCGCGTCCGACGTCCCTGATTGGTCTGAGTTCACCGAGGGTTGTGAGTTAAAGATTTTCGCTTTATCTTCGCGGCTGAACGACTGCGCTTTAAACTTAATACTGTCGCTTTTAAATCCGAATGCGTTGTTTAATTTTATTACATTGTGTTGGTAAATTTGTTTACGGGAATGATTTGCTTATTTTGTGAGCGAATCGAAGAATGCGGATGAGACAAAACAAAAACCTGTTCCTGTTTCATTCCTGTTGCGTACTGCACAAGAATGGAATTCTTTGCCGCCATCTCTGTTTCCTGAGACCTACAATCTTGGAATTTTCAAGGCTAGAGTGAATAAATATCTCCTAGATCGACGAGCTCGTTCGTGGTCAATCGTAGATCTATCTTTAAAATAAAACACTATTGACGCTGTTGTTGGTCAGACTTTCGTCATTTTTTTAACCAAGTTTGATACCACAAGAATCATTTCCCAAAGTCTTCTGTAGAGAAGGGGACTAGACCTATTGAGAACAGGCGGCCTTATCGATAAAATCGAAAATCCAGATAACCTTCACATGAGTAACGGGATGTAAATAAATATGAACAGTGTTAGATAAAAGAAGTTTTTATCTGCGCAAGTTCGTGATTAGATATGCTTATACATTTTGGTCTTACATCCAAAAGCTGAGATTGAAGAGCGCAGTGCATTGCCACACAGGATTGTATGCTGTAGAAGTCGTTAAGTTTATTTGAGTGGCAGTATAACGCCAGGCCTGGCTTATTCGTCTCGTCACATAGTGGCAAAAAGAAAATTAAATTAATCAAAAGTAAAAAATTTCATAAATGATTTAAAAATGATAAATGTGTAGAATTTCCAGATAACAGAAATATTTTACACGTTAACACAACAATTCATTCGTATACCTATTACTTATTCTGAGCTTAAATCAAATATGTAACATATTAGTAATTTTCTACAAAAAATATCATAAATAGTTTCAGAGAGTTTCCAACCGCGTCCCGATTTAAAAAAATAAAACATAAAAATGCGTACCTGAAAAAATATTTTGAAGCTGAAATACCGATCATAATCCTGTATTCTTTTGCTGAATATCTTATGAAAATAAAATATTATGTTGCGAAAAATATTGTGCTAGAATTTGTTTGCTCAAATTCTAAAAATGCCAAAGATATAAAGTACTAGCGAGATGTTCTACATTTTTGCGTTGGTAGCTTTTCTTATATGTGACTAGGTATTGCCCGCGACTTCGTGCGCGTAATAAAAATATCATGACTTATCTCGTTCCCTCCACCTTTTGGTAAATCAACTTAATATACTTAGTTCCCGTCACGTAAAAATAACGCTGGATTGTTCGCGCTTACGAACAAACCAGCGTTTTTTACGTGTCGGGAACTATACACATTTTTTTAACCTACTTTAAAAGGAGGAGGTTCTCAATTCGGTTGCATTTTTTTAAAATGTTTATTATCGCTTAATTCCGTCATATAAAAACCGATTTTTTATTAGAAAATTTTTTATGAACATATTCTTTTAAACAAAAAAAAACAGATTTAGATTGGCCCCATAGAAATTTCAACAAAATCGGCCCAGTAGTTTTATTTAAAACAAAATTGCACATATTGAAGTCGTTTGTTTCAGCTTTTTAAAGCATTATTTATTATTTGTAAGTACAGAGAGAGCCACATGGCTCTAGTAAGGGTCCAGCTTTATGCATTGTCTTGTCTTTATTTATTAAACGGCACGACATAAATGTAACACGCTGTAAAGGGTAAACTTTATCAATAAATAAATAATAAATAAATAAATAAATATTTGTGGACATTTTACACAACACCATCTAGCCCAAACTAAGCAAAGCTTATACTATGGAACTAGATGGCTGATAGAATACATATACACTTTTTTTTTTGTAAATATATACATATGATACATAGAAACACCCAGACACATAACAAACATCCATGCTCATCACACAAATGTTTGCCCTGGGTGGGGATTGAACCCACGACCTTTCAGTTCAGCAGGTAGACGTAAACACACTACCAACTGAGCCACAAGGCCAGTCAATCCCTGACAATAAATGTGCTTATTAAAGATCCTAGATAAATAGAAATTAAATGGGAAGTGCAATAGACGAAAAATAACATAGATTTTATGCATATTCTAATGCTTAAATTATATATTCTATATATGTATAACTAGCTGACCCGGCTTACTTCGTATCACCTATCAATGAGTGGACCCGATATTTTCTCAACGTTTAAACCTTCCCTGGACTACGACAAATATTTCAAAACCAAAATCAGCTAAATCGGCCCAGCCGTTCTCGAGTTTTAGCGAGACAACAGAACAGCAATTGATTTTTCTTTAAATAAAATATATATATATATATATATATATAGAGATTTAATATTTTATCACGAACTTTTTAATTTATGAATTAAAACGTTCGAAAAACTTGAAATTTGGCAAGAAGCATTGTGTTACACATATAGGAAAAAATCCGAAAACTGGACATTTTTAATTTAATCACAAAAAAATAGTGTCTTTATGCAAGGAATGAAGGTCCAAATTTTAAAGTGAATTAACCGTATCATGTGGGATTTCATATGAAAGAGCTTCAGTAGCATAAGCTAAAACAGATTTTTAAATATTTTTCGGTTTCTTATGAAGGAAAATATAAAAAAATATATGATTTCCCCCTTTTATCTACTAATTTGTTCGGAAGCCTCAGTGGGCGGGTCTGACTCGCACTTGTCCGGTTTATTTTTAATATTTGTAATGTCTTGTTTTCCCCCTAAATAGTTATTAAAACAAGTATAAGTTTAAAAAAATTAAAACCCCTCGACAAAAAAATGGCTGTACCGATTTCAATGAAACATGTCTAAGAACAATCTCGATTAAAGCCTCTTTCATACAAAAAAAAAAATAGATCAAAATCTTTCCATCCGTTTGATAGCTACGATGTCACAGATGACAAATACACAGATGTTGTATGAAATGTCCACCAATATTTAAAAAAAAACTGTTTTGATTACAAAAAAGTTACATTTATTTAGCTATAAGAAAACACCCTTACGCTTGTAACAAACATTTTTACAAATTTTATCTCAGTGTAATATTAGTGTAGATTGGTTCGTAAGATTTAAGCTTTACAATTTTGGCGGTGACAGGTGCCAAAAGAAACGAATGGGATGCGAATTTAGTTTTTTTGTTGTGTAATAAGTCTTGCGTATTTTAATTATATATTAACACGCATGTAATGAAATCTAAGGTAACTAATTTAACCATCTTCCAAGGATCGTAGCGTCATGAAAATTGGCAGCTGTATGTAGTTCTGATGACAATACAATAATATGGTACTGTCGAACTGATCTGATGATGGAGCCGGAAGATATGAACTAGAACTTCATGATGGAACATCGTATCATAGCTGTGTTTGGATTTGTTAGAAAAGTCTTGTAGTTGGAAAAACAAAATGAAGAAACTTTTTTTTTTATTGTCGGATTAACGATACCCCTCCATATAATTGTCAGATTATCATGTAGGAGGAATAAGACATCAAGTTGAACCCTCTGTATAAAAATCTGACGCGCTCGAGTATCTCAAGGTTTTTTTTTTTTTTTACATTTTCAAAAATCAGTCATGACTTGTGGTCACGTCCAAAACGTCAGTCATTTAAATAGGACTCTTTTTTAAGTTCATTTAACATTCACTTTGAATATCTGACACGCTCGAATAACTTTTTTTTTTTTTTTTACCCCTTTTTGCGGCCCTACCCCGTCATCGTCAGATTAATATACATATATCGGTAATCAGAAAGACAAAGCGCGTATACACTATGAATGTCTGACGCGCTCGAGTATTGCCATGTGACTGTTTTTTTTTTACATTTTTGAAAACTCTTACACGCCCACTAAAATGAAAAATAGCCATAGACTTATTTTCGTTTTAGAACCTAATCTTCACAATCCAATAGGTCCCCATGACGCTTTAGTAACTGCAAATTTAGCATCCCGGGCTCCCCTACTATTGTGTGTCTTGTCTTAATGAACTTTGACCACAATAATTTGTAGCGTTTTTTTTTTTGTTTTTTAAACTGTAATTTATTTTACGTACATTTATTTATTTTTTGGCAAAAGTCTTGTCCTCGCCTCGGGGGATCCCAGAGCTGGCGCATATTTTGCTCAAAGTCTAAGTTTAGCTATGCAACGAGGAAACGCTGCCAGTGTTCTGGGAACCCTACCGCACGTTGGAATATTGGACGGCGTATTTGTTTTATAACAAGTTATATGTATGTAGTTTTAGCTTTGAGTTTTCAGGTTTTTAATAGTTTTATGTAAATAATATTTCATTATAACTGTTAAATTATTTTTTTCCTATGTAAAAAAATAATAATTGAAAGTAGATGTATATAAATATGTAATCAAATTTATAATTTTAATGTACCTATATATGAACACTATTAATGTCTGAAACAAATTAATATAATACTATTATGCGTATGTTAAATGTGTACTCAAACTAAAAGTTAACGTTTTCATAATTGTTCCGCTTGACAAAGAGGTATTTGGCGTATATATTTACCTCAAAATAGTTATATATTGCTGAACATATTTAGGTACCTATACCATGGAACTTCTAGATATAGTTAATGGTAAATAGATTTTTCTCAATCCCTAACGCTCATTTGACAATTGTCAACCAATGTCAAGCAACGGACGAACTGGTCAGTCTTCGGATGGGTGACCGTGAGTGGCATTTCTTTCTGAGCACTACCGTGGGTCGGATGACACGTTAAATTGTAGGTCCCGGCTGTTTGTTCTTAAAAAACAGCAATTGTCAAGCCAGGTCAGAGGCCTTTCGACGGCTTAATAACTCTGACACTAGGGCTGGCAGTCTATACGAACTTTATTATTTGACAATTCGTCTCATAACCGAATCTTAGTAATCCAAGTTGGCGGCCAAGCGCAAACCTATTAATAACTAAACTAAACTACATAAAAAATAATAACACGAAAGTTCATGTGTATAATAAAAATAAACCTAACGAACCTAGCCTACTGTTTCTTAGTATAATTTTTCGTAACACAACTGGTTGTGCTACAGGTCTATCATTACCGAATTATAAAATGATCGCACAACTAATTGTGCTATCTAGTTGGTCCACGGGTATAATGTTTTACTTAACTAATGGTAAAAATACAGTTTGGTACCTTTGCGCATTGACATCGGGCCCCAAACTAGGCAAAACCTGTTTTTTGGGCACCCTGAAACCTGTTACCATTATTTTATATGCGCTTAGTATTGTAAATATTGTCGAGAATACAAATTTATAATAGTAAGTTAAGTATCATGTTTGACAATTATTGACATTATCATTAGTAATATGTTGTATTTATATAAACATCGTGGCATATCAAATTACTAACAAAATTAATCAGTAGTATGCGTAACCATTTTAGGACGTTCCGGTACAAATGTGTGAATACGATTTTTCTTATGGCAAACGATTTGTATTTCATGAGGATATTCACTTGCTCGGTATATCAATGAGTCAATGTTAGTAAGATAGAAATTCCTACCCAAAATACAAAGTATTCTTCCCACGTACCAAATATGATTTACCAGCCATTGTTTCCTTAATCCACTCTATTTAACGACGTAGAAATAATTAAGCACATTCCCGTAATGCTCACCGGCACAATCGTATCTCCAACTGTCAAAGTCACTGTCAAATTAATGAATGTCAACATCGCAACAGTAATGACGTTCCGACTCACTCATATGGAAATGATAGCATTTGACGCGCACAGGAACAAAATCAACCGTATCCGTTCACGCGAAAAGGTTCATATTTGTTTGTGTACGTCGACTCAGTAGTTTAAAGGTACCGTTCAATTGATTTGCCAGAAGCAATCTCACTGATTCTTTGAGAGTACGTTTCTTTCCGAGTAAGTATTTGCATTTTCTTTAGTGTTTACTAAAGGGGGAATTTGCCGGGCTTTGTTCGAGGGTGGTTCGGTTGAAAAACCAATATTGTTTTTTGATATCCTAGCTTTGGCCATTTTGAGGATCGTGAAATGTGGGTTACAATAACACGAGTTTATTGCGTTTGTCTTAGTTACTCTATTTTTGTTCGTCAGCGATTTTGATTTTACCTAGATTGTAACTAAGCAGTGCAAACGATGGTTGGATTTACCCTCCTACATTTTTAGGGTTCCGTAGTAAACAAGGAACCCTTATAATTTTGACATGTCCATCTGTCTCCGCGGCTTTGCTCAAATACTATTAGTACGAGAAAGTTGTAATTTGGCATGGACATATGAACATATAACTTAATTACGCCGAAATAACTAAAGATATTATTATAAATAAAAAACATATTACAGATAAAAAACAGAACTCAGGTCACAGTCCCAAGGCAACGTTCCCAAAAGGCAGGCGACATTGCCTCGTTGGATAGCAATGCTAATCCGCTGACCGAGGTAAGCGCCAGCCCTTTGGTCATTACGCCGAAAAAATCGTAGAATAAAATCTTGATTTTTACATGTGGCACGACACGCACTTGGCCATGTCATTAAAATTGTAACCTATTAGCACCATACAAAAAAAATGCAGGTTGATGTACTGAATAAACCGCTACGAAATTCTGTAGTATAATATAAAAAAAAAGTGATAAATAGGGGTGGCTCCCCATACATGTAAACTGGAGAGTGCGTTTGGCCTGGCGATGCATGTATAGAAAAGTGCTAGACTAAGTACCTATTCGTACTTTTGACCTTTTAATAAAAATGCTATAAAATAATACAACACAAATATTTTCAATAAAACGATAAAGTACTTTTTAATAGAAAACGTATAAAGTTCAAATTATTCAGTCATCTAATTGGTAACAAGACTTAATTTCATACTACCCACATGTTTCTTGAAAGTGGCGTCAAATTCTATTCAAGTCGAGAACTTAATTTGGTAATTTAGATAGTAAAAGGGACTTAATAAGTGTAGATAATTAATTAATTAATCGGTAATATGTAATTTTTCTATCAATTGATAACTTAGTTGGCTTAGTAGTTACTCCATGGGGTCTTTTAATTCCCATATTTGATATCGTTGATATCGTCATTTCATATTGTAATACACTTTTCTTATAGTTTTTTTTTGTTTTTGTCCTATTGATACCTACTCAGTTAGCCTTAGAAAAGACAATTTTGAGGTTCGAAATTATTCCATTTTAATTTCGGAGACAGAGACATTCGTTTATATAAAACATAATTTTAGTATATTTAATAAAACTACAACAGTTTAAGGTACAACAAAAGTCTAATAAAACTTGTATATAAATCCGAACCTAAAAATTCCAATTGAGATCGTGATATCCCCAGAAAATTGTCGGAACTTCAAGGCTCATCATAAATACAGGAAGTAAATTGAATTTTATACCCCTGCTTTAGGAACAATAAAATAAATTGTCGTTTGGACCCTATGTCCCAAATGCGAGGAATAAATTTCCTACGCTAGATTTAGGGTACAAGGCTGAAAATAAATATGTATTTTAGGTTATTTTTGCAATAAATGTGAGGCTTGCTTGGCGAGATACGCTTTTAGCGATAAGGAAAGAAAGAAAGAAAATGTTTTTTTGAATGTCGTTTATATAAGGCTTATAACATTACGCTTATTCTAGCTTAGCTAGCTTCATCCTAGTTCTTATATCTAACTTCATGTTTAACACATAAGTGTGTGTGTTCACTCAAGACGTTATAGCAAATATTTGAAGTTACAGCCATATTCGAAAAAATTGCTTCATATTTGCCCCTTACAATTCCGATCGTGTGTATTTTTTTTTTATCGATGCCTGAAGTTATGAAAGTATAGTTGGAAGATTGTCTGAGCTTGAATTAAGTCTGTGTACCCTATCCCAAGACGCATGACTACCTATGTGTTTTTCAATTTATTGTTAGTAATATATGTAGTTTTCACTGACTTCAGACAGTGGGTTCTTCGAAGTTGTATGAAGTTTGCCAACTCTCACTTGACCAGCTTGGCTTGACTTTATTGACTTTATACATTTCACAGTGAAGAATGTACGCTCTACAGTAGCTCAGGTTATATGAACAGGCTTCATTCGTAACAATGTGGTACAAGCTTTGTTTAGTTTGGACTAAATGGCGTTGTGTGAAATGTCCATAAATATTTATTTATTTAATAACAGAAACAATTTTCTAAAATAACCTTCCTACAGCAGTCGGGTAATAAGGCTCCCGATTTTAATCTCTCACCTTTATGACACATATTTGACAAAATGTCAACACAAACAAGCAAATCGGCTTAGAGCAACGTTCAATCATAATAACAGAGCAGGGCCGAACAGGGCAATTGTCAACTGTCATATTCACCGCATGGCATTTGGCGAGCGTAATGGCACAATAGTTTGCAACCCTAACCCATCTGTCACTTAACTAGTAAAATATACAGTCGTCAGTAGCACGCTGAAAAATCGCGCGACACCCCTAACTTTGACATACCTAGCGCACTGCCACAGCTAAAATCGACCTAATCTTCAACGATTTAGAGTCAAAAATTGATCGGTAAAGAACGTGAATAAATTTGAAGCATTTTGTTAAGTTAAAATGTAACTCATGTTGCCGGATATACAGTCTAAATTGCACGTCTCTACGTTTGTTTCTCGTTTTCAAGAATTCGAGCGAAATTCATTTCTTTGCGTCGTGATTTAAAGTTTGCTTTCGTATAATAGGGTTGGCGCCTTCGCTAGGGTTATTTAACTTTGAAGTAGTTCAAAAGACCCCAGATTTGCGATTCTGGTGGATTTTCTTTTGGATTAAAGACCCTATGAATGTAATGATAATGCTGTCGAGGGTTATTTTTTTTATTTTCTCAGTGATTTTGTCACGAGTTGGATTTGGGATTTCTACATAGGGTATTAAAGTATTAGCATTAGATGACTTTTGTTGAATTTGATAGTAATTTAATGCAATTAATTTTATTTTGAAAGCTATGGTAGCAATTAGCGAAATTGAGTTAGGTACAGTACGAAAATAATGGGAACTATTGCAAAATACTTGGAAATTACTTTGGAATACTTTAACTGTAAAATACATAGATTTATTTATTAAAAATGTATGTGTCATAATGTTATTAGATATTGATTTTCAGGACTCTGGGATTTTTAAAATGAAGTGCAAGTGTATAGGAAAATCCTGTCCAGTTCAAGAAAAACAATTAATGTCAGTGTTTATGTCTGGTACATTTCTTATGATAAATATAGGCTTCAAATTATTCGTTGAAAAATAATATTTCCAGCATTATCGTGATACAGATTAAATAACAGTAAAACATACCCCGAGTTGAGCTCGGATACAAGAAAATGCTCATAAAAATCCCTTTGAAGCAGCACTAGTGTTTGCAAACGACAAAATGTATAATTACACGCTGCGTGCGACCAAATATTTGTTTTAAAAACAAATATTTGATCGGGTATTTGGTTTTTATTTCACGTTTGATATTCCAAGTGAGATTAAGTTTGCGTGTCTACTTCAAATGGGGACGATTTCTACAAACTAAATTTACATAAACATCATTATCATTTCAGCCACAAAAAGTCCACTGGCACATTGGCCTCCTCCATGAATTTCTAAAAAGACCAGTTGGAAATGGTCTGCATCCAGCATCTTCCTGCTACTTGTATGGTATCTTCTATCCACCTTGTGGCACCAAAATCATCATTCTATTTTATTCCACTGTTTGATAAAGGTCAGGTCAGACTAATTTGGTTTGTTTGACCTGAAGTTTCCAATTTCCTTGCATATGTATTGTCTTACTGCTTTGTGAGATCGGCAAGAAAACAAAGAAATTAAGATGAGATAGAGTGAGCCGATACGTCTCAAATTACATGTCTTATCTACCTTCTTATATCCTCTCCATTCCATATCACCCTCTAACCATGGTCAAATTTGGCCTTAAACTAATCTAGGTGTCTTCAAATCGCGAGTGAATAGGTTTCATCTAGGCAAGCGCGCTCCATCGTAGACTTAACACCAGGTGAGTTGACGGTCACGCGCAAGCCTATTTTCGAATAAAAAAAAACGGCTTCATGGCATTTAATGCTCTGCTTTTTGTTTTTCTTTAAATACATGTATTTGCTTATTGGTTATATTTCTTGACATACGCATATCTTCATTTCTAATTCACATATAATTATCTTCATGTCTAATTCACACATTCTATTCATCATATAACTCTCCATCGCTGTCCAAGAGTCTATGACCATTCTTATAAAGATGTAGTGAGAAAGTGGCTAACTTGACAAGTTACATACCTAGTGGTAATGTGAACCTTACCAAACATGTTGTCTAACAGATTTCTCTTTGTTTTCAGGTATAAATCGGGACTCTTTGTCTACGAAGGAAAACAAGGTGAACCCACGGACAAAAGTAACTTGAGCGCAAACATGTTTTGATCTAGTAATATCTACTTTCTTATTTACTAACTGTATTTATGTATTATTTATTCTACGTAAAATATTGTTATTTTTGCTAAAGTATTTGTTTGATTTTAAGCGAATTTTCATTACTTGTGATGCGACGTCATTTCAACGTATAATTATGGGCCCAACTTGGGAGCTTTTTCTATACGCCAATTCACGAAACCCAAAATATGGTTCACGAATGACGGATAAATTCGTGTACATTCCTTTTTTGAAGTCGGTTAATAAAACAAAAAGTGCAAAATACAAATTTGAGAGTTTTTTATCTTTTGCGAAATATCAATAATAACAAGTACAAAGAACAATAAATGCGAAGTAGTCTAAATTGGTGTTGGTTTTGTTTTAATTTCGTATGTTTTATGTGGTAAAATTAATTTTGATGAAACTTTTTCTTATTGAAAAGACGACTTATCCGTCAATGGATTATTATAGGCTGATGATAATAATGGCGTACATTATTCATTTTTTTTGCAACATGTTAAATGTTCAGAACATTAATACAGCAAACTATTGTTCTATGACCTGAAAATTTACGAAATAAAAATCAGCTGTTCCCCTTCCACTGGTCAATGAACTTTATATTTGGAACTGCTTTTTTGGAAAAATTCAAAACTTAATAGTATTAGTTTCATTATATAGTTTTTTTTTTCTCGGGGGTCTTGAATTCTACATTTATAATTATATTTTATATATATCAATAATTATATTTTACATTAAACCTTGGTTAATAGATAAGTAAGGTGATAGGCAGAACATAGTTTTTTTTTTATAACATCGAATCTGTTACTAGTGCTGTATTTTTTTCATTAAAAACAACATATTGTATTGCATAAGACCAGCCCTGTTATTATTTTAGTTCCATTCTACATGATTTATGTTTTTATCGGCATTTTGCGTATTTGATGATTTGTGTATGCGTCGAACTTGTTTCTGCTTGTCTTCTCCATGTTTTCACTTTGCAATCACCACTAAGCAGATGTTCCACCCCGACGTCTCTGTTCCCGAATGTTTCCAACAATATATGAGTTTTAAGGGAAAGCTCGCCATTTTGAGGTCGATTTAAATGTAAAATGTATGTTAATCACACTCGCACCTCGCGCTGAGACTGAGTGTTTCGGTTCGCGGTCGCAATCGTGAGTTTGTCTTCCACTTTACATCTTCCAGAGAGATTTTTTGAAATTGTGCAACAAGAATTAAAGTAGGTACTGTAGTTAATCTTCTCTCTCACTCACAATTCAAACACTCACAAATTTAATATATATACTTATATATTAAATTACTGAATGTTAATTCAGTAATTAATTTAATTATTAGTGACTTTTCAAGTTTGTAATATCTTATCAAGCTTGGCATCATTAATAAGGTTAGGCGACACTTCTCACCGGGACAACTGTTTCATCTATATCAAGCACAGGTCCGATCGTGTATGGAGTACTGCTGCCACCTTTTTGATGGATCAGCCAAGTATCAGCTGGAAGCTTTAGAATCAGTGGACCCGCGAGCTGTGAGGTTAATCGGTGACGATAAACTAGCTGCCAAGAAGCTACTTAGTCTCGAGCACCGCCGTAAAGTAGCATGTCTGTCTATTTTCTACAGGATTCATATCGGGGAATGTGCGCAAGAGCTTCACGACCTAATTCCACCCTCCCCATTTCACTACAGGACTAGCAGAAAGTCGGCGAATTACCACCCATTTCTCGTTGAAATGCAAAAAATCCGTACTCATCGATATCGATCCACATTCCTGTTGCGTACTGCACAAGAATGGAATTCGTTGCCGCCATCTCTGTTTCCTGAGACCTACAATCTTGGAATTTGCAAGGCTAGAGTGAATAGATATCTTCTAGATCGACGAGCTCCATCCTCGGCCACACCGTCGCTTAACATCAGGCGAGTTGGTGGTCAATCGTAGATTTATCTTCTATAAAAAAAAACTGCTAATCTGCTAATTGTAATAAGCTGGCCACGCAGCCCAGTTTGTAGTACTGTCTGGTAAGCTGTTTGTCGTGGGTTCGATCCCCACCCACGACAAACATTTGTGTAATGGTTCTTCTGTGTTTCTATCTATCACAAAAAAGTATATATGTATTTAGTCAGCCATCTAGTTCCCATAGTACAAGCTTTGCTTAGTTTGGGCTAGATAGTGTTGTGTGAAATGTCCACCGATATTTATTTGTATACAAATATTATAGGTTATATACAGCTCATAGGTGAGTTGGGCCACCGAATAATTGATAGGCAGGTGACTCCCGCTCCGGCATGTTTCTGGTGCAAAGACTGGCAATTGCTATTCAGCGGGGTAACGACGCAAGTATTGTGGGTACCTTTGCACCAGGAACAGTCAGTGGTGGGTTATTTGATTCAGTCAAATTGAGTTCGCTTTTAGCTCTTTTATAAATTTATGTTACTAAATTAATTCAATGTACATTTTTATTCTATATGAATACAATATGTTTTTACAAATATGTAAATAATATTATGTTTCTATGTTAAATATACGATCTCACCGATTCTGTTGTTAGAGATGTCGTTTCGGTTCTCTTGCATCATAAAATCATAATATTTGTAACAGTTTTACATTCAATTTACATTCAGTCAAAATAAAGTTACGTACTCACGTGCGAAGTTAAATCCATTTAGAGCAATACATTACGTTCAAACACACCACTGGGGCCTATAATACAAGACTACATTGAAAGGCTTTCACGGCCTAGGATCTAGTGCGAGTCTAGGTGGACCTAGGTAAATGGTGGTTCTGCTAGGTGACGGGAAGTAAGGGCAAGTTGATTATTAGTTATTTTTTTATTTTTGACTAGCCCCATACCGCGGTTTTACGCACTCGCTAAGAACACACCAATGATATGAAGGCACCCTTCGAATATGATTGAGCCCAGCGCCTTAAGCTGTACGTTATCTGCCAGTCTGTCAGTCAAAGCTTGATGAATTATACCTGTGATGATGCATAACATCATCATCATTATCTCAGCCACAAAAAGTCCACTGCTGGATATAGGCCTCCTCCATGGATTTGAAAAAAGATCGTTGGAAGCGGTTTGCATCCAGCGACTTCCTGTGACTTGTATGAGTCTATTCCGAAAAAAGTTAGAATTTGTACTTAGGGCCAGCAGTTGACAAATCACACAGTCTTTAGACAATAAAATATCTCGGAACTAATCTCGGTGGAAAAAAAAAACGAGTTCAGGGAGTTAGAACTTGAAAATTGCCTAAGTGACAAAAAATATGAGAGTTGAAAAAATGCACAACTGACATACAATATGACTGAAAGTACTATGTATAGACTGGTTATAGATTTTAACACAAAACAATTGTTAAAACAAACGAGTGCTAAAACATATAGTTTGTGCCAATGCTATAGTTTGATTCACGAGTTAGGGCGCCGGATAAGGGAAAAGTGTGGTGACCCCCGCCCCGGCTCCTACCTGGTGTAAAGGTTGTCCATCACTATTCAACGCGGTAACGCAGCTAGCGTGATGGGTACTTTTGCGCCTGGTACAGTTCGGGGCGGGCTTTCTGACTAATTTTAACTGGGCTTACAGGTTTTTTTTTATATATTATTAATGAAATGACGTTGTTAATGACTTGAATTATGTTTTTTAATTAATAATATTGTATTCTGTATTTAAATAAATGATTAATAAATTATAGATTACCTTATAACTTCTTCAATTTATAAGCCGATTTAGAAAATTATTTTTATATTTTAAAGGATATACGTACTTTTAAATTGTCTCTAGGTATGAAATTTTATAAAAAAGAGTATGCTATAATGACTAAAACAACGAAAGTTTCTATACTGTACTTACTTCCAACCACGTAATATAGTCGGACAGTGAGGTCAGCAATAAATATTTGAGAGATAAGATAATCTCGCTCTATATCTCGCCTTGCGAGATACGGTCTACTAACTATCTCGGAATCTAGACGTCTAAATTCTAGGTATTGTGAGAAATCCGCCGCATGCATTAGTTAGGTAAACCTTTGCTTTGAGAGCGATGCTACGTACTATAGTCATTTGTTTAGTTAAAATTTGGAATACGCCAAGTGCTGTTCCAATTGAGAGTGAAGTCTGCGCTGCATCCTTTGAAAGATACTGCTGAATGCGGTTGAAACTTTTTTTTTAAATAGAAGATAGATCTACGATTGACTCACCAACTCGCCTGATGTTAAGCGACGGTGTGGCCGAGGATGGAGCTCGTCGATCTAGAAGATATCTATTCACTCTAGCCTTGAGCCTTGAGACTAGGCTGCCGGAAATATTTTAGTATCATTAAGTATATATTTGATGAAAACATTGATAATATGAATGCAAAAGATCAGAAATTAATATTATATTTTAACTGTCAGTAATTACCAGCTTGTAGCCAGCCTGCAAATAATCCGATCTGGTGGTGTCAGCGAAATTAATTTCTCGTTATCAGCGAACCAATAACCAAATCCATATTGGCATAACTATATTCGGTGTAAATCCTGCTTTATAGACAAATAAAATCGCTATAGTACATAATTATTACACAGGTTCAACCTAGTTCGGATACCAAGATCATTCTATACTAGGACTATAAATATATTTTGCGTGCTCCAATCCTCGGCCACACCATCGTTTATCATCAGACGAAATGGCGGTCAAACGTAAATATATTTCTTAAATCAAATTCTTCAAAAAATATTTCTTATATCAAAAATTTTAATATGTGCATACATGTCTAATATGTCTATATCTATCTATCATACACGTGACTGTATGATAATAAAATATATTCTATTCTATTCATGTTTTTTATAAAAAAAAAAACCAGAACTTCAATCATCAAAAAGTTAACTATAACAAAAAATATCCTTCATCGATCGTCCTATTCAAAAAGACACGCTACGTCGTCTAAATTAAGTTAAAACCCCTCTTTGAAGCCTCAAATACAAGCCACGAGCACACAACGGCCCCGGGGCGGCAGCCAGCGACTCCCAAAGCACCTGAGCGCGGCCACACTTAGCAACTAATATGCATAATCGTCACACCGCGAATTGTGCTAAAGTTCCCTTGAAACCTGGCCCGAGGTATGAGCTGTTGCGACTTTTACAAGCTACGAGCCGTAGGTTTTTAATTAAACGTTCTATTTTACAGAAAGTAAGCAATAATAAGACAGATTAGGTAAAAAACTCTCTTTGACGTCTCAAATACAAGCCACGAGCACACAACGGCCCCGGGGCGGCAGCTCGCGACTCCCAAAGCACCTGAGCGCGGCCACACTTAGCAACTAATATGCATAATCGTCACACCGCGAATTGTGCTAAAGTTTCCTTGAAACCTGGCCCGAGGTATGAGCTGTTGCGACTTTTACAAGCTACGAGCTGTTAAGTTTTTAGTTAAATACGTTATAGAAAGTAAACAATAGTATCTCAAAATTTTGCACTGAATTCAAAAAAGCAGAAACGACAAAGATTTGACGGCTATTTCGAATGAGGTAATCAAGATTGACCAAATCTGCATTTTCTTGATCTTGCTGCTTTGCTAACCGCTAGTATAGGTTCTAACTCATGTATGACGGAATATGTAAAAAATACAAATCATTTCTCAAAATATTTAAGCTCAAAGCGATTACGCAATTAAGTACGATTAAGTACTATTTATATGTAGTATATTTTTATGTATCTATATTTGGCCATAAGATTTGTTCATGTGTAACCTCACCACCGTTAGCGCTTACATAAATATTCCTCTTTTATCTTCTAAAGGTTGTCTGGGAGAGATCGCTGCTTTTAGCGATAAGGCCGCCTTTTGTGCTTTTCTTACGCCCTAATCATGTACTTATTGTTATTTTCTTATGGTGTCAATAAAGTATTTTTGTATTGTATTATATTGTACGCTTGTGACTTAGGCCTGTCCAAAATTTGCATGTGAGATTTGGCTACTTAGATCTCGGAGATGGAGGCTTCTAGTTTATATCTAGGTTCTATATCTATTAGGTTCTATATTGACTTAAATACCATTATCAACCTGTTTACAACAGTCGCTAAGGACATGATTATGGCTTAACTATTAATAATTCGTACATGTGAACCATGCAGCTGTACCAATATGCTTATCTATGTATATTTATCTATACATATAATAAGTCTATAACGGGTCAAAATCTGTACATTAAATATTTACTGGACTGGCCTTGTGGCTCAGTTGGTAGTATGTCTGCCTGCTGTTCTGTAAGTCGTGGGTTCGACCCCCACTCAGGGCAAGCTAATAGCGCAGCTAGTATATTAATATTTTCGTCATGTCCGATTAGAAATCCTAGTAAAATAATTAGTAGTAATCGTGCTTTAATGAATGACCGTTATAGTTTAAAAAAGAAATCCTAGTGTTAAAAGTGATATGCTTTCGAGTTTACTTTCGTCTGTATTTTTTTTCTATGCGCGGATTAAACGAGAGCCAAAAATTGATATCACCGTATAAATTTTATCTGGTCACTCAAAACTGGCTATTGACCGATTCAAACAGAATTTCTGTACGAGTCTGTCTAACGACACGGGAACGACCGACGTAGAACGGTATTGCAATACAGAATTTTATTTGCATTAGTGTGAGTACGTTTCACCTTCATCGATTGTCTGTTATTGTTTGTTTGAATAATAAAGTTTTACAGATTTTTTATTTATGCAAGATCTACGATTGGCCACCAACTCTCCTGATGTTAAGCGACGGTGTGGCCGAGGATGGAGCTCGTCGATCTAGAAGATTCACTCTAGCCTTGAAAATTCCAAGATTGTAAGTCTCAGGAAACAGAGATAGCGGCAAAGAATTCCACTCCTGTGATGTGTGAAGTCTGCCAACCCGCACTTGGCCAGCGTGGCAGACTATGGCCTAACCCTTCTCACAATGAGAAGATGGCCCGCGCCCAGCAGTGGGACAGTTTGTACAAACAGGGCTGATAAAAAAAAACTATTAACGGATTAAAGTAACTTATAGATTAAACCCTCCTTTATTGTGTAGTCATTTAAATAATTTTATAAATAATGAAACTTAAAAAAAATAATTACGGATTAAAGTAACTTATAGATTAAACCCTCCTTTATTGTGTAGTCATTTAAATAATTTTATAAATAATGAAACGTTACTTTAAGCTCGAGATTTCATGAAACAATTTCAATAAAGTCACAAACATTGGGCAAACTTAGCGCCAACTTCTTATTTAACTTAAATTACCGAAGCATCATTAAACTCGGAAAATATTAATAATCATTGTCAAATTAACATACTTCCAAAACCCTTTTAAAACTGAAATCAATCAAAATTTAAACCGAATTAGACGACATGCCACCTAGGGGGTCGTAACTTTTTGCAATTTGCGAATTTAACGGGCTACTTTAAAATTTAACCCCCCAACTTACCCCTTAGTTAATTTTACGTTGTTTCTCGGTTAAAACGACTTAATATTAGCTAAATACTGAAGTGATGCTTAATTTGATCTTAAACTTAAACCGGGTTTATTAGCAAGATAAATATTTGACATCTGTAACTTATTTATGGATGGTTACATAAATAATATCATACGTCTTCATACAAATAGCAGGAAGACGCTTGGTGCAAACGCTTCCAATTGGTCATTTTGGAAATCCGTCGAGGAGGCCTATGTCCAGCTGTGGACATCTTCTGGCTGAGTTGATTATGATGATGAATTTAATAATTATGTATTTTGTCTTAAGTATTTGACTACAGCCCAGTATTAAAAAAAAAAACAATTGGATTGAGCCCATTATTGAACCTTTGTTTTAATAATCAAAATGGAAATTTCGCTATATGTCACAGAATAGCAACCCACAACGTAACGACCCGAACTAGGGGTATGTTATTCCAAATTCTAATTTCCTTTGATTCCTTATTCATCCTTGACCCGTCATTTGTAACTATTTTCCGTAACATATGCCAATAAGAACATCCTAACTCACCCTTCATATTAAACAAATATTAACCCTATTGCAATATTGTTAGAAATAGTTTTTAAACGACCGCGCTTCTATCAGGGTTGCCACGCTTATATAAATGCAAACAAAATGTCGGTTTCGCGTGATACAGTGTACTTATCGTACCTACTTCTATTTTGCATACATTACATAGTATATTCTGTGCTCAGTGACTTTACCTATTTTACGTGTACCGTAATGAAGGCATACCCTCGTACAGAGTGGGTATTTCTTTGTTCTGGGGGTAATTCCGTTTTGGGGTAATTTCGTTACAATGACGGAAGAGGCATGTGAGTAATGGTAGGTATAGGATATTGGCTGAAAGGAATGTAGGTGTGTAAAGGAGGGTTTTCTACGGGTAAATGCGTAATAAATATTTTCTATATCGGTTATTTATTGAGCCTATTATCAACCCCATGTGTTTTAATAGGTGCTTTTGAAAGGACAGGAACAAACATTAAAGTTAAATTATTTGGGTCCTGGTAAGTGCTTTGTAAATTAGGATGTCTTGAAATATGAATTAATTGTTTTGTTTCTGTAAAATAATAATTATCTCTTGCACTAGAATTTTAATATTAAAGTTACAGATACTTAATAAATGTTTTATCAGTCAGTTGTATCAGTTTGCTTCAATGCACTTATTCTACTAATAAAATGCCTTGCAGGTCAAGTAATATTTCCGTCTTGTTCTATCTAGTGTTTTAATAAACAGTTATCAATCTGTCTAGTCCGATTTCAACATTTTTTGTAGGTAGGATATTATGTTCAAGTTTCATTGTTAATTTGATAGTAAATAAGTCCTTTAAGAACCTTTGATTATGTAAGTACTAATCTTAGACTGAGTCAAATGAATAAATCATTCTAAAGTTTTAGTCAAGCCTATTTAAGTAAAGTGGTAGTTACTTTTCTGAAAGCTCCTATGGAGTTTTGTCGAAAACCTGAAAATACATGTTTCACCACTTCGTTCCGTTCGCACTCGTGCACATAATATATCATATTTACGCCATTAACATTCAAAATAACACAAGTTTAGGAAAATCAAACAGTGTCGAAATTCCTTTCTCACATTTACGCCAAAACTTCCAAATTTCATTCAAAGTATATGTAAAGATAAAATATTGTCATTTTGTCAAATTCAAATAATTTTATTGCAGTTTGTAGGTACATTAAGGATCTTAATGTGGAATTATAACAATCGTAAGTCGCCATTTTGTGTTAGTAAGGTTTAACAGCAACTAGATACTTAATTCTGTTTCTTCATTAATGTCTTGTCATCGTTTCTATACTAAAGAATCTATAGATTTTGTAGACAACACAAAAAAAATTATTAAGAAATTATGTATTTCATTTGCTCACTGTATTATGTATTTATGTATTACTGTATTAGGTAATACATAAAAAGCTACCGTATTTTTCACGTCCTTTTTAAGACTCCCATGATTTAGTTTAGACTAGGTAAGTTACCTTCAGTTATTTATGTTGTTTTCATCTGGGGCGTTATTGTCCCATCGATCCCGCATATTTACCCCAAGATTGATAGCATTACAGTCCGAAAGGGACTTCCTGGCGAGCGACGGAGCCGGGATTAGCTAGATTACCGGCTCAAACTGGCTCATACCGGTTCGTGCTGCTGAAAATGGCTCAAACTACTCAAACTTATGATAATGTGACCGCTGTGCTACAGATTTTAGTATTTTACTATGGAAACTAACGTGGTTTTCACACATTTTAAATAAAAACTAGGGGTCACTCACGTCTGTTTTAAGCCGAAAAATCTGACTATAGTTTCAACCGCATTCGATGGTCTTTTTCAAAGGCAGCGCTAACGTCACTCTCGGTCGGTGACTCGCCTCTCACACTAGATTAGCCTAGATTTTTTTGGAAATAAAAACTTCTTTAGGCGCGTTGGTCACTTTATTTTGTGGATTTTGAATGAAACTGAGCCGTCACGCTCAGCTATGTAAAGCTCGTTCTGGTAAAATCGACTAAGGCAGCGAGAGAAATAGTTAACACGTTTCTGTTACACTGGTATTTCGTAATATTAACGTCGCCTTGATGAAGTTTTCACTTCTGTCGTGTGGTCTTAACACAAACAATTTTTTTTTGCTAGATAGATGTTTTTACTACTACATACCTACGAGTACATAAAATCACGATCACGCATATTTTTCCCTTATGACGTAGACAGAGCACCAAAGGCCTGGCTGTTTTACTAGTATATTTAACCATACTTAGACGGTTAGATGGAAGGTAGAAGTTATTAGAGGGTTAGAATAAAACCAAGAAATACGTGTGACGTACTTCGGATTGATATTTTAACGGGACAGTGACAGGTAGGTACAAGTTTCGAACTCCCGTACACGGAGCTCTGGGTACCCTGGGATTGGTTAAAAGTACATTTTAGTAAATGAGAAAATTTGGTACGTTTTAGGACACTGTCCGGGGACTTGTTAAATGCAAATAAACGGTACACGGGTAAAAGTTTATTGTATTATTTTGTGATTTAAATACGATTAAAACTTTGCTTGTTTATTTTATATGAATACTCGTAGGCTGTGCTCGTAGGCTTTGTGGGCGAAAAATTGTGACTACCTGTGCATAAATATTTTAATATTTTAGACATGTACTTTACTCGTACGTAGGTATTTATGATGATTTATTCGCTGAACCGAGTTTTCTCTCTCTCTCTCTCTCTCTCTTATATAGTATATTAGAAATATTAGGTATCGTTATTTTTTACTTTTACTAAAAACAGGCGCACTTTATAGTTTAGATGTACGGTTAAAGTAGCCACCTAAAGAGTTTACCTGTCTACCTAGTTGATCTTCCACCTCGGCCGGAGATTCAGATACTTCACCGCGCTCCAGAAGAGTAATAGCTACATGATAGAAGGAGATGCACCCTGTGTCTGTACTAGAGTCTGCGCCACCACAGAAGTCCGGTGATGAAATTCTGGAACTAAATTTGACAGGCACGCTTTTGTCCGCCTGAATACAGAATACCATAATAGTATGTATGGCCGGAATGCGACTGAAGCGCCGCGTCCGTCGGACTTAAGTGGGGGCGCGGTCTCTTAATATAAGATTTGACACAAGGCGAATGTGCAAACTAATTTGCGCTCTTTTGTGTCGTAGCAAATGTTTTAATTTATTTTATTAATTTTATTTATTAATTTATATTTGCCGACTAAGCCTACGTGTACATTAGAAATCCGTGTAAAAAATATCAAAAGCATTAACTTTTTTAATATTCATCGATTCTTTGCTAACCCGGAGTTCTTTGTTCTAGCACTATCGTTGAACCCTGAGAGATTTAGGTAACATTTTTAAAGTCTCGAGTGGATTTCGCAAAGTCAAGGGGTAAAAAGGCGCTACAGTAGCCCCCGTATCCGAATCTCTTTAGGGCTGCCTCAAGACGCGCCAGCGGCGTTCAATGCAATCATTCCTCCCCCACTAGGGATGGGCATTAGCATTTTTATCGATAGAATGGATCTGAGAAGAGTGGGTGGTCTCATTGTGATTGTTGAATTTAGCTCGAAGATGTATTGGCTTAGTTTTGAATGTCGCTTCAGGACGTTCGCCATTTTAATGCGCTTTTATTTTTAAACGACTTCAAAACTGGTTGTTTTCAATTAGACTGCTTATTTCGTGATATGTGCGCCAATTGTGAAGTGATTTTGATATATATTTTTTTACTAAAAAGTGGGCACCAGCACGACAGATGAGGTCTTCTAAAATTATCAGTAACTTCAGTTCAGTAGTATTTTAAGCATCTCCATTTATGTTAACATTTTACTTAATTGAGCCCACTTATTTTTTACATAATACATAGTTATTAATACATGCTATAGCTTATCTCCAATACCTACATTAGTTAAGCTCCCTAAGTTGCAAGACGTCTTAGTTTAAATGATGAGGTTAAATATTCACTTCAACATGATTATTTTAGTGAAACTGTCAGAATATATCATTTTAATAATATTCATAGTGAAGTCAGGTTCACAGCTATTTTATTAAGAATTTAATATGCGTCGTTGCTCCTGCCACATTCCATATGTTAAAGTGCTTAATAAATATTACATATCATGTCTAGGTAAATAATATCAAGAAGCAGCTCGCCGAACACATTATTAAGAACAAGTTAACATTATCAAAATGCAACTGAATGCGTTGTACGAGTAAATGTTTAAAATATTATAATGTTGTGATGTTTTTGTGTATTTGGATCTAATATCTGCGATGAAGAGCTGTATAAAAATAATCATTAAATATGTTCTCATAGCAGTGATGTAATTTATTTCTAAGAGAATAAATATTTTTTAAACATAATATCATAATAAGGCTACGTAACTACAGAAATCAACAAAATGGTCTTAAGGTATTTTGTAGCTGTACGACACTTTGGATAATTATGATAAAAACTGCTATTAATATGAAGAGTTTGTTATTTACTCAAATTGCCGGCCAAATTTTTTGCCATTTCTGTAATTGATTTTATAAACAATTCTTTACCTTATATACGAAATTATATTGCAAATTACGATATTTGAACACGACTACATACAATTTTCTCTGCAACCAAGATGATAAACTAAACTCAAACAGTACTAGGATTCAAATCAAATTATTCAAACAAGAGCAAGTGGGAGGAAATGTAAAGTAAATTTCCAAACATCCCTTTGAAATAAAGTTGACAACCCTATCTATCCCAATGACCATCCACCTACACATCGATACCCAGGGATGCCCCTAAACTATCGATGACCAGCCAGCCCCTGAGGGATATATGACCACACCTCGCCCCGTATTTCCATACGTACATAGATCCAAACAAATCCAGCCAGAGTTATTGGCCATCCCCTGAGCTTTCAATATATTCGACTATTTTTATTTACTTGAAAGGAAAAGCTTTGCCGCGTTGACTGCCGTCTTCGGGCTTACGAATGCAAAACGACAGTAGAATATGTTATTTTAACGGCACGTCTCTATTTTATGTTCCATTTTTGAGATCTGATATTAAATTTTTGTTCTTATTTGTTTGTAGAAAAATAAAAGAAGAATGTAGAAGTTCGTTGCAAAGTGACAAGTTAGAACGGGATCGACGCAAACTATTCATCTAGCAAAATTAAAGAGTTTTAAAATATCTGAATTATATTTGCAGAATTCGTTTTGTGTTTTTGACAGAATATTTTTTCTAGTTGTTATCTTTTTTTTTAGTTAGTTTGTTTTAATTTGCATACATATTTATGTTACATTATTATTATTATATACAGCTAAAGTTACATATATAAGTGTTCATACATAACAGGTCTTTGACTGTACTACTATGATACCGTACAATATTCTTTGAAAAAGACCGTCGAATGCGCTTGAAAGTGTAGTCCGAGATGCTCAAAATAGACGTAAGTGTCCCTGTGCTTCAAATGAGTGATAGTAACGTTATATTACATAGTAAAGTAAATTAAATCAATGAAATAAAATACTTAAAATTATTCAAAACCGTGTACATAGCAAAAGTTCACATTAATTTTCTTCACGCTTGACAACTTCAAAATCTTATCATACTGCACAATTAATTAAGAGCTTGTACAAAATCTACATCAAAACCATTTGTTAGTCTGAAACGAGATAAATTGTACATCTCTATTAAAATCTTAAGACCCTTAAACCGCAAAAATCCAGTTTTAATTAGTAAAAATAGCGTCACAAAATGTCTGCCACACAAACATGGCGCGCGGCCGCCCGGCCGGGCCAATGACAGCGTCTCTTTATGTACATATGTTAATGAGTGACAACCCTGCGAATGGAATTGTCGTGTTAGGGTTGCCATTATTCCGTAGCTTGTACGAGATGAGACGTTTTTGCTTTCGAATAGACAATGTCATATTCTGAATTACGCTCGCATTTTTACGCTGGCGGTGCTTTATTTTAATTTTGTAAGCACAGTATGCTTATTGTTGGTAGATATATATTTAGTTAAATATGTTGGAAGAATAAAGCAATTAAAAAATTAAATTCGTTAAAATGGGTCCTGCAAACAGTTTTTAAAGATTATATAGATGTAAAATTGTGGTGAAAAGGTTGTAGTGCACGAGCAGTGTTGGGTTTCTCCCGTAAATAAAATATATTTAAGTTTGACTTCAAACTCTTGTTAGAAGGCAGATGTAAGTTTGACCACCAACTCGCCTGTAGTGAACGACGATGAGGATAAAAAATAGGGCTCGACGATCTACAAGAAATCAATTCACTCTAGCCACTTAGCCACAGAATACTTAACATTACAAGAGCAGCAGACTCAAGCCGCAAACAGCGTAGGAAGACCAGCCACGAGATGGACAGGTGACCTAGTGCTGGTGATCTCTTGCTTCCATCTAATCCTCTAACCACGGTCAAATGTGGTGTCAAACGACCTCATGGCCTTTGATGCTCTGCCTACCCCGTAAGGAAACACAGGCGTGATTTTATGTAACTATGAATGTATATAGAGTTACATGGATACAGACTGCTGGGGATAGAACTTAGAAATCACCTAGGAACTTCCCGTCTGCCCATAAATCTCGCTTCAGGTGGGAACTGCGCTAAGCATCCTTCTTCCTCGGTAGCGAATAAAAAAACGCGAAATAAACGATTTGTTACACCCCCGAGCATCTTCGAAATTTTTATGCGAATATAAAAGTACTTGCGCTTTGGCGCGCACTAGAAACGGCGCGAATGAGCGGTGGACAATTTTAGTGATCGTGTGGTAAAATGGCATCGCTCGCGTTTTTTTTCTCAAAATGTATGTTTTTGAGTGTTAATGAGTGTCTGAAAGTGATATAATACATATATCATTACTGTGAAACGTATTTTTTCGCCGTGACGTTTCCAAAACTTAACAGCTTCTTGTAATGTTAGATCATACCAGATTCATTTTCTTCAAGTATTTTGTCGTCATAGAATTAAATAAATATAAATCATAAAAAATGTTAACATTTGACCAAAAAATCCGAACGTAACGCGTTGACTCCGCTTTTGCGTTTCGGTTACGGAATATTTATTTTCGCATCAGAATTATAAATTCACTTACAGTTGAAATTAAAAGTTATTACGTTTTATATACTTACAAGGTAATTTTATCTAAGGACCTACATACAATCATACAACATACATAAATATTATAACATATATTTTTAATTTATTACTGACTTCTATATTATGTAATAAGCTTCCTGAGTAGGTGTCCGTAAATACAAGCCAGGCAAGTAAAGGTTTTTATAAATAACCGCTTTCAATAATAATTGCAGTCAATCAATGCGCCTGGTTTACATTATCGGCCTTACCGAAAAACGTTACTTAACTTTGATCAACGTCTCAAATTCTCTGTCTTTTTCCGCAAGTTTCTTTACGTGTCACCGAGAAGGTGACAAAATATGTTGAGCATTTCTCAAATTTGTGTGACGTTTTTCGGTAAGACCCTATGTGTATGTATATGAATGAATAATATTTACTTATATTATTGTTATTTTATTTATTACTTATTTTGTGACTGTTGTTTTTGACATGTGACATATTGTAATGATTCACCAATAAAATGTGTATCTGTATCTGTTAGTAATTTAGTAGAGTGGGGAGTAAGAATCCGTATTCTGATAACCACTTTTCCAAAACGCGCTATTGTAATCTTTAATCTAGAATATAAATTCTATCTGCTCACATGGCATCGTGCTAACAAAATATATGTATACTAGCAACACCACGCGGTTTCATCTGCGTAGTGATGATTGCCATCATCAGATGATAATAAAATATAGCATATGTCGGTCTCTATGTTCTAAATTATCTCTGTACCAAATTTCATGACAATCGGTTCAGTCGTTTAGCCGTGAAAAGGTAAGAAACAAACAGACAGAGAGACTGAGTTATTTTCGTTTTTTGACCGACTTCAAAAAAGGAGGAGGTAATCAATTCGTAGCGTACCTATTTTTTTTTATGCATGTACACGAATTTCTCCGTCATTCGTGAACCAATTTATGTATTTCTTGAATTGATATATAGAGATAGCTCCCAAGTTGGTCCCATAATTATTTTAGAAACATTGCGTTATTACTTTTCGAATAATGTCTAAAAATAAAAATATTTTTATTGGATTCCTGAGTGCATCAGATTATAGAAACGCAGAGTTCCACTGACACGTTTTTCTTTGCAAAAGTGTCAAATGTTGAAGATAATCGTTTAAACATCTGCACATTTACTAATCTTCAAAACCGAAGCATTTGACATTCAATGACAAAACTCATTCTTGGAAAAAAATATCTTTAAAAAGTTTACAATCGTGAAGGATTTAGTAAGCTTGAAAAATAAAACCTTCTTACTCCTCGTCCAATGTGTATAAGGAGGAAATAGAGTTACTTCAACGCTTGAGCGCCTTGTTTAATTATTACCCGACTGAACATGTTGATATGAACTTTATGTATCTTAATCCTTACTAATATTACAAGTAAACGAAATAGCGTACTTTGAGGTCGGTTGTTTCAGTTTTTAAACTATAAAATTATATAATATTAATGAGGATAGTGATACGCTCCCTATGTCATTAAATTACTAATATAATGTGGACCAGGCTTTAACATCAGACTAGTTGACGGCCAAGTTTAAGCCCATCAATGTCGAAAAAAAAATAGTATTCCAATGATGTCGTTTCTTATTTGAGACAGCTTACATTTTATTTATGCTAGAACATTTGTGTTGTAAATAGCTTCTTTAAATGCAAACACGATTTCCGCCTCGGCAGCCTCATTTTTGCCGTTAAACGTGAAGGCGTACCTTTGTCAGCTGGTTTGCCAAATATTGTTTGCTAAAAATTTACCTATATTCTTGCATGATTGTTCTACGTCTTTAAAATTGAGTGACGGGGCGACCTGCCAACAGGCAGTCGCTTATCTGTTGATAGGTGTCGAGCGATATTTAGCAGGGCAGGCGCAATCTGCAGTTTTAGGCATAATGCTACACCAAATGATCTGCTGTCTCGACCGGACATTTTAGTACTTAGCCGCGCGCCAGAAGTGAAGTGAAGCAATTTTTATAAGCCTTTTAAGACCTATAACGTTACTCTGACCGTCGCTATATACAACAGGTAAGCTAAATTTGGCACAATTTAACTTCTTAATTCTCAAAACTGCTTCTACTTATTTGAAACATTATTCGAACGCTAATGTGCATATCAAAGACACGTCCGTGATGATTTGCACAAATTTTGATTGATTTTTAGCTTCACATTATTTGTACACCTATAACGTACACCCTATAAATTTCTTTTTTTTTTTTTTTTTATTAAATTATAATTTATTTATTTTTAATTTATGGAATAAAAATATTCCTGTAAGGGTCTTACCGGAAAACTTTTATTTTTTATTCGAAAATAGGCTTGCGCTTGACCGTCAACTCACCTGGTGTTAAGCGACAGTTACGGTCTACGATGGAGCGCGCTTGCCTAGAAGAAACCTATTCACTCGCGATTTGAAGACACCTTAGATTATATCCAGTCGGAAAGACCCATTCAGGAAGCGCATTCCACATTTTGGCAGTACGTACAATGAAAGTGGAGCCAAAGCGTTTCGTACGTGTTTTCGGAATATCAACCATATAACGATGTCGCTTTTTCGTGCTTCTTGCGGTCCGATAGAAAAATGGGCATAGGGGAATGAGATCATGCAGAGCAGACGCACACTCACCGAAATGTATACTATAAAAAACCGACAAACTAGCTACTTTGCGACGACTTTGCTCCAGACTTTGAAGTTTAGTCCGGACAAGGGAATCGTCACAAATGAGCCTCTTAGCACGCCTCTCAATGGTCTCTAACGCCTCGAGCTGGTACTTAGCAGATCCATCCCAAAGGTGCGAACAGTACTCCATGCACGACCGAACTTGTGCTTGGTATAGCGTAAGCAACTGTTCCGGCGTGAAGTTCCGACGCACCTTCGAAAGGATACCCAGCTTTTTGGCACCTAATTAAGCCTTAGACTCAATATAGGAGCCAAAGTTAACGGTGGACGTCAAAGTTATGCCTAAGAGCTCGAGGTGGTCCTTAATCGGAATCGAAACATCTCGGAAAGTAGGAGCCAGCTGGAATGGGCTCCTTTTTGCTGAGAATAGACACGCCTGCGTTTTAGCAGCATTGAATTTGACTAGGTTGGCATCGCCCCACTCGGAGACTGCCTTAAGAGCGAAATTCAAGCGCTCAACCATTGCCTCTCTATGAGCATGGGTTTGTGCTACACTGGCTCGTGCGTCGGGCATGTAATTCTCTACAACGGTGCTGTCGTCTGCGTACCCAAAAATACCGGGTTTCAGCAGTTCATTAATATGCAGCAAGAAAAGCGTAGCAGAAGGCACAGACCCCTGGGGAACACCAGCATTGATAGCCATTCGGTCAGACGAGCAGCCATCAATGACTACTCGTAGCGACCGGTCCCGCAGGAAGTCCGATAACCAAGCAATAAAACCGGCGGGCAGTCCATACGAAGGAAGCTTGCTGATAAGGCTTACTTTACTCAAATTTGAGCAATGCTCAATATATTTTGTCAACTTCTCACTGACAAGTAATAAAACTTGCGAAAATAAGACAGAGTTTAGCCCATAAGTATTGTAAGCATTGCTTTACGAAATCGCACTTCGTTTCTAAACTAAGTACATCTTTTACTGTAACGTAAAAGACGTGCTCCAAATAAATACTTGAGCATACAAATCATGCGTCGTATGTAATACCAAATAACAGAAAAAGGTAAATCGGTAAATTTGAAACTACCCACAAAGTAAATCATAAAAATGTCCAGCCTATTACACAAATACAATTCTTATAAAACTATTCCGTCAAATCTTCTTATTGTCTATGAAATTGAAATGTCTGCATAAAAGGGAATAAACAAAAAGGGATGTGTGTTTTGAGGTACTATTTTATTGGACGGTACCGTTAAAAAATGTATAGTAAATCGACAAGCTTACTCCGTCAAAGAGGCATTGCAAAGAGGTGTTTTGTAATGTTTATGGTGTTTAAGCTATTTTAAAAATATATACAGCTGAACAGTTTTTGTTAACTAACTGAGCCCCACGGTTTCACTCGGTTTTTTTCAGGAAACTATTATTTTTTTCAGGATAAAATGCCAGTGTTATTCCGGTAAATATTTTTTTGTGGTTTTATGTACCTATCGTATTTATGTACTTAAAAAATATTCTTAAGTCGATTTATAGCAAAACGATTTGTCCTGAACCTCCTCCTTCTTTTGAAGTTATTTTTAAGAGGGTTCGTATTACAATTAGGATGTTTTGGTGAATAAGTCATTAAAATGTTATCTTACGATAAAGAACATCAAGGATAAAAATACCACATTTTGCGATAAATACCCCGGTATCGATATCAAATGTCGCCTCGTATCCCTTTGATGATTGTCTAAGCTCATTTTGGTGAAGCCCGCTCCAAGGATTTGTTACTTTATGAATATTTATGCGTTTTCCCTTTAACCTGATTTCGTGATGGGGGTATTATTTTGGGGGCTTCTACTTCTGCTCTAGATCTAATTGAGATGAAAATCTACCGTTTGTTTTTTGTCGTGATTGATTATAGCTTCTTTTTAACCGATTGAGTAAAGAAAGCGAGAGTGTGTGCATTTTAAATAAAACCGGCCAAGTGCGAGTCGGAGTCGCGCACTAAGGGTTCCGTACCATTATCTGTAAAAATCACGTTTGTTGTATGGGAGCCCCCCTTAAATATTAATTTTATTTTAATTTAATTATTTATTTTTAAGGTGAATAATATAACTCAATATTCAGTGAATATTTAAAGCGTCTACCTATTGCCGTTATCAATATCAAGCAAAAACGACCAAAAAAATCACGTTTGTTGTATGGGAGCCCCCTTAAATATTTATTTTATTCTGTTTTTTAGTATTTCTTGTTATAGCGGCAACAGAAATACATCATCTGTGAAAATGTCAACTGTCTAACTATCATGGTTCATGAGATACAGCCTGGTGACAGACGGACGGACAGACAGCGGAGTCTCAGTCATAGGATCCCGTTTTTACCCTTTGGGTACGGAACCCTAAAGACGTTTGAAATTGATAAGTTGAACAAAAAAATCTTTGATGTGGCTGTAGAGGTTATTTCAAAGCTTGTACGGCGAAGGGATAGTTCTTTGTGTTGGCCTAATTTATTTGATACATAGCTATGAATACTCTTGATAAAATCCACTTTCAAACAAAAATAGTTAGAGCAGAATTAGTCCATCCGTTTGGGAACTACTATGCCACAAATAGACAGACAAAGATATATATACACGTCAAACTTACAACACCCCTCTATTTGAGCCGGAAGATAAAATATACATATCCACATACCCAGAAACATTACACTCCTTCTTGTTCTTCCGCTGTTGGGAAGAAGTCAGATACCTGTCATCTCGTTGCCGCCATCTATGTTTCCTGAGATCTACAATCTTGGAATTTTCAAGGCTAGAGTGAATAGATATCTTCTAGATCGACGAGCTCCATCCTCGGCCACACCGTCGCTTAACATCAGGCGAGTTGGTGGTCAATCGTAGATCTATCTTTTATAAAAAAAAAACTAGTCAGTTACATATAACAGTGTAACCTGTAACCGAGACTATGGTAATAATATTTATAAAATGATGTAACGCAGATACGCAATACGATCCGTTGAAAATTCTCTAATTTGAATGAATAACAATCTCGGGTTTAAAGTGGCAGTGGGCAGGGCACATAGCACGTAGAACTGACGGCCGATGGGGCCGAAAAGTTCTCGAATGGAGACCACGAACCGGCAAGCGCAGCGTAGGAAGACCAGCCACAAGGTGGACAGAGAATATCTTACAAGTGGCAGGAAGACGCTGGATGCAGGCCGCTTCCAACCGGTCTTTCTGGAAATCTATGGGTTAGGCCTATGTCCAGCGGTGGACTTCTTATGGCTGAGATGATGATGATGAACAATCTCGATAACCTGTGAACCGATTATTTCAAACAATTCCACCGCATCACTATCACGACCAGAACAGATCAATACCGGATTTTAATCAATATAAAAAGTAGGAAAACAATCAACTGCACGATTACAATGCGGATTCCTAGAATAGGGATGTTTGTTCAATATTGTAAAAACAAAAAAAATTGTTCCAAGCTTCGCAGCTTCGTGTTGACAAACAAACAAAATTGATTCTGGTATCGACTTGTTTTACCTTCCGATGCGATTACGACACGACTTTTATGAATTGAAAAATAAATCACGTGAAATTTTGGTCTAGTTTTTTTGTTTGAAAGACGATTTATCGAGAGTGTTCTTAGCTGCGTTTCATCAAGATCGGTTCAGCCATTTTTTTTTGTCGGAGGTTGTTGAGTTTTCTAAACTTATACTTGTATTGTCGGAAAAGACAATACAAGTATATTAGAATTTTAAAAAGCACTATGTATCTTAACAGGCAAAGTACTTACACCTCGATCGGGTGTTAAGAGTCTGTTTGGATAAAGAACTGTCGCGGCAAAAATGGAAACTTACGTTTCGATTTAACAAAATAATGAAATGAAGGTAGCAGCGCCCTTGTTTTCGAACAAAATAACGAAATTAGGATAGAAGCGCCCTCGATGCTGAGTTCTCTAACTGAACAGACTACGCAAGTAACGCGTTGTAGGATATAATTAATGTACAGAAAATCTTACATTCGCTTAAATTTAAAATTAATAAAATATGTTCATTCGTTTGTAAGCTAAGCTGCTACAGACAGATACAAACATATAAAACATAATAAAAAAAAACCTTTTTCCGCTTCGCAAACCTCCGTATCGCCTACTGTAAAACTGACAGCCGTTGTTTGCTCGCCAGAAAGCCAGTGTTCGAGTGATACGGTCAAATGCCACCTCTAATATTTGAGCAGCAATGCTTGCAGATGCAAGTTTGTTTTACCTTGCACCATTAGTGGCAGAGACAATACGGTGGTAAAGTGTTTTAACATGGGCTTTACGAATCGCTTGCAAAGAGAGAGAGCATTGTTTTAGCAGACCAGATATGCACTTTGCAGTTAACGTAATGCTACAAATAGATGCCGGCTCGCCCGGACACATCAGTCAGTATTTCAGGGTAATGTTAATCAGTTATGAAGAGATCCGTTGAGGCACGAAAGTCACAGACATAGCACAGTGGATTAGCAAGTTGTAGTGGCAGTAAGCAGGGTACATAGCTCTTAGAACTGATGGTCGATGGGGCCGAAAAGTTCTCGAGTGGAGACCAAGCACTGGCAAGCGTAGCTTAGGAAGGCCAGCTACAAGACGGACAGAAGACCTCATAAAGTGACAGGAAGACGCTGAATGGTATCCGCTTCCACCATGACTTTTTGGAAATCCTTGGGGGAGTCCTATATCCAGTAGTGGACTTCTTGCAGCTGAGATGATGATGATGTTTGTCGGTTGCTGTTGTTTTATGTTGCTAAACGAAGAGACGACAGGTGGAGTAAGATTGTGACTTGTGACCGAGTGTTGGCTAAGATAAAGGAAGCGGAGCGTAGGTCGTCCGGCTTCAAGATGCGTGGACTAGCATTATCTCTATCGCGGGTCGAACCTGGACTCGATTGGCACAGAATCGAGGTAGATGGCATGACAAGAGAGATGCCTATCCCAGCAGTGGGACTGAGGAGAATGTGGATGATGATATTTATCGATTGTACACATAGTATGATCGGTTTTGATGTAGCTTCGTAAATTTGTAGATTTATCTCTCAAGTTTAGACAAGTCTCAAGTCTCAAGTTTTTAGGTTTGCAGACGAGTATTTTGTTTTTCCGTTAATATTATTATTTGCTTATACTTTTGCTAAATGCATGTAAGCAGCGATATATCAATTCGATGCCTAGACAGACAAAATAGATGCGCCAGTAAAATGTGTCTGATTTATTCATTTCAAAAATGAGCTTTCCTAATAGATATCAGAGAGGAAATAGATTCATTTCCATGTTTTCCTGTGTCTGCACTATACTCTGAAGTTTCGTACATTTACATACACAAATCTATTACTTTGGTATAACTATATTTGTAGACGAGAGTGAAGATAGATTTTTTGGTTAGATGGATATTTTAATTGAGTTGGTAAAATTTGTAATAGAAAAAAAAATTACATGAAAGACACATTCTGACACATGGTCGAACAGTTAACCGAAGGCACATAATTTTCCCTATTAGTATTATTAGTACGTAATATTCGTTTCGTGCCTGATATTCTAAGTTACATTGTGATATCCAGATAGGTAGTATGTCTAGTACCAAACAGACACATTTTCTGCTGGATACAGCTGTTAGAAATATGGCACAGCCCATTTATGTTTGCTTCGTGATGCATAAAGTTTTAGTGGTTACGGGATGCACGGAAATATGAAAATTTTATGTTTTTTTGTTGAACTTTATTGTTTGCTTTTTCACGCCAGTTTTCAGCTCTATATCTCACTCCCTCGTTAAGGTGGAAAACTAGTTTAGTACCGCAATGAACGTGTTTTGTTCTAAAAGTTAAATGTTTACCGTCTTAATTTCCGTTTTATGCTAAGTATACAAAGGTATATGTTTTGGCGCGAAAGGTACAGTCATGTCATGTATGTTATATTTTTCTAAACTTCTAACTACTAACTGCCCTGATGTGCAGTCTAAGATGGAGCGCGCTTGCCTAGAAGAAACCCATTCACTCGCAATAGAAGACACCCTGATTACATCTTTTCAGAAAGACACGTTGAGTAAGCGTATTTCACGTTTTGGCGGTATGCGTAATAAAAGCGGTGCTAAAGCGTTTTGTTCCAGTTTTTTGCTAGAACGACCAGCATGATACGATTTTTACTTGTTAATACTTCTTGCCGTCTAATAGAAAAAAGAACGGGTGCAAATATGACCCCAAAGGAGAAATACAAACGTTGTGGCGTTCTTAAATCTTGAAAATAACAATATTTGACACTGACAAATGCACAAAACACGCGATGCCATAAAGATTTCAGGAAGAAAAGAAAACAAGATCCTAAAAAGAAGTGTTGAAACGCGGATAGTTCCAAATAACAAGTGCATTCGGAATTCGAATTCACTTATCGCTAGAGGGCGTTGCTATAAATCTTGCTTAGCGTAGCCGAGCGTTGTTTTTGTCGGTGTTTTCATGGAGTCCCATTAGTTTTCTACAGTTAATGAGTTTATTCGTTTTGTAGTTTTTCGTTTGTGTTAATTAAGGTTGGTGAAGGCGGTTAAGGCGTGTCTAGTGGCGAAAATTTAACACGTCCAAGGGGATACGTAATTATCTCTGTTTGGGTTTTCATGTTAGGTATTTGTCATTTTAATGGTACGTCTAATGATTTTTGTAACAGAAATGTAATCTACAAATTGGAGGGTAACACGTGATGGTGTTTTTAATAGGTCTGAGCTGTAATTGAGTGGGCGTACGTTGGACGACAAAATCTTGGGAACGATATTATGACAACATTTGTTAACGCCCGAGATTTTATATAGGTAGGTACGTATTAAAATGCATATATACATATGACATTCTGTGTTTGATGTCAGTGAACGCAGGTACGAGTTTCGCAGCTTATTCGAGAGTCGCAACGCGCATATGTTTATAGTAAATAAAAAAAAATAAAAAAAACTTGTAACAAAAAAAAATCTTTCTCAAATTGACTATTATTTGTATTATGTGTACAATACAATATTTATATAAATATGCAACTTAAATTAATGACAAAGTTATATCTCGATCGGGTTGCATTACATTCTGTAGTAGATGTATAGTAAATTATTGTTTTTATTCAAAATATATCATTATAACAAAATAATTGTTTATAAATATCCTTTTCAAAGTGACAATTGCCCGTATTATGCATGTAAATACAATGTTATGTAAAAATATGCAACATTATTAATGACATATTGGTATCGCGATCGGGTCGGGTTACACTGCGTCATTAATCGTACTGACGTCGGATTAATTCTGTTTTTATCTGATAAGCAATAACGAGTCCTGGTTCACGTTTATGGCCAATTATGAGTTTCTTGATTGACTTGATTCGATATGCGAGATACTTCGTTTGTTAAGTTTTTTTTTTTCACTCTTCTTGCTCAAAGAGTCCGTCATTGTAGCGTACTAGAGCGAGGAAAAATAGCATATTTTGCTCTAGGGGTTTTTTTTTTTATTTTTATCTGTTACCTTACCAAAAAGTCTACATAAACTAAACAGTCTTTATTCAAAAGTAGAATAATCAGAAATGAAGACTCGACTTATTACTGTTTCAAAAAAAAAATAAGTACATCATATTTTTGAAAATAGACCTAAAACCGGCGATCTCTTTGGAGTATATTTATATTCTCTTTGTGTTGCGGCTACAGAAGAAATAAATAAAAAAAGCATTAAGCGCGAATTGTACAAATTGTACATTGAATTTTTAATAAAATAAACTTTGAATTATTGCATTGGATTATTTTATTTTCTCGCAATCGTAGTAAAAAGTAGAGTGTAACACACGGCGCTAAAAACCCATTGTAACCTGGTTTCTATGTACTATCTCTCTAAAGCTCGGGAGTAAAAATCTACCTCGTTACAATGGGTCTTTTTAGCCCCTTGTAACTTGTATAACAATCTACTATTTGAGCTTGATGATAAATTACCACTGGTTTAATAATACGTTCTTGTTTTCTGATCTGTGGTAGAGGTATGTCTATATGGAATATGGCTTATTTTTATTTCTTATGAATAATAAGTGGATAATATACGAAAATGTAATATATCAATCAATATACTTCCGAAATGTAAATATTAAAGTTTTTGGTGGGGGTTGCTCTATCCTTTTCTCGCGAAACGACAGTTTGTATGGAATTTGTATGGCGTTCATGATGCAAGACGTCATCTGCCTCGACGGTGTGCTCTATCTATAACATGAAATTGAAATGCTTGTAACTTTTTCATCATCATTATCTCAGACATAAGAAGTCCACTGCTGGACATATGGCATGGATTTCAAAAAAACCGATTGAAAGCGGCTTGCAACCAGCGTTTTCCTGTCACTTGTATGAGGTCATCTGTGTCCATAACTTTCTATTTTTTTTTAATATTTCAATTTTGTTTTTGTGGAACGTATCTATTTGAGGTACGTTTTAAGAGCAAATATAAAAATTTGCCGGTTTCATTTTCATACGATCACAGGAAGCTCTTCGCAAATCGATCTTGGTTTACAACACTACGATTGTATTGTACCACTCGCAGAAAAACTGCATAAATCTATATTAGTGTAGTTATTTAGTATAGTAGCGAGCGAGTAAATCCACTTCACTGTAGTAATTTAGTATAGTAGCGAGTAAGCGCTTTCGCAAGAGCGCGCTATGTAATTCTTGAAATATAATGTAGAGAGAGTATCTGTTCACGTGATACGTGCTGACGCGAATTTACTCGCTACTTCACTGAATTACTAGTATAGTGTGAACCGGGCTATTGGCCTGAAAACCTTTAATAAATGGCGTTAACAAAGGTGTCTATAAAGTTTAGAAAGCTACCACCGTCAGACATGTATGGTTTCCTGTCTATTTTCTAGACTAGGTATTTGTAGAGTATTTCAGGATAGACGAGCTCCATCCTCGGCCACATCATCGCTTAACATCAGTTGAGTTAATGGCCAATCTTAGATTTTTTTTAAATATTGATGGACTGGCCTTGTGGCTCAGTTGGTAGTGTGTTTGCATCTACCTGCTGAACTGAAAGGTCGTGGGTTCGATCCCCACCCAGGGCAAACATTTGTGTGATGAGCACGGATGTTTGTTCTGTGTCTGGGTGTTTCTATGTATCATATGTATATATTTACAAAAAAAAAAAAGTATATATGTATTCTATCAGCCATCTAGTTCCATAGTACAAGCTTTGCTTAGTTTGGGCTAGATGGCGTTGTGTGAAATGTCTACAAATATTTATTTATTTATTTATTTATTTGTGGACATTTCACACAACACCCTCTAGCCCAAACTAAGGTAAGCTTGTACTATGGAACTAGATGGCTGATAGAATACATATATATGTACTTTTTTTTAAGCTATTGCATAGCTTCTATCGCGGGCCTTGAGCGTGGAGACCGAATCCAGAAATTCCGTAACGAAAATAACCTAACACACCGCGCGTAAAGCTATTATGCAATAGCTTTACCGCGGCAGTCTCCGAGTGCCACACGTCTTTTTTTAATATACATATACTTATGATACATAGAAACACCCAGATACAGAACAAACATCCATGCTCATCCATGTTCGTTCAAATCACAAAAACTAACACACTCAGATTCAGATTCAGATTCAGATATATTTATTGATAGCTAATACATACAGGCATGCTAGGTAATAGTGCATTATATAGAATTATCAGCTTACCCTCATCGGGCATAGAAACTCAGCGTGCCTAAAGAAGATTTTTCTTCTAATATCTTGATTAAAGTTTAACTATAATACATAACCAGTCGAAGTGTTTCCTTGGAGAGACGACTGCGAAGCCATTTCGTATGAAAATTCGCGTCGCACTCAATAGCGGAGCAATTTAGCGGGGAAATGCATTCGTTAAATTGTCCGGAACCCAGCGGTGTTAGGAAGAGTGGTGACTCGCCCTTTGTATCTGTGTACAATCCAAAGTGTCACCTACCGTAGATTCAACATTTTAGTCTAGTAAAAATAAGATTTGTGACAACATAAAAGACAACTAAGTATATTGTTATTTAAATGAATGTACTGGTGTTTTGAAATACATTTGACACAATGTCATAATGATATTATAAAACTAATGTGTGAAAACCACGTTAATTTCCATAGTAAGATATTATAAAAGCTAATTTTGTTACCTTTCCACGCTCAAACGGTTGAACCGATCGTTATGAAAATTAGTATAGAGATAGCTTTGGACCTGCAGACGGACATAAGCTACTTATCATCATCATAATCATCACCATGTTTCATAACTACGCGAGTGAAACCGCGGAACGCAGCTAGTCTATAAATCAGGAATTATTGTTGATATATGATTTTTAGTTATTTTCCTATCATAATTTCAAAGAATCCCCCCATTTGCAAATACTGTGATCTGCTCCATACAAACGGATTTATTTTTACTAGACTATTTACCCAATTGTGTAAAAATCTTAACTAACATTTTATAAGCGAAAGTAACTCTGTCACTCTGTCTGTTTGTTACCTTGTCACAACCAAACGGCTGAACCGATTGTTATAAAATTTGGTACTAAGATAGCTGAGAACCTAAAGACTGATTTAGCCTACATTTTGCTATAATCAGCACCCTTCACCATCACCACTGTTTTACTCGGGCAAAATCGCAAGGCAAAGCTAGTAGAATATAAATTAACCCTGTGTTCATATTATATTTTATTTAGTCGATACACAAATTCCAATAATTATGGTGGGTTTTTCAAATTAAACTTTACGCAAAAAAAAAAAAAAAACATGAATGCGCTGGAATCGCAAGAAATGGGCTGTTTAGTCTTTAAATAAAGGTATACTTACTATATATAAACAAGTCTCGCCTTGACGTTTTGTTTTCTGTAATCAAGAAATATTTTCTATGTGGATTTCATTTCACATGGAAGGTTCCCTACAAATTTCAGGTCTCTAAGAACAGCGGCTTAGTTTGTATGTTGTTTTTCAGTAAGTCAGTTTCTCATGACCGGCTATCATATGAGTTGGTATAGATCAAACAACTTTAGAGCCTGTTTCGATAGAGATCTATTGTGGCAAAATATGGAAACTAACGTCTCATTGAACAAAATAATGAAATTAGAACAGCGGCGCCCTCAACGTCACATTCAATTCAATTTCAATTTTAAAACATCTTTATTTGACAAATAGGATTACAATATGGTACGGCGCTAGAGTGCATCATCTCAGCCATAAGAAGTCCACTACTGGACATAGGCCTCCCCCATGGATTTCCAAAATGACCGATTGGAAGCGGCTTGCATCCAGCGTCTTCCCGCCACTTGTATGAGGTCATCTGTCCATCTCGTGGCTGGTCTTCCTACGCTGCGCTTGCCGATACGTGGTCTCCACTCGAGAACCTTTCGGCCCCATCGGCCATCAGTTCTACGTGCTATGTGCCCTGCCCACTGCCACTTCAACTTACTAATCCGCTGTGCTATATCGGTGACTTTTGTACGTCTACGTATCTCTTCATTTCTGATTCGATCTCGTAGAGAGACTCCGAGCATAGCTCATAGAGTGTACATAAGTATAAATAATCCTAGCGGTACAACGATAAGGTGAATTAAACGTTTTATTCAAGTGCGCAGGCTTATTTAAAACTTAAAACAACGTGACATTAGTTCTCTATTAGAACAAACTCTAAGATTAAAACAAATCTTCCGTATATTTATATATAATATTTTAATATTAATGTAGCGCTAGTGGCGTAGCTTGACTAGGTGTTCTCGAACGATCATCAATGTCAAGCAACGGACGGACCGGTCAGTCTTCGTATGGGTGACCGTGAGTGGCATTTCTTCTCAGCGTTACCGTGGGTCGGATGACACGTTAAATAGTAGGTCCCGGTTGTTTGTTCTTAAAAAAAAAAACAGCAATCGTCAAGCCAGGTCAGAGGCCTTTCGGCGGCTTAATAACTAACAATAGGGCTGGCCAGTCAGTCTATACGATAAGTTCGTATAGACTGAGTGACTTACTTACTTTATATTATTAATTGATCACCTGGTGTTCATCTTGATTGTTTTTAATACTGATAATTTAAAGTTTCAAAATCGTCATTAGAACGCGAATAATGAAACAATTTTATTTTAAAATTCAGTTCCAGTTTACCATTTCCACACTAAACAAAGGGGCAACACAGCATAAATTAAATTCGGTCTGGTTAAATATTTAACTGGCAATACTGAGTCCGTATATTTCGTAAACTTAGCCGTTGCAATGTACCGTAGATTCGGGGAAATCTACTGGAAACCAGATACTTATCGGATGTAGGGAAATTAGGGGTTTAGAGATGAGATTTGAAAGTGTAAACAAAAAACAAATATATGTAGTTTAAAAAACCTTTCTAATGCGAACCGCTCGGGAATAGAATGCCTTACTTCCTTGATTCCAATAAACAATAACCCGAGTGTCTTCAAGTGTAGAGTCATAAAATTTATTTTTAGTTATTAACGGTCTCGCGTGTCGCAATTGTGCCTGCCAAATTCCAGATGTATATTTTTTTGCTAAAACTTTCTTTTTTTATTTAACCTAAATCAATTAAAAAAATCGACGAGTAGTGGAAAATTCACAACCACACTCATATGGAATTTGGAAGGTGCAACGTTGAATTGTTAGTTACAGACAGAAACTTTCCTATGGATTTCACCTTATATAAAATAGAATTTCATTTGATCATAAATTGTTACATAAGTGATTGGTAAAATAGCGAAAAAGCTCACAAATATGAAAAAGCTATATGGCTATGTAGACATTCGATAAAATTAATTATATCGATATATTTTTTAATAAAAACTACGGGTCACTCACGTCACGTTTAACAGAGATGGGGGTGGCACTTGGAAACCTTGCCTTCATGGAGCTCGGGAGGATGATCGTGAGTCTGGTGGTGATATTGTGAGTTCCGCTTGCTGGAACATTCCTGATACTCACGAGAGTTCTAGTGAAGAGGACACTTCAGCTGAACCGACGCAAGACGACCAGCTTCCCGCCCTAACCCTTTTGCAACCGATGACATCACGTGCGGCACGAGCAGCACGTCGCAGTGCAAGGCGCGTCACCGACCGAGAGTGACGTGTGTGCTGCTCCTTTGAAAAAGACCGCCGAATGCGGTTGAAACTATAGTCGGATATTTCGGCTCAAAACAGACGTGAGTGACCCGTAGTTTTTATTTAAAAATGTGTGAAAACCACGTTAATTTCCATATATCGATATAATTCAGCATTTATCGATAAGTGGTACATCCCTATCGCTACCCGGGGCGTGCCCTAATGTTCCGGTATTTTAGAGTTCAAATTGCGCAATGTCTAACCTATGTCGATATTAAGTGGTCTAGTTTATGAAGCAGCTTATCTGATGGTACCGTACCTAGCCTAGGAAAGTGTATTAGAATAGAAAATGCGGTTATAGTATACTAAAATTGAATTCTATTGAGAATACTAAACATATATTAACATTAGGTTTTCTAAGGTAAAATGTACGCGATAAATCCATTAAAACTTGTTTAATTTCAACAAATTAACATTGTTATTATTAAATTAACGAGTTTTGTCAGTGTGTTATTGATATAATTAATTTCAATATCTTGAAGATAGCAACTAAGTATATTAAAAAAAGTAAACTGACTGCTCCACGTAACCTATGTATGTGTGACACATACACAGTGTCACACTTCTCGTAATGATTGATTTCGATGTGTGACACGTATATGTACACTGTATCACACATCGAAATCAATCAATTCGAGAGTAATATAGATACATACATACACCTAAATATTCACTAATGTACTTAAAGTTACTCTTCTTCTTAGACAGTCAGGCAAAATATAATTGTGCTATACTCGATATACTATTATAAGTGCTTTACTAAAAAAGGCAAGATAAAATTAACCGACCGTTTATAATCTTACTTCAAGGGTTGTTAACCGATTCATCGAATATAGAAATTACTGCAATTTGTATCCGAGATAACAAAGCGGTTTTAATTGAAAGTAATAGTTTAAACTTGATTATAATAAAAGCTAATCATTTCATATTAAAGTCAGGTAATGTAACTAGTGTCCGCTTATCTTCACACATTGGTCGGTTAAGGGTCCATTACCGAGTACCATTAGAAAAAAAATACCATAGTTTATTTTTTGCTTTCCCGCGATGATATGATGTTACAGTGTGATTAAAAGTACATATGACGCTTAATCGATATTCTGTATACTTAGCTAATCTTTTATTACCTATAACGAAAACATATAAATGAAAAAAGCAAACTGGCGGACATACTGCAAACTCTTTATATATTTAATGTCGTAGCGATACAATTCACGTAAGACATCTGTTAAGAACGCAGTAATTAATTATTGTTTTTTTAGTTCTTAACAATACAAAGAAAAATTAACTTTAAATTTGGTATATTCTATTAATTCGTAAATAACTGCAGATTCTAATATTATACGACAAAACTAAATGGAATAAAATAATGTTTTCTCCATAATTTATTTCGTATAATCACAATCTAATATCAAGGATAATCAGAGATTATTTATAATTAAATAAAATATACTTAAATATACGGCTAGAATACAACGATAATTATATTTTAAAATTTAAGAACTGTTTTCCTACCTTTGTTCATGCAAATAAATTAATTAAATAAAACTAAATTGTTTTGCAAACTGTACGTACCTGGAAGGAATGCGCAGGCCATTTCGCTCGACCATTTCTAAATTTAGATTGGACATAACTAGCGTTCCCTTATAAAGAGCAACGCCGGGTATTCCGCCTAGTATTTAATTAATTTATTGCGTTTCAGCACGATGAACGTGGCATTCATTTTACATGCATTATCTTTATCATTTGTGATTGTGACGGTTTGTAGTGAAATGTTGAGCTATGGTGTACATTTCTCATGGTGGTCTATGCGACACGAAAATTTGTCTCTGTGCATTAGTCGCCTATCGGCTCGGCTGCGTTTCTTGATTAGGTTTTCCAGGTGTTATCTGGGTGTCTTCAAATCGTGAGTGAATCGGTTTCTTCTAGGTAAACGCTCTCTGTCATAAATCGGAACGCATTAACACCTGCATGCCTGAGACGCATGCTTCGACAAAATTATGCCTACCCTTTTCAACCGACCTCAAAAAAGGAGGAGGTTCTCAATTCGACTGTTTTTTTTATGTTTGTTACCTCAGAACTTTCGACTGGGTAACCGATTTTGATGATTTTTTTTAATTTAAAAGCTGGTGCTTCCCGTGTGGTTGGTCCAGTTCTGACAATGGTATCCATGAGAAGTCGGTTGCTCAGTTTTTTAAACTATTGTCATGCGAGAATGTGACAAAGTTACGTAGTTCTATGAGTATATCTCTTTTTCGCTTGATAAAAAGTGTAAAGAACATTTTGTCGCGCCGCGCATCTTAGGCCTAGAGTCGTATTACAAGCATTCAAGCAGTCTTATTTCAATATTACTTTATCTTTTATCTCGCTCTTTCTACAGTTCAGAGAGCAAGACAAAGGTCAAAGCAATACTGAAATAAGATTGCTATTAAGATTGTGGCGTAGTGGCGGTCAAGTACAAGCACGTTATAGCAAAATGTACACTTAACACCAGATCATGCGCAACGTACACTACAAAAGCCGCTTGTATGCATTCGGGTACCTATTTGTTTTTATTTTAACATAGATACTTGTTTAAAAAACGTTGTTAAATGTGTACAACTGTTATATCCATCCATCACAAACATTTGCAGACCAGACATGCTTCAAAACCTAAGCTCAAAACATTCAAACTGTCCAATTCCTTTATTCCGATGTTTTTCCGCGTACCAAAATAGAACAGCAGCGGAAACCGGGACGCAAACAATCAGTCAAGGCATGGGGGTGGGGTACGGCTAGCACCTGTGGCCTTAAACACCACCTCGCTCCCCCTTACCCCCAGGGGCCAGCTCTCCAGGGGCATAGAGACCTCACGATGAATAGCTGTTTATATATCAGCAGCTGAACTGTCTGCAGCCACTTATTCAAATTTAATTTGCCTAGCTTGTGAATTAAGGGTGTGCAAGAGAAATGGATAGTGCAATTTTTTCCTTATTAACCTATTTTGAAACATATTAACAACACATATCAACTACTTCTTTAATTTATAAATGTGTTATATTACCAATACACAAGCATTGCCATGCAGCATGGTAATGCTGCTAGTATGATGGGTAGAGACCGATTAATGTCTTTAAAGATTTATCTGATTGGGTTAATCGATTTACTTTTTGAATGTAGTTTAGTTAACTATGTACATATGTGTAGTTCATATATTATTTTGTTGTATTTCTCGTATATATTAGGATATCGTATGTGTTAGGATGTCGTACATGTTAAGATTAGGATCATCTATCAAACGGAAAATATTTTTTCTGCTTACTGCTTTACTTCTTTACTGCTTATTTTTTTAAAGAAGAAGGAAAGGTAGAACCAGAAAAGGGCCGACTTATGAAAGTGTGGATGTGTGAAAGATCTTGAAATGTTCAAGGCTAGAGTGATTAGATCTTCTATATCGACGTACTGCATCCTCGACTACACCGGCGCTTACCATCAGGCGACTTGGTAAACGTTTTAGAGAATGAATTGGCGAAATTAAATGTGTTGTACATATCACTTACAAGTATAAGTTTAGAAAACACAAAAACCCCCGACAAAAAACGGCTGAACCAATTTTGATGAAACATAGCTAAGAACACTCCCGACTAATTCACCTTTCAAACAAAACAAAATCAAAATCGGTTCATCCGTTCGGGAGCTACGATGCCACAGACAGACACATACAGACACGTCAAACTTATAACACCCCGTCGAATCAAACAACATAATCTTCTCTGCTTGAATTTACCCACTCACCCAAAAAGAGAACTGTTTTATTCCTCACTGCGGTCCGAATCGACCTATTCCAAAATGCTATTGGTCGATTCGCACCGCGGTGCGAAAGAACCTGTTAAAAAAGAGCTCTTGGGTGATTCGGACCGCGGTTCGAACCGCTTGCGGTGCGAAACGCCGAAGTACCCGTCGTTCTTGCGTCGGGGATTAAAAATCAAGTTATTTTTGTAAATAATCTTAAACTTGTTATGACTCTATAAAATGTTTGTTAAGGTGTAACCTTAAGTAATCTCGATTAATCTTATATCTTGTCACCCGCCGTCGCAATATTCGCTCCAATGATTTGTGGCTGTTACTGTCGACTTTAATTAAATTTCTGATGACAATAAGTTTTACCACTCAAATAAAGGGAATAAAACCGATATTGTGGCCTTACAGGTCGATTGGTAGTACGTCTGCCTCCTGAATTGTAGGCTGTGGATTAGATTCCCACCCTTTCATTCATAGTCACCACATTTATGTTGGTTGGTAGTTTAACATTATGCAAGGTTGAATGTCATATGTTATCGGCTGAGATGTATTAGGTAAATTTAAATAAATATTGGTGTACATTTCACACAACTCCATCTGGTTCAAACTAAGCAAAGCTTGAACTATGGAAACTAGGTGGTTGGTTAATACATATATACTTTTTTTTTGTAAATACATACTTACGATACATAAAAACACCCAGACATTCGAAAAGTTTCTTAGCCATCAGTTTCATTTGCCTGAACAGTTATTAGGTTCGATTTGTATCTGTATCTGTTATATTATATTACATATACTATTTATTATATTATTATTATTATATTATTTTGTATTATATATACAAAGGTTCGCATATCAGATATATCAATTACTAGTTTAGGTTCGTATGGTATCTTCTTATTGTACAAATAAACTTTCATATTACTAAGATTATGTTATCAGACGAGATGTCTTGCGGCGGTCCTCCGAAACAGACGTGAGTGTCCCGTAGTTTTAATTAAAATGTGCGAAAATCAGGTTAGTTTCCATAGTAAAATTTATTTATATTGCTTAGTCAGTAACTAGAGTATTTTTTTTATACATTATATATCTACGATTGATCACCAACTCGCCTGATGTTAAGCGACGGTGTGGCCGAGGATGGAGCTCGTCGATCTAGAAGATATCTATTCACTCTAGCCTTGAAAATTCCAAGACTGTAGGTCTCAGGAAACAGATGGCGGCAACGAATTCCATTCTTGTGCAGAACGCAAAAAGAATGTGGATCGATCGCTGAGTACGGATTTTTGGCATTTCAACGAGAAATGGGTGGTAATTCAGCGACTTTCTGCTAGATTAAATAATTCTAGATTAAATAAACTTAAAAATTATTATCACTAATATGAAATGATTTCCCGGCCAAATATAAAATATGAAAAAAAATTACCCAACATACACACATAAACTGTGGACAATATCTCACACCTGCAAAGCTCCCAGACTGTTCAACTTCTATCCCTCCCGGGGCCAAAACAATTTCCAGTTACGATCTTATCCCGTCAAACGGACAAATTTCCCGGTCGTTAAACTATGAAAATATTGTTGATACGTGGACATCGTCTACACTGGTACCTATGTTTATGCGAGGACACGCAATTTTACGAATACGAATGGGTGGAAAGTGTGAATGGTGCCAACGTAGCGTCGATCCCGTAGCGATGTTTACTTATGCGTGAGGGTTCAAAAGTGGAATGACAAAACGGCTATTTAATTTTGACTGCTCTTCTGGGGCATTCAGCTACTAGTCTTAAGAGAATAGTTTTCGCGGCAATTTTCAATAGTACATCATGCAAAACACTATGATTATTATTAACGGGATATTTACCGTCTCGTACCGTATCTACCTGCTCTTAACCATATCATCCACCTGCATTTTTCAGTCGCTCGTGAACATGCACCATGATGTAACTGTGCCGAAATATCGGGAGCTCAAAATTAACGCGAACCACGGTAAATATCCCGTTAATAATAATAATGTTTTAATGAATGACCGTCGTAATAGTTAGATCGTCGATAGTTTAAAAAAGTGAGTATATCATGCGTTTTTTCACACAACAAGAGAAAACTGATTTTCAGGGTCCCGTATTATGATAAAAATATTAAAAAAAAAAAACTTATATCAATGACTAGCTGGGCCCGGTAGTTCTTTTATCTAGTTTGTACGAAACCCTCGGTGGGCGAGTCTGACGCACTTGTCCGGTTTATTTTTACATACCTATGTCAAATTGCAAATTGCAAAAATATAACCCCTAATAGGATTACTTTGTTGTCCGTCTGTCCGTCCGTCCGTTCGTTCGTCCGTCCAGGTGTCAAGACCTGTATCTCGGGAACGCGTGAAGGTATCGTGTTGAAATTAAAACCATATACGCAGATTCATAATTTCTTGCTGCAGAAAAAAAAAACTGTTTTTGTAAAAAAAAAAAAGTTAAGTGCAGCCAATTTTTTTGCAGAAGTAGGATCGAAGGGGATTTTTGACATTTCTTTAGTAATGGTTTATTTTACGTCTATACCAATTTTCAGCTCTATGCGAATTTTGGCTAACTTCAATGACTATTTTGACTGGACTATAAGTGTTCCTTGTTCACTACGTAATCCTAAAAAGAATTACCTATATAAGTTCTTGGCAACTGGTAGAGGTATCTGTAACACTGTAAAAAATCAGCCGAGATAAGAACACCTTCGTCGGTTAAAAATATAAAACGACACAAAGATGCATGCAGTAAAAACGCGAAAAACAGTAATCCCACTGCACAGTGGCGCCACCGGCTATATTATCCCGGACGAGAGTAGCGAAGATTAATGGAACAGCTTTGAGGGAGAGATGGGCACACCTGCGACCGCTGGTCCGTGCTGTGGTGCTCATACTGACAGTGTGTTATCGTAGACTCCTTTACAATGTGTCGGAAAATGGAAATAAATTATTATTTTTTATTGCTGGCAGGTTAAAGCCACACTACGAATCATTCACTCGAAGCGATACTGATGCCAAGTTGGGGGTTTCCCTCACAAATTTGGGAGATTTGACAGTCATATGTCCGATGAAGAGGAGTGGTGTCCCAATGTCTACGCCTTTCATAACAATCGGTTCAGCCGTTTGGTAGTGGAAGGTACACACAGATAGAGAATTACATTCGATTTTATAATATGTATTAGGGCTAAGACAGTACAAATTAGGGGTAAAGTTTAGATACAAAAATCAGCCGTTTGTATAAACTGTCCCACTGCTGGACGCGGGCTATTGTCTTATTATGAGAAGGGTAAGGCCATAGTCTACCACGCTGGCCAAGTACGGGTTGGTAGACTTCACACATTATCAAGAACATTGAGAACTGTCAGACATGTAGGTTTCCTCACGATGTTTTTCCTTCACCGTTTGAAGTTGGCGGCAATCAACATTACGCACGTAACTTCGAAAAAGGCAGAATATAGATATTTAAATATATATATAAGTAATTTTAAATCGTCGTTTAAATTTATATTTTTTTTACAGTTCCACTCGTAGTATTTTACTGTTACACGTTTCGCAAGCCATACAATAAAACTTAAACTAAAACCAGATACCTGTGGCGCATTCAATGACCCTTCTCAGAACAATGCCGCTGCACCCGGCTGCACCCTAATAATAATACCATTCAATAGAATACCCCAACGGTAAGCCACCAACTTAATCTATGAATTTCATTGGGGGCGCCACTTAAAAAAATCCTAAAGGAAACTGATACAGTTTTTTAGTTACATCAATTAGTCACGTATAAACATTTGGTCAATGGCAATGACGTTAACGAAGAGTTTTGTTTCGACCACAGTTTCGACATAAAAGTCTGTGTCCTTGGATGACCAGTGACAGACTGACAGATAAAATAGTATAAACAACTGTTTCTAAAGAAATAACATTTTAAAACTGCTTTCCTTATGAGGTAAGGTATTAGGAAAGCATAAAACCACAGCAAGAGGCTACTAATTAATATTAGTTTAGTAAACAAATTACTTATTGATTCTTAAAAACACAAAAAAATATTTAAATGTCAATTTTTTTAAATGTGTAATTTTATAAACTGTCTGATTCAACAAATGATTGACAGATTGACTTATTGTAGATTATTATTATAAGTGTTGTTTATTCTACAGCGTTTATCACTTGTTCTACCGCAGTGTGCGTCATAGTTACCACACTCGCTCCCCCAGTGGTCCAGTATAAGCAATACTCGGTACGGCATGTCTGAGTGTACAATGCACTTTAGTTTGCGACGCGACAACGTGAGTACCGCGTCTCTCTCGGACGCGAAAGGACGTGTTATTCGTCGCGTATTTGCGTCTCTTTCGTTCGCGTCTATTTCGCATATTCGCGTTTTTTAATTAAACCATCACAGAAATACTGTATAATATTGTGTACAGAATTAAATTAAATAGGTAGTGACGTTGTGAATGATTTTAACGCGAAACATAAATATAACATGTGTTTCAATCGAACATCATAGTGTTTTAAAAACGTGTTTGCTTTTTGTTGCAAATGTAATTGCAAAAGATGGTTATGGTTCTACTGTTTAAATATTTGGATCTATTTGGTAAATATTGTTTGATTAAACTCTTGTATTTTCACATTTCTCAGCAGATTAATCTATTTTTAAGCATATTAAATATATAATCTCATAGTATTCCATATTTGCAGATGTTTTTGTTTGCTTATTAAAATAAACAGATCGTCCAAGGTCGATTATCCAAGAACAGTAATGCGATAATAAACTTTTTTTAATTCGCCTTGTGGGCAGGCTAAAGCCGATTAGGCCATAACTCTTAGAAGTGTTATTATATTTGTCTATGGTATGGTACAGCTCTAAAAATGCCATGCCTTAGATAAGGTCATGGGAATTGCTAAGATTAAAAGCGAAAGATTGTACTTTGTAGCCAGCTTATCTGAGAGAGCGAAACAAAATACATTTTCTAATTCTTTTTGTGCATTCTGCGATTCTCAGAGATTCTTATCTCAACGTGGATGTACTATTATGTAATCTGTGGTATAGTTGTTATCGATATAATCATATTCCAACAAAACTATCTCGTTAGGCGTTAGTGTTAGTCTGCCTAGTCCTTGAACGAGCTTCTTACAAGCTCTGTTTGTCATGTAGAATAAGCTTAATGAGAGGAAGACCTTATTTTAAACTGCATAAGGATCTTTAAAGGTTGAATTTGTGTTCGGAATAATGCATAAAAGTTAAACCAAAACTACTGTTACTTTGTGTTACACTTCTGGACATTGGCTTCCATCATAGATTTCCATAAAGACCGGTTGGAAGAAATCCTGCTCCCAGGGTCTTCTAGCCACTTTGTATGAGGTGGTCTGTCAACCTTGTGGCTGGTCTTCCTACGCTGCTGAAAAAACTAAAGTATCTTGACACAATATCTCAACAAAGTCCCATGTCTCTAATGTCACACTATCCAATGCCGCAGGTGTGTCACTGCATCCCCTTCACACCCCCTAGATCCCCAACTACCCATCTCTGTCTAACACGATAACACACTGTCACATCTGATGAATTGCTTATTAGATTGTCGGCAACGCGCCTTGTTTTGCGTTTATTTTCGTGCCAATATTGTTTTTCTTTTAATTTTTTGTTTCTTTTCACACCGTGCGCCGCTGCGCTGTGTATATTCAGCCAGTTTCATATTTTTCTTTTTAATATGTCGATGGAGGTTGTCGGTAAATGCAGCCAGTTACCTGATTAAATCGTTGACGAGTTTTTACGTTGAGGTGGGAGATGAATTGCTGGTTTCGTTTTTTGAGATCTAGTAAATTGGTTATATTGGATTGGATAGTAAATGCTACTTGAATTTTTGCTTTTTACCCGACTGCCGAAGTAGGGTCACGTTTTTCTAGAATATAACCTGAGAAAGTGACAATTTATTTGAGGACGAGTGACGATTTGACGTAATGCGCCTAATGCTAAACCATTGGCACCCGATATTTCAATATTTTTTAAGTCATTAGATTCAATATAGTTATAGAAGTTAAATAATAAGTAGAATACCCGACTGACCGTATCAAGTCTTCCTAATGTATTGCGACCCTTAACATTTTCAGTATTAAGTACTTACTCACGTTACTTACCTAATTTATCGGACATACATCCACACTCAATCGTAGGGTGTCCCAGCGATTGCATTAGATTTCGAAAGTTATATGTACCTATATATTTTAACCGACGTCAAAAAAGGAGGTTCTCAATTCGGTTGTATTTTTTATGTATGTTACCGCATAAATCTGTCATTTATAAACCGTTTTGGATATATATATTTGATATATGATATTTTTTTTTTTGCAATGATATACATATATATATTGGTCCCAAAGAAATTTTATCAAAATCGGTTCAATAGTTTTTGTTTTTAAAACAAAATTGCGCATTTTGAAGTCGGTTGTTTCAGTTTTATGAACTATAATTATTTCAAATATTAAAATTATCTTCTCCCCTTGTTACAGATGCACCCGAAAGATGAAACGGAGATTTGACCACCAACAATAATGGACAGTCCAACCATGGCCAACATTGGTCGACCCGACCCGCTCGGCCAGTTAGACCTGCTCGAGAAGACCGTCTCCAACCAACGTAGCGACGCCCAAGATCTCAAATCTCTCCTAGAAGACAGAGGTTATAAGAGAAATGTGTATAAGGACAAACGAAGAGACAGCTGTGTTAGTGTTAGGTTTACTAATGTTAGATGGTGCTTGAGTAGGTATAGAGCTGTGCTAGTGATTTGTTTAGTGTTGCTGGAGACGACGATATGTGGAGCGAGGAGTTCAGGTCAGTTTCTTTTGATAATTTAAGGCGCAGTGGTAGATGTTGTAACTTTTATTTGTTTATTAGTTTTATTTAAGTACAATCGATCAGAACCAGACTATAGTCCAAAGCATTTTAGGTATTCTTAAATTAAAACTAAGGAAAAAAAAAGAGATAGGCTATGAACAAGCGCCTTTATTAACTACAACACAACAATATACAGACTCAACTAACTAAACTACTACACAAAAAGCACATCGATCACCCCAGACCGATAAAGGTCTAAAGATAATCCAAATGCTCAAACCCACTACCAGTTGGCAGCGTACCCAGCATGCTGACCGCATTGCCACGTTGAATGGCAATGCTTATGCGTTGGGGCTATGAATATTTTGAAACTTTTCATACGGTGACTATGTGTAACAAATCTAAATTTTATTGATTTTATAGATTTGGTGTAGTAGAGGATATCCTTTACTGATTTAATATAAAATGAGAATTTAGGAGCAAAAAATATCAATATCTAACTTGTTGTTAATACAGTCGTTATACTACCGAGCCATCCTTACTTTTTTACGGAATAACTTGATCTGCTTTTGTTGACGTCTCAGTCCATAGTATCTTTCTTTTTGGGAATATATTTGCTAATATATATTTATTTAAATCACTTATTATTAACGGGATATATACCGTGGTTCGCGTTAATTTTGAGCTCCCGATATTTCGGCACAGTTACATGCACCATGTTCATGATAATAATAGTGTTTTAATGAATGACCGTGATAGTTTAAAAAGTATATATTTATTTGTTTAAAATTATCCGTTTCTATTCGCAATCTCTAAAACATATGTTCACTCATCCCAGAACTGACCGGTTCAGCCACTTAAAACTTCTAATTTTGTACAAGCAAAAGTTTTTAGACAATCTTACCCACATTCTAGGCTGTAACAATACTTAGCCTCAAGTCTGATAATAAAGGTTGCGAATCCTAACCTACAAACTCTTTACCTAACAAACTTTTTATTAGTTTTGTAAGCAATTACCTTTACTCAGTTCTTCTTGTAGAGTGAAAAATGTATGAAATTTACAGGGTTTATGTTTTGGTTAATATTAAAGTTTTGGGTGTTTCTTACGCTAGTTGGATTTAAATTGGACGGAAGGTGGCGTCGGTTGTACAAATGTGAGATGTTCAGCGCTGACATAAAGAAGGGACGGAGGGATGATGATGAATTAAAAAAATAGTTCTAATGTTGTGGGAAACAGTATTAGAGACATGCAGCCTGTTTTAAATGAGAACTATCGTGTCTACGTATATATATATTTAATAAAAGTATGTATATTAAAAGAAAAACAAAATACCCGACTACAGAAAAGCAGTTTTTGCAGTCTAACTTATTATTTCGTTCGCTTGATACGCTGTTGAGTGTACGTTTTTTGTGAGAAAGTATGCGTAAAATCGCTGTAAATGATTATAAATCCGCATTCTTTAGAATAATTCTAGTAAAATCACTTGTCTATTACGAAATATTCGTTAGCTTAATTTAGTTTTTTTTTGTTTGAAAAAAGACTTGATCAAGAAAGTTCTAAGTTTCATCAAAATCGGTTCAGCTGTCTTTCGTGGCACGGCTTTTTCATTTTTAAACTTGCTTGTTTCATCCGTTGTTCAGGCTTAATGTTGAGTAATAAACAGAGAATTTTCCTGTTTGAATACCAATTTAAATACGAGTATTTTCCTAAATGTCTATTGTTCAGTACTATTTAGAAATCGGAAACGTCACCTGTATCCGAAAACAATGCCAAATATGCATAAATATTCCTCTTTTCTAAGCACAAAGAAAAATTACTTATTTGAATAGGTACCTACATTACCTATTGTTCACTTCTGTCTTAAGAAGTAGGTATTGCATATCACGATTGCACGTGACTTTTGGTTTGCGTGGCGTGGTTATTCATGCATGTGTGCAGTCCGTTCGCTCCGTCCCGCACACACACTAACGCAAATGTTTATGTACACTAATACTATACGAGCGCGCTCCTGAAATGCAATATAACCATTCTTGAAAATAGTTTTCATGCTAAAGCCATAGAGTACGTAATAGTGTAGACCTCCCAGCGCGCAAATCTCTTCTAAGAACTTCCAAAAAACTTCAGCTATAATAGTCAATGATGATATTAGTCATAGAGGTTAGCGCAAGTGTTAATTATACAAAAGTCTCACAAATGAATGGTTTAGGATGAGTAAGTGACCGCGTTAAACTTGGCATGAGTCAAACAAGTTTCATTTGAACACACTTTTATTCTAATGCGAGTATATATTCATTATTGACAAGCCTCATGGCTCAGTGGTAATACGTATGCTTCCTGAGCTAGGCTGTGGGTTCGATCCCCACCCAAGGCAATCATTTCTGCTGAGTATGGATGTTTGTTTTGTATCAGGGTGTTTATATGTATCAAATTAGATCGACGAGCTCCATCCTCGGCCACACCGTCGCTTAACATCAGGCGAGTTGGTGGTCAATCGTAGATCTATCTTCTATAAAAAAAAAACATATTATGTATGTATTTGAAAAGAAAGTATGTATGTATTCTATCAACCATCTGGTTCCCATAGTACAAGCTTTGCTTAGTTTGGTGCTAGATGGTGTTGTGTGAAAATTTCCTCCATATTTATTTATTATGTATCTTTTAGGGCTCCAAAAAGTTGAACAACGAAAAATTCGCTCTACAGAAACTAATCATGAACTAAACTTTAATAAATAAGAAATAGTACGAGATCCACTCGTAAACCGAGGCTTCCGTACAGGACACAATACATGAACATAAACTTGAACACTGACACCGGGACTAATTAGTCAACACGATTTTATCAGAAAACTAACGCAGTCTAGGTTTTTGATCAAAAAACTGGATTTTCTCACTGGTAAATGAAGTAACAGCTTTGTCTTCTTCTGATTCTTGATTAAAACCCTAGGTTTTTGATCAAGAACCTAAGTGTACCAGAAACCTACGACATATCTATTACCGTTAAAAAAATACAGCCGTTTAACTGTAGGACAGACAGACAGACAGCCAGACATCGTAGCCTCACGAATATGCCCCCCGCATACATAGTAAGTATATGGAAGTCTAAAAAGAAACTTTCTTTTCATTGGTTCCATCACAAAGTATAATAAATGATTAGTGAAATGGCAAGAGTAAATACATATATGTCACAGGAATTTAAAGAAGAGAATACAAAAAATACCGACTGTTTGTTTGTGTGGCATACATTGTTTTACCGCAAATGAGTAAGTGCTAACTTTGATGATTAATTTATAAATTTAAGAAAGCACTTAACTTCGGTCAATAAAAGGCACTTACGGTTTTTACCCTATTGACCAAAAGAAGTGAAGGTGTATCAGGTTTTAGGGTGTATATAAATGTATGTAAGTAAATCCCTTCTCTTTGTCTTGCCGATATCTGATTGACCTACTATGCCGATTTTGGAGTAAGATATCCGGCGTTTCTTTTTTGTTCTAGATAGGCAATATTTACTTGTGGAATATATATTTCAGACTGCTAAAGAGGTTGGGTTCATATTCTAATATTTCAAGGTATTAAGTCATTCAGTCAATAAGGAATAAAGAGATATGTAGACGTACGAAAGTCACCGATATAGCACAGAGGATTAGCAAGTTGAAGTGGCAGTGGGCAGGCCACATAGCACGTAGAACTGATGGCCGATGGGGCCGAAAGGTTCTTGAGTGGAGACCACGCACCGGCAAGCGCAGCGTAGGAAGACCAGCCACGAGGTGGGCAGATCACCTCATACAAGTGGCAGGAAGACGCTGGATGCAAGCCGCTTCCAATCGGTCTTTTTGGAAATCCATAGGGGAGGCCTATGTCCAGCAGTGGACTTTTTATGGCTGAGATGATGATGATGATGATAAAGTCATTTATTTTTCTTTTAATATATTTTTAGGGTTTCGTACCCAAAGGGTAAAACGGGACCCTATTACTAAGGACTCCGCTGTCTGTCTGTCCGTCTGTCACCAGGCTGTATCTCATGAACCGTGATAGTTAGCCAGTTGAAATTTTCACAGATGATGTAGTTCTGTAGCCGCTATAACAAAAAATACTAAAAAACAGAATAAAATAAATATTTAAGGGGGCTTCCATACAACAGGCATGTTTTTTTTGCCGTTTTAAGATAATGGTACGTGTATCCTTGTACGGGTAATGAATCCTTCTTGTGCGAGTCCGACTCGCACTTGGCTGGTTCAATTTTTTTTTTAACTGCTATCCGAAAAACTTGACATTGATTTGGTCAAGAAGTGAGACTTAAAGCATTAACAGACGATCCGATTTGTTCGGAGCGAGCCTTCAAAATTGATGGTTGTGACGTCACCGAAAACATTCAAAGTCTAGCCTTGTGGCTCAGTTTGTAGTAGGTATATCTGCTTGCTGAGCCTTGTAGGTCGTGGGTTCGATCCCCACCCAGGGCAAACATTTGTGTGATGAGCATGGATGTTTGTTCTGTGTCTGAGTGTTTCTATGTATCATAAGTATGTATTTACAAAAAATAAGTAATATATTCGCATCAGCCATCTAGTTCCATAGTACAAGCTTTGCTTAGTTTGGGCTAAATGGTATTGTGTGAAATGTCCACCAATATTTATTTATTTATAAAGTAGGTACTAGGAATGTCGACAAATACGCGTTGACACGATCGGCTTTTGAAGGTTCGCTACATGTTCGGAGTGAACAATTCGATCGTCTGTTAACACTATTACAATGGTTTCAAAACTATCAGAGTCGTCCTCCTCTAGGCACACAGTCAGTCTACAGTCAGTCAACGCCCGTACCGACGGGAGGAACGCGGAGCGCGCAAACCTGCTAAAAAGCTATTCTTTGATATTTATTTACAAACAATCCATTATAACTCATAAAAACGGCAAACCATAAAATTAAACCATCAAAAGCGAAGCATTCCCCATAAAGAGCGCACGCAACGCCCGCTAATTTCGCCCTACATTTCGCATTCACAGTTTGATTATCAAAAAATTAACAAAATTAACGCTTTACACCATCAGAAAGGGGTTTGTGTAAGAGCGTGAAGTGTGAACATTTGCTATTTAGCATTTGTTTTACCGTTTGGATGAATCGCGAAATTTTTGTTAACAACTCTGCTATTAGAATAATTTATATAAGGTTATATTTAAGTACCTACCCATATATATATGTAACTTTTTTCTATTTGTTGTGCATAAAATCTGCAATTTTTTTCTTACGATTCATATTTTAAAGGTGGATCCTGACATCTTCTTATTAGGTTATTTATATATTTTCCCCCTGAATTTATCATAAAAATTCTGTAGGTAAGTAATTCTTACTTAATATCCAGACATGGCGACGCATGTGCAATGCCTAAATCTGTATTGACCTCAAATGAACTAATGTTATATACTTTTTAGACTTCATAAGTTTTTTTCAATTAAAAGTACCTACCTCCGTCAACAAGTGCGCTATCATAAACCGCAATAATCTGGTGAGTTGGCGCAGTGGTCGACCTCAAACCTATATCGAATACAAAAACATATGTAAAAAAATAATTTTCATTCCTCAATAACATTAATAAGTATCCTGTCATCCATTCTAAACAAATAAATCTGGCAAAAAATAAAATAAACACATCACTAGATTTAATATCCATAGTTTTAATAAATCCAAGACAAAACTAATAGTCTATACTTTTCATCCAAGTTACGGAAACTTTAAAGTCACTAAAAATTCTCATCAAGCTTAAAATAAAAATACTCGGTATTCTGAATTCAGAAACAATATCGCAAAAGCAATACACGCCAATTAAAAAATCCGATAAAAACCCTACCAAATTAATACCTTAATCTCTCATAAAAGCATACAACCCTTTCTAAACGAATTCATCTGACCAATCGATTGCAAAGCCGATGTCGAAAAAAACAACAAATTGGATTAGACTCGGCGAAAAATTAAATTGTTTTTCTCCTAATTGCTCTGCAATTCAAAGGGAGCGATAAAAAAGGTCCCTCTGAGATATTGGCTCTGTACTATGGAAAACGAATGAAAAATACCTTCAGGTTAGCTTAGTCCAATCATACCATAATCCATTAAGATTTCGCTTCGCCTCGACGGGTCTTGCAGCTCCCAAGAGTAAATATCTCCCCACCTATCCATACTGTAATGTATTCCCCCCCAAACCTCATCTTTCCATCCCTATTTTGCATGAAGGGGGAATTTAAATTGTGTAATCTAACTTTCAATTCATTCATACATTCAACGCCATCTCTCGGTGATAAATTGAAACTTGGATTCTTACAGTCATTTGAGTTTCGGCCAGTACGAAGAGCGGACGCGTTGGGTTGGGACTCTGATTGATATGGTAATGCTTTCGCATTTTCACTGTGCTTAAGTTGTTTAGTGCAACTTTTTGATCGTTTTAACTGGGTCAGATTGAGTGAGTTTCAGTTTCACCCTAGTAGTAACTAGGGTGGCCTAGTAAAAGCTTTATTGAACTTTTTTGTGCATGTTTCATGCAGCAATAATAACTTGCGTTACTGCTTATAAAAGCAGTAACTTCTAGCTAGAAATGACGCATGGAAAGTAACGTTTTACGTAAATTGTACCTAAATCTTTCTCTAAAAAGTAGGTCTAGCTCCGTTCGTCTCAAATTTCTCCTAAATGTAAGCCCTTGAGCTTCTGTATTAAATATTTACATACAAAATCCAAAGAGGCGGCACCTTATTCTGAAACTACGCCCTAACAGTTTATTATGAAAAAGTTATAAAGTCACCGTTAAAGGGTCAAAACTGACTAAGATTTGAAGATGTGATTTCCTTAGATTAGGGTATGTGCTTAATGCCTATGTAACTTTACTAACCCACTTACGAATTAACAAATATTTGTTTAGACGAAATAAGTCGTCATTCTACCAACTAGCCTGATGGTAAGCGACGGTGTGACCGAGGATGACGCTCGTTGAATATTGCAGTGCAAGATTTTGTTATATTTATTTTGAATTTTCAGCATAAAGCTAAAAATACGGGATTTCTGTATTTTACCCGGACCAAAAAAGTCAGTGGCAGTGACTTTTTTGGTTAATACCTACGCTGTGATATGCCGGTGCTATGCTGTGAGCTATTCGGTCTAGCAAATAACTTGGTTGCACATACGATACCTCAGATAAACACCGTCTATTTAACCACTGTAAATAAAACCAAAAAGAATTGTAACAAATGACACTTCACAACATTGTTTTCATAGAATTAATAAACTTAGAATGCGACTCGCCTCTAGCTAAGTGAAGCAACTTTTAACAGGCCTTTTAAGGCCTGTAACAGTCTGCCCGTCGCTGCACACGACAGGTAAGCAAAGCTTGGCACAATTTCACTTTTTAAATCTTTGACAAATACGTCTACTTTCTTGAAGCGTCATTCGAACGCTCATAAGGATGTCAAAGACATTAAATACGTGATGTCCTTGTCATCTTCACTTATGGACGGTATCGTTGACACCTTTGACAGAAACAAACCACAACTAACAATACTATTATATGTATTTTATTTATATTGTATATAATGTACGTTATGTATTAGTTTATTGATTTATTAAGTATTTATGTATTACTATTATGTAATCTTTATTTGTACATATTATAGTGCCATACGCATTTTATTGTTAAATATGTAATGTAACCACAAACACCTCCTCATTCTAATTATACTAATTTTATCCACTCTAAGGTTTCCTGGAAGAAATCGTTCTATGCGATAAGGCCTTTGTACTGTCGTTTAAGTTTATTGTTTATTTTAAGTTATTATCTGTATGGTTGTACAATAAAGTTATATTCTATTCTTTTTAACTAACAACTAACTTGATATACCGAAAACACGTACAAAACGCTTTGGCTCCACTTTCATTGTGCGTACCGCCAAAATATGGAATGCGCTTCCTGAATGTTTTTTTTTCGAATAGATATAATCTTAGTGTCTTCAAATCGCGAGTGAATAGGTTTCTTCTAGGCAAGCGCGCTTCATTGTAGACCGTAACTGTCGCTTAACACCAGGTGAGTTGACGGTCAAGCGTAAGCTTGTCGTCAAATAATAAAAAAAATAAAAAAAACATATGAACGGAATTTAGAATGAAACTAGCACTCTTAAAGTAATCATTCTAAGATTGTTTTATGATTTCGAGTGAAGTATTCCAGCTCTTGAAACCCAAGAGTAAGAAACCCAGTGGTGTAAGCCCATAGCTTAGCGTGTTAGAAGCCTCCCGTCGAATATCATTTTTGTCACTTTTTGCCCCCGCTTTTATACGTTTCACGGTGGATCCCTTTTGTCTTCATTTAGAAAACCATTTTTCTTGTTTACCCAGCTATCCGGTTAGGAGCACGGTTTAAAAAAAAAAAAACTAAGGACATTTTGTGAATGTACCCCCATAATGAGATTACGTACTGTGTTGGTGAGAAAGCTTTGTTTTTTTTCGCGTAATGGAAAGCTCTTTTCCTGTTTCAATTGTAAATTATTGATGAAAGGTGAAATGGTAAGCCAATTTCGTTTTTTTTAATGTAAGTATCTTATTTTATTGAAAAACAAAGTTATCTTCTGACATGTCTTTAACATTATGTTTTTTTTTTTGTTTTGATTTTATATAACAGATAATAATTACATATTTTACTAATTGACAGATTGACAAGCGAATAAAGGTCTCTTCATCAACTAGCAATTTTTTTTTCTTCTGTCAAGATGTACTCGTACAAGAGTCGTACCACAAGCGTTTAAGCAATCTCATTTCAATATTGCTTTGAATTTTTGTCTCGCTCTTTCTGCAGTTGTATATTTTTCATCTAATCTTGACGAAACTTGGTATACAAGGATTCTATCATACATCATCATCATCATTCTCCTAAAAATGGGGAAGTATGCTTTGGCACCATTTACTGAGCGGTTTTGATAATATTTGCAAGAAACCTATAATAATTGTAAAGTTAATATTAAAATATGAGCAAAATCGGTTTAGTTAGAGGTTTTTGAGATAAAATCAACATAGTTTGTGAAATCACTGTTAATCAGCCGATTTTGATAATATTAAGTATTAAGTAATAATTAAGTATATATATATATATATATATATATGTTTGTCCATGTATTGCGCGGAAACTGAAAGACTTCTAGTTTCTGCGTAACATATGTACACGTTCTACGAACAGTAGACCTCGCGACCATAAACTTTAGCAAATCCACTTATGATTACTTAATTATTATCAAAATCGTCTGATTAACAGAGATTTCACAAACTGTATGTATATATATATATATATATATATACATTATATACATACATAAATACATACATAAATACATACATAAACTTATAAAATTTTCCACACGTTTTGTGTGGTTTTTTGTGGATTTGTGGTTAGAAGTCCACATAGATTAACATATGTGAAAATTATCCAAATCTAACATACACACAATATTAACATGCATTAGAATTAATACTTGATTTTGTTTTGACCAGTTTTGATTTTGTTTCGGTGTTATGTAACAGTTGTTATTTATCCCTTATCATTTTATTTTTTTCCCTGTGTTAAGATTAATTTAATACAATTTATACGTACTTAAATAAAACTAAACTAAAATAACCTAAACAAATTAAATAATAAAGATATACAACTTAATTTATTCCTTTTCATTTAATTGGATTATTTGTAGTTGATTTAAAAAAATAACTTTTATTGTTTTTCATTGTAAGATTACACCATGCAAAAAAATATCTGAAAACTCAGTTATCATCGAGCTTCCGAACAAAATATTTATATAATTGGAATTGGTGTACGAAAATATGCTTGCGTTTGATCATCAACTCGCCTGGTGTTAAGGGACAATTAAACGGATTTGAGGTCTGTAAGAAACCAAATAAAAAAAAAAATATGACAAAAAATAACACTGATATAACAAGTATCTATATTATAAGAAAAACAAAACACCCGACTGCAGAAAAGCAGTTTTTGCAGTCATTTCGTTACGCTTGATGCGCTGTTGAATATAAGTTTCTTGTGAGAAAGTATGCGTAAAACATATAAGTTATATATATATTCGTAATCACCGTTAAACATTCTTTATTTTAATACCACACTCGATGTACTTTGAAAACATTTTTTTTTTGAGTATACTTTTTGCCACCAAAAATCCTTATTTTATTTTTTTATTTTGATGTACCCAGTGCCACTCTCACGACTAAGACGAATCTATTGACACCACTCACATCAAAATCGGTCAAGCCGTTTAGGCTCCAGGGCGTGTCAAAAAAATATACATACAAACATACATACACTCGAAAAACATAACCCTCCTTCTTACGCAGTCGGGTAAAAACATTAACTCTCGCAACATGCAGTAGACAAGATTGAAAATAGATTAAAAAATATCAGAATTCCATTTCCGAAATCTAGCAACATGTACGTACAAAACAAAACACTATTTTCGTAACACGCTCTATGAACCAGATTTTTAAAACAATAAAAACTACTATAATTCATATTCTGTGTAGCTTCGTGGAAAAACACCAAAATACGGGAAGTTGCGAAATTTCGCTTCAAAAATTCATCCTCGCCCGTGGATAGCAGGTGTCGAATGGTGACGTCATAGGTTTTATATCACTATGACATACCGTGACCTCGTTCTTTGTTTCAAAGTTTTTGTTTCCGTTTTTCTATTGTTTCTGTTTCTATTTTCTAGTTGCGATGGTTTCGGATGCAGCCTGGTTGCGAAATATGGGTTGGATTACGTCATTTTTATTATTTAGTTTTGTTTTTTTGCGAAAATTATTAGTTCTCTCCTTAATATAACGTTATATCATAATAATGTGATAATTTACCAAAATCAAATTTCAATACGATCTCGAATCTTTTCGGAATGAGAACTAACGTGGTATTAAGGGTGCTGTTGTCCTTATTTAATTATTATAATTTTTTTATGCAAGATCTACAATTGACCACCAACTCGCCTGATGTTAAGCGACGGTGTGGCCGAGGATGGAGCTCGTTGATTTAGAAGATATCTATTCACGCTAGCTTAGAAAATTCCAAGATTGTCGGTCTCAGGAAATAGAGATAGCGGCAAAGAATTCCATTCCTGTGCAGTACGCATCAAGAACGTGGACCGATATCGCTGATTACGGATTTTTGGGATTTCAACGACACAATTGAGACGTCAATTACCATTTTTTACCACGATATATCCTCTTTCCAGACTTCAAAATGTCTGCAAAAATGCATCATGTTCATTAATTCATTTAATTCAGTCATCATAAATTATCCAGCCTTCCCAGAAAAGAACGAACAGTGGACCGTTCGTTTCCTTTCTTTAAATTTACACAACACAAGTGAAATTACTGATTACGCATAGATTTTTTTATTAGAAAACCTGAAATACGAAGACTGCTCTATATTTAGCATTTCGCGCGCTTATTACGTAATTTGTTTGCGTAAAAAAAGGTTGAAATGTGCTCATCGTGACTTCTGTTGATACTAAATACGACGTACTGGTATTAAATTATCAAGTCGGCCCATAGACTTCTATAGATACCCCAAGTGTATGTACCTAGCGTGTTAACAAGTACGATAATAAATCGCAGTTGACGACCAAGATTTATTTAATTTCAGGTGATATATATATTTCCGATTCAATATTTTGTCAACTAAGTTACAAACGTATAAGCGCGCGGATGCATTGGGTTGAATATTTATATTGGGATTTCGCGCGGATGGAACATTCCATCACAAAATCATTTGTGTGACGTCACAGTCGGTACCAAACATGTGGCACGCTTGGTTTTCATATAATGAAGTTGCATGCTCCATCTACTATGTCTGTTAGTCGGCCATATTATCTTATTTATAGCTTTTTGACACGTGTAGTGTAAAGAGGCGTCGATCGACATCCCATTTCTGTAAATCAGAACACACACATATATATATGTTCAAGTTAACTGTTAAAATCGATAAATTACTTTAGCAATATATATACTGTTATACTGTATATACTGTTTGCGTAGTCTTTTCTGTCTGCCTGCAATCGGGTAGGAAATAAATTAACTTCGAATGCGTCTGTAAAAATTCTCATAAAACATTTCACATCTGCTTCCCAGATTAATAAGCAATTTAAATGAAAGCTGTCATATATTTATATTGGAATCAATTTTCCAATAGTGTTTTTATGACTAAAACCGTAACTCTATTCTGACAAAGCTCTTTTTTTAATCCCTACATAAAATCTCTAATAATCCGTACGAAGAGACAATAAAAAGGTAAAATATGTATTTTTATAGATGAAAATATTGAACAAGCTCTTCGGGAAATTATAATTGAAAGTTTGTTATTAATCAGTGAGACCATGAAAAATGTACTCTAAAGTTTAGACGATAAGGTATATTTTAGGTTACCGTTTTGTAGTTATTGGGTATGAAATTTAGAGTAAAATATAAGAGCTTAGTTCCTTGAAATAAAGCCTTTCTCGGAATGGGGGTCTACCATAGTCTCAATAATTGTGTAAAAAAACCATCAATCGAGTGGCACATCAACTATTTTATTCATAGCATATACTAGTACCATAGAAAAAAGAAAAGAAAATAAACAAAAAACAACAAACTTTTTTCTATGACGAGTACATTATATTTGTGAAAAGTCAGCAATTTTTCTAGCAGGCTTCTTGTACATCATTGTCAGAAAGAGCGCAGTGAGCGAGTGCTATAAGAATGACATATACTTAATAACTAACAATAAAAAAATACTATTGGTCTATGTCGTCGGTTCTAGGCTAGTAACGAGGAGTCATTCATTGTACATAGTTGTAACTAATAGCAAGAGAAGCGTCTGTAGAGCTACTTGTAAAAATAAGCACGAAAGTCAGTTCACAACCATTGAAAAATCGGGGTACGTTTTTAGAGTCGACAGTTTAGGTCCATCTTAATCATTATCATCTCAGCTACAAAAATCCACTGCTGGGCACAGGCCTCCCACTATGAATTTCCAAAAAGATTTGTTGGATGCGGCTTGTATCCAGATTATCTTGCCTTTAGTCGTCTTGGTCTTTCTACGCTGCGTCCGTCACCTGTTGTTACGTAAACTAAACGAGGAACTCCTAAAAAGCACTCTCTTATGAAGTCGGATAATCTTGTTTTGAAAGTTATATGCCTCCACGAGATAATCCCATTTAATATGAAATTAACAAAGGGGAAAAACAGACGCTTCAACAGTCTGCAGTGTGTGACCATGCACTAGATAAGCCTAACCATTACATCCGTTTCGATAATCTTCAAACCTTGGCTAGAGAGACGCGTACTAAGAATGTTACGCGAGGCTATTGAAATTAAGAAATATCCGAACTTTAATAGAGAAGATGGTTAGCAACCACCACCTACATGGGACCCGGTCATCAAATTAACAAAACTCAGCCTCAACGCGGATCTTTGGGACTTGTTGACACCGTGAGCGATTTCTGCGTGCGTAGGGAACGTTTTGTATAAAAATAATAGGCGGTTGTAATTAATATTTTCATAACAAAAAAAGATAACTGTCATCTAGTGTCACCTGTGACCACAGACGCTGTAAAGTGTTCAAAGCGTCATGTTATAAAACTAGTAGTTCTACGAACAGTTGGACTCGCGAGAGAGCTAATTTGCAGCTCACCCTGGGGCATCTATACATTTGCATCAAGCACATCCACGCGCCCTCACTGTTACACGCAACATCAAGTTGTCATATGTCGACAACCACTTCACCAATTCTGTTCATTTTTACCACAAGTTGTAATGATTGTGTACTTTATCTACCTACCAAATATCATTAAAACGGTTGGTAATTAGCGCCGCAATAAACTTCCCCCCTTTTTATTGGAACCACCCTTCCTATCAAAAATCGCCGACGACAAAAAAAAATTACAATCCATAGAACCTATACGCCAAGTTTCATCAAAATTGGTTCGAAATTACGCCCTGTACGTGAGTACGAACATATAAACTCACAAACAAACTGACAGACGAAAGAAAATTTGGCCAGTTGATGCAGAGACGCTTCGCTCGCTCGGTCAATTATATAAAATATACGCGATAAATCCGTTAAAATTTTGTTTCATTTCAATGAAAACAATCGCGGGAACCTTTGAAAACATTAACGAGGGTGTTTTAAGAGATCTTGGTAGGCCCCTCTAGGTCTTGAGATAAGAACAATAGGTTGTCAACTGGACTGTATTAAAGTCTAAGATTTCCTGTACAAGTCCTTAGAAATTGTTGATATTTAATACAAAGTTACCGCCGAGCCTATGTTTGGATTTCAAAATAAATATTCAAACCGATTGTAACATGGGTGCCTATTATTTTGATTTTCTACGGGAAATATAAATAATTTGAAATCTGTATAATAAAATTCAATTGCTGTTTATTACATCTATTGAGATTAGTTCATTTTTTTTTTATAAAAAATAGTATATATATATATATAGGAGAAAATTTAATATGTACTGAAAAGTGACCCAAAAAAATAGGAATTTGAGGAAAGATTGATTTCCATTTTACTACAAGACTCTTGTATATGTCGTAGGTTTTTGATACAATTAGGTTCTTGATCAAAAACCTAGGCTTTTGATCAAGAACCGGAAGAAGGCAAAACTATTAATTCATTTTATCATAAACCTGAGAAAATCCAGTTTTCACTAAATAACCTAATTCAATACTTAAAAAAAACAAGGGAACATTAATAATTGAATGAACTATCTTTAACTGATAATTAAATTTGGCGAATTTATTGATCCGCCATATTGGATTACTTTGAATAAGTGGCGTCATATGTCATTAAATAAGTATTTTAGATTCTACGTTGTAACATACTTATATAAATTCATAAATTGCCAAATACTTCCTTTTGGCATTGCCGTATTAGAATAAAAAGAATTGCTTATACCGAAAATCTTCGTAAAAAACACGGAACATAGTAAAAAAAATAGTAGTAGTACCTAGTAGTATAGTAGTATTGAATAAAATTATTAACTAAAATTGTATGTAAAACTAAAATTATCTTTCCGATATCGTAAAAACTTAGCAGCTTCTACCGGTTTACCCACACAATAGGATCTTAGCCCAATTCCAGCTAATTCCAATTCAATTGAAAAACAAACGGAGGCGTCATTAAAAACCTTTCAATTTTATATTAGTAGAGTCTAATACATTAGAACCATTGAGCCGTGAAGTGAATTATGCCATTCCGAGCCAATGTAGTGAAAAGAAATCGACAAGCGCAGAAAATATCATTGAAAATATAATTGAAAATATCATTTAGCGCGTTTTTTTGAGAATAATTGAATGTTTATCAGAGGGAATGCGCGTCGGCGTGATTTTTTTTGTTTCGTTTTTGTTTTTACACATATATTGTGAATGTGTAAAACAGGGTTTATATCCGCAAAGTGTTCGAAACGTCAGATTATAAAATAATGTAAAATATACGCGATAAATCCGTTAAAATTTGTTTCATTTCGAACAGTCCATAGCTACTTTATTTTGTGCTGTGTTTTTAATATAGCCAACTGATCGAACCAAATCAATATTCAATTTTCGAATTTATGTGTCCTGTAATTATTACGAGAGTAGGCACTTATTCATGCAACTGACTTACACTTTATTGCATCGTACCAAGAGTCGTTATTTAATTAAAAGTGTTTGTAGAGCGACTTCTCGTATTCTGTGGTTAAACTGAAAGTTGGTCAAATGTAAAGCCGTCGGAAAAAAATCAAGTGAGTGGTCCCAACGGGGCAGTCCCGGCAGTTGGCCGTATAACGCGGAACGGGCGAGCGCGGCCAACGACCGGTTGTTTTCTATATTAAAAGTATCTCTTTGTTTTTATTGCTGTTGCTGCAGTTTTTGTTCGTAACTGGGTGCTAACTATTTTTTTTTATTACGGTGGATCAACTCTCTTGATGGCAAGCGATGATCTGGTTGAAGATGAAGCTTGTATAATTATGTCTACCTATCATCTCAGCCATAAGAAGTCCATTGCTGAACATATGGCTCCCTGCAAACGCTTGTATACACAAATAAATAATTATATTTCAAAGTGTAAACACAAAGCGCCTCTGTCTCGCTGTTGAACACGCTTTTATTTGGTCGACCTGTATGTAATGAAATCTAAGGTAACTAATTTAACCATCTTCCAAGGATCGTAGCGTCATGAAAATTGGCAGCTGTATGTAGTTCTGATACAATAATATGGTACTGTCGAACTGATCTGATGATGGAGCCGGAAGATATGAACTAGAACTTCATGATGGAACATCGTATCATAGCTGTGTTTGGATTTGTTAGAAAAGTCTTGTAATGAACTTTGACCACAATAATTTGTTTTTTTAGTTTTTTAAACTGTAATTTATTTTAGCTTCTAACCGTCTAACCACGGTCAAATGTGGCGTCAAACGACTTCATGGTCTTTGATGCTCTGCCTACCCCGTAAATAGGAAAATAGGCGTGATTATGTATGTATGTATGTTAGCTTCATAAGAACACTATTACAATGTATTAACACTAGCTGTTATTGTTAAATCTGTTATTTTGACCAATATAAATGCTAAAACGTCAAAGTAACACATAAAAACAACTATTGAACATACATTGTAATAGTTTTCTCGTAAAGTTAAAAAATAATTATCAACATTTAATTCAATAATTTTAATTCCAAAAAAATATGTGGCGTGCGAAGTTGGCAGTGGCGCCACCTTACTCTGCTTTATGGATACTTTTACTAGACAAATAAGAAAAAACTGAATACTCATGAATAGAACTATGAAATGTCTCTATTAACAGATGTCCGCCATTTATAGCTAGCTTTATATAGCTACAGGGTTTTCGACCCTATAATAATTGCAGTGAATTTGGGGGATCAGACGATAATCGAATCACAATGAGAAATAACAATAACAGGGGTGCTCCAAAAACTTACGCCATAACAGTAAAGTGGGGCCATACAATCAACAGGGGGCGCTCGGTGCAGCCACCGAATCACCCTGTACTACGTCCCTTGCTGGTTGAGACACAGTGTATAGAGCAGTGTGATAACTTGGACTAAAATGCGGCAAAGGTTGATATGCCTCTCGACAAAGAAGAAAAAGATAGTCGTATCCAAATCTCAATGAAATAGTCGTTATACTGTCGCTTAACACCAGGTTAATTGACGGTCAAGCGTAAGCCTATTTTTTTTTTTTTTTTTGTAAATGTGAATATCTATTTGTATTGTGTAAATTTGTGTGACGATGAGGTCGAAAAGTTCTCGATTTGAGACTACGCACTGGCAAACGTGACGTAGGAATACCAGCCACAAGGAACATACGACATTATACAAGTACCAGGAAGATGTTGGATGCAAGCCGCTTCTAACCTGTCTTTTTGGAAATATATGGGGTAGGCCCATGTCCAGCAGTGGACTTCTTATGGCTGAGATGATGATAATGATGAACTATGTGTTAATGCTAGAATTTAGAGTATAACGAGGGATTCTTTTAAATTAATTGAGACGCAAACAGTCTAGTAGGCTTAGGTTCCAAATTCAAATCACATTATGTCGCACTGTGTCATAATTAAATATTAAAGCCATGACGTACCATGACATATAAAGGAGCATTATTGAGCAGATTATGTGAAAAACTTATTGAAAAAAGTTTTTTTCACTATGACGTCACACCACCACTGTGTACAAGCGAGTACAGTGCGGAATGGACCTCGGGGGAGTAACTGGACAGAAGTAAATTATTTAACGTACGTAGACGTTAGTGGCGATTAAACCTGCAGGAAACCAACTGATGGATGGGAACGAATTAAAGGAGCTACGTGGAAAACTGTCGAAGAAAACACATGTTCTGCAATTTTCACTATGGTGAATTTTTGGATCAATTTTTAATCTTCGTTAGTTTTTAATATTTTTTTTAGGTTTTTTTAATGACTAAAAATAGGCCTAATGTGACCACTAAAAAGACACTATGTCTTTATGAATGTAGCCAGCATACTTGTTGTTATTTTCCCGACTGCGGAAGAATGAGGGTGATTGTATACATGTTTCTATATTACACCCCACAACAAAAATGCCATTAATGATTTTAATGTGCGAGGTGTCGTTAGATTTGTTTTTACTACCCAAGCGTAATAGGCATTTTTTGTAATAATAAAATAACACTCGTAATTAAATATTCTCATTTTCGTAAACTCCAACGAACTTTTTCGTATCAACTAAGTGTTTTTAATCGCTTAAAGCGATCTCTTCCAGGCAACCATGTACAGAGTAGGATAGGTGGCACAGATATATATATATATATATATATATATTCTGCTCAATTTTTTTATTTCGCGGACGCTATAGGTACTTCAATAATATACCCTATGTCACTCTCACAACTAAAACAAATCGAATAAGTCCTCATAATAATATGCTTACAGTTGTCAAACTGTTTAGGTTTCTATAGCTTGACCGCCGTAAAGACGACCCTTCTATGGTAAGCGGGACGCGGGGGCGGGGTGCGCCCGACCAATCAATCAGTCGGGTGTCAGCTGCTGACATCGGATGACATTTGGCAGTTAGAGTTCGCGCGGTTGTAGCCTTGTGCCCGCTACACACGAGATTATTTCACGTCTTTGCATCTAACAACAAATTAATATGGAATTACCGAGTTTGAGTAATAAAAAGTTAAAAAGTCAAGTAAAAATAATGCTATTAAATTAAGCGAATTATTTTCAAACTGAAATCGGCGTCTTCGTCCGGTGATTATTATTTATTTCATTTTCTATGTTATGTTCGTAAGACTTTTATAGTATTTTCGTTGTGTCTAAATATTATTAAAAAAATTGATTCCGATGAAGTTACTATATGAAATTACTATAGATATTAATCATATTAAATAAAAATAATTGTAGAATTAAAGTCTATTATTTGCTACACTCACTTAACTGTAATCATTTATCATATTATCTCCTAATTAACAACACGAAAATTTATCTTGAGATATCTCGCTGCGGTGACAATGCCGTGTGTACCCGTGCACACCCGCCGCCCCGCGTCCCGCATACCATCAGGAGGGTCGACTTTACGGCGGTCAAGCTATAATTCTTTGAAACATACGCTCTGAATTCGGTGTCAACATTTTACGAGTCCCTTCAAAATTAAATTTCAAAGATTTAAAAAACGCGTGCTTTGGGAGTCTATAAATTATTGTACTCTCCGTCTTCTTCCACTCTACATACGGAATAAAAAGCCGCAGCCAACAAAGACTGGCAAGCGAACAAACTGACTCAGCACAAAACGAATTAAACCGCACCATTGTACCCGTTAACAACATTCATTATGTTCGCCTAGTAAAGAAAACAACCTGTGTTAATGCACCCACCAGTATAAGGCTAAGTATAGGTTAAAAAACTGGAACTCAACTGATTGATTCAACTACGTAAATGTTGCGTTACATTTTTCCATCGAAGAAATGAAGGTGGAAATCAACACGCGCAGCTATCTCTCTCTCGTGCATCATAACCTTTTTAAACTTAAAAAATCATTAGTTAGGCATTTTAGAAAAGTGAGAAATGAGTCTGTTTATTTAGATGGGACAAATATTTAAAAAATAAGTTTTATTCAGATAGCACTTATACTGGCGATGGAGCAGTGTAAAAACATATATATTTTCCTACTCCTCAGTCAATTTAAAATATATCAAAAGTTTTTTTTCATATTTCTTCTATCAAAATAAGCATTCATTTCTTACTTGTCTAATATCCCTACTCAACGTTTTTATGTGCTTAAAAGTGTTGTGATGCGCGAGAGAGATAGTTGCGCGCGTTGAGCGAATCCTTAACCTTAGAGTAATGACTAGATAACTCTAGTCATTACTGTTCATCAGTTTAATTCAAAATTCAGTTCATAGATGAAACTAAAAATCTATCGAAATGTGTGCACGACCATCACGTATTTCCTGTCTTTGACATGCGTATGAGCGACCTAATGATGTTTTAAAAGAGTAGACGTATTTATCACAGGGTTAAAAACTGAAATTATGCAAAACTTAGCTTACCTATCGTGTATAGCGATAGGCAGTGACGTCACAAGCCCGAAAAGCACAAGCTTTGCTTAGTTTGGGCTAGAAGGTGTTGTGTCAAATGTCCACAAATATTTATTTATTTAGCTGCGGAACCCTAACATGTCTCTTGAAACGATCTTGGCAAACTGACCTGGTAGGTATAATATGTATAGCTTTATTTCGGCATTTCTGAACTTTATTCGCAAATATATACATTTGTAAATGTTTATTCTCTAAATATACTAATATCAGCCTATTACATAAATTATATCCAGTGCACATGCACTTAACGTGCCAAGCTGTATCAACTATTTCGTTCAAAATACATCTAGACTTCGCGGAGAAGCTAAGACGAGACAAGATTAATTTCCTGGGTTAAATCGGTAAAGCGGTAAAAGCTAATTCATGTTCATTATTTTTGGAAACGGAACTATATATTGACGGTTTGTATTGATTGACTGAGATTGTATTCCTAAAATACGTTGCAACGACGTACATATGTTGCTTTTCTAGCATAGTGTAAAAATATACTTAAGGCCCCGCTTATCCGCAAAAGCAGCAAAAACGGCTTTTTAAAATTTACAAAAAAATCATGTACTTATAATTCAAGCTCAAATTTTTAGTATGTAAAATGTTTTTTTTTTTTTAAATGCATGCGCCTTTATTAACTACAACACAACAATATACAGACTCAACTAACTAAACTACTACACAAAAAGCACATCGATCACCCCAGACCGATAAAGGTCTAAAAAATTTTTGGTTTGTTGGCTAAGGTTCTCCAAAAACAAAAACACGATTGATGAAAAAAGTCTCGATACCTTTTTTTTTATTTTAAATATGTCATTTTATTTGTTTTTTAAATTGATCTTCAAGTTGTTTAAAGTCACAAACACCAAAGTTACCACATTAAGTAGCTATTACATTTTGTTAGCGTTCAATAGGTATACAGTTTTGATACGTTTAGTGAACTATTTTATAATAATTTATTTTACAATAATTTTGCTTGTGAGCAGCCGTCCCGGGGCGCGCGGCGCGTTGGCGTGCGTCGTACGTATTTCTGTGCCACATGCCCCGCTTGTCCGCAAAAGCAGTAAAAAGGCTTTTTGAAAATTTACAAAAAATTCATGTACTTATAATTCAAACTCAAATTTTTAGTATGTAAAATGCTGGTTTGTTGGTTCTCCAAGTTGTTAAAGGCACAAACACCAAAGTTACCACATTAAGTAGTTATTACATTTTGTTAGCGTTTACAGTTTTGATACGTTTAGTGAACTATTTTATAATAATTTATTTTACAATAATTTTGCTTGTGAGCAGCCGTCCCGGGGCGCGCGGCGCGTTGGCGTGCGTCGTACGTATTTCTGTGCCACATGCCTAAAGTTCTGGGAAAGCCTCGCCTTAAGTGCATTTATCAATACAACAAAGTACCGATAGAATCTGTTTGGAAAGAAAACGAATGTGGCATTGAGGGCGCTGCTGTTCTTTTTCATTATTTTGTTCAAATAACAATACAATTCGTGACGTCAGTCCCCACTTCCCATTTCTTGCCACGACAGTTCTTTTTCCAAACAGGTTCTACTGATTTCTATGTATCCGTAATAATCCGATTTTAATGACTTTTAGTATCATTATTTTTGTAATAACGATTAAAATACAAAAATATAATCAGAATCGATTTTATTTTTAGGCAGACAGACACACGTATTCATACAAGATATTCTTATGAATACTGTTTGCGCCGAAATAAAAAAAAACATTCATGGTTAACAACTATAGAAGTAATAAGTTTAGAATGTAAGTCGAGTGAAACAACTTTTATGGAACTAGATGTAGGTAAGCGCAGAGTATTTAAAACAATTTTCATTGAAAGTTTTTAAGTATGGTCTACTACCTACAATAGTTAGTCATGAATTTCTAGGTCTAATAGTTTAGAAATGCAGGGAGGGCAAATTTTTTTCGCCTTTCGTAGGCTATATTTAGCTTTTAGAAGAAAATTATGTATGCTACCATTATGGTACCTTAGTCTTATTTTAAGAGACTAGACAATCGGAAAATATGATGAATCCAAAGACTGCACATCAAAATCCGTACATGTAATAGTTACTCATGGTTATAAATATTCTTATATACATTTGCATACACCGGAACACGATCTTTCGGTGCGCAGTCTAGTATAAATAAAACCGGCACCTAATCAAATGTCTGATACAACTGAAAACGACAAAAGGCACAAGCGATCTATTTAAAAAAAAACCAAGACCTCCTGACCCCTTAATGAAGCATCTGGAGTTGTACCAAATCGATTATAGTGTAAAAACCATCGATTACAATAGACCACCCGCACAATAGAATTAATAGCCCCTTGCAAGGCCGTCATAATGTTGCTCATTAGGGATACGTTTAATTTATATATGACAGTGCGACAGCTTAATGTGGCCATGCACCTAGGAATGCGTGGAGGATAGATGCGGTATTTATTAAATTTATTTGACAGGCTCAGTGGTAAAACGACTGTCTCCTGAGCTGTAGGTCGTGGGCTCGATCCCCGCCCAGGGCAAACATTTGTGTGATGACCATGGATATTTATTGACAAGACTTGGAATAATAGATTTGTAATAATATTACAAAAATGTGACATTCAGTGAGTGAATACGAATCTAACGATACCTTTGGCATCAAATTGGTAGCTTAGACTGTAGGAGGTAATATAGAAACATAGGTATTAATACTTAAAGGTAATATTAGTTTATAAAAGGCAAGGACCCCGGAGATTGTGGAGAGTAATTTTGTCAAATAAAAAAAAAACGTAAATATTTACTAAATGTGCGAATTAACTGCCAGCGTACACCAGAGGTCGGTAGGCCAAAAGACTTTTTAAATTTATTAATATCCATCGTACACTTATTCAATCGAATAACATTTAAATTTCAATACTCCGGATGCATCCGCCAACCGATTGTCAATCGATGCATACAAAGTATATCGATTGATTTAAAATGCTCAGCCCTGCCATCCCTACGGTGGCCTTAAATCGCATTCGATATTGTTTTATTTCGCCAATCCCCGATGTGTGGAGTCGTAAAAACATCAAGCTACAATTTGTAGTACTAAGTATTCTGTAGATATAGCTATAGATTAAAAACTAAACCCCGATTATGTTTTATGCTGCGCTTTTAAGCTATAAAATTTTAGATAATTGTTTTTGTTACGTAATAGTATTTATGAAACTTACTATGTGTAAGTTTAGTTTGGAATGTGATCTCTTAGCTCTGTAATAACAAAAAAGAAATATTTATGTGGTGCTTAGGGTTCCGTACCTCAAAAGAAAAAAAACGGAACCCTTATAGGATCACTTTGTTGTCCGTCTGTCCTTCCGTCCGTCCGTCCAGGTGTCAAGACCTTTATCTCGAGAACCCGTGAAGGTATCGTGTTGAAATTAAAACCAAATACGCAGATCTACAGTTTCTTGCTGCAAAAAGAAAAATCAAATTTCTCAGTTTTCGTAAACAAAAGTTACAGCCGAATATGTCGTAAAAAATGCACATTTCGACACTCACAACGGAATCAAAAACTATGGGGTACTTCCTGTTGACCTACAAGTCCTACAACTATGAAATTTGGCGAGAAGCATTGTGTTATAGTACACATAATAGGAAAAAATCCGAAAACCGGACATTTTTAATTTAATCACAAAAAAATAGTGTCTTATGCAAGGAATGAGGGTCCAAATTTTAAAGCGAATTAACCGTATCATGTGGGGTATCATGTGAAAGAGCTTAATTAGCATAAGTTAAAACTGGTTTTTAAATATTTTTCGGATTAGGAAGGAAAACATAAAAATATATATATGATTTCCTCCTTTTATCTACTAGTTTCTATGGAATCCTCGGTGGGCGAGTTTGACTCGCACTTATCCGGTTTTATTTCTTTCTATAAAATTGTTTGCACGATATTATTTTTTATTAGAATTTTGAAATAATATATATGTATGTATGTATATAAATATTTGTTCCCCGTTTTTGATGGCGCATTGTATAAACGTGGAACTCGTGGCTAGGCATCAAATTATCTTTTCAACATCGACGTATTCTGTCATCGAGCGAGTTGGTGGTCAATCGTAGATGTATAAAAAAAAAAGTAAATAAAACCTTCATTTTTGAAGTCGGTAAAAATAGTGCATGCTTGGACCATTCAAACAGTCCTAAATTATCGCAGTAAACGCTGTCGCAGCACATTAATAAATTTTATAGACACAATAAAGCATTTTACTATCTCGATTCACTGAGATATGAACATCAAAAAATATTGAGCATATAAAGTTATGCGCATATGAAATTTAAGCCAATGTCGTCGAGAATTCATAACATTTCTGATATTGATGTATGAGTCCCATTGTTGGGTTATTGTATTCACACGATAAATATTTCTAGAAAATTTTTGTATTCAAATGTAGTAGAAAACCTTATGTCTTCGTGACGTATTTGAAACCGAAATGGTATTAGAATGTATGCATGACAAAATGTATTTCTTATATATTTAAAAATGACTAGCTGTGTCTCGTGGTTTCACCCGTGTAGTGATGAAAAACGGTGATGATGACCGTCATAAAATGTAGCCTATATTCGTCTCCTGGTCCTCGGCTATATCTGTACAAAATTCCATAAAAATCGGTTCAGCCGTTTAGTCGTGAAAAGGTAACAAACAGACAGTGTCTGTCTTGGCAAAGTTACTTTCGCTTTTTAACCGACTTCTAAAAAGGAGAAGGTTCTCAATTCGACTGTATGTTTGTTACACGAGTACTCCGCCACTTATGAACTGATTTAGATCATTTTTTTTTTTTGTAGGTGATAACTTCAGAGGTGTACCATATAAATTTTATCAAACTCGGCTCATGTTGATGCGCACTTTGATATCTTTTTAAAATATATATCAAAAATCAGTTTTAACGATGTTCACACCCAAACTGAAGTTAATAAAGCTTATGACGAATTTATAAATATCTTTAGTTTGATATATAACTTATGCGTGCCTTTAAAAAGAATAAAACTATCACACAAAAAGAAACCAAACTGGAAAACCTCTGGAATTGCGATCTCTAGCAAAAAGAAACGGGAATTATTTATAAAAGCGTGTTCAAAAAAATCTGATGAAATTCTGGAAAAATATAAAAAGTACTCAGCAACGTTAAAGCGTGCCATTCAATACTCAAAGAAAGCTAGTAATATTAACTATATTAAGAAGAGCACAAACAAAACAAAAGCAACATGGGGCGTTATAAAACAATATACGTCTCAAACAAATAATATATATACAAGTATAAATAGTTTAAAAATAGATAATGATGAAATAACTGACCAAAAAACCATCTGTGAAAAATTAAATCAACACTTTATAAATACAAACAAATCAACACAAAAAACACACAATCCTCGCATCAACAAACAATCATATAAAAATGATAAAACTATATTTCTAACTCCGGTAGATGAAACAGAAATTAAAAATATTGTTAAAAAACTTAAAAATACCAAATCATCAGGACATGATAATATACCTATACAATTAATAAAGAGTAGCATTGATTATATAGCTGCCCCTCTAGCACATATCATAAATCTATCTATTTCCACAGGATGTTTTCCTGATGAGCTAAAAAAAGCCATAATAAAACCCATTCATAAAAAAGGTCCCAAAAATAATTTAGAAAATTACAGACCTATTGCTCTGTTACCATGTGTCTCCAAGATATTCGAAAAGGCAATATTTAACAGATTATATACGTTCCTAGTCAAAAACAACATCCTTAGTGACAACCAGTTTGGATTCCAAAAGGGAAAAAATACGTCATTGGCCATATTTAATATGCTTAAGCGAGTATGGGATGACATAAACATAAAAAAACCAGGGGTAGCATTGTTTTTAGACATGTCTAAAGCATTTGATTGCGTAGACCATAAAATACTTTTAGAGAAAATGGAACACATAGGTATAAGAGGACAAGGTCTTAAACTGATGGAATCATATTTAAAAAATCGTACACAATCAACTTCTCTTCAAGCATATAACAGATTGACGAAAACCATAGAACAGATTCAATCAAAATTTGTAGAAATTTCACTAGGTGTCCCCCAAGGAAGTATTCTTGGGCCACTTCTATTTCTGATATACATAAATGATTTTCCAAACCTAACAAAACACACCTGTGTAATGTTTGCAGACGATGCAACTATTTACATACCAAACAATTCCTCAAATAATGACCTGGAAATTGAAATTAATACCACACTAGAAAAAATAGTAACCTGGCTTGAACAAATAAATTTAAAGGTAAATATAGAAAAAACTAAACTGATGCAATTTAAGAACTACAAACAAAAAACAATAGAATTAAATATCCAAAACAGAGGTAATAATGTACAGTTTGTTAACAATACAAACTTTTTAGGAGTAAACATTGATACTAACTTAAATTGGAAAGATCATATAGCTAAAGTAAATAGTAAACTATCTCAATACTGTTACGCCTTGTCAATAATTAAAAGCTCAACTAATAAAAACATAGCAACAAACGCCTACTATGGCAATGTTTATCCTCACTTAACTTACGGGGTCATTTTTTGGGGGAACTCCGTAAATGTGGAGTCTACCTTCATTTTGCAAAAAAGATGCATCCGTGTCATCTATAATCTTAAAGACACTGACACATTACGAAGCATATTCAAAGAATTCGATTTTTTAACCTTAACAGGTATATATGTTCTAGAAATTTGTCTTTTTGTAAAGAATAATGAAAAATATTTCTTTTCTCAAAATGCTTCGAGTCGTGCTTCCATCTTGCGATCTAATCAAAAATTCAATGTCGGTATTCCTCAAGTAAATAATGCTATGTTTCATAAAGGTTCTTACTACAGTGCAATAAAAATATACAATCACCTACCACTGGAACTAAAGTCGTTAAAAATACAGTCACAATTCAAGCGTAAATTAAAACAGTGGCTAATATCTAAGGTATTTTATAATTTAAAAGAGTATTTTAATGACTAACATTTATGTAAATTTCGTTGTAAATATTTAAATAATATCAGTAACAATATCTATTTTAAATATCTTTTCAAATTATAAATTATATATATATTATATCTTTTAAGATGTTCCTATGTAAATAGTATACCTATCTTAGTTTTTTTAATTCAAGTTAAAAAATAAATTAATAAGAAAAAGCTTAGTATATAAGTAAGTAAATTTAGATTGAAAATATAAATAAGACTACGAGTTGAATACTTTTAATAAGTAAAATTGTGAAATGACTATTTCGTTATTCACTATAATTATAATACTACAAAAATATTGTACGCCCGAAATGGGTAGACTGAGATGCTAATTGTACTCTTTAACACCAAATGTACCAGTTTATACAATAAATATATTTTGATTTTGATCAGTACTTTGGTTTGTAAAACAAAATAACTGGAAAAAATATGTCATCAAAGTAAACTTGAAGTAGGTATTTTAGTTTTTATATTATAATTATTTAAAATTAATAAGGAAAATATAAGGATTTGCTTATAATATAATTTTTAGAGCATATTTAGAAATTTAATTTAAGGCGCAAGGGTGTGTTTCTTGGCTGTGTCTCTATCGCAACAACTTTATAACCCCCACTATAAAGTGTTGTATTGTAGTGTCTGTGGTACTATATCTCAAACGGATTTTGATTTTTGTGAATTGAGTTGTGTGAAATGTCCACAAAATATAAAACATTATTTCACTTGTCATTAGGTTATCTCTTACCATCAAGCAAACCTTCTGCTTGTTCTAGTTCTTTCTATAAAAAAAAAAAAAATAAGTACCATATCCACTACCTAATTCATGACACTTAGATCCTCGACCACGCATATATATCATAACAACGATCAATCTTCGCCCACGGCGCACGCGGCGAGATTTCAACCATATACAGCCTTTATACAGCTTGATTTAAACATACACAGCGGTTATACAACTTTTTATTTATACGACACTTTTCATTTTACGGCGTTTTTCATTTCTATTCAAATTTCTAATTCTACCTGATGAGTTTATTTAATAAAATATTGCGGTGCTTTTGTGAGCTCACATTATGACCAAGATTATCTGGCATATTTTTTTTCAAGGTGACTGGCTAACGGCGGATTTTAATATTCTGTCTATTCCAGTTTTCCCTACCGCTTCGCTAGTGTTTGATAGTACGGAAAATGATATCATACTATATCCTAATGTTATAGTAAGGAATGGTTAGGTAATGGCGGTGGAGATTAAAGCGCGCAGCTATCTCTCTCGCGCATCACAACATTTTTAAATATATAAAATCACATTTTTAATATATAAATAAAATATATTGAGTCCTCATCATTGAGGGATATTAGAAAAGTAAGAGGCCTGTTCGTTTAGATACGAGAAACATGTTTTAATCAGATGTGAAATAAGATATATTTTTTAAATTCTTCAGCCAATTTAAGAGATATCGAAGATTTTTTTTTTTTTATATTTCTCCTATCTAGATAAACAAATTGGCCTCTTACTTTTCCAATATCCCTACTCAATGATTTTATATGTTGAAAAAGGTTGTGATGAGCGAGAGAGATAGCTGCGCACGTTAGGCGAATTCTTAATTGGATTTGACAAAGTGTCACCGTTACAAGGAATGACAGCGGATTTGACAAAGTATATTAAGTAGTACCGCTGATAACTGGTATAAAAAGATACTTGTCTACTTGACTTCTTGGTTTGTGGCTTCTGAGACTTATGATTAAAGATATGCACTTGACGTTTACTTTGCTAGTCTCTTGGATGACTAATTTTATGTGTTCTCAAATGCTCGTATGCCAAATGTATTATACTCTGACATCAACCGTCATCATCTTTTGGATGAATATGTTTTCACGTTTTTTTACGGTTCATATTCTAAAAACACAGACGAAACGCTCTTGTTTTATTGTGCTCTAAATTGTAGCATATGCTTTCCGTGTGAGTCTTCGGCAATGAAAGTGATCAGGGCGTCGATGCTGCTGTTGCGATCGTCTTGCAATCTTTAATCGATAGCAAGTGCCGTCCGATAGCTGATTTCTGTTCATAAATCTAAGGTTGCTATTAGACATTTACCATTGACTGAAGATTGATTAATGATTGAAATAGCAGCCTCGACGTCCTGGTTGTCTTTAAATGGGTAATAAATCGGTATCTTCTGGGCAGCGTGTTCTATCGCGTGTAGACCTTCACCACTCGTAGAGCTTCACCAATCGATCAAGTGCACGCCTCTAAATTATTGAAAAACCAGATAAACTGCAGTTAAATACTTATCCATATCCTGCCTTATCCATTTTAAAATATGATTACTAAATATCTTCCAAATAATAAATACTTTCCAAATATCTTTAAAATCTTAGTCCTAATTTCGCATTGTAAACATCGTTTCAATATTACATTTAGAATACCGCTCACGCTAAATTCTTTCAAAGTCATCCGAATAGATTCCCATCTAGATGAGCCCAATACTTATTAAGATTCCGCAAAATTCATAACTAAACCATGACAGCGACGCAACCTCATTCCTCGCTGAAGGACGTCTCGTCGGACAAATTAATACACAATCCGGTAGACGAGACGTGGCGAGCATACTCTAGCGTTCACATTTATGGTTACACACCACGAGGATACCGGGATACTGGCTCGCAGGGCTGCTGCGTTCACATTTATGGTTACACACCACGAGGATACCGGGATACTGGCTCGCAGGTAGGAAACTAAAACTACTGGAACTGGAATTTTGAAAAGTTGAAGGTTGGAGTGATATCTTCTATATCGACGTGGTTCATCCTCGGCTACACTGTCGCTTACCATCAGGCTAGTTGGTGGTTAGACGTAGACCTTGTTACATTAAAAATAAAGAACGCATGTACCTAAGTACGAGTAAAGGCGATAGCAGCGAAATAAGAACCTATAGAAGTACAGTTTCTTATTATTTTTCTAGTAAGCCGAGTTTTTATTCCAATTCCATTCAAATTCCAATTCCGGCCAATTCTGTCGCATCTACATAAACCTCAAGACACTTGACAAGTATGACAGCGCAAATTAGGTGAAATTCTGAGAGTAGCATTTTTCTTGCTAATAACTTAAGAGAAATCTCTATGTATTAAAGGATCACATTTTGGTTGTTATTCTTTACCTATATGATTATAGATATTGACATTTATCTGCAGTGATAAGTAAGAAAAATACAGGTTTCTAGGTAAACCTGCATTTTTCTGCGTCTCACCGCATTTCTGTTTGTACTTTCCGGAATCACCCCTGCTGGTCGCGTCGTGAATCCCGGTGTGTTTTTAGCTAGACACCAAACTCAGTGTTCCTATTTATTGTTCTGAACGCCCCTGGATTTTAATTGGAGGCTTTAAGTTATGCTGAGTGCGAAATAGTACTCGACTCGTGTCCTATGTTTGTACAATTAGAGACCACGTATTGCATTCGGATTTAGAGAATGCAGTTGTGGGTTAGACGAATTTAGCGTACGAGTGCATTCAGTTAGTGATTTGGTTGTGATGAAATTCTAAATTAGTTTAGTGGCTAATAAATGAACATTGGAAAAATCACATTCAATTCAAGAAAGTTAATTCAAGTTAGTAGAACTATGTCTTTGGAGTTGAACTATGTCTTATATTATAATATCCTAAATATAAGTATATTTTCCTAGATTAGGATACTAGGATTTAGTTATTTACACTGAAATCTCTTGGTGGCTAACCTCAGCATTAATATAAGTGCATCAATATTAAGATATCCCGAGGAACACACTTTTATACTGTGCTTTGTACTCTTTGCCCTATGAAACAGTTCCGGTAATTGCTGGGATCATTTTCCCTTCTGCCCTCCATGAGGATCTCCTCTCCGCATATTTATCTTCTCTGGATTCTCCTAAACCAGATCAAATACCCATGGAATTGAAAATATATCCGGGTGGTACTGAAAGCACTGTTTCTCCTTTTCTCAACGGCGCGAAGACTCATATTACGTCACTGGGCTCCATCTAAATCTGAACCTAAAATTTGATTATCCAGAAAAACTCGTACATTCCTTTTTAATCCCAACCCAAAAAGAGAAGTTTTATGTGTATATCTATCTGTATTTACTTGTGGCATCGTAATTCTCAAACGGATGAACAGATTTTGATTCTGTTTCTTTTTTCTTTGAAAGATTTCATCGAAAGTGTTCTTAGCTATCTTTAATCAAAATCTATTCAGCCGTTTAAACCGTCTAAACTTGTTATCCTCTTTTAACAACCTGAAATTGTAATTTGGAACCAGTTCTTTTCCTCTATGAAAAGTTTTCAGCTACCATACGTCCACTGGGGTTGTAGGTATTCCAATGGCTTCAACGATGATTGGTCTTGTCCCACCCATATTCAGTTTATTCTCACAATCTTTACCAGTTCCATCGTTTTGAAAAGAGCTCACGTTTTATATACGCAATTCAACTTCTTCTATCAAAGTATACACAGGCCTATTATCTAATTTATTTATTTTCTTTCTTCTGTTTTGTGGTGTCATTGAAAGAACACTAATTTCCTTACCTACGTTTTATAATGTACGTGGAACAAAAAGGCGGGACAAATAGAGCAGAAGACAGGTTAATAGTCGGTGCAATGACTGTTTGGAACCGCTCGTGTGGTTGTACTATGAATGCTTTATCAATGTATGGGGTAAGATACAAGCGGAGCGTTTTATGTACCTTTTAACCGATCGACTAAGTGGAGGGCAGTATTTTATAATCAATAGTTTCAGAGTTGTGTGGAGATATATACAAACACGTACTCACGCAAATTGTTACATTCTTGTAATAATTGCTTGTCTTTTACATCATGATCGTGTTTCGCGTATTATTTTATACGAAAGTTAAGTTTAAACTGAATGATACGTCATTAAACTTAACTTTCGTATAATTAACATATTAACACATTATACTTTTTTAAACTATCACGGTCATTCATTAAAACACTATTATTATTAACGTGATATTTATATCGGGAGCTCAAAATTAACGCGAATCACGGTAAATATCCCGTTAGTAAAATAATAGTGTTTTAACACATTATTATCGTTTTTCGTATATTAATTAGTTTCGTTTAATTGGAACTGAATTTTATCTAATTAAATTTTTGCTGAACTTATAACCTTCAAAAAATAAAATAACGAGTTTGATTCTGTGCGTATCGAAGCGGAAAACAGCAATTTTAACTAATGTGCCTTTTCCAGGGCACATTGGTTTTTAAAAGCAAATATAAGGAATTAAAATATTTAACTGAAAGACTGACAGATCCCATCATTAGGACTATTTTAACTTACAAGGACTTTCAACTTAAATGTGGTAGACAGCCAACCCAACAAAAAAAGTAGAGAAAAGAACATGAAAACTAACATACAAAGAAAAAATTAACCCTTTTCTTTGTACTATTAACATCTCATGAAAACCGACTGCTTGTAACTTGTCACACGCGTCGTAGACAAGGAAACCGTAGCAAAAGACGTTTAGTTAAATATTAACCAATGAACGGTACCTAGAATAGTAGTGAATACGCGACAGTGATTGCTATTACGAATACGATGAAAATACACAGTTTCGTTTGTCTTCAATCTTTAATGGTGATTACGTAATATTTTTAACTAAACTTGGCGTAGAGATTTAAAAAATGAGCCGTCAGGGTGCGCCAGGTGGAACATCGATATATCGATATTTTGTATAGAAAATATGCATGAAAATATGTTTTGTTGAAGCATACGTATTTCTCATTCTTTCGTAGAGCACTGTCTCTGTTTTAAAATCCTGCCCTTGTCTCTACGTTTGTTTTTTTTCAAAATGTACACTTAAATTATTTAACTTCGGAACTTTAACGAAATTTGAAAAAATCAAACCATAGAAGTATACACATTTTTGATTTCACACAGATAAAAAAATAATCGTTGAAATCGTATAATATAATTTAGGGGTATAAAACAGGCCCTCAAGGCTGCTAATTGAACTATTTTTCGTTCGCCACTCGCTGATACTATTTAGTAACAATTGTAACAAATCGCTAGTCTATTACATAGAAATAAACTAACAAATTGACACAAAAATCGCTAAATCGTATCAGCGAGTGGCGAACGAGTGATAGTTCAACAGCAGCCTTGAGGCCCAGTTTTCTCCTGTTGTATAAAAAATCTGGCATAAGATCGGGCGCCAATGATTCTCTTAATATTTATTATATAGGTACTTTCATATTTTTTTCTTAAAATAACCCTTTATTATGCCACTTACTTTATTAATAAAAAAAAGAACACTGAAATTATAATATAAGTACTTAAGTACATACACTCTGCCGTTCATGTTGAATTATAGTGACGTCATGTAATTTATGACACGCGGGAAATACGAAAAAAAGGTGTGAAAATATATGTAATTTCTTAAATGTCTATAAATTTGCTGATTCAGTGTGTAAAACACTCAAAATTATCCAATAATACAAATCCTCATGAAGTAAGAACACCTCCAGTCCTTCAAAGTCGCTTCAAAGTCCCACACGTGAGTTCAACGGCCTCAATTAACAATCATCAATCACAAATACCCTCGGTGTCGATTACAAACGAGTACAGTTTACTATGTAGTGAAATGGAAGCCTCTTAGATCAATATTTACACGTCATCGGCCTACCCGGCTTTCCTGTAACAATCCACGATGGAATTAGAGCGCAAATGTTTGAGACAATTACAATATTCAACAACAGTTGTTGAAATTTCAATTGTGGTTAGAAATGAAGTTACTTCATCTGAATCACTACATATACTAGCTGCGCCGCGGTTTCACCAGCGATGTTTTTTTTATGTGACAAATATAATCTCCATAGACTCCGTGGGTCCATGCCTTTTATAAACAAATTTATGCATATTTGACTACTTACATATTTTACTTACTACTACTTACCAGCGATGGTGGTAGATGCAAAACGGTGATGAAAATGATGATGTAATAATAGCCTATGTCCAATCCGAATTCTGTTTCTCATCTATCTCTTTACAAACTTTCATAACAATCAGATCAGCCGTTTGCTTGTGAAAATGTGAAAACGCCAGTGAGACAGAGTTTCTTTCGCAGTTATAATATTAGGATTTTTCTGTAGATTTGTTGAGTTCTCTTCATTATTCCACATTTACGTTTACCGTGTTCATAGTTACTTATAGGGTTTTAGGGTAACCGGATACAAGTTCTTAATGACTATTCTTAATTTTCAAACTCGGCCTTAGATAATTCATAGCTAGAAATTCTGTTCAGTCAGGTTTTTCTGTTTTTTTCTGCCTTCCACTGACCATTAAGACGTGGAATGGCCTTCCGAAAGTCTTCCCACTGAGGTTCAACACAGAGCCTTTTTTACATTGATAATTGTCTATCATACCTAGTCATATTTAAAGTCAAGTAAACCAAGCCTTGGTCAAGTCCTAATTATCTTTGTATTGACCTTGCCTGTAGCTTCTGTTTGGTTTAACTGGCAATGTGTAGAGAATATATTGCTGTTCTACGCCTTGTTCTGTTGTTGCTCGATTTGTTTGGAAAGTATCAATCTGCTATGTACTTATACACATTCATTGATTGATCGTCACTGGACCCCTTTATTATCTCTTTCAGTAATTTACCGTTGTCAAAAAATCGAATTAATAATGTATGTGCCTTTATGTGATGCTATTCGCGCTCTCATCTGAGATTAATAAAAATTTTATTATTCTCTCGGAGCGACCGCCATTTTGTTTGGCCGCGATATTAATTCAAGATGGCTGCCGTGACGCTGCCATGTCGTTAATGAGCGGCGATTAAAAAACGCTAAAGACATCAGTATGGTAGTTTTTGTAAATTAATATTTATTTTAAGACGCTTTGTGTGTTAAATAATGCCAACCCAGCGAGAATGTTTTGGTATTGAAGATGCAATTATTTTATTGTTCATTCGTTTGGAATTTGTTGCGATTTTGTTCGTCTTTGATGTTACGGTTAACGTTTTTGTAATATTATGGATATAAAATGTTGTATTTGTTATGGACAAATCATTCCATGGAATGGCCGGGCCGTTTTCAATAGTATTGCCCATAGGTAGGTTAGTCTAATCTAGTATTTCTACCATTATTAAATATTTTCTACTAATACAAATGGGACTGGGCCAGCCATTTCGGCCGCATGCCGGAAGAGCTCTGGGCCAATATCACTACCAAGTGGCGTCCCAACTCGGCGCGGCCACTAGGCAGGCCCCGTAAGAGATGGCGAGACGAACGTGACACCTTTGATAAAAACTGGTACATCAATACACAAAACCGTCAAGATTGGAAATGTCGAGGGGAGGCCTTTGTCCAGCAGTGGGACACTACGGGCTAGCAACAACAACAACAACAAATGTTTTAGGCTCACCAAATCAAAATTATGAGTATTATAAAAGCGAAAGTAACTTTATGTCTGTCTCTCTGTCCGTTTGTTACCATATCACGATCAAACGGGTAAATCGATAGTAATGCAATTTGCTACAAAGATATAATGCATGTTGCTTACCTGGAGACGGATGTAGGCTATATTTATCATCATTGTAGTAGGAAAGCCAGCCACAATATGGATAGCTGACCTCATTCATACAACCTGTCTTTTTAGAAATCCACGGAGCCTAGGCCTACATCCTGAGATGTACGCGGCCGAAGCGTTAATTTATTTAAAAAAAAAATATTTTTGTCGTTTATTTTTTTATTTTGTAGTGGGGACCGCAGTGTCATCACATGCTTTATACTTTTGAATAACGATTTCCATCTAATATTATATAGCTAGGTATCAGTACCTAGTACCGGTCTACGATGGAGAGCGCGATATAAGTATCGCGCTCTCCATCGTAGACCGTAACTATCGCTTAATACCAGGCGAGTTGACGGTCAAGCGCAGGCCTATTTTCGAATAAAAAAAATCCTAATTCAATTAATACCTAAGTAGGCATACAAAAGTCAAAGGAAATTAAAATCAATTGAAGTAATTAATTGAATGCTTGCGCGTAATCATGCGTAACGATTGCAGTCAATCGGACCTTTATCGTATTTTAATGCCGTTTCAATTGTGTCCAATCGTTTCGACTTGGCGCAGATTATCGTCAATTAAGTCTAGTACACACTACGTCAGTAATTTAGTCGAGTTTGAGCAAGCCGTCGTTTGCACGTGCGCTTTTACAACAGTAACTAATAATGCTAACCACAATTGCAGCTCAGTACCATTCAAAACTTAAGACTTACTAGTTTTTTTTTTATGGATTATTCATATTCACTCACTCTGTGAAAATAGTATAAGTATCTCATCGCCTTGGTAGGTATTGAACTACTGTAATGGTGTTGTATAACTTGTATAATAAGTAAATAAATAATAAATAAATATTACATTTAATTATTTATTGGTTGCATTCGTTGGAGTCGTCTATTTGTCATCTCGGTATGGTCAGAAATTTCGATGTGTCTATTGTCTTTCAGTCCGGAATAACGTAAGGATTAAACACTACTGCTTGTTTTTACTGTGCTACAGATTTCAATAACTGGTAAAATTATGTGATATATCTCCACTATGCAAGAGAGTTGTAATACTCGGCTAAATTACTAACTTACTTTAAACTAGGCTTTCCATTCGATAGATTTTATTTGATACAAGTAAATTACAAATTAATTAATTAATTATTACCTAGGTATTAATAATTTTATGATACTAATACAAATATTTTTTCATTTTCAGGTAATAAAGAGTTTTTTGCAGTTTTTATTCAACTGGCATAAGATGAAATGCAGGTAAAAGTGGAGTAATATTTTAGTTCTGATGTCTCTGATATATACTTAGCTATTTTTTATATGACTGTGAATTTTACCGTTAACAATTGTGGCTGTCATGTCATTAGCAATCACGATATGTTACCCACACCTATATTTTCACCGCACGCTCCAGTCACACCAGCTGTGACCTTCGGAACGCCAAATTAAGAAAAATAAATTTGACATGGAATTAGTAAGGAAGAAAAAGCTTATTCATATGAACTGTTATGTCGGAAGTGCTAATAAGTTTCGTTTCGGCCATCCTACTGTGGTCTTCATCAGGATTCGCGCGCGCTCACTCCGCGCAACGTAACTAAATAATATTTATAGATTGCACATTTTATCACAATTAATTATCAAGCTAATAACCAAATTACGAGAAACAACGCTTTACAAAATCTTCTTAGTCAATTAAGGCTTAATCGGAGCACGTACGCGTAATCCACAATCCAGCCCCACTCCCCCCTAAACCGCGTTCTAAGATTTTAATTTGCCATCCAGCCTAGCCGTTTTAATCAGGAACGACGCAGCGTTTGAATTTTCTATTAAAATCCGTGAGACAAGCAAGGGAAGACAAAAGAGACGTATCTCCTCGATCTATTAATAAGGCAGTTTAATTTGGAGGGTGGTAGCGTTCGCAGAATAAGTATGCTTAATTGCTTCTTATTTTTATAAAATAATATTACACATGTTATGTGGTGTTAGGGGTGGACAATGGATATTTTGGTGCAGTATGCATTTTTAGTCTGTAGGCTTTGCAACAGCTGTAGGTAATTGTTTGTCATATTTTATCTTATTTTATTTTGTCAGTGTCTGAGTTTTAGAATTATCGGTATTAATAGATAATATTATATTTTTCACGGTGTAAAGGCGCTTGGCCTTTAACTAAGTTAAAGTAGATACAAATTATATTATTTTACTAAATGAACGGCTAAACTTGAAAAAATAATCTCAAAGCAACCGATAGTGTTCAACCGGTAAGTACTTAGCATGCTACCAACGAGCCTGACTAAAACATGTATTTTTTACGATCTTTTACACTTTAGCCAAATTTTATTTAAAAATAAGCGAAAACAGCACAATGGATAATATATTTATTTTTTCTAAAATATTTTAGCTTATTCTATGATTGTATTCAAAGAGCTGTCAATTTTACTAATTAAATCGTGTTGAGTCTTATATTTTCCACCTGTTGTTTTTGCTAACGGTACACCGTCCTGTGACAGCTACGTACACGAGCTAGATTAATGGTTATATTTAAATTATTCCCTTGTATTTCATGTTTTTGTTTTTTCCTTTATATTTTTCATACAATTCCTTTGTGCCCGAGAAAATGGTGTTTTCCACTAGCGGTGATCTAAAACTTTACATTTTTCATTCTGATTACAATGTTAGCTTCGCTACGCTTTTGTATTCTGTTCTAGTTTTGCTGTTTTGTTTTTTAGCTCTTGTGTACTTTGTAGAATCGAATGTAAACGGTCGTAAAAGCTCGTGATTTTTCTTGTATTTTTTATTTATTTTAGATTTGTCCTGTATTAATAATTAGTTTCAGAATTTTTTCTGTGGCTGCAGCGTTCATATTTTTTTTTTACTATTTAATTTAATTTTTGTATTATTTTTCTATTTATTTGTTATGTGACCTACTAAGCTATTTCTTTATAGAAGTTGTTCTTGTTGCCAAAGATAAGGAATATCGAAGATTGAAGGTGGCGTCATCGGCATCATAGTATTGCGGTAGATATACTCTCTAGTGCCCGATAGGCTAGCTACTGTCTAATTGAAAAAGTACCAAAACTTGTTCTGGCATTCTTGTTTGAGAGCCGGTTGATATCCCAGGCTAAGTGTTCTTACCATCTTCGACTTCAATGTGTATCTGAGAACTAACCTAATTTCATTTAACGATCTCAATGTTATGAAAAATGCGATTGTAGATTATGCATCTCGAACATATCTACAGTTCGTTCACAGTTTATTTGGCTGTCACTATCTTAAAAGTTAAAGTTGCACTTGGTCTCTCTCTGCCCTTGAGTCACACGGTCCGTAGAATAGATACCATCCACAGCCGTACGAGTCCTCCGTAGGACTCGTACAAATTTCGCATTTGCCCTTTTCATGATTAATTAAATTGTTTTATATTAATTAATACTCCTCTATTTATTTAAGTTACCTCAACCTGTATTTTAAAGTTCACTTTATCAATTTACAAGTAAACAGAGCGGTGACGATATTACAATTATTAGGGTTCGAGGGTCTAGGGGAGGCTGGGGTAAGTAGCAATCAGAACTCGTTTAATGTTATCTTAAGCCGCAGTGAGTCGGAGAGATATTGTTATTGGCCAATTGAAAGGATTGCGGTGTAGAGTAATGTAAGATGATAATGTAATGTATTTACGTTACAACAAGAGTCGTCGTCAGCTTGGATTTGTTCACTGCAGAACATAAGCTTCCATCTTATCACATGCTTAAAGTGGCAATCTACAGGCTACATAGTACGAAGAACTGATGGCTGTTAAAGCCTTAAAGATAAAAGTCAGATTTCCGATCATTTTGAACAAACGGGTTACTCACGTCTATTTTTGAGCAGAATTCTCCGACTATAGTTTCAACCGCATACGGTGGTCTTTTTAGACGTGAGTTACCCGTTTGTTCAAAATTAAAATGTGTAACAATCACGTTTGTTTTCATAATAAAAATATAACTGTCGATATCGGGTAATATTTAGAGGTAGAAATCAATTTTCTCATGTTGATACTCTGAAAAAAAAAACTATTTTCATGACATGTATAACTTGGAAAGTCACCAAGCCTGTAAAATTTAGACTTATAGAATTTATGGATTTATTAATAGATGTATATAGACAGTGATACATACTTACATCCATCTTAAGCATTACCTATAGGTGTAATTTTTTTTCTATTAGACGGTTAAAAACACGAAAAGTTTCATGGTGGATATTCCAAAAGGCCGAACGAAACATTTTAATTCCACATTTATTGTATGGACCGCTAAATTGTAGAATACGCTTCCTGAATGGATTTTCTCCGATGAATACAATCTGGGTGTCTTTAAATCGCGAGTGAATCGATTTCATCTAGGTAAGCGCGCTTCATCGACCGCAGATAGACCGCAACATCGCTTAATATCAAGTGAGTTGGCGGTCAAGCGAAACCTATATTGTGTAAAAATAAAATCTGCTGATTTCAGACGGGAAAGTATCACGATTCGTACTTGACTTTTATATGCAAGATAGATCTACGATTGACCACCAACTTGCCTGACGTTAAGCGATCTCCCGGTCTACGATAAGCGACGGTGTGGCCGAGGATGGAGCTCGTCGATCTAGAAGATATCTATTCACTTTTGAAGATTTCAAAATTGTAGGTCTCAGGAAACTGAGATGGCGGCAAAGAACGTAGGTACACACACATACGTACTGCGTACACGATGGTTTTATGATTATATATTGTTACTTCAAGTAAAAAATAATCTCTTATAGTAAAAGTTAGTACCCATTTTGAACCTGCGCCAATCGTCTACAAATAGCTACGACCTAGTCATTTGACCTACAACATAAAGAGCGGGTACAGGCTTATTTCTAATATCACCCCACGATCTTTCATCGCTATAAATCACTTTTTTGTACCTTTCATTACAAACTTGCATATTACAAGTTTGTGCTTAATCTGTGCTTAAGGCGGGCCGAGCACGCCAAATGCACATTAATATGGAACTTAAGGTGTGGTGGTAGGTGGTAGGGAGAGGGTTGGGTGGAAGCGGTTTATATTTTATGGTTTTGGTATGGTTTATGTAAGAACTTGTGTTGGGGAACGTGTTTTAATAATGTTTTTATTGCGTAATCACAAATAATAATTCGGACGCGTAAGTAATAGTTGGGTGTTTTACGAATTTTATTAAAAACGAAAATTTGTGATTTTTTTCACTTTGTTTTTTTTATTTATTGAGATTTAGATATTTTTTACCATAACTAAAAACTATTACATATTACATAATATGTGATTAAAATAGTATTTAGTATAAATTTAAACTTTGGTTTAAATTCAACTTGTTATCTTAATTATCCTAATAATTAAAAAAAACCGTCAGTTTAAAATATATACATATATTAAATTTATCAAAAAATATCTGTATCTCTTTAAATGCTTAGTGTAATTTCCCCCGCTCTCCTCTTGTTTCTTGCGTCGTTACTTAGAATTTTCTCTAAAAATATATCGTCTCGCTGACGTTAGGAAAAGTAATTTATTTAAAGGTTAATTCGAAGCAAAGCTTGTGTTTTTACATGAGTAATCATGTGTTATGTTTGTCGCAAATCAGTACTGGCACGACCTAATTAGAACTGGATTAGCTATAATAGGTACTGTATTAATTCTTATTTCTTGGACCGCACAGCTCTTGGAACACCGGCGCAAAGTCGCTAGTTTATCGGTTTTTACCCGACTGCGTATGAAGGAGGGCTATTTTATTATGAAAACTAGCGTGGTTGTTACACATTTTTATTTTGAACAAACTGCGCTGCTCCTTTTGAAAAAGACCGCCGTATGCGGTTGAAACTGTAGTCGGAGAATTCGGCTCAAAAATAGACGTGAGTAACCCGTGTGTTAAAATAAAGAAGGAGGGTTATGTTTTTCGAGTGTATCTGTTTGTATGTATGTACATATACTTATATTTATGTATGTAGGTATGAACATATGTATGTTTTTATATGATCGCCCACAGCATAAACGGTTTGACTGATTTTGATATGCGAGGTGTCGTTAGATTCGTCTTCACTTTCTGAGTGTCATAGGCTATATATTTATTATAATAACAATAATACGTATCTCCCAAAAATAAAAATATGTGTGTTTTCGTAACCACCAACGAACTTTTTCGTAATAAATAAGCGATTTTATTAGATTTCCTCGAAAGAATGCGCACTTATAATCTTTTACGGCGATTTTACGCGTACTTACTCACAAAAAACGTACATTCAACAGCATATCGGACGTAACAAAATCGTGGACTGCGAAAATTGCTTATTTGCGGTCGGGTCCTTTTTTTTATATAGGTACTTGTTTCAGTTTTATTTTGGTGAGTGTACATTAGATCTGTGTGATCTTATTCCTACTTCGTTATGTCATAGTCTGACAGCCTAGATTGAGATCAAGTTGCCATTCCGACCAGGTGAGTACCAGGTACCATCATCTTTATTCATTCTATCATTTGATATCAGCACCGATATTCACAACCCATCGGATTCGGATTTGATTTTGAATGTATATCTTTCTCTCTGTCATTCTGGGAAAATGTGCGTATAACCTCGGCTTAATAACTCTGACAATAGGGCTGGCCACTCAGTCTATACGAACTTACTTTTTACCTCGAGAGAGGTCAGTGTAAAACTGATGAGTTATTTTGTACTCATATCTTGTGTATGTATCTCGCTTACACTTACTGATTTTCTATGGCCATCCTTTGTGCACGGTGGTATATATTTTTTTTTTTTCATAAAAAGGTGCAGCAAAAAGGCAGACGGCTCGCCTGATGGTAAGCGATAACCGTCGCCTATGGACAACTGCAACATCACTGACATTACTGTTGCTTTCCTAGCCCGGAGAGATGCTTGTAGACACCCTTTTTAAAACGCTCTTTGTTGAAGCTCGGCGGGAAAACTTTCCGAGAAAGGACATTCCACATTTTGCTTGTTCGCGGGAGGAAGGAGCGTGAGAACCTGACTGTATGGGATTTCCAGTAATGCAAAATGTGGGGGTGAGCTTTTTGGCGGTTTTGTGAAGTACGATGGTGGAACTCCGAAGCAGGTATTAGTACAAAAAGCTCTTCAGAGCATTCCCTGAAAAACAAGCAAGATTAGCACTACTTTTGACAAGACATAAAACTAACCAAATTTCTTTGGTATTCTTAGAGTTACTTGTTAGAAGGCCTTGGGTATATAATAATACAGTATACCCTATAACAAGAATTAGGAATGAATTAAATAATTAATCACCCGTCTTCAAAATTAAAACACCACTGAATTAAACAATTGCAACTACTGGTAGTTTAAATTCCCTTCTCTAAACGTAGGAAAATGTTCGTTTAATTTAGTTAAGATTCAGCGTCGGTCCTGATGCTAAACACATTAGCTATTTACCGGACTTAGGCGCTGGCTGTCTGCTACATTTGCCATGAAAACATGCTACACCAGCTTACATGGATCGTAGGAAAATGGAAGAGACAGTAGGAGTTTTAAAACGAGTATAAAAGGACGTAAATTATAGCAATTATGTACGGCTTAGTTAACTAATACTATAAGTTAAATCTAATATTATAATATCGAAATAACCTGTCTTGTTTAATTTGTGACGATTGAATAGATCTTAATAAAATTTGGTATAGTGGATAGTGGAAATCTTAAAAAAAGACAGGTTTACATCAATATCCAGTTCATTTTTAGTAACAACGCAGGTGAAGCTGCAGGGTACAACAAAACTCCTGTATAAATAATATCTATCGCTTTATTTTTCGTTTACTTAATACAGTAAATAGTGTCAAAACCACAATAGCATTTTGTCACTTCTCTTGAGACAAACGAGTGAGTGAAAAGACAGAAATAATAAGCTGATTTGCTCACAGATTTCCCAGCTTATCTCAATTTTTTCTTCATATTATCTGATAAAAAGTCTGATTACAATTTCCACTAAATCTTGTAATAAAATACTGGAAAAATCAGCAACTATAAGTTGTATACACTCGTTAAAAATTGTTCCTTGTACAAATATTTACTAGTAATTCCACACATAAGCAAAGCAAACCGTTAGCATCGAATACTGAATCACACTCAAGGAAAAACATAAATATCCTCCATACAAATACTGCGTTTGCTTGCAAACGATATGCAAACTTACGAGGCTATAAAAGTCTTGGAGTTGCACGTTGCCTATTCTAGAAAATCTATGGCCTTGTTGTGTACAGTCACCCACTGCAACCGTTACGATTCGTAAAAATCAACCAATGTGACCGAGTGCATTTTCCTATAATAATTACAAATAATCTTCCAAATCCGCACAGATTAGGTTTACTACAAAACTGACTCATTGGAAACCCACAGAATATTTAATAGTTCAAGCGGTATCAGGAATCGGGCGCTGTAAGTAAATGCCATAAATGTGTAGATTTGGGTATTTATTCCCTGGTCTCTGCAGACGCGGACATGGCCGCCAGCCCAGCACGGCGACGGGTGTTCAGTGTGTGGAGGCCGGTGATTATCGATATATTATACACTTTAGATCGAGTGCTATTAAGCCGAGGTGCTTCAAAAATGGCCAACATTCTGGCGGCGTTTTATATGGCATGTGGAATGGCGGTCATTTGTTGGCCAACACCGTATTGTGGCGTATTCTATATTCTACGCAAAACAATAAAACGAAGATGGGTTAGGACCTATTAGGACAATTAATCCAAATCGAAACCACTTGCCAGAATGTTTGGAACTGTTCAAAAGCTCATTGTTAGACTATGTTTACATTGTATCTTTGACTTAGGCATCATATTGCGAATGTGACGATTTGAGAAAATGTCGTATGGCGAATGTGACATCTTGAGAATACGAGGAAATGAAGAAGTGGTCAAATAAGAACGAGAGACGATTTGAAAATGTGAAGTATTGCGCATAAACCGTATTTTTGTGCAACTGAGTGACGGAACAACTAAATAAACTCGACTTGGCCAGGGCCACTGCCGTGCCCCAAATAATTTTGAGACCTGTTATTTCACACACTTTACGGTGTCCATCGTCACAGGCAAGATATGTATGTGATAGATGTCTTATTTTTGCTATAAAAATTATATATATATGGCCTTTTATTTTACACAAAACGCTCTGCTATACACTCAGAAGTCTCTCACGATTTCGAAGCTCTTACTGACTCTTTGCCGTAATCAAGATTCGTTAATGGCAAACGCAGGCAAGCAATACCTTCTAACCACAATCTCTATCGAATTTCTGGTATATTAACCGATTTAAAAAAAGGAGGAGGTTCTCAGTTTTATTGTATTTTTTTAAATACTTGCACCCCATAATTCCGTTTCGTTATAAACCGATTTGAATATTTTTTTTTATTTGAAAGGATACTAACTGTTCTTTGTACCTTTGCACCAGGAACAGTTAGGGGTGGGTTATTCGACAGAGTCTAATTTAGTTCGTTTTTAGCTTTTTAAAAATAACAATAACCTTTAATTCTTTGTACCAAATGACTGTAATCTGAATATATATATTAAAAGATTAGAAATAATAAATATAATTTAGTAAGTGAAATAACAGGTATGTAGTAGTTAAACACTGATGCTTAGACGCATTAAAAAAAATTGTTTGAAAGGGTATAATTTCGATTCCCAGATATGATTGGTCCCATAGAAATTTTATCAAAATCAATTCGGTAGTTTGGTTTATAAATCAAACTAATTGAAAAAATTACATCCAATTAAACGAGATTGAGTATTTTGAAGTAAATTGTTTCAGTTTTCTAAACTATATTACTTATCGTACGAAGAATAATTAATTTTCGTACGAAACTAGTTACGGAACAATAGTTACGTACGCGGCCGAAGCGTTATTATTTCGGAATTCGCCATGTCTCCCAATATGGTCAAACATACATATCTATCTTTCATTGCTCTAACCGCCAGTATTTCGTTTCCGCCGCCAGCAAAGTGTTCTCTCATAGCACTGTAAATTCTCACCAACGTTCCGTTTTACCCAACGCAGATTTACAGCCTGCGAGAGTTGGAACGTCTCACCTATTTATTGATTTTGTGGAAACACGACCACGATTCGATTCTTGCCACCGGGAGTAATATTTCTAATAGACTAGGAGATAGCGGTTTGAAAACTTGATTGGAGCTGAGTTACCAGAAATAAATGTCATGATACAATTACTAGTTGTTCAGCAAACAGGTATTGCGTTGCAATTGCACGCTAGTATTTCGATGCTTATTAAAAAAACGCCGTCTTTATACAACCTACGAATAGTATTTTTTTAACACGAATAAATTTACTATTGATCAGCAATTTGTCTGTTGCAATGCGATGATGTGATCAATGATGAAGTACGTAGACTTGACTCACTCTAACCTGGGAAGACCCATGATTACTTGTATATCTTTTGAAATAAAGAAAGAGGCACTACATTATATTCTATTCCATATTTACGTTCACGTGCACGTCACAAATGATTGATTACTATCCTCTTTGCCCGTCCTGATAATATTAAATAAAATTATTTACTAAAGGAAAGCTTAGAAAATACATTTTATATTTCTTTCCTCGACCTCATCGTCAGCTCTTCGCCTAATCCCTCCAACCCCGCTTAGATCTCAGACCGTCTCCTAAAGATGTCAGCCCAGTTAGGTATCTCAAATGCTTCAGAAACTCTTCCCAACTTAGGTGCCTTTTAATGCACTCAAGCCTTGTCACAAAATGTACACGTCCTTATGCGGTTCTCTGAAAGGTATTACCTATGTGTAGTGAAGAATAATTTTAAAATAAAGTTTGTGTTTTAGTATTTAATTTTATTGACAAAATTTGTGATTTTATAAGAAACAGATAAATAGCTATTTAAGATTAGAAACATTTCACTATGTACAAATAGCTGATTTCGTTGTTTCCTAAGAGTTTCAACGTGGATCTTTTCAAAGTCAGAGTGAATAGGTATCTTCTAAGTATGTGTGATTCATCTTAAACTACCATTGATAACATTGTTACTACACTACAGAAGTACGATTACATTTTTGTGCCGCTTGGTGTCGAAACTTTTGGTCCATGGGGTCAATCCACAAAAAAGTTCATAAATACAATATCACCTCGATTAGTCAACGTCACTGGTGAAAAGAGAGCTGGCTCATTCCTCACGCAAAGAATATCTTTAGTCATTCAGCGTGGGAATGCAGTCAGCGTTCTAGGCACTCGCACCAACACATTTGATTTTTAGATTTTTATGCAAAATTTTAGTATTATTTGATTTAGGTTATTTTAGTGTAGTTTTATTTATGTATTTATTTATTTATCATCTTTTGCACATCTACACTTTCTCATGTAGTCATGAGAGAAAATATAACCTTCGAACTAAGAAAATCCAACAAAACATGGATAGAACCGCCACAGTTAGTTGCATATATCTCTCAGTATTTTCATTTTGCGCTCCTCCAAAGCTAAATTCGCTCAGACTCCAGTTTCCAATAGCTCTTGCGCATAATTGATCCTGCCGAACAAAATTCAGGTGTCTGGAATATCGGCGCTCTTGAAATACTTATTCTTGTCTGCATTTTCTGCCACTCGGTTGCACGAGGTAAATTCGATATAGACGCATATAGGGATTCTATAAAGTTACCGTGGAGCGAGCTAGGCTTTTTGTCTGGAGACAAACTCAATTGCCAGACACTTCTACTTGTGGCACTATAAAAGTATAGACACAGAAATATAAAAGAAGAATCGAAGTAAAATACTAATTCCAATAATTCAAACGAAGCGCTTGGTTATATTCCACTTTTGTTATACGATTATCTAAATATTAGGATATGCTATAATATTATATTATCCTATTCATAGAGTAGGTTTTAGTCGATAGATATGTCTGGTAGGTTTATTTTAAGAAAATGCGCTCCAGGGTAGACCGCACTGTGCTGATCATCAGGTAAGTACGCAGTCAAGCGCGAGCCTATTAATGAAAAGAAGTTTATAATGACTAAGTTAGACAGATGATTAAATAAACTCTTTATAGTGCATGCCGAAGTATTATTCTTGAAAGAACCCATTAAGCGAGTCTTTATTATATGAAACACAAGTAAATGGATTTGTTATTAGTGTATGTGTATTGATAGATGATCATTTATCAGATAAAAAAAATGACGTTCGTCTGGTGTAAATATTTCAAGGGCTTTTGAGATCTAAACTCGCATAGCCATTAGTGTAACAAAATAGCTTGGAGCTAAAGGTAGTTATGAGAAAGAGACAGGAAGGCAACACTTTGTTGTTAAACAAGGAAAAAAAAACTTAATATAAGTGTGTGATGCAAACCTATCGATAATATATTTAAATGAGGATATGAATCTAAAGATATTGAATATGAAATGACAGCTGATGAAGAGAAATTAGGAAATAATGAACATAATTATGATGAATAACAGAAAGTTCCATTACTCACTAAACGTACAATATTCGAACAGGTAACTGTAATGGCTCTGTCTGTTTGAAACTGCATCGTTAGCAGAAATTTTAAAATTAATGACAGCCATCCGTTTCAGAAAGTTTGAGCGCTGCATTTGTATTCATTGCCAACTATTTGCGATAAATGATTGCAATTCCGAATTTTGATTGTGATTTTCGAACATATAACCGATTATACAGCATCAGTATTATCCAAAACGGCTATATATTGTTTTACTACTATTATCCTGTCTACTATATATATTTTTATATTATATTTCTATAATTTTTTCCATCGCAGTTCAGTGACTTACGAAATCCCCTCATATCAAACTAGGGTAGGAAGATGCGTAATACTTATTTCTTGTCTTTATTCGCACCGTAATCTATATTTTACGATTCGACTATTAAATCTAGAAAGCCAAAGTATCTGACTCTCAAATCGAAGACGTTTTAAAAGTTTTTATGCTTTCAAATAACTCACGAATGTAAAACTGAATTGAAATGTGGAACTTTGAATATTTCATTTTCATTTCGTATGACCTATTTCCGTGAAACTTTATGTTTAGTGTCGTACGAACCCTGACTACTATTACCATCTTTAAATTCTATGTCAGTTTTATTACGATCATGATTTTAAATTTTATATCTATATACGTCTTACGAAACTTTAGGCATATCTAAACTAATGTTTGTTTCCACATCATAGGTAATAGAAAAGTAATTTGCGATTATTAGGCCGTAAGATCACCATCAGTCAACTGCTGTCATATTGATGGTAGAGGCATTTGCCTCTACCATCAATATTAAAAATACGACAACTGATACATTAATAATCAAAAGTAGACTATCGGCGCGCTTCAAAGCTGACATGGCGTCACTCGAATTAATCATATCGATAAAAAATTGATCGCAAAAACTATCTATTATCCTTGTAAAAACACCTAACAAAAATATCGCCTTCAAAATTGACCTCAAACTTTGAACTTTGAGATTAAATTGAACCTTGTCATTATACGCTTAAAGACTATAATAGAGCCACTTCTAAGTGGTACTATTAAGCTTATTAGGTTAGTGTCTTCTATGAAGCTTAGACTAGACCCATGCACAAAGAAAACGTCTCTCATGTCAATCAAAAATTCTCTTTTATTCACATTAGAAGGAATAATATATTAATATATAATATTTAACTTTTCTCAACACTGTCATTGACGTACCTACCGTAATACATACTAATAAGAATCTCTACAATCACGTACCAAATAATTACAATATGTACTTCAATTGAGGTAACAAGAGTTTAAACGTTTTGAACGCGCAAATTCTAGAAAAAACTGGATCACACCGGGTAAAACTAGCCCCAGTTTAACATAAACGCGTCTAATGGGGAGGTAGCTATCCCGTTTCTGTCAGTATATAATTCCAGATGCATTAGCAGAATGTTTGTTGGTGTCGGTTCTAGTGCAGCTAAGGTGCAATTTCCTTATTTTTACTATTACGAAGGTGTGAAGAATCGTGTCTTAGAATTTCAGTTATTTTTAACTTTTTCATCTTTTTTCTTATTGCTCCTTTTCTTTTTTTGTGTTTATTTATTTTTTGATTTAATAATGTATGTAAAGTTACCTCACTAATAATCTCGCTAATACAACGGAACGGAATTGAATGAAATTAGAATAGATATGGCTTATCCCAGAATATAGCACACATTGGATACTTTTATTCAGAAAAAATGAAAGGTAGGAAGCGTCTAAAACCGCTTGTCGCGGCAATTTAAGTTAGCTCATAGTTACAGTGACCACAATTCTAACTTCTATTTCAAAATTCTTACACAGCTCATGAAATTCAACGCGAAATGAATCCATGAGAAACTACATCGCCACAAAACCGCTAAAAACAAAAACCAGCGAAAAAGATCGTTATATTTTAAAAGAGTTTTGATCCCATAAAAAAGGCAAAACAATACGTATCGATATAACGAGCGGGTTTTTTTGCAAGCCGACACCAGACATCACTAGTCGGACGGACGGTGTGGGATGCCCGTACGCTAATTGGCCGAACCCTGTAATTTCGAGCCGTGAACTGGTATTTTATAATGCATATTATGCGTGTACACGCCGACCGGTCGGCGTCGTCTTGCAAATTGTTATCTCGCCACTATATTTGTAAAATGTTGCTCTACTGATTGGGAGGAATTAACGAGGCTTGTTGTCTCTGCGATACATTATAATTTATGATGAATACCGGTGGAAGTGATTCATTAAGTTGCTAAGTATGTTTATTACTTTTTTGACAAATTCGAAATTATTTAGTGTGACAAAATTATTGCTTGAATTTATTTTAATCGTCGTCTTGTCATTGTTTAACATTACAGTGTTACAGTATATGTTTTGCTGTTTATCGGCTGATCGACATTGACAGGGGGGAGCAATCCAGTTAATCAAAACCGATCCCTAACTGAACCTTGTACGAAGCATTTTCTGTCGGCTGTTATTTTTTTTAACCGACTTCTAAAAGGAGGAGGTTATCAATTCGTAGCCTATTTTTTTTAAATTTAGTAACGACCAAAGGACGTGTCGCGTTTCATCAAATTTGTCAATTGTATGACATTAAAGTGACTGAATTAAAAAAAAAATGGTGGCTGACGGGAAACCGTTCATGGTTCAGTTACGGAGCGGTCTTGATTAACTGAATTAACCCGGATTTCAGCCTGTATTGAATACGTGCTCGTTGACGCTATAATTTTAGTTTAAAAAACTAAAAAAGAAAACTTAAAATACCTACACAATTCGTTTACTTAAATGATATTTTTTCAGTTATTTTGTTATTTATAAAAACCAAAGTACTGAACCGATTTTGATAAAATTTACATGGGATCACCTAGCAAACAAAACAAAATCATCAAAAACAATTCATAATTGACGGAGTAATCGCTGAACAAACATACAAAAGATACATACAGTCGAATTGATAACCTTATTTTTGGAAGTCGTTTAAAAATTGATGACACAGTATGTAGCTACGCCTTTATTTGGAACAGTTTAAGGTTTTTTTAGAAAAGCCAATCTCTCTACTTTCAGCATACGACAGTCCCTGAAAGTCTTATCATCGACGAGATTAATTCTACCAAATAATCTCAGCAGTTATTCTTCACTACGATAACCATGCTTAAATCTTCGTCGGCCGAATCTTGTACAAGCTCATGTTTATTGGAGCGTACATGTTCACTGGTCAATATCGCTGACTATATCTGCTCCAACAACTGTACTAAAGTTGTTTATCTAAACCGACAACATTAACCGACAGTCAAACAAATCCATTCAATTCGCCCAATACAGACGGACAGCAGCCAAACTTTAAGTGGTTGCTTATAATTTCAAATCAGATATAACCGGCTACGTCCGAACGCGACCGGACGAAACCGCTCCGAACCGGATTACGGCGGCCGAAGCCGGCATAGAAACCGGATTAAAGCAAAGTTCCGCGCATGGTTACGCTGATTTAGAAACTTGTTTGTTTCTTGGAAATGTCCGCTGTTCTATTGAAAGTTTCCGAGTTTAATGGAAACTAATTCTAGATTACATCTGTATAGGCTTTTGTTAAACTATTTCGCTGCTTATTGGTAAACATTGTTGACAATATTCGGGACGGGGAATTATGTCATAATTTGAATATTTGGCAGAATCTGATTGTTTAGTGAGGTCTTCTCCTTGGCAATTAATACCTACTGAACTGGCTAAATGCGTAGGATTTAGGAACAATGCTCGGTCATGCGGATCAGTTTCTTGTTCTACTGTGAATCTCTCTGATAATGTTGCGACTATAGCTCATTCATTAATTACGAATCATTCCTTAGTTTCAAACGTGTAATATATATATTTTTTGAAACTGGCTTGCTTCAACAAAATCAACCTACAGAAATATTCTTGTTCATCGTAGCACGTACAAAATGCGTCCAAAGTTTCAAGATGAAATATTTTCATGTAAATAAATAATATACAAAGTTGTATTCCGTATGAAAACGGGATTTCCACCGTATGGACAGTAAACAGCTAGACTTTGTGGTAAACTTGGCTAAAATCAAGCAAGAGTAGGTTATGAAACTTTGCTGTATGCAGCTTCTTCGCTGGCGTTAAAATCTTTGTATTTTGGTCTAACCTGCAAGCTTGTTTGGTGAAATCTGTTTGGATTTTGCGGAATATCTGTGTGAAGCAAAATTGTTTCGATACTGGTTTATCATTAACTAAATCGGTTCGTTAGATTCAAGTGCAATTATAAATTGGTCATGAGAAATTCTAAACAATATAAAATTGATTCTAGTTTGAATAATCATTCCATTAAAAAAAACAGACATTCTTTCCATACTTCCTACTAAAAATATTGTATGATTAATTAAAATAACAAGTGTGAACCGCAGTCATTTAATCCCCCTCGAGTCATGCTCTTTTATACCACACAAACACACATCCCCATACAATACGTACATATATACAACTATAGGTATCTACGTATATGGTGTAAAAAGGGTTGACATCTACATTATGGATAAGGAAGGGGAAGAGGGAAAACATTAAAGAAATTTAAATCCAAAACGTGTATTACGTAACGTAACTTATTAATATTAAAAAAGTATTACGGTAAATACACGATAATGTGAAAACGTAATATTTAACAATTGATATTTTTTTGTGTTAGATAGATCTGCGATTGACCCCCAACTGCTTGATGTTGAGCGATGGTGTGACCAAGGATCTCTTTCAAGGAATTGTTTTTTTATTGCTGGATGTTATGCTAGTATGATGATATATTGTGTGCAAAGAGTATGTATTTATTTTTACAAATTTACAATAATTTCAATAAAATAAAATAATACCTTAACATATTTCTAAATATATTTCACATATTGCTATTGTTATTAAATGTAATGCAATTTTATTGCTGTTGAGTTATAGTGTCATATTGTAGATTACCTACATTTTTTTATTCGTAAAAAAAATCACGAAATTTCTCCGGGGTGACAATATTTCCTCCTACTAGCTCTCACCTCGCCGTGAATAGTTGAATACCAATGGGAGAGCGCAGTTTGACAGGACCCATGTATCAGTCAGGAGGCCCTCTTGACAAACATTAAGTTATACATCTGGTGCTTTACAATCTGTGTGAGTGGGTTGCAGAGTTCACTTGAATTCACTTACCAAAGCTCGGGGACGCAACCGACTGTGAATTACTTCATTTCTCTGTATTAATTAAGCGTATAATCATCAAAGGCTTAACGTGTGTTTACGTTTGTTCTAAGGAATGTAGTTCTACAGAAACTAAAAGCACTGCTTCGTTACTTAATAACTCTTTTGGTTCATTTTGTTTTGGCTCTTTCAAAAATTATTGTTATTGGCCACTTTTTAAAAGAGGACGGATGATTTTGTTTGAAACCTACACCAAAAAACTATGAATATTATTAATATTCAATTTATGCAAGCATCAATGAGCTGATTTTTTGGTGATTTTCGGTTTCAATATTTGCTAAACTTAACAACGTAGAAAAAGATAAATATGCAAAAGTGGTTAAAAATGGACGACGATTTAAAAAAAGATAATTTTATTTATCGTAAATTAATTGACAACTTGTAACAGATAATGCATAAAATTTCTAAAACTTCTTACTTATAGAAATATAATATAGATAAGTATAGATTTGCTGTTTGAATTCACTTAAATTAGATAAGGTTTGATTTTGACTATTAAAGTTAGTTCATGTCGCAAAGTGGCACTACACCATTTAAGTAGACTTTTATTTACACACAAAATGTTTTGTAGAAGATCCACATTCTATTCAGAGCTTATACGAGTACATGTACCTTTCTCCAAACAAAATTAGGCATGTTGTTTAAAGCACCAAATGACGACTATAAAACCCTCCATTAAATACCACAAATTAGTTCAAAGTCTGGGAGCATTATTATCCAACGTCCTTTGGTATCTATGTTCTTACCCCTTCACCTAATTTAGAAACCTTTTGACTTCAACAGTTCTCGTTAACAATCATTGGTGTAAAATAGATTTACATTTATTAGGTCCTGTCTAGCAAGTTCTAAAGAAACTCTTTATTGATCTTCAATTTGAATTTACGATGAGCGTGATCAAGTATTACTAACTTCGGTGTCAGTTCGCACTTTGAGAATTAGCTTACATTTTGACTGATCATTTTATTTACATTTTGATTGATAGTTATTCGCCTTATTTCTAATGATTTTGTACATATTTTATTGACATAAAAGTTTATAACTTTATTTTTATTCACTTGATAATGAAAATCTTTGATTTAATCTTTTCTTTGTCTTATTTTCATTTCATAGTAAACATCATAATTATGTAGTAGTAAATCAAACTAAGACTTCAAAAAGGCATTGGCTTATTTTTTTTTTCTTTCTAATTAAACATTTAAATTAAACAGTTCGTAATTACATTAGATTGAATACATGTCCCAACACACCTCCTTGTGGTACTCCGATGACCGCAAACCGCTGCCTTTCATTGCATTTCCGTTTCTACTTCGGTCGTAAAGAACATTTCTTTGAAATTAGATTACGTTTGCGAACACAATTGGATTTGTAGACCTTCTAGTAAAGTAGTAACTATTTTTAGTTGAGATCTCTGAAAATAACCCAATATTTATTAGTTTTCCTCATCAGCAAAGTTTTTCATCACTACACGAGTGAAACCATGCAGCTATCTCCAAAACTACTGAATAGATTTTAATTATTTTCGTACATGATGAATTTTATAAAAAAAAAATTACATAGCATACAAATATGTTTTTTTAATCAAATGAAAATGATAATATTTATCAACATCATCTTAGGCACATAAAATCCACTGCTGGACAAAGGCCCATGAATTTCCAGAGTCTTAATGGAGGCGGCATGCATCCAGCGTCCTAAATATATGTCCAAAATTTCTATGTCTTATATGAGATCGACTGTCTACTTTGTGTCTGGTCTTCCTACGCTGCGCTTGGTGGTGCGTGGTCTCCTTTCGAGAACTTTTATGCCCGAAATGATAATATTAATTACATTACAGAACGAATTACTTATACAAAGTGAACAAAGCAATGTTGCTGAAAGCTAACCAAAATTCTATTTTAAATGGAAATGTACGTAATATCTACACAATTCTAGACAAGAGATAGATTCCTCCAACCACATAGTAACATAACCTCTGAATTCCGACATCCTCGCGGCGGGCTCACGCGGTCGAATTATAAAATTTAACCAACGGATACGAATATCAAAACTTAGCCAACAACTTTTGAGAACTTTCCACAAGTTTCTGGAAGTCGATGGAAAACTTCACCGACCGCAGTCCGCTATGAAAAATGATTTGTCTGCGCTTCAAATATATGGTTCAAGTTGATGCTGAGGAAAATATGAAGCCCATAGTCTGATCGTGAAGGTCTTAATATTTTGTTTTGGGAATTTAAACGATATGTTAAAAATTTTGAACGTTTATAAATTGCTCAGAGAAGTTGGTAGGGAAAGACAATGCTAAATAAAAAAAAACCTTTTTAAATAAGGTTTTGTACGGCCTTTCACGCAAGTTCTAAGTTCTAGTCTTTTCCCAAACTCATCAGCTCATTTTAAGTGAATTTTCATATTCTTGTTGCATACTGCACAAGAGTAAACTCTTTGTTGCCATCCCGTCATCGACGTGCTCCGTCCTCTATTACACTGATACTGATTTGGTGGTTAAACGTGCCTATTTACTAATAAAAGGTGAAATAACGTTTTCAACCATCATAAGCTCTTACCGCCTTCTGCAACTCAGTTTTAAGTTTTTCATGTTCTATTATAGTCTTGGCCATATTGTCCTGCAAGTTTTTAAACCGGTCGATTTTTGAAATTCTGTCTGACTCCAAGACTGCGTTTTACTTGAGTTTCTACCGACAATGAAACAATGAATGCCCTATGTTGTTTTTTTAAATAAGATACTTAAATCTTAATGTCCTTATCGTACACGTTTCTAATTTCCATTTCCTTGCGAGAAAATGTATCATGTAATATTACTTTGTTTTTAGTGTGGGTATTATTACCAAACACATTGTTTCTTTGTGGGAATGGATTGCATGTATTCACTAGACTGTAGACTTCTCATATTATTCAATAGATTGTAAGTCTGGTATTATATTTAGAACTTTGACCTGACCGTTATTCTGCGGATTTTACCACGATTTCTTGTTCCGAAAAAATATTTTTAGTGTTTACATCCACTTCACTTTCTTCAAATTACATGATTCTTGCTTAAACCAACAGTTTAGGTTGATATGTCCATCGATTAGTCAGTCACGACTTTAATATTTACATGCATCCTGTGTGACCTATAGATTTTCAGTTTTCTTCCGAGAAAAGTATACCATGGGAATATTACATTACACATTAGCGGTTTCCCAAATTGCATTATAGTCATAGTTGTGAAAAGAAACAGTTATATTTGCATCTAAAATATGGGTAAAAAATTAAGATTCTTGTCTCACTCACTAACTATTATATATAATTGTAAAATTAGACATTGGAAAAAACTGTTACATATATTGTATTATAAGAAAGAACCAAGTACCAAGACACGGGTTCCTGACAAACAGTTTGGTGGTTGTTGTCAGTACGAGCATTTGTATAATCTTACGTGAATAAATTCATTTGTATCTGTATTTTGTAATTGCATGAAGATGTACTCTTCATTTATTAATTATTTCTAATTGTTATACGTTTCGTGTTTCTATTTGTATTTCTATATGTCTATCTGTATTTCCATAACCATAACTAATAACAGTGCGATATCACGTCGTCACCAAGTTTCCCCAAGTGCATCACCAAATTGGGTATCTATCGCGTTCTTCAGTCCACATGACCTAACGGTACTATCTAGGTCTCTGCGTGTCTCACCGCTTTATAGGTTTGCTTTAACGATAATCGTATGGTAATACAACTGTAAGTATGCACACAACGTAATGTGGAAATCTAAGGACTGTTTCTAGACTGAGCCCATATTCCTGTGGTTTATTGATACGATAAAATATGTAGTACCGTTGAACATTGTAATAAACGTGTTTTAAATGAAAATTATTACAATTTTGTTTGGAAATTAACTTACTTTAACCAACAGGCGCCTGGGGTAAATATTATTATTATTATTGTAGCTCGTTGAAAAACTACTGAATCGATTATGATGATTTTTTATGGTACTGCTTCTGAATACCCCTGAATCACCTTTTTAATAACAAAAAATCATCGAAATTGGTTAAAACACCAATTGATCAATCACACCCAAAAAGTATATATAGTGAATTTGAAAACCTCTTTTGATATCAAGCGGTATATAAAACTTAAATTAAGCTTGACCTTATGAGAAAAGTCAGAATAAATCTTGCCCTGACATTTTCTTATATTTTGTTTCACGGGTCAGCAAGATGTGGAAAGTCTTCCGCCGAAGGTTTCCAAGACACACGTAAAGCAAATTCATTTACTATGTTTCCTACGTCTAAAAATTCTTTGGCTACAGAAGGGATAAATCTTATAGATCTAAGAGTCCGAAACATCCTATTCGTCCACAAAAGAAATCCACACGGTCTGCTAATATCTGACCCGCTGTCGTATCCCATATCCCAGGGTCCAAAGCTCAAGTGGGAACATAAAAACTTCGCAGGTTTTTGATTGATAGCCGAATGAAGGCCTTAAACGGGCGTCGTGTCGCAGGGCAAAGTTCAATTTGGATATCCGATGTTTCGTTTTGTGTCTGCTCTGCATGTTGTGGTCGGGAGCTAGCTAGTAGTTTAAGTTAAGATCTTATAAGCAAGTTAAGCAAGTTTTTTGACATGATGCGTTTAGCGTTTGAATTTGTGAGTTGTTAGTTGTTTTCCCTATTTGAATAGGGCGGAATTGTATTTTGAATTTGATTTATCTAATTTAACATAATTTATTTAATTTGTTTGAATTTTTACATGTAGTCATTATTTGTCATATGTGTGTAATATGACTGTTATGATTTTATAACTTAATGACATTTTCTTGTTTAAGGGTCAAAAGTCACTCGAAATAATTTATTTATTTTTTATTATTACATAATTAAGCCAAGATCATAGGATAATAGCATAGGATGTACCTACCTACACACTGTTAAGTACACAAGTTTCGATTTACAATTTTACACGCCCATGCCCGCCCATAGCCTGATTGTTGGTTGTAGTGAAAAAAAAGGTTATATAGTGCATAGTAATGGTTTGGTGTCTTTATGCATTATAGTTTATTTTTATTGCGATTAATCGTTTATACGGTGTACCTATTATTCTATTATTATAATAATGTCTAATTTAGTGATTGAAATACAAAAATCCGTACCCAATAATTACGGTCCCTTTGGTGACATGACAGGAGGACAGAACTAGAATTCCTTGTCGCCTTCCGTTTCCTGAGAAATGCACTTATCATGAAGACTATTTATTAAGTTAAGTGCAAATGTACAACCACGCCCTTTTCACGTTGGGGTAAGCAGAGACTATAATCATTTCGCTACCGTTTTTCTCTTCTTCTATTTTCATTCGTGCTTACATGTTTGTCAGTTACTGTTAGCTACTCTAGTTATTATAGTACAACTACCAACTTTCTGCACTAACAACTTCTGTAAAAATATAATTTTAAGACGAACGACTGACTGCGAATGGAAACTAATGTATGTTACTAAAACTGACCGTCACCTCTTCGGCTATGAATATGGTGAAACGGGAGACGTATAAATGAATCCAATTCCACTTTTGTTTTTAATGCTTTTGTGGCTAAATTGACTAAGACTTAAATGCGAAAGTCGCGTGTTTTGGAACAGTTACGCTGGATTAGAAAGGGTTTATTATAAAATGGGGAAGGGGGCGAAATTTTGAGTAGATTAGATAACTTTTATTGTGCAACCACGAAAACGAAATTAAAGCAAAAATATAAAAGACTAAGCGTAACGTCTACCAGTTGGAGCGTAGAATCTCTATATACAAAATTCAGAGAATGCGAATCTGATTTGTGCATCGAGAGTTCCGTATTTTACGTTGTGGAGTCATTTGGTTATAGTTTCGAGTTTAAAAAAGAAAGCTCAGATATATTTATGTAATATAACCACTAATTACTGATTTTCTATTTTTGTCTTTATTTTTATTGTGAAACTTTTTAACTTCACACGTTCAAATATAAAAAAATACTCTTTGTAGACAAATAGACAGGCAGACAACGAAATTACCCTAAGTATTATTTTTCATTTTGAGGTACGGAACCCAAAAAAGTAAGTAGTATTATGTGTCTGGCTTAAAGAGTTTATTTATCATGAATTATTGACAGCTAACAAGCTTGTAAAGGAAAACACACATTTCCATTCCAAGTTTTCAACGCTAAGTTTCTTACAAAGTAAAAGGGAATCTTCCACAAAGAGTAATGCAATATTTATTTTAGCAGTGTGACCGCATGAAGCTATTCGTACCAAACGATCTATTAGGGTTCCTTTGTTAAAATGACAAACGGAAGTAAGACCAATAATTCAAAAGAACGAAGAAGACGAGTGAAATTTATTTGTATTTATTTATAATATGCAGAAAAACACAATAAGCAAGATCATAAACTAATAGAGATGATATGATGGTTAAAATGAATGTGCGAAACATCCACAATATTTTTTAGAGTACGAATGGCACTCTCTAGGGAGGAGTCTGTTTGAGACTCTTCAAGTCAGAAGTGAAGTGACATCTCATGGGTAACCTTGCGCCATCTTGTTGTCAACGCGACGTAACGATTTTGCTCCACATACTTGATGCAAACTACATAGTAGAAATGGATCTGTCCACGTACTTGATGCAAACTGTATAGAAATTGAACTCTGAAGTCTTCTAAAGATAGAAGCTGGGCTGAAGATCTGACAAAAAATACTAAAATTGTACTGAACCATTTCAAGCAATCACATAAACTAGCTTTTAGATTCCTGCCATACCGCTACATGAATAATTCCCGTCGAACCGAACGCGTACAGGCGTGTACCGTTTTTTCTGGTACCGGTTTTTTGTGTACCGGATTTTCGTGTATCGTTTTTCCGTAATGTTTCTCCTTTTAATATTCGACGCAAGATAAATGTTAGTAGAAATGGGAGACAGTGGTTTTGATTGATCGTCTACCGGTTTCATTCGGTGGCCGATTGGAATTGGTCACGTCCAGGGGGTTATTGGGGTGGGGGGTGGCAACAACATGGTGTTGTTGTTGGTTTTTTTTTTTTACTCGGATTGTTGAAACGTAAAAAGATTTGTAAAACTGCTTTATAAGTTTTTTGCTTTGTTAGTTTCAATATTGATTCAAATCCAAGTTTCTCTTACCAATTCATTATATATCCATCGCGTTCAAAGAATGAGATCTCAACATGTACATATATATCTTTATTGCAATCTGTGGAAATGGTAGAAGTAAACTGGGTTTGACTGTATATTGGCATTCGACATTAGTGAAAATTAACTGAAGCTGAGCTGAATACCTTTTGTTTTCCGATTTTCCTATTTTCCTTTATTCATATAGACGTATGGAAATCTAATTAACTCTTTCCTTGCCAAAATAATTGATAAATAAACAGACCGACGAATAATGTTAAAATCATTCATAGGGGATCGCTGTACGTGATGTGAGTACATTGCTTATTTTTTCATACAACCGGAGATATTTTCTTGTTGAAAAAAAAAACCGGGGTTTCATTTTTTTTTTTTTTTGTGATTAGTAGGTACCTTAAATGGGTAAGCTTGTAGTTTTTGGCTTTTTTCAGATACAATACTGCACACAGATTTTTAGGAAGTAAGGTCTGAAGTCGCACATGCCATACTGACGATTAGCACATAAAACATCGAATTTGGAAGTTTACAAGTTTTTTTTTTTTTGTTACTTATCAATAATTCGAATTACGGAATACCGAATATAATTTCCCCAGAAACTTTTTTTTTTCAAATGACACTATCAAAATCGCGAAGTTCACTTGACAACTCGTCTGATAACCGAAGTTACCTTTTTTTAAGTGATAGGCTTGTGCTTGACCGCTAACTCACCTGATGTTAAGTGGTATTGCGTTCCACGTATGGATGAATTCGCGACATAATGGATAATTATCTTATATTATTTTTATCCGACTGTGTAAGAAGGAGGGTTATGTTTATGAGTGTATGTATGTATGTTTTTATATAATCGCGTACAGTCTAAACGACTTGACCCAGTTTGATGTGCGCGATTTGTGTAGTTAGATTCGTCTTTACTTCCTAAGTGTCAAAGACAAAAAAAAATGTTATTATAATAATACCTACATCTTCGCAAAAATAAAAAAATGTGTTTCTTCGTAACTTCCAACAAACTTTTTCGTAATAAACAAGTAATTTTACTAGAATTATTTTAAAGAAATCTCATTTATAATCTTTTAAAGCTATTTTACATATACTTTCTCACAAAAATCGTACACTCATTTCGATTACGCATGATACGCGTAACGAAATTGTAAATTAAACTGCAAGAAACTGCTTTTGTGCAGTTGGGTATTTTGTTTTTCTTCTAATATACTCCGGTCTTATGCGAGACGGTGGCAAAAGACACTCATTCCTTGGAAGACGGGACGACCTCTAGTTTGGGACGTTACATGTGTTGATATTCTGGCGCCGTCCCATCTTCCTTTAACATCCAAAAATGCATGCGGCGCAGCTGTTTCAGCAGAATGCCTCAAACGGCGCAAATATAGTAACCTTGATAAAGGTTACATATTTGTGCCTTTTGGGGTAGAAACCCTTGGACCGTCGGGGCCGGGTGCTATGGAAATTTTTAAAGATTTGTCGGGAGTTTAAAAAATTCTTTGCATGCCCAAAATGCTGGCCTTTACTTTGGACAAAAAATAAGCATTGCCATCCAGAGAGGAAATGCCGCTAGCATTTTGGGCACTCTGCCTGAAACTGGAGATTGTTTGAAATATCCATAAGCTTTGTTGCCTATGGATATTTTAAATAATCTCCAATCAATCAGTTTTTAAATTTTTCTATACTTACCTATTGTTATGTTTATTTAAATAAAGTAAAGTCTTTTTCATTGTGATACCAATTTCCTTACTTGTTTGTCATAATAACTACAAGACAAAAAGCAGCAGAGAAAATATTCATAATACTGTTAGAGTACGAAACAATCGGCTTACAGCTGCTCTAAGTGCCGACTTTGAGTAGATATCATTTATGTATTATTCGTAATAGTCTTTTGACTTTATTTGATTGTACTTACGTTTGTTTATTCTTAGTGATCGAGAGAAATGAGATATAAATTGTGGTGATTCTATTTTTAACCGACTTCCAAAAAGAAGAAGATTCTCAATTCGACCGTATGCTTTTTTTGTATGTTCATCGATTACTCTGTCCATAATGAATTGTTTTTGATGATGAGACAAGAGTGTGTGAGCTTCTGATATCTATTTCATCCAGAAAAAGTAAGGGATAGTGTGACGCAGCTAGTATTAAAACAAATATATAAATGTATAAACAGGTAATGATGGAATCCATCAAAATTACATAATCTGTGTCTAAGAAAAACTATACTAAAAACTAAGACACCTACTACTATCTACACCTTAAGACTACATTAAAAAAAAACATTTTTGTAATAAATTGAATATTTCATATCTGACAGAAAAGTGTCATGCACGAGCATTAATGCGGTGCCCTCTCCCGCACTTTAAGAGGTAGTCTTGAGAACGTCTCTTGTTTTATTTTCGTCGGATAAAAAGTATCGATCAGAGGATGTCTCCCTCATTAGATCCATTCATCCATTTTGATGAAGCGTAAACAGAGAATTGAAATAAATGTGCGGGAATGACGCACCCCATTACTAACACGAGACAATGATGATTACACCCATAACCGACAAAGAACCGATATTAAAATGATAGCCGCTGGGACTGCGGCAGGTGTGCTCAAGATTGTTTACTTGGGGGTCGCGCACTGATTTACTTGCGATGGATTTTAGGCCCGTGCTCTTTAATTGCGCGTGTAAACAGTTTTTGTAATTATGTGAATCAGATTTAATAAAAATTTTATGATTATTAAACGTCGTTATAAATTGTGGAACAGGTCGACTTTTCCCCGATAGATAGTTGTTGGTTGTCATTAAATTGCGAATATTGATGTTTCGTCGACTTTTTCGTTCGGTAGATACAGCGGTTGTCATTAAATATAGATGTTTCTTCAAGGCAAATTTATGTATAGCGTATTTATTTTTGTAACTGTTTGTGATACATGTACACTGTAATGTGATAATGGTAGGACTTAATGGTATACATATTTTTCCACCAGACATTCTCTATGATAATGGCGTGCGTAAAAAAATGGTTGAGGATTATCTCTGTCAGCTTAGGAAATAATGTACCGCCTAAGTTGGTACTTTATGAAATAAATACATGTAATAAATAAATACATACTGTCCAGTCACCAAAAAATAGAATATCTAAAATTTTGAAATTCTTAACTTCTATATATATATGATTAATAAATCTAAACAAATAATATCGCAATTAATATTCTTGGCTGCATTAAGCGCGGCTGTTCAGTCTACTCACATTTATATCCGTATTATTTGAAGCCCCCAAACTTCAATACGTAGCTATTGTGGAAATCTTCCCTCTTTGTTCCACCCCGTCTTAGATTACGGCCATTTTTTTCTTTTGTGCAATTTGCATCAGAGATTACGGTACTGCGGGTGGCTAATTTTGTTTGGGGCCCGCAGTTTGATAACGACTGTATTTTAAATAATGTATTCTAATGGAGGTGGGCGAATTAAATGTGTATTTTCTGTTGAAGTGTTTTCTATTTCATGAATTACTAGTTGTGTTCCGCGGTTTTACCGGCGTGATGGCGAAAAGATAATGATGATTGTTACATATAGGCTATCCTGTATCATCTGCAAAACTTTTTAACCGACCCGACAGAACCGAAATATTTGATTGGGGTTAATTCCCTCACAATGATGGATGTTTGTTCCGGCGCTTTTTACCAACCGATTTTGTTAATGTTTGTCGGAAATTATTGGTATATTTATCGCAACAAGAATATCAGGCTATAGGAAAAGATGCGATAAGGCCGCCTTTGTACTGTCGTTTAAGTTAATTTTTTAAGTTTTACTGTATGAGTTTACAATAAAGTTATATTCTATTCTATGGCTTCAATTTCGGATTCTGTACATTCCGTCTGCCTTTTTCTCTAATCTGAGCACACACAGAACATAATATTCCCTAGACTTGTGATTATTTTAACTAGACATCGTAAAAGTGCCGCCTATGTCTCAAACAAAAAAGATCGTCCTAGACAAAATGTGCAAAAGTTTTTTTTTTCTCTAACGAGTGTCGCCACCAGAATAAATAAAAACCTGATGATATACGCGAAAGCGTTCCAACACGTTAATATTTTATTTCTACCCTCGACGTAGTTATTTCGCGTGGCGTCATATGTGGCGTCATAAATGTCATATATTCTGTAAATAACACGAAAAATAACCACAAATAGGAACTACATTGTGGTCGCCGTCAAGTTGCCGCTCGCAAACTTTTACAGTTATTTTAGTTCATTTTTAGAATTGAGTTTTGTTATTTTTCAATTTCAGTTCATCTGTTCATTCAACTTAGTCTGAGGCTCTCTTATTCAAGTAGTAAGTTATATTTAAATTTTGCGAAAATGTTATTATTATTTATAAAAAAAAAAAATAGTCTATAACACTCAGTAAAAACAAATATATCCAACACCCGACACGTCAAAACTGGTCACTACGTTTAGGCTGGAAAGTAATATAGTAACATACATAATATAGTAATAACACATATATATATATTTTTTTATATGGCAAGCGCCTTTATTAACTACAACACAACACAAATTACAATTATATTATACGCACATACATACATACACGAAAGATATGAAGAACATAACCCTACTTATTTTGCAGTCGGGTACACTAGTACTTCATTATCACTATTAGATCGCGATATTCACAAATTGAACGACGAATATCACTTGAGTAAACACATTCCCTTCCTTCTATAACCATCATATTGTAATCTCACAATTTCAAATTCTCTGTTAAAATAAAAAACTTGATTAACATTAAATTTGCCAGCACTTTCTAGAACATTATTGCCGTCGTGATAAAATGCTTCATTGCTGGATCAAGTGGGGTTGAATATGTCTTCCAAGTCCATCACAATTTCATCTTTAACATCGAGAGAATAACGTTCAATATTGGACGCTTCAACACTCATCAATATACCGTAATTAAGTAAGATTGTAGTACTGGGTATTAATGAAATTCCCTTAGCATATTTTATTACTTTCTTTACGCGTGTGTTGATCAAAGTATTAAGACTATGATTACTTTATTTAGAATAGACTGGATTTACATACGATTTTGAAGCTTTGTTTGTGACTTTGTCTTTAATTCGTTCTTATTGGCTTTTAAATATTTACGATGTTTTCGATTTTCACTACGCTTTGTTGGTTTAAATTTGAACCAAAAGCTTTTTTTTTTATAGACGATAGATCTACGATTGACCACCAACTCGCCTGATGTTAAGCGACGGTGTGGCCAAGGGTGGAGCTCGTCGATCTAGAAGATATCTATTCACTCTAGCCTTGAAAATTCCAAGATTGTAGGTCTCAGGAAACAGAGATGGCGGCAACGAATTACATTCTTGTGCAGTACGCAACAGGAATGTGGATCGATTCTTCTGTACAATTATCATCGTTCTGTGGCTAACCTTAAGCCCTCTGCGGGTCATAGACGTCATCATGGATTTCCAAAAAGACTGCTTGGACTGACTTGCATCCAGCATCTTCCTGCTACTGCACTTCTGTTCACCTTATGGTTGGTCTTTTTATTCTGCGCTTGCCGGTGCGTGGTCTCCACTTGAGAACTTTTTGCCCCATCTTTCTATCTCTACATCATATAGGACAAATTCCATTTCTCTTCTAGTTTAATATTTTTATTTTTTATGTGATTTGTCATTTTATTCTACGAACTTTCAGTGTAGCGTGTTTTGGACTGAAAAAACGTTAATATGTTTCGAAATACTACTAAATATAGTACTATAGGAGCTTTAGCTGCTCTCAGGGTTTAATTATTCGAATCTATAGACTTTTTGTGCAGGATATTTAAGAAACATAATTCATATCAGAGTCATTTTAAGTATAGAGGCTTACAAAACTTCTGAAATATTTCGTTATTTAATAACTCGTATTACTGTACTACAAAGTGGAAAAGTATCTACGTAATTACGTTCATCTATGTGAATGTAAACTTTTGTGATCTCACTATTTAATGTATTTTGAATTGACAGAATGTTAGATTTGTAACAGCATCAATTCTTTCCAAATATAGTAATTTTGCCTAATAAACTGAAATACTTCTAAATTCGATGCTATACTATTTCTGTTGAGACTGCTTTGCTTACTGTATCATCTGTTGTCCAAAGTTGAATAATCATCATCATCATCTCAGCCATGTTGAATAATATCATCTAGTTTCTGTCTACTAATACTAATATCAAATTTTCGAGGGATATTAGAAAGCAATTTCTGTAGCACGTCATTTTATATAGTTTTTAATATACTTTGGGAAAGATCGTTCCTGTTTATTTATTATATTTTTCGTGACGCTTCCTCAGTTATTATTTCAAAACTTTTGCCAATCAACATTTTTCAACTTTTATTACATTGCCATAACAAAAGATAAGTATATAAAGGACTAATACAATATTAAAATGCTTTACCCGAGTATAATTTCCCTTTATTGCATCCAACTGTTTTACTCCATTAATAAAATTTATCCCGCTTCTAATTATTGCCTCAAATTGTTCCCCAGCGTTTGTGTATTATTGTTTCTTATTTATTTCGTAATAAGGTTCGTTTTGGCTCGGTAATGGCGGTACGGTAATGGGCCGATTTGATTCGGTTAGGTATGTGAGATTAGTATCACATGTGTCCAAATTTCGGCGATTTCTCTCGCAGATGGTCGTGATACGGTACATGTGTACGGGGCGTTTTAGTTGATGTGTCGGGAGCAAGCGAAAAGTATTGTTTTTACACGTATAACAAAGAAGAAGAGGAGGTTCATATAAATTAGATGTCTATTTGTATGATTCTTTAATTATTTCATTTGTAGCCATTTCAAAAATTAAACATTATGAGTTTGATTGTCTGTGTATGTGGTTGTGTATCTTCATCTGTTATCCAACTTGTAAACTACTGGTCCAATTTCCATAAATTGAGTTTTTATCGGCGCATCTTTACACTCCAAATTTTACAGACTAGTAAAAAAAATACATGGCAGATTGGCAATCTAATTTTGAATGCTCAATTTTTTTATGTTAAATACGTCATGTTTAGAGTAAAATAAATCAAGAAACATAATAATAACATAACACAACATAATAACATAATGTTTTCTAAGATTTTCACGATTGTTACTCTAGTAACAATCACGAAATAACAAACAACAACAATATGTAACAATGTCGTTGTGTTCGAAATGTCAGGTCCAAAAAATATGTAAAATAAACGCGATACTTAAATCCGCTAAAATTTGCACCAGGAACAGTTAGGGGTATTTGACTGATTTAGTTTTTAGCTTTTTCCCAATCTGTAATTATATTTGTATTAGTTTATATATCTTTGTATCTGTATTTTTATATCTCTGTAAAATTAAAATAATGAAATTCTTTGTTTTTATTTTAATATATATACTTGTATTTTAATAAATAAAAGTATATATATAACAAGGCTAGAGTCTATGGATATGTTCTAGATCGACGAGCTCCATCCTCGGCTACACCTTCGCTTAACATCAGGCGAGTTGGTGGTCAATCGTAGATCTATAGTGTATAAAAACAAAATATATATATATATAGTTAATATATTACATAATATGCGAGTTTTAATTAATAAGAACATTCTAAATAAGTATATTTTTATATAAATAGAATAATGTGCGCAGCGTGAGAACGTATCAACGTACTCGTAGTTGGGTTTTACTTGTTACCCAATCACATCCTACACTTCTTCCTTCTTTCTCAACTGAATGAAGAACTAATCTTTCCTTAACTAATTCTTATCATATAATAATTAAGTTCTAGAACCTTACAAACAATCAACAATATAGACAAAGTAATTTACTTGGAATTCCATTCGTCAAGTGGAACTTTGCCGCACTTGTATCACTTCACATCTCGTATATCCAGTTCGTTGAAGTCGTAGGTTTTCGTGATATCGAGTTATTTTTGTTCTGTGGTTTTTAGCTTTGTTTCTATCTTAATACAACTAGTTTTTATATTATCCAGGAGTAGAATTAGAGTTAGAATTAACTTTTATTATATAGCTTTTGTTTGTCTTCATGAATTTATTGTGAATATTAACAGATTATACTTGTATAGTTAGCCTGCGCATATGCTTCAGCTCAGAATAGCATATGCAAAGCGGGGAAAGTTAGTTTTTTTTATCAGCCGTGTTTATACAAACTGTCCCACTGCTGGGCGCGAACCATCTTCTCATTGTGAAAAGGGTAAGGCCAAAGTTTGCCACGCTGGCCAAGTGCGGGTTGGCAGACTTCACACATCTTCAAGATCATTGAGAACTCTCAGACATATAGGTTTCCTCACGATGTTTTCCTTCACCGTTTGAAGTTGGCGGCAGTTAACAATACGCACTTAACTTCGAAAAGACAGAGGTGCGTGCCGCGGGATTCGAACCCAGGACCTGCGGATCGCAAGTCAGACGATCTCCCGACTGGGCTGCCGGAAACTTCAAGTTAGTTTTACATAGCACAATATTATAGTCTTATTATAGTATTGTTGTGTTCTATTTTCTTGGACTTGTGACATTTCGAATGTTAATTTTATCGGAACGGTTCTGATTTTGGAAATGTTCATTAAATAACCGATCAAGTGTCAATGTCAGTTCGAAATAAAGTTCTAAAACATGTATTCATGTTGATGTGCTTTCTAGGGTTCCGTACCCAAAGGGTAAAAACGGGACCCTATTACTAAGACTTCGCCGTCCGTCAGTCCGTCCGTCCGTCTGTCACGAGGCTGTATCTCATGAACCGTGATAGTTAGACAGTTGAAATTTTCACAGATGATGTATTTATGTTGCCGCTATAACAACAAATACTAAAAAACAGAATAATATAAATATTTAAGCCCCCCCCCCCCCCCCCCCCCCCCTCATACAACAAACGTGATTTTTTTCTCGATATTGATAACGGCAACAGGTAGACGCTTAAAATATTCACAGAATATTGAATTATATTATTCACTATAAAAATAAATAATAAATTAAAATAAATTTAAAATTTAAGGGGGGCTCCTATACAACAAACGTGTTTTTTTTGCCGTTTTTATAAATAATGGCACGGAACCCATCGTACGCGAGTCCGACTCGCACTTGGTCGGTTTTATTATGTTTGGCCACTAACTCGCCCGACGGTGTGGCTGAGGATGAAGTATGTTAAGAGTTACTAGTATCGTTTCTAATTTAATCGACTTTAACTAGGACTTAATATTTTTATAATACTTATACTTACTTAAGAGACAAGTATACATTTATAAAACTCAAAAATCCCCAACAAAAAAAACGGCTGAACCGATTTTGATGAAATAGCTAAGAATACTCCTGACTAATTCACCTTTCAAACAAAAAAAAAACAAAATCAAAATCGTTGCACCGTTCGGGATGCCACAGACAGACACGTTAAACTTAACATCCCGTTGTTTTTGCGTCGGGGGCTAAAAACGAGGAAAAAACAAAACACACCATTGGATAATAAATTATATTTATTAATGTGAATTGTACCTACTATTATAAGTCTAATCTATACTAATCACCAACCATTTACGTAATTAATCATACACTTCGCAAACGTTTTTCAAAATAAGTACATAAATTATTTAGTATTCAATTGTACGTTGGAATCGAAAGAAAAACAATCCTACAACAAAATTTAATAACGAAAAACGGTCGCATTGTAAGTTAAATTTACCTATTTATTTCTAATTATACTACCAACTTTTGGAACTCAACATCTATCTTTAATTCAAATTAACTTTTTATAAAAATACCTCGTTGGTCCGAAACAAAAATAAAATATATAGAATTTCCCGTTGCCCAATGCTGCAAAACTGGAGATAATTAAAGTAGATACGAAATAGAATTTCGCCGGCAATATTGGATGCGGATGGATGCGCCGCCATTTTGTTTTGGACGCCGTACTAATTTACAACTACCCCAGTTTTAAAATAAAATTCATATAAAGTTTATTTAGTGGAATACGTACGTACATATGTAGCTCGTCTGTCTTAGTGTAAGGTAATCCTATTATTATCTAAGAATACATTTTAGAATGATGATTAATTCTAAAATTGCCGAGAGACTCAAAATAAACTATAACAAAATAAATTTTAAAGGGATACTACAAGGGGCGATCTTATCGCCTTCAGCGATTTCTTCCAGGCAACATTTGGATGGACAGAACTAATATAAAACGTTATAAGGACGGCGGTGTACATACGTACTGTATAAATATATAAATTAAACTTACTAAGATACTTAAACATTACAGACGTTATTAATAAACATATTCTACAGACAAAAATCATACCCCAAAAAAAACAAGGGTGTCTTTAATATAACACGATAATTGGTGATACGCAGGTAGGTGATGCTAATCTTTATTCGCATTCTAGTTATACGATCTCAGATAAAGCGAAGCATCAAATCGACATACAATCGACAAATTGATTTACATTATTTTCTCTCTAAAACAACACCCAATTTGTGGACAGTGGGATAACAACAAGCTTTGAACGAACAAAAATGTCACACCAAAATAAGTTTGACCCGTGACTAATTAAATAAAACAAATGTCAAACAAGTAAAGTTGTGAACTCGAGTTGTCACTAATTCGGCTAATTATTGTTTTGTTTTGTTACAGGTACGTGGAATAAGTGATTTTACTTTCATTCTTGGAAGCTTTCAAATAATGTTTTATCAATAAATGTAGGTAAGTACACAGCCAGCATCTTCGTTCTCAGCTTCGTATTATTAGTAAAGCTTAATTCACACTGAGTCAGTAATTTAGTCGAGTAGTGTACTCACTACTCGACTAAATTGCTATCCATAGTTCGTACTGCACGGTGCTGTATGAACTACTGTCTATGTTTTATTTAGCGCGCCACCATTTTAACAGTCGGAAAAGCATCCATGCTTTATTAGGTTGAACTAGTAGCAGGTTTCAGGCTAGGCTTTAAAGCTATTTCTCGCTAGATTAGTAATTTAATCGAGTAGCTAGCGATTTATTCAGTATTCATCATCATAATCATCTCAGTCATAAGAAGTCCACTGCTAGATATACATAGGCCTAACCTAACCTGTTTCTGAAATAGACTATTGATGCGACTAGCTCACTTTATTGGAAAATTGTTACCTTAATTTATTAGGTCATCAATTTACTTTCACAACTTAGTTATTTGCTAAATTAACTTCAAAAGAAAATGTGTTGATTTGACTGATCGGCGAACTTTGAATATTAGAAATGGCTTCTATTGACACTAAACTATAATAATACCTCAGAACAAATTTTTGCTCAGAAAAACTTCACTTAATCCAGTTCGAACTGCTTTTATCCGATTAGAGGCGCTTTGAACCGGTTCGAACTGCGCAGACACATAAATCAGATGTAATTTTCGGCGCTGGCCACACTGATTGGAACAATAGTTAACTGAATACGGTTTAGGGAGACAACACCGAGAGATTAATTTGTATGCTGTTTATCATGTCTCTACACTGTTTAGAATGTTTTATGTTCTATATTTTTCACATTTTCACAGATTTCTTATACATATTTCATGTTATAATTTTATGCGTAATTATCATGTGGATGCGGAGTGTAAAGACGCGTCGATTGACACTGTTTGTAGAAATTTAATGCGTTGTTTAGGAAGTTAGATGATATCATAAAAAACCAAGCGGTTTGGTTTCACTATTATTGTACGAATTTTTAACATAAGGAATACGTTGCTTGTGTGGGTTTTATTGTACCTGGGTATCTTCAAATCATGACATGGGCTTAGACAAGCACGCTCCATCATTGACTCCGTCTCCCAACATCAGGCGAGTTGGCAGTTAAGCGCGAACCTTCCATCAAAACTAAATCATATAATCATAAAAAATAATCTTTCTCGGCTTAGCTAAATATAGTTACGGTCACTACCGGACCGTGATGAGGACTTGACGGTGAATTTTGAAATATATAATAATTATTAATTAGAAATGGCAAATGCACAAATCGCGCGAGTCCAATGTCCATGACGGATGAAAATAATTTGAAGAACATCTAATCTAGTATGTATTATAAAACAATATTATTGTGACGAATGATCGCACTGATTTCTCTAAAATCTACGTAAACAACAAAATAATGCAAACACAATAACGTATTCACATCACACATCGTCCTTTAAACACAACGTCAGACCAATTCCGCGTTTGTTATTAAGGAAATTTGAAAACCGACGTCAAAATGGGAGTTTACGCTCGTTACAATCTGATATAGAGGGGGTTCTGTCCCTCTTTGGGGTACGGGTGCAGTATAATGAGCGGTCAGTATAGAATTTTTATACAAATGTTTATACAACTCCCAACATCAGCTGTTGTTAAGTTAAAATAGCTTTTGTCCTCGTTTGTAACTCTTGTTACACCCAATGATATTTATATTTTTCCATTTCGACATAGAAAGATTTCATTTTTATTAATCGTATCATCTGCTGTCGCATCACACATTATGTATATCTTTATCATAACATTGACCATATCATTATCAATAACAGGATCATTGACCATATGATCATCGGCCGCAGCATCATTTATCGTATCGTCATCGATCGCATCATCGTTTGTCTCGTTATCATAGACAGTATCATCATTGACTGTACTATCATCGATTGCATCATCGTTTATCGCAAAATGATTAATAGCGTCATCATTTATCATGTCATCATCGATAAGAACATTTTGTCGACTTTATGGTCGTACGAAATCTCGTCGTGATCGTAAAAGAGCTTACGTAGAACTATTGTAGATATATGTAAACTGCATTATCACGAAGTTTCAGCAGATCATAATATTGGTCGTATGAATATAACAAAAAAGATATGTTTTATTGTTGTTAATGTCATTATTAATCTTCCCTCTTTTACTCTCCTCTAATGACAGTTTAATTATATCATATCATTCTGTCTCAAGTTACTTAGCAATTATCCTAATTGCATTAATCACAGGTAGCCACAAGTCCCGTCCAAAGTTACATCTAAATGTACTGGACCCCCGGTACACTGCACTAGGGGAGTATCCATTCATTAATCAGAAGAGTGACAGATCGCGGACACACCACATGTTAGTCTCTAGATTATACCTCGTTACTTCCGACAGTTTGGTCACACTAGTTGAAATGGAATTTTTGTTCTCGTTGCTCTTGATTTCTGTAATTCTAGTTCTTTGGTTTACTAGTACTTTGTCTTATTCCATTATCGCCTTGTTGATAAAATCATAGATACTTTGAAAGTACCTTAGCATGCTTGCAGCATGACTAAAGGGTCGTCCATTAATCACAACAACTTTTTACCCAAGACCACGTATATTTTTTCGAATAAAGAATTTTTTGAAAAAAAACTGGTTTGCCTGGAAACTACGAATCATGGAATGCGAGAATTCAACGGAAAAAAATGTACGTGATATCTCCTCCTCCTGGTGATGTTTCATGACTTTTTCCGATTCCGTCCCCCCCTTTTCTCGTTATTAATAGACGATCCCTAATCAACGACTTTTTCGCACTAAAGCGTTCGGAATTCAAGTAGATCCTTACACACTCATGCAAATCTCTGATTGGCCTTTTCAGTTAATTTAATTAGACTCCTTGTTTATTTAGGGCTATCGGTTTATAGAGTGACCCATGGCACGACCTTGGAAACCTTTGGTAATTTGCAATACTATCAACTTGAGGGTAAGTAATTGTGGCGCCAGCGGCGTATTATCCGCGCAAAATTTACAACTTTCGTATAAGTATTTTAGTTCTGTCTTTTGCTATCTGTATATATAACTTTGTCTGTAATTCTGTGCCTATGGTAATTAGATATGTTAATGGATAGGTGAAGGAAATGTCAAATGTAAGGCTTCGTATAGCTTTGAAATGGTAAGTAGAGGATTCAAAGTGATAGTATAGGCTTGGGTTTAGGTTTTCTGTGTATTGTTTTTGTTGAACAGAATAATGTATCAAAGGCCTTATTTGTTTAGGCGACGTCTTGTTTTCAGTTTCAGACATAGAATAACAATGTCTATTAAGAGATTAACTCGTTACTCTGTTAAGTCATGTTGTCGTTATCTATTTCGTGATAAGAATTATTTAATTAAATAAATGATGCTAAAAAACTTATATAAATATAATGGAATACTGAATGGTATAGGTACAGATGACTCACTCACACATTTTATTATATAGCGACCCTTGCATCGGCGTAATAAAGAGCAAGTCAGCTTGCACATGTACTAAGTGCCTACTCTTATACGAGTATTAACCTACAGAGCGCATCTCGTTTTATCGTATAGCTGTTATCTCTTCTGGCGCACGGCTAAGTGCTAGTGTCCGGTCAAGCCGGCAGATCGTATGTACATCCTAATCCTAACTTATATTAAGTGCCTCTTTCATAATGTTTGAGTAAAGTGAGAAGTAGCTACGTGCCGAGTAATGTTACTCAGCGAGTAATAGTCCCGATTAACTTTTGTCAGTTTCACAAACGAAAACCTAGCTCCGAGTAATAACTCAGGGGTTAGCCGAATGAAAGAACGAAAACATTCATTGTTCGTTCAAATTCCTTTGTTACAACTGTTTAGTTAGTCAAATACACGTAGCGCCACAATCGCATACTTTACATGGTACTTAATATGAAAATATTAACTGACAACTGAGGTACGAAATATGATAATTTTATGAGGTTAGTATCAAGTTCTATAATTCGAACTATTAATTTTTTTATGTTATTTATTCTTTATATTTGTTAGAAATAAACAGAATAGAATTAAAACCCAATTTTTTTGAGATGTGTTTGGTTTTGGCTCTCAGTACACTCCTAATACTACGATTTTATATATCAATTCATGTTTATCTTTTAGTAGGTAAGATATCGTAGTTTACCTGGAAATAGAGTCCTTTCTCCACATTTGAACAAAAGGTCATAAAGTAATAAAATCCATCCAGGGACATCTACAATAGAGGTTGTACGAATGGCACATCTGTTTATGACTGACAATGGCCTTACTCGTCGATTATCTGCGATACTCGGCAGATGAAGTCACGCGTAAGTTACGGGCCAGTTTATGAGATGGGTATGGCTACTCAGACATTATGAAATTAGAATCTACAATTACTTGGCGGTTCAAGTGGCAAGTAGCCAACTTTGATCTTTACTCGGGGGTGATGAAAGAAGCCCTAAGTATAATAGCAAAAGTAACTGTGTCTGTCTGTCTCTCTGTCTGTTTGTTACCTTTTCACGGGTAAACGGCTGAACGGCTGGTGGCGGCTGACGTTATGAAATTTGGCGTAGATACTCTTTAGAACCTGAAGAAGGACATCTTGGCTATATTTTATCATCTTCATCATCACCATTTTTCATCACTACGCGGGTGACACCGCGCGACGCAGCTAGTTATAGATAAAGGATCTTATCGAAAAACGCTATTCAAATTTGGTCAATGTTTAACATATTTTGTCAACTTCTCGCTGAAACGTAATGACACATGCGAAGATAAGACAGAGAATTTGAGGCGTTGATCAAAGTAGAGTAACGTTTTTCGTTAAGTCCGAATGTCCGGTGTGCGTCTAATACTCAAACTGAGCTGCAGGGATATTCAGGGCTCATTCGGATACGGAATCTATACCTCCGTCTCTATCATTCTGTATGGAAATGACAGAGACGGAGATATACATTCCGAATCGATTCCGAATCCGTATGAGTTCTGAATACGGGCGGCCTCAAAAAACTCCCAAGAAACTACCTTACCTCTCAGTTAGTTTCATTCTGTTTTAAAATGATAGAGACGGAGATATAGATTTCGAATCCGTATGAGTTACGAATACGGGTGCTGGTTCAAAAAACTCCCAAGAAACTACCTTACCTCTCAGTTTCATTCTGTTTTGAAATGATAGAGACGGAGATATAGATTCGGAATCCGTATGAGTTCTGAATACGGGTGCTGGCTCAAAAAACTCCCAAGAAACTACCTTACCTCTCAGTTTCATTCTGTTTTGAAATGATAGAGACGGAGACATAGATTCCGAATCCGTATGAGTTACGAACACGGGTGCTGGCTCAAAAAACTCCCAAGAAACTACCTTACCTCTCAGTTTCATTCTGTTTTGAAATGATAGAGACGGAGACATAGATTCCGAATCCGTATGAGTTACGAATACGGGTGCTGGCTCTAAAAACTCCCACGAAACTACCTTACCTCTCAGTTTCATTCTGTTTTGAAATGATAGAGACGGAGATATAGATTCCGAATCCGTATGAGTTACGAATACGGGTGCTGGCTCAAAAAAGTCCCAAGAAACTAACTTACCTCTCGGTTTCATTCCGTTTTAAATGTAATTACAACATAACTTTCTCGCACGCAAGCCCTGCAAGTGAGGCCAAAGGGACGCCGACATTAATTTAATTTGGCAAATTTTGACAAATTATTGCCAAAGTTAGTGTGGGTTCGATTGCTTAACTTTCACGTGTGCTTTGTCGAACATTATTGTACGCTTTAGTTAGTGCGTGACTTCGACGGGCAAAGGCGGGTGTGGCAAAGTTGAAAAGGTAACCGACTTTACGTCACAAGGTTGCCTGGAAGAGATCGCTTTCAGCGATAAGGCCTCCTGTTGTTTTCGCTTGCGTGTAAGCTCTCTCTTGTTAATTAGTGTTTTAGTATAGTGCTGTAAACAATAAAGAGTTTATCTATCTATCTACGTCAAACGAGTTGGTGCCCAAACGTAGATTTATTTTGCATTAAAAAAAAACTTGTTGGTGGTAAATGACGTTGTGGTCAAAGATGCAGCACGCTTGCCCTTGAGATATCAACTCGCTCTTGACTTGAAGAAGCTCGGATCGTATTTGCTAGTGAACAATGAAGACTGGAAGTGCGTCCCATTCTTATGCAGTTTTTACCCGACGGCGTATGAAGGAGAGTTATGTTTTTCGAGTGTGTGTATGTATGTATATTATGTTTCTATATGATTGCCTACAACTTAAACGGCTTGATCGATTTTGATGTGCGAGGTGTAGTTAGACTCATCTTCACTTCTTGAGTGTCATATGCTATATTTTTTGTAATAAATTTTTTTTTTCGTAATCTCCAACGAACATTTTCATAATAAACAAATGATTTTACATCAATTATTCTAAAGAATGCACATCAAGGGTAACGAAATCGTAAGTTAAACTGCAAAAAATGCTTTTCTGCAGTCGGGTATTTTGTTTTTCTTGTAATCTATTTGTTATTGAATAATTATAGTTTAAAAAAATGGAACAACTGACTTCAAAATACGCAATTACGTTAACTTGGATGACGTGTTATTTCCAGTATTTTTTTTTAAGAACCAAAGAACCGATTTTGATAAAATTTATATGGGACCACCTATGAAGTTCAATAAAAAAAAATATAAATCAAAATCAATTGGCGAAGTAATCGCGTAACAAACACCAAAAAAATTGTCGAATTAAGACGATCTTCGTGTTTGGAAGTCAGTTAAAAAGTCCCGTATGCGTTTGCAAACCTAGCTTTGCTTCGATCAAATAAACCTAAAGCGCAAGTAAATACCAAATCTATTCATAATCAAAAGCCTCTGAAAACACCCACCACAAGAAACGAAAATCTATCAACGCAAATAAGCAAGCAGACCCTATCCATTCAAATTCAACCAAGATTTCCTTTCTATTACAAGTGCTCGAATGAATGATAACCCATCAATTCAGGGGCAGTTAATGCAGGCCCGGTCACTGGGGGTGGCATAAAACGTCCATTAGCCCTCAAATGCATTTATACTCTGCTAATTATAGGGGGGCGCTTGTAGATTTTAGGGGGGTGTGGGGTCTGCGTCTTTGGACACGGTCATGGTTGTAAAGGTGTAGGGTGAGTCATGAAGGTGTATGAAATTTGGAGTTGTTGCTTTTGAGGGTAGTTTATAAAACTTTTTTTGTTAAATATCTATATTTTAGTAGTCATTATCATCTTGGATGAATCATCATCATTTTCATTACAAAACTCAAGTACCTAGGTTCTTTTATTTTATCTCTAAATTGAAAATAAATCAGGTAAATGTAGAACTTTTTTAATTAGAAAGTGAAGAAGAAGTCTTGAATATACGCTCTTAATTACACTAACGATAGAAACACAAATTGTGTTTTTTTTTTTTTTTTTTTTTTTTTTTTTTACTTTTATTGTTAAATCTAATTGAATCTTTGATTTTATCCAAATTGTCATAAAAATAAAAAACATCCAAATCGCAGCTTTATACAAAAACAAAAAAAATCGTTTTAATTGCATGTGCGTGATATCCCAAAAACTAAAACATGAACGGTACAGAGAAAACGAACAAGCGAGAAGGTAGCAATCAGGGGAGCCGTAATAGCACTTTGCACCAAATGCAATACGTGGCGCTAATTAGCGGAGGGGGACTGGCTCTTCTTGCTCGGTTACTTTGATTGATTTATGGCTGGTTGGTGGGTTTGGGTTTGATGGTTTTTTTCCATTTGCATAAATAAGGAACTTCATTAGGGCATTCCTTAATATTATTACAATCGAGGCCTGAGTCTAATAAGTAATTCGATTTTCACTTAAACTTCTAAGTTAATTCATAATAAATATTATAATTAATAAATAATAATAATAAATAAACATTTGTGGACATTTCACACAACACCATCTAGCCCAAACTAAGCAAAGCTTGTGCTATGGAACTAGATGGCTGATAGAATACATATATACTTTTTTTTTTTTTTGTAAATATATACATATGATACATAGAAACACCCAGACACAGAACAAACATCCATGCTCATCACACAAATGTTTGCCCTGGGTGGGGATTGAACCCACGACCTTTCAGTTCAGCAGGTAGACGTGAACACACTACCAACTGAGCCACAAAGCCAGTCCCAATTTTTATTATTATTATTTTATTTATTTAATTCTTCTAGATTTATACATTTATTTATTTATTTGGATCTTATTGTGTACTGTGAGTCATGCATTCGTCAATACAATAGAAGAAAATGTAGTCCTACTAATTTCAATTATTTTTTACCTGATTGGAGCCATGAATGTTTTAGAAATTGTAATGCAGGTTCGATAAAAAAAAATAGAACCTCATAGTTGATTCATGATCACTTATAACTTATATTATGACAATATTTAAAATCAATCCAAGGGAAGCATCACGTTCGGAATAGTTTGGAAAAAGAACTGAGAGGACGAGTCGGCCGATTACATTACTTGAGGCTTTCCACACAGAACCGGGGAAAACCTATCTACGTATAAACTACATCATTGGTACCAATAATGTATTTTATACGTAGATAGGTTCATGTATTTGCCAACTTTTAACCAGTCCAATTTACGCTCAGAATATCAGTAATGTTTCCTCTAAAATCTCTACATCATAATGACATGTCATAGAGTGAACGTCTGTCACTTGTCCCGTAGTCTAGCTGTCATGACTGTCAGCTGCCAGGCAGGGAAGCGACTGTAGGAAGTGTGATAGTGTCGAGCAAGGAATGTCGAGTTTAGCCGGCGTTCGTTAACTCCCTGTGGCATATGAGAGTTCCTCTGCCCTAGATTAAGATATGTGACCTAACTTACCAATTAGTACATCCATGTTTAGAAAACTTGATAATATCAGGAATATCTTTTCATAGGAGATGATCAGAAAACTATATTTTTATTTTTTTTATAGAAGATAGATTTACGATTTACCACCAACTCGCCAGATGCTAAGCGACGGTGTGGCCGAGGATGGAGCTCGTCGATCTAGAAGATATCTATTCACTCTAGCCTTGAAAATTCCAAGATTGTTGGTCTCAGGAAACAGAGATGGCGGCAAGGAATTCCATTCTTGTGGAGTACGCAACAGGAATGTGGATCGATATCCGCTGAGTACGGATTTTCGGCATTTCAATGAGAAATGGGTGGTAATTCGCCGACTTTCTACTAGTCCTGTAGTGAAATGGGGAGGGTGGAATTAGGTCGTGAAGCTCTTGCGCACATTCCCCGAAATTAATCCTGTAGAAAATAGATAGACATGCTACTTTACGGCGGTGCTCGAGATTAAGTAGCTTCTTGGCAGCTAGTTTATCGTCACCGATTAACCTCACAGCTCGCCGGTCCACTGATTCCAAAGCTTCCAGCTGATACTTGGCTGCAAATATCCATTACTAAAATGTGCAATACTATCTCTGATTAGATCTTTGCCGGTATTATATGGTCCAGCCAGATGTCTCGCGGGAATACCTGCTTCTTTTGAGTAAACTCGCTTCATGGTATATAACAGTCAAAAGCAAGCCTGCCTCATTAAATTAAAAAAACAGATTGACATTTCGCTGTGAACTTTTCTTGTGAACGCTTCTAATAACCTATTTTTTTCGTTTACGGCAAAGATTTTGCATTCAACCATAAAAGGTTATCAGGTTCACGAACAACCATTGTTCTTAATATAACTCGTTCGATTTTTAAAATAACGCGGGTACCACATACCCGTTTAAAAATGTACGCTCCGCCCATTGTCAAGCCATAAAGTCATTGGTTTTATAAAGTTGGCACGCTAAACAATCGGTACCGTTCATACATATTAATGCACTAGGCGACGCGTCGAACGACTGGGGACTGGAAGCAGGCTGTATTTATTTACACTACTTTCGAAGTATTGCTGAGTATTTGTGAACAATTTTCATCGATAAACGAGAAAAAGCTTTATAAATTTTCGCCGAAAAATCACTTATTCTTGTAATGTTGTCTCCTATGCCTCTTTATTCTTCGCCGTCTATGTCAGGCCATTTAACTTATTCCATTTTTCTAAAAAAGTCAAACTGTGACAGACTTATTTATTTTCTATCAAAGAGCAGACATTATAATATAAAATAACATCGGTATCAATAAAGACAGCCTTTTCTTAAGTTACATTTGGGCCTTGTCTGCTTTAAGAATCTTTTTTTTTCCTACAAAAGTCAAATAATAACCTACAAGTTTTCCATCACCGAACGGACATAAAAATCTGTAATTGAAAACGTAGCCAACCGAAGCTGGAAATTAAACAATATTCCATTTTTTTAAATGAGAAATAATTTCCTGGCGAATCTCTATAATTATTTTCTCGCTTCTAAATAAGAGTGGCTGGTAGGCTTAGGGCCTGTCGGCAGTTGTGTCCTCATAACACCGCTACACTGTTGACATCTCGGCCTCCATTCGGCCGCCATTTTGGACGCGCCAAAAGCGCGGGAATCTCGCTGTCATGGCGGCGAAAATAATTAGATTCCACGCGGCGCACTTTCTTCTCGGTTCATTTCTGTATGTTTTGTTAATTATTTCTTCGCGAATGTCACGACGGTTTTCACCTTTTTTCCTGCTCTGCAAGCTTTTGTCTTGCTAAATATTGCTAAATGGAAGGAAAGGTGTGGACTGTAGACGTTTCTTTTGAAATATTTAATGCCTCCGGTTTTTCTTTTCTGTCTACCTTTTTGATTTCAGATGTGGAAATAAACAGAGGACTTGTTACCTTTTGCCTTAATTCAATCTTCGAATAAACTTCCCTTTTGGGTGTACAAATTAATATTAATTGCATTAAAAGCCCTGAGAGTCGACCCCATGTGTTTTTCTTAACAATTAGGCGGTTGCGTAATCCCTTTTCCATTCGTTAAATAAAAAATATTCCAATTTCGACCTTGTTGTATCGACATTACTGTCAACATGGAAACGAATTGAGAAAAACATTATCTGTCGTATCTTTCACTAGTTCTAAATTCAATTTGCGTTCGAAATATAAATTGTGGCGGTTAAATCCCACGCGTCGGCCATATTTAAATTAATTTTGTTTTTAACTAACGCGGGAAAGCTCTATACAGGGGTGTTACACTTTGGAAAGTGTTTTATTGTACGATAGGGATTTTCCTTTGCTAGAAATAGATATGGTGTCGTTAATAATAATCTAGATTATGATCTCTAGAGAAATTCGCATGATTAACAACACTTGTAAATGCATAACACTTGGAAATCTAGTTAAAATTTGATTAGGTGTGAAAAAATTGGCAATGTTTTTAAAATAAATTTTGTAATTTAATGGTTACTTTGAGAGAGTAAAATAATTATGGGACCAATTTGGGAGCTTTCTCTATATCAATTCAACAAACACAAAAATTGGTTTTCGAATGACGGAGTAATTCGTGTACGTACATTAAAAAAAATACGTTACGAATGATAACCTCCTCCGTTTTTGAAGTCGGTTAATAAAGCGCGTATGTAATACTTTATTCAGTTTTATTTTTGAAATTATAACTACTATGTATACAACACTTTATGTTTATTATAAAATTTCGCTTTGTTTGAATGACTAATATAAACAAAATACCCTACTGCAAAATGTAACCTTTTTATCTATGTAATTATTAGAAAACTGGAACTGAGTAGAATCTAATGAAACTTCGCATATTGAAATCAAACTGCTTAGGCTTTAGGGCGTACAGAATTAGACATAAGCTTGAAAAGTTTACCCTCCTTCGGCAGTAGAGTAAAAAACAAAATACATACATAGATAAATAATTTCGTCTACGTCAGACAACGTCCCACATAAAGTTTAATCTAGTGCTAGATTTCCTAGATGAAAAATAAAAACAGAAAGTAGTCGGAAAAAGTTGAATCCCAATTCGTAACTACAACTGTTCGTAACTGTTTCGCAACTTTCCCGATTTTTTCTCGCTGTCTGTATCATCAAACTATTTATAATTGGGAAACTTGTCTCATTATTTTCGGCACAGTCCTCCCTCGACCCAGTGAGTGATGTGTTTATTACTTGAGTTCGTTATTTGTTATACGTTAATTTCAACCAAATCAAATATAAATTTGTCATTAACTCATCTTCTATACCATATACTTTGATGAAGTATCAACGGGATGTAGCGTTAGTCCTTAAAAACGTCCGAGCTCAATGAGATCTAATTAGACCCCTTACACGATTAAAATTATACTTTGATAAAGTATCATCGGATGTAGCGTACGTGCTCTAAAACGTCCGAGCTCAATGAGATCTAATTAGACCCCTTTACACGATTAAAATAATTTCGATTTTCAAAATAATTCGAAGCGGCAAAATAGACGACTCTAGTCTCAATCTATATTAGGCTTTAGTGCGGCGACATAGTCTTTATATCAAAATCTTTAAGTTCGTCATTGTTGGAATATGAGTATTGGTCAACCCAGGACACTATATTCGTGAATTTTGTTTTACGTCCACGCCATACGTTTACTTTACCACGCCACTTTACGTCCATGTCCATAGGGAAAGTCATTGCCTATATATGACTTTTCTTGAATGTTTCAAAGACAACTTACTGCCTAAACCGCTGATACCAAAAGCAAGAAGGCGAAAAAAATCATTTTTAGGGTTCCGTACCTCAATAGGAAAAACGGAACCCTTATAGGATCACTTTGTTGTCAGTCTGTCCGTCTGTCCGTCCGTCGGGTGTTAAGACCTTTATCTCGGGAACGCGTGAAGGTATCGAGTTGAAATTATAACCATATACGCAGATCCATAGTATCTTGCTGCAGAAAGTAAAATAAAGTTTCTAAGTTTTCGTAAAAAAAGTTACACCCGAATATATCGTAAAAAACGCACATTTCGACACTCACAAGGGAATCAAAACCTATGGGGTACTTCCCGTTGACCTAGAACAATGAAATTTGGCAAGAAGCATTGTGTTAGAGTACACATATAGGAAAAAATCCGGAAACTGGACATTTTAAATTTTATCATAAAAAAATAGTGCCTTTATGCAAGGAATGAAGGTCCAAATTTTAAAGTGAATTAACCGTATCATGTGGGGTATCATATGAAAGAGCTTCAGTATCATAAGCTGAAACAGGTTTTTAAATATTTTTACGATGTATATTTTTCGGTTTATGAAGGAAAATATGAAAAAATACATGATTTCCTCCTTTTATCTACTAGTTTGTACGGAATGCTCGATTCGCCCTCGGTGGGCGAGTCTGACTCGCACTTGTCCGGTTTTTTTTTCATTTTCAACAACAATTGATTTTGTCACGAAGTTGAGGTGTTTTTTTTATTCAAAATTAAGCTTGCTAGCTGAAGTTACCTTGACCGCTAACTCGCCTGATGTTATTGTTGTTTTGTTAAATGTCCCCAAATATTTATTTATTATTTATTTGTTACTTCATTAACACGCCTTTGATGGGTGTCTTCAAAGGCGAGTGAATAAAGTAACAAATACCAACCACCACCATTTTGGCGGTTCGCATAATAAAAATGGAGCTAAAGCGTTTCGGTTGAGTTTTTCGATTATCCTAAAAAACTAAGTTGCTTTTTGGTGCTTTTTGCCGTCCGATAAAAAAAATACAGGAGGGAGGGAATAATATTTTGCAGAAGGATCATGCAATTTTATGTGTAGATCTTTGTATGTTTGCTATGCTGGTCTGTAACATGTTACATATTAATTCATTACGTATTATTTAGCCCAAGAAATAGATAGATGAAAAAGAGACCTGACCCCAAAAACGTCTTAAGACAGGCTATAAATAACGTCGATTTTCTAATTGATAAAAAGACAATAAACTCAAAGAAAAAATATTTTTACCATGTTTTAGCTAAATTATTTTTTATTCAAAACAAATCAAATAAAATGTCATTCATAAAAGTATTTTTGTTCGGCCATCCGAAACTCTATGAAGATTGAACAAACTTACCCCAGGAGCCGACTGGTGGCGCTATAATCGCAATTCTTTAACAAAGATTAGAAATTTGTTCTTTCATAATTTCGCTAGCTGCTTATATAAGTTGTTCGCATTAAACGGAACTTCCCTGTGAAATATCGCGACATTTCGCCCACATGTGGACCTATTCAACCTATTTTAGAAAGGTTAACGGCGTGAACTGAATATCACATGCGTTTTCCTGAACTTCGCTAATTTTATGGCAACCTTAAAAGTTTGCTAACAAAATGTTTTAAAAATCTTACTATCGTTAACTTCTATATCGGCTTTCTGAACTTTGTTTTTAACACGCTTTTATTAGCTTCACCTGTATGCATGTTTGTTTGTTTGTTTGTAACCGACTCCTTTAGACTTGATTTTGACCTACTTCAAATGGTCAGATTTCATCCGAACTTTGTAGACTTATCGAAGACCGATGACAATACAATAATTTGAAGCGTGTTTTTTTAGTTTTTTTAAACTATTATTATTTATTTACACATCTGACTGTTGAAATTAATATACGTTTTGTAAAGTTTAACACATGTCCTTTATTTCCATTAAATAATTACGGACTATATCATATATTTACAGTAGGACACCCTGTTTTAAAACATTGAAAACACAGAATCACAAGTATACATCCGATGTCCATATATCCGAAATAAAAATCCGAAAATTTATTAATTGCGAGTGATTTGACCCACTTCTCGGTAACCGCGCTCCATCGTAGACCGAACTATAATTTAACATCAAGTGAATTAGCAGTCAAGCACAAAACCATTGTTGAACAAAAGACATTTAGATTCTAATAAATTATCATCATCATTTCCTTGCCCTTATCCCACTAGGTGGGGTCGGCACAACATGTTTCCTTTCGTCACTTCACTCTATCAGCCGTCATTTCTACATCCACACCCCTTACACACATAATTACTTATCCTCTACACACACACACACACACACACACACACACACACACACACACACACTTTCACACGATTCTAATAAAGATAACCTGATTATTACTATGGAAAACTAAAATGAAAATATTTAGCGTTTTATAATAAACTCCACTGGTATAAAGCTAACATTTATTAGACGAATTAAGCTAATCTCCTTTTTCATAACTTCGCAACGTAAGTGCGTGAGTAGGTATTTGTGAAGGGTTTTCACCGCTGCAAAACTGTGAGTGTCACTTGTGTCGGACAAGCAATTTATTTGAAGCACTATTGACCGGACGCGCCCCTATCGTGGAAATTAACCTCGTTAAACATGTGTGTATTAAATAGATTTATAGCTGTGTCTATTGTTACAAGCTTATTTTGCTAACCTTGCGGCGTAGTTAGGGTAGGTACTCGTAGTTAAGACTTATTTTCAAATAGATTTATATTTGTTAAAATATTTATTACCTATTGTGACATATTTAAATATATGTACCTACTGCAGCAAAACAAAATACAAACTATTTGGTCAACCATTCCTGTTTTAAAATGTTCATAATTCCGAAAGTCTGAATTTTCATCGGTCTCCAGTCCGTCCACTGTTCATTCAATTTGAGACAAGAATGCTTGATCTAAATGTTCACCTAAACAAATACACAAAAAAATAGGAGTAATCCAGACAATTAAATGTCTTAATCAATGACTTTCCATCACGGAGACGTAAAGTCTCAAACAAAATTCACGAATACAGTGTCCTGGGTTGACCGATACTCATATACCAACAATGACCAACTTAAATATTTTGCTATAAAGACCCTATGTCGCCGCGCTAAAGCTTAATTTAGATTGAGAAGTCTAGAGACGTCTATTTTGCCGAAATTATTTTAATCGTGTAAGGGGTCTAATTGGATCTCATTGAGCTCGGAATTTTTATAAAAACTTATTTAAAAAATCGTCGTTTGTAAACAACTAGAATACAAATTTACAAATTTTCGACAAAAATTTCAATGTGATTTCAATTCAATTCAATTTGAATTTCAATTCAATTTGAAAATTTCAAGTTAATTTTCGTACATAAATAATCATTTTTAGAAATTATGATTTTAATGTATGAAAATTAACTTGGGTCCAATTGACATGTTTGTAGAATATTTGTGATATTGTTTTCTAATTTTACAAACGACGAACTTTTTATAAGTTCATTAGGACATTTTATATTTTCAAAAATGTGGGTATGCGCGAGCGAAACGACGATGTTCGAACTACGAACTCTCGCGGTATCATATTAATCTCCCCAGACCAAAATGAATATAAAAGTAAAGACAGAGTTTAGCAGTAAACAAACCAGGTGTGATTCTATTTCCGTGATTACCTAGTTAATGTTCAACGTTTCCACGCCTAGACATAAACCGAGGTTTATCGCTTACCATGAAAAATGTATATTTCAATTATGTCTGGTTTATGTATGTTACTTTGTTTTTGTTTGTGGCAATCCCTTTACGGCTGGACCAATGGGGTCATGGCAATACGCACCTAATTCACGGTACTAACTCTGATTAGGTGTTGAGGGAAGCGCGTTACTACACACGTTTATTTAGAAATCATTGAAAGTTCGAGAGGAATAATAATAGCAATTAGAGCCTGTTTGGAAAGAGATCTATCGTGGTAAAAAAATGGGAACTGACGTCTCGATTGTGTTGCTAGTTGAATAAAATAATGAAATAAGTGACCAAGACCGTGTCGAGACACGGGTATAGGTAGGTTCCGTAGCTAATCCTGTAATTTAAAACAAATCGTTTGCTGAGTATTTTTTGTTTAGACTACTTTGCGAAGTAACTCGAAAAGTTGTAATCACAGAGTGTTCAAAACAATTTTCATTGAAAATATTTAATATGGTCTAATATTATGGTTAATCATTAATTTCTAGGTCCAATAGTTTAGAAATGCATGACACACACACACACACACACACACACACACACACACACACACACACACACACACACACACGCTCTCACAATTTTTTCACCTTTGACGGCTTTGTAGCGGTTCACAGAACACATCTACATGCCAAATTTCGTTTATATAGGGCTGACAGTCTCTGAGTAAAATGACCTATATGACTGTGACATACGGAAGGACAGACGGACATGGCGAAATTATAAGGGTTACTCGTAGTTACTACGGAACCCTTATAAGAACAGCAGCGCCCTCAATGCCACATTAGTTAACTATCCGAATAGTCTTGTTGTGTGAATAAATATCTTTTCACCAGCAACATACTACAGCTGAATAGGTACCTTAAATAAATAAATAAATATTGGTGGAAAATTGACATTTCACACAACACCATCTTGCTCCAAACTAAGCAAAGGTTGTACTATGGAAACTAGATGGTTGATATAATACATATATACATATTTTTTTGTAAATGCATACCTATAATACATAGAGACACCCAGACCAGTTTGTTTTGTACAAACATCCATGCTCATTACACAAATCTTTGCCCTGGGTGGGGATCGAACCCACGACCTACAGGAGGAGGACCTACGAGGCTCAGGAGGCAGTCGTGAGGTATAACTATCATCTATCGGTCATGAGGTCTGTATTTTTCTGAAATTTGTCATTGTTTTTATAATATATTTTATTACCCATTTCAATAAAGAAAATAGCAATAAACGTACAAACGATTTCTATTAACGTAGCTGTCATGTGGAACTCCAGTTTTGATTTGAATCAATGGCAGAGATCTCAGAAACACCACATTCACACCACATTACATAAATTAATTGACACCACACAACTCGAACTCGTCAAAGTAACGAGCTTGGTTTGTAGGAGGGATTGTTTGGCCGGGTAATTTAGCTGGAGATTACCCGGAAAAAGGTGTGATCTAGATTTTGCCGGATAATTTCTGAGTACATAATTCCAGAAAGTCTTTGTTGTGTTTTACAAATAAAACTAGAAGTATTTTATTAAAAATATGTCACTTATACCAATGGGTTCCGAAAAACAGTGTGACTCTCTATTGGGATATTGATTGGGAAGTAAGTGTTGCTTGTTGCAAATTTTTTTTTGAAAATTTTCCGATCTAAATAATCTAAATCATGTCTCACTTTTCTAATATCCCTGTTTAATGATTTTGTTTATTTAAAAATGTTGTGATGCTCGAGGGAGAGAGCTGCGCGCTTTGAGCCCATCCTTAAATCATTACACAACGTATGCCGAAATAGTTAAATAATAGATAGTAGTCTAAATCTTGGCGTTTACAGTAGAAGTATTTTTCAATTGCTCATATATTTTTGTGACAAAACGATTGTGGCCTCTCTTATAAATATGATAAGTAAATTTAAATTAAATTAGACCGAACAATGGTCGGAAAATACTGACATCACTAGCAAGTCTACCAACTCAGTTCCAACGATATCCCGCTTTGAATTCACGTCGATAATCAAAGATGTATAAACCAATATATCCTGACACCCCCTCCCTCTATCTCCAGAAGATATTGTAAGTGTATCTCAGTAGATGAATGTAGTGTCGCGGATCAGGAACACTTGGCTAGTTATATTTCCACATCGCCTGTTGGATAATCAGTACAAGTTAAAAGACATAGCGTTTTGGACATAAATAAACGCTTAGTCTGTGAAGATTGCCTCTTCGCGCTAGAAAAATATCAGCAATATGATTAACTAGCTGCACCCTGCGGTGTCTCCCGCGTAGTGATGAAAAACGGTGATGATCATGTTGATATGTAGCCTATGTTCTTCTCCAGGTCCTAATCCTAATCCTTATCTCCGTGTCAAATTTCATAACGGTTTATTTTACTTTAGCCCTATAGCCTTAAAGAGGTAACAAACAGACAGACAGACACAGTTACTTTTGCTTTTTTTATTATTTGTTAGGATGTGTTGTACAGTTACTTTTGCTTTTTTTATTATTTGTTGTTGTTAGTTGTACATAGACTCGTTGGCACCAGCTAGTCTTACTCTCCGTAATAGTTGTTTCGAATCAAAAACTTATAATATTTTAATATTATTTATGCAGAATAGATATTCATTTAAGCACAAACTCGTCTGGTAGCTGATAAAATTGATGTTTATGTAAGATTCTCAGTAACTTTTTTCAAAATACCTTATTAATTACTCGATTTAATTAAATAAAACGCTAATAATCGCTACCGCTTATGATTTATACTTCACCTCTAGCGAGTTTCCAGCGGAACTAGGTGGGAACGGGCACCGATTGCGGATAAGGCGACAATCAGGCGCACTAATTGGCGTTACCTAATTATAGATGATAAATACAAGCTTTACTTCGGCTTTAAGAATAAAAATATCATGTTTTCTTTTCAATATTGTTTTATACTTTAAAATGATTAATTTGACACCCTACTACATATTAAAATATTTTTAATGACCCATTACAGCATTCACGATGAGGGTAGACTCATAATAACTAACTATGATTGCATCAACATCTTCACGCAATATAACATTCCACCAACCTCCTCCATTTTGAAGTCGGTTGATAATGTATTAGTTAATCAATAAATTATATCTATTCTATTCAATTCTAATTAATGTTTTGCTAAACGATCTCGATATATTTCACGACAAATTTAACGCATTCAAAATTAAGTTATTACTTTTTTATCACTGTTATATAATCTTATAGGATTTCGTTTTAAATTAATATAGTATTAGTTAAAGAATGATGTAGACGCCTGTTAAAGGTATGTACCTATATGAGAACTTATAATAATATTCATCATCATCATCATCATCATCTCAGCCATAAATAAATAAATAAATTAATTAATTCTAATATAGATACTTCATATTGTGTTCTGAAACTACAATTCACATATGCACAAACCACTTTATTGACAAACAAGTAATCTATGTATATTAAAAGAAAAACAAAATATTTGACAGCATTAGAGCTACTTTCGTAGTGTAACGTGCTTTTACGGTACACTTGATATAATACTGAGTGTACGATTTCGCGAGAAAATATGCGCAAATCCTATTTGACCATCTAAGAAAAATGCCATTGAGAGAAATGTAGAAAGAGCTCATGACATGCCCCATGGTTCAGTGGTTGTACGTTTCCCATCTGAGCTTGAAAGTCGTGGGTTCGAGCCCCACCCTTGACAAATATTTTTGCTGAGCATGGATGCTTGTTCTGTGTCTGGGTGTAAAAAAGGTATAATGATAAATAAAGGTATAAAGGTATATGTATTCTATTAGCTATTTGGTTCCCACAGTACAAGCTTTGCTTAGTTTAGGGCTTGAATGATGTTGTGTGAAAATGTCCTCCAATACTTATTATTTACCTATCAAACAATAGAAGCTAGAGTGAATAGATATCTTCTTGATCGACGAGCTCCATCCTCGGCCACACCGCCGCTTAACATCAGGCGAGTTGGTGGTCTATCGTAGATCTGTCTTGTATAAAAAAAAAACAATACTTCAATATTTCTGTTGCTTTAGAGACAACCAAAAATTTTTTTTTCTTTGAATCATCTTCAGTAGACCAAAAAAACATTTTGACATTCCAAAAGAAACTTCTGAAGTTGTAACAATCAATCAGTTCATCCCCCAAGGAAGCCCTTAATGAGGTCGTTCACCCCAAGAGGGGTTGATCAGGGATTAATTAGTGGTAAATGCAATTCGTTTATTTCCTCCACCGCTGGCGAGACAGATTGCTCAAAAAATTGATTTATTGTTAGTCTTGTCTTTGGTGTTTGAGGGGGGAAGGGCAGGGGATGATTTGACAGTTATTTATTGAAACTCGTCATTGGTTTAGCGGCTGGATCAACATGTACCAGCGCGGAACCCAATGTGTAACGCTGAACCCAATGTGTAACGCGGAACTTGATTCATTTTCACTTATCTGAGATAGTTCCAAATGGCGTCCCGATTCCGCGCGGCCACTCGGCATGTTCCGTAAGAGATGGCGAGGTGAACCGTCTACACTGGAAAGGTCCCCCCCCCCCCCCCCCCCCAACCTGCGCTCAACAGTGGAACACTACAGACTAACAACACACAAAAAAAAACATAAGGTCGAATTGAAATCGTCCTCCTTTTCGGAAGTCGGTTAAAATGCGCCACAACTGACACAAAAAATTGTGCACTTTAAAATTGTATAAATAACTTCCCATACCAAATAATAGGATAATGTTCGCAGACTTAACCCACATCCAGGCTGATTTATTAGCGCACTAGCACGTGGCAAGTGGTAACCACAGGTAACCCACACGCGATATACGTCCGACAGATTTATTGCCGCACACTACTACAATTAGTTTCTAACCTACATACTGTATTTATTTGGTTATTTATTTACCTAACCTTTTAACCTGGAAGGAGGGATAAGTTTATCGGTTGTATATTCCTATTATATGTCCTGTAGCCAACACGGCTTAGCTGATTTTAATGTTGAGATTTGTTTGTACTTCCTTAATTTTCCAGAGGTACAGAGAGTTCATCCTTCAGAGTTCTAATTGACTGTACAACTTTGTCCAGATACCTCTGTGAGTGTGGAAAAGTTAGAAATAGATGAAGTGTTTCGAAATAGACAAACTGAACTGAACTAAGTATTTAAGTAATTATGCATATATCGTCCCTCGCATGACTAACTGTCCTATCTCATTTCAGTCATTTGTTTAGGACAAACGTTTTTCGGTTCTGTGATTAGATTCTATTTGTCAAAAATATAAAAAATCTGATGTTTTGCATACCTAACTGTCATAGAGGTTACTTACATTTTAATTTCACATTGATACTTTTAATGTATTATCATTCTAAATACCTGTTCTTATTATTTGAAAATTGATATAGCACAGTTAGTCATGCGAACGACGATATGTTGTATACCTTAGTATTGAATACACACAAGTAAACATTAGGCACATACCGACACAAATCCTGGCAAATTTCATATTTGGTGATCAAAACGGGATTATGAAGACTATTGAGGACTGATCGCACGCGTACACCCTGAGTTGAAACTATAGTAAGAATCTGGACTGGAGTTCCTACTCGACCACAATAAAAACCATGCTGAATTTTTACTTATACACGTTTCAAATGGCCATGAGCCGTTTATAAATGGACAAATACAAATAGCTACGTTCTTGTATTTACTGTAGTAATTATGCATGTATAGATAGATACTAAGAACACACACAAGTAAACATCATTTAGCTATAAGGCGCAGACCGACACAAATCCTTGTCTAGAGCAGGCCAGTGTAAATGTAACAGGAAATTAAGGCATTCGCTGAAAGGTCGTGCTTGAGAGCTGGGAATATGAAACTTGGATGTGGCAATACTTTATGAGACTTGAGAAGTGCTTTTGAAAGCATTAAATGAAAATGAAAATGAAAAATATATTTATTTACATAAAACATAATAAACTTAATCACATGGTAGTAGGTGTAGTGCAATGACAGTTGTCCGTACTTGACTGGTTTATGCTGAATCGACAGATGACAATCACGTTTATATTTTACCATCAAGATAGATGGTAAAATATAAAATATAAACGTTGGAGAGGGCAGATGAGGGGAATGACCTGGTAAGAGTGAGGCCTCAGCCAATACCTACAGGTTGATGATGATTAAATTACACGGTAGAAGGGGCACTGCAATAACCGTGCCTGGGTTGATAGATTAGCCAGGCGGTAAATAGATTCATATACCCAACAGGGCTGAATATATCAGCCAATAAAAATTGCTGATTCTAATTAAACTTCATAGAAGGGGATTAAGTATCAATCGTCACTGTGTATTTATCCACATTTGTATTGCTATAGGTGAGGATAGTATATAGTATACTAACCGGCTACTATGTTGCTTCAGAAAAAGAGTAAAAACTCTTATGCAGTACTATAAAAATGTGGTGCCTTCCATCAAGATTCATAGAGGCAGGCTGCCGAGACGGTTTTAGCGAGTCCTAATTCCACATCACCAACCTGTATCCCAATTTATGTAAAATATTCGTATAGAACTTGGGATAAGTCAAATGAAACATGCCTCCTCCCTTCCATCATGACTCCACAACCCCGGGGCGTGCCTTTATCCAGCTTTTGTTCCCGAAATGCCATAAATTTCGGCCGCGATTCTCACCAACCCTCATTGTGGAACTTTCGCTTCTTCGTCTCCAACTCGCAAAGTGAATAGCCATCTGATAAGAACAGGTACCTTTTGTCTAGTATTGTCTGATAATTAATTTGTGCATTAGTGTCTTTAACACTTCGTACCTGGGCCCAATGGCATCTCTTAATGGGCCTTATAGGCACGCGTGCGGAACGCTTTTGTTTCCTTTCTAAAGGTTTGTGTAATGGTGGATATTAAGAGCGTCATTTTGGATGGCCCTGTTGTAATTATGGAAGCTATGTAGCTTTTAAGAGTACATATTTTTGGCCATATATTTTGCTGTATTTCAAACATGAAAGTATGCCTGTTGAAAGATTTAATACGAAAGGCAAAAGGGGGAAAAAAGGTAACCCTTTCAGTGATGATGTGACAACAGATATGTCATCTATATCTTTCATATTAAGGCTGGTGACACAACTGTTGTGTCATATGCGATTTGGAAAAACTTTGTTAAATTGTATTTTGACAGGTCTACCCTAAGTACTCGTACTATTTACCTCTAAAAACCATAACTGTGGCGGTCGTGTTAAAAACTGCGGCTAGCGCGCCACGAAATATTTTATTAGTAGCCACCGACGCCGACGTACTTATGTAAAATATGCCGCCGCAATGAATCAGTTAAGGTTCTTCATCTATTAGATACCTTCGAATTATTTCAGCTCCTTGAACATCAAGATTTTTTTGTTCCGTCTATACTTCCACCGACCCAAGTCGGAGACATTGTTAGACTGAACATATTGCTTACGCAGTTTGCTATGTTGTTTATGAGACTGTCAAATGTACTCAAAAACACGTTTCGATGCAATTGTTCCCACGAATGTAACAAAAGTTCACTTATTTGTCGAAGTCAACTAGCTAAATTAGTTTAATACGGTACAATTAACCGTTAATTAAACGGCTTTAATTAAATGTTTTGTTTCATGAGAAGTTGAATTAAGATCTATGTCGTTATTAAAAGTTCGTTACAAAAATGAATGAAAACATTTTCATAAAGTTATACGTCAGGGTAGTGAATTCAATAAATTAACAAGTATGATTTTGATCTAGGCCTAGATAGTTCTGGGTAACACTGAACTATTAGGGCCTTACCGAAAAAGGTTACTTAACTTTAACCAACGTCTTAAATTCTCTGTCTTCTTTCCGCAAATGTCATTACGTGCTAGCGAGAAGTTGACAAAATATGTTTAGCATTGCTTAAAGTTAAGTAACGTTTTTCGGTAAGGCCGTTACAGGTAAATCTGACGCTAAACATCAAGCGAGTGACTTGCTCGGGCCATGAGTCGGTTACATAAATACTTAAAGATAACTGGAAATAACGCCACAGGGCATAAACAAGATCATAAGAGCGTAACGTAGGATGTAAATCTATAACATGCTTGATGTTACCTGTTTGTCCATGAATATGTCATACACAGAGTAAAGTATACCGTAGGTAAACTTTGACAAAACATGCAGTCTTATTCTTGGCAAAAAATAAATCTAAAATCTGTACAAACTTATCTCCTGTCAATTGTTTGGTTGTTCTTATACCTAGGCAAAAGTTCCTACATATTATTGTAGTTATATTTTTTATTTAGTTGGCTGGAAGTTAGTGTCTAAAATAAAATAAAAAAATCACTTTTTTTATATGAACAAACGGGTTACTCACCTATATTTTTGTATTTTGAGCCAAAATCTCCGACTATAGTTTCAATCGCATACAGCGGTCTTTTTCAAAAGTAGCGCCGATGTCACTTCCGAAGGACGTCTCGTCTGGTAATGTGAAATGTATGTATGAGGTCTGGTAAATGTGTAACAACCACGTTAGTTTTCATAATAAAAAGTCACTTTGCTGCAAAATTTAGCTTAAAACTGCATATACTCTAATAACACTAGTAGGCTTGTCAAAATGTATCAAGAAGTTTTGCCGATCATACTGCCCGCGTCTTGACCGTGGCATGGCGTCAAATTAGAAACTCTTCAAAGCAGTTCTATTGCCCTTGCAGGAAATTCATTCATCAAAATATAAATATATACCCAAGATACATATTAAACGTGCATGCTCATCACACAACTGTTTGTCCTGGGTGGGAATCGAACCCACGATCTACGGTTTAGCTGGCAGACATCCTACCAATCGAGCTACGAGGCTAAACGAGGTCCAAATATACTTTTTAAATAATAAATATCATAGAAAATATGATTGCACCTGCGCCTATTAAAAAATTAAAAAAAAAATGTGACCATAACCATGAAACGTGTTGGACTTATACCTCTGTATGGTTCTTTATACTATGCCTTCAACCCTTGTCCATGTGAGCAGTGATTCTTCGCTCTATTTCACCCGTTGTAGGGTGAAACCAGGTCATAGTGACAAAGTGAACCCCACGTGTATAAAGGTAACATATTTGTGTGGGATTTTTACATGAATTTATTGTGACAGAGGTCCAACTTGATAAATTGGTGAAATTTAATTAAGATCTTTTTTATAAATCAAGTAACATGATTTTTGCACCATGTTTTTAACCGACTCATCAAGAAAGAATGTAATGTTTTTCGAGAGTATGTGTGTATGTTATTCTAAATACTCTACAGCCTACGAATTTAAATGTGCTAGTTGACGTTACATTTGTGATTCATAGACTATATTTTTCAGTAGGTTGATTTGTTTTACTTGTTTTATTAAATTTTTAATCGACTGTACCGTTTGATAAAACCTTTTATCGTATGTATGTCTTTTTATGTATACATGTTGGTAAAATATGATTATCATTGCCATTTCTTGAGTAAACGATGTTGGAAATCTATTTGTTTGAAAAGATTTTCCTGCAAAACATTACCCCATGTACCTATAATTAAAGTTTAGTGAAACTCAACTCTCATAAAATCATTTATTCCATCACAATACAATGAGATATCGTTTTCTTTGTCTGAAAGGTAACGGCCAATAAATATTATGAACATATGATATTACCCCAAATGAGTGAGCCATAAGTCTTATTAATAACGGAAATTCAAGATGGCTGCAGGGAAGGGAAAAAGCCGCATTTACTTGATTAATATATATATATTATTATTATTTATATTATTTTGGCTAGAGTGAATAGATATCTTCTAGATTGACGAGCTCCATCCTCGGCCACACCGTCGCTTAACATCAGGCGAGTTGGTGGTCAACCGTAGATCTATAGTGTATAAAAAAAAACATATTAAAAAGTCAACTTATTAATGGGAATCTATGTTTTTGTTTTGTCTGTTCCAATTTTCACAACTGAAACTATTTCGACTAAATCCGATTTGAAGATAGTGTGGTAAATGTGTACACATATAAAATAAATAAATACAAGCTTAAATATATTTTAATGGACTGTTTTCTAAATACATACATAGTCGTGATACATATCAAGTATATAGTTTATAAAAAACTGAACAAGCGACATCAATTTCTAAACAAATGCACAAGTCACTACAAAATACCCAATTTGCTTCAAGTATGCCTATGAATTTTGAAGAGTTTCCTCGATTTCTCCAGGATGCCATCATCAGAATCCTGATGACCATGGGAACACCTGGGAAGTACACCATTTCAAACAAATGTTTTTCCAAATTGTTCCAGGCGTCATCGAGTAATCGGGGGAAACATACATAAAAAAATAAAAGATTCCGACTAATTCTAAAGTCGGTTAAAAACGCATTGACACAAACATACCTGCTCACACAAAATGTTTGCCCTGAATAAGAATCGAATACACAACCCTCATACTTAGTACAAATTCTCAAAAAAAAAAGTTGGTTTGGAACTAAATCTTCCCTGTATAAAATATATACAATTTTACTATATTGTAATACTAACCCCATAGAACACCGTTGTCAAAAAAGAAATATTACACATCTGTATCGCAGCTATATTTTAATTTCAAACCTAAATATCGCCATCAATCTAACAAGAAAAGCCCATAAGTTACCCACATGTCACCATGTTTCGGCCTCACTGTCCGAACCCGAAACTTTCCTAACTTCGAGCCGAAGCCACGCACGACTTGGTCAATCCCCATAACTACCCATCCCTTTTCGACACACACAATTTCATATATCTATCTTTGTCACTTTGTAATTAATAATGTATGAAATGCGAAGGAGGTAGCATGCATCATTTTGATATACCGTCCTCTTAGCTGGGTACCGTTGCCAAAAAAGTTGTTCGGTTTAAATAAATATTTTTAAAGCGTATAAACATGGACAGAGGACAAATGTTTTATAACAGTTGCATTCTTAAAGTGTTTTAATTAGTCAGCATTAGCATTTTTATATTACTATTAGCATGAAATAAGCATTTGTTTTGTTTTACTATAGAACTCATCTGTATTCGTGGGTGATACAAATGTTAAAAATGTTTTAAGCGTTTAATAAAATTGTCTCTCAGACGTATTAAAGTAGTCGTCGTGTTAATTGTTGTACTGAGTTGTTAATTTTATTTATGTTAGTTATTTAATCCAAAAAACAATATTAATTTACTTTACTTAACAGATACATTTATACCACTGATACATGTTAACTACATAATTTATGACACTGGCAAATTATATAGATTATTTTTGATTAATTAATTTGTTTGAATTTAACATATGAATTGATTACGATTTTATACGAAAATGTTTTCGTTTTAATCTAACACGTTAAATGTCTTGTAAATATATATACGAGTATATATTTTTTTATATGTTTTGTGAACCAAATTATAAACAGTAAAGTGAGATCAAATTATTTAGCTAAATTTTCTAGAAATATTATTTACGTAGTAAAAATAAAATTAGTAATACATCCTTTCTATGCCGACCGTACTCTGTTCACGTAACTTAGTAAGACTTAACTCTTTATTAAATTACAGGCGAAGTTAATATTTGAGTATCTACTTTTACCAAATTAATACATAATGGGAACAGTCTTGTAGATCTAAAAATAGTTCTTCGTAATTCAAAGTTTTATGAACTAAAGAGAATCGTTGAGCGTTAGTAAAGCGCGATTTTTTCTTCTTCCCTGTTTGCTGAACCTAAACAAACATAATTTAATTTTGTTGACTAATTTATTTTCATCATCATCATCATCATCCCAGCCATAAGAAGTCCACTGCTGGACATAGGCCTCCCCCATGGATTTCCAAAAAGACCGATTGGAAGCGGCTTGCACAAATAAACCATAAATAAATAACAAAAATTGCAATGGACCATAAATGGCTACAATTCTGTTTTTTACTTTATTTTCCAAAGTTCTAGATTATATATAAACTAAACTAAAATATAAACTTCTAGATTATAATGAAATTAAAAAAATAAACTATATCTGTCATTCATCCTTTGAATAAGTTATAATGGTGCTATCCCGGGACGGCTGGGTGATCGAAACTATTTTGTATAGAAAATAATATAATATATAATAAATATTTGTGGACATTTCACACAACACTATCTAGCCCAAACTAAGCAAAACTTGTACTATGGAACTAGATGGCTGATAGAATACATATAATTTTTTTTTTTTAATATACAATATTATGATACGTAGAAACACCCAGACACAGAACAAACATCCATGCTCATCACACAAATGTTTGCCCAGGGTGGGGATCGAACCCACGACCTTTCAGTTCAGCAGGTAGACCTTAGACACACTACCAAATGAGCCACAAGGCCAGTTAAGGCATCTTTCTCTTCCGCCTTTAGCCAAAAGGCATCTTTCTCTTTCTTTTGTAAAGCTCTTTCTCTGTTTCAACAATCTTAGCTTGATACTAACAGCCGGTCGGATACGCCGTATTGAGTTTCAATCGAAGTAATGCCTAAATTAGTTACAGCTTACTTAAAATTAGTAGTTTTAGTTACCTATATTTCAACTTCTATTTAGAATTAGCTCCCAAGAGATGCTGAAAAATACATTTACCTAACACAAATTCTCAATTTTCGGGTAGTAACTCGTGTCATTGAGTTTTCCATGAAAATACCTTTAAAGTCCCTGATTTAATTTGAATAAAATTTACATAGCGACACTTTGAAGTAGATACATAATACCTTTCCGAGAATCTGTTGTTTACATAGTATATATATAAAGTTTGATGACCTAAGCGCCATTAAACTAATGTCAAATAAACTAAGCGCTATTAAACTAATACTAATTAATAAACTAAGCGCCAAAAACTTAGCTCCAAATCGACTGAGCGCTAAATAACGAATTAATGTCAAACAGCCTGGGCAACTAAAAAATATTTCCTAATGGATTAAACGTTAAAAACTAAGTGCCAATAGCGTGAACGCCAAAAAAAAAACGCCAAAAATCTTTCGTCTAAACCAAAAGAAACGAGGCTGTATGAACAAATGACCTTTGCCTGCCAGTACAAAATGTACGGCGAAGAAAAGAAAAACATTGTAATAACCGACTGGTCATAGATCACATATTTGTTAGAACATACGAATATTTAAAAATGAGCTTAAATGAGTACATTATTTTATATCCGGGTCTATAGTGATTTTGTTATTATTCTTGAACACGCGTTGTTGGCTTAAATTCCATATTTCCATCGTATACATACATTTTTCCGAACTCTTAATACATTTATGAATTTTGCCAAAGTAGTTTTTAAATACGGTGCCACATAAATATTATTAATGCAGATGAAAAAGATTATTTTAGCACGAAAATTAAATATTTATAAAATGTACAATATAGGGATTGATAGGAGCACACTACTACATGCCAGGCTATTAAAAACACGAAAAAAAGTAGCTGTGAACCTGGCTTTAGACAAAGTCCTTTATCTTTTAGCTTTTTATTTAACTTTAGATATGTATGACTATTAATAAAATAAATTGTAACTAGCTATTAATCTAATAAATTAAGCTAGTCTTCTGTGCTTAGATAAGAGTTGTTGTAAGTCGTTATAGCGCACGGTGTTTGGTTGTGTGCGAGTCATGTGTATGTTGGTGTAAGTGGCGACCGCTCGCTGCGTCAAGCACCCACACTAACGCAATATATGTTCACACTTATACTACTTACTAAAATACTACGTACAAATGCGCGCATGCCTTCGTGAATTGCAATTATACTATATTTAAATAAAAAGCCAGTATAAATGTTATAAGACGACTAATCTAAATTGCTTTTATCTTTTCAGGTATGGAATCGCAAGTACCCACAAAGGCCCCTAGCAGATAACAGCCTAGATACAGATAAGTGAATAGTGCATTGTCTGGAACCTACCACGCGTCTCGTGGGACCTATACCTACATAGAATACCTACCGAGTTACTGGCCTATTTCATTGTTAAAGGGTATAAACTATCTTGAGATAGAAATTCACTGCCTTACTGAAAAACGTTACTTTAAGCAATGCTTAACATATTTTGTCAACTTCTAGCTGACACGTAATGACACTTGCGCAAAGAAGACAGAGAACTTAAGACGTTGCTTAAAGTTAAGTGACGTTTTTCGGTAAGGCTCTTACTTGATAAGTTATGGTACAGTATAGAAACTAAACTAAATATTTGCGTGTAATAATTAATAATTTACGATAAGAATCATTGTACTCAGTAATATTGAATAACATTTACCAACCAACCAATCAACGCTATAGACGTGAAAAATCATATTCATATATATTTTATTGCATATATGGATACATAACATATTGGTAGTAAGTAGGAATTAGATCGCTATATCTGATTTCGGCATGCAAATAAGCAAATCAAAAAAAAACTGTCACATACAACAACAACAACTTTCATTTATATCGAAAGTATACCACTAATTACACTCGCCCTTTACATGCACAAACATAAACAAAATTTACTATTTACCTACACTTAAAAATACATAGCATACGCATTATCTTGCGTCTTGATAAAATACTTGGACATATTAATTTATAATTTGTGTACGTTAAAAAGTAATTGTTTTCTTTGAATACAATATATAACCACAGACTAAGCAACACAAATCAGCTGTTATATACAAAAAGTTCGACAAAATGTTTCTTCTCACATTTTCAGGAATGGTCCCGTAGTAAAAGTTTTTTATTTAATGCCGAAATAATATGTACGCCGTTTATTGTTATTATTCCTTTTTGATAACCTAAACTCTGCAGTTTCACGCGTGTAGTGATGAGAAACGATGGCGACGGTGAACGGTGATGATGATAAAAAATTTAGCCTATGTCCGTCTCCAGATTCTCGGCTATCTTTGTACCAAATTTTTGTACAATCGGTTCAGCCGTTGGTCGTGAAAAGGTAACAAACAGACAGAAACAGAGTTACTTTCGCATTTATTATACTAGTTAGAATGATCAGACTCCTTTATGAAAATCAGACTCCAATCTCGTTATTACGACAACCAATTCTTAGCTAAAATTCCATTCTAAGTACATTATTAGAAGTCGATACTCCACAGTGCATGTTAAAATGTACTTATAGTCCCTTTCGCACGATCTTAACAGAGATGACCCACTTAAAATAATCTATACTGCACATTAAAATCGCCTCTATTTGAATTTATGCTCTCCGTTAATCAATTTAAGGCTTTAATTCGCCCACGTCGTATTACCATAGAGTTGGTATAGTATAAGATGAAAACAGTGGTCAAGATACATAGATACATGATTTTAACTTGCTCAATAATAGCGATAATAGTTCAGTAAATAGACAATAGAAAAATATTTTATTGGACAAAAACTTACAATTAAAAAAAAAATACGCACAAATTTCTAAAAATTAAGGTATTGTGTGTATGTATTATGTCAAATGTAGCAAAACAGCGCGTTTAAGTCTTTTCTAAGACGCGAATATATTATTTTCAAATGTTTTGCTTCATAAAATAACGGCTGATTTTAGTAATTATTTTAACTGTTACTCTTAGTTTTGTGGTTAAAATTTGGTCGTCATAAATTACACAGTTAAAATATCACTGTAGAAATAAATGTTACGTATAATTTTTAACATTGGCACATCAATGCACAAAACCGTCAAGATTGGAAATGTCGGGGGACGCCTTTGCTCAGCAGTGAAACACTAGTTGACACTACAGGCTAAAAACAACAACAATTATTGTATTTTACAACCTTTATATGTGGTATGTTGTATACATTGCAATAGTGTAGGCCTGACAGATCGCTCCTTGTAAAAGCATCTAAAATATTTTTATGCTAACTGTAACTCATTATCTACAAATCATTATATGAAACCTAGCCATTCATGGTTGCAATCACAAAAAAGTATATCCAGATATCATGAAGCATCCGGTCCCTACCGAGCAAGTCACAGGCGAAGCTTGCGTATTGCGTAGCGACGCATTCCTGCCACGTACCAATCTTACGTACTGTCTTAGCTTCCACAGAGTAGGTAAATCCGGAATTAAAATTCGATCGAGCATACTTTATCCCAGTGGGTTACATGAAAATCGTTTTAGCTGTGGACTCAGGCCGTATAGATTAAATTGAGTGGTATTTATGTCGATTTTACATTTAATCAGATTATATTAATGTAAATAAATTGTTGATTTCGGTGGTTTTGAAATAATGAACGATTAAAATTTTCTATCTATAAATCAACGTGGATAAATTAAATATTGTTGATTGATATTAAAGTTGCAATTATGTAATATTAATTGTGAATCCGATATAAAAAATAATTATACTTAATTGACTTTTAGTTTTTAGTATAAAAGACTTTTAGTTTTTAGTATAAATGACTTACACGTAGAACTGATGGCCGATGGGGCCGAAAGATTCTCGAGTGGAGACCACCCACCGGCAAGCGCAGCGTAGGAAGACCAGCCACGAGATGGACAGATGACCTCATACAAGTGGCGGGAAGACGCTGGATGCAAGCCACTTCCAATCGGTCTTTTTGGAAATCCATGGAAGAGGCCTATGTCCAGCAGTGGACTTCTTATGGCTGAGATGATGATGATGATAAATTACTTTTTTTTTTAACAAGTTTTTGTGACTACAATTTAGTTTAAAAAACGGAAACAACCAACTTTAAAATACGCAATTTCGTCTAGTTGGACCCCCCTTAATTTTTTTTTTTTTAATTTTTAGTATTTGTTGTTATAGCGGCAACGGAAATACATAATTTGTGAAAATTTCAGCTTTCTAGCTATCACGGTTTATGAGATACAGCCTGGAGACAGACACAGACAGCGAAGTCTTAGTAATAGGGTCCCGTTTTTACCCTTTGGGTACGGAACCCTACGGAACCCTAAAAAAACGACAATGTTATATTTTCACTAAGTATTTTTACTGATGCAAACAGAGTCATTTTTGACTCATCTTGATGGTTTAGAAACTTGGACAAATAATATAATAAATAGTGCAGGATTTTTTCATCTATTCTTGGCGGTAAGACGCTGGATACAAGGCGCTTCCAATCGGTCTTTTTGTAAATCCATGGGGGAGGCCTATGTCCAGCAGTGGACTTCTTATGGCTGAGTTGACGACTATGATAAAAGTAAGTAAGTTCGTATAGACTGAGTGGCCAGCTCTATTGTCAGAGTTATTAAGCCGTTATTATCTTTCGACGACTATGATGATCAATCTATTCTTGTATCTGTTAGTCGCAATAATGTAGGCACGTACATAATATATGTACAAGGTTACTTTTACTTCGCTGGTTTCATATTAGAAGCTCCTTTTGTATAACATAACGCTCAATAGTATACGACTACTGCCAAGAAGCAAAAAAGAAAATCCGCACACACAATTTGACAATTGTGTTAATTTCCACCTGTGTTAACTGTTCGATACATTTTGTATTGAACGGTCTCGGGAGATGAACGGTGGGTAAGATTAAGACGTAGTTGTAAAGTTGGTAAAGTTTCCGGCAGCCTAGTGGAGAGACCGTCTGACTTGCGATCCGCCGGTCCTGGGTTCGAATCCCACGGCACGCACCTCTGTCTTTTCGAAGCTATGTGCGTATTGTTGATTGCCGCCAACTTCAAACGGTGAAGGAAAACATCGTGAGGAAACCTACATGTCTGAGAGTTCTCAATGATCTTGAAGATGTGTGAAGTCTGCCAACGCGCACTTGGCCAGTGTGGCAGACTATGGCCTAACCCTTCTCACAATGAGAAGATGGCCCGTTCCCAACAGTGGGACAGTTTGTACAAACAGGGCTGATAAAAAAAAAACAAAAAAAAAACGATTAAGAAATATGTCTGGTATTCGATACCAGACATATTAGGTTTTTACGATTATAAATCATTGAAATTAAACAACATATGACGAATTTTTTCAATTATTTAAGATATTTTTGACTGGCTTCACAGCTCAGTTTCGTATGTCTGTGTGTATTTACAAAGAAAAAATAAGGTTATACATATAGTATTCTATCAGCCGTCTAGTTTCCATAGTTACAAACTTTGTTTAGTTGGGCTAGATGGTGTTGTGTGAAACCACCATATTTTTTTTAACGGAATAAATCCGTTTAAAGTTGTTCAATTTCAATTAGTAGATATATTCTTTGCGAATATTAATGATGCACACAAGTGGCTCATTATGCTATGCAGCAGCTCTTGAGAGCCAATTAACCCTGTGTGTGCAGGATTAATTTTAAATTCACCTCACCTACGAAGTAAAGGAACCATCCCTGAAATTGTAAGTCTAGTATATTTGAATATTATTCTTACTAGCTATCACTGATTAAAATAGATTTTAACTAGTTTTTTCAATATAGATGTCGTTGACATTGTTATTTTACCTAAGAGCACAGAAAATCCTTTGTTACTACTATGTTTTCTTTCACTAAAAACTTGGGATTTGAAACCTCGCGTCACGCCATTCACCCTAACTCGATTGAAAGTCAATAGAAATAAACTCTTCTGAGATTAGTTTCTTTACAAAGTTACACGTGAAACCGTATACTAAAAGCAATAAATAAAAGCTAGTAAATTCAGTACAGTTGTAAGCTAAAAACTTAGTATTTTGCTACAAAATCCAGAACGTCCACTTCAGCAAGTTCGGATACTGAACTGTCAAACAAAATAAGGCTTGATTCATATGGCAACGGTAATCCGGGCTCGAGTCGATTGTGAAATCAAAATGAAGACTGTCGTGCAATATTTGAAATATCTCTCATCTTTTCGGCAGAATAATTATACGTTAAAACTCTCCTAATTGTCAGTATTAAGAGGATATTGGACATAAAATAACTAAAAATCATAGATCAACAATAACCCCCGATTTATAGACTAGCAGCGTTCCGCGGTTTTACTCGCGTAGTTATGAAAAACGGTGATGATTATGATGATGATAAGTAGCTTATGTCCGTCTCCAGGTCCAAAGCTATCTCTACACTAATTTTCATAACGATCGGTTCAGCCGTTTGAGCGTGTAAAGGTAACGAATTCAGCTTTTATAATATCATTATGAAATTGTGTCAAATGTATTTTAACACACCAGTACATTCATTTAAATAACAATATACCTAGTTGTCTTTTATGTTGTCACAAATCTTATTTTTACTAGACTATTTCTGATTCCATAGGTTTGTTAGCATTTGCCCGAATAGTTAGGTTAGGGTCTTTAGATTTCTGTTTTATTATGTCCAGAAACCCCATTATTTACATAGAATTATTTATCAAATACTACAAATAGGTTTCTTTTTATTATACATATACATTTTTGTATTACAGAGATTCGGTTAACAAACGTGTTGTCAAATGAGCTTGCGTGTTTTTAATAGTGTTTGTTGAAAAAAATAATCGTTTAGCGAAATGATATTCGGTATTTCACAATTCGGATTATAGATAGGTAATCAAAAATTACAATCTGTGATTACTAATTTTATAAATATTTAAATAATTTTGATTCCTTACATTTTGTTTCCCATGTGATCAGTAGCATTACCTAGGCCTAAAGGAAAGCCTCGGTAGCCTAGTCTCATAAATCAAATTTCAACTCGCAAACATTTTGCTCGGAGCTCATTTGAATGTGAATCAGGCGTTAAACCTCAGGGCTGTCAGTCAACATTTTTGTTCACAGCGTGTTGGCAACACATTCGTAACATCCACGAGCTGAGTGCGGCTGTCGAGAACGTCTGGCAAGTTGGGAACCTACAAATTATTTTGTTTGCCAACCCTATGACGGCTACCATTTGTCTTAAACGTTTCTTGAAACCGGTGGCGAAAGTTACTGGTACATTTTTTTACGTAAGATTGATCTACGATTGACCACCAACTCGACTGATGTTAAGCGACGGTGTGGCCGAGGATGGAGCTCGTCGATCTAGAAGATATCTATTCATATAGTCTTGAAAATTCCAAGACACATCATCATCTTTGTGTTCACAGAACACAGAGATGGCGAGATGGCAGCAAAGAATTCTAATCCTGTGCAGTACAGTGAGAACGTAGACCGATAGCTACGGATATTTATATACATATTTACTTTACGGATTTTTGGTATTTCAACGAGAAATGGGTGGTAATGGGACGACTTTCTGCTAATCCTGTAGTGAAATGGGGAGGCATGGGGAGTACATAGTGGTAAATAGTACACTACAAGCGACAATACTGTTAAAAGTTGTTTCATTTCATTGAGTAAAAGTTGCGAAAACTTAAGAAACCGTTAGGTCACGTTAGGGAGTTACGAAAGTCGCTATCGTACATGAAACAGTTGCATTCCAAAGTAACTGATCTCTAACCTCTTTTTAGGTACACTCAGCTCTGTTGGGCAGGGATGTAGGCTTTTACTTAGGCCTTTTACTAGTCTTTAAAAAGTAAATTTTTATATACATACGAGTACATTAATATACATACATTATATAAAATGACGTCTATTTTCCCTTACAGGGTAGGCAAAACATCAAAGAACATGATGACGTTTGACGCCATTTTTTACTGTAGTTAGAAGGTTAAATGGGAGGGAGGGTGGTTTATTAGAGGAGGCATTAGAGGGGTATTGCACTTATTTTATTCTACTGAATTACTGAAATGTATTATTGAAAATCGTCAAAAATACAGCCGAGTTCAGTTCGAGTTACTGTAGTATTTCCATGGCACACATAGTTCCACCAAAACTTTGTCTCTATTTTAGGCTGAAGACAGCATGTTAGCGTCGTGAGCACCTGTGAGTGTGGTTACACCCTAAACTAAGCTCGGGATCATTAAGCATTAGGTCATTAGCGTTGAATAATTAATTAAGATTTTGAAATTGGAATTCTGAAACCTTAATGTTATAAGCAAATATAGCTCTTTTCATATTTTTTTAAAAGTTTAACAGTAATTGGATACTAATCCTTTATTGCCACCTCTTCATTTTTTTCTCTTTTTCTCGTAGGTCGTCAGTTGAGTCCTAGTCATAGTCAAGTAAAAAAGTCACGGCCAAGTCCTCGACACCTTTCAATAAAGTGATGGTGAGGTGAGTACTGGAAGTTTCTATGGAATTTTGCCGACAATATGAAAAGACTTCACTGCTTTATATCACTTGTCCATACCCATGCACTTGATCGAACACTTAATGAATTAAACACCAAATTTTTTACAACATTAACATTCTAAGTAACACAAGTTTAGGGAAATAAAACAGAGCGACGACATGTCAAACCAAAACTCATCTCTTGTCACATCAGGACTGAGTTGCCAGTCTTGTTTCTATAGATCTTATTTAAAAAGTTATAAGAATTACAATTTTATTATAAAGCTGATTAAAAAACTACTGAAACAACGTTACTGATGTTTTTGTTTTGTGAAACCTTCCAATAAAATCAGAAAGTAGGTACTTATAAAAGTAGGTACGCTATTAAAAAGAACCATCGGATTCGGTTCACAACCGGTAACTACTTAGCTAATATAAACGCTAAAACGCATTAAAAAAAACACGCATTAAAAAAAGTTATTCATGTCACCCAAGCGACAACTAAATTAATTCTGAAACTACGCCCCTAAGCTACGCCCACACGGTGCCATTTACTCAAACGAAGACAATTTCACGACGCTCGAGTGCTTCGCATCTTTTTTCATTACATTATAAATACATAACAAGTAAACGGAAATCAAATCAAAGTCTAATTAAAAAGAGACTTATCGCTGTGGGTAGAGGAAAGTACTGAGCATGTTTAGGATTGGGAAAAACAATGACAGGTGAAATGTGTCACCAAAATAATTCTTTTTGAAACAAATACTTATTTAATAATTAGAAAATCTTCTGAATTGCTACATTTAGCAACGGAATAAATTATGAAATATGTGATTGGTTTAAGTACTTACAAATATTTAATTTGAAATTTAAGAGAAATATTGTCGCCCGATGTCCCTTACAGATAAGAAAAAACAGTTTTCTACCTCTGAACATTAACCGTTTTCGATGTTTCTTTTTTATCTGTTTAATATTATAAATGCCTATGTCTTTACGGTTCGCTTTTTTCAAAATTTCGTTATAGTTTCGAAGTTTAAAAATTAAAAGTTTTTATTTTGAAAAAAAAAGCAAACCGTAAAGACAAAACCATTAATGGTTCCAACCATAAACACATTTTAAATAATTGTGAATTCATTGTAATTAATTATGGTTTTGACGTATTTATCATTAGTGTAATTTGGGTGCTAATTGAATAAAATTAATAAATAATAACCATATAAAATAAAACCGGACAAATGAGAGTCAGACTCGCCCACCGAGGGTTCCGTACTAACTAGTAGATGAAAGGGGGAAATCGTATATTTTTTTCTATTTCCCTTCTTAAACCGAAAAATATACGTTGTAAAAATATTTTAAAACCTGTTTTAGCTTATGTTACTGAAGCTCTTTCATATGATACCCCACATGATACGGTTAATTCACTTTAAAATTTGGACCTTAATTCCTTGCATAAAGACACTATTTTTTGTGATTAAATTAAAAATGTCCAGTGATCCGATTATTTCCTATATACTCTAACACACTGCTTATTGCCAAATTTCATTGTTCTAGGTCAACGGGAAGTACCCCATAGGTTTTGATTCCCTCGTGAGTGTCGAAATGTGCGTTTTTACGATATATTCGGCTGTAATTTTTTTTTACGAAAACTTTGAAACTTTATTTTTCTTTCTGCAGCAAGAGACTATGGATCTGCGTTTATGGTTTTAATTTCAACTCGATACCTTTACGAGTTTCCGAGATAAAGGTCTTGACACCCGGACGGATGGACAGACAGACAGACGGACAACAAAGTGGTCCTACAACAGGTAGCTAGGTAAATTTAAACTTTTTCCTTCCTTAAAATAAATAATAAAAAATAAAAACAAAAAATATATATATAAAACAATAAATCAATGATAATCGTGTAAAAACATCAAAGTTAGGTTAAGTATAGAGTAGACTAACGATGAAACCGATCGTCCAGTGTTTTCGTGCCATAATGAGATCTGGGACGCTGTGATTGTGACGTGGCCGAACCATCGATCGAGGCTTACCAGGATTGCGGAGGCTTTTATACTGAATACTGATGCAGAAGGTATTGTACAGCCGGCCTATATCTAGCTTCTATATGTTGATGTGTCACTACAGTTAAAGAGACTAGTTAAGCCTTGACGCGCTCTTCCATACAAATAGGAAAAAACTGTTTCCTACCCATAAACATCATCGGGTTTCGATGATTCCTTTTTTAACCTTCGACCCAAAAAGAGGGAAGTGGCGAAGTGAATAAGTTTGACGTGTGAATCTGTCTGCGAATTTGTGTATATTATAATTTGTGTGTCTGTGGCATCGTAGCTCTCAAGTTGATGGACCGATTTTGATCTAATTTTTTTTAATAGGATTTGATCGAGAGTGTTCTTTGCTATGTTTTATCGAAATCGGTTCAGCCGTTTTTTTGTCGGGATTTTTATGTTTTCTTAACTTACTTGTTATCTGATTAACTACGGTTTGAAAAAGTAAGAATCACAGCCATTAACGGCTCCAACCATATAAAAAATAATTATCGAAATTGGATAATATTTATGGTAAGAGGTGGCAAATTAGAAATCCGGAAATAGCACATCAAAATCCATAAAATTATCAAGTTTCAAAACTCCGGAAAAAACTAGATAACCTCTTTTTGAGCACATTTAGTTCTATATGAATTAGGCTTTTTATGAATAAACGTTGTAAGGATTAAAAAAGTAAAATTAAATCATATATTACAAACCAAAGGAAAATGCACAGAGTATAAATGTAAGTGGCCTTCTGCTAAAATTTTCACCTCCGTGTACGACGTGACATTTGCCTTTTTCATTATTTGATCTGTAAATATTCTTCTCGGACTTCCCGGCCCTCTTCCCTTCTCAATCTTGCCCACTATGATGGTTGACAAACAAACATGGAAATTACTCCACAGGCAAAAGCCAAGCTCTAAAATGTTGAATGAAGTAAGTTCGCGCCACCAGTGAAGTCCGACGGCAAAATTTGGAACTAAATTTGACATCGGCTATTATCCGCCGGAATGCGAATGAAGCGCCCCGTCTCTTCAGTGGCGACGCGGACTCCTATAATGTCTGTGTCATATCTACCCTCACATTCGCATCCGTGCATCCTTGTAATTTTTCATCTGCAACTGAACGTTTATTCCCGTCGTGGTGGCCACCTGTACGTTTGCAGTTCCCACCTGGAAATGTCTCGACTTAAGCCGATAATTACAGGATTATTCCCCCTCCTACCCCCCTCCCTTCGTGTCTGCGAGCTAGAGATGGACAGATTGTTATCGATACTTTTGTAATACATTAGTACTAATGGAGCGGTATTCTGATAGAACGAGATGCACTGTGTAAGTGATGGAATTTTGTGATATTTTTGACTTATAAAAAAGTTGCTATTTATTTGAATGTGCGCTGCGGAGTGAGTATTCTCCGACCGTACCTATTAAGTATTCCGCGGTCAAAGTTATTTACTAAAAGGATTAATTAATCTATCTGTTATAGATATAATGGAAACGTACCCTTAGCATAAATATTAAATTCTACTATATACGCTAGATAATTGACCACAACTCATCCGATGATAAGTAACAATGAATATAAACTAATGATAAACAATATCAAAAAAACGATTAAAAAAATATCGACAATCGATACTCTTGTCTCATCTCTACCTCATCTCTATCCCACACTTCAATGCGTTGTATGTGATTTAATAGCTTAGAAGTACATTTTTAGGGTTCCGGTACGTAAATAGGAAAAAACGGAACCCTAATAGGATCACTTTGTTATCCGTCTGTCCGTCTGTCCGTCCGTCGGGTGTCAAGACCTTTATCTCGGGAACGCGTGAAGGTATCGAGTTGAAATTAAAACCATCTATATACACAGATCTATAGTATCTTGCTGCAGAAAGAAAAATAAAGTTTCTAAGTTTTGGTAAAAAAAAAGCTACAGCCGAATATATCGTAAAAAACGCACATTTCGACACTCACAAGGGAATCAAAACCTATGAGGTAAGTACTTCCCGTTGATCTAGAACAATGAAATTTAGCAAGAAGCATTGTGTTAGAGTACACATATAGGAAAAAAAACGAAAACTGGACAATTTAATCACAAAAAAATAGTGTGTTTATGTAAGGAATGAAGGCCCAAATTTTAAAGTGAATTAACCGCATCATGTGGGGTGAATGAGCTTCATACGAAAGAGCTTCAGTAGCATAAGCTAAAACAGGTTTTTAAATAATTTTACGATGTATATTTTTTGGTTTATGAAGGAAAATATAAAAAAAAAATGAAAAAAAAAAAGGGGGAAACCCCTTTTATCTACTAGTTTGTACGGAACCCTCGGTGGGCGAGTCTGACTCGCACTTGTCCGGTTTTTTTATTATATACATACTTAATTAAACATGCCTACAAACTAACACCTTCATCTAAAAATATGAGACAAGAGTATCGATTGTCGATAATTTTCTCACGATAAAAAAATATCGACAATCGATACTCTTGTCTCATCTCTACCTCCCTACCCCATACTTCAGTTCGCTTCAATGCACTGTATGTGCTGTAATGGTTTAGGAGTACAATTTTTCGTCTGATGGGATTTTTTGGAATACATTATTCCTGTGATTATGTTCTAGTGCTTTTAGCAAGTGCTTTGTTTGCTTGACGAGGGGAGAAATAATGTATTTTTGATGAATTTTGCATATTTTTTGTTGGTTACAAAAGTTTTTTTTCTTCGAATGCATTTTACATTCGTATTTAAATAGCCTCATAAAAAAGCAACTTTTGTTTTAGGTTTTTAATTTGCTCCAATCATATGAATATTCTGTTCTGGCGTCTGTTTGAAGTTATTTTTTACCTGACTGCGCAAGGAGGGCTGTGTTTTGCGAGTGTATAAACATACATACACTCGTATGCATGTATGTACATGGTATGTATGTTTCTATGTGATTACCTACAGGATAAACGGCTTGCGAGGTGTTGTTTGATTAATTTTTACTCTTTGAGTGTCATAGCCTTAATTTTTTGGAATAATAATAACAAAACTTTCGCAAAAATAAAAAATGCGCTTTTTCGAAACCTCCAACGAACTTTTTCGCAATAAAAAGGCGTTTTACTAGCATTATTCTACAGAATGCCCATTCATAACCTTTTAAATCGACTTTACGTATACTTTCTCACAAAAACGTACACTCAACAGCATATCAAGCGTAATGAAATCGTAAATTAGGCTGCAAAAATCGCTCTTCTGCAGTCGAAGATTTATTTTTTAAATATGGAATCTTGTTAATATATATGTTTAAATTGAAACTCTAGATAATGTGACTAGCACAGTAATTGCAATCCATATATCCCAAACTCATTTGCAGTCAATAAAGTTTTACTTCTTGGTATAATATAGTCTGTTAGAATAGAACTATGGTTGCAAAGAATGGGAACTGACGTCTCAATTGAACAAAGTAATGAAAAAATAATAATAGTTTTAAAAAACTAAAAGAACACGCTTCAAATTATTATATTGTCATCGGTCCTCGATAAGTCTGCAAAGTTTAAATGAAATCTGACCGTTTGAAGTGGTTCAAAATCAAGTCCAAAGGAGTCGTTTATAAACAAACAAACAATATGCATACAGATGAAGCTAATAAAAGCGTGTTAAAAACAACATCGCCCTCACTGCCACATTGGTTCTCCATCCGATCAGACTAGTACATATTATTATGGAAATCAACGTGGTTTTCACACATTTTTAAATAAAAACTACGGGTCACTCACGTCTGTTTTGAGCCGAAATATCAGACTATAGTTTCAACCGCATTCGGCGGTCTTTGTGTGCAAGGCGCGTCACCGACCGAGAGTGACGTGTGTGCTGCTCCTTTGAAAAAGACCGCCGAATGCGGTTGAAACTATAGTCGGATATTTCCGCTCAAAACAGACGTGAGTGACCCGTAGTTTTTATTTAAAAACTAGTACATATTATTCAAACAGCGCAAACCTCTCAGGAGTTGACCAATTTGTTAGTAATTTATTGCTAGTGCAAGTTTTGGCCACCGGAGGTACCTCAACGCAGTATAAGTTCAGACAGTAGAATAGGTACATTTCGGGAGTCATGATACAAGTTACGGGCCATTAATTTATTACGTAAGACGATTTAGGGTAGGAAGGAGGTCGACCATGTCTTATTTTTACTTACAAGGGGGTGGGACGGGGAGTCTTGATAGTTCTTACGTAAGATCACAAAAATTAAAATAAAATGTTAAAATTATACTTTGAAAAAGCGCGGGCAACCGCGCGAGTGCCGCGGAATAATCTTACGTAATAAATGAATTGCCCCTTATAACGTTGCGCAACATCAGGCGGGTTGGCGGTCAAGCGCAAACCTATTTCTACATAAAAAAATAACAATATTTAATCAGAAACCCCCCCAATAAAACCATGTACAAAAATAGCCTACTTCAGAATTTTACGTAATTGCGCTAGGCAACAGACATATCCATAATAATCCCTTGTCAGATATTATAGATATTGCGTCTTTCTGAACTATCCGATGTTCTCTTTATATCCCCAGTAATATCACCGGAAACGTTTTCATACAATCAAAATTATAGTAATATTTGCATACCTGCATTTAAAACGTACTTAACATATTCAAACAGACTACATAAAAAGCCTACCAATACATTAAATAGGTAAACAACATATTTTATCTTAATAAAATTATTAATTTCAACTCACGATAATAACTATTATAAGTATATTATAAAATATTCTACGTTCTGATCCATCAGGGATCGCACAATAAAATCGACCGTATAAACAGCAATATCGTGAATTGTGATACTGTATCAATGTGTACGTTGCACCAAATCCGGGGTTGACCAAGTATCAGGAAATTAATTTCGATATTTGTGACTTGTTATTAGTACTGGGAGCTATTTCGGTATTCGATTGCACTTGATAATGAGTTTCGGTTAATTAAATGGCTTATTTAAGCTTTAATTATAAGATGAAGAGATAAAGATAGTGGTATAGTAGAACTGCATTCTGCAAGATTGTTGCGTAAACGCCGTTTATTAGACGGGTTTTGCGTTTAATTAATGATTAGGTGGTTTAAGACCTAAGTGTACTGTGTGCGTAGTAAAAAGAAATGGTGGGATATATTACAACCCTAGCTGATTATCACAAAAAAGTAAATAATATAATAAAAATCGAAGACGAGTGAAATTGTAGTCCCAAGTCCAAGTTAAGGTAGGCGTGAACTAGACTACTTGGCTTATACACACACCCATATTTATGTACTTACTTTTGTTTTCATTGGAATGACCGCCAACTCGCCTGATGAGCGATGCTGCAATCTACGATGAATTAAGCGCATTTACATAGAATAAATCTATTTACCCGTGATTTAAAGACACCTAGGTTATTCACGCGAAATTCCATTCAGACAATGTATTAACTATAATTTCATATTTTACTCTTATTATATTTGTAAAATAAAAAAACTAGCGTCTGTGACGATTATTTTTTATACAAGAAGGACCATCGCAAGTCGCGACACCATCATAATCTCCACATTTTGCATAGCTCAAAATTCCATACAATCAGATTCTGCCGCTCCTTCCTCCCTCAGACCAGAATGATGTGGCCCTTCCTCAGGAGGTTTTCTTAGTGAGCTTCAACGAAGAGCATTATAAAAAAGTGTCTACAAGCACCTCCCCAGGCTAGCAAAGCAACATCGACATCTCCAGTGTTGTCCATAGGCGACGGCTATCTCTTACTATAAATAAATCAAAAATAAAATAAATATTTGTGGACACTTCACACAACACCATCTGCCCAAACTAAGCAAAGCTTGTACTATGGAACTAGTCGGCTGATAGAATACATATATACTTTTTTTGTAAATATATACATATGATACATAGAAACACCCAGAAACAGATCAAACATCCATGCTCATCACACAAATGTTTGCCCTGGGTGGGGATCGAACCTACGACCTACAGCCCAGCAGGCAGACATACTACCAACTGAGCCACAAGGCCAGTCCACACTATAAGACGAGCCATACGCTTGTTTGTTGTTCTATATTCTCATATAAAAAAAACACTAATTACCCCACGAAATTACCTATTTTTATTTTTACCATAACATGGCTTATAGCACGTTAACTCTCAAAGTTTACAAAAGGGAAGCGAAGGTCGTGGAACTGGCCCTCAATCTTTCGTCGCGTAAACAAAGCTTAATTCTTTCAAGAAACCAGACGCGGTTACTTACAGTTGAACGATTCCAACAAACAGAAATAAAGGTCTGACTACACTACGCGTTGCGTGTCTCGTGTCACGACCACAAAATGTGTTTCTAAAATCAACACAACTGTATCACATTTTGTAATACATTTACATAATTACCAGCGGTTATATTCGCGTTGCGACGAAATTTATTTCTTCGTGATCTCTTTAATGGACACGTAACAAGCAGATATACAGGCAGACAGACAGACAGAGAGGAACACAGTTACTTTTCTGTATATCTTATATTAAGGTGCAACATCACAGGTACTGTATTACTGTTAGAAATTTGGATTTCCCGCCGTACCTAAGTGTAACATGGCACCTTAAATAGTACACCTGTGCAGTTCAGTACTTTCTCAATTAATCTGCGGTTGTTTTCCTGTCAGTGTCAAATCTGTAAGCTGTCTTGTATAATTAAATTAAGCTCTGGTGACGCTTAACTATATTTCTTGCTTTAAAACATGTAAATAATAACAAATTATATACTAAAGCACTATTATTATTAACGGGATATTTACCGTGGTTCGCGCTAATTTTGAGCTCCCGATATTTCGGCATAGTTACATGTACCATGTTCATGGGCGACTGAATTGAACTGAAAAATTAGCGCGAACCACGGTAAATATCCCGTTAATAATAATAGTGCTTTAATAAAAATACTATATACTACCCTTTATAGTTATCACAGATTTTTGTGTTTTTATAGTTATCACTGACGCGGGTTAACATGCAAAAGTAGTATTTCATTGTGTTGCGACAACGATAGCCTATCCTAGTGGGTTTTGACCACAGTCCGTTTGTAGAAATAAAAGCCAAACATTTGTTCTGGGTTCTAAAAGTATCAGACGTAAATGTCGGGCCAGTGTCTAACCAAGCGTAAAATATAAAGAATCGAAGACGGTCTGACACTGGAAAGTCAGAGGAAATCAAGCACATTGTGACTCTTAAATCTAGGGGCATAACTTATCACCGTAGCGACTTTTTCTTCAGTGATATGGCTAATTTGTAAAATGTATAAATAAAGTCTCAATAAAAGATATGAAGTCTTATTTCTGTTCTTTTTAGCAACACAAATAGGTCACTGTTGTTTGTTTTTTAACGTCCTTAAATAAATCATTATTGGTACTACTACCAAACCATCATCTCCGCTACTAGAAGTCCACTGCTGGACGTAGACCTCCCCAATAGATTTCCAAAAAGATCGGATAGTACCGGCCTGCCTACAACGTATGGTTGTAATATCGTTCAGTCACTATCTTTGATAATGTTCAAGTTATATTTGATTTGAAAAAAAAAAATGTGTCCCTACACAAAATCTTATTATTACAAAGAAAATCAGCAAACAACTTTCGTATTGTAATAATTCGGTTACGAGTTGTCAAATGAGCTTTCTGATTTAGAATGTTTTTGTATTTAGAAAAAAAAAAGTTTTCGGAGAAATGATATTCGGTTTTTCAAAATTCGGAGCATAGATAGGTAATAGATAGGTAACCCATTATTCCGTGGTTATAATTCTACGCGTAGGTACTATTAAAGATTTCTGTGGTCAAATTTGTTTCTAATTTTGTACCAGTAGGAAATAAAATATAAAAATACGTTGCCAACCAAACTCTGTTGTAATTTAATACAAATTTAACCCACTTAGTTATTTTAGATGAAGTTAGCCACCGGGTTATTTTCGGATCCGAAGACCTCAACAGAACGCTGTACCTTTTGCATGTTTGATGCGGGCTCGAAACAGACCTCAACGGGATTTTCTAAATAATTCTATTCTTTCCTGTCTGAAAATAGCTGTTGCAACGGTATTTTAGGCTTTGTCTCATCGAAAATAATATTTAGAATAAACTAGTGGCTTTGAAATCAGTAGACGTCGCTAGCACACTGCGTCATGCTTAAATCCACCACTGGGAGACAACGGGAATAATCGAAAAAGTTGTGCTCGCTAGATGCCGCTTTACTGCCGATCTACTGACTTGCATACATACACGAATAGTAAAGTCATTCATTCCTATTTCGTTTGTCATTAGTCTTCTTGAAAACAATCGATCGCTTCGCTCACTCATTTAAATGTATCGAGTAGTTGGATGGAATACATCGCTAGGAGCTTACGATAATTTTTCAACTTAGGTTATATGGTAGCTAGGCACAAGAATGTACCATAACATAGGCTTCTCATGGTGTTTCTATTATTGGTACATAATTTGATACATGGTATTCTATTCTCTGGATATTTAATTTCATTGTTGCGATACAAACCTGTACTCTTTAGCATGGAAGACTTACCGCACAACCAATTGAAATATGACTGCTTATATATGTCGCAGACCTTGGGGGCTACCACAGTCGTAATAGCAACCTTATTTCAATTTTACTTTGACCTTTGTCTTGCTCTCTCTCTTCTGTAGAAATAGCGAGACAAAAGTAATATTGAAATAAGACTGCTTGAACGATTGTAGTACGGCCCCTTATTTTTATTTAAAAAAAATAATATCGTATCGTCGCGTGTACACTCAACTTTATAACCAGAATCATGTAACTCCCATATTAATCTATACCTAGAGTCACAATATGTATAATGCTGTTAACCACGGTCCATGAATAATTCATGGCACACGCTTCCTTTGCCTTCCGACTTCATTAGTATCAATGCCTAGTCATTTAGATTTTCATTTACATAAAAGCCAAGTAAAATGCGCTTCGGATTAATAAAGTCGTTTAAAAATTGCGGATTACGTGTCGATAGGAAATAATTTATGGAAAACACAGAGAGGCATATAGCAACACTGTAATATTGTCCGGCGCAAGATTGTAACTTTTTTTTTAATGATACGATTGTGCTAGGCCGCTATCTCACTAAGTTAAGGTATGATGTAGTATGATAGAGCGAGATAACATAAAAAAACAGTTGCCATTTAAAGATATCTAGATTATATCTATCAACAAAAAACGTTTTCGAAGCGTATTTCTCATTTTAGAAGTATTAACATACATCTAATGAAAATGGAATTAAAACATTTGATATGAGACATGTGTTCTATTTGCCTAGACAATGTGTGATCTACAAATATTTGAAAATAGTCCGTATTTTTATTTGAAAAAACTAGACTCTTTGGATTTCAAAGAATAATCACTTAATATAAATTATTTGTCCATATGTGTGTCTGACAATGTTTGTTGCCAGTAGACTCCGTAACGACTGACAGATTTGCATGTGAACATGTGATTAAAGCCAGAATTTTAAGAAAAAAAATAAGATGCATATTCTGAAGTAACTCCACGAGGCACAGTTAGTATTAAGCATTTTACTACGAATCGAGTGATGAATAGGAAAACGGAATTATTTTTATGGCAACACAATTTTCTCCGGCTCATTACATACATACCGCGATTATGCTGGCAACATTAGTGGCCGGTAGGTAGGGCGCTTAATGCCCAAAGGGCACGCGAGCCGCTTTCTGATTGTTCTCCGCCAAATTATATTCCATTTTCACACCGTGTGTGCACGCCTGTACATTGGTCACAGTATAGCGAAACAGTAAAATATGAAATCGTTATAAATTGAGACAAAATGCTTACAAAAAAAAACTAATTTTATTGGACATATTTATAGTTTCATAAAATGTTAAATTAACTTCAAAAAGAAGGCGCGAAATATTTGTTTAATTGGAGCTGGTCTAAAAACAACTGGTTAAAATTCAGGCACTATGGTGCTTACTTCCCTGATTTTTTAAGCTTTCTAAGTAAATTAATAACATTAAAATAGTAATAATTTACCTATTCGTAACAGTAGGCACACAAACTGGTAATGAAACTATGGCCAACACACTGAACAACTTTTTATATTTCCTGCTCTCTTACAATCGCCTGAAATGTAATCTAATTTTTATGAATAACGTCCAAAGAAAGCAATCGAGAGAACTATTCGGCGGCGTCTTTGATTATAAGCAACTTGACGAGGACGAGTGATTGATCGACCATTTTAATTATGAATCGGCAAACAAAGCGAACGTTAGCGTTGTTCCAATGTAACAATGCGCTGTCCTCTATATCCTATGCATATATCTTACTGTCTATTATCTCAGCTGTGGTTATGGTTTTCGTGACCAGAGACAAACGTCAGCCGGTTTGGCGGGAAGCGGGAAGGGCCGCCATTTTGTTTTTATTTTTTATTCTTTCAATTCCATCTCAGAAGACCGTAATTACGAGAATTGCACGTTTTATTCTGCGAACGTTAAAGCGAACAATTCTTTTCAATTGCTTATTTTAGTTATATCTCCGGGGCTAATATTACTTAGTTAAAACGTTGTAAATATTTTTTTAAATATTTCGAAAGTTAAAATTATCGCCTCTGCATTTTAAAGTAAAACAAAAACATTCCCAATATTAGCCTTAAAAGGGCTGTTAATATTTCAAAGCTCTGCTGCTTTAAACATAAAAACATTGGCCTAGTGATGTAGTCAAATTTTGTTTATCGATACTCGATATCTACGCACGTATCGTTCTTTCGACTTTGTATCGAATCGGTTATATTGAACCTCGAGCTCTGACCTTTTTGACATCGTAACAGAACAGTAAGCCTTGTAATGTGGGACTAGTAGGTATCATAACAGAACTTTTAATAAAAGTTTGTTAATAAGATTGACTCGAATGTAGCTTGGAATTTCGTTTTACGTCAGTTTTTTATTTACTTAAAGGGTTATTTGACATGTGACACACATTAAACTTCCAATGGATATACTTACTTTAGGTGGTCTTAGTTAAAAGTCTAATTTACTAACTTCACTTGACTTCTTGAATAATGGTTTCTGCGACTATTGCCAGTCTTGTATTTTTTTTTCTCTTTTTGTTCTCTTTGACATCAATCAATGTCAATTGACAGATGACATGCAGATAGCATGTTGTTCTAAAAATCAGGTTTTATTTCTAACTGGTTGCCATTACAACAAAAATAGTACTATTGATTCTTGCCGGCTCTATTTAGCCAGTTTTTTAAATTATGGCCGGATTATAGATAATTTTATCGTCTTAATTCTATTATTACATCACAGTTTTTTTAAATTTCACTATGCTTTCTTGGGCAAAGTAATTTAACCAATATCATGATCTACACTACAGCATTTTCTATGATTCATAATCAGTCTAACCGTTCGCGAAAAGATTACTTACACACAGAAAAAAGTTGAAAGTAACTTTGGCATTCATATTTGGATAATGTGTCCCATTCCGAGTCCGAAAACCGGTGAAAAAAATGTCTCCTTTGTTTATGGTCCGCTTTTAGATAAAGATATTTTAGAGTTAAGCACATGCTGTGTCAAATTTGCTCGCGTTCGTTTTTTTATAAGCCCCAGTCACGCGAGCTTAGTAACATGAGTCCGGAATGCTGTTATAGTCTGGATTTAACATTTTTGCCCTTTTTTAATGGTATCACCTCAATCATATTTTGAGTACTAGCAACACCGTTTTGGTCATTAACGGGGAGGGGGGGGGGGGGGCAAATTAATATTATGGAGGATGAGAAAAATAATATGATTTGTAGGTACAGGTACAATTGCACGGCCTTAGGACTTTGGTTGCTTTGCAATTGGCTACATTTTTAAATCTCTAGGGGGGTGGGGGGGGGGGGGGGGGGGGGCTGCCCCTCCTTGGCGACGCCCTTGCCTGTTTGGCCAGTGCCACAACAGCGGCACAAACTTTTTTTTATGATTGCTAGGCTAGGCGATTTACCACATCTTACATGTTAAGGTTGGGCTCAAAGCGCGCAGCTCTCGCTCGAGCATCACAACATTTTTAAAGATAAAATCACTAAGTTGGCACAATATTGGCACTTGTTTATTTACTCTACTAGCTACTTAGCTATCATAGCTTAAACTTTAAAGTATGTGGTTCGACTGCAAAAAAAAGGTTAACATACATAATTTTGTAATTAGAAAAGTATATTAAGTAACTTACATTCGTTGCTCAATATTATATTTAAAAAAATATATTTTAAAATAAATAATAAATACTTGTGGACATTTCACACAACACCATCTAGCCCAAACTAAGCAAAGCTTGTACTATGGAACAAGATGGCTGATAGAATACATATATACTTTTTTTTTTGTAAATATATACATATGATACATAGAAACACCCAGATACAGAACAAACATCCATGTTATATCCATGTTATGTTGCGAAAGCATTGCATAATTATTTTTATTTTTACTGTATTCAGCCTTTCTTTTTTATTTATTATGAAACTGACATTTAAGGTCTTTGATATGTGACACAACATTATTAATGTTATTTGTAATAATTAATGTAATTGGCTATGGCCGTTTTAATTAATAAATTAAATTAAACCGTTGCGCACCGTGGTTCCACCCGCGTGGTGATCGATTACTTTGTTATTGTTTAGTAACCCACAGAAACTGTCAAATTTTTTGAGATAAAAAGTATGCCAGATCCTTCTACATAGAAACTTATACTATGTAGAAGGATTTGGACGAAATTTGGCAGGATTACTACTTAGTCCTGCCAAATTTCGTCCAAATCCGTCCAGTGGTTTCGGCAGTAGTTTCTGTCTGTCTGTCTGTCTGTACGGACAGACAGACAGACAAAAATTATAAAAAATGCTGTTTTGGCTTCTGTATCGATAGTAATGCATCCTCCAATCAAACATTTTCAAATACATTTAATGTACTTACAGATTTTGACCCGTTACGGTCTTATTATATGTATAGAATAGATAGATATATTTCCCAAGTTACTTCCCATCCTATGTGCAAACTGTCTTATCTAAGATTGAAGAATCTATGAAGATATCAACATCAAAGCTAATAAATATTTACGATATAAATTTATCTACATCATAAAACCGTCATGTCGATACTAAAATGAGGGTAGAACTAAACTTGTCCATTGATATTTTACGTATTCACGGGTAACTAGGTAACGAGGACACTCATTTACATAATAAATTTCAATTTTACTGAACGCAAAAGGGTTTCAGGGACTAAATGTTGGCATAAATATTTGAGGCCTCCGGGAAAGGAAAATAAGAGAGCGTAAAATTAATTTTCGACTTTTGTATTCCTTTTTTTTAGTTGAGTCAAAGCAAAGATGATTGGTTGAAAGCAAAGATGGAAACCAGCTTTAGGCGGCGAGACGCATTGTGCAATTAAGGTATAATGCTACAATTGCATTGCATGTGCATACGACCAGGGCGAAGACTATCATTCGTTCACCACTCGCTGATACGATTTAACGACTATTTTGACAAATTGCTAGTCTATTACATAGTGATTATACTAATTTGTCGAAATAGTCGCTAAATCCTATCAGCGACTGGTGAACGAGTGATAGTTTAAATAGCAGCCTTGAGACCCGTCCGCCTCAATATGACACTTCAGTACTTTACCACGCACCAGAAGAGGAGCATCACGATAGACGATGTGCACTCCTTAGTGCCTGTGCAGACTGAATTGCGTTTTATTGCGTCGTTGCAAGAGTTGCTATTTAATTATATGTGTTTGCGGAGTAGTATTCTATACCAATAATATTAAATATTTTAGCGGCGCCGCTTCTTTTCTTAAAAAATAAAGTAAAGACGACATACCTATTTATCACAAATAATAATAATAGTTAAAAATATTGAAAATACCGACTTCAAAATACGCAATTTGTTTACTTGGATGACATATTTTCCAGTTATTTTGTTATAAAAACCAAAGTACTGAACCGATTTTGATAAAATGTATATAGGACTACCTCTGAAGTATAACCTACCTAAAGAAAGAATTATCAAAATAATTCATAATTGGAGAAGTAATCGCTGAAGAAACATACAAAAAAACATAGTCGAATTGAGAACCTCCTCTTTTTTAGAAGTCGGTTAAAATAGGATGAGTCTTTAAGCGTTGTGGTAGAACATAATATTTACATCACTATATTAAAAAATAGTAATCTATGCTACTAAAGTCACAACCCTACCTAAAAGGCTCCACGTACTATCCGTCTTACTTATAAACACATGTTAAAATCTTATTCACTGAATAAGGACTTATCACTCTCTGTCAGACGGGAATTGTCACGGGCGAAAACGGAACAAAACACTGTTTAACTAAAATGCGATTATTCAGCGTTTATAAGTAAGACGGTATTGTAGCTGAGTAAATATCTACACAATTATGTATACGTATGCTATTATAGAGAAATCAAAACAATACTAAAGCATATTACATATAAAATATAACTTTTATTACACAATTCCAACGAGAAAAACAATTCAGGTGTAATGCGAAAGCTACCACGCTTGCCAAGAATGGAAACCGAATTAGATAAGAATGCAAAACGAAATATCCAATAAAATCGTATAGTGATATCGAGATTAGCTTGTCCATTCAAATACAAATTCAATAGATATATTCGACGGGCTGGCAGAATAGACACTGCCACAAAAGAATTGGCGCGATATCGATGTCCTCTGCGGCGGCCATCTTGACACCACGTTCGCGCCAAACGTTTGAAAATCGAACGGATTCGAACGCTTGCGAACGTCTCTCCGGGGATCTGTCACGTTTGAATCGAACTCGTTCGAATTGAGAACGTTTATTATCGAATTGGAGCGATTCGATTTGAAATTGGTATGTTTTGTGGTGACTCGATTGGTTGTTATAGACGGGTATGATTTATTAATATTAAAACGATATCGGAAGCGGAGTACCTACTTCACAATAAACGCTCAGAACTTTTCGTATTTTTATTTTACATTCTTGTATATATGGTGGTATATATTCTGTTAACTACTTCTAAAAATATTACATCAATCTTTCGATAGTGTCACCAACGTAATTATTTTGTTTCGCTTCTTATTTATTCGTCTCTTGGTAAGAATTGCAACTTGGTGGAAACAGACTATACTTTTATATATATATTTTACTATACTTATATACTTAACTATTTTTATATATTTTTGTTTATGACAGTGATATGTGCCACGTCACTGTCTTATATTGTCGTCGTTATCACACGTGCATAAATTACATATTTGGCTCTTACTCTAGCAAGTTATGGCGTTGCTCGTGCCATCTCAGTTCGACCCTCCGATTAATTCAGTTACGCTCGCAATATTTAGTTAGTCAAACCACACTACGTTATTTATCGATACGCAAAACTACATCGATGTGGCTTGAAAAGTTAAATTTATTGATCATTTTTGTAGGTACAATCTATCTCAACTCTGATGCCCTCGCTAAAAAAAATATATCTCTTCATTCACTGTCACCTCCCTACACCTTTATCGCTACCACATTCTTATCACACTCGTAAACCCTAATCGATATCCAAAACTCGATTAACAAAAATCGAATAACATGGGGTGAGTGACGACAAAAATCTACCAACCGGAAGAGCTTTAAAGACATCAGTCGACATCCGACTGTCTGTGATCATTACTGTTTTCAACGGGATTGTGGCGTAAGGGGGTAAAGAGGGGTTAAAGGGGGTAAAAGAAGGGAGGGGGATGGGGTGGAAGTCATTAGGGAAGGAGCTAAGCGTTGTTTGGACCTGAGTGGAGGTGCAACTTTCAAAAAGCTGCATGTTACAGAATCGAGAGATTTATGTTTCCTGTTATGTGGAACTTTCAAGGATTGATGATCTACAACTAGACTGTATTCTAGGGTAGTAGGAATAAAATGAAAAAAATATGACTCGCTGGAAGAGCTTATTTGCCCCGTGGCACAGCACAAATGGTCCATAATCATAAACAAACACACAACCTTAAAGAGGTAAAGTTAGTATAAAGTTTTGGCGGGAACGTCATAGTCATAGTCATCTTGGTGTTTTAATTTATTTTCCTAAATTTGTGTTAGTTTGAATATTAATGCTATAAAAATGTTGGTGTTTTATCAAGTGCGTGAGTGTGGGCAAGTGAAATAAAGCGATGAAATGTGTCGGCAAAACTCCGTAGAAGCTTCCAGTAAAATCACCACCATTTTACTGAAGTACGACTCGAATTTGAAAATGACTGTATGCGTGACTTAGATTGTGACTAGAACTTTTATAACTTGTTTTATTCAAGAAACTTGAAGAAATCTCAGTACTTGACACTGGCAAATGCTTTAAGCGGGTCCAAATTCAATAAAAAAATAAATGTATAGAGAGTAAATATAATTGTTAAAGTATTGACGTGTTGTCAAGTTGTGCGAAGGATTGACCGCGCTGTCACCCTGATGAAGGCCACCGTACGTTCACTAAAATTTTATTGGTAGATATTTTAGACATAAATAATCCGTGAGTATTTCAAATCAGTTTAATTTCATACACGCTGACTGAAAGACATTGAAATTCTAACATCGCAACTTGCATAGATAAATATAATAGCAATGGGTATTGGGAATTGAGGATGAAATTAAAATTTTCTTCTTCCTTGTGGATTATTGTGGTAGCATTCCGAAGGTTACGGCCGATGCGACAGTAGCACGCGTTAGTTGTGACTAACGTTTACATTTTGTGGTGTTGATCGCATCCAAATGTTAGCCATATATTTTTTAAATATTCACTATGCGACTGCTCTGTCGTGGCGTCAGCTGCATCGAACGCGACTTTCGGAACACAAGGCTTAAAATATTTCTATAAGACACATGTCTCAGCTTTCTTTCTCCACATTCGCTTTTTTGTTTGCATATAAAATAGTTCGTGGCATTAGATCGAGATTAAGCGTTGTAAAATTTTATGATAATAGCTGTTTACTTGAACAGAAATATCGATAATGTTTACGTAAAAGAACCGACGCTATGTAAAACGTTGCACGAGTAGATACGTAAAAAAATTACTACACTAATAAAACACAGAATGCAATCCTGCTAATAAATACTTGACTATAAAATGGGGGTAGTTTCAAATATAACGGTGCGGCACGCCCTCTCGTAATATAGTGGTCACCATTAAAAACATAACGAGTTCTTTCCCTATAAATAACTTCTGACCATTATAATTATACCGAACGAAATTTCTTATCACGCTCATATTTCACCAGAGTCTAGCATTAGGCATAAACTCCAAAAAAATAGCCCGAAGCGAATGACTTTCTTTCGCCTCGATTAAGCGATGATTACAGTAGCCAAATATCATTTATAAAACGCCGTGAATGGCGAAAAATACAAGTAAAATAAAGAACAGGAAATTGCGTGCGCGGTTAAAAACAAAAAAGCATCGGCGGCAACATCTCTCGCCATTTTTTGACATGTCGCGCCGCCATCTTGGCATTCATCTTTTGTCAAGAACACGCGTCGATGGGTCACGTACGTCGATTTTCTTAGACAAATCTTGGATGCGAATGTGTTTTCACAACTATTTCCGGGTTGCGGAGATTTCTGTGACGAATTTAGCCTGTAGACTCTAGTACGTATTTTCATAATAGAGTCCTGAATACTGAGATATTTCTGAAATGGATGTTGTTTAAATGTGCTTGATAGTTAGTGAGTGAAACATGGATACTCATAGTTTGCATGGTTCACGATTTCACAAAGTTAGAATTGTTACGCGAAATATACGAAGCGCTATGCTCGGTGTTTCCCTGAGGGATAGTATGTGGAGCGATGTAATTCGCAAGAGAACCAGAGTCACTGATATAGCACTGCATGTAAACTGAAGTAGCTATGAGCCAGTCATATTTGTCGTGGAGCTGGTAACTGCGTGTACAAAGCACATTCTGGGATTGACACCGCAAGTTGGCAAAAGTAGAATGAGATGCTATGAGACAAGGAGTGAATATAAGTAAAGTGGACGACAATGATTGGAAGTGAAAAGTTATAAATCGGGCTTAGTGATTCTCAATGGTATAGGCTTAGATCTAGATTAGGACTAAAGTGATACTTGACGTGAAGTCGCTGAAAAGCTTTCAATTGTGAATGTCACTTGTCATTGTCACCTATCCGAAAATTGTCAAAGTCATTCTGACACGCTAAAATTGAGATGCACCTCGAGCAATTCGATTTACAAACACAATCGAGTCTGACCGAGATTCAGAAGAGAAAAGTAAAAACAATAACTGTTAAAGCCTGCCCATAATTTCATTAGTATCGAATCGTAACATCGGAATCGTTTTAAAATAAATGATGGTTCGCTTTACGAAACGATAAGTGAGTTAGCCACAATCGAAACATCGAGTTGCGATCTCTCGATACGAAATGGAGTTATCGGTTCACCGAGGCACGTAGAAAACGTATTTAACACTATTTTAGGGTAGTTGGTAATTGACGGGGAGGTTTTCACGATACTGGCAACTTTGTTGGACAAGTTCCTATCGAATGGGGATTGCGGGGAAGTGCATCGTGTAACACTGGGGTAAATTATATATATTATTATTAAATTATAATTATATATTATACTCGTAGTCGTGGTCTGATTAATATTTTACATTGGTAATCAAGACTGTTCAGAAATACATTCATATTTAAAATTAATAAATTGATATTTATGTTTTGTGTTGTTGTTATTTGTGTTTAATAAATTGTTATTTATGTTATTATATTACATTTATGTTTGATGATTCGAATATCATGGGACTTAATTGCAAATTATAACTATTTTAATCTATTACTATTTAACTATTTATCTTCCATCATCCAATTTGTAGTTGAATTGTTATGCATTTACAATTACAATAGCCTGTTATTATTGCTATTTTTTGACATTATAATTATGTATGAGTGAAAAAAAAAACGACAAGTTTTATTTCTACGAGAAGGAACTTATACAAACAAAGCAATGTTTTATGGGATTTTTAGAGTTTGTTGTCCTCTAAAAACTTTCAAATTGGTTCAGAAGTACACAATAATATAAAGACAGTCTTACTCGTCAGAAAACATCTTGCGTAGGGAAATTGTCAAAACAGGTTTAAAATGCTTACTAAGTGGTCGAACGCCACCCCAAGCCTTTTGCTAAGCTTTCGGTGAATCCTTTGTCTGGAGCTCTAAGCATTTAGAATACGAACACAATAAAGCATATCTACTGAACTAGTTTAGGCTAACTAGGCCCTATCTGTGGGTAGCCAAACGAATATTATCTTTATTACAATTAAAACAGAGCCGTATTTTGCTTATTAAAATAAATAGCTGTTAAAAATATAAGCGGCTTTATGTACCAACGGTGGATCAACGATCCCACCTTGTTTGCCCCGCATATCTCGATCCATAAATTGCAAAACCGATCCACATTTTATTCGAAACTCAAAACCAAACAAACCTTCCGTACACAAATCTCTTCTTCATATCTACCGATCACCTATACCTTTCTCTGTTTACCCGACCGTAGCCGTAAACATCCCCCGGGATTCGGGGAAAAAGGGAATAATTCCCCTTGTCGTGTAATGTGTGAAATAATATTTCGGAGTAGAGGGCGCCTTGGGCGATTGTCGCCGAATATTCGCACGTATAAGGCATTCGCGTAATTCAATCGGTGCTTACGGCACCACCGTTGTAACAGTATGGGGAGTTATGCTTGTAATTCATAACGTCTCAGCCAAAGACCTCGCAATGAGTAAGTAAAAAGAGATGTTAACTGTGCCACTTAATAGTAGATTGTTACATAAGGGTTGAAAGCGATCTATTCAGGCTCAGTTCACAACTGGCAAAGGAATGTACACACAAAGAAATAATTCGGTACGAGACCTTTTTTAATCGACTTCAAAAAAGAAGATTATTTAGTCGATTAAAATTAGATATTATGGATTTTGCTCGAATAAGAAATCCAAGATTTTTTTTATAAAAAAAAAATCTTCCTGTTTACTAAAAAAACATTAGAAAAATAAAAACGGTAATTTTTTTTTTTTTAAAGTAGCTAACTGCCGATACATATTTATTTGCCGAACTTACTTTTATGTGGCTGTCAAAATCAATTACATTATACGCCACACCTTTAGTAGTTACCGTCAGTCGTAAAAATTATCTTCCATCATAATCCCTTACTGGTTATACGACCCCCATAAGCCCTAAGGGGATGTCGTAAGACGAAAAGTAAAGGTAACAAGGGACCGCCTGCTTACAACTCGCACGCGCAGGGAGAGCCGGGAATCAATAACTTGTATTGCTCTGTCACTTCCGCTGTTGGGACTGCAATTAGCAAAATTGACGTTTTAAAACCAGCGCAAGAGTTTAAACTCCATTAATGTAAACTTAAAATAGGGATCTCTTGTTTGATACTATGAACGTACGTAACTTATGTTTAAATTAAATATTCTTTTTTTTTTACTTTTCTAAGTACTTTTTGAAGTTCAAATTTATTTGTACCTACGTATTACTATTATGTCAAATAAATTGATTTGATTTCAAGTTACTCGACTCGTTAAAATCGTTATCTTGTAAAGCCTACTTAGCCGTGATAGTTTTCCATTTCAACCGATTTCAAAAAAGGAGGAGGTTCTCAATTCGACTGTTTTTTATGTTTGTTACCTTAGAACTTTCGACTGGGTGAACCGATTTTGATGATTATTTTTTTATTTGAAAGCTGGTACTTTCCGTGTGGTCTCATTTCAATTTGGTCCAGTTCTGACAATTGCATCCATGAGAAGTCGGTTGCTTCAGTTTCTTAAACTATAATAATTTCACCATAATATGCTACTAGCATGAATTTTTTCGTATTTCCAAATCAACCGGTTAGGCAGTAGAGGAGGGAACATTTTAATAAAAATTATCACTTCAAAGTTTAATATATTGCAAACAGATCCCTAAATTGGAAAATGATTTTCGCACAACCATAATATTTTCCTATGTCTATTTTTCGGCTCTCATTAATGCAAGTGCTCACGATGACTAAAACATCAGCCCAAACTTGAATTTTGATATTTTCCATGTTTGTTTTTTGGAACTCATTAATGCAACAGTGCTAACGTTGACTAGAAAAATGAGCTCAAACTTGATAGGTACATTTTTTGCTATCCATGTTTCTTTCTCGGATTTTCTATCAGAACAGGACTTAGTTTTAAAAGAACCGTTGAGACCGTAATTTTCGCCAGTATGTCTGCCTTCTGCGCTGTTGTAGGTCGTGGGTTCGATCCCCACCCATGGCAAACATTTCTGCTGAGCATGGATGTTTGTTTTGTATCTGGGTGTTTCTATATATTATGTGTATGTACTTATTTACAAATAAAGTATGTATCCTGTCAGCCATCTGGTTCCTATAGTACAAGATTTGCTTAGTTTGGGGCTTGATGGTGTTGTCTGATAATGTCTTCCTTCAATATGTATTATTTGTAAGATCAAATACTAAATCTATGATTCAGATATAATTTATTTTTGGCTACAGAAAAAAACATATATGTATATTCTAACTCTCAGTTGTCTGCGAGTTAAAATATATATGTGTTTTCACTACTCCGTCGCCAAAAATAAATAAAAGAAATCGAAGAAAACACTTTTTTAAAACATTTATCCTATCTAAACAAACAAATCTGTCTCTTACTTGTCTAATGTTACCACTCAGTGATTTTATTTGTTTAAAAATGTTGTAATGCGCGAGAGAGATAGCGTACTTTGAGCCCCGCCTTAAATGTACCAAAGTGCATCATCCTTGACAGCGAAGCACGAAACCCACGTAGTAGTCTAGTAAAAATAAGATTTGTGACAACATGAAAGACAACTAAGTATATTATTATTTAAATGAATGTACTGGTGTTTTGAAATACATTGACACAATTTCATAATGATATTATAAAACCTAATTTTGTTACCTTTACACGCTCAAACGGCTGAACCGATCGTTATGTAAATTAGTATAGAAATAGCTTTGGTGCTGGAGACGGACATAAACTACTTATCATCATCATAATCGTCACCGATTTTCATAACTACGCGAGTGAAACCGCGCAACGCAGCTAGTCTATAAATCGGGGATTATTGTTGATCTATGATTTTTAGTTATTTTTCTATCATTATTTCAAATAATCACCCCAGTTACAAATACTGCGATCTACTCCATGCAAACGGATTTATTTTTACTAGACTTAAAGTGCATCATCCTTGACAGTGAAGCACGAAACCCACGTAGGGTGACCACAAGCGGACGAGTGCGGTCGTGGCCGCGTGTAGTGTTACGATACGCGATACTTGCGTGTAATGATGATGACGGGTGTCTCAGGTATCGAGCTCGTTGACTAGCCATTTCACTTATTAACTGACTTCTAAAAAGAAGGAGGTTATCAATTCGGTCTGTATGTTTTTTTTTTGGATGTTTGTTTCACCTTACTCAGCCAATTGTGCATTTATTTTGATGATTCTTTTTGTATTTAGTAGGTACTACATATAAATTTTATCAAAATCGATGCAGTACTTTGGTTTTTATAACGAAATAACTGGAGAAATATGTCATCCAAGCAAACGAATTGCGTATTTTGTAGTCGGTTTTTTTCCAGTTTTTTTAACTATAAATTAATGTTGTTGTTGTTTTTGGCAAAAATAAAATGAAAATTAACTAAATGACTTAACAAAACTAAATGACCCGTCACCCGGCGTACTTTGTATCATCTATCAATGAGTGGACCCGATATTTTCTTAACGTTTAAACCTACCCTGGTAAACTACGACAAACATTTCAAAACCAAAATCAGCTAAATCGGCCCAGCCGTTCTCGAGTTTTAGCGAGACACGAACAGCAATTGATTTATATATATATAGATAGATAACTGGTAAAATATCATCCAAGTGCCTGTAAAAAAGTAAATAGCAAGTCGCGTACATAGGTATTGTATTGCGTATTTTGAAGTCGTTTTTTTTCAGTTTTTCAAACTATAATTATTTCAATTAGCAAGCAAGTTCGTATAGGAGTGAAGTGACCAACCCTATGTGTCAGAGTTATTAAGCCGCCGAAAGGCCTCTGACCTGGCATGACGATTGCTGTTTTTAACAACAAACAACCGGGACCTACAACTTAACGTGTCGTCCGACCCACGGTAGCGCTCAGAAAGAAATGCCACTCACGGTCACCCATCCGAAGACTGACAGGTCCGTTCATTGCTTGATATTGGTGATCGTGAAACTGAATTTCAATTGATAAGTTGCAAGTTGCAATCAATAACACTTTAATAAAAACAAAAAGTAATAACAATATCAAAATATACACATAAGCGAACGTCACAAAGGGCGGTCTTATCGCTAAAAGCGATCTCTTCCAGACATCTTCAGGATCATATCAGCCATAACAGGTCCACTGCTGGGCATAGGTTTCCACTAAGGATTTCCAAAAAGCCTGGTTGCCACTGCCAGTTGTTTGAGGTCGTCTGTCAGGTCTGTCCTGATTGTAGGAATAGGCTTACGTTTGATTAGACGATCTGATGGAAGGAGTTGATGTGGTTCGATAAAGTTCACCAATGAACAACTGTTGTTGTTTGTTTTTGTTTATTTTTAACCGACTTCCAAAAAAGAGGTTCTCGATTCGACTGTATGTTTTTTTTTGTATGTTTGTTCAGAGACTACTCCGTCAAATTATGAATTGATGTTGTTGTTTTTTTTTTTTTAGTTTGGTATGTCATACCTCACAGGTGGTCCCATTTAGATTTTATCAAGATCGGTTCAGTACTTTGTTTTTTATAACGAAATAACTGGAAAAATATGTCATCCAAGCAAACGAATTGCGTATTTGCCTCATTGACTGTCGGTTGTCTGGAAATGGTCATAATGACCATTCCTAGTGTCACAAAAGTTATCCGGTAAGGCAGCTGTCCTGTTGTGGAAACATCATCTTGTTAGGATATGAATTCTTACCCTCAAACATGGAAGTTAAACACACAACCGACTGAACCATTTGCCGTTACATCGCTTCATAATTTATATTATTGTCAGTGTTTACATTTGCATTCTACATATGTACATACCTTAACGCTTGAATCACTAACAAAGGCCTTAGTATTCTCCAAGTATACATTACAGTGAACCACTACAATTGCCAATATTTTACTGTCGATACCTGGGCAAATTATCTATCTCCAACGCTTGTATAAGCCTAATAAGGTAGATAGCTGTTTACAAAGACACCGAGCTACATTTAAATACAACTTTGTAGTGAAACTCCCAAGATGTGCCTGTACTGTTTTTTATTTTGTATCGTTGTGGACGTGGGTACTGGGTATGTAACATAAGAAGCCCATTGGATATGCTGTGGTTAGTGTCATTCGCCAGGCTTCCTTGCATACTTTTGCAAAAAGTTGAATATGATTTTTATATTCAAATAGAAATCTCTTGGTAAAGTTGAAGGTAAAGTATCTTTCATAACTGACCTCGCAGTTCAGTTGGACAGGTATACATCTGTCTGCTAAGCTATAGGGCGAGGCCACATCACTGCGTTGCGGCGTCGCAACGCAAAAATCGGCGACACGCCGCATAACGCATAGTGGAAATTTCCGATGCGCTACCGCAACGTACAAATCTGCAACGCGACGACGCGCGGTCTTCCATTTAGTGTCCATACTTTGAACGGGATGCGCGCGTGTTGTTAAGATTTATTACCATAGCGAATTGATTACCATATCGACTACATGATATCCTTAGTTCAGGACCGTCCCGTACTTTGGGACAAAACTATAGCAGGCTTCAAATTTTTTTTTTTTGAAAACAGAAGCATGGAAGGAAGCTTGTGATAGTTTATATACTAATTTTTTCATTCATAATTGATAGAAATGGGTGTACTCAGTATTTTCTTTTCTGTTTCTTCTTTTTTTTGATGCGTCTTAACGCGAGCAGAAGTAGGTCACATCTAGTGCAGTCCATGTTTCACTAGAATCTGAAAAGATGGTTACCGTTATTTCGTGCGACGCCGTGTACGATGAATTTTTTGCGTTGCGTCATCGCATCGTACAACGGTGCGACGTCGTTTTGTCGATGCGACCGACGCCGCAACGCAGTGATGTGGCCTCGCCCATAGGTCGTGGATTCAATCCCCACCTAGGACAAACATTTGTGTAAAGAGCGGGTGTTTGTTTTGTGTCTGTGTGTTTCTGTGTATCTTGTATGTATTTACATCAAAAAGAGTATACATATATGTATTCTATCAGCGATTTAACAACAAAGCCAACGAAAAACTTTTATATAAACAGACCTAAAATTCGTATTATATTTGATGGCACGAGTATTATTGTCAGACAACACCAAATGGCATATACTAATTTACTAAACGACTTGCAAAATCTACATCCTGTCGCTCGATACTTCACGCATTACCCCACGCACTCGGAAAAAAGTGCAAAAACTTCATCAAAAGCTGACAAAAGAAGTTTGACACCTGCACCAAAAGGCCCCTATTTCCCCCCACCCTAAATTTAGTGCAAAACATTGTATCCGGGGCAATTCGCACACTTATTTATTGCTGGGGGAGACTTGACACTTAAAAAATAATTCAGCCACTAGAAGCTGATTTGTGGTATCGCACGATGAAAATGTAAGCGATTTTTGAAATTGAAGGGGTGAGAAATGTTTTCATTTTTGGTCCACGATTGAAGGTGTTTCAATTTTATTAGGTTGTTGTAAAAGGTACGTTTATTGCGATCGTTGAAACTGTCTGAAAAAGGCTACTATTATTATTAGCGGGATATTTACCATGGAGTCTGTTTTTTTTTTTTCAAAGACAAATTATTCAAATTGCAATGCCTGAAAAGGGCCACTATGTTATAAGATCCTTGAAATAAATATACATATATATGTATGTAACATAAATTACTAGGAACTTATAACTTAGCTAACAATTTATTTACACTTAGTAGCGACAAAGTATATACATATTATGCAATAACGCCTATTTTCCCTTACGAGGTAGGCAAAGCGTTAAAGACCATGAGGCCGATTGACGCCATATTTGACCGTAGTTGGAGGGTTTGATGGAAGATAGAGAGAGTAATAGAGAGTTAGAGGGTACATTGAATTAGAAAAAAACAGTACAGTACTTATATTATTTTTACCCGATTACCCAAGAAATGTTTTATTGAATATTCACTTAAGATTCTTACTTATTAAATTATTGAATATACCAACAAACAGCAAATATTTTATTTTTTATGTTATTATGCGAATAATTTACTTTAATGCGTGACCAAATCTAATATTTTGAAATAAATAACTGACTCCAAGGTCGATGAACTTTTGTACAAAACAGCTGTTTCTGTTTTAAAAGTTGGTCATAACAAATGACTTCTTGACAAATGACTTTCACGTGTGTCCGTCTTTATAATGTCACAATAAAATTTTACTGTATAGTTGGTAATTTATCAGATTTTTTACCTTATATGTAATTATTTACTTACTTGGTAGGTAATTACCCGAAATTTTACCATATATGTAGTTATATTTACTTACTTGATTTTCTGAAAAAAAAACCTCTACCTACTATCTACTTCGTTTAGATTTGTGTAAATTGCATCGTTGTAAAAGTGAGCGTGATTTTTTTAAATTGAAGGGGTGAAAGGGGGAATATTTTCATTTTTGCGCCGCGTTTGAAACGATTTTATCGAGATGTTATATTTGATTGAAGACTTTTATTGCTATCGGCACTGTTGCCCCCTTCAATAGTAAAATGTTGTCTTTCTGACTTACATGTTATGGTTATGCAGCGGTGAGAAAAAATATGTTTTTAGTTTTATTTTTTTATTATGAAAACTAACGTGGTTGTTATACATTTTTATTTTGAACAAACTATAGTCGGAGATTTCGGCTCAAAATAGACGTGAGTAAACCCGTTTGTCGAAATAAAAAAGTTTTATTTTTTGTTTTCTTGATTTTTTTTTCAGAATAAAAAGCACGTATCTTGTTTTCCTAATACAAACTGCTATATATTTTGAATAGGATATACTCTGACACTACGGCACTAGTTTAGACTTTTTACGACCGAAACGCATCATTCAAAATAAGACACCGCACACCATAATCCGAACCGGTCCTAGAAGCAACGATGAAAGCCCCTTGCAGGCGTCCAAAATAGATGAAGTATTTTTTATTAATTCGGAGATTTTACGTCTTATCACCTACTCGTTTAATGCTAGGCGACTGTTGCGATCTACGATGTAGCGTGCTCATATAGAAGATACCTACTGATTCAATCCTGATAGCAGACACTCAGATTACATATGTCGGGAAAGACTCACTCGAATAAATATAAATCATCATCATCTCAGCCATAAGAAGTCCACTGCTGGACATAGGCCTCCTCCATGGATTTCCAAAAAGACCGATTGGAAGCGGCTTGCATCCAGCGTCTTCCCGCCACTTGTATGAGATCATCTGTCCATCTCGTGGCTGGTCTTCCTACGCTGCGCTTGCCGGTACGTGGTCTCCACTCGAGAACCTTTCGGCCCCATCGGCCATCAGTTCTACGTGCTATGTGTCCTGCCCACTGCCACTTCAACTTGCTAATCCGCTGTGCTATATCGGTGACTTTTGTACGTCTACGTATCTCTTTATTTCTGATTCGATCTCGTAGAGAGACTCCGAGCATAGCCCTCTCCATAGCTCGTTGCGTGACCTTGAGTTTCCTTATAAGGCCCATAGTTAGGGACCACGTTTCAGTGCCGTATGTCATCACTGGCAACACACACTGGTTGTAAACTTTCGACTTGAGGGACTGGGGAATATTGGACGAGAAGACGCTTTTAAGTTTCCCGAACGCTGCCCAGCCGAGTTGGATACGACGATTGACCTTCCCTCGTAAAGTTGGACCTGCCTAATCGGACCGTTTGTCCTAGGTAGACGTATTCGTCAACAACTTCAAGAGTGAAGTTCCCCACAGATATTGGGGTGGGCACTACATGGGCATTCGACATAACCTTCGTTTTGTCCATGTTCATTTTGAGGCCCACCCGTTGGGAAACTCTATTGAGGTCTTCGAGCATCGTACTGAGCTCTTCCATCGACTTTGCCATGACTACTATATCGTCGGCAAACCGAAGGTGAGTGATGTACTCGCCGTTAATATTGATGCCGAGCCCTTTCCATTCCAGAAGCTTATAGGCATCTTCCAAACCAGCGGTAAACAGTTTCGGAGAGACAACGTCTCCCTGCCTCACGCCTCTCTTCAATGGAATTGCCTCTGAGTTCTGGTCTTGTACTCGGACTGACATGGTGGCGTTGTTGTACAAACACTTCAGCACTTCGACATACCGATAGTCAATACGGCATCGCTGGAGAGCCTCAAGCACCGCCCAGGTCTCGATCGAATCAAAGGCTTTCTCATAGTCCACAAACGCTAAGCAAAGGGGCAAGTTATACTCTTCGGTCTTCTGTATCACTTGCCGCAGCGTGTGGATGTGGTCTATGGTACTATAACCTTTTCGGAAACCGGCTTGTTCGGGAGGCTGGAAGTCATCGAACCTGCGTTCAAGACGATTCGTGATGACCCTTGAAAACAGCTTATAGACATGGCTCAGAAGCGAGATGGGTCTGTAGTTCTTCAGCAAAGTGTTGTCTCCTTTTTTGAAGAACAGCGCCACCACGCTTCTGTTCCATGCTTCTGGCGTTGTACCTTCAAGCACGACGGAATTGAAGAGCCTCTGAGGACTTTCAGTACCGGTGTTCCACCCGCTTTCAGTAGCTCTGATGTAATTCCGTCGTCGCCCGGTGCCTTGTTGTTCTTGAGCTGTTTCAAGGCCATCCTAATCTCATACAGGCTGATGTCCGGGATATCTTCGGTATAATGTCGAGTCAGTTTGGCTTTTGGATCTTTGCCCAAACTGCTAACAGGTTTTGCGACCGATGTGTATAACTGTCCATAGAACCTCTCGATTTCCCTCAACACTTCTGCTTTGGTCGACGCTAGACTGCCATCTTCCATCTTCAGCTTCGTCAACTGGCTTTGCCCAATAGACATGTCTTTTGCGAACACTTTGGAGCCTTTATTCCGCTCTATCGTCTCTTTAATACGATTAGTATTAAAGGTACGGATGTCGTGTCGCATAGACTTTGATATGAGTCTATTGAGCCGCCTATATGACTCTGCGTCACCGGAAGACTGCAGTTGCAATGAGCGTCGTTCAGCCATGAGGTCGAGGGTATGGCTCGAGAGCTTTTGCGGTCTATTTGTACGGTGGGGTTTATAAAACTTCGCGCCCACCGTACGGACAGTTTCCACAAACCTGTTATTGATCTCATCCACTGATGCGCAGCTCTCCAGGCACTCGAAGCGATTTGATAGTTCGAGCTGAAAGCTCTCGGGGTTTTGGATATGGGCGCGAGTGGGTCGGAGTGTAGACTTCGTCATACGGGACCTCTCAAGTTTAACATTAATATTCAAAGTGCCTCGTACCATTCGGTGATCACTTCCGGTTTTAACCATGTTGATCACAGAGACATCATTGAATATTTGTTTCTTGGTGGTCAGGATGAAGTCTATCTCATTTCTCGTAGAACCATCGGGACTCAACCAGGTCCATTTCCTATGAGGTGGCTTCTGGAAGAAAGAGTTCATCATGAAGAGTCCCTCTTTCTCCAGAAAGTCGGCCAACCTCTGACCCCTGGGGTTCCGTTGTCCATATCCAAATTTCCCCACTCTCAACTCACTTTCGCATTTCCTGCCCAACTTCGCATTGAAGTCCCCCATAACAACATTAAAATAGGTCTCAGAAGTGTGTATGGCCCTACTAATGTCCTCATACATCACCTCCACCTCATCATCCGAGTGTGCCGAGGTCGGTGCGTATACCTGGATGACCTTCAACGAATATCTCTTGGATACTCTGAGTATCAGGTACGCAACCCTGCTCGATACACTGTCGATGGCAAGAATGCTGTTAACAAGGGACTTGTGGACGAGAAACCCGACACCACCTTGGGACGGTTGGTCGCCCTCCCGGTAGTAGAGTAGGTTACCGGATTTCAGGGTTATCGTGTCCTCACCCTCTCGTCGGACTTCTGATAACCCCAGGATATCCCAATGTAACCTACTCATTTCTTCTTCCAGCTCAGCTAGCTTCTCGTCTGTCCTCATCGTGCGAATATTGTGTGTTACCAGGGCCAGTCGTCGTTTATGCAGGGGGTGGTAGCCGGATCTCTTCCGGAGATTCCTAGCACCCCTTGCTCCGCCGTGACCGGGACCGCTACCGTAGCCCGGAATAGCGGAGCTGCCGGGGACTGGGGGCCTGGTTATTTTGTTAATCTTCATTAAGGGGGTTTTGCCATTACTCGCCACGCTTGGCATGCGGGTTGGCGAGCGCAGTAGATGGCGTTTTCCACAGAGGATGCTGCTGCCCATCCCTGGTAGTATTTCCCTTAGCCGGTTCTTACGGCACCCACGGGAAGAGAGGGGGAGGTACTATTCTAAGCCGGTACCCCACGGCATAAATATAAATAAATACATTCAATATTTTCCCATTTTTAGCGCGTCTGCATATATTGTTGAGTGAATATTTTTGCGAGAAAAGTAGTGTAGTTCTTGATGAGTTAAAGTAAAATTGAAAGTAGATATAATCGGAAAACATTCAGAAAGTTAAACTAATAAGTCCAACAAGTACGAAAGTAAGAATCAACGTACCAACTTAGTGCTTTGCGTACTTACCCAGTTCCAGAGGATCTGAATTAACTAGTTCAATATTGAACTAGCAGTCTGTTACAGACATTCTTGATAAGCAAAACTAACTCTAAAACTGTGGTAACAGAAGAGTTAAGTAAGTTTAACCCTACCCTAAGGTAGGGTTAAACTTGTCCAGTGTCAACTTAGTGACACTGGTCACTAAGGTAGTGAGTGACCAGTGTGTTAGTTTAAGCTGCGTGAGAGTTTCATACTAAGTAACACCCGACAAAAAAAAACGGCTGGACCGATTTCGATGAAACATAAGAACGCTCTCGATAAAATCCTCTTTCAAACAAAACAAATACTAGATCAAAATTGGTCCATCCGTTTGAGAGCTACGACGTACAGACAGGCATACAGATACATACGTAAAACTTATAACATCCTTCTTTTTGGGTCAGGGGTTAAAAATAGAATGTATTTTTGAAAAAAAAACTCTCGATTGAAATTCAGCAGACTCAGTCGACGACTATAATGACATCTCACACACTGAAATCTATCAAGCCAGTTAGACTACCAAAGATAATACAAAATCATATAAACTTACTTAATTATTTTTTTTAAATAGAATGAATTTTGAAAAAAAAAACTCTCGATTCAAATTCAGCAGACTCAGTCGACGACTATAATGACACCTCACACACTGAAATCTATCAAGCCAGTTAGACTACCAAAGATAATACAAAATCATATAAACTTACTTAACCATATTTTTTTACAAACTACTCGAAGTGGCCACTCTTATTTATAGCCTCTAATCTCTCCACTTCACCTGTACCAATCCGGGAATCCCCGAAATTGTATAACCGGCCTCTCAGGGGTGCGTCCCCCAAATTGAGGAAAAAATCTTATTTGACAGCCCTTGCAATTCGCACCTCCCTTCCTGTGCCTACATGCGAGAGGTATACGGAATGCATGGCTAGGGTGAAATGGAGATGGATTAAAACCTCAGTTTTATACCCAAGCAAAAAAAGTACTATATGTTTGGTACTTACATTTTGTTGTATGTAACATAGCAAAAAAATACTAGGGTCAAAATCTACCAAAATAAGGTAATAAAGGTTATCAAAATAACCAATGGCGAAGCACTAGAACACGCAATTGGTATCCTATGTATGTAGTAAGAGCCTACTAAAAGGAGACTTCTGAGCCCGGGATTGTTCGGGAGTGGGACCCTGATCTATACTCAGACGGGACCAAGGTGGATGCGAGAGAATGGCTCAAGGGGTCGTAGGCCTAACAGGCTGAGGAGGAATTGTGTGGCACTGTTTATATTTAGGGCTCCGGTATGAGTCCGTCACGAAAACCTGGTCCCCCATTTAGGACTAGTGCTGACCACCTAGTGGTCCACCTTTTAGTGGGTACAATCCCACATAACCCGATCCATTACCAAAGTACAACGCAGCAGATTATCTTTAGAAGATTACCCCCTCGTCAAAAAAAGGTCAAAATTTAAACCATATTAAATAGTAAGTACTCCAAATAAATAAGAAAAAAAACTCTAAAACAATTTTTCACGTATACCGTGCTAACAGAACACTCGATCATCCCTTGTAAATCATGATACCAATTTGAAAACATGACCTAATTGAGGCGTTGAAAAATTACCATCGTTTCACCCAATTTCTTTTGATAATAATGGATTCTAACAATTTGTATCTGTGAGTATTCCTAGATTTATATTCTTGAAGCTTGCCAGTACTACGGTATCTAGACCTAGATAAAACGAGGCGACGTAGACGTTGATAAATCGCCGTAATCGGTGTGTTTTCGTTTCGTATTATAACAGACTTTTTAAGAATTTTGCACAAAAAGGCGACGCCCTTCTTTTGTTATTTTCAAGTCTTTACATTGAACAATAACGTAGGTATGTCATTGTGAACTTTAAAATCTAAAAATTTAGGGCCTTACCGAAAAACGTTACTTAACTTTAACCAACGTAATTTCTCTGTCTTCTTTCCGCAAGTGTCATAACATGTCAGCGAGAAGTTGACAAAATATGTTAAGCATTACTTAAAGTTAAGTAACGTTTTTCGGTAAGGCCGTTAGAATATTTGGTGCCTATTTTTACTTTCATCTTCGGTGTTGACATATCGATAAAAACTTATTTGTATTTTTTTCTGTCACTAGCACAATCAATGTGAAATACTTCTTTAAGGTTTGTAAAACAGTAATGGGCTTCAGTATTCGACAGTGTATTTTATGAAACAGATTCTTTACTTCAAATTTATACGCTTTTCCAACTTTGACAGTGACATATTAGGTGAAGTTTCTCGAGCGAAAACATTTTTTTTTAAACGACAATGTGAAATGAAAGATTCGTCTCCACGCTAACCTGCCCTTAACACTCAAAAAAAAAGAAAAATGAAACCGCTTATACAGGATGCTACTTCATACGATACGTGACCGGGGGTGCATATATCGACAGAAAAACTGTTAAAAAAACCCCTAAGGGTTCTATTCCTGCACCCCTCACCCTTCAGTAACCCCTCTAAGAGGCTCTCGAAACGTTTTGTCTGGTTCGAAATTTTTATGCGAATTTGAACCATATTTTAAGCCACTAAAACACATTTCGCTTTGTATATTGGAGATAAATACAGAGTGTCTATATTAAGTTATGATGTCCAGTCGAAAGGAATAATCTTGTTAGAATGAAAAACTGTGGAAAACAATGGTAATAGTCCAAATAACATACGATGATGCTCAAAAATAAGCAGAAAAATAGCGGAGCGGAGCGCTAGGTATTTAGTTCCCACTCCGCTAAATACCTAATTATAGTATAAAAAAAAAATAAGCGACTTCGTTTACTTTGATAACATATTTTTCAGTTATTTTGTTATAAAAACCAAAGCACTGATCCGATTTTGATAACATTTATACGGGACCACCTCTGAAGTATGACATATCAAACAAAAAGAATAATCAAAATCAGTTCATAATTGGCGAGGTAAATTTATTTAAAGACACAATGCATCTATTTCTATTGTGTATCTTTTAATCTCTTCTGGCGCGAGGTACTGAAGTGTCCGGTCGAGCCGGCACTACTAGTAGCATTATGTAGATCCTTTCTTTAATAAAAAAGAGTAGCAAAAGAGCAGCCGGCTCGCTTGATGATAAGCGGTAAACTAATATAAATAAGCAATAAACTGCAGAGTGCGTTTGGCCTGCTAACACCAGGGTCGGCGTATGCGCCACATACATAAGACGTGTTCTATCGTAAACCTAACGCGTAACATGATTCAAACAGTGTCTGTTTAGTAAATGTATCGGCGGCTCTCGCCACAAATCTAGAGGATTTATTTTTATCTATGTTCTGATTTGACTGCTATAGGTTGTGGTATACTGAGCGATTAGTGTCTGTTTGTACAAGTGTCATAGAAAAGTGCAACTTGTTGTATATGCCAATAGTAATTATTATAGTTTAAAAAACTTAAACAACCGACTTCAAAGTAAGTTATTTGGTTTCCTTGGATGACATATTTTTTCCACTCACATATTTTATTTTAAAAGCCAAACTGATTTTATAGATTTTTAATTTTTATGAGACTAATGTAATAGTGTATCGTTTGAAATAAATAAATAAATGACGGAGTTCTTCTTCTTTTTTGTATTGGACCCGCATTAAAGCATTTGCCAGTGTCAAGTATTAGGATTTTTTCAAGTTTCTTGAATAAAACAAGTTGTAAATGTTCTAGTCACAATCTAAGTCACGTATACAGTCAATTTATAAGTCGAGTCCTGCTTCAGTAAAGTGGTGGCGACTTTACTAGAAGCTTCTATGGAGTTTTGCCGACAACGTAAAATCACACGTTTTACTGTTTTATTTCACTTGCTCACACTCACGCACTTTATCGAACACTTAATGAATAAAACACCACCATTTTTATATCAGTAATGTTCAAAACAACACAAGTTTAGGAAAATAAAACAAAGCAACAACACGTTACTAAGGCGTTCCTGCCAAAACTCAATGACGGAGTTATGCAGTAGCAAACATTTAAAAAACACAGACGAATTGAAAATCTTACCTTTGAAGTCGGTTAAATAAAAAAAAAAATAATAAGGGATCATTCATGAACTCGCGAAATAAAATATTCTGATCCACACACTGTTGTATGTTTGTTCACCGATTACTCAGCTAATTGTGCATTCATTTAATGATTCTTTTTGTATGTCATACTTCAAAAGTGGTCCCATATAAATTTTATCAAAATCGATGCAGTACTTTAGTTTTTAGGGTTCCGTACCCAAAGGGTAAAAACGGGACCCTATTACTAAGACTTCGCTGTCTGTCTGTCTCCAGGCTGTATCTCATAAACCGTGATAGCTAGAAAGCTGAAATTTTCACAAATGATGTATTTCCGTTGCCGCTATAACAACAAATACTAAAAAAAAAAAAAAAAAAAAGGGGGGTCCCCATACAATAAACGTGTTTTTTTCGTATTTTTTTGCATAAAAACTCACAAAATGAAAATAATCCGTGCATCTAAACGCGGTGTGGTGGTGGCACTAGCGCGAGGCGGTTGCTAAGCAACGGCCGCGCGGGTAGAGGGGGAGGTAACATCACGGAGCGAGCCATAACCACGCGTATTCGCGCGAGCGTCGTCATGTTGCCCGGATGTGTATCGAAAACCTACCTATAAGTTTGCAATTTACTACTTGGAATTTCGTTGATTTCTCGTTATTTTATACGATTTTCTATTATAGATGATAGTACGGAACCCTTCGTGCGCGAGTCCGACTCGCACTTGGCCAATTTTTATAACAAAATAACTGATAAAATATCATCCAAGGGCCTGTAGAAAAGTGAACAGCATCATGCGCTCGCGCTTCTTCTTTATTAAAAGAACTGAAGATTTTCTTCAAAAAAAATATTTGAAAATAAAGTAAAAAGAAGGAAGTCATATTTAGAAAAATAATAACTAATCAGAATTATACTTAAACATAAATAAAACAATCATATCAAAATAAGTATTGTATCTGTGTTAACCAGTTTCTAAAATCGGTCAGTTCAATCAAACTAGTTATAATTTCCACCTTCAACCTATTTAATCGCAATTTAAATATACCCAGATTATACCTATAGGAAAACGCACTCCTATAAAAAAGTAGTACAAAAGCGCTGCGTTCAAGTAGTGCAAATTCTTAGTGCACCACAGCCTAACCCTACAAATCGGTGTTGCAGGCTCGCCGTAAAGCCGGCAGTAAAACGTCTCTGGTCTCCAGTGCTGAATCGATCGACCACAGTCTTTACAGCATCTATTTACCTTACCGTGTGCTACTTTTATCTATGACTTCTTTTTACTCGATTGCACAAAGAGGGTATTGTTTTTAAGTGTATTAGCCTTTCTAGAATGGAAAAGCCTCTTACTCAATCAAGCGTGTTACGTCTTCTTTACATGTCTCATACAAAGATTTTAGTGATCTTGAGCTATATGTAAGGAACAGGTTTGAAAATGTAAAGTAATCGCGGTTTAATCGTCCATCGTCGCGATTTGCATCTTCGTAAAAGTCCGTCGAATGCTGTTGAAACTATAGTCGCAAATTTTGACTCGAAAGGCCACCATTCTGTGTTATTTGTCCACCTCCACAATTTTTGATTTAATTGTATTATAATTAGGTACTTATTTAAAAAACTCAAATTACCCAACAAAGTCATCACGATCGTCCGGAAAAGTGTGCGTCAACAAATCAAAAAGGTAGAAGGCGAACGCACGCCACCGCCCACTGGAGTTTAGGGGAAAATGCAAATTTACGTAATGAAATCGTGAACGGGTCCAGCCGGACACCCGGCCTTTATGTTTGGACAATTTTATTTTACACGTATAAATACCTACGCACTTACCTATAATACGGTTTTTGGCGAGAACGTGTGAAACATTTTTCAACGCTCTGAGACTTTACGCTCATCTCCTATAGGAATGCAAAGTTGGTTCACGGCCGTTTTTATCTTGCTTATGTTGCAAGACACAAAACTTGAAGCGCCTGTTAAAAATACCACAATTCATTGTGGTATTTTTCAATGCATTGATAGAAAAGATGAGCGTATGCTTTAGATTCTTAAACTTGTGTTTTTTTTTTTTAATGAAATGAAATTTATTTGCAAGAATGTAGGTAAATAAGGTCTTAGAAATTAATTACAACTTTCCATTACATTCGATCATTGTTTTGTTAAATATACCCGATTGCGAAATGTAGACTGTGATACTTAGCATGTAAAACGTATCATAAGACAAGACTTTGAATATTAAAGGTGAACCATATGGGCTACAGGTGCTGTATGTAATATACATATATAAACAGACATCCGAAAAATGTCACCCTCCTGTTTAGTCAGTTGGATAAATATGAAATAATTTCACGCGAGTGAAAATGAGAGGCACAGCTTTTAAATAAACTTAGTAAGTATAAAAAGTTCATAAATATCCGGTGCGAAAAACCTTTATATTCATATTCTACAAAAAAGTTACCCCCTCCCCTCTTGTCAACTGGCACTAATTCGCCCACCGTGCCTAGCACGTACTTAGGGTTTAACATCTTGGGGTTAACTATAAGTACTATTTAAATATTTTTTAAACTTTTAGAAGACCAAAATACATACAATAAATATTGGTGGACAGTTTCACACAACAATATAGACCAAAACTAAGCAAAGCTTGTGACTACGGGAATAGCAGATAAGCAGATATAATATTCATATACTTTTGTTGGAAATGCATACATGAGTAGATACAAAGAAAACCCTATACACAGAACAAATATCCATGTTCACCACACAAATGTTTGCCCTGGGTGGGGATCGAACCCATGACCATAGTTTAGTATACTGTGCCATGACCTACAGCTTATAAGACAGACACACTACCAAATTACCTGTTAGGCGAAACTAAAATAGACAACTAGTTACTTAATAATACGTGAATGAATTATGTTAATAATGTAGGGTTCTGTGGTTTTCTGTTAAGATAATTGGACCCATTCTTGTTCAGCCTAAACGAACTTAATAATCAACCAGTGATGAAATGTCCCGTGGTACATAACAGCGTGGTTAAAAATTCTAACATTGTAATCCTAATTATTCTGTAACCTTTAGCTGTCTATGTCAATTAATATATACTTACATAAGCTATGACTGACCAATCCATAATTATTGAAATCGATGATCAGGATTATATTCGTATCAGCAGAACTTGTTAGTATTTTTACTTATGTATTGATAACATATTATTATATGTTTATTAACAACATATATGTTAACATACATATGTTTGAAGTGGGGGTGATAAGACCTGCACTGACGTCCCGCTTGGGGTGTATTGTGTATTGTGCACAATACATATGTTAACAACGTATATGTTTTTTAACAACTTGTACTTATTCTGCTTTTGCGTCTGTGGGGGTAACAACCCCTTTTACCAACATCCCTACATCTAAAACGTTTCAAAACACTGCGTGTACCGGCAGTGCCTCGTAAAATATGTCATAAAAAGACCTTTTCAATTTGACACCTCGACAAAATAGGTTAGTGATCTATAACTTTATAATTTTTTTATTCGCTCGCGTACTGTGTGAGATCGTGCATAGTTTAGATTTCTAAAGAAAGTTTATACTTTTTTTATATATTTTGTATTTTATTTAAGCACACCAATTTTTATTGAGAAGCTTTCAAATTTTCAGTTTTCGAAGACCTCTCTGACGTTTATAAAATTAGTCAATATAAAATCTTTGCTTAAGTTTTATTAATTACTTAAAATTGAATTAATCCTTAGAAAACGTAGTAAAGTGAAAATCCCATAACACAAAATCCATAAAATCGAACGCTCATAATATCGAACGTGTATTTAATACAATGCCATAAACCCGACGGCTCCCCCAAAAATTTATAACCGCAACCATTAAATTCTGTTGATAAAATTCCAAATAATCCCTTAGTGTACCACTACTGATCTCGATTAATGACAGACGGAATTAAATTCACCGGCAAACCAATATTGGGGACATCAGCGGGAGAAATTATACAAACCAGAATTGGACTTTGCCACGTGCAATATAATGCTCGCTTTTGTACGGAGCCCTCTTGACGTGCGCTCGACTCGGTGGTACGCTATCAAATGACACTCGCATGTATTCGCTAACGAGGTACCATAATACGGCCCTATTTTGCATTTACAGCTGTGTCAAACAATTTTAATCCCTATGCCCTTGTAAATAAAGTTGGTGTAGGTTGGGAATCGCGCGCGTGGGATACATTTGAGAAACGTACTGTAATTATGGCATTTGAAAAAGGAATTGTAATGTAGGGTTCGTAATTATAAAGTTGGCTCCACACCTCGTTTTTATGTTAGTAACAGACTAAAATGTTGCAGTTAGGCCTGCCGAATACCATATATTATGTACATTTTCTTAATTTTCTTTATGTTCTAAAATAATCCTTTTCTTACAGCAAAATCCTTATTGTGACAACTGTTTTTCAAACTTTCATAAGTTGTTAGAAATAGTGATGATCGGGAAAATTATAGCACAACATTCCGTAAAATACCAGGAATTTCAAAGGAGCAACGACGCGTGGTAAATTGTTAAGGGCAATTATAGGTTGTATAGTAAATCTTCTGTCTCGCTCTCGCATACCAAAATTTTGATGATATGAAATTATTAAATTAAATGGACCTACAAAATTCTATAAAAACTAAACCTTAAATATCTAAATTGTTCAACTATTTTCTTTTGATCTGATAAAAACTCATTTTTATCAAAATGATTTTTTTTGTTGAAACATTTGTTGTTCTATTAAACTATATTTATTTAACATAACGATATTTTCTTAAAAGTCTATTCAATCATTTATTCTCATATCTTATTATATTGATTCCGAAATAAATTATAGAACCTTAATAACATTGTTGTATATCCGATTTAAATGCAAAACTTAAATGAAAATTCTATGAAAATGAGGGTATGTATACAAAATGTCAACGTTAGTGTATTATTGTTACGATTGTGTATTTGAATGTTTAGAAACTGCATAAATGGCGCTGTCAAAACGGTGGGGATAAACGAGGTTCGAATTATTAATGACTTTCATTATAATTTCCAAACAATTATTTCTTACGAATGAATTTTCATTGATCATCATCATCTCAGCCATAAGAAGTCCACTGTTGGACATAGGCCTCCCCCATGGATTTCCAAAAAGACCGATTGGAAGCGGCTTGCATCCAGCGTCTTCCCGCCACTTGTATGAGGTCATCTGTCCATCTCGTGACTGGTCTTCCTACGCTGCGCTTGCCGGTACGTGGTCTCCACTCCATTTCATTACTGGTGAATTTTCATTGTTAACCCTTATTTATTATGCTAATTGTTATTATTAGAATATTTAGAAATATAATTCGACATATTGAAGTGAATGGTATGTTTTTAAACAACGAACAATAAGGTTTATGGAGTCTACGAATATTTGTATTTTTACTTGATCGCATAACTGTAATTTTTTACTGTATTGTCTAATTTTAATTTATATTTTTGCTAGGAAAGTGGTAGGTGACACAAAGGGGTCCCGTAAAAACAGTTACTGGTTTACAATTTAATAAGTGCAGTCATTTTATATTTTCCAAAATGTAGATATGCGCGAGCGAGACGGGCGATGGTCGGACTACGGACTCTTAAATAGCTCCAATAATCATCTCCCGAGCACGTAACGGAGTATTTCGGCAGCCTTACTTGAGAACCAATTCCAGGCTAGTATGTGTGTTTAACATCTTAGGCTCAGGTGAGTTATGGTTAAACGCCTGTCGGCTATAAAAAAATATTCAAGCGGCTGTTGACTAAATCAGTTCTTTTCAGTTTTTTTTTATATTTTGAAGACAATCGAAGATGGTAGCGTGTTCATTTAATTTTTCACGAGGATGCCTTAACCCGTATTCACACCTGATACTTCCCAAAAAGAATTCACCCCTTGAAGGATACCTTTGTAAATTGTTTTCTACCCTTCGTAACAAGTGGGCAGGACTGGACATATCATATAAATCATTTTTATTATCCACCCTACAACCCCCACTCTTGGGGGAATATGGGGGTGACCAGCGATTTTAACCCTCGTAGGGGCTATTCGAGAAACTTAAAAATAGTTTTTCGCGCTCCGTAATCTTTTATATCGACAATAAGTGCAGTTTTGCGTGCAGTTCAAATAGTGCTGTCATCACTGTTATCGATAAAATAGACTAAATACAAATCCTCAATTAATAAAAATACAGAAAATAAAAAATAAGCCAATGGTTAAGATACCAATTATAGTAACATGTAAAGTATTCAGTAACAAATTACGATATTACTATTCTACATATTATACTATTAACACAAAATAATTATCGTTCCACATCGAGACCTTTTCAAAGCAATAATAACACCCATTTATCGATACCAAAATCGTAAGCGTTTATTTTCGATTATCCAAATGGCTGGCCGCCTATTATTGAAAAATGTATGTAATATTCTAAAGCTGTGTAATTTGGGTCGTATTTGAATTGTTTGTAAAGCTTTCTATTTTAGCGGTGAATTAGTTATTTACATCGATAACGACAACATTATTACATAAAACGTCATTGGTGACCTTTTGTAATTTATATGTAACTGTCGGAGTTGATTAAATTGTCTTTTTATCCAAATTATAAGATAATATTTTGTTCGGATATATTTATGTATTTTACTACAATGTAGTTTCACTTGATTACCCATAGGAAGTTTTTTTTTTCAGGTCAAAAGTAGCATATATTTGTTTATCCAGGGTTGAAACTATCACTATTATTGAACTCCGGCTATGGGGATTTTACTAGTGAAAAAGTTTTTTAAGCAAGATAGATCTACGATTGACCACCAACTCGCCTGATGTTAAGCGACGGTGTGGCTGTATATGGAGCTCGTCTAGATTCTAGAAGATACCTATTCACTCTAGCCTTGAAAATTCCAAGATTGTAGGTCTCAGGAAACAGAGATGGCAGCAATGAATTCCATTCCTGTGTAGTACGCATCAAGAATGTGTATCGATTATAATAAATATACCTTACAAACTTTCGTGTTTGTAATATTAATGAGAAATATGTGTGAAAATCCAATATAATATATATATAAATATAATACAATATATATATATATATATATTTAAAGTTTCAAAGCTATGTTTAGTTTGGTATGGACATTCAAGTTGTAATGGCATACTTATTCTCTACCACCTACACCTCGCATATGGATAAACCAAACAAATACAATGATATGGCATCGCTATTAGGTATGTTACAAAAATCGATATTAAATACCACTTCACTACATTTAAATTACATTGAAACCATAGTGGTATCAAATTACACGGTTTCTTTGCATTGCTATGTCTAACCCAAATAACGCTTATATTTTACGATAGGGGTTGAATTTTAACACCACCGGCTTAACATGGCAACCGTCAATCAGGGAAAATGTATTGACCTATGTGTATAATTTTTAGTTTTATTATACTTAATCCTTCTTCAAAACATATTCACTGTTTACGTATTTTCCGAGATATCTCAGATCCTTTGACGAACTTTTTGATTGACTGCGTTTTGATTCAGTTTTTTTAACAGTAGATATTGTAATTACAATAAAACACGAGTCCATAATTATGGACTCGTGTTCTTTTCACAAAATAGCTGGAGCGTAACGATTTTCTTTTTTGTGGGGCCTTGACCACCAAGAATTAAATTTAGTCTAACGAACCGCACTTATACTTGTAATAATTAAAGTTCACTATTTTCAAAATTAATCAAGAAGACTGTAAAGTTAAAGCATAGTCGTGAAAAAGTTACAAAAGGACAAATGAAAAAACAAATGATCAGAAAGTCAATTACAATATACTCGTACTCTGAGGTTTAGGGGTATTTTGGCCATCAAACCTAAATTTGATCTAAAGAGTCACATACTACAAAAACTAAGTTCACTAAGATCAAAATTGACGAATAAGATTATAAAATAAAAGCCTATCTTTCTTCAGAAAAACAAAAACAGATACACAGTTAGACTAATAGATAGATAAATTTATCTCAGTCTATCTGTTCGTAATGTGCTCTAAGATCCAGTGTAAATTGTTTACAACTTTAAAATCCCTCCGCATTGCATGCCATTTCACTGATTGTACCAGAACAGCTACTGTCTGAAACCGTCTGAGTAAAGGATAAATTTGTCCCGGGGACAGCTAGCTTATCTCTAATCTGTACGTACAATAAATTTCTCCGGAGCTTTTTGATTAATAGCCGCCAGCTTTCGCACGATTATTGCGGTTTTCCTGAAAAATGCTAAGCGTTATATCGAATGACATAAATCAATGTGTCAATTTTGTGTTAGGAACGTGTATGCACCCATTCATTCAGGTTCTGCACTGTTAAATTTCAGTTAAAATTTAGTTCTGAAAGTAAAAAGTTGAATTTGCTGCTCGAAAACGTCAATAAAAATATAAAACAACTGAGGGGATTCTTTGAATTTATGATAGGAAAATAGCTAAAAATCATAGATCAACAATAATCCCCGATTTATAGATTAGCTGCGTTTCGCGGTTTCACTCACGTAGTTATGAAAAACGGCGATAATTATGATCATGATAAGTAGCTTATGTCCGTCTCCAGGTCCAAAGCTATCTGTATACTAATTTTCATAACGATCGGTTCAGCTGTTTGAGCGTGTAAATGTAACAAAATTAGCTTTTATAATATCATTATGAAATTGTGTCAAATGTATTTCAAAACACCAGTACATTCATTTAAATAACAATATACTTAGTTGTCTTTTATTTTGTCACAAATCTTATTTTCACTAGACTATTTATGCAAAACCTGCAACCTCATGGACAAGCGATTTCAAGATTGTAACAAGCGATTTAGCCAGATTTTACTAGACCGGGGGTGTGAAGACTGTTCTAAAGCTCCTATAATAAATCTGGCCAAATTAATGATGGCATCTGACAGATCGTTTACGTTATTTCGCATCGTCATACAGTGAAATGAGCAGGGGTGTATGATGAAGTGAATCAGCTGGGGTTTGTTGTTTTCGATTATTCCTGCCCTGAATGGTACTTTATTAGGGGCTCCACAGCGTCCGATTGAATTCGACGATACTGAAAAAATCTTCTTAATTTCAAAGTTTGTGTGTACCAATTGTACATGTTCTCAAATTATGTCTACAATCAAAGCGGAAAATAATATTGTTCAGGTCCAATGCACATTCAACATATATATCCTTTAAATTGTCGATAAACTAACAACTCGCAGCGATGTTCTAGGTTTTGGAGCTGCCCGAACATGGAAAACGTTGTGATCAATTTCTTGGAACGTTTCAACAGATTCTAATATCTCAACCTGGTAGTGAGCCAATCTGTCCCAAAGGTGCGAACTGTACTACATAGCCGACCAAAGTTTTGCTTTTTGTAATGTGATCATTCCAGCTTGAAGTACAAACACACCTTCAATAGCATACACAGCTTTTAAATAGCCACCTAGTTGAGTAAACCAGAACTTTAGATTTGGCTATAATTCACTAAGTATAGTATAGGTTAGTTATAAGGGTTATTGGTATCACCCACTACCCTTCTATAACTGTTCATTTTACGAATAGATGTATTAATCTAGATCCATGCTAACTACATACAAAATTTCAATCAATTCTGATCAGCCTTTTTAGATCACTGAAGAATACCAAAGAAAGCCATACACATGCACATGCATGCACAATTAGAATTACACAGTCACGAACTTGCGCATTTGTAATATTGAAATTGAATCGAAAGGGATCGGATCGGACGCTGTGGGTGAAGGGCTGAAGAGCTTCGATCAGGTAGATAGGAAGCGACCGGGCACTTGGGTTTCCCTTGAGGCTAGACAATGAAACTGCGTGTAAGCACTTTCGATACGTAGGCTTCTGAGTTTCCAATCAAGTTGCTTTATTAGGAATTCTTTTGAACTCTTCGGCGACTTATCCTTTGAACTAATGACATTTATCAGTAGTGTTACACTACTGATACGTTTATCTAGTGTTTTATATATCTTCTGTAAACGTTTCTAAAAAATTAATACGTATTTATGATTAATAACTACAAATCGAGATTGTCATACTGTATTAATTCTGTGTAAGCTTAAATACATTATCATTATTGCCTATAAATTTTGACAGATTTTATCGATATTGCTAGAATTACGCTTAAGCAACCGCATCACTTGTATCACGTATTAGATTAATAATCATAACTGTAACATATCCATAAATAAGTAAATACTTACTATTCTAAACTCGTAAATTATGATATATTTTACCGATATCGATACAATTAGAAATAGTTAAGCCGATTTACTAAGATTAGTACAGAGTTTTAGCGTAAGATATAAAATTAATCGAGACTATCAAATATCGACAGATATTCTTTCGATAATTTCTGTTTTGTCGATATCGATAGACTTATTACTACTACATCACTATAACATAGTTTTTTTACCTTTTTCTGGTCTTAAAAATCTCTGATTATATTCATTTTATTATTATTTATATCTTGATATTAAATCTTGTCTCTTTCGTTTCAGAACCGAGATATGAGACAGCGTACGCTTGCGAAGGCAAGACCCTGAAGATTGGCTGCGCGGAAGGATCAGTCATACATCTTATCAGGGCAAACTATGGGAGGTTTTCCATCACGATATGCAACGACCATGGCAATACCGACTGGAGCGTCAACTGCATGAGCACGAGGAGTTTACGGGTGTTACATAGCAGGTTAGTGGCAACATTTAACTTGTCCATCATCTACATATGGCAAAAATGCATTTTTTTTACCTGAATATTGAAAAACAAAGTGGTTCGTGTATCTATATATTTATAATAGTAGAATTAATATGTGGAATTGTTTTTGTATTAAGACTAAAAAAAATAATGTAAAACTGAGTAATTGGAGATTATTTAAAATATCCATAGGCTTTTGATCCTAATGGATATTTTAAATAATGAAAAAAATATGGATATTTTTAGTTCAAATAATCTCCAGTTTCAGGCAAAGTGCCCAAAATGCTGGCCGCATTTCCTCTCTGTTTTCTTGCTCTCTGCAGAACTTAAATATTCAATCGAGAAATATAATTTAAAACTTGAGTCAGTTCAGAAAAAGAACAAATTGAAGGCGCTGCTGTCCTTATTTCATTTTTTTTTCGACTTTCGGCAACACATTTGAGATCTTAGTTCTCTTTCCAAACAGACTCAATTTATCTATTTTGCCAAAAGCCTAGATACCACTTATCGTGCCCTGTTGCCAGAGACAGCGTAGTGTAATAAAAGACAGGATTCCGATCTTCATACTTCCCAGAAAGGCACCCGGTAGACTCTCCCTCTCCCTCTCATCTAATCCTCTAACAACTGTCAAATGGCTGGCCATGTGGTTCGAACCCCATCATAAGTGCATTTTTGTAATACCCAATTAAAATACATTAAATTGAATTGAAATCAGGGCAAACATTTGTGTCATGAGCATGGATCTTTGTTCTGTGTCAGGGTGTTTCTATGTATCATATGTATATATTTACAAAAATAGTATATGTATATGTATTCTATCATCCATCTCGTTCCATAGTGCAAGCTTTACTTAGTTTAGGCTAGTTGGTGCTGTGTGAAATGTCCACAAATATTTATTTTAAAAAAAACGTTGCGTCATACTGCCTCATGATGTATAAGACATAATTCTTTTAAATACCCACTGCGGTATATGATTTAAATTGCTCACACCGCGTGAACCTCCTTCAAAAGAAAGCGCAAATTTCACTATAGCATAATTTCTGGAGCCGTAAAAAATACACCGCATATTATCCAACATTGCCCTCAAAAAACGTAAACACGGAACGTAATACGAGATCGTTATGTCGACGAGTGCCGAGAATTGCTGAAAATTGCCGAAAATTAAATATTCTCCACACCCCAGCTGATCGTGTTAGGTCCGTAGATTGGCAATAAACCCGCGCCGCGGAAGAGTATACATAAAATCAACCTTATGACTTTAGGATAAAGTTGATGGGATGATGGATAGATTGTGATTTACTAGCTAGAACCCTACCCGGTCTAACTCATGCAAATGATGACCAAATTGATAGTCGCCGTGACGTGGCTGTATGTTTTGGATGTTTAGTTTTATGTTTCATGTAAATTACATTACGGTTTTCAATCACTCTTTTTTTTTGCTTTTAAAAAAAGGAGGAGGTTCTCCATTCGACTACATGTTTTCAGGGTTTCGTAGTAACTACGAGGAACCCTAATTATTTCGCCATGTCCGTCTGTGTGTCTGTCATTTTACTCAGAGACTATCATCCATACATATTACATAAACAAAGTTTAGCATATAGATGTGTTCTGTAAACCGATATATAATGTCATAGTAAAATGAAATAAAAATAGGGATGGCTCCTCCAAAGAAGGGATGATTATTTTTTCAACCCCACTCCATCGTGTGGGGTATTATTGGATAGGTCTCTTAAAATAAGACTAAGTCTAATAAATCATTTTATTTTTATTCTTCTCAGATGTGATGTATGCGAGATATAAAAAAAAAAATGTAAAAAAAAAATGTATTTTTTATGTTTGTTCAGCGATTAATTCATTTTGATTATTCTTTTTTTTGTTTGGACAACACACAAACAGAGATACAGAGATAGTCCTATATCAATTCTATCAAATTCGGTTAAGTACTTTGGTTTTGTAACAAAATAGCTGAAAAATATTCAAGTAAACGAATTGCTTATTTTGAAGTCTGTTTTTTCAGTTTTTTAAACTACTATATAATTATAATTTTAAAAGGCTTCAATAATCCTTCAAAATATCTCAGCTATGAAAGTTAATCATAATCAATTTATTCATAACAATCGTTACAAGTCACAAATCGGATATTTTTAGTATATAATATACAACAAGTATAATAATATTATTTTTACATACAGTATATTACTGTACCAATCTAGTAGATTCATAGAACACAATAAATAAAATAGTTTTGTATCAAGTAATATCCACAAATGTCAAACAAAAACATATTAATACATAATGTCAGTTAGTATAGAGAATCAATGTCAAATTAATGGAATTATAATAATTCTTATGTCAATTTATAACAATTTTACACGTCATAAATTCTTGCTGTAGAACGTCTGTTCAATAAGCCAGCGTCTAAGTCTTAGTTTAAAACTGGCCATCGTGGTCGCTGAGGTAATTTGTTTCGGCAGTTTGTTATATACTGCTGGACCCATCACATGGGTTGACTTCGCTGACCTCTAATATACTAAAGCCATATCGTCGTTCGCAAGACTAACAGTCCTAACTTATTAAAAAAAAAAAATAGGTATTTAGAATGCAAATATATTAAGTGTCAATGTAAAATTGAAGTGTAATTATACTTATTTTCGAAGGTCTACGAACTATTCCTGGATTTATACATTAATAATTTATTTTCTCCTTTACTCAAAATTTACCTTTTCCCGTTTCAGATGTAGTATGCACCAGAACTGCAGTATACTAGCCAGCACGAACATGTTCGGGGATCCGTGTCCAAACACCCTGAAGTACCTTGAAGCGCATTATCAGTGTGTGCCAGGTAATCACATATAATAATATATTCCACCAGATAACTGTATCGGCCAATTATAGTCATTAATTGTATAATTCGTCACATATTTCAAGAAGTCTACTCCTGAACATAGACCTCCCACATGAATTTCCAAAAAGATCGGGTGGATGCGGCTTGAATCCACCGTCTTGTCAAATAAAATAAAAAAAAATGTTCGCTACAAATAGATAGCCTTCTCCTTTATTGAAGTTGGTTAAAAAAATAAAAGACTATCAAAGAAAAAAAAATACGATACGAATTGATCATCTCCTTTGTTGAAATCGGTTAAGAACTAAAGATGTCCGATAGATCCGATCGTGTATGGATCAGCCAAGTATCAGCTGGAAGCTTTAGAGCCCAATGACTCTAAAGTTAAGACTCTGTGAGCTGTGAGGTTAATTGGTGATGATAAACTAGTCGCCAAGAAGCTACTTACTCCGAGCACCGCCGTAAAGTAGCATGACTGTCTATAATCTATAGGATTCATTTCGGGGAGTGTGCGCAAGAGCTTCACGCCCCATTCCACCCTCCCCATTTTACTACAGGACTAGCAGAAAGTCTGCACATTTCTTATTGAAATACCAAAAATCCGTACTCAACCATATTAAATATAAACATTACTGTTTATTACTTTTGTAGTAGTTTAGATTATATTTTGCTTTGTTATAGCTAATAAAGGCACTTGCCTATTTAAAAAAAATTACAATTATGAATTTGTTCTATATTCCAGCATCAACAACCAGCACAACGACCCGCCCCTCTCCCCCCTGGATTACGTCACAGCCGTCTGTATGGCGGTCGACCGCACCGCCTCTGCCGAAGAGTCCCGTCCAAACGCAGCAGAACGAGAGGAAGAAGCCAACCGTCATCACACCGCCTACCTTCAGGCCTCATATCACACTACCACCTGAGGTGAAGCTTGGAGATGTTGGAGTTAAGGTAAGATTAAAACAGAGACCGAAGTTATTCTATAATGGTTGTATTTTCTATTTAAGGTACGGAACTTTACTCGGGTTACATCCAGCTACTTGTATGAGATCTTCTGTCCACTTTGTGGCTTGCGCTTGCCGGTGCGTGGTCTTCACTCGAGAACTTTTCGGCCCCATCGGCTATTAGTTTTATGTACTAACTTGCTAATTCGTGACTATCGTGACTTCGTGCTGTGCTACGTCGGTGATTTCCAAAATTACGGATCTTTTCATTTCTCCTTCTATCGCAGCATTGCACTCTTCATAGCGTGTTGCGTGAGTCTGAGCGTCGTAAAACATAAATATACTGCTTTATTATTCTCGTTACGTAACTAACGTTCTATGTATGCTATTTCAGAAGACGACAACAAAACAGCCCGATTCGTCATCGGAAAGAGAACCACCACAAAGCCCAAGAGACTCTATCCCTGACATAATCAAAGAAGAAACACCCAAAATTGTGGAATCAGCTCAAATACCGAAGAATGAGAAGCCAATGAAGGAAGATGACAACAGTAAGTTTATCTACAAGATACAATATTCCTCAAGCACAATGTATATAAGTAAGCTGTCAAAATAATATTCACGCTCAGAGCTCCCCTAGGATTCCTTGTGTCAAGGAGCTATGCAATATATTAAAAATATTTCAGTTCTTTGATAAAAGATGGAGTAGAGGAGGCGATAAACAAGCACTTATTTGGCACTGGATACGTATTTATGTCGTATAAATTAGTACCAGGGAATAATGTTTAAATATATATATATATATATATTGGTACGTCGGATGTTAGTATTCCTTGGCCAAAATGCTGGGCTCTAGCTCGCAATAACCAATGAAATGAAAAATAAATAATTTGAAATTATTTTATTACGACAAGACATTACAATCTAGTTTTAGCTATGATACTTTATGTCGGAATCAAACAACTTGCTTTGTCTTATTTTACATCTCCTTCCTCTATTTCAGTAGCAGTAACAGAAGAATCTATCCACTGGCCAGCCAAAGACGATGATTCAGACCCAATAGTGCCAGTACATCCGCCAAAAGAGAATCGACCAGCTGACACCGTTATTGTAGACGACTATGATAGAAGTTACAGTGAGTAATCTAGAAAATATCGCACAATGTGCTGTTGTAGAGAACCAAAAAGTTAAATTAACCAAATTTCTCGTATTTTTTTCAGCGACAAATCCCACTCCACACCTTGGCAGAAGATCTTACTGCCCGCAGACCACTGCTCGCGGGCTCCACTGGAACTGGACCCTAGCTAATAGTTATGCCGTCCAGCCATGCCCTGGTGGCGCTACTGGATTAGCAAGATGGAAGTAAGTAGTCTCGGATAACTCACCCTAAATCTGCAAACAATTTCAATATCGGTATCCTTTACTTGTAACAAAGTCCTTTTCAAAGTGATCCTACCGTCAATCTAAAAAGGTTGCTCAATGACATATTTTTGGATGCAGCTAGGTGTATTTGAAAGATTGTTTCTCCTCGAAATACAAAATAGAAAACAGATTTTTGTTATATGAAAAAAAAGGCAAAATGTACTATCGAAATTAACATAAACACTATGCTCTTAAAAATCAAATCTCATTTGATTTCGTAGCAAACATGCTGTTCAATGTTACATTATTATTCATTGCCGTAACTTTACCTTCCAGATGCACCCTGGTGCCTCATCAATACTCTGAAGAAGACCGCCCCAGAAGGCGCGCCACCAGCCTGCCCTCAGGAGAGAACTACCACGACCTTGGACTCGACCAGCTGAGCGATAAGCAGCTGCAACTGATACAGAGGATCGGTTCCGATGTGCTACTCAAAGGTAAAGGATCCTTTCCCTATTACATCTGTCATATACAAAGTAAAAGTGTTAGACAATGGACCAATGGACATAGTTTTGTGTGATGTGGTATATAGTATAATCTTATCTGAAACATAGTCATGGTCGCAGGTCGTGATGGTACCGCCCCAGAAATGAAAGACTACCGAGGCAACGGACTCTCCGAGCCACAACCTTCGGTCCTTATGCATGTTGATGAATATATCTATCGTAAGTTTATTTCATTATCACATCATGCCAAGTCAGTCCCATCACCTCACTGTGTTCTCGTATTGAGCTACGCTATTAGTTCTTCCTGTAGCTCGTAATCATATTTAAAAATTGTTTTAGAATTAATTTGCCTACAAAATTTTGATGGCTATTAATGAATCAGTTCTGAAGTTATTTTCGAACCGAACTGTACATTCAGGGTTTAAAATCCATCGATAGAAGCTGTAATCGCTATGTTTCTTTCACAGCCGATGCAATACCAGAGTGGCACGGGGCCACACCTGATCTTAGCGAGTGTCGCTCCGTATGGCTGAACAGCTTGGAAGCAAGAGTAAGAGAAGGGGAATCCTTGCTCAGTGTCAGCAATGATTTGGCACAGGTATGTTTAAATTATATTTTCTTATTATGGAGAGCAGTAAATAGCAGATTTGCCTGATCGGAAGCTTTGATCATAGCTTATGCAGCTATGGATAATTCCAATACCAGTGGTGTCGATAATGCTGTGCTAGTTAGGACAGGAGAGGTGCTTGTTGATTTTAAAAACTCCTCGTTTACTATACATCTGTTGTATCTCGGTTCATAAGCAGATTCATTGTTAAACACTGCACCCATAGCTCTTCATTAGAACATCCTGATCTCTAATCAAAACTCAGCAGCCGTGGAGGATGGACCCATGGACCAACTTGATAGCACAACCGGGTTGTGTTATCCAATTGGTCCACGGGTCCCTCCTTCAGCCGTGATACCGTCAGACAGATGGTTTTACTAAAGCTGAAAACTCCCATCACTCGACCACCTGACACCAATAATGCTAGAAAATTATATATAATGCTTTTATAATGCTTTTAGTGAATTAAATGTGGACACCGCACTAAATGTATTCCGTTAGATCGATTTCTTCGCGACAATGAGAATAGCTTACCGACACTCAATAGAGTAGCTGCAATAACAATTTCTTGTACCATATTCTTGCAGGTAACATCTTCGAAGACATTATATGGAGGAGATATGACGACCACCACCACAATAATGAGGAAACTGGCGCAAAGGATGGCGCAGCAGTTCCCGGACCCTGGGCACAAGGAAGCGATGGTCACTGACATGCTGCTTGGAGTTATTAAGACTGGTGGGTGTCCTGAAGACCAACAACTTCTTCTTCTTATTTTTAATAAGAGTGACTTCAAAGTTAATCAGTTTTTATATGAAGAGTTGACAATGGAAAGAAATTTACAAGAAATCAAAGTCTAGCTGATTTATGGGCATCAAAACAACCAATAGCTGTCTAAATTTCAAATTTAACCTATATGACCTAACCTACTTATTCGGCTTTAGTAGATATGCAGGGCATTAAGAAAACATACACGCCTGCATCTTTTATATATCCAAAAACGATAACAAGTTATCTTATCAAAACCCATATTATTTTTCAGGATCGAATCTTCTAGAAGATAGCCAGCGTATGTCCTGGGCAGACTTAAGCAGAGAGGCGCAGAACAGAGTGGCGAGTGAACTTCTTACGCAACTGGAGGAGAACGCCTTCCTTCTAGCAGATGCTGTCACTAAGGAAAAGACGATTCTGCAGATCGTAAAGAATATCTGTAAGTGTTATGCAAATAAGGAATGGGAGAGGGTAACGCCATAATTCTTTTTTCTGAAAGTTCGTAAAATCCCGCCTAACTGATACTAATATAGCCCAATGATAATACAAGAGCAGTACCTGTACTAGAAGCATTATATCAGATGTACTTTAAATATTTTGGTGTGTTTTGACTTACTCTGTGTCAGTTGTAGATAAAATAAGACAAAAGCCAAAGTTCATATTACTAAAATTATATTGTGGTTGAGGCGGTGGTTGGGGGACTGTACATAATTAACCTTTTATCAAGATAAAGAGGTTATATTAGTAAAAAAATAAATACCGATGTATGTATATTGTTTAAATATGTACTAGTTAACTCGGCGCGTCATATTGCTGATATTTTTGGCTTAGCTTTTAGAGATTGCTATTCGAGGTGGCAATACTGACACATGCTTTGTATGCCACCAGCCGATTTTATAAGACATTTACACTACTGTGTACTATTTGTTTTCCAGGTTTATCAGTCCGTGTGCTGGAAATAAAGAATGTGGAAGACGAGACGTTTCCATCGCTCATCGCCCAGGAGCAGTGGAAGGCTTCGGAAGACACCATCACTATTCCAAAGGCAGCATTGCTTGGTAAATAAAGTCTTTCAATTATTGACTGAAAGAAAAAATTTATAGACTCAAAAACAAAAGAAAAAACAAAAAAGATTGCAATGTTCATGTCAGAATATTGCTATACAGGATTTTTACCAGTTACAGTAACATCAAAGAAGTGGTATCTAAAAACTAACCGTCTTATTCACAAACGTTTATTAAGCGCGACTCTGACAAAAGTTGTCTTAGAATTTTTTAGATAGAAGGACATTTACTCTTAATTTTTTTATGCCTGCCTTCGATTCCCGCGTTAGTTTTTGGGTTTTCATTTTGTTATTGCGATATTCAAATTTGAACAAACCTCGCCTAATAATTTATAGTCTGCATCGGAATGAGTAATCCTGAAATTGCCACCATGAGATGAAGAAACCCTTAAATTGTGAAATACACAAGTATAATACATATTAAGTGTTCATCATCATCATCATCTCAGCCACAAGAAGTCCACTGCTGGACATAGGCCTCCCCCATGGATTTCCAGAAAGACTGGTTTGAAGCGGCCTGCGTCCAGCTTCTTCCTACCACTTGTATGATATCTTCTGTCCACCTTGTGGCTGGTCTTTCTACGCTGCGCTTGCCGGTTCGTGGTCTCCATTCGAGAACTTTCCGGCCCCATCGGTCGTTAATATATATTAATTTTTCTTTATTTACAGACAACCGTCAAAACGACCTAGTCCGCATAGTGTTCTTTGCGTTCGACCGCTTAGAAGAGATTCTGCCCCCCACTTTCGGGAAGACCCCACATTTCGCCGCATACCAGTCTGACTCTGCCTCATCTTCAGCTACCAGCATCAACTCTGAGAAGGAGAAGAGAAACATTACGAGGGTTTTAAACTCTAAGGTAAGGCTGTATTGTTATTTTGAAACTACCCACAAAAAAACTAAGAGCACGTAAGTTTCGGTAGCCTAGTTGGGATGTTGTCTGGCTTTGAAGGTTCTAAATTCAAACCACCACTGGTCCACCTCTGTATGCGAAAGAAATCATCGTGAGGCATACTGCATATCTGAGAATTTGTAACCCCCATTTACACTCAGCCTCTGTCACTGCTTCTGTAATTCTGTAATTTTATCCTACATGCTTTTGTAATTTGGACTTCTTTACATTCTCGTGCTACTTACTATACTCACTTCCCTGACCAAAAGAGATAGATAGATAAACTCTTTATTGACACACCTTAAAATTAACAAAAATGTACAAAAGGAAATAAAATAACACTAGCGTAACAACGAGCGACCTTATCGCTAAAAGCGATCTCTTCCAGGCAACCATGGGATGGAGGGAAATTGAAAGAGCTGAGTGTAGTATATATGAGTGAGTGTTTACACTCAGCTTTGTCGTGCAGGGACGTGGGCGACGATCTTATTTCAATATTACATTAACTTTTGTCTTGGTGTCTCATTTGTAGGAAGAGCGAGACAAAAGTCAAAGTAATATTTGAAATAAGGCTGCTTGAACGCTTGTGGTACAGGCCCATGTCACTCGCGTTGATACTACTGCAGAAGTGTATGCAATATTGCAGGGACAGCGACGGAAGGAGGAGTAGGGGCAGGGGCTGAGTGTAAATAGGGGTAATCGAAGGGTTACGTTCGCGAAGATACGTGACGTCTTCCCACACTGGTAACACAAAACAGGGTTGATCCGAATGTACTTATTGCGTAAAATATAATTATATGTATTTTGAAGAATCAATCAACGATTTCTCTTTGTTCCAGGTGATATCAGCAAGTCTCGGCAACGGTCGCCACATCCAACTCTCGCAGATGGTGCATCTCACTATGAAGCATCTCAAGACGGAAAATGTCACTAACCCAGCTTGCGTCTTTTGGGATTATACGCTACAGTAAGTACTATGTAAAACTATGCAGTAAGTAATATGTAGAACGTTCTGAGCTGAACAATACACCCCAGTAATATTTGTCTAGATAGATGTCCTTTCTATAACAAGTATGTTAAAATAAAAGAAGAATACGTTTTTGCGAGAAAGTATGAAAAAAGCTACTGTATATTTTATTTAAATGATTTTTTTTAGATTATTTTTAAATCATTTATTTAACGAAAAAATTAGAGGTTAGAAAAGTCGCATTAGAGAATCATAATCCTCTTTGCGCAGTCGGGCATAAGATAGTATTTTAAGTTTTAAATCATCATATATTTCAATGAAATAGAGTCTGAATACTTATGTTTCTATATATTACTGCAGAGAAGGAACTATAACGTCTCGAAGTATACACAAATATACAGATTGTCTGTCTGTGTCTGTGGTTTCGACTGAACATAATTATAGTTTAAGCAAGTAATCTTTTAAAAAAAATAAAAAATAAACCGACTTCTTCTTGAATGACATATTTTTCCAGTTATTTTGTTATAAAAACCAAAATACTGAACCGATTTTGATAAAGTTTCACATAAAGATAAAGAGGCACACCTGGAAAGTATACCTTTTCTAAAAAGAAAGAATTTTTCAAATTGGTCTAGGTGTCTTCGAGCCATCGGAGAACATACATACAAAATTATAAAAAGACTCCGACGAATTGAGAATCTCCTCCTTTTTAAAAATCGATTAAAAACTGAAGCAATCGACTTCAAAATACGCAACTTCGTTTACTTGGATAACAGTTTCTGATATTTTGTTATGAAATACAGTCGAATTGAAAACCTCCTCCGTTTTTGAAGCCGGTTAAAAACCGAAAGTTCTTTTTGAATAAATATATATGGGACCACCTCTGAAAGATTACCTACCAAACAAAAATAATCATTAAATCGATTCATAATTGCGGAGTAATCGGTGAACAAACAGAAAAAAAAACATACAGTCGAATTGAGAACCTCGTTCTTTTTGGAAGTCGGTTAAAAATAATAAAACAAGTATCAATGTTAAAAGAAAAACAAAATACCCGACTGCAGAAAAGAGGTTTTTGCAGCCTAACTTATGATTTTTTTAAATTTTTATGTACCCAGTGTCACTCTCACAACTAAGACGAATCTATTGACACCAATCACATCAAAATCGGTCAAGCCGTTTAGGTTCTAGGGCGTGTCAAAGAAATATTCATACATACATACATACACTCGAAAAACATAACCCACCTTCTTACGCAGTCGGGTAATAAGGACAGCAGTGCCCTGAGTGCCACATAAGTTCTTCAGCTGAACAGACTAATGTGACGTTATTTCCTCAGCGGCTGGTCTCCCGAAGGCTGCCAAGTGGAATGGTCGAACGAGACGCACACGGGCTGCGCGTGCTCACATCTCACCAACTTCGCCATCCTGATGGACGTCCACGGAGTCACCATTAGCCCGGCGCACCAGCTCGCGTTGAAGACCATCACTTGCATCGGATGCGGGATATCTACAGTGGCGCTGGCTGCCGCCTTGATCGTCTTTACTTGCTTTAAGAATGGGAAGGTAAGTTTCTACCTTATATAATACAATAACACTTTATTGACACTATAATAAAAATAACATTAGGTACATAATTAGGGCTTCAGAAAGGTACAAAAGGTGGCCTTATCTCTAATAGCGATAAGGCCGCTTTCTTTCTCTTCCAGACTTCTTATTTGCAATAAGAAAGTGGGAAGAATACCCAATCTTCCTTTCACCGCGGCCAAGATACGTTGCATCTAGCCTTCTGTGGCCCTAACGTGAGCCTGCGTTAGGGGGGGTGAGAAAACCGAACCTACGTGCAGTGCACTACGCGTGCATCCCTTAATCTTTCCCCTTCCCCCTTTCGCTTTACAAGAATTGTTGTCGCGCAACCTTTTGCCAGCAAAACACTCGTCATTCATACAACAGGTGAAAACTGTTTTCTACCCCTAAATATTATCCGGTTTCGTTCATTCTTTTTTATATCGTTGGGTTGTTTGTATGCCTCTACGGTTTACTTTTTTCAAACTTTACACTTAAATTTTTTAACTTCGGAACTATAACGAAATTTGGATAAAGCGAACTGTAGAGGCATAAACATTTATGATTTTAGTCAGATAAAAAAATCATCGAAATCGGTTAATGTTTTTAAGGGTAGAAAAAAGCTTTATCCTAGTTGTATGGGAGATTGCGCGACAACAGTTCTCATAAGTCTCGTCGCAATATATCCCGGTTTATCTAATCAAGTATTATAGTTAGGTTACGGATTTAAGGTAGAGGTTAGGCTCCCAAGAGCACCGTAGGCACAATAGCTTAGGTTCTCTACATAGGCAAGCATCACGGAATACTTTGCTAAACTCTTACTCTAACTTCTCTGGCAGGCGCAAGTGAATTGATACGTGGGTTGCTAGCCCGTACCGCCTTGTGCTTGTGCTACACGTACCGTACCTTTGCTTTTCTTAGAATAAGAATCCTCGACCAGCAGTGGGAAAATTTATAGAAATATAACTAAAAGAGTATATTATATCCTTGAAAAAAATAATCTTAATGGATTTCGCTAGAATCATATTTTTTTTTTTCAGTCGGACCGAGGCCTAATTCACACAAACCTCTGCTTATGTCTACTCATCGCTGAAGTCACTTTCCTCTTCGGCATCGGACAGACGGAGAATATGGTGTTGTGCGGTCTTATCGCTGGGATATTACATTACTTCTTCTTGGCGGCTTTCGCTTGGATGTTTTTAGAAGGTATTTATTATATTTTTTTAACAAGAATTGTTCGAATTTACAGTGAAAAAATCCTTTGGCGAGTCGGATGTTCATAGGTTCGTAAATTTTTTATTAAGTAAGATTGTTGTATAAATATTTTTTATGCTGCAATATGTTGCCGATTGACGCCAAATCACCTGATATTAAGCGACGTTGCGGTCTATATGGTGGAAAATAGATTTTTATCCAGTCTTATCACTGAATTAATCGCTTTATATAATTGATATATTATGCTAGATTGACTTGAAAAGGTATTTTATTTTAAATTCTTAAGAGTACGCCTAGAAAGAAGTAGAATGGTAGTTCTTTTGGGACTTTTCCAACTTTTTTTTTTGCTATATAGCCGTTGTCCGAAACAATTTGTTTCAACAACACTTTGTAAAACTCTTGTTAAACAAATTGTTTGGTGAGACGGATTAAACAAGTGTGTGATTTGCCTGAGTGCTAGTAAACTTTACTAGTATAGCTATGCCACCAAAAGCAAGTTTTTTTTTTGAATAAGCTATTTGTAGAATGTAGCCCTTTATTTTAAAAAAAAGGTCAATCTGTGCTTAAACCTTCATAAACTTCATATAGTGGCGGAATGAAATGTACCGTAAACGTAATGTAACCAATGAATGAACTAGGACGGGCTGTTTACTAATGTTGGCGGTTTGTTTCGAAAAATCAGAGTTCTCATTGGATACAAGTCCATCCTTATTCATTAATTATGTCTCACGTTATATTATAGCTTAGACTTATTTACCCTTTAATGCCTTTAATGATGGAAGAGTCCATCTGACCCGCTAACCACGGTCAAATGTGGTGTCAAATATCCTCTTGGTTTTTGATGCTCTCACTTCCCCTTAAAGGAAAATAGGCATGAATTTATGTGTGTATGTATGTATTACTATACATACATACACACATAAATTCATCTTCATCAAGAAAAAACATAGAATGTACCCAACTGCTTCTCTACTAAGAAGCAGTTGGGTACATTCTATGTTTTTTCTTGTTCTCCCAGTCCAGTATGGAAGAGTGTAAAGATGATATTGGTAATACCCAGGTTTCCACCTATACGCGATGTTGGTGGAAGTGTTCGAGGGAAGAGTGTAATGATGATATTGTTAATACCCAGGTTTCCACCTATACGCGATGTTGGTGGAAGTGTTCGAGGGAAGAGTGTAATGATGATATTGTTAATACCCAGGTTTCCACCTATACGCGATGTTGGTGGAAGTGTTCGAGGGAAGAGTGTAATGATGATAATGTTAATACCCAGGTTTCCACCTATACGCGATGTTGGTGGAAGTGTTCGAGGGAAGAGTGTAATGATGATATTGTTAATACCCAGGTTTCCACCTATACGCGATGTTGGTGGAAGTGTTCGAGGGAAGAGTGTAATGATGATATTGTTAATAACCAGGTTTCCACCTATACGCGATGTTGGTGGAAGTGTTCGAGGGAAGAGTGTAATGATGATATTGTTAATACCCAGGTTTCCACCTATACGCGATGTTGGTGGAGGTGTTCGAGCCGGAACACCCGCGCGGCCGCTGGTACCTGTACTGCGCGTACCTGCTGCCCGGAGTGGTGGTGGCTGTCTCCGCAGCCGTCAACCCCGCCGGGTACGGCACGCCCAAGCACTGCTGGCTCTCTACGGAGAACATGTTCGTGATGAGCTTCGTCGGACCTGTGTGTTTCGTGCTCGTGGTAAGTACTAAAATATTTTTTACGCAAGATATATTTGCGATGACCACCAACACGCCTGGTGTTAAGCGACGGTGTGGCCGAGGACGGAGCTCGTTGATTTAAAAGATATCTATTCACTCTAGCCTTGAAAGTTTCTGGATTCAACACTATTGTTGGAATAGATGTGCGAAATTCGCTGAGTCTGATGCAACTACTAGTGCCTTATAAGCGTAGTCTTTGGAGTATAAGTTACTATACTCCAAGAACTAGGCTTATAAGGCGCTTCCATCCAATCTTTATGGAAAAAATAATGGGAGATTCTTTTATTTTTATCTGTTGTTTTCAGGCTAACTGGATCTGTTTAGGCATGGTGATCTACATGATGTGTACGCACTCCACCGTCTCGCTCAAGGCTAAAGATGACGCTAAACGGTATAAGATCAGGTAATTAATATTTCCTTATATTACTAGTGTTAGACGGAAAACAGATTCCCTCCCAAGTTGTGTCTTCCATCGTGGCTAATGATTACAGTATTCTGTTTCACTTATTACTTTAATACTGATGATTATAATTGATTATATAAATAAACAATATCACCGGACGCCATCTTGACGGGACACCGTGCCAATCGCGAGTGCTCTACGCACACTCAGCTCAGCTAGTGCTGGGCTGGTAAACTCCCAAACACAGGCCGGGTTTTGGAGTTTACCAGTTTACCCACTAACTATTCAATCTACTTTGCGGTTACTGAAAAAAAAGCGGCTTCTTATTGGCTGTCTCAAGAAGCAGTATGCAATGCAACGCTGCAAATGGTCATCGATGTGTCCATAGGTTATTTCAGGTGCCAGGTGTCTACCAGAATAAAAATGATATGCTCTATTGATAATTATTGATAATTTTTCATTATGAGAATTAGCCATATATAGGATTAGTCCTTCTAAGACTCGTAATTACTGTGACTCGAACGTCATTTTGAAAATGGACCTTTCTGCATGTAACCACAATTTGAATCCTAAACCAATGTAACCTTTACTCTGGCTGCTAATTTCTCATCTCTCCGATTCCAGGGTATGGCTGAATACCTCCCTAGTGCTGGCCTTCCTCCTAGGCCTGACGTGGACGTTCGGCCTCCTGTACTTGAACGAGCAGTCTGTCATAATGGCATACGCGTTTACTATACTCAACTCTCTGCAAGGGCTGGTCATATTCGTGTTCCAGTGTATGCAGAACGATAAGGTATGTATTTCAGATCATCTAAGTAATTCGTCGATAAATTTTTAATATGGTCGATAATTTAAGTGTTTTGGTAGGTAGGTATAATAATATACATACATACGATCTTTGGCCTTGGTCGAAGCCGTCAACGGGTTTAGTACTTTCCATGTACCAAGAGATGAAGAATGTGATGCCCACTGTTTCCTACCATGTGCAAGTTACTGTGTGGTTGAAGATAGCAGCAGTAGTCGGCGATAAAAACATCAAAATGATAAAGGACTACCCATTTATTTAATTACTAGCCTAAAATGCTTACCTTGGAAATTAGATCTTTCTTATAGACCTTATTCACTCACTTAATCTCTGTCGTTCACTCACTACTATTTGTTCATTTACCCATATAACATTTTGATCGCTCACATCCTTATCAGAAAGAAAAGCAACATTCAATAGCTCATTATTTTTTCTGCTTTCTCAACATAGAGGTACTATTTATATAAACCTCAACCACACCGTATTCTGTTGTTGATGGTTCGTTTTATGTAAAATTGGCGGAGTTGTAAAATATCTCACAAAATCCACAAATTTATAAGACCTTCTAAATTTAAAATGATAATCGTCGTTCCAGTTCCGCAACCAATTTGCGCGCATCGGCCGCCGGTACCCCTGGCTGTCATGCTGCCTCCACTTCACTGGCCAGCCCTCAGAAACCCTCCAGCCTCCTCCGGCATCCTCGACCAACCACCTCGACGCTCGACAGCCTTCTGTGAAGAGCCGGAGGTACCATCAGAGTACGGCTGACGTTGACGATGTCGTCGATCCTAGGGATGTTACGGTATGTAATGATAATTATAGTTAGGAATGTTTTTGGTGTACAATTTACCTCCTATAGATACCGCATTGCCAGGTCTTGGTGAAAAGTAGAAAGAATATACACGTTGTGAACACAAAATAAAACGCTCTTATTGGATCTTTCAAGGTTTTGAAATGCTATAATTTGTTACTACGTTCCTATTGGTTATTTTTAAGCACAATAATTAGCTATCTCACGCCTAGATATAGTTTTCATTGGTCGTATTAATGTTTCACAACGTTCTTATTGGCTATCTTAAGATTGCGCCGCGTTCCCATTGACCTTCAATCCAGTAACGCCAAAAGTGTCAAATTAGCAATACCATTCAAGATGAGTACAAAGTCAAAAGAAATAAATTTTATGGGTTTTTGTTTGTTTGTATATTAATGTTTAATTCTTTCTATCTACATATAAGTACCTAATTAAAATATAGATAATATCTTTTTTATGCGTGTTGTCTTATGGCCTAAAGTGCGAAATTTATAGGAGGCTAATTGTGGTAATGGGTAACTTTACGGGAAATTAAAATATCAGTGATCGATCAATGTTCTTGAAGGATAAAAAGTTTGAACAGCCAATACTTATGTGAAAATAACTTAAGAATTAACTTAACTTAAAACATGTCTTGCCCCATAATATCAATTTTAAAGATCTTCAATTTCAATCTACATTGATGCATTGATTGGTCAGTGGCCGTCGGAATAGAGATCATGTATAACTTTTTTTATTTTAAAATAGTGGTGGTGTGTTTATGTAAATCTCTCTAAATATTATATCTTAAATTTTGAATTTTGTGTCAAAACTGTTATCCATGCTTGTTGTTTTAATATTACTGGCATAAATAGCTCTCTCATTGGTCAATAATAATCACGCAAAAATGCTTGCTTTTGGTGAAGGGGACGGTGAATAAGACCTAACCTAAATTTAGGATACACAACTAACACTATGTACCAACAATAAACTCACAAAAACTATTCACTTGTAGCAGAGTACAGCAAGCACATCGTCAGGCTTAGCGTCAGCCTCAGCGTCAACAACAAATAACCTTGTTATCAACACACTGAACGTTGTTGTCAATAACAACAATCACAACAATAACAACGTTATCAACAACGCCGCTGTAGCGTCACTAGCTAACGCCGCGGCAGCGCATAGCTACCACAGTAGAAATAGACGAACGTCGCAAGAAAACCAAAACTTTGCAAGCAATTTTGGACCTAGTCTCAATGCGACAACTGTGAATTTCCCACACAATATGGAGAGAGAACCTCCAGCACCAATGGCCCATCTTAGGAACCCTATCAATGCAGGCAGCGGTCGATACCCACAAGGATATAGACAAAACGGACAGCAAGGTGCGTACGCATTACAGAGATAGGATCTGTCAATCAAAAATATACCTTATTCCATGATTTTAAAAACCACCGTAAACACCACGGCTTTATGACTAATTGGTTAAAGACAGCTCAATTATTATGTGTTTAACATTTTGTTATACTTATTTGTGTTTTGTAATAGCTGTGTAAAAATGTCACTAACATTTTCCGTGTCCGAAAACGGACGGAAATTGCGTAAACCGGTTTAAAACGGTAAGTCAGTTTTATTTATTTCTCTTGATCTCTTCACTAATAACGCTTTACTAACAGAATTTTCTCGATTCCTTCTAACATTTTTCCTAGTGGTGTGGTGGTTATAGGATCGTTTAACTGCATTTGTAAATGTCAAGATTATACTTGAATTCTTGGCTCATAAAGAACATCCTATCTCTAGAATGCGTATGCAGTCTAGCTTCATATTAGTCTATATTATTTATGTACGTTTCTATATTATATATGTATTTATTTTATACAAAACAGAGTTACAACCTACAACCGGAGTTGGCAAGATGGAACGTTCGGCCCACCGCACCGATATACGTTCCCACAGAAGATGCGAGATCTATGCGCGTTCCGACGCCTCAAAACTTGCCACATAGCTCGTCCCATACACAGAGCATCGCTTCGATGCATAGCTACAGAAACAACATAGATGTACCGAACGATTACCAGAATTTGAGATCGCGCTCGCCATCTTGCTTTTCGAACAAAATGGCGGCGTCTATTGGCGCGAACGAATGGACGGTTATGGCAAACAGCGGTGGCAATGCTTGGAAGGTGAGGGGAGGGCTGTAAAATGGCTTTTATGTCCGCACAGTTAGAGTGGATTTTCGTTTGTTGTTAGTTGTTTTAGTGAGATCTCTTCGGCTTGCTTACGTCGATGTTCGATGTTATTTTGACTCTGCTTTAATACAGACATATTGTTTTCGTTTGAGGATATTGATTCAATACAATGAGAACTTATTTATAAACTCAGAAAAGGTAAGTGAAATTGGACAGTACAATACCGGGTAGTAATAGACTTGTTAGATGTATTTCCAACCATACTAAATTAGGGTTTCGAAAATCTTCCTATCCGACCAATTAAGATTAAAAGTGAAAACTGTATTTAGCTTAAAAAAACATACTTTTTCTTTTGGGGAGGGAGAAAATTGTTGCACTATACCATTCGACTAACCAGTATTATTTGAACACTACTGTATATGAAACTACTACTAAAGGTACTGTTGTCGCATTTTTTTGTATTGTAAATATAATTTCACTACATAATGAATATATACGTGTATATAATCTTGGTGTTGGTTTAGAACTGAGAGATCTTTCTAAAATGATAACAAAATCACAATTTGCATGAGCCCTAACCGTAGTGGACATTGCATGATATCATTAACTTTCATACATTTGTAAATACATTCTCATTAGCCCTACCCATCTCCTTCTATTCTAACACTTTTCAGCACTAGACTTAGATTAGACACTAAAAATACATAGGACATCAACAATTGTGATCATTTAATGTTTGTGACAAATTTGTGCGAGATGATTGTTTTTCATATCTACCGACATTTTTGCATGACAGTTTCGTTTTAGTGTAAATAAATATTTTTTGAATCTCTTAAAACTGTAGTCCCTGTTTGGGCGCCATATTAAGAATTCGTTAAAAACAAAATTAGTTCTCCTATTATAACACTTACGTATTGTCGATTGTCAATTAATAATTTAGATCAATTAATACTCAGGATGTTTAGGAAATCGTCAAGTGTAGATTTCTATTCAAATCTCTGTATTGATGATTGAACTTTAGAGTATATTTTGACTTAACATTTTTACATAGCGAGTTAGAGATATTTTGGAATTGAGCTGTCTTCGAGACCGACTTGTACTGTACTCAGATCGATCTTTCTATGTTATTGTGATTTCCTTGTACAATTCTTTAAAAGTTTCTAAATATACAATTTTTTCTTAAATTTAGTTGCGAACCCCAAAACCTTGCAAAAGTATTAAAAATGTTTCATAATTTTCAGAACACTTCTTCTAAACATCACCCCGGAAATTCTTCAACTCTCCCCCACCACGACACGTTATCCCGGCAATTGGCTCAGCAAAATCATCTCAGTCCCTACGAATGCGACCAACCTATCGCTCCAGGTTCCCCGCGACACATGCAAGACGAAGAGAGTCCTCTCCATCACCAGGGATACCAGACTACACGAAGCTACAACCACGACTTTCGAAACCCTCACGTTTACATGTCCCAACATTCACCAGGCAGCCAAGAAATGATCTTTAGAAAACAATACAAAGACGATCGTAGAAAACACCACCACCATCACGGAAGCCAGAATATGAATCACACTTATTCGGAAATCGCAGCTCAACAAGGGAGAATGTACAGGCGGGGCTCCGAAGAATTTCGAGTCATCCAAGATGATCCCGTTTACGAAGAAATCGAGAGGAACGAAACTCTAATGTCTGACATGTCAGATGACAATTCCGGACCGGACAACTGCCGTCAGAATCCCGGCCATCACGGGTCTTCGAGCTCCAAGTTTTTTGGCGACCATCGCCCGTTAATTTCATACAGTCCAGGGGAGAGGCATCATCACGAGGAGCATTACGGGAAATATGGGAAATGGGATACTCTGGAGCGCTATGATCCGAGACATTATGAAAGCGGTAGATTGATGCACCCATATCATCAGCCTCCAGAGAATATGAGGGCCTTGGCGGCTGTTCTGAACGGTGAAAACAACGTGGTCTGCCATTTGGAGCCTCACAACTCTTATGAGGGATACCAGCCCCAGAGCGGGAATCCCAGGACTGTATCTCAACCCAGTTTTTAAGTGCAATGAACTTTATGAGTGTGTCCGCGTTGTGTACAGTGATAACATTTTTCTATGGACATAATGTAGGAATAGCGTCATAGTGAAATAGTGTTTATAGTAGCGACCTTGCCATAATGTGGACTTTTTAGATATTAAATACATATTTATAGTTTAGTGTAAACTTAACACTTTCCACTGTGATCCTAATATAAAGCTCAAGTTTCGATGTCGCGACCATGAGTTTTTTTTTACTGCGATTTAAAGAGCATTTTTTTTTTGTATAAATACCTTAGGAGTTAGCTATACTTCCTAGATTTAAATACCTTCTTGTGTCCTTGCTACAAATAATGGCACATTTCTTCTTTAGTTTATATAGCTACAAAATATATACATAACATGAATATTGCGTCAATATATAACGTATAAAAATAAATAGTCCGAATTAAGCTACAAAGTTTATTTTTGCTAATAAGTTATTGTGTCCTATTCAACCGCTTGAATAAATATATGATTTTGTACTAAGGAAGAAATGTGTCGTTTTTATAACATTTTTATTTTAAATGCATTTTTCTACGTTAACATGAATGTGTCGTACTGTTTGTATGAAAATCTGTGATTGTTCATGATGTCGTTGAGTGATATGACTCAATTCTTCATAATTGTGTAACTTATAATCTATTTTGAGGAGTGCCGTATCTTCGTATTTAGGGATATCTACGCATTTTTTTTAATCCGTAGAATGTTCATCTTTTAGCTCATTGTTAATGTCATCTTGTATTGTCTATGACCATTTTTTTTTAATCGTTGACTTTGTTTTAAGGAATGGTAACGGAACCCGACGATTTTATCGCATTAGTCTAAGTTTTGCTTACGCTGTTAGATTCTTTCACTGCCATAGGTACCCTAAATGGTAGCTTACTTACATTTTGATACTTTTAATTTACTAATCTTAGTGTACAGCAGCTTTTTTAATTTTTATATATAATTTTTAATTTTCAAAAAAAAATCCATCCGTAACTATTATAGACTGACACCTTAAATATACAGTTATGCACTCTTTTAGAATATATAGCGTTAATCTTGGTAAACGTTTAACTTATGATAACATTAAAATTGTATCTACTGTCAATTATATATGGTTATATATAAAACATTATGTATAAATGTCTATTTGAATATTTATATATATATGTTTAGAACTAAATAGATAATTTGGTCACAGATTATCGAAAAATGTTATTATTAATATATATATTTGTATTTAAATGTATTTGTATTTTGACTTATATATATGGTTGACAGTTGATATAAAATACAACGGTACATTTATTTGATTGAATGGGAATGGTTTTAAGACTTCTCGAACTTCTGACATTTCTTTTCATATATATTTAGGATGTAAAGCAATACCTATTAGACTGAAGTATTTAATAAATTTATGGCCACACTTTACTCTCATACAATAATTTATAAAAATATGTATTGGCCGAAATTTATAAAATACTTTTTTTTGAAAATAACTGATATTATTAAGTGGGATATTTTTGTTTCAAATTAGATAATACTAGTCGATCTATTTTCCCACTATCTAAATATTAGAAACTGTAAAGTAATTGTGAGTTTTGTTTTTTATTTGTTTATAATGTATTTTTAAAATTGTCAAATGTTAAATGTAAAGTAGAAATTGTAAATACAATTAAAGTTTATAATAAAGAGTGGCTGTTCTGAGAGAATGGCAAAATTATTTTGTGATTTTTATTTCTTGTCACACGTAACACATTTTTCTTACGCACTTTTTACTATCTTATTTACGACATTCGTAATGGGGGGCTATCTATGCAAGCTATGTGGAGCAAGGTCCAGAAATTAAGTTTTTATATAGATAATAATTTGAAGACAATGTACACTTTTTAGGGTTCCGCAGTAACTATAAGAAACTCTCATGTTAATGAGAGTTTCTCATTAACACGAGAGACCGTCTCATGTCATTCTCATGTCATGACCGTACGTCTGTCTGTCTGTTCATAAGTCACAGGTATTTTACTCGGAGACTATGAGCATTACATAAACTAAATTTTCCAAGTAATGTGTTCAATAAACCTCTGCTAAATTCTGCAGTAATAATAAACAAAAAAATAATAAACAGGGGTGGCACTCCATTTTTTTAGATCTACGATTGACCACCAACTCGCCTGATGTTAAGCAACGGTGTGGCCGAGGATGGAGCTTGTCGATCTAGAAGATATCTATTCACTCTAGCCTTGAAAATTCCAAGATTGTAGGTAGATCCATACATGTAAAGAAGTGATTTTTTTTTCAACCCACCCCATCGTACGAATACAATAATCATAGTGGTAGACCTTATCAAAACTTTCAATGCTTAAACATTATTTTTAACACTAGAGTGGCGAAGAATATGTAAAACACTAAGTTGCTATGGTACAGAGGTCATTGATTTTGCAAAGATACTCGCCAAGAGATAAACTCTAAGATTAAAATATGCATGTTTCGACGCGACTGTAGCTTTAATGGATTCTCATTATTTTCCTACTGAACCATGTCAAATGCATGAATTTCTTGTCTTTAGTAAGTAACATGTGAAGGTGGAACTGGTCAAATAATACAAAATAGTCACTTCCATAGACATTATAATTCCATATATAAAAGAATTTACATCCACAAAATAATACGAGTCGTAAGAGTTGAAATTTTATTTAAAAAAATCTTATAATTCATTACAAAATTGTTAGTTTATTATTTAGAAAATAAAAATCGTTACGCCGGCAAACTAATAACACAAATCTTAATTCTATATTTATTTTTTATTTGAAACCAAAGTCATGGGAGATCCTTATAAGGCATGTATATTCTGCCTCGATATGAGATCTAATTTTTGATAATTCAACGCCCGTCAAAATTGTTTTTCTAAACCTTAAATTATTCTTAAATATGATTTAATAATCACGCCAAAATAATACGTAAGGGTAGGTACCGATATAATAATGTGACACATAAAATAAAGGAAACTATTTAAGCACCACCCGCTAAAATCTTAAGAAGAATCTATTACCACATTCAATAAAAATATAATTTTGAACGAGATCCAAACCGTGTCAAAGGGGAATTTTAATAGTACTTATGAAAAATCGAATTACATAAGACCTACTTAAAATTAAGACAGTAAATGTAATCTATTTTGCTAAGATGAAAATGAAAATGAAGACAGTCAAAAACCGAAACATACCACATTGTCATTACAAACCAAAATATCGAGAGACATGAAAAATTACCCATGTTTACATGAATTCCGAATGTCCGGACACTTCAATGATTGTTTACTAATTTACGTAATCGGAAAATAGAACTTATCGCAAAGTTACATCATCACAAATTCAAACTTGTAAAATTTTTACATCGAAGCTCTGGATTTACCAAGAAAGATTAAATAATTAACACAATATAATAATGTGCTCTCATATCATAAAAACGCAGCTGCACGAGAAAAGTGATATTAAAATACTTAAGGCCTAGAACTTAAGAGTTAATATAGAAAAATAAATGCCATTTGGAGATGAAGACGTAGCTCAGTTAAAGCGTTGATAACACATTGCTGCATAAAAAATAATGATAACATTTGAACTCATTTATCAGTAGCTAATAAAAAAATGACATTGGGTCACAATCATATAAAGAAATTTAAGATTATTGAAAGTTAATATTAAAATATTCTATTAACTTTATTGATAAGGGTCTATTTGTTTTAGAAATAAATATAAATAAAGATACTACAGTGAAGCGAGTAATTGTGTCTACACATTTAAATTAACGAATGATGAAGTTGTCAACTTGTGCTCATCATGTCAAGCTAATTAGTAGGAAGTATTCAATACCTACTTACACAATAATGATAAAGAATTCACAGAATTTCATGCGGAATACACGAGGCTAGTAACAGAGACTGAAGGTCAAAGTTTTATAATAAGAGAATAAACATTGACATAGTAATAAAATACAGAATCCGGCAGTGATATAGATTTAAAAGAACTGCTGAATTAATTTGCTAATACAGTAAATTAACCAACGATTCAAAATACACGTGGACGTAAATACAAAAGTTAGACAAATTAAAATTAGAAAAAAGATGATTAAAGTATGATTTGCCCCGTGTTTAGCAGATAGAAAAGGAGAAATTATCATCAAGGTATACATTAAACTAGATGTAGGTACAAACGTAAAGTAAAATTTACATGTTCACACTCACGGCACACAACACTAGGGTTTGCAGTCTTCAACCGAATTATCACATAGCTAACCACCACACTTAGGGCTCCAAGATTCAAGAACAATTTCACGGTTTGGGAACATTTTGGAATTACAAAATTTTACCAAACAACAAATTTTAATAAGATACAACAAAATTCACTAATTTTAATTGTAAATTGTAGCGTAATTAGAGACAATAGAACAAACAAATGGAATATAGATCTTGCTTTACTTATCATACAATCTTGGAGCCCATCCTACACACGAGCGATTGCTATGAGCAGCCACAGCTTTCGACCACCATCCCGGGAATAGTCCCGTATATAATATTATAATCGTGGTCGAAATATAGCATCGTGATGCTGCTCATTCGTCTTGGCGCGCAGCAAGGGCCACCACTGCCTTGCGGCGCGGCTAAGTGGACTAAGTGAGTATGAGGGTACTTCTGAAGGAAGCTGTAGGGGCACTCTCCGCTGCAGTAATTAGCGTCGTACACCTTGGGCGCGATGATCCAGTCCCAGCCGAACTCTTCAAAGTTCACCACGAGTGGGTAGCGGCAACAGCGCACCTCTTGAGAGTTCTCGGTGCAGTCCATGCCGACTGTTCTTCTCGTGCGCTTGTGCGAATAGTCTTTTAGACTTACTTCTATGTATGGCATCTGAAAGTAACAATATATTTCCATGACAACAGGAAGTATAATTAAATCAGGACGCATTTTTTTCGTTTATTCATGTATAAATAATCATTAAATCAATTTTTGATTCAAGGATTATTCAACAAACTTACGTAGCTAAGTAACATAATGGAAGTAAGAGAAGTAGTAGGGCCTAATTGCCTAATTTGAAGTCCAGATCGAAGTCCATCGTGTTGATTTCTTCCCTTAAAATAAATATTACTCGAACCATAACACGAGTACCAATCTAATTATATAAACTACACCTAGCAACAACAAAATGGACCTTGATTGTTTCTAATTTGGGCCATTATCTCTGCCTACATGTTCATCCTTCTGATTATTTTGTTTGAATGGCGCAAAAAATGTTCTCAGCTGTTTGACCTACTTTTTCAGTAAATAATACAGAGATCTGCTCTTGACACAGTAGGTATTGGCAATTTACACACTTTTTGTGAACTCAAGTGTTTATGTGGTACCAATCTGTAAGAATTTTTATCTCGTTGTGCGTCACAATGTTAATCCGGTAATGTGGGAAGAATGCAGTGGGTATACTAAATTTTTAACTGCTTTTTCCGACATTCAATTTCCGGATTTTTATTCCCTACAACATTTGTACATGTTAGTAGCTCTTGTACATTTTATTGTTGGATTCAACGCGGAAATAACAACGATGTTGGTTTTAATTTTATATATTTCGCTATGTAGTCTGTGGCAAATTATAGTCTTGTAGTGACAGAGAATTGAAAGGAATACAAAAAGAACCTTGAAACTCACCAAAGCATTATTTGATTCTGAGCTCGGATGCGGCACAACCAAACTCATCCTATTCTTCGAGTCTTGTACTCTCACTACTATTTCTAAATTTTCTCTGGGCAGGCTGCAGAATTCTGCCATCATGGTGGTTACGTTGATTTTTAACCACTTCCCTGCTCTGAGCACTTTTCTGGACAACTTCACCGAGTTGTCTGTATAAGGTACTGATGCTTTACCGCCCTGACTGTTTCTGGTGACCCTGCTGACTTGCAGGGTGATGGTGAATGGTTCTTCAGGGTCGGAGGTGGTGTTTCGGTTCTCCAGCTCTTGAACGTGAAGGTTGAGGATGGCTTCATTAAGCTCGTTTTGAAGGACTTGATCGGTGATGCGGAAATTGATGACTTTAAGACCCTTGAAGTGGCTATGCCGCTTTGTGTCTGTGGGAAAAAAAATCGTTGTAAACACAGTACTTCCTGATTTTAAAGGTCTATTAAATTTATTTTAAAAAGTAATGTCAAGGCATTTAGAAACAATACACTGAAAGAAACTACAAGCAAATATATATTGTAGATTCTGTTTGAATAAAGAACTATCGCGGCAAAACATGGGAACTAGCGTTTCCCTTTATCAAAATAGTAAAATAAAGCGCCCTTGTTCTCGTACAAAATAACAAAATAAGGATAGTAGCGCCCTCTATGCCGCATTATTTCTCTAACTGAACAGACTCTTAAGTTATACAAATATAACCATATCATGTGACATTGCAAATGACTAGCAACATTATAAATACAAGTTACACGTTTTGATCTTATATACATTTCTATAAGAAACTTGGCAAGTTCGATGCCCCAAGACGTAATCTAGATAAATCGTAGACGAGACTATTTTTGTATTCCTACCTGTGCCTACGTTAATTCCTACTTACTTACGCCTACCTATCTTTTTGGGATAGTATTTAGTAAATATAAGTGACATTTGGAGTATTTATAGATTAGTCGTATAACTTATATAAGTACCCTTTTTATATTTGCATACTTTTATAGATTTACAGTTCCTCTTTTTTTCTTTGTCGATATATAACATTGCAGATTCTCATAATCATCCCATAGTCTACCAGACATTTTTCACTCCAGCATTTTATGGCAAATGGTTCACCAAGCCGCCACTTAGCATACCATCACCATAAAACACCCCATAGCATTCCTCACCACGTATTATGAGATAATATGAAAATTAGAAGTGTTATACTTTTTCTTTCCTACAACTAAATTATATACAATTTTGCTAACATCTTTAAGTTTAGATATACTACTTTATTTTGTATTTATGATATATCTATTATAGGTAAAATCATAGGTTTTTAATGCGTGTTCTTAGGTAATATTATAGTTTTCTTTAATGGTGCAGTTACTTCCGTTGACGATTCTACCTGTAACAAAACAAAACATGTATTAATTACTATACAAATAGTTTTTAATATAATCTTGGCATCCTCAATAAGGTTAGGCTACACTTTTCACTGGGATAGCTGCTACACTTGTATCAGGCACAGGTCCGATCGTGTATGGAGTACTGCTGCCACCTTTTTGACGGATCAGCCAAGTATCAGCCGGAAGTGTTAGCGTTGATTGACCGGCGAGCTGTAAGGTTAATCGGTGACGATAAACTGATGCTATGAAGCTACTTAGTCTCGAGCACCGTCGTAAAGTAGCTTGTCTGTCTGTATAGAATATATTCTATAGAATTCATTTCCGGGAGTGTGCGCAAGTTTCACGACCTAGTTCCACTCTCCTCATTTCACTACAAGACTAGCAGAAAGTCGGCACATTACCACCTATTTCTCGTTGAAATCACAGAAATCCGTACACAGTGATATCGGTCCACGTTCTTGATGCGTACTGCGCAGGAATGGAATTCTTTGACGCCATCTCCGTTTCCTGAGGGCTACAATCTTGGAATCTTCAAGGCTAGAGTGAATAGATATCTTCTAGGTATACGAGCTCCATCCTCGGCCACACCGTCGTACATCAGGCGAGTTGTTTGTCAATCGTAGATCTGTCTAATATAAAATCTGTAGTTAAGTAGATTCAGTTCATATTTTACATTCACAATCAAAGTAATAAGTTCGGTTGCTCTCGCAATTGAGTTAATATCTCCCTCAATTATATAATAAAATATAGAACAACATTCATATAAGTATACTATTATAAATAATACTAAAACTAATAAATATTTGAAAAGCTCACTCAGCTTTTATTGGAGATTGGAGATTATTTAAAATATCCATAGGCAACAAAGCTTATGGATATTTCAATCTCCAGTTTCAGGCAAAGTGCGTAAAATGCTGGCCGCATTTGCTCTCTGAATGGCAATGCTTACTTTTTGTCCAAAGTAAAGGCCAGCATTTTGGGCATTCAAAGAATTCTTCAACCTCCCCGACAAATCTTTAAAAATTTCCAAAATTTCCACCATTAAAAATTTCCATGATATAATTATTTTGTATAGTCTGGTTTTGTGCATGTAATTGCAATTTTATCATGATTGTTTTTCATTGCTTTGGTAAATTTTGTTTATCCTATCTTAACCCATTGATTTCATTTCAAGTAACGTTTAAAATAGGCATGTAATTGCTAAAAAGTATTTGATTTCAATATACATACTTTATCATGTCAAAATAATAATTGTGGTTTAGTGAGTACGATAAATATTATATTTAGAAATATGACAGACTGAGAGGCGCTGGCTGTTATCACGGCGTCCGATAACGAAGTATTTTTAAAACAGGCCTGCATTAAGGTCAATGTCACTTTGAGTCACTTTTATTAGTATAATCTAAGAGTATACTTTAATTAAGTAGTCGATAGTATTGATGATTTATATACATAATTATATGTCGAAGTTGATAATGAAGCTTTTGATTCGGGCCATTTTGATCCCTTCATTAAAGTAGATAGTCTTGCTCTTTAATATGGACTTCATTTTTTAACTATAATAAAAACCGGCCAAGTGCGAGTCGGACTCGCGCACGAAGAGTTCTGTACCATTATCTATAAAAAAATTACGTTTGTTGTATGGGAATTAAATATTATTATTATTTAAATTATTTTAAATATTAGTTTTATTTTAATTGAATTATTTATTTTTAAAGTGAATAATGTAACTCAATATTCTGTGAATATTTCAAGCGTCTACCTGTTGCCATTATCAATATCGAGCAAAAACGAGCAAAAAATGGTCATCTGTAAAGTCGGTTTACGGTCGATAATTTTACGTGATAACGATGCGTCACAATCCGAACGCTTAGGCCGACCGTGCCTCTCTATCGCTTGTTCTGCGCTCTCGCTTGCACACTCGGCCAGGCGGAACGTGACAAAGAGTCATGCTTTTTCGTGCGTGCAGCCGGCGTTAGTATTTGTTGATATAGCGGCAATAGAAATACATCATTTGTGAAAATTTCAACTGTCTAACTATCACGGTTCATGAGATACAGCCTGGTGACAGACGAACAGACAGACAGACAGCGGAGTCTTAGTTATAGGGTCCAGTTTTACCCTTTGGGTACGGAACCTTAATGAAATAACAGTTAATTGAACTTGTGCATCATGTATCATCATGGAAAATAATGTCGAAATATACTTAGAGTAAGGTAAAGGTAAAAGGTAAAAAAACCAAAGGTAATACCAGTAAATTTCAGTAGCCAAATGAGATCAAAGCTGAGAATGAGGATTACCTAATATGAAAAAAGATGCGAGAAAGGTATTTTATATATTTGAAACGGCGGATTAAAAATAGGTACCTACATATGTAAATCGGACAACGTAAATAGAAAACTATACCCAAATTTAAGTTTAAGGCACATATAAATATTAACTCATTTGGAGACTGTTCAAATAATCCGAAAGCAAAATTTTAAGATCGGACCGGAGTAACGAAAATATAGTTTGTAAATAACAATATTTTGTATACAACGACTGATTACATAAAGACTTTCTCTTATTAAAATGAGTGCATAATGAAATAGATAAACGTAAAAGAGGCAGGTCTGTTATAAAGAAATCATTCCCATTTGACCCAGCGACCTTTACTCCACTGAGTTTCAAGGTTCAGGGAATAAACAAAACCTGTGTATCTAAAATATTTGCATGCTTGCTCATGCGCGTAATCTTTGCAAATGTGTGTGTAATGTGTTTAGTAAGTACGCATGTACTGAGATTCTGTTTTTAGGGTGCCGTGGTAACGAGGAGGAACCTTTGCCTTTGTCTGTCTGTCTGTTCGTATGTCACAGCCATTTTACTCAGAGATTATCAGTACCACACAAATGATATTTGGCAGTTAGATGTGTTCTGTGAACCGCTACAAAAAACCGTAGTAAATTTTTCAAAAAAGGGTATTAATTATTTAAGTGTGTATTGTGTCACTTAATATTTGAGATTAGATTTGAAAAAATATTTTTTGTTTGAAAGGGTACACTTTCCAGGTGGTCCCATAGAAATTTTATCAAAATCGGTTCAGTATTTTTGTTATTATAACAAAATAACAATAAAATATGTCATCTAAGTAAACAAATTGCGTATTTTGAAGTCAGTTTTTTTAACCGACCGAAAAAGGAGAAGGTTCTCAATTCGTCGGAGCCTTTTTTAGGGTTCCGTACCCAAAGGGTAAAAACGGGACCCTATTACTAAGACTTCGCTGTCTGTCTGTCTGTCTGTATGTCTGTCTGTCTGTCTGTCTGTCTGTCTGTTTGTCTCCAGGCTGTATCTCATAAACCGTGATAGCTAGAAAGCTGAAATTTTCACAAATGATGTATTTCCGTTGCCGCTATAACAACAAATACTAAAAATTCAAAAAAATAAAGTATTAAGGGGGGTCCCCATACAATAAACGTGTTTTTTATGTATTTTTTTGCTCAATATTAAAAACGGTAACAGGTAGACGCTTCAAATTTTCACAGAATATTTACTTGTATATTACCTTTCAAAATAAATAATTAAATAACAATAAATTAAATATTAAAGGGGGCTCCCATACAACAAACGTAATTTTTAAGCAATTTTAACTCGATTTAATTAACAGGTAGAAACTTGAATATTTGTAAGTAAATATTTAGAAATATATTAACTATAAAAATAAATACCTAATCTAATACATAAAACTCACAAAATTCAAATAATCCGTGCAACTAAACGCGGTGCGAACGCCGCGCCGCGGTGTGGTGGTGGCGCGAGCGCGAGGCGGATGTGTATCGAAAACCTACCTATAAGTTTGCAATTTACTACTTTGAATTTCGTTGATTTCTCGTTATTTTATAACAGAACTAAACTTTGTAGTATTATAGATGATAGTACGGAACCCTTCGTGCGCGAGTCCGACTCGCACTTGGCCGATTATTTATTTTATAATTTTAAGTATGTTCCCCGATTATTAGAAGACACCTGGACCTATTAGATTTTTTTAAGGGTATATTTCCCAGGAGGCCCCTTAGAAATTTTATAAAATTCGGTTCAGGATTTTGGTTTTTACAACAATAACTGGGAAAATATGTTATCCAAGTAAACGAATTGCGTATTTTGAAGTCGGTTATACGCGAATAAAACCGCGGGGTACACATGAAACTAACAAAAAATATCATTTCAAAGCCTAATAATTCGCAAACGGAAACCCTGAAAATGGTTTTAGCACACCATCAATGTTTTTTATTACTTATCCAACGATACTCCATACGTTTAGGTACTTGAAAAATGTTATATCGCCACACACACCGACACACACCGTTGTTGTATACACGGGATGCAACCCAAAAAAATTTTTTTTCAAAATTTTTCATGCCAAATTCCTGTTTACTAGTAGTAATAGTCTTTGAGCAAAGCTTCGGACGGACAGACAGACAGACGGTCATGGTGAAACTATAAGGGTTCCTTGTTTACTACGGAACCCACCACTTAGCAGAGCAAACGAGTCAGAGCTTACAAAATCTAGCTGACCACAGCAATGGGTCTAGTTTTGGTTGGCTAACACCTATTTAACGGGAAGTTATCCTAGTTCTAAGTTGCGATAGTCACCGCAATTGATTATGAGGCATAAATTATATTCCATACGGTCACATTCAGCGGAGCAAAAATATGGCGGTTATAATGGGAAGGTGGTTCCGCACGAACAGAATTAGTAGATTTTCTAGTAAATTACACTATTTACCATCATTAAATTATCCGCGAAAATATCATTACAATACGTCTGTTTTCTGGTGGATATAGGTATCATATTATTGATAAACTTTAATTAGTACATATAATGGGAAAAAAGCTTCTCTTCCTCTCTGTTTCGGATTTTTATTATGATCAAGCAGAGTATAAGATATCGAACCGCCGAAAAAAAAAGAATCTATGATTTATTAATTTTATGATTTTGATTTATTTCTTGTTGTATTTTGACTGTATTAAATTGATTGAAAAAGAAGAAATTCTGACATAACTTTCTGTTAAGGCTTATTTGGGTGACGCCACCTTCTCGCTCACACGCGTTTTTTTTATTTATAAATACAATATTGTTAAATATACTTTTGATAAATATCCGTATTTTGGTCTCAAATGATCTATGATATATCTATGATGAATATCTATGAATTTTATGATTTTGATTTATTTCTTGTTGTATTTTGACTGTATTAAATTGATTGAAAAATAAGGAAATTCTGAGTTAACTTCATGTTAAGGTTTAGTTGGGTGACGCCGCCGTCTTGCTCACATCGGACATTTTTTTATAAATAATATATTGTTGAATATACTTTTCATAAATGTGCGTATTTTGCCCTCATAAGAACACTCCTACAATGTATTATGAATCATCATCATCATCGTCATCATCATATGCTCTTTACGTCTATTGCAGACGATTTAAGCAGTGTCATGGGGGAGGTGGCATCTTTTCTGGTGTCTGACTAAAGTGATACGAGACCGGCATAATCATCCACACACCGTGAGCAGGCGTGTGTTTATGTGAGTGCGGTGGATGGAATTGTGGCACTGGCGTGCCATCTTACTCTTTTTACAGAAAGTTGCAAAAAGAGTGAGAGATATAATGCATATCTCTCGCTCTTTTTGCACCTTTCTGCTTGGTGAGTTACCAGAAGCAAAAAGAGTGTTGGTCAGCATATATTTCGATTCAAGTACTGGATTAAGCGTGATATAGCCTCATTCAATATCGAGCACGGCAAATGGGAGAATATCGCGGTGGACCAGAACCACTGGAGAGTCTGGAGAAATGTATTGTAATAAGAATAATTGTTGCAAATACATATATAATATACTGGACATTTTCACACAACCTCATCTAGCCCCAATCTAAGCAAAGCTTCTACTATAGAAACTAGGTATGTAGTTACTAACTTAGACACTTTTTATTATTACGTTATCTATATATAAGTATATGTATGTGTACTTTATTTATAAATATATATGTATGTATATCAGCTGTTATTTTGACCAAAATAAACGTCCAAACGCCAAAAAATACAGTCTTCATGAAACTGATGTTATTCATTACGAATTCTCCACTACCATATATGTAAAAAAATGTGCCAAGTGCGAGTCGGACTCTAGCACGAAAAAAAAAATGTATGGGATGGGATATGGGATTTAGCCCAGTGTCATCGAGCCTTTAGGATGACAAAAAAGAGAATACATTATTTTACGACACTAATAAACAAAACAATAATGATAAATAACTCTTTCACTGTCACGAGGTAGAGAATTTATTTCTATAAAAGCGGAAATATAGTACTCACGCGCCGGAGTAAACCAATCGGCAGCTGATCGCACCAACCACTTCAAACGTTCGCAAAATTGTGCAGGTGCTATAGAAATGTCTAAAAATACAAAGTTCGTTCATCCAAATTTAAGGTCGAACGCCCACCGGCGGATCTTTTAAACACTACCCAATTACTTCGGATCCGAACTCGAGTTTGTTTAGATGTTTCGAATATTTTGACAGCTTGTGTATAAATCCGTCGTCGAATGTTTAGGATTAAGTTGTTCGTTTGTTTATTAGTCCGCAGCTGCGCGTCTTGATCTTGTCATGTAGAAGTTTCCTTGTATACATTTGTTTAATGCGAATGCATAGTTTTCTTAGATTTGGCACGGAGAATTTAGATTCGGGATTCCGCGCGAGCCTATAAATTTATTGTGGCATATAATTTGCTGTGTGTATTCTTAGTGCGCGTGACTTCCTGGGAAATCCGATTTGTTTCTATTTTATACACTTTTATTTTTTTTAATTTAGCTTTCTATGATTGTCGAATATTAGAATAGCTTTCTATAATTGTAAGATACGAAAAAGTGTATTTTTTTGCGAAAGTTTCACACTCAAGAGGTGAAGGCAATTTAGGCTGTAGACGATTATAAGGAAACATACATATATACAAACTTACATACACTCGAAAAACATAACCCTCCTTCTTGCGCAGTCGGGTAAAAACTAAACTACTGAACCGGTTTTGTTGAAATTTGTACGTAAGACTAATTTTGCTAGTTTCCCCCCCCCCCTCCCCCCTCCTCCTATATAAGAAAAAATAAGAATAATCCGACCCCCGACCCCCTGTGTAATATTTACCTATTACGTAAGAATCTAAAGGAAACAATGAATACACGTTTGGATTATTGTAATGTTTATTTTTCAAAGTAACATTTTCTAGGAATGTTTATTTGTACTTTTATACACATCCGAGCGCACTTCGGCACTCGCGCGGTTCCCGCGCTTTTTCAAAGTATAATTTTAACTTTGCGCATTTTTGTGATCTTACGTAAGAATTATCAAGACTCTCTTCCACCCACTTGTAAGAAAAAATAAGACATGGTCAACCCCCCTCCCCCTCTAAATCGTCTTACGTATCTAATAAATTAATGGCCCCCATGCAAACTTTCACAGAAAAAAAGAACTTTCCAAGTCACTTTATAAATTATGGAGTTATGCAGCAATAAAAAAAAAATACAACCGAAATGAGAACCTCCTTTTATGAAGTCGGTTAAAAAAAGAGTTAATACAAATGTGAAGAAAGGTGAAAACATACATACCTACATACTACAATAATCTCATTTAAGAGGAATAAGGGTAGGAAAGGCAGATAAAGAGGTTGTTCGTTCACCTTATAACAAGAAGTCAATACCTATATTACGAAGGGCAAAGACAAACAAATAGATAACCTAATTTTGAAGTCCAACTTTTCAAACAAAAATCTTTCAAACATTTCACTATTTTTTTTTATGTCAAAGATGACTAAAAATGAAGAGTAAGTATATACAAGTAAGTAGGTATGTATAACGAATATTATACAAGTATAAGCTATAGTGATCAGTTCTATAATAGACCGGGAGATGGTGACACAAAATACTAGGTCATTTGTACCAGTATGGCGGTTCTTAAGGTGTCTAATTACGTAAAGACAAAAAGGAAAATGATGGCCATAGCGCTGGTACCGGCGCTATAATATAAGAACCGCCATACTGGTACAAATGACCTAGTATTTTGTGTTACCATCTCCCGGTCTATAAGTTATAAGTTGTATTGATGAGTAATTCCAGTTTAAACTTTCTGTATCAAGAAGTGTCAGTCAAGGCCGCGCAAGTGCCTATACCATGACGATGACTCAGCAGTATCAAAAGCGAAACAGAGAGCATTCTTCAATAAATTTAACAAATAGCAATAATTAAATTCTTGTTTCCACAATAACAATACTAAAACGTAGCGGAGAATGTAAATAAATGGGTGTGGACGAATGTTGTGATAGGCTGCGCGAGCGCACGGGGCGTGCCTCGGTCGACTGTGCTTGCAGTGACGCCCAGCCATTAAGTTTTTATAAAAACTTTACTTAAACGAGTTCGGCCAGAATAAAGGTTGGTTGTAAAACGTGTGGCATCAAACGAACCCGTGTCTTTGTATGTGTTACCGTCGAAGCATTAAATTTAGTCATCATCCAAGTAAACGAATTGCGTATTTTGAAGTCGGTTTTTTCCGTTTTTAAACCATAATTATTTTACGTTAGATACGAGTAGATCTACGATTGACCACCAACTCACCTGATGTTAAGCGACGGTGTGGTCGAGGACGGAGCTCGTCGATAAAGAAGATGTCTATTTTATTCACTCTAAGCCTTGAATTCATTGGCAAACTCCGCATTTGACAGATTTCTAATTCGTCTCAGTGTCTCAGTCTTAGCAGCCTCAGTTGTGGGAGGGTAGAGTCCGTTCAGTTAGAGATCTAATTTGGGATTGAGGGTGTTGCTGTATTTAGTTCTTTTATTTTAGTTATTTTCATTATCATTATCTCAGCCATAAAAAGTGCACTCTGCTGGACATAGACCTCCCCCATGGATTTCCAAAAATACCGATTGGAAGCGACTTACATTCAGCGTATTTTCGTCACTTGTATGAGGTCATCCGTTAGTCTTCCTACGCTGCGCTTGACTGTGCGCGATTTCCATTTAAGAACTTTTCGGCCCCATCGGCCATCAGTGCTATGTGCCCTGCCAACTGTCACGTTACTTCAACTTGCTAATGCGCTGTGCTATAGCGGTGACTTTCGTACGACTACGGATATCTTTATTTCTGATACTAAGTATCTCGCAGAGAGACTCCGAGCCCTTTCCATAGCTAGTTCATTATTTTGTTCAGTCGAAACCACAGAATATACCATTTACCATTTTTTTTATACAAGATAGATCTACGATTGACCACAAACTCGCCTGATGTTAAGCGACGGTGTGGCCGAGGATGGAGCTCGTCGATCTAGAAGATTCACTCTAGCCTTGAAAATTCCAAGATTGTAGGTTTCAGGAAACAGAGATGGCGGCAAAGAATTCCATCTTTGTGCAGTAAGCAACAAGAATGTGGATCGATATCGCTGAGTACGAATTTTTGGCATTTCAACGAGAAATGGGTGGTAATTCGCCGACTTTCTGCTAGTCCTGTAGTGAAATGGGGTGAGAGTGGAATCAGGTCGTGAAGCTCTTGCGCACATTCCCCGAAATAAATCCTGTAGAAAATAGACAGACACGCTACTTTACGGCGGTACTCGAGACTAAGTAGCTTCTTAGCAGCTAGTTTATCGTCACCGATTAACCTCACAGCTCGCCGGTCCACTGATTCTAAAGCTTCCAGCTGATACTTGGCTGATCCATCAAAAAGGTGGCAGCAGTACTCCATACACGATCTGACCTGTGCCTGATACAGATGAAGCAGTTGTCCCGGTGAGAAGTATCGCTTAAGTAAGTCCCGAGTCCTAATTTTGAATGAAAAGATGCTTTATAAAAAAACGCGTGTTAATGACTGATATACAGTCTACGCAATATACATGACCTATATAACAATAATTTAGTTCTAACTTTTTTGGAGATAAACGATAGGTACGTAACTTTGGTTATGTTTGATACCGATGACCTCAAAAGTCTCGGTACAGAATAAAAAAATAGTAGGTACCTGATCTACTCTGTGTTATTAGTATCTTGGAATATTTTTATGAAATAATAATTTATGTAGGCGTAAAATAAATAAAGCGTTTTATTGTATGGTACTTGAGATAGATTATGGTATTCATTGGAAGCGATTATACTTTCTCAGGCTTCCGTACTAATAGTTCCATACGAAAGGCTCTCCTATTTGTGAAACTACGGTGTCTGTCTGTCTGTCCTACACTTTAGCCGTTTAGGCTGTACCTTTTGAACGGTAATAAATAAAAATCTCAAAATTTTAAATTTGGCAAGATTGTAGGGTTTACTTTGATGTAAATCAACAAATACTAAAAACTGGTCAAGTGCGAGACGAACTTGCGTAAATAATTATTGAAAGAATGGAAAAATATTGTGCTAGAAATGCGAATTAAAACCACCTTTTTTTATAACAAAATAACTGGAAAATGTCATCCATGTAAACAAAATTGCGTATTTTTAACCGACTTCGAAATTCGTGCCGTATATAGGTATATATTTTTTTTATGTATGTACACGAATTTCTCGCTCATTTTTAAACCAATTTTTGTGTTTTGTGAATTGGCATATAGAGAAAGCTCCCAAGTTGGTCCCATAATTATTTGAGAAACATTACTTTATTACTTTTTTAATAATCTCTAAAAGTAAAAATATTTTCATTGGATTCCTGAGTGAGTGCGTCAGATTATAGAATCGCAGATTTCCACTGACATGTTTTTCTTTACAAGTGTCAAATGTTGAGTTCTTTCGTTTAAACATCTGCACATTTTCTAATCTGCAACGACGAAGCATTTGACATTCAATGACAAATGAGGACAAATGTAATTCTTGAAAAAGAAGCGAGTAGGTGAAGAGATTACAATCGTGAGGGATTTATTTATTGCTCTTGAAAAGTAAAACCTACTTACTCCTCATCCAATGTATATAAGGAGAAAAAAGAGTTACTTCAACGCTTGAGCGCCTTGTTTAATTATTATCCTTACTAATATTACAAGTAAACGAAATAACGTACCGTAACGTAACGTAACGTACGTAACGTAGTCGGTTGTTTCAGTTTTTTTAAATATAATTATGTTGGTGTAGTTTTATTTGAAAACAAGATACATATATGTAAAAAAAATATAATCACGCCTGTTTTCCCTTACGGGGTAGGCAGAGCTTCGAAGGCCATGAGGTCGTTTGACGCCACATTTGACCGTAATTAGAGCATTAGTGGAAGGGAGCGGTATTAGACGGTTAGACGGGAATAGAGATCATCTAAAAAAAGCTTTTCAGGTACAAGCTTATATTAACCTAATGCAATTAAAAAGTGATTAAATAAATACTCATACGTTTTTATGCTATTAATTTACGATTTTTTATAACTTTTCAACCGACTTCCAAAAAGAAGGAGGTTATCAATTCGGTCTGTATGTTTATTTGTATGTTTGTTCACCTTTTACTCAGCCAATTGCGCATTGATTTTGATGATTCTTTTTGTATTTGGTATGTCACAATTCAGAGGTGGTCTCGTATGAATTTTAATAAAATCGATCTTTGGTTTTTATAACAAAATAACTGGTAAAATATCATCCAACTGCCTATAAAAAAGTGAACAGCAAGTCGCGTATGTATTGTATTGCTTATTTTGAAGTCGTTTTTTTTTCAGTTTTTTAAACTTTAACTATCAAGAAAACGAAATATATCCCGATCAGGAGAAACTATGCCTCCTAAAACTCCTAATGGCTTTGTAGTTGCAATAAAAACTATAAAAAACAACATATGGTTATGGAATAGGCTTGAGGAACAGCCACTTCTTGTTGTTAAGGTGAGGCTTCCCCAGAACTTTAGGTATTTTACGCTATTCCACTTCTCGAGCGCCTTGTTTTCATGTACGTAGCACAGAAGTACTCGTACGTACGAAGCGGGACGGAAGCTTGCAAGCAAAATTATTTGTAAAATAAATTACTATAAAATAGTGCACTAAACATATCAAGTATATAGTCTGCCAACCCGCACTTGGCCAGCGTGGCAGACTATGGCCTAACCCTTCTCACAATGAGAAGATGCCTCGTTCCTGCAGTGGGACAGTTTGTACAAACAGGGCTGATAAAAAAAAAACATCAAAAACATATACTAGTAGAACGCAAAAAAAAAATTACAACTACTTAACAGAGTAACTTTGGTGTTGGTGGCTTTAAACAACTTTGAGATCAGTTTAAAAAATAAATAAAATGGCATACTTAAAAAAAAAAAAACTATCGAGACTTTTTTCAGCAATCGTATTTTGCACTAGGAGAACTCTAGCCAACAGACAAACATTTTACATACTAAAAATTTGATCTTGAACTAATATATAGTATTTTAATAGTATTTTTAATAATACTTGTACTATTAGGCGTTAGAGACCATTGAGAGGCGTGCTAGGAGGCTCATTTGTGACGATTCCCTTGTCCGGACTAACTCCAAAATCTGGAGCATCGTCGCAAAGTTGCCAGTTTGTCGGTTTTTTATCGCATAAATTTCGGTGAGTGTGCGTCTGCTTTGCATGATCTCATTCCCCCATGCCCATTTTTCTATCGGACAGTATGAATCACGTAAAAGTGACATCGTTACATGGTTGATATTCCGAAAACACGTACGAAACGCTTTGGCTCCACTTTCATTGTGCGTACCGCCAAAATGTGGAATGCGCTTCCTGAATGGGTCTTTCCGAATAGTTATAATCTAAGTGTCTTCAAATCGCCAGTGAATAGGTTTCTTCTAGGCAAGCGCGCTCCATCGTAGACCGTAACTGTCGCTTAACACCAGGTGAGTTGACGGTCAAGCGCAAGCCTATCGTCTAATAAAATAATAATATAAAAAGCTGTTTTTTGCTGCTTTTGTGGGTAAGCGTGGCCTTAAGATAAAAATTACAAATTAATGGCAAATATGTAGACTGCACGATGCCAACATCAAGAAAGAAAAGAAGATAAAAGTTTATTGTACCGCAATTACGATAAGATTTACGATGTGAAAAAATGTACTCACACTTAATTGTTTACCTTTGAGATAGCATGTGTCGGAAAAAACTTTCATGGCAAATCTAAATATTTAAAATTTCTTTGTTTTTTTACGTAGCGTTCACATTGCGCTAAGTTTTATTATTAACCGATTTCCATAAGAGAGGAGGTTCTCAATTCGAGTAATGTTTATTTTCTATGTTTGTTACGTGTTTATTTCGCATATTATGATTTGATTTTAATGATTTTTTTCTATTAAAATTTAATATTTCAAATTAACAGAATAAATGTGGTTAAAATATAAAATTTATCAAAAACGGTTTAATACTTTGGTTTTTAAAACAAAATAACTGAAATAATTTTATAGTTTAAAAAACTGAAACAACCGACTTCAAAGTACGCTACTTATTACTTGTAATATTAGAAAGGATTAGGATACATAAAGTTCATATCATCATGCTCAGTCGGGTAATAATTAAACAAAACGCTTAATCGTCGAAGTAACTCTATTTTCACCTTATACAAGAAAAAAAAAAGAAGGTTAAGAAGGTTTTACTTTTACTAAATACTTCACGGCTGTAAACTTTTTAAAGAAACATCTGTTCACCCGCTCGTTTATTTTTTTCCAAGAATGAGGTTTGTCATTGAAAGTCAAATGCTTCGTCTTCGAAGATTAGAAAATGTGCAGATGTTTATACGATAATCCTTAACATTTGACACTTTTGCAAAGAAAAACGTGTCGGTGGAACTCTGCGATTCTATAATCTGACGCACTTCACTCAGGAATACAATGAAAATGTTCATTTTTAGATATTATTCAAAAAGTAATAAGGCAATGTCTATAAAATAATTATGGGGCCAACTTGGAAGCTTTCTCTTTATGTAAATTCAAGAAACACAAAAATTGGTTCACGAATGACGAAGTAATCGGTGGGTAAAAAAACCCGGACCGAATTGATAACTTCCTTCTTTTTGGAAGTCGGTCAATTTGTTTCATTACAAAGCGTAGCGAAGTATTTTAACCGACTCCCAAAAATGAGGGGGTCAATTCGACTATATACAATTACATATATATTTTGTGTATGTTTGTTACGCGATAACTTCGCCAATAGTCATTGTTGCCAATTACGAATTGTTATTTTTTGTTTGGTAGTTCACACTTCAGAGGTGGTCATATAAATTATTTCAAATTGAATTCCATATAAATTAAAGCGTTTTGCTTACCGCTTAGAAATGTAATGCCTTAATTACCACCGTCCTTGTTTCAAAAAAACTATGACCCGGTTTCTTCAAGTCTAGAGTGAATAAGTATCTTCTAGATCTACGTGCTTCATCTTCGGCCACAACGTCATTTTCCAACAGGTGTGCTGGTGGTCAAACGTAGAACTATTATATATAATAAAAAAAAACTGGGTGTCCTTCTTGGGAATTCTAGATCAGCGTGCTCCATCGTGGACCGCAACGTCGCTTAACATCAGGTGAATTGACGGTCAAGCGCAAACTTATTACAATACAACAAATAAAGAATCATCAAAATCAATTCATAATTGGTGAACTAATAGCGTAACAAAAAAAAACAAAATGAAAGTCATGCAGTCATGCATTGAGAACCTCCTCCTTTTTGGAAATCCGTCAAAAAGCTTTGTTAGCGCAATCATATCTTCCCATAACCTCAAAAGAGGCTACTGAGATACCACCACCATTCTACATAAAGCTTCAAAAGGAACCGTTACAATCTTTGATTACATTTGGATTTGGATATTTATTAGGGCATTTGCGAGTCAATTTTGTTTTAGAATCAGATCGAGTGCAAATAATACATAGTCTGGCCATAAATACTGTTACAGTTAAAAATAAGAAAGATATTACATTTGAATTTGGAATCTGTCATTTTTATACAATACATTGTACAATATTTTGCGATATTAAAATCGAGTGGGGTGATAAAGAGAACCGAATCGCTGTGATTGCATTACACAAAGTTGGTATGGAGCCAAATGCAATTTTTAAAACTCTCCATACGCTTGGTATTAGTCAAATGTTTGTGTACCGGGCTATTAATAGGTACAATGAGACCTCCTCTGTTTGTGACAGAAAAAGATCTGGCCGTCCACGTAGTGTTCGTACGAAAAAGGTGGTCAAAGCAGTAAGGGAAAGAATTCGAAGAAATCCTGTCCGAAAGCAAAAGATTTTATCTCGGGAGATGAAGATAGCACCCAGAACCATGTCGCGTATTTTAAAAGATGACTTAGGACTTGCAGCCTATAAGAGACGCACTGGTCATTTTTTAACTGATAATTTAAAAAAGAATAGGGTGGTAAAATCGAAACAACTACTGAAGCGGTACGCAAAGGGAGGTCACAGAAAAAAATTGTTTACGGATGAGAAAATCTTTACAATTGAGCAACATTTTAACAAACAAAATGACCGTATTTATGCTCAAAGCTCTAAGGAAGCTTCCCAATTAGTCGACAGAGTGCAACGTGGGCATTATCCGACTTCAGTGATGGTTTGGTGGGGTGTTAGCTATGAAGGAGTGACTGAGCCATATTTTTGTGAAAAAGGTATCAAAACATCGGCACAAGTGAATCAAAATACCATTTTTGAGAAGGTAGTTAAGCCCCTTAACAACACCATGTTCAATAACCAAGTATGGTCCTTCCAACAAGACTCGGCGCCAGGTCATAAAGCTCGGTCCACGCAGTCTTGGTTGGAAGTGAACGTTTCGAACTTCATCAGAGCTGAAGACTGGCCGTCGTCTAGTCCTGATCTTAATCCGCTGGATTATGGTTTATGGTCAGTTTTAGAGAGTATGGCTTGCTCTAAACGCCATGATAATTTGGAGTCCCTAAAACAATCCATACGATTGGCAGTGAAGAATTTTCCCATGGAAAGAGTGCGTGCTTCTTTTGATAACTGGCCTCAACGTTTAACGGACTGTATTGCAGCCAATGGAGACCACTTCGAATAAGCTTTTATATTTGAAATTGTTTTATATTTATGTATTAAACTAACACACTGTAAAAGTAATAAATATTATTTGCAATAAAAAATATTTTTTTTTCTTCGTGACAATATTTATGGCAAGACAAGGTATATATATATATATAATCTAATTGAATTGAAATTAAATGGCGCGTGCAGTGTCTTGGAGCAGTCTTGGATTTGTGAATAGGCCGTGTAGGCCGCGGCCTAGGGGCGGCAGCGTCCTAGGAGGGCGGCAGATTTCAGAGGATTTAATTTTTGCAAAAATTTTATAGCCTACTGGCGGCAAAAGTGTCAAGCCGCCACTGTCTTGGAGTAAATACCGTATAACAGCATAAGGTGCAAAATTGAGAGTTAGTGGCTTCTTCTTGTAAAAATGTAGATAAGCGGTGTTCACACTGTTCACCGGCTGCTCTTCCGCGGTATTGCGCGCGCTACGACTATATATTAGTTTATAAAAGGCAAGGACCCCGGAGTCTGTGGAGATTAATTTTGTCAAATAAATAAAAAATATAGAAGCAAATATCAGGATCACGTCGAAGACACCAAACCAAAATGTTGACCTCTACCCCCAGTGCTACAACCGTATTTTTACCCGACAACGCAATGAAGAGGGTAGGTAATGTTTCTCGGGCTTAAACTGTAAGGGCGAATGGACTTGACCAGTCTTACTCAATCAAAAATGATGAAAAAATAATTATGGGAATATCTGGAACCTATTATACTTATATTATAATAAAGAATCCACGGCAAAATGAATTTTCACAATCGGTCCATAATTGACACACACATTATAGTTGTCCACATTGTAGTTTAAACAAGTATCTGTATTAAAAGAAAAGAAATACACGACTGCAAGAAAGCAGTTTTTGCAGTCTAACGACTTCGTTACGCTTAGTACGCTGTTGAGTATGTTTTTTGTGAGAAAGTATGCGTTAAATCGCTGTAAAAGATTATAAATGCATATTGTTTACTTTACTGTAATTCTAATATAATTACTTATTACGAAAAAGTTCGTTGGAGGTTACGAAATAACGCATATTTTATTTTTATATAGCCTATGACACTCAGGGAATGAGGATCAATCTAACGAGACCTTGTTCATCAAAATCGATCAAGCCATTTAGGCTGTAGGCGATGTAGGAGAAACATACATTCATTCTGTCGATAAACATAACCCTTCTTCTTACGCAGTCGGCTAAAAATGAAAAACCGACTTCAAAATACGCAATTCCTTTACATGAATGACATTTTTTTCAGCTATTTTGTTATAAAAAACAAAATACTGAACCAATTTTGATAAAATTGATATGGGACCACTTGTGAGGAATTAGACTACCTACCAAACAATAAAACAGGACAAGTGCCAGTCAGACTCGCCCACCGAGGGTTCCGAACAAACTAGTAGATAAAAGGGGGAAATCATATATTTTTTTATATTTTCCTTTTAAACCAAAAAATATCCATCGTAAAAATATTTAAAACGCTGTTTTAGCTAATGCTACTGAAGCTCTTTCATATGATACCCCACATGATACGGTTAATTCACTTAAAAATTTGGACCTTCATTCCTTGCATAAAGACACTATTTTTTGTGATTAAATTAAAAATGTCCAGTTTTCGGATTTTTTCCTATATGTGTACTCTAACACAATGCTTCTTGCCAAATTTCATTGTTCTAGGTCAACGGGAAGTACCCCATAGGTTTGATTCCCTTGTGAGTGTCGAAATGTGCGTTTTTTTACGATTTAGTTGGCTGTACCTTTTTTTTTTACGAAAACTTAGAAACTTTATTTTTCTTTCTGCAGTAAGATACTACGGATCTGCGTATATGGTTTTAATTTCAACTCGATACCTGCACGCGTTCCCGAGATATAGGTCTTGACAGACGGACAGACAGACGGACAGACAGACGGACCACAAAGTGATCCTATAAGGGTTCCGTTTTTTCGGTTGAGGTACGGAACCCTAAAAACAGAATCATTCGGAGTAATCGCGTGACAAACATACAGTCGAATTGAGAACCTCTTTCTTTTTGGAAGTTAGTTAAAAATACATTTGAATAGAGAACCCCTCATTTTTTGTCGGTTAAACAAATGTATCGATATCTCTTGCGGGCATAACCTATACCAAGTTTAGTCGTTTAGAATTGAAGGGTTGTAATTCTAAAGGGTCCAAGTGCCAAAAAAAAAAACATTAACAATATTATTACAAAAAACGACCTATGTGTCATGCCTAATAATATGAGAATAAAAAAAAAAATATTTAAAAAAATTGGCACTTAGACCCTTTAGACTTACAACCCTTCAATTATAGAGGCAAGGTACAGACAGAGAAATAGGCTTACTTTTACACATGTTTTAAAAAACTACACCATAAATTGGTATAATCTATGGTGTAATTTTTTTATTGAGATCTTCTTTCTTGTAATAATCCAATAAACTCTATCAAGTATCAATATTAAAAGAAGAACAAAATACCCGACTGCAGAAAAGAGATATTTGCAACTTACGTTTTCGTTACACTTGATACGCTGTTGAGTGTAAGTTTTTGTGAGAACGTATGCGTAAAATCGTTGTGAAAAGTTGTAAATGCGCATTCTTTACAATCATTCTAGTAAAATCATTTATTTATGTATTACAAAAAAAACATTGTAGGTTACGAAAAAACACATGTTTATTATTATTGTATTATTATTATCACAAAAATATAGCCAATGACACTCAGAGAGGAACATTAGGCTAACTAACGGCTGTAGGCGCCCAATATAGAAACATATACTTATATGTACATACACTCGAGAAACATAACCCTCCTTCTTACGCAGTCGGGTAAAAATGAATGTGGCTCTAGTACACAACACCATATAATGGAACTAGTTGTGCCCCGTAGTTTTACCCGCGTAATTTTCACTGTCAATAATAAAAGTAGCCTTTAACCGTTTCTAGGTTCATAGCTATCTCTGTACCAATTTTCAAAGCGACCAATAATAATAACAATAACAACAACAATAATAATATTTATTTAAGACACAGAAAGAGTGACAACACATTCAAAAATATCGGACCCAAAGGCTCCTAGACTAGTTTAAAACTGTGGTACAGGAGCCACGGTTCAGCCGTTTGTACTTTGTATGTGAAAAGGTAACAAATTGAGTTACCTTCACTTTTGTAATATTAGAATGTGAGCATACTATGAGTAAAATACAATACCTATATAACTTATACTTTAATTATTCACATAATATTATTTTTCTAAAACCATAACAAGTTTATGGTTAATTATTACACTTCAGTAGAGTTATTACGCGGTCTAAGATGGAGCACGCTCGCCTAAAAGGAAATGAACGAATTCCTTCGTGTGTATGAGTTTATTTCTATTATGTTTGGTAGAATTATTTGAATAAAATTATTTAATATGGTCAAAACACATTTATTTGAAAAAAAAAAAATAGAAATAATTTGCCTAGCGAGTACCAATGAAATAAGTACATTATATAAAAGTAGTTTTATTTTGTAACAGAAACTTTGAAGAAATATACTTAAGTCTGTGTCTAACAACCAAAAGTTACAAGTATTGGAATATCTTACCGGCACCCCTGAAAAGAAACTGCTGCCAAAAACCAACCATTTTACTCGTACATCACAAAATCACTGAAACTTAAAATTCCGAACGGATTTTTCCAACATCGAGGTCGAAAGTTCCAATCGACGTTCGAAAATTCCAAAATCGATTCTCGCGGATTCCATCGATTCCATTTTCAAATTCGTACGCGCGCGCCCCAAAGCGGCCAGTATCGAACTGATGCGTTCAAAAGACCGGCCAAGTCTGTGGTGAACCAAAACGCGTGGGTTCTCGTTCGAGCAGATTGAATCATGGATAATGCAGAAAAGAATCTCAACCTTGCCAATTAAATAATAAGGTCCGAATTCGTATTGCGGATGTTGCTAAATAAATTTACCTTTTTAATTTAACAATTTGTTTTAATTGTCCGGTGATCAAAGAGGTAAAAAGTGTGAACTTTCTTGGAACTAAATGAGCCGAAAGTTTGACTATTACTGTTAATTAGCCAGATGCTAATCTCAATTAGAAAATAGAGATCCTTAGTCAAACAGAAAATATAACGAAACTAAACTTAACTTTGAAGCTAGTGAATCATACAGAATAATGGCATGCAATGCTCTATGGTACTTATAAATTGCATAAGAGAAAAATATCGAAAGACTCAATAAGGATTTATATACCTTGATTAAATATATCTTATGTCATCTCTCCGAGGTGTAAGCTATCTCTATAACAAATTTCGTAATGATCCGTTTAGCCGTCAGATTATAAACGGATCCTACCTTAAAGATTATCTAAAGCCAAAATGACTGCTAATTAATTGATTTATTTACTAATCCTTTGGGGAAAAAATCATAACCTTCGAATAAGGCTACGTACACACGCTTCAGCCACGTACGAAAAGATCAAGTTTTCTTTGTTCTGCTACGTACAGTGTTTGTAGTTTTGTACATGGAGTCAAAGTTACATTGACAGTAAAGAAAATGTCGTTTATTACGTTAGAAAATAAATAAAAATAGAGTTCGCAAAATAGAAAAAAATATAAAATAAAATAATAAGTTTAACAAATTTTGTCCTCAGGGAAAATATTGGCAACTTTTTCTTTCTTAGTTCCAAATTAAAGATTTTAAGGTCTGAACAATCGGTAATATGTATGACCTCAGATTAGTTTGCGGAATTCAGGATGACTTGCAATAAAATAACTTCACTTTTTGACTGCCTTCTTTTTTTCAGTGTAAATGTAAAGTTTATTAAGTGTGGAATCTTATTTCTCTCCTTGTCATCTTAAAACTAGAAACAGAAAACCGTTACAGAAAATGAACTAAAGTGAAAATTAATTCAGGCTGATTTCTATGTAACTTTACCAAAAAAATAATAATAATATAGGTAAATAAATATATAAATATATTTTTTATATTCATAAAATATATTTTTTTAGGTAAAAATATCTATTATGTAAATATAATAGTGCCTCGGTGATGATATTAGGTCCATATTGGAGGGCGTTATTAGGAATTTGCTATTTGTTTATAAACATTCATTCATTAAAAAACACACGCTACACAATATTATCAAAATGGATGATAACATTTATGATTCAAAACAATAGAAAATAAATTAAGTTAATTTATTTTCTATTGTTTTGAATCATAATTGATATCATTCATTTTGATAACATTTTCGTTTCATTAATTTTATCGATATTTTATCAATTCCAACAATATTTCAATCAAAAACTGAACTTGAACATTTTTGTATTTTTTTTAATTAAAAGTTAAGTTATTTTTAAAAGGAGTGACGTTTTTACTCCCACTGGTTCACTATGGCTAAATAAAGTATTTAGTTTTTTTTTTTAATCCATACCTGATTGCATTTAGGTAATTTTATTTGCTTAAAATTAGGGAAGGGGACGAAATTAGCCTTGGGTACGATATTTGGCGACCTTATCATAAGTTCGTTTTGTACGTTTTGTAAGATAAAAACGTAAAGTTAAAAAAAAAACAGTAAAAATATCTAACATTTTATTCCATTTTTAAAACCTTCACAAAAACGTCCCATACAATCACTACAAAGGACACGATTGTAAAAAACTGAAAAATAAAACAAATGCATTTTCTTTAACAAACAACTGGCACCAAGTAAAGCAAACATCAAAGTTTTCTTCAACAAATGATCACCAAGTAGATATTTCCTTCCAAGTGGAATTTACACACCCACCGGAAGACCACCATCCATACCTACTGGATAATCTGAAAGCATCCAAAGTAACTACATTTCGCACAGAGGTCAATGGCGTGTCCGGGCCTCTCAATGTAGTGAACGACCGACCAGGACCACGACACATGTTGTATCCACATTTTAACATTAAATTTGACATGAAAATAGAACAATGTAAAAAAAAAAACTTGATATGAACAAAACACTCGATCGCTGAAAATGGGACAGAAATAGAAACTATGACAGATGTAATTGTAGCTACTAATAGAACAAGTGAATTTTAGTAGACAACAGGAGACCGCGTGTCGGCATTAGACGGTTTGGAACAAGAAGTGATGATATAAGACAGACAGTGGCTGGAAACGAAAAGATAGGGTTGAGTGGGGTTCTTTGAGAGAATATGTTAGAATTAGAGGAAAATATGTCTAGAAGTAGACTAGAGTGAGCTGATGTTCTGACAATCATCATCATCTCAGCCATAAGAAGTCCACTGCTGGACATAGGCCTCCCCCATGGATTTCCAAAAAGAACGAATGGAAGCGGGTTGCATCCAGCGTCTTCCCGCCACTTGTATGAGGTCATCTGTCCATCGTGATGTTACGACAATGCATATTTGTTATTCAATCTTGTCAAAAATAACAAATTGAGTTTTGATGAGACTTTACTGTCAGTTGTAGTTCTAAATATCTTAAACACATAAATCGCTTCGTCCCCTCTGCATTCTAGAGTAGGTACTAGTCCACGAGAACAAATTGCTAAGGTCACTTTTACTATAGAATCGGAACGCAATAGTTATGCAATTCATGAATAAATAAATCATCTGAAAATTTATAATGGAATATACATTTACTCTTCTCCGTTAAGAAGTAGGTATACCTTGTCTTCCCCCCGCGGCCATATAGATAAGGGCAAACCGCAGTTGACCGGTCAGAATAACGGAGAAGAGTAAATGTATATTGTGAAGGTAAATTAAAAAACTATAATATATAACAAATAAAGAATAAATCACTTTGATAATTTATGAGAGAACAAAAAGAGAAATAGATCCATCAAATGGATGACTATGAGAAAAGCTTATGTAAAATATCTAAATTAAAAAGTTTAAAATAAATTTAAAATCAAAGTCATTAGACAACTAAAAACATAAGCCAAAGGTAAATTACGAGTACCAAATTAATGCAAATAAATGCTATAGTATTATAACTAAATTTATTACAAGTGTAACCTCTAAGGATGTGGATAAGTTTCACGAAAAATGAGAATAGACAAAAATGAAAGAAACAAAATTGAGTACTTAGTGTTTTTATTGAAAAAAATGTATGTCATTTATTTTTTGTTACGTATAGTAGGTACTTGCCTATTTGTTATGCCTAATACCTAATACATTTGGTACTTTACGTACTTACCAAAAATAGGTTACAACCCAAAATTATACAATTTATCCATGATGAAGCCGAGTCTACATTACAATTTATATTTACATTACTAATTTCACATATCGTGAAATTTGTGTTGGAATTAAGCATCATCATCATCATCATCATCTCAGCCACAAGAAGTCCACTGCTCCAAGAAGGCCTCCCCCATGGATTTCCAAAAAGACCGATTGGAAGCGGCTTGCATCCAGCGTCTTCCTGCCACTTGTATGAGGTCATCTGTCCATCTCGTGGCTGGTCTTCCTACCTGGCTGGAATTAAGCATAAAATTCAGCAAAATAATTTCGTACGTAAAAAACAATATGCATACTGCACAGGAATGGAATTCTTTGCCGCCATCTCTGTTTCCTGAAACCTACAATCTTGGAATTTTCAAGACAAGAGTGAATAGATATCTTCTAGATCGACAAGCTCCATCCTCGGCCACACCGTCGTTTAACATCAGGCGAGATGGTGGTCAATCGTAGATCTACCTTGCGTAAAAAATATGCATGTAGGCTTTGGCAGAGATATATTACAATTACGATAAGTAAAGCTGTTAAATTTAATAACATGTATACAGATAGAGTAGTAGGTAGAGGCTGTAGAGTCCACAACCAATTCTTCTTATTCCACCTATATATCTTCTGTGATTCCGCCAGAGGTGTGAGGAAGCTGAGAGCTGAGCTGTGGTACGAGAATACGTAGCGTGACTCTTTGCTTATTGAATCCAGTAGCTTTAGCTTGTTTCCCCACCTCACGCTCACTTTTAGACTATTTCTTGAAGGGGTGAGATTAGTAAACAATAATTAACTATGAATGAATGTGTTTATTGTTGTTCACGATCTACAAGACTTAACAGTAAACTTCTCATGGAGGGAGAAATCCGTTAATCTGGCAAAATGCCATCTTAACTAGGTTGTTACACGACAAACCCGATAAAATCTTTACGTTTTCCCATGTTAGATAAGCATAATAAGTTACCTAGGTATCGAGTAAAGTACAGTTTCTAAACAGAAGTGTTTTATGAACCACTTTACTCAATTAGGTAAAGTGCTAATTCTTGTAAGCAAATAAAAATCTGGTGGATTTTATTGACATCACTTAGTGTTAGTAGGTCGAAAGCTAAGATAATAAATTTATGTCGGTTCGGTAGCACGTAAGCTTTTTCTTGTTTATTACTGTTTTAGTTAAAATGTAAAAAATAAAACATTGTATGTACCTATAAGATTTTATGCAAACCATGAAATCTAAATTTATGAGAAAATCAAATATATAATCAATCAATAGGAATTTTATTCTAAATTGAACCACCGCTGCAGAAATAAATTTCAGCTCTACATACATCATTTTCCGAATATAATGTCGTTCTTACTGACCAACAACCTTACCAATAAAACGTTAACCATAATCAATTAATCAAATTTTCTGTCTTATTTCCGCAAGTGTCAATTCGTACCAGCGAGACGTTTACACAATATTTTGATCATCGGCCAAATTTGAGAGGGTTTTCGGTAAAACAGGAAGTCTACTAAATGAATTGAAATCATAGTCATTCTACGATAGATCTCATTTAATCAAGTAAAAATTTTATACTATTTTCACATCTCATACGCGGATTTTTTTAAGCGTACGCGGAAAGTATGTATGCTTGAAGTTGCCTTGAATTTTTTCCACTTTCCTTATATTCGAAATGAAAAGCAGAATAAATACCTATTTAAGCACTCGAACTATAAACTATCTCGTGCCTAAATAGATTATTTTCAACCCTTGTATAACAATCTACTATTGTTAATAAAAGGATAAAATTTGATTGTTAGTAAACAAAACACTTGTCCGCTACAATTTCAATGAGTTCTGTGCCATCGGACAATGTCCCTTGATTTGAAGCGGCCGAGTTAGCGACCCTTGCTGTAATCCAAAGAGAATACATTCACTATGAGATTTAAAATTATAGCTTTTATATCTGTAATATACTTACATTTACATACTACCAATAAAATGAGTACCTATGCCATATTTGTACTACCGATGGATTCAAATTGGACTGGCTTAATCATAATCCCTACTGTGATTTTAACGTATTTTGTGACGGTTGCTACTATTCTGACAAAATCGGCCGAAACCATCGTTTTTATAATCCATTGGTTGGATGAAGTGAAATCATGCGTGTCAATATTAAGACACGATAGATAATGAAAAGATCGGCAATTGCCATATAAAAGGCTGTAGCTTTTTTATGTTTGTTCTTTATTACATTTTGGCAAAACTCAATAAACTGTAAATTTTTGGGTAGTTTATAACAGCTAATATTTGGGCACTTATCTCATTACATTAAACTTGTTTACATATTTTTATCCAAGCAAAGATGTTTACTTAAATCCAAAATTAAACCTCTAGCTCATCTTTCTTTTTAATCTTATCGAAGCTGTTACGTCGCAGTGTCATTTAGGTAAATACTATGTACCATAAAAACAGGAAAATAAAATTATTTTGTACATAATTTGCTCATATTTCTGTTTTTAGTCTAGTCTGTAGTCTGTCTATTTGCTGTTTCGTTGTTTTCTATTTATATTAGGAAATTACATGTCATACAGTGATTGCTATGTATAAAAATCATAAGGCTAATCAACCTATATAAAAATCGAAATATTCTGGCACAACACAAATACACAATATAATGATAATAATTCTATATATTTTGCTTATTTGTCCTAATGATTATACAAAGAATATAAAAATAAAATTTAGAATATTCTCTGATCAGTTATTAAAAATTTAACAAGAATCTATATTAAAATAAATTAATGAGACTGATTTTAGTAGTGTAATTTACTCTTATATCACGCTTGATATAATAATAACTGAGGTTTAGTGTGAAAACATGCGTAAAGCCGCCATAAAGTATAATATCTAAGAAACATTCTCTAGAATAATTCCGTAAATCAATTATTTGTCGCAGGAGGTTACGAAAAAGTGCAATTTATATTTTTGTGAAAGCTGTATTATTTAAAAAAAATTGCCTATTAGCACTTGAGAAGTAAATACGAATCTACCGATACCTCGCACATCAAAACAGGTCAAGCTGATTAGGCTACAGAAGGTAACATAGAAACATACGTACATATATACCCAAATATATACATGTATACATTGTATACGTACACACATACACCCGAACTGCATTACCCTGTTTCTTGTATAGTTGAATAAAAAAGAAATTACAAGATAAGCATTTTGTTTCGAAAAGTTCACAGTCCGATTTGTTATCAATTGACCAGTTGCGAATTTATCACACGAGCACGCTTGCGACCATATGCAACGTCACATACCTACCTACATTAAACAATTACGACCAATTCGGTTGAGCGTATATCCTGCAACATATTCACTGACAATGGGACACAATTCGGCGCCGAAATCCAACTCTTAATCCAACGTCTTACGAACTTCACATAAACTATTTAAGGAATCTTGCTAGTAAATATAAGGTTGTTTTTGTTCTGGTGGTACGTTGTAGTTCAAAGTCACCGCTGCGGTCCGCGTTGTAGTGGTAATGATTCGGTGCGAACAACGTCATTGGAGTGCAATCAAAATTGAGGAAGTATAAGAGTTTCGAGAGGTTAGTGGTAGGGGTCCGAGTTGTGGTCAGACACCTCTTGAACGTTGATGTCTTTTTTATGTAGTAAGTTGCTTGAGTTTATCATATCAACTTTTTGATGTATATTAGTGTTATTAGCATACGCCATACGGCCATAGCCATATCAATGGTAGAATCCATGTTGTTGTTTATTTAAAATTTTGCTATGTCATCGTCTGATAAACCTTAGAGCTTGGATCTTTCTATCTTTTAAGAGCTTCTGATATAGTTATTTATTTCGGAATACTATTCTAAGTTCTATGTTTTACGATTGCTTAACTACATTCGTTTTATTTTCATCATCAATTCGTATGTTTCGTAAATTTTGAATTAAGTGAAAACCAAACCACACTCAAATCACTTTGATAGCAGTTTCGGTAACTTCATATTTTAAGGTACATGTGTCAGAGTACGCAACTACGCACAATGCATAGTTCGTCGGGTTTGCGTCGTGCATAACTTTATTTGGGGGAGTCATGCTACAGAGATAATGTTTGTGTTTTATCATTTTAGCAGTAGATCTACGTTTAGCTATAAAATGATATGCAATGGAGTTTCATCTTGTTAAAGATAAACCTCTTTATAATCTATCTTCCCTAATTCTTCATCACCTAGTACCTATTGTACCAGTTTTAAGTTATTCTTCATGAATTATAAAGAATCAAGCCTGTTCTGGTGTAGCTCATTTACCCAGTGTTATATTCTTGTACGCTTTAACTTGTTTTAATCACATCTCCACTTCGCGCTTAATCAGATACTTCTACTTGACTAATTAATCAACGACCACAAAGTAGGTACCTACCTTATTTTAAGTTAACTTATGTTAACTTAAATATTTATTACTTCCTGTTTGGTTAAGTATCTATTTGTCCTTTTGCATTTTTCGGTTTCGTAACTTTTGTCTTCTTTCTTCTTTTATTGTTCTCTTGAACAGTTCCAAGAAGAAAGGAGTTACCCAGAATGGTATTGAGGCCACAAAAAGCGTGTCCATTCCCACGGCGAGCGGATGAGCCGGTCACTGTCGAGATGATGATAGTGATGTGCGTATGTTCAGAACCTGTCGATGCCATTTTTGCAATGAATTGTAAGTCCTATAAGAATTTCCTGAGAATAAAAAATTTGGCTTTACCAAGCACATTCGAATACCAAGTTTTATTTTTGGGAGTTACGTAAAAAATTATATACAAATAAAAAACATACAATCATCATGATCATCATTTCAGCCATAAGAAGTTCACTGCTAGATATAGGCGTCCCCCATGGATTTCCAAAAAGACTGGTTGGAAGCGGCTTGCATCCAGCATCTTTCTGCCACTTGTACAAGGTCATGTCCATCTCGTGGCTGGTTTTCCTACGCTGCGCTTGCCGGTGCGTGGTCTTCACTCCAGAACTTTTCAGCCCCACCGGCCATCAGTTGTACGTGTTATGTGCCCTGTTCACTGCTACTTCAATTTGCTAATTCGTTGTGCTATGTCGGTGTCTGTTGTACGTCTACTGATCTCTTCATTCCTGATTTGATCTCGTAGAGAGATTCCGAGCATAGCCCTCTCTATAGCTCTCCATAGCTAAAAAACAATACAAAATACAAAGTATTTTAATTCCAAAAGATTACAATATTGCCATAAAACTTAAAATTCAAATATTAAATATATGTAAACACAATACACATCAGTTTTCTTCAAAATTTATGTGTTCTCGAACATTCCATGTAAGTCTTCATTCTGTATATAATTTGTCTTGGCCGTTACCGTGCTTAACTTTGATTACAAACAGGACTCGTTTGTCCTCCTAAACTTAAAAATTACCAACTGTGAAATCTGTATCGTTTCTCTCCTAAAACTCGAAAATTATCAAATACTACAACTAAATGATACATAAAATTGTTACTATACTTATATAACAAACACAATGTAAGGAAAAGGCTTCCGGTTCTTTTTTGTCAAGAGCTTCTTTAGTCCGGTTGCTGCAGTAGGAGTCGAATTCGTCTTATTATTTGAATACATTTTCGTCACTATTTCACTTAAGTATTTTTTGCCGAAATTCAAAAGAAAAGTAAGCTAGGTACCTACATATGTAGCGAGTAAAAAAATTACGTTGGCGCTAAAGCTCTCAGCTGTTCTATATTAGTGATTGAATCTAATGTTAGACTGTTAAAATAAAATAGCTGTACGTACGTGTAAGTACGCCTAGTAACCGATTGGCAGATAGAATTATGATGATTACGTCAGCCCGGTGAAAAGACGGGATCTTTCAGCAAGATACTTTCCAGAAACACATACAAACACTTGATTGATGTCCAATCTGGACAGGTTGTTAGGTCGTGATTAATTCTACACGTGTAGGAATTTTAGATTTTAATGTGGATCCATGAAAGTAGGTGGAAGCTTTTTTGCAAGTCATTTTAAATCTGTTGAGACATCAGAAAAAAATTAAATGAATACTGTTATATACACGGATATAAAGACAGATAAACAAGGACAAAAATGAATCTAACAACAACTTTCCAACAATGCTAATAGAATAAGCCTAAGTATGAAAACATGTTGAAGAATGTAACAAAAAGCTGATTTAATTTTCACAAAACTGACGTTTGCCACGTATGAGGTGAATTCCTTTAATTTATCATAAGCTTTCTAATCAGATAGGTACCTGATATGGATGAACATGAGGATGATGTTTTAAGTGGACGTTGAACAACTTCCAAATCTAGACCTGTATAGTTTTGGCTTATGTTTTTATCGTATAACACATTTTTTAAATGCATTTTTAAAGACTTTATCTAAAAATAGTTTTTTTATTAGAGTTAATTTAATTCAAATGAAGTATTAACAAAGTATTAAGTTTGTACAAACAGGGCTGATAAAAAAAGTATTAACTAATTTGATGTGGTTTTAATTTGTGCGGACAGAAAAAAAAACCCTGTGCAATTGATATCGGAACTTGAACAGTTCGATAGCGTATTGAATTTGTTAATCTTGTAACATAACGATGATTCGAATTCAATTCCACGGTATGATTATTATTGTTAGCGATGATAACTTCGCTAACAATAATAATGATACCGTGGAATTGAACTGGTGATGAGTCTTGAAAGTTAACGGAGACGTTTCGAGATTTCTTTGTATCTATTGCATTAGTCGGGTCAGGAATGGTCGGTAATATGTTCTGATGAGGGAAACTCCCAAGTGGCAAATGTCACCATTTGATTTGTAAGCTCATTTTCCCCCCTAAATTTTTAGCATATTTCAATACAGGGTATATTTATAGCTAATAAACGTTGTTTTGTCGCTGAAATTATTTAAGAAAAATAGAGACCTAGTGGATATTAATTTATTTTTTAAAATGCAATTGCAAAAAATTGGCAATATAATATCGAACCTCAGGACAGCACTACCAAGAAACAGGGTCATTCCCCCTCCAGTAACAAATCATTTTTAATTATGTGCGTATTCTTCAATCTTCCCATTAAACGAGGCTGTTAAACAATAATACAAAATGGTCGTTGACAGTCGCTGTCAGTCGTCGACCAATCACAGGACGGGTCTTTGACCTTTTTTCTTTTTTGCGAGTGCACAGGATGGGGCGTAAAAATGGGTCAACAGACACTTTTCGGCGTCAAAAATGGGTCACGAGGAATTGATTGATTTATATTGATCCTCTAAGTGGTCGTATTGTATGAAACACGACAGAGGTAGGTTTTTGGGGCTTACAGCAAAATTGGTCGTGAGAATGGGGTTATAGTCTTAAAATATCTTCTGACCTATAATAACTTTGAATCCAATAAGTTATGTTGCTTTCAAATGTCAAAAAAATGTTAATCGTGGATTTTAAATTTATAATACTTTTAAAAATACGAAAAGCAAATAATATTGTTAATAAAAATGCCCAAAATATAGCTCAGAAGGTAAAGATGTATGAAACGCCATTTCAAACACCAAAACCGTTTAGACAACAGGAGGCAACATAGAAAGATACAAATAAATCCTACATGCACACACCCGAAAAACATTATGATCTTTTTTAGGCAATAGGACAATTCAACAAAAAATTATCTTCTTTTACAACAATGGTTAAGAAAAAAAACGTAACACGCAAATGCTCGAAGAACATTCAAAACAAAACATTAGAGAAAGTTCAAACACTACTGGATTAGTTTATGAAAAAACAAAACGAAGTAAAATTAATTCTTATACGACCGATTCTGGGAGGAGGAGGGCGAGAAAAGGAGGTCCTCCTTTCTGTAAACAAAAGAATTATCGATATTAGCTTACAAATTGAAGGTATCTTCTTCTGACCGCACATTCACACAAAAAATACAATCGCATTGAGAACCTCGTTTTAAATCGGTTAAAACCGTTAACAGCTAAATTTTTTCAAACCACCCTTGGTTATAAAATTAAACAGTTGAACAGAGAACTATCTCTATAACTCTCCCTATTAATATTAATCCCTGTCGGTCGTATATCTCAATATCGTAAACGTATTGTAAAAAGAACAGTGCGCCCGCATGCGTGCCAACCCTGATGGAAGCGTGAGATCGCGATAAAGCGCCAAGGCAAGTGAAGGACAGAGCTCCCGTCCGGTGCGCTCGCGCTGCTTTTGTAGCTGGAAAGGTTTTACGGCAATTAGATACTAGTCTGCCTTTGCCTTTTTCATTTTTTACCCGGAAAGAAAGTATGCATTCTTTTTTGAGTGTAATACACTGTATATGTGTAATTCTTTGGCATGTGGCAAACCGTTTGACGCATTGCCACGTATGAGGTGAATTGTTTTATTCAAGAAACTTGAAAAAAATCTAATACTTGACACTGGCAAATGCTTTAATGCGGGTCCAATACAAAAAAGAAGAAGAAGATTCGTCTCAGTTGTAGGAATGAAAAAGATATATGTATTATGGCATCCGCGAAAAAAATAAAGGGTTATTAAATAAAAATATTGGAGTGTCATAAATGAAATGAAATTGTTGAAATGTTGAGTGTGGCTACATACAATATGGTATTTTATTTTTCTTATAATAATGTTAATTTTCGTTTTCTATTCTCATATAAATTTCGTAGTCAAATAAAACAAGTCACGGTCAAGCTCCAGTCATGCCTTAGTCAAGTGGTGGTGAATTACTGGAAACTTATATTATATTTATATTTATAAATATATTAAGTATGTGTGCCAATATGCATTCTGTAAAACATAATTATAGTTTAAAAAACTGCCAAGTCCCTATACTTAGATGGGATGAATATTTTTTTCTCATCTACCCCATCTTGCGGAGTATCGTTGAATAGGTAATATAAATGCAAAAAGGGTGTGCGAAAACCATTTTTCAATTTAGGGTTTCTTTTTTATTCGAAATAGTAATTTGTATGGATTTTGACATGCAACATGCTGAAATAAAAAAGAAAACTATCACGGCTTAGTACGCTTAACGAGTAATAGTCGATGAACTTAAAAATATACTCAGAGAGTAAGAAATGAAAATATCGTGAAAAGTTCATTTAAACTAACATAAATTAACTCGTATGTTCATAGTATTAAACACGAGTCTCTGTTTTAAATTCACTTAAATTATGATGTGCTACGGAACCCTACTTTGCGCGTGTCACGACACGCACTTGGCCGGTTATTTTGAAATTCATTGAATATAACTCTATAACTTGTAAACCCTTCGTTGCTAAGAATAGTTTGCTTACCTTCTACTTCTTCTTCTCGACAGGCCTCGTCGCGGCTCAGTGGTAGTACAACTGCCTACTAAGCTGTAGGTCGTGGGTTCGATCCCCACCCAGGGCAAACATTTGTGTGATGAGCATGAATGTTTGTTCTGTGTCTGGGTGTTTACATGTATCATAAGTATGTATTTACAAAAAAAAAGTATATACATATGTACTCGCTTAGTTTGGGCTAGATGGTGTTGTGTGAAAAGTCCGCTAATATTTATATATATTTATTTATTCATTGCTTTGCTACTTTTCCTTTTCCTCGAGAGAGAGCTCTCGTAGAGAAGTGTCTCCGCAAAACCCTCTCCATAGCTCGTTGCGTATTTTTGAGCTTAAAGGTCCGTAAAAGTGAGTGACCACGTTTCAGTGCCGTATGTCATGAGTCATGACATACGGACATAAGTCAAAGTTTACGACCACAGTGTATCATGACTCATGACACTCTTAGTAATCTTTATAATCGAAGCACTGTGGAATTGACGCTTTTGACGAGTTTCCCAAACGCTACCCAGTCGAGTTGGATTCAATGATTGACCTCTAAAGTTGGACCTGCCTAGTCCAACTGTTTATTGCTAAGTAGACGCGTAATCGTCGACCACTTCGAGAGTGGACAACTGAGTAGGTACTATTATTGTAATAATGACCGGTAACAAAATATACTCATATTTTTGAGATGTGCATTTATCAGATCAGAGGTATCAGAAATTTAATATTTATAATCGAAGCACTGTGGAATTGACGCTTTTGACGAGTTTCCCGAACGCTACCCAGTCGAGTCGGAATGAATGATTTCCTCTAAAGTTGGACCTGCCTTATCCAACTGTTTATTACTAAGTAGACGTAATCGTCGACCACTTCGAGGGTGGACAACTAAGTAAGTACTATTATTGTAATAATGACCGGTAACAAAATATCCTAATATTTTCGAGATGTGCATTTATCAGATCAGAGGTATCAGAAATTCTTGCTGCGACACCCTCACCACGGTAGCTTTTTGTTGCTTTTAACCCAAGTGCAGAATTATGTCGCGAATGGAGTATGTAAGGAAAAATAGAACATAATATGATGATTCCAAAACCATTTCGAGATCATGTCGCTAAACCATATTTATTTACTTTGGGCCCTTATAATGATGATAACCCTATATAGCGTATTTTTACAGAATTATAAAAAATATTTAACCTTTATTCGACCTCTAAATGACGTCACAGAACCGCCTTTTTTTCTGTTGGCACCGAAAAGAATTTAAAAAAGTCACCCTAAAAATATTTCATAATTTCGCAAAGCACAAAACCAACAATAAATGTCACTGTCAATGTTGGTACGCTTTTTAGTAGGTAATCATGATATTATTTTATTCAGACGAATTTGTGACGTCATCGCGACTTTTTCTTTAAATCAATGATAATAAATAATATTTAAAAGAACTAACATCTACCAATTAAAAATATAAAAAAATACCGAAAAAAATCTTTACATACCCTGTTTTGGAATTCACAAAAGTAAGTTATTGTGAATATTGACAATAATGCCGGTTCACCACCGAGCATGCGTGTGGGCCACCGCCCGCATTACACCAATCAAGGGTGCAGATCTGATGTCAATGCCAGAGCGGAGGGTCACGACCACACACCGCCACATTCTGGTCCGACCTTTGTACTTCCTGTACTTGCATACTTGGGGAATATACTCAGTGCCCACCATGCATTTTATTTTTAACCCCCGATTCAAAAAGAGGGCTGTTTTATGTTTGACGTGTGTATCTCTATATTGCATTGTAGCTCTCAAACGGATGGACCGATTTTGATCTAGTTAATTTTATTTGTTTGAATTAGGCTTTAGTAGAGGTTAGGTTTTTAGTAGAGCAAAGAAGCTCTGTTTTATCAAAATCGGTATAGCCGTTTTTATATCGGGGTTTTTAAGTTTTCTAAATTTACTTGTTAATACTTCAAGATTGGTTTCTACCATTTTTTACACAGCAAACTAGTCCTACGTTTGACCATAATCTTTGCTGATGGAAGAGACGAAGAGGTTTTTTACTTTTTAACCCCAGGTACTTACTATGTAGGAAAACCCGACCCTGAGTAAAATGTAGGTACCTGCCGTTCTTTCTAAAAAGAGATGAAAGCGCTTAGCATTTAGTGTTGCTAAGAAACATACGTGTATCCGAACGTTATATTTTTAAAGTGTATCCGAATATATATGTCACTGTCACTTGTGCAAAAATTATAGTGTGAAAAAATATATCTCATGTGCTCTAGACAATTAAAATGTTTATTTTCTGCATATCTCCTTAATTCTTATTATAAAATCGTAGAAGAAAAGAAGACCAGACGCATTCTTTTATAAGTGTGTCGGAACCATCGGAATAGAAGATATAATAATCCATCAGTATGAACCATTGGTCTATTGTATCAGTGCCTGTTGTTTGGACGTTTGGGGTATCTGATTCGCTCAGCGTAAAATAATTAGAAGAGGAAGAAAAATAAAACCGGACAAGTGCGAGTCAGACTCGCCCACCGAGGGTTCCATACAAACTAGTAGATAAAATGGGGAAATCATATATTTCTTTATATTTTCCTTCATAAGCCGAAAAATATACTTCTTAAAAATATTTAAAACCCTGTTTTAGCTTATACTAATGAAGCTCTTTCTTAAAATACCCCACATGATACGGTTAAAGAACTTTAAAATTTGGATCCTCATTCCTTGCATAAAGACACATTTGTGATTAAATTAAAAATGTCCAGTTTTCGGATTTTTTCTTATATGTGTACTATAATACAATGCTTCTAGCCAAATTACATAGTTCTAGGTCAACGGGAAGTACCCCATAGGTTTTGATTCCCTTGTGAGTGTCGAAATGTGCGATTTTTTCGACATATTCGGCTGTAACTTTTTTTTACAAAAACTGAGAAATTTTATTTTTCTTTCTGCAGCAAGAAACTAGGGATCTACGTATATGGTTTTAATTTCAACTCGATACCTTCACGCGTTCCCGAGATAAAGGTCTTGACACCCGGATGGACGGACAGACGGACAGACGGACAACAAAGTGATCCTTTAAGGGTCTTTTGATGTACGGAACCCTAAAAAATCAAGTCCAGATTTACATGACAAACATTTCTGTGCTGAATATAGATGTTTGTTCTGTATCTGTGTGTTTCTATGTATATATTTAACGACTTTATTTCACTTTCATTATAGGACAAGCTAAAGGTCAACAAATATACCCAATTTTTTTATTAAAATAAATGCACAAGAATGGAATTCTTTGCCGCCATCTCTGTTCCCTGAGACCTTCAATCTTGGACTTTTCAAGGCTAGAGTGAATAGATATCTTCTAGATCGACGAGCTCCATCCTCGGCCACACCGTCGCTTAACATTAGGCGAGCTGGTGGTCAATCGCAGATTTATTTTGCATTAAAAAAAAAAGTTCGTAGACAACGATTTAGGTACACATTTCTGATGCGTATTGCACATGAGTGAAATTTGGAATAAAAAAAATTCCAAGGAAGGAATTCCACACTGTTCCTGAGAACTATAATCTTGAAATTTTCAAGGCTAGAGTGAACAGATATCTTCTATATCGACGTGTTCCATCTTCGGCCACGCCGTCTCCGTCAGGCGAGTTGGTGGTCGAACGTAGATCTATTTCTTAAAATCTACGTTTAAAAAAAGCGAAAAAGAAAAAAGTTGACGCTGTGGTAAAATATTGGTGAGATATTAATTATATATTTTTTATACGACATAGGCTTGCGCTTGCGCTCAACTCACCTGGTGTTAAGCGACAGTTACGGTCTACGATGGAGCGCGATTGCCCAGAAGAAACCTATTCACACGCGATTTGAAGAGACTTAGATTATATCTATTCGAAAAGACCCATTCAGGAAGCGCATTCCATATTTTGGCGGTACGCACAATGAAAGTGGAGCCAAAGCGTTTCGTACGTGTTTTAAACCCCTGGAAGAGACGAAGCGTGCAAATGTCTCATCTCACCTTATTACATAGTTGCATAAAAAATGATAAGATGCTAGACTGGTAGGTGATAAGAGAGTATTTTTAGCAATATAACTATTACCTATATTACCTTTGGTCGAACAACAAAATTGAATATTGAAACAATCACAATTAATTGAACCATCTTATCAGACTGTCTGTCTGTCAAATACGAGCACATCTGTCTGTCAAGAGAGAGATTTATTGTAATAATTATTAATAAACACTTTGTTAAAGTATGTTTTGTTGATAAGGATAATTGTGGAATGAACTCGAATATAAATAATGTTTCTTGGAATTATCGGGGAAATCATGCGTGCACAGACAAACAAATGGAACTTTATTGAATTTAAACAAGTTTTACAGATTTATTGCATATAAGTATTTGTTAAATCCATTTAAAATTGTTCAATTTAAATTAGGTTATACCCCGAAAACTTAAGTTTTTTTTTTTATTAGGTAATCCGGCAAAGTACGAATATGACATGCATCGCACACCGAGGATTCCGTACTCCCAAATAAGTCAAATACCACTCAAATACTGAGACTAGCCTTAGAAACCCGCGGCAAAACAAACCTCATATGTGTATTTATAACCTTTTTCGATTGAAATAGGTCCAAAATCCATTGCTAAGACTAAATTGATACCACTCGACTGGCCTCGCTCAGTGGTATGCCTGCCTTCTAAACTTAAGATCGTGGATTCGATCCCCACCCAGTATAAACATTTGTGTAATGGGCATGGAATTTGTTCTGTACTTGGGTTGCTAAATACATATTTCCAAAAAAAAATTATTCAGTCAGTTATCTAGTTCCCATAGTAGATCGTGACTGCCAAGCTTTGCTTATTTACTGAGGGCTAGATAATGCTGTGTGAAAATATCCTCCAATATTTATTTAAATGGCAGACGCTCAAAATAATTAATTAGTTATTAAAATTAAACAAATTTTAACGGATTTATCACGTATATTATATTATTATTACGTATATTTTATATAATTTTCTGACCTGACGTTTCGAACACTTTGCAGCGTCGATGGCAACAGATGCGACTAGAAGACAGTAGTATTTTTATTATGTAAGTATTTATTACTACCGCCTATTATTTTTATGCAAAACGTTCGCTCCCGGTGTCAACATGTATCGAACATCTGTATTGAGGACGATGAATTAATGTGATGACCGGGTCCCATGCAGGTGGTACTTGCCAACCATCTTCTCTATTAAATTCGAAAAATTAATTAATTGAAAAATCATTCGCGTGTGTACTTGAACTTGACCTGCTCATAATCAGTTTTGAAACTAGGAGAGGATTTTTATAACCTATGCTTGTAAAATATAATTTAAAAAGTTGAGAGTGCTCTCCAACTCGAAGCGTAGAATACATACTAGGTTAAGACTAGATGTTACGGAATTTTAGAACAGATACTTACTTAATATAGGTTAATGAGGACCCAGACAAGGTCAGCTATAAATCGTTTACAGCTGACATATATTGGTGAATCGATATAACCTTTTGAATCAATAATTATCGTTGGCACGTGTATCCGAAATACTATTGTATCTGGTCTAAATCTGAAAAATTCTAATTTGAAAACTGCAATCTGATTCGTAACTTTCTCACGATGCAAGACGAGAGGTTGTTATATTAAGTTTAACATATGTGTTTGTATTTCTGTCTGTAGCATCGTAGGTCATATCTTGTAGGAGCTGTTTCAACAGAATCTGTTCAGTCGTATTTTTTATGTAGTGGGTTTTGAGTTTTCTAAAATAACTTGTCGGATTTCGACGTCAAACAAAACTACTCATGGCTCCAAAGGCAATTTTTTCAGGAAAACACGGTTCCGACTAAGCAGGCGAGCCCTACTTCGCTGAGGCTAAGCTCGCCTCTCGGGGGCATTGCATACATTACTTAGTTAATTTATAATTGTATATTTCGGATGATAACTAAATTGTAATTGACTTGTCTAGTATAGCGATAAGTTATAATGCCAATAAAGTATTCTGATTCTGATACTCAACAAACACCTAAATAGCGACCACGCGGCCACACCACTCAGGTTTTGTCGCACAATGGACGATATGCTTATACATGATTTATCACGTCAGGTCATAAAATTATGTAAATATGCGCGATAAATCCGTTAAAGTTTCATTTTCTGGATGTTTCTATATATCATATGTATATATTTACAAAAAAAAGTATATATGTATTCTATCAGCCGTCTAGTTCCATAGTACAAGCTTTGCTTAGTTTGGGCTAGATGGTGTTGTGTGAAATGTTCACAAATATTTATTTATTTATTTTACAATAAGCAACAATTGCGAAAGCCTTAGAAAATATTTTTAAAACCATTTTATACACTTTTTTTTTCCATAGAAAACGTTTAAAGATTGAAAAAATGAAATAACCAGACGGCAATTCTATACTAGAAGTTGTCAGCTAGTTATAATATATTATAATAGTAATAAACTGAAGAACGGAAGTAAAGTCTGCTTATAAGTATAGGATTAGATCATCGATCTAAGTAAGCAGAGACATAATAATCATTCATTCACATCTGCAAAACTAAAAGAGCTATCAGTCATCTCTATGTCCAAAAGAATATGCTAAATGAGTACTAATTTGATTACAGATGCTATCAGGATTTCGCAAGTCAGTGCCTACAGCGAGTTATAGCACTGCAGTCTTACTTTAAGGATTCGCTCAATCGCTCAACGCGCGCAGCTATCTCTCTCGCGCATCACAACCTTTTTAAACAAAATCATTGAATAGGGATATTAGAAATTTCCGGCAGCCTAGTCGGGAGACCGTCTGACTTGCGATCCGCAGGTCCTGTGTTCGAATCCCACGGCACGCACCTCTGTCTTTTCGAAGTTATGTGCGTATTGTTGATTGCCGCCAACTTCAAACGGTGAAGGAAAACATCGTGAGGAAACCTACATGTCTGAGAGTTCTCAATGATCTTAAAGATGTGTGAAGTCTGCCAACCCGCACTTGGCCAGCGTGGCAGACTATGGCCTAACCCTTCTCACAATGAGAAGATGACCCGTTCCCAGCAGTGGGACAGTTTGTACAAACAGGGCTGATAAAAAAAAGGGATATTAGAAAAGTGAGAGCTAAATTTGTTTATTTAGACAGGAGAAATATTTAAAAACAAGTTTTTCTTCGATATCTCTTAAATTGGATGAGGAATAAGAAAATATAAGTTTTTTTTCTAATTCCGTCGCCAGTATATATGATATCTGATTAAAACATTTTTTTAAATGGTTCGAGGCGTTAGAGACCATTGAGAGGCGTGCTAAGAGGCTCATTTGTGACGATTCCCTTGTCCGAACTAAACTTCAAAGTCTGGAGCATCGTCGCAAAGTAGCTAGTTTGTCGGTTTTTTATCGTATACATTTCGGTGAGTGTGCGTCTGCTTTGCATGATCTCATTCCCCCATGCCCTTTTCTCTATCGGACCGCAAGGAGCACGAAAAAGCGACTTCGTTATATGGTTGATATTCCGAAAACACGTACGAAACGCTTTCATTGTACGTACTGCCAAACTGTGGAATGCGCTTCCGGAATGGGTCTTTCCGACTGGATATAATCTAGGTGTCTTCAAATCGCGAGTGAATTGGTTTCTTCTAGGCAAGCGCGCTCCATCGTAGGCCGTAACTGTCGCTTAACACCAGGTGAGTTGACGGTCAAGCGCAAGCCTATTTTCGAATAAAAAAAAATATGTACACTCAATACCGTATCAAGCGTAACGAAATCGTAAGATAGACTGCAATAACAGCTTTTTGTAGTCGGCTATTTTGTTTTTCTTTTAATATAGATAATTATACTTGTTGATTGTATAAGTACGAGTATATACACCCGTTCCATTACAAACTATGTTATTTTTTTCAAAAAATAAGAGTATTTTTAGCAATCGTCAAAAAGCAATCCAAGTAATTATAAGTATAAAACCTTTGTGGTATATTCACACATTGGCATGTGTGAATATACCACAAAGGTTTTATATAATTACTTTGATGCATTCGAGCGAGCAATGCGAACGGATCCGCGTCAAATAAATAAGATAGCGTGACGTGCGACTTCAACAACTTGCTTATTCTTCAGACACTCGCAGACAGATAGGCAGACAAAAAAATATAATTTATTTAGATATATGGCACCTCATGTTGCCATGCCGCGATCGTGCATGATAAAGCCATACCGTCCAGGGCTCCAGTGCGCGACTTTTTGCCATTATTTCGGGAGCGGCCAGACAGGGGCCAGACGGTGAAGAAGGCGTCGTAAATACTGATTAGAACCCGGCTGAGTTGTGACTCGGCGGACGTGTCAATCAGATACCTAGTTTAGATTTAGAGCTTTTAACATCGAGGCAGAGGTGGTTTGGTGCGACAGAAAATTTAAAAAAAACAACGGCTAAGTGCGTGTCATGCTACGCGCATAGTAAGGTCCCGTAGTTCCGTAGTTGCACATCATAATTTATACTATGGGACGTGGTTTTCACACATTTTTAAATAAAAACTACGGGTCACTCACGTCTGTTTTGAGCCGAAATATCCGACTATAGTTTCAACCGCATTCGGCGGTTTTTTTCAAAGGAGCAGCGCACACATCACTCTCGGTTATTGACGCGCCTTGCACATTTTTTTTTATTTAATCATAATTTATGTGAATTTAAAACAGGGTCTCCTGTTTGATTATACGAACATACAAGTTAACTTATATGTGCACTAAATATTAATTTCTTACATTTTTAAATCCATCGACTATTACTCGTTAAATTGCAAGCCTTTGTATTTAAAAAAATCATTTATTTCCCAAAAGTACAAACATTTAAGTTTAGCCATCGCCGCCAAACTAGGTGCAGAAAACACCTGTATTTTGGCGGGTAGACTTCCCATTATGAATACATTTTTTGTACATATATTTGTAATTAAAGTTATATTATTATATGTTATGTTAAATGATTTAGTCAAAAATATTAAAAATGGATTCAGTGAAAATAATGAAGTAAAATTTATATAATATGTACATATGTATGTGGGTATGTATGTTTCTATATAACCACCTACAGCCTAAACGTCTTGACCGATTTATGTTGGTAGATTCGTCTTTACTCCCCGAGTAAAGACGAATCTACTAAGTCATAGGCTAAATTTTTTGGGTTCCGTAGTAAACAAGAAACCCCTATAGTTTCGCTATATCCGTCTGTCTGTCTGTCCGGCTGCGGCTTTGCTCAAATAGTATTAGTACTGGAAAGCTGTAATTTAGCATAGATATGCATATTAGTTATACCGAGAAAGTCGTAGACAAAAATTATTGTGGGGAATGAAAGCAAAATATAGTGGGGATGAATTATTTTTTTTCATCTACCCCATCGTGTAATATAACTATTATCAACAAATATAACAGGTTTATCGATAGGTAATCAAAAAAACATTGGGGATGTGCTACATACACCATTTTTCAATTTAGGGATCCGTTACGAAATATTAAGCTTGTTAGAGCCACGTGTACCTCAGCCACGTGTGCCGGCTAAACGGTTGACTTTGTTTGAAGAAAATTATCACGGCTAAGTAGGCTTTAGTTATCGAGTAATAATCGATCAACTTAAAAACATGATTAACTCGTTTTTTACCTTCTCATGTCTAAACGACTGAATGAATCTCAATCTACCGTGGGTCGGATGACACGTTAACTTGTAGGTCCCGGTTGTCCAGCAATCGTCAAGCCAAGTCAGAGGCCTTTCGGCGGCTTAAAAACTCTGACAATAGGGCTGGCCACTGTCTATACGAACTTTTACTACTTTTTTTTTAAATTGGCGCAGAGATTCTTTAGTACCTGGAGAAGGACATATAATTTCATAACGATTGGTTTAGTCATTTACCCGTGAAGAGGTAACAAACAGACAGACGACAGACAAAGTAACTTTCGCTTTTCTAATATAGTTAGGATAGTCTTTACAAGTCACATATTTAGGATTTATACTATAAATCCTAATCCTATAAATCTATAAATTTTATGAATACATTTAGTGATGTGCCGGATCGTCAAAAATGTATATCCGCGGACACGGATATTTAGTGTCAAGATCCGCGGATATGGACACCACTCTCTTACTAGTCTGTGATGGACACGGATATTTAGTGTCAAGATCCGCAGGTACGGACACGGATACGGATCTTTATTTTCTCACTGAATTGGTGTCGGTGCGTGACCTTAAAAGTTTCAAGATATAGAATAAATGGATGCAATTAAACGTGCTAAATATTTGATTTTAAGAAATAAAAAAGTTGTTTGTTTTTCTTATATTTATAAAAGTAATGTCATAACTTTATATGTGTAATAGTGACCTCATAAGATAGTTGATTTAGTATCTTTGAGTTATATACTATTGGTATGGTTACTTACGTAGAATATATGTTTGCAATTAAAGGTTCCAAATATTTTTTATTTTTTATGAAATAAAAAACACACTGAATGGTTTTCTTTTTATTACACTACTTAATCACATAAAGTTATTTTGCAGCATTTTATTCTGTCAATTGAATTTGAAAATTAATAAAAGATCCGCGAGAAAAGTGACGGATACGGATGACGGATACGGATATCCGGAACATCACTAGCATACATTACAGATAGGGAAACACAAGCTTTGAGTATTGAAAGAAAAGAGACCAATTTACCCTTAGGAAGGGTAGTTTACGATCGGTCGTCAGTCGCAGTTCGTAAACTGCTGAAAGGTATCATATGGTGGCCTTTATTGCTTCTCTAAAAAAGCTACAAGAAGAAACGTGGGAGCGGGTAAATTTAACTGGACTAAACAGTTCAGTTCCAATTTTAAAATGTGGAGGGAGATAAGAAATTTTGCCTCTCACTGGAAACATTTGATGTGTAAATTGATTGATTTTATATTTAATATATAACTCTTATTATACAATTAATAATTAATGATGAACACGGAACCTACTTTATGCGTGTGTTCAAACCTACCTGTATGCATGTGTCAAAAAGATAAAGATTTTTCCTTTGTTTTCCTTTCGTTGCATGTAATGTAATAGTAGCAAAATTGTGGAAATACGAGTACCTATTTATACTCGTATCACATGAAAAAACAAATTGCGATTGCATTAATCAATAATATCAATGTATATGGACACAATGTCTGAAATAAATGAATAATAATAATAATTGCTGGACGGCACGCGAATACTACGAATGTCTAATAATAGAGAGGATAGAGAGAAAGAGAGAACCTCAGAGCAAATCTCATACTTAACGAGATTTGCTCTGAGGTTCTGACGGTGACGTATTAAACCAGCAACGAGATTCTCGATGCTGGTTTAATACATCATCATCGTCATTCATCGTCATTTTTACACCCGACATAAAAAATAGTATTTTATAAGTTCCACGTCGAGCATAGAACATTTAATAATCGTCGATTAACATCAGGCGAGTTGGTGGTCAAGATCGTCGTAGATCTAGCTTACTAAAGAAAAGTGTGTATCTGTGTGTTTATGTGTCCGTGGTATCCTAGCTCTCAAACGGATGCACCGATTTTGATCTTTTTTAGGGTTCCGTACCTCAAAAGGAAAAAGCGGAACCCTTATAGGATCACTTTGTTTTCCGTCTGTCCGTCCGTCCAGGTGTCAATCTGTATCTTCTCGGGAAAGCGTGAAGGTAATGTGTTGAAATTTAAACCATATACGCAGATCCATAGTCAAAAAATTTAATCCATATATAAATATATAAATCCATAGAGAAAAATCAAACTTCTCAGTTTTCGTAAAAAAAAGCAAAAAAGTTCAAATAAACGCACGGGGTAATAAACGCACTTTACGACACTCACAAGGGAATCAAAACCTATGGGGTACTTCCCGTTGACCTAGAACTTAGAAATTTGGCGAAAAGCATTGTGTTAGAGTACACATATAGGAAAAAATCCAAAAACTGGATATTTTTTATTTAATCACAAAAAATTGTGTTATATGCAAGGAATGAGGGTCTAAATTTTAAAATTGTTTAACCGTATCATGTGGGGTATCATATGAAAGAGCTTCATTAGCATAAGCTAAAACAGGGTTTTAAATATTTTTACGATATATATATTTCGGTTTATGAAGGAAATATAAAAATATAAAAAAATATATGATTTCCCCCTTTTATCTACTAGTTTGTACGGAACCCTCGGTGGGCGAGTCTGACTCGCACTTGTCCGGTTTTATTTTTGTTTAGAAAGAAGATTTGATCGAGAGTGTACTTAATGTTTCATCAAAATCCTTGTTATCGGTTATCGTTGTTTTTAAGTTGGGATTTATGATTCCTAAACTTGTATAGAAACTCGCTAGTTCCTCTCACTTGGCCAATGAAGCTCATAATTTAGTCCTCTCTCCATTTTCAATGCATCCATTCCGTGAACCAGCTCTGAAATAATCCGCGCGACATTTATTGCAAATTTCACGCCCGTTACTTTTGCCTTTGCGGGGTAATAAACCTGTAAAACGATTGCAAACACTATTTTCGTGATTCGCGCTAAAGTTTAAAATAGCTTACAGAGGAAAATAAATATTATGTTTATCCATGTATGTAGGGTTTTTTTCAGATAACTAGTCTGTTCGAAAATAAAACTATTGTAGCATATTTTGGGGCGGTGCTGGGTTCTTCTTTTTTGTATTGGACCCCGCGATTAGCGATTTGCCAGTGTCTAGTATTGAAATATTATCAAGTTTCTTGTATAAGTTATATAGTGTTTTAGTCACAGTCTAAGTCACGTAAACTGTCATTTTAAAATTTAAGTCTTGCCTCAGTAAAGTGATGGCGACTTTACTAGAAGCTTCTATGGAGTTTTGCCGACAACGTAAAATCACACGTTTCATTGCTTTATTTCAGTTGCCCACACTCACGGACTTGATCGAACACTTAATGAATGAAACACCACCATTTTTATAGCATTAATGTTCAAAATAACACGAATTTAGGAAAATAAAACAAAGCAACAAAATGTTACTAAGACGTTCCCGCCAAAAACTCAAAAAGCGGTGCTGTCTTCTTCATCTTTCTTATATTAGACTCACGCGATTAGCAATTTGCCAGTGTCAATTAGTATTCAGATATCTTTATGTTACTTGAATAGGTCATAAATCCATCTAAATAAATAAATAAATGCGTGCATGGTTGCCTGGAAGAGATCGCTCTAAACGATAAAGCCGCCAATTAAAAGCCTAGTTATAATTATCTTTTCTCTGTATTTCTTTTTCTGTATTTGTGGTCTTTTAATAAAGAGTTATCTATCTATCTATAAAATGATCTAGTCATAATCTAAGTTACTTATACATAGACGTATACATATTTTATTGTGACAAAAACACATAGTATATAATAATAATAATACGTATAGGATTGCACCTTCTTGATGCCCACGTTTGTGGGCGAAATATACGGTCTCTATATGAACGGTCTAGCGCCGTTAGTTTATATAGTTATAGTTATATACCTTACCTATTAAGATTTTCAGACGTACCTTTTCTTAGCATAATTGAAATCCTCTTTGTACTTTTCAAGGGCATTGGAAGAAGTCATCGCCCCTTAAATATGCATTGCAACAATTAATGCACAGCCACTTGCGATTTGCCGCACGTACTGTCTAGACAAACGGTGCTGTATGCAAATTTAATACATTGTCATTCGATTTTCGGCAATGAGTTTGGTATGCACGGACGGGGTGGCAGTTAAGGCGATGTTAACGATGCATTTTTGACATCAAAGATTTTTCAACAGACTTTAAAAAGGAGGAGGTTCTCAATTCGACTGTATTTTGTTTTTTATGTTTGTTACCTCAGAACTTTCGACTGGGTGAACCGATTTTGATGATATTTTTTTATTTGAAAGCTAGTGCTTCCAATGTGGTCCCATTTGGTCCAGTTCTGACAATGGCATCAAGGAGAAGTCGGTTGCTTCAGTTTTTAAACTATAATTATTGATGTGAATCATCTGATTCAGCAGTTCAGAGCAGCTGTCGGCGTGGCGACGCGTTGCCACCAGCGTGGACCGGGGGTCATACTGAAACCTTAATGACGCTTAAAGTGATAGTTGTATTAAAAAATCCGTTTATACGTGTAGCCAAAAATCTATCAAAACATGTATATCACGAGACGTATGTCTTTGACATACATAGTAGCGTTCGAGCGATGTTTCAAATGAATAGACGTTTTACCACAGAGATAAAAAGTGAAATTGTGTAACATTTTGCTTACCTGTCGTGTGTAGCGACGGCGATGGGCAGTCGCGTTACAAGCCTTAAAAGGCTAGTTAGAAAAGTAGCTTCACTCAACTCACATTCTAAGCTTATTATTTATATGGCTCCATTAGGAGTAATATTGTTCTACCAGATTTGTTGTGCCAAGTTTATCTGCATCATGATGTATCTCACGAGGAATGTCTCATTATTTATACCGGCTCTCTTGTAGTCTCCGGGAAGCCTCGCGGTGGTAATTATTAAAAAAACAACCACACACACAACCCCTTACACCCACACACATACACACTCGCAAACACCTTTTCACACAACCTTTCACACTATAAAAAATAAATCTAAAATCACTAATATATAAATTTACAATTATAATTACTATAGATCGCAAAGTGGGCAAAAGTCCAGTTAGAAAACTGTACCCAGCTACACAGGCTCTAATGAGACCTAGTGCTGGGCCCAGAGAATCTAAATGGTATAACTTAACCTACCAATAGCGCATAGAAAATAAGAGTCTGTATACCTACTGTTTATATTTTTTGTAAGAACAAATAAACCTTTTTATTTATATTATGGCTAAAACTGACAAAGTGCTCGACTTTTGTAACGTACAGCGCAGGAGGTGAATGATGCCAGTAATTACGATTCAAAGTTAGCTCAGTTTAGTTTTTAGAGTAGAGTGAGCGAGCCAAAGCCCAAAGTGAGCCAACTTTGAATCGCAATTGTAGCTTATACATTAAGAGATCTTAAAGATTTGCAAATGATATCGACCTGAATTATATTTTCAATGGTACAAAATATTCGATTCGCCTTAACTATCGCAAATCTAGATTTTAAAATAAAAGCTGAATCGTATGCATATCGCATGCCCAAAGCTCAGGCTAGGTCTCCTTTTTAGAAGTCTATCCTACGATCTAACGATACTCAAAATAGTCAGACGTATGCATTTTTGCATACAATTTGAATAATTTTAAACTACGACGACGACGTACGTTTTTTTATTATCATCATTTTATTGTTGTATTCGGTTTACTCTAGCGGTGAATTTCAATATTTTACAAAATCCATTTTTCCCCAAGTTTATTCCTACTTGTATTGCCATTCCATTTGATAATATCATCATCATCTCAGCCATAAGAAGTCCACTGCTGGACATAGACCGGTCCTTTTGGAAATCCATGGGAACCATGGATTTCCAAAAAGACCGGTAGGACCGCATCCAGCGTCTTCCTGCCACGTGGCTGGTCTTCCTACGGTGCGCTTGCCGGCTCGTGGTCTCCATTCGAGAACTTTTTGGCCCCATCGATCGTCTGTTCTACCTGCTATGTGCCCTGCCCACTGCCACTTGCGCTCGTCAATCTTCAACTAATAAATAATTAAAGGCTAAATATCCTTATTTCTGTAATTTTCCTTGGAAACTTGGAATTTTCCCTGGAAACTTGCCTTTTCTAATGGAACGCAGCAATTTTGCACACTAGTACTTGGCAATTCAATAATTGGTAATGGAATGGTACTTCCTCTAGCAGACGTTTCAAGAGTCCTACATTAGCCACAGTATGGTCAAGGATGGAGCTCGTCAATCTAGAAAGGGTTCAGAAGTAGGAGTTAACATATAGGGCAGAGGTTCCCAAACTTATTTTGTCTACTGCCCACTTTGAAAATAAATAATTTTATACCACCCCCCATTGTTTTACCTACTTAAAAACCACTATATAACTTCAAAATAACTTCAAATTAAATAAATTATTGTGTGCTATATCAGCGGAGATTGAACATTCATTCCAAACGAGACTTTTATGATAACTCGCAAGAGTTAACTTGAGACCTGAGCGCAGTACACAAAGGCGCTCAGGTCTCAAGTTAACTCTAGCGGGCTATACCTGCCATCCTGCCAATGAGAATGATTACTGAAACGCAACTTTATAATATTCAGACAGAGTATCTTTTATTCAAAATGAAACAAAAATAATTAATCGATTTTAATATAAAAACTAATGTGAAGGATGAATCTGATGCTGTTTAATAAGTTTGTTGATAAATGATTCCAATTTACTCAAGAACAGTCGCAAGCCACAAATCGCCCCCTCAGCCTCTACAACGCCTCTCTTTTTTTCTGGGTCTCTTACCGCCCCCTTTAGGCATTCAGCGCCCACAAGGGGGCGTTATCACCCACATTGGGAAAGACTGATATAGGGTATATAGGGAGAAGTGTTTTACAATGTGTAATAGTATACAAGTATACAATAGCATACTAGTGGCAGGAAGACGCTGCATGCAGGCCGCTTTCAACCGGTCTTTGGAAATCCATGGCCTATGGCCTTTGTCCTGCAGTGGACTTCTTGTAGATGAGATTAGGAATGTAAAAGATAAGTAAAAAAAACTAGGGTGCCGCCGACAGCCAAAAAGAATTCAATACTTGACTGTTAAACTTGTTTATTATTTACAAAAAAAATAAACAATATTAACTCCATTAATATTAATTTAATAACTACCATAACCATAACTAGCAACTACAAACTTACAGAAAAGTAGACCAATAAACGACGTTCAGTATAAAGAAAGAGAAAGGAAAGAAGAAGCGAGAGAACCGATCGATATAGACTGCGGTCTCGCGCCCGTTGCAGAACGTATCGTACTGGGGAATTGAGGCGGAAGTGCTGGCACGAGTGTCTGCTGGCGTTGGGAACATGTGCTGGAAGTAGACATAACCAGTGTAAATTGAAATAAATTTATAACCGGCTCAATTATTTTGATGATCAACTCAAACCGACTCATTTATTTTAATATAACGTTTTGTGCTTCTACGTTAACTTCTAGAAGTTGTGTCCCGTGACTTCACCCATTAACCCAGATAAGTAACATTTTTGACGTGATAACATCTTATAAATCGATGAACGCCGGCTGCACGCACGAAAAAGCATGACTCATTGTCACGTTCCGCGTGAGCCGAGCGTGCAAGCAAGAGCGCGGAACAAGCGATAGAGAGGCACGATCGGCCTAAGCCGAACGGCTTGTGTCGCATCTTTATCACGTAAAATAATTATCGTCCATAAACCGACTTTACAGACAATCATATATTTTTTCGGAGAAACAAAACTATGTAGTACTAACGTAGAATATAATCTATTTCTGGATTAACAAACATACACAACTGACTTTCACGTTTATTGTACAGATTTCACCCGAATATTCGATTAGATTTCTTACAGATCTTGTTTCTTTATATCGTATATTATAAATAAATTACGACATAACATTTTATTTTACACAACAATACGCATATTTCATACAACAGGAGAAAACTGTGTTCTATATCTTAAATATTATCAGATTCCGATTATTCTTCTATAACTTTTTTCAAGTGCATAACATTTTCACATATAAATATAACATAGAAACCGAGCCATTTATAATTTCAATCTGGTAAAAAAATCGTCAAAATCGGTGTTTATATAGGAATAGAATCAGTTATCTCCTTCTGTATGGTCGATTAAGCGATAAACGTTTCTCTTAATCCCAAAATAAAAGATCGCATCAAAATCGGCTCAATTATTTTGGTGAACAACTCAAATCAGCTCAATTATTTTGGTGAACAACTCAAATCAGCTCAATTATCTTGGTGAACGACTCAAATTGACTCAATTATCTCGGTGAACGTCTCAAATCAGCTCAATTATTTTAGTGATCGACTCAAATCAGCTCAATTATTATGATTAACAATTCAAATCGGCTCAATTATTTTAATGACACATATTTACTACAACTTTCATAAAATAGAACCATCTCGTCGAAATTAAACAATTTCTAACGGATTTATATTATACTTATATTTTACATAATTTTATGACCTAACGTTCAAATTTGTTTAATTTCAATGAGTTACAATCGCGAATACCTTAGAGGACATTAGAACCGTCATTGTTAAATAAACCTTCAAACAAACATCATTCAAATTAGAGTCTAGAACTTACTTTAAAAGCATCCAAGTCTCTAGACAAGTCTTCGTCAGAATATCCCTTCATAGCCTTAGTAGCTACGGGACCCATGTAGTTATTTACCACAGCGAACTCGAAGAGCGAGAGGAACACGAAGACAGAGCAAGAAGACATCCAGACATCGATCGCCTTCACGTAAGAAACGGGCGGTAGACTCTGCTGGGACTGGGTGTTTTGAGTTGCTGAGGAAAAAGAACAATTTTTTTTTCAGTATTTTTCTTGCTTTTAACCACCAACTCACTGGGGTACGCTTACCTAGAAGAATCCGATTTTGCGTAAAATATACATATATGTATATATAATATCTACCAGGAAAGGCCCACTCAGGAAGCGCATTCTAGAATATTCCCATATGTATGAATTTTATTTCATAGGAATAATAGTTTTAATTGATAAATGTAAAAAAAATACTTCAATTGATCAATAAACTTCCGAGATAGAATCATTTAAAGTTTTAAGGGCTCTGTCCCTCTCTCGCGAAACAACAGTTTGTATTGAATTTGTACGGCGAACACGAACCATGACGTCATCATTCGCTATCGTGTGCTCTCTAACATAAAATTAAAATGCTTGTAACTCTTTTGTTTTTGAAAGTATTTTAATTTTGATTTTGTGGAATGGATCTTTTAATGGTAACCTTTTTTTAAGACCAAATAAAAATAAATCATGCATATTCTCTATTTAGAAGTCTTGGAATTGTCAAGACTAGAATAAATAGATATATTCTAGACGGGCATGCATTATCCTTGGTCACACTTCACTTACCATCAGGCGAGTTGGTGGTCAAACGTAGAACTAATTAGTAAAAAAAAGTGCGCACGATGAAAGTATAATTAAAATATCTACAAATTTATAGACAATTCAAAAATTAGACACATCCGACGGGACTTGAACCCACATTGTCCCGATCTGTACCTTTACCATTTTGGCAACGACTGTATAATTTTTGAACTGTCTATAAATTTTTAGATACTTCTATATGTAAAACACTCAAAAATGTCGTATATAATTAAAGCATTTTCGAATTTTTTTTTTGAGAATATCCACCGTGAAACGAAGATTTTTTCTAGTGTCTAACTTTATTTATTAACAAAATCCTAAGAAATATTATATGTAAAACAGAAATAACTCTTGTTTGTTGCCTTTCCACGACCAAACGGCTGAACCGAATGTCATGAAATTTGGTATAGAGATAGCCTGAGAACGCAAAGATGGACACAGGATACTTTTCATTATCACCATCTTTTTTCATCAATACAAGGGTGAAACCGTTGGACGCAGCTAGTTTTAAATATTGTAAATAATACAATAGTCAATTTTACTTCAAGAACTGGATTTCTAGGCTGGAGTCGGACTTTTCATGTAGACCAAATTCGGTTGATAAGTTGATAAATTAAATACAGTCAGTATGGACACTATGGACACAGTCGGCTAAGTACAGAGGAAATTAGTAACTATTTATCTCAATGTTATTAGTTTATGTTTGTCTGTTACACGACAAATCAACATAATATCGAGTGCACATAGAGGTAAATTGATACTAACTCATTTTGTACTAATCGACACTATCCATACTGGCTGTATACGTATCGTCAATGCGATTTTATCTATAGAGAGGTTATACTCATTGAATAAGATGTAAAAGTATAGCAGTACTTTCGAGTGATAGAATTTGGTGCTAACATTGCTTATTCTGTTTAGTATAGCTTGGCTTTAATCATGGTGTTGCACTTTTTAAACACAGGATGGCATTATCACTGTTCACAAGCCACTCCACGCGTCTAACAGCGTTGCCAGACGTGTCGCGACTGAAGACGACTCGGGCGATTACCTTACTTGAGGCTTGCAACGCAGAGCTCGGGAAATCCGATCTACGTATAGTACATCATTACGTCTCGTACCGTGTAACGCATTGTTCGTTCAACAGTATCATAAAGGGACAGCCTTGAGTTGTATTCAAAAATACGGGATACCCTCAAAACATACTCACCCAAGGTAAGCAGAGAAGTGACTCCAAGTGTAACCCTGGCCGGTATAGCTTCCGGCTTGATCCAGAACGATATCCAGGACATGACCACGATCAGCGCTGATGGGATGTATGTGTGGAACAGGTGGTAACCCAGACGGCGTCGCAGGTTGAACACTATCGCTAGGCATGTGAAGTTACCTGGGTAATTGCAAGTTTCCTGATTATAAACTTTTATGAAACGCAAGCAGCAAGACGCTGGATGCAGGCCGCTTCCAGCAGTACACTTCTCGTGACTGAGATGATGATGAGTAGGTACAGTGTATTAAATAAATGATAGTAACTGAGTAACCGGGTACAGTTACTTCATTTGAACAACTATACCACTAGTTTTACGAACAGTAGACCTCGCGATCACAAAGTATATACTCGTGAGTTCTACCCGCTCTTATTCTAAAATTTTGTTCAGAATTTAGTATGTTAATATCGAAAGTTTTCTGTCAGATATTGTCAAAATCGGCCGAAAAATTAACTCGTAGCAATCTTTTTCTGTTTTCAACACTCTCTCTGAAACAACCAACGAACAACCAATACAAACAATCAACGTTTTATCTCAACAACCTATTTTGTTCATTTTATTTTTATTTTATTTGGTAGGTACTCTCTTCAGAAAATTCTTTCATTTGATATCCAAGTCATGGAGTGCATAAAAAACAACTGAAATATATAAACTAAATAACTAAACTGAAAAATAACCACTTTTCATTTTTGACATTCCACCATATTTGATTTATATTGAAACCACCCATTACAATTTTCAGAAGATTTGATCCACCCATATTGAAAGATACGTTAATTAAGTATGTACCTATGTATGTAAAAAAGGGGGATTTTGCTTGACTAATAAGACCTTAATTTTTTATCGTATTTGATCTGTATAGTTATAAAAAAAACGACGAGCAAAAAGCCAACATTACGCGGTGTTCCCAGGCGGTCACCCATCCAAGTACTGACCGCGCCCGACGTTGCTTAACTTCGGTGATCGGACGAGAACCGGTGTTTTCAACGTGGTATGAACGTTGGCGACAGTTAGTTTTTAAATAGGCATAAGTTTAATGATTGTTGCGCCAGACTCAATAAAAATATAATTATAATTAATTATATCTGTAGCAAAAAGCCAACATTACGCGGTGTTCCCAGGCGGTCACCCATCCAAGTACTGACCGCGCCCGACGTTGCTTAACTTCGGTGATCGGACGAGAACCGGTGTTTTCAACGTGGTATGAACGTTGGCGACGGTCGGTTCGTAAATAGGCATATGCTTAATGATTGTTGCACCAGACTCAATAAAAATATAATTATAATAATATCTATAGCAAAAAGCCAACATTACGCGGTGTTCCCAGGCGGTCACCCATCCAAGTACTGACCGCGCCCGACGTTGCTTAACTTCGGTGATCGGACGAGAACCGGTGTTTTCAACGTGGTATGAACGTTGGCAACTGAATACACAAATCATGACATCTAATTTTAACATACGACGTCATCGTCAAGTTGACGTTGAAGTTGAAGTTGTATTTGTAATTATTAACCGCACCCCGCGGTGTCACCCACGTAGTGATGAAAAACTGTAATTATGATGATAAAAATATAGCTTATGTCATTCTCCTGGTCCCAAAGATTCTCTGTGCTAAATTTCATAACAATTGGTTCAACCATTTATTTATCCGTGAAGAGGCAAACAGACAGGCAGTTACTGACGCTTTTATAATATCTGTTTTTTTTGTTTTTTTATTCACCTGTTTATTCAAACTGTGCCACTGTTGAGCACGGGCCATCTTCTCATTGTGAGAAGGAATATTAGTAAGGATTAATTATTGTTTATTGCTGTAGTGTTTTTTGTGTCAACAAAGAAATTGAGAGTACATTATAGTTTAAAAAATAAAAATAAACCGGACAAGTGCGAGTCAGACTCGCCCACCGAGGGTTCCGTACAAACAAAAGGGGGATATCATATATATTTTTTTATATTTTCCTTCATAAACCGAAAAATATACATCGTAAATATATTTAAAAACCTGTTTAGCTTATGATAATAAAGCTCTTTAATATGATACCCCAGATGATACGGTTAATTCACTTTAAAATTTGGGCCCTCATTTCTTGCATAGAGACATTATTTTATTGTGATTAAATAAAAAATGGCCAGTTTTCGTTTTTTTTCCTATATGTGTACTCTAACACAAAGCTTCTTGGCAAATTTCATAGTTCTAGGTCAACGGAAAGTACCCCATAGGTTTTGATTCCCTTGTGAGTGTCGAAATATGCGTTTTTTACGACATATTCGGCTATAACTTTTTTTTACGAAAACTGAGAAATTTTATTTTTCTTTTTGCAGCAAGATACTATGGATTTGCGTATATGGTTTTAATTTCAACTCGATACCTTATTATCCCTTATCTTATTTTCCTCGTTATCTTATTATCCTTATTATTCACATTTATTTATTTAGATTCTTAATTTTAATTTGTTTACAATACAAATATAAAAAAAAGGACCTAAATAATGTAAAAAAATTAAAACTAGTGTGCCGCCGGCAGCGGGGCAAGGCTCAAGCTGTCGACGGTAAGGGCTACAAACTGAGGAATCTGCTGACAATGCGCGCCGTATCTAGGATGACTGCCTTTTGTATCCGACCCTTGATCCAACTATCAAGCGAGAGCCGCTTGAGATGTTGGTCGAGGCTCTTCGCAATTAAACCGTTTACCGATACGACTATCGGAACAATGATCGTCGAATCAACATCCCACATGGCGGTTATCTCGTGAGCAAAGTCAAGGTACTTGCTGAGCTTGTCCTTCTCAGCCTTCACGAGATTCTCATCATGTGGGATGGTGACATCGACGAGCACTGGCCGGCGTTGGGAACGATCTACGATCACAATATCATCACAATATTATCCTTATTATTATTACCTTATTTATTTGTTATTTTATTATATATCATTTATCATTTATGGTGTCAATAAAGTAGTTTTGTATTGTAGGTATTGTATTGTATTGTACCTTCACGTATTCCCGAGATAAAGGTATACACCCGGACAGACGGACAGACAGACAACAAAGTGATCCCATAAGGGTTCCGTTTTTTTCCTTTTGAGGTACGGAACCCTAAAAACTGGAAAAAAACTACTTCAAGAATACGCAATATGTATATCGCCTACAGAAAAGTAAATAGCACATACGCGACTTGCTCTTCAAATTTCTACAGTTGTTTGGATGATATTATACCAGATAATTTGTCATAAAAACCAAAGTACTGCATAATTTTGATAAAATTAAATGACACTACCTCTAAAATATGATTTACCAAACAAAAAGAATCATCAAAATCAATGCACAATTTGCTGAGTAATCGGTGAACAAACATACAAAAAAAACATACAGACCGAATTAATAACCGTTGATGTGCGAGAGAGATAGGTGCGTCTTGAGCCCATTCTTAAAAAGTAAAAGTAAGTAGCTAGCTAGCATATTTTGACTAGAAAGTTACGATCTATAACTTGAAGATGACGTCATTTATTACAATTAGATGTCATGATTTAGCACTTCTATCGCCAACGTTCATACCACGTTGAAAACACCGGTTCTCGTCCGATCACCGAAGTTAAGCAACGTCGGGCGTGGTCAGTACTTGGATGGGTGACCGCCTGGGAACACCACGTAATGTTGGCTTTTTGCCTTTTTTTTTTAAATAAACCTGAAAACATTTTAATTTTAAATGAATAATAAGAAACAGATAAAACAACAAAGTGAATAAATTAATTATCAAAATAATAAAGTGAACCATGGTTGCCAAGTGATATAAAATGAGCGTATTAAAAAAAACCTATTATTTTAGAAATTACTTTGCGAGATAAATTAATTAATATTAAGATAAAGTATTATTGCATGTCCGTTAGATAAACTGTTGTGTCTGATCTTTTTTGTAACATCTTTAAAATGTGCACAGTTTTAGCAATAAAGTTTATCTTATCTTATCTTAATCAATTATACTTATTTATGGCTCTTTTTATAATTTCAGATTTTTGCCTTAACTAACTAAACTCTTGAAATGGAAACCACAGAAGACTATATACTATATAATTATACTAAACGAGAGAAAAAATGGAATGCTTACAACAATTAGTATTAGTACCTACCATCTAATACAATATGTCCGAACTATGTGATACAATGCAGCCACGCGAAGTAGGAACAAGGATAATATTAAGTGGTGAAAAATATGCTCACTAGATGGCAGCACTTGACACGTCTCGAATATGGTTATCTTGTGCCTGTGCCAGTACCCATATATAAAAAGTACTCTTTGCCAATGCCATTGCCAAATTACAATGAAATAAGCATATACATCTGTATGAAAATAAGCAACAGACGGACACTAGTCATAAACAAACAACTATTAATTTATTTTTGATAAATATGCGAATATCAGCCTCATGGCAGGCACTGCATAAGTGTTACTGGTTTTTCAGAATTGAGTTTATTTTGATAAATACCATAGAACACAAAATATAAACGTGAGGGCCACGATCGTGTCATTGTAAAAGTTCATCCAATAATTTTATATATAAATAAGTGGTCAAGACCGTGTCAAGACAGCCATAATGTTGAAAAAAAAATCGTTCCCCCTTTACATCTTTGGAGTACTAGTACTATTATTTGACTTTTAGAAAAAATTACTACAGCATTTTGTAGCGGTTTAAACACCAACTTGCCAAATTTCATTTATGTAGTGTTGTGAGTAATAGATTCTGAGTAAAATCGCTGAGACATACCTACGGACAGTCAGGGAGACATGTAGCATGTATAAGGTTTCCTCTTAGTTACTACGGAACCCTAATAATGGCTGTAACAAATTTTGATGAAACAAGCTAAGAACACTCTCGATGAAATCCTTTTCCAAACAAAAAAACTAGATCGTTCATCCGTTTGAGAGCTACGATATCACAGACAGACACACAAATACACAGATACACATATAATATAAATACACAGATACAACGTCACACTTATAATAGCCCTCTTTTTGGTTCGGGGGCTAAAAATGACAACGGCAACGTGCAACGGCACCCACGACGGCGCCTTAGATGAAAATAGGAGTCTCATCCATTGAGCTGCATGTACTTACGTACGAGAGCAGACACCACTCATAGCTACTTTGTTACATTTAACTGCGGCGAGAGCGCCGCGCTTCACTCGGTAGATTACTAGTGAAGTGAGTGCTTTCGACGTTTTGCTGGCGAGAAAACACACCACATAGATGCAATTCTGCGTTGCAAGTATCAATCGTATCGTATATAGGTAAACGATGTAATTATTATTCCAGCGCTGTAACGCTATTTTGTTTACTTTACCAAAAAGTATTAATATTAATATTAATTTTGCTTCAGATAGCTCATCTGGTACGTAAGTACATGCAGCTCAATGATCTCACCTGTGGAGTACTCGATAGTACAATCGCTGGTGTAATTGTTAGAGATGTCCAGTTGAGGGAGCTCTATGTCGGGATTCACTACCAGCGGGTCGGTCAGGTTCCATATGAACACCAGGTCATGCACCGTGTGGGACACTGGGAATCAGACAATTACTTTAAACAAGTATCTATATTATAAGAAAAACAAAATACCCGACTGCAGAAAAGCGGTTTTTATAGTCTAACTTACTATATCGTTATGCTTGGTACGCTGTTGAGTGTACGATTTTTTTGTTATAAATAACGAGTAAATTTTTTTGAAGGGTTATAAAAGCGCATTCTTTAGAATAATTCTAGTAAAATCGTTTGTTCATTACGAATAAGTTTGTTAGAGTTTACTAAAAAATGCATTCTTTTGTTTTTGCGAGAGATTATTATTATAAATAATATAGCGTAAGACACTCAGGGAGTGAAAAAATATGTCTTGGGCCATTCGCACTGCACCAACCACTGCGGTGCGAATGGGCCCATTCAGAAACAGAACATGGGCGATTCGCACCGCGGTTCGAATCACTTGCGGTGCGAAACGCCCAATTACCCGTGAAATTAACCTAACAATACGCACACCAAAATGTTTAGGTCATATAGAAACATACATACATGGGTATGGCGTTCAGTTGAAACTGGGGCCCAATTCAGTTATTTAAGACCGCTCCATAGCCGAACCATATGTGGAACGTTTCCCGTCGGCCGCCATAGTTTTTTTGATTCAGTCACTTTTATGTCATACTATTGACACATTTGATGAAACGTAACACGTCCTTCATTCTTTACTAAATCAAAAAAAGATAGCAGTCGACAGGAAATGCTTCACACAAGTTTCAGTTACGGATCGGTTTTGAATAACTGAATTGCCCCCCAGGTACTTGACGTTCAGTTGAACAACGGTCAACTCAGCAGCCGTTCTACTAAATGGAGATATTATAGATACACGTCAGTGTTGTCTGTCAGTCATTACGACGTCTGTACGGTCTGTACCTATTTGGATGTGATCGTTTGAATGTTTATATTTCCTCTTATTTTATACCATACGGAAGTTTGCGTAAGGAGGATTATGGTTTTGAGTGTAAGTTTTTATTTATGCATGATGTATGTACCCACATACATGCAGACTGACAGACAACACTGACGTGTCTATAAAATCTCCATTTAGTAGAACGGCTGCTGAGTTGACCGTTGTTCAACTGAACGCCTAGGCCGATCTTTGTTCAAACGATGAAAGAAAGGGTGAAAATGTTGTTAGCATTAAAGGAAATAAATTGAACTCTCTTTGACCGGCGGCGCTAGGACGATCAAACTGGTCCCTGTAGGTATATTGAAATATGATTTTCTTTTTGCGAATCAAGATTTTTAATTTTATGAAAAATTCATTTTATGAAAAATCTTGTATGGACACTTTGGAATTATAGACAGATTCAGCGAAACGATGATAACAGAAACATATTTACACTAAAACACTTTACACATATTCTCTTTATTAGGTAGTCGGGTACAAATAAAATATTGTTCGTTAAATACACACAAGCTATTTAAAAGTCAAAGTGAAAATTATGTTATATCAGTTTAGGAGGTATAATTCAAGATTGATTGATTTGTTTATTGTTATTATACTATGGTGTCAATAAAGTATTTTTGTATTGTATTGTATTGAATAAATCAAGCTCTGAAAGATATCAAAACACGTCAAGTGACCGTCGGACCTTACACGCTCAGTTTCGTGTGGTTTCATGCCAAATATTGAGTGTGCTACATATGTCTACGAAAGTGCTACGCGCTACACAGGCGCCCGCCGCACGCAAAATAAAGTTTGTCAAAAAATGAGAAAATTCTCAAAATGCTCATCATCATCTCAGCCATGAGAAGTCCACCGCTAATAGACATGGGCCTCCCCATAGATTTCCAAAAGGATTGGAAGCGGCTTGCAGCCAGCGTCTTTCCGCCACTTGTATAAGGTCATCCGTCCGTCTCTTGGTTGTTTTCTTACGCTGCGCTTGCCGGTGCGCGGTCTCCACTCGAGAAGTCCTGCCCATTGCTACATCAACTTGCTAATCTGCTGTGCTATATCGGTGACTTACGTACGTCTACGAATCTCTTCAATTCTGATTCGATTTCGCAGAGAGACTCTCCATAGCTCGTTGCGTGATTAGTGAAAATATTAGTTGTTGATAAGATACTTAAAAATAACTTACGACTTTCGATCATCATGGAACAACTTTGAGTGTCGTGAGGGTAAGTTTCGAACTTCATCGCACAGGAGAGCACCAGAGTCAATCTGGAATAGAATAACATACAACCATATGTATTATATATAGTTCGACAATGTTGATGATTGTTAAGATATAAATTGACACTAACTGAATTATTATTGGATACTTTTACGTAAATAGAGCCACGAATACTGTGACTTTTACCTCCTTAAAAGGTTTTTATGCGATAGCGAATAAAAATAAAATATACTTATTTACTTGGACATGTAAAGCAGCGTCTTATCATGGTACAGCCAGAGATAATGGTTAGGTATGCTCATCTCGTGGAAGGTGACCTTCTTGGCGTTCTTGAAGAAGCAGTCAGGCCGCCAGATGTCGTTCAGCCAGTCCACGTCCAGGATCCTGTATTCCTCATGCATATTCTCTGGGAGACGCAGGCGTGGGTCACGCCATGACTGCGCCAGGAATATGTCTGCTACGTATGTCTGGAATTGGGGAACAAGGGGGTGTTGGAGATAAGTGAGTACAGGAAGAAAGAAAAATTGTCCTTCCACGCAACCGCACTGTATTACACGTTTGTACCCATACCGTAAAGTCTTTTGAATATCTATGGTTCCCCATGGATTACCAAAAAGACCCGATGCGGTCTATGTCCAGTAGTAGACTTCTAGAGCTGAGAGGATGTTGAAGACTGTTTTAAGGCTTGTGGTAAAGCCCCTTTTAAAATTGATAATAATGTGCTTACCATACTCTCTTCATTAATGGAGTCCAGAGAAAGCACAGTGACGTGGAAGTATACGATCGTGGGCTGCCCAAACAGTTTCGGAGCTCTGTTCTTGTCGTAGTACTTCTTCTTTACTGGTAGAATATCAGGTAGAGACAAGCTGGACTCTCCTTTCAGCTCTATTTCTTGATACGTTGAGTTTGCTCTGAAATTTTTATATCAAAGGACTGTCAAAGGACGTTGGTTTGTCGGCTCCGGGAAACAGGAACAGGAATCCTAGCCCGGAGCCTGACGCACTTTTTTAAGTATATCATGTACCTACATTTTGTGGCAATGAATAATAAACAAACAAACTAACTGCCTTACAGAAAAACCTTACTTTGGATCGATGTCTCAAACTCGCCTCGAACTTTGTGTCTTATTTTATTAACCGACTTCAAAAAGGAGGTATCAATTCAGTTGTATTTATTCTATGATTGTTACCTCAAAACTTCGTCATTTATAAACCGAATTGTTTTTTTTTATTTTAATTAAGTCCACCAAAATCCTTTCAACAATTTGAACTAATATTATACAAGCGAAAGTAACTCAGTCGTATCTCTGTATGTTTGTGACTGTATGTATCTCTACGGCTAAACGGATGAACCGATCTTTATGAAATTTTGTACAAAGATAGCTATGCTACTTTGCATTACTTATACATTATTATATACTTAAAATTGAGAAAGGGATGTATGCAACAATTGTTTGTGCGATGTTGTCTGGAACAGAATAAATCGTAAGTGCCTATTGTGGTAAAGAATTATTTTGCGCATACTTTACGGTTTGTTTTGGTACCGACTTCTATATTATAGTTTTTGACCTCCCCTTTTCATCGTTTTAATATATGTGAAAAGTATGGAAACATCTAAATTAAATTTCATTCTACTTTTATTTCCAATTAATTATTTAAAGTTAATTTGATCATTTAGGTACATATAACCCACAGAACATATTATTCTGTATCTAATGAATGTATAATATCAAACTTTTATATTTAGTTTTTTTTTTTTTTATTTGTCATTAATAGCATTGATAAATATTTTAATTTATTATTATTAAGTAAATTAATTTCCTAGCGCGCGGGAAAAATTGTAAAATAGGAACATCTGTTCTGGGCTTCCAAGATACCGGCCTAGCCTAGTTTGGGGCCCATTGAGAAAGCATTGTACTATGAATTCTGCTCTGAAAATAAATATTTACTTTACTAAAAAAAAAAAAAAAAAACTGTCATCATCCCGTTTTTCATCACTACATGGGTAAAACACGTGGCACAGCTAGTTTCATATTATGTGTCTTTGAAATCATACGTCGGCGAGCGAGGCAAATCTAAATACGTATAGTGCCTTAACTTACGTAATGAACTAGATTTACTCACAGAAAACTAACAGCGGCTTGCACTCTCCCTCCTTCAGTTTTCTTCAATGTCAACAAAACTATTAGAACCGTCCAACTCACTTTTGGCATCATTTTGCACTTTACACTTTTACACTCCACAAAGCACTTATTGAGAGTCTTAAAGGCGTGATCATAATTGTCCTATCATAACTTATATTCATAAGGCGCTAGATCGTCAAATATCATGTCAAAATAACCGCACATCCATGGCAGTCGTCATTCTAAATACATATATCTGAATATAATTATAACGACACTTGCCATTTCAAAATCCGTCAAGCCGTTCAGGCAGCACTTACTAAAGAAAAAGACAAAGACCTAAATGCCGAAAAGTATCTATTATTTTATAATAGAAAAACAAACAGTAGATAGTTTGTCGGATAAGTATATCCGACTGCAAAATGACACTTCACGCATCAAATCGGATAGCTATGTCGTTTAGTCAGGATGTTTCTTATACAAACATAATGGGACCAATATTGAAGAAATCAATAAACTTACTAAACATATTCAAAAAAAAAAGGAATTGTATGAGAACTCCGTACTTACATCTTTTTAAATTAATTTTCTAATTAATTTAGCTATTTTAAAAATATTTTAATTAGTTAAAGTGCCTTCAGAATTAGCCAAATTATACTTACATCTCACTTAAACATATTACCCGAAAAACATTACCTTCCTTCTTAGGCAGTCAGTTAAACTAAAATAGTAAAAGTAAATACAAAAATAGGTATAATCCGAAGTATAAGGCGGCGTGCATCGTGCTTACGTGGATAAATACACTGTAAGGCTTCGACCTAATGGACTAAACTTTAATATAGTGTGAATGTCACGCTATATAGTAAACAAGCTGACGCACGCGATTTTCCTTGTAACTTTCATTTATTTGTCCTATTTTCTGGGAAAAATATTATCATGTGGGGTTATAGCACTGACGAAATAAAACTACTCATGCATTATTTTTGAGCTCATCGTCAACATCAAACAAAAATACCTATAGCTGTGAACCCCATTTTCTAAACGAGAAAATTCTCACATTGCCATTACTTTACATTCTGGAAATCATCATATTTATACGAATCTAAGTATTTATTTCGACAAAAATAAACGCCGTCATACCAAACTAGCCCTTCCTGTACCATATTTAGAAATATTCAAAAGTATCCCTGAATACCGATGTATTAAAATTTATAATAAAATACCAGACAAGTAGTAGATAGTAACCTAACCTAACCAAAGAATAATATATTTAAAAATAAGGTGATGTCCATACTCATACAGGGAGCGTATTACAGCGTCAAAGAATATTTAGAAGATACCGAAAAAAGTTACTTAACTTCAAGCATTGCTTAAGGCATGGGCGTAGCTATAACTTTCTCATGGGGTCCACGGGTACAAAAGTTTACTACTATTTGCCTCTTTATTTGCGCAGACTTTAAGCAGACGAGTACTGCCCCCGTATTCTGAACCCATTCGGTTTCGGAATCGATTCGATTTGTATATCTCCGTCTCTGTCATTCTTTATGGAAATGACAGAGACGGAGATATACAAATCGAATCGACAGAGACGGAGATATACAAATCGAATCGATTCCAAAACCGAATGGGTTCAGAATACGGGGGCTGGTTTCTAAATGTCAATATTAGTTTAAAAACATTAAAATACACGAAAATTAAGCTACGAAAATAAAGTGTTTATGTATCGTCGGAACATTATTAATTCATATTATACTAGATATGATTACGAGTGAAATTTAATTCGATTTAAAGAGCGCTCAACATTTGCATGACTCAAGTAAACAAATCATAGGTAATAAGTATGCGCGAGCGAAGCGATCGCGAAAATTGTTGTAGTGTTTTTATAGTAACATGATTTATTTCTCGTATTAGTGAGCCCACAGTACTTCTATGGTAAAATAGTAATAATCCGCGAGCGAAGCGAGTGCGAAATTTTTTAAGGTTTTTAAAATGAAATCTTGGAAGTGATTCGATGCATTGATCGTGTTAGCGAGCCTAGGTGTTTGTGGCCCAGATGAACCAAACAAGAATATTAATGTGTTAAAAGAAACATGGAATACCCGACTGAATAAGAGTGACTTTTACGCTATCAAAAATTATATAAACAACCATTTGAATGCATTGATTGCCAGTTTATTATTCCTAAATTTAAACTTAAGACTTTATAGAAAATTACAAACATACCTACGTGGTACTCCCTTGCAGGTGGAAAATAATTTTTGGTTAGTGATTATTTTTTGGTCAAGTATTTGCTTGTATTATTAGCACAGCATATTAAAAAGAGCGCGAAAATTTTTAATTATATTAATGCTTCAAAAACATACTTAATTTGCTTCGAAGAAGCAAAGAATAGTTTTTGTAAGAATAAAAATGCGTAAAATCACTGTAAAAGATTACAAATGCGCATTCTGTAGAATAATTAAAAAAAAACACTTGTTTATTACGAAATAATTCGTTAGAGGTTACGAAAAAACTTTTTAATTTTTGCAAGAGATGTATTATTATTATTATTACAAAAATTATAGCCTGTGACATTCTGGAAGCGAAGACAAATCTAATGACACCTCGCACATCAAAATCGGACAAGCCGTTCAGGCTGTAGGCTGTCATATAGAATCATACAAACATACTCGTACATACACTCGAAAAACATTACCCTCCTTCTTATGCAGTCGAGTAAAATATATAGTTTCGATTTGTTTGCGCGTTTGTAGTATGCGCGGGCGAAGGATGGACTAAGGTCACACTGCATCTTTAGCAAAACTGTCGTTATGACAACCGCACATCAGGTTTTTATGTATATTTTGTAACATCCGTGCCATCCGCGATAATCCGGCATTATGATAGCACTTCATTTTTTTTTCGGCCAATGCCATGGGGGGGGGGGTCCGGACCCCCTGGACCCCCCCCTTATATACGCCCATGGCTTAAGGGGCCATTCATTTATTACGTAAGACGATTTAGGGGGGAGGGGGGTCTACCATGATAGTTCTTACGTAAGATCACAAAAATGCTCAAAGTTAAAATTATAGGTACTTTGAAAAAGCGCGGGAACCGCGCGAGTGAAGAAGTGCGCTCGGATGTGTATAAAAGTACAACTAAAAATGAATGGCCCCTAACATATTTTGTCAACTTCTCGCTGATACGTAATGACACTCGCGGAAAGAAGACAGAGAATTTAAGACGTTGGTTAAAGTTAAGTAACGTTTTTCGGTAAGGCTCTTAAGTGGTAGTTTTATATTTTATTATTTAATATTACACCCTAAAGTGTAACGAATACTAGAATTTTATGTTAACCTCATTCGCGGCGCCCTAACAGGGTCTTGTACCTAGTTTCTAAGATAGTATAAGTGCAATAAATAAATCAAAATAATTAATAAACAGGAAACACGTATGTATGTGTATCTATTAGGCTAGGTACGTGTCCTAACTATCTGAACCGAAAGGGTAGGCAGTTGAATCCACCCCGAAATCCTGGCCGTTATAAAAATTCTTCCAGGATTCAATAATTTTATAAAATGCTTCAAAAAGTTTCGCGCTCGCCTCGCTCGCGCGTGATTGTTTCATATTGATCTTTATTTGTATTGATCATTCAAGTGCCGTGAACTTTCTAATACGAGCAAATAATTCACTAAAAATAGCCACTAACCAAAAATTTTTGCGCGTTCTTGTAGGTATGTTTGTAATTTCCTATAAAGTCATATATTTATATTTAGGATTATTAAATTGGCAATCAATGCATTCAAATGGTTGTATTTATAATTTTTGATAGCGTTAAGTCGCTCTTTACCAGTCGGGTATTTCCTTTTAACACAGTTACTTGTTTGATTCATCTGGTCCACGAAACCCTAGGACTCGTTAACACGATCAATGAATCAAATCACTTCCATGATTTAATATTAAAAACCTTTAAAAAAAACTTTTATTTTGACATGGAAGTACTGTGGGTTCATTAATACGAGAAATAAAGCATATTACTATAAAAACACGACTAAAATTTTCGCGCTCGCGCATTTATTACTATTTTGACATAGAAGTACTGTGAGTTCACAAATACCAGAAATTTAGCATATTACTATAAAACACTACAAAAAAAATTTCGCGCTCGCTTCGCTCGTGCATTCATATTATGTTGACATGGAAATACTATTAATTCACTAATACGAGAAATAAAGCATATAAAACACCACTATAATTTTCGCATGCAAACGCTGAGTGCTCGTTAAACCGAAAATAATGATTTTGCTATGACAAACTTGGTGTTCATTTGGGAGTGATCATTTTTTTTACGCTCGCACATTATAAGTAAGATATGGGACAACATGCCCGCAGACTCCCCCCCCCCCCCCCGCTATGAGAAGGCTATAAGCTATATCCATTGTTGACCCCCCCCCCCGAAATGAATTCCTGGCTACGGCCCTAGCTGCCTGTCTCTTTGTTACTATTTCACGGCCAAACGGCTGAACCATTAGTTATGAAATTTGGCATAGAGATTCTTTAAGCCCAGCGGGGCTATCCTGGAACGTACCTACACAGTCTTTACACAAATTTAATCCACCATTCAAAGGAAATAAAGCATGTTCTGACATTAACCACTGACATAACAAAGTGGATAAGAATAAGTTTTCCTAACTTCCATGCCAGGACAGCTAGGCAGGGACATAAGCCCAATTCATCATCATGATCATTACCGATTTTCCTCATTACACGGGTGAAACCACGGAGCGCAGCTTCATCATCACCATCACCTCAGACATATGAAGTCCACTGCTGGATATAGCCTCCCAAAGGATTTCCAAAAAGACCGATTGTAAGCGGCTTGCATCCTGCGTCTTCCCGCCCCTTGTATAAGGTCTCTATCCATCCATCAATCTATCTATCTCGTGTCTGGTCTTCCTACGCTGCGCTTGCCGGTGCGTGGTCGCCACTCGAGAACTTTTCAGCCCCATCGGCCGTCATCATCATCGGCGCAGCTTGTAATAATTCAGGAAAATTTCGAAATTTCGTTCATACAGAAAAAGTGAACGAGAAAGAAGAGGCTCATTCATACATTATTTGGATATAGCATACCTGATGTAACTATTTATCGTATTGGTGTACGCGCAAGCACTTTACTACTCGCACAAGAGAAATCTGTTTTCTATCTTTTCCGATTCTCCCACTGGACTTTTCAATTTTCTGGTTCCAAAAGTGTGTTATTCCTTGGTATAAGTTATCTCCATTACAAATTTCATTTAAATCCGTTCAACAAACTTACCGTGAAAGCATGACATACATACAACTTTTACTTTTTTAAATATCAGCAGGAACTCTTACGACGAACGATGCATACTACCTTACCAGAATTAAAAAAAAACTATTCAACACCTTCAAGTTAAATACATTTTTTTAACACTCTTTTTTCGTTTTTTTTATTCACTATTTCCACTGCATTTTCTATTTTGTCAAGAGCCGATCCGAAACAGATAAAGTAAAGCAATTTTTGTGTGAAAACTTGTCATTTTTTTAAACGATTGAAGAAAGTAACACGCGGGGTAAAACTAAACTGGATTTACGCAAACCGAGTAGTGAATATGGTTGTGGTAAGTTATAAAGCGACAAGCGGAAGCGGAAATTCGTTGACAACATTTAGATAGGGATTTATTAAGTAGTCTGGAGATACGTTACCTATACTAGGTTACACAGTTTTTTTTTTTATTAATCCAATAAAAGCTTATTGTACTCACGAATATGAACAATTTTTACTATAGTAAAACCAACCCAGACATCACAAAAACAACTAATTAAAAAAACTTGTGCTTATAGGCACCTCTCCGGGTTACTTTTTAAAACGCTATCTTTGTTAAAGCTCGGCGGGAAAACTTTTTGGGGAGACATTTGTAATATTCGTCTTCTTTAAAATCTTGAATAAAAAATAGCGCGGCGACAGCAGATCCATAAATATCTACACATAACTAAAGCAGATCCATAAATATCTACACATAACTAAAGCAAATTTTTAACAAGCATAAGTTTAAAAACTCTCCGTATTTCACTAAAGGACTAGCAGAAAGTCGGCGAACTACCACCCATTTCTCGTTGAAATGCCAAAAAACCGTACACAGCTATATCGGTCCACGTTATTGATCCGTACTGCACCTACAATCCTACAAGACCTCAATACTAGAGACCTACAATCTTGGGATTTTCAAGGCTACAGTGAATAAATACCTTCTAGCTAGATCGACGAGCTCCGTCCTCGGCCACACCGTCGCTTAAAATCAGGTGAGTTGGTGTTCAAACGTAAATCTATCTTCCTTAAAAAAAAAAAGTAAACCTCAAAACCCCTCGACAAAATAAAACAGTTGAACCGATTTTGATGCAAGATAGGCTAAAACACTTTCGATGAAATCCTTTTTCAAACAAAAATAAAATAGATCAAAAGCAGGATAACCGTTTGAGAGCTACGATGCAACACACAGATACACACGTCAATGTTATAACACCCCTTTTTGAGTCGGGGGTTAAAAAGGCACTATATTTGAAACATATTCCAGACCAGCGCTGCTATGCGGCTATTTAGTTATGTATTTAGGTCATGTTTGGTTTTTTTTTTTATTTGTGTAGGTACATATGTGTTACTTGTCACAATAAAATATAATATGTCTATATCTATTTTTGTTTTCAAATATAACGTCTAAAAAATCGCTTTATATCGTGCCACACCTTTACATCCGATGAAATTGGAACCCCTAACAAGATTAAGGAAGAGCGTGCGGCCGGCAAACTCGCGCGAGGTCACTACCTATATAGCGGAATAGAATGAAGAGAGGAATAGGCTTATTTACCTAGAGCAGGGTTTCTCAAAGTGTGCTACGCGAGCTCCTAGGCTACCTGATCGAAATATCTATCGTCCTATAACGCTTTTGTCGTCGGAATTTTCAACAAAAAGTCGAAAACATTCGATTTACCGGATTTTCTATTAGTTTGATGTACATATGGATTTCTTGCCTATGGTCTCGCTTCTAAGCTCTATGATAAAAAAAAAACTGAGAACGTATTGTTTAATTAAATAACTTACGTTAATTTTATGTTATGTAACTTTTTACGCATAACATGCCAATAGTCATGAAGAATGTCCCGGACTAAACATTTATGAATATTTTGAATAAAAGTAATGTTTTATTTTTTAAACTTACTAAAGATTTTTCTATTCCAACCATTTAGAACACTGCTATTTGAACTTAAGTTTTTTTTTATATAGGGGTTCGCCACAGTTTGGAAAAAAATATGGGAGAGTGGGCCCAAAGTCTGAGAAACTCTGAGGTAGGCCAAGTGTGTGTTAGCCTTATAGCGATTTTATGGTTGAACGAAGGAGAATTGAGGTCAAAAGATTATAGTAACACGTGCGAAAATTAGAATTTGCTAACTAGTAGACTGTGCGAATTTAACGTAATATATACTTATTGACATCGATAATTTATTATATCAAGATCACTGGCGCATTATATGTAAACCGTTTACTTATAGTTAGACGTAACAAATAATATTATCGACAACAAAATTGTAGCTTATGATACCCACGAATCTAACATCCGCTAAGCCGTTTAGGCTACAGGAGGTTATCAATACGAAAAGGTTCACGCGTCCTAACCCCTAAAAAACATAATCTTCTTAAGAAGTAAAGTAAAACTAGGAGTGTTGAAAGTTTAACGCCTGTCTGTCCCACTGTTGTTCATGATTTGGATGCAATTTCATGAAATGGAAAGCTGTCCGTATCTGTTTCATAACAATCTATCACCAGAGGACGCTGCAGAAATATGTCTATGTCTATGGGCTGGTTTTGTTGTGATCTTTTATGTTAGGATCAGCAGCCGTACTCTCAACTTTTATAGCGATGCAAAGTTCGTTCAGCGCTTGTTTTTATCTTGCTGAGAGTGACACAAAAGTTGAAGCCAAATACGTAAATAGGTCCACGAATTTTGTGGTTAAAGCGATCAAAAAAAAAAAACACAATTTAAAGTAAGCTCATATGAACTTTTGTCTCACACTCTTGAGTACTCTTGAGTGAGTCTTGAAACGGGCGCTGAGTAAACTTTGCATCGTTATAAGAATTGAGAGTACCTACCCCGCAGTTGTTTTTAAGCTTCGATACCGTACCCATACCCGTGCGAGAGCTTTAGAATTGTATCTTTTGAACGCAATAGATAGGAAGTTCAAATTTCCACAGAATGTACAATTTACAATTTACAGCGGATTTATATCAACAAAACATAATTCCAAAAAGTTATAAATTCAGGCAGCTCTCCATACATCATCCATAAGCTCAGATTGATAACTATACCTAGAAATTCGATCGGGCCATGAAGGACAAAACCTGGGACGCTTATAGGAACGCTTTGACTGCCTTTAATAAGGAGCTGAGAAAAGCGAAACGAAGCTCCTGGCGCAAATTCTGTGAAAAAATAGAAAACACTGCACAGGCCGCCAGGGTGCATAAGATCCTTGCAAGATCTCCAGACTCTTATCTGGGTCTTCTGAGGAAATCAGATGGCTCATTCACGAGTTCTGAGGAGGAAACCCTGGCTCTATTGGCCAAGGTTCACTTCCCAGATTCTGTTGTAGCGGGAGGGGAGCCATTCAGTTCATCATCTAAAGTTAGACCCGCAAATCTGGACTGGAAAATGGCTTCTCTAGTTTTCAGGCCCGATCGTGTTAGATGGGCGATAAATAGCTTCAAGCCCTATAAATCGCCGGGTCTGGATGGCATATTTCCTGCCTTGTTACAACAAGCGGGAGATGTCATCCTTCCCACGCTGCTAAAAATTTTCAGGACCAGTTTGGCTTGGGGATATATACCAGCGGCGTGGACTGAGGTTAGGGTCACCTTTATACCCAAGGGCGGAGATAGAGACAAATCCCTACCAAAGTCATATAGGCCTATTAGTCTAACTTCCTTCTTGCTTAAGACCATGGAGAAAGTCTTAAATCTACACATCAGGGAAAAGTACCTAGTTGAGAGACCCCTGCATGTAAATCAACATGCCTACCAAAGAGGCAAATCAACAGAATCAGCTCTCATGATTCTAGTTGATAAACTAGAAAAAGTACTAGAGGACAAAGAAATAGCCCTCTGTGCTTTTCTAGACATTGAGGGAGCGTTTGATAATACCTCCACCAATGTAATCATCAGCAGTATGCTTGAACGTGGCATTAGCAACACAATTACACAGTGGACTGAAGCAATGCTGCGTAATAGGACTGCATCAATGACCCTACTGGGGAAAACGATTCGAGTCCTACTCAGGAGGGGATGCCCGCAGGGCGGGGTATTGTCTCCTCTTGAGTGGTCGCTAGTCGTTGACAGTCTTATTAGAGAACTCAACGACGCAGGCTATGATACTCAGGGCTATGCGGATGACCTGGTGGTAATGGTAGTGGGGAAATGTCCCGACGTTATCTCCAGTCTCATGCAACAGGCTCTGAGAATCATAGAGAGCTGGTGCGCTAGGCATCAGCTATCAGTTAATGCTGATAAAACTGTAATAGTACCGTTCACTAGGAAGCGGAGGCTAAACTCTTTGAGGCCTCCGATTTTGCTGGGTAAAACGGTGAACTTTTCCAATGAAGTGAAATACCTAGGAGTAACTTTAGATAGTAAGCTCCTTTGGAATAAGCACATTGGGAATGTAATTAGAAAGGCTAAAATAGCCATGGGGGCCTGTAGAAGACTGGTGGGCTTGAACTGGGGCCCTAAACCCAAGACTGTCAAATGGCTTTACGAGACAGTAGTACGTCCAATATTGACGTATGGGTGTGCCATTTGGCAGAAAAAAGCTGTACTGTCTACCTGCATAGATGCCCTCAATAGTCTTCAGAGGCTGGCGTGCCTCTCAATTACAGGTGGCATTTCGTCGACGCCCACTCTTGCTATGGAAGCTATTCTCAACATACCCCCGCTACATGTGCAGGTGCAGATGGAGGGCAGAATGGCTATACAGAGAGCTAGAGTGGGCGAACGTGCGACATGGCGCTCTGCACTCATGAGGAACCTGCACGATAGCTTCATGAGTGAACCTATAGTGGCAATGCCAAGCGACAGTATGCTAAAGGCATACAACCTCTCTAGGAGGTTCCAGATAACAGTACCTCAAAGGAATGAGTGGGAAAATGGTGGTCCCGACACAGTCCTTCCTGGGGATATTGTTTGGTTCACTGATGGATCCAAAAAGGATGGGCAGGCTGGGGCCGGGTTCTGTGGTGGCACCCCCAAGATGGGAGCATACGCCCACTTGGGATGCCATGTTACTGTATTCCAGGCTGAGATCTTTGCCATCCTAGGCTGCGCATATAAATGCATAGAGAGAGCCTACTCAAAGAAAAACATCTACATATTCTCCGACAGCCAGGCAGCTCTAAAAGCCCTAGTTGCGGATGAAGTTAACTCCAAGCTGGTACAGGAGTGTGTGCAGGTGCTAAACTGCCTGGGTGAGACCAACAAGGTCACACTAGGCTGGGTACCTGGGCACTGTGGCATCCGAGGCAATGAAGCCGCGGATGAGTTAGCTAGATGTGGGTCTGGAGGTACCTTGGTGGGACCAGAGCCCGCCTGTGGCATATCTGACTGCACAATAAGGAGCAGCATTAGAACCTGGGGGATGAAGCAGTGCTTGGCACTGTGGAGTCAAAACCCGGGAATGACACACTCCAAAGCGCTTCTCACAGGGTTCAACAAGAAGTTCTCTAGAGAAGCGCTTCTTCTAAACAAGGGCCAACTTAGGGTCCTTGTTCGTACCGTGACTGGACATTGTAAAATGAACAAACACCTGCACAGAATGGGACTGGGTGAGAACCCTGAGTGCAGGTTCTGTCTTGAAGAGGATGAAACACCCATCCATGTCCTCTGTGAATGTGTGGCGCTCCACCACCAGAGGAGTCAGCTCCTGGGAGGACCTGTCTTCTATCCTGAGGACGTGAGGGCCTCCGCCCCAAAGTCCCTAGTGAGATTCATGTCACACCTGGGACTGGGTGAGGTGCTGTAAACCCAGGAGGGAAGTTACAATAGATCCGCAAGGGTCGCAGTGACGGGGAGGCTCTTGTGGCCTCCCACCCTACCTCGAATAATAATAATAAAAATAGAAATTCGATTTTGGAGTAACGGAATGGAAATGTGAGAAACTAAAAAAAATTATATACCCACTACCTAAGTATAGAAATGAAGCTTATTTTGCTGAGTAACAACTTTACTGCTGTCGATATTTACCTTATGTAGTACGAAAGCTTGGAAGTGCGAGTGAAACTCGTACTATGCCAGTTTTATTTTACACAACTCTCCAAAAAAGACGATGTTTTATCAAAAAGTGATTCAAGTTGTAATAGTTCCAATGTTTTTATTGCCACGGTTTTTTTTACATTAGCACTGTCATTAGAGAAACAGATATTAATTTTAAAATCTTAATTTATTTATAAATTACAAAATATGTAAACGAAAATAATTACATAACTGTTAACTTAAAATAATTGTACACTGTGTAATTCTGTAAAGTATTTTACAATTTATTCAGCTTTTTACAACTAACATAATTTGATATCAATATAAAATAAAACTCGGATGGTCATATTTATATGCTTGAACTACCTTATGCTTATGGATGAACTTAGTTTATATTTATTCTATAAAAATTTCCCGTCTTTTCACTACAAAACAAATGTGGTCGATCTATTGTTTTAACTCGTCTTTCTCAATTTGTTGAAGTCTATAATACATTGACGATATAATCGACAACCGATGCACATATACAGAGTGAGTCAGTATCGAGTTATGTCCGTCTGTACTCCTTTTTTGGTTTTTTTTTTGCGCTTATTCATTCGCATATTGAAGTCATCCAGATTATATCTAAAAAAAAAATGAACACACATTGATAATGTGTCTCGATTTACAGAATTCATTTCACCTGACAAGTCTTACTAGTGGGACAGCCTAGGTGGTAGAGGCAACTGATTTCATACAACCCTGCCGCGCGTATCGCTCCCCCCGCCCATAACTATTTTAAAATTTAATTGCAAGAATCGACCCATAGCATACCACATAAGACATTTATAATATTACATACAGAACACTCCGCCTCCCACCAATAACGGGACCCGCTCCCCTCGCTGCCGCACGTCGGAGTTTGGTGGTACGGCGTATTCGTTAGTCAGTAGAGACAAAAAGTTGCGGTCTTCAAATGTTCGAATTTCGACTAACGTCACGAGCGAGCGGCAATCAGACGATAACCACAACACAACTTCATACATTTGTGTGTGTTATATACAGACGTTAACTTGCGTATGTATGACTGAATAGTGCGCCTTTGTATGGAGTGTCCGACGTGTGCCCATCCATACTAACAAGACAAGTTAATATAGCTCATAAAAAAGACTGGATGACTTTGAAAATTATGAATGGAATGCCCATAAACTTATCTAGATACCCCAAGTGTATGTACCTAGCGTGTCAATAGTAAGATGAAAAATCACAGTTGACGACCTAAGACTTTATTTTATTTAATTTCAGGTGATATATACTTCCGATTCGATATTTTGTCAACTAGTTACTAGCGTATAAGCGCGCGGATGCATTGGGTTGAATAGATTTCGCGCGGATGGAACATTCCAGCACTAAAACGTTTGTGTGACGTCACAGTCGTTAAGAAAAATGTGGCACGCAAGGTTTTCATATAAATGAAGTCGCATGCTTCATCTACTATGTCTGACGGAATGCCCGATCCATTTCAATTTATATTTTAATCAACAGTCCATGACCTCTTGCTCAGAATTCTGATTCCTCTTCCCAGTCCCATAAATCTTTTGACACAACTCGTAAAACCTCCAACCACTCATGTCATCACCTTGCCTCACCATATTTCTATATAACGATCTAATTTCGGACATTTTCTTGGAGCAAACTACTGGACTTTTATTTAATATACCGGAGGCTTCCAACCATAGATAGCTTTTATTAAATTTGGGATTTTTAAACTTGTCTAAGTTACCCAAATACCAAATCATGAGCTGCTCAGTCTCTTCATCAGTAAACATATTTTCTTGCTCGCTGAATTCTGGGCTGGGGTTGACTTCTAAAATTATTTTGACAGCAACCTCTTTAGCGATGATTTCTTTTAAAAGTCCACTAAATTCAGTCTTCCTCCCGTCGATTTCTTCTGTTTCAATATTGTACGCTTGTTTTAAATAGTTAATTTTGTTGTAAACTTTTGTTATCGGCTCGGATATGTAGGTAGCTAATTGTGTCCAGAGGTATTTCCTTTCAAATTTAGGGTTTACAAATTCCTCTATATGTTCCAAATAATATTGTAAGGCTAAATTAACTTTTTCTGGCGACATAGGGACGTTTTTATAGACCTTCTCTTGATTCTTGCTATTCACGAACTTTGGCTTGAGTTTTAACACTTTTTCTAGTAGAGATTTGAACGGACTGTTCTGTTTGACCGTTTCGTCCGCTCGTTTGAAAGCATTCTTCATTTTGACGAACATTTTTCTGCATTCTGCTGCAGTTTTATTTGGAAATTCTGCAGAAATATTCACCCACATATCCTTCGGATCGATTTCTCTGTCTTTATTAGACCTTATATAGTTTATGTAGTATATCAGTAATCGTTTCTTCATTCGTTTCGTCCATTTAGATGTTTTGGGAGAAATATTTTCAGCTGATATGGTAGACAGTTGTTGTATTAGTTCAGGGTCATTCATGACTTCAGAATTGTTTACTATGACTTGACCGTTTTCCAATACAATGATGCACTGGTAGTCGTCTTCTGAAAAGAGAGAAATGATATTTGTGAAAGTTAAATTACTTCTCATCTGAGTCTCGATCTGTCTTTTCATAACACTAACAAAAAATAAGAACGGGCAAGTGCGAGTAAGACTCGCCCACCGAGGGTTCCGTACAAACTTAGTAGATAAAAAGGGGAAACATGTTTTTTTTATATTTTCCTTCATAAACCGAAAAATATACACCGTAAAAATATTTCAAAACCTGTTTTAGCTCATGCTAATGCGAAGGTCTTTCATATGATACATGATATGGTTAAAGAACTTTAAAATTTGGGCCCTCGTTCCTTGCATAAAGACACTATTTTTTGTGATTAAAATAAAAATATCCAGTTTTCTGTTTTTTTCCTATATGTGTACTCTAACACAATACTTCTTGTCAACTTTCAAAGTTCTAGGTCAACAGGAAGTACCCCATATACCCCATTTTGATTTCCTTGTGAGTGTCGAAATGTGCGTTTTTTACGACATATTCGGCTGTAACTTTTTTTTTAACGAAAACTGAGAAATTTGATTTTTCTTTCTGCAGCAAGAGACTATGGATCTGCGTATATGGTTTTAATTTCAACACGATACCTTCACGCGTTCCCAAGATACAGGTCTTGACACCCGGACGGACGGACAGACGGACAACAAAGTCCTATAAGGGTTCCGTTTTTTCCTTTTGAGGTACGGAACCCTAAAAACACAAAGTTAAACGAAACAAGTATAAGTTTAGAAAATTCAAATACCCCCGACAAAATAAAAACGGCTGAACCGATTTTGACGAAACTTAGCTAAGAACACTCCCGACTAAATAGGTAATAATAATAATAATGGTAATATGGTAGGTAATAGGTGAATTAATCACCTGAATGATAAATCACCTGAAAAAAACGAAATCAAAATCGGTTAATCCGTTCGGGAGCTCCGATGCCTCAGACAGACACACACACTCAGACACGTCAAACTACCCCGTCGTTTTTGCGTCGGGGGTTAAAAATGGCTTTTAAATTAATATTATTCAAAAGTAACCACGTCTAATCCTAACTAACCCTCATCTACTAATATCAACCCGGCCCGATTATTAAAATTAACTACAGACAGACAGACGGACATGGCGAAACAATAAGGGTTCCTTGTTTACTACCCTAAAAACGAAATTATAACAATAATAAAGTAAAAATTAATAAATAAATGCAATTCAACACAAATCATACAAAAGCGCTTTGTCGCGAATTGTAGTTATGGTTTTATATTATACATCAGTTTGACTAATAGAACACATCGCGAAGAAGTAAACTTGTCTGTGGATATTGAGTTATCTGTGGGATATCTCGTAGTGATTAACCAATGGTATATGAAGAAACTACTATTCCAGAAGTTATCCCCAATTATCCAAACGAAGCTCCTGTCAATCATGATAGTAGAGGAAATGAAGATATGCAATCAGTAGAGCCAGATGTGGAAAGAAGTGGTGATATTCAAAACCAACTTGAGATGTCTGACGACAATGAGACGAGACCAAAGAGAAATGCGGCCATCAAAGCCCTAGAAAAAATTAGGGAATGGACGCGCAATTTACTATCATTACTTTAATTTTGCCGGTGGGGTGTGTCGCGACGAATGCGAAGGATGATAATTTTACGAGTGGTAACTCAGAAAACTCTTCGCGCCAAAACATACTGATGATTTCACAGTCTATGGTAAAACAATGCTACAGAGAAATCTAGTTAGAACTAACTTTTGAAAGTTGAATCAGACGAAAGTGCCGCCATGACGGCTTTCGCGATGTTGTTTATTTTCAAGTGATGATTGGTGTTCAACATTAAAGTGAAATCATCAGTATGTTTTGGCGCGAAGAGTTTTCTGAGTTACCACTCGTAAAATTATCATCCTTCGCATTCGTCGCGACACACCCCACCGGCAAAATTAAAGTAATGATAGTAAATTGCGCGTCCATTCCCTAATTTTTTCTAGGGCTTTGATGGCCGCATTTCTCTTTGGTCTCGTCTCATTGTCGTCAGACATCAAAAGTTAGTTCTAACTAGATTTCTCTGTAGCATTGTTTTACCATAGACTGTGAAATCATCAGTATGTTTTGGCGCGAAGAGTTTTCTGAGTTACCACTCGTAAAATTATCATCCTTCGCATTCGTCGCGACACACCCCACCGGCAAAATTAAAGTAATGATAGTAAATTGCGCGTCCATTCCCTAATTTTTTCTAGGGCTTTGATGGCCGCATTTCTCTTTGGTCTCGTCTCATTGTCGTCAGACATCTCAAGTTGGTTTTGAATATCACCACTTCTTTCCACATCTGGCTCTACTGATTGCATATCTTCATTTCCTCTACTATCATGATTGACAGGAGCTTCGTTTGGATAATTGGGGATAACTTCTGGAATAGTAGTTTCTTCATATACCATTGGTTAATCACTACGAGATATCCCACAGATAACTCAATATCCACAGACAAGTTTACTTCTTCGCGATGTGTTCTATTAGTCAAACTGATGTATAATATAAAACCATAACTACAATTCGCGACACGCTTACACTAGAAACTACACCGATAACGTCACTGACAAAAATACCATACGACAATAAATACGTGTACACAAATGCATTAAAATGTAGTGGATATTTAGCAGTTGAAACTATACCCAACATGCGAATAGACGTTCACGTCAAACCAAATACCAACCTGGATCTATTTCGCCATCAATCAAAATGTGTTCTTCCTCAACTTCCATACGTTCAATATCTCTACTTTGATATACCTTATCAAACAAATCAAAATAAATCCAAGAAATCTTCATATCTGGATTCCTTTTCTTCATTGTGTTGAGTTTTCTATAACATTTCCTTAGCTCAATAAATTTATCCTTACAGAACAGCTCAGTTTTACCAATGTCCGATGCCAACGGGGCCCATTTCGACACGTCATCAAAGTTATTCATAATGTCATCAAAATTTTCTGAGAAATATGTTATTAGGTGCTTAATATCTACGACGGACCAATCATTGTCTACATTTAACTCTCCTTGTTTTATCTTATTTTTGATCTGACGATGACCAAACACTTTCTTGCATAAAGCATAGTAAGGCCATATTATTGGAATTTTCGGCTTATCGATTTCTTTCTGGACATAGTCTAAGTATGTCCGTTCTAGGGTTCTGAATCGATGAGCACATTCCGTTGTGCTCAAGCCAATTTGCTTTGCTAGCGAGTCCCAAGCGGATGGTCTATTTGTATTTTGCAATTTATACTTGTTTTTTAAGTAATATTCTAGTATTTTGGTAGATCTTGGATCTGTCCGTGGCCCAGTGAGGTTAGTCTTGGGAATAGAATTGTCTTTGACTTTGACTTTCAGTGGCGTTCGCTCTTCCTCTTTTTTCGAAGCCAAATTATCTGGTTTGACGTTTACTTTCTTGACTGAAAATAAGAAATGTATATTTTATTAGACAGAAAGTAAGATCAAATCTGAAGGCGGGTCCTCAAAACTAAATAAAATGTTTGAATTAACTAAATTCAATTAATTATTAATTCAATAACAATTAAGTGTAAATTTTAAAAAAAGCAAACCGTAGAGGAATTACCATTAATGGTTCCGACCAAATAAAAACAGTGATCCTATATGGGTTCCGTTTTTTCCTTTTGAGGTACGGAACCCTAAACATTATCGAAATCGGATAATATTTAGGACTAGAAAACAGTTTAATCCTGTTGTATGAAAATCGTGTTATTTTTTTTTTTTGATGGACATTTCACACAACACCATCTAGCCTAAGCTAAGTAAGCTTGTACTATGGAAACTAGATGATAGAACACAAAATATATACTTTTTTTGTAAATACATACATTTTTTCTATTTGTAGGCTATGTCTAGCACATAACACATGTTGGAAGAAAACTGATGTAACTTTATTTTTATTTTAAAGACTTATACAACAATACCTCATAAAAGAGAGTACAGTTGTTTAAACTCTAAATCCTTAGAGTCAGCCTTAATTTGTACCTAGTTCGAATGTTTTCTCTGCCTAACATGAATTTAAAGATAAATATTGTTGACATAAAATGCTTAAAATGTTCTACATTTGAAAAAAAAAAATAGTTTGTGTCAATTGTCTCTATCTATGGTTACCCTTTTTAACCGCCGTCCAAAAAGGAGGAGGTTCTCAATTCGCCGGAATCTTTTTTTATATTTTTTTTGTATGTTCCTGTTACTTGAAGAGACCTGGACTGATTTTAAAAAAAAATTTTTGTTTAAAAGGTTTTACTGCCCAGGTGGTCCCACAGAAATTTTATCAAAACCAGTTCTGTATTTTGATTTTTATAACAAAATAACTGGAAAAATATGTCATCCAAATAAACGAATTGCGTATTTTGGATTCTTTTTTTTTAGTTTTTCAAACAATTACTTGTTAAAAACTATGTTTAATGAAGTCTATTAAAAATAAACCAATATGCCTATTATTTTAACAACCAAATAATAATTCAAAATTCAAAATAACAGTTTAATTAATCAAGTAATGGATGAATAAACTTTGACACTAAAATGTTTTGTAAACTCACCAACTACTTGGTTTGATGACTTGGACTTGGTTTGGACCTCATAACCATTTAATAAATCCGTATCCATTCCATAGTCAAAAATTCTGTCAAATAGTTCTATGTATCTCCATTCTATTTGTAAGTCTGAGTCCTCTTTCTTTTCATCTAAAATCTGTTTATACAAAATAACCAAATCATCCCATTGATGTTTACAGCTAGCTACGCTTTGCTTCAATTTGTGAGCTATTGCAGCCCAACAAACGAAATGACATTCTTTGTCTTTAAACAGTTCTGTATTGTCATAGAAGAACTGAACTAATTCATCTATCTGTTCATCTTTCCAAATTTCTTTTCCAAAGTCATAGGTATCCATTATGCTTAGCACTTTTTTGACATCTTTAAGTATTATATTGTCGAATATTATTGCAATAGGTATACGTCTCTGCAAATCATAATCACCATTTAGATATGTCTCTAAATGTTCTCGACGTAGCATTTCATAACGAGTTTGGCAAGTTTCAGGCTTTTTATCTATCAATCGCCCTACTTCTGTCCACAGAAATTTCTTTGGAATTGTGTCATCTTCAAATTCTTCATAGCAATCGAAGTAATATTTAGCTAGAACTGTTTTTTGGGTTATGTTCCATTCATGTTCAGGAACTATGTGAATTACTTCTGGTATAGGTTCTTCATTAAAGTTTTTTTTAAGAAAATATAGATCATCTTTGTATATTTTGTCAAAGAGATCCATGTAAGGCCAGTTAATGCTAGATGCACCTTGTTGTTTCCGCTTCATGTACATAGATATGTAATGCTGTTTGTAGTTCAAAAACTTTTTCTGCAAGTATTCACTGTCGTCTTCTCCTAATTCTTCGGCAATACGGTCCCATAAATCTCTCCTCCAATGTTCTTTTTGGAAATTAGTTTTGTACTTTAAATATGCATTGAGCAATTGCTCAACATTTTCATCAGGAGACTTTGAATTCAACTGTTTTATAGATAAAATACCATCTTTATTAACTGACTCATGCTGCTTTAAGACAGCAATTTTAGGCTCTTGTTTTATTTCTATTTTCTGTGGTGTCGGAGTTACATTATTGACTACAGCGATTGAAGAATCATCATGAAATGCTTGGTGACATAAATCTAGAAAAGGCCACTTCACATATATTCCTCTATTGATGTATCCTCGTACTTCTGAATACTTAGTTTTTAGCTCTTCGAGTTTTTTCTCACAGTTTTGCTGATTTTTACCAATGAGCATGGTTTTGCAAGCAACTGCCCAAAGGTGTTTTTTCTGTGTTGTACCAGACACAAAAGATATTTTATTGTCAGTATAGAATACTAAGAGTCGTTTGACGTCTTCATCTGACCAAGTATCCAGTTCTTCTATGGTATCCTGCAAAGCTGATGTATCATCAACTAAATCACTATAGCTTTCAAGCATGTATGTGTTGTCTTGGATCTGCATTGAATCATTTTCAATATTTTCAATAGTGGTAAGTACTCCCTCTTGGTTATCTCCATTTTCTGAAAATGAAAATTTATATAACATGAGAGCTTGTATGGTAAAGAAATGTCTGCTTTGTGAGATCATTGGTCCAGATTTCTGAATGATGATTTTTTGATAATTGCCTAAAACATTTGATCAAACTAAGTGTTAGTCAGAGCCACTCATCACAAAGCCAGAAGCGTTTTTAGCCAAAAGCATGCTAGTTTTGATATTTGCCAGCCGTTAGACTATATATAGCATCCCTAAGGATTGAGATGTTGAGTTCACTCACACATAAATCTCAAGGAAAAAGTACTTCCACTAAATAGATCTACATACTTTCAGATTTCCTGAATTCAAAAACAAATGATCAAGACAACACCAAAACCATCTTAAGATTCATAAAAATAAATACATGCCTAAAATAACAACTTAAAACTAAGCAACAACATATTATATTATTAATAGCAGTAACAACAATGCTGTAGACTAGATTGAGGGTGGAATCTGCAATCTTTGAAGTTGTATATCTTCAGTAACTAATTAAATAACAATAAATACTTACCATCAACATAATAAAGCAATATCTCTCCATTATTCTGTACTTCAGTTTTCACCACAATTTGTTCCATTTTCTCAAAGACTTACAAGTCCATTCTGAAAGATTAATAAAGGAAGGTGTTGAATAGAATAATTAAAAATAGGGCTTTGTAATTATTGTAAACCTAAAAAAACTGTCAGGATTCAAACCTGATCTTCACCATTGAGTAAAAGAAATGCTACACCAAATTAACAAAACATGGAATCCTGTCAATCATATGGAAATGTTTTAATTGTCTATAACATAGCTGTCCAAGCCAGGTACAAATTCAACATAAAACAATTTTCCTTGTTTCACCAAATTTTCTTTTACTTGACTAATACCTACCTACTGCCAAAATAATATAGTATCAGATATATTTCTATATTGAAAAAAAAGTTATAGTATATTTGACCAAATACTCATCACGAGTCTCATAAATATAAGTCAGGCCGCTTTGGACGGCCTTAAATTATAGTACATACAGTCATAATAAAAACAAAAAAAAAACTAGAAATAGATTGACGTAAATCGAAATGGATCCACTACTCGAGAAGCTGGTCCAACCAGCTTTAGCATTCTCAATCCAATTAAAAAGATTTAGATTTAGCTATACCTTCAGACTTCATAATTAACATTCAAAATGATGGCAACCATAATGTAAGAAAATAATAATTTAAATTATGTAGTAATTGAAACAACTGACTTCAAAATATGTAATTCCATCTACTTAGAAGACTCATATTTTTCAGTTATTTTGTTTTAATAACCAAACTACTGAACCAATTTGAATGTTATGTAAATTATATTCTTTTAAATAAAAGCAGATTTTCCCAAATTGGTTTATAAATGGAGTTGAGTAACAGACATTTAAAAAACATACAACCAAATCTATAACTTCCTCTTTTTTAAAGTCGATGAAAAACAAACTTGATAGTCTAGCTCTATTTATGCCTGTACCTACATATTATTGTGTCCTAACTTATCTTGATCCATGATTTAATAGGTTGTTATTAAAATTCTAACACCTATCTGTAGTTTTCACAACCTATCCAAATTAGCAACAATAAATACTCTACCGAGATCTATCCTAATAAGTAATCAGGATAATGTAGTCAAGAAACTGGAAGAAATTACTCTTTTCCAATGGCACTTCATCACCCTTGAGAATAACTTCAAAGCAGTAAACTTTAAATAATTTAGGAAAGTCCGGGATTTTAGTATGATTATTTTTCATTGAAAGATTACAAACCAAGACTTAGATGCTGTTTAAGTACATAAACAAATTTTTAAATGTAGATATATTACCAAATCATGAGGCCAAGTTCCCAAAGTTTCAAATCAACACTGAATAAAAAGTTGATTCTGTTGATTCAACATTGGCGCTTTTATTAATTTGTTCGGAAATCGTACCGCAAGACACAATAAACAGAATTGTATCACTAAAGCAATTCCGAAAAGTTCACACAAATTCACAAATATCAACGACGTACATTCCGAATAACCCGAACGCCATTTTAAGTGTTTGACATTTCGAAGGTATGTTCCCTTATACGCCAATAGGCCTTTCGAAGTTTTGTTAGCATATTTTCGCTACCTATTAATAACTTTAAATAACCATGTCTTATATGGTCAAGCTATGAAAAATATCATAACTTAATATAGTATCTTTGTGATACTCTTAAAATGAAGTATTTTGTTTCCATAACGTTATGACTCGTATATTCACTACAATAAAATATAAACGCAAAGATGTATGAACAACAAATAAAGATGAATCGGAACATATTTTCTTTATCGCCATGGACACAATGTTATTGTAGGTGTGATTCGAAACGCTGAAACCAAATGAGGGATAATACAGCGTATTATATAAGTATAACAATTAAAATAAAAACAAAATACCCGACTGCAGAAAAGCAGATTTTGTAGTATATCTTATGATTTCGTTACGCTTCATACGCTATTCAGTGTACGTTTTTTGTGAGAAATTAAACATAAATCGCTGTAAAAGATTATAAATGCACATACTTTCGAATAATTCTAGTAAAATCACTTGTTTATTACGAAAAAGTTTGTTGGAGGTTACAAAAAAATAACGCATTTATTTTATTTGTTGCAACAGATGTATTTTTATTATGATTACAAAAAATATAGCCTATAATCATCTATGACACTCAAGCAAGGTGTGAAGACGAATCTCACGACACCTCGCACATCAAAATCGGTTAAGCCGTTTAGGCTGTAGGGGATAATAAAATAAACATACGTTCATAGAATACCCATATACATGCACATACATTCACTCGAAAAACATAAACATGTTACTCGCGCAGTCATGTAAATTATATAAAAAATCAAATAGATCAAGGAAGCAAAAAAAATCGAAAAAGCTCGAAAAATCGTGTGGTGTGTCATAATCAAATTCATTTATTATATACATACAAATACATAGCCGAAAATTACTTGGTGATAGTAATAGCGCCGACCACTTGTTGTCAAAAACATCCTATTTTCTAAATACCCTTACAACTGCTTACTTAAAAAAAAAGCTGAAAATTACCACCTTCTTTGTTGAATAGTCGGGTAAACCTTGCTAGAAATGATATCTGCAAGAAAATATTTTTAGTCGAATATCTTACAAGTATCGAATATTGCTTCTAGCTTTCACTGGCTCACCCCTCGGTAGCAGACAGCTATGACAACTTAACAAATTTAATCCATGTGACAGATCTGTGGCATTGGTCACAACTAGACAGCTTTCAAAAATTCTCAAATCTGATTGGGTAATCTTACGTTGTCTATGGGCAAGAGAAAAATCTGTGTGACCACTTCTAACACATTTTTTCCAATGATAGTTTTGTTTTGAAAATTGCCGATAAGTGGCACTTACAGGGCCGTAGCCAGGAATTCATTTCGGGACGGGGGGGGGGGGGGGGGTTCAGCAATAGACATGGGCATAGCTTATAGCTTTCTCGCGTAGGGGGGGGGGGGGGGGGGAGAGTCTGCGGCCCATGTCTTATGATGTGCGAGCGTAGCAGTTTGTAATATGCTGTATAACGTGCTCCTAGCACTTTAATGTCCCATATGACCAAGTTTGTCATAACAAAATTTTCTATAGTACTTCCATGTCAAAATAATATGAATGCGCGAGCGAAGTAAGCGCTTTGTTTTTCGTATTAGTGAACCCACAGTACTTCTCTATCGAAATAGTAATAAAGCGCGAGCGAAGCGAGCGCTAAAATTTTAGTGGTGTTTTTATAGTAATATTCTTATTAATTATATAATATTAAGTAATATGTTTTTTATATGATCACCTACAAGCCTAAACGGCTTGATTGATTTTGGTGTGCGAGGCATCGTTAGATTCGTTAGAACGAGCTTTTTCGTAATAAATAAGTAATTTCACTAGAATTATTCTAAGTAATGCGCATATAATCTTTTAAGAGGTTTCGCACATACTTAGAGTATTTTACTATAAATAAATAATAAATAAATAAATATTGGTGGACATTTCACACAACACCATCTAGCCCAAACTAAGCAAAGCTTGTACTATGGAAACTAGATGGCTGATAGAATACATATATTACTTTTTTTTTGTAAATATATACATATGATACATAGAAACACCCAGACACAGAACAAACATCCATGCTCATCACACAAATGTTTGCCCTGGGTGGGGATTGAACCCACGACCTTTCAGTTCAGCAGGTAGACGTAAACACACTACCAACTGAGCCACAAGGCCAGTCAAATATATATATGATCGCCCACAAGCCTAAACGAAAAAAAAACTGAAAGCCTAAACTAGAATTATTATAAATAATGTACATTTATAGTCTTTACAGTGTTTCTGCGCATATTTTCTCATAAAAACTTGACAACATATTACACTGCAAAAACTGGTTGTCTGCAGTCGGGTATTTTGTTTTTCTTATAATATAATATACTTGTTTATTTGTATTAGTCATGAAAGTGCCGTGAACTTGGCTAATAATACAATCAAATAATTCATTTGGTGTACACCAACCCCCCCCCCCCCCGGCGCTACCCCCCCCCACGCTAATAGCGATAAGGTCATCTTTTATGCCATTCTTACGCCCTAATCATGTACTTATTAAGGTGTAAATAAAGTTATTTTGTATTGTATCGTATTTTAAAGGATATTCCCTCCCCCTGGTTGGTACAAAAAACTGTGTAGTATCCATATGTTCATGATATCTAGCTAACCGACAGTTAAATGTTCTCAATTCATCATGATTCGTTTAGCAGCTTAGCTGATTGTGTAAACAGTGATTATTGAGTCTCGATTGTTTATAGTTACTTTGTATAGTCCAGCATTCTGAGTGTCTATGTAAATCGAGCTGCACATTAATTTATTAATACGATCTCTAAGAGGTATCGGCAATCGATGTTTGGAATAGAAATAATCGAAACGCGTGCAAAGCAGTTCACAGGTATGGGAGGGAGGTAGCAAAACAAAAAGTGACAACAATGGAAAACTACATTACTCAAAATTAAAAAGTATAATAATGTTGTCTATGGTATCACAGAACGGAATCTTGTAAAAGATTAGGCCATTTCATAAAACAAATGTATAGTAACTCGCAGAAAATATCTTCGGGACAGTTGTATTTATTTCAGCTTTGCATTTTACTTTAAATTGAATTGTGATCCGCACTGTAGGTCCATTGGAAAAGATTCATCTTCGATCTAGCGGAAGGGTTAGCAGTCTCGGATCTGCAAAGAAAAGATTTGCATTGAGAGAAGACGTAAGGTAAACATCGATTTTAATTTTTTATCCTAAAATGGAATCGTGTGATGAAACAGTAGAATAAAGTTTTCCTAACATGCAAGGTTGTAAGTAAATTGTTATTATAGTATTTTTAGTGTATCCTTGTACGAAATGAAAGTTTGACTTTTGCCACATACTCTTGAATGGCAGCTGACGGGCATACATCTAGTTACGCGAGTAGGTACATAAAATGCAACGTAAACTGTTTTCTGTGTGTTTATTATTCTTATTTGGTCAATTGACGTCCGATTGGGTATGGGAGATAGCTTCCAGAAGACGATGGATCGTTATCTTGAGGTGTTTTTTCTTGGTAAAATGTCAAACTGAACTTGTCAAAGCTGGGTTGAGTCATTGTTGCAATCCTTTATCGCCTCTGCTTCTAATGTAATCGGCCTATATCCACTGTTTACCTGTTAAATTTTGCATGTGCCCTGGTCAAAACTATGCTTACTCCTTCTATTTTCGAAATCCTTGCTGCTTCAATTTCCGCTTTTTTATTTTTTGTGAAAACCATTGTTCAAGTGACTCTAAATGAATCATTTGGACAAAGCGATAATACTAGTATTTAACAATAACATTTCAAAACAAACCCATTAATATAAAATTCTGTTAAACTTCTATTTGGGACAGTAAACAAAAACATTGGTGAATACTGATTTATTAAGAACAAACAAAAATAATTTATACCTACATTAATATCAGACTAATCAGTTCTTAGTACTAGATAAAAAAAAGTTAAGACAATTTTGCTTGTTTATAATTTACGCAACCTACAATTTATCCCACAACAGATTAAAAGGGTCTTTTAACATAATATTGATTGGTTGGAATTAAATTATTACAAATTAGCTTGTGGTTTTGCCTTTTATCACATAACTAACTTTTTGCTTGAAAGCTTTATATAATATTCGAAAAAAAGCAATAAACATGAGCATTTGTTCCCGAGATAAAGGTCTTGACACCCAGACACATGGACAGATGGACAACAAAGTGATTCTATAAGGGTTCCATTTTTTTCTTTTGAGGTATGTAACCCTAAAAATCCTCAAAATCAGATAATGTATATGAATAAAAATCAATCCTTCTGTTGTATAAGTAGTTGCATTCTTTAGCAATTGTAATAATATATATATATCTTATAATCTGTATATAGGTATTTAGTAAAAATATCATTTACTTCGATTCATCAATAAACTTATCATTTCCATTCACTTAAGTGTGTTTATTTCGTCCAAATTAATAGCCTACAATTTGAGCCTATCATGTTTAATGGGCACAGTGAAAGCCTTTGAATTTATAATGGGAGAGATTTTCTAGTCAAAAACAATGATAATAATATTCTACCATGGGCTAACTTTATCAAAACAATAAATATATTTTTTATAAATAAATAATAATAATAATAAATATTTGGGGACATTTCACACAACACCATCTAGCCCAAACTAAGCAAAGCTTGTACTATGGAACTAGATGGCTGATAGAATACATATATACTTTTTTTTGTTGTAAATATATACATATAATACATAGAACCTACAACCTACACCCAGACACAGAACAAATATCCATGCTCATCACACAAATGTTTGCCCTGGGTGGGGATCGAACCCACGACTTACAGCTTAGCAGGTAGACATACTACCAACTGAGCCACAAGGCCAGTCAAGATAGATCTACTATTCATCACCAACTCACTTGATGTTAAGCGGCTTGTGAGTGGGCTCAGTATAGTAGACCAATATTATGCTGGGCCTGCAGGCCAGATGTTAGTGTGGTTTAAGTCAATATTTTGGAGAAGGAAGTAATTAATTTTAAAACGAAAAACCTGACTGTGTCTATAAGACATCAATATGGATAACTATCCAGTTGTGCGCTGTAGGAACTTAGGAACTTTTACACTTCTAATTCAACTTACACTATACTAGTACTTACAAAAAGTATATAATTTTTTTATCTATGTATGTTAAAAAAATCTGGTGTATATATGTGGGTATTTATGTTGATGAATTTATGTTCCTTCAGCCTAAAATGGTGTTGTTCAATTCATCAATTCAATTTCTTATTTCGCCCATAAACACTGTTACAGTATGCTTGGATGTGTCAGTCAGTGTTTACATATATAAAATATTTATTTCTTAAGTGTAATAAGCTTTTTTGTAATAACCATACAAATCTCACAAAAAACAGTTTCATAGGCTCCTGTGACAGAATTATTATAAATATTGGTCATTCAAATAAGTAAACTTAAAAAGTCTATAATGGCTCTGTTGGGGGAGGCCCAGCAGTGGGACACTACAAGCCTACAGGCTAACAACAACAACAAAATAATGGTTCTGTATACTTTCTCATTGAAATATATTATGTTCAACATCTCAATAGTTACACTATGAGAATAATTCATGCAGTCCGATATATACTTATTAATAGTGTTATCATGAAATATAGCCTATGAGATTCAGAGGTAAAGACAAACATTAATCTTTGTATAATGACACCTAACAGTAGCTTAGGCTACAAAAGATCCCACAAAGTGGAATATTGTCCACATTCTCACCCCTGCAATTTTTTTATCCTTCTTTGGCAGTTGGTTTGTGCATCTATGTTTATAAGAATTGTATAGTAAGATTGTTGTTTTTATCTGTATGTGACATTTTGCATTAATATTGAGTTGTTTGGCCTTGAGCTCCCTGTGCATTCTGTGAGGCACTTTTGCATTTAATAAAGGACTGCGTAAGTGACTGAGGTTCTGAAACAGCAAGAATAATAAACAATTTATGAACACTAACGTATATACATCATCATCCTTATTATTTTAGCCTTATTTCATATTGTCAGATGATGTAGCAGCATCATGGATTGGAACACTTGTTGTTCTGGCTAAATAGGGCAATATTTGTCATATGTATATCTATATACATATATAACAAGTGATATAAAAAATATCTTGCCTGCTAAAAATATGTACAGCGGGTATATGATTATCTAACTTGTACTTTAAAATGACTCTGCCAGTTTTACTTAGGTCTATTTTTGAGTTTTTGAGACTTATGATAGAACCATTTTAGTGTATTAAAATGTTTGTCAGATGGGAATTAACACATGAAAATGGAATGGAACAATTTTTAACTGAAATGCGCATAGTAGAAGCTTAAGCATAAGTTGATAAGGGCTTACAATGACTTTAGAAAAGAAAATTGACCAAAAGATTTATTTTAACTTGAACATAATAAATAGTACATAAAAGTTATACAATCAATACCCATTATGTTTGATGAACATGTGTATGGGACAAGACCAAAACAAAGCCAACTATTTTCTAACTAAAATCTATTGTTTCTTACACATTATTTTGAAATAGTTAATGTGCAATTTGTAGATTCTTTGGGGGTTTAGATATTGTTAATGTTGCTAAGTTATCTAATGTTCTATCAAATACTATTTTGTAATCAAATAGGCCAATATTTGACCACAACTCACTGCTGGAGAGTGACACCATGGTTGAAGATGGAATAAGATCTAATCACTTGTCACTCGTCTCACTCTTATCTATAAGAGACACAGGTGTATATATCTGGGAACGTGGGAACACTAAAGCTGGATGGAAGTATGTATGTCCCACTCCTTGGCAATTTCTATAAAAAAAAGAGCCACAGAATCTCTTTGCATTGGCTCTTTAATAGTTCACTATGTAAAGATGGAATGTTTAAGAGTCAATGACCTATGAATTCAAAATATAGAACATTCAAAAGACTATGTAAAGATGGAATGCTTAGAGTCGATGACCTATGAATTCAAAATATAGAACATTCAATAGATCAGTGCAATACCTCTCATCAATCTTTGGGATCTTTAATAGGTCAAATTGAGTAATAAGAATTACATTAAAATAACATTATAGTGACACTATTGTAAAATATTATAAGTATATGATTAGCGTGTTAGAAAAGGTACAAAAGGTGACCTATCGATAATAGTGATAGTGATCTCTTCCAGGTAGGGAATGCAATCTCGTTCTCGCGAGATCTCGGCGTTTTTTAGCGAGATTGATCTCGGACGAAAAAAGGACGAGATCTCGCGAGTTTAACGAGATTGCACTCGAGCATAAAAACGTTTTATTCGAAGGGCGGACTGACACGGACGGTTTTTTTTAAATTGATAATAATATCTCAGTTTAATAATCAACTAAACTTAGATAATAAGTTTTTTTTTTGACTTCTCGTTGTTTTGTTTGTTATAAAAGAACTGTTTTATTACTAAAAGATTTTTGTTTCATATTAGAAGAGAAGACTGGTTGTTTCTTTCATTTACTTAGAAGTTTATTAAAAAAATATAGATAGATACGTCAAACAATGTTTGATGCATAAAAGTCTATTGAAAAAATCCGTGAAAATAAATGTTAATCTTATAATGCTTATAATTTTTTTTTCTTAATTTATTCAAATATTGTTATTATTTACAAAAAAAAAAAACACCCACAAAACTGGCAATTTCGCGAGATCTCGAAATTGGCGAGATCTCGCAGTATTGTTATTCATAAACTCGCGGGATCTCGCTTGAGCCCCAATCTCGCGAGATTTGCATTCCCTACTTCCAGGCCACTTTTATACCAAATAACATGTTACAAGCATGTCTCAAGCATGCACCACCATCGCTTGATTGGTTTTGTTGTTACTACAAGACAGTTTAGGAATTTTGGCACCTGTCATACTTGTATCTGTGGCTTAGTTGGTACTGATAGATAAGGGTTCATGCCACAGAACAACATTACTCTACGATTGTTCGTATCCTGTCGGATGTTGAAAATTTTGGCTAATCTATAATTATATATTATTATGAATACCTTTAGTAACACTTTAAAATATCGTACCAATTCATCACTGATTGTGTTGCGGTAGAATAAGGATAAATAATAAAACTATGCATAATTGCTTACAATAACTTGCAACAGGTAAAATAGGAGGTATGACGTTATCTACAAAATATAGTTTATTCAACTATTTTTAACCGACTGCGTAATGAGGGTTATGTTTTTCGAGTGTATTTATGTATATATTTATGTTTGTGGGTATGTATGTATGTTTCTATATGATCGCGCCTACAGCCTAAACAGCTTGATCGATTTTGATGTGCGAAGGGTAGTTAGATTCGTCTTAACTTCCTGAGTGTCATAAGCTATATATTTTTTTTATTATTATTAATGCAAATTTCGCAACAATAAAATGATAATTTTTTCGTAACCTGTTACGTACTTTTATGTATATATTTTATGTACTGTACAAACAAGTCATTTTACTAGAATTATTCTAAAGAACGCGCATTTAAATATTATATCAATTTTACGCACACTTTCTCACAAAAAAACGTACACTCAGTATTGTATCAAGCATAACGAAATAGTAAGTTAGGCTGCAAAAACTGCTTTTCTGTAGTTGGGTATTTTGATTTTCTTATAATATATATACTTGTTATATTAAGTGAAGATTAGTTTATAATTTCGTTTGTTTTATAAAGATTGCTCCGTCCGTGTTGCTCTGGGAGAAAAAAGAAAAATTAGGAATGTAGCTGCTTTTCTTCTCATGTAAAAGTCAGCTAAGGAACTTGATACAAATTGGCGCTTATGTAATATGTTACTTGTATCCTTCTCCTTAGTTTAGTTATCACTATGACTTTTACTTTCCCATTTAGTAATGAAGAAAAAATATAAATTTATATTTCCAAATTTATATTTTTTATAGGCATATAAGATTCCAATTAGAAAAATTAAGAATCAGCGAAATCGAATATGCGTGATCTACTGGTGAAAATTTCTTTCTTTCAACCGATTTTCTTAATCAGAAACTACTATTTGTGTATTCTAATATCATAATATTATTGATCTGTTTAATAACGCTTCGGTAATAAAAATAAAAATCAATTCAGCAGGTGCCTAAAAACATTTATAATTGGTTAAAAAACTTGTTGACGAGTAATAGTCAAATCTACATTGACTATTACTAATAAACTTATTAAAATGTAGTTGGTGAAGGGGGAAAAATGTACCTATTACTTTAAAAAAAAAGTTAGATCTACCATTGACCACCAACTCGTCTGATGTTAACCGACGGTGTCGCCGAGGATGGAACTCGTTGATGTAGAAAATATCTATTTACTCTGGCCTTGAAAATTTCAAGATTGTAGCTCTCAGGAAAAAGAGATGGCGGCAAAGAATTTCATTCCTATGCATCATATTGTTTACAAGCTGACCCTGCGGTTTGACCCGTGTAGTGATAAAAAAATAAATAAATAATAAAATAGTGAGTTTCCCACTTTACAGAACCCTAAAAGGAAATTCAAAACAAACAAAAGATAATTCAAAACTAGCCAAAGATAAATAATTTTAATTTTAATTTAATCTGAATGATCTATAACATTTTAAAACAGTGATAAGAAATAAAATACCTATTTATATGAAAGTACTTAGTTATTTTTATCTTGATAATAATTATGCAAGTTTTTATATCTGTTAATCTTGTATTTAACAGGAGTTGCAGAATATTCTAGAATACACAGCGGGATTTCACACATTGGGGTGATTTGTTACGATCAAGTGATTGACTTGCGAATATTTTATTTAGTTGTTTGATGGATACAACAGGTATTGTTTTAGTAAAAACAATTGACCTGAACTTGTGTAAATCACTTGTAACAAAAAAAAAAAAGATTTAGGTACGAGTATGTTCAGAGATAATTATTCACTGCGTCGTCTAATTTAAATATATTTGTTTTCTTAGAAAAGGGACCGATAAAAAAAATAGTAACCTTTAGTTTAATAGCTTTTGAATCAACTCCAATAAAACGTTTTGTTTGAGTGTTTGCTGAGTTGGAGTTTACAGTATTTTAAACTTTAGTAGCATCGAAAGCATGTATGTAAGCAAGCATGTAGATCTACGTATGGTTGCTACGAGTAGATAGCACGTGAGACTTCTACAGTACATACACACTCATTCATTATTTATCGGCTTCATACGTTTTACACGTTCGCTTTCGCTCTATTAGTATGTAATATGTACTTGTTCATTAACTTGTCGGTTTTATATGTCATCTAATTGACGCTCTCTTCGCTCAATCGAACAATACGACACTGGAAGACAATTTTATCTATTAAAATGTTTTTTTTTATTTGTTCATATGAATAAAAAAAACTGCTTCGTCATCAAGGTCACGTTTTGCTACTATGTTTTTTTGATTTAAAATACGACGTTGAAATTTATAATGCTTTTTAAATTTTCAGTTTTTTTGCTCTACTTTAAACTGTCGTTTTTGAATTACTAGAAAATTGCTTCTCCAGCGTCAAATAATATTTATTTGCTTCGCTTGCTCGATAAATAATACTTGTTCGTTCACTTGTTGGTTCTATATGTCATCTTATAAGTGCTCGCTTAGCTCGATCGATCAATAATACTCGTTAATTTAATTTTCGGTTTCATACGTCATCTTATAGACACTCGCTCGATAAATGATGCTTGTTCTTTCACTTGTTGGTTTCATGCATACGTCATCTTATAGACTCTCGCTCAATTGTTTCGCTCGATAAATGATGCTTGTTCTTTCACTTGTTGGTTTCATGCATACGTCATCTTATAGACTCTCGCTCAATTGTTTCGCTCGATAAATGATGCTTGTTCTTTCACTTGTTGGTTTCATGCATACGTCATCTTATAGACTCTCGCTCAATTGTTTCGCTCGATAAATGATGCTTGTTCTTTCACTTGTTGGTTTCATGCATACGTCATCTTATAGACTCTCGCTCAATTGTTTCGCTCGATAAATGATGCTTGTTCTTTCACTTGTTGGTTTCATACATCATCTTTTGCTCTTTCTTCTCGCTTGCTTTATGCGCTCGTTGAATATTTGTTTTTCTAAGAACACAATAAATTTGATACTAACCAATCTATATTAATATTGAATATTGTTCTCCTTCGTTTTCCCGACATGCCAATAATGTGGCCGGGTACTGTACGATATTTATTTATTTACTTAGCAATTTATTTTTAGAATTAAAATATCGTAAATCTGGAATAAAATAATTTCATTTCATTAACTTTAATCTCAGCTTAATTTTAAAATGAGGACAATAAACTTGATTATATCATGCACGTGTAACAAATAGAGATAACTCTTATTTACTACGTAAATAGTACAATTAAAATAAAACTACATTTTGATAACAACTAAATCATAATAATAAAAAAACCAAACCGGAGATCCTATAAGAGTTCCGTTTTTTCCTTTTGAGGTACGGAACCCTAAAAAATGTAAGATCCCACTATAATGGTCAATCTGGGTGTGGGACGAGCCGATCAGACGAGCGGGCTGAAGGCCTTTTAGTCTCCTCGTAAAAAGTTGATAGTAAAAGGAAAAGGAATAATTCTTCGGGATCAGGTCAATTTTCGACGCCCCCCTAAATTGAAAAAATTTACTAAATAAAAAAAAGTAAATAATAGGAATAGCACTCCATACATATCAAGAAGGGATGACATTTTTTTTCAACCCCACCCTATCATGTCGCGTATCTTAAAAGTGACTAGGTTTCATATGTCATTTTCTTAGATGTACTAGACCTCGAGATCCATGATTAACTTGAAAACTTGGAATAAAAATATTTTGAACATTATGATTACTACTTTTCGAGATATTATAGCGATATGTAAAACACTTAAATCATTATAGTACAGAGTTCATTGATATTTTTGCAGTTGACTGGTGTAAACTGTTTATTTAGACCACTTTGCAAAAAGGTCAATTAAATATTTAGTTTGTGTCTTCGTGTTTCACGACTCCGCCAATGCCACATAGAAAACGGTCAATATATTTACACTCGCCAAGTTTAGATAACAGCATTAGCTACGGAACCTTATCATATGCCTGTTTCGACACTGTCTTGGTTAGGTAAGGATTGTACTGTATGATATCCCGCCTTGATGTTCCGATTCTGAAAATCAATTATCAAGCAAAGCAATTAGCAAGCTTATCAAGCAATCCTGACACAGAACATTGTCTTGGCAGCACAGATTAAACAATGTATCAGTTTAAATATGTTTTCAATACATTTCGCATATCAGTGGTTCATAATTCGTGTGTTATATCAATACAAATAATATCAGTGACGCAATGATAAGACACTGTTTGCACAATTTTCTTGTTTATATGAAAACAAAGTAACGTGTGCTTCAAGTTAAAAGTGATATTATTTTTGCCCGACTGCGTAAGAACGGTTATGTTTTTCAAGTGTATGAACGAGTATGTTTGTATCTATCTATGTATGTGGGAAGTATGTATATATGTATAAATAATAATAATAAATAAATATTTGTGGACATTTCACACAACACCATCTAGCCCAAACTAAGCAAAGCTTGTACTATGGAACTAGGTGGCTGATAGAATACATATATACGTTTTTTTGTTGTAAATATATACATATGATACATAGAAACACCCATGTAAGTACATAATTATGTTTCTATATAATCGCCTACAGCCTATACGGCTTGCTATTTTGATGTGCAAAGTGTCGTTAGATTCGTTTTCACTCCCTAAATGTAATTTTTAGTAATAATAATAATACTACATACTCTTGTAAAAATTGGGGTTTTCGTAACCTCCAACGAACTTTTTCATAATAAATAAGTCATTTCTAAAGAATACGCAAATCTTTTACTAAATATTTTACGCATACTGTCAAACGTATACTCAAGAAGTCGTAACTTCGTAAGTTAGACTGCAAAACCCGCTTTTCTGCAGTCGGGTATTTGATTTTTTCTTTTAATATAAATACTCGTTTGATGTTTTTATTTACAATGTGTTTACGGGAAATATGTAAAAAATACCCTTTTGAAATATTATATATAGAGATGTTTTTGGTTTTGTCTTGTAAATGTTACATACTCTGCTACTTAAAACTGTAATTTTAAATAAATATTTAAATAAACTAAAATAATAAATCTATCCTCGATAGAGAACCAGTTATTATTCCAGGGTAGGTGTGCTTTAACACTTTGGACAACATTTCGCTTAATTTAGACAAACAGTAGTAAAATACCTGTCTTTTTCACGTTTTTTTAAGTCACACATCATACTGATTGACTGACTTTTGAACCGCTGAGTTTCTAAATGAGATAGGATTACGATCTGCAAATATGCCACTTATCAGGCGAGCGATTTACTTCTCTCTAATGATTTGCATTAAAAAAAAAATACCATTTACGAGGTAAAAACACTATCAAGTTTGTTATAGTAAATATTGAGTCATGAATAACATTTTATCGGAAATAATCTCTACTCGGTGGAGTCATTGTTTATTGGTTTATTGCAAATCTGTTGGCAAACAGACATTGCTACTTGAATATTTATTGTATTAGATATATGGATAACCAAGTCTGCTCGGATTATCCGAGTCGGATAGAGGAGTAATGTGGCATTGAGGGCGCTGCTGTCTTATTACCCGACTGCGTAAGAAGGAGGGTTATGCTTTTTGAGTACCTACATGTATGTTTTTATGTGTATGTACATATGTGGGTATGTCATATAGAAACAAACATATTATGTTTCTATATGACAGCCTACAGTCTAAACGGCTTGATCGATTTAAATGTGCAAGATCTCGTTATTTTCGTCTTCACTTCCCGAGTGTCAATAGGCTATATTTTTTTGTAATAATAATAATACATCTCTCGTAAAAATAAAAAATGCGTTTTTTCGCAACCTCCAACGAACTTTTTTGTAATATACAAGTGGTTTTTCTAGAATTATTCTAAAGAATGCGCATTTATAATCATTTACAGCGATTTTACGCATACTTTCTCACAATAAACGTACACTCAACAGCATATCAAGCATAACGAAACCGTAAGTTATCTTGCAAAAACTGCTTTTATGTAGTCGGGTATTTCTTTTAACATAGATACTTGTTTTCTTATTTTGTTCAATCGTGACGTTAGTTACCATTTTTAACCCCTGAGCTAAAAAGAGGACTGTTATAAGTTTGATGTGTGTATCTGTCTATGTTATCGTATCTCTCAAATGGATTGATCGATTTTGATTTAGTTTTTTTTTGTTTGAAAGAGGATTTCATCGACAGTGTTCTTAGCTATGGTAAGTATATCAAAATTGGATCAGCTGTTTTTTTTTGTCGGGGGTTTTTGAGTTTTCTAAAACTTATTGCTACGATAGTTCTCTATTCAAGTAGACTATCTATATGTGTACTGAACTGAAACACATATTTTTAAGTTTTTTTTTTTGGGTGTAAACCCATTTTTAAATAAAAACTACGGATCACTCACGTTTGTTTTGAGTCTCAAAATCCGACTGTAGTTTCGGATTTCGGTTAGTTCGGATTTTTCGACTCAAAACCGACTGTTTTATCCACTAAATTAAAAGATGCATATGTATTTTAATTGACCTAACAAACAAACATGAAAAACACACAATGAATAAAACATATAAATTAATATATGAAGTTTACGGCAGCCTAGTCGGGACACCGTTCGACTTGCGTTCCGCAGGTCCTGGGTTCGAATCCCGCGGCACGCACCTCTGTCTTTTCGAAGTTATGTGCGTATTGTCGATTGCCGCCAACTTCAAACGGTGAAGGAAAACATCTAGAGGAAACCTACATGTCTGAGAGTTTTCAATGATCTTGATGAAGTCTGCCAATCCGCACTTGGCCAGCGTGGTAGACTATAACCTTACCTTTCTCACAATGAGAAGATGGCCCGCACCCAGCAGTGGGACAGTTTGTACAAACAGGGCTGATAAAAAAAAATATAATGTTAAAAGATGTTATTGTTTCTAAGGATTATTGTTTTATTAATCACTATCGTAGTCCTTGAGGAAACTGTTTTCTATCTCTAAAAATTATCCGGTTTAAATAAGGTTTGGCACTGCTTCCGGTTTTTATATTTTAAGTTTAACTCGGATCTTACGATTATATATTTTGTTCATGGTTTCGACCACATAAAAAATAATCAACGAAGCTGAGTAAGGATTATGGTCATAAATTAGTTTTTTCACTTTGTATGGACCAATATGAGCTCAAGTTGAGCGCGTATATAGTAATTGGTCCGGTCTTAACTGGTACATAACTATTTTAGTACAATACTCATTGAGATAGTAAATTATGTACAAAGTGAGTGTTTTTCAATCGGCACATGTCTAATTTTTTACCGACTTCAAAAAAGAAGGGGGTTACCAATTCGTACCGTATATATTACATTTTTATGTATGTACACGAATTACTCATTAGTCATAAGTGAACCAATTTCTGTGTTTCTTGAATTGGTGTATAGAGAAAGCGCCCAAGTTGGTCCCATAATTATTTATGCTCACAAAATATTAATCACAAGTAGTAGTTTTAGTAATTTGAAAACAATGTTTTATTTCTTTAAGTTGAGTCATAGATTTACCCTTGTCCATTCTCAAAGTAAAGTTCACAGGTCACAGATATAGATTGTGCCTAAAAATATGAAATACACAATACATAATTTAAATTTTTAATTCATTGTTTAAGTTTTATAAGATTCAAAACAGTTTTTATCTAAGCGAAACTTTTCGCAAGCTACTTGTCCAAGTCCAAGTCCAGCGGTATGCAAAAACGAAAAGTATTTGACCTCTGCATTCGCCTTTCTAGCATTACAACATTAGCCTTATGTCATAAGGCTCATCGTAGATCGGACGCACTTACGCTATCGAGTTGCATTCCACTATGTTTTTTAATTAAACACAATAGACGTATAGTTTTATACATTGTTTTTAAATTTTTACTCTACTGTCCGAGAAAGAGGGTCATGTTTTTCAATTGTACCTTTGTAAGTTTCTACATTACCTTTTATAATTTAAAGGGCTTAACGGTTAGTTATCATCTGTTATGTGATTTTATGTCAATCAAAATATGCCTAATTTTACCTTTCTTTTTACCCGACTGCGTAAGAAGGAAATTTATGGTTTTCGATTGTATGTATGTTTGTTTCTATATTATCTCCTACAGTTTTAACGGGTTTTTTTATAATAATAATATAACCCTCGCAAAACAAAAAAAAAACACTTTTTCGTAAAAAATAAGTAATTTTACTAGAATTATTCTAAAAATACGCACTTATAACATTTCACAGCGACTGCGCATACTTTCTTACAAAAAATTGTACACTCAACAGCATATCAAGAGTAATAAAATCGTAAAGCCTCGATGACACTGGGCTAGTTTACAAGGTACAAGCCAGCGAGTTCGCGAGCAGCTTGTAAACTCGCTCCGTGTCATTGAGCTTTTTACAATCTGCTTTTGATTGTGTCATCGAAACTCGCTACTCGCTCACTCGCTAGCTTTTAAACTCGCCGACTAGGAGCTCGTAAACTAGCCCAGTGTCATCGAGGCTTTAGACTGCAAAAATCGCTCTTCTCCAGTCGGATATTTTGTTTTTGTTTTAATATGGATACTTGTTAAATCATTAATGAATAGGTTTATTCTAGACAAGCGCGCTGCAGCGCCGTTCAACATCAGGCAACTGGCGGTCAAGCACAAGCCTAATAAAAAATTTGTCAAAAGGATCTGTCAAAATTGCTTCAACCGATTTGTAGAAACGTCCTGCTTATAATATTGTGTGCTTGTCCTCTTGGTGATAAACTTTCTTGTTAGAAAATAAACATTCAAATTAGATACGATGTGGCAGTCAGATAGATGATAGGTGTAAAACTTATGCAAATTAAAACCTTTTTGCGTTGGGCGTTTTAAAAACTAGTTCAAAGAATACTGAAATTGATAGCTGGAAATTTCAATCATAGGCATTGGAAGAAGTGTTTGTTTGTTACATTACCTGGATGTATGCCAGAGTCAACAGTATCTTTGCTATATGGATATTTGTACGAAATATTTGTATTCTATCGTTTCATTTAAATTTCTATATCATTAGGTTATGATTAATTTAAAAAGTCTGATAATACATCGATCAGGTTTCTGATGATGGAATTTCTTATATTTTTCTTCACCCTATCTTGTGAGTTTCAGCACCAAAAATACCTTTAAGTACAATGACTCTTAAAGTATTGCTAGTTATTGAAAAATAACGGTGTATATACACTTTATATACATTTTTTCTCTTTCAGGTTACAGTAGAGCACCATCTAGTGTAACTGGCAGGTTGGATCGCTCGCTCTTGGGTTTAGGATGTCAGTGTTGAATCAAAGTGGAGAAGAACTGGTAATTAATGAAATACTTGTTTGTTATCACAATTCTTTACAAATATGTATAACAGATTTCGTTTTAATTGAAATAGAACAGAGTCAGTCCCTTTTGGTAGCCTTTACCGACAAGAGAATATAACCGGTATATATATGCGATATTCTTAAGAATATCGCATATATGTTAAATTTAATTCGATATTCGTGGTATTGACCACGAATATCCTGGTGTTGTTCTCATTTTAATGTCCATAAGTCTACTTTTTCCACCAACTCGCCTGTTGGGAAGCGACGATATGGTCAAAAATGAAGCATGCAGACCTAGAAGATACCTATTCTGATATTTCTGATGCACATTCTCTAAAATGAAATCTGTAGAAGATAGACACACTAGTTATCTTACGGCGGTGTTCCAGGCTGAACAGTTTATTTGATACTGGCTTATCGTCGCTCATAAGTCGAACAGCGCGCTGTTCTACCGATTTAAGAGCTTCGATCTGGTATAAGGCCTCTTCCAATCGGTATTTTTGGAAATCCATGGGGGTGGCCTATTTCTAGCAGTGGACTTTTTGTGGCTGAGATGATGATGATGATGAGCTAGTATTTGGCGAAACATTTACTGTTATAATTCTTCGGTTGATAATAAAGGCTTAAAAACCTTTGTTTTTGTGATTTCAGGTGGAATGTCCGCTGTGTATGGAACCCTTGGAGGTGGACGATCTCCACTTCTACCCGTGCACATGTGGATACCAAGTACGAACCTTTATTTTATCTAATTTATAGGCTTCCTCACTTGTATGAGGTCGTCTGTCCATCTTGTGGTTGGTTTTCCACCGAAGCGCTCGCCGGTGAGTGATATCCACTTCAGAAATTTTCGGCCCCATCGGCCATTAGTATTAAATAAAGTTTATAAATACCTAAGACAGCGCCTGTATTATCATGTCTACATGTACCATTATTTTATCGGGTAAATACAAATCTATACGAATATGTTGCAAGAAAGTTATAGAGCATCTCTCACTAAAATGTATATTTAGAAAATTGTTGATTGTTTTAATTATTATTTTTAACGTACTTACAATACAATAATACTTTATTGACACCATAGTATAATAACAATATGTACATGATTAGGGCGTAAGAAAGGTACAAAAGGCGGCCTTATCGCTAATAGGGATCTCATCCAGATAACCTTTAGAAGATAAAAGATGAATATTTATGTAAACGCTGACAGTGGTACTTATGTGTAACTTCTAATTATATTCAAATTCTTCGTCACACCTGCTTATTTTACTTAAACGAAATCGTGCAAGTTTCCTATTGAGTTTTATGTTTTATTATATCGGTTACTCATTCTTAATGACACATACATGACACTGATTAAGTCAGAAACAGTGTTAATTGTTTGAGAATACTTGTCTTAACTATGTTACTAAATTTTGTGTTAACTTGTTTTAAGTCGAAATAAAATTTAGACAAGGCAGTCTTATAATTTCCTGTACTCTTTGCTCATGTCAACTTTCTACGATTTAACTACCAAAACTTGGCACTATTGCACAGTCAACAGCACTTAACGCCTCAAAAAACCTTTATTACATATTAAATCTCGAAACAACATTAGAAGGTGTGGAAAGGTGGTTTCTTTGGTGTGGAACCCTACACAGGCGAGGGCGAAGAGTGGCCGTTCTGTTTGTACTACATAGATGATAATTCTGTGGTAGAATATTTGCGGCATCTGTCAGGGAAAGTATAATTTTTTGCCATTTATTCAAACGTCGAGCATCGCCGTCGTGTATCTCCAAACATGACTGTGTTCTGTATTGTTTCCAGTGTTTTTTTTTTATATGAAATATTTTTTATATATTTAAGTTTGACTCGGCTGACGAAAAACGACGGTGTGGCCGTTGATGGAGCACGACAATATTGAAGATATTTATTTTAGCTGTAAAAATTCCAAGAACATTTTCAGGATCAGTAAAGGCCACTACTCTTGCGAAATTGAAATTGTACTTGAAATTTTGTCATTTAAATATTTCATCTTCTCAAGTACAAGTGTTATAAACAAGAGTGAAGCTTGACACCAGTCAAGCCTTATTTATCTCTTTCACTCAGCTGTATAAAAAACCATAGCTGTATAAAAAAAGCATAACCCTGATATGATCTTTTCATATCGGCAACACAACTTCCATACAAGAACATATTAAGATTTAACCTGATTACACGTTTCGTTTGAAATACAGTTATGATGTTGCAGATATGCCGGTTTTGCTGGAATCGTATCCGGGAAGGCGAGAATGGGCTCTGTCCCGCTTGTCGGAAAGCTTACCCGGAGAACCCGGCAGACTTCACTCCGCTCAGTCAAGAGCAGGTAACTGAACCCTTATAACCTTTATTCATAACCCTTAGACATCTTATGGTAAGATGACGACGGTGATGTATGGCGTCACATCGTATATTTTTCACAGTACCGTTGATGTGTTGTGTGTGTATAATAAATTCACGCAAATTAAAATTAAAATTGAAATTGAATTGTTCGCGGGGTGAGGTAGCGCGACTTGGTGGGAGGTGAGAGTGTCCGTTCTATACGTAGTATTATTGTATTTTCTGTAGTAATATTATTGTCTATTAATTATATTATATTAATTATATTATATTAATTATATTATATTAATTATATTATATTAATTATATTATATTAATTATATTATATTAATATTATTATCTATATGTTGTAGGTGGCGGCGATAAAGACGGAGAAGAGGGCTCGCGAACAAAAGCGGCGGAACAAGACCTTAGAGTCGCGGCGCGCGCTTGCCAACGTGCGCGTCGTACAGAACAACCTCGTATTCGTGGTCGGTCTTCCCGTGCGCCTCGCCGACCCAGAGGTGAGACACACTCGCATGCAACGAGACGTACCCGACAGGCCTAGTGGCTCAGCGGTAGCACGTCTGCCTTCTGAACTGTTGGTCGTGAGTTCGATCCCCAACCAGCCTGCTTCTGCTTTCTGCTGAGCATGGTTTGTTCTGTGTCTGGGTGTTTATATGTAGCATATGTATGTATTTACAACAAAAAAAAATATTTCTATCGGCTATCTGGTTGCCATAGTACAAGCTTGCTACAACAACATAGTACAAGTAGTACAAGCTACTATGGGAACTAGATAGTAAATAGAATGCGGGCCATACAATGCATGTTCAACAAAATAATGTTTTCTGATTTCTGATTTCAACTTGCGCGAGCGCATCAGCGCAGCGCTCATACTAACATTCAGTGTTGTCAGAAATGGGGGTTTGTGCGGGGTGAGGGGTGGTGCACGGGTCTGCGTCCCTCATTCAACTAAAATATGGGTATTGCGCACCCACTCGCGAACCTTCAAGTGCTTAAGAAGATTTGGAGGTCCAAATCCAAAATGGATAAGCTTTGTGGCAACTCCAATACAGGGTATAGTGTCCTAGTATGGACCCTGTGAAGCATTTTTTTTGATTGCTGTTCTATGATTTGTCCATCATGAAGCATGATCTCACATTGGGGATTGATTACCAGCTGCAGTGTTATACTATCGACGTAACTTTCGTCCAAATGACCATGTAAATCTAAATTTTTAGGGTTCCGTACTTTAAAAAAAACGGAACCCTTATATTTTGTGATCATTATAATAAAAAATATTATAGTAATCACAAAAAAATAGAATCTTTATGCAAGGAATTATGGTCTGAGGGTTAAAGTGAGGAATGAGGGTTAAAGTTCTTTAACCGTATCATTTGGGGTATCATATGAAAGAGCTTTAATAGCATAAGCTAAAACAGATTTTTAAATATTTTTACGATTTTTCGGTTTATGAAGGATAATATATGATTTTATCAACTAGTTTGTACGGAACTCTCGGTGGGCGAGTCTGACTCGCACTTGTCCGGTTTTATTTTAAATACGTGTACTCGATACATCCTTTCTCATGTTTCAGATATTAAAACGGCAGGAGTACTTTGGAAAATATGGCAAAATTCACAAAGTAGTCATAAACCAAAGTACCACGTATGCAGGGTCACAGGTAAGTATCATAAAGCAGTTTAGTTTTACTTACTTCAAAATCAACTTTATCTTAACCTGTCTTGTCAGAATCCCACTAGGTGGGGTTGGCACGGCACATTTCCTTTCGCCACTTCACCTTGTCTAAGACATCATCTCTACATTCACATCCTTCCATACACATATCACGGTTTATCTACACATTCTGGTACCTCTTCCCGGTTGTACCGCTTATCAAAATTATTCTTCAAAATGAACTTTTATCTCAAGGGTACTCTCTATTTTTGCTCTTTTGTTAACCATTGAAAATAAAATGATTAATTCCCAAATTATATATTTAACGGTAGATTTTCCGATCCTCAGATAAAACTGTCTGATAAATTTTAGCTCTGTCTTTTCTTTGATACTTTTTATATGGGTATTGAAAAATTCGCCCTAAATAAAATAATTTGATTTTGTACTTAAATTTAGGGTTGAAAATGGTATCTCAGAATGTTCACCACTATTTTTAAGTTCTACAACTACATACTAACTCTTTAGGATACCATGCATATGATTTAAAGTTAGTAATAAACATTATTCAGTTGCGTCATATTCGATCGGCTGAATCAAATATATTGCGGCGGATCAATGTGAGAGCAAGAGAGATAGATACTCGTGATCTTTCTTTTTTGTTTATCAGATGTGCTTCTGGCACATCATTTATTCAATCGCCTGCTAGTTCCATACCGTAACATTGGTTTGGTTTCATTTTGTACTTAGTCTGGCCATAAATACTGTTACAGTTAAAAATAAGAAAGATATTACATTTGAATTTGGAATCTGTCAATTTTATACGATTGTTCATTGAGTTTTCTAATTTTGGCGCCAATATATTGTACAATATTTTGCGATATTAAAATGGAGTGGGGTGATAAAGAGAACCGAATCGCTGTGATTGCATTATACAAAGTTGGTATGGAGCCAAATGCAATTTTTAAAACTCTCCATACGCTTGGTATTAGTCAAATGTTTGTGTACCGGGCTATTAATAGGTACAATGAGACCTCCTCTGTTTGTGACAGAAAAAGATCTGGCTGTCCACGTAGTGTTCGTACGAAAAAGGTGGTCAAAGCAGTAAGGGAAAGAATTCGAAGAAATCCTGTCCGAAAGCAAAAGATTTTATCTCGGGAGATGAAGATAGCACCCAGAACCATGTCGCGTATTTTAAAAGATGACTTAGGACTTGCAGCCTATAAGAGACGCACTGGTCATTTTTTAACTGATAATTTAAAAAAGAATAGGGTGGTAAAATCGAAACAACTACTAAAGCGGTACGCAAAGGGAGGTCACAGAAAAATTTTGTTTACGGATGAGAAAATCTTTACAATTGAGCAACATTTTAACAAACAAAATGACCGTATTTATGCTCAAAGCTCTAAGGAAGCTTCCCAATTAGTCGACAGAGTGCAACGTGGGCATTATCCGACTTCAGTGATGGTTTGGTGGGGTGTTAGCTATGAAGGAGTGACTGAGCCATATTTTTGTGAAAAAGGTATCAAAACATCGGCACAAGTGTATCAAAATACCATTCTTGAGAAGGTAGTTAAGCCCCTTAACAACACCATGTTCAATAACCAAGTATGGCCCTTCCAACAAGACTCGGCGCCAGGTCATAAAGCTCGGTCCACGCAGTCTTGGTTGGAAGTGAACGTTTTGGACTTCATCAGAGCTGAAGACTGGCCGTCGTCTAGTCCTGATCTTAATCCGCTGGATTATGATTTATGGTCAGTTTTAGAGAGTATGGCTTGCTCTAAACGCCATGATAATTTGGAGTCCCTAAAACAATCCATACGATTGGCAGTGAAGAATTTTCCCATGGAAAGAGTGCGTGCTTCTATTGATAACTGGCCTCAATGTTTAAAGGACTGTATTGCAGCCAATGGAGACCACTTCGAATAAACTTTTATATTTTAAATTGTTATATATTTATGTATTAAACTAACACACTGTAAAAGTAATAAATATTATTTGCAATAAAAAAAAATATTTTTTTCTTCGTGACAATATTTATGGCAAGACTAGGTATTATGTACAAATTTCATTATATGAATGTCATCTTCAATCTACTTCGTCTATTTTTTTACTAGCTTTAGTTTAATTGTCTATTTATTGTCAGTGTACTAATAATTTCAGCTTGTCATTATTATGAAACAAAGTTTGTGACTAATATAGCAGTTCCCGCAGGGTCCGTCCGCGTCCGCGTACGTTACGTATGTTTCTATGGCGGACGCGCTACGGGCCATCCAGGGTGTGAACAACGTGACGTTGGACGGGAGGGTGCTGAAGGGTTCGCTAGGCACCACCAAGTACTGCGCCAACTTTATGAAGAACCAGCCCTGCCCCAAGCCGGACTGCATGTATCTTCACGAGCTAGGTAACTAAATACATACACATACATAAATACATTTTAGTGATCTAACGTCTCCGCGTTTCTATTTGTGATTTGATATGTTAAATTCTCGAACGTATAATACAGGTGATCCCAAAGCGTCGTTCACGAAGGAAGAAATGCACGCGGGCCTGCATCAGGTGTACGAGCGCAAGTTGCACAACCAACTGGCGCAAGCCACGCGCGACAATAAACACGATCCATCAGGTAACAACTACACATTACACAACATATAATCTACATATCAGACATTAGGTGTACGAGCGCAACTTGCACAACCAACTGGCGCAAGCCACACGCGACAATAAACACGATCCATCAGGTAACAACTACACATTACACATCAGATAAATTACATATCAGACATTAGGTGTACGAGCGCAAGTTGCACAACCAACTGGCGCAAGCCACGCGCGACAATAAACACGATCCATCAGGTAACAACTACACATTACACATCAGATAAATTACATATCAGACATTAGGTGTACGAGCGCAAGTTGCACAACCAACTGGCGCAAGCCACGCGCGACAATAAACACAATCCATCAGGTAACCACTACACATTACACATCAGATAAATTACATATTAGATATTAGGTGTACGAGCGCAACTTGCACAACCAACTGGCGCAAGGCACGCGCGATCATAAACACGATCCATCAGATAACTACTACACACTACACATTAGACACATCAGATATACTACATATCAGACGTTAGGTGTACGAGCGCAAGTTGCACAATCAACTAGCGCAAGCCACGCGCGACAATAAACACGATCCATCAGGTAACAACTACAAAACTATATATCAGACATTAGGTGTACGAGCGCAACTAGCACAATCAACTAGCGCAAGCCACGCCCGACAATGGGCACGATCTATCAGGTAACAACTACACACTACACATCAGATATACTACATATCAGACATTAGGTGTACAAGTGCAAGATGCACAATCAACTGGCGCCAGTTATGTGTAAGAATAAACACGATTTATCAGTTAATAACTAGATACATACACATTGCTATATGATTAATTAAGTACACAAAAATTTTATACGAAATATTGTTATGTCACCAAATTGCCAAATATGTATTAAAGCGATGGTGTAGCCGAAAATAAAGTACGTCGACATAACAAATCGGAAGATATTTAAATCTACTGATAATAGGTCATAAAGATTCATATAGCTATTGCAATTCTCAGAAAATAAGAGAGATGGTAGTCATTGACGAGATTAAGACAAAAGTCTATAGTTGATAGATTATGTATGTAAGAGTTCACAACTGCTCGGAATAAATAGGTCATGTCAAATAAAACATCGGATAATAGAGGAATCCAACACTAAATACACAGTAAACCGGATATAAATAATGTTTTTTTTTTTATTTCACAGGTAATTCTAGCGTGACTGAAAGCAAGAACAGTTCAAAAGATGGTAAATATAAATGAACAATATAATTTGCTAAAGTCATTTTTTTATTTTATTTTGATGCTATTTCATTATTTATCTTTTCAGGTAATCAATCGAACTTTATACCGACAACAGTGGTCACATCGTCTAATGTAAACGTAGTCAATTCGTCTAAGTGAGTATGGTTTTTAATCCTCTTTTTGAAGTAATAACTTCTTATGGGAGGGTAAACCGCTTCGTTACGTAATGCGTTACGGTGCCAGTCTGTCTGGCTAGTTATCACTTCTGCCGGGCGTCCCGAGACGCACACGTTTTTTAATTTTTTTTTTTTTAGAATTTTAGATGTACTGTTATTATAAAAGTGAAAGTAACTTTGACCGACTGCTTATTACAATACAACCTTATTACCTTTGAATTACGAAACTACTTGACCTTTTTTTTTTTAATTCATAGATAGGCTTGCGCAGCGACATCAGGCAAGTTTGCGTTCAAGCGCAAAACTTGCCTGATGATACGCTACCGCAGACATCTATGATGGAGCGCGCTTGTTTAGAAAAAACCTATTTACTCGTGATATAAAGACACCCAGAATATATTCATTGGTGAAGGCCCACTCGTACGCACAATAAAAGTAAAACCACATTACCATATAACAATGACGCTTGTGGAGTAAGTTCATGCACATCTGAACCATCGTTGAAGTTGCAGCTTATTTAGCAACTTTGCGCTTTGCAGTTTCGGTTCAATAACGGTGACATCATAATGGACTTACTCGGATAATGATATAGATTGCATAGAACATGTTTGCCTAAAAACCCATAAATTCTTGGCCGTGAAACACGCTCACAGCTCTATTTTTTGCTTTTTTCCAGAGACGTAATGCAATAGATAGTGATAGGTCTGGGGGTGTGTTATTAAAAAATAAAACTTACAATTTTCAAGGGGATCCCCTCTAACCATTGCGCACGTAACGCGGCTTATGGTGGCAATGAAAATTCAATATTCAACTTTAAAGTTATTCGATGTCAGTTTTTACCCGACTGCGTAAGAAGGAAACCTATGTTTTTCGAGTGTATGTATGTGGTTATGCATGTGTGTTTCTATATGATCGCCTACAGCCTGCAACTGCTTGACCGATTTTGATTTGCGAGGTGTAGTTAGATTCGTCTTCACTTCCTGCCATAGGCTATATTTTTTTGTAATAATAAATAAATATTAATAATAATAATTAATAATACAATTCACGCAAAAATAAAAAAATGCGCTTTTTCGTAACCTCCAACGAACTTTTTCGTAATAAACAAGTGATTTTACTAGATTTATTCTAAAAAAATGACATTTATAATCTTTTACAGCTATTTTACGCATACTTTCTCACAAAAACTGTACTCTCAACAGCGTATCAAGCATAAGGAAATCGTAAGTTAGATTGTAAAAACCGCTTTTCAGCAGTCGGGTATTTTGTTTTTCTTTTAATATAGATACGTGGTTGTTTGTTACGTTGTCAATTGGCATAGAGATTAATTCTCTTCGAAAGTAATTTGAGGGAAACTTGCCGGCAGACAGTATTGACAAATTGACAATTTGTTTCAGATCTAAGAAAGAACGGAACGATAGCAATAGTAACGGGAATGGTAACGGTAACGCAGGCACTAGTAACGGAAAGGAAGCTTGGCCCAGTCTCGGCTCGTCTCCCCCCAGCGATAGTCCCGCCAGAAAGCAGTCCAGTCCTAAACCACAACACTCTTCGGGTATGTTTTAGAAATATTTAAGAAAGAACGGATCAGTACCATTAGAAACAAGACAAAGACATTAGAGGTATGCTCTTGGTAGGCTCAGGTCCATTATCTACTGTAGATATTAGACCCGACCCTACCAACACCACTAAATGCAAGTGGGTATATAGGAGTCTAGATGGTGATGATATAGTTTCTCATCACCGCTTTAATTAAAAAGCGAGTATGAGGTTACCTTGTGTAGTGTAGTAATGATTATATTGTTGTCTTGGCCGGTATATTATTACAGTAGGTACAAATTCTATGTCGATTTGTGCTATAGAGTAGCGCTCGTGGCGTAGCTTGACTAGGTGTTCCCGAACGATCACCAAAGTTAAGCAACGGACGGACCGGTCAGTCTTCGGATGGGTGACCGTGAGTGGCATTTCTTTCTGAGCGCTACCGTGGGTCGGATGACACGTTAAATTGTAGGTCCCGGTTGTTCAGCAATCGTCAAGCCAAGTCAGAGGCCTTTCGGCGGCTTAATAACTCTGACAATAGGGCTGCCCACTCAGTCTATACGAACTTACTTACTTTTGTGCTATAGACGAATATAAGATAATTCATGTTTCAGGTAAGGCAGGTCTATGAAAGTTTCTATATCCCCTCAGGAGGCATTAAATACGCCAGCGTATTTCCCGCCATTGTGCGCTGGCTGGCATGCCATACGCTAGCGTATCGTTATTCCTCTCCTTGTTGTACTCCCCGCCAGTTAACTATGACATAATATTTTTTTCTGCTCTAACTCGTTCATAGACAGGCAAAATGACAAACTACCAATCAGATACGTTAGAATTGATACTTCCGAAATAAATTTCTGTGTAAATTGCATCAGAATGACGCGCGCGGTCAAGGTTATAAACACGTAATGGCGGCCGCTCTTGCCATCTATTTATAAATACCGATTTTATGTATTTATTTCGATTAAATACATATTTTGTTATGTTTTACACGTGGCAAAACCAGTAATAAAGTTAGTGACAGTGTCAAATACATGTCTGTGTGATCAAAAAAATCGAAATATTTGTTTCGAACCGAACGCCGACGGACCTTTTTTGTGCCGAAATTTGAGTGTTTTTTTTGTGACTTTTATGTTGTGATTTTTTTTTCAAAATAAGGTTTCATTATATACTTCAAAATTAATAGTAATATGTGACCGATATATATCCAGTGATACGATACAAGTGTTAAATTAAGTATGTGATGTGTATATTAATCACAAATATGAATCTAAACGCATACATGTCGAACGAACAATAGTGTCCGAAAAGCCGTGCCAGATGTCCGCCGTCGGTATTTATAGCCGATTTTGAAACATAGTTTCAATTACAACAGGTATGTATGTTGCATGTTTTTTATTTGTTATGTTATTAATAATAAGACTGCATATACAGATTTTTAAATAAAGCAACCCATTTTGCTCAATAACGTCCTAATTGACTTCGCGTATTTTTTTCAATTATCTATCATCATTATCATCAGCCCGAAACGAGGTTTTTTATGGTCTCTAATAGATAAATAAAACACATTTTTATCGACTAAACCATTACAAAACCAGAAGCTCATAAATTATACTATTCATAAACAAAAGTTACAAGCCATTCCAACTTAAAGAATATCAAGTTCACATTTTGTAAGCATGACCCGTTTTTACGACCGTCCTAATTGGCCACTTGAACCGCACGTGCTTTATGACGATCTTGTTAATCTAAACAATGTATGGGATGATGTTATTTTTTCTCGGATATCTGTATATTGTTGTTTTTTAAAGCCAAAAAAACAATAATATGTATGAAATGTTTTTAATATTTTTTAATATGATTTTTTTCGTAAAAAATGGTGAAAAAAAATCGCATGCTCAACTTTAAGCCTAGATAGGGGATACTTTTTTTAATTAAAATACATATGCGTTGGATATCAGTTAGCTTTATTCAGTAGGATTACAGTGATATTAATTTTATATATAGTTTTCATACAAATTTTATTTTTTATTAATTTTTTAATAGCGCGCGGCAAAAAAATCAAAAAAATCGCGGGGGGGCGTGCCATACGCGGGGGGCAAATAAATACGTGACCTTTGCCATGTGCCCGCGGAGGGGATATATTACAATAACAATATTATCACATGGACTCAAGGTCTAAAACAAAAGTCATGATAAAGTGTCCTAACTTGACCCATATATTCGTATACCAACAATAAGGAACTTTTTGATTCAAACACTATGTCGCCGCGCTAAAGCCTAATTTAGATTGAGAAGTTTAGATACTTTTATTTTGCCGCTTCGAATGATTTTGAAAATTTGCCACTTTAGACCTCATTGAGTTCGGAAGTTTTCGAGCGATGACGTGAAATCCGTGTGGACATAATATAGTAAGTTTATTACATAGTGATATTTTCTGTTTTCAGTTAAATCACAAGAAAATGGCACATCATCGACATCGTCCACGTCAGAATCATCCAGTCCCGTACAGCTACAAACACAACAACAGGCTCAAAATAAAACTAAAGATACACAAGAAACGAAAAGCAACAGAAATAAGGAAAACAGCACAAATGGACAAAAGAAGAAGGACAAATCGAAACAGAAGGCCAGCAATAGTATTAGCAATGACGAAAGTGAACAACACAAAAAACAAACAGAACAAGAAATTAAAACGTATACAAAAAATAATCCTTCAGTGTTCGAGCACGATACAAAGTATCTCACAAACGAATTGGACGAACTTGAATCCGATAGACATAGCCTGTTAGAGAACCACGATCTATTAGACAATAGCGATCACAGTCTACTAGAAGACGACACACACAACCTTCTAAACGATGCTAATAATGAAGTTATGATGATGCAGAGGCACAAAGAAATGCTCGCAGGCCTCGTAGATAACAACCACATTCTACCGCACATGAAGAGCCCAGTACTAAACGGATACGGTTTATTAGACCGTGACATGGGTTTCTTAGATAGACAGATTAGTCAAATTAACCAAGGTCTGATGGATCAGAAGGATATGCTGATGAGAGAACGAAACAGTGATTTGCTGATGAGACAGAATGAAATATTAGCCAGACAGCACAATGTAATGGTCGAGCCTAAGCGTTATATGCCTTCCTCTAGTATAGGACTCGAGTCTGCTAGTGAATTATTAGGTAAGGATGTCTGTTTGGTTATGTTTGTTGTTTTTGTGGCTCTGGTATTTTGTTTTACGAGATTATGAGACTGAAAGACGGTATTGATCAAAGATTGTAAAGACACCAGCAAAAAATGCCACAAAAGTGGTTACAAAATGTCTTTTGTTATACATTTTATATCTCGAAATGTCTTCTGTTTATTTTGTAAACTGATGAAAATATAATAGATAGAAATGTAATCATTCTTTTGGCTAATTTAAATCGTATTTTGATTGTCTGAGGTGTCTTATCGCGTTTTATAAAACATTGCTTTAATTATTAGGAAGCAATGTGCAGCATGATAATTTGACTCCCCTTATGAACTAAGCATGTGAGTGAGTAGGTTGACAATAGGTTCAGGTAATTTTTTATGATTCCGTAGTACTGTTTCCGATCAACATATAAATTCTGCGTGTTTGTCTTAAAAATTCTTTCTGTCTGTCCGTCCGTATCTCACAGTCATTTCGTTCAGATACTGTTAGCACTACATATAAATATAGCAGTTTTCTATAAATTGTCTATAGTATAGCTTGCATATACATGTCACGGTATCTTCTTTGCCAATTATTTTGTTTTATGAGAATCTCAAATATCAAATATATAAATTAATATTGAAGTTCTGCCGAACCACAAGTTATTTTTTATCTCACCCAAGAATGTTTTCTTAAGATTGACTAAGGTAAGCCCCATGTAAAAGTAAAAGACAGTACTATCCCACTCTAGAGAAGCATGTGGGGCCTACAAGTCCAATAGAAGCAAATAATTTTCATGTAATAATGGCGAGTCACCAAATATCCTGCTGTACATTGTGGGTACCCGACATTTAGACAATTTTGAGTGTTGACTGCAGTAGATTGTAATATTTAATTTCATTCCGACGATTCAGAATCAAATAAATAAGATTCAAAGTTCCTTATTATTGGCTGTATCTAAAATACACATATGTATATAAGAAAATTTAATGTACATCTTTTTTTTTCATATAAATGACTGTAGTTTTTCTGTTTTTTTTTTGTTATCTTTTGTAAATTGTACGTAATTTAAGTATAAAGAAATTCGACACCGATTTTTCATCAACAGGTGCTAATTTTCATCAAAATCCAAATATGCTTCCACCGTTCGGTATGCGCGTAGACAATTCAATGGGCACAAGTTCAATGGGCAGCGGTCTCCCGAATATGTCTGGCAACATGTCCGCCAACATGTCTGGCAGCATGTCTAGCAACATGTCCGGCAACATGCCTGGCGGTATGTCGACGGGCGCGCTCGGCGGTTTCATGATGCACGGTCAACAAATGTTGCAGAATCAACAAATGCCACAGACTGGTCTCGTAAATGGCTATGATACACCACAAACGAACGTAAGTATAAACTTTGCCGTATTTCAGTCGTTTCGTCTGCACTGCATGCCGCGTTTTATCATTAGTCTTTTTTTTTACCATCTAATTTATTATTTTATCTGTAATATCGACGATTCAGAAGTGTATATAATATGATACCTAATTGAAATGAATTGAATTAAATTTAGGAAAAGTATGCTGTCCGTCCAACTGCTTTGTAAATTTTCATCATTTAACAAACTGTTTTTAGTAGCGAAAAAGTAACGGTAATCGAAACTTATTTGTTTTCAAGTATCCACCTGTTACTTTTGTCTCTGTCCATCGTAATAAAAAGTAAGTCGTTCAAAATCTAGTCTAGTGATGAATGAAAAAGTAAGTCGGTCAAAATCTAGTCTAGTGTTGAATTTTACCAGGCTGTTTGGTTTTGTTCAACTTTTATACTTCGTCCTCATTAGGCGAACGGTCAGTAGCTCACTGTCCGCCGACTGACTAAACGGCGAGTTGGCAAACTCAAAATGTTCAGTGAGCGGCGTACTGCAATGGTCTATGGTCATCGGCTGCTCACTGTATGAGTGCAAGCGAAATACTGCAAATTGTGTACAAGTAAGCGCTGTATGGACACACCATTTGAAACATGGATTGGCGAACTGGAGGCAAACAGTAAGCCGTTCGCCTAATGAGGATGCAGCCTAAAACTCGGTAAAATAATAATAATAATATATATTTTATTCCATGTTCACATGTTGAGCACTAATCTAACATATACATAACAATACTGGCCTTGTGGCTCAGTCGGTAGTGTGTCTACGTCTACGTCTACCTGCTGAACTGAAAGGTCGTGGGTTCGATCCCCACCCAGGGCAAACATTTGTGTGATGAGCATGGATGTTTGTTCTGTGTCTGGGTGTTTCTATGTATCATATGTATATATTTACAAAAAAAAAGTATATATGTAAACTATCAGCCATCTAGTTTCATAGTACAAGCTTTGCTTAGTTTGGGCTAGATGGTGTTGTGTGAAATGTCCACAAATATTTATTTATTTATTTATTATTAATAACTTATATAATATATTATACAATAGACAACAGTAATTTGCTAGATAGCCTAGGTAATATCAATGGGCCCCAAACTAGGCAATGCCTGTATTTTGGTGGCCCGGTCAATAAATAAAAATAAATTCAAACCGTCTAGTAACTCCATAGTTAAAAGTCAATAGTTATAGGTACACGTGTATATCTGTGTGTATACATGTATGTTTATAATACGACTGACTGGCTTCGCAGCTCAGTTGGTAGTATGTCTACCTGCTATGTTGAAGGTCGTGAGTTCGATCCCCATCCAGGGCAAATATTTATGTGATGAGCATGAATATTTGTTTGTGTCTGGGTGTTTCTATGTATCATAAGTATGTATTTACAAAAAAAAGTATATATGTACTCTATCAGCTATTTAGTTCCCATAGTACAAGCTTTTCTTAGTTTGGACTAGATAGTGTTGTGAAAAAAAAAATGATAAAATGTCAAATAAATATATTAATTAAAATTAACATTAATAGCATCAATTGAAATCGTAATTAGAATTCAGTTGGTCCTAAACTTAATTGTAATGTTATTCCAGAGCGAAGGTAGATACCTAGCCGAGAACATGGATAAATTCTTCACTGACTTCCATAAGGCGCAACAAATGCGGCTACAGCACAACCGCGTCGACGAGCGCAGATATCGCGACCATCACTTCCCACAGAACATGCTCTCCGCTGAGAGGCTGGAGATGGAACACAAACAGAGGTACGTATACTAAATGGTACCTAGCTGAGCACATGGTCACACGGATGGCATGGAGACGGTTAGGGCTCGAGACCTCAGCGAGGCCGAATCCGAAATGAAATCGATTATTATTATGCTGATTCATGCAAGCTATTTTTTTTTTGCATATATAATAAATACTTAAACATTGTACATAGTTTTTTCCCGAATGATTTTTTTCCCAAAAGAATGGTGCCCTAAACGACTGCTAATTAATACATTAAGTAATTCTTAAACTACAATTTTTTTGGAGAAAACGTCAAAAACCTTCGATAAAAGCTATGTATGACAGCTATGTATTTGACACTGATTCAAAGTTACCCACGCTGACTTTACTATTAATTGTCTTCTGTCCCATATTCGCCGGTACAGTGTTTGTGTGCGCAGAACTTCTAGTAATATTATATCGTCGAATGTGTCACACTCCAAAATGTTATTCGTGTATTTAGTGTCCATTTCCACGGTCGCAGGATGGGCGGGTCGCGCGGTGGAGAGGGCGGCGGCCGGTGCGCGGCGGGAGACGGCGACGACGATCTCGACTTCGATCCCTTCAAAGAGACGCAGAAGGCCTTCGCGGAGCTCATGGAAACTGAGCTCATGCAGACTCAGGTCTCCAGCGGGTCAGTTGTGTTTCTTTTTTTGCATTCGGATTAACTTTTGCCAGTTTTGCAACTGCCGAGTAGTTTTTAATCGTCTTCCAAAAAGAAGGAGGTTTTCAATTCGACTGTCTTTTTTGTATGTTTGTCCTTAGAGTCCCGTATAATTTTGGTTTTTCTAACAAAATAACTGAAAACTATGTCATCCAAGTAAACGAATTGCGTATTACGAAATCGTTTTTTTTTTTTAATTTTTAAACTGATTATTTTGTGATTTATGCATATTCATCAAACACGGCTAAACCTACAGTAGCCGAGTTTGAAATATGCTAAGTTGTTAGCTATCTTTATTTCCCGAGTGTCGTAAGTGGTTTTAAAGGGTTTAGGTTACTCACTAACGACATAATTTAATTAAATGCACCGGTCATTAAATTGATGAAATCTTAGTCCTGGACTTGCAAGACCTATTGACACATTGAGCGACTAACGTGTTCATAGGGAACGTATTGCTTATCCCTTTAACCGCCTGTATCGGATATTTCCGACAAAATCTTTTCGAGCCCATTCCGACATATACCTGTAACTTCCTGTTTCAGCTATTTAAAAAAAAAAAAAACTACCAGTAAGGCGCCTGTGAGAACTCGAAAAACTTTTGTTGGAAATATCTGACCAGGCTGTTAAATGCTTAAAATATTTCCTTTAATAATTAAAATAATCACATCTGTCACATAGACTCGCCTGTAATCTCGAACGCTGCACAGTTAGGTCTTAAAATTATGATAAGACCAGCGCCGGCTGTTCGCAGCCAGCAGTATGCTGAGCTGGAACCGGTTTGTGGCGGACACAGTTTATTTTTGTTATGTTATATATATTATTGCTCTCGTGTCTTCCATGAATAAATATATGTCTATGTCGACGTATTGGTTGTTAAATTGCAATATATGTTATTATTTCCAGTGACAACATGGAGCGTGTCCGGCGCACGCGCATGGCTCCGCCTGGGTTCAACTCGCACGTCAGCTTCGGTTTGGGTGCTCCGCGCAACCATCACCATCAACAAGGTAAAAAATAATATTAAAACTGAAGAAAATTCAATAAATAATAATAAATAAATATTGGAGGACATTTTCACACACCACTATCTAGCTCCAAACTAAGCAAAGCTTGTATTAAGGAAACCAGATGGCTGATAGAATACATACATACTTTTGTTGTAAATAAATCCTGGTGGGGATCGAACCCAATACTTACAGTTCAGAAAGAAGATGTGCGTACTACAACTGACTCATGAGGCCTACACAAAATTTCACACAACACCATCTATTCCAAACTAAGTAATGCTTGTATTATGGGTAATAGATAGCAGATAGAATACCGACATACCTTTTTTTGTTGTAAATACAGACAGAATAAAGATCGATGCTTATAACACAAATGTTTGTCCCGGGTGGGGAATGAATCCACAATCTACAACATAGAAGGCAGACATACTACTAAATAAGCTGCAAGGCTAGTGCTAGTGCTACTTCCTACACAAAATTTCGTTTTTTTTTTTTGGTACAAATTATCTTAACAAACAAAAAAAAAAAACTGCGGCGGGTAGGCAAATTTTACTAAGTGTATTTGTTACAAATTGTATCATTACAAGTTGCACATTGTAATACTTGATTCTTCTCACTCACAGATATAATGCTCGAATCTAATGAACTCTTAGATTACAGGCGAATCGTTACATAGTACGAGTATATCGGTTTGTTTGACATAATAATTTAAATTCAATTAAAATTCGTTTATTATCAGATCGGAATCCATAGAAAGATTTAGATTAAAATTAAACAAATTAATATGTTCAACACGGAAATCAAATTAAAATCAAGATAATTATATAAATATTCGTCATTATTATAAAATGTCAGCAAAAGTTATAAAAATTATAGTCAGTACGGCGCAAATACACTAATCATGAATATAATAATAATAATACAAATACATTTGGCTCAGTAATTATATTTGGCACAGTGACGCTATGGCAGCACAGGCCATTAAAGACACATGTTTTTAATTTTTAATATTGTTTTTTAATAAATTTCTGAGGAACGGTTCATCGCTCTTCCCTGCCACCATATTAGCAGCATTAGCAAGCCTGAATTAAAATATCTATATATATTCCAGGTTACATGAACAACAACAGCTCATCGCCCATGTATTCAGATTGGACCCAGATGGACCCGGCCATCATGTCAGTGAACTTCTCCAAGAGTCCAGCCGCGAACGCCGCCCCGCCATCCCTCACCCAGCAGCAGCAGGAATTGTTCGCACGGTTCAACCAGCTGGCCGTCCAGCCCAACGGCCTGAAACACCCCCTGGCCGCCCCCACCTGGCAACAACCCCCCCAGAAGCTCTCCTGGACCGCAGCCCCCTACAACTCTATCCCGCTCCCTCCCGGTTTCGCTCCAGCGAAGCCCCCTCAACACCCCGCCGAATGCATCGACGCCAAGTAAACATTTAAAAAAACAAAACCATAATTATTTTCCGTTGGTGATGTGATCGATAAATCTTTGTATTAAGAAGAGCATATTTTAAACGAGAGAAATATGATAACAAAGGAATTTGTAAAATAAATTAACCTATTTGTTTTATTTTATATAAAAAATATGACGTTTATTTATTTTCTCAATTTCGTATATTTTTTCGGTTTCGGCTCGCTGTCCCCCCGGTTCGGTTTTATCATATTTTTCTTTTCTGTTGTTTTCTTTTCTTTTTTTTCTTGTTGCACTGCGTATGTTGTACGTGTATATTCGTTATTGACTATATATATATTTACATTTAGAATCATATCCCTGTTATTACAAATTATATTTTCTATATTAAAATGAGATGCCAATATGTCGTTCCATTTGTACCTTATTGAGCCATTACCATAAAAAGATCATTAAAATTAAAGGAAGAATACATTCATTCTTTTAATAATACACCTTCATCTACAGCACGACACTTCAGGCAGGTAAATTGAGAAAGCAACACTTCACATTAGTATTTAAAAATAACCTCAAAAAAAAAGTAGCGAAAGTTAAATTACTCATCTATGCCATTTTGCTAATTATAAGACTTTCGTTGCGTCGATAATTTAGACGATAAGGTAAAATTTATTTTCATTCGTAATAAATAGACTAACAAGTACCTATGTATATCAAAAGAAAAACAAAATACCCGACTTCATAAAAACAGTTTTTGCAGTCTTAGTTACGATTTCGTTATGCTTGATATGCTGTTATAATTATAAAAAAGTATAGCCTATGACACTCAGGAAGTGGAGACGTAAGACATTCGTTGCGTATAATTGAGCCGATAAAAGTAAACTTGAGTTTCATAATAAATAGACAAAGTAAAAGCAAGCGAATAGAAGCAATGGACAAAAGCAAAATTAAAGTGTGTTAAAAATATAAAAGTAATATTTTAAAATTTCATGTTAGACAGAGTGGCACTATACGGTATTGTATAAATTAGTCTACATTTGAAATGATTTGCCTCTATAAGAAACAACGTACGTACAAATATTGCAGTCGAGAAGCATTTTACAGTACATATTCTGTAGATAAGGGATCTAATGATTTTCCGAGCGAAATATAAATTTTGCATAAAAGTGAATTACTGAATTAAAAAAAATGCAGAAATGAGTCGAAGGCAAAGGCGAAGGATCATCAGTCTGAAAAGGTAAGAAAGCGGTAAGTGGTAATTAAACTACCATCCGATGGCAATAATCAAGAATAATAGATGAGTTGTCGAAAGGATATCGATAAGCGCAATAACATCAAATCTGCCGACCCACCGATTTTATTCGGCAACTATTGGCTCAACCTGAGCTCTAAAGTATTTTGTTTCATGGCTCTAAAGGTCGGCGGATTTTGTGTATATTTGCACTTAATACTCGCTATATTGCTTATTTTATAGTTTTTTTTTAAGATTTTAAGTAGTTAACGCCTCGATTTTCATCAGTACACTGCGAATTTTTCTATATGTGTATCAGGAGACAGGTAGAGGTTTTTGCTCCCTTTTTTATAACTTTGAAGCTATAAACGAAATAGAAAAGTGATAGTGCGGGAGCGCACTGCAAAAAGTGCTGAATGTGCTGATGCTTACGTTTGGATTAGTTTCCTGAATATATATGGTTGCCTAAGCAAATCATGGAGCGTTTTTGTGGGAGCCAATTTTTATCATCAGCCGGAAAATTGGCTCCCTCAAGAAGACAGTATATACTTATTATATCAAAAATATCTTTATTTCGAGTATCATCTAATTTATTAGTTGTAGGTAAGATCTTACTAACTCTGACTTATTTAAGCGACCAATGAGTCTCCGGAACAGGTTTTTATTGGTCGTTTAAATAAATCAAGTATTTTATTAAAATACGGATTTACTTTTATGTACGGTACTTATTATGCCTAGACTATAAAGTCCATTCACATTAAACTTTCCCATCAATATATTCCCTTGGATCGGGTCCGTCCCACGGCACCGTTGCTCCGTTATGCCACAAGTAAAGCCCGCCGCTGGTGGGGCGGAGAGCTAGCCGCGCGGGGAGCTCCGCTGCCGCCTCGGGCGTGACGTTACCAGAGCCACGAGTCATGTCGGAGATCACGTAGCCTGGATGTACGGAGTTGGCGAGGATGCCTGGAATATGGTGAGGTTTTGTTAAAAGCATGGTTGTTGAGGCAATTTTCGTCACTATTTTCATACGACAAGAGAATAACTGTTTTCTACCCCTAAATATTATTAGATTTTTACCCGACTGCGTAAGAAGGAGGGTTATGTTTTTCGAGTGTATATGTGTGTATGTATGAATGTTTCTATATGATCGCTTACAGTCTAAACGGATTGACCGATTTTGATGTGCAAGGTGACGTTAGATTCGTCTTCACTCCCTGACTGTTAGTCTATTTGTTGTTATAATAATAATACATCTCGCAAAAATAAAAAAATGCGTTTAAAAAAGAAATGCTCGCATGAGAATCAGAATCTTATAGGAGACTTCCCGTTGACATAGAATCATGCATTTTTTTTTGCGATTATGAATTTATTTGCAGTTGTTAAACTAACTGTAACCTATGTCGATGTATATGGACAACAGTTTTCCAACGGCAAAGTTAAGTTTGTCCCTCAGTACAGTTTATATTTTCGTAGAGAAGAGGAATGATAGGTACTCATTCAATAGTTACTTATAATTATTTTGGTGAATATAGCTGTACATTACAAATCGGAACCCTCTGTGCGCAAGTCCGAGTCGCACTTGACCGGTTTTTTATATAAACTAAATTTTGATGTACGCAAGACGATGTCGTGAGATATCTTTGTATACCTATTCTTGTTGGAATATTATTCCAACAAGAATAGGTATACAAAGGTATACAAAATATTCTTGGCGATTAGATTACATTTCCAACAAGAATAGGTATACAAAGATATCTCACGACATGCTGATGCTCAGCTACCTCGCGCGCCTGGCGAGGATGGGGCAGGGTGTGCGAAAGAGACAGCTATACGAGGGTAGAAAGAGATGACTGCTACTGCGGGAAATGGGGTTGCCTCTCTCAATATTATAAGCTTCTACTAAGGTAAGTATATAATAACCGTTTTATTTCAGGTAAAACGGTCCTATTAAAATTTATTAGTAACGTGTACAACAGATAAAATCAAAATTAATTAACTGCGAGTAATTCAATAGTTATATTCGAAACTTATTATTATTTATCAGCCCTGTTTGTACAAACTGTCCCACTGCTGGGAACGGGCCATCTTCTCATTGTGTTCCGGCAGCCTAGTGGTGAGACCGTCTGACTTGCAATCCGCAGGTCCTGGGTTCGAATCCCGCGGCACGCACCTCTGTCTTTTCGAATTAATTCATTTCATGTTAGACTCATCTACTATAATGCGCTACATTTGGCTTAGGCAGGCGGCCACGTTGCAAAATTTTGCAGTAGAAATTAAATAGGGTAGTAGGTATAACCACATGTGAAAGCTTGCAGCCTTCATTGTCCTGTTGAAAAAAATAAAATGATTAAAAATTACCTCTAGAATTCAATCTTCTATGTAACAGGAATGTGTAAGCATTAACACCAACTTTAGACACGACATACTCTGAATCACCCCAACCTTTACTAATTTCTTCATTATTCTTTACATCTTCCACATAACTAATCATTAAATCCTTCAATTCTTCTAAACTCAAAATCGAGCGAAATTTCTCCTTCAAATATTTTGAAGGTATCCTAGATAAATGTCCCGAAGAACTTGATATGTTGACTATCGTTGCACCATCTTTAACTAAAGGTAGAATAGCTTCTGTAAAATTTACTAAAGAAAAGAAATTAACTTTTACAGTTTGCTCAGCTTTGTAAAATTTTAGCTCTGTTGCATCTTTTAAGAATAATATACCAGCGTTGTTTACTAGGATGTCTACTTCTTCATTTTGCTCAGAAATGTGTTTGATAAAGTTTTCCACGCTTACTTTATCAGTGACGTCGAGTTGGTGAAATTCAGGGCTTAGTCCGGCTTTCTTTAGTTCGTTACAGGCTTTTAGTCCTCTTTCTTCATCTCTCGATGTTAAATACACTTTTCCGTCATATTCTTTGCATAGTATTTTGACTATAAAGAAGCCCAGCCCTTTGTTTGCTCCAGTTACTATTGCTACTTTTCTAGACATATTTTCATCAAGAAGATAGGTATTTAATCCAATCAATATCTTTCTTCTTCTTTTTAATCATAATACACAGGGATAGAAAAACTAACACACTTCTCAGTTTTTAGAAGTATTTTAGATTGTGTAGGTAGGTACCTAAAATGTAAACAAAAAATATAAGACAGCGTTGTAGGCAGATTTATAATTCTTGTTTCAAATAGCTAGTCAGGACGATTTGCGACTAAACCTATCTAATACTGTTGTAGGTGTACCTAAATAATATAAATCTATATAGGTTTATTAAAACAACGATTTTAAAGTTTGAAAAGAGGTTAGTAATACCAAATAAAAAGGAAATGTTAAACAACAAGAAATTATGACAATAAATCACTTACATTGATTCAACTTTATTGTTTTTTAAAGAAGCTACGATGAGCGAAACGTTTTTCATTGACATTGATCGTGTCCAAACTACGAGTTTAATTGAGTTTATCTGCCTGGTATCTTTCGTCTCCTTTGCACTTCATGTTGTCTCTGTTTTTTTCATTAAATACCTCGATCAGACACGATAACATGGATAACCTTTATTTATTTCATCGCAAGTAACGCCATCTACAAGAAAACTATCTAACCAGCATAACATTCAAGTTTAGTTCTTGTTTTCCTGCGCAAGCGACCTTGTCATACTCAGTACTTTATCTATACCTACTCATACGCAGTGCTTTGATAGTTCTAGAATTCTAAAATCTAAGTAATCATGCTACAGTTGCCCGGTGTGTTTAAACCGACAATTTTCGGAGATGAGGTAGTCCTACGCTCCATAGATTGGTTGGAGAACTTTCCGTGGAGGCAGGATAATTGTACGAACACCTGTAAGGACAAATACGAGATCTATCTGTGTGTAAAGGACTTTACTCCTGAAGAAATCAGTGTGAAGACTGCAGATGGGTTAGTGATTGTTGAAGGAAAACACGATGAGAAGAAGGATGAGTACGGATTTATCTCTAGGCATTTTGTGAGGAAATACAGGTTGCCTGAAGGATGTAAATTGGACAAGGTTCAGTCGAGACTGACGCCTGATGGAGTGCTGGTAGTTTCGGTTCCAAGGGAATTTGTCATGAAGCAAGATACAGTTATTCCGGTGTCCCACGTGAAAAGCAAATCTAAGTTGTAACCGTTTGGTGTGATACATTTACTTTTGTGAACTTTTTCACTAGTGTGTGCCGATATGAAAATTGGGTTTATTGAATTCTGGAATGTAGCAATTTTATAGATTTATGACTTGGGAGACTTTATACCTATTGTGATATAATTTTATTGATATTGTGATATTTAGATACTTACTTTTATCTTAAAATAAATATTGTAAAATGTGTATTTTCTTAAGTTATTTTTTTCGAATTTCTTCAACAAATTGAGTATCTATTGAACCCTTTTTTATCCGAGTGTAATATAGGCTATATTTTCTGTTTATATAATAGATAACGCGCAACTCTTGAAAAAAACAAAAATAACATTTTTTTAACCGACTTCCAAAAGAAGCAGGTTATCAATTCGGTCTGTATGTTTATTCGCTAATTACTCAGCCAATTGTGCACTGATTTTGATGATTCTTTTTGTATTTGGTAGATCATACTTCAGAGGTGGCCTCGTAGTTTTTTTTTTTTATCAAAATCGATGCAGTACTTTGGTTTTTATAAGAAAATAACTGATAAAATATCATCCAAGTGCCTGTAGAAAAGTGAACAGCAAGTCGTGTATGTATCGTATTGAGTATTTTGAAATCGGTCTTTTCAGTTTTTTAAACTATAATTATATAGGAACTCCTTTGATAGTATGACCTGCCAACCTAACCTTCAACTCTTTCGTAACAAGTGATTTTACAAGAATTATCGTAAATAATTAACATTTAAATACATTGCTCCTTTACGTACCTATATAATATACCTACCTATTACCCCTTTCTGCCGAAAACGTAGGTACACTAAACAACATATCAAGTGTAACACCAGCGTAAGTTATCTACACTAAAATTGGTTTAATACAGACTACAGTTTAGTATTTTCTTTTTCTTTTAATTAACACTTCTTACCTGACTACCCAAGAAGGACAATGTTTTTTTGAGTGTATGTTGGTTAATAGGGCTGTGTCTGTCATTACTCTCTTAGGAACAATTGTATAGTTCCCGTCACATAAAAAGAACGCTGGTTTGTTCGCGTTTACAAACAAACCAGCGTTCTTTTTACGTGACGGGAACTATATATGATATACTTAACATAAATTATGTATCACGATTCTTGAAAGTTCACAAATAAATCAGCTGCAATATACCTATGCAATATACTGTTTTGACTTTGACTGGTCTTTTGGCTCAGTTGGTAGCATGCCTGATGCCTGCTGTGTTGTAGGTCGTGGGTTCGATCCCCACCCCGGGGCAAACATTTGTGTGATGAGCATGGATGTTTGTTCTGTGTCTGGGTGTTTCTATGTATCATCTGTATATATTTACAAAAAAAAGTATATATGTATTCTATCAGCCATCTAGTTCAATAGTACAAGCTTTGCTTTGTTTTGGCTAGATGGTGTTGTGTGAAATGTTCACAAATATTTATTTATTTAAATGGGAAAACCAGGTAGGTACCTACTAAAACTTTGAAGACCATAAGCTTATTTCCTAGTCGACGAAGGCATAATTGAACGTCGTAAAGCAGAAAGCGACCATCCTCGATTTTTGGCAAAATGAGTTTTAGTGCCCTAGGCTTTGGGTTTAGTATTAGCTACATTATCCAAAGACAGTTAACTTGACATCATATTCAGAAGCCGAGATATTAAAATGTCAAATGCGACCATTTGCCATAATCGCTCATTTTATTGTGTAAAAAGCGACCATTGGAGGCGATGGCTGTGCAAAATCCCTAAAAACCATGAAAATGTATTAAGCAGAATGCGACCATCGCGATGGGCTGGGAGATTTTAGTGAAAAAGTACATTTTATTAATATGCAGAAACAGACCATCGCAAATGGTCTCGTTCTGCAAAATGTGTTATAGCAAATAACTGTACATTTACAGAATGCGACCATTGTTCACGCGGGGATGGTCTAGTATTGCGATACGATATTTGACATAAATATCTGTGATTCTTTGTTTATCAGAAAGCGACCATCCCCATAAAAGGTGGAACAGAACATCTTTAGCGTGTTTTATGCTAAGCATTGCTGGGCGGCGCAGGTGACAACTTTTATCGTAACCATTTTTAACTTTTTCTGAAATTTGATATGATTATTCCAATTATTGTTTAGATATTTTATATGATTTTCAGTCATTTTCATCTGTGATTCATTAATTAGTTTTTCATTGTAATCTCAATAAATATGCCTAAATTGCTATTGTTTCGTTGTATTTTTATCATGCAGGCATCCCCACCGTTCTCCACACATCTATTCACTGTATATAATCATGAACAAAAGGAACAATAATAGTAAGTTGTGCAATCAGCGGAAGCACGCCCTCTCGCTTCACGTGCACCTCTGCAACATTCGAGGTCTGCACGCAAATATCGAACCAGTCCGATACCACATTGAGACTGAGAGACCGCACTTGCTATTCCTCACGGAGACGCAAATCAGATGGCTCACGCAGCCTATCTCTCTTACCCAGGCTATGTACTAGAGCACAGGTTCAAGTCGCGCGCCGGTATCTGCGTCTACGCGCGCGATGACATCTGCTATAGGCGTCTCCGTGACCTTGAAAGTTCCAGATTCTCCGTTCTGTGGATTTTGGTCGACACCGGCTTAGAAAATATACTCTATGCCGGCGTCTATCGCTCGCACACCGGGGACGAAGAGACAACTCAGCTGTTTCAACACCTCAGTGAGACGGCAGATCTGGCTCAATGGCGATATCCTACAGCTCAGCTAGTTATTCTGGGGGATCTTAATGGTCACCACCATGAGTGGCTATTCCCATACCAGAAGACAGAGCATGCAGGCAGAGAGGCGTATAACCTAGCGGTGTCGCTAAATCTCACCCAGATGGTCAAGGAAGCTACGCGAGTACCCGACGTTGACAGCCACACAGCTAATTGCTTGGACCTTTTGCTGACGAATGATCCGGACAGATATTCCATTTCGGTGTCTGCACCACTTGGTGGTTCCGATCACTGTCTGGTGAAGTCTGTATCGTCTTATACTCCGCCTGATCTTAGACCTAGAGGCAAACGGCGGGCATGGCAGTACAAGTCAGCAAAATGGGAAGAGATGCGGGATTCTTTGCATCTTACCCTTGGCGGCAAGTATGCTTCTCTTCTTGTGACCCAACAGACTGCGCAAATACCGTTACGGGGGTGATAAATCAGGCAATGGAATATTTCATTCCATTTTCTGATGCTTCACCTTCTGGCGCAGCTCGCCCATGGTTTAATGCTGCATGTGACAGCGCTGTAGCGCATATTTGGCCTGGGCTGACGCTCGAATGCGCAAGTCCTTGGATGCACGTGAAAAGAAGAGAGCCTTTAACAAAGCCGCCAAATCCAGCAGAAAAGCAATTCGAAGAGCTCGATTTGAGCATATAAGCCGGATTGGGGCTAAATTAGCTTCTCACCCGACGGGTAGCAAAGCTTTTTGGTCCCTGGCTAAGTCTAACGAATCGAACTTCTGTTGAACATCTTTGCCTCCACTGTTGAAACCGGACGGATCTCTAGCTCACACCGCAGTAGAAAAAGCGAATCTATTCGCAGGTCTATTTGCGGACAACTCACGTTTAGATACCTCAGGAGAGACGCCTCCAAGTATACCTCATTGCGGCGCAACTATGCAGGACATACGCATCAATCAAAAGGAGGTGCTTAAGACACTTAGAGGTCTAGACGTGAACAAAGCTAGTGGTCCTGATGGTATACCAGCTATTGTGTTGAAAACCTGCGCACCTGAGTTGTCCCCGATTCTGACTCGTCTTTTCCGTCTTTCTTTGGAGACTGGTATAGTCCCTAAGTGCTGGAAGCTTGCGAACGTCCAACCTGTTCCAAAAAAGGGTAGTCGTGCCGATCCTAATAACTATCGGTCTATCTCGGTTACGTCCATTTTGTGTAAAATTATGGAGCGTGTACTGAATAGGAAGCTTATGGCATACCTTGAAGACAATAACCTCCTCAGTGACCGACAGTACGGATTTCACCGAAATCGGTCGACTGGGGATCTTCTCGTGTATGCCACACACATTCTGAGCGAGGCCATCGAGAACAACGGTGAGGCCTTGGCTGTATCTCTTGACATCTCGAAGGCCTTAGATAGGGTATGGCACGACAGTCTCCTTAACAAGCTCCCTTCTTATGGACTACTCACATTCCTGTTGCGTACTGCACAAGAATGGAATTCGTTGCCGACGTCTCTGTTTCCTGAGACCTACAATCTTGGAATTTTTAAAGCTAGAGTGAATAGATATCTTCTAGATAGACGAGCTCCATCCTCGGCCACACCGTCGCTTAACATCAGGCGAGTTGGTGGTCAATCGTAGATCTAGTGTATAAAAAAAAAAAAAAAAACTATTAAAAATGTTCCTAAAATTAAGTAATTCTTATTTTTATTTAAAGAAAAATTGGTTAGTAAGTTTAAAAGATATTTATTTTTTATTAAAATATTTATCAGCCGTTTTTACTATAGACTGTTTTGCATTATTCAGAACACGACCATTTGTTTGGCTGTTTCTATTTTTTTAACTATTACAAAAAATTCATTAAGCTGAAAGAGACCACATCGTATAGATGTGTTCTGCTAATTACAATATGACGAATTTTAGCAATAAGCAGAAGACGACCACAACTTTAACTGCAAAAAAATATAATAAAATTAATGATTTTCTGAGTTTTTATTACCTTAATCTCTAGCCACTGAAATATACTTTCATATAAACTAAATACTTAAATCATAACACTAAGTGGGAAAGTAGCAGCAGCAAAATACTTTGAAATGGCCGTATCTCAAAATGCATTTTTCGTCGATGGTCGCTTTCTGTTTTACGACGTACAATTTAACTTTCACTTGTCCGATTGCTTTGAAATTTGGTGTACAGTGACTTCTGTGTATTTCCGTGACATGGTAACCTTATTCTGATGCTGCAGCATCAAGTAGTCTGTGGGATGCCCAACTCTTTGGAAACGGGGATGTTTCGGTAGAATGGTAACCCAAAACAGTTTACTCGCGAAGGCTCGCACGGTCGCGCGCATGCCCGAGCATGCTCGAGCATGCGCGATCCGTCAGAAAATGCCCGAGACTGCGCGAGCATTATTCCTCTCTGTCTGTGCTGACCCTAATAGTGCAGGGCCGTGTAGAAGGCAAGCGAAGTCCTGCCCCCGTATTCTGAACCCTATGGAAATGACAGAGACGGAGATATATAAATCAAATCGATTCCGAAACCGAATGGGTTCAGAATACGGGGGCTGGACGATCACCAGCTCGCTGGACCGACCTCATTAAAAAACTACGCAGTCCACCGTAGTAGAGTGTACTCGCAATGCAACAAACCGCCAGAAATTGAGAAGTATTGCGAGTACTCCTGCCGTTTGAATATCTGAAACATGAGAAAGGATGTATCGAGTATTTAAAATAAAACCGGAAAAGTGCGAGTCAGACTCGCCCACCGAGGGTTCCGTACAAACTAGTAGAAAGGGGTAAATTATATATTTTTTTATATTTTCCTTCATAAATCGAAAAATATGCATAGTAAAAATATTTAAAAACGGGTTTTAGCTTGTGCTAATTAAGCTCTTTCACATAATACCCCACATGATACGGTTAAGGCACTTTAAAATTAGGACCTTCCTTCCTCGCTATAGACCCAATTTATTTGTGATTAAATGAAAAATTTACAATTTTCAGATTTTTTCCTTTAAGTGTACTAAGTATATGACAATTAATGCTTCTTGCTAAATTTCACAGTTATAGGTCAACGGGAATGACAGGTTTTGATTCCCTTGTGAGTGTCGAAATATACGTTTTTTTTTTTCGTTATATTCGGCTGTAACTTTTTTTTAATGAAAACTGCAAAGTTTGATTTTTCTTTCTGTAGCAAAAGACTATGGATCTGCGTATATGGTTTTAATTTATTACCTTAACTCGATATCTACACGCGTTCCCGAGATACAGGTATTGACACCCGGACGGACAGACGGACAACAAAGTGATCCTATAAGGGTTCCGGTTTTTTTCTTTTGAGGTACGGAACTCTAAAAATACCGACGAATTGTTAACCTCCTTCTTTTTGCAAAAGTGAGTAAAAATCTGAGATGGCAACAGCTCTTTGTAATGTGACAAAAATGATTGAATAGTTTTAGATTGAGTTTATCGTTACGATAAAATTACGATAAGTATCAACAACACATCACATATTTTAGTATTTTTATAGCGTCAGTTTTTTTTAATACATTGTATTAAAAAGAGATCAATCGTTGCTCAAAATTTCTCTATGGTAATTTCGATAAAATCGCCTCGTGTAAATAACCCATCTGAACTGTAAGCAGCACAGACATCGCAGTCCCGTCAATTGACTACCAATTGCGACGATTTTAAACATTTTCAAACTTTATTGCTGATAACATAAGGTACATTTTTGATCCAATAGAGTTTTTTCTATTATAGCTCATTTTATTTGAACTTGAACAGTTTTGCCGCAGTTATGAAGTGAAAAACACGTGTGTATAGTTTCATTATTGTTGGGATAATCCAGGTACGTGATAATAGCTTTTTAATTCCAGTTTTTGTGCTTTGTAAAGAATTAATGCTTTCTTTCCGCTTTTTAAGCCTGGACCCAAAAAGAGGGGTATTTATTATACCCCGTTTATTTTTTACCCGTTTTTTTTTTAACCCCGTTTGACTATATCTGTCTGTATGTGGCATCGTAGCTCTCAAACGATTGTATCGATTTTGATATAGTTTTTTTGTGAAAGAGGACTTGATTGAGTCCATACCTAAGTTTAATTGAAATCGGTTCAGCCGTTTTTTATGTCAGGGTTTTTTTAGTTTTCTAAACTTTCTTGTGATAGATAATATTGACATTTCTAAACATGGCGATTACCACAATCGTAATAGCAACCTTATTTCAATATTATTTTGACCTTTATCTTGCTCTCTCTTCTGTAGAAAGAGCGAGAAAAAAGTCAAAATAATAAGTAGTAAACCATGTACATAATATGGCAAAAAGGCATTGAATTGAATTGAATTAATATTGAAATAAGACTGCTTGAACGCTTGTGGTACGGCCCTAGGGATGGTGAAGTTTTTTTTTATCAGCCCTGTTTGTACAAACTGTCCCACTGCTGGGCGCAGGCCATCTTCTCATTGTGAGAAGGGTAAGGCCAGTCTGCCACGCTGGCCAAGTGCGGGTTGGCAGATTTCACACATCTTCAAGATAATTGAGAACTCTCAGACATGTAGGTTTCCTCACGATGTTTTCCTTCACCGTTTGAAGTTTGCGGCAATCAACAATACGCACATAACTTGGAAAAGATAGAGGTGCGTGCCGTGGGATTCGAACCCAGGACCTGCGGATCGCAAGTCAGACGGTCTCCCGACTAGGTTGCCGGAAAATTGATTTATCTAACGTATATACTCAAATTTTTTGCTAAATGTATACTATTTGAGCTGTGTGGGTCCACCTGTCGCTGTGAGAAAGATAAAACCTTTTTTTTTTACCTAACTGCCCAAGAACTAGGGTATTATTTTTTTGGATGATGTATGTAACTGCATGTTCCGGTAGCTTAAACGGATATTGTTGTATAATATATTTTTAAATCCGTTTACGAAAGTGTCATATAATTTTTTTCTTTTTTGTAAGTACATTATTTTAAGTTGCTCGACTATTACTCGACTATTTACTATTTAAAATGATTACTTTGGCGTGACTGTTTTCTCTTATAATTTTGCTACATGCTGCTAGATGAGTAGAAGGGGGGGGGCACACACTTGACTAACAAAAATCAAACAAATCATTTAGCGTACTGTACGTAACTACTAATGGGTTTCGCACACCGCCAATGTTTTTTGATTACCTGTTCAACGACATCCCACACGATGATACATGAGAAAAAAATCATCCTCACATTACGTGTCGGGGAGGTACCCCAAAAAAAAGATTATATTCTACCATATTTTGACAGAACAGACACAAGATATAAGTGGCAGGAAGACGCTGGATTCAGGCCGCTTCGAACCGGTTTTTTTGGGAATTCATGGGCGAGCCTATGTCCAGCAGTGGACTTCTTGTGGCTGAGATGATGATAATGATGGTGATTTTACAATTTTGTTGGCGTGATAAATATGTATACTCATACGAAATTACAACTTTCTAATACTTACAGTCTTTGAGCTATGCCGCGGACAGACGGACGGACATGGCTAAAAATGAGAGATTTAGAATGAAAGCCGCGGATTTAAAGACAGACAGACGGACATGGCAGAACTTTAAGGATTCCTTGTTAACTACGTAACCCTAAAAACTTTATGAATAATAATGAAATGTGTCCAACTCTCGGTTCTCAGCCTCTTTCCAAATTTCATAACGATTTGTACAGTTCGATCGTGAAAAGGTAACAAACAGATAGAGAGACAGATCAGACAGACCTATTTTTGCTTGTATTGTATTACTTCATTCCTCGTCTATGCCGTGAAGTTACATAAACCATGTGTATATCTGTTAGGCAATATGTAAACAAAGTTTGTCAGGTTCTACAGAAACTAAAGATTTCTTAGAACACTGCTACAACCCAGACTTTTTAACCGACCGCCGCAGATGGATTCTGTTTTCTGAGTGTAGGTAAGTATAAAATATATGTATGTATGCAGTGGCGGATTTACACTTTTGCCGCCAGTAGGCTATACAATTTTTGCCGCCAGTAGGCTATTAAATAGTTGCCGTCCCTAAAATCGATACCCTAGTTCAAAACCACATAATAATAATAAACACAGTACGGGAGCGCACTGATTCCTAAATATAAGATTGACTACGACTAAGTCCTGGAGCGTTTCTTGTAGGAGCTAGTTTTTATGTTGTTTTTTTGTTCTATGATAGCTACCTTTAAATGACCACCTACAAAGATGAAAAATTCACCTAGATATAATTTAATCACTCTATTTCTTTAAAAAAATGTGATTTCCTGACCTCGAAATTGATTAAAAATTTTGAGACTCGTTTTCTTTTTGTATACTTTTTTCTTATTTATGTAAGAAATTTTATTTTTTAACTTTTGCCGCCCTAGGCTCCAGCCTACTCAGCCTACTGGTAAATCCGTCACTGTGTGTATGGGTTTATATATTTATTCGATTTCAAAAAGGATCAACTTCCCGATTTGTTGGTATTTTTAAGTTTGGTTCCTGAGAACTTGCCCAGTAACCAAAACTTTATTTCTTAAAGCGATTTGTTTTTTTTTTGTGATTTGGAGGAGCATGCTTACTTTTAGAATGAACCTAGTAAGTATAGAAGTTTCATCAATCTCGTTTCAGTAGGTTGATTTTAAATTAAAATAAGAATGACTAGAAATAAATCCTGTAAAGTACGAGTTTCACTCGCACACCGAGGTTTCCGTTCTCCTATGTAGGTATGTATGGCACAATACATTAACATGAACACTAAAGCTAATTACTTAACAAAATGTGCTTTTTAACTATAAATATTTGCAACTTTACATATTTTCTATACAATAGGAATAACTTAAAATGCTAGGCGTTCACATACCAAGTTCAAATAAGTAAGTGATACAGACCTATTTTCTTTACCCGAAGAGATTTTAGCACTATTAGTTACTCTATTTTAAGTTTACGTCACATGAAACCAATATCTATATCCAATCGTGATTGATTATATCGCATAGGATTTTCATAAGGAGATCGAGTGCAGTTTATTATCGCACAGGATTTCCGTAAGGAGATCGAGTGCAGTTTATTATCGCACAGGATTTTCATAACGAGATCGAGTGCAGTTTATTATCGCACGGGATTTTTACAAGGAGATCGAGTGCAGTTTATTATCGCACAGGATTTTCATAAGGAGATCGAGTGCAGTTTATTATCGCACAGTATTTCCGTAAGGAGATCGAGTGCAGTTTATTATCGCACAGGATTTCCGTAAGGAGATCGAGTGCAGTTTATTATCGCACAGAATTTTCATAAAGAGATCGAGGCAGTTTATTATCTCAAAGGATTTTCATAACGAGATCAAGGGCAGTTTATTATCTCACAAAATTTCGACCAAAAATCGAAGCTTATGAGTGAAGATTTCCCATCTGTTTGTCTGTTTGTGTATGTGACGCACTAGCGCGTCTTGCTCGACATTTTGGTAAAATACAACCAAACAGCTAAACCTGATTGATGAGACAGATGTTAAATTCGTCTATATCACTAAATTATCAGGCTGTTTACAGTATTTTTTGAGCTATTATTGAAGATGGAATTTAAATTATTGGGAACTAGAATGGAGCAGGAAGCAATAGGTACCGTCGTCCTTCGCTTAGAGCGAAAATTAGAAACCTTTCAAAGTTGGTTTAAAAGTAATAATACGCTATTAGAACAAAATCAATACAAATATATTAAAAAATCATCGACACTTACTTAAAATTACAATTACTTCCTGTCGTACGTATAACCCCCCCTTTGTAGATCACAAATTGTAGGTAAGCTCAAAACAGGCACAGGCCCTGGAGTCTTGACTGTAACATTATCTAAACTAGGCAAGTATGATTTCGTTTTGTGCACTAAGGGTTATGTACCCTTGATACCTCGCATTACTGAGAAAAAGTGCCTTGACAGACAGACAGACAAATAGACAATGAATTGGACAACTCATAACATCATAGTTCAATTTTTCTTTTTGAATGGACCCTAAAACATAAAATGACGTGATCTGCTTGTGTACTGTTCATTATTTGTATGCTAATGATTGTTTCTGTGGTACAACATACAGTTACGTTGGATTCGGTGCTCGTTTAGCACGCGGCTACCTATTTGATCTTCCCAAAGTATGCTAATCATTTTGCTAGCTTTGTGCTTCTATTGACGCATGTTTCCCATGACCATCACTTTATTTTTAAGCACTAGAAAATAAAACATTTTAATGAAGAATTACCAGTTCTACGAACAGTAGACCGCCAACAAAAACTTTTGAAATAATAATTGTAAAAGAAGTATCTATGTTAAAAGAAAAACAAAATACCCGACTGCAGAATAGCAGTTTTAGCAGTCTAACTTACGATTTCGTTACGCTTGATACGCTGTTGAGTGTACGTTTTTTTTTGTATGCGTAAAATCTCTGTAAATGATTATAATTGTACATTGCTTGGAATAATTCTAGTAAAACCACTTGTTTACTACAAACAAGTTCGATGGAGGTTACGAAAAAACGCATTTTTGTTTATTTTTGCGATAAATTAAAAAATATTGCCTATGACACTCTGGAAGTGAAGATGAATCTAACGTCACCTCGCATATCAAAATCGGTCAAGTCGTTTAGGCTGTAGGTGATCATATAGAAACATCTTTCTTCTTATCTCCTTATCTTTTATCTCAGTGTCTCAACCCAGACGTCTTACGTCACTTGACGCAATTCCTGCTCTCCAATAATTCAGCTAAATATTTGCATCAAATCAAACATATTCATTGCATAAACTGTACATAAAAGGTGTTATAAAGTAGATTAGCATTCTTAGTTGACCTATTTTGGACGTAGATACAATATTTTGTAAATATATATCTAAGTGGTTGGTAAAGAACGAAATGACTATTCCTACCTAAATTGGATGACAATGCCTATTAAAAAAATTATGATGAATGCTAGGAAACTCATAGCACCTCCGCAAAGTTAGAAAACGCCGAATTCAACGAATTCGGACCACTTTATTGTTATGTATTGCACACAATGAGACACTATTCCCTGTTTCTGGACCAACAATCTTGGAATTTTCAAGGTTAGAATCAATACCTAGATATATTCTAGGTCAAGGTCCATGCGACGATGTGCATGCCATCAGGCGAGTTTGTGATCAATCTAATTCATATAAAAAAATATGTTATTTACTTATTTATTAGTTTTAGTATAATTTATAACAAATAGTAGTTTTGAAAATATGAGCTATTTATACCAATTAATTTAAATACTCTAGTATAAATTAAATTGTTGAAAATACTTGTTTATAAGGTATTATATATGGGTGAGCGGCATGGTGTAGTATTATTATAATTATGTGGCATGGTCATATAAAAATAATCCGGTTTTTGCGTACGTACCTACGGGCGTGTTTGTGCGAGTGTGTGCGCGCGTTGGTAGGTACGTATTTGTGCGCTCGCGCTTATGCTTCATTACGATGCCATTAAATCAGTCACCTGACTAATTAGTACGGATTTAAATGACAATGATACGTTATCTGTCACATTCCGTTTGCAGGTTTACAGATGGAGTTGGCTGATGGCAGGAATATGAAAACAAAGACAGTGCTTTATAATAGAATTTTAGAAAGATATCAGCTTTTACTGTCAAAAATAGTTTCGGTGTATTACATGTGCCTTTGCATTCAGTCATAACTAATATTTATAAAAGCGGAAGTAACTCTGTCTGGCGCACTATATATTTGTTGCCGTTTCACGCAACACCTGAAACTATTGTTACTAAATTTGTTACAGAGAGCCTGGAGACGGACATCGGAAATATATTTTTCATCAATCATCACCGTTTTTTATCAATTTCATCAATCATCACCGTTTTTTTGACAAAAGACTTGTTTTTGAATATTTACAAAAATATTCAAAAACAAGTCTTTTGTACCAAAGTACGAAATCAAACGAGGCGTACAGTTTACTAATTTTTTTATCAGCTCTGCTAGTACAAACTGTTACTGTTTACTATTTAATTAACTTTATTTATATGTCGATCTGCTGCACAAACTATTTTCGTGTTGTTGATGTAATCGTAAAATCCTTCATTGCATCAATATATTTTATTATAAATATTTAAATTATATCTACTAATTAGTTATGTCATCGATAATAATTTTCTGCTTTATCGCATTGTATTGTATATAAGTTATTTTTGTAAGGCTATTGTGTATGAGTTTACCTACGATAGTTAACGTTCATTGCATTTAATAAATTGTGTGCAAGCATCGAGTCAACTGCTAGTAGCGGTTCAGGACTTTAAGGTTAGGTTAGTTACAACTCACAATTATCTGATCAATTTAAAAAAAAACTATGATGGAGTAATGACCCAAAACATGTCTTTGCCTACGATAATAAATGGCATCATTCCTTCCCTATCTTGTGTAAGAATCTTGAACCCCCCACTAAATTTACCTTACTATATTTTACCTTTATATATGATGCTACAGACAGATACAAAGATACACACACTTAATAACAGACCTCGTATTGCGTTGGGGGTTTAAAATAAAATAAGCCATGGTGTCAGATAACTAAATTTGGTCACCGCTTAAACAAGTCTTACCTACAACTCAACAACAATTCTCCATCATTCCTCTTTGTTCTGATAATTGTAACTACTTATATATTCCAGCTAGAATCTAGATCAATAGAACCATCACTTTTAGGGGTTTCGCACAGGCAGGGGCTTGTCAACGTGTCTTCGTCGCGTATCCTAAGCCTCCCACATAAATTATCATCATCAAGAACCCTACCCACTACCCACTGCAAAGTACCTATGGGTTTCCTCTTTAGCGCATCCCCCTTTTGCGATCCTGTGCTCGTCTTATCCACAATCCAAATCCACGACCAACAAGCAAGATGTCTGCTTAGTGTTCGCTTCCGTTCGCCAGCTATATATTTTAATTCATTTTCCAGCCAAACTACAACCATGCAGACGGAAACCTTAGCAGAATACATCATAGTGGAATACAGATGGATAATTGTGATCACCTTGTTGCTACCTCTCTCAGCGCTGTGGAAGGTCTGGTCTACTGTCAGGAACTATGTGGTGTTCAAGATGAACAGTGCTCCTAAGATGCACGATAAGAAGGTCAAGGAAGTTCAGAGACAGGTTAGCAGTACATATTTTATTGGAAATTAAAAAAAAAACACGGCAATGGCTTTAGCAATTAAATTCCAGAAAAGAACTTGAACTGTATCACTGAAAATGGTTTGCGTTTACAATCTTTCTTTCGATCTGATTCGCACGCCTCCTCAGGCATAACATGAAGCACATTAAAATTAAGAACACCAAAAGCATGTTTATCACTCATGTTTAACGCAAATAAATTTACTTTGACTTTGACTTTGATCTCTGTCTTAATAAGTTGGCTTATGTAAAAACTGTAGAATCATTTCTATTATGTTTGTGATGCTAACCAACTCAAGCAAGGCCGTGTTAACCACTTCCTGTCATAACGCAGCTTATTTTCCTTGATAAAGACCACCATGCATAGATCGAAACCATAGTAGGTACAGTTCAGATGCAATAACCAACGTAGGTAATATAAAAATGTAAGTACACCTGTATCTACAAAACAGTTGTAAACTCAGGTGAAGCAGTGGTTAGCAGGCGGCCGGTCCACCCGTCTGTGCACAGCACGCCCCACCTGGCAAACCATGTCCTTCCGGCAAGGACTGTATAAGAAGTCCTGTACCAACATCAAGGTGGATCTTGTTGACGTGCTGGAAATTGACACCAACAATATGGTAAGGAGACATCTTTATCTTTTGTTTCTTTATTACATCGAAATAAGCGACATCGATTCAAGATATTCCAAAAACTCGAACAAAATGCTTTTGCTACACTTTTTTGTGCGTTCCGCCAAAATGTGGAATGTGCTTCTTGTTTTTTTTTTATTTGATTTGATTTTAATGAATCTTTCGGAATCCGGGTATCTTTAAAACAAGTGAATAGATTCGATATTTTGAGTGTTTTACACACTGAAGTATTTACAAATTTATAGATAGTTCAAAAATGACACACATCCGACGGGACTTGAACCCACATTATACCTACCGATCTCGTGGACCACGTGACACCTCCGTAGACAAAATGGTAAAGGTAATAGATTGAGATAATGCGGGTTCAAGTCCCGTCGGATGTGTGTAATTTTTTGACTGTTAATAAATTATTAAGTTGTAGTAGTTTATAAGTAATTAAAAATATTATTTCTAGAGAAGCGCATTCCATCGTAGACCGCATCAGGCGAGTTAGCGTTCAAACGCAAGTCTATTTAACCGACTTACAAAAAGGAGGAGGTTCTCAATTCGACTGTATGTTATTTATTTATTGTATGTTTGTTCATTGTTCATCGATTACTTCGCCCATTATGAATTGAATTTGGTGATTCTTTTTTGTTTGGCTGGTCATACTGCAGAGGTGGTCCTATATACATTTTATCAAAATCGGTTCAGTACTTTGGTTTTTATAACAAAATAACTGGAAAAATATGTTATCCAAGTAAACCTCATGCGTATTTGGATGTATAAAAAAAATGCACATAATTATGTAAAAGTGAACATTGAACTTGGTATAAATATATTTATTAATTCAACAAGTATATACATTATATTACAACATCACATTGAAGTAAAAATAATAGAGTGAATAAAAACTAAATAAATAAATTATATTGCATATCTATCTCATAACGGCAATGAATTTCAGATACCGCGGCAAATCTGATGCAAACATTTGTAATTATAATAACTTTTTGTTTTTTCCTCTTCTAAGTTATTCTATTTGCGTCATCCTGATCCATAATTCTGACAGTTGTTTTCCAAAGCGGATACCATTTGGTTATAAAGTTTATTGCATAGTCGATTTCACACAGAAGAATAAGCGAAGACGTAACTTCTGATTCATATGGCAGATTGCCTTTCATCATACTAAAACTAAAAATAAAATGATTTATTAAAGAAACCTACCAAAGGAATCAGTGCTTTGTCGAATTCCTCTGGCGTACGCTTTCCTATAAACATATTCCGTCTTACTTATAAACGCATGTTAAATTTTTAATCAGTGAATAAGGACTTGTCACTTTCTATCAAATGGGAAGTCTCACGCGCGAAAACGGAACAAAACACTGTTTAATTAAAATGCGCTTATTCAGCGTTATAAGTATGACGGATAATCATAGTATGATTGAAGGAACCCTGACAGATGAATTTGAAGGAAACTCGAACTTGGAGAAATTCCTAAAGTAATGAAGAACCTATGCCATGCTTTAGTTTTCATCAAAAAATCATATCGAGTCACCGTGACTTTTAAGTAATTATTTAAAATAGTTATCTTACTTCCCGATAGTACCTATCTTACACCTGCATTGGGTTAAAAGATAGCTAGATATTTCATTCGGTTTTAAGAAAAACAAAGCTAGTTCGTCTAAATTCCTATAAAATATTTTTGCTTTGGCCAATCTAGATCTTCCAGAGCCCGACAGGATTAATCAGTGGACTTTTATGGTTTTTATACCACAGACCAATACCAAACTGGTCTATGTTTATATTAAATTGATCTACGTTAATACCAAATTGATCTGTGTTTAGACTAAATTTGTATATGTCGATGACTTTTCAACACGTGGACGTAAAGTCTAAAACAAAATTCACGAATACCTATATAATGTCCTGGGTTGACCGATAGGTACTCATAATTATCAACAATTATGAACTTAAAGATTTTGATATGTATATTCTATTTCGCCGCGCTAAAGCCTAATTTAGATTGAGAAGTCTAGAGACGTATATTTTGCCGCTCGGAATTGTAATGAAAACCGAAATTATTTTAATCGTGTAAGGGGTCTAATTCGACCTCATTGAGCTCGGACGTTTTTGAGGACTGACGCTACTGTTTGATACTTTATCAGAGGTGTATGTTTATCAATTTTTCTGAATGATCAAAATCTCATCTGTTACATTGTTGAGTGATAGATACTTATTAACAAATAAAAGTCGATCGTTACGGGAGGCCCGCAGATTTTCTTTTTCACTATAATGATCTGTAGTTGACCACCAACTCGCCAATTTATATTTAAAAAAGGTAATAATCAGAAATGCATAATGCATGTGTACATTAAACTTATACAAGTGGTTAACTCGTCAAATATATACTAAGTAAATAGTACACTATTACACATAGATGTAACGAAATGCACACGCGCACACAAGCGAGTAGGTATATTCAAATTAGTGTTTAAATAAGATACACGAAATATTAGTTCCATTGGCTCCGAACTAGTTATAAACTGTATTTCGGAAGCCAGTGTCTTTTTCCAATTAATGCAATATACATGCTTATATTATAGATGCATTTTAATAAATTTTACTATTGCAGACAGTCCGATGCGAGCCTCTAGTGACAATGGGTCAGATATCCCGCACTTTGGAACCTCTGGGGCTGGCATTGGCCGTGGTACCAGAGCTGGACCAGCTGACAGTTGGTGGGCTCGTAATGGGAACCGGCGTAGAGTCATCCTCCCATGTGCATGGCCTGTTCCAGCACATCTGCGAGCAGTATGAGCTGGTGCTGGCTGATGGCTCTGTCGTCACTTGCAGCAAGGTATGTGGCCAGACAAGTGATGAACTTTGAACAGCCACGAGATGGACAGATGACCTAATACAAGTGGCAGGAAGACGCTGGATGTAAGCCGCTTCTAATCGGCCTTTTTGGAAATCCATGGGGAAGGCCTATGTTCAGCAGTGGAGTTCTTGGGGCTGAGATGATGATGGTGATGAAGTGATGAACTTATGCAGAGTCGTAATATCTAGAAACAATTATAAGTTTAGCAAACTCAAAAACATCCGACATAAAAACTCTCTATGAAATCCTCTTAAAAAACTAGATTAAAATCGGTCCATCCGTTTAAGAGCGACGATGCTATAGAATAGACACACATAAATACACAGATACACACGTGAAACTTATAACACCCCCGCTTTTTGGGTCGGGGTTACAAATAACGGTGGCCATTGGATACCAGGTAAAATAGCAGACTGCAGCTATGTTCTCCATTTCATAATTATTATTCTGTTTTTAATATAACCTCTGACTTTCTTACCAAGATTCTGTTTGTACAGCCGACTACAAAAAAGTGATTATTGTGTTGAAACTTACCTACGTTTGCGTTACTCTTGATACGCTGTTGAGTGAACGTTTTCGAGAGAAGGTATGCGCAAAGCCGGTGCAAAATGTAAATTAACTTTGTTTAGGATGATTCTTGTAAAATACTTACTTGTTTCGAAAAAGTTGGTTGGAGGTTACTGTTGGAGGGAGGCGAAAAATTAAGCATTTCAAACTATATAAGAGCAATAGAGCGTAAAATGTGCAATTTCTGTTATTTCAGGATGAAAATCCTGATTTGTATTATGCGGTTCCGTGGTCATACGGGACCTTTGGATTCCTCACTTCTGCCGTCATTAAAATCGTTCCGGCTAAAAAGTAAGTTCGCACATTTATAATACCTATCAAGTATATATATATGTATATATATTGTATATGTATATTGACCACGGGTTTCAGCATACTAAAATAAATAGTAGTTATACAGATGGTTGGATCAACTGATTTTTTTAGAGTTCCGTAGTAACAACGAGGAACCTTTATAAACTCACCATGTCCGTCTGTCTGTCCGTATATCATAGTCATTTTACTCAGAGACTATTAGCACTAGGTAGATACATGAACGAAATTTGGCAGGTAGAAGTGTTCTGTGAACCGCTACAAAATATCTTAGTAAAATTTTCAAAAAGTAAATAAATAGGGGTGGCTAAGTACTAGTTTTTTTCTTCATTTAAGAAAGTGTGGAAAGTGCAAAACACTACAAATTATAGACAGTTCAAAAATTACACACATCCGACGGGACTTGGACCCGCATTATCCCGATCTGTATTCTGTACTTGGTCGCATTTACCATTTTGGCTACGCAGCTATCACGTGTGATGGTAGAAATTTATTTAACAATCAAGCGTTGGTGGCGCCACCCGTAACACACGCTTCAAGCGTGCAAGCGTTTGAAGAGACTGTAAATATATCACAATTAAAAAAAAGACTCATTTGGACTTCCATTTCACTGAATTCTTACGCTCTTAATTACAGAAAAAAAAGATAAAAAAAAGAAGGGAAGCCAACTTTGCATCGCTAGAAAAGTCGAGCGTAACCCACATAGACTTAAATCTTAATTTATCGTGTTACCTTCCACCTTCTACCAGATACGTTCGGCTCACGTACCATCCATACTCGAACACCCAAGACCTTTGTAGGAAGTTCAACGAGGAGTCCCTGAAGAAGCATCCTCATCAGTTTGTGGAAGCCATTGTCTTCACCAAGGATAGGGGTGTGGTAATGCTGGGCGACATGGCGGATGAAGTCGGCAGGGATGGGAAGGTAGGTATACAATTAAGTTTTTTAAACTTTAATTAATACCTCAGTCGTATATAACAGGTTACCGCCATCAATTAAAGAACTGCCATATGGAATATTTCGAAAAAAGCTTAAAAATTGGTTACTGGAAAAATGTTTTTACAATATAGATGAATTATTGAATAAGCACAATATAAATTATCCTACCAACTAGTTGTTAAGATTTGACTTGATTGTTTAATTTTGATTGTTTGGACTCATTCTGACTTTGAAAAAAGTTAATTCCACATGCCAACAAATGGAAAAATAGGCCAGACTGAATTCGCTTTAAGATCATGCTTGTACCCTATTTTTTGTTGATTAAATTCATTTCATTTCATTATATTATGTGATTTTATTTAATTGATTGTACTTGCCCCAGTTGAACTGTATCGGCGCGTGGCACTCCGAGTGGTTCTACAAGCAGGTTGAGAAGCACCTGAAGAGGAAGCGCCAGTTCACAGAGTACATCCCTCTCAGGGACTACTACCACAGACATACCAAGAGTTTATTCTGGGAGCTGCAGGTAAATATATTAAACAAGCATATTAAAAGATAAATGAAAAACAAAACACCCGAATGCAGAAAAGCGGTTTTGCAGTCTAACTTATGATTTTGTTACGATTGATACGCTGTTGAGTGTATGTTTTTTTGAGAAAGTATGCGTAAAATTGTTGTAAAAGGTTATAATGCTCATTATTTAGAATAATTCTAGTAAAATCATTTAGCTATTTATTACGAAAAAGTTCGTTGTACTTGGAGGTTAAAAAAAAATACTTTTTATTTTATTTTTGCTAGAGGCGTACTATTATTATTACAAAAATATATAGCCTGTGTCACTCAGGGAGTGAAGAGGAATCTAATGACACTTCGCACATCAAAATTGGTCTAGCCGCTTAGGATGTAGGAGGTAATATAGACACACATATTATATACATACCCACTGACATACATACATACATCCATACACTCGAAAAACATAGCCCTCCTTCTTGCGCAATCGGGTAAAGTACGGGAAAAATTAAACTTTCCAACCTCAATGAGTTTCATTTTTGAAGATGAAGATGTTGTACTATGAGTTTACCTCATAGTACAACATCTTCATAAAACCAAAACAAATAGTTTGGTTCCAGGAGGAACCAAACTATTTGTTTTCTTGTAAAATCTTAATTTAATATTATTATAGCGAAATTAATTCTGATTCTCTCTTCCGTTTGTTACCTTTTCACAATCAAATGCCAAATTTAATGCTATAAAGTTCAGCACATACATAGCTGAGACTCTCAGCTATTCGCTCTCGGCTCATTCGCCCACGCCTAGCTACGCCACTGGCTGAGAGACTGAAGATGGTCATTGGATATTTCATCATCATCATCGCTTTTTGTTACTACGCGGGTCAAACCGTAGGGTACAGCTAGTATAATATTATAATAGCGAATGTAGCTCTGTCGTCTCTATCTCTCTGTCTGTTTGTCACCTCTTCACGGCTAAACGGCTGAACCAATTGTTATGAAATTTGACACAGATATTCTTTAGGACCAGGAGAAAGACATATGTATTTTGTCACCACTCACCATCATCATTTTATTACTACGCGGGTGATACCGAAGGGCATAGCTAGTATTAATAAATATTGTTGGACATTTTACACAACACTACAACAGTCCCAAACTTAACTAAGTTTGTACTATGGGAACCAGATATTTGATAGAATACTTATAAACTTTATTTTTTAACCCCCGACGCAAAAACGACGGGGTGTTATAAGTTTGACGTGTCTGTGTGTGTCTGTCTGTGACATTGTAGCTCCCGAACGGATGAACCGATTTTGGTTTTGTGTTTTCGTTTGAAAGGTGAATTAGTCGGGAGTGTTCGTAACTATGTTTCATCAAAATCGGTTCAGCCTTTTTTTTGTCGGGGGTTTTCTAAACTTATACTTGTGGTAAATACATAGAAACACCCAGACACAGAACAAACATCCGTATGTTTGTTAACACTTAAATGTTTGTTCTTAATGGGAATCAAACCCACGACCTGCTTAGAAGGCAGGCATACTATCAATTGAACTCTAAGGCCTCTCAATTTTACATTTATTATCTTAAAATAACCTTGAAATATTATAATTTACGTAAATTTTGTTTTTGATTTTTACAGCCTAGAGTTAATATATACTTTCTAGATCGACGGGCTCCATCCTCGGCCACAGCATCGCTTAACATCAGGCGAGATGGTGGTCAATCGTAGATCGTAGATCGTTGGTGGTCGTTGCTTTAAAAAAATATTTGTGTTTTAGGACATCGTTCCATTTGGCAATGTGTGGCTATTCCGCGTGTTATTTGGATGGCTGATGCCTCCAGAGGTCTCCCTCCTCAAGCTGACGCAGCCCCAGGCAGTCACGGACTTGTACAACCGAGCGCACGTCATACAAGACATGCTGTTACCAGTGGAACGTCTGGAAGCGGCACTGGACGTTTTTCATCAGGAGTTCCAGGTGATTGTTTTAGACTATAAAGTCTTATTTATGTCTTTTGCTCAAGGCAAAGAAGATTTTTTAGGGAACGATCATTTAGTTAGTAGCTGTTGGTGGCTGCTTATCTGATTTATTGGCAATTGATGCATGCGTACGTAAGAATAAATAAAAATATTATGAGAAAAGATAAGAAGAGCAAATTGAAGAATTTGTACTCGCCGCAATTTATTCTTAGTGAATTTAGTGACCTAAGCAAAAAAGCATGTGACGTTCGCAATTATTGCGGTGATGATTAATTGGACTTCTCCATTGTAGAAGTAAAAAAACGAGTATCAAAAAATATTTTTATGTTTCGTAAATTATGTAACGCGTCATGGAGGAATTAAATTACTTGTGATATAAAGAAATCAATTGCAACAAACATTAATGAACTCAATTATATTCATGATTCTAGTTCAGGCATATAATTTATATTTTACCTAAGTTAAAATTGAATGTATTTAAATAGTGTTTTATACGTAAAATTGTTTTTGCAAATAAAGTTATTATTATTATTATTATTCCAGGTGTACCCCATCTGGCTGTGCCCGTTTAAAGTATTCAACAATCCTGGCCAGCTGAGGGTTACGGAAGACCAGATGTTTGTGGATATCGGTGTCTACGGCGTGCCTAAGGCTAAAGGATTTGAAACTGTGAGTAGGAAACTCAAACTTTCTTTTTGTTTTCGTCTCAGTTATCACTCTCATTTTGTTTCATCTAGTTCCTATAAACTTTTTGTCATTTTGGTTCTGTAAGTTTTTAATCATTCATCTTCAATTTCTAATTTACCTTTTCTCATTCTTTTTTTTTTGTCCTCATCTCATTACTACATCTCCTATAAATATTTTTTGCGTTCCCTACTCGTTACCATCTTAACTTTCCGGCAAAATTTCGTTCCTATCCAATCCTAACCCTATTCTATCCGTAGCAATTCCGTGATATGTTCCTATTGTATTACACCGTATCTACCAATTCTTGTCCTCCTGGTGCTGGGGCACTAGAATACATAGCCGATATCCTTTGCCTGTAATAAAAGTACATATATACTAATAGAGATCTTCAGTCTCAGGGGTGGATGGAAATGAAACTAGCCCGAGGTGGACGATCGCGTGAATACTGCAGATACCTTGGAGGCCACATAATCTCACCCGACGAGATTAAAATCTCCTCCCCCAAGGCCATCACCGACTACATGATACTACTGACTGGCTTGGGGAGGTGCTGTGTTCCAAAAGGAGTTATCACAATAGATCTGCAAAGGCCGCAATGACGTGCCGGGGGGTGCTATAGCCCGTCTGGCCTCCTAGGTTTTAAATTAAAAAAAAGAACTTCCGTCTCTGGGATGGCTGGAAACGAAACTAGCTCGAGGTGGACGACCGCGTGGAAACTTTAGACTGGAACTAGGTTGCACTAAGGGGTAAAGGGTAGGCACTCGAGGATTTTACTACTAAAATCTCCTTACGTACAATCACACTGGTCGTACCTCCAAAGCTGCCAGTTATATTTAATAAAGCTTTTCTCAAAGATAATGCTTTCCCTCAATAAGTAGCTGCTATGTAGGTACCTCAAAATTCTGAATGCAAAGCCACGGAGCGATCAATCTCATTGCTCTCAAGCTGAAAATTCGTTGATTGATTTTAATAGAATATAATTTAAATACACTTTTATCAATCATATCTGATGTTTACTGACGCCGCCCGTGGCATAAAATTGTATGAGGTCTGATCTTCCATTTTCTAACTTCTTATTTCTTGACATTTTCAGGTATCATCAACCCGTAGGATAGAGAAATTTGTGATGGACAACAACGGATTCCAAATGTTGTATGCGGACACATTCACGACCTCTGACGAATTCAGGAAGATGTTCGACCACACCTTGTACGACAAAGTGAGGGACTCTCTACCTCACTGTAAAGAAGCATTCCCGGAGATTTATGGCAAAGTGAATAGGAAAGTGAGAGTATAGAAGAAATAATTATCTCATCTGCCCCGCAAAGTTTTTTTTTATACAAGTTAGATCTACGATTGACCACCAACTCGCCTGATGTTAAGCGACGGCGCGGCCGAGGATGGAGCTCGTTGATCTAGAAGATATCAATTCACTCTAGCCTTGAAAATTCCAAGATTGTAGGTCTCAGAAAACAGAAATGGCGGCAATTTCCATTCTTGTGCAGTACGCAACAAGAATGTGGATCATTACAAGCGACATAGTTTTATGGTTCATATTCCAAAAACCCGGACCAAACGCTTTGGTTCTACGTTTATGGTAGTACGCACCGCAAAGTTATGGAAAAGTTAAGTCGCTAGTAATTATTTTATAAAAAGCTAATAAGTACTTATAATATTAAAAAATCTATTCTCGCACAAAAGGAAAACTCACTTCTTTATCATAGAACCATTTACCAAAAAAATTGTACATCGCAGTGCGGCAAAATATGTAAGAACTAATTTATTTTATGTTATCATCTATATTGTTCTGGTACTTTATACAAATAAATTCTGAGAATAAGTGTTTAAACGTGTTTTTTTGTTCTTAAATATTTATTTATGATACAAATATAACAAAGAATTCACAAATCTACCAATGAGGGGTTTAAAAATCCTTACGTTGTTTGTAGTCAGCATTGCTTTTACATGTGAACCCTCCCGTGCCGCTCCCATACCTCAGGAATAGACTCAGTTAAGCGGTTTATCTATAGGTGGTGCTTCGATCGTTTCAGTTGTCAAATCGAATAACTATTTTTTTTTTAAAACAAGATTTTATTTAAATGCTGTAAAAGGAAGAAAATAAATTTTGAATGCAATCAAACCCACCATTTTATTAAATTATAAAATTTATATTGATATAAATAAAAGCTTGTCTCGCGATTTCAAACAACATCGTACCTATCTACTAAGTAATATTTAATTACAACAAAAGACTTAGACGCGTTCTTATCATTTGCTTAGAATTAAAGTTAGTTTGTTCTTTTGAAAAAATATATATATATGTTTGTGTTCTCGCGACAAGCTTTTATTTAGATCAATATAAATTTTATAATTTAATAAAATGGTGGGTATGATTGCATTAAAAAAATATATATTTTGTTCCTTTTAGAGCATTTAAATAAAAGCTTGTTTTAAAAAAAAATTATTTACTAGACTAAAAAGAGTGCTTGTCAAGACTATTCAAATGAGTCCAAACTCGACGGCTTTATCTCGTTTAGCTTAGGAGTTCCTATGGCCACCTTCCGACGCTATCTTGAGACCCTGGATACCACGTAACACAAGAGTGCTTGTCAAGACTATTCAAACGAGTCCAAACTCGACGGTTTTATCTTGTTTAGTTTAGGATTTCCTATGGACACCTTCCGACGCCATCTTGAGACCAGCTTAATGGTACCATATTATTGCATTGTCACCGAAGTTACGTAAGTAAACCAAATTTCAACCTAATCTAACGAAAGGAAGTGGTTCTAATTTAACTCGCAAGATTTGTCCCATACATACTAACAGGGCAAGTTACCTAAATAAAAGCTAGTAAAAATGTGTTTGATTGCATTCGAAAACGTCTATTCCAAAAACATAATTATAAAAGCCAGAAATTTGCAATAACATTTCTTTTTATCTTGTATTAATGGACCAAAAATGCATTTTTAAAATATAATGTAACGTTTGAAACACACCTTTCGTACTATGACTTATACTAGTGCCATCTATCGGCAATTTTCAAAATCGTGTTCTAAAAAGCCCTCATTGAGAACATACGTTTATTATGATAAATCCACGTCTATGATTACGACCTCCCTCTCCGTTTGGCGCACCGTGTTGTACCCGAACACCGTTACTATTCTGGAGTTGTTGTCGTACATTTTCGTCACCACGGTCTTTCGTACACAAAAGCGCGTGTAGAATTCCACGTCACACCTGCCTTAACGACGTTATTCGCCGAAGGTTTACCATCGTTAACTGTGCAGCCAGTGTTGAACCCAGTGGTATCGTATTCAGTAATGGTAAAAGACCGACGACAGAATTATGTTGATTCGTGGAAGATGGGAAGGCCTTTAGTATGGAACGCCACTTGCGTAGACACATTGGCGCCGTCACATCTTCCAAGAACCTAAAACAGGGCTTGTGCCAATGAGATTTTATCATGACAAATCTCAGTTCTCAGCACTTTCAAGGATATGACACATCCTTAATTAAGATTAGCCTTATATATTTTGGTGTTGCACTTTCTAAACACACAGGATGGCATTGTAACAGTTCACAAGTCACGACATGCATCTGTCGACAGTGTTGTCTGACGTGTCGTGACTCAAGAAAAATCGGGCGATTACCTTACTTGAGGCTTGCCACGCAGAGCCGGGGAAAACCTATCTACGTATAATGACTGGTGCTGCAGCTGTATCTGTGGAAGACAAAAGGCGATATGTACACTGGATAGTGTACATATCGCATAGTGTTGTGTACATATTTGAACCTTTTGGGGGTAGAAACTTTGGGACTGTGGGGACCAACAGCACCATAATTATACATTATTTTGGCGCTGTTGGTCCCCACATTCTTGTCACGTCTGGTCTACGCAATCAATGACCAGAATGCCTTTATGTTGCTGTCATACAACGTGGTAATGGGGCCAGCTTCTTGGGAAGGACTCCCACTGGTTTTAGGCTTTCTGTATCTCATTTGCGTGGATGTCATAGGTCTATTACGAATATAAATTAGTTACACAAAAAAAGTTAAATGTCTTCTCGGTTCTTTAAATTAATTGCACTTGTTTTTGTAAATTATCTACTTTTTTAAAATTAATTATTTCAAACATGTTTCGATTTTATTTCCCCATGTATCGAGTCATCTATTAACAATGTAAGGGCGGAGTGACTTTCATTTTTTTTATTAGGTACCTAGATAAGGATAAGGTACCTAGTAATAGTACCTAATCCAATGTTGCTGATCCGGTGCAGGTGTTCCTACATCTACGTTATCAATCTTGATAACGAGCGACACACGCCTGCATAGCGATACACATACCAGCGGTATGTATGACGTGACGTGGGCGAGACGAGGATGCATTGAAGATTGATTAAATATCTATTAATTACATAATTATAGTTTAAAAAACTGAAAATTCAAAATACGCAATACATTACATAATGTACGCGACTTGCTGTTCACTTTTCTACAGACACTTGGATGATATTTTACCAGTTATTTTGTAATAAAAACCAAAGTACAGCATCGATTTTGATAAAATGTATATATGGGACCACCTCTGAAGTATGACCTACCAAATACAATAAGAATCATCAAAATCAATGCACAATTTGCTGAGTAATCGGTAAACAAACATAAAAAACATACAGATCGAATTGATAACCTCCAAAATTTCGGAAGTCGGTTAAAAATTAACAAGAACTTGAACGAGATTGATGGGACAAAGACAAATATCGCGGATAGAAGACCTTGCTCTAAAAATAGCAGATTAAATTAAAATTAGAAATAATGTCTAAAGAAAATCTAAATCAATTAACCCTTCAATTCCCTTGAACGAGTATGAATAATACTGGTAATCAATTAATCATACTCTAGAAACATATAGAAATAAAGAGATGTGTAAACGAACGAAAGTCACCGACATAACACAGCGGATTAGCAAATGTAAGTGGCAGTGAACAAGTCATATAGCACACAGCAGAGCAGACACTTAAATCTGATGGCCGATGGGACCGAAAATTTCTCGAGTGGAGACCACGCACCGGCAAGCGAGCGTAGGAAGAAAAACCACAAGGTGAATAGACTACCTCATACAGACGCTAGAAGCAAACCGCTTCTTGTGGCCGAGATGATGATGATGATATTCTAAGTTTCGACGTAATATATAAACACACTTGCATACCTATATATTTACCCTCCTAGCGCAGTCGGGTAAAAAATAGGTACATATATGAGGAAATGAGCTACTTCCTAGCACCTCCTCCCGGTGCGCACTATCTCTCTCGCACATAAAATATTTTTTAAAGATATTCAGTGAGTAGGAATATAAAAAAATGAAAGTTGAATTGTTTAATAAGATAAGGCTATGAGAAACATTAAAAAAAAAAAAAAAGTTTCAAATTGGCGAAGGAGTGTCAAAATATAATAGTTTTTTCAAAACTTCATTGCCAAAATATATGATACCTACAGCCTAGATAAAACGTTTTTGTCCACGTTGTTATGTCAGTACATACTTTTTTTCCTCTGAAGAGTGGATAAAACGGGGGAAAGACTATTTGTCCATGTTCCATGCTAGTAGGGCAGGGATACACTTTACTTTAAAACACTATTATTATTAACGGGATATTTACCGTGGTTCGCGTTAATTTTGAGCTCCCGATTGTGGTTACGTATAAGGAAAAAAACTTCTTCGTACGATACTAGTTTCGTACGAAGAATAATTATTCTTCGTACGATACTAGTTACGAAACAATAGTTACGTACGCGGCCGAAGCGGATATTTCGGCACAATTACATGCACCATGTTCACGAGCGACTGAAAAATGCAGGTGGATGATATGGTTAAGAGCAGACAAATCTGTCTACCCTCTTTCTTTGTCTTTTACTGCGAAGAGTGCACTGGCACTCGAACTCGATTGAAAGTCCCGACAAAACACACTCACAATATCACTGCATCTCTTGTTTTGGACGCGTATCTTTATTTCTAAGATTACCTAATACTGGATTCCATGCACTGGCTAGTTGAAAACCATCACCTCGATTGAAATTTGAGCATTTTGAGATTTCAATGGCTTCCTTCACCGGCCTAGGTATGTAGTGCCGTTCAGTAGACACGATTTCCGGCTTGTGAAATTCTATCCAATGATTAGGTCCTGAGTCCAGCAGATGTTCAGCTATGGCAGATTTATGCGTTTCATTAGTCTTTACACTGCCTTTATGTGTTCTTTGATGCGGCATGAAACAGTTCTCTTGGTCTGACCCACGTAAGAACTTCCGCAGCTGCAGTTGACCACCCCGGGATGTTCAAAAGGAATCTCATCCACATCCACACTCTACTTTTATTGCGATACAAAATTGGCTCGCGCCCATTTTTATCTTGCCTTTTCTGCAATTAAGAGAGTGACACAAAAGTTAACGAGTCTATTAAACATGTCATAATTCAAAGTATGCTCATTTGAACACACTCTCACACTCTTAATTACAGAAAAAACAAATTAAAAAAAACGGGCGCGTGCCAACTTTGTACTAACCCTGATGGAAAACAATTCTATTGTCAATATAAATCCAATCTATATGCATTTTTATAATAACCTCATAGACTGATTTTATACAAGTATCTATGTTAAAAGAAAAACAAAATACCCGACTGCAGAAAAGGCAATTTTGCAGTCTAACTTACGTTTTGATATGCTGTTGAGTGTACGTTTTTTTGTGAGTAAGTATGCGTGGCATCGCTGTAAAAGATTATCAATGCGTACAAACATACTCTTGAAAAACATAACCCTCCTTCTTACGCAGTCGGGTAAAAATGATGCTAGTGTGAGAGGGAAAGCTGCGCCCCGAGTACAGGTCCGTATAGACTTATAGTAGATACTAGCCATAAAAATATTCTAATGCTGGGCATGTGGGTACAGGTTGGTAGCCGGATCTGTGTAGACTGATGGACTCCCTTAACTGTTAAGATACGTTATCTGTCGCATTTCTTTTATGGGGAAACCTATTTAATTGAAGTTGAGTAGGTAACTATTTCAGTTAGCCGGCATTCATGTTGGCTTTCACATAATCATTAAGATACTCGTTGGATTTAGAATAATAAAGGTAAGTACGTAACTATTTTACAAAATTTGTTCATAGTTATTTTATTTATAACAGTTTCTGTTACACGCCAAAGAAAAAAAAAATAATACGTCCAGCATCTCACAAATAAATTACTTTTTAATTTGTAATGTATGATTCTCGAGTGGAGACCACGAACCGGCAAGCGCAGCGTAGGAAGACCAGCCACGATGGATAGAAGACCTCATACAAGTGGCAGGAAGAGCTGGATGCAGGCCGCTTCCAACCGGTAATTTTTATAAAATGACCAGTTGGAAGCGGCTATAGGCATCCTCCGTGTATTTCTAATTCATGGAGGAGGCCTATGTCCGGCAGTGGATTTCTTGTGGCTGAGATAATGATGATGATATTATCATTACTAATTATTTAGTAATAACATATAAGATTGATTAGCTGCATCCGCGACATATGAACCTAAAAATTTGATTCAACATACTTCATTTTGTAAGTTTCTGTCATTTTACAAAATATGAATTTTTGAGTAAAAATTATATATATTTTCCATAGTATGAGGATTATTGTTCTATCCAAATTTAGTTTAATTCCGCCCAGTAGTTTCGGTGTACTTACATCAAGGACGCCGTACAGCCAGACGACGGACCAAAATAAAAAAAATACTAATGCTTCCTCCAATTAAAATTGTCAAAAATATTTAACTAACCGTATTGTTCTATTAAGTTTCCGGCAGCCTAGTCGGGAGACCGTCTGACTTGCGATCCGCAGGTGCTGGGTTCGAATCCCGCGGCACGCACCTTTGTCTTTTCGGAGTTATGTGCGTATTGATGATTGCCGCCAACTTCAAAACGGTGAAGGAAAACATCGTGAGGAAATCTACATGTCTGAGAGTTCTCAATGATCTGGAAGATGTGTGAAGTCTGCCAACCCGCATTTGGACAGCGTGGTAGACTATGGTCTTACCCTTTTCATAATGAAAAGATGGCCCGTACCCAGCAGTGGGACAGTTTGTACAAACAGGGCTGATAAAAAATAGTCATTTGTTATGCAAGGCTGCAAAGTTGGTTTTTGGGGCGAGTACTTGTATTGAAACCTGAGCAAGCGAAGGACCCTAGGATTCAAATATAGAATCCTGAGCGTAGCGAGGGTTTCAAAAGTACGAGATGCAAAATAACTTTGCTGCCGAGTGAAACACAAAAATTTTCACCTCACTACAGCGAGGAAAACGCTAGTCCAGTGCTGCCACCTGTGGCTGGTCAGTGCGATTATTCAAAGAAATGAGGTTGGCGCACTGACATGAAATAAGTATTTAATGCATTTTCAGTGGACTTGCGGTATAGAATAGAAAGGTTCGAATTTTAAAAACTCTTTCCACGCTAGCGGACAAAATGCACTTTTCCACTCAGATTTCTAATGACAAACAGAATCTTTCCGAGCTTGTGAGATGAAAAAAACATTGTTCTATTATGGATTTAACCGAGTGTTGAATGTCGGGCAATAGAATCTTACATATACCTCCAATTATACATGTTAATTGCAGTAGATGTAATAGAAGGATAATAATATGCTTCAGACCGTTCCGTCTGAAAGGTCTCGGTTATGTGGCAGCAGAAATTCGAATATTTTTTTTGCCCATCTTTATCAAAAAAGTAAGGATCATACTACAGAGAGATCATACAAATTGTGTATCATCATACTGTCACTCAGAATCTGATTCTGTAGGGGTATTCGGAACTCATTGGGTTTCAGAATCTATATATCTCCGTCTCTGTCATTTGCATAGAGATGCTAGAGAATGACAGAGACGGAGATCCTATTGATAAGCGATCATTCCGGTTTAATAGTTTATTTACAGCAAATGAAACTTTTAAACTCTCGCGATTTGATTACATGAAAAATTTCTCAGTCACTGGCACTACAAAAATTATTATGACCAATAACATTGCTACCAGTGTGTGTGTTACCATTGACTGATGACATACGGCATTGAAACATGGCCTACTATAGGCCTTACAATGCCATTTCAAAGGGGCCTTAAAAGGAACTTAAGGAAGTATGACGTCTGGTAAAAATGTGGTTCTTAGTAGATTCCGCAGCAGATTTCCACCATTATTTTGTTCTACAGTGAACGATCAAGATGACGGTGCAGACGGAAACTCTGGCTGAGTACATACTTGTGGAGCACCGATGGCTGATCGTCGTCACCTTGCTGCTGCCCATGTCCGCGATATGGAAGGTCTATTCCTTTATCAGGAACTATGTGGTGTTCATGTTAAAGAGTGCGCCCAAGAAGCACGAAAAGAAGGTCAAAGAAGTACAGCGGCAGGTAAGCTGTTAGAATATAATTATGTTTATGTGAATTTTGTATCGATCCAAAAGTCTACGTAACACACCTAAATAAAGTGTAGTTTTGTATTTTATCTAATCGCCATTATATCTGTGTACCTACCTATATGTATAGTATAGGGGAAAAAATAGCTAGTGTTTACTTTCAGAGATTTTCAAAAAACTGGCTAGAAAAAAACTCGTTATACTTAATAAGGCTAGGCGTTACTTGTCCTGGTACAGCTGCTACATCTGTATCAGGCACAGGTCGATCGTGTGTGGAATACTGCTGCCACCTTTTTAATGGATTAGTTAAGTATCCGCTAGCAGCTTCAGAGTTAATTGACCGGCGGGCTATCGTTGATGATAAACTAGTTGCCAAGAAGCTAATTAGTCTCGAGCATTGCTGAAAATTAGCATGTCTGTTCATATTCCATTAGTGATTTCTCCAAGTGTGCGCAAGAGCTTCACGACCTTATTCCACTCTCCCCATTTCACCCTAAGACTTAAAGAAAATCGGAACACTACCGACCCATTTCTCATTGAAATGCTAAAAATCCGTACTCAATGTTTTTGATACGTACCACACAGAAATAGAACTCCCTGCTGCAGTTTTTTTTCCTGAGAACTACATCTACAATCTAGGAATTTTGAAGGCTAGAGTGAATAGATATCTTATATATAGTTCGACGAACTCACTCACTCACTAACCATATAATATGTACTTATGCAAGTGTGCGCAAGAGCTTCACGACCTTATTCCACTCTCCCCATTTCACCTCAAGACTTAAAGAAAATCGGAACACTACCGACCCATTTCTCATTGAAATGCAAAAAATCCGTACTCAATGTTTTTGATACGTACTACACAGAAATAGAACTCCCTGCTGCAGTTTTTTTCCTGAGAACTACATCTACAATCTAGGAATTTTGAAGGCTAGAGTGACTAGATATCTTATATATAGTTCGACGAACTCACTCACTCACTAACCATATAATATGTACTTATGTGAAAGTTATTGACATTGTAAAAGTGATCTATATTTAAAGAAAATTATAATCCATTGATACGTGGAACCCTACATCCCGTAAGCTTTACTAAAAAGCAAGGAAGCTTTAAAAAACTCTTGTGCCACGCCTTCAGGTAAAACAATGGCTGGCAGGTGACCGCTCCACCAAGCTGTGCACCGCGCGTCCAAGTTGGCAGACCATGTCCTTCCGCCATGGACTCTACAAGAAGACTTCCACCAACATCAAGGTCGACCTCGTTGATGTGCTGGAAGTTGACACCAAGAACATGGTAAGTATAGCGAGAGAAGTACTATGACTATGTAGTTACACATTTATATTACATTTCACTACAGGATTAGCAGAAAGTCAGCGCATTATCAGGGTGATAATGCGCATGATCATTGAAATGCCTAAAATCAGTATTCAATGACCTCGTTCTTGTACAGGAATGGAATTCTGTGTTGCCATTTGTGTTTCCTGAGAGCTTAAATTTTGAAATTTTCAAGGCTAGCGTGAATAGATATCTTCTAGCTAGATCGACGGGCTCCATCCTCAGCCACACCGTGGCTCAACATAAGGCGAGTTGATGGTCATAGATCTATCTAATGTAAAAAAAGTCAAGTAGTTTAATAAATACTCTCTAGGTGGCATTAAACGCTCGGAAGTTCACCAACGCATCAACGCAAGTGCTTTAATCCCCAATTATTTTGTACAGAAGCTCTCCATAGTTTGTGTGCAATAGGATAATATGGTACTTCAAATTTTGAACAGGTTATTTCTAGGCAAGCATGCTATATCCTAAATTGCAACAGAAAGTGCTTAAACCATTTCAAGAATTTATCATATAAAAAAAAACAATTTAACACGCTTTTATTAGTTCACCTGTAACTAACTTTTCCACTGTTCCCATCACCATGTATAAATAGTTTTTGTTTAGTCTGTACATAATAACATATGTATTAATATATAAATAAATCTTGAATTTCCATATAACCATCTTGATTTGAATCTTTGCTATAGTAAGCATGTTTTTCCGATGAAAATACAAAATAATTTAATTCCATCAGCTGATCTGGAGATATCTTCAAAAGTTATTAAGCCTTTTTTCCAGTTTTTATAATCATAATTTATTAAAGAGGATTTCATCTAAAAAAATAATGCCACTCTCGATCGCTCACTCTAAATATTACTACCATTTTATCCATATCCTTACAATTTTATATAGTTTTCTGGCTTCCCGCGACAATGAGGTTGGCAGTATGTTATTAAATATTAGTTAGAAATATATATACAAAAAGTAGGGTGTTATAATTGTAATGTAATTGACGTTTGTATCTGTTTGTCTGTCTTTGGTATCGTAGCTTTCAAACGGATGGACCGATTTTGATCTAGTTTTTTGTTTAAAAGATGATTTAATCAAGAGTGTTCTAGCTATGTTTCACCAAAATCGGCTCAGCCGTTTTTTGTCGGGAGCGTTTGAGTTTTCTAAACATATACTTGTAATCTTGGAAGTTATAACGGAAATTTAGTCTATAATGAAATTCCTTTAGTGTCATTTCATCATGACTTTCAAAAAATGGCGATTGATATGATTCAGCTATCAGTAAACACCTGCATCGGATTATTACTGTACCAATACTACCTTATCTCAATGGTAACTAATTAATAATTATCTACTTGGTTGTTAATAGTACATTATGATATTTATGATACAAGTGTGCTAAGTTGGTCATTACAGTCGAGGCGTAATAGAGCCGAGAGTGTAATGTTTTCGAGTGAATTCTTTTTGTTATGGGCCGGTATGGTAGAAGTATTCATCTCTGATTGGACTCTGACAATCTAGTAGGCTTAGATTGTGCGCGCGCAGGTGCCCTTGCATTGGTTGTAAACAAAAGTCACTAGTACGTAATAGAAAAGTCAAAAGCACGCGTGTTTAATAGGATACTTTTCGGCTATAAAAACGGTTGAATAAGGGCCACTTTACGAGCAAGTGTGTTGAAAAAGTACTTCTATTACAAGCTTTTGACGTGATATTTATGCGAAACGTGGTCGGTCACGTGTCTTAGTATTTAACTGAAGTAGTTAGTAAGGAAGCCTAAAATAAAACCAGACAAGTGCGAGTCAGACTCGCCCACCGAGGGTTCCGTACAAACTAGTAAATAAAAGGGGGAAATCTTTTTTTTTTTTTCCTTTTTATATCGAAAAATATACATCGTAAAAATATTTAAAAACCTGTTTTAATTAATGCTAATTAAGCTTTTTCATATGATACCCCACATGATACGGTTAATTCACTTTAAAATTTCGACCCTCATTCCTTCCATAACGACACAATTTTTTGTGATTAAATTAAAAAAGTCCAGTTTTAGGATTTTTTTCTATATGTGTACTCTAACACAATGCTTCTTGCCAAATTTCAGAGTTCTAGGTCAACGGGTCACCCCATAGGTTTTGATTCCTCCGTGAGTGTAAAAATGTGCATTTTTACGACATATTCGGCTGTAACTTTTTTTTTACGAAAACTGAGAAATTTTCTTTTTCTTTCTGCAGCAAGATACTATGGATCTGCGTATATGGTTTTAATTTCAACTCGATACCTTCTCGCGTTCCCGAGATAAAGGTCTTGACACCCGGACAAACGGACAGACGGACAGACGGACAACAAAGTGATCCTATAAGGGTTCCGTTTTTTCCTTTTGAGGTACGTAACCCTAAAAATTGATCAAAATCCGTGGACCATCCGTTTTAAAGATACGACGCGAAAGGCTCACAATTAGGTACACATAAACACAGATACACACTTTAATCGTATAATACTTATCGTATAACTAATAACTGCTTAGCCGTGTATGCTTCAATACACTGGGCTATCTATATCTTGTCTATAAAAGGTCAATACAATCTTACTAACTGAAGCACATTTTTCCAGACAGTCCGATGCGAACCCCTAGTCACAATGGGTCATCTCACCCGCATCTTAAGATCTTATGGATTCACGCTGCCTATGACACCCGAGCTGGACCAGTTGACAGTCGGTGGGATGGTGATGGGAACTGGCGTAGAGTCATCCTCTCATGTGCACGGTCTGTTCCAGCACATTTGCTTAGAGTACGAGCTGGTGATGGCTGATGGATCTGTCGTCACATGCAGTAAGGTATGTAGGAATCGCGGAAGAGTTTTATGGATTTTTTTAGCCACTGCTGCTGCTGAATGGAAAAGTAGGATTCATTGTCATCATTTCACAATTGGCCATTTGCAAGTTATTTTAGTTGACTGCTGATCATAGTCTCTCCCATCTGGGACATTTCTAACGATCTCTTCCTTACTACTCACTGGCAATTGCCATTCCCCAATGTTTATTGGTCAAAATTTAAAATTAAGTTAGTAATTAAATACTACTATTAATTTTAAGAGTCAGTGGGCAGCGCACGATGCATATAGAACATGGTTGGTTGATGGGGATAAAAACTTCTTGCGCTGCGACCACGTACCGTACAACTAGTGGGCTCCAGCGACCTGATGAAAGTTCCGGATCCATCCACCATAAAACAACTTAAACAATACAACTTAAACGGATGGAATAAAACAGTAGCCCATTACATAAAGTCACCTAATATTGCTATTTCTGTCTCCTGCTTAATCTATAATTTCTTCTATTTTAGGATGAAACCCCTGATTTATTCTACTCAGTATCGTGGTCATACGGAACTCTAGGATTCTTGACCTCCGTTCTCATCAAAGTCATTCCAGCTAAAAAGTAGGTGATCTATATATTATTACGCTTCTAACTAGATGTGCTTATGATCTATCTACGCTTGCATTCTACGCAGAATAGATGCAATGTTTTTTCCTGTATTCCAGATACGTTCGCTTGGAGTACCACCCTTACGCTAATAGCAAGGACCTCTGCAAGAGGTTCCGAGATGAGGCCAAGAGGAGCAAACCTCACTTCTTCCTCGAAGGTGTGATGTACACCAAGGAAACAGGCGTGATAATGGTCGGCGATATGGTGGACGAAATTGAAAATGATGGAAAGGTTAGCACACATCTTGTAGACGTACCTATTCATCATCATCATCATCTCAGCCATAAGAAGTCCACTGCTGGACATAGGCCTCCTCCATGGATTTCCAAAAAGACCGATCCTTCGAGACCGAGACCGACGAAGACCGACCTTCCCGCCACTTGTATGAGATCATCTGTCCATCTCGTGGCTGGTCTTCCTACGCTGCGCGTGCCGGACGTACCTATTACTATTCTTTATTCCTTCTTCTCTGATACCTATTAGGTTAATGAAATTGGTGTTTCGCCAAAATGCTAGATTTTTTTAATTAGTGGATGTGTAAATATTAGAAATCATTTTGCAAATGTATTATTTGAGATATATTTTGAAATTCACCAAATTAAAGTGGTGTATTTCAAAGTATATACAATATTTTATCATTTTTCCAGTATAACCCCATCGGTGCATGGTATGCGGAGTGGTTCTACAAGCAAGTAGAGAAGCACCTGAATAAAATGGAAACTGTTGTGGAGTACATCCCACTGCGAGACTACTATCACAGGCATACCAAGAGTCTGTTTTGGGAGTTGCAGGTTTTTATAAATTAATAAATAAAGTAAAATGTTTTGTTTTGTTGGAGTCACTTTTAGAGCCGTACTTTTACGTTTTTTTTTTTCGTACGAACTTTTCCGTAGCAAAAGAGATAGATTGTTATTTACATTTTGGAATTGGTAAAAAATCTGCTGAACTAATGTTTAATGTGTGATCATTGAAGGTTATTATAGTAAGTGTAAACAAATGTAAGTTTTTATGTAAAAGTGAATTAGTATTCGGTAAGTATTGTCTAGTAAATTGTTAAGGGTTTAGTTAAGATTTAGATAGGCAGATATATAATAACTGGTTGTCTTACCGCTAATTTGATATCTTCGATATCTTCCAGGCCACCTTAGCAAATTTTTTATGAAGTTGGTATATGTTGAAAACCAATTGAAAACAGTAATCTTACCGAAAAACGTTAAATAAATAAATTTTATTAGTGCTCAAAGTATTCTGTCAAGTTCAAGTTAGTATGAAATGACAAGGGCGGAAAAATAATTTAGGAAGGGTTGAGGTGTCGTTTCTCTATAAAGCAAATGTAATTTCGGAAAAAAAAATGTTTTTTATGCTACAGAATTTTTTTTTAGGACATCGTTTCATTCGGCAACATATGGCTATTCCGCGTGTTATTCGGATGGCTGATGCCTCCAGAGGTCTCCCTCCTCAAGCTGACGCAGCCCCAGGCTGTCACGGATCTGTACAACCGAGCGCACGTCATCGAGGACATGATGCTGCAAGTCGACCACCTGGAAGACGCTTTGGAACTCGTCCATAAAGAATTCCTGGTCAGTTAATAGATTTATTATTTACAGCTATAATTGAATCGACGTGTCGTTGAACATGATAAGCACAATATGAATAAAATCAAAATTAATGAATTCAAACAAAATAAGTAGTAAAAACAATTAAGACCACTGGAATACACTATTATAGCTTGGCCACAAGTATGAAGCTCAGCCTTTAACCAGATTTATATAAGTTCCAAATCCAGTTCGAAACAACAACTACGAAAGGTATTTTACCTAACGTAATCTCAAAATTTCCTGACATGATTGGAAACAATATAGGACGTCGACAAACCACTGTTTTTGATTAGCCTGCGTCGCCAAGATCTGATATTGATAGTGTGGTTATTTTAATTGACAGTCAGTTCCCATTCCAAGTAACATATGATCGACTACATGCAAATTATGTAGGAATGTTATTTGAAATTTTAGGTAAGAAATCAGAGACACTGAACATCTGATGTATCAGTGATAGTGATAACAGTGATTGGGACTATTACGTTTTTTCTATATTGGTGAGTTTCTAAAAGTACGTGAAGATGAAACTATGGGTTGTTACAGGTGTTCCCTCTCTGGCTGTGCCCGTTCAAGCTGTTCAACAACCCTGGACTGCTGAGGGTAAAGGAAGGCCAAGATATGTACTTCGACCTCGGCATCTATGGCGTGCCGAAAGCTAAAGGATTTGAAATTGTGAGTAAAACTTATTGCGAGCAATTTTGTACTGAGCAGATCATGTTTCTAAATGTGCCTAGAGGCAAAACGACCGTCAATTAAACATACATTTAATCTGAGATTGAAGCAGGTAGGTACATAAAATATTTTTTGCAACGTCCGAGGGCTGTTATAAGTTTAAAAAAGAGGGCTGTTATAAGTTTGACGTGTGTATCTGTGTGTTTGTCTGTGGCATGGCAGCTCTTAAACGGATGGACCGATTTTGATCTAGTTTTTTTTGTATATTAAATATTTAAAAAAAAATATTGGAGGATGAAATACTATCGACACAGAAGCCAAACAGCAATTTTCAACATTTTTGTCTGTCTTTCTATCTGTCTGTACGGTGTGCCCGATGGACGCCGAAACTACTACTAACTACTAACTACACGGATTTGGACGAAATTTGGCAGGATTACAACTTATACTATGTAGAAGGATCTAGCACACTTTTATATCCCGAATTTTTTTACAGTTCCTGTGGGATATATCTATTAAACAATAACAACATAATCGATATTCTAAATATTTTATATTTTTTGTTCGAATCGATATTATAAACAGGTAGTCCTCCTCTCTCCTATATGTTTCTGCGCCCGACAGGGTCTTTAAGATACATTTATTTAATTTACCAACATTGTAATATTATGGAATAGCAATATAATATCTGAATCTGAATCGATAACCTCGGGCTGCAGCTTTGTAATAAAATGCTGTTTTTCTAGGTAAAATCAACCCGAGCAATGGAGAAATTCTTAATGGACATCGGCGCCTTCCAAATGCTTTGCGGAGACACATATACTACTCCCGAGGAATTCAGGAGGATGTTTGACCATACCCTGTACGATAAAGTGAGGAATTCTCTACCTAATTGCAAGGAAGCTTTCCCGGATGTGTATTACAAAGTTTGTAGGAAATCAAAGCGTTAATCGGTTTTGCAATTTATGTATTGTAAGAACGAGTAACAGCAGTTTATATACAGATACGGCTTAAATATTAGAGGGATGTATAACCGAATGATTTTTAACTCAAATACAAATACAAATACAAATATTTATTTATAACTCCATAGTTACATGTCAAATAAATTCAATAAACAGTGTAAAGTACAACATACAACATTAATTCTGAGTCTTCGATATTAATAATAATAATTGATAATTCAATAATATTAAATAATAAAATTTATAATTCAATAACTATCAACTTTATAATACTCTTCAGGAGTTCAAGTCTGTTTTATTTTAGTAATTCGGTTGTCTTAGTTTTAGTCTTAGTATTAGTAATTTCTAAGATGCTCTAATAAAATAAAATGTTTGTGCGATTTATGTATTTTATTTTATTTAGAAGTCCCTTTATACAAAACAGATATAGTCCAGGAAAAATGATATTTGTGAGAACATAAAATACAACAACGAAAATTGTTATTTCCATGAAAGTATTGAGATACATTTGTCACAATTCCATGTTTAATCCTTACTAATATTATATTATTATAGTAAAAAAAACTGAAACAACCCACTTCAAAATACGTAATGTTGTTTTAAAAACCCAAACCATTGAACCAATTTTGATGAAATTTCTAAGAATATCTTTTCAAACAAAAAAAATAGATTTTTCTAAATCAGTATACATGTATATGATGGAATTATGCAGCAATAAACAAAAAAATCAACCGAATTGAGAAGTTGCTTTCTTGAAGTCGTTTAAAAAGCGAAGTTTGCTGCCTTATCACGATCAAACGGCTGAACTGTGATCTGCTCCATACAAACAGATTTATTTTTACTAGACTAATATATTACTTTCACGAATAAATCTTATGTAAGTACCTATCTTATAAATACTTTGATACTCCGTTTTTTAACAACTTGATCTATCGCTACTTACTGCTTCTTGTTAGGGTTCTGGAGTAACTATCAGGAACCAGGACCTTATGTTACAGTCATTTTACTCATAGAATGTCAGCATTTACGAATATATACAAAATTTTGCAAGTAAACAGTAAGTAAGTAAGTAAACCGCTAAATGTTATAGTAAAATTTTCATAAAAAGGGAAATATAGAGACAGAATTCGTTTTGAATACCGATTCCGGTACTAAATTACCTACTTGTATACCGTTTCGGTCCTCACATATACGTTCACGACGTTTATTATCAATTCGCAGAATAGCGAACTCTCTAATTCGTTGACCGTAGGTATCACATGTTGATGGTTTGAATACTGTTGAATAACAATCAACTAGCCTAGTCATCTTTCGATGCCGTCATGAATGGAGTATGGGCTGGCGACGACCTTGTGATAGCAGACTTTCTGTTGTATCACAGAAGATTTTACTATTACTACATATAAACCGGACACTCTCCACCTCCCGGCAATCTCAGATTCCTCACATAGTCCTCGCGCTCGCCCTGTCGCGAGCCAGAAAATGCTAGAAAGCTGTCATGTTTTTTTAAAAATTTGTTCTCAAACTGAGAACCGTCAATCGATTGTGTCGATCGAAAAGTGGCCGCCATTTCTGCCCTGCTATCATGGAACATGGACAAATTTAATAGTCTTTCCCCCGTTTTATCCACCCTTCAGAGGAAATAAAGTATGTACTGACATTGATAACTGACATAACAACGTGGACAAAAACGTTTTATCTACCTTCATGCTAGCAGGGATCAGTATTACCGTCAAAACACCATTTGCGCATGTGCCATGTCACTGATGTCAGATTATGTTGTAGTCGAACGCTTGAAGCGCTGAATATGAAAGTACTGAGAAACACGTTGCATGCTAATAGCGCTGAGAAACCACTAGATATCACGACGAGCGACAACCATAATTTCATTCATAATGTGTATTTGATAAAGTATCAAATTCATTGGTGTGTGTGCATAGAAAAACATAAAGTTTCGTATGTGTTACTAAATATTGAGGGTTTGTATGGAATGACCGACGCGACGTGTGGTTGTCGTAAAAGATCGTGCAACTTGTTGCCAGCAAATTATGCGTTTTTTATACAATTGGAGAAAACTGTTCTACGCCTAAATAGTACCCCATTTTGATATTTTTTTAATTAATTAATGGTTCCTATGGTTTTTTTTTTAAAGAGGAGGTTTGGAAGGAAGGAAGAGTGGGTTGGTTTTGACAGCAGATGACCGGCGCTAATGGCATACACCAGCCAACTGCTGCTGTTCCTATGGTTTATTTTTATTTTTATAATCTAAACTTTTAATTTTTTAACTTAACTTGTAAAAACGCCATCGAAGGCTCCTTCTTGCGGCGGCGTCGTGTGTCGGGTCGCTCTCTTCCCTACATATACTCGTGATCGGGTGCTGCTTGCGGGTCGCTGGTTTGCTCGTGGTATGCACGCAACATAGTAATAAGTACTTAAATGAAGACAAAATAATTTTCTCGTAACGATAAGTAGTAAACAATAGTTTGTAATTATGAAAAAGGTCACGAACCCTGGTGTCTGTGTAGATAAAAATTAAATAAATAAAAATAAAAAAACTTCGGAATTATAACGAAATTTGAAAAAGCAAACTCTATGATAAGAGTCATCGATATGAAACATCGAAATCAGTTAAAAAGTTTAGGGGTAGAAAACTCCTATTTGTATGGGAGATCACGCGACAACATTTCTCTTAAATATACAAACACTACACGACAGAACAAGATGCACTATGTACATACGTGTGCTGTGCAGGAACTTCGCGCTTGTGCAAGCTGACTTGTGCTTTGTTGTGTCATAGTTAAAGGCTGCATGTCACAGTGATATTTTGTTTATATTTTATAATACTTCTTGTACGTTCAATAATATACTTGATACCCAATCCATTAAAATTAAGAGCACATTCAACCAATTTTTTTCGTAAATATGCGATAAGTAATAAATAAATCATTCACACCGTAGATGTCTTCATTATTCTGACGTCATCTATTATTATCTACTATATTTTTATTTATCCCAGTGTTGGGCAACTGTCCTCTTATCTCTCGCACTTGACCTAAAGCCAAGCGGTCGACTAATTTCCAAGATTTGGACTAAATATATTGGTAGGTATATTGAATATAGTTTATAGTGTTTTTTTAGACCGCAAAAATTCTGCGTTGCAAGTATCAATCAGACTCGCCCACAGAGGGTTCCGTACAAACTAGTAGATAAAAAAATATATGATTGGGAAAGGGGGAATATTCTTTTATATTTTCCTTCATAAACCGAAAAATATACATCGTAAAAATATTTAAAAACCTGTATTAGCTTATGCTAATGAAGTTCTTTCATATGATACCCCACATGATACGGTCAAAGAACTTTAAAATTTGGACCCTCATTCCTCGCATAAAGACACATTTTTTATGTGATTAAATGAAAAAATTCCAGTTTTCGGATTTTTTCCTATATTCTCTAACACAATGCTTCTTGCCAAATTTCATAGTTCTAGGAATCTAGGTCAACGGGAAGTACCCCATATGTTTTGATTCCTTTGTGAGTGTCGAAATGTGCGTTTTTACGACATATTCGGCTGTAACTTTTTTTATGAAAACTGAGAAATTTTATTTTTCTTTCTGCAGTATATGGTTTTAATTTCAACATGATAACTTTACGCATTCCCGAGATAAACGTCTTGACACCCTGACAGACGGACATACGGACAACAAAGTGATCCTATAAGGGTTCCGTTTTTTTCTTTTGAGGTACGGAACCCTAAAAAATACGAAATGACTTCCACTTGGAAAGTTTAAATTGCTTGCTATTCCAAGAATTAATTAGCTCTTTCTTAAGTCAAACGTGCACATAGATGCACAAGTACTTTCTACATAGCCAATAACTTATATCAAAATTAGAAAATATCCCAAATGCTTTCGTAGTAGGTAGGTATACTAGTACTACCATAGTTATTGTGTGGTAGTAAATAAATAAATATAAACAATATTGGAGGACATTTTTCACACAACACCTTCTAGCCCCAAATTAAGCAAAGCTTGTACTTATTTTATTGTAAATACATTCATATGATATAATAAACACCCGAACACAGTTTTTTTCTTCAAAAACACGCTTTTTCCGGAGTGCCTAAGTTTAATGAGATTTCAGCACCGGAAATTGGCAAAAGTAGATCGAAAGTATCTGGCGCTATATTTCTTTTGCGCAGTGCCTCTTTTTCGAACATCGCATCAGATGAAACAACATGCGTGCATCTTCTACGCGTGAAGGGCCTTCTTAATTACACGATTACACATGGAATTTAATTTTGATTGTTTGCGTATCGTGCTCGCTCTGTTCAGCACACACACTACCAACGCAATGTGTGCATACATACACTAATACTACATGTAAAGGGTAATGGTCGGTCGTGAATTGCAACTTCTATTCACGATGTCGTTGTACCTACTAAATAATGCCAGATAGCAGCATGCAGGTTCACCTATATTCATGAAGTGCCAATTACATTCAGGCTGGACCATAGGGAATCGTCCGACAGCAACAGAACAGTTTGATAGTTTACAACTGTCTATAATATTCTACGGTCATAGGGCAAGTCCACAGTAACGGGAGACCAAGCGCAGCTATCTCTCTCGCGCATCACAGCCTTTTTAAATATATAAAATCATTTGTTAGGGATACTAGAAAAGAGAGAAATGAATTTGTTTATTTAGATAGGAGAAATATATAAGAAAAAGTTTATTAGAATTATAATTTAAGTAACGATTTTAAAAGGTGTTTATTATACCTTTTAAATCGTTACTTAAAAAAACTGTCTTTATTAGACAGTTTTTAAACAGTTTTTATTCGAAATATATAGATCTACGTTTGACCATCAACTTAATGGTCTGTGTAGCCGAGGATGGAACACGACGACTCAAACCTTCAAAATTGCAAGATTGTAGTTTTAAGCAAACAGAAAATAATTACTCGGTTCCATTGAAATCCTGTTTATATTATATAATTACTTGTTTAACCCATTTACATTTTCCCAACTGTGAACTCTGGCCCGTAGATCTCGAGGCTAACATACCTACCGTCCTGACATGCGCAGAAATCTTATCAGTGCTGTCGCGCCTGACCTGCCAGCCGGGTCTCAGAACACTAGTCAACTTCTCGAGGAAACTTCATCACGAAATATGCTTCTAACTCGCGGAACACGAAAAAGTTGACTTCCAACTTTGTGACTTGAACTTTGGTGACGGAAAAATGAAGTTTTTAGTGTTCAGTTTTGTGTTTTGTTCGTTTTCAGCGTCTTTAATCGATGGTAAGTTATTTTAATTACTTTTTAAGTTAGTTAATATTTCGTGTTACTTAATATTGTGGCGAGCACACTTGTGTCAATATGGGAATCAACGCGATTTTGTTACTAATGGTTACTGTATAACTATATTTCGCGAGGTTGTTGGGTTATCAAAGTTTTGGTTAATGACATTTCTGATAATTAAATTATATTTTAGCAAATTGAGGCGAGTTTTTTTTTTACATTAATTTTGATAAGTTAGTACTATATATTTTATTTAAATATTTAAATAACAATATAAAAAAAAAAGACAACTCCTAAAATAAATCCAACAACCCACTACCAGCAGTAGGCATTGTGCCCAAAATGCTGACCGCATTGCCACGTTGAAAAACAATGCTTATTCTTTGCGCAAAGTAGGTATCAGCCAGCGTTATTGTCACGATTTGCGCCGACCAAACGCGGAATAAGCTCTTTAAAAATCTTCTTTGCTCCGAATCCTTTAGAACATAGAGTAGGTACTGTGAAATATGTTTATTTCTTGGCACATATATATTTATTTTTTGGAACAGAACGTTAAGAAGCATGAGAATTAAAGATTGTTTTGTAGTAATTAGGAACATTATTTTAAAGAACAAAACAGGTCTGCATACAAATAATGATAAATACAAAATAGCCTACGCTATTGCGGAGATTTTTAATGATCGTATTTTTTTTTAACTGTTCATAGTTGTACCAATTTTCCTACGGATACTATCAAACCCAGCAAGTTGTGCGCCGCGAAAAAAAAAACACTAGACTTTATGTCATACGAGAACATGACAAGAATACGAAGATCTATAAGTTTGTCTCTCTCTCGCTCGACAAAAAGAGCATAGAAAATTTTGTCGCGGCGCGCATTTTAGGGCTACTGAAAAAGAAAACTGAACGTGTCTGCCTGCTGCCGATGCCGGGTCAACTCTTTCCGGACATACTATAAAAGTGCACATAGCTCGTAGAACTGATGGCCGATGGGGAAAAGTTCTTGAGTAATCTCGCACTGAAAAGCGCAGCGTAGGATCAGCTACAAGGTTGACAAAATACCACTCAAACAAGTACAGGAAAACGCTGGATGCAAGCCGTTTTCAATCGGTCTTTTTGGAAATCCATGGGGTAGGCAGCAGGTAGCAGTAGACTTCTTATGGCTGAGACAATGATGATAAATAAAAGAATTGGGTTTTTAGAATGACAGAATCTGTCATGAAGGAAAAAGAGTTGACCTTGAATGCGTGCAACTCAATTTTCGGGTCGGTTGTTTGGCGGGGGGAGTGACTTGCTGCGGAAGTATATAGCTATTTATGAACTACAGAGCTACACGATAGATACACTGAAGTGTCTGTCTGTTAATATAAGAGTAAGCAAATAGCGCCTGTACTAGCTTTCACTTTATTGTGTCGTAGCAAGGGTCTCTCATCGCTTGTACTCCATTCCATCCTCATTAACATTTTTTTTGCGAAGTGAGTCTTCTATAACTGGACTATTTAGTAATTCTGTGATTATAGAAAAATAAGACTGCTGCGTGAATTCCCCACTATAGTTAACCGAGTGCTTTTCATCCGTACACATTATGTAACGTTCCAACAATCACGAAATGTATCAGACAACCTTTGGTACTCTAGCCACCCCTTATTTGATTATGGGAAAATTGGCTTTAGTTTATGTATGCTTTAGTATCCCCATGCGAGACCCGCCTGGGAGGGTCCACTATAGACAATACACTTCGTAACCATACAACACATAACCGCGTGTTGCGTGAATATTTAAAAAGTTTGTTTGGATTTGAGGGTCAACCCGCTTCAGGAGTACATTTACTCTCTACCCTTATCACAAAAGAGAGCCGCAAAATGAGAAACGAAAAGGAGAGTTAAACTTTTCTCGTTTGGCACTTCACACATTGCTCGTTAAGTACTAATTACCTTCGTAATTGTATAACGGACGTTAAATGCAAAAGATAAACAGACTGAGGGTTTTAGTGCACTTGACCAGACGCGAATTTGGTTGGTTGGTCGTTAAGACCAAATTTGTGAAAGAATATATCTGCCTAAGAAATAAATGATGTTATTCCCATGTTTGTTCATCAACACAAATGTTTTCTCCCGGGCTTGATCTACTGAGTTAGTTATCGCAAAATGCAAAAGTGTATTAAATTATAAATGGTTACAGTCAGAATATATTTTATAATTATTGACGATATTATATACCTACTCTCTCAATATTGTTATCAAAGATAAACAGACACGTTGCGGTTGTGATCTATAATTGTCAAGTTTTCAAGAATTGTTGACCTTGACTTGTCAAAGAAAATAATAACTACTATCTATATATTAAAGATATTTTTTGTGAATTTATAAAATTATTATTTCTTCAAAATAATAACACTTTTTCGGTTCATATTGCTCAGATAATCATCAATTGCTAACAGCGAGGGACGCCTATTTTTGCATAGACTTCTATAAAAAAATTGTCAAAAAATGTACCGGAACTAATAATTAATATAAAATATTTGTGTTTTTTTATATTCATTAATGAATTATTTTCGTTATTCTATTTACAGCTGCTATTTCACTTTTAAACACTTCATTTACACTTATTATTTTGTATATACTTAATTATATCATTTTTATTACTCACCAAAGCCGTGAATTGTTTCTTATTTTACTGTTCCAAAGAGGCAAATTTTTAAAATGATTTACGTTTCTATTATTATTATTTTCTATTTCATCTTGACAAGATATACATGTCTGTAACTTGTATTGGTCATGGTCAGTCCTCGCGTCTAAAATGCATAGTTCTATATAGGTAGTGCACGAGAACCTAAAGGTACTACTTGCATACTATGCAAGAGTAACTCAGTAGGTGGGTACCAAGTTAGTGCCGACATACCGATGACGTCAGAGCTGTTAACCCGGTCACTTGAACCCACAGAAGCTCTTCAAGTGTAATCTATCAATTAACACTAAGCAAATAAATACTGGGAAATTAGGGCTTTAATTTTTTCCGGAAAGTATTGATGACAGCCATTGACCGATTTGTAATTAAATCCGATAATCCAACCTGTGTATGTATATTTTTACTTAAAATCGTTTATTTATGTTTTGTAAGAGTATTTCCTAGATGGACCGGGCATTTTTACTGTATGTCATACGATTTGTGGGCTAATCTCACTACACAGCGGGTTCTACAAGTCGTCAGACCACCTGGTAGGCCCAGGATGGCGGGATGAACTGAACTCCTTCTGCAAAGATTGGACACAAAAATCTTTAGGCCGAGAAATTGGAAAAGGATATGGAGGCTTTTAGTTGCCCAGCAATGGGACGGAACAGGCACTAATTAATAATTTCCTAGGTAAAGCAGTCTCTTACTTCTTCGAAATTAAGAAGTAGTTCAGTGCGCCGTTGTTTATACTAAATAAAAAAAACTGTATATCTGAACATTATCCCTTTTTTAATGACTTTCTTTTATACATATATTATACCAAGTAGACTCCTGGGGCCGTACCACAAGCGTTCCAGCTGTCTTACCTCAATATCACTTTGACAATTGTCTCGTTCTTTCTACAGATGAGAGAGCAATACAACAAAGGTCAAAGTAATATTGGAATAAGTTTGCTATTATGATTGTGTTATGGGCCTGTGCTTATATTTAATCCCATAATTTTTGGGTAAATATATAAATACTAAAAAAACATATAAAATATGAAAGAAGCATAAAAACAATAAAAAAAATCCTTGAAATAAAAATATGTTCCCTTCTCATAGTGAGAAGATGGCCCGCGCCCAGCAGTGGGACAGTTTGTATAAACAGGGCTGAAAAAAAAAATGTTTACGAGTAGAAAATAGTTTTGTCCTATTGTATGCAAAATGTAAGATATGTAAATACTCATTTCTCCTTTGTTTTGCTTCAGTCATAGTCATATCATAACACTCCCCTAGTATTACAAAATATCAAATCACACTCCCCTAATATTACAAATATTTTTCTTGAGGGCTTTAGAGAAATTTCAGCGTGGTTGTTATTATTTAAGTGATTATTATTTAAGTTTCAAGACTAAGTGGCAATATTCAATTCCACAGACGGCCTATTTCTGCCTATACTTAGGCCCGAAAAAACCAAGGTATACCTACCATAGGCTGATAGCTGATATAGCTGATAGGCATTTCGTTTGAAGGTGAAGATTTCCCCCACGATTACCACGGAAATGGGGCGGAAGGGAATCGTAGTATTACTAACGAGGTAGGTATTCTAGAAATAGGTCTTAGAGACACTTTTTTATTGTTTGGTCTAGATGCTTTCTATAAAAGTGGTATGAAAGTAATTTAATGGGTTTTGGCGGGAACGTCATAGAAACATGTTGTTGCTCTGTTTTATTTTCGTACACTTGTGTTATTTTGAACATTAATTCGATAAAAATAGTGGTGTTTTATCCATTAAGTGTTCGATCAAATTCGTGAGTGTAGGCAAGTGAAATAAAGCAGTGAAACGTGTAATTTTACGTTGTCAGCAAAACTCCATAGAAACTTCTAGTAAAGTCGCCATCACTTTATTGAGGCAAGACTCAAAGTTGAAAAAGACTGTTTAGACTGTGACTGGAACACTATTTATCTTGTATTATTCAAGAAACTTGAAGCTATCTCAATACTTGACCTGGCAAATCGCTAATCGCGTGGTCCAATACAAAAAAGAAGAAGTAATGTAATAAGTTGATCGGTAAATCAATTTCGATACTTCAAAATTGTCATCCAAGTACAACGATATCATTATCGATAAGGATTTTGCGTCAGCGATCATTAACATCCAAGCTCAAGGCTTGAGCCTCCAGCGGATTACCGCTGAAAAACATAACCCTCCTTACGCAGCTGCGTAAGGAGGGTTATGTTTTCGCTTGTATGGAATGGATGTATGTATGTAGGTATAGATATATACTTGTAAGTATATTTATGTTTCAATGTAATTACAAAAAAAAAGTATATATGTATTATATCAGCCATCTGGTTCCTATAGTACAAGCCTTGCATAGTTTGTGGCTAGATGGTGTGAACATTTATGATCTCCAATATTATTATCATATAACGCAATGGTAGCAGGTAGCTAAGTAACCAACGTAAAACGCCACACATTATCATATTAAGTACCTACGATAGGTTAGGTTAAACTAGCCATCTCGTATTCAAACAAAGCTCTCACAAACTGCTATTATTAAAATTTTAATTAAAGGGCAACGATTAGCAAACAAAATAGTAAGCAGCTTAGCCGTAATCCCGGGACGTAGTTTCATTACCGGAGCGACCTGGGATACATAATTAACTGGTACATCTTTACTTTTCATTTCGCTGTCGAAAATGATTTTGCTAAGACAGAAGACTTCACAAACACAATTGATTAAACAGCGACTCTATCGAGATAATAAAGTGCAAATCAGCTTGGAAAGGCGATAAGTATCTATTCGTTATATTGAGTGCGCGTCGTTCTATCGTGTAGCACACAGTTCAGACACAGTTCAGATTGTCTCCGACCGATTGTTAAGTTACCAGGAGAGGCGCCATAGATTTTGGAATATGAGTTTGGTAGTTCTATTATAAGAGTAGACTAAGAGTTTTTTGGTTTGTAAGGTAATCTTCGAGCCTTCTGGGTCCTTATTCCGTATGACCATCGGCCGCGTTACGTGAACTTGACGTCGGTGCATGTACAATGAAAATTAGACTTTGGCTTCTTAAACTTAAAGGCAAATTTTCATTGTTATCGCAACCATGTAACGTTAACGTAAGGTCCGTTGTCCGGCGAAAAAAAAACGGACGTATACAAGCGCTCTAAGGCGGCCGATGGTCAACGGAATAAGGGCCCTGGCGGCGGTTGAGGCGGTTTTGGCGGCATTAACGCCGGGTATCTTTATAAAACTGTCTATTGTAGCCAACACATATTTAGGAATGTGGTAGTCTATCTATCCGTTAATTATAGGTAACACATGTAAGAGCTGTCAGATTGGGGGCGTAAGATTCATTGGGGCTGTAAAAAAAATTAAAATAAACCGGCCAAGTGCGAGTCGGACTCGCGCACGATGGGTTCCGTACCATTATCTATAAAAAAAATATATTTTTATTTATATTTAATTATATATTTTTAAAGTGAATAATATTACTCAATATTCTGTAAATATTTCAAGCGTCTACCTGTTGCCGTTATCAATATCGAGCAAAAAAAACACGTCTGTTGTATGGGAGCCCCCTTAAATATTTATTTTGTTCTGTTTTTTTAGTATTTGTTGTTATAGCGGCAACATAAATACATCATGAAAATGTCAACTGTCTAACTATCACGGTTCATGAGATAGAGCCTGGTGACAGACGGACGGACGGACGGACGGACGGACAGACAGCGGAATCTCAGTAATAGGGTAGTAATATAATCATCAATAGCTCATACGTCCATCGTGTTATACATATAATGCTTACTTCAGACAAACCTGTATGTATAGTGCAGAAATGTATTAATATCGTTAGTAGACTTTATCAAAGTTAGTATAGAAAAAAAAATTTGAAGAATCTTATCCTGCGCCTATTGCAAAGCTCTGTGTCAGATCTTTGAACAAATTTTAATTAATTAGGTACCTACCTAATGGTAGGTAATCTATGCTGCCCCAGAATATAACATTAGTTATATTCTTTGACAGATTACAACGTCGAGTATCATAAAGGCTAAATATATTCGGACTGTTATGTTTATTCTCCGAGCCCTTTTTTAGTGATTATAAGATATCACTGGAACTACCTTTAAGTAATAGAATAGGGTCTCGAATTCTGTGTGGACTGGAGCTATTGGCTTCTCCGCTGTAATTTGTTCCTCTTCCAAGTCCTGCATTTATCAAGTGATACAGTATGTTCTTGGGCGAGATAAGTTTAATTTCATTTGGCTCCAGTATGTGTTTACCCAGGTGCGAACACCGTCTCTACATCAGCGGTCCGCAGTCTGTGAGGAAGAACTAAACGTCTCGTTTGCTTCATGTCGTAGCTTCATTTTCATGACTCACTTAATTCCGTAATTAGTGAGAAAACAGTGAACAGTTCTTCTCTAGTGAGAAAAAATAATCTGTAAGTGGCTGTTTTATTTGAAACCATGTACGTTATGTACGTCTCATTGATTTTAAAATGGCGGCGTTTGCAGATGACTCACAGTCCTCATTCATTGTAATATTGTGATATGGTGTAATTAAATTGTGGATGTAGAATACAGAGACATAAATTATGCAGCTACAACATAAAACGAACAGTTATCCCCAATTTTCATTGAACTTAAACAACTGTTCAACAACTTAACAATATTAATATACTATATTTTAAATAATTTTAGGTCCTGATGTTTCGAACAGAGTGCCCGTAGTCAAAGTTGTTTAATTTCAATGAATAACAATCACGAAAACCTAAGAAATTATCCCCAATTTTGTTATTATTATTTTAATTTCTAATTTACCTCCAACTATGGGTCATTAATACATCAAAAATATAATCTATACGCACAGAACATAATATGATAATTCTACGTAGTCTACGTGCTATCGGTCTAGCCTATTTAGTTATATAAGGAAGGCCATATGGTCTTATGATAGGATCATATGAGCCTACTGTCTGATCGGTTAACTTCTATGGTACTGGAAATGGTCATTAAGATCCATTTTTTTTTATTTGTCAAAATTAATCTCTACAGACTCCGGGCTCCGTGCCTTTTATAAACTTATATATCGTCGTTGCGCGCGTGATTATCAAGATCCATTGACAGATAACAGACAGCCAATGATAATTGGTGAACTTCAGGGAATCTATAAAGAGTTTATCTATCTATCTATCCACAGAATTCGCCCTATTACATAGTAAGTCTTTGTATCTATCTATCAACCAATTAAAACGGTTATTGCAGCCCAGGGTGACAAATGGTCATGGACATGATGACCATCTCCAGTACCATACAAGTTATCGGATCAGGCACATGTACAAAGTCTCACTAAACCGCTCTCGCTTCCGCTCTCAATGTGTCAAGTACCATACAAGTTAGCCGATCAGGCACATGTACAAAGTCTCACTGGACCGCTCTCGCTTCCGCTCTCAATGTGTCAAGCATGGCCGTAGGCAGGGGGGGGGGGGTTTGGGGGGTCCAAACCCCCCCCGAAATCCTGGCCATTATAAAAATTCTTCCAGGCTTCAATAATTTTCTAAAATGCTTCAAAAAGTTTCGCGCTCGCTTCGCTCGCGCATGATTGTTTCATATTGATTTTTATTTGTATTGATAATGATCAATAAAGTGCCGTGAACTTTCTAATACGAGCAAATAATTTACTAAAAATAGCCACTAACCAAAAATTTTTGCGCGTTCTTGTAGGTATGTTTGTAATTTTCTATAAAGTCATATATTTATATTTAGGATTATTAAATTGGCAATCAATGCATTCAAATGGTTGTATTTATAATTTTTGATAGCGTTAAGTCGCTCTTTACCAGTCGGGTATTTCCTTTTAACACAGTTACTTGTTTGATTCATCTGGTCCACGAAAATCTAGGACTCGCTAACATGATCAATGAATCAAATCACTTCCATGATTTAATATAAAAACCTTTTAAAAAGTTCTTTTATTTTGACATGGGGTGGCTGTGGGTTCATTAATACGAGAAATAAAGCATATTACTATAAAAACACCACTAAAATTTTCGCGCTCACGCACTATTACTATTTTGACATAGAAGTACTGTGATTTCACAAATACGAGAAATTTAGCATATTACACTAAAAAAATTCGCGCTCGCTTCGCTCGCGCATTCATATTATGTTGACATGGAAGTACTATGAATTCACTAATACGAGAAATAAAGCATATTACTATAAAACACCACTAACATTTTCGCACTCTCTTCGCTCGCGCTTTATTACAGTTTTAACAGAGAAGTACCGTGGGTTCACTAATACGAGAAACAAAGCATATTACTATAAAAGCACTGCTAAAATTTTCTCGCTCGCTTATACTTATTACCTATTTTTGTTTATATTTAGGTCATGCAAGCGCTGAGTGCTCGTTAAAACGAAAAAAACATTTTTTTATTACTACCCAAACATAATAGCACATATTGCTATGACAAACTTGGTATTCATTTGGGACATTAAAGTGCTCATTTTTTACGCTCGCATATTATACGTAAGATATGGGACAACATGGCCGCAGGTTAGCCGATTTAGTTAGACAAGTTAGCCGATCAGGCACATGTACAAAGTCTCACTGAACCGCTCTCGCTTCCGCTCTCAATGTGTCAAGTACCATACAAGTTAGCCGATCAGACACATGTACAAAGTCTCACTGTGTCAAAGGCCCAATAATCTGTTTATAAATTCGTGAGCTGCGTGATAATCTCGGCGACCTCTCCATAATGCATGAACTTCTAGTAAGATTACAAGTTGCAGTAAATAATTAATAATTGCGTGTATTATTTATTTAAATGTTTAACAGTATCTATACTGAAATAAATACAAAACACCCGACTGCAGAAAAGAAGTTTTTGCAGTCTAACTTACGATTTCGTTACGCTTGATGCGCTGTTGAATATAAGTTTCTTATGAGAAAGTATGCGTAAAACATATAAGTTCTATATATATTCGTAATCACCGTTAAAAAATATTTATTTTGATACCACTAACAAAAACATAAAGAATCGTGGTGTGGCTTGTGGACACAGCCGTGTGTTTTAGACTTTAATTCACAGCGTAAAACACCTCTTATGTACCGTAAGTCAAAACGACCTCAAAATGGCGGCGCATCCCACTCCGTCGCGCGCCATGCGTCACAGTCCTCAACTAAACGTATCGAGTTTTTTGATCCTTTAGCTATAAAATGATGTTATTTTGGATGTCCATGATACTTAAGTAGTTGCAGCACCAAACTGAGTCTGCCAGTTTTGTTATTATAAATGTTCTGCAAAGTCTCCCAGCTGCAACTAAGATAAACTAAGTAATGCTCGGGTTACATTAGCGGGCAAAGATTCGTGTCGCGTTAGCGCGCTAAAAACATCGTGTACGGGCATACGCGATGTTCTTGTCTCTACATTAGGCGGACTAAGTTTCGTGTCGCGTTGCGCGCTAGTTTACCGACAGTGCCCCGATAATACATCGTCTTCGCCCGAATACTACGCGTTGCAACGATCTACCCGGCCACACTCCTCGCGTTAATACGAATATTCGCCGTAGCCCGCTAATGAAGCCCCAGCATTAGAGTGATAATATATCATTCAAAATCCCATTCATAGTTCAAACCACAAATCTAGACTCAAATTGAATCAAATCATTTTATCGCAAATTTCTACAATTTGCGATACAATGTGTTTAATCTTTGCATGGAATTATAACAATTCTAGCTTTTCTTTAAACAAACTTGCCCCTCCAGCAGGCATGCAATCCTGGAAGTGGGCTCACTGAGAGCTTTTATAAATGACACTTCGCAAAAAAAAATATTATTACAGAGTAATAGATATGTATTCTTAAAGTACTCAACCCAAAAGTCTATAAAAATATAAGCATGAGCATAACGTAATTACACGAGCTTTCGGGTGATGTTTCAAGTGGGTAAATATTTTTGTCACAGAATTAGGAAGTAAAATTTGCAGGACAGAGTGACATACCGAGCCTTAAAAGGCTTGCTGAAAGTTGTTTCACTTAGCCAGAGGCGACTCGCGATTTAAATCTATTTACTTGTATGGCGGCAGGTATGTAGTAGAGTTATTTTATAGAAAGAGTAGCACACAGAGAGATGATTCGCCTGATTGGCGCAAATAAAGTATTTAAAAAAGCTATTCAGAGCAAAAGAAAAACAAGCGGTCATCAGACTAACAATATATTTTAACTGATTACCTTCTATTAGTTTTCGTTCCGTAACGACTTGCTCTTGATAGGTACATATCAGAGCAATGAAGTGTTCATAAAGTCAAGGTCAAAACCAAAGCTATCTCCATCTCTATCGGCCAACTGCGTATTTTATAAGAGATGTGAGATACTGGTGTTAATAATAAGTATTAACTCAAAATAAATCTGCTCTTTCAGCTCTATCATCAGAAGAAGCCTCAGAGGTCAAGGAAACATGCTGGAACCACGCCGAGGCAACAGCGCTGACTACGTCCTCACTCACACAGTGCTCGGCGATGACACCACCTGAGGACGTAGCCTTGGACCAGCTGGATACCTGCAAAGCAGCTATCAAGAGCTGCTGTGAACAGTTCTTCAAGTGAGTGTAACGAATCTAGATTTTCCGCGTAAGCTCTGGGATGTTTATTTTGATGGTAGGTTCTGTTTAAGTATTATATTGAATACGTATTCATCGGGATAGAATATATCGAGAACGAAGCAGAAATAACGATTTGTTTTCTACCAATACACTTCAACAGAGAAGTAGTTGAATCGAAAAAAAGAAGTGGAGTGAAGTAGCCAGTATTCTGGACGATCCTTTATTGGATAGGATACAAGTAAAACGGGCTGAATACAGTCTAATATTATACTAAAAATTGTATTTTTAAGGAAAAAGCCGATAAACTTACGTAAAGGCCTGTTAAAAAAAGACCAGCGCTAAAGGAAAACCCAACTTCTTCTGACTTTACAATTCTTAAACAAAATCCTGAAGTTATTTGATGTAAATAAATAGGTTGTGGCCATGACATAATAATTCTTATCTCGAAGCTTGGTGACATCTTACGCTCTGTTCCAGAGATAAGGGCGACTGTACAGCTGGCATGAAGTTAGCACCACAAAAACGATGTAACTCTCCGAGCACAGACATTGGAAAGGTAGGTAAGAAGGAGGGTTATGTTTTTTGAGTACATAGACACATACATACACTCGAAAAACATAACCCTCGTTATACGAAGTCGGGTAAACAGTTAGTAGTAGATAATTTCATCTCAGCCATAAGAAGTCCACTGCTGAACATAGGCCTACCATGGATTTCTAAAAAGACTGATTGGAAGCGGCTTGCATCCAGCGTCTTCTCGCCACTTGTATGAGGTAAATTTTGTAACAAGTCCGCTGTGAAACTTGTTCTTGATACAAACAGAGTTCGTTATACTTTATGGTAAAGTATGACGAACTCTGTTTGTTATATTTATCACAATCACTTTGCATTTATTGTATGGTTATTGGGTATTTTAAATAAAAAACTACGGGTCACTCACATCTGTTTTAAGTCAAAATATCCGAATATAGTTTTATTTGCACTCTGCGGTCTTTTTCTAGCTTCTACCGTTTGGTGTCTCCTAGTTTATCCCTCTCTTATCCTCACACAACTCACTTTCACAAAAAACTACTCACATATCTACCGTTGTTATTTATAAATTACATTTTCTCTTTAAATTTTCAGACATGCTGTGAAGAATGCTCTTTCGGAAAGTGGACTGGGGAGATCCAGGGTGCAGCAGGGTGCGGATCAGCGGCTGGCGAAGGAGTCAGCACCTCATCTGCGCTGACAAAGAATGCTTTCCACCAGTGCTGTTTGGTATGAAACGAAATTGACAATGAAATGAGCACTTGTATTTACACAGATGCATGCACAAAGTTCACGGGCAATGCCGGCTCATGGACAGTGTGGAGCATTTATTTATTATATATTATCTGGTTATACATTGTATCAAAACCTATCCATACGGTCAGATGTCTATATAAATAATAAATTAATAAGTATAGTTTAAAAAAATAATATTTAAACAACCGCCTTCAAAATATGCAATTACGTTTACTAAACATATATACTAAAAAGAATACTAAACAGATTTTGATTGGATGTATGTAATCAATCTGAAAGTTAAGCTTTTAAACAACAAAAACAAAATTTGTCAAATCGTCAAAAAATTTAAATGACCAAGTCATGAAGAAATTCGTTAGTTCATTTAGGTAATAAATACAGCTGAATTGGGATTTCATATTAATTATTCATATTTCATATTTAATTGGTTGTTATTGGGAAAAATAACTCAAAATTTGGTATAGTTTAAAAAAACTGTGTCAACCAACATCAACATGCACAATTTTGTTTTAAAAACCAAACCACTAAACTTATTTTGATGAAATTCTATGGGACCAATCTGAAAGTATACCCTTTTAAACAAAACAAGAATTTTTCAAATCGGTTTATTCATAATTCATAGTTCATTTATTCCTTGCACAAAACAGGTTGAACAATAAATTGTAATGGTAAATCCTAATTTTAAGTTTTTGCTAAAATAGCAAATATATAAATGATGGACTTTTGCGGTAACAAATATACAAAAAATACAATCGAGATTCTACTTCTTAATGTCGATTTTTAACCGACTATTTAAGTGTAATTTTTCGAATAAATATCCGAACTTTCTCATTTTTGTGAAGAGGGTTTCCTGAACGTTTTTTTGTGTGTGGGATTTTTGTATTGAAACCGAAAAGTGACTTATGAGTATCCAAGCTAGCAGGAGTAGGTAACATCTGCGGGTTACACAAATAAAAAAAAACAAGAATGAAATGTCCTCGATAAGTCTCCATGTCAACTACTTTATTGCTAAATCATAAGCTGAATCAACATTACACATTTTGTCACTTATTACAAACAGAGCAGCGCTGTTATGACAGATGTCCATTGATATATTAACATTATAAACGGAAATAATCACAGATATCATTCTAGGAAGCTGCAGAAAAGCCTACAACTACTCCAAAACCAGTGCGAACGACGACTGAGAAGAAAAGACCTAAAGAAACTTGCAAGAATAGCGGCTGTCAACATAACTGTGACGACGAGGGGGGCGTCGTCAGGTGCTCCTGTAAGGAAGGCTTCAGGCTGCAAGCGGACAAGAAGTCTTGCAAAGGTAAGTTCAGTGTTTTTATCGACTTATAAAAAGCAGGCTCTCAATTCGACTGTATGATATTTCGTATGTTTGTTCAGCGATTACTAAGCCAATTATGAATTGATTTTAATGTTTGATAATTTTTTTGTTTGGTAGGTCACACATCAGTATATAAATATTATATCTATGTAAATTTCATCAAAATCGATTCAAAACTTTGGTTTTTATAATAAAATAAATTGAAAACTAAGTTATCCAAGTAAACAAATTATACTTTGAAGTCTGTTTACTCAGTTTTTAAACTGAAGTGTACAAGTGTACAACAATAATTTTTGAACGAAGAAATATACAGTAAGTAAGCATTTAGGTCAACTTCGAACTTTTGTAACTGTAGTGCTTTCTGATACAATTAAAACATTTGATTAATAAGAATGCGCACGTATCACCATTCGTAAAATTCTTGATACGATAATAACTCTAATATGAAGCACGACAACCAGCTCAATTTACCTCAAAATAAAATACAACAATGCCGCAAATGTTTCTTCAAAAATATTTTGATCTCACCGCCTCGTTACATGAAATAGCCAATTGGTTAATGAAGTAAATAATGGCTAAAGTCTAATTGGTTGTTGCAGATATAAACGAATGCGCTGAAGCTACAGACGACCTGTGCACGGCCGATGACACAGTCTGCCATAATGTTCCCGGTGCCTTCAAATGTGTGCCAATCAAGAAAAGGGAAGTCGGCCTCAGCTGCCCCCCGGGATTCAAAAGGAATGTCATTAACCAGGTTTGCGATGGTAAAGACTTCGTCATACTTCTAATACTCTAGTTACGATAATCGTAGATACAAAAAGATACAATATATTACCGTATTTTAATTAATGATACACTCATTCTCAAAATTATTATTTTTTTGTCATTAATGAATAGTAAAAGTGCATTTAAACTTAAAATTCTATTATAATGATTTACTTTATAATAAGCATTCGAAGCATTATTTCAAACTCCATGAATGGAATAATGTTTTTCAAGTTATCATGGATTGTTTTCGTCTAGGTGAGCGCGCTCCATCATTGACTGCATCGCTTATCATTAGATGAATTAGCAGTCAAGCACAAGCCTGTTTATGAAAAAACAAGAAAGTGTTGGAATAGTCACTTGAGCGTATGCAACGTGTTATACTCTTATAATCGTAATAAAAATTGGCCACTGGAATTTATTAAACATAGTTTATAGAGCATAGTTTATTAGACTCTTAATAGCATGATACATACGTCGTTTACACACAGCAATATTTTTTTATTCAACTTGATATATGACTTACTTCACTGTTTCAAAAATTATAATAAATAATATAAAGCTATTAATTATTCTGATAAATTTGTTTAGCCTCTATTTAAATTTTCCCACCAGATATTAACGAATGCCAACTGCCCCGGCCTCCTTGCGCGAAGTATCTCTGCGAGAACACCATAGGTGGTTACAAGTGCGCTGGCAAGCCAGGCAAGCCCTTCGAGGAGGCTATCCCTGGGGCTCCACAACCCGTGACTGAGTCTGCTACCACGTCAGTGCCAAAGACCGATATCTGTCCACCAGGGTTCAGGGCTGGCGACGATGATGAATGTCTCGGTTTGTATTCGAATTATTTTATCATTTAATATAACATAACATAATGTATTCAAAAATCACCCAAAAGTTTTGCCGGGACTGTGTTTACTTTATCTTTGAGTCTTCATTCTATAAACTTAAAAGACAGAGGACTAGGCTGCCGGAAACATTTTTAATGTTTCCGGCAGCCTAGTCCTCTGTCTTTTCGAAGTTATGTGCGTATTGTTGATTGCCGCCAACTTCAAACGTCGAAGGAAAACATCGTGAGGAAGCCTACATGTTTGAAAGTTCTCAATGATCTTGAAGATGTGTGAAGTCTGCCAACCCGCACTTGGCCAGCGTGGCAGACCATATTACCCTTCTCACAATAAGAAGATGGTCCGCGCCCAGCAGTGGGACAGTTTGCACAAACAGAGCTGGTAAAAAAAATGTAATATGGCTGCAGGCATGTTTGAAGTTGATTTGTCTTTTCTACCAGAATCAATGGTTTGTATTTCGTCGATAATAATATGCATAATAATTATTGCTCAAATATTTTTTGTCCACAGATATTGATGAGTGCACAGAGAATCTCGACGACTGCCAGCGTCTTTCGCAGCACTGCATCAATACTCATGGCAGCTTCTTCTGCCAAGATCACGTTTCCAAACGCTGTTCGCCTGGGTTCAAAGTCAATGCTGCCACTGGAATTTGCGAAGGTAACGCTTGATTTCCATCAACTACATTATTTTATTAATCCTTGAATCCGAATTTGAAGCGAATTTAAACTCGAAGCCTATTTCATCTTATTGCTAGGTAAAGCACCTTTCAATCATGAGAAACATAAAACAAAACATACATAATTGTAATCTCGTAAGTATTATTTAAAATATAGTGATCAACTTTAACTGTTACATACAACTATGGCTAACAATAAATGTCCATCATAGATCATGGGCCCTAACGTAAATGTAGTATACAACCAAAGTAAATGAGATAGCGTAAAAATTAAAATAAAAACTCTTATGATGCGTATGAATAAACTGACTATAGTTTATAGAATATAATATAGTTTATAGAGTATATCAATATCCATTTTGCAGATATCGACGAATGTGAAGAGAGTAGTGAGGTATGTAAGAGATCCGAGGTCTGCATCAATCTTCCCGGCGCTTATAACTGCAAATCAAAGATCAGTCAACTGCCAAAGTAAGTTATGGATCGAGAGTAATAGCTTCTTGTTGCAGGCATTGAAATAGCAGCGAAATGACATTACTAACAAGTGAGGTAGTGGACGTAACCTATGAACCTGGTGTACGACAAAGTGACGTTTACTAATATGAACATATTTATTATTTTCAGAAATATTTAGTATTACCTTCTACTTACAGTATAAATAAGTCTTAGAATATAGTTTCTGTATTCTGAGAAATAAGTCTATGAAATTGTACAAAACTACCTTCTCTTTTGTAAAATTTTGATTTTGCACTCTCCTATTTCTTTCTAGACTGGCTACGAAAACTTGCCAAGAAGGGACGAGATTGAGGCCAGGTGGAAAAGTCTGTGAAGGTACGAAATGACTCTGGATATTACTCTACTCATTAATATCTCTTGCAAGTTCCAAGGCTATAGTTTATAGATATATAGTTAAGGTCAAAATTATGAATTGTACATTGTAAAAACGGTAAAGACTGTATTCTTTTTTGTGTACCAATAAACTAAATAAATAGACTCTAACTAAAACATCTGCAATTTTTTTGATATTTATGTATAGCATTGGGGTACAGAAGTAAGCTTGTTATTTCCAGATATTGACGAATGCCGTGAAGGAACACACTTGTGTGACCAGTTCCAAATTTGCATCAACACGTTTGGAGCTCACGAGTGTAGGTGTAAGAATGGATTTGAGCTGGACCTTAGTTCTGTGTCCTGTGTTGGTAAGTTTACTCCATGCTTGCGTTTAAAATTATACATCAAGTAACATATACCTATTACGGTTCTACAAATTTAATAAATATATTGTTAAAAGTTCTAACGATACTTTACACATTGTGTAGCAATACATGAAGTAGGTAATATAAAAACTTTGAGAAACGTGCATATTCTACATCCAAAAAGATTTTACTTTTGATACGAGTAAGTTCCTTGCTTTGACTCATTAAGATTTATACATATTACTTGGTCTACCAAACCAAAAAAAGTAATTATATATCAAATAAATTTCACAAAAAAAATACTTCTGAGTTCATTATCACATGTATGGAAATGTAACCTTATCTAAGTTTTTAGATGATTTTATAAGAAATTGTATTACTTTATGAAAATAAATAAATAAATTAAAAACAAGTGATCAAAACCGTGATGATAATCGTTCCTTAGATATCGACGAATGTGCCTTGAAGCTGGATAACTGCGGGCCCGGCCTCTACTGCCAGAACTCCCTGGGATCGTATGCGTGCACGCGCCGCCCCCCTTCTACTACCACCACCACCACTCCAGCCGCTCCACTCTATGAATACAGCTACGAATATGACTCTAGGTAAGTACTACTCGCTAGATAATTTGACCGTAATCTCGCACTTGTCTCGTCCTAATAATCCTCTGCGGTAGACAAGTTTTAGTGCCTCGGATTACCCCTATCCACCTTAGTTTCTGTGATCTGATTTTGAAATAAAATTTGAAATAATAAATACATATATCAGAAAATAAATCCTAATGTTATTTCAATTTCAGTGAAAATACGACAGACGAGAGGTATCCAGATCCTGTACCTATAACCACATCCTCTACGACTCTAAAACCAACCACTACCAAGATTACCACGCCTAGACCTACCACCAGACTTACTACCAGACCTACTACCAGACCTACAACAAGACCTACTACCAGACCTACTACTAGACCACCTCCACCAACCAGACCTACCACTACGTATACCACCCCTAGACCTACCACTACTTCTACCACTAGGGCACCCAGACCATACCCCTCTTACCCAGATAGACCGTACCCGTCTTACCCATCTTACCCAGACAGGTCGTACCCATCCTACCCTGATCGCAGATACTACACCACAAGTTCAACCTCAACTCGACGTCCACCAGAAACTACCCCAAAACTTCAACCTACTACACCTAAACCTGAGCCACAAAGACCACCTTATACGCCTCCAGAAACGACACCAGAAGACAGAAGACCTTCTTACCCTCCTTATCCGTCATACGATCCCTACGGAACAAGACCAGCGACACCTACAGAGCGTCCAATCAGACCAGACTATCCCAGAAGACCGGTATATCCGACACGAAGACCGACCTATCCTACTCGCAGACCAGATCCTCCAAGGAGAACAGAGACAACTACGCAGCCAACTACTACTCAACCAACTACTACAGAAAGGAACAGTGTAATAGATGATCTCTTCAATCCTAATGACGTACATTGTTTATTCGGCTATGAAAAGGATGCTGAAGGAAATTGCGTAGGTAAGCTTTCCGCCCTTTCCCTTATAAATTAATTCTAACTACAGGAACGAGAAGCTATCTTACCCCGAGTCAAGTACCTAAAACTTCAATAGCTCTATGAATCTACGTGTTAATTATAAGGATAATTCTTAATCCTAAAATCCTAAGAACGATTGATTAGATTGTTTACGTCTAAATCCTGCGAAGGCATATCCTTCCGTTGGTCATTCATTTCAGCTTGGTTTCTTGTAGTAATTTTTCACTCAAACTCTATTCGTTTCTATTTTTTATACAGACAGGAGAACTACAGCAGTAGCCCATCCACTGAACCCCAAAGAACTGCACTGCTTGAGTGGTTACGAGTCTGATATAAATGGAAATTGTGTGGGTAAGTAATTTTTATTTAGAAATTACGATAATCTGGCATATTTGGTATTTAAGCAGTAAGTATGTAAGGGTAGAAAGTTAGATAGAGAAGAGAGGTCACTTCAGGGTTCCCATCATATTATCTAATACGCTTGTAGAAGAATTAATTTGCCAGAGACCTATTGGCTCCTACCTTATGCAGGCTTACTGGATGACTGGAAATACTGACATCATATTGTAATGCTCCAGCCGCAAGAATTATTTTTCACTAAAGCCACAATGCCTGTATCACAACAACTGGTAATTTTGCAGATATAGACGAATGCAAGACATCTCGTCATGTGTGTGGCAGTATGGAGCAGTGTGTAAATAACATCGGCAGCTACAAGTGTGAGTGCATGTCTGGGTTCACAAGAGGAGATGATGGCTGGTGCGTCCCGACTACTACCACTACGTCAACTACAACTAGCACCACTGTGAAGCCTCCACCACCGGAGACTAATTTAGGTGAGGTTCCTATCAAGGCTACCCTTGAACATTAAGTTCCATTGATGCACGCATCAATGGAACTATATCAGCGAATATATTTCGGAAAATATGCACTGGATCTATAAGAATTTATTTTCTCTGAAATTTTTGCCGGAGTAACAAACTGTTGGATGAACAATACAGAGTACAAATATCAATGAGATTTTATCTATAGAGAGGATAAACTCATTGAATATGAAGTAAAAGTATGGGGAATCTCAGTTCTCAGCACCTTCTTTCCTTAAGGCCTTTTATTATCTTGGTCTTATATATCTTCGTTTTGCACTTTCAAAACACACAGGATAGCATTGTCACTGTTCACAAGTCACGACACGCGTCTCACAGGATTGCCCGACGTGTCGCGACTGAAGACGAGTCGGGTGATTACCTTACTTGAACCTTGTCTCGCTGAGCTGAATACATAATTGACAAATATGGCATAAATTACACATCCTACATTTTAATACATACTTCAAAAATACATATGGACATGTATGAAAGTCACAAACGATAGCTTTATAAGACTTTATGTTTTCAGTATCATCACCTGAATGGGCCTACAATCCTTATCGTCCACATACATCGCACGGGGGTCGCTACCCACCTGTCATCTGCGAACTGGGGTACAGATTTGATTCTACTCAACAGAGGTGTATTGGTATGATTAAATTACTACTAAAACCTGTTTTCTTTTGCATGCACAATACACAGGTTCAAAAACAACAACAACAACAGCGATCTGGCGACAGTTGAGAACACTTATTTTAGAAATTACAGTCACTGGCTGTTTTGTAATAAAGACGAATTTTAAGTAATAAATATTTTATGTGCTGCTGTTGGATCCATTTTGGATCGTGTTTTTTAACTGACTTCAAAAGGGAGGAAGTTCTCAATTCCATTGTATGTATATTTTGTATGTTTGTTACGAGATTACTTTGTCAATTATTATGAAATAATTTTGATAATTCTTTTTTGTTTACTTTAGAAGTAATCCCATATAAATTTTATCAAAATTACTTCAGTAAGTAGGTAAGTTTTGGTGTTAAAACAAAATAAATAGAAAAATAGCTCGTCCCAGAAAACGGAATTACGCAATTTTGAAGTCGGTTGTTGCAGTTTCTTAAATTATAATTATTAATATTTATTAATATGTAGGCTTATAGGTACTTTGGTTGTCTATACAGATATCAACGAATGTACCCTGAATAAGGATACGTGTGCTGGCGAAGAGGACTGTGTGAACATCGAGGGAGGTTTCAAATGCGTTTGTGGGGCCAGATGTCGCTCTTCCAATGAAAAGCCACAATATGGTAATACTCCATATTTTATATTTGTGAACAGGAAATAATCTTTTCAGGATCAAACTCTAACGCCGAAAGACGACGAAGTACATCTAGTATTTTGCATTGCACCTGAATACACCACTTAATTTTTTTCGCGTTTTCCTCTAACCAGCACTATTAGCTGTAGAATATATTTGAGTATTTATTTTAACCACGTCTTCTCGCCGAGCTTTAAAAGGGAAAGCTTTGTAAAGGGTTGTAAAATATATACCATTTTGGGTTAGCAAAGTACCACGTTGTATCACTAAGATATAACTGGTGTTGCAATTGCTTTCATTAGGTTTTTTGCAACATAGACCACCAACTTGCCTGATGTTAAGCGACGGTGTGGTCGAGGATGGAGCTCGTCGATTTAGAAGATGTCTATTCACTCAAGCCTTGAAAATCCCAATATTACTCATAATGGCGGCAAAGAATTCCATTCCTGTGCAGTATGCTTCAAGAACGTGGACCGATATCGCTGAATATGGATTTTTGGCATTTAAATGAGAAATGGGTGGTAATAGATATACTCGTAGATATCATATTTTTGAGGGGAAAGACTCGTTGAGAACTTACTTTATTTTGTGGGTATTGATGAGACTGAACCGTCTCGCTCGGCTATGTATCGCTCGTTCGGGTAAAGTCAGCTCCAGTAGACTAAGCGAGCGAGAGAGATATAGTCAACGCGTCACTGCTACATTTTTCACTTCTGTCGTGTGGTTAATTTTTTTATTTTTACGTGCCAGTGCCTCCAGTCCAGCCTGCATCTCGTCAGCCTTCCGAGCCAGGCAGCAATGTGATCACAGTGGGAGCGCAGTATGGACAGCGCGGGCCGTGGTCGCCGAGACCGACATACTCGAGAGAACACAATGGGGCTATCTTGACGACTTGCCCGTGGGGATACAAGATCACTTCCGACAAACGGTGCTATGGTGAGGACCAATTTAAATTACGTTCAATTTATTTTACCTAAATCCTGAAACCAGGCTTGTTTGTCATTATCAGTAGTCGATATAATGGCGGTAGTCTTTGATAAAGTATCAACGGGATGTAGCGTCAGTCCTCAAAAACGTTCGAGCTCAATGAGATCTATGTAATTAGACGCCTTACACGATTAAAAATAATTTCGATTTTCAAAATAATTCGAATCGGTAAAATAAACGTCTCTAGAGACTCTAGACTTCTCAATCTAAATTAGGCTTTAGCGCGGCGATATTAAAGTCTTTATAACAAAATCTTTAAGTTCGTCATTGTTGGTATACGAGTGTTGGTCAAACCATGACACTATGTAAATATATTAGTCTGATAATACTGTAGTCAATTTGCCAACAATGATTCAAATGTGTGAGAATGTGTGCTATCGCGTACTTGTTCAACTGCGATCGCTTTTTATTCGATGATAAGATGCCACTTGCCCACCAACATATTTAGTTACGGTCTAGAGTCCGGGTTACCCTTGATGTCCGATGGCAAAATTTTGGAACTAATTTGACAGATCTACCATTGTACATTGGAATGCGATTTAAGCGCTGCGTTAATAGGACTTCATGGTAGCGTGGACTCTATGCGTGTTTGCCCAGGGAAAATCGATCGCGATTTGAAGACTCTGGTCTTAACTAATTAATAATGGTCTCGTGGTTTAAACTTGTTTCTCTTTTTCTCCAGATATAGACGAGTGCGCAACCAACAGCTCCGCATGCGGTCCTGAACAGCGCTGCGAGAACTTCTACGGAGGCTACTCGTGTCAATGTGGGACTGGACATAGGCTAGTTGGACAGAACGAGTGTGCGGATATTGATGAGTGCATGCATGGGAACGTAAGTGTACTCTGATATGACAACAAGACCAGCTGTACACCTTTCACAAACTAATCCAATAAAATGATGCTACTTCCTTCTAAATTTGGATAACAACCTGTGAGAGGATGTTTTTGACGCAAAGAATTCAATGTTAACTATACAGAAATTTTAAACAACAAAACGGTCGTCAAAGCTCGTCGAAGCTCGTCACCGGTCACGTCACTGTCTAGCAGACAATTGAAGAAGGTGTAGACACTGCTCTGCAGTTGCGATGAACAAAGTGACTGTTCAAAACATGACCTCTAATAGGTTTTTTCAGGTTGAACCTGAAAAAAAATTGGAATAGGGGAAGGGGTAGTGGTAGGGGAAGGGGTAGTGGTAGTGGATAAGGTAAATAAAGTTCGATAAGATCGATTCCGTTATAGTGATGTCGGACTGTGACGGATAACATATACTATAAGTATAGATAACCGCTTAACTGAGTCTGTTCCTGAGGTATGGGAGCGGCACGGGAGGGTTCACATGTAATAGCAATGCTGACGCCCGACTGACGTAATATAACCCCTCCCGTACCGCTCTCATACCCCAGGACCAGACTCAGTTAAGCGGTAAATCTGTAGTCCGGGTATTGGACTAAAGGACTTTCAATGGAAATCACTAATACTGTACATACTTACGTGGCTGATACAGTTGCCAAATCTTCACACCTCATTACAGTGCCACACTGCAGTATTTACGGGTGAAATTGTTTTTATATGACTTCGTAAAGTTTTGTCGCGTCATCAGGCTTAAAATTTCAATAGATTTAAAGGAGAAGGCAGTTTCTTTCGTCATCCCTTATAACGTTTTCCTTCTTCTCGGTGAGCGTATCTCCGCGTACCGAATTAGAGATCAGACAAAGTCTATAGTGATTATGTCTAGATACCTATACAATAAACGATACGAAAGACGCGATAAACGCTCATTAAATCTATCTTACGTCATAGACTACATTGAATGTCCGTAGTTCCGTACGTGGCTCTGGCGAGTCTGGCGTTCCGGTCACTGTGCTGTTGAGTCGATTTACTTGCGATTTACTCTCAATTCCGGCAAATTTAACTGTAATTTTTATTCCCAGCCATGTTCCTACAATGCTCGCTGCATCAACACAGCGGGTTCATACCGCTGCGAGTGCAACGAAGGGTTCAGGAACGCGCCGTCCAACGACAAAGTGTGTGTCGACGTGGACGAATGCACGGAGACGCCACAGGTCTGCCACCAGGGGTGCGCAAACGCATGGGGAAGCTACAGATGTTATTGCAAGAGGGGGTACCGACTGGATAATGACAGCAGGTAACTCGTTCAAAAGACATTTTTAAGTTTTATAAAATTTAAGAAAAGTAGTACTTACCTCGAGGAAGACTGCCAGCTCGAAACTGAACAAGAATGTGTTATGAAGAATTATGCAGGTCGAAGATTCGCTCTTTGAGGGAGTAATATGTGTATTATACACTAGTAAATGTATCCCACTAGCAAATGTATCCCATTACCACTTTCAGATTATCTTTGTATCAAATTTCATAACTATTGGTTCAGCCGTTTCTTCGTAAACAGGTTACAAACAGACAGAGAAACAGAAGTTACTTTCGATTTTATAATATAAGTTAGAATAGACAAGGTGTTCGTGTTGAAATATCTTTACCACTAATTTACTTGACGCTTATGACAGAAAGTGTAAAAAGCTTTCGAAAAGTCTTCCTTCTGCTTTCAAAGATTCACGAATATAGAGCCTTACCGAAAAACGTTACTTAACTTTAACCAACGTCTTAAATTCTCTGTCTTCTTTCCGCAAATGTATTTACGTTTTAGCGAGAAGTTGACAAAATATGTTAAGCATTGCTTAAAGTTAAGTAACGTTTTTCGGTAAGGCCGTTAGTGTCCTGGGTTGACCGATACTCATATACCAACAATAAATGAACTTAGAGATTTTGATATAGACTATGTCGCGGTACTAAAGTCTAATTTAGCTTGAGAAATCCAGAGACCTCTATTTTGCCGCTTTGTACCAATTTTTTTGAAAAACGAAATTATTTTAATCCTGCAAGGGGTCTAATTAAATAAATAAATAAATAATAAATATTTGTGGACATTTCACACAACACCATCTAGCCCAAACTAAGCAAAGCTTGTACTATGGAACTAGATGGCTGATAAAATACATATATACTTTTTTTTTTTTTAAATATATACATATAATACATAGAAACACCCAGACACAGAACAAACATCCGTGTTCATCACACAAATGTTTGCCCTGGGTGGGGATTGAACCCACGACCTACAGCACAGCAGGCAGACATACTACCAACTGAGCCACAAGGCCAGTCATTAGGTCTCATTGAGCTCGGACTTTTTTTAGGACTGACGCTACATCCCGTTGATACTTTATCAAAGCATATTTACATAAAAATACTTATATAAAACACAAACAATGCCGGTACATGACATATTTTATTTTGAGATTTCGTTTCGCTATTCATTACCTACCTAAAGCAAAGAATAGCTTGCGATTGGAACTGAAATCGATTTGTGGAGAAGCGGTGATATAAATAGTACACACTATTTATATCTATCGCCAGCGAAGCATGAAGTAAAATAAAAGCTTTGGAATAAGCAATAGACTTTGGTTTTGTATTTTTGTTTCATAAGCCAACATCCGATATGGTCTAGTGGCTAGGATACCTGGCTCTCACCCAGGAGGCTCGGGTTCGATTCCCGGTATCGGAATATTTTTTTAAACAAAAAGTGATGTGGTTTTAAAAAATGTGAACTATTTTACCTTGGAAATATCGTTTTAGGTGTAAAAATCACGAAGCCCTAGTGTTACTGTCGCACAGGCAAAGACCACAAGCTGGAAATCTCACTTATTTATTGCGAAAATGTTCGCTGGAGATTACGAAAAAGCGCATTTTTTTAATTTTTGCGTAACTCTCGCATCATTGTTACAATAATGTACTCTACTTCTCAGGAAGTAAGTAAACCAATTCTAACGACACCTCGCACATCAAAATCTGTCAATCCGTTTAGGCTGTAGGCGATCAAATAGAAACATGCATACATACATACCCACAAACACACATACACGCGAAAAACACAGCCCTCCTTACGTAGTCGGATAAAAAGTATTATAAAAAAGATACGTACGATATTTTGCAGGACTTGCGTAGACGTGAACGAATGCGAAGAGTGGTCGTCAGTGCGACTGCGAGGCAAACTGTGTGGTGGCGAGTGTGTGAACGAGCCCGGCAGCTACCGGTGCGCCTGCCCAGCGGGCTACAGGCTGTCTGACGACCAGAGGAGCTGTATCGGTATGTTTTTGGGATCCAGATAGCCCTTCTACCATGCCACAATCATCCATAGATTTTAAAGGATCACAACATATTTACCTACTGTGCCATTAGTGAATAATCAGTGCTTTCTATCCCACTTACACCTCTCTCTTATCATGTTATCTTCCTCGATCGTGTGTCAATCGCGTACGTGCCAGGGACCGTACCACAAACGTTCCAGCAGTCTTGTTTCAGTATTACTTTGACTTCTGCCGAGTTCTGCCTCGCTCTTTCTACAAAACAACGGTCAAAGTACCTAATATTGAAGTAAGATTGCTATTAGATTGTGGTAACCCCCAGGTTCAACCCGAGATAGACACACGCGAAAGACGTAATATACAAGTACCTATATAACAGTGAACAACGCATTTTCTGTAAGTTTATTGTATGTTCAATGTTCATGAGTCATGAATCATGACTATGAGATCAAACGTGAAAAAAAATACTGTCTAAGTATTTGTTTTTTCCAACTGACTCTTTGCAATTCCATGTTTAGTCCATCTTTTCCATAGCAAAAAGATATTTACACAAAATATAATTGTTATTCAGTATTACCAGTAAAATTGCGTGGGCCTTGAAATCAATCTACTGGATAAGAGGATAACCGCTGAAAGGTAATACCGGGCTAGGAAATTAATCGTCTCACTTCACTTATATTAAAAGCTAAATTTCTCTTCTACTCCATTGCTCTTCCCGTCAGTTATCAAGTTTCCTCCGTTCTCAGATATCGACGAGTGCGAGACAGGTGAAGCCAGCTGCGCGCGCACATCTGACCCGGGCTACGTGTGCCAGAACACACGTGGTAGCTACCACTGCCACCACATCGACTGTCCCACGGGCTATCGGCTGGAGTCTAAACAGTAAGTACTCTTACTTCAACCATCCCTGAAATCCATGACTATCCTTATCCCACCAATCCTTTTTTTACCCCTCACCACATTCAACCCCCTTCCACAGCCACTCATCCCACTTCCTTTGACAGCAGAGGGAATGAGTATACCGTTAGCGCAGAGGTACACCTCTGCTGTCAAACCATTCCTCTCCTACTAAATCTACCAACCCATTCTCTCCTCCAAAAAAAAACAGTGAGTACTAATTAGTGTGAAAGACATGATATAATGGAAAACGAATGAAAGAATGGTAGTACTCATTATATTTTTTATTGCTACTAAGTGAAGGTACAATTGGTGTTACATAACGAGCTGTAGGACATGCGAGAATAAAAATAGATAAATATTGTTGGACATTTCAAACTATATGAAAAAATGTTAGTAATTATAAATGCATATATTAGTTCATAAAAGGCACGGACCCTGGAGTCTGTGGAGAATAAATTTGTTAGTAAAAAAAAATAAAAAAAACAATATGAAACATTGAAAGAGTAATGTAAATAAGTCCTCCGACGACCACCCAGTTTAAAAAAATAAACAGATGTTTGGAGATACTCAACGAGTCAGTGGGAATAGTTTGGGATATTTTTTCCCGTTCAGTCACCTGTTACTTGTAGAACTCTCTTCTAGAATGTTGGTCGGTAAGGAGTCACAGTCGTACGTAATTAATTGTACTTGAAGAGTCAAGAAGTCTTGAAGATGCCTCGTAAAGAGCTGAAACACGTGTCGACAAGAGTACCACCTTGAAGACATCGAAACCATCGAAACCGTCGAGCGTACCAGCTAGTAGACACCGAAGCAGAAGAGTACCAGCTTGAAGACTTCGAAACACTATATAAGTAGATTTAAGTTTTTGAATATGAATTTCTGCACAGTAATTCGATTCAATTATTTTTTAAATTGTACTCGTCTTTTCCCAGCCGCTGTACCCGCGTCCAACAGTCATGCCGTGTATCCGACTGGGCGTGCCTGCAGCAACCCAGTACCTACAGTTACAATTTTATCACTTTCGTCGCAAACATTTACCTGCCTACGGGGAGTGTGAGTACCTACTTTTATACTACCTAGTTTCATATCAAGATCATGGTTTTTATAACAAAATAACTTAAGAAATGTCATCCAAGTAAAAGAAATTGCGTATTTTGAATGCGATTGCTTCAGTTTTTTAAACTATAATTATGTAGATCGATTTACTCTCTATAAAAACAATACCTACATTATATGGTCGATGATGGTATGCACACCTACCTACATAGATACCTGGAGTGGGGACAGGTAACTCTCAAGTAAAGCTAGAAACTCAAAAAAGTGATATCGTCATAGAAATTCCAAATAAATCGCATTACAATAACGAGGCAGACCAGTGAACAATGAGTGATCTGATTTTCGGGATTGTTAGCTCCCGGAATAGGTATAACTTCCCGTTCCCCTAACCGGAACGCCCCGTTAGACGCTTGGCGACAATTTTTCAACGAAGATTAAATAGGGCCTTGGAAATTGCCTTATCATTCTATGATTTTACACTGTTCCCCTTCACAAAAAGCTCAACCTTATTGGGATGCTAACCAGCGACCTCAGACGCGAGGGAAACGCATAACCGACAGCTATGGTACCTACATAGCTTTAAAATTTTAAGACCTTCAAAGAAAACTCATTCTTCCCAGGTGGATCTGTTCACGATGCATGGCCCTTCGTGGGTGGACTCTGTGGTGAGCTTCGAGATGCGGATGGTGAACGTGCAAGCTTCTCCAGGAGTCTCTCCCGCTGACCTGCGCTGTTTCGAGTTAGTATTTTTCTGGATTTACTTCTTTTGTCGATGTTTATGTGGTTTTACTTTGGGGGGACATTTTAACCATCAGGCAGCCTAGTCCCGACTCAACTGATCGAATTTTATTGTTGACAAAATCTTCTACTAGTCAACGAAAAAAGAACAGAGTCAGAATCGACGTTTAGTATCACCAACGTAGCGAAAAATTTGCATGAGTATAATAGACAAACTACCAAACATAACGAAATATTTTGATGGCTAGAGCTAATTACATTATCAAAGACTAAAGCAGATAAATAAAGCATTTATGTTTAACGTTTTCGGCGGCTAGATACGGCCAAGAGGGAACCAGACAAGCGTTTTGCATGTTATACTTTGTGCAAATATTTTTGAAGTATCTGAACTTAGGACAAGTGGCTGCGAGTACGCATATTTAGAATTACGACAAAAACGCTTGACGCTTGGACGCGGATTATAGTTCTGCATTTTGTACAAGATACACATGAAAATAGCGATCCGTATCGTTCATGTCAATCACGCACTCGTGCGACTCGTGCATGCATACAGAGACCTCAAAAAGGTTTACGTCTAGTCATATACCATGTGAACTTGTAATAAATAAATCCTAATTTACGTCTATTCATATACCATGTGAACTTGTAATGAATAAATCCTATTTAATATTAATAAAGCGAAACTCTGTCTATCGTCTGTCTCTCTGTCCGTTTGTTATCTCTTAACGGCTAAGCGGCTAACCAATCATTATGTGGTACAAAGATTCTTTAAGATCTGGAGAATGACATATAATATATTCTATCATTATTATCATCACCGTTTTTCATCACTACGCGGGTGACACCGCGGGGCACAGCTAGCAAATACCAATAAATATTGGTGGACATTTCACCCAACACCATCTAGCCCAAAAGCAAAGCTTATACTATGGTAACTAGAATACTTTTTTTATAAATACATTCTCATGTAATGTTCATCCAACCTACTTTCTTGTCCGCAGCATGCGTCCATCGGGTAACATCTGCGCCATCTCGCTTCTCTGTCCGCTGGAAGGTCCTCAAGTGGCAGAATTGGAGCTCACCATGTCTCTCTACCAGCACAGCCAATTCGCCGGCAGCGCGGTCGCGAGGCTTATAATTATAGTCTCGCAATATGAATTCTAGATCAAACGTATACAGGGTGTTCGGAGACAGGAAGGATATGTTTTAAAATGTGTCTTCATTTCAGCAATTCAAATCTCAAAATAGTGATTAACTTTACAGTTTAAATTATAATTTGTGACAAATTTAACGACGGAAAATTAATTGAAGCTGGTCAGAAAAATCTTTGACATATTTTTCGCTCTTATTGCAAGAACATAGATTTTTCGGTAAGTTTAAATTGGGTTACTGTCTAAACCTGTTAATAGACACGATCAGTAGTGAGGATTAAATCACTTATTTAGGTCACGTTGCATTGATTTAATCATATTTGAATTCTTTGGACTAACCCTTTATTTTAGTAAACATAAATAAAAGATTCTGCACATAACTTGGCTATCATTGTTTCTTTTGTTTGGTTTGTGATATGTAGGCATACTTCTCTTCATTGTAATATTGCATTGAATATAAAATTTAGTCTCTCCGAACACTCAGTATAACGAGATTATTATAAAATAATTATTTAAATCACATAGCCTGGTGATATTTTGTTAAATAAATGTTATATACCTAGAAAACTGGTGGTTTGTCATTTATCACATAAAAATGGTATATAATGTATAATTTACGGCGGCGTCGTGTGGCTGGTCGCCCTCTTCCCTAACATATGCTTGAGGGCGATGGCTCGCACATGTGTCATACTCGTGATCGGGTGCTGCTTGCGGGTCGCTGGTTTGCTCGTGATATGCACGCAACATAGTAATAAGTACTTAAATTAAAACAAAATATTTTTCCCGTAACGATAAGTAGTAAACAATAGTTTGTAATTATGACAAAGGTCACGGAACCTGGTATCTGTGGAGCCAAAAATTAAATGAAAAAAAAAATAGAATTTAAAGCTTCTTGGGCACAAGCCGTTATTAATATTTGTCAGACCCTAACACGTTCTTCATATATATATATATTTCATGATAGGAAAGCAAACGATTTCAAGTTGATTCTTCTTAATAAAAGTAGTCTGGAATGGTGGTTATAATAATCCCTTAAGGTATATTCGACAGACCGCCATTTTGTATTGAAGGTAGAGTCGCACAATGAACGTTATGAAATTAGTATGAGTATGACCGTAGAGACACGAATACAAAAAAACCGGTAAATCGTTCTCCGCATACCCACATTTTTCGGAAGGTCACCTTAAATTAAATTTTGGAAATTTCAAGTACCATTCAATCCAAATAATAATTAAAGTATAAAGTAAAGTATGTTTTTGCGATCGTTATTTATAAAAGTTAAACATCTTTAACGAATCAATGGAGTATATTTACACAACTAAGGTCTGACGTAGGTCTGAGTATCAAATACTTATAACTTTTTTTGGTGTAAAATATACGCGATAAATACGTTTTTTTTTTTAATATCACTAAATAAATAAAACTTATAAAATGATACTCCTGAATAAATTGGAATATATCTTTTTATTTTTAATAAGCACAAGCAATCAGAACACCGCGTCACGGTGTCTCGATACATATAACATGTAACTCTAGGTAGGAAGTGCACAATACATTAGTAACTGATTAGATACCCGATCACAACATAACTACAAATATAATTTTCAAAATTATATGTATACACAACAGATGCAACATAACTATACAAAAACGTATTATTACCGAAATCCCTATTGACTATTCACACTGATGGGGAATACGGGATTATTCTCGAAATCCCTATTTACTATTTACACTTATGGAGAATACGGGATTATTCTCGAAATCCCAATTATTAAAATACAGTGGGGATTTCGGACCATCCCCAATTAGTTGAAATTCATGCGTAATTAAAAATAATGAAATAGACAATAAGAAATACATTGCATGATAAACATGTTAATTGTTGGTTATTTTTACTACTTTCACAGGTGTTTAATAGTGACAGTTTTGTATTCTCATTTCACTAATACAAAAATAGGCTAGTTTGGTATAGTGAAATAAGACGAAACGCGGCGAAATTTTTGAAGCTTTACTTTATAAAATATATATATTATGAATGTGGACATTGATAAATAAATTCCAAATAAATAATATTATCTTTGAAAAGTTTATTTACTAACATTATGTTATTTATTAGTATATGATATACAAATTAATGGGAGTAAAGAGTCCCCACTGCATTTAAAAAATTAAAACATGACGATTTCAGGAATAAAAATCGTTTTCTCCATCATTGTGGATGTTTAATGGGGATATCGGTACAGTTCCCCAAAAATGTATATAAACTAACTCTCTGGTCCCTAAGACTTCCCATCACACCAACATATAAAAATATCAATAAAATACTATACTCTCCAATATACATATTGTATAAACAATATATTCTCACCAGAAAATTCATTATTTAAAATTCTTATTAGGTTTAAAATATGGCTCATACGGATTTTCAATAGAATAAATTGTTGATGTATATTTTCAATAACAATATAAAATAATATAAACGTATGAATAATTGCAAATACATTGCAGGATTTATAAAATTTTACGACGATTTTGGTACAATACTCAAATATTATATCTAAATACTCATAAGAACGAATTATATAATCATATAGACGAAAACAAGTCAATTTTTAAAGTCAATATTAAAAAAACAATTATATGGCCAAAATTCAACAATAACATTTTTTTTTTCTAGCTTCAAGGAGTCCATGTAAACATAAAACAACTTTTACAACCTTATCGTATGCTTAAGCTGCACCCTCAAAGCGTAAAAAAACAATTGTATAGTAATAATTGTAATTGTAATTGTAGTAATTGTGTAGTAGTGTATAATTGTATAGTTGCAATCCCCTTTAAGGTCAGAGTCCACATAGCCTCTACTCAAGATCAGTCGCCTCGACTTACAATCGTAACGTCGTTAAATCGAGCACGCCTAGCTTGGAATGGGTACTAGATCTCAAATGAGTCTGCCTGCGTGAGTTTATTGTAAATAATCACAATATTTGCGTCAATATATGATTATCCTTTATAAAATTCTTGTAAATAATGCTTCTTATTACTTGTATAAGTTTATAAATACATTTAAGCTATGCACGGCGCGGGCGCCGCTGGCCGCTGCTCGCGCCGCTCGTCGCCCCGCGCACGGAGACCGCGCGACACGCGCCGACACACCACGCACTCACACTACTCAACGCTCTGACTATCCGCCAACAAGATATTGATTTATTTTGTATAAATCTTAAAATGATAATACAAAATTGTATACAACTTCTGCCTGAGCTATGTATTTACTCATAAGTTAAATTTAATCTAAGTAAAGTGATTCAGAAATGTTTTGGACTGTAAGTTTCCGATAGTTTTTGTATAAATAAATAAATAGACTTACGTAAGTAATGTCATTAGCTAGAAGGAGAAAAAACTTCTTGTATGTTGAATTTTCGTAATATTACACTCATTAAATGAGAGGCTGGGTGGAACGCGCGATCAATAGACGTATGGGCCGGGTGTAAGCCAGGCGCTGATCTGACGATGAGCCAATGCAATGGACGATGATATTAACGTGTATAAATAGACCATGCGATTCATGGCCTCCTTATCCTCAAATCAGTATATCGGCCTATCGTAGCCTAATAAAACACTAATTATGTAACATTGAATCTGTACTTAGAATTGTTAAAACACATAATTCATTTTAATAAAAAAAAAGTAACAATAGTTAGCCAGCTTAGTCAGAACTAAAATTACATTAACGTGATCACACAACAACCTATGACACTGTAGGCTTGAAGACAATTATTTAAAACACGTATTTCAAAATCTATTAAGCCGTTTAGGCCAGTTTTAGTGTCATAGGATAAGCTTAATATGTAGTAAAATTATGGCAAATAGCAACCTTTACGACACAAGATCTAAAGTCTATAATTTCAAAAATAAAGGCAAGCTCAGGTTCTGATATGACACAGACTCTTAATATGGAACTTCTTGATAGGATTATAGTCTTTAGTCACTAAAAACAAAACTTGACCTAACCCCAACCTATTGGCAACTCTAACCAAAGAAGTGGTTTAATTGTACAACAATCATAATGAATAGTATGTTGGTCGGAATGCGATGTAAACGCGTTTACAACACTAAGCCAAAATAAGCTGGTGGCGCCAAAATTCACACTAAAGAATTCTATGTAGAAAAGTAAAACAATAAAAACCTCAACGTTCACTCACAGTCTGAACACTCGGTGTTGCCAGACAACAAGGACTAAAGGTTAATTGAACGTCGTAAAGCAGAAGGCGACCATCCTCGATTTTTGGCAAAATGAGTTTTAGTGCCCTAGGCTTAGGATTTAGTATTAGCTACATTATCCAAAGACAGTTAACTTGAGATCATATTCAGAAGCCGAGATATTAAAATGTCAAATGCGACCATCTGCCATAATCGCTCATTTTATTGTGTAAAATGCGACCATTGGAGGCGATGGCTGTGCAAAATCCCTAAAAACCATGAAAATGCATTAAGCAGAATGCGACCATCGCGATGGGCTGGGAGATTTTAGTGAAAAAGTACATTTTATTAATATGCAGAAACAGACCATCGCAAATGGTCTCGTTCTGCAAAATGTGTTATAGCAAATAACTGTAGATTTACAGAATGCGACCATTGTTCACGCGGGGATGGTCTAGTATTGCCATACGATATTTGACATAAATATCTGTGATTCTTTGTTTATCAGAAAGCGACCATCCCCATAAAAGGTAGTAGTCAAAAAAGTGGAACAGAACATCTTTAGCGTGTTTTATGCTAGGCATTCATCCCTCTCGCTCCACGTGCACCTCTGCAACATGCGAGGTCTGCACGCAAATATCGAACCAGTCCGATACCACCTTGAGACTGAGAGCCCGCACTTGCTATTCCTCACGGAGACGCAAATCAGATGTCCTGCTGACGCAGCCTATCTCTCTTACCCAGGCTATGTACTGGAGCACAGGTTCAAGTCGCGCGCCGGTATCTGCGTCTACGCGCGCGATGACATCTACTATAGGCGTCTCCGTGACCTTGAAAGTTCCAGATTCTCCGTTCTGTGGATTTTGGTCGACACCGGCTTAGAGAAGATACTCTATGCCGGCGTCTATCGCTCGCACACCGGGGACGAAGAGACAACTCACCTGTTTCAACACCTCAGTGAGACGGCAGATCTGGCTCAACGGCGATATCCTACAGCTCAGCTAGTTATTCTGGGATCTTAATGGTCACCACCAGGAGTGGCTATTCCCATACCAGAAGACAGACCATGCAGGCAGAGAGGCGTAAAATCTCACCCAGATGGTCAAGGAAGCTACGCGAGTGCCCGACGTTGACAGCCACACAGCCAACTGCTTGGACCTTTTGCTGACGAATGATCCGGACAGATATTCCATTTCGGTGTCTGCACCACTTGGTGGTTCCGATCACTGTCTGGTAAAGTCTGTATCGTCTTATACTCCGCCTGATCCTAGCCCTAGAGGCAAAAGGCGGGCATGGCGGTACAAGTCAGCAACATGGGAAGAGATGCGGGATTTCTTTGCATCTTACACTTGGCGGCAAGTATGTTTCTCTTCTTGTGACTCTTCTTGTGACAGACTGCGCAAATGCCGTTACGGAGGTGATAAATCAGGCAATAGAATATTTCATTCCATTTTCTGATGCTGACTTTCTGACCTTCTGGCGCAGCTCGCCCATGGTTTAATGCTGCATGTGACAGCGCCGTAGCGTGTAAGCATGACGCATATTTGGCCTGGGCTGACGCTCGAATGCACAAGTCCTTGGATTCACGTGAAAAGAAGAGAGCCTTTAACAAAGCCGCCAAGTCCAGCAGAAAAGCAATTCGTAGAGCTCGATTTGAGCATATAAGCCGGATTGGGGCTAAATTAGCTTCTCACCCGACGGGTAGCAAAGCTTTTTGGTCCCTGGCTAAGTCTATCGAATCGAACTTCTGTCGAACATCTTTGCCTCCACTGTTGAAACCGGACGGATCTCTAGCTCACACCGCAGTAGAAAAAGCGAATCTATTCGCAGGTCTATATGCGGACAACTCACGTTTAGATACCTCAGAAGAAACGCCTCTAAGTATACCTCATTGCGGTGCAACTATGCAGGACATACGCATCAATCAAAAGGAGACTTAAGACACTTAGAGGTCTAGACGTGAACAAAGCTGGTGGTCCTGATGGTATACCAGCTATTGTGTTGAAAACCTGCGCACCCGAGTTGTCCCCGATTCTGACTCGTCTTTTCCGTCTTTCTTTGGAGACTGGTATAGTCCCTAAGTGCTGGAAGCTTGCGAACGTCCAACCTGTTCCAAAAAAGGGTAGTCGTGCCTATCCTAATAACTATCGGCCTATCTCGGTTACGTCCAATTTGTGTAAAATTATGGAGCGTGTACTGAATAGGATGCTCATGGCATACCTTGAAGACAATAACCTCCTCAGTGACCGACAGTACGGATTTCGCCGAAATCGGTCGACTGGGGATCTTCTCGTGTATGTCACACACATTCTGAGCGAGGCCATCGAGAACAACGGTGAGGCCTTGGCTGTGTCTCTCGACATCTCGAAGGCCTTTGATAGGGTTTGGCACGACAGTCTCCTTAACAAGCTCCCTTCTTATGGACTACCAGCCTCCTTTTGCTCTTGGATTAAAGACTTCTTGAGAGAACGATCGATTCGAGTGGTTGTTGACGGGTGCTCGTCCGATCAATGGCAATAAACGGCGTACCTCAAGGGTCTGTACTCTGTACTTTCCGCTACTCTCTTCCTGCTGCATATTAATGACCTTCTGAAACCTGGTATCTTAGGATATGCAGATGACAGCACAGTTGTGGAAAGATACACTTCTGGTCCAAGAGCCAAAAAGGCGGAAATCGAGGCGTTGATAGAAGATATGGTAGTGCGTATGAATAAAGCTCTAAAAGCTGTGTCCGACTGGGGTGACGAAAATCTCGTCAAATTCAACGCCAATAAGACTCAAGCCTGCCTTTTCTCCTCCAAAAAGAGTGAGTTTCTTTTGTCTCCTACTTTCCAAAATATATTATTTTCATTGACAGACCGTATTGAACTGCTTGGACTCACGTTAACCCCAACAATGAACTTTAAGGGCTACCTTGAATCTAAGGCTAAACTGGCTAGTAAAAAGCTTGGCATCATTAATAAGGTTAGGCGATACTTCTCACCGGGACAACTGCTTCATCTGTATCAAGCACAGGTCTGATCGTGTATGGAGTACTGCTGCCACCTTTTTGATGGATCAGCCAAGTATCAGCTGGAAGCTTTAGAATCAGTGGACCGGCGAGCTGTGAGGTTAATCGGTGACGATAAACTAGCTGCCAAGAAGCTACTTAGTCTCGAGCACCGCCGTAAAGTAGCATGTTTGTCTATTTTCTATAGGATTCATTTCGGGGAATGTGCGCAAGAGCTTCACGACCTAATTCCACCCTCCCCATTTCACTACAGGACTAAACGGTTGATAAATATTTTTTAATAAAATATTTATCAACCGTTTTTACTATAGACTGTTTTGCATTATTCAGAACACGACCATTTGTTTGGCTGTTTCTATTTTTTAAACTATTAACAAAAATTCATTAAACTGAAAGAGACCACATCGTATAGATGTGTTCTGCTAATTACAATATGACGAATTTTAGCAATAAGCAGAAGACGACCACAACTTTAACTGCAAAAAAATATAATAAAATTAATGATTTTCTGAGTTTTTATTACCTTAATCTCTAGCCACTGAAATATACTTTCATATAAACTAAATACTTAAATCATAACATTACGTGGGAAAGTAGCAACAGCAAAATACTTTGAAATGGCCGTATCTCAAAATGCATTTTTCGTCGATGGTCGCTTTCTGTTTTACGACGTACAATTTTAAACTTTTCTCAAGTCAAATTGTATTTATTTTAGTTTCAAATATCAATCTTGAGGATTTCTTTCGAACTAATTTTAATTTAATAAAAATTATATTAATTTAATAAATATATCGAGTAGGTTTTATGTTGTATTGTTTGTAAGGTTTACGGCAACTGGATATGAGATCTTAATGTCTTTTCTTGTTTTTAAGTTTTTTTATTTTATTCATGGCTGTGGATTTAGGTCCTTCGGCCGTCCTGATTTTAGTGACTTTATAGTATTGCCAGATCATAGTTATATATTAAAAATCACAAACATTAATGCTGCAATGAGATTTTTCTACAAAACATAAAACTTACACTAATTTCACGACCATTAAACTACCGTTTCACAGTTTGTGACAATTCATTGATAAAACAATATTTAGCACACCGAAACAGTAGAAAAATCAATACAAAAATATAACAATACAGAATTCGATAAAATGTCAACGAAATTAAAAAATAACATACAGTCAAAGAAAAATAATGCTGACATTTTCCTTTTGATAAACGAAGTAAACGTACCTGCAGACTTAGACAAGTGGCAAACGTTTCAAAACTTGAAATATTTTTTTTTCTAGTTTTTATAACGCCGACTCTTGAAATGTTAAAGTAAATGTGACCTGCCGCACGTGACATTTCGTTAGCTAATGTCTATCCCAAACGTTTACTTTTCTTTAACGGCGTTCACAAAATTAGAGAGCCACATTGTCTAACGCCACAGATTCATATAGTCTAAGTGTATATTGTACCTATTTATTTCTATGAAGGTGACTACACACATAATCCCTTTAAAATTCAATTGATGAGAGATGTCAATTGATCGATTTAAATGGGTTTTTTTTCAGTATTTTTTATACAAATAACATTTAATAAAAATACTGAACATTTTTATTTTCTCCGCTAAAGCTGTTGAGATTAAAAATCAGTTAACATCGCTTATGCAATAATTTCATATTGTGTAGCCACCTCCAGAGTTAAGAGGTATATAATTGGATAAATCTCAAATAAAATTAAAATTTATTCACATGATACAGAAACCAACAGTAAAGAAGTAGAATCAATAACACACAGATTGGCATACACATGGATTTTGGCGCAATGCTTCAAAACATACACATTGATTTTCGCTCAACGCTTCAAAATATCCGAGACTAAAACTGGAATAAATCTGTAATAAAAATGCAAAATTAGACAAAAAATATTACAACCTAAAATAAATACTGTAGAGATAATATAAGTATGAAACTATTTTGGCCGTGTTTTATTTAAGAGAAATGTTGTCGCGCAATCTTTTGATAGTAAATTAAGCGTTTTTCATGCAACAGGAAAAAAATATTTTCTACCCTTAAAGTTTATCTGATTTCGATAATTATTTTTTATATAACCATATTTTAATTTTTTTCTTAGAACCATTAATGGCTACGCTTCTACATTTTGCTATTGTCATTTAAACTGTTAATTTTATTAACTTCGGAATTATAACGAAATTTGAAAGAAAAAAAACTTGAGGCATATACATTTGTTTTAAATCAGATAAGAATATAATAATCGAAATTGGTTAATGTTTAGGGGTAGAAAACAGTTTTCTGTGTGTATGGGAGATCGGGCGACAACACTTATCTTTAGTTTACAGGTAAAAAATATCAGAATAGCTTTTCAATTTTGTATTAGACATCCAAAGAGAGATAAAAAGAGATAAAATCATAAAACATCAGACAAAAGTCAGTGCACGAACTTGATTGTAAAACGAAGTCAAATTGCAGAATCGTTAACAGACGTCATCAACAAAATAAAAAAAAAAACGGTAAAAGTAGATGAGAGCTGAAACATAAAACATTAGTCAATACCTCAGACTAGAAAAAAACAGACGGAACGCTCTGAACTCAAAAGTGAAGGTTATTTTTGCAAAAGGGCACGAACACCTATTTAGCTCAAACCCTCTGGTTTGAGCTAAATGTAAATATGTATGTATGTATGTATGTATGTTAAGTGTAAAATTATTATAGTATTTTTCTACGACGAGGAAAATGGGTGACTTGATTTAAAAGAATTTATTACAGTCGTAAAGCTACAAATATATATATATTATATGTACACGATCTCCGGTCTCGACTGGACTGTTTTTACGTGTCAGACAAGATAAGAGCTACGCGTTAAAACGAGATATAAGCTGATTTGCGCTTTATTGGTTTGTAAGTGGAGCCGCTATTTATTATAAGTGTTTGTATACTAAGATTTCTGTACCTGTATTAAGTATTTTAAGCTTTTGCAAAACTTGATTTCACTATCAAAGTCTCTTCGTTTCGTCTCTCTTTTCCTTTGGTCTGAGGTCAATAAGACATTAATTACACAAAGTTCCTATAAGCTCAATAAAAGCTAAACAAGATGGCATTGGTTCATCACTTAATAATTTTTATTAAAACTACAAAAATATTTTTTCTTAACACACTATGCGATCGACTGATTGTCCAATCTGATAAAAAATAATTCTCATACAAAACATTAAATTTGATTAATTTCGTTCTTTATAATGTGTAAAATAAAAATACAATAAAATGTATCAGAAATAAAAACACATTTTTTTTAATGTCCATTCTATGTATACTAATCTATTAAAACGTAAAATAATTGTCATTAAAATATATATCGGTAGAATTATTATCTCCTATCTTATAAACAAATTAATATAGACCCATTAGCCAATCAATCGACCGATCCTCACTAAAAGTAGTATAAGAACGATACAAACAGTCCGATGAGATTAATTTTTTATATATTTATAGGCTCCTATGTGGGGTTCACGACATTTAGCATAAACAATCTCTATACATTTAAAAAGGTTGATAGATTCGTTTGAACATACAACGCGTGGCAAAATATATGACACGTTCTTCGAGTATATAAAACTGGAGACACCAAACCGGGACATACTTGTCTGTCAAGTGTGTGGCCATTTACCATGCACATTTTTATGCTTCTGTGCATTCTAACAAGCAGGGTAATAAAATAAGCTTCGAGGGTTTCTCGAGTGTATTTGTCTAAATACTGATTGTGCCCGCAGTTTTACTCGTCATTTCCCCGAGTTAAAAAGTAGCTCATGAGATATAACAAGCTACCTCCATTCCGTATTTGATTCAAAACTGTGCTGTCGTGGTGGCGTAAATAAGCACAATCTAAATAAACGGACGCATACAAACTTTTGCATTTGCAATTTAAATAAGATTCTATATTATTCCCCGTAGCCTAAATTCGTTAAATATTTAGTTCAGTTCAGTTGGGTATTTTATTTTAATGATATTGTTTTACCGGATTCGTGTGTTTTTGTGTGAAATGCGTGTTTATATCGTCTCATAAATCGACAGAACAAAGTTGATGTATCGTATTGACGTCTCCAATTCTCTATGCTCAAAGGACATGTTTGACTGCCAAGCGTGCCATATCGCTTGCCAAACGATGTACAGTGTCTTTTTAACGCGGATTACTTGATATGAAGTTCATTAAAAAAATCAGTCCATTATTACATTAGGTTATATAGTTAGGAAGCGTCCAAACGAATCTGTCAACGTAAAAATCACAAACACAATGTGCTATGCACATGTTACATCTATACAATAATCTCTAAGACGTGCAAACAACTACTCTAACCCTCTATAAATAGAGATCATTTCTTCTTAACGGTCGAGCTGCTGGCACAGCTACTCGATCGAGTTTGGATGCCCTCTTTCTTGAGTAAACTCACACCGAAGGCGGGGCATTTCTTTCTTAGCGCCTTTATTTTGTATAACTTGTTACCTTGAGAGTTATTCGTTTCCTCTATATTATCGGGTGTTACATCAGCGGTAATGACAGAATTCGAAAGGCAATCCATAGGTTCCGGACTGCTAGATTTATCCCTTTTCCGTCTAAATCTGAACGGCGTTTCGAGCGAATCCGCAGATATGTTAGTAACATTAGTATCACTGGAAGACAACTCCTGACTGGCCTCTAAACCCTTGGGCGCGTTGCTTTTTGGCAATTTCTTTCGCGAATTGGAATTCGACCGCACGATGAGCTTCTTTCGCGTCGTCGGCGTCTGTTTCTGTACCGATTTCAAATTCGGCTCGGACGGCAGACGATTCTTGCCGTTCAAATGGCAGTTCTCAGTCAACGCTGATAAGGTCGAGTTTACGTTGCTGAGTGAGGTGACCGCGTTGTCGTTTATTTTGTTCACATTCACATTCTTACGTGTGTACGTTTTGAGTGGACTAGCGCCGTGTGTGTAACCAATAGGTCGTGCTAAATTCGCCCTTTGACCGTGAAAGCTGTTTTTGCCATTGAAAGGTTTGACAGTTCCTGTCAATTTAGTTTGTGAGTTGGCACTTCTAGTTGGCGGGAAGGTGGACGTTTTCTGCGCGTAATGTGACTTTATAGAAGAGTTGATGATTCTCGGGGGTTGTTTCAGGTTTGTGTTGTTTGCGTTGCGTATGTTGTTCGTTGGAAGCATGTAGTTCATTTTGGGTGTGAAGACGGTTTTTGGCAGCATCGGTGTGGGTGTCGTTTTATACTTGCCGATGACGGTGGTTACGTTGTTTTCTGAGTCGGCTTCGTTGGCATTTAGGGCGTTGGCATTGTCGAGCTGGAACGGAAAATTGTCGTGAGATTCTTGATCGAGTAAGCTAGGGACAGTAAAATTACATATGAAATCGATAAGACAAAGAATTTACTAGAAAGTACCATAACACTATTATCACTCAAGTTTTTGCTAAATATATTTTTTACTATTGGCATATGTACGGTGAATTACATTGAAACTTGTAGTATCATAAGTACATAAGTATTCGCAACAGTTACACATGGGAATGAACAAGTTTCCTAGTCACATCTGGCGAACGTTTTACACATTTTTAAGGCATGAAGTCTCGAAAACTTTGCATTGTTTGCGGTCACTTTAGGGAAGATTAATTGCCTTATATCTCACATATAAGCAATGTTTGAAAAACTAAACTATAACTACGTAAAAAATAAAGGGATATATTTTAAATTTTCACCAGAAGGAAAACAACTACATGCCGATATTGCACGTAGAATATAGTTAAATAAGATAGAATATTTATTTATTTATTTATTTAGGCACACAAAACAGAATACAATTGGAATATTAACAATAGAATACCATAAAACATACGAACTAAATTGTATTCCTACACATGTGTACACAGCAACAACAAAATAAATGCAGTACTTTTTAAATTACATTAGAGTATATACGTATAAATATGTAGATAACAAAAAGAAAATATTAAGTTACATAACAACATGGAAAGGAAGTTAGAAAAACAAAAACAAAAATAAAAATAAGTTAGAAAAACAACAGCGCTGATATCGCTTGCATATACAAGCGATATCAGCACCGTTCCTTCTCCAGAATTGCCAGTGTATCACGTTTAAATTTCAATAATTTACCATTAAATATATCTATTGAGCTATAATTATCCACTAAGATATCATTATATTGGCGACAAATTCTGACCAGTGGGTTGTAAAAAGAGGTGTTATTAGTATATACCTTAAGAGAAAAAATTCCTGTATGGGGGGAGCGAGATTTCGGCCTGGTGTTGAAATTTATATTGGAAAGAAGAGAAGAAGAATCAATATGGGAGTGAATAATTTTGAATGAACAAATGAAGTCCAGATATTTGCGTCGTGTCTCCAGCGATGATAGTTTAAACTTGGTTAACCGTTTGGAGTATGACCTGACTTGACGTTGGACACCGTATCTGTAGCTTAATATGTTTAGGCACTTAGACTGCACGCGTTCGATACGTTTACTATGTATGTTGTAGTGCGGGGACCATACAACCGAATTAAATTCAAGAATGGTGCGGATGAGTGAGGAATAAAGAACTAAAAGAGAATGTGGGTTCTTGAAGCCTTTGGTGATACGCGTAATAAAACCTAAGAGTTTATTGCCTCTATTGATAATATACTCGTAGTGGTCGCGAAAAGTCAATTTTTCATCAAATAGTACGCCCAGGTCTCTAACCACTGCTTTTCTTTCAAGATATTGGTTTTTAAGTTTATAGTCATAACAGATTTTGTTAAATTTAGTAGTAAAAGAAATTACATTACACTTTTTGATATTCATAGACATAAGGTTACCTTGACACCAGTTATCAAAAGCAGTTAGATCTGACTGAAGAATCTCAGCATCCTTTGTGTTTCCTACCCTGGTGTAAATTTTGAGGTCATCTGCATACAACAAACATGGACTGTGAAGACTGTCGATTATATCATTAATAAAACAGATAAAAAGCAGTGGTCCGAGGTGAGAGCCTTGGGGCACTCCGGAGGTTAGGAGAGGTTAGGAGGAGGGCAATAGAATGGAATGGGGTGGGATGGATTGGAATATAATAGAGTAACATTGCCTCAGTAATTTTTCTTGTTTGCCCTCTTGTGAAATTTGAACAATGGTAGATATTGGTCAAGTTTCACAAGAGAAGAGTTTAATGCACAATTTTTTACAAAAAGCTATAATTGTAAGGCTTGAAAGACTTTTTTATACATGAATCATATATCATATTGACACCCGGACGAACGGACAGACGGACAGACGGACAACAAAGTGATCCTATAAGGGTTCCGTTTTTCTCTTTTGAGGTACGGAACCTTACAGACTTTCAAGCCTTACAAATATAGCTTTTTGAAAAAAAGAGCACTTAACTCTTCTCCTGTGAAATTTTACCAAGGGTAGAAAGGGCAAACAGCACTGAGGCAATGGTATGGTATAGAGATATAAGATACCGTAAGATTAGATTACGCCTCGTAAAAAACGAATACCTCCCAATATTGCACATACCTTGGCATTCTTACTGGAGTTCAATATAGAGTGCAGCGACACGGGCTTGATGGCGTCATCGGCAGTGTCTTTGGGCGGCAGCTCTGGCGGCAGGTCGCAGTAGATGCCGCGTGTGAACACGGGGTACGAGGTGATGTTGTGCCGCCGCCGATACGCCTCACCCTCCGCGTGCATGCGAGCTTGGACGCTGCGAATGGAAAGCGTTTATTGAGTTTTTTTTTAATTCAGTAAAAAGCTTCCACTTGATCGCCAACTCTTCTGATGTATTATAGTGCGTATTTTAACAAATTGACGATTAGTGGCTATGAATGTTAACTATATATTAAACACAACTCAAACGCAAAGTTTTATTTCACAGGAATAATAGTTTTAATTAAAAACATATAAAATGTACATATACTAAAAACAATATTTCGATCGGTTAATAAAATTCCGAGATATAAACATTTAAAGTTTTAGGGGAGGGATGCTCTGTTCCTCTCTCGCGAGACAACAGTTTGTATTGAATTTGTGCGGCGAACATGAACCATGACGTCATCATTCGCTATCGTGTGCTCTCTGTTTAACATGAAATTAAAATGCTTGTAACTTTCTTATTTTTGAAGATATTTTAATTTTGTTTTTGTGAAATGGATTGATTTGTGGTTAGCTTTTTTTATGAAGAAATAAAAATGAATCACGCATATTCCCTATTCCGTTACTTACTTCTCTAGGAACCACTGCTGGTGTCCGATAACGGAGCCCGGGCGGCAGATCCGCAGCCAGGCGATGGCTTCTCGCGCGCTGAACCCGTGGTGCTTCATCATATAGCACGCTATTAGGGTTCCCGTGCGACCCAGACCCGCTGGAATGTACGAATACACTGTGAAGATCTTGTAGCTGGTATTCCTACGCTGCGATTGCCGGTGCGTGGTGTCTACTCTTTTCGGCCCCATCGGCCATTCTACGTGCTATGTGCCCTACCCATTGCCACTGCAACTTGCTAATCCCCCGTGATGTGTCGTTGACTTTTGCACGTTTACGACATAGATGGACAGATGACCTCATACAAGTGGCAGGAAGACCCTGGATGCCAGCCGTTACCATCAGGACTTTTTGGAAATCCATGGGGGAGCCCTATGTTCCGCTGTGGATTTGTTATGGCTGGGATGATGATAATGAAACAATATCAATGAGCTACATATAGTAACCCGTTCGAGAAAGTATGTAGCTCGCGAGAAATTGTGGGGATCACTGATCAGTTGCCACCCTAAGAAAATTTTAATAAACAGAGTGCTCTCACTCGTCCTTATAATCAAGAAAACTGGCTTTATTTGAGTCGATAGATATCTTAACATAAATACATGTTATTTTTAAATGACTTAACATAAACATAATATGTTATTGTAAACGTCTTTGTCCCGTTTTTACCCGACTGCGTAAGAAGGAGGGTTATGTTTTTCGAGTGTATGTATGTATATTTCTCTGACACGCCTAAACGGCTAAACTAAACGGCTAAACGGCTTGACCGATTTTGATGTGAGTGGTGTCAATAGATTCGTCTTAGTTGTGAGAGTGACACTGGGTACATAAAAAAATAATAATCATAAGTTAGGCTGTAAAAACCTCTTTTCTGCAGTCGGGTATTTTGTTTTTATTTTCTTTTAATTAATACTTGTTACCGAATCAAAATAACGAAGGTAGTAAAAGAACCAAAAACCTATCTAACAGAAGACATCGGACAGCAAGAAACACGAGAAAGCGATATCGTTACATGGTTGATATTCTGAAAACCCTTAAGAAACGCTTTGGCTCCATTTTCATTGTGTGTACCGCCAAAATGTGGAATGCACTTCCTGAATGGGTCTTTCCGAATAGATATAATCTAGGTGTCTTCAAATCGCGAGTGAATAGGTTTCTTGTAGGTAAGCGCACTCCATCGTAGACCGTACTGTCGCTTAACACCAAGTGAATTGACGGTCAAGCGCAAACCTAATTTAGAGTTAAACAAAATGTACATGGAAATTATGTAACAATAATTCGTGTACCAAAGCGGACGAAATTAATAAAAAGAAACTTACCTTTACAATGAACAGCAACAGCACCTTTCGCGAGCTCCGATATCCTTATAAACCTGCTAACTATCAGATCCGAAGGCACGGAACCATCCACGAAGAACAGCTCCCTATGCTCAAAACCGTGGAGGGTGAACTGTCGTGCGTCGTACGATTTCTTGTTGAGCCGTACTATGGTGGTCACGTGGTGCGTACGGAAGTACTCGTGGTAGTGTTCCGGCGAGTGGAGGGGGTAGCCCCGGTCCAGCCGGGAGCGGTGGTGGGGGCCGGAGAACGCGAGCATCTTGCCGGGGACTATCCAGTTGAGATCGCCATTTTCTACCTTCTGAAATGAGAACGATTCATTTTTGCAATCGGACTACAAGTAAAAAGTTACGGTAACGTATCTATAATCAGAAATACATTTGTTTGATTGATATTGAGCAAATTGTAACGGATTCATCGCGTATATTTTACATAAGTTTATGACCTGACCACCACGTGACCACGGACGGTGCAAGTTCGAAACATCAAGTAAAAAAAATTATATCAAACATACGCAATAAATATAAATGCGTTAAAATTTGTTTATGTTCAATGAGTAACTATCGGGAAAACCTTAGATAATATAACATCAAACATTTGTTTGAATCTTGCATACCCGGATCCATTTCATAGAACTGATTCCTGATTCCTGACGTTTTACTTGATACGTGTTTCTGTTTCCATAAGTTTGTTAGCCATCAATTTTATCACCAGTTTCATTTGCACAAAAATTAAAACCGGACAAGTGCGAGTCAGACTCGTCCACCGAGGGTTCCGTACAAACTAGTAGAAATCATACATTTTTTTTTATATTTTCGAAGGAAAATAATAAAAAAAGAAGTATAAACCAAAAAATATACATCGTAAAAATATTTAAAACCCTGTTTTAGCTTATGCTAATGAAGCTCTTTCATATGATTCCCCACATGATACGGTTAAAGAACTTTAAAATTTGGACCCTCATCCTTGCATAAAGACACAATTTTTTTGTGATTAAATTAAAAATGTCCAGTTTTCGGTGTTTTTCTTATATGTGTACTCTAACACAATGCTTCTTGCCAAATTTCATAGTTCTAGATCATCGGGAAGTACCCCATAGGTTTTAATTCCCTTATGAATGTCGAAATGTGCGTTTTTTACGACATATTCGTCATCGTCTATAACTTTTTTTACGAAAATTGAGAAAGTTTATTTTTCTTTCTGCAGCAAGAGACTATGGATCTGCGTATATGGTTTTAATTTCAACTCGATACCTTCACGCGTTCCCGAGAGAAAGATCTCGACACCCGGACGGACGGACAGACGGAGAACAAAGTGATCCTATAAGGGTTCGGTTTTTTCCTTTTGAGGTACGGAACCCTAAAAATTGCGCAAATACCAATTGAAACCACACCCACACACATTTGTTTCCTTCGAACCGGACGCCGACGTAATTAAGAGACCATTCTAAATACTTTTTCAGCTTCTTCAAAAACATACCTCATAGAAGAGATACTGTTCCGCGTCAAAATGTTCAAAATTGAAGAAGCCCGCATCATGCGCCACCTTGATCCCGTGCAGCACGTCCAGTAGAGATATGTCGAACAGCGGCGGCCCACCTGAGGCGTCGCGAAACGTCAGCAGGGACCAGTCGGAACCCTCGGTCAGCTGCTTGTATACCGCGGCTGGGCTCGAGTTTAGGTATATTATCTGGAAGATGTAAATGAGCCAGTGAATACTGGTTAACTACGAATGAGCTTTGAAGCATAGAGTTGGGATCGAAGTGACGATCTTGCGCGATAGACGCACGCGATTATATCATCACAGGCCTTATTTCATCTTATTAGATGATTTAAACAGTGCATACGCTTTTGAGCCAGCACCACTAACCACACATCGTAATGATCACCGTCCGCGGTGATTTTCCTCAACTGGGTACAACTTGGGTACGACCTTGTCTAATGTAATTTCTTCCAAACATTGCAGAACACTTACGCTTGCAAACTGCAGTTTTTTTTTCGGTTGAATAACTGGCAAGTCTGCGGTAATTCTTCAGAATTTGCAAAATACTTGTTTGCCAACTACATAATATTTTATAAGTATATAGAAATCAATTGCTGTTCGTCACGCTAAAACTCAAAAACGGCTTGACCAATTTTTTTTTTTTGTTATGTTCATGATTGTCAGATTATGGTTCGTATGAAAGAAAAACATCATCATCACCATTTTTCGTCACTATACGGGTACACATGTGGAACCGCGGGGCACTTGTTAGTAATTAAAGTACTCCACTTATAGGAACTAACCATCTCACGTGGTTTCAATGTCGAATCCATAAATCTTCATTATTTAGTACATAAACGGGACAGCAATAGTTATTTTCCTAGGTACGGCCATTACCGTCCTACGTCGTCTTGTATTGGACAATTGTCGCGTGGGACCGCATGCGATCCGCAATTAAATTCGGATTACACTCATGATGGTAACTAGACGCAAAAACTGCTTGCGGTATCTGGACTGCTGGGTGTATACAACTATACACGTAAGTATGCATGTTAGTTGAGTGTAAATTTAGAATTTTGTCTTCCTCTTCCATAACTTAAAAAATATGTAAGTAGTTAAAAATGCACATCTCATATCTTTAAACGAGCAATTCTTGTATAAAATCTGTGTGTATATAATCTGTATCTCGGAAACGGCTCCAACGATTTTAATGAAATTTGGTTTGTAGGTTGATTAGGGGACAATAAATCGATCTTGCTAGGTTTTATTTTTAGTGAACCCGGGTTTGCTCGTATTTTCAGCCATCAAGAATCCGAGTGGAGCTCGGTCGCCCAGGTACTATTAGTTTATAAAAGGCACGGACCCGGAGTCTGTGGAGATTAAATTTGTTAAATAAAAAATAAATAAAAAAAACTAGACGCAATGTTTCACTAACAGTTGAATAATGTCGTAAGGATATTCCCATATTATTCATATTTATATTCATTTTATTCGTAATTTTCAATCACGTCAATAAATATTTGACCCGTTTATAACTCGTTTGTAAGGTTGCGAATTCAATTACACTTTTCAGTATAAATATTTTCTTAAGTTTATTTTTATTACTTCTTCTCTACCAATAATAATACTATGACATAACTTATTAGATATAAATAGATATATATATATCGACGGTTAAAAGGTAATAGGGTATAAGCGACATTTTAGTCAAAAATGAGTTTTGAATACAATCTTACTTAAAAATTTCCGCTTTTTCATTTAGCATTCATTACTCATTTTTGTAACGAAAGGTAATATGGTATAAATACCCTATTACCTTTCGACTAAAATGTCGCTTATACCCTATTACCTTTTAACCGTCGATATATATATATACAAATTATTCGACCGATTTGACAGTTACGACGATGTAATTTCGTTGTGGATAAGAATTTTCAGTGATTGCGCTTGATACCTCATAACTCTTTAATTTATAGAACATTTTCCTACGATATTGCTCTATAGTCTAGTAAAAATAAGATTTGTGACAACATAAAATACAACTAAGTATATTGTTATTTAAATGAATGTACTGGTGTTTTGAAATACATTTGACACAATTTCATAATGATATTATAAAAGATAATTTTGTTACCTTTACACGCTCAAACGGCTGAACCGATTGTTATGAAAATTAGTATAGAGATAGCTTTGGACCTGGAGACGGACATAAAATACTTATCATCATCATAATCATCACCGATTTTCATAACTACGCGAGTGAAACCGCGGAACGCAGCTAGTCTATAAATCGGGGATTCTTGTTGATCTATGATTTTTAGTTATTTTCCTATCATAATTTCAAAGAATCCCCCTAGTTGCAAATACTATGATCTGCTCCACACAAACGGATTTATTTTTACTAGACTACTACTCGTAGTTTCACCAAGAAAGTAGAGAATCCTGGACGCTTCCTGAATAGGTCTTTCCGAATAGATATAATCTAGGTGTCTTCAAATCGCGAGTGAATAGGTTTCTTCTAGGCAAGCGCGCTCCATCGTAGACCATAACTGTCGCTTAACACCAGGTGAGTTGACGGTCAAGCACAAGCGTATTGTCGAATAAAAAAAAAGCCAAAAATACCTTACATATCTTATATCTTATCTTATCTTACCTTTTTTTTTATCAGCCCTGTTTGTACAAACTGTCCCACTGCTGGGAACGGGCCATCTTCTCATTGTGGGAAGGGTTAGGCCATAGTCTGCCACGCTGGCTAAGTGCGGGTTGGCAGACTTCACACAAGATCATTGAGAACTCTCAGACATGTAGGTTTCCTCACGATGTTTTCCTTCACCGTTTGAAGTTGGCGGCAATCAACAATACGCACATAACTTCGAAAAGACAGAGGTGCGTGCCGCGGGAATCGAACCCAGGACCTGCGGATCGCAAGTCAGACGGTCTCACCACTAGGCTGCCGGAAACTTCTATATCTTACCTGATAACTCCCAATAAGGTAGGCCGCGTTGAGTCTAAGCGTCTCATTATTGCTCGTGTAGAAGACGATCTTCTTCTTTGGGTTCTTCTCCAGCTCTTCGGTGAGCCTGTTGCAGAACTGGTACAGGTGGCAGAGGTGGTACGGACCGAAGTCGAAGTAGAAGTTCTCGTATACAATGTCATCTTCTATGTGAAAATACTTGCTGTTGCGTGTGGGTTTCGGTTTGTATCCAGTCTTGAGGGTGGCGAAATACAGTCTGTCTGGAATGAAGAGAATACTCGTATAAGTAAACGCTACAAACATCAAATAAAAAAAGAAAAATCATAGTTTATGCACATGAAGCAACGAACTTCAAAAATTAAAATTTTAATTTTAACCGGACCGATTCTGATGAAATTTCTATGGGACCAATTTGAATATATATATTTTTAAACAAAAAAGAATTTTCCAATCGGTTCATAAGGCAGGGAGATACACCGAACATAAAATAAAAATGCAACCTAATTGAGAATTTCCTCCTTTTTTGAATGTGGTTAAAAAGCGATATTAACTCTGTCTTTCTGTCTGTATGTTACCTACTAACGGCTGCATCGACCATCGTAAAATTTGGTACAGAGATAACTGTAAACCTGGTGACGGACATAGGCTACTTTTCATCATCATCACCGTTTTTTATCACTACGCGGGTGAAACCGCGGGGTGCAGCTAGTAATGATATAAGTAGTGCTATTCTTCGCCGCTATCTCTGTTTCCTGAGACCTACTTGGAATTTTCAAGGCTATAGATATCTTCTAGATCGACGAGCTCCATCCTTGGCCACACAGTCGCTTAACATCAGGCGAGTTAGTGGTCAATCGTAGATCTATCCTGTATAAAAAAAAAAAACATCTTACCAGCCTGTACATTCTACGATAAAAATAATAATAATAATAATAATAATAATAATAATCATTTTATTTCAGACCGGTTCAGTCCATATTTACACAAAATCAAAATAATATTATACTAAATTAAAAAAAAAAAACACATAAAACAGCATATTGATGATTACAGTCAAATAAATTAAATCAATGATACAGTTAAAATTTAAATTAATAAGTAAAATAATAATAATAAGAATAAGGTTAAGAAATAATTTAAAATGTCAAATAGTAAAATTAAAATGTCAATATATAAAATTTGAATAGAACTTAAACAAAGCAAATAATTATATTAATTTTTATCAACGTGTCGGCGTGCTGCCCGGCACATAATAGGACAGTCGACACGTGCAGCTATCACACGTAGAATGCTGTTGGTGCTACCCCGGACACGGCGGAGCATCGAGGCGGCTCGTTTACGCATTATAGCGTAAAAATCATCCACCCGAGCGTCAGCAAACATACCCGATGCACTGCACCGCCAAGGCAGCCTCAGCAGCATTCTAAATGCATTGTTGTATTGTACGCGCAAGGCATTGACTGTCTTCAGCGAATAGTTGGCCCACAAACTACACGTATAGAAGGACTGGCAGTAAGCCTTAAAAAGTGCGACCTTTACTGCTACAGTACAGCGAGAAAATCTTCGGGCCAACATATTGCCTCTGACAGCCAACGCCCTGCGCTCCCTTTCAATGTCTTCATTATCTGTAAGGTCCTCTGAAACCCAGTGACCCAGGTACTTGAAACGCGACACTCTAGCCAAGGGTGTTCCATCAAGCATCAGAGGAGGTACTGCTTGAATCTTAAAGCCCCTTGACTGAAAGACCATAATTTCGGTCTTTTTACCATTGTACCTGAGTCCATGAGCCCCAGCATATTCTTCACATATTCTGAGAAGCTTCCTGACGGCACTTATTGAGGGACCGAGCAGCACCATGTCGTCGGCATAGCTTATGTTGTTAATAAAAGTGCCGTCTATAGAGCAACCTACGCCAGCGCTACTCAGCTCCCCAACAAGCCCGTTCACATAAAAGTTGAATAGGCGTGGAGAAGATAAACCCCCCTGTCTCACACCGCACTTCAACCCGTATGCGTCAGAAAATTCTCCCGCCCACTTCACTACATTTGTCTGGTGGTTGTACCAATAATTAAACATGTTGATCACTTCATTTGGCAACGTGGTCTCCAACCTCACCAATAATTAAAGTCCCTATAAATTATAAATTACACTATTAAAATAAATAAAACAGGTGTTAAAAAAAAAGTTACACAACAAATGTCTAAAAAACCTTGAAAAACGTATCTAGTAAAACCGGAAAACTGTGTTTTCGGGTAAAAGTTTAATCATTAGTAAGTTAAACGACCACTCGGCCGTGGTTACCCGCCGAAAATATTACATTATTTTGTATGCTTTCCCATTGCAGACACGAAATGAAAATTGTTTCTTACCCCTGCGGAAATAGCGGCGGCGTGTTGTTGTGTTTTGTAAAATACTTTTATTAGGTTATTCATAAACCGAAATATCGAATCTCATTTCACCGAAAACGAAACATATTTTTTTTGAAACACATTTATTTATTTATTTATTTTATTTATTATTGGAGTGTGTACAGAGCAAACTTAAATAAGCTAGGTACATACCCTGTTATAAGGTGTTGCAAACATACATTTTACAAGTAAATAAAATATATACGGTTGAAACAAGACTTAAAAACTACAAAAATGTTATGTTGCTTAAAACTTATTTTTTATACCATTATCCCAATACCGAACGCTCTCATAGGATAACCAATACGAAAGTTTCTGTGATAATAAATAGAAACCTAATGAACCTAAGCCATACTTGTTCGGGCAAATTAACTTATGGATAACAAACTTATGGAATCAGGAACACGTGTAAAGTAGGTCGGATGAACTAATCACTAGAAGTAACCAAAGTTACCAAGTCCTATGTATTACTTTGTTTTATCTAGATTTAGATAGTTATATGAAACAGATTATTCTATTTATTTTTTATTTTATTCGAAACTTAGGGGGCCAAATGGGCTCTGACAGCCCCGGCTAGTCACTGCGACCTTTACAAATCTATTGCTCCTGTTTCTGTTCTTCAAGTCCAATGCTGAGCATATAGTCAGTGATGGCCTTGGGGCAGGAGGTTTTTATCTCAATCGGGTGAGATTAGGTGACCTCCAAGGTGCCGGCTTCTGCTATGGTGCAGATGCTCACATTCGCATAGGATATATGTATGGGCGTTTCGTCCTTTGTGCGACAGAACCTGCAAGTGATGTGTTTACCGAGGCCCATGAAACGGATTCGGGCAACTAAGATTTAAAAAAAAATGCATTTCTGATTTTATATTACCCTTCTATTTACTTGCGGTATTGAGACGACACTTATGAAATTGACAGCGGTTTGGAAATGGGCATTTAAAAATAATAAATTTATTTAAATTTATTTCATTTAGATTTATCGCGTATATTTTACTTTTTTTTCAATGAGTAACAACCGCGAAAACCATAAAAAACATTCAGATGTTTAAATCTAAAGAACCGCAGTGACTAAAGACCATTGGATGTGTCATACGGATACGGACGAACATGGCGAATGTATAAGGGTTCCTAGTACTTAATATGGAACCCTAAAAACATCTCGCCAGGCTTCGCTCTTCATATTTGATATTAGCTTAAATACAAGTGCAGTACAAATTTAAAAATAATAAATTTATTTAAATTTATTTCCTTTAGATTTATCGCGTATATTTTACTTTTTTTTCAATGAGTAACAACCGCGAAAACCATAAAAAACATTCAGATGTTTAAATCTAAAGAACCGCAGTGACTAAAGACCATTGGATGTGTCATACGGATACGGACGAACATGGCGAATGTATAAGGGTTCCTAGTACTTAATATGGAACCCTAAAAACATCTCGCCAGGCTTCGCTCTTCATATTTGACATTAGCTTAAATACAAGTGCAGTAACCAAACACTGCTACCGTAAAACCTCTTTTATGTTGTATATTTGTGTTCGCAACTATCACCGCGACGAATTTCCCTTGAAATATGGACAGGAATAGTTTCTACAGTCACAAGCGAGAGTTACCAACAACTACAGAACAACTTCATAAACTTGGCAAATTATTAATGAATAGACTAGGCGGGGAGCTAGTGACAAGGAAATTAACACTCTAACTATTTAAATCTGTGCGCTTCATCAACTTGATTATTTATCAACCGGCTAGTTATTTTTTTTTATGCTTTTAGTTTGATCTAGTCCTCCATAGTGATGTTCCGGATATACGCATCCGTATCCATATCCGCAGGAGAAATAAGGTCCGTATCCGTATCCGTCACTTTTCTCGCGGACCTTTATTATTTTTCAAATTCAATTGACAGGATAAAAAAACTACGCGTGCATTGCGTCGAAACCTCTCCTGCCCGTCGTTAGATAGATGATAGATAAACTCTTTATTGTACACACCATAAAATTTACAATCAAAATAAAATTAATTAAAAACTAGTGTAACAACTGGCGGCCTGGATGCCATCCTAACCTTAGGATGGTCGTTGCGGCGGGCGTGACGTCAACTATCGTTTCAAGGTCTCGCGCCAACACCGATTTAGTGAGAAAATAAAGATCCGTATCCGTGTCCGTTTCCGCGGATCTTGACACTAAATATCCGTATCCAGATCCGTGTCCACAGATATACATTTTTGACGATCCAGCACATCACTAGTCCTCCAACACACCTGATGTAAATCGGCGTTGCCACGTCGGAACCAACTCACTCGCGATTTAAAGACGCCCAAATTATATGTACTTATATATGTTATACTCTGACAGGAATTACATATTTATAGTATTTTGTAAATATAATTTATTTTGTTTTACTGTTTTTTTCCTTAAAAATGAGTCCATTAAAGATCTTTAAATTGTTTATTTACCGTATAGAGAAGGTTATCAGCAAAATTAGATAATGTATATTCCAAAGCTAGTTTATGGTCCAGTTTTTTTTTGTGACAGGAAAGAAACCGTTATTTTTTCTGAATGGCCCAGAATGAAACCTTTTTTTAATGTTGTTAGAACATAGACAAGGACAACATTTTTAATTGGGTATTTCTGCAAACATTAGGCTTAGCAAGCACACACTTAGGTATATCTTGATAACCTTTTCCACGATTTGGCTCATACTCGAAATTGTTACTTAGAAGTCGGTCGGTAAATGACGCCGCAGCGCAACTAACTTCTAAAACAAAGTCACTAACGACAAGAGTCTATAACATTGCAAAACTTGTATGCAAAGTTTCGTCCAGACCAGTTAATGCAGTAACCATAGCTAACTTCGTTCACATATACGATACAAAACACTCGACACTTCATTGAAAATTCCATTCATATACCAAAGTTCTGCGACGTGTGTAAGTCTATCGTCCGTTAGCTCCATGCCTATTTATTATAGATAATGTTTCAAAACCACATTTCGGAGAGATGGGGGGCGCTCTAAAACCGCTTGCATGTTGAATAACCATTCAGACTAAGTTATTTCTTTTAGACTACCCCCATTCGGTTACCAGGTTTCTTTTCAATAGCACTGCAAAGTCTAATGTGAAATGGGCTAGGTATACTGGTAAATTATTATTTGCTACTACGGGCCTTTACGGATTTCTATTGGAATAGGGAATAGTTTTTCGAATTGATTTGTTTGGTAGTTTTTGCGTTGGCGATGCTCGAAGTTATTTTAAGTTTTGACTTGAGAAAGCTTTTATATAGTGTATTCATAATAATAATTATACTCGTACATAGCTCAAATAACTGATAATAATAACGGCCTTACCGAAAAACGTTACTTAACTTTAAGCAATGCTTAACATAATTTGGCAACTTTTCTCTGACACGTAATGACACTTGCGGAAAGAAAACAGAGAATTTAAGACGATGGTTAAAGTTAAGTAATGTTTTTCAGTAAGGCCGTAAGTGACTTAAATATGCGTAGTTTCGTTTGCTTGTATGCCATATTTTTTTCACTTTGTTTTCAAAACCGAACAACTGAACAAAACAGAGTTTGATAAAATTTCTATAGGGCCATTCAGAAAGTAGGTATATCCTTTCGATAAAAATCCAATCCAAAAATCCAAATCCATTTATAAATGATCGAGTTGTGAGGTAACAAACATAGAAAAAAAAATGTACAACCGAATTGATAACCTCCTTTCTTGAAGTCGGTTATAAATACCCCAACTGTATAGTTTTGTCACAATGGGTTTCCTTCGCCGACAGCTCAAGATCATTGTGACTTATTAATAATTCCCTTTAATTGAAGTAGTTTTAAGATCTAAAATTGCGTATTTTAAAAAGAGTGTCTACAACACCTCTCCGGGCTAGCACAGCAACAGTGATGGCCCTGATGTTGCATTGTCCATATGCGACGGTTATCGCTTACCATCAGGCGGTCCGTTTGCCTTTTTCTGTACGCTTTTTGTAAAAAAAAAAAGAGAGAATTAAATATAAATACAAAATTTAGCTAAAACTACTATAAAACTTTCTACGTGCTATCAAAAGTAGTGAGTCGAATTCTCAAATAATATAATATAAAAAATATTTAGAATAAGACTATTTATTAACCTTGAATAACATACATGTTACAGGTAAGTCAGAATTATACATATTATGATAAATTAAATATACTTTATAATAATAGCATAAATAAATAAATATTTGTGGACATTTCACATAACACCATCTAGCCTAAACTAAGCAAAGCGTGTACTATGGAATGTTAATTGTAAATATATACATATGATACATAGAAACACACAACATACATACACAGAACATACATCCATGCTCATCACACAAATGTTTGCCCTGGGTGGGGATCGAACCCACGACCTAACAGTTCAGCAGGTAGACATACTACCAACTGAGCCACAAGACCAGTCAATAAAATAAAATTATATATTCGATTTAATTTAAATTATGGTATCCAATAAATTTTCATTACATCTGTTTTAAGACTCTAATCGTTAGGACAAGAATAATGAAAAATATCAATACCTACTATTAAAAATATATATGCTAGTTAAATAAGTATATATATACTAGTAAAAATCCACAAACAACTACAAATACGAAAATAATATTATTTTAAAATTAACAGACAGGCACGCCAACTCGGGTTCAGCGTGGAGTTTCATACATATTTCATAGCTGTAACTAAATGGATAATCCATTTAAATTCATACTGCATTTATCATACTTTACATTTTATTTATTGTACGGCCGATATACGATCTCGATCTCTTTTTTCGTAAAATTTTAGTCCATTTAGAGACATCCACATAGATGTTATTTTTATGTCATATGTTACGTATAATATGTATTGTATATGTAATATAAAAAAAATAATTCAACTATAGTTTATTAGTACACGCCGTTGCACCAGCTATTTCCCATAGTTTTTTTGTTTTTTTTTTCAATTTACGTGTTGTCTTTCTCTTGTAAAACATTTAAAATTCAATATCACACTATAACTGAGATAATTTTACTACAAAAATAGACAATTTTAAAAATGCACATATGGAATTTGTAATCAGATAGAGCAATTTAGACTATTAAAAATATAATTTACTACATATGACATTCAAACATTTATGACATTGCCCATTAGACCATGACTGAATTACAATTTTGTAATTCGTTTTTATTTCATTTTAATTATCATATATACAATTTTTGACATTTTTATTGAAATCATATATTAGATTTTTATTTTACTTTGACATTCTAACCAATTGTTACAATGTAACTCTTAATGACATTTTGTACAATTATTAATTATTTATTCTTTCGATTTTATTTTTGACGTATACCTGTAGTATGAATAAATGAATATGTATATGAATATGAAATACACGTATTTTTTGAGCTTAAATAACTTTTAAGCGATTTATGTAACAAACAGAGCTTTTGAGTAACAATTGCGTAAATGAAACTATTACATGTATTTTCTCTATGGCCGGTCGCTATATCTTAGTTGTTCCATTACATGCAATTTAACATCTACAATGACCATTTATTTATTTATTTATGATTCAAATTAACACCGTAAACACGAATTATGCTAATGATATAATTTACAAAATAAGTATGTCAATTCAGGGTGATAACAATCATGTCAAAATTAATAAATCAAGTCAAAATGGATTAAAAACCTGTTTTAGCTTGTGCTAATGAAGCTTTTTCATATGATGATACCCACATGATACGGTTAAAGCACTTGAAATTTGGACCCTCCTTCCTTGCTTGAAGACCCTGTTTTTTGTGATTAAATTAAAAATGTACAGTTTTCGGATTTTTTCCTGTATGTGTACTATATGACAATGCTTCTTGCCAAATTTCACAGTTACAGGTCAACGGGAAGTACTCCATAGGTTTGATTCCCTTGCGAGTGTCGAAATACGCGTTTTTTGCGACATATTCGGCTGTAACTTTTTTTTTATGAAACTTAGATGTTTGATTTTATCTCTGTAGAAAGACACTATAGAGCTGCGTATATGGTATAATTTCAACTCGATACCTTCACGCGTTCACGAGATACAGGTCTTGACAGACGGACAACAAGGTGATCCTATAAGGGTTCCGTTTTTTTCCTTTTGAGGTACGGAACCCTAAAAAGGATTAAGATTGAATATTAGGATCACATTCGATTTGACATTGTATATTTTAGTCGTAAGTAAACAAATAAATATACGTGAGGGTCAAAAAACTCAGTAGAAGCGCTTTTTTATTCTTACAAGGTGATCCTCTTATTTTAGTCATGCAAAGGACATTAAGCTTAGATTTAAAGCGCGAGTAAAGGTTTCTAAAAATATCTTGTGGAGTTGAGACATGCGAAAGTATTTTATAGGCTACTTATGCAGTATGATTTTTTTACTTTCGAGCGAACGTAAGGAGTTCAATGTACATAAGTGTTTTTTTAATAGAAATAGGTAAAGACTACAATTACATAAGTCGCAAATTGCCTGCCGAATATTTTATTTTATTTTTATTTTTTATTTATTTGGACAACCAAACAGCTTTTTACACAATATCATGGAAAAAAAAATAACTAGGCACAATTAAGCCAAATTTAGGTTATCACTAGTAATTCCTGAGACTGATGTTACACTGCTAATGTGCAGCAACAGAAATGTGTCTTAAGATTAGAGTAAAACATACATAATATATAGTAGAATCACATACCTACCTACCAAATAGAACAAATCCGCACAATATGAATGTATATAATAAAATAAAATTGCAACACATTTTTTGTGAGAACAACGATATTAGAACCATTACTGTAAAATACTACATACCTACTTATTTATTTATACGTGTATTGCTCGTTTGAATATATACTACGTGTTATAATGCTTTTTTATTTAAGTTTAGGACCAAAGAACCGACTGTTAATCAAATTTATAAACACATTATGCCTCGTGGTAAATAGGTCAATTGACTCTGAAAATTTGGAATTAAAATATATCAATATTTTAGCATATAAGCCAATTATTAAGGTGTAAACAATTAAGAGCTTTTCTATTTTGGATGATATAAAACGACGGAATGGATTCACGTGAAATTCGTAACATTAGACCAAGAAAGCAACATCATAAATGTTCGTTGTTGTGGTATTGTTATCAGTGGTTAGTATTGTTGTTGTGTCAAAGTTTTTTTTTTCTCAGCCATTACTCACTGCAGGGCACAGGCCCCTCTTCCCTCTTTCCATTTTTCTCGGTTAAGGGCTTCTTTAGTCCAGCCGCTACAGTGGGAGTTAAGCTCATCTCGCCATCGCTTTTTGGGCCAGCCTAGGGTTCGTGTGATGTTTGGTACCCAAAAAGTTGTTGTTTTTGCCCACAGGTCTCCGGGAATGCGGCATATGTCTCCAGCCCAATTCCATTTTAGACAGTGTAAAAGTTATTGGATATTATTGAAAGATTACTTAAATATAGATATTAAATTTCACAACTTTGATAGTCATATCTCTGATTAAATCTCTGTTTGTGAAATTATTGACTATCCATAGTAAAAATATTTTTTTACCCCTAAATAACGCAAAACTCAGCAATATTTTGAGAACACAGCTAAATTGGTTCCTCAATTAAAGTAAACAGCTAGAAGACAAGCGGCTGTAAACATTTGCGCAAACAAAACTAAATTATTCACAAATATTTGGGCCCGCGAATTCTGTGCAACATTTAGCGAATTCTCGAGAGGACTATGAAAATGTACTTCACCAGCACAATCTGCAATGCACAGAACGCAAAGTGGCGTACGGAGTTCCACAAGGTAGTGTCCTGGGACCACTTTCATTCATAGCATACATAAATGACTTGCCTAATGCTACATCTCAACCTATGACATTATTCGCAGATGATAGCACTATCACTGTAGCATGTAAAACACTTGACTCTTATGAAAACGATATTGTTAAATCTTTGACCTCAGTTATATCTTGGCTTGACAACAATAACTTAAAAATTAACCTAAATAAAACAAATATAATGCATTTTAGACAAAGAGAAACAAACAAAGGTAATATTAATGTAGCATATGACAATAACATTATAAATGAAGTAGAAAGCTCAAAATTTCTTGGATTATATATTGACCGAAAATTGAATTGGAAATCACAAATAGAGCACCTTTCGAAAAGAATAAGTAGCCAAACATATGCCATCGCCAAACTAGCTCGTACTCTAAATATAGAATCTTTACTTAAAGCCTACTATGGGTTAGTTGAATCAATTTTGAAGTACGGGATTATTTTTTGGGGAAATTCAACAGATAAAATTATTATTTTTAAAAGGCAGAAACGCTGTATTCGTTCAATGTTTAAACTCAAAAAAAGAGATAGTTGTAAGCCCTATTTTTTAAAGTATAAAATTCTTACACTTCCGTGTTTATACATTTTAGAAACGGCCCTTTTTGTAAAAACAAACCGGGAGCGATTCCCCACACTATCTGATACTACTGTAAGAAATAGGCGCGACCAAGACAAACGGCGCGTACATGAAGGAAAGACAGCACTGATGCAAAATAGCATCGTATGTATGGGTCCTAAAATCTACAATAAGATTCCTAAGTCAATAAGAGACCAGAATAGTAATTTATTTAGAAAAAAGTTGAAGGCATTGTTATTGCAGAAGTGTTATTATTCTATCAATGATTTTTTAAATGACAAATTTTAATTTTATTTGACATTATGTGTATCTTTTATTGCTTCTGCTTTGTCATATTATAGATATTTTTGGTTTGTGTATTAATCTAATAACAAATAATAATAATTATTATTTTTTAATTTTTCGCATGTGCATGATGCTGTCTACCTGACATTTGTACGCCTAATCGGCACAACATGATTTTAAGCGACTAAACTTAGTGTAACATCTTTTATGCACTTGTTGTATAAAATTCTCGTGTTGTATGCAAATAAATTATCTTTATCTTTATCTTTATCTTTACAGAAATAACGCTGTGCTTCCGCGTGAGAAAGTTGTCTATACTTGCGACGGACAGATAAACATGTACACTAGTAAACACCACCTAGTAAACACCACCTAGTAGACACCTCCTCTTGCATAATAAAAAAAAATTAAGTAGTTAAAATACACATTTAGTTTATAAAAGGCACGGACCCCGAGTCTGTGGACAATAATTTAAAAAAAAACTTGAACTACCTAACCTACAACACGACCTAAAAATTTGCTTTGCCCGTGAAAGAATTACTGAATAGATTAATTTCAAAAAATACCCACCCATAAAATGTCAACACTCGCGAAATCTATATCTACAGCAATTTATATGTGCAGATAAACAAGTGGTTATATATAGTATGTTACTATTTAATAATAATCCTTACCCTAACTACCACCATAAAAGGAAAGTAACTGACTCTCTTTGTTGCCTTTTCACGATAAAACGGCAGAACTGATTGTTATGAAATTTTAGCACAGAGATAGCTGAAGATCTCGAGAGGGACTTAGGCTACATTTCATCATAATGATCAACATCACCGTTTTTCATCACCTTACGGGTGAAAGCGAGGGGCACAGCTCATTAAGCGCACAGATAAGTCGACGACATAAAACTTATTGGTCAATTTTGCCCATAAATTCCGTACCTCTTGTGACAGTGGTCACAAATGGTCCTGGACAACTGGACTGGTGGGCTGCGGATGTGTACACAGCCTTATATGACGCTGGACGTCTGCCCACTGTCGGAACAAGAGTTAATGGCCTTTGAGGCAAAACAAGAGGCTTTGTTGATTCGCAAATTACCAAGTTTAGCTTTAAAAAACGAATAGAATAGCCGGTTGCGAAATATAGCCTTTATTATTCTAGATATAGAGGCGAATCAAACAACACCTCTTGTTTATTGATGCACCATTTCGCATATATAAAAAATAGAGGAGATAAAGGGATACAGATAAATGTGTGACTTTTTTCTTATTTTTTTGACAATCACATAAAAATATTACCAGCGATCTACATATATGTACTAACATACGACATGTTTTGAACACTCATTTTGTTCATGGCAACTGCAGAGCAGAGTCTACACCTTGTTAAATTGTCTGCTAGACAGTGGCGTGACCGGAGATGAGCTTTGACGATCGTTTTGTTTATGTTCTAGTTTACATTGAATTCTTTGGTACTTACGTAGAAATCCCAAACAAAATTATTAAAGCTAAAGTAATTCTCTGTACCTCCTCCCTCCCCCTCTCTCTGTGTTTGTTAAGTTTTTCCGGATAATCTTCTGAATAGATCAGTGTATTTGATAAATATGAATGACCTTGGACTGGCCTTGTGGCTCAGATGGTAGTGTGTCTACGTCTACCTGCTGAACTGAAAGCTCGATCCCCACCCAGGGCAAAAATTTGTGTGATGAGCAAGGATTTTTGTTCTGTGTCTGGGTGTTTCTATGTATCATATGTATATATTTACAACAAAAAAAAGTATATATGTATTCTATCAGCCATCTAGTTCCATAGTACAAGCTTTGCTTAGTTTGGGCTAGATGGTGTTGTGTGAAATGTCCACAAATATTTATTTATTTATTTAATAGATATCGAATAGATGAATAGATATCTTCTAGATTTGTGTGTTCCATCCTCGGCCACACTGTTGCTTACCACCAGGCGATTTGGTGGTCAAACGTAGATCTATTTACTACAAAAAGAAAATCCTTCAAGTCTAGCAGAAAAATTACTAAACACAAATAAATTTGAAATATATTCCACAAAACATGCGTGAGCCGTATTAGGCGTAGCTTTTTAAAATTTCCTACCAAGGTCAAATATATGAAGCCGCTTGTGTATTTACAGCCGAGGAATACATAACCATGACCTGGGTTGAGCATTAACCGAGGTATATTTATTACGATAAAAAGGGTTGGGGCGAAGTATGCAGGCATTCCATTTAAATAGCGTACTTTAGTAATGTCAGCGGATTTAGAGGTAGGTACATCGGAAAAAATGGGGCCACATTGTGGTACCGTTTTATTTTGTTTTGTAAACTATCTCGAGTTTAGAGCACGTAAATTTTATCGTGAGATTTTAAGTTTATGCTCTTACGAAATTCAGAGATATTTTTATTTCATTTTTGGAGGAACTGAGCGCACAGCTGTTGCTTCGGTAGATTGCGGTTTTTCCATATACCTAATAGAAGACGTGCTTCTAAGTTATCAAATGATTATTTTTAGCTCCCGGCCCAAAAAGAGGGTGTTAGAAGTTTGATGTGTGTATCTGTATATCAGTGTGTCTGTCTGTGGCATCGTAGCTCTCAAACGTATGGACCGATTTTTATCTAGTTTTTTTTTGTTTGAAAGAGAATTTCATCAAGTGTTCTTAGCTACGTTTCATCAAAATCGGTTCACCTTTTTTTGTCGGGGGTTTTCGGGTTTTCAAAACTTCATCATCATCATCATCATCTCAGCCATAAGAAGTCTTCCCGCCACTTGTATGAGGTCATCTGTCCATCTCGTGGCTGGTCTTCCTACGCTGCGCTTGCCGGTACGTTCGGAACGGTTTCGAAACTTATGTTTTTTTTATATACATTAATGTAACTAGGGGTAGCTTCGGTTTGCCAATGATATAATAGTTATGACAGAATCGAAGGAAGGCCTCAGCACGATGGTCGTATACCACAATCGAGTTTCTCAACGGGTGGGCCTCAATATGAACATGGACAAAACGAAGATTATGTCGAATGCGTATGTTGTATCCACCCCAATAGCTGTGGAGAACTTCACTCTCGAAGTTGTCGATGAATACGTCTACTTAGCAGTCCAACTAGGCAGGTCCAATTTTGAGAAAGAGGACAATAGTCAAATCCAGCTTGAATGAGCAGCGTTCGGGAAACTCAAAACTTTTCGTCCATTATACTCAGTGCCTCATGTCAAAAGTTTACGACCAATGTGTCACGACACGATGTGGTCACTCACTAGGAGCCTAAGGCGCGTCGCTCACTGGTAAGTCGGGCGCGGTCGCGGCGGCGTCGCGGCACAGTCGAGGCGTTGCGTTTTTGTTAGAGTTGAGGCGCGGGCGGCTATGATTCCTTCACACACTACAGTATAAACACGTCTACGCACGAAACAAAATGACAAAATGGCGGTGGAGTCGCGCACAGCACCTCTGCCGCGCCCCCGCCCCGCCTGCGCCTCGACTCCACGTCGCCTGCGACGCGACTCTAGTGTGTGAGCGCACTGCCATTTAAATCTGAAGGAAACGTAGAAGCGGCGCGCCGCTTGTACGCCCGCGCCTCGACTCCAGCTCGTGTGGGCGACGCGCCTTATAAGGAAGCCTATTGTCACGTTACGCCACGCAACGAGCTACGGAGAGGGGTGGAGGCGGCCTGTATCCAACGTCTTCCATTCATAGTTTTCTTCAAATTTTTAACTTTGAAATTACAATATTTGAAAAAAAAAACTTAGTCTATTTATAGTTTCTAACCACATAAAACAGAAATCATGAAAATAGGATAGTATAAATATATTCTAGATCTATGCTTCCATGGTATGGAAGACCAGCCACGAGATGGACAGATGACCTTATACAAGTGGCGGTAAGACGTTGGATGCAAGCCGCTTCCAATTGGTCTTTTTGAAAATCCATGGAGGAGGCCTATGTCCAGCAGTGGACTTATGTCTGAGATGATGATGATGATGAGATCTATGCTCCATCTTCCACCACACCGTCGCGTCGCTAACCACACGACTAGAGATCAATTTTCTCCATTTGTACAGATAAATTTGCGGCTAAATAACCCTCGTAAGTAATTTCTCAATCTGAATAGTAACAGATGTTCAAATCGCATATGTTTATGTAAATGAAACTTTTATGGCTTCCATAAATCAAACACGAGACGGGTTCTTGATGCGAACTGAGATTTATTAGAGACCCAAAATACGCGACACGAGACAAAATATAACGTGCTTTGTTCAATCGGAGACAATGTCATCGCTGCTTCAGTTTAACTCGATTACAAAAAAAAAGGGATTTATATTTACAACCGACTTCCAAAAAGAAGGAGGTTATCAATTCGGTATGTATGTTTTTTTTGTGTTTGTTCACCGATTACTCAGCCAATTAGTAATAATAAACTTTAATAAACTTACATAAGCCATTTCAAATCAGTGAGTAACAATTATTGAAGTTTCTTTTGTCAGCTTGCGGTTACTTGAAAGTGGTTCCACAGACCCTACACTAAGCAGGGCTTGTGTTGTAGGTATCTGTTGAATTGTGCATTGATTTTGATTATTCTTTTTGTATTTGGTAGGTCATACTTCAGAGGTGGTCTCATATAAATTTTATCAAATTCAATACAGTACTTTGGTTTATATAACAAAATAACTGGTAAAATAACCAACTGCCAGTAGAAAAGTGAACAGCAAGTCGCGTATGTATTGTATTGCGTATTTGGAGGTCGTTTTTTTTTCAATTTTTAAACTATAATTATTGGGTATAAGCAGTAGTGGCTCAGATAGTAAAAGGGATGGTCAAATGATATGGAATTCGGACGGATGAAAAATTAACGAAATATTTTCATATGCGGTTCCATGGGCAATTCTGTAAGAGTATCACGACAACATAGGCCTTGGAGAGTTACTGTAAATAGGCAGGGTATTTCACAACAGATATGCAAAGATCGCAGTAATTCGCCGGGGCTGATAAAGCCCGTTTGGCCCCCTACGTTTCGGATAAAAAAATAAAAGGAGTATCATGATCAAATTGTAGATGTTATAAAATAACTAGAAAAATGGCATTCAAGCAAGTATATATCGATCCACATTCCTGTTGCGTACTGCACAAGAATGGAATTCGTTGCCGCCATCTCTGTTTCCTGAGACCTACAATCTTGGAATTTTCAAGGCTAGAGTGAATAGATATCTTCTAGATCGACGAGCTGATGTTAAGCGACGGTGTGGCCGAGGATGGGGCCACACCGTCGCTTAACATCAGGCGAGTTGGTGGTCAATAGGTCGTAGATCTATATATACAATAATCGTAGTGTCCATTTGATATAATACGTTTTAACGACAAAATGTGCGCAGAGCCGTCAAAAATATTTACGTTATACTTATAACCTACATAAAAGCACAATTTATTGCGAGGGTTGTATTTTTGTCAATAGCCTATCACAATCCAAATCTAATGGCATCTCGCACGTCAAAATAAGTCAAGCCGTTTAGGCTGTAGTTGATAATATAGACACACTTATAAACAATCTTACATACAACCGGAAAAAACATACCCTACTTCTTGCACAGTTGGGTAAAAAAGCACGAGTTGGAGTATGCACGATTATGTATGATTTCCCTAAAATTAGTGATCAGATTTCAATAAGCGAATTGAAATTTGCCAAAATTTATTGCATGCCGTCCGTACGAGACACGTACAAACGACTTTCAAGAACTTTCCGAAATTGTGTCCTATTACTATTAGCAAGTTTCAAATCAGACCTATCTATTAGCCTATTTAGCATCTTGACAAACGTTCTACGAAAGTTTATTTAATTATGGCGAGGCGTGAAGCCTAAGAAAACAGGCATTAAATCGAGGCGAGGGTGTTATCAAGGCGAGAGGTACTCTTGCACGTCAAGTGCCTGTAATTGCAGTTCCGTGCTAAACTTGGAAGCTTTCCGTGAAGCGATGTAGGGTGTAGGTGACGAGCGCGAGCTACGAGAGGCTAAGACACTAGCAAATAATTCAGAGAACACTTATAGTGTTGTAGCATAGGTGGTGCCGAAGTTTGAAATCTTGAAGATTTTAGATTACTATGTAAGGCTGCGTAACCAATTAGGGGTCGTCCATTAATCATGTGATGTGTTTTTAAGCAACCTTTTAGTGATTACTCATGTGAAAATCTGCAATGATTGCCAAGCATCAGACCAATGTGTTTTAAGCCTCACTGAAGAGTACCTGGCAACAGTGGCAGCTAGTCAGTCCAATACTATGACTTACTCTTTTGCCATGCTAGTTGCTACGTATGTCACAATGATTTTTCTACACTGGAAGGTCAAGTGTATTTTCGGGATTTGAATCCATCAATAGGACATTAACTTTTCTAGACAATTATTTTGATTATATGAGAATATATATATATATATATATATTTCTAAATATATATATATATATATATATATATATATATATATATATATATATATATATATATATATATATATATAGAAATATATATTATTCTAGATAAAAGACAGGCGGCAAATAAGACAATTATCTCTCTAGATAATTATAAGTATGTCAAAAAAGTTATCCTATAAGATTATTTCCTAAAAAATAATTACCGTTATAAACCGCTCAATTAAAATATAACAAAAGTCTCAAATCGTTAGCGTGTCCCTAAACCCAATGAATTTATAGCACGTAAATCGCTTGCGCTCGGCCATGGACCACACCCCGAGTTTGCATACTTACGTAATCAAGGTCACGCTGCCACTCGAGCCACACCCTTATCGCATGCGCTACAATGAAAATAGGAAATTACAGTTTCAATACTGTATTTCAGGGTAGGGTTAGAATTAAATAGATAATTAGTGTTTTAGATAACTTATTATAAGTACATGGTCTTTTTGGTCTAACTAGTATAGAAAGTTGACTGGCAATAGCATGTCAAACAATTCCACGGATCCTAAATTATGCGTTCGGCAATAACACCGATTTTTTTTTTTTTAAATAAATACCATGGACGCTTTCACGCAGCGCCTATCTTATCTAGATAGGCGCTGCGTGAAAGCGTCCATGCAAACTAAGCAAGAGCAACTAGAAGTCATCTAGTCTTAGCCGAAATATCCGACTATAGTTTCAACCGCATTCGGCGGTCTTTTTCAAAGGAGCAGCACACACGTCACTCTCGGTCGGTGACGCGCCTTGCACTGCGACGTGCCGCTCGTGTCGCACGTGATGTCATCGGTGCCGAATGCGGTTGAAACTATAGTCGGATATTTCGGCTCAAAACAGACGTGAGTGACCCGTAGTTTTTATTTAAAAATGTGTGAAAACCACGTTAATTTCCATAGTAAAATATTTCATCCAAGTAAACTAAATTGCGTACTTTGAAGTCGATTGTTTCAGTTTTTTTTAATTATAATTTCTAGGAAGTAGATATATGTATTTCTAGTACTAAATTGGTGCAGAAAATATTATATTTATATAAACATACATCACGCCTATTTTCCTTTACGGGGTAGGCAGAGCATCATACCATGAGGTCGTTTGATGCACGACCACAGTTGACCGTGATTAGAGGGTTAGATGGGAGGAAGAGGGTATTAGAGGGTAAGATGTAATATTGGCCTACAGTGACATGGGGTCAGTCCATCACCTACATTAACAACAATTTCCCTCAAGTCCTTTAACTGACTTTTACAATATGCCCGGGAAGAGAATCAAATGGCACATTCTGTTTTTGTTTTTCTCCAAGTCCAGGATGGAAGATATAACATTTAATTTGGATGATTAAAATTTAATTCAATTTTTGTATGGTGATGAACGACGGGATAAAGATAATTATCCTAATATTCATATACTATATTGATATTATCGCTTCACCTAATGATGATGAAAGATGTCGTTGACTAATCCAACGCCTAGAATGCCATAGTTTATACAATCGGGTATTTTTCTACCTGACTTAAATAATCATAATTTACAATTTATTAGTTTTCTAAACAAAACGCTAGAAAAAGAAAAAAAAACTAGAAAATTTAGGTAAAACTTTTGACACGCAATTATCTATCTTTATCTTTCTATCTACTATCGTTCAGTCGTTTTGTAGGGTTCCGTATCTCAAAAGGAAAAAAACGGAACCCTTATAGGATCACTTTGTTGTCCGTATGTTTGTCTGTCTGTCCGTCCGTCCGGGTGTCAAGACCTTTATCTTGGGAACGCGTGAACGTATCGTGTTGAAATTAAAACCATAACGCAGATCCATAGTCTCTTGCTGCAGAAAGAAAAATCAAATTTCTCAGTTTTCGTAAAAAAAAGTTACACCGAATATGTCGTAATAAACGCACATTTCGACACACAAGGGAATCAAAACCTATGGGGTACTTCCCGTTGACCTATTAACTATGAAATTTGGCAAGAAGCATTTTTATAGTTACACATATAGGAAAAAATCCGATAAGTTTTTTTTTTTATTTAATCACAAAAAAAATGTGCCCTTATGCAAGGAATAAGGGTCCAAATTTTAAAGTGAATTAACCGTATCATGTGGGGTATCATATGAAAGAGCCCCATTAGCATAAGTTAAAACAACCTTTTTTTTTAAAATATTTTACAATGTATATTTTTCGATTTATGAAGGCAAATATAAAAAATATGATTTCCCCCTTTTATCTACTACTTTGTACGGAACCCTAGGTGGAGAGTCTGACTCGCACTTGTCCGGTTTTATTTTTTTCTAGAAATCAAGTTCAGTAAAGTAGTCCCGTCCTTCGCCTGCGTCTAACATTGAATTTTATTGGACAAGGTCATAACAGAAAAGTGTTTTATGTAGCTCCCATAAAACTAAGTGGTGAGATACTCAGATTTTAATACAGATAGCGATAGAAATTAATAGGAAAGCAATATTCATAAAATTTATGTACGTCCATATAATCTAGAATAAACAGAAACTTTTATCAAGATTTAACTTTTGTTTTGATTAACAAAGTATATTCTTGCAATTTATTGCACAACTTACCAGAAATGGTAAAGATATATAAAATATTCAGATTTGCAAACACATAAGTATCATTCTTGCCTACACAATAATCCTACACGAAACGAATAACGATAGTTTTCGGAAAAAACAACCATGTAACGATGTCGCTTTTTCGTGCTTCTTGCTGTACAATAGGAAAATGGGCATGGGGGAATGATCATGCAAATCAGACGCACACTCACCGACATGTATGCAATAAAAAACCGAAAGAAAGAAATAAACAAATACAAATCTAAAATTACCCAACACTAATTACAAGGAAGAGAATATCTCGGCCTCCGTCACAGTCGACATCAAAGCAACACCCAGAGTGGTAATAAAGTCTAGAACACGCGTAGGAAGCCTACCGAGTGCCTGATCAATAGACGTAGCTCGTAAACATGCACCGGGCGTATAACGTAAATCAAAATATTACGACTCGAAACGTGCGAAAACGGCGAGAAATAGAAAATGGATGTCTTTAGTCGTGGAGTACTTAATTAAATTGACGTGAAACTCGTATGTAAATTAATTAAATGACAAAAAAAAAGAAAACAAAACATTGTTAAGATTTTAAAGACATTAGATTTTTTATTAAACCAACTTTAAAATGCGCAATTTTGTTTTAAAAGACAAACTATTGGACGTATAACGATGAAATTTCTTTACGATTAATATGAAAGTAATGTGGTAACAAACAAAAAAGACAGCCGAACTTTGAACCTTCTTTTCTTTGCAGTCTGTAACAATAAGTTCTCAATTCGACTGCTTTTTAGGATTCCGTAGTAGGTACTACAGGCCCCAAAATTGAAAAATCATTTTCGTACACCTCCAATAATTTTAGATTACCTATCCAACAATACCACATAATTAGCGTGATAATTATGTATACCCATATTAGATTACAAGTTTCTAGTAATAATAGTCTTTGAGCTAAGCCGCGGCCAGACAGACGAACGGATATGGCCAAACTATAAGATTTCATAGTTGAACCATAAAATCGAATCCAGTTAGATTCAGCCAACAAATCCATAAAGCACTCCGTCAAAATATCAACACACACTAACTCACACCGACACACACACACACACACACAGGCCTATTCAGAAGTTGGAACGAGTTTAATGTCGACGCGTATACATTTACTAACTTAATTCAATTCAGTCGCGTCGGTATATCGTGCCACTGTTACCACATACTAGTGTATACATGAAAACGTGCTACTATATCATTTTCCGCAGAATTTATGAGTAGTGTTGCCAGAAACAATGGCTTTCCCATGTTTTATGGATGACATTGACATCTATAGCTCAGTGAGTGTGGAAGATGGTGTATGTTGGTTTGTTGCACTTTCTTTTTTTTTTATGTAGAAATAGGTTCGCGCTTGACCGCCATCTCGCCTGATGTTAAGTGACATTGCGGTCTACGATTGAGCGCGCTTACCTAGAAGAAACCAATTCACTCGCGATTTAAAGACACCCAGTTTTTTTATTATCAGCCCTGTTTGTACACACTGTCCCACTGCTGGGCGCGGGCCATCTTCTCATTGTGAGAAGGGTATGGCCATAGTCTGCCACGCTGGCCAAGTGCGGGTTGGCAGATTTCACACATCTTCAAGATCATTGAGAACTCTCAGACATGTAGGTTTCCTTACGATGTTTTCCTTCACCGTTTGAAGTTGGCGGCAATCAACAATAAGCACATAACTTCGAAAATACAGAGGTGCGTGCCGCGGGATTCGAACCCAGGACCTGCGGATCGCAAGTCGGACGGTCTCCCGACAACAAACGCTTAAGTTTCCGGCAGCCTAGTGTTTACGTGTTTATTATTAAATAATTAATTGCAACTGATAAGTGAACAATTAGGAACCCTAGTTCCTAATTCCACTTAGATTACTGACACTGGCGCCAAAGGATATACGTTATTTAATCATGAGACGAATAACCCAAAATCTACTCTCAGTCACACAAATACTCGATATCGCCAGTGCGTAGTCACTGACGTATTTTTTATTTATTTTATGTCTGACATACTTTTCTCTAGCACACAAAATGTCGACCTGCATTCATTTACACTTACAGATGCCCCTAGTACTCGGAGCGAGCTCGGTTAATTACAAGCTTTTATTTAAATTTACAGCGATTTTACGCATACTTTCTCACAAAAAACGTACACTCAACAGCGTATCATGCGTAACGAAATCGTAAGTTACACTGCAAAAATTGCTTCTCTGCAGTCGGGTATTTTGTTTTTCTTTTAATATACATAGTATACAAACTTGTTACTTACTTATTTTGTTAATTGATGGTGTACATCATAATTATTAGAAGGAGTCCTAGTAAGGAGTCAAAATAAAATGTAAATCAAGACCAAATTTATAAAACACTTCATGGTAAAATGAAGAAATGAAGATTTGCAAACACGAAAAATACACATTTCTCCACTTTGATTCTCTTGCCTGCACTCCTACACGTGATAAAACACTTATCGAATAAAACACCACCACTTTACACCATTAACTTTTTAATGTTTTAGAGTATTCATATTAATTAAGATCTCTCTTTCCCACCTTTTATTACGTAGCAAAAAAAGTCTGTGGTAGAGTATGTTTAAATAAATAACTATCTCGTGGCAAAACACGGGAACTTGCGTCTGGAAACATATACTACTACGATATTATGTGGTCCTGACTGAGCAAAATAATGAAAATAAGGACAGCATAACTGCCACATTAGTTCTCCAGTTAACTCCAGAAAGTATAGGACCCATGTATATAGCAAATATACCTTCTGGTATAATTCGCAACCTAGCAACACTGGCCAGCTACCCGCATTTTATGCCCCACAACAATCATATTTGCGAAGACGTTTAATATTTCATGAGCGACTTAATAAAAGAGCTTTAGCCTCCAGGATTCCTCGGTAACTGTAATAAAGTTATGAGTGCTGAGATATAGAAGCTTTACTTCATGACCCTTATATGAGTTAATCGAAACAAAGTTGAGGGTAAATATAAATTGCGCAATTTAGGTAGAAAGTTGTTTCCCTCGACAGGTAGGAAATTCGCTCCTTATAATCATGATATAGGGCTGGCTTAATTCTCATTATTTGAGAGTTTTCGGAAGCTTTTGCTTCTAAAGGAGTCGTAATTTTAAGTGTTTAGGGTTTCATTTGCCTTTTAAATTTTGTTATCTAAAAGCTGCTTCTAAATATGTATTACTTTTGTCAAACTGAATAAAGGTGGTCCTCCACATAAAATCCATTAGATACAATCGCGCTTTTTTTTAAAGAAAAAAAAAGGCGAAAAAAGGCTTTGTGACAAAGAAATTACGGTTACCGGCTAATTTACCGTTGCGGTCTACGATGGAGCGCGCTTTTCTATAAGAAACCCATTCACTCGTGTTTAGAAGACACGGATTAGGCATATCTATTCAGAAAGGCCCAGTCAGGAAGCTTATTTCACATTCTGGCGACACAGGCAATAAAAATCTCATTACATAATTACCTGAGTGCGTAAGGAGGGTTATGTTTTTCGAGTGCAGGTATGTATGTATACATATGTATGTATGTGGGTATATACGTACCTATGTATGTACATATGTTTATATATGATCGCCTACAGACTAAACGGCTTAACCGATTTTGATGTGCGAGGGGTCTTTAGATTCGTCTTCACTCCCTGAGTGTCATATGCTATATTTTTTGTAATAATAATAATACATATCTCGCAAAAATATAAAAAAATAGCGTTTGTTCATAATTTGTAAAGAAAATGATTTTACTAGAATTATTCAAAAGAATACGCATTTATAATCTTTTACAGCGATTTTACGCATACTTTCTCACAAAAAAACGTACACTCAACAGCGTGTCAAGCGTAACGAAATCGTAAGATAAACTGCAAAAACTGCTTTTCTGCAGTCGATTATTTTGTTTTAATATAGTTACTTGTTTTGCTAAATATAGTTGTCAAGCAGCAAAATTCCGTTCACGAATACTTATACACAATTATGACAAGAATCTAATGGTAATATCTAAGTATTTACGAGTATGTTTGACTGTCTGTGACACACATGAGTAATGGTACAGGTTCGTACCTGAACAGCCATTGCGTGGCATGTTCAAAGATCCAGTTGAACACCACTCATACGTCGTTGAAAACGATTCAGTGCAATATATTAGCGTAATAACTTTGGGGAGTCTAGACTGGGGACTATCAATTTCAGGTTAAAGTCAGCGCTCATATCGTCGCTCGCATGACTAATTATCCTATATCCTATTATCCTATCTCATTTTTCAAATAGACAGATTTAGAATGCAAATACATTAAAAGTATCAATGTGAAATTAAAATGTAATTAAGCTTTATGGAAGCTAATATCGTAAGGTAGAGCCATCTATAGGCTTGGGTCTAGAGAGTCCCTGAGAGAACGTTTTAAAGAAATTAACATTTTGACAATGCCTTGCCAATACATATTCTCCTGTATCTTGTATGCTAGAAAAAACCTGCAACATATTTTTGAGCGCGGGGTTGGCCATGACTATAATACACGGGCGAGATGTAAGTATCAATTACCTCGGAGAAGACTAGTAAAAATAAGTAAATCTTTTTTAGGAAATTGTATTAAGTTTTACAATATTTTGACTACATCTATAACAAGCCTTACTGAAAATCAATTTAGATTTACACTAAAAAAGCTCTTGGTAAAAAAGATTTATTATGATATAGATTATTTTATAAAAGACGAAAAGGCCTGGCGAAACATTAATATTGACACGGCATTGGCTTTAAATAATGACAAAATGACAATATTTATAATGATTTTTTAAGGACATTTCTTACAAGTTATATTTATTTTGACTTATTGAATGAATTTATGATATTAATTTTATTTTATTTACTTGGCATTCGTATTCGAATGTAGGTATGTAGTTTTTATTTTATTTACAATTTGTTAAATTATCTGAATTCGCTGTTTCTGACTATTCATAAGTGTATTGTTTCAATACCTAAGTCAAATAAATGAAATTGAAATTGAAAAGTATGCAAAACATCAGACTTTTGATATTTTCAACAAATACAATCTAATCTCCTACGTTTGTCCTAAATAAATGACTCAAATGAGATAGGACAGATAGTCATGCGAGCGACGATATGTCAGTGAAAACATACCACGAATGGACGAAAGTAATAGCAATAAGTAATATTATTACAAGTAACATTTAAAAAAACTATTAAAACCGACCGAGAAAACGCCATTCGTTTACTTGGATGACATATCTTCCAGTTATTTTAGATATCCGAATGCTCTCGTATATAATGGCATGCGATATTTCAGCTCAACTTGAAACAGGAAAGTTAGTTAAAAAAGAAGATTCGATTAATTGATGGTATTCTTACGACACTGAAACGTGGTCTCTCAATAAGAGCAATTTTTAAGGCACAACTAAACTAATTAAAAAGTTTAAAATAACTAAAAAAATAAAATAAAAAAATGACAAATACAAATACAAATAATTTTATTGTAAATGAAATTCTCATACAATTTTATTTCTCTGAATACACACTTATTTATTTACATACACAGGAAAAACGATCTTAAATAACATTTGCATAACAGCCCTCACTAGGATACCCATAGGATACAAACAGGATACAAGACAAGGCAAACGGCAGGGCTATCGGTTTACCTCACGAGCTATGATGGTCAGGGTCTGGCTGCGAGATCGAATTAGAAACGAAGAGATCCGGAGACCTATCAAAGTCACAGACAGCACAGCGTATTAGCAGGTTAAAATGGCAGAGGCCGGGCACGTAAAACTGATAGCCGATGGGACCGGAGTTCTCAAGTGGACACCAGGCACTGGCAAGCGCAGCGAAGGAACACCAGCCACAAAGTGGACAGAAGAATGAGGTCTTCTGTCCACTTTGTGGCTGGTGACGTGGCAGGAAAACGCCGAATGCTAGCCAGTTATAACCAATACTTTGGAAATCCATGGTCGACCTATGTCCAGCAGTGGACTTCTTATGGCTGAAATGATGATAACAGACACCAGGTAGGTGTAGCTAAATAAAAGGTTGTGAAATTGAGAAAAGCGATGAGAATGATGTTGATACCTATTGGCGGTTTGTACAAATTAGGTCATCCTAATTTGTACAAACCGCTAATAGGGTAAAAGAGGTCGATGTATGGGAAATAAAACACATTTGCAGGAGTTTTTGTCGATTCACGAAGTTTATATTGGGGCAGAATATAACTGCACTATCATGTAGGCTACGGGAAGGGGAAGAAACTTGGAATCGATGTATGGCGATAAAGCAATGTGGTAAGTCGGTTATACAGGGTGTTTGGTTATTCGATGTAAACCTCCAATTTAATTTTTAAATTACCGATCAGGTATATAAAAAACCCCCAATGATGTAATGGTTTACGACTAATTAGGTCGATTTAATTTATATGATATGGAATCATTTTCTAATATACAACAACACGTTTAGCAACATTATCTTCTATTTCTTAATGGTGTCAATTCTGTGCAAAAATATAAATTTTAGGTATTTTTCTTATTTAGTATAATTTTTAGAGGTCTTTTATTATACCAAAATCTGGGATATATTATATATATGAAATATAACGGTTCGGATACAGCATTTTGAAAAATAAATAAAACAGACATTTAAATACTTTTTAAAGTATACTTAGGTTATTTTGTTTAACAAATAAATTATTCATCGAAATATCTATACTTCGAAAAAAAAAAACTTTGCTGAACACATGTGCTCGTATGTCAAGCATTGTTCAAATGGACTCAACAATAGGTTTTTTAAGGCTTTGCCCAAACACTCTGTATACCTGTAGAAACACAATAAGCGTATACCACAGAACATATCACAATATATAGCTAGCTATACTGTCGTTTGATGTTATATCTAAGTTTCTAATTTTCTTTCTATCTAGCCCAGTGGACAAGGAAAAGGTATATGGGATAAGGGACTGCGATCTTTTGTATGACAATGATCCTCTAAATATTGGAAAATATGAATACACAGACATAGTTGACGACGCATGCGACTTCATTTATATGAAAACCTTGCGTGCCACATTTTTGGTATCGACTGTGACGTCACACAAACGATTCAGTGATGGAATGTTCCATCCGCGAATCATTCAACTCAATGCATCCGCGTGCTTGCACGCTAGTAATTAGTTGAGTAGTATTATGTTTTAGGCGGTAGATGATATCAAGTAACTGGTTGTGCTGTGTTGTTACACTTAAATAACATGTATGATGTATAACTATAATACCTAATTAGCTTTTGACAATCTTATTATATGTGCATTAATAATTAATCGGTAACTAACTAAAATTATTATTGTTATAATTGAATAATTACATGTTATTAACTGCTTGTATGCTTTCAAAGCATACCAACTTACCCTTGTACCCAGGCCCACAAACTTAATATTTTTTATTTTATTTTTTTACAAAATATCGAACATCGAAAGAATATGTCACCTTAAATTAAATAAATCTTAGGGCGTCAACTGTGTTCTTATCTTCCTGTTGACACGCTAGGTACATACACTTGGGGTATCTATAGAAGTCTATGTATGTATACCAACCTATAGATTTCACGCAATGTGCTGATGATATATGTATGTCTATAAAAAAATCTATAACCTAAACGGAGTTAACGTTGTAATCTAAAGTAGTTATCTTAAAGCTCAGATAGCACCCCTATTTTATAGAATCTAATGGATTTCAGTGCCTAGGAGCAAAGTCATTTTCGGCATGAATTAGCATAAGCCTCGCTGAAGATGACCTTAGCTCGACATCAACGTAGCTTACGCTATCAAATATTATTACATAAGATAGATATATAGCTTGTTTAGGAAATATATACTTTTTGGGAATAGAGACACTGTTTTTTTTTTTGTAAAAATTATATACTTTTATTTTAGTCTGTACCTATTATAGCCCAATGGTAATGCGTAAACCCTGCCTTATTAGCAGTTTTTTTTTTACTTCTATTTTGATGATGGTTGGTATTGGACGTGCGTGCTTCGCTGTAACTGGCTTATATGTACTTTCTTCTAATAATTTATTCTGGCTAACTAAGCTGGCTAATAATTTCTCGTTGAAATGCCAAAAATCCGTACTCAGCGATATCGATCCACATTCTTATTGCGTACTGCACAAGAATGGAATTCTTTGCCGCCATCTCTGTTTCCTGAGACCTACAATCATGGAATTTTCAAAACTGGAGTGAATAGATATCTTCTAGATCGACGAGCTCCATCCTCGGCCACACCGTTGCTAAATATCAGGCGAGTTGGTGGTCAATCGTAGATCTAGATCTAAATTTCTAAGTATAGTAAAAAAATAGTAAAAAAATGTATAGTAAAAAAATATTGTCTTCTCTGAAACACAGAAACATTTAAAAAGAAAGTGAAACGAAAAACCGACTTAATATAATACATTTGTTTAGTTATTAGTAAGCACTTCATTATTATATGCATGAGATGAAAAGTTCTGTTCTATTGGAACTCCGAAATATATAATTAATTAATTATAGTTTAAAAAACTGAAAACTTCACGCTAACGACTTCAAAATACGCAATTAATTTACTTAAATAATTTATTTTACAGATATTTTGTTATAAAAACCAAAGTACTTAATCGATTTTGATAAAAAACTATATGGGGCCAACTCTGAGGTATACCTACTAAAATAAAAAAACATTCATCAAAAACATAATCGCGTAATAAATACACAAAAGAAACCATATAGTCGAATTGAGAACCTCCTTCTTTTTGGAAGTCGGTTAAAAATGGTGGACATGCCGTAGGCACCAATCACGTATGTAAGCGCGTACAACGTTCGTAGTCTATATTTTATTTTAATATGAATTTATTATTTTTAACAAAATACATTGAATCATACTATCAAATTTATTACACGAAAACAAAGAACAGCCGACATTATAACAAAAAGGAAACAACACTTTCGATTTTATCTGTACGGAAATAAGACCAACTTTTGAATGATTCTACAGAGAACTTGCTACCTGGATATTATTCACTAAAGGCTGGTTAATGGGGATGGTCAGCAAATATTAGTCATGGTTTACACGTACATCCCTTGGGGTTTAGTTTCACAACTCGCGTCTCATGTTTCCTATTCTGGCCTTGGCTTACTTTTCACACGTTGCGGCCCGCGGTTTCACCCGCTTTCCGTTGGTGTTTTCAGGCTAAAAGCAATCTAAATCACTCGATGGATTATTCCTATAAAAAAAAAACGATAGATATATATAACCTGGATGTGCTATGTATCATGAAATCGCGAATGTATCAGTTACTACTAAGCGATAATTAATGCGATGCCCGTTAACGATTTCGATAGAATGCGATCAATATCAAATAATCGAATTCCATCTCACTTTAACCGACTACAAAGAAGGTGTTATCATGTGGATGTATTTTTTCTGTATTTGTTACCTCATAACTCTGTCATTGACAAATAGATTAGATTTTTTTTTGTTTTTTTTTTTATTTGAACAATATAAATACAATTTTAAATTGTTGCCATTCAAATTTCATTAAACGCGGTTCAGTAGTTTGGTTTTTAAAATAAAATAACTGGTAAAAATATGTCATCCAATTAAACGAAATTTCGAAGTTTGAAGTCGGTTATTCAATTTTTTTAAACTATAATAATTATTCTTATGTACGAGTAAATAAGCGTGAACAGGACAAAACCCCCCACGATCAAACACCAGCTATAAACCCCGGTGTTATAAATAGCTATCTCGATCAGAATTGTGATCAGATTCCCGCAATAAACCGTATTAAAAAAAAAACCCCGGACAAGAGCGAGTCAGACTCGCCCACCGAGGGTTCCGTACAAACTAGTAGATAAAAGGGGGAATTTATCTATTTTTTTAATATTTTCCTTCATAAATCGAAAAATATACATCGCAAAAATATTTAAAAACCTATTATAGCTTGTGCTAATTAAGCTCTTTCATTTAAAGCCATTTAAAATTTGGACCCTCCTTCCTTGCATAAATACCCAAATTTTTGTGATTAAATTAAAAATGTCCAGTTTTCGGATTTTTTCCTATATGTGTACTCTAACACAATGCTTCTTGCCAAATATCATAGTTCTAGGTCAACGGGAAGTATCCCATAGGTTTTGATCCCCTTGTGAGTGTCAAAATGTGCGTTTTTTACGACATATTCGTCTGTAACTTTTTTTACGAAAACTGAGAAATTTTATTTTTCTTTCTGCAGCAAGAGACTATGGATCTGCGTTATGGTTTTAATTTCAACACGATACCTTCACGCGTTCCCGAGATACAGGTCTTGGCACCCGGACAGACGGACAGACAGACGGACAACAAAGTGATCATATAAGGGTTCCGTTTTTTTCCTTTAGAGGTACGGAATCCTAAAAAAGAAGAATTTTACATGTTTGCGACTCAATCACGCGACCGTGTATGGGAAATATTTTACGATATTCAAGATTACAAGTGATGGTTTTCAAAGGGGACGACGAGGTGGAATAACTGAGTTATAAATTGTGTTTCCCTACCCCAATATATGTTTTGTCAACTTTATGCTGATGAAAAATTTTGTGTGTGAAAACGGAATAATGAACTAAGTTTAATTTTAATTGTGCTTCGGTTATTTCATAAAGAATAATTATAATAATAAGAATATTTATTGAAAATAACATTCAATGTTAAAAGGAAATAAGCAAATAAATATTTCACACAACACCATCTAGCCCAAATTAAGCAAAGCTTGTACTATGGAATTATATGGCTGATAGAATACATATATGTACATAAAGATAAAATTTAAAAAGGATCAGTTTAAACTAAAACTTAAATATCAAATACTCTCTCTTATTCTCTCTTTCCGTGCGTTAATTAAAAAAAATTGATGGCAGTTCAAAGGCAGAGTGAACAACAGTGAATAAATAAATTAAATAGTGAATAATAATACAATCGAATTGAGAACCGACAATTTTTGACGTCGGTTCGAAATATAGCAAACCCTCATATAAGTTCCGCTTCTAGTTATCAAAGCGCAAACATTGCCCACTTCAACTGCAATATTGCACATTGACGTCACAAGTGACGTCATAAGCGGCTTATCAAGTGTATTATGTTATAGCCCGTGGCTACAAGAAGGTGAAGGGCAGTCGGCCAGTGTTACTTCTATCGCAGAGCATATAAATCTTTCATTTACTGTAAATTATGTAAAACTCGACCGGAAAGCGTTTGTTTTCTTAAGGGGTTTCTGAATGGAGAACACAAAAAACCCATAATGAAGTTCAAGCTTAAGCGTTAACAACATTTTTCGAATATATGTACTTATGATAAAATGTATACGTCAGGAATTTCGGCGTTATTCATGCAATAACGCACATTACAAAACATTTCATTATCAAACTCAACTGTATGAAAAAATCGGTCAAATGCTCACCGAACCAACTCACATTACTGGTTCCATGCCACATTCTGCACATTCTGCATAATGTGCTACAAAACCTCTACGAAAGGGCTACGAATGTCCATACGCAAAATGAGTTTGCTGGTAATAATAACAAAAAAAAATATTGACATATATCAAGGTTTGTGAAATAATAGGAACTATTTTTTATGTAGTTTTTAACCCGATTAGTCCTAAGAGAATCCCTGATTTTGCTAAATAAACATTTTTTTTAACAGCCCTGTTTGTACATACTGTCCCACTACATAGTAGGTAGGAAGGAGGCCATAGGAGGTGGGTAGGAAGGGTATGGTATATAAACATTAATCTTGTTAAAAGGCATTTAAATTCTCGACATATATCAAGGTTTGTGAAATAATATATACTATTATTTATGTAGTTTATACATTTACACTATTTGATAGTAAAATATACATAATTAAAAGCTTTACAAGTTTTCCTGTTCCTAGGTCAAATGGAAGTAAAAAAGAACTATTGCAAATTTTATATAAAAAGTATTATTTGAAGGCAAGCGTGCTTGTCATGACATATGCACATTATTTCGACAATAATTCATATTCTACTTAAAGAGCCCCAAAAGTAATAGGCCACATGCTGAGTAGATTTTTTTTCACACTCGACTTTACTTGAACGTAGACCACCTCAGTAAAATTTAAAACAATATGACTCTTGCCGAAAAACGTTAAGTAAGTACTTAAATTTGATCAATGCTCAATATATTTTATCAACTTCTCGTTTACGCATGCGAAAATAAGAGAATTTGGGACGTTGATCAAAGGTGGTCACTGGACAAGACGTAACCTATATTTTGTCATCATAATCATCAGCATCTTTCATCACCTCATATGAAACCGCGTGGAACAGCTAGTAAACCACAATAAACACCTCTACTGTTATCTTTTCCCACTTAAAGTCCAATATTGCAAAGTGATGCCAATAGAACTGATGCCATAGAACGACTTTTCGATTGTATTGTACAAGCTCGTAGATATGTGAAAGTGAAGGCCTCAGGACATGACATGGGCTACATTTCATTACCATTATAATTACCATATGAATCCACGTATCAAAGCTATTAACCCACAACAAACAGCTCTACAGTAATCTCTCCCCACTTAGACACAAGTGCAATTCCACAGTGACGCCCCACCAGACGTCATAGATCTACTTATAGTGTATATGTCACCGGAAGATAACAAGATCCGCAAGTTTATAAATTTCCTAAAATTTTCTATGAAATTTATAAACTTTCGTAGGATTCTAAACGAGAGATAAATTGTATTATTTTACGCCCACGTTTTCGTAAATTTATCAATTTGCGACATCTCGTGGTAAATTTATATGGTTAGATTAGGTAAGGTTAAAAAACACCCTAACCTAACCGTAAAATAATACAATTTATCTCTCGTTTAGAATCCTACGAAAGTTTATAAATTTCCTAGAAAATTTTAGGAAATTCATAAACTTGCGGATCTTGATCCGGCGACATATATACTCATAGCTCGTAGCTATGTAAAGGTGAAGGCCGCTTGGACGTTGCCGCTTTCATTTTCCATAACGGACGCGAATTTAGATTCGATATTAATATGACATATTAATATGATATTCTACTTGCCTTTAATAAAATTATGATTAATATTAGAGTATTTTGCAGGTAGACTGAATAATTTTAAGAAAGAATAAAATACTGTGGACCAATCATTTAGATAATTTGGTTCAAAAGTTTAAAAATAATTTGAATGAGATACAAACCCACTAATAACGAGTGGAATTATCACAAGGAAAACAACAAATCCTACTGCCCAATTTTAATAACTGATTATTTACAGCGGAAAAACACTCACCTTCCGGTGACTTGCTGAATAATTTTAAGAAAGAATAAAATACTGTGGACCAATCATTTAGATAATTTGGTTAAAAAGTTTAAAAATAATTTGAATGAGAAACAAACCCACTATAATAACGAGTGGAATTATCACAAGGAAAACAACAAATCCTACTGCCCAATTTTAATAACTGATTATTTACAGCGGAAAAACACTCACCTTCCGGTGACTTGCTGAATAATTTTAAAAAAGAATAAAATACTGTGGACCAATCATTTAGATAATTTGGTTAAAAAGTTTAAAAATAATTTGAATGAGAAACAAACCCACTATAATAACGAGTGGAATTATCACAAGGAAAACAACAAATCCTACTGCCCAATTTTAATAACTGATTATTTACAGCGGAAAAACACTCACCTTCCGGTCACTTTTTATTCCGAAAACTCTAACTATACCTACCTCCCTTTTTCATCTCCTCAACCCCTTATCTCTCTTCATTTACGCTTAGAAGTATCTGTCAGAAAGTCCTTATCCCGATCAGTCACCTAAGTGAATCCCTGATTTTGCTAACATTTTATTTGACATTAATATTGTTAAAAGGCAATTGAGAATTTTGAGATAAATTCGTAAAAATCATTTGACATTTTTGAGATATAATTATGTCAAGTGGTAGGCATTAATACGTATTCCATTTATATATTTTGGTGGTTCAGCTCAAATCAAGCCCAAAACTGGCATCATGGCCCTTATGAAATCAATCGAATATTGAAGACATGAAACTTTCTTATGTTGATGTATTATTAAAGATACAGAAATAAACTGGTTAGTCATTTGTAATACATAAACTGAACTAAATAATACCTATGTATCCCATTCCATACTTTATACAATAGATATTACTTTTTTTATGCAAGATAGATCTACGATTGACCACCAACTCGCCTGATGTTAAGCGACTGTGTGGCCGAGGATGGAGCTCGTCTTACATTTGAGTCATAAAATAAATTTAACGTTTATGTTGTAACTTCTTATTTACATTTTCTTTTAAAATGACAAAACTACTTTTTCGAATTGAATTTAATCTTGAATTTACTCCCTATAAAATAAACCACAAATAAAATCCTTCCACTTCAGATGCATATCAAATCTAGCCCAACCTCCATACAAAGCCCACAGTCTTTTCGTCAAAACAGGTTCAACTAACATCCGCATAATTCCCCATAATTACACCGATTATTATTATTCATTATTTAGTTACTTATTTTGTGTGTATGATTTTTTTTATTCTCTGTTATATGTTTTTGTTATAATAAATTTATATCTATGTATATGTCATCAATATTACTATCTAACTATGGGCCATTAATTTATTACGTAAGACGATTTAGGGGGGGAAAGAGGTCAACCATGTCTTATTTTTTTCTTACAAGTGGGTGGGAGGGAGTCTTGATAGTTCTTACGTAAGATCACAAAAACGCGCAAAGTTAAAATTATACTTTGAAAAAGCGCGGGAACCGCGCGAGTGCCGAAGTGCGCTCGGATGTGTATAAAAGTATAAATAAACATTCCTAAAAATTGTTACTTTGAAAAATAAACATTACAATAAACAAAACGTGTATAATTTTTTTCCTTTAGATTCTTTCGTAATAAATATTACACAGTGGGGGGGGGGGGGGGGGGGGGGGGGGGGGGGTCGGCCTATTATTATTTTTTCTTATATAGGGGTCAAAAACTGGCAAAAATAGTCTTACGTAATAAATGAATGGCCCCATAACAAAAACTACAATATTAAACTCTGTCGTGTATTAACATATTAATAACAGAATTAGGAAGTATTGAAGCCTTCGAGATGACGTAGGAGACCGATAACCTTGGACAGAGCGTATTAGCATCGCATCAGCGCTCGCGACCTTCCCACTACACTTGTTCATCTGGCGGTTGACATTTTGTATCGCTACCGTATCTTATTGTCATGATAATTGGAACGCTTTTTAAGGGATTGTTATCGATATGTTGAAGTTAGTCATCAACATCATCAATGAAGTCTACTGCAGGACATAGGCCTCCCCCATGGACTTTCTATCCACCTTGTGGCTGGTCTTCCTACGCTGTGTTTGCCGGAGTTGCCGGTGCGTGGTCTCCACTCGAAAACTTTTCGGCTCCATCCGCCATCGGCTACTGCCACTTTAAATTGCTAATCCACTGTGCTATGACGGTGATTTTCGTACGTCTTCAGATTTCTTAACTTACTTGATGTCTCGAAGAGAGGTTCCGAGCATAGCCATCTCCATAGCTCGTTGCCTATGAACTTTCTTATAAGACCCATAGTGAGCGGCCACGTTTCAGTGCCATGATTAGGATTTTTAAGGGTTCCGTACCTCAATAGGAAAAAACGGAACCCTTATAGGATCACTTTGTTTTGTCCGTCTGTCCGTCCGTCGGGTGTCAAGACCTTTATCTCGGCAACGCGTGAAGGTATCGAGTGGAAATTAAAACCATATACGCAGATCCATAGTATCTTGCTGTAGAAAGAAAAATAAAGTTTCTAAGTTTTCGTAAAAAAAAGTTATAGCCGAATATATAGTAAAAAACCCGGGCGGACGGACAGACGGACAACAAAGTGATCCTATAAAGGTTCCGTTTTTTCCTTTGAGGTACGGAACCCTAAAATACAGGCTCAATATGACTGACATTGCAATAACAGGATATAAAGATTTACAATTACATAGACGTCTGACCAACGCCAGCCGTAACAACTAGCAACGATAGACCGTATTTTGGCACTTATACCTGTAGGCGTAAAAGCCTAGCCAAAACAATACTTCAACTCTTTACGTAACACAGATAAGCTATAATTGGTAAATAACAGTCCGTTCTGGTCATTTGCGACGCCCACCGTCCGATTCGCTCTGGCTGCCACGGACCTGGGAAACCTTGGCGAAGGTACCCCAAGGTTTATCTCTTTATTCCGAGACAGATTTAGCCTATCGTAATGTGAATTAAATTGCATTGATAAAGTTGAAGCAAGTGACGCATATACAGAGAGTATTCGTACAGTTTTGAAGGTTTTATTCGTGTACTTTTTGGTGAAACATATCGTGGTGATCTTGGACGGGGAACAGGTTTTTGGGCCAAGTAGTTTAGATCGGTCATTTGGAGTTGTTCTGGCTTGTGTTTTGTCTAGGATGTATTGTGGATAATTTCTCGTTCTTTTTCGATTTGGAATGAATAAAACTTCTACAGTCATCCTGATTCACGAGAAGTACAATTTCATAAATAATATTTTATTTTATTTAGGTACAAAAGCAATTAACAAACCAAACCTATTAACTTAAAAAAAAACGAATCCCTATAAAAACACTATAAATTTGTTAATCTAAATATTGTACACAGCTTTTAACAATATTATGACGTTAAAATAACAACATCAGACTAAATGGTGATATTATACATTTTGTGAAGTACTATTTTAAAGCTATACAAGTTCAGTTGAAATATGTCAAGTTCGGAGCAGGTTTCGTTGTAATTTTCACACATATGATGAAGTGGATTATTACGTCCTACATTAGGTATTATGAGTCGGTGGAATATTAAAAAGCGTTTGGTTCCGTGTAACAAACTTTAAATTCATGTGTAATTCCTCACTAATCAAACCATTCGAAATTTTATGGAGTAAGCATAAATATGTATCCTCTTACTTCATAAAATTTACCCTAACCGCAAAAGTACTCGTACCATGACTTTGGGTCACAAGTAGCTCCTGAAGTGTAGATAGAAGTAAGGGTATGATAATACACATGTATTTTTAATGTCAGCGCGAATAGGTTAATAGGTACTCTTTTAAGTCTGCGTGCTTCACCTTCGATCACATCTTTCCTGCAAGCAACTTGCTCGTCAATATCAATTAAAATAATTGTACCATTTTTAACAGAAAAACCAGCAAGGCTGCTCCGGCTATATCTTATTTTTCAGAGCATTTTGTCCTTATGTTCGCAACCTCCGATGGTATCTGAACTCCAATCTGAACAGTTTGTGTAAAACATACTAAGTATGTCATAGCATGCCAGACATCACACAAGCACATATGATCTGCCGCTTCGACTGGACACTTGCCTATATTTTACCGAACGCCAGAAGAGATAAGAGCTAGACGATAGAACGAGATGCACGCTGTAAGCGTCTGTATGTATACAATTATAGGGTAAACACATAGCGCCTATGCAAGCTGACTTGTGCTTCATGGCATTGCAGCAAGAGTCGCTATTTATTCAAAAGTTTGCAGAGTTAATCTTCTATATGTGTACTATTAAATATTCTGTGGTCACTCTCATATATATATATATATATATACTACATGGATTCTATAAATCATCAGTGCTCGCGCCCAGATTTTTAGCCTGATTGGATAACTTTAACAATACTGGGTATGACCATCATGACCATTTCCAGACCGCAGATGCTTTAAGCAGACAGCTGATGACCATTAGTACTTCATCGAACAAATCAAAAATGCATGACGTATTTGGGTTATGTCCACTTACCTTTTATAATCTCCGTAGAAGATATAATGACATCGTTTTCATCCATCCTAGACTTGTAGCAGAGCAGTGCGCTGGACTTCCTTATCTTGACTGATTTACTTCGACACAGCCTCAAAATGTAGATGGGGGTTTCTTCAAACCATGTTGAAGATGATGAGTCTGTTAGCTGCTGTACCTGTAAAGAGGAAAAGTTGTTGAGAAAATGATGTTTTGGAGCGTTAAGGGGAACTATACTAGTCTAGTAAAAATAAATCCGTTTGTATGGAGCTGATCACAGTATTTGCAACTAGGGGGATTCTTTGAAATTATGATAGGAAAATAACTAAAAATTATAGATCAACAATAATCCCCGATTTATAGAATGTTGTCGAGTGAAACCGCGGAACACTAGTTATGTTCCGCGGTTTCACTCGCGTAGTTATGAAAAACGGTGATGATTATGATGATGATAAGTAGCTTATGTCCGTCTCCAGGTCCAAAGCTATCTCTATACTAATTTTCATAACGATCGGTTCAGCCGTTTGAGCGTGTAAAGGTAACAAATTTAGCTTTTATAATATCATTATGAAATTGTGTCAAATGTATTTCAAAACACCAGTACATTCATTTAAATAACAATATACTTAGGTGTATTTTATGTTGTCACAAATCTTATTTTTACTATAAGGTGTTGTACGGATAGTCCAGTATGACTTGTTGAAATTAAACAACTTAAAATTTATTTTTTTTTTTTTATCAGCCCTGTTTGTACAAACTGTCCTACTGCTGGGAACGGGCCATCTTCTCATTGTGAGAAGGGTTAGGCCATAGTCTGCCACGCTGGCCAAGTGCGGGTTGGCAGACTTCACACATCTTCAAGATCATTGAGAACTCTCAGACATGTAGGTTTCCTCACGATGTTTTCCTTCACCGTTTGAAGTTGGCGGCAATCAACAATACGCACATAACTTCGAAAAGACAGAGGTGCGTGCCGTGGGATTCGAACTCAAGACCTGCGGATCGCAAGTCAGACGGTCTCAACTTTTAAATGATTATCTATAAATATCGATGTTATTTAAGACGAAAAGTTATTTGATTTCAATGAGTAACAATTGCAAAAACCATAATAATAAGAAATCATAAAATATTTGTGACAACTAAAACTACGACTAAGAAAATTATTATAGACGAAAGCACTGGTGTTTTGAAAGCCACTTGTCGCAAATTCTTAATAAACCTTTTATAATATTAAAAGCGAAGTTTGTTACCTTTTTACAATCAAATGGCTGAATCGATCGTAACGAAATTTAGTACAGAGATAATTAGATAGTAATTTTGTATAGAGTTAAGAACCTTGAGATTAAATTAGATTTAGATTTTAGAATCAACACCCATTTCCTAGTATAGTATAAATAAGGTAAATTAAATAGCTATCTTTAATACCTAGCCACAACTCACAAGAAGTGTATGTAGTCCGACAATCGTCCGTCTCGCTCGCGCATACCCACTTAAATGAACTTATAAAAAAATCGTCATTTGTAAAACTACAAAACAACATCACAAATATTCGACAAAAATTTCAATTTGATCAAAGTTAATTTTCGTACATAGAAATAATTTCTATATTAACGCCAAAATGATTTTTATGTATGAAAATTGACTTGGATCAAATTGAAATTTTTGTCGAATATATTTGTGATGTTGTTTTCTAGTTTTACAAACAACGTTTTTTTTTATAAGTTCATTCAAGTGGGTATGCGCGATAGAGACCGACGGTGATCGGACTCTTAAATCCCTATTCATTATGACTTCACCACTCCATGAACTGGCTCACAAAACAAATATAAACGTTGGTCAGTAACAAACATGACTTTCAAATGTATGAAGAGTGCATTCTGTTCTGAACAGTGATGCAATTCCATAACCGCAAGTGTTTAATTGTGTCATCTAACTAACAAGTAACACCTTACTAACACCTACATACGAGTAAATAGCAGTAAATCAACACAAGTCATGCCAATACTTAAATTGCCGGTTAAACCACTATAAGCCCTGGGGTGCTTCGTCTCGGCGCCTGTATGCCAGGCCAATGGGAGCGTCGTTGAAACTCGTCAACGGACCCAGTGACGCTGGTCCCCTAGGACCCCCCACAATTGGGGCTAATTCCGCCCCATCATCTCGGAGTGGGGCGCAGAAACAACGCGCGCGTCGTTTCGGGGCAACGCTTTACGGACAGAAGATTCCCCCGAGTCTGCCTGGTTATGGAAGTTAGAGGCTGTCGAACATGCCATACGATGCCCGACTCTGGCTGCGCATGGGAAGATCGAAGACGATCTCTCGTTCGCATTCCGCCGTGGAGGATCACTTTCTCACAGAAAGAAACCACCGCCGTCCACTTTGTCTCATCTGCCAGCATTGCATGAAGCAATGCTGGGAGAGACAACTCTCCCCCGATTGCGCTCGTAAAGACACGGCGCTTGCTGGTCTATGCTGGGCATTCTACCAGCTTATGCTACGTACGCCGTGTCCTCGTCGGCGCCGCAGTGATGGCACACGGAGGTCAGTTCCCTTCCGGCTACTCAGCATAGGTAGTTTCCAAAACAGCCGTGGCCGGAAAATACTTTAACAAGCCGGAAGGTAAGCGACCCGTGTTTATGTCCAATCAGTCTTCTAAGACAGGACGGACCGCCTCCACAGTCCTTATCCCTGCTCAGGGCTGTGCAAGGCGCAACCGCCACTTCTCTATTAGGTCCTTATGGGCCCTCCGCTTTCACCGCTCCGTTAAACTTGATGGATCGTTAGTCAGTACCCACCTTAAGTGTAAGTACAATCCCGAGTGTATAGACACTAGCGATTCGCTACACTCGGAATTCTTAGATATATATTCATTGGTTGACTGTGTTACCCATAATGTTACTAAAAGTTACTTTATTACCCCGTAAGTCGCAATACGAACTTTTCTGTTCAATAATAATTTTTTCTCTAAATAAGTGGAATGGAAAAAAATATAAACAGAGTTTTGTCTGAACTTATGTTACTGGTTTCTTTCTTTACTGTGGCTGGCATGTAATACAGCTTGATGAGTTTGGGGTGTGATTAATCTCAATTTATATGTAATGAAGCAGAATTTATTGACTGTGGTTATAAATTTTAAGTTATAATTATATATGTTCATATAATAATGGCACTGATTTGTAGCTTATTATCCTCTATTATTTAGGTGTCTGCTAATAATCAATACTATTTTTTTTAGAGAAAAGCAGAATAAACTTGCCATGATCGTCTGTCTGTCTGTATGTACCAGCCATTTTACTCAGAGACTATCAGCCCTACATAAACGAAACTTAGTTGGTAGACATTATGGTGTATAATGAACTGCTTCAAAATACCGTAGTACGATTTTCAAAAAAGTTAAAAATAGGGGTGGCACTCTATCCATATTTGAATAAAACCGGACAAGAGCAAGTCAGACTCAAGTCAAACTGAGAAATGCATGTTTTCTTTCTGCAGCAAGAGACTATGGATCTACGTATATGGTTTTAATTTCAACACGATACCTTCACGCGTTCCCGAGATACACCCGGACAGACAGACGGACAACAAAGTGATCCTGTAAGGGTTCCGTTTTATCCTTTTGAGGTACGACACCCTAAGAAGGGGACAAAATTTATTTTTTAAGTCCACCCCATCATGTGGGGTATCGTTAAATAGATCTCTTAAAATAAAACTGGTTTCATATATGATTTTCTTCTTAGATATACTTAATATTATGTTTGTAATATACTCTGCCAAAGATGAAAAAAATTGTAAGTGTTGAAGAATATTCAAACCAGATGACATAAAAACCTAGATAAGATTCCTAATATGTTATTCCTAATACTTATGCTACTCCTAATATGTAAACATGTTAGAAAGTGGCCAGATCGGCAAACTATTGAGCAATATCAACTAATGTTTAAAGTGTGGTGTGCAAAATTTTACCATAAAGGTTTGATTCTGAGTTAGATGACAGACCAATAAATTGAATGTATAAAATACTGCTGACACAAAAAATGGCTACACAGATCTTCTTGGGACAGAGCTAACCTAGCTGCCTAACAAACAAAAAAAATGTTTATCTTTTTGTGTGATGCGATACAATAAATAAGATGTTTAAGATATAGATAGATAAACTAAAAAATAAAATAAATAAAAAACTCTTTGTTGTACACACCATTAAACTTGCAAGAAGACAACAATATACAACTAGTGTAATAAAATCATAACAATTATCAGCTAAAAAAAAAACAATGTAACAATTATTAAGCAGCATTATCGCTAATAGCGACCTCTTCCAGGCAACCCTAGACATGTGGGATGTACTCCCCTAAATGGGTCTGATCTGATAGATACAATCTTGCCCATATTATATCTGTCAGAGAGGACCCACTCATATAGGAATCTTTAAATTTCAAGTGGCTCAGTTTATTTTAAAGAAGTGCACTTTGCCACAAACTTTATAGGTTACTTAACATCAAGTAATTTGGTTGCTAAACATAGGATAGCAATAAAGTTGCCTTACAGGTGGTGGCAGATCTTGGACGGCCCCTTTGTTATGAGAGATACAAGATGGGTTATTTTTAAGATCAGAGTGAATAGGTATATTATATTCAAAGCCTGTGTGCTTCATCTTTAACCACATATTCGTTTTACAACAGAAGAGTTGGTGGTCAGATGTGGATTTATTTTAATGCTACAAACAAAAGTAAATATAAACTGTTTTTCTATTACCTACTTTGTCCACCAATCAGTGGAAATAAAATATTCAAGTATGTATAATGTAAGTAATAAATCTCATGTAATTTGTAAAGTGACATTGACAAATGACTTGGGAAGTGGACAAAAATGGTTTGTCCATGACATAACATTATAAATGACAATTGAGACATGAAATAATTGTTTGTTTTAAATTTTTCTTGAACATGGAAACAAAGTCCTTCAGTCGAAATAATAAAGAGTTCTTTTATAATAAAACGTGCTACAGTGGATTGTTCTGACACTACTGCAGACCTATCAAAGAAAGTAGACATTTGTCTTTCTACTATTGTATTCCACTGCCAGTGGTTTATTTCCACTAGCCAGGTTTTCTCACAAGCACATATAACAAGCAAAAATACCATTTGTCTACTTCCCGTTCCCGAACTAGGCCTACTAGAACCTCCCCAATAAAAAACATAATCCATTCCATGTCTTCTAAAAACAATCTATATTAAGAAAGCGTCATTATTTAACTTACAATTAAGGATCCAGTTTGCCAATTTATGTTCGATAATAAAATTCAATAAAGATAAAATTTAATAAATACCCTGAAAAATATTGAATCAACTACATTGCTCAACATCAGGTGAGCTGGTGGTAATTTCTACAAAAACAATTTAATAATAATTATAGTTTACAAAACTGAAAAAATCAACTTCAAAATAGCAATTCTTTTACTTACTTGGATGATAATTTTTTAGTATTTTTTTTAAAACCAAAGTATTGAACCAATGTTGATAAAATTTATATGGGACCACCATGTGAGGTATTATTACCTACCAAACAAAAAAAAGAATCATAAAAAAAAAATACGGTATGAATTGATAACCTCCTCCTTTTTCGAAGTCGGTTAAAAACAATTCATAATTGGGGGAGTAATCGCTGAACAAACATATAAAAAAAACATACAGATGAATTGAAAAAAAAAATTGGCTGAAGAGGGGACTACCAGACAACATTATACTATTTTGATAACATCTGTCCTTGGGAGGTTCTACCATGTGGTAATGAATAGCAAGCAATAAAATGGAGCCTATGTCCTCCACATCTTAGCTCTCATTATCACTATATCAAATTTCATCAGGATCTGGCTACATGTATTGAAAAGGAAATAATGTTTTGTCACTTTTTCGCACTGTTTATATGTGAAAGGGTGACAAAGATAAGAGGTAGAGTAGTAGTACTTTCACTTTTTTAATATTGCTTAAAAGTTAGATTGAATAAAAAAGGCCAATATAAGTAGTGATATTGTAATTATGTCTCCCATGAAATTAAACATGTTTGAAATTATTTATTATTTTTGCATAATGCATTACTCATTAGTTAAAGTGATAGAGCTGACTGGAGAAACTATACATACTCCACCGACCCTACTAAGGGTTGCAAGATGATGAATACATATTTCATAAGTTCATTCACTGATTTTATACTGTCAAAAATGTTGTGTTTGCATTCAGAAAATAAGTTTTACTACCTATAGTTCCTTCATATATATAGAGCATGGAGGAAATATAAGTATTTACATATATACTAAACCAACTTTATGTAAATCATTTAACTTTCACTTATATTGGAATGTTGAAAATACTAATATGATTAGCTTATCAGTTAGAATTGGATTCTAGTTGTCATGTTTAATATCTGAAAAGATAAATATTTACAAACAATGATAACAAATATCTAAGGGCATTGGCATTACAGTATATTAAGTAAATACATTTGTTTTGTGCTCAGTTCAAATTATAACTAGAACATTAGGGAGAATAGCTGTTTCACGGAGTTGTCCCTGCAATTTACAGATACAACCATATTTTAAGGCAAAAAATTAGTGTCATTCCCACACAAACACAGTCACTCGCATCTTTCGCATATGATTCGAATAATTACAACTCACCAAATACCAAGTCAAATAGTCGCTCTCGCGAAAAACCTTGATCAGCGACGTTTATTTGACGAACAGAGAGACAGTTCACACAGAAGCACTACAGCACCAGTACGCAAAACTATGTAATTCAAACCAGAGAATCACTTCAACTTATAAATATACATGCACTGTATTTAACAAAGCCGGAGCGATAATATTTCGTGTAAATTCGTTCATGGCAGCGACGCAGATTGTGTCATTTTGCCGCGTAGGAGGCAATTTTATGAATCGGCGTAGGTTGGTTTTCTTTAAGCAAATCTAAGGTCAAATCTGCTCAGAGATACTGCGAAGCCTTCCGACTATTACGTATCTTAATTATGTTTATAATAAGCCGACTTAGACACGCGGCGGATTGTGTTAAACTATTGTAAACAGAACAACCGGGCGTGACAGACAACAGGATTACGATACAATTGGCTACACACTGGCGCAAGGTCGCGAATTCAAGTTTAGCTTGAATGCAATGTAATTCAATTCAATTCTTCCATTTAAAAGAGTGACGTTTCATTTTATTTTAATCGTGAACCGTTGAGAAGTAGACGACGACGAAGATAAAAACCAGTTTGCTCGCTTGAATGATCTATTTGAAATTAAATTAGAACGAGCTTCTGTCACTGTCAAGTGTCAAATGATTTTGTGGTATTTATGATAGACCTAAAATAATGAAAGTCCTCAAGATTGTCTATGATTTATAAGTTTTTCAAGACGTACTTTAGATGGCGCTTATTGTTGATAAGCAACGGCGTAGTTTTATAGTAGTTTCGGCGTACTCAATAGATGGCAGCGAGGAAAAAAAATGTAAAAAAGTAAATACCAAAAAAAAAGCTTTTGCATTTTATTATCGTAAATAGCTTATGACAATTTATTCTATTTACAAAGATCTCTTACTTAATGTGTACATTTATCTTTGTCACAGATCAATTGTTTAACTGTTTATTGACAACTTTGCACCTATCAGCAGCAGCGGCAACTGCCCCGATAACAGCGGCTCTGAAACCTGCAATGGAAATAATACGTTTATAATATTGCAACACTCAGAGTTACTGTCGCAGTGAAGAAAAATTACCTATAGGTATATTCATCTCCAAGATTCCAGCAATCTCTGCTAAATTCACAATCATACCATACAAGGGCGTCGCCAAGGGGGGGGCAAGGGGGGCAGCTGCCCCCCCCCCCCCTAGAAAAAAAAAATGCCAACTGCAAAGCAACCAAAGTCCTAAGGCCGTGCAATTGTACCTGTACCTACAATTCATATTTTTCTCATCCTCCATAATATTAACTTGCCCCCCCTAGGCCATGGGCTGGCGACGCCCTTGATACCATACATTCAGCAGACAAACAGACATGTCTGTTTAGCCAGGTAGTTTCAGAGAGACAGACGATTGACACAGTTACTTTCGCTTTTATAATAGGTATCAGTTAGGATTCTATCTCTGAGCAATAATTTATAATTTACCACTCTTTTCAAGATGGTAAGTCCCCTCTGCCGTGGATCCCGCTGGACTGGTGACATTGTCCTTCATTGCGGCGGGGTGGCCTCCGTTCTTTAGCATGGCAGCTGACCCGAGCGTGGTCTGCGCAGCCAGTCGCAGCGCCAAATCACGCGGCAGCCCACAACGGACACCGCCATCGGCTAGAGATTCTATTAGCATGTATACCTAGAAAAATTATAAAAGTAATTATAGATGACTGATCTCGCAGCTCAGTTGGTAGTAAGTATGTGTGCTAAGCCGTAGGTCGTGGGTTGGATCCCCATCCTGGACAAACATTTGTGTGATGAGAATGGACTTTGTTCTGTCTGCGTGTTTCTATGTATCGTAGGTAGGTATATATGTATATTAAAAAAAAAAAAGTTTAAGTATTCTATATAATCAGCCATCCAGTTCCTTTTGTACAAAAACAGTCTAAGTAGACGCAAGAGTAAGTCTATCAAAGATTTAAAAAAAAACTACAAAATAATAAATCAAAATATCTACTCACATAAGCTGGCCCGCTGCCACTCAAAGCCGTGATAGCGTCCATTTGGTACTCCGGCACCTCGTCACAGGTCCCCACCGCCTGGAACAGCTGTGAAGCCAGCTTAGCATCCTCGGGCGTCGCTCTCGACCCCCTGGACAACGCTGCGGCACCTTCCTTTACGAGAGCTGGTGTGTTGGGCATCACGCGGATGACACGAGCTTCTGGGGGAAGAACCTGAAATATAGGCAAGTGGAGCTCTTTCAGTCTAAATATATTCACCCCACTATAAATTAGAAAGAGATAGAGTTTTCATAGTCCCGAATGATAGAAACAGAAAGAGAGGTAAAGTTTTGGAGACATAGTCTACGCAAAAAAGTAAAAAAATAAAATTGGGATTTTTTATGCATAAGAGACTTTTAATGCAATATCAAATCAGTTGATGATACAGAATACCTTAATGTATGTATATGTATACGTGATTGTATGTACCTATGTACATACAATCACCTCATGAAAGTATTTATCATATCTAAACAAATATCTTTATCTCGACGGATCTACGAATTTCACTACAAACTTTGAGCTCCGTCATCAGATTATTTACATGGTATATTGCACAAATACTGTACCTACATAATAACAAAATATTGTATGAATACAATTGTGCATTTTATGTAAGAAAAAAACACATAAAAATAACGGTTTATACGTTTTGGAAACTGGTATTCAATTTCGATCCTATCGATTAATATATATATATGTATATTATAATAAAATAGAAAGTAACTCTGGCGGTATCTCTGTCTTTCTGTTACCATTTCATGGCCAAATAGCTGATCCAATCGTTATGAAATTTGGCACAGAGATTGTTTGGAACGTGGAAAAGGACATAGGCATTTATCATCATCACCAATAATATTTTTCAATACTACACGGGTGAAAATATGACGAATGACAGAGATGAATGGAGAAAACGAACATACTGTACCGACCCCACATAAGTGGGAACAGGGTAAGAAGAAGAAGAAGAAGAAGACTACACGGGTGGAAATGCGGGGCACAGTTAGTACAATTAAACATAGTTCTTATCAGTGAATGTTTATAAAGAGATAAAGATTATATATTATATGTATTTATTTAGGTTAGTAGATCAAAGATGATTACGTATCTGCAAAAAGAAATGAAACAGAACATCCATTTTATTGGTACAGTTATACCTATTGTGAATAAGAGAACATATTTTTTCAGAAACTGGTATCCAATTTCGATCTGATTGCCGAATGAAACAGCTCTTATCGGTAAATGTTTGTTAAAAGATAAATATACTTACCTACTGTATTCTGGCATCAAAATAAACATTCATTTACTCCTGTTATCTAAGTAATAAACATCATGTTGACTAAGCTTTGGGTCGGCAAACTGACGTATATGGGAGAATTTTATTCAAACAACATTTATTTGCACAAAACACCCAAAGCGGGACATGTGCACAAATCATTCCCCCCAGGTTCAATAAAAATTAGAAGAATTAAGAATGGTTATCGTGATTTATACGGAATCGTACCTTTTCAATAGTAGCGATGGAGACTCCCATGGCGACCGATATAAATAGCTTGTTCTTAGCAGACGGTAGATTGCTGATATCCTTCAGAGCCGGCCTTACCACATCAGGCTTGACAGACACGAAGACTACCTCTGAACGCTCCACAACCGACCTGTTCTCGAAGAGGGCTGTGGCTCCTAGACTCTGGAAAAAATAGAAAAAAAAAACATGGAAAACACAGAACATGTGAATAAAAACGGAAAAGATTGTTCGTGCATTTACATGTGTTTGTGTGATATGAATCTGTATCAATTTATGGCATAAAAACTATTTAAAGTTTTTTTTTAAACAATGTAATATGCTACCTACCTATGTTTAAAATTGTACATAAGTGGATAGGCAAGTAGGTACATAAAATAAAGTCATAAATAAAAAGAATCTGTACTAAAAGAATCAAAATATCCGATTACTGACTGCCGAAGTTCTAGAAACACACATTTTTGGTACCGAAAAATAGAAATCAATCACATTAAAGACTAAAGACAAACCTATCGACAACATCATACATCCAAATTGTCAACTGACAACTGTGTACAGTGATATATCTAATAAATTATAGCCCTATGTCAGGCTAGAATAGAATTTGTATGATATTTTGTCGTGATTTAAATTTGTACGGCTAGACGGATTTACCTATGTTTTTAAAATGAGTGTAATAATCAAAAGAAACCTAACAAGTCTCCTGGACACAATACCTTCTAGTAGCAGTTTATAAGATTTTTACTTTTTTGTTAAGTTAGACTGTACTCTTGTATGATTTGTGGTCCGAAAGTCTGGGATTTAACTTAAAATATCACAGTTCTTTTCTTTTCTCCCAAATGGGAAAGTCATTCTTGCCCAATATTGAAAAAGTGTACAATCAAGCACACAACCAAGGATGATGCATACGTCAATTTTAAACGGCGCCGGCGATTAGGCATAATGGTAGGGCAAAGTTTGACGGTTCAGCTAGAAACTATAAATAAATAATAGAACACACAAAAGATAAATGGTCTTACTTATCTCTATTGACAAGTAATTACTATCCTTAGATTTGTAACAAAGTCAAGGGTACGTATGATGTTATTGACACGTAATCATAAGCCAAACGCGTTATGTACTAGGATTGACTGGGAAAACATTGACTTATTATATTAATAGAGGAAAATTAGTTTATGTAATACCTACTTCTTGTATCTACCTAAGATTTGAGAATGAGTAACGTGCCTATATTCAAAGAAAAACGAAATATCCAACTGGATTATTAGCAAATGATAGACAGGAAATAAAGTTAGATCTTAGGACACCTCATAGATTGAAGTAGGTGAAACCGTTTAATCTCCTAATAAATATAAATATTTAAAAATACATTTAGCATAGGAAGACTGGTCACAAGATGCCTCAAATAAGTGTCAGGAAGACGCTGGATGTAAGCCGTTTCCATCAGGTATTTTTAGAAATCCATGGTGGAGGCTGGCATGGATATATATTATACAGCAATGGTCTTCGTGGCTGAGATGAGATGATGCGTAAACGTCGGGCTTAAAAATTTAAAAATGTTTACCTTAAATGCTTCAGCGCTAACCAAGTCAGCTGGATGACAGCTAGCTGTGATTTCATCAGGTTTTGCCAAGCCTGAAATAATTCACAGACATTATAGTAACAAGTATAAGCTTAGAAAACTCAAAAACCCCAACAAAAAACGGCTGAAACGAATTTGATGAAACATAGCTAAGAACAATAAGATAAGATAAGATAATTTATTTGTATAAAACAGCTGATAAATTTACACACAGTAGCATGCAATTGATGTTATTCAGTGGATATGGTCACTTAAAGTCATGTTTTGCCTTCGTTAAAAGGCGTACAAAATTTTAGAGATGGCATAATACTAGTACAATGTTTCTAATATGAAATATGTCAAAATAAGGAAATGTCAAGATAATAATAATAAGAAGCATGCCAATAACAATAATAAATTAAATTAATCATGTCAAAAATAAAGAACTTTAAACTTCAACAACTAAAATTTTTCATTCAAAAAATCATTATAAGTACTATAATAACATTTCTCGACAAGAAGTTTCTTAAGCTTTACTTTAAACAGACTAGTTTTCAGATCTCTTATTGATTTTGGTATGTGATTGTAAATGCGTGGTCACATACACATTAGGTACACTTTACTTTATTACGGTTTTACAACTGTTGTTTTCAAAGCCGTTGGAAAAGTGCCTGTAGATATACAGAGATTAATAATGTAACTTAAAGGTAGACATAGATGCTCACTAACCGATTTTATTGTTTTAGTAGCAACCTCATCATGTCCAACGCTATTACTATTCTTAAGATTCTTAATAATTTTATGGATGTGAAGTGGTACACATGGTGCCATGAACATTGAATTTGTGCGAGTATTCATGGTTGCTGTAGCATTTTTACCTGAACCAGAAATTGGTTTTACTTTCTCTATAAAGTAGTTAATAAAAGCATTTGCTATTTCATACGGGTCAGTAATTTTTTTGTTGTTATGATTAATTTTTAGATTTTGATTAATCTTTTGGTACATTTAACCTTGTTTTATTTATAATATTCCAAGCAGTTTTTTATTTATTTTCTGATGTTTTTATTCTATAATTGTTTTGTGCATATTTTGTTAGCCTTATTATTTTTTTAAACAATTTAGAATAGTTAAAATATTTATTTTTGTTCGATTCTGTACGTTGAACGTACAATCTTCATAATATTGCCTTACAAAAAAAAAACTAGATTAAAATTGGTCCATTCGTTTGAAAGCAACAATGCCACAGAACATACAGACAGATGCACAGCTACGCATATCAAACTTATAACACCCCTGTTTTTGGGTTGGGGATTGAAAAACAAAATGAGTACCTACTTACTTAAATCGAGTAAAATATATAAGCAAAGGTAGACAGTAGACCTCGCTAGCATAAGCTATTAGGCAAGTGCTTACGGGATATAAAAAATAATAAAATATTATAATTAGACGTAATATTTATTTATTCATACAAATAAAAGAAAATGACAATATTATACCGATTGATTCAGACGCAACGAATACGTTTCGTCTGAATGAATCATCCCCTATATTTAGTCAAAATTGATATACGAGTATATTGTATAATATGTCAAGGTGTTAATTTGCAAAGCAAAGCTTTATAAGCTAAGCTTTGCAAATTTGGTACCTTCTCCCTTTACCTTTTCCCTTCTTGCACGGTATGAGTTGTTTTTTTTTATACACATATTTTGAATTATATTCCAGCTCAGATTACTCATAGTAAATATTAATGTTAAAGTGTAATTGAATATAATTTGTTTTATGTTTAAGAAATAAAATAAATATATAAAATACCTACACATACTAAATATATTCACATAATATAATAAAATAAAACAAATAGTCTAATTCTTAACCAATGTTAATGTAAGGCTGAATTATAATTATAGTAAAAAAACCTGAAAAATCCGTTTTCAAAATACGCAATTCGTTTACATGGCTGACATATTTTCAGTTATTTTATTATAAAAACCAAATTCCTGAACCGATTTTGATAAAATTTATACGGGACCACCTCTGAAGTATTATCAAAAGAATTCTATTATTAAGTAGAATTATCAAAAACAATTCGTAATTGGCGAAGGAATCGCTGAACAAACATACAAAAAAACATACAGTCGAATTGAGAACCTCCTTCTTTTTGGAAGCCGGTTAAAAATAATTTGAAAATCGCAAGGATAGTGAAATTAATTTCATAAAATAGTTTAGTCAACATCTAAAAGTAGAGTGTGAAACTAGGTACCTACTCCATTCAAACTTACCAGCAGATATGAATCCATTGGCTAGTGCGTACGCCAAACGGCCACCTCCGATGAAACCAATTTTCATTGCTTCGCTTAGCGCGACTGTAAAATAACGAGGAAAATTTATCTTGTGGAAAATTATTTTGAATATTCCAAGATCCAAACCTGCAAGAAATATTTTTACCGTTATGAAACCACTTGAGTAAAGTTAATCCATAAATAAGTACTAAATTTTATAATAAATATGTTTTTTTGTGTTTGTACGAACGGATTAACGTGGTGTTTTTGTATATAAGCTGGACGAGAATATAAGCTAGCACTCTAGCTAGATAGAGCAAGACTAAACAATTCTCCTTTTGGCGAAAACCATTCGTAAACGATAACTTGGTAACAATAACGTTCTTAAATTAAAAGGTTTTCCAAATTTCTATTTGTAACTCAATTTATTGTAAAAAAATGTCAAGAGTAGAACTGCGAATTACCAACATTCGGTTTTATCAATAATAGTCACGCTGTACTGAACTACTGACCGACAGTGGTCATACCATAGGAATAGACATCGATGTTACCAAATTTGATCATTACGGTTTTAAGTCTTCTTTTGTATAAAAATAACATGAGCATAATAAAATTCGGACACCAATCATAAGTCAAAGTTCCATGCTGGACTGGCAGACAAAGAAAAGCAGAATGTACCCTGCTTCTCTTCCTGGACATACTGAAACTTGAAGGAAATTGGCGTTTATGTCGCTTTGACTCCCTGTCGCTGCAAATCAACATTACGTCTTCTCTATTATTTATTTATTTATTTATTTATTTATTTATTATTATAATAATAACGGCTTACGGCCAATTACAATTATTATCAAATTACTTAAAATACAATTATAATTATTAATTATTGATAGCTTAGTCAATGTCAAGTCCTTAACTTAAATGTTAATATTATTAAATATATCGTCAAACAAAATGTTTCTCACAGAAACTCATTAGAGGCCTTAGAACAACGGCCCATTTATCATAAAAAATGTCACATTCAGGGTATTTTTCTAAGAATGAGTTGAGAGCACGAGTGATGCGGCACATTGGGCTGTGATCGTGCGACTTCGTGCGGTTAACGCCGGTGTAAAATAGCTTATGCCTATGACTAGGCCTATGTCTAAGATAGTTTTCCGGTATATAGAATGTACATAACCGGTTGTGTAGGCTAGGTGAATCTATGGCACCTCTCAGCGTCTTCAAACCCATCTTAAGTTGGTCAAATGATCGCCTAACTTTCAGAGAGTTAAATCCTAACTGACCAAGCAGGAAATCGGTGGGGTAAAGATAAGGATAGTACCCGTAGATTTTTTTATAAAGATTTCTTAGAAAAGCTTTTTGGACCTTCTCAAGGGATAAGATGCGATTGGCACAATGCGGGTTCCATACGCAGGCACCCGACTCCAATTTACTCCTAACCAAGGTAGTAAACAAAAGACGGAGGACTTGAGGATCTCGAAAGTCTTTTACGTTTCTCAGTACAAAGCCCAGACGCCTATAGGATTCCTTAGTTGTAATGTCAACGTGGTCATTGAATGTTAGAGCGCGATCAAACGTTACACCTAGATCTTTAATTGTCGATACTTTCCTCATGGGCTCATTACCAATTAAGTAGGTATGACCAATAGGGTTACGTTTCCGACCAAATGACATTACGTAGCATTTATCTGTGTTGAACGACATTTTGTTACGAACACTCCATTGTAGAACAGCATCAATGTCGTTTTGCAGACTGCTGCAGTCACTTTGTGACTTAATTTCCAGTGCAAGCTTTAGGTCATCGGCGTATAATAAACATTTGGCGCTCCTTACTTCCTTAATCAAATCATTTATCATGATGAGGAAGAGTAACGGCCCGAGAACAGATCCCTGACTTACACCAGAGAGGGTCAAGTAGGGTTTAGAAACGTAAACACCGTATTTTACAAATTGGCGACGGTCACGCAAAAAGTCTGCAAAAAATTTTAGTAGACGAGGATTATACCATCTCCCTTGTAATAACCCTCTGACCACGGTCAAAATGTAGCATTAAATAGCCTCATGATGTTTGATATTCTGCCTGCTGCGTAAGAGAAAATACAATAATAGGCGTAAATAGGCTTTAACACAACATCACGCCTATTTACTCCTGAAAATAGGGTTGATTTTGTGTATGTAAATATCTCTTATCTAAACGATAACACAGAGGTCAAGATCGAATCCACAGAGCACAGTCAGAATTGTATATAATGAAAGATGCGTTTGTTCAGAAACATAATTTTAGCAACTGGCGCTTTTTCAACAACTGAAACGGTTGAATAACTCATAAAAATTAATTAAAACTGACGACACTCACGCTTCTTGCTTCAAAATTGAGAAATAGATGAGCACGTCCGACTTCGAAGACGTTTCGGAGAAGACTGAATTGAGATAGATGCGAATTCTCAATTGTCTCCATGACGTGTTATCATTGACACGTTGTTATCAGTATCGTTTGAGTAATTATAGTAAGTACTATTAATTAATGGTCTTAAGGTATTATAGATGTGTATTTTGTAATACGTATTTTTTGGTATTTTTGTACCATATAGTATGCTATATGGTACACCATATATATGTAAGGTCACCGATATAGCACAGCGGATTAGCAAGTTGAAGTGGCAGTGGGCAGGGCACATAGCACGTAGAACTGATGGCCGATGGGGCCGAAAGGTTCTCGAGTGGAGACCACGTACCGGCAAGCGCAGCGTAGGAAGACCAGCCACGAGATGGACAGATGACCTCATACAAGTGGCGGGAAGACGCTGGATGCAAGCCGCTTCCAATCGGTCGTTTTGGAAATCCATGGGGGAGGCCTATGTCCAGCAGTGGACTTCTTATGGCTCAGACGATAGTATGCTATAGCCATATATAGCATAATAGCTGTACCTGCAACATCGTTTACGCTTTTAGCGTGAACCTACGCTAAAAGTGCGTTTTTAAATAAATTTCACTAATATTTTAACATGTCTTATTTGCGATAAAAAGATGACCTATGAGTATGAGTAAAATATCCCAACATTACGTTTAAATTGGCGTCTGTATCGATAGTAATGCTTTTTTTTTATCAGCCCTGTTTGTACAAACTGTCCCACGGCTGCTGGGTACGAGCCATCTTCTCATTGGTCTGCCACGCTGGCCAAGTGCGGGTTGGCAGACTTCACACATCTTCAAGATCATTGAGAACTCTCAGACATGTAGGTTTCCTCACGATGTGTTCCTTCACCGTTTGAAGTTGGCGGCAATCAACAATACGCACATAACTTCGAAAAGACAGAGGTGCGTGCCGCGGGATTCGAACCCAGGACCTGCGGATCGCAAATCAGACGGTCTCCCGATTAGGCTGCCGGAAACTTCATGAATGTTTATTACATTAATAATATAATACAGATTTAGAACCAACAGTTTTATAAGTTAGCAAGGATAAGGTTAGCTATGGAAGTTGATGAGCCAAATAAAAATACGATCAGTTGGTTAATGTTTCTTAAGTAACACACAGAAAATATAACACAAGTATTACAAGTATTTGTACCTAAGTTTTGAGGCACGCCTACATCCTTTCTGTCGTTCACTATGAGGATGTCTGGCAGAAAATGCTACATTAGCATTAAGTCCTCCTATTGTGCACTTTGTACTTGTGTGCAATAAAGTGTTAAATAAATAAATAAGTATTATGCCGTTGATTCATAATACAACAGGATTAGAATGATCAACACAATATCGTTGCATATTTAAATTGCTCTACCCATTAGCGGTTATATTTTGCGTAACTCTAGAACTATACCTAGATACTTGTTTGCTACGTTACCTTGCGGGTAGTTTGTGGTACCGAGTGCTAATCAAGTAGGTGTTGTTTATTTACAAGCACTAAGTAACTAAGAGACATAGATAGATAGATAAACTCTTTATTGTACACACCATAAAATTTACAATCAAAATAAATTAATTAAAAACTAGTGTAACAACTGGCGGCCCTATCGCTAATAGCGATCTCTTCCAGGCATCCTTAGGACATAGGGACATAAGGACATAAATATATTAATTTAATATATTAAACACTTGCATTCTGCGCTACATTCCTAATAATTATCTCGAGAAATGATCCTAACTACATAATTATAAAAGCGAAAGTTGAGTGGGTTTTTCCTGATAGATATCATCTGGGTGTCTTTAAATCACGAGTGAATTGGTTTCTTCTATGTAAGCGCGCTCCATCGTAGACCGCAACGTCGCTTACCATCAAGCGAGGTGGCGGTCAAGCGCAAACCTATTTCTACATAAAAAAGTATAAATGTTTGTTGCCGTTTCACGACGGATTTGACTCTCTGGATAAGGGGCTCTGGATTAAATGTCCTTAAACACAAATTCACCTCAACATATTTTGTCAGCTTTTCGCTGACACGTAATGACAGTTGCGGAAAGAAGACTGAGAATTTGATACGTCAATAAAATATAAGTAACGTTATTCGGTAAGGCCATAAACGGCTAAAGTTCATCAGTTATCATCTATCACCAGTGGTCATCACTAACTTTCATGTAATACAACAAACTATATCCGTACACGACTCAAAATCTAGAATCAAAGTAGGTATCTATATTCTTCAAAGTTCTTCGATAAATTGTCTGTCTAGACTTTTAGTCTCCAGCTCTACACTGCGTCGATATACTTGTAATATGAATTTACTCCGTTGGACCTTGATCTTAGTTGACATCAATTGAACGCGTACTGTTTCATTAGCGATCAGAGCTATTTTATATAATATCTCATGTTTTAAACTCTATTTTAAAAGTATAAAGGACTATAATAAAATCCATCTGTAAATATATAGGTTTGTTGTCATCTGGTACTATTTCATGATATAACTTCATAAATAAAGTATCTACAACATTATATTTACATGTCCATCAGCGATAACATTGCATATTTATCAAGTAAATAAGCAAGTGAACAAAGAGTTGTTCACATACATATATTGCGAATCACAAAGGTCGACACAACTTGGAAGACGAGACTGATTACTTCCGAACTAAAGCGGGAATTCCTAGCACTAATAGCGTGACAGTAGCGTCAGCGAGCGAAAATATTAATTAATTATTCCGATATTTCGGCAGAGTTTCACGCACCATGTTTCGTGAATATCTGTGAACTGCGCCGAAATATCGTTCCCGATCTACAATCAAAAACAAATGTACACCACGATAAAGATCTCGTTAATAATGATTGTACCTAATACAGGAAAATAATACTGATCGAATAGGAACATCAATGTAACTTCTGAATTGTGTCGTACTGTAATATGTGTTAGCCGTGTCCAGCGGTTTCTCCCATATGTGCTAATGAAAAATGGCGATGAAATGGTTTTCTAGGGTTTCAGCTATATCTTTGCCTTTCGTCTCACCATTCTTTTATCTCTTTTGTTCGTGAGGGAGTATCACCAATGTCATAATCATTACCATCATCATCTCCACAGATATGACTTAAAAAAATATGTTCAATACCTGTTTGTTATCTAATTTAACCTAAATTCGATTATATCCTTCGCATCACTTTCAGATTTTTTGCTCTTCACCTGCGTTATTCTCTAGTCTGAGATATAAATTCATTCTGTAGGTAGTTATTAACGTAGATCTCTACTCTATAAAGCTATTGCTTTTGTTTGTAAAAGCTGGCGACGCTAAATGTAGCTCTATGGGTACTTGGTGTTCGTGGTTTATAAGTAACTTCACAAAGGGAATGAAACATTAACAGTGTTGAGATTCCTAAATGAATATAACTAGTATACTAGCTTCGCTTCGCGGTTTTATCTGCACTTACAGTTCACCTTAGGGACCATTAAATTTCACAGTTATAGATTGAAATACTAACACTCGATTAGTCCTTGTGATATATATTATTAAATAAAAAATAAATACCAAAAAAACATTTGAAATAAGGTTATAAAATCCACTTTTATATTAAAATTTCACAAATATAGTAAGTACAGTTGATTTGATTTTAAATTTTCGTTTTCGTTGAAGTAAGATAAAAAATAGTTTTATCAGATTCTAGCTATAAAATAAGTCCATCTATTGTCCCTGTGTCGTTGAAAAAAAAAACAAACAAACCTACAAGCAAGAACTCTATTATATTTATAATATTAGATGGGTAGTTATCTATCATCATCATCATAGGAAGTCCACTGCTGGACATAGGCCTGCCCCATAGATTTCAAATAATCGGCCAAGTGCGAGTCGGACTCGCGCACGAAGGGTTCCGTACTATCATCTATAATACTACAAAGTTTAGTTCTGTTTATAAAATAACGAGAAATCAACGAAATTCCAAGTAGTAAATTGCAAACTTATAGGTAGGTTTTAGATACACATCCGGGCAGCATAACGACGCTCGCGCGAATACGCGCGGCTATGGCTCGCTCCGTGATGTTACCTCCCCCGCTACCCGCGCGGCCATTGCTTAGCAATCGCCCCGCGCTCGCGCCATCACCACACCGCGGCGCGGCGCTCGCACCGCGTTTAGATGCACGGATTATTTTCATTTTGTGAGTTTTTATGTATTAGATTAGGTATTTATTTTTATAGTTAATATATTTCTAAATATTTACTTACAAATATTCAAGTTTCTACCTGTTATTAAGATCGAGTAAAATTGCTTAAAAATTTCGTTTGTTGTATGGGAGCCTCCCTTTAATATTTACTTTATTGTTATTTAAGTATTTATTTTGAAAGGTAATATACAAGTAAATATTCTGTGAAAATTTGAAGCGTCTACCTGTTACTGTTTTTAATATTGAGCAAAAAAATACGAAAAAAACACGTTTATTGTATGGGGACCCCCCTTAATATTATTTATTTTTTAATTTTTAGTATTTGTTGTTATAGCGGCAACGGAAATACATCATTTGTGAAAATTTCAGCTTTCTAGCTATCACGGTTTATGAGATACAGCCTGGAGACAGACAGACAGACAGACAGACAGACAGACAGACAGACAGACAGCGAAGTCTTAGTAATAGGGTCCCGTTTTTACCCTTTGGGTACGGAACCCTAAAAAGACCGGTTGGAAGCGCCCTGCATGCAGCGTCTTCCTGCCACTTGTATTATAGATATCATACAAGATAAGATATATACCAGAAGATATCATACAATATAAGAATATATACCAGAAGATATCATACAATGGAAATAGTTGTATTGAAAACACAAGTAAATATTTTTTTCCCTATGACTAACACTTTCTTTTTTATAGGTATTAATGAGTAAAATGGTGAGTTAACACATGGAATGATATCAAAAAATTTCCTTGTATTTGTACCATAAATGCATGTAGTATTTTTTACTTGTAAATGCAGTCACTATAGATAACTAAAAATACACAAAAATACAGATGACCTCATTATTTATTAATATTTATTTATTTCATTAATACGGTTATAACCAATTACACTAATTCAATGAGTAAGGTAAGTAATTTAAAATAACAATGATGACAAGTGGCGGGAGGCCTATGTCCAGCAGTGGACTTCTTGTGGCTGAGATGGTGATGATGATGTATTTAAACACTTAGCGACGTGAAATCATATTGAAATAACAATAATTTTTATTACAAAATTCATATAACGTATCTACTTAAGTATAATTCATATAATAATTTAATGCTGCAAAATCATTTTTTGAATTTTAATCATAGTTTATAGATTTGATAAGCAGTTGTCCGGATTAAATTTTCAGATTAGAAAAGAAAAACTACTGAGCTGAAGAATCCCCTAAGAAGTCCAAGTTTGTTCTTAAGAGAGTTTCCACTTTAACCCCCTGCTCGTCCCGCTACGGGTCCAAGAGGAATTTGTTTTTCTCTTTATCTTTTAAGTGGTCTATAACTAGTAAAATATCGGGGATACAATTTCTTTTCTGTGTTCATAATTAGCCATATTATTAGCCCTTTAGTCATACATATCTTTTCATCGTCACGACTATAAGACGAAGCTACTTTCAAAAACCAAATACATAGATGTAAATACATAGGTAATATAAAGTAAATTATAGTTTGATTTAATGTAATTTATGATTTATTATTTTGTCTATTTTATACTCACTGTATTTTGTGTTCACTGTAGTACCTAAATTATTCAAATTTTAAATAAAAATATATATTATAATACATAGGTATATTTCCTAGGTAAGTGGTGTTTAAGTGATCAATTCAAGAATATATCGCTTTTATCAGTTTTCTAGTCATCTTAAGGATATAAAATAATATTACAATACAACAATAAAAAAATATACTTACATTTAATCATCATAATTATTTCCCACTGTTACCTACGTCGATATCACTTTCAAAAGGTCATTCACAGTCACAGGACAATGCCAACTTGAGTCAAACTTTTCAATTGCAATTAATTATTTCAATTCAATTCAATTTTTCATTGGCAGGACGTGTCGTCCAAACGGTCGTTGTACGATGCACTGTCGTTTCTGTTCTGATTCAACTAATGAGGTTCATAACATGTACCTAACGGCTGATAGGAAATATTTGCTTTATGATAAATAAAGGACAATATGGAATAGCATCCAAATACACTTAAAACTGAAATTAATGGGCATTGATAATTTTGCAGAAGGTAGTAAAAAAATTACAAGTCTGTGAGTAAAATAATTAGACATTTGTTGCGGAATGAGCTAAGAGTTAGTTTATAAATACGTGATACATAATCATATAATTTTTGTCCGCTTTATCCCCAAAAAGACAGTTATCTACTATAAATTAAATAATAAAATTGGCCAAGTGCATGTCAAGTCACGCACAAGGTAGGGTTCCGTAGATGCACTTCACTATGTATAGATTTAGAATAAAGTTACTTGTTTGGTAGGTACTATTAACATATTGATTGAATTTTCGATTTAAATAAAATTTGTACGAAATTTGCTGCTCCAAGTAAATTTTATGAGTTGATTGTCTATAACTTCTTAACTTGTAAAACCTACTTACCCGTAACAGTTTTGCTTTTAATTTCATCACGAATTTTTTCATATCACCAATGTTAACCGTTTAGCCGGTAGAGGGGAGGGGACGACTAACAAAAAATATCACTTCAAAGCTTAAAATTTCGCAAACGGTTCCCTAAATAAAAAAATGGTTTTGCTCAATGTTTTTTTTATTACCGATGAGAAAAAAAAACAATCCCCAATTTACGTGTATCACAAAAAAAGGCACACATGTTTAGAAGTTGGTATGGACAAACATAATATGTGAAGATTGTGCAATTGTAACAATAGAACATACATGCAAATCTCTTTTTTGAAGTCGATTAAAATAAACCTAAATATGGACTGGTTTTCAACAAAGATTTGTACTAACTGAACTTTACTCAGTAATAAATTCTGTATCAGATAAAATATTTATCAGTATAACAGATATACCTACCTATATTATTGTTTATTTATTATATTCCTGATAGGTAGTAAATTATCTATCAGTAATGTCCAGTCTGTGGTTACCTATCGATTAAACTTAAAATATATCATGTTATTTTGTTATATGTATGTATACATGTACTGCCTTACCGAAAAACGTTACTTAACTTTAAGCAATGCTTAACATATTTTGTCAACTTCTGGCTGACACGTAACGACACTTGCGGAAAGAAGACAGAGAACTTAAGACGTTGGTTAAAGTTAAGTAACGTTTTTTAGTAAGGCCCTTAAAATATAACTTATATGCATGATTGAGTCGAGTTTCAACAATGACTAGACCGACTTTAACAAAGTAGGAGGTTCTATGTTTCGCTGTTGTGTCTCTGAAAAAATCTTATGTGCCCATTTAGATTATAATATCTGTTTCTAAGCTAAAACAAATCAAAAAAAACTTCCGTTTCTTATTTTAACCCCATCTGATTGATTGGAATTTGGTACGAAAATGTATTTATTGACTAATGAGTAGTATTAAGATTGATATATTTGAAAAAATAAGTATGTTTTAAAGCTTTTAAACGCAAAAATGTGTTAGGCTCAAGGAGATTTAAGAGATATAGAGACAAATCTAATTAATTACATCAAAATGAGTTAAGGAACCATAGATGACCTCATACAGGTGGCGGGAAGACGCTGGATGCGGGCCGCTTCCAATCGGTCTTTTTGGAAATCCATGGGGGAGGCCTATGTCCAGCAGTGGACTTCTTATGGCTGAGATGATGATGATGAGTTAAGAAACAATATTACTCAAAACTTCCAATTTATAATTTCGACCCACTTAATAAGTCTTCGGTAGTATAGTGGTAAGTATCCCCGCCTGTCACGCGGGAGACCGGGGTTCGATTCCCCGCCGGAGAGACTCTTTTTTGAAACATTTTACATTTTATTCATATTTAAGTTAAATTATTTTGTATTTTTACATTTTTGCATTTTTATTTTATTTGCACATAATATAAATATCATTTATTTATATCGTTAAGATATTTATAACGTTTCTAGTAACTATGTATGTAGATCTACTGATACGTATCACACTGTGATAAGACCGGAAAGAGATAAATATGATACCAAATAAATAGGTGAACTTCTATCGTGTAGTTATTATTCTTTTAGATGTTCAGAAATTATGATTTTGGCTCCCCCTTTTCATACGCTGCTACGGTGTAGCATAATAATTAAACTGTCTGGGAATGTCTGGGATAATATACCGTGATGCTGATGTTTCACGTCAGTGGTTCATTTGAAGTTATATTTTGCGCCATCTACTGACTGCGTCTGGCACTTCATTGAAATGTATTTTTTATTGTAGGTCTTTCATAATTCCTTCATCTTTAAATGTTTTTGTTTCTAAAGTCTATGGTCACGAGAGTTTTGGCGGGAACGTCATTGAAACAAGTTGTCGCTCTGTTTTATTTTCCTAGCTTTTGTTATTTTACTTATTAATGCCATAAAAATGGTGGTGTTTTATTCATTAAGTGTTCGATCAAGTGCGTGAGTGTGGACAAATGAAACAAAGCAGTAAATCGTGTTATTTAACGTTGCCGGCAAAACTCCATAGAAGCTTCAAGTAAAATCGCCATCACTTCACTGAGGTTATACATATTAATTAAGACAAAGCAGTATGGCCAAACGGACTTAGCATGCCCGTAGGGCAAAAAAAAAAAGTCTATGGTCACGTGAAGATGTGTATCTTTTGCTGTCATTGTCAGCTAGTTTTGATGTTTAAAAATGTGGCAAAATTCGAAGTAAACAATCTATTTAATTTTTACAAAATCTGATAAAATGCTGAGAAATCGATTATTATAATGTAAACAAATCAATTGTGTTATTTAATTTTGTAATATTAACGTCAATATTTTTTTATTACTTACATTTACTCATGGTTTTCTTTATATCTCAATTACTAGGATGATTTTTTAGAAACGTTTCTTTCTTTCATTTCTTTTTATTTGCATTCATTGCAATGTCAGAATTATGCGATGGACCATCATAAAATAAGTTCAAAACAAAGGAATTTTAATATAGTTATTGTAATATTATGGAAATATATGAATTTCAGGATTTTCAGGAGAAGTAAACTGTTTTTTGGGTTCCCAGATCGCTCGCTCTCTCCCTCCCGTAGCAAAAACGCGCTTCGTTTTTCATTCGCGCTCGATGCGTCGGGGACTGCGGCGCGTTGTTGTTTTCGACTCGATTGTCTATGGGAGTGTTAGTTCGTATTGAATTTGTGTGAAAAATAATTAATTTCCAGTGTTTTCAAATACATTTCTTGCATGATAGTGAATAAAATAACAGTTCGATAATGGCGTTGGAGGGTGTGAAAAGTGAAAAAAGTGAGGAAACCAATGGCACCGTAGTGGACTGCAAACCAAACGGGATCGACAACAAAAGTAAACAGGTACTGAATTTTGCTTGGTTTTTTAAAACTTTGCCTCGGTTTTCTATATTATTCCCTAGAAATGTAATCAACGAGTCCCTTGATTATATGGTTACGTTCGAAAAATAAATTAGACGGGAAATCTAGCTTTTATCGTATGGAAAATCCTGGTTTCAGATGTTCGGGGCGGTACGGCAAATTATTTTTTGCGCAGGTTTACGTCATGCGTGAACGGGATACTGGGAGAAATCAGGGGAATGTGGTCAGTCGTAAACAGTGATATGACCTATTTTAGCTGTATGCCGAATTTTCATACAATACTGCGTTATTTTTATTCGAATTTCATTGTAGAGACCAACATAACTGCATTTGGTAGAGCTCTTAGAAAATTACTAAAGCTAAAATAAAAATATTTTCTAAAGGTCGTTTATGTTATGGGTAGGTAGGTGCTAGATACTTTTTACAGAATTATTTTTCTGTATACTTAGTCTTAATGAAGGCACAGTGTTTCCTTGATAAATGACTAAATATCCACAGATTTTAGATTTTTTAACCTACTTATTTTGCCCTACATACTTATTTTGTTTCATCTATGTCTTACACATTTGTTTATAAACAGACACTGTACTAAGTAGGTGTAAGGTGCAACAAACACCAGTTTCAGTGTTTTGAATGATTTTCATGTTCTTTGTTTTAATTCTTATTGATGAATATTTTATCAAAAATTAAAATTATTGTTATGATAACGTTTATATTTCTCTGTTGACAGCTAGCCTGAACTTTGAGATAGATCAGTTATAAAAATACAGTAAATAGGAACAAGAATTTTTTACACTGGCTGAGAGTCATCTAATATTTAAATATTCAACCCATGGTGACTCTACAGTTTATTCAATAAATATTTTCTGATTCTGATACTCAACTTAACAACTTTAACTTTTCTCATACGAGTGAAATAGAAAAAACTTCATATTTTTTAAATGACACTAAATTATAGGATCAAAATGGGTATACTTAAAAAAATAAGAGAGTTATAAACTAGATAACAGTTTTTAAGGTTTATCAAGTTTAATGATTGACGGCAGTATAATGATGATCATAAACACAACTATGCTGAATTGGAACTTTATCTCAAATAATGCAGCTGGAAAGCTGAAACAGGTTGTTCTTGGTGATAATTTCTTTGCATAATTTGAAAAATTTCACACACCGTTGGGTTATGATTTTATGAGTTAATATTGATATATAAACAAGTATGTAAATAAGGGCCGCATCACAAGCATTCAGTCTTATTTCAATTTTACTTTGACTTTTGTCTCGCTTTTTCTAAAGTTGAGAAAGCAAGACAAAGGTCTCAAATAATTCTGAAACAAGATTGTGGCAACTCTCCTGAACTCCTCTTAACAGTTCTGTAATTTTTTTTCAACAAGTATGAAACAAGTATAAGCTTTTCTAATATTAAGCTTTACATTTGCTCATTACTCTCCAATTTTCCAATCAAAACTTTAGATTTCAACAGTTCAAAACCCTGTGAGGCTATCTTATAGAAGATGAGTGTAGACTCATTACACTGATATATTCACAGAAATTTGACTGCTAACATTGTTCACCATTATCCATTCTAGTACAACTACAAAGTAATGCACATCACTGCTTAGCGACACTAATAATTAGCATAAGCATGGTCCTTTCGCTAGAGAATTCTGATAGATCCTATTACCACTATGGTATTTACCCATTTATAGTGTTTGATGTATTCTATAACTTGTGTGTGGTTTATTATAAAAGCCTGGTGCCTGCATCAGAAATTCAGGTGACCTTACAGCAAATTAATCTAAAATATTGCATCAATTTAAAAATAATGTTTTGATAAATATTAGTTTTTCCAAATCCTGTTTGTGCTTTCTGCTAGAATTTGTTCAGGAAAGATAACTACATCAGTTCTTGCTTTTTTGCCATGATAGTTCTCTTTCTGACTCTACATGGTAGACAGCTACCATGGAAAATTACTAATAAATATCTTAATATTAATTTTTACCCCTGTGTGTACTACATATAAATAAATCTTAGCAATACCAACATCTGTAAAGTAAAAGATCATATAGAATGAGGTCAGCCATCTAAATAAAAATCAGTATAATTTTTGTTTGTAAATGACATTCCCACAAAAATAGCAAATTGTAACACTCCAGCCCACTGTGGTGTTAAGAAGGCCACTCTAATTGACCCAGTCTAGTGCCCCAATTACACTTGACCTCTCTTAATAGGATGTCAAATTGTCAAGTACCTTCATTGAAATCAAAATGACATGTGTGTTTTTTTTTCTAATTAAATAAAATAATTATGTGACACAATTGAAAATTGTTTTTGTCTGTGTCCTTTTTTTATCAGTTTTCTGTTCTGTCTGTTTTCTGTTTTTGTTTGTAAGAGTTTTAGAACTCTGAGAATTTAATTGATTGATTGATTAACCTGATTTCGGGTTAGGTAAGTTAATTCAAGTTAAGGTTGTCAAAAATAGGACTACAGTATTTAAGTAAAGCTTTTAAAATACTTAGATGTTTTTTTTAGAGTTGAGTAAAAAAACAACCATGAAAATGTAAGACTCTAAAATGCTGCCAAAATATTGTCAAAACAGCAATAACCTTTGTGCTGAAGTTATGTAAAAATACGAGTTTCCCCATTCGATTTTATATCCCATACATGACATCACTGCAAGGCTCGGTTGCCAGTTTTCAAGCAGTGATCGTATTCTGGCGCGCTCGAGATTATCTTTGGCACTAAATCTCTCGTTTGGATTATCGTAAGAGCAAGAATGACTGTAATAATCTCGAGTCCACGAGAATAGCCCCCAGAGGCCTTGCAAGCGGTGACATAATAACTCTTAATTGCCGTAAGGCGACTTCATTGATTGTTATGTTAAAGTAGACGCCAATTTATCTAGAGTTTATTCAAAGACTTCTTTGATTGGCATGTTTAGCGGAATGTCTTTATTTTTTAGCTGACTGTAAAGGGAGCTAAAATTATTTGAAATAACATATTACACTAATACTATAACTCTACATGTAAGTATCATTATAAGTTCTGTGCCGTAAGTAACTGCAGGGCAGGCTTTCCGCTCACGGGACCACTCTGAAAATAATTATAAATCGCAGTAGCGTATGTGTGTCAAACTGGAATTGCATTCGAGAAGTCCCGTCTACATGAATAGTGTTACCAGATGTGCTGTATTTCACAGGGCGACCCGTATTTTTGCACAAATCATAATGTCCCACTGGGACAAGTGGAGTTTCGTATTTTCGTAAAAACTTGAGCATAATATATATATATACATATAATTATATCAGTCCTTTCATCACCATCAACCATTGTCCAGTCCAGTCCTGAGTCCAGTCCTGACTGCTGAGTATAGGTCTCCGCTTTAGCGCTCCATTCATTCCGGTCCTGTGCCAGTGGATGAGACTGGCACAGTTTTTAGGGTTCCGTACCCAAAGGGTAAAAACGGGACCCTATTACTAAGACTTCGCTGTCTGTCTGTCTGTCTGTCTGTCTGTCTATCTGTCTGTCTGTCTGTCTGTCTGTCTGTCTGTCTCCAGGCTGTATCTCATAAACCGTGATAGCTAGAAAGCTGAAATTTTCACAAATGATGTATTTCCGTTGCCGCTATAACAACAAATACTAAAAATTAAAAAAAAAAAAATATTAAGGGGGGTCCCCATACAATAAACGTGTTTTTTTCGTATTTTTTTGCTCAATATTAAAAACGGTAACAGGTAGACGCTTCAAATTTTCACAGAATATTTACTTGTATATTACCTTTCAAAATAAATAATTAAATAACAATAAAGTAAATATTAAAGGGGGGCTCCCATACAACAAACGTAATTTTTAAGCAATTTTTACTCGATCTTAATTAACAGGCAGAAACTTGAATATTTGTAAGTAAATATTTAGAAATATATTAACTATAAAAATAAATACCTAATCTAATACATAAAAACTCACAAAATGAAAATAATCCGTGCATCTAAACGCGGTGCGAGCGCCGGTTTAGCGGGGTAGCGGGGGAGGTAACATCACGGAGCGAGCCATAGCCGCGCGTATTCGCGCGAGCGTCGTCATGCTGCCCGGATGTGCATCGAAAACCTACCTATAAGTTTGCAATTTACTACTTGGAATTTCGTTGATTTCTTGTTATTTTATAAACAGAACTAAACTTTGTAGTATTATAGATGATAGTACGGAACCCTTCGTGCGCGAGTCCGACTCGCACTTGGCCGATTATTTAGCAAAAATATATTTATAAGCAGATACATGGTAAGATAGAGCAATATGATTGGCCTAGAATCAAAATCATTTATGTAAAAATACTAGAAGAAAAAAAGGACATTATCTTAGTTAGCCAGTAAGGATCCTTACCTACATTTAAATCAATGTTTCAAACCGGTATTTACCTGATACTGCAGTTATTCCAATTACCAATAGCTAGCGTATCGCAGAAATCGTATTGTCCCTTTTTTTTGACTGCGCCAATACCTCCGTATTGTTAGCATATTTCCTGCTTTTGACGCGCGTGCGCCGATTCCTTTGTGTCCCATATTTTCCCACAGAACATCTGCCCCTGCATGATTACACAATATGCCATGTTGCAATCGCAGCCGCATCGGCCTAATTCGCTCTTCAGCAATTTGTCGGATTATAATCGTACGTAAGTTATGCGGTAGTAACTACTACAAATATAGATCCACGATTTTGTTTGTAGTAGTTACTACATGTTTGTTCGTCTGTCTGCGGCTTTGCTTAAAGACGCACACAAGACAAGAAAACTGTCAAAAACTGGTACACGGTCAAACGCAAACCTTGTATAAAAAAATAATACAAAACGACAGTGGTGGTAAAATACATTCTTGAAAAAGTTATGGGTAAAAAGTACCCCTCTTGAACACCTCTCACACGAGAAGTGGGGATGATTTTTCTCGTCTATCCCTTGGCATGGGGTGTCTTTGGATAAGGGATAAATTATTGCGGGAATGTGAATGTCATTTTTTCCATTCACAGAGATTTGGAGAGTGCTGCCTTTTGTTCGAGTCAAGTATACAAGTCTCGACCTGAATTCGAGAGCTTCAATTAATTCGAGGGTTTTAGGATGTTACATTTCATTATAATCATCATTATCACAATTTTTCGGTAACACGCGGGTCTGTAGTTTTTGTTTTTTGTTTTTGTCTCAAATAAGTGTGTATATGTCTAAACGCAAGAGCAGCACCAGTTTATATTAGAGTGATTGATTAGACTCTAACACACAGCCTGTATGTACAAACCTAAGGTTGTTTGTAGTATGTAGCGTTCATTTTGGTATACCTATCTACTACAGCACATACAAGCTGTCTAGTTTATTGAACATGTAGAGTCGTCGGCGGGAGACCTTGCTCTCATCCTGTTTTTCGGATATCCTCGCCATGTGTTAGAATTTATTTACTGCTTTGATCATTATTTTCAGTATAGCAAACCTACGTTTATGTTTTCATGGATTTTCTTTACTAACACGGACCGGCTTTTTACACGCGTAAAATTCTTCTGGATTTAGGTTAGTTCTCTTTGATAAAAGGTAAGGTACTTAATAAAAGGTACCTACTTAGATTATCCTATGTCTCTGATAGCTGAGCGAATACTACCAATCGCGTAATTCTCCACACAACAAAAGTAAAGCGGTTTTTACCCCTAAATATTTTACGAGTTCTATGATTGATGAGTTGTTTAGCGGCTAATTAATTGCATCTTTCTTTTCAGTTTTAGATATTTTTTTTAATATGAAACTTAAAATAAAATTCAAAAAAGCAAATCACTTAAGTAAGTTCTATATATTTTTCGGGCTTACAATGGTCCTATGCCATTTTTCAGGGTTTAAAAATATTGATCCATGAAAGGGGAATAAATAAACTAGCAAACCAAACTTTCATATTCATAATTAATAATATTATTGGAGACGCAACAAATTTGTAAAAATTACAAAATCATTTCTGCCAACGTTACCAACCAACTAAAATTAATTACCAACTGCCTCCCAGATAACAGCACCATCCAGTCCTGACAAAACAATACACAAAAACAATCCTAACAAGGTGCCCATGTCATATCTAACGAGTTCCACGTAAAATCGGATGCCTCCGTAAAATTCTGGCGGCGACCCGCTTCCACTCAAGGTCGAGATCGCAGATCCGTGACATTATGATAGGTATTACCGCAGAAACAAAAAACAGATCGCTTATTTTCTGCGTCAGTCACATGTATAAATGTTCCTAGCTAGGTTAGGTTCTAAATAACGCTAAATTTCAATAACTCATTAATAGTCATACGCTTGACCGCTAACTCGCCTGTGAGTGACCGTTGCGGACTATTATGGATCGCGCTTTATAGCTTTTGCCCTTCACGCCAAGAGTGTCAAAATTTGAACAATCTGCAAAAAGCTGTCAGACGGTCAAGCCTATTTTCGAATAATAGAAAGTTGTTACCCTGTAGTAAATAGGCAAAAAATGTCTTCAGTAAACACGTGGCGCTGAAGGCACGAAAGCGGTTGTCTTCTATAGAAGACATTCGCTCCGATAACCACCAATTTTGTCCAGGTTAAACCGTGTGAGTAATTCATGTTAATTCATCCTGAAAAGGTATAATAGTAATATGTACGGTGATGTAAAGATCAATCAGAACTTAAAGACAAGAAATCAATTATACTCAGATTTCAAAGCCTGGAAACCCGACCATATTGTATTCATATCCCCAACTAAACATGCCCTACCCTGCCCTGTTATGGTAAAACAGCGAATATATAGTAGATACTAGCTGTACCCGCGACTTCATACGCGTAAGAAAAGACATCCGCCGCGCTCCAACCTAACTGCCGACTCAATTAATTTGTGTCGAGTATGTGGTCAAACATAGATGTATTTAAATGAAGAATAAACTGCAGTCCCTTTTTTTAACTCGCTCCAGCCCTGCTCAAGTTGAGCTCCTGTATCGATCCCACCTCGCTTCTACTCCACTCCTGCCTCACATCTTTTCCACGTCCACCTTGCTCCCGACGCACTCTCGTTTTGCTGTCACTTGCTCCCACTCCACCCCTGTCCAACTTCTGCCATGTGTCCCGCCTCGGTCCCACTCTACTACCTTACTTTCATTTCACTTCCTCCTCGCACTTATAGCGTTTACACCTTGCTCTTCTCCCTCTCCCTCCGCACCCACCTAGATCCTTTGTTGGACTCCCATCTAACCCCGTCCCTCGTTCCGTTTCATTCATGCCACACTAATTCATCTCACATGTCGCACCTGTCCCATTTCCACCTACACCACTACCACTATAATACTACTTGCCGCACCTAAAGCTTGCTCACAACTCGTTCTCGTTCCGATCAAGCTAAGTTTAAAAAAATCAGCAATTCACTTGAATTGCAGGTCTGTAGGCCTTAAGCCATCCCTGGCGCAAAATGTTTTATGAGTCTTTCGTTTTTATTTACTTGTTCGCGTAAATATTAATTTCAACCTCAATATAAAATAAAGTAAAGCATCCTCCAATCAAAATTTTTCAAAAATATTTAATGTACAGAATTTGACCCGTTACAGTCTCATTATAGATAGAGCACTAGGCCGTACTACGCCATGTTTTTATCGTTTCCTAGTACCTTAAGTAACCTTGAGTGCGGTAGGTATTCCTTCACCCAAAATGATGTCACACTCGAAGGACACCTATTAAGTGAATTTATAGAGACGCCGTCCACTTAATAGAACAAACAGAGCTTAGGAAAAGAGAATAAACATTGTTTCTGTTTTATTTTATTCCTGTTATTGTGTTGTGTTGACTTTTTCAAAATCGTTGAGTCGTCGAATTTACTTACTAGAGTTAAATAGCAAATGCTAGTAGGTAATATTGTTCTTAATGTATTTGCCCTAACATCCTTCATGCAGGACATGCTGGTGAGTCTAGTAAGTACCTTCATATTAAAATAACATTCCATTGGCTCGTACTAAACACTTGGCGCTCATTTTACTAAGGCAAATGTATACTATCCTTGTCTCCTGAAAACGATGTCCTCGGTATCTTCAAGTCAACTAACTGCAAATAAGTACTTTCTATGTCAGTGTTATTTTACATGCTTTATCTTTAACCACATAGTTCTTTACCATTTATAAGGCGAACAGGTCAATTATTATTATAGCACTGCAAAATTCTATACAGAAAAATAAAACTACTAACTAGTCTTTTGCAGAATGGTTACTTTAAGAAGCGAAAATAGAGCTTGGTAAAAAATAGGTAGAGGAAATTGAAACCAGTCCTTTCTTAATTTTTTGAACGGAAATTGAACTTCCCTTGGTGTAGTTTGAATATCGTTAGAAGCCAAAAAAGTGTTGCTCAAGCTTAAAGAATTGGTAGTAAGAAATTTCCAAGAAACGGCACTATACTCGTGGTATATTATGTTTACAAACAAAGTGTTAGCTGTCTTATAGAAGCGGTGATTGATACTACGGTTCAATGCGAAGGAAGGCTACTCTTAGGAAGGGCTAGCGTGAGTAAAGTCAAATATTACGCTAGGAAACACAAAACCCCTTTGTAACGCACCAGTTCATTTCATTAATATCCGGTTCGGACTGAATTTATTCGCTTTTGGGGTGGAAAACTCTGAATTTCAATGGAACGTTGTCTTTGTCTTTATAAATGTCTGGCTAAGTAACGAAAGTATTCTGAAAGTTATATAATTGTACTTATAATGTTTTCTTTCAATTAATGCCGCAAGCTGTAGAGGCATCTTTGCACCGGTACGGTCCGGGTCGGGTTATTTGGCTGAAAGTATTATTGGTAATTTGACATGTAGGTAATGTATTTCTTTTCAAAATTGTCTAGTTTGTGACGAATACTTTGTATCATTAATTAAAATTTATATTAATTTTGTTGGAAGTGTACAGGAAAGTGCACCTTCAGCCTGATAAACCGTTAAGATGGGTTCCTCAAGGACCATATTGATCTTATTACTATTTTTGCACAAGTTCTTTAGCTCGCTATCTTCCAAGGGCCAGTAAAAACCGGAATGTCCTTCCGAAGATCTTTCCTTTCCACCGAACTTCTAGAAAAGGGGATTTAAAATACGTTCCTGTGTCTGCAAAATACCTATAGGCTCGCAATGCACGGTATTGCAGTACTTGCAGGTGTCCCTAGAAAATGGTTATATCTTATCATCAGCCGAACCATCTGTTCATGTTCATGTTCACCATGTTGAACATTTTTTTCTTTAAAAATAATAAAAAAATAGTTTATTTTACATTTATTTTTTAGTTACATACCTCCAATTAAATTAGTAGGTATTTTAGTTACCTCTCAGTTTTTTAAACTTTAATTATCTACCTAGTGAAATGTTTGGGTTATTTTATTGTTAGTCTTTCTAAAAAGGATCCATAATTATCTAAGCGTAGGTGTCGCTTCTGACTACATGCCTACCTAATTCTAACTTCGTAGAAAGTTCAAGTTTGGGTAAGTGAAAGTACCGAATCCATAAACAAACTAAGCTTTTGATTGGTTGTTAATTTTTCTTGACCATGGAAACAAAGTCCTTCAGTCGAAATACTAAAGAGTTATTTTATTAATAAAATGTTAGTGACTCCTCAGTAAAGTGATGGCGACTTTACTAGAAGCTTCTATGGAGTTTTGCCGACAACGAAAAATGACACGTTTCACTGCTTTATTTAATTTGCCCACACTCACGCACTTAATGAATAAAACACCACCATTTTTATCGCATTAGTGTTCAAAATAACACACGTTTATTAAAATAAAACAAAACAACAACATGTTACTATGATGTTCCCGCCAAAAAACCCACTAAGCTTTTGAGAAACTACAATGTTGCCAGTTAGCTCTGCCGTAATCTCCTTTCCAGTCTCCACTTTGATCTCGTTGGATTAGAGGTCAACTTGAGGACGACAACCGAAATGCGGGTGATTGGTAACTAACATAACGACCACAATCGGTGTAATTTAATCTTCACCTGCAATTTTTCAATTTTATTTTTGTCGTTCATAGTTGCTAGAGCACAGAATATATAATAAGCTAGAGTGTGTTCAGTCTTTTTTTATAATAGATCTGCGATTGATCACCATCTCGCCTGATGTTAAGCGACGGTGTGGCCAAGGATGGAGCTCGTCAATCTAGAAGATATCTTACTCTAGCCTTGAAAACCTATTGTGTTTTATTTGAAAGATGGTAGCTAGCCAACAGATCACTAGAAAGTACTCTATCACCGTGCTATGTGGTTTCCTTACTTTTTTTTTTAAATTTTCATACTTTGGGGTTCAAACCCACGCCTACCGACACTAAAATCTACAGCACAACCAAACCGGCCATTACTTCAAAATTCAGTCAACTCAAAGATTCGGTCTGAAACCTTTGAAAGCGACATTGTTATCTCTATTCATAAAACATGAATGAATTCATTGATGTAACGAGACAGTATCATACCAATCTATATGTAAGGGGCCGTTGTTGACAAACTGACTAACAAAGAAGACTGTCATTGACCGTTTTATACCTATATGTATACACAAAGTGCCTAAGTATACCTTTTGTATGTCCCTGCTTTTAAGGATTCGCTCAACGCAGCTATCTCTCTCGCGCATCGCAACCTTTTTAAATTTTATTTTGGTTTTCTTTTAAACTTTTAATATAAATACTTGTTATTTATATAAAATGACGGTTTCTCTGGGATAATCGGCGAAACTACCGGGCGTTGCTAGTCTCTTCTTATGTAATATTACTAGAGCTACTTTAACTCTACATAATATATCTCTGTTTGTTCGATACAACACTATCTGGCTGGACTCTCGATATCGTTTGTTCCCCCCACGATTAGTTTCCCACGAGGACACCTTCCTGTTAAAGTTTTTAAAATACCATTGATTGATTTTACTTCTATGATTTTTGTGCGAATTATTTCTTTATTGGCGAGTTCTTTTTCATATATTTCATACTAGCGAAGCTTAGTGTTCATATGGATCAAGATGCTTTCCCACGCATCGTTGGTATTTTGCGATGAGAAATATTTTATTATTTTACTCGGCCACAAGAAGTCCACCCGCGTTACCTACTTAAATTATATTTTAAAAAAATATCTTTGTGAATTTGAAAGTGTGAAATGAAATAGTGATTTCATATATTTAGCATTTTAAGAATTAATCATTGTAGGAATTGTTTTCTTGTCCGGTTAACTGCTTAGCTAACTGTCTCTGGGCAAGGCAGATATCACGTACAGCTGATGGCCTAAAGGGCCGAAGAGTTATCGAGTGGAAACCAGGCATCAGCAAGCACGGCGTAGGAAGACCAGCCAAAAAGCGGACAGAAGTCATACAAGTGGCAGGAAGACGCTGAATGCAAACCGCTTCTAACGTCCGGTCAACCGGTTTTACTGGAAATCCATGTGGGGAGGGGAGGCCATGTCCAGCAGTGGACTGCTTGGGGCTGAGATGATGATGACTGTTTCTGGCAATTAAATTCATTTTTCTTCATATAACTGAACTCAAACTCGGTTGTTTCCTCGAAATCGCCATGAAGTTCATTAAATTGTTATTGGTTTTTGTTGTCTCACAATGATGTTCACTGTCAGAGTAAGCTGATAAGACCGCTGTTCTTGCAGAAATCGATCCTTGTGGAAATCTTTTGTTTAAAAATTGACATCGTAGGAATTGTTCTTTCAGAAATCTAGCCTCATACAGAAAAAAACACAATTTTATCAAGGTTTAGCTATTTTATCGCCACTAAAATGTTCTCAGAAAATAAAACTACGACTATTATTTGTGATATCCATTGTACAACTTCCAAACAATAAAAAAGTACTCCTATCCAAACAATTGCGCCTTATTATGTTGTATTCGGCTTTCTCTTGAATTGGATAACTCTGATTAAAATTCCAAAGTACTCGTTAACAAACGGCGCCTATTCAATTGGCACGGCTGTTGTTGGCATTTGTTCTAATCTTTTTTATTTTAGCTTGATAATCTCTGCGAGTGAAAGTTCTGTGGTCTGACATTTCACATAATACCATAAAGTCGGCTCTATACACAGACATTAACAAATCTATAGACATTCTACATCTATAGACATTTTACAAATTTATAGACACTTAACAAAAATTACACACCTCCGACGGGGCTTAAACCCGCACTATCCCGACCTGTACTTGGGAGCCTTTACCATTTTGGCTACGGAGGTGTCACGTGGGATGGTCGAAACTTTTGAAGTTTTTTTTATTAAACTAATTAACCGTTGGTGGCGCCACCCGTAACACACGCTTCAAGCGTGCAATTATTCAGCCGGACCCTTTATAGGTTCCATAGACTGACGAGAGATGTCGCACGTCTGTATATATTCGATATTTTTGAGTGTTTTACACACTGAAGTATCTACAAATTTATAGAAAGTTCAAAAATTACACACATCCGACGGGACTTGAACCCGCATTATCCCGATCTGTGTCTGGGAGCCTTTACCATTTTGGCTACGAAGGTTCACGTGGGATGCTAGTTCGTAAATATCCGTCCGTCCGTCGTATGTGTGTAATTTTTGAACTGTCTATAAATTTGTAGATACTTCAGCGCGTAAAACACACAAAAATATCGAATATAACTTTTTTTCGTTACGCTCAGAATTAATTATGAAAGAAAGAAAGAATATACGCCAATAAACAAATATCCGGACAGACGAAAGACAATTTTGCCAGTTTATCCAGAGCACATGATACCTTTGCTTCACTCACGCGGCCACTATACCTAAATGCCAGTACATTTAGGTATAGTGATGGTATAGTGGAAAGGTAAAGTCACGCATTCAGACAAATGGACTCAGCTAACAGCTTACATAGCCTACGCTTGTGCATCGTACGCTGGAATAAAACCTTATCCTTAGTTTTTTCTAGACACCGCCGCGGCCGACCGCTTTTAAACTTTAATTTAAAACTACTACGAGTAGCTTCTAAAAAAATATTCATTGGGGTCATTCGTTCTAAAACGGGATGGCATTTATCAGAGGTCGAGGCTGTTCTGTTATTTGCATTAACTACACCCACTTATAAATTTTGCACGTCTCTTATTCGTACGATACTAAAAATGTAAGGACATCTTAAATCTAAAGACTAGGGTGTTGTGTGTTTTTCAAACAATAGATCGACCTCCATTTCCAAACGAATTGGGATCAACATATGAAATTTGGAGAGTGTATTCCTTCCTCCTTTTGAAATACTGATAACCAACAATAAAAGAATTTCTCGATAGTATATAGAAAAAAAACGCGTGATACACAAATGAAAAGGTACGGGTTACTCATGACTATATTAAGTAGAAATCTCCTACTATAGTTTTTACCACATTCGATGGTATTTTTCGAAGAAGTTAGGTGCAACCCCAATCGGCTCTGAAAAAATCCGCCGTATTCGGTTAAAATTTGTAAAATGGAGGATTTCGAATTAAAATAGATTTACCTGTGGTACTTACTTAAAAATGTATGATAATCATGTTAGTTCCTATACTTCAGCCACATTATTATAAGCTTTACCACTATTGGGCGTGGGCTATCTCATTGTGACAAGAAACAACAGTCATCCACGTTGGCTAAGTGCGTATGTGGGCAAACTGCACACATCTTCAAACCTAGAAGTAAAATACTTGCATATCTTTATTTGATCCTTAAAATATCGATAGCTAAAGAGAAAAAATATTTGTAATCGTAAGTAGAGTAGGTATAGAAGAATTCCACTGGGCGATCGGTAAAGTGCGTCTAAAATAATCCGATCGGTAACCAATAGAAGTTCGCATGCATAACAAGTGGAAGTTATTTTTGGTACATTATCCAAACAAACTGCCGTCTCAACCTCTAGATCCTAATCACCTGTTCCAAGCCGTCTTTAGGTCAAACGAAACGTACGGAGATGCTATCTATCTCGCTTGCACAAGTTTCGTAAACCAGTTTTCCTTCGTCTAATAGGTACCTATCTTAGAGGAATAAGGCGCTTTGTAGATAAAGAAATCGACAGGCAGGACATGGCATTTTGTCTACGATAATAGAAGGTATGGAATTCTAGGTGATAAAGAAAAAACGGTAGTGGAACAAGAAATTGTGGACGTCGTGGGCACAATGGCGGACAGGACAGACCGCGGCATATGGCGGCTAGTTTATAGTCCGCTGCGTGAGTTTTAGTTCCTTCCTAGAGCTTCACGGCAGACTGTTTACCATGCGTTGAGTTCACGGCAAAATGACAGTGGCAATAACGGGCAGGAGTAGTCATTTCAGACGGGCGCGTGGACAAATGGATTTGTTTTTACAAGATATTACTAATGCGTTTAACCACAATGACACCTAGTGGTACGATAATAATGAGGTCGAAACTATATGCTTGTAAAAGATATACTTGACAAAGGGGTAGGTAAGTAGTAAAGTACATTTAAATCGTTGGTATGTAGGTACCTAATCACTCTTAAACACCTATTAGGTATTTGATACCGACGAATTCATTAAAAAGTCTTATAGAATCCATAGTTTCTGATTTTAACCACGTATAGATGAACACTTAAAATGGAAATAATCTCTAATCTGATTTTTCTAGTCAAATATTACGATGAAACGATTATTGGGTTTCACAGCAACTTCTTTTATTCTCATTTGGATTCGAAATTGAAGATACTTATGGTTAGTGAGTCTGAATGGTATCACCACAAAATCGTTGCTTCTTTCTGCTTCACATATATTGAAGAATAATGTAACGGATTTGGATTAAAAGATAGAGTGATCAGTTCTTATACACACTTGCCTTAAATATCCCATAGAATCTGTAGATAGTAAGTATAGTACTGCCTAGCTAGTTACATAAGGACTTTTCGATTTAAATTCTTAGCGGCCATGATAAAGTAAAACTCGTTCATCTTCGCGTTAGTCCTACATTTATTTGATTTCTTTTTCATGATACGCTACGCATTTGGTCTAAATCAGTCCGACGTCTTGCGCTTATCCGTAACAGCGATGCTAGCTAATTTCGTTACTTTTACGAGCACAAATTGTTTACAAACTCGAGGGAATAGCCAGTTTTGTGTCTACTGACCTACAATCGATCTTGCGCGAGCCTCTTTGTTATTCCATTTCGGACGAGGCTGTGACCAGTATCAGTGCTTTGCTTACAAACAAATTTCAATGATCTTGCCAGGGTAACGTTTTCTCACCTTTTATAGTACTACTTAGGTGTGTAATTGATTTCGATTTTCTTAGATTACCTATTTTGAATAAAGATTCCAGCTGGTAGGTAATTATTTTTTACGGAAAATAAAGTAAGCAATGGTTTTGCTTACCGATGATGGAGTACAGCGACATATGTTGCAAAAATCTATATGATCTAAAATAAGAAGTCTAACAAGATAATAAGTACACGTATCAAAAGACATCTTAGAAGATTGTTAGCCAGACCCGGTAAAGGTTAAAAACCAATTTGTTTATCCGAATTGAACAAAAACAAATGTGTTTATAAGAAATATAATATAATTTTTTGGTTCCATATTGGAGTGAAGCTCTTAAGCTTCTTCTCTCCTTCTTCTGTTAAAGTCTACAAATAATAATACTATTCGTAAGCTAAAGTTCGCCGACCTTGTAATTGGTCTTGTTAGAGCTTTAAGCAAATATAAAAGGTAAACGCCCTTAGCAAGGTAGTTTGACGTACTCAGCCGTGTTTATTTGCGCATGCAAATAAGGGCGCTTGCTTTGTTCGGCCATGACTGCAGTTATACCTAGGACAAGTAGTGAAATCAACAAGATCTAGGCGGGTTGGTTTGTTATGCAACTGAGTGACGAGACGAGCAAGTCGGTCGCTTAATTGTAAGCTTGCCTTCCGTTCCACGCAAAAAATCTCGAAATACATGACAAATGACAATATTTTCAACGTGGGTAATTTTGACTCTACGTCAAACATTGTACGTAGCCTTTTAAGAAGGTGTTAGATTTTTTTCCTAACTGATTGTAGTCAAATTACTTGATTAATTAATTTTCAGACGTTTTGACTACTAATATCTTGAGAAAATAATCGAGAACCTTCCAAAAAGGCCACGTACTATGTTTGACGTGGAGTCAAAGTTACCCACGTAGACAGTACTCTGCGACTTTCTGTCGTACAGATGATGTTTGTATAAGGTGTGATACCTGGTTAGCTCTGTAAAACGACTCTTTTGCAGAGTTCGTCCCTACAATTTAACTTTAGGAATTATTGCTCAACTTGCTTGGCATTTCATTAATTTGCTGATTTAGCATAGCAGTTACCTTTTAAGCAGCAATAATTTCCCGGGATTCCGGCAGAAGTCAGCGAGATAGCAATAAAATACGCGGCTGTCTGCGATAAATCCCATTGTGATGTTTTTCCTCCACTTGATCCATTGGGAGGTGCTGACGCTTGACGTCATCTGATGGGTGGCCAAGTGGAAACGAAACAATGGTCCTCCTGACTCTTTGGGGCCTCACGGTTTCTACTGTTTTTTTTAGAACCGTTAACCATTGCATATTGCTCGATTTGAACAGGTACAGGTAAAGTAGGCCGACATACTTTTATTTGCGACAAAAACAACCAAAACATTATATGTACACATATAATAAGCAAAACAACATATACAAATGTTGTTTTTGTCACAAGTAAGCTGTTTTGCCCGAGTGGCGACTACTCAGACCTCAAACATTTTGGTTCCTGCATAACACGCGAATAGATTTTTGGTTTTAATTTAATTATCTTTATTCCAGCAGATATTTACTTTCTTTTCTAGCAGACTTACTTTGATAAAGTATCTATTACTTCGCTAAAATGTTTATTTTCCTACCACAATGAAATTATAACCATATACCAGAATATAATTTCTCAAGTGCTAGGTTATATAAATAGACGGTCAGTATTTTGTTTTCTACATTTTATAGCTAATTACTGTGCCAAATATTTAAGCATTAATTTGGCCTTAATGACCCTTAGGTCCTCTCTATCCCTTTGAGTTTTTTCTAAAGCTTCTACTATCAAAGATTTGCGTTTTTCTGTGTGTGTTATGTGTTTGATTATAAAATGTTTGATCTCAGCTGGCAGATTTTATTTTTTCTAGATTTATTTGTGATCTCCTTTTTACTTGTTTACGCCGTGATGATGTTTTTCGAGTGCACGTTGGTTGGTGGAACCTGTTAAGGCATTGGGGGCGCTGCTGTCCTTATTTCATTATTTTGTTCGACTAGCAACACAATCAAGACGTCAGTTCCCATTTTTGCCTCGATAGTTCTTTTTGCAAACAATGTATCAATAATGTATGTTTCTATAATGCCTTTTGTAATTTGATTGATATGATGTGCGAGTTGTCGTTCGATTCGAGTTTTCCTTCCGAGTTCCATAGTCTACATTCTGCAGTCGTGTATAATCTTAACTAATAATATAAAAGCTAAAGTTACTGTCTGTCTTCTGTCTCTCCGTTTATTACCTCTTCACGACTAAGTGGCTGAACCAAACTTTATTAAATTTGGCACAGAGATTTTTTAGGACCTGATTTTGTAGGACATAGGGTATATTTTATCATCTTCACCATCACCATTTTTCATAACTACGCGGGTGACAGCGCGGGGCAGCTAGATGCACAATTTTACTGTATTCTTAAGTCTGTGGCTAGTTGTAGGCTTAAATTTGTTTTAATAATACTAATTGTGTGATTCCATTTTAATAAAAACCGGACAAGTGCGAGTCAGACTCGCCCACAGAGGGTTCCGTACAAACTAAATAAAAGGGGGAAATCATATATTTTTTTTTCCTCAAAATGAACATGGACAAAACGAAGGTTATGTCGAACGCCCATGTAGTGCCCACCCCAATATCTGTGGGTAACTCCACTCTTGAAGTTGTTGACGAATATGTCTACCTAGGACAAACGGTCCGATTAGGCAGGTCCAACTTTGCGAGAGAGGTCAATCGTCGTATCCAACTCGGCTGGGCAGCGTTCGGGAAACTTAAAAGCGTCTTCTCGTCCAATATACCCCAGTCCCTCAAGTCGAAAGTTTACGACCAGTGTGTGTTACCAGTGATGGCTTACGGCACTGAGACGTGGTCCCTAACTATGGGCCTTATAAGGAAGCTCAAGGTCACGCAACGAGCTATGGAGAGGGCTATGCTCGGAGTCACTCTACGAGATCGAATAAGGAATAAAGAGATACGTAGACGTACGAAAGTCACCGATATAGCACAGAGGATTAGCAAGTTGAAGTGGCAGTGGGCAGGCCACATAGCACGTAGAACTGATGGCCGATGGGGCCGAAAGGTTCTCGAGTGGAGACCACGCACCGGCAAGCGCAGCGTAGGAAGACCAGCCACGAGATGGGCAGATGACCTCATACAAGTGGCAGGAAGACGCTGGATGCAAGCCGCTTCCAATCGGTCTTTTTGGAAATCCATAGGGGAGGCCTATGTCCAGCAGTGGACTTCTTATGGCTGAGATGATGATGATGATGATATTTTTTTTTTATATTTTCCTTCATAAACCGAAAAATATACATCGTAAAAATATTTAACACATTCCTTGCTCACCACTCGGATCCGAGTGGGGTGGGGCTTATAGTAACGGCGCCTCCCACTCGGATCCGAGCGAGTGTCCCATTCATTTTGTAGTAGTCAGTAAACCGCCGGCGTTAGAGGCAATCAACGTTGCTTTGCCCGGCCACTCTGTAGTACTCTGTACTTAATCAAAATTCGCCTAAAAAGTTTTGGTTCCCAGCTGAAGTGAAGGGTCTGCAGGGGGCGAAGAATGTGTTAAAAACCTGTTTTAGCTTATGCTAATGAGGCTCTTTCATATGATACCCCACATAATACGGTTAATTCACTTTAAAATTTGGGCCCTCATTCCTTGCATAGAGACACTATTTTTTTGTGATTAAATTATAAATGTCCAGTTTTCGGATTTTTTCCTATATGTGTACTCTAACACAATGCTTCTTGCCAAATTTCAGAGTTCTAGGTCAACGGGAATTACCCCATAGGTTTTGATTCCTCTGTGAGTGTCGAAATGTGCGATTTTTACGACATATTCGGCTGTAACTTTTTTTTTACGAAAACTGAGATATTTTATATTTCTTTCTGCAGCAAGATACTATGGATCTGCGTATATGGTTTTAATTTCAACTCAATACCTTCACGCGTTCCCGAGATAAAGGTCTTGACACCCGGACGGACGGACAGACGGACAACAAGGTGATCTTATAAGGGTTCCGTTTTTTCCTATTGAGGTACGGAACCCTAAAAAGTGTAGTGTAACCTTATTGATATCATTTTTAATGCCAATTCATTTAATTCCAAACTTCGAGATAGTATCAAAAATCTATTGTTACTTCCATTTATAGTACGAGTATTGTTACTTCCATTTATAGTAGTACCTACTTACATTCAGCAGAGCGGCGCGGGTAGCGGTGGCTTTTCAAGCCAATCTAGCTGCCGCTGAGACCAGAGAGCCGCCAGTCACGCAACGCCTTCCGGCCACTGTTAATAGAAGCTTACCGTTGCACTGCACACATGCACTTCCTGTTTACTTTTCATTATTATAGACAAAAACTTTAGGGAATTTCAGTTAACTACCGCACTGCCGATTATTTCCCTATGCCACGACAGAGCTCAGCGTCGAAAAATATTTCCTCTACCCTCCTTATCTAGTATCTATTCTCCATTACATTTTCTGAAGGTTTTACCTTGACAATTTGTTTCTTCATTTTCAGTTAAATAAATATTAACGAGGCTACTTAATTAAATAGGACAAACATAGAAAGCCCTGGTATGTTTACAGCACAATAAAGGTGCCCTTAACAAAGATTACTTTACCTTAAATTAGTTAACTAGGCCTGTTTATGAATATGTTAGCATTTATGATAAGGCTTGATATTAAGAAAATCTTAAAAATCGGTTTGAAGCAGGAGCTGAATCAAAATTTATTGTGAAGGTTACTGATTTTTTTTATGTACACTCTTATGAGTACATAATTTAAATAAAACGGGCCAAGTGCGAGTCGGAATCGCGCACGAAGGGTTCCGTACCATTATCTATAAAAACAGCAAAAAAAAAAAAACACGTTTGTGGTATGGGAACCCCCCTTAAATATGAATTTTATTTTAATTGTATTATTTATTTTTGAAGTGTATAAATATAACTCAATATTCTGTGAATATTTCAAGCGTCAACCTGTTGCCGTTATCAATATCGAGCAAAAACGAGCCAAAAAATCACGTTTGATGGATGGGAGCCCCTTTATTATATTTATTTTATTCTATTTTTGTTGTATTTGTTGTTATAGCGGCAACAGAAATACATCTCATCTGTGAAAATTTCAACTCTCTAACTATCACTGTTCATGAGATACAGCCTGGTGACAGACGGACGGACGGACGGACAGACAGCGAAGTCTTAGTAATAGGGTCCCGTTTTTACCCTTTGGGTACGGAACCCTAAAAAAGTAATTATCAAAATCCGATCACAACTAGCGAAACCATTGCGGCACTACATAAAAATGAAGTCGAATTGAAGACATCCTTGTTTGAGGTTGGTTACAGAGAGGACAAAGTTCCTTTTAAGATTTTATATTTCTACAAATTTAAGTAAGCTTGATTGTCTGACCTAAAGGTGTCAATTTAATCTTCTAATTTCTCAGTAAATGAAAGACACTCCCGTTGCGTGCGATTCAAAATTTATTACGGTAATTTGTTAAGCGTATACAATATCAAGGTCAACTTGACAGATTAGAACATATTGCTTGCCTACTTTATATATATACCTATTCCAGCTATAACTTTTTAAGATTGCTTAAATACTTACTGAATTATTAATAATTCATGTTCAGACGTTAAAATTTACCTAAATAACTAAACTATGTATGTCAACGTTCTGAATGGCATTGGCATTAGACTGTTTTGGCAAATCTGGAATTTGACATTGTGCGTGTGACATGCTTGTGTTGTCATTAAATTGTGTAAAACACAAGTACGCCTTGTTAAGTCGTAACATTAAATAGTTATTCAGTAGTTATTTTTAAAACAGGCCGTCCATGGCCATGACGTCAGGTTTCCGAAATAAATGTTTTGACTTCGGCATTCAACATTGTTTTGACCTCAAATATTTGATGAATGGAACTCTGTTTCTTATGTATTTATACTGATATATTTGCGGATATCGTTTTAACGGTAACACGGTAATGAGTATCCTATGAATAAAAGACAAGTAGGTACTTACTTAAAAAAACTTTTTAAGTTAAACGGTTTTATTGAAAAGAAAGATAATGGTGTAGGTAATGTATTTACTGTATTTTACTAGAAAATCACTTTCATTTGATACCCATATTGTGGGGGTTGTGTTAAAATATGAAATCCGCCATTTTGGATTTACAATAATACAGAATATACTAAATCGTTTTGTCATCAGGACTAAAGGTGTATACCAAATTTCAGATCGTTCCGTCAACTGCAAGGGGGTAAAATTTGAAAAATTTTACCCAAACAAACAAATAAATGAACAAACAAGTAAAGCTAAAGAAAACCGTTTAATAAAAATTACCCAAAAGATCTCTGAAAAACACAGTCGGTTTAGTTCGGTGTAGGTACCGCAAACCGCAAGCCACGGCCTCGAGGCCTGTATTTTATCACGCTACTTATTTGCACATCTTTCTCATTATTAGCTTACTTGTTGATAAGAACCACAATAATGTCGATCGATAAGCATTGTTATGAGTTTCAAAGTTGGTATTTTAGTGTATTTAAGTAGCCATACACATTGTAATAACATGTAGTAGTTATAAACCGTACATAACTCATTCGTTCCGTGACTTTGCAACAAAATGTTGTATTATACTTTTATCGAACGTTGCTTTACATAAAATTTTGTTTTCATTGAATGCTAGTGCACGTTCTGCGTTATTAAAGTTAAAACTGACAATTTAATCTGTCGATCGAAATGTTACGATGAATTCGATTAACATAACAACTAGGGCGAGCGCATTTTAATTTAAAATCCCCGCAGCGAGCGCGCCGGCGCAATCAACAATGCGCCTATTGAAGCTGTTAGCTGGTTATGAATGAGGGTTACGGGCTGGCAGTGCGACATTTACCAAATGACTCTCCAGATCTCTCATGTTCTAAATCACTTAACACTGAAATAGAGTGTAATGCATTTGGCGAGTTTGGTGTACAAATTATTATCGCATCATGTAAGGAGGAATAGTTGCTATTCATAATTTTTAGTGAAAATAAAATATTTACATAGTGTCTTACGTATGACCTGATATTTTAAAACGACTACGGTTTGCTTATTTATAGTTGCCTGTTCGATACTTTCTGCTTCTCAAATGGTAATGTCGACATGAAAGAACTTGATAGGTACGTATTATTTGTTGTTAAGTTTTGTATAAGTATTTATATCTAAAGGCATAATGTACCTACCTGTCTTTGTCTTTTACCTTTTCACGACTAAATGGCTGAATCGATCTTTTCGCTAAGTTCGAAGAATAACTCTAGAGAAATAAAGACTACTTTTCATCCTTACCATTTTTCATCACCACGTTGCACGTCACAATTTCGTCCTCATAAATCTCTTTATATATAAAAATCAATTGCTGTTCGTTTGTCTCGCTAAAACTCGAGAACAGCTGGGCCGATCTAGCTGATTTTAGTTTTAAAATGTTTGTCGTAGTGCAGGGAAGGTTTAAACGTTGAGAAAATATCGGGTCCACTCATTGATAGGTGATACGAAGTACATCTAGTTTGTTATAAATATGAAATACGCTGTCTGTTAGGGCATAACAAGAAAAGCTATTATTACTGTATCTTAGTCTAAAGAGATCTTTTGCAGTCACCTTTGATATAGTAGCAGTCACTATAAATTGATCTAGATTTAGCCGGAAACAAACGAAAAACTCGAGTGGGAGGACAATAAATCGACCCCATCACTCGATCATAAGGTAAAATTATTCCATCCTGCTATCTGGAGGCCCGGACTCCGAGGCCCGCTGCACAATTTTGTCATTTGTTTTATTACTTCCAGACGACGAAACTCCCCGTTATTGTCCTCTGGGTTTCATTTGATATTTTTTGTCTGGATTGTGATTAAATTTCTGAAATTAATTAATATGAAAACTAACGTTGCACATAGCTAAGTAAAATTACGGTTTACTTACGTCATTTATATACAAAATCGTGCCGTGGAAATACGACGACAATCGGCAATAATGCGTAGGATCCTAGGTAATAGGGCGAATTCTGTGCTGCTTCGAAAAAGACCGCCGAATACGCTTAAAACCATAGTAGAGACACAAAATGAATGTTACCCGTAATTTTACTTATAAAAGGCAATCCTTTCAACATCATCAATCAATGTGTAATATTTTGGTTCCGCGTTAAAGTATACTTGTAGTAATAGTAGTTTAGGGGTTAGTATGCATTTGAACTCTAGTTTCTATTGGTGGACACTGCGTTTGAATCATGACTATTAGCTTTAGCAATCGGTGTGAGTACTACAACATCATGCATCATAATATTATGATAGTAGAGTAGAAATGCCTTCTATTCAGTTACCGCCTCACTGTCTCCATCGAAAAGTTATCCCAACACGTGACGGTATGTCTAAAAGACAGATAGGGAAACGCAATCTTTAATGCCACATCGGACATTAAAATCGATCAAACCATTTAGGCTTCATAAAGTACAAACATAATATACCTACATCTATACTATACATGACATTGCGTTATAAGACATAATTTTAATTTTTACTTCTATGAGATTATGATTATGACATGCCTATTTTAAATTGTTCTATATTTTATATCGTACACAAAGGTTTAACCTTTGTTAACGTGGCGATTTTATGTAACTAAAAGTTTTAACACCCTGTAAACACCCCGTGTTTTACGAAATAAATTATTTGAATTTGAATCGGAAAACATTACCCTTAGAGGCGGTCGCGTCACAATAAAACAATATAGTGTCCAGTTTATATGTATTATTATGTAATAAACATAGTAAATCTTATTTGTTCCAATGATCAGTTCCAGTTTATAGCTTCAAATAAACTTATCATTCTAACTGCAAAGTTTCATTGCTCCTAATATGTTATGTGCGACAGTTAATGTGTTTCTGCAGCTATAATAGCTTTCCAGTTCGACGCCAGCTAGAGTAGGCACGGAACGGATATTATAGCATCGGCATTGCATCGTTGAGCAAAACAACAAAAACAACGTCATGTATGATCGTGTTTTACCCGACTGCGTAAGGAGGGTTATGTTTTTCAAGTATATGTATGTATACATGTATGTGGGTATGTATGTTTCTATGATCGCCTACAGCCTAAACGGCTTGACAGGTTCTGATATGCGAGGTGTAGTTAGATTGGTTTTTACTCCCTAAGTACTAACTAGCCTAAGGCAATTTTTTTTGGAACTATTAGAATAAAACTCTCGCAAAAATAAAAATAAATGTTGTTTCGTAACCTCCAAAGAACGTTTCCGTAATAAATAAGTGAGATTTTCATCATTATTATTATTATTATTCTAAAGAATGCGCATTTATCCTTACCTTTAACAGCAACCTTACCATTTTACCTTATCATTTACCTTTAACAGCAACTTTGCGAATACTTTCTCACACACAGTACACAGTACACTCAACAGTCTATCAAGCGTATCGAAATCATAAGTTGCAAAATGAGCTCTTTTGCAGTCGGGTATTTTGTTTTTCTTTTAATGTGGATGTCGGGTATATTTTTTCAGGTTATCTATGTTTATATATTAACTTTTGTAGCCTAAACGCATTGACGGATGATTGATATGCGATGCGAGCCTGCTGAGGATATCATTAGACTCGTTTATAACTCCCGAGTTTAAAGACTTAACTTTATCGTAATAATTCAATTTTTTTTTAATCCATGGGGAAGGAAGCCTATGTCCAGAAGTGGCGTTAGGGCTGAGATGATGATGATGAATGATTCTAAATACCTTTCTCGCAAAAAAGCAAAACTTGTTTAGCCATGGCCATAACAAGTTGAATTGTGGGTAGTAGTCCTACTAGATTTAGGCATAGAGAACTCGAACATATTTTGGTTCTTTTACACGCAGAAAATTTGGATTTTTGCTTATTAAAATAAATGTAACTACTTATTTATTATTAATGTCATCATTCAGAAAATTCCTGTAATCTTTCTTCGGTTCTTTAACGTGGTTTTCATTCACATGTGTTCAGATACTTAGCCTAAAAATTTAGTTTTTTTGAAGTTTGTCATAAATTTTTGTTTGCAGGCCGCTTTCAACCGGTCTTCATTAAAATCCATGGGGGAAGCCATGCCCAGCTGTTGATTTTTTCTGGCTGAGATAATGATGATGATTGCCATAACTTCCAATGTTTATTGAAGCTAACATTCAAAAACTTGTACAATGTATGTGACCGTGTGTCTGCGTCGCTCACATCTTCCGATGCGGCATTTAGATCGTGTCAAGTCCGCAAATAAACTTGTGATGCAACGCACAGTTCAGGACTTGCTTTGCCCAGTGGCAGTCATATTTTTGGCCTTTACTAATCGTAGATTGAATCATATAGGTCACGCTTCAACTGCGCGTTACAATATTTTATACTGATTACTGAAGATATTTTTATGGCGTTACCAAGGCTTTGGCTTCGGACAATGGTGCAGTTTTTGTTGCCATTCCGTGGGACGCGGATGCGCAGGAGCCTTTACTAGTGTTATATAATGATAAATTATTGTTTATTTGATAGATAATAATTGAACTGGCGTTTAACGACTTATTTGAAGTTAAATAAAGAAAGTGATTAAAATAACTACCCTGTTGAAAAATCTGGTAGGAAAATTGTGAACGTTGTGAAGTGCTTGATGCTAGATTTATCGATTTGAGGGTACTTAACTGTAATTTCGTTTAAGTTCCTGGAACATCAACTAGGCTGCAGCGTCTTTTTACAAAACTCACCTATCACCAAATATATAATATATAATTATACAGTTGTAGATCAAAATACTTCTTATTTTGATCTACAACTATATACGAGACTACTCGTAGACAAAGTCAACTAGTTCAAAGCCATTGCCGCATGCATATAAAACACCGACCGTGATAGGAAAGCAATAGCTATGCATTGAGAGCGATGACGTAACATTTTAGCATATCCGGTTATGCCAACAATAACCTTATTGTAACGACTCAAGATACACTCTAGTAAAATGCTGTTTTTATAGCTTCCCCGTCGAGACACATTTAAGCGGTTTCCTGATAAGATCGTTTCAAATGCTTTGTTTCAAAGATTTTCTTGATGATTAGGAAGCCACCCAGAGGCTTTGCGATTTATTTAGGTGCTTCTCTTTGAAATGCAAACAGCATCTGAATGTCTAGTTTATAATAGGGCTATTAGGTATTCTAATGAGAGCAGAAACACGAAGTTGTTCAATGTGTAGTATGTTAAGTAGGTTGCTATTTAGATTTCTTTTTTAGGGTTCCGATTAGGTACCTCAATAGGAAAAAACGGAACCCTTATAGGACCACTTTGTTGTCCGTCTGTCCGTCTGTCCGTCTGTCCGTCCGTCCGGGTGTCAAGACCTTTATCTCGGGAACGCGTAAAGGTATCGAGTTGAAATTAAAACCATATACGCAAATCCATAGTATCTTGCTGCAGAAAGAAAAATAAAATTTCTCAGTTTTCGTACAAAAAAGTTGCAGCAGAGTATGTCGTAAAAAACGCACATTTCGACACTCACAGAGGAATCAAAACCTATGGGGTACTTCCCGTTGACCTAGAACTCTGAAATTTGGACATTTTTAATTTAATCACAAAAAAATGTGTCTTTATGCAAGGAATGAGGGCCCAAATTTTAAAGTGAACTAACCGTATCATGTGGGGTATCATATGAAAGAGCCTCATTAGCATAAGCTAAAACAGGTTTTTAACACATTCTTCGCCCCCTGCAGACCCTTCACTTCAGTTGGGAACCAAAACTTTTTAGGCGAATTTTGATTAAGTACAGAGTGGCCGCGCAAAGCAACGCCTCAAACGCCGGCATTTTACTGACTACTACAAAATGAACGGGACGCTTGCTCGGATCCGAGTGGGAGGCGCCGCTACTATAGCCCCGCCCCTCTCGGATCCGAGTGGTGAGCAAGGTATGTGTTAAATATTTTTACAATGTATATTTTTCGGTTTATGAAGGAAAATATAAAAATAAATGATTTCTCCCTTTTATTTAGTTTGTACGGAACCCTAGGTGGGCGAGTCTGACTCGTACTTGTCCGGTTTTTTTGTTCCGAGTGGTTTATGAAGGAAAATATAAAAATAAATGATTTCTCCCTTTTATTTAGTTTGTACGGAACCCTAGGTGGGCGAGTCTGACTCGTACTTGTCCGGTTCATTGATATGTTTAATTATCTAATGTGGTCTAGTTCAGTGTACTTAGGTTGTACTTGGGTTGCGATATAAAAATCTATTTTGAAAAAGACTACCGAATGCGGTTGAAACTATAGTCGCAGATTTTGGTTCAAATTAACGTGAGTAACTCGTAATTTTGTAACTTCGTTTAATTAATCTCCCTAATAAAAGAAGCCTATACTCAATAGACGATTTTCCCCCAAGAAAAGGTACTTGAAGGAAAGAGGTGCTTTTACAAAATTTTTCTTACAATATTCATTCAACCGTACACTTGTGTGTGACATCTCCACAAGCTTGGTCACATGCAAATACTTATCGAATGTTAGTGTTACAGTCTGGTGAACACTGTAGCATATTCTTTCGAAGATATTCACTGTACAGATTTTGTTTTTCTTTATCTATACTTTACTGGAGAACCTATAGCTGAGATAGCAGCTGATATGAAACACCAATCGGGAATAATACTACAAGATGTTGTCTCTCTGAGGAATAAATAAGCACCAAGCAAATTTGCCTCCATTCATAATACAAAGTCACCTATTTATCTAACAAAGTTAGGATAAACAGGTGATCATAAAAACATACAAACAGCGCAATTTGCATCCTATAACTTAATAATATTATGTACTTTCAAAAGTACAGGATTCGAGGCCATATCAGGTAGATTCAAAAGATGGGATTTGTCTAAATGTAAGCTCTATAGGGTGCTTTTTTTCTGACTCAAAACAGGGTGGAGTGAGCGGAATCGATTAACCACAATAGGTACACAGTGTACACAGTGAAGTAATATACGTATTCTGATTCTGAGGTACTTGAAATTTTTCATCCGGATATTTCGAGCATTGTGATTGGTCAACTCCGCCCAGCTCCGCATCAGTGGAAACACATCCTTAAGCTCGTCCTAGGCGACCTTATTTATAATAATGATACCTAATACAATTCCCAAAAAAACTGTAAGTACTTTTACGTAGGATTCGGAGAAATAAAAGATTTTACAAGAATTAATTTAAAGAATGCTCAATTTCAATAAATTATTCATTCGGTGGTCAACTAAGGCCGCAGCCCATTGAGCCCGCGGGCTCAGCTGTGCGCATACTTTCTCGCTAAAATTTGCACTCAACATCGTATAAAGAGTAAGTGTAACATTTACATTACGAAAATCGCTTTTATACAGTTATGTTTTTTTAACAGTTTGCGCGAAGTACTATTTATTCTTATATTCTGTAGCGAAAGTACACTTAGTTTAATCAGAATTGAACATAAGTATAATAGTTGAACTACAATTTTTTTTTCATCTTACTAGCTCCTAAAGTTACGTTTCCAAGGCTAATATTGGTGTGGAAAAGTTAATTTTGCTCCCTAGGGTGGAAAGTAATTTCAAAATTTCGAACACGACGGAGCTCTACATTTTCAATACAAAATATTTCCAACCTCTTTGTATAATACTTTCACAAAATGAAGAAAAATAGTTCGATTTAAGGAGGTTGCTATCTTAGTTTAAAGAAACGCTAAATATTATATTAAAATAACTTAGACATTTTGTACATTTACGTAAAATGTAAATAAAAATTTAAAATTTACTTTCTCTTAGCAGTGTTTTGAATTTTTAGAACCATTTACACGATCTAGATGCGAATTTTGTCAAGAGCCTATTAGAAGAAAAAAAATAGAGTTAAAAAAACTTTGTACTACGTAATTTTGTTGTAAATAATGTTCGAAATTAATGAAATGTGGACATGTAAGTGAACTCACGTGATTATAATGTAACTTTAGGACCAGTAAAGTTCATAATTAAATGCCAAGCAGATTTTTCTACTCGAAAAAATAGGTACTCAAAAAAATTCCTCGCTACGTTAAGATGAAAAATTTTGTATTGCACTCGACTGTAAAGTTATTTTATCTCGTGTCTTCTTGAATCCATCGCTACGCTCAGGATTCTACACTAGAATCCTTCGCTTGCTCTGGATTCAACTGTCAGACACTCGACGGTAAAATACAACTTTCAAGCCTAGTACCTATTATCAACCCTGTTTATACAAACTGTCCCACTGCTGGGCGCGAGCCATCTTCTCATTGTGGGAAGGGTAAGGCCATAGTCTACCACGCTGGCCAAGTGCGGGTTGGCGGACTTCACACATCGACACTTTCAAGATCATTGAGAACTCTCAGACATGTAGGTTTCCTCACGATGTTTTCCTTCACCGTTTGAAGTTGGCGCCAATCAACGATACGCACATAACTTCGAAAAGACAGAGGTGTGTGGCGCGGGAGTCGAACCCAGGGCCTGCGGATCGCAAGTCGGACGGTCTCCCGACTAGGCTGCCGGAAACTACTAATATTTTATTTCTATACATTGGTAAAGTAATTAAACATTCGTTATAGTTCATCAAACTTAACAATCCGTACAAATGAACGTTGATAACAAAAGACCCATCAGGCTCTGCTGTTGCATACAAATGCGGTCAGCTTTAATTCGCTGTAATTAATACAAAATCGCTTCTAGCTAGGGTTGCCAGATGTAACAATTAAAAATCCAGATTTCCAAAGGAGACATCTAAGCCCGAATTCTGAGATATGGTAACTCTACATCTAGGTAGTCCTTTTGAACCAGAGATTAATTGGAGTAACGCCGACGCTCCATAAGCTGCGGACCGTGGGAAGATCCCTATTATTGTTCTATTCTTTCTATCTATATGTATATTATGTATTAGTGAACGTTGATAACAAAAGACCCATCAGGCTCAGCTGTTGCATACAAATGCGGTCAGCTTTAATTCGCTGTAATTAATACAAAATCGCTTTTAGCTAGGGTTGCCAGATGTAAAAATTAAAAATCCAGATTTCCAAAGGAGACATCTAAGCCCGAATTCTGAGATATGGTAACCCTACATGTAGGTAGTCCTTTTGAACCAGAGATTAATTGGAGTAACGCCGACGCTCCATAAGCTGCGGACCGTGGGAAGATCCCTATTATTGTTCTATTCTTTCTATCTAAATGTATATTATGTATTAGCTCCGCGCATGCGTCGTCTCCTGTGAACCAAGCCAAGTAAGTGTGAGCGTTAATGTTTCGACGTTAGGCCATGACTGGCTGAAAACTTTAGTTTTGAGAGTGCCCCTTAACTATTTATTTTAATCTGTTTTATAGAAATACATCACCTGTGAAAATTTCAACTGTCTAAATATCACGGTTCATGAGATACAGCCTGGTGACAGACGGACAGACAGACAGACAGCGGAGTCTTAGTAATAGGGTCCCGTTTTACCTTTTGGGCACGGAACCCTAAAAACATACAGAATTGAGAACCTCCTCCTTTTTGATTGGACTCAGAAATTTCGTTGAAAGCAATTAATTCAATTCGGAACACTAAAACTTGTGGTGGTTGAATAACTGTCAAAGCTGTGTCCAACAGTGGGCTAACGAAAGCTGATTATGATGATGGTTGGATATATTTTATATCAAGTTATAAAAGCTTTTAACCTACTTCCAACCCGACTTGAGGGTTGTGAAGATGCCAGCTGCACTCGACCGCTGCGCTGAAGTGGGTAATCCTAATCTTTGGGTCTACAATCGATATTTTGTTGCGCAACCCGGTACAATATGAGTTATTGAACTGTTGCGAGCAGATATTATTATCTGATGTATGGAGGTTACGAAATATTGGCATTGTAGGTGTATGGTTCCCAAATGAATCTGGTTGTTCAAATCACAAGTGAATTGATTTAAATTCAATTCAATGCTTTATTGCCACATGTATATAGTTTAGAATGTAAACAAGTAATTATATTATTTGTATTACATAAAGACCCTAGTTGGGTATTGCAATTTTGTCAGAGCGGGATGATTTATTTAGTATACGTATAAGCAATCACCTACCGGTCTCAGCGGAAGACCAGCGCTAGTTGTTTACAACTAGCATTATGCTGAGCTGGGACCGGATTGGGACAAAAACATGTTATATAAAATACTTATATAACATGTATGATTTGTTTATATATAACGTGTATGATTTATATTTTTTTGAATTATATTTATTTTGTGTTGTATGTTTTTTGTCACAATAAATTTCTGTCTATGTCAATAATGTCAATGAACGTAACAATATGAAAACGCGGGTGGACTCAGTCTATGATAAAAGACTTATCTTCAAAGTTTCTTTGAGGTAACTAAGTACGATAACGACGGTTAAACAAAATATATGGGTTTTAATTATTTTCAACCGACTTCAAAAAAGGAGGAAGTTCTCAATTCTTCAATTTAAAAAAAAATGCTATATTTTTTTTAAATGTTTGTTACCTCAGAACTTTCGACTGGGTGAACAGATTTCAATGATTCCTTTTTTTTGAAAGCTGGTGCTTTCCATGTGGTCCCATTTCAATTTGGTCCAGTTCTGACAATGGCATCCATGAGAAGTCGGTTGCATCAGTTTTTTAAACTATAATTATTGTGCTAAGAATTTTAATATTATTTAACATAAGACTTTTATTTTTCAATTCAATAAATATCTACTTCCAAAACCTCTCACTAAAGTGTCACTATCACTCGCTGATTACAAATTCAAAGAAAGCTCACAAAAGCATAGGTAAACACTAAACTAAGAGTCAAGTTAACTTCCAGTACTAAAGGATTGTAAAGTGTTAAAAACGCAGCTCACAACAAAGTAAAATCGAAAAACTCCCTCGGGAAGAAAGGGAAGCCTTATTAAGTAAAAGTTAACGATTTTATTCCCCCTCCTGTGTCCTTGAAAGTCTGCCTCGTGTTTTAGGTCAAATTAAGTATTTTATTATTCACAGATCTTCTTACAAAATCCATTGACTGGCCTCATAGCTCAGTTGGTATAATAGTACCTATGGCTGCTTTCTAAGCTGGATATCGCTTCAACCCCGCCCAAATCAAATATTAATAAAATTTGTGTGATGATCATAGAAGTTTGTTCTGTGTCTGGGTGTTTATATGTATGTACAAAAATATATATTTGTAAATATGCTACCAGCTTCTTATCTCTGGTTCTTATTAACCTTTGCTTAGTTTATGCCTAAATGATGCTGTGTAAAAATGCCAACAAATATGTATTATTATTAAGTAGCGTTAAGAATGCCATGTGTTTGGTTGATGTATGACTCTGCCTATTTTTGTTTTATTTCTCCACATGTAGAAATATTTCTGCTTAAAACCATGTGGCTTCATTCAGGCGACATTATGAGTTCACTCAACTCGCTATTTTGAATTTAAATCAGAAATTATATCCGCAACGGGTTTAGAAACATGTAACAAAGGGGTGTTTGAAATTCTTTGATATCGCGCGCTATTTCTCCTTTGTGTTTTGTTTTGGAACCTTGAACTTTATAAATGTTTTTATAGAGTATGAAGCTATAACTTGTTTAGAAATTCTAATAAATAATTACATAAATATATTTAAAGAGATCTCTTTGGTCAACTGTAGGTAAATATTGTTCGGTTAAGCGAACTACTTAATTCTAATCCACATAAATATCGTCCTCAACACAGGTCCTAAAGAGCTATGTTATCTTGTTACAATATCTACCATCAATAATAGGCACAACGGACACATTTTCGAAGGAAAATTATCCAATAATGTTTCCAGCCCAAAAAAAATCGTAACTAGGTACCAAAAGAGTGCATATGTGCAACCAAAGCCATGGAGGCCAATATGCTATAGAGGGTAATGTAATATTAATTACTTTACCCTATTCTATGTACTTTTACAAATTTTGGGACATCGTTACAAATAAGGTAATACGAGTATTATAACTAGAGTATGTACTATTAAGTATTCTATAAATAAATAATAAATATAAATAAATATTTGTGGACATTTCACACAACACCATCTAGCCCAAACTAAGCAAAGCTTGTACTATGGAACTAGATGGCTGATAGAATACATATATATGTATATAAATATATACATATGATACATAGATACACCCAGACACAGAACAAACATCCATGCTCATCACACAAATGTTTGCCCTGGGTGGGGATTGAACCCACGACCTTTCAGTTCAGCAGGTAGACGTAAACACACTACCAACTGAGCCACAAGGCCAGTCAAAGTCTAAGTTTATATTAAAGTCTATGATTATAGTATGTTGTCAGGGGCCTTAAAACGGCTCTGTCGTACATTTGCATTGTAGGTGTAGCATACACGTATGACCAATTTATTCCTACAATTAGCGAAATAATAAAATTATAATTTTAAATATGAGCTTGTAAATTTTGCCCAATAAAAGCGACTGTGGCTCCAATACAAGTAGTCAGGCAACTTGTTAGCCCTGTACAAGGCGTCTTTACTTTTATAGCTGTCACCATGCGAACCCGCTCGAATGTAGGTTGATGCGCACACGCCACACGCAGACCGCTCCGTTCATATTCTTGGTTCTTGCAGAATCCGCCCGTAGTTTTATGGTAATTTTAATGCGTACACTTTCTTTACATGGGCGATAACGTTTTTGTATTCGTGCGTGTTTCACTAAGTGCTTCGATACTCTCACTCTGTGTTAATTAAGCTTTTGATAATTATTAGATTGATAGCCATGCATTTATGCAAGCTCCGGATTAAAGGTAATTGTATATCAAGATAATGTAAGCTAATTTGGACTATCAAAATACTGAGATATATATAAATCAGAGATTTTGTATCAAATTTAAGATTAAGATGGCATGCGTAGCACACCAATGCCTTGCATGGTTTGATCTGATATTTAAACATGCATGGGTGGCATTGCACTGCTGCGGGCAAAGTGAAACTTAGCTCAACACTTATTCGTCTCTCAGATCCAAAAAAAAACTGTATTAAGATATATCATTGTCATTATTTCATCAGCAGCACATGCTTCAGGCTATGTTCTTATTCTTTCAAGCTCTCCGAATCTCTTTGTCGGTCTCATCAACTGTTAACCTGCCCACCTCTCGATGTCTTTTGACCAAAATTTCGAGTAAGGTACTAATTTATCCGTCATTCTGTGCGCTTTCTCTATACATACTTATATATTGAGACTACATATGTGGCAACGATAACAGTTCTCAGTTTTCTAGTGTTGTCTTGTATATTTTGAGTCACATGATACTTTTGACCTCTTCAATGACTTTCGTACGTGTACCTACATGTAGATTAATATTCTGTACACGATAGAGATGCTCAACATGACCTTCCATTACCCAAGTTACTATTTATTTAATCAATATATTGCAACTCCAGTCGGTGCATGGTACTGCATTTAAAGGGGTGTGCCAAATGAACTTAAAACTAGGATATTGGATTAGCGAGCGGTCCCTTCCAATGTTCAGTATGCAGACGAGCTTTAAATCGAATTAATGCCGTATGCTGTCCGTAAATTCTCGTATTTCATATACTTATAGTGCAGAATTTTGCGACTAATGATGCCCATTTTTGTAATTGTGCGCGCGCGTCCAGTTCGGATATTTTATCAAAGTCCTACGTAAGTACTTTCTTTTATGCTACTAAAGTTAAACCATGATTGTAAGTTGTTTTAGTTTTAGATTTTTCCAGCTTATAATTTTGGTTTAATCAGGTTTAATCCTGATTAAACCAAATTTATAAGCTGGAAAAATTGCTCGGAAAAGCTGGAAAGAAAGCTGAAGCATTGCTGGAAAAATCAGAAAAGCCATGACGTTGGCTTCATCACTGTGGCAATTCTGGTATCCTGGTAAATCAATGATATTATACGTGCCCCCTTCTTCAGAGATTTTGACCTCATTCTTGCGGCATATTACTATCTATCACACCACACGACGGCGTCGCAAAACTCAACCCCACATTTTGCAAAGCTAGAAATCACATCATACAGTGAGTCTCCCGCTCCTTCCTTTGACGGGTCAGAAAAATGTGGATTGTGGAAGTTCCTTCATTAGAAGGTTAAGTTCTAAGTTCCAGCCAAGCGTTTTGAAAAGGGTATCAATAAACAGTAATAAGCACGTCTTTGGGCTAGCAAAGCATCAGCGACAATAATAGTATTGCAGTTGTCGCTTATTTTAATGATTGTTTGCTGCTCTTTTTAATGAAAAAAGAAAAGAAAATCCTTAATCTCCTCTCGTTTTCATTAATTATTTAGCAACATAAGAAGCACCAGGTGAGCTGTATGTGACCTAGCACTTATCAGCCATAAAAATGCATTTGTCCTGCTTTGACAATCATATCAGAACAGCAGCACTCGCATTTATATGACGTCATATCAACTTAGCTGTGAGATCTGCGCATATCTTTATGAGAATACAAAATGATCTTGACCTTAAAGGGAATGTCCTTAGCGTTCCTCTCATGCGTATCATGCCATTAGGGCAACCGCAATGGGAATCGAAACTTGAGCGTTGAGTGCGGGTGGCACCATTATCATGCAATCTATATTTCCCTTAAATTTGAAGTTATTAATCGTGTCGTAAATTCTCTGTCTTGGTCGCACATACCACCACGTTTAAATATTATCTTTATAAATGGTGCTATTTTTGAGCGAGATAGAGGAGTACTACCTGCCGTGGCTTGATCCCTGACATTACAAACAGCACAAAGCGTGTCGCTTTATCCGAAAGGGATAGAGTATAAGCGACCAACGGTTATCGCCTGCATTTACCTCTACCTATCTCTGTCGATGAAAGCGGCACGCCACGCAGTATTTACTTGGTTGAATAAAATGAAGCAATAAAGCGAATGAAAACACCCGTCAAGTTTACTTTCAAACAGCGTCCATCAAGTCTCACCCAGGGAAATAAATTTTCATTACCAGCCTACCTTTTAAAGATAGTGTACTGTGTAAGAAGCTTGACTTGACTATTGAGACAGGATTCCGAGGCAATTTTTTATTGTAAATACGTACATTAATATTCAGAAGAGCGTTTCCCCGCTTTCTCTAAATAATGCCATCTCTAAAACAGGAGAACTTTGCCTTGATCTGATAGTCGTGATAAATTGCTCTTACAGCCTGTGCTTGCTTTCATGCTTACCTAATTGATCCTTTCTCTCAATTGTCTTAATATAAACTAATCATAATGAGAATTAGTGAAGTGAAACGTACGGATAAAGTTCACGTTTCAAATACAGAAGATTATGATTGATTGACTCGGTAATTCTCACTTTCATAAACATGTTCTCAATGAGTGGTTTTAATGATTCCTTCGAATTAATGGTTAATTTGCGTCGTACCTTTCTAAAGATAACAGTGGAAGGTAATTTTGAAGTGTTACTTATTCTGTGGTGGAGGTGAATGACCTAGGCAAATGCTGAAATAAAACGAACATTTTGTGCTGCGTCTCATTGTGAGGCACCTCAACGACTTCAGGGTGTGTGTAGGTGTGACATGAGTGTAAATGCTTTGCTGCCTGCTATTATATTACCTTATTTTAACTTGCATTAGGCAAATTAGGTAATTTTTGTAGAATATAGAGGGCTAGCACGTGAAGGTTCTTTCAATGCTACTACGAATATAATATAATTAATTGTAGAGGTTACGAGTAGCAAAGTTGGTAAGTTACGTATAACAGGACATACTTACCAAAAAAGTTATTCTAAATAAGTATTTAATATTTTTTCAAGACTCAAATATATTTTAAAATCAAACTTATATATTTAGTGAGTTTCTGCTTGTCTGTCTGATACTCTTGCATGCTTCGAAGTCTTCAAGCTGGTACTCTTGTTTGCTTTGATGTTTTATAGCTGGTAATCTTGAGTGCTTCGTTGTCTTCAGGCTGGTACTTTTGTCATGAAGCTGTTTTTTTTAAAATCAGATGTGGTCCCATACAAATTTCAGCATCTGGCGTTCAGTGATTTGATTACAATAATATGAATTGAAGACAAGAGGCTATGGAGTATCAAAATATGACATAGGAAGCATCCCTGCTTCCCAGGCTGCCTGGCAGCGGAAACGCGTCCAAAGTCCAGTTTAATCTGAAACACACAGATACGTACCGCCAGAATGTGATTTGCGCTTCCTGAATGGATCTTTCCGAATATATATAATCTAGGTGTCTTTAAATCGCGAGTGAATAGGTTTCTTCTAGGCAAGCGCGCTCCATCATAAATCGTAACTGCCGCTTAACACCAGGTGAGTTGACGGTCAAGCGCAAGCCTATTTTCGAATAAAAAAACCCGGACAAGTGCGAGTCAGACTCGCCCACCGAGGGTTCCGTACAAACTAAATAAAAGGGCGGAAATCATATATTTTTTTTATATTTTTCCTTCATAAACCGAAAAATATACATCGTAAAAATATTTTAAAACCTGTTTTAGCTTATGCTAATGAGGCTTTTTCATATGATACCCTACATGATACGGTTAATTCTCTTTAAAATTTGGGCCCTCATTCCTTGCATAGAGACACAGTTTTTTTGTGATTAAATTAAAAATTACCAGTTTTCGTATTTTTTCCTATATGTGTACTCTAACACAATGCTTCTTGTCAAATTTCATAGTTCTAGGTCAACGGGAAGTACCCGATACGGGTACGGACAACGAAGTGATTCTATAAGGGTTCCGTTTTTTTCCTTTTGAGGTACGGAACCCTAAAAAATAAGAAAAAGATACCAGCCAAACTGACCTCTTAAAAATTTACCGCGTCCAGCGCACGATCACACAAAAACGTCTACTTTCGCTGTTGAAATACTTTCTCCATTACTTTGAATGTGTAATATGAGTCAGTTGATTGGGTATTGCGTCGGTGCGCTCGGTGGTCATCCACACCGTTCCGTTTCATCACTGACTATTGTAGTCAGACAATAATGCTCTTTAGACACGTAATCCGCTTGATACGGATCGATTTTTTTTTGCTATTTGTTATTGATATCTTGTTGTCCTTTGCAGCTGTTATATAATCTTTTTAATCCCGGACCCAAAAAGAGGAGATAATTTGATGTGTGTATCTGTATATTTGTGTGTCTGTCTGTGGCATCGTAGCTTTCAAACGGGTGGACCGATTTTGATCTAGTTTTTTTGTTTGAAAGAGGATTTCATCGAGAGTTTTCTGAGCTATCTGAGTTTTTCAACATCGGAACAGCCGTTATTGTTTGTCGGGGGTCTTAAGATGAGATCATTCCGCTACATCAAAGAACATTTTCCGTAAAATTTCTAAGAAACAACACAACACCAAATAAATACCATTAGAGAAAAAGATATATTCAATTCTTGCGAAGTAAATGAATTATTCAATTGCTTGGCATCTCTCGCACCTGATGTTTTATTGCAAAATTGATGCGCCTTATTTGGTGAAATTTCTACCATCACGATCGCTATCTGCGGAGACCAGTAGAGGTTTATTACGAATGCCCGTTCGCGATTCTGATAGTAATTGTGATCCATTTCTATCGCGGTAATGTGCCGAGAATAGCTACGTGGTTGGCGCATTCGTATACTAATATCCTGATTTTAGGTTTAAAGCTCGAAAATAAGGTCATAATAATAATAATCAGTCAGTAAATCGGGAGAAAATGATTACATGATAATAGAGAATATTTTGTTATCTGACTGACTAGCTACTACCATGCTTTTAATAATTAGGTATGCAGATAAACATATGTAGTCGCCATATACCTATATATAACACCGGTGTCATCTATGTTCTCGCTTCCTACAACCTCACTTGAAGTATGAAATGCAATAGTACAGGTCCACAAGACACACTTTGCAAATATGTTTAAATCAATAGTGACTCTTGCTACGACGCAACAAATTGCAAATTAGCTTGCGCCGGTGATAAGTGAAATTTAATATATCTTATATTAACCTACAGATACAGAGTGCACTACCTTTTATTGTTTAGTTCTTATCTCTTCTGGCGCGTGGCAAAGTAGTACTTATGTGTCTGACTGCGCTTGGCAGACACAGAGCGCACAGCCTGCAAAGTATCTGGCCTTGGAAATTCTATTATGCACTTGAAACGTTTATCTAATATGCGGAGTACGTCTGGCCTACATGAGAGTTAACTCCCAGTCTAGGCCATCTTACCATTTTTGATCAGGCGAGCTGTAGCCTAAATATTAGATTGTCAAATAAAAACTTTCTATCAAGAATCACGATTAAACTCCTAAAGGGATGCCCGTAATAAGACCGCTGCGGCCTTGTTCTCGGAGATGGGAAGGTATGTGTAACTGTTAGATTGTCGCTACGACGTGATCGATTAGGATTTTTTGCAGCTTACAATGTTGATAATCATCGTCAGACTGTGCCAGTACACTGCACCACTAGATACAGGTTTTGTAAACCAGGAAAATTGTAAAACTTCTGAGCAGGTGGGCGTTTTTAAAGCATCTATGAAGTCTATCTGAAAATAAAATTTTACGTTTCTGTGGTGGAAATGATATGATAAACAAATTTCGCCTTACGTTCGTTAATTATTAGAAAGTTAACTAGTTTTATAATACCAAGGAAATAAATAAAACCGGTCAAGTGCGAGTCGGATTCGCGCACGAAGGGTTCCGTACCATTATCTAAAAAACCGCAAAAAAATCATGTCTGTTGTATGGGAGGCCCCCCTTAAATATTAATTTTATTTTAATTTAATTATTTATTTTTAAAGTGAATAATATAATTCAATATTCTGTGAATATTTCAAGCGTCTACCTGTCGCCGTTATCAATATCGCGACTCCCATACAACAGACATGATTTTTTTGCCGTTTTTATAGATAATGGTACGGAACCCTTCGTGCGCGAGTCCGACTCGCACTTGGCCGGTTTTATTTAGTATTTGTTGTTATAGCGGCAACAGAACTATTGAACTATATATCTTTGAAAATTTCGACTGTCTAACTATCACGGTTCATGAGATAAAGCCTGGTGACAGATGGACGGACGGACATACAGCGAAGTCTTAGTAATAGAGTCCCGTTTTACCCATTGGGTGCGGAACCCTAAAAAAACCTTTTAATTTTTGGTATGATTGTAACTATGTTAGCGAGGATTATACAAAAACTTTTTAATTTCCTATATGCTTGTAACTATAATTATTAGCGTGGACCTTAGATTTCGCAACTCACGACTGCGATTTTCAATCCTCACTTCTAAAATCTAACTAAACCCATAGTAGATGGTCTTGTCAGTTACATTTACCGCTAAGTGGCAAGCGGTGACAGCACTGAACATGGGTTACGCAGAACGATGTGACGTTTCCTCCCTGTTGTGCCCTTTATTGAATGATGCCCATTGTGGACTAGCCGTTACATAACGTACTCGGTGTTCGGTTAGACGACAGGTATTTTGTATCTTACCTTTAGGTAGAGCTTGCGTGGTACGAAAGCATAAGATACAAATACTGGGTCGTCTTGTTCTTAAAATTAGCTTAACAGTTAGGTACATGCTCTAACCACCCCTCGACATATTTCTTTATCATAGAAAATAACTACAATCACGCCTATTTTCTCTTCGGGTTAGTCAGAGCATTAAACCACGAGGCCGTTTGACGCCACATTTGACCGTGGGTAGAAGGTTAAATGGGTTAAAGGGTGAAAATAAAATGACTTTGAAAACCATTTAACCAAGCTGATTAATAAGAACAAATGTTTTGAAATCTGTTTTTTGTGTTTGTGTATGAATGAACGACATGTATACATATATCCGAAGACATTAATCACTTATATACACTTTGGTTGGTTATTTAATAAAACATTATACAGAACACACTTGCTAAACATGTCAAAACAATACGTATTTTTGTTAAATGATCTCAGACAATTACAAGAGACCGCCTACGCGCCTTTGTCAGCAGATTGACTTCGTTACACTCCACACGTGTCCTTACTCCTTAGGTTTGAGTTAAACTCAAACCGAACACCTAGAACACTAACTTATATTTAATCTGTAATCTAACAGTTCCTTTGACACGTGCTTCCAATGGAGCTGCTAATTTCGAATTAGGGTCGTACAGCGAAAGTGTTTGTGCGTAAGTAATGTGTTGTTTATTTATAGACGGCGTGGGAGAATGACTGCTGGTTATTTTTGAACTTTTGAATGGATGCATTAAACAACTTTTTGTAAGCGAACTGTACCCCAAAGGCCAGACGCATTCATCTGTGGGTTAATCGAAGAATAGGCATTTAGTGGCTGTGCAATCTGACTTGGCGGTTTCTTGCGTCGTATCAAGAGTTGCTATTTAATTGCGTTTACGGAGTGTGTCTTCTGTACCTGTTCTATTAAATATTCTGTGTCGCGAGTAAAACTGCGGGATGTGGTTAGTCTTGAATGCTCTCCAACGTACCGTCTACTTCTAAGTATATTTGTGCTAATATCTGCAATACGGCAAACATTGCGGACTACGAAACCAACGTCAGGCGAAAAACCACAACAACAAAAAAAAACTTTCCGTCGTTCCGTTCCCGAGCGAAATAATAATGGCTTTCACGGTATTTTAATTTAAGTACTGTGTTAATTAAAGTCGCCCACTAATCCAATTATGTACTGTCATCCGCATGCATGTCATGTGCCATACCTACCATAATTACCTAAAGGTTGCGTGCGTTGTTTTTAAAATTGTGCCATGATTGGGTCAAGGTTTTTGTTTTTCTGTATCAGGATACATGGAAAATGAACAGAATGGGTCTTTCCGAATAGATTTAATCTAAGTGTCTTCAAATCGCGAGTGAATAGGCGTCTTCTAGGCAAGCGCGCTCCATCGTAGACCGTAACTGTCGCTTAACACCAGGTGAGTTGACGGTCAAGCGCAAGCCTATCGTCGAATAAAAAATAAATAAAAAAGATAGTATGTCTTGCATATGTGCTTCTGCAGCTTACATTATGTAGACTTATATTTTTATTCGTAAAACGTTTTCGTATGAAGACCACGCGCCAGCAAGTACAGCATAGAAAGACAAGCCACAAGTGGCAGGAAGACGCTGGACGGCAGCCGCTTCCAAACCGGATTAAAAAAAACACCCTTATTATTACAGCTTTCTAGTATACTTATCAATCGTTTTTGAGCAAAGCCGCGGACAGACACATAGGCGAATATGGAGAAACTATAAAAACAAAATATAAATATTGGAGTTGATTAATATAATACCTACTCTGTCCCTGGAAAGCTCGTAAGGTAAATATGCAGAGCCTGTGGGAACAAAGTGGAAACGATGTCACACTTATTATGTGACTGTGATGTCCTTGCTGGTAAAAGGATGAGCATCCTCGGTGGCTTATCCTAGACCGGAGGACTACAGACATACTCCTTTGCACGGCGTATTCGATTTAATCGAGTACATTTTCCGCTAAGGGTGTGGTAGGTCTAGGGGTGTACACAAAAGATCCTCATGGGTCGAAGTGTCGCCGACCAGTTTGTTGGCCCCCCTTGTGACTTTACAAGATAAGATAAGGTAAATATGTGTGATTTTATTATTTTTTATGAGACCTCCTATGAAGCACCCCAATGATCTGAGAGATCTTTGTTATAAAAATATTTATAGAAATACAAAAAAAAATATGCGAATCTCCAAAATAATAATTTTTTGAAGTCAGTTTAAATGAGTTAAATTCCATGTTCTGATTGAAATGATAGAATGCAAAAATCTATATACATACACTCTAAGCTTTTAAACCACACATAAAATTAAAAGCAAGTCCACATACGTCTCGTAAAAAACACAAACAAATCGATACGGTGTAGTTCCTCTTAAAGACAATGTGTAGTCACGTATGGGAGAGATGTCGGCGCGATTATTGATGTATTATAAAATAGATGGGTTTCCCCAGCTCTAGGTGGCAGACCTCAAGGCAATCGCCCGACTCGTCTTCAGATCGCGACACGTCGGGCAACGCTATTAGACGCGTGTCGTGACTTGTGAACAGTGACAATGCCATCCTGTGTGTTTAGAAAGTGCAACTCCAAGATATAATATAAGGCCAAGATATGAAAAGGCCTTAAGGCCTTATCCTCGAAAGTGCTGAGAACTGAGATTTGCCATGGTCTTACTTTATTTTCAATGATTATAACCTCTCTATGGATAAAATGTCATTGGTCGCAACACTAACCTAATTACAAATTACGGCGCGCGCACACATCGGAGTATGCACACTGGACACAACCTTCTGTCGGTGAGCCGATAACATAATGGTACTTATAGGTACTTATTTATACTTATTTCGCGAGTTGTCAGCTCCGAGAAACAGGAATCCTAGTCCGGAGCCTGACGCACGTCTTGTAATTATAAAATGTTTAAATGTTGTCACAATAAATAATTTAAAATTTACTGCAGTCACAAACACACATCTCTACTGTATCTGCATACAATTATCAAATTAACAAGGGCGTAAAGGTACATTACATTGACTAATTAGGTTATTCTGAACACAACACATACATTTCTGGCACAAAATGTATAAACGCTATAAATGTATGCGTACGGCCACTGAATACTGTCTATCCCTATTTATGTGTGTGTCATTCGAAATTATCATCGTATTTTCTTAGATCTAAGTTATTTCGAATAAGGGTGAGAAAGGGCGAGAAATTGAAATAAAGTGTGAATGAGTGTGAGAAAGTGAAATAAAGCGGTAAAACGTGTCTTTTTGCAAATTGAACGTTCCAAATCTAATGTCATGTCCTTACTTACAAGATGAAGTTCAATTAAATATGTACTTCTAAATTATGACATGTAACACTGCTTGACTGGCCTCTTAGCTCAGTTGGTAGTATGTCTGCCTGCTGAGCCGTAAGTCGTGGGTTCGTTCTCCACCCAGGGCAAACATTGGTGTGATGAGCATTGAATTTTTCTGTGTATGGGTGTTTATGTGTATCACATGTATGTATTTACAAAAAAAAGGATATAAATGTATTCTAACATCCATCTAGTTCCATAGTACAAGCTTTGCTTAGTTTGGGCTAGATGGTGTTGTGTGAAATGGCCGCCAATATTTTTTTAATCCTAAATAAATAATAAATTACTAAAAACTCTATAGAAGCTTCTTGTAAAATCATCACAATTTCAGTATGACTTATTTACATTTATTGCTTATAATTATGACTTCTATCATTCATGAAATTTGTACTTACTTGAAACTGGCAAATCGCGCGGGTTACCGTAATTTACTCAATCAAGACTGCGATAACGTAGTCCTTAGACGTTTTTATACTGTCCAGAAGAAACATCAAAATGCATGATGTGTTCAATCAAATGCTCCATCTTTATTATAAACATGCGCACGAGCACAAGCATCTCGTTCTGATTAATAGATATTAATAAATTGAAGGACATATCTATGTAGCAATGTGGGTTATAACTCACATTGCTAGTATCCGCGTTTAATTAATGCCATCACTGTTATGACCTTCGACGCAGAAAATTATCGCTTTTATTGGTCTATTGATGTCATCATTTATTTGGTCGTAAAGTTTTTGCGGTTGCGGTTTATTTCATAGAATAGCATTTTAGGCTGGAGCCATGGTTTTAAAAGATTAGCTTATGGTACGGTCAATGGAAATATTCCGAGCGCTTTCGAATGATTCCGGGAAATGAATAGAAGCGACACATGTGCCTTCATCACTCGAAAGCTAAATATGTAATGTAAACAGCAATACTTTTGTATTTGATAAAGTATCAACGGGATGTAGCGTCAGTCCCCAAAAACTTCCGAGCCCAACGAGGTCTTCTAATTGGTTTAATTAGAAGATTAAAATAATCTCGACTTTCAAAATAATTCGAAACGGCAAAATAGACGTCTCTAGACTTCTCAATCTAAATTAGGTTTTAGCGCGGCGACATAGTCTTTATATCATATGTATATATTTACAAAAAAATAAAGTATATAAAATATGTATTCTATCAGCCATCTAGTTCCATAGTACAAGCTTTGCTTAGTTTGTGCTAGATGGTGTTGTGTGAAATGTCCACAAATATTTATTTATTTTTATATCAAAATCTTTAAGTTTGTTATTGTTGGTATATGAGTATCGGTCAACCCAGGACACTATATTCATGAATTTTGTTTTAGACTTTACGTCCACGTGATGGAAAGTCATTGTACACAGCAGTAATGTACACTTGTAGCTTTGGCAGTCATAGTCAAAAGTGTGGAAAAGCTTCTCGAACCTAATGGCGAAATATCGCCATTAGGTACTATAGATTAGACTAGATTTTATATATGGAAGTGTATATCCGTCTGTCCTACATCTTTTTCAACGGTAATAGACACAAGTCTCAAAATTGGCTAGATTGTGTGTTTTATAAAAATTTACAAATACTAAAAACTTGTCAAGAGCGAGACAAGCTTGCGTAAATAATTTTTGAAAAATGGGCAATTGTTGTGCAAGATAAAACATCCTTATTGATACAACAAAAAAAGAAATGAAAAATTTTATGATCAGTACACGTCAAACTTGTGTCTAATGCATAAATGAAAGATGACGATTCCTAGACTTGATCGATCCAATTATGATTTCAACAAACCTCTTTTAGAATTTTCTTCATAACAGAGCGTGTATGTTTAATAATATTGGTTGATGATCTTATAAGTAATAATAATCGTCCTTGATGTAAGAGTGAGAGATGAGAAGAAAGTGTCTTCTCATTTCTTACTCAAGGACGTTTTCTATTAGGTACGTCAAAGTTAAGTAATTTATCATCAAAATCTAGAACTCAGCGATCTCAATGGGTACAGATGGAGACACTCTGTTAAGGATTTTATCAGTTTAGATCTTTGTGAGGTTGATGACGACGATATTTACTTTTACTTCAGACAATGAAAAGCTCAAAGTCACGCAACGAGCTATGGAGAGGGCTATGCTTGGAGTCTCTCTACGAGATCGAATCAGAAATAAAGAGATACGTAGACGTACAAAAGTCACCGATATAGCACAGCGGATTAGCAAGTTGAAGTGGCAGTGGGCAGGGCACATAGCACGTAGAACTGATGGCAGATGGGGCCGAAAGGTTCTCGAGTGGAGACCACGTACCGGCAAGCGCAGCGTAGGAAGACCAGCCACGAGATGGACAGACGTGGCGTACAAGTGGCGGGAAGACGCTGGATGCAAGCCGCTTCCAATCGGTCTTTTTGGAAATCCATGGGGGAAGCCTATGTATAACAGTGGACTTCTTATGGCTGAGATGATGAATGAAAAGATTAATTTAAAGAAAACTTTAAAGTTTAGATAAAAACAAGATATTTGGACTTCTTACATTTTCAGATACTCTATCCGGTCTATAAAGTATTGGCATGACATATTAAAAACAATAGTACATCTTACGTTTTGCTGCAGCGTCGAAAAGGACTTACCATCACATCGTTTCCCATACGCTATTAGTAGAGGTGGTATTCACTGTCACGCCACATTGTTCCCATTTACCAAGGACACGACTATACAGTCTAAATGTCGACAATCTAATTTGATTTCAAACGCGACCATTATGTGGATCGGCGTGACGAACCCTTTAATTTTAAGTGCCATTCGGTGTGGGATGTCACGCCAGAGCTCTGAATAGTGTTGTCTGGTCTTAAAACCGGACAGTTCGGTCTTTTTGGCCGGACATTTGGGTAAAAATCGGACATCTTACATTTTAAAGATCTTTTATTGATACGAGTAATAAACAAATTACAGGTCCAGGATTAGAAAGCAAAACATATTCTTTAACAAAAATGAATTTATTAAAACCGTCACTTAACTGGTCAAATGTAAAATGCCTAACAAAAGGCAGACAAGACAGAACAGCCCTCTGAATTGGCCGGATACTCATACGAAAAGTATAAGTCTGTTCGGCTTTACCCGGACGCCTGGCAACGCTAACTCCGGAGAGCGTGTCACGTTTTTATGGACCATTCCGGTGATGAACGGGCTCGGGGCAATGATTGAAAAAGTGCCGATCCGATTGGGTATGCGGGGAATGTGAGCCCACGGTCGTTAGGAGTGCAGGAGGACTGGACTGGAATTAGTTCAACCTGTTTTGTATAAAAAAGGGTTCGAAATTAAGTTCACAAAATTTGGAAAGAGTATTGAAGTTCGTTTTAGCTGTAACTGCGTTTTTGATGTGCGATACAAGATTTTGTTGCTCATCAAACTTCACATTACCTTTTAGGATGGAATACTATTTTTCGGGTATATGTATATAGTGTTTATGTTTCTTTCCATATTACCGCCTGTAGCGTAAACGGCTTGACCAATTTTGATGTGCTTTTATTCTGTACAGAATAAGAATAGTTTTTCAATTGTTTTACTTCATTTAATGTCGATTGCATGTTTTCTCAAGAAAATATTATGTATACAATGTATTTGTAATTGCGCATGCTAGAAAACTATAAACACACCAAACCTGGCTTAGGAATTGGCTCTCAAGTGATTATTATGGAGCACTTCGCTGGGTCTTGTAGACTGACTTTCAACTTCAGAGTGGTAGCCATAGTAGGTATGTACTAAAATACTGGGGTATTTTAGGACATCATAAAAATCAGCATACTTTGTGCAAAACAAGCATTGTGGCACCGTGCAGTGATTTTTGTGACTTTGCCTGGAGCAAGAATTACAACTTTTGTGCTATTCAATAGTTACGTAGCACTTGCGTGTAGATCACGCTTTCATCGACCAAAAACTCGACCACACCTTACACGTGTTTACGTATGTTTATACAGAGACGACTATCTGTTTGTTTATTCAAGATGGGCCTAACAGGTAGTACAACCATATTCGTCGGCGTCGTGTACAAGCCAAACCACAGCGTAGCGTGGGTAGACCAGTCCCGGCGCAGACGCGGTTGACTCAGCCTATATGTTCATCACCGGATTATGTTATTTCATCTTCTAACTAGTTTAGAATTGGTGACGGTAGTACGAGTGGTTGATTCGGTTTATTTACGTAGATGCGTCAGCGAAAAGACATGTATATGACTGGCGTCTCTAGTCTCCACTTTCGTGACCATAGACAAAACAGCGAAAATATTGTAGGTTGTACTTACAGGTTACCTACAGGTTCCTACAGGTGAACTTTGCAAGTTAGTTTTGAGACTGTAGTAGTATTTTAAACGTATCTTTCTTTAATCTTGCACTTTATTGTATTTATAAAGATCTACCAAAGTCACGAAATTTCCAGACATTAGCTTTATCTAGATTAATAAAAAACGCTTTTGCCCACTAACTCGCCAGTTGGAAAAGGATAATGTGGTCAAACATAAAGCCCGTAAATTTAGTAGTTATCTATTCATTTCGAACTTGAAAAAACCTAAGTATGCTGTAGACCTGTATTATACTTTTGGTATTCATCTTAGTATTTTTTTAAGTAAATAAATATTTCAATACAATATAAAAACCTCACTGCCAAGTAAAGTGGACCTCGCTCACCTATATCGGCGCAAAAACCGTTTCCTAATAGGAAAGTGGCTCACACCCCGCCATTAGCACAAGAAAGCCTTTCCACTGTAGGCGGACCAGTCGGGAGCAGGGTTGACAGACCTAACCTACTATATTAATCAACACTGTCGTTAGAACGGATTTGTTGAGCTACGAGTATTTTACTCTCAGTAACAAACAAACGAGTATCGGTTAGGGAAAATGTCGTTGACAGTGTAGGTAATTCAGGGCCTTACCAAAAAACGTTACTTAACTTTAACCATCGTCTTAAATTCTCTGTCTTCTTTCCGCAAGTGTCATTACGTGTCAGCGGAAAGTACACAAAATACTTATGTTAAGCATTGCTTAAAGTTAAGTAACGTTTTTCGGTAAGGCCGATGATGTCTGGTTAGGTTAGTAATAGGTGGCTATTTAAAAATCGCCATAAATTTAGTACTTTATGGCAGATAGATAAAGTTACTTAAAATGCAAAAAAAATTATTAAAAAACCTGGCGAAATTAATCATTATTCTACTAGCAAAATGTTCTAATAGTGGTTTTAAAATTTTGTTGGGATTTTTTTATTTTATTATAAATTTTACAAAATAACTAGAATACTGACCACTTGGTTGTAATGCCGAGCAGTTGGCAACCCTGGTCAGGATATGTACCACGGAACCGGTTCCACTGAGGACAGAGCACGGGCACACTGTTTTGATTTATAAAGCACAGAACACGGTTCAGATAAGATTTGGGACACAGGTTAAGTAATGTAATCACGAATAGGGATAAGAAATAACATCGCGAGCGCTGCTGTTTTAAGGTTTGTAATGACTTTTAAGTACAACGGGAGTAATTTTGAGTGGGTGTTATGTATTTTGAGATTTCATTGAAATGTCGCTAAGCATCTTTTGCCAACTTGCACTTTGCTAGTGTGATGGTCTAATTCTTCTCCAATAAAAAGGTCTAGGGCCCAGCCCAGCAGTGGAATGTATTATTATTATTGATATTTATCAACAATGCGGTATAGTCATAGTCATAGTAATTTATTCATAACGGATAATGTTACATGTCAACAGGAAAAAAAAAAACTATATATGACGTACTCTTGATTACAAGAAAGTTATTTGGTCGAGTTTTAATGATTATAACCTGATTTTACCCGCGAGGAAAAATCGACTTAGCATATTCCACAATTAAGACTATCCTTCAATAAAAGTGGAATCAAAGTGTTTTGTTTTGATTTTTACCTGACTACGCAAGAAGGAGGGTTATGTTTTTCGAGTGTATGTACGTTTGTATGTATGTTTCTATATTACGTCCTAAAGCTCAAACGGTTCGACCGATTTGATATTGCGAGGTGTAATTAGATTCGTCCTCACTCCCTGAGTGTCATATGCTATAAGTTTTAACGTTTTTTCGTAACCGTTAACGAACTTTTTCGCATCGAATAATTGATTTTACAAAAAATGTTCATTAAAATTAATTATACAGTGGCTTTGTGCATACATTCTCACAAAAACGTACACTCAATAGCATATCAAGCGTAAGTGTCTATTCTTAGTATGTATTACTTTATTTTGTTTTTCTTTTAATATATGTACATACTTATTAAAGTGAAACTCATGTATATAAAAAAGCTTGCTCATTGCATATTTAATAAGATAGCGCTTTTATTTCAATAATAAAATGATAGACAATTTTAATCATAGCGGCGCTTGAATTTTATGCCCACGGCCGTAATAACTGCACTCACATAAATCTCGAATGCGGACGAATAAAAGGCTTTATTTTTAAGCACTTTGTTGCAACTGGGATGTGGGTCGAAAAAACTATCAAGTCGTCAAAAAGAATAATGTGAGAGAACTTTTTTTAAATCCTTGGAGGCAATTCTTTCGGAGCCTTCTTTTTTTTATTGGACCCGCATTAAAGCATTTGCCAGTGTCAATTGTTAGGATTTTTTCAAGTTTCTTGAATAAAACAAGTTGTAAATGTTCTAGCCACAATCTAAGTCACGTATACAGTTAATTTATAAGTCGAGCCCTGCTTCAGTAAAGTGGTGGCGACTTTACTAGAAGCTTCTATGGAGTTTTGCCGACAACGAAAATCACACGTTTTACTGCTTTATTTCACTTGCCCACACTCACGCACTTTATCGAACACAATGAATAAAACACCACCATTTTTATAGCATTAATGTTCAAAATAACACAAGTTTAGGAAAATAAAACAAAGCAATAACACGTTACTAAGACGTTCCCGCCAAAAAACCCTTTCGGAACCTGTCAGCGAGACAAAAGACTTGAACCCCGGACGAAAAGGCTTTATTAAAATAAAATCAAGCGTAGGTGTTGCCTTTTAAAAAGTTGCTTGCCAGAATATTCATTTTGTTCAATTAATCCTCTTTTTCTTATTAAAAGTTTTCTTTTAGGTATAAATTAAAATAAACACAACCCCGAACTTTGTTTTTTTTTGTGTGATAATTACAGATTAGGGGGAAAAATGGGTTTTATCAAAGTGATTGCCTAGACCTAAATTAACAATCTAGGGGTAATGAACTTAAATTCTAACCGTTATGCTATGCCGCTATGTTGGTATAAATCTCGAGAAGGTTAAACTGCCAAAGTCAAAGATACGATATCATGGGGGTTGAGAAGGTACTTTCTGTGTACTGTCACCGTGGGTAACTTTGACTCCGCGTGAAACATTGTACATAGCTTTTTTCGAAGGTTCTCGATTATTTTCCCAAAAGATAAGTAGTCAAAATGACTGCTAACTAATTAATTAAGTAATTTGACTATATTTATTTTGGGAAAAAATCAAGAACCTTCGAAAAAAGCTTCGTACAGTGTTTGACACGGAGTCAAAGTTAACCACGGTGACAGTATCGCTAGTTAGATATATAATTTCCTTTCATACATCTAAACATATATTTTGGTAGCTTCAATTTGTATAAGTCTTTGACAGGCTTGCACTTGACCGCCACCTCGTGGTCTACGATATAGCGCACCGACTCACGATTTAAAGATATCCAATAATATCTAAGCTTCATTTCATTGTTAAATCTACTACACCAATACCGACACGACATGTCGAGCTTCTAAGTCTGTCTAGTGTACATGTAAGTACATAATTTTGTAGGTTCGACTGAAAATAACAAAGACGTCAAATGAATTGAACAGAAAGCTAAACACTATCGTTCCCGCTAACCTTCGCTAGACGCCACCAGATTTGATCTATGAGCTAGATTTGTTTTTTAGAGGAACGAGAGTAAACAACACAAAGAATTGCTATGTTTTCTCATGAAAAAGTTTCGGGGAGATTGTGAATTATTGAGCAAGAGAAAATATTAGGCTGGTTTATGATATTTTTTACGTCTATCGTGTTGGTAAACAGAATAATAGAGTAGGTAAATTCTGAATTTTACTGCTTCAGGTTAGAGAAAGCTCGGAATGCGGAATCCTTTTCTAATTGTAGTTTTTTTTTTCAGGTAACGGGTGGAGGAGAGGTCGTCGATATTGGATTTGCCAGAATTAAAAAAAAAGTTCCGTATTTTCGTGATAAGTAAGACTTATTAAATCCTAGAGGTATGTTTTATAATAATGTAGCAAGATTTATGCGATGCCACGTTGAATGCTAATAAAATGGGTTTTAATCTAATTTCTTTGCGAAATGTGCATTTCGCAAGCATAGCAATATATACAAAACCATACGTCATGTTCAAATAGTTCAATGTGTGCTCGCTAGATGGCGCGCAAAACTCTGACATAATACGATCAATCCACATACACAAATAGCTCACTGATTTGTCGGTTTTATGTGTGTGCTTACGAGTATCGGTTTTATGGATGTGAGTATCTACAACAGTAGACACTCACATCATCTATCTACGAGTATAGGTACCTAAGAAGTTTCGAAGCTTTATCCTAAGTGACTGACTGACAAGACAATATACAGCCTAAACCGTTACCTAGACATATGGATTTCGTGGGGTACTTTCTTTCTAAGTTATACGCTTTCTATAAGAAAGGATTTTTCGACCGAGATTAAAAGTAGTTCACTTTTATAACTAAAAACTTAAATTCGACAGTGACACTTTCTTTGTTACTGTTTGTTACTTTTTAGGGTTCCGTACTTAAAGGGTAAAAACGGGAACTAATTGCCAGTCTGTCTGTCCGTCCGTCCGTCTGTCACCAGGCTGTATCTCATGAATCGTGATAGTTAGACAGTTGAAATTTTCACAGATAATGTATTTACATTGCCCCTATAACAACAAATACTAAAAAACAGTTTTTTTTTTTTTATAAATATTGAGTTATATTATTCACTTTAAAGCTCCCATACAACAAACGTGATTTTTGTCGTTTTTATGGATAACGGTACGGAACCCTTCATGCGCGAGTCCGACTCGCACTTGGCCGGTTTTTTTTACAACTTAACGGATGGACTGATCTTGATAAAATTTGGCATGTTAGTACTGTTATCACGAGGATAAATATGATATTTTTCCCCCTGGAAATTAGAAGAAAACCACAATGTTAATGGTAATACAATGTAAGTATGATAGTGCCTCTAGAAAGTAATGGTAAAGCATTTACAGTGTTTTTTTCTCGAACTAAGTAGGTAGGTATTCATTATTTACTGAGTCCCATAAAAGAATCGTCATTATTCCACAAATCCGCAAAGCAATTCTTTTGTGCCGTAAAATGGTGAATGTAGGGCGTACCGTAATTTTCTACGGAAACTGCTAGCCTTTGTGCTACGCATAATTGCCAAAAAAATAAAAATATCGCAGGACTTTTCGGTTCTTAGAAAATTCACACAACATTTTTAAATTTCATAGAATCTTATATTCGACTTTACAAACAAACTGACAGCCAGATGTTGTATTTCAATAACAGATATCTAAATCTTACCCACTGTTGATTTTGGCATCTAGATTTTTTTTAGCAGTAACTACTGTTTTCGCTATAAACCGAAAATAGTATTTATGTGACATCGTTTTAACAAATGGTAATCATGAAAAGGCCAAGAATCATAGTTAGACACTTTTATCAAAGGCTAGACAAATTACAAACTCTACTCACATCTGAATCTTAAAAAGGTTTATACATTTCGTATAAATTTTCTACCCGTCGTCCACTCAGCAAGTTTTAAATTACACAGAGCTTGAAGTTTCCTCAATATTATACGTAGTTGAAGTTTCAGAAACTGCTTGACTCGAATAAGTCTTGCCGTGGGCGGACAACTATTGTGCCTGTTATTTATCTGTTTTTTGTCTATGATTGCTCATTGTTTTAATTCGTTGAGGTAATCAGATTCGATGATGTTATCTCATATTTTGTTCTTTTGTTTGTTAAGCCTCTTGCATTTCCGGCGATGATAGCTTGTGTTCAAGTCATTGTCATCTCACTGGGTCGGGTTCTTCGACCTATATCGTGTGTGGGCGATCAGGATCCAGTTTTAAATCATCGTCTTCATCATCATCATCATCTCATCATCTCAGCCATAAGAAGTCCACTGTTGGACATAGGCCTCCCCCATGGATTTCCAAAAAGACCGATTGGGAGCGGCTTGCATCCAGCGTCTTCCCGCCACTTGTATGAGGTCATCTGTCCATCTCGTGGCTGGTCTTCCTACGCTGCGCTTGCGGGTACGTGGTCTCCACTCGAGAACCTTTCGGCTTATCATGTTAAATTAATTTCATATTTTTAAATTAATTATTTCGTAAGCAATTCTGATGGGCACTTTGGTGGTTTTAATCAAATCTCCAAGGTGTGACGTACCATGACATAAATATACATAGCGTTGTAATAAAGTGGTGTTTCGGGTTTTCGAGAGTGCTGGCGACGTAGAAACCCGCGTTCCACAAAAATCTTATCCAGAATCGTTGTTGAAAAGTGGTTTTTGAAGACAAAAAAAAAACTAAGGGCGCGTTCCAACTACGTCGTCAACGTTTTTTTATCGTTTAACAATTGTCGCCGTAATAACATCAAATAATTATAGTTTAAAAAACTGATTTCGAAATATGCAATTCGTTTACTTGGATAATATTTCTCAGTTATTTTGTAGTAAAAATTAAAAACTGGTTTTAGTAAAATTTATATGGGACTACCTCTGAGGTATTAAGCAAAAAAGAATCATCGAAAACAATTCATAATTGGCGGAGTAATCGCTGAACAAACATACAGTCGAATTGATAACCTCCTTCTTTTTATAAGTTGGTAAAAAAATCGTAAACGACAGACAGTTAATCGTGTTGTGTTACCTAAATGTAAACAATTCCACCATTTGCCTAATAAATAAGAGTTTTCCTGATATTTTGTTTCGTTGCTAAAATTGGCAACCCCAAGCTGGTGTCCAAATAATAAAATAGCAAAACCTGGCATAGCAATAACCTATGCCAGGTTTTGCTATGTCATGTGGCGTACATTCTATTTCTACTCGGTTTGCTAGATACTGCCCGAAATTCTATCGCCAAGATCAATTTCGCTAGAGCTTATTTTTGTCCCAGGCTAAGTATTCCAAATACCTCCATGACCGAATCATTATATAAACTGTATACCAGTGTGCTGTTTGAAAATGTTTAGCTTGTTGAACATTATAAAATACATTATTTTACAGCGTATAAAATTCTTCAGGCGTAACATTGATTTATTGTTTGGAAGGTTATCTCTAACCTTTTATTTTTAGAGCTACTTATGTCGTACTGTTTTGACTTCAACCCTTTTAAGAAAGCTATTCAGTTTTCCAAGTGGACGGAAGTGGAAGAAGGTTCTTCGTATTCTTTGCTAGGAAAAACACACATGATATATTTTGTCATAAAATGTTTGTCATCATAAATTGAATCTCTTCAAGGACTTTTTTATAAGTTGAATCTTGATAATATTTGTTAATTAGCTCTGGATGGGTCATTTTATCACTTATTAAGTTAGGTAATCATTAATTTGCTTTACTTTGACCCTTCTTTATCAAAGATTTGACCGTATTGCTATTTTATTATCGTGATATTTACATATATTCTGTGGGTTCCAACACTTCCAATAAGATAATTTTACGAATTCCTGAAACCGGTTTAGATAGGAATCCTACATTGACAGTGTTGCTATGCTCTTACTTTTCACACAAACGTTTGGATCACTGATATTTTTTAGCTTATCTGATGACTACGCCATTGTTTGGTGGGTTATTTGACAACGAACTTTGATTTTTATTATATTGTAGTTTTAGTGAAAAATGCAGGTAAAACATGCACTGTCCTTCGTATACAAGCATATATATTTTCGTCAAAATATATAATTTTTACAATTATAATAATTATAATTTTTAACAAATAAATATATATTTGCTTATATGCGAAGATTCTAAATAATATTTAATAATCTTCGAATATAGGCAAATATATATTTACTAAAAATTATTTATAATTTACTAGGTAGCAAGTTTATAAACGATTATTATTTGGTTAAACTGTCACCACAAATTACTCTCTATCAAACTCTATCACTCTCTGTCAAATCTACCTGTTCAAATAACATTACTCATACACTTTGCGTTGAATTTCTATTGGACTGTATGTGGGAAATACCGAGGTACTTTACCAGCAAGTAGGTGTAGATACTAAGGAATAAGGAAAACCGTCTCGTAATCGTAAAATTGATCACAAGGAAGATTTGTTGAATGTTTTTGTCGCGAAATTTCCTCAGCAGGTATGTTTTTATGCGTCTGTAAGATAACCAAAACTCGACTGACAGTAGGCTTGTATCCACTAATAACAAATTTCTTGGATTATAGTTTCTAATTATAAATGAAGAGACGTAGATAAGAAAAAAATAGTCTATTTCTCATAAAAGTTAAAGATTATTAATATTTTTTGAAAATAAATTCGAAAAATATGGGCATTAAGTCACGTGACAGCGAACACCAATCAGAAAGTGTTACGTCACGGCACGCAATTACTTGTTGACGTTTTCCTAAAACAGAGCAGGTTACTATGGTTACTCCGTATTGTTTTGACACTTGACACAGATGTAAACAGTTTGATTTCGCATGGATTTCGTACACTGTGACGTCATTCAAGACGCCATGACTATTCATCGTTTTCAAGGGAAATCTAAATTGTTTTTTTTTTTAATACAAAATACGTAATGTAAATTAGATTTTTCTTTAAAATAGGCTTTTTGGGTTAAATAGATATTAAAGTAGATATATAATTAACCAAGTTTTCAAATTTAGGCAACTAGCCTATTCGCGATGATGTGTTGCTCTACGACGCCCCAGAATAGATTTATTTGCAATCTAAATTTTATATGTAACAGTTTGGTCCTAAGTGACTAATTTACGAGTTTACGTGTGTATAGCCTAAACCGGAGGTCATAGATGTTTAGATGGTCGTTAATTGTAGGTGTCTCAACCAATACTGTGATTTTCGAAAATAAGCTGTGTTCCGAATTGAACAAAGTGCATAATAAGATTTCATCTATATATCACAGAGCGACAAGTACAGTATATCATACAGGCTTTTGAACTGTGAATTATATAGTTCTGGAGGCTTCTCAGTTGGCTATCTTGCTTTTTCTGTAATTAAGAGTTTTTTACGCACGATAAGATGTGCTATTGACCACCAACTCGCCTGATGTTAAGCGACGAGTGACACCAAAGTTGAAGAGATTGTTAACATTTTGTCTCACTCTCCTAATACCAGAAAAATAAAGGTAAAAATAAGCGCAAGCCAACTTGACACCGCTACAAGAGGTGAGCCCACGGAGTGTTATCTGATTGTTTCAACCTAAAAAAAGCCTCTTCACTCAGTTGCATAAAAAGTCGTTCTCATTGGTCGCTCGCTACTCGCCAACTCGCCAGTCAACCATTGCAGTTCACTTTATTCGACAAGTAAAAAATACAGACTTTGTTACCAAGTTTCACTGTATTAATACCGTTTTCGCAGTCACTTGCGATTTGTCTAAAAGGAAATGTCACTTGTTCAAACGCGCATGATCATGAATAATGTATTGCTCGAGTTAATATTGGTGGGAACGTGGCATTATGCCGTTTCAAATGTACGTTTAAACATCACTTTCAGAACGTCAAAAGCTCGTGAAGGGGGAATCATTCGTTGTTGAGTGTAAGACTTTTTTTTTCAATAAACAGATAGGCTAGATAAGATGTAATCATTTCATCTTTTCACAAGTACGATCGTGTGTGTATACCGCTGGCACCAGTTTGACGGTCCAGCCAAGTACCAGCTGAAAAGCTTTACAATCGGCTGTCAGGCGAGCTATGATATGAGGACTATCGGTACAGTTCATTTGTTACCAAGAAGCTACTTAGGCTCGAGAATCATACTATACTGTACGAGTGTGTTCTATCGGATTCATTTCAGTTTTACTAGCAACTAAGAAACTTACGCCGGTATTTCAAGGAGCAAGGTTACCTTAAGTAGACGTTGACAAGGAAAAATGCATAATCCCACCCCAAAATTTCGTATGATATATGTTTTCACAACCAAAAAGCGCTAATTCTCTCATAAGAGCCCCTAATTTCGAGCCTAAACTCTACAAACACTACATCTTGGTCAAAAAGTATGACCTAATCGTTTCAAAAGCAGTGTGTGACTTTACTTACCATAACGTCCATACCATATTGTCTGTCTGTAAACAGACTGTAAACTTACACAATAGTAAATAAAATAAAACAGTGCAATTTGGCAACAGCAACACCCTTTAACTCGTTTTGGCGGAGGTACTGCCACACGCCTAAAGGGGGGGAGTCAATGCAGGACTTATCGTCCCCATTGTGAGTAAAATTAAGCTCAATTCTCGGCCTTAGCGCTTCGTAGGCAAGGTAAACGTAAATATCCACAAAAGCCTTTATATATATCACCAACTGTTCATAGATTGCATAAGTGCAACTATAAACAACGCCACGTAATATGTGCCATTGTCAAGGCCACTCGCGAGTGGCAGCAGTCGGCCTTGAATTGATAGACTTATGTCAGAGATAACTGACGTCTAACTCTAGTTTGTTTGTAAGAGATAGTGATTATGGAATGTTTTCTTAAATACAAGTTAATTACTTTATAGTCTGTTGATTAGTCTAGAATCTAGTGACTAGACTAGGTTACTATTATGACTTGACTCCAATCATAATATAGTAATCTTCAAGATATAGAACTGATGGAGATTCAGTTTGTCAATTCAAATTCGATTCGTTCAGGGTCACAATATTCGTTGGCCAAAATATCCAGTGGGCCTAAACATCTAGTCTCCCAAAATATCTATTGGGCCATAAGGTCCAGGGTCCGATTAAGAATTACTCAATTTCATAACAGAAGTTGAAGAAGTTGCAATCTTGGGTAGATATTGAAGCCCGTGGGAAGTTTTTAGGCTCGATCCAATCGGTAGTAATTTGTAATGGAACTGTCAGCTGCAAGTTTTCTAGTATCTGGTTACACAGCAGGCATCGGCGTACGTTTCGTGTCATCCTGTCAGCGTCAACACAGATTGACGTATTTCATTCCCAGCAGACGCGAAACTTGAAGAGGTGACGTTAATTGATGCTATCAACTTGAAAACTTGAAATTGATTGGAAATCTTTAGATACTTGCAGTTTCAAATTACAGGATAAATGATATCCAGATGGTTCCTATTCCTACTTGTTCCACACGAGGACAAGTTTAGTTTTTTCAAATCTGAAGACAAAATTAAGATTTTTGTAGAACCTTTGTGGTATATTGACCAGCTGTCATTTTGACCCCAAATCAAAATGACAGCGGGTTAGATGACAGCTTTAAATAGAAATTGTTCGTATATATTTGAGGTAGTCCATTCATTTGTGAGTTTTGTTACGCTTACGCCTACGTTTGTTTCCTTTGTCAAACAAACATCATCAATATATTAATTCCCCCTTTTACATCACTATTCACAAGTCACGACACGCGTCTAACAGCGTTGCCCGACGTGTGACGACCTTAAGATGAGTCGGGCAATTACCTTACTTGAGGCTTGAAAACCTATCAACGTATAATACATCATTGCTAATTGCAGCTCAAAGTTGGCTCGCTCTCTCACCAATCAAATCAGCACGTTTCGATCCACGTTCTTGATGCGTATAAGACAGGAATGAAACACCCAACCGCCTGCCTTGTCACCTGAGACCTCTTGGATTGTACCAAGCTAGAGTGAACATTTTCTAGATCGACGCTTACCATCAGGCGAGTTGGTGGTCAACCGTTGATCTATTTCATGTAAAAGACAAAACCCGTCTCGAGCCAACTTTGATTCACAATTAGAGCTTATGATAAGCATTCTGGTCTAGAAAATAAATAGCTAAAATACCATTTTGGGCACTCATATCACATCTATTTTTTTTTATCAGTTCTGTTTGTACAAGCTGCCCCACTGCTGGGCGCGGGCCATCTTCTCAATCTGAGAAGGGTAAGGCCATAGTCTTCCACGCTGGCCAAGTGCGGGTTGGCAGACTTCACACAAGATCATTGAGAACTCTCAGATATGTATGTTTCCTCACGATGTTTTTCTTCACCGTTTGAAGTTGGCGGCAATCAACAATACACATACATAACTTTGAAAAGACAGAGGTGTGTGCCGTGGGATTCGAACCCAGGACCTGCGGATCGCAAGTCAGACGGTCTCCCGATCCCGGTAATCCCGGTCTAGGCAGCCGGAAACTACATTTCAATTCAATTCAATTCTGATCACATCTATAAATACAATCTATTCTTTAAAGTGTGCCTTTCAAGTTTCAAATAATTTTCAGAATTTATGTTATGTACAAACTTTCTTAATGCTGATTTTGTTTTATCATCCTCTGAAAGGTTTTTATGGCACAGAATATTATCGTTATAACTTTAAACGCTTCCTAAGATTGTAAAAGAGGTTTATTTCTAGATGTACGACTCCTTGTTACCGGAAATGTCCAAGAATATTTTATGTGCCATACCCATTAAAACAAATTGGTTTTAAAGTTTAAGTTCATTTTTTTTTGTATAATAAGCGTGTTGAACAGGTTTAAATTTACATTTAGGGACTTAATTTCGTGCAATAGTTATCCCACCAAAAACATTTCATGTAAATTTGGTTGCAATGCCATGCCTCGCATGTCATGACACTTTCACAAACAAAAATATATCAGATGAGATCTGAACGAATCTGAAGAGCCAAGCCGCTAACTCTACAAAGTCTAACGCTACAATCTTTATATCTGCAAGCAAGGGTGTCGCCAAGGGGGGGACACGGGGGGCAGCTGCCCCCCCCCCTAGAGATTTTAAAATGTAGCCAATTGCAAAGCAACCAAAGTCCTAAGGCCGTGCAATTGTATCTGTGTACCTGTACCTACAATTCATATTTTTCTCATCCTCCATAATATTAACTTGCCCTGGGCCATGGGCTGGCGACGCCCTTGTCTGCAAGCCTTAAATCTTGGTTAAAAAGTACTTCACCACACCACTTTCGATCAGATGTTTTGATATTATCTGCAGTAGTAAATAAGAAAAATACAACTGGTGAAAAATACAACAAAAATAAAAATACTGGTGTGATAAATTGTTGCCGAAATATTGAGCTAGATGGCGCTGTTACGTCTTAAAACACACACAATCGCTACACACGTTAGCCTAGATTGGTTAGTTTGGTTGCTACTTTAGAAATAATAGTGATTTCTGTAGCGATCATTTGTTCGCATATATGATCAGTGAACACGGCACAAAGTTTAGTTTTACATTTACATTGATGTAAATCTACAAATACTAAAAACTGGTTAAGTGCGCGATAAGCTTGCGTAAATTGGGTATGTAAAGAAAAATGTAACATATGCTGATTCCAAAACCATTTCGAGATTATATGTCTATAAACCATATTTTTTTATTTAGGGCACATAAAATGATGAGATCGCGCAAATTTTTGCGAAAATATAAAAAATATTTGACCTTCAGTCGACCTCTAAAATGTAGTAAAATAAAATGTAGTTTAGTTAGTAAAAAAAGATGAAACTAACAGCATTGGCATTGACAAGAGAGACAATATCTCTATGACAACTGTCATACCAAAATAAATAAACAAAGAAAATAATTATTTTGTGTGTTTGGTGCTCTGCTACTCTATTCATTTGTATTAAATTAATTTTGCCGTGTGGTACCGGCCTAGAATTTGCCGTGTGGTACCGGCCTAGAATAGTACCTCCCCCTCTCTTCCCGTGGGTGCCGTAAGAACCGGCTAAGGGAAATATCACCAGAAGTGGGCAGCAGCACATTCTGCGTAAAACGCCATCTACTGCGCTCGCCAACCCGCATGCCAAGCGTGGCGAGTATTGGCAAAAACCCCCAAATGACGAGCAACAAAAATACCAGGCCCCCAGTCCCCGGCAGCTCCGCTATTCCGGGCTATGGTAGCGGCCCCGGTTACGGCGGAGCAAGGGGTGCTAAGAATCTCCGGCAGAGATCCGGCTACCACCCCCTGCATAAACGACGACTGGCCCTGGTAACGCACAACATTCGCACGATGAGGACAGACGAGAAGCTAGCTGAGCTGGAAGAAGAAATGAGTAGGTTAAATTGGGATATCCTAGGGTTATCAGAAGTCCGACGAGAGGGTGAGGACACGATAACCCTGAAATCTGGTAACCTACTCTACTACCGGGAGGGTGACCAACAGTCCCAAGGTGGTGTCGGGTTTCTCGTCCACAAGTCTCTTGCTAACAACATTCTTGCCATCGACAGTGTGTCGAGCAGGGTTGCGTACCTGATACTCAGAGTATCGAAGAGATATTCGTTGAAGGTCATCCAGGTATACGCACCGACCTCGGCATACTCTGATGATGAGGTGGAGGTGATGTATGAGGACATTAGTAGGGCCATACACACCTCTGAGACCTATTTCAATGTTGTTATGGGGGACTTTAATGCGAAGCTAGGCAAGAGAAGCGATGGTGAGCTGAGAGTGGGACAGTTTGGATATGGACAACGGAACCCCAGGGGACAGAGGTTGGCCGACTTTCTGGAGAAAGAGGGACTCTTCATGATGAACTCTTTCTTCCAGAAGCCACCTCATAGGAAATGGACCTGGTTGAGCCCCGACGGTTCTACGAGAAATGAGATAGACTTCATCCTGACCACCAAGAAACAAATATTCAATGATGTCTCTGTGATCAACATGGTTAAAACCGGAAGTGATCACCGAATGGTACGAGGCACTTTGAATATTAATGTTAAACTTGAGAGGTCCCGTATGATGAAGTCTACACTCCGACCCACTCGCGCCCATATCCAAGACCCCGTGAGCTTTCAGCTCGAACTATCAAATCGCTTCGAGTGCCTGGAGAGCTGCGCATCGGTGGATGAGATCAATAACAGGTTTGTGGAAACTGTCCGTACGGTGGGCGCGAAGTTTTATAAACCCCACCGTACAAATAGACCGCAAAAGCTCTCGAGCCATACCCTCGACCTCATGGCTGAACGACGATATTTGCAACTGCAGTCATCCTGTGACGTCGAGTCATATAGGCGGCTCAATAGACTCATATCAAAGTCAATGCGACACGATATTCGTACCTTTAACACTAATCGTATTAAAGAGACGATAGAGCGGAATAAAGGCTCCAAAGTGTTCGCAAAAGACATATCTATTGGGCAGAGCCAGTTGACGAAGCTGAAGACAGAAGATGGCAGTCTAGCGTCGACCAAAGCAGAAGTCTTGAGGGAGATCGAGAGGTTCTATGGACAGTTATACACATCGGTCGCAACCCCTGTTAGCAGTTTGGGTAAAGATCCAAGAGCCAAACTGACTCGACATTATACCGAAGATATCCCGGACATCAGCCTGTACGAGATTAGGATGGCCTTGAAACAGCTCAAGAACAACAAGGCACCGGGCGATGATGGAATCACATCAGAGCTACTGAAAGCGGGTGGAACACCGGTACTTAAAGTCCTTCAGAGACTCTTTAATTCCGTCGTGCTCGAAGGTACAACGCCAGAAGCATGGAACAGAAGCGTGGTGGCGCTGTTCTTCAAAAAAGGGGACAACACTTTGCTGAAGAACTACAGACCCATCTCGCTTCTGAGCCATGTTTATAAGCTGTTTTCGAGGGTCATTACGAATCGTCTTGAACGCAGGTTTGATGACTTCCAGCCTCCCGAACAAGCCGGTTTCCGAAAAGGCTATAGTACCATAGACCACATCCACACGCTGCGGCAAGTGATACAGAAGACCGAAGAGTATAACTTGCCCCTTTGCTTAGCGTTTGTGGACTATGAGAAAGCCTTTGATTCGATCGAGACCTGGGCGGTGCTTGAGGCCCTCCAACGTTGCCGTATTGACTATCGGTATGTCGAAGTGCTGAAGTGTTTGTACAACAACGCCACCATGTCGGTCCGAGTACAAGACCAGAATTCAGAGGCAATTCCATTAAAGAGAGGCGTGAGGCAAGGAGACGTTGTCTCTCCGAAACTGTTTACCGCCGGTTTGGAAGATGCCTATAAGCTTCTGGAATGGAAAGGGCTCGGCATCAATATTAACGGCGAGTACATCACTCACCTTCGGTTTGCCGACGATATAGTAGTCATGGCAGAGTCGATGGAGGACCTCAGTACGATGCTCGAAGACCTCGATAGAGTTTCCCAACGGGTGGGCCTCAAAATGAACATGGACAAAACGAAGGTTATGTCGAACGCCCATGTAGTGCCCACCCCAATATCTGTGGGTAACTCCACTCTTGAAGTTGTTGACGAATATGTCTACCTAGGACAAACGGTCCGATTAGGCAGGTCCAACTTTGCGAGAGAGGTCAATCGTCGTATCCAACTCGGCTGGGCAGCGTTCGGGAAACTTAAAAGCGTCTTCTCGTCCAATATACCCCAGTCCCTCAAGTCGAAAGTTTACGACCAGTGTGTGTTACCAGTGATGACTTACGGCACTGAGACGTGGTCCCTAACTATGGGCCTTATAAGGAAGCTCAAGGTCACGCAACGAGCTATGGAGAGGGCTATGCTCGGAGTCACTCTACGAGATCGAATAAGGAATAAAGAGATACGTAGACGTACGAAAATCACCGATATAGCACAGAGGATTAGCAAGTTGAAGTGGCAGTGGGCAGGCCACATAGCACGTAGAACTGATGGCCGATGGGGCCGAAAGGTTCTCGAGTGGAGACCACGCACCGGCAAGCGCAGCGTAGGAAGACCAGCCACGAGATGGGCAGATGACCTCATACAAGTGGCAGGAAGACGCTGGATGCAAGCCGCTTCCAATCGGTCTTTTTGGAAATCCATAGGGGAGGCCTATGTCCAGCAGTGGACTTCTTATGGCTGAGATGATGATGATGATGATGAAATTAATTCTGTTCATTATCTTTACGACGACCTTGCTTTCCTACCGTTTTGATTGATACTGCATTTACGTTGACCACTGCTTTGTTATAAGGAACTGTTTGCCTACTGATTGGATAAATTATGGATAATTTTGTACCTGCCGACTCTGCTAACTTACCTAAGGTTGAGAATCTTATCATTCTGGAGTTCATCTCAACTAGCGACAAGAACAACATCGCAAAAATCCGAGGAGCTAAAGAGCTAAAACTTATGAACAATGCCAGGATATGAAATAAAAGTGATTGACAGTACATAACTTCTTTTTTGAAATGATTTTATTGTGTTTAATTATATACCAATTTCATTGTAATTATATATGAGATTATTTTATTTACATTTATACATTATTTATTTTATTCTGGTTCCTTTTTCTGGTTCATTGTACTGCAGCATCAATGCTTCGCCCAGGAACATATTCTACGTTAACTTGTTCACACCAGTCTTTTAAAGGTTTCCTTTACTTGAAAAAAAAACAGTTTATTAGGATTTTTGGCACGAAAGTCGAAACATTTCACAGTTGTAGTTTCTGAATAATATTGTGAATTTGTTTCATTTCAATGCGCAAACACAATCGCGAAGACCTTAGAAAACATTAATTAATTACAACGAGCTCATTATTAATTATTCTTTTTTTCATTCTTTATGTTTACACAACGTATTTGTTTTTTCAAAACAACAAAAACCGATGATCTCTTGTATCAGTCAGAGACAAAAACGAATATAGGTACATGTCACTGTCAAGTTGACGTATATGTATTTTTTAGTTCATGTTGGCTATCACAACATCTCATTCAGTAGGTACGATGACGTCATCTTTCCTACTGACGATCTTATCTTTAAAAAAATATTAAAAAATAAGTACTGAACAGAATAAAAAAATATTGAAATTAGGTTTTCTAAATGATCCATTCTATCATATAAAAATATAAAAAAAATACCAAAAAAAAAACTTTACATACCCAATTGATAAAGAATGGGAAATTATTGTGCAAGATAAAACATTTTTGTTTCCACAAATAAGAAACGAAATAATATGACGAACGTTTCGATGACAGTTACGGCCTTACCGAAAAATATTACTTTAACCATCGTCTTAAATTCTGTCTTCTTTCCGCAAGTGTCATTACGTGTCAGCAGAAGGTGACAAAATATGTTAAGCAGTGCTTAAAGTTAAGTAACGTTTTTCGGTAAGGCCGTTAGTGTCAGGTGAAATAAACTTAAAATAGAGTAAATGGTAGTGTTATAATTTCTTTCGATAAAGAAAACATGCCTGTAAAAGGTTAAACCCCGTTGATGCGACACGGCAGCGGAGCATCGCGGAATGAAGACGTACACCTCACACTTCAAAATTGGTCAAGCCATTTAGGCCGTAGGAGATAATATAGAAACAAACATACATACATACAATACATATATTCAGAGACTTTATATAATAAAAGATAACCTTTGATCTACAATTCCAGCAAGTTTAATTCCAACTATAGTCGGTCTCGACTTCCCAATTACCCGTAATAACAAAGTTCAATCTCTGTAAAATTGCTATTGCTGTGCAACCGGAGGAGAGTCGACAAACCGCGCACCGAGCTGATAAATCCCAAGTGTTTCTGTCTGCATGACCTGACCCAATTACTTTACTTTCTCAGATTAGGAAAGTATAAATGGATAACTCTAGAACGAACTATGTTGAGTGCCACCAAGCGTCTATATTATTATGCGCGAAGAGTTCCGCGAATACAGATGTAACCGACTATCCTAAAAGGAGGTAATATTTTTCGGGTACATGTTTATGTAAGTACTAGTACTAGCTGTTACTAGATACTGCGTACGCGGAGGAAAACTACCGAATCAAAGCTAATATAGTTATTTGCATTATAAAATATGAAATTACGTTAGCTACCGAGCATACTGAACCAATTTACCAGCGTGAACTCTAGTTACAATGTATGACATTTTTTGTTTCATATTCTATAACATGTCACGTTTTTTGCGTCACAGTTTACGCTATTGTAGTCTTAAATGGATTTTATTTAGTCTGGTATTTTATTTCTATTTGAATATAGATACTTGTATTGTTGTATGTAAGTGTATAGTCTAAACGACTTGATCAATCTTTTTATAAAAATTTCAACACCTAGTTCACTTAACAGAAAAACGTTTACGTTTTTCTGTTAGGTTAGGTACGTCTACGTTTTAGCAATCAAACTATCATCTGAAATCGTTATCGCCCCGCTCAGTCAAATACGTAGAGCTCATCACATTTTGGTTGCTAAAAATGCAGTTGAGTGTTTTTGATTTAAAAAAAAATAGTAATTGTACATTTTGATATAGGCAAGGTTTTTTAAAAGTACAAGTTAGAAAATAAGATTCTTAAAATTTTACTAATATTGTCAATATTACTTTTCCCGGCGCTTGTTGTCATGAGGATTAAAGTTTTCCATCTGTCTCTATATAATTTGCAGCTTTTCTCAGAGTTAGAAACTATTAGGTTGTCTGTTGTAAGTTACAGCTCAATTTATCCGTTTGAGAGCTATGATGCCACAGACAGACACACAAATATGCAAATACAAACTTATAACCCCTCTTTTTGGATCGGGGGCTAAAACACATACAGACTAAGATATATACCCGAAAACATAACCTTCCTTGCACAGTCGGATAAAAATAACGAATCAGTCTGTGATATCAAAGGAGATTATTAGTAGCACGTTCCTATTGGTTGAGCTATATCTTCCCGGATATATTGTACAAATAAACCCACGGTTTTCTAACAAAAGCTTTTTGGCTGCGGCGTCAATAAAAACTTCATGACAATCGATCGCAGGCAATAATGTGGCTTCCGGCTTGTTGGCCTTGACAAGGCCTTTTAATAATGCAGTGATGACCTACTCTGAACATATGGGGCTACCGTCTAGCTATCTTTACTCATGCACATGTGCCACTTTGTTAACCCGTAATTTCATTCTCTAGAAGCGTCTAGAAGTTTAAATAAATAAATATTTCTGGACATTTGACACAACATCATCTAGCCCAAACTAAGCAAAGCTTGTGCTATGGAACTAGATAGCTGATAGAAAATATATACTTTTTTTATACATATGTACACCCAGACACAGAACATCATGGTCATCACACAAATGTTTGTCACAGGTGGGGGTCGAACCCACAACCTACAGCTCAGCAGGCAGACGTACTACCAACTGAGCCACAAGGCCAGTCGATCGCCAGTTTCAACACGTGTTTTACCACTATCCTTAGAATAATATCGCAATTAAAGTGACAGTTGCTGATAGAAAATATATACTTTTTTTATACATATGTACACCCAGACACAGAACATTATGATCATCACACAAATGTTTGTCACAGGTGGGGGTCGAACCCACAACCTACAGCTCAGCAGGCAGATGTACTACCAACTGAGCCACAAGGCCAGTCGATCGCCAGTTTCAACACGTGTTTTACCACTATCCTTAGAATAATCGCAATTAAAGTGACAGTTTCTTTCAAAATTCTGTTCATAGGTGAAGCCAAAAATCTAAAATATATGACAATCACATATTTACTATGTTTGGCATGCAACAATCTTCAAACGCTCATATGCGTTCGAATAGTGTTTAAGGTGAGCACTTATTTAAAATATAGGTCAGTATTAGCAGAAGTATAGGTATTTCTTCATATTTTTATGTTTTATCATACTTACTTTTTTAAATATTAAAAATAGAACACAGGTTATATTTTATACACTATAATTCTCTCACTGAACAAATTGCGTCACGTCTAAAATGTTTGCGTTTCATTTATCACTGCACTTCATCAACTTAAAGCTTTCAAAAAATATTTTGGGTGATAGTGTACTTATTCGAGGATTTGTGGCCTCAGTAATAGAGAAACATCAGAGCAAAGCTTATACATACTGATAGAAGCTCCTGTTGAAATATCGTGAGCAATAACGTTAATAGCAATGAGTAATAATGGAGATGTAGGCGTTATAACGGGTACTTCGGCGTTTCGCACCGCAAGTGGTTCGAACCGCGGTGCGAATCACCGAAGAGCTCTTTTTGAATAGGTCATTTCGCACCGCGGTGCGAATCGAACAATATCATTTTGGAATAGGTCGATTCGGACCGCAGTGAGGTATAAAACAGTTCTCTTTTTGGGCGAGTGGGTTCGAGCAGAGAAGATTATGTAGTTTGATTACATACGTAATACCTTACAGTACAACCAGGCACAAAATAACAGGAAAAACAAAATAATTAAAATTATTGTTTTTTACATAAGTTTAAAAAAATATTGATTATGTAAAAAGATATTAAATAGATGCAAAATGTCGCTAATACACGCGCACATTTGATTGGTAGATGCTTCTATAGTGTCATTTTTATTGCACTTGAGTTATTGGTAAGATTACAGTGTTTATCTACTTTGAGAGTGGTGACGGGATAAATTCTTATTTAAATGTTGTGAAGTTTTTATGGTAACTCCACGCAAAATGGATACCATTTGGATGTTGGCTGTTGTATTACTTTCGATATTAAATGTGATTTATAGGTATTTTTAAGACGCTTTTATTAGGTCGACCTGTATGTAATTAAATCTAAGGTAACTAATTTAACCATCTTCCAAGGATCGTAGCGTCATGAAAATTGTCAGCTTAATGTAGTTCTGATGACAATACAATAATATGGTACTGTCGAACTGATCTGATGATGGAGCCGAAAGATATGAAGTAGAACTTCATGATGGAACATCGTATCATAGATTTGTTAGAAAAGTCTTGTAATGAACTTTGACCACAATAATTTGTAGCGTGTTTTTTTTAGTTTTTTAAACTGTAATTTATTTTACAGATTTTCATGTTCGTTTCATGGTTGATACTGAGGTACTCTAATCAGTAGAGTATTACTTATGACACGCGCAATAAAGACCAAATGAGAGTACCTCAGTATAGACTGCAAAAGATTAATAAATCTTTTCCTGGAAATTCAGTAAGGTTTTATAATAAAATTCCAAAAGATATTCTACGAGTAGATTTCAACGAGCACAAGTTTAAGGAATATGTCAAGAAAAAGCTAACACAAAACGCTTATTACAAATATGAACACTATGTCAGTGACAAAAAGGCATGGTCAGAGTAGACTATCTGTTTAGTTTAGTCTATTGATTTGTAACATGACCATTTTGTTATATAGATATATTTTATATGTAGATTTAAGCCATGACAATGCCCCTGTACAGCTGCAACATATTTTTAATAATAATTTTATTGGCATTTTAATATTTATGTAAAATTGTAATTACATTACATTTAATTAATATTTTCAGAGTTGCTATGATAATTTTTAATTTATATTATATTTTTTATGTGAACTCTGACTGACGCATCCAAGTACACTGTAACAGTGTTTATGGACGAAATAAAGAATTAAATTAAATTAAAAATTTAATTATATTCCAAAAACTCGAATGAAACGATTTAATTCTGCTTCGGTGGATTTTGTTTTCCATTTTTCTTTTTTACTTTAGTAAATACATATACGTATAGCTAGTCTTTAAGTAGCGAGTATTTGTCCTAGGCTTTCGCTCTTTTGCAAACTGCAACGGGCGCAAGTCTTTGGTCATGTACAAGTCTATCCATAAAAAAACTCATGCTCAAGTGAAAATTATCATTTAATGTCAGTTAGCAGTATATCATAAACGACCGATCATATTTCTGCCCTCTTATACTACCACCATACGTAATCCAATTTTGTGTAAAAATAATATGAAAACCCACGTGGCCCGCATTACCTCCTTACACCTCAGCCAAGTATCACTTACCTACTTAGCAATCGATACGACAGGTGGCCATCGATACCCATGGGACGGAACCGGAGCCTTGCAAGGCGAGCGCAAGCGACGGACCGTTGCACTGCAATAGATACTGTTACTTGGACGTGTGCATTCTGCTGGGAAGTATGGCGAAAATGTAGGGCGGCGTAGGTTTGGACTGGTAAACGAGTAATTCAGGAAAATCAGGGAAATGAGGTCGGGTAAGAAATAGGGTAGAAGAATTATAGCAAATTTAATGCAAAGGTAAACCAGAGTCGGGGTTACCCTTTCTGGTGTATGGGTTCCAGCATGTGCGGTTTCCAGGTTCTTCTATTTTTTTATTTTTTTTAGTAAATGTTCAACACTTGGTTCTATCGCCGGCTGCGTGCCGTTCCTAATAGTACAAACACTTTTTTTTTTCAAGAAAAACAATTTGGGCTTCGAATTCGCTACGTTATTTATCTTTATTAAAATGTACTTTTCGTATTCGTTTAAGGAAATAAGGCATTGGGTAAAATGATAACGTCATGTAGACATTATACTAGTGAAAGAACTAAAGATACTTTAGATACTCAGAAGTGGATAGACGCTATTAAATGTCGTAGCGTAAATGTCCTGTCCGAGATGAGGGTAATGCAGCCACTGCAACTGCAGCCAGTGACCATTGGTTGCTATTATGTCTCTATCTCTCTCTCTCTCTCTCTCGCTCTCTCTCTCTCTCTCTCTCTCTCTCTCTCTCTCTCGCAGCACACTTTTAGCGCAGACTTGTGAGAGATGGTAATTGCTCAGCAGTGTACAACTATGGGCTGAAAATATTATGATGAAGTAACAGGTTAATTTCTACAGTTGTCCAGTTCAAGGAAACTATCAGACAATTGGATAAATACACCGAAGGCGACAATTGAGCAGTTGACCCAGTTGTAAGTGTCGTGTATTGCATCTAATGGAGATGAATCAAAGGATTTCGACTCGTAAGATAGCTTTAATTGGGATGAGCAAATCTTGCAACTGCTCAGAGTTCAACCTTTGGATATTGCTCTTTTGCTAAAGATTTTACTTATCTAATGACAGTTTTCTGGATTTATTACCTTTTATTATTATTATTATTTGATAAGTACTTAATTTTATCTTTCTGTAATTTTGTTATCATGTTGTTTTTAATAAAGTGTTATCTATCTATTTGGTATGTATATGAGTCAAACCGTCGAGATTTATTTTTTCAGTTACGTGTCAATGATTTATATGTACTAAATTCTTTCTTTAATGTATACATACATGACGCATGCGACGACACCATGCGACCATGCGATGGTACCCAAAATGTACATTAGTTCTTTCTTTCAAACGACAAATGCATTATTATAGCATCATAACATTTGTTGTCATCATGAGCGCTTTTAAATTTAAAATCTAAAAAAAAAAATGTTTTTTTTCTAGTTCTTAAAAGGTTGTTAATAAGACTCAAAATGTCAAGTTTTATCAATCATTTGTATTCAAAAGGCTTGTTTTCTAAATAGTAACAATGACAGAGCACTAATTTGTCTACTGTCTCGCAAAGGTTTGCCCTACAATCCAAGGGCCGCGATTTCATTTTAGATTCAATTGAATCGTTTTTTCTCTAACGGTACTTAGCCGCTCACTTTATTTCCGAGCCCTTTTGCTGTTACCATTTCCAAGATAAATCTACGCTTGCTTGGTTTTGTAGGACTTCTTTTTTAACTCTTCTTTAATTAACGCTGTTTATATGATGTATTTATTCATAATTTGCAAGAAAATTATAAGTCATTTTATAATAATTAATATGTCTTCAAGCTAACTTAATAAAAATAAGTCAATAATGAATCATAAATAAAAACATGGCAAAACAAATAATAAGTAGAAATTTAATTAGATGTCTTATTAATAATAAATAAAAGAGTACGACATAACAATGTGTATACAGATAAACAATTAACGTTTTCAGATGCAGGCCGCTTCCAACCGGTCTTTTTAGAAATCCATGGGGGAGACCCTATGTCCAGCAGTGGACTTCTTGTGGCTGAGATGATGATGATGTAACGTTTTCGTGTCATAAATAGTAGAGAAATTATTAATCTAGCGAAACGAGCGAGCATCTGTGAGGTAACATATGTAAACGTCAAGTCAAATAATTTGTTACTCGTCTTGATAGATAGATTCTGTCTTTACATTGTGTCTAGGTATTTGTCGTCATCGTTGCTTCCCAGCATCAACTAGTGATCATGCATTAAACTACTGATGAGCAAGGTATACTTGCTCTCAGAACAACTCGTAATTATAATGTATATCGGTATATTTTCGGTAGGATCAATCTAACGATCCTTGAACTTGAATCTTCATCGAGATGACAAATTAACGACAGTTCCGCCTAATAATTTGGAACCATGACATTTGCGATGTCTAGACACGGACCTTACCATTTAGATACCAGTAAGATATTTGCTCCAACGTAGAACGCAACATTGCTTAACATCAGGTGAGTTGGCGGTCAAGCGCAAACCTATCTTATATAAAAAAGTCACTCTTTATTCTGTCATGATGATAAATGAGGATTGGTGCGAGTGCGCAGTACTGACTGCAGTTCAAAACAGGATGACGTCCTTACATGACACCTCCGGGACATGTCGCCGTGTCAGTTATTGGGATATGGAAGCAGAGGATGCACTGGAATAGGGACAAATTATACGACAATTGGTTGTAACTAGCTTCTAAGGAATTAGGAATGAAAGGATAAGGAAGTAGGATTCGATAATTGAAGTCATTCATTTTGTGATCATGACTTAGGAATAAATTATTATGTAATTTCTGACTTGTAAGCATCCTCTACAATCTTTTTAGTCTCTCTGTTCTGTACTATGTTTGAGACTAAATATTTTGACATTATGGTCGTTCATTTCTGTTTGGCTGCACCCTCTACCTGAATTCCTTTCCTTAAATTTTTACGGTCTTGATCAGTTTCTTCAAAATTTGCAGGTCTGTTAAGAATAACTGCAGTATTCAATGCAATTATATTTTATCTATAGAGAGCTAACACTCCTTGATTATGAAGTAAAAGTGTGGCAAATCTCAGTTCTCAGCACTTTGGAGGATAAGACCACAAGACATTAAGGCCTTTTAGTATCTTGGTCTTATATATCTTGATATTACACCTTCTAAACACACAGGATGGCATTGTCACTGTTCACAAGTCACGACACGCGTCTAACTGCATTGGCCGACGTGTCGCGACGGAAGATGTGTCGGACAGTTACCTTACTTGAGGCTTGCCACGCAGAGCAGGGGAAAACCTATCTACGTATAATAACATTATTGATTTAATAAAGGTAAATGACAATTATGTTAGATGTAGACAACTAACGCTTCAATTATTATATTGTCATCATCATTATCATCATCCCAGCCACAAGAATTCCACAGATAGACACAAGCTTTCCTCATTGATTTCAAAAATACCGAATGCAAGCGGCTTGCAACCAGAATCTTCCTGCTACCTGTACGAAGTCACCTGTGCACCAACCTGCGTCTTACGCCACACTTGTCGATTGCTGAGTAGGTATTTAGGTCAAATAGAATATTCTAGTCTTTTTTCCACAAACACGCTTCATTGTAGATAACGTAATATCGATTAATATCAGGCAAAATAAAAATGAAATGGGAAGTTAGAAGTGACATTATCGCCTCAGACATCCTAAAAATTATCGGCTACAGTATAGAAAAGTACAAAAAAGGTTTCCGTCCAGACGATAAAAAAAAAATCAAAAGACGAAGGTAAAAAAGTGCTCTTTTTCATAAGTTACGACAAACAACCTACTGACTTTGACCTACTTCGGCCGGAGATTTAAAGAGATTTGTTACCTCTGTCGAAAAGAAAGGCTTAGACTTTAACAAGTTAGAAACAAATAGGCATACCTGAGATGGGAAGATATAAAAAGTTGTAGTGAAAGTTACAAGCAATAAAATATGCACTAAATAGGACGCCGTAAATACAGTCGTCTTTCGCATTTCCTAGGCTGTCTTGTTGCATCTAGATACTAAAGAGTACTAACAACAGTCTGTGGTAATCAGCTACCCCCAATCTCAATAACTGTTCTCGTACAAACGTCAACCAACGTGATTAATTTATCAATAGGATCTTTGAAATCGAGAAAGTTGGCAGTGAAATGGATAAAGACTTTCGATGTTCTATCCTATCAGATCTTGTTTCAATTTCAAAATATAATTAGGGAACGCAAGGCCTTCAGTTACTTATATTGAAAATTGTTTTGTTCGGAAATACTTTCGATTATTTGCTTTTATACCTTTTGCATAAAAAAATGTCAAAATGTAGCCTAGGTTAAGCTGAATAACGACACACATGAAATTGTTAAAGACGTTTAGGATACACAGGTGAAGGTAATACAGAAACGCAAAGAAAAACAATGCCATCCTTCTTGTGCATTCGGGTAAAAAGACGAGTATTGGTTACTATTAATCAGATGCCGGCTACGCTTTTGCCGTTAAAAAGAGAATAATGAACCCCAATGTCATTATCCAAACTTTTTGTCCACTGATCTTTAACAGCGTGAAGATGATTCAGTGAAAAGATCTCTCAAGAAGCTCATTTTAAGTCGATGATTGATCACCGTGGCAGGCTATATTCACCAATTTAATACAATAAGCAATTTGTCAGACGACCAATCAACATTTCCCTGTGCTGTTGTATCTGTCACTACGCAAAATAGTATGCGTTTAGATGCTTTACACTAAGAAGCTGTTCACACTGTCTCAGAAAATAATGTTATAATTTTTAAGACTCCACACATTTGTCTGTTTAGCCAACCAAAGCGAAGTAAACCAGAGGCAAGTCCAAGTCCTATCCGATAACAATGGAGTTTATAAAAAACTTTATAATTTTGGAAACTACACGAAAATACAGGTTTCATAGTATTGGCCCACCTCTCATATAAAGGAAACTTGATCGAAGCTTCATAATTAATAATAGCAAATGCACTAATCATGAGTCCAATACGGCGATAGGCGAAAAGAAAAAGGTAGCTCTTATGTGAATGAAATTGGCATATGTCATATAGGTGTCTGTACCATGTGTTTAGGGTTTTACGGGAAAGTCTGAGTGGGTGTTACCGCTTTTACCTTACCGACAAGCAGTCCTTGTGGGTGCTTTCTGAAGTTAATAAGTTTACATGCAATCCATTTGTACGTGTGGGTTAAACAATTATTTACGTTGTACTCGATAATTACTATTTTTTCTGAGTGCACTAAAATTTTTAAAGAAGATAATATTATTTTGCTTGAATTTATACTCGGCAGTGCGTAGAAAAATTAATCGAAAGTTACACTATTATAGGGTATGGTAGGCTTTTATTAACAATACAGGCATAGATGATTTTTTAATAACAAGACATAAGACAAATTAATTACTTATATTGGTATTGCTAGTTTTAGAATAATTCTTTCAGGTTCATATTTTTACCTTACATTAATGATAATTAAGTGATTTTGATAGTTCTAAATTTGGGATTATGTGAACAGCCTCTTACTTCGTACCATAGCTTTGTACGCTTTCTAACGGAATGCAATGTCTATAATAATACTGGTTATTTCATAAAATTACTCCGTTTTGTGTGCCACGTCAAATTTCGACAAATTGCCTTCGGTTCCAGTCATCTCGAGTACCGTGGAATTGAAACTATTCAATTTGATTTTAATGTTACCAAAATAACTGTTGGTGATTGAATAAATATTGAAGGCCTAATATACATTTGTGTTAACAAAGACATTAGAAACAGATTTGGGAATATTCGGAATAATATAGCGTATCTTTCACATTTCTTTGGTGATATGGTATCCTAGGTTAGACACTCTGATAAATTGCTTTGTGCTTAGAGAGGTGTTTGTAGACATTTTCGGCCTTACCGAAAAACGTTATTTAACTTTAAGCATCGTCTTAAATTCTCTGTCTTCTTTCCGCAAGGGTCATGAAGTTGACAAAACATGTTAAGCAAAGCTTAAAGTTAAGTAACGTTTTTCGGTAAGACCGTTTAAGTACATAGCTTGCTAATGAACGAGATTGAAAGGGAGAAATTTGTTTATCTTACTTTATTATTCAGTCTTATTTTATGTACTTATGTGAGTATAAAGGTTAATGTTTGACTGTGTCATGGTCAAAGCTTTTTGTCGTGCAAACTTTAAAGTTCACAGTGGCAAAAAATTGGCATTATCTTATTCCATTATAATCAGGAAGGGTAAATTCGAGAACCGTGCCCATCCTCATGCCCATTACCAGCCAACTTATTTCACATCTCATAGGCATTTCGCATTAAATGCTACGCAGTCTGAATCTCGACATTCTGTTTATAGCAATAATAACTATTATACGTATACAGTCACTCCACCATGTTTCAGGGTGTTCTATGTGCGAATAAGAAAAATTAAAATTCTTGACACAATAGTCTATTCGCAAATGTTCGCCACACACGGGGGCTCATCAAAGTTATTAAAGCCCTAAACGTCAGGAAAAGTTTTCGAACACGTAATGCTCCCTAAACGTTAGCTAAGCACCGGAGAAATGTTCTGCCAACTTGGAATTGGTATACTTTAGTTTGGTGCTTAGTTTGATTGCTTACTTGAGGAGGCATTTGTTAGGGACTTGAACTCTTGAATCTAGGCTTGACATTAAGATTGGAGTAGGTAAGTGAGCCTACTTGTCTATATACTTGGAGAAAATTAAACTTCCTGATTAGAGGACTAAACTTAAAGTTTATTCTAGTTCGCTATTTTACCGCGAAGCACAGTTAATAGATTAAAGAGATTGACATTAAATTCTAAAGATTTACTTGTTATTGAATGTGTGACATAAATTCCGCTTATTTCTTCTTTAAGGTGTCTCAGTTGCATCTATCTTACTCCAAATACACTATCGTCATTAATCATTTACCGCTTCCCTCCCTCAACTATGTAGGTTTCTTCTTTAACCCACCATCGTTTCCGATGTTATGCCTGCCTCGCCCACTGCTTGTCAATGTCTTCCGAACTGTCTGTTGGGTGGCCGCTTTCTAACCTGGTCTAAGTGATAATAAGTTCTAACCTGGTAATAAGTGGTCTTGAAAATCGCTATTCCTAGACTATCCTAAGTCCTAAGCTAGTGGCGAGTTGGCGGTGAAAGTGTTGTTCAGTTATTTTGTATATTCCCGTTAATCTTCCCGTTGTGGTATCGATGTCATAGATGTGCCTGCATCTCGTCATTTCTTGGTCGCATGACATGGTAACAGACCTCCGTTATTTTGTATAGGCAATGACTAGATTCCAGCTACATCAAAGCGGTATTGATAATTTTTATATATATTACTCTGACACTAGGGCTAGCCACTCAGCCTATTCGAACTTATTTACAAGCATGGTATAGTTTATCAATGGGTTCCAATTCAAATTGAAGTAGTGGAAAGTTATTCTTTTGGAAACAATATTACAAACTCTTTTTTTAAACTATCATGGTCCTTCATTAAAAGACTATTTTTTATTTATTTATGACTATTATTTTTTTCCGTTAATAATAATATTCTTTTAATATTACAACTTCCTTTCTATCGTCTGATATTGCAATAATATGGTATGGTCATCATGATCTGGTCGGATGATGGATACGGAAAGTTGTCCATCAATTAATAAACGATGAAGGAGTCGAAAAATAAACATACTCCTAAATGGAAAATGTTGGACTCTTATTTTTAATAGTGTTACACTTCAAAGTTGAAAGGTTATTTTTTAGTTCAAAAAGGTGGTGTCTGTTGGGTTTCTGTGAAGTTTTTTATGAATATTTGTAGCAAATATTGTGCTTACATATTGAATTTTTACTACCTAAGCCTAGACAAGGCTTTGAAAATGGTTGTTTACGCGTTTATTCTACTAAATAATAGTTTTTTTCTTGTTGGTAAGACATTTTTCTTGGAATGTTCTTATAAAGTGAGTCCACTCCAAAATTTCATTATGTCGTGACGTTCTTATGAATGCACACTCTAGGAAAGTTTTGTCCCCAAGCTTTTACTCGAAGTAATGCCGTAAATAAAGGAAAGCCTCAAAGTAATAGGTCTGTAAACTTTGCTCTAGAAAAAGGTAGTGTGCTGTGTGATATAGTTCCGCAAATACGTTCGAGGTTGTAGTTGGACCTTATTGACGTCATATGACGTCATCACACTGGGCTGAAATGGGAAATAACTAGTAGGTGTTAGCTTCAAACAACAAGTATAAGATTAGAAAACAAAAAACGGTTAAACCGATTTTTACGAAACACAGCTAAGAACGCTCGATCAAATCTTTTATTAAACAAAAATAAACTAGATCAAATTCGGTCCATCCATTTGAAAGCTACGATGCCTCATACAGATATACAGATACACACGTCAAACTTATAACACCTCACACTCAAACACCTCACTTGGGTCGGAGGTTGACTCGGAGTGGATGGCATTCGAACTCGCTAATTTTAGTTTTTTTAATGTGATAATTTTCAGTTTGTTACAACAAAATTAGTTTCTGTGAAGACACTGTCTACTGGAACACAGTTATTACTAAAGCAGTACACAGGGTTACAATTTATTACGGTGAGATGTATGAAAAACAATAAAGTCAAATTACTTTAGAATAGAATAGAATAACTTTATTGTACATCCATACAGAATTACTTAAAAATAGATAATAAACTTAATTGAAAGTACAACGGCGACCTTATCGCATAGAGCGATTTATTTAGCGTTTTTTTTAACTGTTTTGATTCCCTTGCGAATGTCGAAATGTGCATTTTTGCGACACATTTGGCTGTAACTTTGTTTTGTAAAAACTGAGAAGTTTGATTTTTCTGAAGCTGAAGCTGATCTCTCTAAAGCAAGAGAATGTGGATCTGCGGATTTTGTTTTAATTTTAACTCGATGCCTTCACGCGTTCCCGAGATACAGGTCCTGACACCCGGATGGACGGACAGACAGACAGACGGACAACAAAGTGATCCTATAAGGGTTCAGTTTTTCTTTTTTGAGGTACATAACTCTAAAAACACGTAATTCGCTGGTGAAAGATCGAAAGTACGCTGCTCCGTAAAGCTGCACAGAAAAGAAAATTCTTACTAAGGACTAAAGGCTGTATGTGTTCCCCAAAGTTTCTGTGTTTATAGTGCCAAGAAGTTTATGTATTGTTAGTGGAAACATTATTATGTGGTGCGTAGAGGATTGCCTCGCTGTTTTTGAACAAAGCTTAGGACTTTCTTTGTTGTTTTGGTGATGTTTGACGGTATTTGTTCGTTTGCTTAGGGTTGACTTTATTTTGAGCCTTGTGAGCTCTTGTTTGGCATATGTTACTGGGATACATAATAGGGCCTCGAATTATGTGCTGGGATAAATAGTAGTCTAGATTTCTTGCCTTGCAGGCTTTCGTTTGTATTATAGTAACTTACAAAAGATCGTGTGTTTGTTTGTAATTCAATTAATTTAATATTAAGAGCATAGCGTCTAAGACTAGGTAAATATCTTTGTATATCCGTAGATAAGTCATACGGAACAGTGTGATTTTTAGTCCGTTGGTGTTGTCGCCTGGGAAAAGTGGTAGAGCGTGACGGCTGCGCGTGCGTCAGTGCAGCCATGGCTGTGTGGTGCGGCGCGCGCATACTGCCGCTCGAGCGTCGCGTCTATTCCATCACGCTAGTGGTGGGTACTCATATAGTAATGGTTCACTTTAAAAACATAATTTTACAAATCCTACGATCCTTAAAAAAGAAATCAGTTAACAAGAAGATTTTTTTTATTTTTGTGTTTTAGATGAGTCCGACATGTTTGTTTTTGGAAATCTGCAAAAGTCAAAATATTTGCGAAGCTTTGATCTTTGACTCTTTAACTTGACTTCGCTGCATCACCAAATCGTAAAAATATTAATTAAATACGTAAAAGTTCAATATTGGTGGTATTTAATATTGGTAGTGTAGAAAAAGTTAACCATTACGATTTGTAATTGTCTTAGATTCCAGCAGTGAGTTTTCAGGATGGAGAGTTACAAATTGGTGTTGATGTTGTTGTGTGGCTTTATTTATTATGTGAAAATACATAGTTTCTATAATCGATTCCTTGGTGGAGAATGGTTATTGTGTTGTGACCAATTGTATACATTTTTTGAGTGTGCAAACGTCTATGTATAAGAGGGAGTATGAAACTAACATAGTGAATTTATTTGTATGTGGATTGGTCCAATTGGTAGACTTCCGAATTTCGCGCGCTATGTCGCAAGCATACATTGATAATCATATATAATTGCTGAGCTAGTGGTAAGCGCTCGAAAATTTATGAAAAACCCCTTTATCTTCCCTTTTAATGTTAATAGATAGATAGAGAAACTCTTCATTTTTTCCACCCAAATTAATAAAATTAATGTTGCGGTTCTTTATTAGGAGTAAGAAGCGACTAAATATACGCTAGGTATTAAATAAATAAATAAATAAATATTTGTGGACATTTCACACAACACCATCTAGCCCAAACTAAGCAAGCTTGTACTATGGAACTAGATAGCTGATAGAATACATATATACTTTTTTTTTGTAAATATATACATATGATACATAGAAACACCTAGACACAGAACAAACATACATTGCTCATCACACAAATGTTTGCCCTGGGTGGGGATCGAACCCACGACCTTTCAGTTCAGCAGGTAGACGTAGACACACTACCAACTGAGCCACAAGACCAGTCTGTATTGGCTCTGCGAGCAGTAGACTTTACGAACACACACCACCACGTTCAAATATATTGTAGATTTATTATATTAAATCTATTACTGTCAACTTGGGTAACTTTGACTCAGCGTCAAACATTGTACGTGGCTTTTTTAGAAGGTTCTCAATTATTTTCTCTGACTCTACAGTCAAAACGACTGTAAATTAATTCATCTATTAATTTGACTACTATTTTGTTGGGGAAAAAATCGACAACCTTCTAAAAAGGCTACGTACAATGTTTAACGCAGAGTCAAAGTTACCCACGTTGACTGTATATTTGAACATTTTCGGTTATACGTACGTATAAGTGTCACGAGCGCTTAACACCAGCTTAGCGATTTATTTGTCTCAGGGTTCAGGGTCTTACTACAAGACGTATTCAAATTTGAGCAATTCTCAACATATTTTACGTATTTACACAGGCCTCATGGCTCAGTAGTAGTACGATTACCTGCTGAGCTGTAGGTCGTAAGTTCGATCCCCACCCACGGCAAATATTTGTGTAATGAGCATGAATGTTTGTTCTGTGTCTGGGTGTTCTTCTATGTATCATAAGTATGTATTTACAAAAAAAAAGTATATATGTATTCTATCAACCATCGAGTTCCATAGTACAAGCGTTGCGTTTAGTTAGTTTGGGCTAGATGGTGTTGTGTGAAATGTCCACCAAAAAAAAAACTCGCTGTTACGTAATTACATTTGCGAAAAGAGGACAAAATTTGAAACGTTGATCAAAGTTAAGTAACGTTTTTCAGTAACCGTCCCGTCAGTTGTTTAAAAATACAATATAGGTACATAGAGTTAAAGAGACTGTTACAAAATAACTCTTTTAAGTGTTTCCCTCCCGTTTATTTCTATACAAAATCACAATGTTCACATTCCTCAGTTCCTCACATAATCTCCGTCTCCCCGTTCGTATTCGTCGAATCAACGTAATCTCTCCATTCGATTGAATTTGAAACGCCGCAGAACATCAAAGATAAGATTTCCTTTACTGAAATTCAATTCATATGTTAGGTGTAGCAGACACTGGAACAACTTGACTTTACCTTCTTCTTCTTTTTTGTATTGGACCCGCATTAAAGCATTTGCCAGTGTCAAGTATTAGGATTTTTTCAAGTTTCTTGAATAAAACAAGTTGTAAATGTTCTAGTCACAATCTAAGTCACGTACGTATACAGTCAATTTAAAAGTCGAGTCTTGCTTCAGTAAAGTGGTGGCGACTTTACTAGAAGCTTCTATGGAGTTTTGCCGACAACGTAAAATAACACGTTTTACGGCTTTATTTCACTTGCCCACACTCACGCACTTTATCGAACACTTAATAAATAAAACACCACCATTTTTATAGCATTAATGTTCAATACAACACAAGTTTAGGAAAATAAAACAAAGCAACAACACGTTACTAAGACGTTCCCGCCAAAACTCGACTTTACCTTTTCCACATTTTGTAGTGCTGATATAACAAAATGAGACGGTGTGTATAATAGTCTAGTAAAAATAAGATTTGTGACAACATAAAAGACAACTATATATATTGTTATTTAAATGAATGTACTGGTGTTTCGAAATACATTTGACACAATTTCACAATGATATTATAAAAGCTAATTTTGTTACCTTTACACGCTCAAACGGCTGAACCGATCGTTATGAAAATTAGTATAGAGATAGCTTTGGACCTGGAGACGGACATATGCTACTTATCATCATCATAATCATCACCGTTTTTCATAACTACGCGAGTGAAACCGCGGAATGCAGCTAGGTTATAAATCGGGGATTATTGTTAATCTATGATTTTTAACTATTTTTCTATCATAATTTCAAAGTTTCCCCCCTGTTGCAAATACTGTGATGTGCTCCATACAAACGGATTTATTTTTACTAGACTATAAGTACTATAAAGTGTTGAACTCCATTTGACTGGCGCTAATACCACCGCGAGTTCAACTTGTAATGGCAAGTAAGTTTTCTTTTTTTGTGTGCAATTTTAGAAATTTTATGAAAAAATGCATACGGTACTCGGGAGGTACAAACAACTTACCGAACCTCGCATATCAAATTTAAATAAAACATTCTAAAATCATCCTCCATTCTGGGCGGTCGGGTAAAAAAAGACACGCCATTTTCAGTGTTGATCAACACAGCAGTGTTTCTGTAACTAATGCACAGCCACTGTGTCTGATGTAGGTTAGAGATTCAGCTGTCCAAATATTTCTTTCTATTTTGTACAAACAGCTCTCAATGGGTAGCGAGAAGAACGTTTTACGCCTGGCTCTCATTTCTTTCATCATCATCAATATCAATCTTCAATTGATAACCCACTGCCGGACGTAGTACTAGCTTTGTTTATGTTATTTTTATTTTTAGCCAATCGCATCTGCAATGAGGTCTTTTTCCATTCCAATTTTTACTTGCCGATCCAGCTTTTTCTTAAACTATGAGAGCTAACCAATGTCCATCTCTAGATTCACAGCTATTAATCACTCTATCAAATTTCATAACAATCGATTTAGCCATTTTAGCCAACCAGACTGACCGAAGTGACTATTCGCAATAGGTAATTTTGTTTTTGCTTTAAAAATATCACCTGCTCTTTTAGCATTTTAGCGTTGTTACACTAGTGTTATTTTATTTCTTTTTGTAATTTTTTGTTCATTTTAAGGTTGTCAATGTTTTGTTGTTGAGTTTATCTGTCTATCTATCTATCTACCATTTCAATACAAATCTCTTTAAGAGTATTTACCAGACTGAGTGACTATTTGCAGTAGCAAACTTTGTCTTTGCTTTAAAAATACTGCTTGTTTTTTTAGCATTTTCATACCTAAACTCTACAAGAGTAAGTACTTTAACAATATCCCGAATTTAATATCTGTGAGGGCGTTCCGAATTTATGTTTATAGCTCGTTATCCTTTATGTTGTTATCTTCAATTATGTAAATTGAATATTACACTTTGTTTAATTTAAGTGTTAGAACGTACCATAGGGATTCAGCTTGAGGTAATGGTATAACTAAATTGTAAACAGTTTGCTTAGCTTTTACCGATTCGCTTTCATAGAGAAGCAAAATTGTTTCATTGTTGTTTCTTTTTTTTTTATTAATTTGAAAATAATATGTTTGGTAAAAATGCTAGGTAGTTACTTACCATACTTTCTTTACACCTTTTGTTTGTTTTAAAATAAAATATATATCGTATTAGATCGCGAATTCTTGAAAGACCACATCGCTCAACAACAATAAAACATAACACTATGACCCAAATTTTTTGCGACTTTGGATGCATTTTTTGACGTGATAACGTCTTATAAATCGATAAACGCCGGCTGCACGCACGAAAAAATGTCACGTTCCACCTGAGACGAGCGTGCAAGCGAGAGCGCGGAAGCGGTCGGCTTGTGACACATCGTTATCACGTAAAATTATCATGTGTAAACAGACTTTACAGACAACATTTTTTTCTTAATAGGTACTTAGTGTGTGCTTAGAATAAGTTAGAATACATTTTTCTAAAAATATTAGAATTAAAGTACATTTTCTGTTAGTGTTGCTCCTGTTTGTTTACTTTTACATTACAGCAAATAGGAAAAAAACACGTATTGTGTAAGTACTTCATTGTTTTTATATTTTATGGTGACGCACAAAAAAAAAAAACCAAAGTTGATGCTCCCTAATCTTTCATTAATTCAAATAAAAACCTATTCGCCCAGAGAAGTAAGTAGCGAACGAGTCGTCTTCTATATTTTCTAACACAAGTTGTTGGGATCTGATAGCAACGGAATAAATAAAGCAAACCGGAGTAACTCGAGCGACAAATCCGAATTTTCCATCGATTTTGTCGATAACAGTGCCTACTAGAGAATATTCTATGCGAAAGGTCGGGTTTCTGACCGATCCGTGAAATCTGAGGGCACGACCGCGGCCATGCCTAAAAATAATAATTAAATAGTATCAAAACACGACCGTGACGAGAATTCTGCAGTGCGTAGTTGGTAGCAGTATAATATAAAGCTAGTTCTACATGTTGGGCCAGACTGTTGGCCCAATGTGAGTTTTTAAAAATTCTATATGTTGGGCCAACACCCCGTCGTTGGATAGCTGTTTGCAATTCGATTGGCTTATTATTCCACATTTTAGTGGCTTAAAGATAGATATGGAAGCTCTTCCAGTTACCGTTATTTATTTGTTCAATTCAATTATTATTTAAATGTGCATAAACCACATAGAACAACATGGAATTATAACTATACTTAGTTTATTTCATGCTGGACTGGGAGAAAAAGAACAACATAGAATGTACCAACTGTTTCTTCACTGGCACACTGTAAAAGCCAATTAAGTAAAACTAGAGAAATATGCGTTTATATATGTGATGGGCTGACCTCCTGTAACTGGTAGGCAAAATTACATCTTGCCCTGTAATACCTTCTTTTGATGGAAATCTAACCCTTTAATCACGGTTACATGCGGCATCCAAAAAGAAAAAGGCCTCTGAATTCCGTAAGGGAAAACAGGCGTGATTGTGTGTAAAATTTCATCGGTATTGCACACAATAGCATTGAAGCCATCGTAACTCGAGAATGTGATTTTCACATACGTACAGAATTTCTAATTTGCTGAAAAGTAACAATGTGCTTAACAAGACGCCATTTTGACTTCCTCTTGCATTATTTCAAAAAAAATATGCTACTTACATTTTTTTTATAAAAGGCACGGACCCCGGATTCTATTGAGATTAATTTTGTCAAATAAACAAAAAAAAAAAGACGCCAACGTAAAACTCTGTTAGCGGAGCCCGTTAAGATCCTTTTCATGTGCGTATTGAAATCCGAAACTATTTCGTTAGTCAGCCAATGTTGGTCGCCAAGTATCAAAATAGACTACATCATATAGGCTACGTTACGCCAATACGTTGGCCCGATATGATCGCCCAACACTGTCATATTGTGTAGAAACAGCTTTATAATTGTATAGGCATTTGTAACTATTGTACTGGTTTGGTACCTACTTGTAGCTGTATTGAAAACGTAGTTCTATCAATTTGATTGGTTCTAGTTGTTGTATTGATGTAATACTACTAATTTATTCTGTGGTACAGCTACAGTTTCGGGTCTTTGCTGTTACTACAGAATACTTACCTTCTGTAAAGGTAGTCGAATTATTACTCGATTATCAAAAAACGTTGCGTATTCCTTTTCGAATTTCGTATCGCGTTTTTAATCTGTCCTTTCAGTCCTGTTATTTCGGGACAGAAAATGCTAAAATACCATTTATGAAATGATTACAAATTTAAATCCAGTAGGTATTTCCTTTACTAGGCGTTGCTAAAAAACAAGATCTCAAACTGGATTGGCCCTTTTCAATATATCGATCTTAGTAATAAAATACATAGCTTACGAAAATATTCAAGGTTTTTATCTTTATTCATGTTAAAAAAAACCAATAAAGAAACAAGTATAGTATAGTAAGAACACTCCCGACTAACTCACTTTTCAAACAAAAAATAAATAAATCAAAATCAGTTCATCCGTTCGGGAGCTAGAATGCCACAGACACACACACAGACACGTCAAACTTATAACATTTCGTCGATTTTGCGTCGAGGGTTAAAAACAATAAATAGCAGTCTTTTACCAACCTTTTTTATCTCGATTAATCTGAACCTTTTAAAAATTCCTGAAATAATTGTTATTAGGTCCCTTTGATCTCGTGGACCACAGTAATTAAAAGTTCCATAAAAGAAGAGGTTCTCAATTCGTTGGAATTGAGATTTTTTTTATGTAGGTATGTTCCCCGATTAGGTACTCAAAGACACGTGGACCGATTTGAAAAATATTGTTTTGTTTGAAAGGGTATAACTTCCCAAGTGGTCCCATAGAAATGTTATCAAAATCGATTCAGTATTTTGGTTTTTATAACAAAATAACTGGAAGAATATGCCATCCAAGTAGACGAATTGCGTATTTTGAAGTCGGTTTTTTAGTATTTCAAACGATTACTTGTTTATGTACTTTTTTAAACGACAAAAATCGTATTTTTTTGGGCGTGTTTATCATGTGGGTGTACGGAAACCTCGGTGTGCGAGGGAAACCTGCATTTTGCCGCATTAATATTCCATTTAAATGAAAGTATAATAGAGCTTCCATAACAAAGGTTTCCTTTTGTGGTAATTCCTTTGTAATATCACTGTCTGTTCTGACAGGTCAGGATTAGGTATTTAGAACTTGAGTTTCGCGTTATCTTAGACCATGTAGCGCGAGTATCTCTAGTAAAAATTTCCATACAATAGGAGGAAAATTTTCTATAATCCGATTTAGGTATTTTAAACGGTTTTCTTTGGCTTGATTCTGTTTGTTTTTAACCCCAGATCAAAAAAGAGGGGTATTCTAAGTTTGACGTGTGTATCTGTGGTATTATAAGCTATAGCTCTCAAACGGAAGGACCAATTTTGATCTAGTTTTATTTTTGTTTGAAAGAGGATTTCATCGGGTACTTCGGCGTTTCGCACCGCAAGCGGTTTGAACCGCGGTCCGAATCACCCAAGAGCTCTTTTTGAATAGGTTCTTTCACACCGCGGTGCGAATCGAACAATAGCGTTTTGGAATAGGTAGATTCGGACCGCAGTGAGGAATAAAACAGTTCTCTTTTTGTCATCGAGAATGTTCTTAGTTCTTATGTTTCATCAAAATTTGTTCATCCGTTTTTTTGTCGGGAGTTTTTGAGTTTTCTATACTTATTTTTACTATTTTTGTTTCAATGATCTTAAGATTCTTAAAAAAAAATTGGTGTTGAACTTTTTATACTCGTATAAACACACAGGATGGCATTGTGTCACAAGTAACGAAACAGCGTCTAACAGCGTTGTCCGACATGTCGCGACTGAAAACGAGTCGGGCGATTACCTTACTTGAGGCTTGCCACGCAGAGCCGGGAAAACCTATCTATATTACATAAATGGAAAAGATCCATTCAGAAAGCGTATATTGGCGGTACGCACAGTAAAATTGAACCTAAAACGTTTCGTTCAAGATGGAATATCCATCATGAAATTATGTCACTAAACTTTTCTTGAGTAATGGAGTAAATATTGGAAATTTTAATGGCAAATATAGATTTATCATGATTGGGACGTGTCAACTCTATCTCTAACCTTATCTATACCATAATACGTTATATGCTCCGACATTTAAATGCTTATTTGTGATTAAGCGCGCCCTTAATGTCTTACTTAGTCACGGCAAATGGAGTGAAAGTTTCGTTAGATATCTCATCAGCTATGATTATTTACTAACACAGCCGTGACGTGTTTAATGGTGCAAAATATCGAGGAACGGATATCGGTTACGTACCATTAATATGGGATATACGATAACTTACTATTAAGAGAATACATTTTTCTACATCTAAATATTACCTGATTTTAATGATATTTTTTTTGTATGGTTTGAACCCGGTTGGAATTGGTTAGGTTCCTATTTTTTTGAGTAGTAGCTTTTTTATTCGAAAATAGGCTTACGCTTGACCGTCAACTCACCTGGTGTTAAGCGACAGTTACAGTCTACGATGGAGCGCGCTTGCCTAGAAGAAACCTATTTACTCGCGATTTGAAGACATATGTAGATTATAACTACTCGAAAAGAACACAGGAAGCGCATTCCACAGTTTGGCGGTACGCACAATGAAAGTGGAGCCAAAGCGTTTTGTAGCTGAGACATATATCCTAACTATCCTAATATATATTAATTATATCCCAACTGTATAATATTATAAAAGCAATGATAACTCTGTCAGTCTCTATGTCACTTTTCACGGTTAAACGTCTGAACCGATTGCTCTGAAATGTGGCACAAAGATAGAGAGAAAGAAATACATTATTTGGTGTCGATATATGAAATGATTTTTTTTTTAACTTCGCGTTCCATGATTAGGTTATTTTGAACTCTATCAGCAAGTAACACAGTTATTTTTCCGTTCCACAGATAGACCCTAACACAGCGTTCCTGCGGGCGGCGCGCGCAGGCCAGCTCGACACAGTCGTAGACCTCCTCGACTCAGGCGCGGTCAAGGATATTAACACATGCAACTCGGTGAGTTAACACTGCATTTTATTTGTATCTAGTCATACCGTATACAAAAAGACTAATCAGGGTCACGTGTGAAGTCTCCTCTATGCGCGGCTAAAGGCATCCGCTATGTTGAACGGGTCCTGCGCGCAGACAGCCACATCAAGCGCTAAGGATCTGTTTCTGACAAAACAAAAACATAACCCTCCCTCTTACGCTGTCGGGTAAAAAGCGCCTCTACGTTGTCCGAGACGCAATGACAGTTTCAAACAGACTTGTTATTATATTTATTAATTATATCGGTTTTTGTTCGATGATGGTAAAATCGAAACGAAGACGTTGTTGCGTTTACGCATAATTTAATTGTTATCTTTCAAGAAAACTTAAAAAAAAAAACGGACAAGTGCGAGTCAGACTCGCCCACCAAGGGTTCCGTACAAACTAGTAGATAAAAGGGGGAAATTATATATTTTTTTATATTTTCCTTCATAAACCGAAAAATATACATCGTAAAAATATTTAAATTCCTACCTGTTTTAGCTTGTGCTAATAAAGCTCTTTCATTTTATTATGATACCGCACATGAAAAGCACTTTAAAATTTCGACCCTCCTAACTTGCATAAAGACCCTATTTTATGTGATTAAATTAAAAATGTACAGCTTGCGGAATTTTTCCTTTATGTGTACTATAAGACAATGCTTCTTGCCAAATTTCAAAGTTATAGGTCAACGGAAAGTACCCCGAAGCGAGTGTCGAAATATGCATTTTTTGCGATATATTCGGTTGTAACTTTTTTTAATGAAAATTGAGAAGTTTGTTTTTTTCACAGGTCCAAGGGCCAGTAAACCTGAGTATTTGATATGAATTTCAGCTTGGTACCTCCACGCGTTCCTGAGAAAAAGGGTATTGACAGACAAACTGACAACAAAGTGATCCTATAAGGGCGGAACCCTTTTTTCCTTGTGAGGTACGGAACCCTAAAAATAAAAAAAAACGACAATGAATTCACTCTGAATTTGGAACATTACCTACAATAGCGTGTGTCTGTATTGGTATGCTCGCAAAGTCCATTGCCCACAGGACCACAGTACATGAATATATAGTTTTACGTAAACGATGATGATTATGATGATGACGATGATTATGTAAAAAGATATAGTGCATATCATCAGATAGTAAAACGGACGTATTGAGGAGATCCTGTCACAGGTGCGGTGTTCGTCAAAAGCGTAGTTCATACTACATTTTTGATATATTACAAACATGAACAGGGCGAGAGATTTATATTTTCAATTGCGAGTAAATCATTGATTCTTAACCTGCCATTATGCTTTAGCTGCCATTCTATGCTTAATATTTTTGGAGTACTACTGTTATCAGCTTGGCATATCAGCATCTCTTGTATTAATAAAAACAGAAAAGGATTATTATCTAAACACAAACATGTACGTAATTCACTAATGTGCGAGCGCAACGAGCGCGACAATTTTGTTTAGTTTTCACGCAAACATCTTAGATAGTATGATATATTAGATATATAGATAGGTAAACTCTTTATTGTTTACACCACTATACTAAAACGCTAATTAACAAGAGAGAGCTTACACGCTAGCGAAAACAGGCGGCCTTATCGCTGAAAGCGATCTCTTACAGGCAAACTAGATAGAAGATCCGTCACAATAGAGTTCGTCGCTTTAGTTAACATAAAAATTCCATTAGGGCAATAGTTGGCGAGTTTCTGATGAAGGAAGTGGAAAAAGATATTTAATGACATCTTATTTTAGCTGGTTTTTTTGTCATCGTGAGCACTTTTAGCTTATGTTTGTTTTAAAAAGATTTTGTGGCAGAGTTTATATTAGTATAATTTCCATTATTTATTCAATGTTTGTCACCCTGTATACTGTATAGTGAAAACTATACTTTATCATGAATGTTCATTTGTATAATATAGAGTACAGTGCATCCGCAGTTTTATTATAGTTCCCAGGGTCGTGCCTACGTTACGTAATCTAACTTTTTATTATGATTGTACAAACTCATTCATAAAAATATAATTGGATCGAATCAGTGTTTTTGGAACCAACTACTAAATGCAGTTTTGTGGTGTGACTTTTTGTTTATATAAGTGTCCTTATATGAAACAATAAAGATTGGCCTAGAGCGTGACGAGGCACGCATGTGGAAGGATTCCGTAGATAGCCATAATATCATCGCAAAAAATTCCAATTGGAAATCATTTTACAAATATGCCATTGCCATTGACATTTAAAGTTAGATTGTCCCCGAAGTTTTATAGATTTATCTATACGTGTAACTAGAAAGCTGCAAACACAGAATGTTCCATGTAATATTGAATGAAGTTTTTTAATATAAACTTTTATGAGATTAGGCCGGACAGTACGAAATAACGAGCTATGGAGAGGGCTATGCTCGGAGTCTCTCTACGAGATCGAATCAGAAATGAAGAGATACGTAGACGTACAAAAGTCACCGATATAGCACAGCGGATTAGCAAGTTGAAGTGGCAGTGGGCAGGGCACATAGCACGTAGAACTGATGGCCGATGGGTCCGAAAGGTTCTCGAGTGGAGACCACGTACCGGCAAGCGCAGCGTAGGAAGACCAGCCACGAGATGGACAGACGACCTCATACAAGTGGCGGGAAGATGCAAGGATGCTGGATGCAAGCCGCTTCCAATCGGTCTTTTTGGAAATCCATGGGGGAGGCCTATGTCCAACAGTGGACTTCTTATGGCTGAGATGATGATGATGATGTACGAAATAAAGGGTTTCTTGTAGTACTACGGATCCCTTATAGAATCACTTGTCCACCTACCTACCTTTTATTTTTAGTGACTGCATATAAACGTGGGGATGGCTTGGAATCATGAATATCGAATTTATTTTAATTTTACACTTTCTCATAATGTAACTACTAAATTACTTGCGGTTATTATAATTGATTCAACTGGGTTAATTCGCTGTATTTTAATGTAGAATATTCAACCAGTGTAATGGAAAGAAAAACGTGAATCGGTGCTGTCATCCCGAGTTTTCTCATTTTTCCAATCCATTTAGCACATACTCAAATAGCCCATTTCCTGAGATAAAATAGCAATTTTATTGTGAATGATAGGTGTTATTATAGCTTAGCTGGAATATTTTATGCAGCGTGTTTTAATGTAACGGGTTAAGCTGTAAAATATGAGAAGAAAGTATGCGAAGCAGAAATATAGCCGACCTAATTGCCCGACCCATGCGGGTACAGTTCGACATGACTTATAGTGGTTGTGGTTAGCATTTTAACCAACGTTTTACCGTTTTTATCAACGGGTTTCGTAGCCAACAAGGAACCCTTATAGTATCGCCATGTCCGTGTGTCTAGCTCAACAAGTCTTAGCACTAAAAAGCTGTAATTTGGTATATGTATAAATATTATTCACGTCGACAAAATTGTAAAATGAAATCGAAAATAGTTATTTATTTTACTAGCCTGGAAAGTTGTATTTTACCGTCGAGTGTCTGACAGTTGAACCCAGAGCAAGCGAAGGATTCTAGTGTAGAATCCTGAGCGTAGCGATGGATTCAAGAAGACACGAGATAAAACACCCTAGGAAGCAAAATGAACTTTTCCACGCCAATAATTAGCCTTGGAAACGTAACTTTACGAGCTAGTAAGATGAAAAATAAATTGTCTCACATTTTGAATATTTTGACACTCGCATGCGATTGGTTGTGATGATTTCTTAGGTGTTCACGATTGTCACCCATCGAAATTAAACACCTATTCAATTGTCATCTAATCTCATCTGTGGCCATGGACGCTGATTCGTGTTCGAAACGTTATTTCAAAATTATGTAATATACTCGATAAATTCGTTAAAAGTTTCTTACTCGCAAAAAATCAAAATCTATAGGGTACTTTCCATTGACCTAGAATCATCAAAGTAAAAAAATCCGTACTCAGCGATATCGGTCCACGTTCTTGATGCTTAGTGCACAAGAATGGAATTCTTTTCCGCCATCTCTGTTTCCTGAGAACTGAAATCTTGGAATTTTCAAGACTAGAGTGAATAGATATCTTCTAAATCGACGAGCTTCATCCCCGGCCACACCATCGCTTAACATCAGGCGAGTTGGTAGCCAATCTTACATCTATCTTGCGTATTTTTTTTTATCTCGGAGTACCAATAAAGATTTTTAAATAAAAACTACGGGTCACTCACGTCTGTTTTGAGCCGAAAAATGCGACTATAGTTTCAACCGCATTCGGTGGTCTTTTTCAAAGGAGCAGCGCAAACTTCACTCTCGGTCGGTGACGCGCCTCGCACTGCGAGGCCGTGAGTGACCCGTAGTTATTAATTAAAATGTGTGAAACCCACGTTAGTTTCCATAGTAATACCAATAAAGATCACGTTCATTCTAACCCCTGTCGCTCTGTACGAGGTGTGTGAGTTTTACGCGTCGTTACTTTGCGCAACCAACAGCTGCGGTTTAGATAATTGTATTAATTGTTGATTAAGAGTACTCATTAACCATGGTTTGTGTTTAAACGCTGATCTAACTGTGGTTACTTGCTTAACTAATTAGGTTTGTGGGTGTAAGGTAATCAAATGTTTATCTTTTCGTAAGAGTTTGGTACATTTTTAAAATATTACTTTCAACCATATTTTTACCCGACTGCATAAAAAGGAGGTTTATTTTTTCAAGTGTATGTATGTATGTTTCTATATGGTCGCCTACAGCCTATATAATACAGCTTGATCGAGTTTGGGTACGACACTTTACGTGTAGGGGAGGTACCCCAAAAAAATTTTTTTTGTTTTTTCAAAATTTTGCCTACGACTTCCTCGGTATAATTAATACGCATATATTTTACAAAATACAGATTTCTAGTACTAATAGTATTTGAGCAAAGCCGCGGACTGACAGACAGACAGACGGACATGTCGAAACTATAAGGGTTCCTTGTTTACTATGGAACCCTAAAAATGTGTTATTTCGTAACCTCCGACGAACTGTTTCGTAATAAATAAGTAATTTTACTAGAATTATTCTAATGAATTATCTATAACATTTTACAGTGATTTTACGCATACTTTCTCATAACTAAGCGTAACGAAGTCTTAAGTTAGACTGGGAAAACCGCTTTTCTACAGACGGGTATTTTGTTTTTCTTTTAATATAAATACTTGTCTGTGTCTATTACTAATGTTGATTATTATGTTTGTTACTGCTGACACAAGGTCGTTCGAAAAATTCTTAAATTTGAAATGTAATATGGCTTAGTACGAGTAGTTGTCGCGTATCGGCAAACCAGGCGGAACCTGCGTAAGGCGGCTGGTAGCAAATGGTTGCGTAAAGCAGAAGACCGTGCCGGGTGGCGCTTCTTAGGAGAGGCCTATGTCCAGCACTGGACGAACATCAAATAGGCTGATGATGATAATGATGGCAAAGTAAGTAGCTATTATTTCGAAATGATCTCAGGCAAGAATTTGAGAGAAAAAATTCGCAGCGAACAATTCATTATGAAATTCTCACCGTTATTGTGTCGGAAGAATTGCAATGTCATCTCATGTCTTCAACGAACTTATTACGCCATACTCGTGTTACTTAGGTTTAATATCATGAATAAATGTTGAATGCTACATTTATTTTTCTAAATTACTAATTTGCGTTATATCGCTGTGTTTGTAAGTAATTTACGGTTTTACCGAAAAACGTTACTTAACTTTAACCATCGTCTTAAATTCTCTGTCTTCTTTCCGCAAACGTTATTACGTGTCAGGGAGAAGTTGAATGTTTAAAGTTAAGTAACGATTTCCGGTAAGGCCGTTAAATATTAAGTTAAGATAGTAGGTAATCTCCTATAATTGAACTGTTTATTTTCATTTTACGTTGGTGCTGTAACAATCGTTTAAAAAACTTAAAAAAAACACGATTTCAAAATACGCAATTCGTTCTATTGGATGACATTTTTTCAGCTATTTTCTTATAAAAACTTAAATACTGAACTGATTTTGATAAAATTTCTATGGGACCACCTGGAAAGTATACTCTTTCAAACAAATAACGAATTTTTATATCGGTCCAGGTGTCTTTGAGTAATCGGGGAACATACATAAAAAAAAAGATTCCGACGAATTGCGAACCTCCTCCTTTTTGGAAGTCTGTTGAAGAGGTTGGAAAGTTTTAGGGTCAAATATTGAAATTACTCTCCGTCCTATATATGTATACATACACAAAAAACTACGACCGACCGAACTTAATAAAGTGATCAAAATACAATTATATCAAGTGAGACTAAAATTATGATTCAGACGATTCAGTTTCCTTGCATTATACGATTTCACAGTTCTCACCATCAACTACCTCAACTATGGTTCCTTTTCCCATATTCCTTCTGGGCTTTCGCGAAATTACATAATAATATCGGTATCAAGGAATATTATTCTTAGATCTCCAGCTATTCTTTGCACTACCTAGTACCTTATGACTTGCGCATTATTTCCTCGGACATTATTGCTATGTTTTAATTGACTCCACGGCAAATTAGTGCCATGCCTGACTGTTAAATTTTACGCACGACTGGGTTCGAAATATGCGTAAATTGAGGCGTATAAATAAATCAAAACTCAATTTAAACCTTGGACCGAAAGTATATCACCAAGGTTTTTATGTACTCCATAACTTGACCTATGTTTTTGTTATTATATTGACGTGCGAACGAAATACCTACTATTCAAATATTCCTATGTTCAACTTTTGCTTTAGAAAAGCGCCCGTGTGTAAGAGGGAGTTCTACCTCTCTAAGTCTCACTACCCGACGAAATAACTAGCATAATGTGAACACGGCCTCACTTGAGAGCCAGTTCTTATTTTAGGCTTAGTGTTCTTACCATCTAAAACCTTATCGTGAGTTAATATCAGGTTAGCTGTGTTCAATAATTAAAAAAAAAGACGTGTGGCACTCGGAGACTGCCGCGGTAAAGCTATTGCATAGCATTTTTTATTAACTTATGTAATTATAATTATTTATTTATTTTATTTATGCAGTATTCCTAACACCCCCCACTCCGACCGGCACAGCGGTGATACTTTTTAGTTTTTAGTTTTGCCATCTATCGATGAATAGCAGAACTTTTAATGACTTTTTGAAATATCACGCTTGTCTCTTTAGTTCTGCAAATCGCCTCTAGGTGGTATTGGTTGTATCGGCGTTACTGCGTTAGGTTATTTTCGTTACGGAATTTCTGGATTCGGTCTCCACGCTCAAGGCTCGCGATAGAAGCTATGCAATAGCTTAAAATTACACAGTCTCAGAGAATTCGTGGCCTTATTTCCTAACATCGTTACAAACTATTTTTGTTGTTTTTGTTACCGCCTTTCAGCAAACACATGTTTATTTACGATATAATGTTATTTTAATTGTTGTACAAATTAATTAATGTAATATCCGAGTAGGAATGTTCCGTGTTCAATGAATGGCGCACGCGGAACTAACACCTGTTAGCTTCGGTGAAATTGTGTATGGTAATCAATTTATTGACCGAGCGAGCGAATCGAGTTAAGAGATGCTGTCGCACGATTTTTTGCGAATAAATTACGCGTTTTTAATACAACAGGAGAAAACTGCAGACATAGTAGATGGAGCATGCGACTTGATTTATATGAAAACCTTGCGATCCACATTTTTTTTACCGACTGTGACGTCACACAAACGATTTTGTGATGGAATGTTCCATCCGCGCGAAATCTATTCAACTCAGTGCATCTGCGCACTTTTAAGCTAGTAATTAATTGACAAAATATCGAATAGGAAGAAATTTAATAAATCTTGGTCGTCAACTGAGATTTTTTATCGTACTTGTTGACACGCTAAGTACATACACTCGGGGTATCTATAGAAGTCTATGTTTAAAGAATAGAAAGAAAGATATTTTTTTTATTTTTATACACCATTCACTACAATGGGAACCACAACAAGACAAGAAAAAATATAAATACAAAGTAACAATAAAAAACATTGAAAATAAAAAAGTTTACTATTGTGCCTAAAAAGTATACAGTTGCCGCTGTAGTATCTCATAATTCTGATTATAATTTTTATATTTCTTTTATTATATGGTTGGAACCAAATGGCTATTCCTCTACAGTTTGCTTTTTTTTTTTTTCAAAATTATCACTTTTAATTTTATTACAAACTTCTGAATTCAAATACATAATGAAATAAAAAAAAAAAACCGCAAAACATAGACATTTATAATACAAATCAAATAAAAATAAAACATCGAAATCGGTTAATGTTTAGGGGTATAAAATAGAAAACAAATTTCTTCTATTTGTATGGGAGATCGCGCGACGTTTCTCTGATTGCATAGATTAGAAAAATTAGATTTTAACTATTAGATTATTTGGATCTTGGTTGGTACTCGCGCACATTACAGGCTATCGTATTAATGTCAAAAATAAAAAAAATAAAGCCGGCCAAGTGCGAGTCGGACTCGCGCAGGAAGGGTTCCGTACCATTATCTATAAAAAAAAAACGGCAAAAAAATCACGTTTGTTGTATGGGAGCCCCTTAAATATAAATTTTATTTTAATTTAATTATTTATTTTTAAAGCAAATGATATAACTCAATATTCTGTGATTATTTCAAGCGTCTACCTGTTGCCGTTATCAATATCGAGCAAAAAAACACGATTGTTGTATGGGAGCACCCTTAAATATTTATTTTATTCTATTTTTTAGTATTTGTTGTTATAGCGGCAATAGAAATACATCATCTGTGAAAATTTCAACTGCCCCACTATCACGGTTCATGAGATACAACCTGGTGACAGAGTCTCAGTAATAGGGTCCCGTTTTTACCCTTTGGGTACGGGATCCTAAAAACAAAAATAAAAACACATCACATAAATCATTGTTGTCGTTATTAATATAATATTGGTGTGTTATTTCAGAACGGGCTAAACGCCCTGCATCTGGCCGCGAAAGATGGCCACATATCTGTCGTCGAGGAGCTTCTCAAAAGAGGAGCCACCGTCGATGCAGCCACTAAGAAAGGTAAACCACATAAAAAGAAATATGTTCCATAAAAAAGCTATTTCATAATATGTTCCATACAAATTTCAATAATTTTGGTTAAAGAAAATCGCCTCATCAAACAATATTTACGATCAAAATATTTAAAAACAATTGACCAAATGTTCCAGGCAACACAGCCCTTCACATAGCATGCCTTGCGGGGCAAGAGTCGGTAGCACGGGCGCTACTCGGGGCGGGGGCAAAGGCCGACGCACAGTCGGCGGCAGGCTTCACACCGTTGTACATGGCGGCACAGGAAAACCATGCTGGATGCGTCAAGATGCTGCTCGCGGCGGGAGCCAGTCAGACACTCGCTACTGAGGTATGGTTCTACCAGGGTACGAGGGTAACATGATTAGTGAGGCAGGAGTCAGTAACGCAGGCGATCCCGTCTCTTGTATGCTGGGAAGATGTTCACCTAGGGTATCAGCGAGGGCGCGAGGTGAGGAGTGCCGAACAAACTGTGGCAAGCTTCACTCTAATCATAGGCGACACAACAGAGGCCCCCTTCAGAGGAATGGAGCTAAAAACTTAATATGGTAACATGCCTGGTTCTTCTGGGTTCTTCATATATAGCAGAACAAATCAGTGTAGAACCCGTCTATCTCAACGATTGGGGGTCTTTACAGATCCACAGTGTCCAGTCCTTTGCCACTTCTTGCTGCTTGCTACATAATTATTTGAGCGTGCTTATCACTCCGTGTAATATTCTTAACGGGATCTATTACTTCTGTACTGACATTCTGCGATTCTGTTTCTGTGCATTTCTCCGCTAGATCAGTAGATGATTATGGGAAAGCATGCATAATACTTTTTCATGCAGTTTTTATGATGCCAAAAGCGATTTTTTAAGCTATACTATGTAGTCCAGTGGACATTCAAGTACCCTACTCCTCCTATGGTATTATTGTAGGTAATGCCGTATAATATAATCTACAGTATTACTACGATTTTATCAATATCTCAATCAAGACTAGATTATATATTTCAGAGACCAACAAAGAAATTAGATCGTTCAATTCCTTGACATTGTGAATTGAAATTTAAAAACATAGAATCAATGTGTTCAGTAGATAGATACTGATTTCACCTATTTTGCATTCGCGTTCCAGGACGGTTTCACCCCGTTAGCAGTGGCGATGCAGCAAGGCCACGACCGAGTGGTGGCAGAGCTACTGGAATCCGACACGAGAGGGAAGGTCCGGCTGCCCGCCCTGCACATAGCCGCCAAGAAGAACGATGTGAAAGCAGCCACGTTGCTGCTAGAGGTAAATAATATTTATGATTATGCATGGTTTATGTTTAGCTGTTTATTCAACAAGCTGGATCCATTCGAGTCGAAGCTCATAGTGTAGCGATTTATTCGAGAGAATGGGCGTATATAAGGGTGGCAGAATGGCTTGTGGCCCACCCCAGGATTTTGGGTTACCCATCTAAGTATACATATAGAGATCTTAGGGGCCAGACCCTCCCTAGAAAATATCTCTAGATACGCCAATGTTCGAGAGAGATATGACTTCTGTATCTCGATTCTTCACAGAGCAAGCGGCACTCCCTAAAGAAGTGTGGTTTCTATTACGTTAGGTTTTATAATTCATATGACCTCACCTCACCCCATCCTTCAAAGTTTGTAGATCAAACCTATGAAGAAAAGAGCGAAATACTCGGACGTTTTTCGTTTGTCTCACTTTCTGTATACCAAGATGAGAAAATCTAGAAAATAAAAGTATTACCGTTCGTGCCGAGTCTCTTTCTCTCTCTCTCTCTCTCTCTCTCCTCCTCCTCTCCCTCTCCCCACGCCCTCTCTCCACAGTCTGATATCATTAAAATAGGTGTGGATGATGTCCTTGTCGCGTTATTGTGGATATTTGATGAATAGAAAAAATATTGTATAAGTTTTTGTTTTCAGAACGAACACAACCCCGACGCGTGCTCCAAATCAGGCTTCACACCCCTCCACATAGCAGCCCACTACGGCAACGTGGCTGTCGCTAAAGCGTTGCTAAGCGCCGGCGCAGACGCGGGCCGTGCGGCTAAACACAACATCACGCCTCTACATGTCGCTAGCAAATGGGGGCAACTGGCTATGCTGGATCTACTTGTCGAACACGGTAAGAAGTATAAACTTCTTCTTCCAGCCTTCTCCGATATTGAATTGGGTTTGGCTCTCTTAGTCTTCCTTCTCCAGAGACTACGTTTCTGTCGTCCGTGGGTCAATGTCATTGTTTCTTTCCAATGCTTAAGAATGATTTTACCCCAATGTTTTCTTTCTATATATAAATATATTCCTGCACCATAATCCTCGCAATTATAAGCAATTCAATATTTTTTATTACATGCCCATCCTGACTAATACAATAAAAGCGAAACTAACTCTGTCGTATGTCTCTCTGTCTGTTTATTACCTTGTAACCATGTAACGGCTAAACGGCTGAACCAATCGTTATTAAAGTTTGCACAGAGATTCTAAGACCTGGACAAGAACATTATTCATCATCAGCACCGTTTTTCATCGCTACACTTCGGGATGCAGCTAGTAAACTATAAGGTTCACATTATCGGTTCCAGGTGCCAACATAGCAGCGGTAACGCGCGACGGTCTCACTCCACTACACTGTGCCGCTCGCTCCGGCCACAGCAACGTAGTCTCTCGACTTCTACACCATGGCGCGCCGATCACTAGCAAAACTAAGGTATTGTAGTATTAAACCAGTAACGTATATCGCCCGCTCTGAAAATACCGGTTTACCGGCAGAGAGCTGAAGCTGATTCTGAAAATATGATAACAGGATGTGCGATGGACTTCTGTGCCATTTCTACATATTATGAATAATAGTATTTTTGTGCTTAATTAGCAAGCAGCGGATTAGCAAGTTGAAGTGGCAGTGGGCAGGGTACATAGAACGCAGAACTGATGGCCGATGAGGTCGAAAAGTTCTAGATGGGACCACGCACCACTGGATGGGGACCACGCACCGGCAAGCATAGGAAGTCCAGCCACAAGGTGTACAGCAGACCTCATACAAGTGGCAGAAGGACGCTGCATTAAAAGCCGCTCAGACTTTAGAAATCAATTGGGGAGGCCTATGTCCATCAGTGGACTTCTTGTGGCTGAAATGATGATGATGATGATGATTTTTTACTCCTGATTGTTAGGATTTGAACCCTTTCTCTTCCGATTCCTGCTATATCGAGCCAACCATTGAGCCAACTGCAACATAAAACTGATGTAGATATCCGTATCCTATATTGATCTAACATGATATTTACATATCAATGCCACATGAGTTATAGCGGTGAAGTGTGAAATGTGCTTATGGTAGGTCTTGTAACAATGGAATCCGCAGGGATTCCATTGTTCCGGACGACTTTTGTAGGTGAGGTAAAATAGTAGATTATGCACCAAGGGGATAAAGTAGTGTTTTATGTCACGGGCGACATATTAAATCCCGAGTGTAACGTTACGAGGACGTAACGAGGAATCTAGGGTTAACATCCGAGCATAGCGAGGGTGTTAAAGAATTAAGTCTAGAATCCGAAGTGTAACGAGGGATTCCAGTCTTTTCATTCCAGTCAGGGTCACCCAAAACAAAAACACCTTTATCCCCGTGGTACATACTCTACTTTTCACACCTACTGCGTGATAATAGAAAGAAATGGTTTTAAATCTACATTATTTGACAATACAGAGCGCTTTGTTGTTATTTTTAACGTACGAACTTCAAAAATTGCAGCATACGCTACCTGAACAGATTTTCTTTGATTGACATTATTATACCCACAATAGGTATCAGGACGTCACAATCGCAAGTAAAATAGAGTTTTTCTAGGCAAGCGCGCTCCATCGTAGACCGTAAACGTCGGTCAAAACTAGCGGGATCGGTGGTCAAGTTAAAGTTTCCAATAATAAAAATATAAAAAACAACCGTAGTACAATATCCATATATCCACAATGTTTCAGTTGTAGCATATTTCATTTTCTTTCATTGCAGTATTCGTGTCTGTTTTATTTATTTTTTATGTTCTATTCTCCGTTGCCAGTTCGATTTTCGAGTGCATTCTTAAAATAATGCACTCGAAACTCATAACTCGCATAACTAAAGTTATGGGCCATTATGGTAGAAGTATTCAACTCTGATTGGACTAAGACAATCTAGTAGGCTTAGGATCTAATTTCAATTCACATTATATCACAGTGTGATATAATGAAATCTCATACAAAATTACAGCCCAAGGGCGCAAATGTAGTACTTTGAACCCTCTGTACATGATATAAAAAGGAACATTATAGGGCAGGCATTATTGGTGCGAAAATACTATTTTGCATAGTCCGTTTATATACTATTCGCTATTAATTAAGTTTGCATTTCCAGAATGGACTAACACCTCTCCACATGTCCGTACAAGGCGAACACGTGGAGACGGCCAAAGTACTCCTCTCAGAGGGAGCTCCCATCGATGACGTCACAGTGGACTACCTCACAGCGTTGCACGTCGCTGCTCATTGTGGGCATGTCAAGGTAAACTAAACTTTATTGCAATGACATTAAAAATATTTTTCGAACACCCAAGGTTATCTCAGAGGGAACTCCCATCGATGACTTCACATCGGACTACCTCATAGCATTATCCATCGCCGCTCATTGCGGACATGTCAAGGTAAACTAGGCTTAATTGGAATAATGCTAAGGTAACTTACTGATAATTTTCTATTCTAATTTGGGCAGACTAAATAGATGATTTTATTTTCAGGTAGCAAAGCTTCTATTAGACCGCAACGCGGATGCCAATGCGCGCGCTCTCAACGGGTTCACACCTCTACACATTGCCTGCAAGAAAAACAGATTGAAAGTCGTCGAACTTCTGCTCAAGTATGGCGCGAGTAAGTGTTTAAAAAAAAACATTTATTTCAGGTCATTGGAACCCATACAGTTAAAAAGAGTAATCACAATAATTAAAATGAAAAATAAATACAAATACAAATAACTTGTGTAATAACAAATAATGTTTTACTTTGAGAGTTTTTTTCATGTAGGTTTGCGCTTGACCGCCAACTCACCTGATGTTAAGCGATGTTGCGTTAGAGCGCGCTTACCTAAAAGAAACCAATCCACTCAGGATTTAAAGACACCCAGATTATATCAATGGGAAAGGCCCACTCGAAGAGTTCGTTCAAAATTATCGGCAGCACCTTACACAAGTGATGTGGAAAGCTTCCGATTTGAACATGAAGATGGCAGCACTCGTTAAATATTTAGGCACCGACGGCACCGTGTCATATTATACCGTGTTTTTTTTTAACTTTAACAAAAACACATCTACTCTCCACATATTAAACATTTAGGACTCGCTAGGCGTGTCCATGGCCAATGAAAAAATAATCGTCCTTTATCTATGAGTATTTGTAAACCTCGACTCAAAAGGGGTGTTATAAGTTTGACGTGTATATCTGTGTCTGTCAGCCGTTATTTTTATACTTGTTAAATATATTCACTTATAATTAATAAACCGTCTTCTTGATTAGTATGTAACAGGTCGATGATAGTAATGCTATTCTGGTAGGATGTAATTACACACAAAATTCAACATGTCCATTCGATATCACAGGCAAATCAGCGACGACAGAATCAGGGCTGACTCCGCTACACGTGGCCTCATTCATGGGCTGCATGAACATTGCGCTGGTACTAGTGGGTGCGGGCGCCGCCGCTGACGCGCCCACGGCGAGGGGGGAGACACCGCTACATCTGGCGGCGCGTGCGCATCAGACCGATCTAGTCCGGGTTCTGCTCCGGAATAATGCTAAGGTAATGTTTGTTGTGGGTTTCACTACAAATTGAATGAAGAAGTGTAAAAAGAAACGATTTAGAATATTTTTTTCTCTTCGATTTTAAGTATATTTTGAAACACCGAAACGCACACCGTTTTGCTAGTCTAATGTTTTCGTATTAAACTTTTGTAGAAAGTGTGCTTGTCTAAGGATCTAGGTTTATGTGTAGGTTTTGGGTTCTTATTACAAACAGAGGCTCTGATAACGTAATTCCTTCACTTCTTCTATTAATGAAGTTCCGCAATATTTCCGCAGATTCAATACTCTATAAATTTTATCTTTGTTGTCTTAGGTCGATGCTCGAGCCCGTGAAGAACAGACTCCTCTCCACGTGGCAGCGAGACTTGGTCACGCTGACATTGCTGCTTTGTTGCTGCAACATGGTGCTGACGTCAGCGCTACTACCAAGGACAAGTACACTCCGTTACACATCGCCGCTAAAGAAGGTAATTGTAGAATAGAAGACTATATGACGGCGAGATCGGGTCATATAGAATTTGTTTCATGTTGTAGTACACCCCTGACGTCAATTCCGACCATAGATATGTACTTTTAATTACATATCGCTGTTAAAAAGGGAACTATAGAAACTAACTATTTTCCATACTATTTGTGTGACATCGAGATTGGTCACCTCCTTGTAATACAGTAGTAGTACACTTAATTACACTAAAATACCTATTTTGCAGGCCCTGTCTATTCTGTCTGTCTGTCGTCTTAATTACACTATCTGTCCCTGGCGACAAGACACGATAAATCTGGTTTTAAAGAAATCAACTATATTATAAAAGAACTACATAATTAAGTATCTATATAACACAGAGATCGGGCTAGTTGACATTGCGGCGGCGATGTTAATGTAATATGATACTGACGTCAGTGCCAATATCAAATACATATTCACACCGCTATGTATCACCGCTAAAAAAGAAGGTAACCATTAAATAAATAATAAATAAATAAATATTGGTGGACATTTCACACAACACCATCTAGCCCAAACTAAGCAAAGCTTGTACTATGGAACTAGATGCCTGATAGAATACATATATTACTTTTTTTTGTTGTAAATATATACATAAGATACATAGAAACACCCAGACACAGAACAAACATCCATGCTCATCACACAAATGTTTGTCCTGGGTGGGGATTGAACCCACGACCTTTTAGTTCAGCAGGTAGACGTAAACACACTACCAACTGAGCCACAAGGCCAGTCATTATCGGCGTCTGTCTAGGATTATTACCACTATTGGTGTCTGTCTAGGACTTAGTGATAGTTTAGGGTCTGGCATCGACATCAAAAATATAGTTGGAGTATGTACCTACTTAGGTAGACGCCCAGTTTTGATTTAATTCGGCGGTATTATGTAGCATTTGTTAATTTTTCCTTTTCAGTTTTGAAATCGATAATTTTTTATATAACTTGTATTTAGTTATGTACATACTTGGTTACTTCATAAGACGTAGATTTACTTATTAACAAAGTCATGCTTCTGCAAGATGCTGTACCACCCATAAATCTACGTATTATATTCCGCAGGTAAAGAGGAAGTAGCGGGCATTCTGCTAGACAACAACGCCCCAATAGAAGCGGAAACACGTAAAGGCTTCACTCCACTGCACCTTGCAGCCAAGTATGGCGATATCGGTGTGGCTCGACTACTGCTCGCTAGAGGTGCGCAGCCGGATGCGCCTGGGAAGAGCCATATAACGCCGCTGCATATGGCCACGTATTATGGGCATCCGGATATAGCGCTGCTTTTGCTTGATAAAGGTGATTATCGCTCTTATGCTACTGTAATTGAGGAACTTTTTTGTTTTGAGCTAGATACACACATGTAGGTGCTAGAGATTAATGCAATACAACATATTCTTGGATCTACCATTTCAATTTTGTGGTGGACTGCCCTGCTCGTTTTTTTTATTTGTATAGGGGTGAAAGGCAACAGGAATCTTCGCAAGTGACCGCGACCTTTGCAGATCTTTTGTGACAAACCTCTTCTATATAAAAATCCATTAGATGTACAAATACAAATACAAATACAAATAATTAAAATAATTTATTCATAACGCCCAATTTTTTTTATTTTTTTTTTATTTGTATTGGGAGCTATATAAACTTGAACATTAGAAGAAGCTGAATACGTGATTAAGAACACGTTTCTAAGCATTTACACATGCTATTGTAACAAAAGTTCTATTTTCACGATGGAAATTACAAAAACAAGTTTCGTTCTCTCTCTTTGCGAAATTAAAATATAGTTAATGACCATATCTAAGCTACTAAGATACTTTATATAAATGTTGTTGACTCATCTGAGAAACTATTAAACCTAGAAAATATTAAATAAACTCAATAATAATCTGAGAAACTTAAAATTCCACCTATAGCTAATTATTACCTGAATCAATTTTAACTCTATTATTTGTAGTATTGCAGCACGAACACATAATTATTTCCATCCCTCTCACACCTATGGTATATTTTTTATATCTTTCTAGTATTTTTCCACATATTTAATGTATTGTTTATCTTTTATATAAAGCCTTAAATTCATATTATTTATACAATGCATGTAAAATAATAAAGAAGAAAAATTGGATTTTATCACACGAATATAACCAGTTTTCTTTTCAAACCATTTTTGCGAAACATTTATGCGAAAAGAGACGCACATAATTTTAAACTCTCAAGTTTATTTAAGTGACCTCTGTTTACATACTTAATGTACAGTTTAAAAGTTAAAGTAAAATTATGGGTTACTCATGCCTACTTTGAATTGGAATATCCAACAATAGTTTCAACCGCACTTGACAGTCTTCTTCAAGGCGTCACTAATCAATAATGTGTGATAACCTTGTTACTTTCCATATTTTATACATATTTCGTAGTGTTATATCGCTAAGTGCAGTAGAGTATGTGGTAGACTGACCGCTATGTGCCTTAGGTGCGTCCCCACACTCGCTGGCGAAGAACGGCCATTCAGCGCTGCACATCGCTTGCCGGCACAACCACCCGGACATCGCCTTCGCGCTGCTAGAGCACGGTAAGTTACAACCCATATGATGCACTTGTTTTTATATTTTTTTATACGCTCTATATTGGTTTCACCTAGATATATATATTGTTCCCTTATGTATGAAAATTAAAGAAACCTGACAGCTATGTGATAACAACATCGGTATCACTGAAGCGAAAATCACTATTTTCTACTTGATACTTTTTATTTGAATAAGGTTATCGACCGAATTATTCGGTACGGTTTAAGTAAAATATGGAAACTTATCGTTAGTGGCTCCACCTGTAACATATCCCCGAAAGAATTAATTAATTAGCAGAATCTTTTACAGAACCCTTTGATTAGTCCATACCCATGTTTTTTCTTGTCTAGACGCTGATCCAGGCGTAAGGTCGAAGGCGGGCTTCACTCCACTGCACATGGCGGCGCAGGAAGGTCACGAAGACTGCGTGGAAATGCTGATTGAACGCGGTGCTGACGTCAATGTACCTGCTAACAACGGTAAATATTGTCTTATTAGTTTTTAGTGAGGTTAATTATTATTCGTATATATAATATACAAGTTTCGGTGATGAAAAACGGTAATGACGATGATGATATGTAGCTATGTTCGTCTTCGAATGCTAAGCTAACGTGTATCCAAAAATACATCGTTATCGGTTGGGTATAACTGCATTAAAATTTAGTTACTTGTTCACTGTTTGTGCTAACTAATTTTCTTGTACACAGGTCTTACCCCAGTCCATCTCGCTGCATCTGAAGGTCGTACAGCAGTTTTAAAATCACTGCTCGCTGCGGGAGGTCAATGTTCAGCCCGCACTAGAGACGGATACACACCACTCCACGCTTCAGCGCACCACGGACACCATGCTGCGGCTAAGGCGCTGATAGCAAGCGGCGCTGACGTCACCGCCAGGGCAGCACACGGGTAGGTATTTATAGCCGAACCGCTTAACTGAGTCTGTTCCTGGGGTATGGGAGCGGTACGGGAGGGGTTATATTACGGTACATCAAATGACGCGTGACGTCAGCGTTGCTATTACATGTGAACCCTCCCGTGCCGCTCCCATACCTCAGGAACAGACTCAGTTAAGCGGTTCGGCTATAGTAGTGATGATATTACTCACTGAGAGAAGTGCAAAGTCACTATACGCGGCAGCACACAATTTAGCGACTAAGACTCTGAAAAGGAACGGTGATGACGTTGTTGCTACCATGGCAACACACGGGTAGGGACTTAGTAGTGACGATATCAGGTCCAAAGGCTGACGCCTTTGGACGCCCGACGGTCACCACGAGACGGCTACAGCACTGATAGCGAGCGACGCTGACGTCACCGTAAGAGTAGCACACGGGTAGGAATATAATTATATAATATAAAAATATCAGGTCCAGAGGCAGATACATACCACTTCACACGTCAGCGCACCACAGACATTACCCATGCGTCTAAAGCGCTGATGTTATCGCCAGTGGTCTGCGTACGAGTAGGAATGCAGTAGCGACAATGTTAGTGCCTCTAACCGTCCGATTATAGAAATTAATAAGCTGATGCAGATCCGATGCATACTCATCGAAATGTATTCGATAAACATCTGATGTAAAATGAGAAAGTCGGCACGCTACCATACATTTCTCAACAAAGTGCCAAGAAACTAAACAATTTCGATCCACATTCTTTGTGCACAGGAGTGGAACTCCGTGCCGCTGCATCTGTTTCCAAAGGATACAATTTTGAGATATTCAAGGTTAAAGTGAAAGATGTCTTCTACATCGATGTGCTCGGTCGCTTGGTCAAACTTGGTCAGATTTATTTTGTCTTCATCTTTTTTGAAGTGGTTTATATAGTTCTCAATACGTCTTAACTATCATATCTACAATTATTAATAATTAAATGTGAACAGGAATTCAAAATACATGATAATGTATTTTGAATTCCTGTAATCTAGTGTTATGACATGGTAATGTAGTGTTTTCCACTGTGTACAGGTTCACTCCACTCCATCAAGCGGCTCAGCAAGGTCACACCCTCATCATTCAGCTGTTGCTGAAGAACGAGGCTGATCCTAACGCCTTATCAGCGGTAAGTTTATAATTTTCTGCAAGAATCTCACGATCGCATTATAAACCAGTTGCGCATCGCAGTCTTAACTGGTATCCCACAAGAACAGAACATTTATCGGTATAATAAATAGCCTATATTTTAATCCAACGTATAATGACCATCCCAAGCTTACTGATAAGCTACTTTGTCTGCGTAGAGATGTGGGATCCCTTTGCATTTTCTACCGCTTGTTTTTGGGGAATGCTCTGAAGAGCTTTTAGACCTAATCCCTGCTTTGGAATTCGACCATCGTACTTCACCAACGCAAAATGTGAAATATCCTTCCTCGGAAGGTTTTCATGACAAGCTTCAACAAAGAGCGTTTTAAAAAGTGTGTCTACAAGCACCTCTCTGGGCTAGCAAACAAGAGTAATGTCATTCTGCCTTGTTCATGGGCGACTGTTATCGCTTACCATCAGGCGAGCCGTCTACCTTTTTGCTACACCTTTTATAATAAATTTCATTCAATTCAAATTGGCCGAGTTGTTTCAGCGAAAAGGACCAACTCATACTCGCAAATTTTCGCATTTGTTATACTTATTAGTGTGAGTGTGATAATGTCAAATATGATTGGTGTGGTGTTAACGTCAAATTGTAGGTCCCGGTTGTTTGTTCTTAAAAAGAGCAATTGTCAAGCCAGGCCTTTCGACGGCTTAATAACTCAGACACTAGGCCTGGCCACTCAGTTTATATTAACTTGGGTAATTACTAGTGACAGGAGCTTATCGCCTACATAAATGCCAGTTACTCAAATCCCCTTTAAGTGACTTTTTCAGTATGCCCAGAAAGAGAAGCAGCTGGTACATGATATGATTATCTTTTCTCCCAGTCCAGCATGGAAGGAAAATATGTTATGAATCAAAATATGTTTGTCTGCACAGAACGGTCAAACAGCATGCGCGATCGCCGATCGTCTCGGGTACATCAGCGCCGTAGAGGCTCTCCGACCTGTTACCGAGAACACGCTCAGTCAAGCTGTGGGGGATACTGGTGAGTAATAGTGATAACTTCTATTATAACTTATGGGAAAGTTATGGTTGAGAGACAGGTAAAGAAAGAGTCTGAGTTGTCTTTCGGAGTTATGTGTGTATTGTTAAATGCCGCTAGCTTCAAAAGGTGATGGAAAAATAACTAGGAAACCTCCAAGTCACAGCGTGTGAAGTCTGTCAGTATGGTGGACTACGGCCTTCTTCTCATAATGGAAAAATAGCCTCGTCCATCCAAAAAAATGCAATAACTACGTTACTCCGGTGAAAGTAAGTCGTTTATGATCAATAAGATTCGGTCACAGTTCTATTATAAGACTAAGATGAAAAGTTATGATCTGTAGATGTTGTTACATGTTTTCTATCTAAAACGTGCTAAAGAATCTCAGCACGATGCTGATTATCAGCTATTATAAAAGTTGGTAATTTTGAACAATCTAGTCTAGATTGAACAAAATAGTGAAATAAGGACAGCAACGCCCTTAATCCTACATTAATTCTCTATTCGAACCAGCTCTGGGAATCAGGGCCCGGTTCATTAAATGAAAGTGGCATATAAGCAGCACCTTGTTAGTTTTCTGTTTTGTTATATAAAATCCGGAACCGTTTGCCTAAAATGCAATTTTTTTAAACTGTATTAACTTTGTTACTTTTCAAGTGGCTTTTCAAAACTACAACGTAGCCTTCCGGTATTCTGTATAACATACATTCAGTATGGTGTATTGCAGGTCTATTTGTAGGTACAGTCCGTAGGCGCATTACACTTTGATCTATAAACGTGCGAGGTGGCCGTCTCACGCGCAGGCGCGACTAAATTTAATGGTATCCATCAAAACCCGCATAAATCGGGAGAACTGGCCATTTGCCAGCGGCGGCAGGATTATAAAGCTTCGTCGGGATTCTGGTTAAAACAACATATCTGTTTACCTTGTCTTGTATTATTGTTTTAGCGTCGTTGGCGTTGTTTTTCAGCGGTGCAAGCGATAATTCTCCGAATTGCTTATATGTCTGGAAATGGATACCTACTATTAGTTTAGGGGAAAAGGCTATATAGCTATTAGTTTTTACTTGACTTTATTACTTTTTCTTGCCCAAAGAGGGGTAATGTTTTTCTTCGTTTCTATTTATCTCCTGTAGCCTAAACGGCTTGACCTAATTTAGCTATCAAGTGCTTCTAATATGAAGTACCAATGGGTTACACGAATTTTATTAATCGTTTATATCAGATAGATGCCTTTCATCCTTAATGCGATCCAGCGCCATCTAGCGGTCATTAGTTGAACTACAAGTGAGAAAGGTCTACATTTGCTCTCAGTGTTATTAGTTTATTTGAAACTGACCGCTGAAGTTTTGTGCACATTATCGATGCTCCAAGAGACGTATGACCTGCCGATGCTAGCTAGACCGGACATCCAGGTCTTTGCCGCGTACCAGAAGAGTTAAGAGCTACACGATATAACAAAATGCAGCCTGTTAGTGTCTGTGAGTTATTATAAGAGTAGCTACTTAGCGCCTGTAACTACTATTCAGTATTCTGTGCCCATGTGCACCTACTCGCCAGCAGAGAAGCAGTCTCTTTGTTCTACACTCGACGTATATATTTGATAAAGTATATACACGTATATATTTTAAAACTTCTTGTTACGCTTATGTTTGCATCAAGATCTAAAGTTATCAGAATTCACCACGAGAGTAATTCAAAACTCGTTTCCTGTGAATTACATCATCGATAATAATGCGCTATTGCGAACCGTTTAGGTGAGCCTGCCTATATTATTATTGTATGTTGCTGTGATTAGTGCACAATTCGGTACTAACATATTTTGTCTGGTTGAGTCAGCTTTTTTTATTCAGTAATCAGCTAGCGCTTGACCGCCAACTCACCTGATGTTAAGCTATGTTTCGTTCCACATTTTTTTTTAAATCGGAAATAGGCTTGCGCTAGGCCGTTAACATTGGAGCGCGCTTACATAGAAGAAATCAATTCACTCGCGTTTTTTTTTCTTCTACCAGGACCGTAGAGTTCTTTTTACCCGACTGCGTAAGAAGGAGTATGTATGTATGTTTTTATATGACAGCCTACAGCCTAAATGACTTGACCGATTTTTATGTGCGAGGTGTCGTGGTGTCGTCTTTGGTTCCAGAGTGACATAGGCATTTTTTTTTGTTATAATAATAATATATCTCTTGCAAAAACAAAAAAAAACTAGTTTTTTCGTAACCTCCAACGAAGTATTTCGTAATAAACAAGTGATTTTATTAGAATACTAGAATTATTCTAAATAATGCGCATTTATAAGCTTGTACAGCGATTTAACGCATACTTTTTCATAAAAAACGCACACTCAACAGCGTATCAAGTGTAACGAAATCTTAAGTTAGACTGCAAAAACTGCTTTTCTGCAGTCGGTTATTTGGTTTTTCTTTTAATATAGGTACCTGTTACGGATAAGTTTCAATAGTGCTCCTGTGGGCAAATAGACCTCTGGAACGAGTTGACAATGACGGAAATACGCATAAACTAATACTACATTTAATCAAGTGTTTATAAACTTTACTGGCTCGATTAAATAAGATGCCACTAAAAATTGTCTGCATGAAAGTGTGGTGAGAAATTAATATCTAGGCAAACTTGATCCATCCTAGATCTTGTGTGCACTATTTAACGCCAAGGCAAAGGGTTCGAACATTAAAGCTATTCTATTAAATTAAAGCTAATTATTTAAGCTTAATTATTGCTATTATATTCTATTAAAGCTGGCATATCCACCCGCCGATTATTATGATTAATTAATATAATTGGTAATTAATCAATTAATATATTTTCTGATTTAATTAATAAACAACAAAATAAATAAATGCCACAAAAGTTCCAGGTACCTATCCCGTTCTTGATTTAAAAAAATAGTACTGCTACTGCTTTAAAAAGTCGGTACGTAATTTAGTCTATAGTTATGAGTTATTAGGAAATAGTATTGGAAATATCTTCGTTTTATGTGAATTTTAAGGTACCTTGATGCGTTTTTCATTCGCTTTATTATTAGAAGGCATCAATTTATTCCAAAACCATACAATACTCTATTGGGCTCGACTATTACAGAGAAGTCGTAATCTTTACTTATGGGATAATAACGCACAACGCCAACTTTAAATCTATTTATTGAATTCGAAACTTTATGTATTTCCTGTAACAGTCTGAAATGGTTTGACCAGCTGAATGCGTGTGAATTTATTTTGGCCACACAGTCTCGCTATTTATTGCTTCCTGATCCAATTCTGGTTAATCTTGAACTTTTAGCATCGTTTCTCGCTAAATGCCAATGGTCAGTCACATGGTGAGGTTTCCCAAGGTGTCATTTTACTTGTTGGGATTTATCCGAATGCTTATGGTTAGTTTGAACGATTTTGAGGTTGATTTTCTTTTATTGTTATGAAATAAGTATGTAGGTACTTGTGACTCTAACAAAAATTACCACTTATTTTATTTTTACATTTGACAGACATACGAGTCACCAGCAACTCGCCTTATTTCGCAAACGGATCCCAAAGTTGAAAAATGATTTTCACAGATCCATGCGTCATTTTTTCGGAGGCAAAATGACCGGAAAATTAACTTCAGCGCTTTTTAATTTGTGACTAGCTGTGCCGTGCGGTTCCATCCGCGTGCCCATTTAGTGATGAAAAATTTGATGGTGAAGAAGGTGATGATTTTCTTACATACCTTGTCCTGACAATCACAAACATAACAAAAATAAATTCAAATCGGTCAAGCCGTTTTTTAGTTTTAGCGAGAGTTAAGAACAATTTATTTTTGTATATAAGATAAGACTTCTGACTTCTACCGTAGTTTTGATGTCATAAAATTATGGGTTGTAACCTGTCGTTTGTTCTAAAGCTGTAAGCTAATATTGAACTCATGTGAAAATCCTTCGGCCTGCGTTTAAGTTTGTTGTTAAGTCCACTCGACACACAGTCATCAATCAGTTTTAAGTCACGACAAATCTTCTATTTTTACGACGTTTACAACCATTTATGGTGTATGAGTTTGAATTTGAACCTAAAATTTATTACCTACGTTCGAATGTTCACAAAAAGATGCGTATCACTGCTTGCGTAACTTCTTTAATAATGGACAGAACATTCTGTCTCTTTCTACAGCGATTTTACGCATACTTATTCACAAAAAACGTACACTCAACAGCGTATCAAGCATAACGATATAATCGTAAGTTAGACTGCAAAAACTGCTTTTCTGCAGTTGTGTTATTTTGTTCTTTTAATATTGATACTTGTTGCCATTAAATTACTGACATAATGCGAATCGGAATATAGTAAGTTGGCGGGTGATCATGATAATGATTATCTTCGGCTATGGCGAATGCTTTATATTTTAGATAGTTTGGTGTATCCTCACATGGCTGATATAGGTACTTAACAAATTTTAACAGTAAAAGTCAAGAGGATAGTTGGCGAATAGTAAACCTGGCAGGTATTTTCTGATTTTAAGTTTATTATTGTCATTTGTAAAATATGTACCTATATTTTTATTAGCTAATGTTAGTGGTAAATACCGTTTTAGTTAATTATAAATAAATAAATAAACGTAACGCATGCTCTAGTAAATAAATCTTATTGCCATATTTGTCATACGATACGCTGTCGTAATGTTCTAATTCAGGCTTCCTCGTATAAGGATATCACTGAATGACTACAACTGAGATTCCTGACTCATCACGCAAAAACTTACAAATGACCAACTGACCGAACGGTCATGCTCATGACAAGCGTAGTATTCTGTTTGCATGATCTGTGACTAATGCCTTTGTTATAACACTATGGTCAATAGATACCGTGGCACGCAGTTGTATAGATTCCTAGGAAATCATGTACGTATGTATGTATGTCGCGATGGTATATGGGGTAAAGAATGGGGCCGAGTATCACGCCTTGAGAGAGGTCTTTCGGAGAATGTAAGTACATTAGAACTACATGATTTTATTCTAGTACCTTTTTTTTCTAAGAAAAATGATGAAAAATAACTCATCTTACATTATGCAGAACTGGAAATTCCGTAACATAAGATTTTTCGCTCCGTATTTTCATGGATCAAAAAGATGAAGGTTCTACCTTCGAAGGTGAATTCTTGCCGAGCTTAAACAAAGAACGCTTTTGAAAGAGCGTCTATCGGAGCTAGCAAGTCTTCATGGAGTTCAAAGTTTTAACCGACGTCAAAAAAGGAGGAGATTCTTAATTTATCTGTATCTACGACGGTTTATTTAACACTCTTTCTTAATAAAACAGGTCAGAGTGAATATTACCTCTTACGTCCTAATGCATCCTCCATGAACAGGAGAGTTGGTGGTAGAATAGGAACTGATACACGAAAAAAAAAAACGTCTATCCAACCAAATCACAATGCAGTATTGAGGTAGTCGTTCAGCTATCACACCGCATTGTTGAACGTGTGATGAGAAAATTCCTAAATCTAACGTACTGTCCGGTCGTATACTAACCACGAGCAAAACACTATTATAATATACTATAGCTAGTAATTTTGTACGTATTGGTATTCAAATTACATGGCTGCGTACGTCACCGTCCGTCCATGTGCCACTAATGTTTGTATGTGTTTGTATGGCACTCAACATGGAGTCACCTTCGATTCACCCGTTTTGTTGTGGTTCAAACGGAGCGTACTTGTTAGTAAATTCTATGTTTACGTGACGAATTGGCGAGTACGTATGGTGTTGTAATAATAATGTAGAGGCCTAGAGGCGAAGTGTTATGAAATATTTCTTTGGTTTTTGACATTGTACATGTGTATCTGTTACGTTGTGTCTGTCTGTAGCGTTGTAGCTTTCCAACGGATGGACCGAATTTTGTTTGCAAAAGGATTTGGTCAAGAGTGTTTTTAGTTGTATCATCAAATTCAATTCAGCCGTTTTTTTTATGTCGGGGGCTATCAACTATCCGTCTTACTTATAAACGCGTGTTAAAATCATATTCACTGAATAAGGACTCGTCACTATCTGTCAGACAGTAACAGTCACACGCGAAAACAGAACAAAACACTGTTTAACTAAAATGAGCTTATTCAGGGTTTACAAGTAAGACCGATTATGTCCTGGCGACTTTGCTTGCATTGTGATGAGAAATGGTGATGATGATGAAATCCAGATTGTTTTTCTCTTATATTTTTTTTTGTTTTAGCTATAATCTATGTCATAATTATCGAGTAAACACAAAACAATTACTTAATTATTAGACATAAACAATTACTGTCTATAAGAGACTGACGTGTTGAAATGTTTTAAGATGAAGGGTGGTTGGTAAGTGTTATGAAATGGACGCACTGTATATCTATGGCACCAGATCTCGCGAACAGAAGAAAGCACCATGCACTCAGCTGCATCTTTCTGCCACTTATATGTATAATGTCCATCTTGTAGCTGGTCTTCCTACGCTGCGCTAGCCGGTGCGTAGCGGGTCGCTTGTTTTTCATTACATTTCATTAATTTAAACTGTACAGTAAACAGCAGTTACAGTAAACAGAAACAGCAGTTTATACTATATATTAGGTTTGTCTTCGTCTGTCTTCGTCTATTTAATATTACTATGAGCTCACAATGCCACAAACGTGCTAAGTTAGCACACATATTGACAATAGATTCATGGTCATTTATCAATTTCCTTCAATGCCTACCGATCGATTCCAATTGACCCTAATTTTATAAATGACCTAAGAATTTACAACCGCATAACGGATCGTAAACAAATGCATGGAATTTTCTGGATGACTTACAATCACATCACTTCACGCATAACAAGGAGGTTGAGTTATTCTATTGATTTCGCTTTAGCGCACAGATTATAAACATACAGACTGAAAACTACAAAACAACAAATCAAAATATATCCTACATATAAATAAAGTCTCACTATGTTGCGGAATTTTATGGGATCTTTTTACAAGCAACGGTTACTTTAAAATGCAAAGCCCCGTATTTTATGTATGGCCAGTGTACTCGTGTAAATGAAGTTCTTTATGAAAATGCTTTGTAGAGTTTACAAAAATGACTTGTTCACTCCTCTTGCTCTAAAAGTCCGTCATTGTAGCGTAGTAAAGCGGGGAAAGAAATAGCATTTTAAGCTCTAGGGGAAAAAGTTTCTTTTTTTTAATTTTCATCTGTTACCAAAGAGCCCACATACACGAAACAGTCTTTATTCAAAAGTAGAATAATCTCTTTGGAATATATTTACATTCTCTTTGCAAACATCTCGTTAAATATCCAGACTTATACAAATTGTATATTTCATTTTTAATAAAATAAACTTTGAATCATTTTATTTTCTCGCAATCGTAGTGAAAAATAGAGTGTAACACAAGGCGCTAAAAATCCATTGTAACGAGGTAGAAACCTCGTTACAATGGGACTTTTTAGCCCCTTGTATAACAATCTACTATTTGTACTGAATACAATTCTTATTTCATTTTATTGTTACTGAAAATTCGATCTTAGAAAACGATGACTAACATTTCGGTGCCTAAGTTTCATGGGTAACAGTGTGGTTTTGTTTCGTAATACGAGAAATTAAAATCTACATATATATATTTTCCTTACGGAGCAAAGAATACGAAGCATATTTATAGCTCATATTATAAACATATTTATAGTTCATGTAATTGTTAATTCTTATAATTCTTATAATTTTTTGACGTTCAAAGGTGTTCCCAATGTGATCCTACTTGAATAAAGCATTCTTGAATTTGAATTTAAATTTGAGCTTGTTTGACGACACATTTTTTGGGTGTTGGTTATAAATAACTATATTTTTGACTTGTAGTAGACCTTCGCAGGCCACTGAATATAAATCAATTTTAATCTGTCTAAAGTTGAGTCTCTGTGATCTTTCTTAGACATGGTTTACGAGACGAGCATTGTAAGCTAATGAAGTTGAATTTTTTGCCGTAACAATATGATAATGCATTATACATACGTGTTCAATCTCCCATTACTACTATATAAAGTAATTCCATAGATTTATTTCAATCTACTAGGTATTATGTGGTCATGATCAATGTACTTAGAATAAATAGAAGTATAATCCTTATCCCTTCTTCGATATTATACGTGTGAAAGTGTGTTTGTGGGTTTATTGGTTTATTTGTATCTTTTTCAAGTAGTAACGGAATTTATGAACGGTTCCTGTTTTATGACACCTCCATATCTGCACCTTAAAGGTGAAACCGAAAGGTGTTATTAGTATGTTACAGATGACCGAGTGAACGATGCGAGCGTGTATGTGGGTTGGTATATGTCGGAATTAGGGGCTATTCAAGTATTATGTAAGCAGAATTTTAGTAATTTTTTTACCCTCCCCTTCCCCTTTTCAGCAAAATAAGCAAAGCTCTTACTACTCCCTTGTATGCTTAAATGCATGAATAAGCTAAGCAAAGACCCCCCACCCCTTCTGGTGCTTACGTAATACATACTTGAATAGCCCCTTACGCGTGTCATCTAGCGACCATACATTGAACTATTTTAATCACAGATTTTTTATGATGTCTGTTATAACTATCGGTGTACTTTCGAGGTTTAATATTCCCAGAGCCTCTTATGTACATATATCTTTTTTTATTTTATTTTGCTCTATATTGACATTTTTATGTACTTGAGCGACACACAAATAAATAATCAAGCGTTCGCCTAAGCATCACAATGTATTAACTTTGAAGTTCAACTTTTAAAAATCCTGTGTGACAATGCATTGCGCTCGTCATTTTGAGATATAGATGTTAAATTGCGTTATGTTTATAAATATCGCACTTATTTTGTTTACCACTATTGTTGGCTAAAATACTTGAACAGACGAAGTGAAAAATAGAAAGGGATACCTTTGCCCTGAAAATTATAATTAGAATCACGATCCCAGCCAAGTGTTGCACTGTAAACGCACCGACATGCATGCGCCGGCGCATCTCATTCAATAATGTTATCTAATCAGTTCTCAATGTCACAAGTCACTGTACCATAGGTGTACTATGTAACGCTATTATTGTCTATTCTGTAGTGATTACTCTACTAGATATATCCCGTGGTTTTACTTTGAATTACAATAAGTAAAACAATTATGAAAACCTTTGAAAACATTATTTTGAACTAAAGTTTTATCTGCGATTTTACACAGTCTAGTAAAATTTAAGGAGGGATTCTAATAGTTTTTTTACCCGACTGCGCAAGAAGGAGATTTGTGTTTGAGTGTCTATATGTAGGTATATGAGGGTATGTATGTATATTTTTATATTATCTACAGTCTAAACGGCTTGACCTATATTGATGTGCGAGATGTCGTTAGATTCGTCTTCTGTCCCTGATTTCCATCCTGTTCCTTCCTCGGCCTGTCCGTGTACCTCTGTAATCCAACCCGTTAGCCAGCGTAAACTTGGCGACATTTTTCCTTTCACTTGATAACAAATATCGCGATGATGCGCTGAAAACTAACTTTATCGTTATATAAGAACAATACAATAATACTCGGGGACTATGTTAGCTAAGCCTTCCTAATATATAGCTATACTTATACATATATGTAAAATCGAAAAATATTTTTTGGAATCTGATCAGTAGTTTATATGTTCGTGTGAGACTTTGAATACTAGTAATGTGTAGTATTAGGTATATGTAGTATCAGAAAATGTCTTCCCTGTTTCCTACCAATTAAAATTTTCGAATTTTCAAGGCTTCAGTGAATAGATTCATCTAGAAAAAGGTACTTCACCCTTAGCTAAACCATCGCTGCCCATCAAGCGAATTGGTATAGTCTAAATCAATGTCTTGACCGATGGACTTACATAGACTTACAGATCACACTTAGTTCTGTATTTAGAATTTGAATGTAATTCACGAGCGCGCACAAGCGTTTACATGCAGTATTAATTTAGATATACCTTTGTGTTAATGTGTGTTCACCACGGAGCGACTAGCCTCCTTTCACACATATACAAACACGATACGAACACAACCAAAGGTCTCAAGCAATTATGACTTTCCACAAATATAAAATGACTATCTAAGAAATTACTATGTATTATTCTGTGACTCCGGTGTATTTTGGTGTTGTACTTTGATGGATGACCTTAGGATGGTATTTCGAAACTTTGATATCGTTAGCGGGAAGCGGAAGTGGCGTAATGTGATAAAGAGTGGCTATAATGGGAATTAAATTGTTTTACACTAATAATACTTATTTTTATGCGTTTAGATTTAGATGTTAGTATATTTTTATGATTTCGTTCACGAGTTAAAATGAATTAACCAATTAGGTATTTTGAAATAGGTTAATGACATCATCGTCTATCTGCCTTTGTCCCTACAAGGTGGGATCGACACAGAATTTTTCATTCACCTCGTCGCGGTCTCTCATATCATTATTCACACCTTCACACATATCTTTCACACAGTTCTTCTGCACTTTATTAGGTGTGTCTTTCTCTTTTCCGCTTACCATCACATCTAGAGGCCTTAGACTACTCTCCTCTTTTCTCATGACCCGAAGTAGAGTGATAAAAATCGCCGTTGAGCGGATGGCTATAAGCTGCCGTATTTTGCGACTGTTGCGTTGTTCGCAATCCACGGAATGCTATCCATATATTTAATGTTTTTATGTATCAAAAAAGGAGAGGGTTCTCAAGTCGGTTATAATTTTTTTTATGTTTGTTACCGCATAACTTCGTCATTTATTTAGATTTTTTTTTATTTGAAAGGACATACTTTGAGATTGGTCCGATAGAAATTTCATCAAGATCAATTCAATAGCTCGTTTTGCGTATTTTATGAGGTCGGTTATTTAATTTTTTTCAACTTTTAACTATTATTATTAAATTGTGGTTACGTACGAAAACCGCGCGTGTCGACCGCATCGATAGCGTCCCTTTCTCTGAACGCAAGTTCAATGATCCACTAATTATGACAGATACATCAAACGATTCCTAGAAACGTTTTGCCTATAAAATAATATTTATTTATTCGCCGGAGGGAGATGATTTAACCCGTCATTTTATGTCTAAACATGTGCGATGATTAAATTCTTGTTTATATGAATAGGTATTACCTATGCGTTACGTCATGGTCTGAGCTTTTTGGGGGATCCGTATTTATTTTTTGCGTTGATATCACTGTTCTATGACTAATATTAACTTTGTTATCGCGCAAAAAATTGTTGCCTAAACATGTGTTCAAGTTATACTTACTATCAAAATGTTTAGACGTTTTTATCATGCTTAATTTTATATCAAAATCTATCAGGGAATATCCATTGCTCTTTCAGAAGATCTTAGAAAAGAAAGGTACTTATTTACCATGATTTCTTTGAATTTGAGTTCTCAATTAAAGCGCAGTTACATGCGCAGAGTGCTTGCAACTGCACTGATGTATCGGGAGTTCAATATCAAGACAATTCATTGTAAATTCGATTTCTGTACTGCACAAGAATGGATTTCTTTGCCGCTCTCTCTGTTTCCTGAGAGCTATAACCTTGGAGTTTTTAAGGCTTAGAGTTAATAGATATTATAGACCTTAAGGCCTATATTATCACACCTCGCTTCACATGATAGGTAAACAAAATTTGGCGCAATTTCACTTCTTAACTCTGTGACAAACGTCTAGTCACATCACTCGAACGCTCAGCTCATGTGCCATGTCAAAGACAGTAATTACTTGATAGTCATACACACTTTTTGCGTGTTTAGAGTGATTTGACTTCACCTATGAACGGAATTTTGATTGAAACTGTCACTCTATATGTAAGTATACGTGATTAGGATATACGCGATAAATCCTGTAAAAGTTAAGTAACAATCACGAAAACCGATAAGTACAGTTGTATGTATCAGTGCTATATATTCAACTTTGTTTCAATGCACGAATAACCTTGGTCACCAGTTGGCTGGCTGCCACTGTTTTCGGTTCAACGGTGGGTTGCGGTGAACCTGCCGAGTGCGGTACCATCGCCCAAAATATACTTGTTGACAATTATTTTACGGCGAATCATATTTTGAACGCATAATTTTGTAATTGTCATGATTTTCGCCTTAAAATATTACTATATTGGTCTGATAGGTATTTAGGAGTTTATGTAAATGGATTGCCGTGAATGGATCAAAATACTCATAATAACCGATGAGACCAAAAAGTTCTCGAGCGGAGACCACGCTTTTGTAAATACAGCGTAGGAGGACCACAAGGTGGAAAGGACAGACAACCTCATATAAGTCACAGGAAGGTAGAAGAAGGAAGGCGCTACTAGCTAGTCGTAGATCGCGTGCAACCGTTTTTTTTTTTTTGGAAATTCATGGGGCTTGTGTCCAGCGGAGACTTCTTGTAGCTGAAATAATTATGTGAAGGCAGGATGGTTGTATACATTTTAATCACGATCTCTTGATTACTCTAAATATACGAGTACTCTGATTACAAATCATTTGAAAGAGTGAATTTTTTTTTATTCGCGTTACAGCTGCCTAGTTGGCAGACTGTCTGGTTTGGGATCTGCGGGTCCTGCATGGGATCTAATTCCAAACGCACTTGTTTTTTTGGTAGTAGGTATTGTTATTTGCCGTTAACTTTAAATGTTGAAGGTTGGAAGAAACCTACATATCGGAAAGTTTTTAACATTTTTGAAAATGTGTGAGGTTTCTCTATCAGCACTTGGCCAACTTGATCACTTGCTTGCAGCTTCACGCTTCTCACATTGAAAAGATGGCCCAGTTATGAGACTATTTAGAACAAAACAGGGATACTCCGAAGGGTTCTGAAGGAAGGCGGCTATAGGTTGGTCTACTAAGTTTATATTAAACTAAGTATATGTACCTGACGTATGTCTCATTAAAATGAAAGAACTTTTAACAGATTTATCGCTTATATGCAGTGTTCGAAACGTCAGGTCTTAAAATTATGTAAAATATACGCGATAATCCATTAAAATTTGTTTAATTTCTATGAAAAACAATCGCGAAAACCTTAGAACACATTATCATTTATCTGTTATACTTATTGTGCTCGCGAGGTGTATTATTCACAGAGCTATTAATTTTAAATAAAAACTACGGGTCACTCACGTCTGTTTTGAGATGAAAAATCCGACTATAGTTTCAATCGTGTCACCAACCGAGAGTGACGTTTACGCTTTTCCTTTGAAAAAGGCCGCCAAATGCGGTTGAAACTATAGTCGGATTTTTCGGCTTTTAAATAAAATGTGTGAAAACAACGTTAGTTTACATAGTAAAAAGAGAGCGTACAATGGATGTCAAAAAGGACTACTATAAGGAGTACTCCTTTACTCCTTATAGTACTGTTTTAGGAGTAGGAGTACTATAGAATTATGTTGTGCAATTCAATATTTTTATCTACAATTTCAATAAGGACAGCGGTAGTATTAAAATTAGATAACAGATATTGCGAGGCAGTACGATACAATTATCGTTCCGCTCTGGCTGCCCCGTGGGGTCTGGACAGGAAGGTGTTATGATGGGTTGTATCCCTTCGGTTGTTAGCACTGTGTGGCCAGGTTCATGTCGGAGAGAGTTGTTTTGATATAATTACTTCATGGTTTAAGGTGTGTTTCCATCAGCGCTGTAAAACAATGACTGAATAGTCTCGTGCGTCGTTTAGATCCATCACAGAGAGCTATATAGGCTGGCTCGCAAATATTTCTTGCTTGATGCGCACATTTGTCGTCCACTTCTCTCTTGCTTGTAAGTACGAAGATTTCGCTAAGTTAAGCCTTCTTTCCACCATCGTAAACGTTGCGCCGAGCGAGCCTAGGAAAACGAAATGATTTTTTTTTTCCAGAAAATAATAATAAAATCCATATCTTTTAATTACTTTGAAAGCTACGATGCCACAAACAGACACAGATGCAACGTGTCAAACTTGTAAAATAAAACTTGTACGAATAAGGAGGAGTTATTCGTAGGGGGTTAGAAATGGTCAAAAAATTAAAAAAAAACCTTTAGTAGCAATAGTCTGGTAACCGAACAAAACAACAGGACTACTCTACTACGAGTAAAGGAAAAAACGTTTTTAAAAAGCAGCAAACAAGTAGATGGTTTGCCTGATGGTATGTTATAACATAATCATCGCTTATGGACAACTAAAACACTACTAGTGACGCCGATGCCTTGTTAGCCCGGAGAGCAGTTTGTAGACACTGTGTTATTACCTTATTTTCTAAAAATATCCTCGGATATTAATTCCAGTTGGTAAGCAAGCGAGGGGGTGTCCAGCAAATAACCTGTGGTACGTCCAGTACAGACGGCTACTATTAGAGGTATTCACGCTGCGATATTTATAGAAGCATGCCAGTTCGCGCACGAATGCCAGGTTAATATGCAAGGAACTTACAAATATACCTGGAACTTGGAAAGCATACAGTTGTCCGAATTTCTCGAAGGATTATCGTGGACCTGCGAGAAAATATCAAAAATTTTGGAAGCTTCATTCACTGACATGCACTAGGTTAAATATTTAGCTCTCGGACATTTTCTTGAATTGGTTAATTGGTTTAGTTGATTTTAGTTTGGTAGATTAAAAATGTTTTTATTAATTTTTGTGAAGTAACTTTAGACGACTTGAAAAAGTAATAGGAAAAAATGTTTACTGAAATATGAAATTATGAAAAATCCACGTGAGACATGTAATCATTTTTAAACAAGTAGTTTTGTATAACGCCACTGAAGATGAGGGTGATCTTTTTGTGACACTATATAAAACTATTACCCTCTGTTACCTTCACCCCTTAGAGGCTTAGGCTACTTTTACATAAAATTGGCGAGTTGCACACTTTGATACTATGCTACTAATCTCGTAATACTTGCCTGTCAGTCGCCCACGTGTCGCGTCACCTACCAGTCTCGGCAAAATGGTAGCAGCACAGCTGTTGAATATTCAATTTGTAGAATAAATTCGATACTAAAATTATATTTTGTATGTTTTCAATAGGGTAATTGTACGAGCCTCGAGTAGCGAACAAGTATTTTACAGGTAAGCAATTAAAGTACGTCTCGATCGAGTTCTATAATGTATGTAGTGTTTATATCCACATCGTTTCTTGTGCGTCTGTCGCATCTGTCGTGACTCATGGAATGCTACCCGTACAGTACAGTTTATAATATTCTCAATGACCGCGTGCGACAAACGCATGCGTCGGCGACCGGAACGATTCATAAACTAGAGACGTTATGGGAAAATTTAGCGATAATTCTAGAATAATATTGAAGTACGAAGCAATAAACTGATCAAGGTTTAGGTTATATGTTATTATACAATAGGTGTAGATAAGTGATATGGTATTGTGATAGGTAACAATGCACAATCTAATTGTTAACCTATAAATTTATTAAATTATGGGTTCAACAATTTTGACATCCTGAAAAAAGAAATAGATTGCCTATAAAGATATAAATCTTTAAAACAGTAAAATTATGTAGTTGCCTCAAAGAACATATTATAATTTTGAAGTTTTAAGTGTTATTTATTGATAAAATTAATTGTCTGCGTCCCCTGGTTTGTGAGTATGTGGTGAAATAAAATGATGATGATTATGCTCAGTTGCTGTGTGAAAGAGGAACAAATAAACGCACTTTCGCATTTGTAATATGAGTATTAATTAATTCGTAATATGTTTCATTTAGACATAATAATTCAGCATTATTTTCCTTAATACAATAAGGAAATAAATTACAATTATCCCTAACGTCAGTAACCAAGTTCAAAATATATTTTTTATTATTTTTAGGGTTCCGTACCTCAAAAGAAAAAACGGAACCATTAAAACGGTCTGTCTGTCCGTCTGTCCGGGTGTCCTACCTTAGGGAAGACCTATATCTCGGGAACGCGTGAAGGTATCGCGTTGAAATTAAAACCATATACGCAAATCCATAGTATCTTGCTGCAGAAAAAAAAAACTCAATTTTAATAAAAAAAGGTACAGCCGAATATGTCGTAAAAAATGCACATTTCGACACTCACAAGGGAATCAAAACCTATAGGGTACTTCCCGTTGACCTAGAACTATGAAATTTGGCAAGAAGCATTGTGTTAGAGTACACATATAGGAAAAAAATCCGAAAACTGGACATTTTTAATTTAATCACAAAAAATTGTGTCTTTACGCAAGGGATGAGGGTCCAAATTTTAATGTTCTTTAACCGTATCATGTGGGGTATCACATGAAAGAGCTTTATTAGCATAAGTTAAAACAGGTTTTTAAATATTTTTACGATGTATATTTTTCGGTATATAAGAAAGAGAATATGAAAAAAAATACGATGTCCCCCTTTTATCTACTAGTTTGTACGGAACCCTCGGAGGGCGAGTCTGACTCGCACTTGTCCGGTTTTTTTTAATTCTAATAAGGATTCCAGGAGCCACAGTAGCTCTAGCGAGTCGATGTGACCTTAGCTGGTCTATTGTGATGTCGCCTTATACGATAAAACACGTACCGAAGTCCACTGCTAATGCTGATCATAATAATTATAATCTCGTATAACAATGGCTTTGGGGAGGTTTTAATACTATCTGTGAGTTTACTCATAGGTAGCTTCCAAGGTGTAGGATTCTGCTCTGAATAAGGTCTAGTATTTAGTTTTTTTTTTTTTATCCATTATTGAATTCGATTGACCACCAAATCGCCTGATGTTAAGCGACGGTGTGGCCGAGGATGGAGCTCGTCGATCTAGAAGATATCTATTCAGTCTAGCCTTGAAAATTCCAAGATTGTAGGTCTCAGGAAACAGAGATGGCGGCAAAGAATTCCATTCTTGTGCAGTACGCAACAGGAATGTGGATCGATATCGCTGAGTACGGATTTTTGGCATTTCAACGAGAAATGGGTTGTAATTCGCCGACTTTCTGCTAGTCCTGTAGTGAAATGGGGAGGGTGGAATTAGCTTGTGAAGCTCTTGCGCACATTCCCCGAAATGAATCCTGTAGAAAATAGACAGACATGCTACTTTATGTTTGTTTACTGTTGATTTAAATATACAATCGTGTTCTTAATTCTGACACTTGGCGAGACGGAACGGCGAAAGGTGGACCAAGGCAGTCACCGAGTACCCAAGAAATAGGACATCGGGCAGACCACCATCCCGATGGTTAGACGACGTTGGCAATGGATGAGGCTCGCACAGGACCGGAAAGGATGGCGTGAACAAGAGGAGGCCTATACCAAAGATACACTGTCCAAATCATGTTTAAAAATACACACACGTGCCTTATGAATAACAGCTCACATTGTAGAAAATATACTTCGATGACGTCACTAGTCTTCAGTCAGCGGATAGATTTAAAACCCGTATTTTTGTTGTTTATTACCAGAGGTACGAGTAGAGTTAGCAAATCGTCGCCTCAGTGCTTGCTTGCTCTATCTACCATTGGTAAAATTTCACAAGAGAAAAGTTTAATGCTCAATTTTTACACAAGTTACATTTGTAAGGCTTGGAATTATTGTTTTTATGCATGAGTATATATAACTCATGTATAAAAAAGACTTTCAAGCCTTATAAATATAGCTTTTTGAGCAAAATAAAGCATTAAACTTTTCTCCTGTGAAATTTTACCAATGGTTGATAGAGCAAGCAAGCACTGAGGCAACGAAATGTAGAGACGCTACAATTCATTTGTTGCAGGTGGTATCTTTTAATGTTTTTTAAATATTTTTTGATAGATTTGAGTTCGACGCTTTTAATTCTGATCGAGAAATGCGTTCTTTGCGTACATTTTATATCAACAATAATGTTAAATATAGTAATCAAAGGCTTTTATATTAATATCAGTTACTTTCACACGATAATTATTAAAGTATTTAACAATTACATACTTGATTAGCTTATATATAATAGTTTTTTATAATATAATAATTGCTTATTTAGCGTTTCAGGCTAACTGGTCAACGGCCCCCCGCGCAGGTCCCTGGCCCAAAAGGTCCCAGCACGCTCGCTGCTAAATTTTGTTTTTGTGACGTGCCATAGTTTTTAAGTTTTAATAATAGCTATCTTGTTTTTACGTTATTACCAAAATATTTATTTTATTATTTTTACGCATATATGTAGTGTTTAAGTGCCTTAAAAATTAATAATTAATTAGTGCCTTACATTTTTTTGTTAACATTGCTTATTATAATTGCCAGAATGTGTAACAACTTTGGAACTCTCTTCTCTTAAAATGAATATCTTTTTCACATACGAATAAGAAAAACTTACGTGTATATACACAAATACTTTTCAGGTCAAAGAGGGTGAAATATTTACTCGTACAATCGGACTATAACTTTAGTAAGATTTTAATGTGTCAAAATCTGTGACTTACCTAAAATAGCAGAGTGCATTACTAATCCATACGAAAGCCAAAACAGCGTTTTTTTTTTATATTTGTATCTGTCTGTCTGTACGTTACATGAGAGACGTCGGTGCACACTAATCACAAATAAATTAACGTGTTATATTTAGTGCATATATGCTATGTTGGTTTGCCTCAATCAGTCATATTGACTGTGCTGTGTTTATATCGGGTATATATTTAATGATTTACTTTAAATATATCATGTTTTTCCCTGTGATTGTTGATAGAGAAAACGGACATGTAATTTTCCTCCTTCAATAAAAAATATGTTTTTAGTTTACATAAAACAAAAAAAAAATACACAAAGGATTTCAAACTGTTGAAGTGTAATGTTTTTGATAAAAAAAAATATTGTATTGGTGCTTTATGAGATTCCGCGCTCTGTGTAAAAGTGTATTTTGCATGCAACGAGTAAGCTGGCTGTCAATGATAGAGCGGGCGCGCGGGCAGTCGCGTCGCGACCTCCCTACGCTTATCACGGCACAATTCAATTAACCAATCAACTTAATCCAATTGAAAAACGACGCGTTCAGTTTTCAAATTCAATATTGAGAAAAAGAAAACTTTTTTTATCGTATTCGCGCTAACTAATGCGGCCATAATTTTCTGTGTTGAACGTGCTAATTCTTCATTAGTGTTTTGCGATATTTCGAGAATCGTAGTGATGTAACAGTGATCTTTGAATGATTCTTTTGTTTGTGGAACATCAGTGCAAACAGTGTGTTCGAAGAACATATATAAAGGTGTTTTAGTGCCACTCTAAATACGGAAAAGCGGAAAAATTACCGTTGCTAAACAACAGGTATGTTTGTTTATTGATAACAACAGATAGTGGACCCCTTAATCCCTTGGTTGTTATTATTTTTTTTCACGTATAAGTATTTACCGGCGTACGATGACGTTTCGCCAGAATTTATTATTACCTATACAGTGGAATTTTAATTTTACCCGGCGATGGTAGGCTATTTTCGGGTTGCTTATGCATTTTACTGCGGCGTTATTGCTTCGGCCTTGTGTTCTTTGTATTTCAATTTAATGCAGTTATCACAACATTCGATTTTAGATTTACTTTTCCGTCTTGTATAATTTTATCAAGCCGAATATTTGACCACAGCTAAGAATGGCTCAGATGATCAAAATACCGACAAGACTGTAGTCAAAGATAGCATGCCTTCGAATAGCCCTATTTATGTAGTAATTTCAAGCGAAACCCTATTTGATTTTAGAATAGTTCTTCTATTGTCTGTGATTCTGTGTAGCTGGGTGTTCGACCACAGTCCATTTGGTGTAGAAATATCAGTCTATTTGAAGATTAAATCCTTTAAAAATTTGTTTCTGTCGAGTCGTAATCGTGAAAATCTAAGAAATCAGTTATGTCAATGTCCACGCCTTAAATTGTAAAGCCGGGTCCATAGCATTTTATTGTCAGGTTTTAACAGTCTTGCTGTACTTTGTTACTTATGCCTGCCAAATTCGATATGTATTATTATTCATTATTAGGTATTTAATTTATTTAATTCGATATGTGTTATTACTCATTATTAATTTTATTATTTAATACTCGATTATTGATTCGATCTCAGTCTAAAGTACAATTTTAATAAATAGTATAGGTACTTAGTAACATTTTTATAACAGTTCGTAATCGATGTGGACCTGGCTTTAGATCGATACCTAGGTTTTAAGAAGCCTTCGAGTGGCCTAAATATCGAACATTTAGTATCGATAAATAAGCAATTAAGGACTGTAACCGTATCAATATTAATTACTATCGGCTCTCTACTTCTATTAAATCAAAAAAAAAACTGGTCGCTGTAGCTAAGTCAATGGCCAACCTTGAAGGCGTTCAGCCAAAAATATCACTACATTCTTTGTACGTATATCTTTGAGATGACATTTCTATTTAAAATAGAAACGATGAGTTGTAAAATTCGTAAATATATACTATTTAATTACTCGTCACACTCCTAGCTTATCTGTTGGATACCCTGTGTCGGAGATGCTTCACATAAACAAAGACAACTAACAGATCAGCCATGACTGGTTATTTAAGTTCATCATTCTTAAATCTGGACGTTCGGAAAAAGACCGGTTACCTCTCGATTGTACAGGCAAATATGATTTCTTTTTTCGAATAATTAGTAAATCTACTAGCATGGTTTTTTGACATCTCCAAAGCCAACCGTTAAACACTTGACTATAATAACAAAAAATATTATTTTGAAGCCTAATCAACAAATTTATAGACAGTTCAATTTCACATATCCGACGGGACTTAAACCCGCATATCCCGATCTGTACTTGGGAGCTTTTACCATTTTGGCCACAGAGGTGCCACGTGGGTTGATCGAAATTTTCGTAGTCTTTTTTGCTTCATCAAGCATTGGTGGCGCCACCCGTAAGATACGCTTTAAGTGTTCAATTTGTAAAGGCTCCTAAATTCGTGAAATTTTTGAGCCGTCTATAAATTTGTAGATACTTACTCGTATGTGTGTAAAACATTAAAAAAATATCGAATATTTAAAGTGTAATGTTTATCTAATGGACCACTAAATCGATAAAAAAATAACGATATTTTTATGATCAGAAAAAATCTATTCACTCTATACTTGTGTGTGTGTTAAGCTTAGTTTACATATTATGCAGTTACAGTTGATAATTTTAGCAATATGTGTCAATACCATGCAGATACATCCGATAAAGCAATTGTATGCAAAATAATTATTGTAACAGACCACACTGATATATTTGATGACACATCGAATTGGATATCATTTATAATGGCTCATGAATCATTTGTTGCTCGATTTACTTACCTAATTAGTTGTTTGAACCAGCGAGCTTGTTTCCAGGGAAGTGTTGTTTTTAGTCTGAAAGACAGGTAATATTCTTCTTATTGCGGCCTATTTCCAAATTTATTTTTGGCCCTATTATTAAGACTCCGATGTCTGTCTGTCCGTCCGTCCGTCCGTCTGTCACCAGGCTGTATCTCATGAACCGTGATAATTCTCTAACTATAGTTGAAATTTTCACAGATGATGTATTTCTGTTGGCGCTATAACAACAAATACTAAAAAACAGAATAAAATAAATATTTAAGGGGGCTCCCATGCAACAAACGTCATTTTTATGATTTTAGATAATGGTACGGAACTCTTCGTGCGCGAGTCCGACTCGCACTTGGCCAGTTATTTTTTATTTTTTATTTCTGAATCGAAGCTATCCCGGCCATCGCATATCCCGAAACGACGACGTCAAGAATCTCATCCCACGGTTTGCGGTTTGGGTATCATATAATTATGTTAAATTCTTCAGCTCATTCCTTCCATGGTCTAATATATTTCGATGATTGTGCATTAGATCTGCATGACCTTATAGTCTAGTAAAAATAAATCCGTTTGTATGGATCAGATCACAGTATTTACAACTGGGGGTATTCTTTGAAATTATGATAGGAAAATAACTAAAAATCATAAATTAATAATAATCCCCGATTTATAGACTAGCTGCATTGCGCGGTTTCACTCACGTAGTTATGAAAAACGGCGATGATTATGATGATGATAAGTAGCTTATATGTCCGTCTCCAGGTCTAAAGCTATCTCTATACTAGTTTTCATAACGATCGGTTCAGCCGTTTGAGCGTGTAAAGGTAACAAAATTAGCTTTTATAATAGCATTATGAAATTGTGTCAAATGTATTTCAAAACACCAGTACATTCATTTTTAAATAACAATATACTTAGTTGTCTTTTATGTTGTCACAAATCTTATTTTTACTAGACTATTATTCCCTCTGACCTTTGTCTGTCGGAAGACGCCTAGAAGTAGACGGACAAAAAAGCGACATCGTTTTAGAGTGGATATTTCAGAAACTCGAACGAAACGCTTTAGCTTCACTCTGATTGTGTGCTAAAATGTGAAACATACGAGTACTTTCTGAATATGTATAATCTAAGTGTCTTCAAATCTCGAGTGAATAGGTTCCTTCTAGGCAAGCGCTCTGCATCGGAGATTGCAACAGTCGTTTCACATCAGGCGAATTAGCGGTCAAACGCAAGCGTATTTACGAATTAAAAAAAATATTCCACTAGTAGAGTACAAGCAGAAACTTTGCATTTCTCATTGAAATGCCAAAAAGCCGTATCCGACAGTTTTGGTCTACCTCTTTCCCTATTTGTTTCCTGAGGACTACAATATTGGAATTTTCAAAATATCTTCTAAATCGACGACCTGCATCTTCGGTCACAGCGCCTCTACCATCAGAAATATAATATAAAAGTCGTGTCATATTACCGGTATAACCTTCATACCTGGAAGAAATCGCTCTATGCGGTAAGGCCGCCTTTGTACTGTCGTTTAAGTTTGTTATTTATTTTAAGTTTTCACTGTATGTATGTACAATAAAGTTATATTCTATTCTATTCTATACTTACCTCTTTCACGTATATTTTCTCGATATTTTGAACTGCCAACTAGTAATTTTAAACAGTACCAAGTTGCAGATCTTTAAAACGGCCCTGGATGTCGGAGAGTGCATACGTTTGTCGGCTATGGTTAAAATAGCTATGAAGTGATGTAATACGGCCTGTTTGGACACAGATGATTTAATAGCTGCATTATTTCTAGGTTACGCAAAAATGATGCTCTAAGTTGGAAGGAGTGGGTTAGTAGGTGAGAATAAAGTTTGTACGTACCAGTGTAGGCGATTTTTACTATGGTGGGTCAATATCGCAATCGATAAAGTTATTATATTTTTCCTTGCATGCAAATAATTTTGTTTTACGAAAAAAACTGTTTATTTAGCTATATTTCAGAGGTATTTTCATAAACAGTAGTGTATTTTTTATGAATCGCTCAAAAGGAACTTTTCATAGTTAGGAGTTTATATCATGGACCATGGTACGCATAAAAGCGTAGTATTTTTAACCCGTGTTGGTAGTTTGACATGTGTATCTTTGTATCTGTGTGTTTGTCTGTGGCATCGTAACTCTGAAACGGATGGACCAATTTTAGTCTAGTTTTTTTTTATTGAAAGAGGATTTAATTGAGAGACTTCTTAGGTATATTTCATCAAAATTTGTTCAGCCGTTTATTTTTATCGGGGTTTTTGAGTTTTCTAAACTTATACTTGTTAACCTATTGCCTAAGAATGAAGGTAATGATTTTGGAGTGTATGGGTCTAACTAAATTATGTCTACTTTTACTACCTCCTGAGTATCATAAACTACATTTTATGATTATATTGATAGTAATACTTCAAAAAAGCACATTCTTCCACTTTAACTCAAAGTACGAGCGAGTATGCATCGGCCAGTAAGACGGAGATGATTTAGAAATAAATTTTATCTGTTTCACAATAAGCTCCTTTCAGCTCAGTACAGTATCTGTGCGACCCCGTATATCTGACCTCAAGTTTCGATGTGTGTAAGTTATCTGTTATGTGATAGAACCTGTTCCGGCGAGCATGTGGTCGTACCTATAAGTTGTTTATTAAGGTTGCCACACCACTCCACTAGCCGTTGACTTCACACGCTGGCAAAGTAAAAATTCGCTGAGATACGGGGAAATCAATTTGTATTAATTTAATATGCAAAGTTGTCGGTAGCTTGAGTTACAAACTTTTTAGCCGACTATGTAAGAAGGAGGGTTATGTATGTATGTATTCATGTTTGTATATGATTGCCTACAGCCTAAACTTGTTGTCATAAGCTATATTTTTTGTAATAATAATAAATCTCTTGCAAAAATAAAATAAGTTTTTTCGTAACGTCCAACGATCTTTTTCGTAATAGACAAGTAATTTCACTAGATTTATTTTAAAGAATGCGCATTTATAACCTTTTACGCCAATTTTATGCATACTTTCTTACCAAAAACGTACACTCAACAGCGTATCAAGCGAACCGAATTTGTAAGTTAGACTTGCAAATACTGCCTTTTTTAGTCGGGTATTCTGTTTTCATTTAGGTATTACTTTTTTCGGAACTAGCTGTGTTCCGCGGTTTTACAGGTGTGGTATTGTTTTAACAGAATAAACGTATACGGGCGCACATGTCCAAAATTCCAAATACCACCAACCAAATGAATTTGTTCATTCTTCGAATACATATTTTTCATTGGCCAAAAGTTTTGGATGTCTAAATGAGGAGATAATTATTATCGTGTCAGAATATTATGTCATCGACTATTAAATTTATAGTTCACCGAATAAAATTCCAGAAACTGTGACGAATTAGTGACAAAAAATTCTCGCGCTGTATGCAGATAAATCATTTAATTAATATTTATTATAATTAAATTTATAATTAAATGTATTATTAATAATTTAATTTAATTCTTGTATATATATAATCTGAATCTCGGAAACGGCTCAAACGGTTTTAATGAAATTTGGTTTGTAGGTAGATTAGGGGACAATAAATCGATCTTGCTAGGTTTAATTTTTAGTGAACCCGGGTTTGCTCGTATTTTCAGTCATAAAAATTCCGAGTGGAGCTCTGTCGCCCAGGTACTGATAATAATATGAGTGACTGACGAGTAACAACTGTGATGTAAAAATAATACAGTTTCTACACTTGCCAATTTAACTTTGTGATAAATGTAAGCATTCTCTTTTGAACAAAAATATAAAACTGTTTGAATAAAAAAAAAACAGATAAATAATTTAAAAAAATATAGCCTTTCATCGGGACTACTTCTAAATAAGTAAAGAAAAGTCATGGACTAATAAGTACATCTGACAGCATGTATTCATATGTATGCTGTAAGACAGATTGCTTGAAAAATGGTATACATAACAGAATCGACGACGATAAACCAGCAATCTAATTTTAATTGTATACGAAGGCCAAGAGGGTATCTCAAAAAAATCACAACATCTAGAGTGACTCATTCACGTTTCACGGTTTGACTCCGTGACTTGAATTGCTCTAGCTACAAATATTTCAGTTTTTTTTTCTTGATGTTGGCACCATGCTTCCACATTTGCCATTTGTCGAGTTTATATATTTCATCGTTGCGCTGATTTTCGGATAATATTTCTGCTTCTTCTATTCAGCCAGTATCCGACGCTGGTATAGACCTTCTTGACCTCCTCTTATTCGCGCCATCCTTTCCGGTTCTGTGCGAGTCTCATCCATTGATGTCCGACGTGTTTTGCGATGTCATCTGACCATCGGACCTGTGTCGTCGCTTGTTCCTCGGGTAATGCAAAATAAAAATATTCTGCCGTAAATACTAGAAGCCGACGATGCATTGCCTCGAAAACACGTTTTTGTTAGAACGGACGAACATGTACATTAAGGGCCTTACCGGGAAACGTTACTTAACTTTATCCACCGTCTTAAATTCTCTGTCTTCTTTCCGCAAGTGTCATTACAATTACGTTGAGAGAGAGTTGATAAAATATGTTAAGCAATGCTTAAAGTTAAGTAACGTTTTCCGGTAAGGCCGTATATATTTCAAATAGCTACTGTGAATGTTACAAATGTTAACTAGCGTATTTGCGGCCTTTTTAAAAGCTTTTATTGCTACTATTTTTATTTCCTTGAGCATTGTCTACAGTGCTAAAGTGGACCATAAAAATCCACAAAAATCCTTCATATTTCAAAAAATACTGAACCGATCAGCATGGGTACGCTCTAATTCGATTCAGTGCGAAAAATTACATAGAAAATGACACGTCACTTGTCTAGTTTGTAATTAGTGCATTTTTTTATTTCTCTTGCCTTGTACTTATAGGCAGACCCTGGAAGGCGGTAGGATCAATTAATTTTGGATGGACTCCAGACAGACAGACGGACAGATCCTTATTTCTAGTGCCAAAATAAAGTTATAAGTAAACAAAGTTTCATTGAAGTAATGCCTCCAAAACAGTTTTTTTTTGCTTATTTTACCTACACGAATATGGTTTATCTAAATTCGATACGCATATTTTATTGAATAAATAAATTATTTGCAGTATTATACAGAAATAATTGCAAAAATATATAAAATCATATAAATATATTTTCTCTGGAATGTTTTAATTAAATAGCATATAAAGTACGTCAATTCTAAATAAATACTCATATCAGGTTACTGTACTGTTCTTTACTCGTACTTGACTGGAACGGATAAGAAGCCTTATCGTCGAGAGGCATTTGTTTAATCTCCACGCTCTATTTGCTGTCAAGGTGGTCGCTTAGATTTATTCTGTTCGAACTTAATACAGAGTGTTTGGAAATTGTTTTTCCGATGTATATTTATCATAAGAGCCTACGTAAATTACTTTAAATCACGACCTAATTCCACCCTCCTCATTTCACTACAGGACTAACAGAATGTCGGCGAATTACCACCCATTTCTCGTTGAAATGCCAAAAATCTGCACTCAGCGATATCGATCTACATTCTTGATACGTACTCAGGAATGGAATTCTTTGTCGCCATCTCTGTTTCCTGAGACCTACAACCTTGGAATTTTCAAGGCTAGAGTTCCATCTCCGTCAGTTCCATCGAGCTCTATCTTCGGCAACACCGTCGCTTAACATCAGGCGAGTTGGTGGTCAATCGTAGATCTATTTTGCATTAAAAAAACTTTTTTAACCCCCGACTCAAAAAGAGGCGTTTTGTGTAAGTTTGACGTGTGTATCTGGTATAGTAGCTCTCAAACGGATGGACCGATTATAATAGTTTTTTTAGGGTTCCGTACCACAAAAGGAAAAAACGGAACCCTTATAGGGTCACATTGTTGTCCGTCTGTCCGGGTGTCAAGACCTTCTCGGGAACGCGTATCATGTTGAAATTAAAACCATATACGCAGATCCATAGTATCTTGTTGCAGAAAGAAAAATAAAATTTCTCAGTTTTCGTAAAAAAAATTACAGCCGAATATGTCGTAAAAAACGCACATTTCGACACTCATAAAGGAATCAAAACCTATGTGGTACTTACCGTTGACCTAGAACTATGAAATTTGGCAAGAAGTATTGTGTTATTGTACAAATATAGGAAAAAATCCGAACACTGGACATTTTTAATTTAATCTCAAAAAAATAGGGTCTTTGAGCAAGGAACGAGTGTCCAAATTTTAAAGTGCTTTAACCGTATCATGTGGTATCACATGAAAGAACTTAATTAGCACAAGTTAAAACAGGTTTTTAAATATTTTTATGATGTATATTTTTCGATTTATGAAGGAAAATATAAAAAAAAATATATAATTTTCCCCTTTTATCCACTATTTTGTACGGAACCCTCGGTGGGCGAATATGACTCGCTCTTGTCCGGTTTTTTTATTTGAAAGAGAACTTTGCTAAATAACAACATTTCTAACTAAAGCCTCGATACCATAAAGTAGTGTGTAGTGTTAGGTACTTTAAAATAGAGTGGACTCTAGTCTTTGGTAGTGTAAACTATAAAGTTTTATTCTTTTCGTGTACTTCTAAACAGTTGTTACGTAACCTCGGTGGAAACATGAAAATAATTTTGGGTAACATTAAACATGTTCGAATTTAATAATAGGGCTCCACAGCCTATTAGAGCGTGACGGGAAGCCTACGAAATCGTTCTTCTACGTAATAATTATTATAATTTGAACAATTGTATTTTTTATCACACGCTAATTGCCCAATCTGGCAGCTTTTTGTTGGTTTTTTTAGAGTTCCGTACCTCAAAAGGAAAAAACGGAACCCTCATAGGATCACTTTGTTGTCCGTCTGTCCGTCTGTCAAGACCTGTATCACGGGAACGCTTGAAGGTATCGTGTTGAAATTAAAACCATATACGCAGATCCATAGTCTCTTGCTGCAGAGAGAAAAATCAAACTTCTCAGTTTCATTAAAAAAATACAGCCGAATATGCCGCAAAAAACGCACATTTCGACACTCGCAAGGGAATCAACACCTATGGGGTACTTCCCGTTAAACTATAACTGTGAAATTTGGCAAGAAGCATTTTTATATAGTACACATAAAGGAAAAACACCGAAAACTGTACATTTCTATCTTAATCACAAAAAATAGGGTCTTTATGCAAGGAAGGAGGGTCCAAATTTTAAAGTGCTTTAACCGTAACAAGGCGGGTATCATTTGAAAGAGCTTCTTTAGCACAAGCTAAAACAATTTTTTTCATATTTTTACGACGTTTATTTTTCGGTTTATGAAGGAAAATATAAAAACATATAATTTCTCCCTTTTATCTACTAGTTTGTACGGAACACTCGGTGGGCGAGTCTGACTCGCACTTGTCCGGTTTTTTAAACTAATAATAAATTGCTACGATTTCAAATAGTGTGGATTCATTCATCAATAATATGGTAATTGTTTGAGTACTATAATTCTTACTACATTAGTCATTTAGCTAATAGGTACTGAATAATTTCATGTCGCTAAATACATATATACATATGTACAAACATTAAAAAAAAGTTTTGTCCCGGAGTTTTACCCACGTAATGATGAAATACTGAATTTTGATTTAACGTATAATATAGAAATTTTTTTCACTAACCACTTTGCCACTCATCTATACAAATAAATAATTGAAATCCTTAAGTTTTTGATACGAGTTCAAATCGGACCTACGAAAAGAGCATCGGGGCGTTTCTTTATGGTCCGAATCGACCTATTCCAAAATATGTCTTGGGCCATTCGCACCGCACCAACCACTGCGGTGCGAATCGGCCCATTCAGAAACAGTACATGAGCGATTCGCACCGCGGTTCGAATCACATGCGGTGCGAAACGCCGAAGTACCCATTTTAACTAACCATAATCGTTAAATGTGGCGTCAAACTATCGTCAAAACAAGGCCTTTCATCTCGATATACCTCGCAAGGGTAATAGGCTGAGTTTACGTGCCTATTCATGTAAATAAACAAACATGAGACGAGTGATTTCAAGACAAAATCACCATGGTTTCTTGCATGACCACAGATCGCATAGTCTCATTTCTGGCATAAGTTAACCTTCTTTGTTTTTTTAGGCGTTTCCGAGAAGTATAGAACGGATCAAGAATAAATCTTATCATATGACTGACTCATTATTTTAAGATGCACATTGATGATTTAATTAAACGTTTTGGAATTTCTCTACTGTATGTCTTTTCGTACGTCAGTTTTTAACCGTAATTTTTACAAAACAAAGAACTTATTAGTATTAAAAAAATTAATAAACAATTTTCCTTCGCCAAAAGTACAAATATAAACACAAAATATTTCATCAAGCTTCCTTCATAGAATTACCATTACAAAGTTATTTTAATTTATTTCGTACTATAGCTTCATTCAAAACAAATCCATTCACTCACGGCTTCAGCCGTAACCGTCGAAACAAATCATAAATTCGGCACAAACACGGCGCATAGTTTACGCATTTTGGCCAACGCTGGACAAACGCCAGCATAACCTGCTTGTTCGGTCATCACTATTTCCAGTACACTTGAATTTTCCGCGCTTTCATGGATGATATAATTCTAAATGAAAAGGCTAGATGGCGCTTACTCGTTTGTAATTTTTAGTGTATTATTTTTAAATTATTGATATTTGAAGTTGCTATTTCATTCAAAAAATTATGACAATGTCTTCCGTCTCTTCCGAAGCAATGCTCCTTGTTCCGTTCTAACCCACTCAACATAATACAAATATAGTTGAGTAAGTTCGAACCTTTCTTTCATTTTAGTTCTCTCCTAACTACAGAGATGGCGCTAGTAGTCACATAGTTTAAACTATTTTATCTATTAAACATCATTTCAATAGTAAATTAAGCATGGACTAGTGGACAGTAATTTATCTTTGTAGTCAAGTAATGATTTCTCTTCACCATCAATCACAGTACGCAATGACCGTGACATTGTGTAGGACAGAATCACGGAAGTCTACTAACCGACCTACCCGACCGGAACTAAAGCGTTCGTAAATAGGTTGTATTCTATGAATAACTACTGTTTATGTTTATGTATTATTTTTTCCCAACTTCGCAAAATAGTAACATTTTACGTTGAGTTGATAGAAGTCATTTCAAACCTCTACAAAACCTAATAAAATAAAAATGTCTTTAACCGTACTTTTTTGCTATCAAACGAAAAGGCTTAATATATAGGTAGGTACCTATTTCAAATATAATTAAAATTTTCTTATGTCAATAAGCTTATGTGATAAATGCTATTATTACTAAAAACAATTTCACGAAAAAATATGCAAAACAGCATAAAAACGTAACTGAGTTTTTTATTTCAACTTTTTTATTTCAATTTATTCTGTACGAAATCTCGTAGTAAGTTTTAGCCACGTAGGTAGATATATTGTGTTTATACAGTAATAGTAAGTTGATTATCAATAACATGCATTAATTGAATAATATGGTTTTTCGAAAAACAGTTTTTTTGTACACTATGTAGGTATGTACTATGTAGGATATGTAGGGCCGCCATACTTATACTAGGTATATGGATAAAGTTTTTTTAAATCCTAAATGAAAAAAAAAAGTATTTTTCAATGTTCAATAATGGAACACCATCCCACAATTATCTCTGGTCAATCTGGTCATGTCTGCATGACCGATTATCCTAGTCTGATTACTCCTTATTAAAAACTCGTAGCAAGTTGCTTTTATAGTTTGCTATGTAACAAAGAAAGGCGCCGAGAAATTGCTGGTTGAGTTATCAGTTCCGATTGTACATACATATACATATATAAATATATGTATATGTATGTACAATCACATATATTATTTTTAATTTTCACTATTTTTTCATTTGTGATGTTACTTTCTAGGTCCAAGATTTTACGAAAGTTTCGTAAGTCCATTCACTTATTTTATATACGTATTCATAAATGTTGGTATGCGCAATCTATAGTCGATTATGCGTTGGACTTCCGTTCTGGAGGAACAGCGTAGGAAGAGCAGCCAAGGCAAGATGGACCGATGACCTCGTACAAGTGGCATAAAAACGCTGGATGCAAGCCGTTTCCATCAGGTCTTTTTGGAAATCCATGGTCTTACATGTCCGACTATGAGCGGTGGACTTCTTGTAATGTTGATTTAATAAAAAAACTTCAAGCTGTTATTGATTGAGCTTGGTTTCCTTAGCTTAGCTCTGGTTGTCAGTATTTTCGGATATTGTAAAGAAACAGACATGAGGTTTGGGTTATGTACAGATATGACTGCGGGCTGCAGCTAGTTCATTCATAAAACTAGTCTAACCCACCCACCCGTGACCGAGGGTGTTTTAAATATAGCTATGATGGGATGCGGGCAATGTTGCACTGACATGATATTCTTTGTTGCGGTCATGGTCGCTCGCTCGGAGCGGAAGCTAGCGCAAGTGATGGGTAAATCACAATATTCTCCGACATTTAACACCTACCATATAATTTACAAACAATATCATTAAGGTCGAGATTAAACGCGCGCAACTATATCTCTCGCGCATAACAACATTTTTAAACATATTATACAATCATTGATATTAGAAAACTTAGTGCTTTTGTTTAATTAGACATGAGAAACATAAAAAAAAAGTTTTAATCAGATATAATTTATACTGGCGACGCAATTAGAAAAAAAAAACATATATTCGTAGTCATAAGTGTCAATCTATACATCGGAACTTCCATGCTGGACTGGAAGAAAAATAACACATAGATTAAACAGTACCCAGCTGCTTTTCTTTCTATAATATAAAAGGTAATGAAGTGACTTGAATGAAATTCACGTTTATGTAGGTAATGGGTTGACCCCTGTCTAATACATTTTTCCCACTCAGTGTAGGTAAGATCAGCTGATCAAGAGACTTTTGTAATAATTTACAGGTAATGTTAAATCGCACGTTTTTTTATCTCTAAAGTGGCCACAACGAAACATGCTACATAGACTGATAAAAACATCACCCACTTTTGCGTTGCACAGTCGGTTAAAATCGTCAAAGATTAAAATAGGTTTCCTCCTCCCCTAAATCATCTGAGTCCTCCCATGACACATCTTAAATTAAATTTGATAGTAGATATTCTATTTCATTTTTTAGCATGTTTTACACTATAATAGATTCTCCATAAGTATACACGATTAGGGCTATTTGATTTTAGTGGGGATTGATAAAACCTACCCTCACCAGGGTCAAGCCCCTCCCGAACCAAAATCCTGAATCCGCCACTGGTTGGCAGTCAAGCGCAAGCCTATCAGAGATAAAAATATGCTCTCATCGTGTTAAACAATGATTATGCAATCACGTGAATAAATTCGGAAGTGTAGTGTAGTAGTGTGGAGTGTGTGAGTCAGAATTAACCGAGAGCACACATTAAATCAAGGCCGGTAACCTACTCGCCACATAAAGGAGCACCTACGTAAATAAAATTCTCTTCGCTCGTTCTTTATAATATCTGAATTAAAATTTATTATGATGAAACTTGTGTTTGACTGACAAAGCGACATGTGTTAAAATAATTGTACAAGATTTTTATTAGTTGAAAAGGGCTCCTGCGCCCCAAACTTGAAGAGGTATTGACGGGCCTCATGGCCCATGGCTCATGGTAGTATGACTGCCTCCTAAGCTGCAGGTCGTGGGTTCGATCCCCACCCAGGGCAGGACATTTGTGTGACGAGCATGGATGTTTGATCTGTGTCTGGGTGTTTCTATGTACGATATGTATGCATGAAAAAAAGTATATATGTATTCTATCAACCGTCTAGTTTCCATAGCTTAGTTTGGGCTAGATGGTGTTGTGTGAAATGTCCACCAATATGTATTTATTATTTTTATTGATCATATAAGGGAGTTCGAATTAAAACCATTATTTGACTCTCTCATCAGAACTGCGTCATTGCAAATTTGCAAATATATACACAATGAAAATTGCTTAGGACAACTAAACAAATGAACTCTAATTTGACGCGTCTACTATATGCCATCAGGAATTTCTAGTGCCTAATTTCCAGCCCCATCATCAGATCTCATATGTACAATATTATTGCAGAGTCACATACCTATTTACACAATCTCAACGTGTTCAGATTAGTGGCAGTTGCCTTGATTTGGGAAAGTAACGTTTTAGAAATGTGGTCATTTTGGTAAAGTGTGGTCGAAGATGGAGCACGATTAGTTATTTTGGCTTGCCTTGAAGACTCTGGTTGATTTATGACTCATGTTGATTTATTAGGGAACATCGTTGTTGGAAGAGCAGCCTTATGGCTGTTAAGTAACTGCTAAGGAATTTAGCAGTTCTTAGTAAAAAAAAAACTGGACAAGTGCGAGTCAGACTCGCCCACCGAGGGTTCCGTACAAACTAAATAAATGGGGGAAATCATATATTTCTTTTATATTTTCCTTCTTAAACCGAAAAATATACATCGTAAAAATATTTAACAGATTCCTTGCTCACCACTCGGATCCGAGTAAAGCGGGGATATAGTAGCGGCGCCTCCCACTCGGATCCGAGCGAGCGTCCCGTTCATTTTGTAGTAGTCAGTAAACCGCGTTTGAGGCAGTCAACGTTGCTTTGCGCGGCCACTCTGTACTTAGTCAAAATTTGCCTAAAAAGTTTTGGTTCCCAGCTGAAATGAAGGGTCTGCAGATGGCGAAGAATGTGTTAAAAACCTGTTTTAGCTTATGCTAATGAGGCTCTTCCATATGATACCTCACATGATACGGTTAATTCACTTTAAAATTTGGGCCCTCATTCCTTGCATAGAGACACTATTTCTTTGTGATTAAATTAAAAATGTCCAGTTTTCGGATTTTTTCCTAATGTGTACTCTAACACAATGCTTCTTGCCAAATTTCAGAGTTCTAGGTCAACGGGAAGTACCCCATAGGTTTTGATTCCTCTGTGAGTGTCGAAATGTGCGTTTTTTACGACATATTCGGCTGTAACTTTTTTTTACGAAAACTGAGAAATTTTATTTTTCTTTCTGAAGTAAGAGACTATGGATCTGCGTATATGGTTTTAATTTCAACTCGATACCTTCACGCGTTCCCGAGATAAAGGTCTTGATACCCGGACAGACGGACGGACAGACGGACAACAAAGTGATCCTATAAGGGTTCCGTTTTTTCCTATTGAGGTACGGAACCCTAAAAAAAGAGTCTTGAATATAGTTTTTGTAAAAATTGTGTTTCGATCCTGGTCCATAATTTTTAGAGAAATATAAACAAAATAATGCTGTTAAATTATATCAATGTTGAATAAAAGGGAATTCATGCCAAAACTCAGGCGGCGTGGTGAAAGTAGCTGGAAACGACTAGTCTGTAATATAAATCTGTTTTGGCAAAGTTCCTGAGATAGGGCTCTGTTGAAACTTGGTTGAAAGAGACTAATAGAGATTAGAGAGGGATGTCGCTATTTGAGTGAAAGAGATGATAATAGGAATGATACATTGATAAAACTAATATTGGAGTCCATGCAGACAAGTTTTTCGTGTAGTAGCTAGAGTAAGGGATACTTGTTTTTGTTGTAATTGATTCATAGCATTTGTCCGCAACTAATCTAGCTTATAATATGTTATAGCCTACTGGCATACTGGCATAATTTTATATTAATTACTAATGTACGTAAATATGACTTGCGTGGTCGTACCTGGGTCCTGGGCTACATTGGCACGAGGCCTAGACAGATGGTATCAAGTTGAGACAGGCCTGTAGCTAAATGTTGAGATAGAGAAGGCTGTGAATGATGATTGTGGTGATGTAATATTCCATGTTAATTATGATCAATAATTATTATTCTTAGGCCTCTCCTTGATTATGCCTTTTACATTTGTCTCTCATTTATTTATTCTACGCATAAGGGGTGATAAAAGTTCACAACGTATTAGACAGACCAAAAATAATACGAAAAGACAATTGTCTGGAACCAATTTCGTGTAAATACCTACGTATTTTGCTGCGTGACCTACTCTGAATTTATATAGGTGTGGTGGAGCTGTTAAAACCATTTGTTTTTAATTCAAGGACATCTTCAAAGACGTCTTGTTGTAGCGGTACCCCCAAAAGTAAACACACGCTTTATTGATCTTTGTCATCAATACACATGGTCACGATCTCGCCAATCTTACCAAGGTGCAAAACGAATCTTCGTAACTTCCTTACAATAAATATTAAGGTATTATATCTAACAGTAACATTTGTAAGACTAATCGGAGTCAGTCACGCACAGCTCTTGACTTCAGTGCTAGTTTACGACCAATCGCCCTTGATGTTAGCCACTACCCGATCTAATTTTACTCCCTTACCTACCAACAAAACTATTGATTACGCCCTCCGGATATAGATTCTTTCGAACGTAAACACTTCAGATTCTTTCTATTATATTTCGTAGTCACAAAACGGAGGCCTTTCGAATTTTTTTTTTTTTATGGGGCGCATCCGAAATATTAATTAGGTGAAATTAACATGGTGTTTAGGAAGTGGCCGCAGACGGAATATTAATCTTATCGGCCTTGATTCCCGATCGGGATGGGCGATTTGTTGGCGGGTGAGGTCATACGCCGCGCCTCGCGCTGGCGCTGTCTGTTGACGGCTGCTTCGCGACGCGAGCGTCCAGTGCCCACGGCTGCCCACGTTGCCAGTGCTTCCTTGCTCGCACGCGAATGCAGTTACCGTTGCTAGTCCCGCACTAGTTTCCGAACGCGCATCTGCAACGCGCGCCTTGCCGCGTACTCTAAAAAAAAATAAACACACGTCTTTTTTTTTTTGTAAATTTAAAAAGTTGGTGGAAAGCGCGCGCTTTCCATAGTGCAGTGGCAAAATGGGTGTTGTGAAAAATCAAAAGAACAAAACGAAAAAGCCCGAAAAGAAAGAGGTGAACGGAAAAGCGAAGACTGATGAAAATGGGAAAGTGAAAAAGAAAAAAATGGTGTCGTGTTTACAATGCATCAAGCCTGTCAAAGATGGTACTTGTTTATATTGATTACTTATTAATTTATTCATTGACTGTTTTGTTTGTTTTTTATTTAATATGGAGATTGTTAAGTGAAAACGTGTGTCGGATCACAATTCAGTAATTAGCTGGTTGTTGTCGTAATATTAGGATTTCCTGTTTCCTTTTGTATATCAATGTTTGTAGTGAAACAACTGAAGTTATCGTTTTTCTTGACTCTATACTGTATGTACTGTAAGTTCGCTTTAGTGGGGTTTAATTTGGGGTCACGAAATGTGTATCTACGAATATATAATAATATATTTTTTTATCATTCGTAGTCTCGCGGTTGACTGCCAACTCGTCCGATGTTGATCAACGTCACGGTCTACGATGGAGCATGCTTACCTAGAAGAAACCATTTCATGCGATTTAAATACACCCAGGTTATATCTATCGGGGAAAACACACTTAGGCATAACATATTACAAAGTTTGGAAGGCCGTACGATAAAAGTGGAACGAAAGCGCTTTGCTTAAAAGTGTCGTTAAATTCTGTGCTAGGTAGGTATTTGTAGTGACGTTTTTTTTATTTTCGATTTTATTTTATACATAATGTTTAAACTTGTTCCACTTAATGGCAATTTAACAGGCGTATAGGTGTGATAAATTTGAAAAAGTATAGTTAGTAAGTTAGTGAAAAACATCGATAAGGAATTTTCATAACATTTTAATTAGAGTCACGGCAAAGATGTCAGTCAAAATCTTGGAAACGAACGATGCTAGAAAAACTTTCATGCTGATATTTGGTACATTTGGGCATCCATTTCGCATTGAAATGCCAAAAATCCGTACCCAGCGATATCGGTCCACGTTCTTGATGCGTACTACACAGGAATGAAAATCTTTGCCGCCATCTCTGTCTCCTGATCTTGGAATTTTCAAGGCTAGAGCGTGATGGGAATGTCATTGGCAATAGTGAATAGATATCTTCTAGATCGACGAGCCTCGGCTACACCGTCGCTTAAATTCAAGCGAGACGGTTACATCGTCGAGCCTCGGCTACACCGTCGCTTAAATTCAAGCGAGACGGTTACATCGTAGATCTATCCGTACCCAGCGATATCGGTCCACGTTCTTGATGCGTACTACACAGGAATGAAAATCTTTGCCGCCATCTCTGTCTCCTGATCTTGGAATTTTCAAGGCTAGAGCGTGATGGGAATGTCATTGGCAATAGTGAATAGATATCTTCTAGATCGACGAGCCTCGGCTACACCGTCGCTTAAATTCAAGCGAGACGGTTACATCGTAGATCTATCTACTTACATAAAAAAAAAATTAAGTTCAATGACATAACAATGCAAAAATAAAAGCATTGGTCTGATGATGGAGTCTCGAGGTGGTCGCTAGAACTTCCTGGTGGCTTATAGTATATTCGTTAAAGTATTTTCAGTTTTTTTAGTAGTAAGTACAATAGGTACATACATATAATAACTTACTTGCTGACGAATTCGGGCTCATTTTTTATGTCATCGTCAGCATTTCTTTTAACAATAAAATCAATCAATTATCTTTTATTCTACTACTAAGATTATTTAGCGCTATAAAGATACATTGAAATAAATGCCATCACTTAGTTTTCATAAAAACGTAATCCAGCCTAAATAATGAAACATTTCGCGCGACCTTGCCTATGTTAACGTGATTACTTACCTAAGTTTTAGGGCCCAATCAATGGTGTTCGGTGGTAGATTACCCGAAGTCACGCATACCTACAAACTTGGCCTGATGGATTTCCATTCCGACGCTCTATTTATGACACTAGCCCACAAATGAAGTCTACCTTTAGAAGTCCTCTATAAAGTAGAGCTGAATTGTTATCAGTGCTTTATTTAAGATGTTTTATAGTTTCAACTTTTGGTGATTAACTTTTCTTTTATTATGCGAGTGTGAATTAGGCAAGGGTCGACGTAGCGATCGTATTAAATTGAATTTTTTTTGAAGAAAGGTCATGGCAACAACAAATCAAATTAATGACTATCTAGCAACTAATGAAAGACATGGGTCAGGAACGTAGCAATTGAAAAGATATAGTTTCTGTCTACGGCAATGGGAAAAAAGGCGTCGTATTTTAGGGTTCCGTACATCGAATGGAAAAAAACGGAACCCTTATAGGATCACTTTGTTGTCCGTCTGTCCGTCCATATGTTTGTCAAGACCTGTATCTCGGGAACGAGTGAAGGTATCGAGTTGAAATTAAAACCATATACGCAGATCCATAGTATCTTGCTACAGAGAGAAAAATCAAACTTTTCAGTTTTCATAAGAAAAGTTACAGCCGCTTGAATTGAGTCTTCAATCAGAAGTCAGTGCATTGCATTTAACTCTCTTACACTACCTTTTTTCCATCATTCGCGTGGTTATGATGATAAATAAAAATTGAGCTCGTGGTGTAGCTGGACAAGGTGTTCTCGAAAGATCGCTAAAGTTATGCAACGGACAAATCGGTCAGTCTTCGGATGGGTGACCGTGAGTGTCATTTCTTTTTGAGCGCTACCGTAGGTAGGAATACTCTTTAAATTGTTGGTCCGGTTGTTTGTTCTTAAAAACAGCAATCGTCGAGCCAGATCAGAGGTCTTTCAGGCGGGCTACTTAGTCTATACGGACCTACTTATTTCCTTTTCCAATCTTCAGGGTTTCAGCTGTACTCCATATTAAATTTCACCATTATCTGTTCAGTTGTATAGCTTCAAAAAGGCAATAATCAAAAAGTTACCTTCCGTGTATTACATTAATTAGACTACATTTGATAGATAGATAGATAAACTCTTTATTGTTTACACCTTAACTAAAACACAAATTCCATAGTGAAAAGGGCTTAAATGCTAGTGAAACAACATTAGATACTTTTTCATCAAGAAGTATAAGTACTTAGGATATTTTTAGGAGTGTAAGTATATTAGGCTGTTTAAGCGTCTGTACAGAGTTTATACCCCAAAATATATGAAGAAATATTATAGATTAGTACCTGGGCGACTGAGCTCCACTCGGATTTTTTATGACGGAAAATACGAGCAAACCCAGGTTCACTAACCTAGCAAGATCGTTTTATCGTCCCAATCTACCTACAAACCAAATTTCATTAAAATCGTTGGAGCCGTTTCCGAGATTCAGATTATTATATACAAGAATTGCTCGTTTAAAGGTATTAGATTAGATAGACGGCTCAATCATTTTTGTCTTAAAATAAATGAGCAGTGAACGTACTGGGGGCAATTCAGTTATTCAAAACCGATCCGTAACTGAACCTTTTGCGAAGCATTTCCTGTCTATCTGGCTGCTATCATTTTTTGATTTAGTAACGAGCGAAGGACGTGTTACGTTTCATCAAATGTGTCAATTGTATGACATAAAAGTGACTGAATCAAAAAAACTACGGCGGCCGACGGGAATCGTTCCACATATGGTTCGGCTATAGAGCGGTCTTGAATAACTGAATTGGGCCCATTCCGATTTTGGGAATTACTAGTTATAATATATCATTCCGTTTATTCATTGTACAATAGGCACGGTTGACCACACTATCTATTTACGTTTATTATAATGATGTACGTTACCTATTTATTGATGTTAAATTTGGACTAATTTCACGCCTCTTAGCAACCACCATTAATAAAATGCCGTCTCCAACCTCTACTCTCAGTCCACGTCAAGCCAACTGATCTCGGAATCAAGCCGACACGTAAACAATAAACGTACAAGCAATGAATATTAGCCACTAGTGCGTTATGATCGAACAGACATCGCACAGTGGTGGATTAATTAGCGTTAACATAAACACTTCATTGTATGAATAGCATTTAGCATAAATGTAGTTCCGAATGCGTGCGAAGGTTAAATTAAGTTCGCGCGTGCTAACATTTTCTCAAAGTTAGGCATTATTTTGAGAGCAAAATAATGGGATCTAAGACATTTCTCTTTACATCAATTTTTGACAAGTTTTCCGTAATTAATTTGCAGTAGATGTTATCAAAACAATGTCAATAATAGAATTCTGTTAATTCTATTATTGACATTGCAATGGAACATGAGGTGGCCGGAGAACTATCTGATGTAACTAATGAGAAAAATATTGCATTCTTCTATTTTTATCATTTTGGTCCGCCAATGGTTTGCTGTACCTTATTAGTTTGTCTGTTATTACTTTAAAACCACGAACGTGAAATGAATGATTGTAAAAAAATTTATCTCGCATCTTCACAGATAGTATAGCAATTCTATCGCGCTAATGTTTAAATTAAAAAAAAGAAAAAAAATAGCATTAATCTGCATCACTATCATTCAGATTAGCGTCAGTATACGACCCACATCGCGTTGTTTACGTCCCGAATAGCTGAGATTTCGACATAGAGCGCAGACCCCATATCTTACAGAGTGTTACGTATTATGGGAGTACGTGTCTTATGTCCCGTGAATGTTCCGGGTATGGGGAACTGGGGCTTAGAATGAAAATACTATCGAAAATATTTCCATGTTTATCCCAATACATACAACAATGTGTACAATAAAGAGTTCATCTATCTATCTACATATTATTTTGTCGTAAGATGATTTAATATTGCGAATTTTCACAAAAATTCTAAGGATATCGCGAAAACACGGATAAATAGACAATGGCTTCCTGACATGACATGACAAGACAATGACATTCCTCAATCTTACTGAAAAAAGATAGCGTTTTTTTCAAAAACGACATTCGCTTTAGTAAGATTGCGAAAAGATTCGTAGGCACACTGATTGGTCCACTTCTGTCTTCTGTGATTTGGTCGATCGGATCGCCCAAAAGAACACCTTCTCAGATTGATTGACGACTTGACGTTTCACTTGTTAATCCATCCTGTCACGTGCTTTACTTGCGATGTTTTGTTTTCGTTCTTTGTTTTTTGATAAATTAAAGTTTATATGAGTATGGTTGGACTTGAAAAATAGTTCGCAAATTTATATACAGGTGTATTTGTACATAAGTGCAACATGACAGATACAAGTTACAAAAGAAGGATGATAATTATCTCATTTATCTTATAATAAACTTTCTGTGTTTGATATGTACCTCTTAAAGGGCCCTAAATTTGTATTTTAGCAACTAAGTATGACCTATAAAAAGTAAAGTTCGTTCGACCTATAGATAGACATTGTCTTTTGTACCCTTTGTAACTTATGACAAAATAGCTCAAACCAACGAGGTAAAACAAGTAACCAATCACAATAAGTGTTGGCCTGTAAACCAAAATCAAGCCAATCAGAGTTTAAGATATTCAATCTTACTAAATCATCTCGTGTTTTTACAAAACCCCTATCTTTTTCAGTAAGATTAAGAAATGTCATAGCCATTGTCTAATTATCCGTGTTTTCGCGATATCCCTAGAATTTTTGCGAATTCGCAATATCAAATCATCCTACGACACATACACGAGGTTACTTTTTCAAAAATAGGAAACTGTTGTAGTCTAAGCTAGTTTATACAGGGTCGCATTTTTCTAGCGTTTTTTACATACGAGATTTATAACATATTCCGTGAGACTTGAAAATTTACAAAAAATATCAGTTGTTCCATTTAATAAAGTTCGTTAATTCCGCTAATTTTGGGGATGTTTTCAAGAGTTTTTGACCTCATTTCTGTTTTTCAGTTCCACCTGAGTGCATACCGATATATTTTTTTGGCGAATACATAGTCCACGGTGGACCACTCACAAAGTTTTTTTGAAAAGAGAGGATGTATTCGAATTGTCCTTCCATCTTCTTAGTATTCCAGCCAAATTTCAGTAAAGACCTTTTTTATTTATTTAAAAGTATACCATCATCTTAAATTAGCTAATCTGTTTAAATAATTTCAAGACAATTAAGAAGTATAAAGTCAATTCGTTAAAGCCGTCTTTTAAAACAAAGACAAGCCAGACGTAATATTGGCAGACATAAACCTACATTCCATAGAATAATACAAGAAATATCGTAACTTTACTAACTTACGCCTACCTCCGAAGTCCTTGAAACTTTCGAGGGCCTAGTACCAAAGACATAAAAAGTGAGAAATATTATTAGTAGACCATAAAACCTGATAACAAAATGTTGTGATAAGATGGGCTTAGTGGCCAGTGGCAAGTGCTGAATTTATAAGTATGACCTACCAAATACAAAAAGAATCTTGAGTAATCGGTGAGCAAACACACAAAAAAAACATACAACTCGAATTGATAACCTCATTCTTTTTGGAAGTCGGTTAAAAATAAACATTATCAAAAATGGTATTTTTTTGAATATTGATTCCATGAAGCTGACTGGCATATTTATCAAAAGTACCTGTTTATTATATCTAAAAATAAACCCAGCAAAGTACGAGACTCATTCGCATACCGAGGCTTCCGTTCTCCTATGTATGACACAATACATAAATATGAACACCAGGGCTAATTACTCAAGAAATTGTGCTTATCTAAGAATATTTGTAACTTCACATATTTTCTGTACAGTAGGAATACCCTGAAATGCTAGACGTTCATATAGAAAGTTCAAATAAGTAAGTGTTATCAAAGTAAACAATACAATCTTACCAATTTTGAGACTTGTATCTATTACCTATCAAAAGATACAGCCGTTTAAGTGTAGGACAGACAGATAGACAGACAGACAGACACCGTAGCCTCACGAATAGGCTCCCGCACCCTTAGTAAGGAAGCCTAAAAAGAAATCGTGAAAACACAACCACGATATGCGATACCTATCCCAGCGCCGAAGTGTACTGAACAGTGCTATTTTAAAAATGGTGTCTTACGAAGACACTGACTTAAATAATCCCAATTAATATAAATAGTACCTGGATGTACGAGCTTTGCTCGTTTTTTTTTTAATACTTTGCCTCACAAAAGAAGGAACTTGAAAAGAAAAAGTTAAAAAATAATATCATCTATCTGGAATCGAACCGAGGTATTCTGATCGAATTGCCCGATTCCCACTTGAGCTATTACAACCTTGTAGACAGTGGCGAAATTTACCTTCGTTTTCTAATGATATTGTAGCAGTTTTCCATTGCCTGAAAACACGGATAAGACGACGTTTTCTAAAAATGAAACCTAGCTAGATCGATTTATCGTCCCCTAATCTACCTACAAACCAAATTTCATTAAAATCGTTGGAGCCGTTTCCGAGATTCCGATTAGGTATATATTATATATGCAAGAATTGCTCATTTAATACATTTTTTTTAATTTTATTATTAAAGAAATGACATTGTATTTAAATTAATTTGTAATTTTTATGTTTTATAATTAAATACTATTTAGGGATCCGTTTGCGAAAAAAAAATCATAAATATATTGTGATTTTCCTCTAGGTCTGTTAGCAAAGGCTTCGCAGCAGAAAATCGAATAACCTCATCACTTACGTAATATTTGTTGTTAACATAGACCTGCCATTGAATGCCCGTCACGGCTGCCTACCTCACATGTTTGTATCCTACCTACAACAGGGTATTCAGAAAGGGTACATGTGCTTCGAGAGGTAGGTATACATACAAACTCGATTTAAAACGCGAACTCAAATCAAATTATTTATTTTTATATTCTAGTGTCAGACAAGGTAGCACTGTTCTAAGGCATCAATTCCGCATATAGTGAGATGCAACTACTAGTATTACTATAGGCTTGGCGTGACACTCACTTGCCCATTTTTTTTATAATTTAATTTTTACTTCTATGGAACAATGTGTACTTTCAAACCAGTACCGATTTGCTTATCACATAAATGTACCGTTATTATAAAAAAAAACATTCTTTTTTAGATGTAATTTAACTGTAAATTAGGTACCTAACCTGAAAAATCGATACGAATATAATTTTTACCGTCCTTTTCTGTCCAGCCAGTGTTTTTTTTTTTATCGACGATAGGCTTGCGCTTGACCGTCAACTCACCTGGTGTTAAGCGACAGTTACGGTCTACGATGGAGCGCGCTTGTCTAGAAGAAACCTATTCACTCGCGATTTGAAGACACTTAGATTATATCTATTCGGAAAGACCCATTCTGGAAGCGCATTCCACATTTTGGCGGTACGACGCACAATGAAAGTGGAGTCAAAGCGTTTCGTACGTGTTTTCGGAATATCAACCATGTAACGATGTCGCTTTTTCATCCTTCTTACTGTCCGATAGAAGAAAGGGCATGGGGGAATGAGATCATGCAAAGCAGACGCACACTCACCGAAATGTATGCGATAAAAAACCGATAAACTGGCAACTTTGCGACGATGCTCGATGACTTTGGTGTATATTCGTATTTGGTGTATATGTAGTGTAGGTATTCTGGATAAAGCAGAAGTAGCCTAGCATATCATTTCAGAGTAACCCTGAGAACTAATATATTCTAGGCAGTACACGTTCATGTCCTAGCCGATAGAAACCTTAATCAATTTGTTTTGTGGCTTCAGCAATCACATTTCAAAGGACGCTTATATTTCAACAAAGTGATTGAAATGTGTGATTAGTTTTTGATCGATAATAAAATTACTTGAAATGGAACTTTTTACTTGAAGTTATTAATAATTCCGTTGCAAAGTACTTTACATTATGTGTTTTTTTCATAGCCTAATTGCGTCAATTTTCTAATCTTTATCATCATTTCTTGGTGTTTGATACCAAACTCAACGTATTTAATTAAAAAAGAAAAAGATGTGGAGACGCGTTGATTGACAACCTATTTTGTCAAAACGTTTCATTTCTTTAAAGAAATAAATGTAAACTAAGACAAAATCAGTTTATCCAGTTAGGAACTACAATGCCACAGATCAGAAGGCACCATTAATCTGAATAAAATTCTTAAACCAATTAAATTCAAAAAAGGAATTAAATTCTCATATAATTTTCTTTCCATTTCTGAATTAAATTATTTTAAGAATTTTAATTACTGGTTGCCTTCAGAATTGAATATAGATAAACACGTCAAAGGAGAGGTGTTATAAATGGGCGCGTATATATTTATACTCCTTTTTCGTCTAGGGTTAAATAGGTAATATCTCGAGAAAAACTTAGATAAAATTATAAATGAATAATTAATATTGACCTAAGGTAGATGTAGATAAAACTAAGATTCAGCAGTGGGTCGATAATCGATAAATTAGCTGACGCAACATTGATTTGATAAAATCAAATAGCTCAAAATGATCTTGAATATTATAGTATAGTATACAATTTATTAATATTGACTTATCTAACATAACTGATTCTGGAGAAGGTCTTGAACATCTCAAGGAAAAACAGAATTATAATGCGACAATAAATAAACAAAGGATAACTGTATATAGCTGGGTGTCTTTAATCCACTAGTAAATAAGGTTTCTTTTGGCAAGTGTTGTATCATAAGATAATCGTAAAATAGTTTCTAAATCATGTGTATAGCTGCGCGCGATGAGTTTACGGAATATTGATATCTAGTAAAATATGTGTATAATTCTGACATTTGACAGTGACATCTGTCATAGATTTTTATTGGACCTACATTATTATCCATAGTACATTCAATAATTTTATATGTATGTATTTTCAATCCCTCTTTAGTTTAAAGCTCTCAATTTGGTTTAGTCTCTGTGGTTTAGTCATACATGACTATGCTGAAACTGAAAAGAGTTGCTTCTAAGCTGAAGCCTACCAACGAAACAAAGTTAACATACCACCTACATGCAAATGCGTCATACGAACGCACACATTATGTTAAACAAAGTCAAATCTGAGCACAATAGCTGTACTGTATTTTAAAAATACTCTGCATTATCCATTACCATCTGCTCATCACATATCATACCTTAGTACTTGAGAGCGTAATTCGTTAAACAGTACATAATAAAGGGGCCCCCAATTTGGCGGCGCAGTCAAGGCTGCGCAAATGTTTTGGTTTACATCATCCTTTACCGCTTTTGGACACGGTCGAGTGACCGACCTGTCTGTCGCGGTGCATGGGCCTGGATAAAAATAAATATAAGTTTTGAAAACTCAAAAACCCCCGACAAAGAAAACGGCTTAACCGATTTTGATGAAACATAGCTAAGAACACTCCCGACTAATTCACCTTTCAAACAAACAAAAAAAACGGTTCATCTGTTCGGGAGTTACAATGCCACAGACAGACACACACAAACACGTAAAACTTATAACACCCCGTCGTTTTTGCGTCGGGTGTTAAAAAATCGACCTAAACAGAAGAAGAGTCGTTTAAAATCGAATTTCACGATATATGTATATATGTAGAAAATATGACTAATAGAGCGGATAAACAATTTTTTGCTGTCTGTAGTGTACTTGTTAAATTTTTATCTAAATGACAATTTTGAAGATATCATACTAGTTTCAGGAAGACGCTGCATGCAGGCCGCATTCAACCGGTATTTTTGGAAATCCATGGTCTATGTCCAGCAGTGGACTTCTTGTGGCTGAGATGATGATGATGACAATTTTAACAAATATCGATTTGATACGAGATAAACGAAATAAATCTTACACCTGACAATCCAGAATCTTCTCTCGATATGAAAATTCTATTTTCGTTAGATATAATACAGCTTCGAGGAGATCCCACAAAATTTTCATCCTTTTTGGTTCAGTAGTCTGAAACTGCTGGACTACTGAACCAAAAAGGATGAAAATTTTGTCCAGCAATTATTATTTGATTATATTGTTCGGTGCCGATTGAAGTCGCTTGTTTCAGTTTTTGTTTAAACTAACTTGTGAATCTGTAATTTGTATGTTTTATTGTGAAAAAATGGTGGCTTAGTAAATTGTGGTGCATTTTATGAAGATGTCTAACCCCATTTTTTTATGGATGAATGAAAGTTGTTCATAAACCAATATAAAAAGTAAACAAACTTAAATCACCTTGTTGTGATGTAAATTGTAACTTGAATTTTAAAAGGTGAAGGACATTCTCGTTTGGGTTAAAGTAAACAATAAATCGACCGCCCAGTATGAAGATTAATCATTTCACTTCGTAATCTTAAAAACTGTTTTATAAATGTTTTATATTATAGGTGGGTATGTTTTATATACTGGTTTATAGATATCAGGGTCTTTTGCCAATATTTTATATAATATTTCACATATTCATACTCTCTATGGATAATTTTTCGGAGTACCTACTAATTGTAAGATTTCTTATCATATATTTTTACTCTAATGTCTAGAATACGTTGATCTCTACATTGACACTGACCTCTATCAAAGGACTTACCGGCTGTCAAACTATGTTAATGCTTTATGGTTTATTAGCATTTTGGCGCTGCAGGCAGCTACGAGTGTCTACGAAACTAAAAAAATTGGTTTTCGCCACGCGACCACAACTCTGCCAATGTATCTATGATATCTGCGTCTATCTGTGACCTAGGTATGTCTATACTCTAAAATAAGATCGATCTCTATCAGAATTATTAGAGTGATTGTCATGAGTGTGGTTCCGCTAGATTCATTCATGGCATATTTCGCAATCTGTTTTTTACTGTTTTTTTCAGTACCTATTTCTGGCGGTTTCTCGAGTTCCCATGGCCTAAATGACTATACTAAACGTGAAAATGTTATATACAAAAATCAAGTAAAAATTATCAAAACGTCCGTCAGTAGGTACCAAAATAGTTTTTAATACGCGATAAGTCTGGTAAGATATTTTCCAACAAAATGTTTATATTACGAGATAAGTAAATATTTAAAACGTATCAGACATTAATATTAAATGTAAATAAAATTAAAACGCAGCAGCCGCAGCTACCGGCGCGACCTTCTCAGGCCGTAAAACTAAAAAATCAAACTTTTTTTAAAAAACGAAGGATGTTGAATTTAACGCCAATTTACGCAGTTAGACGCGATGAGATCACTCCACGCGATGCAAATGTACTAATCAAACATTCTATGACTGCTTTAGTAAATAACATCGTAAAATATAAACCAGAATCCACTTAGAAAGAGATAAGACATAGAAGATACGTATAATGCAGTGTTTTTTGATCAACCGGCTTAGCAGGCGCTTCACGTCAAATCTGCTCTTTTTGTCGTTATGAAAAGAGTTGTTCTATTTTATCGTTCGACAGAAGATCAGAGATTTTTTCATGATTTGCATGCTAACTGAAGAATAAAGTTTTGTTTTGAAGAAGCTGAATTTATACTGGTATTTACTATAAAGAGTAGTTAACGCCTAAAAGTCGAAATTAGGCCGTAAATTTATTAATAGGTTCCGCATTTCTTCTCTTAAGTTTTTTATTTTTTTTATTCGTAAATAGACTTGCGCTTGCCCGTTAACTCACCTGATGTTAAACGACAGTTACGGTCTACGATGGAGCGTGCTTGCCTAGAAGAAACCTATTCACTCGCGATTTGAAGACACCTAGATTATATCCAGTTGGAAAGACCCATTCAGGAAGCGCATTCCACAGTTCGGTGGTACGCACAATGTAAGTGGAGCCAAAGCGTTTCGTACGTGTTTTCGGAATATCAACCATGTAAGCAGACTCACACTCACCGAAATGTATACGATAAAAAACCGATAAACTAGCTACTTTACGACGATGCTCCAGACTGAAGTTTAGTCCGGACAAGGGAATCGTCACAAATGAGCCTCTTAGCACGCCTCTCAATGGTCTCTAACGCCTCGAGCTGGTACTTAGCAGATCCGTCCCAAAGCTGCGAACAGTACTCCGAACGACCGAACTTGTGCTTGGTATAGCGTAAGCAACTGTTCCGGCGTGAAGTACCGACGCACCTTCGAAAGGATACCCAGCTTTTTGGCAGCTAATTGAGCCTCAATAATAAACTCAATATAGGAAATAACTCTCTTAAATAACTCTTTTTAATTCTTAAAAAGGTTATTTTTAATTCTTAGAAAAGTTTTCGCTTCACATATTAATAATATACATAAATAGATTCCAGTATATTTTATGTCATTTTTAATTTGAAAAAGTACCTAAAAGGGACCACCAAGGCTACCTCAGCATAATAGTTTATTCCTAACGTATGCGTAGCTCAACCTTTTACAACAATGATTAGAAACAATAATTAGGTAACACACAAAGTAACAAGCAGAAACAAAAAATATCTCATCCAATTCTAGCTACTTTATGGAGCTTGAAATTATGCTTGACGACTGAAAAACTTAGCGTTAGCCAAAAAGGTTGTTCGCCCGCCTTATAATGACGTTCATTTGGTTATTTTTATTCTGCAGTTGTTTTTTGTTACAGTTTTCAGAGTTTGCTTTTAGTACGTTCTCGTTTTTCAAATTAGTGTTTTATGAATAGTTGTTTTTAATACTATTTTACGATTTTTAGTAAATTATTTAAATGCTAATGAAAATGTTTTTATTCACGTATTTACATTTTGTACCTAAAATTTCTATATATTAAGATGATTTCAGATTTTAGTTGGATTAAAAATGTTTGGTTTTAGTCCTGACATTGGTTATAAATTTTTAATGGTATGCGATAATCTTAGATTTTGTCATTAATTTTACTAATTACAATTTAGCTACTTATCTGTAATAGTCGAATGTTATAAAACACGTTTTATAGTTAGTCTTGTGTACTTATGTTTGTGTTGTTGTGTGTGTGTGTTTTTAAACACAAATTGTAATCTGACATAAAAAAAATGTTAATTATTCAATTACATGGCGCGACGTTTTATTTAAATATTTTTTTATATACGCACCGGTTCCAAATACAAAAATTCCGTCGCCAAAATAAATGATATCTGAATAAAACTGAAAAAAATCACATGTCTAGTATAACATAATAATATACATGAATGAATATTATTCAAATAAAAATAATTTAATCAATAAGTGCTATGTATAATCGAATTAAAGTAATCAACTCAAGCGCAATTTCCAATTAAACACAAATATCACCCGGCGACAATGGTATAATTCCATACAATACACATGTCCATCACCTGACATGATGTGTTTTAATGGTGCAAATATTGTACGTTCTATGTAGACAGCACGGAAAGTTTCTATTCATAGTAAACACGTTAGTAACTATCTGAAAAGGGTTATTCTGAAAGGGTATTCTAACTCGAAAAGGTTAAAAAAATGCGTAAATATATAATGCATTTGGAAATGACATGGGTTTTACCGAAAAACTATTCAAATTTGATTAAATGCTCATTCCGTACGTAGTTAGTATTACTTTGTACATAAGCATTATTTCTTGGCGGTTGAACAACTCGCAAAACTGTGGTTCTTCTAAAGATACAAGAATCCTATTACTACATTGCAAGTTTCGATGTGGTCGAAGATGAAGCACGTGATCCTTAACGATACCCATTCACTTTGAATTAGACTAGTTTTATTATGGTTAGATAAATTATTAAAAAAACATTATTTTTATTTTCTTTTTTGTATTATATACAAAATACATACTAGGAGACAATTACCTAAGAGGTACCTCAAAATTACAGATCTAAATGGTACTACAGGTAGTGTACAACTGTACATGTCAGACTACCTGAATCATAATAAGGCCGAACGAAACGTTTTAATTCCACATTTATCGTACGAACCGCTAAATTGTGGAATACAGTTCCTGAGTGGATTTTCCCCGATGGATATAATCTGGGTGTCCTTAAATCGCGAGTGAATCGGTTTTTTTTCTAGGTAAGCGTGCTTCATCGTAGACCGCAATATCGCTTAACATCAAGTGAGTTGGCGGTCAAGCGCAAACCTATATGCATAACCTTATAGAAAAAAACATATTCTTAAATATATTTTTTACCATGCCTAGACTGTAATAATCAGTAGGTACGACGTATGTAAGTATAGTGACCCGAGTTGAGTGCTCCCGGTGACATTTCTACGGGATCGTCATTAATTAATGTTGCCTAACCTAAATAGCGGTTAATTAATGTAGTCTACTGTTGCTACCTTCACCTGCCGGCTATGATAACATCCCTGCAAGGGATTGCATTGAAGCTCACTGACGTGTTAAACAAATTTATACGACTGCTAAAAACCTGGCATGTTTTTCAGGTGTTACTCGGGTTTTTATTGTTATTTTCTGAAAATCCTTTAGTGGATTTGACAAGGGATTTATACCATTAATAGTTTATTTTTTATTTTTTTATTTAAATACAGAATATATATTTATTTTATGTGTAATTATTTAACTAACAATTTTAAAAGCATGTAAAAAAGTAATCAATTTAAATTAAAATTTAATTATATCATTATATCCGTCTTTATAGTTTCACCTTGCTCTACATCAAATTTCATGTAACCTTTTCAATAGTGAAGAGACTACAAACACTCTGAGAGATAAATAGTTTCGTACCTATAATATTTTATTACATATATCTGAACTTCTGTGAATTAATACGTATGATGAAATATAGATCTGGTTTAAATCACGAATTATCGGTTTTCTTCTTAGCAAGTGTGATCTAACATGACGCGTGTTAAGGCTCGATGACACAGGGCTAGTTTACAAGCTGCTAGTCGGCGAGCTTAGAAGCTAGCGAGTGAGCGAGTAAGCGAGTGTCGATGACACGGATGACACAACACTCGCTCAGTAGCGAACTAGCTAGCGAGTTGGAACCACGTTTTTTTAACTGCCAAATGACAAGATGCTCGCAACTAATTCACTAGTAGCTAGCAGCAATGATGACACACAGCTAGTTTACTAGCTTACAAGCAACACGCCAGCGAGTGGCAAGTAAATTAGCCCGGCTTTCTATTTGACAAGCAATTTTTTTACAATCGGCTAGTGAAAAGCAGATTGTAAAAAAGCTCGATGACACGGAGCGAGTTTACAAGCTGCTGGCGAACTCGCCGACTAGCAGCTTGTAAACTAGCCCCTTGTCATTGAGGCTTTAGGAATCGAAGCCAATCTTACCATGAGTAAACAAAACAATGGATTGAAACGTTCGTTAATTCTATAAATACTTTCAAAGTCATTGCATTGCATAACCTTGCTATTCAGGATGTCATATTGCTTGTCCCTTGATGCCGATTATAACAATTACAGATCTATATTTACCTCATTACGATTGTCTGGATTTATTAAAATGCAACGCGGGTAAACGGCTTGCAGTGTTGCTATTACGGTCCGTCTAGATTTAATGTTGGCTATACTGAGTAAGCAGTGCATTAGGGTTGCCAAATTTTTAATTGCCAAAAGAGTTTTTTCATATTTTTTTCATGATTCCTATATGAGACAATACTACCGAAACCTAATGATTCTGTGTCGGTTTCTAAAATACTGCTAAATTATCTTGATTTCTGCTTATTTCACATTTACACGTTTTATTTGTCCTCTGTATCAGATAAAAAATATAAATATTTATAAAAAATAAGAGATTCTCTTATATTCCAATAAAAGTAAAAGCGATTTTGTCTGGTTTTTCTTTGTTGTTTATGTCCCAATCTATAGTTTTTGTTAATTCCAAATTGTTCTATATTTACAATAGAATAGTTTTTCCAAATATTTTTTATCAAATCGAACAATTCTTCATAATTGTTCTCTGCTTCTCCTATGCCGTGTAATATTATGTTTTTTTTTTCCTAAAGATAGTATCTAGGTTTTTTTATTTTACTATTCAGATTTTCTACTTCCAATTTTAGGCTTTTTTTCCAATATTCGTTGTAAGTTTGCTTAAGTTTTATTATCTGTGGTGCGTACCGAAGTGGCAGTCATGCTTATGTAATTTTTGCGGTATTAAGAACTATTATGTAATATATATAACTCTTATTTTGTAGGTGATTAAATACTTTGTTTATATATATGATTTGAAGAGTAAACGCAATTACAATCCTATAAGCATGGTGGTATATCGATTTCAAATCTAAATGTGCCGATGGTTAATTAGAGTAGTCCTACCGATACAGCATTGGAATTTTCGAAAACACAGTTGTACCAACCTTGCGACAACATAAGAACGCAAATACCAGAGGTAAAATAAATGTGAGCAGAATATTGTCTGTAGAAACATCTCCATCTTTACGTCACTAATGACACGTGCTTACACTAGTACTATAATCTTCTTATCAGTAAACGCGTAGTAACCTTGGAAAGATGGAATAGATGTTTGATGAGCAAGAATAAATCTATTCACATTGAAAAGAAGAAAAAAAGATTTTCCTGCAAAGATTCCTAGATTCTTGGGAAACAAAATATAGAAAAGAACAACTCTTATGCAGTAAGCATCAAGCCTACGCATGCCTATTGAAAGGTTAAAAACTGATCTAGATATTTGAGTCCAAAACAATAAAAATCCAAAATGAGATCACTCTAAAGTACGCATCTTTGTCTTTTCAGAATTATGTGCATATACGAGTATATGCATATACGAGTATATAAGCCGGTAGCTTCAAATAGTGGAAAAATATATAGTAAGGAAACCTACATGTTATAGAGTTCTTACTATTCTCGAAGAAGTCTGCTATCTCTGTTTCAACAACTGTTTGCTCTGGGTGGGGATCGAACACCACGACCGACAGCTCAGAAGGCAGACGTACAATGAGGCTTGTGATTGTTTTTATCTCCTACACCGCATGTCAATATTCTTTCAAACCCAAATTATCTCTATAATGACATGTCATCCATCCATCCATCCATTACTTCCAATGACATTGACATTCGGCATTCCGCGCTAGCTATGGTATAATCTAGATTTGGCAGATTATTGGTATTTTTTAAATCTATCCATTCCTATTCTATATCAATCTTCTGTATATTTTATTTACTACACCTTTATCAAACAGATGCAGTCTTGCAGTAACCTTTTCCATCGAGTGGTGATGTCACCCGTCCGTTTCTCGGGCTTGGTCGGTACATGGCTTTATGTAACTACCCACGTTGCTACCTTACTCTATACCCTTATTAGATGGGTTAAATCGGTTTCAGACCTTACAGGGCCAACTTTGTCAAATTTATGAAAAAGTTATTGGGACGTTTTTCTTATTGCATCAGATACTACGAAATAATTTAGTGATGCGAAGGAGCAATAGGTTGGAAAGCTAAATCTCTAGATTCTTATGATGTCATGCATTCTGTCTTGCGAAATTATTCGTAATTATTAATCATATTTGTTAATTATAAAAATTATAATTAAAATTATTTATAATTAACAATAATTATATGTGCTCATTGAGCTGTTTTTTTATACCAAACACTTCTTATTTATCTCGAAAATCAATTTTGACCAATAAATTACGTTGTCAAATCCGCCATGTCGGAAGTTCTATGACATTTTAGGGTAATCTATAAAGTGTGGAGTGGAATGTGAGGGCGTGTCAATTGTCACTTTATTTGTCTGTGTATCTGATCTGTAGTTAGTTCTAAATATTAGAGGGAACACATGAACATACATATATGTATAAATATATGTCAAAGTTATTATACTCAATTTTAATACTGCAGTTTTTAACGTGTACCAGCCACTACCCACTACTCGACAAAACATCTCTTCCAGACTTTAACTATCGAAATATAGGTATGTAGGTAGGCTTTTAGTACCTATAGGTCTTTGGTAATACTGCTGTAGACTCAACTGTACGCTTATAAACATTTACCTTCAGCTAAGTAATGTTGATTCATTCCATTAACGACTGACACACTTTAAATTGATTTTACTTTAGTGATATCTACAATTACTAGTGACTCATATATGTATATGTATTTAGTGATGCTTACTGTACTCAGCAACATTTTCTTTCAAAATAAAGCTTGTTTTGTTAAAATTATTACCCCAGTGCTCCAAAATTAGCACTGAAAAGTAAACATACAACGTTCCTTAACCTACATTCTCACTACGATGTTGCTTTTTTGGGAGAAGGGAACCGTAGACGTAAACTATCGCGGATTTTGTCAGCTATGTTTACTAATTTCATGTTAAATATTAGGCCATGTTTGTTATGTTTGATCGCATTTAAATATGTTCACGGAGTGAAGCAAGAAGTTTTTATTTTTATCCTGACATAGGTATATAGGATTCTTTTACAAAGTTCGCCTGACTGAAGTAGCGTAACTTTGCCAGTTATTAAACTGCAAAGCAGCAATGTGTAAAAATTGCTGGTTTCTCGGTTGAAAGGTAATATTTACAGCGTTTCCGAGCATAGTGAGATTTAAATTTAATATCTCGAAGGATAGGGTTGTAAACTGTCCAAGTCCAAAATTCTGGATGGAGTTGGTTTGCCATGGACTAACTTTCAATATCTTGATCATTTCATCACTGAATTGCATAAAAAATGCATTTTACAAACGAAGAAATGAAGGATAATAGATAACTGCAAATTATGCTATTGTCCATAAATTTCCAATCTGTAAATAAATGTATTCTTGGTACCTATTAGATCACAATAGAATCTCTACATAAATTACTGAAAGGTTTCAAGTAACCTAGGCTTGAAAACAAAGTCATTCGCAATATTATATATTTTGTCACACGTATCTGTTGTCTACAGTCCACTGCTTATTTTTGGCAGTCGTCATTGAATTACAATACAGGAATAAAACATTCTTGGAAGTACGATTTTCTCAGTGTCACATTTCCTACGGAACTGGCTGTCTATGCCAAATTATGCGTCAGAACAGCTTGTTATCAAAGCCAATATTTTAAGAGTAAACTTATTCTTGTCTCTATGAATCATAAAAAAACAATCGCGATACGAGAGCACTTAGATTTAATGCCTCATAAATAACTATATTCGAGTCTCTGGGGATAATAATTTTGATTTTGGATGGCTGTCGAAGCGACCTTGTCTTGTCAGCATTCAAATAGTTCCTTCCTGCTTCACCATTTTGTTCGCTAAAACGCTTTATCTTGATTGTGGAATGACGTAATTTTGTATCATGCTCGATCACGATTCTCTCTCTTTTGTTACACATACTATTTTTATTTTGGGCACATGTTTTTGGTGGTATTACTCATTGAAAGAATCGATTTGGACATATACCAAATGGACTTTGAAGAGTCGGGTAGCATGTTTGCATTAGCGTTTTTTTTTTGTAGAAGTACTATCAGTTTCAAATTTCTTGTCAGATCTTTTATCTGATTTATTTTTAAACATTGTTTGTAGATTATTATATCTTGCATGTAGGTTATTCTCAATTATCAGTGAATTGATTTCCAAATGCAATTGACACCCGAAAATTTATGATCAATTCAATGGTTGTCAATTACGTTACATTTATATTGATTAAAGGGTTCCGTTTCGTCACCAATGTTGTGGAGTCAGGAGTCATCCCACTGTTCGAGTCAATTGGATGGCCTCAGGTTATCATGAATGCCCACGCGACGGTGACATCAGTCACATTTAATTCTCGTGTTGTGAATGGCATATGAAACAATCTAGTGGATTACTATGGATGTACATTGTCATTGCATTTGTGATTGTGATCATGATAGTGGTCAAGTGTCTACTTACATTGCCATGATCGGGATGATCAGATCACAAATATTCATGATAAAGTATCTGATGCGGTAGAATTTCATCTTTGTGGCTAAAATGTCCTTTCATGATAGTGATAAAAAGAAGAAAAAGAAAACATTTGTTTTGATAAGATTTATGAAAGTTTTATGAAGCACAAATGCAAACCACATCAGGTTAACATTAGCGTATCGTTTGAACAGCGCTGGTCTTCATGAGCCATTTTGTCACATTGTGATAGCATCTCATCTTTACTCTCTTCGATATCCCGAGTGAAATGTAACGCTATCAATATCACGATCAGAATCATATACATATTTATTTATTAATTGGGTACCAACATGTTATACATTCTTACATTGTTCTAAGTAACACATGAACATAAGTCTAAGAACTAAATGCTAACATAATTATTATTTGTTATTAAGCTAGTTCTAGCGGTAGATTATAAATTGACATCATGCGCAGTTTTTAAAATGCTATAAATGGTGGATCCTGATTCTGAATGCACCTATTGTATCGCTTTGAATATGGCATTGAAACTGCATATTATTACAAAATAAAGGTTGCTAGTTATGCAATGTGTGTGAATGTTTTTGTTATGCCTAGCCAGGCTCCTGCTTATGTAAGTATATCGTCCTGCTATTTTCATACATTAGTTACATTTTGTTTGAATACATATTATGTTGTTGTAGAATTAGGTCGTGGCCGCGAATTCTAAATCTAGGCAGTGTAATTTTATAGTTCCTTTTTTCGGTTTTACAATCAAATAAGTAAGTAATTCTTGAGTTAAAACTACTACCTGAGGATTGAAATATTAGCCCTAAATCCTTTGTTTAGGAATTGTAACAATTAACGACTGACATTAGACATTTAGTCTAATGTCCGTTGTGTGACTATGTTCAACTTTTTAAATTTTACCAGCGGTCTAGAGATATTTTCTTGTGAATATATCTACGCTTCACAAAGAAGGCACCATCCAAACTTTATTGTTTACGTGTTACGTTGTTTTGTCAGTCCGAATTACTTTCCATATTATATTAAAAAAAAAGCACTTCGGGTATGTGGTTCAGGGACAAAGCTGTTCACATATCGAAACGTCCAAAGGATTTGATTGCCTAAACGCCAAAACGTACAACGTATAATAGAAAAAAAAATCTGTAGTAAAATGATAAAAAAACATATTTTACTCCAGATAAAAATAATGTGATTTAAAAAAAATACTCCATTCTCTAAATGTCGAATGGTCCCACAAATAACCTATGAAATCACAAATACATGCCACATAAAGCCTAGCCATGATAATACCGATGAGATCATCCCACTGCTTGTAGAAATTGCAACGACGACCTTCGAGGCGGCAGCGTGCGGTGTCGCCTCAACGTAAACATAAATAAAGAGCTCGCGATTGCAACTACAATGTTTCATTTAGAGAACATGTTTGAGCTCTGAAAATTCCTAGATTGTAGGATTAATAGAATTAATTGTTTTAAAGAAACAGTGTAGGTTATGTTTCTTGCTATTGATGATGATACTCGATCGTCTCAAAATAACATTGTACCACAAATCCTAGGGTTTATTTATGGTTAACAAACATTGTAAACACAATACTTTTCTAAGTCATAACATGTACATATATGGCTATACACAATGATGTCTACAAACCATAACAACAACATTATAGCTCCCTCATGTGCTTCTGCAAGGTCGTAGAAGGCGTAAGATCAATACCAAGGCATGTTTATGGTACAAGTTTCATAGACTGGAAGTCTAGTCTCAATATTAAATTAATATAAAAATCTGATGAAACAAATGTGGGAGGGAGAAATGGAACAACTGTGCCAACGACCAACAGTTGTATTTCGTTATTTGTAGTTGATAGATTAACTGTTTAGATCAATAAAGGTACAAACATCAATCGATGAGAGCCGCTTTAAGGAAATATGAGCTTACACAATTGGGAACAACCATAGCATGATAGTTGAGTACTTTTTATTATTCTTCAGATGGCTTGGTAACTATATTTTACTTGAAAATTTGTCTCCAAATACCTAACGGTTTATTTAGCAACCTCTCTCCAAAGATAGTTTCCACTCCATACTAGGCGAGCTTACCGTTTTAGACTACACAGGTGGTCAAAATATTGATTAAAACCAGGACTGCCGTCTGAGATTTCATATCTATAATGGTAGATCAGGGGTCGCGCAAGGTGATCCGTTTTCTCCACTTATATTTATTCATAACATTCCTGCACAGTTGTTCTGGCAAATCTAATTAGATAATGCAGTACTTCCACGTCAGTCGACCGCAGCTACCAACCGTGTCAAGGGTCTCGTGTGACGCTACTGCCGGATTTGATTTATGACGCACAAGTGTTGTGTATTTTTTGAATGAGCAAGGATCATTTTTGAATGAGGTAATGTTACCTACGTGGTGCAAAACTTGTTGTAATTTGTTGATCTTTTGTGTTTCGGTAGCCTTTGGTTTCGTTTTTTTTTTGTGTCATATGCGTTCTTTGTTTGTTATTTTCGTACATAAGTATAAAGGTGATATGTCGCGTAGGTTTGTTTGGTTTTTCGTTCATTTTCGTAGTTTCATCATTAAAATATTTCCAAGTCACCTGTTGTTGATGTTGTTGTAGAGGACAATGGTTTTATTTACCCTGTAGTTTTTGGAATTTAATTTTAACTGATGAATCTTTCCTTCAAAAGTAACTAATATTTAGATATCTTCAAATATAGAATAAGTAAACACATTATTTCTAGGTAAGCTTGTTAGTATAGTTATTTCTAGATTTCATCCATGCGTTGCATCAGCCATTGCTTGTAAGTTTGAGCCTCAAATGTAATAATCTATCAAGTAACATTTAAGTATATTATTTTAAATTAATATATCATATCATGTTTTTTATTCCTTTTCTATCAAATATTAATTTGTCAATAATGAAAAGCGCTTAAAATTTAATATGTAGAGACTACATTACTTATTCAACTAGCTCTACATCCCACAACTACTACCACTAAATAAGTGCACACTATAAAGCCTTAACTACATCATATATGAATTATGTCCTTCTACGAATTAATAGTCAGATTTATAACCTATTTAAAAACATTAATGTCTTTACGAGGCACTTCAAAACACGAATGACTCAGATCTGTAGCAGCCAAAGCTTTATTAATTAGCCCACTGTTACATATCATAAAGTTGTTCTGACTGTTTTTTTATAATAACAATAATATTTTTTTAATTCTGTTATTCTGAAACAATAGTCTGTTAACATAGAACATAGATTTTGTAATAATCCACTAAATGCTAATAAACTAGCACTCCGAAAAAGCTGTTACTTACTATCATACTACATTAAATAAATAGTTATTCTATATTAAATCGTGTAAATTTTTTTTTTTTTTTTTTTTTCGTTATTTGACATATACATTGAGCAACCATTGGTTATCATTGAGGATCCTTTGTTTCGGTCTTTTTTTTTCGTATGTTTTCGGACAGTTTGAATTTATTTTAATTAGTTTTATATTTTTTTATTAATTTGATTAATATATCTTGTAGTGTTGTGCTGATTGATATATTTTAGTGTTGGGTTTTAGTGGTGTGTTTTCTTTATAAAATTTGTAAATTCGTTTAGAGTTCCTTTAAGAGAGTTCTTCTTAGTTAATTTTTTTGTTAAAATTAGTTACCATGCAGTGCCATATGCCGCTCTAACATATTTTAATGTATTCTCCTTCCTTATTGTTGTTTAAAAGCTTCCACTGACCCTAACTGTTCCTCGCCGGATGACAACATGCAAATACATGCACAGCGCATACAACTTACACTATTATAATTATGATGAACAAAAGAGATAGCGATAATGATCGTGAACAAATGCCCGCTCCGTCCTTGTTTGTTTAATATTGAGGTGAACATACTTTTGATTATAAATCGATATTTATATACCATTGAAGGTGCCTTTCACCGTTCTTGACAAAAGTTATGGACATCCAACTAATGTAATTCTAAATTAATGTTATAAACTGAAATACAACGCGTCGATCTATAAGATATTTGATCACTGTAGCCAGGGTTGGCATGAATAAATCATTTTGATTTAAATCATGACTTACATCACGATTTAAATCAATTTATGTTTTCAATAAAAATCAATGATTTAATCAAAAATGTTTCATATCACTTTCATTCACAGAAATCAACTTTTAAAAAACAGATTTAGAAATTATAATTAAGTTGCAAACTAGGGTCGTTTAAATCTGAGAAATCAATATTATAATATTTGAATAAAAAAACTAGTTTTCCAGCGTTTTCAATTCCGAGTCGGTTTCTTAATTTGTTCTGAACAATTCCAAAGGTGGAAATCACTCTTTCCACAGTAGCTGAAGAAGCTATCGACTTTCCGTTTTGTGCAAAAATATAGTTAAATTAAATAATAAAATGAAAAAATCAAAAAAAACGTGATTGATTTTTTTTAGTTTTTTTTTAAACGTAATATATTCGTTTTTTTTTTAAATCATGATTATTTAAAATAACTGAATATACTTAGATACAATCGAGGCAGATGGCATGGTAAGGAAAGAAGTATGATAGAGAAGGCTGTGGATAATGATGATGATGGGCATTCTTCTTAAATTTTAAAAATGAACTGTACCGACATAGATGTCAGGGGTCAATAAACGTTTTCTATGAAACAGCTGATTATTTTTCACGAATGCAGAGTATGCCAATGAAAGTTGTTTACTATGTAGAGTACAATGACCTTCTCTGGGCTTAGTTAGTACAGTGTACCCTAACAGCCCTCTAGAATTATAGAAATAGACTTTTCTTTGTATGAAACATTTGTTAAAACTCACAAACTAAACAACAGCTGCAATAGAAAACCCCCATTCACACAACACGTTAAACATGAACACGACAACTCTGTGTTTCCACCTCCATTTCTACAATTGTGTATGCATGACAGATTCTAAGGCGCGCGTCGCCAAATCCATATTGTAATGTTAGCGGCCGTTTCCACATGCGTTTATGACGCTCGAATAGAATCTGTCACCGCTTTCTATGGAAAGTTCCGTGCCCTTACTGTGTTTGGGCTTGGACAGTGATAGGACACGTGAACTGGACTCAGTGGATCAATAGGCTAGCGTGGGACTTTGTATGAGACACTTTGCATTTTATATGTATAGGCGGTTATGTCCTTCTGACCGCAAATAGTTTTTCTGTCGTAGGATGGCATTTTTGTATTATTTGGTGATGTTTTTTTTATGAACTGCGACAACTAACTTGTAACTGTTGGTTGGTGCGATTTCATCAGCCATTTTACAAGAGCAGACTTTATTTATCGATAAATTTATCCTCATAATGTAGGGAATAAATCGTTTTAACACGTTGTATATTTAAATATATCCAGCCGTTTGCGATTGAATATATCGATTCCATCCCAATGCAAGGCAGAGCAAAAGTCTTTATATTTATACTGTGTTTTCATTATCATTGAATTCATAAAATTTAGGGAAATATTGATTTGTCCAAAAACATTGAAATACCCGGCACCCGTACACAACGAACTCGGTCTACTTTCTTGATTCGTACTGCACAGGATTATAAATCCTTGCCACCCTATTGACTGAGAACTACAATCTTAGAATTTTGCAGGTAGAATGTTTAGATCTTGTAAAGTGACGTGCTCTATTCTCGACAACGTCGTCGCTTACGCATAGAGCATAGATCTATTTCGTATACAAAATGATAAGGGAAACTTACATTGTATACTAGGAAAATTGAATTGAAATTGAATTGATTGACTAACTATTGATTAGAAAAAAATTGTGAAAAGTGGTAAAACACCCTAAAGTTGAATATCTATCAGCATAAAACGGTACGTTCTCGAAAGGGTACTCTCTCTTGAAAACCAATTCCTGTTTCTGGCTAGACTTGGCATCATAAACTGTACCATCATTAATATTAGGTAAGCTGGGGACAAACATCTAGTCTAGTCAATATCCAGTAGATATCTATCTCTAGAAAATATTACAATGACTAGTTATAAATTAATTAATGATAATACGAAAACGGCTAAATTAATGCTATCCTTTATAGTCATCATCAAATGACTAAAGCCACATTCTTTATCTTAATCCTAGGGTTATTTTCGTCATTGGTATATATGTGGTATATATATGGAAAACCGGATACGAAGTTTCCGGCAGCCTAGTGGTGAGACCGTCTGACTTGCGATCCGCAGGTCCTGGGTTCGAATCCCACGGCACGCACCTCTGTCTGTTCGAAGTTATGTGCGTATTATTGATTGCCGCCAACTTCAAACGGTGAAGGAAAACATCGTGAGGAAACCTACATGTCTGAGAGTTCTCAATGATCTTGAAGATGTCTGAAGTCTGCCAACCCGCACTTGGCCAGCGTGGCAGACTATGGCCTAACCCTTCTCACAATGAGAAGATGGTCCGTTCCCAGCAGTGGGACAGTTTGTACAAAACAGGGCCGATAAAAAAAAATAAAAAAAAACGAAAACGGCTAAATTAATGATATCCTCTTTATAGTCATTTGATGATGACTATCATCAAATGACTATAAAGCCACATTCTTTATCTCAATCCTAGGTTATTTTCGTCATATAATTATAATTTGCATTGGTATTAGTAATCATTATGTTTGTATCTACTTGTGATTAGATTTTGCTATGATACCAATGCTGTGTTACTGTCATTTTGTTTGAACTACAAAACCATAATCTATTTTTTTTAACTTCCCGCATGTGGCTAATAGGTGTATTTTATTGTTTCAGGTGGCTTGGAAGGCAAATACAGAGTGGCGGCCCCTGAGCTCATGCAGGATACTTTCATGAGTGATTCTGAAGACGAAGGAGGTAAGCAACATAGACATTGTCTTGACAGAATAAGACACTGGACATATCAGAGTTCTCGATATTTTAAGACATTGAATGTGAACTTGAACACTTTATGCATGTATTATATGGAAGCAAAAACCATTTAAATTTAAATTTTTAAAAGGCATAGTCGTTTAATTATCATCATGAACAGATACTGGTCTACTGAAAATAGGCCTTCTTTTCTTTATATCTTCTTCTCTTTCGGGATGATTTCTTCAATGAATCCCTGAAATTAAGATACGATAGCCTAGTTGGAATTGTCGTAACTTTAAACCCGGAAATTGAGGATCAAAATCGTTAAAAAGAGGGTCGTGAGGGTTAAATACGTTTATATTTTCGAAGTGATCATCATCAGTGCATATCAACGTAGGATGATGTGAGAAGTATGCATTTGGCTGCGTGATGGAACTGTGGTTTGTACCCTTTTCACAATAAGAAGATGGCCCATGTCCAGCAGTGGGAAAGTTTATACAAACATGACTGATCCGATAATGAAATAGTATCTATACATTGCTTGGAAAAGATTTCTTCCGTTGTACCATTATTTCCTATTTTATCCACTCATGCGAGCTTCCAACACTTTTGGTGAGCTTCCAACACTTCCCTAATTTGATTACTAAATTATACAAATGAATATGGTGGCTGTTCTTGACTATTTTATTCGAGCTTGAGTCTTTTAAAACCTGCACAGTCACTTACTAAATGAGATGTCACTGGTCGTGAGCTTTCCGTGAGTCATTCCTTGAAAGGTTTGACCTTTTGGTATTCGCAAATAAACTCTGACAAATGGTTGATACGTTTACGGGACAATTTGATAGCGAAATTTGTCTGTGATTCTGGATTTCAGGTCTCGGCTTTTTATATTTTTCAATGTCACTAATGAGGTCCCAAGTTAGTACTTTTATATCCACTGCCACTTCAAGTTTAAACCATGCCAGCTATTAACCTTCGTTTTTGATTCTGAGCAAAACAAAATTGGCTTGAAAATCTGTTGCCAAGCATCTAATCAAGGAGCATCAAGGAGCTATTTTTTTTATTTTAGATTACCTCATAGTTTCAGCAAGACGGCTGCAATCGGTAGGTTTGAACCTGCTTCTATCAGATCAATTCAACGAGAAACAATCAAAGATTTGACGTAATCACATAATTTTACCGTGACTTTGGATGTTGATTTGTTGATCATGCTGGTAGTCAAACTTTTAAAATAACAGGTATTTAAAAAGTTTGTCTACCAGCATGATCAACAAATATCAAAGCCTGTCGTAATAATTCAAAACTCATAGCAGAAGAATATGTCACTTAAAACTAGTGTAGTCCTACAACAGTCATAGTATTTATAGATCCAATTCAGCAATAGAATCAGCTACCTACTACATCCACTACAAAATAACAAATTGACCTAAAACCCCAAACGCTGTTATGACTCTAATGTCTCCATTAAGCGTGACATTCTCATTCGTCATTGTACTCTATATCATAGAACGGCTGAGAAGATGACTTTATATCTGGAAGATGCACGGCCTTGACATCCAATAGTCTTCAATTGAGCTAGACCACAGATTAATCAGCAGTTAGTCAGCCTATGAAATGGTCACTAAGCTTGTACTAACAAATGCCTAGGTCATATGCCGGGACGGTCAGACGGCTGGACGCCCACGATTCGCTATGATTATGAATGGAATAGCCGATGTGAATGAAATATCCTGTTTTTTGTAATGTCTCATTGCTATTCTGGGATCATGCTGTAATGCAGCTATTGAATCGTTAACTTTCATTGGTTGCCAAATTGTATTACCACGTTTTACAGATTTTAAAGTCGTCGGCAATAATAAACGGCGTTCTTATTTTATAGTGTATTATTAGAATACCCATAATATTCATAGACCAAACCAATAGGACGGCAATTGCCGTTCAGAAAACAGAAATTATAATTCCACTGACTACGTGAGCCAATTTCTAAAATTATACCTGAATGTCAGCAGAGCAGAGAACTGTTTTAAAGTCCAAAAAATTTGCTAGTATAATGTAATAAATTAGTCATCTAAAATTATTATTGATTCTTGAATATCTGATTCTCTAATTAGGGTACTATATTCAACTTAATTATAAGTTGCCATTTTGAGGATCCTTTATAATCCATAACAGCATTTTTGTTTAGTACATTCAACAACCAACCTGTCAAAATTTAAGTTTAGCTAAGCGCTCGTCTTAATTCCACTGCAAAAATAGCAATTGATGGTCTACTTTGTCCTTTGCCAAGAAGTGCCAAATGTCACCTTTTGTGATGATTAACTCATGATGATAATTGTCCGTTCCAGGTGAAGTGGAGTGTCCAATCCAGCAGCAACAGCAATACCGCTACATGAACAGCGAGGCGGGAACGCTGCACCGAGCGAAGCCGCTCGAAGACAGCGTCACGGACGGACACCTCTGGCCCAGCAACAATGACAAGAAGGTGGCCACCATGGAGCGGCAGCCGCTCGACATCGGGTAATTTCAACCTTATTCACATTACGGTAGAGTTTTATATTGAAAAGTGTAACTTCTGGTTTTGGTCATTTAACGACACCAAAGAAGTAGTATCAACCAAAGAAGCGTGTCACCTTTTCGGTAATAAGTTTGTCATCATGGAACAACAGATGCCAATCTAACCTTTTATGTGTAAAATGCACACATATACCGCACAGACAGATGTATGTTGTTAATGTGGTTATGTAGTACTCTACATGGTGTTGGTTCTCTGATAGCTTATTGCGGAATGGATCATCTTTTTATGAGGAAATAAAAAATCGTGCATATAACGCACTGTGTGTGTCTCCTACAGCTCTCGACCAATTTTTTATATGTTATGCAATGACTTTCCATCACGTGGACGTAAAGTCTAAAACAAAATTCACAAATATAGTGTCCTGGGTTGACCGATACTCACATACCAATAATGACGAACTATGTTGCCGCGCTGACGCCTAATTTAGATTGAGAAATCTAGAGAAGTGTACTTTGCCGCTTCGAATTATTTTGAAAATCGAAATTATTTAATCGTGTAGGGGGTTTAATAAGACCTCATTCAGCTCAGACGTTTGCGCTCGTGGCGTAACTTGACTAGGTGTTCCCGAACGATCACCAAACTTAAGCAACGGACGGACCGGTCATTCTTCGGATGGGTGACCGTGAGTGGCATTTCTTTCTGAGCGCTATCGTGGGTCGGATGACACGTTAAATTGTAGGTCCCGGTTGTTCAGTAATCGTCAAGCCAAGTCAGAGACCTTTCGGCGGCTTAATAACTCATGACAATAATAGGGCTGGCCACTCAGTCTATACGAACTTACTTACTTAGCTCGGATTTTTTTTTGACGATACATCTCATTGTTACTTTATCAAAGATGCTATGTGATATTGTGTGCAGGTTCCTGGTGTCGTTCGTGGTCGACGCTCGAGGTGGTGCCATGAAGGCCAAACGGCGAGGCGGTGTGCGCATCATAGTGCCGCCAGCAGCCTGCTCTGCCCCCACCCGAGTCACTTGCAGGTTAGAGGTCACCATGTATTAAAATACAAATATAATACTCGACCAAACAACACAAGCTCTAAAAAACTTGTTTCCAAATTGTATGTGGAATTGCTTATAACAGCTTTGCGTCTAGCAGTGGATAAACTACAAATAGATTGATTGTGAGGATGTTTCATTTCCTACTCGGCCGATTGTCTACTGACTATTCTCTAGATTTTTTAATTATATTTTAACTAACTTTTTTTTCTTCTTTTTTTGTGTTTTTTTAAAATATAATGTATAATATATTTCAGATCGGCGACAAGACGCGCGCCCGCCGCAGCACCCCCTCCGCTCATGGAAGGAGAAGCATTGGCCTCTAGACTTCTTGAATTACAACCACAGGGCGCTAAGTTCTTGGCGTAAGTATCTGTATTAAAAGAAGAAGAAAAATTACATACTGAAAAACGGTCTTTGCAGTTTAACTTAAGATTTCGTTATGCTTGATACGCTGTTGAGTGAAGAAAGAATGCGTAAAATCGCTGTAAAGGTTTATAAATGCGCATTCTGTAGATGTTACAAAAATATAGCTTATGAGACTCAGCGAGTGAAGACGAATCTAACGACACCTCGACATATCAAAATCGGTCAAGCCATTTAGGCTATAGGCGGTCATGTAGAAACATACATACATACATAACATACAAACATACATATACTCGAAAAATTGGTTATATTTTTCGAGTGGGGAATAGGTTATAGTTTCTTTCTTACGCAGTCAGGTAAAAACAGGCCGCGTATCATTAACAAACATTTAAAACTCAATAGCATTGTCTATTAACCTACTCAAAGAATTGGTTTAAAATTAAACAAATCAAATTGTAACTATGTCAGGCACATAATTAAATTTTGATTGATTGACCCGAAAATCTGAATAAGTCTCAAACCTCACAAAATCCTTAAAAAAAATGGTGGACTAGTCAGAGTCGGTTTAACGTAGATCTAGATAACGTAGATTAAGGTAGCGTTCCGAGGGCTGCTGCTGATGCGACTGTCGCAAGTGGTCGCAATAATAATGAATATATTGAGGGAAAAGTCAGCGTATGTACGTCTGTTTCGTCATTCGATATTCAATACTCAATATTTTTATACGTAAGGTCGCGCGCTTTTACCGTATCGATCTCGACCTTCAAAACCCTAGCTTAAGATCCAAATTTAACCTACTCGAGTGAATCTTACCCACTCTTGACCCGAAATGAGTCTGGTACACCATATTACATTTATATATCACTTACAATTAGCAATTAAGTGCCAAAAAATTTAATTATGGTTAAATGTTACTAGAGCTGATCTGTACTTACAGTTTGGAGGTTAAAATGAGTTGAGTAAAGTTTACCAAATGTGATTCCAGGCCAGTAATCATTGAGGTACCGATCTTCACTTCATCATGCAAGGAGCGCGAGATTGTCATCCTGCGCTCTGACACGGGAGAGACGTGGCAGGACCACTACCTGCACAATAACGACAACCCTATGATACAGGTTACATATACTTTCATACGATTTTACAACATACACCCTAAGGTTGTCTGGAATGAATCGCTATATGCGATAAGGCCACATACCTTTGTACCTTCAATTACGTATCTTTAGGTTACTTTAAATGGATGTACAATAAAGTTATACTATTCTCGACTTTCCGTAGCTTCGTTTGCGTTGAGCTTTACGTAGGCCAGGGTAAGCATAATATAATTATGTTTTGAGTCAAGTGCTAACGTAATCTGTCAAGCTACCTTGATACAGTTCTTATTAATAATAAATTATCGCCATTTATTTAATCCCTCAAAAGTAGTCCTGGTTATCTTGTTATGTTTGTCTCTGCGGATGCTCTAATAGCTTGTAAAACTCGCTATGTTATAAAGAGCGTCATGTAATAACATACGGCAAACATGTCCGACCAAGTTTCGCTTTAGTTCCGTGACTGAGGCCGATATTATTTTTTACCTATTAAAACTTCAACTCATCTTCAATTTCTCATTCCAGGAAGCACTACAACGCGAAAGGCAAGAATACGGTCCTAGTGGCGAGACGTTGGGCGAGAACGGCGAACGCGTAACGCGTATCGTAACATGTGACTTCCCGCACTACCTCGCGTGCGTGTCACGTGTAACACAGGAAGTGCACATTATAGGGCCCGAGGGAGGAACCGTCTCCAGTAAGCATATCCCACAGGTATGTTGATACAATACTTATAATAATTACAGTTTAAAAACGGGAACAGTCGACTTCTAAATGCGCATTTTTTTAAAACCAAACAAATGAACTGATTTTAAAGAAATTTCTATGGAACCAATTTGAAAGTATAACCTTTGAAACAAAAATTTGTTCAAACAGTTTATAAATGACGGAGCTATGCGGTAACAAACATACAAAAATACAGCCGAATTGTGAACCTCCTTCTTTTTGAAGTCGGTAAAAATTATAATAAAAATATGAATATGAATTACAGCAAACTTATGGTTATAGTTAACTCTAGGCAAGCACTACAAAAGCGTAACACGTATTATAACACGCAACTAAAAGGTACACTTTATGAGGTCTGAGGGAGATGTCTCCAGCAAACTATAGTAACCTGAAACAAATTGATTTGAATTTGAAAAACGCCACTCAGGTATCTTGAGATTATTTACAAGAATTAAGGTTCGTAACACGTATCGTAACTTGCGACGTACCACACTAGTTAGCATACGTGTCGCGTCTCAGGCGGTGCACATTATAAGACCCCAGAGAGAGACCATCTCTCATAAATTAGTCTAGTAAAAATAAGATTTGTGACAACATAAAAGACAACTAAGTATATTGTTATTTATATGGATGTACTGGTGTTTTGAAATACATTTGACACAATTTCATAATGATATTATAAATGCAAATTTTGTTACCTTTTCACGCTCAAACGGCTGAACCGATCGTTATGAAAATTAGTGTAGAGATACCTTTGGACCTGGAGACGGACATAAGCTAATCATCATCTTAATAATAGAATCCCCCTATTTGCAAATACTGTGATCTGCTCCATACAAACGGATTTATTTTTACTAGACTAAATGTCAGAAATATAATATCGTAAGTAATCACTAATTCTTATAGTTTTAATTCTAACTACTATTTAGTTTCCGATTATTTAGGAATACATTAAAAAAACGTAATCACTACAAAATAGTCAATATAATTAAAACCAAGCCATTCTCCACAGGTTCAGGCTTTGTTCCCGGCGCAAGCCCTCACAAAACGCATCCGGGTCGGGCTACAAGCTCACGGCGCGTCGCCCCAGCTGACAACGCGGGTGTTACCGCGTCACGCCGCCGTGTCACCCGTCATCACGGTCGAACCCAGGAGGAGGAAGTTCCACAAGAGCATCACACTCACTGCGCCGTTACCACAACACCAGGTGAGCTCTGTCTGACCACAGCTAGCGAAGTAAGGGCCTGACCCTATCTCTAAGGCACGGCGCCGTACCGTGGAAATTTCACGGGCCATGCCGTAGACATGGGGCCGGGCCCTAAGTGTGAGTGAATGTATTATTCATTTGATCTATAACCCAATTTACAACTTGACGGATTCTGAATCGGGTCGGAAACTATATCGCCATATCTCATTCTGTACCGAAATGATTTATCAAATATATTGTCCCGTATTTTATCTAGACATTTTGATTGAAGTACATTTTATATCACTTGAATAAGTTCAAAGGCATATTTTTTTCTTATTATTCAAACGAGTCCATGCATTTGAAAAACTATTTACTTGTATTTTTTTACCGTTTCATAGTTATTTGGCAAAGCATTCAATCTATTCGATAACATTCTTGAATATTTTTATGAGTGTTTTTAAGTAACTGCAAAAATCTCAAACTTCCATACATTTTGTACAACGACACCGTCTTCTGGTTTCCAGGGAACCCACGACAAGCAATCCACATCGAATCTGCGCCTCCTGTGCTCCATTATGGGCGGGCAGGCGCGTGCGGTCTGGGAGGACGTCACCGGCTCTACACCGCTTACCATCACCGATGACTGTGCTTCTTTCACCACCACTGTCTCCGCCAGGTATACATACTTTAATCTTCTGTAAAAAATCTAATAAATACAATACAAATATCTTTATTAACAAACCAGTTGCGCAAATTACAAACACTATGAACTCCGCACTAGAACCCGTATCGCGGGCGTCCTATTATCTATCTATAAGACTTAAAAAAATTCATCATAGCTTTAACGCTCATCTTTTTTAACTTTAGGTCAGTCAATCGTCATGAAAAATAGTCTTATGTTGTTAAGTCATATGTAGACTTAGTTTAATTTCTTGATATATTTGTTAGGATTATACAGAATAAGTATATAGTTAAATTTGGAGCTCAGAAAATCTGTACTTGTACATTTTACATATCTGTACATTCATATAATCTTGCATAGTAACAAATTTTGGCATATTTCTTGATAAAAGTTGTTAGTACTCGAATGCTTTTTTACCCAATATACTCTGTTAGTATTAACTTAATATTAATTTATTTTGTATTTACAATTGTTTCAGATTCTGGCTGATGAATTGTCAAAATGTCAGCGACGCTACCAAGTTGGCTACAGAATTATACAGGTAGGAAATTTAATGTATTTCAAGCGCCATCTAGCGGCAAACTAATTATGTTTAAAAAGGGTTTTTTTTTGTATCGTTTCACAACACCTGGATATTTGACGGTTCTGCATTTTTTACTTAGATATTGAAATATATTCATTTGACGACAGTGAAGCCATACTCTTGCTTTAGTAATGTGGTAACGTTACTGGAAGTTCCTAAGAAGGCTTGGTATCCTAACTGGTAGCCTGCAGCGTATAGACTGAGGTACCAAACATGGTTTGAATCTGATCTTACCATCGTATCGGACTACGGCCTAATGAATGTTTGTGTTCGATTTTCCCCATAAACATACATTTTTCGAGCTTTCTGTCAACATATAATCAAGGACACGTTTGACTCAGTAGAGCTTTGTAACTTCCTTGAGCTTGCTAAGCAGGACTCGACTAAGAGTCCTGGTTAGAACCCTTAGCGGACACTGCAAGCTCCACAAACACCTAAACACTATGGGCCTAGGTGAACACATCACTTGCAGGTTCTGTCACACAAAGGACGAAACGCCCATACATATCCTGTGCGAATGTGAGCCTCTGCACCATAGCAGAAGCCGGCACCTTGGAGGTCACATAATCTCACCCGATGAGATAAAAACCTCCTCCCCCAAGGCCATCACTGACTACATGCTTAGCATTGGACTTGGAGAGGTGCTGTAATTAATAGGGGATGTCAAAATAGATCTGAAAAGGTCGCAGTGACCAGCCGGGGCTGCCAGAGCCCTTTTGGCCCCCTAATGATCGAATAAAAAAAAAAAAACTTCCTCGAGCTCGTGAGTATAAATACGTATAATATGTCCGGTTGACAGAGTCACAACTATTGGGTATTAATCATTCCAATGTCTTATAACACAGTAAAAATTTTATTTTGTAATTAATTACACCTGTTATTTAGCGTAAAGAGCTTCACGACCTAATTCCACCCGGGAAGGTAGTGAAGTTTGAATTTTACTACACGACTAGTAGAAAGTCGACGCATTACCACATATTTCTCATTGAAATTCCAATTCCATCTCTGTGTCCTGAGAACTACAATCTTGGAATTTTCAAGGCTAGAGTGAAGCTTGTCTTGTAGATCGACGAGTTCCATCCTCGACCTTCGATTAACATGAGGCGAGTTGGTGGTCAATCGTAGACCTAACAAAATAATAATAATTTTTATATGTTCTCAGGGACATGCTGCTAGTTCCGTTCGAGGTTCGCATCGTGGTCCTCGGCAAGCGGCTGGACGCACTCGAGGGCAGGCTGCTCGTCATGTACATCACCGACAGATACGCGTACGAAACGCTGCTGCAACAGGTAACAACTATATTAGAAAAAAAAATCGTCTATCATAAAGATATTTTTTTTTTTTAAATAATCTTATCGGATAATAATTTTTATCATATCATAACATGAGTAAAAAAAAAACTTACTTTTTACATTGTTCACTAGGTGGCGCTTCGATCGTTTCAATTGTCAAGTCGAACAAGTTTTAAATTAAATAGAAAAAAAATGCATTTTAAAAATATTATGTAACGTTCTATAGAGAGTTTTATTTGTCATGATGGTGTCATGTTATGAGTGCCATCTATCGGCAATTATTAAAAAAGTTCTCGTTGTGAATTATTTGAACAAACTGTGACGATGAAAAAAAAAACTTTTTTTGTATTGGATTGATCTGTATCTGAAATTTCAAAAACAAATCATCGTTGATATTTTAATGACGAGGCAAACGCTGCCGGATTCTTCCATTGAGCCAAACGATACAAAATAATTGTACGCTGAAATAAAAAGGCTATGAATATTTATGCTATGCCCCGAGATTTCATTTGCAAAGTGATGAAATACGATGGTAATGGTGAACGGTGATGATGACCTATCGGTTCAGCCATTTGGTCGCAAAAAGGTCAGACAGTCAGAAAATAAATAAATAAATATTTGTGGACATTTCACACAACAAAAACACACAGAGTTACTTTCGCTTTTGCAATATTAGTTATTGATAAACAAACTTCGTCCCATTAAAAATTAAATGTTGGATATAAAAAAAAACCGTTAAACGTTTTGTATGTATTTATGTAACAGCTGATTCTTATATGATTTCAGGAATCAGTATTGATCTTATAGTAAAATTGTTCATAAAATATGCGCCGTCCACTGTCACATCCATACTTCATTGACTTGTTTTAGTTAAGTTAAGTAGGTATAAAGTCGTTTTTATTATATATAGAATACAAAATGTATTTGCGTAAATCAAACATTTGTATTCTTGTTTACTGCACGTCAGGTGAAATAAGCACCGCATTTGAACGTGACTTCATCTCGCAAATCGACGACATTGTAAAAATATGTTTATCTTGTATACAAGCCAAGCTGCATCTTATTTGTACTGTGCATTAGGTCATACGTATCGAAATATACTATTGCTAATTTCGGAGCCACGAATACGTTAATTCGTATCGGTTTATCTGACAAAATAGTTGTTGCTTGTGTAGTGAATCGAATATAATATTTTTTTTTTTTTTTTAAAGTGAATAAATATATTGTGTAAGTCTGGTGTATGGTATTAAAACCCTTTTAAAATGTCACAGTTATTCTTTACAGTTAATTCGATTATTATTTTCGTGTTTTTCTGAAATAGAGCTACCGTTATTTCGCCGCAGTCATTCAAAACAAATCGTGGCTATTCAGTATCCTGTGATCCCATAGTTTTGTTTATCTATTTTTAATGTTATATATAAAACTATCTCGATACCAAATGGCGTCCAAATTTTATATGACAGCAGTAACTATACCATAACTGACAACCTGTGGGATTCTGATTCCGTTCGGAAACTATATATTCATCTCTGTCATTCTTTATGAAAATGATAGAGTTGATAATATAGATTCGGAACGGAATCCGAATCCGATGGATTGTGACAGAGTTATAAAAATTGATAGCTAACTATAAAAATTTTGGAGGCATCGGAAACTTATTTTTTTGCGAGAGCTAGAAAAAAAATATGTAGCCTATGAAAGTGAATTTTTCTTGTGTTTATTTTAAGTGATTTTTATGCCTATGAATTTTTTTATTACGATTCTAGAAGTAAATATACGATCTAACGACATCTTGCACATCAAAATAGATCAAGCCGTTTAGACTGTAGTAATTAATACGTATATACACACCTACACCACTATGAAGAACATAACTTTCCTTCTTGCGCAGTCGGGTCAAATAGGGAATGTTAAGTAGTCCTTACTCTTGTGTGCTTGTATGTCATTATACCAAGGATATTTGTACAGAAATTATGCCTACTTCATACTATGACAGGATACCATTAAGAGAACAAAATATTACCCAACGAATTCTGGTATATCGTCATTTTACTTGGCACTGTGCTTATTAGTTCATGCTATATTAATAACGTTGTTTCAGGAGCACTACACAGAAGTGGCACATTCGACTTCAGTGCGTTTTCTGGACGGCAAGGAGGTGTATCTAGAATTCTCTGGGAACCTGGTGCCGGTCACCAAGTCTGGCAGTCAGCCTATGCTGGCTTTTGAGGTGAGAATTTTAACTACAAACAATAAAACTTATAATTTATTCGGTCGATGTATATGCGAAGTCGAACAGAGATATGAGTGTACCCTGAAACAGGAGCTCTTATAGTCTCGAAACCAGTTGGAGAAGCTCCTTAACCGAATCGAGATATTTTTCGGACAGTACATATAAATTACAAATTAATACTTGCGTAAGTTTTAGTAAAGAGATTAAACAAATTTAATAAATAATAGTATTTTCCTATAATATTTCTTGTCGAAAAAAAAACAACCCTATTTGAAATAAGTTACCTACTTGTACTAACATGGGGTTTCTTGTGATTATTTGATGCTTTATATGAGTATATTATGTATTTTAGTGTTTAAAAAAAATAGAAAGAAATATGTTTTAAATTGTTAGCTTATTGATTTGTTTTGTTATAAATAATAATTATTATTATTTGTTTGTTTACAACAGGCGTTCAAAGACAACCGAGTGGAGTTTACTGTTCGAGTGAAGCATCACGAGGAAAGTCCCGCGGGCAGAATTTACTTCATGAATGAACCAAAGGTAAGATGTTTTACTCACCGACTGTAATTAGGCGTACGTTCAGTAGTCAGTTAAGGTGGGCTGATTATGATGATGGCAACGACAGAATAGACAATAGCTATAAGCGTACTCGTTTGAGAAATCATAGTCCTTGTGAGATCGACACGTTGCAGTTGGCGTCTTTATTTAGTAGTTTAATACATAATGCTTCCAATTTTAAAAGATCCATTTTGTACTAGCCTAACCATAGACACTGTGGCTTTCCTATTTTGAAAGGATGGAAGGATGATGGATGATGGAAGGTCTATTGTCATTGTTATCTAGTTGTAAACAAAGGTTAAAAACGCGGAGCAGGTAGTTAATACTCGAAGTAACTTTACTCAATTGTTCAAGTAAATTATGCCAACCGTGCATTTTAGATTAAATATTGTTTTGATAGATTTTTCGTTATAATATGCTTCGAATTAGCAACTAATAAAATTCCATCAGTTTATGAAATAGTGATAAACTGATGATATTTTCAGATTTCTTTCAAAAATTTTCAAACTAAATAATAAAAGGGTAGTGTTTGTGATCATTATCTATTATTATATTATAGTATATAAACTAAGAACTTAAATCTAAAAAAAAAAAAAACAAGTAAAACATTACAATAATCTTAATATTATGTTGATGTAAAGGCAGTAGATGTCAATAATCGAAATAATCGGGATATAAACGGCCGAGACGAGGTCGGTTAAAATAATCGGACGTTTTAGGCATATAACCAACATTTTGGGTGTGGTGAACAATAAAAACTACTTTACCAAGGGTTAGAAAGATAAACGGGTTGTTAATATGTTGGTGAGCTCCACCCTTAAAAATATTTAAACACAGACGGTTAAAACTTATTCGAAATTCAAATTGTCCAGGTACCGAAAGGCGAGCAATCGCAGACGCCAGCATGCGTCTTGGATGTGGAACTGCCGGAACGCATCGTGCCGCGAGCTGGAAAGAGCCACACCGATTATCTCAACCTAGACCAATCAGGTAAGGAATCGGTATTTTATGCTACGGGCACACTCTTGTACAAAAGTGCGCGTACGCATTATCAAAATAAAACTTCGTGTTCGCTCTTTCGTTTTTTAGGCTGCCGGTAAACAGAGTGAATGATTCATGATACAAATAAACTGTTAATCGTGTTGCAAAACGCATTACATTATCACGAAATCAGGAATATTTATTCCTGATATCGTAATTTGGCTATTTTATTTAGGTTAAAGAGTCATGATTAGAGATTGCAACCCGGTATGTTTCTCAACCCGGCCGGGCCCGGTATCATTCGTCGCCAACACGGGTTGGCGGGTTGATGTGTTAGCGATGAAACCGTTAAAGTATTTTATGAAAATTTGCTATATAAGAATGGAAAAGGACAATGATTCAAGGTTACGAATTAATATTTATTTCAAACTAGCAAATCAACAATAATCAGTCTCACTCAAAGTCTCAAAATCTCTGATTTAATACAGAATTGATTAGAACTTTTACTTATGGACGGAATAGTAACATTAGTATTAGTATTTTTTTTTTTTTATAAGTTTAAGCAAGCAGGTCTTTCTCTTTACTCGTTATAGTGTCCATTTGAAACATAGTATTAGAATAAGAAACTAATAAAGCTTAAAGCACTAAATTTGTCATAACAACTTAGATTAGATAGATAGATAAACTTTGGTAGCTTTGGTAATATTTGGTATAAACAAAACAAATTCTTATTGGCGCGTCAGAACGGCAACGTGGCAGCTCGCAGCGGTTGTCATGCGAATTTTCTATGATTTCGCGCTCCCTCCCGCGCCGCGGTTTTCATATCTACCGGGCCGGGCCCGGCCGGGTTAAGCCCAGGCTTGGGTGTCTTAAAGGCACCGGGCCCAGTTTGCAATCTCTAGTCATGATATTTTAAATGCCTAATGCCTATATTTGTAACCCCCAACCCAAAAAGAGAGGTGTTATATGTTTGACGTGTCAATCTGTTTGTGGGATCTCTCAAACGGATGTACTGATTTTGATCTAGTTTTCTGTTTGAAATAATATTTGATCTATGTCACAATCAATCATCAATCTACACATCCATTTACTAATAATAATCTTTTGTCAAGGTTTTGACGCGCTAAAGGATGAGCTGAGCTTCCACTGGGGCGATCATAACAACAGCCTCGGTCCAGGGTCGCTGCCTTACCACTCGGAGAAGCCTCTTAACGGACACGGCCCTGTCTCCGTAAGTATACAATACCTTAATAAGGCGAATACAAAATGTGTCCAAGTCAGTCAACTTCCAATCGGCTGCCAGCCAGTGATGTACGCAACGTACTTCAACGAACAATAGTTATTTACCGCCTTAAGATGCTGAAACACCATTTTGGATATTGCTATTGGTTATTCCAGATTTGATAATTTTCAAGGAGATAGAGTACATCGATTTCATCTATTGACAATTTCGGCAATATCGCGCGAGTCGGTAGTAATAAACAAGCCGTCTTGATAACCTCCACCTTTGTTGAAGTCGGTTAAAAAAGTGGCATAGCTAACTTAACATCCTGTGTGGTCTGATCATTTATCTATTGTCGTTGTAAACTGAATACGTCGTTGTAGACTGATACAACCAACAAAAGAAATTAATGGTGGGAAGTTAGCCACCATTTTTAATGTTGTGTTTTGATTTTCAGGACAGGATAATCACGAACGGAGACATCAAGTACCCGACTAAAGATAAAGAACCAGAAAACAAGGAAAAGGATAAGAAACCACGAGGTAACAATGATTATGTTATTAGGATATATAAATACGCACAAAACTTTGTAAAGTCTCTAAATGCAAGAGACGCGTAAGTACGTGTGGATCACGGCGCATACAAATGCAATATTCACACTAAAATGCAGTGTTGACATATGTGTGTGAAGTAGCTGCAAAAAGCAAACGGGCGGTGGTTTCCTGTTCCCTCCAGCGTCCCTCTTACACCTAAAATATGCGTAACGCACACCCACTTACACTAACCTCTGAGACTTCAAACTGAATTTACAGTAGTATATCTAAACCTAAAATAATATAATTATACCAATAATGATTTATTTGTCACAGTGAATGGGGATACAGTACCTCAAGTAGACTCCAATAAAACAAAGGCAACCTTCGATTCTGATGAAGACAAAACTCCAATGAACACCCTCGAAAAAGGAAAGAAAAAAGAAAGTGGTGGCGGAGGTTTCCTCGGCGGTCTTGCTGGCAAAGTCAAGAATGTGTTCGGACACAGCGAAGATAAAGAAGACGAGAAAGAATCCTCTCCCAAACCTCAACCGAAACCTCGCGAATCCAAAGAAAAGGAAAAGACTCCTCCTAAACCAGCCCCCAGAATTATAAACGAAGATCTACTCGACAAAGTTGATGATATGTTCAAAGATTTACATTCGAAACCCAAACACAAAGATGACGAAGATCTTGAAAGCTATGTGTACCAAACCAAATTAGTTGTAGATGAAGATGCTTCAGGTCCAGACAAAACTGAAGAAGAGAAACTGTATGAACAGTATGCTCTAATGCAACCTGTGGATACTCCTATATGCAACAAGAAAGCAGATCCATTCATTTTTTACGTGGGTTGTTGTGAAGGGAAATACAAACCGGGTCAGAAACATCGCCATGACGAGACATCAAATCTACTTGACATTATGGAACAAGAAAAATTTACTACTCAAGAAAAACTTCAAGAAATTTCCGAGGGTCTTCATAAAGAAATTATCGAAGATTTGAGCAAATTAGAAAAAGAAAAAGATAACATTGCTCAGAAAACCGGAGAAGTTACGGAAGATTTTATTGTAAAAACGGATACTGTCAAAGGCGACATCAAGAAAAGGGGCCAAGAGATAAAATCAGGCGCTGGTGATAAGGTTAATGAGTTAAAAACTGCAGCTAGTAATAAATTAAATGACTTCTCCGAAACTGCTCATAAAGTTCAAGACAACATAACGTCGAAAACCTCCGAAGTTCAGACAAATGTTGCAACTGAAATCGATAACGTAAAATCAGCTGCTAAGGATTCTCTAGAGAATGCCAAAGGGAAAATTAGTGACGTGGGAGATGCCATCGTGAATAAAGCACATACATTAAATTTCTTGGCTGAAGAGCAAGCTGAAGCAATTAGGTTAGGCGGTACCGAACAAATCACAAGAATTGAAAAAGTCACTTCAAATGCGGCTGACAATGTGGCGACTGAAATTGATAAAGAAAAAGCCTCTGTTAAAAATTCAGTGGAACATGCGAAACAAACACTTAGTGACGTTGAAGAAGCCATCGCGAACAAAGCACACACATTAGATTTCTTAGCTCAAGAACAAGCTGAAGCGATTAAGTTAGGCGGTACAGAACAGATTAAAAGAGTTGAAAAAGCGACTTCAAATGCAACTGATAATATTAAAAACAAAGCGCAAGATGGTGCAAAAGCTGTAGCTGATTCTGTACACCATGCACAAGACAATTTAAATCAAAAAGCTCAGGATTTAAGGACTAGTGTTGAAAAAACTTTCGAAAATGTTAAGGAAGATTTGAGTGAGTCATCTGAAAGCACAAAAGAATTATCGAAGGAAGCTAAGAAAAAGGCTAAAAAAGAGGCCAAGAAAAAAGCTAAAGAAGGCAAAAACTTCTTCTCAGGCCTTGTTAGTAATATTTTCGGCAGTAAAGATGAGGTTGAAAATGAAATAAAAAGTAAAGTTGCTGAAACAAAAGAATCAGCTAACAATTTATTAGATCAGGCTTCAGCGAAAAAAGACGAGCTAAAGAATCAAGCTACCAATAAACAAAATGAGATAAAAGAAGGTGTAGAAAGTCTAGCACAAAAAGCACATGACAAGACACAAGAAGCAAATAAAGCTATTAGTGATAAGAAAAATGAAATTGAAAAATCCGTCCATGACAAAGCAGAGGAAGCAAGAAAAGCAGCTGAAATTAAGTCAGAAGAACTAAAAAAAGCTGCTCAAAGCAAAGCTGAGGAAGCGAAATCAACTGTTCATGATGAAGTAAATAAAATTAAGAATGCGGCCCAGCATAAGGCAAGTGAACTGGAAGGTGCCATTCATGACAAAAGTAACGAAATAAAATCTGCAGCTATCGATGCTAAAGATGCCATAAACAACAAAGCAAACGAAATCAGTTCATCAGTCAGTGAAACTAAAGATGCAATCAAAGACAGAGCAGGTGAAGTGAAAGATGCAATGCACAACAAAGCCAGCGAGATTAAAGAAGATATTAACAACAAAACAAATGAAGCTAAAGCTGCTATCAGTGATGCTCAAGATACCGTAGACAACAAGGCTAATGAAGTTGGTTCTGCGATAAGTCAAACTAAAGATGATATCCATGATAAAGCCAGTGAAATTAATGACGCGATTCGCAGCAAAGTAGGTGAAGTTAAAGAATCATTTCACGATAAAACAAATAAGGCGAAAGTAGCTGTTAGCGATGCTAAAGATGCTGTGAAGAACAAGGCAAATGACGTCGGTTCATCTATCAGTGAAACAAAAGATGCTATTCATGATAAAACAAATTATGTTAAAGAAGCAATCAGTGATGCTAAAGACGTTGTTGTTGACAAAACAGTAGAATTAAAAGATGCTGCTAGTAACAAAGTCAGCGAAGCGAAAGATGCAGCTCAACAAAAAACAAGTGATGTGTCAGGTGTCATTCACGACAAAGCAGTTAATTTAAAGGATGCTGCTAAAAATAAAGCCAGTGAAATCAAAGAAACAACTAGCGAAGTAACTGGTGCCATCCACGACAAGACGGTTGAGCTGAAAGATGCGGCAAGTAACAAATTGAGTGACGCTAAAGATATAGTTCAAGATAAAGCTAGTGAAATTTCAGGTGCCATTCAAAACAAGACAGTCCAATTCAAAGATGCAGTGAGTGACAAAAGTAGCGAAGCCAAAGATGCTATTTTCGGAGCTTTCAGTACGGTATCTGGTGCTATTCATGATAAATCGTGCGAAGCGAAGGACGCAGTACAAAGCAAATCTGCTGAAGTCACAGACGCTGTACAAAATAAAGCCTGTGAATACAAAGACGCCGCGCAAGCTAAAGCCGATAACGCAGCCAAATCGCTACACGATACTACAGAACATCTTCAACGTAGAAAAGATCAATTTGGACAAGCTTTACACGACCAAAAGGAACAAGTACAAAATGCAGCGCAAAGCGAACTGGACAGGATAAGACAAGAAGCAGAGCACACGACAGACGAAATCAAAAAGAAAGCCGAAGACACTCTGAATGCTGCTGCAGGCAATAAAGGGGAGCTCCAAACAAACATCAACAACAAATTCGACGAATGGCAACAAGTGGGGAAAGATGACTTGCATAGTTTGCAAAGGTCGTCTAAAGAGGCGTTCGGTCACGCGCAAGAATCGGCCTTGGGTACTTTCGATAAGGTCGAAAGTTCGGCAAAGGACAGAGTGACTGACGCGACAGATAGGTGGGAAGACTTGCAGAGTTCGACGCGGGATACGTACGCAGATTTCAGAGATGACGTGCATAACTTGGGTAACTCAGCGCAAGACACTTTGCACAGTTTTCAGAGTTCCGCCGGAAACACTTTTGATAGTTTGGACGATTCCACTAAAGAAATCTTTGGAGGCGTACAAGCGACGGCTAATAATGCTGAATCTGCATCTAAAGAGCTGTTTGGTGAAGCTAAAGATTCCTTTGAGGGTTTCCAAGTGTCAGCGGATAATAAGCTAGAGGAGATCAAGGGTGCTGGTAAGGAAAGGCTAGAAGAGGTCGGACAAAGGTTGGGAGAGGCAAGTGAAGAGGTAGTAGAAAATGCGCGGGGAGCGGAGCGAGCAGTCGCGGGCGCAGTGACAAGCGAAGCGGACAAATTTACGAGCAGTTTGAACAATCTCGGCAGTTCTGTGTTCGGATCTTCGGGCAAAGGTTAGTATTTTTTTTATGTCCATAAACTAAACGTAAACAAACTTTTTGCTTACTATTATATTGTCACAGAAATACATAATAATATGCCTCAAACAGAATGTCAAGAGTTATAGATCTTATTCCCACTTTACATGAAAATTAGACCCCATTTTGTAGGATATGAAAAATCTTTTTTTACTGAGCGAGAATTAAAGCTTAGTAGTTTTTTTATTTTTTTTTAAATTGATAGGCTTATTTTAATCAACTCGGAATGGGTTCTTGAGCACATATTCAGGCCTTGGTTCTTAAGGAGCTTTTATAGCTCACTGTATTCAGTTTTTTTTTTTTTTTCATAAATAATAAATAAATAAATATTTGTGGACATTTCACACAACACCATCTAGCCCAAACTAAGCAAAGCTTGTACTATGGAACTAGATGGCTGATAGAATACATATATACTTTTTATTTGTAAATATATACATATGATACATAGAAACACCCAGACACAGAACAAACATCCATGCTCATCACACAAATGTTTGCCCTGGGTGGGGATTGAACCCACGACCTTTCAGTTCAGCAGGTAGACGTAAACACACTACCAACTGAGCCACAAGGCCAGTCAAACTGATTGATACTGAATGGAGGCTGGTACACTAATTTGCTTTTCTTATAAGATGAAAGGAAATAATAATAACACAAACATAAAACTATGTTTTTTTCCAGGATTAATGAAGGATTCAACAACCAAGTTATTGGAGTCAGAAAAAGCGCAATCATCACCCCACAAAAAGAGTTCTGGGTGAGTACCAACTGCCAAATATTTTTTCTACACACCTATTTCTATATACCATCAGAGTGTAAACAAATGTATATAATAGCACGTACGGAGCACAGACTAATTCACGACAACATCACTTCACTGGAAGTGGTCCTATTGTGGAAACGATACTTCATTCCATCTCACACTGTATTTAAAACTGTGAAACCTTTAGGGATTAAACAACGTAGAAATATATGTCATTTAATTCTATATTTAGATATTTCAGAAATTAGTGATAAAAAAGTATGTTACGGCACTTGATCAGTTATTATTTGGGTTAAAAACAAATACCTCGGCATTTTAATTAGGATTGGACAAAAAAAAATATTATTACGGAACAGCCCTACTTATATGTATAAACTGATCACAATTTGAAGTTGGCTACAATTACAGTTATTATGTTGAAAGTTAGATTACATTCGGCCTTTGTATCGTGTGTATATGTATGTGTAAACGCTCGCTCAGTTCGGCGGACACACACACTAATGCAATGTTAATTATAGGTACTATTGCTGCACAAATACTTGCTATATATAATAGATGTAAAGGTTCGTGTGCTATATTATATGCAAATAACTTAGAAAATAGAAAGGATTGCCAGTTATATTCATGCCTATCTGATTATCGCAATTTTGAGGGCTGCTGCAAATTTTGCTGTAATTAGTCGTGTGTATCCATTGAGCTAAAAAAAAACTATAACATTCGCAGTCTGCAAAGTACAGTCTTCAGTTAGAAAAAAATATCTGTTAGATAAGTATATATATAATAGATGGCTTAGCTCTCTCCAAGAAAGCGATATTTGATCTGGGCATTGAAAAATTCGATTATTCCCGTTGTCCCCCAGTTCCGTGTCCACCACTGGTAGACAACGGGAACAATGTAAAAAGTTGTGGCGTTTTCTCCCAGTAGGGGACAAAATTATCCTTTAGTCTGTAGGATTAAGTGTTTCACAGTTTTCCCACTTGTGTATAATAATCGCTAGAATCACTCTAACTCCACCCGCACCACATTTCAGAATACCGAAGCTCAAGAAGAAGAAATAAATGCGCCGAACGACTATCGACGAACGATGTAATATAAACTTTTAGTTTTAATATTTATTGTTACGATTTAACGCGTTTATGCACGTCGACACTAATACGACCTCTGACAATATTGCTTCTATACAAAATGGCCGACACGTTTGTCTTCAACGACTGTGTTTAATTTTTTTAAAGACAGCTAAAGACAAGATACATAAGCCTACCAGTCTTTCAAATTAATGTTATTTAAATATAAAATAAATATGTACATTTGTTACAAATGCATGTTTTAGGTATGTTATAGGTTATGTCTAAGTTTTTAGATGTATCGTTGTAGTGTCGACAGTACAAAAACGATCGATTCACGGACGACAAATCGATTATTTCATTATAAGATTACGCTGTTTTTATTCGATTTCGAAAAGTGTTGCTATCATAAAAAAATACGATTAAGTAGTATTTTATTCGCGAACGTTCAAAATTCAATTATAGTTGATCTCCTAAGTAAGAAGTCGTATTTGAATAAAAACCTATATATAAAAAGATAAACCGCGAAATAATCGCTTTGTTGTAACTGCACTGTATAGATATTATGTGACGTAAAACACATCTTCCAGTGGTTTTAAATTATATATATAGAGAGATTAATATCTTCTATTAGTAATTTTGTGTACCTATGAGTACAATTTTTTAAGTATTGCGTCGACTTTTGACTAACAAGTCTCGATTTCAAAGAAATCAATTTTATTATTGACTTATCAAAGTAATATATTGTAATTTAATCAGACGTTTTATTGTGTAATTATGTAATATTTTAATAATTAAAAATTATTATATGAACGTTAACCGTATCTCTAATCTTGCCTACAAATCATTGTTTATTTTTTTTAAATAAAATCAGATCTGTATTATGAATAATTAATTTTTAAATTGTATTTTTAACTTTTGGAAATTTGCATTTTTTTATTATTCTTAAGTGTTTTTAATGGATGTCACTATCAGTGTTTTGTGTTGCATAATTTATTGTATTTTAATGAAAGTTTTTCATTACAAATTTTACACCGCTTTGTACAAAATAATTAGAATCAATAAAGCATGTTTTAGACGCGCTTTCAAATATATTTTTATTTGTTAATTTTAGTAGACATAGATCTGCTAGTTTTTTTATTTTTTGTCGTCACGAACATTTGTTGACAATTACTTTTTTTTAATGTTTACACAAATGTTTGTAACGTTCCATTAAAGTCTGGCACACATTGTATGAAACTAATATAATTAAGAAATAAATGTGAAATTATTATTTGTGCCGTTTTAATAAACGTCGTCTCAGTGTCAGGTAATTTTTGTCACAATTTTGTATTTATTTTTAAATAGTTTAGAAGTAAAACGTCATCACGCAATGAAGCTTTCATTATATGACTATATATAAGTACATTAAAAAGAAACAGCGCTTGCGTTGCTTGTGATGTCTCTCTGTAAGTTGTTAAATAATATTATATGAGAACATTCTCGAACAATACCATTTCTTTTTATTTTTTTATTTTAGCTTGCTTTAAAACTCTTTAAACGAAAACTTATTGGAAAGTTAAGGTATTTTGCAAAATGTTATGCCTGATGCACAGTTAAACTTGTCCTGTTACTGCTAACAACACGTCTTAAGTACTTGCGCAAGTGTTAGAGTATACCTACATATTACATATAAACCTATATAAATATCTCCATAGATTTACAAACATAAATTCTGGGTCAGTGTATGAATATTGAAATCAAAAGTAATTGAGGTTCATGCATATTTTTAATACACACGTTTATATTAATTTTTGTCCACTATACGCAAAAACGGTCGCGAAAAGGTGAAAAGAGACGGCAATCGTGCTGTCGTGACGTAGTCATCCTCTTGCTCACTCACATGTACATACTTTTAATGTATTCGGTGCTCACTCACCCATACCTACTTACGTAGTGTGAGTGAGTGTGCTGATTCCGATGTCATTTGCCATAACCACATAGCGGTTGCGTTTTAAACGTGGCAAAAAAAAAAAACTTCGTTGTCATCTAAAATAATAAAATATCCCAATGCTCACGCTTGTATAGAATTCAAATACATATATCTTGTGCGCATGAGCTTTGTTAAAATAAATGATGTATACAATTTGAAAAGTCATTTTACTCTTTACAAACAACATTCATTAAGGAGCGAATTATAAACGCAGCTGTTCAATATTTTCGCAAAAATATGTTCAACGACTGATTTTGAACGTGAATATATGTCTTTAAAGCTGTCATTTACAACCAAAATTAAATTACGTCACTGGATAGCTGAAGCATAAACAATTAACATTAGACAATAAATTCGTTACGTTGGCTGAGGACTGTGACGCATGGCGCGCGGCGGAGGGGAAGCTCCGCCATTTTGATCTCCTTGCAAAGTACGTTACGTACATACAGCCGTGTCAAGTTTTTTAAACTATTTTCTCTATGATTGTTCCTATAATAAAAGTTCGAATGATCACTACAATGACCCGTTAAAATGTGCCTGTTGTGTATTATATTCTTTTTGATATAGCTTAATAGTTTTATGATAAAATATCGTGAAATTTGCACTGAACCAGCATTTACATATTTGTGCGATACTCGGCATATAATTCAATAAACAAAACAAACAATTAATATTTGCAAATGAAGATGCATAATTTGCACATTAAAAGAAGGACCTTAAAATTCGATATTAAAATTTAGATTTTTTGTTCCGTCAAACCAACTTACATGCCGCGTATTATAAATCTATGGATATAAAACATGCATAGGTACTTTCAGTAATTGGTTACATATAACTATTTTTATTAAGGCATTTGTCGCACATAGCACCATTCTACATTATTGTCATATTTCATGATTCCTTCGTTTGCCTTGCATTGCACCTACATTTGGTAAGTTTATTTTGCAGCATTTTATTTTTTATTTGCAAAACAGAATTTTTGGGCTCTATTCGAATGATTATTGTCAGCGTTATGGGTATAGAAGAGAAACGTTGGCGCGCGATCTCCCATAGGACAAAACTATTTCTACTCCTTATCAATTGCGATGTTTTTTTTATCTGATTGTTGAAAATATAAATAGCTATGTCTATGTCAAATTTAATTGTGACTCCGAAGTTAAAACAAGTTTAAATTTTGAAAAGAGCAAACTGTAGAGGCATAACTATTTACGGTTTCAATCGTTTAAAAAAGAATTATCGAACCTGACCGTCAAATTCACTTTGATAGATTTCGAGTAGTTAGGAGCGCTCGTTCCGTTAGCGTGAGATGTGATTATTCAAATATTCCACTTTCTGATTTCGCTCGAATGTTAGATGTTTACGTATGCGAACTCTTGAGCGAGTGATAAAAAAATCGCACCCTAGAGCTATTTTTATTCTGTATGATATAGCAGGTTATGTACGATTAGGTCAGAATCGAATCAGAGAGAGGTCAAAATGAAAATTACTCCGAATGTAATTAATGTATTCTTTTAAAGAATGTCGACTAAATATGTAAAGTTTTTTTTCGGTATTTTTTTTTATATTTTTATTTGATGGATTGGATCATTTAAAAGAACTAATTTAAATATTTTTTTATTATGTTCAGTGCTTATTTTTAAATAATTTTTTAAAGATAAATTCGTGATGACGTCACATTTATTACTGAATAAAATAATGTGATAGACTACATGAACTAAAAAAAATATGATTTACGTCTAACTTGATGTTGACAGTGACATGTATATTTCTACAATTCTATAGAAAATTATTTTGTTAGGACAGTTGTCATAGAGATATTGTCTATGCTTGCTATTCAATGCCAATGCTGTCAGCATCAACTTTTTTTAGTAACTGTGACGTCATTTTAGAGGTCGACTGAAGGTCAAATATTTTTTATATTTTCGCAAAAATTTGCGCCATCTCATCATTTTATGAGCCCAAAATAAAAAAATATGGTTTATAGACATACAATCTCGAAATGGTTTTGGAATCAGCATAGTAACATTTTTCTTTACATATCCCATTTAGTCCAATATTTATCAGAAGTACATAAGTTATTTTAATTTCATAAAATATTACCTTACTTTTTGCACATTCGGTCCACAAAAGTGGCCTCGCGAGCTAAATAACTGCGACCTAGCACTACAAGAGTATAGTTTTCGTGGTAAAGCCAGTAAATTACGCGTTTTTATTGTTTACTTTTTTTTTACTTCGGAGTTATAGTAAAATTTGAAAAAGCACCGGTTTTTACCGGACCGGAGATATTCCAAAAGGCCGAATGAAACGTTTTGACATACATTTATAGTACAGACCGCTAAATTGTGGAATACACTTCCTGAGTGGATTTTCTCCGATCGATACACTCTGGGTGCCTTTAAATCACGGGTGAATCGGTTTCATCCAGGAAAGCGCGCTTCACATCGTAGACCGCAACATCGCTTAACATCAGGTGAGTTGGCGGTCAAGCACAAACCAATATTAAATATATAAAAAAAATTAACCATCGAAGCACAGCCGTATAAGATTCCTGTCAGATAAAAAACTAATAATCGAAACGGATAATGTTTGGGGGTAGAAAACATTTTTGTTCTATTTGTATGGAAGAGCGCGAGACATTTCTCAACAACATAGACTATACAATCGAATAGAGCCTAATCAAACTTTTTTTAATTATTTTTTATTTATGTGTGTGTTTGTGTGTGTTCCAGCTTTTTCTCCAAACTCCGGCGAAATCATTGAACGAGGCAAGATCCGAAATCACTTGAAAATATCTTCGTTAACAAGATGTCTTATTTATTTGAAGCATTAGTTCAAATAGGTTATCAATAAAAAATGATATAGAAATCACTAAATAATCGAATGTAAGGTGATATAACAATTATAATCTAAAACATTTGATCGATTCTATTCTCATTTTCTGTTTGATAGCACTAAAAATAATCTATCTCTGCTTTCCCTTAAGTTAAAAGGGATGGCGATAATTTTAGAGATGATTTTTTTAAATGATTACAGAATCGATAATATTACTAACAAAACGGTAGACTAATGCAACACAATGTTGCTTAGCGCATCCCTAATCTAGGCAAATTAAATGAAAAATGTGTTCCATTTTCTAATTCTTTGCTTGCTATTGATGTAACGATAGAGTACTGAATCTAATTAAGAAAGTTTACCACTTCTTCCTAGTATATATTTTATAATTGAGTACATTAAAGTTAGGTGCTTTAAATATGGTGTCTGAATTATATATCCCATAAAATATAATACGTCGGTTTGCTCCCACCGTGTTTGTCAATATAAATATCGATTTTACAATCGATATATTCAGTTTTGAAATAGTTCATAGCATGCCTCCAAAGATCTATTCAATAGTTATACGTTATTTATATCGATTAAAAATCATTTATATCAATTATCGATTAAGTAATGAATAATCTACACTTCACTATTCTTGCACAAGGCGTTATTTAAGGACTTACTTTTTAACGATGACATATTTTTTCAAAATTGTTTTGTATGAAATACTAGTATATTGATGTTTTAATACATTGAATGTTTTGTGTGTTTTGATGTTAATCTGTTGGCTTTAGAGTCGATAGATTTTCGTACTATAACAGTAAGTTGATCTCTTCGAAGAGGTTGGATTTGAAAGTAAAATATTTGGCTAAAAATTGTATCATTTCTATATAAATGCTTTATGATTATTGCTACTAAAATAAAAAGAGATCCAGTAGGTACCTACATTACTTATTATTTATATCAAGCTTTTGATTTAAAAATGGTAGGTACTTATAATATAACACACGCTAGGAATTTCATCGGCTCTAAATCTCAAATAAATATTTTTTACATATTATAATTATTGCATTTTATATAAAATATATAATAATTGAATACTTACATTGATAAATGATTAAATATATAATTTTATGTAGTGTTATAAACTGTATATTTTATCGAGTCCATACTAAACCTGGATAAAAATTATTTATAATATTGTCTTCGATTGATGTAGGTATGTAGTCTTAAAAAAATGGCTGAATATATTAAATATTACATAAGATTTTTCGTTTAGAGACGTCCTATTTAGTTAGGTCAAAAATAGAATTACAGTAATCTTTGTGAATCGTAATTATAGAAACATGACATAGATGTTATGGAAGTCTTAACATTTCGTAGATACTGATCGAATTCAATTGATAAATCAATACATTCAAGTTGGTGTCAACATAGTCGGTTTTATTTGTTGATTTTGTTTGATGCATACCCACATGTTTTAAGATATAAAATGACAGAATGAAATTTAAATAAAAACGTCGTTTGTAAAATTAGAAAACAACATCCCAAATATTCGAAAAAAAAAATCAATTTGATCCACTTCTTTGTATGCAAATGATATCAAATTTCTTCATAAGTGACTAAGCGAGAATTGCATGTCCAAATAAAAACAAATAAAGTTAAATTTGATCCAAGTAAGTAAATTTTCAAACATAAAAATCATTTTTAGAAATTATTAACGCAATAATGATTTTTATGTATGAAAATTTACTTGGATCAAACTGAAATTTTTGTCGAATATTTGTGATATTGTTTTCTAATTTTACAAACGGCGATTTTTTTATAAGTTCATTCAGTCATTTTATATCTTCAAAAATGTGGGTATGCACGAGCGAGACGGACAATAATCGGACTACGGACTCTTAACCTATTGTTGTTCAATTGTTCATGGTCACGTCTCTAGACAAGCGCTGATTAATTCCATGTTCAGTTGCGAGAGGTCGTTGAAGGCAGAATAACACGGTGGAAGATAATGCGAAATTACCACTTGCTACTTACCACTATGCCGGAGCATTTGAAGATCGATGGTGCTATCTACGCGAATCGATTAATCGATCGAAATCGAATGGAACGATAAGCCTTCCACAACTGAATTCTCGTCGATCCTATATTGCGTTCTATATAAATCAATAAAGCATAATGCTGATAAACTACGCGGGAGCTTACAATTATACTTACTGCGTAATTGCTCCGCATTGGATGTCAGCGTACAGTAATTTTAGCCTTATATTCGGTTTTTTGTAAATTTTTCTGTATATTTTGATTTTCTCATGACTAAGTTGGAAGAGCTACATGCCTACAGAGTAATTCGGGAGAACTGTGATGCCAAATGAAGAATATCTGTAAAGTTTTGTTAATTTATGATAGAGTCTACGTTTATTCTATTTATTGCTTCATAGTAAGTAATAAAAAATATTGCAGAATTATTTGTTTTATTTTCATTATTTCTGCTTGCGGCAACAAACCTTTATCTCTTAATAAATTAGAATAACAAAGGCGAACCCAATACTCACATATGATTTAAATTTTCGGCCAAGGTTGGATAGAGTCGCGCCACGAAAGAAGAGACAACCTAGGCAGGCTAGGCTTGGTAGCCTTGCCAACTTTAATATACAGGACTGGGTCAAAAAAGCGGGACCTGTCTACGAATGTACAGAAAAAAAAAAACAATTGTAATAGTTTTTATGTTTTATTTTACTAAATTAATCTTATCGAAAAATTTGTCTCTATTTTTACCGGACTACGTAAAAAGGAGGGTTATGTTTTCGAGTGTATATATGTATTTGGGTTGTATGTATGTTTCTATACGATCGCCTACAGCCTAAACTGCTTGACCGATTTTAATGAAAAGGACAAACGGCCCGTCGTATCCAACTCGGCTGGGCAGCGTTCGGGAAACTTAAAAGCGTCTTCTCGTCCAATATGGTCTTCTGGTCCCTAACTATGGGCCTTATAAGGAAACTCAAGGTCACACAACGAGCTATGGAGAGGGCTATGCTCGGAGTCTCTCTACCAGATCGAATCAGATATGAAGAGATACGTAGACGTACAAAAGTCACCGCTAAAGCACAGCGGATTAGCAAGTTGATGTGGCAGTGGGCAGGGCACATAGCACGTAGAACTGATGGCCGATGGGGCCGAAAGGTTCTCGAGTGGAGACCACGTACCGGCAAGCGCAGCGTAGGAAGACCAGCCACGAGATGGACAGCCGACCTCATACAAGTGGCGGGAAGACGCTGGATGCAAGCCGCTTCCAATCGGTCTTTTTGGAAATCCATGGGGGCCTATGTCCAGCAGTGGACTTCTTATGGCTGAGATGATGATGATATATTTTTTTATATTTTCCTTCATACACCGAAAAATATACAACGTAAAAATATTTAACACATTGCTTGCTCACCACTCGGATCCGAGTGGGGCGGGGCTATAGTAGCGGCGTCTCCCACTCGGATCCGAGCGAGTGTCCCGTTCTTTTTGTAGTAGTCAGTAAACCGCCGGCGTTTGAGGCAGTCAACGTTGCTTTGCGCGGCCACTCTGTACTTAATCAAAATTCGCCTAAAAAGTTTTGGTTTCCAGCTGAATTGAAGGGTCTGCAGGGGCGAAGAATGTGTTAAAAACCTGTTTTAGCTTATGCTAATGAGGCTCTTTCACATGATACGGTTAATTCACTTTAAAATTTGGGCCCTGATTCCTTGCATAGAGACACTATTTTTTTGTGATTAAATTAAAAATGTCCAGTTTTCGGATTTTTTCTTAAATGTGTACTCTAACACAATGCTTCTTGCCAAATTTCAGAGTTCTAGGTCAACGGGAAGTACCCCATAGGTTTTGATTCCTCTGTGAGTGTCGAAATGTGCGTTTTTTCGACATATTCGGCTGTAACTTTTTTTTACAAAAACAGAAATTTTATTTTTCTTTCTGCAGCAAGATACTGTAGATTTGCGTATATGGTTTTAATTTCAACACGATACCTTCACGCGTTCCCGAGAAACAGACGGACAACAAAGTGATCCTATAAGGGTTCCGTTTTTTTCTTTTGAGGTACGGAACTCTAAAAAACAGTTTGTATGAAGAGTAACGTAACGAACTGGCGAAAAATTACCACGACAAAGTGATATTTGTTGGTTATGAGACGCATTTGTCCACTTATCTTAAGGTGACGAAATAAAACACTAAGGCAAAGTTAAAACAATGCTTTACTCTCAAATAAAATACAAATCAGTCATAAAATTGTATAGAATAAAGTTTAACAAAATACATGCTACGTTGGCAACTCATTTGTACAGTTAAACACACTGATAAAATAAAGACGGTACATACGTACCAATATTTCTATCTACACGAGTTAACACAGGTTGACAAATTAATATATTAAAAATACAATAAAAACTAATCAATTCTCATCAAAATTCTGTATAAAAATGCATAGCTACTGTATTGGTTATTAATATTAGTATTTTAGCTGTCAAAATATTGTAATATTTCCTATTGATCTATATTTTTTATATTTATTATGCGATTAATACTGTTCTTAGGTAGAAATAAAGGATTATTTTGTACAATAAAGGTACTTAACTATTTGAGTGTTTCACTACATGTTACATGCTAACAATAATAACCGACTGGCGAACTTATTTACGTAATTACGACTTCTGATTGATCGCCAATCCACCATTACGGAAAATGTACGGAAACACAAATATTAGCGTTTCCATAGATGCGATCGATGCGATGTTCAGGATGCGTTTTCACCAGGGCTTATTTTAAGCTACGTAGCTACTAAGCAGGCGTCTAAAACCATAGTATTGCTCGATTTCCACAGTTATAGTAATCAACTATTAATAAGAAATCAACCGATCGCAAGGCCTCCCGCACACCGGGCTACTCAAACGCGATTCCAATTTGATACGCATACGCGACTGCGATGTATTTTATCATTTGAGGCATCGCACCGTCCAAGAACAGCAACAAAATTGTATGACAGCGAGTTAAGAGTAACGTGCAGAATACGCTTATCAAACTAGAGTCGCTTTACGAGTAGTCCCGTGTGTGGAAGGTTGACAGCACCATCCTTAGCTACGTAGATTAGTTTAGCTCAGCTGGACAAGCACCCTTACATTATACATACATTGCACGGATATATTTTCATATTCACTATGCCTCGGAACCCTACGCATTTTGTTCATAGAAAATACAACTTAAGCATTCTTCGCGAAAACGCTGAGTTTGTTCTTGCTTCTACATGTCTAAATGTTATTGTAAACGTAGATCTAGAATTCCGGCTACGCTGAAATTGCAGGTACATTAATTATTAGGTTTAGGGATTCTTAAATTAGGTACATATTCTAAAACATTCTGCATTGGTCTTGATCTAGTTTAACTAGTGATATGAGAGTTTAAAAAAAACTTTTTATATGAGAGTTTTAGTGATTGTGTACCTAGCACTTTTTTCGTTGTTACGGCTAAAAACAGATTTACACATTTTTGTTTTCCTGAGGTTACACAGGAAATAATTAGTAAGCCAAATAACTTTGTTGTTATTCACCACTACAAACATCTTTACTATGAGAAACATCATTTTCTTTGAATACGAACAATAAATTCTCCATTACCTGAAATGGTTATCATTGTTTTTTCAAGATTTATTCAAGGTATATTTAAGGTATATTCAAGGAATATTCAAGGTATATTATACAATGATCTACCTGATGCCAAATGTTCAAGTTACTTGAGTTATTCTCATGATTTTCTGCAATAACTCTGAAACTTTTTTTATATTATTCAAGTACACATTACGTCAAGACCAATCCTATGTACGAGTATGATTATTGATACATATACCTAACTTTATGTATAGATTTTGTGACAAAAAAATATTTAAAAAAACTAAGGGTAATTGCATACGGGACATATGCTAGAACCACAAATCCCGCCACCACCGAGCTTGTAGTCGCACAATCACAATCTCAATCAATTTATTCATAACAATCGTTACAAGTCACAAATCGGATATTTTAAGTATATAATATACAACAAGTATATTAATATTATTTTTACATACAGTAAGTATATACTGTACCAATCTAGTATTATAGAACAAAATAAATAAAATAGTTTTGTATCAAGCAATCGCGACTCGATATCGCCACAAAATGTATAAAAACTGATGTGTGCAGCTCGGTGACAGACGTTTTTGTGGTTGTGGCGTGTCCCGTGTGCAAGCGCACTAAAAGTTGCTGCAAAATGTAACGACACTGTACATTGACGAATGTAACGACAACACTTCAAACCCCATCAAGCCGTTACGTCTAACATAGAATATAGGGTGTAACATTGGATGACATACTTTAAGAGGTTATTGACTATTGTACTCATCATTATGTACAATTTTTAAATCTGTGCGAAACTTTGTTTCAATCGATTTCAAATTAGATTTTATTTGATACTCGTAGGTATAGATTTTTTGTAAGTACATTTTCATTCATTGCATATCCCCAAAAATGTGGTATCGGGGGTAAGTACTCTATTTGTACATGTAATATAATATACGCACGTACCTACATATGTCGTTCAGTGTTATACCCTATTGAAACCAATATTTATACATCCTAACCTAAGAAGGAGCATAATGTGTTTTTGGGTTGAACACCGTGTATAGGTAAAATACTCAAAACTGTATATATGTCGTTCAGTGTTATACCCTATTGAAACCAATATTTATACATCCTAACCTAAGAAGGAGCATAATGTGTTTTTGGGTTGAACACCGTGTATAGGTAAAATACTCAAAACTGTATCTCAACCTACTGAGCTAGCTTAACAGTTTTCAATTGCTTTCTTTCGATGTATTTCTACACACCTGTAGTACAATTCTTGTGATAGCTATCACTAATGTAGATAGTACATTTTAAAAACCATAGACCATCTCTAACATGTTTACGAGGCGTATTTATTTATATAAATAAGAGAAACATTAAAAAAAAAGTTTTAATCATATATCATTTACCTCTACAGGCGACGGAATTTAAAAAAAATCACATATTTTCCAATTCCTTAGTTAATTTGAAAGATATTGAAGAAAAACTTTAAATATTTCTCCTACCTAAATAAACAAATTCGCCTCTCACTTTTCTAATATCACTATTGGATGATTTTATATGTTAAAAATTGGTTCTCTGTAAAGGCGGTTTACGGACGATAATTTTACGTGATAACGATGCGTCACAAGCCGAACGCTTAGGCCGATCGTGCCTCTCTATCGCTTGTTCCGCGCTCTCGCTTGCACGCTCGGCTCAGGCAGAACGTGACAATGAGTCATGCTTTTTCGTGCGTGCAGCCGGCGTTCATCGATTTATAAGACGTTATCACGTCAAAAAGGTGATGATGAATGATGCACGAGAAAAATAGCTGCGCGCGTTGAGCGAGCGAGCGACAATCAAAAGACGACCATAATCTAATAAATGTGGGTGTGTGTGTTATATACAGAGACGTCATCTAGCGTATGTGTTGGCGCGCTTTTGTATAAAATGTCCGACGTGTGCCATTAAACTAGGTTGTTATGTCTGTTCCTTCTTAGGCAGTTATAGGATGGATATTATACTGAATCTAAATCAAGTATTAGTTATACATGTTTGCTCAAATTTTACTTCTGTTTGCAATAAAAAAAAAAATTATACAATTCTCGATTATATAAAAACACATACTTAATATCCGATTACAAATCACACTTTTTTGTACTTATAGCTAACATCCAACAACGATAAATACAATAAATTAAATGTAAGAACTAAACTAAGCCATATATCTACACAATAAAAAAAATAGGTATACTTACAGGGGTTACACAAAAAAGGTGTAGATACATCCTTAATTCGTATTTAGGAACCACTCTAACTACAATAGATTAAAATTTTTGTCTTCCTTCAACTCGACGATGAACTCTGCAAAGTCTTTGAACAATACATAGATTTGTTAAAAACAACGAGTATCAAATTGCATAGTAAAAAAAAAAAAAACATTATTTCATTTATTTTTTCCCTGATCTAGATTCCTAAAAAGCAAGCTTCATACAGTTGACGAAATGTAACAGTTATTTTATTTTCGAACCTCTAAGTCGGTTCCGTACTAAAATAACATTAAACATCTTTGTATAAAAGCTGGCATAATTTTAACTAAAAATCAACATTTTCTACACAATAGCGGCTAGATTCAATCACTTTTGATCGTAACATTCTAAATAGATAGCGAGTTCCTTTAAAATTAGTACCCTTTCTGTGTATTCCAGTACAAACATTACATTAAAATATGCTTACTATATTTAAAAAAAATGCGTTTATATTTTAATTGTTTGCGATCTACTTAAATATAAAAATTACATTAAATTAAGTACTTCAAGCGCACATACACTATACTAAATCTTTGTTCCCATGTATATTCAATAATGTAAATAATATGGCGGACTGGTTACCAATGAGAGTTCGTAATTTTGACAATAAGATCTCTTAGTGGTCACAAGTGTACTAGTTTTTGTACATTATAAAATATCCAAGAAAACACAGACTGTATACACCTATTTCTTACTTAACTATATAATTATATTTTATGGCATTGTAAGTAAATAGGTAAAATGATGTGATGTGTGGTAATATTATAAAAATATTTTTTTTAATTTCATTTAGGTACTTACCTACTATTTTTAACAAATTACTTTTTTATCTCATTAACGAGTATAAGCTATTTTCACTCAAAATACAATGGGGTATGTAAATAACTTTTTAGGTATTAATTTTACGCTTTTATTCGAAAATTTGAATTATTAAGTGACTTTGCGATTGAACCAGCTTCCCTAACTATCTTTAAAAATTTTGTGTTGGGATTTTTGATAAGTCGAATAGATACGCTGTGACCCCAAAATCTCTCCAAGTTCTTTTGTTTTAGATATAGGTGTAATTTGTCAAATTACTAGGAATCACTTTCGTAGAAATACGATGTTGTATTTTATTTTATTTACAGTCGAGAATTATGTGATAGATTGGGCGTCGAATACATGAAAGAGAAAGGGGTGGTGACTCCCGCTCGGGCACGCTCCTGACGCAGAGATTGGCCATACCATTCAGCAAGGTAACGCTGACAGCGTTAAGGGCGCCTTGGGGCAGGTTATATCTATGATTATATAGGACCGATATATGCCTGTTGTCGTAAAATCTATGTCAAAAGTGTTATATTTTTTTAATCAACAAATTTAAGTTTAGAAAATTCTAATACCCCCGACAAATAAAAACGGATGAACCGATCTTGATGACATATAGCTAATAACAAGGGCGTCGCCAAGGGGGGGCAGAGGGGGCATCTGCCCCCCCCCCCCCCCCTAGAGATTTAAAAAATGTAGCCAACTGCAAAGCAACCAAAGTCCTAGTCCTAAGGCCGTGCAATTGTACCTGTACCTACAAGCTACTATCAATGAAATCTTCTTTTAAACAAATAAAACTAGACCAAAATTGGTCCATCTGTTTGAGAGCTACAATGCCACGGACAGATGCACATATACGAGTACATACTTCAAATTATAACACCCCTATTTTTGGGTCGGGAGTTAAAAATAGGAATATTCAATCAAAAAGAACTAAGGGTTTTCATGGCGCCCCGTAAAACCTCGGTTACCTAAGTTCTTTTGATGTATTTGTGTTCCATGTCACAACACTTTGAAAAATGATTTAATAAAATGCAAACATTGATATTACTTTATAATTTGGGTAACAAGCGTAAAATGTACACTTATAAATTTACTTTACATACCCAATTCAGAGATGAATGGTATAAACATACAAACTTTCCTAACTACCATATTGTGGGTTTTAATTGATAATGATATTATTAAATCCATTATAATTTAATAGATAATTATACAGAAATAAAATGGAAGATTATTCATTGAGATATATAAGAGAATTATGAATATAATTAATTACAGAGAAGATAGGAAAGATAATTACCGTATTGTATTATATTACAATTAGAAGGTACTTCCTACACATTAGCTACATAAAGCTTTTACTTAAAAGTAATTTCAACGTCTCAATATCATATTTGAAACGATGTGTTCTAATATATTTCACTTTTTTTTTAAAGGCGATGTTGAAGATTCAATAACAAAGTAATAAAGAAAAACAAAAATCACAAATAATTGAATACAATGTCATGCATTTTATTTTTAGCCACTCAATTCATTTAATTTAATTCATGAAGTTTTAAATTTCAGTATCAGAAATTGCACTTCCAACGTTTATTTTGTTCATTATTCAATAACCTACATTTGTTCGATTAATAATCATCTGCAACAACGCTAAGCTCATTAAAATAGGATATATTTATAGAGCAAAATACATCATTTTACATCTTTAGTTTGAAACATAAAGATATAAACACTTTTAGAAAAAAATAATTATAACAGGACCAATTTTCAGGTAAAACCATCCAATTTCATTTTCAATACGTACTCGTTTCTCACACATTAATTTTATAAAAATTATAAAATATCAGAATGTCAAAATATCAGAAATAGAGAATATGTGGTCAAAATAAAATCCATTCATAAGGTGGTTTTATTTTGTTGTGTACCTACCATAATTTTTAATGGTCGAGTTAGCATTTACTGGATCAATTTTAAAATAAATGTAACATACGAAATTGCAATAGCTTAAAATATTTGTGGTAATATAAGTAGGTAGGTACTTACCTATATTTGTTAAGAGTTTGTTTGACTGCACTTATCCTTAGCATCTACATATATTCTGAGATTTGTCCAGTTATGTTAATGTCGTAACATTCTGAGATTTTATATTTTCAAAGATATTAATGCATGATATAGATTCGATTTAGAAACTGTCAAACTCTACTTTTAGCTCAGAATAGGTACCTACTTATTTAGCAATAAGTAATATTTAATGTAAAAAAGTTTTTTTATAGGTCTAAAAAAAATTTCGTGAAACCGCGAAATAATTCAACGAGCCGGTATAGAAGGCATATTTATACTTCTATAACTACCAGCACGTAAGTTTAGCGCTGACCGTCATTGTGCAGAAGTCATTCACCCCTGTGATACCTAATTTTTGACTTCTGCGCAATGACGGTCAGCGCTAAACTTACGTGCCGGTAGTTATAACCTGCAGTGAACCGTTGAAACTACCACAATTTTCGAGAAAACTAGGAGGATAGTAAGGCATTTTAACCCTGTGCTTATAGCTTTATGTCTCAAAACCCTTTCACTACACACATCTTTACATACCACTTTGGCAAAGCTATATAGCCGTTAATTCGAGTTCCATCAGTTTACCATACCTCGCACTTCTTTTTAGGGTTCATCTTACTACCGACGGGGCAATTGAATTCTTCAGAGAACTCCTTGAGGTTTGCTATTGGCCCGATCACTCTGTACTTGGCGACGGTGTGGTCGTCTTTTTCGATTTGCATCTTGGTTGATTCTTTTGTCATTGCTGAACACCACACCTGAAAGAATTGCATTAAACGCATGTTAACCCATTATATTACGTTATTGGTTGTTTCGTACCTACTACCCATATTTAATTAATTTATTAACTTAACTTTCCTAATGTAATTGTAATTTGCCGTTTTAGTTAATGTAATACTTACACAGAAAAGAGAAGGTCATATATGTAGAGATTCAATAACATTTTTTTTTGACAAATTCTTTTGGCCTTTTTTATAAATGTGGACATACTTAATATGTTAATGAAATAATAATTAATGTTAATTATTTATATTCCTTCACCAAAAAAATAACTAAAAATTATTACAAATCTTAAAACATTAATCGCTAAATACACTGAAGGTGATACGTTTTTCAATACTTCGAAGTTTCATGTAGTGTATCGCAGTACCTACGCAACGTATTTGCAATGTTGGTAAACAGAGGGTAGGATGCGACGGCCGGCCATGACAGTGTCAGTCAGAATAAATCTGTGCAAATACTTATACGCATCTCATTTCTATTAATCGCTCCCAATCCCAGAACTCTTCATTGGCGACGAGCTAATTACGAATAAACAACAAAGAAAACCGCGCGTGTTATATTAAAAAGGTATATGATTGGATAAATCTCCGATTTCGACATCATATATGGGACGTGGTCGTCCCAAAAAAAAAATTTTTCTATCTAACCAATGACTTTCTTTCACGTGGACGTAAAGTCTAAAACAAAACTATGATGTCCTCCTTGACGTATCCGTCAACGGCGAACCCTGCTATATTCGGTTGTGCGCCCGTATGTGGCTGGCAAAACCAAATTTTGTCTTGAAAACAAAACAAAACTAACGAATGTAGTGTCCAGGGTTCACTGATACTCATATACCAACAATGACGAACTTAAAGATTTTGATATAACGACTCTGTCGCATCGCTAAAGCCTAATTTGGATTGAGAAGTCTAGAGACGTCTAATTTGCCGCTTCGAATTATTTAAATAAATATAATTATTTTAATCGTGTAAGGGGTCTAATTAGATCTCATTGAGCTCGGACGTTTTTGAGGACGGACGCTTCATCCCGTTGATACAAAAAAAAAAGTCAAAGGTTAGAAAACTGCACTATCCAAGGAAGAGATAGGCAATACGTTTTTTACGGAGAAAAGTAGGCCCGTTTTTTTTTAAGTATTTGACATAATCTATGAAAATATAATAAAGACGCACGTGAACACACCTGAGCAAATGATATAAAGAACAGCTGCCGATGGTTGTACTTGAGTCCTGGTAGCGTGAGGTTCTGCTTCGCGGTCTTGCTGTGGTCCACATACGCATGGAACGATGCCTTTAGCCCTCCGTTGTCGGCGATGTTCTCTCCTAACACAACATCATCATCATCATTGACCAATTACGTCTACAAGAAATGGCATGTAGCATGAAGCGTCTGATTTATTACACCCATGCATATGGAATGAGCCAATACTGGAGCGGCAAATGTCACAATTTTGTGAAGTATACGTTTGCGGTTAGCAAATGATTTCACTTGCGCGTTGGTCCCTGTCAGTGTGTTTATCAAAAAATGTGATATAACAGTAACAAATAAACATTTTTTGGAGATAATTTTGCAATCTTTGAAAATGTTGAAAATGGCTCGAAAAATATGATAGAAAACAGTACAAATGTCGTGAAGTAAAAGAAATGTTGAGGGTACAGAGTATCATAGACAATAGTTTTTTTTTTTGCATATCGAGATAGTGTCGCATGTGATATCAATATACCTTATTGAAATAAATAGACGAAAGTCTATGTGGATATGTCACTTAACAGCAGGGTTACAAATTAAAGCTGTGAGATACTTCTCCAAAATTTACTTTTCCTAGCTGATTGGATTAGATTTGTAGATAGATTATTTAGCAATCAAACCTAAGGACTACTAACAAACGAAGTCTTCCGTTCGCAAAGCTACTAAATTATTTAAATACGTACCTAATGTCTGTTTTCCGTTGAGATGCTGTGTGTCCATGGAGTAAGAAGAATATTGCTTCTGGATGCATTCGGCGCGCGTCTTGAAACGTCCTATGGTAGCGTTGTTCCACCACTGGTTCAAGTTACCAAATCTGCGAAAACCACAAAATGGTACATGAATCGATGCCGGTTTTTCATGCACCTGTTAGATGCAATCTGATCTTGTTATGGTCATAGATAGTGTAGGTACCTAATAAGTATGGTGGTGATAAGAATGACGTATGGGTTCTTTAGACATTTCGTTTTTCAAGAATACGCAGGCGTACCCATGACCCTAAGCGCCCGAGGATTTTATAACCTCTATTAGGTTGGTGAATATCTTTCTGACGTAGGTAAAATCCTATATGAATACATAGGATTGTTCATATGTCAATTTTTCAGAATATATTATCACCGTGCAACATAAATCAGATCCAAAGAATAAAGAAGTTTCACAAAAAATATTACCAGGTACATTTCTAGGTCACATCAGAATAGGTTTGCATTTGGTTATATGCGATTTAAAGACACCCAGATTATATTAATATATCGGCATAGAGACCTACTCATGAAATTATTCTACATTCTAGCATTGAACCTTCGTCCGTGGTTTTGGAATCACATTAGTAAAAATTATTTAGAGCATTTAATTGTTTTGCAACATATTTTATTATTCTACCCTTACCGATCATATTCCCGCCCCTGATCGTCGAAGGCATGCGTCAGCTCATGTCCCATAACGACCCCCATAGCTCCATAGTTGACGCTTTTAGGATTGTCTCCGTCGTAGAAGGGCAGCTGCAGGATTCCGGCAGGGAACACTATCTGGTTCTTGGTGGGGGTGTAGTATGCGTTCACTGTTGATGGGGTCATGCCTGAGAAGGAGTTTTATTGTTTAGTATTTCCTGGTTTAAATTCTGCCCCTCGTTCACACTCGGTTTAGCAGCGATGTGAATTTATATTCTCGCGCTGCCTACTACCCTGTCCAACTGAGCTGAATGTAAGCGAGGTGTTACCTAAGGCAAACAAAATAAGAACATAAAGAGCCTTTGCCATGGCAAAGGCCTTTTATGTTCTTTTTTTTTATTTTTAATCATCCCTGTTTGTACAAACTGTCCCACTGCTGGGAATGGGCCATATTCTCATTGTGAGAAGGGTTAGGCCATAGTCTGGCCACGCTGCCCAAGTGCGGGTTGGCAGACTTCACACATCTTCCAGATCATTGAGAACTCTCAGACATGTAGGTTTCCTCACGATGTTTTCCTTCACCGTTTGAAGTTGGCAGCAATCAACAATACGCACATAACTTCGAAAAGACAGAGGTGCGTGCCGTGGGATTCGAACTCAGGACCTGCGGATCGCAAGTCAGACGGTCTCACCACTAGGCTGCCGGAAACTTATTGCTATATGCTATTATGTTCTTATAGTAAAGTATCTACTTTACCTGGTGCCAGAAGACACAAAAGCTACAATATGGAACGAAATGTGCTCTATAAGTGTCTAAGTATAGGTTAATAAAAAATCAGGCACTTTGCGCTTGTGCAAACTAACTTGCACGTGGAACGCAAGGAACCTTCGTCTTGAGCGGTGCTATCGACTACACTTTGCTCGGATATCACTGTAATATTCAGCACGCAATACGTTAAAAAATTCGTGATAGTGGTATTTTGTGAAGCGGTGGTGTCGTGCTATATATCTTTGGACGCGTCTCGACAAGCCTCATCTGGGGGTGTTCTTCCTGGGTTTGAGGGTTGTGTGGTTAAGGAGTTATCCCTCAAAAACCCGCAAACAACCTCGCCCGGGCCACCAAGAAGCTAAACGCTGCGGAAACCAGATGCACGACCCCCACTTTTTCCCGTGCACAAAGTTGACTACGGATTTTGAGCACCTGGCGACCATTTTCCAGATATTTTCCAAATATCATTTAAGGAGAAAATAAGAAAATAGAACAAACACCTGACCACGAGGTACGTGTTCCCGGAGATTTCCACGGGATCCTACCACACAGTAAACAGGAAGAAGTGAAGAGGAATTGAGGACAGTTCTTTGCATCCTGATCGGACGTCCTGGAGCGGAGAAAAAATCTTCGAAACAGCTGAGTTAATTTAGATTACATTATAAAATCCTTAACTCTGAAAGTAGATCCTTTGCATATACTTTTTAATTTACCATAAAATTGCTTACATATCTACGTATCTTTGTACAAAATTTGAGATTTTTTCGATAAGTAACTTCTCAGATATAATTTTGTAAATATATTGATGTGTTCAAGTTATAATATCATACGTGAATGTAAACAAACGTGCACGACCAGCTGACAGTGCGTCGAGTGCCGGCCGCTACCCTGCCCCTCGCGGTGGCACATCTGTGCAGCGCGCAGCGTCCTAGTCTTTGTTACCCGATTGCACATGAAAGAGGCTAGCTTAAAACATTTAAACGGACCGCAGTGGATAATTTCTAAGTCGTGTACGCGATTTGGTTATTTTTAATTTAGTTTTTAATCTAGTTTATTTTATAATATATGTATCATTCTCCGCCTCTGGCATCGTCCACGCCTATACAGCTAGAAATTTATTTTAAAAACTTTCTTAACCTCAAATTGCATTTCGTTAACATTTTAATACAATTACTTTGACAACTCAGTAATACAGGCGTCGAGGGGCCATCGGCCGAGACTGCATATACTTAGGTACATTGCGCTGCACGGCAGCACCGCGTGTTTCTCGATCCGGCTCTCATGATAGCTCGACGGTTCCTACGGCAGCGCCTTGCATTATCTTCAGAGTATATTTTCTATAATCGTTCTTTGATTCAATTATACATAAATTATCTTTTTGAAATTTTAATTTGAGATTGAAACCTAACTTGAATTACCTAGCCAGCCCCTTATCTTTCTCTTCCTCCCCTAAAATTTTAAATTTGTATAACAGTTAATTTACATACTTACATACATACCTAACTAAATCTCCACACTACACCAGTGATCCCTATAATATCGTCTCGAGTTAGTTTATCTATTACGCTGCTATTGTTGGAGCTGGAATATAATCGCTGGACGGCAACATCTGGACTTGCAACTAAAAGTAGTTTTAGTATATTTTATTGACATACATATATGTAGACAATGCGAGTTCCGCTCGCAACCATACCTATATAAATCGTTCCTATTTGGTTATTATACAATAATTTATTTGTTAGCTCAACTAGCTTGAGGAAAAATTTGTACCTACTTAGTGAGTTTTATGATAATAACACAATATCAGCTTTTATAAGCGGAACCCAACTCATTGTTGACATACCCGTCGTGCAGCTAAAGCGCACGAACGTTGGAGTCTCGACTGTTATACTACATATAACTTTTATTTTGTTTATTTTATCGAGTTCCAAGTTTCTTGACTGGTTCACTTAGCGTAGATTTTTATCGACGTGTGTGTTACTCGTTTATTGACAGTACACTTAGAATATAGGAAACTTAGAAACCGACGATTTTATTTACTAACGATCTACGCGACCAACTTAAAAATGCCTTTCGAGAGTACGCCCCTTAAGACCGTCGATAAGAGCCCGACTTGCCAGACAGACAGACAAGAGGGGAAACCATCTCCTGAAAAGTCTGAGTTAAATTCAAATGTGCGAAAGAGCATCGGAGAGTGGGAGAAGGGTGAAGTAGGGAAAATTGTGGCGAGTGCCTCCGACACCTTCATCATATCACCGCAAAAAAAGGTATCGGCTCCGGCAGACCGCTTGAAGTTGAAGCAGAAAGCCGCGCTTCAGGGTAAGCCCGTAACGCGGAAACCATCTGCAGAGGCACCAAGCGGGTCACCGAAGACGATGACTGAGCCCGTTAAGGACGCTACCAGATCGCAAGAGTTCAGCGCATGGATTCAGAAAGCGAAGTACTACCTCAACGAGGCTCGCAATATGAAGACAGAACTGAAGAACGGACTAACAGAAGCGATCGACAATATGTACCGCCTAATGAAGGAAGAGGTGGGCGCACCCGAAAAAAGTACAAAAAATGTTAAGAAAGGAATTGAAAAGAAAGGAACGGTAGAAGAGAGTTCAAAAGAGAAGGAAGGAAATGAGTTGATCAGATTGGTGAAAGAACAAGGGGAAAAGATTGAAAAAACACATAAAGAGATTGTACAATTGAAAGAAACCCTTTTGCAGACGGCCTTGCAAAACAATGCTAGCACCTATGCAGGTGTAACAGCTGCGCAGACCAAAAGGCAGACGCTAGATAGGACCACGCTCCATTCAATTGTTATAGCTTCCAAAGATGAAAGTCACACTGGTGAGGAAGTTATGAGCGAAGTCCGGAAGGCTATCAACGCAAAAGATGGATGGATCACGGTAGAAAGGGTCAGGAAAGTTAAAGATAAGAAGGTTATTATAGGGTGCAAAACAGAGGAAGAAAGGAGAAAGATCAAAGAGCGGCTGCAGAGTGCTGGCGAGCACTTTCTTGTGGAGGAAGTGAAAAATCAAGACCCGATGGTGGTACTTCGAGACGTCCTGTCGTTTAATACTGACGAGGAGGTCCTGGAAGCGTTAAAAAATCAAAACAGAGAGATTTTTCACGGTCTTGACAAGAAGGAGGCTCGAGTAGAGGTTCGCTTCAAAAGGCGAGCTAGAAACCCGCTCACGAACCACATAGCGCTGAGGGTGTCTCCACAGATATACAACCGGCTAGTGGCCGTGGGAACGGTGCAGGTGGATATGCAAAGGGTTAAGGTCGTAGACCAGTCCCCGTTAGTGCAATGTTCCATGTGTCTCGCCTACGGCCATGGACGGAGGTTCTGCAAGGACACCATCCCAAAATGCAGCCACTGCGGCGGCCCGCACATGCGCGAAAAATGCGCGGACTATTTAGTATCAGCAGCGCCAACCTGCTGCAATTGTGTAGCTGCTAAAGTGGAGAATGTGGAGCACAACGCCTTTAGCTCTGAGTGTTCGGTACGTAGGAGGTGGGAGGCACTGGCAAGAGCTAAAGTAGCGTATTGCTAAGGTGGTTTCAAGCCATACAAGGGCTGGCGCCCAAACCAGAAGATTCGCAGTCGCCCAAGCAAACCTCCAGAGGAAACAGCTGGCAACCACGGAACTCATGATTGAGGCCAGCAAGCGAAAACTCGCATTTGCTCTGATTCAGGAGCCGTATGTGGGCGGAGTGAGAAGAATGAAAGACTATCGTGGGGCGAGAGTATTCCAATGCGCTGCAGTAGGAGATGGGACTGTGAAGGCGGCAATTGTTGTCTTTGACGACGGGCTTGACGTCATCCAGTACCCGAAACTCACGACCAACAATATTGTTGTGTTGAGGATCCGAACCAGTGCTTGGGAAATCGTGGCGGTGTCGTTCTACTTCGAGCCAGACCAGCCCATAGGGCCATACCTGGAGCAGATTCGAAAGATCAGAGAGGAGCTGGGACAGAGAGGACTGCTAATAGGCGGCGATTGTAATGCCAAGAGTACCTGGTGGGGCAGCACTATAGAAGACCACAGGGGAGTTGAGATGTCCGGGACCCTGGAAGAGTCTGGATTACAGGTACTCAACAGAGGTGATACGCCGACATTCGACACCGTGAGAGGTAACAGAGCGTACACAAGTTTCGTAGACATTACAGCCTGCACGGAAGATCTACTTGAGTTGGTAGACAACTGGAGGGTAGACCAGGAGATGACGAGCTCGGACCATAACGCCATTACATTTGATATCAATCTCCGCAAAAGTAGAGGCCTCAAAGTACAGAGGACAACGAGGATCTATAACACGAAAAAGGCAAACTGGGACCTTTTTAATAGCATACTTTTGGAATTAAAACTTGAGAATAATATAAATCTAGACACAATAAATAATATCTCTACGAAATTAGAAATTGAAAATCTGGTCACTAAATTCACTGAAATAGTAACAAGTGCGTGCAAGGGCAGCATGCCTATCAAAAAAAGGACTGAAGTTCTAAAGGTCCCATGGTGGAATGATGAGCTCGCAAGGCTGAAAAAAGCTACCACTACCTTCAGGCGCAAAATCAAGAACGCGGCACCGTACCGCAGAGAAATAGTGGTAGCCGAGTACCTGAAGAGAAAAGAAGAATATGAGTGCCAAGCCAAGAAAGCCCAGATCGATAGTTGGAAAGAGTTCTGTAGAAGACAGGACAAGGAAGGAGTTTGGGATGGTATCTATAGGATCATCCGAAGGACCACCAAGAGACAAGAAGACTTGACCTTAACCAAAGACGGTGTATTCCTAAACCCAAAAGAGTCGGCAAACTTACTAGCGGAGACATTCTACCCACAAGACCTGGAGGATACTGACAACGAAGATCATCGCCGCGTTAGAGAAGCGGCAAAGCGAATAAACGAGTGGAAGAATGATGAGAGTAATGACCCACCGTTTACACTGCTGGAGCTAAAGACCGCGGTTGGGAAGTTTAATCCAAAGAAGGCCCCGGGTGCGGATGGTTTCACAGCAGACATCTGCAGCAGAGCTATCTACCAGGATCTGGACGCATCGCTTGCCCTCTTCAACAAGTGCCTAGAGATAGGCCACTTCCCGGACATCTGGAAGCAGGCGACCGTGGTAGTCCTGAGAAAACCGGGCAAAGGCGATTATACGAACCCTAAAGCTTACAGGCCTATCGGTCTGTTGCCGGTTTTGGGAAAGATCCTGGAGAAGATGACAGTAGCAAGGATGAAATGGCACTTAGTACCGAAGACAAGTACTCGCCAGTTTGGATTCATGCCCCAGAAGAGCACCGAGGATGCCCTCTATACGCTAATACACCGTATCAAGGGTAAGATTGAGCTGAAAAAGCTGGTGACCCTAGTGTCATTGGATATAGAGGGGGCCTTCGATAGCGCGTGGTGGCCAAAAATCCGAATTCGTCTGGCTGAGGAAAAGTGTCCGGTAAATATCAGGAGGCTACTGGATAGCTATCTGAATTGCAGAAAAGTCAGTGTAAGATTTGCCGGGGAGGAATGCACGAGGAGCACCAACAAAGGATGTGTGCAGGGGTCAATCGGTGGTCCCACCCTATGGAACCTTCTGTTGGACCCTCTGTTGCGGGAACTGGACGCAATGGGCGTATACGCACAGGCTTTCGCGGACGACATAGTGTTGACTTTTGACGGTGACACGGGACTTGACGTCTCGAGGCAGGCCAACGCAGCGCTCGCTCATGTGCAGCAGTGGGGTATTCGGAATAAGCTGAAGTTTGCGCCGCATAAAACTTGCGCAATGGTTATAACCAGGAAGCTCAAGTACGACACCCCACTGCTGACTATGGGAGGGGTGCGTATTGGTATGTCACGCGAGGTCAAGATCCTGGGACTGACAATAGACGATAGACTGACTTTTAACACACACGTCACGCTGCAATGTCGGAAAGCGCTCGACATTTACAAACAGCTCGCAAAAGCCGCAAGAGTAGATTGGGGTCTTCATACCGAGGTCATACGCACCATCTACATGGCCACTATCGAGCCCATTATCATGTACGCGTCACCGATATGGGCGCCTGCGGCAAAAAAGATCGGGGTGCGTAAGTTACTCAACACGGTCCAGAGAGGTTTCGCCCAGAAGATCTGCAAATCTTACCGGACAGTCTCTCTACACTCGGCACTGGTCCTGGCGGGAATACTGCCTCTCGACCTGAGAATACAAGAAGCAGCCGCTCTGTACCAGGCAAAGAGAGGGTCGCCCCCGCCAGAACTAGGAGACAGAGAGACCGAGCGCCCGGTAAGATTTGCAGAAACCCCCCATCCAGCCAAACATATGGACCTGGAATTTATCCGACTGGTAGACCAAAGCCTTGTGGACAGGTACAATGTGCAGCAGGTGCGAATATTCACCGACGGCAGCAAGCTCGAGGGGAAAGTCGGAGCCGCGCTCTCCTTGTGGGATAGTGAGGCCGAGATCCAGAACCGAAAGCTCAGTCTGTCCGCGTACTGTACAGTCTACCAGGCGGAACTTCTGGCCATATGTAAAGCTACGGGCGTGATCCTCAAGAGGAGGGAGATTAGCTATGGTCTATACAGCGATTCGAGAGCCGCACTGGAGACGATCGTTAACCATGGCAATCTCCACCCTTTGGCCGTGGAGACGAGGGAGAACTTGCGGAAGGCCATGGCTTCGGGCAAAGATGTCTCTTTGTTCTGGGTCAAGGCCCATGCAGGACTACCCGGGAACGAGCGCGCTGACGATCTGGCTAAAGAGGCTGCCCTCACGTTAAGGAGGAAGCCAGACTATGACCAGTGTCCTGTATCTTTTGTCAAGCGGGTTATACGTGGTACATTCTTGGAAGAATGGGACACAAGATACAAAACCGGGGAGACCGCGTCCGTAACAAAGTCCTTCCTCCCAGACGTAGTGAACGCGTACAAATTCGTGCGTACAGTGACGCCGACGGGTATGTTAACGCAAATACTCACAGGGCATGGTGGATTCTCCCAGTACTTGAACCGGTTCAAGTGCAAGGAGAGTCCATCGTGCGTCTGTGAGCCAGATGCCATCGAGGATGTGCCTCACGTTCTGTTAGAGTGTCCAGTATACGCGGTACAGAGATACAATCTGGAACAGAAGATAGGAAACAAAATTGATGTAAATAATCTGAATGTATTAATTACCAGCAAAGATAGTATGGAACCGTTTATAGATTACTGCATCGAAGTAGGTAAATTAGTAAATAAGCGAAATAAAACTCGATAAATAATATTTGTTCGGCTATATAATGACTTTATATACACCGTAGCAAAAATTATAATTAAAGATGTATAATGTAAATTAAGTGAAAGTCAGTAATTATTATAAACGTAGCTTTGTAAAATGGGGCAAATATGTTAACAGATGTACATACATATATACCAAACTGTAAAATATAAATTATATAGAATGTATCATAATGTATTAGTACATAAATACGCATTAGATGTAAAGTATTATAAAACATGTAAACAAATATATATATAATACAGTAAAGACAAATGTAAATATGTATATATACACACATATTTACATGTATGTGTATATATATGGGGATGTGTGTGTATATATATATATATATAGCATAGTAAAGAATGTAATAAGTAGGTTAAATTAAATAAAACAATTTGAGTACAACAATAATTAGGTAGATAAAAGGAATGTAATACAATCCTTAAATTAACATTAGGGAACCGTAGCACACGTTTTAAAAAAAAAAAAAAAAAAAAAAAAAAAACTAACTTGCACTTTAATGTGTCGTACCAAGAGTCCCTATACAATTAAACGTGTTTGTAGAGTACTCGTTAAGTATTGTTTGCCAAATGGCCAGTTTATAATAACTATTCTAAGATTATGTTAGGAAAACAGATATTGGCTTGTAGAACTCTCTGGAAACAATGAAGTAGGAAGTTTCATTCCTCTATATTAGCTACGTACGTATGTCAATTTGGAAACAAATCGGGTCTTCACCCAAATATGTATTTGATATATTCTGTAGGTTTTCAATCATTCATCACCATTCAATCAAAATTACCCATGCCCGCATTTTGCGAAAAAAAATTAATTCTTCTTTTAAATAAATAAGTGCTGGATATTTACTATGGTCCTTACATGGAAAAATAGTAAGTAAACGTGGAGCTTGCAACTGATCAGGAGTTCGAGACAAATCACGATAATTATTTCGTATATTACGCGCAAATCTTTTGAGGTTTCTGATAACAAGCAAAAAAACTTGAGCGTGTCTTTCGTGGATAACAATGCAAGTAAATGTAGATAGAACTCATAATAAAGATCGCTTTACGCATCCGGGCCAAACTTCTGAGCCTATAGGTATATGTTGGGCAAAAATATCGGATCCCAAAAATTGCTGAGGGACGAGTAGACAGTAACTCCTCCCTATCGTATTCCACGTCCCTCGTACACTTAAATTATGCGTACGCGCACTTACGATAACCTCCGACCTAAACAGATTTGCGTATAATCTATAAACTCGTTGAACTGAGAAACAGTGTGTTGTTAACTTATGTTTACCCCATTTAGTCTTATTGACGGGTTTGTCGAGTTTCTTCAAGTCGTTTTTTAAGCTGAACACGTTAAACGCAATGTTGTTCTCGAAATACTCATTTGGCTTCACCTCCAGCTCCTCATACTGCTTGTTCAGCTCGTCTTTGTGCAGGATATAGTCGGGGAAACCTGGAATTTTAAGAGAGAAAATAATAAATTGCTTGCATGCGCAATGTGCAGCGCGTAACATCGCCTGGCAACACGCTTCGTTCCGCTAGATCTGGTCTTCCGTTGTGATTAACAGATGACGGGCAAAATTTTATATACTTAAGTAAATCATACTACAGTTCAGTATTACATACGCTTTTGTCACAATAAACATTTTGTCTATTGTCTAAGAGTTTTCATGAAGATAACTTGCTATACAAAAAGAGTTCCAGTTACTGAATCCTGGATTGTGGTCGATTTTTATAAAAATGATTGAAAAAACTCTCAAACCGATTAGAGATATCTCTATTACTAGTCCATTTCTTACAATACAATTTCAACTGCTTATTGCTGTGAAACTTTTAAGCCTTTGCGATTCGGCACACATTCATGGTGTTTACTTCTGTATCCTTTATGAATGCTAGGATATTTCTCATTGGTCTTACCGATCATATCAGTAATAGCGTCAGCCTTAATCTCAGCGGCTTTCCTGGTCTCGGCATCCATCCAGTCCAGGTTCTTGAGGTTACGTTTGAATGCGTTCCGGATGTTATCGATCATGATCTCGCCTTGAGTCTTTGCCTCGCCGTGAAACACTTCACGAACGAACATGGCGCCTACTGCGAAACCTGAACAACAAGGAAGATATTGTGAAGTTAATTGCCCTCCATGTGAAAAAACGAGCGATATCCTAGGTCAATGGCGATATCCGCTAAAAAAATACATCTACTCACTCATCCAAGGGTAAATTGGAAAGGAATTGGACGATTTTGTTTAGAGATAAGACTAACTTTTGTACTATTCTATATTAAAATTTAATTTTTTAAATCATTATTAGACTTGCGCTTGACCGCCAACTCACTTGACGACGTCGTGGTCCATGATGGAGTGCGTTTACCTAGGAGATACTAATTCATTCGCGATTTATGGAGTTCCAGATCACATATATCGAGAAAACCCCACACGGAAACATATTTCATAATTACGCAATGCATTTATTTCACAATTTAGGGCTCCGAACGATGAAAGTGGAATTAAAGCACTACATGCAGGTTTCTGGAATATCCACCATGAAACAATGAAACAATATTATTTTCGGTTATGGTGTCATTAATAACTTATTTATCATCATATACATTATATCATATGAGGTGTTATTTTATTGATCAAACAAAACACTTCATAATGTAATCGATTGATAAGAAAGTATGTGAGTGGCATGTTATGATTGTAATAGCCAGCTAGGTAATTATACTGCTGAATACAGCACCAGAGCTGTCTAGTTACCGTCGATTATTATTTTTCTATAACGCTGAACGATACTCTGTTCCCGAAAATATGTATTGGTCCTTGTATTAATTCCAATAGATTGATTAGTACGCCTCTACGCTGTATAACCAAAATATGACGATCATACCCAGCCATACATAACCATACCCAATTCCAATATCATTTCATTCTCTCCATCGTAGAAACTGCTTAAAAAAAACTATCCATCCGTTACGCAGTAGACAAGATGGAGTTGAAAGTTTCGGTCTTAATCAGTTCATCTTCAATTTCTATCTAACTCTATCTATCTATTGCTATAAATGATTATCTCCTAAATAACTGGCTGACAGTCAAAGAGCAGCCTAAACGGTTGGTCCTTGACATATTTTAATGGAGTCTTCCTACTGAAATCGAACGCCTCTAAGACTGCGATATTTCGCTATTCATTCCTAGGCATTGACAAAAAAGAAATCAGCAGCCATAAGTCGCATATTATAGTCGTATAACACTCCACCTGTCCAATATAGAGGTATTATAACTGATATGATCGTATTTCGTTATTGTGTAGGCTAAGATAGTCCAGATATATAATACTTACCAACAGCGTTATTAGTATCAGTCACGCAGTATCTCCAGGATTCTTCAGTCCCCTCGCTGCCGAAGAGTGCCTTTCTGAGGATCTTGGTCGCGTCGCGGAATGACTTAGACAAGTAGGTGGACAGAGAGCGGGACACTTGCCACATCATGTAGCTCGTCACTGTTCTGGAGATAATAATTTACTTTGAGGTTTGGAATAATACAAACTTATCTGAAAGTATTAGTTAAGTGATGAAAAACAGGATCCAACTAGGAAACATTTAAAACTAAATTGTACAACATGAGAGATAAATAAAGACAGGAAAAGAGAAAGAGAAAGTTACAGAAAAAGAGAGAATTAGTCAGACAGGAGTATGTGTGAGCCAGACTAACTCTAAGTACCAAACCTTAAATATTCAAATAAAGCGCTTTCACAACGCACCTTGACGATGAAATATGAGAATAGATGAGGTGGTCCGTTAGACAGTGCTTCATGGTAAAAGGGTAATTGGATGGTAGAATGGATGGATGGAAAGAGTTAGAATTCAACAGAGGGAAATATAACAGGTCCATCTGACTTGACAATAAAACTGCATAGAAAGTGATTGCCAGTAGCCTAAATCGAATGAGTGTTGAAATGAAATGTTATGCTGGTTTCGTACCTTTGGTCTTCTTCAGTCTTACTATATTTCTTCATGACTTTGGTAAGATTTTTAAAATACTCTGGTGCGTACACGACTATTCTTTCTGTGTCAGATATCTGAAAATCACCAGAAACATCTATATTTATGAACTCATCAAAAACAAAAAAGCTAGTTAAAACTTCTTGGGCATAAATAAGTTAAGGGTACATGTTTTCACTAAGAAAGTTTAAGAAAATATTAGAGTGTTTCGTTGACAATGTATTCTAGCTGGCATTAAAACTTGTTGGAATACTTACAGTCCGATTCACCAGTCTAAATGCATCGTTGAAGAAGATTGTCCAGTTCAAAAACGGCACTTCTTTCTGCCACTGTCGGATGGTATAGGGATTGTATAGACCCTCTTCATCTCGCCTATAATATCACAAAGTAGTTAATGGCTAATTGCTATATAAATATGTATGTACAATTGTACATATAGTATTTCCTACTGGGTTCCAAGGCGAAGGGGTAAGTTGTCAAAAGAAGGACACAACTGAGCTATCTGGTAAAAGTTTCTCCGTCATTATATCACTATCACATTCAGATTCCAATTTCAAACCTTCAGGTTCAAATCATAATCACGAACAATAGGTATGTCTTGAATTACTAATGAAGCAAAACATCGCATGGGAAAGTATAACATGAAGCCTATCGTCGAACAAAAAAAATAAAAAAAAGTAATGTTATGGTACTCTTTAAAAATAATCTTCGAAAGAACCCTCCAACATGATGCTAGAAGCAATATATATGGAAAATAATTGCGCAGTGTAACAAACGGAACACAGGATCTCCGAAAAGTTCCAGGGTTTCTCTAAATCCATATGAGTACTAAGTTCGGAAATAACAGTATCATCAGAGGTTGTTAGATTCTAAAGGCTGTCATAATTGACAGTTTCCCAAACCTGACCGACCACCTACAAGTCTAAAAGCCTTTCCCCTTATTCAAACCTGAATCCTAAGAGTACCGGTCGTATTCTAAGATTCTAGTTTTCAGATTCAGAAGGTTATTGATGCTATCTTAATAAATAAGCACTTTTTAACAAGAAAAGACTTACCTATCTTCAGAAGGCGTAGTAATATTAGCCAAATCTGTCTCAAATTGGATGACTTTGTTCATCTGTATCCTGGCTTCTGTCTTATTAGCGCCGAGCAGTACGCATATTCTAGTCATATAGTCAAGATATGCATCCAGAACTTTCTTGTGAGCTGTTTTATTAAGGTAGTTATCTCTAGTGGGTAGATTTAACCCGCCTTGGTCCAGCTGGAAAAGTTATAAGTTGTTATTAAAAGAAAGACAAGAATATATATATAGTGTTATATATGAATCTAACGATAATAAATAAATTACTTGCTTAATTCACCAACCACAGTGACCTACATTGGGTCTCCTTAACAAGAGAATTCTTTATTTTCTTCATCGGTTCCTTTATTATTTAATCAGCGTTTACTAAACGGTGAGTCGTAGTTTCAACTATAAAGCGTCTTTTCAGAAGTATCTAGTGGGTTCTACTGGGTTCTAGTAATCGCTCAGAAAATAGACGGGTTTGCAGCAACTGGAGATTCTAATCATGTGTGTTTTAATAATTATTAACAGTTGACATAAGAACACCGTATATACGGAGTTCTTATGTCAACTTATGGCATATGCCAAAATCGGTAAAGTCGTTAAGATGGTACAGAATTACGTTTTTTTTTATATAAAATAGGTTACTTGCGATAAGTGACCTATTTTAATAACCTATTTAAAATATATCATTTTTTACTTGGTAGGTTTAATGTACTTTTATTCATTCATATTCAGTTATTCTTCATAAAACCGATTTACACGTCAAATAAAATTTAAAAAGTACAATATATGTCAGAAATATATTTTTTTAAATAATAATAATAAATTTTAGAGTGATAATTAATAATTATAAACGGTATAAATAATGTTGTTACAATTCTAACTCTCATTAAACCCATAGAAGGAGTGCCCAATAACCCAGCGCTGAAGTTGATATTTAACGTTAATGTTTTTCTTACCACTATCACGTGTTTAGAAGAATTCCGGTCATCTTCAGTCACAGCCCAGTTGAACAACCCTCCTAAGTTGTATCTGAAACAAATAAAAAATAGTCAGCATTTTTTTTTTTTAAACCAAATATTGCAGGTAGCCAAAAACATTATTTTTCCCATCGTGGATGTCCAATAGATTGAGCAGGAAATTCTGAGCTTTTAAAAAAATAAGCTTATATACGCTGGAAGCCATTGTCAATTTAGACATTGTGTGGGAGACAAATGTCTAGATCCTAGATCCCCCGATCTAGCAGATTAAAAAAAATTGCTTGACACAGATTGGTCATCATCATTTTCTTGTCCCTAGCTTACTCAATTGGGGTCGCTACAGTACGAGTATGTACTGGTTTCAGAATTACTAGTTACTTTATCGAATTGGGTATGTACTTACGGGGACCTGGGTTCAGAACAAGCCGACTATTAAAGTTTTGAATTATTTCGTTTTTATATTTGATAGACCTGACAAAGAAAGACCACAAAATTAGCCAAATTAGAAATGGATTCACGTGTTCTGAATTGTTTGTCAATTTACGCTGCATTTGCAGAAGTTATATCATACTTGCTATTTTGAGAACTCCAAGATGTTGGGCAGCAACGTTCATTCTCCCATTAATTATATTAAGCATTAGTTTCTCGGCGAGATACTCAAAGACCGGGCATAGACTTACGTGTTCTGTACATCCTGTGTCAACTTCTGCAGATCCCACTTGCTCTGCTTGGGCATGGTGCTGGGCAGTATCGACCACCCGCCCAGCTCCTTGATGACATTCAGCAGGGGTTTCTCGCCCAGTTTCTCAATGGTTTCATTGGTGTCGATGCAGGCATCATAGTAGATACGGGCTTTGGCCTCTGCATCTTGGGGGTTGGAAATATTGACTTTCTCTGAAAATATATATATAAAAAAAACTAAAACAGGAATGGAGTGGTAATTTTAATAATCTTATAGTAGTAAGTATAGAGGGTAATTTTGATAGATCTTTGTTAAGGTCTGCCTCTTGTCTAATAATACATACAACGCATACTAATAATACATACAGCTCATAAAACGAACTTTATCGTAGTTGTGCTCGTCATAACGGACATCACAAATAAGATCTATTCGGAATTAGTCTCAATCGTTTTCGCAACAATGTTTGTATTTATCAGTAAGCTACATATTTATACTAGCGATAGCTACATGATTGTGCGATTTTGGACTTGTTTCGTCTCAATTTCATCTTAATTAAGTATATAGGTAAGCTACATGTATTATTCATCTACTTATAGTTAAGTTAAATATGTAAATACATTGTTTAATGCCACGCTATAAGAGTGGATTACGGGATCGACCACATCAATAGCATGTTATTAAACGCAATATTTCCTGTAATCTGTAATGAGTGCCAAATAAATAAATAAAGCATAAATAAATAACAGATATTTCAAATCTTTCTCCATTCGGCTTTTTAATCCACTGTTGAATATATAAATCTGAATTGATGAATACATAATTATATATATAAATATCATTTATTGAGCCATTATGCCCTCTTTTGAGCCGACCTCATCGAAATCTTGCCCTGACAAAATCAAAATTCTGATTAGATTCATATCCTCTGATCGAGCTAAAACAAATTTACCTAACAGATGCAATAGGAAGATGTTTACCGATAGCACCGATACTCTGCTGTCAAAACTCCACCTTCTCCTTTTCCCACAAACAATTTATTTAAAAAAAAAACAGATGCGTTATACTCGTGATCAGGTACTGCTTGCGGGTCGCAAGTATTTTCATGGTATACACAAAATATAGTAATAAGTTATCTAAGATAAAAATAAAAATATTATCTTCCCGTAACAATGTATTTAACAATAGTTGATAAAATTGACAGAGGTCACTGACCCCGGGGTCCGTGGAGCGTGGAGCTAAAAATTAAACTAATAAAAATGATGCAATACAGTCAACATGGGCAACTTTGACTCTGCGTCAAACATTGTACGTAGCCTTTTTAGAAGGTTCTCGATTTTTTCCCCAACAGATTAGTAGTCATATTACTTGATTAATTAATTTACAGTCGTTTTGACTACTAATCTCTTGAGAAAATAATCGAGAACCTTTTAAAAAGGCCACATACAATGTTTGACGCAGAGTCAAAGTTACCCACGTTGACTACAACATCGTAAAATTTAATAGTTTAATAGCTTTGTAATTGAAACCATTGTAATCAATTCTTATTTCATTCTGAATATATGCTGGCAGTTATGTTAGAGGCCTAGTTAGCAGCATTGTTACCTACGTCCACAAACTGACATCATAGGTTATTGATTTATTTGTTTTCCAAATAAGTACAAACTTGGCATACATAAATCTAAGTACGTTTAACGTCTGCTCTAATGCAAATGTCAATTATGGATGAGCCCATAAAAGTTATCGTACAGGAATCTCCCGGAGACAAGTTCGCGAGAAAAGGGTTTAAGCCCATTACGTATGATTTACTCTGCAAGATTAAATAACTGAAATAACAGACTTCAATCAGCACACTCTTGAACGAAATAACCATATTATTAGAGATGGTGATTGTTATTAAGATACTGAAGCAAAATTGAAAAATATTTTTCATCACCCCATCTCGGAAAGAGTATTTTTGCTCTTCGATATCTGAGTGCAAAAGCCATTTTATCCGCTAGAGGATAAAGTAAATTCAAATTTGGAACATCGTGTGCACTGAGTTTGTGAATTCAAAACATCATTAAACCTATTTATTTCTACCTCCATGGTGCCGAATTTATCATACAACCTTTTTTAATTTGTTAAAAACTCAGACTCGGAAACTTCTTGGTGTACTTTTTTTTTAATTTGATTTGCGCGCGCCATTTTCTTTTTACGACATATTGTTAAAACCTTACCGCGGCTCTACACTTGTGCCTACGTCCGCGAACAGGCGTGAACATAAGTGTGGATGGTTTTCACGGCGTTCGCGGCCGTTCACGCCTGTTCCCCGATCGAAGTCGGTATTTTGTCCCGCGACAAAGGGTTCGCAGCAGTTCGCGCCTCGTTCTCGCGCGCACATCCACAATCACGGCACCGTGCCAGTTTGCTCCTTACTATTGATTAGCACGGACGTATAATGCGAGCTAAATGGTAGCACAACGGATCAATATAAGTTGAGATAGTGAATTAGAAATTCGCTTTTTGAAATATTTTCACGCTGAACGTATACTGTGGGACTGCATCCACATCATAATAATAAACGTAAAATTATGACGCCTGGAGAAGGATTCGTTTTCAAATTAATAACGATCGGTTACGATATATTTCAGTCATCCATCAACTCCTTTTTCTCCAACGCTTTCGATCGATTTCATCAAACAAAGTTAACGCAGCAGCAGTTTCGACGTCCGTCTCACGGCAGGTTTCACGGCACAAATGAGTGACCTCCGTGAATGTGGAGGGTGCGCTTCTGCCGCGAATTCACGGCACAAGTGTAGAGCCGCGGTTAAGTTAAAAACAAGAAATTTTAAAACAAGTGAAAAACCTAAAATGAGTGATTCTAGCGACGAAGAAGTTTATTTGTCGCCAACAGAATTGACTGAAACTGTTAATAATGCGCAAATGAGCTTTCTCCCCCAACAATCACGCGAGAAGTATTTGAAACAGTACGATATGTTTATCACGTGGCGACTAGCTAAAGGAGCCAAAACTTTCTCCGAAAACATTTTGCTGGCATATTTTATTGAATTATCCGAGACCAAGAAATCAAGCACTCTATGGAGTACGTATTCAATGCTAGAAGCAACAATAAAGATGAAAAAAGACATGCATATCGACACCTATCCTAAAGTAGTGGCATTTTTAAAAAGAGCCTCATCTGGTCATCAGCCATTATACCTAAGTATTATTTGTTATAATTTAAAGAGGATTCTGTAATACTTACCTATCATAATGTAGTAGTTAATAGCTAAACTGAAATAAAAGTATCTTGTGATTATAAATGTATTTTTTTTGCATTTAGTCATTTCCTCGCTGAGGTGGGATGAAAAGTTACGTGTTGCACTTGAATGCAAAGATTTTTCACCTCGTGCTCTTTTGATTCCCTCGCTAACGCTCAGGATTCTAATTTTAGAGTTTTAGAATCTTTCGCTTGCTCGGTCATCAAAATTGAGCACACGGTTAAAAAGCAACTTTGCACTCTTGTATAACAAATAACTATTATGGGACCACCTGAAAGCTTATTATATGGAATCCAAATTAATAATCTTATAAGAAAAAAACTGGACAAATGTGAGTCAGACTCGCTCAGCGAGGCTCGTAAAAATCAAGATAGAAGATTTTGCTAAAGTTTGTATTCTCTAACGATGAAAGAGAACCAATTTTGCAACGGTGGTGATTCTTTTGTTCTTGTAAGTTACTTTAGATCTAAAAAAATCATACATGTCATAAAATCTCTTGTTTATATATAACGCCATCATTGGCAACTCGCTTTTAAGGTAATTCGATCAAAAGGGATCTATAAGTCCATGATGACGATGTTGTAGTGAGCATTAACCTTAAATACGTCAAGACACCCAATATGTACGAGTAAACAATCCATAAAAGCAGAAAACCATAGTTCGTGAAGAATTACTTTTGTCGAAACTATTTGCAGATCTGATTCAATTAGGCCTGCACTCCACCGAATGATATAAGTTACGAGATGCGAGTATTTTATATCACAACCAGATACCTTAATATCATTATCTGGTCATATAGCTAGGTAGATAATCAATGGATTAACAGACTAACACCCTGGATCGAACCGAAAGGTATCAAGAAGAGTGGTAAACCCGGTGGGTAACAAAATTTGGGTGGCAACCAGTGGATACACTTAAAAATCTCTAAGTCTACCACCAAGACTAATGTATTTATTAACCGACTTCAAAAAAAGGAGACTTATAAATTCGGTAATATTTTGTTTTTTACTTCATAGCTCCGTCATTTATAAACAGAATTGGATTTATATTTAAAACTTAAACACTGAACCGATTTTAATAAAACTTTTATAGGACCAGTCTGAATATATGTATCCTTTCGAATTAAAAACAATACAGCGGAATTGAGAACGTTTTTTTTTTAAATGGGTTGGAAACTCCCGACAAAAACATTTGTTTGTGTTGGATAAAAACAAACCCACAAAAACTCAAATTTTTGTGTAAGTACCTAAAAAGGTATGTTTATACTAAAATATTTACTCTTACTTATAGCACAGAACATAAAAGAATACTAACTTAGAGTATGAAAATGTTTTGGTAAATCACAAAAGCTCAACACTCGACCTTAGATTGAAGTAAATAGTTAGTGCACAAGTGCTGAAATATACAGCAAATAAAGAATAATCCTTTTTTTATAAAGGTATTGCTAAATATCTCACACCCACACATACAATAATAATATACAATAATGGTTGTTAATCAGAACATGTAAATATTGAACGTACAAGTTCCAACGTAAAAAGATTTTCTCGAGTTTTCAGCGATTCTTTTTATGTCAAAAGTTTTATTTTATTAAAACATTCTTACAACTTAAGAACTTATGTATATTGTGGTGAAGATGAATGTTCATCTTAAGCCGACTGCACAGAAAGCGGTTATTTGGTGTATGTAGGCATGATTTCTTTAAAATTAAATTACCTTCAACAAAGAGACAAGTGTAGAGTACCGTACTTCGCCTTAAAGTATAATTTAGAACAGAATTACACTCTCCAATCAATCAATATTTACTCTAAGTGAATCAAATGACGAATCATCGATAGATTTGTCTTGCTTGAAGTACTTATATTCAGAGTCATCTACAAGGGCGCCGCCAGCCCATAGCCCAGAGGGGGGCAAGTTAATATTATGGAGGATGAGAAAAATATGAATTGTAGGTACAGGTACAATTGCACGGCCTTAGGCCTTTGGTTGCTTTGCAGTTGGCTACATTTTTAAATCTCTAGGGGGGGCAGCTGCCCCCTCTGCCCCCCTTGGCGACGCCCTTGGTCATCTACGATTCGCAACTGCAAAAGATGACATTCCAAATGTGATCTCCGAATATATATTTTAACAATATCACTGGGTAGCAGTCAGCACCTCAATTAGGTGACTGACTGCTCTCTCGATTGATTCGTCACAAACAAAGTTTTCAACGGGCGGCTAATTGGTCCGTTGTTTGACAGCTTTTAATCAAGGACCAAGTAGCGGTCTGCGGCAATTTTATTATGTCTAACTTTTGCGAAACCTAGTCAGTCAACTCTTGAAATGTAATGTGCTCAAACTCGCAAAATTAATCTACGCTAAGCTATTTTTAACCTTTAATTAAAAGTTTAAGATTGTCAAAATTATACAGTTAATACAAATAATAATACAACAAATAAATACAAATAATAATTACAGTTTCCCTTCTCACAATGAGAAGATGGCCCGTTCCCAGCAGTGGGACAGTTTGTACAAACAGGGCTGATAAAAAAATACAGTTTAAAAAAATTAAAACACACCTCAAATTATTGTATTCACATCGGTGCTCGATAAGTCTACAAAGATTGAATGAAATCTGACCGTTTGAAGTGGGTCAAAATTAAGTCCAAATGAGTCGGTTACAAACAAACAAACATGCATACAGGTGGAGCTAATAAAAGCGTGTTAAAAAGACTATGAACCTGTAACTAAGTGGATTACAAACCTTAAATAAACAAATTTTGAGTTAGCGACGCCCCTTCTAATTGTTTCGTCATATAAAAACTTGATAATAATACACGTAGATTTTGTAGGGAATTAACAATACTACTCTAATATTACGATAACGCTGTGAACGTATTAACTTTGACACTTTATCACAATAACTGGCTAGAAGTTTTGTTTGAATTGTTACGGGAAATGGACGATTTGTTTCATAGACAAGGAGCTTTTACAGCTATAGATTTCAGAACTTCGATAAAGACTTTGTACTGAAGACGCCGCTAGCGGGGTAGGTGCAATTTTAGTACATAAAGAATTATAATCGTAATAAAAACAAGTGGATATCTTTTGACCTTTGACCAACGGAGAAATGTGCTATAATTATAGTTAAAAAAACGGAAGCAACCAACTTCTAATGGATGCCATTGTCAGAACTGGACCAAATTGAAATGGGACCACACGGGAAGCACTAGCTTTCAAATAAAAAAAAAACATCAAAATCACCCAGTCGAAGTTATGAGGTAACAAACATAAAAAACCTCCTCCTTTTTTGAAAATTAGTTGGTCGGTTTAGTCGGTTGAAAATTAGATTGGTGTAACTGATACTCTGACACGCCCTAAGAATTCTGGAAAGAGGGAGAACCACTGAAAAACATCTTAACTAGTCTTAATCCTAATATAACAAAAGCGATAAATAAAAGCGAAAGTAATTCGTCTGTCTTTCTGTCTGTTTGTTACCTTATAACGGCTATACGGTTGAACCAATCATTACGAAATTTGGCACAGAGATTATTTAGGACCTGGAAAAGGACATAGGCTATTTAAAAAAACGGAATTAATATATTTCATAGGCTTTTCATGGTTGTAATCATATAAAAAAAAACAATTGAAACTTTAAAACTTGAAACTCAATACGTTACTCTATTGAGTATAAAACAATATTCTGCTATTGTATAGAAAAATGCAATGTAATTTACGGACAATTTCATTAAAAAAGTCTTAATTTTTCATAGACAGCGATACATAGATACATAGATAGTTCTGTATTTATCTATGTAGGTAAACGGGAGACACCACTAATGAAGATAAAAACTGACAGGTATTTTTACAACTAAAGTAATGACAACACCGTTTATTTCGAAAGGAACTAAATATAACCAGAAAACAGCACATTGCGCGCTTAACGATCCATTTAAGAAAATAAACGTAAGTCATAATTTTTAGCACATATACCAAATTTCCGAGGAAACGGCCGTTTCCTGGCAATTATTATAGGTTGCCTATTGTAGCGTAGCAACAAACAATAGTACATAGTAATTGATGTGACTCGTAGTCTGTTAAATTGCTGACGTGATTGTGTAGACCTTCTTGTACATAAGTAAGTAATTTCTTGTTTTCATAAGTGACGTGTGTGACTAGTTAATCATGTAGTAACAAAATAATGTTTTTATAGCGAGGACATTTGCTTGAATTTAGAGCGTAGCAAAGGAGTCGAATCCCGACTGTAGTGAAGGATTCTTTACGATGGATTTGGTTTCTAGTAGAGAGCGAATGATGTATACAATAATTACGCTCGAGGTAAAATGTCTGCGATTGCGTTTCATACACTCTAATTCTTATCGCAACTACTTCTATGGACATAAAATAAATTATGGTAAAACCACCGTTTTGATAATAAATGAAATGAAAAGTAGTTGTAAAAAATGTTTATGTAATCAACTAACCTAGAGCATATCTGATGATGAGCTGGTTCTGCAGCTCGATCTTGCTGAAGATGCCCCAGGTGGACTTCCCCTCAGGGATGGGGTTGTTCCGGATCCAGCCCCCGCACGCGAACTCATAGAAGTCCTCGCAAGGGTCCTGGGTCTCGTCTAATGCGCGTATTACTTCGCTTGCCGTGTAGATGCAGGAACCCTTCAGGCAGATGTCGGATTCTGGAAACAAAGATAAGAGTTTAGAAAAGAACCCAACGATTATTATTAGTATGACATTTGATTTCGAATAATCGCTAATCAATCTGGTGAAATTATTACAATATGGAGTTTAACATATCTTGGCATCTATCAATCAAACAATTAAATAGATATAGGCATAAACTGCCTTACCTAAAAACGTTACTTAACTTTAAGCAATGCTTAACATATTTTGTAAACTTCTGTCTGACACGTAATGGCACTTGCGGAAAGAAGACAGAGAACTTAAGACGTTGGTTAAAGTTAAGTAACGTTTTTCGGTAAAGCCCATAGTGATCAAATAGTTGTGACTTAAAACCTAGACTATAGACTGATGCTCCCACACAATGCGTGCGATGCACTATACTCCAGTGTGAATCAGAATTAGAATAAGAAAATGGAACCTGTCAATTTCGTCTCATTACACAAAATACTGTCAGTGGTCTCATTTAGCACCAGGGAAACATCGGGGTATGCTGTCGCCACTCACCGTTGGCACGCATGAAATCGGTCTTATTATTATTTATTATATTGGTGGTGGTAGGACTTCCTTTCGTTTCTTTATGTCTTTGTTCTGTTCTTATCTCTTTGATACTTTTTATTTTTTTTGTGAAAAATTACCGAACTAATATTTATAAAGTGAAAAGTTCAACGGGATGTAGCGTCAGTCCTCAAAAAACGATAAAAATAATTTCGATTTTCACAATAATTTGAAGCGGAAAAATAGACGTCTCTAGACTTCTCAATCTAAATTAGGCTTTAGCGCGGCGACATAGAGTCTTTATATCAAAATCTTTAAGTTCGTCATTGTTAGTATATGAGTATCGGTCAACCCAGGGCACAATATTCATGAATTTTGTTTTAGACTTTACGTCCAAGAAAGTCATTGGTAAAAAAGTATAGATTTTTGCAGTTTTTTCTTGCAGAACGACGTCAGTTTTGGTACTTTTAGCTGGGAGCTAACAGCACTATAGTTCCTGTTTACGTATGTGTAATTACTGTAAAAGCATATTCTTACAAGTAGGGCAGGGTCGCTGAGATCATCTCAGTTTAAACACAACGTATGTATGGAGCTAATTACTAACTGCTTAACTACTGTAGTGGTGTGTATCAATTTAGCAAAACATATTTGCCACGCGAACCATTAACCTATATACATAATACTGGGCAACAAATAATGTATTATTATGCAAGTATCTATTTATTTATCTTCCTTTATTAATTACAAACAAACACCATACAAACCCGTTTTTTCTAATATTTTTACCTCGGGCGCCTTTATTGAATTGACCTCGCTTCGCTCAGAAAAATTGAAAAACTAAAAAATTCCTTGCTACGCTCGAGTTTGTTTTTCATTACGGCCTGAATCAAAACAAACGCCTTACATCGATAATTATAGTTTAAAAAACCGAAGCAACCGACTTCTCATGGATGCCATTTTCAGAACTGGACCAATTAAAATGGGACCACAAGGGAAGCACAGCTTTTAAATAAAAAAAGAATCATCAAAATCGGTTCACCCAGTCGAAAGTTATGAGGTAACAAAAAAAACAGTCGAATTGAAAACCCTCCTCCTTTTTTGAAGTCGGTTGAAAAATACCACGTTACTCGTACCTCCTTGTTACACAATTTAGGTAAGTACTTACTAATGTGCTATTACGAACCCTATCAATAACATATAAACCAAACATAACATAACAATCCAGCTTTTCCCATAATAAAATTGATTAAATAAAGTAATTCCAGTTGATGTGTTTCTCATTGCCTTGTTCGCGGAGAGTTTTGTAACGTGACGGTCATCCGTCGTCGCCCCAACACTCTCCCGAGACTTTAGGTATTATATCTAAGCCTACTTTCTGCGAATTCAGCAGCTCAGAGTATTTATTTTTATCAAATAAAATATCGGCAATACAGTCTATACAGGTATATTTTTATATTTTTAACTTTTGTGACAAACAAAATTGTAAGTTTATTATTATTTATAAAATGTCTTGTATACCTAACCTTTGATTACTAAAACATTGAATCTTACGCAGAATCAAAGTTTTCAATATAGCGAGTTTTTCAATGTTATCAAGTAACCATTTCATGCGACCTTCGCTGATCGATCGAGGGTAGGTACGTGTTTAGTATTCAGCGCCAGTGTCTAGGTAAAACGAGAAAATAGTGCGTACGGGTGTAGAATTTTTCGCTCACTGCGGCCTCGAAAATGAGATGTAATTTGCTTGGATTTTCTGAAAATTTTCTTGGGAATTTGCATAGAAAATGTATACGATATTGGAAATTGAAATAGTAGATAATTATTACAAGATATATTGCGGGAGGTTTTTTATGAAAAAATATAGATTAGATGTCAGAGTTTACAAATCGTCAGACGAGGTTTATTTCCAGTTACGAGATGTGTTCGTCGTCGTTGGGGCTTATTCTCATCCCCTATAGCTGTGCAAAGTTTGCTCGCGCCCATTTTTACCTTGCTCTTTTGCAGTTAAAAGAGTGACACAAAAGTTGAAGCAAATATTAAAAATATCACAATACAAAGTGGGTTCATTTCCACTTTTGTTTCACCTTGATAAAAGGAGCTAACCTACCTTTACACCGCACTAAAAGATGAGAGAGCCTCCGATGTTAAACTTAAAGCTTGTTTAAAATAAAATAAAAATATATATTTTAAACAAGCTTTAAGTTTAACATCGGAGGATATTTTTTTTTTTTTTTTTTAATTATTGACGTAAAAATGTAGAAAACATTTTATGAATGAAAATTAACTTGGATCAATTTTTTTTTCCGCAACTGTGTGATGTTGTTTTCTAGTGCAATAACCGACTATTTTTTATAAGTTCATTCAGTCACTTGTATCTTCAAAAATATTGGTAAGCGCGAACGAGACGGACAATGGTCGCATGGACGACACGACACGAACAGGAATGATCGGAACTACAGAATCTTAATAAAGTTGTTAAATTTTACCTTTCTCAGGCGTGTAACAAGGCGGCACGGGTAAGTATGATGGTGACCGCGTGGTGAGCAGCAGGGTGGCTGTCAGGATGACGGCAAGCAGCGTCACGCCGCAGAATACCATTAGGAACCGTTCCAGCTTGGTGCGGGAGTGCCACCCGATGAAGGAGACACCCTGGGGAAGATGGACAAATACATAATTAAGATGGATAGACTGTAACAAGCTCCAGTCATGTTTAAAGTTCAAAATGGACAACGAATAGAGAGGTTGTATGAATACAAAAACTTGACGACTCTATCGGTTTTATGTTGGATGCGATTGATATTGTTTATTCTCAAAAAACTTACCTATTATTATAACAATATAACATATAACATAGAAAATATTTATGCACTGTCAATTTACAATTTGTAGAATAAAAAGTTAATTTATAACATCAGTTTGAAAGTTTGATAAATTACAATTTTTAAGTTTTGATTAATGGACACATAAAATATACGATAAAGCTGTATAGGTGCTAGAGTATAAATATAATATAATATAAATAAAATTAATGTCACTATAGTATAAATAATTATTTGTCATGTCGTTAAATTCTTAAGTAATTAACAGTAATTATAAGAAATCTGCTGTATAGGGGCTTCGTCAGTAAGTATAAAAAAAATGTAATTTAAATTATAAAATGTCACTCAATAAATATAAAATTTATTATAATGCATATCACATTTCTTTCATTCTCTCTCTGATATCGAATACAAACGTCTGTGAGTGTACATCAGATCTGGAAAATATTTTTGACAAAGTAATAGGCGACGCGTAAAGCCCTGGGCCTGAACTACGAGTATGATCTCAATAGAGTTTAATATTGGTTTGTCACATTATTTTTCAGTTCATAGTCTCTCTTTGGTTCTAATTAAAATCAAAGCTAAAGTCACGCAACGAGCTATGGAGGATCAGGAGACGTATGAAAGCTACCGACATAGCACGGTGGATTTGCAAGTTGCAGTGGCAGAGTGCTGGGCACACAGCATACAGAACTGATAGCTGATGGGGCCGAAAAGTTTCCGAGTGGACACCACGCACCGACAAGCCCAGAACAGGAAGACCAGTCACAAGGTAAGGATGAGAGGTAAGCTACACTTTTTATTCACAAAAAAATTTAATTTTCTCTCATAATAATGTCCCAAATTGACAGTGCAGTGCGATACGCCAACTTCAAAAATATTATATTCAGAATCCTCCAGAGAATATTCCAATGTTTCTGTTATTATTGCTCATAAAATGTTTCTGGGTCGTGATGGACTTTTTATGGGCACAATAAACGTTAACGTTTCTCTTTCAATATTATGCCGAGGCCAGACGTTTGCCGCTTGCCATTGTGGCAAGTGGCAAAAGTCTGGCCTCGGCATAGTATTGAAAGAGAAGGCAAAGGCAAACCCCTGGATAAACGCCGGTCGGTATCTATCCACACGCTTGCGAGAGCGTTAGTGTAAGTATTACATACAAGCAAGCATGACGGACGTCGATCTCGTGTCGACTTTAACATTTGGTTTTGCGTATTTGTATTATATTGTATGATATTATATCATCATCATCATCATCTCAGCCATAAGAAGTCCACTGCTAGACATAGGCCTCCCCCATGGATTTCCAAAAAGACCGATTGGAAGCGGCTTGCATCCAGCGTCTTCCCGCTACTTGTATGAGGTATATATTATATTATATATTAAATTACTTACGATATTATATTATAATACTTATTTATTTATTATATTATATTGTATTATATTTCTATTCGCCGCCAGTGATTAAGGCATATTTATTACACACAAACATGTGGATGCATCGCAAGCGCTTGTCGCAAACTTCCTTTGTTTTGGACGTCAAAAACAGAGCGCGGGCAAGCCAAGCCAAACGCTTGGCAAATCAAACAAACGCGCTATCTATACGTTTGAATTTGTGGTAGCTTGCCGAGGTTTGGCAAGCGTGTGGTCCCGGCATTACATTCACAAGCCATTTCGAGATGTCTTAAAAAACAACGTTTACTTATGTATTTAATGTTAGTTGTCTGGTTAATTGATAAATACGCTAGATTGAGATTCAGGCCAGTTTATGATAGACGCTATAATCGTGTGTATTTACATATCATTCGTAGAATTGAAATCTTATATTCTCAAACTAGAAAAAGTTATGCGGAACGAAGTCAAGTTTTGTAAGGAAATACGAAAACATACTTCTTTGTAAAGACAAAATAAATGAGCCCAACTCGATGGGTTTACATTATTTAGTTAAGAAGTTCCTACAGCCGTCTTCCGGCTCCATCATCAGAACAGCTCCATATTATTGTATTGTCATCAAAGGTACATACATATCTACACCAAATTTGAGCCCAATCGGACATCGGGAAGTGGTTCTAATTTAGCTTCCAAGATTCGTGCCGAACATACATACATGCATGCATATGTACAAACATTGCAAAGTAAATAAAAGCATGTATAAAAGCAAGATAAATACGAGAGCGAACCAACTTTGTATCGCTACGTCGCTAAGTTGAGCGTAACCCAATGATGTATTGTACGCAGATAGATTTCCCCGGCTCTGCGTGGCAAACGCAAGCCTCAAGTAAAGTAATCGCCCGACTCGTTAACGATGTTAGACGCGTGTCGTGACTTGTGAACAGTGACAACGCCATCCCGTTTGTTTAGAAAGTGAAACATCCAAAGAAACTAAAAGGCCTTAAGGATGTGGTTTTATCGTCAAAAGTGCTGAGAACAGAGATTTTCCATGCTTTTACTTCATATTGAATGAGTATCACGTCGGGGTCACCAATATGCCGGAGGCTGGAGGGTTGGTGTTAATGAGACACATCATGGTATCGGTCTAATTTATTGTAACAAATAACTAAGCTTATATACTAAGTGCTAGAGACCTCCTATCTAGATCAGTCATGCTCTTATTATTTATGCTAACGTATCCTAAAAATGACTTATCATTCTACATATAATCACGCATCATGAACACTAAACTATGTGGCTACACCTCTCTATAGATAAAATCTCATTGGCGTAAGCCCCCCAGCACTTAGTTATAAAAGATAAATATAACCGGTCGAGCCCTTGGCAGTTGGCACAGGTCAAGGCGAGCGTAGGACGCAGTACGCACATAATGTTAACGAAATGATCACCTCACTCGTGTATCATTGGGTAAACGAACATTCCAGCTTTATTGGATAGGGTAACGGACATTTATATGGTGATTGTTGAGTGTTTAGATTAAGGGACTGTTGAGATTAAGGGACTGTTAAATGGGTATTTCTTCAAGCTTGAATTTCCTTCTAATTGATCTGCCAGGGTTCCTTCCATCATACTATGATAATATTAAAGTAAAACGTACCAGACGAATCCGACAAAGTACTAATTCCTCTGACCACCTCTGACGGTTCCTCAAACCATTTTATTTTTACCCGACTGCGTAAGAAGGAGGGTTATGTTCTGTATGTATGTATGTGGGTATGTATGTATGTATGTTTCTATATTATCGCCTACAGTCTAAACGGCTTGACCGATTTTGATGTGCGTGGTGTCGTTAGATTCGTCTTCGCTTCCTGAGTGTGGTTATATTTTTTCATAATAATAATAATAATACATCACTCGCAAAAAAATGCGTTTTTTCGTGGCTCCAACGAACTTATCGTAATTAACAAGTGATTTTACTAGAATTATTCAAAAATATGGGCATTTATAATCTTTTACAACTATTTTACGCATACTTTCTCACAAAAATTGTACAGTCAACAGTGTATCAAGCGTAAAAAAATCGTAAGTTAGACTGTAAAAACCGGTTTTCTGCAGTCAGGTATTTTGTTTTTCTTTTAATATAGATACTTATTAAGTATGGTGAAAAGAAACCTGGCAGAAATTAATTAGAAGGAAACTTGAGCTCGAAGAAATATGCTCTATTATGGAATGTCTTTGCAAAGTGGAAGTTTTAAATTTGCCGGTTATTTCTGGTTCAGAATATGACCGAGTATAAAACTAAATTTACTAATGACCGAAACTTTACAATCAACTGGTTAGACAGAGATAGGATTCCTAGAAAACTGGCAGAGAAATCTGTGGAAATGTTCCACATTAAAATACCAAGGAAATTATTACATCATCATTACATCACTACTATATACGAGGAAAGAACTAGCTGTCTTTTCACAGAACAACTACAGCCCCACTTTGCCCAGCTTCAAAGGTCGTTTGCTACGTTGGCTTATTTAGCAAGCATTCAATATCTTTGATAAATTTTGCAAAGTTGTAATTTGTATTTTATTATTATTATTTTATTATATCTTTAGTATTAAGATTACAAAATGTAATTTTAAAATTTATGAGCTCACCCTACCGTGACTATAATTTATATTTTCTATTTAATACAGTCATATGTAATTGTGACATGTAAATTGGTATTACGAAATAAATACTTATGACTTAGTGATATCGAAATGACAGAGTTTTTATGAAGTTTTAAGTAATTATTCAGACTAAAGCTGTCTTCTATTGTAAACAGATAGATGTAAGTTCTTACTTATTATTGTAGTACTCAAATTTCACATAAATTTCATAACTCGAAGTTACGTACTTCGTAAGTTTTGTTTTGTATTCCTGTTACTTTATTTATCTAAAGTCTGAAATCACGACTCACGTCGTGATTTCAGACTTTGTTTAGTGATAGGTGGGATAGGTGCCAAATTTTGGAGCACGTCAGATTCCGGAACAGGTTGACCATCGATCATATCCGCCATAGGCAACATCCACATCCACATATACATCGACAATATAGAGAGCTGAAGAAATTATAGCACACAACCGCCCAGAATGCATGGTTTTCGTCAATTAAGAGAAGGCCAATTAGCTTTATGACTGTGCATTCATTCTCTATAAAACAATTTTTTATATCATTTTGATCTGCGGTTTTGTTTTATTGTCACTATCTTTGTTTTTATAAAACTTTGTGCAAGTTTTTTTAGATCAAGATGAATCCACAGCAACCTGTTTTTCAGTTTTCATAGATAAGCCTATTAAATTCTACTAGTAATTTTTGCATACTTGTACCATTTTTGTACTAAAATATTCTTTGTTTAAGACTGTATGTGTTAGTAAAATTCTTATTTTTTTTTTCAAAATTATGTAGTTATTTGGCATTTAAGAATAATTGATTTATGACACATATGGAATTTGGAAATCGAAACAATGTGTATTAGATTGTTTAAAACAATTATAATAATACATTTTTATTTTTATTTTTCTGCGTCTACCTTCTTAGTTTTCCTTTGACCTCACTTATATCTCCACTCCATCGTGTCTTATGGCGTCACACACGATTGCCAGCACAGGTATAATCATTAAAATCTAGTGATTTTATAAAAACTGGTGCTTATACTACATATAATTTCAGGGTAGACATCAACGTTGTTCAACTATTGGGTGCCTCTTAACCTCGTGACCTCAAAACACAAAGGCAAAGATTTACGAGATTTCACTCGTTGGAAACTAGATTTCACTCGACACAAACGGGATTTCACCGAGGAAACCATTTTACTTATTCAACAATTTAGAGCTCCTGGACAACAGGAGAGTGGGCCCGAAATTGCCATACAATAGCATGCAAGAATTGGCTTAATTTAGGCGCTATTCAATGTAGATTGGCATACCTATTTAGCTAGCTTTATATTTGGATTGACATTTCTTAGGCAGCGATTCGATAAATCGATAAGGATAGTGTGCATCTGCCCCCGTATTCTGAACCCATTCGGTTTCGGAATCGATTCGATTTGTATATCTCCGTCTCTGTAATTTCCACCGAATGGGTCCAGAATACGGGGGCAGGTCTGCATCATCTAATTCCCCCTTGCCCTTTTTACTATCGGACAGTCAGAAACACGAAAAAACGTCACCGTTTCATGGTTGATATCCATCGAGCGGACTGCTAGATTGTAGAATACGCTTCCTGAGCAGGTATTTTCCGATGTATATAATCTGGGTGTCTTTAAATCGCCAGTGAATTGATTTCTTCTAGGTAAGCGCGCTCCATCGTAGACCATAACGTCGCTTAACATGAGGTGAGTAGGCGGTCAAGCGCAAACCTATTACTACTTATAAAAAAGTAGACAAGAACTGAGAGTAAAATTTTATGGACGCAATAAGAGACGTGCCGCACCTGCCGCATTTCAGCGCGAAAAATGCGATAACTGCAGCGAGGACAGTAGCTCCTCCGGCGCGTTTCTTTCGTTACAAGAGAGAGAGAGAGAGAGAGAAAAGAAATGACGTAGAGGGGATTAGAACTACATATTCCAACACCATAGATATGGAGCAAAATAGAGCGACACGTGTATCACAACGATGCATAACGATAGAAACGGATGGAAACTAAGTATAAGAGTTTCTTGTTGACTAAAGAACCCTAGAAAGAGCGAAACGTATTTATCATATACTTGGCTCTGTGAATTAAAGACCTTGAACCCACTTGTATGGGTATTCTGTGCCATTGGTCCATCTTCAGAGAGTAGGAACATTGTTAATTAAAGCTGGACTCTTCGGAGGCCTGTTACGCAAAATTAAACGTCCACAAATAACAGGCAGTCTAACTGAACGAGGCCTGCTTTCAATTTATAGCCAATCAATGGGCCTCATTATCTCTCAAACGGTCTGCCCCCAACATCTGCCCGATAGGAACCTAATTTACGTGTTATGTAATGCAGAAATAGCAATTTTCTATCAGTAACATGTGGTTCGTGTTATGACGTTCAATTACCAGATCAAGTGTCCAATTACCAAGTATCGTTTCTCTAAACATCTTTTGACGTGACAACGTCTAATAAATCGAAGAACGCCGGCTGCATGCACGAAAAAGTCCCATTACGTTACGCTCCTTGTCCCGTTACAACCGCGCGCGGTGCCTGAGGAAGCGGGCAGGTGTACGCCGCGCCCGACCGTCGCTTCAATTATTATTCCTCAGAGCTCGCGCGCGGACGTATGTTTTCACGTTAAACTATCGTCCGTAAACAGACTTTACAGACAACCAATTTTTTTGCATAGACGATTTATTTTGGAGCTTTAGTCGCTATGTGATTCTACTAGCTTTATTTTTATTTATTTTGCTTTATTTTTATTACTAGCATTATGCTAGTAAAAAAAATAAATATTATTTATTTTTTTATAAAACAAAGGTTCCTAAGATACATTCGACAAATGGCAAATGTGCAAGCATGATTAATGCATAGGTACAATATTTTTTTAAAGAAATAAGTAGATCCACGACTGACCACCAACTCGCTCGAGTACAGAGCATGTGATATATTTTCACTCTAACCTTAAAATTCCAAAATAGTAGCTCTCAGAAAACAGGGAGGCTATTGATTGTATTTCTTTTTGTTTTTGTTACTAATAAAATTATGTCCACGAAAAAATTGCTTACTTGCTGACAATCACAAACGAAGCCAGAGTTGATATAGACATTAAATATTTAAAAAAAAACCTTTGTTAGTAAGATAGCCCTCTTAGGGCTTATGAATTTAAGAATTGTAATAATTTATCTAAATTGGCAATATATCATTAAGAAAGAATTTCTGTAAATTGGCATATAGAGTAAAGGGGTATATAGATATAATATCGTAATTTTCCGTATATATTATTTATGGCTTTATTTGAACCGGAAACCTTTAAACCGTTTTAAGAAATGACGTCGACGATTAAACCCTTGCTTACATTTTGGTGAGAAAAGCTGTAAGGTCAATACCTCGCCTTGTGCTTTTGTTTAATCATTCCCAATTAAGTTGTAAAGACGCAGACGAGGTCGCAGAACGCATGAATGTGTTTTGCTTACTTTACGACATTACCATACGAAATGTTATCAAATTTTGTTTACTGAAGAGCAACTCTCCATACACTATATACTCGTACACTAGCTATGCAAAGTTGGCTCGCGTCCGTTTTTATCTTGCTTTTTCTCAAAAAAAGACAGTGAGACAAAAGTTAAAGCGACTACTGTTAAATATATCACAGTTTCAAGTAAACTCATTTGAGCTTTTGTATCACACTCTTAATTGCAGAAAAATCAAGATTAAAACCAGCGCGAGCCAACTTTGCATCACTATATGAGATGAGCGTAACCCATCTGAGCAATGAACCCTGAAATCAAGCAGTAGGCACTAAATAGGAATAAAAAGAAAGGAAATAATAGTAAAAGTACAATGCTAGTTTGGAAGCGTTATATATGTACTTATAACCTCTATAATTTTGCGTTCTCCAAAATAAAACTTTAAAAATCACTTTAAAAAAACCGGTCAATCCTGATCCGGATCCAAATCCGGAGCCTCAAAGACGGCTTCAAATACAAAAATATTAAAAACATTTCTTAATAGCCTATTACACTACCCGATTTCTTGGGCCCTGACTAGCGGGTGCCTTTCTAGGAATTATGTAGATCGGGAGTATCGGGTCCCTGTCTCTTATTAGTCTTATTACATTGCACTATCTCTGGCGACTGGGCAAGATAAATCGGGTAGTGTAATAGGCCTTTTAGATTTAAACATAGTTTATATATATCGCTTTTAGTGATAAGTCCGTCATTACACTTTGTTTTGTAATTTTGTTTTTGTTCTTTTGGTGTAGGTATATTAAATAGTGTATCTATCAATATCCCCCCGTGGTACCAAGGTAGTCAAATTCATAAAATTATTGTAAATACGAGTCACGTGTGAGATAAATCTCATTTCTCGTGTCAGGCACGTTTATAATTGCATTGAGTAGTAGTATTTATTGAGATGGCAGCACAATCGATTAACCGTCATATCGTGTCTGGCGTCTATTAATTGATGATTCATTGCTATAATTACTTCCTTGTACAATTAATCATTAACAGCAGCGGGTTAAAGTTCGTTTTTCAATGTCAGGGCGTAAAATAGGTGACCTTTGAAGGTTCATTGTTGCTGTACTGGACTTATGGTTTTATGGTTCCGTATTAAGGATGCGGGAATCTGAATAGGTACCCGCATCTCACGAATGAGAGGCTACGGTGTCTGTCTGTCCCACACTTAAACAGCTGTATCGTTTGAACGATAATAGATACAAGTCTCAAACTTGGCAAGATTGTAGGATTTACTTTGATGTAAATTGTCAAATAGTAAAAACTGGTCAAGTGCGAGACAAGCTTGCGTAAATCATTTTTAAATAAATTGGTGAGTAATTATTATGCGAGAACTGCGAGATAAAACTTACTTGTTGATTTCACGAAAAAATAAACCAAAAAAAAAAATTATATATATTAAAAATAGTTGAATTGAGAATCTCCTCCTTTTTTGAAGTCGGTTGAAAATTACAAGCTGGGCCCTTATTCCATATGACCAGCGATCGCATTACGTAAACGTAACGTGAGTGCACTGACAGTGAAAATTAGCCTTTATGTTTAAGAAGCCAAAGTCTAATTTTCATTGTAGACGAACCCACGTCAAATTTACGTGACGCGGCCGATGGTCATGCGGAATAAGGCCCTGAACGTTTCGTTGACAGTTGTTGTTATCTGACATAAACTTAAAATAGATACCTTCCGTAGAAAATATGTGGTGGTACAAACATTCTTAGACATACAACACATTTTGTAGAGTAAGCCCTGGTGTCAGTTTATGTGTTTCATGTTTATGTGTCATATGTGTACAGAGGCCTCGGTGTGCGAGTGAAACTCGTACTTTTCCGAATTTATTATTGTGCGCACGGCTAAAATGTCGAATATGCTTTGAAAATGGGTTTTCTTTCGCAGACATATATACTAGGTTTGAAAAGAAAACATCACCATTAAACTTTGTACATGAACCATTTATATAACAATAAAACGTAGTCACGTGCATTAAAACGTAGATACCGCTATAAATACCAATAATTACGGTTAAACACAAAGGGATGTGTTCTATTCAGTATTGAAGTCCGCGGCAGAGATCTGCAGTTGAGATGGTATTGTACAAGGACAGATATAAGTGTGATACTTTAAAATTATAGTTTAAAAAACTGACAAAACCTACTTCAAAATGCGCAATTAGTTTACTTGGTGTTAAATCTTTAGAGGATGTACTGGAGTCCAAACTCCAAATTCTAGTTTCAAAAGTGTATACACATTGTACCTAATTGAAATAAAGTTGAACTTGAACTTGAACTAGAGCTAGTAATTGCTTGTGTTGTTGAAAAAGATAAAATATTACATTTATGTGTTCGGTAACACGGTTAGGTCGCAAAGTGTTGAATTTATATGCTAAATTTAAAGCGCGCCTAAGCGACTTACTGTTCACCTTTCTACAGCCAGTCTGATAGTATTTTACCAGCTATTTTGTTATAAAAACTAAAGTACTGAACCAATTTTAAAATATATATGGTGGTTCTCTGATTTCAGAGAACCCCCAGGTCATATTCAGGTTTTTGGTTATTTTGGTAGGTCATATTTATGATCTACCAAATGAATCATCAAAATAAATACACAATTGGCGGAATAATCGGTGAACAAACATACAAAAAAAACATACAAGTCAAATTGATAACCTCCTTTTCATTGGAAGTCGGTTAAAATACTTAATATTACATATAACAGAAGACTCACTCAGAAAATATGGCCGATTTGGCTCATTCATTACATATTCGGATCATTTCAATGATTATTTTCTTTCATGGCTATGGCCCTACTGGCCATAAAAGATCCACGCACCCGCACGGAGGTACCAAAAGGGGTGCCAGGGCTACCCCCTTGGAACTCCCTGCAAGCGTCTATGACTTGAGCATTATACCACATTTTAAAGTTTATACTGTGGCTTTACTTAAGCATATAGGGTATGTCTGGTCTGGTAATATTTTAACAACTAGTTGTACCCCTTTAATCGCGCGTCGCACGTGAATCTAATAATTACAGTTTAAAAAACACGCTTCAAATTATTGAATTATCATCGGTCCTCGATAAGTCTACAAAGTTTCAATGAAATCTGACCGTTTGAAGTGGGTCAAAATCAAGTCCAAAGGAGTCGGTTACAAACAAACAAACATGCATACAGGTGAAGCTAATAAAAGAGTGTTAAAAATCTGTTTTACTGAACTTCACTTGGTAAGTTCATTTGATTTTCAAGTAGGTAAACTTCACTTTTCCATTATCCATCAAATACAGCGTACAAACAGACAACAAAATAAAAAATAAAAATTTATTTAGCTTCTAATCTCTATTATTAGTATACATATACATTTTCACTTTATAAAATTGCCATTAAAGTGTATTTTAGAATTGTTATATTTAGTAATTATTATAGGTATGATGTTTTTGCCAAATATTATTAAAATCAGCCGACAAATTATTTCGTAGTAAACTTCTTTTTACCCGACCGTGCAAGAAGGAGCGTTATATTATTAACTCGAGATTTCACAATCTTTTGTCTTGACAAACTCTTGATCGATTTTGGTCATTTTTTTTTATTATTTATATAAAATTTAGAAATCTGTGTACCAAGTTTCGTAAAGATTGGTTGGAAAATAACACTTGTACGCGAATACCAATGTACCAACAAGCATCCGGACATTTAAAAAAAATATGGAAATTTCAATTTTTTTCCAAAAAATCTTACTAGACGGTGGCTAGCCGGCCAAGCACTTGAATTATATCACACAAGAAACAGCTCTTATTTTTTTTCACGGAAGTTCAATCTCAATGTACCCGTAGGAATTCGAATCTTGCCCTACGAGATCTAATTCTAGCCCACTAAATCACTAATTATCTAGCACAAATGATACAATTTTTGGATTAAACATTTTATATACAATATTACTTACATGTTTAAAACCATTTGCATTAATTTCCGGTTTAGGAGCAGTCTCAAATAAATTCAGTCTAGAATTTTGGTAAAAGTCGCTGCTCGAATTCTCTCTTGAAAATAATTCTGCTGTAGAACTTTCTCTCGTCAACGAAGGTCTAGGTTTCACGAACGGATTCTTCCTTGCTGCCTGCTGCTTCAAGAAGTTGAATTTAGTCACAGGCTCCACAGGAGTTCTAGGAGTGCTAGGTTCTGAGTTTTCTGGAGTTGGTGGATCCGGTATAGACGCCATGTTTTTTGTCTGCTGCCAACTGATAATGTTCTCCGAATTTGGTATTATCAGTGTTTGGAAGTTGTCTATTTGAACCACAGCTTTATCTGCCTAATTTGAGGTTAATGGAACGCTTTTAGAATTCTTCCGATTATTTTTTCCATTCATTATCCTGTGTATTATTTTGTCTTTTTTTAAATTCTCAACACTTTTAACTTATTTATTTTTTTGTAACTATTGCAAATTTACAAATAAAATTATTTATTTCCTGAAACCTACAATTTACACGCACTAATTTTTACATTTTAAAATGCAAGGCATATCAAATTTGGCCTATTTAGCGTACGCGCGTGACGAAAAACAAAGTATTTCTGTTTCTTGTTTATTTTTATTTTGGAAACGGTCCTCCATACGCGTCCTATTTCGCGAAGGGTTGCCGCGTGACTGAATTAAAATCTAGGAATAGTTGCGCGTGCGCATCGCAATCTGGATATGAATAGGCCAGAAGCGATATAATGCTTTATATCGACTGATCTCGTTTTGTATAGTTACATCTGTGTCGTGATATGGTTTTCAGTGTGTTAGAACATTTTCATGGCCAAGAGTCAAGAGTAAGGTAATTGCAAAGACTGCGTGCGCAAGCGCTGTATGTTTGCGTGAAAATGTTTTTTTTTTTATACACTATAGATCTACGATTGACCACCAACTCGCCTGATGTTAAGCGGTTTATTTATTTTCTTTCTATTGCGTGATGATGTTTTGTATAGTACGATTTGTTCTACTTATAGTGTAACAATTATTTCAAAGTAGATAGTAACGAAGTATATTATATAATTTTTACGTAAATTTCTCTTTTTAAATTTCTATAATATAAAGTTAATAAGTATGCATTCAGTATATATATTATTTGTTGTTGTTTATCTATCATTTTGTTATCCTTAGTCCCAACAGAAACTTTAAATGCATCTCCTTTTGGACCGGTATAATTATTAAATATTTATAGCTTATTTATTCAGGTTTAGTAAAAATTAATCTGGTAAATTTCATGACGGGAAATTGGTTAAAATCTTTGATTTTGAGTGGCAGAACTCGCAGGAGTAATGCAGGACAGTCTGAAATTCGTCGGAATGACGATATAGGTATTCAAGAATCAAGATCATTGATAAATGAATCTAATCAATATGTTGAAAGGCATGAATGGGATCGAGTTGAATGGCTTTCATTAAGAAACGCCTATATCCAGTCCAGTACTGAACAAAAATGATGATGATGATGATGATGAAGAGCTGATGACTCATTGCGTCATCTGTATCATCATACTTTATGAACTCCAGATGTTTTTAGTGAAATTGTCAAATATAGAAAAAAATATTTAAATAGGAATATCAATTGAGTAAATAGAAACATAAATCATTCTGAAATTACGTCACACGCGCGAAACGTGCGTACGCGTATAAATGAAATCATTACCATGTTGTTTGGCTAGAGACTACTGGTCAAATTAACATAGTAACTTAGAATAGGTATAATATATACTGTTTTTTTTTTTTTTTTTTTTTTTATCAGCCCTGTTTGTACAAACTGTCCCACTGCTGGGAACGGGCCATCTTCTCATATTGAGAAGGGTTAGGCCATAGTCTGCCACGCTGGCCAAGTGCGGGTTGGCAGACTTCACACATCTTCAAGATCATTGAGAACTCTCAGACATGTAGGTTTCCTCACGATGTTTTCCTTCACCGTTTGACAAGTTGGCGGCAATCAACCATACGCACATAACTTCGGAAAGACAGAGGTGCGTGCCGTGGGATTTGAACCCAGGACCTGCGGATCGCAAGTCAGACGGTCTCCCGACTAGGCTGCCGGAAACTTACTTATATACTGTTTATGATTAAAAAACTTTTTTTACGGGCAAGTGCCTTTATTAACTACAACAAAACAATATACAAACTACACAAACTTAACTAACTAAACTACTACACAAAAAGCGTAAATGTACTCAGCATGCTGGCCGCATTGTCACGTTGAATGACAATGCTTTTGCGTTGGGCCAGATACGTACCAGCATTTTGGTCACGCGTCGCATTGATCAGGTACTCAGGTCAATTTTATACAATGAGATGAGCTTCCTGTCCCAAAGTCTCGACACCAAGCGGCTCAAATATGTAACCTCTACCGAGATTAAAATTGAACAACTTATATTCATACAAATGAATATGCGTAAAAGTTTTAAAATACATTGTTTTAGTGACAAAATCAGCGAAGGAAAACTTATAAAAGCCTATTTGATGATTTATGAAACCAACAAGTATAATAATTTGCTATTTATTTATGTGTAGGGATGCCGGTCATAAGTGTCTGTCATCGTCATTTTCGATTGTTCCCTATACTTTGCTTCCCACTAAACCGTTCCGACTCAGCGCCATCTAGAAATCATGCGATAAAACACTTGAGACTGAACTACTAAAGAATGAGATCCGCTTGGGCACAGTCACTACTTTGTTCAATATAATTGCGTTTAACCTCAATCTGGTGCCCGATATTTGAATCGTACGCACGATATACCTACTCCAAAAATTCTCGTAAGTACGAATTGACTGACTCCCGAACAGAGCTTATAAATTTATTTTGGTTATTATTGACAGAATGGTTGACACTACTTGTGTCAACCATTCTGTCAATAAATTTATAAATTCATTAATTAATTATTTATTAATTTATAAATTCGTGAAAGGACAAGTGGCGTGTCTGGCAATTTTTCAACCAACTTCAAAAAGATTCTTAATTCGTTTGTATTTTTTATTTAAGTTTGTCACCGTTTAACTCCGGTGTTTATAAATTGATTTGGAAAATTTTGTTTTATTAAGCACATGCTTTCAATTTAGTCCCATAGACGGTTTTTGAAACAAAAATAACTGGAAAAAATATCTGATCCACATTACAACGGAATTGCTTATTTTTAAGTCTTCTTCTTCTTCTTTTTTGTATTGGACCCGCATTAAAGCATTTGCCAGTGTCAAGTCTCAAGTATAAGGATTTTTTCAAGTTTCTTGAATAAAACAAGTTGTAAATGTTCTAGTCACGTATACAGTCAATTTATAAGTCGAGTCTTGCTTCAGTAAAGTGGTGGCGACTTTACTAGAAGCTTCTATGGAGTTTTGCCGACAACGTAAAATCACACGTTTTACTGCTTTATTTCACTTGCCCACACTCACGCACTTTATCGAACACTTAATGAATAAAACAACACCATTTTTATAGCATTAATGTTCAAAATAACACAAATTTAGGAAAATAAAACAAAGCAACAACACGTTACTAAGACTTTCCCGCCAAAACTCCCTATTTTGAAGTCAGTTAATTCAGTTTTTAAACTATAATCAATGACGTCTTTATCAAAGAGTATAATAATTATTAGTCTGCATTTCCGTAAATGTGCGCTCGAGTTACACGACCTAATTCCTTCTTCCACTTTCTACAACAGGACAACCCGGAAATTGCAACAATTCCTTCATAGATATGCCATCAGCTCGAACTAAGCGGTTCGCTTCCATCTTCCTATTGTGAACCATTCGGGAACGGAATACCTTACCACCGTCCTTATTTCCTGAAAAATATAACTTAAGCTTCAAGTCTAGGATGAATCAATACCTTCTAGGTCTACGTGCTTCATCTTCATGAACTGACAAAAATGAAGATGTGGTACTGAATCACCCTAGACTTGAAGCTTAAACTATAGTTGTCAGGAAACAAGGACGACGAATAGAATAGCTGAATAGACGAATTGACCAACAGGTCAAACGTAGAGCTATTCTAAAATATAATATGTAAAAAGAGCGATAACTTGCGTTCAATTAAAAAAAATAGCACCCGCCTGATTGAGATCAACGATGAAGCACGATTACCGCCTGTTTTCTCTTGATTTTAAGATTTCCAATTGTAAAGACTTTTCGTAGAGCAAATACCAGTACTGAGAGAATCACAAGACACACTGTTGTATAAAAATGTGGTATCAAATGTGTTTGTTTGATTGTTTGTGTTTGAAATCGGCGCATGCGCCATAGTGATAGCTACATATTAGTACCAACAAATAAACAGATTTTTATCTCGCACGCCGGCCGTCGCTTGGCAACAAATCGAAACTCGCGTAATTTGCATGTTGTTTAGTTACATTTTTGTAAACAACCATTGAGAGGAACGTTTTTATACGTTTCATAGGCCCAACGATTTTATTTTTGAGTCTGATCCATGCCCTAGATTGACAAGGAGAGTGGTGTGATGACTGGTACCTAGAACCTACTTAATAATTTTTTCAGTAGGTACATTATCTTTTCAATTAAACCGTTTGACTTAAAAAGTTGTTTCGCTTATTTTACTTTCATGTTTTTAGTTTTCAATTCGTTAACTAAATGATAACTAAAAACTACAAACCTTGAACTAAACTAAAACTAAAAACCTTGGATTTTTTTATAGTTTACTATATTCTACTATTCAAGCCCTTTATTTGATACCCATATTGTGAGGGTTGTGAAAAAATATAGAATTCGCCATTTTGTGGCGGCGGCCATATTGCATTTACAATAAGGATGTGTACCAAAACTAAGGATGTGTACCAAAACTAAGGAAGTGTACCAAATATCAGTTCAATCCGTCAACAGGAAGGGGACAAAATTTCTATAACTAAATTTTACCTAAAAACCATCAACAACAACAACAACAAACAGGGCAAGCTAAATAAAACCATTTAAGAGTCCGTAGTTCAACCATCGTTTGTCTCGCTCGCGCATACCCACATTTTTAAAGATATAAAATGAATGAATGAACTTATAACAAAATCGTCGTTTGTATAACTAGAAAACAATATCACAAATTCGATAAAAATTTCAATTTGATCCAAATTAATTTTCAGACATAAGAATCATTTTTGCGTTAATAATTTCTAAAAATCATTTTTATTATATAATTAACTTGGATCAAATTGAAATTATGTCAAATATTAATTATGATTTTACTATGGATATTAACGTGGTTTTCACACATTTTTAAATAAAAACTACGGGTCACCCACGTCTGTTTTGAGCCGAAATATCCGACTATAGTTTCAACCGCATTCGGCGGTCTTTTTCAAAGGAGCAGCACACACGTCACTCTCGGTCGGTGACGCGCCTTGCCTTGCGGTTGAAACTATAGTCGGATATTTCGGCTCAAAACAGACGTGAGTGACCCGTAATTTTAATTTAAAAATTAATTATGATGTGTTTTCTAATTTTACCAACAATGATTTTTTTATAAGTTCATTCAGGCATTTTATATCTTTAAAACGTCGCGAACGAGACGGATTATGGTCGAACTACGGATTCTAAAAATCAACACATAAAATTGGCGCAGTAATCGCTTAATAAACATACAAAATAAAAACAGTCGAATATTGAACTTTTTCCTTTTTCTGGGCTCAAAAATGTATGCTTGTCTTCTAGTTACCTCAGATCTTATATTCAGTATATAGCTTTGAAGTAGTCCCATATGTTTTATCAATTTTGGTTTGCTAGTAATTAGTTCCGAGAGTTTGTTGATAAAAAAAAATACTATGGAAATTAACGTGGTTTTCACTCATTTTTTAAATAAAAACTACGGGTCACTCACGTCTGTTTTGAGCCGAAATATCCGACTATAGTTTCAACCGCATTCGGCGGTCTTTTGACGTGAGTGACCCGTTGTTTTTATTTAAAAATAAAAAAAATGTTGGTTGGTGCAGAGTTCGTTTCACTCATGCCAATTATTTCCAGCGGCACACATGGCACATTCTTGTCATGTAAACAGAAAAACCGCAATACACTCTTACGTAAACCAATTAATAGTTGTTAAATTTAGCCAAACACAAATTTAGTTTCAAACGAAACAGAATGGAAATGTACCCAGAAACAATGTCGTTTTGCACCAGTACTAAAATGTTAAACAAACACATATCGCTAATAAGAACATTGCGAATGTCTGTCCGATCGTCACTATATTAGTACTGTAAACGCTCGTGTGTGAATTTGATATTTTGTATGTAAATATAATTATTTCATCTTTCAGCGTGGTTTTGGTTTGTTATAGGCGTCTTTTACACTATGTAGTAGCTTCAGCGACTTCTACTTATTGCTTCGAATGAAGAGATCATTCGAAGCAATAAGTAGAAGTCGCTGAAGCAGGCAACTACGAAGAGGAATAAATATTTATATTTCTGGAGCTGGCTAAGTTATTGACTTTTTACTGGGCTACCATAAGTAGTAAGTAATAAGCTTAGAATACGTGTCACGTCTAGCTAAGAGAAGAAATTATTAAAGCGCCAATTAAGGTGGAACTCAACGCACGCAGTTATCTCCCTCGTGCATTACCTTTTTTTAACATATAAAATCATAATAAATTCGTTGATCTCTATAGGAGAAGTAAAAATGCAAAGATTTTACGTTTTATAATTTTCCACAGTAGCACAAAAATAGTTGTGCTATATAAAAGCACCCTCCACCCTCGGTCACCCATCGTGGTGTTATTAAAGTCCAATCCCCCATACGCCCTCTTTGACATTGGGCCTGTCCAAATGGATTAAAGATAAGAAAGGCAGAGCATAATCCAACACATGGCTGAATCCGTAGGTATACAGATTATCTTGCGTGTCGCTTGGTACGGAAGGGAGAATACACGTATCAATAAACAAAACAACAACGTTGTTTACGAATCAACCAACGAATTTCCACGAACGGCCTACCTACATAGGAAACTTTCATTATCAATTTCAATAACTTTCCCATAATAGTTTCATAGAATTCCGTTCACTTTCGCAAAAAAAATACTGTGTGTAGGTTTTTAAGTTTTTTTTTTTTTTTTTTTTTTAACTTTTTTCCATTTTTTTTTACACTTGAGTAGATACTACAGAAGCCGCCTGCAAGAGCGAGATTTGAATTTTCTGTTCGTCCGTATATTTTATGAAAATTCTATTACAGTATGAACGGTCTCTAATACACTAACGCAGTACATGTGGACGTAAGCAGTAGTTTCGCTGACGCATTATTTTTTTAAGATACTAACACGAAATAAAGCGAAAACAGTAATAAGAAAAGCACATCAAAAGATTTTATGGTAGGGTTTACAAATAGCTAACGGCGAAAAATAAACAAACTTGATTGTTCACTGTAGAATTATATAAACAAATATTGGATCTGCGAACAGTAGACCTCACGGGCACACCAATAAGTAGGTACGACAGGGATATGTCATGTCTCGATCTCAAATTAGAAAGGGTCCGACTGAAAATGAAATCAAAAAGCTTTGTTTCAAGATCAAGGTGCAGCTGTGCAAAGAGATTACATCCACCAATGTGACCAAGTGACCTACTCCTTTGTGGTTAGCCTTGATTGACCTCTAAATCAGCGAATGACTGCTACTAAAACAGTTATTAAATACAGTAAGCTGTATAAAATATCCAAATAGACTGTAAACAAAACCTTCGTATATATGCCTTTTTAGCGATATATACAGCCGAGTGAACGAAGCAACGAAGCTCAGTTTATGTTGTAGAGATCAATAGCGCCTGAACAGGCCTGATAGCAACGCTTACTGACCTGTTGCTGTAATACTTTAGACGTGGGTAGAAAGTTTCTGGTTTTTATCCTACAAGTAAATCATTCGAGCAATATTAATAAGCAATATTTTATTTATTGCAAAAGTTGAAGAAGGCAACGATTTATAATGGAAACTAACGTGGTTTTCACACATTTTTAAACAAAAACCACGTCACCGACCGAGAGTGACGTTTGCGCTGCTCATTTGAGACAGACCGCCTAATGCGGTTAAATCTATAGTCGGATTTTTCGACTCAAAACAGACATGAGTGAGTAGTTCTTATTCAAAAACGATTTACAAGTATCTTATTTTTAACCTAACAATCCTATAAGTAAATCACTCGATTTCACTTAGTAATATTTTATTTCTCTCGAAAAGTTCTCGAGCGGAGACCACACAACGTCAAGCGCAGCGTAGGAAGACCAGCTAAGAGATGGACAGATCACCTCATATAAGTGGCGGGAAGACGCTGGATGTGCAAGCCGCTTCCAATCAATATTTTTGGAAATCATGGGGAAGCCTATGTCCAGCAGTGGACTTCTTATGGCTGAGATGATGATGATGTTTTCTTTCTTGGATAAGGAAAGTTAAAGAAGCTCGACGCTTTGTTGGAGGCAACGATTTAATTATGTACTTTGGTTGGAGGGCTGTGATGACAATCGACACTTTGTTAAGGTTTTGACAGTGACACATCATACACAACTATGACTTCGATTCATTTAGCCGCGAATTATCGAATGTAAATAAAAAATCTATTAAATCCGTGCCAGAGAAATAGTCAATTTTTTTAGCGATTTTGATGTGCAAGATGTTCTTTCATTAGCTTATATTTTATGATAATAACTCACCATGTGGTACCGTATGTGTGTGCCCCCGGAACGGACACCCTCGTTCAGCTGGATCGAGCTGACGCTGCCATTGTCGTCATCCATCAGACCAGTCTTCTTGTAACGCGCCATCTTGAACCAAGGAGAACGAATAGAGTATATCGTATATAGTTTAGAGTAGGAAGACCACCCATAAGTTGGACAGACGAGCTCATATACAAGGTGCCGCTGTACATCGTCCCTTGTAATATGCCTTGAGGGGTATATGAAGTACACAATTATGAAGTACACAAGACTACGATGCAATTTACTTGAAACAATACCATAAATCCATTCGCTATATCCAAAACCACTCAAATCGACCAGGAAAACAAACAAGTTCCCACACCATTGGCCATTATTTCTACATCGCAGCAGGCAGTTTAATCTCAATAACTTATCTCTTACCACCTGGCTATTAGAATCTCCCTACTTTATCAAACGCCCACAAATCTTCGTACAAACAAGCATTGGATAAAAGATAAATCTGCGCGTGCGCAACTACGTCATCCATTTAGTAGTTCCATAGATAAATAAGGCTAGGATCTGAAAACAAACATTTACCCGTTATCTCAGAATAGGAGTGTAATGGTTTTTATTAGGGTTCCGTAGTAAACAGGTTTCCTACCTTAAAGTTTCGCCATGCCTGTCTGTATATCTGTTTGTCTGCGGCTTTATTCAAAGACTGTTACTACTACTAGTTAGTAGTACAAAGCTGTAATTTGGCATGGCCATGATATATTATCACGGCGAAAAAGTAGTACAATAAGATCTAAAAAATTATAATTGGGGTACTCCTACATGTGAAGTAATCAAAAACATTAAAGGTGTGCGAAAGCCGTTTTTTAATTTATGGATCCGTTTGCGACATATGAAGCTTTGAAGTGATAATTTTTGTTAGGGTCAAGTGTCGCCCAGTCTCTATTAACTAAACGGTTGACATCGAAGATATGAAAAAATCATAATAGTTGCATATATGATGAAATTAAAAGGAAAACTATCACGGCTAAGTAGGCTATATAAGTTAAGGAGTTTCATTTTTGCAATGCGAAAAAGCACGTAAAATAAAGATTTAAAAAAGTCAACGAGTAATAGTCGATCAACTTAAAAAAAATGTAATTAGAGAAGTACATAATAATGAAAATTTTGTGCAAATTTCATTAAGTTAACTTGTGTGTTCGTAGTATCCTTATTTTTAGTTCACATACATTATTATGTACAACTATGGAACCCTAATTTGCGCGTGCCACAACACGCACTTGGCCTTTTATAAGCTTATAGGCTTGCGCTTGACTGCCAAATCGCGTGACGTTGCTATTCACGTATGGCTAGATCATTATATTTCGACAACATGGTTTTCCGAGAGGATCTTCGATAATAGATTATACGTACTTAAAGTCTAGGTGGTTCCCAACAGGAGGTTTCTTCTAAATTAACGCGTTCTATAGTAGACTGCAACGGTCGCTAATATCAGGCGAGCTGGCGGTCAACCGCAAAGCCTATCTAATAAAAAATTATAGTTTAACAAACCGTCATCAAAATACGCAATTCGTTTACTTGGATGACACAATTTACCACTTATTTTGTTATAAAAGCCAATACGATTTGATAAAATGTATATGGGACCCCCAATTCATAATTGGAGAGGTCATCGCTGAACAAACTTACATAAAAAATCGAATTGAGACCTCCTCTTTTTGGACATTGGTTAATAAAAAATAATATAAATGTCCGTTCTTGTCCAGCAACTCACCAGTTGTCAATCGAACACGAAGTCTACAGTCACAAGAGATACTGTGAGAGATACTAATTCTGGACCCATCGGAAATCCTTTTCCCTGAATACAAAGACTTAGAACCTTTCGTAGTCTTTGACGGGATATTAGACGGAACTGTAAGAAAATTAGCTTCCAAGCTTTCATTATTCATTCTAATGTTCATTAGTGTTTCAAACGTTGTCTTCCCGCCTCCCGTGTAGAATAAATAATAGATTTTCTTCGGATATACTGACATACAGCTCGGCAAACAGAGTAGACAAGAATGAGACCATTACTCTTTCAAATTGTTTGGAAAAAGTAGATTCGGGGACGATAAATCGATCTAGGATCGAGCTAGGTTTCATTTTTTGTGAATCCGGGTTTGCCCGTATTTTCAGTCATAAAAATTCCTCGGTCGCCCAGGAATTTAACAGTTAAACGTACACCACAAAAAAATAAACAAATAATATATATATATATATATATAGTAGTAAAGTAACCAGTATCTATATTAAAATGAAAACAAAATACCCGAGTGCACACAAGTGGTTTTGCAGTCTAATTTACGATTTTATTACGCTTGATACGCTGTTGTGTGTGCGTTTTCTGTGATAAAGTAAGTAAGTAAGTTATAAATGCGCATTCTTTAGAATAAAATAGTAATATATAAAATAAATATTGTCAAACCACTTATTTATTACGAAAAAGTTCGTTGTAGGTAGTTGTAGGTTACGTAAGAGTGTATTTTTTGTTTTATGTGAGAGTATTATTTACTACAAAAAAAAAATCTAACACTCAAGGAGTGAAGACTACTCTAACGACACCTCGAACTTCAAAATATGTAACACTCAAGGAGTGAAGACTACTCTAACGACACCTCGAACTTCAAAATATGTAACACTCAAGGAGTGAAGACTACTCTAACGACACCTCGAACTTCAAAATATGTAACACTCAAGGAGTGAAGACTACTCTAACGACACCTCGAACTTCAAAATATCTAACACTCAAGGAGTGAAGACTACTCTAACGACACCTCGAACTTCAAAATATGTAACACTCAAGGAGTGAAGACTACTCTAACGACACCTCGAACTTCAAAATATCTAACACTCAAGGAGTGAAGACTACTCTAACGACACCTCGAACTTCAAAATATCTAACACTCAAGGAGTGAAGACTACTCTAACGACACCTCGAACTTCAAAATATCTAACACTCAAGGAGTGAAGACTACTCTAACGACACCTCGAACTTCAAAATATCTAACACTCAAGGAGTGAAGACTACTCTAACGACACCTCGAACTTCAAAATATCTAACACTCAAGGAGTGAAGACTACTCTAACGACACCTCGAACTTCAAAATATGTAACACTCAAGGAGTGAAGACTACTCTAACGACACCTCAAACTTCAAAATATCTAACACTCAAGGAGTGAAGACTACTCTAACGACACCTCAAACTTCAAAATATCTAACACTCAAGGAGTGAAGACTACTCTAACGACACCTCGAACTTCAAAATATCTAACACTCAAGGAGTGAAGACTACTCTAACGACACCTCGAACTTCAAAATATCTAACACTCAAGGAGTGAAGACTACTCTAACGACACCTCGAACTTCAAAATATCTAACACTCAAGGAGTGAAGACTACTCTAACGACACCTCGAACTTCAAAATATGTAACACTCAAGGAGTGAAGACTACTCTAACGACACCTCAAACTTCAAAATATCTAACACTCAAGGAGTGAAGACTACTCTAACGACACTTCGAACTTCAAAATATCTAACACTCAAGGAGTGAAGACTACTCTAACGACACCTCGAACTTCAAAATATCTAACACTCAAGGAGTGAAGACTACTCTAACGACACCTCGAACTTCAAAATCGGTTGCCGTTTAGGCTGTAAGATGTAATATAGAAACATACGTACAAGTACATACCCACACACATACATATCTACTTACATACATACATACACTTGAAAAACATAACCCTCCTTGTTACACAGTCGAGTAAAAACAAATTACTACAACACAGTCTAACTAAAGCTTCAACTAATAATACGAGTACAGCGACTTGTATAAGTACTTAGGAGAAAGTGGAATTAAAAGTTAATATAATTATGTATTGAATACTCAAAGATTTATATTTCACAGTTACTTACATTATTTCTCATAATAAATGTCGTCAAAGTTTACATAGTCAGTCAAACAGCCCACCCCTGACTGTACCCGACGCAAAGGTGCCCATGACACTCGCCGCATTACCTCGTTGAATGGCGATGGACAACCTTTGCATCAGGTAAAATCCGGAGCGGGGGTCGCCACAAGTCTCCCTTATCCGCTGCCCCAACTCCAAAACCAAGCTTTTGGCCTCAGCACCCCAGCTGCCCATGGTCTCCACGGCAATGGGTACAAAATGATATCGCGTCACTAGCGCCGCGTACTTCTCTCGCTTTTTACTTGCAGCATCTTCTGCAGCAGCTGCTGGCGACCGGATGAATTGAATTGAAATGAAAGGCCATAGACGTCGGGAAAACTATTGGACTCTTTGGGATCTTTTGTGTAGGGTAGATAGATAGATAAACTCTTTATTGTACACTATTAAACAAAAAACAAAACAGAGAAACTTACAAAACTAGTGTGACAACCGGCGGCCTTATCGCTAAAAGCGATCTCTTCCAGGCAACCGTGGTATGGAGATCAATTCACAGAAAAAGTAAAGCGGGTGTGCAATAGCAGAGACACTGGATATAGCTATAATATAATCATAACAAACAATCTAATCAAATTAAACACTAAATACTTAAATAAAATAATAATATGCACTAATAAATATAATACAATAAATACAATTATTTCAAACATATATAGAAAATCCGAAAAGTGCCTACATAAATCAGAGATCAGAAATAGTACCGAAGCAACGTATTTTAGGGTAAGGCCTTAGAGAGGTAAAATAAATTTACTTAATTTTTGAAAACAGTTAGCGACTAAGCACGTCTGACAGACACAGGTAATTTATAATTATACCCTTTGACCTTGCCACACCCCTGGCACCTCTAGTCCAAGATGTGCTCGATTAGATCAGTAACACCGTTGAAAAGTACGCGGCTGTGTCTTGTATTCGTGGTTTAGGATAAACCGTCTTGAAAAGGCTCAAGCTCAGCAAGCAAGCTTTAATATTGTATAATTAATATTACAACAGCAATTTAATGTTAAATATTAAATTATTTATTTATATATTACGAGAACCCATAGAATTACACTTTTCAAACATTCCATCCCTTGTGCATACAGGCTAATACAAAACAAAAGAATCCAGAAGCACAATGCCCATGAAGACCCTTTCCAAATAATCCGACCTTTTTACATAAAGTTAAAAAGGTACAAAACCGTTGAGCTTGCGGCAAGGGGCAAGCACAAAATTTGAGTTCTTTTACCCAACTGACCAAGAAAGAGGGCATTATTTTTGAGTGTTGAATGAAAGTAGGTAAGTACAAATGTTTGTTTCTCTAGATATTCACATCGAGTGTTCTTGGCTATGTTTCATCAAAATTGGTTCATTCATTTTTTCATCTTATCATTGTGAGAGATTTTTGTTTTGAAATTCTATTAGGCAAGTATATATGTAGCTATGGAACTGTATAATGTATTCTGTGGCTTAAAAACAAAGTAGAGAGTTGGCATGAAGTATGCAAAGCTACAGTGACGTCACACGCTGTGCGCCGTAGCTTCGGTAGGTTGAAGCAGTGAACGGCACGAAAGAAAATTACAAGATCACTTGTAATTTTCTATTATCGTGCAAAAATGTAGGAAGTTATCCAATGATTCCTACTCTGCCTATTTTATTGTGTGAGGTGTCGTTAGATTCGTCGTTATTAAGGACTACATTTCAGGTTTTAGGGTCCCGTAGTTAACTACGAAATACTTATACTTGGAGGATTAATTTAAGCTCGATAAGGGTATATCATGAACATATGTTAACTCGTATGTTCATACATGGTATACCCATTTTAAGTTTACATAAATTATGATGTTAAATTACGGAACCCTACTTTACGCGTGGCATGACACGCACTTGACCGCTTATTTTTCTTCAATTATCTAATTTAAAAAAAAAAGACAAAGTTTGATACAAAATTATCTAGCCAGATAATTTCCTTGGCTTGGCAACAATGCCGATTCACGCAAACATTGGATTTTTCGGCTCCGTGACATTGACCGTTTATCATTATAGTAAACAGTATACTGAATCAATAAAAGCTTTTAGAGATAAGTGGAATGATAACGGAGATCGATAAGGCTACCGACATGTACAGCTGATGAGGGAGCCAGTATCGCCTTGTAAAACAGAAATTATACAAATTATTTAGTTCCGTCTATTCACCAACTGCAGAGGCTCTAAATTGTCCAATTTTTAAAAAGTGGTTGTGAAATGTGAGAACTATTTTTTCCCTGTTAGCTGTCAAGGATATGCAACAGTAGCGTCCTGGCTCGATTCTATAGATATCTTGGTCGGACTGTACGGAGAGTTTCAAGTGGGGAAAAAAGGTGTTTTATAGGAAGTCCTTGGGAACATTTTCAGGGATTTTCATTGGTTTCGACGCAGTTTCTTTCCTGGAAACGAGTGGATGAAATGAATTTGGTCTCATCTCTTTTCGTTCTTAATATTAGAACATAATATGTATCTCTATGATTAGAACAGATTCAACCTTTTCCAACACAGACTATGCCGACCAACCGTCTTAAATTCTCTGTCTTCTTTCCGCAACTGGCACGTGTTAGCGTCTAGCGAGAAGTTGACAAAATATGTTAAGCATTGCTTAAAGTTAAGTAACGTTTTTCGGTAATTTTTCGATAGTCTTTGGGTAAAATGGTTGTGACCTCACGGTGTGCCTCACGGCAACGGGTGGGCCTCAAAATGAACATGGACAAAACGATGGTTATGTCGAACGCCCATGTAGTGCCCACGCCAATATCTGTGGGGAACTTCACTCTTGAAGTTGTTGACGAATACGTCTACCTAGGACAAACGGTCCGATTAGGCAGGTCCAACTTTACGAGGGAGGTCAATCGTCGTATCACTCGTATCCAACTCGGCTGGGCAGCGTTCGAGAAACTTAAAAGCGTCTTCTCGTCCAATATTCCCCAGTCCCTCAAGTCGAAAGTTTACAACCAGTGTCTGTTACCAGTGATGACATACGGCACTGAAACGTGGTCCCTTACTATGGGCCTTATAAGGAAGCTCAAGGTCACGCAACGAGCTATGGAGAGGGCTATGCTCGGAGTCTCTCTACGAGATCGAATCAGAAATGAGGAGGACAAATGGACATGGTGAATTTAGAAGGGTTCCTCGAAGATCTAAAAAGTGTAACACTCCTTTTGGGAGAGTCGTATAAAAAGGACGGAAACAAATTAACATTGTCATCACGATAAGTTACCCTGAAATTAAAAAGATTAAATATAGAAATGAAAAAATGAATGAATTATATAACATTTACTCCGTTTAATTTGCAACAGTCACGCTATTTTGACATAGTTATTTTAGTATTAGGTTTTCCCAAACAGTGTTGGGTACACAACAGTGAAGAGTTTCTGAAATATCACCTTCAGATAAGATTGCTTTATTTGCACCATTCTATCTACTCTATTGTTATATATTGTCATTCTCTATCCAAGGGCGTCGCTAAAGGGGGGGGGGGGGGGGCAGCTGTTATTAGAGATTAAAAAATGTATCCAACTATGCAATTGCCATGCAATTGTACCTACAATTCATATTTTTCTCATCCTCCATAATATTAACTTGCCCCCCCCCCCCCCCTGGGCCATGGGCTGGCGACGCCCTTGTCTCTATCTACTTACTTGTACCTACAAAATAAAATAAATAAATATTGGCGGACCTTTTCACACAACATCATCTAGCCCCAACTAAGCAAAGATTGATCTATGGGAACCAGATGGCTGATATAATATATATACTTTTTTGTATGTATTTATGATACTCACGCGTCAGCTCATTGCCTAGTTCATTTCAACTATTATAGCCAAGATTTGTTAAACTACTTATTGTACTATACAGTACCATAACACTCTCATTTACTGTATTTTTTATTTTATTTGTAAATGGCCTCTCAGTGTTGACTTCGGCCCTACTGATGCCCACCAAAAGATCAAGCTTGACCCGTGATGTAAGCTAAATATGAATTACTATAAATTAAATGCAAATAGTATTTAAATAGATTAGACAGACAGACGAGCCATCTGTCGAGCACTGCCTGTAATAACACAATACTAATTATTTTCTCGCGTGCTTTAAAAACCTTTTTTTCCTGTCGTATTCCATTTTTTCCTAAGTCCCATTTAACGAAGAAAAGTACATCCTCCCAGGGGACGATATTGTCTAACTTCGCCGTAGGTATTAACGGAGTTTAGAACAAGTCTTTAGGAACAAAGAACAATGACAAAATCTTTCCAGAGTGGGTACTCTTTTCGCTATAAGTAGATATAATATAACCTTTTGAGCATCGAGATGATTTTGAAGAACCTTTTTTCTCGGGCTTAAGAAGGTTTAACTTTACAGTACATATTGCAAGTTTTAAGATAAAAAGGGTTCTTAAAAGACTTGTAGGTTTAAAAGTTAGGAATAAAACGTTTTTGGTGTCACCAAATATTTTAAAATTAGGAGTATACGAATAGAGTCGCTATTATGGTCACACTTACATATCCATAAGTTTTTTTAAAATAAATAAACCACACGGGCACCATACACATATTTGATTTTTAGTTTTTTATTGCAAATTTTAGTTTTCTTTAGTTTATGTATTTACGTTGCATAGGTTATTTTTATTTCGTTGTATTTGTGTATAATTTAAGTTATTTTAATTTAGTTTTATTTATGTTTACGTGTAAATCTAATGTTTATTAATGATGAGCCTTAAAAGATTGGAATAGTAATATATGATCTGACTATATTATATCCTTAAAAAAAAGAATTTGAAAATTGAAATAAATAAATCCCAGTTAATAACGTTATAAATACGAAAGCCGACTATATTCTTAGTTATAAGTACTAAAACTGATGTTTGGATTAAAAAAGATATTAAGGGTGGTATTCCACTCATTATATATTCACGTGAAGACATTAAAATCCACATAAATACCGGCTGTCATCAATTTTGATTGCTGATTCTTACATTACAGACACTATAAGTAAGTGTTCCTAATGGAATCAATTAATTGAAAAATTAGAATAAAATGATAAAAATTTACTAGTTTCGGACTTTTTCCTTTCTATTCACCCAACTACCTATCTGGGTGCCAAATTTGAAATTTCTAGGTTATCTGGAACTGGGTTAGAATTTTGATCTATAGGTCAGTCAGTGATAAAAATGGCGACTTTTAGACGTTAATATCTAAATAACCGTTTGAGCTGTGTTTATGAAATTTGGAGCACATATGTATCTCGCCGGTCTCAATATACGAGCCAAATTTGACATGTTTATGTGAAGTAGTTGTTGAGTTATGAGAAGATCAAAAGTGGCTCCAAATGGTTCGAGATAAATATACACACGGTGCTGCACGCCAGTTCTGTTAGCTTGAACTTGGCTTGACACGCTACCGCGTGTCTTGACACGTTACCTAGGAGCCTCTACCGGACAAATCCCAAGTCCTTTAACTTAGTACTTTTGATTCGAACAATTTCAATCTATTCACATTTACAAATAAGAAAAACAAGGTCGGTTTATCTATTTGAGTTCCTTTGGGAGCTCCAATGCCACAAGCACCCCTCTGTTTGCGTCGGGTTTAGTAACTAAAACAAGCATTGTTTGAGCATTTAGACTTTCTTTCGACCTTCGTTAATCTCGTATTGAGTAATTTTTTTTTTTGCAATATTTAAAGTACATATTTAGGTATTTATATAATTATGTACTTTGCTGTTTTGTTATGGTTAGTGTTAGATACTTAGATATCATAAAAATAATTTATACACAATCAAAACATTCGTCCTTGAAAAAAGGAGCTTTTACGTAGACAAGCGCCGTGAAGTAGTCGTAGAGTAACCACGCTACACGTCGTAGAGGCTCTACGAAATACCAAATGAACCAGTATTCTAATAGTAACCTAGCGTTTTGAACTTCGAATTCAATTGAAGAAATTTTTCGGTCCTTTAGGTATACAAAATAAATAATTGTTCAGGTAACTAAACTTACCGAAAATATACGAAAGTATGTTTATGTAGCAAACCTTTTTCGTTGTTTTAGTCTAGATCAAAATCTACATACATATCTATTTATTCTAAATCTTATTTTAACATTACCTTGCCTACTAAATTATCTTGTTTACTAGAACGTTAAAAATAAATCATATTTCTATGATACCTCTGCCTAAAATAGAACTAGTAAGCGGGGCAATCGATGGGTACAACATTAAAACATCTCAAACGCTTACGATTTTCATGCTAATAATACAAAGACTTCACTAAATTTTATTGTATTTTTACCGTGATTCCTGGTTTCAGATGTAGCGTTGGCATTAGTGTTTTATTCCTCAGGTAGTAAGCACTACACTTCACACGTAATGTTTCTGAATAAATAAAAGTACTATTTAATTTTTTGCGAATTATTTCGACGGAATGTACGCCCGTGTCCGCCGCATGGCTCGATTTTGTTTTGAAACTACCCCATCGTGGTAATGATCGGGAATGAATTTGATTCAGCGCCATCTAATGTAATTGTGTTGAACCACGTTTAGACGAGATACTTCGACGAGAAGATTTTGATGTGTATGTGTATAGAACCATCATTTCTCAACTTTTACTGACATCTAACGACTTTAACTCGAACTTATAAAGCGTGCAGTAAATTGACTTGACAAAAACACATTAGCCAACCAGAACGAAGGGCGCGTTTTACGCATGCGCCGTGGTGGGGATTGTAGTAAACGCTGCTCATTGAAAAAAAAAACAGTAAGCGTTCGTCGATAGTTTGTCTGTTGTGTGTGGTCGGTTTCTTATCCCCTATATTTTGCGAAATTCTACTACCGTGGGAACGCCCACACTATTTTATAAATAAACTTTGTGTTAGTGCATCAGTGTATTTGTGAAAATGAACAACGCGCCGGTTAAAAAAGTACCCATACATCTGCAGGTAAGAATTTTGGATCCCACCTGTTTTCGTAAAATCGCGAACAAAATTCACACAAATTTGTTCTTTTACACCTTCGTGACACATTTAATTTTTGTGGTTGAGTCCCCTTTTACACAGCGTGTGGCCTGCCAAAATGGTGTGCGGGATTAAAACTGACCTATTTGCTAGTTGAATTAGGTTGCCGGCTTGTAAAATAGATTGGGAAGATCGCCACTTATTGAGCTAGTTCAACAAAAATTTGTTATAATATAGGTAGTAAACAGTTTTTTAAGCCAAATTGTACCTAGGTATTTGGTATTTGTTACCTTACCTTTGTTATTGTTTTATCTTTGGCTTTGTTATATCAGCGATAAAGTATGTTATTATCAGAGATTTTTTCCAAAGTAATACTTATTTCAACTGTTGGCTAGTTTGTGATACCTTTATAAGACAAATAGGTAGGTAGGTAAGTACTTTTTATTATTTAAATATGTAGTATACTGTATAGTAGCTTTCTGCAAAACTATGAAGGTAGCCGTAGGTACCTATAGTTCCGTCACGTAAAAGAACGCTGGTTTGTTCGCGCTTACGAACAAATCAGCGTTCTTTTTACGTGACGGGAACTATACCTACATACCTACTTAGGGGGTGTAGCTGCACGTCGCGTCGAAATTAGTCAAGTGTACGTCCAAAAAATATCATAAAATATCTTGGGCAACTGGGTACAGTCTTATCACCGACCACCATCCAGTGATATCTAGGCTTTTCCCAACGAGGTCAATAGTCGTTGGCTTTTCCTATTCTTTTCGTACCTACTGAACATTGTAACCTCTACAATTTCTCAACACCAGCATAATAGACTGCTCACATGGTAATTAGGTCGGAATTAACTTATTTATTTACAGTACAAACTTTTATGAAAATTTGAACAATGATTTTGTCAGTGGCAAGTCAAACATTTAACTAAAATCCGTAAAATAATAATTGAACTAACAAGTACCTATCTTTAAAAGAGAAACAAAATTAGGTAGGTAGTAGGTAGGTATCTACCCGAGTGCAGAAAAGGTTTTTATTATTTGTCAGAAGTAATGAATAAGTAATAAACAGAATGGTAGTACACACAAACACACACACATTCGTCTGCAGTCTAACTTCTGATTTCGTTACGCTATTTATGTACCTACCTACGCTGTTGAGTGTGTGTACTTAGTAGTGTATTATGTTATATATGAGAAAGTATGCGTAAAATCGCTGTAAAAAATTATAAATGCGCATTAAATTAATAGTTAGTAATATCACAAAAAAATTCGTTGGAGATTACGAAAAACGCATTTTTTTTGCGAGGGATGTATTAAATATTATTACATAAAAATATAGCTTATGGCACTCAGGAAGTGAAGACGAATCTAACGACACCTCGTACATCAAAACCGGTCAAGCCGATTAGGCTGTAGGCGATCATATAGAAACATTCATACGTACATTAATACCTACCAACAACCTACATACACTCGAAAAACATAAGCCTCTTTGTTACGCAGTCGGGTAAAGTTAACACAAACATGATAAATAAGCATAGAAGGATGATATAGGCGTTTTCCCAGCAGTGGGACGGAACTGGCTCTAAATAATTATGCTTTTTTATAACAGTATGTACCTAGGTACTATACAACAGCATCTCCTTTTTCATATGATTCACATAAACACTCGTAATATGTGGATGGTAAATACTAATGTTATCACCAGTATATGTAGGTATCTCACCATCGTCGCTTTCCATCACCGCATTTGGTGTGACATCATCATATTAGGTATACCACATTATAAATAATGGTACTACGGCGTTACCACCTACGCTTACCCTAGAATATTTACTTTTAATTAGATCTTTCTCAGTCATAGAGCTCATAGATACAGTTTCAAAACACATTATTCCGCGGAAATCCGAGCTCTCTGCGTTCAGTACTTCACGGTCAATGACCTCTGGCACAATACCTACCTATCTAGATATAGGTACCTACTACTGTCTTTCATGTTGGTACAGAACGTGACATGCGCACTGAAGCACGGCTTTGGAGAAATAGGGACCAATGAAGCAGCCTACGAAATACCTACTTCATATCGGAAATCTCCCTGACGCATGACTTTTGCAAAGAGTATCACTTAATACCTATTTAAACTAGAAAGTAGTTAGAAATACGAGTTGTGTGCACACCTTGAGCATTCATGCTCACCATCGAAGGCTCCTTGCGGCGGCGTCGTGTGGCGGGTCGCCCTCTTCCCTAACATATGGTTGAGGAGGGCGATGGGTGGCACATGCGTCATACTCGTGATCGGGTGCTGCTTGCGGGTCGCTGGTTTGCTCGTGGTATGCACGCAACATAGTAATAAGTACTTAAATTAAAATAAAATTATTTTCCCGTAACGATAATTAGTAGACAATAGTTTGTAATTATGACAAAGGTCACGGACCCTGGTGTCTGTGGAGATAAAAATTTAATTAAAAAAAAATAACTCGAAAGTTTGTAGTTTACCTACTCAATCACGCTAAAACTACTGTTCGGATTTGATGTTAGTGCATTTTCATGGCTTATGTTCTGGAATGGCACAGACAGGCTTTTTTATTTTGAGCGTTAGTTTTCATTGTGATATTATAAACATACTGAAATGGATGTGTGAAAATACCGAAAGAAAATGCAATGTTCCAGTTTTTTTTCAGGTCATTCAGGCCAAGCTTCGGGATAACATGTAGGATTTAGTCGTAGGACTTCGTACAGGTGCAAGGTGTCGCTGAAAATGTTTTAATGCCACCACACATCTAAATACGTAGAAAGAGAAGACTATAGAAGCAAAAAATGCTGTCTCTTTTTAACAAGCTTTTATTAGCTTCATACGTATGGAAACTTTGTGTAACGGAAACTTTGAACAAGATTTTGACCCACTTCAAACGGTTAGATTTCATTCAAACTTTGTAGACATACCTATCACCGATAACAATACAACAATTTGATAAGATTGAGCGTATTTTTTTAGTTTTTTAAACTATTATATTTATTAATCTGCATCACAGAACATACAATAAATAAGCACCTGCATGACAGAGAGCTGTGTACTATTTGTCACGAAAATAAGACAATAGTGCTTGTCATTTTTGTCACTTTTCGTGTGTTCATTTTTTGAAGCGAAGTGGCTGTTTGTTTTCCGCATTGATAATTTGATAATTTGATTTGAATTGGATGTTAAATGAGGGTGATATAATTCATCATCATATAACTATATACCGTATAAAAGTTATTCAAATACTAAAGATACAATATAACCCTATCGCAATCTATTAATATAAATAATAATTTAATACAATTTATACGTACTTACTTAAATAAAACTAAACTAAAAATATTGTTAAATTGATTTAAAATGTTTTAAAAAGCGATAAACATTATAATTTAATAATAATAAATTTGGTCATCGTGATCGATCTTCTATCACGATGACCATATTTATTATCGTTAAATTATAATTTGACTAAACGACTAACTACAAAACTAATTTATGACTTTTATAAATTTATGACCATATGACGATCAATCGATCTCAGCACCGGGCAGTGCTCGTCGACATCACCATCCCACATGATGAGAATCTCGTGAAGGCCGAGGAGGACAAGCTCAGCAAGTACCTTGACTTGGCTCACGAGATAACCGCCATGTGGGATGTTGACTCGACGATCATTGTCCCGATAGTTGTTTCGGTGAACGCTGTCATAGCGAAGAGCCGCGACCAACATCTCAAGAGGCTCTCTCAGACACACAGAGGGGTCAAAAGTCGGATACAGAAGGCAGTCATCCTAGACACGGAACGTATTGTCAGGAGGTTCCTCTGTAGCCCCTACCACCGGCAGCTTGAGCCCCGCCCGCTGCCGGCGGCACCCTAGGTTTAAGTTTTTATAATGTTTTTATTGTTTTTAAGTTGTTTTTATAATAATATTGTAAAAACTTGGGCTTAAGATAATTAAATAAATATGTAAATAATATGGTCATAAAATTATGTAAAATATACGCGATAAATCCGTTAAAATTTGTTTCATTTCATTGAGTGAATCTTATCGTCGCGCTTCTTCTGACACGCTGACTCGATTACGTAGTTTTACTTTTTGTTTACGTAGTATATGTTTAAATACATATATATGTATAATGTCTAACTATAATGAAGATACTTACATACAAATACACCTCAAAAACATTGTTTTCATACGCAACAGCTGATATTTTCTCCCCGACCCACCTTTGGAGCTTTCATACATACATATATTATCAAGAGCACAAAAACAAGTCAACCAAGTCAAGTCAGTTCTCCGATAGAAAGTGAATCTTATATGGTGGCTTCTTGAAATACGCGTCAGATGGAATTTTACGATATATAGGTATTACGAGTAAATTGATTACAGAAGCAGAATACTGTCTATAAAATTGAATATCGCTTACAGATTTGCTAAATCTTTGAACATATTTGTTGAAATTGCGAGTTTGATGTATGCGATTTTTTATCATTTCTTTTATTTTAATTTTCGATAAAAACACAAAGATACATTTATTTAAATAGGAGAAACATTTAAAAAAAGTTTTGATAAATATAATAATGTTTATTCAATACTCCGTCAGGAATATACCTATATCTGATTTTTAGGGTTCCGTACCCAAAGGGTAAAAACGGGACCCTATTACTAAGACTTCGCTGTCTGTCTGTCTGTCTGTCTGTCTGTCTGTCTGTCTGTCTGTCTGTCTGTCTCCAGGCTGTATCTCATAAACCGTGATAGCTAGAAAGCTGAAATTTTCACAAATGATGTATTTCCGTTGCCGCTATAACAACAAATACAAAAAATAAAAAAAATAAAAAAATTAAGGGGGGTCCCCATACAATAATCGTGTTTTTTTCGTATTTTTTTGCTCAATATTAAAAACGGTAACAGGTAGACACTTCAAATTTTCACAGAATATTTACTTGTATATTACCTTTCAAAATAAATAATTAAATAATAATAAAGTAAATATTAAAGGGGGGCTCCCATACAACAAACGTAATTTTTAAGCAATTTTTACTCGATCTTAATTAACAGGTAGAAACTTGAATATTTGTAAGTAAATATTTAGAAATATATTAACTATAACAATAAATACCTAATCTAATACATAAAAACTTACAAAATGAAAATAATCCGTGCATCTAAACGCGGTGCGAGCGCCGCGTCGCGGTGTGGTGGTGGCGCGAGCGCGAGGCGGTTGCTAAGCAACGGCCGCGCGGGTAGCGGGGGAGGTATAGCCGCGCATCACGAAGCGAGCCATGAGCCATAGCCGCGCGTATTCGCGCGAGGGTCGTCATGCTGCCTGGATGTGTATCAAAAACCTACCTATAAGTTTGCGATTTACTACTTGGAAGTTCGTTGATTTCTCGTTATTTTATACGATTTTCTGTTATAGATGATAGTGCGGAACCCTTCGTGCGCGAGTCCGACTCGCACTTGGCCGATTTTTTTAATTATTTCACCTATTGACTGGCCTTGTGGCTCAGTTGGTAGTGTGTTTACGTCTACCTGCTGAACTGAAAGATCGTGCAATTCCCACCCAGGGCAAACATTTGTGTGATGAGCATGGATGTTTGTTCTGTGTCTGTGTGTTTCTATGTATCATATGTATATATTTACAAAAAAAAAAAAAAAGTATATATGTATTCTATCAGCCATCTAGTTCCATAGTACAAGCTTTGCTTAGTTTGGGCTAGATGGTGTTGTGTGAAATGTCCACAAATATTTATTATTTATTATTATTATTATTAAATAAACGATTCCGTCTCTCAATTTTCTAATATCCCCACTCAGTGTTGTTATATGTTTGAAAATGTTAACCTTAAAAGACAAGGTTAATTTTTGGATCTGTTTAGCGGGAAGAGGGAATCATTTACTTTGCCGTGCTTTGCAAATAACATAATATATTTCGCAGATATATCTCCTTCATCAATAAAAAATTCGCCCACATATTGATTGTGCTGTAGTTAAATGCCTAGTTAAACATACACTGTTATTTCTTATCTTCTACTTGGCCAGAGATTATCACTACTGTTTCGTAGTATATTTTAAGTAATTATAAACAAATTGTAAATAAATACCGCCTGTCTCGTTTTGGGATTGTTTGAATCATTTATCAAGGAGCTGTCAGGATCTCTTAAAAACTAATGGTCGGCATTTGAGTGTAGTCACGCTGCTTTAAAAATAAGTTTTTAGTGCACGGAAATTCTATGGAGATTAAGTTTTGGCTACATACAAGGCTAGAATGGATATAGTTGTTTGTCGTGGATGGTGTCACGATGGTGTTGGCCCTATCGTCACTTACTCTTTTTTTTATCAGCCCTGTTTGTACAAACTGTCCTACTGCTCGGCACGTGCTAGCTTCTCATTGTGAAATGGGTAAGGCCATAGTCTACCACGCTGGCCAAGTGCGGGTTGGCAGACTTCACACATCTTCAAGATCATTGAGAACTCTCAGACAAGTAGGTTTCCTCACGATGTTTTCCTTCACCGGTTGAAGTTGGCGGCAATCAACAATACTTACGCACATAACTTCGAAAAGAGAGGTAGGTACATGCCGCGGGATTCGAACCCAGGACTTGCGGATCGCAAGTCAGACGGTCTCCCGACTAGGCTCCCGGAAACTTCAGCACTTATTTACAATTAATTACTTCTTACTTATTTACAATTAATTATAGGGGATACAAAAACAAGTCAATAACAACCGCGTGTCTATCATATCAAAATACCTCGAGTTTTTCTTTGACTGGCACGGACGCTATCCAGAGTCCCAGTGTCATCTTCTTTTGGTCAATTAGGTAATTTTTCCTTACACTTGGGAGAGTACAGACAATAATAATCAGTCGCGCCGTTTAGGCTACACGATGTACCTAATATAAAAACAAAATTATAAGATCCTCCTACTTTAGCAGTCGGATATAGGTAACAAGGACTACCAACTCGTCCGTTGGAATGAAAGCGACGAAATGCGTGGTCTAAGATGGAGCACGCAGAGTAAATGAATCAGCGAGTGCATTTAGTAATTGGGTATATCAAAACATAAATAAACGGACAAAAATACTAACAATCTATATCAGAACTCAAGGTTAATTCAAAAGCACCAACGCGTACATAAATACAGCTCATGCATATCCTCTTGAAATATTTCAAATAGTTGATAAATTTGATAAAACTTAATTTCTGCTTTATTCTAAATTGTATAATTTTGTATTACTCGACAGTTCAATAAGGAGGGTATTGCTTTTTTCGAGTCTATGTAAATAATAGTATGTATGTATGCATCTCTTTATGTTTCTTATTGTGTTCTACTACCTGTGGCTTAAACTAGGTACTTGACCGATTTTAATGTGCGAATACGTTTACATTTTATCTGTATTCTACCAAATTAAAAAAAACATATATTATTCATGGATGTTTAAACTTGTTATTACATACTTAATTACCTTTTGTAATTTTTGTCTTACTATTTTTGCAATAACCATAAAAGTTGAACCCGATTTCATACTAGCGCCGGTCGTCAACACATTTTGGTTCCTGTACAGTTAAATTCTTGGTACTTATTAATTATTTTTATATAGGTATTAGTACTGGCACAAAATAAAATACCTACTTCTTCTTCTTTTTTGTATTGGACCCGCATTAAAGCATTTGCCAGTGTCAAATATTAGGTTTTTTTTCAAGTTTCTTGAATAAAACAAGTCGTAAATGTTCTAGTCACAATCTAAGTCACGTATACAGTCAAATTATAAGTCTTGCTTCAGTAAAGTGGTGGCGACTTTACTAGAAGCCTCTATGAAGTTTTGTCGACAACGAAAAATGACACGTTTCACTGCTTCATTTCACTTGCCCACACTCATGTACTTGATCGAACACTTAATGAATAAAACACCACCATTTTTATCGCATTAATATTCAAAATAACACAAGATTAGAAAAATAAAACAAAGCAACAACATGTTTCGATGACGTTCCCGCCAAAACTCAAAATACCTACTTTTGTGATAGAAAGTTAAGGCGCAGACAGCGCGGCAGACACATTAAACGTTCCGACTTTAACAATTTCATTCATTAAAGCCCTTTCTACTATTTAACATTTACCCATTCTAATCAGATTTAAATAAAGTACGGTTAGCAGCGTCCGGTCTTTACTTTTACTTTCCGAACGTACATGACATTTCCTCAAAACGGGGCATGCTGTTTTGAATTTTATTACTTGGTAATTAGGTTTAAATTGAGTTGCAGCGTATATTGTGGTAGTGTTGTACTGCAATAACGGTTTTTTAACCTGACTGCGCAAGAAGGAGGGTTGTTTTTCGAGCGTACGCATGTTTGTATGTATGTATATATGTTACAAAAAAGTACACTCAACAGCATATCAAGTGTAAGTTACAGTACGAAAATAGATTTTATGCAGTCGGGTATTTTGTTTTTCTTTTAATATATAAACTTGTTAGTTTACTCTTTTTATCGAACATGGAGTGTGGTAGGCTGTAACACTGCGTTTAAATTCTGAGAGCTATTAAAGTTATGCTTCGTAGAATTGCATATGGCAGAACCGCATAAAATCTCTCATCCTTCGAACGGTTCTAAAAATAAATATCGATAAAATGTTGAAGCTCACTAAATTCAAACTACATTAATATTTGAACCAGAAATACATTGATTTGTCTAAAATACAACTGAACGTAGCGAATCTAGTCGTCAACTTTGTTATAGTTAAGACTAGTAGAATGGAGAAGTCTCGTGCAGAGACACGTGCAGCCTACGTTTGAAATCGAGGAAAGCGGAAATTGGACCGACAACCTGACGAACCGAACTTCCTACAACTACGATTATAGCATTCTGTTTCGCTGTTTTTTTTTTACGCAAGATACATTTACGATTGACCACCAACTCGCCTAATGTTAAGCGACAAATAATAATGATGTTAAGCGTTAAATATCCACGGACATTCAAAATCACAAAACCCAACTGCGTGGATAAGAAACAAAGTTATGCAAAGTTAAAGCTCTCTTTGGCTAGCGCTAGTAACAATTATGACCTAGGACTCTGAGTTTTTAGCAGCATGCAACACATATTTTTATTCATTCTATAAAAATATCGATAGGATCTCATGCTTTAATTACGTTACCCCATCACTACAGTTCACTAGAAGCCATCACGAAATCTATTCTTACCATGGTGTTACTAAATCATCTGTGCCATGGGGTCCTCCCCTATAACAAAGGGCCGTAACCGTTGATTTACGCACACGTTCAACGTGGCTTAAAACACTCGGTTAACTCGAACAGTTTCTAGAAAGTACTAATTTATGCACCCTAGACTGGAGTTCACGACCTGCATCCGAGACAGACAGTGATGACTGAGTGACTGCTTATATATATTTATCTTGGTGAGGAACCAATAACAAGCAAGTAATTTATAGTAAACAACCTTTGTACAGATTATAACGCCATCTATTTTGATTAAAAGAAACTGGGTTTTTTTTGTGGCCACTGTCCCATAGGTATAGGTTGAGGAAATTGAATTTATGAAATGAAGTAATTTTATTCCGGATGTTTTGCATCCATAGAAACATAATTTTTTTTTTTTTTTTTTTTTTTTTTTATTAATTTACATTAGCATTAAAAATTAAATTAAAATTAAATATATATTTATGTACTTACTGTCACCTTGGGTAACTTTGTGTCTGTGTCAAACATTGTGCATACATGTTTTGAATGGTTTCATTTTTTTTCCTAAAAGAATAGTGGTACTGCTGACTGCTAATAAATATTTTTTTTGAGTAATTCGATTACTATTTTTTTGGAGAAAACGTCAAAACCTTCGAAAAAGGTATGTACAATGTTTAACACGGATTCAAAGTTATCCACGGTAACTGTATTATCTGCAAGAAAACGGTAACGTAACTTTTTAATTTGTAGTTCGGAGTTTTGGCGGGAACGTCATGGAAACATGTTGTTGTTTTATTTTATTTTCCTAAACTTGTGTTACTTTGAACTTTAATGCATGAAAATGGTGGCGTTTTATTCATTACGTGTTTGATCAAGTGCGTGAGTGTGGACAAGTGAAATTAAGCGACGAAACATGTATTTTCATTTTGTCTATCACTATCTTTAAACTATCACGGTCATTCAATAAACACTATTATTATTAACGCATATTGAAATTAACGCGAACCACGGTAAATATCCCGTTAATAATAAAAGTGTTTCCATAGAAGCTTCCAGTAAAGTCGCCACCACTTTACTGAACCACGACTTGAATTTGAAAATGACTGTATACGTGACTTAGATTGTGACTAGAACATTTATAATTTGTTTTATTCAAGAAACTTGAAGAAATCTTAATACTTGACAGTGACAAATGATTTAAGCGGGTCTAAATCCAATAGAAAAATAATAGTGGCTCATGACGAAGGAGATTATGAATAAATACACATAAGGCAGTAGCAAAAAAAAAACTATTTCGACGAGCAAGGAGGTCGAACAAAAAAGTTACGGGCCGGTTTGAAAATGACGGATGCGGATCGTGAAAAAAAACAGTACTTTTTTCACAATTTCGTATGGGGTTGAAATTCTGAGTCATCAGAATTAAGAATTCGCTACCCTAAACTGTTCAATATTATCCAATTTTCCCCTTGCAATATTATCTTCCGGAGACATTTATAGACACGACCGCAGGGGTGATTCTATTTGCAAAGTATTTTGGGGTCAGCACGGTCGATATAAACACGATTCATTACAATTAGCGGAACGAAACGTTTGATTTGCTTCATTAGCTTTTGTAGTTTGTGTCGGTAATTGCCTCGGTGGAAAATATGACACCATGTGTCACGTTTTAGTGTTGGCCTATTTTTTTATAGGCCTCCTTATTTTGCTGATGAATTCGCCTTCTTTTGCTGAAAAATTCGCTAAATTATTTATTTATTTAAACTATTTTTAGGTAGAAAATTTTTGTGGAGTGCACATTGCGACACACACATTTTGTGTCTTGAGAAAGAAAAGAAAGAATCGAGAAAGAATTTTTAAGGAACCTTTACAACAGAACTTTGGGTTATTACCCTTTCCTATACCCTACTGATTTTTTGCTTGGGCAGTTGGGCTTTAATTCGTTAAAAGTTAGGCGGTCTTTAGACCAACTTAAGATGGGCTGCAAGATATTGAGAAGTGCAATAATTTCACCGGATTTGCACAACAATATTTGTAGTCTCTACGTACCAAATAAATATCTGAGACATCGGCCCAGCCGTAAACATAAGCTGTTCTCCAATGGCTCTAGCCGGACAAAGTCACGGAATTTCAGTCCAATGTGTCGCGTCACTCGTGGTCTCAACGCATTCTTAAAAAAGTACCCGGATTGTGATATTTTTTGCGATAAGTGGCCTGACCTAATGCAATTTTTATTATTATTTTGTTAAAAACATTCCTTTTAATTTAATGAATTTAATTTTTACTTATTAATTATTGTACTTATTATTGACATGTTATATTTTACTTTTTAATATTTAAAATTTTGAATTTTATAATTATGACTAACTATATGCAATGTGTAATTGGTGTCAACCGTTCATTGTAAATAAATAAATAAATTGAATGTATTTTTGTCTAATGATAATTAATAATTTAATTAATTTAATTTTTGATTGTGGAATAAGCTTCCTGAGTTGGTCTTTCCCGATATATATAATCTGGGTGTCTTTGAATCGCGAGTGAATTGATTTCTTCTACCAAATTAGAAATGATATGAATGTATGAAGTACGCAGAGTACGCTAAAACTATTAATTAGAGCTTAACAATGTATAGCGCTTATCTTTTACATGCCAATAAAACCTTTACCTTGAGTTTGTCTGTAGTCTGTACGAACTAACCATGTCACTTATTCACAAAAATATTTAACAGTCTTGACCTTGTTATATTTGTCCTTGACATTTCTTTTATTACCTTCGAGTACTTGTGTAGTAAATAGCTTGAATTTCAATGTACAAAATCGTGACAAGGTATTTTCAAGGCTAGACTTGGTATGTTAGTAAGTTTTTGTATCAAAATATTGTGATTTGATTTTCAAGGCCTTCTATTTCAATGTAATAAATGGGTCCCTGTTTATAAGTTACAGTTTTATTAACTAGCAGCGCCTCCCGCGTAGGAATTGAAAACGGTGTTGATGATGATAATGATTATAACAAGTGTCTATGTTAAAAGAAAAACAAAATACCCGACTGCAGGAAAGCATTTTTTGCAGTGTAACTTACGATTTCATTACGCTTGTAATGCTGTTGGGTATACGTTGTGACAAAGTATGCGTAAAATTGCTGTAAAAGATTATAAATGCGTATTATTTAGATTAATTCTAGTAAAACCACGTCTTGTTTATTATGAATTAGTTCGTTAGAGGTTACGAAAAAAACGCATTTTTTTTGCGCGAAATGTATTATTATTATTACAAAAAAAATTGCCTATGACATTCTGGAATTGGAGACGAATCTAATGACACCTCGTACATCAGAATCGGTAAAGCCGTTTAGGCTGTATGCGATAATATAGAAACATACTTACATACAAAGATACATACACTTGGAAAACAACCCTCCTTACGCAGTCGTGTAAAAATGCATTTGAACAGTAAAAATCAATAGCTCACCGGATGTTGTCCCTATCTGGCCTCGCGTCATAGACAGTAAAGTGGTTTGCTGATAGAATCTGTCGTTATAGTCGGAGAGCTTCCATCGTTGACATCCTTCTATGCCATCTTTCAATCTGATCACTAATCGTCTGTCTTATATGTCAAGAACAGTAAGTCTGTTCAGCATAAAATTAACTACCGCGTTACTGTAATAACCTATTTAATTAAAGTAAAAAAGAAGTAAAAAATTATATTACTTCTATCCACCCTAAGGTTTCCTGGAAGAAATCGCTCTATGCGATAAGGCCGCCTTTGCGGTTATCACTAGTATCAATAACATTTTCAATTAATGATTTGAGCACATGGCCATTATCTAAACATGCACCGTCGTCTCTCCTACTATACATATGTACCTTGTCACTTGATGAAATTGGGAAGAGGGGAGGTGATATCTACAAATTGCCTTCTCCTTGCTACTCGACATGGTCCGATGGAATTTTAAGCGTGATTTCATCAATGATGTTTTATACGTAGATAGGTTTTCTCCGGCTGTGTGTGCAATGCTCAAGTAAGGTAAATGCAACACCAAGATATATATTAAAAGGCTTTAAGGATGTGTCTCATCCTCGAAAGTGCTGATATCTGAGATTTGCTGTTTTTTTCTTCATATTCAATGAGTATAACCTCTCTATAGGTAAAATCTCATTGGATTTCATTAAATAAGGTTTCGTTATCTAAAAATACTCATAACAACTCTTTAGGTTTTCTATACCTAAACTAGGACTATTTTAGCAATAATCCAAAAGTGTACTGTAAAATGTCTCCAAAATGTTTTGGTTCTTAACTGTAAATTTTTGAGAAATTGTAAATAAATAAATAAATACGTTTTTTTTTATCTGCGACAGATTGATGACATGTCTTCTTTCTGCCACTCTATAACAGTACAGAGTAGCATCGTTGAGTTTAATTTTCTTTTTCCAGCTAATTATATACTTTCCCGGATACTAATAGTAACTGTGAATAGTAATGTAGTCCAGCAAACTTAATGCTTAAACTTGTTTGTTATTAATCCACAAATTAGACATTCAACTAATTGCATATTAAACTACTATCCAATTTACGAATTAGGCATTCCGAGAACTGAAGGCTTGTCGACAATTGGGCAATGTGCGCCTATACGCGTTTCCCGTCACTTATTGACAACAGTTTATGACCAAACAAATGTATAAGTAAGTAAGTAAGTTCGTATAGACAGTGGCCAGCCCTATTGTCAGAGTTATTAAGCCGCCGAAAGGCCTCTGACTTGGCTTGGCGATTGCTGAACAAATAACAAATGTCTGTCAACAACATTTACCCAAACTCAAGCTTATTTTCTGATTATTATTTGATAAATCCCAAGATATTCTACTAGAAGATATACCAGACTAAGTATTCATGTCAACACTACACTTGTTAATTTTAGACTATGTTATATCACATTGCTCTCTTCTCTTTCCACGCCTTTTTTAAGTAGGTGAGTAATTTAAATAAAAATAGTGCTGCGTCATGAACATTAAAGGGCTGTTTCAACAGTAACACTTTCTATTTTTGTAGTAAGTATTTGGTAAACTTTTCATCATCATTTGACGATAGACTCTCTCTCACTCTCTCTCTCCCTCTCTCTCTCTCTCTCTTATCAGCCGTGTTTATACAAACTGTCCCACTGTTGGGCGCGGGTCATCTTCTCATTGTAAGAAGGGTAAGGATAGAAAGGTTGACGATAGTTTAAAAAGGTTTAAAGTAATGAAGACAGGTTTGTTTTGTGTTAAAGCCACGAAGGTAAGTCTTTGTCTGAACGAAGATTTTGTGAATCCAGTCTCTTGAAATCCACAAAACTACACTTGATCTTGAGTTGATCTTGAGTTAAGTGTACTAAACTTGTCTGTCGGCTACCATAATATTATAAAAAACAGTCAAGTGCGCGTTGGACCACTCGCAGTGTAGAGTTCTTTATACGCACATCAGAATAGGACTTCTTGTTATATACTATATGAACATAAATTCAAATGATATTTGCATAAAGTTTAATTTTTACTTTTCAATGTGAAAGTAAAAAAAAAACTTAATTGTTACTTTTCTAGCCTTTTGAATTGCGTACTCTTTTATTAGATATTATCAATGTTGATGTCAACGTCCCGAAGGAGGAGCTACAACCAGGACATGATCTGCAATGGCCAATTTGGAAGTCTATAAATCGCCTCCGAACACAAGTTGGTCGTTGCAGACAAAATATGTGTAAATGGGGTCTGGCTATTCCTCCAGTAGAGCAGTGTGATTGTGGCGCCACCCCTCAGACAATGACACACGTGCTCGTATGCCCACTGTGCCCTAATACCTGCACAATGAATGACCTGTGGGAGGCCAATACTGCTGCCATCTCTGTGGCTTCCTACTGGTCAAATACAGTAAAATAATAGATTAAAAAAAAAAAACGAACCGTTGACACGAAAAGAAGAAGAAGAAGAATGTTGATGTTTTCAGCAATTTCGTTGTCGATTGACAAAGTTGCTAAGTTTGTTTGGGCGACATGTATCTGGTCATTTGCGTATCTGGTTAAATGCGTCTAATGGCCTCTTGCGTTCTTGGTCATATGCGTCGATCCCGCCCAGACTACCGCGCCCTACCCTAACGACGGTACTGGTATTAGTAGTACCATAAGTTGAAAAGTAGTGGAATGCACTTCCTGAATGGGTCTTTCTGAATAGATATAATCTAGGTGTCGTCAAATCGCGAGCGAATAGGTTTCTTCTAGGCATGCGAGCTTCATCGTAGACCGTAACTGTCGCTTAACACCAGGCGAGTTGAAAGTCAGGCTTAGGCCTATTTTCGAATAAAAAAAGTTGCTATACTGCGTGAACCAAAATAAAATAGATAATATAATGAAATAAAGTAGGTTATTATTTTGTTTTATATTATTTTAGTTTAGTTTTAGTTTTATTTAAGTATGTAATTAAATAAATAAATAAATAAATATAAACAGAAAAAAGTAGGTTGTATAATAAAAATAAAAATTGCGTAAAATTGCAACAACATCTTCAAATTTATCGATAGGTACTTCATATCATGATGGCATCGTCAGAAGCCAACAACCCGAGTGTGGGTGATCTACCTAGCATTGACTCATTCAATTATCTAAGAACAGCAAATTGTACAGACGAGATGATTAACAGTTTTTTGGAGTGTGATAAACCGATAAATTGACTTGCAGAACTTGAAAAAGTATCGGACGATATCTACATGTACTTATTTCTATTAAATTAGTAGCTGTACCCGTGACTTTATTCGCGATTGTATAAATTTAAACATTTGGCTGAAAGGCAATGGATAATTCAACAAAAGTGGGAACCGCCGCCGCCGTGGCGTTAAAATCCCGCTTAATCCTTTTGTCTTTATGAATCACAACACACAGACTATGTGATAAACTGCTACACAAAAAGCCTCACTACCGGTCCGCAGAGGCTGCGTCGCTCATGGCGGCACGGCAATCGCAAAGATAGTGAAATTAAAATTATGTTTATATTAAATCACGTTTTTAACCGACCAAAAAGAGGGGTGCTATAAGTTTAACGTGGCTATCTGTGGCATCGTAGCTCTCTAACTAATGGACCGATATTGATCTAGTTTTTTTTTTTGGAAAGAGGATTTCATCGAGAGTGTTCTTAGCTATGTTTCATAAAAAAATTGTGTCGGGGGTTTTTGAGTTTTCTATATTTATATTTGTCCTAATATAAATAAACAACATCAATAGAAACCTAAACATAACTTACGTTATACCCCCCGATCTAGACTAATCTTTAAAACCGTAACTCAAAATCCTTTGCGTTCAGCAGTTAGGTATGGCGTAGCCAGTTGTATATCATTCACGTCTGTCGCCACAAGTCTCCCCTCCCCAGACATTAGGGTGCTTGCAGACAACACCATTATGACTCAGGACTTAGCAAGGGAAATGAAATGTAAGGGGCTAAAGTAACTTTTGTATGGGGGTAGTTTGAAGATTGGCGCCCTTTTTAGTTTTACTAGCACACAACGAGAAACCTGAAAGTGTGCTGTAAACGCTGTAGGTGATTTTTAAATATTTTGCTCTGTAGTATCTAGTGTTGATCCATGGCAGTATTAAAAGTGCATTTATATTGAATACTATTTTTACGCGACTGTCCATGATATAGTATAGAACAATATTTTTCGCATCTCTCCTATGGTTTTCCGGGTGTTTGATTTATTATATTTATATAACCTTGTGTAGTCTGAACGAATTCATACGATTTTCCGATGTCGTTAGATTCGTTTTTTGTCGTTCTCAATTTTATTAATTCACGAATAAAATACTGGAAATTTCTATTTTGATGCTATGATATAATCTGCATGAATTATGCGTCATTGTAAAATACGCAAAATGCATCTGCCATGAATTATGACGTCATTGTAAACTACGCATCTGCACTGCACACCTCGCATGCTACAAACTAAATGTCATTAAATGTCTAAATGTCATTGCGTACGATGTATTTAATCTCGAAAAATTTATTTCGTGATTAAGTCCATCGTACTTTGTCGAACTCATCAAAACAAGGACCCCAATGAGCAAATTTTAAATTAGTATCATTGTCTTTTGCAAATATTCTTATGTATGTATACCTATTTAAATTTAAATAATTTTGCGAGAAAAGCTCAGCAGCATAGCTCTAGAGCTACATCCTTATGTACTTAGGTACATAAGGATGTAGCTATGTAGTCGGGTTTTTGGTATTTCCAAAAACCCATTAAAATGTTGCTAATCTAAAAAATTAAGTAAGTTATCTTATTGTACTTCTAGTTATGATGATCCTAAGATTAGGCGTGGATTTGCCAACCACTCAAACAGCTGCCGGATGCTAGCCATAACAAAAACATTGAGTAAGATCTAGGTCTAGCAGGTACATTTATTTCACATATTTTTGCTTTCCTCTCTCTCATCTTTGTCTCGCGAGCCTTCATTGTGTATTCAGAGCGCAATTCGCAAACACAAACCCTCGTTCCAAGCAAGAGTCTGGCATAACGTGCAATATCTCTAGCTGTCGTAATCTTGGTACGGCGTAAGCACATAATATTACGCTGACTATGACTAGACCTCGGAATATGAGTTTTTTGGCGGGAACGTCATAGTAACATGGTGTTGCTTTGTTTTATTTTCCTAAACTTGTGTTATTTTGAACATTAATGCGATAAAAATGGTGGTATTTTATTCATTAAGTGTTCAATCAAGTGCGTGAGTGTGGGCAAGTGAAATAAAGCAGTGAAACTTGTTATTTTACGTTGTCGGCAAAACTCCATAGAAGCTTCTAATAAAGTCGCCATCGCTTTACTGAGGAGCGAGGACTCACAAACGTTTTATTATAAAATAACTCTTTATTATTTCGACTGAAAGACACTGTTTCCATGGTCAAGAAAATTTTAAAACAAAAGAAACCTCGGAATATTATGTGCATTTACCCGTACTAACGAAAATATGTGACGGATACATGCCGTATACTAAGACCCCGAGTATAGGGTCTAATGCTAAGGTAATGCAAATTTACCCCAACCACTACTCACATTATGTCGTATAACATGGTATTCTTACAAGTAAAGGATAGTAAAAGTGTGGGAAAAAATAGTTTTCACAAATTAATTATTGTCATACGTGCTTCAGTCATAGGTTTAATTTTGTTTATGACAAGATCAACAATAAATACGATTAAGTGTGTGAAGTGTAAGCCGTAAAATTATTTACATCGGTGTTACTCTCAGTTGTGTCGTTATCAACGGTGTGACGGGAAACGTCCGAAGTCTTTGTTTTCTATGTTCCCGTATTTTATGCCGGTTCTATTTTGCGACAGACAGTCTATTATCATCACCGGGTCATATTGCATAACGGTCAACTAACTATGACATAAACACTGCTAATACAATATCGTCACTGAGACTGACCCACTTACTGGGCAGTACTAACTGTTTGTTAAACTGTAGGTACAGTTACCTAGACAGTGAGACTACCTGCCGTTCAATACTAAGAATAGATCTCGATTGTTTTGATCTGGTTACGATTCGGCTGGGTGATTGAAAGTCTCATGTCGGATCGGATATAAATTTTGGGAAATCCCAATTATAAGACTGTATCTATATGTATTTATATATGTTTATATATAATATTATATTTATGTTACATACATATATATCTGTATATATTTTATATTGTTAAGTACCTATTTATGTATTTATATATTTTATGTTTTGTATAAGTATCTATGACACAATTATGTTATTTAATTTGTACTGTACACTACAACCTCCTTCTCAAATTGCCTGTTTCCTAAGGTTGCCTGGAAGAAATCGCTCTATGCGATAAGGTCGCCGTTGTATTTTCAACTCCGATTATTATCTATATTTAACCCTAGAACCCTACATGGGGTGCTGGGGCACCCCAGAGGGTTTTATTTTTCAATTCATTCTGTTAGTGTTTTACCTACAGTTTTGAACGTTTATGTATTTTAGTTTAGCGTTGATTGCTACCCACTAGTCCGTACGGCGGCGACGGTCGCGCTGTGTGGACGTCTCTATGAGTGCTGTGGGGTGCCTGAGCACCCCAGAGTAGGAATACCGTATGTATAATTATTTTCTATGAATTATAGTTTTCCTAAGTTATTGAATGTATAGTATATTATTATTAAAATTATTAGCATCATTTTGTTTTTGAATAAGTTTCCGGTGTAGATTTTGCTACTTTTCGTTTTTGATTCTATGAACATTGGTGAATAAACTGATTTTGAGTGAAGTTGTAAATGGTTTATCTTATTGTTTTAGATTTTAGATGGCTGCCAATCGAGGTTTCACTGACGAACAAATTAATCTTATTTTAAATGATGGGATGAAGTTTCGACGCACATTTTAAAAAAAAACTGGGTCTAGAGCTTATTAGCGAACATTTACGTGAACGTTTTAAGAAGCCAACTTTGAGGAGGGATATAAAAGAAATGATTGCAGCTATCCTCAAAAAACCTATGGATAGTCAAAGTTCTGTCTCTGTATGACAGACTCAAGGACGTTGTGGCTTTTGCCCAAGAAATAAAGATAGAAAAAGCAAGACGGCGTGCCATAAGTGCAAAATACCCATTTGTTTGTAGCACCAAGTCAAATTCTGCGATAAATGCTCAAACTAATATTAATTTTAGATTCTAAGACTGAATTTGTATCCTCAAGTCATTATTAATTATTAATAAAAATACAGTTTCAATAATTGTTTTTTAATTTTTTAAATAACAGCCATTTTAATATGGGGTACCCTAGTACCCCTCTGTAGGAATAACTAGTGCGCAAGGTAGTGTAGGGTTCTAGGGTTAAGTAACTCTGTATGGATGTACAATAAAGTTATTATATTCTATTCTATTATACCTACCATTTCACTCACTGTTGCTCGGAAATAATATGAATTCTCACGCCATAATTTCAAAGAATCACATGTCGGTGACTCTGGTTCTCTGGCTATTTACCGGTCCCTTGTAGAAACGTCGAGCCTCTTTCTATCGCTACTAAACAATTTAAAAAAAATAATCAACCCGCCTCTGGAGTTTTGGCACCGTCATGACAGATAAAACGCTCTAGTTGAATACTATCTAATTAAGGGCCTATACGAATTACGAATCGAGCCGTTTTCTCGTTCACGTAGGCGCATATATTTAAAAATACAAATTGGCTGATTCATTAATCATATCGCCAAAATATACGAAATTCATTCGGATTCATTACTTTAGTTACACATTTAATATTACAGATGAAATTTCGACAATAATAGGTAAGTACTTCTTTTACTCACATAATTCCATTTTGATTTTACACAATTTTTTTTCACTGATTAAAATTTCACTGACAAAAAATTATTAAAATTTGTATTGTATTGTATTTTGTATTGTATTTTGTATTGTATTTAGTTTTGTGTTTGTCATTCGTCATTGTATCTTATGAATTAAAAACTTAATGTATGAGACATGTGGAAATTTGTATTTTCTAGAATACAAATTTCTAACTATCTAGCGAGACATCGAACTCTATTCGTACAGGCCCTTAAGACTGCAGAAATATGTATGACTAACTTTATTTCGTAGATGTAAGCGCAAATGCAGCAGCGTTATAAAAGGCGCAAAGATACTAAAACGTTAAACCAAACACTTAAACATGTTCTAATCCGAAACACGCCCGCAACCCGGCCTACTTCACACAAGATAAGATTATCTCCGATCTCCTGAGGAAAATCCATCGAGATATTTAGGACAACGCGTTACAAACTGTGATAGAATCTATAGATTAAGTCATTAAAATCGAGCCGGCGGCGGCGGCGGCTGCTTTAAACAATCTAACTTGGATTACAAAGACAATTGCAGAGTGGCTATTATGACCTTAATTTTACGTATGGTTCTGAAGAGCGATTACGGTTTATATCAAAACTCAATCGCATTGCAATCTGACCGCACTAGATAGACTATTTAGTTTTCCTGCCCTTAAGAAGAGGTTTTTTGACCTATCCAATTTATTTTATTTTATAATATCTTATCTATAAGGATTGCTTAAACAAAATACGACGTATCAATGTTGACGTTAGCGGCAGCAAGAGTAAACAATTGACAGGCTATTTTCGAATCTTCTCATATTCGCTTATATTGTCCACTAGCTGTACCCGCGACTTCGTGCGCGTAAGGAAACATCCGCTGCGCTCCAACCTAACTGCCGATTCAATCTGTTTGTGTCGAGTATGTAGTCAAACGTAGATGTATTTAAATTAAAGACTAAACTGCCGTTCTCTTTTTTTACCCGCTCCAGCCCTACTCACGTTCTGCTCCTGTCTCGATCCCACCTCGCTTCTACTCCACTCCTGCCTCACATCCTTTCCACGTCCACTTTGCTCCCGTCGCACTCCCGTTTTGCTGTCACCTGCTCCCACTCCAGCCCTGTCCAACTTCTGCCATATACGCGCCTCGCTCTCACTCTACTAACTCACTTTCACTTCACTTCCTCCTCGCACTTATAGCTTTTATACCTTGCTCCTCTCCCTCTCCAACTTCGATCCCACCGCACTTTGTTCTCGCTCCTATTCAACTTCCACATTCCGCTCCCGCCTCGTTCTCGTTACCACTTACGTCCCGCACTCACCTAGATTCTTTGTTGGACTCCCATCTCACTCCATCTCTCGTTCCGTTTCATTCCTGCCCCACACTAATTCGGCTCCCAGGTCGCACCTGTCCCATTTCCACCTATGCTACGGACCACTACATACATACTACTTGCCGCACTTAAAGCTTGCTCACAACTCGTTCCCGTTCCAACTCACTCCCTCACGCTGGGATTCAAACTTTATCCTAAATTTATCCGTCCTGATCAAGCTAAGATTTAAAAAATCAGCAATTCGCTTTGATTGCAAGTCTGTTTATGAAAAAAAGTCAACCAACATTAAGCCATCCCTGGCGCAAAATATTATAAGAGTCTTCGTTCATATTTATTTGTTCGCGTAAATATTAATTTCAATCTCAATCCCCCCCCTCCCCCCTTAATTAATGAATTAAAGAAAATATAATAACAGTATTAGTTCCTATCTATTAATTAACCTAAATGTTATTATTTAACGCCTCTAACATGAAAATTGTGGGTATTTTATAGAATAATTCGAACCTAATTTGACAACCTTAATTCAGCCATATTATTAAATGTTTGTAATTATTAATTTGAATACTCAAATACTAAATTTTACGTCCCTGGCATTAAAATCGTGGTACATTCATGGAACATTTCAATCCTCTGTTGACCTCCTTAATTCATCCCTGTTACAAAAAAAATAGTTGTAATTTGTATTTATTTTTTAATCCAAATACTAAATTTCAAGATACGGAAGTTTCATACAAACTTTCAACCTTCTTTTGACTACCTTCATTCATCCCTGTCGCTGAAATATAATAACAGTATTTATTTATATCTAATAAGTAACCCAAGTACCAAATTTCATGCCCGTAACATCAAAACTCAGGAACTTTCATACATTCGTTTACCCCCCAATTTTACCCCTTAATTCAGCCATTTCGCAAAATCCGTTTTTAGCTGACCTACTTACTCTATAAGTAACATACATAACTATAGGTACATGCCAAATTTCAGATTCGTAGCTTACGTAGTTTTTGAGATTTAGTGATGAGTAACGCAATAATGTTGAATGTTGTAGTTTAATGCTATATCCCAGGGGAACTATCAAAGTTTTCGGGATAAAAAGTATCCAAGATCCTTCTACATAGTATAAGTAATAATCCCACCAAATTTCGTTCAAATCCGTCCAGTAGTTTCGGCGTCCATTGGACACACCGTACAGACAGACAGACAAACAGACAAAAATTTAAAAAATTGCTGTAATGGCTTCTGTATCGATAGGAAGGTATCCTCCAATCAAAATTTTTCAAAAATATTTAATGTACAGAATTTGGCCCGTTACAGTCTTATTATATGTATAGATTTTGACTCACTACTTTCATCTAATAATACCCAAGTAAATGATGATTTTCATGTAATAATTATAGACTAAATTTTTTGGCTTCTACGGCTTTTCACCAATTGCGATTTAATTTTGACGTAAAACAGAATCGCATGGCCAGTTTGTAACATTTAACTAATTTATTTAACGTTCTCTTGAATATTGTAAATATAGGGTAGCGTGTCTGAACAATATTAAGTTATTCGCATTTAAATGAGCTTTAGATGATGTCTTCGCCCATTTTGCTTCGTTCAGCCAATTTTCAAACATAAAATAAAGTGAACTATTTACCTTTTTACAATGCCACAATTTTGACTACAAATGATGTACTGTAACTTTAATAGAGTAGCATAACAGTTTATAATTACAATTATATTATTATAGCCATTTTTATTTTCTAGTACGTGTATTAAATATTATATCTACAATATTTAAAAAGTGTTGTTTTTAATAAAAGATAGTCATTATAATATACTCTAATGTAAGCGAAAGGGTGAAAGAGTGTAAGTGTAGCACTTTTCTCGTCCACTTTAGGCACACACGCCTTTGTTGTTCTTTTGACACCCTTATCAGAGGGCGAGTCATCATCACCTGCTTTAATATTTGACATGATGAGATAACATTGGCAGGTGCCATTTTTTACTCGACTGCGCAAGGAGAGTTTTTTTTCGAGTTATATATGTTTCTATATTACCGTCTACAGCCTAAACGTTTTTAATGTGCGTGTTTAAACGTGTTTAACCGATTTTGATGTGCGAGGTGTCGTTAGATTCGTGTTTACTCCCCGAGTGTCATATGCTATGTTTTTTTTTGTAGTGATATTAATATAAATCTCGCAAAAATAAAAAAGGTTTTCCAGGGAAAACTGCCACTGGAATTCCCCGACGGAAAAGGTTAGTAAGTATGTTGTTCGTTTGAACGATGATAGGAGTTATTTTTCTTCACTTGTCATTGTTTTAATAAAAGCGTGTGATTGTTTTATTGTTAAATACAACACAATGACCACAAGCTCGCGTGATGCTAACCGACGGTGCCTTGCCTAAATTGTGGCTCGTCGGTCTAAGAGATATCTACTAATTCTAATTCCTTATTATTGTGTTTTTATTATATTGTTGTGGAAAATCCGTGAATCTTTCACGTTTCGGCCTCTCAAAGCTGGCGTTTGGCCAACTGATGCCCACTAAAGGACCAACATTTATCTTAGAAACAAATCGATATAAAGAACCATGATAATAAATTAGAGTTATGACGTAATAGTATAGTACAGTTATAATGAAAGCAAAATAGCACACAGTTCTAATAAAACGCATTTTCTACGCTTCGTTGCCGGCATATAATATGAACGTTAGCATCCGCAGGGGAAACTGCGTAGTTGGTACTTTCCCAGGACAATTGTCCATCCTTACACCTTGTGAGTAACTGTGTTATCTTCATTAATCACCGTATTCACGGATATTTCATTGCTTAATAAAGCTGATGCTGTTTAAATTACAGCTTAAAAATGTAAATTTTCAAAAGCGAATGTTTAATTTTTTTTTTTTTATTATTATATAGTTAGTTTTACATATTGTTATTAATTTACGTATTTAAGTATATTTGCAATAGTCAGTCGGGTAAAAAGTGGAGTTTTCATAAAATTGTATTTTTCGAATCTGATCTTCTTGTAAAACTGTAAAATTAGAATGCTAAACAGTGTTTTAGACATTATCTACCAATTTAATAATCGTAATAATAACCATTGAATCCCGAAAATAATAAAAATGGCGCCCATAATAACCATTTTTAATTCTAAGTTATTGAATGCAATGTCTCAGTTCAAACCTAACCTAAAAAAGCATTTTTGCTAATATGAACTATATTTGAAGGTTAAACAAACTCACCTGTAGTGTAGTTTGACCGTAATTGTACGAGTCGCTGCATTCGAAGAGATTTTATATTCACCAGGTAGTCCACTCTTCAATGTGCTGGGCACCGAACACTTTTTTAGAGCTAAAACCTTTAAAAATACAAAATCTAATAGTTTAATACATATCCGGTGGCGAGTAGCGACATCTGCCGCTTGCGCCGGCCGTCCGTCAATTCTTCATTCTTTTCAGAGTTAATAATAATTGTGATTTCACTAAAGTTTTTCTCACCCATAATATCTAGGGAGAGTTGCCGTAGGAAAAAACTCAAGGGTGGGAGGGACCGAAAATCTCTTCGAATGCAGCGACTCGTACAATTACGGTCAAACTACACTACAGGTGAGTTTGTTTAACCTTCAATTGTACTTCGTCGCTGCATTCTTTGAGATTTTATATTCACCAGGTAGATGTTTAGAGCTTTAGAGAAATCACTTTCTAAAGAGTAAATATACAATAGATAAGGCAAAACTAAATACAATTAAGCTGATTATTATACGAACACTTGTCTTAATTTACTAATAATCAATTATTTGACTATCTTCAGGATCATCGCATTTGCGGAATCAATGTTATTACATACTATCAATATTAGGAAATACTAGTTTGTTATAAAAAAAATCGAATACGACAGTTTTTTTTTTTTTTTTTGCCAAATCAGCAGCTTTTTTAATCACGTCAATGGAAGTGCCTCTCCGGCTGACAGTAGACATGAATTTCTGAAGTCCTGCCGAGAATTATGAGCGGAGTACCGATCTGTGTCGATTCCACTATGTTGCAACACTTGTTCGATCCAGAAGCTGATCGTAGCTGCGATTGCGTTGTTGTATTATTATCATTGTTGTATTAGTTGTCAAATTTGAGTTGTCCGTGTTAGTATTGTCGCTACATGACTTGGTTGACTTCTTGTAAGGTACTTGGTCAAACATATTTCCTTCTTATTCTGATAAAATGAAATGAATAGATGAGGTCAATGCCTCCCGGGAGACTAGTTCTTGGTTAATTCACCTATAGATATTTTAATGTTGGAATAATTTCTTTGACATTCGATAGCGTGATTAGTGACAACATCTGTACACGATGAGCAGTTGACAAAGTAAGCAGAGCTACAAGTTTCTTCATTGTAGTTGTCGATGGTAATGCCAGGTTGAGATACAATTGACTTACGAAATCTAGTAAAACGTTGGTGGCCCAAGTATATTAGTATCTTGGGAAACATGGCAGTTTCGGAAACACCTCTTAGTAATGTACTATGTACTTACATTAGAATCTGAACTAAACTGTTTACCCCAATATAAGTGATAGAGCTTTTCAGCTCAATCGAAGCGTGCTTAAAGTTGACTAATTAGCTTCTAATTTAAATTGCTCCGAAATAAAGCTTAATGCTACTGGATTGGATATAATTGGATATAGAGATACAATCGTCGATCTTATTGCCGTGACAAAAAAAAATATACAAATTTAAACATGCCGCATCACAAGGTTTCAATGTACCATGATATTATATTGATAAATTCTATCTTTCTATTGTGAGAGACTGGCGTGAAAACGCATCCCTGATAAGCGTCTGATAACAGCAGGTCTCAGATGCAATGTGCAGGATAAGATTCCACACAGAGGATATTGGGTCCTGGTAAGACTATTAAGCCATAACTAGTTCTGAGGGCGAAGTTCGAGAATTAAAGGATACGACGGCTGGCTCGACCAGTAGGGAACCACACTAACTTCAGACGCCTGGTCATCCAAACCTTGCTTGGTGGACCTTGCACAAACATTTTAATGTAAGTGTAAACGGGAAAATCATTAGAAAAAAGTATTTTTTCCAATTCAAGGTAATGCCGTCCATATTAAAAATCTTTATTTACATTCAGCCAGAAAGCAAAAAGTCAATATCTGTGTATATATTCTAACTTCAGTGTAATTTCATGAAATGCATGAAGTGAAAGACTCCATTCAGTATTTACGTTAATACATCTTGATTCCTTGTCTTGTGCATTATCCTTGGATTTCATGTATGATGCACAAATAAGTAGGTGGCGTTTATTACACCATTGACATATCTTGTTAGATAGATAAACTTTTTATTGTATCCAACATATAATGTACAATCAAGAGACATTAATCACGAACTAGTGTGACAACTGACGACCCTATCGCTAAGAGCGATCTCTTTCGATCAACCGTTCGCTTCCGTATGAAGATATTCGATATTATATTCGCATTGGATACTTCTCATCCTGATGATGAAGGGAATTGCCGTCGTATTATTCGATTCTCAAGAGAATAGCTATATAAGACAACTCACATGCAAAAGTATTTTATTCCTATGAATACCGCTTGTAATTCTAATAAATTAATATAATTTTCAATATCTGATGAACCCCATCATGAAATTAAACCATCAGACATTTCACCATTGTTGGTTATATGCCCCCGAGAAAGAACCGATTACTACGAAACGAAATGGAGTTCATTATATTGTTATCCTCCCAGGCGAAGCTAGGTTTTAAGGCAGGGCTTAAACTCATAGCTGTATCAATTCTGTATCGAAGTCGTCCTAGGAAATAAGAGATATTTCGTCGAATTGCTTTGTATAAACCCAGCCGTAATCTATTACTGGATACCCTGAGGTCTACAGACCTGAAAATTTAGCATTTAGCACGAATGAGAATAGAACCTTTCTGATAACCTTGGTAAATCTATTCGAAAAATTCGGAAATCTTCTTTATGCTTGGCGTTAGGTAATTGGAGGGTCATTTCCACAGTACTTATCTCGGAACCCAAAAAACCGTTTTCAGTTGGCTATGAATAAGATTGCTTCCGGCATTGTTTATTAAAAAAACCTAACTTTTGGGATAGAGTGACCGGTTCCTTATCTTGCGTGGAACAGCCCTTTATAATAGCTGTCTGTATTATAAAATACATATATCGCCAGCTGATAGCCCTGATTTCTTAGTTAAGTTGTTACAGGTTGTCATGATCTTCGTGAACACGAAAGGCGTGGAACAAAGGTAGGCATTGGAACTCATAGGTTTGTTCTTGGAATTAGAACCTTAAATATTTCCAACTGGACGAGTGAATAAGAAAAAATAAGGTAAGCCTCTTTATATATGCCTATAAAGTAGGTACTTCTTCGAAACTAGATTTTATGCCGAATGTTTTCCATTTTAAAATCGTGCGGTTGTACATTTTTTTTTTTTTTTTTATAATTCTCTAAGATTTCATTATAAATCTAAAATTACATTAAAAAACGTTAAATCTTTATTTGTACTAAGAAATATTTAAAATAAGTTGGCCTGAAATTATATAATAACTCCAGATTGTAATAATTTGGATATTTAAAGATTATATTATAAAAATATATATTATTTTTAATATGCTAGGACTCAACAGAATATGTCGGCTCTTAATTCTGCATAACAGGGTAAATAAACGATATCTTATATCCTGTTAAGTACGTATTCAAGTATAGTGGGGCGTTTTTAATTGACTTCCACGCACCTAAAAATCGTTTAGTTTGTCAGTACCCATCTATAAAGAAATACCTTATTTAGTTCTTGGGAACATGTTAATAATTGTTAATCTTGATGTTCTGAGCCTTGATGTGATCAGCCGTCCCTATACAAGGACGCTTGTGTGCTGGGTTCTAGATTAGATACAATGACATGGGCTCACCACATCTGAGTCTGCGTCTCGCTCGAGCCCTTTTATCAAAGGTATATATATGTATACATATGTATGTACCAAAATATAAGTATATATATATATTTATACAGGCGTTATCAGGTTTCTTCTCCTAGAAATATTTTGGCAGTGCTTTATTGATTTAGTAATATTCTCCATTTTGCCATTAAACGTTATCCATATAAAGTTTGTAACTGCCACGATACCCAAGCTAAGGTAATTCTGCGTTTAACCAAACGCAAATCTTTTAATTTTAGTAGATTCCGATAGTATATCAACCATTTCTATGAGCCTTCAGTAATATTAATATATTTTCTACCAATTTTTGTACAGCCTCTTTGCTGAGGCAATTTGTTATGATTTGGCCCCCAAAGTTCAGAGATCTCGTCCCTAGTCTTAGGTGCAAAGTTATTAACTTTAGCCTTTGAAACCTCTCAAGGCTTTTAAAATGTCCTCGGCCAAAGCCGGAACTTCCGGTGATACACCGATTTCTAAATTTGGTTGTGAGGGTGGAACCATCATATCGCCGATGGGAGTTCATAATAAGACCACCTTATCGTGAGGATCAGTGGTATCGAAGCGATAAGCTGTATTCCTCGATTAGACGAAATTTATCGTTCAATTTCTCAATCTGTGAGGAATGATGAGAAAGATGGCGACAACAATGGTGGTCGCGTCACCACTCAAAAAAGCTAGTACTAGTAGTACTTTAAATATCTAGGCGTACTGTAATCGCGTCACAGTTAAAAATATATTTTATTGTTATATGGTTGTAATCGCATCACAACTCTATATTCACTACAGGCAAAATTAAAACGGGCCGTAATCGCATCACGGCTCAAAATTAAAACAGGCTGTAATCGCATCACAGCTCAAAATTAAAACAGGCTGTAATCGCATCACAGCTCGAAATTTTAAAATAATTAAATAAATTTTATAACTGCATTGAAGTTCTCATGCAGGTAACAAAAATATAAAGTTTAAATTCTCTTTTTCATCGAAGAAAAAGATTATTTGAGTCAAAAAATAAGCAGGTATTCTTAATACTCTTAATAGATCAATATCGAAAGTAAAAATTACTTTTTCTCGAATAGTCATACATACTATTATCAATAAAGTTTGCACCAGAAGTTTGCGACAAAAGTTTGCAAAATAAAGGTCACTAAATTCAATAACCCAATGTGAAAACTAAACATCTTTGATTGATGTTCACAAATGTGGGTAGGTGAACCATAATTAAATGCAACAATTCCAATTGTTATTTTCGTCAATCTACATATTTGCACATTCATATAATAGACAAATGTGGTATTAACATGGTTTATAAGCAAGTACTCACATTTTCCAAAAAACAGCGTTTCAATCGCCGTACTTTCCTTCCTGCGTTTAACGCTTCCTTATATTTAAAACCTACACCAAATGCACTTTGATAACACTTAAGTAGTACAAAAAACTTATAATTAGGTAAAATACTTTATAAAAATATAAAAATACTTTGAAAATGTATGTGTCGATGCCCGAACACTGAAAGCGAATGAAGAATTGACGGACGGCCGGCGCAAGCGGCAGATGTCGCTACTCGCCACCGGATATGTATTAAACTATTAGATTTTGTATTTTTAAAGGTTTTAGCTCTAAAAAAGTGTTCGGTGCCCAGCACATTGAAGAGTGGACTACCTGGTGAATATAAAATCTCAAAGAATGCAGCGACGAAGTACAATTTGTGATCATTTATTTAATTTGGATTTCCGATTCCATTATTGTTGGGAGTGTATATGGGTTCACAAAGTTTATTTTGCGTTCAAAATATTTGTTCCCATTTTCAAATGAACTCGTCGAAGTATCTTTATGTACAGAAGGCTTTAATAATAAGTCAGTTCTTTGAATACGACGTTGAATTATGGTATTTGTGGGCTATTTTTTTAGCCTTCCGTACTAAGGGTGCGGGAGCCTATTCGTGAGGCCAGGTGTCTGTCTGTCTGTTCTACACTTAAATGGCAATATCTTTTGAACGATAATAGATACAAGTCCCAAAATTGGCAAGATTGTAGGGCTTACTTTGTTGTAAATTAACAAATAAGTGCACAGTAAAAAAGTAAAGTACTAATAAGTACTAGTACTGGTTCAGTGTGAGACAAGCTTGCGAAAATATTTTTTGACAAGAGCGGAAATTATTGTGCTGGAACTGCTAGATAAAATCTTGTTGTTGATTCCACAAAAAAAGAAACGAAAGATGTCAAGTGGAATCCCATTGGAAGCTAAAGCATAAAAACATCTTAAGACTGAAGTCGAAGTTCAAGAAGCAACGTACTGTATCATATCCACGAAGGTACTGTATCATATCCAGAAATTGTCGATGAATACGTCTACCTAAGACCGACAGTCCGACTAGGCAGGTCCAACTTTGCAAGAGAGGTCGTCAAACAACCAGCCACAAGGTGAACAGATGACCTCATACAAGTGCCAGCAAGGCGCTGGATGCATGCCGCTTCCAACTAGTCTTTTTGAAAATCCATGGGGCCCTATGTCTTATGTCTATGTCTAGGCCTATGTGCAGCAGTAGACTTCTTGTGGCTGAAATGATGATGATCATGTGAGTGATTTGCTTGTTTCGTCACTCAAATGCACCGGTGAAACTCGGTCAGTCAGTTAAATGGTACTTTTCCAAAATTACTTAAATAAATATGTATTTATCTTCCTTTATTCTTATTCTTGTTTAAATGTTTACATAGTAGGTATTGTATATATATATATGTAAATATATAGTTATTGTGCAGATAAATATTTTCAGGTTATGAACACTTAAACAAATACATAAGAGTGCGATATGAGCTTCTTATCTGTATTGTGTCCGTATTAGCGCTCAGTTTAGCATTTACTGTGAAGTTCGCTAGCCGTCTCACGAATTATGGATTCGGAAATGGTAAGTAAATAGATTATTACTTACTAGATTACTATACTTATTTACTTTAGGGATTGTTGGGGATGAGTCTGTGACCAATGGCTTCGTAACGAGTTGCGATTTAGATAAATTCAAATTTACTTTGCCAAGTTGATCTTATCCAAGTTTTGCTTTGTGCTCTAGCGACAATATCTGTGTGATATGATATCTTTCCATCACAGAATTCGTCTCCCTTTTTACTTAAGTCTTTACTTTCCATCTAGCGGCTGGTCTATATAACCTTCAGGTCAGATGGGCTAAAGGTCATTAACCTCTATACCACCTCCACTTCCACCAGGAAACGTCTTGACCAATCATCTATTTCTTTTGCATTCTTCTGAGTCTGGGAATATTTTTTAATCGTCTCCAAAAAAGGAGATTATCAATTTGATATGTGTAGTAATATTATTAGAATTCACGGCCTCAAAAAGTAGTTGGGGTACAGACCTACATATGTAGACGCCCAGAATTATTTGAATTATTTAAGCAGCACACTTATTTGTAGTTGAACTACTGAATTCGTAGAGATTCGTCAATCAAAAACATTAAAACAAATAGCGAAACTCCTTTAAGAATGTTTTAGTAAATACATAATATTTTAGTAGCTATTATAATATTTTCACAAGTACAAATATATATAGGAAACACACGATAACTTAAGGGTTTTACAAGAATGACACATCTTATTTGGCATCCTCACACATGTACATATTGCACATATAATAAATGTATATATAAATGTTTTGACACTTTAGTACTATAATATATTTTGCTACGTTATAAAGTGAAAAGATAACAATCAGACGATTTATAATATTAGTAATAAAAGTACCTAATTAAGAAAAGTAAACCGACTTCAAAAAAAATATAATTAACTGAAATGGGAGAAATAACATAACCTCCTTTTTTGAAATCGGTTAAGAATAGGATTCCGCCGTTACACAGATAAATACAGTTTATAAATAAATAAATATTTGTGGACATTTCACACAACACCATCTAGCCCAAACTAAGCAAAGCTTGTACTATGTAACTAGATGGCTGATAGAATACATATATACTTTTTTTTGTTGTAAATATATACATATGATACATAGAAACACCCAGACACAGAACAAACATCCATGCTCATCACACAAATGTTTGCCCTGGGTGGGGATTGAACCCACGACCTTTCAGTTCAGCAGGTAGACGTAAACACACTACCAACTGAGCCACAAGGCCAGTCAAGTTTAAGAAAGTATTATAAAGAATTTACCTACCTATGTCAGGACCCGCTGCCTGATCGGCTAACTTGTATGACACTGGACATGCTCTTCATGGCCATGCCAGGCCTGATGGCTCAGTGGTAGTACGTTTGTCTCTGAGCTGTAGGTCGTGGGTTCGATCCCCACCCAAGACAAACATGTCTTCTGTGCATGGATGTTTGTTCTGTGTCTGGGTGTTTTTAAGTATAAGTACTTATTTACAACAAAAAAAAGTATATAATGTATTCTATCAGCAATGGACTATGGTACTATATTCTATTGTACTATGGGAACCAGTCCCATAGTACAAGCTTTGCTTAGTTTGGGGCTAGACGGTGTTATATGATGTTAAATGTCCTCCAATATTTATTTATTGCCAGACAACAGACAGCCAATTAGCATTGGCGAACTTCATCGAATCAACCTATTGGTACCAGCAGGTATTGAAGCCCAGAGTGATGAATAGTTACAGTTATGAAGACCATGACCAGTGTCATACAAGTTCTCGGTCATACAACTCTGTCATTCTCTATGGAAATGACAGAGACGGAGATATAGATTTCGAATTTGAATGAGTTCTGAATACGGGTGCATGTCTACGTCGCCAGCGGCGTCGCATCGCGCGACTCTGTCTGTCTCTGTAGTAGTGAGAACTCCGTGTAGAAAGAAAACAGAGCGTCCTTTTTGGTCGCGGTACCGTTTTCGGTACTCGGTGTCGCCGCGTAGACATGGGGCCATGTCCACCACGTCTCATGGATAACCACGTAAACAGTTGTCAACATTATGTAGGTAGTTACTATCTTTAGAAGAGGAAATGCGATACTTGTACTTCGGGCTTTCCTTTTAGCTTTTAGTTGAACAAACATACTAACTATGGCTCTTTACAATACCATATTAATTTAGATGGAAAAGTGACTGATTTGGAAGGACTTTGTCTGAGGTGAAATGATAGCAATTACGATTTTATCTCGGTTTATTTTCGTTTATTATTAAATATTTTAAGAATTGAATGGAGCTCTGAACCGAGAACCCCATTTTTTGAAGTCGATTATTTTGAAATACATTCATATATTTATTCTACAATATGTAAGAACAGACTTGTTGGAGAAGACATGATAAGTCAAGAAAATACTTTTGTTTTCCTGGTAGTACCTAGATAAAGTTTTGTAAAGCCACTACACGAGTAATTTTACGCGTAACTCTTAATGCTATCCATGGCATGCATAGGCAATATCTTCCAGACACTAAATTTGGTAACATAACCGGGATATTTCGGTTCCGTAGGCAAATTTAAGTTTTATGTAGTCATAAACGTTTCAATAATATGTCACTTCTATTCCTTACTTTGTACCAAAGGTTGTTGACATGTGTTTCGTACGAGAAACTGTTATACACAGGGTTTGAAATAAAATTTACCATTTTATGTCGTTTCCAAGTAACATATATTGTGTTCTCGTGTGGTTTAGAAAACTATAATAGTGAAAAGACCTGGAACAATAACTAGTAATGTTACAGTAGGTATATGAGGAGAACGGAAAGGCACTTGAAGTGAACGGTCAAGCTTGAGACTACAATGTAGACTGTCGTAAACCATGAAGGAAATTGTAAGTGCAGAACTTGTAATTTTATGAGCACTTCTGTCAAAATAAACATTTGAGTTTGTTAAGTAATAGTGTGCATTTAAGTTACTTCATAGGTTATGCAAATAGTGTTTGCTATGTCGCTCACGAATAAATTGACAGAAGGTACTTACAACGAATCTGTACGTAATGAATTTCGACAATAATACTCTCCTTGTACAGTCGTGTAAAATCACAATGATGTAAGCAACATCTGCATATCGCATGCCGACAAACATCAAATCTAAACAAACCGCATGACAAACGCAAACAATACTGTCCGCAAAAACCGCATCACATGTGACAATTACGTTATAATTGCAATGCATTTACAATTGTGATTGATTTCAATTTAATAACGGGAGTTAGGGTTGGCAATTGGCATATGCGCCACTACTGCTTTCTGTGTATTTTTATAAAATACCCACAGATTTTAGTAGTATTTATATTTTGACATAGTCAAAGGAAATACCTTCCTTAGTCGACGACACATCCTCTACCACTGCGGCAGACTAGGTACGTGTCGTCCGACCGCAGATCAGTTAGGGCTATTCACAATCACAACCTCAGGTCGACAACTTGTCGGATTCGGAAACTGTATTTCCATCTCTAAAGCCGCGTTGACACGGTACGAGCAGACTCGTCTGAGAAAACTTCATACGAGTGTACTATGACAGCTGTTGACACTATGAGAGTTCACTTGGATCATTTTCTTCAGCATTTCACAGTGCCACGCTCGGACCACTTTTTTTTACGCACGAGACGCTTGTTAATTGCTGTTATCCGCCATTTTGTTTCGCTACTCGTGTACTAGCTAGCTCGGAAAAGTAGGGCGCGGTCCGAGTCTACTTAGATGGGACACCGTCTTCCGAGTGTACTCGTATTATCGGTTGCCACAATACGAGTTGCGTCCGAGTAAGAATCCGAGTGCGATCTGACCGAGCAGACTAGGACAGTGTCAACGCAGCTTAATATTTCCGCACAGAATAACAAAGATGGAGATATAGTTTCTGACCGGATTTCTAATCCAAATGGTTGTGAATAGGTGTACAGGGGGGTTAGTAGAATAGAAAATTATTTTTATGGGATTGACATTAGCTAACGAAATGTCACTTGACGTCTCGTTCTATTTTCTTACATTTCAAAGCGTAAGCGTTTGTGAAATAGAAATGTTTGCCACTTGTCTAAGGGGGCAGTAGTGCCATCGACTCTCATATCAGGGGGATTAGATAAATGGCATTATAAACATCAGTAGAATAGAAAGGTAAATGTATGGAATTGACATTAGCTAATGAAATGTCACGTGGCGGCACGTAAATTTCTGAGCATTTCGAAGCGTAAGCGTTTGTAGAAACGTTTACTGTTTGTCTAAGCCTGCAGATCAGATCCAATCGGAATAAGACGACGACACGTCGTCTGCCGCTACTGCTTATACGGTTGGCTTCGAAGTTGCACCTTTATTCTTACACTTCTCGGAACGGCAACGTCGCACAGGTTGCCTATGAATTAATACCACTACTATTGTAAATTTTTATGAAATATCAAACAGAAAACAATTGTTTCTTAACTGATAAATTGATAATATCGTGGCCCTGTTAAATCATAGATACTTAGTTCAAATATTTTAGTCGAAAAGAAACCCAAACTTCCGGATACAAAGCGGCGGAAAGCGTTCCACTTTTATTTGTTTTTTTAGTCTTGGCTCCCCCATCCCAGTGCAGTTCAAAATTTACTCTCTTTACTCCCTCCATTTCTGACGAGCAATAAGTTTGGTGATCGGCAGTCTTCTTTATCTTGGCATTTCATTTATGCCTTGCTTGGGAGCGATGGGAGCTTTGTACTTTGATTCCCGTAGGTTTTTGACCCTGGCCCGATTCTACGATTCTCTCTTCTTCTTTTACGATTACAACACCGAAAAGGACTTGAACAATTCTGATAAATTTTCCGACTCTCAGATTTATCTACGATCTTTTCACTCTATGATTCGAATTATCATCCATCTTTCTTCGTTAATTTAATTAATGTACTCAATGTAACAACTAGAATTTCTCCTATTGATTTAAATGTGTAATTACTGGTAACCCTGTCAATAAGTGACAGATCAATGTCTTGCCAACATGCCGTTTTTGTCTATGGGAAAGTCTATCTGATATGGTGGGCGTTTGGTGCTTTTAAATGGAAATCTCGATCTAGTTTTTCTCGTTTATGAGTATGGGAATACGAGTAACTTTTTCTATCTGGTTTTGTTTTCAAGTCAATGACTGGCTTTGTTGTGGATATTATCTCATTGGACTCTAGTGATTTAAGTAAGAGTAACATAATGTAAACACTTATTTAAAATTTTTAAATAATTATTTTCTCCTTACAAGAGGAAAGTTATTTCTATAAAACTATCTGGTTTCAATGATTTTTTACATTATCGTAACCATGAAAAACTTGTATTCGATTTTAAAAATTTATTATAAATTAAAAACTTACAAATATAACAGAATAACAAAAGACTGCCTATTCGTAACTTGTAATCATATAAAAAACATCGAAATTATATAAAGTTTAGGAGTAGAAAACGATTTAATTTTATTTTGTTATATAAAAAATGCACAGCACTATACACAAACAACAATGATTTGTTGTTAGTTTTATCCTTAATTTCTGGCTGCTAGATCTATATTATCGGTATCTGCTTTGTTTCGTACTGCTCGGCTTCAACTGTGTTATTAAACGTATTAATCTTGTTATTCAATAAAACGAAACTTTTTACAATTTCTCAGCTGTTTCTTCTATCACTATCTTTATCTATTTATTATTATTTCTCATAGCCAAATCTTGCCTCCTGTACTCCGCCCAAAATGTTCATGTTCTTACTCTTTATTCTTACATTCATTTTCAGTTAAATCGTGCTTAACACAATAGGTACATTTCATTTCACTATGCAGTTTTACATTCGGTTTGTTATCAAACCCACAATTTTTATCAGCATAAAGAAATAAACCATTCTCGCTATCAGGAAAGCCGGTATTATTCATTTCGCCTAACGCACTCGAGCTGTCGATGTAAGCCGAGGTTGATATGCGTGCAACATGCATTAAGATTGTGCATATAAATGGTTATATCACGCTATCTTCTATCGCTTTCATTTAACAAATAACCTGCTTTACTGAGGGGGACGAGCATACCTATTTTCGGCTTCACATTTTCAGTTTCAGCCCGTCAACCGTGTGGCGCGCCGGTCGCCGTAAACGGCATTCGATTTGTGATTAGAACGCGAATTCTCTATTTAAATTTTAGAAACACTTCGAAATTTGAAAAAGATGATTGTAGACGCTACACCGAAAAATGTGACAGGAGTCGTTATTAAAGTGAGTGTTTTAAAGGAATCTAATGATGCGTTCCATGTTTGGCTTAGCATTCTAACCGGTTAGGTCTGGGATATTCTTAGCTCGTTATACCAGGATCATACTCATTTTATATTAAGTTCAGGATTCTCTTTGTTTTAAATTTATAGAAGAGTCTAGGTGATTTTATGGACCACAATTTCGATGGGGTTCTCTTTAATATTGCACTTCTGCATTTTGATAATATTTAACCAAAGCATATGAAATATTTTGTTTTAAATTATGTCTATAAATAATAAATATACTTTGTTCAAAATTATAAATAAACGACAATGTATGAGTTTTTTTTTTATATCAGGAACCCACAAATATTTTTGCAAACTCTGTAAAAGGTTTCAAGGTCTGCTCCTATAGTTAACCAATCAAAGATAAAGTTTAGTACAATTGATTGTAATCCATTCTGTTGATAGGCTTCAATAGCCTGAAGACTATAAAATCTATTGATAAACTCGATAAGTGGCAAGTTCAAGGCGCGATGGCGTGCCGCAAGGTTACCAAATTTCGCCTTTGTTGTTCCTTCTATACAGGAAATTCAGTTTCATGTTGGAAAGTTGTAAGGTGAATGGCAGCTTCGTTTCCTTTTGTGAATAAATAATAAGTGTAATTTTACGACATAAGTGTGGGAAGAAATATTGCTTATGTTATGATGTCTGTTCCGGTTTTAGGGTATCTTTTGACTCTATTGTAGTTTATATTATTGTGGAAAGTTTGGCGTTATTAAATAATAAAATGTTTGGTTGACATATATTTTTAGTAGACTCGCCAGAAAAATAATAAAAATTACTAAGTACTTTTTTTATATCGACGTGCTCCTAGGCTGCGTTTTTTTTTTGTTTCATTCAACTGCTAATGTGACATATATCAACCCTCACTGTTTAAAAATATCTCGACCTTTGTCATCGTTACCCTCGCTACTCGCCAAAAATTATATCCCATTCCTGGCAATAAAAAAAAAGCTTATAGAAACATCCTTTCTGGCGTTTTCCATTACATCATTTGAGTTATTGTAGTCGTATATAAATTGATCTATACCTTATTCAATATTATTTATCCACTTGATTTCATCCAATTTGGGAACAATAACTCCACGCCCAGAAAGGTGCGATACGTCAGGTGGATTATCATTAACAACGACTTGATTCGTTACAGAAGTCGCATCAAATTTAGCAGCGTTTTAAAAAAAAAACAGTACGTTCTTAGATGAGGAATACGTACTGCTATAAAACATGAAATTTAATGTTTATTGGGTTCAATATATTTTTTGTTATTGTTTCTTCATTTATAGTTAATATCAATAAATAATTTAGATGATTTTATTATTTTTCCATACTACAAAAATTAAAAAGTGACGAGTCAAAGACACAAAATAAAAAATAAAAAGCTGATTTTAAATACACAACTTGAGCTACAGTGAATCAATCAAAACAGAACCGATCTGATGGGTCAATTTAGCGGAAAATGTTATAAGCTCAATTTATGCCAATATGTGGCCTGTAATCGTTGGCATTTTGGCAAATGTCTCTGTTTTGAAGTCGATGACTTACATTTATGTAGTTACTACTTAATTCAATACAGCATTAACAGCATTGTGTCCCGACCTTGCTCTTGTGGCTGCAGTAGCTATTAACTAATCTATATCAACCATTGTCAAGTGATTGTCAATGGGCGATACTGTTGTTGTGCAGCCACTTGCATTTGATTTAGATAGAACATAATGCACCTTTAATAGGTCAGCCATATTACCTATCTATAATCCGAAATACCTACATTTTCTTGAATCTTACTTGCCCGTATACGTTTCATAGAATTCGTCTGTTTCCAGATGTTTTACTTGACACAATTTTCTAATTCCATAAGTTTGTTTGTATTGACCAAGAGTGTTCGTAAAGTCGAATGGGTACAGCCGTTTTTTTTTTGTCGAAGCTTTTAAGTTTACAATACTTGTGAGACAGATTTAAAAAAAAAAACTAGCTTAGTACGAATTTGTGTCTTACTAAGTCTTCTACCACTCTCTTCATCGTTACAAAATATTTTCACACTGCTACATCAATTTGGTTCGTAACAATATCTTTGTCTTTATTTCAGAGCTCGCAGAATCGCCTTCTGATTAAGAATGGCAGGGTGGTCAACGACGATGGGATGGAAGACGCCGACGTCTACATCGAAGATGGAATCATCAAGTGAGTACTTTTTTTAAATAATTATTTACCGTGCTTTTTCGCTTAGCGAAAATGTCACAAGTGACTTATTCTGCTTTTTACGGTATTATCAAGTGAGTACGGCTCCTTACTCGATTGCGAGACGCAAAGGAGGTTAACGTGTTTATCAGCCTATGTATGTTTGTTCCATTGTTGCGCTCTAGAAATCAAATGGTCTGTTTTTTTTAAGTTATATGTCGTTAGGTTCGGTTTTAATTATTGCGCGTGTTACTGCTGGGTATATGAAAATTATTAGGAATAAAATGCCGGATTCTTGGCGCAAAAATGTATGTTTTAAAAACAAATCTCCCAAGCTTATCGGTTGGGATATAAAAATGAAGAGTTTTAAAAGGTGCAACAAGTTATTTATTTATGCGTGATTTGGAATAAAACATGATAAACATATTCAATATTAAATATTCATATAAATCGCTCAGTGCGCAGGTAAACAGCCAGCATTCTTTTTACGTATCGGGAACAGCTATTTGACAGCATTCAGTTTTTTTATTCTTTCAAAAAATTCCGCACCGTTCGCCTAATTCCCCGTTCGTCTAGGTTAGGCGGTCTCTGTTCATCCATTTCCCAATTCGTCGATTGCAATTCTGTACCGTTCGTCCAATTTTCCGTTCGTTTAGGAGTTTAGGTGGTATCTTTTCGTACATTTCCCCATTCGTCAATCAAACTATAGTTTGTTTCGTAGACTGGCATCGCAAATTCTTACGCGATACAATTAATTTAAAAAATAATAAATAACAGAATTCTTAACTCTATTCCTTGTTTAAACTTAGTGATAAAAGCGTTTATTGTAAGCATGTATGTATGTTTATTGTTTCTCCACTTCACCCAAGCAGTATAATATTAACCTCAAAATAATGAAGTGAATAAGACTATGAGTTGCCGGTAAAGTTATTTTAGGTTCGTAAAAAGTAAAAAAAGTAAAACGACGCAGGCGCAGCTGATTGCATTCGAGGTTTGGTTACGCTTTCATTGTATTAAAAGTGAACTTGTGTTCAACATGGCAACAACAACAACACGTACAACACAACAACAACAAAACAAGTACAACAAGTACACAAGTGTGTGACAAGTACGGCTCAAATTATTAGCGGAATTTCTTGGATTTGTTAAATAAAACTCACAAAAAAAACGGCATCACATTAAATAAAATTGTTTCAAAATAGTGAAGCAGAACAAAGTATCTATATTAAACGAAAAATAAAATACCCGACTGCGTAAAAACAGTTTTTGTAGTCCCAACTTACGATTTCGTTACGCTTGATACGCTGTTGAGTATACGTTTTCAGTAATAAAATGTGCGTAAAATCATTGTAAAAGATTATAAATGCGCATTCTTTAGAATAATTCAGGCAAAATCACTTGTTTATTAGGAAAAAGATCGTTGGAGGTTACGAAAAAAACACGCATTTTATTTTATTTTTGCGAGAGATTACTATGACACTCATGAAGTGAAGACGAATCTAACGACACCTCGCACATCAAAATCGGTCAAGCCGTTTAGGCTGTAAGCGATCATATAGAAACATACATACATAAAATTTCCCCCTTTTATCTACTAGTTTGTACGGAACCCTCGGTGAGTGAGTCTGACTCGCAATTGGTCGGTTTTTTTGTTGGTTTCTGAAACTGTCACACTTGTCACATAAAACTGAGTTGTTTCGGCCGTCAAGGCCAAGTGTAACCATCGTTTAACTAACAATGGGCTAACCTTTAGTTACGGCGTACGTTATCTTGGACAAACATACTTGATTGCTACATATTCATAATGGTTTGTTTACTAGAAATACGAATGTTAACGCTGTTGCTAAGGTGTATAAATTTAGTGATATATATTCGGTAATACATTATTACATTATTTACAAATCTCAGCGTAAACAACATAATGTAATTTGGTCACAGGGCGCCCAAGATACAGGCTATGCCTAGTTTGGGATCCGTTGGAACTGATTATTAAGCTGATTAGCTCTTAATAGTTACCTAATATGACTATGCCGTCTTATAAACGCACGTTAAAATCTTATTCACTGAATAAGGACTTGTCACTTTCTGTCATATGGGAATTGTCACGCGCGAAAGCAGAATCAAAGACCGTTTAACTAAAATTCGGTTATTGATCGTTTATAAATAAGACGGATGATTTGTAACTAATGGTATTTGGAAATGAACTATGCAAGTAAGTAATACTCTAAGATTTTGACAGTAAAAAAAATGACAGTGACAAAGACAGTCGTAAAGTTTATAATGGGGTCATTCCCATTTCATCACAAAAATCTGACCCTATTTGATGAAATTCAAAAAAAAGCATACATACTTTTCCGTTACAGAATCTTAATTGGTCCTAAAAAATTGGTTAGTGGTTTGGTTTTAAAGGTTATAAATACGCATTTTGCTTATTTATAACTTAAAAGCGACATTGCACATACTTTCTCACAAATAACGTACACTCAACAGCATATCAAGCGCAATGAAATCATAAGTTAGACAGCAAAATTCGCTTTTCTGCTGCGGAAATTTTGTTTTTCTATTAATATACTTGTTACTTGTTTTGATACTTGTTTACGTGGGAAAATGACCCCGCATATCACAATGCTACGGGGAGACAGTGCTTTTAAGTTGAACTCAAAGTACTCAAACCCACTAAAACTCCAACGTATTCCATCTGGCGGGGCTATGGACGCCCTTCCAGATCCTTCAACGACCCGTCACGACAATTAGGTATTCTGTGACCTCGCTCATCCGGCAAGTTGACTGTCTAACGCACGATTCTCAATAAGGAAAACGGAAACTCCGTAGAATTCTTTCAGTGAAGCCATAGATTGAGTTCAAATATTGAAAGCAGTTGTGCATCAGGAAAGAAAAGTATCTCTTCCGACATAACAGCTGGTACTTCTCAACTCAACGCTAACTGTTGTTGCGATATCCAACTTCAAAGTGGTTCTGCGAACGTTGGAGTTGGAGTTTGACCACAGCTAATCGATAGTTACTACGGACCTACTTCCGCTAAAAGTAGATAATAGAACAGTAACGAGTGTTGTCGCAGTCTAGAAACGATGTGGAAATTCGAGTGGATGCTATTTGTATACAAACAGAGGATATACGAGGTGTGTTCAGAAAATAACGAGAATTTACATTTTTTGAAAAAAAAAAAGTTATTTATTCGTCTTCATTAATCGTAATTTTCTCGTACTTGTAGTCAACATGTATTTAGGAATATTTGTGCTTGTCTAGCCCAACGTATAAGCATAACAATTCAACTTGATAATGCTGGTTGTTGGTGAACCAACTGGTTCACCAACGCACAAAATCGCCAGCAATGGAAAAATCGAGGGGAGGCCTTTGCCCAGCTGTGGGGTGGGACACTTCAGGCTAAAAACAACAACAACAATGCTGGTTGTATGTTAAATGCGCTGCCAACAGATAGTTGGTTTGAACGTTTGGATTATCTTACAATCTTAGATCTTCGTCGGTCTGGGGTATTTCGATAGTATTTTGCTGGAAAAAAATGTTATAAATCAATAATTAAAAGTCAAATCTCTGTCTTTTCGAAGTTATGTGCGTATTGTTGATCTTGAAGATGTGTAAAGTCTGCCAACCCGCACTTAGCCAGCGTGGTAAACTATGGCCTTATACTTCTCACAATGATGAGAAGATGGCCCGCCCCCGGCAGTGGGACAGTTTGTACAAACAGGGCTGTAAGAGAGAGAGAGAGAGAGAGAGAGAGAGAGAGAGAGAGAGAGAGAGAAAAGTCAAATTGCCCGTCCATATGTGCCTAGATTAGTATTAGATTTGCGTAAAGTAAAATGTAATCTAAATTTAATTCAGGATTGCCTAATTTCATGTAAGAGGAGTTGGCGACGTGGAAAGTTGAAGTTAGCTGATGAGAGGCATATGTGAAATAATGTTTTACCGTCTGCTATAATGACTGACAAGCCACAAAAGGTCAGGCTTTAGTGCCTGACCAGCTTGGGCGCTTTCTTACTTGCTCCCAACTATTAACTAACACACCACACGTATATGGTCTAACTGTTAAAGTTGAAATAAATAAAAACGATAAAAAAATATCTCTCGATTGGGGCTTGGTTTGGATTTAACGTATTCTGTTGAGTGTGATCTGTTGACAATAATTTTAAGAAACTTTCACGATTGAAATTAACACATAATTATACACACAATTTTCGGTTTACACGCTAAAATAAATAGTTTTTTTTATTTATCTCGACGTTTCGGTTGAAAATGACCCCTAAACCTGCCTGCAGTTATGAATGCCGGTTGGAGCCGGTTTGTGACTAAAACGACTGATCGTTTGTATTTGTTTATTTTATGTTTATTGTTATGGTTGTTTATTACATAAATAAAATATGTTTAGGTCAAAATGCATGTAATTAAGACTTAAGGGCGAAAAATGACTTTTCCAGGCAGCGACTGATTTCGTGTCTGCCATGAAGTTCAAATTATGCATGCCAGGGTGTGAAACCAATTAGAACTGTCTCCTTTCGTAAGTTTTAACAGTTGCAAGTATAATACGTGGCTTCACATTTGCGCCAAGAGTAACTGTTAAGCCCGACCTGATTTGTTGCATCGGTAAATAAATGTGGGCGGTGTGTGGGTGGTCTATTTACACTTGCAGTAGGAAGATGGCTCCGCGAACGACCAGAATGACCAGATATATCAACCGGTTATGGGCTATTGTCTACAACGGATTTAGGACAAATCAAGTTACGTTTCACGAAGAATTGCCTTGTTAAGAGGCCGTACATTAATCGAGTGGGGCTGGATAAGGTTGCGAAAAACTTCATGCTAATGGTAAATACCTTTGTAGATGTTCCGGTCTTCGGATGGGTGACCGTCCGTTATTTAAGGTTGCGTAAGACTTGATTTATCACAGCTCCTTTGATGTGATGTCAATGTTGTCAAGGATTGAAGGATTAAGGATTCTCGTGTAATTGGCGATAGATTATCAAATTACAAGATTTGGTTGGATATAGAAAGTCAATTCTTCGAAAGTCTCTCTCCGTGATTCAAAAAAGTCATTGGAAAGGCTGTTTCCAGTGTCAGTTATGAATAACTTGAGGGTGGTAGCTAACCAGTAACGCTTTAGACGGAGGTTACACCTAAAGTCTGTTATCAGTTTATAGTGACTGATGAATTGTCAAAACTATAAAACGCTTCAAATTTTTTAAATCTGGTTCATCAATCCTTCGTATCTGATGTCAATTTGTTATCAACGAGTGTCGGAATTGATACAGCATTTGACAAGTAACCTCTGTGTTAGGAAGCTCCCTGCCACCTAGATGCTTCACCCGCGCACTAAAATAGTGGACACCTCTTTGAAACCAAGTGACTAGGGCATGCACCCTGTTCTACATGTGCCTTGGAATACCCGGGTATTTTAAGGTATGCGAAGAACCCGGTACATGAACCAGGAACCCCCGGAACTGAGGGGGAGCGGAATCACAGCACGGGGACGTACGAACGCAAGCGACACTAAAACGCAAGGAACGAGTTCCTTATCTACACGGCATAAGACTCAATATCGCACCGAAAAGTGAGTTAGAACCCCCTATACCTATCTACTACCATTGCTTTAAAGATCTTACCTTTCTTTCATCGTTATCAGTCAAGCCATAATAGTATGTAACAAACAAACATACAATCATTAGCAACGCATAAGTATTGTCATTCAACTAGACAATGCTGACAGCATGCTGGTTATGTTGCCAACTGGTAGTAGGTTAGCATTTAGATTATCTTTAGCCTTTCATCGGTCTCTAGGCAATGTGATAGCTTTTTATGTAGTTGTTTATATAGTTAGGTAATATGTAAATTGTATATTGTTTAGCTGTAGACACAACTAAACCAAGGTATTTTTCAGCGGGCATTTTTTAATTAAAAAAGGCACTCTTTCGCCCATAAAAAAATACTTTCGCGTTTCATTAGAACATCTCTCTTTGTTTATTAGGGTTCCGTACCCAAAGGTCTATCACCAGGCTGTATCTCATGAACCGTGATAGTTAGACAGTTGAAATTTTCACAGATGATGTATTTATTTTGCCGCTATAACAACAAATACAAAAAAAACAGAATAAAATAAATATTTAAGGGGGCTCCCATACAACAAAATTGATTTTTTTGCTCGTTTTTGCTCGATATTGATAACGGCAACAGGTAGACGCTTGAAATATTCACAGAATATTGAATAATATTATTCAATTAATAATTAAATTATAATAAAATTAATATATAAGGGAGGGGGGAGGCATACAATAAACGTATTTTTTTCATTTTTTTATAGATAATGGTACGGAACCCTTCGTGCGCGAGTCCGACTCGCACTTGGCCGGTTTTATTGTATAATAAAACAAAGTCGCCTGAGAGCATTTCGCACTGACATCACAGCTACGTTTTCTAACGAGTAAGTGAAAAGTAACACGCGAGTAAACGTATTGTTATTTCATAATAACTGAGTTTTATGGGAACGGGCGGTGGGCGGTAGAAAGTTAAACGATGATGAAGCATCTATAAAATTAAATCTTACTAAAATGAAAATGAACCATACATTGCAACAAACAGCTTGTTGCAATGTATGGTTCATTTTCGAAAAAAATGCCAAATTATGCCGGAAGCACCAGGTAGTATCACATATTCTGTGTAAATGTCTACATCCTAACTATATTACAAATAAAAATATAAAGGCGTATTAAAGTACACACTCGTAGATGACGATAATGATGATGCATGGACAGACAGCATAGACACAGAACATACAAGTATAGTAAGTATAACTCCATTCAAGAATAAAAGGAGCTGAACTTCAATACACAGTCAAAGTCAATTTTCCAATCTGCTTGGCGGGGAGAATAAAATAAAGTTATAAGAATAAAATCTTGAAATACAACTCTATGGTAATAAATACAACTCTATTTCACGATTTTATTTTTATACATGCTGAGAAATAAATGGTGAAAAGATGGTTAGAAATTTCACCCCACACTAGAAAAAGTTAATTTAAAATAAAAATATCTCGTAATAAGAATTAAGATTTAGAAAGCGTTTTAAGATTTTGAGTTTTTTATGCAAGATATATTTACGCTTGACCACCAACGCCTGATATGAGGCGGCAATAAGGCTGAGTATGGAGCTCATCGATCTTGAAGATATCTATTCACTCTAGCCTTGAAAATTCCAAGATTGTAATTCTCAGGAAACAGAGATGGCGGCAATGAAATCCATTCATGTGCAGTACGCATCAAGAACGTGGACCAATATCGCTGAGAACAGACAGATATTTGCCATTTCAGTGAGAAATGGGGTAGTGGTGGGGGGTGGGGGGTAGTTATAATTAGATTTTCATGAGATAATTCAAATTCTAAGATGCATTCAGATATTTTTTTATTAACTTTTTCCGGTGTGAGAAATTTCTAACCATATTTTCATTTTCTTTTATTAGTTTAGATAATTATACAATAATGTGTATGTATGTTAATAAAAGCACTTGTCCTAGCAACAGAAAGGAGCCCTGGGACAACGGACGAAACTGCGGCACCTATATTCTTACATAATATACCATAGTTTATCCAACACATAGAAGTAAAGCCTCATACAAGTTTGCTGACACAGTTAATACAATAGTTGCTGGGTCAAGCACCTGTGCGCTCTAATTACTCGCACTTGCCGCTTTGTTCCCGACGACGACTTCTACTTACATATGTACTATATAAGGTTCTAGAATAGATACGTCATCAGTAGTATCAATAGAATGACGTAAACCTAGCATTACAGTTTACGGATAGGATTCTTCTTGGCAAGCGCGCTCCATCGTAGACCGTAACTGTCGCTTAACACCAGGTGAGTTGACGGGCAAGCGCAAGCCTATCGTCGAATTAAAAAAAAAGCGGGGTTGTTATTGTGAATTTTTAGAATGCTCTTTTAATACTTAAAGCTTGTCTTTAAATACCTTTAGTGGAAGGACATCTTGTTGGACTTATTTCTTGCAATAATGAATCAAATATAATATAGTCACTCCCGGTCTACAACGATATTTTTTTTAAACTTAGTACCTAAACAGCGCTCGTTTAAAAAAAAAACGTATAATTCGTCTCAGAGAAAGAAGGAAGCCTCATGTAAAGTCCGTACTTAGTAAGACCATCGTCCGTCTCGCTCGCGCATATCCACATCTTTTGAAGATATAAAATTACTGCATGAACTTATAAAAAACATAGAACTTATAGAAATTATTAACGCAAAAATGATTTTTATCTATGAAAATTAACTTGGATCAAATTGAAGTTTTTGTCGAATATTTGTGACGTTGTTTGCCAGTTGTACTAACGATATTTTTTATATGTTCATTCACACATTTTATATCTTCAAAAATATGGGTATGCGCGAGCGAGACGGACGATGTTCGAACTACGGACACTCAAATCCACCCAGTAATAATAATTATCATTTAGTTATTGTTGTTAAAATTGAATAACATGTGTTTATACCTAGAATCTTATCAGTTACTAAATCGTGTTTACTTTTCATTTCATTCACATCGATACCGCTATTGTTTACAGACATTACATAACTGTGTATTGTTTTGATAACATGTTGTCATGTTGAGATGATAATTATAATAATAATAATAAATATTTGTGGACATTTCACACAACACCATCTAGCCCAAACTAAGCAAAGCTTGTACTATGGAACTAGATGGCTGATAGAATACATATATACTTTTTTTTTGTAAATATATACATATGATACATAGAAACACCCAGACACAGAACAAACATCCATGCTCATCACACATATGTTTGCCCTGGGTGGGGATTGAACCCACGACCTTTCAGTTCAGCAGGTAGACGTAAACACACTACCAACTGAGCCACAAGGCCAGGCCAATTATTTATTAAATTCCATTTTTTGTCCGATAGTTTTTTTCCTAAACAGACTTATAAAAATATTATTATCTCAAGTTGTCAGTTGAGATCGGTAATTATTTTAAAGGCGTCATTGTTTTTGGGACTAGGCCGATCTTGATGTAATTTCGCACGAAGATAGCTGAAACTCTGGGAAAGTTCGATAACATGTCACTACCACGCGGGTGAAACCACAGGACATAGTGAGTGTTATCGTAACTATGTTAACTATTACAGCTAATCCATAAGGAAGAGAGTGTTCAAGTTTATTACTGACCAAATTACCGACTTTACAGCTTCCGAGAATCAGTTGATCCATAAAGATGCAGTCTGCCGTATTGAAGTAAAGGCAAACTGAACGCACTGCTGCTACTCGTAGTACACTCTTATATAGAATTCAAAATGTTAATAAAAAAATATTTAGGTAAGACACTCGTTCAATGGGATGCAATTCTAAATTCAAAGTGCGATAATTCTAAAAATACAAAAAAGAAAAACTAAAAATTAGGGAAGGCACTTCAGAAGTATACAAGTATCTAAATTAAAAGAAAAACTAAATACCCGACTGCATAAATGCTGTTTTTGCAGTCTTAAGTTACGATTTCGTTATGCTTGATATGCTGTTGAGTGTACGTTTTTTGTGAGAAAGTATGCGTAAAATCACTGTAAAATAATATACACGCGCATTCTTTAGAATAATTCTTGTAAAATCACTTATTACAAAAAAGTTCCTTCGTTCTTGTTACGAAAAAACGCATTTTTTTTTTTTTTTGCGAGAGTTGTATTAATATTATTACAAAAAAGTATAGCTCATACACTCAGGAAGTGAAGACGAATCTAACGACACCTCGCACATCAAAATCGGTCAAGCCGTTTAGGTTGTAGGCGATCATATAGCAACATACATACATACTTAATCTTAATCTTATCTTGTATAGTCACAGCGGGGGCCAACAAACTGGTTGGCGACACTTCGACCCATGGGGATCTTTTGTGTACACCCCTAGACACTACCACACCCTTAGCGGAAAATGTACTCGATTAAGTCGAATACACCGTGCAAAGGAGTATGTCTGTAGTCCTCCGGCTTAGGATAAGCTATTCCGAGGATGCTCATCCTTTTACCAGCAAGGACATCACAGTCACATAATAGGTGTGACATCGTTTCCACTTCATTCCCACAGGCTCTGCATCTGTCATCTAGGCTTAGTCCTAATCTGCATAGTTGTTTTGCTGTGGTAAAGTGCCCCGTCAGGGCGCCTGTAAGTGCCCTTGCCCGGCGTCTGCTCCCACGCAAAATAAACTTTGCAGTGGTAGCAGTGTTTTTGCCAATGAAGGCCTTGGAGTGATGGAGCCCTTCTGTGGTTATCCACTCATTCCAGTGTTTCTCCCTGGCTGCAGCTCTGATAGCATCGTTTATAATGCATAGGGGAAGTCCTATGCCTGGTTCTGGTCCATGCAGTGCTCGCGCAGACCCCATTCTGGCCAGTTCATCAGCCAACTCATTGCCCATGTGTCCCGAGTGCCCTGGTACCCAAGCTAAGCGCACCCTGTTGTCGCAGCCCAGTTTATTAAGGGTCTTGACACAGTTAAGCACCAGCTTTGAGGTCCCCACATCAGAGTCCAAGGCCGTGAGAGCTGCTTGACTGTCACTGAAAATATAGACATTTTTGTTTTTAACACCCCTGTTAATATTTTCTTGAGCACAGGCGATTATGGCATATGTTTCCGACTGGAAGACAGTTGCCATTTGCCCTAGACTGTAACTTTCACTAAAGTCCTTTGCATAGACACCGGCGCCCGTGCCGCACGGTGTCTTGGAGCCATCAGTGAACCACAGTAAAGTGTCCGATCCGAAGTTTTTCAGGCCATGACGCCATTCGTCTCTTTCTGGGACATGTATACTATAATTCTTTTTGAAGATATGTATGGGTGGCATTCTATCGCTGCCCATGCACATAATCCTGTGGAGATCAGAGCTGATCTCAAGATTTGTATGCCTAGTTTTTGGCCTATCGAGGTTCCATGAACCATTGACTTTGAGTCTGTAGAGAGCCTTCACCGCCTCCGATTGTATTTGTATGTGGAGAGGTCTCAGGTCCAGTATCAACTCCATCGCGCGCGTTGGTGTTGATGTGAAGGCGCCCGTTATTGCCTGGCAAGCCATTCTCTGCAGTTTCGATAACTGTAGTTGGCAGGACCCTAGCCGTGTTCTTGGCCACCAGACTATACTACCGTAAGTTAGAATGGGCCGAACAATCATTGTGTAAATCCAGTGAACGACCCGTGGCCGCAAGCCCCAAGTCTTTCCATAAGCAGATCTCAGCATGTTGAAGACACGAGTTGCCTTACTGATGCTTAGATCCACATGATTGTTCCATAGCAGTTCCTTATCTAGGGTTACTCCAAGATATTTCACACTTGTGGACCATTGTAGCTCATGTCCATACATAAACACCTTCCTGAGACTGCTGAGCTTCCTTTTTCTAGTGAACGGAATCAGCGTTGTCTTGCTGGGGTTGATGGATAATTGGTTTTCTGAGCACCATTTCTCAACTTTCTGAAGAGCTTCTTGCAATATTTCCGACACCGTCGCTGGGAATTTGCCATTGATCAAAATCACTAAGTCATCCGCGTAACCAACGGTGTAAAAAGGACCAGTGTTAAGATCTTGTAGAAGAGAATTTACTACTAAACACCATAGGGTAGGAGATAGTACTCCACCCTGAGGGCATCCCCTTGTTGTTAATGCATATATGACATCCCCAAGTAAGGATGCTGTAATAATTCTCTTCCGAAGCATGCCGTCGATCCATTTGACTAGAGTGCCCTCTATGCCATGGTTGACAGCCGCTCTTTTGATAACATCGAAGTTAGTTCTGTCAAATGCTCCTTCTATGTCAAGGAATGCCGCAGCACAAACCTCTTGGTTATCTATTGCATGTTCTGCCCTTGAGACAACATAGTGAAGTGCAGTCTCGGTAGATTTGCCTTGTTGATAGGCACATTGAAGTGCGTGGAGAGGGTTCCTCTTCAAAGGACCCTCCCTCACGTAACGGTCAATCAGCTTCTCCAGGCTTTTTAACAGAAAAGAAGATAGGCTTATCGGTCTAAATGATTTCGCCTCCTCATAGTTCTTCCTGCCTGACTTCGGTATAAATACCACTTTAACATGTCTCCAGACTGTTGGGACATGACCAAACGCAATGCAGGCTCGGAAAAGTCTACAGAGGTGTTGTCTCAAGACTTTGAGACCCTTTTGCAGTAGGATGGGATAAATATTGTCGGGGCCTGGCGATTTATAAGGTTGAAATCCCTTAATCACCCCTGCCACTTTAATTTCATCAACCATCTTCCTTGCGGTATCCCAGTCCCTTTTGGTGGTGTGAACACTCAGCTCTGCTTCACCAATAGGTTCCGTGTAACCTTCATTAACAATTTTGCAATCCGGAAAGTGCGTACTTAACATCATAGTCAGAGTGTCTTTGCCGGACTCAGTTAGCTTTCCCCCATCATCTCTTATAGTGGTAAGCTGTTGCACCTTGGATGTAGTTATGGCCTTCGAGAGTCTCATGCCTTCTGGGGCAGAGTTGACTGCTTCGCAGTGATTCCTCCAAGCTCTGCGTTTAGCCTTCCGGATCTCCGAGTTGTAGTAGGTCAGAGCACGTGAGTATCCGGCAAAATCATTGGTTGCCCTTGCCTCATTGAAAACACGTCGCGTCTCACGCCTTAACCTCTCCAATCTCGGGCTCCACCAATGTGCCCTTTTCCCCGGATTATTCTTTTCGGGGCAATTCCGAGTCCATGCTGTTTGTATAGCACGGACAATACTGTCAGCTTCAAACTCAATATCAAGTATCGAGTTAAGCTTACCTTTAGCCGCGCCTAGTTCAACCGTGAGGTCCTTTTCGTAGAGCTCCCAATCCGTATGTCGTGGGTTCCTCTTCATTGCGTAAAGCATCTGAAAACCAATGCTGTACCTGAAACAGATGTACTGGTGGTCCGATCCACTAATTTCGTCGGATACATGCCATTTACTGACGTTCCGATATGCATTGTTGGTTGCCAACGTAACGTCAATAACTTCTGTCCTTCTAGAGTTAATAAACGTAGGTTTATTACCACAATTGAGAATCTGTAGAGGTGCACTGAGAATGAAGTCCAGCAGCCTCTCTCCTCTCCTATTCACACCAGTGCTCCCCCATGCAGTGTGGTGAGCATTAGCATCGCTGCCAATGATAAGATCAAGGCCATTACTCATGCAGTGGTTAACGAGATTTCTTACCGTGTTAGAGGCTGGATCCTCGTTTTCGAAAGGCAGGTATGCAGACGCCAAAACAACACACTTCTTGTCTGCTCCCCGCCCTTCCGTAAAGACCTTAACCGCAGTAAGGTCCCTGGAACATAAATCAAATAAAGGAACCGCGTTTACCCCATTTCTGGTGTAAACACAGGTCCTTGTATCATTAGTAGAACAGTGGTAAAATACAGAGCCATTAAGTCTACCTAAACCCGAGACAGTTCCTTTATATATATAAGGTTCCTGTACTAGGGCGACATCGAATTTGTTTTCCTTGAGCTGCCGGCCCAGAAGGGCTGCAGCTGCTTTGCAATGATGCAGATTGATCTGTACGCACCTTAGCTCCATAGTGGCGTTATTGATGTTTGGGCAGCCCACTAGTGGTCGCCCGCGATGTCCTCCATCTCTGCCATGGAGGTCGGCGAGGACAGCAACTCAAGATTTCCGAGCTCAAGGTCATCCAAGATATCGTCCGTCCTCGGAGAGGGTGCTGAGGCCGACAGATGGCAGATGCCCTCCGCAGTCGCAAGCACCCCCGCACGTTTAGAGGCAGGAGCCGTTAAGTCCACGGCCTCCTCAGGTATTGCTTGATCTGAAGATCCAGCAACCACGCCACACATCTTAACTACTTCAGACGCAAGAAAGGTCTCCGTGCACCCTCCAGTAGTCTCGCTAATATCTGTAGCAGTCATACCGGTCTTTCCTTCAACGCCTCCAGATGTGACGTCGGATTCAACCAGCGGCAACACAGATTTCTCCGCCAGAACGTCCGGGTTCGGGTCACCAATGCGCTTGGGCTTCTCCGCAGGTTCTTCCAGGAGCTTAAAAACACTCCTGTCAATGCCCGCACAAATGTTGTAGTCTTGCGCTTTGATGACATCCGCAGATGCCCGGTCCATGAGGACAATCCTCCTGACACTCCCACGCACCGTGTCTTCCTCCGTGCTAACAATCTTCCACTCATCCGTGTTTAGCTCCGGGTTAAAACGTTGCATGACAGATAAAACTCGGGACACATCCCTGTTATAGTTGTCCCTCGTTCTCCAGGCCAACTTAACAGGTTTGGGTAAGTCCCCAGCGTTCACAACCTTCAGTTTGATGCCTCCGACGGTTTTACCGTTGAGGCCGCAAAGCCATTCTGCGTCCCTGTCCGTATTGCAGGTGAAGTTCAAGGCTCCCGAAATGAGAGCCCCAGCCTCCACCCTTGGTAGGTAATCGACAGTCTCCTCAAGCATGTTGAAAACGGCACCCTTCACTTCTTTAAGTGAGTCTGCCGTAATTTTTGACCCCTCTTCGGAGATGATGGCCATCCTCCGGACAGTCAGCGCCTCCTTGTAGGAGAATGACCCTAACTTGGGCTTTTTACTGATCCCAGATGGGTCAGTAGCTTCATCACTGACCTCCCTAACTCTCTTAGCGGGTCCGTCAGTGAGCGCCTGTTGCCTCTCCAGTGCACGCCTCCTCTTCTGCGCACCACTAGGCTTCTTTTTCCTCCAGGAGGTCGACGCAGCACCAGCGTGGGCATTCGGTATAGCTGCAGGCCCAGAACCAGTAGGTCTAGTATCCACAGCCAGCCCGCCACCCACGCCAGTGCTAGGTGCCCGAGAGGTCACCAATGTTGGTCTTCCTTCTGAAAGGATGCTGTGGGAGGCTCCTCTCCCAGCACGGAAAGTGTTCCCTCGAAAGGTACCACGTCTACCACGGACTGAGGAGTTACCTTCCCCAGCCCTATTCATCGCATCCCTAGGGATAGGTACGCGATCTTGAGAAGGCTTGGCCCTTGCAGGCAAGCCCGGGATTAAACAATTAGGGGTTTTTGGTTCCATACTTGTTGTTGTTATTTAAATTCACCGACTTGGTTCCCCACCCGCCATGGAGCCCGCAACGTTGGGGATGCCTTATCAAGGCACCAGGGCTACCAAGTGGTATAGCACCCCAGAGTGAGCTGCCCACGAGAATCACGACACACAGTAGTCTGCACCTCCCTAAAGGCACAGGTACCCTGCCCCGCTATCTGCAGACCTCATCACCCTAGGTTACTCGCCAAAGTGACCCCCGCCCATCCACAAGGAACAGGCAGAGGAAACCGAGCCGATTGATCTCAGGAGGCTACCCTAAGACCGCCCGTGTTAAGAGAAGATCCGGGCCAAAGTGGAATGTTGCTGATCCCCGCCCCGCAGGGTAGGTTCAGCTCAGCCACCAGGATCCCATCCTCCTCCATTACGGGTCCCCGCGCACGGCAAACGCGCAGGTGGTCAACCCTACCTCCCCCACCAGCCAACCTTGTGGTGAGAAGAGCCTCATGAGCAAGACCACAGGACTCATGAAGTTATACAATACAATATATAAATATATATATATACATAAACACACAAACACTACACAATGATAATATTTAATAAAAACAAATATATACACATAAATATACATGTGGATTTTGGAGTGGGTACTGCGGAGGGGTAGGAGAAAGGAGATAAAGGGGGAGGATCTAGAGTGGGAAGGAGTGATATTGGGATAAGGAGAGAAAGGGGGGGAATGCGCATGACTGTTTCTGTTACGTCTGTTCCTTGTGGACCAGACCAATAGCAGGCGGCAACCTCGAGCAGGATATTAGCAGCCACACTTGCATTGAGGAGTCCGCGAATTCACTATTCCTCAAGGCCGATGCCAGAGCACTGATGGGACTGTCAGTGCAATGAGCGAACCCGATCCGTTCCTAATAACCGCGAATAGAACGTATCGCCTTCGCTCGCCCACACACTTTACATACATACTTAAATACATTCGAAAAACATAACCCAGTCTGGTAAAAAGGAATGTCATTTTTTTCATATCTGACCTATTCGTATCATGAATGGTCTTTTGAAATGAAAACGATGTTTTTTTGTTTGAAATGATTATTACTTTAGGATTGTTTCCACAGAAAGTTCAGTGGGTAGTTTAGTTTTAAAACAAAATTGCGCATTTTGAATTCGGTTGTTCCAGTTTTTGAGCTATAATAATTATGATGAGTATAGAATTTCCCCAATTTCAAGCTACATAGGTGCTTGAATTTGGGGAAATTCTTAAATATCTTGCACGAGGATTCGGCGCAGCATAAAGATGTAGTCGAGTTTTAGTATTTCAACCTATTGCCAGTAGAAAGACAATATTTCAGATTGATTACGACACCATTGCGCTCACTCGGTTGAATATAATATTTATCAAAACATGCGTATTCCAAATACGCACAACAGAATTTCGTGACTCTCCATAGCGTGACGGTGACTGATAAAATTTTGGCATTGCCATTACGGTCGGGCATTGCCATAAACTTTCGGCAATACAGCACGCGAGTTCTTATCTGGCCTTATTTATCAAATGATATAAAGAATGCTGTTATTGTTCTATAGTGATTTGTAATATGTACCTGACTGCAAAAAAGGGGCGATGGTAAGTAACTAGTTTTCGGAAGGTTTTATGTCAAAGTATTTAACAACAAAGTTAACATTAAAGTAACTCTATTTGACTGTTTGTTACCTTTACACGACCAAACGGCTAAAATGATTTGAGAAATTTGTTACCTACAGAAAGTATCTATATCAAAAGGAAAACAATATACCCGAGTGCAGTATTTTGCAGTCTAGTCTTTAGCAGTTTTGTAGTCTAACTTACGATGTTACGCTTGATACGCTGTTGGTTGAGTGTACGTGTGAGAAAGTATGCGTATAATAGCTGTAAAAGATTATAAATGCGCTATCCTTAGAATAATTCTAGTAAAATGACTTGTATATTACGAAAAAGTTCGTTGGAAATTACGAAAAAACGCATTTTTTTATTTCTGCGAGAAATGTATTATTATGATTACAAAAAAAATATAGCCTATGACACTCAGGACCTATAACAGACAAGTGAAGACGAATCTAACGACACCTAGAACTTCAAAACATGTACATACATACACTCGAAAAACATTACCCTCTTACGCAGTCGGGTAAAAAAGGCATAAAAACTACATGGAAACGGAAAAAAAATATTATTTTATCAGCCCTGTTTGTACAAACTGTCCCACTGCTGGGAACGGGCCATCTTCTCATTGTGAGAAGGGATAGGCCATAGTCTGCCACGCTGGCCAAGTGCGGGTTGGCAGACTTCACACATCTTCAAGATCATTGAGAACTCTCAGACATGTAGGTTTCCTCACGATGTTTTCCTTCACCGTTTGAAGTTGGCGGCAATCAACAATACGCACATAACTTCGAAAAGACAGAGGTGCGTGCCGCGGGATTCGAACCCAGGACCTGCGGATCGCAAGTCAGATGGTCTCACCACTAGGCTGCCGGAAACAAAAATTAAATTAAAAATAAAATTTTAGAATGCAGCAACATCATATAATAACATTGGATGCTGTCATGCAGTGTAGGTGTTAAATACCTGTTTATTGTTTGATAAATATTATCTGATTCTGGAATGCATCCTTGGTCAATATTTTATTTGATGTATATGTTACTGTAAAAGCCCGAACTACGGTAAATCCTAAGATTTTCCAGTATATCCTAAGATTTACCAACTCTTAATGGTAAAAGTCCGAACTGTTCTATGATCATCTTTTTTTCGGACTTTTACCACCATTCACTTGGTAAATCTTAGGTTTTACCTCAAAGACACGGTAAATGTTGAGATAAACATGTCAATACGTGTTCAGCGTATGGCCTTGTACTCGTGGCCGTATGCAGCCCCCCGCTACTCGTTCCATCTCCCTCTACCGTCTACGCTCGCCTTAGTCAATCGTTTGACACGTTGGAACACGTACGTTAATTCAATTCCTGTTTGTGTTTTGATGTCTAAAAGTAATTTATAAACAAAAAGCGAGTTTGATTTGTTTTGTGTTTGCGTTTTTAGTGTCAAAATTTAATCAATAAAAATACCAAAAGATATAGGTACAAATTGACTGATTAGTAGTACAAATGATAAATAATTACTCATTGAATAAATGATTCAGAAGTATGCATTGTTTTATTTCCAAAACCAACATTTACCAACCGTCACTGGTAAAACCTAGCATGTACTAAATTCTAATGGTAAAAGCCCGATAAAATCGTTTCTTTTTTACATATTCTTACATTTACCAACTCGTGTTGGTAAACCCTAAGATTTACTGGTAAAACCTAAGATTTACCAATATTCGGGCTTTTACAGTAACATATATAAATAAACGGACAAGTGCCTTTATTAACTATGTACTTACAACAAAACAATATACAAGTTCAACTAACTAAACTACTACACAAAAAGCATACTCATTACGACATTTATTTTATCGGACATTCTAAATATTTGTTTGTTATACAAAACTAACTGTGCCCGGGGTATCCTATATTTTTTAGTTTCAGCCCAGTTTTTGGTGGGAAAATATGCTATATCAGTTTTCGTTATAAATGCCAAACCGCTACGCCAAATTTCATTTTCATCAATTTAGTAATGTTCTTTGTTACTTTTTACAATTGGTAGAGGTGAGAACTTGAAGACGTACATGGGTTACTTTTTCACTACGTTAGTGAAGCCGTGGGGCAGACATAGACTCTAAATATTTTGGTCCATAACATGTAATTAGATTTTTTTGGTTTTACCCGGCTGCGTAAGGAAGGTTATGTTTTTAAATTAATTATATTTTAACATGCTTAGATGATATTATGTAATAGTATCAAAGATGTAATTATACGATCTAATTGGTGACTACTATTTAATTTGTTGAGCGTGTTTTTTTTTTGTGTTTATATGTTGTGGTTGTATTTGTCGCAAATAAAAATATGAGTATGTCTACTATAAGTAAATGGCAATGGCACCTTTGCCTATGTCAGGACAGTGACTTCGTCTAGTTTCTTGAATTTTTACAAAACCTTTATGTTAACAATACATACAAAAGAAAAAAACTAGAACGACGTATAGTTAGTTTATAGGCTTTCTAATTTATTTGGCTACGCCTATTTAAAATTAGGGCTGGGTTGACAGCTGACAGGGTGCGACTCGGAAAATGGAACAGCTGTTAGTAAATTAGAAGTTTTGTTAGTGACACCACAGGGCTCATTGTACAGTGAATTAATTAAGTAAATTATTTCTCTTTCATATAAGTTCATGTTCTATAATAGCGGAAATGAACTAGACCAACCAAATTGTCCGTAGAATGGGTTCAAAATGTCCAATCGTCACGATTTTTTTTTTAATTTCATGGGTAGGTTGGTAAACATTCTAGCTTATGGCGCTGAAGTCCTTTGAAAAACATGCTAAAAGAACGGTAAGAATATCGGCAATGATATCATTTTAAATAAAACTTACCTACATATGTCTACGAGTATTTTGTGTAAAGAAGTCCAACTATAGTTTCAACCGTATTTCAGCGATCTTTTTCAATGGAGTAGTGCTTAAGGATGTGGTCTTATCCTCGAAAGTGCTGTGTATAACCTCTCAATATATAAAATCTAACTCGAGTAGCTTAGAAAAAAATGTGTTTGCCATCAGACGCAATTGACTGGTTTCATCACAAAGCTTGAAAAATATAATAAACAGATGGTGAAGACTGTAGAATTACATCATTCCTTAGTCACATGTAGTTCATTCAACAGTTAGGTACTATTCAATATGTATATCACGTGCTTTACCATATTCGTAGATTCTGTCCAATACATATTCATGGTGTTCATCAATCAGGACGGTATAATAACAGCTAGATGGCTGGCCGATTGTGTATGGTGAGGCAAAAATGTGGCTGAGTGGTTAGCCCTAGCGTCAGGCTCATCGGTATCCGAGATTACTTTTTTTTTTTTTTTTTTTATTAACAAATTTATTCTCCACAGACTCCAGGCCTTTTATGAACTAATATATGCATTTATAACTACATACATTTTTTTTTTAAGTTATGCAAGAGGAAGACAAAATTTCAATTTACACTTAACTAACATGCATGCGTGTATACGCCGAGCAGTCCAGCTCCCGCAAGCAGCACCCGTTCACGAGTTGACGCATGTGCCAGCCATCGCTCTCCTCAACCATGTTTGAGGGAAGAGGGCGACCCGCCACACGACGCCGCCGCAAGAAGAAGCTTTTTAGTGAGCGTGATCTGAGTATACACGCTTTCTTGTTATTATTAAAATAATGGCAAGATTGAAGGCCGAGATTACTTATCAGCATTAGTCCACCGCTTCCGTTATCTCTCCTCTTCGTTTGATATTATGTCAACTGTAATATGTACCATTAGCCAACTTAATCCATTAAAGTAGCCAGGCGCGATTCATTTTTGACGATTTTATCATACACATATTTATGAATAAAACACTACAAGCATAAGTTTGGTAAACTCAAAAACGTCCGACAAATACAAACGGCTGAACCGATTTTGTACGAACATAAGTAACCGAGAACACTCGATGAAATCCTTTTTCAAACAAAAACTAGATCAAAATCGGTTGATCCGTTTGAGAGTTACGATGCCACAGACAGACACACAGGTATACAGATATCCAGATACACGTCAAATATAACACCCCTCTTTTAGGTCGGAAGTAAAAAATGAGTTGTGTGACCACAGACGCTACAGTGTTCGAAACATAAAATTATGTAAAATGTACTCTAATTACGTTAAAATTTGTTTAATTTCAATCAACTAAAATATAACTATTTTAGTTCTACATGCACCATCCAACTACATTACACCGTCGCAAGAGTACAAGCCTCTTTCTTGAAAATGTAACAGCTGTCTTAACCGCCTCAAGTGCCTGACCTGATCGACCAGTCATTTTGATTACATTGAATGTGCAAATAAGTATCTATTAGCCACCTTCTATAACCCTCATAAATATTACGAACCAATTAATGTGGAAAGTTGGATTTTAAATTTCCGTGCAAACTGAACTCTTCGTATTTATTTTGTAGGTGATATTGTTTGTTTTATTTTTTTTCCTTGCATGATCCACATCTTTGTCAGTAATTCTTGAGACACAATGGAGTAAAGAGGTTCTTTCCGTTATAGATGTTCATATATTTTACCCCATGGCAAGTTTTTGCATACATAAAAATGTTTTATAGAAATTATTAACGGAAATTGATTTTTATGTATGAAAATTAACTTGGATCAACTTGAATTTTTTGTTGAATATTTGTGATGTTGTTTTCAAGTTTTACAAACGACGATTTTTTATACTCGTAAGTTCATTCAGTCATTTTATATCTTGAACAATGTGGGTATGCGCGAGCGAGACGCACGATGGTCGGACTACGGACTTTTAAGGTAGATCTCAACGCGCTCATTACAACCTTTTTAAACATATAAAATCATTGGTTAGGGATACAAAAAAAATTGAAATTAATTTGTTTATTTAGATAGGAGAAATATGCTTTAAAAGTTTTATTCAAATATCACATAAACTGGCGGCGGAGTAGTGGAAAAACATAGTTTCCTACTCCTGATCCAATTTAAAAGATATCAAAGAAAATTGTCTTTTAATTTTTTCTGCTTTCAAAATAAACAAATACATTTCTCACATTTCTAATATCTTTACTTAATGATTTTATATGTTTAAAAATGTTGTGATGCGCGAGAGAGATACCTGCACGCGTTGAGCGCATCTAAAGAGATGAAGTCAATGAACTAGACATAGAATTCAACTACCAAGAGCAAGCGGTATGTATTAGTAAAATTGTTACTCCACTGCATAAGAATGATAATATTTTTCATGTATGTCTACACTAAGATTATAAAGGCGAAAGTTTATGAGTGTGTTTGTTACGCACACGCTCAAACGGCTTAACCGATTTTGATGAAATTTGGTATAGATGCAGCTGACTCCCTGGATTAACACATAGGCTACTTTTAATCCCGAAAAATAATATCTCCTTTGATATAATTTATGTAAAACAGCGGGCAACACAGCGGGGCGCAGCTAGTAAGTCCTGAGTGGGTCTTTCCCGATAGATATAATCTGGGTGTCTTTAAATCGCGAGTGAATTGGTTTCTTCTAGGTAAGCGCGCTCCATCGTAGACCGCAACGTCGATTAACATCAGGCGAGTTGGCGGTCAAGCGCGAACCAATACATAAAAAAAAAAAAAAAAATGTGTATTATTATGTATCTTTGGTGGTCTATAACTTTGATATCCATGGTTTTTCTCATTCTCTTCACTAACGCGGGTCGTATCGCTGGCAACTTACGTATCGATCGGTTTCCGATCAGCTTACAAACATCTTTATTTCATTAACTTTATTTGGTCGTAAAAGCTACATATATATGAAAATATTGACTCAACACTTGATAAACTGTGTTCGCTTGCCATTGGTTTCTCTAATGTTGAATGTTGCAAGTAAAAATATTGAATCTGCAGTTTACATTGTGTAGTCAACTTTGGAATAAATTTTCAAAAATACGTATGTTATGGAAAACTTACTAGCGTAGACAAAAACTTTTTAAAAACTGCTTTCTTTTTTGCCTATATCGCTCTATCTCTTTTCTACTCGCGTTATACGCTTTTAAATTTGACTTTTCAGTTTTACACTTCATGGGTTTCAAAAATGAATGTAGTAAAAATATTATGCGTAGAGAACGATTATTAGATCTATATAATGTATCCTCAGAATACAGAAAAAACAGAAGGCGCGTCCAGCTGCAGTTACAAAATCCGTGCTGTGTCCGAAAACAAAAGAATCGTCCCGCACCCTTCTCACCTCTCACCCGCATAATGTTGCTAGTGTAGACATTATTTATCCGTTGTTGTGGTAAAACGTGGAGATAAAAGTATATTAAAATAAAATGTTTACTTTCTTAAACGGATATCATTATTTTTTATAACTGTTCTCTTGACTTACTATTCGGATTAATTGATGCACAAGCAAAACAAAAAAGTATAATATTCTAAGCTAACGTAATAAGATACAAATACAAAATAATTTATTTGACAAGAATAGTTCGACCATACGTAATAAATATGAGCCCATTGGTTCTGAACTAGTATATTACACTGAATAAATAGCCTCTCCTTTGTGGTGCACAGTATATGTCAAATTTGAGTTTTAAGTTAAAGAAAAAAATATTCGTTACACTAAACTATACCAGAATTTTCTTTGAAAATAAAAAAAGCCACAACTAAATTACAAGTGTTTCTAAAATAAAACACGATTAAGAGAAAAGTGTTTAATTTCCTTTTTGCTGAGTAAGCTTTTTTTTTTCTTCTTTCTTAAGTCTTTTCAAACCACATTTTGTCTCATAAAAATATTTTTCTTCAAAATATATCGAGCAAATTACGCTTCGTTTTGACGGTTTCCACAACTCTTCTAACCGCGCTTTTCGTATTACTTCTGTTCACTCTGTTTTTCTTTTTTTATCAGCAGGGAAGATTTTAAATGTTAGGCATTATTTTAACCTGTCACAGCTAAGTAGGCTTTATAAGTTAACGGTTATAGACTACCACCACTAAAAAATTACTAAATAACTGAGGCAAAATTTCGCACAAAATCCATATTTAAAACGCAAAATTAATCAATATGTTCACAATATCAAACAAGTAGTTCTATTTTAAGTCCATATAGGGTGAACTGCAATTATGAAATCCTACCCTGCACGCTACTTGACATGCACTTGGCCAATTAATTTTTAATCGGATAAAAATATATTTAAATACTTACTCATTTAATTTACAAACTAAAAAAATCGGTAGCAAGTAAAAGTAAGGAAAATCAAAACGTTGATATTGGCAACACCAACAAAATGGACGATTCTTTCTCTACGATAATCAAAGACCGAACAATTTATTAAATAAATACGTAAGATAATGTCGATTGTGCTACTTGCACGTGAAATGTTATCCCATCGTGTTTTTTTTCACCCTAGCAGCATTTTTACACGTAGGAACGACACATGACGGCATATTTGAATGATATTTAACACCAACAAAGCTTGCCACTCGTTACGACGTTCATAGAGCAACTGATCGCGCGCGCTTCAAACTACTCTATAAAAGAGTAGTTTCTGTCGCTTCGGTTCTAAGCATGTTCACGGCTTCTGTATTTTTCTGTATTCTGAGAATGTATCTTACCAACCGATAGGAGCTATCGAGTTTTTGGGCCATCACTCCAGTTATTAGTACACCATCTGCCGTCACCACTTCGAATTGCGTAGACAATGTTAGTAAACATAAAACTGTTACTTCATTGTTAGTATTACATCAGTAAAACACGCACGACACATCTCAATTTTTCATAGTAAAATTTCATTCGTGTTTGCAACGCACGCTTGCGTTGGAAACCAGTTGAAAAAGAGTATTCTTATGATTCAGCGCGACGTGTACACATGATTTCATAATTTTATTTACTTATATGATTTTACTATCGATTTTCATATTTTTTTCAGACGCTATCAGTAACGAAAACTTACAACAGAAAATCCTTAGATTTTGTCAAAAACTCAAAAATTAAAACCAAGGCAGATTTTAGATAAATAACATATAATTATCGACGGCAACGTCAAATATCATCAAATCTTTGACGCAATGTTATTCGTAAATACATCAACAATAAACAACAATTAATCACAATTATTTAAAAAAAACATACTATTAATAACCCAGAGTACTGTAAGCAGCTGTACTCTCAACTTTTCAATACTTGACACTGGCAAATCGCTAATTACGGGGTCCAATACAAAAAAGAAGAATAAACGAACGCTGAGCGAACTTTGCATAGATGTTAAGGACTCTTTTATTGTCTTGCGGGATTGCGCCCGCGTGCGGGCCAGCTCTGCAAACGTGCTGCGGGCCGCACGCAGAGCAGATATTTTTCGCCTGAGTGCGTGTGGCACGCATGACAATAAAAAATGTATGAAAGGATAGGTTACGGGCGGCATGTATGCGGAGCTGGCCCGCACGCGGGCGCAAATCCGCATGATAATAAAAGAGCCCTTAGAGTTGAGAGTAATGCTTAACATATTTTGTCAACTTCTGGCTGACACGTGCCTAACACTTGCGGAAAGAAGACAGAACGACGTTGGTTAAAGTTAAGTAACGTTTTTCGGTAAGACCCTTAATTGTTAGTCTTTTCATTCCAAAGCATAAAAGTATGCCTACAACTATTGTGCCATTTGTTTTAATTATGTAAATAATTACATAAACAACTAACATTAACTACATAATTACGATATGGAAACAATATGCTTAATTTATGGGACGAGTAAATTACGGAAAGCCAAATATCTTCCCGTTTCCCAACACTAACCCATATAAATAATAATAAAGTACAGAATTAAATCCATTTCACTTTACGATGATGAGATTGATGGCTCCGACGCTGAAACGTGTTCCAATTCCTCACTTCAAAGAACCTATAAAACGAAACAGTTTAAGACAAAAAAAAAGGTAAAAAATGTTTTATCAACTAAGAAATTGGATTTCCAAGTTTTGAAAAGAACACGCGATTTTGGCGCAGGTAGCAAACTAAATTTTTAGCATAAAATTGGATTCTTTTGTTGGAAACAAACTTTTAATTGAATAGGAAGGTTTGATGATTAGTTTTTGATGTTATACAGGTGTTACGATAAACTATTAAGTACTGCGTACCATGTAAGGAAGGCATAGGAAAATCATATAATTTATTGGTAAAAAACGTAAACTAGCATTGTTGTATATTATTGTGTATCTTAAACTAGCGGCAACTAACTAGTCCCTTTAATCATCTAATTACACAGCTTCTATTAAAGTTACTAAATTGGAGACAAAAATCGAGTTAAAATTATCGGCTGAAAGTTGATTTTGTGTAATGATCTTTTTTTTACCCGACTGCGTAAGGAGTATTATGTTTTTCAAGTGTATGTATGTATGTTGTTTTTATATTACCTCCTATAGCCTAAAAGACTTTACCGATTTTGATGTTCGAGTTGTCATTAGATTCGTCTTCACTCCCTAAGTGTCATAGGTTTTTTTTTTGTCATAATAATAATAATACGACATTCGCAAAAATAAAAAATAAATGCCTTTTCGTAACCTCCCAAACCTTTTTGTATAGTAAATATTGATATTACCTTAATAATAGTTACTTTATTAATTTATATAAATAGTGATTTTACTAGAATTGTTCCAAAAATGCACATTTACAACCTTTTACAGCGATTTATGTATACTTTCTCATAAAAAAATGGGCACCCAACAATCGTAACGAAATCGTAAATCCGGACTGCAAAAACCGCTATTCTGCAGTCGGGTATTTTGTTTTTATTTTAATATTTAACTTATTGTTGTTGTGTAGTTGAAAGTTCAACATTTATGAGGAAAAAAGCTGGAGCGTAACTATTAATAGTTTCTGTCATATAAAAAAAAGTCATAAATTGAAATAATGTTTAGAGATAGAAAATAGTATTCACATGTTGTATGATAAGAATGCGTGATGTGTGGTGTTGTATGTTGCAACATGTCACACACTCCGCGTTATATTAGGTAGGGTAGTTACTACACTCTTTTCTAACACTCTGTATAAACAAAATGTTCACACAAAAATTCTCAAGTTGTGTGGTCTGCTTCTTATTTTTTTCTCACATCAAACGTCTGCCTGAATATATATTAACGTCTAACAGATAAACGTTATTCATTGATCAAATCGAATGACGCAGAACGATTATTAATTTAATCGTCGAAGTGTCACATTCAAATTTTCAAATTAAGAACACGGACGCGTTCCGGCGCGCACATTCGAATGCGTGCGTGCGCGCCGGAAACAGCTAATGCGGTAACAAGCCGGCATCCGCGCCACCATACAGGCTGGCACTGGGTGTCTTAATTAAAAATAAAAAAACGTTCCATTTTCAAATGTCAATTTGTGCAATTGGCGGGAAAGGAAATGCATGTCTGTTTTGTCTGTTCTGCATTTAGCATGGCAGAAAAAACAAAGCGTGTGCAGCGTGCCCATGGAACATTAGCAAAAAAGATTTTCAAAGACTTGTTGTCCGAGAATGAAAGTTATAGGTATGTCTAATGAGGGGTTTTAAAAAAATCTTTGTTACGTCGTTCACTAGATGGCGAGTCGATCGTTCCATATATACCTATGTCAAATCAAACAACTTTTGAAGATTTCGCTGGAAAACATCTATTACAATTTGTTGTCAAATGAACAAATCAAACGTATTATGATAAAATAAATTATTAAAATTTCAGAATACTTATTGTTGAAGACAGAAGTTTGCAGTACATATTTTTTTCATGTATTAATGGGAAAAACGCATCTTAAAAATGTAATGTTCCGTTTAGAAAGTACTTAACTTTCATAGTGTTTAATGTGTGTGTCATGTTTATGAGTGAATTTTTTTAAGCTCTTATTGACTCACTGTACAACCTAAACCATTTGACGGATTTCATAATACGAGGTTTAACTAAAATAGTCTCAGTTACGCTGAAACGTTGTGTCAATTGTACCATCAATGGTAAAACGTTGTGTCAATTGTACCATCAATTGTACTACTGACAATAAGGCAACATAACGGATATTCTTCGAGCTAGATTATAATAATACGTCTATGGGGATATTCTTTCCATGTAGCATCCGCGATAAAAATATAAAGTGGTTTCCATACTGTAAGTGGTGCTGCACAAGAGTGGAACTCTTTGCCACCTTCTGTGGTGTTGTGTCACTTACGAACTACAATCTTGAAATTTCATGACTATGAATGTGTTCCATCCTCGGCCACTCCGTCGTTTACAATCAGGTGAGTTGCTGGTCGAACGTAGATCTATATAGTATTTAAAAAAATTACAGATAGTTTATTTTTTGGAAATTCGTCTTTATAGATATCGTTCATACCTACATCTTATATTATTCCTAATCCTAATAGCTTTTTTATTTTTATTATTCCATAATTGAGTAAAATTATCCCAAAACTAATAAAGCTCGTTGGGTAGTCCATCGATCAAAATTTTTATGAGTTCCCGCATCACTTGAGTGTGTCAAATAGTGTAACCCCGATGTAAGCATTAAATATACGACAATTGGACAATTGAATCGCTTGGTTGTTATATTTTATAAATCAACGCCGTCAAAAATGATTCAACACCACTTTAGCCGACCGCCCAGAAGGAGAATAAAGCCGTGTATTCACTGAGAAACAATGTTTCGGATACAGTTTCTGGAACATCGCTTATATGTCCAGGTACACACACTAGAAAGCAACATTCACAAATTTTTGACAAAAAACATTTTTATCCAAGTAAATATTCATACAAAAAATGATTTTTATAAATTTGTAAAAAATATTTTTATGTATGAAAACAAACAGTTAAATAAAATAGGTACATAAATTATGTTTAAAAATGTGATGCGTCAGAAAAATAGCTGTGCGCGTTGAGGGTGGAGTTCAACGCGCGCAGCTATCTCTCTCGCGCATCACAACATTTTTAAACATAAAATTATTTATTAGAAAAGTGATACCTACATGATTTTTTTTATTTAGAAATACAAAAAAAAGTTTTTTTTTTATATCTTTAAAATTGGCTTAGAGAGTAGTATGAGTGATATCTGGATAAAACTGTTAAAAAAATTATGGCCAGAGATATAGTTACGCGCGTTGACTGAAGTTGGAATGTATTTTCAAAAAAGTAACTAGGTACGTGCCGTTGTTATATACCTATATTTTGACATAGCCACGAAACCCTAACAATGATTGTCATATCATGGATACGCATTTAGCAATGATATCAATAATTATTATTTTGTAACTAAGCAAATGAATATTCTCTTAGCGTATCTTTGATTAATTTTGTTTTATCCGTGAATCAAAATAATGAACTCCATAATTATGGGATTTATTTTGAGTTCAGCGTTCACATTTAGGAATACCGCATATAACACACTGAAGTTTTATATTCGCCGAGTGCTGCCATCTTACTGTGATTGCGACATTCACATAAACTAAACATGCGATAGATATAGCTGTTGATACTTCATACGTAATGCGTTAGATGGCAGCATAAGTAAAATTAACTTGCGTATACATTTCATTCAACGTTTAAGCCTGCTTTTTGAAGATTGTTTAGCTCCACGTTTTGAGTGTTCTAGTTCTTTGAAACTATACTTTGTCTTGAAAGGGCGACAATCGGTATTTGTTTAAGCCGGTTGGTGCCTATTATGTACAAGCGTTTAAATAGATATTACGATTATTACGCGTATTCATGTTTATGTTTCTGACTTCAACTATTGTCGTAGTGTAATCAACCAATGCTGTCTATTATGTATCATATACCCGGCTTCTGCTTTGAAGATTTTTTTTTAATAAGGGCTGACAAACTGTAAAGACGCTCAAAAAAGGGTTGGCTCGTACACTAAAGTTTCCATACAAAGGCAATTAGATTGACTAGATAGGATAGGTGGTTCCCATAAAAAGGGGGAAGCTTATTGCGGCGCTAATTAGCAACCGATTTTAATTATATTTGGTAGGTAGGTAAAGTACACAATTATTACAACTTATGGTAAAAATGAACAGAATTGGTCAAGTGGTTGTCGAGATATGGTTGATGCATTTTAGCGCTGAATAATTTTCTTGATTTTACGTTTTCTCCATTTATAAAATTATTATTTGTTTTTATAAGAATATACATTGTTTTTTAAATTAAGGGCATCTAAACATATCCTATTTTTTGTATTAATTGTGTATTAAAATTAAATTGATCTTTCAAGGTGCTTAAAATTATGGAAATCATTTTTTTTGACCGTGAAATAACGTCTGTAAAATCACTTAAAATTGCGAAATCGGCGAAAACTTTACATACGGCCTCCTAAGCCAACTTTATGTAGGTATTATGTACAGATGATCCAAGATGAGCTGCAAATAAGCTCTCTCGCGAGGTCTACTGTTCGTAGAACTACTAGTATTATTATTTTTTCAGGCAAGTGGGCAAAAACCTGATCATCCCCGGCGGTACGAGGACCATCGACGCGACTGGCAAGCTCGTGATGCCAGGGGGTATCGATCCCCACACGCACTTCGAGCTCGAGATGATGGGCGCTAAGGCTGCTGACGACTTCTATAAAGGCACCAGGGCGGCCGTCGCAGGCGGGACTACTACTATCAGTAAGTAGACAATACTTACTGATCGTCCCTGGTATATTGTTAGTAGTGGCAGGAAGGACTCCTACTACCTACACTGGAGTACACAATACTATTTACTGATTACCACTGCTGGTGACGCCACCCCAGTGACGCAACAAAATTTAACATGGTCGCTCATTTTGAGTTGGCTATAAATCTTAGAGGACCTCTCCTCTAAGATTTATAGCCAACTCAAAATGAGCAGCTGGAGATATTGGGAGAATACAGACAGGGATATCCAGGCATTTTTTAAAGATAACCTTCTTGTTAAAAAGGGGGCCTACCTGATTAAAACTACCATTGCCCAAAGCAATGGGCAATGGTAATCCTTTTTTTTTTTTAATATATATTTGTGGACATTTCACACAATACCATCTAGCCCAAACTAAGCAAAGCTTGTACTATGGAACTAGATGGCTGATAGAATACATATATATACTGTTTTTTTTTTGTAAATATATACATATGATACATAGAAACACCCAGACACAGAACAAACATCCATGCTCATCACACAAATGTATGCCCTGGGTGGGGATTGAACCCACGACCTTTCAGTTCAGCAGGTAGACGTAAACACACTACCAACTGAGCCACAAGGCCAGTCATTGCCCAAAGCCTTTATCTAAAGTCTCATCAAAACTTTAGGAAATTACTTTTCATTATAACAAAACAGTATTTATTGCCTGGCAAAATGTTTTGTAAGGTTTTCGCGATTCTTACTCATTGAAATTAATTAATTAATAGCCTTATTTTAATAATTAGCCTGGCAAGCTGGTTCTGCTCTGCAAGCTGCTTTTTATTAACACGCTTTTATTGGGTCGACTTTTATGTAACTAACTATGTAATGAAATCTAAGGTAACTAATTTAACCATCTTCCAAGGATCATCGTAGCGTCATGAAAATTGGCAGCTGTATGTAGTTCTGATGACAATACAATAATATGGTACTGTCGAACTGATCTGATGATGGAGCCGGAAGATATGAACTAGAACTTCATGATGGAACATCGTATCATAGTTTGGATATGCTAGAAAAGTCTTGAGATAACTTTGAACATTATAATTTTTAGCGTGTTTTTTAGTTTTTTTTAAACTGTAATTTACTAATGCGCTAAAAGATAATGATTTTCACGCTCGCTGTGCTCATATCTGTTCTGCCGTATCTGTTCTTTGTTGAAATAATCTTCATTTATATTTTTTCTTTTTATTTTTAGTTGACTTCGTGCTTCCAAACAAGGGCCAATCGTTGATCGAAGCATACAATAACTGGAGACAGAAAGCTGACAGCAAGGCAAGTTACATTATGATCACTTCAATGGGTATAATTGTTTTTTTTTCATCTTTTTGACTTTATTAATTTCACATCCACTTTTAATGTTCCAGGTATGCTGTGACTACGGTCTCCACGTTGGCGTTACTTGGTGGGCTCCTTCTGTCCGCAAGGAAATGGAGACCTTAGTGTCGGAGCAATACGGCGTGAATTCGTTCAAGATGTTCATGGCATACAAGGACGCTTGGATGCTGGATGACTATGACCTGTACTGCGCTATTGAGACATGCAAGGAACTGGGGGCTTTACCGCAGGTGGGTTACAGTCTTGATCTTGATACGTTCTACATATTGCAGTTCGGTTAAAGCTCATCAAAATACTTGAACATTCAACTTGGACTGCTTATTCGTCGCTCAAAAAATATGGTTAGCTCTGTAGTACGGGAATGCAGTCAGCGCTTTTGGCACCATGCCTCACGGTCGGTGTTTTTTTAGTGATCTTTAATTTATCTTTTTGAATTTTTAATAATTTTTTTATTATAAATAGAACCTGAACCAGTAAAATATAAAATATACCTCTTGAACATTGCCGGTGAACATTTTCACCTTCCGGTGACCATCAGGCGTGCGCAGAGCGTGGAATCGTTTAGGGCTCAGGTCAGGAATCATGGGCGTACCCAGGGGGGGGGCAGGGGGGGGGCAGCTGCCCCCCCCCGGAAGTCTCGCAGAAAATGTATGAACTCGCTTAATTACTAATCAAAGTGTAAATGGGGCCTTATATGCTAACTATTAAATAAACCGCGCTGTGAGCAAGTGCTATACTTAGTCGCCAGCCACCGCCGCGGCGACGAAGGTTACCGAATCTCGCTGAGCGTTCGTAATCTTGGCTGTAGGGAGTTGCGAGCGACTAGCATTTATTTTATTTGACATGTTATGCTAAGGCTTTGAGTCTTGAGAGCTGCGTCTTCCAAGGACAGCAAGCCGCCAACAATATAGGGCAAATCAACCATCTGGTTCGCTAAGCGAAAATTTTCGCCTATCGTTCAAAGTTATTTAATATCCTTTGTATTTTGAGCCATGTCAGTACTGTGACAACAATAACAGCAAATCAGCATATGAATACCTAAAATTTGATATAAAGTTTCGAGAAAATTCGCGATCGCTTCGCTCGCGCCTGATTATTTCCTATTATTTTTAGCCGGTTGAGTAAGAAGGAGGGTTATGATTTTCAAGTGTATGTATATGGGTATGTTTCTGTATGATCGCCTACAAGCCTAAACGGCTTGACCGATTCTGATGTGCGAGGTGTCGTTAGAACTCCAACGAGCTTTTTCGTAATAAATAAGTGATTTCACTAGAATTATTCTAAATAATGCGCATTTATAGTCATTTACAGCGGTACTTTGTCATGAAAACGTATGTTTGTAATTTTCTATGAAGTCATGTTTTTTAATTAGGAATAATAAATTTGCAATCAATAAATTCAAATGGTTATATTTTTTTTTTTATAGCGTAAAAGTCGTTCTTTTCCAGTCGGGTATTTCATTTTTCTTTTAACACAGATACTTGTATGGTTTATCTGGGCCACAAAAACCTAGGACACGCCAACAAGATCAATGAATTAAATTACTTCCAAGATTTAATTTAAATAACCTTTTCAATTTTCACTTTTAACATTTTTCCAATTTAATATAGAAGTACTGTGGGCTCACTAATACGAGAAATAAAGCTTATTACTATAAAAACATTACAAAAAATTTCGCGCTCGCTTCGCTCGCACTATTTATTACCTATGCTTTTATTTACTTGGCCATGCAAACGCTGAGCGCTCGTTCAAAAATCATATTACTAACCAAAAAATTGTTACGCCCCCCCCCCCCCCGCTATGTTTCATTATTATTACTTTACTATTTATTAATACTTCACATTATTATTTCATTATCATTACTATCGTACCTATATAATCTTTATGTAAGTTTATGTATAAGCCCATATATATGTTTATAATAAAATTATAGTATCTGTGTACACACAATATTTGTATTTAGTATATTTTTAGAAAAAAATATGTATGCTTAGGTTTTTACTATAGTATTTATACAAACACCACCGCCCAATCAATATACCTAGTCTTGCCATAAATATTGTCACGAAGAAAAAAAAAATTTTTTTTATTGCAAATAATATTTATTACTTTTACAGTGTGTTAGTTTAATACATAAATATAAAACAATTTAAAATATAAAAGCTTATTCGAAGTGGTCTCCATTGGCTGCAATACAGTCCTTTAAACGTTGAGGCCAGTTATCAATAGAAGCACGCACTCTTTCCATGGGAAAATTCTTCACTGCCAATCGTATGGATTGTTTTAGGGACTCCAAATTATCATGGCGTTTAGAGCAAGCCATACTCTCTAAAACTGACCATAAATCATAATCCAGCGGATTAAGATCAGGACTAGACGACGGCCAGTCTTCAGCTCTGATGAAGTCCGAAACGTTCACTTCCAACCAAGACTGCGTGGACCGAGCTTTATGACCTGGCGCCGAGACTTGTTGGAAGGACCATACTTGGTTATTGAACATGGTGTTGTTAAGGGGCTTAACTACCTTCTCAAGAATGGTATTTTGATACACTTGTGCCGATGTTTTGATACCTTTTTCACAAAAATATGGCTGTCACTCCTTCATAGCTAACACCCCACCAAACCATCACTGAAGTCGGATAATGCCCACGTTGCACTCTGTCGACTAATTGGGAAGCTTCCTTAGAGCTTTGAGCATAAATACGGTCATTTTGTTTGTTAAAATGTTGCTCAATTGTAAAGATTTTCTCATCCGTAAACAAAATTTTTCTGTGACCTCCCTTTGCGTACCGCTTCAGTAGTTGTTTCGATTTTACCACCCTATTCTTTTTTAAATTATCAGTTAAAAAATGACCAGTGCGTCTCTTATAGGCTGCAAGTCCTAAGTCATCTTTTAAAATACGCGACATGGTTCTGGGTGCTATCTTCATCTCCCGAGATAAAATCTTTTGCTTTCGGACAGGATTTCTTCGAATTCTTTCCCTTACTGCTTTGACCACCTTTTTCGTACGAACACTACGTGGACGGCCAGATCTTTTTCTGTCACAAACAGAGGAGGTCTCATTGTACCTATTAATAGCCCGGTACACAAACATTTGACTAATACCAAGCGTATGGAGAGTTTTAAAAATTGCATTTGGCTCCATACCAACTTTGTGTAATGCAATCACAGCGATTCGGTTCTCTTTATCACCCCACTCCATTTTAATATCGCAAAATATTGTACAATGTATTGGCGCCAAAATTAGAAAACTCAATGAACAATCGTATAAAAATGACAGATTCCAAATTCAAATGTAATATATTTCTTATTTTTAACTGTAACAGTATTTATGGCCAGACTAAGTATAATCTCTTACATACCAAGGTTTTCTGGAAGAGATCGCTGTTAGCGATAAGACCGCCCTTTGTGCCATTGTTTTATGAGTGTTTTTTGTTATTTTTATTCTTTTTGTGGTGTCAATAAAGTGGTATTGATTGATTGATTTATTTGCGGTTTGTTGATTAGTGGCATGAACTATTTGGCATCCTAAAACAAAATCTTGTCTTGAGATACTTGAAAATGTATGGAACATGAAACCTTTACATAATTGTTTTTCAGGTTCACGCAGAAAATGGCCACATCATCGCTCGAAATACCGAGAAACTTCTCGCCAAGGGCGTAACAGGACCGGAGGGACACGAGCTGTCCCGCGACGAGGAGGTCGAAGGAGAAGCCGTCAACAGAGCCTGTGTCATCGCTAATCAGGTGACGACCGTGCACTATCCAGTACTTCTTTATCCCACTGTTGGGGAAGCTTTTTCATTAAGCTACATATCTGCCTCGGCTCTATCGATTTGCTATGTTTTGCAATTTTCTTCGTCGTGGCCATGATCCATTATTGTACTTAAAAAATTATTGGGGTTAATGTTTACTTACATCCCTCCTACTTTTCTCTCAGTATTTGACTATAGTGATCCCGCAAGGAGAAGCATTGTATTATAAGCCTTAAAAGCAATGTGGCCTCGTGGAAACGAGAGTAAGTAGTAGTAGAGACTGCTGCAAAGTCTACGAAGAAGCTCCAATCTCCACTTTCCACTTGTTCATGTTATCCTTGTAGCGGTCTACTTAGATCCATAATCCGGAGTCGATTTAATGACTTCCGCGGACTACGGGTAAACCTGCTAATTCTTTGGTAATAACTTCGATCCACTGAGATGATGTTCAACTTCTACTGGAAATCGAGTGGGTTGGGTTGAATGGAATCCAAGTGGGTACCCTCGTTAAGCAATGTAACTACCAATTCTTCACCATTTTACTCCACTTGCCATAAGCTAATGCTTCTTTTCTGTGTCAGGCTAACTCCCCGCTGTACATCGTCCACATGATGTCCAAGAGTGCTGTCCAGGCAGTCCACAACGCTCGTCAGCGACAACGGCAGCCAATCTACGGAGAGACACTCGCCGCAACGGTTGGCACTGACGGTACGATGCACTTATAGACTGTATATATTAACTTGTCCCATCGGATGCATTGTCACAATACTAAATTTTCATATGATACAAGAGCTGAAATATGAAAGCAAGTATAAATCTCTAAAAATAAAGCTACCTGCAGTAAGATGTAAACAGCCGCCGCAGCGTCGCTTTCGGGGGTACTGATGGTCAATGTAGAGCTGTTCTATATTTAAAAAAATCGCAGTTCCTAAAATAGAGCATAATTAATGTAACAATAATAATGGCTGCGTAACATAGCTAACTTTATCTTATTGATAAAAAAAAATCACACAATATTATGGTATTCCAGGATCCCACTACCGCAACGCGTGTTTCCGTCACGCGGCGGCGCACGTGCTCTCCCCTCCCCTGCGGTCCGACCCGTCCACCCCGCAGGCGATGGTCGAAGCACTGGCAGAGTAACACATTTTCAATGTTATATTATACATAGCGAAATATTTGCAGCGAAACTTTCTAAAAAAATAACTAAATATTGAATCAAAATGAAGCAGGCAATTTGACACCGAAACCATTTTAAGATAGTTGGTGGACCATCAAGTTTGAGTTCAATTTGTTGCAATTTTCAATAGTTAATATGTCGAAATGCTCAGTCACGCAACGAGCTACGGAGAGGGCTATGATTGGGGCCTCTCTGCGAGATCGTATCAGAAACGAAGAGGTCCGTAGTCGTACAAAAGTCACCGACATAGTACAGCGGATTAGCAAGATGAGCCGAAAAATTCTCGAATGGAGACCATGAACCGGCAAGAGCAGCGTAGGAAGACCAGCCCCAAGGTGGACAGAAGATATCATACAAGTGGCAGGAAAACGCTGTAAGCAGGCCGCTTCCAACCGGTCTTTTTGGAAATCCATGGGTAAGGTCTATGTCCAGCAGTGGACTTCTTGTGGCTGAGATGATGATGACGATATCGAATTTTAAATGAAATGAAGGTTAACGGATTATTAAGGTGGATATTAAATTGCGCATCTATCTCTCTCGCGCATCACAACATTTTTAAACATATAAAATCATATTGGAGTTAAAATCTATATTAGAAAAGCAAGAAGCCAATTTGTTTTTAAAAATAAGTTTTAATCATACAGCATTTATACGAAAGACGGAATAGTGAAAAAACATATTTTTTCCCCCCTCCTCAACCAATTTAGATGTTGAAAAAGGTTGTGATGCGCGAGAGTGATAGCTGCGCGTGTTGAGCGAATCCCTAAGTTTGAACAGCAGGGTTAGCATGGAACGTAGACGTAAAGTCCTTCCACCGTTTTATCCACCTCTCGGAGGAAATAAAGTATGTACTGACATTGATAACTGACAACAACGTGGAAAATACTGTATCTTCCTTTCATGCATTGCTTCAGCAGCCTAGCTGAAGCAATAAGATCTCAGCCCAGCAGTTGAAACTTGTTATTTCCAGTTTTACAACTAACTAGTTGCAATATTGGATTCTGTTTCCAGTGACCACCTGCAGCTTGTCGGCAGCGACAACTGCACCTTCCACGAGAAGGACAAGGAGATCGGAAAGGGTAACTTCACTAAGATTCCGAACGGCGTCAACGGAGTTGAGGACCGCATGGCTATTCTGTGGCAGAAGGCTGTCAACACTGGTACGATACACTGACACTGTTTTATATGATGTTCGAAAATTTACGACTTTCTTAGCTGCCTAGCCTACTGGTTCGATCACATCCAAAATATTTATGCTCACTGTAATCTTACTATAAAAAATATTTTGTCACTTACTGGACGTAAATAGTTGTCTACCCTTTAATAAATAAGGGTCTTACCGAAAAGTTACTCAAATTTGAGCAATGCTCAACATATTTTGTCAACTTCTCGCTGACACCTCATGACACTTGCGGAAAGACGACAGAGAATTTGAGATGTTGATCAAAGTTAAGTAACTCAAGTAATGTAATTCTGTAAGGCCGCAAATCAGCTCGAAAATTTTCTTCTAGTGTACCGACTTGCTGTTTATCCTGTAATGTTATGTATAGTGGAATAAGGTTGTCAAGCTCTTGTGCACACTCACCGAAATTGTCTATAAATATTTTATTTTGATTGCGATTACGTTATGTGTTCTTCTCTCGTGCTGCTGTCAGTATTAATACGTTCATGATTTGTGCAGGTGTGATGGATCCGTGCCGGTGTTAGTATTAATGCGATCATGTTTCGTGCAGGTGTGATGGATCCGTACTGCTGTCAGTATTAATGCGATCATGTTTCGTGCAGGCGTGTTGGATCCGTGCTGCTGTCAGTATTAATGCGTTCATGTTTCGTGCAGGTGTGATGGATCCGTGCCGGTTCGTGACAGTGACGTCGACTAACGCGGCCAAGATCTTCAACCTGTATCCGCGCAAGGGCCGAATAGAGGTGAACAGCGACGCCGATGTGGTCGTGTGGGATCCGCGGCTGGAACGCACCATCTCCGCGGCCACTCATCACCACGCAGTCAACTTTAACATATTCGAGGTAACAATGCTTATAATCGAAATTAATGTGAATAGGTGTCTCCCAGGCAAGCGTGCTATATCCGATCTCATCATCATTTCCCATGAGATGAGGTTGTAAATTGTGATTAAAAGCAGGCTCAGTTTGTTATAAAAACAACATCAAGGGTAGGCGCCGCGCCGCGTCGTGCACTTCATCCGCTCATTCATTTTCGTGGCGCTTAGCGAAAAATGTATGTCTGTAGTCGTGGTATTGTTACTGTCGCATAATTCTTTTTTCAAAAATATACTGTGAACGTTTTGTACGACGACTTTTGTGACGAATTTATATTTATAAATAATGTAATAGAACGTAAATGTTTTATTATATATTATATAAGCTGAATAATCATTGACCTTTTTGCGAAAAGTTTTTAAAATGTGTTAGTGGGCTTATTATTTACTATGGCATGGTCATCCTAGCTAATGCGTTTCTCCAATTGTTTGTTATAGAAATAATAGGTTTAGTCAAGCGCCATGTTAAAGTACATATAGTCATTTTATATCTTCAAAAATGTTGGTATGAGCGAGTGAGACGGACGATGTTCGAACTACAGACTCTTAAGGTATTCTCATTGTAATGTGTGTTATGTTCGCAGGGACAGCATGTGGTAGGCAGCCCTCAGTATGTGATCGTGGGCGGGCGCGTCTGTCTGGATGACGGAGACCTCAGGGTGGCTGAAGGTAAGGAACCAACGGGTCATGCCAGACAAATCTAACAGGTTAAAACAGTACTAGCGCAAACTTATAGGAGTTGAAGGTAAATTTACATATTACGGTGGTTCATATGTATGATAATTAATTTAAACCGACTTCAAACCGGAGGGGGTTCGCAATTCGACTGTATGTATTGTATATACATATATATATATTATTATCATTTATTGATTTCGATTCTTAATTTTAAATTTTTTACAATACAAATATAAACATATAAAAATAACATAAATATTGTAAAAAGCTTAAAACTAGTGTGCCGCCAGCAGCGGGGCAAGGCATATTATTATTATTATTATCCCTTTATTTAAATTTATACACGGGCCTAAGCCCGGTCCGCTGAAGTCTGAACTGAAAGGCATCAGTAGGGCCGGAACCAACACTGAGAGGTCCTTTTACAAATGTGTAATAAAAAATACAGGTTGGGTTATGAATTGATTTTGATGATTCTTTTTTTTTTTGTTTTTTGTTTTTTTTTGTACGCTTTATAATTGCCATAGGTACATAGTCATCGTATTTAGCTTTGATAAAGTATCAACGGGATGTAACGTCAGTCGTCAAAAACGCCCGAGCTCAATGAGATCTAATTAGACCCCTTACACGACAAAAAAAAAAAAAAAAACGAAGCGGTAAAATAGACGTCTCTAGACTTTTCAACCTAAATGGCTTTATTGCGACGACATAGAGTCTTTATATCCAAATCTTTAAGTTCGTCATTGTTGGTATATGAGTATCGGTCAACCCAGGACATGTGAACATATTCGTGAATTATGTTTTAGACTTTACGTCCACGTGATGGAAAGTCATTAGTATTTAGCTATAGTTTTATATATGATGTCCAGGTCACGGCAAATTCCTGAAGACCCTGGCAGACTGCCCGTACGTGTATGGCTCGATGCAGTTGGAATCTAAGCATGAAGTACCGCAACAGGACACACACTTGCGGCAGACCAACGGAACTACTCCAATCTCAGGTAATTACAACTGCTTATTCATCAAATCAGATACCTTCGTGACGACCATTTTCACCACTGTAAGATTAATGCAAGCGGTCCAGGGCCTGGGTTTCCTCAGATTGATAGTAGTAAAGAAGTGAAAGAAGTGATTGGTTGAAAGAAAATATATTAAAAAGCAAATTAATAATAATTATATTTTAATGTAATATTGGTGGTCAATCGTAGATCTATAATGTATAAAAAAAAAAATATGTTATAATTGTATATATTATAATAATATATATTACATTAATATTAATAATATAAATTATTAATTAATAATTACGCATTTATCAAAGAAAACACTTTTGCCCCATAGTGACAGATCTTGAAGAGTTGCAAAAATAATATAGAATAAGAGTGAAACTTTCGTGACAGATTCCTTGAAGATCTTGATATTAAATAAGTCTCAAGGTTAGTGAGCCACTAATTTTAACGTGGGTTACGATTTAGGTAGATGCTGGCTGTAGATGAGACCCAAATTAATTATAATATTTCAGTATGGTGACGTCTAACCTTAACTGCGTAAGCTCTGAAAAGTGGATGATATCTACGTTTGTCGAAATCACAAAAAATGTCTTCATCTTGAAAGGAGCTTAGACAATCTCATAAAATTATCGCAAAGAATATTTGGATTTAGGTGAAATATTTTAATTATATAGTATTTGATGATTGTTAACGCCATGTGGTCTTTGATCTTAGTTAATTTTGACCAACGATTTATATGTACTAAACTGAATTTGTTCCTTTGGATTGATGCAATTTTGAATTTAGAATACAATCAAAAAGACTACTAGTGAATTCAAAATCCAGAAGCCTCGCTACCTCACTTGTTTCTTTTTCTGTATTTCGCAATATCCCCCATGAAACGATATCGAGTTTCCGTTTTTCTAGGCGTATGTGAAATTAGGTCTAAATATAATTTTGTTTTCGAGCACGCACCAGCAATCGCGGCGTAGGACGAACAGCCACAAGGTGGACAGACCTCATACAAGTGACAAAAAAATGCTGGATGCGGGTTGATTCCAACCAGTCTTTTGTAGGGTTCCGTACCTCAAAAAGGATAAAACGAAACCCTTAGAGAATCATTTTGTTGTCCATCTGTCAAGACATTTTATCTCGGGAACGCATTATCGAGTTGAAATTAAAACTACAAACGCAGATCTGTAGTCCATTGCAGCTGAGAAAAAATCAAACTTAATAAGTAATTGAGAACAATTACTATCGTATTTATGCGTTTTTTTTTTTTGCGACATAATATTTCGACACACAAAGGAATCAAAATCTATAGGGTATTTCCCGTTGATATAGAACTATGAAATTTGGCAAGAAATATTGTCATAAAGTACACATAAAGGAAAAAATCCGAAAACTGTACATTTTTCATATAATAATAAAAATAGGGTCTTTATACTGAGGGTCCAAATTTTAAAGTGAATTATCCGTATCATGTGAGGTATCATTTGAAAGAGCTTCATTAGCACAAGCTAAAACTGGTTTTTAATTATTTTTACGATGTGTAATTTTCCAATGATGACCAAAAATTAAATATCTATAATTTCCCCTTTTTAGGGTTCCGTACCTCAAAAAGAAAAAACGGAACCCTTATAGGATCACTTTGTTGTCCGTCTGTCTGTCTGTCTGTCTGTCTGTCTGTCTGTCTGTCTGTCCGTCCGTCCGTCCGGGTGTCAAGACTTGTATCTCGGGAACGCGTGAAGGTATCGTGTTGAAATTAAAACCATATATGCAAATCCATAGTATCTTGCCGCAGAAAAAAAAACTCAGTTTTCGTAAAAAAAAGTTACAGCCGTAAAAAACGCACATTTCGACACTCACAAAGGAATCAAAACCTGGGGATACTTCCCGTTGACCTAGAACTCTGAAGTTTGGCAAGAAGCATTGTGTTAGAGTACACGTATAGGAAAAAATCTGAAAACTGGACATTTTTAATTTAATCACAAAAAAATAGGGTCTTTAAGCAAGGAAGGAGGGTCCAAATTTTAAAGTGCTTTAATCGTATCATGTGGTATCATATGAAAGAGCTTAATTATCACAAGCCAAAACAGGATTTTAAATTTTTTTACGATGTATATTTTTCGATTTATGAAGGAAAACATTAAAAAAATATATAATTTCCCCCTTTTATCTACTAGTTTGTAGGGAACCCTCGGTGGGCGAGTCGGACTCGCTCTTGTCTGGTTTTATTTATCATTGACTTGCCTCGCCCGGTAGTTCTTTTATCTAGTTTGTACGGAACCCTCTGTGAGTGAGTCCGACTCGCACTTGTCCTGTTTTATTTGATATCCATTTCTATGTCTAACAGTGGACTTTTTGATGCTATGCTGGCTATGATGTTGATAATATTATTATTTCTTGTTTCACAGAGCTGGCAGTAAACAAGCTAGAGAACATGAGTCTCTCGTCCGGATGCAGCACGCCCACAGGCCGCAAGATGCGCGAGTCGGGACAGCGGGACCTGCAGACTTCCACATTCTCCATCAGCAGTCAGTATCACCAACCCCTCATCACAATTTACTATTTTTAACCGACTTCCAAAAAGGAGGTTATCAGTTCGATTGTTTTTTTTTTTTTTTCGTAAGTTTGTTCACAGATTACTCCGTTTTTTGTGTATTGATGTTGATGATTTTTGATATTTGACGTCAGTTCTTAGTTGCTATGTGCCCTGCCCACTGAGAAACCTAGACGCGCCTAGTGACCTAAATAATGAATTAATCTCAATGAAAGACCTAGATCTAATGCGCTTACCTAGAAAAAACTGACTCACTAGCGATTTAAAGACACCTGGCTCTACTAAACTGAACCGATAGACCGGCCAGATATGCTACGTTACTTTCTTTCAGTAAGTAAGTAAGTAAGTTCGTATAGACTGAGTAGCCAGCCCTATTGTCAGAGTTATTAAGCCGCCGAAAGGCCTCTGACTTGGCTTGACGATTGCTGAACAACCGGGACCTACAGTTTAACGTGTCATCCGATCCACGGTAGCGCTCAGAAAGAAATGCCACTCACGGTCACCCATCCGAAGACTGATCAGTGGATCTCATCTCACATAGCGGATAAAGACATAGAGAGAATAAATGAATTTGAATTTGATAATGCTTTCAGAGTTTTAAAAGATCTGAGAGAAAGAAAGAAAGAGAAAATCCGTTCACTAGTAAAATTACTCTTATGCAGTCGGGTACTTTGTATAGATACTTGTTTAAACTATTAACCAAACTATAACTTAATTATTCTTTGTTATATTTTCACAGAGGAAGTCGAAGGAATAGAAACGAAGACATCAGTGCGTGTCCGCAACCCACCCGGCGGGAAGTGCTCCGCGTTTTGGTAAATCCAGCTCGCGCCTGATAGAACCGAACGGAAACTGGTTTGTACCGAATCGAACCGGTTTGTGGAAGATTTAGATCACGTGGGAAGATGTGCTTGTGAAAATGTTGTGTCTGATTTAAATTGTTTAATATAATTTTATATCGTGGTTGTTTTGTTGATGACGTAATCCTTGAGGATTGCTATAGTTTTGGGGTAAAAAGCCATTTTCAAGCCAAGTCGTTACTGACATTTTATTGATTTGCAAAATATGAATATATTTAAGTTGAACTCTATAAAGGTACATACATAGCGATATTTTTGCGATGTCTAAACCCACCTTTAGATTTGTAAGGATATGATCGGTAGACATCGATCTAACTAAGTTTATCAAAAAGTGTTAATGTTTTACGTAATATTTTCACAAGTACAAAGGAAGGCTTGGGCCAGTTCGGAACCAATAAGGCAACTTTGTAACCCAAAGCTTAACTCTAGACTTACGTCTTAGATTATACGACAACACTGATAATTGAGATACCATGAATTATATTATTAACAACTTACTTACTTACTTAAGGAATACGCAAAAATATAAAAGCAGAAAGCAGTAAGCTAAAGTTGTTTTTTGTACTGTATAGAACTTGTCTTTAAGGCAAAGAGTAGGGTTGCGCTGTATCGCTCGCACGCGGCTCCTTTTTTAGATATACAATTATCGAAACTACTTTTAATAAATATTCTCTTTTTAACTTCATAAGAACACTATTACAATGTATTAACACTATCTGTTTTTTGGCCGAAATAAACGTGTGCACGTAGAAATTTTGTCGTTTACGTCTATTTCGGTCAAAATAACAGCTATTTTATTATGAAAACTAACGTGGTTGTTACACATTTTTTTTTGAACAAACGGGTTTCTCACGTCTATTTTGAGCCGAATTCTCCGACTATAGTTTCAACCGCTTACGGCGGTCTTTTTCAAAAGGAGCAGCGCAGACGTCACTCCCGAAGGACGTCTCGTCTGGTACAAATTACAGTTTGTTAATACATTGTAATAGTGTTCTTATGAAGCTAAAGAGAAAATAGTTTATCAAAACTAAATTCATTAATACCTAAATAAGGTGTTGCGACGAGCGAGGCAGCGGCGCCACCTTACGGAATCGGAATAAATATATTCATAAGATTGAATTAGACTAATTTCGAAACTATTGCATGCTGTACAAACATCAAACTTATAACATCTCCGTGTCTGCGCTGGGATTTATTAAAATAGTCGAAAGAAAATCGACAGAAATGAGTTTTCTCCCGTTGTGTGACAAAATGCGCGCTATACTAGCACACTTCTATAAAACACTTCGCGGTACTCATAAGATGTTATTAAAATACCTATCTATAAATGCCTACAAATGTAATTCATAGTATCTCCGTTGTTCGATCCGTGTGTTATTTACTTATTAATTATAATTAGTACATGACATAATAACGGTTTTTATTGTTTGTCAATATTATTTATTCAGTTAAACATATGTAGACTGATGTATGTGGACCCGTTTTGAATACTTGCTATACATATGAGTAGTTACCCATTATTCACGCGTCGAGGTGAAATTTTGAATAAAACGAATTATGTATTAAAAAAAAACTACAAACAAGCCTTTCCTATTTTTCTGAGCGAATTCTTTCGTTTGATACTCATTCCATGACATGATGCATAAAAATGAAATGGCCCGCCATTTTTAAGAGTCCGCCATTTTCGATTTTAAATGACGTCACTTAGCTAATTCTGCATTATCATCCAAACCAAACGTGTATGTGAAAGCATATATGATTGAGTTTGGTATAAAGCTCAATCGGTTTTTTGACTAACGAGTCAAATTGATATAAAGTTTCTAAAAAAATAATTGAATTTGATTTTTCTCAACAAAATATAATTAATGAATGGATACTGGGAGGTGGTAGTCACGACCCTCAGACATGAGGGGGAGGGGGGATATAAATTCATAATAATAAAAACATTAAAATTGTTTAACACGACTGCTAGAAAGTGAAAGGCGAAAAAGCGTACTCATATTTAAAAAACTTACATTGTAATCAAATTGTCACCTTGACTCTGATATAAAACATAGCCAATTAATATGGAAATCGACTGTTAAATTAAAGCAAGTAAAATAGTTATATAGATATTCGAAATAGTAGTTTTGACTACCAATATTTTAACATTTCTTAACTTTGTTTTATTGGATATCTTGTTATAAATCTATAAAGCAGCACACTTTATTTATACAAGTTTGATCAGGCAAGTTGAATATATATATATATATATATATATATATTATCATCTTTACTTGCGATATATAAAAGGTTAGAGCTACTCAGAAATGGCGACATAAAATATGGCCGCATAATGTCAGCCAATCAGTAAAAAAGTAAGTAAATTACTTTTTTACTGATTACTTACTTACTTTTAGCCAATCAGTGAACTGAGTTTGTTTTTCGATATTATGTCTAACTAGTAAAAGAAGTAAAGTGTTTAAAAAAAACTTCTGGTGTTAGCTGAGCCGGACGGGCGATTTTTGTTCGAAGTTTTCGTTACAGAACAATGCTGGTCTAGTTGAGTTTTTTTGGATTTTCAAGTCGTAAACTCCTCGAGTGGTATTCATAATTTCTTGTGTATCTGTATTGAATTGAGACATGATAATATGTAATTTTCACATACGTAAATCGCGAAAATCCTAAAAATAATTGCTTTTTCCACTTTCAGTTTGTTATAATATGTCCTTAATGAAAATCTAGTAGGACAATAATACAAAAAAGGTATTCCTGTACTTTTTATAGTTTGCGTGATCAAAGTTATGTAAAAACTGTACTTTGCTTTTCCACCTTCATTTTATTCTGACCTACATTTAAAATTGACATTATAAATCTTTTAGATTTTTTTTGTATCAACAAGAAACAAACCATTTTTTTTTAGAACTGCTTTTAGATATATTTCTGGCGACAGCAGAAAATACTAAAATAGTTTTACAAAAAGGCATTTAAAGTTTATTTTTCATTTATTTTTGACTAAGAAAATTGAGATCTAAGCAATTCGAAATATATGTTGTGCTTAATGTGATTATTATAAATAAATAAGTATTAGATGTTATTTAATTTGTTTTTATACTAAGCACGTTACAGTAAAGTACATTCTTTCTTACTTGTCCATACCTATAAACAAATATAGAGATAAAGAAACTACTCAGTCGCACCTCTCGTGTGTCTTTAAAATCTGACTAAAAAAGCCTCGCGATTTGTAAGAAAAAGCTATGATTGGACGGAAGTCCGATTGTTGTTTAGGTGATTGAACACGTAAGAAAGGACGAACTTTGAGTACTTCCAGTGTTATATGTTAGAGAATTTCTGTTAAACATTTAAAGGCCAAAAGAAGTTGTAATGCCTTATCCGTAAAATACTGACGGTACATAATAAAAATATCTTTTGACCGATTTATAGTGACTTTTACCTAACCTAGTCTCTCATCACAATTTTACATTTTTGTAATCATTTTTCCGTATGTAAGCATTGTCACAAATAAACAATTTAATCTCTTATTTGGGTTTTATTTTAAGTTGTAATATTTATTTTTTATTTTTCAACTAAAAGTCAATCTACATGAGGGGTCTCTATTAATCATAAAGTCTAAATAAAGGTAAAGGAATTTGAATACTTGGATAATATATTTACATATATAAATCCGGCAAAGTACTGGTTTTACTGCCACATCGAGGCTTCCGTACTCCTATGCAAGGACACATGAAAATGAACACTGACACCAGGGTCTCATCAAAATGTGATTTATGGGGGCATTTATGCTAATCCGCTATGCTATGTCGGTGACTTTTGTACGTCTACGGATCTCTTCTTTTCTAATACTATCTCGTAGAGAGACCCCGAGCATAGCCCTCTCCATAGCCCGCTGCGGGACTTTGAGCTATAGTATACTTATGTAAGTTCTTATATATAAGTTGGTGCAGCGTGTCCATTGTCGAAGGCAAGCTTTAGTCACTAATAAACCCACCCTTTATCAAAATTCTAAGATACTTTCTTCAAATTGATGTTTAAATTTGAAACATAACTAGTGTTTAGTCTACAAAGTGAGAAAAACTAAAACATATTACCTACGTAATTTCATACTGAAATAGATACACATTACATAGTTACTCTTGCAGTTTATAGATTTTTCCATCATTTTCGCTACCTAAAATTATGTAAATAGGTAAGTAAATAGTTCATATATGTAAGAAAAGATAGTACCTAAATCAAAGCCTCTGCGAAAAGTCCACAGAGACAGGGAGTGGGCTTTAAAAAACTCCGTAGCTGACGCACAAAATAATAATAATACGCGAAAACAAGACCAACAACAAGAAATGAGATCCCATCAAAAACATAATACCTACATAAGTATAAAAAGTCAAGTCGAGCTGCGTTCTACCACAAAAAGTTATGAGATCTAATGTAAAACCAAGTCGGTTAAATTTAGTACTATAGGTATATGAGAGCATTTATCCAACTATTTTGTAAGAAATTGTGACCTAATTAGTTAACTAACAACTTTTGTAGTAAACATATCGATATTAGACATCTTTATTTCTTTAAGATTAGAATGACTTGGCAATCGCACATGATTATAGAATTTACATACAACAAAATCTACCTCATATTATATTCATAAATTTGGCTCCCAAGTCCTATGTATAATTATGACTATTGTCAATGTCCAGGGCCTATACCACAAGCGTTAAATTAGTCCTATTATTACTTTAGGGTTTGGTCCTTTTACAACCATAAGAGGCATAAGCCCAAGTAATATCAAAATAAACTTCCTTCAAGATGTAATTATCAGGTCAGGTGTATTATCATTAGTAACCAAGTCTTGTTACTAAAATTCTGGAATCACCAAGAATGGATATTATAAGTACCTTTAGGTATATTTTTTCTAGTCACTATAGCGCAACATTCCTACTGACTACAACATACACTACACACTACACTACACAGAAACAACTTTTTTTTTAGATAAACCCAAGACGGTTTAGGATCGTAGCAAAAAAAAATTGTTTCTAGACCAAATAGAATCGCTTCAAGAAATGTTTTTTAGAGAAAAAAAAATTGCAAGCCTTTAAAACTAAGTAACGTGAGATGGCGTGGTTCAATATATATGAGTTTACGTAAACGTTTAAAATAAGAAATATAAATAAAGCATTTTAGCTCTTCAACATGGGGTTATTCTAATGCCAATCGGTAGCGATTCCATTCGGTAACTACGTATCAATCTGTCATTCTCCATGGAAATGAGAGATTGAGATATCGTTACCGATTGGAATCGCTATCGAATGGAATCAGAATACCCCTACTGTAAGACCGTATGCCTAATAATATACTGACCATTATCAAAAAACCTTCCTATCCTTTGTATTTTTGATCCATGTTAGTACTGTGACAACATTAACAGCAAATTAGCATATAAATACCAATTTGATAAAAAGTTTCGACAAATTTTATAAAAAGTGTCTTTCGCTCTCATTGCCCGTCGTGTGGGTACACGTCGGGCAATGAGAGCCACATAGAGCCCATAAGTGTAATGAGAGCCACTCAATTAAATTTACCAAATTAACTTTAATTTGATGTACTTAAAGTAATTACTGATAAACAAACCAAACCCAGTAATTATTTAAAAATTAAAAATCAACGTTAATGATGATATAATAATGGGATGTCAATTGTCTCCAAAGAAAAAAAATTGTAAAAACACACATTGCAATGTCGCCTTCGGTCTGCTTTTATCGTAATATAAGCTCAATAAAGCCTCAAATAAACTCTAAGCATAATTAAATAGTAAAAGTTCAGGTATTTAATTCTGTTGATTTAATTTCATATTTTTTGTAATAAAAAGTCATGAAACTGACATTTGCTGTCGTCTTATTGTTGATATTAAGCCAGTTAGCGATGTTCGCGACCAATAACCGATGACTTCCGAAGCTATTCGTGTGAATTCGGCGCAAATTGTACTTTCCTATACACGAGTATTGGTAGAGCTCCCAATACCCTGTCTTCCCCTACCTGTTTTTATTTACTTGGCCATTCAAATGCTGAGCGCTCGTTAAAAATTGACATTTTATATTGTAAATATTACTCCTCCCTATCATACTAAGTGTGGGTAAGATAATTAAGTGACTAGTGGCAACATAAATTATATAGGTAATCGAATCTGGTTCCCGCGACACATGCCTAGCCTAGTGCGGGAATAAAAAAATTTAATTTGTTTGTTTTTGTTCTTCCATAGACATGATTAACATATCGGTTACTGTTGTTATCCTGTTGTAATGTTTGTTTGTGATTGTGTTTATGTAAATAAAATAATTTTCATTTTCATACTAGTCCGCATGGTCCATTGCTGAACCCCCGAAATGAATTCCTGGCTAATTCGAAAGGTGCGTCATTATTTTTCTCTCTGCTAACTCCTAATACTCATGAGTATAATACATACGTTAGTTCTTCAGGAAATATTTAGATACATATATATTTACACTTGAAATAGCATTTATTCTGCTTGGGCAGTCAGGATTAAAGATTATTATACCATAAATGAAACAATTACATATAATTTTAAAGTTGTTTATTAAAATAATATTCGTTCAACTGAACACAAGACATGGGACCAGACCTAATAAGTGAGTGTTTCTAATTTGTCAATTTTCTACTACAAAAAAAATAACTAGCTCGCGAGCTTTGTCTTTAGGTACCCTCTTAACAATAAAAACAATTATAAAATATATCAACATAAGGTCATTCAGAGGTATTCTTGAATACCAAAATCGTTCAGTTTATAATAGTAATAATTTGGCACAGATATTAATAATAAACGTATTATTTTACTGTCCCTTGAAAACCCTGGTTTGATGGTTCTAGATGGTTTTGGCAGCGGATTCATTAAAAAAAAACATAACTAAAATGTTCTCCATGAACGAACAAAAATCTTTTTAACTCAAAAAATATGCCTTAATTTTACGAAAAATCTAATTAAAATCTATACAGTACCCATTTATTGCACAAACTATCATGCAAAATCATACGGATGATTAAAATTCGTCTATTGTCAAATATATTGTGTGATTGTATATTGTCAAATCATGCATGATCAGTTTTTTTCTTGTTTTTTTAGTAACATATATCCATCTACAAATATAATAAGACCTGCTTCGAAGCGCCATTTTAGTTTTTAATTTGAAATAGTAGACATAAGTTGTATGAAATTTCCGCAATATGGCGAGAGCTCATATATTTGTGATCAGGACTGGAAGTCTCGACATTGATTTCGTATCGATCGTATTCAGTCGAGAAGTCGATGCATACGGATAATATAAATACTGTTAAACGGACAAACGGTGAGTACAGATTTAGTTATGACATTCTTTTGTTTTAGGTAAGTACTTGTTGTGTTTATATTCTTAAAAGTTAAAAAATCAAGTGTCGTTGACTAACAATGTATAGTGTCGGCATAACAAATGTTTATATCGACTTATCGCTATAATATTCAATCGATACGAAATGTCAAGACTTTCAGTTCACATTTTAAAATCATCACCGTAATTATCAAATCAACCAATGTTCAGATATTGCAGTCAACAACATTATAAAATCTTAATAATAACAATAAAAAAGTAATCAACAAAATCATGCGTTGGACAAAACAAACCATCCGGGAACATCCGAGGGCACTAATCATTTTTTTATATTTATTTTTATAATATATAAATGCAATTTTTTATACCAAAAGTTCCTAAATATTCATGAATTACAAATTTATATACAATCTCGACGCCTAACTCTGGGGGTTGCCAAAATTATAAAAAATTATATAGTTTCTAACCAATCGTGGCAGAAAACTTTCCAACTATTTTTTCCTTTAAAACTTTTTTTATATATCAATAAGTAAGTAAGTAGAATAGTACACTTATAGTCTAATATGACACAGTTAGGTTATTTTACTATATTTTATACATTTACATCATGTATGTACTTACACATATACAGTGGTTTTGTTTCGACACGCTCTTAAAATTAAATCAAAATCAAAAGCAATACAAAAGAAATAAAAAATACTTTTAAAGTCTGCTTATTTCTTACATGTTCAATTATGAAAAACAATGGTGGGCCAATAAGAGCTCGTATTTTCAAATTTAAGACCTGTGATTGGTAGTTTTGCGCCATATTTGTAAACAAATTTGAACAAGGAAGAAAGTTCTTTAAGAAAGAAACCAATAGATGGCGGTAATTTAAATTTCTATTAACAACCGAATCTAGTAACTTGGTTACATGGGAATTGAAAGAGCGATCGACACAATGTTTCTATAAAATAAATCCTTCTCTCGTACAACATGCCTATACTAACCTACGACAGTCTAAAGTGTTCCGTACAACGGAAAAACATTTTTCCCCCCGGTTCGCCTTACAAGTTACTTTTTACACGCACATCCGGGGGGAAAACACAAACTAAACTCGAAAACTAACGCTACATGGAACCTTTTATTGGTGAAGGCCGAACAACGGAAATTAGAAGCCTTTATAACCATACGATCTGTTTATATTTACGACCATGACTATTATTTTGATAAAAAACTAACAGAGTGAACATAGTTATAACATGTTTATCGAAAACTGGTCATCTTAAAAATGTTAAAAACGCACAAATAAGTTTACTGGTATCAACAGTCAATGCCGTATTTTTCTTTGAAATATACAAACATTGCCACTTTATTAACAAAATATGATTAATGATAATACTTAGTATTTGTAGATTGATATATTAGAATACGAATTTTAAAGATGGCCAGCAATGAAAAATACAGTAAATATTGTGGTATTTCGGTAAATATTCAACAAATAAAGTAAGGAAGGACAGCTCGATTTCGAAATAACGTTTTCTCTACGTTGCGCCTGAGCAATTACGCTATTGGTATCATGCTGCAAAAGGGAACAAGTTAATAATTAAAATTAGACTACATTTTTAAAGTCTAATTGTCAATATTAACGCGTTTTCGTTATACAGGCAATGGCCAAATCGAATCCTCGAAGCTAGCCTGTTTAATCAAAAATAATCAAAGTCATAGAAATATAATTGGCAGTTTTCTTTTTAAAATCATTGCGACTACAAACGACAAAAGCACATCTTGCCAAAAAGTAACAATCTTGGTCGCAATAATTTTTAAACAGAATCAAGAATATCGCAAGTCGTGTCCTTTGAGGCCGTTATAGTTAAAAAGAGAGCTAAATGGTGTTAATTGTCAATGTTCATGTTAAAATATTAAATTTGTGCCTTGAACTTAATTCATAAGTTTTAAAATAACAAAATGTCTTCAAAACTAAAAATCGTTGTCTGACGAAATAGTAAACGATAGATATATCTAATTAGGTATAAAATGCCCAACATGCAGTCGAATTGTAAATTTTTAATATAATCGTCAGAATATGAAATAAATGACATCGTCTAAAATAAAAAAAAGTGGGAACACCCACACTTTTAGCATCCAAATTCTGAATTATGGCGCTTCCAAAACTTTAGTAGATTAAATAAAAAAATAAAAAAAATAAAGCGGTATCCATAACCTTATTTTTATGGAAGTAAGGTTTAATTAATTGTATATTTATTTTAGCGCCACCTAGGTTAAGTTTATGAAAGCTCAAAATGCAAATTGAAATGGCACACGGAAATGTGACTAGGTACTATGATGAGTGCTACAGACTGATAAAACATACGTATCGAAAACTAAAAATTATAATTAAGCATAGACAAATGAAATATTAAAATAAACTCGCGTTGAAAATTTTGAGCAAAATAACTATGTGAATATGTATTATTCATCTCAGTAATTAAATATTGTTCAACATGTCATATCCCTCAGTAACACTCTACAGATTAATTATATATATTTAGTACATTTGGGCATTAAAAGTATGGGTTATAGTTATACAAATGCATAATAAATGACTGGATTTCGGCTCACAATTTGAGATCACTGTGAAACTTGACTGATTTAACAGGGTATTATGTTAATAGGTCGAAAAGTAACAATTGTGACGACCAGAAATACCCAACATTTGGTCATAATTAGGCCATTTTTTAATTTAAAACATTATGAAATATCGCTTCTGGACAGAGCGCCATTAGTACACAAAAATGTCGGTATTTCTAACGTCGTCAATAGCACCCGATAAATGAAAATAGCCGAACTACATTATTTGTATACCATAGAAAACTTTCTGAACAGCAACAAGGTTTATCGTTCATTATCACAACCAACACGACTCGGTTCGGGGCGTGTCCGTCAGATGGCGCTGTGAGGCGCTTCGGATTCTCTCAGACAGATGTCGCTACTTAAAACTATTTGTACGTAACCCTAAGTCACCAGTTCCTGAATAACGTACAAACAGAAAAAAAACACACTGTAATGCACTGCAATATGCTCCGCGAGAACTTCACCTCGGTGTAATCGCGTAACGTCCGTCGAGTTGAAATAAACGCGGAGTATATAGCGGGAGAGCTGGAAGCACCGAACAGCGCTATAGTTCGCGTCCGCGATGCGAAAAGCACGGGACGTGACCGTCACTATGAAACCGAGATCACTTCGTGGCCGGGCCTCGGCTGGGCGGCCCGCGGCCACGTTTGAGACGTCAGTTGTCCAACAGAGAGGGGGTTGTTCGCGTCTCGGGGATTCGTCCCGACGGGGTTGCGGGGCGGCGCGGGGGGAGGGTCCGAGGCGGGAGACGCTAGTGATGACAGAGCGCTTAAGCCTCCCGGGCTCGACGCGGAATTGAGAGGCGTATCGGCGTCACTCGACGCGTCAGACATCTCTTCCAGCTTGACGTCCTCGTCAGAACAGGGCGACTGAGGCGTCGCCATCGGTAGAGGAACAGTCCCGGACGCGGCTGCCAGGGCTTCCATGTAGCGTACGCATTTTTTCTTCCGCCTGTTGAAGATTGAATAATTACACATAGTGTCGGAGAAGATTTTGTATTGGGACCGCTTCGATTCCTTCTCTACGATGTAAATGACGCCAAAAACGACAATTTTCGCTTATTAAGTGCATCAAAGGTTACGAAGCGATCTCAAGCTAAAATTATAATCTAAAACATGTTATTTCCATGCCGGAAGGAGTTAAGATGATTGAAAATAAAAATAAAACGCAACAACCATGCTTAGACTAAAAGTCCTACGTTCATTCATCCACACATATTGAAGATTTTTTTACAAATATTAGCCGCAAACATAATATCAAAGCAAACGACTACCTACAACAAAACGAAAACCATTCCTAACAAAAAAAATATACATGGGAAGCTAGAAAAAAGTTATTATAAAACCAATCGTATCACTTTTCGAAACAGCGCCTACAAAAGTTTCGACAACTAAAAAAAATGGCTATAACTCGATTTAATGCTACTACCGGAGCTCCCAATCCCCACCACTTTAAACACACAGAAGTACACTTAACCAAGAATTGACAGCTCCCGTAGCACTAGTCACGTCACGACAAAAATCGAGCGAAATCGTGAACGTATTCAAATTCAAACAGCACACGTTTTCACATTAAAAATGAAATAACTTTGTCGTGACGCGCTTGCGCACAAATCCAAGTTACAAAAGACAATGCAAAAACATCGACTACCTACAACACCTAGTTATTGTCACTCCATACACTGACCGTGGTCCGTAGAACGACGGGGGCAGGCCGGCACTAGAGGTTCACATAAGTAGGCTCCTGAGGGGGACTGCCCACCAGCCCGGCGGGGGGCAGGGGGGTCGCTGGCTCGGGCCTTAGGAGACCTAAGCCCCCCGATACCATTACACTACTTGACTCGGGACTGTTAGATTCAGTTGATGAAGAATAGGATGAAACAAGTGTAGAAAACAAGACAGATGAAAGTGCAAGAAATTGATTTATTTGAAATAATTGTTATTGATGAAGAAGCGAAAAATATGACAGTGAATATAGAAACAAAGATTAACAATGATGAATGAAGGTTAAGCGAAAATAAATAGAAGAGAATGAGAAAACAAATGCATATGAATCCAAAAGATTCCAATAATAAAAGTAAGGACAAATTTATGATTATCAAAATATTAAGTGAGGTAAACATAATAATGACGAAGACGAAGATTTCCATTGTTATGATGGAATATATGTAAAGAAAGATTAGAGCGAGGATTATAATAAATACGATAGAGTATTTAATGTTAAACGAAGTACAGAATAATTAGCACCGAGTCAAGTAGAGATACATAATATTGATGATAGAAATAAAGAAGAAACAACGTCACCAATAGTGCCAGCGGTTCCAGCATCCGTGAGAAGCGGCAATCATGAGTGGAAAAAACACATCATTAAATATTGGATACCTTCGATTATCTCATAAGAAAACGAAAAAGCGAGCATAATTCAGAAAATGTGTCAAGATTTTTTTGAAAGCGTCTCGTTTCGACATATGATTGCCCTCTCTCTCTGACCACGTATCATTCTTATTCCTATGTTCGCTACTCCACACTTTGGTCTACTTTCAAAAAAATCTATTTCTTGTTTCTACATTGAACAATTTATTTCTTTGTGAAAAGACACATTTTCTGAATACCTTCGTCGCCGTACACGAATACACTTAATTTACTAATAAACATAAACTTTGAAAATAAACGGAAAAGACAACATCTACGTGAGATCCGTTTTGGGATTATTTTCTTTGAAACGTAAATAATGCCAAAGTATTTCTGGACCGGGCTACATTTTAAAGACTAAAAAAGCCAAGTCTTTCCACATAGAAACAATTAAACGAAACAATAGTTCGCGAATACTGACGCAAAAGCGAAAATAAATATAATATTGGAAGAAAATTACCTGCAAGGCTTGCACCATTGATTCTGCTGGTCCAGGCCGTACCTTGCTCGACATTTCTTCAAATTATTTCCTGAAAACCCCATAAAAAACTATGTTAGACTATATAACAAATACTATATGAATCGTAGTCTCGCAACAACAAAAGATTAAAAACTTTGCAAATGAAAGTTACTTTGCTCGCAAATCAAGAATTGATCGAAATAAATGGAAATAGTTCCACATAAGTTTTTATTATTCAATCAACATAGCGTCAAATTAATTGTTTAAATCATTTACGTAAGGATCATTACTACAAGCGTCTTAAAAATAACAACTACATACATCTAACTACGAAAAAGCGTTCATGCATCAATCCCTGTTAGTGTCATGCGGGAGCAGGCGGGACACGGAACATAATGGGAGTCAACGGAAAAAACATTGGTTTCCAAATAAAACATACTACACGCAAACTTTCAAAAAATAAATCACTAACTACGTATCGAAATAAAAATGACGGCTTAAGCAAATTGAAAGCAGAATAGGTTCTCCGGAATTAAAAAAAAGTTGGCCAGTATCATTGAGATGCAGACAGAAGCATCGGCGGGTGATATAATGACTAGTCTTCGGTCGGCAGCGGCGGCCGAGACGACAGACGCCCGGCGTCGGCCCGTCTCTCTTCTCCTCTCTTACCATGCACACCGTGCCTCTCTACTCGTTGTACATACGGAAGGCTGTCCCAGCCTTTAGCGCATGTGGACTCCCCGCGAAGCGTTACTGCAATAGAAAACTGCTGACACATGCACCCCCGACACGCCGCAAGGATCAGAACGGAAAGCAAAAAACCGGGACAACCTTCGAAGGACCACTTACATCATGGTTCGTAGCGTTTTAATTGCAAATACGTAAATAAATGCGATAAAAATATCATAAAAATAAAGAAAAATAATGCTCTGCAATATTCTACAACCTGGTACCCCTTTAACCATACATTCCGCAATATACTATTCGGACCGTTCGGAGTTCAAAGCAATTGAACTTTGGATGAGGAGAAGGGGCAGGGTGGAGGGGGAATGAGCGGCCGGCGTCTCCGGACCTAATCCTTCGTTAATTGACCTCATTTTTTTTAATGAGACGATGCGAGATCGCATCGAGACGTCGGCAGCTCGTGGCGGTTAGGTCAGCCGAATGTCGAGTTGCGTGGCATTAGGAGCGGACAGGAAAGGAGCGGGAAGGAGGTCGACGGAGCGAAAGGCAGTACCTCCATCGGTTGTCTCCTGTTTTCGTTTCCTCTTCTTGCCCCTTTGCGTATTAGCCCTAGACGACCAATCGGGATAGAGTTGCATGTGTAGTTGGCGCTCACGCCGCGCCAGCTCGTAATACTTTGCTTGTTCCTCGCGGCCGAGCGCATGCCACTGTACGTCGCAATATGGAAAGAAAAGAGAAATGCACTTCGACGGTGGACCCTAACTCTGGTGCTAGAAAAACAGCGCGCAGTGAGCCTAATAATTTTGATTTACCTACTGAATGAAAATGGCCAATTGGGAGAGTTATTTTCCTCACAGAACCTATTCTGCGGTCGGTATCGTCGCGTCTTCTATACATATAATAAACCAATATAGTTTCCGGGGGTGTAGGGTGTACAGTACACGGTCACTCGACGACTACGGTACACAGAACACGAAACAACTAGACCTGGAGAGCTTAGCCTGATCACGACACATACAAGGATGAGACACTAACACAGTCCTTTCCCCATTGGACAGTCACAAACAAATCGAGAACAGAAAGAATCGCGCTAAGGTCTCCAGGCTTAGCCGGCACAGAGCGACGCAAGCGACGGGATCATCTTCCACCCAGATATGACGATCACTGCGTTGGGCAGGAGAAGCCAATTTCAACTCATGGAGATTGGAAATCGCTGCGTGCGTTAGGGCGAAATTCCAGTCCACGCGTAAGAATCTACTCCTTTTCCTAAACGGAATGATCGCAGATCGGATGCATCGCTTGCGACGCTTGCGCCGGTCCCGACGCGCGACGGTTCCAGCCGCTTTTCTAGCACGGGCACCGTCCAAATTCCATATCAACACACACACACTCATACGGGGACGGTGAGGTTGTTAGGGGGGTACAAGCCGGTCGGTTAGTGACTAGCAGGCAGTCGTTGTTAGTGGATGGGACAGGAAGTGAGAGGTGAAGCGAGTGTACGGAAGCCGATGACCCGTGGCCCGTGGTCTATACCTCCCAGCTCGGCTGGACTGCGGTCCTTTTTCCGCTTTTTCTTTTTGGAACCGTAACCGTAGTTGTCTCGAGCGCTCCAGCCGGGGTAAAGCTGCATATGGAGTTGTCTCTCTTGTCGTGCTTTTTCATAGTACTTTGCTTGTTCCTCTCGACTCAATGAATGCCACTGTGTTAACCATTAGATAAGAGTTTTACCGACGTAATTATACCCCAACAAGAACAGTCAATAGTCCGAAGAGTAGGTATCTTTCTGAGTATTGCCTAAATAGATGGACAACTTAATTCATAAATGGTCAAATCAGAAAGGAGGAAATACAGGGTCGTCTAAAATGAGGTAGATATCTTTTCAAGAAAAAAAAACTGTAACTTTAAAATTTTATGCAAACGAGGACTTTGATCGTTGCAGGAGGCCCAAGTATTTTTTCAGGAGTTTCAGACTACCCTTTACTTCCCGACAGAATTCAAACTTGCAATACGCAAGCTCCGTTGAATACTATTGTTACTCTTGGTAGGAATGAGACCGGGTTCTGAGAAGTCAGTAACGGGTTCGGTTCCCGGTAAGTCGGCTTGTTTGTTATTCAATGCATCTATGCGATGGCCCGATACCAATGGCTTTGGGCACGCACGCCGTTTGATGCAAACTAAGCTTTGTTGATAGTCGAGGAGCTGATGTCATATTTTGTTACGAGTAACTAAGTAAAAACTAAAATGAAGGGCAAAATTTCAAGTTTGTTCTGAATTAAAATTTAATTACACTAAATTAAAATTTAGTTTCAAAATATATGTATGAATGAGGTTTGGTTTATAAAATACGGTATAATAAAGAGATGAAGTGTTTTCGGCAAACGAAACCAAGATAAGATAATAAAGAGACATATTTTCAATTATTCACCCTAAAATATTAATTCGTTACTAAGCATTGGACTTATAAATCGGGGACCAGGGATAAATTACCGGGGAAATACTAAACGTAAAAAAACGAGGTTGTATTTAGTTCGCTAAAAACTTCATAATCAAAACATTAAAGTGTATCCAAATAATATTAATTAAGTATCATGTTTCTGTGCATATTCTGAATGTGTAAATAAAAACTTTAATTTGTTTTCTAATATCAATTCGTTATAAAGCAACCCGAACTAGTAACAAAATTAGACAAGTGCTTCTTAACTACAAGCTTTATACAGTGATGGATTGTATTCCTAACAAGATTAACAAATGAGTAATCCAGTATGTTTAAATTTACATTCACATTGTATTTGTAGAAGTCATCGTATTTAAATTATCTTATGATACGTAGAAATAGAGCCGTAATAAACTTGATTGTCGTTTTACAGAATGAATAAATAACATTTTGAATTAATTCGTGAGATCTATATAGATATTTGAAAATAAAAATAACTTTTTGGGGAAATCGGGATAAAATACCAATATTCATACAATTCAAGACAAACGGGAATATGTATGAATTTTATTTCATAGGAATGGAATAGTTTTAATCATTGATAAAAAAAAACCCAAGATACACAATCAGCGTCTCAAAAACGTCCGTATAAAATGAGCGCACAATTTAAAATTGTGCGCTCATTTCAAACAGTCTCGCGTCGCTCGCGTCCTTGAACGGCCGTTGAAAATGCCGAAGTGTTCGTTGAGAAATTGTAGAAATATTACGTCGAGAACGTTAAAAAAGGATGGGATATCGTATTTTCGGTAATTGAAAGAGTTTACTGATTTGTTTTTGTTGTTTTTATAACTTAATATCTACAGTAATATGTGATTTTGATTTAATTTGTCTTAAAACTTCTCTCAACTTTCCAAGTATAACACGGCTTATTTTAATGGCCGCTTTGCAGTGTAATCACGATACATTACAAGCACCTTTTATTTTAGTCGCATTACACTAGTGACTCTGTTCTCATTTCAATGGAGTCGATTTTTTTATTGTGTTTAGTTTTTAATAAGTTTTAATTAATATGTTCACTTTTAACCTATTTTGTATTAAGTTCTTAAATAACAAATATTTATACGTATAAATTACGGGTGACTATTGAACAATACGAGTTGTTTTATATGCATATTCTATTTCATTTTTATTTTATTTTAGTTTTCCTTGTGACCCAATACGATGCGCAGAATGGACGTCAATCGTCAGCCAACAAAGGTGTGAAGATTTTTTTCAAGCCAAATAAATCAAGCGTCATATGTTCAGAGCATTTTTTGGACAAAGATATTTATGTCACTGCAAAAGGCATAAAACGAATTGTTAAAACAGCTGTTCCTAGAGTAGTGAGTAGTATATACTCTTTAGTAATTAGTTATATGTATTTTTTGACAAAGTAGACTTTTCCAGCTGCTCTGTGTCGACCTATGATCACTAGACGATTTCAAATAACTATGTGCAGTTTCATGTACAAAGATGTTTCGAATTTGAACCAAAAAAATAAATTATTGAAATAAATTATTTTATTAGTTAATATTTTTTTCATTGATATTCACACTACCTACCCGAAAACGTATTTTCGATCAGATAAAAGTATAGTGTTTCGAAATTTAACAAACTTAATATACTAACTCAATGTCATAAATAAAAATGTTAATAAAACAAATTCGTCTCCATTCCATGCCTTGTCCTACTGGCTAACTTTGGTCGTAAAATTTTATTGCTTTTTGTAAACTGCTTGCTAAAAACAACTTTAAGCAATTCGCGTAAGGTTGAATTTGCAAAAAATATGTTCACAGTTTAACTATAACAACGTAGGTATCGTAGGTGAGTGTTTCGGGACAGTTTCAAGTGTTACTTTTGGTCGAGACTGTGCATCTTGGGTTTTTTTTTATCAATGGTTTTAATGGATGATGTAAGTAACTTATTTCTTTCGGAAAAATACATATACAAAAAAAAATATCGGTCAATAAACTTCCGAGATTTTGGTGGGGGTGCTCTGTCCCTTTCCCGCACAACGACAATTTGTATTGCGCACGTGATGCGTGACGTCATCTTCCGCGATGGTGTGTCTAACATGAAATTAAAATGCTTATATAACTTTCTCATTTTGGAAGATATTTTGTTTGTGTGGAACGGATCTATAGATATGTGGATAGCTTTTTTACTCGACTGCATAAGAAGGAGGGTTATGTTTTTCGAGTGTATGTATGTATGTTTCTATATGATCGCCTACAGCCTAAACAGCTTGATCGATTCCGATGTACGAGGTGTCGTTAAATTCATCTTCACTTCCTAAGTGTCATAGGCAATATTTTTTTATAATAATACATATTGTGGGCAAAAATTAAAAATAAAAACGTGTTTTCGTAATAAACAAGTGATTTTTACTAAGATGATTCTAAAGAAAGCGCATTAATAATCTTCTACTGAGATTATACGCATACTTTTTCACAAAAAAAACGTACAATCAACAGCGTATCAAGCGTAACAAAATTGTGAGACTGCAAAAACGGCTTTTCTGCAGTCGGGTATTTTGTTTTTCTTTTAATATACTTTTAAGATACTTGTTATAACTAAATAAAGAATCAAGCATATTAAAGATGTAGAGGTAGGTATACTTTTATAGTGAGTATTTATGTCGCGAGCAAATCGTTGGATTAAAATAATATTACATGAAAAAGTCAACCCAAACAATCCAAATCATAAATTACTTATCGTAAAGGATTTATACATAGACATTTGATCAGATCATTAATGCAAGGTCAATAAATACGAAAATAATAGACTTATTTATTGTTTTTATAAGTATCAAGAAAACGTGATTTCACTGCATTTTACTAAATCATCATCACCATCATTTCAGCAACAAGAAGTCCGCTGCTAGACAGAAGCCTCTCCGGAAGGCTAAAGGAAGCGGCGTGCGTCCAGCGTCTTCCTGCCACTTGTATGAGGTCTTCTGTCCACTTTGAGGCTGGTCTTCTTCTAACACATGATAATTCCCTTCTAAATCATGAGAAAAGTTTGTCGTCGCCGTGAAGTATCGCAACATGTAAATAATACGCTATCAGCGCCACTAGCGGTGAATAATGTAATCATATTCCGATATGATCAAACCTGGATTGATTACTTCGTTAAATATTCGCATAATTAATATATTACATTGTCAACTATTTGTGTTCATTGATTTAATGAAGCCAATTCATGAAACAGTTAATTGTTTACTGCATTATGGCAAAACAACAATTCTTTCCGAATAGCCGAAAAAACAGTTTTTCGGTTATTCTGACAGTTTGCTATTACTGTCCTAATACTTCCGTGAGTATTAATTTATATTATTTAATTAACCGGAAAAAAATCACGATTTTAATCGGTCAAAAGAGCGATAAAACAGTTAGCTATTAGATCTATCGGTATAAACGAAAAATCATTATCTAGTTGTCGGAACACACCCTTAAACGCTTGGCGACAGATTTTTAATTTGAGGGTGGTAGTTAGGCATTCGAAAGTATTCTAACACCATACCATGGTTTAGAAGTTTAAGTTCAATACTGGGACTCGAACCCACGGCCTCCGATACGGAAGCCCATCGTACAACCGACTGAGGGATATAAAACTTTTCTGTTGTTGTACAAAAATTTGTCTTAATAGAGGTTTTCTTTCGTCATTGTTGCATTTCTCTATAAATATAACATTTATTTTTACTACTGTATGTCGTCGGCGTTATATATTATAATGTGTCAATACACTTTTTTTGTTTATAAAATGGAAAAAAAATAATGTTTAGTTAAAATCAATATTACAGAGGAATATATCGATATTTGCTTGAATTACAAACGACGATTAAATGAAAAATAACAAAAAAAAACAACGAAAATTGATAATATTTTCAACAATTAAGTAGGTATTCACAAAACCAAAAAGTATCGTCAACAAAAAAGTTCAGTTTAACAAAACTGAATATTAAAATGTAACTATTCGTTATTTGAAAGCACCACTGGAATTAAATAACGTAGATATTAGTAATGGTGCAAATAATGGACTTCAACAAAAACTGTCAAGATTACATTTAATATTTGTATGTTGCGTCACTAGCTGTAAACCGAATTCAATTATTCTTTTTAACCCCCGACCCAAATAAGAGGTGTTACAAGTTTGACGTGTGTATCTGTATAACCTGCCTGTGTGTCTATTTGTGGCATAGTAGCTCTCAAATGGATGATGGATTGATTTAGATCTAGTTTTTGTTTTGAAAGATAATTTTATCGAAACTGTTGTTATTCTTAGCTATGTTCCATAAAAATCTGTTAAGCAATTTTTTCTGTCGGGGGTTTTTGAATTTTCTAAACTTATACTTGTGATTTAAGGTCTTCAGTAACTATGGTCTATAGTTTTTAACCAGCTACATGCATATTTTGTACGCGAATCTGTAATTTAAAGTCGCTTTTTCAGCTTTTTAATCTATAATCATAAAAAAATTACAGACAGTTTTTGTTGAATAAAAAAATGAATAAAAAAATACAAAAAAGAAGTAAAAACTCTTTTCCTCCAATTGAAATGAAACTTTATTTTATTTTTTTGTTTCACTTCAATTTCTTTTTGTTTTTTTTGTTTCACTTCAATTTCTTTTTGTTCAATAAATAAACACGTACGAGGTTTTTTGTCAACGTTATATGACATTGGGTCATGAAAAAAATAACATTTTTATTAATGTGAACTTACCCGTCTCCCCAATATCTGGTTGATGGCGGCAGATTCCTTCAGCGTGCATTCCGCCACGACTTTAGCCCTCATCTCCTTCATGTAGAGCATGAAGGCGTTGAGGGGTTTCTTTATATGAGGTTTCTTGTTTTGTTCTTTGCTGTTGTTCGACTCGGTTGGCTTATCGTTCGAACTATTGCTGCCTTTCTCTAGTGACCTGGAATTTGGGTTAAGATACATGTAAATAGTCAATGACGGTATTATCACATGGACGCAAAGTCTAAAACACAATTCACGAATAATTACAGTTTAAAAAATTTAAAAAAACACGCTTCAAATTATTGTATTTGCATCAGTCATCATATTTGTCACTTCGAATCAATTTGAAAATCGAAATTATTTCAATCGTGTAAGTGGTCTAAAGGTTACCGATTTAGATCTCGATTGAGCTCGGACGCTTTTGAGCTCTAACGTGACATCTTTGTCGATTTATCGTTGTAAATAGTTGTTTGCGTAGGAAGACCAGCCACGAGATGGACAGATGACTTCATACAAGTATCGGGAAGACGCTAGATGCATGAGGAATCCTTGGGGAATGCCTATGTACAGTAATCGGTGAACAACCATACAAAAAAACAGACCGAATTGATAACCTCCTTTTTTTGGAAGTCGGTTAAAAATTAAAACAGTTTCATTCGTTTTTTTTAAATATTTTATCATTACATCATATTGCTTTTACGAGCTTCTACAGATATAAAAAAAAGTTATAAAAATACGATCGGAGATAGTGATTGATGGATGATATTCGGGATTTGTTATCATAGACCTTTATAATGTGTCAAGTTTCCACGTGTCCTATACGAAAGTCTAAGTTTAACTGTAAATTTATCACTTATCAAGATGTGGATGTAAGATATGGATACGAAAGAGCGGGGTTTCCTGACACAAGTATCTAACTTAATAGAAGTCCCTAACCTTAAGTAGTATTATTATGTGTTCAGTGCCTAAGTCAATAGTTGTGGTTATAGAAATAAAACATTTTTATTTTTCATTTTCACCAGTGAGGTTAAAAAATGAATACAAGTATTAATTTGACACGTTTGACCACTTATTCACCAGTTCTTAAGCGAGGATGGTCAAAATAAAATACTGTCCAAAATGAATAAAAAAAAACCTACGTTTTTTACTTTACCTACAACACATGAGAAATCTACTTGGGTTATACGATTTCTTTTAGATCGACATGTTACACAATTGACTAATTCATTAATCGAGTTGGCAGGCAAACAGATATAATTAATTTTAAAAAAAAGCTACCAAAGTATTCACATCCATTTCATATTCATATCCATTCCTATAGGACGGAAGTTCTTACTCTTGATTCCCGACTGAGCCGATCTTAGATCCAATGGCGTCGCCAGCCTATGGCCCAGGGGGGGGGGGGGGGGGGGGCAAAGTTAATATTATGGAGGATGGGAAAAATATGAATTGTACCTACCGTAATCTCTAGGGGGGGGGGGGGGGGGCAAAGGGGGCAGCTGCCCCCACCCCCCTTGACGCCCTTGCTTAGATCGATGAGTTTTATCACTAGATATCCTCGCCACAAGCGCCTACAGGCTTACACATCTTTATCATATGACAGTATATCATCGCCAGTAATTAATACTGATATCTCAACTGTCCGGGATAGGACGAGAGATCGATATGTTAATACAGTTAAGGTGGTAACGACACACGGACGGCCAGACAGACGACAATAAACAAGCGAGGCGTCCGGTCGGGAATAGACGCGCGTTTCCGGCGAATGCGCATACGCACGGAATAGCATGCGTTTAGGGCTGTCACTATCAAAAAGATAGATCTATTAACCGATTGTCAAGGGGTTGTTTTAACTCTTTTTCAAATGTTTATGTATTTATGTTTCTATATTGTCTTCTGTAGTCTACACAGCTTGATAAATTGTGTTGTGTGAATTTTTCTTAGTGTAATTTATTATAAAAAATAATTAATTTATATGTTAAAATAGCTGAACATAATTACTTATCGCCAGTTAAAGAGAGCATAACAAATTTTGGTTCCTTGGACGCAGTTGGGCGTATTAGTTTTTCAATTAATAACGTTTATTTGATTTCACGTCAATGTGCGTTTTTCGTTTGAATTGTCACATTTTTCATTTGTTTCTTTTACCATGGAGATTTTACGAGATCATAAATTTATTAATAATTTATTACGAAACTATTAATATTTGTCAGAAGTCTCCTTTTAAATACTAAACCAATATTTTTATTTTTGTCATTAAATCACTTTATATTTGACTAGAAGTTACTTTGAAAGTGATTTTTACAGGTATTATACGAGGTCGAAGTTTCCGGCAGCCTAGTGGTGAGACCGTCTGACTTGCGATCCGCAGGTCCTGGGTTCGAATCCCACGGCACGCACCTCTGTCTTTTCGAAGTTATGTGCGTATTGTTGATTGCCGCTAACTTCAAACGGTGAAGGAAACCATCGTGAGGAAACCTACATGTCAGAGAGTTCTCAATGATCTTGAAGATGTGTGAAGTCTGCCAACCCGCACTTGGCCAGCGTGGCAGACTATGGCCTAACCCTTCTCACAATGAGAAGATGGCCCGTTCCCAACAGTGGGACAGTTTGTACAAACAGGGCTGATAAAAAAAATAAAAATACGAGGTCGCAAGTTATTATGAATTCAATACGATTAACATTTCAAATAATTATTTTTTCGAGTCTACGAAACATTATTTGAAAAAAATATGTTAAGCTACGTTATTTCCGAAACGTCATATACTAACACAAAATATTCGTATGTAAAATGTAACTTATTTTGCATTCTAATTTTTTTGTAAGTAATAGATAAGTCGTTCGTAATGCAGAAACAGTTACGGCTCAGAATAAAAATAGATAAAACATCTTTTTTTTTACTTAGATTTAAAACTTAAATTTTAAAATACATTTTGTTTAATCTTAATACAGTGTAGTTCGATGTAGATTTTTTAAAATTCGCAGCCCTATTATAAACAGACATACATGGTACAGTATGAATGAACCCAATGGCGTTCGATTAGATACTATCGAATCGAAGCTAAGACTAAAAGCTTTAAATTAACTAAATATCAATAGAAAAATATTTATTTTGTAGATAGATATTAACAGCGATAGTAGCTTAACGACCCTTTAAAAATAATATATTCTTGAAAGAAGTTTCCGGTCCATATCAAGAGTTTAGTAATAAATTAATATTAATGTGTGATCTCGTAAAATAAATTCTATCAGAAAAGAAACAATTTCTAAGTGTCACGTCATAACATTTAATTAAAGCGAGTATAAATAACAATCAAGGTATATCTTCTGAAAAGAAATGCGAGGTAACGAAAGGTGGCACTCAGAGATACTCAATTTCATTCGATCCGAAAAATTAACAAACCATAACCGATTCTCGACTATAAAACACAAAAGAATGCTGAAAAACGACTTCCTGCAACAAGCGAGAAAAATCTTAGAATCTTATAAATAGAGACTATAAAATACAACGGACAGTGACACAACCGTTTATACTGTCTAATATAAAAGTTTTATTTACTAAATTAGTTCCGAGAACGTTCGAAACGAAGTCGAATATACGACTTCCTTCGTTTAAAAATGGGAAAAGATAAAAAAAAGAAAATCCCGCGCACAATGCGCGTGCTTCCAAACGAGGCACGGCGGCGGAGCGCAGTAATTATGTGCTATGTACCGATGGCAGATAAAGTTATTATGATATTATCATTATAAAGACTATTATTATTGCATTATTAAAATTGTCGGACCGGTGAATAATGATACATTAAATTATGTACGGTTTGGCATCTTTACTGTTGAAATAAATTTATAAAACAAATTTGTTTACTGCAGTTTATAATAAAAGTAGTACATAGCACAAGATGTTGGCATCAAAAATATTTTTTTTTATTTACAAATAGGTTCGCGCTTGACCGCCAACTCGACTGATGTTAAGCGACGTTGCGGTCTACGAATTGAGTGTTTCTATTATTATTGCAGCAAAATGATAGAATTTAAGATATAGATTATTATTCAACTTATTTTTGACTTCGCTAAAAGCAATAAAATAACGTTAACATAATTGTTAGTAAATTTAAGCCAAATTTATTAATTTTATTCATAATTATCTTGTCATAACAACTAAAATACTCATAACTCTACTGGGATTAGTTTCAAACCCAACTATTACTTTTTACTACATTGAAATTAAGTTTCAACAAAATTTAAGACCACACCGCATTTTAACCGACTCACAACAACTCAATAAAAATAAATAATATTAAATCCCATCCTAACTATAAATGACACCGCCATTTCTTGTCGCCGTAATATAAACAACTGTCGCCGCGTCATTTACATTAAATCCTTAATTTCTGTTTTGTGTCACATAAAAAATGTTTATCTTGTAATAAAAATCATTTTTCTTGCTTTTTTGGCGACTGTACCCCACGTCAGTGGCCCGTTAACTCAGAGCTTCTCATATATCATCTTAATTAAATTTCTCCACCAGGGACTTATTTACATGACGGTACCTGTATTTTTTTATTTATGTATGGTCTGGACTGGTCACGGTTTGAATGGAAACAGTAAGAATTTTTGGGCATAGAATTTTTTCCTTGTACGAGGAAGTTTTTGTGTGTAAAAAGAAGTGTAACAATAGGTGTGGTGTTTTAAAAGTAGCTTGCATTTAAAAGGTATCAAATAGGGTAGACTGGGGCAAAGTGGAGGAAATCCCTTTCTACGCTTTTTTCTGAAACTTGCGTAACTACGAAAAACTTGAAACTACGTAACTGCTAATAATCTGTAATTTTTTTGATAGACGTCTAAATTACAATTAGCAAAATATAAATAAAAACCAAAATGTGATACCTCTTTGATCGCCACTAGTAGGGTTTAATTTTTATAAGTTGACAATCATGACAAAAAAATATTTATTTTTATTTTTCATATTTTTTTTTAAATGTATCCTATGACACTGAAAGTATAGACGAACCTAAAGACAAATTGCAGATCAAAATCGGTCATACCATGTAGGCTAAAGTAAGTAGTATTAGGTATAGAAAAAAATAATAATAGTTTAAAAAAGTGAAAAAACAGACTTCAAAATACGCAATACAAAACACACGCGACTTGCTTGAGAGGCACTTGGATGATATTTTACCAGTTATTTTGTTATTAAAACCAAAGTACTGCATCGTTTTTGATATATATATACCAAATACAAAAATAATCATCAAAATGAATGCACAATTGGCTGAGTGATGTGAACAAATATACAAAAATAACACACACAGACCGAATTGATAACCTCCTTCTTTTTGGAAGTCGGTTAAAATTATATCTTTTTTTAGATATCTAATTAGTAAAATTGTGTGTAGTTTGTGAATTGTTTTCTTTTTCTATAAAGACCTGTTAAAAATAACACAACAATAATAAACAAAACTCTTTCTAGGGCAGTCCTTTTCGGACAGTAGAGAATAAATACCTACCTAACCTACCTACCGAATAAATAATTTCAGTTTATAAAGAATATAATCATAATATATTTTCTCGTGCCATTTGCGAAAATGGCACGCTTTAAAATATGTCTAAGGCAATAATAACAGTGCGCCCAACAGTGTATCGCCCTCGATATGTTATCAGCAATCTCGACACTGAAGGGTGGGCAGGGCCGCTTTATGATCTACAGATAGCCCGGATAGATTGCGTGGGGTGTGACCGTGTACAATACATTTGGACAGGAATTGTTTTCGCACACGTTTTGATATGTTTTTGTTTTTATCCGACTGCTGAAGGAGGGTATTTTTAACCGACTTCCAAAAAGAATAGAGATTATCAATTCGGTGTGTTTTTTTTTTGTACGAGTATGCTTATTCACCGATTACTCAGCCAATTGTGCATTGATTTTGATGATTCTTTCTGTATTTGGTGTTTTTCAGATGTGGTCTCGTATGGCTTTTATTAAAATCGATGTACTTTTTTTAAATACAAGATAGATCTACGATTTACCACCAACTCGCCTGATGTTAAGCGACGGTGTGGCCGAGCCATAGAAGCTCGTCGATATAGAAGATATCTATTCACTCTAGTCTTGAAAATTCCAAGATTGTAGATCTCAGGAAACAGAGATGGATTTTTATAACAAAATAACTGGTAAAATATCATCCAAGTGCCAGTAGAAAAGTGAACAGCAAGTCGCGTATGTATTGTATTGCTTATTTTGAAGCCGGTTTATTCAGTTTTTTAAACTGTAATTATTATATTTACGTTATGGACACATTTTTAGAGATTGTTGGATTCAACTGTGAAACTTTAAATGAAAGTATTTTTCTAAGCGTCATTACTTTGTGGTTTTGGACAGAAAATAGTGGAAAGGATTACCCCAGCATCCCCTACAAATTTAGAATCACAAGTGTCTGCGTTTATGTAGGTTTTAAAAAAATAAAAAACCTAATTTACAGTTCCGTATCTCAAAATAATTAAAAATATCATTCGTTGTCCGTCTGTCTGCCAAGACCCTTTTTTCAAGATTCATTCAAGAGGTATCAAGTTGAATTTGATATCAAATGTTTGGTTTTTTTTTTTTTTATCAGCCCTGTTTGTACAAACTGTCCCACTGCTGGGAACGGGCCATCTTCTCATTGTGAGAAGGGTTAGGCCATAGTCTGCCACGCTGGCCAAGTGCGGGTTGGCAGACTTCACACATCTTCAAGATCATTGAGAACTCTCAGACATGTAGGTTTCCTCACGATGTTTTCCTTCACCGTTTGAAGTTAGCGGCAATCAACAATACGCACATAACTTCGAAAAGACAGAGGTGCGTTTAGGTTTGGTTTTACTACAGCATAAAAAATAGCAGTAATCCAGTCTCCTTTCTTGAGGTGTTAAAAAGTGAATACTTAGATTTTAGAACTTGAAACGGCCGACTACGGAACCCATCACTGCACGTGACAAGACACTCACTTGACCGGTTTTATTTGACATAACCTCAAAACGCAACAAATTGCATGCCCATACGCGTTTCGAATTTATCTTATATTTTTTTACAAATGCGATAATTTTTAACACGCGAACGCGATACTCGTTCACGGGTATGTCCTGTTGCCACCGCAAGTTATGCAATTAACGCCTGAGATAAGATCGTGTGAGTAAAGCTGGGGATGGTGTCGATCGTCCTCCATAAATATGGTAAAATGGTCATCGGGTCCGTCCGGCGCCGGTGAAATGTGTCGCTGTTATTTTTTATTGAGCATTTAAATTTTCAAATGAAATTACTGTGAGTAGGTGGTGATTTTGTATTAAGGTGATAAGATACATATGCAGCGTGAAATTCGATGCTTGTTAAAAGTATTTTTTTAGGGTTCCGTACCCCAAAAGAAAAAAACGGAACCCTTATAGGATAACTTTGTTGTCCGTCTGTCTGTCTGTCTGTCTGTCTGTCTGTCTGTCCGTCCGTCCGTCCGGGTGTCAAGAACTTTATCTCGGGAACGCGTGAAGGTATCGTGTTAAATTAAAACCATATACCTCCGCAGATTTATAGTATCTTGTTGCAGACAGAAATATAAAATTTCTCAGTATTCGTAAAAAAAGTTACAGCCGAGTATGTCGTAAAAAACGCACATTTAGACACTCACAAGGGAATCAAAACCTATGGGGTACTTTCCGTTGACCTAGAACTATGAAATTTGGAAAGAAGCATTGTGTTGGAGTACACATATAGTGAAAAACCGAAAACTGGACATTTTTAAATTAATCACAAAAAGAATGTTTCTTTACGCAAGAAATGAGGGTCCAAATTTTAAAGTGAATAACCGTATCATGTTGGGTATCATCTGAAAAAGCCTCATTAGCATAAGTTAAAACAGGTTTTTAAATATTTTTACGATGTATATTTTTCGGTATAAGAAGGAAAATATTAAATAAAAATATGATTTCCCCCTTTTATCTACTAGTTTCTACGGAACCCTCGGTGGGCGAGCCTGATTCGCACTTGTCCGGTTTTATTTTCTATTGTAAGGCCGAGCAATTTTATTTCGTCCACTACAGGTATATCTTCCCCGTCCATGTGTATGACTGGCGTATCAAACTTGAGTTTTTGACGTGATAACGTCTTATAAATCGATGAACGCCGGCTGCACGCACGAAAAAGCATCACGTTCCGCCTGAGCCGAGCATGTAAGTGAGAGCGCGGAACAAGCGATAGAGAGGCACGATCGGCCAAAGCGTTCGGCTTGTGACGCATCTATCATGACGTGATCACGTAAAATTATCGTCCGTAAACAGACTTTACAGACAACATTTTTTTGGTTATTACCAAGGCGTTCGTCTTTTGTGCCGCAAATTTAAGTTTATTTTTGATGCCCCATTCATAGAGTGCGAGGGTCTGGTTTACTTGCCCTTGTATCTTTAGAGCTGAGTGTCCGGAAAACAAAACAACATCATCAGCAAACGCTTGCACATGTACGCCTCGAGCGTCCAAATCTTCTAAAATAATTAAGGAATCAAAGGACTCTTAAGGTTAAGATTAAAGTGGTATCCTCACCTGGCATACCGCGAGTGGTGCGACTCGAGGTCAGCTTTGGTTGGGGGCGGAGGCACCAGCGCGGGACCGAGGCCTAGGCCGAGCCCTCCGCCCAGCGTCGGAGAGAACCGGTATAGTTCGCTGGAAACAAACAAATCACGGTATACACGCATATCGATCGATGTTCGAACAAGTATCAATATTAAAAGAAAAACAAAATACCCGACTGCATGAAAGCAGTTTTTGCAATCAAGTTACAGTTTCACAATAATTATGATGGAATTTCAGTAGAGTAAGTTCGTTTAATCATCAATTATACTCTGTTTTGTCACAGTAACTATTTACGACCAACTAGATGACAGCATAGTAATACCTTGATAGACTAGAACTGGAGATGGGCAGCGAGGTGGGGTAGGGACTCCGGAACCCGCTCGCCGCCGACGATATGGGGTACATGCTCGGGGTGTGCCTGTGGAACCAGTAGCTGGCGGTTAATGTTTCACATTACATCAGTAATCTGATATACAATAAGATCGAATAATAATTTATTGAAAAGTGTCCGTAGTTCGACCATCATCCGTCTAGCTCGCGCATAACCACATTTTTGAAACCACATTTTCATTTTTTTTTTTTGATAAAATGATGAATGAACTCATAAAAAAAATCAATAAATTGTATCAGTAGTATTAAAATTAATAGATTCTGTTTGTATAAATTAGCTTATCGTTCGCATCGAACGATACGTCATTGTCTTGACTTGCATTTCCTTAAACGTCGTGTCTTCAGGGCCCTTATTCCGTATGACCATCGGCCGCGTAATATAAATTTAACGTGGGTGCGTCTACAATGAAAATTATGCTTGTCTTTTTAAACTTAAAGACTAATTTTCATTGTCAATGCACCCATGTCACGTTCACGTAATGCGGCCGATGGTCATACGGAATAAGGGCCCAGTATATTTATAAGTTTATTTGAAAACAACTGTCGTATTTTCACGTATGTTATCACATTTTATAATTCATGGAAATTCAATATGTTCGTTCGGCACAACTTGGGTATAATTTACAAATAAATACAAACAAAATCGATGTTTCCTTACATGTAATATAAACAACACTTGAGAACTGATGACCAAAGAAAGCTATTATTTTCGAAATCAATAAAGGTTGGACTCACCATGTTAGTTTACAACTTTGGAACTAATCCAAAAATATTTAGTATAAAATAAAAAAAAACTTACTTAAAGAATGAATTTTTTTGCCGAATAATAAATATAACATGGTGACTCACCACGAAGCCGCGACTTGCGACATCTCCGGACTGAGCATGGGGTAGGGATACGTGGTCCCGGGGAAGGGGTACATCGGAGTCCGCGCCAGACCCGCCGCTGAAATGCAAAGAGAACCTGAAAAGTTTCAGGGACTTCAACACGAGCCAACCAAATCAAGCTTCGGTTTCGGTCAGAGAGACGTAAATTCCAGCAGACACTTTATAAACAAATAATATCATTACCCCAGAAACTAGAGCAGTGCATGCCAGCCTCACAAAATTGTTGACTTCAACAGTTCCAAAACCCTGTAGGGCTTTGCACTGTTATGGGTAAGCGTGACACTTAACATCAGGCGAGTGTCTTGCTCGTTTGGCGCCTTCGTTGTACAAAAAAAAACGAATATGAACGATCGCTATATTCAGTCGGGTAAATAACATACCCTATGTTATTACTACTACAACTGAAATAATCTAATGACACTTCATATGTTGAAATCCGTCAAACGTTTTAGGCTGTCAACCGTGTGAAAGATTGAAACATACATACGTTCTAAAAACATTGCTCTTTTTCGGCTATCAGTTAAAAGACTTGCTCGTCCCGTCACTCAACTGTGTACAAATATAATCTAGGCATACCGCGATTAGGCTCAGTTCGCAGAAAGAGGCAATCATTTTTATGCTAAGATAAGAATAAGATAAGAGTTGGTAACTAGGACTTTCTAATTTTAATTCCAGACTTCGCCCTCTGCATTCCGCAGAGGGCGAAGTCTCAACACAAATGATTGCACAGATTCTATTGATCGAATAAAGTCGTTAAAAATATACTTGACAAAAGGCAAATGTGCAAGCATGATGCCAACATCAAGGAAAAAAAAGTCGTTAAAACAGTACTAATCAAAAGTATTGGCTCTAGCTCTATATGTAAAGCGTATTGTCAGGAGTTTTGTTCGATTTTCCTAAACTTGTTTTATTTTGAATATTAATGCGATAAAAATGGTGGTGTATGATGAAAACTGATATTTATTTAATTCATACAAGGTGCCTTGCCCTTGCCAAAAAAAGAGAAAATTCAAGAAATCTGTTCCGCCTTTTTTTTATTTTCGAAGTCGTAAAATCATATCATGGATTTTATCATAGGTACTTACCTAATTTGGAATCTAGCTGGTAAGGCGGCGGAATGCCCATGTGGGCCGGCGGCGGTTGCCCCAGGTCGCCGGGTTGACAGAACAGGGACAGCCCCCCACCTGCTGGCAGACCCATCTTACCCGTCTGGAAAAAACGAGACAAATGCATTGTTAATATGATCGAAATTTTATTTAAGTGCACTGCTTGGACCCATCATGAGGGGAAAATTTGACTCTCCACAACGGAATACTTAGGTATATTACTCGATTTCGATGGTTGGAATGAAGTAGAGAGTACTAATTTTCTTTGAGTATGAATAAGATATGTTGTTGCTATCTATATCATCATGTCTATCAAACATTGTCATCTTATAAATGACGTAAAGCTCGGGAGAAACGAATCAAATTAAAAGCATGGAAAGGTTGGCTATAAATTAGTTAAGTATTATTTTTTATTAAATAATAATTTTGCGGCTTTATACAATATGTATGAAAAACAGTTTGTTTAGTTGAAACACCGTTAAAGTAGTGATTTTTTTAAATCTAAAAAATACATTAAAAATACTTGGCACAACAAAGAAATGATATAGAATAAATATTTTACGCATATTACACATAATATTAGGTATTACACAAATATTTAGATCAAAATAACACGTTTTTATTTCAAACTTTGTGAACCGTCGCGGTCGCCCGCGCAGAATATCAACCATTTCAACTCTTGCCCTATCATAACTCGAAATGTCACCGAGGTTGCAGCCTAGAGAGAGATCGCTTGTTTTCCAGATCCAGAGGTCTAAGTTCGAATCCCAAGGCATGTATTCATGAACACATCGTGAGGAAACTTACATGTCTAAGAGTTCGAAATATTTTCAAGTGTGCCAACCCGGACTTAACCAGTATGGTGTATTAACCTTGCATTAACTAGTCTTACTCTTCTTACTATGAGAAAACACCTGCTCACACCAGTGATCAGTGAGACAGAAGAACTTCAAATGCAAATTATTATGCATACTATGTTAGAAAAAAAACTGAGCTGACAGCGCCATCCGAAAACCAAAAAACCAAGGATCCGTTTGCGAAATATTAGCTTTGAAGTGTTCATTTTTGTTAAAGTCACGTGCCCCCTCGACCGGCCAAACGGTTGACATTCGAGATATGAAAAAAATCATGCTAGTAGAATGTATGATGAAATAATTAAAAGGAAAACTATTCAGGCTTTACAAGTTATCGAGTTATAGTCGATCAACTTAAAGTAATTACTTAGACAAGTCAAAAAACACTCATATGTTTGTTAGGCTCAAACAAGAGACCCTGTTTTAAGGTAACATGAATTATCATATGTAACTACGGAAATCTACATTGAGCGTGGCACGACACGCACTTGACCATTTATTTAAATTGTAGATTCTAAACCACAAAAACCAACCCCCACATTCACAGGAAGAGTTGACAAAAAGCAACAAATAAACTACGGAACAGCTCTATGAGAAGACGCGTCATTAGCAAGTAAATTGGCGCGGCAATGTATAAATTTCGTACTACCCTCGTCGCCCAATTATGCAAAATGACGCCAGTGGAGAGCCATCCAGCCGCGCTTCCGAGAGTGTCTCAACTCTAATTAAACGAGACTTCTTTTCACCACTCTATTATGCGATATAAACGACTGTGAAGTGTTTTATTACATTTATTTATGTTGGTAAATAGAAATAAAGTTAGGAAATAGGAATGAGTGGCTCGTCACTCATTAAATATATCTTTACTCATAGTCATATTGTTTATATTGTTGTATATACGCGAAGTGGTGTAATGATTTGAGATAATTATATCAGATCTCTTATGATTGGGCTTAAAGCGTGCAGCTATCTCTCTCGCGCATCACAACATTTTTAAACATATTCACCGAGTGGGGATATTAGAAAAATGAGAGTTAATTTTATTTAGTTGAATAGGAGAAATATTTAAAAAAAATAACAAAATATTCAGGTATCTTTGATATTGACACCGAAGTAGTGAAAAAAAAAATTGTTAATAAAAAAAGTTAAGTTAAAAGATATCGAATATTTCTTCTAAAACATTTTTCTAATAGATAAATAGAATCATCTCTCACTTTTCTAATATCCCAGTGATTATATGAAAATCGATAGTAAATTTACGAATTTCATCCTCATGAAAAACTGTATTCAATTTATTTTTATAACATTACGTATTATTTAAACGAAATAAAATTTCAAAAGATTTTTTTTCCATATTTTGATATTTATTTATATTATAGTTATCAGAATAATATTTCCGAATGTTTTGTTAGTACTGTTTTCATGACGCTGATGTTCCCACTTTTATCAAAACTATTCATAAATTTGTATCTTAAAAAAGGTATCATAAAGGTGTGAGCGAGACAGCTGCTCTGAAATTCTGGGTCAAAATCCCAACGCATGCACTTTGTTATATTCTATATGCATATTGCGAATTGCCACAATAGTTTCAAACGGCGAAAACTTCGCGAAGATGTCGTGAAGTTCATGGAAATGTGCGAAGTCTGCCAACCCGCTCTTACATAACGTAATATCTATGTCTGACTTTACGCTTCCTTCAATATGACAATGCTCGCTCGCACCAGTTGAGCAATTTCTTAATATTACATACTCCGTCTTCCTCTTGTATCCTAGTTTAAAAAAAATTTAAACTAAGATAAAAAAATTAAATGTATTAGCTTTTAAAAGGCACGGACCCTGGAGTCTGTGGAGCTCAAATTTTTTAAATAAAAAATTTTTACATACTTCCGGAATCATTTTAAATAAAGTACAATTTGTGCATCATACTATATGTAAACAAAACAAATCACCTCACGCATTAATTATCACCAAAGAATATTAGATACCTGTTCAACAATTCGTTAAGGCGTTTCATATTTTCAAATACGAAGTTGTTAGGAACCTGTTCCGAAGCACATCATTACGGGCTATTAAAAAGCGAAAGGGCTGACAAATCCCTTCAGCACTATTCCACATTCGAGCAGGAACTGCTTATTAAGACAATAATTACCACGAACAAAGCAGACCCCACTAATTAATAATAAAACATGAGCAAACAAAGCGAGCCATTCACGCTCGGGACGGCTCGAACAAAAAGAATGAGAATAAACCGAAACGGTGGTCGAAAAACCTCGACATGCGAGGGCGAACAAAAAGAACCATAGACAATGATGACAGTGGAGACGCATAATGCGGGAGCAGCCAGTTCTTAATTTGAAAATATTTCCATAATAAGATTTGTCTATAGCGCGACCGGTAGAAACAAAAGACGCTCGACGCTTCTTTGTTCGCCTGACAGTTCGTAATAATTCAAAAATTAAATCGCGCAATTAGATCGCGTCCGCCTATAAAGTACGAGCTTACTCCGCCACCGAGTTGGAAGTTATTAGCTAAACAACTTTTCTCGTTAAAAACTTGCATTTTTTTTTAATTAGTAGGAGCCTTTTCAGGGTGCGCGTGTATATTGAGGTCCCTAATGAAGGCCAGGTGGAGAGGTGGGTTATTGAAGAAATCGCTGAGAGGGTAGTTATGAAAGCCGCGTGACGTCACCGCCACTCGAGCGACAAGCGCCAGTCGCTAATTGGAACTCGCGGCGATAGCACGCGAGAAATGTTGCCTCAATCGACTAATACTTCAAAATTGAATGGGTTTGTTAACGAGCGGCCGGCGAATGTTGCCACTCGAGCTCTGTTTGCTTTTGCACGCGCGTTACTTCGCAACTTTTTAATTTTCTGAATCTGCATCGGGGATTCGGAATTGGGGATATTCAGCCATAGTCGGACGCACACTGTCGCAATTTACCTACACCCCTTTAGTTCGCCAATGCGAACGAAGTAGGGCGTAATATCTTGAGAGTTCGCCCCCCGGGTAGTGGGCGTGGAGTCGGATGCTGCGTCGCCATGGCGACCATGTGTAGGGGTGCTCGTGTGTTTGTGTGCGTGCGTGCCGCATGTCGGGGTGGAGTGCGCGTGTGTGCGCCGCGCCGACCTTGGAAGTTATGGTCTAGTTTTCTGAATTCCCAGAACTAAGTCTTCAGACTGTTGATCTTGGATGGGTAAAGTTGAGAAGGATGTTTAGGCGTGCATTAAATAGACTCTACCTTATATTATAGTTACAATTCAAATATCTTTATAGCCCGAATAAAACCAACATATTTAGGTAGTAGGTACATAATTATTATTTGACACAACAAAGAAAAAATACTTGAAAAAATAATCCTTATTAACGAAACCATAACTTACATAAGTAATTTAAAAAAAAAACTCAACGTTAATACTCTACTACAATGATATTAGATTAAAAAAAGCTAACTACAATGCTGGTTTACAAAAAGAAAAAAAGAAAAAATCTACCCGCAATTTTATATTTCTCATTCACTTCCGGTATTGTTGGTACGAGCCGGATACGAGCGGCGCCGGAACCTTATAACGAGGGAAATACCCTTTCGATATCGATGACTGCGCTTATTCCCTATTTTCTTCGATGAAATAACTATTTGGGTATGATTACAATATCGATAATATTGAATAATCCATTACAAGTATTTATTATTTCTTGAAGCTGACGAAGAAGACGCTGGCTGGATGCAAGCCGCTTCCAATCGGTCTTTTTGGAAATCCATGGGGGGAGGCCTATGTCCAGCAGTGGACTTCTTATGGCTGAGATGATGATGATTATTTCTTGAAACAATTAAGGAAAGAAAGTATGTGCATTTTGTTAGAAGTAGAAAAAAGAAGAAAAAAAAACGAAAATTTAATGAAAAAATATGTAAATCAAGAAGTTATTATTTAAAATTATGTACGTTTACAATAATTATGAAAAACAAATCGGTAGATACAAGACTTGTCCAAACTGTCACACATCGTATTCTATGGTCAAATGTCTAGCTGGTTGGACATAAAAAGTATTATTTCCTTAGAAATACATTCCTCGGGGAGAAAATGAAATAATTAGACGTAAATATTCTAATTTAATAAACGCTTGAATATAATATTTTTATTTTGCATAATTTCCTTTTCAAATTTGAACAGCTAGAGAAAAATAATTTCAGAGCGGATTTGAAAGAAAATTTACGGAAAATGTAGGTTGAAATTGGGCCCGTCTCGGTCGAATCTAATCTTGAATTTCGTCGGGGGCTCGCAATATTCAAATCTGCAAATATCGGGAGGGTTGGAACCTCCCCGGGGAGAAGATCGTTGACCCCGTGGAGCCTACATGCAGATCTATGTACGGCGCGATGAGACAGGTTAGTTTAGACTGTGTTATGAGTGACCGATCTTTAATAAAATATTATTAGACATAGACATAAACCTAAATGTATTGTAACAAAAACACAGAAAATAAAAAATCATACACACAAAATAGGTCACAAAATAATGTTTTTGTTATAGTCCGACCCCAGCTCAGCATAATGCTAGTTGTAAACAACCAGCGCTGATGGCCGATGGGGCCGAAAGGTTCTCGAGTGGAGACCACGTACCGGCAAGCGCAGCGTAGGAAGACCAGCCACGAGATGGACAGATGACCTCATACAAGTGGCGGGAAGACGCTGGATGCAAGCCGCTTCCAATCGGTCTTTTTGGAAATCCATGGGGGAGGCCTATGTCCAGCAGTGGACTTCTTATGGCTGAGATGATGAAACAACCAGCGCACGTTCCATTCCAGTTCTGGTCTGGTATTATGATTATAAGTTGTTATTTTTACTAACACCATTTCGTTCATTTAGAGTGAGATTTACGTATTACAAATTTTTAATGATTTAGTACTTATATTGTAAACAATTGTAAGCTTTCTAAAATATTACTAGTTTTATTCACTTTTTTTTCTTTATTGTCTTTATATAATATAATATCAAAAAACACTGCTACTGGACAAAGGTATTCGATTTTTTTCTCAGAATACAACGGTATATACCGTGTACCAAACATCAGCGTTTTTAAATATATTTTTTTTAATTTCTTTTTTTCTGGCAAGTGCCTTTATTAACTACAAACTCAACTAACTAAACTACTACACAAAAAGCATATCGATTACCCCAGACCGATAAAGGTCTAACGATAATCCAAATGCTCAAACCCACTACCAGTTGGCAGCGTACCCAGCATGCTAACCGCATTGCCACGTTAAATGGCAATGCTTATGCGTTGGGCCAGATACGTGCCAGCATTTTCGTCACGCATCGCATCGATCAGGCGGACAGATAAATTTTTGAAAATGAGATGAGCTCCCGGTCCCCGCTCCGGGAAGATCTCACTGTCTCAGGAAGATAAATATTTATGTTTTAAAAAATATATCTTAATCTTATATTGAATTTAGTAAGACGTCACATAGCCCAGAATCAGCTGACGATGACACTTCTAACGATACCTCATATGCCAAATAAAGATATCTATCTTTAGATTATGCGGAACAGATAAACATACGTACAAACACATACACTAATCACAGCCCTCCTTTTGGTTTAACCGCAGTCGGGTAAGAAGTAGAAATAAGACACGATTCTAAATATAATCTTGTTTTAATACTAATCATAACAACGTGTTTACTTTACCACCCTGTAACACCGAGACTGGCACCCTGTACATTTCCCTCCTGAAAGTGGCACATCCAACCCCCCCCCCCCCCCCCCTCCCCCTTCACTGTAGGGCACGCCAATTATGTTCCTGACGTGCCACGGCGAGTTTTCGTTACAAAATTGTACGTTCAACCAACGGTACAGCGATATTTATACGGGGGATATTTTGGGATTATGTATTTCTTACTTTAAATAGGTATCGATTTTATGTTATTAATAACGAAGTATGAATATGGGAGGCAGAGTTTTCTATAAAGAGAATTTCCATAAATAAAAGTCGAATGCAGCTATAGTTCTTAAAGAAAAGTTCGGAAAATTCGTAAATTCTGAATCTGAAAATTCTGAATACTGATTGAAATATTTGTATAGGTTCCGTATCTTACGAAAAAGTTGATTTTATATAGGATCATTTTATTGTCCGTCCGTCCGTCTATCTGTCTGTCAAGGTGTCACGGTACAAGTTGGGTACAATGAAGAAAAAATCCCGCGAAGATTATTATTTGATCACATGGAAAAAAGCATTTACTACATTACAAAATAAATAGTTATTTGTTATGCAAGGCTGCAAAGTTGTTTTTTAGGGCGAGTACTTGTATTGAACAAAGTACGAGATGCAAAATAACTTTGCTGAAAAGTGAAACACAAAATTTTTCACCTCACTACAGCGAGGAAAACGCTAGTCCAGTGCTGCCACCTGTGGCTGGTCAGTGCGATTATTCAAAGAAATGAGGTTGGCGCACTGACATGAAATAAGTATTTAATGCATTTTCAGTGGACTTGCGGTATAGAAAAGTTCGAATTTTAAAACTCTTTCCACGCTAGCGGACAAAATGCACTTTTCCACTCAGATTTCTAATGACAAACAGAATCTTTCCGAGCTTGTGAGGTGAAAAATATGTTATATAGTATAGGTATGAGTTAACATTGTTTTCAACTACAAATTTATTGTTTTATTCGCAAATAGGCGTGTGGGAAAGGGGGGAGTACAGAAACCTTAGTGTATAAGACAAATTTCTGTACCTTTTAGGTCATTAGACTTTTACTGTCACTGGACAGGGTCACTGGACATTGTGACCCTGAACGTTAGTATTTGGCCGGTTTTTTATCGATCTCAAAGTCACAGGCATTTTAAGCGTCCGCAAATTGACTGTTAATTGTACTTAAACGATTTCACGACACTAATCTGTTGTAATATTTTCCTGGTCATGTTTAGCGACAAAATAGAATAGAATAAAATAATTTTATTGTACATCCATACAGAGTAACTTAAATATAGATGATAATCGGAGTTGAAAATACAACGACGACCTTATCTCATAGAGCGATTTATTCCAGGCAACCTTAGGGTGTAAAAATAAAGTGTATTTTACATCGATCGATAGGATTAGCTATCGTACATGCTAATATGTTATATATTATTAGCACGTCTGATCCGACGTGTACAAAACGGTCTCCTATCGAGACTAAACAATAAGACGGCCAAGTCTGGATCACAAATCTAGACTAAGTGCAACCTACTGACATACAACATGTCTAACTCCAGTTAATCCCTTTCCAGGAATAGGTACCCGACAAATGGACGATTTGATCGCGATTCTGTTGCTATGTGGGATAGGGCTGATCAAGAGATGAGAAGAAATTACGTACACATATAGAATAGGTTTAGAATGCGAGTCGCCTCTAGTTCAGTGAAGCAACTTATACCAAGCCTTTTAAGGCTAGACACTAACCATCGCTACACACGAAAGGCAAGCAAAATATGACATAACTCATTGATAAAAATGTTGAAATATCATTTGAACACTCATGTGCATGTCAAAGAGAGTAATTGCGTGATGGTCATGCACACATATTTATATATTTTATTGGCGTCACCTGTAAACAGAATTTTGAACAAAACTACCACTCTAGTGTCAATACTCTGTGCGTAGGTAATGATTTAAATCTACATTCTTGATACTTAATACTGCACAGGAGAATTCTTCACTGCCTACTTTGTTTTCCAAAAACTACTTGAAACTTTGCAAAGCTTGAGTGAATAGATATGTTATAGACAAACGTGTCCCATCCTCGACTACATTGTAGCTTACCACTAGGCGAGACGGTGGTCAAACGTAGATCTATTTCGTATAAATCAGCCAAGTCGTTTAAAAAACCCTACGATATTTTAATAGCCAGGATATATTACTGCTAGTCAAATAAAGCTTTACACATTTTGGTCCTTAGATACAATACAGGACAATGACGTGATGTCCATTTGATATGACACAAAGGGCCTAACCGAAAAACGTTACTTAACTTTAACCAACGTCTTAAGTTCTCTGTCTTCTTTCCGCAAATGTCATTAGCGAGAAGTTGACAAAATATGTTAACCATTGTTTAAAGTTAAGTAACGTTTTTCGGTAAGGCCGAAAGTCTAAAAGAAAATTCACGAACAAAGTGTCTTGAGTTGACCGATACTTTACACCAACAATGACAAACTAAAATATTTTTATTGAAACTCTATTTTGCCGTTTCAAATTATTTTGAAAATCGAAATCATTTTAATCGTGTCTGTGGTCTAAAGCGGCACACTTTAGACCACTTACACGATTTAAATGATTTCGAATTTCAAAATAATTTAAAACGGCAAAATAGAGTTTAAATAAAAATCTTTTAGCTCGTCATTTGATTGTTATTAGTATATAAGTATCGGTAACTCAAGACACTTTGTTCGTGGAATTTGGTCGTTTTTGAACGCTGACGTGAAATCTTTGTCGGTATGATATATTTTTTTTAACACAATAAGTCCGCGTTTGACCACCAACTCGCCTATTGGAAAGCGACCATGGGGTCGGAGATGAAGCACGCAGACTTAGAAGATACCTATACCTAGATATCGTTGGACACGCAGTTAAGATTGTACATATGTATAGACAACCCTACTTTGTTAAGGGTATTTTGTCGTCAGTTCTAAATAATTTAAGGCGGGAGCGAATCGTGTAAGCTATCCACATCAATCTCAATCTGCTAGCATACACTTAACCGATGAGTCAAGACTTGAGTCACTCAGAGTGCAAGGCAAATGTGTGGTAGCAGACATTCATGTAGATTTTAATATGCAATCAAGTGATGGCACCACTGTCGCTAAACCTGCCTAGAACTATATGAAAACTTCTAGTTAGTCTATTTGGCCACCGTTAAAAACAAATTGGTCGTATAGTAATTTGGACATGAATGCTCATGTTTTATGCCGCCGTCTGCTTTATAATATGAATTAAGAATAATTAGCTGGGAAAATAATGTTTGAGTATCTAAAACTTTGTTCCAGAAAAAAGTTATGAAATAGCTGTAAAGCTATGATGAAATAATCATGTCTATGTTTAAGTATACAAAACGCTTCTGGTATAAATGTATAATACTAATATGTTACTGGTATTTCCATGCAGTATTCCACTCTCTCTCTCTCTCTCTCTCTCTCTCTCTCTCTCTCTCTCTTGACTCCTTGACTCCTTTACTACGATATGAAAAAACTACTTCATATGATGGTAAAAAGAACAGTTTAAGCCGGGTCGACAAATTTGACAAACTCCAATCGACATATTGTATGGAAGAGATAGCTTTTAGGTGTATGACCTGCTATAGAATATTTGTTTTGTGGTATCAATAGTACAGTACAATCTGAGTTTAAAGATATTTTCTAGATCGTCGAGCTCCATCCGAGGCCACACCATCGCTTACCATCAGGCGAGTTGGTGGCCAAACGTACATCTACTTCGTGTAAAAAAGGTTTCGTTTCTTTCTAGCCAATCATTTGGCATTAACTTTTAGAAAAGTCTTGTTTTCAAATATTTTTTTAAAGCTTTTCCTTTTCGACCTACTAATGAATGAATCACAACATTTTTTACACTACTCTCTCTCACTCAATGGCAGATAATGTGACCGTCGTCTGTTATAATGTTATTTATACGAGAGATCCAACAAAAGGATGTAATGTGAGGCACAGCAATCCGCGCGGGCGCATCTTCGGTGCCAGTGCAGTGTACCAGTGACTGAGATGACTGCAAGATTGTTTACACGTATACAAGCAAGTATCTATGTTACAAGTATAAATTTAGAAAACTCTAAAACCCCCGACCTAAAAACGGCTGAACCGATTAACCGTATTTATTAAAATATAGCCTAAGAACACTCTCAATGAAATCCTCTTACAAACAAAAAAAACTAGATCCAAATCGGTCCATCCATTTGAAAGCTACGATACCACAAACAGATACACACGCCAAACTTATAACGCTTATATATTTTTGGATCAGGGGTTAAAAAGAAAAACAAAATATACGCGTATACTTTCAGATTGGTAATTTTTCTTAATATTTCTCCTAAAAATATCTAAATGAACAAATTCATTTCTCACTTTTCTAATATCCCTAACCAATGATTTTATATGTTTAAAAAGGTTGTGATAGGCGAGAGAGAGATAGCTGCGCGCGTTATTCTCCAACTTAAGTAGACATGCCTCAAAAATCGCATAGTAGTTCCTAAATAATTGAATTTTCACTAAAAAAAACAATTTAGACTTGTCAGTAAATCAAACTACATACAAAAGTTGTGTGAATGACATAATTGTATATAAATAATCCTCTAAAATTATATTTTTCGATACAAAAACATTGGCGACAACTCTGAAAAGTTACTTAAGTTTTCTTCCCACCTTGTTTCTAAATTAGTTGCTAAGTAGACAACTCAGTATATTATTAACAAAGATTTATTCCTGTACGAAGATAAATCGCTGTCCGTACATACATTGTGCCCGAGCTTTCACCATGTAAAGCATTTCAGAAGTGCGAGCGTCAAATGCTGTCACCATACCACGAGTACATTTCAATTTTTACATTTTGGACTTTAACAACAAACATTTTAAGCCGAATATTCAATGGTGAGGAAGAGGTTTAAATTTGAGTGTCAAAAGATGTAGCCGTATTACCAAGACAAATTCTGATTTTTATTTTAGATCTTAAATACATACTTATAGAGTTGAGTTTCAAGTGGTAAAGGAAAGGTTTAAAATTAAATCTGCTCCAAAGGACTGTCTTCGTTGCTAATCGTAAAAATTCTTGTTAAATTCCCGTTAAGGATGTTTTATTTGTTGGTGAAGAGTGCTTTTGGGTGGCGCGTGGTCTCGGTATGCATTTAGTACCAAACAATGCAATCAATGTTTTAATATATATATATTTAATTTTATACAACTGAATGACGAAAGCAACAAGCCACTCGCCTGGTGTTAAGCGTCAAGTTTGCTGATAAAACAGCTCAATAACTCAGAACTTTGACCTTCATAGTTCTAAGTCTCGCGCGGTAAGGCACTGTGCTTCTTACCCTGAGATATAGTCAAATTACGTTGGCCGTAAATTTCACTGGAATTTTATCAATAATAATTCTTGGGTTTGAATTTGTGAAGTTGAATTTCTGATTAAATAACTCTTAAAAGTGTGGTTATTTTTAGAGTTTTATAAAAATATACATCGTCGTAAAAATATATATAAACCTGTTTTAGCTTGCATTAAGCTCTTTCACAATGAGAAGATGGCCCGTTCCCAGCAGTGGGACAGTTTGTACAAACAGGGCTGATAAAAAAAAAAAAAAAAAAAAGCTCTTTCATATGATAGCCCACATGATATAGTTAAAGTACTTTAAAATTTGGACCCTCCTTCCCTGTGTACAATGCTAGCTTTTTTTTAATTAAAACTGAGAAGTTTGATTTTTCTCTCTGCTGTAAGATACTATGGATCTGCGTATATGGTTTTAATTTTAACTCGATACCCTTACACGTTCCCGAGATAAAGGTCTTGACACCCGGACGGACGGACAGACAGACAGACAGACAGACAGACAGACGGACAGAGGGACAGACGTACAACAAAGTGATCCTATAAGGGTTCCGTTTTTTTCTTTTGAGGTACGGAACCCTAAAAAAACAAATATAATATCAGGCAACATGCCTATTGAGTGGTATATGAAGAGTGATAAGAATAATATTAATATATTTTACTAAAGTATGCGGAAATCAACTTATTAATAAAGGCTCTATCAATAAAGATAATAAACCTGTGGCTTCAATTAAATAAGTGTCAATAAAATCTAATCTACAAAAATACTTTTGAGATACAAGCTTTTACTTAATGCAATGAAATATGGTTATGATGACTAATAAAAAAATAAAAAAAAACTAATTCGAATACTCGAGTTTTAGGTAGAATCAGGAAAGACCTTCGCTAAAAGACTTGTTCATTTGACTTGTTCATTCATAAATTAAAAATAATAATATACATAATATATCAAGAAAGACCCTCCAATCTCCATTGATAATATTTATTATAAAATTATAAAAAACTGAAACAAAGTACTTCAAATGCGCGATTTTGTTGTGAAAACCAAACTACTGAACCAATTTGACTAACCAAAAATGAAAAAGTAATAATCAGACATCCATCAGGAATCAGGATGTCTGATTATACAAATATTGCCAAAAAACCCAGTACAGGTTTATCGAGGCAAAATGTTCTATACAAATATTGCCAAAAAACCCAGTACAGGTTTATCTAGGCAAAATGTTCTCGTTATATTTTAAGAAATGAGTTACGCCTTTAAAAAAGTCAAAATCGGTTTATTCGTTTGAGAGCTACGTACACAGACAAAGATATAAGGGCTGTGAGGGCACCATGTACTGGTACTTAGCTGAATGGAGGTCATTGTAGGTACTCACCGTTATAAATAACTTTTACGATGGCCATTACACAAAATTCGCGAAAAAAAATTACCTATTCTATAGTCAAAATGTCATGAAATAGTAGATTTACACATATTACCGTTACGCACAAAAAAAAAACTAAATCATTGCGTTCGGGTTTTTCGATTGTCAACCGTGAAACGTTATCGGTAAGTTGCACCTTTTACATTGAACCCTACAAATACTGCATAATTCTAAATAAAAGCTTGCGAAACCTGGCTTCAATTATTTTTGACTGGTGAAAAAAAGCAATATTTTACACATCGTTAACAATTATTACCTTACGCCATTACTCGAAATGTCCACTCAAAAGTAAGTGCTGGTTAAATTAACATTCGCAGTCTCTTTCGCCCATTATTGTTATTACATGTTGCTATCTTGTTCTGTCTGAGATGCAGGGAATTTCCGGAGTGGGTGGGTCGAAGAACGACACGCGAATTTGGGTGCTAAGTGAGAAGTGGTTAAAGAAAGTAAGGCATTTTAGCCTTCTTCCAATAAACAAAAGATTTACATTGGAATATATTACATTTCACATCGAACGTCTTGACCAAACTCCAAAACTAAACTGCTAATAAAATCAATAAAATAGCACTATTCTAAAACAAAATATAAATCTAAGGAACCTACTAATTCGAATTTTGAATTGAAGAACATGGCCAGTGCTACACCAGATAAATAAGGATAATACAATCAAAGGAGGCCACAAAAGGATATTTAAAAGCCTTAGATTCAAAATATTGCAAAGAAGGTTGCTAAAAATAGTATTGTTATAAGCTATAATTTAGTTACAGCCGCAAATTTGCGCTTTTCAGGAAGACCAGTTGGCATGAGTGAAAACTTGAGGACTTTTCGGCCCATCACCTTCTTTACTGCTTCCTATGTGCGCTGCCCACTGCCACATTAACTTGCTAATAAGAGCACAATATGTTTGTAATGATCGATCTTATATTGTCTTGTCTATTCACCTATCGGACAGTTGGGAAACACGAAAAAGCGACATCGTTTCAAGGTAGATACCTAATCCAAAGATCCGAACGTAGCGTGCTGGTTCCACTTTTATCATACCAACTTAACCTAAAACTTACCTGTAATTTTGTGACATTATGCTTTATTTTCTTTATAAGATGTTTATTGTCAATATCAATGTCAATGTACACAGTGTAGGTGAACTTAATAAATAAATAAACTACTAAATTGTGGAATACATTGCCTGTGTCTTCAAACACGAGTAAATAGGAATTCTTCTACGCAAGCGCGCTCCATTTTGGACCGAAACGTCGCCGTCGCTCAACATCTAGCGACCTGGCGCAAGCCTTTCCAAGCCTATAGCTAAGTAAAAAAAAATGTCGGATTATGTTGGTGTGTTTTACTTACACGCAAATATTGAAATTGGCTCTTCTTAGAATAGCAGTCGCTTTGGAAACAGAATCTGCAATTTAAATAAATGGCCAAGTGCGTGTCGTGCCACGCTCAATGTAGATTTCCGTAGTTACATATGATAATTCATGTTACCTTAAAACAGGGTCTCTTGTTTGAGCCTAACAAACATATGAGTGTTTTTTTACTTGTCTAAGTAATTACTTTAAGTTGATCGACTATAACTCGATAACTTGTAAAGCCTAAATAGTTTTCCTTTTAATTATTTCATCATACATTCTACTAGCATGATTTTTTTCATATCTCGAATGTCAACCGTTTGGCCGGTCGAGGGGGTACGTGACTTTAACAAAAATTAACACTTCAAAGCTTAATATTTCGCAAACGGATCCTTAAATTAAAAAATGGAATTGACACACCCTCAATGTTTTTTGATTACCTACCCAATGATACCCCACACAATGGGGTAGATGAAAAAAAAAACATTCCCACTTTACGTGTAGGGAAGGTACCCCAAAAAAACAAATATTTTCTAAATTTTATTTTATGACTTTCTCGGTATTTTTAATATGCATATCTGTACCAAATTACAGCTTTCTAGTACTTATAGATTTTTAGCAAAGCCGCGGACGGACAGACAGATAGACGGACATGCCGAAACAATAAGGGTTCCTGGTTTGCTACGGAACCCTAAAAACCTTGTAGATGTTACTTTAAGACGATTACGACCGTTCCTTTAATTTAAGTCATTATTTTGCTGTAAACCTTCTCACTGACGCATTTATTTTTTATTTTTAGTGCTTCGAAATTTAATAAAAAGATTGTATTAAAGCTTTTTGTCATAAAAAATCTGGTAATTTCAGAGTGCATTTATTAAACATATTCATTCATTATTTTTTTATTTTATCATTTAAAATATACTTACTACTTACATGTTAACACTCAGTTTGTTTTTTTCCGACTGTCCAAATAGAAGGTAAAATTTTTAGGGTTATTTTCTTAATCTAAAAATGTTTCTACAAGTATATAAGCCCCTACAACCTAAACGGCTTTACTTTCTCACAAAAAAACGCACACTTAACGTATCAAGCGTAACTGATACTGGCAAAAATTGATCTTCTGCAGTCTGGGTATTTTGTTTTTTCTTAAATATATATATATATATATGTATATGTACTTGTTCCACTACGTTTTTCGTTTTTGCAGTTGCATTTCTGCAGTTGCGATTTCGTAATTGTGTTTTTGCAGTATTTCATGATAAGTATAAAAAGGGGCTATTTAAATGCTAACCAGCCCTTTAGGCGACCTCGATTTTATTGATAAGTAGTTGTCTAGTACATAATTACATATTTCATAGAATCACTTAGACGATTGATCGTTTTACCTAGCTCTAATTACGTAGGTAGACAGCTATTAGATACAATTGTATGGAAAGTGGTCAGTAAAGACATAATTGTAGAATGATTACAAGAAAGTGTCTTTTGCCCTCGCGTTGGACGCTTATGTCGATTGTTTGAGAGCTTATTCTGTTTTACGTTAAAACTTATGTAAAACTTTTATTTATTAATACTGTTGTGTAGCCTGTATTAAGACGATTGGGGGTCATTGTACTTATCGTTATGAATAACTTTTACAGAGGGCACTGGTTCTTAAGATAACGTTACGCGGGACGCATCTAATGCGACAATTGTAGACATATCGCCTCTTTGCTTCAATAGTGTGTTATCTTGAAACTAAGCATTCCGCAGTAAGAGACAATGTGATATTACCAACTGAGACAACAATGCTGTCTCTTTTAGCTTCGCTATTTCACACGTAAAAAATACCACGTTTTCGTAGTTATAGCTGTTATTGCAACAGCAACGAGCATACCCCCATACATCCAAACATACATACAGTCGAAAAACATAACCCTTCTTCTTGAGCAGCCGAGTAACTGAAAAAAAAAACGATTGGATAATTTTTTTTTCGTGATAATTTAAATATCGAAAAACGAACTATATCAAGTTCCACTTTTTTCTAGAATAAGTCCATGGGAACTTACGTGACAAACAGTGCTGTAGTACACCGATTAGTAAAGGGCCAATTACACCCCGCGACACGTCAAAGGGTTAAATACGGGGGCAAATTCGACCCGCGCTGCGGACCGTGACCGGGGGTGGATAAGTGTTACTTTTATATCGAGATTGTAATTAGATTGATTGATTGATAACGATGATTAGAGGGTCTGTTTGATGTTTTATTGGACAGTTTAACGTACGGCATGTTAGATTTGGAGATATGACAATAATTCAAAATTTTATAAATGTGTCACAGATGTCAAATACAAACGTTTTAGTAAAATATTGCATCGATTTTAGTATTCGTATTTTAGTACTATTAAATATTTTAACCGACTTCGAAAAAGGAGGAGGTTATCAATTCGTACCGTATATTTTTTTTTATGTATGAACACGAATTACTCCGTCATTCGAGAACCAATTTTTGTGTTTCGTGAATTGACATATAGAGAAAGCCTCCCAAGTTGGTCCCATAATTATTTCAGAAACATTGCTTTATTACTTTTTGAATAATCTCCTAAAGTTAAAATATTTTCATTGGATTCCTGAGTGAGTGCGTCAGATTATAGAATCGCAGAGTTCCACTGACACGTTTTTCTTTACAAACGTGTCAAATGTTTTTTGTCAAAAAGTTCAAAGGTTTTTCATATAAACATCTGCACATTTTCTAATCTGCGACGACGAAGCATTTGACATTCAATGACAAATGTCATTCTTGAAAAAGAAACGAGTGGGTGAAGAGAGGTCTCTTTAAAAAGTTTACAATCGTAAGGGATTTATTGCGCTTGAAAAGTAAAACCTTCTTACTCCTCATCCAATGTGTATAAGGAGAAAATACAGTTACTTCAACGCTTGAGCGCCTTGTTTAATTATTATCCTTACTAATATTACAAGTAGACAAAATAACGTTCTTAGAAGTCGGTTGTTTCAGTTTTTTAAACTTTAAAATTATGTTTTGTAAAGTTTTCGCTATTGTTACTCATTGAAATGAAACAAATTTCAACAGATTTATCGCGTATATTTTACATGATTTTATGACCTGACGTTTCGAACACTTTGCAGCGTCCGTTGTTCGTGGTATTAAATATTTTGTTGCATTAATATGCATATTAGGTTGAAATCTAATGGCTAATTGACATGACTTAGGTCGATAGGATCACAATAGGGTATGGAAATATCTAAATAAATAATATATAAATTATTATATTTGTTTCGTCCACCTCTTTTTTTTAAAACTTAAACTGAATATTTTCTGTTTTTTTATTTATTTGAAATTCAAATGAAAATATGAAGTAGTAGAATCTGGAATCTTCGTCAAAATGAGTAGAAAAATACGACCTGCACTATTATACTGTATTCTAGCGAGTACTTATCTACATCCAAACTAACAAACATCCGGACTTAAAGCAGCAAATCTGCACCAATTTGCGAGCAAAGTTGCACCATTCTGTACCAGGGGCCCAATTCAGTTATTCAAGACCGCTCCATAGCCGAACCATATGTGGATCATTTCCTGTCGGCCGCCATAGTTTTTTTGATTCAGTCATTTTTATGTCATACAATTGACACATTTGGTGAAACGTAACACGTCCTTCGCTCGTTACTAAATCAAAAAAAGATAGCAGCCGATAGAAAATGCTTCGCACAAGGTTTAGTTACGGATCGGTTTTGAATAACTGAATTGCCATCCCAGTTCATTGATGCAGAGGCCTTAACTCGCTGCTTTCGCTCAATTAGTGGGCAATGAATATCCAAAATGTAAAGAACGTCATTTATGCAAAATCTTGCAAACAGTTTAACTTTACATGGCGGCGATACATAGAAAATCCAATTTTCCATCGTAACAAGCAGGTGGAGGCTGCAGTTGACGTGTCGCTCACGGCGGCACTTCAAAGGAAAATATAAATGTATGAATTGTTTAGCAAAACCCCGCCGCCCACCCCGCTCCTACCCCCGGTCCTGGGGTCCAAAACACCCCGAGCGGTGTAAGGGTTATTTCGATATTAATACGTTTTTCGGGAGTTGATTTTGTATAATTACAAAAATGTTGTTTAGGATAAATAAATAATGTGTAATGAAAACAAACAGCCCGCGGTGTTGTGCAATAATTATTTATTCAGTTTCATACTAAAGTTTATGTTACCTAATATATTATATGCGGTAAATAATAATATGGTCTTCTATTATTATATTATTATTCTTATTCGAGGTGGAGGCGAAAAGTTCTTGACTGAAATCCAGTTTAGAGCGTATTGTGCTTTTCCCCCTACCAGCATTACCAGAGCCATCCCACCCCCTTAAAATATCAGAGCGAGGCTCTGGGCTGCTGGCATCATTGCTCTAATTATAAGTGAAGTAAGTAAGTAGTAATAGTATTATAAGTGCGTGGAGGGCGTATCACGCGCCGATCACATAATTTATTTATTATTCTTAATTTAATTCATTTATTTATTCCTATATTTATTATTTATTCCTATATATAATTATTTTATATTTAATTTACTTGATTTTATACTTTAATTTAATTTAATTGTTATGGATTTACATCTGGAATAAGTAATTTTCATTTCATTTCATTTCATAAGGGTGTTTTTGCAGATTTCTTATTTCTTTATTTCAGTTGAAACAACTAACAGACATGGTCCATTACATTGATAATGATAATGGGGCATGCTGATGCAATGATGGGGCTATACTATATAAACAGATATAACCTGGATTTTTATAGATGGCGAATCAATCAGTTTCTTCTATGTAAGCGTGATTCATCGTAGACCGCAACGTCGCTTAACATCAGAGTTGGCGAGTGACCGCAAGCCTGTATTGGAAATTTTTATATTCTTGCGATTTTTTTAAACGAGTCGCGTACAGACGTATCTAATAAATTACACATCAAAAACAAACAGTTTAGGCTACAGCAGGTAATACAAAAACATACATATGTACATACATCCGCAAATCATTGACCCTTCTTTTTAGGCAGTCGCGTAAAAATGCGCATCACAGTTACCTCTCTGGTTTCATTAATAAAGGTAAATTCACACTAGTAAAATGGTAAACCACAGTTACTAACAAATTAGCACGTTATAATTATTTTAAATTTCGAATTTCATAATTAGAAAACAAAATACGATCACGGGTGCGATCACCCAATTAGAGAAATCTTCCATCATCCGCACCGGACCCAAGACCTCGCATTAAATGGAAATAAACAAAATTATATTGCCTTCAGACATGACTAGACATCAAAAGGAAAAAGTAATGCGCGGTGTCACGGGTAGGAAATGTCATTTATACGTAGGGTTGCCACATCCAGAGATATGAGTATGTATATAATAAATTGTCATAGATAGGTGCTCTACGTCTCATAGCTTGCTCTACATGGCGAGAAAAAAATCAAACTAATGGATTCGAGTCAAGTTAATAATGTTCGATTTGGTGACATTGTTGTCTTATATATTTTTTTATCACGCCTATTTTCACTTACTAGGTAGGTAGAACATCAAAGACCATGAAGCCGTTTGACGTTTGTAATAGACCGAGATAAATACAAAATGGCTGATGTAAACAACATGTAGGTTGAAATAATTAAAGCCCGACTATGTTCTTTCCTTACGTTTTGTATCTTTTATTACAAATATTATTTTTTTATCTATAGTTTCAAATATGCAAATTGTGCTGCTGTATAATATTAATGATCATTATGAACTGGAGTTACACTATCGTGACGACTAAAATATAATATAATAACAGGCATTTTTTTTTTAAATCACCAACGACAGTATACAACCAACATATTTAATTTTAAATATGTTTGTATAATATTTTGTAATATTTGTTGACAACCCTATATCCTGTGAAATATTAACAGGGGCCCTTGGTACCCCGCGCCCTGTTATTTCAGGGTTAATACCGGGTAATGCGGTATTCTCTTTATACCGTACGATTTTACGTATTATCTGTCTTAACAAGCTGGTCTTACAATGTCTTTATTTTGTTTTTAGAAAAAGTTATTTTGTGAAATTTAGGACGTTTTCCGTAGGTGTAGGTACCAATGAGATTTTCTGTATAGATAGGTTATACTCATTGAATAAGTTTTCAAATCTCAGTTCTCAGCACTTTCAGGGATAAGACCATATCCTTAGGCCTTTTAGTAACTTAGTCTTATTATATATCTTGGTGGTGCACCTTTCTAAACACGCAGGATGGAGTTGTCACTGTTCACATGTCACGACACGCGTCCAACAGCGTTGCCCGACGTGGCGCGACTGAAGACGAGTCGGGCGATTAACTTACTTGAGGCTTGCCACGCAGAGCCAAAGAAAATGATTGGGACATACACAATTTTTATATGTAAATTTTCAGTTTTCTTGTGTTTTCACGGCAATCGCACAAATTATAACTAAAATATTGAAGTTATTAATTAAGGGTATGTGAGTATGGTTCCAATTACATTTCGAAGATTTCAGAAGATTCTCATGTCCCGTAAAATCAAGACCCATTCGTAAAGACCCTCTCAGGAAACGAGAAAAAAATATACTTAGTTCTATGATCAGTAGTGTAAGCAAGGTAGTGTACTTGCTTATAGCAAGAACAGCATTTGCAAAATGGCTGCTTCGAGTAAAACGCGATAAAAATATTTTTAAGTTTCCGTACTAAGGGTTTCCGTTTTGTTCGAGCTGTTCGAATGCTATTTTATTCGATAATTATAGTTTAAAAATCTGAAGAAAAAAAAAACAGACTTCAAAATACGCAATACAATACTTACGCGATATTTTGTTATAAAAACTATAGTACTGAACCAATTTTGATAAAAAAAATATGGGACCACCGCTGAAGTATGACCTACCAAATAAAAAATAAAAAAACATTAAAATAAATGCACAATTTGCGGAGTAATCGGTGAACAAACATACAAAAAAAAATACAGAAGAATTGATAACTTCCTTCTTTTTGGTAGTCGGTAAAAAATTACCAATTCTTTCGTAAATATCACCAAGGATGATTCTAGTACAACCATGCTTATCATAAACTAGATCTAAATATTTGTTCCCATTGATTTATCGAGTCCGCCCCGTTCTCTCGTTCTAAGCAAGTTCTAAGAAATAAATCTCCTATAATTAAAGTTTATCCATATACACCTGTGAGTCACGAGTTTCTCACGTTAACTCTAATATCCCGTACGCTACTGATGAATGCACGTACGACAGTGTAGGGTTGATATAAAACTCATTTATTTAATCATCATCATCATCATCATTTCAGCGTCAAGAAGTCCAGACTCTTAGACATAGACCTCCGCCATCGATTTTCAAAAAGACCTGATGGAAGCGGCTTGCATACGTCTTTCTTGGGGCTGGTCTTCCTACGCTTGCCGGTGCGTGGTCTCCACTCGAGAACTTTTCGGTCCTATCGACCATTGGTTCTACGTGCTATTGTGCCCTGACCACTACAATTTCAACTTGCTAATCCGCTGTACTATGTCGGTGACTCGTATACTCGATTCGTACGTCTATGGATCTCTTAATTCCTGATTCGATCTCGCAGAGAGAGAGAGAGAGGAATTCTTGTGTTTACAAGCTTTCCATAGCTAGTTGCGTATATTTATTAACTAAGTACTAACTGTGCCCCACGGTTTCACTCGACAGAGAGACAGAGTTCCATTCACTTTTCTAATATTAGTTAGCATTTATATGAATTTCATGTCATGCGCATTTACTTTGGAAGTCATTTAAAAATTAGAACACAATGATTAAAACTTTTTTTTTTTTAAATATATATATATTTTTTCCTTTGTTTCAATTTAATATTTATTACTTAAAATGTGTTTGCTCTAATGATGTATACATGCTTTGGATTATAGTATGGTTCTGACCGAATGTCACGTGTTATCTTGTATTATGTAAGGCTATATTCTGTTGTTTTTTTTTTTTTTTTTTTTTTATCAGCCCTGTTTGTACAAACTGTCCCACTGCTGGGAACGGGCCATCTTCTCATTGTGAGAAGGGTTAGGCCATCGTCTGCCACGCTGGCCAAGTGCGGGTTGGCAGACTTCACACATCTTCAAGATCATTGAGAACTCTCAGACATGTAGGTTTCCTCACGATGTTTTCCTTCACCGTTTGAAGTTGTCGGCAATCAACAATACGCACATAACTTCGAAAAGACAGAGGTGCGTGCCGTGGGATTCGAACTCAAGACCTGCGGATCGCAAGTCAGACGGTCTCACCACTAAGCTGCCGGGAACTTCTGTTGTGTATACTTAAATAAAAATAAAAACTAACAAATGCAAGTCAAAACAAGACGCACTAAACAGATGAAGGAATATCAGTCCTATTAGAGGATAGGTGTGCATGTCATCTTCGACTATACCATATTGGGGGCTGCGGTCAAATCATTATAATTATCTCATCAACCATAAAAAAGTTGTAATATATGATCATAGAAAGAACAATGTTACTAATTTTCATTTTCTTTTCTGTTGTTAAAGCACTATGTCCATTCTTACCACAAATGGAGCACAACATTGTTTACATAAAGAAGCTCGACAACCCTACTAATATATACGGTGTCCGTACAACACAAGCGCAATAAGTCTATTTTAATTACTAGCGTCGATATCGGCAGATTCCTGCGTTGCCACTGTGCTCTACCAGCTGCAGGGATGGCCATTATCGAAGAAGAATTATCGATAAAACACTTTTAGTCGATATCGATACTTGTAACGTTAACTGATTTGAATTATCTTTCTGCATATTTATTCAATTTACTATTGTTATTTCTATTATTTATTGTTATGTGGCATTAATTCATTTTAATGCAAAAAAAATCCCATTCATAGATTTCACAAAAAAATATCATAAAAAACACATACAATTACAAGGACAAAAATGCCCAGTATCTTACCTTAAGATGATATTTGAACTCGACTAGGATTCCTTGTGTCTGGAATGCCATAGATGAAACACATATAATGACAAATTCAACTATTACCCTGAACCAAGCAGATATTCGTTATAGGTTACGAATAACGAATAAGTAATATTTTTAAAGGTTACGAAAAAGCACATTTTATATTTTTGCGGGGGTCGTATTATTATTATTACAGATAATTATAGTTTTAAAAAAAACTGAAAATACAGACTTCGAAATACGCAATTCGTTCACTTCGATGACATTTTTTCAGTTACTATGTTATAAAAACTAAAGTACTGAACCAATTTTGAAAAAAATACATGAGACCACTTCTAAGGTATTGCCTACCAAAAAAAACATCAAAAACAATTCATAATTTACGTCGTAATCGCATAACAAACATACCAAAAAAAAAACTTACTCGTACAGTCGAATTGAGAACCACCTTATTTTTAATAGTCGGTAAAAATATAGCATATGCCTCTCAGGGAGTGAAGACGAATTTAACGGCACCTTATATATAAAAATCGATCAAGCCATTTAATAGAGAAGGCTGTAATATAGAAACATACACACACTCGAAAAACATAACCCTCCTTCTTACGCAGTAGGATAAAATCTGAAACAACCGACTTCAAAACACATAATTTCGTATACTGCGATGATATTTTTTCCAGTTATTTTGTTTTAAAAATTCAACCGAATTGAGGACCTCCTTTTTGAAGTCGGTTAATAAAAACAGACAAACTGATTTAAAATTCCAACATGAAATTAGCGTTTACTACATAAACTACTAAAAGCAATCATGAATGACATCTCATAAGTGTGATAACTGATAATGTTCAGTTCGATCATGTGCCACTCTTACTGAGTTTGACATGACAGTAATGACATAAGAAACAAAGTCGATTCCTCAAGCTGTCAATAAACATCGATATCGACAATTCTAATTCAATCACTCCCGCAACACTATCTAACACAAACAAGACTCGATAACGAGGTGAAATATTCACATTGCAAGCTACATAATCAGCTATACACCTATCTCTCTCCCTCCCGCACAATCTTACGAAGTTACGTAGAGAAAGGAAAAAGACAGCACGCGTCGTCGGCACGTACAAAGGGGTCGCGCTCTCTTTGATCTCGCCGTCGCGCGTGCGTACTTGTTTTTGCGTGTGTGTGTCTGTATGCAGATGAGTTGGGACCGAGAATTTGATAATTGCGAAGATTTATGTGGGTGCTATGGGTAGGAATAATAAAGATTCACATTAGATGATTAAAAATGGATGAGTAGGTAGTAGACTAATCTTTTAATGCCTAGGATCTATCTACTCTGATGACTAAAGCTAATTACGTTCTTTGCAAACCACTATTTTAGATTAATGAGAACTGCGATCTTCCTCTCTTTTTTGTATTGGACCCGCATTAAAGCATTTGCCAGTGTCAAAAAATCCTAATAATTTTTTCAAGTTACTTGAATAAAACAAGTTGTAAATGTTCTAGTCACAATCTAAGTCACTTATACAGTCATATTTATAAGTCGAGTCCCGCTTCAGTAAAGTGGTGGCGACTTTACTAGAAGCTTCTATGGAGTTTTGCCGACAACGTAAAATCACACGTTTTACTGCTTTATTTCACTTGCCCACACTCACGCACTTTATCGAACACTTAATGAATAAAACACCACAATTAATAAAACACCACAATTTTTATAGCATTAATGTTCAAAATAACACAAGTTTAGGAAAATAAAACAAAGCAACAACACGTTACTAAGACGTTCCCGCCAAAACTCCGATCTTACTCTCAGGCATTGGATATCTTTCTAGTACCTGTCTCTGTCATTAGGATATAATATTACGGCGAGGCGAGGTATTGAATGGAATAGAAACAATGTCGATCATAACTAGAATGAGCCCACTGACTTTACAATGACGCACTACAGGATAATGTAAATACAAATAGTATTACGTCTTAGTTTTGATCACTTTGTTTGTACTTTACCTTTGCTAATATTTAGTTCACTGCCAATCGGAAACCAAGTTCACTGTCTCTTCAGAGTATTCATACAATGTCAAGGTCTTGAATTAGTAAACATCGATGTATTTTTTTAATCGATTGGCCACATTTGATCATCAACTCCCCTGTAGGTAAACAGGAGGTGGTCGAAGCTGAAGCATGCAGACGAGATATCGAACAGCGCAAGCAGCGCAAATATGCTATCTTCGGCAGCGGTTACATATATATGAACCGTTCAGAGTTCACACTAATTAGACTAGCTTCCGTAGGGTCTTTTTTAATGCAAGATAGATCTACGATTGACCACCAACTCGCCTGATGTTAAATGACGGTGTGGCCGAAGATGTAGCTCGTCAATCTAGAAGATATCTATTCACTCTAGCCTTGAAAATTCAAATTCTTCTGGAGCTTATCTTGCTTTAAAAAAAATCTAAATGCCTGGTCAGTCTGACGCATGCCCAAAATTCTGGTGATTATCTAGCCTAGCGCATATGCCATTGAACTTGGCAATTCTGACTGCATATTGGGTACGCTGCCGACTAGTTGCGCTGTTGGATGAGATGTTATCTTTAGACTATCGAATTTACGTAATAATACATTTTTATAATTTAGGTTAGGTAATTTGTTTTATTGCAGATAAAACGGCCCTTAAAATAAGATATATCTTAATCGAACACCGCATCATATTGTAATATTTTTTCATCGTTTAGATCGTATCCAAGGGCGTACCAGCCCATGGCCCGGGGGGGGGGGGGGGTCAATATTATGGAGGATGAGAAAAATATTAATTGTAGGTACAGGTACAATTGCACGGCCTTAGGACTTTGATTGCTTTGCAGTTGGCTACATTTTTTTAATCTCTAGTGGGGGGGCAGCTGCCCCCTTGCTCCTCCTTGGCGACGCCGTTGCTCGTATCAGACCTAAATCATCTACGTAGAATATAAAAGACTTACTGTGGTAACTCAGTTAATATATTATAATTTACATTGATAGTTTTAATTATGAAGCTCATCTGATTTATCAGGCAAGTTTCCATAATTCATAAAAGAGAGACACTCCTGTTATCTTAATTCACCGTAGATTAGGTTCACCATCAAAATTCCCAGACGTGTGTTGCTTTAATTGAAAATTAAAGCCCCAATTTACACTAAAACACTTTTAATTACTCCACTCAAAACAATAAATTGTTCCTAACTGACAGTTAAAGCGTTTAGCTCCGTCTTAATGCAACCTTAAAAATAATCTCGCTAGAATTATCTATCCAGTGAGAAAAAAACGGCTTTATAGCCCGACTATGCTAATAATTATAATAAAAATATAATAAAAACTGGGGCCAAGCGGAACATTAGCGGGACAAAAATCATAAAGTAGATACGCTCAGGATGCGGCGCAAATAATATAAATAAATTTTGATTTATTTCTGTATTTCTAAATATTAAAGTTAATTTTGTGATACGGCCGGTTACGTTTTAATGTGTGCCATCCTGTGAACGGCCTTGTTTTCTTCTTTTGAGTCGTTTGATCCCATATCAATTGGCGCCGCTTTTATTAATTGTCATAGGTTTTATTCTAGTGTTCTCTGTAATTCGTAGTTTGTTTTTATCCGACTGCGCAAGAAAGAGGGTTAAGTTTTCCGAGTATATGTATGTATATTGCTATAATATTACCTCCTATAGTTTAAACTATAGGTCCGATTTTCATGTGTGAGGTGTCATTAGATTCGTCTTCACTTTTCGAGTGTCCAAGCTATTTTTTGTATTAATAATGCTAATACAATTACTTGCTATAATTCAGCCATATATATCAGCCATCTAGTTCTATAGTACAAGCTTGCTTAGTTTGGGCTAGTTGTGTGAAATAACCACAAATATTTATTATTTATAGTTATTTATGTTAATTTATCATTATATGATACTAACCGTTAGTTTATCTGACGAATAATTTGACATACGTGTTGAATACTGACTGTAATATGTCAAATAAGTAAACACATAAAGTTTTTAGCTCTACTAATAGAAGTGTTAATTACTAAGCCCAGACTAAATAAATCATCCCAAAAACGTGCAATTCAAGTAAAATAAACAATTTACGACAAAGTGACTCACTATACAAATCATAAGCCATACTTGAAGACGGGTTGACATAGCTTCACCCTTATTCCAAAGGGGGAAGATGTAAAATTAAAAGTAGCTGCTAAAGATGCCTGTCATTGAAGAGTATGTTGGATTAACTGATAACACGTCTTGATATCTGTTATCTAGTTACTGATACTTGAACGACACTCCCGCGGCTTGGACATTATCGATGTAATTTTTTGTAAATAGTAACACTTTTTTTTTGCTAAATAATAATAGAATTTACAACCATTTGTTATTAACTATAAAATATTATAGAAATAAAAATGAGACACTATCTTTCCTATCATCTCTTTCTCCATATGATACTTAAAGATCTTGTTTTGTGTAAAACATGCTATGGAATGGCAATGCAACAATCTGTATCTCATTCTTTTTTTAGGGTTCCGTACCCAAAGGGTAAAAACGGGACCCTATTACTAAGACTTCGCTGTCTGTCTGTCTGTCTGTCTGTCTGTCTGTCTCCAGGCTGTATCTCATAAACCGTGATAGCTAGAAAGCTGAAATTTTCACAAATGATGTATTTCCGTTGCCGCTATAACAACAAATACTAAAAATTAAAAATGATAAAATATTAAGGGGGGTCCCCATACAATAATCGTGTTTTTTTCGTATTTTTTTGCTCAATATTAAAAACGGTAACAGGTAGACGCTTCAAATTTTCACAGAATATTTACTTGTATATTACCCTTCAAAATAAATAATTAAATAACAATAAAGTAAATATTAAAGGGGGGCTCCCATACAACAAACGTAATTTTTAAGCAATTTTTACTCGATCTTAATTAACAGGTAGAAACTTGAATATTTGTAAGTAAATATTTAGAAATATATTAACTATAAAAATAAATACCTAATCTAATACATAAAAACTCACAAAATGAAAATAATCCGTGCATCTAAACGCGGTGCGAGCGCCGCGCCGCGGTGTGGTGGTGGCGCGAGCGCGAGGCAGTTGCTAAGCAACGGCCGCGCGGGTAGCGGGGGAGGTAACATCACGGAGCGAGCCATAGCCGCGCGTATTCGCGCGAGCGTCGTCATGCTGCCCGGATGTGTATCGAAAACCTACCTAAAAGTTTGAAATTTACTACTTTGAATTTCGTTGATTTCTCGTTATTTTATAAACAGAACTAAACTTTGTAGTATTATAGATGATAGTACGGAACCTTTCGTGCGCGAGTCCGACTCGCACTTGGCCGATTATTTTTTGTTTGTTTGTGATTTATGCAGCATTTTCATATAATTATGTATGTACCTAATTATGATTTTCATCAATCTAGAGTTTAGAGTGAGTAAGTACCTTCTAGTTCTACATGCTTCATCTTCGGCCACAGCGTCACTTCAGCTAGTGGTTAAATGTAGAGCTATTATATATATATACAAGTATAAGTTTAGAAAACTCAAAAAACTCCGACAAAAAACGGCTGGACCGCTTTTGCTGAAATATAGCTAAGAATACTCGCGACAACAAATATAATAATATTAACGCTCTTTCAAACAAAAACAACTAGATCAAAATCGGTCCATCCGTTTGAAAGCTACGACACCACAGAGAGACACACAGATATACAGATACAAGTAATTTTTTGGGTCGGCAGTTAAAATAAAACCTATTTTCTTCCAAACATATTTTCTGAATATATCCAAAATTATATTATTTACCTAAAAAACAGAAATGTACAAGTAAAACTATATTAGACAGAATATTTATGTCACTTATAACCATTCCACACTACCTTACATAGAATCTAAAATGAAGCTGAATGCTTCATTCATCAAATAAAAAACATACAGACCGAATTGATAATCTCCTTCTTTTTGGAAGTCGGTTAAAAATAGGCAACGATGAAAAATTGCGCGACTATTCTACATTTGAAAATCCAATCCAGATCCAGAATTCCAGCTAAATCAGAAAACTGTATCGAAATTCGAAATATTCCCGTCAAAATCAGATCAGACTAAACGGAAACTAGGCGTTTCTGAAAATCGCGCGAATCGAAACGTAATTTCGGAAATACTAAAAAGAATGTAGAAAATTCCGAAGGCTCCGATTTTCCGTCCATTGTCGTTTTTGTTTTTTTTTTTCATCTTATTTAGCGCTTTGTCGGCGAGCCCTTTGAAGTCCTCCCCACCCCCTCCTCCCGAAAGGGGGTGTTACAAATTGCGTCACGGTTGTATTCTCAGAGTAAACACGTTTCTAGTACTATTTGTTCGTTAGAGCTGCCGACTTAACGAGTTTCGCTCGATTGATCGGGAAAAATCGCGGGAAACAGAATGGCGCGGTGGAAAATTCGCATTCGTTTTATGTTTTTCGCGAATTGTTGGTGATTTAACTGAATTAGGAATTCCTGCGAATGACTGTCTCTATACATATTTGGGGTGCTTCCTTTTCCAGCCAACTGCCCAGACACAAAGTAATGTTTTTCGGTTATTTATTACCTAGGCCTACGTAAAGCCAGGCGTACTTCGCAGTTTGGTAAAGTATGATTAAAAAGTATGATTCCATTTTACGTACTTGTATGCTAAGCATGTCTAGTTTTCGGGACACGTGACTCTAACAAAAATTATGACTTCAAAGCTTAATATTTCGCAAACGGATCCCTAAATTGAAAAATATGCTTACTATTTCGTATTCTGTGGCGCATTGTTTATACAGAATAGTCACAAAAGTAAAAACAGTATATAAATTGTTTTTTTTAAATAATGTCAACCCATTGCAAGTGGCTCACGCATTTACCAACAAAATTAAAATATTTCACGAAAATAATGTCTCACTTTGAACTCGTTCCGTTTATTTACGACAATACAAATAAGCATTATGAAAGCCATAATGTTTTCATAAAAATATATTAAAAGCAGTCAATCATTGTTCTCGGTGCCTCCTACGCGAAGAGAATTGTGATTATTAGAATGGACCGAAACACGCTATTCGCAGCGATAGCCAAATTATGTCGCCTTTTAATAAATCTAGAGGTATTTCCAAATGGTCAGTGACATACGAGCGAGGAAAATGTCTACAATATTTTCTGAAACTGGATGGATTCGGGGATTCGGAATTGGAACTGAATGGCTCAGAAGTTGCCTGTGTTCTCCCTCACTCCCTCCCTGCTGGCTTCCCAGTTTCTTGAGAACTAAAAGTAAGTAAGTTCGTATAGACTTGAAGACGCCAGTCCTAGTGTCAGAGTTATTAAGCCGCCGACTTGGCCTCAGACCTGGGCCACAAGGCTGCTAAGTGAACATCACTCGCTCGCCACTGGCTGATACGATTCAAAGACAATTTTGACGAATTGCTAGTCTATTACTATATAAATAGAATAACAATTTGTCATAATTGTCTTTGAATCGTATCAGCGAGCGGCGAGCGAGCGATGTTCACTTAGCAGCCTTGAGGCCCTGGCTTGACGATGGCTCTTTTTAAGAACAAACAACCGGGACCTACAATTTAACGTGTCATCCGACCCACGGTAGCGCTCAGAAAGAAATGCCACTCACGGTCACCCATCCGAAGACTGACCGGTCCGTCCGTTGCTTGACATTGGTGATCGTTCGGGAACACCTAGTCAAGCTACGCCACGAGCGATACGAACCTGAGAACTACAATCTTGGAAGTTTCACAGCTTGAGCGATTAGATTTTTTATAGATCAACATGCGCCATTTTCGGTCACACTGTAGCTTACCATCAGACTATTAAAAAATATTAATAATAGATTCACATTTTTCGATAGTATCTACTTATATGTAATCGACCGACCGTCTTACTTAAAAACGCTGAATAAGCGCATTTTAGTTAAACAGTGTTTTGTTCCGTTCTCGCACTTGACATATCCCGTCTGACAGACAGGGGCAAGTCCTTACTCAGTGAATAAGATTTTAACATGCGTTTATAAGTAAGACGCCGAGTGAGTAAAGCGAACTAAAGGCAAACAAACCGGGTAGCTACCAATCTCAAGATAAAAACCTGCCCCTAAACACCTTACGGTGTTTCTGCAGTTGCATTTAAGAACTAGTTCCAGGCTAGGTATGTATACGAGTACCATCTTGGATAATATCATCATTTAACAACACATAAGTTGTTGTTAAATGTCTAACCTGTCAATCAAATAAACATAGAGGGTAATTTAAAATGAGTAACGAAGTCACCTAATTAGCAATCTATGTTTTATCATGTATCTTTTTTTAGGGAACCTAGTAAAACTATCGGCGTCACCAATGCTTGCCAACTTTCTATTGTAGAAAAAAGTGCAACAGAACAATATCTTTCAAATAAATTTTCATTTTGTGTCGTGCAATTTGTAATTTGTAAATTTTCAATGACATTCATTTATTACATGCACTCATCTCAGAATAATAATAAAGTTAACTATTTTGACATTATTTAATATAACCTTGTCGTCGACCTATTTAAAAAGAAGGATATCGACCGTCTCATCTCCACATAGCACTCATTTATCACAACTATAGCATAGTTGCCAAGTTGTCATCGCGAAATAATGGACCGATTCGTAACCGGGTGCAGTTGGCAGTCCGCAAATCGACCGTGTGAGTCCGCTTTGAACAACGATTGTATTTTCAGTGACCACGTTATCGTAGTTTCTACTATTATTACTACTTTTTTTTTTGGAAAGATTATTGTGAGTCATCGGTATACACATAATCTCTACAGAGGCGTTCTACTTCGGGGCCTAGCCTAGATTAATTATAAAAAAATATTGTCAAATCGGAGGGTTTAATTGGTATCGTTAACAAGTAACGGCCTTACCGAAACACGTTACTTAACTTTAACCGTCGTCTTAAATTCTCTGTCTTCTTTCCGCAAGTGTCATTACGTGTCAGCGAGAAGTTGATTTTTCGGTAAGGCGCTAAATCCCTACACTAAAATGATTTTCTCAAATCTCTCGCCGAAATGGTCTTGCATTTCGATTTTGAGATTTGAGAAAATCATTTTAGTGTGTTAATTTGATCTCAATTTCTGTTATTGATTGTATCGATAGCCTGCTAGGGGTTTAAATACTGCCAGGGCTAAAAGCTTTGGAATGCTGCAATTTCTTATTTTCGTCCGTTCAATTTTGGTTCTTTCTCGTTATTTGAGCCTCAATTTGACAAATAGCAGCCTTGAGACCATGTTACTAATGTTTTCATAAATTCGGACATGATTCAAGTTATGACTGAATCATTGATTTTTTCGATGTATTTTAGACAAATCTGATCACACTATCGTCGGGTTTAGTCATGTAATAATTTACTAACTATACAAGTAATCTACAGTTGACATCGATTCTGAAATTCGTTTTAAACATTCAATATAAATAAAAACTTGGCTAATTTTACACGTCTTTTATTTCAATGACGCAGTAAAAACAGATAATAACATCAAATACAAATAAGTTTATTTGTCACAATAGAATTAGTACAGATTACTTGTGAACCTATTGACTCTGAACTAGTATTCACTGTATTTCAGAGACAATGGCTTCTCCTATATTAGTGTAACATCCTTTTAAATTCTGCAGACTATATTAACAAACATAATAATTATCTTTATAATTTAGACATAACACTTTTGAGAGAAAAAAAAATATTAACATGAATACAGTCAGAAACAAATAAAAAAAAATTGATAACTTAAAGCATTGAACAAATTGCCAAATACTCATAAAAAACAAACCACATGAAAAATATATGAAAAATGCGGACTCATAAAGTCAAGTCCACCATTAGATCTACCAACAAACAGTCTTGTGGCCGACGACACATCCAGCATGCTTATTAGCCGATTTCAACGCCAGTGCGTATCGTATCTAACATAAATCTACAGAGTAGTGCTTCAAAGCAAATTTTTAAATATGCATAAAAACGTCAAAGTAGTAAATTGATGGCAGCGCGCGATCCCGCGGAATCTGCCCGTCGAATGATATACACGGGAATGATGCCTAAACTATTTGTAAAAATAAAACGTGTAGACAGTCCATCCAAACGCGGTTCCAATTAATATATAAAGATACGAGGGAAATATAAAGAACTAGATGAATTCTGGGAACGTCCGTGAAATGGTTTTATTTGTGAGATTGTTTATGTTATAGTTGGAGTAGTCTAGATTTTCGTTGAAGCTTTCGGAGCTAACATTTGTGTTTCATGCGTGAATGAAACAACGGACTCTGAATTTGAATTACAAATAGAATTAATTTTCGTGATAAATATTGACCACATACAAGGTGGCATAGATAACAATAGCACATTGAGTAAAACGGTCATTAAATATGTAGGTCAGATCTCACAGACCATTAAAGAAACGCAAACAGAATTTAAATAAGACCAATAATAAGATATTAAATTAGAATTAATAGACCAATTCCACAAAGATGACAAAAATAAAAAATGGATACGACTTCAAGAAAATCCGACATCATAACTCAAAAATCATAACTAAGCGCCTTGGCATTTTCCGTATGGTTTTCTAGATTTATGACCATTAAAATTCACAAATAGACCAATTTGTCCTAGATGCGAACAAAGTTGAAAGTTATTCTAACGCTAGTCGCGTTCGCCGGACGATATTACGACCTCTTAGTTTTATAGGCGGTTGTAAAACGGAGACATGTTACTTTTTTTAACGAAACTTGTCCAATTCGTGCTTGGCGGGGGAATAACAGAAACCTTAGATTCCTTTAACTTTATATGTGAAACAGTCACACAACAAAAGCTGAATGGTTATTTTCAGTGGTTTTTATACATAATAATAAAAATATGAAAATTATAAAAACCTAAATCATAGTTTTAAAGAAAAAAGCTTGGAGCCTTTCGCCTCTGTTGATATTCTAAAAACATTTCTAGAAAATATAATATGACTTGAAACAGACATAATTACTTCTCCATAATACTATCAATTAGTCTCCAACATATAAGCCTAACAACATTTATTTTAAATATATTTCGAGGTGTTCCTCAAGGGTATTTCCTCGGACCATTTTTATTCCTATTCGATAATGAGACAAAAAGTTTACGTAATCTTGTTTTTCGTCGTCAAATCATCGTTTAATTTACTGATTGGTCATTATTCCCCACACATAACGATCCAATTAGTTGCAATCAATGTCTCATACTATTAACGTAAGTGCATACATATATTACTACTATATGACAGTATTGAAGAATTTATAGCAATTTGGCTTAATAGGGACAGGTTATATGAAACTTTTACGTTTTTTATGCCTGTTATTATATCGATAAGAATATTATTATATTTGTCTACTAATGGATATAATTGGAAGTTTTATGAGTGGTAAATAAAATTGTTTTAAAGAATATTGCTAAGTGTCGATGTTTCTAGGCCGTGGGATTATACAAACTATTAACAGATATAAAATGATTGCGTTATTTTAGTTTGCAAACAAAAATATGTGCCATTTGTACCAGTATTGAAGAAAATAGACGAAGAAGAAGACATGAAGTTAACAAGAAAATATTTCTGAAAGCATCTTTTTTTTCAAATAATTAGTTTCATAATATATATAATAGTGATAGTAAACATGCCAGATTCAGATTGATTAGATAGATAAAAATATTATAGCCTGCAATGGGATAGGAGGTTATAAATTATGCAGACAATGATGACTAAGTATGTATCTAGTTCTCTCCAAAAAGGACCACACATACTGCCTAGCCTACACTATCCTGCTTGATCATTGATCAAGCAGGGCTGGGCTCTGGGCAGTAGACACACGTCAACAGGAGCATAAATCTATTGGACCATTCTGTTGTACAAGTGGCTAGAGCTATAAACTGCATAGAAATGACTAATTTTACCACACATAAGTAAGGATTAGGGACTATTTATAACGAGATGATAGCAAAAAAAAACAAGTATAACATAGTCTTCACAATTCTTCGAAAATTATTGGGTTTTTTTAAATCAAAGAAATCACAGATGGAATTTTAATATTTTTTGGAAAATTACAGAATGGGATACAATACATAACATACCCACATTAAAAGTCCTACATTTAAAAATACTACGTGTCTAATCGTATCGTCGTATCTTACTACATTTTTTTTTTTTAGTTGTGTGTATTCCAGACATACCTGTACCGCTATATTCAGGCTGTGACCAATTTCGCTACCTCTATTTCCTTTACCAATCACAATTTTTCGTGTTTCTTTTCCCCAAAACTTCCCACTGAATCGCGCAATCCATCTCTGCAAGCCTCTACGGATACGTAGGTCTGCAGCGCGTATTTCGGACTCCTTTGATCTCGCCGACCGCTTTAATGAGCCCGCCATATAAACGTTACTAGTTAGAATTGTTCCCGAACCGAATAACTATTCCTATTTGTTGAGTTTTCCTGTAATGTGCTTTTAAATCGGCGGAGTGTGTTTGTTTTTGCAGCTGATTAGAGCGATTGTTCTTTTTGAATTTTTCGCAACTTCCTAACTACTACATTCAAAGCTGAAGACCACGGTATAATCCGTGGATTCCCATTTCTTGGGACTAAACGGAATCATCTCTATGCCAAACAAATATAAACTGGCTTAATTGAAATCGATTAATCTCATTTTAATTCTAACATTTTAATAAAGACCAAGACTAAAAGAAAATAACCAAGTACTATTAGATGCAGTATGTGCTTACAAGGTAGACCAACGATCAGGTACAGGATCCTGGAATCTGCTGGATGCATACAAAACTGGTCGTGGTGGAGGTAATTTGAAGAACCCCAGTTCTGTGATTCGTATGCTTCTTTGTGAGGACAGAAAGAAGAAAGGAGAAGATGGAGACATGGAACAGACAACAAATTAAGGAGGTAAAACAGAAGAAATGAAAGAATTGTGAGATGATTCAAACACCGAGGATCGATCAGTTGCAGTAAGAAAATGAAATAAGTGTTTCAGGAAAACGTATTAATATTGTTATAATGAAATAAATATTAGGAAAAACCAGTTTTAAAATTAGCACGGATGAGATTACTTGAAACTTATTTTTACGACAAATAATGCTGATATACATACCTTTCCAAAGAAAATATTTCTCGTAAAAGAATTGCACTTTTCATTTGTTAGTAGGTAAAAAGTAACAAGCGACTCGCTACCACGATTCTTTTGTTTTAAGTTTTGTTTAGTTTATTCCACAGCTCTTCCACAGGTTTCATGAAATAAAGAGATATCACTGAAACATAGTAAAAATACACAGAATTCGTCAACGTCAGCGCACCGTATAAAAAATTCAAATGAGTTTTTCACGTCTATTTCAGTCATATACTACCAAAATTCAAATAAAACTCAATAGTCAGCGAACACCCGCACAAATAGGAAAAATAACGCGGCGACACACTGGACCGCAACATTTCGGGATAAATAAAAAAAAAACTAAATAGAACGCGACTTTTCATTTTGTTGTGCGGTAAAGGCGAACAATGGCGGGAAAATTGCGCGTCACTCTCCCGTTCCAATTTGTCAAACGCTACCCGCAAGATGGCGTCGGCGGAAGCGCTGCAACTCGGCGGCTTCCAGCGGCGTTTAATTAAAAATGCGTCTCACTTGATGCTTGCTATGCGCTGCAAGCAGACGTGCGCTCCGCATACATTTTCAATAAATCGACCCAAATATTCCAGGCCATTGTTACCGCTATAATATCGTATTGTGGACGCCGAAATACGTTGAAAAGGCGACGCTAAGCTCGTAATGGTCCTGAAATCCCGGACACGCCGGAAATGAGGGTACCGTAATGGCGGCTCTTGACGGAAGTCCAAGCGCGGGTCAATTTCACGAAAGCCAACTTTCAGCGACCCCAACTTGGCAAATAACGTAAGAAAAGAGGGTATGAGAGCAAAGATTTCATTTGTAGACAGTTTCGCCTTATGATAAAGGCGATAGAGTTCAATACAGATCTTTTTTCGTTGTACACATTTTAAGGGTTTGGGTGATAGACCGTATTATTGGTTGTGTAATGCGTGTGTTATTTGAACACAAGTTTAAGGAGGAAAAAAGGCTTAGGACACATTTCACAAACTAAACTAAATTCTCATACAAAAATATGTAGTAAGAATAGCAAAATAACTTGTAGATTAGGTACTTGAATTTTGAGGACTATTCAAATATATTAATTGTTGCCTGGGTTTTCTCTTTTTAACTCCCGACGCAAAAACAACGGGGTGTTATAAGTTTGACGTGTCTGTGTGTATGTCTGTCTGTGGCATCGTAGCTCCCGAACGGATGAACCGATTTTGATTTTGTTTATTTTTGTTTGAAAGGTGAATTAGTCGGGAGTGTTCTTAACTTCATTAAAATCGGGTCAGCCGATTTTTTTGTCGGGGATTTTTGAGTTTTCTAAGCTCGTACTTGTATGATAGGTTAGGCATTTGATCATGCCAGCTATTAAATAATGGTGTAGTCCGAGATATTAAACACTTCTAGACTGGAATAGAGACTGGCTTTCAAATGAGGCTGGCAAAATAAACCGTTAGATACTTAGATACTAGAAACTCTGTCAAACTGTAATTACGTACTGTATTTCATCCTGGGGCGGTGCGCCTAAAACAACCTTGCGTCCCATAGAAATATCACAACGTGCTGCATTAAAAATTAGTACAGGAAGACCGATTTTATTTGATACCACACTACTGTATAAGTCCTGTGATGTCCTTACAGTTCGACAATTATTTATAGTAAACATTATTTCCAGACAGCATTCAATGTTAGAATATAATCCCCAGATACAATTTAACCGGCGTCGTAAGTATGCGGTTTGCGCAATACCTAAACGCTTAAACACAGTATTTATCAAGAGATTTTCAGCTTTTCTCGGTCCTTATATTTATAACAAAATTAATAGAACATTAGGCATATATCACATGTCTAAACGTGAAGTGAAATTTAAAGTTACAATATGGTTGAAGACACTTAATTATGAGGATACAGAGAAACTACTAATGGTTGTCAGTTAGTAATTTATACTAAATACATGTAAATCATGAAACACACCCTCTCACACACATTCATGCACATAACACTCAACATACACATCAGCTTTGATATGATCTAACCTTGATAAAGGAGACGTAACAAAGCTTCACACATACCTACACTCCACGAAACCCTTTCACAACACACAGAGAGGAACAGTATACACATATACAAACTTACTTTAATATTTAGGATATGATACATAATATAACATTATATAATTCGTATATATATATATATATATTTATTCTTAATGTAAATTTGGCTGATTTCTTAGACTCACTATATCCCTGCGGGGAGGGCGCTGCATGCTGTTTTACAGGCACTAAGCCTAGTTCGGCAGTAGTCTACATTAAATGATAACTAAGTTAGATAATTAAGATAATTTTTTTATTACTTGTGTACTTTTACTCGAAATAAATATTATTATTATTATTATTATTATTACTTAACAACAGAATCTAGCTGGAGGGTGATAGCTAAACAGCCGGACACTAAAATATACTCACCATCCATAAAACTTTTGGCAACAACTGCAAAATCTTTGTCAAATTATGAAGAATAAGAAGAATGATGAAGAAAGGAAGACTTCCTTAATAAACCATTAAGAAATAAGGTCTCAATCGCTGGTAATACCACGAGAATCAGTGAATCATAAAAATATTCCCCGAATCATTTAATCATAACGTAACTACCAAGTACTTATCACAATGTCACTTGACCTCCGCAAAACATGACAAATCACTAATATCAGCCTCCCCTACAAAAGCAGAGTGGATGCCATACCAAAACAACCTAAGCACAACTGAAATGCCACAAAATTGTGAGTATGAAGCGCGGCTTACGTCATTTTAGTATTGCGTGAGATGGGCACAATTCGAAATAATAGAAACTACCCTCATACCGGATCGTATTGAAAAACAAGTAGGTCTGTGCAGTAGGGAACGAACGGACCCTAAGATACTTGAATCAGGGCTGTCACGATAGGGATTTGTAATAATTGGGAATAAATTTACGGTTTTTGTCTAACTTGCGATTTCATAACGTTTCATACGCTCAACAGCGTGTCAAATGGAACAAAATCGTATGTGCACTATTGTTATGAAAATGTATGCGTAACATCGCTGTAAAATGTTATAAGTGCTCATTCTTTAGAAAAATTCTAGTGAAATCAATAAGTTATTACGAAAAAGTTGGTTGGAGGAGACGAAAAAATGCATTTTTTGTGAGAGTCGTATTATTATTATTACAAAAAAATATAGCCTATGACACTCAAGGCGTGAAGACTAATCTAAGTCGGTAGATTATCGCACATCAAACTCGGTCAAGTCGTTTAGGCTGTAGGCGATCATATAGAAACATACATACATACCCACACACATAACTACACATACACTCGAAAACATAACCCTCCTTCTTACGCTGTCGGATAAAAATATAGAATTGCATTTCTGATTCGTTTTTTTAACAATGATTTCTTAGGTGTTTCAATCATTGAAATACCTAAAGAAATCATTTTATCATCATCACTTGGATTGAAATAAATGTATTACATAGATACCTATAAACTCATTTTTATGTATTCTTCAAAGTTTTATCAATATTAGTAGAAATCATAAAACTTTCGTAAAGTGGCAACCCTGTTTACACGCCCCTCACGCGTTGAGTGTATCAATAAGTAGTTGGATTTGTTTGAATTCGGTCTTATTAATTAACTAAATAAAATGAGAACCTCTACGAAACTATCCCTATTTGTACAATTGTCAGTTGTCACTGAGAGGGGTAAGTTGCCAAGGGTAACGTTTGTCGTATCCTTTAGCTAACAATGACAAAATTTATTTGAAAGAAATTGTGAAACTGGACTTTATGTATACTCTTTTTTCACTTTTGACATGACAAAGTCTAATAAATCGATGAACGCCGGCTGCATGCACGAAGTATGACTCATTGTCCCGTTACGTTACGCTTATTGTCCCGTTACATCATCATCATCATCATTTCATCAATGTTTTGTTATGACGTTGTAACGTTAAACTATCGTCCGTAAACCGAATTTACAGACTACCAATATTTTTTTTACTTTTTTAACAGCTTTGGTTCTATTCTTATTGTACGAACTTCTATATTGTAAAGTACTTTGGGGATTTTCCCGATGGGCATAATTTGGGCTTATTTAATCGTGACTGAATGTCATTTAATATCTGGCGACTTGGCGGTCAATCACAAAGTTTCAAAAAACATAGTAAACTAAGTACTACGTACTTAATTAAAAAATATCGTCGAATACTTAAAATTCACACAAATCCATTCCATTTAAGCCATTAAATCCGAACGATCCATGAATATAGTAATAAAAACTGGTTGTTTCCGTAAATAGACAAATTATAAAAAATCAAAACGAGTGGCCACCTACATCGCATCACCAAACATCCGTAATGAAAATGAGGGACAAAAACTCAAAACGACAATATCCGTAGAGGCAACGAAGAGCGCGTACGAATTTTAAATCGAGAAGGGACTCCCAACGAGATTGTTTTGAACTGTCGAAATTAATGTGTGAAAGAGAGGGGTGGTTATAGGATGTGCCCTCTCCCTCCATCCGGCACGTGGCTATCTCAGGGTATGAATATTGATATCTCTCATTATACTTGAATCGACTGTTTAGATGCGTGTTCAAGTTTACGTTTGTTTATGGGTGGGAAAGAATGGGTATAGTAAACAATAGGAGATAATCGAGTATTGTTTTACGATGCACCCATTTTCTTGATATGGGTGTATTGAATAAAGAATTAGAACTTGAATAATGCTCAATAATAAGCAAACATTTTATTGACAGAATTGTATTAATATTTTTCTAAATCATTATCAGCATCATCATCCAGCGTCTTCCTGCCACTACACATGGATAGTGTAAATGTCTTGCGATGTTCAAGTGGACTCAGAGTCTCAGAGGGCTGAGACTTTCAAGAGTCCACTTGCAGAGTCCACTTTTATCTCTGCAGAGGACAACTTGTGTTCGTTGTCCACCGTCCCACCAACTGTTGGGATTCTTCGATGTACTTTCGTATAGTGAAAAATTAAGTAATAAAACAAATCGATTTAGTAAAGTAAAAACTGTTGAACAACACGGTGCGCGACGTCTATACATTCGATGCTTCTAAACACTACCATTGAACGGAGACCCATCGTTTGGTGTGGAAATATCCCGATAGAACATGTGAATTTTGTATTTTTTGTTTATTTTTTTATTATTACCACAAACCGCCTCCGTGTATACTAGATAATTTATCTGTGACTAATACTATGCAATATAATATACTTAGTCTGGCCATAAATACTGTTACAGTTAAAAATAAGAAAGATATTACATTTGAATTTGGAATCTGTCATTTTTATACGATTGTTCATTGAGTTTTCTAATTTTGGCGCCAATACATTGTACAATATTTTGCGATATTAAAATGGAGTGGGGTGATAAAGAGAACCGAATCGCTGTGATTGCATTACACAAAGTTGGTATGGAGCCAAATGCAATTTTTAAAACTCTCCATACGCTTGGTATTAGTCAAATGTTTGTGTACCGGGCTATTAATAGGTACAATGAGACCTCCTCTGTTTGTGACAGAAAAAGATCTGACCGTCCACGTAGTGTTCGTACGAAAAAGGTGGTCAAAGCAGTAAGGGAAAGAATTCGAAGAAATCCTGTCCGAAAGCAAAATATTTTATCTCGGGAGATGAAGATAGCTCCCAGAACCATGTCGCGTATTTTAAAAGATGACTTAGGACTTGCAGCCCATAAGAGACGCACTGGTCATTTTTTAACTGATAATTTAAAAAAGAATAGGGTGGTAAAATCGAAACAACTACTGAAGCGGTACGCAAAGGGAGGTCACAGAAAAAAATTGTTTACGGATGAGAAAATCTTTACAATTGAGCAACATTTTAACAAACAAAATGACCGTATTTATGCTCAAAGCTCTAAGGAAGCTTCCCAATTAGTCGACAGAGTGCAACGTGGGCATTATCCGACTTCAGTGATGGTTTGGTGGGGTGTTAGCTATGAAGGAGTGACTGAGCCATATTTTTGCGAAAAAGGTATCAAAACATCGGCACAAGTGTATCAAAATACCATTTTTGAGAAGGTAGTTAAGCCCCTTAACAACACCATGTTCAATAACCAAGTATGGTCCTTCCAACAAGACTCGGCGCCAGGTCATAAAGCTCGGTCCACGCAGTCTTGGTTGGAAGTGAACGTTTCGGACTTCATCAGAGCTGAAGACTGGCCGTCGTCTAGTCCTGGGGCCCAATTCTGTTATTCAAGATCGCTCCATAGCCGAACCATATGTGGAGCGTTTCCCGTCAGCCGCCATTGTTGTTTCGATTCAGTCACTTTTATGTCATACAATTGACACATTAGATGAAACGTAACACGTTCTTCGCTCGTTACTAAATCAAAAAAAATAGCAGCCGACGGGAAATGCTTCGCACAAGGTTCAGTTACGGATCGTTTTTGAATAACTGAATTTCCCCCCTGATCTTAATCAGCTGGATTATGATTTATGGTCAGTTTTAGAGAGTATGGCTTGCTCTAAACGCCATGATAATTTGGAGTCCCTAAAACAATACATACGATTGGCAGTGAAGAATTTTCCCATGGAAAGAGTGCGTGCTTCTATTGATAACTGACCTCAACGTTTAAAGGACTGTATTGCAGCCAATGGAGACCACTTCGAATAAGCTTTTATATTTTAAATTGTTTTATATTTATGTATTAAACTAACACACTGTAAAAGTAATATTATTTGCAATAAAAAATATTTTTTTTCTTCGTGACAATATTTATGGCAAGACTAGGTAGATATTGTCTACTCACCAGCTAGACACTTACGGCCTTACCGAAAAACGTTACTTAACTTTAAGCATTGCTTAACATATTTTGTCAACTTCTCGCTGACACGTAATGTCAGAACACTTGCGGAAAGAAGACAGAGAATTTAAGACGATGGTTAAAGTTAAGTAACGTTTTTCGGTAAGGCAGTTAGAGCTAAGTAGAAAAATAATCTAACGAGGATTATGAGCAAGATATTAAATATTAAGGGAATTAATAAAATCTTTTACCATACGCTTCCTCTAGGCAAGCGCGTTCCATCGTCGACCGTAACTGTCGCTTAACACCAGGTGAGTTGACGGTCAAGCGCAAGCCTACTTTCGAATAAAAAAATATATATTCGGAAAACGATCTACACAGTATAAACAAAAAAAAAGATCAAAATAAAATATCTATAATGTCGATATTGAGCTCTGTATGTACTTACGTACGAGAGCAGACACCACTCATAGCTACTTAATTACATTCAACTGCGGCGAGAGCGCCGCACCTCACTCAGTGGCTTGCTACTGAAGCGAGTGCTTTCGGCGTTTTGCTGGCGAGAAAACGCACTATAGATGCAATTCTGCGTTGCAAGTATCAATCGTATCGTATAATCGTAGATAAACGATGTAATTATTATTCCAGCGATGTAACGCTGTTTCGTTTACTTTACCAAAAAATGTGACAATAATTTTGCTTATTGCTTGCTTGCAATAAGATCAATGTATGCGGTAGCACCCGTTCCTATGTTCACCACCAAATTAATTACCCACCACATAACTATAATTGAAGTCGGTTAAAACTTCTCTAACATGAACTCTTTACCATAAAACTTTCATTGTAAGTAACAAGATGCGTAAATTATTCCTTAATTCGACTATAATTAGGGCAATGTATGCGAGAGCACGCAGTCTCACGTTGGGCGCCAAGTTAATTGCCGGCCGCGCAACTACAGTAATCGCTCACTTTACGGGTAATCAGGCACGTTCTAGAGGTTTTTGGGTTGATAACAAGGGGTATATTGAGGGACGGAGCAAATTAAGATATTTTTATAAAATTTGGGATAAAAACCGATATTACAGAAGGCAGTTTCTCAGTTTTCTTTTGTTTAGCGAATAATAGAAATTGAGATGGATAACTAAGTCAGTGGAGGGTAGGTAATTGGATATAGTTGCATGGAAATATTAAAGTTAGTAAACACTCGAAGCTTTGAATAGTTTTCAAGTGAGACTGCTTTAACGCATTCTATATTTTTTGCTGTCACTGATTAGACAAAGGTGAAAATGTTACACAAGAATTAAGTCATCCCATTGTACAGCGTATTACAGAGTAATAATAATAGCAATATAGTTTGTCTAAATATAAAGTTCGATTTAATAACCGCTTATTGTATCGAACTGTCATCACCTCAATTATAAAAAATAAAGAATAATGAGTACCTATACGTTTATGTTTATTATGCTAGCTATACTAAGCGCTGAATAAGACTTCACCCAAGAGCTCTATACCCATATAGCTACAATAGGGCTGAAGTATGAGCATTCCGAATTCCGTTTCAGTTGTGAAACGTGTCTCCCTTTAGGATTGTCGCCTTCATAGCATTTAAAGGTGTGCACACACTGATCCGTACCCCAAATACACACGCACTCGTAGGTGCCGCCGCAATGAACAAACGTGGTCGCGGACGCTATGAGCACACTGTACCTTGTCAACAGAATCTAAACTTCAGAACAAATTTTAGATTTTGCACACATGTGTTTGTTATATGAATTGAATATTGAAAGAAAATTATTTTTTAATACATGACAGGCTTGCGCTTACCTTCCAATTCGCTCAGTGTTAAGCGGCGTTGCGGTTTGAGCACGCTTGCCTAAAAGAAACAGATTCCTTCGCGATTTTAAGACACCCAGATTAAATATATCGGAACAGACTTAGTCACGAAGCGTATCCCTCAGCTTAGCAGTCCGCGCTAGGACTAGGGTTTCTCGATATATTTATTCCACTACGTTTTTAAGCCACGAGAGGATTCTTTGCTCCATACCCATAAAGTGCATTTGATTATGATTGAATGAAATTGAATTTGATATGAGGCGTTTCGGTGTTGAATCCCGCGCCACTGATAAAAAATGTAAATCCGAAAAATATCTGAGCAACCCCAATTACCCAATAAGGAGCTTAAAAAGAAGCTTCTTAGCTAAGGAGACTTTTAAAAGAACTTTTATTTTACAAAAATATAACAGTTATTTTATCTTAACAATCGACCATATCAGATAATGTGAATAGAAAAACAGTGACAGAAAATTAGAATAAAAACTCTAAGCAATTATTAGAAAAAAAAAGTTGTGCTACTGTCTTGCACAATATTTCAGTGCCTCAGGGTTTCAGGGGGTAGAGAGGGGGTGCGGTTACCATCCCTTTGAAGTTGCCGCCGGCGGCGCCTGCATGCGAAAGCTGGGTTACCGACGCTTAGCTTTGTTTTCTAGTTAAATAATAGACGTTCACAAATTGCGAACTGTTCAGTTTCAGAAGGGGTAGAAATGTGGGCGGACTAGAGAAAATAAATAAGTTTTCAGATATAAAAATAACATTTTACATTTGTAATTGGAAACTAACATTTATTTTTTATCTTCTTTGGAAACTTGAAACACTAATTTTTCTAAGCCTTTTTTATCTACAAATATAAGAAAAAATCTCAAAGTCATAATAAGACGTTGAATTCTATAAAAAAGAGTCTATGAGTGTAGGTAAAAGTCTCTAAAAAAAATACAACTTCGATAATAATATGTCTTGTATTGATTGTGCTGGACTTCTAGAAATTCGGCGTGGGAAAGAACCATACCTTTCCCAGTTATTTAATAGCTAAGTGAGTATGTAAGAATAACTCCGAAGATTCTAGTAGATTTCCCGGGCATAAATTATTTTCTAGGAGTGACGAGCATAGCGTATTGTCACACAAGATATTGTATGTGGCATGACAGTGTAATAGGCAACCGTGGTATTTGGGCGAGGCCACATCACTGCGTTGCGACGTACGCGTCGCATCGACAAAAGGACCCAACGCAAAAAATTTTTCGTACACGGCGTCGCACGAAATAACGCTAACCATATTTTCAGTTTCTAGTGAAACATGGACTGCACTAGACGTGTCCTACTTCTGCTCGCTTTATGACGCATAAAAAAGAAACAGAAAAGAAAATACTGGGTACACCATTTCTATCAATTATAAATGAAAAAGAAATAGTATATAAACTAACACAAACTTCCTTCCATGCTTCTGTTTTAAAAAAAAAATATCTTTGAAGCCTGCTACACTTTTGTCCCAAAGTACGGGACGGTCCTCAACTAAGGATATCATGTAGTCGATATGGTAATCCGCCATCTTAATAACACGCACGCATACTGTTTAAAGTATGGACACTAAATGGAAGACTACGCGCGTCGTCGAGTCGCAGATTTGTACGTTGTGGCAGCGCTTCGGAAATTTCCACGATGCGTTATGCGGCATCGTCGATTTTTGCGTTGCGACGCTGCAACGCAGTGTTGTGGCCTCGCCCTTTGTGTACAGGCACATTCTTTGCCGCCATCTCTGTTTCCTGAGAGCTGTAATCTTGGAATTCTCTTGGCTATAGTGAATAGATATCTTCTAGATCGACGAGCTCAATCCTCAGCCACACCGTCGCTTAACATCAGGCGAGTTGGTGGTCATTCGTAGGTCTATCTATAGTAAAAACAAACAACATTACTGAAATATAAGTGAAATATTTTCAGTATGTTACATGCGTACTGGGTGTAAAATGCATTGGGTCCGCCGCCGCAATCGGCGGGCGTCGTCGGCGTCGCCAAATTAAAAAGTAATTTCACTCGCAAAAATGCCATGAATATTGTATGACCCGAACACCGTGGAATGTGAGACAGTGAATGAAGTCAGACTAATGTACTTCACACTTCACACAAGAGTTTTTTTATGATAAAATAATTACAATTTATTTCAAAACTAAAAATGACAAATAAATTTTTAACATTAAGATGATTAAAAGTTTATAATTAGCCTAGTTGTGATGTGTGGTGCGGCGCATAAACGCTCGTACTTCCTAGAGTTCATTTTACACTTATGCACTTTTTGATAATATATTATCTTAGATATGGACTATGACACGAGAAAGGAAAGGCTAATCTTATACATCATAATACCTTACACAACAAAATGTGTCAAATCGTTTAGGCTACAGGTAGTAATACAGAAATACCAACACGAAATACACAGGTATAGCAATTGAAAGATTTTGTAGAAATATTTCAGGACTACTATTGCTGACCCCTTTACAAGGTTTTCGTTGTCGTCGACGCGTCGCGGAGTTTGCGGTCGTTTCAGATTTACTGGTGTCGCCACATCGCAGTTTTACGGCAACGACGCCATGCAGTATAATACATAGGGCAGAGCTGGAAGGCAGATCGGCCGGCAGGCCTGTTAGAACCTTTCATTTTTTTACCGACTTCCGAAAAGGAGGAGGCTCTCAATTCGACTGTATGTTTTTTTGTATGTTTGTTAGGCGATTAATTCGCCAATTATGAATTGATTTTTATGATTAGTCTTTGTTTGGTAGGTAGGTAATACTTCATAGGTGCTCCCATATATACATTTTATTAAAATCGAATTTTAAAACAAAATGACAATAAATACGTCATCCAAGTAAAAGAATTTGCGTATTTTGGAGTCAGTTGTTCCAGTTTTCTTAAACTTTAGTTATTAAACTTTAGATTTAATAAACAAAAAAATGAGTACAAATGGTAAACGCTTGATATGTATTTTACGTACTGCGCCGTAGAATTATAACGTAGGGTGACCACTCGGGTCGAAGTCCCCGGACAGGCAATCGCGCCCTTTGACATGCTAATTAGGGAGTATACTTCCCCTTTTTCGCTAAACGCAAGTGACATACGGGATCCTAGTTTATAAATTTACGATTTTTACTCATCATACGAGCTTCAAAACAATTCTAAAATAATATTTACTAATTCTTTTTCCTCAGAATGAATATAACTATTTTGTTTATATTGCAATAAAAATGATATCTGAATGTGATAATCAAATAGATTATTTTTATCGATAAGATAATATTTAATTAATCATTTAGCCTTCGCGTTATGTTTTCGTTTCCTTACGAGTGTGAGGCAACAGTATCGTTTGCAGAATAAAATGCCTGAATTTTATTGCTAAGAACACTATATTGAAAGAAACATTATAATTTATTTAACGAGCAAATAAAATTACTAAACTTTATTGATAAAGATACGACATTGACATTAATAAAAAAAGTTTCAAATAATTTTCAGAGCCCTATGAGAATTATGAGATTTTTGAGCAATTATTTTTCGAGAAAAAATAATACTTACATGAAAATCAAGCGATGATTTACATTTACGCTTCACATACTTTAGTGATTATCATTAATAAATTGAATAGCATAAAAAATTTTATAGCTTAAGAGTCTAGGTAGTCTAGGTGCATGACCAAATTTTGATCAAAACTGTCAATTTCTCGAAACAAAATTTTTAGGCAGCAGGTAGCATTTTTAATGCAGAAGTAAATCCCAGAGTACAGTACAAATAAATAAATAATGGTGGACATTTCACACAACGCCATCTAGCCCAAACTAAGCAGAGCTTGTACTATGGAAACTAGATGGCTTATTATAATACATAATTATATACTTTTTTTATAAATACACACATACATAGTAACACCCAGATACAGAACAAACATTCATGCTCATCAAGTCATCACACATATGTTTGCCCTGGGTGGGATGGAACCCACTACCTACAGCTGAGCAGGGAGACATACTACCAACTGAGCTACGAGGCTAGTCAACGTCACAGCATACATCTAATTTTAAGCTGTAATTTCAAACTCTATTCATATAAAAACCAGCTCATTTGGAATACAAAAGTATGTGCGCCTGCGATACAGGTTTCATACCTAGTGCAGAGTTCACAAGAACATCTTTGTATGAACCTGGTCACCAATTTTTCACGAAATTACCAAGTACTTGTAACCATGTAAGGTTTTCTGTATCTTTTGATTGATAAGAAACTATTTGTATTTGTAAAAAAGGGTGCCTTATTTTTACACCGTAAAATATGTAACAATTTCAAAATCTTATTATTTTATTGGAAACATTATTTATTGCACAATAAAATTGCTAAATTTTCACACAAACTTTATTCTATCGGAGACATCCGGTTCACCTATTTTATTATCCTCTACCCTCCTACCTACGTTATTATTAAAAACACGCGTGTCACGTGAAACGACATATTACGACATTATCTCACAATTTGCATTTAGTCAGCTATTCAAAGCAAAACGTTTCCCTTTGATGTCTATATCTGGTTTCCTGTACAACCTTCAAACTTCTTTTATATTTGGATAAACGGCAAAATTTAATATGAAGTATTAGGACCGTTCATTTTCAGTAGTCAAAGTACGTTTTACGTCATGGTTGCCTGGATGAGATCGCTTTTAGCGATAAGGCCGCCTGTTGTTGCACTAGTCGATTTAAGTACTTTTAAGGTGTGTACAATAAAGAGTTTATTTATCTATCTATTTACAAAAGAAGTGGAATCATGTCAAAAGCGGTTTTAGGAATATCTTGGTATAAAAAAATCTATAGTAAAAGATAAACAAAATAATCGACTGCATAAGATAATGTTGACTACATTTCACAAGAAAATATGTGCATTCTCTGTGAAATGAATTTAAACGTGCAAAATTCACTTACTTAATTAAACTAATTCTTGTAAAATCAGTTATTTGTAACGAAAAAGTACAATTTTTTATATTTGCGAGTTTTACTGCTATTATCACAAACACGTGTACGTTTAGAAAACTCAAAACCCTGCGACAAAAATAAACGGCTGAATCGATTTTGATGAAACATAGCTAGGAATAATCTCGATTAAATCATCTTTCAAACAAAAAAAAAACTAAGACAGAATCGGCCCATCTGTTTGAAAGCTACGATGCCAGACGGACACACGTTAAACTTATAACACCCCACTTTTTCACCACTCAAAAAGTTAAGACGATTCTAACGACACCGCGTACATAGCTTAGGTTGTAGGAGGTAATTATAGAAATTTAAATACTTACATAAACATTCACATACATCACATACTCGAATAACAACCTTCCTTTTTGGTTCAGTCGGATAATAAATAGCTTTGTCTTGCTTTCGCGCGTGAGACTTCACATGCGCGAGAAGTTGACATAGACCTGAATTACAATTCTGAATTTAATAAGGCCATAAATCATTACGTCTTATAAACGTTCGAAGGCATCTTCCCAAATCAGGAAAAAACGACAAAAACTTCAAAAATAGAACATCCTGCAAAACTAGATTGAAGCTCCAGACTATACGCCTACAAAAACTACGCCCGAGCATTGTCTGTTGGAAACGAGAAACATCGTGGAAAAACTCGGAACTTCTTGTACATGTCATGTAAAAGTAGGTGCATGTAAAACATATTTCTCAAGCGGCTGTATCACATATTTTACTATAAATAATACAATTCTCAATATTAATGATATCATAGGTTTTCGAGATTGTTACTCAATCAAATAAAATAGTTTAACGGATGCAAGGGCTTCGCCGGGGGGGGGGGGGAGATGCCCCCCCCTAGAGATTTAAAAATGTAGCCAACTGCAAAGCAACCAAAGTCCTAAGGCCGTGCAATTGTACCTGTACCTACAATTCATATTTTTCTCATCATCCATAATATTAACTTGCCCCTCCGGGCCATGGTCTGGCGACGCCCTTGAACAGATTCGGTAACAGAGAGACTGCAAAGAGTCAAGAACGCTGTAAAGTGTTCGAATTTCATTTACCAAAAAAAATGGTACTATATGATTAAAATTGTTTTGTTTTTGTATTGATCTTTTATTCATCTTAAGAAAATTAACATAATGACAAGACAGTATTTTATAATCTAAGAATAATGATATCCAAAGCCAAATTGCTATCATGATAAAAGTTTGTATAATACACAGGGTAATTATTAAAATATAATCAAATTTAATAAGCTTTTTTTTAACTCTATAACAAAAATTTGACGTTTATTTCCGCGTGCGACTAAAACGCCCTCGCTCGCCGCGCTCGCGCCATTTCTAGTGTTAGACAAGCATTAGCAATTTGATTACGTCTGAGATTACCAACAACGCCCTCTGGAGAGCGGGTAAACGTCACGTAGCGGCGACGCGGCGCGCATTGCAATGGACATTAGGACCAGGTGAGGTGACCACGCTGAGATTTGAACGTGCTGTCGCGCTTTACATTCACAAAGTGGGTAATATTTTGCGTGTGTGCCAAACAACTGAATAATTTCTGTAAGCTCTGCTTCTTTTTAAATATTAATAAGATTTCGTAGGAGATATTTTAATTTGCCGTTACTAATGAAATATATTCATGAGGTTATTATTATTTTAGCTTTGTGCATTAACCGCGAAATATGTTGTCAATGAAAATTAAATTCTAAAGTTTAATATTCAAAGTCTAAATTTAAATTTCTAGGTCATAGAGAATACTATTGTCATCATGACTTCCAAGCGATGTTGATCAACTGTTAATCAAATAGGCTAATTCTCAAAGGCTCACCCTGCTAATCAGCCCGCTAATTTGCCCGAATTTTGACGTCAAATCCCAACAATACGCCAAGAGACAACGCATGGTCACAATTCTTAATTTGTATACATACATACTTATATTGTTGTAGACATTGAGATGAACATACCTGAAACAAATAAAATTTTAATTAAATACAATGCAACAAGTTTTTTTTTTACCTAAAGACAGGCTGCTGCTAACTGCCAATTTAGCTTGTAAGCGACTGGCGACGACGTTGCAATCTACCTGTATTGGTATAAGCTGTCTACGCAAAAACATATTTACCTAGAGAAAAATGATTTAAAGATACTCAGATTATATCTATCGGGAAAACCCCCCTCAGGGCGCAAAATCCACATTTTATAAGTTTAAGTACACACTATAAATGAGAAACAAATACTTAAGCGTTAAAGTAAGATGTCAAAATAAAATATTAATTTCAATTTAATTCAATTTATTTATTTCGGGCCTTGGGTATACATACATAATATATGCTTGGCGACGTCATTTACATCATAATCACAATAATATCATTATAAAAATTAAACATTCTGATTTTATATAAAAACAAAAATTGTTTGCAGCTGTAAGAAGGCATTGTCAGTCAAAAGCAGCTGTAAAGGGACTTTGTCATAGATAGCTAGCTAATTGTAATAATACAGTCAGTAATATTAAATCAATAAAAAATACAGCATGTATTTAGTAATATCATATTAATTTGTTATTGTATTCCAGATTTTGATGCCACTTTTTTCCAGTGGGTTTTGTCTTTAATGAACAAATCTATGAAATAGTAAGCATTATTAATAAAATATTTTTAATGACAGTTTTGAATTTATTTTCCTTGAGACCCAAAAACTGTTCTGGAATAATATTGTAAAAACGTACACTGTTTATCAGGAATTATTTATTTGTTTTTTGAAGCCTATGTCTAGGATGAACAATTCTATGCTTGTAGTGTGATGTTTCAAGTTTTTTATCAAAGCTAAATACAGGAAACTTAAGCTTTTAATTTAGTAATAATACTCTAAAAGCACTGTTAAGTTGTCACAAAAAGGAATTAAAGACTGGTAAAATGTGAAACCAAACTTTAAATACACTATAAACACACACAGAGAGAACGGCGAAATAGCCGAGTCACAGAAATAGCTTTCTGATGCGTTATCCGTTAAAGATACACCCAAATCAAGTAAATTGCGTAATCGATTCAGAAATACGCGCATTTTGAACTTTATCGCGTTTGAATAAGAGTCGCTGAATATGACAAATTCAGAACTAGAACGCTTTGGTCTTGAATTTAATCAGTTATTTCATCTCGTGTCACCGAGTTTAGGAGGATTTAAGCTCGTAAGAAGCTCAGAGGTTTTGGCTGGAGATTTTAAATGTCGTTTCAAAAATTACAACAGAATTCTTGTCATTTTCTTTTGCATTAAGAAGATTTTTTGTTTTTAATCTAAGCTTTTTGTTATCATTTTTGTTTGGCAAGTCGTAGATCTTGCCTTCGGCACGCGGGTAATTTTTTTATTACTTATAATCTTAAGCAGACTGTTAAAATAACACACAGCCCAGCAGTATTATAAATTTCATCGATGCGATTTCTAAACAAGTAACAAGTATAAGTTTAGAAAACCAAAGGAAAACTCGACAAAAAAGAACGGTTGAACCGATTTGAATGAAATATAGCTAAAAAACTCTCAATGATATCCTCAAAAAAAAACTAGATCAAAATCGGTTTATCCGTCTAAGAGCTACGTTGCCAGAGACAGACACACATACTAATACACAGATACACACGTCAAACTTATAACAACCCTCGTTTTGGGTCGAGGGTTAATAAAATAAGCTAAGCTAAGCGGCTAAGACCGTGTCGAGACACACGTAAAGTAGTGTTCCGTAGCTATGCTATAATTTAAAAGAAATCTTTTTGATGAGTATTTTTGTATACTAATTATATACAGTAGGTACTATAATGATTTAAGTGTTTTATATATTTATCGCTTTCTAAAATTTTTTCACCTTTATCAGGCTATATCTCGCACACATCACATCTGAGAAAAAAAAAGATAAACCTTAGTCTTATTTTAATAGGCCTATTCAACGATACCCCACACGATGGGGTGCGGTTGAAAAAAAAACCATCCGTTCGACAGATGGACATGGCGAAATTATAAAGACTACGGAACCCTAAAAAGATAATCGGTCTAGCCATCCATACTCATGCGATGCGCTAACCACGGAATACGATTTAATTTTCATTCATATCATCTTTTTAAAATTCATTGTTCATTATTATGCATAAAAAACCGTTTGTACCTGTCTAAATAGAAAGATGAGCATACAACGTTCAACAAGATAGACATAGAACATTTTATATACAAATGTTGTAACCGACAGACACGACTTCGTGATAGATGGTTATCATAATCGGGTGCAATGGCTTTTAGAGCTTTTTACATCTGAGCCTGCAAAGTGCAAAGTCATGGTCACCGCAACATTTAAATCATAATTTACATTAGCTTGTTAGCGCATTTTTTTTTATTCTACTGATTAAATGGAAAGTAACAAAAATTCGGTGTAATATGTGCATGTACTTTCACACTTATACATATAGACATATTATACATATATATGTACGAAAAGAATTTTTTTTTTTGATTTTTTTACGACGAATAAATTTCTCAAGCCTGCGTGCATTGTTATATTTTTCGATAGCTCAAGAAGGAAAGTAATGGTTTTCGAGTATATATGTCACCGGAAAATATCAAGATCCGCAAGTTTATAAATTTCCTAAAATTTTCTAGGAAATTTATAAACTTTCGTAGGATTCTAAACGAGAGATAAATTGTATTATTTTACGGTTAGGTTCTAACCTAACCTAACCATATAAATTTACCACGAGATGTCGCAAATTGATAAATTTACGAAAATGTGGGCGTAAAATAATACAATTTATCTCTCGTTTAGAATCCTACGAAAGTTTATAAATTTCCTAGAAATTTTTAGGAAATTTATAAACTTGCGGATCTTGTTATCTTCCGGTGACATATATACTCGAAAACCATTACTTTCCTTCTTGAGCTATCGAAAAATATAACTATGCACGCAGACTTGAGAAATTTATTCGTCGGTAAAAAATCGAAAAAAAAAGTTTTCTTTTCGTACATATATGAAACTTTTTTTTTTAAATGAAATAGCCAACGCCAACTTTACTCGCCTAATAATAAGCGACAGGTTTGATCGAGGATGGAGCTCGTAGTTCTAGTAGAACATCGACTTGAAAAATCCAAGAATGTAGCTTGCTTACTGCTATTTTGAATTTATTTCATTCTCCGCTATATTTAAAAATAATATTATATTATCACCACAAAGCCACATTCGTCTTAAATTTTAATGTCTTTGTAAGGGCCTCGTCACGGTCCAATATGATCATCATTAAAAAGATAGGTAACATAACTAAATACGATCACATTTATTAATTTTACTGACCATTTAAATTTTACATTAACAACATTGGCGATCAACGAAACCAGCCTCTATAAATCTATAAAAACTTTGCGATAGGCATTTAAAACAATTATTTTAAAAAAATATGAAAAAAGTTAGAATTGTCTATGGAAGACCTTTACGTGCGCAAAAACTGCAATTTATTAATTTTTACCAGCCAGTACGGTTAATTAACGCTGCGTACTATTTGTACTATTTGAGAACTACATTTTTAACCTACTCTGTGGTTTCTATTTAATGCATAATAAGGGTGATAATCGTCTGATTGTCAGACGGATTACGTGCGAACAGGCCTCGTTTCTCGCGAATTAATTTTATTCTAATATGAAGAAGGCGGGGCGATGCTACCGCGATACGCAATATGGCCGCCCAGTGAATATTAATTGCGATTATTTATCGTATAATGAGGTTGAAAGCTGAAGAAGTAAAGCCTGCTAATATAAGGGTACGTGCAGAATGCGTGGATCAACGTATTTGTATCTTTTTTCTTTGTATCCTGTCATAGTTGATTACGTGCATTATCGCCTTACTTTGTTGATGCAACGGAACGCGTTGGTCCGATATGACTAGACTGTTATTATGATGATGTAAGACAGTACATTGTTAGTTAAATAAAATATGCAGTCATGTTTAATTCAGGATCAGCGTTTGCAACTTGTAAGTAATTAATAAACAAGTTAATAAAAATAAAAATACGCCATGTGGGATGTTGACTCGACGATCATTGTCCTGATAGTCGTTTCGGTGAACGGTGTCATAGCGAAGAGCCTCGACCAACATCTCAAGAGGCTCTCGCTCGATGGTTGGGTCAAGGGTCGGATACAGAAGGCAGTCATCCTAGACACGGTACGTATTGTCAGGAGGTTCCTTTCTCTGTAGCCCCTACCACCGGCAGCTTGAGCCCCGCCCCGCTGCCGGCGGCACCCTAGGTTTAAGTTTTTATTATGTTTTTATTGTTTTTTTATATAAATATTGTAAAAACTTAGGCTTAAGATTAGTAAATAAATATGTGAATAAAAATACAATTTCACGCCTGGAACTCATATGTAATACTAGTAAAACTTCCTTAATAAAAAACGCGTTACGAAGGAAAAGGAGAAATGGCGGGAATTAAGTATTTTTAAATAGAATACAATTTAAATGAAATATATTCTGTTATTTCATGTTACTCCCAGTCCCACTACATCACTAACCATTGCTTACAATTGTTATATTAAAATATTGTATGACATTCGGTGAAAGCAATGGTTAGCAAAACATCAGAAGAATATTAGAATCCGCCGTAAAACTAGTACAATTAATGTAAAAAACTGAATCTAGACAGTCTGGAAGGTATCTATCTATCTCGCACAACAAAAGTTCAAGACATTTCGGTATGAAAGGTAATATTTAAACACACATCCGAAAAAAATTACTCTGTTTGAACAGTCGGCTAAAACGCGACTATCAATTGGCAGGTAACTTATGTGAATAAAAAACCCACCCTGTAATAACTTTAGTTTATAACATTGAAGTAGAAAATAAGCTAACGACACATCACACATAATAGATCAGGCGCTTTAGGCTATGATAAATAATAGATAATAGAAATATACATACACTCGAAAAACATTACCCTTAGGCTGTTGGTTAAAAAAAAATAACTAAACCATCCAACGTAGAACAGTGTCAGTAAAACTCAAACCGCGACACAACAGAAAGTGCTAAAACAAAGCGCCAAAGCTCAAAAGTAGAGATCGACAAATCGTCCCAAATCCGTTGCCACTTTCCCCCCTTAATCACTAAACCGTCGCTAAAAGCCTCGCGTCTACACATAAAATATTCATTTCGTCTGTCTGAGCTTGAATTTAGGATCGCCATTTCTTGGATACGAAAATGGGACAGTTATTTTTGTCTCGATCTTTTTCTTAGTTATACGATGTTTTTTGTAATGACAATCAGTTTTTTTTTCTTTTGACGTGACAACGAATAATAATAAATCGATGAACGCCGGCTGCATGCACGAAAAAGGATCACTCATTGTCCCATTACGTAACGCTCCTTGTCCCGCGCGCGGTTGCGCGCGGTGGCTGAGGAAGTGGGCGGGTGTGCGCCGCGCCCGACCGTCGTTTCAATTATCATTCCTCGGAGCTCGCGCGCGGACGATATGTTGTTATGACGTTGTCACGTTAAGCTATCGTCCGTAAACCGACTTTACAAACAACCAATTTTTATTTTAAAAAGGTTAAACAGTTTAGCTTGATACCAGTAGAATAATTTACGGCTTAAAAAGCCAATGCTTGTCAAAATTAAATCATTGCATTTTCTTAACTTTATCTTATCTATTTTAATAACGACCAATGAGTTTGTAATTTAGATTCAAGTACAAGTTTAGAAAACTCAAAAACCCCCGACAAAAAAGAACGGCTAAACCGATTTTGATGAAACATAGAATAGCTAAGGACACTCTCGACGAAATCCTCTTCCAAACAAATAGAAAAACTAGATCAAAATTGGTCCATCCGTTTGAGATTTACGATGTCTCAGACAGGTTACACACGTCAAACCTATTTAAAACTAAATTTAATTTAAGAGCCAATTTATTTATTATATATAAGAATAATAAAAACGAGAACAGAATACGGAGTCAGGCCATGGCTTCAAATAAAATTCGGTAACTACATTTGTTTTATTCGACTCGTTCGAAATTAAACAAAAATTTAAAAACACTTCGTATAAATTCATCCGCAGAAAACCAAAATCTTATCCACTGCATCTCTTTAAGCTAGGTGTAGGCAAAGCAAGGTTTTTAGGGAAACTAGGTGAGACTTTGATGTCGTATGTGGGTGACTGGGCCTAACTCGTCTGGAGACAGAGGTAATCCCCTCGTGTGAAACGGTGCTTATTTACGTAGAGCTGGAATAAGAATAATAGAACATAGGATAAAGGTCGGGAAGGTATACGCAAGAGAAGCAGAACGCAGAATGTAGGTAGGTACACGTGTGAGTAATTTTGTGTTTTTTTTTTTTTGTAAAAACAGATCTACGTTTAGTCACCAACTTGTCTGATCTAGAAAATATAGATCTACAAACCTTGAAAAATACAGGTTTATAGTTCTCGGGAAATATAAAACCCGATAGAGTTCCACTTCTATGCAGTATGCATCAAGAATATGGACCGAAATCTTGTATAGATTTCGGATTTTTCAATTAATAATTTCTTGTATACCTTCGCTTATTATCAAGGAGTTGCTGATCAAACGTAAATAACGCCGATGAAAATTTGGAGTTCATTGGATCATATTTTTGCATAATTCATTTCTGTAAACACAAGTGAAGACGCACCTTAACTTCCAGTCGTAATGCAAATGCTACCCGGCCAATATTTGTTATTTATCGCTCTCAGAGGAACCGGTATTTTTTTTTCTGAACATATTTGGCCATGACATAAGCAATCAATATAGTTTATTGACTTTTGAAGGAGGTTGACTTATAGCACGATATTTTTGCTATAATAAGAAAACTTTAACATCTGGTGGGTGTTTGACTCCTACATGCAACCAATGTGGGGGGGAGTGGAGATCAGATTTGACACGTTGCGAGTCGCCAACCTTAAGGGTATGTAGGTTAATATAAGACCTTAGGCACTTAACACTATTGAAATCGTATAATGTTTGGGGCTAGAAAAAAGTTTAGCTTCTCCGTTTTGTATGGAAGAGCGGCCGACGTTTTTTCCGTACTAGTAATGTATTGTCATTGCACCGAGGCGACATTACGTCTACCTCGTGCACGCGTCGTGTCTTCAGATAATGTTACTAGGAAATAATTAGTATTTAATGTTAACATGTTTTTATCAAATAACTAATGTTTGCAATTAAAGTACATGTTTTCGATAATAAATGACATGTTAGTAATTAAATAAAAGCAGGTTATAAATCTTGTTGGTCACATTATTGACAATTAGATGTTTATCAAGGTTTCGGCTGTCTAAATAGACAGCCAGACAGACAGACAGTCGTAGTTTTCCACAGTTTTGTTTAGTTTGGAGCTAGATGGAGCTGTGTGAAAATATTTATCAATACATTATGTATTAGGGATGTAATAATAAGCCATAGCATAATAACAACACAACATAATCATAGTTTAAAAAACTGAAACAACTGACTTCAAAATACGCAATTTAGTTTACTTGGATGACATATTTCCCCTTAAGTCCCTAAACTAACTGTTACAGTACGCCCGGGTTAGAGATGCAGCTAGCATATTCTATGATTTTCTTTTTCTCCCAGTCCAGCGTGGAAGAGATTGATATCCTACTTTTTGAAGTCGGTTAACGATATTACGCATTTTAGTGATGCTCAAAGTACTTACAAGTTTAGCAAACATTCAATGTAAATGAGTACTATAACTATTAATAAATGATACTTGCTGTACAAACAGCCGGGAAGTGATTAGTATTCCATGTACGAAAGTATAGTTTAGGAGGGCGGACGTACGCTAAGACGGTCTTGTTCCGGCTGTCTACGAGTAGGTATTATAAGTAGGTGGTCTAAGTCTCTAGGTGAATCCCAGATGTGTTTTTATTTTGAGTAATTTTTTTTTAAGATAAGATAAGATAATTTTATTGTACCAAAAAACAGTTACAAATTATACAAATCAAGCTTAGTCAAAAATATTCTGAATTTCTGCCGGGCCCCAAACTAGGCTAGGCCTGTTTTTTGGGCGCCCTAGGGCCAAAGGTTGACAATCATATGTGCGCTAAGGTTTGTACACAATAATTAATTTAGTGAAAATTCTTAGATTACATGGTACGTTGTTCCGTAGTAAATGGATAGCAAAAGCAGATATATACAAATGTCTGAATAAAGAAATCAAATTTAAATTAGTTAAAATTTTGGAGGGCCAATTCTCATTCCATATTAGGTTTGCTTACCTGGGGCTACTACGTCAGTTTAGTGACGGAAGGTAGAAAACTTCTGTCACACTGACGCATAGCAAAATTTTTGAAGATATAAAATTACTGAATTGACTTATGAGAAAATTTAAATAATTTGAAAAAAGTATTCTGAAGTTCATCACCATCATCTCAGCCACAAGAAGTCCACTGCTGGACATAGGCCTCCCCTAAGGATTTCCAAAAAGACCGGTTGGTAGAGACTTGCATCCAGCGTCTTCCTGCCACTTGTATGAAGTCTTCTGTCCACCTTATGGCTGGTCTTCCTACGCTGCGCTTGCCGGTACGTGGTCTCCACTCGAGAACTTTTCGGCGCCATCGGCCGTCAGTACTATGTGCGTTCTTCATTTTCATTCAATAAATGGATTAATTTATAGTCTTTGATAAAGAATAGTGTACTTATTTCTTAGTTACTCATTGAAGTTTAAACAACTTTTAACGAATAGACTACTGTCATCTAATTTCACCGGCGAGCACGGCCGTTGCAAAGTATTCGAAACGTCAGGTCATAAAATTATGTAAAATACACGCGTGAAATCCGTTATATTTGTTTAATTTCAATGGACTCTAGTACTTTTATTATGGACTACTTACATATTTAATTTGTTTCACAACATGAATTTTTTGCAGAAGGTCTATAATGGTATTCACTTCAAAAATATTAATAGTACCTAACAGTCAGGTAATTTCATTTGAATGCCATGTCCCGTTCCTATGGCTCTTAATACACTTAATGCATTTTCATTTATAACATCGTCACTTTCCACCAGGTAAAATGTAATGTCAATTTCACAATACTTCCTTCAAACCAATTATTTCTTTCTGGATAACCATGGTAATTGGTGCAGACGTAAAGCCGGGCGCACACTTGTCGCAATTGCGCCGGACGTAAAGCCGGCGGCACACGCGCCGCGTGCCGCAGACGGGAGCGATGGGCGTGAGCGTATCGCCGCTAATGACCTGGGACGGCTCTGTAATACAGGATATAGATAATATTTGCAACGATAATATTATGGTAAAGATGGCAGACCATTCTAAATAGAACTCTAGAGCGCGATACTTGGTATTTATGTACAGTACAATATACACTAATATAAAAAAAAAATGGATATGCTTGCGTTTGACCACCATCTCGCGTGTTAAGCGACGTTGTGGTCGACGATGGAACGCGCTTGTCTAAGATAAACCTATACATTCGCAGTTTAAGACACCCAGTTCATATCGGGAGAGACTTAGGAAGCGAATTGATTGCAAAATTTAGCCTACGATTATAACACAAATCTTACTACAAAATCGGTTAACCCGTCTAGGCTATAAGAGGTAACATATAATTATCTTCACAAATGGTCTATACACGAATTCACCCGAAAAACATTAAAGTCTTTCTTGAATAGTCGGGGAAAGACCGATGATTTTATTGGTTTAAGCAATAGAAATAGAAATCCAAATATATTACCTCCGGGTGCACATATTCACATAGTCCGGGTGCCTAAACGGCTTGGACCCGCCACATTTTTTTTTCATATGAAATCGCTCTCAAAAAGGAAATACCTACGTTTAGCATTGCCCATTATAAGTTAAATCGTGGAAAGAACGAGGATTCACTACAGCTAAGGTCAGTCAAAACATTTTGATTTGTTCACGCTGAGTTATTGGTTTTTAAATTAACCATATTTGTCTGTTGTAAAGTTTTGTTTGTGTAATCTTCGTTGGGTGACTACTCACTGCACACGTAAACCGCGTAGACTATTGACCCAAATGACCAATAACATAAACATTGACAGTCGGCAAACTGTCCAACAACAGGAAATAGCCCATTCAATACGACAATACTGCTTGATGAATAATCACAAATGAAAATTCCAAAAATAGGGTGAGTGCGCGTAACTACGACACCTGAAGACGCACGCGTCACGATTGGACGTACATTTTTTATTATCAACGTGTCTCGTCACGTGTCTGTACAGGGTTGCCATTGTAAAAAAAAAACGAATTACAGGGGATATTAGTAACGTTGCATGTTGTAAATCTCGCATGTACATCCAAAGATACAACAAGATCAAAAAGTGTAGCATGTTTGAACAGTTCAATGTACACTGAAAATACAGAAAAAGGATTTCAGATGTTATTACGAATGTTAATTTTTTTTACCAAAAAATATGCACACATCTTTAAAAGAACGCAGGTTATAATGCATTAACGTCATTTTATACCACGAAAGAAAAATGTAGTAGGTTGCATCAGCCCAACAAATCAGTAAAGAATTAAACGTCAAAAGAAATCGCCAAGCTCTTCGTAAGTACGTATAATGTAACATGATTAACAACAAAAAACCTAACATGTCAGAAAGGCGCCTCTTTATACGGCAACTCTGCCTGTATAGCACGTCTGACATTGACAACTGACACGCGAGTTCCTGAATAAGACGTCAAAAAGGGCAATTTGTTACCGCTTCGACGGCACTATCATGTGGATTTTATTAACCGTTTCATATTCGGGGTTTACGAAGGGTGCCCTTGTCTGAGTGTTATTAAATATTAATACGAGGAGTGCATAATCGAATTCAATTTGGCGTATTGGTGGGTGAAAAATTGTTTAGATATTTAGCAATTGTTGTCAACTTCGTATGGCACAGGCGCATAATTTTTCTTTCTGAAATCTTTGAAGATTTCAGGTTGTAGTGTTAAAAAAAATACAAACTAATTGAGAACCTCCTCCTTTTTTGAAGTCGGTTGAAAAAGCGAACACGAAATTACGTGAGATAAATGTATAAACGTTTCTGTAACTCAATGTTTTTTACATACAATAAAATATGACTGCGAAATATGCTTAACTTGATTAAGGATTTAATGAGATAGTATAAACATTAGTTCATATATACAATTAACAAATACCCAAAAAACATAAACCTCCTTTATAAGTAGTCGAGAAATACACATATTCACCGCATTCATAGACAAAAGATGAAGTCCCCCATAAAGTCCTCGAAAATTTAAAAAAAAAATCAATAGCCCAGTTTGTTTCACCCAATGAAGTGATGCTTTCATTGCCATTGTCCAATCTCTAATAGCTGCAAATCGAATCGGGTGTGCCGACAGATGGGCCTGTACGCAGCCAAATTCGTCGGACCGATGACAAATTCGCGATATTACATGCGGATTAATGTCCACGCACCATTTTTTAGGGTTAAATTGTCTTTTCTACATCACTTTTTTCATATGACCCTCCATTGAAATTCCAACTCTGACACCTTTAACTTAAAGACTAAATTTATACGATTTGTTTTTCGGATTTAAGTCGTTTCGGAGTTGTGTATTCGTGGAGATCGCAAAGGGTGATTCCCCACGCTAGATGGCATCCGTACGATAGTTATCATAATCCCTGCATTGACATGATGTGATGACACATGTCGTGTTCTAAAATGTCGTTTTAAAAAAAATGCTCATGACATGCCGTCGTAAATTGGATCGACCTTTATTTCTACAGTCATAGAGTATATTTTTTAATTGTATTTTTCAATATCGCCCTGGGAAGTTACTGCGAGGACTGTTCACAATGTAGATTTTGTTTTTGTATGAAGATGTATTTGAAGTTGAGCTTAGAATGCAGTTGATATGTTTGTTTGAGTCTGTTGAAACTGTTGGGCGAACTTTGTTTGTTCAAACTAATTAATCGTATGTTTCTGTTAAACTTTTGCCTGATCTATGTTACGAAAATGACGTTTGTGACGATGACGTGGATCGACAGTATTCAATAGACCACTTCTTTTTCGTTAATTTCCTGATCCGTTGACTTCAATGTTTTTCTTATTTCCTAAGCCAAAACAGAAATGAAATAGTTCGACATAAATATTCCAATAACCATATAATCTTAGTACGCTAAATTCCGCCGGTCAGATCTGTCATAAAACCGGAAACGGATGGGGTCACATCTGTTCTTGACTGGAAATCTCATGTTGGCAAACGTGGAAGAGAATCCGAGGTCCCTCAGGACCGTAATTCTCAAATTACGATATTCAGTGACTGTGCAGACCGCTTCTTTTTAAATTGTGACTGGCCATAACTTTTGAATGTATTTTTAATTAATTTGGAATGTTTCTTTTATTTTTGTTTTTATTATTTCTGTGTGATCAAAAAAACGAGGAGTATTGGCGGGAACGTTACGGAAACATGTTGTCGTTTCATTTTATTTCTCTAAACTTGTGTTATTATGAATTTTAATGCTATAAAATGGTGGTGTTTTATTTATTGTTTGATTAGGTGCGTCAGTGTGGAAAAGTGAGATAAAGCGGCGAAATATGTCTTTTCACGTTGTTGGCAAAACTCCATAGAAGGTTCCAGTTAATTGCCATCACTTTACTGAAGCACGACTCGAATTTGAAATTGAATGTATACGTGTCTATAACATTTATGATTTGTTTTATTCGAGAAACTTGAAGAAATATTAATACTTGACACTGGCATGTGCTTTAAGCGAGTCCAAATTCAATTAAAACAAAAACGATGACAAACAGAAAGGAGACTTTGATTTAGAACTTTGGTCACAGAACACAGAAGTCTGTTGGTAGTGGCAAGCTAAGTGGCGTTCAATATAATAAATTCTAGTGTTACTGTAGCAGTCAGTACACTAGAATGGACTGATTATTCATGTAAACAAATAAAAACGCAGTGGCTCAAAACTACTAATCAATGGTACAAAAATGAAAAAAATAATTCATAAAGTCAATAACGCTGATCCCTTGCACAATTCATGCAATAACCTACTACTATATTACCTCAGCTTAAAAATTCTTCACAAAGGGCTGCAAAGGGAGAAATAGTGAATTAATATCGGGCCCTGTGCAATTACTATAAACCCGGTCAAACTGCAGAATCATAGGAAATTACAGGATTCTAAACAACAGGACAATAGTCCCCTTTCGTGTCAGCAAAATGTTCTATGGAAGTCTAATGGGGACACATTTTAATATGGGGTGAGGATGCGACAAATTATGGGGAAGATTTTAAAACTGAAATCTATTTTTGATTTTGTAATAATAATAATATATTGCTTTATTGTTATCTATACCATATAAAGAAAAATAAACAATTTCAAGCGATTTCTTCCAGGCAACCTTTGGATGAACAAAACTAACAGAACTTTTATTTACATTCATTTAGTTTTTATTGTATTTCTTCTATATCTCTTGGTTTATTTTTCGTATACAAAGAAATATATAATTGTTATCATTGATATCTATTTCACGGCTTTGTCAGGAGTTTCCCAGATATATGGATACTATGAAAGTATCCAATTAGTTCCAAATTACACATACACTTAAAGACCGAGTGTCTTCCAAATTTATGACACTAGTATATGTATAACAGTAGACTTTGCGAGCTTACTAACTATACTATAGGTATACGTTATGTTCAAGAAAGAAGACGAGTGTGAGTAAGACGTATACCAACCCACACACGGCTATCATATTAAAAGTACTCAATAGCTCGCGCCATAAATTTAGGTGTGATTGTGACAGAGAGCGGAGCAAAATAGCAGTGTTTATTTTTATATATGTTAGCTTTTTCATTAAAACTCACAATCACTCAACATTAGCGGGGAATGAGAACGAATGATTTTCTAAGCTGAAGTGACTCCACCGCAGTGCTTGAAACCTCTATATTCGCAGGACAAAAAGGTAAAAATAGTCTACGCAAAAACCCCGCGACAAATGAACATCGGGAACTCGAGAGGTCATTAAAACGGGCTCGATCTAAAAATGAGGGAGGACAAGGGGGGTATTTTCGAGAACTCGTAATTGGACCAGGGAGGGTCTTAAATCGTATTCGAAGCAGCGCAGGCGGAAAGACGGCCCAACCGGCTATAATTAACAACAAATATGGGTAAATCGATTTTTTAACTACCAAGTACGCAACGCCCAGTGGGTTACGCGGAGCGCGCAATTACTCAAACAATGCACTTGAAATATTAAAGCTAAAACCACGCTTTTGTGGGAAAGTTGCCCTGTTTAGCAACTGTGAACGTAATGGCCCGTTGTTTTCTTTCGCCTTTAAAATATTGTTGACTCGGCCTCTATTTTTTCTATTATTTTTTCCACTGTTTTCTTTTCCTTGTTTACGTAATTGTGTACAAACGAAGGGAGCCGGTAATCGTTTAAGCAATTTTATTGTTACTAGGAAAATATATGTTTTACAAACGATTATTAAAGAGTACGGTTATAAAATTAGACTTGTTTGTGGAATGAGAATCTAAGCTTTGACGCAAATCAATGCGGTAATGAACGACTCATCGCTTCGTAGAAAACAAAAAGGTCCTAACAAGTTTGTATCTCGTTTAACGCAACAGACCACACAGTGAGACGGGCGTGAAAAAATATCGGACAAAAAATCCGAAACAAGGCAATCACGTCACCACATTATGTTAATAGCTCCGAGATATGACAACATTGGAAATAATCCGCTTTGTCCAGGGAATGGGCGGCACATTAGATGCCCGCCCCGGTGTCCTCCGGGACACGCTCCTTTGATTCTGGATTCGATGAAAATTAATACACCCTGTATATGTTCAGGGTACATATTTAATGTGTGTTGTAGCAGGGTTTTAGAGGACCTTATACATATTTATGAAAATAAAAAACAAATGTCAACCCAAGGTAAGGTCACAACGTACACGCATAAAACACAGGGATCGCGTCAAACAAAAAATGTTATGAAAGCATTAAATTAAACAAGCGTGAAATTAAAGCGCCCGAACGCGGCGTCTGACATAAAATCACCATTTAATAAAAATACCGATCATTATAATTCCCTTGTCTCGAAAACAAACATTTATAAAGGTGATTGCGGTGAGATCGGTCATAATTATGGGTTATCTCGAGTTGAATAGGCCCGCGCACCGCACGCGATGCCAAAAGGCGTCAAATAGCTCGTTAAATCCCCTCACAACTAGAAAATATTACTCATAACATAATCCCCACTTATAATAGATTTAACCTGCCATAAAATCATATTCATACTTTTTTGTCCGCGCAAACAAGCGGGGTGGCCCACTGTGCGTTTATATCGAATTGGCGATTACCGCACAATAGTTTAGAGAGGTTATAATACTTATAGTCATAATTCGTGTTTTTTTTGTTCGGGGATAATCGAGGGGTAAGTTGGGGTAAGTTTATAAATTGGATTTAATATTTTCATTTTTAGTACCGCTGGGTGTGAAATTGGACGCTCGCTCGAGAGCTGTGGGGATAGGGTTAATCCAGATTCAAGTGGTTACAATAAAAGGGCCATGTTACATGCACTTATTTATTATGAATGTCTTTATTATGTGAGATATTTATTTTGTTATGCTGACCAGATATTTAAAATATTTAAGGCGATAAAAAATAAAATGGCAACTCTGTTAACTGTTTAAACTCTGTTAAATGTTATTCAGTAATTTTGTGTATTTAAAAAAAAAAAATCTATAGGGAGCATTACAGGCGCGACTAGTCCATCTGCCATTAACAAGGTCAAATACAAGCGTCTTTAATCATTTAAAACAAGTTTTAGTTATGGTCTAGTCCAAGTCACGGTAGTAAAGTGACTTTCAGGTCACTTTATTGCAAATTGGTTTAAAATACCATAAATGTCACCGGAATACCTATTTATGGATTTTGTGATCTTCTAGACATGATATCATCTTATATGAGGAAAACGTAGTGTAGAACGCCCAGAGACATGATGGAGTGACGATATACATACATAAACCAGTTGGCGGTGGCTGGAAGCAAAAAGATCGAGCGGAGAGGCTTATCTCCAGCAATGAATCGATGATGATGAGTCAAAGAATTCGTATGTGAAAAATCAAGTATTAGGGTATTTAATATGAATTATATGAAATGTCTACAAGTAGTGTGTCACAGAAGTAATAGGCTTAGAATGAAAGTGTCCGTTAGCTTAGTGAAGCCACTTATCAAGCCATTTGCCATACATCACTTTGCCCGTCACCACACGACAGGTAAGTATTTGAAACTTTTTCAGTTACAACTCTGTGACAAAAACGTCTACTCTCTTGAAACGTCACTCGAACAATCATACCCATTTAAAAGAGAATAATTACGGGATTATCATAGACACATTTTTATATTATTTTGGCTTCTAAACGGATGAGACTATCACTCTTAAGTGTGTGTGATTCTTTGTAGTTGGTCTAGGCGACTTAATCTCATCATCTTAGCCACAAGAAGCCCACTGCTGGACATAATATGCCTCTCACATCCAGCGGCCCCAGCGGCCCGCATTCGTCTTCGTCTTCCTGCCACTTCTGTTATATCTTCTCTGTTCACCTTGTGACTGGTGTTCCTAGGCTGCGCTTGCCGGTTCGTGGTCTCCATTCGAGAACTTTTCGGCCGCATCGGCCGTCAGTTCTACGTGTTATGTGCCCTGCCCACTGCCACTTAAACTTGCTAATCTGTGACTTTTGTACGTCTACGAACTTCTTCGTTTCTGATACGATTTCGCGGAGATACCCCAACCATAGTCTTCTCCATAGCGCGTTGCGTGACTTTGAGCTTCCTTTTAAGGCATAGCATAGTAAGTGACCACGTTTCAGTTGCATATATCATCACCGGTAGCACACACTTGTCGTAAACTTTCGACTTGAGCGACTTATTCTAAGTTGATAGAATAATATAAACAGAATCCCTAATTGCAATCTAAAAGCTTACCATAAAACTCGAAGCACATATTCTACAACTCAATAAGAGCGTACGTAAGCTGACAATGCCATTCGGAACGAGATTAGGTCTGGAATCTAAAATCTAGACTAGACCCGGGAGATGGGGAGGTGGGGGTGAACTGGAACAGGGGGTAGCGTACCGGGGAAAGGTGGGCTAGGGAGTGCAACTGGGACTTTATACACAATTACCATCCTGGCGTCTACAATCTTATTGGAAATGGATTGCAGTGTTTTGGTGATATTGAAGAGTATAATAACTTTAGATTTTTAGATTTTATTAACTAAATAAGCATAATATGTAGTACCAAAAGATTAGTGACTACCTAAGTTGTATTAGTGTTGTTTTTAATAAGGAACGTTAAGCGACGTTGAGCGCTTGTCTAAAATAGAAATATACATGGGATATAAGGACAATTCAGAAAGAGTATTCTACATTTTAGTAGTACTCTTTTAGCAGTCCTCTCCTTATGATAAAAGTAGAATTAATACTGTTCATTCTGTTTTTTTGGACTCTCCACCATGAAATAATGTCGCTTTTTTTTATAAAAAGGGATAGGGTAATAAGGTTATTGAGCAATATTTATAGTTTAGATTGTCATCTGTTATAATAAATTTCAATTAATCTCTCTATGTATTGAAACATGACGTCCAATAAAATAAAATTATAGATAGACGCCTTATTTTTTTTTTTACAATATTACAACAGACGAAAATGAGTGACGAAATGAGACGAATCAGTGCATTCAAATTTCGAAAACGAAGCAAGAGATTCATTTTACATTTTCGGTCCTTCAAAAAAAGGACATCAGTGTATAACGACTTTCCTATCTCAGTGTACGCACAATAGGATATCCTACAAAGCTATGTGAAGGGTGCCGACGGGATGACGCTTTTAAAAGTATTACTCCCCGTCCCACTTTACCCTAGCTTCCCCCGTCAACCCTTGTGTTTGATTATTTTATAGCGGGCTGAATATTGACGATCCGTAGGGGTTTGCTCGGTTTTCTAAAGAATGAAGTGGGTCATGGTATACTGGGGGTTGGTTGGAGAGTAATTACTGTATGACCGTCTGGGATCTTAATTACAGTTTTACTATAAAATATTTCATTTTTTTCTATATTTTATCGTTTCTTTAAATTCAAAAACAAAGTTCTCAATTTGAATGATTCTTCTATGTTTGTTTACCAATATCTCAGCCAGTTGTGAACCTATGTAGGTTCTGATGTTTTTTTTTACTAGAAAGGGGTAATTTCAGATGTGGTCTCATATTTTTTTATATTTACAACCGCACTATCCTATAGTGCCCGGTTACTTTTTAAAAGCTTTTTATTAGTTTCACCTGTCCCGGTGTCTGTAATCAAATCTTATTAGTTAAAGACCCACTTCTCGGTTTCTGATTGAGCTGAAAATTTGCATGCATATGTAAATATAATGAAAATGCAATATACTTATGAAATGGAACTGATCTGACGATAGTACAGGAATGTAGGGACTGGAAGTTCCATAAGGAGAGTGCTAATACCTACTAATAATAATGATATACCCAAAACACGTCAAGCTAGCTTCACTTGATATCCCAGGTTCAGTCTACAAGCTGCTTCAAAAAGCAATCATAGTAAATACTGTAGAATAGTAAAGAAATTTTGTCACTAGAATAGACACTTGGCTGCGGTCCGTGTAATATTTACCGCCATGATAGGAGAGAAACGGATAAAAATAATGATAATAATTAGGCGTACATTGTCAGGAAATTCCTCTGTTTGTAGCCCTTACCGTCGAAAGCTAATTTAAAGTTTTTTATGCTATTTATGTTTTACATATATTTATTGTAAAAAACTTTAAAATTAGAAATAAAATGATAATAATGAAAGTAGTCGAGTTCGGGCTCTTTAGCTTTATTGTCTTGTTGTTTATTGTCTTGGGTACCTTCCATTACACATGATGAGGGTCTGAAGATGATTTCGTCGCATCTTGCCCACTATCGCACTTGCGTAACTTTTCCAAATGTTCGCGTAATCGGTAGCACACGGAGCAAGGATATTGCTGGACTGGAACACGCTGACGTAAAATGCTAACATATTCGAATTTGTGCTGATTTTTTATTTTACAGACCAGCATGGAAGACAAAGCTATTTTCATTGCATTAATACCTAATAGTTTGTGCCAGAAAGTTTTTTTGGATTATCATGTGCATGAATAAAAGTAAAGCTAGAATTACATCTAATTACAAAAAAAAATTACAGACTTTCACGTTTATTTGTGTGATCATGATTAACTCGTCTTATCTATAGATAACTATACATATGACATTTGCAAAAATTAGTCACAGTACAGTTCAAATAAAAAAAACTGTTATATTGCAATATCATGCAACACTTCAATTATTTATTTTATTTAGTTATATAAAAACGAACAAAACCAATTAACTCTCAACGAATTCGCAGAAATAGAAAATAATTAATTATCATGGTATCTAATCGTACTATTTGTAACATACATACATATAATTGTACATTTTATTGCGCTTATAAGTTTAGTATCTTCACATTAGCGCACTTTGATTCGACACTTAAGCGATCAAAATATTATAAAACAATATAACAATGAGTCGATAAGGATCTAAAGCGGTGTCGTCAAAGCGAGTGCGTTTTTTGAATTGGAAAGAGCCGACAAATGCGTATTCAATAATTTGATTCGTACTTCCGATTTGATGACGAACGGTGCAAGCTACAAGAGATTAAGGTCATTTTAAAGCAAATAAAACAATTATAATGATTGCTTGCCATCATTATCATCTCAAGCACAAGTCCACTGCTGGACATAGCCTTCCTTCGTTTAGCACCAAAATAACCAGTTGGAAATGGTCTGCAACCAGCCTTTTGGATGGGATCATCTATCCACGCTGAAACATAGGTCACTGTCCACTTGGGGTAAACATTTTGTGACCAACCGACCTAGATTAGGGGAAAATCATTTTTGTAGTTTTTTTTCTTAAAAACTTACTTTCAACTTTCTTAAAACTTAAACTTTCAGTAAAAAAACGCTCACGCGTTGTGAGAGCATGACAAAACACTATTATTTGCACTAAACTCTAACTTGAAAAAAGGAGTTAAACTGTGTAACATAAAGTTTATGCTAGTTTGGTCTAAACGAAAAGGTGCCTGCGAGTAGACTGGCCTAGGCTGGAGGAGCCTAGGCGCTGGCTACTCGGTGAAGCTATATTAGCTGAGATAAGATGCCCACGCGTGGGATACCTCGTGGGATATACCAAAACGAAATAACTCCGTTGCTTAGTATGATTTTTCTTTTTATATAGACTGAGAAACGATGATGAAGATGAAAATATGTTAGCGAAAACAGAGAGCCTAGTTATTTAATATCTAAGATCACAATTTATTGTTTGACGTATTTGACTAGGAATAAAAGAATATTTGAGTTTGAAAATTTTTTTGTCTATGTCTGTCACCAGCTTCTCGGCTATCTCTGGACCAAATTTCATAACAATTAGTTGAGCCGCTTTCATAATATTATATAGTTAGGATAAATTGACAGCACTACATCTTAACTAGTACAAGTTTAGGTAAAAGTTCCGTTTATTTGTATCGTATAATTTATGTAGCGTGGCCTGCTATTTTAAACAGGTTCTAATTTATTTATTTACGTCAGAAATTGTCTTACTTGATTCTAACCACAATAGGAAAAAATAGTATAAAAATAATTTGTCAATTTCCTGGGCCCTAGCCATGCTCCAACAAGTTTTATACCGTCTCACTTTACAACCGCTAACTCCCATAACTTACGCCATCCAATCATCAGGCATTGTAAGGAGTCAACCAAGTTCAAGGGCGCCCGAAGCCAGAGAATGTGGCCTAGCTTCCGGCACCAGCGCCTCTGTGGGCGGAATACACATTAGACCGGTTAACTAGATGATGATAAACTAGATTGGCAGCCTTACCGGCTCAGGTGTTCCGAGAACGCTTTAGGCTACTCATTTTTGTCAAAAGAAGTAGGTGATTACACATGAAAAGCGTTAATAATGGGTTCTAAATTCAATGTTTGAGCTTTTTGAACTGAGAACGCGATCGTATCAGTTTTTAGGGTTCCGTACCCAAAGGGTACGGAACCCTAAAAACGGTAAAACGGGACCCTATTACTAAGACTTCGCTGTCTGTCTGTCCGTCCATCTGTCACCAGGCTGTATCTCATGAACCATGATAGTTAGACAGTTGTCATTTTCATAGATGATGTATTTCTGTTGCCGTTATAACAACAAATACTAAAAAAAAACATAATAAAATAAATATTTAAGGGGGCTCCCATAAAACAAACGTGTTTTTTTTTTGCCGTTTTTATAAATAATGGTACAGAACCCTTCGTGCGCGAGTTTTATTTAGAGGGTAATCAGTTATCGTTAAGCCTTCAGCATATAGAGCAACTTCAGTTGTAACTGGCAACTTTTTGATTTTGCCACCGATCTATATTTACTAATGTACTAGATGTCATGTTTTGAACACTAACTTTATTCATTGCAACTGCAGAGCAGTGTCTACACCTTGTAGCTGTCTGCTAGACAGTGAGGTGAGCGGCGATGCGATAGCGATGCGGCTTTGACGACCGTTTTGTTTTTTGACATTTCTGTTCTAGTTTACATTGAATTCTATAGTTTTTGCCAATAATTTCAAGTAGGATCAATAAAAAGGCCCAGTGGACGTAATCAACTTTCATGGTTGCTATGGTAATCAGTTTGAATGGTTATAGTAGAAGATTGAAGTCGCTCTGCGAGGTGGGATTGGCACCCATTACCCATTACCACCCATTTCTCGTTAAAATGCCAAAAATCCGTATTCAGCTATTTGGGTCCACATTCTTGTTGCGTACTGCACAGGAATGGAATTCTTTGCCGCCATCTCTTTTACCTAAGACCTACAATCTTGGAATGTTCAAGGCTAGAGTGAGAGTGAATAGATATCTTCTAGATCGACGAGCTCCATCCTTGGCTACAGCGTCGCTTAACATCAGGCGAGTTGGTGGTCAACCGTAGATCTATCATTCATTAAAAAAAAAGTTTTCTATTGTTACAGCGAAAATGCGCGATATACTACTGCCTCAACGATTATTTCATACTAACAGAGCCAACTGAAGGAATTTCTCATTTGATAGCAATAAATCTAAAATGTGATTGTCATAGGATGAAATTACAGCTTAGTTTATCAATAGACGTCATACGTTATTAGACTGAGCACCAAACATGTCTGAAAGCGACGAGATGGAAGCGTTCAGATTGCACACGAGACACACCTATCACACAAGGCAGGAGCTAATATCGTCCAACTCTCGAAAAACTTCATCAAGGAAAAGAACCCGAAAACAGCAACGTAAGCTCCAAGAGGCACATCCTAAAACGTCATTAAACCCACCATCCCTGGAAAACATCCATACAAAACACTTTAAGCGGAAACCCCATACGCATCAAGACTCCCAACAATAGGGATATATCTCACAATCGCTAGTAATAAAAGCACGGAGCGCCAACATTAAAATCTTATCCCTTTCTTAAATAAAAAATTCACGAAAAAATAAGAGAAAATTCTCCCCTCTATTATTCAGTGGAAAACGGGGCCTGCCTCCCCATCGGAAGAAGAAGGACAAAGAAATTCTAACTTTAACGTCTATAGTACAAAGTTACGATTGGCATGGCCGCAGCAATTCTAACTGAAGAGAAACTGTGCTTTATAGTCTTGGTTATAGAGTTCTAGATTGCACTCCATGAGGTATAGAAATTGCGCCTTAGTTAGTATAGTATTTGAAAATGAGATGCAGCGTGGGTAGGCAAGGGTGGATGGGGCAGGGTGTTTTCTGGGGGGTGGGGGTGGTTCTCGAAACCCGAATTACCGGGGCGTGTGTAATGATTTTCCCGGACGGAATTATGGACGGTATTGGAGACGAATCGGGGATATTCGGATGGATGTTCTTTTTTAATGCCATTATAATGATTAGAGAACTGACGGTAACTGGGTAAATCCGGACGGCTTTGAAAGGATATGAACGGTAAGAATGGTTTAAGAAATGTATTTTGTAGCGAACTTTTAGTTCATAATTGGAAATAAGTTAAAAGATTTCGTAGTATTCATAAATTTTATATGGTAGGTAGTAGAGTGTTTTTTTTTTATTCTTTTTGTGGTGTCAATAAAGTGTTATTGATTGATTGGTTGATAGAACTCTTTTGCAGGAGCCTGGGCACGTACTGCTTTACATGTTACTCAGCAGTAGTGTGCTGAGTTTCTCGGATTATGGGCAAACCAGTATTTATGGGTATAACGAGATTTAATATATTTGTTGATTAGTTTTTTTAACACATTCAATGCCATACAGGGTTGAGAACTAATCACCTAGACGCCTCTTAACGGTTGTTAAAATATCGGGAAAAAATTGACTACAAAATTTTAAAATTTCACTGAAAAAAAACAGTTGTCCCATACAGAAAATTGGTTGACACTGCGAAATTTACGCATAGGTACTTTTTTAAGAAGTTCCATTTATTGATTATGATGAACAAAACAGATGATTAGAGGCGAGTACCTAATCACAGGAAACTGCACAAAAAGGGACCCTGTATACAAAAAAAGTGTTTCATAGAGTACTAGTGCTGTCAGATTATTCAAAGTGTTGTCCAAGATAAAAGATACAAGTTTTTTTTTAGAAATATATATATTTAACAACCAACTCGCCTAATGGTAAGCTACAATCGGCTTTACCGAAAAACGTTACTTAACTTTAAGCAATGCTTAACATATTTTCTCAACTTCTCGCTGACACGTAATGACACTTGCGGAAAAAAGACAGAGAATTTAAGAAGTTGGTTAAAATTAAGTGACTTTTTCGATAAGGCCCTATGCGCTCGCGATTGCAAGTACCAAAATATTACAACACATTAAGTTGTTTAAATACTGCAACCATAATTCACGAGATACGTAAGAAGTAACGGTAACGTAGAATCTTGATACTTGCATCTAGTAGGGTGACCGTCTGGTCACGCTGTCTCTACGTGGCCGTGATGAGTCGTGAAGATTACGCTCGTTTATTATAAAGGTGCTTTAATGTTATCCGTGCTGCTGCAATGAGGTTTTAGCCATTTTCTTCTACTTTTTAAGGTTCCGTAGTAAACAAGGAACCCTAAAAAAGGTAGTAGTAAACAAGGAACCCTAAAAAAGTTTCGTCATGTCCGTCTGTTCGTCTGTGCGTCCGCGGCTTTCAAAGACTAGTACTAGAAAAGTGTAATTTGGCATGAACATACATAATAATCACGCAATAAAAATTGTAGAATGTAAACTTGAAGTCAATATATTTTGGATACCTACCTCCCCTACATGTACGAGTAAACTGGGGAATCTCGGGATACATTATTTTTCTCTTATCTATCCCATTCTGTGAGGTATCGTTGGATAGGTAATAAAAAATAATTGGTAGTATGCGAAACCCATCGCTCCATGAGAGCTCCATCTGGGTGTCTTTAAACTACAAGCAAATTAGTTTCTCCTAGATGGACGCGTAGTCCGTCATAGACTTTTTTTAAATTAGGTCGTAGGTGGGGTCGGCACAGCATGTTTCCTTTCGCCACTTCACTCTATCAGCCGTCATTTCCACACACACTTCTTACACACATATCCTCTTAAAAAACCAATTATTAAATAAAAAAAAAACTTTTTAAATAAATAAAAATACCTTTTTTGTATGGACAAATGGGTTTTTAATAATCCTCTAAGTCAAAAGATATTCAACAAGGTAAATGAATAAAAATGACACATTGTTTTACAATATAATTATGACATGAACAATATATTAATATGTGGTTATTTTCCGCAATAGCACCGCTTTTGATAAGGTTAATTAATTACATTGTAATGGTTATTATTGAAGTGCCTTTAGGCAGTGATAATATATATATATATATATATATATATATATTGAGTATAAGTATATATGTATTCTATCAGCCATCTAGTTCCATAGTACAAGCTTTGCTTAGTTTGGGCTAGATGGTGTTGTGTGAAATGTCCACAAATACTTATTATTATTTATATATTTATATTTATATATATATATATATATTGTGTGCTGTTGTCGAATACGGGATTAGACAATTGTTGATCAATTTGATTAGAAGCTTTATTTTTTACCCGAATGCACAAAGGGGTGGGATGTTATTAGGATATACGTATGAGTATGTACCTGACCAATTTTAATGTAGGAGACGTCTTTAAATTCGTCGTCGCTTCCTGTGTGTCTTAAGGTATTTTTTTTTTTAGTAATAGACCTATCGCAAAAATAAAAAATATGGAGTTTTAAAACTGTGTAAGACTAAGAAGTGGTTTATAGTCTTACACAGTCCACGTTAGTTTCAATAGAATACCTTTTCAAGATTAATAGCTAAATAGATATTGATGCAATTTAGAAAGATATAGAAAAAGTAAAATCGATAAGGAAAACGGCATATCTCTTGAAAATCTGCTTGTATCTGAACAGCGATCATTGACAAAGAATATATCATAGGCTATTATAGGTAAATATTTTTTTAGAGATTTAAAATGTAATAAAACTAATTTTCAAGAATATAAAAATATATAGTGAGCTTTAATCCACATAAAATCAGCTCAATCATATATTGCGTTTCTAACAAAAATATTTTTAATAAAAAATCCATTCGATTTTTGAAATCCCGAGACGGAGCGAGCGCAAGCGACCCCGAAATTGCCGGCCGCATTCACCCAGACAAAAGCCCTAAAATACACCCCGCGAGCAAAAAGAAAAGCATTTCCATCCCAACCCCTCCTTCATTTAAATTTCCCGCCCAAGCGGGGGCGGCGATAGGGGCGGCTTCCGTACAACAGAGACGAAACTTAAAACCTCATAGAAAAGAATGAGACGGTCATATGTCCACCTGTTGCGTATCGAATTTGATATTTTCGTGGCGAATTCTTTTTCGTTTCTTGATACCGCGAGGAAGGATTTGAATGGCGGGTGCATGCGTACTGGCGCCGAGGGGGTAGGTATCGATATTGGAGCGACATTCGATTTTTGAACGTTGTCCGGAGACTTTTTAACAACTACCCTTCAATAAATTAGCGGGAGTTTATTTATGCCTTTGAGACATCTAATCACAGAACAGGAAACTGTTCTGACTCGTTGCGCGGTTCGCCAAATAGTGAATTGAACTCGACTTCGACCAGAAGTCAGGTTTCCATATCCGCAATTTAAGCCTTACCGGTTCTAATAAGTGGTTGCTTTGAATTTAATTACCTATAATCAGTTTTTAGATAACTAATGTAGCATTGGAGGCGCTGCTGTCCTTATTTCATTATTTTGTTCAGCCGAGACGTGCCGAGACCACAGAATACCAATAGTTAGTACCTACAACCTTAGAGACGTTAGCTCCCATGTCTTGCTACCATAATTCTTTTCTAAACAGACACAACTTGCTTTTTTATGGAACTGATGATGACTGCACAGGAATGGAATTCTTTGCCGCCATCTCTGTTTCATGAGACCCACAATCTTTTTAATTTTCAAGGCTAGAGTGAAAAGATTATTTTCTAGATCGACAACATCCATCCTCGGCCACACCGTCGCTTAACAACAGGCGAGTTGGTCAATCGTAGATCTATCTTGCGTTTAAAAAAAAGAACTGTGTGACGAGACAAACAAGTCGCTCGCATGCTGTTAAGTTTGGCATTTTCTCAGAGCATTGCGAGCTAACACAAAACTTTAGACTGCAACAGTTCGAAACCGTGTGTCTGCACTGCCCTCGTCACTAAAATTGTAGATATCCCTTCAATCCGGAGCACAGCAATGCTTGTACAGTATTGCTTGGCGGTTGAATATCTGACAAAGTGGTACTTCTCCACGGAAACTGTAAATCCTATCATACAATTGTGGCTAAAATTAATTAATTAATTATAAATAAATTAATTAAATATAAATAAATTAACTAATTATCAATTAATTTATGAAATATAAATAAATAAATAAATTTTAAACATTTTTTGTCCTTGTTGATCGTTGTTGTTGCTAGCTTGGAGGACTATTGTAAGTTATCACAATGTTTGAGTATCTAAGATTACTCTTTATTTTATGTTAATCTATACATAGATAATGCATCTAGCTCAATTATGTATTATACGTAGATAGGTTTTCCCCGGCTCTGCGTGGCAAGCCAGTAAGGTAATCGCCTGACTCGTCTTCAGTCGCGACACATCGGGCAACGTTGTTAAACGCATGTCGTGACTTGCATCCTTTGTGTTTAAAAAGTGCAACACCAAGATATTCAAGGCCAAGCTACTAAAAGGCCTTAAGGATGTGTCTTATCATCGAAAGTGCTGAGAGCCGAGATTTGCCATGCTTTTACTTCATATTTTCAATGAGTATAACCTCTCTATAGATAAAATCTCATTGATCTAGTTAGAGTATAATCGGATATGTGGCATTGAAGGCACTGCTGTCAATTCGTTATTTTGTTGAAACAAGACGTTAGTTACCATTTTTTGCCACGATAGTTCTATATCCAAAAAGTCTAATTACCTCTAGAAATTCGTTTTTACTATTTCAAGTGGGTTCTAGACTAACGTAAGCAATAAGGTGCATTATTGATACTTTAATTGACGTAATAAAATGTTAGCGACAATCTAAAATTATTGTATATTATAAAGAATAATCTTAGATTGTCGCAGATATGGTGATTACTTATAATAGTTAACCGAGCTAGCTACAAGGACAAAAAAAAACTTTTTTAAATTTGAATTTCCCTCCAAATGGCGCGACTCCGTGTCCTTTACCTAAGAGACACAGAATTATTAAATTAAAATGTTAGAAAACCTGCAATTTGTGTGACAAATTCTTTGTTCAAATGTAAAAAAAAATGTGCAATTTGTGTAATAAATTCTTTGTTTAAATGTATAAAACCTGAAATTGTGTAATAAATTCTTTGTTCAAATGTAAAAAAACATGCAACTTTTGTAATAAATTCTTTGTTCAAATGTAAAAAAACATACAATTTGTGTAATAAATTCTATGTTCTAATGTAAATAACATGCAATTTGTGTAATAAATTCTTTGTTCAGTGATAGTGTCAGTACAGTGCAGTGGTACAAACGCAGGATGAAGACAGAAATAAAAACTGTTTGTGTTACCGTTTCCGGTGGCGTCCCGTGCCATGGTACGGGCACACGTGGCGCTAGGGACACCATGTTTTATTGTAGGATAAGAATTTGTGTGTATTTAACCCACAGTCAAAAAAGAGGGTGTTATACATTTGACCAGTGTGTCTGTATGTGGTATCGTAGCTCTTGTAGCTTGAAAATAGATTTAATCAAGAGTGTTCTTAGCTTGTTTCAAAATCGGTATAACCGTTATTTTATGTCGTTTTTTTTTTTATCAGCCCTGTTTGTACAAACCGTCCCACTGCTGGGAACGGGCCATCTTCTCATTGTGAGAAGGGTTTTGTTGTTAAAACGCGAGTATTACGGTTTCTACCAAGTAAGCGCTTTTCATTATAGACTGCATCGTACTCGTAGCTTGACCGTGATTCAAAAAATAATCAGATTAATTTATCGCGAAAAATCCACTCAAGAAGTATTTCACACTGTAAAAGTACGCAGTAAACGTGTAATTAATGCATTTCGTTCGGTTTCAAAATACCCAACCTATAACGCTAGTAAAACATTGTTTTATTAGCCATCTTGGCAAGAAAGAGGGTTACGTTTTTCGAGTGTAAGTATGTATATTTTATATATTTATATGATCATATACAGCCTTAAAAGCTTGACCGATTTTGATGTGCGAGGTGTCATTAGATTCGTCTTCACTCCCCGAGTGTCATTAATTTTTTAGTAATAATAATAACAAGACTACTTTGGCAAAAAAAAATGCGTTTTTCTTAATCTCCAAGGTTTTTTTCGTAATACCTGATTTTACTAACATTATTCTAAAGAATGCTCATTTATAACCTTTAAAAGCGACTGCGCATACTTTCTCACAAAAAGCGTCACAACAACAGACAACAGCATATCAAGCGTAATGAAATCATAAGTAAGACAGCAAAAATAGCTCTTCTGCTGTCTCTATTTTGTTTTTCTTTTAATATAGATGTTCTTGGACAGTGAAAACTGTCCTCCAACAACGTATCCCATAGTCCCCCTACCCATCGCGGTTATTACGAGAAATAATCCAATAAAAATAGTATCTCGCTCGATTAAATAACGATGCGGTGCCCATTCGGACTCTTCACGTGTATTATTGGTAAACAAGCAGTCGAGAGTACAGATGAGGTTAGAGGACTTGCAACCAACGAGGGTGTTTATGAGGACTGTGCGATTGCTCATACTCATCTTGGTATTATAGCTAGTAAAAATAAATCAGACTATGGCCTAACCCTTCTCACAATGAGAAGATGGCCCGTTCCCAGCAGTGGGACAATTTGTACAAACAGGGCTGATAAAAAAATTAAAAAAAAAATCGTTTGTACCGAGCTGATCTCCAATCGGTCTTTTTGGAAATCAGGGAGGCCTATGTCCAGCAGTGGATTTCTTATGGCAGAGATGATGATGATGATGATGAGATGTGAACGAATGAATGAACGATGAATACATTATCTTATTTGGGTTAGCATTAGAGATCTTTCTCGTTTTCTATGTTCCCAAGCTTCTCGACACAGCGATAGATGATGGAGGAAACTAAATGTAGAAGTTGTATTTCTTATCTCTAGAGAAAACCATAAAACCTGGCCCAAAACCTAGTAATCAAATAGAACTATATAGTAGATTCTAACTACTATCTAAACTTTTTTTTTCGCATTTAAAAAAAAAACGTTTATTTCGTTAACTTCCAAAGAACTCTTTCACAATAAATATGTGATTTTAATAAGAGATAAAGTATAATAGCATAAATAAATTGTAGTTACACATGTACTTAAATAAAACTATACTAAACTACTTAACCTAAACAAGTTAAATAATAAAGATATACAACTTAAATTTATAAAAGAGCTAAAAACTAACTAAATTTGACTCAGTCAAATAACCCGCTAAATTAAACTAAACTAAATTAGTTTAGATATACTGGTATTTCGAAGACATGCCTGAATCTACGTCATCGTTAATGAGCTATCAGACACGCACACATGCAGCGCAATGTTTATCTGATAGTTTATCAACATATCTTAAGATAGCGCAAAACTAATAAAATTATGGCGACGTTTTGTCTATACGTTAAGAATTTAAATTTACTATTTTCAAGAACTTGATTCACAATCGCGACTTAAATGCCGAGCATAGTTCTGAAACTCCTGAATTTTGGAATAGGTGCTAGACATTTTGGACTGGTCTGAGTTTGACCACAGCTTACAGTCATGGATTTAAACGGCGGCCGAAAATGATAACTACGTTAAGCTGGTGTAGCATCACTCTAAAGCTAGGTACACATTTTTTTTATACACAACTAAATGAGATCGAGAAAGTCACTCGCATGATGCGTGCGTCACGCTTGCTTATAACGATCCACACAGAACTGAGAACTTCAACAATACAATTACCCTGTGTGGCAACGTACTGTGCGGGATCGAACCCACGACCTACGGCACAGCAGGCAGACATACTACAAACTGAGCCACAAGGCCAGTCATGGGACCATATCTGAAGTATGACCTACCAAACAAAAAAATAATTATCAAAATCAATGTACAATTGACGGAGTAATCGGTGAACAAACATACAAAAGAAACATATAGTTGAATTGATAACCTCCTTCTTTTTGGAAGTCGGTTATAAAGACCGCTTAAAAGCAGCCATCAGCTAGCGTTTTCCTACCACTTCGTCTACCTTGTGGCCAGTAGACCTAGACTGGGCTTGGGTTCTGTACTGCAGTTCTGAGCGCTATATGTGCCACTTCAACTTGCCAATCCGCTGTGCTATGTCGGTGACTTTCGTCCGTTTACGGTCTAGTTGTTTTGAAACCCAGCAGCGTTACAAGCCGATCACAAGATAATTCCTCAGATAACTGGAGTTCTGATACCGCGATATAACTACATGTTGTTTTCGCGCATGTCATCTGTGATAACGATTGGATACGCCGATATTAGGTGATAACGCTGTCATGCTTGAAGAATCTTGTTATGGACATAAATTGGAATTTTAGTGTGGTGGGAGATTTAGCAAGCTTGTAGCACCTACAATGAATAAAACGCTCAAAATATTATTTTCAAGAGAATCATGTAAAACAAGTATCTATAAGTTTAGAAAATTCAAAAACTCCCGACAAAACTTGAAACAAAACGTAGCAGACCTGGACCAATTCAGTTAATCAAAACCGATCCGTAACTGAACCTTTTGCGAAGCATTTCCTGTCGGCTGCTATCATTTTTTGATTTAGTAACGAGCGAAGGACGTGTCACGTTTCATCAAATGTGTCAATTGTATGACTTAGAAATGACTGAATCAAAAAAAAGATGGCGGCCGATGGGAAACGGTTCACATATGGTTCAGCTACGGAGCGGTCTTGAATAACTGAATTGCCCGGCAGGGGCCCTTATTCCGTATGATCATCCGTATAACGTTAATTTGACGTTGTGCGTCTACAATGAAAATTAGACTTTGGTTAATTTTAATTGTCAATGCACGCACGCGTTCACGTACGTGAACTTAAACTTAAAGGTTTGTTCAGCGATTACTCTACCAATTATGAATCGTTTTAGACGATTCTTTTTTGTTTGATAGGTAATACCTCAGAGGCGGTCCCATATAAATTTTATCAAAATCGGATCAGTACTTTGGTTTTTATAACAAAATAACTGGTAATTTCCAAGGAATCATACAAGTAAACGAATTGCGTATTTTGAAGTAAGTTCGTTTTCAGTTTTTTTAATTATAATTATTTGGTTAGGCCGTGAATTACTGTTTTTTTTTTTTTTTTTTTTTTATATAGAATAGCTCTACGTTTGACCACCAGCACGCCTGATGGAAAGCGATACTGTGACCGAAGATGAAGCACGTAGACCTAGAAGATACTTATTCACTCTAGACTTGAAGACACCCGGGTTATAGTTTTCAGGAAATAAGGACAGCGGCAAGGCATTCCATTCCCGAGCGGTTCGCATTAGGAAGGTGGAAGCAAAACGCTTTGTTCGAGCTGATGGCAAATCCACCATGAAGGGATGGCATTGAAGCGTTTTCCGGCTTGTCCTGTTGTGGAAAGGGGAGGGAGGGATTAGGTCATGTAACTCGAGCGCACACTCACCAAAATGCAGCCTGTAAAATATTGCTAGAAAATCTATCTATATCTATAGATATCTATATCTATTGCTGTCTTTACCGAACGGCTTTAAATAATTGTATTGAAGATAAAGATAATTTATATTTGCATACAACACGAGAATTTTATAAAATAAGTGCATAAAAGATGTTACAATAAAGTTAGTCGCTTATAATCATGTTGTACCGATTAGGCGTACAAATGTCAGGTAGCATCATGCACAAGCGAACAATTAAAAAACTAAATTATTATTTGTTATTAGATTGAAATTATTCTATTACCTAATAATATCATCAATAACTACAAATCTGCATCTAATTATGTATCAAAATGTGCATAAACTCTATATGCATATATCTTTATGTGGTAGGTACTATTATGTACAGCAATAGCTTTGCTGGTAGTGAACCATATCACTAACATCCTTGTTAGGGTTCGGTAGTAGTCAAGGAACCCTTATAGTTGCGTCATGTCATGTTTGATGACTGTAAAAGTAAACTTACCATTGAGACGGGCAGTGGATGCGCGCCACCGTTGGGGTAAGGGTAAGGGGCCATGAGGTAGCCCATGTTGAAGCCGGCTGCGGGATGCGGCTCGAATTTACCTAAAACAGAAATACAGAAATCAAGACGAGATGTCGCATAAAAATATTATATGGACTCTATTAAAAGACCTTTTTTTATCAGCCCTGTTTGTACAAACTGTCCCACTGCTGGGTGCGGGCCATGTTCTCATTGTGAGAAGGGTAAGGTCATAATATACCGTTGGTTGGCAGGCTTCACACATCTTTCAAAATCATTGAGGTCTCTCAGACATGTAAGTTTCCTCACGATGACCATAAAGATGATGGACGATATCACGATGACCATATTAAACAGACATTTTTTTTATTTTTTTTTATCAGCCCTGTTTATACAAACTGTCCCACTACTGGGAACGGGCCATCTTCTCATTGTGAGAAGGGTTAGGTCATAGTCTGCCACGCTGGCCAAGTGCGGGTTGGCAGACTTCACACAACTTCAAGATCATTGAGAACTCTCAGACATAAAGGTTTCCTGACGATGTATTCCTTCACCGTTTTGAAGTTGGCGGCAATCAACAATACGCACATAACTTCGAAAATACAGAGGTGCGTGCCCGTGGGATTCGAACCCAGGACCTTGCGGACAGAACAAACAGACACTATTAAAGAGAAAATATTAACTACTAGCTGCGCCTCGCGGTGTCACCCGCGTGGTGATGAACAATTGTAATAATGATGATTTATTTTATTAATTGTTTGCAAACTGGATGTTACAGAGTTTCATCATACATATGAATAACATGGGACTGGCTGAATAGCCTTCTAGAAGCAAACACAACATGCATTTATATTGTAACACTCAAACAGGGATAATTATAATCTAAGATAAAATTGTTTTACGTCAAATTGTTTGTTTTTTTATTTTATTTTTTTAGTAATGTTGTTAATTGTTATTAATTCTATGTACTTATGTTTTATTTCAATAAAGTATGTTTTTACTAGATAAAATAATTATTTCAATTACCCCGGTATTCTTTTTATATAAATATTGAAGAGGTATTTTTTTTTATTTTGTTGATCGATGTATCGAAAATATCAAGCTCTTGACAAAAGTAATTAGTGATGATGATAAAATATAGCCTATGTGCTTCTCCAGGTCCTAAAGAATGTCCGTGCCAAATTTTATAACGATTGGTTCAGCCGTTTATCCGTAAATAGGTAACAAACAGACAGACAGACGACAGACAGAGTTACTTTCAAAATTAAAATTATTTATTAAACTAAAAAAAATTACATATGTTTTACAAAAATGTGCGTTGGCCTCCGGACTAGGATTCCTGTTTCCTTTCGCTTTTATAATAATTAGGATGGCTATTCTTTTAATAGACGGCTTTATCGCTGATAGCTATTTCTTTCAGGCCACAATAAGAAGATATATGGCTGGATATGGATCTAATGACATGAGGCCAATGCCCAACAGTGGGGATAATGAACTGAAAATTTAAGATAAAATATAACTGGTGATTCCGTAAACAATGTAGTTTGAAAATCTCGTTGTAATTTCAAAAATCGTTTCTATATTATCCATATGTGGGTGCAACTGTAGGATCTTACCGAAAAATTTTATTCAAATGCTCAACATATACTGTCAACTTCTCGCTGACACGTAATGACACTTGCGGAAAAAAGACAGAAAATTTGAGACGTTCATAACCGGATCAGATATTTCTTTTTAAAGACGATTAAAATTATGAAGCAAAAGTAAATCATCAATGATTATCATTTATCTCCACAACAAGAAGGATTCATAAAGTTATCGCAAACTACGAGAAGTCATATCCAAAGGACAGAGTACAATCAAAGAAATAATCGGAATACTGCTAGAGTAGACGCCAAAGGGGTGGCGGGTACATGCGACGAGAAAATTACACGGCGACGAAAAGTAATTTAGAGGAGTAATTGCGCACGCTGCGATACACTCGCGTGAAAAAATGTAAGGAATTCAAATAGTACAATAATCACGATAGTATAGTGAGGTCATATTATTATATCATTTTAAAAATGACAGAATAAAAACGATTTCAAAAATGTCATATACATAAAAATATACTGAACTTCTAATGCAGGGTAAAAACTAGATAAACCAATGATTGGTACAATATATACTGTAGGTATGTAACAATAATATTATTATGCTTGTTGTATATATTGTATACTAAAAATATCCTATTTGTGACATGTAACGATTGTTATTAATAAATTGATTATCATTATGACAGTGAATAGTCGACCAATAATGCGACAACAAAGCTGAAAAAAACGGACTACTTGGAAAACAGATCACTTTTGTCCACGTCTGTACTAAGAAGCGAACGTCTAGAGTTCCTCGCTTTACATAAGTTAGAGACTCTTGTTGAGTCCAGTTCAAAAACCTCTAATAATAGTTAACAAATCTCTAATTATGATTACTTAGTATTTCTACAGTCTACATCAACATTTGTGAAGAAAGTTTTGATTTGTTAGTGTACTTACGAATTTTTTGTCACAATAAATATTATTTTGATTATGGACTTAATAAAAAAAAATACCTATACCTATAAATATATAGGTTCTTTTTAACCGACTTCCAAAAAGAAGGAAGTTTTAAATATTTCTCTGCAATATACTTGAATAAAACTAGAACAAAATATGACAAAAATGGTAAGACAGTTTTTATCTTTTAAAATATATCTCTTCATATCCAGATATATCTACCGGGAGAGACTTCCTTAGGATGCGTATTCCACATTTTTAGGGTTCCGTACCTCAAAAGGGAAAAACGCAACCATTATAGGATCACTTTGTTGTCCGTCTGTCCGTCTGTATGTCTGTCTGTCCGTCCGTCCGGGTTTCAAGACCTGTATCCGGGAACGCGTGAAGGTATCGAGTTGAAATTAAAACCATATACGCAGATCCATAGTCTCTTGCTGCATAAAGAAAAATCAAATTTCTCAGTTTCCGTAAAAAAAAAAAAGTTACAGGCGAATATGACAAGGGAATCAAAACCTATGGGGTACTTCCCGTTGACCTAGAACTAGGAGAAATATGGCAAGAAGCATTGTGTTATAGTACACATATAGGAAAAAATCCGAAAACTGGACATTTTTAATTTAATCATAAAAAATTGGGTCATTATGCGAGCAAGGAGAGTCCAAATTTTAAATGGCTTTAACCGTAAGCTAAAATAGGTTTTTAAATATTTTTACGATGTATATTTTTCGATTTATGAAGGAAAATATAAAAATATATATATAATTTCCCCCTTTTATCCTCCAGTTTGTACGGAACCCTCGGTGGGCGAGTCTGACTCGCTCTTGTCCGGTTTTATTTAGTGTAAATGTAGTTTCTGACACATAGATATGTCTAGGTATAATTTCATCAAACATAATAAAGTTTCCCAAGGTTTAGGTATCCCGTCACACGTCCATCCAACAATGCGTTATTACTAGGAATTCTAAATATTAATCACGGAGTTTCACAAGAAACGTTTTTAATTTACTTGTCAATCAAATTGCAGAATGTGTTTAAAGACTTTAGCATTTTTCGATTGTATTTTATCATTTAGATAATGACCGTTTTTATTTCGATGCGATAATCAATCATATCTTTAAAATTGTGTTTTCCGCGAAACTGCATAGTTTTTAGAATTGTTGTTTTATTGCCGTTCGCGAATTATTAGGTAATTAAATAATTAACGTAATTTCGTTATCATTAATAAGTTATTTATAGCATTTGTTGATGACGTTCGATTTTATTTCTATCTTTTCAAAGGTTATTTCTATATATACCTGATTATAAAATCGAAATGTTTTTGAGACGTATTTGGTAGGTCATACTTCAGAGGTAGTCCCATAGAAATTTTATCAAAATCGGTTAAGTACCTACTTTGGTTTTTATAACAAAATAACTGGTAAAATATTATCCGTGTGCCTATAGAAAGTCGCGTAGGTGCACTTTAAATTATATAAATTCAACACTTGCTACATAACCGTGATAACACATAAATTATATTATGTATATTTATTTAATAAAGTCAAAATTACATTTATTACAATGTCAAAAAATACAATACAAATGAAATTAAAGTAAAGTCACGCCTTAAACCTAAAACATTAACTCCACGAGGTATCTCTCCGCCCAAACGTGCCCATTAGGCTGACGGCATTAATAACGGCGGCACACATAAATGCAATATTTTATAATTTTCAACAATACAATAAATGACTAGAATTTGGAGTTTGATTAACACCAGTACATCCTCTAAAGATTTAAGACCAAATAAACAAATTGCGTATTTAGAAGTCGGTTTTGTCAATTTTTTTAACTATAATTATTTGTCAGGATATACGCCCCCCCGCTCAGCGGAGTGGACGCCCTAAACTACTGCGGATGATGATGATACGCCTTATCTGAAAATCCCCCAGTAGAACATCTAACTCTCCCCCACGATCGGTAATACAAAGAGGTGATGTGTACTGTTGCAGTTACCGCGGGATACACGTCGTGGCGCGGCCAATATTTACATAGGTTACTTTAGTCCGGACCACCGCGTAAGTACCACCTTCTCAGAACGAGGCTGTGGGAGATTTTGTATTATGCGTGATGGTCGGACACCTGTACTAGGTTAGTCTAATGCTGTACTGGCCAAAGTTCAAATGTGTATTAAAATTAAACTAACGAACAAAGTTTAGCTGTAAATTTTGGAGATAAAAAATTAAAATAAAAAATCATGCAACGTCACGTTGGACTTTAGTAAACCTAAAGTCCAATTGACTTTCAGGCAATTAATTTAAACGTGTGAAAAACAGAAATTCAAAGTTATAAACTTTGAATTTCTGTAACCATAACCAAACAATCTACAATAAATATTTAAATAATAACCTTTTTCGAGGGGGGGGGGGGGGGGGGGGGGGGGGAGATATAAATTTCATGATACAGTATAAATGACGTCGCATGTCGCTTACATCTTTTTAACATAGGCCAAATTTCAAAATATTTTTTTTATATGAAAAAGAGTTCATGTCGAATAAAATAAAAAAACTTAGTATTTTTCGCTTCTAATCTCTTATACTCACATCATAAAAAATACGCTATTAGATAAGTTGTTAATTCAATCTAACATATACTTAATAATTAAATCGAAAGACAGCAAAAATCAGATCGCTGTTATATTAAACATGATAGCCAAAAATACTTCAAAAGTTTAGCCCCAAAAACAACATCATTGGTCACGGCATAAAAGCCATATCTTTATCGAAATTCATTCATCAACCGCATACTAACACCATTATTTCGCAAAAAAGGGTCAAAAACATAATTATAATTGATCGGGATCTGGCTCGCAATATAATATCAACCTTCGCAACAAAAATATGTGTCGTTAAAAAAAAACGTGTTACTGCGGTCAATAATCAAGTGAAATACGATATCGATGTAAAACCTGACCATTTAGGGCCGGTTGCACAATTCCTGATACTTGCCAGACGGATACCTGAATACAGTCTATACCTATCTAAACCTAAGCACGATCATATAATACTTAATAGTACAATTACAGATAACTCTATTAGTAAACAAGTATCTTTATTAAAATAAAAACAAAATACCAGACCGCAGAAAAGCTGTTTTTGCAGTCTAACTTACGATTACGTTTCGCTTGATACGCTGTTGAGTATACGTTTTTTGTGAGAAATTATGCATAAAATTGCTGCAAATGATTATAAATGCGCATTCTTTAGAATTACTTAGTAGTAAAATCAATCACTTGTTTATTACGAAAATGTTCGTTGGAGGTTACGAAAAAACACTTTATTTTTGCAAAAGATTAGTATTAAACAAGTATCAATGTTAAAAGAAAAACAAAATACTGTAGAAAAGAGGTTTTTGCAGCCTAACTTAAGATTTTTTTAATTTTGATGTACCCAGTCTCACTCTCACAACTAAGACGAATCTATTAACACCACTCACATCAAAATCGGTCAAGCCGTTTAGGATCTATGGCGTGTCAAAGAAATATACATACATACATACATACACTCGAAAAACATAACCCTCCTTCTTACGCAGTCGGGTAAAAAGATACAGCCCATGACACTCAGGAAATGAAGACAAATTTAAGGACACATCGCACATCAAAATCGGTCAAGCCGTTTACACTGTAGGCGATTATATAGAAACATACATACAAACAAACATACATACACTCGAAAAACATAACCCTCCTCCTTACGCAGTCGAAAAAACATTTAAATATATAACGTCTCTTAACATGTAATAAGCCGCAAGTTGGCTTACAGCCCCCTTATTCCCTAATCCCTCTAACCCTCTATTACCTTCTCCCCTCCATCTAATCATGATCAAATGCGGCGTCAAACGGCTATATTGGTATTTGATGCACTGCCTACCTCGTAAGGGAAAACAGGCGTGATTTATTGTATGTACATATTTATCCACTGTTTTTATAATTGCTATTTTGAGAGAGATCGTTGTAATCGATAATTATGCTAATCAGAATTCTAGAAATAGTATTTTTTATCGATTACCGAGTAGTGTTTAAAATACATCTATTATCAAATACAAAATCTAGATCATCTAAACTAGATTTCATGATAATTATCGTCAACGCAACGGATTATGATCAGGATGTACGAATATTAGTGTATTGAATACATATATCATTATTCTAATATTTTTTCGCGTAAGTCTCAGTTTTAATAAATAAAAATCGAAAGTCTTTGAAATAACAATATCGAGCAATATCTCATTAGTTTGCATTTACCCGTAAGCGTCAGGTAAAAAGGCTTGGGGCGCTATCCGTGAGTTAAAATTATCAGGAGATGTTGAAACTGGACCCCCCGAGCTTATTTCTACATGAGTCAGAATCACAAGATCCATAAAGGCTTGCTACCTGTGAGGCCTGACAGATTCATAGTCGTTATCCGGCGTCGACCCAACACATTTGCGGTCGCGACAAATAATAAGGCACCTGCAAAATTCCCGGGAATAATATAAATAAACAGTTTTATTAATGATATTACAATTACTGGGATATGGTATTTCCGATTGAAACATCTGGGAAACCATGCTTGCCAAAATAAATATTAAAATAAATATTTGTTTAATTTCTGAGAACTACAATTTTAGAATTTTCTAGGTTAAATAGAACTTTAGATCGACGTGCTCCACCCTCGACTAAGCCGTGGCTTTTTTTTTTTTTTTTTATTTAAAACCTACGAGGCCAAACGGGCTATAGCAGCCCCGGCACGTCACTGCGACCTTGCAGATCTATTGTGACAACCCCTTTGGATCACAGCACCTCCCCAAGTCCTATACCGATCATGTAGTCAGTGATGGCCTTGGGGGAGGAGGTTTTAATCTCTTCGGGTGAGATTATGTGGCCTCCGAGGTGCCGGCTTCTGCTATGGTGCAACGGTTCGCACTCACACAGGATATGTACGGGTGTTTCATCATCCGTGTGACAGAATCTGCAAGCCTTGAGTTCACCCAATCCCATAGTGTTGAGGTGTTTGTTAAGCTTGCAGTGCCCGCTTAGGGTTCTGGTCAGGATTCTTATACGAGCCCTGCTTAGTTGTAGTGCTTCTCTGGACAGTTTGTCAGTGAAGCCTGCTATAAGCAGTTTGGAGTGCCTCTGGCCGGAGCTAGTTCTCCAGAGCTTGAGAGCCTGGTCCCTTCCTCCGGCCTTTAGGGCGCCGTATGTGTTACATTTGGATATGCCACAGAATGGCTCGGGTCCAATCGGTTGTTTCTCCGAACCAGCTCTTGCGAGCTCATCAGCAGACTCGTTGCCGCTGATGCCGCAGTGCCCAGGGACCCAGGCTAGGGTCACCGTGTTGGAAGAGCCTAGGTTATTCAGTAGCTGGGCACATTCAAAGGTGAGTTTAGAATTAATGTTATCCGACATCAGGGCCTTCAGAGCGGCCTGACTGTCGGAGAGGATAAAGATCCTTTTGCCTGAGTATGATCTGAGCAGGTTTTCATGTACACACATTATGATGGCGTACATTTCAGCTTGGAAGACAGTGGCGTATTGCCCAAGGTGAACCGTGAGGTTGGCCTTGGGAGCGCCACTGAAAATCCCTGCACCTGCTCTGTCATCTTTCCTAGAACCATCCGTGTACCAGACTTTAACGTCACCGGACCGTTTAATGTCACCGGACTTTAACTCTCGAGGCATGTCATCCTCCCAAGTCGTCCTGTCAGGTAGATGTACCTTAAAGAGTTTATATAGATTTGTCTTACTCATCATGGTATCTGAGGGCATAGTCGTGGCTTACTGTCAGACCTAAGAATGGGCTCAACGCACACAGCTATCTCTCTCGCACATCACAACATTTTTAAACATATACAATCACTGGTTAAGGATATTAGAAAAGTGAGAAATGAATTTATTTATTATATATAGCAGAAATATTTAATCGTAGCAAAAATATAATAATATTTTCACTTTAGTAGCTCAAACATGTAGGTTTTGCTGCCTGAAATCAGTGAGCAAAATGCTCACTGAGTGAGACCAAGTAACTTTTTAATTGTTTTTTTCAGAAAGCCGCGAATATCTTATTCAGCTTTGGGTTAATCATACAATTCGAAACATTCACACTCTATCTCTTTCCCGCCATTAGAAAGAGAGAGAGAGACAAAGACCAGCCCTTTCGAAGTTCCGATTTTGAATTCGACCTCAAAGACAAACACGTTCGGAATTTCGTACTAACTAAAGAAATTTTGCAAAAAGATAATTATGTCTTTTAATGTAATTTATTGAATTTTTAACTTATTGTTGTATTTAAACGAAAATAAGTATTTACTACAAATAAAACTGATATTTAACCTGTAAATATTTATTATCTCCAAAAGTGTTCTCGCTGCTGAAGTGAAAAGTTATGTGTGTTACACGAGAGCAAAGTTGTTTGCATCTCGTACCTTTGAATCCCTCGCCACACTCAGGATTCAAAATCAGCACTCGCAGCATAAAACGACTTTGCTCTCTTGTTGCACAAATAACTATTTGGTATTTGTAGTTGTACTAGTAATACTCAATTAACTTCATTTCTTTTAAATAAGTAACATAAATTTAAAATCGGGTTTAGCCGGTAACATATATATACACCCTGGAAAGGTCCCGGTCGCATCGGTGGCTTGGTCAATTAGTATGAAGTGTAGTGTAGTAAAATTTCAAGTTTACATAAAGATAAAGACGTCTATTCATATGTCATGTCAATATTTTTTTTCAAGTGTCTACTTGCCATAAAGAGTTATAACATGTTTATTTATCTTATTATCATACATGTGTAATTTAATAAGTGCTAGTAATATTAAGCAGCGAAATAAGCTTGACTAGTTGTGCGCCACGGCGTCATGTCATTCGAGGATGGAAGGTGCCTAAATAGTCTTTTGCACTTTAGTATTAAGGTGGTAAAAAAATCTAAGCGTCTTCTCGTCCAATATACCTCAGTTCCTCATGTAGATAGTTTAAGTGTGTTACCAGTGATGACATATGACTCGCTGCGAGATGTTATCAGAAACGAAGAGATAAGTAGACGTACGAAAGTCACCGACATAGCACAGCGGATTAGCAAGTTGAAGTGGCAGTGGGCAAAGCACATAGTATCTAGAACTGATGGCCAGTGGGGCCAAAAATTTCTCAAGTGGAGATACCGGCAAGCGCAGCGTAGGAAGACACAGCCACAAGGTGGGCATGATGACGATCTTATACAAATGGCAGGAAAATTATGGAGGTCTATAACTAAAGTGTTGATTAAATTCGAGCATCATTCATAAAGGCCTGCTAAAACGAAACTGAGATTTTTCTCTTCGTCTATGGTTTAAATATATGTTTTTATGGGAAAAATTACAAATCTTGCTTCCGGGTATTTTTCTTATAAAAAAAATATGTAATCCGCTGCCTATTGACTTGTAGGTATTTATCACATAAAAACATCAGAAATACATACAAACACACCCGACCAGACATACTGTCACAATACAAGACTTTAATATACTCCCAACTGTTCATTAAACATTTTAATCTTCAACACTATAGAAATGTCCAGTTTTTTCTAAATGATCGATGAGTGTCGACAACCGGTGAGTTTACCCTACGACCGATGGAGACAAAAACCATACTCGAGTAAAAAGTAACCATGTCTGGCGAGGACGTGGTATGCATGTAATTAGGTTATGTGGTTCTGTACAATATAGCAATTTATCTACAATTAATTGCGTTGTGCTGTTTTTAGGCGATCGAGAAATCTGTGTGTTTGTTTGGTTACAATGTTATCATATTAATAATCTATAATTCGTCGTTCCTTTTGCCAAATTTCGTGGTTATATTCCTGTATTTTTGTGCATTTTTACCAACTTAAAAAAGGAAAATAACAATGTGGCTGTATTTTTGTTTATTTTTTTAATTGAATAGGCTTGCGTTTGTCTCTGTCTCACTAGAGCGAAGACCAAGACTATATACATCTAGATTTAATCCAGGTTCCATAGTAATTTCTCCAAAACCGGTTCAATAGTTCGGGTTTGAAAACAAAATTGCGCATTTATTAGTGCGGTTGTATTTCCCAGGCATTTTACTGAAGAAACTTTTGCCGCTTTAAAAATTTTAACGACATAATTTAACATCTGAGTTCGAGTAAAGGGGTAATCAGAGTACAAAAATAATAATCTGTTATAGTAAAGTCTAAATTCCAATGTTTTGATCGGATTGATTTTGTATGCATTATGGCAATAAAATTATTTTTCTAAATTTATTTACACAAAATCATTTTTAGATTTAACATAATTGTGGATAAATATATATATATCCTTATGTTTTTTGCTAGTACATACGACATTTAACTAAAACACTAAAATTTTATACAAAACTTCCACTATGGAAATTTTAAAGACATTAGTACTTATATTATTATACAATTGCACTGTTTAAACACGAAAGCAACAGATTACTGTCACTCAGTTTCATCGTATCCCTATACTTCATAATAATCGTGACAATTGAATGTCAGTCAGTCCATGACCAGTCATGACTGTGACTCCAGAGAATAGGACAGACGCAACGGACCGGTTTCAGTTTTTATATTAGATTGTGTGTGTTCAACAATGCACATAGCCAAATCTTCATAAATCAACAATTTATTAGACAGAGTTTTAGCTGAAGAAAATAAAAAATACGTATTTTTTCCAAAATGATATTCAATACTGTTAAGCTGTAGAAGCTGAACTTTGTCATAATTGTCACTTTATATCACGGGACCCTAAATCTTTGAGCTTCAATCATCAAGTCACAAGCGAAAGCGTGCAAAAAAATATTTATTATACTTCTATGCTTCCCTTTTTAGTAAGTTTTTATACAAGCAGAGGATAACGTATCTTGTGTATTGTTTTATTGCTAGACTATATGACTTTAATGATATATTAAGTTTAGATGTAGTCACGCGGCGGTTTGTTATAGAACCAATTCAAATTAAGGTCAAGGAAAGGGAAGGTCAATTGCGTAGTACGCAGAGACACAACATGAATGCGATTTAAAATGAGAATAAGACGGACTCCAAATTGGCTTCACTCATATATGAATGGAGATATTTTTTGCGCACGGTACCTACCAAATTTGATCTAACTGAAATTATTATGTACATACTCGTACAGGTTAGTTGTCACAAAGTTTAAAATAAAATACAGGTAACTTACACTATTTTAAGTCGAAACTTCGATAAGGTTTCAAAATACATCCAATGATCCTTTTCAAAAGGAGCAGCGCAAACACCAGTCCCGGTCGACTATAATCAGATATTTAGACTCAAAATATACCAGTACCCCGTAGATTTATATAAAAACATCTGAAGTTATGTACTTCTTTACCAATTATGTCCTATGCTACTATGACTATTATAATCGAATAGAGCTAGCCAGTCCTATTTGCAGGAAATAGAGTCCATAGACAAAAAATTACTAAGTTACGTTTTAGTACAATTATTTTCACATAGAGAATTAACATAGCTCGTTGAGAAGAACTTTGAAAAACGGCTTTTTAAAAGAGCCGTAGGTATAAGAGAGGTAATTTTTAGGTCACTCTCCGTACTAAGGGTGCGGGAGCCTATTTGTCCTTACGGTGGATTTTTTAAATCGCTCCTCGCTTGTCTCTTAACCTTGTAGACGTGGCAAGTGTAAAAAGCTCGTTAATCTAACTACAAGCCTCTAATTGTGTACGCATATCAAGTTCCAATTAGAACCCGCGATATAATGACACAGACATTATAAATAGGGATGAGACAGGTTCAGAATCTGGCAACCGGCAATTTATAATAACATCGACTAAAGTATTTAACCAAGTTAAAGTAAAGTAAGTGTAAAGGTAGACAAATGAAGTTTTTTCGGAGAATAAGCTTCTCGATTACTTTTATAGATATTACTTTTATCGCTCTGTACTATGCACTATGGAATTCTAACCAAAATGGCAACAGCAGAGATGAGGATGAAAATATTGTTTTTTTTTTTCATTAAAAAAAATATATACTTTATGTGTCTGTAACTAGTGGTTTAGGCGGTACGTTCATAAAATGATAAAATTTAGACAATAAGAGGACATTGTGTATTTTATAAATTTAGATATACGCCAGAAATCCATTAAAAGTATATAAAATATCGACTTTTTAAAAGAAACTATTTAACATAAATCTTCTTATTGAATTGCTCGTTATTCAGTTCTGACTTCTGACGAAAGTGCCCCGTAAAATAACAGTAAACAATTGTTCTTGTGTGACCAGAAATTATGAATATGTTTCCATTAATTGGCCAGCAAAATCAAATCGTTACGTTACATAAAAACGACTGTCATATGTTTAATACAAAATTGAAATAACTGATAACCGGCAAAACCAACCAATAACATCTCTATTCATAACAGGTATAGGTCGCGAATCATTACATGAGACAGAAAGATGATGGGTTACGTAAGCGAGACAAGGACGGGTCTGTTATGACGGGACGATCAATGTATATTTGTGTAGAGGTAGATAAGTTATGCCAGACACCGACTAGGCGGCCACTGCATGAGTCGACGAAAATATTGTGTCAGTATATGCAAAAAGTTAGGACGAATCGTGTCTTTTTACCGACTGTCCAAGCTGGTTTTTAGGATTGATACATACATCATACATAAAAAGGCATCAAAGTTCATGGGGGTTTTGACACCACTGTGACAGGAGAGTCAGTCACCATCATCTATAAAAACGCCAATTTCCCTCAAGTCCCTTAAGTGACTTTTACAGTAACGCCCAGGAAGAGGATCAGCTGTTATGTTCTTTGTTTTTCTTTACCCTATCCAGCACGAAAATTTTTATGAAAATCAGAATAAATGAAAATGTGTCGTGACTCCCCAGGCCTTCACTGTAACCCAGAAATGAACTTTTTTACAAAGATGACAGAATAAATCCTATGGATATAGGTATCTGACAAAAACAAATTCAGTATTAATAAATAAATAAATATTGGTGAACATTTGCACACAACAATCTAGCCCCAAACTAAGCAAAGATTGTACTATGGAAACTACATTAGCTGATAGAATACATATACTTTCTAGACAATAGACATATACTTTATTGTGACAATAACATATACCATCTTACTTATAAACGCTGCATTTTAGTTAAACAGTGTTTTCGTGCGTGACAGTTCCCGTCTGAGAGAAAGTGCCAAGCCCTTATTCAGCGAATAAGATTTTATCATGTGTTATAAAATAAACAAAAATTAACAATGACGGTTATAAAATAAACAATAATCGGCCAAGTGCGAGTCGGACTCGCGCAGGGCCGATTTCCGAAGGGTTCCGTACTATCATCTATAATACTACAAAGTTTAGTTCTGTTTATAAAATAACGAGAAATCAACGAAATTCCATGTAGTAAATTGCAAACTTATAGGTAGGTTTTCGATACACATCCGGGCAGCATGACGACGCTCGCGCGAATACGCGCGGCTATGGTTCGCTCCGTGATGTTACCTCCCCCGCTACCCACGCGGCCGTTGCTTAGCAAACGCCTCGCGCTCGCGCCACCACCACACCGTGTTTAGATGCACGGATTATTCTCATTTTGTGAGTTTTTATGTATTAGATTAGGTATTTATTTTTATAGTTAATATATTTCTAAATATTTACTTACAAATATTCAAGTTTCTACCTGTTAATTAAGATCGAGTAAAAATTGCTTAAGAATTACGTTGTTTGTATGGGAGCCCCCCTTTAATATTTACTTTATTGTTATTTAATTATTTATTTGGAAAGTTAATATACAAGTGAATATTCTGTGAAAATTTGAAGCGTCTACCTGTTACCGTTTTTAATATTGAGCAAAAAATACGAAAAAAAAATGTTTATTGTATGGACCCCCCTTAATATTTTTTTTTTAATTTTTAGTAATTGTTGTTATAGCGGCAACGGAAATACATCGTTTGTGAAAATTTCAGCTTTCTAGCTATCACGGTTTATGAGATACAGCCTGGAGACAGACAGACAGACAGCGAAGTATTAGTAATAGGGTCCCGTTTTTACCCTTTGGGTACGGAACCCTAAAAAAGGAAATATTATAAAAAGTTTTTTTGTCACAACCCGGCCCCTGGTCACCAAGATGCTAGTTGCAAGCAATCAGCGCTGGTTTTAGTATATGACACCATAATTTCACACCTTGAGAAAGATGATATTGCTCTCTCACACATCTGTATATCATTGTCTCTCTCGCGCCAAGCGCCAGAGTAAATGCGTCATCAGAATATACTCAGCTACAAGACGCGTCCTGCCAACCGTATCAGTCCCAAAAACGCAAAACACCGTATTTCAAAAAGAAAACCACGTAAAACAATGAAACATTACTAGTTAATGAAGGCATTAAGGTAATGAAGTAATCTTATCCAAGTTAAATCAATTTAATTGTCCGTGACACAACACAGTCGTATTATAGTATAATGAGTGATTTTATCAACGCAGGACGCAGCTGGAGGGACGGTCAGTGATGATGCTCACTGAATACATTCTGAATTAAACATCATCATCATCTCAGCCACAAGATGTCCACTGCTGGACATAGGCCTCCCCCGTGGATTTCCAAAAAGATCGATTGGAAGCGGCTTGCATCCAGCGTCTTCCCGCCATTTGAATGAGGAATTAAACATACATTTATTTTAAGCAGTAAATTTATTTATTTGCTGCGGTCAGAAAATCAGTTTTCGAAAAATATACGCGAATAAATCTCAAACAAAAGAAAAGTAGTTGTAGATAACAACAACTGAGACAATTATCTATGTTAAAAGAAAAACAAAATACCCGACTGCAGAAAAGCAGTTTTTGGAGTGTAATTTACGATTTCGTTACGCTTGATGTGCTTTTGAGTATACGTTTTTTGTGAGACAGTATGCGTCTGTAGGCGATCATATAGAAACATACATACACTCGAAAATCATAACCCTCCTTCTTACGCAGTCGGGTAAAAATAGTTCTACTGTGAGCAGCAGGCTTGTATAGGCAGGCAACTGACGAAAATGTCAGTTGTCACGTTCGTCTTGCCACTTACCATTTAACAAATGTCTTAGAATACAAAATATAATTTGAGCAATTTAGGCAGTTTTATCTAAATATAATCGCCTTATCTTGAGGTATTTCCTCTCGCCACGCCAGCGAGCGGTTTACAAATTACCATCAAAATATAAGGAGTTAAACGTTTACTTGTATTTTAGTGTTTTTTTATTTTTATTTGATCGTTGCCTTAATGTGTTAAAAAATGTAGTATGGTATATTTGGCTGGCCTTGTGGCTCAGTTGGTAGTATGTCTGCCTGCTGAGCTGTAGGTCGTGAGTTCGATCTCCACCCAGGACAAATATTTGTGTGATGAGCATGGATGTTTGTTCTGTGTCTGGGTGTTTCTATGTATTATATGTATATATTTACAAAAAATGTATTATTTCAGCCATCTAGTTCCATAGTACAAGCTTTGCTTAGTTTGGGCTAGATGGTGTTGTGTGAAATCTCCACAAATATTATTTTTTTCATGCAATGCAAAGCATGTCAAAAAAACATAAACATTTTTTGGTAGGTAATCATGACATTTACCCATTCAGACGAATTTATGACGTCATCACGAACAGAACTGAAAAATCAAATTCTAAAAAACTAAAAAAAAAAACAATTTCAGTACATATACTTTTCCCAAAAAAACCCTACTTATTTCGACTATTATATAACAACTACATATGTGTGGTAGTCCCTCACTCGAAAGTTGAAAAGATGCTACTCTTGCCACTAATTTTTCTAAAGTAAGTAAGAACTAAGGAATGGTGCAACACAGGCAAATAAAAAACATGACACCTACCACTGTTCTTTACTAGTTTAGGTGCTCCTTCATCATGGTCATCATCATCATCTCAGCCACAAGAAGTTCACTGCTAGACATAGGTCTCCCCCATCGATTTCCAAAAAATGATGGAATCGGCTTGCATCCAGTGTCTCCCTGCCACCTTGTGGTTGGTCTTCCTAAGCTGCGCTTCCCGGTGCGTGGTCTCCACTCGAGAACTGAGGTTGTCTTTACATCTTTCTAATTTAGCTAATTTATCACTGTTTACCAAGGAAATATGGATGCAGAATAAATCATAGTTTGTATTAACAAACTATGATTTATTCTGCATCCAGGCTACCAGGTTCACACATCTCTCCTTACTCCTAAGGCCCTGTTCGTGGCGAGCCGATCAGATTAGCCCCGTGACCGGTTCTTCGAAAACATCCCGTGGTAAAAATAACAAAAAGCAACTCTAATAACAACAAATAACGAGGCGTCCGAACCGGTAGGGATGGGGTGTGTCGATGGTAGGGCTGTATCGATAGTCGATAATTTTCGTAAAAAAAAAAGCTTTAAAACTTGTTGTGAAACACAGCGCGGGCATTTGTTTCATGAGCTATTGTTTTTTGCATAAACTCTTGCTCGCGTCTAAATCACAAAACAAGAATCTGGTGAGTGCAATACGTTGAAAGGAATATCGGAAATTCGCTTTGCAACTTCCGCTTGATTTACTCATAAGAGGAAATTTTTGAGTTGCAAATAATTTCGCGTCGCGAACATTCGAGCGCCAAACGCTCGCTTACGGAACTTCGCATAACGTATGCTCGCAGTCAGTACTATCCTTTAGAAGTTTAAACTAAACATTACAGATATTAAAACGGTTACCAAATATTTTACGTACATACAAATACAAACTACAAACAAATACAATTGTTTTACATACAAATAATGTTTTGTTTAGTTGTCAGAATAAAGTAAACTTCTTCTGTTGATACCATAGTGGTATCCCATAGGTTAAAAAAAACTGGTTTCACTAATTATGGGCAATATGGACTGCTATAATATTAAGTAATAAATAAATATTTAGCTCTTGTTGGTACATCAAAATATGAGAAATTTTTAGACTGCAGGAGGCATCATAGAACCTGATATATACATTTATAACACAACATCTGAAAAACCATCTTCTAGTAATCGGGTAATGAGGAGATCCAACCGAGCGCAGGCAAGCCGATTATTGACAGGTACAAGTCGTAATCTCATAACACAAACCAGTCTTAGAACACAGAATACGCATTAGTAGTCGTTGGATCTTGTCCAGTCACGTACATGTGTGTTTGTACTACAGCAGAAGCTCAGTTATCTCCTTGTCAGTACAAGATAATGCAACATTACGATCGATCATACACGATCTAGCCGGTTATCGAGTTTCTCACGTGCATTGTGTCAATCACTATCTCTCGTGTGACAGAATTAACGATATGCATCTGTATTCACTGTTTTACAATATACGATAGTAATCCTAACGCACTTCGTAGAATGCGATAAACCTGTATTTTTGTCCCGTTTAACAGTTGAACTAATCTTGATAAAATATGTCAAGGAATAAATACCGTGAAGACAGATGATTGCAAGAAATTTCTTATTCTAATTAATCTTCTTATTCAAGCGCTTGAATTATGATTTAAAAAACTTAGACCATGGCATCGTATTATAGCAAAAGACAAGTTGTCACACGGCTATTAAAAAAAAAAAGTTGTACTCGTATATTCTACATTATTTTATGATAATTTATGTAGCCTGGTTTAAAAATTTCCTTACATCATTATGCTAAATCAACCACAAAATTGTAGTCATAATAAAATTAAAAACAGATATTTCTAGACAAATTGACTCAATATAGTGTCAATATTGCATTGATTTAATTATCCATGCCTAATAGAGCGTAAAATTTGACGCTAATAGGTTTAATAGCCATTACATAAAGTTTTAATGCACACCAAAAACGACGCATTGATTTAAATTTATCGATAAAATTTCAACTCTTATTCACAAAATCGACAATAAGTGTCGAGATTTGTGTCCGAGTCCATCACTATTACAGAGGTGGGGCGAGATGAAATTACTTATACGAAATATCGTAACGATTGTGACAGATGATTATAAGCTGGCGATAAAACACACATAATTCTGGACTAATGGCCGTAGCCGAGACCGGGCATTAAATCCCGCGATAATTTCCCAGGAAATACGTTTCACATCACTATAGAAGTGAGGCTCCGAGCAAGTTTTGTCGATAAATCGATCGGGTTTGAGATTTTTGAGAACGATTATGGTAAAAGTGGCAATGGCAGTGTGGGTATGTGTGGATGTTTATCGTGACCTCTTTAAGGTTTTGTGGCTTTGTTCAAAAAATACTCGTGCCTTTACAAAACAGACATGCTTTTAGTTAAAGTTTTAGGATTTTTTTGAGAAAATTAATAAATTAATAAACAAATGAAGCAGAACTGAGGAAATGTTATATAGTGCGAGCCGTAAGAAGTCTCCTCTCGAAAACTTTTCGGCTCCATCGGCCGAGGTGTTATGTGCCGCCCACTTCCACTCCGACTTGTTAATTCGCCGTACTATATCGATGACTCATACGTCTACGGATCTCTTCATTTCTGATTCGATATCTCAGAAAACCCGAGAAAAGCCCTCTCCTTAGCTCGTTCCGTGACTTTCAGCTGCCTTATAAGGCCCACAGTAAGTGACCACAAGATGTTTATACATCACTTAAATAAATCATTATCATCATCATCTCATCCATAAGAAGACCACTACTGGACATAGACCTCCCCCATGGATTTCCAAAAAGACCGATTGGAAGCGGCTTGCATCCAGCGTCTTCCCGCTACTTGTATGAGGTCATCTGTCCATCTCGTAGCATGTCTTCCTACGCTGCGCTTGCCGGTACGTGGTCTCCACTCGAGAACCTTTCGGCCCCATCGACCATCAGTTCTACGTGCTATGTGCCCTGCCCACTGCCACTTCAACTTGCTAAAACTTAAATAAATAAACGTAATAATATAATAGACTTACCAAAAACGGGACTTAGATCGGACTTAACCGATAATTTCCCCGAGTAAGGCTCGCCGGACTTCTCCTGCAACAAGGCAAATAAATCTTTTAGAGAAATCTACAAACAAAATAAAATTTGTCTAATGTAATTACATGCACTTCAATTCATGCTAAAGCATTAAACATAGTGAGTATATAATTAGATTTTTTTCACATTTTTGTTTTATTTTTATCAAAATGGGCAAATTCTGTTAAAAAGAGGGCTTATTCCAAAGCAATTCAAATCATGGCGAGTCACTCTCTTTAGGAAATCGACGAGCGATTAAAATGTGCCAGAATATATTTGTAACTGGAATAGTACTAAACTCTCTATTCCATCTTATAAATACATGTCATGCATTTCAATTCATGCTTAAGTATTGAACAGTATAATTAGGTACTACAAAGTTTGCTAAAAATTATAAAAAAAAAAAAACCTAAGATGACAAAAATCAACTAAAAAATAAGAAAAAAACTTTTCTTTATCTTTTTTTTTCCAAATATGTACAGACAAATTAGGATCAAAGCGCTTGATCTGAAGCGATTCAAGTTTTGGTCAATCTCTTTCATTAAAAAATTAAGAATTCAAAATGCGTCAGAATATATATCTAACAATATGTAGAAACAACAAAATAATTCAATCAAAATAATTCAATCAAATCCCCGATATAAAACCGGCTGAATCGATTATGATGATACACCTAAGAACACAATCAAATCCTCTTCAAACAAAGAAAAAACAAGATCAAAGTCGGTCCATCGGTTTCAGAGTTACGATGCCACAGACAGACACATTAACCTGCAGGTGTATGTGTGTCTGTCCGTGGCATCATAACACAAAAAGAGGGGTGTTCAGGGATTAAAAAATTATATAACAAGCCAAAACACATTCAAATATACCGCCAAATGCACTATTTAACGTAAAACACAGAGAGTAACAATAAATTAAATAAGTATACTGTAGGTATAAGAAACTATACTCTTAATACAAAAAAAAAAAAGAAACAGTGATATTTTTCGAAATCTAGCAAGTCCAAAATATCGTGTCGTATTAGAGATTAATCGATTACTAAATATAGCATGATCACGAGAATAGACACCCCAAGCGTCTTCACCAGGGGTCATAATTGGATGATTCCGAATCAGTTTACCCCACTCGAACGTATTTACCCCAAATCAAGGGTAATTTCGGGGCTGATTTCCCCAATCAACCCCAAAAATGTTTTACTTGAAATTACGTATTTTGGGCCAATAAAAGCACATGCTCCGTAGGTATTCGATGGGGTATTTCGACGGGAGCTGCTATTTGGTTAACACATTTTACGCTTTGATGGATCCTATAGGTAGGCAGAAATATGCTTTGATATTAAAATATCTATGGAGGGATTGTAGTAGGTTCTTTTCTGCGTGCATATTTTCAGATATCATTAAAATATTAAGTTCGATGTTGAAATAACACGGAGAGTCTAGAATTAGCTGTCACAGATAAAAGATACTAAAGTAACAGAAATTACATGGTGCAGTCTCAAGTCTGTCAGAAGCGGCAAAAGGTGCGAATTATTGTAAGTAATTTAGTAAATCCGTCCCAAATAAGCATATTTATACTTTGGAAATCTGTCCCAAATAAGTATATTTATACTTTGGAAATCTGTCCCAAATAAGTATATTTATACTTAGTACAATCTACGAGTATTCATGAGTGTGTTGCGATATAGTACGCAAGCGCACTAAATCTTGTACTACAGTGCCGTTCTACTTATCAAGTGTGTTGCAGTGCAATGCAGTTGCAGAGTCATTTAAGAGAAGTATTGTCGCGCGATTGTACCAATAGGAGACAACTGTTTTCTATCCCTAAACATTAACAGATTCCGATGATTCTTTATCTGATTTAAATCTTTAATGCCTATGCTTCTACGGTTTGTTTTTATCAAAATTCCTTAAAATTCAAAAGTTAAAAACTAAAAGTTTGAATTTCGAAAACATCAAACCGTAGTAGAGGCGTAGCCATTAATAGTTCCAGCCATATAAAACATAATAATCGAAATCAGATAATATTTAGGGGTAGAAAACAGTTTTCTGTAAGTTAAAATAATTAAGTTTCCCTACTTATCTACAGAAAATAATATTAAGTCTTCCCTTCTCTTCTTTCTATATTTCTACTCTACTATCTATTCAGATGTACCTAACAATTTCTCGCCAAACATCGAGTATGGTTTTCTTATCGAATTTTCCTGTCTTGCTAGTTCGTAAACTTTGAAACGCTACCTTCCCACCGTCCATTTAGATACTCGTATACATAAAAATACTCCACAGTTAACAACATAAGCATTTCTTATCAGAGTTAAGTATGCTAAGTGTGTCCAACAAGATGAAACTTACAAGCAATAGTCGCGTCTGACAGACCGATAATGCGTGCGTTAAGGTTGCCACACTACAGAAAAAAAATGGCCATAAAAACTGAGATGGAAAACCTAATTCTACAACGATAAGGTCATCTAATAAAACCACAAAAAATATCAATGCAAAAAGTCACACTATATTACACAACAAAATAAATAAAATACCACAGCAAAATAACTACTAACAAAAGACTATTCTGTAAAGACATTTGAATTGTCAATTTGCAGAATAGACTAGTGTTTGACCGCTACCTCACCTGATGATAAGCGAAGAGGCGGTCGAAGCACGCCTGACTAGAGGATACCTGTGCGAAAGAAACCAGAGCTCAAGTTATGGGTTAACAGATAAAAAAATGTCAGTAAACACACATGTAAATGAAAATATTAAAATAGATACAGTTTGTCATTAAGTAATACGTAACTGAGAACAACGTAAAAAATTATCGGTATCTGAAACAATATACATTATATTGTTTCATTATACATTATACATTCAAAACAACTAAAATAAAATAAGCAATGCGTACGCAAAAACAAACTACATATATATGTATATTATAACTAACATAATAGTGCCAATGCCACGCTGCTTTACCCGAGTGGTGACGAAAAGTCACCAAGTAAATGATTACAATGAAATATAACCTCGCTCGAAATAACTCAATATCAAAATGAGACAGAAAAAAAACCAGAATATGAGCTCTGAAGTTTAGTAAAAGTAGTACAAGTTCATAAAAAAATTCAAAATACAAAAACAAAACAAGTCATGGCTGTGACATCCCTACAATACCACTTTAACCGGTCAATGGGGCGTACAGACAGGTCTTGCCCGCGGCCACCAATTACAGTGGCCGACCCTTCGCGGAAATACCTCGGTTATATCAATTACGGGGCATTGTTTTATGGAAGTGACAACCCTGTGATTCTTTAACGTTTCTGTAAGTTTATGGTTTTTGTGAGTTATCGGAATTTCAGAAGTGGGATTCGTAGTCGTGTTTCTCAACTAAGTATGGATTTGTTTACTGCCTTTTTATACACCATGGGTTTGCTGGCTTACAATGGAGCATGTTTGCTTTGTCAGAATTGATTAGTCGCGATTTAAAACACCCATATTATAAGAAAGACCCACTCAGGAAGCGTATTCCACAATTTAGCAGTCCGCGCAATCAAAGTAGAATTAAGTAGATGAAAAGTTTCGTTCGGGGTTTTGGAAAATCTAACATGAAACGACGCCTATTCAGCCGGCTGTTCACCAATGGTAATGTGGTTTCCTGTGTTTGAATGCATATTTCTATTAACCTGTAAACTAATTTTTAAGGGTTCTGTGGTAGGTTCTCATTGGGAGAATAAGAAAAACAGAAAGTACCAGATGCTTCTTTTCCCGTGCATACGGAATGCCATGTAAAAATCGGTAAAGGGATTTGAGGGAAATTGGCGTTTATGTGGGTTGTGGACCCTGATACTGCAAACCAACATTTTGTACATCTTATCCACTAACTCTCCAATAACGTCTTCCATATAATCACGGTCAATTGATACGTCAAACGGCCTCATGGTCTTTGATGCTCTGCCTACTCCGCAAGGAAAATTAGGTGTGTTTTTTTGTATGTTCGTATTAAATATTCTGTGCTTATTCAAGACTTTTTGCACTCAACGTGCCGCTTGATTTGGTTTACTAACCTGTTCTGATTATAGCATTGTAAATGTTACAAGTTTTTGAAGATAATTAGTTTTTGTAACAGGCGATAGCTTTTTTGCATCTAATATTTTGCATATGTCACAACACATGTAATCTTATAAGCAGTATAAATAAGTCCGTTGTAAGCTGGTTACTGATAAAAAAAAACATGAGTTTGATGGAATGAGTGTTACTTTTTTACTTGACGTTACTTTTTTTTACAAGGCTGCGCGAAAAGAATTTTACATTTGTGTTCCACTATTTCAGCCAGGTAGTGATGAAAAACGATGGTGATGGTGAACGGTGATAATGAATAAGTCCGTCTCCAAGTTATCAGCTATCTCTGTACCAAATACCATAACAATCGTAAAGGTACGATTTTTTCAACAAATAAGTGATTTTACAAGAATAATTCTAAAAAATCCCGATTAAAACATTGTACAATGGCTCTGCACATACTTTCTCGCGAAAGCGTAATATCAACAAATAAGTGATTTTACAAGAACATACAAGAACATCTACACTACGAAAATCACCTAGCGAATAACTGAGCGAATTTTATTCATATATTCTGCAACTATATATATATATTCATAATCCATTTATTTATATTAAATCAATAAATTCTACAATGGATATACAATTATACATATAATAAACCACAATTAAATAAGTGGAATTGTAGTTTATACAATATGTACTTTAATATATCCTACAAAAAGGAACAAAAAAACAAAACCAGGCCGATTTGAGCTCGCTTGACATTCGTCTTTAACAACTTCTAGATCCCAAGATAAGGGTAATTAAAGGCTTTAAAGGCTCTTTAATTGATGACATCGGGCGTAACAGTCGCAGGTTCAATGCTTGAAAAAAAAAATGGGCATCGACACATCCCCCATATCAATTACATTTGACATACTGTTACATGTCAGTAATAAAGTAGTTCAAATACGATATATATTCTTGATACTTGAGTTAACTGATCGTGAGTTATCGCGTATGCAGATCAGCTACTGTGTTGCGAGCATCAAGATTGATTACGTTGTAGATAGGTCATCTGTCTCGCTAGTACATAACAACATTTTACACATAGAAAATTACCGATTGGACTTAGAGAAAATCTGTCGCACATAAGTAAAAGTTACAAAATAACATTACAAACAGTAAAAAAAAATGAGACTAACACTCTTTTACAAAAAATGCAAACGAAAAAATACATATACTTATTATTCTATGAGATCTTATTTCTGTCGAAATGAAATGTTGCTATATGCAAGCGAAGCAGAAGACATACAGCGTATTAAATGGAATAATGCTAGCATCAAGATTGTTCACGGTAAACTTTATGTACCGTTACATAATATACCAAGTGACAAACTGATTAGGATTTAATGCACTAATTAGGCAAATTGATTGCGAATGTGTTCTGTTAAAATGAGTGGGGAACTGGGGAGTAATATGTATGCAACTGTGTACCTGGGGGGCAATTCAGTTATTCAAAACCGATCCGTAACTGAACCTTTTGCGAAGCATTTCCTGTCGGTTGCTATCATTTTTTGATTTAGTAACGAGTGAAGGACGTGTCACGTTTCATCAAATGTGTCAATTGTATGACTTAGAAGTAACTGAATCAAAAATAAGATGGCGGCCGACGGGAAACGGTTCACATATGGTTCAGCTACGGAGCGGTCTTGAATAACTGAATTGCCCTGCTGATGAACATGTAAGAAAATACTAATATTAGTAGAAGCGAGAGACGTGTGTCAGGATTCTACCGTAGTAAACGGAAAGTACAATCTCTGCCTGCCACAAAGAGAAAAAGGTTGACAGTACATATTAGTGTCGGCACGAGAAATGATCGTTTATGTATTAAGTAACGAAGGGTAAATAACATTAAACGATTTAGCATAACATTAACGGATTTATCGCGGATATTTTACATAACTTTAAACCTGACGTTTCGAATACTTTACAGCGTCTGTGGCCACAAGTGAGACTAGATGACCGTTGTCTTCTTTACCTACCTTTCCCTACCTCAAAAGGAAAAAAACGGAACCTTATAGGATCACTTTGTTGTCAGTCTGTCAAAACCTTCTATCTCGGGAACGCGTGGAGGTATCGCGTTAATACTACTTACTTACTTACTTACGGGTACTTCCCGTTGACCTAGGAGTTTGAAATTTGGCAAGAAGTCTTATAGTACACATGAAGGAAAAAATCCGAAAACTAGATTTTTTATCACAAAAAAATAGGCTCTTTATGCAAGGAATGAGAGTCCAAATTTTAAAGCGAGTTAACCATCTCATGTGGAGGTTCATATGAAAGAGCTTCATTAGCACAAGCTAAAATAGGTTTTTAATTATTTTTACAGTGTGTAATTTTCAGTTTATGACGAAAATTTCAAAAGATACATATAATACATACATATAATAACACAACATTTAATAATACACACATCACTCATACTCATACATAATTACTCATACATAATATGAGACATATAATTTTTATCAATGACTAGCTTCGCCCTAAGGTTTTAACAACTTAGTTCCCGGTTTCTTGGGATTTCCGGAACTCGCGGTGGGCGAATCTGACTCGCACTTGTCCTCTTTCAATAAAAATGTCAATTATATACCATCTGTTATACGAAGGAAACGAATGAAGATTCAATTAAATTTGTAACCTGAATCTATTCTGCCACGATATATAATTAATAATAATTATTATAGTTTCAAAAATGATGAAATTTAAAATGTCCTATCTACTTACATCACTTCTAAACAGACGTATTCTATGTAGCAAAGAAACTACATTTCGACTAAGTTTTTTTATTACGAATGAAACGCTTCATCGTAAACGCACCATCCTAGAAAGTCGTAACGGACTTTAATACCACGAAAACATTAATTTAATTTCACAATATATCTATTTTGATATTAAATGCTGCTACTTGACAGGTGTCGAGACCATTTCTACATTTCCTCGTAAGTCACATTACTTTTCCCCTAAATGGCTACAAAAACCTCACATTCTAGCTACGGAACTCTGAGACACCCAGCAATTAAGACAAGCGCCTAACAAGGTACCGCGTTTCAATTAAACCACAATTTTTTGCGAGTTTTTGAACAAGTGTCTTACATAGATAGCAATTAAAGGCTCTTTAACTACGATTAATTACGCAATATGTGGATGACATATGCGTTGTAATGGCAAATTCGGACCGTAAAGTAACGTCATAGGTATTAAAATTATTTGAATTCTGTTAACATGTGTGAACATGAATTTTATTATTAACGCAGAAAGGATCAAAATTGCTTGGATGTAGTATAATTTGTTAGAATGTTGAATTTATTAATTTGAATTATTTATAAAGACAAAGGTACATTGTAGTAAATATAGTCGATTCTGTGGTTAAAGGCTAGGTTTGTAACTGTAAGGGTGGTCTAATTGGTGATTTTAATGAGCTTTAATTAGTAAAGGTCGTCGGACATTTCTTCTGAACTAATTTGGTCATGTTTGAGTGACATTTCGATGGCATAACAAAACATGGGTTTATAGTCTGTTCAGCTGGAGAAATAATGTGGCATTGAAGACACTGCTGCAGGGTTACACTCATACGACTTCTATAGATACCCCAAGAGTATGTACCTAGCGTGTCAAAACAGGCGTGTCAAGTAGTGCAAAAATCGCAGTTGACGACCAAGATTTATTTAATTTCAGATGATATATACTTCGTATTTGATATATGTCCACCAATATTTATTATTATTATTATATATAATTACAAATATACTTTGTTAACATGACATGTAGGAAATGACATAAAACCAATATAGCCAGCTGTTATTGTGCATTGTTGCCGAAATAATCTTTGTAAATCTCAATATCGTAATCCTCTGGGAACATTGATCGATGCCATAACAAATACCTGCGTTATCGCGATATACTTACATTGTAAATCCATTTCGCACGATAACACGGAGTAGATACAGAGAAACAACTCATTAAAAAAAAAAAAAAAAAACTCTGTATCTACTCCGTGTTATCAGATACAGAGAAACAACTCATGACGGTTCATAATTCAAAATATTCGAGACGCGCAGCTATTATTACCCGACTACGTAAGAAGGAGGGTTATGTTTTTCGAGTGTATGTATATTATAAAAAAATATTAAAAAAAAATTAATTGTTTTGTTTCTCTGTATCTACACCGTGTTATCATATACAGAGAAACAACTCATGACGGTTCATAAAATATTCGAGACGCGAAACTATTATTACCCGACTACGTAAGAAGGAGGGTTATGTTTTTCGAGTGTATGTATATATGTTTGCATGTTTCTATATGATCGCCTACAGCCGATACGGCTTGACAGATTTTGATGTGCGAGGTGTCGTTAGATTCGTCTTCACTTCCTGAGTGTATATTTTGTTCTGTGGCTATCTTTTTTTGTAATACGAACTTTTGCCTTTTTTCGAACGAACTTTTTCACAATAAACAAGTGATTTTACTAGATTATTCTGAAGAATGCTCATTTATAATTTTTTACGGTGATTTTTCGCATACTTTCTCACAAAAAACGCGAAATCAAATGTGTGGGTGAATCATGAATCAAAGGTGACGATGTATTAATTACTTACCTTTTATATGGCAGTGGAGTAAAATTCAAAAGTATGTTGGCTGATGGCTATCACTTGCTAATGTTTCAGGAAAGCTTATTGTACTGGAAGTATCCTAGTACCAGGTATTTACTTCTGTAGAATAGAATAAAACGTTTATTCCCAGTAGTACGGTTGCCAGTCCGGTTGACCGTACTACTGAGACTTTTAATTCCCAGTAGTACGGTTAATGGCGGCTGACCGTACTACTGAGACTTTACAAGTCTCAGTAGTACGGTTATTAGCGCTTCGCCGGCCGCTGCCGCGGCACGCTCGCTGCGCTCGCTCGGCTCGCGCGATGTGTTTTTAATGTTCTAACATAACCTAACCTACTTTTTGGGTCACTATATTATTTAGTAGGTTAGGTTATGTTAGAACATTAAAAACACATCGCGCGAGCCGAGCGAGCGTAGCGAGCGTGCCGCGGCAGCGGCCGGCGAAGCGCTAAATAATATGTTTAATGGAAATATGTATTCGGTTATCTAGTTCTTGACGATAAAATTTTGTTGTTGGTAGTTAAACTGTTAATAACCGTACTACTGAGACTGTAAAGTCTCAGTAGTACGGTCAGCCGCCATTAACCGTACTACTGGGAATTAAAAGTCTCAGTAGTACGGTCAACCGGACTGGCAACCGTACTACTGGGAATAAACGGAATAAAATAACTTTATTGTAAATCAATACAGATAGAATATATAGATAATAAACGTAATACAAAGTACAACGGCAGCCTTATCGCATACAGCGATTTCTTCCAGACAACCTTAGGGCGTGTTGGAAATCTGACAATTGTGAAAAGGAGAGATTGTATGATACATATTAAATAATATAATTTTATAACTGTATGAGTGTTGTTGCGATGCTGGATCTCTGCACCATTTTCTACTCAGCAATGATAACAGGCTATCTTTGGCGTCACAACGTTATTTCAGCTATAAATATCGTGTTAAGTCCGGCTTGGGAAGGTAAGCCGGTGGCACGCGCACGCGCATCTACTTCATGGATGTCTTTATTTTTATTTTTATTGGAAGCAAATAGTCCATCTGTTAGTTTAAAAAACTGACTCCAAAATACGAAATTCGTTTACATATTTTTTTTTTTCTTGATAACTTATGTCTTTATTTTTCTCTCCTCGCCCATTTCTTTAGAAATAGCCACTAAGTAAAATTACAAAGATAGACTTATTAATGGCAAATTTTATTAAATTAAGTAATTACATATTTAAATAAATAAATAGATAATCTAGTATCTAAATATAAATAAATATTTATTATATTTATAATTTTTTAGCAGTTTTTTTACTGCTTAAGAGCGATTTGCAGTGTAACTGTTACGCTTGATATAATGTTGAGTTGGCGTCTTTCGTGAGAATGTATGTGAAAATAAGTAATTTACATAAATGAGCATTTTTAGAGTAATTCTTGTAAAATAACTATAAGAATTACTCTAATACGACATAATAATCATAATTTGCTAATTATATGTATCTGGGGGTACCTACAGCAGTGGACCCGGCTAAGCCACCTCCTTCTTCAAATCGGGCAAGCTATTAAAGCTGTAAGAGATAATAAATATACCCGCATAATTATATACAATCGAAAAACATAACACTACTTGTGCAGTTAGGTAAAAACTAAAGTCTGAAATAATTAATTCTGCTACAGAGAAGCTGTTGAAGATCTTTCTACTGAATTGCTGGAATTCATCGTAAGCTACATCGAACGTAAAAGTAAACACGTGTATTGAATTACGTACTTATCAATGTCATAGGTATTTGATTACTTCCTGCTTCCCGTACATGTGTTTTGGCACTGGATAAAAACATATAACAAGGGTAATGCATATATAAATAAATAAATATTTGTGGACATTTCACACAACACCATCTAGCCCAAACTAAGCAAAGCTTGTACTATGGAACTAGATGGCTGATATAATACATATATACTTTTTTTTGTTGTAAATATATACATATGATACATAGAAACATCCAGACACAGAACAAACATCCATGCTCATCACACAAATGTTTGCTCTGGGTGGGGAATGAACCCACGACCTTTCAGTTCAGCAGGTAGACGTAAACACACTACCAACTGAGCCACAAGGCCGACAAAACGTAATGTAATACGCTGTACGGCTAAGATTGCGTGGTAGGATTTAAGTTTGTCTGGGAGAAGTGCTGTTATCAATGGAGGAGAGCCGCAATAGGTCCAAGAATCACAAGAACATGGCTTATAACCTCCTGTCCTTAAAAAAAACTATCCAACTTCGAATGCCTATTTTATTTTTTTAATTGTATTTTTTTAATGCCTATTCTAGGCATTAAAAAAATACAAGTGGCAGGAAGACGTTGGATGCATGTAACAGAAGTAGGATTAAAATAAATAAATTAATACGTATATTTTTTACACAACGTCTATTCACTCCAGTGGCTTAGGGCAGACTACCTTAAATAACATGAGACCTTAAAAAAATCTTTTGTTTAATAACTACTACCTATTCTATGGTGCAGAGCGTTGTTATAAAGACTAACTAATTCTGTTGGCGCAGGGCGCTGTCACATGCATGCCGCTTCCAACCGGTCTTTTTGGAAATCCATGGGGGAGGCCTATGTCCAGCAGTGGACTTCTTGTGGCTGAGATGATGATGATGATGGGCAAAAACCAAAATGTTTCGTACGATTTTAAAATTGATTGAATTTCGTTATCAGACGAGTTGTGAATAAGCAAGATTTCGGGATTTCAATATTATCATCATCAACCTATAATAGCCCACGGCTGGGCATAATCCTCTGTTTATGTCATTCGCCTCTGCCCGTAGCTAATCTTTGCCATTTGTAACCGATTTTCCTTGCGATGTCATGAGATCATCTATGATATTAAAATAGTATTAAAAAAATGTTTTCGGAGAAATGACATTCGGTGCTTCGTATTTCGGATCGTAGTAGGTAACCATTAAAACATTAGTTTAATTATACAAGATTTGAAAATTTATAAAAAACGGTTAAACAGATTTTGATGAAACATAGATAATAACTTTCTCAATCGAATCTTCTTTCAAAATAAAAAAAAAGCTAGATCAAAATCGGTCTATCCGTTTAAGAGCGGTGATACCACATATAGTCTAGTAAAAATAAGATTTGTGACAACATAAAAGACAACTAAGTATATTGTTATTTAAATGAATGTACTGGTGTTTTGAAATACATTTGACCCTATTTCATTATGATATTATAAAAGCTAATTTTGTTACCTTTACACGCTCAAACGGCTGAACCGATCGTTATGAAAATAGTGTAGAGATAGCTTTGGACCTGGAGACAGACATAAGCTACTTATCATCGTCATAATCATCACCGTTTTTCATAACTACGCGAGTGAAACCGCGGAACGCAGCTAGTCCATAAATCGGGGATTATTGTTGATCTATGATTTTTAGTTATTTTCCTATCATAATTTCAAAGAATCCCCCCCGTTGCAAATACTGTGATGTGCTCCATACAAACGGATTTATTTTTACTAGACTAATATATTATAAATAACCTCATTTGCGTCGTGGTTTCAAAATGAAGCTAAACGATGAATCGACCCTTTCGGTCGTCTATGAAGCCAGAGTTCGAAGGCAGTTTCGGCTGTGGATTTTAAGCTATTGCATAGCTTCTATCGCGGGCCTTGAGCGTGGAGACCGAATCCAGAAATTCCGTAACGAAAATAACCTAACACACCGCGCGTAAAGCTATTATGCAATAATAGCTTTACCGCGGCAGTCTCCGAGTGCCACACGTATTTTTTTTAATACTCTTACGAAGCTAGTAACATTCAGTAAAAATAATAAACACAAAATACGTAAAATGTTATTCTGTCTGTACGTATTTATTTTTATCGTGTCAATATGATTGACATAAGCTACGTGTCATCGACCTTCATTTTCGTAACTGATATTCGATTCTGTTGAAGGTATAATAAATTATTTATAGATAAACTTACCACGACATCTAAATAAAACAAGTGGACAAGATCGTGTCGAGACACACATATAGTAGGGTTCCGTCGCTAAAGCTGTAATCTAAAAGAAACTACTTAGCGAGTATTGTTTGTTAAGACAACTTTGAAAAGCCAATGACCTCTGTACTATAAAGACTTATGTGTTTTACATATTGATCTATATCTTGAAAGTTGTAATCATAGAATGTTCAAAACATTTCAGTGAAAGTATTTGTTATGATCTACTAATATGGGTAATCATGAAATTCTATGCCTAATAGTTTAGAAATGCAGGGGACACAATTTTTTCACCTTTGGGGAGCTATATTTTACATGCGCCACATCTGGGAAAAAAATGATACATTGAACCTAGGTCTTATTTTAAGAGACCTATGCAACGATACTCCACACGAGGGGGTGGGAAGGAAAAAAGTAAAATAACTGTGACATACGGACAGACAGACGGAGATAGAAAATTAAAATGGTCCCTTGTGGTTACTACGGAACCCTAAAAGCTATTTATATTTCATAGGATCTGGTCCGATATTCGTAAGTTTACGACATCGACTTCTTTCAAGTGTAATCGTGTTCGAAAATAAAACATGTGCGATAAACAAATCGATAAAAATATCGAACGCCATTTCCTCGTTATGAAATTAAAACTCATACAAAATGGTGTTTATGTTACACTAATTGGGTACTGTCGTTCGACAGTAACCGGTGTTACGGTTAAGCTTCGTACAGACAAATAGCAACTGCAATGCATTATTCAATGTAATGTGCAATACACATTGCACATTTTTCAATGTGTATTGCAAAATATTGCTACATCGCAAAGATGCCTAAAATATAAATCTCTACACCCTATCATCGATCATTCAAAAAAAATGTTTTATTTCGCGTACTGGTAAACTAAATACCGTCCGTCGTTATATTGCCTTCGGACGCTTACTACTTCTCTGATCGGATCAGCTGAGTAGTTTAAACTTGAAGCAAGCAAAATAACATCAGATCTACAACAAAATGATAAATAATTTCGTTTACACACTACCTTCGTAAATACTTTTCTTCTCTTTATCTCTCCAATTTAATTCTAATAAATTAATACGCAGTTGTTCACCACTAATAAATACCATTTACAATCCATCTTAAAGTATTGTATATAATACTTGGTAGATATATACTATTTTATCCCAATAGCTTATTTCGTTGCTTTATTATCAAAATGGCATTTGAATTCCTACGAGTAGAATCACAACGCGGACGCTAAAACCACAAGTCACTTCCATGGCATTATGTTGTGTCTGTTGCGTTGCATTGCCTATTGTGTTGCGAAGAGTGCACACGTAGCTTTACATAATTACCGGTATGAAGTTACGAACACGAGGACCGTAATCTTCACCGATTTTGCCACTGAAATGAAACGCGTTCGCGAAATCACCTGTCAATTTTTTTACTCGATTTCCGCAATCGAATTTTTTAATCGATAAAATTATAGCACTGTTTGAACAAATGCCATTTAATAAAGTAAAATCGAGCTCAGGAGTATCGAGATAACAATCGATTCAGACAATTAAAAATAAGGACCAAAATTATTCCCTATCAGATTAAAAAATATCAAAAACTAAATATGGAACAAAATAATTAAAAAAAAAATATGGTTTGTAAAAATATCGGTTTTCTGAATATAATTATTTTTTGTATAATTTAACCGTATATATTTTTGGTAACGAATACAAAAATAATCGATTTAATTTCGTATCGATAGGATCTATACCGATTCATCGTTGCCCGTGGCGTAATAAATGGTGATACTAACAGGTTCAATTCCCAGAACGGACAGGCCTTTCTTTTGCTTGTTTTTTTCTTTGGTCACAAATGAGAGGGTATGAATAGAGAGAAGTTTGAATTTTGATGACGTCATTGGAAATAAAGCTTACATTTTTAGATACTTGTGTGCCAAGTTTTATGATGTTTATTTGTTTTCGAATAAATCAATAGTGTGTGACTAAACGAACTATAGGACGTTAACAAAACATAAAATGACGTTAAATTAATATTGTAAGAGGAAGACACATACATTTGTATAAAAGAAACAGCAGTACAAATACGGATTTTACCCGACAGCTCAAAGAAGGTTATGTTTGGCGGATGTATGTATAATGTACAGTCTAAACCTTATTTATTATATTTAGAAATTTATATTTCTGAACGACACAGTTACAGTTCGGGATCATTTAATACCGGAAATACAGTTTAATTCGACTTAACACTTTTTTCCGGTTAATCCGAATTTATGAAAAAAAAAAAGATAAATATTTCGCCTCCAAAATTGGCAGTTAACGACTTCATAAAATGAAGTTGATTCTAAAAGGTAATAAGTATGTATTAGCACATTGTTTGTTCGCACGCAATTAGACCCACCCGTCTCATTAGCACTTCACCTGAAGATCGAAATAACAGAACTCTATCTGTCTCTTTTACTCGGATGAAGACAATGTTTCCCTCTCTATCTGTTTGATTGAGGATCAGGACTGTCTGTTGATTCCGGATTGCTATCAAACGATTGGCGTTGCAAGTTTACTTTGTCTGTGTGTTCATTGGGGCAATATTACCTTTAGGTAACTAAGTAGCTACTGTTTAATTTCTCTGATGAATTACTTATTCTTAAGCAATTTCGAAGTGAGATATTTCTGAGACTATTTTACGGGGAATTGTTTCAGTAATCTATTTTTTTAACCGACGGCCAAAAAGGAGGAGGTTCTCAATTCGACTGTTTGTTTTTGTTCAGAGATTACTCCGCCAATTATGAATTGTTTTTGATGATTCTTTTTGTTTGGTAGATAATACCTCACAGGTGGTCCCATATAAATTTTATCAAAGGTTCAGGAACTTGGTACACTAAATTAAAAAAAAAAATGTGCAAGTAAACGAATTGCGGTTTTTTCAGTTTTTTAAACTATAATTATTTTAATTAATGAGCAGTTTTATTATTATATTTTCTTGTACAATTTTATGGTATTGTAAGTACAAAAAAAAGTCAAGCAACATAGTAAACATGTAACACCCCATGCAGTCTTTTACACATTTGCTATGTTGCCTAGTGCAAATATCGTGCACTGTGAGTTTGCTTGCGATGGTTCCGTACCGAATGCAACTGGTCATATTTTTTATATAATATTATTATATAATATTATATATACTTGAATTTAATAAAAAATATAACTTATTACTAAGTTACGACCATAATTCTACCAAAATATCGCTATGATAATATATGCATTTTCATGTTATGAGCAAAACTTCATAGAAGCTTCCAGTACCACTTACCCACCACCACTTAGCGGTGTGACTATGACTTGACTGATGACACTATAAATTACAAACTTAAATCTAACTTATATAGGTATACCTATATAGTATGTTTCGGCTTCGAGGTCTTACCTTCTAGCTTGAAGTACCTATAAGTTAAGTTAATATAATATATATATATATAAATTTTAAACATGAATTAAATACTATAAATTACATGCGGCCAGCATGCTGGGTACGCTGCCAACTGGTAGTGGGTTTGAGCATTTGGATTATCTTTAGACCTTTATCGGTCTGGGGTGATCGATGTGCTTCTTGTGTAGTAGTTTAGATAGTTGAGTCTGTATATTGTTGTGTTGTAGTTAATAAATTACATGATTATAAAATATGCATATCGAGCAAGTATATTGTAAATCACATCAAAATCAGCCCTGTTTGTATAAACTGTTCCACTGATGAGTGCGGGCTAACTTCTCATTTGTGTGAAGGCCTTTAGTCTACCACGCTTCCCAAGTGTAGGTTGGTAGACTTCACACGTCATCAAGAACGTTAAGAACTCTCAGACATATTGTAAATATATATATATATATATATATTTTTTGTGTGTTTCAATCTTGCAATCAGTCATTTCAGACTATAAGCAGATGAGATGTGTGCTGTTTGGCATGTAAGGTGCAATTCCCAGCGGAGCTAGCCCTTCCTTAATAATTTATGATTTATGTATTAATCTTGGTCGAATATATCCCGTCGCTTCTTAAGGCGTCGCATAGCTTCAGGGATAGTGAGTTGTCCCGCTAGCGGGTTCGGGTGTTTTTCCAGTCTGAATTTATAATTCGCTCCAAGACTGTCTATTTCCTCTTTTACCATTGGCATGTTGAGATTTTCATGGAACTCTGTTATTCTGATGAACCAAGGTGCGTTTGATATTTGTTTTAAGATGTAGTTTTGTACTCTTTGGATGATCATTATATTTAAGGCGCTAGCTGTACCCCACAACTGTATGCCATAAGTCCAAATTGGTTTTAAAATCGATTTGTAAACAAGTAACTTGTTGTCAATTGAAAGTTTTGAGTTACGTCCCAGTAGCCAGTAGAGGCCCTTGTATTTTAAGTTGATTTCATCTCGTTTTGTTTGAATATGTTTCTGCCAAGTAAGTCTACGGTCCAGGTGCATTCCCAGGTACCTTACTGTATTTTGGTGTATAAGTTGGATGCCATTAAGGCTAACTGGAGAGCAATCTTCCTTACGTAGAGTGAATGTATATTGTAAATATATAGGAAAACTTTGGTATGCTATTGTTAAATGACAAAAACTAATACACGGTACACATTATGTTAGTAATTTAGTAGAGTAATGATTAACCCTGACTGACGTCTCACAAGCTTTTTTTTCAAAGCGCGCGAAGAATAGAGTAGCTGTCGATGTAGCATCGATCGTACTATTGCAGCCGGGACTACTCGCTACTGAACTAAATTATTAATATAATGCGCATCGGGCTTTAGTTTCATTTTTAGTTCGAGAAAGAAAATGAGAGGAATGATACAGATAAATATAATGAAATATGAAACAGTGAAACAGTGTGACCACATAAAAAAAATGCGACGGTCACGGATCTGTATAACAATAAAAACACTGATTAGAACTCGTGCACAGATTTCAATAAACCGAAACAACGATAATTTACCGTTATTATCCTCGGTGACCCCGCAAAACACCCACCGTCCGATCCTCGCCTGTCACAAAAAAGGAGCTATAAGAACGACCAAAATCTGGTACGGACAGAAAAAACATACCACCAACCTTCAAACGAATACCAACCTTACAAACCTCAAAATGAGACTTAAAATACAACTTCAATGTGATGAAGGATAAGGAATGGCCGTTACGAAAAAGAAGCTTTATTTCAGAAGTGAGAAAGCCCAAAGTGAATTATGGAAATGATCTCTCAATACTGCTCTTTTAGAACTAACTCTGTGTACATTCATATAAAGTTGAAATTCGAATGGAAGCGAGAGATTTTTTTCAAAAAAGGACCGATCTCGTTTGGCGGGCGTACCTGTGCGCCCGCGCGGATGAGGCCTGTATTTATGGCGCCTCGTGCACTGGCGGGAATCGAACCCGGTACCTCGAACACGTGAGAATAATTACAGTATGCAAGATACCGCTTTTATTGACAACGCTACCAAGCGCTAACTTTGTCTTGTTCATTCATCTTCCTAGCCCTGACGACATTGTATTTACGCCTTTTTTTATTTAGAAAGTCAACGTCATTGGCATAGCTAACATAGCCAGACACACGTACACTTTTTATATGTGTGCGTGAGATAGGTTAAAAAGTTTTTGTTGCAGCTTGGCTTCTTTTACAGTTTTACTTTCGATCCTCCTTTTACGCCATCATTTCGGGCCAAAATAGACTTAATTCCATACACAAAAAGGTTTTATTAGGGACCCTTTTAAAGGGCTGAGGTTTAAAAAATCTTGTTAGTGTAACAGTTTCCTCTCGTTAGACTTGGATTAACATTGTTTTGTGGTTAAGTATAAAATTGTAGCGTCCAAGAGACTTTTATGGTACTTAATTATGTGCTTCCGATTATAGTGGGTCTTGTTTGATTTGAATTCAAGTTTTAGTTTAAATCTATAAATATTTGAAAGGAGATAGTGTTCCACCTGCTTTTACCCGACTCCAAAAAAGGAGAAACTGTAATGAATATTTTGTTTGTATGTTTACTGATATCTCCTCTGTAGCGCTCGTGGCGTAGCTTGACTAGGTGTTCCCGTGTGTGGCATTTCTTTCTGAGCGCTACCGTGGGTCGGATTACACGTTAAATTGTAGGTCCCGGTTGCTCAGCAATCGTCAAGCCAAGTCAGAGGCCTTTCGGCGGCTTAATAACTCTGACAATAGGGCTGGCCACTCAGTCTATACGAACTTACTTTCCTCCATAGAGTCTGTACTCTACTCTGTAGAGTTCCGAGTTCGTCTGTACGAACTTGGTCGGACGAACTCGGAACTGTAATCCGAGCGGCACTAGATTCGAGATAATTCGTATACCTAGTGAAAACCTAATGAATAAATTTTTGGAAAAGATTGTGCTCCCGATGTCTACTGTTTGTAAAACTACTAGCTAGTAAAACATTTAACTTGACAGATTACCCTAAACTCTGTTTCAAATGTTAAGTTTACAAAACTTAAGTATTTTACTCGCGCTCCGTTCCAAGGATTAAGATAGGATAGGAGCCAGGTTTTTATTCAGTTTTACTCCACAATCTCCGCTTATCAACTTATCAGGGTACATGACTGGGATTTGTTTCTTAATACTTGTAGCTTGATGTATGAAACAATAGAAATGTCAGAGAAAGAAAGTCTTAAGGAAAAGTGAAGGCGAACATAATTTTTATAATAATAAAAAATGGAGATTACCGGGAAATCATATAACCTACGTTAAACTACGCCAGATGTACACTGCAGTTTAGGTATAATGCTACAAGTACATGCGATATGCCGGCTCAACCGGACACTTCAGTAATTACCAGCGCGGCCTTACCGAAAAACGTTGCTCAACTAAAGTTACGTTAAAATCGTTAGCGTTAAATCAACGCCTCAAATTCTGTCTTATTTCCGCAAGTGTCATTACGTGTCAGCGACAAGTCGGCGAAATATATTGACCATTGTTCAATTTTGAGTAAATGAGGTTTTTCGGTAAGACCCAAAGTATCCAGTTTATGCGGTTAACGAAAAAATAATATAGTCAGTTTAAACACACTTTCTACTGTCTAGTAGGCTAGGTACCTCCCTCAAGTTCCACATAATGTCACTATATCTCAGCTTCGCTCGAAATACAGTTCTCAGTCCATCTTCGTACTCTTCGTCATTTACATCATTAAACTGTAGTTAAATGTCTAGCTTAACAACAAAAACATTCGAGAGACAAAATTATCCTAAAAATAAATGACATGTCTGTATCATTCTAAAGCCCAGCAAGACGCGCCTTAAATTTAAGCATCTTATCTCTGAATCTTGAGTTATTTTTTGTGAATTATTTTCGAACAAATAAAGGTAAACAGCACGGTGTGGCCTCATCCGGTGTCTTTGTGGTGAAATTTGACAATTGCTCTTAGAGATCCGCACAATGCAAGGGGAAAAAATACAGAGCTCAGTATAGGAGCAGTATTTCAATCCTTTAAATCCTGTAAAACATCTACTTATGTTTTGTTAAAAAATCTAGACTGTAATGGTACGGTTGACAAAACTATAAAATCAATCAATTAAAAACTTAGGCCCAAAAAGTGAAAATCAAAATATTTTGAAATTTTATCGGCTTACATACTATCCAGGGTTAAGCTTATAACGATCTTGGCTAAATAATTGTTTTTGGAAGACATCTATTGGAATTATTGTGACAAATTATACATATCTTCTTTTTTTTTTTTTTTTTTATGGCAAGCGCCTTTATTAACTACAACACAACAATATACAAACTCAACTAACTAAACTACTACACAAAAAGCACATTGATCACCCCAGACCGATAAAGGTCTAAAGATAATCTTCTTTCTTGCATAGTCTGCTAAATGAAAACAATTCGAACTGAATTTTGTTGTAAACGATTTGGAAAAACATATATTTGACAGAACCCTGGTACGGCAGAACAGAAAATTAGCAGTTCTTTGTTTTTAGGGTTCCGTACCTCAATAGGAAAAAACGGAACCCTTATAGGATTTTTAAACTAAGTTTTGTCTGGTGGCAAAATCTCCGTGTCTTTTATAACTCCCTGCTTCCACTTGTATTGAAGTACAGGGTGTATTTTGCTTTGAATATAATAGGGCATTGTTATAATAATCAAGATTTAGTTTGTGAGTCACCGAGTAAACGTTTCAACCAAAGCCTCGTTGCGGAATTAAATTTAAAATGTATTTTAATCCGACTGGCATAAGAGGGTGATATTTTTCGGATGTTCGTGTAATGTTTGTTGTTATGTATGTTTCTACATAGGTAAGTAGAGATTATGAGTAGAAATAGCTGGACCGATTTTGATGTTTAATAGATATCGTTAGATTCATCTAATTACTACTTCGGAAGTGTGCGAAGTATAATTAGCCAATTATTTTTTATTATTTAATTTGCACACACACATTTTTTTTAAATATTAACAATATATCTCTCGCAAAATATGCACCAACTTCACGTAGTATCGTTGGAATAATATCTGATTTTGCAAGAATTATTCTAAGGAGCTTTCCTTAGAAATTATTTCCTTTCTTCGTGTAACTAAATTGTCCGGCGCATACTTTCACGTGAAAACGTACACTCAACATCATATCAAGCTATGAAACTGCACTACGAAAGCTCTACAGTTGGGTATTTCGTACTTGTGGATTATTTAAAAACAAAATTACACACAGACTACCAAAACGGAAGTCTAAAATGCTATAATACAAGAGCTGTATACAAATGCTGTTATACAAGTTATTTTAGTACTATTATACACTTGATGTATAAGTACTAGAAACCAGTTCATGCATACAATTTGGACACTACAAATCTTCCATAACCAGTTTCAAACGTTCCGATGGTATCTACGGAGTCGACCACATCACCATATAGCACAAAAAACCAACTGGTCAAAGCTTCTTCTAAGTCGCAAAAAAAGCTACGGGCCAGGAAACATAGACCAATTTGCTGTCTGATTTATTGACACCCTCAGGCGGATTCTAAGTAAATTGTGTTCTAAATTAACTGTTACGGTTTTGATGTATGGGGCCTGTGCGATATGAGCCTAATGAATCTGTGTTTTGTAAGCAAAACTGACAGAATTCCAGACCTTATTCTGGATTTTTGTTAGTTTTCTTTACAATTGTATGTTCTATTACAATTGATAGTTAAGTATTGTCAGCTGAATGATCTAAAATAAATAATAACTGGTTCAAATCTTACCCAGCACGATTATTAACTTTTTGGGAAATTGGTAAAAAATCTGCTGAACTAATGTTTAATGTGTGATCATTGAAGGTAAGTGTAAACAACTATAAAAATGTAATTTTATATGAATAAGTGAATTAGTATTCAGTAAGTATTGTCTAGTAAATTGTTAAGGGTTTAGTTAAGATTTATGTATTCTATTATTAAACATTGTTAGTCATATTTTTAAAACCGATATGTTGAAATAAATAATATAAAAAAAAAACTTACTAAACATTTGACTGGATGCGAGCCGCTTCCATCTGGTCTTTTTGGAAATCCTTGGAGTGTGACTTCGGTGGACAGAATTTGTCGATCTTCCTGCCACCTGTACGAGGTCATCTGACGATCTCATACAAGTGTCAGGAAGACGCTGTATGCAAGCCGCTTCCATCACGTCTTTTTCGATGCTCTTGTTCACAATTGAGTATCGAATATTTCTGCGTAATTTTAACTTCTCTTTTTAACTAAGACCTCACAACCTTTTATCTCAACACCATCTAGACATATTTTGCTCATAATTGAAATTCTTGTTAAGAATTTAGGACCATAACTGCAAAATATTATCGAAATCGGTTAGTGAATAGCGCCGCCACCGCAGCAAACTCAAATCTCCAAAACGCGAGTGAATAGGTTTCTTCTAGGCAAGCGCGCTCCATCGTAGATCGTAACTGTCGCTTAACACCAGATGAGTTGACGGTCAAGCGCAAGCTTATTTTCGAATTTAAAAAAAGAAAGAAATAACACTTAACTTATTTTATGTATGAACTTTAGAGAGATACTCTCTAATCCAGATACTCTCTAAATCTCTAAATCCCCGAAGACAATGTAATTCTATAAAATATCATACAAAGTTTTGTCAAGAATCAAGATGAATGAAAAATACAACCCGTACGCGAGCCGAAAAATAAACATATTCTTAATATGTCGTAGATCAACCAAGGTTCATTACGTAGTCATAGTGAGCAATGTTTATTAATAAACTATTTTTTATAAAAAGTAAATTTTTTAAGATTTAACATAATTACAATCTACCCTTTAAATAAAATGTAAGATAACTATAACACTTTTTAAGATAAACTAACGTTTATTTATAATTCTATAAAAAAATACAAACATAACATTGCTACTACCGCCTCCATTTATCCCAAAATCCATCTCCCAAAACTGACCAAGTGCCAGTCATGCATCCTAACGAACATATCTTTATTTTTTCCCACTAATATTATTTATTTTTCTACCCTGTAGACTGTACTGTAACAGAGTTGTTCTGGCTTCTTCTCAATAGAGAAAAACGAATTACTTTGTTCTAATTGTTCGTTTCGAGGGGTGAAAACTGAATGGCTATTTTATTGAGGTTTCCCTTTATTTTAGTTTCCTGTGATGTTTGTCACAATGGATTTTGACGCGGGTCGGTAACAAAAAATAAGTGGCCAAGACCGTGTCGAGACACGCGTATGTTAGGGTTCCGTGGCTAATGTTGTAATTTAAAAGAAAACTACTTGGCGAGTGTTTTTGTTTGGATTACTTTGCACACAATAACCTCAATACTATAATAATTTATGTTTATAGCTATATCTCGAAAACTTGTAATTTGTTATTGAAAAAATTTTGCATTTTATTTTTTTTCAATAAGTTACAATTTATAAAAATGGTGCCTAAAAACCAAGTACTAGTTTATCTAGGCAACATGGTCTACTATTATGGTTTATCATGAATTTCTAGGTCCAATAGTTTAAGAATCCATGGGGGGGGGGCACAAATTTTCACCTTTGGCAGGCTTTACACATCTGAGAAAAAAATGACATACTGAACCTTAGTCTAATTTTAAGAAACCTATTCAACGATATCACAAGAAGGAGTGGAGTTGAAAAACAAATCATCCCTACTTTGTATATGTATGGAGTGGCACCCCTATTTTTTTTCAGTCTCTGAGTTAAATGACAGTGCCATACATACGGACAGATAGACAGACAAACGGACATGGCGAATTTATAAGGGTTCCCCGTAGTTTTGTTATGAAAACTAACGTGGTTGTTACACATTTTTTTATTTGAACAAACGGGTTACTCACGTCTATTATTGAGCACGAAATCTCCGATCCGTTTGTTCAAATAAAAAATGTTCCTCGTAGTTACTACGGAACCCTAAAAAGCTGTAAAAAGTTTTGTATGAAAAAAAAACACTTCTATGTAATGTCGTCCGATCAGTCGAGGTCGATTAAAGGACACGTCCGCGACTTATGACCGTTAATTTGCACAGTCTAGTGTAAACGTAGTCGCGGCTGATTGACGCGTCCGATAGTTTGTTTTCAGCTTAATTAATTTGTGAATTAGTATTTAACTTTTTTTAACGGGCAAGTGCCTTTATTAATTAAACAAAACAATATACATACTATATATATTTAACTACAATCGTCATGATGGACAAGACTGGTGGAAGCGGCTAACGCTATCGTCTTCCGAGATCGTCTGCCTATCTTGTGACTGGTTTTGCTACGCTGCGCTTGCCAGTGCGTGTTTTCACCTCAATATTCTAGTAAAAATAAGTAAGTATATTATTATTTAAATGAATGTACTGGTGTTTTGAAATACATTTGACACAATTTCATAATTATATTATAAAAGCTAATTTTGTTACATTTACACGCTCAAACGGCTGAACCGATCGTTATGAAAATTAGTATAGAGATAGCTTTGGACCTGGAGACGGACATAAGCTACTTATCATCATCATAATCATCACCGTTTTTCATAACTACGCGAGTGAAACCGCGGAACACAGCTATAAATCGGGGATTATCGTTGATCTATGATTCTTAGTTATTTTCCTATCATAATTTCAAAGAATCCCCTCAGTTGCAAATACTGCGATCTGCTCCATACAAACGGATTTATTTTTACTAGACTATAATTAATTCATTCATTCTTCGTGTCGTTGTTTTTTTTTCCTATTTACAAGATTTTTTACCAGTCAAATTTAACAATAATAATGTAAATATTTTTGAATAAATGTAACTGTTGTTGCTTATTTGTTAATGGCAACTTCAACTAACCTCCAAGAAATTGTAACCACTTGAGCGAGAAACCTTTTTTTCTGTAGAGGGTTGTTAGTAAAATTACTAAATTACGAACGCAGCCACTTGTCGGCAATTTGTGTACACTCGAGTGGGCAACGTTCTGGGGCTTGGGCGATTTTTTTATGTGAAACTATTTTTATTTTTACTATAGAAAAAAATTAGAAGGCGTAAACTTGCATTTCTATTTCAAGAAACTCACGATAAATATGAAACTATCTAGCAGATTAAGGTAATGATGGTGAAGATACACTTAGCACTTTAAAAAGCAGTCAAGATGTTTTTTTCGCGTTTTTAGGTATTACAGAACCCAAAAAAATTGTGGACATTTCATACATTTTTGTGTGAATTAAAAATTAAAAACAAATCTAACAATTAAATCTTATATTTCATGTAATATAATATAAACAAAGTTTTTGTCAGCAAAACATCTATAAAATATATAATAATTTCATAATTTTTTTCTAAATGTCGGTGAAAAGTTTTCGAATGGAAACCATACGGACCGGCGAGCGTAGCGTAGGAAGACCAGCCACGAGATGGACAGATGACACCATACAAGTGGCAGCAAAGCACTGGATGCAACCGCCGCAATGCCGCTTTCAACCGGTCTTTTTGGAAGCCCATGGGGCGGCCTATGTCTAACAGTAACTCCCTGAGGCTGTGGCGATGATATAATTTTAAGCAATACGTCTACTCTGGGGTGCTGAAATTGTAACTTGTATACTAAATGGCTAGACATGTCAGTATGAGGTTTTAAAAAAGACGAGGCGTAGCACGCCTAACGTCACGCCTTGTGCTAGGTTAGCCGGTATTGCAGTTGCTCTTCTTCTTTTTTGTATTGGACCCGCATTAAAGCATTTGCCAGTGTCAAGTGTTAGGATTTTTTCAAGTTTCTTGAATAAAACAAGTTGTAAATGTTCTAGTCACAATCTAAGTCACGTATACAGTCAATTTATAAGTCGAGTCCTGCTTCAGTAAAGTGGTGGCGGCTTTACTAGAAGCTTCTATGGAGTTTTGCCGACAACGTAAAATCACACGTTTTACTGCTTTATTTCACTTGCCCACACTCACGCACTTTATCGAACACTAAATCAATAAAACACGACAATTTTTATAGCATTAATGTTCAAAATAACACAAGTTTAGGAAAATAAAACAAAGCAACAACACGTTACTAAGACGTTCCCGCCAAAACTCCCTTGCAGTTGCTCACTAGGTAGGTCTATCAGTGAGGACATTTGAATAAATTCACCGTGCGTTTTTTTTTTTTACTTAGTACCGTCACTTGTAACGATAATGTCAATTCGCTATGGGTGCAATAGCGGCAGTTGCTATTGTTAAATAAACTATAGACGAGGCCTGATTTACCCCCGGAATAGGTATTAGGCATGTTACAAGTATAGCCCATTTTGCACCATTTGCAGTTTTATGCCTTTATATTTCTATTTACACTCCAGCTAGAGACTTCCCAATTTCCAACATTATGTAAATGTCCATATTCCCAGGTAGTCAGGCAAGGCAGGGCACACACAGGCATTCTCCGACGGTGTACAGTCAACAGCGGTGTTTGCCCATAGCTACCGGTGTTGGCCACACGCGTGTTCGGCCGCTGTGAGCAAATACTGACTGAACTATGCATTTTTGGGGTACCATCAGCAGACTCAACAAGTATTTTGTGAATTAAAAAAAATGAAGTCCCAAGTTCAGTTAACATGTAGACGAAAGTATCTGTTTCTACTACGACTAAATGGCTAAACTGATTGCGATATTTATATAGAGACAGTTGAAACGCCGGGAGCGACGGACGGACACACAGAAAGATATACACTCAAAACAGGATTCTTCATCTTCCTAATCTTTAGTTGATCTTTGATCACCACTCACTATCTTATAGGTAAGCATTTTATTTAAATTAGACATTAGTTACATACATCTACTGTTACATACATCTACTAACACTTTTAGTCACAACTTTTTCACAGCTTCATGATTGAGACCTGAATGACCCACTTTGGTGTCACCGCACTAGCCGGGTCTCAGAAGCTATTCTTACGTTGCTATATTTTCGTTCGCCATTAGAAGCGAAACAATAAAATTCATGATAAACCACCACTATTACAACAAATAACACATTATAAAAGCCAATCACCCAATCAACAACCACAGAAATGTGGGTACATATAAATATTACCTATTTTCTTCTGCCAACGGTACCTGCTCCCGCGCAGCCCGGGGCGTTTTGTGTGCATCACGCGTACCTTTTATTTTCCCTGTTAGAGTTGTTAGCCCGCGTATTCTTGTTATTAGTTATTGGACCCCCTTCATGATTTTCGGTTGGTCTATTGACCGTGGCGAGGTGCTTTCGGAATCGTGTGGTCACTCAGACCAGATTTCATTGATGACTTTTTGGAGAATCTGTCGCAGTGAGCCGGAAGTCGTATCTCTAATAATTTTAATACGATACAAAAGTTTTTTTTTTTTTTTTTTATATGCAAGAGATTTTGTTTTATCACAGAAAAAAAGCTCCTGTAGGTATGTGAGTTAAGCAATGTGAGTTTTTTTTACATCGACAGGCTAGCATTTCACCAAAATTCACACTGCTCTGCTAATGTAAAGTGACGGTTGTAGTTCAAGATGGTATAACTTGGAATGGGAAATGGCTCTAAATGAGGCTATCTGAACACACTTTTAAGCGCTTGGCGACAGTTTTTTTTTTTGACCCGAATGTGATAGTTAAATGATACGAGTATAGTTACAAACTCTGCTAACACTGACACAAAAAACTGCATAAAACCAGCTTAACCACTGACGGAATTATCGCTAAACGCATACTTCCCGACAACGGCAGCAGAGGCTAGTTTGAATGCATTGAAGACAGTAGCACAACACTGCCTCAATTTCATTGTCACATGCTCTACTCTACAATGTAGAGGTCAGTGACATAGAACGATGTAAAAGCGCCTTAATGCCTTTTTCAAAATGACGAGTCCTCGCCAAAACCCCGACACATTAGCTCGATTGCGATGCTGCTCGTGACCCGACTGAATCCCATCTGCATTGGATTGACCATGCAATGCAACACTGTGTGCTTCTAAACGGCCACAGATTAGTTGAGAGCGGGTGACGTGGGTGGTCGCCTCGGGATGTGTTTATAGGTAATGTTATTAGGCTGTGGTTTGTTTTTATTGAGTGAATAAATTGAAGTATTAACACACGATTGCATCTGTATTGAGAGTGAACATGGCTGGTACTTTGACGGTACGCTGTGACGTCATAGTGAACAATTTTGAAGGTGCCCTCTATGTTCACTTCAAACCTGAGCGTAGCGAAAAAAAAATTTCTTCAAACCGATCCTATAGTTTATTAGTTCTTTCCTATTCAGAAAGAGAACTAATGTGACATTGAGGGCGCTGCTGTCCTTATTAACCGACTTCCAAAAAGAAGGAGGTTATCAATTCGTGTTTTTTTTTTCATTTTTTAGGGTTCCGTACCTCAAAAGAAAAAAAGGAACCCTTATAGGATCACTTTGTTGTCCGTATGTCTGTCTGCCCGTCCGTCCGGGTGTCAAGACCTTTTTTATCTCGGGAACGCGTGAAGGTATCGTGTTGAATTTAAAACCATATAGGTACGCAGATCCATAGTCTCTTGCTACAGAAAGAAAAATCAAATTTCCCAGTGTTCGGAAAAAAAGTTACAGCCGAATATGTCGTAAAAAACGCACATTTCGACACTCACAAGGGAATCAAAACCTATGGGGTACTTCACGTTGAACTAGAACTATGAAATTTGGCAAGAAGCATTGTGGTATAGTACACATAATATAGGAAAAAAACCGAAAACTGAACATTTTTAATTTAATCACAAAAAAATAGTGTCTTTATGCAAGGAATGAAGCTCCAAATTTTAAAGTGAATTAACCGTATCGTGTGGGGTATCATATGAAAGAGCTTCAGTAGCATAACCTAAAACAGGTTTTTAAATATTTTTACGATGTAGATTTTTCGGTATAAGAAGGAAAATATAAAAAAAAAAATATGATTTCCACCCTTTATCTACTAGTTTGTACGGATCCCTCGGTGGGCGAGTCTTGCTCGCAACTGTCCGGTTTTTTTTCGACTAGCAACGCAATCGAGACGTCAATTGCCATTTTTGCCACGATAATTCTATAGTATTATAGTATTCTATCAGCCATCTAGTTCCACAGTACAAGCTTTCCTCAGTTTACGCTAGATGGTGTTACGTGAAATGTCCACAAATATTTATTTAAGGATCTATAAGGGCCATCACAAACAGAGTGACACTTGTCAAATCGCCGTCAAACGACCGAAATTCCCACCAATTACAACCGCATAACGAATGTAACAATAAGCACGCGACAAGAGAATCATAACCGAAAAATAAACCCCCACACCCCAGCTATTAGCGCGGCATTATCCACAATTGGTTACACTAAGCGGTCGTTAGTTCCGGCACGCGCGAGGGGGTTCGATTTACCCCTACCGACCAAGTACCCTTGTAACATCGAATCTTGTACAATGGTTTTGTGACCGTTGTGTCAGTTTTTTTTTTATACAATATAGGTTTGCGCTTGACCGCCATCTCACCTGATGTTAAGCGATGTTGCCAAGAAGAGACCGATTCACTCGCGATTTAAAGACACCAAGATTATATCAGATTTTTGATATAATACGACGACATTACAAAAAAATATAAAAAAAATAGGAATTGATTTTGTCTTGAAAAATATCCTTTAAGCAAATATGAAAAGTGCTCACAATTACTAAAAAATGTACGCAAAAAAACTCCGCATTCGCTCGAAAAAGCTCCAAAATCCATTTTCCGTCACGAAAACCTTCTACTTTGATGGATCTATTAATTTCCTCAAAGAAGTTCTAGCTAGTGTGAAATTTTACGGCAGGCTGTGGAGACCAGACGGTACCTTAATTACATTGCACATACGTCACGTCAACATCAAATTTACGTACATAGAAAATTTCGCCGTAATTGTACTAACAGAAATTACCGTATGTAAAAAAAAAAATTCCGCGGAAAACAATAAACTAAATGTAAAGCCGTTTAGGCTACACGATATACACACTCGTATTCAAATATTGACATATATTTTATTTGATACACTTTAACTCGTTAGCTTTTTTTAAATTTATTTTTTAGCTCTACAGACACCAGTTTCTGTAATCTTTGTCATAATTACAAACTACACATTGTTTACTACTTATCGTTTACTTAACTCTTAATAATTTCACTATTGAGCAAATACTCTAAAAGAAATTATAAAAGAAATCAATAATAAATATGTTAGTATTCAAAAGGTGCAATGGATAAAAAAATCTTAACACGTTCGGGCGGAAACTGATGGCGTTTGTTCTTATTGTCTCATTTTTGTGCTAAGCGACATATGTATGGAGAAAACAGAAGTTAAAAAAAAACTTTACAACTACTACTTAACAAGTTGCAACAGTATGAAAATAAGAACAGTAAAATAAAATGGGAAAAAAAACGGTCAATTACTTTAACAAGACGCGGATTAATGCACACCACATTAACAGACATGAAAATAAGCGTATTCATTACAAATTGAAATTCGATATTGGCCAATATTAATGTGCCGGTAAATTTATAACAAATGAATTCTTTATTCAAATTCCACTAATAAAATTTATTTTAATTTGTAACAAAACACTGGACGTTAAAATCGTCCGAAACAATTAAAAATCGAAGTCGCGATCCATTTTCGAATTCCTCGCAACGATTGGCCGAACAGTGATTCTCGGGGTTGTAATGGGTAACATTATATGGAACGAGCTTTTTTACAACTAAACCGATCGCCGATGGACGCCAGAACTGGTTTCGATTCCTTTTACGTCCGTACCATTTTTATTGTGCTTAGTTCGGGTTTTATTTCATATTACTTATTATATTACGACACGTTCCGAGGTTTATTTTATTTTTTTAAGTCTGTGTTGCCAGGTATGAGAAATACAAAAATGCTTTCATACGTTATTGAGATGATGATTACAAGAGCGAGAGCTCAGGAAAAGGTTTTTAAAACGTTCGTATGTAGTTCGCTCTCGAAAGCTTAACGAACAAAGGAGTCATAAAGATTTTTCACGGAGGAACAGAACTCGTAATGAGTCCCCAATACAGCCCTCCGAGCCCGACCTAATGGAACTTACCGAGGTCGAGTAGAAATAAAAAAAAATACTACTATATTTAAAAGCTATGGCAGTCCGCCGTAAAATTAAAAAGACAAATTATTGGACGTCTTCGTGGAAGCCAGCCTTTGTTATCTCACAAGTGTTTTTCAAGAGTACTGTTTATCTTCGACCCCGCTCACTCTCATAAAAACCACATCGATTCATCTCTGTCCGTCTAGTTAGCACTAAGGGCGTTCCGACAGGGCGTAACTGACGCTTCCACCGTTACGTAATTCTGACACTTTCAGCTTTTATAACAAGGCTGGTTATTGTGTAAATACAATTCGTCGTACGGTTTGTCGAGACGAATCCTTTAAGGGCGTAACTGTTCCTCGCCGGGAACCGTGATATCGATTTATGGTACAAGGAATAAGCGTTCATTTGCCTTAATTGGCGCCCCGTTCGATACCTCGTTCACGTTCGATACGGTCCAGCTTTTTGTGTAACTTTTTTTAACGTGCAATCGAAATTGGCTCGCATTCCATTATCGCTAAGGCTTTCTTTGGGTTATTGAGGTGAAATTTGAATTTTAGGAGCATTAACATAATGATCATTCGTGTTTGATGGAGCAGGTGTTGTGTATATCGGTTTATTCTCAGTTTTTATTATAAAAATCTCGTTTGTGATACAAAAGCTATCGTATCTCGTATGTTTATGGGATTACGCGGGACGTATTCGAATAAAGTTCGTTAATTAATACAGAGTCGGACTATCTTTTACGTTCATTCGATACTAGGGATTGTTAATTTGCTTTTTTTATTATGCTGTTCATAGATATCATTTATAATTACGGAGCTTTAAACATTAATAATATATTGACTGTCCCAATCAGAGAAGAATTAAAATCTCAATAATAATAATCACAGATAATTTTCATACACAATAATACTAACTACACAAAATAATTATATATTTACATTGAAGTACCGATGTTTATGTAAAACTGAAAATCCGTTAGCCTCAACAAATATCAAATACATATTTAAAACTTTTAAAGCTGATCAAGTTTTTTTTTATAAATGGACCCAGTACTAATGAATAAAAAAGTAACAAAAATAATTATTTAAACTGAACAACATAATACATAATTACATAAAACAGAAACTATCCCTTTTTGCTGTCGGCTAAGAATGAATAAATGATAGAAGAAGCACCATCATGTGAATCAGAGTTCTCAGAAAAGGTTCCCGAGACGTGTATAAATGGCTTCAATCAATCTCTGTTGGTTAAACTAAAGTGTTAAGTGTTCCCAGATTGTTGTACTTTAACCTCTCAATGGGTTCCTTCTAAAAAGCATTTGTTAGCAGATACATCAAAAATCAGAAAAGGAAATGAAAAAGTCACAATAATAGACAAAAATAAACAAGCATCGTTAACTAAGGAACGATGTCGTTATGAATTTCATAGGAACTGACACTTTAAATAACAATTACCATAGTTTTAATAAGAAAAGATATAATATAATATTAAAAATAATAAAACAACAATAATATAATATAGGACTAACCATAAACATTGTGATGATTATGATGATGATAAACATTGTAAGTACTGTATAATTAGCAAAACTATTCACAATACAAATTCAAATTAATTTATTTCAGATATTAATCCATAGGTAACAAATCCAATAAAAAATACATATAAAAAATTTTAAATAAAAAAAAAAACATGAATAATTTAAAAACACAAATAAATAAATGTCATTAAAATCATCAAAAAATTAAAATACAAATAACTATAGTGTCAAGTAAGTACAATGAAGTTGTAAAGGGAACAGAAGAGCAGCAGACATACGTTGGGTTAAATAAACGAAGGCTTATGTTATGCTAAGCAGTTATTTGACTAAACATACATAAAGACATGCCTATTATTCCTTACGGGGTAAATAGAGAATCGCTGAACATGGAATTTAGGCAGTTTGACGTCATTTGACACTGGTTAGAGTTACAACATACACAAACGTCAATTTCCTTCAAATCTCTTTATTGACTATTAACCGAATTTAACAAAACATTCTATCTTTGGTCTAGACAAGGCGGATGATGGTGAATTATAATATAAATATGTTATTTAATATAATAACATACAGTAACTTAAATTACACAGTATAGGTTCTGCAGACCCACCTACCAAGTCAAAAAAGTTAACGTAAAATGATATTACAAAATCGAGTGAAAATGGCTATCTAAGTAATTAGAGATCATCTAGGTAAATAGAGATAATTTATTTCTTATTGATCCTTCGATTTTCAGGCAGGTTCACTTCGATTACGAGGCGTAATCAAAGTGAACCGTTGTAAGGACTTCCAAGCCAATGCATTTCCTGGATATTAACATAATATTAATCCAATTTAGCTCATGCAGATTGTATTTGCATGCGATTGTCAGCATATTTAGCATAAAGTGCGTCATGCATCTGTCTGTGTTGCCAGAGCTGTTTGTTAAAAGTAACACGTACAATTTATACAAAAGTTTTGAGACAAACGATAATTTTATTGAAGTAATATTCTGGTCAAGAGAATAATAACCCACTCTCTTACTTGATTAATTTCAAGGCTATCTCTAAACAGAATCTTGGAATTTTCAAGGCTAGAGTGAATAGATATCTTCTAGATCGACGAGCTCCATCCTCGGCCACACCGTATCTTAACATCAGGCGAGTTGGTGGTCAATCGTAGATCTATCTTGTATAAAAACAAAAAAGAATCCCAAGTCCTTCTTCCTCTTGATAAACTTCGGGGTGATAAAAATATACGCGAGTGTCCCGTGTAGTATCAATATTAAGAGAACTGTTGCGCGATCTCCCATACAAAAATGAGAAAACTGTTTGCCACTGAACATTAACCGATTTCGATGATTCTTTTTTTTTAATAAAAAAATATTTAATTAAAATCTTAAATGTCTATGCCTCTACAGTTTGCTTTTTTCAAATTTCATTATAGCTCTGAAGTTCAAAAATTAAAAGTGTAAATTTTGAAAAAGAACACTGAGCATAGCCATTAGTGGTTCCAACCATAAAAAAAATAATGATTAAAATCGGATAATATTTAGGGGTAGGAAATAGTTTTATCCTGTTGTATGAAAAACGCGTAATTTGCTGGCGAAAGGCTCAACCACAGCAGGGCAATTCAGTTATTCAAGACCGCTCCGTAGCTGAACTATATGTGAACCGTTTCCCATCGACCGCCATCTTTTTTTTGATTCAGTCACTTCTAAGTCATACAATTGACACATTTGATGAAACGTGACACGTCCTTCGCTCGTTACTAAATCAAAAAATTAAGCAGCCGACAGGAAATGCTTCGCAAAAGGTTCAGTTACGCATCGGTTTTGATTAACGGAATTGGCCCCCAGTTCTCTTAAAAGAAAACAAAATACCAGAAAGCAGAAAAGTCGTTTTTGCAATCTAAGAATTTGTCTTCTACTTACGGATTTGTTACACTTGATATGCTGTTGAATCGTATTATTATAATTACTTACAAAAATCTTTTTTTTTATTTTATTGGTTGTCTGTAAAGTCGGTTTACGAACGCTAGTTTAACGTGACAACATACGTCCGCGCGCGAGCTCCGAGGAATGATTATAATTGAAGCGACGCGGAGTCGCGGACGGTCGGGAACGGCGCACACCCGCCCACTTCCTCTGCCACCGCAAGCGCGTGCGCGCAAGACAGGACAAGGAGCGTAACGTAACGGGACAATGAGTCATACTTTTTCGTGCATGCAGCCGGCGTTCATCGATTTATTAGACGTTGTCACGTCAAAATTAATTTAAAAAATTAGAGGGAAAACCAATCTTACGATTTACGATACCTCGCACATTCAAATCGGTCAAGCTGTTACATACATACATACATTCGAAAAACATAACCCCTCCTCTTATGTAGTCGGGTAAAAAGTGGATTAAAGAAAACCGTATAAAAGATAGAGCAGACCGTTACGAAATTTGACAAACTGGCAACAAACACAATCAATTATGAACACACACAATAAATTATGAACACACTCATAAAACTGAGTGAATAACATTGTAAATGCAGTAAGATAAAAATATGTAATTCTAAGGAATGACCATTAAAAAGCATATTGTAAAATTGATCGTTATCAAAGGTTAAAATTGTTAAACATGTTTGATAAGGGGAATGGTATTACAGGTGGTAACATCTGTTAATGACTATGGGGGACAATTGTGACGTATAATTACATTTAAGAGAGTAAAGAAGTCGTAAATGCAATTGAAATGTTTCATAAAAGTTTATTTTCTGTAAGATGTACTTAAAAACGCTATACAAATGCAATGAGGTAGCATGATCTTGAATAAGTACGTAAAATGGTGTAGCTTAAGAGCTTAACATAAAACAGCAAAGTAAAAAAAAAAAAAAAAAAACAACCGTACCAATGACCAGAATGATACCGTTTTTTTTTTTTTTTTTATCAGCCCTGTTTGTACAAACTGTCCCACTGCTGGGAACGGGCCATCTTCTCATTGTGAGAAGGGTTAGGCCATAGTCTGCCACGCTGGCCAAGTGCGGGTTGGCAGATACCGTTAGCTGTGTTATAATACGATATAAATACATTATTTTATAGTAATAATATTAACAAAATAATAAATAGTTACACTGGAAGACGTTGGATGCAAGCCGCTTTCAATCGGTCTTTTTGGAAATCCATGGGGGAGGCCTATATCCAGCAGTGGACTTCTTATGGCTGAGATGATGATGATGATGATGACACTGAGTAATATGAACATCAACTTGAGTGATATATAGTATAACGAAAATAAAATCTAAATATATTAACAGCAAAAATATAACTTATGACAATTAAAAAGATAAAATACATCACAGATACCTAATGCACATCATCAAGCTTAGAAAGATAAGCTGCATGCTAGCACCTAGAGAAAGAAAATGGGCAAAAAGTTGTTAAAATTATAAATACCCGAATTCCAATATAGAGATGGTTGGCAAGAGCTATCTGCATAAGAGCCGGTCTTCAAATTTACTAAATTTCAACTCCGGCACAGACCTGGGGGACAATTCAGTTAATCAAGACCGCTCCGTAACTGAACCATACGTGAACCGTTCCCCGTCGGCCGCCATTTTTTTTTTTATTCAATCACTTTTATGTCATACAATTGACACATTTGATGAAACGTGACACGTCCTTCGCTCGTTACTACATCAACCAATGATAGAAGCCGACAGGAAATGCTTCGCACAAAGTTCAGTTACGGATCGGTTTTGATTAACTGAATGGCCCCTAAACACTTGTGAATACCGGGAGCGATAGCCTTTTTTATTAATTATTTTTTACTTTGATATTTTCTTTACAAAAATATGACTTATGTCATCTAACTAGATCTATTTGTGACTATAGATACTGCAATATGTGTGAAACATTAGATTACGTGAAAAACAAGCGATAAATTCGTCAAAAGTTGTTTAATTTCAGCGAAACCTAAGATACTAAAAAAAGATCAAAGAAAAATAATGCAATCGATTTTAAAATTACATGATTGCGATAAGAATGATAAAATGATAATAATAGTATCGAAACAAAGAACTCACATCCGAAAATGCATCGATAAATCAAATGTTTATGTCCGACTCCATATTGCCTTATCACCGGGCCGTATTTGAACGGTAATAAATTGAAATTGTTTATTATCAGTTCGGGTTGATTTAATTTATTGAAACGCGGCCTCGGTGTCAACAATGTGAATTTTGTATCTCAGATCATTTATAAACTGTGTATTGTCATGGAAAGGGTTATATTTGTTAAAGCTGTGGTTACACTGCTGTGCAGGGATACGCTACGCATGTGTTCTTTGTATGAGAATGTAGGCGGATTATTCCACTGTGATCCAGAGCCATGCTATGTTCTCACATCCTAAGCTTCAATGGAACCACGGCCTTATTATGTATAGATGCAATATGGCCCATGATTTTGTCATAAGCGCCAAAAATACCTACGTCGGGGCAATCCACATATTTCTGGCGTTTATAACAAATTGATGTTTTTAAAATAGCTTGTTAAAAGGAGTCCACAGCAATGTTACTTAATTGGTTACTGTTAGTGACAATGAAATAATATGTATCATTGCGTCTGCCAAATTTCAAATGGGCGTTTTTTTTTTCATTTGAATGATTGTTATGCCAATCTTTTCTCAACTGTTAAACCACCTATAAAATTTTGGACAATCGTTTCTAGTTTTAATCTTCTAATATGGATTTCTAGTACATGCAATTTAAGATTATGAAAAAAGACAGTAAAATTAAGAAAAACGACAGTAAAATTGATAACAAAAATAGACTTTAAGAGGCTTACAGAACACGGCGATTCATTTATGACATGACAGTGAAAGGGTTACGGCCGCAGAGCGTTTTAGTAAAAACATGCATGCTAGTTACTTCTGCACTAGATAAATCGCAGGGAGTAGCCTATAAGCTACTTCCTACGGTTTCTCCAGTGTAGATAATTATATATGCAGCATACAGTATCGCTTTCCATCAGGCGTGCTGGTGGTCAAACGTAGAGCTATTCTATATAAAAATATAATTACTATTATTAGCAAGTGGCACTGGAACGAAATGACCTTAGACTAACGTTGAAATAAAATAATCTGTCAATATTTGGATATTGGTAGATTATTTTATATCATATATAAAATATATAGCATAAAATCCACTCAATCCAGCTTAGCATAAGTAAAAAGTAAAGTAAAACTACTTAAATGCTCAATAAACTTATGCAGATGTAATTTTCATGTTAATGCAGTAGATATGGGTGGTAGCAAATTTGTTTTATTCAAATGACCAGCTTTTAGTATCACGTAAGGATTCGAAAAATGTTGCTAGTGCGGAAAAACCTGACCTATTTTTATCCACTAGCCTGTTTTTCTACTGCGAAAGACATTATTTGTCGCTTAAGTCGTTTTAACGGCTATTATATCAGAAATCACAGTCCCATGAAAATAAAATTCCAATTTCAAAACTTGTTATAACATCAAAACGTCTCGAAATAAGAGAAAATCACTTCAATTCTGAGGCGAGACGATATAACTACACAGGACCGAATGTCCAGTATAACACGACCTTTGTTATAGTGAATAGATTCGTTTGTTTTCTCTTTCTGTGTCGAGAACTGAGAGGGGTGAGGCAGATCTTTTTAGTCGGTTAGTTTCTGGGATGATTTGAGAAACAAACAAAAGAAGACAGATAACATTTGTTCGAGTGTGAGTCAACGGGTTGGGTTGGAGTCGGGATATGATGAATTCATATTTGAATTCCCGTTTGATAGGATTCTGAATGACGGTGCAATAACAAGTAAATTCTTGTGGTTGGAAATTGGAACGAGTAATTTGATTCTGGTCTGGTCCGAACGGCAGATGAACTAAATAAACGAATGCTGATAAATAAAATAAACCATAACAAAAGCGAAGTTACATTAATTCTATGTATTTGTACAAAAATGGAGAAAACATTTCAGGAAAATATTAGTATTTTTAACTAACGCTAATACAAATAGCTTTCTTATAAAAACAACGTACTTCATCTTCGGTCACACCGTCGCTTACCATCCAGGTGAGTCGGAATTAACAGAGCTCTATTTTGTGAAAATAAAACTTTGAGCTTAACAAATCAAAAATTAAGTATTAAAAAATATGCAATAAACCTGCCTAATAAATTATGTCTCGAATCATGTACCAGTACAATAATAATGAAATAACTTTTAAGGTGATAAATCAGTTTTCTTTTTTTGCTTATAAAATCGTGTAGCACTGCAAATTATTTTAAAATTTTCCTGGACTTTCCAGGAAGGTTATGTCTATTCATTTCTCTTATAATCTGACTAAATTGACTGATATTGGAGTGCTCAATGGGAGGCTGATGGTAGCAGGAAGTGAAGGATATCTATACTATTTGACTATTATATATATTGACTGGCCTTGTGGCTCAGTTGGTAGTGTGTTTACGTCTACCTGCTGAACTGAAAGGTCGTGGGTTCAATCCCCACCCAGGGCAAACATTTGTGTGATGAGCATGGATGTTTGTTCTGTGTCTGGGTGTTTCTATGTATCATATGTATATATTTACAAAAAAAAAATATATATGTATTCTATCAGCCATCTAGTTCCATAGTACAAGCTTTACTTAGTTTGGGCTAGACGGTATTATGTGAAATGTCCACAAATATATATATTTATATTTATAAAATATTTTTTTGCATTCTATCTATATTGTTTGCACATATTTAATTGTATCTAACCGATCTCCAGGTAGAAGTAAACGGATTATTCACTGTGAAAAGAACAGGATGAGCTAAATTTCAACCTATCTCCATCTCTTGAGTTAAAACAAAGGGTCATGTGACTGCTTATTCTGAACATATCGAAAAGACAAGTCAAACAGATGTCCAAAAGTGAAAATAAGCTCTTAAATCCCGTCGCACCAACAAGCACCAACAAGCACAACAAAGTGCTTTTATCTAAATACTCTTCACATTTATCTCTTACTAAAGCGTAAGTTAAATTCTTCAAATATTGGCTCCCGTGAGTAATCTTCAACACGTACAATCGGGCACAAAATGTTAACGTCGATTAAGTCATTATGGATTAAATTACTATGGTTTTAGTTCTTCGAATGTATTGCCTTTGCTTCTAATGGCATATAGCACTCTTTCAATATTTGCTGGTCAAAAAAAAACAACAGTGAAGAGCATCTAATGACAACGACTTGTGTGACGACATATGATCTAAGCGACAATATGAGCTGTGAATGTGTTAATAAGCTTCATAGTTAAATTAAAATCGATGAATGAATTTTATGAAGAAGTTTAAAATAAATCTATCGAGACACCGTTAAAAATTCTAATATTAGAGTAAAGAAAGTAATGTTTTTTTTTTTCAATATGTAACAGTAGACTTCGCTGGCATAGGTACCCATAGGTACAATATACAACAGCGTACGTCCTGTTCAATAGTTCAATACATGTTTACCAGATGACGAACGAAACACGGACGTCTACCAACTCACACACGAATAACAAATTAAATCAGTTTTTTTATTACGACGTATTATACTTACACGCTGGCATAATCATACAGAATTTCACATAAAATCAAATAATTTTTATGTCGGAAATAAAGCTTCTTCCCTTGTAAAATCCTTCACCATTGTGTTTTTTTTTTATCAGCCCTATTTGTACAAACTGTCCCACTGCTGGAAACGGGACATCTTCTCATTGTGAGAAGGGTTAGGCCATAGTCTGCCACGCTGGCCAAGTGCGGGTTGGCAGACTTCACACATCTTCAAGATCATTGAGAACTCTCAGATATGTAGGTTTCCTCACGATGTTTTCCTTCACCGTTACCGTTCACCATTGTGCTTAAAACTAGTAAAAAAAAAATTTGAACAGTCTTTCTTTCAAATGTTCCTACATTTGAAAGAAAGACTTGAAAAGCCACTCTTCCTATTGCTGATGATTGTACAGCTTATCTCTGAAACTTATTTAATTTTACAGCTGCATTTGACTGTACCGGGTGTCACTGAAGCAGTGGCATTTTTATACTGGATGCCATCCTTATCGTATACTCCACCAAACAATACAGAGCACCTTATTACAAAGGATAGAGGTTGTAAAGGTTCTAACATTTGTGTAGGACTGTACCTTTGGCTTAAATGGCGCCAAAAGAGGGCCGACACAAGCGAGACTCACTGAATTCTTATGAAACTTTTATTGTTTAAGCCAACTGGTATCATGTTACTGGCCAAATTAATAATAGTCTAGTAAAAATAAGGTTTGTGACAACATAAAAGACAACTAAGTATATTGTTATGTCAATGAATGTACTGGTGTTTTGAAATACATTTGACACAATTTCATAATCATATTATAAAAGCTAATTTTGTTACCTTTACACGCTCAAACAGCTGAACCGATCGTTAAGAAAATTATTATAGAGATAGCTTTGGACCTGGAGACGGACATATGCTACTTATCATCATCATAATCATCACCGTTTTTCATAACTACGCGAGTGAAACCGCGGAACGCAGCTAGTCTATAAATCGGGGATTATTTTTGATCTATGATTTTAAGTTATTTTCCAATCATAATTTCAAAGAATCCCCCTAGTTGCAAATACTGTGATCTGCTCCATACAAACGGATTTATTTTTACTAAACTGTGATGTTGGTAAGTATAAGTATACTGGCGGTTTCACCTACGTAGCGATGGAAACCGCGATGATATTGTTGATAATAAAATATAGTCTATGTCCATATTCGATTTTACACTTTTTGATCTTTGTATCAATGAATATCGATCGGCTCAGCCGTTTGACGGTGTGGCCGACGATAGAGCTCGTCGATCTAGAAGACATCTCTTTACTCTAGCCTTGAAAATTCCAATTTTTACAATCTCGAAAAATCTTGATTTAAAAAAACTGAGAAGTTAGCTATTAAACTAACTTACGGTAGCTTACGGTAACGAAAACTCACCTATAAACAATGTTTACAAACGAAATCTCACCACCGGCGAGAAAAACGACAATCAAAAAGAGTAATGATAGCGGTTAAACGGCTAATCGACGTTTGAAAAAAGAATCCCTAAAGAATCGACGCCGGTCTGCGTATGCGCAGCAATTAAACAGCCAGAAATAACTATAGTACGCATAATTGACGAGCGGGCCATATTTATGACGGCGTAAAACTCCAGGGAGGGGGGCCGGTTACTGTACGATTTATATTTGTCGACTAGATATATGTTATCTGGGAGTTTTGGTGTCAATTTTTGGCGTTGCTAATAATAGAGTCAAATCTTTGACTAAATTTATATTAGTTTTCCACACGGAACCCGGAAGCAATAAGCACTTTATTTCAAAATTATTATGTTTGAAGTTTTAATCATTTAATTAACGTCTTTAGTGTCAGATATTTTCGACAAGTTTTTTAAAGCCATTCCGCCTACGTTTAAATTATCATCTTGGTTGGACTCGAAAAACTATTGTCGAAAATATCAGACAGTAGTGGGTAATGGGTTGAGTTATTATTGCTTAATTTGACCTCATTGAAGAGGTGGAAAGACGCTAGATGCAAGCCGTATCAGATCAGTCTTTTTAGAAATCCATGGAGGAGGCTCATGTCCAGCAGTGGACTTCTTTCTTTCTTTTGTGATGTTGATGTTGTTGTCTTTTTTTGAGTTGATGATGATTAATGCTTCCAATCCACTTAATGCTTATTGCTGCAAATTCTGAATTAAAAAGCACGTAAGTCCTAAACTATTTTTGGACCTTGCTTATTACTTTCAGGTTATGGTATAAAATAGGTACAAAACTAATAATGATCTGCAAGTGGAAGGTCGAGGCTGTTTTGATCCTCGCCCTTAATAAGCGTTTTCCATACAATAACCTCCTCCTTTTTTTAAAGTCAGTTAAAAACTCTGTTGCTCATTTTGTTTCTTTTAAAGGAAATCGTTGCAGCTGTGCTCGTTTCGAGCGATCTTGCGCGTGACGATGGTAAAGACCTGACGGAATGACGCTTTTGCCATGGAAGTTGGGACGCCGCGTGCGTTGACACTTTAGCACTATCTCTTTCTGAATGAGGCACGGAGTAGAATATAGCTGGCATTGCGGCAAAAATATGATAATCTCGATAAAGGTTACATATTTGAGCCATTTGGTATCGAGACTGTTCGGTTCGTGGGGGCCGGGATCCGTCGATAGATTTTTACTTGAAATATAAATATATCTACGTTTGACCACCGACTCGCCTGATGGTACGTTTATCATCGTACTATGCGGTACAGAATAGTTTCAAAATAATCCTAAAGAACTACCTAATTTCTAATTAATTCCTGATCACGTAGAGTAAAAGACATTAAAAAACCACATTGCATCGAAAGAAAACCGATTAATCGTTTGTTTTCAGCATTAAAATGAAATCATCAGTGTTCTAGTTTATTTATCGATCTGTTTTCATAAAATAGATCCCCGGACTCGATAGAGCCGTAATCGCTAGTTCGACGTTTTATGTCTCAATCAATTCTGGGTGTTGTTTATTGATCTTACTGTAATTACTTCAGTCTGGGATTTAGATCTATTTAGCAAAAGAACATTTTAAAATTTTGTCATATTATTTTCCGAGCTCAGCCATTCAAAGATGAAATAAATAAAAAAATAGAAATAAAACGCTGCCAGTGTATTTTTAACATGGTATTTTAAACGGTGTATTTGTTTTGTAACAAGTTTCTATATATATTTATTTTTGTTATAGTTCTCATTATAATTAGTATTTTCGTTTCCTTTTTGTTTTAAGGGTTTTTTTTTTATAGAATTTGTAAATATATTCAATAATAATTCTTATGCATATAAATATGGAATTAAATAAAAAGAAATCCGGATTCTAATATTATATTATAGCATATAGAAATATAGGTACATATTAAACTATATTAATATGTATACATGTATAGTCTGTGGGCTGTAAAAATAGAGCAACAAGGCCGTAAGCCTTTTTCTTAAATTCCGTGGAAAAAAAAATACAACCAGCCGGCCAATGAAAAGTATGTAAAAATATACTTATTATAATTCAGATTATCCCTAACAATTAAACTAACATTGCTTGCGAGAAGTCATACGGCTTCTATAGCCGTATGACTTCTCGCATATCAATGATATTCCAAGACGGTAGTAGTTATTCGAATATGACAGATCTATTTAGCAAAACATTAATAATTTGTTTTACTTTATAACAGACTTCAAAAACCATGATGATGATGATGTCTTAGTTTGATTCATAGGGAATTGTACCGTCTTCGTTTTTTTTAATAATAGATACGTTGTTAGCCTAGTTGAACTAGTATTATTAAATCGCACCTTTTAATAAAATTATTAAATACTTCGATGGACCACAATGTCCCCTAGAACTTCGTGCTAAAGCAGAGCACAGGTGAAAAAAAAACTTTTATTTCCTGGCTAGTTAACTGGCTATATTTAAAGCGATTTGTCGGCGCCGGGCGTCTCATTACACAATATAAACTTATTTTAGAGTACAATAAAATCCGTTTTACGCTCTCTAAGACAATGTACCGAACTTTACGACTCGCTTGAACAAAGAAACTGTTAAAAATAACTAAATAATGGATCAGTAAATAGTGAATACGGTTAATTAGATAGGAAAAACGTTTTTATTGTGTTATTTTTTGAGAACAATGTGTTTTCAAGTTCCGTTGCAGCGATTATGATATGGGATCAAAGTAGATGTAATGTAGTTGTAGGAACAAAGAGATAGCAGTGGGTTGGTCAGATTTCAAATAGAAATATCTTCGTTCGATGAAAAAAAAGTTTTTTCTTAAAAAACCTTTTTCAAAAAAAAAAAAAATTCATAACTAAAACTTTTTTTCTACATAAAAGCATTAAGCAGTGTTCTAATGAAATACCATGTATGTTTTTACTTATTTCATTAGTAAACGACTAAACTAAGATTGATAGAATTTATTGACTCCTTTGGATCACTACCGCGTATATTTTAGATAATTTTAAGACTACGTTACAAAGAGTCTGCAGTTTGCGTGGTCACAGCCAAGACGACTTTTCAGTTACAAGGTCAAATAACACCGTACTGTAGGCAACTAAAACGTCACATCGTATATAACATATAATATCATATATAATTTACATAAAATTCACGAGATAAAGTTAATAGTCGTTAAATTTCTCATTGAAATGCCAAAACCCCGTACTCAGTGATATCGATCCACATTCCTGTTGCGTACTGCACAAGAATGGAATACTTTGCTGCCATCTCTGTTTCCTGAGACCTACAATCTTGGAATTTTCAAGGCTAGAGTGAATAGATATCTTCTAGATCGACGAGCTCCATCTTCGGCCACACCGTCGCTTAACATCAGGTGGTCATTCGTAGATCTTGTATTTAAAAAAAAGTCGTTTAATTTAAATTAATAACAATACTTACCGAAAACTTACGATACCTTTGCTGAATTTTCATACAGTACAGTAAAAAAAAAACGGACAAGTGCGAGTCAGACTCGCCCACCGAGAGTTCCGTACAAACTAGTAGATAAAAGGCGGAAATCATATTTTTTTTTTATATTTTCCTTCATAAACCGAAAAAATATACATCGTAAAAATATTTAAATATCTGTTTAAGCTTATGCTACTGAAGCTCTTTCATATATACCCCACATGATACGGTTAATTCACTTTAAAATTTGGACCTTCATTCCTTGCATAAAGACACAATTTTTTTGTGATTAAATTAAAAATTACCAGTTTTCGGATTTTTTTCTATATATTTCCGGGAAGTACCCCATAGGTTTTGATTCCATTGTGGGTGTCGAAATGTGCGTTTTTTACGATATATTCGGCTGTACCTCTACCTAACTTTTTTTTACGAAAACTTAGAAACTTTATTTTTCTTTCTGCAGCAAGATACTATGGATCTGCGTATATGATTTTAATTTCATCTCGATACCTTCACTCGTTCCCGAGATAAAGGTCTTGACACCCGACGGACGGACAGACGGACAACAAAGTGATCCTATAAGGGTTCCGTTTTTTCCTATTGAGGTACGGAACCCTAAAAATAAAGAAAATTGGAAATTAAACTACTTTTACAGCACGCCCGGGAAAAGAAACATCTGGCACATTATATGTTTCTGTTTTCCTACAAGCACGAACGCATTATTCTAGACTGGGAGGAAAAGAAAACACATATTACATCAGAATTATAATCCCAAAATGAACAAACTCTATTAATAATAGAGGTAGGAAGCGATATCGGTACGAGTATATTATTATCTATCGATAGAAATCTAGGTCGATATCCTAATAATCCAGCAAGGCTGGCACACACGCAGATAAGGCACGTTTGTCCGAATGTAAGAAAGGTCTTGGTATTACTTACATTATATCTATCAAGTTCATTTTTATCATAAACATATTTTTTTAAATCGAACACAGTATCGAGTGCTGATGAAGAGATTCAACTTTTTATCGACTAGCACATCCCTACACGTGTACGCCATAGATAAGCAAAACAGTAGGTGATGTACACCAAAGCGGTTGTTCGCTGCACTGCGAACATTGTTCAGACCTGGACAGCTGATATCTTATCTCTTATCAGGGATTGGACAGTGACGGCAGCGTTATTGATTTGTTGATAGCGTGCCAGCTTTCGTGTGCGCAGATTTTTATGAACACTTTCGTTTATGGTTCATAGTACAGGCGTCTGACCACAGCTCTCCTCGATCAAGCGGAAGAGTGCCGCTTTTGTCAAAGGTGCAAGCATGTCCACAGATTTCATTCATTCAATAGTTCTTAGTTTTACTTGGATTCAGTTGAAGATGCATAATAATACGATAATGACACACGTATGACAAAATTGCACTGAAGTTGACTCATTGTAGAGTATAACACTAGATTCCAGCTTGCATACAAAATGGCGGTCTAAAACTGGCCCAGATTTCGTACTTTGGTCTTTAACGACCTGAAAGTGATACTCCTTCGAAATTGAAATTATTTTATTTACAAATACATTTATTTCCAAACACTTATAAAACATTTGTAACTACCCTCATTTTCATTATTGTAATAACAAAGCACAATTAATCCTATTAATATAGTATATCTGGCCAGTGGGGTGTTCCGTGAGCAGCCGTGCTAGGTAATACCTGTGTTACAGCTGCTACTGTTCCAACCTCCAACTGTGTCACATACCATAACATTATACAATTACAACGTATTTTGCACCTACAAGGGAAACTACAATGAATTAATATTTTTACTACCAATATACACAAATATAGCTTGGAAAGCCCCTAAAATAATACTTGTTATTTTAATAATCTTAGGAATATTGAAAATTTGCAATAATCTGTTTGAATATTTCATTTTATTTTTTAAAGTAAGGTAGCTTCAGTGTTTTGTTATGGTGTGTGGTACAAGTTATGAAAGTTTGGTTGACGATGCATTTTTTTTTTTTTCAATGTATTGATGGGTTAACTTTTGAAGAATTTGATTGTTAATAATATGCAAATTTAAGATAGGGTACATATAGGGATATACATTATATTATTATTATATTCATTAAATTAATAGATTGGCAAATTATTTCTGCTTAACAGAAAACATTGTAATATTGTTATTTTATTTTATATCATGGGCGGGTATGCATGCCTGCGTGATGTGTGTGTGTGTGTGTGTGTGTGTATGTGAGAGTGTGGGGTGTGTATGTGCGTCCAAAAAATGTTGGTGTTGATGCTATTATATTTTTGTCAATTAGTGTTACTTAGGCTTATATGCTTCGTATTCATGTATGCGTAAAAGTTCTTCAGTGCTTTCTTTATATATATTTATATATATTTGTCGATTCAAACTCGTTTGTTGTGATATTATCCGAGTTTTTTATACTCTAAATTTAGGCAACTAACTTGGTTTTAAGTAAGTTTGCTTTGAGTCGATATCTCCGACTAGGTGTATAGGTATACTATCTACACCAATGAAAAACTTAACACGACACTGTCAAAGCGGATGAAAAGAGAAAAGACTCAACAGCTTTCTTCAATGGACAGACCTTAAGCTTAAAGTCTATATTTTACTTCACAACACTATGTAACGTCAATTTGTTTCCGTTAGCTCATAAACGACAATGCTGAATGCACTAACTCCCAAAGGTAATGCATTCGAGGCATAGACTGGTCGGATACACTCTTCATGGATATGGCAAGAGAATGTATATTCTGTACAGAATACTTAATTACAAACAAACAAACACTACATAGACATTATCGATACTACTAAGACATGATCGAATGTCGCTTGTGACCAAATGATTGGATGCGGTTGTCAAAGTTGACACTACAGCGATACGTTGACCTATATGTAATTTTCGCAAGTGCGAAAGAGACGAAAATGTAAGTGGCATCACTCGTATCATTCCTGCCAGTCGAAGTCGAAGCAGATGTATATCTGCTTTTACCCATAGATCTTCTGACCATGGTAACTATGTAAAACGGTCAACGGATCTAAAACGTAGGGTCTATTACAGTGCAGGGCCTGAAGAAAGAAGTTTTGTCTAAGGAGAACACTAATAGTAAGAATTCCTGTAACTTTTGACTGATACCAGCTAGTTTTCCGTCTTTGTTTAAAAAAACTTTTAGTAAAGAAAAATACCGCTCTCCCAACTGCATCCAGCACCACCAGTTCCAAGAGCTGCCCACATAGATACAAACCACAGTAGATCGTAATTAGGAAGTACACACTGCGCCTACACCCAGCCCTACATGGCCCGAGAAATTAATAACCAAACAGCTGCAAGGATAGGCTGATTTGCATTGTAAAATAATACTTCGAGTCTGATAAACGTGGAAGACAGGGACAGTAGATGATCTTCTGTATGTCATTCACTACATTTTCGAACTTTTCTAAACGTCTTTCTTATTGGTTGCTTACATGTAAAAGAAGAACCCTTCAAACTCTGTAGCACCAGCGGCTTAAAGAGTGCATTTATATGCCAATCGGTTATAAAAAAAAATAGTATACTCAGGTTCCAATTTCACTATAGTTACTACAGTTGGATTTTTAGCTACGAATCTTAGTTCTGGTTGAAACGCTTCCTTAAAAGAGAAAGAAGGAGGCCTTTTTTTAACTTGAACTTTTTACTTCATTCACAAAAATCTGGAAATAGAGATATGCGAAAAGAACATTTTGCTCCATAAAAGAACAGAACATGGTCTAACATAATATTATAAGGCTAGATTATGAATACCAGTTTCCAATCCAAGCTAAGCGTACTTACTAACTTTGACCACATCAAAGGTCTGCCTTTGATGTGGTCGAATTTCGATATACTGCGATCTGTGGTCAAATACTACGCTTCAGCCGCGTGCGTAACTATAGGTTCGTAACTAATTTCGAAATAAACGTAATTATTCTTGATACAATACTGGTTTCGATCAGAGAAGTATTTTACCGTAAACATAGCCACGGTTTTTGTTTCGTAACTGGTTTATAAATAAACGTAACTATTATTTGAACGAAACTGAAACTTTAGATGTAATTAAAGTTGCGGTCAGCTTCTACGGATTTAACCAGATGAATTTTACAAAGTGCAGATTCTCATCTACTGCTCGATAAAACTACTAAACAATGAATGAAGGTTTCAATAGTTTCCATCATAAATGCTTTATTTGACACGGTCGGCTATCTAGGTACGATCGGTTACATGCCAGCATGATTGTGATCGGCTAGATTTATTCATTAGTTTCTAGATATTACGTTATGGAGGTCTTGATTCTTGAATTAATCAAGGTTGGGTGAACGGTGTGTGTTAATAGGGGACTAGACCTTTTAGAATTCGACATCGATTCATGGATAATATTCCGAAAACCCCATTTTTTGAAGAATATTGCTTTGTTGACCAAATTACATGCACCTCCACAGAAGGAGATTGTATAGTTGACTGGCCTCGTAGCTCAGTTGGTAGCATGTCTGCCTGGTAAGACATAGGTTGTGGGTTCGATCTCCACTCAGGACAAACATATGTGTGATGATTATGGTGTTTATTCTGTGTCTGGGTGTTTCATGTATCTCAAGTATGTATTAAAAAAAAGTATAAAATATGTATGTATTCTATCAATCATCTAGTTTCCATAGTAAAAAGCTTTGCTTAGTTTGGGCTAGATGGTGTTGTATGAAATGACCTCTAATATTTTTTTTATATTTTTATTTTACACAGTAAAACCTCTTCAGCGGTCAGCGTTAGTGGTAAACGAAGAACTCTGAACTCTCCAAAGGAACACACAGCAAAGGCTTCAGCACAGTGCCTCAGTTCCTTTCAGCCATATGTTCAACAGTGCCACATGAAGAAGTTGTAGAAGTTTGAGTTTTAGGGCCAATTAGTTCTAATTGGCCCTAAAACTACCTACTACTTATTATATTATATTCTTGTACTACTAATTATATTATATTCTTTTTATTCAGATCGTATTAAATTCCATCACAGATCAACAATAGTGAATTGGCGGTCATGAGCAAGGATTTACACCAGTCCATGCGTAAGCACTTGCTGATGTAGCGTCTATTCAATGCAATCTATTTGAATTATATTTTTTTTTATCAGCCCTGGTTATACAAACTGTCCCACTGCTGGGAACGGGCCATCTTCTCATTGTGAGAAGGTGTTAGGCCATAGTCTGCCACGCTGGCCAAGTGCGGGTCGGCAGACTTCACACATCTTCAAGATCATTGAGAACTCTCAGACATGTAGGTTTCCTCACGATGTTTTCCTTCACCGTTTCAAGTTGGCGGCAATCAACAATACGCACATAACTTCGAAAAGACAGAGGTGCGTGCCGTGGGATTCGAACCCAGGACCTGCGGATCGCAAGTCAGACGGTCTCCCGACTAGGCTGCCGAAGACTTGAATCATCTAGTTCCGTAAAATTTTTCGCAACTATATTTTCTTCTATGGACAAACTTTTGAACAAACTTTAAGTTTTAACATACTCTCGATCACTGCTTGGCTCACCATACCTTGTCGATATAAGAGCGGTATAATGGTCCTAGAATGCACGTTGCCAATATGCAAATGATCAGAATGTGTGATCACAATACGTTCCAGTACCATCTTGCCAATTGTAAATTCTCTTCACTTTCGATACAATGTGATACATAAATGATTTTGGGTTGAACAATGTTGGTCTTGTTAATTCTTGATTCGGTATCTTTGATACTAGATCTTGTCTTTGTTATAATCATTCTCATTTCATCGAATAATGAGCCCTTATTAACCTTAGTTAACCATAGGGCCGCTGATAGCAGCGTCTCTACCGGAGCCATTTAAGATTTTTCACTTAACTGATCCAAAAAGTGGTTAAAGTTTTTCAGGTACACCTGAAACATACATGCATGCACATTTAGTGCTCGAATTTTATATGTATACGGGGTGTCCTTAGATTCCTCTGTACGTTCTACAAACCATTGACTACAATACCTTGCTTAAAAAAACTCCCTCCCAAATAAAATATTGAGCCTCTTGCGCAGATGAGTAAAAACACGACCTGTATATGAACAGATACTGATATAAAAAAATAAATTGTCACGACAGTTGAGTCAAACTTGACTCGAACACACGCTAACGCATTTCAAAGAAAACGGTTGTATGTTTCGCCAATGGACCATAATAGCTACATGCCTTGACTGCTAAGCAGTCATAGGCCATCAACACATGCGAACTACCATTGACAATGCTAATATAGTGATCGTCTAAATATACGGCCAAGGCCATATTAATACGAGGATTTGTAAGGCGTCATTAAAAGCGTGTGCTTTATTGAGATATAAATTTTAATTTCGTTTCGCATGTGGCGGTTTTGTATGTGTGGAGTGTATGTGTGTTGATTTAATTATGTGTTTATGTGAGCATGGGATCAGAGTTGTGCATGGTTGATGGCATTAATGGACATATTGTTAGTACTGGTATTTGTAAATGACTATCCGTTATGGTAAAAAAAAAGTTTAAGCGATTGCTTTCTATTATCTCAAATATGCGCCTTACGAGTTAAATCCCTCGCTTCAGAAGGGATTTAAAGTTTAACAACCTCGCTACGCTCGGGAGTTAACCCTAGAATCCTTTGTCACACGGGAGAATCACTATGTATGATGAAAAAATATATTAAAAAATATATAGGACCAATCTGAAAGTAAGTGAAAGTGTCCTTCTTACTTCAAAATAATATTTTTAATTTCAAAACCGTTTTTATAAATGAAGGAGTTATGCGGTAACAAGCAAAAAAAATACAATGGGAATGTTAAACTCCTTTTTTTGGAGTCGGTAAAAATGGTAACAGATAGGTTACTTTTGCTTTTATAATAGTTTGTGATAACATATAAATACCAGTTTTATATAAGATCTCGTCCAAGGTGTTGATCATTAAGCAGGGTCCAGTTGCCATATCACGATCAAGTGATGAGGATGTCTGATCTGTCAGCTCCCGGTTTATCTGGCGTCATCACGGATTGGCATTATGGTAATATTGGAGGCGCACGCGATGGCGTCTGCCTCGGGTGGTGTATAAATAGAGGTAAGTTTGAAAGAACTGATTTTAAACTGTGACCGAAGAGGTAAAATTAATAGGTAAATATAATATAATAATAATTAATATAGTGACGGGGTTATACGGAGTTATTAAATATAGAAAAAAATACAGCCGAATTAGTAACCGTTTTTTTTCTGAAGTCGGTCAAAAACAACTTAAGAACATCAAATGATTTCTGGCCATGCATGGACTAAGAATTGATTCTGGCTAAGAAATGATTTTAGGTCAGAAAAAAATACGTGTTTTCTGACAGCCTGGCAAGGTATGTAGGTTTTTTCCGATTAATTAAATAATCTAAGGTACAAGAGATTTGATTAATTCACTTTTAAATTTCATCTCTCATGACAACATTAAACATCATTTCTGTAATAATCCCTAAACACACTTTCAAATGCAACTAAAAACTAAAGAACCATTATTTCATTCTAAGTCATTAAAATTACAAAGTAAGTTCCAAACATACCACAAAACGTTAAAAAAGCGACCATACCATGTACTAAAGGATAACGATTCTGTTGCGACGAGACTAGTTAATTTCAAATTGGCCATTGAAGTAATCGATCCTGATGTTTTTACTCGATGTCTTGCTTTCCAATGGGATGCAGAAAAAGTAATGGTCGAGCGATTTCCGCTGCGGTCTGCGTATCAAATGGTTCAAGTCAGTTGTGATTACAGTATGGGCAAGAACGTGAAGTTAGTTTCCGAGGGCCGCGGCTGTTGACGTTGACACACGATTTCAACGCGCTTGGACAGAGAGAACATAATATGAAAATACTAGCTGCGCCCCACAGTTTCAAGCCGCGTAATGACGAAAAACTTATAAAGTAGTCTATGTCCATCTCCAGGTTCGTAACTATCTCTGTACCAAATTTCATAACGATCGGTCCAGCCGTTTAGCCGTGAAACGGTAACAAGCAGACAGAGAGATAAAGTTTTCGCCTTTATAATATTCATATTCATAAGAATATGGGTAGCTTAAAGTTTTTTTTTATAGCCGTTTGGTTTCGGGTAGCATAAAGTATCCATAGCTTATGGACCTAAGTTATAGATTACGAGTTGATCCGTAAGTTAAACAATTGTCTCATTTTCAATTATAACGGTCACGGCTAAAATTAAAGTCTTTTTTATGAGTGAGGTATTAAATATTTTTCTAATGTAGGTTACAGTCAATGTAACCTATGATAGATAGCCTACGATGTAAATAATGTAACTACATTTCGCACATCAAAATCGATCCAGCCGTCAATTCTACATAAGTTACAAAAAAACAAACATGCTCACACACATACATCTGAAAAACTATACCGTCTTGTTTGCTATCGTACCCTCTATTTTGCTATCGTCAGCGACTTGTTCTATTTTCTGAAACGTCCTTACTGGCCATGAATTATACTGCGTTTCTCGACGTTCCAGCCACATTGCGTACGAGAACTTCCTCCTAACTCGATTTACCATATTCGACTGTGAAATTGATTGTGAACGCGCTTTAGCACGGTGTTTCTGGATAATTGTTTACACGGTTGCCATTGGCCGGTTATTTTGGGGGGCTGTGAAAGTAGACTGCGATGACTAAGTTGGTAATGACTAACAGTGGATTCCAATATCATGTGGTCAATGCATAGACTTCTATAGATCCCGCAAGTGTATGTACCTAGCGTGTTAAAACGAGCGTGTCAAGTACGATAAAAAATCGCAGTTTACGACCAAGATTTATTTAATTTCAGGTGATATAATATATACTTCCGATTCGATATTTTATCAACTAGTTACTAGCGTACAAGCGCGCGGATGCATTGGGTTGAATAGATTTCGCGCGGATGGAACATTCCATCACAAAATCGTTTATGTGACGTCACAGTTGGTACTAAAAATGTGGCAAGCAAGGTTTTCATATAAATGAAGTCGCATGCTCCATCTACTATATCTGTGGATCAATGTAATGTGTATCTGTTTTACCCGTTTCCGTAATTACTGCTAATACAGAATATGATGTTAAAACTGTGCAACTGGATTTCGGAATAATATCGCAGAAAATTATTGTACACACCTTAAGACTAATTAAATGGGATCATCACAACAATAAGTGCGACAAAGGGCGGCCTTATCGCTAAAAAACGTATGATTCTTAATTGACTACGGACCCTAAAAATCTACAACTCGACCTGTCCATCAAATTACATCAACGCACTTCAAATCTTCTCCGCATAGTACACATCGAAGTTATTCCAGTAAGACATAAAACGTGTCCGACCCCGGGGTTCCTTCCAAGCGGGCAGTTATCCGCGCGCTATATTTAGCGGACAACGCGTTCTTGTCAGCGCGCTTCCGGTCTCGATCCTTGCGCTCGCGCTGGCACCATTCTGCGGACGCATGGCTCGGATCGCCGGAGCGCCGGAGATGAGCGACTGTTACTGGTGCATTGCTGTTGACACTGACAGAATACTTATTTGAAATGAGAATAGAGCTGGTGTAGTTGCGTGTGACGAGCTTAAAACTTATTATAGTTTAAATATTGTGTATTCCTACTCAAATTCATTAATTGGATTTGACTATCTCTAAATTGCTCTGTATGGATGTAAAATTAAGTTATTCTATTCTACAATGACATTCCCACTATTCTAAGACATTATTACCAGTTATTTTATTTTAAAACTAAACTACCAAAACTATTTCCTTGCAAATAAAAAAACAACATCACATTACATTTTACCGTCTAATACCTTCACCCCCTAATAAGAGGGTATCTTTCCCATCCCATACCCTGCCTACCCGGTAAGGAATAAATTACAGTTTGAAAAACTAAAAAATACGCTATAAATTATTGTGGTCAAAGTTCATTACAAAAATTTTCTAACAAATCCAAACACATCTATGATACGATGTTCCATCATGAAGTTCTAATTCATATCTTCCGGCTCCATCATCAGATCAGTTCGACAGTACCATATTATTGTATTGTCATCAGAACTACATACAGCTGCCAATTTTCATGACGCTACGATCCTTGGAAGATGGTTAAATTAGTTACCTTAGATTTCATTACATACAGGTCGACCTAATAAAAGCGTATTAAAAATAGGCGTGATTTTATATAATATGTATGAAATATTGATAAAATTTATATATATATGTACAAGATAATAGCTCATTAAGATACGTACAAGACAACACTATAAATAAAAAAATAGGACTATATCGCAAAAACTAACAATACAATAAACAAAAACAACCATCGCAGCAACAAAGCAAAGTACAATTTAATCTAAATCAAATCAAATTTTCGAACATGTAGATACGCAACAAAAAGTAGAAAAAAATTAAGAAAACATCGATGCAAAAGCCGTGCAGGCGTAAACATCGAAACCAATTCTCGAATTTAACTCACTAGTAAAAAATATTGGTCGAGAGAGTATCAACTATAAATATTATAGGGTTCCGTCGTTAGGATTAGCATTATAAGCTTTGCACTTGTTACATTTATGATGTAGCCTCAAATAATATGTTTGTTACAAAGGTAAAAAAGTCAACTTTGCACTTGTCACATTTATGATGTGGCCTAACATAAGTATAGTCCTAAGTCAATTGCTATTTTATTCTTTTGAAATAGAGACTTCCGACATTTTGTCATTATGTAATTTAGCGTATGCAAGTATTTAATTATTTATGATGACATCCTACGAATATTATAAAATGCAAAAGTCTGTCAGGATTTATGTTTGGATGTCAATTACTCATTCACACAAAATGGAAATCTTTGCCGCCATCTCTGTTTCCTGAGACCTACAATCTTGGAATTTTCAAGGCTAGATTGAATAGATATCTTCTAGATCGACGAGCTCCATCCTCGGCCACACCGTCGCTTAACATCAGACGAGTTGGTGGTCAATCGTAGATCTAAAATAAAATAAAAAAAAAACTACTAAAGCAGTTTATGCGGTACGTTGTGTATGGGCGACAGCCGTCTGTCAGTTAGAACAAACATTTACTTAGGTTTAGATAATATGTTTTATTCATGGTTTCTGACGACATAGACAAGTCCGAATGAAGAGGCCGTATTAGCCAAATGAGCAGAATAACGTCTGCAGGTTCCGCTTGATTAAGGTTAGTGATTAGTATAACTTTTCTTACGTAATAAACCAGGTCTCTGTCAAACTGCTCAAAACAAATATTCTCACTCTTCCTAAACTTGCATGTTTACTTAATATTTCCTATAAAACTAAACCTTAGCATGGTCTACGTAGACGGAACCCAAAAAGCAACAAATCGAAATAATAAAAAAAATCTATTCGATGTTGGGAACGGTCACTATTGTGTTTGTAATAACATCACGTAGGATAATCGTTGGCATTATGACATGCACGAGAATTGCACCTAAAGTATAATCCAATATTTATAGCATCCGTGACTTTGATTCTTTACAAGTTTAGGTATGTACCGTGTAGGGATGGATAGACTTGGGAATATAGAGACAGCTTCAGTCTTGCTATTGTGTAATTACATAATCTCTAGCAACATTTGATACAATTATTTATTAATGTGATAATTGTTATTACAATAGCGAAAGTATATGAAAGTAACGTACAAAATTGAGGCATTACTCTCGTCTGTCAAACTGCGTATGACTGTCAAAGGCTACAAATTCATAGCGGAGTTACAAATATTTGAAAAATATCAATTTTCTTCTAAACAGTTAGGCAACAAGTAATATTTATATAAATAACAGGAAAGCCAAATACTCAAATGAAAAAGGTAGCCTGCGATTTCAAGCCATTTAGGCTACAGGAGATAATATAATTAAACATACTTGGTTGGATACATCCTATGTTCTATGTTTAGTTATCATTAGTGTTATTCGTAGACTTATGCAGTACTAATTTGATTATTAAATAAATAAATAAATAATCCTACAATACTCTTCTTCTTGGATAGTCGGTTAAAATTATATGTTACTGTTGCCATGTCATAAATTCCTAGTAGAGGGCAAAGACCTTGCACACTATTGCATAAACAAAAAAAATGAGATTATTTTAGAGTCAAATCGCTACATTTCGCACGCAGTTAATTAGGCATAAATTATTAAAACATGTAAGCATGCGGTATCTGAAGATGTTTAATTATGTTAATAAGAAGCATCAAAATGCGTGCTCCGTTGTTTTGACATTTTGTATGTATTTGTGCATGCATTTAGCTTATTTGCATTAATTAGATTTAATCATTAAGACATTAAATCGTAAGAATTTTTAAATTAAAATCGTCAATAGGGAAAGGTTAGAAGATTTGTAAATAAGGGTTTTTAAGTGTGTGAGATTTGGCGTTGTTAAAGTTTACAATATTAAGAAGAAACGCAGAAACTAATTTACTTAATGAATTAGGATTGAATTTTGACTAGGGCGATCACTAAGTCACTATTTAGTTTAAATTAATGACAATACGGTATTCAAGTATCTTAAATTTTGGGTAAATTTCACTGCAGAATTATTATCTTCATGAAATTTATCTGTCATGACTCATAATCATGACTGGCCTTGTGGCTCAGTTGGCAGTATGTATGTCTGCTTGCCGAGCTGTAGGTCGTGGGTTCGATCTCCACCCAGGGCAAACATTTGTGTGATTACAATGGATGTTTGTTCTATGTCTGTATGTTTCTATGTATACATTTACAACAAAAAAGTATATATATATATATATATATATATATATATATGTATTCTATCAGCCATCTAGTTTCATAATACAAGCTTAGCTTAGTTTGGATTAGATAGTGATGTGTGAAACGTCCACAAAAAAAATCTAAACCAGCAAAATTATCTGTTCATTTTAATTACAGAGAAATACTGTCATTTTTTAAAGAATAAGAGCAATATTTTGAATTCAACACTAAGACTAACCAGAAGTTCAAGATCAAGACCAAGACTGATCGTACATGGGCCATCACTACGCTTCACGCCCCATTTGTTACCAGTGAAAGGGACGTCGAATCTGGTGTTCTTAGGTGTTCAAATGTTTGCACACCATGCATGCACACAACAGGTAGGGCATTCTATGCCGTCTTTTATTTCCTTATCAATTAATTCCTTGTAATAAGGTTCCATTTTGAATGGTCACATATTTGACAGTAAGAATTTTGAATATATATTACAATACAACCAAGTTATCGGAAGGTTTAGGTGATGGCGCTTCTGTTGCGTTTTCAAAGAAAGATGATTTTAGTTCCATGTTTTGCCTACGTTTAATAGATAAATTTGTTTCTTTGAGCAGTAGGAGATTGTTTATGGGATAAACCAGTACCTGTGAGTCCTTCGCCAGGTAGTCCCGTATTGTCCCCCTCACTATCGAATAATAGAGTTTTTGGAAACACAATGAATAAAGTAATTTATGCCGGGTGAGATATTTTTACCATTTTCGGAAATGTACCTGTGTGTTTTTTTTTTTGTTCTTTTTTCTGTGTTTGGGGTGAAATTTCGTTTCGGTCCTTGTGGTATGTTTTTGTTTGTTTTACGGGCAATTTGCGATAAAGATGTTAGACATCGTGATTTTTATCTGGGCGTAATTTGCGGTTAAATAAATTAAAATTATCGAGCCTTTATTAGATTTGGATCTCAAGTTTGGGTTTTCTGCCTCAACAGTTTAATACATAGATTATGTAGATAATAGTAAAATTTTGTACTTACTTACCGGAAAACAAAATACTTAAAATAAAAAGTAATTAATTAACCTAGGTCAAACACTATTATTATTAACGGGATATTTACCGTGGTTCGCGTTAATTTTAATGAATATATAGTGTTTAATGAATGACCGTGATAGTTTAAAAAAGTGATTAACCTAGGTGTCTTTAAATCGCGAGTGAATTGGTTTCTTCTAGGTAAGCGCGTTCCATTGTAGACCACAACGTCACTGTCATCAGGCGAGTTGGCGGTCAAGCGCAAAAGAAAACCGCGTCCTGTCACGGGACAGCCCCGGTGTGAAACAAAAGGTAATATTGTTAGAAATACAACATTACGTACAAGCGGTGAACCTGTCAAATATACTACAGGTATAATAGTTGAATAGGCATTCGAAGCATACAACTTACACAGAATAGAAGTAATGAAATGTATATACATATATGTATATACAAGAGCACACACACACAAGGGACTCGAGAGCGAAATACTTAGTGATGAAACGTGACGGCATGAAACAGCGTCATGCCATTTTCCGTCACAACATACGAATCGGTTTTACTGCCAAAGTTATTGTTGCCAAAATAAATGATTCAAATAAAAATATCGACATAGAAATTGGATAATATTTTGAGGTAAAAGGTAAATCAGATTTCTCATTTTGTACGATATTTGTATAATAATAAAACGCCTAGTTAAATTATGTTAAGTGCTCAGGGACTTTACGGTCACCACAGACGAATAATATAGATAACGCACGTTTGAACAATAAAAACAAAAACAGATCTCGATCTTGAGAAAATTTACCATTCACTGACCGTAGTACCGTATGCTCAAATTGTAATAATGAGTACATCATTCACACCTTATGCATATTCACGCGTTCACGCTTCTTTCTTTCGGGCTTTTTTATTCATTGATATGTTTGCGCTTGACCGCCAATTCGCCTGATGTTAAGAGATGTTGCGGTTTAGAGGGAAGAAACCAATTAACTTGTGATTTAAAGACGCCCAGATAATAACTATCGGGAAGATTGAATCAGGCGCCGTATGCATCTACAATTTTGGGGTTCGTACAAACTCGATTCATCATCATCTCAGTCACAAGTACTCTTCCTGGACATAGGCCTCCTAAACAGACTGGACGCAGCTTGCAACCAGCGTCTTCCGAGACACGCAAATGGTAGGGACCATTAAATGGTCCTTACCACGAGACACGCAAATTTTACGTGTATCGGCACGGTCTTGACCACTTATTTAATTAAAATACAGTCGGAGATTTGTACTCAAAAAGGAAATAAGCGATTCGTACTTTTATTTTAAAATAATCGTCGCCACATATCGTTTTTACGACGTTTTTTATAGGTGTGAAGCGAGCCTTATCAACGTCGATATAAATGGCATCGTGAGGTTGTCGCCTATAATAATATTTTTAATCGCTCTTTCTTTTAATCTGTAATTTATTTTTTATCTATGGACGTGTGGGAACTTTAAGAGAATGACAGTAAGGACTTCGCAGTATATTGTTTTAGTCTGTGGTTAGTTTTTTTAACCTTTCAACCGATTTCAAAAAAGGTTCTCAATTTGACTGTATTTTTTTATGTTTGTTACCTCAGAACTTTCGACTGGGTGAACCGATTTTGATATCTTTTTTTATTTGCGTCTAATAATACAGGCAAAGCATATCAAAATCAGTGATAGCGTTTAGGCTAAATGATAATATACAAACAAACATACAAACAAAAGCCTGAAAAACATTACCTCTCTTCTGCAGTAGGGTAAAAAAATCAGCCATTAAAATATGCAGAGTAATTGCGTACCAGAGAATAATTCTTTTATTAATGCAAAGAGTAGCGTCGTCGCCAGAAATACACATTGCTGAATCATTATTTGTGAACCTTTTTATTGTGATATACGAGGAACACTGAATAGTAACCTACCTGAGGTGAGCACCTGCTGTTACGTTTTTTTTTCTCTAAATTGAATAAGTCGAAGCGCCGCGTGAAGTTATTTGTAGTCCAGTTAGAGGTTTGTATAGAAATTAATTTTGTTTTTGGGAAATGGGGCATGATAGTGTCTTTCTTTGTACGGGACCACCCATGAGAGGTGATGTGTTACTTAGCATTGGTATAGTAAAATGGGATATTATAAATAGGTATCTTCTAGGTCTGCGTGCTTCATCTTTGACCACATCGATGCTTTCCAACAGAGGAACTGGTGGTCAAAGATTTATTCGCAATAACCATAACCAGATATTAAACATAAATAATTATAGTTAAACTGAAGCAACCGACTTCTCATGGATGCCATTGTCAGAACTGGACCAATTGAAATGGGACTACAAGGGAAGCGCCAGCTTACAAATAAAAAAAGAATCATCAAAATCGGTTCACCCAGTCGAAAGTTCTGAGGAAACAAACATAAAAAAAAAATACAGTCGAATTGAGAACCTCCTCCTTTTTTGAAGTTGGTTGAAAATACATGAAATACAGCTAGTCTAAACCATGTAAAATCTCAGAAAACATAAATAGTATTTTTCACGGTTCAATCACATGCAAAACTTAACATGCAAACTTATTTCCCACAGAAATCGATTTGTATGGGAATCTAAGTGTAAAAAGTCCTGTTATGTTTTTCAAGTACATAATAATTCCATAGTTTTTTTATTATAGAGATGTACAAGATTTTGCATGTTAAAATAAGCATGAAATGGGGACACGATAAACGAAATTTAGTCAATGCGTTAGCGCAAATAGCGCTTATGTCCACCAATGACACATCAGAATCATGTTCGTTGTGCGACCAATAACAATATGACATTTGAAATGAATCTGACGTGTCAATAGAAAAGGGGACATATTCTTCTTCTTCTTTTCTGTATTGAACCTCGCGATTAACGATTTGCCAGTGTCAAGTATTGAAATATTTTTAAGTTTCTTGAATAATACAAGTTACCTATATAGTGTTCTAATCACAGTCTAAGTCACGTAAAGTGTCATTTTCAAATTTAAGTCTTGCCTCAGTAAAGTGATGGCGACTTTACTAGAAGCTTCTATGGAGTTTTGCCGACAACTTAAAATCACACGTTTCACTGCTTTATTTCACTTGCCCACACTCACGCACTTGATCGAACACTTAATGAATAAAACACCACCATTTTTATCGCATATTCAAAATAACGCAAGTTTAGGAAAATAAAACACAGCAACGTGTTACTAAGACGATCCCGCAAAAAAAAAACTCGGGACCTATTCTAGCGTGTTCAGCTAGGTCGACATTTCGGTCATGAAAGAAATTAGGGGGCACATTTCTTTCAAGACCGACAATGTCGACAATATACAGCACATTTACACAGTTTCAGGTTGTAAGTAAAAGAACTTGAAGACTTACCTCACTCTCAGTCCAATCAATAAGGCTGGACTTCTCCTCCAGAAGGTTCTCCGAGCTCCGTTTCTCGTCTTCCCCGTCGCCTTCGTCTTTGAAGACCTTGACTTCATCAGTGGAGCCCAGGTCATCACCCCCCGAGCTCGCAGCGGAGCTCGAGTGCGCATGTGGCATCTTCAATCGTCAACTCCCATTACCCCATCCCTAATAACACTATCTGTCATCCATGACAACTCAGGCCGCCATTTTGGTTCTTAGTCTTTGAGAGATCACAATGTCACTAACTTATGATGCCTGTTGATGATGCACTGAGTCCGCATCTGAAAAGATAAAATAATTTGCTTATTCCACAGCACACATCAAAACATACTTTCCATTTGACAGTGGCCAGAAATTATTCAATAAATAAAAAAATAAACTTATAAGTATTTCTTGAAAGTAGTAATTTTAAGTTTAGCCATAGCTGCCAAATAAGCTGAGAAAAACACCCGTATTTTAGCGGAAATTAAATAAATGATCTTTCTTTTCAATGAGTTGCTACAACTTTATGCATTTATGCGTTGTCTATTTCTATGATCTGCATGGTTGGTACATTCTTAACCGACTACTAAAGAGGGATATGATTTTAATAAATTATAACGTAAATTCGAACTTATACTACTCAATTGATTAGACAAATTGATTTAATTGACGAATATAAATATTCATAGATTTTTCTTTGTTACTTTTACAGGTAAGTAACTAGTAGTAGATTCTAGGTATTTAATTCATATTTTAAAATTCATTATGAGTCAGTTACATTATTATAATAGCTTAAAATTTCGGCATGATATAATTGAAGTGAAATACACCTTCGAGTTTTTTTTTAATTGGAAAAAAGTTTCAAATAAAAGCTTAACTTAATATTATATGCGTATATATTTATACATATTTATTCATAACAATGAAATAGCGATTTATTCCCATATCTTAACCACAACGAAAGCACATTTTAGACTTTTGTGGAAAGATATTCCAGAGGTGCTCAACCCCCCAAATTGTCACGTATACAAAAATAAATCCAATTTACAAGGGCACTTGATATATTTTAGAATGGCTTACTCAATACCAGCTTTCTTAGCGACACTTGGCCAGAAGCCAAGAGACTGTTGACGTGCACTTGACGCGAAGCTTGACCCAAAAGATGTGTCTGACAGCGATATCGCGATTATTTTACAACTTCGATATTTTAGACCTTATAAAGTAGGTAGTAAGGGTGAGTGTAGTGAAGGAATTTGAAAAATATTTTTCAAATATTTTCTGCATGTTTTTTAATAAGTAACAAATAGTTTTGACAAGGTTAAGGTTATGCGTCATTAATTAGGTTTTTTTTAGTACGACGTCGGTGGATTTTTAAATATTTTTATGGATTTAATGATGTATTTTATCGGCCAGATTATTAGTATTTGTTGTTATAGCGGCCACATAAATACATCATCTGTGAAAATTTCAACAGTCTAACTATCACGGTTTATGAGATACAGCCTGGTGACAGACGGACAGACAGACAGCGGAGTCTTAGTAATATGGTCTCGTTTTACCCTTTGGGTACGGAACCCTAAAAAGAAGTACTATCGTATATAATAGACTATCGTAATTTGTAAAACACTTTTACAAAAAAAATATTAAAAAAGCAGAGAACCTGTAAACGGACACAGGCTACATTTCATCATAATCATCAACATCGTTTTTGACTACCCGAGTAAAGCCGCAGGGCTTTCATGCTTATTATCAGCTTTATGAAATCCTGTCCAAGCACCCGAAGTTAGGTTGTTAGCTTTTTTTTATGACAACGTTCTTTCTTTTCATAATCACTAGTTTCTAAGTTATTACTGACTGCGCGTCGCAAAGGAGGATAATGTGTTCATCAGTCTACGAGTATGTATGTTTTTATGTCTGTTCCTTTGCGGCACTCTAGAGACCAAACGCGTGGACCGATTTTAATTATTCTTACGTCAGTTGATTTATTTTAACTGTCTGTATGTCACTAAAGACATCACAGTATTCAAAAATCAATATGGCGCCAACGAGACGCCATATTGTGAAAAAGAAAAAATGAAAATTTGCGTACTGTACCGAGTGAGGTGTCATTGAATCCCTTTGAAAAACATTATTAACTGTTGCACTAGCGGTTGAATCTTAAAAGTTATGACTAAGAGCGTCAGTCAAAACAAATGTTGACGTCAAATTTGTAGTAAAAAATACTATTGACCACAGATTTTCAGTCTAAAACTACTTTTGACCAACCTATTCAGGCAAAAGTACCCTTCTTCTGTTTTTTTTTTGACTGCAACATAAATATGTCGCTTTCATTTCGTGATACATATAATATGTATTTCAAAATGAAAGCAAAAATTAGAGACATGTCATCAATAAATACCACACAGCAAAACTGCGAAAGTCACCTATGATCCAGGATGCAAATAATGCCTCTAATGGTAGGTGGCACGACCGTCAACCACACTGGAGGTGTGATGCATGCATAATACACACCAGCTATGCATCACAATGTCGGTGTTGGATTACCAACTTATAGACACGATGTCAACTGAGGTGGCAAAAAATTGTGCTGAATGGTGCCATTTTAAAATGAAAAAAGTGGTGTGACAGGTGGGCTGGCCTTTATGACGTTTTTGGGGAAATATTTCGATATTCTATTTCCCAATTTGTCACAGAGGTGTTTAAGTTCAAGTTACGGATTTTGTTACCCAAGTTGTCCAAGGAGGAGAGTAGTTTTTTTGGGTGTATGTATGCATCTGTAATGGACTCTGCATTTTAGGTAACGCTACAAGAACAGGACCTGCACACCTGCCGGCTCGACCGGACAGTACCTATTTGAACGCCTGAAAATAGCAGACAGAATACACTACATGACAGAATACACTGTAAGTGGCCATATATTACCATTATCCATATGCACAGGCGCTAAGAGAAGGCACTTAGCGCCTGTGCAGGAGGACTTGCACTTTATTGTGTCGTAGCAAGAGTACCTATTTCATTAAATATGTGTATATGAATCTTCTGTACCTGTACTATTACGTATTCTGTGCCTGTAATTTAAACAGCTCTGGCGATTTTTGTTGTGCAAAGTGCCGCTCTTGGTTTTTAACTTTGGAATCCATAAACTATTTTTATTTTTTCCAATACAACGTTCATCAACTTTTTAGACGTTACCTTTATACCTTGAACCCTGGATCGTACTAGTAACGATCAAAGTTTTCAACGCATAACAGGTCAATTTTAAATTGATTTTATTTAGCATTTGTCTACTACAATGTTTTGCCTCCTCTAACTAACACAACATTTTAAATTAGGAGAAAAAGGCTGATATATAATTCCTAATAATAATAAAAAATATTTTTTCTGTATTCTGAGGTGGCAGAATGTCGCATGACCCTGCTCATTGGCTCTGTCTTGTTCTTGCAAATGACGTATTTAATCCACATGAATGATTTGCGATGCGTTTCGTTCCTCTAGGTCACAATCCATGTTTAGCTTTAGAACATTGAGTTAGAATAACTAGAATCACAAACGGTAAGTAAAAAAACAAAAATTATACAAGCGCCGTTATATATGTACATACAGATACTGTTACGCGGACAAACCAGCTTTCTTTTTACGTGGCGGGATATATAATTACTATATCAATTGTATAGTAATCAATGACACCTTTACTCGAATTTAGACATCATGCATGAACGTGACCCTTCGCTAGTTTTCAATGTCGCGGGCAATTTCTTACCGAGCTCTTTATAGTCGTACGGCGTTGTAAATAGACCCTCGGCTTGCAAATTTTTACGTGATTGTGACTCTATGTTCTAGCTCAACGCTTTATAACCAGAGGTTGTAAGACTTAGAAACTATTATTTATAGTCACTTTGCTTCCAACGACTTCAATAGGTGTGCGTATTACTGCGTATTCAAACGCAATCTCCAAATTAAAATCTATAAAATACATCAAATCACACGTTTATTTACCAACTTGCAATCACAATAAGTATTACAACTAAATAAATGTTAAGTTGGAATGTACTTATTTGCGAGTGCAAATTAACCTGTCTACTAATAATGGGAGACAAACAGGCGATATGCTACCTGATGATTTGTACCGAGCGGTTTTCAAAGAAATGTGTGGACAAAAGAAATAAATCATATGATAATGGATTTGATAAACATTACAGAGCTGTTATTTAGACTAAATTTTGAGAGAACCTCTTTGAATTTTAAACTTTAGCGGCGTTGTGCATTTTTTGGATGGGTAAAAAATGTTAAACTCGCGTCAGATCGAATTCGTAAGACGGACGGTTTATTTTAGTCTGAAACCTATTCTAACGTTCTTCATTTAAAGTTCATTATTGTATGTAAATTTTTATCAGTCATTTTGCTATTTTATTTTTTAGTTTACACTTCTGCCGGCACTCCCGGAGTGCAACCCGTTGTTTTTTTTTTTTTTTGATACTTCTCTCTCATGAATCGTATACATAAGCGTATCTAGGGAACATGGCGGGATACTGTAATTACGACTTTTTCGGCGTGATTAATATTATGCCAAATTACAGCTTTCTGGTAATTATAGTATTTGAGCAAAGCCGTGGAAAGACATGCAGACAGACGGACATAGCGAAACTATAAGGTTTCCTTGTTTGCCACGAAATCCTAAACATGACCCACAATCAGTTCATTTGGGATTTTTAAAGGTCACTATGGAAGGATAAAATGGTATTGGTGGAGTTTCTGACGACCAACAGAATCGTTACTGTGCACAGCAGATCGTTGGTCATTCGCCAACACAGATCAACGACATTGCCAATACGTCGAGACGATCCAACAAGATCTAATACCAAATCAGCAATAATTATATACATATTTGACTATGAATACATGGTGTAGGTCTACTAACTAAAACTCTGGTCCACTAACTCCTTGTGCTATATAGCTTCCTATTTAAATTGGCTGATATAATTTAAAATTTCTAGATACAAAACTTGAGTCAAAGCTAAAATAGAGGAATTAAATACCACATTCCACCATTAAAAAAATAAAATAGGTTCATCCGGAGCTACAATATCATAGATTCAACCTGTTTGCGCCAAAGGTTCAGTAGATATATTTGTTGTACTAGACTGGAAAGTTGTATTTTATTAGTTTTTTTAACACGCTTTTATTAGGTCGACCTGTATCATGTAACTAACTATGTAATGAAATCTAAGGTTCATCTTCATCAAATTTAACCATCTTCCAAGGATCGTAGCGTCATGAAAATTGGCAGCTGTATGTAGTTCTGATGACAATACAATAATATGGTACTGTCGAACTGATCTGATGATGGAGCCGGAAGATATGAACTAGAACTTCATCATGGAACATCGTATCATAGCTGTTTGGATTTGTTAGAAAAGTCTTGTAATGAACTTTGACCACAATAATTTGTAGCGTGTTTTTTAGTTTTTAAAACTGTAATTTATTGTCAAGTGCTCTACTATTGAGTCCACAATAGGTAAGCGAATGACCCTGGGATTGATTGAACCATGCAAAGCAAGTGGTTCTAGTAGAATAGAAAAGTAAACGTATGAGATTGACATTAGCTAACGAAATGTCACATTACAGTTTCTTAACATTTCGAAGCGTAAGCGTTTGTAGAAGTAGAAACGTTTGCTACTTGTCTAAGGCGCGCCCACACGAGCTGGAGTCGAGGTGGCGTCGAAGCACAGGCGCACAAGCGGCGCGCCGCTTCTACGTTTCCTTCAGGTTCAAATGGCAGTGCGGCCACACACTAGAGTCGCGTCGCAGGCGAGGTGGAGTCGAGGCGCGGTCGCGGCGGCGTCGCGGCAGGTGTGCAGTGCTCGACCGCGCCGCGACTCCACCGCCATTTTGTTATTTTGTTTCGTGCGTAGACGTGTTTACACTGTAATGTGTGAAGAAAGCATAGCCGCCCGCGCCTCTACTCTAACATAAACACCATGCCTCGACTGTGCCGCGAAGCCGCCGCGACCGCGCCTCGACTTACCAGTGAGCGACGCGCCTAAGAGAGCTCCGGAGCGTAGCGATGTCCGTGTGAGTTGAGACATACACCCTAACGCAATGCACATGCACACTAATGCTACACAAATACTAAATGAAAGGCTGGCCCGCCCTTCGCTATACGTGCAATTTTTACAAGTATTTCTACCGATATTAGCTAACGAAATGTCACGTCAATTTCTTAGCATTTCGAAGCGTAAGCGTTTGTAGAAGTAGAAACATCTGCCACTTGTCTAAGAGAGCTCCGGAGCGTAGCGATGTAAATCCGTGTGAGTTGAGACACAAACACTAACGCAATGCACATGCACACTCATCATCATCATCATCTCAGCCATAAGAAGTCCACTGTTGGACATAGGCCTCCCCCATACATGCACACTAATGCTTAACAAATACTACATGAAAAGCTGTAAGCGTTTGTAGAAGTAGAAAAGAAACGTTTGCCACTTGTCTGAGAGTTCCGGAGCTTAGCGATGTAAGTCCGTGTGAGTTGAGACACACACACTAACGCAATACACATTGCACACTACTACATGAAAAGCAGGCCCGCTGGCTATAATACATGCAATTTATACAAGTATTTCTATCACAGTACAGATAATTAAAACGCATTAAACGGTCATTAATGAATAGGTAATTCAACGTCGGTTCATAATAGGTTTTATGGTTAATATTCCGTGTTTCAAACTTGTAGCGAGCAGTAAAGTTTTCGATTGGTAGTGCAATAAGTTAGAAGGTTTATGGCTTACGTCGTGTCGGTCTTAATGAGAAGTCGTAATTTGTGTTACAATTTCTTGTGATATAAAGATACTTTGTTGAATTTATAATATATGAGAAAAAAATGGCTGTCTGTAAAGTCGGTTTACAGACGATAATTTTACGTGATAACGATGCGTCACAAGCCAAATGCTTAAGACCGATTGTGCCTTTCTATTGCTTGTTCCGCGCTCTCGCTTACACGCTCGGCTCAGGCGGAACGTGACACTTTTTCGTGCGCGCTGCCGGCGTTCATAGATTTATAAGACGTTATCACGTCAAAAGTTACGATTTATTCGATCAAGAAGCGGCGCTTCGATCTGTCTGCGCGCATGTGCCTTGAGGAAGAAACTTTAACAGCTACGAAAACGGTCGTAGTGTCCGAAAAGGTTTTATTAATTTTAAAATTATTTATTTTCATTTTAGTTAAAGTGATGTTCCATTCCGTGCTCAACGGGATTAGTCTGCAGTATACTGTGATGCTACAGTGTGCCTACATATTAAGCAAGTATGTATATTAAAATAAAAACAAAATACCCGACTGCAGAAAAGCAGTTTTTGCAGTCTATTTTACGATTTCGTTACGCTTGATACGCTGTTGAGTGTAATTTTTTTGTGAGAAAGTATGCGTGAAATCGCTGTAAAAGATTATAGATGCGAATTCTTTAGAATAATTCTAGTAATATCACGTATTTATTACAAAATAGTTTGTTAGAGGTTACGAAAAAACGCATTTCTTTCTTTTTGCCAGAGATTTATTATTATTAAATAACAAAAAATATAGCCTATGACACTCAGGTAGTGGAGACGAATCTAACGACATCTCGCACATCAAAATCGGTCAAGCCGTTTAGACTGAGAGCTGTCATATAGAAACAAAGATACATACACTCGAAAAACATTACCCTGCTTCTTACGCAGTCGGGTAAAAATAGATTGTATTGGGAGATCTAATCAAAAACATGATAAGGACTCGAATCCTATGCCATAATTTTGTACTTTTTGAGGACGAATAACTAAGCCTAAGATAAAGTTCTACTGATTTGAGTCGAATGCGCTTCTTATGCGTACGAAGTCGCAGGTATCAGCTAGTAAGTCATAATTTCACACTTTTCTATAATAACCGGAGCCAGACGACCTACCTCCGTAATAAAACTAATATAACTGGGATCATTAAATTGACGGCTTCCAGCAGATGACACTTGGCACATATACGAAAGAATTTACGTGTATTTTTAACAACATATTTTTTAGCATACGGTGAAGACATTGCCCTATTTATAAATGAAACGCCTGTTTTTTAGGGTTCCGTAGTCAAATACGAACCTTTACAGTTACGTCATGTCCGTCCATCTGTCCGTGGCTTAATCCAGACTATAAGTAGGTACTAGAAGAGCTATTTTTTTACGTGATAACGTTTTATAAATCGATGAATGCCGGCTACACGCACGAAAAAGCATCACTCATTGTCACGTTCCGCCTGAGCCGAACGTGCAAGCGAGAGCACGGTATAAGCGATAGAGAGGCACGATCGGCCTAAGCATTCGTCTTGCGACGCATCGTTATCTTTTACACTTTACAGACAACTTTTTTTTTTTTGTTAAATTGTAAAGGCCGTGATTTTTTGTGAATTAAGATAGACATGAGTGACCTCTAATTTTACGATGGATTTTTTTAATTTGTAAGTCTTTTGTAAAATTAAATGTTCAATTTAATAGCGTTTACGTGTTTGTTTTCCAGCATATTACTGAGGCATTTAGGTATAACTTTATATTCAAGTCGAGACCCGCAAAAGTCTTTTAATTAATTGATCATAAAAACCTGCTTTATGTCATAAGAAGTACATTAAGCCGTTCCAGTATTAGGATAAATGCTGTTTCAAATCTTTATAATATTCATAAGCTTCTGAACGAACATTCTTCATTTTATAAACGCTGGCTTATCTATTATCCGCAATTTCTTTTGACGGCTATTGATAAAATAAAAATGCGTTTTTTCTTTATAAATAAGTAATTTTACTAGAATTATTCTAAAGAATGCGCATTCATAATCTTTTACAGCTTCTTTACGCATACTTTCTCAAAAAAAAACGTAGTATCAAGCGTAACGAAATCGTAAGTTAGACTGCCAAATCCGGTTTTAGGTATTTCAAAATTCATAATTATGAATTTAGTACCTATTTTGTTTTTATTTTATTATAGGTACTTGTTGTGATAGGATCGGACCATGGCATTTTTCTTTTTCAATTTCGTCTACGCTAAACTAGTCTAGGAAATGAGAAAAATATATCAATCGATCTACTATAATTATAAGAGCGAAAGTAATCTGTCTCTATCTATTGGTTGCCTACCGTACTTTAGATCCACAGAATTCGTGGCCCTATTTACATAGATTGGATTATGCTAAAATGTAGTACCTATTTATTTATTGCATAATGTACAGTTGAAATACTCGTATTTCAGATACTCGAGAAAAAGAGTCACGAATTCAATGACTTTGAAGAAGTACATGAAGGTGAAATAAGAAAATAATGGAGTGAGTTCGAACTATATATAGAAAGCGTAATAACAAAGATAATGAAAACGATATTTAGATGGGTCGGACATGAAGGGGACGGATGAAAGAAGATTGACGAAGCAGATATGTCTATCTACCACGACCAGATTGAAGACACTTTGGAGAATGGTCAGGGCCTCAAGGCTGCTAAGTGAAGATCACTCGCTCGCCACTCGCTGATACGATTCAAAGAATCGTATCTGGTCAAAAGTACGCACAAGATCCGAACATTTATGAAAGTGGAAGAAGCAAAAGTCGTGTCAAGATCGTAGCAAGTGGAAAAATATGATTACTGCCTAATCCAATGTTTTTTTTTTTTTTTTATACTATAGATCTACGATTGACCACCAACTCGCCTGATGTTAAGCGACGGTGTGGCCGAGGATGGAGCTCGTCGATCTAGAAGATATCTATTCACTCTAGCCTTGAAAATTCCAAGATTGTAGGTCTCAGGAAACAGAGATGGCGGCAACGAATTCCATTCTTGTGCAGTACGAAACAGGAATGTGGATCGATATCGCTGAGTACGGATTTTTGGCATTTCAACGAGAAATGGGTGGTAATTCGCCGATTTTCTGCTAGTCCTGTAGTGAAATGGGGAGGGTGGAATTAGGTCGTGAAGCTCATGCGCACATTCCCCGAAATGAATCCTGTAGAAAATAGACAGACATGCTACTTTACGGCGATGCTCGAGACTAAGTAGCTTCTTGGCAGCTAGTTTATCGTCACCGATTAACCTCACAGCTCGGTAATTGTGGGATGTTCCGTATTCAACAAATGCAATCACATCCCATTCTTAACCCATCTCAAATACGCATTCCTAAGTCATCCCACTACAAATATTAATTAAACGATAGAAAATACTTTATTATTAATAATATAATGAATATTATAGAAATACAAAGTCAAATAACCCGCCCTTAACTATTCCTGGTGCAAAGGTATGAGTGTACCTTTTTTTTATACATTATAGATCTACGATTGACCACCAACTCGCCTGATGTTAAGCGACGGTGTGGCCGAGGATGGAGCTCGTCGATCTAGAAGATCTATTCACTCTAGCCTTGAACATTCCAAGATTGTAGTTCTCAGGAAACAGAGATGGCGGCAAAGAATTCAATTTATGTGCAGTACGCAACAGGAATGTGCGTACGAAATTTTGGTATTTGCACTGCACTTTGCACGTTAGTCCGCTGAATGGCGATTGCCAGTCTTTGCACCAGAAACATGCCGGAGCGGGAGTCACCTGTCCTGTCCTATCCGTTATTCTGTGGCCCAACTCACCTATGAGCTGTTTGGCCTCACCACCACATGGTGGACAACCCATGGTCTACACATTCATTTATATTTCTTTCATATTCATTTATGTATTTTTTTTTAATCAGTTTTGTTTATACAAACTGTCCCACTGCTGAGCGCGGGCCATCTTTTTTTTTTATTCGAAAATAGTCTTGCGCTTGACCGTCAACTCATCTGGTCTTCCTGGTCCTGATCTTCTCGTTATGTTTCTTAACTTATCCCAATGTAAAAATTGTTTATAGGAAAAGTACCACAGCTAGTATATATGTACGTAATTGTAAAATATTTATCATGGACAAGTTCTATTTAATAGATAATTCGAAACCAAGTAGTTTGATAGGAAGCCCAAATTGTGCGTAATTTCAACCAGTGCGTTTATCTAACAAATGTATTTTTATCAAATTACTAAATCAAATCAGTGTTGAATTTATTAGTCGTCGCCGAAGACAGGAAATAGGCGATTTCCTAAACGATAACGTGTTATCGAATTCACGGCAAATATGAAACGTCTTAGTTCAGACACTTATCAACTACTGGTAATTTTATGTTTTATGTAAGTACCGAGTATAACGAATATCGACTTATGTAAGTACCAAGTATAACGATATACTGTGTACTGCGGTACACAATGGAGCGCGCTGATCTAGAACATAATTCACTCATGATTTTAAGACGCACAGGTGAAATCTATCGGGGAAACCCGTCTCAGGTAGCGTATCCCACAATTTCGAAGTTTGTCTCCAAAGTATCGATAAATGTTCCGATTCTAATCGATTCTCAACTCGACAATATCGTCCGCTTTAGTAATCGGGGACGAGTCGCATTCATTAGCGCACACAATGCAAATAGTTGATGTGTTATGTGGCCGTAGTGTGTATGTGTGTGGGTTTAATAACTGCCGGATAGGTGTCGGTGAATTGATTTTCATAGATATCTCGTGCTAGGTATGTACAAGCTGTGCCCTGCGGTTTCGTCTGCGTGGTGAAGAATTAAGATGATGATGCTGAAATGCAGCGTATGCCCAATTGCAAGCAATGCTATCTCTGTACAAGATTTCGTCGTGATTTGTTTTGTAATATTAGATATTACTCGTATCCTGCGTTTACTCGCGATTGAGAAACAATTTAATAAGTAGTAAGTATACTTATTATCTACATTTCTAGAAATGTACACTATTTCGCGTCTGTATGTCCGTTTCTGTCGTATCCCGTAATTTTAGCTGTAATTAGTTCTAACACTCACTCTCTCAAGATAAGGTGTAGATAGGTAATAACCGAATGAAGCTCAGGGTAGGCCCCCAAATTATTGAAAGAAAGAAAGAAAATGTTTTATTTTTATATACCAAATACTACAATGGGAATAACAACAAGATAAGAGAGAACAAAAATACAAAGTGAAAATAGAAAAAAAAAAAAAAAAGTAAGACTTATGCCTAAAAAATATTTTATTTATAATAATATTGTATGTATTTTTGTCTGAAAAACATATATACCTTTTCACGAAAACATAGTAAAAATATATTAACATCGATGTTAATTTTGATATCTTTTACAGAAACCAAAATCAATCTGTATCTATAAAAATCTATGTTGCAACCCGCAAGCGAGGAAGATATCCGACCCTTAGGCTGAGCCTTAAGAGGCAATTTACCAATGACAGTAATGTTTTATGAACTCCCACAACTAGAACTTTATAGACTGACCTATACTTAGTTTCTGGTTAGTACTTAACCAGACACCTAAGTATAGGTTAACCAATAGTTACATTCATCTATTTACCCGTTCAGTAAATTTAGGGCCAGCGCTTCACCGGTTACCATTACTGAACCCTGCCACACCTCATCCTCTCGCCGTCGTAAAACCACCATAAAGCAGATACCTACACCCTATCCCATTACACCGCGCCGAGATATTACCCAGCCGTTTTACAGTTTTAGCTAGAGTTGCTGTTTTCGGCTCAGCTTTCGGTTTTAGGATATTCGTTTTCATGATCATCATCTTAGATACAAGAAGTCTGCTTCGGTTTCCCGTGAAGATTTCCAAAATGACTGGTAGAAAGTGGCTTGTAACCAGCGTCTTCATGGCTCCTGCTATTTGTATAAGGTCACCTATCCACTTTGTAGCTAGTACGCCGCACTTGCCGGTACGTGTTCTCCAATTGAGAACTTTTCGAGTCTCATTATGCCATCTTGCATACTACATGCCCTGCCCATCGCCACTTCAACTTGCTAATCCGCTGTACTATGTCGGTGAGGATACGAAGTTTCAAAACTTAAGATCTATCTGTTTACAACGCGCCCCTGGGATGCTGTTTTCGTTAAGTTTTAGGATGACATTCGGATTTTCGAAACTTAAGATTCGATTCTATCACTTCAGATCGCGCCGAGATAATTTCCTGTTTACAGTTCTGCTAGAATTGCTGTTTTTGGGTGATCTTTCGGCTAGTTTCGTAACTTGAGAATTATTCGTGAAGCCTTCAGGTCGTATGTTACTTATAACTAACCTAACTTAATCTGCGGGGTGCATCTGGCCTGATCTTTTCTTTTTAAAGGTGCAGCAAAAAGGTAGACGGCTCGCCTGATGGTAAGCGATAACCGTCGCCTATGGACAACTGCATCAATGTCGTTACTGTTGCTTTGCTAGCCCGGAGAGGTGCTTATAGACACCTTTTTCAAAACGCAAACAAAAAACAAACAAACGCAAAAACTTCTGCTATTATATTATTATTTATGCGTTTTTCTTACTTGCGTTTAAAGTGTTCTTTCTTTGTCTTCTCAATTAGAGTTACTTGAATATCTAGAAAATCGACATAAAAATGTTAAACTTTTCTACGAGCCGGTCCAGTAAAAAAGCGAAGTCTCAACAACGCGACAGCACTTCTGTTGTTGAGAAGCCGAATTTCGGGCTTAAAGCTTCATGCAAACTTCACTCCCTATTTAAAACGTCTGTTTAGTGCTCTAAGTTGTATCTATTTACGGACTAAACTTATACGCGAGTGACATTTCTGTCGGGTGTGCGCCTTTTATTGTCTATGGTAAAAGGATTTCTACGAAGTTTGCATTACAGTGTAGACTTTGAGTTAGGATGGGCTGGAGATGGGCTATTCTTTAATTTATAAATAGGATTATGTCTTGTGGATTGAAGGGCAGTGCAAAAATTCTGGGCATAACGAGAATTAACATCTTATATTTCAAAGTACCAGTCCATTTTAAAAAATGCAATAATAGCGACCGTTGCGGTCTACGATGAAGCAAACTTGCCTAGAACATTGTCGTAAAGAGATTAGAACTGTTGAAGTCCAAAATTGTGGGCAGTAGTGGATCGATATGGGCAAGCGTGAGGAGCACAATAGGACCCAATGGCTCTAAGTGCTTCCGGAAGCCGGAACCCAGATAAGGCAACTGCATTACCTAAAAAAGAAAATGAAAAAAGATCTATTTAGAAATTTATGGTCCTCTACCATGGATTTCAAATGTTATTAGTCTATGATTTATTGTTACTGAAGAAATACTATCAAGATTAAATAGGCTTTATGTTATCGAGTTGTAGTCCATTAACTTAAAATAATTACTTAGACAAGTCGAAATTGAATATTTCATTTAAATTAACATAAGTTAACTCATATGTTCGTAGTATCAAACAAGAGACCCTGTTTTAAGTTCACATATATTATGATATGTAACTACAGAACCCTACATCACGCGTGACACGACACGCACTTGGCTATTTATTTTATTTTGCGCGAGATGTATTATTACAAAATAAATATAGCATATGACACTCAGGGAGTGAAGGCGAATCTGACGACACCTCGCACATCAAAATCGGTCAAGCTGTTTAGGCTGTAGGTGGTCACATAGAGACATACTCGAAAAACATAACCGTCTTTCTTACGCAGCCGGGTAAAAATACAATCATAAACAAGAATTTAACGCACTAAAAAGATCGTAATCGATTAAGTGTTTTAAAATAATAAAGTAATAAAAAAATCCCACCATTTAACGACAGTAAAATTAACGTTCAATATTTTTAATTAGTTTGGTAGTTGTTGTTGTTTTATTGAAGCCATATAAAAAAACTATCTACGAGTAACGTAAGAATAATTAGTAAAATGTTTTTACTTAGAGCCAAATAAAAAAAAAAGAAGAAGAAAAAAAAAAAAGAGAATAAATAGTATTTGTTGTAATTGTATTCATAACCATTATTGCAAAAGCTAGTAACTCTGTCTCTCTGTGTTTGTTACCTTTTCACAATACGGCGGCTAAGCCGATTGTTATGAAATTTGTGACAGAGGTAGCTGTGACCCTATAGACGGATATATATGCTAGACTTTATCATCATCAGTTTTTCATCACTAAGCAGCTATAGGAATCAAATGCTGGTCGTTGTTAATCAGTTACAAATAAAGTTTGGGATTTTTAGAAATTAACGGATCGTGTGTTTCCCTTTTTTTGTGTTGTGACATTTTACTTTTTGCAAAAAATCTGGTCATGCAAAGGGAAATAATCCGTAGAATCTTTTCTGAATAGTTAACATGGCTATCTCAAAAACATTTTCAAGTACATATTTTTACTACCATAGGAATCCCAAAATTAAAAAGCTATTCCGAACCATAGACGAAGAACACATGTTAACTTTTTTTTATAAAGCATTGTGACACATGCGTGCCTTACTCGCATTACAAATTCGTCACATTCCTGTAAAAATAACATTTACATTGAACTCTAGCACTTTGCAATACGGATCATTATTTACGGCGACATATTCTAAGAAATTTTGAAATTGGAACTTTATGTCTTCGAGTTAAATTGTAATATAGATCGGTGTGGTCCTGAGGATGTTTAGTTAAATTTGAACCTTATAGCGTTGAATTAAGGACTAGTGGATAGGGTAAGATGGGCTAGGTCAGCCCTAATTTCGTAAGAAGTCAGTAGCCGGTGTCAGGTTGCATCTTAGGGTCACGTTTGATAAATGTTTATGTCGTTTCTGATTGGTCAGCGATCAGGGGTTGTCTTCTAAGAAGTCGATATGCAAATATAACCCTGATGAGGCGTATTTTTAATGGTCAAGAGACTTTATGTCTGGTATTTAGGTTCCAAATGATACTCTTAAGTAGCTTTTGGAACTTAAGAGTACGTTTTCACCAGAATTAGGGCTATGAACTAGAAAAAAAACATTACTAGGATTTAATTCTATTTGAAAATGAAGATGTGATTAAATCTGAAGTAGGACCACTATAAAATGCCTTTGTAAATATTACTGTGTAAAAATGTTTAAGTACGTTTTAAAAAAAAAACTAGTAGACTTGTAGTAGTCTTTAAAAAACTAGCACTGAATAAACAAACATTTAATTAAATGGAAAAAAATAAAACATGATGGATATGCATGCGTAAACATTGCTTATGTATGTGTAATTACGAGTATTTGTGTGTAGACAGACTAAATAATTGCTACGATGCAGCGGCGATGATTTAATTAGCGCAAGCGCAGAATAAAGATTATAGCTGAAGGTGCAAGTTAGCGACCGTCATGCTTCGCAGACACGGTGTGAACTATCGAAGCTGTCAAATGTACAGACAGAACAAGCTTATGGAACTGAATCCTAAAAAAATCTACTTCAGAACTACGCAAGTGTTTTTTGTTTCTTTCTTTATTTAAAGAGAATAAAAAGGGTTATATATAAGTTTCGTATTCGGTTTTTAAGTAAGTACCAATCTGTATTTCTCACAATGTCTGGGAATTAAATATTTCTTTTAGTGTTTTATAGCTGAAAACAATATATACTTATGGCTTTTTTGAGTCTTCGTCGATTTACTTATTTTTGAAAACAGCCGTTTATATTTATTTATTTACTCACGTGCCGTAACATCGCTCAAGCTTTCCGCTTCGCGCCAAAAAGCTCACAAAACAAATTTTATTATTTGTACGACCTTGAACGTGTTTAAGCGTAGTCCGGAACGCGCCCTAACTTAATTATTACCGGTATGTTTCAACTCTCCAATTATTATTTTTTGCTAACCGTCCACGAGTTAATAACAAATGTGTTCCGCAGAGCGCCTATCTGTACACCATTTTTTTATTCTGTGCACATTTACGTAGTAACTATCATACTATCTATGCACCATTCTATAGTAACTGTGGTGTAATCTGTGCGTTTTGCGTAGTAACTATTGTATGTTCTGTGCTAGCGCCGCCCCATGTCCGAGCATCATTGGTGGTCGGGTCTAGCGTCGACTCGCACGCTCCGCTTCTTTGAGCAAACACTTTTTTACCTACCCTCACGGTTCGATCCACATCGTGATACTTTAGCTATGCTAGCTTTTGCCCGCGGATTTGTGAATCGACACTAAAAATTGCTGCTAGTACTCGTAGTAGTGTGCAAGAATTGCTAGTAGTAGTGTGCAAGAATTACTGTATATATATTCAGGTTGTTGTAGTTTAAAAGGAAAGTAAAAAAAAAGAAATAAACATTTACGTTGTCTTTTATTCTTTTATTTTCATCTATAGTTTTAGATCGATGCTTCAAGAGACCTATTCATAGTCAAATCCAAGTAAAAGTTACGGTCAAGTCAAGTCCTCGTCACCTTTCAGTAAAGTGGTATTGACTTTACTGGACTTCTGTGGACCTTCCACATACAACATAAAAGTCACGTTAAACCACTTTATTTCACTTGCACACACTCATGCACTTAATCGACCACTTATCGTCTTACTTATAAACGCATTTTAGTTATACAACGTGTTTTGTTCCGTTTTCGCGCGTCACAGTTCCCATCTGACAGAAAGTGACGAATCCTTATTCAGTGAATAAGATTTTAAATCGAAATACCACAAGTTTAAGTAAATAAAACAGCGACCACATGTTCTATATAACGTTCCCGCCAAATCTCCCATATATTCCGGTTATAGTCATCATCATCATCTCAGCCATAAGAAGTCCACTGTTGGACATAGGCCTCCCCCATGGATTTCCAAAAAGACCGATTGGAAGCGGCTTGCATCCAGCGTCTTCCCGCCACTTGTATGAGGTCGTCTGTCCATCTCGTGGCTGGTCTTCCTACGCTGCGCTTGCCGGTACGTGGTCTCCACGGTTGCGGTTATAGTTGCAAGCAACAATATCCGGGCATAAAAAAAACAATCATAAACTAGGTACCTACATGTTATCTAAAATATTTCACCATTTTAACACCAATAACAATGACGTCTCCACAATGGGGTAATAAATAATAAAAGATGTCCCAAACTCCGGAGAAACAATGGGTGCTATTTTCACATTATTTTTTGCGTGGCGTCCTTGTGGCACAGAATAAGTAATATTCTCTAGTCCGTTATTCACTCGTAGTGGACCAGGTAGTTAACTTGAATTCTTGAATAAAGCGAAATATGAACGTAAGAATTTGTTATTTTTATTATCTAACTAAGTATACATATTATATTCTAAAGAGTAAAGTTTTTCAGGTGTAAATATGTATGTTTCTTCCTAATTATTACCTACTAAAGCCTAGACGGCTTGACGGATGTAGGTGTCGTTAGATTCGTTTTTAACACTCGACGCAAAAAGAGGGCTGTTAAGAGTTTGACGTGTGTATTTTTCTGTGACTAGTTTCTAGTTTTTTCTTTGTTCTTAGCCATATTTCATCAAAATCAGTTCAACCGGTTTTTTTTATTTCTAAAGTTACTTGTGTTTCTTTTAACATTTATAATTCTTTATTCAAACAAGAAACTACAAATTAGCAGATCGTTTTAAAAATATGAGACAGTATATTCGCTATGACTCCCACGAATTCACACTACGTTTGTTACCGTGCTATTATAAATCCAGTAGCTCCAATTACTCCTCCACACTTCATACCTCAACCAGACTATTAATCCTTATTCTCTACTACATAAGGACTATAATGTGTGTTAACTCCACTGACCATATACAGACCTCTGCAAGAAGCAAACTATTAATCCGTATTCTCTACGACATAAAGACTATTTGTGTTGACTCCACTGACCATGCAGACGATAACCCGACCAAATCAAAACAACCTTCATTAGCGTATGCACGTGTTAAAGAGCATGCGTTTTAAAATTGACGGCTGTTAAGAAACGCCTCGGGCTGCTCGTTTTCGTGTCGGTTGCATTTTATTTGTTTTTATAACTAGCCAATTTACTGATTAATCTATCTTTCGGCTCAGACTAAGAATATGGATATGGGAGATATAGGATTTTGGCATTTTGTGTTGTGTTCTGCTGGATTGTGTACCAGGTATTAGTATTAAAACTAACGTTTACATTTTGAGAAAGGCCGCCTAATTGGGTTGAAACTATAGTCGGAATATCCGACTTCAAAAGAGGTGAATGACTGATTTATAAGAATTTTTGATCTCGATAAGGCGGTTTCAAAATCGTTCTCATAACTAAATCTAACATGCCGTTTAGGCTAGAGAAGGTAGTTGACCCTATAGTTTGCACTAAGGGTCTTACCGTAAAACATGACATGACACAAATGTGATCAATGCTCAACATATTTTGTCAACTTCTCGTTGACACGTGCACATGCTAAAATAAGACAGAATTTGAGACGTTGATCGAAATTGAATAACGTATTTCGGTAAGGCTGTAATTTGGTCGAGTAGTGAGTAAGCTCCAATTAATGAAAAGTGACGGTGTCGTCGAGGATGAAGCACGTCGATCGCCAAGATATATTATCCATTCATCTCTAAAATTCCAAGATTTTAGATCTCAGGAAACAGGTAAGGCGACAGGGAGTACCATTCCTGTGCAGAATATTTCTTATCTCTTCCTACGTTGTCGTTAACACAAGTTGGAAAAGCAGTCGTGCGAACGAGGGACTTGCTAAATATTCGACTAAATTACTACTACCATAGTGCGAACTAGGCTTAATATAGAAACAAACGTACATACACCCGAAAAACATCACCTTGGGCAGTCGCGTAAAAATGGAAGACTTTCGAACAAGCTTTTCCTCAACTTTGACACACCAGAGATAAAAAAATCGTAAGCCCAAAGCAGATAACACGAAATCTCCTTACAGAGTCCAACGAACGCACAGTCAAAACAATTTTTAAACAAGATACAGTCAGTGTCTATTCTATCTAAATCGAAGTTCTCCAGTAGTGTATTTAAGGTTGTATTTAGGTTGTCAGGTTGTTGTTCTCAGGTTGCCACCTCTGGAACCGGTTGGCAAGGAGATGCGTGCTCGTTGTGGTAACGATTATTATTATAGTCATATCCCAGTTTATAATGCGTCGGAATTCGGAGGGTTGAGTGCACCTACGTAATGACTGTGGTAACTTTTTTAGCATGTCACGGCGATCTCCTTAACCTACTGGGATTTAGGGTCCTGCTTGTTTGTTTTAACTACACAACCTCTACTTACACCCAGTATAGTTTAGGTATTTTTCTTTTTAACTATTGGAGGATATTGGATTAGCGCGGTTTACGCATTTGTCATTATAATGAATAAATGTAAATCAAGGTAAAGTCGGAATCGTCACAGACAAGGTTCAGCAGTGGTGATAATTTTCCTGAAAATTAATAAAATAAGAGGGTAGAAGACAAAAAAAAACCCGACACATCATATATTTTTTATACCGGGGAAATCATATATTTTTTTATATTTTCCTTCATAAACCGAAAAATATACATCGTAAAAATATTTAAAAACCTGTTTTAGCTTATGCTAATGAAGCTCTTTCATATGATACCCCACATGATACGGTTAAAGAACTTTAAAATTTGGACCCTCATTCCTCGCATAAAGACACATTTTTTTGTGATTAAATGAAAAATGTCCAGTTTTCGGATTTTTTCCTATATGTGTACTCTAACATAATGCTTCTTGCCAAATTTCATAGTTCTAGGTCAACGGGATGTATCCCATAGGTTTTGATTCCCTTGTGAGTGTCGAAATGTGCGTTTTTACGACATATTCGGCTGTAACTTTTTTATGAAAACTGAGAAATTTTATTTTTCTTTCTGCAGCAAAATACTATTGATCTGCGTATATGGTTTTAATTTCAACATGATACCTTTAAGCGTTCCCGAGATAAAGGTCTTGAAACCCTGAGACGGACAGACGGACAACAAAGTGACCCTATAATGGTTCCGTTTTTTCCTATTGAGGTACGGAACCCTAAAAATAAATGGCATACAGGAATAGTATCCAGTTGCCGTTAAACTTTTTAAACAAGATATTGAACAAGTTACAAGATGTTAGTCTCGAAATACGATCATCTTGTCACTTCCTCATACTCGTAATTACGTTCTGTCATTGTAATGCAAGATTATCTAAGACTAGGGTGAGCACCAATTTTAGCATCCTTTATTAGCGTTAAGTAGCTCTATTAGCATTGATTAAACAACGACATTGTCGGTGGACATACAGTGAGAGTTTAGGTCGGAACATGGAAATAAACGTGTCGACGTTTTGTTTTTTCTACAACTAACTGATAAGTATTAAGTAAGATGAAAGACGGTCGGCGGATATTGTCCAATAATCATCATCATTTCAGCCACAAGAAGTCGACTGCTGGAGATAGGCCTCCCCCATGGATTTCCAAAAAGACCGGTGAGAAGCGGCCTGCATCCAGCGTCTTCCTGCCACTTGTATGATAACTTCTGTCCTCCTTGTGGCTGACCTTAAATAACACTCGTTTTGTTTTTTTTTTCGTTTTAATCTTTTGGGATACAAGTAAAAAAAATACTGCTGATCCGATTTTGATGAATATAAACACTCCTGACTAATTCACCTTTCAAAAAAAAACCGGCCAAATGCGAGTCGTACTCGCGCACGCAGGGTGCCTTATTATCTATAAATAAAAACAGCAAAAAAACGATATCAGCGTTTATTGTACGGGAGCCCCCTTAAATATTTATTTTATTCTATTTTTAGTATTTGTTGATATAGCGGCAACAGAAATACATCATCTATGAAAATTTCAACTGTCTAACATCACGGTTTATGAGATACAGCCTGACGGACGGACGGACAGACAGCGGAGTCTCAGTAATAGGGTCCCGTTTTTACCTTTTGGGTACGGAACCCTAAAAACAAAATCGTTTCAGAAAACAGACGCGTCAAATTTATTAACATCCCGTGTTTTGCGGCAGGGGGGTTAAAAATTAAGTACCTTTGATAAAGCTATGTACACACAATGTTTGACACGGAGTCAACGTTACCCCACATTGACAGTAAATACTGTCACTACAAAATATACTATTATTCCTAAGCGTGCCTTTGGTTGACACACGACTTGCAGAGCGTCTTCCTGCGCCTTGTATGAGGCCGTCTATCCACCTTGTACAGTGATGTTCTTGAGTGATGAGCGCTACCGTGGGTCGGATGACACGTTAAATTGTAGGTCCTGGTTGTTTGTTCTTAAAAAACAGCAATCGTCAAGCCAGGTCAGTGAGGCCTTTCGGCGGCTTAATAACTCTTACACTAGGGCTGGCCACTCAGTCTATACAAACTTACTTAGTGATGTTCTTGAATTCTTGAAAATGTTATTATCGAGTGCCAACATTTCGTAGACATGTAGTTACTTTTCTTCTTATTTGTATTGGACCCGCATTAAAGCATTTGCCAGTGTCAAGTATTAGGATTTTTTCAAGTTTCTTGAATAAAACAAGTTGTAAATGTTCTAGTCACAATCTAAGTCACGTACGTATACAGTCAATTTAAAAGTCGAGTCCTGCTTCAGTAAAGTGGTGGCGACTTTACTAGAAGCTTCTATGAAGTTTTGTCGACAACGTAAAATGACACGTTTCATTGCTTCATTTCACTTGCTCACACTCATGTACTTGATCGAATACTTAATGAATAAAACACCACCATTTTTATCGCATTACTTAATATTCAAAATAACACATTTAGGACACAAGATTAGGAAAATAAAACAAAGCAACATGTTTCGATGACGTTCCCGCCAAAACCCATCATGTAGCTACTTTGTCGTAAGTATATTCAGACAACATATTTTTTTTTGTATCTTAAATGTGGAAAAGCACAAGATAACTGCTGCTATTGCTATGTTCCTAATACATACTTGATAATGACAAATACGCTAACCACGCGAGTCGACTACCCACGACAGGAGAAAAAAGTCACAGTAATTAGAATCTGTCATCAGGGCATTTTGTGAAAAAATCATAATGACTAAAGTTCGGACGGACGCCCTTGTAGAAAAAGTAGCAAAAAAGTTGGCGCGGGCTTTCATTTAAACAAATTGAATTTCTGCTCTTTTCTCGAATTTTAAACTTTAATACTACAACTTAGAGTTTAAAGTAAATAAAGCAGATGCGTGTTGATTTTGTAAGTTTTTTGTGTGTGTTTTTTTTGGATGTAACATCGTCCCTGTGTGTTCTAGGAATGGGTCATTATGACGTCTGACTAAGAATTTATAAGGTTACAGTTGGATGCTTATTTTTAACCGTTTCATTTTAGCATAATTATTTTTACACAAAATTTATTAATATTTGCTTCCAGCGTCTTCCTGTTACTTGTATGAGGTCATCTGTCACTCTCGTGACTGGTCTTCCTGCGCTGCGCTTGCAGGTGCGCAGCCGCGCACCCCCTCTTTCCCCCTTCCCCTTTCTTAACTTAACTTTCGGCCCCATCAGCCATCAGTTTTACGTGTTATGTACCTAATACAAGTGGCAGGAAGACGCTGGATGCAAGCCGCTTCCAATCGGCATTCTTGGAAATCTATGGTCGAACCCTATGTCCAGCAGTGAACTTAACTGAAATGATGATGATAATGATTGGAACCGAATGTAGTCTGTTTAGATATAGAACTATCGTGGCAAAAATAGGAAGTAACGTTTCGATAGAACATAATAATGAAATAAGGGCAATGGGCATCAGCGCCCTTGTTCTCAAAATAATTAAATTGCGACAGCATCGCCCTCAATTCCACATTAGTTCTCTATCCGGACAGATTCTATTCGCAAAGCTTTTACACATAACAAAATCAAAATCATTTATTTTTATTTTGATAACGATTTAATCTTTCAGGTAAACCATATTTATCTATAATGCAACAATAATCTGAAATGACGCACTCGATGCGCCCGCGCACTCATACTATTCTAACTGTTTAGACCTTGCTTCAATTAGACATCTATGCTTACACTACGAAAGCGCGGGAAAAGGGCGCGCCGGGCGTCAAAAATCTCACATCTCGTCTCGACTAACACAGCTGAAAAAAATTGCACCCAGCACCACAAGTGACTGCATAATGCATTTCAATTATCCTCATTTTATCCGCAATAAATCGTTACATTTAACATAGTTTATGTGAATTTATGATCGAGAATGAAGGTCGATTGCAATCTGGATTCTACAAGGAGCGCTGCTTTGTGTGACATAGCCTAAGGTGGGCCAACAAAGAATGATACGTGGTCAGTATGGTAATCATAAAAATAACGATTGTCGAGTGTTACTATTATTTCCACTTAAGATCGTTGAACAATTAATTGCCGACGGTATAACGCATATTTTCCCGTTAACAAGAGAAATTGCTTTTTTTTATCTTTGAAATTGATCTTTCAAAATTTACTTTTTGTGACCTTCACGGTGATTATTAGGATTGCGAGATAGTAGCATTCCGTTCACACGCATGGCGGCAGTACGTTGTGCGAGTAGGACGGACGACAAAATCTTGCAATCCCTCCCAAATCATCCATTTAAGTTTCGATATGATCGATGTTGTTATTTTTGGTCGTAACTACACTACTAACTACATTAGAGGAGAATGGTCAAAGTGGACTTCTTACTTATTTTCACATTTTATAATGGAACATGAATGTATCGTTGTTAATTTATGGAAGATACGCAAGAGGAGATTGGACAAAGCGGGTAACCTAATTTGGTTTATTTATATACTATTATGTACCATTTGTGTTAAAAATCACTGAATACAATTTTTTTTCTGTTTTACGAGCTTTATGCGATACTATTTATAAATAAATCTTTTTAACCCCCGACCCAAAAAGATAGGTGTTTTTAATTTGATGTGTGTACTGTGTATACATATCTGTGACATCACCGTAGTTCTCAATCGGATGGGCCGATTTTGATCTAGTTTTTGTTTTGTTTGAAAGAGGATTTGTTCAAGAGTGTTCTTGGCTTATGTTTCATCAAACTCTTTTTAGCTGTTTTTTTTAATGTAGGGGTGTTTTATGTTTACTTCTAAACATACTTGTTGTCTTTGTTATTGTTTCTTGTAAAGCAAGATTTATTTAAATATACACAGCACAGTACAGCAAAATTTACGTCATTATTTATGTCTACCATGAAAGCTCACCTTTGATAACTCGAAAACAATTCGAATTCCAATGACAACTATGTGTACTAAACTCAATTCAAATTCCGTGGAATAACGATGAGAATTCGAGATTTGAAATATACAAGGGTACGGTTATCGGTGTTATGGTGCATCGTAAACGGTTTGACTGCGGCTCGTAAGACCGTAAAGGGTATTTCATTGCGACTTACTATTCTCGTGTTAACTTTCTAGTGAAATAACATCTAACTTGGCAATCGTTTTCACTTACAGCCATTTTACAGAAATCAATTATGATGATAAAATAGTGTCTGTGGTATAGACATAGACGTTTAGCGTAAAATGTTGGTGTCTTTCTTAAAGGATATTGACGTATTTATTAACATGTTTTTGGAATGATTTTATGAAATTTTATTTCTGTATTGTCTCGTAACGTTGACTTTTGCGTTTTTTTATACACGATAGGCATACACTTACCAACTCACCTGATGTTAAGCAATGCTGCTGTCCACGAAACCAATTGACTTGCAACACTTGATTTGACAGATTTTGGAGAGTATGGAGCCTTTAAAAACGTCCAAATTATATTGTATGAAACGCAGACACTCCTTTTTCTTGTAAAAAAGGTACGAATTTTCAGTTTTAAAAGCGCTAGTTTTTAGATGCTGTGAAGGATAACGTGGGTTGCGCAGCGCGTTCGAAAACGCATTCTGTATTCTGCGTGTGCGCAGCGAGCAACACGAGCACATTAACATTCTCCACTCTCGCGCTGGTTCTCATAGCGAACCGCACGCGTCTTTGTAAAGCTTTTATTCAATGAATTTTCTTATTTCCAACATTATTTATTGATCCTAACACGTTTGCTTCATGATTTACACTGCTAATGCTAGTTGTATTGTTTTCTATTTCGTATTCATATTGACAAATTTTTGCCAGTACAAACGCTCCGTTGCTGGTTATAATAACTTTACTGTACCATCTCTAGGAGAATTGTGTTCACTGAAATCTAGCTGTAGCTAGCTTTGGTGCATGACTAAAATGCTCTGGATTTCTAAATGAATGTCATCGGACCGTATATTTTGACACCTGACTTCGGCATTTTTACAGCAGAACAATGATAGCGAACTTTAATTTAGAAGGAGTAATTAGTTTTATTTCTATCTCTATTTTATTAGCTTCCCTTCTGCGTTGTATATATGATCTCATATCAATATCTACACAATGTACATAGCAAGTGATAGGTAATATAGATCATGTGAATTATCTAAAAGAACATACAAATATTCAGGCTATAAAGTTACAAAACGGTAACTAAATTTTACAGAATCGTACATTGATTATTTATGCTAAAGGTAAATATTATTATTAATTATTCCTCATTATTCCACGAGATGGACAGACGACCTCATACAAGTGGCGGGAAGACGCTGGATGCAAGCCGCTTCCAATCGGTCTTTTTGGAAATCCATGGGGGAGGCCTATGTCCAACAGTGGACTTCTTATGGCTGAGATGATGATGATGATGATTCCTCATTATTAAATTTTAAATTAACTTTTGCATTGTCTAGCGTATCATACTAAAACTTTAATTTATAGCAAAGATACAAAAGGCAATCGACAATTTTAACATTTTACTGATGTATATAAATAATGGGGGAGGCCTATGTCCAACAGTGGACTTCTTATGGCTGAGATGATGATGACGATGATTCCTCATTATTTAATTTTAAATTAACTTTTGCATTGTCTAGCGTATCATACTAAAACTTTAATTTATAGCAAAGATACAAAAGGCAATCGACAATTTTAACATTTTACTGATGTATATAAATAATGGGGGAGGCCTATGTCCAACAGTGGACTTCTTATGGCTGAGATGATGATGATGATGATTCCTCATTATTAAATTTTAAATTAACTTTTGCATGGTCTAGCGTATCATACTAAAACTTAAATTTATAGCAAAGATACAAAAGGCAATCGACAATTTTAACATTTTACTGATGTATATAAATAATTAGATCCCACTCGACGAGCGTAGGAAATGCGATTAAATGAATAATTCATTCGAGATAAAGACCAAAATGAGACGATTGTTGGCTTTTCAGAAGGAGTATTTTAGATGTGTTTCGAAGAACTTTATGGTCTCATGTACAATTTTAACTAAAGTATCGATTTGAATACAAATTTTTTAACGTTATAATTGTTATTATAAATACGATAGATATAAGATTATTGTATCTAAATTGTCATGTTTAAGATGCTGATAAACTGACAATTAATATTCAAATATAAATAAATGTTATTTATTTTATTACCTTCGATGGAAAGATTAAGATAGAATAGAGAAAACTATATTTAAAAAAGAACGCCAACAATTTCTGTAAAAAATTTTAGAATACATTAATATTTTCATGGTCTACAGAAAGGTCTAGCTGGACCGAAAACTTGAATCTTGTTGCGAGGCTTTAATTAGATGGCGAGATCGCCATAGCCAAAAATATGTGAACACTGGCTTATAATTAATTATTAATGCGAAAGATATTTAAGCGGATTTAACTAAAAATTCGAAAATTTTCTGTAATACTGTGAAAATATCAGTAAAATTAAACAAATTTATAAAAAAAAAACATTAATAAGCTAGAAAAGGTCTTTCTTTCTTACCTTTCTGACTTTTCTACTAGTCTGATGGTATCCGTTGTTTCCCTCGTGTTAACAAAAAATGGTATTGATGATGAATGAATATGTCGATAAAAATAACAGGACAAGTGCGAGTCAGACTCGCCCACCAAGGGTTCCGTACAAACTAAATAAAAGGAGGAAATCATATATTTTTTTTATACTATTTTCCTTCATAAACCGAAAAATATACATCGTAAAAATATTTAACAAATTCCTTGCTCACCACTCGGATCCGAGTGAAGCGGGGCTATAGTAGCAGCGCCTCCCACTCGGATCCGATCGAGCGTCCCGTTCATTTTGTAGTAGTCAGTAAACCGCCGGCGTTTGCGGCAGTCAATGTTGCTTTACGCGGCCACTCTGTATTTAATCAAAATTCGCCTAAAAAGTTTTGGTTCCCAGCTGTAGTGAAGGGTCTGCAGGGGGCGAAGAATGTGTTAAAAACCTGTTTTAGCTTATGCTAATGAGGCTCTTTCATATGATACCCCACATGATACAGTTAATTCATTTTAAAATTTGGGCCCTCATTCCTTGCACAGAGACACTATTTTTTTGTGATTAAATTAAAAATGACCAGTTTTCGGTTTTTTTCCTATATGTGTAGAGTACACATATAGGAGAAAATCCAAAAACTGGTCAATCCGAAAACACAATGCTTCTTGCCAAATTTCAGAGTTATAGGTCAACGGGAAGTACCCCATAGGTTTTGATTCCTCTGTGAGTGTCGAAATGTGAGTTTTTACGACATATTCGGCTGTAACTTTTTTTACGAAAACTGAGAAATTTTATATTTCTTTCTGCAGCCAGATACTATGGATCTGCGTATATGGTTTAAATTTCAACTCGATACCTTCACGCGTTTCCGAGATAAAGGTCTTGACACCCGGACGGACGGACAGACGGACAACAAAGTGATCCTATAAGGGTATAAGGGTTCCGTTTTTTCCTATTGAGGTACGGAACCCTAAAAATGATAGTTACTTTCACTTTTATAATATTTGTTACTTAAACATTCTACATAAAATGTTATACCTACTTTTTTTAGAATTTCATCTGAAATGAAGAAAATAATATCAAAGAAATGAATCTGACAAGAAATTTACACTATTTGACTTTATAAGAAGATTAAGGATTCTTAATGAATTTTATACTAGACTGGTGTTGTATTTTGTACCAGACTATACCTGTTTTTGTATAAATTTAAACGCCCTTCTTTTGAATTTTTGGACCATGCAGGTAACAGGCCTACATTAACGCGAATCTCAGAGTTTCGACAAAGGCCATTTCTGGCGGCTCTGGCCGCTCGTGACCCCAGTTGTCGCGTTTTACTGCTCGCCGTAAAAAAGGAAAAAGGATATCTGAAATATATTTTTTCTCAAAAAGGTATAAAGAGGTTGTAAATAATAGTTTTTTTATCCGCAGAGATGACCGTATTGAGAAATGGTCATGGATTGAGATTTCGAATTTCCAAGAAGTTGTGGCTTTTTTATGCGGAGTGGGCGCATGATTTATTTTAGGCACATAATAGTCATTGGAAAAGTGGGTTAAATTTTAAGTTATTATTTTTTTCAATATAAGTTTAACTTGTGTACGATAAAAGAAAAGATAAGATAAACAAAACGATGGTAAGAAAAAATAAACGACAACATCCTCATTCAAAACAACTTATAACCATTAACAATAATACCGGACATTCTAATTACTATATTTTATACCAAATTACACTATATCTTACGAATTTTCAAATTATGACTATAATATAAGCTATGATACATTTTTACAGGGCCAATGGCCCACGTTTTTATAAAGCAGGTGCGTCTGCACACATTTGACTGGATATTTATTTATTAGGGTCCACATACAATAAAAAATAAATGGCATTACAATTATCAACTTTGTCTCATACAGTTGTCATTTTATCATCGTTATGACCATTTCAATAATTCCGTTTGAGGGTATTTAATTAGAGGGGTAGTTAAGTATATAATACTATTTTAAGATACCATTACCAAGTGCTGGTAGCGTTTCTAAGTAATCTGTTTTTAAGTTTAATATGTATGTTTAATTATAATGAAACTAAACTAGGTATACTATAAAGAGAAATATAAAAAATGCTTCCTACTTTAATTATATAAATACATATCTTTTAGCGATAACGAAGTCAGTTGTTTAACTTTGTGCAATTGTAGCTATCAGTTATTTTTTTAGTTTTATATTGGTATTAGTAGCATTTAATTTAAATATCTAAATAATTTAGCTTTCAAATCCTAATGTGCTCTACCCCTACTTTGGCAGGTTAGAGTTATACAATACCTAAGTATTTTATGTATATTTTTTGATATAGTACATAAAAATTAAATTAAAAATAAAGAAACTTCATTAATATCTATAGCCAATATACCTACCTATAAAATCAACGTAATTGTTACATTTTTAATATTGGTGTAGATAAAATAAATTTAATAGGTAGGAATTTAAATTTATATTTATGAATTGAATGAAAATAATTATATTTAATTTATTTATATTTATGTCAACCAAACATTATATTTTAATGTGCTTTAAAATAAGTTTACTATAAGCTATGTCTGTAGGTATGTAATGCATTCAGTAGTTCTGTTATCTCTAGTTCAGAAATCATGTTTTGAAGTCGTGACTAAGTTATATTATCACGTATTAAATTGATATCGCGGATTTTTACTAGATAGGTAAGTCTCTTTATTATTCAAAATGTATATTTACTAAAAGAGTAATGTCATAATATACTTTTATTTACTATAACAATCTTACATCTGTTTATACTATGGTACTAATTATTACGTTTAGTTCCTCATTTGACTAATCCGCAGTGCGACTTGAATTTTTGAGAATAAAATAAATCAATGGTCAATGAGTACGGATGACGCGTATACCCCAGTTTACCCTAAAACTATGAATATTAAAGTACTTTGTAAATAACTAGGTACCTACTACTTTTAATATGTTACGAGTTAGTTTATTTAGAATCATAATGTATAGCGTGGCGTATCGTATCAAGTTTAAAAATGGACCTGTTATTTCATGTACCTGTCGACTAAAGTCGTTATTTTTGATAGTACCGTTTTGTATTTCACTATAACCGACCGGGGAACCCAGGCACAAGTTCGTTGTCGTGTAACTTGTCATAAACGGCAAACAGTGTAACTTGAGATTTGAAACACTAGCCGGCGGCCGGCGGAGCGCGATGCAAAGTTCACCCGCACCGGCACGATAACAGATTAATTACATTATAAATTACACGACACACTTCCAGACCCACGATAAGTCTGATAACATGCGACCACGGCGCCTATGCACATAAAAACTACCACAAACGGATGTAAATACGAACTTTGTAAACATCTCAAATGGCGGGGCCGCGACCGGCTCGCGCAACGCCGCAGCATCGCCGTGTCACCGCAAATACAAAAATACACTAACAGAACTGTCGGTGGCGAAAATACGGGCCACCGACCCCTTCTGACACTGATGGGCCATAATTAATCGGTCGACATACCTAAACAGAACTCGCATGGCGAACTCCTCGCGCCAACTTCCAAAACATGTACTATCGCACACCGTTTGATATTTTTGACACAACACAGGTTACATTCTCGTTATCACACACTGTTGTCGCTTGTTGCACTCGCGATGCACGTAATTTGGTACACTGATCATTATTTTGTTTATCGCCGGTGGTTTGTAGAACGCGACGCGAGCGGTCCGCGACCGACCCAATCTCGCGAGTACACTGCTATACTGGCTATGCACACAGCCGCGAGGCGTGCGCGGGAACGGGTGGCACGCACACTATCGCGCCATCTCACTCCCACGAATACATCTTCGGGTGTGCACCGATATAAAAAACCGACGATCGGTATGCAGACGTTGGTTTGAGCAGCAGGTCCTCAGTTGACTGTTTCGTCTGGGTTCCCGGAATCGTTCCTTGTTCTCCACACATTTATTTTATAACGATGATTTGTATTTCTTTTATTTTGTGGCCTTTTTTGATGCAGGCAGGTAAGTCAAATGTGTAAAGCACACAACATTTTCTTCGGGTAGGCGTAAATTTAACTAACTTCCTCCATTTTAAGGATGAAAAAAATTATTTGGTATGTTATTATTTGATAATCTTAAATGTTAGTCTTAAGTAATTATGCTAAAATATTCTACCTTATTTTACAGGTTAGTTCTTGTGGCACGATTATGTACATAGGTACCAAGGCCGTAGCCAGGAATTCATTTCGGGGGGAGTTCAGCAATGGACGCATGGGTGTAGCTTATTTACCTTATAGCCTTCTCATATCGGGGTGGAAGTCTGCGGCCATGTTATCCCATATCTTATAATGTGCGAGCGTAGCGAGCGGTAAAAAAATGAGCACTTTAATCTCCCAATGAACACCAAGTTTGTCATAGCAAAATTTTCTATTATTTTTGGGTTGTAATAAAAATTTAATCATAAGTATGCGCGAGCGAAGCGAGCGCGAAAATTTTAGTAGTGCTTTTAATAGTAATATGATTTGTTTCTCGTATTAGTGAACCCATGGTACTTCTCTGTCAAAATAGTAATAAAGCGCGAAAATTTTACTGGTGTTTTATAGTAACATGCTTTATTTCTCGTATTAGTGAATTCATAGTACTTCCATGTCAACATAATATGAATGCGCGAGAAAAGCGAGCGCGATAATTTTTTAGTAGCGTTTTATAGTGTAATATGCTAAATTTCTCGTATTTGTGAACTCACAGTAGGTACTTCTATGTCAAAATAGTAATAATGCGCGACCGCGATAATTTTAGTGGTGTTTTTATAGTAATATGCTTTATTTCTCATATTAATGACCCACAGTATTTCCATGTCAAAATAAAAGTTTTTTTTTAAAGGTTTTTAATATTAAATCATGGAAGTTATTTGATTCATTGATCGTGTTAGCGAGTCCTAGATTTTCGTGGACCAGATGAATCAAACAAGTAACTGTGTTAGAAGGAAATACCCGACTGGTAAAGAGCAACTTTAACACTATCAAAAATTATAAATACAACCATTTGAATGCATTGATTGCCAATTTAATATTCCTAAATATAAACATATGACTTTATAGAAAATTACAAACATACCTACAAGAACGCGTAATTTTTTTTTGGTTAGTGGCTATTTTTAGTGAATTATTTGCTCGTATTCAAGTTAAAGTTCACGGCACTTTAATGATCATTACAAATTAAGATCAATATGAAACTATGATAAGCGAGCGCGAATTTTTTTGAAGCATTTTATAAAATATTGAAGCCTGGAAGGATTTTTGATAATGGCTAAGGTTGAACAGCCCAAACCCCCCCTGCCTAAGGCCTTGATAGGTACCTACCTACCTTTTTAACCAGCTGTGTTAATATCATATATTTTATTAGGTTTTCCCCTGAATTTACATAAAAAAACGTAATAATATTTACTAAATATGTAATTGAATTGTATTTGATTAATTTAATATGAATGTATGATTATATGTATATAAAAAAGATTTAACTATATCCCTCTACTAAAATGAATAATATTAGTTAGTATTTCTTCATAATAAAAAACAAAATGTAAATATAATGTAATGTAAAATACAAGATAAATTACGAAATCATGAAAATGCTTACTGAATAATAACAACCTAACCTATTTTTTCAACACTTTAGGTATATTACTTCTTCTGGGTTAGCATGGAATGCAGACAGATAGTCTTTCCCCGTTTTATCCACATTTCAGAAGAAATAAAGTATGTACTGATATTGACAACTGACATAACAACGTGGATAAAAATAGTTTATCTACCTTGCATACTAGGCCAGCAGAACTGATTCGCTGATATCAAAACAAAATATTTCTTCGAAATAGGGAAGTCATCATAAACTGGCAACATTTAAAACAAAAGAACGGCAGTCAGCGAACCTTGAGTGGGCAGGCGATACGATGCGAGCCTGCGCCCGAGCATACCCGACTCACCGCGCCATGTTGTCGTCAGCGAGAGCGTGACAACGCTCTACAAATTATTCTCGCCTCTCACTCGCACGCTTGTTAGCGCTATTGCGTGCCGTAACTACCACTCGTCAACGAGTGTACCACACACCCACACGCACGCATTGTTATCTACACGAAATTTATAACAAGCAAGTCCGATTTGGTCTCAAGACAATGTCGGTCGGACACCTAAAATTCTTTGCGGAAGGATTTTTTTTAATCCTTGCGCCTTCTCACGTATTTTTTATATCGATCACGGACCAGGATTGCCCTGTTCTTCTATGGTATTGCCCTATTTTTTTTTTTTTTCAATTAGTACTACCAACCTAGCAATCTTGTTTTATTAGTTTATTGAATTTGGCAGCGCTGGTGTAGGTTCGCGTAGCGAAGTTATGAATGAGAGTAAAATACTATTTTACGTGATGAATGGATAGTTTATTTTATTTTGATAATACTCGTAAATTAGAGGCCTATTACACCACGCGACTTTTTGTGCCCTGTCGCGTCGGGGACAGCGCAGTGTAATAAGAGACAGGGTCCCGAATTCCCGATACTTCCGATCTCCATAGTTCCCAGACAGGCACCCGATAGACAGAACCCGAGAAATCGGGTAGTTTAATAGGCTAATGAATAATAAGCTAGCTATAGTCTTTTATTAGGGTTCCGTAGTCAACCAGGTGCATGCAAAAATCTTATGAACGGCTTTAAAGATTTTAATGAACTTTTCTTTTACATATCGTTTTTTGTGGACTTTGTGTTTAAAGTTTAAAAACAACTCTCATGTTGTATGCAAATAAATGATCTTTATCTAATCTTATCTTTATCTAATCGAGTGAGCGAAGCGAGCATAGGATTCTGCATCAACTGCTAAAATTGTTTTTCGTCTGCTCGGATGTACCTATGTTGGTACTTTGGTACGTACAAGTCTAACGTACAAAGTACAATGTGTACATGTACGCCACAGTCGGTCGCGATTTATTGCTCTCAAAAAGAGGGGGAAGTTTGCTTTGGTACCATTTACTGACTGATTTTGATAATATTTGGTAAAAATATGCATTAGAAACTCAATTTTAAACAATAATTTCGAATATGTGCAGTAGACCGCGCGAGTACAGAATATTTTGTAACATGTAAATAACGAAAGTCTCGGTATACGAAACAAATTGGTATTTGGCCAATTGGTTTTTGTTTGTCTTTTCGAAAAAAAACTGATCAGCACTAACTTTTTTGCAACAAGTATTTTATAGGCTGTATTTTTAACACGCTTTTATTAGGTCGACCTGTATGTAACTAACTATGTAATGAAATCTAAGGTGACTAATTTAACCATCTTCCAAGGATCGTAGCGTCATGAAAATTGGTAGCTGTATGTAGTTCTGATGACAATACAATAATATGGTACTGTCGAACTGATCTGATGATGGAGCCGCAAGATAGGTATGAACCAGAACTTCATGATGGAACATCATATTATCATAGCTGTGTTTGGATTTGTTAGAAAAGTCTTGTAATTAACTTTGACCACAATAATTTGTAGCGTGTTTTTTAGTTTTTTAAACTATAACTTATTTATAATAATAATAATACAACTCTCGCAAAAATTTAAAAAATCCGTTTTTTCGTAATCTTCAACGAACTTTTTCGTAATTAATAAGTAGTTTTACTAAGATTATTCTGAAGAATACGCATTCATAAATAATCTTTTACTGCGATTTCACACATACTTTCTCACAAAAAACGAATACTCAAATGCGTACTCAGCGTATCGAAGTCGTAAGTTTTAACTGCAAAAAGTAGCTTTTCTGCAGTCGGGTATTTTTTTTTTTTTTTAGGTAGATACATACTTGTTTATTTTTTAGACTTTCATACTACGGGTGCGGGAGTCTATTCGTGAGGCTACGGTGTCTGTCTTTCTGTCCTAAGGGGCCATTCATTTATTACGTAAGACGAGGGGGGGGGGGGAGGGGGTCGACCATGTCTTATTTTTTCTTACAAGGGGGATGGAGGGAGTCTTGATAGTTCTTACGTAGAAATTAAAATTATACTTTGAAAAAGCGCGGGCAACCGTGCGAGTGCCGAAGTGCGCTCGGGTGTGTATAAAAGTACAAATAAACATTCCTAGAATATGTTAAGTACTTTGAAAAATAAACATTACAATAAAACAAAACACTGTATTATTTTTTTCCTTTAGATTCTTACGTAATAAATATTACAGGGGGACCCCTCCCCCTGTAAATAAGAATATCCAACCCCCGTTGGATATTCTTATTTTTTCTTATATAAGAGAGGGGGGGGGGGGGGGGATCAAACACTGGCACAAATAGTCTTACGTAATAAATAAATGGCCCCTAACTAAAATGGCTGTATCTTTTGAACGTTAATAGATACAAGTCTCGAAATTGGCAAGATTGTAGAGTAATAAACATTGATGTAAAACAATACAAATACTAAAAACTAGTCAAGTGCGAGATAAGCTTGCGTAAATTATTATAGAATGGGAAATTATTGTGCAAGATAAAACATTGTTGATTGTTATTTGTGGATAAGAAACGTAATATGACGAACGTTTCGATAATAGTTGTCAGGTGACGTGACAAAAAAAAAAAAAAAAAAAAAAAAAAAAAACGGTAGTGTTATAATATCTTTAGTTAAATAAAACATGAAGGTTAAGCCCCGTTGATGCGATACGGCAGCGGAGCAACACGGAATGAAGACGAATTTAACGACACCTCGCACATCAAAATTGGTCAAGCCATGCTGTAGGAGATAATAAGTTAGCAAAAAAGGAACCCTCATACGAGTAGTTTTCCCCTGTCTGCCTGTCTGTCCGCGGCTTAGCTCAAATACTATTGCTTACTAGTAAGTACTAGAAAGGTGTAATTTGTTGCGGATATGCATATTAAACATGCCGACAAAATAATAAAATAAAATCTGAAAAAAAATTGGCCACTTCTCCTGACAAAAAGTGGAGATCATTTATTTTTATTCCAAAATAGTGCATAAGTACTATTATTGAGTTTTCAGTAACTATTTTTCAATTTAAGTATATGTTTACGAAATATTAAGCTTAAAAGAGGGTATTTTGTTAGAGTAAAGTGTACCCCCGTGGTCCCCCCACCGTCAGGTAAATAATTGGTGTCGATTGCATATGAAGTGTACAGGCAAATAACAGGGAATGTCACAAATTTAAATATTTTTTGTTTTTTAGTAGAATAATATCTTTGTGTCTATGTTATTTTAAATTCCAATCATTAGAATTCAAGTCAATTAATTAGGACATTCCCTGTTCTTTGCCTGTACCCTTCATATGTGAAAAAAAACATAAGTAGCTGTAGAATATAGAGAAATTAAAAGGAATCATATCACAGTAGGTAGGCTTTACAAGGCAACGAGTAGAATAGTCAATCGACCCATTCGACCCATAAGATGTACACCTGCATTTTATGAAGTCGAGTAAAAAATAATCAGTACGATTTATTGCGCAAATGTTTTCTAACGCCATCTATGAAGTTGAAATAGTACTATTTACCGCTACCTATCGTGTCATTACAGAGTCACATAGCTGTGTTCCTCTTTTGCAACAACACTATGCAACATCACGCAACTGTTGAACAGTTTCAAAGGGAAACACATAGATGACGCTATAATAAAAGTTCGAGACATTTTATTTTCAACATTCTATTTTTTGTAATACATAATAAATTATAATGTCAGGGAATTTTAATTATTTAAAATTATTATTAATTAATTTTCTAAATTACCTTTATTGCTAAAGTGTCGAGTTACACAAAAAATTACTACATATTTTACGAGTGACCAATTTAAGCCATAAAATTATCAGAAATTTAATTTAAAATGGTAATAATACTTTAAGTTATTTGGATCATTCATCATAAACAGAATAAAGAGTTCAAATCTATCTCGTGAGATCTAGGTTACAGCTTGTAATGTTTGCTAGTTGTTCAATTTATCATAGAGAGTGTTACAGTAGCCGACTTGTTGGTGATTGACGAACTGACCTCTTAGATTATTGGCTTAGATTAATTTATGCAGCTTAATTTGATTTATTGTAATTTTAAATGTTTAACGGCAATTGGATACATATTTTTTTTTTATTTTCTTTCATTATTTTTACCCGACTGTGCAAGAAAGAGGGTTATGTTTTTCGAGTGCATGTAAGGGTGTACATTATGTGGGTATGTAAAGATTAAATTAAATTTATAAATAAAGATATACGCATATATGTACCAAATATGATTGTAATTTAAATATGTATTGTATACACATTGTATATCAATCTTTATAATAAAATCGCAAGTGAATCGAATTCATCTAGTACACGCTTGATCATAGATCGCATCATCGCTTTATATCAGATGAGCGAATATATTATGTATAAAAACCAGCCAAGTGCGTGTGGGGCCGCAAAGTTGTGTTCCGTAGCTGCTTCACTATTTAAGTGAATTTAGGTATCTTGTTGATACTATGGACACAGTCGAATTAACTACGGTACTTTAAATGAAATTTGCAAGAAAATTTAATTTCTTACTTTTTTTGTACATTTTTAAATTAATCGACTCTTTAACTTTGTAAGGCCTACTTAGCCGTAATAAAAATGGTCATTTTAAAGCTTCATATTTCGTAAATATTATTTTTATGTCAGATAGATCTGTTCGACCACCAGCTCGCCTGATATTACTCGTATGCGACGGTGTTGCCGAGGATGGAACTCGTCGATCTAGAAGATTTCTCTAGCCTTAAAAAATTCAAGATTGTAGTTAAGTTAGTTCCTAGTTCAGGAAACCGAGATGGCGGCAAAGAATCACAAACCTTGTCTTTAATATCCAATACTATTTGTATCAATTAAACTACAAACCTAACCAGGATGTCAACTCACAAGCCCTCAAAAGCCAAAACAAGAAGTGGAAGCGCGTTGCGTACCAGATACCTCAATTTTAAGTGGGGATAGGAGCCTCCGCTGCCATTCTACAGACGAAAGCCGCGCCGACACTCGTCGAAACCACACCGCTCTACAACCTCACGACATAAACCTCGGACGAAACTTTCCCAAAAAAAAAAACGAAAAGGCAGATACGTCATTCGAACATGACATAAAACTTTTTCGATTCGATTTTTTTAATAGTGCTGTGCAGTGAACCTTTTAACTGATGTTAGTGTAAAATGCTGCAACCGAGATTGAGTGTGTGTAAAATGGAGGGAAGGATTTGGAGCTTTTTGGTTGTCGTCGCTTTTTGTGCGCTGGTTACTTGTCAAGGTAAGCTTTGATTTAATTTGTTCTACATAGCTTTTATGACCTAGTTTCACAAAGATAGCTAATAGTAAAGAGGTGAGACGGTATAAGAAAGACTCACAGATTTATTTAAACTTAGGTTCGTATTTTTTTTATACATTATGTAATAAGTTAACGTCATTAATAACGTAGTATGAAGTAGTACTAGAATTTCATTTATTTTATATTTGTAAGTAAAAATTCAAATATATGTGGGTAGAAGCAAGATGTTATTTAAAAAATAGATTAATAAAGATTTAACTAAAAATGATGTCCACATTTTCTAGCCAATGTAATAAATAAAATCGTTTGTATACCTATATTTATACTTGTACATTCATTATTATTATTTTCTGCACAATTTTGCGTAAAAATTAAATTAAAATGATTAAATATAGCTTTTATAATGAAAGTGGAGTAAGCGTCGAATATTCGATTCTCGGTACGTAGTGACTGACACAATTCTTTCTACGCAAGCGCAAGTTATTGCGTAAAGCTTCAGCATTGGGTGGCGATATTAAATATGAACGCCATTTTAATTATGTAACTTTGAGATAATATACTTTTAATAAAATACTTTTAATATTGTATTATGTTATTAATAGACTGTTTTTTTTATTATCTTTGAGAAGATAAATGTAACTGGCAGCGAAATCTAGCCGTATATATGAAACAATAATTATGAAAAAAAAACTCGTGTTAAAATGTTTACATCTGAAATGTGTTATTTTATAAACCTATCAGAAAATTATATCATAATCTGGCGAGCTTTTTGCCACAAGATATAATATAGTGGGCTCTCTATAATTTAAGTTGTGAAATACCGAATATCTTTTTCCCGAAAACGATTTTGTTATTTCAAAAGACATTTTACTGAAATCCCGAATGCTCATTGGACAACTGGTCTGTTAACCGAATCTTTGTAATACGAAAATTAATGTTACAAAAAAAAAACCAAACGAACTTAACCTAATAATTGTAATATCTGATAAACAAGTTACAAAGCTATCTATATAATGAGGTTTCTAGGTATAATAAAACAGAAATCTAACGAACCAAATATAATAACTATTTGGGAAAATGAAACAATAGCTAAACAAACTTATGAAATCAAGAACTCATGTTAATAAAACATTGGAATCAGGCAGTTTGAAACGGATTCGGACAATAAAGATTCAAACAAATGTATTTCGGATTATAGATAGGTTACCAATATAATGACAGACAAATATTTATTTAATTTTAGGGTTCCGTGTCCAAAGGGTAAAAACGGGACCCTATTACTGAGACTCCGCTGTCTGTCCGTCCGTCCGTCCGTCCGTCCGTCCGGCTGTCACCAGGCTGTATCTCATGAACCGTGATAGTTAGACAGTTGAAATTTTCACACATGATGTATTTCTGTTGCCGCTATAACAAGAATAACTAGAAAATAGAATAAAATAAATATTTAAGGGGGCTCCCATACAACAAACGTGGATTTTTTGTTCGTTTTTGCTCGATATTGATAACGGTAACATGTAGAATTGTAGACGCTTGAAATATTCACTGAATATTGAGTTATATTATTCACTTTAAAAATAAATAATTAAATCATATTAAAATTAATATTTAAGGGGGGCTCCCATACAACAAACGCGATTTGCCGTTTTTTAGATAACGGTACGGAACCCTTCGTGCGTGAGTCCGACTCGCACTTGGCTGGTTTATTAGACACACCAACAGCATTTATACATTAAGACTAATTAGGTAATCTTGAATATTATTATAGATTCTGATAAACACCTTTAACATGTGTCTACATCATTCTTTGCTGTGGTAGGATACAAAATAATAAAAACTATATTAATTTAAAACGAAGCCCTAGAACATGGCAGAACAGTGTTATAATTTATTGCGTATACTTAATCCAAAACCTTCCCACATTTTGGACATTTCGGATAAACTTTTTTTTTTGTAAAAATATGCTTCTACTTTAAAGTTAGCAGATAAAATGCCACGGAGGTGGTCATTAGAGCTATTTTTAATTTTGCTTATTCTGATAAATACTTAGCCTATGATATTAATAAAAAATGGTTCAATAATATTCAATGTGGTAATTTTCAAAAACCTGTGATTTTTCGATTTCTCTTTTTTGCTTACTTTAGTAATCTTGTTCATTTGTAGTTTGAATGTGTTATTTAGTTTTCCGTAAAAGCAATAAATCATATATTAATTCTGAAAAAATATTTTAACACACTTATTCACTTAGAAAATGACCAATGCAATTTATTTCGGCCGACAAAAACTTGTCCGTACAAAAGACATCAACGCGTTCTCTCAAAATTTTTTTTCGTTTCGTTTCTAAAATTTTCAATCAATAGTTTGCTATATTATGCCAAAGCCGCTATCTGTCTTGTTTCTGTATCTATATTTGCATTTAAGACTGGTTTCACAGTTACTGATTTTTTATTCTGTTTCGAGGAAAAATCCTTGACTTTTACCTTTATGATGAATATTGTCTTACAAAGAGCAGTTTTAACATGTTTTAAATATAGATGATCTCTTATTTGTCAATGGTTATATAAATAAAAAGCAATATTAAACAATATGGTGTTAAGAGAAACTTTTACTTTTTAACTTTTTTTTTGACTGGCCTTCTGGCTCAGTTGGTAGTATGTCTGCCTGCTGTGCTGTAGGTCGTGGATTCAATCTCCACCCAGGGCAAACATTTGTGTGATGAGCACGGATGTTTGTTCTGTGTCTGGGTGTTTCTATGTATTATATGTATATATTTACAAATAAAAAGTATATATGTAATCTATCAGCCATCTAGTTCCATAGTACAAGCTTTGCTTAGTTTGGGCTAGACGGTGTTGTGTGAAATGTCCACAAATATTTATTTATTATTATTTATTTATTTATTTTACTGGGCTGGATCATTCAAAGAAGCAAACGATTTCTACCCCTAAGTATTGTCCGATATCGATGATTCTATTTTTAACTGTCTGGAATCTTAAGTGGCTAAGTTTATATTACAATTTCTAAAATAATTTAGATTATAAATTAGTTTTCACGCTTTGGGTCCACTTTTTTAAAATTGATTTTAAGTTTTCAGTACTGGCAACGTGGGTAACTCTGACTACGTATCAAACATTGTTCAGAGCCTGATTTAAAGATTTCCGATTTATTTTTCAAAAGATTAGTAATCACAATGAATTATATAATTTTGCTAATTTTTTGAAGAAAAAAATAACAAAAACATCGAATCTATGGACAATATTTGAAACGAAGTTAAAGTTACACATTGACAGTAATGAATTTAAATTTACTCACGTTAACAGCACTGAATTTAAAGAAAAAGTGGAAGCTTTAAAAATAAATTAAAATCTAAATTATTTTAGTAATTAATGTTAATAAGAGTACATTCCACAGACTGGCTTAATTATTTAACAGTTATACATTTCTAATAACTTCAAATGAAAAACTAGACTGGTTTCCAAAAGTCGCGAACTAGATATATATGAAATTTGTAACTATCCTATAGTTGCAAAACCTGAAACAGGCCAATTACTAAAAAAACCAAACCCCAGAACTAGTAATTATATTGTTTAGTTATTTGGTTACAATTAAATTTGCATTTATTTAAATTGAGATTTAATTGATTCGACTCGTTGATTTACAATTAGATTGCAACAATTTTGATCTAAGACCTAACTCGTTTTTAATGTCGCGCAATGCTTTGTAAAAACTACTTGTATTAAAATATTTTATTAAGCTACATACGTCACACGATTTTTCGAGTTTAGAATCTTTTTTCAGAGGATGCTTCAAAAAGAGCCTATATTGAACAATAACTTTAAAAAATTCAAACACTACGACAAAAATATTGTAAAACTAAAAATTTTCATGAAATAGTTCGTTAGAGATAAAGGAAAATCACATTTTTTATTTTGCTGGTGTAGTATTATTACAAAAAATAAAGCCTATGACAGTCAGGAAGTGAAGACGAATCTAACGACACCTCGCATATCAAAATCGGTCAAGCTGTTTAAGCTGTAGGAGCTCATATAGAAACATACATACATATTACATACATACATGCACTCGAAAAACATAACCCTCCTTACGCAGTCGGATAAAAAGATCCTCTTCTTCTGAAGTAATAAACGAAAACCCACATCAAAATACATACATAAAACACCTCAAACCTTTCGCAAGAGCATCATTGGGTAAACTTACAAAACAAGATTGTGAGCGCCTCATGCCCGAAGTACAGAACTACAGACACAGCCTTGACTTTAATGCACATAACAAGCAATACCTTCGCAAGCTTACACTAATGTAACCGTTATATAACTTAATTATGTTATAATTACTGTTTGTTGAACAGGTGATTTTTAAAGTTGGAATGTATAATTCGAGCTGTCAAAATTGCCCCCGCCCGCGACCCCTTCACCTCCCCGCGAAGACATTGGTCTTCGCCTTTATTGAATGGGGTGAAACGTCTCTAGTACCCAACAATGTGTTTGCGACATATTATTATTATTTTATATAAGCTGTACTTACCATACAAACTTCACAACATTTAAATAAGAATTTATCCCGTCACCACTCTCAAAGTAGATAAACATGTAACCTTAGCAATAACTCAAACTAAGTGCAATAAAAATGACACTATAGAAGCATCTACCAATCAAATTGCGCGTGTATTAGCAACTTTTTGCATCTATTATATTTTTTACTAAGCTAATCAATATTTTTTTAAACTTAGTAAAAAAACAATTATATTAATTATTTTGTTTTTCCTGTTATTTTGTGCCTGGTTGTACTGTAAGGTATTACGTATGTAATCAAACGACATAATCTTCTCTGCTTGAATTTACCCACTCACCCAAAAAGCGGTCCGAATCAACCTATTCCAAAATGCTATTGGTCGATTCGCACCGCGGTGCGAAAGAACCTATTCAAGAAAAGCTCTTGGGTGATTCGGACCGCGGTTCGAACCGCTTGCGGTGCGAAACGGCGAAGTACCCGCCGTGGTTGCATAGATACGATGCTTTGGATAAGTTGAATTATTTTAAAACTGATAAATCCGACTGCATGTACATACCGAAATATATTGAGCTACTTGACTGACTTTTCGCCTATAAATTTTCACTTGTTATATGAAAAAATGTGTTTTTCATATAACAAGGGATTTTTTTCTAATCATAATTATTATATATCATAAAAACGGAATAGCAAAAGTGAGAACTGGTAATATATACCAGTTCTCACTTTTGCTATTAGAGTAGCGTGGAACAGGCCGATTGGTAGAAGAGATAAAGGTAGGACAAAAAAAAAGTAACGGGCATATGCTACCATAATATCATCATCATCATCACTATTAATGATCACCATCACTTTTCATCACTACGTCGGGTCCACCGGTACCTCCTTATTTTAATAGTTTAGGAATTCAACAGGCACCAAGATATAGTACATTCATTGAAAGTTCTGGACCTGACTGACCCTTATTCGGAAACGAAAAAAATAAATTTAAATAACTAAGAAGGTAATTTTGCCTTTTTACTAATGATTATTTTTGTTTGACCTTTAAATTTACCAAGGCTACCTTATTTGTCCTACATAGGGTCATCTCACGCAGAGAACCCTCGGTCAATGAGGTTTTATTGCCAATAACGCCAAAGGCAAGGGTATTGAAGAGTATCTCTATAACTATGGAGGTCATTTTCTATAACTGCCACAATAACTCCATTTGTGTGGCATAATTTTTACCTGACTACGTGAGAAGGAGGGTTGTGTTTTTCGAGTATGAATGTTTGTATGTATGTGGGTATGCATGTATGTTTCTATATGATCGCCTACAGCCTCATCGGCTTGACCGATTTTGATGTGCGATGCGTCGTTAGATTTTACGCCAGAGTGTCATAAGCTATAATAATAATACATTTCACGCAAAAATACAAATAAAATGCATTTTTTCGTAACCTCCAACCGACTCTTTCGTAATAAACAAGTGGTTTTACTAGAATAATTATACTAAAGAATACGCATTTATAATCTTTTACAGTGTTTTTACGCATACTTTCTCACAAAAACGTACACTCAACAGCATATCAAGCGTAACGAAATCGTAAGTTAGACTAAATCATTAATTGGACAAAAACTGCTTTTCTGCAGTGGGGTATTTTGTTTTTCTTTTAACATATATACATGTTGTCAGTCCGAAAAGCCAATGACATGTTGTACAGTTAATTAGGTATATTGAACTAATAACCGGGACTTACAATTTAACGTGTCCTCCGAACTGTGGTAGCGCTTAATTGTTATTTCCATGTGTAGTTACCGATCTAATTACTGATCGTTTAGTTCGCTAACTTCGGTGATAGTTTTCAACCTCCTAATTCAAGTACGCTACGAATGTTTGCAAAACTAATTCCAATAATAATAGTTTAAAAACTGAAAAAAAACAACTTGGATGATATTTTACCAGTTATTTTGTTATAAAAAACCAAAGTACTACATGGATTTTGTTAAAATGTATATGGGACCACCTCTGAATGATGATTGATTTTTGATGATTGACTTGATGATTATTTTTGTATTTGGTAGGTCCAACCAAATACAAAAATAATCATCAAAATCAATGCACCAGGCTGAGTAATCGGTGAATAAACATAAAAAACCTACAGACCGAATTGATAACCTCCTTCTTTTCGGACGTCGGTTAAAAATTACCCACCCGGTAATAATATACAATAAACCTCAATACCTACACTTTGACCCAATTGACATACATTAAAAGTTCAGTAGTGTATGTTCTTCCTCAAATTTCACTAGCTCATTACATCAAACACATCCTAGTGCTCGAATCAATGCCTCAAACACATTGCAATGGCTTGCATAAGAGGTGAATGGTCACTAAATGTCACTTGTAATGTTGCACCTTACTTAGACATTTAGGTTAAGTTGTAAGAATTGAAAAGTTTTTGGATAGAATTGTATCACTCGTAAAAATTGCTGTATTAAACACGTTTTTTTTTTTAACAGTCTTCAAAAATGGAGGCATTTTTTTCATTTGTTACTTTATCTGTTCATCACATCTGTTAGATGTGTTTTTTTTTACTGTCTACAAATTTGCAGAAAACAGTTATAAAATATGGAATAATTATTTTTTTATTTAGTCTCAAATAAAAAAAATGGTTTGGTTTATAAAACAAAATTACGCGTTCTGAAGTAAAATTTTTAAACATTCATGTTTAAAAATTTTAAACTGTAGTTACTTAATTAGAGAAGAACTTGCTAAAATTTAGACACATTGAAATTAAAGAAGGCATTTCATGACACACAATTTCCAATATTTAAAATTAATACTTATAATCTTTTGATGAAATTTAATCAAACAAGGACATATTTGCGTTAAAAACATTGAAAATAAATGTATTTTTTGTATGTAATCTTTTTTTATCCAATAAAGATAGTCTTTTGCTTGACCGCGTTTTTACGAACTACAATGGAGCCTGTTTACCTAGAGGAAACCAATTATGCTCGATAAAATGGAATTAAAACGTTTCGTATGGGTTTTTGTTAAAAAAAAACTCACTGTATCGTAGTAAAGGCCATAATGCAGAAGAAGGAATAAGTAGGGGATCTGCGTTTACAATTAATCAAATTTAGAATCTATTCGGAATCTATATCTTCTTCTCTGACATTCTGAATGTAGTTGAAGAGCTCTTTCATACTGAACTGCGAGTAAAATAAAAACATAGAATGTACCAGCTGCTTCTCTTCCCGGGAATACTGTAAAAGTCAGATAAGGGACTTGAGGGAATTGGCATTTAAGTTGGCGATAGGCTAACCCCCTGTCACTGTAAGTCAATATTACATCTTAGCCTCGTATCCCCTCTAACCATCTTATATCCTCTCCCTTCCATCTAATCCTCTAGCCATGGTCAAATGTGGCGTCAAATGGTCTTTGATGCTACCCCGTAAGGTAAAATATGCGTCATTTTATGAATGTATGTATGTAGATGAAGAAGATTAGAAAGATTAAGATTTCGAATTGAATCTAAAATCCAATCCAATAAAAAAACCTAAAAGAAACTGGCAACTAAACTATCTTTTGTGACAAATGTGTTTTTAACAAAAAGTCCATTTAATTTAATCGAAATATTTTTTATCGATGCTGGCCTAACTTAGCTAACACTTAGATGGCACTTAAAGCTTGTGAAATTAAGTCTTACAATAATAAACTAAAAGCTTGAGATAAGTACACAATACGAATAAGCAGAAATACTAGTAACTGTGAAAGACTTGCATCTAAAATTGCGTTAATGATGAAGAAACGTAATGCAAGGATGGAATGTATTGCCACATCGGCTAGCCAGTTCAGAAGTTAGTATTGTAACGCTAATATTGATATTATTGTGATACGAAAATTGTTTTGTTAAATGTACATTATGAAACAAATAAACCTTTGGCCGGTTTGTCTAGACGCGGTTAGATAATACGTAAAATAATGATGTGAAATAGTAGTATGTTTAATATCTGTAATATGTATAACTAGTTACAATGAAGCTACTTAGTCGCGACTTCTTGAGCACCGCCGTAAAGTAGCATGTCTGTCTATATTCTACTGAATTCATTTCGGGGAGTGCGTAAGAGCTTCTCGGCCTAATTCTACCCTCCCTATTTCACCACAGGATTAGCAGAAGGTCGGCGCATTACACATAAATGACATACATGAAAAATAAAAACTCATATAGTTTTCTTAACAATAAACGTTAAAAGACTTAGATAATTAATTCAAATAACAATCCGAAAAATCAGGAATCAGAAATAAGAATTGAAGATTGGAAGAACCATCGAAGGCTCCTTCTTGCAGCGGCGTTGTGTGGCGGATCGCCCTCTTCCCTAACATATGGTTGAGTTGGGTGATGGCTGGCACATGTGTCATACTCGTGATCGAGTGCCGCTTGCGGGTCGCTGGTCTGCTCATGGTATACACCCAATATAGTAATAAGTTAGGTAAGTTAAAAAAAACTTGTCTTCCCGTAACAACGTATTTAACAATAGTTGACCGAGCGAGCGAAGCGTCTCTGCATCAACTGGCCAAATTTTCTTTCGTCTGTCAGTTCGTTTGTGAATTGTGGGTTTGTGATTTGTTTGTATGTTCGTACTCGCGTACAGGGCGTAATTTTGAACCAATTTTGATGAAACTTGGTGTATAGGTTCTATGTTTTTTTTTGTCGTCGGCGATTTTTGATAAGAGGGGTTCCCATAAAAAGGGGGGAAGTTTATTGCGGCGTTAATTACCAATCGATTTTATTGATATTTGGGACATAGATAAAGTACACAATTATTACAACTTGTGGTAAAAATGAACAGAATTGGTCAAGTGGTTGTCGAGATATGACATCCAACTTCAGATTGCGTATAACACCGAGGGCGTGTGGATGTGCTTGATGCATTTTATGCGCTGAATAATTTTCTTGATTTTACGTTTCTCCATTTATAAAATTATTATTTGTTTTTATAAGAATATACATTGTTTTTATAATTAAGGGCATCTAAACATATCCTTTTTTTATTAATTGTGTATTCAAATTAAATTTATCTTTCAAGGTGCTTAAACTTATGGAAAAAATGTTTTTTGACCGTGAAATAATGTCTGTAAAATCACTTAGAATTGAGAAATCGGCCAAAATTTTACATCATCATCATCATCTCAGCCATAAGAAGTCCACTGTTGGACATAGGCCTCCTCCATGGATTTCCAAAAAGACCGATTGGAAGCGGCTTGCATCCAGCGTCTTCCCGCCACTTGTATGAGATCATCTGTCCATCTCGTGGCTGGTCTTCCTACGCTGCGCTTGCCGGTACGTGGTGTCCACTCGAGAACCTTTCGGCCCCATCGGCCATCAGTTCTACGTGCTATGTGTCCTGCCCACTGCCACTTCAACTTGCTAAAAATCTTCAAAAATCTTCAAAATTTTACATACGGCCTCCTAAGCCAACTTTATGTAGGTATTATGTACAGATGATTCAAGGTGAGCTACAAATAAGCTCTCTCGCGAGGTCTATGTTCGTAGAACTACTAGTTGGTTAAATTGACAAAGGTCACGGACTCCGGTGTCTGTGGAGCAAAAATTAAATAATAATAATAATCCTAAACAAAAACAGCTCTTTATTTTTTTAATTTTATGTAGGCAATTCAATCATTAAATTATTAACTTTTGTATTCGTCATTTTGAACTTGTTTTATGCCACTGCTATCATATGTATTTTTTCTTGTTCGCCACTCATTCCAATTCTAAGATATCAAAGTTGTTCAGGTTTAACCCGTCATTATCGCAACATTTTAAATCTAACGAACCTAATTTTCTTTACTTACTAAATACATTTAAATAATAAAGTAAATACTTACCTACGTCTAAAGTATATCTAGAACATTGTATTAATTTATTAAGATAATAATCTCGCCACTGAAGGTATAACTGTTAACCAAATCATAAATAATTACTTATTATATCTCATTTTTGTTGTAACAGTACTAAAGTGGCACAACTCGGCATACCCATGTGTCGCTATCACATAACTGTTGATTCTATGAATAGATCTACAGAATCATTTCTGATGATGAGATCTATTGTCAATAGGAAGTAATAGAAAAAGAGCTGTTCAAGTGTAGCTTTAAACTAGAACAACGAACTACATATTTCTACAACGGTATACTTAGGGGGGGGGGGGGGGGGGGGAGAGTTGCAACCTCCCCCCCCCCCCCCCCTTTTTAAGTCTTAAACTATTAAATTCGCCGATTTTGGGGTGGCAGTGACTAAAACCTTTTTTGAGGGTTATAATATTAGTGTGGAAGTGTTTGTAGAAAAACGATATAATCTTTGGGGTAGACAGGTTTTTGTAAAGAGCGCGTAATGGTTTAAGTAGAGTAGGGTGCTAAAGCCAAGGAGCAATTCTGATGGCAAATGTTTTTTTTTATACAAAATAGATTACGTTTGAACACTAATTCACTTGATATTAAGTAATGGTGTGGCCAAGGATAGAGTACGATTTTTAAAAATATTCCAACATTGTAGTTTAGAGAAAACCGAGGAAGCGGTAAAGAGCTCAAATCGTATGCACTTCGCATCAAGAATGTGGACCGAAATCATTGAGTACAGATTTTGAACATTTCAATGAGAAATGAGTGCTGCTTTTATTCGTTTTTTGATCGCTAAGCTCTCGTGCACACTTGACGAAGTGAATCTGATAGAATATTGCCAGATATGCTACTTTATTGCGATGCTCTAAACTAACTTCTTGGCAACTAGTTTATCATCACCGATTAACCTTACTGCTGGCCGGTCAGCCGACTCCAAGGCTTCTAGCTGATACACTGCTACATCAAAATATACGTTATGCTGGAAATCGTACTTAGTTAATCACTTCTTTTTAAAATGCCTGTAATCCTAGCAATATCTTAGGACGAAGAATACACTGGAAAGAGAGGCATACTTATAAGTAAACTAGCTGTGTCCAATGTCCAATGTCCAATGTCTACTAGTATATTCATAGAAAGTTCCTATGACATAATTTAGAAAAATCTTTTTTTTAGTGGAGTCCGTTTTTCTTCTCTTTTGTTCATATTTTCTAACAGAGTTGCGTTTGAGGTGCTGTAGGGTTCTTGGGTTTCGTTTCCATAAAAACCAGAGCACGTCTTTGCTTGACAGAGAACAGCAAAATACAAATACAAATCATTTATTGGTAATAATATTACAAGTCATATAATATTGTATAAAAGATAATATTTAAAAAAATTGAATAATAAAGAAAATTGCAATAATTAAAATGTCAAATAATTATATCAATTTAAGAAATGTCAGTGGTCTGGGAGATTCATGAATTCGTCAATGTCATAAAATACTTTTTCGTGTAACCACGCTTTCAGTTGCCGTTTAAATGTCGTTGCGGACGGAATATCTAAATAACATACACTAAAGTTACTAAGCTAAAATTGAAATTAATGATAATGAGCACCAGCCTTAAAAACCTTCCAAATCACGGCTTATGTCGTGCGTTAAGTATGTCATTTATAACGTAGTCCTTCTTTGACTACAGTCGGGCAAAAAGAGATCAATCAGCTCTTTGAATCATATACACGTACAACGCTTTGTCAAGATATTCATCTGCTAGTATTTCTTTCCTTTCATCTTTCATCTATCAAATACCAAAAATCTTTTAGTTCACCGACTCTAATTACAATCTTCACGTATCACGTTTAAAATCTTTAAAGTTGTTACAAATTATGAACGTTTCTGAGACTTTACATGTAGTAGTCTGTAGGATTAATGTGTACGCACATTGCGTTAGTGTGTATGCGGAATAGAGCGAACGGGCGCTACTCACACGCACATAAACGCGATACGAACTCAAACAAAGGCCGCACGCAGTTGTGATTTGAAATAACTATAGTTGTATTCGTCTATTCGTCTACTGGTACCATCGACTGGCGGCCTACAACATCGTGGCAACTAGTCACGACATGGACTAAAAGTGAAATCAACTTCATTGCGTCAATACAAAATTCTTTTTATATGCATGTAAGACGTTTATACTTTAGATATACTTTGATTGGTGGCTGTCACTTGCAGCTTTGTCTGGAATAAATCTGATACATACACTTCTTATGAACTTTTTACTGTTATTGTATTGCAAAAAATTTCTAAGAAATGAGATAAATATTTTGGGGTATATTTTTTAACTTTTTTAGGTGCGATAATTTTACAACACCTAAACTTTTTCGACTAATGGTATGCAACATAAAATAAGCATCTTGCGTTTTAGTACATCACTAATTAGGTGAAACAATGCATTAAATTATCAAATATTTTAGCAATTAATTCATTGACGCAATGTCTTGACCGAAATGACGGAATGAAACGGACACATTTTATACAGCTAAATAGCGTACAGGCAAAGTTTACGGCTCCTTCCATTGCTATAAAACTTCCTTGGTTCATTGTATTAGTAAAAGCGTGTGTCTAAATAGTTTTTTTACATTAAAGTATTACCAAATAGTAATGATTTCGTTTATTTATTTGAGTGATAGATCGTGAAGGCGTAATCTGTTTGGTAATACATATTTAATTAATCGTTGAATATCATTTCGGTAATAGGTTCATTGCTTTGAGATGATATTTTGTTTTAAGTTTTAACTTGACACGTGTCTAATCAAATGTCGATTTCAACACCAAAAATTACCTGATTCAGGTGTAAGAAATTGAAGAGATATTAATTTATGCGACACCACGTCTTGATTTTCTATAAAAGGTTAATTCGACTGTATATTTGTATGACCTGTGATATTTTTGCCAGTTGTGACACAGATTATATGTAATTGTGATTTAGAAATTATTAAGTTAATATATAAATTTAAGCTTTCTGCACTTTTCTTTCATAAACTTTAAAACTATGCAAATTGCAAAAAAAAAAAAAAAACCGTATGCACAATATTCCGCGATATAAAAAAAAAGACAATGAAAACTGATTACTTTTTTGAGGTTTTCATAAACATATTCTGAGGTTCTATCAAGAAGTCCCTAACTAATCTTTCGAATGTTTTCCTTTTACGCACAAAAAAAAAGCTTTTAGCTCTTATTACGTGTAAATGAGCCAATGAGCCACAATGCCATGCATGACTCTGCGATCTTGATTTAGATAATAATGTCAAACCTTACATTGCTATTGTCATCTCCTATACCTTGCTGCAACCTGGCAAAATGTCATCGGCACTTTACTATCACATTCCATACGATATCAAAGAAAAATAAACTTTGACTTTATAGAAATAGAGATCTAATCATAGAATCATTTATATTAATAGCTTGATTACAATATTTATGTCACGTTAAAATCAACCTTATGACATGTAAATTTAAGTTTAAAGTAGTGATGAAAAGCTCAAGACCGCAAGAAAAGCTATAGAGAAGTAGGACGTCTTCGCGATGTGGGTCCCGATTGTTAGCGTGCGTTAATTAGTCATTAACTTATTTTAATTTCTAATGAGAAATATGGTAACGTATCGTATCTGTTAATGAAATTGATGGCTTTTGTAAGTATATGCGAGCTTGATTCTCACGATCGAATGAGCCATTGCTGCTTGCCATTTAATTTCAATGCTACAAATTTCTACTTCTATGGGCCGGCGGCCAAAAATTGAACTAACGACCCTGCATTGAAAGTATAATATTAGGATGTATTTGAATAATAATACATATAAATCCAGTAAAACTTATATAACGATTTGCAATCTACATTGGCGACATGATACATTTACAGACACGTTTCAATTAACACAAGAGTAATAATATTGAAACCTTACCTCCCATTGACCAACACGCACGACTCGCGCTCACAGTGGAGCCACACCCCAATGAAACCTGTACATCACTAGGTCACTCGACTACTAGTGATGTGCTAACGGATATCGATAAACTGGTCGATAAATCGTAGGGCAACATTCAATCGTTTTTATGAATCAACTGGGGAAATGGGATTAGGTTACTACATCAGTAAAGTAGAATGATTCTCAAGTACTTCTAAGGAACGTTCCAGAGATTTCACTTAAATTCTTTAATTTAACAATTTTTTTTTACAATTATTATTATTTTTACAATTACAATTATTATTATTATTTTTTTATTTTATATACACGTTAGATGGTCCTCTAACCTCGAAATTTTACCGATCCGTATAATATTTTAAAACAGCAAATTCCGTTTCGGCATATTTCGGTATAATACAAAACAAAAGAATATACGAATTAGCATACGCATAATATTCCTTTGTTAGTGATAAATTCAAGTTTTCACTACATTTTTCATCTAAATTTTATAGAAATGTTGTAAAAAACATTCATCATCATCATCATCACCAACCATTGTCCACCCACTGCTGAATATAGGTCTCCTCTTTAGCGCGCCATTTTTTTCAATCTTGTGCCAGTCTCATCTACTTTCTTCCCACTGCCTTGTCGATGTCATCTGTCCATCGAGTTAGGTAAAAAATAAGGTGGCTAATGTAATTGTCTAATAGACAATTACATTAGCCACCTCATTGTTTTAGAGTTTAGGAATAATATAAACGCAATTTTTTTAATAATTGGTATGTTTACACAAAATTATTTTACCTATCTTAATAATACCTAGAGGCTAGAACTGGTTTACTAAATTGAAATGTAATTGCAATTGTTTAATTATTCGAATTTCGTTATACTTCCTCGTAGGTAATAAACTTTGTATTGAAAAAAAACAATCTATCGAATTTATTGGTAGATTTCTTCTATACTGTATAATATCCAAAAACAAAAGTAATTAAGTTTGAAGTTAATAAAAAGAGCTGGAAGAAAATACCAAAGAAGTCTTTAAAAACACGTACTGCGTGATATATAATGCTTACACTACCGTAAGTACAAATTAAAACACAAGGAAAAAAACGAAAAGTCTAGTCTTTCTTATTCATGATTCTAACTATGAACAAACAGGTGTTGAAAATCAGTTCAAAATTGTAAAATATACTATGTAATTATTTATTAAAATAAAAACGAACAGTTAAAAAAATAATACAAAACCACTTGTCTGTAAAGGACTATCAGATATTAAAAAAGTCATGTCTAATCCGTTGATTTAAATTGGTTAACAAATCTCCAAACTATGATAAAAATAACGAATCTAAAAAATTCATGAGCACGTTTCAATGAAATCGAAAATTTTAAATTAAAACGAAAGGGAAAGCAATTACAAATTTAAACTTAAAAAGCTAACATCGTTTTCATCAGTAACACGATGGTTATGAGTGCAGATATTTTATATAGTAATTTATTTATTATTGCTTGATAGCCCTTGAACAATATAATATCAATAGTGTTAATAGTATCTTTAATATTATCGCTCGTAAAACACATGATCTAAGCAATAGAAAAGAATCATTTTATGACGACCATAATCTATCACACTGTGACAAATTTATTGATGAACTGTAATAAACCATACATAAATACCTTATATATCCACCCTTTACCACTGGAGCCAAGGTTTTAGAACGGGTTCTGCTTCCTTCGCCGAACAATTATTCTCAAGATCTTACTTATTATGTAACTTATATAAATAACACTGAAAATTAGGTTTAAGATGGTCAGAGAGCTTTCATCATCCATTTAAATTTACTCAGGTCTTTTAGCCGAATTAATAACATAGACAATATATAAACGAAAAACCTATTCAAGCAGACAATATGGAAGCTGTCGGTTAGTGTCGAAATCGTCAGATTTCTGTTAATTCATCATCCAATAGACTAAAATAAACCCAAAAAAACAAATTTGGTTTAACTGATAGAGAGTTTTAAGCTTTATATAGATAACTATCTGTATGAATAAATATATTGTTTGTACTGTCCGAATCCGGAGTCTAGACTTGCAGCCCAGGTCTTTATGATCTCTTGATCGACAAATCTTTGATCTATTTATTACCGTAAAAATAAAGATAAAGATATATTTATTTGTTAAAACATGTGTACAGGTGCAGATGTCAAAGCGTTAATATCGGTCAAACATGCTTTTACCACATAGGGTGTACAAATATGAGAGTCAAGTAGCTTACACTTACATGCTTAAGTCATTTCAGTTACAATATCAATTTAATTAGTGACAACATCAATTTCATTAGTTACAATATATTTAATTTTATAGATTCTGATGTCAGTAGTTAATATTAATTCTTGTTGAAATCAAATTTATCCTGTAGGAAGTCATCTATTTTATAGTAGCATTTAGCAGTCAATAAAGCTTTGAGTTTCTTTTAAAAAAGGCTCGTATTAAGATCTCTTATACTTTGTGGTATCTTATTGTATATCAATGGGCCCATTCCAAAAACACTATTTCTAAAAAGTTTTGTGAAAGGAAGAGATTTAGTGTAGATTGGTGATAGATAGATAAACTCTTTATTGTTTATAGTGTTGTTGCATCTAAAATGATTCACCAATTTATCACGATAGAACCGTAAAATAGCAACACAATTCAGAAACACATATCACACAGAATATTACAAAATCGTATATATTATGCTAATAGTTAACCTCGAAATTTTAATAAGGCAGACAGCGTATAAATTTGAGATAAAACTAAAAAATATAAACTTATATCGATTGTCCGCCTGCTCTTGGCCTAACGCTGGACTTTCACAAGATACGAAAGGTCAACTATCTATGTGTGCGTTTACGTCTTGTTTGCATATACATATATAAACAGATTTGAACCTGTGTGCGTAGATGCGTTTAATAGCTAAACCAATGTTATCGACTTTCTAATTTTTAATTTGGTTATTTGAAAGGAGATTTCTTATGAATATTAAATTATATGTTATAGATTTTAATACAGAAGTAGCTTCAGGCTCCTTGTGTTTAATTTTAAGAAATACGTTTACAAAATGTAGTTCAGCTCAAGACAGCGATTGTTATCTGAAAAAGAATAGATAATAAAGATTATGAACCTATTTAAAAATAACTTTAAACAGATAATATCATCAAATTCATTAACCTGGATACAACAAAGGCTTTATTCATATTCATTGATTAATAAAGTATTATGCTTTTAACCACTAATGAATTGGATGACGGACTTCAAAAAGTCGATGACTCAGCAAAGCCTACTCAGAAGTTGAAGTTGACTAACTTTATCTCAGGAAAAGTGGTTTACAAGAAGATATACACTAAACAATCTGGTTTGAAAATGATGAAGGTTTTTTATTTAAATTTTACTATATAGGTACTAGTTTCCTTTACATAATCAGAACAATTTGTAAGGGAGTAATAAAAACATCTGTTGAAGCTTCCAGTGAAAGTGAAAGACCGTTGTATTTGATCTTTCCATTAGCATGTATTTTGAGAGACTCGTTTTCTATACCGTATGGTAAATATAGAGTCACGTTTAGTTTCGCTATTCAACTGCTAAATGTTATGTGTAATTCATTGTTTGGTGTTGTATCTTTATTAGTATGTGTATTTATTGCTGACGAGATTTGAAGAAAGTTATTGCGTGAATAAAATGCATTATATATGAGTTGATCAGTCTTTTTTAGGGTTCCGTACCCAAAGGGTAAAAACGGGACCCTATTACTAAGACTTCGCTGTCTGTCTGTCTGTCTGTCTGTCTGTCTGTCTGTCTGTCTGTCTGTCTGTCTGTCTGTCTCCAGGCTGTATCTCATAAACCGTGATAGCTAGAAAGCTGAAATTTTCACAAATGATGTATTTCCGTTGCCGCTATAACAACAAATACTAAAAATTAAAAAAAAAAAATATTAAGGGCCATAGCCGCGCGTATTCGCGCGAACGTAGTCATGCTGCCCGGATGTGTATCGAAAACCTACCTATAAGTTTGCAATTTACTACTTGGAATTTCGTTGATTTCTCGTTATTTTATAAACAGAACTAAATTTTGTAGTATTATAGATGATAGTACGGAACCCTTCGTGCGCGAGTCCGACTCGCACTTGGCCGATTATTTAACTTTCTTCTATTTTTGTTGTAACTCAGGATCAGCATTGGATAATTATTTTTAAATCCTGTGAAACATTTTTTTTGTGATGGGTAAGTTGGTAGGCTTCGGGCGTCTTTGAGAACATTTTATTTTTATTTTTTTATTTAACAAAATTGATCTCCACAGACTCCGGGGTCCGTGCCTTTTATAAACTAATATATGAATTTTTAACTACCTACTTAATTTTTTTTTATTATTTAAGAGTATTTTGAGAACATTAAGAACTCTCAGATTTCAAATAGCTTCTTGATGGTTTCCTTCACCGTTTGAATGGAATGGAAAACACATGAAAGAAATATAACTTCTAGGAGACAGAGGTGCGAGCCATGGGATTTGAACCCAGAACGAAGTGAAACAGCCTCCCCACTGCGTTGCTAAAATTTCATGGAGTATTTTTTTTGTATTAAATTACTATTTTATTTAGTTACACTCTCATATGATTTCAGTCTATCATTAATTAGATTTCTGTTTAAATTAATTTGTCTGAGTTCAAATTATTAATTTCTTTCTGGGGTTTTTATACTATTTTTTTTATTATAACGGATATCCTTCTTTACATAATCAAGAGGAAATGACTTCCGCAAATTTATAACATGAATAAAGCTCAATTATATCCTAACCTTAACCGTAACTGTAACTTGACAAAAACATTACAATGGCTCGACTATGATCTAACAATACGTAATATTATGTCACAATATACTCGTATGTCACTGTCAGTGTAATATGGACTATAATGTGGTTTTAACATGTGTACGATCTACTAAGCACTAATATCGTGTATTGTTTTAAACTAGATCAAAGATTTGAAGATCTGTATCCATCATTAGATGGAAGAATAGCTGTATTTTTAAGTCAGATTATGAACATTAGTTACTAGTATTTTCACATATTAAGTAATAGCTCTGCCTGTGTATTATGCAAAACTAATTTTTATTAATCATTATATACATTGGCATTTTGTAGATGTCAAATTAATTTTTGAAATGCGAAAGATTGCAAGCGTGTAAGTTTGTTACTCTTTCACTTTAAATTGGTTGAAAAGGATTTAAATGAAAGGAATGGATGTAATTTATAACAGGATTTCTATGGGATAGCAGGTAAAATTGCGGTACGTAGCTAGTCCATTTTAGAGATGAACGTACGTACGTTTTTTACGTAGTATATTTTAGTGATTTAGCTGATAAGTATAAAGTTCTCGCATATACTTTTTTAATTACATAGTCCATCACTAAAATAATTAAATTTTTTTATGTAGCCGACCGACGGCATAACTTATAATTGTGGTAAGATCTGAGCTTTTTATTTTACTACTAATAATTATTTACATGTATACCATGCTTGGAATTTTGCACCAAACTAGTTTTAACACTAATTTATTCTAGAACATGTCACCGGAAATAAAATTACCTTTTTATGTCGAATTTACTGATACCTGTTCTTCAATAAGCGAGACACCGCCAATGATTTCCAAAATTAGTTTTGACAGTCAGAATACTAATTAAGGCAACCGGGAAGTGCATGTCTATAGACAATTCCCGAATAAAAGTTGCCTTTTATGAACAACTGGTATTTATTACTGGTATGTAACATGTACATAATCTTATAAATAATTTCGTTATCGAGGTCGTCTAAAGGCCAAGAAATAGTTCAATTACATTGGGTGGTATAGGAAGTTGGTTATTTCGGTGTTGAATGCCATGGGTTATTGCGGAGATGACAAAAAAATGTAACAAGTTTTTCATATGACATTTTGTACAATTATGACTAAGTGACAAAAAATATGAAGCGCATTAAGTGCCACTTAACAACACTTCTTAATTTATCAATACTAACATAGGAACGCGATTTTAGACCACTGAAAAAGCTCCCTGCAATTTATTATATTATACCTACCAGGATACAATATTGTCATGTCATGCATCAATTCACGGTCAGTGTATTCGTTGATAAGATTTTATTCCAAAATGCATAATCTCATTCGTCTCATACTTATTCACTTTTACTTAGAGCAAACTCTAAGAAAATCAACATTAATCTGACCTTAATTACAGTACTGTGACATTTCTCTTTCGACTAGTCATCGCGATGAGGTCAACGTGACTGTTTAAAATTCATTATTTGTATAGAAAGCTTAGTGCTGGTATTTGTCTTTGGCTGGATCAAACAAATGCGAAAGGTAAAAGAAGCATTTATGTAAATTATAAAACTTTAAGGGCCTAATATTATACCCTGAATGATTCCTAGAAAATCACCTTTCACAATATATTACGTAAGAGTTTCTACAGTATTTTAGAAAATTGTTAAATAGTTTCTTGATACTAATCCAATAATATCAATAACTACATCTACGTATATGAACTATTATACTGATATCATACTAATGTAGTCGCTCGTACTCTTTACTTTGTTCTAACCCAAAATATAATCGAAACGTTATTGCAATGTAAACGTGTAAATACGGAATAGATATAACTGCGCCAATGCTATATCGGTCATTATCGATCACGCAAACAGAATTATAATTCATATTCAATTATACAATACCACGTTATGAAGTTGTTTGACATAACTCAGAAATGGGTATTTGGTTTTTATTGCAAAATTATTCAGAATGACATACAGTGTAATTACCTTGTTATTAAATTGCATGATGTTTAGGTCGGTCACTAGCCACCAATGATCAAACATTCCAAGAGTTGGTTCTGGCTTCTTCTTACATATTATTTTTTTCGAAAGAATGTTATTATGTTACACGTTTGATATTTATAAAACGAGTGACTGGTATTTTATAAATGTGACTTTGTACATGCCATTAAGTTGTATTTCATATCCTACAAAACATTTTGCATACCACATACGTATAAGTGTATAGTACTTTGTAATCAGTGTTTTGCCATTAGCTTCATTCCGCCTGCAATAATGACTTCCACTCGAGACACTTTCAATTTCCAAAATTTTATGTAAAATTTTACTTTTACTCTTACCGCCTTTCCTAATTATTTCTTCGATTCTTTTTAGGGTTTCGTACCTCAATAGGAAAAAACGGAACCCTTATAGGATCACTTTGTTGTCCGTCTGTCCGTCCGTCGGGTATCAACCCCTTTATCTCGGGAACGCGTGAAGGTTACGAGTTGAAATTAAAACCATATACGAAGATCCATAGTATCTTGCTGCAGAAAGAAAAATAAAATTTCTAAGTTTTCGTAAAAAAAAGTTACAGCCGAATATATCGTAAAAGACGCACATTTCGACACTCACAAGGGAATCAAAACCTATGGGGTACTTCCCATTGACCTAGAACAATGAAATTTGGCAAGAAGCATTGTGTTAGAGTACACATATAGGGAAAAATCCGAAAACTGGTCATTTTTTTTTTTATTACAAAAAAATAGTGTCTTATGCAAGGAATGAAGGTCCAAAATCTTAAAGTGAATTACCGTATCATGTGAAAGATTATCATTATCATATGAAAGAGCTTCAGTAGCATAAGATAAAACAGGGCTTAAAATATTTTTACGCTGTATATTTTTCGGTTTATGAAGGAAAATATAAAAAAAAAATGATTTCCCCCTTTTATCTACTAGTTTGTACGGTACCCTCGGTGGGCGAGTCTGACTCGCACTTGTCCGTTTTTTTGTTTCTTCCTAACATTAACACATCATTAGTCATCGGCGTTACCGACTTCATTACCATCACAAAGAGAAATGTTAATTTGTCAACACTGTGTGTGCCAGCATACTTCGTCCATTGCACTGTTTCCCACGATACCTGCCACAGATTCACTATTAATTGTTTTTACTAGAGGAGTAACAGTTACTATGTTGTTACCATAGTTTAAAAAATAGTTAATATAAGTCTTCATAGTCGGCTGCGCGCGCGCAAGCTGGTCGTAATATATCTAATTACGGATTACAGTGTGTGCAAGTTGCAAAAGTGTTTTTGATGAATGTTTTAATTGCGAATAAGTATTTGCATTTGGTAGGTGCTAATAATAGTGTCGAAATAATAGTTATTTTGTGTAATTAATATTTAATGCCGAGTAATGCCAGTGAATTTGAATTTACCAGCTTACAATAACTGGTTCTATTTCATTAAACTTTCTGATAACAGGATATAAAGTAAAAAAAAGTGCATATCCACTTCAAGCGGAAATAATGACTATAAATATATCAATATCTGAATAATATAATATCTTATAGATTCTTTTGTTAAAATTATTATCTAAATAACTAAAATGCTGTGTTGTATTACAAATATCCTGCTTATTCTCAACCATACGAGTAAATTATGCAGACGATAGGTGTGGTCGTGTGAAAGTGGATTCCTTGCGTGAAACTGTACGCTAATAGGCCCTTGCGAATTATGCTCACCGGTTTTGAAATTTTCGATAATATTTAAATGTACATGTAATATTTGCAATTGGAGAGCAATCAGAGCTAATACCGGTATTGAATTTAGATTTGTTTCGCTTTCGAAGAATTTTTTGTTTAAATTTCACTTAAATTTGTATTCTTGTTGTTCTTGAATCTTGATTCATGATTGGAATTCACTTATTTGTTTTATTTAGCGTTTTCGTTTTTCATAAAGTACTTATAATGGAATTGGATTAAGAAATATGTTAATTTTGAATGCTTTATATCTCTTTCGGTATTCTTAATTGAAGATTAGCGTCCTTATGTGTGTGCGCCTACATTCAACCAATCCAATATCCCTCTAGCCTCTATCATTTCAGTAATAGTTTTTATAGTAAAATGGTACCTATGAAGATCTATTTCATTCTGTTTTAATTATGGCTAGCCTTTGCACCAGGAACGGGCCAGAAAGTGAGTCACCGCAACTATCCCTCATTCGTTCTCCCAAATCACACACTAAATTCTTAGCATCTGCACTCCAACTGCCCAGCGTCATTGGCCATTGCTATTCAACGAGGTAACGCCGCCAGCCTTATGGGAACCTTTGCGCTGGGTACGATCAGGGGCGGGTTATTTGACCTGTAATTAGTTTTTATTTTATTATTTTAAATTAGGTTATTCTCTGGTTAAGTAAATGTTTTATTAGTAGGAATGATCACTATTTATTCCCACTGCATAAAGCTGATTTTGTCCCTTTTGCCTAAATAGTTTATAATTATTGATTTCATGTATTTTATAATTCTTTATACTGGCAATAAACATATTTTATTATTATTATAACCCTTTATTCAACTGAAATCTCGGGTCACAGCCCGGTCCTTTGATGGGCATCAGTGGAGCCGAAGCCAACACTGAGAGGCCCTTTACAGAAAATTTAATAAAAAATACAGATTTTTGATATGTGGATGGATGATGGAACTATTGTACAATATGGAATTTGACAAATCGGGGCTATTATTATTATCTCATTTATTTATTTACAATCTTAATTCTAAATTTTTTACAACACAAATATTAACTTATAAAAAATAAACATAAATATTGTAAAAAACTTAAAACTAGGGTGCCGCCGGCAGCGGGGCGGGGCTCAAGCTGCCGGTGGTAGGGGCTACAGAGAGAGGAACCTCCTGACAATACGTGCCGTGTCCAGGATGACTGCCTTCTGTATCTGACCCTTGACCCAACCATCGAGCGAGAGCCTCTTGAGATGTTGGTTGAGGCTCTTCGCTATGACACCGTTCACCGAAACGACTATCGGGACAATGATCGTCGAGTCAACATCCCACATGGCGGTTATCTCGTGAGCCAAGTCAAGGTACTTGCTGAGCTTGTCCTTCTCAGCCTTCACGAGATTCTCATCATGTGGGATGGTGATGTCGACGAGCACTGCCCGGCGTTGAGACCGATCTACGATCACGATATCAGGCTTATTGGCAACAATAGTCCTGTCCGTGATGATAGAACGGTCCCAGTAGAGCAAAGCACGGCTATTTTCGAGAACTGGCGCTGGTGCGTACTGATAGTACGGCACCTCTGACTCGACAAGGCCGTATTGAAGAGCAAGTTGCTGGTGGATGATCCTGGCTACTTGGTTATGCCTGTGCAAATACTCGCCGTTAGCAAGATGCGAACAACCGGAAACAATATGTCGGAGAGACTCTCCGGGACGGTGGCATGCCCGACAAATGTCGACCGTACCGTCCTTCATGATATATTTCCGATAGTTGTTCGTCTTGATAACTTCATCTGCAATTGCACAGGCAAACCCTTCAGTTTCCCCAAAGAGGTCACCGAAGCGCAGCCAGTTCACCGATGCAGGCAGGTCTACATCGGGTCCTGATAACCCCTTATTATTATTATTATTATTTATTATGATTACCAAGATTCAGAAAAAACTCGGCGTCAACGTCAACTTCTTACACATCGTTTTCAATGAAATTGTAGGTACATACATCTAGTCGACATCAATTCACTATACGTTATTTCACGAGCTAAAATCAATGTATTACTATCTATTCACATACAATTAATAGATACCTTCATCAAAGATTCCATCATGTACGTTATCCATGCGATGAGTTAAGACTCGGTAATACGGGTTAATACTTTCACTGATTGCTTTAGAATCAATATTATGCAACGAGGAACATGCACACTGCATAATTTCTTTTTCAACATAGATAATGTAGGTCTGTAGGGCTTGCACGACGAAAAACAAAAAATAAATTTTGTAACATTCAAGTAAATGTTGACCAAAGCTCAAATAAAACAATATTATTACTAACGGGATATTTACCGACAAATTTTTAGTGTTTTAATGAATGACCGTGATAGTTTAAAAAAGCTCAAATATATCTTAAACTTGACTTACTATCTGACTGATATACAACGTAGGGCCTAAATCGATGGTCTTAGTTTGTTAGGTCTTAGTGGGTTCTATACATATGAACTAAGAAAAGACTAGTGTATATGCGTACATATTTTCCTTAAATATACTAAAGTTACATACTTAATTATTACAAGAGTATAAGAAGAAACTGATATGGGATTAATTTATAATTGTTTTTTTAAACTGTTCTTAATATTTTGACCACCTGACCTGTAAGTATATCATTTTAATCTTAGCCAGTTGTAAACCGATTTTAATAAAAGTTAGGCCCCGTAAAACGCATAACATATTCGTGTCTGTAGTTTTTTTAACGAGTTCCAATAATATCTAGATAATCATGATTATGATTCTCGTAATCATATGCATTGTCTTATAGCGCCTGCTAATTGAAGCAGTTTTAAAATATTTTACCTATAATAGTGCGAAGATTTCTTAATCTCTACTAAATTACTAGCACGACGGTTAAAAGGTAGGGTATAAGCGACATTTTAGTAAAAAATTAGTCATGAATGCTAAATGAAAAAGCGGAAAATTTTAAGTAAGATAGCATTCATAACTCATTGTTGACTAAAATGTCGCTTATATACTATTGCCTTTTAAACGTCGTAGCATAATGTGCACTGCGCTTAACAATACGTTTGCTAATAGCTCGCTTCATAAAACAACATCGAATTGCGATCGGTTAAAAACAATAACCGTTTAATAAAATACCTATTGCTAATTAACTAACATATTTAGTGTTTGAAACTACTTTCATTAATTAGTTTATCTTGACATTGACATTTCGATTGCAATACCAGTCCAGTTGCAATTATTACATTGAAATAAACTTGTTCAGTTATATATTTTTTTGTTGTTGCAAGTAAACAACGTAATAAAAGATTTGCTCGTAGAATAAGTAATGTTAACAAGTAGTGTAATGAGTGTTATTTAAAATTTCATGCAAAGAGTTTGTGAAAATTGGTTATAATAGAGGCGATTGTACCCATTTTAAATAAAAACTACGAGTCACTCAAGTCTGTTTTAAGCAGAAAAATCAGACTTAGTTTCAATCGCATTTGGCGGTCTTTTTCAAAGGAGAATAAGACCGCCGAATGCGGTTGAAGCTATAGTAACTATAGTAGGATTTTTCGGCTTAAAACAGACATGAGTGACCCCTACTTTTTATATAAAATGTGTGAAAACCACGTCAGTTTCTATAACAAAATTATACCCATTATTAAAATATTGTATAAACTCCTAATCTAAGTGAGTAAATTTTGAAATATTTTAACAAAATTACTAAAAACAAACAAAACAAAAACAGAAAAATAATTCGATTACAAAACGTAGCATGACAAAATCTGTCAAACCATTTATTTATGCTGCAGGAAGTAGAAAAATGAATATACAAAATATACTTATTGAAAGATACGTACATACATTCTCTCCTCTAAGTTTGTCATAAAAATGCGCAAGTGACAACCTTAAGTTTCGACAAAAGCACAAAAATACAAGCGATGACATCACATTTCAACAAAATATTCACGCACTATTTTTAAATGTCAATCAGTTCCGTTTTCCGTAGTGGTAACCCTGACAGTTGAAGCTATTGAACCAACTTACTAACTATTGAACTAACTATCTACTAACTATTGTTTCCTGTTAACCGCTGTTTAAATTTCATGGTTCATTATCTTTATATAAGTAATAGCCAGTATTATGTTTGTACTTCAGTTATTGCCTTCACACTTCGTAAGATTACTTTTGGTTTTGTTTATGTTCTACAGAGATATTTGACTTTCACTTTGATTGTGCGGACTGTGGGTAGTTAATTTGTGTTTTCTTGATTGCAGGTAAGCCCGTGACTGATTGGAGAATGATTGACCAGAGGAAGTGACAGCAAGTATTCTTTAGAATTAAATTTAATATACTATAGATTTTCTTTTTGTTGATTGCCGGCAACTTCAAACGGTGAAGGAAAACATCGTGAGGAAACCTACATGTCTGAGAGTTCTCAATGATCTTGAAGATGTGTGAAATCTGCCAACCCGCACTTGGCCAGCGTGGCAGACTATGGCCTAACCCTTCTCATAATGAGAAGATGGTCCACGCCCAGCAGTGGGACAGTTTGTATAAACAGGGCTGACAAAAAAAAAAGATTTTCTGAGAGATTTTCAAAAAGATTTTCTGATGAGAGTTAATGTTAAAACGGCAGTGAAATTAAAACATGATAATAAAATTTTGAGCATGAAAATATAAATAACTATATTACTAAATGAAAATATTATAATAAAGTATTTCACATATGTATATGGGTCGAAGATGGCTAGATGGATGGCTAAAAATATAGATTTTCAAATCTGTTCATGGTAAATACAACAATTTCAAGATCGAATTACTGAACATACCAGACGAGAAAACTAAAACAATAATAACTCCAAGCTATAAACGATAATTGAAGTTGTCTAGTCTTAAATTTAATCGAAAAAATAGGTGCTAAAATTGACCAATTCGAGTTTTTAGAGTAGACAGAGAGCGCAATTCCCATTTATCCAATATCACTAAAATTGTTCTACGCTTTTGAAAAGCTATTTAAACTAGTGTAAAAGTTTACAACAAAAGGATCTAGCACCTGCTATTAAATGCTTTCTTTTACGCACACAGTTAATAGCAATTGTATTGTATTCTCTGCAATTTAGGAATTTTCTCACGTTACTACTTGTTTGATGTATGAAGTAACTTTCATTTTTAGTTTGGTTAAAAAAGGTCAGCAGGTAAATTAATAGTAAAAATTAATGAGAAAACTCCCATATGGAGTTATGGTTATTGACCTCATTTCTTTTGATTAAGAACTGAAATTGCTGTGCTTTACGGTTGCAACCCCAATCATTTTGCCAGGGGAGCAATTCAGTTAATCAAAACCGATCCGTAACTGAACCTTGTACGAAGCATTTCCTGTTGGCTGCTTAAATTTTTTGATTTAGTAACGAACGAAGGACGTGTCACGTTTTATCAAATGTGTAAATTGTATGACTTAAAGTGATCGAATAAAAAAAAATGGCGACCGACGGGAAACGGTTCACGTATGGTTCAGTTATGGAGCGGTCTTGATTAACTGAATTGCCCCCCTGTTCGAATAAAATTTCGAATTTTGTTTATACATTCATTCGTCAATTTCAAATTCGTCCAGCCCACTTGTTCCACTTGAATCTAGGGGATACCCGGTCTCCCAGGGGATTGTACATAACTCACTATCCACTTCCATCCCCCACGTTATTGATAAAATGCAGCTTTACCGCAAAAAACGATGACACAAATTCATGAACGTTGATTGTGACTATGATTTGAAATTAGACAGGAACTGATAAGAAGAAAATATATAATTTTGATGAAATTTGCATGCACAAAAACATAACACATATAAAAAAGTATGCAAATAAAATATGCACTTAAATACTTGGAACATGATGATCCTCAAAAATTTACGAGACGAATATAATTTATGCCATTAAATAAGTAATTCAAAGTACCTACTGTTGTAACTTTACACTTTACGTTTTAAATATATACTCAGTAATATTTTGACGCAACAAACGTTTACGGATTCAAGTGCATCTTCACTGGTTTAAAAATTAAAACCATTTGCATAAGTCTTCACGGTTCAGGTAGAGTGTCGAGAATCCGACCGCAACTTGGCAATGAACTAAATAATTTGCAGACGGATTTAGATTTGCCGGGCTTTATAAGGATAAATGATGGATGGTTTTTGGTTAACTGTATTGCGTAAGATTGATATTTGGTTTATCTTTTCACGTCTCCTTTTTGTCTTGCTTTCTATTCTTTGTACGTTTTAAGCTATTTTATTTTTTTAGTATTTGGTGTGTATGCGTCGAATTTGAATGATCTTATTCTATTCTGCCTTCTATTGTATTGCATATCGGACTGTAAAAATATGAAGTGATGTTGTTTAATAAATAGATATTCCAATACTTAAAAAGTTTTTTGGGTTTTATTGGGTATTTTAGGAAAGTATCATCTAGCATAGACTGCAATGTTGCTCCTCATCAGGTGACTAAGCGGTCAAATGTAAGACTATCAGAAAAAAAGAATGACAACATTTTCATATTTATTACTCCAACCCTCTTCAACTGACACAATGATGTTTCTTTTTGTTTGATTATTATCTTTTAGATACCTATTGTTTTAAAATGTTTAATTGAAATGTAATTCTAAATAGTCAAAATAAGACATATTTTAGTATTATTGTTAGAATAATGTTCTTTTTTGTTGCACGTAATATGTAGTCTTAGATTAATATGTATAAGTACCTAGTTAAGTATTTGATTAAGAAATTTCAATTAAATATTTCAATCCAATCCAATGCATGTCCCATGTAATACTCATGACATTCTGTTTCAACTTATTAAAATAACTGTCACTGTCAAAAGCTCCACAACTATCACTGTCAATGTCACACCATAACCAAACTTCCGTAAGGACGATGAGGCCACCTGCCGGCGAGTGAACGACCCCGAGGCCAGCACTGCTTTCACCGCGAGAAAGTGATCGTCCGTGCAGACATCTCGTCTTTTTTATCAGCTTGTTTTGGTCCTACTGTACCGATAGAGGCGGATCTAAGATTGTTACGTTGGATGTAATAAGAATGCTAATGCTTCTCGGCTGTCATTTGAATGTATGGGTTTAGAATTGGTCATTATTATGATATAGTACTTATTGTTTTTTTTTTATATCATTCTTTTTCTTAGCTTTTTTCTTTATCCAATGTTAAGATTGGATTTGATCTTTCTAATTTTTATAATGTATAGATATGAATGTGTAGATAGACCAAAGTTAAAGATTTAAGATTAAAGATTTCCCCAGTGCGTAGAAAAAAAAAGATTAGAATTGTTGCAAACATTCTGATGTTCTATGATAATCTTCACTTAATTTTTTAATAGATCTTATTTCTAGAAGTCTATCAGTTTTTTTAAATTAAATAATTTTGCCGTCGCACCGAGAGCTTAGGCCGCCTAGGTTTATATCCGGCAGTGGACTTCTTGTGGCTGAGATGATGGTGATGATGGTGATTCACATCAGCCTCACACACGGAATTATCTCAAATGACTCACAGCACACTCTCCAACAAAAACGTGTGAAATATTCAAAGTAAACATCGTAACTAGCGTAAAAAGGCCAAAGAAAGCATGGAATTCATTGACAAGCCTCTAAAACTGGAGTGGAGAAGTGAGTCTCTGACTAATTAATTAGTTTTGGGTAAAGTTTTGCTTCTTCTTTGAAATATTAAGTTTGTCAAGGTCATTCAAAGTAGTTTATATTTTAATATACATCTTTGAGAACAGAAATAAGTATCGACATTGTTGCTATACAAATTTTCGTTGATATAACCTTATTCGCTTACACAAACTAATAGTATTTGGTAAGTCACGAGAGTGGGTTAAAAAGTCATTTTAATTTCCAAAAAATCCTTATGACGCCGTGGTTACTGGTTGGGAATTTTTGTTCGTTGAGTAATACTATAACTTTTAAGGTTACTTACACAATTTTTTGGGGAAATATATTATTTGACATCGGTAACAGATTTTTGGTAAAGTTTTTGTCCGTGAATATGCTTGTCCCTGAACAGATGAATGAGCCAATCAGTCAAATAACATCCGCCGTTTATTTAAATGTCTAGACCGATTCAATGCTTAACGAGTTTAGCCTCTTGAAAATGTATGTCTGGAAAATTTCTATTAAATATGAAAAAATAAATATATAATAAAATGACTAAAAGGTCCGTACCTAATCGTTTATAACCCTCCCTTTTTAAGCGTCGTAGTCGGGTAAAAAAAGGAAATATTGAAAGGGTTAAACGGGCTAGCCATCTAGTTTAACAAATAGACGTAACTTTTAATATAACGTACGTATCCATCGATCGGGTTAGGCGTTTAAATGCGCCTAGTCGTTCGATTGAAGGAGGAATTAGAAAAGTTAAATAAAATAGTTAAGAATTAGAGTATTTGTTTTATTTTATTATATTATGTTAATCTATTTAGTATGTGTAAGTATTTTATATATTGTTATTTTTTCTTATTTGTATGAATAAATAAATATTTGTATAATAAAAATAAAATTGTTTAAATACTTAAAAAGAAGCAACAAACTTGAGAGAGAGAGTTACATATCGAATATGGATTTCAAAAAATCTTACTAGAAATTTTATATTTTCTTAGAATAGGTAAAATTTCATCTTACTATTACCGCAGAAAAAACTTAATCTTGATAAGAACTACATGGAATGCAGTTATATTCGTCACTTTCTCTTAAATCAAGTTGAGAAAACGCATCACACCGTCCGACAAATGTTTTGTAACAAAACGATCCCATAAATGGAAACATTTTTTATAGTTGGCCGACTAGGCGTGTAACTACAGCTTACAGCTGTAGCACCATTATGGTCGAGTATGGAGGAGGAGTACAAAAGATCATGCGGAAATTAAAGTATGGCTGGGTAATTAGTGCCTGGCTAGCTACCTTCAAATTGAAAATTTGTCACTAAGCACCCATCAGTGTGTTCTGGCAGTCTCACTAAAAGACCAGATCCAATAGAGTGGATGTATATATGTGTACAAACACACCCAAAACCTTTGTAATACTTACGGCCAATCGGGTATATAGACCATTTTTATACGAGATAGATCTACGTTTGACCACCAATTAGCCAGATGGTAACCAATAATGTGGTTGAGGATGAAACACGTTACAATATATCTATTCACTCTTGACTTGAAAATTTCAAGATTGTGGTGTGATTTTTAGGAAACAGGGAAGCTATTTTTAAATCGCTCAAAAGTTTAATGATTTTTTCTCGAACAATATTCAAGAATTTGATAGCTTGTATCGATTCAAATCCCTCGCTAACGCTACAAGTGTTCATTTGAATTTGAATTTTATCAAAATCTTCTTAATATTTTACAGAAATCGAGCAAATTCAGAAGAGAATTACTTTCGAGCGATTAAAAAATTAAGTTAATACATGTACATTAAGAAACTGGACCCAAATAGTCAAATACGAATTTATGATGGCATTTCAATGCTTTCAGCAAACAGAGTAGGTAGGCAAGGAGTTCCTCTCCAGCTGTGTAAAACGCATCAATAATTTGGACTGAAATCGCTATGTACGGATTCTGGGACCTTGAAACTAATTCGTTATCAAGAACCCATCATTAGTGTCCACACACCCGGTTCACCTTGCGACAGTTGATTACCAAACGGAACCGATCACGCACCAGCGCGCAGGAAAGCGACCCGGTTTGTCGATAGCCGCTGTGCCACTGGGGCCTGAGACATTGGGGTCGATGCGCGGTTCATACGATAGACAGATCGTCTGATTGTCCCCAATGTTTTTTACTGGCTAAACGTTTATCACATCTTAACTGATGATGAGGACAGTGTAGTCAAAGGTAAAGATAGACACTTAGCTTTAAATAAGGCAAGGAAATAAGTAAAAGATACATACATGCATAAAATGAGCTTCATCCACGGCCACACCGCCACTTACATCAGGCGAGTTGGTGGTCAATCGTAGATCTATCTTGTATAAAAAAAATACGCATGTATTCCCTTATGGGATAGACAGAGCATCAAAGATCAATAAGGCAGTTTTGAAGCCACATTTGATCGGGATTAGAGAATTAGATGGAGGGGAGAAGGTATTAGAAGGTTGGGGATAAGAGCGTAGAACGTAATGTTGGCTTGCATTGGCAGTGGGTCAGCCCATCGTCTATATAAATCTCGATTTTCATCAAGCCCTTCAATCGACTTTTACAGTAAGCCCGGGAAGAGAAGCAGCTGGTATATTCTATGTTCTCCTTTTTCTTCCAGACCAGCTCGGAAGCACAAGTATAAGAAAAAAAGTTTTGCTAAATCAAAAGTAAAAGGATGGCTGACAAAGATCACTTTAGGTTAAGCATCGGCGATGCCACTATTGTTACTGTAGACCATAAGCGATGTAGCTTACCATCAGGCGATGGTAAGCTACATCGCTACCTATGTAGGAAAAATAAACATAATCCTGACTCAATATGTATGTGTACATGTACGACACTTTCAAAACTATATTATTTATGGCACTACGTATTTTTGGGCTGTAAGTCTCGCCTGTAATTATATAATTTCTTTACTCTATAAAGAATATAATAAACGGTGATATATTGACGTAGTTATGTATATCAGATATAGAATCAGAAAACCATTTTCCTCTTTCTAGACAGCTATGTAAACCCTGACGTATAGCCTTGATTTAAATTGCAAGCTTTAGAAGCTAAAATAAAATTTGTAATTTAAATTTTGCTTTAGGCTTTAACAAACCTTGGCTCTTGACATAACAGATTGTTTTACAAAATTAAATCCACTTATCAAGTGCATTTGCTCCATTTAAACGCAATTTAAGTCTCGTTAAGTAATTTAAGTCACCTTGGAATAGTCAATAGAATATAATATATATTCTATTGAATTTGAATCTAACGCAACAAGGACCGAACGAAAACGGTACGATGCAGTACACCTTAAAAAGGTATTGAGAAAATTTTATCTATGAGCAAAATCTTGAGTTTTTTCCAACATTGCAGTTTAGTGAATGGACTATTATACCATTATCATTGTTTCAAATTCCCATATTTACTTTGTTGCTATTGGTTACAATTTAAATTACTTAATATCGTTTAATGTGATAGTCATCTGGCTTGCCATTCAACGTGAATCTACGTCCATTCAGTACGCATTGGTGCTACAGAATGTTTTTTAACTCGAACATTTAACTTCGGATTTCTTTAAATTTTAAATTGCTATTTTTCTTATTGTGATAATCGTAGAAGGTTTTATTTTGAAATACACAAACATGACTGATATTAAATACATAAATCAAAAATTAGTTTCTTTCAGTACAATTCGTCACGTTCCAAATCGAACCAGAATCTAACAGATTGCGAATACCGGTACTGAACTTCCTGATTAAGTCAAAAATAACAAATCATGATAAATATGATCTTGTAAATCCTCATATTACGGAATTTATAATTATATCACGTACCAGTTTTTATAGCGTTATCGGTCCTCGCTTAGCTGTATTTTATTAGAGTAGCATTCTTATAATCAATGTGAATTGTAAATTTGTGACTGGCGGACCTTCGAAGGTCGTCCAGATTGAACGTCCAGCCAGTTGCTTCGGAGTCAACGGCATTGCAAGGGCATTCCAAATTAATTGCAGTTGTTCCTTGTTCACTGATAATGATAATATGATTTATATTAGAATTGAATTTAGATTATGTTATAAAACATATTATACTTTGAATATATTATGAATCAAGGTCCAGAGTAGTTCTGTTTTTTATATATTATCTCGATGCTCTGGACAGATATTTTCTTGTCGCAAGTAGGATAAGACCAAAGACCACACTTGCTGAGTGCGAGTCAGATTTTCAGTGCTGTCAAAATTTTGCGTATCTCTATATTGTGCATATCAAAATGGCAAAATTACAAGCCCGTTGGGCTACACGCGGGTGACACAGGGTGAATTTTTGAGCAAAATTTTCAAAATCCACTGATGTTTGGAAAAACGGTCACGCAATCCATGAAATAGACATACAAAATTAAAGATAAACATTGTAAGTAAAAATGCCGCGCTTTTTAATAACATCGAGTCTTACATTTATCAGCAAATCATTCTTTTTGGCCTAATAATTGCTTGTTTTGCCAGTCTAAATATCATAAGTCACCAAACTGGACAAGTTAAACCGGCACAGAACGATCGCAAGGCATGTCCGACCGCTATGGAGCAGTCTTTCTATAATCTCGTTTGACAGATAATTGTAGCGAAACGACTACACGAACGGTTACTTAACCTACTAGAATTGTGATGCAAGTTAGCTTACAAATCTATAGTATATATTGCAAGTTAGCTTACAAATCTATAGTATGTAAGTCAATATTGGCTAGATACAACGTAGGCATATTTGAAACAACAAAGCAGTTTTAGCTCGACGCGTCTTCACCTCTTCATACATGATTTGATATTTAACAATTTTGCCAAAAAAAAAATATGAGAAAAATATATCGTGTGCCATTTAATTAGCAAAAAAAGTTATGTTTGACGTGTGTGTCTGTGTATCTGTATATATTTGTATCTGCGTGTCTCTCTGTGGCATCGTAGCTCTCAAACGGATGGACTGATTTTGATCTAGTTTTTTTTACAAAGAGGGACAGCATAGGACATACGCAGAGGACATGGATGGGTGTTTCATCCTCTTCGAGGCAAAACCTACACTCTGGGTTCTCACCCAGCTTCAGTCTTTGAAGGTGTTTGTTCATATTACAATGTTCCTTCACGAATACGGAAAAAATTGGCTTGTACCTAAATCATTACTTTTCCGGGATCAATGTACGAGTTACCCGTCCAGGTTTTCTTAAAAATATGTATGAACAAACAGATATACGCACATAAATAATCTCACCTATTCTTACAGTAAGATCTATAGATAGATATACAGTAAGATTTAGATAAGTACTCGTAGTACCGACAAAACATGCATTTTAACAGCATCTTGTGTAAGTTGCATTACGAGGAGCGGTATACAGCTGAAAACGAAAGGCTGCTCATTTTGCAATGTTTACTTAGTGAATTAATAAGGAAGTCGACATTTGTGTGCAAAACCTTCTGTCGGTGCATTTTTGGTAATGGTTGGAGGAGTATGTAATTATTAGACAGTTACGTTAATGTTTTACGTTAATTTTTAATGAAAATTTTATTATAATAACCAAATGATAGAAAATAAAATACAGACAACTCGCAGAGTTGGTCAATCAAATAAACTAAAGCAACATAGAACAGAATATGGTAAAACAAAGCAAAGCAAAGCATAGCAATATGAAGCATAGAAATTTAATGTAATACAATAAAAAAATATGTATAAACATATATTTTTCATAACAAAATAACTGGAAAAATGCCAAATGTTATCCAAGTAAACGAATTGCGTATTTTGAAGTCGATTTTTTTTCAGGTTTTTTAACTGTAATAACTAACTTAACTTTTAAACTATTATACAGTATTAATGCGTCAAATAATAGTCTAGTAAAAATAATATTTGTGACAACATAAAAGACAACTAAGTATATTGTTATTTAAATGAATGTACTGGTGTTTTGAAATACATTTGACACAATTTCATGATATTATAAAAGCTAATTTTGTTACCTTTACACGCTCAAACGGCTGAACCAATCTTTATGAAAATTAGTATAGAGATAGCTTTTGACCTGGAGACGGACATAAGCTACTTATAATCATCATAATCATCACCATTTTTCATAACTACGCGAGTGAAACCGCGGAACGCAGATAGTCTATAAATCGGGGATTATTGTCGATCTATGATTTTTAGTTATTTTCCTATCATAATTTTAAAGAATCCCCCCAGTTGCAAATACTGTGATGTGCTCCATACAAACGGATTTATTTTTACTAGACTATAAGTCCAGTCCCGCCAGTCCAGACCATATACGATGAGGTAATTGTGAAGAGCTACCTCACCGCATTCAAGTGGTTGTGCGTTTGGAAGCTAACGGGAGGTAACGGGTCTTACACTACTGCATGAAATAATATCTCGTGATACGGCAGACCATATAATCAGTAATAGTACCTATAACTTTATAAGTACTGGCACCTGCATAATATGATAGATGTGGGACTAGTGTGTACAAAGCGCTTCAATTCCATCGCTTACCATCAGGCGAGGTTGTTGGTCTACCCTATGTCTGTCTCGTATAAAGAAAATACTATGGCAAGTATAAGTTTAGAAAAATCCAAAACCGACGCCAAAAAACCGGCTGAATCGGTTTTAATAAAACGTAGTTTAGAACACTTTAGAATCGATTTTGATAAAATTTATATGGGACTACCTCTGAAGTATTACCCACCAAACAAAAAAAAAACATAAAAATCGATTAGTAATTGACGAACTAATCGAGTAAAAATAATCGGCCAAGTGCGAGTCGGACTCGCGCACGAAGGGTTCCGTACTATCATCTATAATACTACAAAGTTTAGTTCTGTTTATAAAATAACGAGAAATCAACGAAATTCCAAGTAGTAAATTGCAAACTTATAGGTAGGTTTTCGATACGCATCCGGGCAGCATGACGACGCTCGCGCGAATACGCGCGGTTATGGCTCGCTCCGTGATGTTACCTCCCCCGCTACCCGCGCGGCCGTTGCTTATCAACCGCCTCGCGCTCGCGCCACCACCACACCGCGGCGCGGCGCTCGCACCGCATTTAGATGCACGGATTAATTTCATTTTGTGAGTTTTTATGTATTAGATTAGGTATTTATTTTTATAGTTAATATATTTCTAAATATTTACTTACAAATATTCAAGTTTCTACCTGTTAATTAAGATCGAGTAAAAATTGTATATAATAAATTAAACATTACGTTTGTTGTATGGGAGCCCCCCTTTAATATTTACTTTATTGTTATTTAATTATTTATTTTGAAAGGTAATATACAAGTAAATATTCTGTGAAAATTTGAAGCGTCTACCTGTTACCGTTTTTAATATTGAGCAAAAAAATACGAAAAAACACGTTTATTGTATTATTTTTTTTTTTTAAATTTTTTGTATTTGTTGTTATAGCGGCAACGGAAATACATCATTTGTGAAAATTTCAGCTTTCTAGCTATCACGGTTTATGAGATACAGCCTGGAGACAGACAGACAGACAGACAGACAGCGAAGTCTTAGTAATAGGGTCCCGTTTTACCCTTTGGGTACGGAACCCTAAAAACGAATTGAGCACCTCTTCCTTTTTGGAAGTCGGTTAAAAAATTACCCACTTTCGCCAATTAGTACCCAGTGAAACTAATAGCCGTCTATCCCGTATCTATTGTATAAATATATCCCACATATGAGTCCACAGAGTGTATAGGAAATCCTATATCTCCATTACTGAGTTAACACATCCGGTGTTTATGGCATTAACATGTTCATTGGAAAGTTGTAGTAGTAAGGTCTAGCTTACAGGAAGTCTAGCTAGTAAAACTACTTACTAGTCAAAACATATGTACATTATTTTTATCTATGAAATTGAATAACATTCTACGTACTTAAATATATTTCACACGATTTTAAGACCTGAATCTTCTTACTATGAGACATGGAACACAGGTGATCTTTACCGTTACCTTAAAATGGGGAATACCCTTCGATAAGATATGTTTTCAAAAAGGCGTTGAAAAACCGGCCAAGTGCGAGTCGGATTCGCGCACGAATGATTCCGTACCATTATCTATAAAAACAACAAAAAAACATGTTTGTTGTATCTTAAATATCAATTTTATTTTAATTTAATTATTTATTTGTTAAATTAAATAATTTATTTTGAATAATATAACTTAATATTCTGTGAATATTTCAAGCGTCTACCTGTTGCCGTTATCAATATCGAGCAAAAACGAGCAAAAAATCACGTTAGTTGTATGGGAGCCCCCTTAAATATATATTTTATTTTGTTTTTTAGTAGGTATTTGTTGTTATAACGGCAATAGAAATACATTATATGTGAAAATTTCAACTGTCTAACTATCACGGTTCATGATATACAACCTGGTGACAGACGGAAGGACGGATAGACAGACAGACAGCGGAGTCTTACTAAATAGGGTTCCGTTTTACCCTTTGGGTACGGAACCCGGGTCAAAAAGCATTAGCAACGTCACTAATGGTGCAGTTGGTCACAGACTACAATTAGTTATCGCTTAACATCTGGCGACACGTTTGATTGTTTGCTGCTCTATCTACAAAACCACCCTGACTTCTGACTGACTCACTTACATTTTTGGAGCAAGATTAGCTGCTTTTGAGGAACAGGGTCTTATCCCCTGAAAACTCCCGGTGGTATACTTCACGTTTAGTATGTTTCCAGAAGCTCCATGCAGAATCTCAACGCTTTTATTCCTATCGATAAATACTGTGAAATGCTACACCAGCTCTTCTTGCTGCACAAAAACTTGCAAGTAAACTTTGAAATCTAAATGCGCTTCAAAATTGGCTCGATTCGGCATTCGTTTCGCTCTCTCACCTGTAGAAATAGCAGGACATACTCCTTCTGGATTATAAATAAATATAGATCAATAATTAGTTCTACGTATAAAGCCCAGCCTACACATGTGCAGGACCATCGTAAAATTTCTACTTCTCATGACCTTGATTCGCAAATTGAAAGTAGCCGCGACTGCCTTACAACCGGACCCGACGCACGTGCCTCCCGGTGAACAAAAACAGACTCTATTAATTTGTGTTTAGAGTTTGGTTCAGTTGTAAGTAAAGGTAGTGGTAGGTGGTAGTGTCACCAGTTCCGCAATGGCTAATCGAGGGTGCTATTGAGCGGCCAGTGAAGAATGTGTGCCATAGAGTTTTTTTTAATTTATTTAATTTTTATCTCCACAGACACCAGGGTCCGTGACCTTTGACATAATTACAAACTATTGGTTACTAATTATCGTTACGGGAAAATAATTTTATTTTAATTTAAGTACTTATTACTATGTTGCGAGCATACCAGCGACCCGCAGCAGCACCTGATCACGAGTATGACGCGTGCAATATAGTTTAAATTAGCAAGTAGACTTAAGGCAGAATTTTCTAAAGGCGGTTATCAATTTTCTGTCAAAGACCGATCTATATACTATTTCTTGCTTGTAATGTCATGCGATATAACATACATATATTAATTCATGCAATTTGTTAGTAAAAAGATTGGTTTAATACAGGTTTGACAGGATATTTGGCAATAAGCATTGTCATATAGTACACATAAAGGAAAAATCCGAAAGCTGAACATTTTTATTATAATGACAAAAAATAGGGTCTTTATGCAAGGAAGGAGGGTCCAAATTTTAAAGTGCTTTAACCGTATCATGGGGTATCATATGAAAGAACTTCATTAGCGCAAGCTAAAATAGGTTATTAAATATTTTCACGATGTATATTTATCGGTTTATCAAGGAAAATATAAAAAATATATATATAATTTCCCCCTTTTATCTACTAGTTGTACAGAACCCTCAGTGGGCGAGTCTGACTCGCATTTGTCCGGTAATTTAATCCTCTTAACAATTTCTGGCACGCATTTGTTATTTCTTAGCAAACAATTGGCAGAGTTCATTCTGAACTGAGGTCAGTTAATTACCATGCTTCATGGAAAGTAGTTTAGCAGATTTAATACCTGTTTCGTCGCCAAGGACGGGCATTATGTAGAGTGGACAAAGCTTAAAGGTCATACAAGTCATGCATAAAATTAGACAATATGCCGTATCGAAAAGTCGCATTTTGCAGGTTATTAATAATGATGAATGAATGTCTAATGTCGGGTTCAAAATTAATAACTGTTAATAAATGTACGCGCGTCGTGGCGCCTGCTAAATTCCGTATGTGAATTTTCTTGTCAATTTTGTTCAGTGAGTTCAAATATGGATTTTTGCAAATCGTTTGTAGATTTATTGTTATAATCTGGGACAAAAATCAATTTTATTTTTGTCGTTGGTTCGAATAAGGATATTATTTTAGGAAGAGTTGTGTTTGTTTAAGTGGAAATATCAAAAATTTCAAAAATCCTTCGAAAGTCAAGAAATTCACAATTGGAATTATTTTTACTAATGATCGTATTGAATACGTATGTCTGTAATACTAATAATGCATATATTCTGTGAAGTAAAGTTATTTATTTACATATTTATATGTTAGATATGTAAAAAAAAAGTTTAAAAACAGATTACAATATTTGCTACAAAGGATTTACTATTGCGTCATATACCTAATACATACGCGTTCTATACGGAAGTTTGAGAGTTTAACAGTATGTTCATATGGAATATATGAACATACTGTTGTCTTATGTCCTAAACTACTACCCCACTTTGACAAATAGGATGTCCTATAAATTTGTCAAAGTCGGGTTAGTAGTTTAGGACATATGAACATACTATTAAACTCACAAACTTCATTTTTGCGTAGTCGAGTAAAAATATAATTTTGGTGATGTTCAGTCGTCCCGAAAAATTTCATTCAATTCACGCCGGCATCTTCAACGGCCTTCACACAATGAAGTCGAAATCCTTATTCAAAAGATCACCTGGCCTCTGACTTCTGACACTTGGAACCAGTTTCAACGATACTCACCGCTCTAGAGTTGCCCTGTTATTCATTGTCTATTCGCTATTCGCCATTAATCGACTTTGTACCCTATTTTTTAATTACACTATAATGCCGAATAATTGTTTAAAATATAGCTAAACTATCATACGTGATATAAGTAAGTTTAGAAAATTTAAAAATCGCAAATGTTGCAAATAAAAGGCTTAACTGATTTTAATGAAACATAACTAAGAACACTCTTGAAAAGAAAAGCTATTACTAAAATAATGAGATCGGAATCAGTTGCCAGCATTTATAACTAAGGTTAAGTAAGTACTAATATTAATTGGTACAAAAATCTTAGAAATATCCTTGATTTCCATTATACATGTGAATTATTGTAGATAGAAATGATAGTGTTAAGCTAACTTATGTCTGGATATAGAAAGTTTTTGACTCCCTGAAAATATTAGGATGCAAATACATATTTCGATTCTACTTTTGGTGTCCATGAACATATTATTATTTTCAAAATTTCAGTAGGTCCAGTGGTAGGCTAGTCAGTCAGTCACTGAGGACAAAGCTTTTTATAGGTAGATTATAAGATATCGTTTGTGAAATTTTCACGTATATTGCGATTATTCGCCATTAGGCAGCGTGTAATCACTATTTATTCGATTTTTCACCGATTTATTCGTCATAACCAATGCTCGTGACAACTCTAGTTGAAGCGTTCAGTAGAAGTATACAACTTTGCAACGATCTTGTGACCTGAGAAAGTGATATTTATGATGCCTATTCTGAGAATACAATGTTTCCATTCAGGACTTCGTGCTCACTTTCATCTCACTTAGACCTTTTAAAACGCGAAGAAAATAGGCATCATCATCATCATCATCAGTTTTTTATATTATGTCCAACGATCATCTTTTGTAGATAGTTGATTTCTCAACGCATTCACAGATTGGGCTGTTGACGCTGTTGTACATGATACATTTAAAGAGTAAAAGTATACTACCTATTATATTATATATTCGCATTCAGTGCGTTTATTTGAAGAATTCCGTTATAATTTATTTATTGTTAGGCTGATTGACAATTTTGGACAGTTCCACCATCTTTCAGTTCCATATCAGTTGGAGTTTCATGTCTTAGGGTGGAAGGAAGGCATTGAGATCTGAATTGACTTTCAATCAAGGTGATTGATCTTTTTGAATTAAATTTGAGATGGCAGCATTAGTTAAATTAAAAAAATAATACATTTTGGAGTAAGCCTGCCTGTCTGAGAGTTTTGATTTTTTTTGAAGATGGATGAAGTCTGCCAACTTATATTTGGCCAGTCTAATGGACTAAGCTTTAGCCTTCTCAAAATGAGAAGAGCTCCGTGCCCAGCAGGGCTAATCACGGATCTTTGAACAAAATTGTTTTTAACTTTATGATGTGTACGTATAAGATAGCCGAATGTCATAGCCCAAAAACGGGTTGTGTCTGTATCTAACAGTGACCTTTATAAGAGAACAAGTATGATGTTGGCTTACACGTTTGAACCCTTGAATCAAATAGATGTGTTTTATATAAATATTTGACGTATGTATGTTTCTAGCGTCGTAGCTCCTAAACGTTTTTTTATTTTTTATTATTGAGTTGTTAGGAAAGAGATAAATAGATCAGGATGGGTAGGAGTGTTGAAGGCGGAGAATGGAAGGTGCTATAATAGGTATACTCGCTATCAACTCCTAAACGGATGAACCATTATTTTTATTCATTAAAACACTATTATTATTAACAGGATATTTATTTATTTTTAAGAAAGAGAAAAAGAAATGTCTTTTCTTAACCATATCATCCACCTGCATTTTTCAGTCGCTTGTGAACATGGTGCATGTAACTGTGCCGAAATATCGGGAGCAAAAAATTAACGCGAACCACGGTAAATATCCCGTTATTAATAATAGTGTTTTTGAACCATTATTGTTTTACTATCTTGTTTGAAAGTCTTAATTATATCTAAATCAAGAAAAATATTGAGCTGTTGATTGTGGCTGATTTTATTTTTATTTAAACAATATGTTGTTTATTGAAATTGAACCCTTCTTCAAAAACTTATTTTTATTATGTAAAATACACGATACATCTGTTGTAAGTTTTTATATTTCAATGAGTAACAATTGCAAAAATTATTTCTTTGTTGTACATAAATAAAAGTTATAATAAACCCAACTGCTTAGCATGCCACCTGCCTTCAACAATGTCTCAAAGAACAGTCCATTAATCTGGATGTGCCGCACACTTGACGATCTAAGTGATATCAGAAACATACTTTCATGTTGTTTTGCTGTACTTTAAATTTGAAATCATCCAGCTAATTATATAAATTGATAATTATATTTTATTGCTCATATATATTACTACAAATACTCAACGCTTAGTGTCAAATTTACCTTTAACTAAACTGTGTACAGTTGTAATTGGATTTTAGGTTCACAATTATTGCCAGTTGAGTTTATATACTGTGTATTTAGCCTAGTATCCATAACTGTACATATTTCAATAAAATAAAATATATATTAATCATACACACATAAAATCATGCCTATTTTCCATTAAGGGGTCAACAGAGCATCAAAAATGACGTGGAATGAAGTCGTTTGACGCCACATTTGACCGTGATTAGAGGGTTAGGTGAAAGGAAGAGGGCATTAGAGGGAAATATGTAATAATATTGGCTTGCAGTGATAGGGAGTCAGTCCATCGCCTACACAAACACCAGTTTCCCTCAAAACTGACTTTTATAGTATGCCCGGGAAGAGAAGCAGCGGGTATATTCTATAAGTATCAAATAAATAAATTAAATATTTATCATTTACAAGAACAACAATTTTGAAACGATTTTGATGAAACTTAGCGTATAGGTTCTATGGATTATTTAATTATTTTTTTGTCGTCGGCGATTTTTGATACTTAGCAGGGGTGGTTCTCTTAAAAAGGGGAGAAATTTATTGCGGCGCTAATTACAAACCGATTTTAATGATATTTGGTAGGTAGTTATCTACCAAATATTATACAATTATTACAACTTGTGGTAAAAATGAATAGAATTGGTCTAGTGTTTGTCAGGATATGAAAACCAACTTGGGATTGCATGTAACAGTGAGGGCGCGTGGATATGCTAAGCCAACTTTATGTAGGTATTATGTACAGATGACCCAAAGTGAGCTGCAAATAAGCTCTCTCGCGAGGTCTACTATTCGTAGAACTAGTTTAAGTTTAAATACAGCAATACATAATGATTTTGAAACGGATGCAACATTTCATGAAATTCAGCGAGTGGAGTAGGCCGTTATATGTAATTATATTCACGCGAATTTGGACAGTTACACACAGTTACTAAATGACAACATTACGTTGATTGATTGATATATAACACAATATTTGTAATTGCAGTCTGCACGCATGTTCAATAACGTATTTATGCACCAAACAAGCGATTAAAAGATGTCGAATGAAACTGACAAGTGTATGAGTGAGTCCATAGTTCGACCATCGTCCGTCTCGCTCGCGCACACCCACAGTTTTGAAGATAAAAAGCGACTGAATGAACTTACAAAAAAAACGTCGTTTGAAAAACTAGATAACAAAGTTACTCGTTTAAAAATCGAATAGACTTCTATTCGACTAATTTCACTAATATTACCCGTTACCTGAACATGCCCATCTGGAATAAATGTATTTACTAATAGCCTCTTGGGAAAAATTATGAGTATGAAGTTCTATTAATTATCAGTCGACTTCAAAAAAGGAAGAGAGGATCTTAATCTCAATTCGTTTTTTTTTTATAAACCAATGTAGAAAATACTTTTTTTTGTTTGAAAGTGTTATTACCCATAATTAGAAATTTAATTGTATTTTATTAAAGTCACTATATCTATATCTTAAGCCAAAATTAGTTGTTAGAATTAGGAACTAGGTACGCCCCTCACTGTGTCACTCCTCATTAATGACTCGTCAGTGTGACGTCATAACCCATAACCAAATAATTTATAGACAATAGAAAGTGTCCCATAGCTGTCAACGGTCATCGGATGCCATCGCGTCTTGCGAAACTAGTTCTTACTAATATGGATTTAGAAAGTGTTATTCCGTGATATCCGCCGTTGATTTTTCAACTCAGCTTTCCGTGTGGCTGTCTCTGTCTTTCTAGATTAGATAATCGAGGGAAATGAACCCTCTTTCGTTCTTCCTTCTTTTATCTTTAGTAGTAAGTACGAGGGTCTCTTATAAGTCCGTATGTCTGTCCATATGTTATAGCAATTTCACTAAGAGGCATTCCACTACCTAAACGAATTTGGCAGATATATTCAGTGAATTGCTGTAAAATGTTATAGTGAAATTTTCAAAAGTGAAAAATAGGGATGGTGCTACACATATAACAAGAGATGATTTTTTTTACTCCATCCCATCGTGTGGGGTATCGTTCAATAGGTATTTTAAAATAAGACTGAAGATAACAAATTTGTAGATCTTATTGTTGCTGTAGTGTCTGTTGTGCCAAAATAAATCTTTCTTTCTTTCTTCTAAAGTTTCATACATCACTTTCTTCTCAATTTTCTGATGTGCGAGATATAGCCCGCCAAAAGTGTTATTTTTTCTGGAATAACGGATCCTGAAATTAAGGGGTATATAGGATTTATATGGGAATCTTTAGTCAAAAGCATCGCAACATTTTATTATTATTATTTTACATATATCTACGATTGAATTTTGTGTTACTGAACGCTTCTTTTACCCTTTGATCTATCCTTTCTAGTATATGTATTCCATTTGCTGGGCCAACCTTGGTCCACATACAACCAGCGATGTTCACCATAGCTTGACAAATTGCCTAAATTATCCAAACACGAGTCTAGCAATATTTGGACAAAACCGAAAATTATAGCTTCTTTAGTAGCAATTTACGAATGTGGTGTTTCATCATACTTTAACAATTTATGTTTATTATTGTTTGAACGATCTTACGGCAATTGGATACTTGTTCTTTATGCCTTTTATTTTGTGTTCTATTATATTTATTTATTAACAGACTTCAAAAAGAAGAGGTTGTCCGTTTTCAATGTTTGTTACTGCATAACTTCATATAATTTATAAACCGATTCAATTTTTTCTTGTTACAAAAGATGGGATGGAATTGGGTAGGATTAAAATTTCATTATTTTTTTACAACTTCTAATGACGTAAGATGAGTGGATTAATTTTCCATCTACATCATCAGATTAACTTCATGATATAAGCTATATTACTTATTACCTAAATTATCATTTAAGGTACGTAGGTGTATCAAATTCCAGTTTAATAGAAACAATAGTTGTACCATTAAACATCTTTCCGTAGAAATTCCATGTAAACCTAAATAAGAGATTGTAAACTTGAGATTCGAGGAGCCAATAAATTCTACATGTTTAGTGCCAGACGCCAGTAAATAGTATCTGTAGTCGCATATATGTTGAGCAAACTTCTAAAAACTTGTTGTGAAACTTGCGGAGTGTCCGAAGATTCCAATAGAATTAAGGATTGGTCTGAGTAAGTAAATGGTACTAAGGAACGACGCATGCTGCTGATATAAGATACGTTTTTAATGATAAACGTCACTTTCGCCTATCTGATGTATTGTCACGCTCTTTGGCCTACAGCTGTAAGCGAGATAGTCATTTATAAATAAATAAATCAGTTTGAAGAAAGTATATATTATACCCCAATAAACTAGACATAAGCTCATTAAAAAAAGGGTTTATGTATAATTCGTACTCTAAATAAATAGATAACAACAGTATATAATGTATACCAGGCTACTAGCATAATTATAAATAGGGTACAATATGAACTGTTTTAAATAAATTTATAGATGAATTATATCTTGACAGTCCCTGAAAATCCTCTTTCACATTAAAATACAAATATTTTTAATTTTAGACAGGTATTCGATTAAACATAACTTGCAACCACATCATTATTATAGTATTTCATAAAATATGAAATATAATTTTCTCGTGCAAGCATGAAACTTTTAAAATAATAATCTGCCAGTGCCCAGTACGTCCTGTAAGCGACTTGACTGTCAATCGAGTTCGATTATTTAGTTACTCAGTTTGCTCAGTATGCTTTTGCCCTTATTTTTAGAACCTTAGTACATGTCACTTATGGTTAACGGGGCTAAATACTGCAAGATTCCTAAATAGACTTGAAGTTGTTTTGTCTATGGATTTAGATTGCTATGTTTATTTAGAGTCTGTTCATAGATAGTTTTATCTCCAGAGAGCGCGCTGTAATCACATTATGTTTGAAGTGTTGCTAACGAGAAGATTTTCGAGTTCTTATAAATAAATAAAAAACTCTACAACTTTTAAATTATTATTTATAGAAGTGGAAGTTGCGCGATAATCGTATAATCAACGAATAATTCATTCCTCATCATCATATCATAGTGTTAAATTTGTTTCGTATGTTTTTCAACTTTTTTTCATGAAAACAAGACTGATTGATTTGTTTGTATTTTGAGGAAAATCAGAATGTCCAAGCGTTAGAATGTGTCTTAATGTTAATATATCCAGATGAAGTCAAAAGGTCCAAGTTGTTCAAAAGTTATAAAGAAAAGTAGTTAATAAGTAAAAACGTGGAAATGCCAAGATGTTGAAATGTCCAGATGTCATAAAGAAAAGTAGTCAATAAGTAAAAATGTTGTAATGCCCAGATCCGACTGCTCCCTAACCGATCAAAGAGCACTGCGCTCCTTATTTTTCTTTAAAATAGACAATTCGAAAATTCCATAGACAATCTGTATTTCGGAGCCTTTATCTTTAAGGCCACAGAAGTGTCACGTGGGGTGCTCGAAACTTTAGAACAGCTTTTCTTCGCTTAAACCAAACAAGCGATGGTGGCGCCACTTGTAGCAGACGCTAGACGCTCGAAGCGTTGTACTCAGACTTTTTTTTTCTTGATGTTGGCACCATGCTTGCACATTTGCCATTTGTCGAGTTTTTTAGTCAGGCGTTGTTACTTATTGTTCTTATCAGGAATCCTCATAATTACTTTTTACCTTTAATAGATTTTGCTTCAGTGTTGATGAAATGACTATTTTATTACGCTTAAAACTAATAAAGGTTGGTCTAGGTGCTACTAACTACCTTACTATGATCTAATTGACCTAGCTATTTGCAATAGCGTTAGCTAAATATTAATTAGGTCTTACACAGCTTATAGTAGGTATAAATTGCTAGTTAGTGAAGCTGTTTACCTAATTTGTGAAGACAAACTAATTTACATTTATATAGCAAAGGTAAAAGTTAGCAAATAATATTCTTGTTCGGGTACAGGGTTACAATTTAGAGGGTTTGTATGTATGCTTGTTTATAAGTGCAAACTCGCTATTTATATCCTCCTAAACTACGGATGTGTAGTTGTCTTCTTTTTCTTTTGCATTGGACTCGCGCATTCAGTGCACTTGCCAGTGTCAATTTATGTATTGACATTTCTTCACGTTTCTTGAATAATACAAGTTATTAATGTTCTAGTCACAATCTTAGTCACGTATGCAGTCATTTTTAGGTCCGAGTCATGCTTCAGTAAACAAAAAGCGTCTAAAGCACCTCTCTGGGGTAGCAAGCAACAGCGTTGCCACTGATATTGCAGTTGTACATAGGCGATGGTTATCGCTTACCATCAGGCAAGCCTGTTTGCAGCTCTTTGTAAAAAAATCCATTTAGTATAAAAAACAACATATTTTCAGGGAATTAAAAATATTAAAGTATTACTTTAATATTCTTGAACGTAAACACTCTGGTTTCCGTGAAAAGATAAGTTTTTACTGACTGTCGGATATGGTTTATATTCCACTATGTTGTTCTTAACACGCTAGAGCATTAGCGCAGAATGGGCTGTATAGAATTTTATCATAGCAGTAGACTGCCAACTGTAGACCTTCAGTAGTAATAGTAGTAATAGTAATATAAGTCAGTCAGATCAGGATGTACAACAGGCACACGTCATGCTAAAATAATTCAATGTAATGTAATGTGTATGTGTGTATGTGCTATCACGCTAGATGGCGCTTGAAGTTAACAAGTCTACTAGTACACAAATTCGTAAATTACACTTGTAAATTTCACACTGTTATTAAATACAAACTCTATTATTTTTCATGTTTAGTGTTGTGTGAAAATGTCCGCCAACATTTATTTATCTCAGAGAAGATTACTAGACAACGAAAATTGTGTCATTTTTGACATGACTTGTGGACTCATCGCGTGGATATTCCATAACTCCGAAAGTCTTAATTCTACATTTACCGTGCGACCTGCTACACTGTGGAAATCGCTTCTTGAGTGATTCTTTGTGATACATCTGGGTGTCTTTAAATCGTTAGTGAAGCAGTTTCTTTTAGGTAAACGCGCTCCATCGTAGACCGTAACATAGGTTAACATAAGTAATATAAGATCAAGCTTAAACCTATCTTGTATAAAAAAAAGTTTTACTTTTAATAAAAAGGTGGTAGATATTTATAATTTCATAAAAGATATGCAACTCTTACCATAAAATCTTGTCTGTAAACACGGAAACAGTAAAATGTTTTAAAATTTTATACAATATAAGTACAATTCGATAAAAGCAATAAAATAGTTTATATTTTAAGTCATTTCATTTCCGTCCATACTGTCACTACTGTCTCCAGTACCTATATGGAATACTAGGAACTAGACCAGCGCTAGATATTGCAATTCCTAGGGCATTGGATTGTAGGTTTCTGGGGGCAGTTTTTCTGAGCTTCACAGGTGGACAACTGTCGTAAACAACATTACTTTACACAAGTTTTTATTTTATTTATTTTTATTTTATTTATTTAAGTCCATCAACATTGTGTAGATTAACAATATTTAAAAAATGTTACATATTAAAGAATAAATCCAAATGTCACAATAATTATAGGTGGAGACGGCATGCATTACAGGAGCGAAAAATTATATAAAATTATAATAATAATGTCAATTAAAATAAAGTAAATGTCAAATGATATAAAATTTAGCTAAATTAAGATGGATCTAGTGTCAGAGACTTCAAAGTTTGAATACGTTCTATAACATAATTTAAAATAATGGTTTCTTAATGCTGAGTGTACTTATAGAAAAAAATCTTTGACACTACTCTTAGAAATGTGTCTCGCTGTCAAAGTTTTATACTATCATTTATTTTGGCCAATATAAATGGTACTGAAACCAAATTCTGTTCAATTTATATGTACTGAAAATTATGTTTAATTTAAGTATATAATATCCTCTCAGGGATTTTATACGTTTAAATATAAAGTGATGCGCGTAAGAGATAGTCGCGCACCGAGCGGTGTAGCACGAACTTAACAGTTTCAAAACATTACAATAAGCGTTATAGTACTTATACTTATAGTTAGTATAATTTGTAAATAGAGCTTATTTTTAGCAGACTTCAAAAAAATGAGGGGGTTCTCAATTCCACTGTATATTTTATTGTGATTACTTCTCCAATTATGAATTGATTTTCATGATTCTTCTTTGTTTGGTAATAAATCTTACTTCAAAGGTGGTTCCATGTAAATTATATCAAAATAACTGACAAAATATGTCATTGAAGTAAACGTATTCCGTATTTTAAAGTCGTTTTTTTCAGTTTTTTTAACTATAATTATAAATTGTCAGTTAACCGCATGTTAAGCTGTTAACTTTTCATGTTTGAATATCAAAGTATTTAGACTACCCACATTTATGTGATTTGTCATCAAGGTCACATACAAGTAGTGCTAGTGAGAGATTTACAGTTTTTTTAATGATGTCGCGTCAATTTAAATTTTACTTGTGAATGACAAAGTTGTTTTAACACTGATAAAGCGTTTGAAAACAGTTTAGCGGTCGAAGATGATATATGTGTAATCCGTATTTTTTTTAAACAGCTTTGCGCGCAACTCTGTGGTCTACGATGAAGAGCGTTTATTCGGATTTTGTATCATTATTAGACTTTCGCTTGACTGCCTATCTGTGTAATATTTGGGAACAGATTTATCATTGATGGTGGTGCTAATTGAAATGATATATGTTTTTGAGAACAGCTTCTGTACACTACGAAAAACTTTCTTTTTATGACTTGAAAATGTCACTAACCAGCTGGAAAATGTTTTTAATTTTTCTACGTACAGTTTACAATAGCAAGAAAAAACAGTTATACATAAAAAAAACATAGTGACCCATAAAAACCTGTCAACGATAAAAAATCTTGAAAGAACCGTAATAATATTTTTTTTTCATTCCAGGTAAGGCTCCGCAGAACCGGACTGGAAAAATCAACACAAGCACTAAACTTCAAATAGTAAGCTAAAGTCAAGGTCAACTACTTCTTAAAACTTGCATTTTCTCGCTTTACCTAGATTTATTAATCTTGGTTTCGTTGGAAGATACGAAATAATGCGGATAACGGTGGTCTGATTGTAAAAACCATATACGACTTCATTATGGATGCTTAGCTAGTGATGGGGTTATGTTCGCGCTGAGTTATCGACAATAATATCGATAAAAATATATAAAGTTTTATGTAGACGTTAGTAGTCATAGTCACCTTCGACCATAGCTTTTCTTAAGATCTGGTGAGCTGAAGTCAATGTTTGGCTTGTCGATTATTAAATAAACTTGTTAACAAATACTCTAAAGAACATACCTACATTTTAGTTCTTTCTCACTTTGAGGCTTTAAAAGAAATTCGTTAATACTTTTATTTTTTATTCGAAAATAGGCTTGCGCTTGACCGTCAACTCACCTGGTGTTAAGCGACAGTTACGGTCTACGATGGAGCGCGCTTGCCTAGAAGAAACCTATTCACTCGCGATTTGAAGACACCTAGATTATATCCAGTCGGAAAGACCCATTCAGAAAACGCATTCCACAGTTTGGCAGTACATTTTAATAGGAAGTTTTTATATCCGTGTATTGTTGTCAAATTAATACAAAATAATTCTAACAATACACTGTTATGGAAGACAAAAATAGAAGAACTATTTTTACCATCACGATTTAAATCAATTTGATTATCTGTCAATGTCATTCGATGATCCTTGAAACGTTCGTGACTGATACTACTTTCCATCTCACTTGAATAGAGTGTGACAAAAAATGATAAAAGGTTTTTGTTATATTTAAATGGTATCGGTGTCAACGTTTAAATAAATGTAAACGTATTTTTTACTGATTATTTTATTACATTACTATGCCTATTGATACTTTGAAGAATTTCTTAAAAGTGTACTGATTGTAATTGTCCATAGATGCTATAGCTATATGAGAAGCGTTATAACATTCCCATGTGTAAGTACGTTATAGGTTATTGGAAAAAGGGAAGAAGGGAGGTTTGGTAAAGCTTAATATGATAAACACACGCGGGTTGGGGGCAACTCTATAGTCCACACCGCATTTCGGACACTGAACGAATCAGTGCTTGGGTAGATTGTAGATTGTAAACGCAATTGTAGTTTATGAAAATATGCAAATTGTTCTGATTCATCGACATCAATATTTATGTTTAACATCCCTATTTCAAAGAACAATGGGGTATCGTACGCACTGTAGTGTGTCGCCTGCGCTTCCAAAGCTAATAAGTTCGTAATACCATCGTTTTCAAAATCATGAGATCTTGTTCATTTATGCATCTGGCATGTTTCGTATAAAATTATGCTCAATAAAAAATATTATAATTACGTGTAAGTAAGTCATGATTTTAAATATCTATATATGTATATATATATATATATATAATATCTATTGTGTTTGCCTATACATGAGCCGAAAGCAGTTTTATCTACGAGCAGCCAGTATATCTTGCGAAGTCACCAGATAATTATGAAACCAAACAATCAGTGCTAATTCGTTTACATCTAGGTTTCTGGTGTTATCTTATAGACATACGCTCGCTTCGCTCACTCAGTATAAACTGTTGAATGTAATCAATTCGTAGATCAAAGTACGTAAACATTCGATGGCCATGATATCGACGGAACTTGTTTTTAGTTTGACATTTTTGAAGATTGTCATTAATTTTATTAACTCGGCTGATATTTAAAATAATCAAAATGTATCGCATTTAAAGTTTTTTTTCGTTTGAATGCGTTTAAATGTGTCTGAATCTGTAAACTTTGGTGAGAAACTTAACTTGGTTATTTTAATTGGAGTAGTAATGGCGTTATTTTATATGGGGTGTTAAAAAAGTTCTCAAGAGATTAATTAGCGAAACTGTGATTAATGGGAACGCCACTATCGCAGTTTTCGAACAAACTAAAAAAAGTTACGTTAAAAGTTTTATTGTCAATGAAGTTTTAATTTGATATATGTACATGTATTTGTTTTGTACAGGTTACTTATGTATATATTTCGATTGAATGATTTTATATTTATTTCAAGACTAAATATTATAATATAAATTTACTTCATGTTTATTGTATTAATTCATTTTAAATGTAGCGTTGTCAAGTGATTTGAATTCGTGACAAAGGTTATTTCATTAGGTACCTTTAAAATACGCATGCCCAAAGCACTTTACCTTTGATCACCGCATTACATTGTTTAAATTATGCAATAAAGCACAAACTATTCATAATTACATGCAAATAACTACAAAATCACACCGTCGCTTAACATCAGGCGAGTTGGTGGTCAATCGTAAATCAAAAAAATGATAAAGACTGGGCCCTACCACTATGTAATGCATTCTGAGTCAGTCAGTCACATTTAAAAATAAACATTATACGAGTATGGGAGGTATCTTAATTTTTTTCATTATGTTGTTTTACCCTTTTCTCTGCGTGATTCACTTGTATACTCATATCGAATTACTAAATCTTACTAGTACAGTCTCACAGTCTCAGAGCTAAGCTGCGGAAGAACAGATAGACGGACATAGCGATTATAAAGGTTCCTTGTTACCTACACAACTCTAAAAATGAACTAATCATCGACTATTAGTACCACCAGCAGCGTAGGAGAACCAGCCACCAGGTGCACAAACGGTCTTTACAAGTGGCAAGATGACGCTAAATGCCAAATGCAAGCCGTTTTCAACCGTGTCTTTGGAAATGCACGAGACTATGTCCTACTGGACTTCTTATCGTTGAGATGATAATCACAAAAATAAAAAAAATAATAGATCAATGAAGTAATAAAAAAAACATGTCTACATGTAAAGTAGTATATCATGGTCACTCTACCATCTCAACAGAAGCTCAATGTGTTTCTGTGTCGGTCCCATGACCTATACACGTAAAAACTAAGTCAAGTGCATTAATTTGGATTTGTGATCTATTAAGTCGAATGTTGTACTAATCAACTGATTAGTGCCCATTCTGTCGAGTTAATTAATGGATTAGTTAAATGTTAGTTTAGCACCTTAATTAGATGGTTATTAAGACTATTCCTCGAATAAACCTTTCTCTAATCAGCAACTAGCTGAGTTTGAAAACTAAATAACGATTCATGTGTTGTGTTAGCTAAAGGGGCCTTACTTACCGAATAACGACTTAACTTTAACCAACGTCTTAAATTCTCTGTCTTCTTTCCGCAAGTGTCATTACGTTTTTGTGAGAAGGTGATATAATATGTTAAGCATTGCTTAAAGTTAAGTAACGTTTTTCGGTAATTCCGTATATGTTTTAAATGCAAGTAAAATAAAAGTAAGTTGAGAAAACTCAAAAACCCCAGACTTAAAAAACCGGCTGAACCGATTTTGAGGAAACATAACTAAGAATAATCTCGATCAAATCCTCTTTCAAACATAAAAAAACTAGATCAAAATCGGTCCATCCATTTGAGAGTTACGATACCACAGACATACACACAGATACATAGATACACACGTCAAACTTATAACAGCCCTCTTTTTAGGTCAGGGGTTAAAAAGCTCGCAAAAAGAGTAAACATAGTTGCTGGGTAGACAGCAAACCGATATTTAAAGTAGGCTTAGCGCTATATTTTAATATGCAAGGTATTTCAAGATATGAAGTAAAGCAAAGTTGCATAAATCCTATTCCTTACATAATGTAAAGACAGGTTAGACTGTAATGATAGAGTATTATAAAGATATATATTTATTGTACAGTTTTCTACATATTTAATAGCTACTTTTAAAGTTAGTTTCTTGATTAGGTCAGCGATATTAATGATCTATCTAGTGTCAAAATTTATCTCCAGTAATTGCTACTATTCACTAGCCATCTCTTGCACGGAATGCGATTTTATACGATAAGCCATATACACGAGAGTACTTGGGCGTTTCGCACCGCAAGTGATCCGAACCGCGGTGCGAATCGCCCATGTACTGTTTCTGAATGGGCCCATTCGCACCGCAGTGGTTGGTGCGGTGCGAATGGCCCAAGACATATTTTGGAATAGGTCGATTCGGACCATAAAGAAACGCCCCGATGCTCTTTTCGTATGTCCGATTTGGACTCATATAAAAAAATTAAGGATTTCAATTATTTTTTGTATAGATGAGTGGAAAAGTGGTTAGTGAAAAAAATGCTATATTATACGTAGTAATCATGTTTCCATTATACATTATAAATTACCAGTATGTCTTACCAATAATGACATGTGATACCGAAACGTCAAAATTACCAGTATGTCTTACCAATGATGACATGTGATACCGAAACGTCAAAATTACCAGTATGTCTTACCAATGATGACATGTGATACCGAAACGTCAAAATTACCAGTATGTCTTGCCAAAGATGACATGTGATACCGAAACTTCATTATCCGTCTCTTAATTCTCTAACTCTATCTATATGGACCTTATAAAGAAGCTCAAAATCACGCTTAGAGATATGGAGAGCGCTATGCTCAAAGTCTCTCTCTACGCAATCTAACCTCTTCTTTTTAATCGTACACTCTTGTCATAGTGGTCGTGGTTGCAATGACGGTGGCTCCTCGCCGTCACCGTCACTCTCCAGGGCAGCCGCTCGTCTCGCGATGCTTCTCCATTTCTGGCGGTTGGTTGCATTGCGCGTACACTCTACTACGGTGGACTGCGTAGCTTTTCTAATGAGGTCGGTCCAGCGAGTTGGTGAACGTCCAGGACTTCGCTTGCCTTCTACACGGCCCTGCACTATTAGTCTCTCCATCGAGCGCTCTTTTCTTGATATATGCCCAAAGAACTTCAGTATTCGTAACCTAACCAAAGATGAAGAAATCCGTAGACGAACGAAAGTCACCGATATAGTTTAGTCTGACGGATTAACAAGTTGATAATGCAGTAGACAAGCCAAGTAGCACGTAGAGTTGGACCACGCATCAGCAAGCTCAGCGCAGGACGACCACCTGGAAGGTGAATAGATAACGTCATTTACGGCAGGAAGTCTCTGGTTGCAATTCTTTCAGTGGACTTCTTGGGGATGAGGTCATAATGACTTTCTATAACAAAACGTGATTCAGGACCATGAAAGTTCAAAAATACCCCAACGGTTACAATCCAGATATGGGTTCCGTGGGCGCGACACAAGGACGCGCGACAGTTATTCGGAATACATACCGCTTTTATTGTGCTATACAGTCCATAATAGCCGTTTGGCTATTTGGGGCATTGAATGTATAAATAAAATGATTTAATTAGATCGTGACTGTCTAAGCCTCTAAAATAAATTGATAAAATAATAATAATTGATAAGAAATCTGGTAAGTACACCCAACTGCAAAATTATTCAATTACATATAATCCAAAGTTAGTGTTATTATGTTAGTTAAAGCTAGCGCTTAACCTCTGTTTTAATATTTTAGACTTTATTTCGTTTGTTAAAAAAATTATGCGGCGTATAAACAAAAAATATAATAAACTACACATGTAAATTACTAGTTTCATTATATTATGTAAGTTTCGTATTATTTAAATAAGTCAAATGGCATGGTAAAACAATAAGTAAAGTAATAAATTCCGGTATAAAAGAATTTGTATAAAAACATGGCGCCACAAACTTTTTTATCTTGGCACTGATTATACTTTTAAAAACATGAAGTATCCAATTTGAGGTATTAATCAAACAACAAAATAAAATTACAACTGTCATATTAAGTCACTGTAAATCGAATTTATTATGTAATTATAATAGATCGAATTTCAGATATATTGCACAAATTCTAATTGTCCAGTCCAATTAACACTTCCATAATTTTAATGCATCTATCCATCTACGGCAAATCTATTATTTCAAGTGGGTTGACAGGTAGCTTAATAAATAATAATTACCTACGGAACCAGTCTACTATTACTCGTGTCGGCCTTGAACCTCTTTTAAAATTGCAACATTACATTGTACCTCATTGACTGAACGTGAAATAATGTATTATAAATTTATAACAAGGTAGGCTATTCTCGTACATTCTATTTGATTTTTGTCTCTGTCACACTCTATTTCAGCATGACTTGAGTGTAATGCAATTATCATAATGAACTGATTTAATTGTGATATTGAACAGATTTCTTTAGCATTGGTGATGTCTAGCAATGCGTAGACAAAGGAAAATAAATTAAAAATTCAAGTTAGTTTAAAAAAAAAACTGAAAAAAACCGACTTCAAAATACGCAATTAGTTTACTTGGATGACATATTTTTCCTGTTATTTTGTTATAAAACCAAAGTACTGAACCGATTTTGATAGAATTTTTATGTACCTCTATGACCTATCAATCAAAATCAATTCATAATTGGCAAAGTAATCGCTAAAACAGACAAAAACATACAGTCGAATTAAGAACCTCCTCCTTTTTGGAAGTCGGTTAAACAGTGATCGGTTATATGACGGGTGAAACAGCGGGTCAGAGCTAGTAATAATATATTCCACCTTTGCTTCCAAGGGCGTCGCCAGCCCATGGCCCAGGGGGGGGGGGGGGGGCAAGTTAATATATGGACGATGAGAAAAATATGAATTGTAGGTACAGGTACAATTGCACGGTCTTTGGTTGCTTTGCAGTTGGCTACATTTTTTAAATCTCTAGGGGGGAGCAGCTGCCCCCTCTGACCCCCCCTCCCCCTTTGACGACGCCCTTGCTTGCTTCATCAAACCATAAAATCGCATTAAAATGCTACATTTCCTCGACCATTGCTAAGTATTTGCAAACAAGCAATTTATTCACAAATTGTATAATATGAGTGCCATTACCGCAATCTTTTATGTTGTTTGTTACACTTTATCGCCTTACAACATTTTGTTAGATCATTTTTACAATTGTTTTGTTCTTGATACAATCGAGATTATTCAAGAAATGTGCAATGAAACTGTTCTTTATAATGAAGTTAAATCAATTTTTCTGATTGAAATGCTTAACATTTTCATTAATATTTTTAAGCGTACTGCACTGGAGTGTTTAAAGACTACTGACTTCTCTGTAGTGGTGGTTTTCCATATTTCCTGAGAAATAAAACCTTGGAATTTTCAAGGCTTAATGAATGAACTTGGCGAGTTGGTACTCAAAATCGTTCAGGGTCATAAGGTCAAGTTGGCCAAAAGGACAAGTCCCAAGAAGTCCATGGAGCCAAAATCTATTTCGTGTCTAATATATTATAGTTTAAAAAGCTTAATCAATCAATCAACAGACTTTAAACACGCGTTGATGTCTTTTGTATTATAAGTCTGTGTCCCAAAATTTCGCATACGATGAATCAGAAAAATCGAATGTTAGAAGTTATGTATGTTATAGCACGTAAATAGTTTATGTTCAATTCGATTCGTTTATTTCAAATACGAATCCTTATTCCCACATATCAAAGAAAGAGATACTACATGTATAAGATTATAAAACTCCAAACCCCCGACAAGAAAAGAGCTGAACCGATTTCGATCAAACATAGCTAAGAACATTCTCGACAAATCTTATTTCAAACAAAAATAAACTAGATCAAAATAAGTCGATCCGTTTGAGAGTCACACACATACAGGTCACACTTATAACACCCCTCTTTTTTGGTCGGGGGTTAAAAATAATACAAATAACTACATAATTATATAAAAACTACGGGTCACTCACGTCTGTTTTGAGCCGAAATATCCGACTATAGTTTCAACCGCATTCGGCGGTTAATCCACGTTAATTTCCATAGTAAAACTACATAATTATGTCACACATATATATAATCAGAAAATTAAATGTCATAAATAATTATATAAATCAATACATAATGTCACGATAAAATATACATATTATGTCATTTTAACCAATGTATATTTCGGATTGCGGAAGTGCGTGGTAAAGTTTTCTCTAAAATAAGTTCAAGATCAAAATTTCTAAGTAAAAATGTCACATAACTCAGTCCTGTATGGAATCGTGACGCCTAATTCCACACTTATTTTACATACAGATAGAATCTCAACACAAAAACTGTGTAATCTCACGCACTGTTTATTTCGTGTAATAGTTTTAACCTAAGCACACATTTTTGAGGTCATTAACCTGAGAAATTATGACTACTTCTGCTGAGTATGTTATAGAATTAGATAGTACAAGTATTTATTTATTGTAGAAACACCAACAGTATATATATAACAAGACTTAGTAGGTAATCTCTAATATTATTATAGATTCTGATATGAATAACCTATATTTACAATAGTTGGTATTTTTTATTACTTATCTACGTTAGGAGAATCGTTCAGACCACAGTTTCGCATTGCTCTTATTCAATCAATTGATAAATCAATGAATCTTTTTTTTCAAGATAGATCTACGATTGAACACCAACTCCCCTGATGTTAAGTGACGGTGTGGCCGAGGATGGAGTTCGTCGATCTAGAGATATCTATTCACTCTAGCCTTGAAAATTCCAAGATTGTAAGTCTCAGGAAACAGAGATGGCGGCAAAGAATTCCATTCTTGTGCAATACGCAACAAAAATGTGGATCGATATCGCTGAGTACGGATTTTTGGCATTTCAACGAGAAATGGGTGGTAATTAGCTGACTTTCTGCTAGTCCTGTAGTGAAATGGGGAGGGTGGAATTTGGTCGTGAAGCTCATCTTCAATCAATCGCATTGCAGCAAAATATAAATGATAACAGAAAACAGTTTTCTCCTATTGTATAAAAAATGTGCAATTTACTGGCGGATTCGTTTTTTTTTGTTTTTGATAAAAAAAAAATAGATGAATGGAAAGTATTCCAACTGCCAATATTTAGTTTTTTGCCGGTTGTCAAAAGAGGTTAACACTTTTAGATTATCGTATATCGTATTTATATATCTCTATTTGGTGAGCTTTACAGACTAAACGTCTTACTTATAAACGCTTGTTAAAATCTTATTCACTGAATAAGTACTTGTCACTTACTGTGCGACAGGAACTGTCACGCGCGAAATCGGAACAAAACACGGTTTAACTAAAATTTCCTTATTCAACGTTTATAAGTAAGACGGTAAATGTTTAAATCGGTCATAAGTTTATGACTGATATATAAATTTTCAATTGTGGAAATGAGATAGGGTATATTATCTCATTATAGGCTCTGCAAAAAAAAAAACAATATGTTTTGAGAGGCACTTGTCGACTATTTTTTTACTTTATATCACTACTCATGGTTTGGGATTACGAATTCGATATTTATAGAATAACATCTAAAATATACACTATAAAAACAGCCGAATTGAGACCTCCTTCTTTTTCGAAGACGGTTAAAAATTAACGTAAACGATGTAATTTATTTACATAACCCAGAGCCTCATTTATTCTAATGACTCATTCACATAATAAACAAGTTTTTCCCCCGACTAAAATCACGTTTTATGTCAAGTTTTTGTGTTTGAATAACTATTAAAATAAAGTATAGTTAGTGTATGGTATCATCCTCAGATGAGCAAAAAAGATAGACGTGACCAGACTTGAGTAAAAACCTAACAAAGACTTATGGACCCAACCCAAAATAGTCAAAATACCTCTGGTTAAGTGACGCAATAATTTATGTTTTAGGCTTAAATAGACTTTTTGTTGAATTGATGATATTTTATGAAATTGATTAAATTATAGTAAAAAAATATTATACCGATCTTATCATATCGGGAAGTGCGATTGGCGAACGTAATTCGAGCCATTTGGTAAGTAACCCATTGTTTTATTCACCGGACTTAGGATTTTCGAAGAACGACTAGGGTCACTCACGCCTGTTTTGAGTCGAAATATCTGACTATAGTTTCAATCGCATTCGGCGGTCTTTTTCAACCAACGCCAACGTCACTCTCGGTCGGAGACGCACCTCACACTTCGCACTGAAATAATTCATTTAAAATCATATTATGATTTTTATTTAAAAATGTGTGAGAACCACGACAGTTTATATAGTAGGGCTGCATTACCTTCAGAATATCACCTGGTGCGAAATGCCTATATTCCTCTATTTCTGGGTACGCAGATTCGAAAGAACTGAATCGCTTGCCAGCTATTGAGTCGCAGCTACATAAGATGTTTTTCATCGACTCTTCAGTTTCTCCGCAGGCTCTACATATTAGCTCGTATACAGAACCTCCTTTGTTACCCGACTGCGTAAGGAGAGTTATGTTTTCCAGTGTATGTATGTACATACTATGTATATAATTATGTATTTTATCTTCACTTCCTGAGGGTCATAAGCTATATTTTTTTGTAATAATAATAATACACCTCTCGCAAAATAAAGCTATGCGTTTTTTGTTATCTCCAACGAACTTTTTCGTAATAAACAAGTGATTTCACTTAAAAAGAATTTATTCTAAAGAATGCGCATTTATATTCTTTACAACGATTTTACTAATACTTTCTAAAAAAAATACGAGTATAACTATACTCAACAGCGTATCAAGCGTAAAGAAATCTGACTGCATAAACTACTTTTCTACAGTCGAGTATTTTGTTTTGCTTTTAATATAAATACTTGTTGAGTACGCTATAAACGAGAACGATTGTAGAAATTGATGATAATCCACTATATAAGTCTTACTTATTGGTTTTGTGCAAAAAATATATAATAAATATACATATAATTGTAACAAAAACACATGCATTTTCCTTTATTTCTTGTAGACAGTCCTCCTTGAGAAAGGTCGCAATTTTTCATCTAAATTAGTAAACAACTCCATAGAAACTGGAAATTTCATATAACACGTAAAATAATGTAATCCATGTTTTTATTTTGAAACATAGGGAGGTCGGATAGGACACACATTTACGTATTTGACGGAAGTTTGGCGGTAGATTTTTAATTTATGGTAATGGCCAGAACTATAGCTATATGCAGTAGTGGGTAGGCAGCCAGACTAAAAAACTAAAATTATTGCTATAAAGTCTGTGTTTTTTAACGTATTTAATAATGTAAACAACAATAGCAGATTACGAAGAATCATCATCATCATCTCAGCCACAAGAAGTCCACTGCTGGACTTCTAGTGGCTTTAAGGCCTCCCAATGGATTTCCAAAAAGTTCGGTTGGAAGCGGCCTGCATCCAGCGTTTTCCTGTTACTTGTATGAAATCTTTGTCCACCTTGGGGCTGGTCTTCCTACTCTGCGCTTGCCGATTCGTGGTTATTATCGGCCGTCAGTTCTACGTGTTATGTGCCCTGCCCAATGCCACTTCAACTTGCTAATCCGCTGTGCTATGTCGGAAGAATTATACGAATAATGAGAGATTTTAATTTCGGAAAACATATATCAGTTTAAACAATAACCATTAATCGAATAATCTGCCCGAGCCGTTCCTACCGCAAATGTGACCATAAAAATTAAAATAATAAATTAAATTAAATTCATTTTTACAAAATAAATAAAAAAGTGATTTCGGAAATAAAATTGATTGATTGATTGACTCATTGATTTTAACATTTCATTAGTCCACTCAATGTGAATAAAAACAGACCGAACAGGAATGAAGGTTTGAAATTTTTTAATCGAGCGTAAGGTCCATAGATTCGTCATTGCGACCCTTGCGGATCTATTATCAGTCCTGTTTTATATTTGGAGCCTTAATTGGTATTAGTCTTAAAATATTGACAAACGCAGAAATCACGTTTTGAAATCAAAATACAGAACGTGGACAAAGAAATTCCGACGCTTTTTACGTAAAGACACTTCGTGACTGTCCACCATTTTTTCGTCTATTGAGTAACTACGAAAATGATCTTTTACTTGGACATTTCATCATTTCCGGTCGAGCGTTCTTGTTTGCAACACTTGGTCATCTGCTGTTGCCTCATTCATGGTTTGACTAGTTGTATGCTGCTGCTATGCCTACCTAGAGTTTCTACTATATTTCAAGAAAAGGGTACTGATTGTTTTATAATAACTGATTATAATAATAGGTTTCTTTTAGTCAAGCGCGCTCCATCGTAGACCGTGACTGTCGCTTAACACCTGGTGGTCAGGCGCAAGCCTATTGTCGAATAAAAAAAATACTTGTCGTTAGTAATAGAGGTACATGTAATAATGATTCGGACATACTTTAAAAGGAGCATTGTACCTCAGAGATCTTGTATATTGGAGCTCAGGACACCTCAATATACTTAAATATGCGTAAAAATATCAGTTTGTCAATAAAACTCTTTGTGTGAATCAGCTGTTTTTACGCAATTTCAGGATTACTTATGGATACACCGACCTCCTACATTTCGTCGTTCTCTATTATACATACCTACCCTGCACATACGTCAATGTATGTTTGACCGCAAACTGGCCAGGTATTTTTTACGGCTTTGTTCAACGATCGAGCAAGCCTATCTGGAAGAAAACAATTTACCGCAACTTGAAAACATGCTATGATTTTTTTTCGGGCTGCTTACATTAGTCCAGGAATTCGAGCAATGAAAATTAAATCGAAGCGTTTCATTTTATAAAATATTATCAAATATGAAAGATATTGCAATTTTGTGCTCGTGACCGGTTAATATTACCTCCAGAAAGATTAGGGCAAAATTATACAAATACAAAAACAAATCATTTATTGGTAATAATTATTACAAGTCATATAAAAATATTGTGTAAAAAATAATAATAATTAAAAATCAATATATATTGTCCAGACCTTTCGTTTCGGTGACTGAGAATTAGATTATTATTATATTATTATTAATTAGAACTTACGCGTTCTTTGGCACCCTCTGTCCCGCCCCTTCAAGTGCATCTGTAGCGTTTTCTGTCCCGCTGTTATCGTTTGCCGTCCTGCACCTGGGGGGACCTTCGCCCAGCCTTTGTTGTTCTTCGTCCCGCCATTAACGTCCTCTCTTTCAATACTCGCGTCTGAAGTCCCGCAGCTAGCGTCTTCCGTCTCGCATCTATCATATAACGTCCCGCTGCTAGCATTCTTCGTCCCGCTGCAGGAGTTTATCGTCCCATTGCTCACGTCCTAATCACACCGTTCACGCACCCAAGTCGTTACTATCGAGCGGACTATGATGTATTTGTCATGTCAAAACCTGATAAATTGGCAACTGTGAGGCATAAGAGTTTATGATAATATGTCATTCTAGACTAAATACTATCGCCATGTCAAAAATTTACAGTGGAATACGAAAAAAACTTTGACATTTATGATTTGTGACCACATCGCTTGTGTGGTATTTCCGTTACCAAGGAGTGGACATAGACTTTAGAATAAAATATTTGCAATAGGTGAAGGTATATGTGAATGACCTGTTGGTACTATTATGTATTCTGTGCCGGTGTTACCTTGTCTTCAAGCTTAGGTTCTAGTGAAAGTTGCAAAATAACATGTTGAAATTCAATCATGTGATTTAATCTTAATGGTGAATTATTTTCGGTTGGAAGACTAGAAAAACTGGTTAGATTTTTTTATTTCGAGACATAAATGATTTTTATATTGAGTAAGTAAAATGTATTAGGCAAGAATACTTATACATAGCTGACTGAGTGTTTTTAATAAAGACGAACAAAATTGACTAGCGAATTAATTTCCCATTCGCGTGGTTAGAAATTCGTGCGTCGTCTAACAAGCACAAATTTAATTATTTTAGCATAAGACATAAGCATCCCCCATGGACTTCGTAAAACACTGTTTGGATGTGACCTGCAGCGTCTTCTTCCCACTTGTATGTCGTAGCTATGCTCGCTGGTGCTTGGTCTCCACTCGAGAACTTTACGGCCCCATCTAAAAATCAATTCTGCATGTCATGCCTGGCCACTGACACTTCAACATAAAGATCTGTTGTTTGCTATGTCGGTTATTTTTGTCTACTGATCATGATGTATGCATTTCCATCGTTTGACCTGGAAATAAAATGGGTGTAGTAAATACATTTTATTTCCATATACATTTAAAAAAATAAAAAATTGTGGACATTTCACACAACGCCATCTAGCCCAAACTAAGCAAAGCTTGTACTATGGAACTAGATGGCTGATAGAATACATATATACTTTTTTTCGTAAATATATACATATGATACATAGAAACACCCAGACACAGAACAAACATCCATGCTCATGACACAAATGTTTGCCCTGGGTGGGGATCGAACCCACGACCTTTCAGTTCAGCAGGTTGACGTAGACACACTACCAACTGAGCCACAAGGCCAGTCAATATTGTTGATATTGTTTATTCACATAAAACTTATCTATTATTACAACTAGTATAATACAGAAAATATTAATGCACTGTCAGTTTACAATTTATATAATAAAAATTTACGACATCAGTTTAAAAGTTTGATAAGTTACAATTACATTTTTTAAAGTTTTGGTCAAATGGACACATAAAATATAAGATAAAGCTGTATAGGGCTAGGGCAACAAAGAATAAAATCAGCTGTATAAAGGCTTCGGCAATAAATAGATAAAAAAATATAGCAATTATTGTATTTGTGTCTATTATAGCAATTATATTTATAATATCAAGCGATCTATTTACTAACCATTAATTTCCTGGCCAAACGATAGAAACTCATCTACCCTAAACTGATTACACTCAGTTGCAGTATGCAATATAAGTATAAATTATATATAAACATTCATCAATTTGATAATACGGACATCTAACTTTCATCCCTGAATTTTTAAATAATCCTTTGCGCTTGGAAAAAACATTTATCTCATCTTTCCATATTTGTGCCGCTAGGATTAATTATTTTATATTACACGTTGTATTAAATTGTATGCCTTTATGACAAATAAAGATATTTTGAAATTGAATTGGTCGATTTTGAAGGTACCTCTTAAACTAATTAAATTTACTAAAACTACTAAATAAAAAAAAACCCAGGAATGTCTTAGATAATTTTTGTTATTTGTTTGAATGTAGTGATTTTAACAATTTAATTTAATTTAGTTGGCGTCTTCAGAATTAACCATAGATGTCGTTATAAGCGATAAGGCCACCAGTTGTAAAACTAATTTAATATTGATCTCTCTTGATTGTAATTTAAAAGTGTGTACAATAAAGAGTTTATTAAACTATCTATCTATCCTATCTAATAATAAAAAAGAGAAAGGAACTCTGTCTGTCGTCTACCTCTCTGTCTATTTGTTACCTTTAACGGCTAAACAGCTGACTAATCGTTATGTGGCACAGAGATTATTGAGGACCTGGAAAAGGACATAGGCTATACTATATCATCATCATCACCTTTTCATCACAACGCGGGTGCAACCACGGAGCGCAGCTAGTCTATAAATAATTCACTTTACCTATACCGCAATCTCTCACCAACCAATTATAATAAGCTATCATCACAGAAAGCAATATTGAATATATGTACCTGTACAGAGAAAGTGGCATCACTTGGCTCACTTGGCTCACTTGGCTCAGCCCTGCAGGTTGGAAAGTGTACATCGGACAGGTTTCATTGTTGAATGCTTACATTGTGCCATGGAATAGAGAATAGCTTGTACATACGTGTATTTGGCATTAACACTTACTCTCACTTGCTTGAGGGCTTTTATGTATGTATTTAACTCTAACGAGACTGTACGACTTGTTGTAGAGTCGGCTACGTCATAAGTACGTGGTACTGGATTCTATTCCTGGTCGGGAAAGTGGTTGAATATTATTTAAGATGTCAAAAAAAAAAAAACTATACGTTGACACGAAAAGTAGAAGTTGTCATCTAGGTATTCCAATTTTAAATTCAAATTGTTTATTGGCCTTATAACAAAATCGCTATACTAGGCAAGTCGTTTTACAAGGTAGGTTCTCTCAAATTAAATAGTCAGAAAACAAGACAACTAATTGTTCCAAGATTTGCCTTGATAACTACTAGCAAAAAAAAAAGATTAATACAATAATAATAAAAATGTCATAAAAATTAAACAAATTTTAACTGATTAATCGTGCAAATTTAGTATAAATCTAAAGACCTGGCGTTTCGAATACTTTCCAGCGTTCGTGGTTTTAACAAGTCATACAATTTCAGCAAGGAATTCAAGAAGCCGACGGAATAAAAACATAGTATTAAGATAACATATCATAGTAGTGGGCAGCTACTTGCTAACTGTCTAGGTACCACCAAGTTCCTAATGGTGTATTCATACAGCCTTACTTAAGACCAATTACCGTTACAGGACAGATGTAATTACCGCCTTGAACCACGCCATCGTGTGTGAGCTGCTTCGCCTAGCCTGTAGACAAAAAAATTGGAAATACTTAATTGCAATGGTACAGGGTGGTGTTGGGGCGAATGTCTTAATTTAGTACAATTATGTAGCGTCGTTTTACGCTCGGCGATGCGCGAGAGTGATGCCAATGGCCTATATTGCGCGTGCGCACTGAATAAAGGTGATTAGCGCGGTGGTTAGTGTAAGTTAAGAGAAATTTGCGTTTTGTAGTGTGCCCAACTCCATAATAGTTGTTTTTTATGCAATTGAGTGATAAGACGAACAGGTCGTCTTGTTGAGGGCCTTCAGTGATACAGCTCATATACAGCAGCTTTGCTTTACTTTAATATTTGGTCTGAATGTACTTACGTACAATTTTGTATCATCTGTAATGTTACATATTTCACGCAAAATTCAATTTTGATTCAAATAAATATTAATACATAAAAACCGATTCCAGTGAAAAATATATAGGTAATGTATTTCTTTGCAAAAAGTGGTTTGAATTAAAAATAAAAAGTATTTTGTATGATATGCGTGTAGTACCTATCAGTTGTCGAGATTCAGACTACATACCTTTATATACAATATCTTTTTACATATTTTAAACTGAGAAAAAGCACGAGCGAGATAGCGAGCTTAAAACAACTTTGTTCCAAGCAAGAACAAAGTTGTTAAAGTTATTATATATTACTTTGTAAGTATGGCTTTTGAGCCAATACCGTGTTAACGTTCGTGTGTTTAATGGCATTTTACGCCACTGCCAATAAGAAGGGTAATGTGCTTAGGTTGTTAATACGTCAATCTAGAAGAAATATGAGCATACTAGCCTTGAATTTTTATAAAATTTTGTTCTCAAAAAAACAAGGAAAACCGCGTATCAAAATCGAATATCATTCCAAGTATTGGGTGTAGTAAATATAGGATTTAAATTATCGCTTCTCCTTATAAAATAGACCGCAATATAATTCGCCAGAGATGAGCAAACGGTCGCGTGTGAAACACTGTGAGAATCTTACCAAACCATTGAAATATGTCTTCACTCCTAAACTATCTTACGATTGGCCAACATCACGCGGAATGGACTTTTAATTGGACAGATCCGCTTTGACAAGGTCTTTTAATAAAAGTTGAGAGGATTAAAATGCGATAAATGTTAAAACTAGCCACATCCGGAATTTTAACCGTGATTTAATTTTGGAAAATCCTGATAAAAGAGTAGTAAGAAAAGTATCATTGATAAAGTGCACTGGCAACATTTCAGGAGTATTAGAGTCCGGCCTTCATGTCTACGGTACGGCGTCGATGCCGTCACATGGTGACGGCGTCGTGGGAAATCTGTCGATGTCGGTTAGTCGGTGATGTATCCGGGTAACAAAATGCGGTGTCGGTACCGTCACACAAGTTTTCAGGCGTGTTGATGTCGTTATCTTATTCCATGCTGTACACATGGAAAATTGAATTTTATGTGAAACATGACTGTGCCTTATGTACCGATTTGTAGTAATCACATCCTGTCGACGTATGTCTTCAAAAACTTGATAAATCGCGAGCGCTACGAACACCATTCGCATAGTCTCTTTTATTGGACTATTCTCGATAGCGAATACGTGCAAAAATTTCGGTGAAACCAAAATCCTGCTTACTTGATAACACTTTCTATTGTGAACTCTCTCGATTGTTATTCTATAGTCGTATCCATTTTACATATTTATTCGGTCTCCGCCATTCACCTAGTGAGGAAATGTCGAGACTTTTACTATCTATGCTTTATTTGGCAAAGTCAAGGTGCTTTCGAAGTGCCGTATTGCAAGAACGCTTAATAATATATTTTTTATATATAAATAACAATTTAAATTATTCACTTTTGTATCATGGAAAGAAAATAATAAGTATTTTTTTTTAAAGATGAATTGAGTAAAAACATAATTGGAGGACAAGATTTAATTTTCAGAACTTGGACTGGACTTTGGACTTGAACTGTACGTTGTATTGTATTACGTATATAAACTTACTATCTGTGCTCTGCGGTTTTACTCGCGTAGTCATAGTGAACACTGATGAACATGATAAAATGTAGCCTATATATGTTCGTTTTCAGGTTCTCATCTATTTCTGCACCAAATTTCATCACAATCAGTTCAGCCGTTTGGTCGTGAAAAGATAACAAATAGACAGAGTTACTTTCGCTTTCATAATATTAGTTAGGATATCAGTTTTACATATTTAGGCTCATACAGAATCGTGTATAAATTATAACGAGTTACGTTGCCTTAAGCTATCTAAAGATTATTCTTTGCATAGTTCAAATCACCCGTAAGTCGAACCTTTTGAAATGACGTATCATAGACGTACGTATCAACAACTTTTTTTTTCTAGCGCAACACTGAATTCACAAAGAAATCGTCTGTTCCGTAGAAATAGTTTGTTGACCTCTGACAAAGTGTAAGAAACAGCTGATTTATATTCATAATTTCAAAGTAATGCCCGTAATAACATTTATTTATAATGATGAGTGCAATGACCTCTTTTCAGGTCAGTTCAAGGTACCCCAATAACTCGGCCGTAGTTAAAAAAAAATATTGCACTGGTTCGTTGAAAAGCAAACCGACTTCGAAAATGTTCGAAAAGATTCGCAATTCGGTTGTATTTTTTTATGTTTGTTATCGCTTAACTCCCTCATTTAATTCCTTTTTGTTTGAAAGGATTATAGTTTCAGATTGGACCCGTAGAAATTTCCTCAAAATCGGTTCAGTACTTTGGTTTAAAAAAAAATGCTCTTTGAAGTAGGTTGTTTCAGTTGTTTTTAAATATAATTATCAAATCTCATCGCGTTTAAGGCTATCAATCACTACTCCCACAAAACTCCTCACCTCAACATCACATTAATGCAGTTACAACATAAAGCAATATATTCACATTGCGACAGCATCCAAAGGTCGCCAGCCTTGATATTTGCGCGTAGAACGTTCCGCTGTCCGCACTTCTTGACCACTACTTATCAGGTTCGACACTTCCTGAAATAAATAAATAAGCGCCATTGCCGAGACCGCCTGGATAACTACCACAGCTATGCTACATTTAATCGCCAAGCAAGTTTGAAGGACGATGTTTTCAGTGAAACCTGTATAGGCATATCGATATTTTTTATCTAATATATCTGGGTAACTACAGCAGTCGATTACTGTACAGGATTTTGAATTATTGAAGTCCAAAATTCTGGGTAGCATTAGACTCACTCTGCTTCAATTAGATAGACATTTCTACTAGACTCACTCTGCTTAGATTTGATAAACATTTCTACCTAGACAGACGACACTTCCTCCTGTTTTCTGACCTATCTCCATAACGTCTTTAGTTTGGTGGAACGATCGCTTACGTTCATCGTTTCCGACTTGCTTTCACACTATCTTTCAGTTTTCTCGCCGTTTCTTGTGCTAATCAATGTTATAAACTGTGTCCCGCGGTTAAAAGACCATAAAAATAAATAACTTAGTTTCCGTACCTTGCTCAGTTGGCTGAGTGCCCAACCGCGTCATTTGTGCATACCACTACTCCACAGTGGTATGCACAAATGACACTGTCGTTTATGGAAGGAAATTGATCTATTCACTCCACATACCAGCAATGGTACAGTCCCCTCTGCCAAGTCCCGCAGTTCACTCTAGTCCATATCTGTGGATAGTCTTCCATCCTCATTAATGCCAAATCAGCCCGATACTCAGCTTTCCGTTTCAAGTCACTGTCTACTTCTTTACTTATATCATATAATGTATTTCATAGCACATAATTTATTGCTCTATCATATCATTTATTTATTGCTTTATATAGTCAGCTATCGTCCCTGTCCTACGTTAACCAATACGTGGTCTCCTCAGTAGATTACAATAACTAATAATAAATAATTTAGAGTGTCGCCGCTTTAGTATAAACTGTAAGCGTGGCACTCATTTGTAAATAAATAAATAAATAACTGGCTTTTACTCAAAAGCCAGTTATTTATAAATACTATACTAAACGCTAGGTGAGGTGACAAGAGACCAGAATTCTGGCCCCTACTTTGCTCAAAAAATAAGCAATGCTGCCAGCATTCTAACCACTTTCCCATTACCAGTGGGCTTTTAGAATAAGTTAATTTGTTCGCTGCAATCTATTTTTAAATTGTTGGCTTTTGTTTAGTCTTAAGGAAAATGTCTTAAAGTAAGGAAAGGTTCAGGAAGGTATGTAAAATTAAAATTTCAATTTTTTACGAAAGAAAAATATATTCTATTATACTCTAGTAGTAAATACGAATTTAACGTTAGTTCACACATCAAAGCCGGTCAAGTTAGGCTATCAGAGGTGACATAAAACTTACATACCTACATACACACCTGAAAACATAACCCTCCTTATTAGTAATCGGGTAAAAAAGAGAGCGCTAATGAATCAGCTGTAACATCTAGTTTTAATGTCTCTGTATTGTGGTCTTTTAATAAAGTGTTATCTATCTATCTATCTATCTCAGTATCTACCTATTTGCAGCATGTAGACTTCTATGGTATTCCGTGAAATCGCAACTATTGCAAGGAATGTCGCTTATCGGAGTCTTTTGATGTGATTTTATTGGTCAGAAAGTAAATCGGATGTCGTCAGATGGAATACCGTAGCTTGAATTCTCTTGGATTCGATGTGCCGATATACTTTGATGGAGAAACCTGGAGCTTGCTAGTTTTCTCTTAATGACAGTGACATAACAATGATTAGTGAAGTATTTCCGATGCGAGGTGATGAAAGAGCTCCAAAACTTTGTTGATACAAGTTAAAATGCGAAATGCTTGGGAATATTGAGATTAAATATCTAAAATCTCGGAGTGATCAGTGCAGTGCACTGCCACACATATTTTGAACAGTTGAAGTCGAAAGTTCTGTGTGGTTTTGGATTGGATTGGCAAGGTGATGTGAACATCAGGCTAGCGCCTTGCTCGTCTTGGCGCTTAATTTTGTTAAAAAATGTGCTGAAAAATCACAAACTGTCTTGAAAAACTAGACTACATTTTGCTCTGCATATTTTTCAGTTAAATTTCATACCTTTCTCGTTATGCTTGATACGTCAACTACTTACCAAATTACGACCATTTCTCCCTTGACCAAAAATAGAGCAAGAAACATTTTTTTGTCGTTTAAGATGTTTTATTAGGAAGCTTTTGGGTCCGACTTTAGAAACTTTATTTACTTCTCTTTTCACAACAAATTGACAAATAGCTAAAGGAAGTGTGCGGGGAAATTATTTGTGTGATGAACATGGATGTTTGTACTACGCCGTGTTTCTATGAATCATAAATACTTATTTAAATTAAATTTAAATTAAGCCTAAACGGCTTGATCGATTTTTATGTGCGATGTGTCGTAAGATTCGTTTTCACTCCCTGAGTGTATTAAGCTATATTTTTTTAAATAATAATAATACATTTCTCACAAAAATAAAAAAATGTGTTTTTTCGTAACCTCCAACGAACTTTTTCGTAATAAACAAGTGATTTAACTAGAATCATTCTAAAGAATTCGCATTCATAATCTTTTACAGCGATTTTACGCATACTTTCCCACAAAAAACACACTCAACAGCGTATCAAGCGCAGTGCAATCGTAAGTTAGACTACAAAAACTGCTTTTGTGCATTTTGTTTTTCTTGTCAACCGACTTCAAAAAAGGAGGTGGTTCTCAATTCGTCTGTAGTTTTTTTTTTATCTTTGTTGCCTCATAACTTTAGACTGGGTGAACCGATTTTGATGATTATTTTTTTATTTGAAAGCTGGTGCTTCCCGTGTGGTCCCATTTCAATGTAGTCCAGTTCTGACAATGGCATCCATGAGAAGTGGGTTGCTTCAGTTTTTAAAACTATAAAATTATAATATAGATACTCGTTCTTTCGTACCATTAAGGTGTACCGTGATCTTAAAGAATAAAGGATCTGACACACTCCCACAAGACTATAACAAGTAGGAAGTGGCCAGGTGTGATCAATTTATGCTTGGAACAGGAAAGTAAGGCCATTGCGAGGTCGACTCACATTGTTGAGCTTTGTTGACCGAGCGAGCGAAGCGAGCGAAGCGTCTCTTTTTATTTTGAACCAATTTTGATAAAACTTGGTGTATAGGTTCTATGAATTATTTAAAAAAAACGTCGTCGGTGATTTTTGATAAGAGGGGTGGTTCCCATAAAAAAGGGGGAAGTTTATTGCGGCGTTAATTACCAACCGATTCTAATAATATTTGGTAGGTAGGTAAAGTACACAATTATTACAACTTGTGGTAAAAATGAATAGAATTGGTCAAGTGGTTGTCGAGATATAACAACCAAATTCAGATTGCATGTAACAGTGAGGGCGCGTGGATGTGCTTGATGCGTTTTAGCGCTGAATAATTTTCTTGATTTTACGTTTTCTCCATTTATAAAATTATTATTTGTTTTTATTAGAATATACATTGTTTTTTTAATTAAGGGCATCTAAACATATCCTATTTCTTGTATTAATTGTGTATTAAAATTAAATTGATCTTTCAAGGAGTTTAAACTTATGGAAAAAATGTTTTTGACCGTGAAATAACGTCTATAAAATCACTTAAATTTGCGAAATCGGCCGTAGATCGTAGAACTACTAGTTAAATACTGTAACGCATTCTTTGGGAGTCACAGTGAATATTAACTACAATTATTATGTACTGTGGATAGCTTCCATAAACAAGTAGATCTGCGAACAGTAGACCTGGCGAACTGGCACTAACTTTTTGCAACAAATTCGACTGTATGTTTTTTTTGTGTGTTTATTCAGCGATTGCTCCGACCATTATGAATTATTTTTGATGATTCTTTTTTGTTTGAGGTAAAATACCCCCAGAGATGATTCCATATATATATACATATATTTTATCGGCTTACTTTACTCGGTGTACTTTGGTTTCATAATAAAATAACTGACAAAATGTCGTCCAAGTAAACGAATTGCGTATTTTCAAGTCGTTTTTTTCAGGTTTTTAACTATAATTTTAAGATATTTTATGCTTTTATTTGAAACTTTGAACTATTTTAAATTTCAATATTTTTGTGATTAATGTTATTTTTTTATATTATTAATATATTTTTTAAATTTTGGAGTGGGAAGAGCCGTGTCGTCATAAAATTAGCTACTTTTGCCTAATGTTCCCATTATTTACTTTGTTGGGACTTAAACCAAGACACGAAGAGAATTTAGATTTAAAAGCGGATTAATTAAATTCAAACGACCACGACACTACCAGCCACGAGATGGACAGATGACCTCATAGATGAGGCGGAAAGATCTTTCAAGAAGGTGGCCTTTTTTTGGACATCCATGGGAGAGGCCTATGTCCAGCAGTGACTTATGACTGCGATGATGATGATGATAATGAAATTAAAATTAATACATACGCTAACTATCAGAGCTAGATAGATAATACATGATTAAAAACCATGCTGCAACATAGAAGAAAACGATAGTAAAAATTTTTTAGGGGGCAGGGGGCATACCTTACTTACCTAACTTTTTGTTTAAAGATTATATATAATTCTATAATTTACTTACACATGCTTATCTAATCGATATCTATTGCATTCTTGTTGTCGTATTCTTAATTGTACTTGATATATGTAATAAGTTGGGCTAGGTTTATAATTAGACGCCGCCGAGTCCGTGGACGAGTTTAATGATGAACCCATTGGCTCGGCATACAGGCGCCAAGACGAAACACCCCAGGGGTTTTAGTGGGTAACCCGGCATACCGGTTGACTGGGCTGGACTTTTCGGCATACCGGTCAACTGGGCGGGACTCCCACATAACCAAGCAGCCTCCCCCGAGGCGCGGTGGTACCCATAAAGGGTTTCCCCTGGGAGAAAAAAAAAAAAAAAAAAAAGTTTATAATTAGGCCTTATCGCTTAAAGCGATCTTTCAATCAATTAAGAGATATTATTATTCTAAAAAACTAAATTAAAATTAACGTTAACTAGTTTTTTTTAAATTATCAGCATTTAGATCTACGTTTGACCACCATCTCGCCTGATGGTAAGCGAACATCTAAATCAAGATGATATTATCTATTCATTCTATACTCAAGATAGTTCTCAGGAAACAGAGAAGGCGGCGGGAGTTCCACTCCTGTGCAGTACGCATAAAAAATATGCCCATAAATCGTTTTGTACGGATTTTGGGCATTTCAATGAGAAACGCATGATAATGAGCCCACAACCAGCGTGCCCTTGTCTTGTTTTATCATAATATACGATACTCTTTCATTCAACTATTTATAATAACAAACGTGTAAGTTGGTAACTCCGTAATATTTTTATCACGTTCCTGACGAATGAAATGCCGGCCTACGCCTCAAGGGAAAGAGAAAACACACCTGTCACACGAAATTCGAATCGAGAACCAGTTTGGCGCGTTTTTTGCTTTTACCCCGACCTACATTATCAGGTGCGTTCGTCAATCTGTTGATATTGTTGCCATATGAGGTAATGCTTTCTGATTAAGTCATATCAATGATACTAACGACGAAATAATTTTATGATCGAATTTATCGTGACAGAATTTTAGTTCAATTTCGTAAAAATAATTATTATACTCTATCATAGACAATACTCATCATCATCAAAAACAATTCATAATTGGTGGAGTAATCGCTGAAGAAACATGCAAAAAAAAGAAACAACATACAGTCGAATTGAGAACCTCATTCTTTTTGGAAGTTATATAGTTACATATTAATATGTTTCTATGTTACCTTCTGTAGCATAAACAGCTTGATTGAATCTAATATGTGAGTGACTATTATTATTAGGGTGGTGAGTGATTTTGTGTAAAATGACGTATGAAACCAAGTTTTCACAAATTGATATATATCAATTAGATCTTTATAATTTACCCCGGCTGTGATATTTTTATCAATGGATAAACCATAGTAGTATTTAAATTTTACGGTTACTTTTACTGTCGTCCAGCTGGCAACACTTATCGTAGATTGCGCGCGGTCGTCGCCCGAGGCGGACCTTTTTGTTGAGTTTCCACTTTTAAAACACTTTCGATTTTCAAACGGATTTGTTTGCGTTTTATTTTAGAGTTTCAGGTGTTTATTTGAGAAATCGAAGGTTTTACGTCAGAAAGTATTGTTCGGTTAACAATGTAATTTATATTTCACTTTTGTTACTTTGTAATATTTTGCAAACGGTAATAATTTTTCGTTGTATAGAAACAAGTAAGGTTGAGTACACAATAATAATATTATTAGTCTAACAAGCATCGCCTTCAAATTAACCAATATTTTTGAAATGTCGTTTATTGCGTTTAAAATGCTAATGAATAATCGTGCAATTGAGACATATTAGTCAATTGAAAACTGTTAAGAACACGGAAGCTTTAACTCGACTGACCGACAAGTACAATATGTAAAAGAAGGACAGCGAACCTTTAAAACTTAATAAAATACATGATGACGTACCTCTCAAAACGTTTACTTTTTGACAGTCGGGTGAAAAGTGATGTAGGTAATGATAAAGTCAGGTAGTATATAAACTAAATATTATAATATTAAACATACTAAATATTAATTAAAAACCTAAAACAAGTATATGTTTAGAAAACTCAAAAAACCCCCGACAAAAAAAACCGGCTGAACCGATTTTGATGAAACATAGCTAAGAATACTCCCGAATAATTCAACTTACAAACAAAAAAAAAACATAAGCGATTCAGCCGTTCGGGAGGTATGATGCCACAGACAGACACACAGACACGTCAAACTTATAAAACCCCGTCGTTTTTGTGTCGGGGCTTAATAAGTAAGTTTTAACCCCGACATAAAAAAATATTTAAACCGATTTTGATGAAACATAACTAGGAACACTCGATCAAATATTCTATCAAAGAAAAAAAAAATATCAAAATCGATTCATCTGACTGAGATGCCACAGACAGATACACGCGACACGTCAAACTTATATATAGCACCCCTCTTTTTAGGTCGAGGTTAAATAGAGTATCAAAACGAATTTTGAAGTTGTGTTCTTAACCTGATAATTAAATATATTCAGGAAATAAACGTATCGACAGTTAAAAAAGAAATGCTAATTAATCTTTCACCTCGATGCCAACGGCCTCGGTTCGAAAGTGTCCGAAAATTAGCGAACGACCATCGATTTCATGTACTTGACATTCAAGCTTGTCTCAAAATATAGCCAAAGGAAACTAGTTCTTGTATTCTTTAGTGTAAAGTTTATTATTGGAGCAACAGCATGATGTAAATTTATGACGACATCTGTCTCATGATTATTCGAGCCTACTTCAGTTCAAATTTCGAATGCGTTGGAATGACGTGATTCGATTTTGAAATGGATCTTCAAAGTTTGACTTCCACAAATGAGTAAATATCTAGCCAATGACATTTACCCGTTTGGAGATTGGGTGGGAAAGTGTTTTTTTTTTGTTTGATGTTGGCATCATGCTTGCACATTTGCTTGTTTTGTTTTACTTTCTTATTTTTCAACTTTTTTTTTTTTTGTTGTGTTTTATTTACTAAGTGCTCGATATGACGCTGAAGTGTGAGTTTAGTAAGCTGAAATAGTGCGGAGAAACGTCTTATTCAAGAGACAGTAAAACTCCAAAATCGTTTCCGGAAAAGGTCATGAAATTCGAAGGAATCTTAATAATAATCGCACGAGTATAATACCCCGATACGGTAAAAAAGATATATACGGAATTAATTTCAAAAATATATTAGTGGTGTTTTGCCGGGAACGTCAAGGAAACATGTTGTTGCTATTTTATTTTCCTAAACTGTTATTTTAAACTTTAATGCGATATAAATGGTGGTGCTTTATTCATTAAGTGTTCGATCAAGCGCGTGAGTGTGGCCAAATTAAATTAAGCAGTGAAACGTGTAATTTTATGTCGTTGGCAAAACTCCATAAAAGCTTCTAGTAAAGTCGCCATCACTTTACTGAGGCAAAACTCAAAATTTAAAATGTTTTTTTACTTGACTTAGACTATGACAAGAACACTATATAACTTGTATTATTAAAAAAACTTGAAGATATCTCAATACTTGATAGATATAAAACCCCATAGATGTAAAAAAGGTAATTTTTTTTTTTATTTGCCCTGTTTGTACAAACTGTCCCCCTGCTGGGCGGGCCATCTTCTCATTATGAGAAGGGTAAGGCCATAGTCTACCACCCTGGCCAAGTGCGGGTTGGGAGACTTCACACATCTTCAAGATCATTGAGAACTCTCAGACATGTAAGTAGGTTTCCTTACGATGTTTCCCTTCACCGTTTTGAAGTTGGTGGCAATCAACAATACGCACATATCTCCGAAAAGACAGAGGTGCGTGTACAAAAAGTGTACAATTAGTGATGAACGCGTCAAATATTGAATAGATAAGCATACGCATTATACAATTCATACAAAAGTAACGAAGTGTAGAATTCGCGCACGAACACACAAGGGAATCGAGAGCGGTACCTAACGTTGTCGGGACGTGATGGCTTAGAAAAGCGTCATGCCATTTCCCATCAAGATCAATCCCAATAGAAAATTCTTAGTAAATTCGTTTTTACTAAACCCTAAAATCTTATTGCAATAACTGCGATTTTAATTCGCCCTAATCGTTGACCATAGACATTTTTTTTTAATTGCGTGCACTAATCAATCATGTTTGTGTAATTGATCAAGTAAATACAATATTACAACGTTACAAAGATTCTTTACGCATGTGTATTCGACTATATTCACCGCGAGATACGGTTGAAAATGTTCGCATGTATATTTTGTTTGTTTTGCTTGTATGAGCCATATCGAAATGGTGGATTTTTGTATGACAACATATTTAGTAACAAACGTGAGTTCGCGCTTGTTACGGCGTGAATAGAAGGCATTATCACATCGACCGTGTGAAGTTTTTGTTTATTTTTTCTCCATCTGAATGTGAAATGCAATTTTTTTAAATATTGTAGAACTTTCTCTTGATGTCGCTTTCGTCGAGGTCAATGTAGCTATGGTTATTTTCAGTTTAACGTTAATCTGTGGTTATTTGAAATCGATTTTGAATTTCGAATTCGTTTTATATTTTATTATTATTGCAGCTTCTATTTTTTATTACTGAGACGTATACATTGAAGAGTGATATTATTGAATTATTAAGCAAGAAGATATATTGTAGGGATGTTATGTTTTTATAGCGAGAGCTTTAGTTTGATTGTTGAGGATAGAATATTTGCAATTTATTACATTATTAAGTGTAGAAGGATTCTAGTTTAGAGTCCAAGTTATGCTTGGAACTGTTAGATTCTAAAGTAGAACTTGGAAAAATAGTGTGTTATATTATACTCCTCCACAACAAAGAATTTAATAAAAGGTGCCTTTAGATTCTTCATTCGCAGATTAGATCAATGCTTCAAATTATAATTTCCACCGCTTTGGTCTTGATCCGAACTTGACTTAAATTTTAAATAATTCAATGATTGATGAGGCACAGAATGCATGATAAAAACTCACTATTTAAAGTAAGTAACCATAAATAACCTTAAAATAGGGTTTTTTAATTACGGTGCAACCTATTTCAAACCAGCCAGTAACTTTTTTATTCGATCTCCTTGATCAATGCAGTAACTTTACTGATTTGTTATTTTTGTTCTCTTTAATCATGGTATGGAACCATAGACATAGTTTTTTTTTTATTATGTGAAATACATCTATACATACTCATATCTCCTTTCTAGGGAGATAAAAAATGTTCTTCCAACGATTTATATTGTGTGAATTCTTTGTGTTCTTCGTTTTCTTTTATATAATAAAATCATTTACTTGACTTGGAATATAAATAAACTTTTATAAATGTTGTAATATTTAGAGTTTCATCCAGCTGAAGAAAACATCAACAAATAGTTGGTTTTATTATCTGCATGTCAGTGTGTCCCTATTGTCCAAATACTTCACAGCAAAACACTACCAGGCTAATACGTCCTATTAAATAACAGCATTATATGCAAATATTCCGCTTCTATTTCCCATGCCATTGTTGATGGAAGCAAAATGCCTACAAAATGATGAAAGGGTCAAAAACCACTTAGATCTATAGAAGGCATATCACCTTAGCTTATATTGAAATATTATTTCATTACTGCCACCGTGGGTAACTTTGAATCCGTGTCAAACATTGTACATAGCTTTTTTCGAATGATCTTGCTTTTCTCAAAAGAATAGTGGTCAAAACGACTTCTAATTATTTAATTTGACTATTCATTTTTTTGGAGAAAAAGTCAAGAACCTTGGAAAAAAGCTATTTACAATATTTGACACGGATTCAAAGTTACCCACGGAAATTGTACATTATTACTTTTCATTATTTATTTCTCCTTAATTTAAATATATTTTGTTAATTCTAATGTAATGTAATATGGATGTAAAATATCTGGAATGAAATGAAATAAATTTTATTGGTTACTGAAAATCTTGTACTTATTCATAATTTATGAGTCAAATTCCTTTTTAAGAAACGAATGTCTGAACGAATTGGATGACGGTTTATATTACTTTTTAGCAAATAATTTCATTATTTTCAGTTTAAATTTAAATTTACTAAGTAGAATTAATTCAATATCTAACTGTTTACTGACCTTCTCGACTTATTTTTTAATAATGTTTTCTAAGGTTTTCGCGTTTGTTACTCATTAAAATGAAACAAATGTCACGTACGGACGCTGCAAAGTGTTCGAAACGTCAAATCATAAAATTATGTAAAATATACGCGATAAATCCGTTAAAACTTGTTTCATTTTAATTAGTTTCTAATGTTTAGATATATTTCAGCGGCTAAATTACTCAGTACTCGACTACTTAAATAAAAAAATATACCCGTCGAATTGTAAACCTCCTCCGTTTTTTCGTCGGTAAAAAATGGATAATAAAGACTAAATATCTCAATAGTGTTTCCGGCAGCCTAGTGGTGAGACCGTCTGACTTGCGATCCGCAGGTCCTGGGTTCGAATCCCACGGCACGCACCTCTGTCTTTTCTTCAAACGGCCAACTTCAAACGGCCAACTTCAAACGGCCAACTTCAAACGGTGAAGGAAAACATCGTGAGGAAACCTACATGTCTGAGAGTTCTCAATAATCTTGAAGTTGTGTGAAGTCTGCCAACCCGCACTTGGCCAGCGTGGCAGACTATGGCCTAACCCTTCTCACAATCAGAAGATGGCCCGTTTCCAGCAGATTCCAATATCAAAAAATGAGGGGGTTTTCGATTCGTCGGTTTTTGTAAAATACATATATAGACATAACTTTGTGTATATAGATTTTCCTTTTCGGGTTGGATTGAGTACAGCTTCGAAGTACCTACCTCCAATTACATACCTATTAAAATGCGTTCTGGTTGATGTCGGTTATTTCAGTGTTTTAAGCCCGGTAGAAAAGCTTTGTCGCAGATAAGCAACTTTATAAGTGGGGACTCATACACAACTGCATAATTTCTTACTAAATCTTAGTGGGTGTAGAGCCTAGACCTTGCACCTTAATGACAGGCCTGCCAGAGCCACAAATTCTTTTATTAAAAAAACTGGAGCGAGCAAATGACCTTGACTTAGACTGATGAAAGAAAAAGTTTGATGCGGTCACAGATAAAGAACAATTTGGAAATTTTTGAGGTTAAAACAAATTAGCTATTGACAACAATTTCCAGAACTTTCTCTAGGTTTTAAAAGATGTTAGAGTTAGGTGTATAATTATCTATAATTATAAGTAATTCAGAAACTTTAGATACATGTGTTTTTTTAAATATATGATATCAAATTAAATCAATTATTTCAATTCAAAGCGAACTATTAAACTGGTTATCATACTAAAAATGGAATCCAACACATACATACCGCCTTATTCTCATGTTATAGTAAATTATGAATCAATTGTTTGTATTTTATTCTTATTTCAAATAAATTAAAAACAAAATGAATCACCATAACGTCTGCAACGGGTAAAAAGTTGAAAATAAAACGGAAGTCCTGGTTGTTCTTCTATGACACCGTGCCAAATAGGTCCAAGCTTGTATAAATATCTATTTGTATATGTCATAAAAACAAATTATTCTTTAACCAAACAAACTTTTTGTTGCTTATGGCTGACATGATGATATTTATATTTATATATATTTAAGTATCGATTTCGTATAGGGCAGCTCGCCATCCTAGACCGCAACATCGCTTAACATCAGGCGAGTTGGCGGTCAAGCGCAAACTTAACTTGTATAAAAATCTTGGTCACACCGAAGTGTAATTGTATCTAGGGGATAAGCTCCATTGAATGGTCGGAAGTATCGTTTCCTCACACGTCGTTACGCAACGGTGTGATATAAGCCGTAATTGGACTAAGGGATAGTCGAGATTTCGGCCATGCATTGTTATACTTTTGCAATTGAGGAACTAGTTTTTGAATGTGAAATAAAAGAATTATTTCTTTTGTATGTGAATGTGAATGGCGCTCATTGATGCGTTTTGCTCTACATACCCACAAATGTTTCGTTGAACTTATGTATAAAACTCTTCTATCTCAATTATATCTGCCTTCACGGAGCTAAGTTTTCCTGATAATTATAGTTTAAAGAACTGAAAAGACAAAATACGCAATACAATACATACCTATGTACATCACTTGCTGTTCACTTTTCTACAGATACTTGGATGATATTTTACCAGTTATTTTGTAATAAAAACCAAAGTAATGCATCGATTTTAATATAATTTATATGAGACCACCTCTCAAGTTAAATTAAGTTAAGACCTACGAAATGTAAAATAATTGCACAATCGGTGAACAAACAAAAAAAAACATACAGACCGAATTGATAACCTCCTTCGTTTTGGAAGTTGGTTAAAAACAGACCAAGTTGGCAGCATTTAGGATTAATCATCAATATAATTCTCAGTTCATTTTATTTTATTGGCCTCTCTTAATTTCTCAATTTAATCATCGACTTTCTGGTGTCAGTTACTGTTTTATGTGTATTATTATCACTTCAATTAGTCTTAGGATTTAGATAGTGCTTCTCAATTGGCGGTCTTCACACTTGGAAGAAAAATCTCAGTTAAAATGTACATGATAAAAAAAGGCATAGCTAACTTTGCGGAAATTAACAGATAGGAGCCACAAACCATGAAACTTTTTCTTGCTGACAAACACTCATTTGGTATTGAATGTTCTTTCCCAATAAGTTCCAAGACTTCCAACGGATTCCGGCGATCTACTAGGTCGTAGGTCTGCCACTTTGGAGGCCTGTTCACGCTGCATATATTAAACGGCTAAACTATTAAGTAAAAAATAATAGGAAGAGATATCCATAACACTGAACAAACAAAAAAGATCATCCAAACAGCTCAATTCCTTTTGCTTTAATTGGCTGGACAAAAACATTAGAGGTCGTGAGTGTCGTGACATCCTCAAAATACAAACTGGAGAAAAAACGCTTTGTCTATATTAAAACATGTAGGCAAATAGTTGTTTTATATTACCGTGTAGAATTTGGCGAGTTGGGCGGATACGAATACAAAAGTATGCAGCGGTCAAGATGAATGAATGTAAACTCTAGGACTTGTCGGTTAAGATCTATGGTTGGATTGTTTTATATTATGGCTTCATTTTATTTATTTTTTTCTTTATGTTTTATCACCAGCATCACAAGAATTCACTGCTGGACATTGGCTTCCCCCATAGATTTCCAAAAAGAACGGTTGGGAGCGGCTTGCGTCCAGAGTCTTCCTGGCAATTGCATGAGATCGTCTGTCCACCTTGTGATTAGTTTTTAGGGTTCCGTACCCAAAGGGTAAAACGGGACCCTATTACTAAGACTCCGCTGTCTGTCTGTCTGTCAACAGGCTGTATCTCATGAACCATGATAGTTAGTTGAAATTTTCACAGATGATGTATTTCTGTTGCCGCTATAACAACAAATACTAAAAAACAGAATAAAATAAATGTTTAAGGGGGCTTCCATACAACAAACATGATTTTTTTGGTCGTTTTTGCTCGATATAGACGCTTAAAATATTCACAGAATATTGAATTATATAATTCACTTTCAAATTAAATAATGAAAATAAAATAAAATAAATATTTAAGGGAGGTATACAACAGACATATTTTTTTTGCCGTTTTTATAGATAATAGCACGGAACCCTTATGCGCGAGTCCGACACGCACTTGGCCGGTTTTTATTATATTTATTATTAATTAGAGACATACAATTTGGAAATTCGTGCCTTGTGAAATTTAGATTTTCACTAAGATAAGGTTTCTTGATCGCATGAGGCCACAACGTGACAAATAAATAAAATAAAACAAATCAAAGCACAAAAGGATGAAGTAGAAAAACTGATACAGCTGTTTCATTTTGGTGTTCATTAATATATAATTGATTTTGTCAAGGTCGAATCAGATATTGGTGACTAACTGTATGAAGTCATAAGAACACTTGGTAGGTTGCGACACGGAGTGGGTACCCAGGTTTATTAGGTAAGACTAGTCTATATCTACACTCTCAGTTAGCGCCTAGCCTGCAGGCTTTCTCACTGAAGTGTAGCAAGATTGGTTACAAATTATTTGGTTAAAAGTTTGAGATATTAATTCAAACTTAAAATACAGGTAGGTATTTAGTTTGACAGGCAATATTTTTATTTTTATTGTCAATTATGGCCCAGCTATCAAAAAAATCACAAATATATTTACTATTACTAGTTACGCCCCGCGATTACATCGGCGTAATATTGAAAAACGGTGATGATGGTGATGATGATGAAAAGAAGCCTATGTCTGTCTCCAGGTCTACCTACTTCGGTAACAAATTTCTAGACTAAGTATCGGTTCCATCGTTTATTCGTGAATAGGTTATAGACAGACAGGGTTACTTTCTCTTTTATAATATCAGTAAGGAAGTAGATAGATAGATAAACTCTTTATTGTACACTATTAAACAAACAAACAAAACAGAGAAACTTACAAAACTAGTGTGACAACCGGCGGCCTTATCGCTAAAAGCGATCTCTTCCAGGCAACCGGGAAGTAAGGATTTGCCTACCAATTACATAGTTTAAATCAGGATATTATGTCTGGAAAATATTATATTATCTCGGCAATACAGGCTGGCCTCACAGCTTAGTTGGTAGGACGTCCGCCGTCTAATCTGTAGGTTGAGGGTTCGATCCTTACCCAGGACAAATATTTGTGTGGTAGCAATGATGTTTGTTCTGTGTTTGGATATTTCTAAGTATCTCACAAGCATTTATTTACAAAAAAAAGTACCTATATGAGTATTTTTGAGCTATCTGGTTCCCATAATGCTAAAGTTGCTTAGTTTGGGATTAGAAGGCGTTGTCTTCAAATTACCACCATTATATGGAATAGAATATGAACAGAATAGATATAAAATACATTCTGGCGAATTACAAACATGCCTCGGTCATCGCAAAGATATACATGTTGCTATATATCTAAACCATACTAAAATATTGCATGTCTGGCTGTTATTGTTGGCATTTTTGGGCACTATAATGCAGCCATACATTGATAAAAAATATTGTCCGTTTTGGAACACATTTTAATTACAATCGCAAGTTTGTCTTTTTCACGCGACACAACATTAGTCAATAAGTTCTAGACAATAAATAAATACTAACACTATTACCAGCTTGTAGAACTAGCTGTTGTAAGATTTTACTGTAACATACTTATCTTGAAAGCTTGTTTAAAAGATAAAATGAATATAAGTAACCTGTTTATATAATAACAATGTGTGCAGCATGTTTTTTTTATCCTGAAAGAAATATCCAGAAATAATTAAACTAAGTTCTGTGTGTACACTGTACATTGACCACTATATCTTATGCGAAGATTTTGCCAAAACACTAAGCACATTATACAGATGGCTGTCTTTTGAACAGCAATTGCGATAGTGGCTCCATTCAGATTCGGCTTGATTGGACTTGCTGCAACTCCAAGTGCATTGACACGGCAAACTCACCCACTGACATAGTTGAACTATGCGTCTCTTCCACTCTCACTTGTTTGTAACCCCTTCTCATTCTTTTTTATTGCACTTTTTCCGCCAAGTGACGATGCGTGACATATTTGCGCTCTATGCTTATTTGTCACGACGTCCTATATTTTTAATCTTAAATTCTGGCTCTACCGTTAGTATATTCAGCCATAGCCGTTATATTATACTTTCTAGTGAAACGAAAAAAAAATGTAATAAAAACCAGTGTCAATTAGCCTATAAATTAAGAAAACGTGTGATTGCAGCGTGACTTTTTTAACCGAAAATTTTCGCCGTCAAAATTATAAGATTTTTTGGGAAAGTGTATAGGCGGCGTTTTCTATTAAACTGATACGTTTGCGATAAGTGTCATAGACAATCATTTATGCGTAGAGCGTAGCTATAGCTTCCGTCCTGCTTAGCACATACTGTGTCAGTGAAAACTGGGGTTCCTGTTTGCCCCACATTTTGTTTATGGGCATGTTGTATTTGTATTGAGAGTCGAAGAATCAACTTGTACGCTATCCTGGTGAGGTCAAGACCTACTGATAATGTAGGGAATTATTTTCATTTGAATTCGTCTTTGAGTTTTGCCCTCTAGATATAGAATCAGAATCAGAAAGACTGTAGGTATTTTTATTATTGACGATCCTAAGCACAATAAAAAGGGTAAAAAACCCAATTGTTCTGCGAAAGCTTGTGAGCTCCATCTACCGCTCGTTTTTAATGTTCTAAAGATTTAAGACCTTACTCCCGCATTTCATAATACCATCAATAAGCTCATCTCATTTACATAGCAGGAAATCCTGAATAGTACAGAAAACTTTAATAGTACTACGTTATAGTCAACTTCTATCCATTGTTTTCACATAGTCTTTTAAAAGGGTGTCAATAAACCTGTTCTGGCTAGCCAAGTATCAGCGACATCACTAATGTTGGAGTTGTACAAACGTGATGGTTACCATCAAGCGAATTGTGTAAAGTCACAAACAATTTACTGAGTCAGTTCAAAGACTTGACTAAGACTCATTTTACTTGACTTTGACTGTAATTTCTTTGACTATATCCACGTACTAACTTCTATAACTTTGAAACAAAAAATATGTACGTATTAACCTTTGGTATTAACATTGCCAAATCCTTACCACACCCAAACCCAAAAATGAAGTTCTAAGCTGGTTCTAGGCCACCAGGTGGTGTTGTGGCTTGTATTGTAGAAACAAGACTTTCTTACTAACTATCCATCTAGGTCTTTCACTTAGTACTTAAGTGTGATATTATCTAACACTTGCATAATAACTAGGGCATGAGACATTAGCGTTTTAGTCATAGATTGTGGTTAGTAATGCTGTCCCTTTGGGAAAAACTTACGCAAAATGATGAACAATAGAAAAGTAAAGTGTGTTTTTCTCACAATTAACTTAGGTTTATATCGTATGTATGTACATAATTCTGGGAAGTGGTTTAAGCATTTAGCAATTTTCGTCTGCCTGCCTGAGGATATAATTCTTGGGGTTTTGTGGAAGAGTGGAAAAATTCATGCCGCTGCTCGGCTTATTTTCCTAAAAATGCGTTATTTCGAAGGCTAAGTGTGTATAAATGTTGATAATTTTTTTAAAGATTTAAGTGTGAAATCACGTGCCCGATTGTTGGTAAGTGAATATAGTGGTTCTGTGATTGAAGCTTCCAGTAAAATGACTACCTCTGAACTGAGATGGGACTAGGGATTGACCGTGACTTATTTTGATACCTTGACTTTGGTTGTGCATGTGACTAAGATTAGATTGACATTATTGATACATAATTATCTAATACCTCTAAACGAGAAATTCTTGTTTAAATATAATCTGAATCTCGGAAACGGCTCGGCTTTAATGAAATCTGGTTTATTGTTATATGTAGGTAGATTAGGGGACGATAAATCGATCTTGCTAGATTTAATTTTTAGTGAATATAAAACTGACTGAAAATACCAGCAAACCCGGGTTGCTCGTATTTTCAGTCATAAAAAATCCGACTGGAGCTCGGTCGCCCAGGTACTTGTCTTTAAAGTACCAAAAACGTAAATCGCGATAAAATACAAAAATAGTTGCCATCATTGTTCAGTATGTAAGAATCTTAGTGTATAAATTAATATCTTAATTATTGTTACTCGAAAATTAGAATACGTACACGAGTATAGTATATCTTCTCTGTCAATAAAAATTGGCTACGTGTGAATGTACATAAGTACGTGCCTACTTATTTACTTTATAGTCATAAGTGTCGACCTTGAGTCGGTCGTAGCTTTCTACAAATGCATCTGGGTTAACGCAGCGTTACGCCACTCGCCGGGTGACTAAACTAGTGCATTTGACTGATGACATTGTGGTATATTGTCATTATTTGCTTGAGATCTTAATTTCCCAAATTTATTAATAAAACATACATAGAATTAATATAAATTAATAACATTACTACTTAATACTAAAAAAAAAACTAACAAACAAGATCTTAATTGTTTCACTAGATATTAAGTTTTAGACCTGAGTTCTGTTTTTTATCTGTAATATGTTTTTTATTTATAATAATATCTTTAGTTATTTAGGTCATTTATAGAAATAAAATTTAGTTTTGAAATGTAGGACAGCTACAATTTAATATAAAATACACAATCTGCTAAGTGCTTAAGTGAGATACCCAGAAAGTAAAAAAAAACCTGCCTAGTACCACAGAACATATATATTAAGTTTAGGTACTTACATGTCGTGATACGCAGTGTAGGGTTCCCTAGTTTCCATAATTATGGTTGACGATCTCGAAATTTTCATTTTATGGGTTTTATTTCTCTATGACGTTCTGTAAGTACATTTATTAAGTAACTAATTAACTTGTAAAGCCTACTTAGCTGTGATAGTTTTCCTTTTAGTTTGTTATACATATATGCTACAGTCATATTTTTTTTCAGGTATTCATTTATTTTATTTGGCTGGCTAGCGGATGACTAGCGGGATGACTAGCGAAAATGTAAAAAAAAGACGTGTGGCACTCGGAGACTGCCGCGGTAAAGCTATTGCATAATAGCTTTACGCGCGGTGTGTTAGGTTATTTTCGTTACGGAATTTCTGGATTCGGTCTCCACGCTCAAGGCCCGCGATAGAAGCTATGCAATAGCTTAAAAATATTTCCATAACGAAAATCGTTTTTTTCCGATGAAAATTCATCGGGAGTTTTTTTAACACGGTTTTATTAGCTTCACCTGTATGCATGTTTGTTTGTAACCCACTCCTTTGGACTTGATTTTGACCCACTTCAAACTATACAATAATTTGAAGCGTGTTTTTTTTAGTTTTTTTTAAACTATTATTATTAAGATTACTTTACCACTTTGCCGAAACTACCAGAAGCTTCGAGCAAAGATTATGTCGAAGACCAGAAGCGTATTATTTTACAGTCTGACATTTTGTTTTTCTTTTGATTAAAAGTAAAAAAAAAAATGTTCTGTGTCAGCCCCATCTAATCTAATGGGATAAAGACAATTGTATTTTCATTTTATGCTTTTCATTTACTTTATTAATAGCGTTTTTAATGTTGTTACAGAAATAAACGAAGAAGATTCAATAGACTCGACTAGGATAAAAAGGGAAGGCGTCCCAGAAAACAGGGGTAAGTCATATTTTCAACTTTTTACTACTCTGTAAAAATATTGCTTGAATGAACTTTACAAACTTACTTTATCTAAGTATGATTCTATTTTATTGTCCTATGTACGAAGTCTATATTTAATTTTCTGATTCTATTTTTTAACACTTAATTTAATTTTATTTAAGTATATTTTAATTAAAATATAAGTATATTTTCAAAATAGAACCATCTTGTATGACCTAGATGATATGAAAAAAATCAGGAACAGAAATGAACATTAACCTAGAATACAACTTCAGATAATACATGCTATTGTATTAACTTTTTATTTATTTATAACACAAATTAGAAAAATTTAAACAATTGCTGATAAAAAAAACAATGGCTGATAAACATATTAAGCTATATACCTGTAAAATATTCTTTTTGTAACAAACCAGTCCCAATCTCAACTCGGATTACTTAATGCTGGTAAGTAAGCAGCGCTAGTCCTCTGCTGGGTTGAGCTTTCTTGTCATTCTTAACTTAACTTTTTTTTTTTTACATTCTATTATATTATGCAATTATACTTTTTATTTGAATTGATAAATGTAATGTAATGTAACCTAAACGATCTTACTTTGACTGTAGTTTCAATATAGTTTATTGTTTCATATTAAATATTGTATGTCCGAAATGAGCGAAACTGTTGAGACATGTAAATATTATAAGATCCTTTATTTCCTACACTGATTGACAAAAAATTATATTGAATTTGAATTTATTTCGCGATTTTGATTTTACGATTCAGAAAAAGTTGATAATAATAATGAAATCAATGACCACTCATATGACATATTTTAATGTCTGCCATTTATGTGAGCATCCGAAATACGCTGCAAAATTCGCAAAATGTTATAACATCGCATCTTGCCAGATTTATCTCTGAAAATAAAAATAAAAAACTGGAATGAGCACGATGCACTTCAATCACTTTCTGTGTAATTTTCGTAGCATTCTACCTATTTAATTTTTATTATTTATGGTATTTTCGTTATCTTGTTAAATATAATCTTAAACTAAAAACTTGTTAAATATATTTTTTGTTGTTTTAGTTAAATCTATTTTCCAATAGAATGGTTCTATTTTGAAGCATACTACATTGTTGGTGATACTTCTAACACAAGGAGTGTTTGAGTCATATCATTGTAGTAGACTCCGGATCTGAGTCTATAATGTTAGATACATTTTAAATTAAATTACTTGGTCCCACCCACGACTTTAGTCACGATTTTAATCTTTTCTTGGAGCCTAAAATGCGGTTGAAAAGTCGAGTCTGTGCTTAGTACATTCAGCCAACATAATCAACAAAACTAAAACTATTTCTATAGATTTAAAATATGTATCACCGACAATGAATACGAGATATCAAAACATAATAATGATTGCAATATTTGCTTGACCAACCTATTGTTAAACATAAAAATAACATTTTTAATGTGAAAGAAGCGAAGATAGAGCAACCATTATTATTTAGCTGTACAAAATTAGTGCTAACACGATTGCAAGATGTCGTCTCTATTAGTATCTTATATATTTACATTTCTATTGTATTGCATTATTAATTGTATGTGTTTCTTTCTCTTTCATCTAATCCCCGGTCGTGGATCAACTCAAACGGACTGTTGTAAATTAAAACGCACCTCCAACGATATCCTATCCAATGACGAACAACTATGATAATGACGACTCAACTTAAATTAATGATGACGTAAATGATGGCGTGACGATGATGACGACAAACTATATAATGACAATAATGTAAATTAATTATGTTGACGAAAATAACGATGAAACAGATTTGACAGTACTACTCGTTAATCAGAAAAATGACTACAACACAAGAGTCGGAAGGTACCATAATGTGAAGCCTCTCATTGGACTGCTGACGTCAACAGCAAGGACTTTCATTCAAGATGGAGTCACCACGGAATTTGCCACCCAAATTCTAGGCACCACGTTAGATAATGGACGCATATATGCGCAGCTCCTTACTAAGTCATCACTTGTATTGTACAATAAGCCTTCAAATGTAGACGATCCAGTAATAGTTCAGCCTACTCGCGTACATTCAGTTTTCGACGGGGAATGGGACGTCAAGCAAGATTTAGGCTACATAGATACTGATAAATTTGTACTGAAAAACACTGATTATCTTGCCCCTAGTAGTAAAGTTGAGACAGTTTACGCTAGTAAACCGTCCCAAGAAAGCGTAAATTTTTGGAGTGCACCTTCTGCACCAGAAAGTCAATTCGAAGATCAAGTTATTGAAGAACCTACAGCCCGTAGAGTACAACAGTACAAAGAGATTCCACGTTACGTTCAAAATGAAGCCATAAATTTTCTTGACGGTCCCGTTTTCGAAAATGAGAAGAAATTTGATTTTGTTTTAAAGCCATCTATTATAGAAAACGTAGGTACGTTACATAGACAGAGTAAGGCATATGAACCAGTTACTGAACCTGTCATAGATACTGAGGCTAAAAATATTCTAGATGAACCGAGTATTGTCAAAGTTAAGCCTGATTTCGATCTACCGACGTTCACAATCAAGAACGAATTTTCACCAATATTTTATTACATAGATAATGTAGAAACACGAAAACCACAGCCTCAAGCGGCTCAGCAAACTAAACTTCCTAAGAAATTATTCGGACAAAAAAGCGAACCGAGACCAAAGAAAACATTTACTTACGAAGGTTTTGCCGATTTCACGACTGTCGTTGGTGACACTGTAATCATATTTTCTCCAAATACCGAAACTACTCGACCTCCTAATCCTGATGAAGTTAATGTATTTCCATCTGCTAAGCCCGTCGATAAATTAGCTACTAAAATAACTTTCCTATCTGCAGATATTCCTATGGCCACCTCTACTTACAAAGCCCATGAAGCAAATTCTGGTTCCACTGTAACTTCCCAAAGCAGCGAAGAAAATAGATCTGAAAAAGCTCTTTTCAGTGACGAAGAAAGTCTTAAAAAGGTTCTTTATGAAATTGATGATAAAGTACCTGATTCAATAAGCGTACAGTATAATCACGGTTTTGATTTTAGCATGGATGTTATACAACCCTCTGAAGCTGCCGTTACTACAACTGAAAGCACAAGAATTACTGATGATTTGGGAGTTATACCCATTGTACAATACAATTCAGAGGCTACTGAACCTTTGTCTACTCTTTCACCATCATCTACAATTCTTGAAGCACCAAAAGAGTCTGCTGTCACAGAGCCTGACATGGCTGAATTATTTACGAATTCAGAAGAAGAATTTGATAATACAGCAGCTGAAGTAACAGAAAAAATGGAAGAAGAAGAAGAAGAAGAGGAAGATGATGAAGAAGAGGAAGAAGAAACTACAACTGAGTCAGAAATAAGGACTACTACAGAAAGCGGTCACAGTGAAGAATCTGTAGAAGACTTTGAGACCACTACAGAATCTAAGCCATTTGTGGCACCAGAAGCTTATCATGAGGAACATCACGATTTTCACGAAGATGTAATTTGTACTGATGGCCTTGAAACTCAATCCACAATGACAACTGCTTATAAGACTCTCACATACCTAACTACTTATTTCATACCCTTAGAAAGTACAGAAACAACTACTTCTATCAAGTCAGACGTTGTTGTTGAGAGTAACGTAGGCTACTTCACTAATGTTGTCTGCAGAACAAACTTGAATATTGAGCCCACAGCTGTAGTTAATGTAGACGTGAATTATTCAGTACATAGTAATATACTATCCCCAGTGTCAGAAGATACAGCTAGCAAACCACCATTACAAGCTGATATATCAACAGAACAGCCTCAAGAAACAACAAAAGCTGAAATCGAACAAGAACAAATTACGACAACTCAAAAACAGAGAAACAGCCAAGAAAATAAGCAAACTTCTGAAGAAATTAGCAGCGCGGAGGATATTGAAGACGAAGATCAAGAACTGCAAACAACGACAACAACAACTACAACAACTGAAAGAACTACCACAACTGAAAATCATGTTGAAGTATCTCTAAGCACAGAACAATCAACAACTACTACTGAGAAACCTATTTCAGATGAAGAAGAATCTGAAAATGAAATTGATGTTATTTATAAAACTCTATACACGACGTATACTTACTTTACTACATTCTTTGGAGATTCAACATCTAGTGTTGCTAGCCATAAATCAGTAGTAACTAATATTTTGACAACTACTATCGATGTTTCTAATTTAGATCCATCTTTACTAGGAGCTTTCAATGAAGACCAAATTGCTCCAACTGGAGTTGGAGCAGGTCGCCCAACTAAGTCACTTGCAATTAACAGCATAATAGATCTTGTAAGAAATAAAGATGTACTCGAATCTGTAGAAGGAGCGGACGTTTATAGTTCTCAAACTCCTACTCCATCTTTGGGCGATGATGTGGCTAGCATCAAACCTGATTCTGTCAAAACCTATTTTACTACGTACACATTCTTTACTACGATTTATGTAGGCAGTGATGCTAATGTGTGTAGTAGAAACGAAGTTTATACAAACTACGTTGGACCTGAAGAACTTATTCCTACAAAATCTAACTCGTTAGTTGCAGAGAGTACAAAAGCACAATTTGATTTCAGAAACTGTAAACAAGTAAAAAGAGAACCAACTGCTAACCCAAATGATTCAGATCAGACTTCTTCAATGGTCACCAGTGTATCCATGGAACAGAGTAGTGAACAAGCTGTAAAAGAAATTAAGGAAGAAATTTTACCACAACCAACGCCTATAGAAGTTGATATGTTATTCAGCGTAGAGTCGAATCCAGTAGAGACTGAAAACTCTTATGTCACTGACGTAAAATCGTCATCTTCCAAAGGCGAGAGACAATATTTAGAGAATAATAATGTGTTAGATGATCAAATCAGTTCCGAAAGTAATATAGATGAAATATTACCGTCACCTACACTTCTTTTGCAAACAAGTTACACAACTTTTACTTATTTCACAACTATGTATATAGGCAAAGACTCTAGCAAAGTCAAAAGTCACTTAGAAACCATTACAAATGTTGTAACTGAGACAATAATGCCGAACAAAGAAACTGAAGATGAAAGTAATTTACCAATAACCTATTACACAACATTTACTTATTGGACAACACTTTATAAAGATAAGTCAACAACTATAACGAGCCGTGAAGAAATAGTTTCAAATGTAGTAAGTCCTTCTGTACAATCGATTCCTACGATTAGCCCCATAGACACAACACCAATCGAAATTGACAGTGTTTTGCCGCCTAAAGATTTAGAAGTTGAAATTAAACCATCTCTGATTGTAGAAAATATAGAGCAAGATGATGGCAAAGCAACATTCTACACAACTTATACTTACTTTACAACATTTTACGCTGGAAATACTTCCCAAATCAGAAGTAGCTTAGAGACAGTGACAAATATTGTAGAAAATACCAAAGTTGTGGAAGATAACCAAATTGCTAGAAAAGTGCCATCAGGAGCAGCCGACAAAAATCTGATTCAAGATAATGGGGAAAAACCATATATTACACCAACAGTAGTCAAAGAAGAAATAACACCAACTAAGCTTCCTCATCTTTCTTCTGCGTCACCTACAGTACTTCTTGGTACTTATATAGATAACTTGTTTGCAGAAGTTAAACCAGAAACCACAACGGAAAGTGAGAAGAAGATTCTTTTTTCACAAGTTGCGGTAATATCGGGTGACTCTACCATTGTAACGAGTGATAACAAGACTTTGAATACGGAATCAACTACTCAGCCCTCTACGTCAACCACAGAATCAGTTATTGGTACAACTCTAGAAGTAATTGAAAGTTCAGTATCTGAACCGGAATTTGAAGTAACAACAGAATCAAGAGAAGAGGAGGATGATGGCAGCACAAGAAAAAAGTCACGACTAACGTTTATACCTAAAAAGCCCACAGTTACACCAGTTATTATTCCTTTCTCATCTAGAAACAGACCTACATTTGTTCCAAAACGAGTTCCATTATTGAGCAGTGCAACAATTATTACTCGACAAGATGCAACTCCAACGGTGACAGCCACGCCTACATTGAAATCAGTAAGACCGTCAGGTTTTGGGGGAAACAGAAAACCGTCTTCAGTATTCCCCGGATCTTCTGTATCTGGTAAAAGATTTAATGGTCGTAGCAGCGCTTCTGTTCTGTCAGGAAATGTACCATCAGCTTCAAGGGCAGGTGGATTTCCGAGAGGGTCTGCTATCCAACCGACATCGAGAAGAACAGGATTTAGGTCAAGTTCAGGTAGAATTAACAGTTTAGACTATATTAGTAGATCAGCCGTTCCAAGAATAAGACCGACCGCGTCATCTCGTCTTCAGCAGGGTAGAAGTAGTATTAGACCATCAGCATCTGTTAGTTTCCCACCTAATGATCCTAATGAATATGGTGAGACATTAGCTACTCAACAGGAAGAAAGCATAACTGAATCTTTAGATGAAGTTACTGAAGCTCCAATCAGGACCACTACCAACAATCCTTTGCTAAGATTTAGGCGTCCACCCATTGTTAGACAACCAGGAACTGCTATAGCCCCCCGATCAACAACGCCATCTTCAAGACGGACCACGACCTCTCGGGGTAGAATTACAACTACGACTCGCAGGGTCACTACTAGATCAACAACTAATCCTCTCTTATCGTTACGTAGACAAAGGCCTGCAAATGCACTATTCCCAAGAAGAAACTTGTTTAAGCAACCAGAACCTGAACCAGAAGAAGACATTAATGAGCCAGTCGAAGAAAGTGAGGAAATATTAGAAGAAGAAGAATTCGAAGACGACACTGACTACGATTCTTCAGATAGAAAAGAGCGACAAGTACCAACACCCTCAACTGCAGCTCCTAAAAGAAACAACATAGTACAAATAAGGCCTTTTGCTTTTAGAAGGCGATCAAAACGTCAAGTAGATTACGGTACTCGTAAGTATAACTTCCGTAGGCCTGGAGCTAAATTGGGATCTACACGTAAACCGGAGCCAGAACCAGGAACAGAAGCTCCATCAACAGCAGCTCCAAAGCGTTCTAGATTTAATTCACGCCTTTCGAGCAATACCAGGTCAACTACTGCTGCAGCTCCATCTAAGCCTTCAAAGACGTCACAACGACAGCCATTTATTATTCGAGGAGAAAGCAGGACTACAACAACAGCAGCTGCACCCGCATACAAAAGAGCAAAGACTGTAAATAGTAGACCTTCATCACGGACTACGACTCTATCTGCTCGACCTAAAGCACCAAGGCTTCAAGGTTCGAAGTCCTCAACAAGATCTAACTCTCGTCCTAGTACCAGTAGGTCAGCTCGACCTCGTACTACTACCAGTAGAGCGTCAAGTAGACAGAGGAGTTCTTTCGAAAGTCACAGTGGCGAAAGATTTAGAGACTACAACAGCATCGTAAACGATGGGAAAATTACAATCACTCACCAAATTCCGACAGAAGTGACTATTCCAGTTGTTAACGGAAAGATAACGGAATACAAAAACGTCATATCTGCCACATCTAGAGTTGAAACTTTACTGTTGAATCAGGTATCTACTTCGATTGGACCTTTGGGAAGTGCACAGTTACTGCTCGCTACAGAATCAACTGAGTTGGGTGATAATGGGGCCACTAGGATTATAAAGTACCTTCTTCAGGAAACTCCTACAACAACTGTTATCTTCACTCCAACCACAATAAGAGGACGTAGAACATCCCAAGCTCATGTTCTACCTAGTACCGTTTACAACGTAGAGCCAGTAACGCAGACAATAGCTCCCGAAATTAATGCAAACGTTCCTCTTGCCAACTTGCTTTTATCACAACTGCTTCTTGGAAATCAACAGCCCGCGATCAATCCTCTCCTAGCTTTACAAGGACAGGGTTTGTTACCGCAACAACCGATAGTACAAACTCCCGTTACAGAATTCAGAACCCGCGCCACAACTTATGTTACAACTGTTACAGACTCTAGAGAAACTGTTTTACCAATTACTTTCAGAGGAGTTGCAATTTTAACAACAATTTCTGACCCCACCACTAATGTTATAACTGCTACTGAATTTGTAACAGACACAATTATCACCACACCAACTGTGCAACAACTTCCTCAGTTAAATTCTCTTCTACTTCTTCTCCAACAACAGCAGCAACCACAACCGCAGGCTCTTTTACAGACAGCAAACCCTCTTCTAGGGTTAAATGATTTAGGTGCTCTGGCTAACTTAAATCAACAGAAAAATAATTTTAATTTTAACCAAAACAACCTTAACAATGATATTTATAGCAATAGTCCTAAGCCAAATATTCTTTCTGACTTGACCAGTAACGAAGACTTTTCTGAAGATGATCATAATGAGGATGATTCTCCTCCGCCTCAGGCGTCACGCTCTAGGACTAGAAGTAGAACTCCTAAGCAACCACCTCCTCCACTTCCTCCACCGAAACAAACAAGTATTGTGACTTTGTATGTGTCTGGTAGACATCCTGGTGAATTCAGTACAGTGCTATCGACTGTCATATCGGACGACACCCAGACCGTAAGAAAACGTGAAGCGATTTATTATGAAGATGTCATAGTATCTCCATCGTTGCTACCCACGATAGATGAATTGTTTAGCTCCCAACTCGAAAGTTCCGCAAATACGATAGTCGTTGATTCAGAAAAGTTTTTGGACAACTCCGTTACTAATCAAGAAACGCAAAGTCTCGAAAGTATAGTAGGTGAAATTAGCAATCACATAAAATATGACGCGTCACCAACGTACGTTCTGGAATTAGCGGTACCTACTGCCATTAGAGATAATAATATAGAACAAAGCTCAGTCGACGATGTCTCGTGAAATACAAATCGAACGGTTAGGTGTATAAAGTAATGATTTAGTTATTTATTTACTTTGTATCATAGTAAATTAACTATGAATAGTGCCTTATAGTTGTAACAAATTAATTATAAGATCTAAATACTCTTTTGTACTTGACTAGTTGATAACATTTCTTTTAAGTTCACCAAAAATGATTTCCTATGTTACCAGATTAATTTGGTACGATTTTATGTATGTATATTGGTAGTAAAAACTACTGAATAAGTCTTAAAGTTAGATTATAATGTACCTTATATACTTCTCTTGTAATACTCATTTTTCTTCGCTTGTGACTGTACATTGCAAATACGACTTAAAAATGTTAAAATAATAAACAACTTTAAAAATTTATTTATGGTTTCAATACAAAATAATGTTATGTTAATTTTTTATCACAAAATAGCTATAATTGCAACACCAAATTATTAGATATTTTACCATGACTGTGACTAATAATGAATTTAAAGGTGACTACGAACTGAAATATGATTTTAAAAGTATGATAAAATGTAAATCTGACGCCAAAGACGAATTGGAAGATGACAGTTATTCTGATGATGACTATGACTTGGACTCCAATAGTCAAGACCCCCGAAGATTCCCACTTCTGGATGGCTCCAAACCCTCAATCCTGCGATCATCCAACCACCCGAGAGGTGAGTGTTTGATGCTAATTCTATTTGTAGAGTGTACATTAGCTGAAATTAATTGATCTTGAATTGTATTTTGAAAGAATGATAGAATATATTATGTACAAATACAATTTAAGAGCATATAATTGAATGAATTAAGTTACCACTAATAAATTTAGATGTATATATTCTACAAGTGTTAGTCTAACTGGATGTAATATTACTAATAGTAGACCTCTTTTATTGTAGATCACAAAACTTTAGTCTGTACTCTGTAGTGAGATCACAGGAACTTGATAAAATTTGTAGTCTATGATTCATTCCTAATAGTTTAAATCGCTGATAACGAAAGTAAATTGAAAAAAATAATAATAGTAAAAACATCACAAATGGTGTTCTTTTAATAATATTCAACTTATTCATATAGTAAATTACATCCGAGTACATTCTCTGGATTTTTATTAACCGACTTCCAGGAAGGAGAAGGTTCTCAATTCGTCGGAATGTTTTTTAGTACTGATAATCAATCAGCGATTAATCTATTAGTTATATTGAACAGACTAACGTATAGTAGCTACTAGTTTGCAACCACTACTGATAAGTATCTAAACTAACTAACAATATGATTATTGTAAGTGTCTAATTTTAATACATCTAAATTGTTCTATAATGTCGCATTATTCCAAAACATTTAATAGGAACATTATAGAGTACGCACTTTTGGTGATTTTAGTAAGACTGTGGGAAAAAGCAAAAGGATCTAACTGGGAACGGAGATCTTCTTCCATCTCTGTCTACTAATGAGAATTAGATATTTAATTGTAGGACTTGAAAGGGAAGTCATCTATTGTAAAGTAATGCAAACTGATAAAAAATAGTAAATATCCTAAACTAAAGATTAATTAGATATTTAGAAGTATATTTTCGTATTAAACTAACTGCATCCGTGATTTTATGCGCGATTGAGATATCCATTATTAGTGCTTAGTGGAAATCAACACTTCATAAGAAATGCATTCTCAAAATTGTATGTCTCTAAGAGGGATAGCTTAGGTTGTACATAATGTGTCAGTTAGTCAGGACTATACTTATGGGTTAATACAATTTTAGATCCTGAGCAGAAATAGTTTCGCTTTCAAGGTACAGTACTTGCTTTTTACGTCTGCTTTTTCTTTAAGACTAATTATTTATTGTATCTAAAACCGACATTTCAATCCTTGTAATATTTCAAGTAAAAATCCCAAAACAAAATACGCAATAATATGTATTTATAAAACACATTAAATTACCGTTCATATTAATATATAAAATAAAGAAAAGTTTACTTGAGCAATTCAATAAGTTCAAAAAATCGTCATTCTAGTTAGGTTACTATTAAAGTTTATTAAGCGAAAAAGTGTAAAGAAAGAGTTTGTGGGATAGACGTGTAAATATAAAATGCAATCCAAAGTTTATGCGACCTTGAGCATCGTTTTCATATTATCATCAATGTTAACACAGAACTCGATATCATTTCAGCATTCAATACAAATGCCATAGTATACGACAATACACCTTGGAGACCAGGAAGAGAGATGGAACTCCTCGATAAACCTACTGAAGATGAAAGAAAGCTGAAAAACCTGGCGACGCGGATCATGTCAAATGGAGTAGAGGTATTAGTCAAGGACAAGAGTGGAGAAGGTAAACAAGAACAGGTAAGCAATGTAGTAAATTTGAAATTAACTGTAATTTGCTATCTTTTGCGATTGTGTTAGCTATTTTTGCCGTGATTTTTACAGGAATAACAGTGGTAGTAATTGTATAGATCTTTTTGCTTTTTTCTCAGCGCAAAGTTAAAGTAATGCACTTAACATCTGTGAAACCGACGCTTTCATCATCATCAATATCTCCAAAAAAATCTTTATTATCATCAGCTGTGGCGACTTTTGTCAACCGCCAACAAATCAGTGCTCTGTTTCCACTCCATCAATTGATGCAACACAATTACATTATCAAGACATGTATGACCACGTATACTTATCTGACAACAGTAGTTCAAAATAAACGCAGCGCCATATCGACGTTTGAGACGATCGTGTCCGTTGTGACTACTGAGTCTTTAACAAATTTGTATCCAGACATCTTGGCAGATTTAAAACCGACGAAAGTAAGAAACGGGAACCTGGTTGATTAAATGTCTCCAGAATCCAATAGTCCTGCAATATTAATACCTTGGCACCTTTTCATTGCGATCTGCTTTATTTAACTGTACCATTTGAAACTTAACGCCTTATACCTAAGTAGCTAGACAACATTAAATATTATTTGGTATATTTTAAAAAGTAGTCATTGAACCTTTAACGACTTTTTTATTATTTCAGACAAAATACATGGAAGTCAAGACAATACAGCCAACAGCTCCGTCAAACATGTATGCAAGCAACTATGTCAAAATTGACAAAAGAATTGATAATTCAGAAGATGGCAGTAGCTTTGATCTCATACAGCCTTCAGAATCTAGTCACCCACCTTGTACCACGACTTCATGTTCTTGCACACAGACTGATAGCCTGAATACAAAGTACACTAATACAAATGACGTTACGTCAACAAAATATGGAGTAACAACAAAATATGGGACAGTAAAACTAGATTTGAAACCAACTTATAAAGATGATAGGAAAACACAATATGGCCCATACGAATTTGAAAGCACTACGCAACTAGCGCCTGTTGATAAAGTAGTAGAAAAGTACACCGAAGTCATGAATGATTACTCTGACGAAAAAGATAGTAATTCTGTGGAAGAAAGCGATCTTCTGACTAACGAACAGGCTCCACCTCCGCCAAAGCCTTCTAAGGTTGCAAATAAAACACCCACAAAAAATAAACATGAAAAGCCTCAGAAACCCAATAAAAATAAAGTTTTAGTAGAAGACCTTTTAAAACTAGGCACATTAGGTATAAAAGGTTTGACTCAACTGGCTCCTGTATTCGAAAAAATGACCGGAAGTTTTATTAAGAGACAAGATACCGTTACGGAAAAAACAACAACTACTACAGAGAAACCTACAGAAAAAGTAATTGCATACAACGCCAATAAAAGAGTTGACAGCGATTTTGAGTCTAAACAGGGCACTTTTCCTATTTATATACCAGTTGATGAGATGGAAACATCAGAATCACAAACGGTATTTACGAATGCTACACTACATCAAAATTTAGTGTGGGCAGCTGAACACAAACAATCTAAATCACACCACCCACACAAAATCATTCATGAGAGTCCATTAGTCAATGGAGGTATACCTATTAGCCCGGGCGAAATTATAACAACTAATTCAGATGTCATTGTTGGAAAACCTGCTGTAGGTGGTCCATTAACCTTGGCTGCAAGTGGAATAAAATTACACAACCCAGTTAATCCACCTGCATTGGATAGCTTTGTTGCTGCAAATGAAGAGTATCTGATAAATGAAAGACCATTAAGTGATCAACCTTATTCAGATGTAAGAATTGATGACTCGTACGATTTGAGGCCACCTGAATTGCCAAAGCATAAACAAAATAGGCCTCCTAATGTTCACAGACCTATCGTACACGATCAGTTCAGTAAATACCCATACCGTATGCCTAATGCCCCTTCAGAAGAAAATTATAAAAATGGACCAACAAAACCACCTAGTCCAGTTTTAATTAGTCACGGAAGACCAGCATTTTTAGATTACATACCCTCTTTTGGGTCACCGACAAATAACAAGCCAATTAAACACCACGTTGATTTTAAACCTTCTAAGGATGCTAAAAAAGAAGCAGAGATAGAAGATAATAGTCCCAGTTCTTCGGAAATTGTTAGTACTCATATTGGGACTGATGAAGAATTTACAATTACAGGTGACTCTGAAGCAAACAAACCATTTTTGGTAGATATCCAACCTTCTCGAGTTGCAAACGTTTTAATTCCCCACGGTAGTTCTACTGCATTAGTATTTGCAGGGTCATCTGAGCCTCACAAAACTGGCGATTATGTTGATGACCCGCTTCCTTATCCTGAACCTGGTTATTTTGGAAGCTTCAGTATTGATGCTCCTCAGATGACAAATGTACATAATGTGGCTCCTAATATCAATAAGGCAGTTGCAAGCAAACCTTATATTCATTCTCCATTAGAAACTTACAAGCCAAATGCGCCCCCACCTCTAAAAGACCATTCATTCAGAAATGATCTGAAACTAAAATGGAAAGATAATAAACGTCCAGACTTTGGTAAGCTTCCTCCACCAACGAGTAATCAAGAAACACATATACGAGTTGGCCCACAGATTACTGCTTACGATCCTAAAATATTTAGTCCCAATAATGGAGATTTTGATAAATATAATCAGGTGAAAAATTCTGAAAATGATAAAAATAAAGGAAAAGAAATGATCGATAAAGAATATGAAAAATTCCTTGCAGTTCCACCTCCTCCTCCAAAAATGCATTTCAACCAAGATATTGAATATGATACGAATAAACCTTATAGTCAACGGCCCATCGTACAGCACAAACCAGTGCAAGACATGAAAGTATTTTTAAACATTCAACACCCGGTTCCGAAAGAACAAATGCCACCAAAAGTAACATCAGAAATTTATTTTGCCGCTCAAGGCGTTAACAATAAGCCGTCACCAACGTACACAATTCAAATGCCACCTTCGCAGCCTCAACATAACATGTTCAATAAACATGTTAATAATGTTCCAGTTTCGAAACCAACAAGTACCAGTTCAAGCCAATCTTACAACACTTTCCCACTTTTGTCATCCCACAAAGTTGTAAATAAATCCATTTTAGCCCATAATAAAGACAATGAAGGATCTTATACGGTAACATTAAACACTGCTACAAATGTTGCCAGTAGCACCAACGAAGCTGGGCAAGTGATTGGATCTAGCGTTTCTGTGCCGGTGGAAACTACACTAAACAGCGGGCAGTTAAATGCAAATATACCAATAGGAACGAACTTTGCTATAAGGGTAGAAGATAATACGTCACCACAGGAAACTTTCAGCGTTCAGGATAATAGAAGTCCTCATATAATTTATGACGAACATAGTCATGTACCTTTTGAAGGCTCTATAGGTGATAATAGATGGAATAAGAGCTCAACTGATAATGAAAACACCATAATAGGACAGAATTATTTCAATCAAGACAATATTAGACCAGTACGAATAAATCAAGTAAAACCACCTTTGTTGCCTTCTCCAACTGCTAGTAGCTTTACTACAAGACCTACTTTTCCACAATCATCTAATAGTCATGCAAACTTTCCTATGATGAATGAACACGAGCAAAAAGTTCAATATAATGTTCAGCCACAAATAATTCAAAACGTTAAGCCCGTTACTGAAAACGTCATTGACATAAAAAACATAAACGATCAAAAAAGACCCGGAAAATATATACCAAACTTGCCTACTAACTCACATGGTTGGTATTCAAGCGTAAAGTTAGATCAAAATAATGTCAAAAACATTGAGATCAAAAGCGAATCTACAACTAGAAAGGTTATTCCGCTACATGAATATAGTGATAACTACAGTCCATCATTTGGACATAAAATAACGAGTGCTGGAAAGCCTCCTACAGAATTTTGGTCGCAAAAAAATCCACTGAAAATATCTGATTTCAATGTTGGTAAACCTTTTTCGGTTTTAAAGCCTCAAACAACGGAAAAAACATCGAGTAGCGCATCGTTTACTATTAAACCATACGAAAAACATAATTACTTACCTTCTAACTTTGGTATCATCCAACAACCAGCCTATGATATACCAATTAGGGATAACAGTGACGAGACCACAACTATAAAATCTTTCAGACCAAGCACACAAAAAGTGAAACCAGTGTATGAAAATTCAGAAGAGATTTATGATGGTGAAGATGAATCTCAAAATATTGGAGAAAATGATGGTGAAGTAAGTTCTGAATCCATGAAAATACCAGTGGTTAGTGCATCTAATGAAGTAAAACAAAACACAAAGAGCTCCACTGAGTTGACTTTGCTCCAGGATGAAGTGTTCATATCAACTAATGCACCAACTATCCATAAAACTACTTCTACTACTACCACATTAAAGCCACTTGTGGATATAGGCACGCAAACGGAAAAACCTTTCAATTTAAATAACAGAACAAACAATTTCCAAACGAATGCTATTAAGCCAATTTACGATAACAACTCATATGTGAAACCCAGACCATTCACAATGGGAAGCTTGCCTGTTTTGGATCATCAATTGCAGCAACCACACTGGCAAATTAATCAACTCTTAGAAAACTCCACTAACATGTCTTATGAAGATAATCTTGATTTAAACATTGGAGAAGAAATGAATGCACCTTCAACGGTTAAGACAACTTTACCAACATCGTCTCAAAGAATACCTACGTACAATCGACCAGAATCTGAAATCAAATACAAAAATCCACCCCGACCCGTATATCATTCACGATTTAACAATACCAAAACGTTTAATGACTCGAATATTATCACTTCAACAGTTCATATCAAGGATAAGAAACCATTAATAGTGGAAAAGCTTCCTGAAAGAACTACTTTGCCTACGTTTACAACAGCTGACATTATTGAATTAAATAGGTCTTCAAGCGAAATTATTGATCTTTCGCCGCCACCGCCAACAATAGACTACAGTTTTAAGCCATCTACCAATGACGAGATGATTATGGGAATGAGCCCACCTCCACCTAGGATTCCTCCTGGAATGAGACAGCCTCCAAGGATTAATTTGACTCCACGTCCAGGACTACCTACAAGAACTCTTGTACCATACAGGACAAAACCCCCCAAAACTTTACCGCCAGTATTACCACAGAGGCCTTCAAGAAAACCTGTTACTAGGGACGAAATTTCAACATACAGACCAACTTATGATATTCTCAACAATATTAGAAGACCGATTTATAACCGTGATCAACCTTCTTCGCACCTACTGCCACCACCAAGAGAAATATCGTCAAAAGTTGTTAGTCCTATTATTGCTATTTCACCAACAACTGTGAGTATTCCTAGTGTTTCTCACATTGTTTTCCCTACACCGATTTCATCTGGTTGGCTTACATCATCGGGTATAGGATTTTCTTCTAGCTTTAACTTTGATTCTACATCTGTACAGTCATCTGGAACACAATTAACGCAAACTCCTGTCTATTCTGAGTTGCCATCGTCAGAAGATCCATATTCTTACGAAACTGAATATTCTTCTGAAAATGTCGATGATGCTCTTCCATCTGAGAAACCAGTTACGGAAGATAAAACATCTGTTTCAAAAGATATCATCACAGAATCCACAACGAAACTTTCAACGTCCAGCACTGAAATCCCTGATTCTGTTTCTGAAGAATCTAGTCAAGAAAGTACAACTAAAGACAAAATGAAAGTTATTCCAATAACAAATAAGAACAGAACTAGAAAACCTTATCCGTTCCGAAATGATGATAAAAAATCAACTACAAGTAAGTTTATATTACCGCCTAAACCTACGGCTATCATTCGTCCTACAAGAACTTTAACCCGCCCAGAGATTTTATATCCAACTAGACATACTTCTATCAGAAAGATTGTTAGACCAATCCCGACAAGATCCCCTACGATTATAGCTACTAATATCATAGAAAGCTCAGAATCTTCAATAGAAGATGATTATATTAAACCAACTGAAGTATTGAGAGATAGTGTAATATCGACAATATCACAGTTAGAAGTCTCATCGCAAGTGCAGCTGGGACCATCTAGTTTTATCATACCAAGCTTGGAAGAAACCTCTACTCTACATTCAACGCATCACACTGGTAATGAAATCAAAATATCAGACGAAATTATACCAACAAAAACAGAATTCAAAACCACAGTAGTCACACTTACGAAAACGCTATCAGAGCCACCATTGACTGTTTCGAGCATCGGCTACGTTAATTTGACTCACACATTGACTGTTACACACACAAAGACAAGCTTAGTCAGTCAATCTGAAGGCGCTGTAACTCAAACACTAATTTTGACAAACACCCATACATCTACAATAGTTGATGTAGTAACAGAAATTCATACAAAAGTACAGCCTACAACCATCGTGGAAACTGTTACAAAGCACATTCCTGTACCTCAAGTTGAGCCTACACCTGTCCAAGAAACATCGGCTAAAACTAAGATACCTCTTGATGACATAACAATGTCTTCCGAAGAAGAAGACAATCTCATTATTCGCGATCATGAGACAACAGAAAACGTGCAGAAAATAGATATAGAAACTGATGGTGATAACGACACGTTCTTTGTCGTGATGAATAAGTCACAGAATGGTGGTCCAGCACCGCCAATAAGCACGGATCTTGATACAGGCGACTATGATATAACAAGAAATGAACAAGTGAACAATAACGGAGTTTCACAGGTTCTGTTTGGTGAGATACTCTTAGCTGGTACTCCTTACCTAGAAACAACAAACGTGCACTCTACGGGTAAGTTTAATCTTTTCATTTCAGTTTAGAGCCACTAAACAAAAATTCAGAAGGTTTGTTCTTATGTTTCAGGATCAGGATATGGAAAGGAATGCCAGCCGGACTGCAAAGCCTCAAGAAATGAACGATGCCAGAGGATTGATGGTATTATGAAATGTGTTTGCAGACCAGGCTTCGCCAGGATGTTCCCTGATAGACCTTGTAAACGTAAGTATCAATCTCAATTTCACCATTACAGTCCCACAATAAGAAAATTAAAAAAATCAAGGTATGTGTCACGATCCGGCACTAAAATCAATTTATACTGGTACCGTATTATAGTGCACCGGTACCGACAGGTACCAGTAAGGACGATTGATTTTTAATATTACTCTTCTTTCGTCAGCTACTTACACGTACTCTGTGAAGCTAGCCCTGGGCTCTCAAGGAAACTCTCCGCTACACTTCCACACCAACCTGTCCGATAACTCCAGCAAGCAATACCAGGCTCTAGCCGTGGCGACCCACGAGGGCATCAACAGGATGGTGATGCAATCAGATCTGCGGGACGTTTTCCATGGAGTGCATATCAATGGATTTAAACCTGTTGAAATGAAGGGAACCAGTGGAGACGCTTACCAGGGTGTTATGAATGACTTCTATGTGCAGGTAAATATACTGAAAAAATAAAATACATAAAAGTGACATTGTATGGTAAATTTACAAGTACCTACTTGCGTTCAACGTTCTGATTTTTGGAACGCAAGCAGGTACCTTGAATTAATCATGTTTTTATTTATCTCACTATTATGTTCTTGTTATTGAATGATCACATCAATCAATCAATGTTTCAACGTTTTTTTTCAGCTATCAGACAACGCACACGAGAGCAGACTTAAAGAAGTAATAGAGAAGTACCTTCGCAATAACAACTACAGTTTGGGAGGTACCGAAGTTCATGCAGCAGGAGAATTGGTTGATAGATTGGATGTTAGTGGTAAGTAAACTCTTTTGGTTACCGCTGAAAGCAGAGTCTTCTTGGAAACATACCAAGTACATCTTAGAAGATAACTATTCAGACGTCAAGCAGTAGTGTATAAATAATTAATACATACTTAGATATTACATACATACAATCACGCCTATTTTCCCTTAAGGGGTAGGCAGAGCGTCAAAGTCTATGAGGTCGTTTGAGACCACATCAGACTATGGTTAGAGGTCCAGATATAAGGGAGAGGGTATTTAAAGGTTAGAGGGGATTAGAGGGTAATATTGACTTGAAGTGTCAGCCTATCAAAACAAAACACAAACGTTACATAAACGTTAATTTCCCTAAAGTGCTTTAACTAAGTTTTACAGTATACCCGGGAAGAGAAACAGCTGTTTATCTTTTTCTCCAGTCCAGCATAGAACACGCTATATCTGTCTAATGACAATTGTTAGCTAAATTCTTGCATGCTTATTCATTTCAGACTTTGACGAATGTACAAATAGTCAGTTCCATGACTGCTCAGAGCATGCGCAGTGCTTCAACCTTCGTGGGACTTACACCTGCAGCTGTCTCGAAGGGTTCGCAGACTTGAGCGTCAACACACTGTACCCTGGCAGAATTTGTTCTGGTAATAAACCTTCTTTTGTAAAACCAAATTTACATGATTGCACCAGGAGCTAGTTCTTTGACTGACCAATGCTACGGAGTTGAAGAACCTAACCAAGTCCTTTGAAGGAAATGCTGCGCCTTTTAAGAGGAACTGTATCTCTATGATATGAGAAATATTTATCTCGCACTTGAAAAATGCAATCTCAAGAAATCATAAGCCTCAGTCTCAGTAGATTTTGATGCACAAATTACTATATTACTATCTTTTTCTGGCAAGATTATATCGGGCAGTCAGATTTAGGTTTTTATTTTAATGATCATTTTCATGTTAATCTTTCCATTCCAGCGGAGCCGGTGGGTTGTGAACGTTGCAATTACCATGGATCGTGCTACTCTCGAGATGACGCGCGTGTGCTGTGTGAATGCTTCCAGTGGTACGCTGGAACTTCCTGTCAGATCAACTTGAAGGGTAAGTATCTTTGAAGAAAGTGTGTGTGTGTGTGTGTGTGAAACTGGATTCATTTTATATAAAAATATGTGAGTAACCCAGAAAATAGACGGCTCATTTAATGGTAAGCGATAAACGTTACCTATGGAAAACTGCTAATGTTTTGCGCGCTCGGAGAGGTGTTTGTATACACTGCATGGTCCTTCAAGCTCGACGGGAAGATCTTTAGAGAAAGAAAATATCTAATATCTTGCTAGTCCCGGTGCTTCCAGGACTAGCAAGATATTAGATATTAGTTTTACTCATTGCATAAGCAAAAAAATCTTTTAAAAATGTGTGGCGATCACGTTAGTTTTCATAGTAGAATTATATTTTTATTTTTTGCTAGACTAGCCTCATCTATGTAAGCGACTTGAAAATTTATTTATCTTGTAAATTTAATAGGGAATATGTATGAATTTTATTTCATAGGAATAATAGTTTTAATTGATAACATTCTAAAATGTAATACATATACGAAAAAAAACCGGACAAGTGCGAGTCAGACTCGCCTACCGAGGGTTCCGTACAAACTAGTAGATAAGAGGGGAAAATCATATATTTCTTTATATTTTCCTTCATAAACCGAAAATGTACATCGTAAAAATATTTAAAACTCTGTTTTAGCTTATGCTAATGAAGCTCTTTCATATGATATCCCACATGATACGGTTAAAGAACTTTAAAATTTGGACACTCATTCCTTGCATGAAGTCACAATTTTTTTGTGATTAAATTAAAAATGTCCAGTTTTCGGATTTTTTCCTACATGTATACTCTAACACAATGCTTATTGCCAAATTTCATAGTTCTAGGTCAACGTGAAGTACCCCATAGGTCTTGATTCCCTTGTCAGTGTCAAAATGTGTGTTTTTTTACGACATATTCGGCTGTAACTTTTTTTACGAAAACTGAGAAATTTGATTTTTCTTTTTGCAGCAAGAGACTATAGATCTGCGTATATGGTTTTAATTTTAACTCGATACATTAACTCGTTCCCGAGATAAAGGTCTTGACACCCGCACGGACGGACAGACGGACAGACAGACGGACAACAAAGTAGTTTCAAAGGGTTCCGTTTTTTCATTTTGAGGTACGGAACCCTAAAAATATTTCAATCGGTCAATAAACTTCCGAGATATAAGTAAAAGTTTTTAGGGATTTTACTCTGTCCCTCTCTCGCGAAACAACAGTTTGTATTGAAAATGTACGGCGAACACGAATCATGACGTCTTAATTCGTTATCGTGTGCTCTCTGTCTAACATGAACTTACAATTTTAAGTTTATTATTAAATTTTTAATTTTAATTTTATGTTTACTAACTTTCTTAAATTTGAAGGTATTTTAATTAAAAAAAATAATCTATCAACCATTCGGATCTATTTCTGTGCTACTTGTGCATTTACACAATGTTACATTAATACCTGTTGTGTTCCAGTGGTGCTAATATCTCTGGTGGTGCTCGGCGCGATCCTGACGGTGGTGCTGGCGGTGTGTGCGGTAGTGGCCTGCTCCAAGAAGCGTCCTCGGCCACCCAACCGTTCCATTGTCGCTTGTATACAGAGCATGCCCAGCCTACACCAAGTAAGTAATAGAATAAGGAGCTTAAAGGTCCTTCCACCAGAGCTAAACAACGTAGCTAAGGTTGCTTCTGACGTCACCAATAGAATCGCTCAATTTCTGTATAAGTATATAATTTCAGCTTTGAAAATCAAGCAATGCTATTCATAAGTGAATTTAACATGAAATGGTTTTATTATAAAAAGTTAGAACATTATTATTAGTTGATATCGGACGCATTATACCCTAGAATTATGGTGGAAAATAACCCCAATCCTAGTGATTTGGTATCCATACTCTTCTAATGTTAACCGAAAGTTCTCTTGTATACTAATTATAAAAATAAAATGTAGTTAGTATAAGTAAAGTAATTTGTAAAAGGCATGGACCCCGGAGTCTGTGGAGCTCAATTTTATTTAATGAAACCTGTAAGTTCAGCTAACGAGTACAACTCGCTTTCCATATGCTGTAAGGTTTGTGTGTTCTCTGACTAATGAGATATTTTGACGTGACAACGTCTAATAAATCGATGAACGCCGGCTGCATGCACGAAAAAGGATGACTTATTGTCCCGTTACGCTCATTGTAACGTTTGCATTTCATCAATGTTTTGTTATGACGTTGTCACATTAAACTATCGTCCGCGTAAGCCGACTTTACAGACAACCAATGTTTTTTTCCAATTTAATTCAGGTAGCCTTTGAAATTTGTTTTTCTACAATCTTTATTAGCTCGATCCAGTGTGTTTTAAACATGGCGTAATGGTATTTCCAGGGAGCGATGCCCTCTAAACAGAGACAGGATAGACGAGCACTGATCAACGAGCGAGACGGAGGAGACGCCTCCAGCATCCAGAACGCTTCCCTGCCTTACATGCCTGCCAAGGTAACTGAAGCAATTAATTTAATTACATTTAATTTATTTTATTAATTAAAAAACGGAAATAGCTAATTGCATTAATTAAATGGTACCGCTCTTGGCATAGCTTGACTAGGTGTTCTCGAACGATCACCAAAGTCAAACAAAAGACGGACCGGTCAGTCTTCGGATAGGTGAATTAGGTGACCGTGAGTGGCATTTCTTTCTGAGCGCTACCGTGAGTACGGATACTCACAATAACTATTTTAAAACAATAATAACCTTTAATTCTTTGTACCAAATGACTGTAATATTTATACCTATAGAAATATATAGTTTTGCTTTCTTAAAAAAAAAAGATAATGGCAATGAATAACATGAACATTTGGCCAATTCAGAAACAATCATATTATTTTATACCTATTTATAAAATTTTGTGAGTGTGACTTTTTGACAATAAATATCATTCATTCATTCATTCAATACCAATGTATGCGCTATTAACGGTTTACTAGTGATTTTGCTTTGATTCCATTACAAACCAAATTTATTCTCGATCGATGGGATCGTTTGATTATAAAACATTGATCGTAACAAACATAAAATTAGTTTAGAAATTATATTTGAGACAAGTATGTATATTAAAAGAAAAACAAAATACGCGACTGCAGAAAAGCAGTTTTTGCAGTCTTTCTTACAATTTCGAGTTACGCTGTAGAGTGTACATTTTTGTGAGAAAGTGTGCGATCGCTGTAAATGATTATAAATGCGCATTCTTTAGAATAATACTTGTAAAATCACTTGTTTATTACGAAATTGTTCATTGGCGGTTACGAAAAAACGCATTTTTTATTACTAATCAACGATTTAATTATATGTACTGTACTGATGCTATAAAGTAGACATTATAGTTAACGTATTCATATAATTCCAGCGTCCACCATCAAACAAGAAGACGTGCGTAATTTCTGAACCTCCTGCGCACGACCCTCCCCCTCCCCCCGCGCCCGCTGTCATGATCCCCCGCGCTCGTCTGCACGCACACCAAGACACCAGGGAGAATATAGCGAGGAAGAGGAGCTTGGAACTTAGTAGTGAAGCTAAGCTGATAAGCTACTTAGAATCAGGGGCTACAGTGGTCAACGATGCCAGGCATGATGAGGTAGGACATTTTAAGATAAGAAGTACATATCTTTTAAAAGATAAATTAAATACCCGACTGCAGAAAAGCAGTTTTCTTTACGCTTGATACGCTGTTGAGTGTACGTTTTTTTGTGAGAAAGTATGAGTAAAATCGCTGTATAAGGTTATATATGCGCATTCTTTAGAATAAAATTACTTGTTTATGACGAAAAAGTTCGTTGGAGGTTACGAAAAAACGCATTTGTTTATTTTTGCGAGAGATATTGTGTTATTATTATTACAAAAAAATATAGCTATGACACTCAGGCAGTGAGGACGAATCTAACGACACCTCGCAAATCGACTGGCCTTGTGGCTCAGTTGGTAGTGTGTTTACGTCTACCTGCTGAACTGAAAGGTCGTGGGTTCAATCCCCACCCAGGGCAAACATTTGTGTGATGAGCATGGATGTTTGTTCTGTGTCTGGGTGTTTCTATGTATTATATGTATATATTTACAACAAAAAAAAGTATATATGTATTCTATCAGCTATCTAGTTCCATAGTACAAGCTTTGCTTAGTTTGGGCTAGATGTTGTTGTGTGAAATGTCTACAAATATTTATTATTTTATTATTTATTAATCAAATCGGTCAAGCCGTTTAGGCTGTAGGCTGTCATATAGAAACATACAAACACATAATACACTCGAGAAGCATAGCCCTCCTTCTTACGTTGTCGGGTAAAAAGCAAGATGAATAAAAATAGATAAGAATAGATAACAGAAGCATCAGTATGATTGTGCGTAATTGAGATTTTTGAAGGATAAGTTTGGTAGGATATGTTAGTCCAGTTTTGTTCGGCCTTTGAAGGATCATTAAATTTTGAATTAGACATATTCTGTTTTATCGTGTTTATTCATACTTTTTAAGTTTGCATGTACATTAACATTACAAATATATTACTTTGTATTTGCATATGCCGTAAATAAAAATTGGAATATCGAACCTATAAATAAATAAATTATTGTAGTGAAGATAATTTATATTTTTGTTTTCAATTTCAGATGAGGAGAAAACACAGTTTGGAATCGTCATACAGTGCCTTGAATAAAGACAGACATAAACAAGGTTAGTGAGACGAATCTGACGTTTAGGCAGGAAAATGTCAGACTAAGGCCGGATGGGGCCCAGCCCCATGCCATCCGGCGCCAGAATCCGACGTTTATTAGTAGGCGAAAACTTCGCATTACTGTGTCGCGCCGATTTTTGTTTCCAAAATTTAACAGTGCGGCGCCGAAATCCGACGTTTTTTAGTAGGCGAAAACGTCGGATCCCGGTGCCACGCCGGCTTTTGTTTCCGATCTGGAGCCGTGCTAGTTGACATGGGGCCACAGCCAAAGTCAAGCTGGCATTCGAACCTTAGTGATACTTTAGTGGATGTATCTAAAAACAATTATTCTGATTTTACAGGTGCGCTGGTGTCAGCAGGTTTCAAAGTGTCGACGACTATCCGTCCCGAAGATGCAATCATGAAGGAAGATCGAGATGACCTCTCCTCTGTCAACAAGGCGGACTTAGAAGCGGAAATGCACTTCGATTCTTTGAGGAAATCTTATAGGTAATGAGAAAAACTAACTCAAACATATAAACATATAGCATTTTTTTCTGTCGATGAATAAAATTGGATAAATTGATTTTGCTTTAATGGATGTATTGAATGAAATACCTGGATATTTTGATCAGTCAGCAATTCCTTGGTGACTTGTCTTTCACTATGTAGGCACATGTGTACATAGTTTGTTTTTAATGTGTTATTATATTTTTCAGCCAAGAAGATCTTTCTGAATGGACTGACGCTGAAAGAAGGCTTGGTGAATTGTAAGTAATTAACCTAACTTGTTTGTCGAAACATTGCAAATTAAAGCAATCCACAGTTATTTTGTATTCTGTACAATTCTCGTTTTATTTTGTGAAACGTAAAACCTTTTCATTCGTGCGTGTCACCCGTAGAATAGAGTAATTACTCTGTTCTACGGGTGACCAAGTAACTTTGCGTCTGATATAGCTCATTTTCTAAAACGTAAAACTGATCATGGCACCATCTTCTGAGCCGCCTGGCCTATAGAGTATAGTATATTCTATAAGCTGTAGAAAATGAGCAGCAAATGAGGTCATCATCATCATCATCTCAGCCATAAGAAGTCCACTGCTGGACATAGGCCTCCCCTATGGATTTCCAAAAAGACCGATTGGAAGCGGCTTGCATCCAGCGTCTTCCTGCCACTTGTATGAGGTCGCAAATGAGGTAAAGTGACTGAAATATGTCAAAATGTTTATGAATTCCTAACATTTATATTTGATGTTTAGAACATTGTTGACATTAATACTCACAGCTTGGTGTTTAAATTTCAGAACTCTATCAGAAGCGCGGTCTGTGGGCGGCACTCTGCCTGCCAGCACGGGCAGAGCAGCTTCCTCGACGCGTCTCACACATCAGGTATACGTCTACTTCATTTTACAGTATTTAGCAGGTAATCTATAATGAGAGTAGTCCTACACTTTCCACATTGGGTCTCTAATTGTTCCTTCAAACGTTTTATGTCAATTGTCATACACCGTATTGTTTTGCATTCAAGATTCTCCGTAGACCGGTACGACAACTTATCTATAATCCGAAGAACATTTGTTCGAATTTTACTTGCCCGAATCCGTTTCATAGAACTATTTGATTCCAAATGTTTTACTTGACACGAGTTTCTAACTCCATAAGTTTGTGAGTCATCAGTTACATTAGTCCTAACAGTTATTAAGTTATGTTCGTTAGGTTTCTGTTTTATTATATCCAAAAACATTCTTATTTACAAAGGTTCGGTTATTATCACAGAATTCGCCCTATTTACATAGGTTATTATAATATATTATATCAATAATTCGATTAGGTTCGTTAGGTCTCTTTTTATTATCCAAATAAACTTTCGTATTACAAAGATTCGGTTATAAGACGAGTTGTCAAATGAGCTTTCGAGGTTTTGATAAAAATCATTTTCGGAATGATATTCAGTATTTCAAAATTCGGATTATAGATAGGTAACCTAAAAATACACAAAAACCAAGGCGCCTTTACGAATCATGCTATCGCGTACGAAAACCTATAGGATTCAAGCAAGGCGCTTGGTCTCATGGTTTCAACCTATATGTATAATTATCCAAAACGAGCTGAGTACTTACAGACTTTCAAGAGTAGTTAAAACCATGTCAATGACAAATAATATCCCAAATATTCTGAATAAAATCTAATTAGAGAAAAATTTACAAGCGAGTTCATCAAGCGAGAAATCATTTATATTCTAAAAAAATATGAGTTTCAACCCCGTCGCTTATATCATTTGATAGATAGATAAACTCTTTATTGTTTTCACCTTACAATAAAACACAAATAACATAGAGAAAATAAGCTTACATGCTAGTGAAACAACAGCCGGCATCATCGCTAAAAGCGATCTCTTCCAGACAATCTTGGATTGGAGATATGATGATAGTAGAAATAGATATCGAGATGTGTTGTTACACAAGAGAAAAAAATAAATAAAGATAAAGATAAAGATAAAGATAAAGATAATTTATTTGCATACAACACGAGAATTTTATACAACAAGTGCATAAAAGATGTTACACTAAATTTAGTCGCTTAAAATCATGTTGTGCCGATTAGGCGTACAAATGTCAGGTAGACAGCATCATGCACATGCGAAAAATTATAAAATAATAATAATTATTATTTTTTATTAGATTAATACACAAACCAAAAATATCTATAATATGACAAAGCAGAAGCAATAAAAGATACACATAAAGTCAAATAAAATTAAAATTTGTCATTTAAAAAATCATTGATAGAATAATAACACTTCTGCAATAACAATGCCTTCAACTTTTTTCTAAATAAATTACTATTCTGGTCTCTTATTGACTTAGGAATCTTATTGTAGATTTTAGGACCCATACATACGATGCTATTTTGCATCAGTGCTGTCTTTCCTTCATGTACGCGCCGTTTGTCTTGGTTGGTTGTAAATGAAAATAATAATAATGCAAAGTAATAATTAGCATAAAGATAATACACATACTTACTTAAACGATAAATACAACGTTAGGATAATAACTTATTAGTTACTATCTACTTCCTATTTCTCATTACTCATTTTACGCACACTTTTATCATACGGAGAAAGGAGCTGTACGTTTCTGTATCAGTTAATTCTTATCGGCACGATTTGCTACGCCAGTACTCAATCCGTTTTGGACGAGGCAAATGCTTATACTCCAGCTTTCATACAGATTAATATTTCGGCCGCTTATAGCAGAAACATACACATATATAGTGACGCATATATAGTGTGACAGTATAAGTCAAACCATTTAATATAGACGCCTTGATTTGCAAGTGCCTTAGTTTCTCTGTATCGGGAATGGCCGGGTCACACAAACATTAGCACGAACACCTTTGACCTAGTATCTTTCTATGAAACTTATTGTGATCACAAATGTAGCACTAAGTACCCACTTTGCACCCAGGAGGCAAACACAATGGCGGAGCGGGACCTTGGATCCACCTTCTTACTACCTCACGTGCACCTTTACAAACCGGACCTTGTGCGTATCTTTGCACTGACCATCTTTATCTAACCGTATACTATCTCTTACTTCCTTTTAAACCTTAAATTATCTTCTTTCTCTTCTTTTTCTTCTCTTCTGTTCACCTTCTCACTTAATTGTCTTCAATCTTTTATATACATACTTATAATTTTGTCTATAATACTATAATTTTTTAACAATACATAATATGTATCTTTTTCGCCCGTACCTTCTATAGTTTCATGTGGCATGATTATATTTCCACCATACATTTTCAATTCTTGAGTTTTTATTTTTTCCAAAATCTGGAATTTTATCATATAGCAATAATGCATATTAACATAATTATTCACACGTTTGTATTCTAATATTCATAAATTTAAGCTATGTAATTCCTTTTCACATAAATCTATTTAATTAATTTTCTAACCGCTTGTTTCCTAATTGCATGTTGTCGGTGCCTATAATTATATTAGCATTTAGCTCTTTGACTTATGTTCATGTGTTACTTTTAAGAATGTATATAACATGTTGATACCCAATAAATAAATAAATAGTAATACAGCTTTAGGCACTTACACTTTTACCTATTAAAGAACTGTAGCCAGTAATTTTTATTTTGATATTCATTTTTTTTTACTAATATTTGCTTAATACAAGCTTGTTTTCTTCGGCTTCTTTTATGATTGTTGGTTTTGTATTCATTGTTTTCCTTTGCATCAACCTTAGCTGGTTTGGTTTTTATACATTTAGATTTACCTTTCTTTATTTTTCAGACAAGTGACGTGTCCGAATGCGACTCTCTGTGACATCATCCAGTCATTACAATTTCGTTTAAGTATTACTACTAACTTTTATCACTTTGAAAACATATGAGGCGTTATTACCACCAAAGTAAATACTTAACTTATTTATTACTTATTTATTCTGTTTTAAATGTTAATTCAACTTGTTAATAATATTCGTTGCTCTCGTAAAATGAATTAATTAAAAATGCCATAGTAAGTGTAAGCATTTTTTAGATGATAAGCGGAAAAAGGAAAATTATTTGAATGAGAAATCGTGGAATGTATATTTACTGTTTAGTTTTGGGATTTTGTTGATTAGATTTCTTATTTGAAGAATTTTCATTTACTTTTTTAAACTGATCTTTGACATTGGTGCCAATACTCAGAGGTTTTATAATTTTGATTATAAATATTTTGGATGATTTTAATTGTGATCATTTTAGCTTTTTTATTTTCTTTATCACACTCTTTTTAGGTGTTTGTAAAAGTACACTTGTTAATAAAAAAATCTGAAAAATTACTTTATGTGTAATTTTATTTCTCTCTACTTGACTTTCTAGAAAGACTTTTCAAAGTGGTTAAATTAATTAAACTTGACCAATGTGTTTCTCAATGAATGGATTTTTTAATAATCTACTAATTTGTACCTACTTAGATAAAATGAAACAATTTCAATTGCTGACTAATATAAATTATATATTACCCACAAAATATAATTCTACATATAATTTCATAGGAAAATTTGTGGCACAATTAATAGCAATAGCTTAGAAGTTCATCTATAGAGCAGGGCTTGACGCAGCATTCTTCCACGATACCGTCCCTTTTTCCTCTCGAACTTGATAGAGCCAAAGCTTTGTGATGTCCAATCCAGGGCCAGAATTGGCCAGACCTTTTCATAATCTCCGCAGAGTACTGTTGACACACAGCGTTAACAGTTTCTGGTAGTCTACTGCCACACACACGCACATCTCCAACGGAATAGGACACAAAGAGGATGACAATCAGAAATAGTTGAACCTGCATTTTCAATATTTGAAAAAAAAAACTTTAAATGTTTCTCCGATAAGAGACGATGTTGGAATGAGCTTTAACGCGAATCCTTTGACTTTTATACTATGTATTCCTCATGAATATTTAGATTGGTTAAGTTTATCATAATGAGACCTGACTGTGAAGACAGGTGAAAGACTGAATGGTGTCTGACGTTAAAACATACTTGAATAAGTACTAAATCTGTTTATGTTTAATTGAAGCTAGGGATGAGGAATCACAGGTAAATAGGGAATATTAGTGTATTTTTTATGGGTTTCGTACCCCAAAAAAAAAAACTAAACTCTTGTAAAAAACTTCGTTGTCCGTCAGTCAGTCTGTCTCTCTGTCTGCGTCATCATCCTTTTTCCGAGAAACATGGAGTTATAAAGTTTAATCTAATACCAAGCGCGTATGTTTGTGGTATCTCGAATCTGTAAAAAACCGAACAGTTTGACGATATTTGCCTATATTTTGACATTTACAAGTGAATCAAAACATACAGAATACTATCATCGACATCGACCTAGTGTGATTGGAATCACAAAATTTACAAGATAGTAGGTCGATGAAGCCCGGAAATTATTAATTTGAACTTACATCATGAGATTTTGTTTAATCGGCCAATAAACTCACAAGAATATTTCGTCGTATCCGTCGAAGACAGCCTCTATTGCAAAGACCCAGGTTTTCAGGAGGCGGTTTTTTCTGATTATCTCTATAACTTCTTAAACAATGTATGTTTATTTGTATTCCAAACTACCATGTGAAGTGTATAAGCAGCGGATCATATTTTTTTAAAGTTCAATTTGTAAACATATTTTGTCCTTTTTAGCTGTAATGCGCGGAGTTTTATTACGTTCCGTGAGCGTGAGCTTAATCGCTATTAGGGCTCTTTTCTGCGTCACAATCAGGTAACGTAACGTTGTAGACGTTGTAACGTCTATTACGTTACGTAATAAGCGCGCGCTTGAACGTAATAGATGTTACAACCTTTTTCAGCGTCTACAGCAAGATAGTGACTATTAACAAACAAATTTAGTCGTAAAAAGTGGTTAGTTTTTTAAGATACCATGCCCAAATGAGCCGGAACCGAAATTATAGCCTAGTCATATCTTATGTATTATCTACATCTACACTAATATTATAATGAGGAAAGATTTGATTTATTTGTTTTAGAAGCTGGTATAGACTAACATATGTGAAAATTGTGCTAACTCTAACAATATTACATACATACACATCAAATTGATTGACATAATCTCCTTTTCTTGAAGTCGATTAAAACGAATGCTTTGAATTCCCTATTGAAAACAACGTTAAGCGAAAATCTATAACCGATAGACTGAATTGTGTAATTTTCTCAGCTCGTCTGTGACGAGTGGGTGGAGAGACGAATTTTGAGACTTTGACGTTGGCTAGTAGACTAATCTAGACCGTCTCACGGGTTGTTTTATAATTTCAGTAGATAAACTTAAAAACAGTATCGTTTTTAGGTACATTTTATTTCATAAAAATATTTTACAACAATAAACAGTAAAAAGTTGTAATCATTTACAAGTGCTTTTTTGGAGCTTTAAAAATCAAAAATAGCCTTAATAAAAGAGTAAGCGATGCAGATGGACTAAGGTCGTCTTAATGGAAGGAGTCAATGATGGTCGCCTTAACATACAAGTGTAGTCAGCGTAATAAATTATGATTACAAGTACGAATCCAGGACACGAGATAAATGGTTTTAGATGGTTTGGCGGCGGTTAGTGATTCAGACACATTAAGAACAACCTGAAAATAGAAGGGCGTTAAATAAAAACATTTCAAAAAAAAACCAAATATAATATTAATAGACTTGTTAGGTTAGATCGAAAAACACATTACCTCCAAAATTACTCGGACAGTCGTACAGAACCTTTGCCCCGCTCTCCGATTTCGACAAGAATCCAAACTGCACAAATTCTACTGTATGGTAGCCTAGGTTTTCTTTTTTAAACAACGGAGCTTTCTCACATGCTTTACATAATCTCCTTTTCTTGAAGTCGATTAAAAAGAATGCTTTGAATTCCCTATTGAAAACAACGTTAAGCGAAAATCTATAACCGATAGACTGAATTGTGTAATTTTCTCAGCTCGTCTGTGACGAGTGGGTGGAGAGACGAACTTTGAGACTTTGACGTTGGCTAGTAGACTAATCTAGACCATCTCACGGGTTTTTTTTATAATTTCAGTAGATCAACTTAAAAACAGTATCGTTGTTAGGTACATTTTATTTCATAAAAATATTTTACAACAATAAATAGTAAAAAAGTTGTAATCATTTACAAGTTCTTTTTTGGAGTTTTAAAAATCAAAAATAGTCTTAATAAAAGAGTAAACGATGCAGATGGACAAAAGTCGTCTTAATGGAAGGAGTCAATGATGTAGGTAGATCGAAGGTCGCCTTAACATACAAGTCTAGTCAGCGTTATTAATTATGATTACAATTACGAATCCAGGACTCGAGATAAATCATGTTAGATGGTTTCGCGGCGGTTAGTGATTCAGACACATTAAGAACAACCTGAAAATAGAAGGGCGTTAAATAAAAACATTTCAAAAAGGAAAACAAATATAATTTTTTTTTTTTGGCAAGCGCCTTTATTAACTACAACACAACAATATACAGACTCAACTAACTAAACTACTACACAAAAAGCACATCGATCACCCCAGACCGATAAAGGTCTAAAGATAATCCAAATGCTCAAACCCACTACCAGTTGGCAGCGTACCCAGCATGCTGACCGCATTGCCACGTTGAATGGCAATGCTTATGCGTTGGGCCAGATACGCGCCAGCATTTTGGTCATGCGTCGCATCGATCAGGCGCTCAGATAAATTTTTGAAAATGAGATGAGCTCGCGGTCCCCACGGACCCAAAGTTTCGACACCAAACGGCTCAAATATGTAACCTCTACCGAGATTAACATATTTACGCCGCTTGTAATTAATAGACTTGCACTTAGGTTACATCGACAAACACATTACCTCCAAAATTACTCGGACAGTCGTACAGAACCTTTGCCCCGCTCTCCGATTTCGACAAGAATCCAAACTGCACAAATTCTACTGTATGGTAGCCTAGGTTTTCATTTTTAAACAACGGAGCTTTCTCACATGCTTTGCCATATTCCAGCTCAGCTGAAAACAATATGCATATTACAATAATCTACACTGCGACTTCTACATTTTGGAAATCTTATTTTTTTATTCATTTTTAAGTTTGCACTTGACTACTCTTCTGAAGTTGTGAAGAACGTTGCTGTAGACATGCGGAAATTTAATTTTAAATAGTTTTTAGGGTTCCGTACCTCAAAAGGAAAAAAACGGAACCCATAAGGGTTCCGTTTTTTATCCTATAAAGGATCACTTTGTTGTTAGGGTTCCGTACCTCAAAAGGAAAAAAACGGAACCCTTATAGGATCACTTTGTCGTCCGTCTGTCAGGGAGTCAAGAACTTTATCTCGGGAAATCCCAAATTTTAAAGTGAATTAACCGTATCATGTGGGGTATCATATGAAAGAGCTTCAATAGCATAAGCTAAAACAGGTTTTTAAATAATTTTACGATGTATATTTTTCGCTTTATGAAGAAAAATATAAATATATATATATATGATTTCCCTCTTTTATTTAGTTTGTACGGAACCCTCGGTGGCCGAGTCTGACTCGCTCTTGTCCGGTTTTATTTTTGTTCTTGTAGCTAGCTCAGCTAATTATTTTAATTATTTACAATGTCTGTGACAATCTAAGATTATTTATATTAGCACGTCAATTTAACAATCAATAATGTGCCTCGTTGTTTACATATCCCGAGAAATTGTTAGAATTAGTAAGTTGGACGTGTAGTTTAATATATCAAGGTGTATTATTAGTAAATAGAATGGCTAGATAATATAAAAAATAATTTACATTGTCGCGTAATAGATAGATATATGAAATGTCTTTAGAAATATTTAGATCAAACAACAATAGATACCTGACTTGGCTACCAGGACAAAAAACCGTTTGATATTTGAAATTCCCAATTTAAAAACACTCCGGTTTTAGGCTACGACGAAAAATATACCTGCTATTATATACCCCTTCTCACAATGAGAAGATGGCCCGTTCCCAGCAGTGGGACAGTTTGTACAAACAGGGCTGATATTTTTTTTTATCTAATACTATAGAGCAAAAAATCAAGTTAAAATTAGCATTACTTACTGTCGTTTAACTTTATGTAAAATTTCTCGTATTTGTCATTAGATAAAAGATTGACTGTATCGACTTCGTCAAAGGCAGCCATTCCCTCAGGCTTTGTATCAGATGTTGACACGAATGCCATGTAGGACTTTTGGTTGTCTCGAGATCCAAAGACTGAGAACAATATAAATAAATAAATATTTGTGGACATTTCACACAACACCATCTAGTCCAAACTAAGCAAAGCTTGTACTATGGAACTAGATGGCTGATTGAATACATATATACTTTTTTTTGTAAATATATACATATGATACATAGAAACACCCAGACACAGAACAAACATCCATCACACAAATGTTTGTCCTGGGTGGGGATCGAACCCACGACCTACGGCACAGCAGGCAGACATACTACCAACTGAGCCACAAGGCCAGTCAAAATAAAAAAATAAAATAACAGTAGATGGTTCGGATGAAAAGAATAGTTCAATATTTAGATAATAATATTTAAGCACGCAAAGTTATTACTTTCAATATCTGCCGCCAAGACCCGGTGACAGTTCTTATCAACTAAAGATATCATGTTATAAAACTATTTTACTAACTACAACAAAACAATATACAAACGATATACCCACATTTCTGCCAAAACTACTACATAAAAAAATCATTAAGATTACTTCAGACTAATGAAAGTCTAAAATCATCAAATTCTCAAATCCGCTAACAGGCTATTTGGGCTTAGCTTAGTTTGGCATCTTGAACCATAGCGTCATGTCAAACACCTAACTGGTAGGCTATTAACATCTTCATCAAACTACCAATACCATACTAATTAACTAACTACCTATACCATAATAATTGTTAGTGATGTTCTTGGCAACAACATATAATCACACCACACCAGGCAGGCACCAATTGCAAATACAAATAAAATAAAATCTAATAAAATGCTACTAAAATGTTTTTTTACATGATTTTTTGATCTTTTCTGATTCGACTGTAACATTCCATAGCTGAATAAAAGGTCTCCCTCATTCCTCCATTCCTCATTCATTCATTCCTCATTCCTGTCCATTCCTCACACTCCATTGCTATTTGGTAATATAAGTACGATGTAAATTCGGCGTCAATTTATTGTCCTTATTTGCTTCCTTCCTTTTGACCGTCTTCAGGCACTCGATGCTTTACCCACCGTTCCGAGTGCATTCGACATAATTACCAATAATTATAATTACCAATAATTATAACTTACCAATAATTATAATTACCAATAATTATAATTAAATTACCAATTCTGAAGTCAGATTCTGTGTGTGACGTCTTAACGTATTGCCTTCTTGTGAACAGTAGTACATGAAGTTCCGATGAAGACCGAATGCCAAAATACATCTCGAACTTGGTCTGGTTTTGGTCAACCAACGTCTCATCTGCTAGCAGAGAAGCCATTATCGTGTGCGAAAGCTGCGATTTGTTCAAATTAAAGAACATGCTTTCGTCCTTCGCCAGAGATACAAATTTGCATCCTATAAACAAAACAAAAAAATGCCATCAAAAATTTTGTTCACATTAAAAAAAGTTTCGATGTTATGTATGTATCTTAATAGAACTATAAAAATAAACTAAAATTAGAACTGAGGTTGTACCACGTTGACGAAGACCCAGTTGATTTGCAAAACGTCACAGTTTCTTAGCATTTCAATACTTTATCAAAGGTTATCACTTGTTTAAGCCACTTAGATGTTGGAAATAGAGTTGAATAAGTAACGCTGCGATTATGCTCTGCGCGGATCACATCTCCGGGGTGCAGATAAATCTAATTGGAGTCCAATGTTGATTCAATCCATTTTTTTTCGGTAAACTTCACAGTAAGCGCACTGTCGAAAATTATAGCACGTACTGTATACACTTGAACTGCTAATACTTTAGTATCTAGCTATTTGTAATTAAGAACCTTTAATGCATGTTACACGGTTTCACAATAAATCTCATCCGTTTATTAATAATAATTATTATTAATAAAATAAAGAAAACTCAAAGCTAGCAAAACAACAGTAATGTCACTGATATTGCAGTTGTCTATAGGCGACGGTTATCGCTTACCATCAGGCGAACCGTCTGCGTTTTTGCTGTACTTTTTAATTAAAAAAATTCAAAAACCCCCGAAAAAACACCGGCTAAGCCGATTTTGATTAAACATAGCTAAGAACACTCTAGATGAATTGGACATCAAATTTGGTCCATTCGGTCCATCAAATTTGGTCCGTTTGAGAGCTATAATACCACAGACAGACACACAGATTCACAGATACACACGTCAAACTTATAACACCCTCCTTCTTGGGTCGGGGGTTAAAAAAAGAAGATCTAAATTCAATTGCAATTAGGTACAATGCCGGCGCACGGCACAGCCTTGGCGCGGGCATTGTAATTGAAATGCAAAACAGCCTAGGGGGATGCCAAAGTTTAAGGCCTTTAGGAAGATATGGTGTATCCTAGCGGATTAATCAAGACAACGGAGTGGATTTGTGTTTGCTTGCTACGGACGTGTGGCCGTGGTGGCACCAAAAAGAAACTGACTTACCTGTTTCTTTTATAATTGATGAGTCAATTTCATCAATAGCTGGGTTCAATTCAACTTCTCGAATAATTCTATGTCCTGATATATTATTTAAATATAATAAAATTAGCAAAATATTAATTGCAAAACAGTATTTACTGTCCATTTTAATATAATCCAGTTAATATGGTCGGCGGCGAATATGATGTGCCTGCCTTTACAGATCCGGGTGTTATCATATATACTGTTTCGGTTGATAATATAAAATAAACATCTAGAATTCTGTAGATTTATGAACATAGTAGGTACATATCGTCATAGAATAGTTAATGGTCCAAATACAGAAGACTCATTCCATGAAAATAATATACTAATGAACTTTGCTACTTGTAACTAATATGAACACCGACCCGACGAGCACAAACTTGCATAAAAATGTCTGTACTCGCGAGGTCTACTACTCTTTTTCTAAATTATTATTCAAATTTAATATTAAATGTGTTAAATATTATCAAACCGGCTGTCAAATAACTTTTGCTTTAAAAGCCTTTTATCACAACAACCTCATGACCAACTTTCTGATATTTAATTTTTTAGAGTACCAAACGTTTCTAGGAAATATTTATCCAAATCATCAAATTAAAAATGTTTTATTTGAATAATTAAATATAAATAATTTTATAACATGATATTATTCTATCTATTAAACTTACTAACTAAGTACATATGTAATAAGTTCATATGTAATACATAAATCAGTCAAACAGCCCACCCCTGACTGTGCCTGACGCAAAGGTACCCATGACACTCGCCGCATTACCTCGTTGAATGGCGACGGACAATCTTTGCATGAAGTAAAATCCGGAGCGGGTGTCGCCACAAATCTCCCTTATCCGCTGCCCCAACTCCAAAACCAAGCTTTTGGCTTCAGCGCCCCAGCTGCCCGTGGTCTCCACGGCGATGGGTACAAAATGATATCGCGTCATTAGCGCCGCGTACTTCTCACGCTTTTTACTCGCAGCAACTTCTGCGGCAGCTGCTGGCGACCGGATGGACCGACTCAAGTGACAGTGACAGTGACAAGTCAACAGAATCAAATTACATTTTGCAATAATTAAATAGAGATATTTCAATTGGGAATACGGTGCTGCAGAAAATCATTCCACCCGATCACGAGTTATTAATTTTAGGAAATACCTATGTTAGTAAAAAAACAAAGTCTTCACTATGTAGATTTTATTATATATTTAAATATTATAACAATAAAAAGTACAAAAGTTGTGAAAATTCTGTAACATAATTGCTTTTATTTTAATTTAAGCATTGAAAATTAAAGGTCGTCTTAAGATAAGAGTTCAACGATGCAGATGGAGGAAAGGTCATCTTATTGGAAAGAGCCAACGATATAAGTAGAGCAAAGGTCGTCTTAATTTTCAATTAAGACGACCTTTGCTTGAGTTAACGACGTAACGGAGCAAGGTTTGTCTTAATGTAAGGGGTCAACGATATAAGTGGAGCAAAGTTCGCTAGGAATGGAAGAGTCAATAAAATTATTCCACTTATTAAGTTACGGCTATAATATAAATGCAGGACCTAAGATATTTAGGTGACATCGTTCCGCTGCTGCTAGTAATACAGTCCGAGAGATTAAGAGCAACCTGAAAACAGAACGGTGATAAATACATTATATGAAAAAGAAAACGTGTAATATTAGTATAATTTGCAGACGTGTACGTTGCATGGACTAGCAAGTTAGTTTCTTGTTGCGTAATGCACAAGAATGGAATTCTTTGCCGCCATCTCTGTTTCCTGAGACCTACATCTTGAAATTTTCAAGGCTAGAGTGAATAGATATCTTCTAGATCGACGAGCTCCATCCTCAGCCACACCGTTGCTTAACATCAGGCGAGTTGGTGGTCAATCGTAGATTTATCTTCTATAAAAAAAAAATTACCTTACCTCCAAAATTACTCGGACAGTCGTACAGAATCTTTGCTCCACCCTTCGATTTCGATTGGAATCCAAATTGCACAAATTCTATTGAACGATAGCCAACATTTTCATCATTTCTAATTAACGGAGTTTGATCACATAGCTTGCCAAATTCCAGCACACCTGAAAATATGAAATATGATGTATTATGATATTGCTATTATTGTTTTATTAAATTACATTACATTTAATAATATACATACATTTATATATTAATGACAAGCCTCACTATTCAGTTAGTACTAGACTAGTAGATAATATATGTAGCTTCTTAGCAACTAGTTTATTATCACCTGTTTAGGTCGCCGATAAACGGACTTCGTTTCAAATCTTCCAGCTGATACTTGCCTGCATCGTAGAAAAAGTGGCAGCAGTACTCTTATTACATATGACCGGACTTGTTGTGAATGATATAAATAGATGAATGTACGAAAACACTGAAAAAAGCTATTCTTTACTCTATATTTACCTAAATATATATCTATCAACCGCAATTTTGCGGTTTAATTGACGAAAACTACAATAAACCGCAAAATTAACTTTGTAATCCTAAACATATGTATGAAATTACAATGTTACTTATGCAATTAACATATCTCGAGAATGAGAATGAAATTGTTGTACGTCTCATTTTTCCGTACTTTGTAGACTAAATACTAATTGTGTTCAAAATTTCAAGCTCGTATCTTTGCTAGAAGTACCTTAGAATTTTGATGATCGTTGAGTGTATAGATGAGTGTGTCAATGACAAAATCAAGGAAATTTGACTTGCAATTCTTAAACCACTGGTTCAAATTGAATGAAATTTGGAAACATACTTAGTATTATTATATTCTCTTCGTTTCTGAAGTTTCAGACTTCTAGCTTTATCCACAACAAAGATACAGGGGTGTCGAAAGTGCCTGAATGGCTTCGAGAAAAGGATGGTACGGATGGTAAGGATGGCCTTGCTGCTCGACTTGGCCGGGGCCACTGCCGTGCCCCCAGATTCTACATTCTATTAATATTTTTGTTGAACATTGATACTTACTCTTTATCTGGGTCTATGAATAAGAATATGGGTTTATCCATATAAACCCATATTATTATTCATATACCCATGTATATGTAATAAATATGTACAGATCTGATTTCCATAGTAGGTACAAGCCTTGTCTAGTTTGGGACTAGATGGCGCTATGGTGAAATGTCTACCAATATTTTAAATTACTTAAAATCTAAAGCTAGGTTACGAAATAGAACTAAAATGTTACTTACTATTGTTTAACTTGATATAAAATTTTACATATCTATCTTTAGATAAAATATTGTGTGTAACAGTCTCCTCAAGGGCACCCACAAATGACAAAGAAGACTTATTATTGTTTCGTATTCCCAAACCTGTAATCAAAATGGAATAAAACATAGAATAATGCAAACATGTTGGCGTCGTTGAGCGTTTTCTGTAGAAATCTTGTATTTTGTTTGATTTAATATCAAGGAAGTAGCGAAAGAAAACCTGTCAGAAGGTGGACTTATGGATTCATATACATAAGTGGAAATAAAACCGCTTCTAACCGCTTTTTGGAGATCCATAGGAGGCCAGTGGACATCTTGTAGCCGAGATGATGATGATGATTATAAAAGTATTAACACGAAATATATCAAATACCTTTTTTTTTTTATCAGCCCTGTTTGTACAAACTGTCCCACTGCTGGGAACGGGCCATCTTCTCATTGTGAGAAGGGTTAGGCCACTAGTCTGCCACGCTAGCCAAGTGCGGGTTGGCAGACTTCACACATCTTCAAGATCATTGAGAACTCTCAGACATGTAGGTTTCCTCACGATGTTTTCCTTCACCGTTTGAAGTTGGCGGCAATCAACAATACGCACATAACTTCGAAAAGACAGAGGTGCGTGCCGTGGGATTCGAACCCAGGACCTGCGGATCGCAAATCAGACGGTCTCACCACTAGGCTGCCGGAAACTTTTTGATTTATTTCGTGTTAATACTTTTATAATCTAGTACCTACTAGCAAATCTGCAATAACACTAAGAAAAGGTTACTCTAATATTTTAAGCATAATTAGTCAATAATGAAAATAACAATTACCAATATTAAAGTCAGACCGCGTGCGAGATTCATTGACGTATTGTGTCCTTGTGAATAGTGGCACCCGAAGATCCGACGCGGACCGGATACCAAAATACGTCTCGAACTTAGTTTGGTTTTGGTTAACCGACGTATCGTCCAGCAGAGATGCCATTACAGTGTGCGCCAGCTGTGAGTTTTTAGAATTAAAGAAGACGCGTTCATTCTCCGCCAGAGATATAAACTTGCATCCTATAAACAAAATAGGTATTACCAGTTAACAACGCTTTAACACTTGTGCGATTCTACTTGAATTAAATATGCCTAAAACTCTCTAGTTTGCATTTTTTTTATCTCACTCATAATTATTGAAATGCCAATAATTTTGTCGGTATAAAATGACTGATAATGTCATAAATATATTCATATATTTTAAATATAGATTATATGTAATTATTATTTAATATAGATATAATCATTTTAGATATAGAAAGCAACAACGTAAATATTTGAAAAAAAAAAACAATTTTGATTTACCTAAAGAAATTGAGACAAAATGCATTCAAATCGAAAATTAATTTAAACAAAATTATTTTTTTCGTTTTATATAGTTCTAAATGGTCTAAAATGTTGTTTTTTCAAAGCAATATCTTCAAAAATGTAATGAGCAGATAATTTGCGGCCTATGAAAAATATCGTCCAACATCAAAAATCTTATTGTTATTTTTTAAAGAAGAGAACTGAGAGAAGAGTGCCATGAATACCCAGTAGTACGCTCTGCGTACTATTGCGAATTAATACACTTACCAAGATTATAAATTTCAATCTAACCAATCCTTGGATTGGATCTAGATCAGAATCAAGATCCAGTCCAAGGAAAGAAACCAAGAAGGAAGAAGATCCGAAGAATCTGTAAAGCCGGAGAAAATGTGACAAACGTAAGGGAATTTTATAGAGAGGCGAATAATAATGGAAAAACATGAAGTGGGATAAAGCTTAAGACAACAGCGATCGTTTTTTCATCAATGACTGTATGGACTTCATGATAACGAATAAGAAATAATTTACCTGATTCTCTAATTGTTGATGAGTCTACTTCATCGATTTCTGGAATCGGTCCATGTTCAACTTGGCGCAGAATTCTGTGTCCTGATACACTACTTATGTATAATAAGCTTAGCAATATATTAATAGCAAAATAGTTTATCCTGTCCATCTTAATTAATATAGACGAATAAATACGGTCAGTGGGAAATACGAAGTTTTATGATTATATATTATATAATAATGAAGTAAAAACACTGTCTTATATACTCACTCAGTTGATAATATAAAATAAACATTTACGATACGATTCTGCCTATTAACAAACATAGTACTTATCATCACAAAATACACATAAAAAGGCTCATACCCCAAAACATTTTAAGGTATTAAATTTTGCTATCTTAAAATATTAGTACCTGGCTGTCAAAGCTTTGCTCGGTTTTTTATAATAGTTTTCTCATAAAAGAAGGAACTTGAAAAAAAAGTGAAAAAATAACATCATCTATCTGGAATCGAACCGAGGTCTTCTGATCGAATTGCCCGATTTCCCACCTGAGCTATTACAACCTCGTAGACAGTGGCGAAATTTACCTTCGATTTGTAATGATAAGTATTGTACCAATTTTTCATTGCCTGAAAACACGGATAAAACGACTTTTTCTAAAAATTAAACCATATCCATACCTTATGATGCTTGCTATATCGATTTATCGTTCCCTAATCTACCTACAAACCAAATTTCATTAAAATCGTTGGAGCCGTTTCCGAGATTCCGATTATTTATATAAGAATTGCTCATTTAAAGTATCTATTACTAGTAATAAATCTAATACTAATAAAAGCGAAGGAAACTGTCTTCCCTTCGTCTGTTTGTAAAAAGTCGATTACTCTAAGTACCTCATTTCTTGCTCTGTTACCAGGGACGAAGTGGTATAATAAGAGACATGAGTTATGGTAGTTCCTATTTCCTTGTAATAGTGCCTCCGCTTCTGGGGGTTCCTGATAAGCACCAGATAGATAGGGCCCGAGAAGTCGGATAGTCTAATATGCCTTTTACCTAGAACTATGAAATTTGGCATGAAGTATTTCTTACAGTACGCATAAAGGAAAAAAAAAACGAAAACTAAAACTGGATTTTAAATATTTTTATGATGTTTACACATTATAAAAATAAATACAGTCAGTTTTCGGCTTCTGATCAAAACTGTAAAAAAAAATATAATTTCCCCTTTTTATCAATGACTAACCTCGCCCGGTAGTTCTTTTATCTAGTTTATACGGAACTCTCGTTGAGCGAGTCCGACTCGCACTTGTCCGGCTTTTTAGTCATTGATACGCTTGCGCTTGTCTGTGCTCAACGCCAACTGTGAGCAACGACGTTGCGTCCATAACGGGACATCGTTTTTGCGTAAGTTATCACATTTTGTTGTTAGTAAGTTGTTATTTTAATATTTTGTGATTGCTATCTTGTGAACTTAGGATCAAGTGATTTTGATAATTCATTTTGCGACTGTTTCACCTTTTGGCGATAAAGGTGTTATAACATTTAAGCAATATCAGTAATTGGAAGCAAAATATTTTGTATTTGGCGAGTCTGTTGATAAAGTGATAATGTTGTTTTCGTTTCCAGGTTATGTGAAATATAAAAAGAACATAAAATATATAGATCAAACAATTCCTTTTGTAAAACTTATTGAATCTGGCGTTAATTTGCAGAAATTTCTATTCAAAAACTTAAATCTATTTTATATAACTAGCGTGTTTCCGCTTCGAGGTCTTCCAGCTGATACTCTTGCCTAACTTCGAAGTCTTCAAGCTGGTACTCTTCTAGCTGGTACTCTTGACGGCTTCCAGCTTGAAGACCTCGAAGCGGCAACACACTAATTACATATATAAGTTAGATTTAAGTTTTTGAATATTTTTTTTCTAGATCACAGATTACATCTCAATCTGGCTGGACTACTAACTCGATCTCAGAAACTGCTTAGCGAAACCAGTAAGGGCCTCCTTACATTAACATTTGATTGCCCTTGCAGGACATATAATGGGCCTTACCGAAAAACGTTACTTAACTTTAACCATCGTCTTAAATTCTCTGTCTTCTTTCCGCAAGTGTCATTACGTGTCAGCGAGAAGTTGACAAAATATGTTAAGCATTGCTTAAAGTCAAGTAACGTTTTCCGGTAAGGCCGTCAATGACTAGCCAAGCAGAACATCTCTTACAACTGTAGAATATGATGTTTTTTTTTACAACAAGCTAGGTAGGATTATGCTTGAAGCCGCGTTTAGCTCAAATATTTCACTTGAATAGAAATGTCGATAAGAACAACGATGTTTCATTGAACAATAACGGATTCTATTTGGTACTCTTTAATTCTGCTGCTCTCAGGCAACGAGGTGGGATTTATCTCTTATTTAAGCGTTTAATGTTTTTTTTTTTTAAATTGTAGAATTAGGTCATACATTTCTTGTGCAAACTTGCTGTAGTGTACGGGCGGAAAGCTACAAGTTATGCTATGGAAAGCCTGTAATAGTACTGGTAACACTGCCGGTTGGTTATTTTCTCTGGCCGGCGGCGATGGGGCTTGACAGCAGCCCAATCACCATAGAGTAACTTATATATCCACCAATTTTGAAGCAGTCATCTCTACGGTTAGCATTCAAATAGATACGTGAGAACAATTTAAATTTCAATCGAGTTATAATATAAGTTTGTTAATTTAATCCATCATTGTGTAAGTGATCATACATGTAACTAGTATACTTTATATGTTACCAATAGAGTAGTCAATTCTTGCCGGTGTGATAACCTCTGAAGCTTAGGAAGCCACAAACAAAGTCATCGTTGAAGAGTCTCTGGCCACTCAGTTTATCGTTGTTAATTGAAAAGATAAATGAATAAAATTACTTACGCCAACAAACTAAATTAAAAAGAAGGTTAAAATAAAACATCGATTTAAATATGAGACATAGCGTTTTTATTCAATATTCAATAGTATTTTTATGTTTAATCGATAGAATATTCAGCAATATTACAAATACAACGTGAAACAATCGAACATTGCAACTAAATCGATTTCAGAAACTTAATACAAGAGCTAAGCAACATTTTGACAATAGCATTAAAATTTTAACACCGATCATAAGCACACTGACCTTTAAATTACGTAACTATGTTATTTATAAATACAAGCCTTTAAGTCTAAGGAATTATTTGATTAAGGTACCAGAGCTGATATGCTATATATTGCTTTATCAGCTGACTGTTGTGTATTCGCTAAGCATGTACCGCCTTTACCGCCTTTTATATCAGTCTCATACCATATTGTTTCAATATTAACATCATTCCTCTCATTCACGAACCTTAAAGACCGTATCTTAAAGTTTTTGTTTCCTTTGAACAATATTAGGACAGCTAGTTCTACTATTTGTTCATTGGTTGTCGATATTTTAAGACAGGCCTATGACAAGGTCTCATTACCGGTCCCATACTTCTCGATCTCTTCATCGATATCAAACCGTAATGGTTTTTCAAATTTATCTATACGAATGGAAGTGAGCAAGCCTTATTTGAGTAAAATTAATGTTATTGTATTTATCTATTTCCAACTGATACATGTAACTTTGAAATAAACCAAGTGTATGAACTAAGTATGAAAAAACAGTTCTTTTTTCATAATCTAATACCGTAGATGAATGATATTATAATAAAGTAAGTTCTAAAATTATACGAAGATATAATAATGACTAGATAACGAAATGATATAATTATAAAATATTTCCAAATAAGACTAGAATTAATAACAATGACTAGAAATTAAACATCTCCAAATAAAAACAATATCTCGGTAGATATTATAAAGACATCTATAGCTTTCAGCATACATCAATTTTAAAATAGATTGTCGACTGACAATTAAATTATATAAATTACATAGTCCAGTTGGTTATAGAGATAGCATAGCTAACTTACTTTGTATTTGTATTACTTACGTAAGAAATTGTGCATGAATCAAACTTTTATTTCTATTTCCTTTAACTTTAATCTTACATCGTGTTACGAAAATAACGTAAAACCTAATACCTAATATATTTTTAACTGACTTCGAAAAAGGAGGAGGTTATCAATTCGTACCGTATATATATATATATTTTATGTATGTACACGAATTACTCCGTCATTAAAGTAAATAAAGTAAAATATAACCATTTTATTTTGTATTGACAAGTTATTTACCATTTTCATTTAAACATTTAATATTTACTTTATCTCATTTACTTAGTCTCGCTGATGTGCCTGGACTGTTGGGAAATATGATTAGTATAATTTTTATTATATAACAATAAAATTATACAGACCAATAGTTTTTTTTTTCAGAATCAAGAGTTTGACATTACTGCCCTACAACCATTTAGGAACAGAAAGTTGTATTTCTACGACGATCTCTAATTACCAGTCAAAGTTGGATCGCACTCATTTTTATTTGGCTTTTTTTTTAAGTTGTCGTGCAATGAAACAAAAGTACAAAACTATTTTTGATATTCGTTTCTAAACGGTTTTACATTATTTCCTTAACATGTTGTGTACTCGGAACACTCTATAGATATCGCTTTACGAGACATTTACTTTGACCCAAACCTAGAAATAAGGGTGGGATATGAAAGAGCTATTGGTTAACTAATAAAGTTTTAGATCGTAATAATGCACCAACATGTTTGATTTATCATATTATTATGTATATTTTGAATGATGTTTACGCATGTCGTCCGTCTCGATAGCTCAATCTATAGGGGCCTTATATGTGTTTACAATGAGTATGACAAAAATCATGTCTTGCGAAAGCATCTACCATTACCTATCGGTTATCATCAAAATTGTCTGAAACTTTACTAGATTACACTTAAAATTAGTCAATAGTTCTAGTGTTAACGTCATATTGAAAGAGCGTCGAGTCTAAGCTAAGCGCTATCTAGAACAAAGAAACATGGACCATTTGTCTAAAGACAATTCAGTACAAAAGTCAGTACCAAAATACTATCCCAAAAACTCGTGATTCTAAGCCACATTTCCATTTGGCTCTATAAATCAGGATCCTTCTTAATATAGTTTGAGTATTCCGAAGTAAAAAAGAGAATTCTAATGCACCAGATATTCTTTAGGACTTATTTGCGAGTACGTTACAGTTACAAGTAACTATCACAATATATGACTTGAAGGTGTTAATGGAGCGTCTAACTTTCTCACGACTTTGAATACATTTAACTTGAAAGTATATCTAAAGTTTTCTTTAAAGTTCAGAATATTAGTACCTAGTTTTGAAGTGTATGTCTCTAAGTTACTTCCTCATATCTAAATGACGTGAAGAATTTTGATATGCGAGATATACTACTAGCTTTGATTTTAACTCCAGTTTTAAAATGTAGTGTATATTTATTACTTGTTGTCGAAATACGCTATTTTACTTGATTCACATTAAGATTAATGAGATTGTAAAATACTTATTCAAATGAGACAAAGTGATCCTATTTATCAGTTATGGCAAAATTGAAAGAGATACACTTTTCAAGTTTTAAGTAATCAACTTTGTTTTGTAGCAAAACAATAGACGCTTCGTTATCCTTGAAGTTCGATAGATCAATAAATTATTCCAACTACATTGTGTACAATATTTTCATACAAAGTGGGAATAATTTTATAAATTTCATAAAATAATCAGCAATAAGTGCAGTTAGGCTAAGCCTCATTTGCTGCAAGACGAAATATCTAAGGAGAAAAAATAATTAGAAAGGGAAAAAGTAAGATTTACTTCTTAGTTGTTTCCTCTAGACTTGAAGGCTGAGATTTTGTTAACGTGGTGAGAGATCTGAAAGAAGAAAAAGTAAAGCTTAAGATACTTTGTTTAGTAGGTAAAGTTATTTTAATGGAAACTATGCATTCTCTGAATTTTATAGAAATAAAACAAGTAAAAATTTAAAAACTAAAAAAAAACGAACTTCAAAATACGCAAATCGTTTATTTGGTTGACATAGTTTTCCAGTTATTTTATTATAAGAACCAAAGTACTGAACCGATTTTGAAAAAAGTCTGAGATAACATGGAAAGTAACCTTTCAAACAAAAAATAATTTTTCACTTCGGTCCAGGTGTCTCAAGTAATCGGAGAACATACATAAAAAAATATTCCGACTAATTGAGAACCTCCTCCTTTTTGGAAGTCGGTTAATAATATGATTTAATATAGAAGAAAGTTATGGAATAACTAATTCATTTTCTGTTAAGTATATATAATTGAATTCATTAATACGAGTATTTTGAAGATATCATATTTCTGTTGAACGGTGTTTTATCCAAAATAAATATCTCGTTAGATATAAATGAAAAATAAATTTCTTATACTAGTTAGGACTAAAAAAAGAGCTAAACATAGATTAAAGAAAAATAATACGTAGATAATAGAATTCACCTAGTAAGGATTATTAAATAAAATATTATTAATTTGAAAAATACAAAATAGTTCACAGTTTCCATTAAAATAAGCAGGCGTAAAATTCACCAACACTACATGTAATAGGCATATAAAATTTAACGAAATAATTAAAAATGTAATAGTTTCACACAATAACAAAACAACAAACGCAAATATTCCATGAAAGCAAAGTAATATTTGAAACACACTCAAGAAAAATTATGTTTATTATATTGTTGATGGTGAAGATAAGGCAAATAAAACAAAAAAGCAATACATTAAAGTAGTATTGTACCTATTTCGCGAGATAATCTTGAGAGTGACTTAAGCAATAGCAGCTGCAACAATATTTTTGTCCTTTTAGTTGGTACTTTGTCATATAGCAAACAAAACATATGAAATTGAGAAGTGAGAACATAAGGAAATGAATTTACTAAGCAAATATATTTCTGTTGAAAATAAAAATCAAGTGGGTATATGTACTTTTGAAACTGACAAAAGATAAATAAAAGTTAATAAGCGGTTATAAAAAAGGTGACAATTTATCTTACACAGATAAAATTATAATGTAAATAGGTTCGCAAGGCGGTATTATCTGGACAAGGATCCAGAACTATAGAAGAATACTCATTTGTATTTTGAACACTACGATGTTCCATCAAATTTATTTCGTAGTGGATTGCTTATGATTTAATCACATACATATTTTAGGTTATCATTCCAAAGTTGCAGTACACACTTTGGACCGCGACCCAAAAAAAACCTATATATTTTTATAATATATTCACAACGGCCACGCGCGTCATTCCGATCGGTCACATTAACTGAAAGTACCGGAAAGAGAAGAGCCTAGCATAAGACAGATAACGCAGTGTGCGTCAAGCACAACAGTAAGTAATACTTAAACGTAGCCTATTTGGTTTTTTTCTAATATAGGCAACGTTATCTTTTGTCAAGTACAGATTACAATGTCAAACAACGTAGTACCTTCTCTGGGCAGGAATTGGCGGAGATGACTGTGTGGCAGGTGGCAAGGAAGCTGGACAGCTGCCAGAGAGAGTAGGCTGGGGTTCGTCGTCTTCTTCTTTCCTTTCTCCTGAAATAGTTTGATATCATTATTAACGTGAAACAGTATTTGTTTTATATACAGACACCCACTTTTTCAGTTTAAGTGTTTCAGTAAACTCCATAGTATAATAACTCAAATTTTAAGAAAAGATTACGGAGAAATCAATTACTTATAGAGCGCCTGAAATCTGCTCGCACACATATCTTATCGCAGATATCTCGTAGATCATATGTACTTCAGAGGTGGTCTCAAATATATTTTATCAAAATCGTTTCAATACTTTGGTTTTTATAAAAAATAACTGGAAAATATGTCATCCAAGTAATTGAATTGCGAATTTTGAAGTCGGTTTTTTCACTTTTTTAAACTATAATTATTGTAAGTATAATGATGTTTTTTAGTACTTATAACACCTAATAATTATGATAACAAAATAGTCTTCTCTGTCAGACATATATCTGTTTCCTCTAACTACAGATGTATCAGCAATATAGAAACAGCAGCAGACGTAAGCATAGGTTCTTCCTGATGATGATGATGATGATCCTGAGATGGATCTGTCGCATTTGATTTTGTCCGACGCTTAGGGCGTTGGAGCTGTCAAACTCGATAATAAGTTCTGTGTTACCTCTAACAATAGGTGTATCTCCAATATAGAAGGTGGCAGCGGGTGCTTCCACGGCCGCCTCCCTGACAGATCCATCGCCGCTGACTGCGCTCAATGTGTCGGTACTGTCAAACATGATGGTCCGTTCTTTAGCGCGGGGAGCTTTGCCATCAATTTCCTGAAAAAAAAATTCGATAAATTATCTACAAAGTATTGGAATGCCATTACTAGATAATTGATAAATAAAATAAAATTTTGAAAGAGTAAAAGAAAGAAGAGTAGAATAAAGTAGTGTACATATGGTAAAAATAGATAATCAGATAGATTTTAAGATCGAAAAAAATAGGGCATCAAATTTTGTGATAAAAATTGGGCAAGAAGCGAAAATAATAGTTGTAGTTGAAAAAAAAACACAACATTTATTCGACCCGGTTTTTTTTTTAGTAATTTTATTGATCATACTTGAAAACCATTACAGTCAAATAGTAAAAGAACGCAACTCACCAATCTCTCTGTATCAGAATCAGGCTCGTGCACCTCATAAGGCTGGTGCTCGCTCATCGACTGGTGCTCAAGACTCTCCATCTGCACCGCTGTCACCGGGTCCAGGGTGTCCAGAGATGAGACCATCGTGTTCGAGCCTGCAGGCGGGACTGCTGTTAACTGTCTCATTAGTACCTATGAAGCTTGGTAGGGTTGCAGTATTACATGTTAGTTAGGCAAGCGGGAATGAGCAAGCATTGATTATGTTTTTGGTCGAGCGAGCGGAGCGAGTGAGAATATATAATGTATATGCGGGGTGAAATCTAATTGATGAGCTTGTTTTATGCCAATGTAATGGTGTCATTAAAAATACTTAAATCATTTTTGATTTCATAAATTTTGCTCCGCATGTGATTAATAGCTTAATGGTTGTATATTTCACCCTACATGATGTGTATGTAGATTGAAATATCTCTGGGGGGTTGCCACAATCTTATTTAAATATTACTTTGACCTTTGTCTTGCTCACTCAACTGTAGAAAGAACGAAACAAAAGTCAAAGTAATATTGAAGCAAGATTGTTGGATCGCTTGTTACCACAAGCGGTACCTGAGCTTTGCATGACATCTAGCGAGCATACATCGAACTATTTGGTATGTCTGGTTTTGATTGACGATGTCAAATATTCGCATAGTTTTACTAATTCGATATAGTGAGAGAGAATGTATATAATATCAAACAGTTAATTATTGAAATAGATAGTATTAAACTACGAGTACAAATGCAGAAAACCTTGATCTCTGTTTATAAGAGATTTATGTGTCAATCAACGAAATATGTAAACAACAAGAAAGTCTGAACAGAAAAGCATTATATGTACTGATATTAAACATTTATAAAGCCTGTAATATATAAATATTATTCTAGTTACATATATGCAGGCTTACACAACATGAAAACGTTGTCTATGAAAAAAATAAAATGTTGTCTATGGAATTGTGAGACAATAGAATTGAATATGAGAATTGTTAGATTAAAACTCCTCATTACCGCTTATAATAATACAATTTAAATGCCATCTACAAATATATGAGAGCATATTAGTTATTTCATTTTATGTAATCGTTGAATAAAAGTAAATCAGTTCTGTAAACGACGAGAGGCTATTCGTTGTCGGGCATAACAAATGTAAAATGTACAGAATAATGATATATAAATTAAATGAAATAAAAATAAATGATCTTACAGATCTACAATTTATGCCCAGAAGGCGATACTGATAAATTGTGTTCAAATATTTGTGAGTATTGGAATTCATGTGGTATCCACCATATCCAATCTAATAGTATCACAGTAAAAGTAATTCTGTCTAACACTCTGTCTATTTGTTACCTTTTCACGACTAAACGGATTGTCACCAGATTGTTATTAAATTTGGCACAGTGACAGATAACAACAACCCAGGAGTCGAACAAAAGTTACATTGTATCATCATCCTCACCATCGTTTTTCATCTCTACGTGTGGGTGACCCTGTGGTGTCACCCATACGTAGACACACGTAGCACAGCTAGTAAAATTATAAAATCGAAACTTTCCTGTCTCTCTTTGTCTCTGTTCCTCTGCCTGTTTGTATCGCACACAAACGGCTGAGCCGATGTTATAAAATTTTGTATAGAGATAGAAGAGAACCTGGAGATGGACAGAGACTACTTTTCATCATCAACATTACCTTTTTTCATCACTACATGGGTGATACCGCGGAATGCAGCTTGTAATCACTAAGAATCACGCGTTATGGCGCTTTATTTTCATACATATAGCTTTCATAACACCAAACTTTATGATTATTCGCTTCGATATCTATCGAAACGAATAATCATGAAGGTATGATAAAGTATCTACCTATTTATAATTTTGATTACGTTCATTTCATTTTATAGGTCAGTGACAGCAAGTTAAAATTAAGAGCATGTACGAAAAGAGTTCGCTTTCGTAAAAAAACTTGTAATGAACTGCCTAAAATTGTTTAGTACGAGTATCTTCTAATAAAAATAAAGTCATTTAACATAAAAAAATTGGTATATCTGTAAGACATTGCTGTAGGCATTGCTAAAATGGAATGATATAAAGCAGCAAAACACTAACCTCCAGAAGTAAGGCTGCCAGTCATGGGTGTGTCCACTTCATAGTTATACGTAGCCCGCGTGGCATTGGAACTTGTTGCCTCCAGACTGTCGGTACTGCCCAGCATCAGGTCAGCGCGAGCACCCCTAGTCATAATGAATTCAAAATATACAAAGAGTTACCAATTTGAATACACAGATTACCTATATAATATTGTCTATGAATTTGACCCTCCAAAGTCTAAAGTTAGATAAAAAGCATTGCAGGTACTTATACAAATAATTGTTCATTTCTACATAACCTAAGAAAGTAAAACGGCTCTTTAGTAGATTTTCCAAAAGGCAAATAATTATTTTCAAATGTTGTCATCAATACGACTGTATGAAGTAAAAGTATAACAACCAAGTAGTAAATATATACGTGTTATTTCAGATAAATTGATTGTCTTTAGTGTTTGATTTTAATGACTTATAATATCATTCTGATAGGTAAAGTTATTGACGGTAATAAGTGTCGTAAATTTCAATTTTATACTAACCTGCTAAAACTTCCAGAGGAGCTCAACTCCTCATCTTGCCCACTCCACGAGCCACTGGCTGGATCTGTAAAATGTTTACCGAAGGAGATGACGCTTTGAGCTATCGACCTCCCTGAGGAGGGTGACAGCTCTCGCACCATGCTCCCTTCCCTGGATAAATCCAAATCTTCTGGCTTTTCTCCTGACATCACTATGGTCTGTCTCGTTACTGTTACCACTTCGCCATCAGATCGCTCCATTACTGTCATTAGGCTGTCTAATTCCGACGGCTGGGAAGTTATAGATGATGACATCTCTGACCCATATGACTGTATGACACCTTCTTCCAATGGTGTAGGTCTAGCCGGTATATCTACAGCACCTTCACCATCTGTGCTAGTTACAGTCTCTGATACTTTCTTTCCGTCAACGAATCGTTGCTGAATAACAGTTGTAGTTCGAACTACTTCTATAACACCACCATCAGTGAAAGCTCTGGCCACTGCCTCAGATTTCGAAGACTTCTCTTCCTGATCAAGCAGTTTCATCATCTCTTCGCAATCGCCGGGAATCGATTCTGCTGACCCGTCGCTTGGTGCAGCAGCACATACAAATGATGATGCCTTTGTACATTCTTCTGTGACTTCACAAGGTTTTGATCCTAAAGGATCAGATGATTCTGGTTCTAATATTGGTACGAAAAAAGCACCTTTGTCGTCGTGTTTTTTAACTAATACTACTTTAGGTGCCATCTGTTCTTGTATCTTCTGTTCTAGTGCCATTTGTTGATCGATGAGTTTTCTAATAGCTGCCGAATCTGTGAGCATTTTTTGTGAAGGACTACCGTAGCTGCCTACTCTTTGCGACGGACTTCCTGTTTTCTGGGATGGACTGCTACTTTTTTGACTCGGACTACCTCCCTTTTGAGGTGGACTACTCTCTGAGCTACCGCTGTATGACCGTTTCTCTTTTTCTAAGAAAAATCCACTGACTTCTTTAGGATCAGCTTGTAGTAACGCTTCTTTTTGCTTGGCAAGTATTTCTGCTTTCAAAGCTTCAAGACAAGCAGATTCAAGTCCCTCGAATTCCTTCAAGCTGGATACTGATATATCATCACCTTGACTCCTACTTAAAATATACCTTTTTGGTAGAGATCCGTTCAATGAGTCTTGCGATGATGAAGAGTTTTGTTGATATTGTTCCATGAGTGCTCTTTCTAGGTTCTCAAACTCCTGTAAAGAGCTAATAGAAATATCGTCATTTTCACCTCTAACCCTAAACCGAATACGTGATGCCATTTCAGATTCTGACAAACTTCCGTACGAGTTTCTAAAACTGCCATAACTACCTATAGATTCTTTTTGAGAACTCAAACTTCCTATTCTGCTTGCATCAAAGTCCGTCATTTCTTCTTCCTTTATGTCTTCAAGAGGTACTCTCTCGTAATCATACCTTGGATCTCCTTCAAACTGCATTTGAATCCAGCGTTTACCAGCTTCAATTTCTGCGAGTTCTTGAGCTTGTAATCTTTTTTGTTCTGATTCATAGTCTTCGTCAGACATTGATCCTGAACCACTGCTAGTACTTTCTTGTTTCTTTGAAGTTTTAGACAAATATTCTTCAACTTCTGTGTCATGTTTTTTAATATACTTTTGTGGTTTTATCTGCACACTTTTTCCTTCTTGATCAGTTTCTTGAGCTTCTTTAGCTACTTCTTCAATTACTACAAAGTCATCCATTTCACTTGGTTTATCAACCATTTCAAACTCATCGCTTGTTGGTGACTCTTGTTCTTTTTCGTAAGTGTGTAGAGTTTGTTCTTCAGTTGTCACTATCAGTTCAGATTTACTAGTTTCAGTTACAAGGTCAGATTTTAATTCTGGCGTTTCAGATATATCATACATATCATCTAATACGTATTCTCGCCCATTATCGGTCGATATAGAACTCTGACTGGGCATAGATAAAGGTGTTTGCGGAGTGGAAAGATGATCTTGAGTTTTAAGACTTGATGAAGAACTTTGCTTACTCTCAAGTTGTGAATCAGGAGTAGCAGCTGATTTCTCTAATTTTGTCTTAGGTACTGACGTATCACTCTTCGACTTCAAAATTTCTTCATATTGTTTTGATCCTACTGGTATAATATCACTTTCAACATCGACGAACTCTCTTTGACTTAAAGGCACTTCAGTTATTGGAAAAGGAACTACATTGATTTCTGTAACAATTTTCTTTTGACATACTTCTCCTACTTCAACAAGGGCTGTTCCGATTGGAATACTTTCTTCAGTGTGTATTATCGTTTTTACTATCGTTTCTTCTGTTGTTTTTTTTTTAGGTTCAGGTGTAATACTACCATGTCTGATAATATCTTCGTATTCTGATGATCCCACAGGTATTATTTCACTTTCAATGTCAACAAATTCACGTTGAGGTTTTTCTATTTTAGTAACTGAAAAAGGTGTTGCTTCTAATTCTGCAACAGAATTTGAAGTTTTTGTTACAATTTGTTCCTTAATTTCTTCGAGCTCTGAATGAGACTGTGATGAGGGCATGTCTAATTTTGATATAGAAGAAGAAAGTATTTCATCCGTTTTAAATTGGCTAGAAATAGTCGTGTCAGATGCATCTTTATCTTTAGTTGAGTCTTCTTCAACATCAACACTCTCCGACAGTCCTTCAGCAGGGAAGTGTTCTGGTATTAAGTCTCTTGGCTGAAATCTCATTTCGTGAGAGCGTTTCATTTTTCCTACAAGTTCTACATCAGTCTTATTTTCACCTTCATCTGCAGATGCATCTTCGTCGCTTAAATCTTTAACTTTCTGTTCTTTTTCTGGTTCGTGAAGAAAATGTTCAACGTATGTGCTACTTTCCATTAGTTCTTCTTTTAGCTCGTTAGCTGAAGGAACTAATGTCTCTGAAGCGTCAGATATATCAATACTAGCTACATGGCTAGAACCGTCAGAGTCAAGACTTTTCATACTATCCCTTGACGCTAGCGAACTACCTGCAGTATAGTAATCTTTAGATGTCCTTAAAGATTGAGAAGAAACGTCGTGACTAGTCATGGCAGTCTCAAAATCAGTTCCACTTTGTGCAGTCATCATAACATCAAGATCAGAAGATAAAGGTCTACTCTCAGAATGTTCAAAACTCTGATAGTGGCTCTCGCCCGAACTGGACCAACCTTCAATCTCAGATGCAGAGCGTCTATCACCAACACCCAATTTATTTTTCATATGTTTTTGCACTCTTAGTTTCACTTCAGGGCTACCTTTGGAGGATCCGTCGCGATCAGACAATATTATTTCACTTTCAGTTTCTAATATTGAATGAGGGCCACTATCCGATCGAATTGAAACATCAGCAGAATCTAAAGGTGGGCTAGGTTCTTTAATATGCACGGTATCTTTATCTTCATCTGAAGTTGTGGTTTCTTCCTTAGAACTGATTTTGTGAGAAATACTATCTGATTTTTGACTATCTAAAACAGTCTCGTCTTTTTCCGTAACTTTTTTGTCGTCAACTTGTAGTAGTTGAGTTTCTTCAGCAATTGCTTCTGGGCGTTCGGGACTCATTAGCATTTTAAACTGAAACTCAGATGGAGATTGCTTGTATTTTATGCTTCCATCACTTTTTTCGCTGATGATTTCTACTTGAGCAGCTTCCAAAGATTGTTTGACTTCATCTATAGTTTTTTCCAAAACTGACAAGTCTGAGAGTGGCTGGCCTGAGATCAATGAACCCAAATCTACCCTTTCTGATTCAAGTTTCGTACCCTGAAACTCGGCAGACGAGAGATCGGTATCGTAACCGCTGCTGCAAATATCTTCGAGACTTTTCTCTTTAATAAGTTTTATTTCGTCTTTTTTCTGATCTGTTCCGGTAATGTATGCAGAATCAGCCTCAGTTGAAAATTCAGATGGCTGCAGTGTTTCCACGCTCATTGTGGACTCTATAGATTTTTGCAGAATTTCTCCCTCGTGAGACTCCAAGGATTTGATCATGAATTCAGAGTCCAGACTTTCACCAGATTTAATCATGAAGTCCTTTGACGTTGTACTTACGTCATCGGACAATTCAAAATTAATTGGTGACATGTCAGTTTTGGAAGTCTTTGTTACTTCAGTTCTAGTTTCGACAACAGTTCTAATTTCTAAAACTGTATCACCGTCGGGTCCCTTAGTTGTGGTACTCGAAGTGTCAATAAATGTTTGAACTTTAGGCTTTGGTATATCATCAGCTACTTCAAAAGAGTCAGCTTTTTGTACTGATACTTCCCAAACTTGATCTTGGATTTGTTGTTGTGGTAATTTGATTGGTGATCTCATTATTCTCTCTTTCTTAGGTGTATCTCCAGTCTTATCATCGTGAGGTAAATCTGGAGCAGCTTCAGATTCCGAATGAGTATCTTGGCTTCCTGTACGACTGAAAGTACTCTTTATAGGTGACGTTGACACTTTGATTTCTTTGATGAAATTCACTTCGTAAACTTCATCATCTTTCTTAAAAGATCTTGATTTACTTTTTGGACTGGCTTCAGAAGAGTCGCGACGTTCAGTAGCTTCACTCTTAAAACTAGGAGCGTGAGAAGCATCGGAGCTAAGATCATCATGTTCTTTACTTTCTATTACAGATTCTTCTTTGTGGTGCTCTACTGTAGAGCTTACTACTTTTCCCTTCTCAGATAGCTCCAAACTCGACACAACTTCGTCTTTTTCAATTATTTTTAAAGTAGAATCAATGAATGCTACCCTCGACCTAGAATCTTCATCTTCAATAATGTCTTCAAGTTCTTCTGGCTCAGTAAAATATTCTTTGCCCCATTGTTCATGTGACATCTCTCTTTCGGATATTTTTACCTCGTGCTTCTTTTTTACTGTTTCATCTTTAATGGAAGTCATTTTTTCTTCAGATTTTGTCTGACGACCTGTATATAGTCCTTGTTCAATAAATTCTCGCTCAACTTTAATTATATCAGAATCATCAGTACTTTTAAAAACAGTCTTAGTTTCAATATCAGACCGTTTTGCGGAAGCTTCGTGAGCTTTCTCCAATTTCTTTTGTGAAGTTTCAGTTTGATCTCCCTCTTTGCGTACTGTTGTCTTTTCCTTAGTCTCATGTTCTTGACCTCGCAGTTCACGAGTTGTTTCAGTTTTTATTACAAGTGAATCATCGTCTGAGGAGGACACTTGCTTAGTTTCGGAAAAGAATTCTTGGCCAGATATTTTTCTGGTCTCCGTTGCTTTATGTGTCAATATAGTGCTACCAAACTCATCTGTTGAGCTACTAAATTTGGAAATCATATCAGACATAACAGCTTCAGGGTCCAGAGTTTGAAATTTTAACTCCCCGCTTTCAAATGTTTTATGCACAGATGAAGAAGATGTAGAAGTTTCAATTTTGGATTCAGAGAAGAACGTTTCCGATGATGTAGACTTTTGCATTTCTTCCATTTTGACAGCAAGTTGCTCTTTCTTTATTTGGTCAATAACGTCAATACTTTTTTCAATTGTGCGATCTACTAGTGCTACAGCATCAATGTTGATAGTAGGTTGATCAACATTAATGAAAGTAAGATTATCTGCTAGATGTTTAACTGGAGATTTGGGTCTGGCGGCTGCTGTCAGAACTTTGGACGCCTCCATCAGTACTTCTGTAAATAAAATTAATTTATTAACCAGGAAAACGAAGTCATTCCGTTAAACCTACATTTAGCTTTATGTACACTGCATTAATATGCGGTCCATATAGTGCAAGTTCACTAAAAATAGTAAATGTATAATGATGTGTATAATTTTTTAATAATAGGCAGTGAAAGCGCCTAAAGCGTGTCAATTATGGTAAAATTATTCCGTAAAACGATTGATTAAAAATATTAATGGAAGCTTTGTGACAAAATGGTAAAAATAAACGAAGACTCAGAATCAAAGCGAAACGTTACTCAAATGTGAATGATATAAGTGGAAAATGGCGAATAAAACACAATTTAAATAATCTTCCCGAATGAAGGAGTAAAAAGCGACATTGAAGGAAATAAAACGAAATGAAATCCATTTTGCTTTTGGGGTCCACTTACCTATAGCAACGTAAGGGCTCCGCAAGAAAGAAAGTAAAATACAAAGTGCTTACAAATCATTGTAAAAATTGCGACAAAGCACTATCTCCTTTCTTTTATATTATCATGGGTCATACTCATTAAAATTTTGATTAGTAATATTTTGTGCATTTCTATCCTAAAGTGCTTATATGTTGTTTGATAATCCTGTAATATTAAAGGCACACAATAATTTTATTAAGGGAAATATTTTAATGATTATATTCATGAAACGAACATGCGACTGGCATAATAAATGACTGTGGCAAATGAGGGTACTCAATGGTTTCTACCAAAATAAGAGTAAAGTTTCGCTATGACTCTACTTTGCCACTACTTTACTGCAACAAGCTTGCAATAAGTATTCAATACATTTGTTTTTATTTCATGATTAATGGTCTACTTTACATTAAGTCTCAAAAACTTGTCATCAAAACGTCTCAAAACATTTAGTCATCTGGTACTTAACAATTGCCATCCATATAAAAATTGGGCACCTCGTTGCCTCAGTGCTTATTTGCCCTATCTACCATTGGTAAAATTTCACAGGAGAAGAGTTATATACTTTATTTTTTTCAAAAAACTATAATTTTAAGATTTGAAAGTCGTTTTTTATACATTAATTATACCAGATAATTATATAAATTATTAATTATATAAAAAGACTCTCAAGCCTTACAAATATAGCTTTTTGAAAAATAAGAGCATTAAACTCCGCTCTTGTAAAATTTTAGCAATGGTAGATAGTATAAACAAGCATTGAGGCAACGACCTGTTATCAACTTTAAATTATACATTTTGTAAAACTAAACAGGTCACCTTTATCGTATTTATTTATATGTATATCCTCATAATATTAACAATGAGAAATAAATAAACAACATCATTCATTATTTCATTCATTACGAACTACCCCAATGCATAAGACTTCGACTTTTAGGCAATACATTAGGCTGAAAAGGTAAAAGTACACTTACATTCTCACAAGAAAATACCCGTTTGAGTTATTGGAAATTAGAATTTGTTTTCCAAGTTTTTATATTTAAAGTTAAGTTGAAACTAGGCGCGGATGCTTATATGTCACTGCATTAATTATTTACTTTTATCAATGGCATAAATTTAAGCTTATTCGAAAGAAGTTCTCGTCATGATTTTTTACCAGAATCAGACATGACAAGTTTTTGCGACCTTTACAGTGATGGGAGTTTTAATACTGGCAATACTGACCACTTTGATGAGCTTCCGTTTCACTTATGATGCTGTCTCCAGCTGAAGAAGCTCTTGGCGATGACTGTCTGTTAGCGTCCAGGAATGACGAGTCGGAACCTACATGGAATGGTGATTACTACATCTAGCTGGTCTATTAAGTGTTTTATTACTACTAGCTGTAGTGTCAAATTTGGATGTTGGTGATTTTGTGCAATGCAAGTTAGTTGTGGTGCTAACCTAATTTTGATAGTTGCACTGTGTTACACATTCTCAAGGTAGCATTTATTGTCTGTTGGTTGATTGTAAAGAGTCTAGTTATACATATACGGCCTTATCGAAAAACGTTACATAACTTTAAGCAATGCTTAATATATTTAGTATACTTCTCGTTGACTCGTAATGACACTTGCGGAAAGAAGTCAGGAAATTTAAGACGATGATGGTTACGTTTTTTGGTTAGGCTGTTAATGTTTGTTTTATGAGTGTTACGCCTTATTGACAATATTTTTTTCACCTCACAAGCTCGGAAAGATTCTGTTTGTCATTAGAAATCTGAGTGGAAAGTGCATTGTCCACTAGCGTGGAAAGAGTTTTTAAAATTTGAACCTTTCTATTCCATACTTTTCTATACAGCAAGTCCACTGAAAATGCATTAAATACTTATTTCATGTCAGTGCGCCAACCTCATTTCTTTGAATAATCGCACTGACCAGCCACAGGTGGCAGCACTGGACTAGCGTTTTCCTCGCTGTAGTGAGGTGAAAAATTTTGTGTTTCACTTATTTGCATCTCGTACTTTTGAAACTACGCTCAGGATTCTATATTTCAATCCTAGAATCCTTCGCTTGCTCAGGTTTCAATACAAGTACTCGCTCCAAAAACAAACTTTGCAGCCTTGCATAACAAATAACTATTATTGGCACTTCGGGAGTAAGCAATTTTTGCAATTTGTTTCTAATTAAATTAAGCAAATTTCTCGTTTGTTCCTAATGTGCTAGCTAAAACGCTATTCTGTTTTATTTATTATTTTAATTTGTGTATTAACATAAGTATAGTTAAATTGAAAATATTTTTTGAAGACACATTTGTATACTAAAAAATATTGGTCATAATTATTAATCAAAAATTACAGTGTTGCGCATATAATTGTGAAATCTATTACCTTTAAGTTGTAGCCCGGTTTGCTTATCGCCAGCACCATCTTCCTTTGCTTTATCTTTCAAGTTCAAATCTACTGGTGAGGGTGGTGGTGTCTTGGAAAACTTCGAAGCAAGATCTACAAACACATGTGATTTGTTGTGTCGTCTATTTACTAACGTGAACTTAACACATAAGTAACCTAAATTGTGTTTTACATAAATATTTTTTTATTAAATAATTTATTTATGCTGGACAGGGAGAAAAATAAAAAAATATGCCCGGGAAGAGAAGCAACTTGTACATTCTAATACTACCTGCTACTCTTTCCAGCCATACTGTAAAATTCAGCTAAGAAATATGAAAGAAATTGGCATTTACGCAGGCGATGGCCTGAATCCCAATCACTGCAAGCCAATATTTTGTAAATACCTATTTTTCTCTTGTGAAATCGTTTGAGGTAAAATAAAATGATACTTAGTTTATAAAATGCATAGACTCGGAGTCTATGGAGCTCAACGTCTTAATATGTTTATCTTTTCACTGTCAAGGACGGTGTCGTCGATATATTACAATACATACATACTTAAGTACAAATACTGTTAAAAGAAGCTACTTAAATAAAACAAGTGTTTGGCTACCGATTTTCAATAGGTGCTCATGCTTCTGAACACTGAGAGAAAAAAGTCAAAGAAGTTAAATTTTATTGTTCATAAACCTATCTTACCATGCGTGACATGACTTGAGTCAATCCTAATTAGGGCTCCTTGCGAAATATCTTCTAGAAGATTTGAGCATCTTCTATTTAGCTCCTTCATATCAGGTACTTCGTCTTCTGCTTCTCTTTCAAGAATGTCTTCTTCTTTGAAATCTTTTATTTCAGTCTCATCCGTTACTTTTGAAATATCTATTTCATCAACTTTATCTTTTACTTGTTTGTCATCTTTTTTTTCAAAAGTTTCTTCTTCTTTTTTGAATTCAGTCTTTAACTGTTCAATTTTCTTTTCCATTTCGCCAATAAAGTCTTTTTCTGGTTCTGATTTGTCGGAAGCTTTTGTTTTTTCAAGAGATTTTTCTTCTTGTTCACTGAATAGTTTGCTTTCAGTTAAAACAGAAGTTTCTTGAGAAGAGCTAGTTGAAATTTTGATAACTCGAGATACTGATCTCTCTTCTTCAATAAACTCCCTACTTAATGTTATGCCTTCAGATGCATCTGAAGCCAATGTTTTTGAAACATCGAATGATGAATGATCTTCCGAGAAAGTTTTTTCATCTATAGACCTCGAAGTTTCTTTGACACTCTCTACTGAGGCCTTGGAGAAGTCTTTTGTCAAGTCTACAGTTGAATCTTTCGATAATTCGTTTGTAGCAAAGTCTCTTGATGTGTCTTTACTATCAATTGATGATTTCGAATAATCTTTTGTTAAATCTAATGATTTTTTTGACAAATCAGGAGTTCCTCGGTCCTCAAGTGGTTCTTCAATTCGGGAATCATCTTTTTCTATAGATGTCTTAGAAGGATCTTTGACTAAATCTGCACCGCTGATTTTAGAAAAATCTGCTGACGTAGCATCTTCAAGAACTGATTTTTGTTCTTCTTCTGATGATTTACTAAGTGTAGAAATTACAGTAGTCACTGAAGATTCTGTCGTTGATTTTGAAACAATTTCTCCACGTAAGGCATTGTCACCAATTTTACTATGTTTAATTTTAATTTCATGATGTTCTACTTCGCTTGGAGGAGGAGCGAAAACATCTGAAGTTTGTGATTTGTCATCGATTTTGGATTGGTACTCACTAGGAAAGTCTTCAACAAATTTAGTGTCGTCGAAGAATTCAGCCTACAATGTGAAGTAAAATTATTAGTTCAAGGCAAATATTGCATACTAAAAGATCTTAATAATAAAAATAAATTTTTTACCTCTTTTTCTGGAAAGTCGTCGGCGTCATCAAGTGAATCGGTTCTGATCTTTCTCGGGTCAAAACTTGATGTCGGAATTTTGTTTGCGTCAATATCTGAACTAGGTTCAATGATTTCTAATACTTTTGCCTTATCCATATCTGAAAGAGAGATAAATATATACCTTTTTTATTACTATGGATAACCACATAACAAATAAATATTATTAAAAGTAGAAATAAGTATACCTGATTCAGAATCAGTATAAATCTGTTCTTCAACTTCTTCAGGAGAACTCTGTACTGAAAAAGTTCTTGCGTGCTTCTTTTTCGGCATAATAACTATTTCTCCACTATCACGTGAAAGAGATTTCGTCAACCCTGGTCTATCTTTAACAAACTTTTTCGTCTCTTCATACATCATTTCTTTTTTAGTAGCAATATCATCTTCTTTTTGATCTAAGTAACCTTCTACTGTAGTAACAGCTTCTTCGATGATTGAATCAACAGACACTCGTCCCGATATATCTTGAGGTTCAGGTTCTTCGACAATCTGTTCTTCTGATGACATATCTACCTCTTCAGAAGCTTGTTTAATTATTATTTCTATATTATCTGCCATTTGTTTCATGGCAGAGTCTGATTTCTTTATAGCAGCTGGTGATACTTCAGGGTTTTTTTCCTTTTCTTCTTTAACAACTGCAACAGGTTTTGGCGCTTCTTCTTCTTCTTCACTTTCAGCTTCAGACTCAGCAATTCTTTCTAATGAGATTGCTGGGCTTATACAAGAGTGTCTACGCTCATCTTTTGCAGGAACTTTAGCATCGTACGATCTTTTTTCGGTTTCTACCATATCTTTTGAAATAAGTTTAATATCCTTTTCAATGACTGGACTTCTTGCAGCGGCAGCTATTGAACCCTTTTGAAGAATATCATCAATAACAGGTTGAACTTGTTCTTTGGTTATTTCAGGCGTTTCTTTTAGATCTAGGTCTTTAGGTATAAACTTTTTATTATCTTTGGAATGGTCTGTAATGTCTTCAAAATCAAATTTTCCTAGCGTGTCGGTTCTAATTTTAGAAACGTCAAATTTACTCTCGCTTACTATCTTTTGACTTTTCGTCTCAGTGTATTCCTCTGTTGTCGTATAGTCTTTGACTACTCGTGTCACTTCAGAAACGATTGGTTCCTCTTTGCTCGTTACAGTGTATGTTGTTTCTATGACTTTAGTACTGAACTCTACTGTAGGCCTTTGTTTTGTCATTATAGATTCAATGACACCAGAAGGGACTATGTCTTCGATTTTATCTCCTGAAATTACTGTTGTTTTAGTGACAACTGTTTCTACTTTATTAGGCTGTGCAGTAGTAGAAAATTGTTCATGGGATGTTGTAGCCTCAACTGGTTTTTCAACTTTTGTCATGACTGTTTCAGTTACAGTAGTTTCAGATTGTAAAGGTTTTATAGCGTCAGACGAAATCAGTCTCGTCATTTCACTATCCAATATTTTTGTATGGTGTTTTTCTGAAACAGTTTTAGTATCTTTTGATACAATTTCTATATTTGCTGTTTCTGTAGAAGCATTTTTTTCTGGTGTAGCTTCAGATACAATTGGTTTTTGGACATCATGAACTAATTGAGTTTCGGTTACAACCGATTCTATTTTAACTGGTTGAGCACAAATTGTAGTTACTATTGAAACTTTTTCACGTTTCAATTGTTCATCTCTTTCTTTGCTGAGAAAATCAATAGTAATTTCTCTGTCTGTGGCAGCTCTGTAACAAAAACATTGATATTATTTATAGCAAATGACAGAAATTTGTAAATTTTTTCGTCATTATTCAAATTAAGATTTTTTACCCTATTTCTTGAATATGTGGCAATCGAGGAGAATAATCAATCACATGATCTTCTGGGAAACCTTCAACGTCATCCAGCGAGTCTCCATGCGTAAGCCGTGCAAGCTTAGATAAATCACTAACTTTACCTGAAAAAATAAATAAATAAAATTATGCAAAAACCGGCCAAGTGCTTATATTATGCTACGTTCAGTAAATTATGTAGTTGGACATACGAATTTTTGACGTGACAACGTCTAATAAATCGATGAACACCGGCTGCATGCATGAAAAAAATTGGTTGTCTGTAAATTCGGTTTACGGACGATAGTTTAACGTGACAACATACGTCCACGCGCGAGCTCCGAGGAATGATAATAATTGAAGCGACGCGGAGTCGCGGACGGTCGGGTGCGGCGCACACCCGCCCGCTTCCTCACCCGTGCGCGCGTAACGGCACAAGGAGCGTAACGTAACGGGACAATGAGTCATACTTTTTCGTGCATGCAGCCGGCGTTCATCGATTTGTTAGACGTTGTCACGTCAAAAGTATGACTTATTGCCCCGTTACAACCGCGGGCGGTGGCTGAGGAAGCGGGCGGGTGTGCGCCGCGCCCGACTGTCACTTCAATTATCATTTCTCGGAGCTCGCGCGCGGACGTATGTTGTCACGTTAAATTACTATCGTCCGTTTACCGACTTTACAGGCAACCAATTTTTTTGACGTGACAACATCTAATAAATCGATGTACGCCGGCTGCACGCACGAAAAAGTATATTGTCCTGTTACGTCATCTTCATAATCATTTCATCAATGTTTTGTTATGACGTTGTCACGTAAAACTATCGTCCGTAAGCCGACTTTACAGACAACCAATTTTTTTAACAGTTTTTCTTTTTTGATACTATGAACATAAACCATGAACTCAATCAAGTTCGTGGTTTAAATGGAATTTAAACCAACAACATTTTAGTGGCTCAGTGAAATAAATAAATAAATATTTGTGGACATTTCACACAACACCATATAGCCCAAACTAAGCAAAGCTTGTAATATGGAACTAGATGGCTGATAGAATACATATATACTTTTTTTTTGTAAATATATACCTACATATGATACATAGAAACACCCAGACACAGAACAAACATCCATGCTCATCACACAAATGTTTGCCCTGGGTGGAGATCGAACCCACGACCTTTCAGTTCAACAGGTAGACGTAGACACACTACCAACTGAGCCACAAGGCCAGTCAAAGTGAAATATTTCAATATACCAATATTTTAGTAAAATAACAGTTATTTATTGTACTAGGCTGGAAAGTTGTATTTTACCATCGAGTACCTCACAGTTGACTCCAGAGCAAGTGATGAATTCTAGGTTTGAGCCACAAGTGATGCGAGTGGTTCTAGTGTATAATCCTGAGCAGAGAGTACTAATTTTCTTTAATCCTAAGCGCAGCGATGGATTCAAGAAGGCACGAGATAAAATTACTTTACAGCCAAGTGTAATGCACAGTTTTTCATTATGACAGCGAGTTTTTCATTAATGTATGGTTTAGATATTTCTGATAGATAGATCTTTTTTGCATTATATGCAACTTTAGCTACTGATTCTAAAGTTACATTATCATCGCCTGAGTTCATTTGTATTTTATAATATATATATTAAATCAGGCGTTACTATCCAGAAATTCATGTTCAAAAACTTAAATCTAACTTATATATCTAGTGTGTTTCCGCTTCGATATCTTCAAGCTGGTACTCTTGTCAACACGTGTTTCACCTCTTCACGAGGCATCTTCAGGACTTCTTGACCCAAACTCTTACGCAAGAATGCGAGTATCAAAAACAACCAAATTGTTTTGATTATACATAACTAAGAATACTTTATAACGAAACTTACAAAAAAAACTAGATACATATCGATCCATTAAAATGCCACAGACAAACACAAAAATACGCAGAGACACAGATACACAGAGACAAAGATATACTTAGTACATACGTCAAAGTATATACAATTCTTTTTAACCGACTTCCAAAAAAAGGAGGATATCAATTCGACCTGTATGTTTGTAATATTGTCAGAATTACACAATTTTTATATATGTTAGTCTATACCAGCTTCTAAACATGTGTGCTAAATTTCACAAGTGTATGTGTGGTTGTCCACGCATTACGCAGAAACTAGAAGTCGTATTACAAAAATTCTTTTTTTATTGAATAAAGTATCTTTCACTGTAAGTTTTATGAAAATCGGTTCAGTAGTTTTCAAGATATGGGCTTTTGAACACTCACTTCGTCACTGCAGTTCATCGCAACTGCAGAGCAGTGTCTACACCATTTCAATTGTTTGATAGATAACATGAGCGGTGATGAGCTTTGCCGACCGTTTTTAACCGACTTTTAACCGACTTCAAAAAATAGGAGATTATCAATTCGACCTGTATTGTGAATACATTTTTTTATTTCAAACAAAACTAGTAAATACTAATATAAAAATTAATAAATAAAAGTAATTTAAATAAAATTAAACCTCAGGTGTATCAGGCTCAAAGCTATCATCAACTAAGTCCTATACAGACACCGATCTCAAAAATAGCTGGTCTTCTTCGAGTTATTTCATTCTTTTCATCAGTTTGAAGTCGGTGTCATTATTTTGAATTACTTTTATTTGGGTTGGGGTTAAAAAAATATTCATAGAGGCTTAGTCGAATCTAATAGAGAGAAAAATTACGTTCTGGAATACGAAACTTAGTAAAAGCTTAACTTATAAGTTTTTTAATGTTAATAGTATATTATAAGTAAACATACTTGTAACAGTCTTAGTTTTATCACTCTCGATTTTGGCTTCAACTTTATCTCTAGACGTGTCAACATGCGTTCCCTGTGTTCCGATATCATCTTCAGACTCTTCAAATGTATAGTCTCGTGATTCAGTTATGCTTTGAGCATCAGACAGTCTCTTCTCTTCAAGTCGAAGCTCCGATCCCGAGCCAGCTGATGTTACCGATTGACGTTTAACAACATTAACTGAAATCAATAAAATTAAATGTCAGATAAAGTCAATAAATCAATCAAAATCAGCCCTGTTTGTAATCAAAATCAGGCAAGTAATTGCACCTAATAAAGTTTCTTAATGATTTTATAATATCATTTATGGGCCTCCCTTGAAAACACAATGAAAAACTAGAAGTTTTCTTGCATGAAAAAGTATTATGATCGTGATTATCCTGACTGATGTTTCATCTCTTCAAACTAGTAATTTGTACTGAAAACCTTACCATACAATTTTAAACACATAAAAATTAATTTGAACATTATTGATTATTGGTTGGTTGAATAACTGACAAAAGATTTTGTTTGGGAAAACTTAACAATTTACTTCACACTTACCTGTAACTTCTTCTTTTACAACTGTAGGTTTGAAATCAGCACTGACACTTTCTTTAATCACTTTTGTTATAGTTGTTGTTGTGATGGTTTCTCTCTGATGTTCACCATCTTTGACTGCGTCTTCTTCAGAAGACGTTTTCTTTTCTGTTACTGCATCTTCAGAACTAATCCTATCAGATATTCCTTCCGAGGACTTTCTGTCTGATATTTCAATCTCCCGGCTGCTCTCAGAAGAGATTTTATCTGAAGTTTCTTCTTTTTCAAATGATCTGTCGACATCTTCTGCTTCGGTAATAATCATTTGGAATTCTTGTTTTGGTTTAGGTTTATTCAAATCTTCTAAATCACCTAACTTTGAAATAGATATAGACTCTGTTCTAGAATGACGTTTCGGTGTCATTTTCTTGAAAACAACTTCTGGTTCATCAATTTTATCAGAGTCTGTAGAATCTTTTCGTTCCGTTTCTAAGACTTTAGGATCTATTCTGATAGAAGTGAAACCGACACTTTCTTCAAACTTTTCATCTCCAAATCCACTTCCAGAATCAGCTGTTTCTTCATACTCAGCTCTTTCATCAAAATCTGATGACGATATTTTAGCTTTTACATCAGATTGATCTGATTTTAAGGATTCTGCTTCCGAGTGTCTTCTTGAATCAGTATGCTCAGAATCTTCCAAGGAGTCTGAGTAGATTCGTTTTGAGAAGAAACATTCTTGGACAGAATCATCTTCGGGAACAGTTTCAATGAATTGACGTGCTTTAGCACTTATCACAGGTGATTCTTTTGGTGATACCTATAATATAGTAGAAAAAAGAGTTTATTATCACATTACACGATTGATAATAAACTTACACGATTTTATCGTTTATGCTTTAACTCATAAATATGTCCATCCATAAGTTAATAGATCTATTATATCATATCTATCATTAATATACATATATATTTAAATACATATATATTATATATATAGAATCAGAACAATACTATAAACATGACAGTATTCGAGTGCGCAAAGTGAATTTTGCGACGTTTCACAATGAAGTTGTCATGATTAATTAGAAAAACATAGATTAATACATGATGCTAATAATTATTCATCATCATCATCATCTCAACCATAAGAAGTCCACTGCTGGACATGGGAGGCCTATGCCACTGCCACTTCAACTTGCTAATCCTAATAATTATTACAGGCTATTACTTATTACATTTTTAACCAGAAAATTGGCTTTTGGAGATTTGTTAATTGATTATCTGTCTACTTTACTTGATTTTATATTGCTGTTTTTTTTTAGTTTTAATATGTGTTATATTTCAAATAAATACATTTATTTACCTTATCAGTATCTTTTTGTCCAAAATTTACAGGCACATGAACTTGCGAACTATGCTCTGTTTCAAATTTCAAGAACTCTAGAGTTTGATCTCGAGTAGTTGTTTCTTTCCTATCTATCACTGTACTAGATACAATTTTTATTTCAGACTTTGTAACCGTAGATTCAATACCATCTTTGTCGAGAGTTACAGGCCTATGAGCTGGGCTTGTGCCAATTTGATCTTCAAGGTCTGAGAATTGAGAAGCTTCGTCTAATGAATCACTGCGATGTTTTGAGTCTTTTGAATACACCTGGAAAACCAATAGAGGGTATAAAAAACAGCTTGCACTTTTTAAATTGATAATTCAATCAGAAAAAAGATAATAAATTATCAATTAAAGCCAGAAAATCGATTGCCGTATGCTCTGTGCCTAAAGCGTTTGAAATGTATTATATGTACTTATCCTGATTAATAGTAGATTAAGTCTGACAGTTTGACAGTAATCATTATCATCAGTCTATGAAAACTATAGACAAATAGCGCTAGATGAAATCGTCACTAACTACTTTATATTTCTTCGGCAACTACAAGGCAACATTAAGAATGTCAATCAAGGTAATGTAAAACAAGTACCTTTGATTCGGTCTGTGATACAAAACTGAAGTCTTTTTCAGTACTTTGATGCAGATCAGCGAGTGAGTCTGCCTTGTCAATAGCAGACTGTATCGATGACTCTTGTGATATTTTACGTTCCGCTAGTTCTTGCATGTCAGACGCCATAGAATCTGTCTTGGTATATTTACTTAGATCAGATTTAATACTAGCAATCGATGTTTGAGTTACAACCTTAAAATTTGAAAAGACGAATAAAATGACAATGAGATTGAACTGGAATGAAAACATGATAAACAACTCTGGTGGTGGTAATACTGCTAGATTATGCTCTAAAGCAGATTTTTTTACAGAGTACATAAAAAATCCCCGTAGATATTTTGGTAGATTTTCCTTATAGGCTGTTTTTATTATATGCTAAACATTAACCTAAAATGTTCACCGAACTTTTACGTGTAAGTGCTAGAAATATAAAATTTGTGGTCAAATACCTTGTCTATCATAAAACACTAGGTTATAAATGTATTACCTTTTCTCGTGACACTTTGTCAGCTACGGAAACATCTTTCTCTTCCAAGGTTTCAGTGATTTCTTCCTCACTCACTTTTGCTCGTAGCTCATCAGTCAGCTGCTTTTGTAGTTTTTGTTCTTTAATTATCTTTTCTTGATCATCTTTCTTGTCACAACTAGGACTTTGAAATACTCTGTCATCCTTCCCGACATCTTTAGTGTCAGGTTTTTTCACTATGATGTCTCTGTAAACTTGTGTTTTGATTTTTTGTTCATGTTTATCGCCTTTAATAGTTGTTTGTGATTCAGTCTCAGTTTCAGAGTCTGTAGATTTCTTTAAAAACTCGCTATCTTCCTCGGATGACACTTGCACTAATGTAGAGTCCGTTCTCATGGTTTTTGGAAAAGTTTTTGTTTTGTCGCCTGGTTTTATTTTAGAGTCAAATTGTAAAATAGTTTCTTTTACAGATTTTACTTTTTCTTCATGTTTTGCGGTCTCTACTGACGTTTTATGTATTATATGTGTTTCCATTGTAGACATTTGTTTAGATTGCTCTCTTACAAATTCTTGAGTATATTCAATGCCTTGCTCTTGTTCTAAAGTATGTTTTTTCAATGCTTCCTTTGTTAATTTAACCGTAGTTTTAGGTATATCTATAACAGGTTCTTTAACCATCTTTGACTCAAATGTGCTAATTTTGTCTCTTAATGTAGCTTCAGCTATATCTTTTTCTTCATCTGTAATCAAATCTGGTGATTTATCTCCGTCATCAAGTTTTTCTTCCACTCTGGAACTGACTATTTCTTTCTGGGAAATAGCTTCTTTTGTAAATGTGTCTACTTTAGTTTCGGTCACTTGTCTTACTTCTATGGTCTCAGTAACAGATTTCCTAGGTGTTATAGTAACATTTGAGAAGTCTCCTGAAGGAAATCTCATAGATTCATTCCTCATATGCCTTTGTAGATGCTTTGGTGTAGGTTTGGCGGGTGACGATGGATCAAACTTTCTAAATTGTTCCACAGTCCTTTCTATAGGTTTAGGTTCTTCTTTGACATCAATTTCTTTAACTTCTATTTCTTTTTCTTCTTCAAGAATTTCTGGCGAGGTTTTTGAACGAGCTCGCTCTAACTTTGGTTCTTTTTCTAAGCTCTGTGTAAAAGAAAATACATTAATTAATGATTTTATAAAGAAACGACATTAATATTTGTAAAGCCATGCAATATTTTTCACTACCTGTTGTTCAATATCTTGGAATTTTTTAATGTCTGGCTTAATTTGAGTCTTAATTTCGATGATTTCTTCTCTAATTTCTTTCTTTTGCTTGGAGGCAGGTATTTTGCTTTGGCTTAATTTTCTTGTTATTTGTTCTTTTCTCTCAGCTACACTTCGTTTCACATCTAGAAATATTATACATGATAATTATTACATAGTGAATATACTTACCACCTGTACGTATTTATCATCATTTTGTTGTAATTCCACCTAGTGGGGTTGGAACAGCGAATGACGCACAATAGATCTATGTGTTTAGTATGTTTTCAAACAAGTAGTTTATCAATGCCAACTTTATAAATTAAAATTACCTTCGTCTTCTTCACTCTCCTCACTTGGTGTAGGAGTTCTGTCAACTTCACTCTTTTCGACTATAGATTTCTCTTCAGGCGAATATTTAGCTTCATCTTGATCGTGCTCGTCACGATATTCGGATATCTCATCGGCCTCATCGTATTGCTTATCTTTAAGTTTATTGTCTTCTTCAGCTGTGAAATTAAAATAGAACATATATAAGTACACTAATAAGTGTTTTTATTACGATTTTTTTATTTCAGTCTCACCTTTATAAGCTTCAATTTCTTCAGAAGCTTGTCTTTCTTGGTAAATGTTCCGTTGAATGCGTAGTTCATTCGTCATTTCAGACTGTGGAGCTATGATATCATCTCTACCGATGCGGCATAGGGCCAGTTCCAAGGAATTATCTAAAAATAAATCATTTTCATAATCTTATTCAGCAAATAGTTTTCATTGCCTACGAATTTCGAAAATCAAGTAGCATATTGAACGATTACTATCAATGACGCGGAAGTTAGTAGCTATTACATAACACGCGTACATACATCGCTACCCTTGATTATCTCAAGTGACCAACATCACTGTTACTGGAGATTAAACTTGTAACTTGTGTTAGAATTTCAATAAGCATATATTACCTTGCGCTTTAGTCCCAGACTGAGTCTTCCAAAGCTTCAGCATCAACTGAGCCTGTTCTGGTGCTGTTATTCTCTTCGCTTGTATCTGATTCACGGTCGCGACGCTCACACCCAGTTCATAAGCGAGGGCCACCCAGTCTTTGCCGAGGAGATTGCAAATGTCTTCGAATCTTAAACATTGATAACGAGTTACCTTACCTACTTATACTGTTTTTATTGTAACTGACCGAAACAGAAAAAAATAAAATGTATCGTTAGTTCAATTATTATAATAATAAATGAAGTAGAAGTCACTCATTTTAGGGACACGAAATTAAATAGGCGACTCTCTTAGTAATATTAGTGTATCTGTTAATAAAATCAGGATGCGGTCAAAGACAAATAACATTTGAATATTCTGAATAGATTTAATATAATTCAGCGAATGTCTACGTGGAATAATGAATGACGGTCATACATTAAGGGGTTATAATATTATTACAAAAAAAATCTATGAGGCCAATAATGAAAACGTAAAAATAAATTGAGTGATTTTAGCGAAATTTTGTATTATTCCCAAAGTGTAAGTTGATTCTAATAAGTATTTTTTTACAGCTGCATATCCCGATGTTTCTCTGGGACTAGCTTGTCTTAACTGGCTGACTCGTTCGTAGTAGCGTTCATCTTACTCTAAACGCTACTAATTAGAAATTAAGTGGGTGGTGAGTCACCACATGACTATGATAAATGAAAAAAAATCTTTGCAATTACCTCGGATCATTAAGTCGTTGTCTCCAAATGAGCTCCTGTTCTTCAGTGCGTCGAGGCACGGTGTCCGCTGGAATCGGAGACACTCTCTCGAATGGTTCGTCCGGTACCATAATATTAAGCACTGCAATCTGTTAGAATAAATATAAATTGATAAATAAATTGATAAATTCGTTTATTGAGATAAAAACGGAAAAAGACCAACTACAATTATCTCACAATATTCAAAAATTATTCTTAAACAATGTCTTAAACAAATGTCTGAGGATTACAAAATATTCATTATATAAATACAATATCATTTAAAATGTCAATACAAAAATGTCAAATGGGCAATACGCCTAGCATGTCATTACAAAAAAATAATTATGTCATACAAAGTAAAATATACCGTTCGGGTAAGTACTCAGAGTACCAAGTCAATAAACTCAAAGGTTATCGTCAAAGTCCAATGAATCATCAGGCTTTTTACACCTGTCCCATTGATCCAATTGATTTTCACAATAAGTCAAGGAGGTACTTAAAATAGTCTTCCAGTTATCACAAAAGATGTCACAATCAGGGTTGGCAGCAAGGAGTGCGTTTAAGTGGCGACGGGCACGATTCAGGGGCGACATAGAACGTGCTACCGTGCGACCGCGATCTACGTGGAACAGGTCATGCGGGCGACCACGTCTGTTTGCTGGAACCCCGGGCTCGTCCGGTACGAACAGTACGCATAGCAAGTCGTGCAGACGTATAGAATCGACGGACCCCCTAAGCGCCTTACAGCAGATAGTTAGCTGGTCTAACATCCTTCTAACTTCCAAAGAGTTGTAACCAAGCTGACCGAGCAGGAATTTAGTTGGATACAGAAACGGATAGTAACCATAAATTTTCTTATACAGTGACCTTAAAAAGGCCTTTTGGACTTTTTCAAGCATTCGCGCGTAGGTGACATGATAGGGGTTCCAGACACAAGCACAAGCAAAATATATATATCCTACTTTATGGATAAGGAATTTAGTGAAAATAGCTAAGGAGCAATTGAATTGCATTTCACAGAAGCAAAACATTAAAAAAACAGCTCGTGAGGTGTCGTTAATGGCGTTATCGATTGTGGACCACATGTAACGTTCCGGTAGTCTACTTAGTCTACTAAGTTCCCACCCCATATATTAGTCTTATTATCTCTCCTGCATTCACCGAAAAGTCTGAGATTATTTATTATCTCCATGCAATTTTCCACTTATCTCCATGCAATTTTCCACTAGATGGGGGCGGCACAGCATGTGTCGTTTCACTATCTCATTCTATCAAAAGCTATCAATCTCTACATTCATATCTCTTACACACATATATATCATTTTTTAGACTGTTCATTTACACTTTCTTAGGTGGCACTCTCCAGGTTCTATCCGCTTCCGTTCCGCTCATCATCAAGATAAGAAGAGAACCATGAGGCTATCCTGTCATGGCATGTTTATCTATGCTAATAGGTCAGCCTATCATTTCTTTAACGTTCTGGTCACTGGTGCTACTTTCAGGCTTCCTCCTAGAGTCCATAAAGTCTGTGCTATCTTTTACAAATAAGCCAGATAGTTCTGTTTTTTGGAAAGGTAGTTTAGAATTATGTTAAAGTATTAATATATATAATTAACTAATAAATATGTATAATTTGACCCTTACAGGAGCTGGTGAAGGTTCTCCTTTAGGAACTTTCGGGTCCCTCATGAACTGACAGCGACATATCGGTTCCAGATCCTGTGTCTTGATCATCACGGGGAACGCCATTCGGTTCTCCCTGAATGCTCGGAATGGTATGGAGAGCTGTTCTCCTGAGTTGGCTACAGGAACTAGGTTGCCACCGAACTCAAGGTAGATTGGCTTGCCTTCATGCACCTAGAAGATATTAGATATTTTTAAGTATACTAAGAATAAAGTTCAAACTTAATGAAAAGAGTTTGACATAATTCTATTCTAGAGCTAAATTTATTACACTTAGGTATATTATTATTTACGGGTTATGTGTCACTTTTTAGGGTTCTATAGTAAACAAAGGACCCTTATAGTTTTGTTTTGTTTTCGTAAGGGAGGGAGGATGGGGGGGGGGGGACGATAAAAAATATCACTTCAAAGCTTAATATTACGCAAACGGATCCCTAAATTGATAAATAATTAAGATATTTAAGTTAATTAATTAAATTTAAGATAATTAAGCTTTGAAGTGATATTTTTTATCGTCCCCCCCCCCCCCATCCTCCCTTACGGCTAAACGGTTGACTTTGGAGATATGAAAAATTCATGCTAGTAAAATATATGATGAAATTAAAAGGAAAACTACTTGCCCATTTATTTTAAATTGAGCTCGTAATATTTGGGTATATAGGTAAAAATTTACTAACAAGTCATGTTTAAATTTGTGCTGGAATAAATTATTATATACACATGAAAGATCTATAGTAGAAGACTTTAATTTTACAAAATGTCTGGCAATTTTAAAGTTTGTAACCACACATCTAATACTAACCTCAACGTCTCTGCTCTTAGCCACTTGTATAAACCTCTCTATGCGTTCTAAGGCCTTGTCTTCCTTATCATCTGTGACGCAGAACATTCTTAACTGCGCCTGATTCTCATCGGTTCTCTTAGCGTATACCACGAAACGAGCCATGAATGGAACGTGAATTGCTTCCCTGGAAATTGTGGTAAGAGAATGATATACATCAGATATAATAATATATGTCATAGCACACAATTCATCATCAGTATGATCTTCCTGCCCTTATTTCACTAAGTAGAGTCACAGCAATCAGCATGTTTCTTTTCGCAACTCCACTTTCTCTGAAGTTAATACTGCATTCACACACCTAACTAATCATATATATTTTGCCTTTTATAAAGCTCATCCACACTTTCATAGACCGCCCTACATAACTAAACACTTTAAATTTATTTTACGGACTGTGTACTCAGTTGTATTAAAATGAATGGTATCTCATTCATTTTACGGACTGTGTACTCAGTTGTATTAAAATGAATGGTATCTAATTCGTTACTAATTTGGGTAGAATTATGAATTGTTGTGATTTCATATATTATGTTTAAAATTATTTAATGGCTACTTGACTGAAGGGCTCTATGATTATAGTATTATAAGCCAATTCAAATATTTGATGATCGTCTAAATAAAATAAAATAAGCGTTGGTGGCTTCATCTATGTATGAAACTTATTTATAAGTAACGTAGATGTAGTAATACATACTGAGAACAATCAACTAAAAATATTTCAAGATATAGGGTGATGTGTATTTTTTTTTCTTACCTATAAAGTTCAGTAGCCATTTTAGTAGCATCTTCCACATGTCGACAATCAATCAGCCAATACCGGGCCGATACAGTAGTTGTAAAGGACACACAGTCATTTACAAATGTCAACGGAGTATTTTCAGTAACATCTTCCCAGTGCGCTCTGTTGGTTCCACCTGCCATTTTATTTAACACATCAATATTGAGGCATTTCAAAATGTCTAAGATATATATATATCTCTAAATTGCTCTGTTAGTACCATTCTGAAAGCTAAGGCAGCAACGGCTTGTCGCTATTTGTACTGCCTTTATGGTGATACTATTTACGGTATGCATGCCAAAGCAGGCTGGTACTTCTACAAAGTTATTACTAAGTATGTATCAATTTGCAATCTTTACTGTAATAATATGTACTACTTCAAAATTAAACTATATTTACTACAATGCTATCTAAATCAATTGCAGTAGTTTCACCAAGTGTATTAGAAATGTGTATGTTGTCAATTTATTCGAGTAATTTGGATAGAGACCTAGGAAACACAAAGTTAGAGGAAACTGATGTAGAAGAAAGTTTAGAAAACAGACAGGTTACCAAAATAATTGAAACAAAACATAAAATGTTTCCAAAACGGCCTATAGCAAACACACAATAAGCAAAGACGGCACATCACACAAAAAACAATAAAAAACGTTCAATTTCGTATTCAAAATTTTCAGAAATGGAAAAGTGATTAAAATGAGGCACACTGTGTACGGTCGTTACCTGTTTCTTACAAAATAGTGCTAATATTTCAAAATGAAAATGATACTACATCATTCAAATTGCTAGTCCGGTTTTTTCGGAAAACGGATCTCTCGAAGGACACTCACTTAAATAAACCCAAACAAAACAAAAATGACGGAAACAAAAATCGTGTCAAGTGAAACAATGACCAGAAAAAGAAATGAGAAAAATAAGAGAAGATGAAGTGAAATAAACTGATAGGCCGTTTTGGAAAAGAACTTTGATCGGTACAAGCAAATCAACAAAAGGAATTCGACACCGACGCTGAATGAAATGATGATGATAATGGCACCATGGTTAGTTCCGTGTATATTCACGCTTATAGTTACTAAAAAAAAATATTTAACTTGGTGGTGAAAGTTCTTAACATTGTGCCAATAACAATATGAGGTTTGTCGAAACTAATCTTCCATTTATATTGATACAATCTTTCTAATCCGATAAATTTAAGTGGTATCACATCGCAGTGCATTCTCTTGAACTCCCAAGATTTGTCAACAGTTATGATACAGAGTGAACGTGATTTAATAAAGCGTAAAATTTTCAGCCCGTGCATAAAAGAAGAATGTATGAAAAGCAAGATATGGAAAAGCATTCAAAAAGTGGTAGAGGGAAGAAATTAATGTAGATAAATATACTCTAAGCATAGATAACGCCGTTGAGTATAAATATCGAGTTAAAATAATGACCGTGAAAAATAACAGAAGAGTATCGGACAAAAATAATCACGAAACTGAAAACGTGAAAGTGAAACCGACACTTTTATCTTGTTTCATGTATTTGTATAGTAATTACTAATATTTTTACCTTCGAGAGATCGTTTGCGAAATACCCCTGATGGTGCGCGCCGATAGATGGCAGCACATTTATATGCGCCACACGGTGGTGAGCGTGCAACACACACAAACACACGAAAACAAAGACAATGTAGGACACGCACAGAACGCACACACAGGGACGTGCCCCATTAGCTTCGTGTATTTGCTATAAGCGATTCACTTAATGCTTTTCGATCCTAACAGTAACTATTTTTACATGTTAGTCTGTTATTTGAATGATATTACAAGCTACACTATCTGTTTCGAAACATGCTTATCCCGATGTATACAAGTATATAAAACTGGGAGATGTAACTATAATTTAATCCAACTCTTTAGCTACACTAACCAATCACTGAGATATGGTTGAAAAGGTAAAATACTATTGAACGTTCGTTTTTGAATCTATCAATACTCTAAAACAATTTAAAATAGCAAAAAACACTATGCTCTACCGATCTCATGTAGATTGTAATCTATGAATTTTAAAACCACCTAAAAGATTTCAATATGATTTGGTAACTATTTAAAACTACACAACTAGGGTGTTGTAATGGAATATTGGTTTTCAATTACTAATTTTGTACCTAAGTATAATTTGGAAGCGAGTAAGCTTTAGGCCAACTTACCTTTGTAACGCAAAGCATTAATATAATTAATATAGCGCAAGCCATACTCCATTGCAACACTTTACAGATAATTGATAGCTAATGGAAACAACTTATAAAACGACATTCAAGTCAAAAGCCTTATTTAGTGACTTGAATTAATAAAAAATATCAAAATAATAAATTACAGTACGCGACATGTTGCCGCATAGACAGCGTCTGAATTAGGAAAATTCCGGTGTAATACTCATGGGTACTGCACAATACGCTGCGCTGTCAGTGCAAAATCATCATAGACCAAAGTGCTAACTTTGTCATTCCATTAAACATTATAATGTTGGCGCGTACTGTAATTGAGCTTACTAATTTGTCTTTTTCTTTATATCACTTGCATAATATATCAGATGTTTCCACTAACAATGCAAATCTGTCTAATTTATAAAAGCAAACTATAGTAATTGTACCTGATATCGAGCAGAGCAGCCTCAAAGTCGGCGCTGAAGATTTGCTATACTGGTTCGTCATTCCCTGAGTATGCGGTCTTGGAGCCGGCATACTGAGTGTTATAGCTTTGTGGAACTTTCTTCTTCTCGGTTCCACTGTTACTACTGGAGACACTGCTACACCCCTACCGAGTAGCTTTGCAGTCAGTTCCGAATCAATGATCTGAGCCTGAAAACCGATTTTATTCTTTGTCGACCGTTCTTGGTCACAAGATGTAATATTCCGTTCTAAAGACCAAACTAGATTTAGCGCTTTAAGCATCCATGCTTTGTGTTTTTGCTGAAACCTAACAAATAACAGCGCGAAGTGCTAATAATGATTTTTATGCTTCAGCTTACCTTTTTTATATTTCTGATGACTTTTTTTTTAAGTTGAAAACAAATAGTTGATAATTGAAAAGTGATAAGGAGCGGTAGGTGCAAAATTAAGCAAATATGAATTAATATGAAATCACATTAAAAGCGTTATTAAATGAAATTAAATATTTCGAGCTTTCATCTATTTCTCACACATGCGCATAAAACAAGATGCAAAATACTGTAACAAGCCAAAACATCGAAATGGAAAACAAAACAATTTAACACCATGCAAATCTCACGTTTGGTCTTTAGGGAATAAATCTCATAATAGCGTAACAGCGTAAGAATAAAAGCGTAGGTAGTACCCAATAAATTTAGCAGTCATCTTAAAAATAAATATGTAGAACTAGATAACAATAAATACGTCACTCCAAATCTAGAATCAAATACAATAGTTTATACTAGTATTCTACATATAATAGCATTTTAGTGTAAGATTATTGATTATTATTATAATGGAATATAAACAGCCATTTTCGTAAAACCATGCTATTTCAAAACCTAAAGACCAACTAGAGACTAAGAAAACCAAACATACAAAGATTTCAAATTGCGTTAACACGCTGTGTGAGAAAACCTCCGTCTGTCAAATTACAGTGATTTCATATTCAAATTTGCTTAAATTGAAAACATTTTTTTTCGTACACGAACCTTTATTGATATCCCAACTACATAAATGAGTCTACATATAACTTTTAAGTGATATCTAAATTTATTGGGTTTGAAGTCGTCCCTATAGGAGTAACGTTAATTTTAAACATATGTGCTAAATTTATGGTAACAGCTAATCACAATACATTCATAAATTACTAAAATTATATGAACCTGTATCGAGTTATAAATACGAATAAGATATGTGATGACACAATAAAGTAAATACAATGAATTAAAATACATAGTACTAAGCACAGTATACATGGATGAAAAAGTATTATTGGGTAAATATAATGAAAGCAGTGATAAGGATTTCTTGTGGGTATAGACAAGCTTTTACAATTACATCTATTGGTTGAATTTATATTAAAAATTTAAAATTGTAAAAAAATTTGGCATACAAAATTTGTACTTTGAATCGATAAACCTATTGATACAAAAGAACACAATCATTTTGGCTTACATAATATATAAAAAATAAATATTCTGTTAACATATCGATATATACGATTTATAACAGTTTTGAACTATTACCTTAAAATTCATTGAATTAATACTGTTAAAAAGTGTCTAAGCTAACAAAATATAGATCTTCAAAAATTTCGAAAATGTTTTATAAATATTCCGACCATGTCGGTCTTATCTTACCGTTGACTAAGGTTACCGTATCTAAGGTATAAATCACTGTTACACTGACACTAAGGGCCTTACCGAAAAACGTTACTTAACTTTAACCAACGTCTTAAATTATCTGTCTTCTTTCTGCAAGTATCATTACGTGTCAGCGAGAAGTTGATAAAATTATGTTAAGCATTGGTTAAAGTTGAGTAACGTTTTTCGGTAAGGCTGTAAGATACTGACGTCAGTCACGCATAGAAAATATTATGCGCGGTCAAACTTCTGCATTACTGATAAATCAGTGTTCCAGACTAGCAGACTGATGACGCGCCGAAGTCAGAGTAGCAGAAATTCAAGCACGACGTGGTATACAATCTAATTTTAATGTTACCAAATAAGGGAGAACCTCTTCTTCTTGGAGACGTTATTGACGGTGATCTTTTTCAAATTTTTATCCTTAACACCCGTGCGAGGTTTGAACAGGTTTACCTGAAGGCCTACTTTGATCTTCTTTGTAAGAGCTCCTTGAGGGAAGACCGCTTGTACTTGCGGCACGACTGAGCTGGATACCATGCCTCCTGTAATAATTGCCATAATATGTTAGCACTCGAAGGTAAAATATGAGAAAAGTACGCTGTAAAAGTGGCTTACTGGAAGTTGGCCAAAGTTTGAACGTGAAGGCCGTGTCAAACGTATATTGAAAGGTAAAGAAGAAAAGTAATATGAGAACTATAGGCCTATACGAATTTGCATACGGTAAATTTTAACCCCGGACCCAAAAAGGGGTCCTATAACTTTAACGTGTGTATCTGCCTATCTGTATATCTGGCTATGTCATCGAAGATCTCAAACGGATGAACCGATTTTGATCTAGTTTTTTTTGTTTGATTTCATTTCATTGAGTGTTTTCGGCTGTTTCATTAAAATCGATCAGCCGTTTATTTATTTCTCGTCTTGGAGTATTCTAAAATTACACTTTTTTACCTCTGGTATATTATCATTTTTCATACATTATCTTTATTTCTTGTATTTTTTTTTCTTTTTTGCTTACCTTCGGGTCCAATGGCGTGTACTTCTTGTCTGATGCGCGATATCACAGCAAAATATTGCGGGAAGTCATGCGTCAGAATTCTCGTAACACGCGGTGCGTCCCACCCTTTCTCTTCTTCATTCGTCTCTGTTCATATACGCGTTATATTAGAACTTGTGTTATCATCTTTAAGACTATACTACAATAACTATCTATATAGATTTTTCAATTTTGCTGCTTCTATTTTGGTTTAAAGAGACTTGTGAAAATGTTTCCTTTCCTTCAAAGGAATAAATCTAAATTAACCGAACAACAATAATATTGCTTTACATTGCTATATTCTAGCGTCATCTTTATTGTACGATGGTAGATTAGCCAATGAGAACGCATTATTCTCCTTTATTTTCGTTCTAACATCGTTATTTGCTCAAAGATCGGTATATACCTTCAATATCAAGAGTCTCGTGCAGTATGTCCTGCACGACGTCATCTGTCGCGTCGACGTTGTGTTCACGCCACGAGGTGCCGTTATCGGAGCGTAAGATAACTATTTCGCGTTCTTTCCCTCGCAATGATGCGTAGTGAGGCACTTCCAAGATCACGGGCCTAGAAAAACGAACATAAATACAAATAATGTACAATAGATAATATAGCACCATTCTTACAAGTCATGTCACATGTGTGCTGGTAATAATAAAATTATGAACAAAAAATAACCATTTATGGATAAAAAATTATTAAATTATTTAAAGATTACTTCAATAAATAAGATTAATAAATAAATGGTCTGGCAATTTCAGGAAGTCGTTTCAGAACGCACGAAAACGTATGACTCATTGTCCCGTTACGCTCAATGTTCCATTACGCTCATTGTCCCATTACGCTCAAAGTCCCGTTACGCTTATTGTCCCGTTACATCATCATCGTTATCGTTTCATTAATGTTTTGTTAAGACGTTGTCACGTTAATCTATCGTCCGTAAACCGACTTTACAGACAACCATTTTTTTATAAAGTATTAACATAGATCTATCTACTTTTGACCACCAACTCGCCTGGTGGTAAGCGACGGTGCGGCCGAGGATGAAGCAGGATCCGGATCTGGATTTGTATTTAATGTAATTATATTCTTCTTTATTGAAGATCCTGTCTAGTGACAAACTACTTACGATCATTGATACATTTCTAGGGTATACCTACTATGGAAGAAAATCGTTCAAGCAATATACAAAATAAATCTCTATATATATAAAAATCAATTGCTGTTCGTTTGTCTCGCTAAAACTCGAGAACGGCTGGGCCGATTTAGCTGATTTCGGTTTTGAAATGTTTGTCGTAGTCCAGGGAAGGTTTAAACGGTGAGAAAATATCGGGTCCACTCATTGATAGGAGATACGAATTACGCCGGGTCATCTAGTAATAAATAATTTTGAATAAATGTTTATTTATTTTTTATTTTATTTGTTTTCCGTATACATTATATATATTAAAATTGTTTTTATGTAGTCTTAAAGTGTAGATAATACAGGTTTAGTCATAGTTCTTAGTATAGTTTTTCTTACATGTTTGTTCTGTAAATAAATAAATAATTAATAATAAGGTATTTATTTTACTAAGGCTAATGTTGTCCGGGTAAGGTCTGATTATCCATTGCGAGAACAATATAAGATGTATTATTACATAACATAAATAATTTATTTTTATTTTAAAATTTAAATAGTGATGTCACTAGTGTCACTACCGATTTACCCGATGGCAAGATTGTTCAAGATGCCATGACGGTTCTGCCTTAGGTTTTTATCTGCTATGGGAAGTTATTTGTTAAAAGTAAAAGTACGTTCGTATAGATTGAGTGGCCAGCCCTAGTGTTAGAGTTATTAAGCCACCGAAAGGCCTCTAACCTGGCTTAACGATTGCTGTTTTTTTTAAGAACAAACAATGGGTCGGATGACACGTTAAAATGCTCAGAAAGAAATGCCACTCACGGTCACCCATCCGAAGACTGACCACGTCAGTCCGTTGCTTGACATTACTGATCGTTCGAGAACACCTAGTCAAGCTACGCCACGAGCGCTACACTTCTTTGTTGAATAATTAATACTAACCCCAAAAATTTTGCAGACACGGGTCCCATTTCAAGAACCCTCGCTGCGAGAGCTTCTCCTTCCATTAGCGGTGGCATGTGGTTGATGCGAGATGGCTTCAAATATCTGAAGTCATATCAACAAATAATGTGAGTGAAAGGAATGAGCAAGATGTTCACTCAATGGTAAGCATGGAACTTGCCCATAAAAAATCTGAGCCATCTTTAAATATGAACTTAAGCGGTGCGGTATTAAATTCTGTAATGTACTGCACTTAGTAACATGAGATAAGTAGGTACTTAGATTTTGGAATTTCTTTTAGAGGTATCAGAAAAATATATCTTCAATGATCTTGCGATAAAATTAGTTGTATATTAGTTAAATGTTTTAATATCTGTTTGACTTTTAGTATGATAAAATAGTGGTACTTTACAAAGTAGAGTTGTAGTGTAAAAACCTAAGTACGAATTGTTATGCTACTACAATTTAAATATACATTGAAAAGACTACTTCTTAATATCTTTCAAAAAACTTTTCTTGAAAAAAAAACGTCTCGCTTGCGCATACCCACACATTGAAGATATAAAATGATTGAATGAACTTAATAAAAAAGTCTTTTGTAAAATTATAAAACAATTTCACATATATTCGACAAAAATTTCAATTTGATCCAAATCAATTTTGATATATCAAATATCATTTTTGCGTTAATAATTTCTAAAAATTGACTTGGATCAAATTGAAGTTTTTGTCCAATATTTATGATGTTGTTTTGCAGTTTTACACGACGATTTTCTTATAAGTTCATGCAGTTATTTTATATCTTCATAAATGTGGGTATGTGCGAGTGAGACAAACGATGATCGGACTACAGACTCTTAATGAAAAACAGCAACTAACAACATGGAGCCTACCTGCAAGTTATCCTAGTAGGCTGCTGTGCAGAAAGCGGGGGTACAATGACCCTAACACCTCCGCCGCGACACCCGCGCATGGCTCCACCCCTCGCATCGACCAGGAATGATACCAGAAAACTGAAACATTAAACCATTTCCATAAGAAATTCGGCTGAAACATGCTGCTACTATTCAGTCACTGATGTTGATCACACACGTTTTAACGACCCTTTGGATACAAGGGTATGTTTTTAGTTTCAGATCTAGAAGTATATTTCTCTTTTACTCCTCGCATGTGATGTGTCAAATATACATAAGTATTTGTTTATTTCTACCCATTTTACATTGTACATTGCTGCGTCACAGATAAATAATCAATGATGAAGATGAATGAACACATTTCACATGTTCATTCATGCATCTTCAATTTTGTAGTAGAGAGTGTTTATAATAACATTTTCGATGATTTCTATAGCTCAATTTTAATTTGATCACGGAATTTAAAAACGAAAAATATTATATAAATATACTATATAACAAATATTATATAGGTAAATGTTTATATAATATGTTTCGTTGAAGATACGAAGAAAAAAACTTTGGTAGTACCTTTGTACTTTGGTATCAGCCCTGTTTGTACAAACTGTCCCACTGCTGGGAACGGGCCATCTTCTCATTGTGAGAAGGGTTAGGCCATAGTCTGCCACGCTGGCCAAGTGCGGGTTGGCAGACTTCACACATCTTCAAGTTCATTAAGAACTCTCAGACATGTAGGTTTCCTCACGATGTTTTCCTTCACCGTTTGAAGTTGGTGGCAATCAACAATACGCACATAACTTCGAAAAGACAGAGCCGTAGGATTCGAACCCAGGACCTGCGGATCGCAAGTCAGACGGTCTCACCACTAGGCTGCCGGAAACTTCCTAAGCTTGCCTAAACTTAGTTATTGTTATTTAATCCAAAAATTATTACGGCAATATGGCAGTTCAAAAGTAATGTAATTTACAAACATACAATCACGCCTATTTTCCCATACGTAGAGCAGAGACTCGAAAACCATGCAGCCGTTTGACGCCTCATTTGACCGTGGTTAGAAAGTTAGATGGAAAGGAAAAGGTATTAGACGAGTAGGTCAGCCTATCGCCTACATGAACGTCAAGTCCGTTAACTGACATTTACAGTATGCCCGGGAAGAGAAGCAGCTCTTTTTCTCCTAATCCGTCATGGAAGAGTAATGTAATTTATTAAGTACATGATACGAAAAACTCACTTTTTCCATTGCAGCTTTTTCCTGTGGTAGCATCCAAAGCAGCATGAGCAATAATGTTTCATTAGGACAACAAACCTCTTCTGAAATAAATAAAATATCACAATAACTATTATTCTATAATGTATGATTTTTTAAGAAAAGCGACACAGAATTACACGAGTTTTAGCAAGTAACCAATTAGTTTGAAGAGAGATAGAGATACTGACTTGGGCTGTGTTGGATCGACGTTGTAACAGTATGCTTCAGGCGCCTGGTTGGTGCTGTATCGACTGATACTCTTCACCACCACTTCTTGTTGAGGCTGGTATGGCATTCCGTTTACAGATCCTAAATAATAATACACTTTTAAAATACTTATCTGTACATTTAATGTTTTAAAATACCTAAGCTAAACCAGACATCTCAACAAATACAACGATGTTCCTAAATATTGGAAGAGAAAAGGCCATTCTGAAGTCCCTTATTTTCATTGACCAGTTTCTGACCGAGCGAGAAAATAAAGCAGATGTATATTCATATATTGAGGGTTAGTGGAGGGAGACGTCCCTGTACCCCTACATACAATCATTCGAATTTAGAATCGGAAACTATATCTTCATCTTTGTCATCCTGTATGGGAATGACAGAGATGGAGATATGGTTTCCGACCCGATTCCGTATCCGACAAGTTGTGAATAGGTCTACTGACTTGCACGCTATCGTATCCGTAACTGTCGCTTAACACCAGGTGAGTTGATGGTCAAGCGCAAGCCTATTTTCGAATAAAAAAATATGTAAATATTATGAGAACATGACGCATGTTTAACATATCATCCATGTGAAACTCGCAGTCTATTGCTCATAGAGAACCATAGGTAAAATTTGTGCGTCGAATGAAACAAAACCGAAATTCATTTTTTTTAATATTTTATTGCCTATAGGTTTGTATGTGCTGTGAGATTCATACTAGCATACGCCAACGGCACGGCACTTTTACTTGTTCAAGATGTTCCTGTTTGTTGAGCTTACTTCAAATTTACATGACCTTCTTGAGACTCGATTCCTCATCGTTTGTGATGCTTACATACAGGCAATTGTTAATTGTCTCCTCCGAGACTTTTACCTTCAGTCGTTAAAAGTATATCCGATCTTGTATCCGTCTCTTGTTTAGTATAGTCCAAAAGCTTACCTTGAGACATTTCCATTATATTCTTGTGACTGAGCGCGGACTCGGTCCTCTCGTCCTTGGTAACGTCTATAGGCAGAGAGTCGTCTCCGAGCGACTTCATGTCGTCTGCAGTCAAGTACCGGTAGGGCTGGTCGTTTAGAATTGTGTCTTCACCTAGAGAATAAGGCCAAATGATGTTACTGCAACTAGTAAAATAAATATTTTGAAGAACAGAGAAATTCACAAAATAATTTGTAAGCTAAATTGTTTGAGTACCAGACGTATTTTGGACGTGACGTCTGCGCTGCTTCTTTTGAAAAAGACCACCGTATGCGGTTGAAACTATAGTCGGAGAATTCGGCTCAAACATTGACGCGAGTGTGAGTAAAAAAAAAAAAAAGTTCAAAAAAAAAGTGTAACAACCACGTTCACTTTCATAATAAAAAGCTAAATTTATGATTGTTTTGTTGGATATGTTTATGTATGGTTGATGAAGAAATTGTAAGATAATTAGTTCAAATCATAATACGCTGACAATTATGTCAGCGTATTATGATTTGAACTAATTATTATTATCAACCAGTGCACTAAAATAATGTTTTATCAGCAACACATTTAACGTGATACTTGGTATTTCAATCACTGGTAAATTTACTATTTGTTCTGCGTTTAACTTACCTCCTTCTTCCTCGGAGTCCGACATGAATGTCTCGAGCATGGTCTCCGGAGCGACGACCTTGTACTTCTCCTGTGACGCGGCTGCTATAGAAGGTTCTGACACGTCCTTTAATGTCTCCATCACAGTCACGTAGCCAAGCTTCGATGCTATGTCGAGGGGCGTTTGGCCGTTCTGTTGGAGGATGTTCAAAATTAATTTATAGTTTTAAGGTGATATGATACGTATGCGGCGAGAAGTCCAAATCTCAAACAGTTTTTTTGTTATTGTAGGTAAGTAAGGTATCTATATTTTATTAGTAATTTGACATACATTTACTATTTATTTTCACATAATTTATGGACATGTAATTCAATAGCTTGTTATTATTATTTTGAATTAATTTGACATGTGTTTTATTGGCATATTTTTAATTTTAATGACTAGTTTTATTTTTCGCTTATTATTAATGCATGCTGACTTCACCTGTAATTATTGTGACATTAAGCTGTATTTCATTTGTATGATTTTTTATTGTCAATGTATTGTAGATGTACACAGTGTAGATTAACTTTATAAAATAAATAGAATAAATAAAATACATAAATAAATAGTAGTTTCATTTTGTTTATCAATAATATATAGTGTTCCTTATATTAACCTTGAAATGCATGTTTACTAATTCAAGCAACTTCTCGGGATATGTAAAAACATTGTAAAAACATAGCCTATAACACTCAGGAAGTAAAGACGAATTCAACGACACCTCGCACATCAAAATCGGTGAAGCCAAGTCAAGTTTAGGCTGTAAGTCCTTCTAGTTTGTCAGAGGCTGTAAAGGGTAAAATAGAAACATTCATACCTACATACATACATCGAATTCTCGAACACTTGAAAACATAACCCTCTTTCTTGCGCAGTCAGGTAAATATGAGTGAAAATTATGATAATGGTATTTTGAGCTATATTCTAAGACTATTTAGGCTACTAGGCTACTAGGCTTAAAATGATTCATACCGTAGTAGTATCATTAGCATCAGCCTTGTGTTCCAGCAGAATATTGACGATGTTGATGTGCCCTTGCTGGGCAGCGTGATGCAGTGCAGTGTAGCTGTAAGAAAATGAACCTTCAGTGTGATGATATTGAGATAGATTTCAATTAGCAGGTTTCTTAGATGTTCAGGGAGATTCCGGAAACTAAGAGCCTTACCGAAAAACGTTACATAACTTTAACCAACGTCTTAAGTTCTCTGTCTTCTTTCCGCAAGTGTCATTACGTGTCAGCCAGTATTTGACAAAATATGTAAAGCATTGCTTAAAGTTAAGTAACGTTTTTCGGTAAGGCAGTAAATGATTGCGGAAGTGAAGTGAGACGCTAATTAAACTGGTAATGTTCTACAACATAACATACTTAACTAGTAAGTATACTACTACACAAAAAGCAAATCGATTACCCCAGACCGATAATGGTCTAAAGACAATCCAAATGCTCAAACCCACTACCAGTTGGCAGCGTACCCAGCATGCTAACCGCATTGCCAAGTTGATTAAACATCGATTTGGTTTACATTTCACTTTTTAAGAACTGAACTCGCTTTACGCTTTCCTAGGATAAATATAATCAAGTGCCCTACTCATTGCCCTACTGTTTGGAAAGACCAATTCTGATCAAGATTTTTATTTGAAAACTGATTTGATCGAGAATGTTTTTTCATTAGAAACGATTTAGCCATTTTTTTTTTATATTGAGAGTTTTTAGGAATTCTTTACTTGTTAATAACACTAGATATATGCTTATGGGATAGGTAAAATAAAACAGTTGCCAACTAGAATAATGATAACATTTATTTACAAATTAACAATTCTCATTTGTATCGCTCCGTCATACTATTTGATGCATAATTAATAACAATAGTTCAGAAGTTCCTCTATAGTACAAGACTTGACGCAGCATTCTTCCGCGATACCGTCCCTTTTTCCTCTAGAACTTGATAGAGCCAAAGCTTTTTGATGTCCAATCCAAGGCCAGAATTGCCGGAATTGGCCAGACCTCTTCATAATCTCGGCGGAATACTTTTGACACACAGCATTAACAGTTTCTGGTAGTGTACTGCCACACGCACGCAAGTCTCCAGCAGAATAAGTTACGAAGAGGGCGAAAATCAGAAACAGTTGAAACTTCATGTTCGATATTTAGAAAGACCTAAAGATTTTTATACCTTAGACGCTTCTCCGGTGAGAGACGATGTTGGAATGAATTTTAACGTGAAATGCTATGCCTTTTATATTATGGATTCCTCATAAATATTCAAAATAATTAAGTTATCATAATGAGAGCTGACTGTGAAGACAGGTGAAAACTCTGAAAGGTGTCTGACGTTAAAGCATACTTGAATAAGCACTAAAACCTATTTATAAGTTAGTGATGGTAAATCAGAGATAAACTGATATAACAAAACAATGTTATATTTGTCGCTTGAATAAAAGTTTGTAAACAAATGTATGTAATGTATTCGCCAGCGTGGTAGACTATGGCTTTACCCTTCTCACAATGAGAAGATGACCCGTGCTCAGCAGTGGGACAGTTTGTATAACCAGGGCTGATAAAAAAAAAAAATGTAATAGTAAAACTTAGATACCTGAAGCTTACTTCTATCCAATTATACATTAATAACTTATTGAACGCAAACGGTTGCGTCTGTAGATCGTGACTGACCGTAAATAAATTAAAATAATAATAAAATAAAAACGTAATGTTCACAATCTAATCTGAAATATATCATTACAGTTGAATGCTCCTGGTGAGGGTTCAAACATTCAAACATGTAGATAGAACAGATGAAAGAAACTTAGATAGATGGAATAGACTTAATAGACTTTGATAGAAATATTCGCATCGTAGATAAAGGTGATTGAGGTGCAAAGCACACTCAATCGACGCACATAATATATGCATATTCCAATAATACACCGCTCAGAGTGATTTCTCCCACTTTACTTTCTCGTCTTCTTTTCCATGTCGTCAACTTGCCAATTTAGATATCGATACTTTTAAAGAAAATCTATTTGTTGTCGTTTCGTTAATAACAAGTAAAATATTCCAGGGTTTCCCACGTATGTTTAATGATGCGAAAATTACTTAGAACGAAATGTCTGATATGAATAATTCACACAATGTTAAATTTATACTACAGGATATTAATTAAGTAGGTATAGGTATACATTGGGAAGACTGCTACCAAAACTATTTTGAAAAATATATTATAAGTTATAACAGACTAGCTTAAAAACCATGAGATTTATGTATGTATTGTCAAATTTTAGCTAAAGAAGGAAAACAGGACAATTTATATGAATGGGACCAATCTCTTTTTCTTTATTGATTTTCTGTTTACTTTAATCATGGTTATAGAGATATAGAAATGGAGGGTGTATTCCTGGTCATCATTATCATCATCTCAGCCCTAAGAAGTTCACTGTTGGACATAGTCTCCCATGGACTTCCAAAAAGGCCGATTGGAAGTGACTTTCCACCAGCGTTTTCTAACCATTTGTATGAGGAGCTGTTCTTGGTGAATAGTAAATTTCCACTACGAAAATATTTCTCGATCGCAGATAAAATCACTTGGCATCTAGTTTGTTAAAGGAATATTTTACATTAAGAGTTACCTATTTAGATTTTTAGACAAGACTTTTAGATATTTTTGACAATTTCCGTTGGATTGACATACAATATAAGAACTAATTTTTTTATTGAGTATATAAGATCCAACATTTTTTTTATTCCTGGGTTTTAATTATAATGGGCGTAGCTAAAAATTAAGTTGTAGCATATTGCGAGTTATATATTGACATAATTGTTGTGAAATGTACCTACAATACGAATCTCAGAAAATTTAATATTAGAGGCTAAGATGACGATGACCTGCCCAAAGACAGTTCATCACCATCTCAGCTATAAGAAGTTTAATTCTGGGCATGTTCTCCATGGATTTCCAAAAAGTCCGAGGCTGCATCTAGCTTCTTTCTGCTACTTCTAAGAACTTGTCTGTTCACCTAATATCATCCTAGCGTAGGATGACATAAGTTGACTCTTTACCTCGCTAGTTCTTGACAAGTTTTTTTTCGTTCCTTGACAAGAAGACCAGTTCTTCTGCACTTGCCGGTGCATGGTCTCCCCTCAAGAACTATTTGGCCCCGTCAGACTCAGTTCTGCCAACTATGTGCCCCCCTATTGCCATTTAAACTTACAAATCCTCTGGGACATGTCAGTGATATTCGTTCGTAAATATATCTCTTCATTTTTTATTCGATTTTGAAGAAGAACTTCGAGTATAACCATCTTTCTTCTTTCTTTCGTCTTTTTGGGCAATTGGGTAAAGCAAACTCTTGGTCGATTCATATCTATTGCAAAATATTACCAAATATTATTATAATGATCGTTAAGCCATTTTAGGCCAATGTAATAATAATACATACCCATGCGTGGTTTGTGCTTTGACAGAAGCGCCATTTTCGAGTAAGTACCGCACCATATTGGCTTGTCCGTAGTGACTGGCGATGTGCAAGGGAGTGTAACCGCCTTTGGTGCATATATCCACCTGGATAATAGAAGAGAGAAACGTTTAATCGATATAAAAAAGACAGACCGTGTCTGATCAGTAATTCAAATGCAAAGTAATAAGCTTATTGTATGGCAATCCGCCACAGAGTAGTAGATACGTGATCTGAAATTTGGAATTGTGGTCGGAAATTGGACCAACAACTAACGCTACGTCAATGAAAATATCGTTTCTAAATCAAATATATGATCCGTACCAGCTCACGGGGCAATTTCTTTGTATTTACCATTTATGTACCACGGATCCACTAGTCCAAGTACGTTGGCGGTGATTATCGTGGACCAATAGCCAGATTGTTTCCCTGGCCTGGAACACCGCTACAAAATTTCAGTACTTATTTATATCCAACAAGTACTCACCTCAGCGCCATTTTTAACGAGCAGCTGCGCAACGGGCACTCTGTCTTCCTGGGCAGCGAGATGAAGCCCCGCCAGACCGTTCTTGGCCTGCTGATCCACTTCAGCCTCATGCTCCAGAAGTAAAGCACACATTTCTGCATGGCCCTGTTAGACAAAATAAAAAGTGGAAAGTCGTATGAAAGAATCTCTAAAATTTCAAATAGCAATCATTAAAGACAAAGAAGACTATATGGCACTATGTTCTTTTCAATAAGTACTCACCTGTTGTGCAGCCAGGTGCAGCGGTGTGAAACCAGCCTTAGACTCTGCGTTGGTAAGGGCTCCATATTCAAGCAGGGTTGCTGCAGTTTCCATTTGATTTTTGCGAGCTGCTATGTGCAGAGGTGTGTGCCCGTTCTTGGCTACGGCCTAGACAAACATTTGGACATTGAACCAGAAGAAGAACGCTCAGAATGCAACAAACAAATAAAACACACAAATATTACATATTTAAATTTACATTTGTACTACATACAAATAAAATTAACAGTTTTTAAGTTCAACAGTTATAAGGGTTTGTACTAAATCTACAAAACTAACATACTATGTAAATTATAATAATCCATGAGCATTGGTGAAGATTTTTATCTATGCGATCATCAACATTTAGTATCTTATTAGTTTAATTGAGAGTAGTTGCGCATGCAACTACTCTAAACAATTCATTATTACAAGCATCATACTTCTTCTCCTTATAGCTAGTAAATGAGATAGATCACCAGTTCCTTAGATCATCGTTTCATTCTCTCAGATGTAATTTATACTAGAACACCATTAATTATATACTGTACTTATTTATACTATATTATACTGTACTTATATACTGTACTGTACTTACGAGTATATCTTTATTATTTTCATCTTAGGTCGCCTATTCCTGGGTCTACACCTACAAATTGAAAAGGGTTAAATAATGACGGTATCTTTTACCTTAGCATCAGCTCCCTTCTCTAAAAGTGTAGTGGCCACAGCTTGCTGGTCGTACTGAGCTGCGATGTGCAGTGGAGTCATACCGTTCTTGCCGGCTTGATCCGGTGATGCACCGTGCGCTAGTAGGAGGTTTGCCACCTGATGTAAAACCAAAAAAGCCTTTAGCGTAACTAGTGAGCTCATGGAACTTGCCTCATCAAAAACATTTTGAATAACAGTACTTTTGAGAATATTAAACGAATATAACATAAAATGGAAAAGTTTACTAAAAGTGTCGAGCCCAAGGGATTATAATACGAATATTTACTTGCCTAAGTACACTCTGAATAGATTTATGAGTTAAAAAAATGAAGACTGAAGTAACAAAAAGCAATGCAATATGAAATAGTTGTTGTATGTAATAGTTCTAATTTAGGCATACCTTTAGATTTCCGTATTTGGCAGCAAGGTGTAATGCTGTGAATCCTTTCTTTGTGGTCGCTGTCAACGGTGCGTTATGCTCTATCAGAGCTGCTGCCACCTTAAAACAAATTAAATGACTCAAGTGAAACTGAAATAGCTCTACAAATAAAAAATAGTTATAATTTAAAATTAGACTTCTAACAGCAGTCGCCTGAAATATTCACGTAATTTAAGATAATCAAAAAGTTCGATAAAGTCGTCCTATCAACTTACATCATGATTATGTTGTTTAGAAGCGATGTGTAACGCGTTGTAATGGTCAGCGGTCATCGCCCTGACGTCAGCGCCGTGTTGCAGCAACAGCACAGCAATGTCAACGTTGCCGAGTCGCGACGCGATGTGCAGTGGGGTCTGACGCTCGCGCGCTTTGGCCTCCACTGCGGCGCCGTTGCGGAGTAGAATGCGGATGATGTCCGTCTGTGAGAAATAAGGTAAGTAGAAAACGAATGAAAAGTGACACGAATGACCAGTGAATATAGTGAATGACCTTTATCGGTCTGGGATAATCGGTATGCTTTTTGTGTTGTAGTTTAGTTAGTTAAGTCTGTATATTGTTTTGCTGTAGTTAATAAAGGCTTTTGCCCATTAGAAAAAAAATTAATAATTGAAAGTAATGAAAGAAACATTGCATACATAACACTGCATTCTCCTATTCCAGTCCATTAATGATGTTGTATAAATAGACAATAGACAATAGACAAGATTTTTATAGTGACAAAAACTTCAAAAATGTTAACACGATTTAAAATTTAACTAAACTACGTTTTTGCCACGAGCCGGCTCCAGCTCAACATGGTGCCAGTTGTTGCCAACCAGCGCTGGTCTTCCGCTGGATCCGGCAGGTGACGTCACGCACTGCACAGTGCGCGTGCCAGCATATTTAGTCCCATTATATATACAAACACATACAGATACATACACATATATATACACATACAAACATACATATACACATATATACATACCCACATTAATAAGTAACAAATACAACTATTTCATTTAAATAGAAACGATCAACGGATGGAGATTTCATTAATCCAGATTTGTTATGTGAATGATTAAAAACAAAATCTTATCAAATAAAAAGGGCCTGATTCTTGGATGCACTTCAAACCATTAGGCCGTTTGGTGCTTGCTTCTTTCTTTAATTATTCGCACCAGGTTTTCCGAAGAAGGTCTGCATTATCTTCAGAATATCACCTGGTACAAAATGCCTATATTCCTCCAGTTCCGAGTACGCTGTTCTTAAGAGGTCCAGTCGGTTACTTGCCGTTGAGTCACAGCTACACATGACATGCTTTATGGACTCCTCCTCTTCCGTAAAGGACCTACACATTGAAGTTTTCAACAAGTTTTAGTTTGTAGATAGGACCCTAGTCTCACAGTGTCAGATCAGAGCTCGCATTAATGTTCTTGTCTGCGTTTTACTGTATTTAAAGATTCTAAGAAATGAAATACTTAGATAGATAAATTAGCATACTATTGAGTCTGTCCGGATAAGGAACTAATGTGGTATTGAGGGTGCTGATGCTGATTTAATATTTTGTTCAATTGAGACTTTAGTACCCATTTTAGTCACGATAGTTAGCTTCCCAAAAATACTCTAATTATGGCATACTAGCCAAAAGGCTACCTGATTAGCTCTAGCAGCCAAGTGCAGTGGCGTCTCCCCGCGGACGGTAGGCACGTCAGGGTTCGCCTCATGCTGCAGTAGGTAGATGACGATGTTCATGCACCCCATGAAGGCAGCCACGTGGAGCGGGGTCAGACCTGACTCCGTCGTTGCTTGGATACCTAATGGAGTAATACAACAATAGAATGTGATGTTTTAATGGACTTCAAAGGTGAGGTTTCTAATTCGAAACAGCTTAGTGATACATATAGGATTAAATTATCCTTATTTTATTACCCGATTGCATAAGAAGGAGGGTTATATTTTTAACCGACTTCCAAAAAGAAAATTATAATTATTCGAGTGTATGTTTGTATGTATATATATATATATATATATATATAATTTTTAATTTTTTCACTCCATAAGTGTCATAGGCTAGACCCTCGCAAAAATAATAAATAAAACCCTCCAACGAACTTTTTCGTAATAAATAAGTGATTTTACTAGAATTATTCTAAATAATATACAACCTTTTACAGCATACTTTCTTACAAAAAACGTACGGCCAACAGCATTTCAAACGTAACGAAATCGTAAGTTAGACTGCAAAAGCCTGCAGTCAGGTATTTTGTTTTTCTAAATATAGGGTGTTTTGTTAGGTTGAAAGTTGAAAAAAAAAACAAAAATATTAAGAAAGATGGATTTACTTACTCGCGCCATATTTTAAAAGAAGCTCGACGACCTTGATCCTATTTTTCTTGCAGGCGATGTGTAGGGGAGTGAATCCATTTAGGGCTCTTGCGTTTGCATCGGCATTTCTAAGGACAGATTAAAAATACCTTAATATTAAATTGCTTTACCTTTACTTTTGCTCTTAATCGTTACACTTTTGTGATTATCTGATTTTAATTTAATTTCATATCCTCATAAATTCACCTATCTAATAGTAGTTTGGCGACTTTAGCGTGGCCACAGTGCGCAGCTACATGTAGTGCAGTCAAGTAGTCTACAGTGACGTCATCTACTGGTGCCCGACGGGAGAGAAGCACCCGAGCTGCTTCGGCGTGGTCGCCTTGCGCTGCCATGTGAAGGGGAGCCAGACCGTTCTGGAATAGAAAGAGTTAAATGAAAACACAGTCCCTGACTGTAATACGCAATAGCTCTAAAGACTAACTTTACTGGCCAGTGCGAGGCAGCTTGTTTCATAGTTATTGCCACTTCGGGAAAATTAACAAAAAAAAAAAACATTTTAGCGGGATGTCAGTGCAAGTTCAAGCAAAACAAAATTCCCGAGCGTGACATTATGTAGGACACAAGAAGTCACGCTCGGGAATTTTGTTTTCATTTCGACCACTAGTGGATTAGTACCATTTTTATCCAGATTATGAATAAGAATCTAAATGACTTCTGTCTGTGAGTTCTACTGTGCTATTGATAACGCATCAGTGAAAGGGTCTGGGTGTCGACATGACATAATGGATAATTATTATATGTCTGCATCCACTCTTCATTGTCATCACTTTTTCCTCCATCAGCTATCAACATGGTTTTGGATATCTCTGTCAGTCCATCACGATAAGTGTTTCCACTGGGACTGATACCATGATATTTTCACAATATGAACGTTTGTGACGTATCCTTACCTTACTCTTGCTAGTAATGGGAGCTCCTCTATCCAGCAAGGCCTCTACAACCCTCTCGTGCCCGGAGCGCGCTGCACAGTGTAGTGGAGTCAGACCGTCACGGGTTCTTGCCTCAACGTTAGCACCGTTGTCGCATAGAAGGGTCACCATGTTATCTTTACCTGGTTGGAGAAAAGAGTTTGTTGTATGATTCTCTATATAAGCTCCGAAAAATGATTCCTATACACTTAATTGGCCTAGGGGTGGAAATACTACCACAGCTTCCAAACGTCTGAAAATAAATCAAATTCAAATTAAAGTGCTGGATGGTTTGTTCATCGTTTATTAATCTTAAAAATAATTATAGGAATTAAGCATGTTCCAAATTTATGACAATATTGAATACTCGATGAGGATAAGCTGATAATTCTATGAATTACACTATGACATAGTTAATAACTATCAATAAATAAATCTGAATCTGTATATCGTATAATTTATAATACATAATATCTGTATAATGTATCAGTTTTTGTCTTAGGCTGAATGTTTTAACCATCTTCGGCAACACCGTCACTTAACTTCAAGTAAACCATATGGTCAACCTTTAATTCTTTCAAGCCTGCAGTTTCATAGTATAAAAGCAGGTCAAACTGGATCAGTCGTCTCTCAAGAAGATTCATCTTTTCATAACCACTAGGTTGTGTATTTGTAACTGTTCCTTACCCCATTTAGCAGCAACATGTAGCGGGCAGATGTTATGTTTAGCAGCACAGTTGACGTCTGCTCCTTTCGCCAGCAGCAGACGAGCTACTGACTCATTGCCGTAGTGCGCTGCGATATGCAGAGGAGTGAAGCCTGACTTTGATGTCACATCTGGATTGTGTTCGTTCTGTAGAATAATAAAAACATTATCGTAGTTGCCAGTATGATTAGATCGGTTAGTATCACATTTGTTTGTTGATATTTTGGTGCAATTGCATGAGCCATTTTTATGGGTAAAAGGAGAAATATGTCAGTTGGAGAAAACATCTGACCTAATGTTGCCGCGAACTCAATGAGGTCGCGCGGCTTTAGTTGTTACAAATATTTTAAGTATAATATGGTATTTTAGAAAACATTTAATTTTATTGACACGTTTCTGTATTTAACTAGCTAACCTTATATCAGACTCCCCGTGTTTTTAATCAAAGCCAGCACCTTGACTAAAATATCCCGTAATCCGTTTCCGTAGTTCGTAATTTATACACAAATAGATACCTCAAGTAGTAGATTAGCAGCTTTGACATCATCCTTCTTGGCTGCGATGTGTAGCGCAGGAAGGCGCACCCTGCCTCGAGTGTCGGCTTCAAGAAGGACAGCCACTACCTTCTCATGACCTTGCTGCATTGCCACTGCCAAGGGAGTGAATCCGTCCTGTGGGAGAAAAACGACTTTTAACTTCAGAACTATAAAATTGCATTGGTGTTGAAAACATTATTGCAAAATGTAAACCTTTAACATGTTTCGCTAAACAGATGGTGATGCTGATACTTTGCTAGGTAGAAGAGATATTTGCAAACATTCTACATAAAAATAATTTTATAAAAGCTCAGTAAAGATTTCTCCTGCTACTCAAATTTGGTAATCTCAGATGCAGTGAGGAATATAAACAGCAGTACTTACCTCTGTAGCCAAGCTCTGATTAGCACCGTTGCCAAGCAGAAACTTGACGACTCCATCGTGGTTCTCCTGAGCCGCCATGTACAGGGGAGTGAAGCCATTCTGAGACTGGATGTTGACCTGTACAAATTATAACGTACTTCAAAATTTTACTAACTACAAGCTTCATATTTTAATGGTAGAGAATCTAAGAAAGAAAACTGGATGTAGGCAAATCTATTTGGAGAATAGCGTCATTTTTCATGATTGATGCTCAGGAAATCCAAAGGAAACTTTATTTTTGCTTTTAAATAATATTATTATGTAAACCGCTAAACCATGGAATCAGCTATTTAAACTAGTTCCAAATTCCAGGCCAGGTGAATTTACTATTATTGATTACAACGTCAAATAGCATTGCGTGAAATATTCTTCCTGGTTGGGTCTTCTCCAATATTCTTTGGATTCCTTGAAATCATTACTGAATCTAATTCTTAAATTTCTTCAGGAACGCGCTATTAATGTTGGTCTACATACATAGATCGAAGTTGGCTTGCCTAAACTACCGTCAAGACACACAACACTAGTCTAGTTCTGAAGCATGTTTCTGCTTTATGCTTGCCCTTTAGTTCAATCTACCCAAAATTTTGGACATCAACAGTTCCTTACCCTGTTTTATAAAGTCCTTTAAGGTTTTTAGAACGTTGGGAGCCTATCATGGCAACAACCATATTTATCAATGATCTCATCATATATGTAAAAATCTTCGTTGAGTAAAATCAAAACAAGCGTAAATAAGCCGGCCAAGTGCGAGTCGGATTTGCGCACGAAGGGTTCCGTACAATTATTTATAAAAACGGCAAAAAAATCACGTTCTTTGTATGGGAGCCCCCTTAAATATTTATTTTATTCTATTTTTTAGTATTTGTTGTTATAGAAGCAATAGAAATACATCATCTGTGAAAATTTTAACTGTCTAACTGTCACGGTTCATGAGATACAGCCTGGTGACAGACGGACGGACGGACAGAACAGTCTTAGTAGTCTTAGTATAGTGTCCCGTTTTTACCCTTTGGGTACAGAACCCTAAGAAGAGCTTTTTTTACAAATCGTCTACAATGCAATGTTTTATTTTAATATTTATAAAAGCGGAAACAGGCCATCAATTTGTTTGTTTTGAAATTCCTAGCAGTAAATTTTGCATTACGATGCTTTTAGCGTAATTTTTAAGATCGTAATGAGCTCTCAAATAATTATTAGTCATTCCGATGAGTCCATCGTTTGGGTTATTTTTGAAATACTCTTGATTTCTTTTCTAGCGTCGTTTGCGGAAACAGAAATAGACGTGAAAATGCAACATGTCAACCATATTACGCTGTTGTTTTCAGTTCCATTTTAATGGCATGTTTTTTTTTCCTCTTATAGTTATAAATTCAATGTTTCCGAGTTTTTTTTATTCGGGTAGGTAATATATATATTATGTTGCGTGAGACCAACGTCGTAGCTTCGGGTCATTGTCCGTGGTCCGGATCGGTTGTCCGGTCAACCGGACCACGGGAATATTTTTTTCCATGGTACTGTGACCGTACCACGGAACATTTATTCTTTTCCATGGCCGGTTAACCGGACCACGGAATTTTATATTAAACTTTTTTGTGATTCTAAGCGATTCTAGTGGCTGATACTAGGTTTAGCCAATATCATATGTTAAATGTAGTTTAAGTAAAGTTTACAACTTAAAAAGACCAAATAAAATCCATTTTAAATCTTCCGTGATCCGGTTAACCGGACCATGGAAAAGAATAAATCTTCCGTGGTACGGTCACAGTACCATGGAATTTTTTTCCGTGGTCCGGTTGACCAGACAACCGAACCGGACCACGGACAATGCTTCGTAGCTACGCGCGTCATTTACTATCTGAGTGCGAAGCTTTCTTAATGAATTTTTATATGTAGACTGGTACCTGTGCTCCATTCTGCAGCAGTAGCTTAACCACTGTCTCCTGGCCAGCCAGAGACGCGATGTGCAGGGCTGTGTTCCCCTTCTTGGTAGCTGCGTCGATGGCGGCTCCACGGTCTAGCAGCTCTCTCACCACTTCTATATGACCGTCTTTTGATGCCAGGTGGATGGCGTTTAGGCCGTTCTATGGACATATTAAAACTTTTTACTAATAAACACATTATGAACTCAGAGATTCAATTGGGAAATATTGGAGTTTAATGGAGGTAGGTGGGTGCTGGAGTTATCTAGTATCGTATATGCGAGCTACTTTTTAATCCCCAACGTAAAAAGATAGGTGTTCAAGGTATGTGCGCTTATCTGTATTTTTGTATGGGTAAGTAGCTCTGAAACGAATTAATCGATTCTAATTCCGTTTTTTTAGGTTAGTTGAAAAGTATTAATAGCTGTTTTTTCAAAAGCATGCTGTTGTAGTGTGCATTTTGAGATTTATTTGTATTAATACCTGTTACTTTGACAAAAATAGCGTCCAAATTCAAGTAATTTATAATTTGGCTTTTATTTCTAAATTTATTATTATTATGAAAATGAGAAAAATCTAATCAAATCAAATCATATTTTTTTTATAGTTCAGTCTAGTCTTCATAATGTTAGTTCTGTATTTTACTCTTAAATAAATTATTATAATTTTGTTTAACTATAAAAGTGATTTTATTTGATTAAATAAATTGAGTTTTACTATGAAGATTCACATTTAATTTATTTTAAATACCGCGCGTTAATTCTCATACAAGTGGCAGCAAGACGCTGGATGCAAGCCGCATTCAATCGATATTTTTGGAAGTCCATGGAGAAGGCATATTGTTCAGCTGTGGACTTCTTATGATTTGACGATGACGATGAATGAAATGACGATTCAGCTAGTAATATTATAATATTTTAAACAGTTAATAAAGCTACTTGCCCTATATAAATAGAAGCGTCGAACTAATAAAAAAGAACTATCGTGTCAAAAAAAATAAGCGCTTCGAATTAATAACCTCCTTCTTTTTGAATTCGGTTAAAAAATGGGAACTGACGTTTCGATTGTATCGGTTTGATTGCGTGACGTAGATTTTTCCTACCGAACCCATATTTATTGTAACAATCTGAAACGGCAAAATTGGATTCTTCATTTAAAAGTGTCCTTGCAATATAATCCACCTTCTTACCCTTGCGATAAGAGCTCTTTGCCTTACGCAACCGGAAGTCAAGCTCAAACGAAAATTAGGGGGTAAGTATATTGTTCCACTTCCGGATAAGGTTAATAGCTCTCCAAATATTGGCGTCTTGGCAAATTACTCACGGATTTAATATGAGATTAAATTCTAAAGAACTCGCATAAAACTTTATTAAAATTAAACTTCATTAGGGGTTAGGAGAATTCTTATTACCGTTCAAAATTAGCTCTTCTAAGTGCAACTTACGCTTACGTTGTGATTACGCTTATGTTATGTTGAGTGTAATTTTTTTGAGAAAGTATGTAAAAAGCTTCTGTACAAAAATATATGTGAACATGTTATAAAATATATTTTAATAAATCACATATTTGTAGAAAATTCGTTGAAGTCAATAACTATGTATCACGTTTGGAAGTTGCAAAAACAGGTACTTTTTATGAGAGAGAATTATTATTATTCCAAAAAATGTTGATTAGGACATTTAGGGAGTGAAAAAAATTTTTTATACTTACATCTAGCACATCAAGCTACTTAGGCTGTGGCAAGTAATATAGTAACATACATACATAAACACATACAAATATAAATATATATGTATATTCATACAAACACAATATATACACTCGAAAAACGTACCCTTCTTCTTGCGTAGTCGGTTAAAAATACCGCAAGCAAACTTTCAGCGCGCGAACGAAATTCAACGCTTCGACCTCCACGTAACCATCATAAAGTAACCTAATTATCCTATTAATTTGCGAAAACTCAACGCTCTCGAAACGTCAGGTCAACATTTTATGATTTCCCAGCTAAAGTCGATTTTCCTTTAGCAGCAACTAGGTTATCCAAGTAGGTATTATAAGCGGCCAGGCTGAAATACCTCGTAAGTCTCGGTAATAGAGTTGTATTTTCTTCATGCTGCCAGTGGACTTAGGCGCAAATTTTGGTATGGAGTGCCTTTTTAAGTCACGATTTTTTTATTTTTTTTTTATTAACAAATTTATTCTCCACAGACTCCAGGGTCCGTGCCTTATATGAACTAATATATGCATTTATAACTACTTACATTTTTTTTTTAAGTTATGCAAGAGGAAGACAACATTTTAATTTACACTTAACTAACATGCATGCGTGTATACGCCGAGCAGTTTCTTTCTTTAGATAGTAGATTTAGTAGATTTCTTTCTTTCTAGGTTTATGAGGATAAGACAATCATATTCATACAAGAGCTATGGTTCTTGTTTGTGGAGTAATTTCCCTGTTTGTCGGCCTAACTAACATGGTAAAAGACTGAGAAGAAAAGTTAAAATAATATAAAAACCAATTTCCGCCAAATGAGGTCAAAGAGGACAGACTGACAGGCATGTTATACCATTAGGAATGTAGATGGCAACTCAATTTAGCCGACATTCGTGACTGGCGTATTTGCGTGCCGTCGGCATTACATTCGCGTGCCGACACTTTTATTGGATTTTATAATGCAAGCTATGTGGTCTGATGTAGGCGTTACTTAGCTGCTTTTAAACGGTTTATGAGAGTACACTTGAGCCGGGTAGTACTTGTTTTCTATCCCGAAGTATCCCGAAGTCTTGAGAAAAGTAAAACCTAGCGTTTTATCTACCTGATGTGAATACGTAGTCGCACACGACGCTGGCGCGATTCGTAAGCATCAAAGTTACTATCAAGCTATGGAAAAATATGTTCAAAATGTGTTTTAGTCACAGTTACCACGGTTCATAAATTTAAAGTCACTAGAAACTTTCGGAAAAGAATAATTATCCTGAAGGACCCTATCTGATTGAAGAATATAGTTGACTATATGAAAGCAGCGCTTAGAAAATTCCTCCGAGATATCTTAGTTTTGTACCTGTTCGCCCCTTTATTTCCATCTTATTTAAAAGCCTCTGTTCAGCACGTTGAAAAATATGTTCAAAATATGTATTAGTCACAGTTACCACGGTTCATTAATTTAAAGTCACTAGAAACTTTCGGAAAAGAATAATTATCCTGAAGGACCCTATCTGATTGAAGAATATAGTTAACTATATGAAAGCAGCGTTTAGAAAATTCCTCCGAGATATCTCAGTTTTGTACCTGTTCGCCCCTTTATCTCCATCTTATTTAAAAGCGTCTGCTCAGCACGTTTCAATCTACCTTTTATCCCTAGACACGTAGTAAAATCGTTGCATATTTAGCAATATGTTAAGATATATATCTTAACATATTGCTGGATATGTAATCTTAACATATAGCTGGATATGTAACGATTTTACTACGTCTAGGGATAAAATGTAGTTTTTCTATCTGTCTTCACTTTATGTGCTGAAATGTGCATGTTCAGCGTTGATGCAATAGTTTCGACCAGCAGCGCCAACGGTCTGCTGAGCTAGGATCGGTATTTTTGGCGGACACATTTATTAATACATATATGTCTAATACATAGAAAGAGCTATTTGTATCTGGAACAAATTAATTCACGAGGGGCCAATGATTAAAGATTAAACCGAAATAAGGGGTGGTATGAGTTTGACGTGTTTATATTATGTAGGTATACCTACTGTGTCTGTGTGTTGCATCGTACCTGGCATGGACTGATTATGTTCGAGTTTTTTTTTTATTTGAAAGAAGACTAGATCGATAGTGTTCTTAGCTAATTTACAGCTAAGTTAAGTTGTTAGCTGTTTTCTATAGATAGACATACCTGCCTACTGTACTTAATGTTGTTAGATTAATATTTATATTACATAATCATTAATTGTTTATGACAGCGCGGATACGAATCTAAAGTGTCAAGACAAACCAATTGTGGTTTTTTGACACTGTATTTGTTTAAATTAATATTAAAACATGTAAAATAAATAAATAATAATAACATCAAAATCGGTATAATCGTTTTTTAAGTTTTCTAAACTTACATATATGCGCATAAAATATTTAATAGTTTTTCTATTGCGCATATGAAAAATTATTTTCGCCTATATTTTTTCAGTAGAACCTCTCTGATTGAAATTAGAAAATCACTCGAAGTAAACTTGCTAGACTTTTGCCCTACGCACCATTTAGCTTCCTCGCACACTTTGAGTGGAAACCTGGACACCTGGAAACCTGGACATGGAAGTAAAGGCCGAACGAAACGTTTTAATTCCACATTTATCGTATAGACCGCAAAATTGTGGAATACGCTTCCTGAGTGGATTTTCCCCGATGGATACAATCTGGGTGTCTTTAAATCGTGAGTGAATCGGTTTCTTCTATGTAAGCGCGCTTCATCGTAGACCGCAAAATCGCTTAACATCAGGTGAGTTGGCGGTCAAGCGCAAACCTATATTGTATAAAAAAGTACTTACAGCGTTGCTAACGTTGATGTCGACTCCTTGTTCGAGAAGACTAATGATCTTCTCGATTTGCCCAGCGCGGGCCGCACGGAGAAACGCCGTGCTGGCATCCGCCTGGAGATAAAAGAAATTGGACTTTAATTTTATCCAACTTAAGGCGCATCGCCCACACGAGCTGGAGTCGAGGCGGCTCCGAGGCGCGGGCGCCCAAGCTGCACGCCGCTTCTACGTTTCCTTCAGGTTCAAATGGCAGTGCGCTCACACACTAGAGTCGCGACGCCGCGGTCGTGGCGGCGCGGTAGTGTGTGAGCGACGCGCCTAAGGCGCGTCGCTCACTGGTAAGTCGAGGCGCGTTCGCGGCGGCGTCGCGGCACAGTCAAGGCGTGGCGTTTTTGTTACAGTCGAGGCGCGGGCGGCTATGCTTCCTTCACACACTACAGTGTAAACACGTCTACGCACGAAACAAAATAACAAAATGGCGGTGGAGTCGCGGCGCGGTCACGCACTGCACCCCTGCCGCGACGCCGCCGCGACCGCGCCTCGACTCCACGTCGCCTGCGACGCGACTCTAGTGTGTGGGCGCGCACTGCCATTTGAACCTCAAGGAAACGTAGAAGCGGCGCGCCGCTTGTGCGCCCGGGGCACGACGCTGCCTCGACTCCAGCTCGTGTGGGCGATGCGCCTAAAGGGTCACAATCCTGTGATGGAGTACAAAGACGAGCTTAAAGACTCACATAAGTAAAATTAATAAGGACACTTCAAACAATTTTTGTGGACATTAATTCAAAAATATTTGTAAAAGTATTATAGTATTTTATATACTTATAATAATACTAACATTCAAATTATTAGAGCTGGTTAATAAAGGTGTACCTAATGTAACCATTTGTTAATTTTGTAATTTTTATGAAGTTATCCTTTATAACTAAATATAAATAATTGAAGTCCGCCTACATAAAAAATACGACGAAATGAGAATCTCCGGAGAATATTGGCAGATGTCCTTGGAATATTCCAAAGTCAGCATACGTTCCCACATCTCTGCTCTAGTCCTGTGTAAACAGTAGCGCCCTCCAGAGGCAAGTTACGACCTTTACCTCAATAAATCAGGCTGTTTCAGTGTCTGCTACACCTTTGTCTTATTTGTCTTGGATTGTAAAAATGTAATGACTACATGCCTACATCTGCTTAGTCTCTGTGTATATGCCTTTTACAGAATCTTTGGTATTCAAAACTAGAGTTAACAAGTACTAAAGTTTCTTTCTATAAGCAGGTACTTTTCAACAGAGTTAAAAAAGGAGGAGGTTCTCAATTCAGTTTTTTTTTTTCACCTTATAACTCCGTCATTCAAAACCGATTTAGAATATTCTTTTCTTATTTAAGAGGATATACTATATTTAGATTGATCCCATAAAAATTTCATCTAAAATGTTCAGTAGCTTGGTCTGTGAAACAAAATAACTTGAAAAATATGTAGTCCAAATAAACTATTTGAGCATAATGAAGTCAATTGTTTAGATTTAAAAATAAAAGTAAAAAATTATCTAGGTTACAATAATATTATCAGTAAGTACTTATATGCAGTAGGAAATTTATGTTTGTTTAGAAATGTATACAAAACAGGGCTGATTTAGTAAGAATAAATTCTACTTTTAATTATGGCTTAAAAAAGCTTTTAAAAAGAAATAGTGTTGAATAGAGTAAAGTGCCATTTAGCCGGAAGGGCCGGTAAATGACTGATTTTTTTCTACAAGTTTGGGAGGCTGCTGCTGCTCAACCCACGCTCGGAGCCGCAGCTGACATTCATGACAAATCATAATAATACTCTCTTAATTGTTATACATTTTTTCGTCTAGGAAATTGGTCATGAATATCTGTTACTGTCTCCGATGATGTATTTATTATACGTAGATAGGTTTTCCCCGGCTCTGCGTGGCAAGCCTTAAGTAAGGCAATCGCCCGACTCGTGTTCAGTCGCGACACGCTGTTGACGCGTGACGTGATTTGTGTTTAGAAAGTGCAACACCAAGATCTATAAGGCCAAGATACTGAAAAGCCTAATGATGTGGTCTTATCCTCGAAAGTGCTGAGAACTGAGATTTGCCATACTTTTACTTCATATTCAATAAGTGGCCTCTCTATACTGGCCACTCAGTCTATACGAACTTACTTACTTACTTACTTACCTCTCTATAAATAAAATCTCATTGGCTGCCTCGCGGACCATATATATTGAGATCAATATATATGGTCCGCGAGGAACAAGAATAAAAATAGGAATATTTTTTTTATTGACAGTGAAAATATTAAATCAGTTCGTAGCTACCGTTAAATGACAATAAGTAAATAAATAAATAACAGAAAAACAATATGATAATCTCAGTTTCTTCACGATATCACGAAACCATATCGAATATTCAGCGAGAAGGAATCCTTTATGATTATTGCGAACAGACAGTCTGTTATATTTTATTGTTATTAGTTTTCCGTAGGTATCGTAAAAACTTTCCCTGGGGAGGTTCTGACGCAAGCGTCTTCAAGGCGACAGCGCCTTCTAATCTATCGTTTATATACGGCTCTATTTTATAGGCTGATAAATTATTACTTGTTTAAGGTTTTTTTAAAGTTCCGTAATAAACAAGGAACTCTGATGGTTCGCCATGTACGTCTGTCATATCTGTCTGTCTGTCCGTCCTCGGCTACGCTCAAAAAGTTTTCTTACTGGAAAGCCGTAATGTGCAGCGAAATTGACAAAGACAATAAATCTTAAAATCAAAATAAATTAAATCGAAATTGACAATAAATCTTGAGTTTTTTTGGGCTAAGTACCTCTTTTTTCATCAACCCCATGTCATTTCGTGTGTGGCGTCATGGTGTAGAATGTAGATGATTAAAAAATACTATGATTGTGTGAACTTTGCCAATTTAGAGGTTTTATTCAAGTGTCCCCACCACGTGCCGACTTACGACTAATTGTTTGGAATTGGATATGGGTTAAAAATCATGGTTCGTTATATATAGCATATAAATTATGTCCGAATGGAATATCGAATATCATTAACACGAAAACTATTTTATGGATAGCGATTCATTTTTGATTATCATTGGATTGATTTCAATTCTAAATAAATACCTCAAAAGACAAAGGCTAGAGTGACCAGGTATGATGGTTTTTTTTTACAAACTGTCCCACTGCTGGGCGCGGACCATCTTCTCATTGTGAGAAAATGGCCCGAAGATGGAATTGTGGGATAATGGTATGATGTTGTTTCACTATGTTTTTTTTTTCAAAATCGCAAATGAGCTACGCCCCCTCCACATCTATCTACGCCGCCCCTGGGGGCATGCCTCTCTGGTTAGAAACTCCTGGGCTAGACTGAGAAGAAAAGACTAATAGTAAAGTCAACGTAAATCCTGTCCAAAAAGGTACTCAAAAACGCGCAACCACTACAGATGCCTTTGGGGCGAGCTCGATGGGGTGCAAATAAATTGGTTTCCTTTGTCTCGCACGACACTTGCCTAGCTAGTCATTAAGATAAGCACTAGTCATTATACTGGCGCAAGTAACTAGCGCTAGTGTTCGATCTAGCCATTAGACTGGGTACTGGTGTGGCACTAATTAACTGGAGTTAGTCTTTTACTTTAAATATATAAAAGTCAATTAAAATATCAGTCATAATAAAAGTGTCTTGCCTTAGTAAGCCGAAGAACTGCTTTTGCTGAATCATATTTGGTAGAAACAATTTTGTAGTGTTAATTTCAGTTGTTTTTAGGGATCCGTAGTCAAGAAGAAACACTTATACTTTCACCATGTCCGTTGGTATGGCCACCTATCCGATACTTAAGCTTTTTTATTTTAGATTTTATTAGATACATTTAGATCTACTATTGATTAGCAACTCGTCTGGTATTAAGCGAAGGTAGTTGAACTGCAACTACGGAACTCTAAGCTGCCCCGTGCCCCGTCAAGCACTTTGACGGTTATTTAATTATAAAAAACAGTAATTTTTAGTAAGTAACAAGTAACATATTTACCCGACGAGTCTCTCAACAATTCTATTCTTGAAGAAGTATGATGTCTGCCAACTCTCACTTAGCTAGCGCAGTGGCCTAATTTTATTGTGAATATACCTTTTTCTATTTTAAATAAGACTTATATTATTAAGCAAATAATTAACAAAATGTATCACTCAACTACACCCATAATTTTTCATTAAATTATCTCCATAATCCGTGCCCGCGGGAATAATCATATTATTGTGTGACTAATAGGCGTAATGCAGAAGCTGATAAATAACTGATATTATCAGAATACATGAAACGTGTATGGCTTTCGTCACAGTCATAATAAGACGTTCAAAACATTAAATGTTTTGTTATAATTTGGGATTGGGTATATGACATCATACTGATATTCGATGCGTTGATTTTGATGCGTGTTTGTTTTTTTGCGTTGTTGATTTTGATGCGTTGTTTATTTCAATTGTCTGTGATTATAGTGATGGGAGTAATTTGTAGAGTCCACCCTGTACAAGTACCACACTTTTTCCAGATATTCGACCAGCAAACAGTAGAGTGTCTGGGTTACTGCGTTCCGAATTAAAGGGAAATCATAATTTTCTTGCCCTTTTCTCACTAGGTGGGGTCGGCACAGCACGTTTCCTTTCGCCACTTCACTCTAGCAGACGTCATCTCTACACTCATAATTTTCACACGCATATCATCTTTCTCACTTTCCATCCACACTTTCTTAGGTCTCCCTCTCCGAATTAAAGGGAAATGATTCCAGCAAAATTTCCGTCCAAAATTTTTGAAATAAATTGAAATAATTAATCATAATGATATTTCAATTTTATTACGTCCATTTTATATCTTAGAGTGACGAGCGCAATGCATTGCCACATATGTTTTCTACTGTATAATTCCACAGTTCTGTGTAGCATTGAGCTCTTATGGGCAAGCGTCTCGCTTGTGTTGACATACATACTTACCCAAAGATAGGATATTGATATTTGATATGGATATTTGACTACTAACTATTAATCAATCTAAGTTTTAGTAAATGTACTCTAGCACCATGTTATGGTCTTACAATGCTTGTTTCCTTCACTATGATCAAATATATTATAGTCAAACCAAGTACCATATCATGCAATATTCTGTTAACTTTTAGAGTTCTCTAACGGAGGATTTAAATATTTGGCCAAACCTGATTTGCTTCTGCAATTTCACTAACCATTGCGTAGAAATAATGCAATATTATACGACTTACAAATGACATTGCACGCAGTGATGGTAATGGAGTCTAAAATCCGCCTCGCGTTATAAAAATGTTTTTTTATATTAATCACAATTTCATAAAACTTTTTTCAAATTTTTTTTTTGTATATATTATATTATCAAAGTCACCAAACCAGGCATCCAACAAGGCCATGTTTGCAATTGGGAAAGTCAACATGCAAAAAAAAAAAAAATTATTCAAAATTAACAAAAACATTCGGCTTCTGCCTCATCCCATTAAAAATGTCTGACATAACTCAAAAATCCACCGAAAATCATCCCTTACAAAAACCTAAATATGAGGAACGGCAAAAATTGTGTCATACCACATTCCAACTTTAGTCACTCCATAAAGAGACATAGCATGCGAGCAATTATTTCGCACCCCATTTCTACCCCAGGGGTTAGTACCCTTCAGCCAGGGGGTGCAGGATGTGGTGATTTCTAAAGGGATTGGGGTTGGGGTCTGTTTGACTTGGAACTTTGTTCAGTTAGAATGGAATGTGAGCAGTTGATAAGTAAGGAGTATTGTTGATTTGAAAAACATTTGTAGTGATTTTTTAGTTTGCCTAATAGTCTTCAGAATTTACAAACAGATGTAATTATTTTTAAATAAAAATTACAGGTCACCCACGTCTGTTTTGAGTTGAAATATCTGACATTCGGCGGTCTTTTTCTAAGGCGCAGCGCAAACGTCACTCTTGGTCAGTGACGCGCCTCGCGCCGACGTATGCCGTATGCCGAATGCAGTTGAAACTATAGTCGGATATTACGACTCCAAACAGACGTGAATGACCCGTAGTTTTATTTAAAAATGTTTGAAAACCACGTTAGTTGCCATAGTAAATACTTAAATAAATAAAATCTAGTGAGATAAAGTCAAACGTTAGCCCGTTAAAAATGAATTCACGAGAAAAAGGAGATTTCGACCATCGTACCAATATTTTATAAGATATCTAATACCTTTAAACGAACAATTCTTGTGTATATGTATATATATATAAATATATAATCTGAATCTCGGAAACAGCTCCAACGATTTTCATGAAATTTAGTTTATAGGTAGATTAGGGGACGATAAATCGATCTTGCTAGGTTTTATTTTTAGTGAACCCGGTTTAACTCGTATTTTCAGTCATAATAAATCCGAGTGGAGCTCGGTCGCCCAGAATCAGGTCGGCTGAATAGATTTATTAATTTCATTTCAAAGATAAAAACAAATACGAGTGGTACTTTTTTCGATTTCATTTGATCTATAGAGCTTTAAAAACTGAAAAAACTTTTCTATCAAAACTACAACAAAATTTAATAAAACGTAGGATAGGACCTCATCAAGATGTCTAAAAAAGTGAGTGATGAAAGTTTCCGGCAGCCTAGACGGGAGATCGTCTGACTTGCGATCCGCAGGTCCTGGGTTCGAATCCCGCGGCACGCACCTCTGTCTTTTCGAAGTTATGTGCGTATTGTTGATTGCCGTCAACTTCAAACGGTGAAGGAAAACATCGTGAGGAAACCTACATGTCTGAAAGTTCTCAATGATCTTGAAGATGTGTGAAGTCTTCCAACCCGCACTTAGCCAGCGTGGCAGACTATGGCCTAACCCTTCTCACAATGAGAAGATGGCCCGTTCCCAGCAGTGGGACAGTTTGTACAAACAGGGCTGACAAAAAAAAGATGTCTAATAGATAGATAGATAAACTCTTTATTGTTTAATCAAATAATAAAGAGTAAATCTCTTTATTGTCTCTTTATTGCTTGTCTAATAAAACGTTTAAAACACTATGTATTAGAAATTTTTATTCGGTTTTTAAAAACTTCGCTTTTCGGTACACACTGATGGGAATATCATTAGGTACACACGCAAAAATAATACAGCCTCATAAAATTATAGTTTAAAAAACTGAAGCAACCACCTTCTCATACATAAAGAAAATACAGTCGAATGGAGAACCTCCTCCTTTTTTAAGTCGGTTGAAAATCATCCTTCTTGAAGTCCGTTTATAATGGATCCATGCACTTGATATTCGTAATTGCTCCTACATTGGAAGAGTATCAAAAACACAAATAAAGTACTGGCCCCGTCCATGTTTCCATTACACGAAATTGGTTCACCACTCAGTGGGGTTGCAATCGTAAAAATGGTTTATCGATATATGTACGTATTCGGTAAACTCTACTCCCAGATACAGGGTGACTGGAAGATACGCAACGCTTTACGACTTATAAAATCAAAAAGAATGAAATTAAGTATTGCGTTGTATGAAAATAGGAAATAAACTGACCTAATTAAGTTAAAATGAAGCGGCATTTACTATCTCATTGTTGTCACTTTATACCGCGTTTTGAAAAAAAACACTCTGTTACGCTTTTTTGGTAGATTTCCTTCATTCGTAGTCCTGGTGGTTCTAATCAAGATGTTTTGCAAACTCACAACTTAAAATTTTCCTTCTTTGTTTAGCATAAAGATATAGTGTTTTAGACGGATGATTATTAACTCCTCAAACTGGTACAGATTTCTTTAAAAATACAGAACACTAAACTAATACGTAGGATTGAAAATCGTGATTTGTAACAGGGATGAATTACTTAAGGGGTTAAAACGGAGAGAGTGAAGTGGCAAAAGATTATATGATTATTATCCAAGGCTGGCGAGAGAGCGGCGTTGGTGGAATGGGTGAGAGAGTGACGAGAGCGAGATAAAACAAATATCAGAAAAAAAATATATAGGAGATTTTTTATTTATTTAACAAAATTGAACTCCACAGACTCCGGGGTCCGTGCCTTTTATAAACTAATATATTATGCATTTTTTACTATTTACATTTTTTTAAAGTTATGCGATGATGCGATTATTTTAGATTTGCAACGACATAATAAGTACTTGTACGTTTTTACGAAGCTGTATTTTTTCTTATCTTAATTTACGTTGTTTCGTTACCAACTTCCATTAACGCAAAAATTAAAGTTAAGATAAATAATCTGTAAATGCACCTTGTTTAGGTCATCAACCGTAATTCAAACACTATATCTATATAAATAAAGCAGTCTACCGATTGCACCCTTTCGAGACGCATCGATGGCGTCACATCACCATTATGACGTCATCAAGTGATCGATGGGAAAGAAGACGATGCATTTTGTAAGGAGGAAAACTGTAAGGGGATGAAGTATTAGCGACAATTTGTTTACTTTAAAATGAACGATGGCATGACAAACAAGTCTGCTTCATTTATTTCTAAATAACAACGGTAAAGCTAGATGAGGGTCTTTGGGCTGCATATAATGTGCACGCAAAGAAAAGAAAATGCGAAAAGCGTGATACGTACCGCTACCTAGCATGACCGTGGTTCGCAGTAGATTGACCTGGCTATACTTTCAAAAGCGAAATTAAGTAAACGTGCGTGTAAATATTAGTATTTATTAATATTACATATTTTTTACTAGAAAGTTCATATACAAATTTAATTGATTTCAGTTAACTTAAATCTTTTTAAACAACTTCCTAGATATACCTAGGTACTTGCTTTTATTATGGCAGCTACATGCTAATATTACAGCAATGATAAATAAATATTATTGATATTGATTAAATAATAATTGTCTACCCTTGCTAATATTAAGTAATATTAAAGATAATGCACCATTATACTAATATTACATCATCATCATACATTTACATTTCAGCCATAAGAAGTCCACTGCTGGGCACAGGCCCAGAGACTACGCACCGGCAAGCGCAGCGTAAGAAGACTAGCTACGAGATGGACAGATGACCTCATACAAGTGGCGGGAAGTCGCTTCCAATCGGTCTTTTTGGAAGTCCATGGGGGAAGCCTAATGTTACATAAATTAGAGTAAATTTAACTTTGACTTTTTTTGAACATTGCTAATATTGAGTAAGTAATATTAATAAGTAAGTACTAATACTACTTAGGTTAGAACAAATTGTAACAAAGCACTTCTCTCTCGAATAAATCTAAATAACACTAACCAACAGAGTCTGTTTCTCGTCACCCCTCCTTCTAATCAACCTGCCTCATTGGTTACGAATGACGCCCCCAATTTCTGCGAGTTAATGGAAACTGGGACGATATAGTCCTAAGTAGTACACAAATGGGTACAGCAAGCGGAAATGAAACAACAACGTTGGCTGACGTTTTAGGAGATCTACCCTAGAAACGTTAAAGCCTGGCCTACTTTGCAATAAGCGTTCTGAGTCGTGTGCTTATTTTGTATGGCAACGACGACTTAACAGTAAATTCATAGAGCAGTTTCATTGTTATTTTTTTTTATACAAGATAGATCTACGATTGACCACCAACTCGACTGATGTTAAGCGACGTTGTGGCCGAGGATGGAGCTCGTCGATCTAGAAGATATCTATTCACTCTAGCCTTGAAAATTACAAAATTGTAAGGTCTCAAAAAACAGGGATCATATCTCGTAGAAAGGTTTCACAGAGGTTTACTATATAACATATTTTTCATTGTATAAATTATAGTTAAAAAACTGAAAAAAAACCGAATTCAAAATACACAATACAATGCATACGCGACTTACTGTTCACTTTTCTATAGGCACTTAAATGATTTTTTACAAGTTATTTTGTTATAAATACCAAAGTACTGCATCGATTTTGATAAAAATTATATGGGACCACCTCTAAAGTATGATCTACCAAATACAAAAAGAATCATCGAAATTGGCTGAGTAATCGATGAACAAAAAAAAACATACAAACTGAATTGATAACCTTCTTTTTTTTGGAAGTTGGTTAAAAAATTTTGCCCCGTAAGATATGAAATGTCCTTCTTAGGAAGACCTTCCCGTGTCTACAGCTTCAAAAACCTTTCCGAGCAAAGCAACAGCGTCACCACTATTGTAGCAGTTTTGTATAAGCGAGTTTTGTGTAGCAGTTTTGTAGCTATTAAGCGAACCGTCTGATGGTTTGCAGCTTATTCTATTGAAAAAAACTGACAAAAAATAGCTATTTTTAATTATATTTATGAAAAATGTCGATTAGTCAGAAAATATATATAATCTGGGTATCCTTAAATCGCGAGTGTATCGGTTTCTTCAACAATACCACACACATCTATAAAGTTTAGATTTCACATGTTATAAAGTTTAGTTAATTTATCATATCTGTAATTCTCACTTACCTATAACATATATGTTATTCAAGGTTAATAAATATTCTTATTTCTCATCAATTCTGATTCAAACATGATTCAAAAGCTACGATAATATTAAAAATATATATTTAACTACATGCACATGCACTCTAAAGTCTAAAAATGAAAAAGAGGATATTTTTGAGAATTAAAAATACATGGGTAGTACGAGTATATTTGTAAAATGCACAATAAATTAAAATATCGGCTGCTTATTGACTTAATTTTATCATTAAAGAGTTTCGCAATTTATGTAAAACTGCAAGTTGTAACTTGCAGTTACTTGGCCGGTTTTGTTTTTACAGTTTTTGTGTACGATTTTGTAGGCTAACTACAGTTAGCCTACGATTTTGTAGGCTAACTGTAGTTAGCCTACAAAATCGTACACAAAAACTGTAAAAACAAAACCGGCCAAGTGCGAGTCGGACTCGCGCACGACCACGGGTTCCGTACCATTATCTATAAAAACGGCAAAAAAATCACGTTTGTTGTATGGGAGCCCCCTTAAATATTTATTTTATTCTGCGTTTTTAGTACATGTTGTTATAGCGGCAACAGAAATACATCATCTGTGAAAATTTCAACTGTCTAACTATCACGGTTCATGAGATACATCCTGGTGACAGACGGACGGACGGACGGACAGACAGCGGAGTCTCATTAATAGGGTCCCGTTTTTACCCTTTGGGTACGGAACCCTAAAAAACGATTGTATTCAGCTTTTCTGAGAATTTTCCCGTCCATCCTTTACAATTTCTTGAATTATTCGTCTCCTGTGTATAGTGAATGTGTATTCGCAAACAGTAACTTGAGTCTATATATAAGCACAGTGGAGGACAAATGAGCCGGCGTGCAAACAACGCACCCCAGTCTGGACGTCAGACTGACGCTTTGTAAACGATTCTCACTTACCGCTCTAGTTGTGCGGACAGTAGTCTAACTTGACACGTTTGTGAGTTTTTTTATTTGATCTTGCGCTTGTTGCGATCTATAATTATTATAGCTTACAAAAAATTTAACAACCGACTTCAAAATACGCAATTTCGTTTACTGAGGTGACTATTTCGGTCCAGGCATTTGGTTTTAACAACAAAAGTAGGTAAGTAGTACCTACTAAAGTAATTTTGATGATTATATATTTCTGAAACATACAATGTGAAAGTATATCCACTCAAATAAAAATAAAAACCGAATAATTATGTAAACGACAGAGTTATAAAATAACAAATAATAATGAAAAAACAATTAGGAACTTCCTTATTTTTTGAAGTCGGTTATAAAATGATCATATCATCAAGACCAGTAGAGGTCTTGATGATGAGTCTTGAGTCTTGATGGTCTGCAGGATCAGTCTCTTAAATATTAATCTTATTCATTATATACATGTATTTATATACATATATTATAGAAAACCGGTTTTGATTTTCGCTGGCCTGTTTTGTATAAAGTTGTTGTACTGAATTCCACTGTACTGTTGGCGTACGACAAATAGAGTACTTGTCTCTTTTGCAGACAGTACTTTTGTAGTACTTTCCACCAAAGCTTTCGACTTTGTCAGGTTTTTGCAAACAAAGAAATTAGGAAAAGTTTTAACCACAAAGTAATATGAGAATTATGTGTAGAAGCCACGGGAAATATTTAACTTAAAAACGTTTCACAAACCGCAATAATAGAAATGAAACGTGGATGGAAACGTTGGAAAGTTTCAACTTTCTTCCATGGAAAGATTTTGTGAAGATTTCTTAAAAGTAGCGGTTTTAATGAGAAATTTATAAAATAATGTTAAAAATGGGATTTGTTTGTATACATTGGAAGAGTTCAACTTTTAAGCTCGAAAATGAACCGAAATTTGAAAGTAATAAAACCAGACAAGTGCGTGTCAGACTCGCCTGCCGAGAATATATATCAATAATATATTTTTCTCAATAAAGTATTTTTGTATTGTATTTTTTACATTTTTGGTCATAATCCAAAAATTACACATCGTAAAAATAATTCAACACCAGTTTTACCTTGTGCAATCATTTTGATGATTATTTCTGTATTTGGTAAAATAGAGGGACCACCCATATAAATTTTATCAAAATTGGTTCAGTGCTTTGGTTTTTATAACAAAATAACCGGTAAAATATCATCAGAATGCCTGTAAAAAAGTGAACAGCAAGTCACATAGGCGCGTTTTAAATTAAAATTCAACAAAATTCAATTCTTCGACAAGGTAATGTACTTAACATTACCTTTATACATAGATACATATATGTACAAATAACATAAACCAGTAAAGCCACGTGGCCTTCCAAATGAACCCCAGCTCGTACCCTAACGGCTGCAGTCTCCGAACCTAATCAATACTGCCTGCAATCCGGGAACAGTAGCTCGTGCCCTACTTAGAAAAATGGAGATAGTTTATTTTGAGACTGATCGATGAGTTTGCTGAAATAATTGACTGGTGAGACTAATTGCGCAGATATATCGATGCTGGCGCCATCTGCTTACGCAGTGTATAATATAAAGTGATGATTGATGTTAACGTTCAGAATAATCAAATGAATCGTAATCTGTACTTCCGTACAAGTCTGTGCCTCATACAAGTGGCGGAAAGACGCTGGATGCAAGCCGCTTCCAATCGATCTTTTTGGAAATCCATGGTCGAGGCCTATGTCCAGCAGTGGGCTTCTTATGGCTGAGATGATGGTGATGATGTACTTCCGTATTGTTATATTGAGCCCTGAGGCGCGTAAACCCAGATTGACAATGGTACAACTTAATCTTACGCAGTGTGTCAGAGGACTGAGTATTTTGTAGTTGGTGAACAGAACTGGTAAATGTGCTAGTCGCGCAAGACCGATACAAATAAAAGAAAACTGTGAGGATACCTAATTAAATTTAATGTAATCTGCGGGGGTCAAGAGCTCACTCTACATTTTTTTTTATTGTGATTCATTGGATTACGATATGAGTGAGCGATGTAAACCTCTATAAGATAGTTTACAAAACCGATTAGTTATCTATCGATCTAACGCCATCTAACGAGCATACATTGAGCTACTAGAACATTCGTGGAAATAGCAAAAATAAAAAATATCACAGAATGCGAAATGTCTTCTTTTTGAAATAGGTTACATCATACTTTTTAAAATAATTTGCGGTTTCCGATGATTTACCTATTGTACTCGTACACTAATACACTAAGCACCATTTACATAGAAATTGAATCCACGTGTTTTTTTCATTATAATAGTAATAACTCGTTGAGGGCTGCCATTAGAAACGCAACCTCATCTGAGTAATAGCAGTGGGGTGGCAACCCGAGCGATCCAAGTACAGTCAGCATGAAAAGTCTTCGGTATCTACGAACTCAATCATCAATTATTTACTATCAGGCAAATTGATACTGAAACGCAACATTCTAAGTAATGAATTAATCTGCGAGCAGTTACACTTTATAACTAATAGATACTACCGATTTTTATATACGTAATTTTCAAATAAATCATTGTTTTTTGTTACCCAAACGAATTTTCTTTCCATTTAGAAGCTCATTAGCAATATGTTTTATACGCAAGCTAGATCTACGATTGGCCACTATCTCCTGATGTTAAGCGACGGTGCGGCCGAGGTCGATCTAGAAGATATATGTTACTTATAAACGCATGTTAAAATCTTGTTCACTGAATTGTCGACTTCTGTCAGATGGGAACTGTCGCACGCGAAAACGGAACAAAACACAGTATAACTAAAATGCGTTTATTTAAGGTTTATGAGTAAGTCGACATATATACTCGATAAGCAGGACAATGCCTTTTATATAAATAGATACAGAAACACAGTGTTTGATAAATTGAAGTAAATTAGCTATATCATCTGATAAATCGAACCAGTTATAGATTGCAATATTTAAACTATTAGCCATCGTCAAGTCTTTAAATATTTAAATGTTGTAACACTTTTTCTAATTCAAGTTTTTAGTTTCCGGCAGCCTAGTAAGTTTCCGGCAGCCTAGTAAGTTTCCGGCAGCCTAGTAAGTTTCCGGCAGCCTAGTAAGTTTCCGGTAGCCTAGTCGGGAGACCGTATGACTTGCGAACCGCAGATCCTGGGTTCGAATCCCACGGCACCCACCTCTGTCTTTTCGAAGTTATGTGCGTGTTGTTGGTTGCCGGCAACTTCAAACGGTGAAGGACAACATCGTGAGGAAACCTATATGTCTGAGAGTTCTCAATGATCTTGAAGATGTGTGAAGTCTGTCAACCCGCACTTGGCCAGCGTGGCAGCTATGGCCTAACCCTTCTCACAATGAGAAGCTGGCCCGCGCCCAGCAGTGGGACAGTTTGTATAAACAGGGCTGATAAAAAAAACACTTTTTCTACTGATTGTACCTATTGCTTATCGACACTTTCCCCAAATGCATAACATGACTTTTGCTTCATGGGAGAGCAATAATAATACCCAAGTATAGTAAAGTCTATTTGATTTATTATTATTTGGCATGCCAGACTGACTGATTGCACAATAAACTGCTGGGAGAAAGAATGATCAGTCGATGACGTCTGAATAATTGGGATTAAGTGACCATTGTGCAAAATACGTACAGGTACCTTTAACTAATTTAAACAGAAAACGTCAATTGCGTCTTTAACAGCTTAAATAATTATTTTATTAAGTTTTAATTTTGGTTGGCACTAATTTTCTTGTGTGGTCAACTTAAATAGCCATGGTTAACAAGCTTTGTCTTGTCTCGACAAAATAAATAAAAATAGACACCCAATGTTGGTTCATTTTTATATAAAAACTGCCTTTTTGCCGTAAAAAGGCAGTAAGCCCATTGATTTTACCTTGCACCCTCACGCAGGGTGCATAATGAACCCCTACTGTATGCCAGGCACGCAGTATTTATAATGTAAGAGTTTTTGGTACATGTTAATCTGAGCAACCTTTTTTAATTAACCTCTTAGAAGTCTAACGAGCTGGATGTAAAATAATTATATTAAAAAAAAATATGATCACGTCAAATTGAGTATTTCTTTTTTTTTACCTTTTACATTTTCTTGTTTCATGCTATTCAGTGTGATTTTTCAGTAGTCGGGTTTTAAGATTTTGAACTCATTTTCAACCGACATAAAAAAGGAGGAGGTTCTCAATTTGACTAATTTTTTATGTTTGCTACCTCATAAATTTTGACTGGGTGAACCGATTTTGATGATTCTTTTTTTATTTGAAAGCTGGTACTTTCCGTGTGGTCCCATTTCAATTTAGTCCAGTTCTGACAATGGCATCCATGAGAAGGCGGTTGCTTCAGTTTTTTTAAAGTATCATAAAATTATTATTTATTATAACCTAAGGTCAGTCAACCTTGGACCACACCTGTCACACCCGCTTCATATTTCGCTAATTGAATGAAACGACTACGGAACATTTATACTTACCTACTTACTAGTAAAACAGGTGTGTGAAGTTGCCTTATAAACCGTGAATTTGAAAGGGTGTTGGTTTGACCAACTTTACACGGCGCCATTATACCTACTTAATTTGTTTATTAATATGGTTATGGCCTTGCTACTCGTATTAGTGCCTCTGGGATAAGAAATAAATTCTACATTATATGGCGTAACTATAATGTTTAATATTTTTTATAAAATATACTTAATTCTTGTGTTGAATTATTATTATTAGTGACGCGCCGTTCACATTCTTCTGATATTATAATTACGGCTTACAAAAACAGCAAGATCAGCACATGTTTTACGCGCAGTTATTATTATATTTGTATATAAAAATATGAAAATAAAATATCAACTTTCTTTATTTGCACGTTTTAAGACCGTACAACGCCATCTAGTTTTATTTTACTGAACTATGAGAAATAAAGGCTGCAATATCCATAGCCTAATAAATAAGCGAAGAGAGAATAACTTGAAATTGTAATTTTTTATGTACAATAAAGACAATATTTATTATATATTATAGTACCTATACTTATCTCCTGGATCAGAGATTTTAGCTCGGGCCAGAACCAAACGCTTTGATAAGGTTAAGTTTTTTTTTACTATTATTAAATAACACTAGTACATTATCAATATTTTTTTTTAGTTTTTGGGCTTCTGTACTAAGCGTGCGAGAGCGTATTCGTGAGGCTACGGTGTGTGTATGTGTGTCTGTCTGTCCTACACTTAAACGAAGCGTAATAGATAAAATAGGTAGCTGTATCTTTCGAAGCGTAATAGATAAAAGTATTTTGTGTGAGAAATGCTTACACGCCTCGAACATCAACCTGCTATAATAGAATTACTTTATACCTATTATAGTAATAAAAGGTTTTAATCCTCCTATTAACCTTATTAACCCTTAACCATTCAAAGGTAAATAGTTGCTAAATGTCTAAAGTAACGAGAACAAAAAAAGTCACAATAGAATCAGTCATCTGATAAAATCAGTTGAAAGTCATTTATTGACACTTCAGGACGTTTAATTTCTCCTAAAAGGTTCTCATTTGCACTAATGGCTGGTTAACGGTACATCGCTCGATTGTAATAAAAACTTGGGTTGTTTGTATATTTTTTAAACGAGGTTCGTTGAGTATGATTTGGGTGCTTTGTGTTCATAATATGTGGTTATAATTAAAAAATCTGAAACCACCGACTTCACTTACCTGAATCTAGTTGCTCTTTATTAAGCTTATAAAGCAAAGTTGATGATTTTTACTGGCCAAGTTTTTAAATTGGTATACGGTATATTAAAATTAATATTTAAATAAAATAATCATCGAAACCCTATTAAAAATAATCATCGAAATTTATGTGTACTATAAAACAATGTTTCTTGCCAAATTTCGCAGTTATAGGTCATGTTAAAACTTAAAATTAATTTACTAAATATAGCAAAACAGATTCTTTTTCGTAGATGGTTATTGAACGTAGCAAAATAAATCCATTTTCGTAGCTGGTTGTCGAAAGCGCCAACGTAGCAAAATAAATACATTTTCGTAGCTGGTTATCGAACGCGCGAACGTAGCAAAATAAATACATTTTCGTAGCTGGCAATCGAACGTAGCAAAATAAATCCATTTTCGTTGCTGGCTCATAGTCAAATATATCCTTTAAATACCAATATTTAACCTGTGTACACCAACCAACCCGACCTTTCCCTACAAATCGTTCGTGAAAGGCGTGGTGGAGCCAACAACGAAGCCCTACGGTGTCAAGGGCACCTGATGAGCCGACAAATCGCCTGGCTACCGCAACCTTCGGCGTGTGAAAATTTTAGTTTATTTAGAATTGCCAAGTCCTAATATCCACGCAAGCAAAACGTCCACTTATTTCGAGTAATAAAAGGCAAATGTATGAATCGCTTGAATCTTATACTCGTATACCCAATATGTAAAAAGCAGTTCCGTTGACATTATGATTTCAATTTCGTGAATGTTTGTATTTCCGCCAAAGTTAGTTAGATTGGTTCCCGAGACGAGATTGGTTTCCGTGAAATGCCGGGATAAAGCAGATTGTGGAATACCTCAGGGTAAAACAGACAAAAGGCGGCATTGAGGAAATGAAGTAGGTTGGAAATTAGCTCTGATTTTACCGTTGTTTGTTCCATTTTCCAATGTTAATCTGTGTTTTGTACAATATTTTTTTTTGTACTTTTTATCAAAATTAAAATTTTTGCTCTCAGAAGAGTTTTTAAAGTTTTTTTTTACTTAATAATGCTTAGGACAAAAAAAATGTTTTTTTTTTGTAACCAAATTTTGTCAAAGATAATGAAAAATGAACTATAATATTAACAGTTAAAAACTATTCTTTATGTCAGTTCAGTGACAATTTTTCTATCATGTTGAGTAAATGCAAAGATGCTTTTACAGAAAGATCTTTATGAGGCGGTTCCATAAAAAATAAATAAATTTCGATAAAGAGCTTTATTTAAACTCCAATAATGTTTATAGTAAGAATGTTTGTTTTTGCAGGTGCGTGCCGATCGGTTTTTCCATTAAATTTAATTGTGCCGGCAATAATTTTGTTTACTAATCCTTTAAGAGTCCATAGTCCGACCATCGTCCGTCTCGCTCGCGCATAACCACATTTTGAAGATATAAAATGACTGTTTTAAACAAAATGTAATAGGGCGAATTCTGTGGTTTTAAATTATAAAAATATCGTCGTTTTGTAAAACTAGAAAAAGCATCACAAATATTCGACAAAAGTTTTAATTTGATCAAAGTTAATTTTCATACATATAAATCATTTTTGAGTTCATCATCATCATCATCATCTCAGCCATAAGAAGTCCACTGCTGGACATAGGCCTCCCCCATGGATTTCCAAAAAGACTGACTGGAAGCTTGTTGCATCCAGCGTTTTCCTTTCCTTTCATGTATGAGGTCATCTGTCCATCTCGTTCATTTCCATGTTCATTTTTGCGTATATATTAAAAAAAAAAAAAAATGTGTATGAAAATTAACTTAGATCAAATTGAAATTTTTGCCGAATATTTGCGATGTTGTTTTCTAGTTTCATAAACGTCGATTTTCTTACAAGTTCATTCAGTCATTTTATATCTTCAACATGTATGCGCATATGCGGGTATGCGCGAGCGAGACGGACGATGGTCGGACTACGGAGTACGGACACTTAATTAATGCTTATTTTTCTTATTTTACTTGAAAATTTTCCTTTTACAGATACCCCCAGAAGATATCTTGATTGTATGTGTAAAAGGGAGCAGACAAAAGTTTAAATTCAAAAAACGAAGTGGACTGAAAATAAACCGAGTGTATTTCGATATCTGTTGCTTTTTTACTTATTGTATACTTACTTATTTTTAAGAGACTAGCTTTGATTGCTGAGGTTTTTGGAAGGAAGGGAAAAGTCTATTGTTAGTATTGTTAGTGTCTCGAAGACAAGTCTATGGTCAGTAAGTACATCCTCTAATTTTGTTTGTTTTGTTTTAACTCGTTCTATATGTTTTGAATCGAAAGAATAAACATCCGAATAAAAGTAGAGAATTTGAAAAAAAGTTTCAATAGTAAGCCTTATAGTAATACCGTTCTAAGAGTACTTATCGACCACACTTCGATAAGCACTCTTAGAAAGGTATTTGGCTAATACTTTATAGTAAAAATACTAGTGTTGTCAGATAAATATTTGCATTGTTGGTTGAATGGTCGGCAATATTGAAGAGGGCAAGAGAAGATGAAAGTAAAATATTTATTCTCGAATAACAATCATAGTAATTCAGAAGGCAGTCGTCCTAGACACGGCACGAATCGTCAGGAGGTTTCTAAGTCTGTAGCCCCTACCGCCAGTCCGTGAGCCTGTCCGTCCGTCCGTCCGTCCGTCCATCCGGGTGTCAAGACCTGTATCTCGGGAACGTGTGAAGGTATCAAGTTGAAATTAAAACCATATACGCAGATCCATAGTCTCTTGCTGCAGAAAGAAAAATCAAAATTCTCAGTTTTCATAAAAAAAGTTAAAGCCGAATATGTCGCAAAAAACGCATATTTCGACACTCGCAAGGGAATCAAAACCTATGAGGTACTTCCCGTTGACCTATAACTGTGAAATTTGGCAAGTTTCCAGCCTAGTCGGGAGACCATCTGACTTGCGATCCGGAGGTTCTGGGTTCGAATCCCGCGGCACGCACCTCTATCTTTTCGGAGTTATGTGCGTATTGTTAATTGCCGCCAACTTCAAAACGGTGAAGGAAAAACATCGTGAGGAAACGTACATGTCTAAGAGTTCTCAATGATCTTGAAGATATGTGAAGTCTGCCTACCCGCACTTGGTCAGCGTGGTAGACTATGACCTTACCCTTCTCATAATGAGAAGATGGCCCGCGCCCAGCAGTGGGACAGTTTGTACAAACAGGGCTGATAAAAAAATCTCCCTTTTATCTACATTTTGTACGGAACCCTTGGTAGGCAAGTCAGACTCGCACTTGTCCGGTTTTATTTTAACAAATATTATAAAACTTTAGATTTAAGATATGTAACTACACAAATATGTGAATACCAATGAATAAAGTGAAAATAATAATACTTTAAGAAACTGAAAAATTATAGCTTTGTAATTTTTAGACTGATGAAATTCTTATGTTGGTACCCGCGTGGTACCCCTTCTATATAATATATGTACTAAAAACAAAAAGAATTGTCAGTCGGCAAAGATATCAATGAACATGGAAACGCAAATACAGCCCAATTAAAAACCTCCTTATTTGAAAAAGAAACAATAAAATAATGATTGCCCTAAAATAGAACAAAAAACTTGTCTATGCTTCATCAGAAAAGAAAAAAAAAACAATCAATAGCATTGTAATGCATGTAGGTACCTGGATATAAATAGTTAAGGGCAGGTTACTACAATAAGTGTTTAATATTATTCTATAAAACAAGATACATTATTTAATTTGAATTCCTTTAGTAATCTCCAATTGTTATATAACTAGGTACCTACAGCGTATAGGTAGCGAGGCCAATGTCCTTGATACAGGCAGTAAACGCCTGCCGTTTCAATGCGGCAAAAACGTAGCAATGTGTGAACTTACCTGGGTAGGCGTCGCAGTCTCCGTGGTCATCTCGGAGGCGAGAGGCGCACTACTCCGCCTCTTTCTCTTCTGACATGAACAGCAGTCTCCGAGCTTAGTCAGCGTACCAACTTACTACAACCGGCGATCCGGACTACAGACACATCTATCGATCTAGCGTTCTTACACACACGAACAAAACCTACACCGTCCCAAAAGTCCTTACCAGCATCTTGACAAGCTTTATTAGCGTCCCAAAAAAAGTCTCACGTCAGAATTTCAAAATCGAATTCTGTTTTAAGCGAAAGCACGGTCCGCCATTTTCCTTCCGTATTCGAATTCCGTGATTGGTCCTTTCGCACTTGGATTTCCCTTAAAACTAAATCGATTGTTAAATGAAATGTTAAGCGACGATTAAAGCTGAAGCAAAACACTTGCGATGCGCGTTAAAAATGTTATATTTAGAGTATTTACGAGTAAAATACTTGTATTTTTAGAGTTGTTGCGTTTCGTAGTTCACCCTCGGGGGTGTAGAAGAATTTTGCCGGCTTTGGCTAGACAAGTGAAACGGGTGGGGTGGCCGAATCTTAGTGCGGCTGCGCGGGGTGTGCGCATGTGTGTGTGATCTGCGTGCGTGATCACCAATTTTACAAGACCTCTAACTCCCTTACAGTGTGTTCAGAAATAAGTTCACAACGGGGTGGTTTTTCGTGGTAACAGAGGCCTAGGTACGGTGGTTGCGGTGCTTGTATTAATACAATCGATAATGTTGGACGCTCAGCGGGAAATGTTAGACATAACGGGGCCTGCAAAGAGCTTGATACGGCGGAGAACTGGGAATAAAGGCATTATGCGAAATGAAATGCGAAATTTTGTTTTGAACACCTCTGATTTAGACTATTTGTACATACGCAATCAATAAATAAAGATATAAAAACACAATATCGTTAAACAAAATAAACAAAAGTAGGTACAGATTGTAAAAATATAACTTAACCTGTTCAGTCTATTCTATTAATTTCTATTTTATTCGTTTCTTTTCTATTAGTCGTATCACGCGGTTTTACTTGAAACAGAGAAATCCTTTCTTAGAAGAGACCTATAAACATCACATGTGTCGCGAGTCACGTGAGTCACCGTCAACAATTAGGATCGACATTCTTCATGGAGCCGCGACGGCATGCACACAGTGTAGAAGGGTAAGCACGGGAGAGTTACACGCTAGGTAAGTGCTTACACTATCATTAATGGTTCTATATGATATGGTATGACCTATGGGAATGAGATTATGGGAAGACCGTGTCATAGTACGGATAACGGCTTGACGGGGCCAATCAATCATGGCGTACAAAGTACATTATAATGTAAATGAAATTTGACAAAGTCGAGAACTGCGTGGTAGCAGGCTCGCCCCTGAGAGTGTACCCGGGGTACACTCAACTGGGATAGCAAGCGATCGGCTATGTAGTTGGTGAACGGGCAGGACTGCAGGGGAAGGGGAAGGAAGTCCTCGTGGGGCAAAGCTCCCATGTCCGGCGAGGTGCTCAGGGGGATGGGCTGGACTGGCCAGGCATTCCAAGGCAAGGAGAGCATCCGGGCGTAGACGATACGCTTTGACCGGAGCCATAGTCGATCATGGGGTAACTCTGAGCTGATCAGGCACCAGGATAAAGCATAGCCTAAAGGTACCATAGATGCGAAGCGTGACCTTCATGATCTCACGTTCATGGTATATCTTTGTTGCGCAATATCTAATGTGTTTACTTGAATCCTGGCACGATAATGAAATGAAATTAAATATTTAGTAATAGCACAGCTACAGGTCATATTAAAATGTAAATTATAAAATAAATTCAAATCAAATTAATAATAATAAGCACTATTATATAAATAGTAATTATTTTTTTATCAGCCCTGTTTGTACAATCTGTCCCACTACTGGGAACGGGCCATCTTCTAATTGTGAGAAGGGTTAGGCCATAGTCTGCCACGCTGGCCAAGTGCGGGTTGGCAGACTTCACACATCTTCAAGATCATTGAGAACTCTCAGACATGTAGGTTTCCTCACGATGTTGTCCTTCACCGTTTGAAGTTGGCGGCAATGAACAATACGCACATAACTTCGAAAAGACAGAGGTGCGTGCCGTGGGATTCGAACCCAGGACCTGCGGATCGCAAGTAATCGCTGAATTAAAATTCAAATTAAATTAAAAATAATTTATTTCAGGTTAATATACCCATAGGAGAAAAATTCTTGTTAAAATTACAACAGAATTCGAAAAAAAAGAAGTAAAGTAAATGAATAAAGTAAGTACCTAAGAGAATAAAGTATCACTGCAAATTGTATTTTGGACACTATATTAAATGTACCAAAACATTTTATCATTAATTCAATACAGCTTGTATCATGAAAATCACGATACGAATTTTGATAAGTAGCCTTTATATGTTTGTCACTTCACTTCCGGAGCAGCCACAGGCTTCATATTTTAATAGACGGTATATTTTAAGGTGGAGTAACTCTCGCAGCTGTCTTTCTCGCGAATCACAACCGTTTTAAACATATAAAACCATTGGTTAGGGATATTAGAAAATTGAGACATGAATTTGTTTATTTAGATAGAAGAAATTAAAAAAAAAAGATTTTTCAGATATAACTTATACTGGCGACGGAGTAATGAAGAAACATATACTTTCCCACTCCTACACCAACTTAAAAGATATCAAAGATTTTTTTTTTAATATTTCTCCTATCTAAATAAATACATCTATATCTCACTTTTCTAATATCCCAACTCAATGATTTTATATAATTTAAAAAGGTTGTGATTCGCGAGAGAGAGATAGCTGTGCGGTTTGAGCTCCACCTTAAAATAAACCGTCTTTTAAAATATGAGACGAGGCTTGTGGCAAAACACAATTTCCTTATGAGGCTGGCTTTATTTGTCAAAGTGCATTCCGATTTTACTTACTTGAAAAAAAATTCACCCGTAAGCAAGGCAGCTGCGACACTCACCCAGGCGCCTTAAAATTTTACTAGCTATAAACATTTATACATTTTTAATGTAAGCACATATTTGGCGTACGCGCATATAAAATCCCAAAAAGGCAGCTATTTGTCCACCAAAGTAACTACCAAATCGTAACTACAAACAGATGGCGCCACCTACACCTATTTCCATATCCGCATACTGATTTAAATATAAACCCCGAGCGACACTTTATGAAACGGACATGGGGTTCCGTATGCATATTAAATAGGATGGGAACCTGACTGTACTAAACTCACAAGATAAATGTTAATGTGTTTTATCGCCCTTTTACTGCCTTTTGACCTTACATGTTTATGTAGTAGGAGAGTATTTTATTAGAGGCGGATAAGGTAGTGCTGTGTTCTGGGGGGCAATTCAATTAATCAAAACCGATCCGTAACTGAACCTTTTGCGAAGCATTTCCTGTCGGCTACTATAATATTTTGATTTAGTAACGAGCGAAGGACGTGTGACATTTCATCAAATGTGTCAATTGTATGACTTAGAAGTGGCTGAATAAAATAAAAACATGGAGGCCGATGGGAAACGGTTCACATAATATGGTTCAGCTACGGAGCGGTCTTGAATAGCTGAATTGCCCTACTGGATTGAAAGGTAATATCTTTAGTGAAATTTCGAACATATTATGATTTGAAGACTGGTTTATCAGTGACGAGCGTAGTGCATGTGTACGGATTGTCTAATTCAAGATTCTGGATGAGATTGAACTGTTACTGACTGAGCATACGTGAAGCTTAGCATTAATCTTCTCGGTATTTATTGTTTTTTTTACACAGTATGTAGTTTTTTTTAACGGCTAAGACTTAATTGCAAATCGTATGTAAATGTTTTAACTATTTATTTTCTGTCGTAGAATTTAAAAATCATAGAAAGATTAAACACAGTATATAACCCCAAAAATAATAGGTTTTTTTACAAGAAGTATCATACACTATGGAGCACATCGATCTAGAAGAGTCACTCTAACTTTGCATATAAAATTGTAGCTCTCAGGACACAGTAGTTCGACACTGAAGGCAGGGAGATCCATCCAATCCTGTTCTATTTCTTATCATAATAGCTCAAAGTTTTAGTAAAAGCATGAAATCTAGTATACAGAGTCTCACTCACATTATAGTCTTTCCGAAACTTTGTGAACAGATTAAATTTACTGTTTTCGGAGAAAATTTCAATCATGTCTATTTTCAGGGGAAATTTTCGACACCTCTGCTGCTTTCTACTGCAATTGCATATTTCAACTTCATTACATATTTCCGGTTTCCGTCGTGTTTCGCACTACGTAAATTTCCATAGGAAACTACTTTACAACAGTACTACTTTTTCTTCAATTACCAACATCATTATCTCCAAAAAAAGTAGAGAATTTTCAAGGTATTTTCTATAATATACAGTTATTCTTCTTCTCTTTAGTATTTTCTATCAGATTAGTTGGTAGTCAAATGTTAATTGGTTGGTAGTTAATTTTATTCAAGAATTCTTTCTAAATATTTATCACGTACTTAAGATATACATATACAAAATTATGAAAAAAGCATATCATAGTCATTGCGTGGTACATCAAAGCGATATCTTGTACCTTTTTACAGCAGAGACGATGAAGCATTACGAAATCAAATAAAAATACGTATGACTAATTGATGAAATTATATGCATGATGTATATAAAATGATGCCAAATAGATCGGCAACGATTAGACATCAAATTGGCAGTTTTCAGGAACGACCATCGATGCATTTTGTGCTTACATAATCGCAATTATTGTTAATTATTTCAGGGTTCCCACATTCGGCTACAGATCTCTAATCAGCGGCATCTGTGCAGTGTTATCGTACAATCACTCTCATCCCTACCAAACGTTGCATGTAATAACAGTAAGAAAAGTTGAAATATTTCCAATTACAACATTTTGTAGCGGTACGACATTTGTTATTGGCCTATGGAATTTGTAAAGAGTTTTACATTTAATTGCTTCAATGCGTTACAGGTTGCACCACCAATGCTCAGTTTAAACGAGAACAGCTCGAAAATATTCGACATCGACGAAATGGTTGCCATGGTAAAGTAAGTAGTACCTGCATTCCACACTGATGCACGATATATCTTGCGATTTTGCATCTAATCCATGCAAACAAGAGCAAAAAAGACAATAAAGGCTGAAAATTGGAACTGAAATTGGAATCACGGTTTCAACAAAGTCGGTTAAAGTAAAAAAAATCGGTAAGTACAATTTTAATTGCACTTACCGATTTCTTTAACAATGACTTCGTTTTCTGATTTCGACAAAACTGTTTGCCAATGATCTATGATGATAAATACTGCTTGATATATACCATTTTAGTTCAAAATTAAGAAAATTAATAAGGAAACGTTCAATATCATCGCAGCGTGACAACACCCGTGCTACATAGGGGCCATTCATTTATTACGTAAGACTATTTTTGCCAGTTTTTCGCGCTTTTTCTTAGTATACATTTTAGCTTTTATTTTAATTTTTGTGATCTTATCGTATCGTATCGTTACAAATTTGTTACGTTTATAAATTGTTGCAAGTATTTCGAGATGTAAAGAAAAATCACACTTTTTTATTTTATTTAGGGTATCAGAAGCATTAAATTTAGCAACCCAATATTTACTAAATATTTTCAAAGCTCGTGAAACAGCTATAATTATAAATTAAAATCACGTGTTCCTGTAACGTCTAATCACTTGTCTCCAATTTGACTTGAATGACGTAATAAAGTAGCGTGAAGTGTTTGCTATTTATCCGCTTAATATTCATTTTAGCACTGACTAAGCACATGGGTAGTTCTACATAAATAATATAATATATAGTCCAAACTATTTGAAGTTTTGGGCGTAACACCGGTGTTACGATACGAAGAAAAGGATTAATGCGAAACAATTATTAATAGTGATTTAAATTAAGAGTGATAACAATTATTAGCTAAGAATAAAATAATATAATTAATTAATTTGGTTAGTTTTCATTTTTATTTAGTTTCCTTACTGTTTTCTTGTAAGTCCAATGCATCGGAACGTCGCTTTATATTTAGCCAGTGCCGATCGCGTCCTCATCCAGCGCGAACGAAGATCGCGCGATGTTTACATTAGCGTGTAAACCGTTGTTTTTCATCAACGGGTTATTTTTATGACTGAAAATCCGCCAGAGCGCCTGGAGTCTCGCATGAGTTACAAATTCGCGGTTTCGCGCGCGGTCGCCGGTTACCGCACGGTATCACTGGCTGGAAGTGGACACTTTTAAAACGATCAGCTTTTTTCTTTTTTACTATCTGTGGCTAGAAGTGAACGATTTCCCGAACGTTTCCTTTTTTCTGTGCTCAAAAGTGGACATGATTCAGGCCCAATTTTTTCTGTCGGTTAATAAAAAAAGACAATAACAATTAAAATGGCGTTTTATCTTTTTGTGTTAGAATTTTCCCACAGTTTTCAAAAATAAGTATTTTCGATGTAAAAGTTTTGCTTAGTTGAATTAGTTTTGAATTTTCCATAAATACTTTATACTGGTTTAAACGAAATAGTGTGCGTATGCGGTGATTTTCCTCAAAAGCTGTGTTTTATAAAGTGACTATTTTAAAATTGCATCGATAAGTGCAATTTTAAAACAGCGTTTGCAGTACACAGTTATAATAGAGGTAAGTAATATTTTATAATTTTTGGTATTTCACTTCAACGTTATCATTGATAATGAACTTGTTTACTACGTAGTGAGGAAAGCATAGCACGGTGGTACTACGAGTATCTAGTGCTAATAGGCTAGTTACCACACAAAGTACAAAAGTTGCCAAACACTCAACAGTAAGTTTTAGAAACCTCAGTGAGGTTTAGAAAGCCAGGTGCCAGTGCAAACTGGAAATGCTTAATGATTAATATTTAAAGTTTGTTTGGCACTCAAATCACATTAAGTGAGTTGTGGGCAAATTACTAGCAAATAGAAATGTTCTAGAAGTAAAAGGTCAGAAAATACATAAGTTTCTATTCACTGTGATCGTTTCCACGCATTTTCCAACAATATAATGTATATTTTTCTTTATTACAGGTGCAAATCTAAAGCAGCATCTACCTCCACTAGATTCATTTTTATATTAATGTAATCGGAATAATGAATGACTACGCTATTGCTATTTGTTTCTTTTTTCACATTAGGTACATAATATGCTTTTGAGGAGTTTTAGTGGGAACGTCATAGAAACATGTTGTTGCTCTGTTTTATTTTCCTAAACTTGTATTATTTTGAATATTAATGCAATAAAATAGTAGTATTTTATTCATTAAGTGTTCGATCAAGTACGTCAACACGTATCAATGCTTTATTCATTTGCCCATAAATGAAATAAAGCAGTGAAACGTGTCATTTTACGTTGTCGGCAAAACTTCATAGAAGCTTGAAGCTTCTAGTAAAGACGCCATCACTTTACTGAGGCATGACTCAAATATGTAAATGACTTTTACGTGACTTAGATTGTGACTAGAACACTATATAACTTGTATTATTCAAGAAACTTGAAAATATTCCAATACTTGACTTGACTGGCAAATCGCTAATCGCGGGTCCAATACAAAAAAAGAAGAAGTATACATTTGAGTTCTTGACCATTCTTGACTTTAAATTTGTGGTAATAAAAGTAGATACCTATCAGTTTTCTCCATTTGTATGAAAAAATACGCTTACAAGCCATTATCCCACAAGAATCGAAACAAGAACGAATTAAAAGTCCATCCCCGTAGTTAGTTTAATTTGAAAACTTTATTTCCAAAAGCTTTTAATCCCGAATTGACCTTTGAAAAATAAATTAGTTTAAAACCGCGTCGAAAGTTTACGAGGTTGTTCTACGGCGGATCCATCTGTGGTTGACGTAAAAAAATAATCTGTTCCAATCGCGGCAATAAATTACTATTAACATAATATTATTTTTACATGTATATTTATTATATCATCATCGTCATCTCAGCCACTAGAAATCCACTTTTTAAATAAAAACTTCGGGTCACTCACGTCTGTTTTGTTTTGAATGCGGTTGAAACTATATATACCAAATCGAATTTTTCGACTCAAAACAGACGTGAAGTGACCCGAAGCTTTTATTAAAAATGTGTGAAAACCAAGTTAGTTTCCATAGTAAGAAATCCACTGTTGGACATAAGCTTCCTCTATGCATTTCCAAAAAGACTTCATGGAAGCAGTTTGCATCCAGCGTCTTCCTGCCACGTGTATGAGGTCATATGCATATCTTGTGGCTGGTCTTCCTACGCTGCACTTGACTGTGTTATTTTACTAAACTAGATTGAACAAATATTTTTTTAATCGACATACTCCATGCTACGGCCACATCGTAGCTCCCCATCAGGCGAGTTGGAGATCTACGTCTAATTATTTAAGAGCTTCACGACCCAATTCCACTCTCCCCATTTGACTACAGGACTAGCAGAAAGTCGGCGAATTACCACACATTTCTCTGTGAAATGCCAAAAACCCGTACTCGGCGATATCGGTCCACGTTCTTGATGCGTACTGCACAGAATTGGAATTCTTTGCCGTCATCGCTGTATTCTGAGAACTACAATCTTGGAATTTTCAAGGCTAAAGTGAATAGATATCTTCTAGATCGACGAGCTCCATCCTCGACCACACCGTCGCTTAAGTCGAGTTGGTGGTCAATCGTAGATCAATCTCGCGTAAAAAAATACATTCGTCAGTTTTATTCACGATTAGGGAATCTTTTCTTAGTGGACACCAAAACTTCTCAAGGAAGGGTAACCTATATATGATCCGAAATACATTTGTATGAATCTTATTTGCCCGAATCCGTATCATAGAACTATCTGATTCCAGATGTTTTACTTGACACAACTTTCTGATTCCATAAATTTGTTAGCCATCAGTTTCATTTGCCCGAAAAAACATTATGTTCTGTTAAAAAAAATATATAATTTTATGTCGAAAAATTGTTATGTTTAGTTCTTCATATTTCTGTTTTATTATATCTAGAAACCTTCTTATTATCAAAGTTCAATATATCAATTTATTAGTTTAGTTTTGTTAGATTTCTGTTAGACACTGAAACGTTGTTATTAGAAAGATTCGATTACTAGTTGAGCTGTCAGCTGGCCGACTGAAACCTAAACTACAAAACCCATTTTGATGAAATTTATATAGGACCAATCTAAAAAGTATATATCCTTTCAAATAAAAAACAATTTTCTAAATCGGTTAATAAATGACGAAGCTATGAGGTAACAAACATTAATAAAATGAATTACAGTTTAAAAAACTAAAAAACACGCTACAAATTGTTTGTGGTCAAAGTTCATTACAAGACTTTTCTAACAAATCCAAACACAGCTATGATACGATGTTCCATCATGAAGTTCTGGTTCATATCTTCCGGTTCCATCATCAGATCAGTTCGACAGTACCATATTATTATATTGTCATCAGAACTACATACAGCTGCCAATTTTCATGACGCTACGATCCTTGGAAGATGGTTAAATTAGTTACCTTAGATTTCATTACATAGTTACTCGTAGTTACATACAGGTCGACCTAATTAAAGCGTGTTAAAAAAGAACGAACTGGATTAATAAAAATAAGATATTTTTGGGTATTTAACAATATCGGTGGTTAGCTAGATACCAACACAGATTATTACCCAATGTAACTTATCATCTAGTTATACCTAACTGCGCAAGTATCTATAAAGTAATTATATATTATAAAATCTGGCCCCGATTTTAAATCCAATTATTAGAAAAATATTTTCATAATCTTACGACAGAAAGATCTGTGATATAATTTATTATATCAAAAAACATTCATGCCCTAGTTATAACTCTAAATAAAAGTACTAAAATAAATTTATGGGAAAGTTAGGTAAACAATTTTCGAAATGCTCCAGATTGTGTATAATGTTGAATACATTGAACTTCAAATATTAACTGAAAATTTATTTTTAGGTTGGATAAATATTTGAGAAAAACGAGCTTCTTCGCTTTACATAGGACCAGTTCCAGTATTAACACACTCCTTGGACTGGAATTACAAATTTGAAAAACGAATTGCAAAAACTAAAAAGTTATTAATGAAAAAGCTTTTTTTTATTTTGCCATTGTTGTCTTTGCTGGCGTTAAATAGCTAAGTACCTTTGAATCTCAAATTGTTGTCAAACGCCTAGGATATTGTAACAAAAAAATATTTTGGCATCTTTTAGGCATTGTGGACCAGATGAATTCGCAGAAACTGAAAATGAAATGAAATTAAATGATGATTATATGTCACTTTTCGATTTAGTTTAAAAACTGAAATAATCATTTATATTATATACTAAGTTACATAAATAACTATTGAGCCAAAACTTCTGAAATTTTACAAGACCGTCTCTTTCTGACATTTTTTTTTATCGAAATCTAAAAGTTATCCCGACAAAATTCAGAACCTTTTCCGTTTCTTAAAGTCGGTTAAATACCATCGCTGACCGAATATTAGGGTCTGCCCTACCATACTCTACATTAACTGATCCACAGCGTGAGAAATGCATGTCGCAAGCGTCCATGTCAAGGGCGATGAAAATAGTACAACCATACTCTACCCACTACCATCCTTATCACCTGAGGCATAAGGCCACTTTTACCACAAGGCATATATTGGACACGGTAACGTCCCCACATTTTTTAAGTCGGTATAATTTATAACTGTCGGCTGCAAAATATGCGCATAGAAAGCACAGGTTACACAATATGTCTCGTGTCAGCTGACATTATGCTTTGCAAGCTTCCATTCTTATAAAGGAAACTAGAAGAGAGAGGCTTTTTTTAGAAATAGTACATAATCCTTTCTATACATCTTCTCATTGGAGCATAATTTGTATTTTTCAAAATGAATAAAGTTTTCATTAAGACTAAAAGTATACTAAAACTATCATCATCTCAGCTACAAGAAATCCACTACTGGAATAGGCTTGGCTAGGCTAGCACTACACTGTTACTTCAGTGTGTAAGACATCCAACAAGTATACTAAGAAAATCAAAATACCCGACTACAGAAAACCAGTTTTCGCAGTCTAACTTACGATTTCTTTACGCTTGATACGCTGTTGAGTGTACGTTTTTTATGAGGAAGTATGCGTAAAATCGCTGTACAAGATTATAAATTCGTATTCTTTAGAATAATTCTAGTAAAATCACTTCTTTATTGCAAAAAGTGGTTACGAAAAAACGCATTTTTTTTAATTTTTGCGAGATATTTATTATTATTATTAAAAAAGAATAGCTGACACTCAGGAAGTGAAGACTAATCTAACGACACCTTACACATCAAAATCGATCAAGCCATTTACGCTATAGGCTGTTATATAGAAACATACGTATATACACCCTTACATCAGCCCTGGATCTAGGGGGGCAAACCGGGGCACCCGCCCCGGGCGGCATTTTCAGGGGGCGCAAAAATCATAATTAATATGATTAAAAATAAAATAACTTGCTCCACAAAGCGCCTAGAACGCGAAAGCTTGGTTGACTCACCGTTAACTTTTAAGAAAAAGGCTCCACATATATAATTATATTAAGTTTTTAAGTAAGTTATTTTAAGCGTTGGATGAAGGGGCACCACTGTCAAGTTTCTGCCCCGGTTCGAAAAAATCGTAGATCCGGGGCTGCCTTACATACATGCACTCGAAAAACATAACCCTTCTTCTTACGCAGTCGGGTAAAATTATCGAATACGTAAACCCAACAGTTATAGTGACAAACCTATCCTAGTTCTCTACTCATAGTTTTGCACGCGCCCTAAATATCCACACCTAAATCGCCGAATATAACCTAGTAACCAGCAGTTAAGTTGGTAGTCCCTGGTAGGTACCTACATTTATGAAATTCGATATTGTTGTCTGTCGATATTGATTCACGGTATTTGTAGTTTATTGACCAGTCGGGATTGTAATGGGTTAGGTTATACTATATTCCTATATTTGGTATTGGAATCGCTACCGATTAGAATTATCTAATCGGTAGCGATACCCATGCTCTGCAGGCTGCGCATGAGCAGGCTACGGACGTACACTTAGCTTCTCTCTGTATCGAAATAAACAGTCATACATACAAACATACTTGTCAAAAACATAATCCTCCCTTTCCCTTCGACGTAGTCGGGTAATGAAAAGCACATTTAATCCACTATGACTTACGACCACGCTATACCTACGTATTGATGTGTAAATGCGCAGCCTCTACACATCATTCTACGTCGCCAGTAAAGTTGAGTTTGTTCCAAAATATAGCAGGAACCTTTTTTTTTAAATTTCATTTTGAATTACCTACACAAACAATGGGAAAATTACCTCTAAATATAAAAACTTGTGAAAAACGAAAAGAAGACTTCCAAAACGAAGGAGGTTCTCAATTCAACTGTATGTTTTTAGGGTTCCGTACCCAAAGGGTAAAACGGGATCCTATTACTAAGACTCCGCTGTCTGTCTGTCTGTATGTCTGTCCGTCTGTCAGCAGGCTGTTTCTCATGAACCGTGATAGTTAGACAGTTGAAATTTTCATTTTTGTATATTTGTTGCGCGATGACTTTTGTACGAACACACCTTTTTTTATTACTACCTCAATTCTTTAGATCTCTCATAATATAATGAGTTCACATGTTTAGAAGCGTCCAGTTTTAGCCAGTGAAGTCCACCTAGACAATCTAACATTTGTATTGTCTGTGGATATCGATTCGAGCTATTTGTAGTTTATTGGAAAGCCGCTAGTCCCACCGTGAAATCTGTTCCAATTGTGGTCTGTTCGAAATGTTCTGCAGAGCTGCGGTTATGTACGTTTCTAGAAAGTGGCTGTAAACTTTTGAGCTCAAGTGGATGATTCAAATCTGGTTTGATATTTATAAATAGATTTACAGTTTTAACCGACTTCAAAAAAAAAACAAAGTTATATTATTAGGTAAGCATTTGATAAATATATAATATACTTTGATTAAAAAACTGAAACATTTGACTTAAATTTTTTTAATTCGAAAATAGTCTTGCGCTTGTCCGTTAACTAACCTGGTGTTAAGCGACAGTTACGGTCAACGATGGAGCGCGCTTGCCTAGAAGAAAGCTAAAATATACAATTTCGTTTACTTGAATGACATATTTTTTCCAGTTATTTTGTTTTAAAAACCCAAGTACTGAAACTATTGTGATTAAATATATACTTATGGGATCACCAAAATACCACCTCGCCACCAAACAAAAAAAGAATCATTAAAATCAATTCATAATTGGCGAAGTTATCGCGTAATAAACATAAATCATAAACATAAACATATAATTGTTATCACTTTGAATTGACATACTTATTTCGTAAATTTTGTAAATTATATTTGAATTATAAATAAATAAAAAACATAGTCGAATTGAGAACCCTCTCCTTTTTAATTCCGTTAAAAATAAAGTTTGTAGCAATCAATGTGAAATTTTCAAGGCTAGAGTGAATAGATATCGACGAGCTCCATCTTCGACCACACCGTCGCTTAACATCAGGCGAGTTGGTGCTCAATCGTAGATCTATCTTGTATAAAAAAAACATCTGGACACAATATTTATAATATAAAGCTCCTTCCTTCGCGCTTGCAAACATTTGCTCAGAAGGGTCGTGTTTTATCTGATTTCATAAACAAACCCTTAAAATTAAGGGTTTGCAGGCGAAATTTAATTGGGACACGGACTAAAATGACTCTCCACTGAACGCTGGTAATTTCCGCCAACGCTTTCAATTTCAGCTCTGATTATTCCAAATGAACACTCTGAAAATTGTGAATTTTAATATAATATTTTGTACCTTATGTATGACAGGCCAGACTCACTCTGCACTTTACGTAAAGTACAAGTACAAGTTGTAGCATACAAGCACATACGACCGGTCGGCTTGACCGGACACTTCAGTACTTTATTGCGCACCAGAAAAGGTAAGCGCTACACGATAGAACGAGATGCACTCTCTCTGTCTCTTTAGGTTAATAAATATTATAAGAATAGGCACTTAGCGCCTGTACAAAATGACTAGCGCTTTATTGCGTCGTACCTAGAATCCTTATTTAATTAAACATCTATGAGGAGCCTTTTTAACCGACTTCCAAAAAAGGAAGAGGTTCTCAATTCGAAAAAAACGACTTCAAAATACGCAATTCGTTTACTTCGATCATATTTTTTCAGTTATTTTGTTATAAAAACTAAAGTACTGAACCGATTTTGATAAAATTTATATGGGACCACCTCTGAGGTAACCAAACAAAAAAAGAATCAACAAAAATAATCCACAATTGGCGGAATAATCTGGAACAAACATACAGTCTAATTGAAAACCTCCTACTTTTAGGAAATCGGTTAAAAATAACATTTTGAAGGCCGTTCAAAGTTACCCACGTCGATTGATATAAGATAGACAGTGTTATTGATTAGTTCTAAAATGGTACAAATTAACACTCGAAAGGCAACATTGTGAATGAACGCCGTCATTGTTCGAATATTGCAGGAATCCGCTGCATGCGTTGTACGCGAGTATGACTAGCCATCTATGTTATGTAAATCAAGTGAAACGAATGGAGTCTAGTTGCATTGATGCTGGGTCAAGGCTGACGTTGGTAAATGACGAGATATATCTACGTATATTATAATTATCTCATTTAAATCTCGGGTCGCAGCCCGGTCCTTTGATGGGCAAAGCCGAAGCCAACACTGAGATCCCTTTACATAAAATAAAATAAAAATACAGTTTTTGGTATGTGGATGCATGATGTAACTATTGTACAATAAGGAATTTGTCAAATCGGGGCTATTGAAATGAAATGGTTATGACTTATAAAACTAGTTTACTGGCTGAGGCTCCCACACAGTGAGTAAGATAAGGTAGTTCTGTGTGGGAGCATCAGATTGAGATAACGGAACTTCATAGTGACGCCGCATATTATAATTATTATTGTTGAAAAAACTGTAATTTCATACGCAAATTCTTGAACATCGAGATAATACGAGTACATATTTGACTGGCCTTGTGGCTCAGTTGGTAGTGTGTTTGCGTCTACCTGCTGAACTGAAAGGTCGTGGGTTCGATCCCCACCCAGGGCAAACATTTGTGTGATGATGTTTGTTCTGTGTCTGGGTGTTTCTATGTATCATATATATATATTTACAAAAAAAAAGTTTAAATTCTATCAGTCATCTAGTTTCATAGTACAAGCTTTGCTTAGTTTGGGCTAGATGGCGTTGTGTGAAATGTCCACAAATATTTATTTATATAGTTAATGATAGATAGTCAATGTACTTGAATGATATTTTCCATTTATTTTAATTGAAAAATCTATTGAAAACAGCTCTAATGAACCCGTTTTCATAAAATGTCTATGTCCAATCCATATGTCCATCTGAAAGTATATTTTCAAATAAAAAGAGTTTTAGTTAATAAATGACGAAATTAAGGTAACAAATATTAAACAAGTATCTATATTAAAAGAAAAACAAAATATCCGACTGCAGAAAAGCAATTTTTCTTAAGATTTTGTTAAACTTGATACGCTGTTGAGTGTATATTTTTTGTGAGAAAGTATGCATAAAATCACTGTTAAAGATTATAAATGTGTATTCTTTAGAATAATTCTAGCGAAATCACTTGTTTATTCCGAAAAAGTTCGTTGAAGGTTACGAAACAACGAGGTTTTTGCAGTTTAACTTGCGAAATCATAAGTTAAACTGCAAAAACCTCTTTTCTGCAGTCGGGCATTTTGTTTTTCTTTATATACTCGTAGATACTTGTTTGATTTTATTATTCCAATGTAGCTAATTATGACACCTCGTACATCAATACTGTATAGAAACATACATACCTAAATTCGAAAAACATTATATACCCACATTGAGCAGTCAGATAAAAATTCGAAATCCTTACATCATAAGCAAAGCAACACACATAATTCTGAAAATGTACTTCATTACAATCGTAAACCAATACAGGTAACTAGAAATTCTACCAAAATTCCAAAACTTCCTTGAACCAGCCCACGTTCGCCCATTGACTATCAAAACATCATTTTGTACGTCAAATTCACAATAACAGTTACGTAGGCGAGTCGGCCTGTCTGTAATCGTAAAAAAATAATCAGAGCTAATCCCCTACTGAAAGATTCATCATAGAGTACTGCTTTATAGCTGATCCATTACTTTATGAATCATAATGTCGGTAATGTTTCTCGAAACGCTTTTAATGACTTTTGCAGAGAGCTTTATACTAAGCAAGTCTGATAAAGTAAGTTAGACTACGTCTTTGTCCTGACTGAGTAACTGTATAACAAACGCCCTCGCTGTAATATACTATTTTGCTCCCTAGTTAGACACTATTTTAAAAGTGATAAACAAGGCAGCCAATCTAAAATATTTAAGCATTAATTTTACTTTAGGATGGAAAGATACTTTTTAGGAATATACTTTTATGTATTTTACACTTTTTCTCGAAATCCATATATTATATTATAATATCTATACGTAGTTACGTAGTATTTAACATTTTTGTATTAATGCTAATAATATACGCATAGTGTCGTAAAATTAAACATAATCCATGTCTTCATTTAATTTTCTCATAACGAAACATTTCCTGTATAATACGTTATTTCTTTAAACAAATTCATTCATGTTTTACCTGACTTTTCAACCGACTTCAAAAAAAGGAGGAGGTTCCCAATTCGACTGTTTTTTATATGTTTTTTACCTCATAACTCTCGACTGGTTGAACCGATTTTGATGATTCTTTTTTTTATTTGAAAGCTGGTGCTTCGTGAGTATTCGTGAGTCGGTTGCTTCAGTTTTTTAAACTATAATTATTTGTTTTCATTTGTTTTCTGGTATCCAATTAAAATGCTAATTTTGTGTGAGGTTTTAACGCAGTCAAGATTTATACAGGAGCAAAAGACGACACGTGGTATGTCTCGCCTTTTACATATAAAAATTAATATATAAAGTAAATTAAGACATTAATTTTTATAATTTTATTTGATTTTTTGCTGATATATAAATATACTAACATATATAAAAGAAATCGTGAAATCACATCACCAAGAGCTACATTTGCTGCTCTTATGTATTATTTAATCTTGCTAAAACTTCCATACACTCAATGTAACTTTCAATGACGGTACTATCATCATTACCATTATCATCATCATCATCTCAACCACAAGTCCACTGCTGGACATAGGCCTCCCCCATGGATTTCCAAAATAGACCGGTTGGTAACGGCCTGCATCCAGCGTCTTCCTGCCACTTGTATGATATCTTCTGTCCACCTTGAAGTTACTATAATAATAGCTGTTATTCTTCTAATTTATCTCACGGAAGACGAGAGTATAAAGTCGGCATTGCGTATATAGAAGCCAAAAAATGGTACTTTATTATATCGATCAAAATCATCGTCATGTCTCATTTGTCTCATGTAGCGCTCGTGGCGTAGCTTGACTAGGTGTTCCCGAACGATCACCAAAGTTAAGCAACGGACGGTCCGGTCAGTCTTCGGATGGGTGACCGTGAGTGGCATTTCTTTCTGAGCGCTACCGTAGGTCGGATGACACGTTAAATTGTAGGTCCCGGTTGTTCAGCAATCGTCAAGCCAAGTCAGAGGCCTTTCGGCGGCTTAATAACTCTAACAATAGGGCTGGCCACTCAGTCTATACGAACTTACTTACTTATTTGCAAGCGTTACTGATCGCACTTCCGAGCAAAATCATTGCTCGTAAACTCAAGGCCACATCAGTTACGGTACTGTTCGATAGTATTATTTATTATATTTATGGTACTTTACAAATTTCTCATCTAAAGTCGGCATGGTGTATACAGAAGCCAAAGGGCGGTACTTACCATAGATCAAAGCGGTCGTTAAATTTTGCGAACTCTCGAACCCATAAGGAACTATCTGACCGCTGTGTTCCATCCGTCATCAAACGAAGCTCCAGAATTAAATAAGGGAGCCCTCTATAAACAAAACTATAACGTATAAAATGGTATAGAACAAGGCCGCAATGAAATGGTATAAGCGAGAACTTGGCCTATTTTTGTAACTGGTTAATAAACAGAAGTGTGGTGATATATTTACACTGTGTATATTGAATTTGTTGAAATGTCAGATTCTCTGTTGTATGGACATCGACAAGTAGATTTAGCTCGATGCAGACTCTTATTAATAGATTAACTACTAATAAGAGTGAAATAAGATCGGTTCTTTAAAAATACAGATAATTATTATTACTTCGCTTTAAATAAATCATAATTATGAACCTCATCAATGTTCTCAGCAAATATAATCACCCATTGCTCAGCATATTGTGAGCGGTAAATACCAACGGAATGTATAAGAATCGCCATGCAACATGACAATACCTAAGCATGCTGGGTACACTGCAAACTAGTAGAGTTTGAGCATTTGGATTATCTTGAGATTCTTGAAACCTTCATCGGTCTGGAGTAATCCGCATACATTTTGTATAGTACTTTAGTCATTTGTGGAATATTGATTTACTATACTGTAATTGATGAACTCTTCCGTTAAAACATATACTTTCTTTTCTACACAGGATTCAAGGCCCTATTTCAAGTTAGACTTTCTTGTAGGAACTACGAACTACGGAATGAAGATGCCGATAATGTGATCCTGTCTCAATATAACCTGGATTTTACTCACGTTTTTCGGGTCTATGTATGTTTCTATGTATGTATGTATGTTTCTATATGATCGCCTACAGCCTAAACGGCTTGACCGATTTTGATAACATCAATGTACTTAGCATTTGCTTCACGACAAACAACTAACAACTAAATATTTCCGCATTCAAACGCAAATAAATAAAATACCTATATTATTGCCAAGCGTTAAAAGCTTCCATTGGAAAGAAAATATGTGATAAACAAAAATACATATGATAAAATATTTCCTCTAGTTAAGTGCCTTATTATAAACAGAAACAAAATCTACTAGAGCTATTTATCTTAACAGACAATTTCAGTTGCTCATAAAAAACCTTCATTATTATGTATACATTTTGTACGGAAATAAATATGGTATAGCTGTTAGCGAAGATTCAATACTAAAAGTACTATTGATTCTATACAGGTGTGAGAAAGAGTGCACATTCTTTAATATGTATTAAGGTAGGGACCATGAAGAAATCCTACTCAAATAATAAAAAAAAAACAATGAAATGTAGGTAAATAATTTTTGACTTTTTTTTATATTTATATTTTTTCTTTAAAAAACGGCTTGTAATCTTAAAAAAGCTAGAAACTGGAAAACCGTGTAAGTTACCTACCCTGATGTAAAGGATTAGGTATTACTTTTTTCTGTATGAAATAAATTACAACACACCTAGCTCCTATCATAGTAAATATACTAGGGCTACTAGAGCTGGCAACTCAGTCTATACGATTTTAAATACTTTTTTAATGTAGATCAAATTCATCAATATGTCGTCGACTTGCTATGTTAGCTCTGCTATGACTATGAATATTTGTTATATATATACGTTAAGATAGACGTTGACCAATATTGATCCTAAAGGGAACGAATAAGTCACAAAAACAAAATAAAGAAAGCCTTAATAAAACTTTCGGGGGTGTTAATTTATTAGCATACTTAAATAATAATTAAATAAGCGATTTTGGTAAACAGTGATGATTATAATAAAATGTAGGCTATCTCCGTTACCAGGTTCTCAGCTACCTCTGCGTCTGAACCCATTTTCATAGCAGTCGGTATAGCACTTTGGTTCTGAGAAGGTAACAAACAGACAGAGTTAACGTCGATATAATATTAGTTAGGATGTACTGTAAAAACATACGATATTATTCAGACAAAGAACGAATCTTCGACTGGTTTTGAGGCTGTCAGAGCCCCTTCCTCAGGCCTAACACGCGTGTATGAAGGCAGTCGACGAAATGTCGATAGGTTTATGAAATTTCCTCTAAGATCTTATTCGTTTAACTAACTATAAAATGTAACGAATAATCTCTTCCGTAAATTTTCCAATGGCTATAATTTTCCTATATCTATATAAAAAATATGTATATAAATAAATTAAAAGGAATCTGCTAATGGCAGAAGAAACACCATATGATCGGCTAGACTCGACATTTCCTGTTTATTAAAACTAGCTGGCAAATTATATCGTGTAGATGTTTTTATAGCCGATAAACGATCACGGTAACTAAATTGACTAAGTCTGAAATAAAATTATTTAGTTTATTTGCTTATAAATATTTGTTTTAGTTTATGTCGTCTATTTTGAAAGCTCGAAGGTTTCGGTGGTCAAGGGAATCGGGAGTGAACAAGGCTGTCTCTTGGTGTTCCGATACTATGAAAATATACTAAATATTTATTCAGAAACAATTATACTGACATTCGGTAAGTATGTCATTCAAACTTTTACAGGAAATATTTTTCCTACCTTACATAAAATATAGAAAACTGGCAGTTACAAAGATCGAACGCTTTGATAGCGAAATTTTCGTGCTGATTTGGGACCCTTGTGCAGTGTCCGCCTGGTGGAGTACCACGCCTTTTGCCAACTAAGCAGTAGTGTGTTCTGAATTGAAGGGAATTGAATTCATCAAGATTTCCAGGCCTAAATAAAGTACCACGCCTTTTGGTAACCAAGCATTAGTGTGTCCTGATTTGAAGGGAATTGAATTCATCAAAATTTCCAGGCCTAAATAAAGTACCACGCCTTTTAGTAACCAAGCAGTAGTGTGTTCTGAATTGAATGGAATTGAATTCATCAAAATTTCCAGGCCTAATTAAAGTACCACGCCTTTTGGTAACCAAGCAGTAGTGTGTTCTGAATTGAATGGAATTGAATTCATCAAAATTTCCAGGCCTAAATAAAGTACTACGCCTTTTGGTAACCAAGCAGTAGTATGTTCTGAATTGAAGGGAATTGAATTCATCAAAATTTCCAGGCCTAAATAAATCAGGCAACTCATATTTCACCGAGACGAGCATGGCGCAATGCCACATACAATAGTGAGCTGCTGGAATTCAATGTTCTGGCTTGGTACTTAAAAAACGGTAAACGCTTTACTTTGTCATCTATCTAACTAAGTTTAAGCACAGTATACATTAATAGTGTTGTCATAAAGCTCTTATTAATGATTACTTAGGTTTTCGAGATTGACTCATTGATATTAAACAACTTTTAATGGATTAACCGAGTATGTTTTTACGTAATTTTAAGATCTCAAGGCTCTAATTAGTGGCACTACGCGTATACCATACTAAGGATTAAATCCTTGACACTGTGTCGTTACGCATATATGTCATTATACGTATGTTTTTCTGCGTATTTGTCATTTTGCTAGGATATGTCATTATACTTGAAATTGCCCTGATTGAACAATTATCAATTGTGAACCATAGTTCATTATAATCTTAGAATTTTCAAGGCTAGATTGAACAAATATCTTCTGGAGCTTCATCGGCCACACCGTCGCTTAACATAAAATAAATAAATAAGTAAATTCACAATTCGTTTTCATGTTTTAAATAGTTTAACAACTCTAACCGTTGAGCGACTTGAATGACAGCAAAATCATTTATTTCTTTGTAAAAACTGAAATTAAATTTTGCAATGTATAATTTGGACAACATCTAAAAAGCTCGTCATATGTAATTTTTTTATTTGTATCAAAATAAATAAATTTATTATTATTAACCGTGTATAAACACGTGTGAAATTCCACCAAACGCTTCAGAATGTACTTTGAACATTCTGACAGAATGTTTACTTGTCTTAACATTATCTTAACCTTAACAAGGTGCTTTTCCCAAAAATAAATGAAACAAATTGCCGAACAAGTACTTAAGGCCGGGCTATAAAATCGAGGAGGCATTAAATAGCACGGCTCCTTAACCGTCTTACGTCGATTTTAGTGGTCAATAAACCGATCGAGCACTGCGAATGATATTCCGTACATAAGGATTGTCTGTCTGGTCGATCTAGTACATGGGCGTACCCAGGGGGGGGGCAGGGGGGGGCAGCTGCCCCCCCCTGGAAACCTCGGAGAAAATGTATGAACTCGCCTAATTACTAATCAAAGTGTAAACGGGGCCTTATACTACCTTTTACTTTATTTATGCTAACTTTTAAATAAACCGCGCAGTAGACACTGGCAAAATGCACGGTGCAATTATTATTGCCATAAAAAAACCGCGCAGTGAGCAAGCTCTACAGTTGCTAGTCGCCAGCCACCGCCGCGGCGACGATGGCGGACGAAGATTACCGAATCTAACTGAGCGTTCGTATTCTTGGCGGTAGGGAGTTGCGAGCGACTAGCATTTATTTTATTTGACATGTTATGCTAAGGATTTGAATCTTGAGAGCTGCGTCTTCCAAGGACAGCAAGCCGCCAATAATATAGGGCAAATCAACCAGCTGGTTCGTTTAGCGAATATTTTCGCCGATCGTTCAAAGTTATTAAGTAATGTCCTTTGTATTTTGAGCCATGTCAGTACTGTCACAACATTAACAGCAAATCAGCATATGAATACCTAAAATTTTATAAAAAGTTTCGAGAAAATTCGCGCTCGCTTCGCTCGCGCATGATTATTTCCTGTTATTTTTAGCCGACTGTGTAAGAAGGAGGGTTATGATTTTCAAGTGTATGTATGTATGTATATGGGTATGTTTCTATATGATCACCTACAAGCCTAAACGGCTTGACAGATTCTGATGTGCGAGGTGTTGTTAGAACTCCAACGAGCTTTTTCGTATTAAATAAGTGATTTCACTAGAATTATTCTATAAATTAATTTAATTAATTATTTAATTTATTTAATAAAATTATTTCTATAAATTTATAAAGGAATAATAAATTTGCAATCAATGCATTCAAATGGTTGTATTTATAAATTTTAATAACGTAAATTTAAAATTTATGTTTAAATTTAATCAGGAATAATACATTTGCAATCAATAATGGTTATATTTATAATTTTTTATAGCGTAAAAGTCGTTCTTATCCAGTCGGTTATTTCATTTTTCTTTTAACATAAATACTCGTTTGGTTCATCTGTGACACAAAACGTAGGACACGCTAACAAGATCAATGAATCAAATTATTTCCAAGATTTAATTTTAAAAACCTTCTAAAATTTCGCGCTCACTTCGCTCGCGTTTTTACTACTTGAACATAGAAATACTGTGGGCTCACTAATATGAGAAATAAAGCATATTACTTTAAAAACACAATTAAATTTTGAAAAAAAGTCTAAAAAAATTTCGCGCTCGCTTCGCTCGCACCTGTTTATTTCCTATTATTTTCACCCAACCGCATAAGAAGGAGGGTTAAGTTTATTCGAGTAAATGTATGTATGTATGTATGTGGGTATAATAATAATAAATATAATATTTGTGGACATTTTACACAATGTTTGTTTGTAAAAGTATGTTTAAAGTATATTTCTATAAGATCGCCTACAAGCCTAAACGGAAAGCCTAAGCTAGAATTATTGTAAATAATGCGCATTTATAGTTTTTACAGTGGTTCTGCGACTCGACAACATATTAAGCGTAACAAAATCGTAAGTTACACGTCGGGTTTTTAGTTTTTCTTTTAATATAATATATACTTGTTTATTTGTATTAATTATTAAAGTGCTGTGAACTTGCTAATACAATCAAATAATTCACAAGTTTTAATTTAAATAACCTTTTCAGTTTTCGCGTTTAACATATAAAACTATGTTTTATTACTAACCAAAATATTGTTACAACCCCCCCAAAAATCTGACTTGCCCCCCCCCTAGACCAGAAGCTGGGTACGCCCATGATCTAGTAGGTAGTATTTTGTAGAAATAAAAGACTATAAAATACTACCTACAACTACTACTATTATATAATACTAGCAAAAAGTAAATAAGTTCGTATAAACAGTGGCCAGCCCTGGTGTCAGAGTTATTAAGCAGCCAAAAGGCCTCTGATCTGGCTTGACGATTGCTGTTTTTAAGAACAAACAACCGGGATCTACAATTTAACGAGTCATCCGACCCACGGTAGCGCTCAGAAAGAAATGCCACTCACTGTCACCCATCTGAAGACTGACCGGTCCGTCCGTTGCTTGACATTGGTGATCGTTCGAGAACACCTAGTCAAGCTACGCCACGAGCGCTACATAATACTAGCTGTGTTACACGTTTTTACCCGTGATCAACAATATTTTTTAGTGTATCTACATACTTTACACTTAACACTTTTAAAATTTACAAACACACAAACTATTTTGTACATAATAATATAGTTTGGCAGAAACTGTATCTAGGTTGAAAAATATATTGTGGAATAAACGCTTTATTAATTTATTTTAGATATTTTTGTTTCCATTTAATAAAAAACAAAACTTTCGTTATATTTAGTAGCCTCTAGATGGAAAGACCGAAGTATAGCAAACCCATTTCTTAGTACATTTCTGGGAAAATTAGCAAAACTTTATATTTTCACGAATGAAATACTTCCCTTACAGTTTCAGTTGCTCGAATATAAAAATGTCTGTTCTAAACTAGCCCATACATTACTAGCCTTAGTTATTAGTTTAGACTCAAACCGAATCTTGAAAAAATCTTGAAATTGAATCGAATCTTGGAATTTTCAAGGCTAGAGTGAATAGATATCTTCTAGATCGACGAGCTCCATCCTCGGTCACACCGTCGCTTAACATCAGGCGAGTTGGTGGTCAATCGTAGATCTATCTTCTATAAAAAAAAAAGAACTCGAGTATTAGCTTTAATTTATGAGCACTAGCTATGGCTATAGATATGAGGTTCTCGTAAATTTACGTTTGTCGATATAATAAGAAGTGTTTCAAAGTGATAAATTGTCTTCTCTAGCTAACTCAATAACCCGGTTTATTAAGAAAAATGTAAGCGGAGCGAAACCTGAAAAAACCGGACAAGTGCGAGTCAGACTCGCTCACCGAGGGTTCCGTACAAACTAGTAGATAAAAGGGGGAAATCATAGTTTTTTTTATATTTTCCTTCTTATGCCAAAAAATATACATCGTAAAAATATTTAAAAACCTGTTTTAACTTATACTAATTTAGGTCTTTCATATGATACCCCACTTGATACGGTTAAAGAACTTTAAAATTTGGACCCTCATTCCGATATTGTTGTTGCGTAGAGACACTCTTTTTTCGTGATCGAATTAAAAATATCCAGTTTTCGGTTTTTTTTCCTTTATGTGTACTCTAACACAATACTTCTTGCCAAATTTCATAGTTCTAAGTCAACGGGAAGTAACCTATAGGTTTTGATTCCCTGGTGAGTGTCCAAATGTGCGTTTTTTACTATATATTCAACTGTAACATTTTTTTACGAAAACTTAGAAACTTTTTTTTTTCTGCAGCAAGATACTATAGATCTGCGTATATGGTTTTAATTTCAACTCGATACCTTCACGCGTTCCCGAGATAAAGTTCTTGACACCCGACGGACGGACAGACGGACAACAAAGTGATCCTATAAGGGTTCCTATTGAGGTACAGAACCCTAAAAATGAGCCTTAAGACTTAAGGTGATAATATAAAGATGTACCTAATTTCGTAAACCTTTGATACGGCAAATCTAAAGAGTAATAAGAATAAGAATTTTTATTAACTTGTATAACATACATGTTACAGGTAAGTCAAAATTTCAGATATGATAAATTAACTAAACTTTACAATAATAGCATACATTAAATAATATATTCGATTTAATTTAAAGTATGGTATCCAATAAATTTGAAATACATCTGTTTTAAGACTCTAACCGTTAAGACAAGAATAATGAGAAATATCAATATCTACCATTAAATAAGTATATATACTAGTAAAAAAATAACTACGAACAACTACAAGTACCAAAATACTATTAGGTTTTTGATAAGCATAACAAAATATGTTTTTAGCCGATTGTAGGTACACCTGGTTCATTCTGATTCCTTCTGGAGCTTAAATAATGCTTCTACCAAAAACATAAGCATAACCCTTTCTATTTGCTTTACCGTAAACCTATACTTACATATTCCAGCTCACATGTACCAGCTCGAGGCGTTAGAGACCATTGAGAGGCGTGCTACGAGGCTCATTTGTGACAATTCCCTTGTCCGGACTAAACTTCAAAGTCTGGAGCATCGTCCGCGTCGCAAAGTAGCTAGTTTGTCGGTTTTTTATCGTATACATTTCGGTGAGTGTGCGTGGGTGAGTGTGCTTTGCATGATCTCGTTCCTCCATGCCCATTTTTCTATCGGACTGCAAGTAGCACGAAAAAGCGACATCGTTATATGGTTGACATTCCGAAAACACGTACGAAACGCTTTGGCTCCACTTTCATTGTACGTACCGCCAAACTGTGGAATGCGCTTCCTGAATGGGTCTTTCCGACTGGATATAACCTAGGTGTCTTCAAATCGCGAGTGAATAGGTTTCTTCTAGGCAAGTGCGCTCCATCGTAGACCGTAACTGTCGCTTAACACCAGGTGAGTTGACGATCAAGCGCAAGTCTATTTTCGAATAAAAAAATAATATTTAAACCGGGTAAAAACCTATACTTATATATTTTTTAAAGAAAAAAATCTCAATACTCGATCTTATTTGTGTAACGATATATCAAAACTTTCCGGCTATATTTCAGGTGTAACAGATACGACTTACGAGTATCTCGACTTTACGCCAGGTTTAGGTTTTTTCAAACAAATTACAAAAGTTCGTGTTCGATTAGTAGGCGGGATACGTTCCTACGATACGTGCAAAGAAATGAGAAAAGTGTTACGTATTCGTATATAGGCTGAGATATACGAGTACCTAAGCGACGCGGCGGACCCAAGAGGGCGTTTTGAATAAGATAAGCTAAAAAAACTTTTTCATCATCATCACCATCACAGCCACAAGAAGTACACTGCTAGATGGATTTCCAAAAGGACTGGTCTTCTATCTTCTGTCCACCTTGTGGTTGGTTGTGGCGCTTGCCGGTTCGCGAAAAGCTTGTGCTTAAAAAAAATCTTTTAGCACAAGTTTTTACCAATGCTATAACAAAAATATCTATATTAAAAGTAAAACACAAAACCCGACTGCAAAAATCGCTGTAGTCTTAAACTTGTGATTTCGTTACGCTTGATACGCTGCTGAGTGTATGTTTTTTGTGAGAAAATATGTGCAAAGATAATTCTAGTGAAATCACTTGTTCTTTACGAAAAGTTCGTTGGAGGTTACGAAAAACCCATTTTTTATATTCGTAGCTATAATTATTAAAGTAGGTACATAAAATATTTGATAAATATATAATAAATATATAATAATATAATATTTGATTATATAGTTGACAATTGACTTTGTAAAGTAGTCCCCTTTGGAGTTTATATCTGGTGCCTGAGGTACCCTAGAAGTAGAAATGAACAGACAGCCTTGATACATTATTCAGGCTTCGTGAAACAATGTTTCTTGGGAGTAACTTGCAGAAATCTGGATTACAGTAGGCATCTAACTTGAGCAGTCAACGCTAGAAATATTTTTGAAATGGGAAAAATTTGCGGAAGTTATTTTACTTTATATAAAAGGATTTTTATGGGATTTCAGATGTATTGTTGATGTAAATAAACTGGGATGTTTTTATCGTAAAAAAACACTACTGCGTCAGATAAACCTTCTTGCCCGTGGTCCGGTTCAGTTGTCTGGTCAACCGGACCACGAAATATTATTTTTTTTAGAAAAAGAAAGAGCAATTATACTATAATTTTTTTATATTAACAATACAAATTTCAGTGACAGAAAAACAGGTCAAGATTAACTTTATTGTTTTTTCGAATTCAGTCGGGTATTTCGTGTTAAGTCGAAAAGAAATATTGTAATTATCATTATAAAAAAAAACTTTTTACTAATAACGTAACTCAAAAATCACAATAAATAATCACCCTTTTGTCAAGGGATAACAAAGCTTTTCAATGAACAATAATGGCAGAAAAACCAAGATAAAAACACAGGCGCGATCCAACTTTGCTTCGCTAAAGAAACGAGAGTAAACGCCAAGAACCGAATTACTCTCCTGTAGGATAACTAATAGGTAAACCCATGAAACATAACTAGTAATGTAGTTATCAATGAACGCCCCAGGATGGCTGGTAGCCAGCGCCACGCTATTTACCATAATCCGGATAATTATTTCATAAAAACATTTGGCCGTACAGTTTTGTTTGAGACCGTGCCAAATAGATGCTGTAAAAATGTTACGGCCCATTGTTACATACGCGTTTGAGGTTAACATTTGATGCAGTTTCGAGGTCGGAATCTGTTCTATCAGTCTCATGTTTCGATTCTTAGAAGACTCAGTAAAATAAATCTTGTAAAATACAATAATACTAATAAATAACATAATACTAAAACAATAATAATAAGGTAATTTTCTTGTATATCGGTCTTACCATTACTCAATTTTGAATTTTGATCAAATAATCTGTCGACTTCTAGCTGGTACAAAATGACCATAGCGGAAATGAGATAGACAATTTGTGACAAGTATTAAGAGATTGGTCAAACTAACGTTTTCCATAATATTTACCACTGCGATTTTGATAAAAACCCTATGGGTCTAATCTAAATGAACTCGTATATAATTTTAACCAAAAAAACAATTTTTCAAATCATTTTATAAATGACGTACGTATGCGGTAACAAACATAAAAATACAGTCGAATTGTTAACCTTCTTTTTAAAGTCGGTAAAAATAATTTCGGAAAAAACTATTATAGACGTTTCATACAAGTTTCCTAATTCTAAGTAACTCAACGGGATCGACGCAAATGGCCAAGAACGCAAGAGGCCAAATGGCCAGATATGCAATTGACCAAAACTTGTGTACGCAATTGACCATAAACTGAAATACGCAATTGACCAAAACTGAAATCAACTACATGGTCTCTAATGCATAATTCAATAAGCGTAGAATTCTAGGCGCTAGGTACCTCAACTGGAACATTTATGGAAAACACATCAATACATTCTATGAGTTGGGAATCATGAAATCAGTCAAATAAATGTATGCAAACTTTCAGGTGATTGACCTGCTTGCCAGGTAAGTTATACAAATGCGAACAATGTTCCAACAAAAACATTTCATCAAAAATAAAAGAAACGACTTTATCCGACATAAACCAGGTAAGAATCGTGTTTACACCATTTTCTCGTTATTTCTGTACATTTTAATATTGTTTAATATCATTTCTGGGAACATAAATCCTTCGTGATAATTGCTCCATATGACTTTTACGTGTGTTTTTTTCTGAATACAACGCCATTTTGGACGCGAACCTGTGTCGTGTAGTTTTCTGATTTATTTTCACAACTTTGTTTTGAGAGCTAATTTTATGTTTGAATTGAATGGAATTGATCGTAAAAAAGATGTGAGTGAAGATACTGAGTGTTTGTTATTATTATGAGCGTAATTGGCACCGAAAATGTTTTTAACCCTCCAAAAAGAAGGGTGTTATAAATGTGTATCTGTGTATCGATGAGTCTGTCTGTAGCGTCGTAGCTCTAACAGAACGTAGCCGTTACAGTCTCCATCCGTTCCATTCCGTTCCATCCCTTAGGGTGGACCGATTTTGATCTAGTTTTTTTTTGTTTGCAAAATAATTCCACCGTAAGCATTTTTAGCTGTTTTATCAAAATTGGTTCAGTCTTTTTTTGTCAGGGGTTTTTCAGTTTTCTAAACTTATACTTGTTAAGAAACATGGAATGTTTCCGTTAACTACTTCGCAAGTCCTGGACGTTAGTGCCTTACACTGAGTACCAATTTGTCCCATTGGGTAATCCACGCTCGGATTGTTTAAGTGCGAGTAAATAACTTTGATACACCTTAATTTAGAACTTTCAGGCTATAAATTTACTTCCAACCACCACAGAACGGCAACAAACAGTAGGTACTGACAGTACATTTGAAAAAAAAAAACAGATTTGCATGCGAAGTGCGTGTCTAGAGACTTAAACTAAGTCAAACGTAGGAGCTTAGATAACATCTATTTTTTTAAACTAGAAAATGCCGTATAAACAATAGTAGTTATTGCTTAATAATATAAATGTTATCTAAGAATCTATTGGCGAGCTGAAACAATATGCGTTGAGATCAGCTGTGGATCGGTGTCGCTCGGAATAGAATGCACGCGAGTGACCCCGCGGCATGCCACTAGCTAGCTGGATAGCTGGGAACTGAGACCAGGGATGGATTTCGTACAAAAATTATACTACGATTTCATATGGAAACTAACGTGGCTTTCACACATTTTAAATAAAAACTACGGGTCATTCATGTCTGTAGTGAGAGGCGCGTCACCGACCGAGAGTAACTTTTGCCTTTGAAAAAGACCGCCGAATGCGGTTGAAACTATTGTCTGATTTTTCGACTCAAAACAGACGTGAGTGACCCGTAGTTTTTATTTAAAATAAAATTTCAAGCTTTGTACTATTAATTCGTTGATATTTGACCGTGACGGATACGGTGACATTACGACTCTTGTCACTTCACAACTTATGCGCCGATTTTTCTCATATTTCAATTTAAAATTTCGTTGGATTACGTATCTGTATATTTTTTCTGATTAATTAAAGAAAGAAAATACATTTTTAAAAGTTATTGAAATTTTTAAAATTTTTAAAAGTTACAAACAAACTTACATAGATCCAAATAGAAATACCAAACCGTCCCAGTAAACTCTGAGAACATAACTTCGCTCTTTCCAAATAGTACACAACGCATTAAATATTAAATTAATATCTATTTCATCAGTATATTAAGCTACGCGGGAGGTAAGTAAGATTTCAGCGAGAATGACATCGGTGTAATTCTCCAGAGTTTGAACCTCGGATTATCGTTCCGCCAGCTTTACCTTTTGATGGATGTACAGTTGATATTTTTGAGTAGAAACGACAAAAATTACATTATACATAAGCAAAACAACTCTCATTCATCGTTAATCTTACGAAAAATATGAATGGCTAGGCTGAATTTTGTCATAATGTCACTTTACCAAGTTAGTAAAAATATCATATCATGGAATTTATACTGATTTTCTCTAAAACCAAAATAAAGAAATGTTTCAGCGCACGATTTTTTCTTCTACTTAGTATTTCTTTGATATATTTTTGTGCAATTTTATTAAGACGCAGGTAAATCCAGCCCTGGCTGTGATAGAGCTTACAAATTAGCAACAGTAATTAGGTAGCTGGGCTAGCATGTGAGCTAAAATTTATTCACATGTCAATGACATATTGTTAGAAAATCCGTGTTTAACAGATTTCAATGACCAAGAAGTCAAGTTAATGATTATAGTTTTTTTTTTTTTTTTTTTTTCTCAGCCATTGCTGTCCCACTGCAGGGCAAAGGCCTCTCTTCCCTCTTTCCATTTTTCTCGGTTTAGAGCTTCCTTACTCCAGCCGCTACAGTGGGAGTCAAGCTCATCTCGCCATCGTTTTTTGGGCCTGCCTAGGGGTCTTGTGATGTTCGGTACCCAGAAAGTTGTTGTTTTTGCCCACAGGTCTTCGGGCATGCGGCAGATGTGTCCAGCCCAATTCCATTATAGATTAAAAAACTTAAACAACCGACTTCAAAATACGCAATTTCGTTTGAGCTATGAGCTAGGAACGAAAATTTTAATGAAACCAGTACTGTGTGTGCATGATTATCTCACAGTATATTTCCTTATTTTTTTATATTTTAGAAGAATTTTTGATCAATTCCAACACACGAGACAATAATACCTACGTAAACAGTTCACAAACAAAATAATGAGACGTCGGCAGTTCCCAAGACCCATCGATCAGCCTCCACGGGGACTGCCTCCAAACTAACTGCGAACTTGTTTACTAGTCTTCACCACCACTGAAGTCCGACGGTGAATTCTGGAACTAAATTTGACAGGCCCGTTATTGTCCACCGGAACTTAGAATACCATAATAGTATGTATGGCCGGAATGCGATTGAAGCGCCGCGTCTATCGGACTTGAGTGGTGGCGCTGACTCTAGAATGCTCCTTCGGCTTCGGCGACCGTGAAATGATATTCGTATGAAAGTAAGATAATAAATAAATGTAACGAATGCTGGACTGTTTGTTATGGTAAGCTATTGTGGGAAGTTATTTGATTTATTTTTGTGTGACGCCTCCAGTTGAGTCGTCTTTGATAGTTCTTCGCTAAAGTCCTATTACGGAGGATATTTTACACGCAAAAGCTACGCTTTGTTATATAGTGTGACAGTGTGTATCAGTGAATTTATTTGCTACGCACGACCATGCTACGCACGACCATGCTACGCACGTGGAGCTGCGTTTTGTATGAAAATTTTGGGGAACCTACGAGTATGACTGGGACCTATGCTATTTATTTATTTTATTTTATTTTATTGAAATAGGTACAGTTACAGATAACAGGCTATATAATATACAATAAGCTCAACCGGCAAAACATTGTGAACCTAAAATCCAATTACAACAGTACACAGCTTAGTTAAGGTAAATTTGACACCAAGTGTTAAGTGAATATTCCTAGCAATATGTATGAGCAATAAATGTAAAGGAACAATTTAAATAACTAGCTTATTGATTTCAAATTTAAACGACGGAAAGCTACATGAAATATGTCTCTGATATCACTCTGTGTGCGGCACTTCCGGATGAATGGACTGTTCTTTGAGACATTGTTGAAGGCAGGTGGCATGCTAAACAGTTTAAAGTTACGAATAGAACGTGAGGCCACTTTAAAATTAATTTTCATTATTAATTTACTGTCGAACATACCATTTACAATTTTATACAGGGTGCATAAATCTATTAGAATTCTACGAATTTCGAGGCTCTTTAATTGAAATTTCTCCAGTCTGTCTGAATATTCTTTAAGTTTACGCCTCAATCCAAGTCTACTGCAAAGAGATCCCAAGAATCTACGCTATAATGTATTAATGATTGTAGATGATCAGAATCATAATATTTTATTGCATAAACTGTGTTCAGGAACTTTTAAACTAGTATACAAGAGGAAGACGTATAGGTAAATAAATATAAAACATTTTTTTTACTACACATAGGACAAATAACTATGACAATTTTATACTTCGTAGTTTCATATTATAGTCGAAATAGCGATCTCTTAAATTTTATAAATGGCATGAGCTTTTTATAACAGGTAGCTTATAAGTATGTACGTATGTAGAGTATAGAACGGAAGTTTCCATGAAAATATTATTTCTTCAAAAGTAGCTTTTATCTAATTGAGAAAGAAATAAAGTTCATATTCGTATCTCAATATAAACATAAATGTTTTAGAAGCGAAATAAGAAATTCTAAAAGCGTAGTCATTATTTAAACACACTCTAATTACTGCGTGTCGTATTTTTTACGCATTCGGAACAAATTAACGGGAGTATTCTGACAAAGCACTCGCTTCTGTGTTCACTCTCGATTCGATGCAGTTCTGATATGTATCGTCTCAAACTTTTTTTTTTTTCTCTCTACTTTTTTTAATTTAATTTTTAGCTCCATAGACACCGGGATCCGTAACTTTTGTCAATTTTGCAAAATACTGCTAATATACATACATTTTTACGGGAAGTCTCTCTATACTTAAAAGTTATAATATAATAGTCACCCATAATTTTGGACTACAACTGGCCAATCATTTGGTTAAGAATCGAATATAATAGTTAGGTATATAAATAGGTAATATAAATTAAATATTAATTTATTTAATTTGTAGACTAAATTGATTTAGCACTTCAGCCATGACACTGAAGACTGAAATCTTCATACTGAGTGGAAGTGACTATTATTGAAACCCATATGTTTATTTTCTTCCCAGTGAGAAATAAAAAACAGTTTTTATACGATATATTATTTAACAACCCTTTTACCTCTTTTATACAAACGAATACAAACTAAATGATAAAAGAAACAAAATTCGAAACTATTCTTGTCATTTGGTGATACGAAAAACAATTAGGTAGAGTCCGTTCAGTTAAAATGTCCCCTTGGATGCCATGTTCAATGTTAATCAATATGCAAACTACATTTAACAAAACAGTCAAGGTCACATTGGCACCTTGTTATTATCACAGATGTCATTATCTCGGAGATTTTCGGGAAGCACTGAAAAAAGAACTTGTTCATTGTATATATCACTACGGTGCGATATCCACGGGACGGGAATTTGATCATAGGTATGAAGTTTTTTTTAGGAACTCGAAAAACATATTACTCAATAATGCGATTACAGCGGGCTGTCTGAAGGGCACAGTCTCTGAACGGACTCTACAGTGAAGTGAAGGATCTCAGATGCTTCCAGAATAAGCACGTGACTGTAGTATAAATGTCAACGTCTTGGCAATCACGCTACATTGAAAAAATCTAATTTTACTAAACGCTGACAAGTTATGATGAATGAGTTTATTTATATATATATTTTTATCATATATATATTTTTATCTAAAAATTTTTATGTGATGCTCTGTGTCTGTGTTTAAAACGCGTTAAAATAACAAGATACAAGCTTTAAAGCTCCAAAAATTTTAAGCTTATACAAGGTTATTTTTATTAGGGTTCCGTACCCAAAGGTTAAAAACGGGACCCTATTACTGAGACTCCGCTGTCTGTCCGTCCGTCCGTCCGTCTGTCACCAGGCTGTATCTCATGAACCGTGATTGTTAGACAGTTAAAATTTTCACTGATGATGTATTTCTGTTGCCGCTATCACAACAAATACTAAGAAACAAAATAAAATAAATATTTAAGGGGGCTACCATACAACAAACGTAATTTTTTTTTTTTGCTCGTTTTTGCTCGATATTGATAACGGCAACAGGTAGACGCTTGAAATATTCACTGAATATTGAGTTATATTATTCACTTTAAAAATAAATAATTAAATTAAAATAAAATTAATATTTAAGGGGACTCCCATAAAACAAACGTGATTTTTTTGCCATTTTTATAGATAATGGTACGGGTTCGTGCGCGAGTCCGACTCGCACTTGGCCGCTTTTATTAAATATACGCCTATTGAAGGGCCGCTTGTTCTGCTAATTACTAATGAAATACTTTTGTTAAATTCGCAGAAAACAACATAGTTATATTTGCCAAGTGTCAATCAACTTTTTATAGAGAACAACCAATGAGATTTTATCTACATAATATATAGAATATTCTTTTTTATTTTGGTAATTTCTAAAAGTTGTTGTATAAAAGTAGTATATTATGCTGTAGGACGTTTTAAAAGGCATTTAGCTAATTAAAGTTATCTATTTTATTTATTGTCTGTCATAAATTTTCCTAAATCGCTTGATATTTTACTAGACAGACATCTTTAGTAAATAGATAAAGCATATGGAATGGATGGACCACTTTTTTAGTGTTTTAAACGATTACTTGTTGTCATCTATGGTAGTTCGTACATTTTATCTCTATATACTTAGTCTGGCCATAAATACTGTTACAGTTAAAAATAAGAAAGATATTACATTTGAATTTGGAATCTGTCATTTTTATACGATTGTTCATTGAGTTTTATAGTAGTCTTGGTTGGAAGTGAACGTTTCGGACTTCATCAGAGCTGAAGACTGGCCGTCGTCTAGTCCTGATCTTAATCCGCTGGATTATGATTTATGGTCAGTTTTAGAGAGTATGGCTTGCTCTAAACGCCATGATAATTTGGAGTCCCTAAAACAATCCATACGATTGGCAGTGAAGAATTTTCCCATGGAAAGAGTGCGTGCTTCTATTGATAACTGGCCTTAACGTTTAAAGGACTGTATTGCAGCCAATGGAGACCACTTCGAATAAGCTTTTATATTTTAAATTGTTTTATATTTATGTATTAAACTAACACACTGTAAAAGTAATAAATATTATTTGCAATAAAAAATTTTTTTTTTCTTCGTGACAATATTTATGGCAAGACTAGGTATATACCTACATAATACATGTGTATGACTGGTATCACTATTGCTAGATATTTGAAACAAAACTTGCTTATTATTGTGTTTCTCAAAACATTTTTTTTTACCATTTTCTAGTGTGATATTTTCGTCCTGTTTACTAAGAAATAAAGTTGATATTTAAACCGAAATACTTTTATATTACTTCATAACTTTCCAAAGACACTGTTTAGTAAACAAGCTCGGTTATGGGGTACGTATGGCGAGGCAAGGCCGCGGGACTTCGTATGTTTATAATAAACTAGCATTTATCGCGATTTTGAACTTTACAGACCTTGGAATAAGGTCGAGAAGTGCTTGACCGGGACAGGTGGAGTTGTAAAGATTTTTGCCGTTTCGCTGAAAAACGGAAAAAGAAGGTCAAGGTAAACGTTGCTAGATTTTTCTGTGAGGCCGGCTTTGCTTTGGTGAAGTACTGCGTATCTCTGCTTTGAATTAGATAATTTGCACAATTTTATTCATGTACTTTGGGATGCAAGAAGGGGCCCTCTTGCATACATGGCTATCCTCCCTCCTAAATATGATGGTAAGCGGTAGGGCCAGGAGAGAGAAACCTAAGATAGTGTGGATGGACTGTGTGAAAGATGATATGCATGTGAAAAGTGTGAGTGTAGAGATGACGGCTGATAGAGTGAAGTGGCGAAAGGAAACGTGCAATGTCGACCCCACGTAGTGGGAAAAGGGCAAGAAAATGATGACTTTCCCGAGATACATTATATTTTTTTCTTCTAAAATAAGTACTTTTTAACCCCCGACTCAAAAAGGGGTATTATAAATTTGATGTATGTAACTGTGTTACCCGTGGGGTACCGGCTTAGAATAGTACCTCCCCCTCTCTTCCCGTGGGTGCCGTAAGAACCGGCTAAGGGAAATACTACCAGAGATGGGCAGCAGCATCCTCTGCGGAAAACGATATCTACTGCGCTCGCCAACCCGCATGCCAAGCGTGGCGAGTAATGGCAAAACCCCCCTATGACAGACGACAAAAATACCAGGCCCCCAGTCCCCGGCAGCTCCGCTATTCCGGACTACGGTAGCGGTCCCGGTCACGGCGGAGCAAGGGGTGCTAAGAATCTCCGGAAGAGATCCGGCTACCACCCCCTGCATTAACGACGACTGGCCCTGGTAACACACAATATTCGCACGATGAGGACAGACGAGAAGCTAGCTGAGCTGGAAGAAGAAATGAGTAGGTTACATTGGAATATCCTGGGGTTATCGGAAGTCCGACGAGAGGGTGAGGACACGATAACCCTGAAATCCGGTAACCTACTCTACTACCGGGAGGGCGACCAACAGTCCCAAGGTGGTGTCGGGTTTCTCGTCCACAAGTCCCTTGTTAACAACATTCTTGCCATCGACAGTGTATCGAGCAGGGTTGCGTACCTGATACTCAGAGTATCCAAGAGATATTCGTTGAAGGTCATCCAGGTATACGCACCGACCTCGGCACACTCGGATGATGAGGTGGAGGTGATGTATGAGGACATTAGTAGGGCCATACACACTTCTGAGACCTATTTTAATGTTGTTATGGGGGACTTCAATGCGAAGCTGGGCAGGAAATGCGAAAGTGAGTTGAGAGTGGGGCAATTTGGATATGGACAACGGAACCCTAGGGGACAGAGGTTGGCCGACTTTCTGGAGAAAGAGGGACTCTTCATGATGAACTCTTTCTTCCAGAAGCCACCTCATAGGAAATGGACCTGGTTGAGTCCCGATGGTTCTACGAGAAATGAGATAGACTTCATCCTGACCACCAAGAAACAAATATTCAATGATGTCTCTGTGATCAACATGGTTAAAACCGGAAGTGATCACCGAATGGTACGAGGCACTTTGAATATTAATGTTAAACTTGAGAGGTCCCGTATGATGAAGTCTACACTCCGACCCACTCGCGCCCATATCCAAAACCCCGAGAGCTTTCAGCTCGAACTATCAAATCGCTTCGAGTGCCTGGAGAGCTGCGCATCGGTGGATGAGATCAATAACAGGTTTGTGGAAACTGTCCGTACGGTGGGCGCGAAGTTTTATAAACCCCATCGTACCAATAGACCGCAAAAGCTCTCGAGCCATACCCTTGACCTCATGGCTGAACGACGCTCACTGCAACTGCAGACTTCCGGTGACGCCGAGTCATATAGGCGGCTCAATAGACTCATATCAAAGTCTATGCGACACGACATCCGTACCTTTAATGCTAATCGTATTAAAGATACGATAGAGCGGAATAAAGGCTCCAAAGTGTTCGCAAAAGACATATCTATTGGGCAGAGCCAGTTGACGAAGCTGAAGATGGAAGATGGCAGTTTAGCGTCGACCAAGGCAGAAGTCTTGAGGGAAATCGAGAGGTTCTATGGACAGTTATACACATCGGTCGCAAAACCTGTTAGCAGTTTGGGCAAAGATCCAAGAGCCAAACTGACTCGACATTATACCGAAGATATCCCGGACATCAGCCTGTACGAGATTAGGATGGCCTTGAAACAGCTCAAGAACAACAAGGCACCGGGCGACGACGGAATTACATCAGAGCTACTGAAAGCGGGTGGAACACCGGTACTAAAAGTCCTTCAGAAGCTCTTCAATTCCGTCGTGCTTGAAGGTACAACGCCAGAAGCATGAAACAGAAGCGTGGTGGCGCTGTTCTTCAAAAAAGGAGACAACACTTTGCTGAAGAACTACAGACCCATCTCGCTTCTGAGCCATGTCTATAAGCTGTTTTCAAGGGTCATCACGAATCGTCTTGAACGCAGGTTTGATGACTTCCAGCCTCCCGAACAAGCCGGTTTCCGAAAAGGCTATAGTACCATAGACCACATCCACACGCTGCGGCAAGTGATACAGAAGACCGAAGAGTATAACTTGCCCCTTTGCTTAGCGTTTGTGGACTATGAGAAAGCCTTTGATTCGATCGAGACCTGGGCGGTGCTTGAGGCTCTCCAGCGATGCCGTATTGACTATCGGTATGTCGAAGTGCTGAAGTGTTTGTACAACAACGCCACCATGCCAGTCCGAGTACAAGACCAGAATTCAGAGGCAATTCCATTGAAGAGAGGCGTGAGGCAGGGAGACGTTGTCTCTCCGAAACTGTTTACCGCCGGTTTGGAAGATGCCTATAAGCTTCTGGAATGGAAAGGGCTCGGCATCAATATTAACGGCGAGTACATCACTCACCTTCGGTTTGCCGACGATATAGTAGTCATGGCAAAGTCGATGGAAGAGCTCAGTACGATGCTCGAAGACCTCAATAGAGTTTCCCAAAGGGTGGGCCTCAAAATGAACATGGACAAAACGAAGGTTATGTCGAACGTCCATGTAGTGCCCACCCCAATATCTGTGGGGAACTCCACTCTTGAAGTTGTTGACGAATACGTCTACCTAGGACAAACGGTCCGATTAGGCAGGTCCAACTTTACGAGGGAGGTCAATCGTCGTATCCAACTCGGCTGGGCAGCGTTTGGGAAACTTAAAAGCGTCTTCTCGTCCAATATTCCCCAGTCCCTCAAGTCGAAAGTTTACAACCAGTGTGTGTTACCAGTGATGACATACGGCACTGAAACGTGGTCCCTAACTATGGGCCTTATAAAGAAGCTCAAGGTCACGCAACGAGCTATGGAGAGAGCTATGCTCGGAGTCTCTCTACGAGATCGAATCAGGAATGAAGAGATACGTAGACGTACAAAAGTCACCGATATAGCACAGCGGATTAGTAAGTTGAAGTGGCAGTGGGCAGGGCACATAGCACGTAGAACTGATGGCCGATGGGGCCGAAAGATTCTCGAGTGGAGACCACGTACCGGCAAGCGCAGCGTAGGAAGACCAGCCACGAGATGGACAGATGACCTCATACAAGTGGCGGGAAGACGCTGGATGCAAGCCGCTTCCAATCGGTCATTTTGGAAATCCATGGGGGAGGCCTATGTCCAGCAGTGGACTTCTTATGGCTGAGATGATGAACTGTGTATATATATATCTGTGACATCGTGGCTGTCAAATAGTTTGAAAGAGGACTTGATCGAGAGTGTTTTAGCTGTTTCATCAAAATCGGTACAGCCGTGTTTTTAGTCGGGAGGTTTAATGTTTTATAAAATTACTCTGACTTGCTATACTACTTACTATACATACTCACGACTTTGTATGCGTTAGAAAAATTACCGAACCAAAACAAATAAATGGCCAAGTGAACGAAGCGAACTATGATCCCTGTACCAAATGGCAAAATTTTCTTTATTCTGTCCGGACGTTTGTTGGTACTCGCGTACAGGTCGTATAATTAAACCAATCTTTACGAAACGTAATATACAGGTTTTACAATTTTATAGATTTTTTTGTAGTCAGGGATTTTTATTGTTCCCTCAAAAAGTTTACTGTGGCCCCATTACTGGCTGATTTTGATAATATCTGCTAAAAACGATGAGTATTTAATTCTAAACAAAACATTTAAATACTTATGAACAAAATCGGTCTAGACTTCTAGAGGTTGTCGTAACAAAAGGCTCTAACAATAAAAAAAATCACTGTCAGTTGCGCACTGCGCTGTCATTGTGCTCTTTTTTTTCTCTCTGTATAGGGTAAAGACAATGTTTGTCAAATACTATTTGGTTTATGATATTTTATATGTTTTTATAAGCCTGTATAGAAATTATAAATAATTGTATTGTGTTCGCTGGTGCGTGACGTTGCCTACCGGTCCCAGCGGAAGACCAGCGCTGGTTGTTTATAACTAGCATTATGCTGAGTTGGGGCCGGATTGTAACAAAAAAATTTGTTTAGTTATCTATTTTATGTGTATGATTCTTATACTATGCTGTGTCTTTTTGTTTCAGTAAATTTCTATGTCTATATCAAAAATCTTAATGAAAATGAGAAGAAGTTTGCAACAAAACTATTGTCAAACGATTTTGACAATATTTGACAGACACATTAGGTGATTCGGTAATATAGTACAAGAGCAGTGGACCTCGCTTTTAGAACAGTCGGGCTATAACCACACACAGCTACCATCTAGAACTATACATAAGTTACTACCTAAAAATCTAGAATTATCTTTACCTTTTCAGTTTCTAAAATAGCAGTTTCAAGATCAAAGCATCATCCACGTGCGTGCAGTAACGACCGCACGGAGCTCGTTAAGATTAGATAGCAATACTAGTTACTGGGATTTATTACTTTAAATATAGAAAACAAAGTAATTATAACCGTAATGGTTTGTTTGTACCTGTTGGAAATGTATGCATTTTCATTTTATTTTAAGGGTACATGATTAATAAGTCTTATTTAACACATTAAGTAAAGGTGTCGCATTAATTTTTTTACAACAACTAAGTATGATCTCGCTCTTTCGACCAATACCTGAGCCGCAAGTGCCGGAAAAGAATGAATGCGGCCTTGGTCCCGTTGCCACCGTGGCCCCACTGCCGCCGTGGTCCCGCTGCCACCGTAGTCCCGCTGCCACCGTGGTCCCGCTGCCGCCATGGTCCCGCTGCCGCCGCTGTCCACCGGTGACGGCGGCTGGACGGCGCACTAACTTGATTTGAAAAACATCAGACGTAAAATTATTAGTTCAATGTATCGTGCAAACTGATATATGAAATTATTGTACTTTGATGTATCAATAAAATGGTATTCACACAGATAAGCTTCATGACGCATGGAAGAGATTATGTGCGAAATAAGGTATAGGTAGATGATGGACTTGCTGGAGCTTGGTATTGGTGGACTTTTTCACAGAATCCCAATTGTATCAGCAAAAATAAAAAAAAATAAAAAACTATATCATAGTCGATTTTAATGGATGAATGCATCTGAATGTTATTAAAAGCAATACATATTTCCTCTGAGAGGTCACTCTTTTCCTCTAGGTAGGTATGTTGGTAGTTTTTTCTCAAGCCGCGTGATAGGATAGACTAGGTATGCGTCAGCAGAGGCAGATGGTGTGGGTAGATGCTATAGATCGTTACAAGGGATTAAAAGAATATATTTGTCAAAAATGGCTGGAAAAACAAACGTCACTTACAAATACAATTATTTAAGACTACAAATTTACTACCAACCTAAGAGTAAGACTCTTTGAAACTTATGAATAAACGTAGCCATATCTCTCTATAAAATCTGTTTGACGAACATTGACTCATCTGTATTAAAAATAATACCGAGAAGACTGCTTTGATCAGCATCATTGACTTCCCACGAATTCATGAGAACCATTCATCAAATGTGGATAATTAATATACGTGCAGGGAGCAGTCGATTTTAGAAATAACAGCTTAGACTGATGTTCAGAATTTTTAAGGAATCCGCAATACCATATCAGGTACTTACGTGGAATCCAGTCCTCGGTCAAACAACTGAGCCAGCTTTATCCCCTTGGAAACGGCGATCCGTTTCCAAGAAAGTTTTCTTTTTAATATACAAACCAGATTCGTCCTTTTAGGGAGCCAAAGAGGACTTTTTTTCTCTTCGACCCAAATTAGATAATGGTAAAGGAAGGACAGAAGCTGCTGCAAAAAAATAATGATTGCAATTTTCTATCATTTAATCCAATTTTACCGAGTTTTGGGTTAACAGGCAGAAATCTATATTTATTAACACCATTCCGGTGAAATGTTTGTACACCTGACAATCCAGCAGAAATCTTTCAGTAGTAACGCACATAAATCTAATATTTCTCATTACCTTAGATACCTACCCTTCTAGTCATTCCGATAAACGCGTACGCATTACGTAAGGTAGTGTATGAAGTAACGTCATGCCTAATAGATCTGCAAAGGTCGTAATGAGTGCCTTGTCGGGCCGTCTTGGTCCCCTAGAATAAATAATTATGATAGGATGGTAGTACCTGACTAAAATGACGAATCCTTCTTACGCAGTCTGGTAAAATGTATACAACAACAATCTACAATAATTATTATAAAAGCAAAAATAGTTCTGTATCTCCATAATTCTGTCTGCTTGTTACCTTTTCAAGTCCCTGAACCGAATGTTATAAAATTTGGTACAGACATAGCTGAAGAAGATGAAGATAATGCTAAAAATCGGTTTAATTCAAGTTCCACAGAGTATTGGTGACCACACGGTTTTAACATCAGGTGAGCTGTATTCAAATACTTAGCTTTTCAACTGTAATAAAAAAACTGTAATTTATTTTTGATATCAGTATATGCAAGGACGAAAACGTCGACACGCATATTAAACGGAATCTGTTCCCCAATAAGCAGATCAAAACTTTAGTCATCACAGTGAAATCTAGATTCACCAACTACGTCACAGAACACGACTACCACTAGATTTCCAGCTCTTGAAATGTTTGTACAGCTGACTGTCCGAGAATCATTCATTAGAAATGTAGGTAAGCATCGTAACTCGATCGTAACTCACTCATGGTTGAACCGCGGCCAAGACTCGCCGATCTACGATCGAGCCCGTCAATGAGGAATCAATAACAATAGGATTCACATAAATATAGTTGATGCAAATAAAACTATACTTAGTATGAACAATTTTGAGAAATGTTATTTAGGAAGTTTTTCATACGATCTAGATTTGATGAATGAGTAGTTTTAGCAGTCGAGCATTGGTAGGTAATGACCAAGTTGTTTTAAAATGTATTGTACGGGCTATATATATAGACAATAATAACATTAAAATAAGTTTAAAAACTACAACCCAAATACTGAACGCTCACAAATCACGCTCTAAAAAGTACGAAACAAGAAAATGTAATCAATATTTTACTGTATTTCTTACATATTCATAATATAGTGGTGTTCAGAGGATAACTGTATTTAAATTTCTTACATATACATAGTGGTGTTCAGAGGGTAACCATGGTCGTATGCCACCTTCTGGAACAAAACAATACATTCTGCAATGTAGCTGGGACTTTGACCTTCCATCAAAAATTCCAAACAATCTCGAATTGACCGATCATCTACCAACCCGTGGTATGAGGCGCATGAAGACCGCTGCTTACCGGGAGTTGTCTATCTTAAGAGTCAATTTTTCGCAGTGCTGAGTTCTGATTTGTTCATCTGGAAATCATGTGGTTATCCTTCAAACACTTAGCTGGCTACCGGGAGGTTTTTTAGTGGATAGGTTCACATAACCCAGAATAAAGATTTATCCTGCTTCAAAAGTAACAATAAAAACCGGCTTCTCTACATCGAAAGATAAGTCTCAGTGTTTCTTAAACTTTTTGTGATGAGGGACCACATGTCAAATATGTTTTGTACCATGTACTATTGATCGGTTATTATTCGGTTCTGCCGTCATAGATTTGTTGAATGATTCTTCTTAGAAAAGAAAAGTATCAGTTTCATCTCTTTTGCAGGAGTAAAAAGGATACAAAACCTGGAATTTGAACTATCACAGCCTAATAAAGTGATGGGTACGTCATTGATCACAGCACAGATATCTTAAGTCGGTTATAGAAAATACAGCACAAAAGTTAATAAAACAAAATAGACAAGAATATCATGTCAAAAACACAGAATCCACTCCGAGAGCATAGCAAGTACAAAAATTAAGTTATTATACTCAATCATCTAATAGAAGGTAAACATTTTCTTGTAAGAACTTAATTAGGGCAAGCGTAACTAGCCCTACCACTATCCCACATCCGGTACTTTTTTGTGGTGCAATGTGTGTGGTAGAAAAAACGAACATATCTCTAAATTTGTAATTTAACATAGTATTTAAAATTCAAGTCTAAAAGTAAATATCGTTTTGTAAAATAATTATTAGGTAAAATAACCTCATGAGCTCTCACAAAGCTGTGCTTTTTAGATGCTGTCAAGGACCACCATTTGTCCACAGACTACCAGCTAAGAATCACTGCTCCACACAATTTTACAAAGGATACATAAATAACAAGAAAATAGAAATAATTATTGCCACAGAATTCAATGTCCTACCATGATTGCAATAATGTTCACAGCTTTAGCACTACAGCTCGTTTCATGAATTGTGATAAGTGCATTTCTGTGGCAAAGATTATGCGATTGGGATTAGATTGGACACTCGCCATATAATATAATATAATGATATTGTTATTACTTCAAGATGTTCTGTGTAGGCAGCAGATTGTCGAATAAAATTCCACAGTTTCAATCTCAAAATAAGTACAGCAAGCCGTAGGTTATACAAGTACAAATTATTTATTAATAACACTTTTGTTAGAAGTCATTGAATAGAAAATTAATAACATAAAATATATAATGTCATAGCATAATATCAGCAGTATCAAAGCCTATCAGCCATAGTTTTAGTTTGCATTTAAAACTCGCTATGGAAATTAATTTTATTTTATTTATTTATTTATTTATGGAAGCTGCATCCGCACGGCAGAAGTTAGACGATTGTATATCAAGCAATAGCAAAATCTGCTACTTCTTCAATTATGTTATCTAGTATTTGAATAAAGATTGAGGAACAGACATCTAGTGGACTGAAATATATCCCTGAGTTTCAGTTTTCAGTTCATTATAAATACAAACAAATATTGATATAAGTTTTATTCAGATTCGATCATCATCATTTTAGCCACAAAAAGTGCCTGTTGGGCGTAGGCCTTATGTAACTAAACGTAATCAATAAGATTTCTTTGTATAACAAAACAGAAACTAAAGCAACTAACCTAAATACTTATTCGGACAAATTAAACTGTTAACAAATTTACGGACTAAGGTACTCGTCTCAAGTAAAGCTCCTGGAATCAAACAGTTATATGAAACGGATTTGGGAAAGTAAGACTCAAATAGATGTAGGTATTTGCGATATTTGAAACAAAAGCAGGATGCAGAAGCACAAATGCATCGATTGGATTCATTTTATTGAGTATACAGTTTAAGTTTTTTTTTATCAGCCCTGTTTGTACAAACTGTCCCACTGCTGGGAACAGGCCATCTTCTCATTGTGAGAAGGGTTAGGCCATAGTCTACCACGCTGGCCAAGTGCGGGTTGGCAGACTTCACACATCTTCAAGATCATTGAATCTTTTAGACATGTAGGTTTCCTCACGATTTAAGAATATATTTCATATATTTTTATTAGATTTGAGTTTAAGAATATATTTCCGTATATTATATTCAAATCCTTGATTAAATTCAAGTAGAGAACAATAATTCCACATCGACACACATTTCTTGAAAGCTTTCAGATTTTATATGGGTTCAATCACCGGATTGAACCCATATAAAATCAAACCACACTCGTTCATTTCGCATCAGTTCAGAGGGTCCTGATTGCTCTCTCAGGAATTTGAATGTCTTATGAATATATTTGATGAGATCAGAAAATTGAGTGCTTTTATCAACACCATCCTTTTATTAGCATACGCTAAGTGCTTGGCTGTTTCTTTAATACATTTAACCGATTTTCAAAAAGAAGGAGAAGTAACTCAATTTGTGATCATGTATTAGCTAGCCGTAACTAGCATTACAGCTAGCTACGGCTAGTTTGGGGCCCACTAATAACTACTCAGATATTGTCATCAGCAGTGGCATGAACATGTTTATTCAAATTGAGTACGGAATTGTAATTTGGTAAACAAATAATTTAAAAAAAAACCCGATATATATGCACCCAAGTAATATTGTTAAAATTGCATAATATTAGCATAGGCTATGTGGATATCTTAACACGTAGGTATGCCAAATTTCTTAAGTGTATGTATGTATGTTTTCCTCTTATTTCATGGAAACTAGTATTTAATTGCCATAATTATTTTATTGGGTAAGGTATCTTTGAACTCAAGTAACAGTCAGTTTTAAGTAAGTTTTATTAAAATCGGTTGAATATCTTTTAAATGTCTTACGTTACTCACGTTTATTTGAGTTGAAATCTCGAATAGTTTCTACCGTATACGGCGGTCTATTTGAAAAGGAAAATATGTAACAACCACGTTAGTTTCCATACTAAAATCGGTTGAATATGTTCAATATAATAGACCAACGGCGCAAATCAAACTCTTAGTACCTACTTAGCAACATAATTATTGTTATTTATAATTGGCATGAATGAATAGGTAGGTAGGATAAGTATACATAGACGATAGATGAAAGTTTCTTCAATGTAGGTTGAGAATTTGGAAACTTGTATGTGTATAGGTATCTATCTATAAAAAAATTACAGGTCAAAATCTGGATATTTAATAGGTTTTTCTCTTTTTATATATATTACCTACGAACTAGGCTTAGGACGCATGCCTTGAAGAATCTTATTCATTCACGATTTAAATATACCTCGATAATGTCTTTCGGAATACCGTCTTCTGAAGATTACCTAATTCTCGGTTCAAAGATAGGTACTAACCAACATCTTGTTCATCATCAATTTTTAATATAATATTTACTTTTTCATCTTTTGCACGCCCCGTCTTTCTTTTCTAAATTTTAATCCATTCCATTGTTGCCTGGAAGAGATTGCTTTATTTGTGTTAAGTGTTAATTTATTTACTTTTGTATTTCTTTTGTTAATTTTAAGGTGTGTCAATGTAGAGTTTTATCTATCTATATATTTTATTCAACTACGATCTTCCTTTACAATGTAGATTGTATAGGAACATCGTAGTTGCTTATCTCAAGGGCTACAATAAAACAAACTCCAAATAACTCCGGGTTCTGTACTGCGGATATGGCTTCCGAGCTAAACAATAACATTAGCTATTTACTCAATGAAATTAACACTTCCAAACCGTTCCATGCGTAGGTGTGATAAAAATATTAAACAGACGTACAACTATTCAAAGTCGACCTGACGAAAGAATGTTGAAGATTTCTTTAAATCAACATCAGATCAAAGAAATACTGGATTATATTGTACTGTTATACTTATATGTACGAACTCCATGCAATCGTATTACGAATTCCATGATCTCCTGTTATAATTAGCAGGGATCAGAAGTTTTAGAGGGTGTAATAGCTTTTAAACCCAGAACTAAAACCAGTATCACGTTTTTGCCATCAAGTGAAAGGGATGTTTTCCAAAGTTTTGAAGCCAATACTACTTCTTTCATAAAGCTTCATCGAACTTGAGCCAGCTGAATCTCTCTCTTTCAAAACCAATTACGAGCGCAGAAGCTATTACTCGTACCTTTGTCGTTACCATGTCTCCGAGCTAGAACTTTTGCTGCCTCTGCATTGCTGTGAAGACGTTGAACGTTGAAGTATCTTATCACCCATGTTGTCTTGCCACGTCCCAGAACTTCATTGGCCCATTGCATCTTTGGTACTGTACTGGGTATTGCTCAGCAATTTGTTTCAACAACTGCGTTCCCTGGTTATAGCCATCTCTAGAATCCTGCCATCCAGTATTATCTTGGTACATCGAGCTATGAGTACTAATGGATCAGTCGATTGTCCTATTTGGGATATCCTTGGCGAGAGAAGTGATATTACAGCACGAAGTTGTTAAACAAATACTACCACTGTTTCCGCCGAGTGCTATTTTTTCGTCAATATAACAGGTAAAATTGAGTGATCGATAAATATCTAAATTTCTTTTACTAAATGTAACCCACGTCGCTTCTGACAAGAAATCTAATATTTTAGAACCCAAACATTTTCAGCGTAAACTTTATACGAAAATCCTCAAATATACTCCTAAACATCTTCATAAAGATGTAGAAAAGTCAATTAACCGAACTATTCCGTTCGAGAAACCGAAATGTAAACTATTTAAATTTAAACTAGCTAGGGTTTCCAGATTTTGCTGAAAATTTAAGAGGGAAGAAGGCTTGCACAAGCTTTGCTCACTAGAAATAATATAAAGAGAGACAGATCATAAAAATAAATACCTACATTTATATTATATTTTAAAGAACTGAAAAGCTGACCTAAAAATATGCAATATTGTTCGAAAAATCAAACTATTTCGAACCTAATTCTATACTGAACCTATTTCGATTAAATTTCTATGGGATCAATCAAAATATGTATCCTTTCAAACATAATTTTTTTTTCTAGTAATATTATAAAAATTCCGGGAGTTATGCGGTAACAAACATAAAAAAATACAAACGAATTGTTAACCTCCTTTTTTGAGGTCGGTAATTAACAGCTAATGAAAATATGATTTTCATTGGATAAGCCATGAAAGACATATACAGAGTCAACAAACAGATACAGAGCATATATTTAAATGCATGATAAGATAATACTTGTCAAATATATATATATTAGTAGGTATTATATAAATATATAGTGCGAATATCTAACTAAAAAAAATTGGTTGTCTGTAAAGTCGGTTTACGTTCGATAGTTTAACGTGACAACGTTATAACAAAACATTGATGAAATGATGATCATGTAACGGGACAATGAGCGTAACGGCGTATCGTTACGGGACAATGAGTCATACTTTTTCGTGCGTGCATCCGGCGTTCATCGATTTATTGACGATGTCACGTCAATAACCCACTGGGAAATATTGAATGACCTCGCAGCTCAGTTGGTAGTATGTCTGCCTGCTGGACAGACATACTACCAATGTGGGTAGTATGGCTGTAGGTCGTGGGTTCGATCCCCACCCAGGTAAAACATCTGTGTGATGAGCATGGATCACAGATCATAAAACAAGGTTCTTGTTCTATGATCTGTGGCATAAAAGTTCGTTCTGTATCTGGTGTTTCTATGTATCATAAGTATGTATTTACAAAAAAAAAGGATATTATTCTATCAACCGTTTAGTTCCCATAGCTTTGCTTAGTTCGGGGTAGATGGTGTTGTATGAACCAATATTTATAAATAAAATAAACAAAGCTGTTCTGGTTTCTGGGGGTAATATGGAATCCATATTACCCCCTGTAACATGTAGTCTGTATCACCTGTCTTATATGTATATCTCGGCATCGATCATTAATCTACTCATCGACACAGCTATTATTCGATTAATCGGAACTCTACATAGTGGTTCCATTTTCGAAGTTGATCTCATTTTGTCTTGATTTTTTTTCCAGAATATACAGAACAGTATTCTATTTCCTGTTTCTATTTCAATGCTGGGCACATAGCACGTAGACCGACGATGGCCGATGGGGCCGAAAGGTTCTCGAGTGGAGACCATGTACCGGCAAGCGCAGCGTAGGAAGACCAGCCACGAGATGGACAGATGACCTCATACAAGTGGCGGGAAGACGCTGGATGCAAGCCTCTTCCAATCGGTCTTTTTGGAAATCCATGGGGGAGGCCTATGTCCAGCACTGGACTTCTTATGGCTGAGATGGTGATGATTCTATTTCCGTCTTCAGGTTCCCAGCTACCCCTGTACCAAATTTCGTAACGATCAGTTAAGCCTTTTGAACGTGTAAAGTACAAACAAACTAAGGGACCATTCATTTATTACGTAAGACGATTTAGGGGGGAAGGGGGGTCGACCATGTCTTATTTTTTGTCACAAGGGGTTGGGAGGGAGTCTTGATAGTTCTTACGTAAGATCACAAAAATGCGCAAAGTTAAAATTATACTTTGAAAAAGCGCGGGCAACCGCGCGAGTGCCGAAGTGAGCTCGAATGTGTATAAAAGTACAAATAAACATTCCTAAAAATTGTTACTTTGAAAAATAAACATTACAATAAACCAAACGTGTATTGATTTTTTCCTTTAAATTCTTACGTAATAAATGAATGGCCCCTAACAGAGACATAGTTAGGCAATTTTGCTTTTATAATATTAGTTGAATGTTAGAATTTATTTCAAGTAGCAATCATGATACAAATTACCCCGGCTGCGCTCACTATGAAACGTGAATAAAAAAATATGAAAAAATATTTTTATATGTATTAAAAATAACGAAAAACAAATATTTATACATATGTATTACGGTGTAGATACATCTAAAAAATGTGTCCCTTTTTGCGCAAATGGTTAAAATCAACTCACTCGTAATGACCTTAATTAAGAATTCAACAAAGCTTGCTCTCCATAATTATAGTTTAAAAAACCGACTTCAAAATATGCAATACAATACATTCGCGACTTGCTGTTCACTTTTCTACAGGCACTTGGATGATATTATTATTTTGCCAGTTATTTTGTTATAAAAACCAAAGAACTGTTTCGATTTTGATAAAATTCATATGGGGCCACCTCTAAAGTATGACCTACCAAATACAAAAATAATCATCAAAATCAATGCACAATGGGCTGAGTAATCGGTGAACAAACATACAAAAAAAACAGACAGACCGAATTGAGAACCTCCTTCTTTTTAGAAGTCGGTTAAAAATCTGTTTAAACAACTTAGGCCAGGCTATACAAGCCTCATGGCTCAGTGGTACTACGACTGCCTCCTGAGCTGTAGGTCGTGGGTTCGATCCCCAATCAGGACAAACATTTTTGTGTGATGACCATGGATGTTTGTTCTGTGTCTGGGTGAAAAAAAAATCGGATAAAACTTAAAAAGGGGCAAACGTGAGTTATTGCGAGGCAACCCTACACGAAACTAAATTCGAAGTCAGAAGGGTAAACAATAACAAAGGGTGCGGTGTTCCAACAGATTAATGAGTAATGGTCTAAATCTGGTATTTGGGTCGTTCTGGCCAATTAATATTGGTTGTGTCAGAAACATTCGCGAACACAGATCACCGGTATGTTTGACTGCAAACACGCAAAAAGGGGTATGAAGGTTGCTTACTGCAGTAGAATCCGTTTTTTTTTTTTTTTTTTTATTGCGAGTATGTCCACGTTTGACCACCAACTCGCCTGTTGGAAAGCGACTAATACAACTTCATCCGTCCTGCCTATTCTTCTATCGGATGGTTAGAAACACGATACACGTTTCATTGTGAACATTCCAAATAAATTAAAAGTGTAGAATACACTACCCGAGTGGGGTTTTCTCGATAGATACACCTTGGATGTCTTCAAAACTCCTTGGATGTCTTCATTTGGCTCAGTTGGTAGTGTTTACGTCTACCTGCTGAACTGAAAGGTCGTGGGTTCAATCCCCACCCAGGGCAAACATTTGTGTGATGAGCATGGATGTTTGTTCTGTGTCTGGGTGTTACTATGTATCATATGTATATATTTACAAAAAAAAAGTATATATGTATTCTATCAGCCATCTAGTTCCATAGTACAAGCTTTGCTTAGTTTGGGCTAGATGGTTGTGTGAAATGTCCACAAATATATATAAAAAAAAAAAAACTCAATGAATAGGTTTTACTAGGTAAGCGCGCTCCATCCTACACGTCTAGCAGCGTCGCTCAACATAGGCGCGCTGGCGGTCAAGCTCAAGCCTATCAATGAACAAAAAACTTCACATAAATGTCAAGCGCCCTCTTCAGATCAATATGAAATCAAGTTTGTTTAGTACGACTCCGGAAAGAGCGTCGAATCGATCTTCTACAGGTTTCCAGAGTAATGTTCTGATTCTGTAAAGCTTTATATTCAAATCTAAAGTTGCAACGCTTTTTTAGTGCTATGGTTAGCATAATTAAGTATATGCGCTGGGCTAGCATGGAATGTAGATAAAATCGTTTTTATCCATGTTGTTAAGTCAGTTATCAATGTCAGTACATACTTGATTTCTTCTGAGAGGTGGTAAAACCGTGGAAAGACTATTTTTCTACGTTCCATGCTAACTTTGCTGTGACTTTTATATTCTTTTTTATAGAAACACAGGCGGGACGTTTGACCATACCTCATAAAAGTTTCATTGCTAGGTTTCATTTTTAGTGAACCCGGGTTTGCTCGTATTTTCAGTCATAAAAAATCCGAGTGGAGCTCGGTCGCCCAGGTACTATTAATTCTAACACAACAACAACTGTCTACAAATAAAGCAGAATTCAATATTCTATCATAATTGTATAATAACGATTTTATTATTTTTATAGTACAGACATAAATACAATCACTCCTTATATTATGCTTAATAAATCATTCAGTCTTATTCATTACAAAAAAATTGTATATTACTTAATTTAATTTAAGAATCTCAATAATGACTTAAAATAAATTCTATGGAAAAAACTAACTTTGATTTTTTACTGTGTTTTTTACATTATCGGAACTATAACTCTAATCTAGGCTTCATTTTTTATTTACTTTTAATTTATTATTTAACTCTCAAGTGGTAATGAAATTTAAAAAATTGACCGAAAAAAAAACAAAGTTTTATTTATGTCACGGACTAAACGAATAAAATGGGAATAAAGTTGCTCCTCCTAAGTCCTAACCATTAAAGATTGAGAAGACAATCCAGGATGCATTATCAGTTTATCATAAATGTTTGGTTACCAAAAATGGACTTAGGACTCATGTGTGACTCGATGACATTAAGCGCATCTGTTTAGGAATTACCTCGAGAAGAGAATAATAGTAATATAGAACAGCTACATAATGAAGATAATTCTATTATTTTATTGATTTTATTATTATTATTTTATGATTATTATTTCATCGCCAGAATTAATTATTAATCAAAAAATATCAGTCGAAAATTTAGAAAAAATGGTTCAAAGTTGCCTTGCGTCATTTGTACTAAAAATACATACAATGAAGTTAATAGTAGTATGCCGACTTTCTTTTTGTGCTTGTGTCGTTCCAATCATATAAAAGGCATCGAAATCATATAATATTTAAAGATAAAATAAAGAAAAAACTTCGTAATGCGCGCTCTACATTCCTCTAAAATAATTGTAAGAATATTTGCAATTATTATTTAGTAAAAAATAAACACAGAGGGCAATAATGCTTATAATTATAGTTTAAAAAACTAAAAAAAAAACACTTCAAAATACGCAATACAACACGCTCATACGCGACTTGATGTTCACTTTTCTACAGGAACTTGGATGATATTTTACCAGTTATTTTGTTATAAAAACCAAAGTACTGCATTGATTTTGATAAAATTTATATGGCACCACCTCTGAAGTATGATCTACCAAATACAAAAAGAATCGCCAAAATAAATGCACAATTAGCTGAGTAATCGGTGAACAAACATAAAACTCCTTCTTTTTGGAAGTCGATTAGAAACATTATCACCTTCTGTGCTTGTCTTGTTCACTATTCATCCCAGCAGTATTTTGTAGTTTAGCCTCAACAACACATACAGGTGCAGGACAATTATGCATTTTACTATGTTAATTGGGCTCTTAGTTCTACTAAATATATTTAAAATTACCTACTATATATTTACTTGTGATGGATTTTCGATTTTTATTGCTGAAATTCAATTAGGTATCCACAACATACTTCTAAATTATTAATAAAGGCAAGTGACTAATTAGGCCAAAAATTAATAATTCCTAAAGGAGAATTCTGACTTCCGAAGCATGCGTCGCAAACTTCGTGAGCATTCCACGCATACACTCCATCCACAAAGCGCGAGGCACAGCCATACAGTACATGCCTCACAATGTCTGGTTCCACCTTTATTCGCACTACCAAAATAATAAAGACATGCATCCGTACGTTTCAAAATAATCGAACATCTCGCAAAACAAACCATTCTCCAACAAATTCTAAAGATATTCAAAACTCTAGGTCTCATTATAGACCGTATTGTAAATCAACTCCTGAATTTTCATCCTTAACATCATTTTCTTCGCCGGCCCCAACTTCTTTACATGAGGGAGCAAACTATCAAAGAATCCCACATCCTCGTCTTTAGGTTCTTCATTAGTAACACTTTTTTGAGCTTCATCATCATCATCGTAGAAATCTGTCTCCATTATGACAGGTTTAGAATCAAATTCGTCGAATTCCTCTTCTTTTGCGTTAGAGACAACTGGTTCTGGTAATTCTACAGGTGGATCTATGTTGTAATAGCTTGATCCTTGATCAGCGTCGTAATCCTGGCTCAAACTAAAGTGGTCGTCTTGAAGGCTGTCGTTGCCTTCGTACTCGTTGAACTGGTTGGTGAGGAATTGTAGTAGAGGAAGGAACTCCCATTCGGATTCTTGCTTGCGGCATTCTTTGCGCGCTTGATCGCGGAGATATTTCCATTTTAGACGAGCTTCGTCCCCTGGAAACAGGAGAAATTAAGAATTATAAAAGCCAGGAAGAAAGAAAAGAATCCAGACAAAAATATTTGTCAGGGTAATTACAAATTAAGTAGGTAATTGTAATTCATTAATTTTCGTAATCTCAAGCGTTAGGGCTCGTAGTTAATGAATGTAATTACATTAACATTGTTATTTTTATTCGTCTTTTAATTTATTTGGTCTCAAAGATAAAAGTAAGGTTGATGAAACCTTAGGAACGATACGATACGATAAAATTTGGTGATAAATAGTTTGACATTTTATTCTTCCTAAGCTCATCCTCATTCTGCTCTTCTTCGAATGGCAAAGTAAAACTATGACTCCCACTTTTTTAGTCATAGTCATAGTTCACTTTGGTATACAAATAATATAAGGATATTTAAAAGATTAGTCCTAAATGCTGTAGGTAATTCTTTTACATATTGAGGTCTTGTAGGTTATTTCAATCGTATAAAAATCCCTATCACGTTGATTTTAATCATTTAACAACAGTGTCATGTTACGTTATGACTCTAAACATTAGTATGTTATTAAAAAAATGTTTAAATATGTATATTTAAAAAATAAATGAAACTTACTTGTAACCCCCAACTCTTGAGCAATCTCCTTCCAACTCTCGTCTAGTTTGTACCAATTATGATGTCCTTTCAGCTGCCTGTTCCAAATCAGCTCTCGAGCCCTCACCAGCTCTATCAGCTTATTCATATCTATCTCTATATTTCTCCGTTTATTCATCAACAACTTCTTCCTCATCGTGTAGCCTAGTTTTGGAGTCTTTATGGTTTCATCTAAGGAGTTAAACACCTCATCTGCAGTATCTTGGTCACCTTCCTCGTTTTCTGCTAGAAATTGATGATGGATGAAGGAAAGTTTGGAGAAATGAGGCCATTCTGGCTTCGTGGAGTCGTTGGTACTCTTTTTCATCTCTTTGCGGCATTGGTCTTTCAGATTTTTCCATTTTTTGCGGCAGTTGATACCTTGAAATTTTATGAATGAAAAGAATGATCATTAATATTATGTTCCAATATTATCTATATCGTATCTATAATACGATGAAGTTAAGTAATATTGCATATAACTTCATCCCATTATAATACGTTTATACTTAGTCTGGCCATAAATACTGTTACAGTTAAAAATAAGAAAGATATTACATTTGAATTTGGACTCTGTCATTTTTATAGATTGTTCATTGAGTTTTCTAATTTTGGCGCCAATACATTGTACAATATTTTGCGATATTAAAATGGAGTGGGGTGTTAAAGAGAACCGAATCGCTGTGATTGCATTACACAAAGTCGGTATGGAGCCAAATGCAATTTTTAAAACTCTCCATACGCTTGGTATTAGTCAAATGTTTGTGTACCGGGCTATTAATAGGTACAATGAGACCTCCTCTGTTTGTGACAGAAAAAGATCTGGCCGTCCACGTAGTGTTCGTACGAAAAAGGTGGTCAAAGCAGTAAGGGAAAGAATTCGAAGAAATCCTGTCCGAAAGCAAAAGATTTTATCTCGGGAGATGAAGATAGCACCCAGAACCATGTCGCGTATTTTAAAAAATGACTTAGGACTTGCAGCCTATAAGAGACGCACTGGTCATTTTTTAACTGATAATTTAAAAAAGAATAGGGTGGTAAAATCGAAACAACTACTGAAGCGGTACGCAAAGGGAGGTCACAGAAAAATTTTGTTTACGGATGAGAAAATCTTTACAATTGAGCAACATTTTAACAAACAAAATGACCGTATTTATGCTCAAAGCTCTAAGGAAGCTTCCCAATTAGTCGACAGAGTGCAACGTGGGCATTATCCGACTTCAGTGATGGTTTGGTGGGGTGTTAGCTATGAAGGAGTGACTGAGCCATATTTTTGTGAAAAAGGTATCAAAACATCGGCACAAGTGTATCAAAATACCATTCTTGAGAAGGTAGTTAAGCCCCTTAACAAGACCATGTTCAATAACCAAGTATGGTCCTTCCAACAAGACTCGGCGCCAGGTCATAAAGCTCGGACCACGCAGTCTTGGTTGGAAGTGAACGTTTCGGACTTCATCAGAGCTGAAGACTGGCCATCGTCTAGTCCTGATCTTAATCCGCTGGATTATGATTTATGGTCAGTTTTAGAGAGTATGGCTTGCTCTATACGCCATGATAATTTGGAGTCCCTAAAACAATCCATACGATTGGCAGTGAAGAATTTTCCCATGGAAAGAGTGCGTGCTTCTATTGATAACTGGCCTCAACGTTTAAAGGACTGTATTGCAGCCAATGGAGACCACTTCGAATAAGCTTTTATATTTTAAATTGTTTTATATTTATGTATTAAACTAACACACTGTAAAAGTAATAAATATTATTTGCAATAAAAAAATAATTTTTTTCTTCGTGACAATATTTATGGCAAGACTAGGTAATTGTAAGGTAACTTTAAACTTAAATAACTTTCCAAAAAATTTAAAAGTTATTAATCCGAAATTAATTAAAATATTATCAAATATGTAATTGTCTTCACAAAACAAACTGTTTGAAAATTGCATTGCTGAATACGTTAGATATAATTATTATACTAGGTGTACCCCGCAGTACCACCCGCGTACCCACGTAGTGATGAAAAACGGTAATAATGATTTTCTTTCAATGAAACCTTGTCCTGACAATTACAAACATAACAAAAAACAGCATAATTAACAATATGAAAGCAAAAGTAATATGCATATACACTGACTGATTTCTCAGGCCCTGTCTATCGTCCCTGTCTGGGAAGTATAGAGCTCGGGACCAAATCGAGACCCTGTCTCTTATTAAATTACGCTGTCCTTGGCGACAGGGCCCGATAATTCGGGTAGTGAAATAGGCCAAATACTGCCTTATCAAGACTAATTGACGAAATAAGTAGATCATCGTGAAATTTGGTACCTAGTACAATGGAGGAGTTAAGCTAGATACATTTCAAAATTAACAATGTCAACATTTTTATTTCGATAAATTACTATCTTATCCGCTACTCAAGCGTAGCCACTACCAGCGGCGTGCCAACCGACCTATAATGAAGTTGTTCAACTTAAGGAACTATAATTTTCAAATACGAATTCACACTTTTACTTAACAAATCCGAAAGTGGCGCCCCTATTCCATTTTACGTAAATTGGCCGCACTCACGGGCCGTTCACCTTCGAGAGTTCGGACGAGACGGATCTTATAATCGCTTTTATGTAGTCTGTACATATTCTACTTACTTGACGTGCCCACCTCCGCTGCTACTTCGTTCCAGTATCGCTCCAACTTAAACCGATTCCTATGTCCTCTGTAGCTTTTGTCCCATAAACACTCCCTAGCTTGGACAGCTTCGATCAATTTGTCCATGTTTTTGGTGCGGGCGCCCCGCAGTTTTGGCGTCATTGCGAGCGATTAGCGTGACGCGTAGAGAGAGCGACGCGCGGCCCCAAACTGAAGCGGGGTTTCTTCCGCTCCCGCTCCCTCGTATCGCTGTCCTCCTTGCTCATGAGACGCACAATCCGCTGTATTGACTCACCACATTCCCCTATTTACATCGGCGTTCCATTTCTGTTTTATAACCATTGCTTGTTCAGATACAGCTAGTGAAGTTTTATTAATGTTTATGCGGTAATAGTCGTGATGTGTTGAGATTTTGTAGTTATTTGTTAGGGTGTGGTCGCTGTAGGGTAGCGTCAGAGTAGCGATAGCGAGAGAGGCAGCGATAATTACCGCCTTGTGTACGAATACTGACATGGTATTGAAGAATTTCACTACTATTGCGCGTATTTAGAATTCCTAGATATTATTTATACATTCTAGTCTAGTAACTAATAATAATTATAGACTCATACGACTTTAAACTAGTATTGTGGCTTCGCTATTTTTTTATGTTAACCGATATCTATAAAAAACAATACCAAAATACCCGATTGCAAGAGTGAAGCGAATAAGCGAATGTAGAGTAATTTCTGCGCTTAGATGATGTCGAGTGTAAGTTTTCATGAGAAAATAGGCCTATTACCTATGTGTAGAGCCGTTTACAATTATTTAAACGAGCATCCTATAATACTTAATCAAATATTCTTTACAATGACATTTCTATCAATTCTTTAGAATAAGTCTTGAGAAACGTTGTCGCGCGCTATACTTACAAATATAAAAAAAACTGTTTTCTACCCCTGAACATCATCCGCATATAATAAATCCGAAGTAAAAAGTAGAAATAAAAAACCGTAGACACGGCCATTAACGGTTCTAATAATTGTAAAGAAAAAACCGAAACCGGATAACGCCCATTTGTCAATTGACAAGTAGTCACGAGGTAAGATACGAACATAATATATTATGTTCATAATATTATAAAATGTTCCTCTCGTTATGTACATTCATAAGTACCTACGTAATATCAGCAAAAATCATAATCGTCATATACCTATTATTGACTTCGTCTCCGTAATAGGCTAAAACCGACCATTAAAAATATATATATATACTTACCTGCATATACCTAGTTTTACAGACTAATAAAGAATTAATGAAGAATATATCATAGGTCCAATAAAATCATAAATGTAATAAAACTTACCAATAACTTAAGTCCGTCACTATGGCGACTGATGAGAAGACCAGCCCCAATAAACATGTTAAAATCAAACACCATGTTTAGAAACACAAAACATACACAAAACGAATAATTTTCACAAAACTTGGAATATTTTTTTTACTAAAAACGTGAAATTGTCTGTCGATACGTATTTACGTACGCAAGTATTAGGATACGTACGTATTAGGGTCGATGTTAGTATAAACTGAATTAAGTAGATCCTAATTGAATGCACTAGAAAATACCTAATAAGGACATGGAAACCTAGGCGTAAGTGACCATACTTTGACTTTTCCATTATAAAAAATGTAGTTTAAAAATCGCCAAATAAAATCCGTACTGATATTATAAAAGGAAAATGTTATCTCTCTCTCTATCAATCTCTCTCTGTCTATCTCTCTCTCTCGCACTCTCTATCTCTCTCGCTCACTCTGTCTCTCCCTCTCTCACTCTGTCTCTCTCTCTGTCTATTTGTTACCATTTCACATAAACGACTGAACCGATCGTAATGTTCGGGAGAGACGTTATGTTACGACATGTCCGACATAGCATAGGCAACATTCCATCGTCACCATTTTTCATAGTCTCTAAGAAGATATAACTTTTGACAGCTCGAAGGAACAACATCAATGACTTTCCATGACGTGGACGTGAAGTCTAAAACAAAATTCACGAATATAGTGTGCTGGGTTGACCGATACTAATATACCAACAATGACGAACTTAGAGATTTTGATATAAAGACTCTATGTCGCGCGCTAAAGCCTATTTAGATTGAGAAGTCTAGAGACGTCTATTATGCCGCTTCGAATTATTTTATGAAAATCGAAATTATTTTAATCGTGTAAAAAGTAGTTTTTGAGGACTGACGCTACCTACATCCCGTTGATACTTTATCAAAGAGCAATATGATTAAAAAAAATTGTTTATTGAAAAATCTGAATGTGTTAATGTGAGGGAGAATACTTACAGGAGAAATATTTAGAAGGATTAGAAGCCTTAGAATACGGGCAGGTTTTATAAAAATAATATCAAATCTAAATTGATTTATTTGCTAAGACATAGGTACAATAAATAGGTCTTAAATAATAATATATTTAGTAAGTATCTCTACATCTAACCCCTTTGAGGCGTGCAAATTTACTAATATTTAAAACTTTTAATATTCATTATAGACACTTATATAATTATATCTACTTTATTATTAATATAAATCAACGTTACAATTATAGATGTCAAGTTAAATTATATATGTCAAAATTCTAATTCTACCCTATATTTTATCTTTTAGAAATTCATCCAGAGTGTAATATGCCTTATCTATAAGGAACTGTTTTAGCCTAAATTTAAAGGTGTCTGTATGTTCAGTTTATTTTATTATTTGTGTTAGTTTATTATATATTTGTATCCTCTTTATAAATACACTTCTATTTAATAGAGCTTTATGGCTCTTAGGTATACACAGTACTTTTTGATGCCGTCTTGTTGTTAGTGTTTTGAATTCAGACAGATTACTTCTTACATTTAAGGCCGATTCGTAAATATACACCGAACGGAGGGTCAGCAGTTTTAACTTTTGAAAATACGCCTTACATGAGTCCCGTTGTTTCAGTCTACACATAGCTCTAATGCACTTTTTTGGGCTTTAAATGCAGACTCTCTTTGCGCCGAGTTTCCCCAGAGAAGAACTCCATATCGTAACAAAGAACCCACATATGCATGATAAGCATTCAGAATCGCTTTATTATTAGCTACCTTTCGCAACATTTATAATGGCAATGCATATTAAAATTGGTTCAACTTTGTACAAATGTACTCCACGTGTGAATTCCACGACATGTTGGAATCAATGTATATGCCTAGAAATTTTACTGTACTATTTTTTTGAGTTAATATTTTTAAATGTCATTATATGAGTTTTGTCCCAATTAATTTTCAAATTATTATGTCGTATCCAATCAATTAGTCGTTCTTTAAGAATTATTAATGTCAATATCGAGTCTAAGGAGAATTTAACATACTTCATTAAAGGAGAAGGTTAACAATTCGATTTTATTTTGTTTGTTAACTCATAACTTTGTCATATGTTGTGGTCACTGGTCATATAGAAACAGATTTAAAAGAATCATTTTTATTAAAAAAAAAATTAATACGATTTCAGTTATCTATTTTTAAAAGGATATACAAAAATTTCATACTCAAAAACGTCCGAGCTCAATGGGAACTAATAATAAACGATTAAAATAATTTCGATTTTCAAAATAATTCGAAGCGGCAAAATAGACGTCTCTATACTTCTCAATCTAAATTCGCGGCGACATAGAGTCTTTATATCAAAATCTTTAAGTTCGTCATTGTTGGTATATGAGTACCTATCGGTCAACCCAGGACACTATATTCGTGAATTTTATTTTAGACTTTATGTCCACGTGATGGAAAGTCATTGGTATTAACAATATTTTTGCATAAATTACAGTTCAAATTATACAACGTTTAAATGTAAGACGCATAAACACCGGAAGCTTATATTACCCGCTGACATTCAGGGTACAGAATCCTGAAAACGATATTATAAACTCTACCCCATGTATAACAAAGTACACTTAACCATCTTCAGAGCCGCTCTCGGCCAGTCAGCGATTTCACGGCGCATGCATGGCCCAACCGAGTGGATCGTCAAGTACGGCAGTACTTCCAGTGTTCAGCGCCAGTTAGCGGCTCGCATAATCACATTATGGAATTAGGTTAACTAGGTGTAAAGAGGATTAGACAATAAACAAACTATCTAATTAGGTTTTCAAGAAAGGAGCTAGTGTGCGTTCGAGTGCGGAACTGTCGGGTAATTTTGTGAGCGGGTTAATATCTATATGTGCCAGTTTTACATATTTACTTAGATTTTCTTGACAAAATATTTCTATTCAATTATTACCACTACATTTTGTCTCCATGTAATACAATGTGGTGAGTAAAATTTATAAGTAGGTAGTTACCTACTAAAAAAATATTTAAAGATCTCAAGTCTCTACATTATTTCAGGGATTTAATTTCTGAAATTTTCACATTTGTCACGCGATATTGCCACTATCAACTTAAGACACGGTTATAAGACAGAATATACTAGCTTTACCCGACTGTCCAGGATAAAGAGGGAAAGTTTTACAAGTGTAATAAGTTTATGTTAATATATTATCTCTGTAGCAAATTTGGTTAAATACACGACTTACCCAAATTTGATCTGTGAACTATGGTTTTATTTATTTATTTATCTGTAGGTACCTTTCAAGTGTTTGCTATTTCTTTACAAAAATGCATCGTTCTTGAATAAAAAACCTTAAATGATACCCTAGCAACTATCAAAGAAATCCAATAGGTACAACAATACAATTTGACTTCAATTTAAGTATGAAGTGATCTGTAGACCGATCTGCGATATGTCTACGTGTATTTGTTTGGTTTGATGATTGTACATATTGTTGCAGGTGTTAATCGACGCATGGCTGACCACCACCGGCGCCAAGATGTCCGGCATGTCAGGAGCGAGCATGCTGCGCACGCGGCGCAAAGATGTCAACGTCAAGCCGAATCGCAAGTGAGTAACAAGTATCTGTAATATATTAAAAGAAAATCAAAATACTAATAATAACTAATTTACGATTTAATTTCGCTTAATATGTTGTTGAGTGTACGTTTTTGTGAGAAATTATGCGCAAAGTCGCTTTTAAAGGTTATAAATGCGCATTCCTTAGATTAATGCTAATACAATCACCTATTTATTAAGTTTATTGGAGGCTACAAAAAAGCGCATTTTTTTCTTTTTGCGAAAGTTTTGTTTTTATTATTACAAAAATGTTACCCATGACACTCAGGAAGTGAAGACGAATCTAACGATACCTCGCACATCAAAATCGGTTAAGCCGTTTAGGCTGTAGCGCTCATATAGAAACATACATATATACACTCGAAAAACACAATCCTCCTTTTTGCGCAGTCACGTAACAAATAACACAGTCATCTTTCATCAAAATATCAAGGCGTACCTATATCACGATTTCGGTCTACTTTCTTGATTAGTGCAGCAAAGGAGTGGAGTGGAACTCCATGCAGGCTATGTGTTTCCTGACCTGAGAACTACAATCCTGTCCCCGTATTCTGAACCCATTCGAGTTCGGAAACGATTCGTAATCTTTATCTCGGTCTCTGTCATTCTCTATGGAAATGACAGAGACGAAGATATACATTCCGAATCGAACCCGAATGGGTTCAGAATACGGGGGAATCTTCGATGCTAGAGAGAATAGACATATTTTAGATCGAAACGCTCCATCCTCAGCCACACCGCCGCTTACCATCATGCGTGTTACTGATCACGCCGCACATTCTTCGGCGCGTTTGGTGCCGATTAGAGCACATAAGAGAATGTAATACAATGATTCAAAAATGTAATGACTGCGGCGCGTGCTGCTCCTGCATCGCATAATGCAAATTCACCTTTAGGCCAATATCTATCTATGTATCCTTCCTATGATATGCGAGAAATAAAACGCCGCATCTCTCAACGTAGTCCCTTAAAGCTTACATTATGTCACAGATCCAGGGGGGGCAATTCAGTTATTCAAAACCGATCCGTAACTGAACCTTGTGCGAAGCATTTCCTGTCGGCTGCTATCTTTTTATGATTTAGTAACGAGTGAAGGACGTGTCACGTTTCATCAAATGTGGCAATTGTACCTATGACATAAAAGTGCCTGAATCAAAAAAACTATGGCGGCCGACGGGAAACGCTCCACAAAGGATCGGCTATGGAGCGGTCTTGAATAACTGAATTGAGCCCCAGATGTCTGTGGAGCTAAAAAAAACCTTACTTTATAATTTCTTTCAGATTGGACAGGAAGTCTTCGCGGGGCATGCTATACGAGAACGAAGAGTTACGTCTTAGAACTATTAATATAAACGCTGAAGTGGAGAGAGGTGAGTATACCTCCAATCTGGAAAACTATCAATGCGCTTACTAAAACGAAAATATTGGTCTTCTTCGAAGTATTCCAAGTAATTGCTATGGACATTTCATTTTTACCATTACATATAACATATAGCAGTATCGGTATAAAATTGATTTACATACAACAAGCTTTTGTATTGTATTTTTGATTTTGTTTTCCTTGGTAACCGACCATTAACCAGGTCAAGGGCGTCACCAGCCCATGGCCCGGGGGGGCAAGATATTATTATGGAGGATGGGAAAAATATGAATTGTAGGTACAGGTACAGTTGCACGGCCTTAGGACTTTGGTTGCTTTGCAGTTGGCTACATTATTTAATCTATAGGAGGGGCAGCTGCCCCCCTTGCCCCCCCCCCCCCCCCCCCCTTGGCGACGCCCTTGAACCAGGTGAGGTCTAAACAGAGCCAGTCCTCCTCTGCCCTCTTAACTACCCCGAGCAAAAGGTAACTTTTAACCCAAAACGCAAAATAGGAGAGTTACAAATCAGAAATGTGGCTTCTGTATGTTTTATCTGTGACACTTTAGCTTAGATAATATTGACTGTGCAATGGCTCAGCTGAACACTTCCTTGATTCCTTTTATTTTCAGGGATTTAAAATTAAGTAGGTTTTTATTAGCGACGCTTAATTTAGATTGTAACGAATTTCTTCTGTATGTTCCAGGTCAGTCAGACATAAAGAAATTGAAGCGAGAAAACGAGCAGCTCAAGAGGGAGATATCGGCGCTACGCTATGAGTACGACAGACTCGACAGTATGCTGCGCGAGCGCAGGTCCTCGCCAGAACACTCGGACGTGCGTGTCATTTGTTTGTACAACTATAGATATTTCCGTTGATAAATGGTCGTATTAGACTGAGCTAGCTTGAACATAGGAAAGAAACCTATCATTGAAAATCATACTATTATTTCTTGACCTTTTGAAGGAATCTGTAGATACCCATAGATGTTTTTGAAGAACCTCGTGAGGGGGATTTTAGAATTTTCATCGAAAGTCAAGGTGACCTGACATCACACTCTCATGTTCCCAAAATCTAGCACCAAGATACATAATAATATCAATTTCTACGAAGTTCAAGCGATATGCAACTGTGTCGTCATTAAATAAAGCACACTATCGCTGGCAGGACAGCGTGTCGGTCTGCAGCGCGTGCCCGGAGTGCGCGAGCATGGACGGTGTACGTGCGGTCGGCTTCAACGACCTCAGCGTGGTGCCTGAAGAGGGAGAGCAAGACGGATACAAGGTATGCTCTTCACTCCTTCAACTTTTTGCCAAAATCCCAGGAAAAATTTTCAAAAAAATCATAAGGACCTTTTAAGAATTATGCCTTGGCTCTTTGGGGCGCATTAATTTGCATTGTATATTGGGTGGACAAAAATGGAAGTCTTCAAACCTTTATTAAAATCCTTCGGATGAAACCTTGGCGTTTTGCTTAATCTTGCAGCACGTGCCTAGTGTACGTAAAAGTAGGTGCGTGATAATCTTGAGATTCAGAAAGATCCAACATTCTTTATCCATATAAAACAAAGATTTTCTCAAAAACTTAAGGCCTCCTTATGATACCAGGAAAGCCTTGAATTATTATTAGATTTAATTGACAGATTTAATACTACTCACCATTAAAATAACTTGTTTCTCTATATCTTTAACAATAGGTTATAATATGTATGCCTACTACTGATCCTATCTAATGTAAACAATAAACTAAGGATGACTAATTAAAATCCCAATATAGAGAAGTCGCGTAGCAGATCAACTAAATTCACGACATTTAAAGTAGATTATGGGGACGCTATCTTATTTTACAGTAATAAATACTTGGCTCAGCTCCAAGTTTTTTTTTGTTCTAATCAGGCCAGGTTAGTCTTGCCAGAACTCATGCTTAGTCTAGTAAAATAAAGCATGTGTCCGTTCATTTTGAAGAGCAGAGATTCAACTGGTGTTCTCCAAGTCTGACGTATATCCAAACCATAGATATCAATAAAATTGACAGGTTAGTTTATATTATTCTGTGAAACAAAATAGTGTGTCTGTGAAAGCAGTGGTTTATAGTCCAGTGTACATCATTTGGATGGTATATAAGTCAAGGGCGGGCGTTTCAGAAGTAAGAAAATATTGTAACACCTAATGTTGATATAAATAAACTCAGTTGCGCGTCAGACGTCCAGCCAAAACGACAGACTTCGACACCGCCGGCTGTCATAATACCGTGCCATGAAATGAGACTAGTGACAGGGATTCGATTTTGAAGGTGTTTATTTATATTTTTAAGTGGTTTTAGTTGGTTTTTGACAGTGAAAGAGGCGGATGTAAAGTTTTGTGTATAGTACTAAGTACTCTATGGTTTTGTGATTGGAAACAGTGAAAAGTTGTGTGTTTGTGAGTGAATCAAATGTGGTAGAATAACAATGCTCCACCTCTGTTTTGCTCAGTATTTTAGGATGATTTCTATTAGTCGAGAGAAGTCATCTCTTTCGGTTGAGAGATGTTTTTTTGAAGTTTTGGTATGTTTATCATTTCGACAATTTTAAGACTAATTAACAATGAGAGAATTCTCGAAGGTGACGTAAACTATAAATAAGAAGGTATTTATGACATCGCTACCGCAGACTTGACTCAGGGTTTGTTGTTTATAAATAAAACATTTGGCGATAAACTAAAGAAACAAAAGCATATTTTCTACAGCCCATAGTCAATTTTACATCACGTACTAGCATAAGTGAATGTTCTAATTATTTGTGTTGTTTAATTTAGTTTCACGCAAGAAATATGAAAAAGTTGAAAAAAAAACATTTTCTCGTCTTCTATTTTAGCCGTAATTTCTAAGAATTCCTGTCTTATTTTAGAATTTAAGTATCCATTTATAAACTGTGTAGTGTTTAGACCACCCACATAAAACATTGTATAACCAGTGAATAACCGACACTACTTATCGAGTGGAGCCACCATCGTATTTTCTAAATCAAAAATGGTAGGCTGACTACAAAAAAATATAGTTCGCTCTACAAACCAGCTTCGTAAATAAGTTGGTACCACTGCAACAGTGGAACGGATTTGTTGTTTACGTATTCAAAACACGCATTGTATATAAGCAATCGATTAACGTATCGCTTCCTTACAGAGTGGCGCCGGATCTCCTTGCACGTGTGACGATTGTCAGGAAGAAGCCCGCCAAAAGAATTTCAATCGGATGACGTCACCGAACAATGGCCGACGACCTAATGTGGAGGATAAAGACGAACGAGTCGTCGATGTCCTCGTCCACGACTCGCCACCAGAAGTGCCACAATTCTTCCAATCCGTCACTTCACCTCCTTTCCATATCAACTCCCCACCACCTCCACCAGGATTCGTGGTCGCTCCGTACCCTCAAAGATTCCATACAGGTGGAAACGTCGAAGATTTACTAGGAGATGTCCAATCCAATCCATCAATACAGACCACGTTCATCCAACAGAATTCAGTCTTCATGTGCAATACAAAGCGAATCATGCAGAACAAATGTTGTTGTCAAAAACGTGAGCCAGTACCCGTCCTACAACCGTCAGTTCCCGTCCAAAATGGTAATAACAGCCCTGAATCTGATGAACCAAAGTCATATGTAACGGAGAAGAATATAGAGTTAACATATGACTATCCCAGAGGAACACCAGTTGCAGGTACCAGTCCAAAGTCTGAAGAACTGACGACGACAACAGAAGTCGCCAGCACAGTAGTGTTTGTAGAAAGGAAAATTCCAGTCAAACCAAAGAAGTTCGATTTCTTCTTCAGATCCCGTTCAGCCCCCGTTGGCGAAAACGAGGAGCCGATCTACGCGACAGTCAACAAGTTACCAAAGAGATTACGAAGAATGGATTTGGCCAATCTCGAGAAAGAAGTAGCATACAAATCTGGCGAACCAGACTCCTCAATACGAACTGACATGACATTGAAAACTGATTCAGAATCTCAAGCCCCTCATCCAGATGATGATACGAGTAGATCTGAACGGGAAAAATCAAATGTTCCGCAAAGGCCAGAATCTCCTAAAGCGAAAAAGCGGAAGAGATTTTCCCTTACGTTTAAGAAACGGGAGAGGAAACGGAAGGAGAAAAAGAAGGATGTAAAGAATGGCGCAGCGAAGAACGGTGTGCCTTTGCATGGAGAGAGCGATAATGAGAGGCTGATTGAAGGGGAAGTGCATGAAATGGCGAAACATAAGCACTGTACGAGACACAGGCCTAGGAATACGTTATCGTCATCTAGTTCAGGCCCGCGGTATAAGCGGGATAGTTATCAGGTACTTAAGAATTATAATTATTAAAATATTTTCAGTTGACCACCGTTAGACAAAGGACCTTAATCGTAAAAGTGATGTCTATAATCAACAGCGGAACAAAGATGAACGAGACGAGGGTTATGAACGATGACGAAGATAATGACTTTTCATTATCCACGCCATAATAAAAAGTATTTTCAGGCAACACGGAATCGAATAGCAAATCTATGGCGAAGAGCTCTATCGGTATCAGCGTCCACCTTCGTAATATTTATATATATTATTTGTTTAAAGTACATTTTGCTGTTTGCCGCGGACTATGCCTTTAAGCTTATAAATACCTATATTTTAGGTTTATAAAATGCAATCTTAGTATGCTTTTAATAGATTTTATCATATCTTTATCAGCTTAATAATGGGGCAAAACTTTCGTTTCGTTTCGAAAGAGAGTAGTACGTACTTAACTATACAAAATAAAAAAAAAATACTTCAACCCTCAACTTTTTATATTTTTTTACCAGTGAGTTGTATTTTAAAAAGTGACCAATGACGAACAATTCAGACCGAAAATTTAATCGAATTCCTTCTTATTCTTGAAATGAATAAAAGACAAAGTTTTAAAGCACTCACCAGTTCCAATTACTTCAGGTCTGTCACCAGTTCACCACCTCTCTTTTTCTCCATTTTTCAGGAGATGACGACATCCCACTCGGAGCACGAGCGCACAAACAGCATGTGTTCTTCAGTGAACTCGCTGCAGTCTGCGTGTACGCACAAATCCAGAAAACTGTCGGCGCCGCCCAATGAATCCATACCATGGTGCGGATGTTGGGGCGCGGGCTGCGTCTGATCCGATTTGATACTTTAACATAGAACACGATGTCCAATAATTGTTTATTGTGTTTAAGGGCGTACGCCCAAATCACCCTTTAATCTCTTGAGCGTCAAGCCTAAAATGGATATCCTTGCCATCAGCGCCAAGGATAGAATCTGTTTGGACAGAGAACTGTTGAGGGGAAAAACAGGAACTAACGTCTCGAATGAATAAAATAAGAACAGTAGCGCCCTCAGTACCTAATTAGTTCTCTATACCCGAACAAACTCTATTAAAATTTGAAAAATCTGAAAACAGAGATGATATTTTCGGAAACAATTGTAAAAATTAAAAAAATAGTCAAAAATTACTTTTAATAAAACCGTGGCGTTGAGGGTACGAATTTATTTGTCTTCTATACAAGACCGTTGGTTCACAAGGGTAGTTAAGGCGCCTGAGGAGGACCTCCTCCAGCGTCTTTGTATTCCGATCCTGCCTCTGACATACCTGCCCAACACCTTTATGTATACAATTATTGAATTTATTTATTATTTAATAATTGAACCCATGAAAATAGTAACTATTACAAAACATTCATAACATTTATTTTGTTAAATATTACATTTAAATGAAGTTAAATAATAGATATTAAAATAACAATCGTCCAAAATACGTTATAATTGTGTTCTCATGCATTCGTATAATATCAACGCACTTTCAGTAATTATATACTTAACTAAAAAAAGTATCAAGCGCGAGCGAGACGGGTGCAGCACCTACCCTAGCGTCTTAATAAAGTTATCAAACAAAAATGCTAAACTTTACAGCTGCAAAAAGTAGGTACCGACTGTTAATCTGTCGTAATGTAATAAGTATTTAATAATTTTACAGAGATTAATAATATATTCAATCAAGAAGGCAATATATTATGTAGTACCTATTGTATTTCTAACAAGAAATTAATACTTAATAGTTTTAGGTACTTTTGCATCAATTTTATAGGATAAAATATGTTTTAAATGCAATCTTTACGCAATAATGTAAAATATTATGAATGTAAGAAACCTGTGATTATCAGTATTGTAGTAGTTTGGTGCGTGATTGTTGATGAATAAATTTTATACGAGAAACGTTCATTCTTTAAATTTTTATGTAAACAGAATTTACCTAGTTTAGAAAATTTAGAACTTAATAGAGTAAGAACTTTAAAAATCTACAAAGATAGTAAATAATAAGTTACAAAATTATCGAAATATTGACACGAGCAACTCATTCGTAAAATAATAAGGGCAGTACCGTACGCGTTTCAATTGCACATATATCTACTCTTTCATATAATTTGTAAGATGTTTTTTTTTTATTTGGTAGTTTCACTATATAATACGTAGGTTACATCCATAAGCAGAATCAGCATGGAAGTCCTACCGATGTAAGCTACTCCTAATATTACGGATATCTGGAAAGTACGCGTCAACATATCCACATCTAAAGCTACGTACACACTGTGTTGCAGTGTACGCGTTAGAATAGCTACATTCAATACGCGCACAGATGGATGACTGCGACGGCACGTCTTTAAGGTGATACGATAGGTATGCGGCGGGAAATTTAAATTTCAAACAGATTTTTGGCATTGTAGCCAAGTAAGGTATCTATAGTAGTTGATGATAATGTTTGTGACAATCCAAGATTATTCTTTGTAATGTAATAACATTATAAAGAATAATCTTGGATTTTCGCAAACATTGCAATCACTAAGAATAGTTACCAGTGCTAGTCTGAAATTTGCATTTCCTTACGCATGTCTGCCGTTGGCCCATATCGCATTAAATGCGTACATTTCGCTCAACTGTCCGCCGATAACCGGCTGGCGTCAGCCGTGGTCGGTTACGGGCTTAGTACGTGCGACACACGTGCTCAAAATATAGGCATTACTACAAGTACAGATTGCGCGTACCAGAATACGCGAAACCGACTAAACGTACACGGAACGCGCAATCCGTACGCACCTTTACGGAATGGACGCATTTTTATTTACGCAAGGTAGATCTAGGATTGACCACCAACTCGCCTGATGTTAAGCGACGGTGTGACCGAGGATCGTGTGGCAAATGATTTAGATAAATCAATATTATGTATTGTTATAGAACATGTGATTTAATAGTACCTAAGTATTGATTTTTTTATCTGTTGCGTTCCATCCATATCCTATAGACGAATATATATATGGGTACTTGTACATTATAAATAAAAAGACAGTATCATTACATAGATGGTTATTTATTATAAAATATGACACATTCCTTTGAACTGTGTTTACAGTAATTGAGATGCATAGCAAAATTGTTACTCCGGGCTGGCGTGTCGACACTTACCCGCGCCTCCCCCGATATATCACAACATTCATCACTACGATACATTGTATTACATCTAGCACTTATATATCGAGATAATAAGGAAATAGGAGAATGTAAATATAATGGCATCGAGAGGCATCAAACAACACTTCATTTTCACAAAACTGAATCGCCCGAACTAGAGATAGAAGTGAAAAAAGCTGAATGGGCACTTTTACTCATTTGTGTTTCCTGAGATAATTATTTTTTTCTAGAATAATTTGAATAGTGACGTAATGTATTTCAAACTATGTCTAATTTTCACTAGTTTATAATAGTTAAGAACAATTTCACTGCATGGCACTTCTTTTCAGAATTTTGTGTCAAACATAGATGTTATTATCTTTTAAGCGATGGATTGGTGTTTTTTTTTTAAATTTCAAATTCCGTATTAGACAGGAATTGGGTTTGTTTGCGGCTATTTGTTTGAGTTTGACTTGACAACTTTTTTAAAAATTCATTTACTTAACACTACTATAACAAAAAAAATCCTAGACACTGGCTAAATAGTCAAATGTCTGGAGCCAAAACTTGCAGCCACAAATAATTAAAAAAATGCAGAATATGAAAATGAAGCGTTGATACACCTTCTCATAAGTTAGAGGGTGATAAAATTACTTCCAAAGGGATTATTTTACTAAACCGTTAGATAAATTTAAGCTCTTTTCAAAGAGCTACTAGGGTTTATTTTGCTAAGACATAAGCCACTAAATAAAACCATTCCAAATATCACTCATCGAATATCACAATATCTATCGCCTTCCACACACATGGTGTGAAAATTCACCAAATTTGAGGCCAAATAACATAATTTTAGGTGAAATTAAAAGAGCTTAGTTTTATATGAAAAATAATAGACATATGAGAGGTTTTTTATCGTTGTACAGTTAACATTTTAATGACTTAAAGGAATGATAAAGGAATAATTTAGAAAAAGACTTACAACTCAATATCTCCGTCTGTCTCAAGACAGAGAACAAAATTCACAAAGACCTTTTCTTCCTAACCTCTTTTCTCACAATTCTATCTTCTCATCGTAATATACACACAACACCTAATGGAACTTTTCTTTATAAATCTCACTCCATAGCTTAACTCTAAACAAGCGAAACGCGACCTTATGACATACTATATCTAGCGTCATAAACACCAAAATCGCACAGCAGATGTCGACACGCCAACCGGCCAAGCGTACATTGATTCTACAATAGAACATTCGAGAAACTACAGAATTTTCAACACAAAAATAACGCAACACTTAAGAAAATTTTATGAAAGTATTTTTTTTTTAGGAATCATCGAAATCACCGAGAGTTTTCAAACATAAGATGGCACTTCATAAAAAAAAATATAGAATAAAGAATAAAATAAGGAAGGGAAAAAATACAAATCGTAATGCAAAAATTAACAAAATAAAATGTATAAAACGTTGATAAAAAATCTCAATAAATAAATAAAAATAAAATGAACGAATGTACAATATTTACATCGAATATTATAATAGAAAAATTGCATTTTTTTTAAAACATTAGGGGAAGTCTCGATTAGATAAATCATCAATAATTCTTCACGTGAGATCTTTAAGAAAGGCAAAAAAATCTATATAAAAATAAAATAAAATTAAACAAAGGTAGGCTCTATGTCTTTTTCGATTCATAGTAAAATATAAAAAATCCACTTACATCATTCCCCTAATGGACTTGATACTTTGCGTCTTTTTCGCACACACGCATCACATGCGTACAAGTACGTGCGCGCGAATGAGACAATGATATATAACGGTATTATACCGATAAAAACTTACGATAAATACATTACACCTAGGCTTAATGGAGACATCTAATATATTAAATATACTTAAATAGTTACATTGATTTGCAAAGTACGTATGCTTACAAATTGCTTTTGCGAAATATCGAAATAATATCAACCTTATATCGAAGCAGTTATGGTATATGATTGCGCACAAAATGTACTATACAAATGTTTTTCTTTTTATGTAGAATACAACAGAATGTGCTACTTAGCTACAGTTGAGTTTTTAAACTAAATACTGAATAATAAAACTAAGGCTACTCAAAACGTCATACAGGGTTAATCAAGACTTGATATATTTTGACTTTGGCCTTATAAGTCAACCGTCTGCGAAATTTAGCAATAAAAATAATTACTAACTCTGTAAAAATAGTAACACAATTTATTTAACGTACATCTTAAAATTAAAAGCCTTCAGTGCAAAATAAGCTGCCTAAAAACATAAGACAGTCTGTAAGACCTAAATTACAAAGTATTGCTATCCCCTTCTAATGAAAAAGACAGCTATATAAGTAAGTAGATCAATGAAAATCTTCAGATTTATATTATATACCTAAAACACTAAGTTATATGATTTAAAAAAATATAAGTCCTTTTGGACACCTATAAAAGGTGCGAGAAAAAGCAAACTTGAGAAAACATAAGTTCTACTTCAGTCTATCTATAAATACTTAATTTTCAACGTAGGCCATTCTGTTCGGGACGTTTGAAGCGCGATCAAACTACACGTGTGCTAGATCGAGAAAAAAAATATTTTCAGGATCCAATAAAATGTGTAACATAATACAAAGATATACTTACTGAAAATCAAATATTACTCAATACTATCGGACTTAAACATAATTTAAATCCACCAATGTGTCATCGGTACAGTACGTTTCTCCCATTTGTATATGTTGTGCCCAAATCATTAAAACGAACATTTCATGTAATAGTTGACCATTTAATAGAAAAGTCACTTTTTATGAAATAAATAATCAATACACAGTGTTAACTATTTTATGAAATATCTTGACAAAATCACTTGATACCCCCAAAGCCTAGCAGTAATTAGATCACACTTCTAAACATTGTAAAATAAAAACTAGCTGAACCAATACTTATTTCAAAGCTGCACCTTATAAAACTTTTAGAAAAACTGGGATTTTACAAAAATCTATAAAATCCACTGTTAGATCATGTATGGCAAGAAATAAAATCTAAAATAAAACCGGACAAGTGCGAGTCAAAGACGCCCACCGAGGGTTCCGTACAAACTAGTAGATAAAAGGGGGATATCCATTTTTTTTTATATTTTCCTTCTTATACAGAAAAATATACATCGTAAAAATATTTAAAAACCTGTTTTAACTTATGCTAATAAAGTTCTTTCATATGATACCCCACATGATACGGTTAAACAACTTTAAAATTTGAACCCTCATTCCTTGCGTAAAGACACTATTTTTTTGTGATTAAATTAAAATTGACCAGTTTTCGGATTTTTCCCTATATGTGTAACACAATACTTCTTGCCAAATTTCATAGTTCTAGGTCAACGGGAAGTACCCCATAGGTTTAGATTCCCTTGTGAGTGTCGAAATGTGCATTTTTACGACATATTCGACTGTAACTTTTTTTTAATGAAAACTGAGAAATATTATTTTTCTTTCTGCAGCAAGATACTATGGATTTGCGTATATGGTTTTAATTTCAGCGCGATACCTTCACGCGTTCCCGAGTAAAGGTCTTGACACCCGGACAGACGGACAGACGGACAACAAAGTGATCCTATAAGGGTTCCGCTTTTTTCTTTTGAGGTACGGAACCCTAAAAATGAACGCACTATGTGCCCGATCATGCAGATGAAACAAATATTGCATTTAAGATTTTAAATTCATTGATATCGTTAACTTTTCTTAACCTCTTTTATTACATACGAAAAAGGAAATAGTTACATCTTTTGCGGTATTCGAATTTAGTTTAAAAAATAGTGTATTTCTGACATTTTATTTTATTTTCATCAATGTGGTTATTGAAAGTGTGTTACAAAACTTTCGAAAAACCAAAAAATATTTATATTCACGTAAAATAAATTCGGTCCTGCCGATGTATTAATAAATTGATTGTTTGAATCTATTCATCGAACAGCATATTAAGTACCTAATCAAAATATTATTTTATTTCATCCGGTTACTATATTTGAGAAATATTCAAAACTCACGCGCATTCAAATCGCCTCTCGCTCGCACAACTGTTATATGCAAGCGAAACTAAAACTCAACATATATCTATCTTTTTTTAAAATCCAAACCTATCGTGACGCAACGATAGTTAATACCTTTAAAATCATGTAATATTCAAAATGTGCTCACATTCCATGATTCCACATTTGAAATAATTCAATTTACCAAAAATAAAATAAGCGCACAAGCCAACATTGATCCTTATTAAATATTTTCCTTAAACGATGTAGTACGCGAATATCTATTTCATATATTAATATTACATTATAAATATCATTAATATAATTAATTCATAATATTTCGAGTGAACGGAATGTGTGCTCATTACGTGGTGTTGCCATTAAATATAAATATAGACGATATACTTACCATGACCACAAATGTATGATAACCCGCCATTTTGCGGACTTTTTCTGGAACTAATTACTTTATTTACTGGCAGCGGTTACTTTGAAACGCAAAGCGACTGTGGCTTCCTCGAAGAGGTATCATATATTTGTGGACGGCCTTTACATTATATTCCAATAATACTTAAATTTACATTCATCCTTTCCGTTAAATACCTTTTTGTGCAGTTTCGAAACTTACGATAAAAAAATGCAAAAACTACAGAAAATACTGTATTTTTTATTTTTGTTTAAAAAAATTAGGGTTTTATTTTTTATGGACCTAGTTAATTTTATGAAACATTTCAGCTAGGTTAGTAAATAACTAAAGACTGTAAAACTTATTTTTTTTCATACTCAAAAACAGATAGAGATACGCGTTTTGAAATAATTCTATGTCACTTGAAATGGTACACTGAACGCATGAATAACCACTAATAATCCAAAAACAAATCCTATTATATCAATTAAAACAATTGGAGATATAAAAAAAGAGATTTTTTCCTATTTTAAAATGTAATTGCCATTGGACTAGAAAGCTAAAAGTTGCACACATAGAAAATCACTTGAATTCTCTAATAGTATAACATGAATTGTATCAAAACACACTCATATCCCTCGTCTTTTGAAATGACTCAAACAATACATACTACAAACCAAAGAAACATTTGTGGCATTCTAAAGCAATATACATTGATTTCAAACACATTTCAATCTCGATAAGAATGAAAGAGAAAAAAAAACTATTGTCCGAGTATAACCGCTGTAATCGAAACGCAATCAATACATCTCGCGTACCTAAGCTATATGATATGAAAATATGTTGGTAAAAAAAAAAACGGTGACTTCCTAATATATCTTTTAATTAGACGTTTATTCTGATTTTAAGTAAAAAGTTTTAACGACAGATAATGGCAGACAGTATTGGCGCACTTTTGTTTCAAATAGTTATCAAAATAAAACGAAAATAAATTGATAACTATTTGAAGCAAATTTCAAATCGATTTAGTTAACATTCTTGCAAGTCTATTTATAACTAAATATACTAAGTAGTAATTTTGATCAAGGTATAAATGACGGACTTAAAATTGTATTAGCCGAATTTACAAAAACATAATGTATTCCTATACGATTCATTTTACAAAAGCTTGATAACAATTACAAAACACTATCGCACTCTATCTGTCATTAAAAATCTCACCTAAAAAATTGTAAACCAGAATCTTAACATTAAAAACCTACTTTAGAACAACGATAGCTTGCCGTGAATATATAACGATACCAACAAACAGTCATCGTTATAGATTCAATATTTTTTTCACCCACAGCTCGGCGGGAGCGGTTACAAATAGCCAAAGTTACTTACAAACTATTTATGTTAGCTTAACCTCACTGGGTGGCGCCACTTTCTTTGCGGCTTTCTACCGCGTCTTAGTCCGTGACGTCACGATGACGTCATACGTCGTCCATCACGAATGCTACCTGCATTGTGGGGCCTAGAATAGGAAAAAATCTTATCTAAGTCTTTAGTTCTAAATCGTCAGTCTCGCTCACGGTTACCAACATTTCATCATCATCATCATCTCAGCCATAAGAAGTCCACTGCTGGACATAGGACTCCCCCATGGATTTCCAAAAAGACTGATTGGAAGCGGCTTGCACCTAACATCTTCCCGCCACTTGTATAAGGTCATCTGTTCATCTCGTGGCCAACCACCAACCAACGTGTACCAACATTTAGAAAATATAAATTGACTGAAAACATTCGTCACACCAAATACTATAAAGCATCACACATCACAAATTTTCGACAAAAATTTCATTTTGATCCAAGTTAATTTTCACTCCGTTGATATCTCACACTTACCGGTAATATCTCACACCATGACAAACGCCTCACGCCCTCTGAACAGGAAGGGGTGTTGGTCGATCATCGTCTGAACGATGTCCTCGAGATAAGGTCGCGTCATCTCGAATCGGCCCATATCAGAGAACGAAACTGGCAGGAGAGTCGGCCACCAGCAAATGGCTAGGTTCTTGCTGTCCATCGAGTTTAGTTTGGAATTGTCCGCCACTCTGTCAGGAGAAACGTCTAAGTTAGTAAAGTAAGTTCAAACACTATTATTATTAACGGGATATTTACCGTGGTTCGCGTTAATTTTGAGCTCCCGATATTACCACGGACCACCACCACGAACCACGGTAAATATCCCGTTAATAATAATAGTGTTTTAATGAATGACCGTGATAGTTTAATAAAGTAAGTTCGTTTAGACTGAGTGGCCAGCCCTATTGTCAGAGTTATTAAGCCGCCGAGAGGCCTCTGACTGGCTTGACAATTGCTGTTTTTTTAAGAACAAAGAACCGGGTCCTACAATTTAACGTGTCATCCGACCCACGGTAGCACTCGGAAAGAAGTGCCACTCACGGTCACCCATCCGAAGACAGGCCGGTCCGTCCGTAGCTTGACATTGGTAACTCCTCCCGTGGTTCTCTTCTTGATACATCCCGATTTATAGCGGGATTAGTTCTCCTTCTATTTTTCTTCTACTTCGTGCCATATTTACTAGCTGTTAGGCCCCGCGGTTCTACCGGCGTAATGATGAAAAATAAACTGTCCGTTTGCAGATTCTATCTCTGTTCAAAATTTCATAACGATCCGTTTAGCTGTTTGGTCGTGAAAAGAGCATCCAGAGGGACAGTACTGCATTTGTCCCAGTACAACTGAAACTATAACTATAAAAGCCAATGCCTACAAAGATTTTTAAGAGATTGAAACAACAATAATAAAATAACGCAAGCCTAATGGCTTGCGTTATTTTATTATTTCAAAGAAATCTTCAATATTCGATATTGTTAAAAAAAGCAAAACAACTTAGGCCTAGTCATTGAATGTTTCCCACCTACTCTTAAAAAATATCTAAATCGGACAAAATTTAGGAGTAGAAACAATTTTCTCCTCTTAAAACAAACACGTAACTGTGATACAGTGACAAATTACCTTGCAAAGTGATCGAGCAGGAAGTCGAGCGTGGCACGCGCGCGTGGCTGTAACCCCGTGTGTAACAGCGAGCGTAACGCGAGCACGCGCACGCTGCGATCTTTCAGCTCCACCCCGCCCGCCATGCAGCCACGCATCGCTGCACACGAATATTACGTCTCTACATGTTACCACTTACTACAATCCATTTATTACTTACGAGTTAGTAAGTTGTACACGGTCATTGGTAATTTTAGTCCGTGCTGATCTCATTGGCCGTGCTTTTAGGTATGTGGGCAACAGAATAGGTACCCCAATAATTTCGTCTGACCGCTGAAAATCATTCCGCGTCACCCCTCACATATGGAAAGCGTGGCCAATGGAACAAATAACACCAAGTGCATGGCTATTCATGTTTGATACAAATAAATTTACTTTAACTTTCGACTTTGATAATGAGTCCCATGCGGACTATACATAAATACTTTGTGAACAAACAACTTGTGTTTACGAACTTGTGCTGACAAAAAAATATTTTGCAGATTTTCATACACAGAGTTTTTTTCTTTCAAATATTACTAAAAGTTGATAGCATAATCATTGAAAGATTTGCTGTATAGAAGCTTATATTAAATAAATGTTTGGGTACCAATGACCTTGTATAATACTTTAATTGAAAAACTATTTGTGAAATTAATAGTTAGCATTGGCATATGGATTTGTTAAACATCATTAATAAGCCATAATGAGAGTATTTACAAACATATGTGTTTAATTCTTAATTTTACTAAAAGCTTAATATATTCCGATGCAAACAAATCGCACAAGGTTATTTTGCCTCAGGCCCAATACAGAATCAAGAATGGATATGGACGAAAATGGGATGCGATGTGACTTTTTAGTACTTAAATACATGGGGAGCAAGCGAGAAACACTTTGTTAGTATTATTTTGGAGCAAGCGAGAAACATTTTGTTAGTAACTAACTACCTTGTTAGTATTATTTTGGCATAAAAGCTAAAATCACAATGGGCAATTATTAGTGGTTTTTTTTAAATTGTTATTATAATAATAACCTCTACTATATTCGGTCAGTCAGTAGGAGCTTTTTTACGAAATCGATCTCTTTTGTATTATTATAGAGAGCGGCAAACAGGCAGACTGGCAGACAGCAGTATGCTTGATTGAGCGAACGGTCCAGCGAAAACAGTCGCCAACATGGACAGCAAAAAACACCAGCACCAGTGGTGTAGCCAGGAGAAATATTTGTAGACCCTTTTAAAAACACTCCTTGTTGAAACTCGATCGGAAGATTTTCAAAAACCTCATGTCTTGTTAAGGCGCCGCGGTGAAAGCTACATCTGTAAAGTTTTTTCATTATTGCCTTGCTCTTTTCCTACTAGGTGGAGGAAGCATATCACGTTTCCTTTCGCTATTTCACTCTGTTAAACGTTATTTCTACATTTACACCTTTCAAACGCTTATCATCTTTTACACCGTTCGACTTTCTTAGGTCGGCCTCCCCTAGCCCTAACGCTTACAAACATGTTTAGGACCCTTTTGCATACGTGGCTATCCTCTCTTCTCATAACATGTCCATCAGAACAGCCTTACCTTTTCGGTGACTGGTGCTACTTTCAAACTTCCCTTAATACTTAAGGCCGTCACAGACACAGCTATAATATATATTAATATACCGTACTATAATATATATTATAGCAAGCTACCACACACGGAGATGATGCTATAATATATATTTTGCCTTCATTTCATTGATGGTCGGCCTAGTGTTTGCACGTGTTTTGTAATATAGGGTGATTTTAAAACACAGTAATTATGAATTCAACAAGTGCATTGTTATTGGAATTGACAGTTCTTCAGACGACGATTCTGATGTTGCTTTAGAGATGTTAGTTGCCCTGTCAGGCACAAAAATTAGTCACAATCTATGTCACGTATACAGTCAATTTATAAGTCGAATCCTGCTTAAGTAAAGTGGTGGCGACTTTACTAGAAGCTTCTATGAAGTTTTGTCGACAACGTAAAAATCGTAAAATGACCACGTTTCACTACTACATTTCACTTTTTTTTTTTTTTTTTTTTTTTTTAACAGCCCTGTTTGTACAAACTGTCCCACTGCTGGGAACGGGCCATCCTCATTGTGAGAAGGGTTAGGCCATAGTCTGCCACGCTGGCCAAGTGCGGGTTGGCAGGCTTCACACATCTTCAAGATCATTGAGAACTCTCAGACATGTAGGTTTCCTCACGATGTTTTCCTTCACCGTTTGAAGTTGGCGGCAATCAACAATACGCACATAACTTCGAAAAGACAGAGGTGCGTGCCGTGGGATTCGAACCCAGGACCTGCGGATCGCAAGTCAGATGGTCTCACCACTAGGCTGCCGGAAACTTACATTTCACTTGCCCACACTCATGTACATGATCGAACACTTAAAGAATTAAACTGAGGGTAGTTACAAATGTTTTTTAAGTTTATGGAAATAAATGTATCTGTATTTGAATAAAACACCACCATTTTTATCGCATTAATATTCAAAATAACACAAGTTTAGGAAAATAAAATAAAGCAACAACATGTTTCGACGACGTTCCCGCCAAAACTCTCTTGAAACATGCTGTATATTCAAAATATGTCTTGCTATACCATAATATATATTAATATGCGATAATATAAAAATATGCGATAATATAAATTACGGTATAGTTTGGTTACGTCATAGAAATATATATTATAGCTGCGTGTGCGGTCACTCGAAAATTTGTATAGAAAATATATGGTAATATGTTTAGCTATAAAATATATTAATATAAATTATAGCTGTGTCTGTGACGGCCTTTATGCCTAATCTTATCCAATTTAGTAAAAAAGAATTGAATACATATATTATTATTTATTAATCGCCAATATCATGAGAGCACTACCAGTTTTAGAATATTTTTATTATCTGTTAAAGTTCCAAGATTGACGTGAACGTGGACGTGCGTGACCGAAATCGATGAGTAAGATTTTTTAACATTTTAATAGGAAATGAGTGGTAATGTTGTGACTTTCTGATAGTCCTGTAGTGAAATGGGGAGGGTGGATTTAGGTCGTGAAGCTCTTGCATACACTCGCTGACATGATGATGAAGATAGACATGCTACATTGCGTGGGAATCTGCGTTGTACATTTGGACGTATGTAAGTTTATACTGAATAATTTGTAATACTGGTTCCATGAGGCTGACGCTAGCGTAATTATCAAAAATAAATTCATTCATTTCGTATCCAAAAATATGAATCGCACGCGAGCGAGACAACTGCGGTGCCCACCCCGGCGCCTTAACTTCATTAATGCAATATTACAGCTAATATTTAGAGATTATTCAAGCTATTAAAGATCTATACTTAATTTTTATTGCTGTTTATATTATGTGGGTTAGTCAAGCTTAATTATTTTAGTTATTATCGATCGCAAAATGGCGTATGTTAGTGTTAATGTAAAGAAGGCGGTTTACTGAGCTATATATTAGGATCTGTTGCTATAAAGCTACTGTTCGACAGTACTTACTGTCGGGAGGTTGCGATCTTAGTCTACCTGCGAGGCCCGACTCTGAAAAGAGTCCGAAACGTCGGAGCGTCAATAAAATGCACAATACACGCTAAACTTCTACAAACTCCAATGGCACGTAGTAAATATACGAACAACTCAGATATTATGCTACGTAAATTTGAAAAAATACAAAAAATTATACACTCTAGAAAATTAGTCACTCTCTAGAAAATACCCATTCTGTAACATCTATAAAAATCTCATTAGTTTTTTATATATGTTACAGAATGTATAGAAAAACTTCACTGTAATATTAAATACATGTTCCATCCAATCCCAACTCTAATTTTGCAACAAAAAAAAGTTTATATCTCATATTTCGTCAATGTCACATTTCGCTAGAATAAGTGGAAATGTATGTCCCGATCAGGAGTCAACTCAGCAAGGTTTTCACTCTGAGCTTGCAGATTTTTAGGAGATAACAAGAAACAGAAAACAGTATATCTATCCCTCTCGAAAGAAGCAATACACTATGAGTGTGAACTCGTGGCCAGGAATTTAATATGACATCACACATTTTTTGTGATTTCAGAGGTTGTCGAAAATTAATTCTATGTTAATTCGCAATAAAATGTTCACAGTAAGTTCATTCATCTTAGCATACCCGTTCTATGTTATAGAAACCCAATATTTTTTCTTCATGTTTACTGATGAGACTCGACACGATTTGGCTTTCCATAGAGTACTCAAAAAGGATAGTTTTTTTTTTTAATCTTAATGATTTCATTTACTATAACCTGGTTTGACATTTCGAAGAGCAAGTCTTTAGAATTATTCTTAAACTGCAATACTCGGCAACATATTAATGCATATCGAGGTTTAGAACGAGATCTTTCATTAAGACGATATCACCATCTGTCTCTTGAAGATAATAAGTGACAAAGACAATGCTCTACGAAGTTAATCTCTTTCAAAAGCTCGATGTAATATTTACTGCTAAAGACAATTTCTTTTTTCGATTACAAACTTTTTCTTTTTAAATAAGACGCATATTTACTTACTGGCAATATCTTCTAGTTTAGCCATGCTGTCGTCATCGAGCAGAGGGGGTAGTTTCTTGGAGAAGAAGTCCTTGAGAGCTGTCGCCACTGCGTTCACTGGGATGTCAAGCGCGTAGAAATCTATATTCGGATCTAAAAGTAAAAATTAATATTCTATTTATAATACTATTTTAAGGCTTCCCTACTAAAAGTGCCTAATCCTATTCTAAAAGAGCCTATTCATAAGGCTGCGGTGTCTGTATGCCTGTCTGTGTGTCATACACTTAAATGGCTGTATTATAGGGTTCACTTTGATGTAAATCTAAGTCTATGATCGACATATAATACTTTAATAAGAACTACACTAAATGTTATCAGTTTTTTTTGCAATTTTATAAATGAAGATGTCGTAAGACAAACGAGTGACGCTAGATGGCGTCACTCGCTCAACTCGCGTCTTCGTTGATATATTTTTATTTTAGGCGCACTAGGGTACGGGAGCATGCCGCACGGTCATCTTGTTATATCAAAGTCCGCTAGATGGCGCTTTTATTAATATTTTCTTCAGATGAGCATACCGGTTCAGAACTTTCTGAATATTTCTACTGTATAAAAAATATGTGAAATTACAAATGTTCATAGATTTAAAGCACATTTTGCTAATTATTCCTGTTTTCTGTGTTCATATTTTACATTTTAGTATGTTATCAATCAAAACTATGTATCAAAATACATGGATATTCCCTATTGTATAAACACTTTATTAAAATATTAAATATTACCTTCGTTGAACTTATTGAAGAGCATGTCGACGTGCGCGCGGTTCCCGGGCACTCGGTACAGTCCCTCGGAGCCGAGACCTTCACGCTCGATGAACTCGACGCACTTCTCTACGAAGAGGGGCACGCCGTGGGCACCCTGACCAACGTTTACGATATTATTTATTTATTTTAGAAACACCAACAGTATACATATTACATAAGTATCATCATCATCATCATCTCAGCCATAAGAAGTCCACTGTTGGACATAGGCCTCCCCCATGGATTTCCAAAAAGACCGATTGGAAGCGGCTTGCATCCAGCGTCTTCCCGCCACTTGTATGAGGTCGTCTGTCCATCTCGTGGCTGGTCTTCCTACGCTGCGCTTGCCGGCATAAGTATCAATTTAGTGTAATCGGTGATGATAACCGTACTAATGATGATAAAAAATAAAATAAATAAATAAATAATAAGACTTAGAAGGTAATCTCTAATATTATTATAGATTCTGATATGAATACCCTTAACAGATGTCTACATCAATCTCTGTTGATAAAACGTTTATTAACTATTATCTGTATTTAGGTTACCACCTAAATACAGATACGATTTCCATACAAATATGGTCGAAAAGAGTACAGATTTACAATCTGCGTATTCATATCTGTCTCTGGCTACGACAGCTATGAATCGGGTAGACCGATTTTGAGCTAGTTGTTTTTTTTTGTTTAAAAGAGGATATGATGGATTGTTCTTAGCTATGTTTCATCAAAATTGATTCAGACGTTTTTTACGTCGGGGATTATTAATATAGTCTTCTAATATGAAAAGGTTCCGGTGAAAAATAAATTTGTAAACATACATTTTGGCGCTAAAACCCGCGTTTTTTAAAAAAATATATAATTTCAATATACGAGACACTCTCACAAAGTCCAAAATCAGCCGAGGAGTTAGTGTCTTAGTGTTTAGATTATGCAATTATATACACACTTAAACTAAAAACAAATTACCCCCCTTTGCGTCACGTAACCGGGTAATAATAAACAACATAGATAATAAGGTATTTGTGGTTAACAAGAAAAATCTAATTTATAAAAACGATTACCTGAGGTCCCCAATTTTGTATTGACTGAGTATTCGTTAGCTGCTGCGTTGTATTCTTCTTATCTTTACTTTTGGAAAACTCCTGAGAAAATGGAGAAAAATAACGTGAATAATTTTTTAATCATACTTAATTTCGTTAACTACGGTCAGAATAATACTTTCGGAACCGGAAAGTAATCATTATTTGACGTTTTGACGTGACAACGTCTAATAAATCGATGAACGCCGACTGCATGCACGAAAAAGTATGACTCATTGTTCCGTTACGTTACGCTCCTTGTCCCGTTAAAACCGCGCGCGGTGGCTGAGGAAGAAGGCGGGTGTGCGCCGCGCCCGACCGTCGCTTCAATTATCATTCCTCGGAGTTCGCGCGCGGACGTATATTCTCACGTTAAATTATCGTCCGTAATCGACTTTACAGACAACCAATTTTTCCGTAAAAAAAAAAAAATGACATCGTGTTTTTTAAATATTACTTTCACTAGGCTCCCTATCTTATCTTATGATATCTATCTTAGAATCCGGAATGCCGTACGCACTTCGAATCATTGGCTGTTTTGTACTGAACAGGATTGAACTTTAACTTTCCAATATAAGAATTTTAATGCAAATTCTGCAAAATTGTTGATAAAACAGAGAATTAAACTAAGCCATATGAGGTACTATGAATCGTTAATACCTCAGAGAAAATTGTTTTTTTACCTTATGCCTGCGGTCGTGCTTGCTGAACGGATGGTGACGTCGGCGTGAGTCCGCCGCGCTTGATGAAGAGTTGTCCTGGGCCGAAGATGGATAGTCTCCAGACAGTATCTAGAAAATAATTATAGTTTAAAAAACTGAAGCAACCGACTTCTCATGGATGCCATGTCAGAACTGGACCAAATTGAAATGGAACCACACGGGAAGCACCAGCTTTCAAATAAAAGAATCATCAAAATCGGTTCACCCAGTCGCAAGTTCTGAGGTAATAAAAAAAAAAAATACAGTCTAATTGAAAACCTCCTCTTTTATTGAAGTTCGTTGAAAATTTGAAAAACAGAACTCGACATTGGTAATATCACCTATTGCGTTGGCTGGACAAGTTTTTATTTATTTATTTAACAACACAAAACGTACATTTTAAATTTGCTTATAATGCACCTAAAAACTAGTTTGTACTGGTACCTTCAGTCACTGGTTCACCAGTCTTCAGTCAGTATAGCGATAGCGATACGTAAATAACTGGTTATTTAAGTATCCCCAAGAGATGTAGCACAGGCAGAGATGTGGCAAAAACTTCAGCTTAAATAACTAATTCCTAGAAGCCGATTAGAAAGATATCATTTCTGTTGTGTACGATTAGCTATAAACTACACTATAAACACACTAAAACAATTCAATGAGAATAAGTTTGAATATTGTGTTATTGCTACTTTTAGATATATAGCGATAACTGTGTAAACATTCAAGACGTTGTAACTCAAAGTTCGTTGACTTTTTTGAAAATAGTTTAAACAGACAACGTTCACTAAAATGTCGTTTTACTATATATAGAAACCCAATCCAATAATATACGCGTGTCTCGACACGTTCTTGACCAGTTATATATACCTTGTGCGTTGGTTCGTGATGCGGCGGCGGCGGGAGCGGCCTCGGCCTTCTCGTCTCGCCGTCAGAACTACCCTCGCTCGACTCGCTCGCCGCTGCAACATTTCAACAGAAAATCTAGTGCCACACACTTATCTTGGCCGGTGGCTAATAGTAGAACTAATGATAACATGTTGAAAATGTCAATCGGTACTGTAATTAAAATCGATCGTAGCGCCACTGCAAACGAGCCAGATTAGTTTGTAGAGCTGAAGTGAATGAGTATGTTTTTGTTTAATATCAAACTAGATATAACTTTTATTTCCAAAAGGCATAAACCCTTTGTGGCATATCAATCCATAGTCGTTGTGATAATTTTTTTGAGGTTTCTTCATATTCATACAGTCTTCTATTAAATAGTAAAATCAAAGCGAGAACAATCAATTACCGGGAAACATATGCATGTAAACAAACAATTTAAATTGTTTGTTTTTAAACGTAGAGATCTGTAGAAGTACGAAATTCACCAACATAACACAGCGGATTAGCAAGTTAAAGTGGCAGTGGGCAGGCAGTTTTATCATGCTTTTAGATTATGTATGAGATACCTTTATCCTCTTGCGTCCTTGCCCGGTAACCGGTGGGCAGTTCCGGCGGCCCTACGAACATGCCCAACTTTGGTACGCGCGGACTTTGTACTGCTACTAGGTTTCCTAGCGATCTGGAAATGCGAGAAATATTCATAAAATCTTGCTTCATGGATATCATGATCGGAGAACAAGTTATCGTTTAAAAAACTATAAAAACTGACGTCAAAATACGCAATTCGTTTACTTGGATGACATTATATTACAAAATACTAAACCGATTTTGATAAAATTTATATAGGACCACCTGCGAAGTATACCCACCCTTACAAACAAAACAGTATTATTCAAATCGGTCCAGGCGTCTTCGAGTAATCAGGGAACATACATAAAAAAAGATTCCGACGAATTGAGATCCTCCTTCTTCTTTGGAAGCCGGTTAAAAAGAGTGGCAATTAATGGACTGAAACCTGGAATGTTCTAAGCCCCAAAAGGGTATCAGCAGTTTTATTTTGCAGGACTTATTCTTTGTGTCCTTAGAATTCTTTCTCTCTCTATTTATTTTGTGGAGATATGTAGTTTTAGAACAGAAAATCCCAACCGTACACCCACAAAAGTACTCAAAATGATGATGTTCGCCCCCAGTCTTATCCTACTTACACCGCTTATATCTCAGGGTGGTCAGTACAGCATATACGTTTCCTTCGTTCTTCCATTCGTCTCTTCCATTCGCCGTTACTCTTTACTCCTCTTTTTCTCGAAATCATGAAGTTATTAAAAACATAAGCACACTTCATACAACGGAGCGCTCATGTACACATACTCGTGTATAAATTTAGGATCGTCGTTTGATTGCTGCCGACTTGCTTGAAGCCCGCAACGCTTGCCTCAACTGACAAATGAATGTGCCGTGCAGGCAAGTTCCTTGCAAACGAAAAGGCGAGCGCGGAGAGCAAATGAGGAACCCGAGTCTGGCGGGAGGCGGAGTGTCCGTTCTGTATGTAATATTATAAATATTCTGTGACAAAATTTAAAGCAGTTCAATTAATGAATCATAATTATTTTTCTTTTATTACCGTTTCTTGTAATGTCGAGGCGCATGGTGAGTGTGGTGCCGACGACGAGCGTGCGGCCGCGCGCCGCCAGACGTCGAACTCGATCCAGAACTGTCCGTCTCAGAGAACGCTGGAAATAATGTAATGCAATCAGCACTTTATTATGTAGAGACTCTTAATGCTTGTCTGTTTGATTGCTCCTTCTCTATCCATTTTCGACTTCGAAATGATCAAATCCTTATGCGTATACTTCACTTATATTTCAGTGCTAAAACTTAGTGCTTATCTGTTTGAATATTTATTTAAAATTTTGACTGGCCTCGTAGCTCAGTTGGTAGTATGTCTGCATGCTAAGCTGTAGGTCGTGGGGTTTATGGTTCATGGGACATTATCTAACGAAATGTCACGTGACGTGACGTCAGATTTAATTATCATTTCAAAGCTTCAGCATAAAAAAAATAGAAACATTTACCACTTGTCTAAGCCTGCTTGTTCTAATCATGTACGACTCTCATGATATGTGAAAGTTTCTTTTAAAATACTCACATGGTTGATGCACGGTGGACTTTTCATGTCTTCTGTGCCGCCTGAGGCGCGTCATGGACGGCGCTTCCATATATTCATTGGTTTCTTTAATCTAAAACAAATGACAATGCTTATAAAGTGTATTACCGTAAAAAATAGTTTGAACTATTTTCGAACCGCACGCTTTGCAAAGAGTTCAAACTTAAGGGTTGAAACTATATAGCCAATGGCACTGGATCAGCTGCTTTAACTTTATAAAGTACCGTACCCCTAGTCACAACTTGTCGGATTCGGAACCGGGTGGGAAACTATATTTCATTCTGTGTGGAAATGACAGAGATGGAGATATAGTTTCCGACCGGATTTCAAATCCGACAAGTAGTGAATAGCACTACAGAGTTGAACCTATTCATCTTTAAGATGCATCACCATTCACCAGGCTTCTAAATTCGATGGCTAAACTTTGAAACGGCTAAACGGTGTTTTACCCTATAAAGTTTTGCAACCATGGCAAGATTGATAGTTTTATTTGATTGGCCTTGTGGCTCAGTTGGTAGTATGTCTGCCTGCAGAGCTGTAGGTCGTGGGTTCGATCTCCACCCAGGGCAAACATTTGTGTGATGAGCCATCTAGTTCCATAGTACAAGCTCTGCTTAGTTTGGGCTAGATGGTGTTGTGTGAAATGTCCACAAATATTTATTATTTATTTAAATTTATTTATTTGATCCTAGACTATACTAAATCATAGTACGACTATATTCTGATAGAGTAAAGAATTTATGTCATATTGAGGGCGCTGCTGTCTTTAGCTCATTAGTTTTAACCGACTTCTAAAAAGAAGAAGGTTCTCAATTCGACTGCATATTTTTTGTATGTTTCTTACGTAAATAGCAAATAAAATATCAAAAATATATAATAAGATAGCAAATAGTATTAATATGGTTCACATGGCATGGTATACAATATCAAATCGGTTCATTTGTTAAGCACTTGACCACTGCTTAGCAATCATAACTGTTACGAGTGTAATTATTCAATCTAGACATGTCTAGTGTGTAGATTCAAAATACGAGAGGGAAAGAGATGACAGTATATTGCAACCCCTTTTCTTTTTCTTTCTTTCCTTTTATTCAGACGGTGGTTCGGCCCACCATTTAGTAGTTACCTGTGCGTACTGCGCGTCGAGTTCAGTCTCCGAACTGACGCCAGAGGGATGGTGTCCGCTGGGCTGTCCACTACCGTGCGACCAGCCCGACCGCTGGGACTGAAAAACACAGTCATTACTTATCCGTGATGAAACTGAGGACGCACAAAGAATCTTCAAAAAATGAGGAGGTTCTCAATTCGGCTGTATTTGTTTTTTAATGTTTGTTACATTATAACATATTACATATAAATTGGTTTTTCAAACAAAATAACTGGAAAAAATACGTCATTCACTTGAAACGAAATTATGTATTTCGACGTCGGTTGTTTCAGTTTTTTAAACTAGGCATGGGCCATCCCTCGAGGATTTCTAATAAGACCGGTTCGAGAACCAGTTATTTTATACTGGCAACCACAGAATTCGCCCTATTACATAGGACCCAGAAGGATAATCTCCATACAAACCGCCTTTTAAATTCGGGCCAATTTTATTTTGTCAATTTGACACTTCATTTTTTTATGAATTTATTTTTAACCGTAGATACACGTCCATTTGCCAAATTTATCTACAAAGTTGCCTTTGAAAAGGATATCTCCCGATTTGATCGGGTAATCATGATTAAAGTCAGAATGGTCCATGGGAGATTCATACAATCATATAACTGAAATAATAGTAACTTTGAAGTCTGTTTTTCAGTTTTTTAAACTATAAAATTATTATATTTGTTATTTTGACCGAAATTTAGGTATAAACGTGAAAATTTTGTCGGTTACACGTTTATCACGGTCAAAATATCACATATAAAATAACAGCTACTGTTAATACATTGTAGTAGTGTTCTTGTGACTCTGAAAGAAAATCTGAAATCAAAAATGAAATCAGTAATTTAAATAATTTTATAACTATGTGTGCCGCGTGCGAGCGAAACAGGCAGCGGCGCCACTTTCACCACCTTATAAAAGAGTTTAATGTATTTTCATTTGTAAATAAAAAATACAGTTCATGACGATAGTATTTATTAAATAAGTTTATACATGCAATTTACAAATTGTGACGTCATATAACTAATGTCACAACGGCAATGAATCGACTAATACCTCATTCATAAAAAATAACTCAGTAGCTCAGTAAAAGTCATTCGCAGTTATTTTTTCCATTAAACTTCATTTCATTTCAATTTGACTCTGATATGTCATATTTTATTTTAGTAAACTTTAAGCCGGCCTTAACACGGACTTTGAGTTGCACGATCTGTTGAGAAGAATAAGAGTCAAAGTAATTGTGACTGGAAAGACTATATTTTTATGCTACGGCGAAACATACGTGTGTGTGTGTGTGTGTGTGTTCGTGATAAATGTGTACATAATGTAGGTTAAGATCACGAAGGTTCTTTTTGCTTTCGCATCAGTTGACAGTCAGGTAAACATATATTACGTTTTTTTTGTTGGAGTGCAACGGTCCACGCCCGGCTATTTCATTCGGAACTTCATTTTTGAAAATAGGATAAAACAGCAAATGTTTATTTTATTATAGCAGAGTTCCTACTTTGTGGTTAACGTAGCACTATTTTTTGTCCTCCGTATTCATTAACACATTACTGCCTCTCGATCTAATGGATTTATCACAATACTTAGATAAGTATGCCAATGGTTAATTCGTAGCACCAGTAATGGACCAAATTAATTTGATTAAATTCTACTGAATAAATAAATTTTCACACCTATTTACAAACAATATAGCATAGGTAAATACAAATGATACAGGGAAATTGAGAAAACATATACTGGCAATACTGAAATAAATAAAAAAAAAAACCTAATGACATTAAGCCAGAGATAGACCAAGAGGTATTAAAGTATCGATATCGATAAGTAATTAAAGATACCAATTATTTCTTTTGTTTTTTTTTTGTAATGTTTCAAGAAACATCGTTTTATTAGGGTTCCGTAGTAACTACGGGGAACCCTTATAATTCCGTCATGTCCGTCTGTCTGTCTGTCCGTATGTCACAGTTATTTTACTCGGAGACTATTAACCCTATAAAAACAAATTTTTATACATAATTGTGTTTTGTGAGCCGCTACAAAATGCCGTAGTAAAATTTTCAAAAAAATTTAAAATAGAGATTGGGTTTTTCATATATACAATAAAGACTGGATCATTTTTTTAACCCCCACCCTATCGTGTCTCAGATGTGATATGTGCGAGATATAGCTCGCTAAAGTTAAAAAGTTGTGCCCCCCCCCCCCCTCCCCCTACATTTCTCAACTAAGACCTAAAAATTCTTTATTAACCATAATAGTAGACCATATTAAATACTTTCAATGAAAATTATTTTGAACATTCTGTGATTCCAACTTCTCTATGGGACTATAAATTTAAATTTGAATAAATGTTATTAATGTCATGAAGTAACCTTTGAAGGTATTGCTCAATGTTGTAAGCGCTGGCGACTTGTTTTTGTTATGTATTTACATTTATTGTAGAAATTCACTGAACAAATTGTTAAGCGAGAATTCGGTTTCCACCAAGGATCATTTTGACTTTGCCTTACTATATCTGCCCAATGTTCTGCTTGTACAGCATCAACTATAAAATCTAAACAGAATAGTTAGCATGGTGCTGTGTTAGTTTAAGAATAAAAAAAAAATATCGTAAAATCAAATACCATGTTTCACGTACAAAGGTCACCGACATAGCAAAGCTGATTAGCAAGTTGAAGTGGCAGTGAACGTAGAACTGATGGCCAATGGGGCTGAAAAGTTCTCGAGTGGACACCACGCCCCGGCAAGCGTAGCGTAGGAAGACCAGCCACGAAATGGACAGATGAACTTATACAAGTGGCAGGAAGATGCTGGATGCAAGCCGCTTCCAATCGGCTTTTATAGAAATCCATGGGGGAGGCCTATGTCCAGCAGTGGACTTCTTATGACTGAGATGATGGTGATGATTCCCATATAATAATTATTATAGTTTACAAAACTAGAATAACCGACTTTAAAATTCGCAATTTTGTTTTAAAAACCAAACTACTGACCGATTTTGAGATTTGAAAGGAATTTTAAATCAATTTAAATGACGAAATCATGCGGTTAACATATAAGAAAAATATAAGCTAACTGATAATCTCGTTTTTGAAGTCCGTAAAAATAATAATTGTTATCGATAAGTTATATTACATCGACCCATCTCTAATTCTTTGCAGTAATTTGTATAAATAATAAAATCAATTTATGAAATGAAATGCATATATGCTTTTTATACTAATATTCGCGAATGTTATTTATTGAAATGAAATAAATTTCAATAATTTAATCGCGTATATTTCACATAATTTAAGACCCGATTTTTCAAACACCGTATCATAGCATCCGTGGTCATAGGTGAGACACGAACATACGCTACAAATACGTAAAAAATTGTTTCATTTCGCTTTTTATACTGTTAGAAATACCTATATTTTTGCTACTTAGAGATGGAAGGTGATAATGTTTTCCATAGTTTTTTAAAGAAGTTTGTAATTTTTACAAGATTGTTTAACACAGTTCACCATCTTGGCACCGTAAGAATTGAGAAGTGATTGCGATGAGATGACGTTTAAGATTAAATGACGTTTGTGACCTGTCATTAGCAAACACCTGATTTGGTGTTAAGTTTTTGGAACAATATTTTGTATCGCATTAGGAGTCTTGTAAGTCTTTGCTGGCAACACTTGCCTCATCAGACGCATAAGAAATCCAACCATATTGCACTTTAGGTTTATTTAAAACTGTTATAAAATTGAACATACAACATTTTCAACAATTAATACAAATAACGAAATATTGCATTTTTATGTAATAATAATTTTTCTATAAAAAAACCGACTTCAAACGCAACTTACGAAATCCTTCACAATTGTAAACTTTTTAAAGAGACCTCTCTTCACCCGCTTTTTTTTTCTTTTGTCAAGAATGCAATGAAAAATGTCATTGAATGTCAAATGCTCGTCTTCAAAGATTAGAAAATGTGCAAATGTTTATATGATAATTCTTAATATTTGACACTCTTGCAAAGAAAAACGTGTAGGTGGAACTCTGCGATTCTATAATCTGACGCGCTTACGCAGGAATACAATGATTTTTTTTTCATTTTTAGAGATAATTCAAAAAGTAATAAAGCGATGTTTATAAAATAATTATGGGACCAACTTGGGAGCTTTCTCTATACACCAATTCAGGAAACACAAAAATTGGTTCTCGAATGACGGAGTAATTCGTGTACATACATAAATATATATATATATATATATATATATATATATATATACTGTACGAATTGATAACCTCCTCCTTTTTCGAAGTCGGTTAAAAATAAGATGAACCCTTTGCTTGTAATCGTCGCAAATGTAAAACTTCAGACATTTTTATTTTATAGATTTTTAATAGCATTTTGAGTAGTTACCGAATCTATAAACTTCCATGTAATTGTATTAATATTTCACAGAGATTTAAAATTTGCAACCACGATGTGTGCAACTGGCGCCCGCGGATTTCACACTAAATTGCCTTGACCGTTCTTATACTAGAAAAAAAAAACACTGTAAAGATGACTTCTGACAGAGTGAAATGGATGAAGCAAACGTGAAACCGACCCCTTCTAATGAGACAAGTTACAAGACGACAATGATACTCTATATTATACCTTTCTCTCTCTGTTGTGCGGCGGCGGAGGTCCGATGGTGATGTGCTGTAGAGCATCGCTCACCATCGTATAATTGTTCATGTCAAGCTTGCCAGGTTGCTGTAATAAATTGTACTGAACTCAATATTACTTTTTACAATTCTACTCAAGATAGGTTCAATATTCTACATATATTTTTACTAACTGCATTTTTACCTACGATTAAGAAATCATTTCTTAATAAATTGAGACAAAAATGAGCAAATATAACCGTGCCTGAGTAAAAGCCTTAGGCTGTGGCCCCCATATCATCCGGCACGGTGCCGGAATCCGCCGTTTTCGCATACTAAAAAACGTAGGATTCCGGCGCCGAACCGTGAAATTTCACAGTACGACGCTGTGCCGGATGACATGGGGCCGGATCCTTAAATAGGGAAAAATGTTAGAAGTTACCTTGAGTGTCTGCGAGTGTGTCAGTCGATGAGGCGGAGGCTGCGGCGGGTGAGGGCGCGCGCGACCTGTAGTGAACGCGCGGTGACCGTAACTACCCGGCTGCCATAACCCGCCGCCATCTAAATACAACGACAATGATCCTATGTGTCTTTAAATTTTATGTTAATCGATACCTTATAGGCATGCACTTATCCAAAGGCGCTCCCTCACAAGATCAACAGGCATTCGCCTCTAGCGTAACAATTCATATTCGACCACTACGTCAGTGAGCGAAGAGAACCGAGCATTATCGTGTGCAACTGCTCAATCTATAATGATACAATTTGTACCCATGGTACAATTCGTAACACCCGTGATACAATTTGTAACACCCGTGATACAATTTGTAACACCCACGGTACAATTTGTAACATCAATGCGAACACTAGTACGAACCTGTTAGAAAGGCAGTATTGTTACGAAGTGCAAAAATCGAAATTTTGATTTTTACATTACAGATAACGGCGAGGGAACACCTTATGACAAGCCTGTAACAAATAGACTACTGATGTATAAAAAAAAGATGTTTATACAGTGAATAGTGCTTAGTGTGGCTGACAAAATGAGTTAATACATTGATTGGAACTGTCAAATCGTGATCCACGAGATAACCATTAGACAATTATCAAAGTTCATTACCTACTACATGACTCCAGGAAGTTTTAGTGACAACTTTCTGGCTACATCATCAGACTAAATACAAAATCTCATATTGTATTGACGGCGCAGTTTTGTACATAAATAATTATGTCAACTCAGTGCGATCGGACGCTGAATGCAAGCCGCTTCCAATCGGTCTTTTTGGAAATCCACGGGGGAGGGAAGCCTATGTCCCGCAGTGGACTTCTTATGGCTGAGATGATGATGATGATGAGTGCGATCGGAACGTTGGAAGCAGTCCTAATATCGTTTCCAAAGTTTTCGGCTCTAAAGATAAAGCGGCAATGTAAAACGAAGGCTGTAAAAAGTAAAGTAAATCGATCTACTTGAAAAAGTCCGTAAGAAGTTAAAATACTTTAAAAAAAATTGTTTCATCAAATCTGATGCATGCAAATATTGGAAATCCGATCTAAATTACTGAGCTAGGAAAAAGGAAATGTGTCAGTCTTTTCTCTAGACTTTTCCTGATGTTCGCGAAAAGAGAAACATAGTCGCATACCTACTGTACATGCACTACAAAATGTTACAATACAAATAATAACAAAACCGATCAATTGTGATTTGGGCTTGTACACCGAGGGTTCCGTTCCCCAACGCTAGATGCTCGGCATTAACGAATTTATTTACTGATGTATTATATTAATCGAAAGTATAAGGCTCGACTCAGACTGGTCACACGCGCAGTTTGTTTCAAATCAAATCTGCCCAATGCTACTTTGTTTATTTAGCCACTTTTTTGTTGAGCTCTCGTAAACTATATAACCGCTAGATGCTACAACGATACAGACTTTTAAATAGAAATACAAACAGCAGTGGATGCTTAGTAATAAGCCTTTTCGTTGGCACAATTAGGGTACGGAACCCCTAAATATAACAACTCAATTGCAAAAAAGTAACAAATATTCGAATCTCTACCAAAACAAAATCACATCATGCAAACTGAAACAAAAAATACCTACATCCTCACCAAAAAAAAAACACATAAATCTATCTACAAACAAAACTGAACCCTCCACTATTGCATATAAAGTTTGTTTTGGTGGTTCATGCAATCACCTGACTCGTGGGTGCTGAGCGAATCCTCCGAACAGTTGAGATCAGCTGCGTTACAACATTTCAGTATTTATTTCGATGCAATAAGGTCGATTTTAAACGTTTTCATAGCAATCAAATATGCTTTTTAGGTTTCAGATTTGTGAGACAAGGATAACACTACTTTTATGCTATTATCAGAGTGAATAAATACGCGGCTCAGACGCATTAAGTACCGCTATCTTCAAAAATTATTATTAAAGTACTAGCTTTGCCCCGCAGTTCCATCCGCGTATTGATAAAAATGTGACGGTGAACGGCGATGATGATGATGACGAAATATAGCCTATGTCCGTCTCCGGGTTCTCGGCTATCTCTGTACCAAATTTCATAACAATTGGTCCAGCCATTTAGTCATGAGAAGGTAACAAACAGACAAAGAGACAGAGTTACTTTCGCTTTTAGTAAGGATAAGGATTTCTGTCACAGTATGTGACATACTGTTTGTTATATCCAGTTTCTCCTTCGAGAGCCATAACTAATAGAGGCATATTACACGTAGACTGATTGAACTAGGAGCATACTTTCTCCCGAAAACAGTAAATGTAATTTGTAGTCATAAGAAAAATCGTTCTAATGCAGTCGGGTACTTTTAATTCTTTTTATATAGATACGTATATCTACAAGCATAAGTAAACCGTGTGTTTTTAAATACTTCTTCGTAGCATCGTATAAACGCTTATTTTTGCGTTATAACCATTTTTTTAATACTCTCGTGACCGCTAACACGCGCGATATGGTGAAACCCCTATTTAGATCTTACTCGATTAGTGCAGGGCTTGAGAGTAGCGACCCTGGCTGTCTGTTATTATAAGTACGGTGAACAAAACAATTATTTAATTATTAAAATGTTACTAAGCATTTAAATTTTAATATATTATTTAATTCCATTAAATAATATATTAAAATTTTACTAAGCATGAAGAAAGACTGGTACTGAATTACGGGGCAAATACATACGTGATAAATCGTGCATTCTATGGTCCGGAGGCGCTGGCTCAGGTGGCGTGCTGGGCGGCGGATATACACTAAATCCTGAAAGAAAGAAAAAATGGAGATCGACCGACATATTAGTTTTTTTTTATGACCACATGTTAAGCTAGGCGTAACACGAGTAACTTAATGTAATAGTTTGCACGATCCTATATGAAACACACGAGAGTTCCTACAACGTCTTAGTTCGCTTATATCAGTCGACATTATTATGTGATAGAATCAATCGAACGCCTGTAGGTAGCATTTGCGTTTCGATTAATCGAATAATCGCTATATTTCTCTTTTTATCATCGATGCCGATATATACATGTAGATACCTGAAAATCTGGGCCACGAAAAAATCTACTAACCGTAACTAAACTACGATAACTTAGTGCTCCGCTGAGTTTCCGTTTGACTTTCGATCCGGAGGTCCGGATTCAAATATTAAGTTATGTGCGTATTTTTAATTGCCACTAGTTTCAAATGGTGAAACAAAACATAGCAAGGTAACCTGCCCACAACTGAGAATTTTTAGGGTCAGTATGCTCGCCTGCATGCAAGCGGTACCGTCCGCGTTAGCTTACTACAATTTTTAAAACTATCATTAACATAATTTAAGAAGTATATAATATACCTCGGCCTCAGTCGGCCTTGTAGCTCAGTTGGTAGTGTGTTTACGTTTACCTACCTGCTGAACTGAAAGGTCGTGAGTTCGATCCCCACCCAGGGCAAACATTTGTGTGATGAACATGGATGTTTGTTCTGTGTCTGGGTGTTTCTATGTATCATATGTATATATTTACAAAAAAAAGTATATAATATATACTTTTTTATAGAATACATATTATGTATTCTATCAGCCATCTAGTTCCATAGTACAAGCTTTGCTTATTTTGGGCTAGATGGTGTTGTGTGAAATGTCCACAAATATTTATTTATTTATTTACTTAGCCAATCGAAATAAGATTCAATTCCAATGTTCGGGATGTATCCGATATAGACTGACACGCCGCAGAATTCGCCTCGTCGGCCCCCCATTGAAATCATTAAAACCTTATTTCGATAGGACAAGTTAAATAAAAATACATATCGATTAAATTTAAAATACTCTAGGTTACCCTTTGTTGGTGTACCAGCGCACTAAGCTATAGCTTTACCGTTCTCAATAAGCGAAGGAGCCGGTGCCAGTATTGGGACGGTTTATAAAAATAAGGCCGATTAACTTTCGTAAAAGGGACGAAAAATTTGCTTTTGCACGCTTGGGATATCAGAACTCACCTTTCAAAAAACTCCTATTCTTAGAATTGTTAATTGTATCACTGTATTCGGAATCTATGTCTGCGCGGGAGTCGGGCCCGATGAGTAAATCCAGAGAATTCGTTAGTTTGTGCTCTCTCCTGTAAAAATAACGATTCGATCCACATACATTATTCTAAAATAGATTTTAAAATCCAATTCACAAAACCAGTTATAACACAATAGTCTACACTTTTGCTTACGAGGCAAACATGCATGGAACTCCATAAAACTGTGGTATTTATTTAAAAAACAAACAGTAAAGCTTTTACAGTTAGAAGTGACGCCATCGAGAGACTTACATATGGTTCAAATGATAAGAATGGTTCCGGGGCGGAGGCGCCGGCCGCGCGGCCGCCACGTCGGGTAAATTGTGAGGCTGCTCCATTCGGAATGCGCGCTCAATTTCACCTTTACGCTCCCAAACTTCTTTGAAAAACGGTGTGTAAAATGCGGCTGGAACAAATGAGAAATATTATCGCATACATAAATAAATCATCATGCCTTTTTCCCACTGGGGTATGCAGAGACTATATCGTTCCACTTGCTACGTTTCCTAACATATTTCGCTTCTTCCACTTTCATTAGTGTCTTCATACTTTTGACCTGGGGCCGTTCTACAAGCATACAAGCTGTGTTATTTCAATATTACATTTACTTTTGTCTCGCTCCTTCCACAGTTGAGAGAGAGAGAGAGAGAGAGATAAAAGCCAAAGTAATATTTAAATAAGATTGCTTTTATGATTATGGTGACCACAATCTTTATAGCAATCTTTCAATATTACTTTGAAGTATACTTACATTTATTCTCAGCGCTGCAGGTGTATGTAGTGAAATGTGCGGCGAGCCGGTCAGCGGTGGCGTTTCCCTCGGTAATAAGGGCGTGCCCCACGTCCGTTCCGAAGAACGCGGTCGCCGCCGACCCGCCGCCGTCCGTCACCGCGACCATTTGTATAGGCAGGTTGGGAATGTTCATTGAGAATGCACTGTGGATAAACATACATTTAGAACTTTATTACAGTCCCGTATGACCAACGACTTTTGCCTGCAAGTGTTGAAAACGTCAGGTCTCAAAATTATATATTTAAAATATACGCGATAAATCCGTTAAAAGTTGGTTAATTACAATGAGTAACAATTGTAAAAAAAAACTAAGAAAAGAAAAAATTGCCTGTTAGAAAACGGAAAATGTGGTCGAAGATGAAATATATAAGTACCATTTGACCATGAAAAGATTGATGTTTTATCTGTCAGAACACAAAGCCTGGAATTTGTTCCATTCCTCGCCGTACGGAATAAAAATGTACAAGTTTAAAAAAATCAAAAGATCCTCGATATAAGAGCGGCTGAACCGTTTTTGATGAAACATAGCTAAGATCACTGTCGATCAAATCCTCTATCAAACAAAAAAAACTAGATCAAAATCGATCCATCCGTTAAATTTGAGAGCTACGATGCCAAAGAATAATAATTATCACCTTGAAATTACATTACTATGTCCAATTTGACATTTTGTGAAATGTCAAAATAAACGTGACAGTATGACAGCAGACAACGAAAAAAGTTAGTGAAAAAATAGCAAGCTTTAAATTTTAGCCTGTTCATATGAATACGCTAAAATTAAAAGTGATTTCACATTATTCACTGTAATATAGGTATTACTACTAATTATATATTATAATTTATTTTTATTTATTATAATTATATATTATATTCTAATTAAAAACTCAAAAAACGACAAATACAAATTATCAGTTTTTAATTGATATAAAACTTATACTCACTTGAGCGTGGCTAAACTGGCCTTCCTTTTAGCTGAATATATGAGAATGAATCCGTGTATAAGCTCGTCTCGAAATTGTGTCGCACCGTGGTAGCTCGATATTATCACCTGAAACGATGTCTCGTAATTATTATCTTAACAAATTTTGTTGCATCTTTTTGTTAATTTCATAAGAGATAAGACTTACGCTTGACTAATGTTACTATTAATCTTTTACTACTATCTACAAATTTATAGACAGTTCAAAAATTACACACATCCGAAGGGATTTGAACCCGCATATCCCGATCTGTACTTGGAAGCCTTTACCATTTTGCCCAGGGAGGTGTCACGTCACGTGGGATGGTCGAAACTTTCGACGAAGTCTTTTTAATCGACTTCAAATTATTGTAGTTAAAAAAACTGAAGCAACCGACTTCTCATGGATGCCATTGTCAGAACTGGACCAAATTGAAATGGACCACACAGGAAGCACCCGCTTTCAAATAAAAAAAATATCATCAAAATCGGTTCACCCAGTCGAAAGCTCTGAGATAACAAACAAAAAAAAACACAGTCGAATTGAGAACCTCCTCCTTTTTGGAAGTCGCTTGAAAAAGTAGATTATTTGTAGTGTGACTACATTTCTGTTACTATAAAACATTTACATTAAATAATCTGGTTACTAAACAGTTGTTAAAATTTTGTAATGTGACATTGTTTCCGTACTATGAGTATACTATGACGGCAAAATCAGGTTACAGTGCACACAATAGACCTTATAATCTCCGTATACAACGAGGTCAATGTTCATAACATCTATACATGCATTTTGTACTATATTAATAAAAATATTTTCTAATAAAAACACCCTATAGTTAGGATTTTCTCAAGTCCTTACCTCAACCTTTCTTTTAGAGTCTCCTAAGAAAGTTTCTATAACGATAGAGCGATCTCCGGTGAGAAAACACGCTCGATGCGAGAGCAGGGGACTTAGCACGCGCTCTGGAGAGTACGGATCATCACAGAACATGCACACCATAATCCTGAAAATAATAATAAACAACTTCAACATGTTTGTCTGTGCTCTGCTAAGACTTTCACCTTCTTGTAAGACATGACATTGCCCGTTCCTTTATTAGTCTAGTAAAAATAAGATTTGTGACAACATAAAAGACACCTAAGTATATAGTTATTTAAATGAATGTACTGGTGTTTTGAAATACATTTGACACAATTTCATAATGACATTATAAAAGCTAATTTTGTTACCTTTACACGCTCAAACAGCTGAACCGATCGTTATAAAAATTTGTATAGAGATAGCTTTGGACCTGATGACGGACATAAGCTACTCATCATCATCATAATCATCACCGTTTTTCATAACTACGCGAGTGAAACCGCGGAACGCAGCTAATCTATAAATCGGGGATTATTGTTGATCTATGATTTTTAGTTATTTTCCTATCATAATTTCAAAGAATCCCCCCAGTTGCAAATACTGCGATCTGCTCCATACAAATGGATTTATTTTTACTAGACTATATTTGATCTATGTATAAATATTCTTTCCGGTCCTCTTCTCTTCTCAATCTTGGCTTCTATGTTGGTTTTCATATACATATTTTATCGTCACACATTCAGAACGAACAACAAATCAAAATTACCGGGCATAAAACCACTTGACAACATGGTTTAGGCAATGCTTTGGGCTCGATCACAAGTCACCGCTTATTGTTTAAAAGCATAGTTGTTGCTTCAATTTTGGCCAGTACATTTCGCATTCTTTCGAACAATAGGAAAAAACCGTTTTCTACCCTTATGGAATATTCGATTTTAATAGTGTTATTTTTATATGGTTGGATCCACAGTTAGATTATTAAAAAAAAACTTTTATTGCTTTAAATTCGATGTTATAACGAAATTTGAAAAAGAAAACTGTAAAGCATATTACAATCAGTTAAAAAAAGTAATTATCTAAATAGATATGATAGAAGTACTTCTATTTCTCACGGAGCAAGTGCCATCAACTCGTGGCCTAGGTTAGTAGCAGAAAAATACACTGTTTGACAAATATGTACTAAAATAATAACTTCAGTAATAATAATAATGATAATCCGATAGTCGTATCGGCAAACGGTTTAATAGCGAAGAGCCTTGACCAACATCTTAAGAGGCTCTCACTTGATGGTTGGATCAAGGGTCGGATTCAGAAGGCGGTCGTCCTAGACACGGCACGAATTGTCAGGAGGTTTCTGAGTCTGTAGCTCCTACCGCCAGCAGCTTAGGCCCTGCCCCGCTGTTGACGGCATTCTAGGCTTAAGTTTTTATAATGTTTTTATTGTTTTTCTTATAAATATAGTAAAAACTTAGGCTAAGATTAATAAATGAATATCTGAATAATAATAATAAATATTTGTGAACATTTCACACAACACCATCTAGCCCAAACTAAGCAAAGCTTGTACTATGGAACTAGATGGCTGATAGAATACATATATACTTTTTTTTTTCTACCAGTGGTCTTATACTTTTAAACAACTGCCTAAAAGGAAGGTATAATTTTTCGTGTGTAATTTCTATATTCTTGTATACACATACATGACCAACATACATACCGATACAAACGTTATAATAATTGATACACTCACCGTATATCGGAGTCGAAGCACACAATGACGTCATCGCGGTACAAATGCGCATAGCTTGCTTTATCTCTATTAGCGCGCACCAGTTCTTGTATAGCGTCCGCAGTGAACGCTTCTGTGCCAAGCTCATTTACTGATGCTTCTAAATACGCACAGTGGAGGCTGGAAAAAGTTTTTATCAATGTCAAGGCGATGATTGCTACTTATCCTTAAAATGACACGCGAAATGTAGAAATTCGTAAAAATGCCGATTGATTCGATGGATAGAGATGAGATATGAAAAATTCTGTAAATTGAACCGAATCGTCCCTGGTTTAATTCGTACATGGAAACTACTAGGGGTTAGTTACTATTTGATTGACAGTAAAAATTCACACACACACACTAATCCATGCGCAAATGTCTACCAACCCACACTACCTTGTAATGTACATGAAAACCTAGTTATTTTGCTAGTTGACATTACTTCACTTACACTTGCTCTATTCGAGCGCGTGAAGCGAAAATAGCTCTGTTTCTTTCTGTCTGTATGATAAATTTCATTACTAAACCGCTGAAAGGATCAACATAAAATTTGGTATAGAGATAACTAAAACTATATGATATATACAGGCTATATATCAAATATCATCATCATTACTGTCATCACCACGTTTCATCACTACGCGATCGCATTCGCAGAGCTCGTTACAAATATAAGTGAATATGAACAAAGCTTAAACTTCAACAACTATACTTTAACAATAACTTACTTCTCAGCAAGATTCTGGCCTTCTTCCTGTAACCTCGCCAACTCTTTCTTATCCATACCTTCGTCTTGGACAAACATTACTACCAGTGGTAAGCCCTAGAGCAAAAATAGATTATAAGATTTATAGCCTATCAAACACTAACAATGATAACGAATACCAGCTTGATTATTATGTATATTTGTTTCAGATTGGCAGACTGTTGCAATCCCTCACGCATAATCTACTCTGCTATACGTGCAAGCGTGACGGCAATCCGTAATTCTCGTAATCCGGATAAACTTTACATAATAAACCAGCTGGTTAGAAGAAAAAATTTATACCTGGAAAGGCAGTTTATCTTCTTGTTCGAGACTTGTGAGAAGCGTTTTCTCCGCGCAATCTCTTATGTATTCGAAAGATTCTTGGTCTTGGAACACGCAGAAATAACCTGCAAAAAACAAACTTATTTATTAAATATATCTCGGACGAACTCGGGAAAACAAGAAATTGATGGCGCTGACCATAGACTGAGAAGAATTGAAGGAGACCTTTGTCCAGCAAAGGGACAATACAGGTTATATAAAAAAAAATATCAGTTTATGACAGTTCCGTTTCACTCGAGTGAGCGTCGCCTAGGTTTTTTACGCAAGATATAAGATATACGATTGACCACCAACTCGTCTGATGTTAAGCGACGTTGTGGCCGAGGATGGAGCTCGTCGATCTAGAAGATATCTATTCACTCTAGCCTTGAAAATTCCAAGATTGTAGTTCTCAGGATAAAGAAAAATAATTCAAAAAATAAATAATTCATTTCCTGTACAGTACGCATCAACATGGCGAGGTGACGAGTGACATGGTGTTTACATTGATTAATACAGAATCATACCGTTTATTTATTAATACAGATTCATGCCGTTTATTGATTAATAAAGATTCATGCCGTTTATTGATAAATTAAGATTCATACCGTTTGGCGCAAAGTCGTCAATAGGCGTATTGTTGAAGTCGTCAGTCTTGACTCGTTGGTCGACGCGCCACGAGTGACCGTCACTAGTCGTCACACGATGTTCAGAGTCACAACCCGCTAAAAGACGTTTGCCGAATTCACCAGCAACTCCTTCCACCTATTGATAGAAACAAAGCTTTGAGAAAATTGACACTATAGCACTACATAGATAGATTACACTTTATTAAAACCACATGATAACAAAATAACAAAGATAACATTAAGTACTTAGGGCTAGGTTTTTAATTGGCGGCCTTATCGTTTAGAGCGATCTCTTCCAGGCAACCATGATACATAAGTGATACAAATATATATATTTCGACAATTGGCAATTGTGTAAACAGCACGGTGCCTAATGTGATTAATAGTGATATAATGCGATTTTAGATAAACCATATTTTATCATTTTGTTACAAATAATAAAATAAATTATTAACTCACGCCAAGTATGATAATATTGATTTGATTTGAATCGTTGGTGAGCGCCCACGGCGCGGCCGGGCCCGCGTGGCATTGAGATTCACCCGTAGACGTTAAAGATCTGAAAAGGTATTAAAACGTGTATATATGTTGGTAAGTTTGAATTCGGTCGCGCAACTACGAAATTCTGCTGGCGGGGGTCAGATGAACGTAATTTTTTAAGTTGCTAATTTTTGTATTCGACGGTTCTATAAGGCATTTGTGTCATGCGTACAATGATCTAATGAAATACAACGATTGTCCCAGTTGAACGATTGGCCTTAAACAGATATAATGCGCGCGAGCCGGCGTGCAATTCATTTTGCGTCACTGTGTGACACAAATCGGACTTTTGTATGAAAATGAATACGGCGTAAAATACGCAGACTTTTTGGAAATCCATAGGGGAGGCCTATGTCCAGCAGTGGACTTTTTATGGCTGAGATGATGATGATGATGATGAAAATACGCAGTGCATTTTACTCTCATGCATTACGCTCGCTTGACCTCAGTCTTAGCAGACTACCACACGGCATGAATACGAACCGAATTTCTCGGTATAATAATAATAATCAGGCAGCCAACGAAGTCAGCGAAATGTAGAAATATACAATTTTCTGTATTACTCCATCCAAACTGACACGCAACATGGCTCTAGGCTAGTCTTATTTTTCCCTTAAACTTACCCGACTCTCGTGTTAAGTATGACAGGCAGTGTGCCATCAAGGCAGTTGTTCCCCGCGGGACAATGTTCACGCATCGGGCAGTGTACGAAGCCTAGATGTTGAAACAGCATCAGCTTTCTGTCCTGTTCCATTCGATCCAACATTTTGTATCTGTTGAACACATTTTGTTAAATAATTATTCCTGGTCAGTGTTCATGTTTTATGTCATGCATAGGAGTACGGAAGCATCGGTGTGCGAGTGAAACTCGTACATTATTTATTTATAACATATATTCGAATTTTAAAAATGATCTGTAAGCACACGTAAACAACCCCCTTTATAAACTGCCTATTCAAACCAAATTAAGACGCACCACGCATCAGTCCAAGCAGACCTTAAGAGACAAAAATGTGGAATTTGATATAATTATAATAAAATAACTACATCTCATTCCTGAATTTCTTCTCAACTTTGGTATATGTGCATCTAAGCAAAAGTTTCATTTGCACTATTTATAATAAGACTGTATATATACTTCAGTCTAGAGTAAAAAAATCAAGTTATTTGAAATTTCTGTCTTAATTGAAATTAAACTACTTTTAACGGATTTATCACGTATATTTAACATATTTTTATAACCTGAAGTTTCAAACACTTTAGTCCGTGGTTGTAACCACGGTGAGACATGTAAATCGGTTAAAACTTGTTTAATTTCATTGATTGGTAATCGCGAAAGCCTAAGAAACCATTTCTGTCTAAATGTTTAGATAGAACTTTAAAATACAGAAATAACTTACCTAAAATCATCTTGTAACACGTCCGTAATCTCTTTGATGTCCTCTTGAGTAATAGTGCCAGTTGGCGATATGCTCTTGAAATGGTAAAACAAATCTGCGTGCTCTAATAGTAACTCCTGAAAAGAAAACATCAGTATCTTGAATTCAGGTTCCAACTAATAGCTTGGCCCGAACTAAGACCCGGCGATTTAAAATTTTTGGAAACTATATTGTAAAAAAATATTCTATCGCTGATATTATAGTATCCTGACTTCCTGCAACCGGACTATACGAAATATTTCATTCATATTTACTTTACCTAACTGCATAAAGAAGGAGGGTTATGTTTTTCGAGTATATGTATGTTTGTATGTATGTATATATTTATGTATGTACATATATTTACTACAGCCTAAAACTTGACCGATTTTGATGTGCGAGGTGTCGTTTCGCTTCGGCCGCATTCTTTTTCACTCCTTGAGTGTGAAAATGTAGCCTATGACAACATTTTTTGTAAACAATAATAATACTACTCTCCCTAAAATAAAAAATGCGCTTTTTCGTAACCTCCAACGAACTTTTTTGTAATAAATAAGTGATTTTACCAGAATTTTTCTAAACAATGCACATTTATAACGTTTTGCAGCGATTTTAGGCATACTTTTTCCCAAAAAAAAATATGCACACAACAGCGTATCAAAAACCCCTTTTCCGCAGTCGGCTATTTTAAAGTATAAAGTATTTTAAGTTTTTCTTGTAATACAGATACATGTTGTGTATGCACCTGCAGATTATTTTTGGCGCGGCGCTGTATGGTCCTTTGATGCGCGTCGTACACCCTCTGCTGTTGGTGTTCTGACAGAGCTTCGAAACACTCACGCCCCATCAGAAGCACGCGAACTTCGGACAGCTGCTTGCCGGGTGTCACGTACCCGGTGTCTTCTAGGAGACGTTTGAACTGCTGGCACCATCTGTACAATGGAACAATACGATATAGGCGGATAAACCACTATACATATAAATACTTTGTACCCTCGCACTCGGACTCCAAGATACAAGCTTCGTGCTTAATTTTGGAGCTCGCTGAACAGAATCTTAATAATTTGTAGCGTCCGTGATCACAGGTGAGACTAGAAAAAATATTAAAATAAAAAATTGTTTAATTTCAATGAGTGCCAATCGCGAAAACCTTAGAAAACACTATATTTATCCTGAAAATTACTATTATTTTATGATAATGGATGGTGACGCTCCACCACGACGAATGAGGCTCTATAAGTCTTTGTTTAATTCTTAAGATTCATTAGTTTTTCTTTTTCGTTTGTATATATTATTTTCTCGAGTTTTTTATTTAAGTTCTCGAATGGAGACCACGAACCGGCAAGCGCAGCGTAGGAAGACCAGCCACAAGGTGGACAGAAGATATCATACAAGTGGCAGGAAGAAGCTGGATGCAGGCCGCTTCCAACCGGTCTTTTTGGAAATCCATGGGGGAGGCCTATGTCCAGCAGTGGATTTCTTGTGGCTGAGATGATGGTGATGATATTATTTTCGTTTGTATATATATATAATAGTCACGACACGCACTGTCAATTTTTTATTCAAATGTAGGCTTTAAGAGAACGGACAGAGTTAGTAGCACAGTACTGCGTTCCATGACTGGTGTTGTTTATGTCGGCCGTAAAACTGGCCAATTTAAATGGGATTGGGCAGGCCACGTGTCAAGGATGGATCCCGATCGATGGGCCCACATCGTCACACAGTGGGTTCCTGATGGAACACGTTGCGCTGTAAGGCCTATAAAACGTTGGTGTGACGATCTAGAGGTATTTAGGAAAGGTTGGCAGGAGGCAGCGATGGACTGCTATTTGTGGGAGAGATCTTTGCCCAGGAGTGGGACAGTATATATATAAAAAATAGGGTTGCGCTTAAATACCAAGTCGCCTGATGTTAAGCGACCATGAAGCGCAATTGCCTAGAAATGACAGATTCATTCGCGATCTAAAAACACCTAGGATATATTTATCTCCACTCTGGAAGCGAACTCTGTGAGCCACTCTGGAAGTTTATTCCACAATTTTGCGGTACGTACGTAATAAACGTAGAATCAAAGCGTTTCGTCCGGGTTTTTAACCATACCATAAAACGATCCCGCTCTAAAGTGTATTTATAGCCGTCCGATAGAAGAAACCATAGGAAGGAATGAGTTCCTTAATCTGTGGCCCCTACCGTCAGCAACTCAGGCCTTGCCCCTTCTATAAATTCTCTATATTATTCAATTTCATACACTAAGATTTTCATTAAAAAAATAATATGTAACATAAATATTATAAACAACTTTAGGTTCTTATTATTATGGGTACGCAAACAGTGTAGTTTCCGTAAGCCTAGTCGGGAGACCGTCTGACTTGCGATCCACAGGTCCTGGGTTCGAATCCCGCGGCACGCACCTTTGTCTTTTCGAAGTTATGTGCGTATTGTTGATTGCCGCCAACTTCAAACGGTGAAGGAAAACATCGTGAGGAAACCTACATGTCTGAGAGTTCTCAATGATCTTGAAGATGTGTTAAGTCTGCCAACCCGCACTTGGCCAGCGTGATAGACTATGGCCTTACCCTTCTCACAATGAGAAGATGGCCCGCGCCCTGCAGTAGGACAATTTGTACAAAACAGGGCTGATAAAAAAAAAATGTGATTGCTTTAAAACAACTCACTCGTAATTCCTTTGTTCCTCCTGAGCTTCATGAAGGTAAGTCTTGAATACCGACGCAGCCTCATTTGACTCCAGTATCTCGTAGGGAATCTTTTGAGACTGTCCTAGAGTCTGTAAAAAAGATAATCAATGTCCTTTACTTCCCATATTTTTTTTTAAGCTAGATATATCTACGATTGACCACCAACCCGCCTGATGGAAAGAGACGTTGTGACCGAGGATGGAGCTCGTTGATCTAGAACATATCTATTCACTCTAACCTTGAAAATTGCCATATTGTAATTCTCAGGGAACAGATGGCGGCAAAGAATTCCATACCTGTGCAATACGCATTAAGAACGTAGACCGATATCGCTGAGTACAGATTACTGGCATTTTATTGAGAAATAGGTGGTAATGCGCCGCATTCTGCTAGTCCTGTAGTGAAATGGGGAGGGTGGAATTAGGTCGTAAGATCTTGCGCACATTCCCCGAAATTAATCCTATAGAATATAGACAGGCGAGCGACTTTGGAGCGGTGCTCGAGACTAAGTGGCTACTTGGGAAACCAGTTTATCATCATCGATTAACCTCACAGCTCGCTAGTAAACCAACTCTAAAGCTTCCAGTTGATACATGACTAATTCATCAAAAAGGTGGCAGCAGTACTTCACACACGATCGGATCTGTGCCTGATGCAACTGTCCAGGTGAGAAGTGTGGCCTATCCTTATTATGGATGCAATATCTAGCCCGATCTCCAACACCCAACAACAATAGCGTGTGAACTGTCCAGCTCGAAGCTGGATTCCAAGCCGGAATGCTGATCACAACACTCGCTGAAGTACACAGTACACGGAGAAGTCCCAGCGGTAATGGAATTGAAAGACCTGCTGAGAACGTACCTGATATCTAGCCCGCTCTCCAACTCGCAGCGTAGTATCAATAGCCAGTGGGCTGTCCAGCTCTGAGCCAGATTCTGAGCCGGAATGCTGCGCGCGTCCCTCGCTGAAGTACACGGAGAAGTCCCGGTGGGAACGGAGCTGACGGATTACCATTGGCCAATCACTGAGGGCAAATGAGAATTATTCATCACTACGAACCGTCTAACACCAAAAAACTGCATTTACTATTCTAGAGAAAGGACTATGTAAATGATAAGTCCTAGACTTCATATTGTAGAAGCTATTTTACTAAGTTATATCTCACTTTATTTTTCATAATTGAAAAATTAACAACTGCTAGCACTGCTAAGAACAATTATTAAAAAATATATATAATATAAAAGGATAATACCTTTCTTAATTTGTTAAAAAACTTGAAAAAGTAATAGATGTAACACAGATACCTACATTTTTATAGATAAGCGCTACGCTACAAAGCATACATATAAATTTAACTGCTTCATAAAGGAGATTAACAATTCGGCTATATACCTAGTCTTGCCATAAATATTGTCACGAAGAAAAAAATTTTTTTTTTATTGCAAATAATATTTATTACTTTTACAGTGTGTTAGTTTAATACATAAATATAAAACAATTTAAAATATAAAAGCTTATTCGAAGTGGTCACCATTGGCTGCAATACAGTCCTTTAAACGTTGAGGCCAGTTATCAATAGAAGCACGCACTCTTTCCATGGGAAAATTCTTCACTGCCAATCGTATGGATTGTTTTAGGGACTCCAAATTATCATGGCGTTTAGAGCAAGCCATACTCTCTAAAACTGACCATAAATCATAATCCAGCGGATTAAGATCAGGACTAGACGACGGCCAGTCTTCAGCTCTGATGAAGCCCGAAACGTTCACTTCCAACCAAGACTGCGTGGACCGAGCTCTGATGAAGTCCGAAACGTTCACTTCCAACCAAGACTGCGTGGACCGAGCTTTATGACCTGGCGCCGAGTCTTGTTGGAAGGACCATACTTGGTTATTGAACATGGTGTTGTTAAGGGGCTTAACTACCTTCTCAAGAATGGTATTTTGATACACTTGTGCCGATGTTTTGATACCTTTTTCACAAAAATATGGCTCAGTCACTCCTTCATAGCTAACACCCCACCAAACCATCACTGAAGTCGGATAATGCCCACGTTGCACTCTGTCGAAGGAAGGGAAGCTTCCTTAGAGCTTTGAGCATAAATACGGTCATTTTGTTTGTTAAAATGTTGCTCAATTGTAAAGATTTTCTCATCCGTAAACAAAATTGTTCTGTGACCTCCCTTTGCGTACCGCTTCAGTAGTTGTTTCGATTTTACCACCCTATTCTTTTTTAAATTATCAGTTAAAAAATGACCAGTGCGTCTCTTATAGGCTGCAAGTCCTAAGTCATCTTTTAAAATACGCGACATGGTTCTGGGTGCTATCTTCATCTCCAGAGATAAAATCTTTTGCTTTCAGACAGGATTTCTTCGAATTCTTTCCCTTACTGCTTTGACCACCTTTTTCGTACGAACACTACGTGGACGGCCAGATCTTTTTCTGTCACAAACAGAGGAGGTCTCATTGTACCTATTAATAGCCCGGTACACAAACATTTGACTAATACCAAGCGTATGGAGAGTTTTAAAAATTGCATTTGGCTCCATACCAACTTTGTGTAATGCAATCACAGCGATTCGGTTCTCTTTATGACCCCACTCCATTTTAATATCGCAAAATATTGTACAATGTATTGGCGCCAAAATTAGAAAACTCAATGAACAATCGTATAAAAATGACAGATTCCAAATTCAAATGTAATATCTTTCTTATTTTTAACTGAAACAGTATTTATGGCCAGACTAAGTATATAGTATATACTTGTTTTATGTTTGTTACCGCATTACTGCATAATTTATAAACCGATTTTAATAGTAGATTGTTATACAAGGGGCTAAAAAGACCCATTGTAACGAGGTAGATTTTTACCCCCGAGCTTTAGCGAGGGAGTAAATAGAAACCGAGTTACAATGGATTTTAGCGCCGTGTGTTACACTCTACTTTTCACTACGATTGCGAGAAAATAAAATAATCCAATACAATATGTAATTCAAAGTTTATTTTATTAAGACGATACCTCGTTGCGAAAATGATAAAAAGTGGGCGGGGTCTAATATGCAAGCGAGCACATTACGTACAACAAAATTTGAAATCCGCGCGCAAGGAAGTAGCGATTTAGAACAGAGAAGTAGTGGAGTAGATTTACGCTTATGTTTATTTTATTATATGTGTGGAATTGTGATTATTTTATTAAATATTTATCTTCTTTATTCGTTACTCACAAAATTAACAATCTTATTTTTTTTTAAGTATTTGGTAATTAGTATAATTTTTATATAACATGAAACACATGTTGGGTTATTGATACATTTTTAAATAAATAATATGAGAGATTTTTTTTATCCGCGAGCGGGATACGAACCCGCGACCTCCGACAAATCGTGTCATTGCTCTTTTACCAACATGTTTCATGTTAAATAAAAATTATACTAATAACTTTATTATAAGGAATTATTACAAGACAAACATTCTAATTGAAAAATTAGATTTGTCGGGTACCAAAGCTATGATAATCAGATGTTTCCTACCGTCCTATAAGACGTAAAATTATACATGGTAGTATGAGAGAGAGAATTTCGAAGCGAGCGGTTAGACCGCGATAGCTCAGTTGGTAAAAGAGCAACACGGTTTGATGGAGGTCGCGGGTTCGACTCCCGCTAGCGGTTTTTTTCTCTCATATTATATATTTAAAAAAATTAGTATTTGGTAATATGGTAAAAGGACCGGAAAGTATGTTGTATTTTGAAATTAAACTTTTGCGCACAGTTGCATTCGAAGGGAACTCGTACTCATTAGGCTAGCCTATGCGTCTATCTAGGTTAGGTATAAACTATAGAATACCAAAATATCATCCTAATAAGTTGAGCTATTTAAGCTAAATATTAAGCTTTGAAGTGATTATTTATTGTTAGAGTTACGTGCCTAAAGCTTAACTTAAAAAAACATACTAGTATAATATAATGATTAAATTAAAATAAAACTATCACGGCTAAGTAGGCTTTACAAGTTATAATTGTTCCCGTGTAAGTATAACCATGTAAACAAGTATCTATGTTAAAAAAATACTCTACTGCAGAAAATCAGTTTTTGCAGTCTAACTTACGATTTCGTTACGCTTGATATGCTGTTGGTTTCAGAGATGTAGCCGTGTCAAGTTTGACAGCTGTCATTTGAAATGAAGTTCGCGACGAGATCTATCACTTTTGTAAAGAAACAAATAGTCTAGGATTAATAGTTTCCAAGATATAGCCGTGTAAAGTTTGACAGCTGTCATTAGAAATGAAGTTCTTGACGAGATCTATCAATTTTGTAAAGAAACTAATAGTCTAAGATCGATCGTTTCCAAGATATAGCCGTGTCAAGTTTGACAGCTGTCATTCGAAATGAAGTTCTCGACGAGGTCTATCACTTTTGTAAAGAAACTAATAGTCTAGGATCAATAGTTTTCGAGATATAGCCGTGTCAAGTTTGACAGCTGTCATTCGAAATGAAGTTCTCGACGAGGTCTATCACTTTTGTAAAGAAACTAATAGTCTAGGATCAATAGTTTTCGAGATATAGCCGTGTCAAGTTTGACAGCTGTCATAAGAAATAAGTTCTCGACGAGATCTATCACTTTTGTAAAGAAACTAATAGTCTAAGATCTATAGTATCCAAGATGTAGCCGTCTCGAGTTTGACAGCTGTCAAACTGATAGCTTGACAGGTAATAGCTGTCACTTTGATATATGTGGCGAGCTTTTTATTGCAAGGACGTAAAAATAATTTTATATAAAAACTAAAAAATGTGTAATCGGTTGTATGTTCTTGTGTATGTACTAGTGAAGCAAAGAGGTTACAAATACAGAAGGACATATTTTATCGAAACGTCCAGTTTCGTACAAAGAATAATTACGTTTACTACGTAACCAGTTACGTAACAAACGCCGTGATTACGTATAAGGAAAAAACTTCTTCGTACGATACTAGTATAATTATGTTTCGTACGTAACTAGTTACAGAACAATAGTTATGTACGCGGCCGAAGCGCTTATTAATACTTAATTGATTTTCAACCAACGAATTATCGCCAAATAAAAAAAGTGCGAAAACTTCCCTTTTATTAGTCGGTTAAAACAAATTATTTCAAAATGCAGTATACTTTTGATTATAACAGTAGTACAAAATAACAACTTTACCTTTTCAAGTTTCAACACTTTAAAACTTTTAGTTATGGTTGCGACTCCACAGTCTCGAATAAATAAAACTATCCGAAATCAATATGGCCTAAAAACTGAATAAAAGAAGTAAATAATCGTAATTCGTAAAGCTCGTCAAGCGTCAACCGACACAGAACCGTCGCGCACGATGTTCACGGGCGAACTGGGTAAATGGTTGAGAAGGATAGAACTAAGCGATAGCAACGTAAATAGATAGAGAGAGAGGAAACATGTAACCTGCTCCAAAAAAATAACGTAAGCGCCATACCAAATAAAAATTAATTATAAATTCGTTTTTACGTTTCTTTAAAAATTTACTCTGTATTTATGTTTAATAAGATATTATCTACATTCTTCATTATTTTAATGTAACAGAGAGTACATGACTACGACATAAAATTCATAAAATGTTATTTTTAGAGGTGACTTCTAGTTTTTTTTCTATCGAGGAAAGTTATTTGTTTTATGTTTGCGTCTTCGTATTAATGGAGGTAATATAGCCAACAAACACATATAAGGAAATTGAATTATTCAAGCAAGTATTCTTAAAATAAAATTATTATAAAAAATGGTTTTATTACCAGGACTCATCTTAAAAATGATATGTACAATTTGTACAATTCTGGATATTTGACGAGATGTTTGCAAAGAGAATGTAAATATATTCCAAAGAGACACTTCTTCTTTTGAATAAAGACTGTTTCGTGTATGTAGGCTCTTTGGTAACAGATAAAAATTATAAAAAAAATACTTTATCCCCTAGAGCTCAAAATGCTATTTTCCCCCCGCTTTAGTACCCTACAATGACGGACTTTTTGAGCAAGAGGAGTGAAAAATATATTTTTTGTTTGAAATAGTATACTTTCAGGTTAGTTCCATAGAAATTTCATCAAAATCAATGCAGCAGTTTGGTTTTTTAAATAAAATTTCGCATTTATGAAGTCGGTTTTGCAATTTTTTTCAACTGTAATTATTTAATCCGAAACTTACTTTTCCTGCAAGTCTTCAGTGGGTAGATTGAGCCTGGATAATACTTGTGGCAGTTTCGCTAGTTGCTTGCGCAGTTTCTTCGTCGACCTTTCCTCTTTCAGACGCTTTATGTGACGACGGAACATCATCTAAAAATAAATATTTTAATTTATGAAATATATAACCAAGAATCGAAATAAAAAACCGTTATAGTCAAATGCCTTCCGAAGGATACTTACTTGAGTTCCATCTATTCCGAATTGTTGTACAAACTTCACCCATTCTGGGAAGTGTGATAGCCTCTTGCTTGCCGCCGACCATGTTTCCCTAGAAAAAATATTTATATTATAGTCAAATAATCATATATACAAGATTATTCTTATTTATAATAATATAAAAATTATAATAAATCGTTGATCCTAATAAGTACTTGGGAGCAGTTACCAGTTTGGTCACAGAGGTGTCATACGCTTCAAGCGTGTGTTACAAGTAGCACCATCAAAGCTCGATAAGTTTAAGCAAAAAGATTATTCAAAAATTAAGATCATTTCACGTGACATATCTGTGGCCAATACACCAATGGGGTTCAACCCAGATGTGATTTTTTTTCAACTGTCTACAAGTTTGTAAATATTACACTTATTGACCGACTTCCTAAAAGAATAACTAAAAGAATAACGTCAACTGTATGTTTTTTCAGCGATAACTTCACAATTATGAATTGATTTTAATTATTTTTTTTGTTTGGTAGATCACACTTCAGAGGTGGTCGCATATATTTTATCATTGTATCTAAATCGAATTAGCACTTTGGGTTTTTATAACGAAATAACTGGAAGAATATGTCATCCAAGTAAATAAATTGCGTATTTTGAAGATAGTTTTTTAAATATTTTTAAACTATAACTATTCCACATCCTTTCCATACACTATAATTCGTATATCGCCATTCCATCGAGTTTCAGCGTGTCCTACGCAACAAAGCTGGTAAAATACTCACTTATGATCCTGCACATGTATCCGTATGAGTTGCGTGAAAGCATCAGTAACGAAGTCTAACGTCTCTCTTCTTATCCGCAACGCTTCCGAATAATTTGCGACCTGTAAAAACAGTTTGTGAGTTGCAATGCCGACGCATGTTTCATTTCTAGCAATTTCAAAAAATATAAGTTGTATGTAGAACATTGCTAGGGGATAGATTTTTTTTACAGACTTCGAAAAAGAAGAAAATTCTCAATTCGACTGTTTTTTTTTGTATGTTCCGCGATTACTCCAATTATGAATTATTTTTATGGTATTTTTTTTTGCTTGGTAAGTAATAGTTCAGCGGTGGTCCCACATAAATTTTATCAAAATCGGTACAATACTTTTACTTTGGTTTTTATAACAAAATAACTGGAAATATGTAATCCAAGTAAACTAAATTGCTTATTTTGAAGTCGATTGTTCTGTCTGGGTGATTCTATGTATCATATGTATATATTTACAAAAAAATAATATTATATCAGGCATCTAGTTCCATAAGCTTTATATTTCTAGACTTTGCTAAGTTTGGGCTAGATGGTGGGAAATGTCCACAAATATATATTTATTTATTATTTACTAGATAAATATTATATATTATAGTACTTCGTATAACCTATCAATGAGTGGACCCGAGTCTACCGTACCGAAGGGACGAACGTCAAATGTTTGACAGGAAAGTAAGTAGAACAGTTTATATGGGAAAATGAAATTGTTGTTCTTACTATCTTCCTCGTTTTCTCAACGTTTAAACCTTCCCTGGACTACGACAAACATTTCAAAACCAAAATTCGCTAAATCGGCTCAGCCGTTCTCGAGTTTTAGCGTGACAAACGAACAGCAATTGATTTTTATATATATAGAGATATATATATATATATATATTTTAAGAGATTTATTTATATATAAAGTATAAACCTCACCTTGATCCTAGCCTTAGTCTTGTCAATCATCTGCGCTAACAAAAAGAACGCTTGATCGACATTCACATTTTCATGGCTCGAGGTTTCCACAATAGGAATAGATCCCTTAAACTCCTTCCTCTGCACCAATCTCTCCGCTTCTCTGACGCCTTGCTCGCATACTTCGTCGTTTTTAGCTGTCACTAGGACCACTGGCTTCTTTAGCTTGAGGATGTTTTGGAGGATCGCTGCGAGGACTTCGTTCTGTGGATATAACCAGATATGAATATCATATTACATTAAAAAAAACGGACAAGTTCGAGTCAGACTCGCACACCGAGGGTTCCGTACAAACTAGTAGATAAAAGGGGGAAATTATTTATTTTATTATATTTTCCTTCATAAACCGAATAATATATATCGTAAAAGCTGCTGCCCCCTGTGTAATTGAATCCATGTATGTGATTCAAATTGCCTATCATTTGCACAACATATAAGCATATATTACTCATATGACTCACTAGGATTAACTTAGAGACCAAATTATCTGTGTAGTTAGTATGATGATGGAATTAATTTTTTCCACAAAGAAGTATCAGTTTTAGAATAGAAAATACGATAGAAGCTCCATCACTCAACCTAATTGAGACGCACTGTAACTGAACTGACGTAATTATTTACTATAGCTCAGATAAATCTCGATAAACCACTTGAGTTAGGATATGGTGTGATAAAATGTGGCTGTAAGAATCTTATAAGTAGGTATCTTATCTTATAATCTCAAGTAACAGAGATATTTAATAATGTACATAGGTACTTACAAATATTCAATTGTAATTCTGCCCACTTTGAATATTTTCGAGATAAATTTTCAGTTTTATCATTTTAGACACAAACTTTTATTAATACAATGTATAGTAGTCAGGATGACTAAAAACTAAAAAAACCGGACAAGTGCGAGTCAGACTCGCTCACCAACGGTTCCGTACAAACTAGTAGATAAAAGGGAGAAATCGTATATTGTTTTATATTTTCCATCATAAACCGAAATATACATCGCATCGTAAAAGTAATTAAAAACCTGTTTTAGTTTGTGCTAATGAAGTTCTTTCATATGATACTCCACATGATACGGTTAACATTTTGTAGCGTTTTACAGAACACATTTACTTGCCAAATTTCGTTTATGTAGGGCTCATAGTCTCCGAGTAAAATGACCGACATACGGACAGACAGACAGACGGACATGGCGAAATTATAAGGGTTCCTCGTAGTTATTATAGAACCCTAAAAACATCATCAAATCATCGCTACATCAAAAAAAAGTTTTGCTCTAACCCTTTACAATTTCAGTCAAGCAATAAAACTAAGTATCTGCTTTTCTCTTTAGGTCAGCACACACTAACGTCACACACGCATAGAAGTCAGTCAATCATCAGGCAACAGTCACCTCATCACTAATATTTTCCCCATACTCCAGTTATTTAATTAGGTAACTTGGCTTCTTACCTGCTTCTCCCAAGTCCGTCCCGGCACGAGACTGACGTCATACACGCATAGAAATCCATCAATCGTCAGTCTACCATCAGGCATCAGTCGCTGATCATACTCCTTTTCGATACCCAGTTGGTTCTTGCAAACGTACATCAACTTCTCGGCGGACTGAAGTTTTGTGGAGACGCAGCGTTTCACGTAGGTTTCAGTTTTGCCAACTGCGAATTATAAAAAATTTCACATTTTAATTCAAACAACGCCAAAGGGTCACCCCTTAAAATAATAATAATATCATAATAAAATAAAATAAAGTGACCGCACTTTTTTTCATAGAAACTAACGTCCATATGGACATGGATGCTGTATCGAACTGTGAGGCTCTCTTAGCAAATGACTTTACAGACATCAGAATACTTCATAGTATAGGTACAGTCTCAGCAAACACATCTAGCTAAATAGCGAGTCTTGCTACGACGCCATAAAACGCAAGTTAGCCCGCAGTCTGGCGCTAAGTATCTATATAAGCCCTTAAAAGAGCTACAGACAGAAGACATCCTGTTCTATCGTGATTTTTTCCAGTGCACAGCAGTACTGTTAGTGTCCGGTCGAACCGGCAAGTCGTATGTTCTAGTATTATATATATATAGCCAGCGCGCACACTTTCAAATACTTACCTAAAACATCTTCGTTCTTAATGCGTACTGCACAGGAATGGAATTCTTTGCCGCCTTCTCTGTTTCCTGAGAGCTAAAATCTTGAAATTTTCAAGGCTAGAGTGAATACATATTTTGTAGATCGATGAGGTACCAATAAGTAATATACTCTAAATGTATATGTATGGCGTATCATGTCCTAAAATCTGATGATATAGCCTTCATTATCGAAGCTACTGCCTCGCACGCATCGTCTCACCTTTAAACGGCTGAAAGCACGCATCGTCCACAAACTCCGTTTGCTCGACGATCTCGAACCGGTACTCCTGGTCGTCATACTCCTTCTGGGCATTCCCCCAGTACAGGAAGTGGTCGTTGTTGACTACGCGACCGCTGAAGTCGGACTACAACGAATAACACACGGTTAGTAGGTTTTTTTTTTTAATTTACTGGACTGGGAGAAAAAGAAAAACATAGATGTACCAGCTGTTTCTCTTCACAGGCATACTGTATAAGTTACTACGGGATTTGAGGGAAATTGGCATTTATGTTACTGCACTACTCTAACCCTCTCTCTTTCATATAACTCTCTAAGCACGGTCAAATGAGGTATCAAATGACTTCATGGTCTTTGATGCTCTGCCAACCCCATAACGAAAATAGACGTGATTTTATGCATGTGTCTGTACTGGTGACAAATGTCAAGTACATTAAAACAAATAATCAACTATACAGAAAATATGTTACCTGACTGAGTACACAGATGTGGTCGACATTGTAGTCGTCTGCATGAGTCCTCACGAACCTGTTGCAGAGGCAGGACTTGCCCACGCCCAGTTGACCCTTTTCTTTTTCAGTACCTGCACAAATATAAAAATACGTCAGAAGAATGACAATTTGATACAGGTATGAAAGGTATAAATTCTGTAGAATCTCCATTCGGAAACAATATTTCCGATATAATATATCTCTGTAATTCTGTAGGTGTATGAATACAATAAATAATAATGACAGATAAGGATGGGAACTTGCTTATAAACACAGCTGCTAGGATACAAACAATCAGCTGGCATTCAGAATTTATTATATGAAATAGATCTATGTTTGACCACTAACTCTCCTGATGGTAAGCAATAATGTGGTCGAGGATGGCCCATATTGGTCAAAAAGATGTCTATTTACTCTAGCCTTGAAAATTCCCAATTTGTAGAAGAGAAGGCGGCAGAGATTTTTACTCCTGCGCAATACGCATCTAGAATGTAAAGTAAAATCACTGAGCGCGGATTTTGAATCATGGAAAGAGAACTGGATGGTGTAGTGCCAATTTTCTATTTAACCAATAGTGAAAAAAATCCGAGAGAATATAGCCAGATATTAGCTAGTTTAATGCGCTAAATTAGCTAGCAACAATGAGCTAAACTAATTATCCAAATTTCAACTACTAAAATCATCACCAATTAACCTCAACAATTTTTTTTTCATGCAACTAAGTGACCATACAAGCAAGTCACTTGTCTGGTAGAAAGCGTCACTCTCGCCCATGTCGAGCATAACAATTGAATACCACCCAGAATCTTGAATTTCCTATTTGTATGCATAAAAACATCTAAAAACAATCATTAAATCTCCCACACTTGAGATATCTACTCATTACTTTACGATTTAAGATATGAACATGATAAGTGATTTGATAGCTGTTATCTCTCTCATTCATCTGACATCAAGTAGTAGATTTTTTATCTGAAATCAAATATGATAATGTCATCTGCCATAACAAATATCTATACCTACATACAATGTAATGTTTGTAAACAGACAAAAATGGGAAATACAGAGTTGTTGACTGAATGAGCAAAGAGAGCATCAACTGGCAAAAAAAATCTTTCCACTTGTTTGTTCCTTATTGGTTTGTGATTTAAAATAATGCATGGCTTACCAACAAATGTTTACTTTAAGGAAAAGGCCATAATCACCTAACAAATGTTAATTTTTTTGCATGCCTTTAGGCGAAGTATGGTATTCTCACTTATTATTTTATCCAAGTATACCCATATTTGCAATAAAATTATTATGAATTAAAAAATAAATAATGGCAGTCAGAAAATATTTTATATTTGTAATTTACTTGTGGTTTTTTGTGATTTATGTGCTGTGTGCCCAGAGTAAAAATTGTTCATAATGATCAACCAATAACACTTTATTTACACCACAAAAAGTAACAACATAATATAAAAATAATACATATGGGTATAGGAGAATGGCACAAGAGGCAGTATTATCACTAAAAGCAATTTGTTCCAAACAACATCTGTTCCTGTGTGAAAAAAATAAGATAATTGGTGGTATTGTAGAAAATGTAGACTAAATAAGCATAGACAAAAATAAACTATGTACTATGAATGAATCCTCAGATTCAGATATTTTATTGGCAATCCATAGTATTACAAAGTTGGTATAAACAAATAAGCACTAGTATCATATGGACCCTGTCAGGCGCAGCAACATAGAAGAGATAGAAGATATAAATGTACATATATATGTTTATAGATAAACTTACATATATATAATATACAATAAATAACATAATGATGATGATAACACCATATAGATTTATATGTTACAGTTAAAACCCGTTTTTAGATATAACGCGTTTTCCCTAGTTAGATCTAGTTTTCACTAAATGCCTTTGTTGAAACTAGAATTAACTAGTGAAAACTAGAATTTACCACTAATATTCTTGATTTTCAGTTAAAACTAGTTGTTACTAACCTAACCTAACCATATCCCCCCCCCCACTCCCCCCCTACCCTCTTCCCTTTTTCCTCCCCATCATCCTATCCTTATCCAAGGGAAACAGTGTGTGAGTAACCCATTAGCCCCTCTTATTTCCCTACTCCCCTCCTCCCAAAAAAAAAAACCCTAACCTAACATTAGTTAATTCTAGTTTCAACAAAGGCATTTAGTGAAAACTAGTTCTAACTAGGGAAAACGCGTTATATCTTAAAACGGGTCTTAACTGTGACATATACAATACAACCAATGTAACAAACAAGTATGTACAATGATCCAATAAAGTATCCAACACTAACATATAAAAACGTTATGTTCATTTCCTTTTTATACAAAGATGGTGTACTGTTAACATTCAATATTCTCATACATACACCTACATAAACAGAATAGCAGGAAATTCTATAGATAACAATAGATACAATTCATTCACAATTGGTGTTCAACAGAGTACATTTCATTCAATTGCCATTGATTTATAACTTTCATTTTTATAGTGTAAGGGATATTATCCAAGTTAGATTTATACAGTCTTATCAACCTACAGACATTGTCTGTAATAAAATTCGAGAAAATAGTGCCTTGAGTTAATGCAAATAGAGTATGTTTACAATTTTCATACAGCACATGTACTGTTGTATAAAAAAACCTAGTAGTATTGATAAATTAATTCATCATCATCATCTTTTAAATTTTTTCCTAGCCTTTCACTTAACCATGAACTTATTGGATAAAAATGACATTGGATCTCTCTGGATGTATGAGAATCTGTGAGATTAATGACATCAAGCTTGACATATTATTACTGTATCCCTAAAACACTTAGTTGCTTATGAAAATTGTAGATCCATTGTGAATCATACTTATTAAGATTATGTTACTGCAAATTTTAAATCTAATCATAGCATCCTGCATCATGGGCATCATGTATTTTATCTCTCTCTCTCTCTCTCTCTCTCTCTTTTGACTCTTTTGTTTATTTAGTTTTTTACTTTTTTATAAATTTTAAATATTGTAAGTAAATTTATAAAATAGTGATCTATTCTAAGACAGTCAAGCTGGCAATCAACACAAACTTGTCAATTATAAATCATAAAAGAACTAATCTATGATGATTATTTTTATTCATTGATAGGCTTGAGCTTGACCGCCAGCTGGCCTATGTGCTATGATCCAAGATGGAGCATGGCTGCCCAGATGAAACCCATTCACTTGTATTTTGAAGACATCCATGTACATAAAAGAGAAATTACTGTTTGTAGCTTTTTGTGACTAAATGGCTGAATGAATGACCTAAAGTTTATTAAAATCTTCATCATGAAACAACCTTTAGGTTTCTAAAATAAATAAGTCTAAACCTAATTAGACTTATCTATTTAACCAGAGGAAATATTTCAGCTACATTTAATTGAAAACCTGCAGTTGAAGTTTCCAGGTTTGGTACCGTCAAACCACTAATTACTTCTAAATTACTCAGCCTTTGAATCTTCAATGAACAGTTTATGATAGGAAATGTTAGAAAATAAGACAGTAGATGAAATAGCTGAGAGAAAACAACTATGACATGAAAACACTAACTATAGGATAGTGTTTAGGTGTCTTTTACTTACCAGATAGTCCAACTACTGAGATTGTGACCAGCTTTCCTCCGATGTTATCCAACTTCTTTGCCATTTTACTGACACACCACACCAACACAACTTTGTGTACTCATCACAACAATACATTCACTGCATACCAGTGTACAAGAAGTAGAAAATTATACATGTCAAGAGGGATCACAAAAACAAAATTTATTTATAAATAACTGAGTTAGCTTTATTACGAATAGGGCAAAGGTTAAGGAATTATCTTAGTTTTAGTTAATAAATGCAATTATTGTTATGATCCAAACTAAAAGAAATTGTAAATATTGAACCAATTATGAATTAGGAACAAAAATGGTAAAAGCACTTTGGTAGACCCAGATGTGCCGACTATCGTTAAGCGCCACACCTTTTTCCAAAGCAATAATAATCGCCTGGCAGTTCGTGTTCATTGAATAAGCTATAACAACTCGTAAACGATAAAGCACACTATCAAATACGGATTAAAAAGCGATAATTTATCGGCCCTTCTATTGCTCTGTACTTTGACACATCTAAGATTTTTGTGGGAAAACTTTAAGATTTTGCGAGTAACATGTTCAGAGGCTATACCAATAAACCACATACATATTTAACTTTTCTCGGAAGGCGTATTTTACATTTTTTCAACAAATGAAAGGACTAATTTTAGGCAGCAAACGCAATATTTCTTGACACAACCAGCTTTGCTTTGTACAACAGTACTACCAACATCAAAAATTATAATGCCATCACGAACTATAGACAAACAATTTTTTTCTGTCTTAAATATGTTTATAATTATGTATATACTCTGCACTTAATTTAATTATCGGTTTTTCGGACTAAAAAGTTTTTGATACCAAGCCTAAAATAAAAAAACAGTTTTTCGGTTCCGGCATGTCAATGAGGCATGTCTAAGTCTAACTAAATTCTTTAACCTATACGAATGTGTACCGCTGCAAAATAATAATTGTAATTGAGAACCACTTTTATTTTTTTATTATATTAATGTTAAAAGCACTGAACATGCAAATTTTTATTACTTTTATTAATATTACATTACACAAGCTTATTTATATCGAGCATTGTTCCAAACATGTTGTTTCCACAGATGTTTTGCCGACATTCAACTGGATATTTCTAGAACCACATGGTTTTAAGGTTCCGCACCTCAAAAGGTAAAAACGGAACCCTTAAAGGATCACTTTGTTGTCCGTCTGCCCGTCTGTCAAAACCTGTATCTCTAGAACGCGTGAAGGTATCCAGTTAAAATTAAAACCATATACGCAGATCTATAGTGTCTTGCTGCAGAGAGAAAAATCTAACTTCTCAGTTTTCATAAAAAAAAGTAGCAGTAGCACTCGCAAGGGAACCTGTGGGTATTTTTCGTTAATCTAATTTCCTTATTTCACAGTTATATAACTGCAAAAATTGGCAAGAAGCATTGTTATATAGTACACATAAAGGAAAAAATCCGAAAACTGTACATTTCTAATTTAATCACATAAAATAGGGTCTTTATGCAAGGAAGAAGAGTCCAAACTTTAAAGTGCTTTAACCGTATCATGTAGGGTATCATATGAAGGAGCTTCAATAGCACAAGCTAAAACAGGTTATTTAAAGTCAACAGCTTGTATAAAAGTTGTTGACGCAGTCGATTGGAACCGGTTATGCGCCCAAGTCAGAATGGCTTGGCCAGGAATAAATATACATATAGATGATATAGAGAAGTGAATGCTTGCTCACCTAAAATAATATCAACATATAAGTTATATAATGTTGCTTTGTTTTGTGTTTTAAAATAATAAAAAAGGTTTTATTTGTTAATGACAGCGAGATGCGAATTGTTGTATCACCACAAACTAATTATAGTTTTTAGGTACCTCTAAGGTTATTTTTATAGTCTTTGTAATTAATAAAATAAATAAATAATAATAATAAAAGATAGGTTTTAAATATTTTTCGGTTTATGAAGGAAAATATAAAAAAACCCTTTTTATCTACTAGTTTGTATGGAAACCTAGGTGAGCAAATCTGACTCGCACTTGTCCTGTTTTTTAAGTTGAGAAACGTGAGTACAGTCACCAACTTGACAATCTGCCACCTGCGCCTAGGTCACGCCTGCACACCCATTTTTCTAGCAAAATTGTGGATCAGGGACCTCTCAATATGTGAGTGCGGCCTAGAAGAAGGGAATGTGGACCACATATTATTTAACTGTCCTAAACAACGTGTTTCCCTATATAATATCCTCTGCGCATGTGTACAATCACGTCCTAAAGTTCTAGTGTCTTGATAGGTACTAGGTTATTGTTTTATAATTTCAGTGTAACAAGAGGTACATTACTAGCTACTTAGTACTTTGGAATACGCAGGAATTAAAAATGTTTACTTGAGCATTATTTTTGTTTTGATTTTAAAATATATAAAATAGTTTGTAGGAAGAAAATTTACAGTGTGTCTTTTGTTTAGAACTAATCGAGTTGAGATTTCATTATTTTGTTCATAGATAGGTTTTATTCTAAGCATTCTAGGACCTAGAATGCCTAGCTTCGTGTGAAGTCTTTTCCGTCAAATCCCAATACTTTCAGAAGAAAAAATCGGAACATTCGCTTAAAATCTCGTACAACTTTAACTAGTTTCGGGTTCCGTTTCATCCACTGAGCACTTAGATAAAAATGTCATTGATCCACCTCGGGTGCGTTAGACTAGATTTTCGTGTTATCATTAAAAATATGGTTGCCTGTAAAGTCGGGTTTGCTACATTGTAGAACCCCCTTGCCCTTCAACTTCAACTTTTTGTTTTTATGGCTTATACGAAGGTGTTTCAATGGACAATTTATAAACATTTTTAAAGCCCTCTTAAGGACTAAGGTGTCAAAAAACCGCATTTTTCTGATTTTTTTACGGTGCACATCACTGTGAAACCATAGACAAGTCTTATTGTAAAATTCTCTGAAAGTATATTTTTATAACTGGTAATTTTTATTTGACAGCTCCATTTTGAAAACACAAGCGCATAAATGTCGTCCCGCGATATTTTCTTGAGAAATGACTTCTGCAAATGATGGAAAAGACGTGAAAATTAATCAAACGAGTGGCCTAAAAGGCAAATCATATTATATTGAACTTTACAAGGTAAGAGATATTTTATTTCTCCCTACTTTTGTCATAGTTTACGAGACGCCGTCGTCGTGAAGTACTCTACGTCCGCCATATTTGTCCACAAAATCCTCTTGTTTTCATGATTTTTACGAGATTTTTGTTCATTGGGCATAATATAACAGTGTTCTAATGAGAAAAATGCAAGTTTCTCTTGTTCGAAATTGTCATAGATCTATAACACATCCATACTGTAATGATGCGCTTCATTAAATGTTTACTTAAACCATTACAATATCGCAGATTTTATCGCTACTAATGTAATTTTGGAGCCTCTCTTGGTTCAGCGTGTTAATATTTAGTCGGTAATCTTATTTAACAATGTTTAAAGAAGTTTTATTTGAGTTGTGATATAGTGTTGATGTTGAATTCTGACTTGGACTGGTCAAGTGGATGATGAGTGATGGTTGACAGCCATGTTCATAAGTGGGGAAGTCACGTAGGATTTGTTTACTTATAAGCCGGAATTGATGTGCTATAAAAAATATTTACTGAAATTGCCATGCTTGAGGTGACTGTTATTCAATCACTTCAATCTGGATATGTTTCTACTAGAATTTCAGTTGTGTGTATATATTTATATATATATGTGCATAATTCTGCTGCTGTTGGTCTTCTTTTTTACTTTCTCTGATATCATATAAATGAGGTGGATATCAAAAGCTTAACTTTCTTAAAATTGTGGATTAGTTTGAAACTTTATTGACACCAGGAGACTTTTTTTCGCAATACCTAATAGGGGCCTAGCAAAGCAAGTAGACAAACTGGTGTTCTATTATTTTTATTTACTGTCATTTAAAATAAGTGACATAATTCTTCAATATTATCATTGGTAACTATTTATCAACTTTATTAATAGATTCGAAAAAAAGTGGAAGCGAAACAACAATTTTATAAACGAAGAAATGGAAAAATATAACAATTATTGTTCCTGGCAGTTCTTTACAAATTAGTATATTACTGCTACTAATAGACAAATGAACTTATGATTTTGTTGTATAACAAGTAATCATTTAAAAAACTAATAAACCTGACTTCAAAACATGCAATTCGCTTATTTGGATGACAAATGTTTCTAGTTATTTTGTTATACAAACCAAAATACCTACTGTAATGAATTTGATAAAATTTGTATAGGACCACTTGGGAAGTATACCTTTTCAAACAAAAAACTAACTTTTCAAATCAGTCTAGGTGTCTTCGAGTAATTGGGAACATACATTAAAAAAAAACTGATGAATTGAGAACCTCCTCTTATTTGGAAGTCGGGTAGTAAAATAACATACATACACATCTCTTAAAATATCTAGGTTGGTGATAGAACAACCTCACATGCCATATCAATGCAAGATAAACATATTATGTATTTGAAACATAATCTTGTCTTTAAGTGCAATCATATTTCCCAAGTGAAGGATTGAGTCATGTGACAAATTCAAATAACAATAATATGCTTGTTATGTATTATGTCTCACTTGTTAATACTCTTTATTTTTATACTAACAACCCTGTGGTTTGACATCAGATCTGCCAGTCCTATATGTTCCAAGATTTTTAATGATATTGTCTTCCATTAAAATAGTCAAATGATTAAATATTAAAACAAAAAATAGAGTTAGGTATATTTAATCACTACATTTTACTAATGTTGTATGAAATCTAATCATAATTTTTAGGGATCTGTACCTCAAAAGGAAAAAAACGGAACCCATATAGGATCACTTTATTGTCTGTCTGTCTGGGTGTCAAGACCTTTATCTCAGGAACGCATAAAAGTATTGTGTTGAAATTAAAACCATATACGCAGATAAAACTATGTAAACTGTCTTTATTTGTAATCAGGAATACAGGTTGCCTTGATACAGGCTCCGCCTAGTAAGGCAACCAACGGACACTTATTTTTTGGCTATGTATGTTTTTTGTAAATAAAAATATTTTCATTTTTCAAAGAAGATCCATAGTCTCTTGCTGCAGAAAGAAAAATAAAATTTCTCAGTTTTCATAAAAAAAAGTTACAGCTGAATATGTCATAAAAAACGCAAATTTCAACACTCACAAGGGAATCAAAACCTATGGGGTACTTCCCGTTGACCTAGAACTATGAAATTTGGCAAGAAGCATTGTGTTAGAGTACACATAGGAAAAAATCTGATAACTGGACATTTTTATTTTAATCACAAAAAAAAGTGTCTTTATGCAAGGAATGAGGGTCCAAATTTTAAAGTTCTTTAGCATATCATGTGGGGTATCATATGAAAGAGCTTCATTAGCATAAGCTAAAACAGGTTTTTAAATATTTTTACGATGTATATTTTTCGGTTTATGAAGGAAAATATAAAAAAAATATATGATTTCCCCCTTTTATCTACTAGTTTGTACGGAACCATCAGTGGGCGAGTCTGACTCGTACTTGTCTCTTTTATTTTTGCAAGATATGTATTATTACAAAAAATATAGTCTATGACACTCTGGAAGTGAAGACGAATCTAATGACACCTCACAAATCGAAATCAGTCAAACTCTTTAGGCTGTAGGCTGTCCTATAGAAACATACATACATACCCACATATGTACATACACTCAAAAAACATAACTCTCCTTATGGAGGCCATATAATCTCCCCGGAAGAGATTAAAACCTCCTCCCCCAATGCCATCACTGACTACATGATCGGTATAGGACTTGGGGAGGTGCTGTGATTCAAAGGGGTTGTCACAATAGATCTGCAAAGGTCGCAGTGACGTGCCGGGGCTGCTATAGCCTGATTGACCTCCTAGGTATTAAATTTAAAAAAAAACCCTGCTTCTTATGCAATCAGGTAAAAATTGGATTATAGTAAGTAACTGATACTGTCTATTTTGCACTGATTATAATTTTTAGATAATCTATAGTAGGTAACAATTTTATCAAAAGATTTGATATATTTTTTATCCAGACTTGTGATACCTAAATACAAAACAATAAAATTTAAACCATATGCATGTATTTTGTGGCTTTAGCGTTTGGCATAAAATAAAGTTTTTTTATTATAAATGAAAGCAAGTACTAACTGCATAAAACAACAGGCCAACCACTTACTATTTGGTAGATCCAATGTTTTTTTTGTTGTCTTGTTAGACTGTCATCACATGCTCTTAATGAGATAATAAATGAAGTATGTAGTGTTTAATATAATAAATGAATGTACCTCAAAGGATCTACTTAGTTTACTAGCATGAGGTTTTACTGAATTCTTTTGAGCTATATCATCAAACTAAGTCGTTGGGACATAAATATGTATTATTATTACATTGTAAACGAAGTACATACATATGGTCAGGCCACCGGAGGTTGATAATAATATTGTTTCCAATATTTTCTCCTTGGAGTGGTGTATTAATACTGTGTGAAAGTAATAAAAAATTAAGTATTGTAAACTAAAAACCACGTTACATGGTTTCTATGCTTGTTTTTTTTTGTTTTGTTTGTAGGTAGACGCCCAGTATTGATTTTCTTTGTGTTATTTCTCTTTTCAGTTTGAAGTCGGTTATTTTTTTTTTTTTTTTTTTTCGTCGGTTAAGTCGGTTAAAAACAGTCGTCAAAGCTCATCACCACTCATGTCACTGTCTATCAAACAATTGATATATAATTAAGGTGTAGATACTGCTCTGCAGTTGCGATGAACAAAGTGAGTGTTCAAAAGCCTTTATCTTGAAAAATACTGAACCGATTTTGATAAAACTTACAGTGACTCCTAAGTTGAAAGATAATCTATTCAATAAAAAATCAATTTTTGAAATACGACTTCTAGTTTCTGTATAATGCGTGGACAAACATACATACACTTATGAAATTTGGCACACATGTTTAGAAGCTGGTATAGACTAACATATACAAAAATTGTGCAATTCTGATAATATAACAAACATACAGGTCAAATTGATAACCTCCTTTTTTTTTTAATAAACATCTCTAAAAGATGTCTACGTAACATATTAGATTTTTAAATAAAAACTACGGGTGGGAAACTATAGTCGGATATTTCGGCTCAAAACAGACGTGAGTGACCCGTAGTTTTTATTTAAAAATGTGTGAAAACCACGTTAATTTCCATAGTAAAATAACATATTAGATATGAAATTTATTCTAGATTGTTGAGTTTAGTTATGGTGGTTGGTGTAAGATTATAATTTTAAGTTCAATAAATATCTATAAAAAAAAATACTCAACAACATAATGTTTGTTTTGTTGAGAGAATTTATTAGTTTGTAGGCTCAGGGAGTTAAGACAATCTAATGATACCTTACACATTATAATCAGTTAAATTTTGACTGACTGTAGGTATATATATAGAAACAAACAAAAAGACTGAGTTTCTTTTGTGTCCTACTTTCCAAAATGTATTCTTATCATTGACAGACCGTCTTGAACTGCTTGGACTCACTTTAACTCCAACAATGAACTTTAAGGGCTACCTTCAATCTAAGGATAAACTGGCTAGTAAAAAACTTGGCATCATTAATAAGGTTAGGCGATACTTCTCACCGGGACAACTGCTTCATCTGTATGAAGCACAGGTCCGATCGTGTATGGAGTACTGCTGCCACCTTTTTGATGGATCAGCCAAGTATCAGCTGGAAAGCTTTAGAATCAGTGGAGCGGGGAGCTGTGAGGTTAATCGGTGACGATAAACTAGCTGCCAAGAAGCTACTTAGTCTCGAGCACCGCCGTAAAGTAGCATGTCTGTCTATTTTCTACAGGATTTATTTCGGGGAATGTGCGCAAGAGCTTCACGACCTAATTCCACACTCCCCATTTCACTACAGGACTAGTAGAAAGTCGGCGAATTACCACCCATTTCTTGTTGAAATGCTAAAAATCCGTACTCAGTGATATCGATCCACATTCCTGTTGCGTACTGCACAAGAATGGAATTCGTTGCCGCCATCTCTGTTTCCTGAGACCTTACAATCTTGGCATTTTCAAGGCTAGAGTGAATAGATATCTTCACACCGTCGCTTAACATCAGGCGAGTTGGTGGTCAATCGTAGATCTATAATGTATAAAAAAAAAAACACTTAAACATAAAACTTTGCCTAACTTCTTGTGCAGTTAAGTAAAAAGTTTTTTTTTATTGTAGTTATAGGTTTGCGCTTGGCCGCCAATTCGCCTGATGCTATGCGACGTTGCGGCCTACGATGGAGCGCGCTTACCTAGAAGTCTTAATCCAATACACTCGCAATTTAAAGACACTCAGATTATATCTATTGCTTAAGGGAAGCGTACTCCACAAGATAGCATAATGCATCATAATGCTAAGCTACACATAAATTAGTTATTGGAATAGATAACCTTTTGACATTGGTCCTTCCTATGATCTCATGGTTTTTTCAATGCTGGGTTTCTTAGAAAAGTGAATACTTATCTTACTTACAACTTAACTTATTTTAATAATATAATGATAGTAATGTATGATTAGGTAATCACCAGTATGGTTCTTCTGTGCCATCATATACTGCAATGGTAGTTTAACATCAGACGAGAGGTCAAGCTCAAGCATATTAGTAAATTTAAAAAAAGTTTGATGCCACTCAGTTTTCTTTTGACTACATACAGAAGAGTGTTTTATTTGATGTGTTTATGTTATGTATCTGTGGCGTCATACGCTATTCAAGGAAAATTTATTTGTGTATTTATGTATAATAATTTCAAATTAATTACCATCAATCAAATACATCTCACAAAAGTTTAAGTATCTATTTTTTGTAACCTCTGACAAACTTTTTCAAAAAAGTGTTTTTTTACCAGATTTTTCCTAAATAATGCTCATTTAAATATATTTCACTGTTACTTTGGGCATACTTTCTCAGGAAAACACACACTCAACATCAGCAAAATCAATTGTAACAAAGTTGTATAAGTTACATTACAAAAGTCGCTTTTATGTAGTTTTAAGTACCTGTTATCTCAAAGAAATAATGGTTCCTCTAGGATTGTGGATAAAACAACTGAGTTGAGCTACAATTTATTTGTCTCTGCAGATGTTAAAAATTAAACACCGTTTACAAGCCACTATTTATTTACGGCCACCACATATGGGTTGTGGTGTCATAGTGTGCCAAAATAATCAAGGTTACAGGAAAGTCATCGCTGACGTCACATTTTGCTAAGATTTGCAATTTGTTTGTTGATGTTTTGGTATTTATTTGATATTTAGTCTATTTCGTATACTGACTCGATTCTGGGTTACACAGAACAGGCATACTATACTGGGAGGGAGCTGATAACTATAACTTTTATAAAGGGTTAATTTCATTAATTAACTTTCGAAACTACAAACACAAAATATGATACCTACAACAGAAAGTTTCATTTTGTAACAATGGGGGCAATTCTGAAGACACCACTAAATTAATTTGAATTCATAAAATCATTATATTCGAAAATACAGAAAAATGTGAATTTCGTTTTTCTTCTAATCTAGTTATTTTAAGAATCATAACATAATTTAGTGGTGCCTTCAGAATTAATATTAACAAGACTAGGGTCCGTTCAGCTAGATAATTAATGCAGCAGCAGCACCCTCACTCTTCTCTCTCTCTGCTGTACTTATTTTCATTATTTTGTTCAGTTAAGAGCACAGAAAATAGTGTATTATAGAATATAGTATATTATATATAGGCCATAGTAGTATTTATTGCGAGACGTTAGTGCCACGATAGAACTACAAGGAAACACACTGGCTTTGTCCTGAGTGACAGATTTGCAAACATTCTAGAGCCTAAACTGTTGATCCAAGACATGTGACATTTGGAGGGTGTTTTCCTTGTGAAGTCTACTAGGCGCCAAACAAAATTTCAATCGCGTGTAAAAACGCCGAGTGTCTGGTGTCTGTTTGTATACAATTTATTACATTACAATTTAAAATGTACCTCCTATCTAAATAAACAAATTCGTCTTTCACTTTTCTAGTATTCCTACTTTATCAATGATTTTATTGGTTAAAAATGTTGTGATGGGCGAGGGAGATAGGTGCGTGCTTTAATCTCCACATTAATATTGTTTGTAATGTGCAGTCCCTGGAGGCGCGGTTGACCGAGGGCGGCGACGCTCGCGAGCGGACCAAGCACCTGTGCGTGGCGTGGCAGAGCGTGCACAGCCTCTGCCAGCACTCTGCGCCCTCCACGCACACTCACCTGCTCAACTGGATACAGCGGCACACCGCCAGGGCGGTGCTGCAGGTAACCTTCTTTCTTACCCGACTGCGCAAGGAGGGTTATGTTTTTCGAATGTTTGTATAAATAAATAAATACATTGGTTGTTGGTGGATATTTCATGCAACAATTGACACAAGTTGACGCAGCATTCTCACATTTGATCTTGCAGACGGAATGGCAGAAACCTGAACGCAAAGATGACCGCAAGAGTCTCGAGGAGGCCATCGATGCCTTCATCAAGCAAGTGGCGGAAACCCCCCGAGATGGCAAGCCGTTGCATTGGGAGGAGCACCTCGTCGCCAGGGGGGAGTGGTTCAAGCGGGTGCTAGACAAGCCCTGGGATCATCCAGTGTTGACGCTCCTGTTGAACCCTAATGGCACTCCACCGACGGATGATGAAGGTATATAGCGAAACTAGCTGTGCCCTGTATTTTCTTAAAACTAGCAATTAAATAAAAGACCGAAGTAGAAGGTCCGCTCAAAAGATATGAGCTTATTTAATGATCTAAATCCTATTCTACATTACTTAAAATAACTAGCGAAGTGTTCGGGCGACAGCCGGCGCACCACGTGTTGTGGTATATAAAAAGTACAGACCGCAGGAATGTTACGCGTACTTGCTAAGGCTGATAACATAAATACCTATTAATTTTTTTGGCTGTATGCAGTAAAAACGTAGAGTTAGTAGAATTAAATAGTTTGGTATGAAAATTCTTAATGTATAAAGGGCAGTGGTTCGACTTTGTTTTCTAATAAAGTAATATTTATATTGAGGTTTATCCTATTCCTTTTTTATTGCAGTCCTAGGATGGCTGAAGGAGGAGCGTGGGGTGACATTCGTGGTTCGCCTCCACACTCTGGTGAGAGAGAAATGCGAAGATATCGCTGTCTCACTCGCGTCGGCCCTGATGGAACGCGCGCGGGCTACTCTCCCACCTGTGGCGGACTCCGAGCAACAAACTGGTAAATAGAGCATATAAAAAATTGTTACCTGTGTAAAGTTGTAAGTAAACAAATTGGTAGCATTATTGGTGTTCATTATTAAACAATTACGGGTTTGTGAGGTAATTTTTTTTCATGTTTTTTTTAAAATAGTGTTCTATCAGAGAATACATTAATAGTTTTATATACAATATGGACACTCCGCATTTGCCAATCTTGGGTTGTTTACCCGCTCCTCGTGCTCGCCTTTTGTTTGAAGGAATGCCTGGCACATTCATTTGTTAGGCGAGACAAACGTTGCGGGCTTCAAACGCTCAAATCCCAATTGACTCTCGAGCAGACGGCGGCTCCAATTTCAGACAAGACTGTGTGCAACATACAGACGTCAACCTGAATATTTGAGTCTCATTCATTAGCTCGCCGTTGCATGGAGTGTGATGTGTGGAAGGATAAAATTTATTATCACAAATTATCATGTGCGTTAACTCACAAGTTAAAAACGAATTTAACGATACCTTGCACTTGTAAAGCCATAGCCAAGAGCTACAAGAGGTAATAAAGAAACTAACATACACTCGAAAATCATAACCCTCTTGGATAGCTCAGTAAAAGTATGTATCTTTACAGGAATACAGCCAGTCGGGACTGCAACACCTACATTTGCCGACAAGCTGAAAGAAGAGGCTGGGTTTACTCCCGATGTATGGGAGGTACTCACGGACATTGAGTTTGTGCTCCTACACAAGCGGGACAGTATACGGTGTATCGCTCTGGTAAGAAAGAAATCGATGATGACAACAATTCTAATATAAGACGTCACACCAATAGTGAAGATTCAAGGTGAACTAACATTGAACATTTAACTCCTCCCAAGATTTCTACTTTACTACTTTACAATCCTTTGCTATGCTCTGAATTCAAACAAACACCCTCACTGGAAAACCACCTTTTCACTCCCATGGTATTATACAATCTACTATTACATATCCCTATCATTCCTCCCTTATGAATATTTTTGTGATGTACAGGCGAAGCAGACTCCGCTTCTAGAAGCATATCCTTTGATTGAGCGACTTCAGAAAAGGCTGGAGGTGTCTCCGCGCGAGAAGCGGTTATGGAAAAACGCCAAAGAAGTTGCAATTCTTATCGCTCAGGTATATTATGCTAACATGCTAGTTTTTTTAATTTCAAGAAAAATGTTGACCATGCATCTGTGTCCATACAGAATGAGAAAGCTGATATTAAACTCAAAATATGATATTTGGATGTTTTTTTTTTAAATTGATTGTTATCATCAATGGGCGGGGCTTGTAAATTGTGGTTTTTCCAAATTTCATAACAACTTATGACGAAGCCCCTATACAGCGGAGTTTTGAAGTGTATTGTTTGCTGTTACGAGATACTTGCAGAAACAAATTTTTCATGTACCTATTTTTCTTGAAGTGACAAAAGTCAATTGTGATAATTAAATATTTAATTTGTACAGTATTTATTTAAAGATAAACAAAATGTATTTAACGAGTCCATTCAGAAACAATCATATTATTTTATACCTATTTATAAAATTTTGTAAGTGTGACTTTTTGACAATAAATATAATTCATTCATTCATTCATTCTTCGGTGTTAAAAGTCTTAAAACTAAAAAAGCCTAATCATTTATCGTTTCTACCATATAAGCGGCCAAGACTGTGTCGAGACATGCATGTTGTAGAGTTCCGTAGCTAATATTAGTTCTTAAGCTAATGTTATAATCTAAAAGAAGATACTTATTGAGTATTGTTTGGTAATATGTACTACAAAAAGGTCAATGACCTCTCTACCATAAAGTCTTAAGTATTTAACATATGTAATACATCGCTATCATAACGTATTTACTACGAGTTGTATTATTAACATAAAAAATTTAGCTTGTGATACTCGTGAAGGATATATTTTTTTAATTCGACGATAGGCTTGCGCTTGACTGTCAACTCACCTGGTGTTAAGCGACAGCTACGGTCTACGATGGAGCACGCTTGCCTAGAAGAAATGTAACTACATAATACACATACCCTTATCTTTGCGTAGTCTGGTAAAAAATACTTTACATACCCCATTGATGATCAAAATTGAACCACCCCATTTGAGTCTGTATGGATAGAGAACTATCGTGGCAAAAAATGCGAACTAACGTCTTGATTGAACAAAATAATTATAGTTTAAAAACTGAAATTAAACCGGCCAAGTGCGAGCCGGACTCGCGCACGAAGGGTTCCGTACCATTATCTATAAAAACGAAAAAAAAAACACGTTTGTTGTATGGGAGCCCCCCCTTAAATATTTTTTTTTTTTTTTTTTTTTTTTTAATTTACTTATTTATTTTTAAAGTTAATAATATAACTTAATATTCTGCGAATATTTCAAGCGTCTACCAATATCAATATCAAGCAAAAAAATCATGTTTGTTGTATGGGAGCCCCCTTAAATATTTATTTTATTCTGTTTTTTAGTATTTGTTGTTATAGCGGCAACAGAAATACATCATCTGTGAAAATTTCAACTGTCTAACTATCACGGTTCATGAGATACAGCCTGGCGACAGACGGACGGACGGAAGGACAGACAGCGAAGTCTTAGTAATAGGGTCCCGTTTTTACCCTTTGCGTACGGAACCCTAAAACAGACTTCAAAATACGCAATACAATACATAATTATGTACTTGCCTGTAGAAAAATGAACAGCAAGTCGCTGTTCATTTTTCTACAGGCACTTGGATGATATTTTACCAGTTATTTTGTTATAAAAAACCAAACTTTAGCACTGTAGCTGTTACATAGGTGGTGATAGCTCGATGCATGGTGGTGAAGACGTGCGAAAGCGTGGTCCGCACTGCGCTGTACTGCTGCGCGCGGCTTCTAGCGCGGCTGCTCACCTCCCGGCTGTCGTCCGCCGCGGACGCTCTAGCGGCGCAAGCACCCACCGCCAGGCATCTGCACACATTGGCGCAGGCTGTGGACAAACAACTCTCACCCGTGAGTCTATAGCTTTTTATTTATTGAGAATAACTCCGCGTATGACCACCAACTCGTTTGTTGGAAAACGACGATGTTATCAAAGATGAAGCACGCAGACTTAGAATACCTATTCACTCTGATCTTGAAAATATCTTTGTATCTCTCATCTCCTAGGGAACAAAAAGCCGCGTGATTTATAAATAAATAAATTAATTTTTTTTTTTTTCAATTCATTCATTAATTCCATTCCTTGGCTGTACGGATTAGAAACGTTTCATAGCACATATTAGGATGTGAAAGACATATGACAGATCAAATGTGTCACCAAAATAATTCGTGCATTATAATCAAATGCTTATTAAATTAATAAAAATAATAAAGTAAATGTAAATAGAAAGATTAATCTGCAGTTTACATTTATCTATTATTATATTCTCTATTTTATACTAGTGCAAAATTAACAACAGCAGTATCATGTTGTTTGCACAGACAAATACTTTTTAATTTGAGGAATTGTGGGTTACTCACGTCTATTTTTTGTGTCGAAATTTTCGGTTTCAACAGCAGGTGGTCTTTTTCAAAAGGAGCAGTGACAGACGTCACTCCCGAAGGTCGTCTGGTACTAGTTTACTTTTTGATGTAAATTTTTGCGCTTTATTAAATTGTTATGTACTAATTGCACTGTAAATGTTGCTGTTTCAGACGAACGAGGAAATGAAACCCTACGTGTGTGAGTTGTACGTACGGGCGATCACAGCCGGCATGAACGAATTGGAGAGGCTTAAACTAAAGACTGAAAAGGTAGGTTCCTTGCTCTGATCATTATGTACGATTACGAAACTATGCTAACTAAACTAGTAAATAAACCCTAATTTTATTTTTTGTCGCGCTGCACCTTTACTATGATGGCTATGTATAAATTATAATAATACTAATAATAATAACATTCTTTATTCAGGTACAAGTCCCATTACATATTAATATATAATTTTTTATTCTGCTCCATAAGTTTTAGATGATGATGGAGAAGTGATTTTTTTTAACAGTATATTCGAACCTAGTTTAATCATGTCCCTCGCAGTCCTTTTATTATATTTCTTACTGACGGTATTGTATATGAACTTTAATGACACCACTATAATTTTAAATGGGTCAATTTTGATGTGAGTGGTTATGGATGGTAGAACTAAGAAATACAATCTTATGCCTACACTCAGATGGACACTTTTGACGTAAATACGTCTTTAAAATTGCTTCCATAGGGACGCAATTCAAAAAAACGAATGATAACAAAATCGGGGGATACAGTTTCGTGTTGTAGCTATATATCTATCATCCCCACCCAAATTTCAATGATACCACTGGATAGCTAAAGAATCAAAGAATTTATTACGATAAGTAAAGACTGCAACACATCGCGCGCGGGGGAGGGGGCAGCCCCGCCATTTTGAAGGCCATTTTGCTGCGTATAGAGATTTCCATTTAGTATAACTTTCGACTCGGTGAAGCTACGACGTTCATTTAAGTTTTAATCGTCAGCTCTCATCAAAATCTATCTATTACATACATAACATTAGTAAGAAATTGTGACTGTGAATATAATAAGGCGTTAAAATAAAAATAAAATATATAATGTCGGCCTATACGCGTCGGAAAGCCAATTCAAAATACAGGAATCGTATACGGTTGGAAAGGGCATCTCAACAGCAATCGAATGGTACCAATAAAATGGTACCATATGATCGAGTTAGCAGTGCCGGCAACGTAAAATTATGAAAGCGGCCGACAGGATCAACGACGGTGCCAGTACATCTGCAGCTGGGACTGTTGAAATTATGTTATTGTATTCACGTACAACAAACGGCCGTGTCCATAATACAGCCACACCCCCTTTTTTTCTATATGAGTAAGTTTCTTCACGATTCACAGACATTACTCAAAAATATAAATTATTATACAGGAAGCCGAAGCGCGTTCCATGGAGAAAACCCTTGCGTCTTGGTTCGTCCAATTGGGCACGGTGCTCTCCCGCAGCGACCGCATCTCGTGCGAGTGCATACTGACGGCGTTCAGCTTGCACCCCTCGCAGAAGATGTACGAGCGGATTGACTCGGCACCGCCACTGGCGCCCGTTCTCACTGTGAGTACAATGCTTCACACCTCAAGCTGGCATGCTGTCCCGCAGCTATCGCATTCTGTGCAAAAAACTAGCACAAAAAGACATCATTTAATTGAATATTTCATGAAAAAGCTAACCAGTACTTACCAAATCATTGTGAACATTCAACGGTTTGTCTTCGACGGTTGATTGAAATATTTTTGTAGGTTGCCCATGAAATGAAATGAATATTTAATTGTGCAAAACTGTGTATAATTTGATGTTAGGTATAAGAAACCAGTACTTATTAACAGTTTTATGAAAATTAAGTAAATAATTATATGGGAACCTTACATTAATAATCCGGTAAAATTCGATGATATAAATTCGAAACAAACCTATTAGAAACTTTTATATTCGTTCTTGTCTAGGACGCAAATGAATCTAAAGAGGAAACTGTGAAGTCCGATTTCGGCAGTTGGGCGAACGACAGTCGTTCACAGACGAATCTTGTAAAAACGTCCGAGACGCTGAACATGAAACACACACAAAACCAAGCGAATGTGCTGTCTTCGGCGATATTCAACGAGGGTGAAGCGCTGGGGCTGACTCCAGAGCTCTGTCAGGATATCGCCGTGTTGCTGGCGGGGCCGAGGGTCAAAACGCTGTCTTGGGATATGGACAGGTCAGTAAATTAGTGCTATATGCATTACGTTCACTCTAATATAATATACAGCGGGCATACGTCATATTTGACTAGCCTTGTGGCTCAGTTAGTAGTATCTCTAGTCTCTACCTGCTAAGCTGTAGGGCGTTGGTTTCGATCCCCACCCAGGGCAAACATTTGTGTGATGAGCATGGTTGTTTATTTCGCATTTCTCGCCCAAGAAATAAAAAAAAAACGTAAGCTTGTCTTGCACTTGACCAGTATTTATCATTTGTTGCTGAATGAGCCATAATGGCACATTCTGTTAAAGTTTCATTTTCCTACCTTTTACTGTTCAAAAGATACAGCTGTTTAAGTGTAGGACAGACAGCCAGGTAGACACCATATCCACACGAATAGGCTCCTGCTCCCTTAGCACAGAAGTCTAACAAAAGGATACTTGAAATGTTGTAGTCGCTCACATTACAAAATGTCATTCCAATTTTAATGGGATATTATACATTTGTCGAATTTTTTCTTTGCTCTCTTATGCTTTCGTAACTTGAAATACCTGGTTTTATTTCTAACTCATTATCACTCTTTCACTCACATGATGAGTTTTTGAGTTGGACTTTCCACTCTCAAGCTTTGGTCCATTTTGAATGAAGGTTTTTTTTAAATGTTCATATTGATACGTCATATTCATACGTTGTTTTTACGTTATTTCCAGGGCATTACTACTGGAAAACTGCCGCGTGTATAGCGAAATGACCCACGAGGGCACGCGTGCCTTGACGCGAGAGTTGAAGTACCTCAACCTGGACTTGCAACAGTATCAGCATCTGCCCGAAGAGAAGGATGATGATGAAAACGACCCTTACTACGGCATTGAGAGAGGTACCATCGAATTAATTACTCAATAAAGCTTTTCCCTATATTATACATGGACTATTCGTTTTTAGGGTTCCGTACCTCAAAAGGAAAAAACGGAACCCTTATAGCATCACTTTGTTGTCAGTCTGTCAAGACCTGTATCTCGGGAACGCGTAAAGGTATCGAGTTGAAATTAAAACCATATACGCAGATCCATAGTGTCCTGCTGCAGAGAGAAAACTTCTCAGTTTTCATAAAAAAAAGTTATAGCGAATATGTCGCAAAAACGCATATTTCGACACTTTGCAAGGGAATCAAAACCTATGGGGTACTCCCCGTTGACCTATAACTGTGAAATTTGGCAAGAAGCATTGTCATATATAGTACACACAAAGGAAAAAATCCGAAAACTACATTTTTTATTTAATCACAAAAAAATAGCTTTATGCAAGGAAGGAGGGTCCAAATTTTAAAGTGTTTTACCGTATCACATGGGGTATCATATGAAAGAGCTTCATTAGCACAAGCTAAAACAGGTTTTTAAATATTTTTACGATGTATATTTTTCAATTTATGAAGGAATAAAAAATATATAATTTCCCCCATTTATCTACCAGTTTGTACGGAACCCTCGGTGGGCATCTGACTCGCACTTGTCCGGTTTTTTCATATATGAAGTGATAGAAATTTGTAGGCAGTTCAAAAATTTTCCACATCTGACAGACAAACTGGCTGTTTACATGTTTCCTACATCCCATGTGACACACTCATGGCGAAATGAAGTATATATATAAGTAATTTCTTAGTATTTCATGTTCTTATCCGAAATTTTTAACTATTTTAAGACATCAAATTCAATATTTTTGTGATCAATGTTGTTTTTATTATATTTTTAACATTTTTTTAAAGTTTTGTAGTGGGGAGTGTTGTAACATCTAAAAGTTGAACTTGTACTATTCAGTAATCTTCCTATTTAATTCATACCCTTTTATTTCAGATTCCATTGATCCGAAAACAATGTACTTAAACCGCTATTAACGTCACATTCTATAATAAATTAAAAAACAACATCAACTTCATAAACGAAGTCTTGTTATTTTATAAGCTATATGGGAAGATTAGTAAAAAGTATTAGGCGAATTTTTTGGCTTCACTACATTCGCTACTATAAATCTTTAAAAATTGATTAAAGGTTCAAGTCTGATGTGGAAATTTCAAAGTGGAAAGATAACCTATAACAAATACCACCACTAAAATTATTTCACTCATTACGAAGTTCAATGAGTTAAAGTGATAGGTTGATGTGATCTCTTTTATTTGGTGTTTATATTCAAAATTATTAAAATTCTGAATCTAATAAAATAACATTTAAAGTGGAATGTTTAATTCAGTTTTTGTTAGCTAAATTCTCATTAGTTATGAATGTTATTCCTCAGGCTATGAACATCTAGCCATTCTAGAGGAACCTGAAGAAATATGGGAAGATGCTAACCATCATGACACGACAGAAACCGCTTCGAGCATAGAAGAAGATTACCTCATACCACGCCGGAAAAAGAAAACGAAACAAGTACCTCTAACTTCAGATGAGGATTCTGATCCACTTAGCTTTGTGGCAGAAACAAAAAGAACACAAAGGAAAAAAGAACGACCTCACAGTAAAGAGAGAAGTAAAGGAAAGAAGAACCAAAATCTTGTTGATCCTCTGGAAATTAATGTTCCCAGTCAAAATCAAAGTCAGATAAAACTTAAGAAAGAACCTAAGCAGAAGAAAGAAAGGAAAAAGAAGGAGAAGATCCCGAAAGTCATCGGCGGGAAGCGAAGTGCTCTTGCTAGTCTCATTGGTATGAAAGTAGGCAAGGCTAAGAAGAAATCTAAAGATCTCACTATACTTGCCACGCCAGTGACAGATAGTGATTACGATAGTCAGGGCAAAAATTCGTTAACGTCAATAAACTCAGATGGTAACGATCCAGATACTATCGAACAATCAATATCTGGTGCTGAACTTAAACAGGAACCCAAAAATGCACGTGCTATGTATACTATGATGGAAAAAAAAACAAGTCCATCACTCGCTTTTGAGAGATCTCCATCCAATTTAACTAGGATGCATTATAAACCGCAAACTCCCAACACTATTCGTCAACAATCATTGTCGAATTTGTACAAAACTATGTGCAAAAACTACAAGAATCATCCGGAAGATAACATCAGGACCAATTTGGCCAGGCTTATAGAGTTTCGCCGAGAAACAGATAATATACAACAGAAATTGGCATTACAGAACATGCCGTATACGCCACCCAGACAACCTGCAATCATTAAGCCGGACATTCCTCTACATACAAATATCAGTCCGAAAAGTGTCACTATACCAGAGATACCCAAGTCGTACATAAACAAAGAACAAACGGAAAAAATGGCCGAAATTCTACGTGCACAGCAAAAAGATGACTCCAAAGACTCTGTTATACAATATGCCGAAAAAACAAATGATAGTAAAACGCCAAATGCAGTTAAAAAAACTGTCACTAATAAAACTGCATCTAGTTCTGTGGATTCGAGAATTAAAACTCAGCATTTGAATACGAAGAAAATGACCGATATTGTTAACCCTTCATATGACAGGTTGATGGCTGAAATATCAGAGAGGTACAGCAGAGGGCAAGGAATGAAATCTGCTCACTCTCAGTACCAACCAGTACATTCTCAAAGACCGGCTCAAAGATCGTACAACATAGTGACGCCAGGCCAGAGAGACTTTCAGAATTTCCTTAAGGGATATGATCAGAATAAATATAATATGGTGACCCCTCAAGCGATAGATATGTCCTCTAAATCATCGAGGGAAGTTAAGAAACCCATCATGCCTGTAAGCAGAGTAACACCAGTAGTGCCATATGTACCAAAACCGGAAACTAAAGTGCATAGTTCCAAACAGCCGGCTGTAAAGAAACCTGAGCAGTCACTTAACACATTCTCGCGTCTTAGCTACCACAAAAATAAACAAAACGAGATTAAGAATAAAATCCAAACTCTGAAACCTATACGCACGACTACAACCTATCAAGAAGTTTCGTCTGAATTAGATGAAATTATCAAAGAACATCAGCGTGCGCAAATGAAAGTTATTCAAGCCAAACGTGACATCGTTGAAAAGTCAATGAAGCCTGCAAAAGTTCCTGAATCCGTAAATAAATGTGATTCTTCTATGAATAAACATCCTTTGTTATCCAATTTGTTGCAAAATTCTACTTCATCCTGTAATGCATCGTGTCGAAATGAGAACCAGCTTAAAAATAATCCAATACAACAGACGCCGACTGCACCACCAAAGACGACTCTATCAGAAAAAGACAATAATGATCTTTTGAATTTGCTACGCCAACAGGCTAATTTAAATAGTTCTCGGCATTCTTCCACAAATATCAATAAGGAACTACGTACAAAAACTGTATGCAAGGACCAGTCTGGGTCTATTTATAATGCGAATTCTAACCAGACTCAACAGCAACTAAGCAATTTCCCTAGACAAATCACTAAGTCAGTTACATCATCGTTGGAAACTAAAATAATTAACGTCATAACTAATACCCTTCTCAAACCAGGCTTACATGAAATCAATAAGACTCTTAGTATTAATAAAATTCCTTCCTCTGATTCGGCAATAAAAAAACCTATCGGTTTCACACAAAATACAAATAGGAGGAATGCCTCCAGTAAAAATCAAATCGAAAGTAAATATGTTCCGGAATCGAGTAAGCCAGAATGGCAGGCTGTCATGTATGACCTTTTGAGACATAAGACGCCAACTAGGGGTCCAAACGCACTAGATGTGGCTCTCAACAAGAGCTCTTTTGAAATAGCATTTGAAAAAAGTGTTAAAGAAGCGGCAACATCATCACTAGCATTTGAGAAAAGTGCAAAAGAAGCGTGTACGTCATCACAAAATCATTCTGCAATTGAAAAAGATAAAATATCTAAGAAGCATCACGAAAAAGCTGATCGTCCAAAACCGGTAATCACTTCAATCCAAAATGTGTTAATAACAAAAAAGGGGATAAAGTTACAGAACGAAATCTCGAAACCTCAAACAAATAACGCAATTGATCATAAAACTCAATCAAAACAGTCTGTTGTTGCAATGAATGAGAAGTCTAAAATACATAATACTTCTGTAACAACCAAGAAGCTACCTCAAGAGTTACAAAGAAAAAACTTTACATATTCAGGTCCAAAAAATATCGATCCTTTTATATCGGGAATACCAAATTCTGACTACGATTTATTGGATGAATTGATGGATGATGATTTACGTAAAGAAATTGGCGAATTATCTTCTGATGACGAAAGTTACAATGCAGCGGCGCAATCTTTTCTCAAGCCAACCAATAGTAGTGAGAAGCGTGTTAGTGTTCAGTTTAATAAAAATATAAATGAACCTGCTACAAAATCAGCTACAAATGAGCGATGTTTGAATGATGTTCAATCTGTAAATGAAATGTTAGGATTAGTAACTTCGAAACCTGTGTCGCAATGTACCAATAAAATAACACACATTCGACATGAAAGTTATCTCTTAAAAGAAAAACGGGCAGCGAATAAAGATTTGAATAGTAATTGTCCTATGCCATCAACTAGTAAGAGCGCCTTAACACGCATATTTACTACCTCAAATGCTCAAAATCATGCATATAATAAACCAAACCAGGTAATGGTTGAACCTAATATTTACGTTTCGACAATACCTCAATCAGCGCCTGTGCAGAATGTTGTGGTACTCGGACAAGAACTTGTCTATGGAGGGTATACTAGCATTCAAACCCCCCTTCAAAGTGTGCATAGTATATCGCCTAGCGCTTATGTTGCTGTAAATGCTACGCCTGCTATGACATTGTACCAGACCACACAATATACGGCTCCTGTGATAATTGGGACTTCAATAACTGTGCCTGTGATAAATAACGTGCCAAGCTCTGATATCTCGGTCCAACCTAACGTGAACAATACTGTTGTACAGCCGTGTAACCAAGCTGTAATCGTTGAACCGCAACCATCTGTAATGGATCATAAAATAAGTGCGTTAACTTCTGATTCACACACTGAAATTAAAAGTGAAGATGATTACTCCCAGACAAACTATAAGTTCCAGGAAGAAACCAAAACGAGTGAGAGAAAAGTGTTGTCTGAAGTACAAGACTTGGCTATGACTGAAAATTTAGACAAGACACGTAGTCACAAAATTGACAAAAATTCAATTGTGAACATCAAGAAAGATAGAGTGAACGACACGGAAAGACTAAAAAAGAAGCGTTTAGCCATACTAAATAGAGAAATATATCACCGATGTGGTAAAGACACGATACCATTAACATATTCTCCTTTACCTGTGAAAATCGAGACTGTCTTAGAGATTCCATTCTCTACTAGTTTTACGTCCACTAAGGAAGATAAACAAAAGTTATCAGACAGTGAAGAAGAAAAGTTACTTGAGCAAATAAAAAACAATCTACAAGATTTATCTAATGCTATTAATGAAGTGTCAAGTCCGGCAACGCCAGATAGTAATGACAGTAAAGAAAATAAAAGTTGTGTAACTGTACCCTATCGTAGGATACTATTACGGTCATCTAATAAAATAACACCGAAGCTAAACACTAATAGGGCAATATCAGAGACTCCAATGTCAAAAAAATCCAATCCAAAAGCCAAATTAAAACCGGAACTTTCCGAAGCTGCCGCTGTAGTATGTGGAAATGAGAAAAAAGAAGCACCAAAACGTGCATCCAAGCGACTACGTAATAATAAAAAAATCATAATAACAAAAGAAAAAAATCCATTACAACAACAGCTTCAAAAATCAAGCACGAAAACTAAACTTTCGCCTTCAAACAAAGGCATAAGTAAGTTGCTAAAGAAATCGGAAACTAAAATCTCGGAACATCAAAATATTGAGTCTGGTTCAAAAATTTCGAAAGGAGGCGTCGAAACAGGAAACAAAGATAAAATAGAACACGACAACGGGAAACCTACAAAGTTTGAAGTAAATACTGCAGTACCTGGAAATTTAACCAATGAACAAGTAATTTCAGAGGCTTCCATACTTCAGAAATGTATGTCGGATAATTCTTCACAAAAGCCTGTAATATTTGCACCTAAAGCAAATGATGATATAATTCCAGAAAATTCCATACTACAAAAGATTGATCTTTTGGAAACCACGGCCGTGAAAATTGATGAAAAATGTATGTCACGACGAATCATAGATAGCAAAATTGATGAAAACGAATTTGCTGTCAATCTTGGAAATGTAAGAATAAGTGACACAATTCTGCATGATGCTAATAAAAATACTGATGATAATCTGGATGACAATGAAAAGTCACGACAATTTATAGATGCCAAAATTGACAAAAACAACTTTACCGCCAATTCTGGAAATGAAAGAAGCAGTATAATTTTACATAGAACTAATAATAATACTGATGATAATCTGGATGATTTAAATAAACAAGGTATTATTGACGTATGTGTAAAAGTTTCAAGACCCTTTCGTAACGATTTAGAGAAAAAACCAACCACCACTAATAATGATGTGTTACAACGTTCATTAAATGTAAAGGTTACAGAAGAGATTCAACCAGTTCCTGTGCTTGCTACAGATTTACGGATTCCAAATGTGACCAAAAAGCCAGCTAATAAATGTGATACTTTGGACAATAACACGATCAACGATCGAAACAATAGTGATTTACCAGAAAAAGATAACATTGATCTAGATATGAGCGTTACTTGTGAAGAAATACCAAAACAAAAATTAAGTCCTGTATTTGGGACCATCAAAACAGCTAGAAGTAAGGCTATCAATGCTGATAAGTCGAATAATCTAAAAGGCGACAAAAATATATCAGTCCATTGTGAAGTAATACCAAAACTGAGTCCGACGTTTGATAATATTAAAATAGCCAACGGCAAACATATTAATACTGACAAGAAAGAAGGGGAAAATACGGAGATTTGTGATGATCTCGTACCTAATAATGTAATTACAGTACGCAATAATAACACTAAACAACTTGAGAAATCAGACGCAGTATCGAATGTAACTGAAAAATTTGAAAAAATAGAACCTGGTATTGAAACTGTTAATATAGAACCTACTCCAAAGTCATGGTTAGGAATCGAAACCTCTAAAATTACACCAAAACCAATAGTGTCAAGTATTCCACATATTGAGAAGCCGACCTTTAGAAATACTACTGCTTATATTGATGATAATGTTGTTGTTATTGATGATGATACAAACATTAAGTCTGTAGAACGTAAGATTGGATCTTCTACTGAAAACCCTGCCAGTAACAAGTCTCATGTTATAAATTCTGTAACAAATAACGCTAATGAAGGAACAAGAATGTTGAAACATGGCAAAGATAAGGTTTCTCCATCAAACATGTTGACATGTAGTATTGATGATAAAACACAAACTGAAACAAGAACGGCGATAGACTCGAACCTTAACAACGCGAAGGAATTTGAAAATTTTAAAGACAGCATTAATATTGAACATTTACCACCTAACAATCCTATGACGAATAGAGTTCGCGTATCTCTTCCAAATGGTAGAAAGGTCATAGTTACAGTAGGTAAAGAAGTATGCGTTACTCTAGATTCTTTGTTTACTTTCCCATCAATTAGAGAGGCTCTTTTGAATGAAAAGAACCGTAAAAAGCGTTACGTTATGTACGTACAGCAGACAACAACAATAAATAATAGTGAACCCAATAAGATATTATCTGTTCATTTAAATAAAATCGAAAATCCGACACACACACCTGTTGAAACTATCGACTTGCTTAGCGATGACGATGAAAATGAAATCCGTCAAATTATTAATACAAATAAGCAAGAGTTTGTCACTGAATATGGAAAATTTACTGCTTCTCCAATGGATAGAGATTTATTTATAAAACATCAGTATAAATTCAACCAAACTTCTCAGATTTTATTAAAAAAAGTAGATGCAAAATCTGATTTACCGAAAAAGATAGCTGAAGGTACTAATCATAATCCTGTTATAAACGTTGTTGAAAACATTTTGGCTAGTAAAGATAATAAACTGCCAGCATTTACTGAAGTAGATACAAAACTTGTTAAACCAAGAGAGATTGAGAACGGAATTCCAGAAAAATATGTAAAAGAACTTAAACAAAATATTGAGAATATATTTTCTAAGGATAATAAAGCATTAGAAGTCGCTGACATAGATATGAAACTTGTTACATCAAAGGAAATCGCTCACAACGACACAAAACTAGTAATTCCAAAACAACATGTTACAGGATTTACGAAAAACATTGAAAGTGAGTTAGGTTGTGCGTTAGCTGCTAAACCATTAGTAATCCCTGAAATTGTTGAAATCGATGACTCGTCAAACGATACTTTATATGAAGGTAAATCTACTGAAATTGTAAAAGAAGATAAAACTATAAACAAATTGAAAAATGAGTTACTCAAAGAACTTGGAGTTGAAGTCCAAACACAGGAATCTGCAATCACCTTGAAGAATGAACTGAGGCATGAGGATGATGATGTAGAAATTATTGAAGAAATAAAGCCTCCGTTAAATAAAAAACGAAGGAAAATGCTCAAAATATCGGTTATTCCAGCTGGGGAAAGTTGCCCATTTGATGATTTAGATGAAAAGTTACAGCTACAGATCACTAAACGAAAATGTGCTATTAAGCTAGTAAGATGTGATGAATTAGTAAAAAAATATGAACAGGATGTTTTAGATGCAATGAACCAATCAGATAAAATTCTTGATGAGTTGATTACTATCAATGAAGACTATGCAATGTTTAATAATTTAGATGAAAAGATATTGGAAGAAGATGAGAGAAGTAGTTCTCCTGTGATAGAATTATCTGATGTGTTAGTGTCTTTAGAGAATAGAACTGTACATAGTATATCTGCAATGCACCAAGTTGCTTTGCCCTGTGTAGCTAATTGGCATAACACCAAATCGATGTTACATTTGCAAAGTATGACTAGCGCGGCCCGGTGCAAAGTATTTGAAAATGAGACGAATGATGACAGTTTTCTTGACCAAGCGATTCTATGTCTTCAATATGATGATGAAACTATGGCGCAATCTCAAGTTACCGAATATGATAAAGATATAGTAAAAAGTACTAGTAAAAGTGTGATAGACCAAGCAATTCCACTATCTTGTGTAGCTAATTGGTTAGTCAGCAAACCTTCACTACATTTGCAAAGTGTCAATGATGTACCATTAATACGATCTTATTCCGATTATGACGTTGAAATGTACGATGATAGTTCGATTAACAAATTGATTCCACTGGCCTGTAAATCTAATTGGCTGACTACTAAGCCTATGTTGCACATGGAAAGTGTAGATAACAGCACACTAGAACGATTCCATGCGTTCAATAATGCCAGCAATGTCAATGCAAATAATTTAAGAGATCAAAGGCTTACACTATATTGTGATGATGATTGGCTTTCGACTAAATCTACGCTACACATGCAGGGCGTTATTGACAAAGCGTTGATACGATCAGAATGTAGAGAAGAAATATTTGATGACGTCTGTATCGCCTCGATTCCACTATCATGCGAAGCCAATTGGCTTACGACTAAATCTACGCTACGTTGGCAGAGTGCCGATGACAAGTCATCAGAAGGATTTCATGTTTTGAATGATGACTACAAAATGTGTCATAACATTTTGATTGATAAAACTATTCCACTATCCTGTGCAGCTAATTGGTTTGCGACAAAACCTACGCTACGTCTGCAGGGACTTAATGACGTGTCGTTAATACAATCTAATTTCCTCGAATATGATGAATTCCGCGATCATAGTGCGATTTACAATGAGATTCCACTTACATGTGAAGCTAATTGGCTTACGACTAAATCTGCATTACATTCGAATGGTCGGACAAAAATAATACAACTCAATGAAATGGACTTTGAAACTAAAATGTTCAACCGCAAGATCACTTCACCATTAGCATGTGAAGCTATATGGTTTGCTACGAAGACTACGCTACATTTGGAAGCAGCGCGTAATTTGCTTTTAATGCCATCCGATGTTTTAACCAACGAAAATGAGAATTATTGTAAAAGGAGCTCTACATTTAGTGTAGTCAATAACACAACATCTCATCAAACAGATCTGAAATCCGGCTTACCCCGTCTGGCATCACTAGTTTTAGCAAGTGTTCGAGATACAAATGTCATTCAGCAGCTCATCTTATTACGTAATGCTAGTACACGCTCCCATATCAATTTATTAAAGCGAAAGTCTTCGTCATTGCAAGGTGCTGCTGCCCGTAAGATTTCCAAAAAAGACAAAATATTCCAGACAACATTTTGTAAATCTTTACCTGATATGTCGAATAATACATCTGGTTTTGACCCGGGAGACATTTCTACAGACAATATCAAGTATACTAAGATGATTCCTTATCTCAACAATAAGTCTGCGAATAAAATTCTGAATAGTTCTTTATGTGCTACTAAATGTGATGATAAACATAACTTTAATATCCGCGTCGATGCAGAAGAGCAAGTTTCTGGAGATGATGATTGTGGAAATAAAGAAGCTACTACTGTAAGTAGTAACGTCATTATTAGCAATGTAAATGAAAACCATGTGTTATCTGAATCATCGCATCTTTTAAAAGAAGAAACCAAGGAAAATATTGATAGCTCAGGTGAATATAGATGTCCTTATGAAATTAATATTAAAGAAGCTGACACCTATGAAAATAAAGAAGTTGTCAATGTCGATGCCGCAGACAGAAACACTGATATTGACATCAATAGCAAAGACGATGCGTTACTCTCGTCAGCAGAAGTTTTAGGCATACAAAGCAATGAATGCTTTGATAGTCCAAGGGCCAGTCGATCACCATCTCCTGTAATTTGTATTAAAAATTTTATAGTGCCTGAAAATAATACCTTACTACGATTTGATCTATACAATGGTCATGATAGTCAGCCTATTACGGTAAAGCAGCCGTCAGAAAGAAGTACGGAAAGTCAATCGTGTAATAATGTCATTGAACGATGCTTAGAAACGGAAAATATATCAGAAAAACAAGATAAATTCAATAATATAGACGACAAGGTGACAGCGGATATCTATCTGCAAAAGAGAACAATAGAAAATGAGCCATATACTAATGAAAAAAGTGATAGTGGTAATTGTGACGAACTTGAAGCAAAACTGGCAGAAATTGTAGGTGAGTCGTTGCTCGAGACTAATAGTACAGAAAAGTCACCATGCTATAACGAGATCAACATGTCTGATAGTGAACAATCTGAGATTATTCAAATTATCTTAGCAGACGAACCTTTTATGAATAATGACAGAAAAAACATAGAAGTTACTGTCGCACGTGAAGAAGAAATAGGTTACATCGAGAATAGTGACACGTTTGAATATTTGAAAGCTGGAGACCATAAGTATTATACGCTCGGTAACTCATTTGGCTCTATCGATCAAATGTCTAAAGATGAAACTGAAACAAGTTATAAGGACGTGGTGGTTTTATCAGAAAATGAATCACCACTAGAATTAGAAGAAGAAATAGTTGATATGCGAATTGATGAGATAGCAGACAATTTTTTCTTTGATACTACAACTAATGTTAATGTGACTTCTGAGGAAAATAATCCAAGGGAACTCTCTGGTGATCAAACACGTGGTTCGGTTAATCTGGAACAGACTCTATCTAATAACAAGGATTGTAATAAACCAGGTCAGGTGTCTTTTAACAAAGTCTGCAATGACAAAGAAGACAAGGAAATAGAATGTAAAGGAACTACTACTAAAGATTTGATTGAAAACGACACTGTTACTAATGATAATGTTAAAATTGAAGATCATACTGCAGAATTATTGACTGATGTAAGTTTAGAAATTATCTTAAATAAATATCGAGCATTGATACGAAATAAATCTGAAGTGCTTGAAAGCATAGTGGAGTATGAAGATCCAGAGACCGGGACTTGCTGTATTATACCAATTGTTGAAGAACCGCACAACGATATAAAATCAATTGAAAATGATGAGATTGACACCCCAATACTTGATTCGGAAAGTAAGGAAATGAAAGTGAATGTGACCAGAAGAGTGAGTATGGATAGCTCTAATCAAAACAACACGTCTCGGTTAAAAGAAGTTAATATACACAATGGTTTCAACTTTGATGATATTGAAGTAAAACTAGCAGAAATCGTTGGTGAACCTTTAGAAGAAAATGAAATATCAAGTGGACATGGGGAGAGTGATAGTTACAATACCGAAAAAAATCTTGAAGATTTGTCACGCCAGCTGAGTGAAACTATTGACAAAAAATCTTTAGTAAATTTATTGAGAGGGAAAACAATTTCTGGCGCTAGCAAAAAGAGACAATTAAAATACCGCAATAAATCTGAAAAGAATGTGAATGCCACTGATAATCTTAAAATGATGAAGAATTTAAATGCCACTAAAGGTCCTGAAAAAATAGCATATCGAAAGAGCTCAAAACGTCAAATGAATAGCTTAGATACTAAAACCGTTCAGAGAAAATACCTAAAAGATACGCTTGTACCTTTTGCAAAAAATAAAAATGAAAACATACATACACATGAAAGTGGTTTCAATGAGAATTATAAGTTTTCTTATGATGTGGAAGTTCAAGAAATTACTACACTTGAAAGAAACACGGAAAATGTCACGAATCAATGGAGAGATGTTATTGATCAAGGTAGCTATAAAACTGAAGTGAAATTTGCAGGGCGATCAAAATGCAATGATATATCTGGACAAAGAAGCAAGTACATTGACATTGAAAACTTTCAAGTAACGCTGCCAAAAGTGACTTATTCTAAAGCCACTGAAAAGGTAATGACACGGCAGAAAAGCTTGAAACGTAAATTGGATACACCAGATGCTAAAACTAGTGAAAGAAAATATCGAAAAGGCAAAAACATTGATTATCCTAAGTTTACTGCTGCTGCATTAACTGAAACTGTGTATGCCAAAGAGTATAAAAGCCTAATAGACTATTGTAGCTCAGTAAAGTTTTCCTATGCAGTGCCCTTTCATAAGGAGGATATTGACGTCCATGACAAATTAAAGTCCTGGCCTATAAAAAACATACAGCCTCAAACAATAGAACTGTCGGTAGGGCGGAATGAAAGAATTTTTGCTGAAATTGAAAAATCTGAAGCTTTACGGGATCCGTTGGAACAAACACTACCAGAAGAGATAAGTACCGAGTTTGACGAAAACAGTTATACGCTAAGTACTATTCACGAAACAAATTTCAGTATGGGTTTTGGTGAGAGGTCCGGCAGAGTCATACAAGAATTAAAAGACGGAGAATATTCAACATTTTCGGCTGCGACTCTGTCGGACGTTAAACAACTTCAGCCGCTTTTGCCGTCCGATGAAAAAATAAATTATGCAAAAACTAACTGTACTGATAGCAAATCCCACGACCAAAAAATAAAGGCAATGTATTTCTTACATCACTTGAATTTAAAAGAAAAAGTTCGATCATTTTTTGAAAAAACTAAAGCTGAATTTGCTTTGGATTGGAAATACGATAGTAAAAAGGAAGATTTCGAAAACGATAATAACATGTTTAGTTGGCCTTTCGGCGAACTTACATCAACTAGATGTATAAAACCTTCTCCTGTTGAAATAACAGTGAATGTGGTCCAAGTGGGTCAACTTCCTGTAAGCGCTGCTGCACAGAATCCTGTTACATGCGATCCACGAGTAACGCATGTGTCTAACGCTAGTCCTCAATGCTCTCCTGGAAACAATCTGAGTGATGAGCTTCAAACGCCCATAAAAACCGAGTACACAGAACTGACCACAGCTGATATAACTTTACCGCTGATGCAAGAATATGTGCAACATCATTCAATGCCTTCTGATTCGCAACACCCAGCCAATTTATTTAGTGCAAATGAAAGCACATCCATGACCACTCAGATTAAGTCTATTGTTAAAATTGAGCTGATGGAAGAAACTTCGCAAGAAAACGAAGATAATGGAGATTATGAAAACAATGGTCTGCAACAGCTGAACGGAAATATAAGCAGTGTGCAGTATCAGTTTGAAAATATTCCCAGTAATGTGGTACCAGAACCTGATCCCACAGTAACAACAGATTCTTCGAAAGTATCTAAAACGACGTTTTCAAATGACAAACATAGTAGTGATGCAGTCGAAAAGCCTGATCAACTCGCACATGCGATGAACGCAGCTGGAATATCTGCCACAAAGGGGATAGTTAAGTCAAGCAACTCGGTGGATACTATACCCCAAAATACTCAACCAAATCTTGTTTCTGCTTCTCAGACGACTACTAATAACTTTTCTAAAGGGGCTTCAATTAACGCTATAGCGTTACAACAAGCACTTGCTCAAATTCTACCATCATCGTTAAATCAAACTAATATATCTGAAAACAATCCGCAGAATTCTACAAATCCACAGATTCTTCATATAGTACAAGGGAATAATGCTCAGTCGGTTATAAATAAACCGAATGGTACACAGTTATTACACATTGTTCAAAACAAACCTATTGCAAATACTAACGGAACACCGGCATCACAGCAAAACAATTTTAGTGGATTGTCCTTGGTTGATGGAGCGATACAACAAGGTGCGAACCAATTATTACATATCGTAAATACAACAAACCAAAAGAATACAAATCCTGGTCAACTTTTGAAAAGAGTTAACCTGTTGACTAATCTCGCGAATGTGCAAGGATCCAACGAACAAAAAATGGTGCAGTTTGTATGTAAGTCAGCAGATGGGAAATCTATACAACTGCCACACCAGCGTAGCATGGTGCTGAGATTACAGCCATTAGATCCACCTAATGTACCTACCACACCCAAACAGCACGATAATCATAGCTCGTCTTCCATTGCAGCTCATACTGTGAACGAAAAAGAATCTAATCCACAAGAAATGAAATCACGATCGTTATATGAAGAAAATTATGCTAAATTTGTGCAGAATGATGCTAAATTCACTCATAACGGTGATTCCAAAGCAAGCTTAGAAAAAGCCACTAGTTTGCCGAAATTTAATCAAGTGTTTGGTAAACAAGTTTATCAGGATAAGCAAAATGAAATAGACAGCGAGAATTTACCTGAAAACACAGATACACCAGAGGAGAATAATCCATCCCTAGAGCAAATGAATGATGTAACGAATCCACCGATTTTAATACGGAAAACTAATCAAACCCAACCTTCCCATGTCCAGCCCAACTTGGTTCAACAAATTAAGCAAACTATTGGTCCTATGAATATCCAAACAATGCATGGAGGAGTTATTTACACTCGTCAGATACCAGTTAATATTGGCAATGGTCAAACGATTAACCTCATAACTGTCCCTAGTACTGAGCTGGTTGACGATTCTGCTCAAAAGCAGCAAACAGATGGCAAGTTCGGGAATCAAGAAGGCGATCCACCGATTATCAAAATTGTACCAACGAACCAGCCAGTTACAGCACCTAATGGATCAACAGACGATAACAACGCACCATTAAGGTCTACAAGTGAAACTACTCCACAACCTAACCCGCAGCCTCAACCAGTACTGACACAAATGAGAATTAAACTACCTATGCTCAGTAAGGCACCTCAAATGGTCGGAGGAACTAGAGTAGTAAGACCCTCATTTTTTCAAATCCAAAGGAATGTTATTGGTGGTGCTAATCAACAAGTGTACCAACAGCTAGTACTTACGGCTGCTCCGCCTCTAGGTCAATCTATAAGACTTCCAGCGCAAGTTCAGAAACCAAAGACCCCATCAGAGGCTCAATCATCGCCCGAGTCACAAATGAGTTCATCTACTTTGGAACAGTTACGAGAGTTCGATATGGTATTGGAACAAGTGAAAGAAAGAAGCACAGTGCAGCCAGGGTCTTCTTCGGCTAATAACTTCACTAAATTGAAGAGTTCACCCGATACGACTGACGCCCAAACTTCGAGTACAGCTCGAACTCAAGAATCTCCCACTCAAGTTCTTTATTCTGTTGGAAACACTCAACCGTTGAATATGGTGAATTATGTTAATAGGAAATCAACAATAACTTCAACAACCACGTCTTCCTTCGTTCGATCTCCGGACTCTACCGGTACTGTAGAGTCTCCATCTTCATCAACGCACTCCCAATTACCGCACACCATCACGTCTGATTCCTGTGCATCATCATCGTGTGCTTCCGAAGCGGCGGCAGCCACGTCAGTACAATCAAAACCTAAAAAGAAGAAACCAAAACCGTCGACTAGTAATTCTAATCCTTTCAATATAAAAAATACACCTAAACCGTCATCGCAAAAACCTCTCGAAGACGAACAGACTACGCAAAGGATCTTATACATATTGGCGGAATATAAAGAACAGGTTGAAAACTCTCCCGATAAGGATAAGCCTGCGCCTCGGAGAAGGAATAATCCTGCGGCTCCCAATGCCGGCTCTTCGAAACGTAAAAAGAGCTCCAGCGGTTCTCGAAGACGAGATATGAGCCCAGTGTTAGGAGAAGACAGCTGTCGAACTATGGGATCCGAAGACAGCAGCTGCGGAACTTCTCTGGGCGAGTGCAATGAGTGCCTAGAAACTCATTCGCCCGAAGAGAGCCCTAAGAAAGTCGTCCGGCGATTGACATTCGAACAGGAAACACAAGTAACACAAACTCGTACTACGACAACAACAACTACTGTACCTCAGCGAAATGTTATTGTGACAGATGGACAAGCGTTTGCAGTAAGAGGCGCTACAGGAAAGCCAGCGACTACAGTATTGATGCCGGCTAACTACTTACTGCCCGTGTCGATGGTTAAAGGTGGTCAGCAGATAGCGATAGTCACAAATCGGGGGCCGAAGCTGTTAGTAGGTGCTGGAGAAGGCGGAACTGGAGGAACCTTGTTATTTCAGCGACTAATCGGTCCGGGAGGCTTGAAACCGGTACTTGCTCGGCCGGGCGTGAGGCATATTCGGCTTCCGACAGCGGCTTTGCATAATCTTCAAGCATTTAATATTGCCACACCGACGGCTGCCAATGTCCAACCTCCAGACAGCACAGCCTCGCCGGCGCCTGCGCCCACTCCGCCCGACCTCGTTGACACTAGGGCTATGAGCTCTCCATGGCCAGACCGTGACACGGGAGAAGTCAAGCCAGAGAGGGGAAACTCAAGCCCTGAAGGCTCTGAACCATGGAACCTTCCCTCGTCGAGCATCGCAGACGATTACGGATACGAGGAGATCGTGCGGACCGACAATATGGACAGGACCGTTTTGGTGAGTTGATTATATTTTGGGTTATTACATTCGAACTTATTCGGTTTACAGATTGACGCATATTTTGTTTTAGACGCAAATCTGGGATATTAAATGTGTTTTTTATAATTAAAAAGCGAATACGTTCAGATCTCAACTGCCTATTTCTATAATTATAACAATTTGGTTTAAAAGTTTTATCACAATTCAAAATTTAGGGAATACATATAAGCGGCTAAATTCAATCATACATAAACTATCTTTGCTAAGTCTTACAAACTGACTATTCTGCCTGATGTATAGACGGCGATATGTTACAACTTAGTGTTCAACATGACTTGCATGCAGAATCGTGGTTGGCTTAAACCTATCTGCTGTCATGCTTCCTTGAATGGAAGTGTACTAAAATTCAGTGGGTTTAGCTAAACTATTGTCATATTTCTATAGTTTGACCGCTGGACTTCGCCTTAAGTGCGAGCAGGAAGGGAGGGATTCTACATTCCGCCGTCCTCCCGCTGTGGCCTTCCGTCACACTGCTCACATACTCAAAGCGAGCTACAGTGGTTTCGGTCAAGTTATAGCTGTTACAGCAATTTCATCCTTTTTAACCAACTTGCAAAAATAGGTTCTCAATTCTACTGTGTTTTTTTGTACGTTTGTTCAGCGATTATTTCGCCAATTATGAATTGATTTTGATGATTCTTTTTTTTGCTTGGTAGGACATACTTCAGAGGGGGTTCCATATGAATTATATCAAAATCGGTTTAGTACTTTAGTTTTTATAACAAAATAACTGGAAAAATATGTCATCCAAGTAAACGAATTGCGTATTTTTGAGTCGTTTTTTTTTAGTATAATTATTTCTGGAATAGTAAATAGAAAAAAATTAAAAATTAATTAATTAAAAAAAATTAAAAATTATTCAACTTGCTAATTGCGGATTAGCAAGTTGAAGTGGCAGTGGGCAGGGCACATAGCACGCAGAACTGATGGCCGATGGGGCCGAAAGGTTCTCGAGTGGAGACCACGTACCGGCAAGCGCAGCGTAGGAAGACCAGCCACGAGATGGACAGATGACCTCATACAAGTGGCGGGAAGACGCTGGATGCAAGCCGCTTCCAATCGGTCTTTTTGGAAATCCATGGGGGAGGCCTATGTCCAGCAGTGGACTTCTTATGGCTGAGATGATGATGATGAAATAGAAAAAATTACCGCTACGTTAGGAGGGCTTATTATGCATTCTGTACTCGTTTCGAAAATAATGAAAAAATCATGTGTGAATAGAATCTAGCCTCTTGTATGGCCCTTGTGTAACTCCGCCGGTGTGTGACATAATTTTGCACCTTCAGGACGCGATCCCAGATCGGTACAGTCCAGATCTGGAGGCGCAACGGATATTTGATAAGATGTTCGACAGCGACTCCAAAAAGTCTATGTACGACTCGCGGTGCGGTTACGATATAGACGCGTCAGACGACGATAAGGCCTACCACCAGGTGACAGTCGTAGCTCTGACGCAGACCCTTGATAGAGCCTGTTTCGTAGTGATGCACGCCTACATTTATTTTTGACCGCTCTGTTTGTGCTTGCTTGGATTGCAAGTAGGTGCGTTGCCCCTTAAAGTTTGGTTCATTTTGTATGTGACATCACATACGCAGATTTAATGATAAATATTTAGAATATAATCGAGATCAATACAAGTAAAATGCACTCTGTGAATCAAGCATTAAGTTGCTGTGCACACTCTTACAGTCTAGCCAAGCGCTTAAAGTTTGTTGTCGGTGGGCTTGTAACAGTAATAATGATGCGACATCTTTTTTTTTCGGTGAAACACGATCAATTTATGTGATATGGTCGATAGATTTTTGCGTTAGCTTTATGAAAGACACTATTATGTTGTTAAAAATTACTTCTTAGTCTGTTATCGATGTGCATATCCATAAAATGTTTAGCTTAACATGGCCTGCTTGAAAAAAAAAGCAGTGTAATCGATGTCGCCTCTATTTGATGCTGTAAGCACTCCGTAAACAAATTTGAACCGGGTGCATTAGGTATTATATTAATTATTGCTCCCTTCATTTCGTACTTCTAATTTAAGTTACCCTCATCTTCCTACTGTTAGGTAGGTCTTTGCTTATCAAGTCATCTATAGAGTAAAACGGGCTTCTGTCGTCTAAATTTTGATAAAGGTTTCTATAGATTGTAAAATATATCGTTCATTACCACTTCTAGATAGTCTTATCCATTATGTCAATCAGATGAAAAAAAATACCTTTCAACATGAAAAGAAGGTTCGTTCTGGCACCCTTCCTGTAATCTCCTGGCTTAATATCTTTTCCACAAGTATCACATAGATTTGGGTAAGCTGTAAGTTGGCTGTTGTTCATTATCATCTGTAAAAAAAAAAGTACTTCTCTATCTTGCGCAAGTTCATGACAGGTATGAAGCATACGATTCCTGGTCCATGGCAGATCTTTCCCAATTTATATCTGTACTTGGAATGACTTTAGTAGTTATAATTTGGCCCTTTTTTGCGATGCGACCATGTTTTTCAGTTGTCGACGGCCGCACAGTTAGAAAATAGTGTATTGTTTTATTATCTATAGAACATATTTTTCAAAATTGGCGAATGAAACCAGATATAAAATGTATCTTTGCATGACTTTAACGTCTACTCTGTCATTGTCAAGTCTGGATCCTGCATCGATCGTGCATGACCCTTTCATGTAATCCATCAATAAAAAAAAACCTATACCATAATAGTTATTGTTGTTAATAAAATATCTAAATGTTGTAGTTAGGTACGTTTTTTTTACTAAAAACTGTCAAGTGTTACTCTTAAAGCTTAGCTTTGCTCTCATTTACGGTAAAAAATGATTTATTTAAATTATCATTGTAGGTCATAGAAATTAATCACTCGATCGGCTTTTATGCTTTGAACCATGATGAATATAACTTATATTTAAACAACACTAGAATGATTTAATGTATTCAAGATATGGTTTCCTTTAATGTGGATTTTTAAAAACCATTACAACAATTCATTTCTCATTGTATAATCTTCCTCTTAATATACCTTTTCTTATTGAACACTACAATGTTACTTAAATTAAACTCCAAGCCACAAACGCATCCCACTATTTTCTCTAATCGCCTACAGTACAATTTGCTATGTTGAGTTGAATAATTTACATTCTATAGGCTGAAGATCATAAACCATTAACAAATTCCGTACATTCATGAAAAAAAAAAAACACTATATTTTTTTTCTTATTACAAAGAAATTCATATATTTATTACATCGATGTTATAACTCTTTTTTCATGCATAGGTTGTGCATAGAAAAGACGGTCGCCACACCACCAGATTGACCCATGTGTCCGCTGCTGCCTTGAGGCATAAATATGCCATTTTGGAGCACGAATTGAGGCTGCAGGTGAGTAGTACATTTATACTGCGCAATAGCATATTTGAAACGTTTTAATAGTGCATACCTTAATGCAATAAAAATAATGCAACAACCTTATATATATATATTCACGTGCTATTTGTACGGGCGGACGGCAGATATATCCTAAAAACACTAAGTGGTCTTATTTTATAAGTACTCCGATACTAAGTGGTGTCACCACTTTCTGTCTTGTGAAAGTTTATGCCCTGCATAGATATCCAGTTCCTTCGGATCTTCGACTTCATCTTTCCTTCTTTACTTTGGACGGCCGAATGTCCACGACTTGTTTTTTTTATTTTAAATTAGTTTGTTTTCCGAAGTCTGTATAATGATATATCGTAATAATGTATTGTTAAAAAAATCTTTACAGTTTCATTTCACATGTATGGAAGTTATAAAATATTTTTTATTCGTCGTGCGTATTGTTTATTGCCGCCAACTTCAAACGGTGAAGGAAAACATCGTGAGGAAACCTACATGTCTGAGAGTTCTCAATGATCTTGAAGATGTGTGAAGTCTGCCAACCCGCACTTGGCCAGCGTGGTAGACTATGGCCTTACCCTTCTCACAGTTTGTACAAACAGGGCTGATAAAAATAATAATAAAAATACAGTTTGGTAAATAAAATAGATGATATTTGGGATGGAGCAAGCTTACCCAAAGGAACTTTAATTACTAAGGATTGGAAGACATGTAAAATGTGTCTTGGGGAGCATCGACTCATGTAAAGTGTTCCACGCTTGCTGTTTTTATATTATATGTGGAATGAAAAATCTTTGTATATACGTGGGAAACATCTTCATTTTGGACCTATCTTAAAGAAACATGTTTCTGAATACAACAGAAATCACTGTCTGAGGAGTGTGAGGATCTCGGCGTTGACTCTCCTTCAGCATCAGAACTGTTCCCGGAGGCAGAGCTGCTTTTTGCACCCTCACCCGCACATGAGCAGACCATCGACCAGTGCCATACACGTCAGTATAATTGTATTAAGAATTGCATTTTGTTCTCAGGATACCTAATCCTCGTATTTGAGTTTGTAACTAGTTATTTAGAAACAGGCAATGAACTTCGTTGTCAACGAACCCAAGATCGTTACTTTGTTCTTTGTAATACCTGTTTTGATTGATTGATTCCTTAAAATCGCGATTATATACAACGATGGGCATTGGCTTTCTGCATTTGCAGTCTAGCAATAAAGTACATTTTCAGAGTCAGTCAGTCAATAAGTTCGCGGTTCTGTTATTCGTATATAAATATTTTTTTTAAATTGCAGCTCAACCAACAATACACACACAAGGCATCTCGCAACCGGATCTGGAAGATCAAATCGCGACCGACCATCTGCTAACCCACAAAGAGCGACACGACGACCTCGATATTAACCTTGACGATGTCGGCGAGATCGTCACTGTGGGTGAAGACGGCATGACGACGATACCGCTCGATCACGAAGAGTTCGCGAGGTCGCATGAGGAATTCGCGCGCTCACATCCCAATACAACCTTTCATAGCGAACCGGAGGACGGGGAGGTAGTTACGTTTTAGATCCTCGTATTATTTTGTTACGCCTAAGCTTACTAGATACACTTCTATTTCAAATTGTGTACAATTTTAGGGCTGGGCTGAATGGGCCCTATTCCTATATACACAACGTTGAGAGGGACCAGTTTTCAATTCCTGCTTTCACGTTCGCGCATCCCGCATCTTATTCTTATCACAGTTTTTATGCAATATCTAGTTTAAAACAGCTGTAATTAAAATTACGCTTTATTTCTATTTCAGGTTCCACCATTCACTATCGCACAAGGCGTAAAAGGTCGTCAGATTACTTTCCACTCCCGTGGTGTTCCCGGCACCGTCGTGATGGCGCCTCAAACTACCGTCATTTCACAGGCGACCATCGAGGCAAGCGGCACGCAGAATCCGGTCAAATTCAGCGATATAGACAACATGATCAACGCTATGCCTAGTTCACAGCACGGCCACATTAACATGCCATCAGTCTTGAAAGAAAGCAACGAGAGTTTATCCAAATTTGACCGCCTTTTGAACGAATCCAGAGATCTAAGTTTGTCTAATACAGCTTCGGCGATTGTTCATTCAACTGGTAATGGAACTCAAGTCATTAGAAGAGTTCAGTACGAAAGGCGAGATTCGAGATACTTAGTCGATGATGACGCCATGATCGCTGGCGATTCGAAAACTGAAGAGCGGAGGGACTTAATTGATGATACATCATCTTCGGAACGGCATCCTGAACTGTTTTGGGATACGCAATCGAGGCCTGAGAGGAAACGTTTTGACTTTAGTAGTGACAGCGATAAGTGTTCTAAAAGTCCTTACGATGAGATGAATTCAGATTCCAGTGGTATTGGAGCTCACACTAGATTGGATTCGGTAATAAAAGCTGCGCGAACAGAACGCAGGCGAAGCGACGAATCCTCCGCCGAAGAAAGCCACCCTCCTTTAAGAACATATCCGCCAAAACGCACGCATCAACACTCACACCACTCGCATCATGACGTTGACAGGAGTGTCACAGGCAAGACGCGGGCGAGTGACAGATGTCACGATATCAAAGACGAGAGCCGGCGGCGCGCGTCCAACCGCGGCGTTGTAAAACGCGGCTGCCATTGCTGCAATGGCTCCACTCCGCCCAAACCAAAGAAATCGCGACCGAAAAAATCAGGCGACTACCCGCATAATTAAATTGAGAAATTGTGACACGGCTGCGATTGGAGCGCGCCACACGACTGATTGCGATCTCATGGGCTCTACACAAATGGTGACCAGTATGAAACTGGGTTTTAACTCAAAATCGTGGTTAATGCATGTTTTATAGCTATCTGAACTTTTAATAAATGATTACGATATTTAGATATTAGAAGAAATAATAATATTGTATCAAAAAAATTGTGACTAACCTATGAGACTAGTTAAAAACTAGTTTTAAACTGATCGTTTCCTGTGTGAGTCTTACTGACGAGGATTCTTCTTATTGTATAAACTTGTTAAAAATTGTTTTGTATATAATTTTCTATATCCAAGTAGTAAAGTGAACGCCAGACTAAGTTTTGTTAAAGTTTAAAACGCCGTAGTTCCTTTAGGTGTTATTATTTTTAAGCGATTTTGTCACCTATCAGTTCAAACTCGTTTCTTTTTTCATTTTCGAAGCGAATTTAGCCGATTTTTGTTTCGTTATAAGCTGTTTTTTTTTCTTGTAATATAACTAGATATATTATGCGATGTATGATAAAACGTATTTTTAAGTTACCTCCTTTTTTGTAGTAGTTAAGTGTTTCATATAGTAAATACAGGCCATACTCAATCGTGAATTTAATCGTCTGTTAGTTAGTAGATGTACTGATTTAAATACCATAGCCCTTTTATGCTAGACTGATATGATTATGATTTTTGACCTGTTAACGATTTTTTCTTTTATTCATTATTTTATACTCTGATTTTGATGTAAAGTTTAGTTTATAAGCTAACTTCCTAGAGCAGCACAAAATGTTTAAAAACACGAAGGGAGCTTTATCGTCGGGTGATTAAGAGCTATTTTTGTTTTTGAGATTTTCGGTTTACGATAAAGTATAATTTGGGTGCCAATCGTTTTGGCAACGCTCTGCGCTTGTCGTTAAGTTTCCGAGGGCGTTATCGCTGTTTAATTATAAAGTATATAACATACATAGCATGTATTAAGATATAGTAAATTTGATATCTGTAGCGTTAAAAGTTGTAAATATATAACAGTTTGGTCCCCCACTATTTGTTAAGGGGATGGTCTAGTCACTAGTGGACTAATAGTATCGTATAGAGCCGGGCCAGTGATACCGCCGGCTCGCTGTTGGCTGTAAGCCCTTTAGTTTCATATAACGCAGTATTCCGCTTATGTAAATATGTGCCCGTAACGCTAACATCTGAAGCATTGGACGATAATACCCTTCCAAACATTTAATGTATCCAAACTGCTGCGGCTAAATTCATAAAAAATAATGTATATAGAAGGAGGGGCGTTAATTCTAGGGAATTTAGACGTTTACGAACGTTGCAAGTTTTAGTGAAATATTGTAATTGGAATTTAAAGTTTTGTGCACTCTGTGGGCCTATGTAGCCCTCAGTTCGTTTATAAATAAACAAAGGTTGGTCCGGCATTCATGCTACGTTCTTTGGGACCGTAGGGTGAGTTTTGGGCTTAACCCTATTATGTAGCGTAAGTTAGACGTATTAGCCACTCAGATTATGCGTGCCTGTCTCTCACTTTGTCGGCCATTACCGAATATGTAATCCAGTAAAGTTGTATTTTTAACGTAAACCTTTTTGAGTAATTTTCACCGGCTGATAAATACAATATTTGCTGGCAGCCGTTTCTAAGTTTAAGGTTAACATTTTATATTTAATCCGGCAAGTTATTAAATATTTGGTACCTATATGTTATTAGAGATTTTCGTGCGTCTTATATTACCCTCAGAAACTTAAAATGCAGTATTGCGAAATATGTTTTTTAAAAGCTTTTATTTTTTGTTCTGTAATTTTCATTTAAATATTATCGACTTGTAATAAGCTATTATAGTTTAAAAGTATGATTTATATAAATTTCATCATGGTTTTCTAAATAAAACAGAATAAGTTGTCTGATTATTGTAAACTTATTTTTAAAAGTGCTACAGGAGAAATGATCATTAAACTTATCTATTAAATAATATAAGGAATTTTTTATTAAAGTAATGTTTGCCTAAAATTTTACAGAATAAATTCAGACAATGTTTAACAACTATGATAAAGGCTAGTAGGATTAATAGCAGTAGAAATAGTTCCAATAGTACTACGTCTAACTTTCTTGCACTATTCTGTTCTTTTGCAAAACCTAAAGAACTTTTTTTCGTATCAATGTCTATATAGGAATGTGTTATGATTTATCCATGCAGGGTGGAGATTTCTTTTCTCCTTAGTTTCTTTTGTTCAATTAATGATCATATCTTATTAGTATAAATAAATATAAGGGTTAAAGAGGCAAGTTATAAAACTATTTTTTAGGTATTTTCCATGAATTAGTACGAAAGTTTCAGGCTTTTCCTTTATTTATAGAAACTAATGCGAGAATGCTCAATTTTTCATTCAGTATTTATAAAGAAGCTAGTCCGGAAAAAAATATTTTTTGCAAATTTTTATGAGGTTGAATATTAAAAAAAAAATATGTAAATAAGTACTTATAACAATAACATTGTTATCGCATGGATAAAGTTTAAAACAAAATTCACGTACAGTGTCCTGAGTTGACTGATACTAATATACGAACAAAAGATTTTTATTTAAGCTGTATGTCGCCGCGCTAAAGCTTAAATTGCGCAATTTTAGAAATATCTATTTTGCCGCGTCGAATTATTTTGAAAATCGAAATTATTTTAATCGTGTAAGTGGTCTAAAAAAAACAAATTCCATTTATTTCGACCATAAGTCATATCATTACAAATTACAAATAAAGTTCTTAAATTACATTCAATTAAATTAAATCAAATCAAATTAAAACAAATCAAATAAAATCAAATCAAATCAAAAACACAAATAAATAAATGTCATTAAAAATTAGAATACAAATAACTAAAATGTCAAATAAATAATAAAAATGACAACAATAAAAATAAAAGAAAATGTCATAGTACTCGTACAGATGTTATCTTAACCTAAACTTCGGCTTGGACCCGGAATGCTCAAGATGAATTTTGGTCCAATGCTGCATTATTGGGCAGTCCAGATCCATCCGCCACGCAAACAGCTGTAGGTAGATGTTGGAGCTGACCCGCACGCGGCGCATCAGGGATGCTACTCGTTTGCGCATGATCGCTGCGAATCCGTCGATGTGCTAAAGGTCACTGTTTTAGACCTCATTGATTTCGGACGTTTTTGAGCGCGAGAGTACTAATTTTCTTTGTTGAGCGCTGACGCGAAATCCTTGTCGATATAATATCTTTGACTTAAAAATAAAACTCTGAAAAGCAGATGGGTTTATTTATTCGGTAGGTACAATAATGTATTTTCACAATGAGAACTTTTACTAGGTATCCTATTAATATTGACATCCTCATGAAGTAGCTTATGTTACTTTCCGAGTCAGAATCGTTTTACTATCCATTGACACTTGTAGACCATTTTCTGTTATCGCTAATGCGTTTCATGAGAGCCAGCACTTCTATCCTGAACTCCAATCTTTCATCTTCACTATACTTCACCACAGTCGGCAACAAAGATGCGAAGAAAGCTTCGTCTTCGTTCATTATCCTTGGATCGTCGACGGAGACAAAATCTATATTATCCTGTTTTGATTCCTCAATTTCTTCGTGAATGCTTTCTTTCTTCGTTCGTTTTCTTTTGCTAGTGCTTGCTTTGTAAACAGGTATAACTTCCATTTCTGAAGACGCGTCAGAATGCTCATATTCTATAGATTTTGTTGAGTCTTCGAATGATTCTTTTTGTGTTTCTTCTGTGGGCTGGTCATCGTAACCGAGATTGTCCTGGTCTTGGTTGACTTCAGGTAAGAATGGGAGGAGGAAAGTAAGATGGTCGTGAAGGATGTAGTGCTTTCCTTTTCGGCCTTTCTTTCGGAGCGTTTTGACGAAAGTGTCGCGTATATTCGTCCATTTCGTAAGTATGATCTCACCTGAAACAAGTATCTATATTAAAAGAAAAAAAATACCCGACTGCAGAAAAGCAGTTTTTGCAGTCTAACTTACGTTTTTTGTGAGAAAGTATGCGTAAAATCGCTCTAAAAGATTATAAATGCGCATTATTTAGAATAATTCTAGTAAAATCACTTTTTTATTATAAAGTTCTTTGGTGGTTAAGAAAAAACGCATTTATTTATATTTTGGAGCGATATGTATTATTATTATTACAGAAAAATATATCCTATGACAGGAAATGAAGACGAATCTAACCACACCTCGCACATCAAAATCGGTCCAGCCGTTTAGGCTGTAGGATGTCATAGAAACATATTTTATATACATACAAACATACTCGAAAAACATAAAAAAAGATTACTAAAAAGAAATATGTACCAGTTTGCAATGAAGAAACACTGGGGAAGTATAAACAATTCTAACATCATGACATTACCAAAAAATCAATCATCAAAATTAGTAAAGTCGTACTTATATACTTCTACGAGTATCTATACTCATCAAAATTATAAGTAGATAGAGACAGATAGGTAGGTAGGCTGATTTCACGATCACACGGCTGAACCGATCGTGGCAAAATTTAGTAAGATTTAGCTTAGAACCTATTTTTAAATAGGATAGTTCTACGTTTGACCACCAACTAGCCTGAAAGCAACGCTGTGGCCAAAGATGAAGCACCTAGAAGGTACTTCTGAACCAGGAGGCGGAGATACCTAAGCTATATTTTATTTATTTGTGAGATTATTATTTTATTACCTAAGTATAAAAAATGTATTCTATGCTATTAGAGAAGTGAAGACTAAATCTAACGACACCTCGCACATCCTAATCGGTCGATCCGTTTGTTTTGTTTTGTTTTCAAAAAGTCTTTATTTATCGTAAATAAATTTCACATAAAAAATAGACACAGTCTTAAATTGTAAAAACATAACATTTTAGGCATGTAATAACTATCAGACTAAAAACGCCTATAATAGTATTTAAAAAAAAAACTATGTTTAAACAATAATACATTTTAAAACCTGTGGTATTTATATTGCCTACGATATGGTTAATATTAACTTATAAAATCCGTTTAGACGCTTGAGATAATATAAAAAGAAATATACATAGGATCGTATAGCTACATGAAGACATAGGTACCTATGTCCTATGTACGTACACCCGAAGAACATTACCCTCTTTGCGCAGTAGGATAAAAATATATAGATATAGCTGCAGAGCAGACCAAGCATTATATTTGGTGTGTTTTCATACTCACTTGTCAACCGTTTATCACCCGACGACATCCCTTCGTATCGTTCATCAAGCATATTGAATATCTCGTTCCAAGCCTGCTTTCTTTCCACTCGATCCTTGTAATTATCAGCATTCCTATTCCACAAACAAGGCCTATCTCGTATTGCATCTATTAATTTTATCACGTCATATTTAAAACGTTTCATTTTGTAAAACTCAAAAACACTGTTCACGCTCTTTAGCTTGGCACGTCACTGGCATTTCGATGCAAGCCGTGTCGGATGTTTTGTGCCATCTTCGTCTAACTCTGTGGGGTAGAGGGAGATAGCGAATGTTTGGAGGTCACCGACTTTACGAGGCGTCAGTTGCCGTATCGTGTGCCGGTGGATAACGGACACCAGTTTAAGTTGAGCTGTACAGCTTGAGATGTTGAAAGCAGTTGTTTATAGGTGATAGGTCGTGAGTAGCTGGTTACCGGCGATGAATGTGGAAGAATAATTCGTGCCGGAATTGATTGTGAAAACTTGCTGCCCGGCAAGTACCTAACAATATTTCAATAGCAGTTATTTAAGATAATAATTTAGTGTTCATTTATCCAATGAAACAAATAAAAAAATAGTACATACCTTACCTACAAGTATCTATATTAAAAGTGTAACAAAATAGGTAGGTACCCGACTGCAGAAAAGCAGTTTTGCCACTTTGGTTTTTGCAGTCTAACTTACGATTTCGTGTGATGCCGGTAGTTACAGCGCTGTTAAAATTTTAACTCGTATTGGTTACAGTGTTGTCACGTATCAAAAAAATGTGCAATTGTTGTAACCCACATTAACATGGCTCAAAAGTAACTTCTAGTAGATTTTCAGCATTTCACTTGATAGGAGTTCACAAAATACATGTTCAAAGGTGCACATGTAGATCTAATAGTAAAAGAGATACGTTTTTTTTCTGAAATCTCCAAAGCTTTTTTGGCTCTCGTGAAAATTTATTGTGGTTTACAGCAGTTCTGCTTTTAACATCGAATTATCCGAAACCTTATTAACCTTTTGTCTCGTCAACCTCTGAAATCGAGTTTTTATATTTAAAATTTATATATAAATTCAATTATTAACGGTTCCAACCATATAAATAAGCGGCCATGTGCGTGTCGTGCCACGCGCAAAGTAGGGTTCCGTAGTTGCACATAATAATTTATGTGAACTTAAAATAGGGATACTATGAATACATGAGTTAACTTTTGCGTTAGTTTAAATGAAATTTGCATGAAATTATAATTTCTTACTTCTCTAAGCATATTTTTTTAAGTTAAATGACTTACCTTTACCGTGAGTTTTCCTTTTAATTTCATCATATAAGCCACTATCATGTTTTTTTTAATATCTTTATGGTCAACCGCTTAACTGGTAGAGTGGAGGGGAAACTTGACTCTATAATAACTAATGCAAAGGGATCCCTAAATTGAAAAATGGTTTTCGTACACCAGCTCCAATGATTTTTGTTTACTTATCCAACGATACCTCACACGATGGGGTAGATGAGAAAAATATTGTTCATCCCCACTTTACATGAAGGTACGGGATCCAATCTTTTTTAAATTTTATTCTACGACTTGTTTAGGCATATCTATGCTAAATTATGGCTTTCTAGTACTACCTATAGTCTTTGATGAAAACCGCAGATAGACGATCATGGTGAAACTATAAGGGTTTTTAGGTACTACAGAACCCTAAAAGGAATTATCGAAATCGGATATACTTTTATAGAAAACTGTTTTCCCCTATTTGTATGGAACAGTGCGCGAAAACTAGGGCTAGAAAATAGTTTTTTTCTGGTAGTATAAAAACTGTTTTCTACCCCTTATCCTTTTCTACCCGTTTTGGCGAACATAATTTACTGGCGAAAGTTACCGCGAAAACTATGCTCTTATGTAAGTCCGATCGTAAATAAGTCCTAACATTTTCAGATCATTTGTTTGGTTAAGTAGGTACCTACCCTGACAAGAACGTTAACGCTTGTTACTTAGAATTCTAATTGTATATAATATATAGGTACCTAATATTTGGTATGACGAATAAAACCCCAGAGAGCAAATTCTGTTTCATTTTTGCGGCTTGTACGCTTTGATTTCTATTTTCCGGAACAAGTACTTAAATATCTGACTGCAATATAAGAGCGATTTTCGTACTTGTTACGCTTGATGTTATAATAATATCAAGCGTAAATAAAATAAAAATCGTAAGCGTAAATATAATAATATTATTATTAGGTAAGTATTTCATTTCGTACACTTCAGGGCGTGGTCTTGGGCACTCAAATTCCATCTACGACCCCCTGAGTTCCGTCTCCGTACCCTCCTCTGGGGAAAACACTCCTCACTTCACGACGCGCCAAAACAGATGAGTCACTTCCTCGTCCTCGGGGACCACACCGGAAGGGGCGCAAGACGACCCCGTGTCTTACGCCCGTGGTCCCTGCGGTGGGTTAGATACGTAGCCTCACCGCCTACCACAACGGTCGCAGAGGACAGGGCGAGCATCGCATCTTATCGGCAACACTCCTCCTCCACGACTTTCCTCCTTCGGCCACGATGTCGCTCGATGAGCTACTTCGCAGCCCGCCTCAGTTGCAGTATCGCTATTACACTGCACCGCAACTTACATGTGGCCGCTTCCATTAGAGCTTAGGCCTAAAAGCCCTGGAAGCGGCCCCACCTCGCTGGTCGTTTAGCCACTGCCAATGCACCAGTTGACAAATATTGCCCGGGGCGCAAAGGAAACCCTTTATGGGTACCACTGCGTGGTTATGTGGGGGTCCCGCCCAGCCGCTCTAGATCCTAGGCCAACTATTCTCCAACCTACCTTACCTAGGTACTTGACTATCTTATACGATACTGCTTGGCGGCTAAAAATTCGTTGTTAGAGGTGTGGTATTACAATCTAGGTCTAGGCATCTTGTATACTATCGGGTGTCGCCTAGCAATGCAACCTCCTTAGCAGTATTGATCCTTTTGCGCGCGCAACCAGTTTGACATTCCCCATGTCGGAAAAATTCACATTGACATTTCGAGGTTAGTTCTATCTGGAAGAGAAAAACAGATAGTTCTTTATACTAATATAACTCACAGGAAAAATACTTATTAAATTGCGTTAAATAATTTAAGTTGTATTCGAGCTAAAGTGATTGTCCTGTAGTTTTTAATTTGATGATGACATATTGAATTAACCTTTGGATACCGGCATTGACACAAAAGGTAGGTATGTTTGAGATATTTTAATGTTTTCAATTTATTTCCTTATATAGATTTTAGTAATAACACATAGTAGTACCTATAAAAGATACAGCAGCCCAAAAGTGGATATTGGTTAGCCTTTATCACCTGGGCGTTATTTGAAATATATTTATAAAATATTATTTCACATTAATATAGGTAGTCAGTACATAAAAATATATAATAGGTAGCTAGCTAAATTTTTAATTACGTAAGGAAGATATCAAGCTTTGCTGAACCATAATATATGGTAGGTAGGTATAATATATTACTGGATTATAATAATTTCTATCACATATGAATAACTAGTAGTTCTAAGATCAGTAGACCTTTTTAGCAACAAGTATTGTTGTAAAAAAATGTAGTTTTCACTGCTTATATTCAACATTCTTTTCAGAATTTAGTATCAAATGACTCTGCCAAATTTAAAAATTGATCAACAGTCGACCTCGTAGCAAACTTATTCTCTTTTTGACCGAGATTTCAGAACCTTTTGCATAGACAACCCCTTGACCGATTTTGCTCATAATAATTATTATCTCTATATATTATATAAAAAAACCGGACAAGTGCGAGTCAGACTCGCCCACCGAGGGTTCCGTAGAAACTAAAAGATAAAATGGGGAAATCATTTTTTTTTTATATTTTCCATCTTATACCGAAAAGCGTAAAAATATTTAAAAACCAGTTTTAACTTATACTAATTAAGCTCTTTCATATGATACCCCACATGATACGGTTAAAGAACTTTAAAATTTGGACCCTCATTCCTTGCGTAAAGACACTCCTTTTTTGTGATTAAAAAAAAAATGTCCAGTTTTCGGATTTTTTCCTATATGTGTACTCCAACACAATGCTTCTTGCCAAATTTCATTGTTCTAGGTCAACGGGAAGTACCCCATAGGCTTTGATTCCCTTGTGAGTGTCGAAATGTGCGTTTTTTACGATATATTCGGCTGTAACTTTTAATTTTTTACGAAAACTTAGAAACTTTATTTTTCTTTCTGCAGCAAGATACTATGGATCTGCGTATATGGTTTTAATAACAACTCGATATTTTCACGCGTTCCCGAGATAAAGGTCTTGACACAAGACGGACGGACAGACGGACAGACAGAAGACAGACGGACAACAAAGTGATCCTATAAGGGTTCAGTTTTTTCTTATTGAGGTACGGAACCCTAAAAATCAATTGCTGTTCGTTTGTCTCGCTAAAACTCGAGAACGGCTGGGCCGATTTAGCTGATTTCGGTCAGGGAAGGTTTAAACGTTGAGTAATGAGAAATATCGGGTCCACTCATTGATAGGTGATACGAAGTACGCCGGGTCAGCTAGTACTGAATATAATTGTTCATAATTATTATTAGATATAAATATTTTTATATAGAATTGAGTAGGTACCTATCTAACGTTTTTACAAACATTACCAAAATTGGTCTGTATTAAATGAAGCCACAACAATCATCTCCCTTTTTAGGGAGAATTCCTTGACAACATACAATTTCTATAAAATTATAAAACTTGTATTTACATCAAGTTTAGTAAAGATTAGTCCAAAAATACGACTTGTGCGCGAGTGCCACCAAACATCCGGACTGAGGAAACAAAAAATTGCCAGCTGACCTTTGTTTGCTACGATCACTTGGTCAGTGGAACTGAGTGAAATTAAATGAACGAATATAGGTACATTCATTAATTTGATTTAATTTTCAACATTAGAATTAACACTTTTTATATAGGTATACCAACAGTCTATAATCTTCTGTACTTATTACACATATTTATTAGGTATGTATAAACCAACCAATCTAAACCAACTGTACTTTACCTAAATGTTATAATTATCTATGTAGTATATAAATATCTATTTAAATAAAATAACAATATAAGTAATAGTAATAAGTACATCTCATACATAAAACTTTCTACAGATGTGTGTATAGAATACACAACTGAAGCAAACTACCCTACCTACTCAAACAATAAGGAATATGCATGATTTATTTTTATTTGGTCATAAAAAAGCTGACCACAGATAGATCCATTCAACAAAAACAAAATTAAAATACCTTCAAAAATAAAAAAGTTACAAGCATTTTAATATCAAGTTAGACAGAGAGCACACGATAGCGAATGATGACGTCATGGTTCATGTTCGCCGTACTAATTCAATACAAACTGTTGTTTCGTGAGAGAGGGACGGCATTCCTCCCCCTAAAACTGTAAATGTTTATATCTATTTACATCTCGGAAGTATACCTACCTATAGACGGATTGAAATATTTTTTAGTATAAATAGATATTACATTTTAGTATGTTATCAATAAAAACTGTTATTCCTGTGAAATAAACCTAATTCATGCATATTCCCTATTGCTAGACACGGCCTTGCCGTAAGTAACTTACCTACTTAGGGTGTAGGACTGTGGGTAGGGTAGGTCCATCAAAGTAATGATTGGTAGGTATTAGCTTAATTATGTTTGTGCAGCTACGCTAGAACTAGGTTGTTATATGCAGGCTTGGCGGTTACAATGTACATTGATATCGACCCAGAAGTACTTATTTGTAGAAACTTTATTGGAATTTTCAAGCTAGCTAGGAATTCTAACGCTGCTGATGATTAAAGCTACACAGAAGAGCGTAAATCAAATTAGATAATGTTGGGCTCAAAGCACGCAGCTCTCTCTCTCTCTCTCTCTCTCTCTCTCTCTCTCTCTCGCGCGCATCACAACATTTTTCATTTAAAATCATTGAGTGGGTATATTAGAAATGTAAGCTACAGAATTGCTTATTTAGATACTACTATTACTACTCCTTCGCCAATATAAATTATATCTGAATAAATGTTTAAAAAAAAACTCCTATCTAAATAAACAACTCTGTCTCACTTTTCTAATATCCTCACTCAGTGATTTTATAGCTGCGCGCTTTAAGCGCAACCTTAAAATCCAATAAATTCAGTAAAGTTTACGTTTAAGTTAATTTAAAATCTTTTAAGTTAACTTTCATTAATGAAGTTAACTTTTTGGTTATATTTACTCACCTCTGAAAATGTATTTCTCTATGGTTATGTAATACTTAGTTCTTTTATTTTATTGTGTAGACAACTCAAGGAATCTACATTTAAATCCATCGTCTGATATCCTAGACTGAGAATTGAACTCAAGACCCATCCGCATAGTCAAATTCAATCACCTGCGTATCTCCCTGTTAACTGTGTGTATTTACCCTTCTACAATATAGAATCTTCTTGAATTACGGCTCAGCCAGCCAGGAACTTTTCTTCCCTCCGCAGCCACAATGTGGACAGTATGCGTTCCTGGCTGGGGTGCGGTGATGGTAGCTGGAGCACTACTGCTTTATGGTACTATCGACGTGGCATACTTCGCCAGGATGATGTACACGGTCGCCAGGGCGAGGTACTTCAAGAAAAAAGCCTGCCTCTTGGACACCACTGAGGTTGATTGTAAGTGTTCGCTACTTTAACTGAAATCCCAAAACGTATGAAAGTCGCTGATACAGCATAGCGGATCAGTAAGTTGAAATGGCAGTGGACAGTCCACATGACACGCAGAACTTATGATGATGATGATGGAGCCGAAAAGTTCTGTAGTGGAAATCACACACTGGCAAGCGCAGCAAATAAAAACGAGCCATAAGGTGGACAGACATTTTAATGCAAGACGCTTCCAATTGGTCTATTTTGAAATCCATGGGGGAGGCCTAAGTCCAGCTGTGGGCTTCGTATAGTTGAGATGATAATGATCAAAACTGAAAAACAATAAGATTTAAAGTATGTTCATGGTTGTGAGCTAAATAATCTGCGTTGGTTAAATTAACGTACCAAGTTAAAATATTGTACTGACTTCAGTTGTACCTTGGTACTCATTTCCTAACGCACCTACATACTTAAGTCGAGAGTATGTTCTGTAAACTTGACTGTTTTTAGATTTATGTACAATCATGAATCAGAATCTTCGCTAATTCCAGGTTGGTGTCTCTTAAATGACATCGACACCCTTCTCTACCATATGAACAACGCTCGTTACCTCCGGGAGCTGGACTTCGCGCGAGCAGACTTCTACGAGAGAACAGGACTGTACGCCAACATTAGGGCTGCTGGAGGCGCGGTGGTGCAGGCAGCTGCAACTATCCGATATAGAAGATATCTAAAGCCGTTTACAAAGTTCACTATTACTTCTAAAGTAAGTTGCTTTTGAGTTTTCCACAGGGTCCGAATTTGCTCGACGCCTTCAGTTTGACACTATTATAATATACATACATTTTTCAAGAGTGAAATATACATATTTGCTATCCCTTAGCTTAGTAGCAAATATGCCGATGGTTTGCCTGATGGTAAGCGGTATAGCTGCCACCTTGGTCATACATATCTTTCCAGTTTCGAAAAATCAAGGCTGAGTACAACTATTTTACAATTATCTATGAGCATATGGCTTTGGATTCGGTAGAATGATGGATTTAAACTCCCCGGATATTATTAAGATAATCTGTGCCCCTCCCAAAGGGCACCATGAGGATCAAGCGGTTGTGATATCTTCGTCATATTGTTAGTTTATGAGCCTATACTAGGCACTGTATGATGTACAAATATGAAGATATTTATTGAACATACTTACCGTGCTTGACACGGAGTTTTTGGAAGTGTCGAAAATTAGTTACGCTTCGATCTCGAGGACTATTATATTATGAACTCCCATTATTCCAGGCTATCTACTGGGACGACAAAACAGTATTCATGGAGCATGAATTCATAGGCCCAGGGGGCTTCGTGCATGCTGTGGCGGTGTGTAGACAACGAGTCATCGACACATCAGCAGCGGCTATAGCCGAGCTGCTAGTGCAACTACATTGTGCTGGGACTTGTAGAGCTGCTCCTAGTAAAATGCCGCAAGAGGTACGTTGGGAATTTTGTAAACAGCTTTTTTAAAGAGGTACTAGCATTTTCAAGCGGTTCATTAAAATTTCTGCTCTATCAAATAATTGAGGTAATAATTAATATACTTAACTGAATTGTGCTGAAGCCCGTTGGCCAGCTCCGAGAAAAAGTCGCAAGTATGGCCAGTGAGAATTTAGTAGAAAAATAGTCCCCTATTAGAAAATTTGTGACAATGGGTAGCGAGTCAGTTTTAGCTCAGTTGTGGTCATAGCTGTGCTTCTTCCTTGGCATAGTGCAGATACCTGCCGGGCTGCTTTTATTAATGTTCCCCAGTGAGTTAAGATTTTCGGGGACTCTTCCTTTTCTACGAAAGATTTATGTGGTAAGGAACTGTGGCATTGATATTATTGTCTCAGCTAAGGCTAGGTTATAGATATAGGTTATAGCTGAACTACTAACAAAAACATGAAATCAGATTAGGATCCATATATTTCGAGAGGCCTATGTCCATCAAGAGAAAAAAAACTAAACATCAATTTATAAAATTATTTTGTTGTTATTGTTAAAGTACTTGGCTACTTTCGTAGTCGTAATTAAGTATGTCAGGATTAATATGTGAGTATATAAAATGGATGGCGTTCATTAGGCCTACGTCCTACAGTGGACGAACTTAAGTTGCCTGATGGTAATGACGAATATTCAAAATTGGTTGAAATTAAGCATGAATTGATGTCGGTATGTATCATTTTCAGTTGGAGCTTTGGGTGCAAAGCAACGAGCTAAGCTCTGCCAAACTCCGTGCACCAAAGGCTCCTCTCCCCACTCTTCAATCTCCTTCTAATATAGGCTGTGGGGAAATAGTTGCTGCTTCAACGGCCGAGTGAGATATTCTTCACTGTACGGAGGATAGTTTGCGTTCTCGCTCTCACGCCTCGAAACGAACGCATTAGAGTGAGATTGTAACAGGATGTCCACTCTCCGGCAGTGATAAATAAATTATTACCTCAGCCGCTTTCGAGCCGCGCGGACGTGTCATGAACTGCTCTATATTGGCGACGTATAAAAAGTGTTAATTATTAATTAATATCGTTATCGAAATCTATGTCCATTAGCGCAGCTAATACTAGCATTCAATGGTGTCGATGTCAAAGCTTGATCAAAAATGTATAGATTTTTTAACATTTGGCAAAGCGTTGTTTTTAAAACTTCGTGTTATTTAATATAAATAGATATAATAATCACACACAAGTGTATTTAGGATATCAATGTAACATCATCACAAATAATGTATTTTGAATAAACAAGTAATCATTTTCTTCATCATTATCATGGATCAATTGTATTTGTCGTTAACTACCTAATCTTTTGTGCTTTCATAAACAGGGTGTTTGTATACTCGCAAAAAATAGCTGACAGCTGAGATTGCTTAAAACATTTTTTAGCTGTACAATGCGAGGCTTATTAATTTATGAAATTCGAATTCAATGATGTCTGATAAGCAAAACACCTATGTTTTACATAGATCGGACATCGTAGAAAATGTTTATGATAAATATTTATAATATATAGGTACCTACAAGAGCTAAATCTATATTTTCTATATGAGTGACTGAATGACAGACGTTATATAACCTAGACCTTGGAACCATGAGACCTAGATAGATCTAGAGACTTGAACTTTGGAGTATTCACCGAGAAAAGATTTGTCCATGGCAGATAAATCCACCGGAGTTAGTCATAAACAGAAACAGATACATTCAGAAGATATTTATAAAACATCAAAAAGACATAATCGAAGACATTTGTTTTTTTATAGTTATCATTGGTTAAAAGCATCTGACTTGTAAATGACATATATTTATCAATAAATTATTTGTATTTGTATTTGACATGCACATTCAAGGTCATACATCGATCATCTAAACACCGTGTATACTCGTATTATAACAAACTTTATTTTTGTGTGTTTTTATAAGTGTATCTTTCGAAGTTTATTATTAGTATGTCCAATGTGCCTCCTTATTATGTACCTTTTCCGTGGTATTTATTGTATTAACTATTTAGATACTAAATGTCGTAATGACTATATTTAGGTACTAAAAGTACCAATAACGGTAACTTTGTTCTTTACTTTATGCGTCGATTTCACAATTTAAGTTTCAACACAGAACTAGAAGTCATCAAAGCGAGTACTTAGGTATTAGGCCGCTCACACACTGCGTGAGTTTATCTAAACAAGTGGTTCGTGGCCGCTTCTTTTTTTAAACCAATGCTGACAGTATCATAATGGAGTCTGAAGAAAAAGTTTTGATTGCGCTGCTGTTAATAAAGCGATGAACACGCAGAAGACTAAAATATCGACACTGAATGCAGGTCGTATCGGACCGATCTTTTTAGGAACCCTTGGTCTGTCCACGAGGTCCAAGGATTCCTAAAAAGATCAGCAGCAGACTTCTTGTGCCTGAGTTGAAAATGATGATGATTTTGAATTTGCATTTTGGTGGACTTCTATGTTGGAGGGCTCGGGGTTGTATCCCAACCCAATAAAGATTAATAGGTTAGGTTAGGTTTTATTTTGGTGAAGGGAAATTTCGTGTTTAAACTATAGCGTGGGGGTACGTCCAACAGCCTAAGTACCACTCTGAAGTAGAAAATCGGTCGCCAAGACTAATCGTGTATTCTGGCAGCTGCACTTGATAGCCAGTTCTCAAACAGCCCACTTTATTTTTATTTAGATAAGAAGTAAGTTTAGAAAATTAAAAAATCCTGACAGAAAAATCGATGAAACTTAGCCAAAAACACTCGATCAAGCCCTTTTTCGACCAAAAACAAAAAAATATTGATCAAAATTGATCCATCCGTATCAGAGTTACGATGCCACAGACCGACACACAGTTATATGGATACACAAATTCACATGTCAAACTTATAACACCCCTTTTTTGGGTCGGGGCAGGGGTTAAATAAAGAATAATCGAAATCTATTCTACCTGTCAAAAAAAAAAACAGGCACTGCTTTTTTGATGACTTCTAGGTTAGTGAGTGACTGTGATATAAAATGAGATCAGTGATATGTAAAGATCGTATCTCAAATTATTAGTTTTTATGTCTATCACGTGACCTTAAATTATCATTATTATATCTTCAAAGATCATGCCATTATGATAATTATTTATTTATAATTACAGACTGTGTAAAAAGTCATTAAATAGAAATTAATACTCAGTCAGTTTTATTTATCTGTTCGAACTCTTCTAATTAATCTTTAGTTAAATATGTAGTAATTAATAAACAATAGCAAAAAAGTAGCTCAAAGTTTTTTAAATAAAGTAAGAAGGTTTATTTCTACTACGAATAAGAAATGTTTGCAAAGATATATCTAATCTTTGTTAGGTACTGCAATTTTACGCGGGAGTAACAGAGACAGGGTATACAAAAATGCATCTCTTCTCTTTGTATATAATTATAATAAGCACCATCAACCACGCATTAAAATTTGTCGAGTATTTAGCAAACTGGAGTAAAATAAAAATCCTAAGGCGCGTCGCTCACTGGTAAGTCGAGGCGCGGTCGAGGCGGCGTCGCGGCACAGTCGAGGCGTGGTGTTTATGTTAGAGTCGAGGCGCGGGCGGCTATGCTTCCTTCACACATTACAGTGTAAACTCGTCTACGCACTAAAACAAAATAACAAAATGGCGGTGGAGTAGCGGCGCGGTCGCGCACTGCACCCCTGCCGTGACGCTGCCGCGACCGCGCCTCGACTCCACGTCGCCTGCGACGCGACTCTAGTGTGTGGCCGCACTGCCATTTAAACCTGAAGGAAACGTAGAAGCGGTGCGCCGCTTGTGCGCCCGTGTCTCGACGCCGCCTCGACTCCAGCTCGTGTAGGCGATGCGCCTAAGGTTGGTAAGGTCTCGAGGTTGCATTTATAGAAATTTTATTCTATGGTTGCATTTAGAAACAACTGAATCAAAGCTAATGAAAATAAAATATTAATAGTTTAAAAACTAAAAAAAAAACACGCTCAATCTTATCAAATTATTGTATTGTCATCGGTCCTCGATAAGTCTACCAAGTTTGAATGAAATCTGACCGTTTGAAGTGGGTCAAAATCATGTTGAAAGTTTCCGTTACATACTAACATACCTATGTATGAAGCTGATAAAAGCGTTTCAAAATACGGGGATTTCTTTGAGTTTTGTATGATGTACCATTGTTAAAAAAATAGTCGAAATAGTTTTATGAACTACTAAATATCGAGAAACATATATGTACCTATACGCAAACAAGCAAACATTCCTGAAAAAAATACTGTCGCTGCACAGTTGGGTAAAAAATTTAGTTAATTTGAAATTGATAATAAGAAATAATAATTTCGTTTTGTGAAGTTGGTTCAAAATATATTTATTCCTTTATCGCGCATAATATATTGTAACATGTTAAATTGGTATTAACCTAATAAACTACGCTTCTAATGTAGTACAAAGTACAAATGATTCCACGAAAAAATACTCTCCGTTTTCTGTGAAAAACATTATAATGGGTATTTCTGGTAGGTAAAGATCTATCATCCTCATACTCCCTCAAACTATATATACATAATATTATACGTTATGTATATTGTCAGAGTTACGAGTATTTGATAATTTTTATTTCGAAATAATGGGATTTTTTTGGCTATATTGTGGGGTTTAGTAATTAATTGTCCTAGGTTTATATTTTTTTAATAACAGATAGGCAAGGTATTTGTATATATTTTATTTATACTTATATTATATTTAGATCCGCGTCTGATCATACGTAGCAATCAGCCGTCTTACTTACAAACGCTGAATAAGCGCATTTCAGTTAGTGTTTTGTTCTGTTTTCGCGCGTAATTGTTCCCGTCTGAGAGAAAGTGACAAGTTCTTATTCAATGAATAAGATTTTAATATGGGTTTACAAGTAAGATGGCAGGTGCTTATGCGACGTGTTTTCTCAATAAACACGCCGCGTGTCTTGTCTATTGCCGTGCCGTGCCGTGTCGTCACGTGCATGGAACTGTGCATGTGCGCACAAAAACTAGTAACAATCTGTACTGATGCCTGATTGGAGGTTTCCAAAATTGGGTGTTCAGAGTTATGGAAGAAAATTATGTCGGAAAAGACTCTGGGGGACATTTTTTCAAAGTTATTTTAATACAATATTTAGTGCCATGCAAACCGAACTGTGAGCTAGTAAGATGAAAAATTGATTAAGCCTTTGGGACTTAATACATTATTTGAGCACACTTCTTCGTAGATTTAGCATGTCTGTCTATTTTCTACAGGATTCATTTCAGGGAATGTGCGCAAGAGCTTCACGACCTAATTCTACCCTTCCCATTTCACTACAGGACTAGCAGAAAGTCGGCGAATTACCACCCATTTCTCGTTGAAATGACAAAAATCCGTACTCAGCGTTATCGATCCACATTCCTGTTGCGTACTGCACAAGAATGGAATTCGTTGCCGCCATCTCTGTTTCCTGAGACCTACAATCTTGGAATTTTCAAGGCTAATATATTCAATAGATATCTTCTAGATCGACGAGCTCCATCCTCGGCCACACCGTCGCTTAACATCAGGCGAGTTGGTGGTCAATCGTAAATCTTTTCGTAAATAAAATATAAATATAATGTATAAAAAAAAAACTGAGTAGGTATTCACGCAGGTGGAACCGCAGGCGCAGATTGTTGTTTAGAAATGTGGGTTAGGTCGTAATGTTCTGTGCTATACAAATTGCGATTGTTGTAACTAACAAAGGGTAGGTATAGAGTAGGTACATAATAGAAGTGTGTAGAAACACACCACAAGGACTTCCCCATAACGTAAGATGTTTCTCACATTTACCTACTAAACTATTTACTAATCATCTATTAGGTTCCATCTATGCTATTGTGCAATATTTTTTCTATCTCTTTAATACTTTTATGGCATTCATTGCATTAATAAAAGGCTAAAAGTGTTTTGTTTCACTTGAATTGATTTTTATCTCAATCAAAATGAAATTTTGTGCGCTCTATGTGTTATAATTATGATTGTCGAAATACGTATTTATTTGTCGTACCTACATTCTATCAATTTATATCTTCAATAATAATATATTAAAGCGTGAGCGAGACAGCGAACTCTATTCGCAAAAATAAACTCCTATTAAATGTATTAAATTAATTGGACTGGCGAATTCTGCTTAATAAGAGAGTCAGCTCCAAAAATCAACATATTCGTAAGGTAAGTACTCGTCATAGCCTTGGCCGATATGTTTAAGACACTTTGCCAAATTATTTTTCACTCGATAAAAATGTACCTATTAGTCAGCTATCCGAATTATTTTCTTATAAACTCTGTAATACTGTTATGAATTTTATGTTTTTTTTTATATTCTTTATTGGCCATTTTATAACATGTCTGTCATATTAGGCAAGTCATTTTACAATGGTTGTAATGGTTTTTCGGAATATTTAAGTGAAGCCGTTCTGTTAAAAGGGCTACAGAGTGATAAAAAGCTGTGACGTTGTTTCACACGTATAGGTACATACATATTATTATTATTATTTGATAGCCCTATTCCTTGGGCGTATTCTAGATTAAAAAAAAAAAGTTTTATTTTTTCTAACGAATTTAGGAATTTATCGAATTTATTCCAACATTTAGAGATAAAATGGAGTGATGGTACAATGCAGAGCAGTTGGCAGTGGCTGGAAGCAGAAAGCTGAAGATCGGCTTGAATAGCGTTCATGCAATGCTTAAATTTTGAAAAATAATAAAAAAATTACAAGCTAACAATCCAGTTATGATAGAGATTGTATTTAAATGATTTCAGTTCAAGGATTACATTCTATTCCCTTTTTGCCTACATACTGTTACATTTGACTAGTATTCGTAGGTACCTAACTTAATTGCGATAATAAAACTAACATTTATTGGGTATTACACACACTTCTGAAAATATTGAACATTATGTGTATTTCCCTTCTTATAAATATCGGGTTGGAATAAGGATAAATATATTTAGAGTTTTGGGAATTGTTCGTTTTCTTTCCAAATACCGAATGAGTCATAACAAAACTATATTATTGCCAAATATTACAAAGTAACTAACCACAGATATCATTACTAGGTTTTTCTCGTTGCCCTGAATAATATTTATTGACCGAGCGAGCGAAGCGTCTCATCAACTGATCAAATTTTCTTTCGTCTGTCAGTTTGTTTGTGAGTTTGTATGTTCGTACTCGCGTACAGGGCGTAATTTTGAACCTATTTTGATGATACTTGGCGTATAGGTTCTATGTTTTTTTTTGTGGTTGGCGATTTTTGATAGGATTTTTTTTGGTTCTCATAAAAAGGGGGGAAGTTTATTGTGGCGCAAATTACCAACCGATTTTAATGATATTTGGTAGGTAGTTATAGTATACAATTATTACAAATTGTGGTAAAAATGAACAGAATTGGTCAAGTGGTTTTCGAGATATATAATAATAAATAATAAATATTTGTGGACATTTCACACAACGCCATCTAGCCCAAGCTAAGCAAAGCTTGTACTATGGAACTAGGTGGCTGATAGAATACATATACCTATACTTTTTTTGTTGTAAATATATACATATGATACATAGACACACCCAGACACAGAACAAACATCCATGCTCATCACACAAATGTTTGCCCTGGGTGGGGATCGAACCCACGACCTTTCAGTTCAGCAGGTAGACGCAAACACACTACCAACTGAGCCACAAGGCCAGGACAACCAACTTGAGATTGCGTGTAACAGTGAGGGCGCGTGTATGTGCTAAGCCAACTGTATGTAGGTATTATGTACAGATGACCCAAGGTGAGTTTAAAATAAGCTCTCTCGCGAGGTCTACTGTTCGTAGAACTACTAGTTGTATTACTAAGTACTATGGTGGATATAGGCAAATGATAAAGAAAAAACTGTGCTACAGGGCACGTCATCATCAGCCACTCACAGGTTTTTTTTTATCCAAGGCAGATCTACGATTAACCACTAACTCGCCTGATGTTAAGCGGCGGTGTGGCCGAGGATGGAGCTAGTCGATCTAGAAGATATCTATTCACTCTAGCCTTGAAAATTCCAAGATTGTAGGTAACATATCTGTTTCCTGAAACTACACGTTTTACAAAATAGCGTCTTTGAATCTGTACCATCATAGACTACGGGTTTTTCGTACATGTTTTGTAAATTATTAGACACATATCTCGGTTTTACTAAGGACTTAGATTTTTTATTGTACACTTATATTATTTAAAAAAAATACACTCCTCTCATTTATTTAGGTCCTACAGACCTATTTTTTATCGTTTTCCAAAAAGAAGGAGGTTCACTGATTACTCAGCCAACTGTGCATTGATTTTGACGATTATTTTTGTATTTGGTAGATCATTTGATACTTCAGAGGTGGCCCCATATAAATTTTATCAAAATCGATGCAGTACTTTGGTTTTATAACAAAATAACTGGTAGAGTATCATCCAAACAACTGTAGAAAAGCGAATATGCGTACATACGCGACTTGCTATTCACTTTTCTACAGGCATTGTATATACATATTGCGTATTTTGAAGTCGGTTTTTGCAGTTTTTTAAACTATAATTATTTTCTAACTCGACGCTAAGACTAGCGGTTTAGGCTGTGCGTTGATATGTCAACATAGATAGTCTTAAATATTTATCTATTTATCTTAATTAGTAAATCGGGCAGAACTTTAGGACTTTGAATTTTAGGGATTAGATTTAGAAGTCGCTCAAAACATGTGGACAGAGTGCTGTTGAGACAAAAATCTATATGGTGATCTATAAAATAAAATACGTATACAACAAGCGCCGCACGCCATACACTTTTAGTCCACAGTTTTAGTCTTGCTATGCCTACAACCAGTCTCTTACTGACCGATCGAATGAAGGAGGCGTCTTAGGCCTAGGCCGCACTACGGTTTTTTCCCGCGAGCGGTAACCGCTATAAGCCGCGAAACCGCTCGAGACGGTACTAAATCAATCGCGGGAAAAAACCGCAAGTGCGGCCGCTTGTATTCGTTTTCCTGTTTCATAAACTCACGCGGTTAAAAACCGCTGCGGTTTAACCGTAGTACGGCCTTAGCCTTATGTAGAGAATCCAGAGTCCAGACGCACATGCTTGACGCAGATTTGTGCCTAATTGAGTCTGTCTGGGATCTGTAGTAGGTAATTTAAGTACACATAAATCATTGAGTAGGTAGGTATCATAAAGCTGTGCAAATATCAAATTCGAAACTGCCAGGAATCTCTACTTGTTTAGGGATTTTTGTAGGGATTGGTGAGTGGTTTGCTGCTTTATATAGAGATAGGCTTGCGTTTGACCACATCCTGCCTATTGTTAAATGACAATATAATGACGGACTGTGGAAATTTGTATACTTGTAGTAGTCTAGTAAAAATAAATCCGTTTGTATGGAGCAGATCACAGTATTTGCAACTGGGGGGATTCTTTGAAATTATGATAGGAAAATAACTAAAAATCATAGATCAACAATAATCCCCGATTTATAGACTAGCTGCGTTCCGCGGTTTCACTAGCGTAGTTATGAAAAACGGTGATGATTATGACGATGATAAGTAGCTTATGTCCGTCTCCAGGTCCAAAGCTATTTCTATACTAATTTTCATAATGATCGGTTCAGCCGTTTGACCGTGTAAAGGTAACAAAATTAGCTTTTATAATATCATTATGAAATTGTGTCAAACGTATTTCAGAACACCAGTACATTCATTTAAATAACAATATACTTAGTTGTCTTTTATGTTGTCACAAATCTTATTTTTACTAGACTATAGTGCCTATATGCACTTGTTGGTACACAAAGGCAAAACTTCGAATAATAATTATTATTGTTATTAAAAAAAAAGTTTACTTAACCTATTAAATATTAAAATAAAACCTTTAAATTACCTGGAAAACGAAATTAAAAAATCTAACCCTGCCTGGTTCTTTTCATGCAATAAAAACGTAAGTTTATGTTATATTGTTTCATATAATTCTTGCTAGAATTAATAGATTCCCTTATTTTTATTGTATAAGTTCATGTCTCATCTTCGACTACATCTTCGCCACTTTTGTGGTAGGCTTATTGGCTTGGTGACCATTGTTCGTTCAATTAATCGGAAAAACGTTCAGAATATCCGCAAAAAGTATCAATAGTTACGCCTGACGGGAAATTGTCTGATCACGAGAGAAGCTTTGCTAGGAGTTAGTTGTTTTGTCTCGAAGCAAACATTATATATTGATAATTTTTCGTTCCAGCTATCACCAATATAGGTATAATAAAACTGGCTAAAAGTGTCACTCACACATCTAGGGTTCCGTAGTTAGTTCCAATAGTTAGATGCTAGTAACGTTTTAGCTGTGATATTTCTAGGCAAATATAATTATCTAGTGTATATCATTTTTTTATAAGTCAACGAATACTCTAAATGGTAGATGGTTCGGTAGGACTCCTTATAAATCAGTGGGAAAAACCATGATGAGACGCGCATTTAGTAGGGTTCCTTAGCTAAATTTAAATGCTATAATCTACTAGTATATGTTTAGAAAACTCAAAAACCCCAAATAAAAAAAAAAAACTGCGAAAAAAAAAGACAAATAAAAAAATCTGAACCGATTTTGATGAAATATAACTAAGGAGTTAAGGTGTTAAGGTGTAACTCACGAGTTTCAATAAAATCCTCTTTCAAAAAAAAAATATAGATCAAAATCGGTCTATCCGTTTGAGAGCTACGATGTCACAGACGGACACACATGTCAAAGTTATGACACCCTTCTTTTTGCGCCGGGGGTTAAAATGAAGATCACTTGGCGAGTATTGTTTGTTAAGACAATTTTGCCAAAAAGTCAATGACCGTAATATAATGTGCTATAATGACTAAATTGTTTTACATATGAAGTCGTCGCTATAGCGTTAGCTTAGTCGGCGCTTTTCGAGTTATAACTCGAAAAGTTTTAATCCTAGACTGTTCAAAATAATTTTCATCAAACTATTTACATATTGTGGTCTATGAGTATGTTTAATTATAGATTTCTAAGTTTCATAGTTTAGAAATGCAGGAGGAGCAGCATTAGAAATGCAGCAGTAGAATTGTTTCACCTTTGGTGGGCTATATCTCGTACATAACACATCTGAGAAAAATGTGATATAAATCTAGCTTTAATTTAAAAACAATATATTCATCGATACCCCACACGTGGGGGTGGAGTTTCCCTGGAGGAAAGATAGCTCAGCAAGAAAGTGGACTCTGATTTGAGAGACACGCGCTAGAAAGAAGACATAGAAGATATAACAGACACATAGATTCATTTTTGAAATGCTGCAAATCAGCAAAATTAAATAATGGGAAGAGTTGCTAGCTCTATGTAGTAATATAGAGGCCGTAATTGTTTCTTTTAAAGTATTGCATCATAAACTTACTTATTTTTTTACAGAAAAATCCTTACCAAACTATCAGGAGAATGATGACAGATTGATGATGTCAAATTGCAGCGAAAAGTTATCAGATACTGATTGATCCGGGAGGCAATTCAGTTAATCAAGACCGCTCCGTAACTGGGGGACAATTCCGTTAATCAAAACCGATCCGTAACTGAACCTTTTGCGAAGCATTTCCTGTCGGCTGCTATCATTTTTGATTTACGTTTCATCAAAAGTGTCAATTGTATGACTTAGAAGTGACTGAATCAAAAAAAAGATGGCGGCCAATGGGAAACGGTTCACATATGATTCAGCTACGGAGCGGTCTTGAATAACTGAATTGCCCTGCTGAACCATACGTGAGTCGTTTCCCGTCAGTCGCCATTTTTTTTTTGAGTCAATCACTTTTATGTCATACAATTGACATATTTGATGAAATATGACACCTCCTTCGTTCGTTACTAAATCAAAAAAGATAGCAGCCGGCAGGAAATGCTTCAAACAAGGTTCAGTTACAGATCGGTTTTGATTAACTGAATTGCCCCCGTTCTATAACTTCGAATGTTTCGACTATCGATTATATTATGTATAATTCATTTTGAGGCCTATTTTTCAATATCACGAATTTAAACTAGTATAATAGAGAAATAAATACTTAGATATGAAATAAAATGAGAAAAACACGGGAGAGTAAACTATTAAGTTTAACATCTAGGTGATAAAAATCCAGAAATATTTCAGAATGACCTGACTAAGAACCTTGGCCGAGATTCCGTTTGTTTTGTCAATTGCTGCTCATCGTCAGAGTATGCGTTAGTCAACGGTTTTAGAGTTTAGAATCATCAAGGCAAGATGACTCGTAATACATTCTAACCTAATTATGTTTTTAACTCCAGACCAAAAACGAGGGGTGCTATAAGTTTGACGTGTGTAACTGTGTATCTGTATAACTGTCTGTGTTTTTACACGACTGCGAACATAACCCTCCTTGGTTATGTTTTTCAGTGTATATATATACACTACTACTACTGTGTGTGTGATATGTATGTATATTTGGGTATGTATATTTGTTTCTAAGTGATCGCCTACAGCCTAAACGGCATGACCGATTTTAATGTGCAATGTGTTGTTAGATTCGTCTTCACTTCCTGATTGTCGTTATATTTTTTGTTATAATAATACCTACATCTCTCGCAAAAATTAATATTTGCGTTTTTTCGTAATGTCCAACGAACTTTTTCGTAATAAACAAGTGATTTTATTAGAATTTATTCTAAAGTATGTGCATTTATAATATTTTAAGGTGATTTAACGCATACTTTCTTCATCATAAATATCTTTCTTGAAGGTCGGCTGGAAGAATTGCGCAAGAACATTCATCATTTTGCTGGTCCATGCAAGGACTAAGCTGGAGAAACTGACACTATGTGATGGATATGATCCAGAATCGAGAATGCTTACCTAGAAGGCATTTGTTAAAGCTTTCTCATGAAAAATGCATAGTTTTTTCTGAAAATTTTCAATTTTCAGACTTACTTTTCCAGCTGTTTCCTAGGAACGTTGTTCGTAATATTCAAAATAAGAAAATGTAACTAAATCTATACATTCGGTTTTCAGGCACAAGGGGGTATACTAGGCGCATTAGCTTAGCTTACTTTGATACATTTTACTATAATCAAAATAAATGATTACTCATTAAAAATAACTTTTAGACGTTTATTTTGGTTATAATAAAATATATCGAAATGAAAATTATTTTGCATATTTTTTTAGTACTCACATAATGTATTTTTTAACGCAAGATTGACCACCAGCTCGCCTTATGTTTACCGACGGTGTGGCCGAGGACGGAGATCGTCAATCTAGAAGATATCTATTCAATGTAGCCTTGAAAGTTCCAAGAAAAAAATCGAGATTTTTTTTTATTTTTAAAAGTAATAATTATGATAATCTATATTAGCTGCACCCTATAGTTTTTCTCCAGTAGTATTGTGTCAACAGTGATGAACATGATAATGATGAAATTTGATAAATGTCTGTCGCCAAGTTTTCAGCGGTCTGTGCAGCAAATTTCATAATGATTGGTTCAGCCGTTTGATAGTGATAAGGTAGCAAACAGATATATATACAGAGTTATTTCATTTTCAACCGACTTCCAAAAAGGAGGAGGTTATCAAACCGACAGTTTTTTTTTATATTTGTTACCTCATAACTTTCAACTGGGTGAACCGATTTTGATGATTCTTTTTTTATTTGAAAGCTGGATCTTCCCGTGTGGTCCCATTCCCAATTTAGTCCAGTTCTGACAATGGCATCCATGAAAAGTCGGTTGCTTCAGTTTTTTAAACTATAATTATTATAATACCTACTGTGATATGTTAGTTTTTTTTTTTTTTTTTTATAGAAGATAGTTCTACGATTGACCACCAACTCGCCTGATGTTAAGCGACAGTGTGAGTTAGGGTTATTCTAATTAAAACAGATGTCTCACGTGAGCGAGACATCCACGGCATGCACTTACTAACGAATATTATTTGATTTATAATGTAATACTATAGATTATGAGTCTAGGTACTCATAATACATTACAAATCGTTATCATTTACAAGTCGAGTATAATCTATTTTCTTCTAACTCTTTAGTATTTTCTTAGGTCTCTCTATTAATTAGTAACAAAGTAGGTATGTATATAATTTTTTTTATCAGCCCTGTTTATACAAACTGTCCCACTGCTGATCTTCTCATTGTGAGAAGGTCTACCACGCTGGCCAAGTGCGGGTTGGCAGACTTCACACATCTTTCAAGATCATTGAGAACTCTCAGACATGTAGGTTTCCCCACGATGTTTTCCTTCAACGTTTGAAGTTGGCGGCAATCAACAATACGCACATAACTTCGAAAATACAGAGGTGCGTGCCGCGGGATTCGAACCCAGGACCTGCGGATCGCAAGTCGGATGGTCTCCCCCGACTAGGCTGCCGGGAACTTCATATAATTATGATAGATACTTATAAGTATTATCACTACCTACTTACAGTAGTTTGAGTAAAAAGGCAAGGAAATAAAATGCAGAAATAATTGTAATGTACACAATTTATTCATATCGTATAGTGTTTATTATACAAAGATAATAAATTGTAAAATCCTCTTTCGCGGTCCAATCAATAAATAAATACTTAGTTTACCTCCTTCAGTCCGTTCACTAGCCCTATAGGGCGCACTTAGGAGTAAGTATACTTAACTGAAATACTTAGCTAGTTTTCAGATTACAATTTTATAATTTCCTGTCTCTGTCTATCTTCATCTAAGAGTACTGCCTACTTGGAAGATTTTGCGAGCGCGTTGAAACATTTTTCAAGCGCATTGAAATATTTTCGAGCGTGTTGAAATATATTTCAGATTCACTCAGATACTCATAGATGTTTGATGGCTATCAATTAATGAAATCGACCTTTTTAATATTAATTGTACAAAAATATTCCTTTAGAGCTATTATTTGTAAAGGTAGGTATGTATTGTCAAAGGCACTGGTATTCTTAATCTGATTATATTTAATACAATCTGGTTCATAGGATAGCAATAATGTTAACTCATAGCGATTTCTTCAAGAGGACTTATACATTTTTTTTGCTTTTGGAACGGAATTCCGATTTGAGAAATTACACATTTAAATTTATAAATAACCAACTAAGCAGAACTTAAAATACTTAGATCAAACTTACGAGCTACTTACGAGGACATAGTCTTTAGCAATCGATTCTCACCGTCGAATCTTCGAATAGATGAAACAGATCTACTTCTATTTAACTTATTTAACATATACATACAATAGTTCATCACTAAAAATGCATTTTTTTATTCTATCACTGAGTAGACAAGTTTTATCTGCTCGAAAAGTCTGTTAACCGAAAGGAATTAGTCTCATTTTTTATACATTAAAGATCGGGTGTTGCGCTCTACGCGGTGTACCCTAACGACGACATACGAACATCGACCACGACATACAATACTAGGAAAGATTAGAAATAGGCGCGCGGCTTAGCCGCTTACAGCTGCACAATACCGTACATAATAATAGTTTCTCTTTACAACGTGGTAACTTCGACTACTAGGGAGGGTAGAGACAGTTTGTACGAACTAGATCGTCGCGGCGCCGACAGGTTAGCGGCGGCAGGCTGCGCGGTCCAGGCGCAACGCGTCCAGGCGGCTCTCAACGCACACGCGCGCATGCGCTCAGTGCTCGTGGCCGCGCGCGTTGTTCTGGTGCATCATATTCTTCAGGGTGGCGACTTCTGTTGCGAGCCGCGCGAGCTCCGCCTTCAGATGGGCGTCCTCTTCTTCGGCCAGGCGCTCGTCAGGCCGTGCGGGCCTGTATTCACCGCCTATTGAGATCCCAGAATCACGCTCGTCGCTGGAGCCTTCTCCGTCCCAGGAAGGGGAAGACCTCGGCCCAGGCTCTTGTTTGATATTCTGCAGGGAGAGCAGAGCGCTCGCCACATCCTTGTCTCCGAGATGGGATTTGTGGCGGAGCTTAAGCGGCAAGCTGTTGTGTTGGTCGGGGATGTACTGCTCTGCTGTCTCATCACCGGAGCCGGAAAGAGATGATAGCTCGTAAGGAGAGGGGGCACGACGAGATCTGGAGAGATTTAGTACGGAGCCGGGGGGCTCGTAGTGCGCAGGGTGAGGGTAGTACGCTTCAGGGGCAGGCAGGCGCTCTTGGTATGGCTCAGGGGCGCGTTGCGGAGGAGGAGAGGGAGGAGACGCAGGCGGCGCAGGAGGGGGTGGTGGCGGTGACGGGAACATAGCATTTCCGGATAGCTTACTCCTCTTAGTCACGCACAGAACCTGGTCGCAAGTCGGCAAGGTCGCGAGCACCTGGTCTATGCTTATCAGTGTTTCACCGCATATTCCGTACTTCTCCTTGATAGCATCGAGTTGGGCTTTCAATACATGGTTTTCCTTGGATAATTCAACCACACGTTGTTCAAGGACCATGTCGTTGAAGCGGCGTTTCTCACGGGAGCGCTTGGCCGCCTCGTTGTTGCGCCGACGGCGATCCCAGTAGCCATCATCCTTCTTGTTGTCGGGGATGAACTCCCGCTGCTTGCGCTGGCCGAAGAACTCCTTGCGTTTGTTGAAGTCGAAGGAGTCATAGTCTCGCATATCTCCGGGGCTGCTACAGGGAGGAGGCGGGCCATCCATCGGGAAGTGAGGCGAGACAGAGAGGCGCGGCTGGCGGGGTGGAGGAGGTGCACGGGCGGCGGGGGGAGCCGGCCCGAGAGCGCCACCGCTCGCCAGCAACTGTTGCTGGCTCAAGATAAACTCGGCAACCATGTTTCGGCGGACGACGACAGGTCCGCACGAATCTTCACCGTGATGCTGCAACAAGAGAAATACTATCATTAACAAATGCTTGCATCTAAAATTACAACATTTTATTACGTTACTGCAAAAACCGTGTCGCAACATCCCGCTGCAACTTCGCACGTGGATCACCTTTGTAAAATGTTGCCACATGTTTTTTACACCCTTCATGTTGGCCAAACTCATTAATAAACAGTTTCTTAACCTCTACATTACACAAATTTTAAGGTTACACCGGATTTCTTCCGTTACAAAACTCATTTCCTGGGTATTAGCGAATACTCGTTTTTAATTTAATTGCAGGATGTTTTGTTTAAATAAACAACGGTTTTAATTAGCTGTTAGTAACAGTTAGAAATGCGCAGACGTCAGTGCTATTTTTTTTTTTAATTATTCGCATTTTCTATTGAATCTTCGTCACCTGGAGTTCCAATTTTGAAATTAGACGTAATAGTTTGATTTAGAAATTCGATCACGTTGTATCTAATGTGAGCTGCATAGAATAGTTATGACGGTAGCTATTTTTAAATTAAAATTAATCGGATCAAACATGAGTCGTTAACCTTTACGTATCGTTCGGAAATCAGAATCACTTAACGCATAAAACAAAACGTTAATCTGTTGTACAACAGCGGCAGGAAGTCTAAAAAATGATGTTGTTATCCGAGAAAAACAATAGAAGAACCACACTTGTAAAACAGCCATTGTGCTAATCGATAAAAAGAGAGATTGGTCCTTTTTTACTTCATTTTTATAAACAGGAAGACTGGTCACTTTATGGAAAAAACGAATTAGACGGTCACGTTTCTATACACGTTGTAAGTATAATCTAGGCAACGTGAGGATTCATTCCAAATTTGAATTACTTGAATAATAACAATTATTAGCATGAAGTCTGACTAACAATACACATATTTTTTACGTACCAAACTCCATAATTTATTCAATTAGATATATTGTCTTTACTAATTTTACGCTTTCATAATATGTAATGAAACATATTTTTTCTATATTACTGTTTTTTATATTATTATAATCTTACTTAAACACTGTATTAACTCCAATTTATTTTGTTTTACTTTTAAATATTGTTGGCGTTTCTTTTCACGCAACTTTTTGACCGTGACCATGGATGGCGTGCTAAAAACTGCCGCATTGATACGTTCCGTTCCACGTTCCATGACACCGCGGCATCGGTGTCAGTGGGTTGCCCCAGAAGCGTTGCCCGTTACAGATAACTGTTCCAATGATCGGTCTGCCTTAATTGCTCGTCTTTGTGATAAAATGTCAGAGCCATGGGAACTACCTCGTTAATTTACAATCCATATTGTTAATCCGTTTAATTCACCCACTCTTAGTTTTTTATTTGCTAACCTCAAAGCATAATTTTTAATAGGTCGCTGATTATTTGCAGTTATTAAATGGTGATATTATGTTAAATCAGGTCACTAATTTTTTTTACATAACTAAAGAATTGTTTAGTAACTTTCATGTTATATTATAATATAGCCATAATAGTTATGGAATAGTTTCGCATCGTGAGAAATCACTGAGACAACTGTTCTTTATTGTATGAATTGAAATCCGTTACTAGTTTATGTTCCTATTACAAATATAGTACTGTTAGTCATAACTATTCAACCGTGTTTTTTGCCCATCTCGTCTATACTCCGTAGGTGTTAATATAAAACAGTTATTGTGATCTAATGCAATGGAAAAGTTTGTCTAACTGTTTATCTTACGTACCAACCCAGATAAGTTCGTTTGGATCAATATAGCTAACTATTCAAACAAACAAAAAATGGCTGACGCATACATCTACAAATTATTACTTACAAAACTATACTATAAAGAAAAAAATAGGATTTTAGTTATTTTATTGGGCAATAAAGCAAATATTCGTTAAAATTGTAAAGAGGTTTAACTGGAGTTATACAATGTCCGTTAAGACTTGACGGTTGGCAGAGCAGACAGTTAAAACAACGGTTTAGAATCGGTTACTATTTAGCATGCTAATAAAAATAAACCCATTGTTAACTAAACGCCGCTATTTTCATCGAGGAAGCCCATTTCTATTGTTTTTTTCATTTCTTTTGTGGCCAGTAATCTTGAAATATATGTGACAATCGATTTGCTGTCAACTTAAAAAAATACCACGTTCTTTTTTCAAACGATTTTTATTTTTAAATTTAGTAGGCGTGAATGGGTGTAATATTTTCTAGATTTAGGTTTTTAGGACGTTGTCTCTTAGCCAAAATGTGAGGTAATCGTGTCCCAGACGGGACCGAAATAGAAATGGCAAACTGTCGCGCCCAACATGGCCACACTGATCTCATATTTTGACTTAAGTAGGTGCTTACGTTATTTGAATAGCGTCACCAAACTCGTTTACAGAAATAGCGGTATTATTGATAATAACTATCACCTTTCGCGGTCAATACCACGAATCGATCTATCGTTAACGGTTGCACAATAATCAACAATCAACTGGTCTTTTGACAACCGACAGTTATTGCTAATCATGTACTTTCTCGCGTGTACCGTTACTAAGAAAAGTGGGACCGTACGGTACTCAGCCAAAACGGTTTTTTGTGCTCATCATATCTAAAACCCGTAATACTGTTATGAAACAGCTATTAGCGTTTCGTCATCGCATTTTAACTGTTTAAATGATCAAGGTTTCGTTGGGTAAGGTTTCATGTTACATTTATTCTTGTCTATTAATTTTTTTATCGATATACCGATAAAAATCAGACGACCCATTTTGGGAATAATGTAGCTAACTTATTTCAATTGAATGATCAACTCCTTTTATAAGGTTCTATAACTTAATGTAATCTTATTGATTAAAAATTTTATGATTAAATTTTATTAATAGAATGTTATCGCTCTCGGACATTCCATTTTCAAAAATAAAATTGCGCCATATCTGTTTGATAATGACGAATGCGGAACATGTCCTATTTTAAATAATATTGCGATAAAAGAACATGATTACTTATGAAGTATTTTTATGTTATCTTGTTGAAGTTATTTTTAAATACGTAACATTTTTGCTCAACGTAAAGAACACGTTTATGCCAAATACGAGGAGAGGAATCCTTAGAAAAGGTGCTATTTTCAGAAATGTCCAGTCGCGTGGTTTTGCTGAAAAAAATTACGAAATCTTTTATGTAATATATACAAGAATTATACAAGTATGAATCTTGTATTAAATAAAAGTTTGTATGTGTTTCAGTAACCAAAAAAGATCCAGTATTTTCATTTCAGCACTTACTGTACTTACTGTATTATGTATGTACTGTACTTACTGTATGTACTGTACTTACAGTACTTAGGTATTAAATTTGTTCTGAAAAACGACGTTTATGTTAAAAAGATACTTTAATTATTTTTCGATGTTTTTTAATCATACAACATGCTTTTGTCTTTTCTGTACTCAGTAGTCTTTAATCGATCTCTATTATTGACGTCAATAAAAAATAGCTGTTATCTTGTTTTTTTACAGAATTAAAGATTGTCGTGTAAATTTTGCCATATAATATTGAAGAGTATGAATATCTCGCATTATTGCTTATCAGAATTATTTCGTAATGCTACCGACACTGAGTCATTGGACAAAGTCCTTGTATCACAAACACTGATAACAATATTTAAACAGAACATATTTTGAATATTACACAACACAGCGTTGTAACGAAATAACTTCTTATCTTTGACATGTTTTTAAAATCGGGTCGGGGTTTTTCGCGAGATAACTATGTTTAGTTAAGGTATTCAATTATATTTAGTTGCGTAATGTTTATTGTTTTTTTTTTTTTTAAATGTAAAATGTAATTTTTTTTTACCTAAAAAATGCAGTTAGCTTCGTTTTTACCTCTTTGAAGTATAACTGGAACTGTTTAGTTTGGAAGGAACATATCGATTGTAGTCATATAGTTGTGACATTTCATCAGTACGGTTTTGGAACGCGTCCAAAATGTTGAACTTTAGAGATAGTGATGCGAAAAAACCGGAAACATCGACCTCGATGACCTGCGATTGAAAATATCTACATGTAAATAGAGTTGAACTGTGATAGTGATGAGGAATTCACCGGAAACTGTATCGATGTTGACCTAGACAATGACCTTAGGAATATCGATAATATCGCACAGATTATAGTTGTAGTCCATGCAGCCGGTGACCTTAGTGATTGTCCTAGGAGGCCACGTGCGGGCATCGCGAGCAGCGGTGGTCACGCGGCAACGGACACGTGTGCGTTCTTGAACCTCACGTTGAGTTGCGCAACAAGCACGTTTGCTCCTCTCTATTCACTTATATAAACTGCAACGTGATGTCGGAACGTGAAATTTAATAAACCATTACGCCCTTGAGGCCTTGACCGTAGTGACTATTGATCGAACTATGTCGATTGATACAACATAGATGAAATAATAAATTCGATTTGACAATCGACTGCCGCATAAAAAACATATCTGTAGAATTGTTCTTTGTTTGCATTTTTCTTGGAACGTGAAGTTGGGTTAGGTCAGAACATCTAAATATTAAACATTCTGTCTGTACGGCGCGATTTTTTTACTCGATTTATTATGGAAATGTTGGCTTTGACGTCAGCCTCGTGTTGTATTAAACGTTGAGATCTCGGTAAACAGCATTATAGAGTCACATTGAATTAATTTGTTCAACATCGTCTGTCAACGTTACGTAATTATGTATGCACCGCCGCACTTGACCTTAGTTGAAATAATAAGTATAATAAAAGAATATAGCGGCCATCTTGGAAAAAGTAGAGAAAGTAGTACGGCGGTAACTTTCCACGCAGTCGTTTGCGCGGGAAAAGTAGGGCAGCCGCCATTTTAAATTTGACATTTTCCGTCAACTACGATCATTAAGACAAAGAGTTTTGTTTTCTGGGTTAAACGCAAATTCTTAAGAAGGCTCAATACACAAAACTATGGAATGAAACTATGAAACATTTGAACATTTGAACTATGAAACATTTATAGAAGTTAACACTGGAAGGTTATATAATAGCGTGTTAACAAAGGTTGGCGCCACTTAGTATTGTTTGTTATGATCGGATTATGTCAAGAGGTGATTGTTATGAAAACTTCGAACGGCTTCTTCTTGTTATGTCTTAAAATATGTCTTTACAGTTCCTTCTGTAATTTACAATCTTTAATAAAACTCTAAATACTAGAAAACAGATTTTATAAGTGGTTATTTTTCTTACAAAATTTACCTGCTTATAAAATAAATGTGCGACAGTTTCTAGAAAGTGCCAAAGGTCGAAAAACCTGGACGCGTTTCAATCTTTCCCTCGAAAAGTGTATACTTGACCGATTTTTCGTATTCGCGCGCAAAACCCTAATTAAACGGGAATGTATTTTAGTACGGCCTCTATCGGTCGCGCGCTATCGTTTGGTGTCAAGGTCCGGTTTCGTAACCGCGCGGGAATATATGCCAAGGCCCTTCCTATTTTCCGGTTAACTGTCCCTATAAATAATAGATAAAAGTATGTTGCACAAACGCAGTTTTACCCCGATCTCGTTATTGATGCCGCACCCACTAATTGCTTTGTTATTAAGAAACACTTAACCTATTTCAATGCACTGGTTCCAATACCCACTTAGTTACGCAACCTGACACCATTCTAGGAAATGATGTAAATAGAGTTGTGTGACTCAGATCAGGAACCGATTCCACGTGAAAATGTATGACTCATCCGAAAATCCTATTTCACAACAATTTAGTATTTTTCAAATGTGGTATCGATTAAAACAAAAACAAGGTAGTTCTGGTTATACTATTATAAAAGTCCTTGAAAAAGAAATCTCCATCAAGTGAAAATCAACCGAAAAATCATATTTCAGACTTAGGACAAAGCAAAAATGACATTTTAACTAAAACGTTCCAGTTGTTATTTTACTGTTTTCAATTGCGTCATGTTCCAAATTCGAAAGATCGTTTATCATTTTTTGATGTAATAAAGTGATACGTGTTTATTAACGGCCAATACGCAATTCACGTGCTCCATAAGTAGGTTACAGTTACGAGAGTGTGTGAGATAAAAAAAATAGGTCAAGTTATCTTCGTTTGTCCTCGCAACGATGAAAATTATCATCGGGCTTTGTTATTGCGCGTAAAAAACGATTACGTAAGGTATGATCGATAAGTATGTAGGTTTATCCGATAGAATAACCTATTCGATAAAAAAGTAACGTATATATAATACATATTGTGTCCAGACTTTTTTGTACAAAACATTTATCACAAGTCTGAAGCAAAATATTTGCTTTCGATGTTTTGGTAATAACTGCGCAATTTTCCTGGTTAACAGGCCTTGAGTGCCGTCAAGGGCAATGAGGGCCAATCAGGTTAAAGGTTCATCAAACTGTGTACATCTCTATATTTACATATGCACTGTAATCGAAAGATATGAGTTAGACTCTAACTTTGGTCCTCGAATGCAATAAAAACATCGATGATTCAATGTCTGAGTCGAGATTCGTTTTAATTCGAATGAAGAATATTGAAGTACATAACTATGACTTTACTCACATTTTGACACATGACAGATCATTCGTTTGATTACCTTCTCACGACTCTAACTAATCTTGAGGAAATTTGACACACAATTAGTATTTGTCTTAAAAATTGATTTACTATAGGTATATTTAAATGAAAATATAAGGAAATTTGTGAGTATAACGGAATGTAGTCGAGTAAAAATATTCATCTGCGTGCAACCTCTGTGTTGGAACCTTCCGGACAACCTTGTCGGTTGTTCCTGATTACATCATGTAACAATCTACACTGCATGCACGTTACGCTAGTTTATGTATTCGTAACGCCTCTTTGTTGTTATAGGATTTGGTATTTCTTTGTTATTTGAAGGGTATTCATTCAATATAGTTTGATTACGAAGCCGGAAGGAATATGAATAACGAACTAAAAATAACTATTGATGATCATGGTTTATTACGATTTAATACATTTAAAATGAAATGTCATTAAAAAATATTGAACTTAGTGACGAGACATCAAGTCACTCACCTAAAGTCACGCGCTTGACCGTGACAGTTCATTGACACTGAGAATTTAAATGCCATCGGGTCAAAATTCTATGTGCCAATGTACTCCCTTCGTCACTCTGTGTCATTAAAATTTTAAATCTCATTAAATTCGCCAATTTCGCTTGAAACTCTTCAGTCAGAAATACAGTAATGTTTATAAACTACGGCTTGGAGATTGAATGACTGGCAAAAGTGTGATACTTCCCCAGACAGATTCTACAAAAGAGTCTGGAGAAAATAATGGTGTTGCAATGTCTCAAAATATTTACCAAAAAGGTTACACCTACAAAGTAGGTATTTTGGCAAAATTTGTGTCATCATATTTATCGGTAATTGCACTAATCGTTTGTTAATATTTTGGCGCGTCCAAGGTCTATTGAATTTATCAGTTTTCAAACGATGCCAGGGCCAGACACGTCAGTGATAAGGGCTCGTCTACACTCGTAAAGTACAATAACTTGTGCATTGCGCAAGTTGCGCAAACTCTATTACGTCATACGTTGACACAGCATTGACCTTAACTCGGCCGATCGATGCAGTGCATAAGTACTAAAGATTGTGTGAAATGGAACGGACAGGAATGTGGAATGTTCTAGAGGTGTGTTCTCTTTTCTAAGTGTGTCATCTGTCGAAGTAATTATTTATTCCGTGGTGTATGTTTATGTTGTTTTTCTGCCTTTCGTGATCGTAATAACTCATAGAGCGCGTAATTGTATTACATACTAAGGTTTTTAATTCAATTTTAAAGGTGATTAGCAAACATCGATTATTCAAAACATTTGTTGCTCTAAAAATGTTTACTCGTCTAGGAAGCATTTGATTTCATCAGAATTAAAATTAAAGCGTTTGTCATTAATATGTAAGATCATTGTTCATAGATTAAACAAAGATCATTTTGTTTTCGTGCGTTTTTATCTAGAAGAGATATCAGAACATATTGCCAAATATATTCTGGGAAAGTCGGTATGTGCTAATTTGTTATCGGAACAAGTTGTTTTTCTACAATATTCTGCATAACATTGAGTCATCTAGCTTATCAGCTAAATGCGTTTTAATTTTGGATTTACCTATACCAAAGCAAAAACAATATGCTGTGTCGCAATATTTATAATTCATATCATAGACAATAAACATGATTAATGACTTTAATATTTAAAAAAATAGAATAGTCACTAGTAAAGAAATGTTATTGTCAAATTTCGAAACGTTCATTCATGCCAAAAAAGATTGTCAAACAATTAAACAAATTGCAAAACTAAAGCCAAGAACAAAACACAGAACAATGCAATTGCTCCACCAAAAAAATGCATTGCAGTTGCAATCTAGTTTCCGTACATCCGCAGGCGAATGTGGGACCTTGAACCAATTGGGTAAGCAACAATAGCTTGCGACAGCGCTGTGCCAGGCGCCTGTTTGCAACATCGCACCACAACGTTGCTCGCACTCTTCTACTACTATATTACATTACAGTACATAATCGTCAGGTATTCGATTTTTTTTCTTTCTTTTTGATTTTTTTGCAGTACCATTTACTTTAAAAAAAAGAGTTTGAAAATAATTGGCCGAATTTTAAGACAACATTCCTGCAAAAAAGTTAAATTTGTATTGAAGAAAGAAAAAAATATTTTTTTGCATTATTTTCTATTTTTTTTTAATTTATTGACTCTATGCAAAATTCCTTTTTATGTCATAAAATTATTTCAGAGTTATTATCATGACAAAACAAATCCGGGACAAAAACATTATTATAATGAAACGCAACAATGATAAAGGAACAATCGAGTAAACAAAATTCAAACTTGAAAACGAAAACAAAGATAGCGACTTATCAAGGAAGCAGACTCGCAAACAAGAATCAAAACAAAGTAGAACGTACGTTTCTGAACGCACTATAAAACAAATAAAATGATTTGCGGACTTTTGGCACGAAACTTCTTCGTGAGTAAACAATTTCTTGGAGTCAATGACTTCGCAGAAAACGAATGTTTGGATTTTTTAAATTTGTCTCATCTCTATTTGACTTACTCATTGGTTACATTTAAATTTTCAGTATTGAAAATTACGATTTTTTTAATAAGTTTTTATTTTTATTATTTTGTTGGCGATATTAAAAATTAATAAAATATATTATATCATGTTTTGTTTAGTGTCCTAAAAATATTAGTTAGAATACTATAAGTTAAAGTTTTAATTTTTAACAGTAATATATGTATTACTGTTAAAAATATTTATTTTTGTTCCATAAAATTCCAATTGGATACGTGTAAGTTAAATATTTCGAAACAGAAAAAAATAAAAATAACAAAATAATGTCAATAATAAAAATAATAACAAAGGCACAAAAACAAAATTTATACTTACAAAAATATTTGCGGCGTTGATGGACACCTTATCCGGAATTATCCAAATGGTGGGTTGAAAAAATCCAAATATTCAGCAAAATCACAATAACAAGTTCAGTTCACAATTAGTTTCAGGTAAAATATCAATTTCACTCCCACTTTTACACGTCCAGAAGAATTTTTGTCAGTAGTCACTTCACAATGTTATGACGAAATATCCAATATACTCCGAGTTGCTTAGGACACGTCTGTTCTACGCTGCGTTCAGAGTTGGACTGAGAGTCGTAGTGGGGTCGCCGCGGTCTGAGCCTGCAGTACTCACACACTGACAACTCGCGTCTGTGTGCGTCACTTGCAGATGTGTGCGTGGGTACGTTGGTGTGCGATTTACGTAACTCACCACTGTGTGTAATCATTTACCCGACGATTGAGTCAATGTAGTGTCCGATTTTTGTAGCTAATTTGCTATTGAGTCATGTGTCGCGGATTTTTATACCGAGAAATCGATAGATAAGAGCTATTTGGGCAACTGCTGAAACAAATTGGCTATTTTACAAGAGTTTTCGATTTTATGCCCAATTTGTGATCGATGGTTAGCAAACTTTGCACTAATCCATTTCAGATGGTTTAGTTTGTAATTATTGCGCTACATTTCAGTGGGTTTTGTAAATGCACTAGTTTTTTGCATATCGCAATTTTTTTTTCGTAACTGACTTAAATTTTATTTTTTTAATTGTTTTTTTTGTAACAATGTATGTAATACATAAAAATGAAAGTTTTATAGTCATGTTTTATAAGATTATTTAACTCGTAATATTTTCATGTTCATAAATGAAGAATAACATAATTATATTTTAGGTTTATACCTAAAATATTAAATAATTAAAAACAAAATTAATTAATTAATATATATATATATATTTTAAACTCGAATTCGCACTAGAAAAGTGCGCATACGGGACGTTCTATTTACCTAAAAAAACAAGACAATTTAAGAATAATAACATTAAATAAAAATGAAGACATGATATTTAATTGGTCAGGTTACGAAACGCGCCCTACGCTACGAAAGGTCGTAGCCTCTCCGGTACGGCGTAGCGCTACGTATCTATGTTGGCTTACTGCTATCTATTCTGTGCGTGTGAATAAACTCTGACTCATCGATTTTAGTAAAGTTTCGGGTATTTTTGCTGATAATGGAAAAACATTTGGTGAAATTTATTAAATGCTTGACGTAATAAGGTGATTTCAGTTAGTTTCGCTCTTTTATTTTTTTCTATGTAGCAAATAATTATAACATCTTGAATGTTTTTTAATCCAAAATTACTATGTATATAGTATTTTGATATGTGTATGAGTTTTTAAAATCGGCCCTGTATTAAATATGTTTATATGTCCCAATGCTGGGCGCGGATCATCTTATCATTTTGAGAAGGGAAGGGAAGAAAGATCTTAGTCTACCATGCTGGCCAAGTGTGGGTTGCTAGACTTTATAGACAAAATTATATATTTTTATAAGCTGCGCTCCGCAGTTTCACGCGCGAAATAAAGTAAGTTCGTTAGTAAGTTCTATACGAACTTATTTACTTACCCGTGTAGTGACGAAAAACGATGATGATGATGATATTTATTTAGCATAATGTCGCTTTCCAAGTTTTCCAAGCTCAGGGTCGGATTTCATAATAATCGGTTCAGCCATTTGCAAGTGAAATCATAACAAACATAACTAGTATCTGTTAGTACTTTCGTCATGAATTCGCATGACGAAAATACTAGAAAATGACTTACGTATTCGAGAATCTAGATAAATTTATTTGGATTCTCCAATACGCTAGTAATTTTCCACAGATTATAGTAATAGTGTCAACCAATAATCGCGTACGAACAAGCTGCAAAGTCAAGGTCATTTGAGTGTTTTTATACCGCGGTTACTGTATAAATGAATTATTCATACTAGTTATGACATAATGGAAAAAAATGTGTTACGTAGAGTTAAAAATGTCTGTCTAAAATTTGGGAAAATGTTGATATAAGAACATGGTTTACGTATATAAAAAAAACTGAGTGAGTTGACGGTCAAGCGCAAGCCTAGTTTCGAGTAAAAAAAGTATTTGTTTTAGTGAAAGCAAATTTTTTACGAAACTTTAATGAAGTTTTGGATATTTATTAACCTTTTTTTTGGCTTGCGTTTGTTCGCTAACTCTTATAGTGTAGGGTATAATTATAGTTAAAAAACGGAAGCAACCGACTTCTCATGGATGCCATTGTCAGAACTGGACCAAATGGGTGGACCAATTGAAATGGGACCACACGGGAAGTACCTAGCTTTAAAATAAAAAAAGAATCATTAAAATCGGTTCACCCAGTCGAAAGTTATGAGGCAATAAACATTTAAAAAAAACAGTTGAATTGCGAACCTCCTCCATTTTTGAAGTCGGTAGAAAAATCGCGAGTTGTAAGATACTTAAGACACGTGCAGGCGCGCATTTATTAGACATGTCAGAAAAATAGGCACTAAATAGGTAACTCACTACATCATTGTTCGTTTTCCGTCCAAAACACGACCACAAAGACTGCGATCTGAGAATGGCAAGGAATTTTCATTCACACATAATGGCCTTGTGTTGCATAAACGCTTTTCATTTTCATCAATGACTGTCCAATTCGTTGAATTGGTTCACCTGAAATTGCATTGTTTCAGAAACAGTAGTTTGGTTATCGGAAAAAAGTTTCAGTGTTTCAGTTTTGTTCATTTTTTTGTGATAGTGAACGTGTCGAGAATTTTAGGAAATAGTGTTTGCTAAACAGTTTTTCTGCAATATTAATTTTTAGCGATTGTTTTTTTTATTGCCATCTAGCCCTGGCGAGTTACTGCGACCTCTGTAGATCTATTTTGACAACCCTTTTCTGGATACTGAAGTTACAGCATCCCAATCTCGAGCCGACAGGTTTGCAGTGTACCCAGTATGCTGTATTGCCATGTTGGATGGTAATGCTTATGTATTGGCGTAGGTATACAATACCATTTCGGTCACGTGCCGCGCTCAAATATAAAAATATATATTATGCTTATTCAGACTGTTTATTCATCAATCTTCAAAAAAGTAAAATATTTTCAGCGTAAAATATTGCAGCTCTATGTTATTGTTGATACCGTACCGAGACCGTACCTAAAGTATTAAAAAAACAAAACAAGTGTATCGTTACATAATTCAATTCGGACGGAAGTATTGCACGTGCACTCGTAAATAATACATTTTTATTATTTCCTTGCGATATATTCTGAAATTCATGAGAAATTGCACAACCATTTTATTTAGAGCGAAAAACGTTTACAGTGCGCGATTCGTACATAAAGCAACGCATATAAAAAAGTTAAGCATGGTCATACTTAAAAAAAAATGCGCATCGACTTGAGAATCTCCTCCGTTTTTTCGTCTGTTAATGATTTTATAAAGTCAGAAATCTCTATATATAAAAATCAATTGCTGTTCGTTTGTCTTGCTAAAACTCGAGAACGGCTGGGCCGATTTAGCTGATTTTGGTTTTGAAATGTTTGTCGTAGTCCAGGGAAGGCTTAAACGTTGAGAAAATATCGGGTCCACTCATTGATAGGTGATACGAAGTACGCCGGGTCAGCTAGTACTAAATATTTTTGACTACTTCAGGCCTCATTTTACAAAATATGCGTTCACATGTCCGCATTGTACAGATCAAGGTGAATGGATTTTGAAATCACGATACTAATTACTCAACTGTCTGTGACAATATAATATGTTAGGTCCGTTTACAGTTTACGAATAGTCTAAGCAAATAGCTGTAATATTTGGCTATCTTAAGCAGTATATCAGTTGTGCCCGAAACTATTTTTCCCACTATTTCTCACTCATTCTCCTCATTCCCTGAGTGTCATAGGGAACATTTTTTTTGTAAGCGTATCAAGCGTAACGAAATCGTAAGTTAGACTGAAAAAACTGCTTTTCTGCGGTCAGATTGATTTTCTTTTAATATTGATACTTGTTCTAAACAAGATTTCATAAATAAATTCTGCAAATATATACTTTGAAAAGTCTACACACTAAGACTATAAAATAAAATAAAAGTTAGAAAAGTCTTGATATGTGCGCGTAATTACGATGTTTAGCCGGCTAATGTCGCCTTGTGTACGAATAGCATTACTATAAATGTTTCTTGAGCACACATATTCTAGTTTTCTGTGCCTAACGGTAACACAGTGTACCTTTCATTATGAAATAGCTATTTATCTGCTTTTGTTTTATGCAGGTAGACTAGCTGCATACCGCTATTTTTGCCCGACTGCAAAAAAGGAGTTTCTCAATTCGGTTTATATCATTTATAAACAGATTTAGAAAAAATATTTTTTTTATTTGAAAGTATATATGTACTCGTACTTTTAGACTAGATCCATATATTAATATAATTTATTATTTTCCCTTAGTCATTGTTTTGTACTTAACAGTTTCTACACACGTCACAGTTTTTATATGTAAATCATATTTCCTTGATCTTTAATTAAATAAAGAAATCAATTATTTTTAGGGTTCCGTACCTCAAAAGGAAAAAACGGAACCCTTATAGGATCACTTTGTTGTCCGTCTGTCTGTCCGGGTGTCCGGGTGTTTTTAAATATTTTTACGATGTATATTTTTCGGCTTATGAAGAAAAAAAAATGATTTCCCCCTTTTATTTAGTTTGTACGGAACCCTCGGTGGGCAAGTCTGACTCGCACTTGTCCGGTTTTTTTATAATATAGAGACAAGATAGTGATAGTAACGAATAACTAGATATGTATTTAATGTAATTATCATTACGTTGTTATCATTTAAGGAAAATATTATACAATAAAATGATAAATATCTAAGTAGGAAAATAATAACAGATACATGAACGAATTATATTTAAAAATTTGTTATCGGTACACGTGTATAGGCCACGTTATCGAATATGATGAAAAATATTTAAGGCGCCCTGGGTAAGTATATTCTTCTATCTAATTAAGCTGTTTCTGTAGGATACAGGGTAAAATGTATTTTGGATATTAAACATGGGAACGCCGGAATGCGCCGGGATGCGCCGGAATGCGCCGGGATGCGCCGGAATGCGCTGGGATGCGCCGGAATGCGGCGGGATACGTCGGAATGCGCCGGGATACGTTGGATTGCGCCGGGATACGTCGGATTGCGCCGGGATGCGCCGGCGTCGGACGGGACGCGAGCATCGTGCGCCTGCGCCGGTGTGAGCCTTGGATCTGTCGCGGGTAGGGCTTGAAATATCCGTTCATATTTATTATTTAATTAAAACGGAATAGTGAAATACAAATTCTTAAGTATTTTATTTAATTAAGAAGTATTTTAGAAAAAAATATAGATTAAAAAAAACTGGAAAAAATACGAATTCAAAATACGCAATTCGTTTACTTGGATGACATTTACCTAGTTATTTTGTTAAAATTTATATGATACCACCTCTAAAGTATAATCTACCAAACAAAAAAAAAACATCAAAATCAATTCACAATTGGCGGAGTAATCGGTAAGCAAACATAAAAAAACATACAGTCCATTTGAGAACCTTCTTCTCTTTGGAAGTCGGTTAAACATACTTCTTAATTTCGGTTTAAAGAAGTTTATTTCTCAACAAGAAATTACAATTTCACTTACGTGAAACTAAATTTACAGAAAAATATTTCTTATGCTTCAGCAGTTAGCTAATTTAATTTGTAATTACGTACATATCTGGAACGCTGATCGCCTCACCGCTGAGGTATTAACGCTAAATTTACCGATAACCGATTTTTCGGATTACTAGCCTAATCGTATGTCCGGCGGCAAGCCGCGATACAGGGGATGCCGCATGCCGGCGCATTCAGCGCAACCTCGTGGCAAAACCTCTTCGATGCTCCTGCTCTGTCGTCCGCCAGTGTGCGCTCAACTTTACCACCCACTTCTTAATGAAATGCCAAATTATACGTAACCAGTGATATCGGTCCACGTTCTGGATACGTACTGCACAGGAATGAAATTCTTTAACTAGAGTGAATAGATTATCTTCTAGATCGACGATTACTCAATCGCAAGTAAAACCGCAGGATACTGGTAATCTGCATTATGCTTCTATTAGTAAAATATCATGGCTTCGAATTCAAAGCCAGTTTTACAACGACCGTGATGGTTTTAAAAATACTTTTCGGACCACCTTAAACTGTTTAATGTAATAAAAACAAAACCTGCCCCAGACATACACGTGACCGCTATAAGTAAATTTAGAGGTGTTTCCACGAGACACGTGATTGCTCGGCCGATTTGGTGTTACTTCTATTAGGTACCGAAACCTTAGCAAGGTGGCTAGACCGGTCCGATTATGTAAGTTAGTTATATATAATTATAGCGATTCGGACGACCGCAGGAAGGCTGACAAGGACGCAGGCTTTACTAACAAAGAAGGGAGACGGTGCCATGTCTGTTTTGTTATTTGCCAGTTGCCAGATCATCATCATCTCAGCATAAGAAGTCCACGGCTGGGCTCTGGACTGGACGCTATAGACTGATCGTCTTCAAGCTTCACCTAATGTACGAGCCCCGTAGTAGTAGTATTTTACGGGTACACGTTTGAAGTATCTTCTCTTTCAAGTTGGATAACTCCTCTCCCCCTCATTGATTTATTGTGAAATTAATCAAATCCTCTCTCCCCTTTTTAAAGATAATGATTAATGGACGGCCCCATGTATGTACGACGTACGTGCACTAAAACAAATAAGCACAAGTACAATTTTAGAAACAATGGTACTTGCCTACTGTTGTATATATGCTTATCAAATACCAACCGCAATTTTTATTCAGAGAAACAACAAAAGTATCAAACAATACGTAATGTTTACTGGAATTCATCATCCGCCCACACATTTCCGACTTAAGGGGTTCATATCCCTATAATGAGCGTGACTCTCCGGTTTTTTTTACATTTGATAGGCTTGCTTGCGCTTCAATGATAAGCGAAGACGGCTAGACGGTAAAGCATAGCGTAGCACAGAAGGTGACTTTCTTCCATTTTTTTTGCTATTTCCATATAATCATGCCTTTTCCTTTACAGGGCAGGCAGAGATCAAAGACCAACGGCTGTTTGACGCCTCAGTCGCCCGTTGTTACAGTGTTAGATGCAAGGGAGATTAATATTATAGGGTTAGAGGGGAATAGAGGGAAAGATGTAATATTGACTTGCAGTGATGGCAGCATCATCTCAGCCATAGGAAGTCCACTACTGGACATAGGCCTCCCATGGATTTCCAAAAAGACCTATTGAAAGCGGCTTGCATCCAGCGTCTTCCTGCTACTACTTGTATGAGGTCATCTGTCCATCTCGTGGCTGGTCTTACTACGCTGCGCTTGCCGGTGCGTGGTCTCCGCTCGAGAACTGTTCGGCTCCATCGGCCATCAGTTTTACGTGCTATGTGCCCTGCCCACTGCCACTTCAACTTGCTAATCCGCTGTGCTATGTCGGTGATTTTTGTATGTCTACGGACGTGACTTCATTTCTGATTCGATCTCGATCTTTTCTTTTAGATCTTTTCACACCTACTGCAAGATAATAATAGAAAATTATAGTTTAGAATTAATAAAACACTATTATTATTAACGGGATATTTACCGTGGTTCGCGTTAATTTTGAGCTCCCGATACACACACACACACACACAGCACAGTTACATGCACCATGTTCACGGGCCTCTCCGTGAGTCGCCCGTGAACATAATAGTGTTTTAATGAATGACCGTGATAGTTTAAAAAAGTGTTTTAGAATTAATAGTTTTTAACAGACTTCAAAAAAGGAGGTTTCAATGTTTTCAATTCGTTTGTTGAAAAAATCCAATAAAAATAATTTTATTTTTTATTATTTTTTTAAATCGGATTTGGACCCGCTTTGAGTATTTTCCAGTGTCAAGTATTAACATTTCTTCAAGTTTCTTGAATAAAACAAGTTATAAATGTTCTAGTCACAGACAAAGTCAATTTCAACAGTAATTTTCAAATTCGAGTTCAGTAAAGTGGTGGCGACTTTATTGAAAGCTTATAAGTATGGAGTTTTGCCGACACCCTGAAAATAAACACAACCATTTTATTATAACACAAGTTGAGGAAAATAACACAGACCAACAACGTGTCTCAAGGATGTTACCACCAAAACTCCTGTTTTTATGCTTGTTACCTCCTAACTCTGTTATTCCAAGTACTAATGTAACATAACAAATGATTACAGCGACATTCCCATTATCAATGGATTACAAGTAAAAACGACACAAAACAGGAATACGTGCCTAAATAATACAGCAATTATTTCATGCCAATAATTCGCTGCAAATGCGTCGTAAACATCGTTAATTAAATATTTTTTTATCTGTTCCAAGTATCGGTACAGTCATCGTAAACAAAAAGGTGACATAATTCTATAAATAGCATAGTATGTTTCAGATAACGGACTACGATTTGTGTATGTGTTGTTTTCTGGTCATATTATCTGTAAGTAAAACCCCGGTTCCGAATGTCATACTTTAAATATATAAAATAGACGGGATATCGTAAAAACATTTTAAAATCAATAATGTTGTTTTTTTACCCAACTCCTTATGAAGAGGGTGCGTATTTGATAAATAAAAACGTTTCAAAATCGATTTAACCAACTGCTCGCTAAGAAGATATCGTTTTTCAGGTGTTTTGACGTGACAACGTCTAATAAACCGATGAACGCCGGCTGCACGCACGAAAAAGAAAGACTCATTGTCCCGTTACATCATCATCATTTCATCAATGTTTTGATATGACGTTGTCACGTTAAACTATCGTCCGTAAACCAACTTTACAGACAACCATTTTTATTTTATGTAGTTTATTACTATTAGTTTATAAAATTTCAGTTATCTTGCGTTAGTAGTTTTACATTTTGATACTGATAGGTAACTGAACGATTTGTTAAACCTACTAGACTTTTTTGGACTCAATTTTGGGCGCTCAAGATCTTTGGGTCAACTGCACCTTTTGGCCCACTGAACATTGTGACTCTGAACGGTTTTATAATCAACCTAGTGACATATAATTCTCTTGGAATTGTTAAAAACTCACAAATAGTGTTAATAGAAGTTATAAAATATGGATCTAAACTAACATGAAACTGGGCATTAAGTACGTGAAAAAAAGAAGAATAAATAAACAATTATTAAGTCTATTGACTTACACAAACATAATAAAATTTTGCAAAAATAAAAATAAAAATTTAAGGTTCTGTTTTTTTTTATATATAGAATAGCTCTAAGTTTAACCACCAGCAAGCCTGATAGAAATGCTGTGGCCCAAGATGAAGCACGTAGACCTAGAAGATACTTAGACTCTAGACTTGAAGACACCCGGGATAGTTTTTAGGATACAAGGATAGCGGCAAGGTATTGCATTCCCGAGCAGGTCGTATTAGGAAGGTGGAAGCAAAACGCTTAGTTCAAGCTGATGGCAAATCTACCATGATTGATTAGCTTGCTTGCTTGTTTCATAATACTTACATGATACCCTTTAATAGCTGGACTTGCATGTATATAACTTTCAATATAACGGATCTCTCAACGACATTTTTATCGAATTCTAGAAGACATATTAATTTAAAAAAAATCCCACGGATGAAAATATAATAAATTCATAACTTTGCCCAATATCCAACTATGATTAATTTTCAATACAGATACGCGAGATGACAACTCCGGTCGGTCTACGCCATATAGTATCAGCCATTATTAAATTCCTATCACGTTTGATAATAGTAAAAGAACATAACAAATGCGAGTGGCATGCAAACAAAGTAGCACAATATAGTTATTTACACTGATTTCTATTGTCTATTGTGACCCAACAACAGTATTGTAAAACAATGTTGAATGGCATTTGACCGGAGTATCTTCAATTCTCATAGAATATCTTACAATGTGAGTCAATAATATTTAAACTATTTTATCAGCTTGATCTGCCATCTGCAGCCCTCTATCCTCCTTCCATTTTCCACTTTCAGTTTGTACTCAATTCTATTAAGGAAATCAAAATATGAACCAAATTGGTCAACAGGTTGTCGAGAAAAAAAAATGAACAATTTTATCTTTCACTTTTCTAATATACACACCACACATTTATATATTTAAAAATGTTTTGATGCGCGAGAAAGATAGAAAGACCTACGTGCTTTGAGCCCAACTTTCTAAAGAAGTCGTTTATCGGTCGATTTTGGTAATATTTGTCAAAAAAACCGTAATCACATTTTGTTGTGGGAACTACTATAACAACGATATTTATTATATCTTGCATAGACGGAGCACAATAATGAAGGTTTGTAATTCTATAGGGTCCAAGTGCCAAAAAAAAAAAACAATATTATTACAAAAATACGATCTATGTGCCATGCCTAATAATATGCAAATGAAAAAAAAAAACAATTGACACTTATACGCTTTAGACTTACAACCCTTCAATTGTTCCCAAACGGATTGTTATCACGATGTATAGTCCGCAGAACTGCTTACTTATGTAATTTTCACTTAGTATATCAGCAGGATATAGTGGCAGTGAGTCAGCCATATTGCTATCAGTCGAAAACCTTGAGTACTGACGTCAAGTTGTAAGTTTATTGATTTTATATACTTTTGGGGAAAAGTGCCCATTTTAATGAGACTTTCAAGAGTTTAGGCATTTTACTACAGATTACCTCTGATTCGATCTCGCATAGCCCTCTTTATGGCTCGTTGCATGTCTGAGGTTCTTTATAAGGCGTATAGTGACGTTTCAGTGCAACATGTCAACACTGGTCGTACACTTTTGATTCGAGGCACTGGGGCATCTTGAAAGATTTTTTTTTTTTCTTTTTATATAGAATAGCTCTACGTTTGACCACCAGCACGTCTGATGGAAAGCGATACTGTGGCCGAAGATGAAGCACGTAGACGTAGAAGATACTTATTCACTCTAGACTTGTAGACATGGGTTATAGTTTTCAGAAAACTAGGGCAGCGGCAAGGCATTCCATTCCTGAGCGGTTCGCATTAGGAAGGTGGAAGCAAAACGCTTTGTTCGAGCTGATGGAAAATCCACCATGAAGGGGTGGCATTGAAGCGTTTTCCGGCTTGTCCTGTTGTGGAAAGGGGAGGGAGGGATTAGGTCATGTAACTCGAGTGCACACTGTGCACACTCACCAAAACATTCCGAACATTCTGGCCGCAAAAGTTCCATGTCATATTTTTTTTCTCGAGCGGTACAACATGGAATGAAGAAAGAAAGCCGGCCTTGTTCCATTCTTTGGCTGTCCTGTCCAGATATCATTAGTTAAGGCTATGAACCTATAGAGAAGGAATTAAGTTGGGCTGTTACTGAATAAAGATATAACTATATAAAATATAGGTATAAACGTCCCCGTCGAGTAAGTATAAAAGTAATCATTCTTTAACAATTGCATGTCAGTACCATTATTTTTCCTTCTACATAATATAAGGAACCTAGGTATACTTTGGTGAGCGTTGCTTCTCGTCATCATAGTTTTTAGTGTTCCGTACCCAAAGGGTAAAACGGGACCCTATTACTAAGACTCCGCTGTCTGTCTGTCCGTCCGTCTGTCACCAGGCTGTATCTCATGAACCGCGATAGTAAGACAGTTGAAATTTTCACAGATGATGTATTTCTGATGCCGCTATAACAACAAATACTAAAAAACAGAATAAAATAATGATTTAAGGGGCTCCCACACAACAAACGTGTTTTTTGCTCGATATTGATAACGGCAACAGGTAGACGCTTGAAATATTCACAGAATATTGAGTTATATTATTCAAATAAAAAATAAATAATTATATTAAAATAAAATTAATATTTAAGGGGGGGCTCCCATACAACAGACTTGTTTTTTTTTGCCGTTTTTATAGATAATGGTACGGAACCTTTCGTGCGCGAGTTCGACTCGCACTTGGCTGGTTTTATTGTACTTACCTTGTATTTTGCATAATATCGAATATCATCAAGAAAACGTAGATAATAAAGGTATTGTTACGTAATCGTAATTTCCCAGTTACAAATTGGTATTTTTCCTTGAAATTTATTGCTGATATCACTAATTGATTTTAGGTAATCCGATTAGTTTTAGAATAAAAAGACGTGTGGCACTCGGAGACTGCCGCGGTAAAGCTATTGCATAATAGCTTTACGCGCGGTGTGTTCGGTTATTTTCGTTACGGAATTTCTGGATTCGGTCTCCACGCTCAAGGCCCGCGATAGAAGCTATGCAATAGCTTAAAAATGTAAACGCATAAAAAGTGTTATTCTTTATTATGATAATATTACACCAATAATCTATAAAAAAAATAGGCATTTCGTACATTATGATAATCGAAAGAGACGATACTACAGTCGTGTACCTGTAAGCTACAAAATCATTAAAATTGACATTCCAATTAAAATGTATGAGCCCTGCACAGCAATTTTCATCATCCATCTATTTTCAGCTTAGGTAATCCTTAGTGGCAACGTGAGGTTTCCGGCAGCCTAGTCGGGAGACCACTTACGATCCGCAGGTCCTGGGTTCGAATCCCGCGGCACGCACCTCTGTCTTTTCTTTCCGTCTTAAGTTATGTGACTTCAAACGGTGAAGGAAAACATCGTGAGGAAACCTACATATCTGAAAGTTCTCTATGATCTTGAAGATGCGTGAAGTCTGCCAACCCGCACTTGGCCAGCGTGGTAGACTATGGCCTTACCCTTCTCACAATGAGAAGATGGCCCGCACTCAGCAGTGGGACAGGTTGTACAAACATAGCTGACAAAAAAAATCCTTAGATGGATGCCTACGTGTTAAGAGTGCTTTGAGCGGCTCGGTGGAGAAGTTTTGTGGTTGAGGCGTATGCCCCGTGTGTTAAAACCCTAACAAACGATTTTTGAAAATCTACCCACATGAGTCAAAATTTAAATAAATGTTTTATTTTTAATATAACGCGGGTGAAGCCCTGGTCATAAACTGGTCTATTATGTTATAATGCGTATTGATTTCATGTTCTGTCAACTCTTGATCACTTGGAATATCATTCTGTCCGTGAATATGCCCAGCAAAAACACAAGTGACACATTAACATACTACTTATGATTCACTTTAGTTTATCACTTGGCGCCTAGAAACGATAAAATACTTGTGGTCTTGTGGTTTCCTTAACACATCCAGACCTTATTTTCTATGTAGTAAGGTTTATTTTATTGCTGTTCTTTGGTATTTCCGTTACGTAAAAAGTATAGCAGATTATTGCATCATACAAAATGGTCTTTTAATTCTGGGTACTTACTCTTTATTAGATGTTCTTAGAATACTGGATGCGGTAGGTGAGATGTATTACTATTATTGATATTTATTTAAATACTAATAATATTTATTTATGAAGCTACTTAGTCTCTAGCGTCGCCGTAAAGTAGCATGTCTGTTTATTTTCTACAGGATCCATTTCGGGGAATGTGCGCAAGAGCTTCACGACCTAATTCCACCCTCCCCATTTCACTACAGGACTAGCAGAAAGTCGGCGAATTACCACCCATTTCTCATTGAAATTCCAAAAGTCCGTACTCAGCGATATCGATCCACATTTTGGTTGCGTACTGCACAGTAAAGGAATTCTTTGCCGCCATCTCTGTTTCCTGAGACCTACAATCTTGGAATTTTATTGGAAGTATTTCAGTTTTTTTTCAGTAAGAAGTTTCCAGCAGCCTAGTTGGGTAGACCGTCTGACTTGCGATCCGCAGGTCCTGGGTTCGAATCCCACGGCACGCACCTCCGTATTTTCGAAGTTATGTGCGTATTGTTGATTGTCGCCGACTTCAAACGGTGAAGGAAAACATCGTAAGGAAACCTACATGTCTGAAAGTTCTCAATGATCTTGATGATGTGTGAAGTCTACCAACCCGCACTTGGCCAGCGTGGCATACTATGGCCTAACCCTTGTCACAATGAGAAGATGGCCCGCGCCCAGCCGTGGGACAGTTTGTACAAACAGGGCAGATAAAAAAAAAAGTGTTTCAGTCTCGCATTTCAATATGATAAACGTTAACAGAATAATTTATACCGAAAATAGGCTTTAATATAACAAAAGTCTCTTGCAAATACGGTAGAATCATCTATGACGTTTATATATTTGTAGCTACATATTATTTTTTACCTCAGTTCCAACTTATAACAGTGTCATTACAGTGGAATGTCAAAGTTAGAAATTTACGTCATGGTATACCATTCCAAAACAATACTAGAAGTCCATTCGCCGAGATACGTATGTAAAATTTCCTGATATTTTGTACTTTGAAATGTAGATGACACAATGTTTACCATAACGTACTTGGAACATAATGACGTGTAATTTATATTTTATAAAAGTGCCATTTAACGGACTTTGATAAAACAAGATGACAGTGCGGAGTTCGCTAGTATAGTTCCCGTCACGCTGGTCACGCAAGAACGCTGGTTTGTTAGCGTTTAGGAACAAACCAGCGTTCTTTTTACGTGACGGGAACTATACGCCAGTACGCGTAAAGTAAAAATATTATAACAACGAAATTCAACGAATACGCGAGTTGAACGAGTGACGCCATTTAGAGTCACTCGTGTGCCTTACGACTGAATTGTTTAATTTTTAAAATGACATAAAATTGATAATATCCTGGTACCTGGGCCTGGCACCGAACTCAAAAATCTACATAGGTAGATTGCCCAGTTTTGATTTAATTTGTCGATATTGTGTAACAGTTATTATTTCTTCTTTTTCAGTTTTGCAGTCAATTTAATTTTTTAAATTACTTTTAAATACCTAAGTATTTCAGTCTTGCATTTCAATATGATAAACTTGAAAAGGATAATTTATACCGAAAATAGGCTTCAATATAACAAAAGTCCACCTTCAAATACGATGGTATCATCTATGACGTTTATATATTTGTACGTATTATTTATTACATCAATTCCAAATCATGATAATGTCATGACAATTCCAAATTCCAAATCATGATAATGACATGACAAATGTCAAAGTTATAAATTTACGTCATTGTAAGTATACCATTCCAAAACAATACTAGAGTCCATTCGCCGAGATACGTATGTAAAATTTCCTGATATTTTGTACTTTGAAATGTAGATGACACAATGTTTACCATAACGTACTTGGAACATAATGACGTGTAATTTATATTTTATAAAAGTGGCATTTAGCGGACTTTGATAAAACAAGATGACAGTGCGGAGTTCGCTAGTATAGTTCCCGTCACGTAAAAGAACGCTGGTTTGTTAGCGTTTAGGAACAAACCAGCGTTCTTTTTAGGTCACGGGATCTATACGCCAGTAATATTTTTACTTTACGCGTGTAAAGTAAAAATATTATACCAACGAAATTCAACGAATACGCGAGTTGAACGAGTGACGCCATTTAGAGTCACTCGTGTGCCTTACGACGTGAATTGTTTAATTTTTTAAATGACATAAAATTGATAATATCCTGGTACCTGGGCCTGGCACCGAACTCAAAAACCTACATAGGTAGATTGCCCAGTTTTGATTTAATTTGTCGATATTGTTTAACAGTTATTATTTCTTCTTTTTCAGTTTTGCAGTCAATTAATTTTTTTTTATTACTTTTAAATACCTAAGTATTTCAATCTTGCATTTCAATATGATAAACCTCAAAAGGATAATTTATACCGAAAATAGGCTTCAATATAACAAAAGTCCACCTTCAAATACGATGGTTTCATATCTGACGTTTATATATTTGTACGTATTATTTATTACATCAATTCCAAATCATGATAATGTCATGACAATGGAACGTCAAAGTTAGAAATTTACGTCATTGTAAGTATACCATTCCAAAACAATACTAGAGTCCATTCGCCGAGATACGTATGTAAAATTTCCTGATACTTTGTCCTTTAAAATATAGATGACACAATGTTTACCATAACGTACTTGGAACTTAGTGACGTATAATTTATATTTTATTAATAGATCAGTGGTACATAAATTGACTGGCCCGTGACTTATCTAACAAATAATTATAGTTTAAATAAATCCGAAAAAGTACGAGTTTCACTAGCACATCGAGGCTTCCGTACTCCCATGCAATATATGCATACAGAAAACAAGGTTAATACATATTTACGGATATTTTATGTAATTTCACATATTTTTTAAGCAGTAAAAATATTTAAAAACGGTAGGCACATCTAAAGAAAATATTGATAAAAGTGCCATCTAGCGGACTTTGATAAAACAAGATGACTGTGCGGCGTTCGGCAGTACGCCAGTACGCGTAAAGTAAATGCCGCTCGACTTGGCGGGGCCACTGCCGTGCCCCCAGACAAAAGTAATAAAAAAAAAAAAAACCGACTTCAAAATGAAAAGAAAGAAATAACTCGAAGAAAATTTAAACTGGGCGTCTACCCTAAGTAGGTACGTACACCAACTATTTTTTTGAGGTCGGTGTCAGGCCCTAATCTTTAATAAACTAAGTCCAATACAGACACCGACCTCAAACATTACTACTTGGTTGGGTACTACACCTACTTAGGTAGACGCCCAGTTTTGATTTTCTTTTCTCTCTTCTTTTGAAGTTGGTTAAAACGGTCGTCAAAGCTCATGTCACTGTCTATCAAACAACTGAAATATAAGGCCTAGACACACTGCTCTGCAGTTGCGATGAACGAAGTGAGTGTTCAAAAGCCCATATCTGTATATGTATGTATCATATATGAAAACTACTGAACCGATTTTGATGAAACTTACAGTGACTCCTAAGTTGAAAGATACTTTATTCAATAAAAAAACGTTTTTTTCAAATACGGCTTTTAGTTTCTGCGTAATGCGTGGACAAACATACATACACTTATGAAATTTGGCACACATATTTAGAAGCTGGTATAGACTAACATAATATATAAAAATTGTGCAATTCTGACAATTAAAACTAAAATTGTATTCTTTTGTTCCAATTGCGGTGGAGACCATGGGCTGTTGGGGTAGTGAGGCCAAACAATAAACTAGATCAAAATCGATTTATCCGTTTGAGAGCTATGATGTCACAGACAGACACAGATATACGGATACACAGATGCACAATACCCCTCTTTTTGGGTCGGGGGTTCAAAATTATAAATTGTAATTAAGAGTGGCAAATGCACAGATCGCGTGAGTCTAGTATTCTAATATAATATATATTTTATATCCTATATCACATTATTTCTCTCCTATAGGTTAGCGATAGGAAAATTACTCTGAAACCATAATCAATCAATGGAAATCTTTAATGAATCAATACAACAGGAAAGGCAACTGACTCTATTACCTACTTAGGTACCTATAGGCTTAGAAAACAATACATAATTTCAGCTAAATATATATGAAGGAAAATTACCATTATACCTCCGTTGGACCAAATATTTTGTTTCTAGCGGAAAACTACATTTTCGAGAATTGCTGCAAATACAAGGGGAAGAACCGTTTCCAAATTGAATTGGTATACAAGAAGTAAACAAATTTAATTTAATAATATTTCAAAGGGCCCTTACGCTTATTCGAGTACAAAACTTAAATAAACGTAAGTATTTATTATGATTTATTTGTATTTGGTCATAAAAAAGCTAACCACAAATAGATATATTCCGCAAAAACAAAATTAAAATACCTTCATAAATAAGAAAATTATAAGCATTTTAATTTCAATTTAGACAGAGAGCACACGATAGCGAATTATGACGTCAAGGCAAGTTCGCCGTACTAATTCAATACAAACTGTTGTTTCGCGAGAGAAGGACAGAGCAATCCCCTGAATATTTTAATGTTTATATCCCGGAAGTTAGTCCCGGTAGACTGCAAATATTGTAAAATATTATTAAAATATTTTTTATGGTAAATGTATTACATTTTAGTATGTCATAAAATAAAACTATTGTTCTAAAGAAATACAATTTATGTATAAGAATCATATATATACTTAAAACAATAAAATAATATAATATTTACGTTTATTTGTTTAATTTTTCTGCATTTATTAGGGTTCCGTACCTCAATAGGAAAAAACGGAACCCTTATAGGATCAATTTGTTGTCCGTCTGTCCGTCCGTCCGTCCGTCCGGGTGTCAATACCTCTATATCGGGAACGCGTGAAGGGATCGAGTTGAAATTAAAACCATATACGCAGATCCATAGTATCTTGCTGCAGACAGAAAAATAAAATTTCTCAGTTTTCGTAAAAAAAAGTTACAGCCGAATATGTCGTAAGAAACGCACATTTCGACACTCACAGAGGAATCAAAACCTATGGGGTACTTCCCGTTGACCTAGAAATTTGGCAAGAAGCATTGTGTTAGAGTACATATATTATAGGAAAAAATCCGAAAACTGGAGATTTTTAATTTAATCATAAAAAATTGTAAAATATATACTTTCATTACTTATTTTGTTGTTCTTTTAGATAGGTACCTTAGAAAAATCTTCAAAATCAGTTCTGTAGTTTAGTATTTAAAACAAAATTGCACATTTGAAGTCCGTTGTTTCAATTTCCATACTATATTTATTTACTTTGCATTTTAAATGCCGTAGAATCTATTTTGAAATTAATCGGGGCAAAAAAACGAAACTGAGACTACAGTTTCGTTTGTAGTCACAAATGAGACAACAGTTTCGTATTGTGTTGATAAATAATCGAACGAACAAAACAATTAAATAGTGACAGCAGCACGTAAAACAAGTTAAAGTTTGACAATTAGATCTAGGTAAAAACTATATTAAAGGATAAAAACTATCAATAAGAGTTTTTGGTACAATAAGATTATCAGAAGATAAGCAATTTTATATATATAATTAATATTTTAATTTTACTATGGAAACTAACGTGGTTTTTATTTTTAAATAAAAACTACTTTTTTAATTAAAAATATTTTAAGTGTTCGTAAATGCTAAAATGTGATTAGAATTAATTAAGGCTTCATATTTTTCAAAAATAATACACCAACCACGTGTTTGTCTCAGAACAAAAACGTGATTTTTGGACATTCGTTGCCTACCTTTGAAGTTTGTATGCTTTTTAGTTCTTTAATTTATTTATTTGCCTTCTTTTAAAATAACTGCATAGGCACACTGTTATTCTATAATTGTAGTTTTTTTAAAACTGGAAACCCGACTTCATTATAAAAATGGTTTACTTGGATGAAATTTTTTCAGTTATTTTGTTATAAAAACTAAAGTACTAAACTGATTTTCATAAAATTTATATGGGGCTACCTATGCGGTATTATGAATTGTTACAATTCATAATTGGTGGAGTAATCGCTGAACAAATATACAAAAAAATACAGCCGAATTGAGAACCTCCGTCTTTTTGGAAGTCGGTTCGAAAATAAAATAAAATAAAGATTTTCTTATTTTTATTAAATCAATTTTATTTTATCGATAGACCTAATAAATAATAATAACTATTAATATGGTTATTGTGGCAAGGTACTGGTACATTTTCCCAGGATAGAGGAAAAACTACAGATAAACCCACAGGAAACTGCTAATAACAACATAATATAAAATCATTAACACGTGATTACAATAATAAAAAAATATTATCTAAATAATGACCGGCACGTGCATTGTTCATAACAAAATAATCATTTACTTATTACAACTTTCAGAGATAACAAAATCTATTTTTTTTCAAAAAACATTTTTTTTATCAGCCCTGCTTGTACAAACTGTCCCACTGCTGGGAACCGACCATCTTATCATTGTGAGAAGGGTTAGGCCATAGTCTGCCACGCTGGCCAAGTGCTGGTTGGCAGACTTCACACATCTTCAAGATCATTGAGAATTCTCAGACATGTATGTTTCCTCACGATGTTTTCCTTAACCGTTTGAAGTTGACGGCAATCAACAATACGCACATAACTTCGAAAAGACAGAGGTGCGTGCAGTGGGATTCGAATCCAGGACCTGCGGATCGCAACAAAGAGAATTTAAAATGCAAATGTTCTAATTTCGGGTCCGTATCAAATGGTTGGTACGGATGCCGCAAGTGTCGCGGATTCGCGAAAGCGCCGTGGTTGTTCACCCTTTTTATTCCAAAATTGAGATAAATCCAGAATAAATATTGTGTAATTTAACAGCCACTAGTCCGTGAATAGAGGTCAGTGGGTAGTAGAGTGGAGACCGCAAATGTGGTGCACTCGTAAATGATGACTTGATCCAATGGAGTGGCGATACATTATAAGATAATAATTATGTACGATAAAAATACTACCTTTATGTTATGTAACGTACTAGCGCTTATTATTATTATGTAGACACTATACTTGGATTTTTAATTAAACGGAGTAAATTGACAGATCAAATTTTACCATTTTTTTATGATATGAAAATAGTGCTGCGCTAAAAAGAGCTACTAAAATGAACTAATTCTTATAAGAGATCTATTTTTGTCTTAATTGTGTATTTGTTAACTAGTAATAGATATCAAAGATTTCATACTAAACTATTACATACCATGATATTCTTATATGTTTCTTAGGAAATATTTATTACACTATAACTATACGGAGACCCAGTTAAAGTGTAATAACTATATTATATAAATGTATAGTGTACTGATACAGTTATGGAATCACTTCTTAATTCCTGAGTTTATTCAGAAAAAACAGTAAAATACATTCCTCTTCTTCTAAGGTTGTTGCTGACTCAATAGAAGCGATTCGCTGACATAAACGTTTCAAGATCATCAAGATGTATTTATTAATTTTCTATTAGGTATTTTCATTCCGTGTTCCGACCTTTTTTGAACTATATGTGACTCAAATCCCAGCACTATGATTTGAAAGTTAGTATCATTATATCGAAAAATGACATTTCAGTTACATAAAAATATCTATGTTGCTTGACGTTATTTTTAATTACTCTTATTCAAAGACAAACTAAAAATAAACTAATTATACACGATAGCGAATACAATTCAAGTGAACTTCCGATCAACGATTAATCGATTACGTAGGTAAGCCGACATCACCTGCGTCATCGACACTGGCCACCGAGAATCGAAACTTACGAGAAGTAAGAAAAATAAAAACATGGCGATCGGCGCGTCACGAGAATTTGGTGCCAAACAGCGGCATGAGTCATCGCTTACACGAATTAGTTTTATGAATCAACAAACATTATGTATATGTAAACGAATTGTTTTCGCCGTAATAATCTTTGGATTCTAGTGTTCCTGTGAGTCATATGTGTAAACTTTCGTTTTTTAAGGTACTTTTTTGGTCACTGATCAGGCACAGTGGAACTACCTATACAGTCAATGTCAATGTCATGCGTCACCGTCTTTTTAGGGTTCCGTACCCAAATGGTAAAAACGGGACCCTATTACTGAGACTCCGCTGTCTGTCCGTCCGTCCGTCCGTCTGTCACCAGGCTGTATCTCATGACATAGACAGTTGAAATTTTCACAGATGATGTATTTCTGTTGCCGCTATAACAACAAATACTAAAAAATAGAATAAATTAAATATTTAAAGGGGCTCCCATACAACAAACGTGTTTTTTTGTCGTTTTTATAGATAATAGTAATGAACCCTTCGTGCGCGAATCCGACTCGCACTTGGCCGGTTTTATTTTTTTACGGGCAAGTGCCATTAATAACTACAGCAAAACAATAAACAGACTCAACTAACTTAACTACTACACAAAAAGCATATCGATTACCCCAGACCGATAAAGGTCTAAAGATAATCCAAATGCTCAAACCCACTACCAGTTGGCAGCGTACCCAGCATGCTGCTGCATTGCCACGTTGAATGGCAATGCTTATGCGTCTGGCCAGATACGCGCCAGCATTTTGGTCACCGTCTTGATATTATGATATTTTCAATTGCCAAACATACATTTGAGTTATCATCATCATCATCATCATCTCAGCCATAAGAAGTCCACTGTTGGACATAGGCCTCCCCCATGGATTTCCAAAAAGACCGATTGGAAGCGGCTTGCATCCAGCGTCTTCCCGCCACTTGTATGAGGTCGTCTGTCCATCTCGTGGCTGGTCTTCCTACGCTGCGCTTGCCGGTACGTGGTCTCCACTCGAGAACCTTTCGGCCCCATCGGCCATCAGTTCTACGTGCTATGTGCCCTGCCCACTGCCACTTCAACTTGCTAATCCGCTGTGCTATATCGGTGACTTTTGTACGTCTACGTATCTCTTCATTTCTGATTCGATCTCGTAGAGAGACTCCGAGCATAGCCCTCTCCATAGCTCGTTGCGTGACCTTGAGCTTCCTTATAAGGCCCATAGTTAGGGACCACGTTTCAGTGCCGTATGTCATCACTGGTAACACACACTGGTTGTAAACTTTCGACTTGAGGGACTGGGGAATATTGGACGAGCTTTTAAGTTTCCCGAACGCTGCCCAGCCGAGTTGGATACGACGATTGACCTCCCTCGTAAAGTTGGACCTGCCTAATCGGACCGTCTGTCCTAGGTAGACGTATTCGTCAACAACTTCAAGAGTGAAGTTCCCCACAGATATTGGGGTGGGCACTACATGGGCGTTCGACATAACCTTCGTTTTGTCCATGTTCATTTTGAGGCCCACCCGTTGGGAAACTCTGTTGAGGTCTTCGAGCATCGTGCTGAGCTCTTCCATCGACTTCGCCATGACTACTATATCGTCGGCAAACCGAAGGTGAGTGATGTACTCGCCGTTAATATTAATGCCGAGCCCTTTCCATTCCAGAAGCTTATAGGCATCTTCCAAACCGGCGGTAAACAGTTTCGGAGAGACAACGTCTCCCTGCCTCACGCCTCTTTTCAATGAAATTGCCTCTGAGTTCTGGTCTTGTACTCGGACTGACATGGTGGCGTTGTTGTACAAGCACTTCAGCACTTCGACATACCGATAGTCAATACGGCATCGCTGGAGAGCCTCAAGCACCGCCCAGGTCTCGATCGAATCAAAGGCTTTCTCATAGTCCACAAACGCTAAGCAAAGGGGCAAGTTATACTCTTCGGTCTTCTGTATCACTTGCCGCAGCGTATGGATGTGGTCTATGGTACTATAGCCTTTTCGGAAACCGGCTTGTTCGGGAGGCTGGAAGTCATCAAACCTGCGTTCAAGACGATTCGTGATGACCCTTGAAAACAGCTTATAGACATGGCTCAGAAGCGAGATGGGTCTGTAGTTCTTCAGCAAAGTGTTGTCTCCTTTTTTGAAGAACAGCGCCACCACGCTTCTGTTCCATGCTTCTGGCGTTGTACCTTCAAGCACGACGGAATTAAAGAGCCTCTGAAGGACTTTCAGTACCGGTGTTCCACCCGCTTTCAGTAGCTCTGATGTAATTCCGTCGTCGCCCAGTGCCTTGTTGTTCTTGAGCTGTTTCAAGGCCATCCTAATCTCGTACAGGCTGATGTCCGGGATATCTTCGGTATAATGTCGAGTCAGTTTGGCTCTTGGATCTTTGCCCAAACTGCTAACAGGTTTTGCGACCGATGTGTATAACTGTCCATAGAACCTCTCGATTTCCCTCAAGACTTATGCTTTAGTCGACGCTATACTGCCATCTTCCATCTTCAGCTTCGTCAACTGGCTCTGCCCAATAGACATGTCTTTTGCGAACACTTTGGAGCCTTTATTCCGCTCTATCGTCTCTTTAATACGATTAGTATTAGAGGTACGGATGTCGTGTCGCATAGACTTTGATATGAGTCTATTGAGCCGCCTATATGACTCGGCGTCACCGGAAGACTGCAGTTGCAATGAGCGTCGTTCAGCCATGAGGTCGAGGGTATGGCTCGAGAGCTTTTGCGGTCTATTTGTACGGTGGGGCTCATAAAACTTCGCGCCCACCGTACGGACAGTTTCCACAAACCTGTTATTGATCTCATCCACCGATGCGCAGCTCTCCAGGCACTCGAAGCGATTTGATAGTTCGAGCTGAAAGCTCTCGGGGTTTTGGATATGGGCGCGAGTGGGTCGGAGTGTAGACTTCATCATACGGGACCTCTCAAGTTTAACATTAATATTCAAAGTGCCTCGTACCATTCGGTGATCACTTCCGGTTTTAACCATGTTGATCACAGAGACATCATTGAATATTTGTTTCTTGGTAGTCAGGATGAAGTCTATCTCATTTCTCGTAGAACCATCGGGACTCAACCAGGTCCATTTCCTATGAGGTGGCTTCTGGAAGAAAGAGTTCATCATGAAGAGTCCCTCTTTCTCCAGAAAGTCGGCCAACCTCTGTCCCCTGGGGTTCCGTTGTCCATATCCAAATTGCCCCACTTTCAACTCACTTTCGCATTTCCTGCCCAGCTTCGCATTGAAGTCCCCCATAACAACATTAAAATAGGTCTCAGAAGTGTGTATGGCCCTACTAATGTCCTCATACATCACCTCCACCTCATCATCCGAGTGTGCCGAGGTCGGTGCGTATACCTGGATGACCTTCAACGAATATCTCTTGGATACTCTGAGTATCAGGTACGCAACCCTGCTCGATACACTGTCGATGGCAAGAATGTTGTTAACAAGGGACCTGTGGACGAGAAACCCGACACCACCTTGGGACTGTTGGTCGCCCTCCCGGTAGTATAGTAGGTTACCGGATTTCAGGGTTATCGTGTCCTCACCCTCTCGTCGGACTTCTGATAACCCCAGGATATCCCAATGTAATCTACTCATTTCTTCTTCCAGCTCAGCTAGCTTCTCGTCTGTCCTCATCGTGCGAATATTGTGTGTTACCAGGGCCAGTCGTCGTTTATGCAGGGGGTGGTAGCCGGATCTCTTCCGGAGATTCTTAGCACCCCTTGCTCCGCCGTGACCGGGACCGCTACCGTAGCCCGGAATAGCGGAGCTGCCGGGGACTGGGGGCCTGGTTTTTTCGTTGCTCATCATAGGGGGTTTTGCCATTACTCGCCACGCTTGGCATGCGGGTTGGCGAGCGCAGTGGGTAGCGTTTTCCGCAGAGGATGCTGCTGCCCATCTCTGGTAGTATTTCCCTTAGCCGGTTCTTACGGCACCCACGGGAAGAGAGGGGGAGGTACTATTCTAAGCCGGTACCCCACAGCGTATTCTAAGCCGGTACCCCACAGCGTAAATATATATGCGTAGTATTTGAGTTATATAATAATTATTTAGTACACAATAATTAAGTAATCAGTAATCAAAATCATGTAAATCTAATTCAGTAATCGTTAGTTTTAGCTTATAATTCGTCCGCTTCGGCCGCGTACGTAACTATTGTTTCGTAACTACGTTTTGTGATTCTGAAAAACATGTACTTACTTACAATAAGCATTATTGTAAGTAAGTTTATTACTATTACTTAATTGAGCATTTGGATCATCTTTAGACCTTTATCGGTCTGGGGTGATCGATGTGCTTTTTGTGTAGTAGTTTAGTTAGTTGAGTCTGTATATTGTTGTGTTGTAGTTAATAAAGGCGCTTGCCCTTACAATAACATTTGATCAATTATTAAGCTAGAAATAAGTTTTTAAGGTAGAAGCTCTGGTAGAAGCAACATTTTAATTTCTTGGAATCCGGAAGCCCGGAAACTACAATCACTCTTGTCACAGATACTAATTGTTACTTGTATATTTATTCCAATATAATAGGTTTACATTTAACCACCAATTCGCTTGCTGGTAAGCTATGGTATAGCCGATCTTACCACTTCTATTCACTCTGCAGGACTCAGGAAACAGGGCAGGCGGCAAATGGCATGGCAAGCGGCAAAATAGATGACTCTGGACTTCTCAATCTAAATCAGACTAGCGCAGCGACATAGAGCCTTTTTAACAAAATATTTAAGTTCGTCATTGTTGGTACACGAGTATCGGTCAACCCAGGACACTATTTTCGTGAATTTTGTTTTGGACTTTAAGACCACGTGATGGAAAATTATTGTTTAGCCGTTTCAAAGTTAAGCGATCATCGACCTGCGGAGATACTGAGAGGTGCCATAGACTTGCCTATAGCCTACACAACTGGGCCTCAAGGCTGCTAAGTGAACATCACTCGCTCGCCGCTCGCTGATACGATTCAAAGACAATTTTGACAAATTGTTAGTCTATTTGTATAGTAATAGTGTCTGGAAGCAGCGTTTTGTTTGACGCAGATCAAATGTTTCAAATAGTAATTTGAATCGGACTAGCATAAGCTAGCGTTATCATTTTTTTTATTAGCCCTGTTTGTACAAACTGTCCCACTGCTGAGCGCGGGCCATCTTCTCATTGTGAGAAGGGTAAGGCCATAGTTTACCATGGCCTTATCAATTTAATAAATAAATATTGGAGGACATTTCACATAACGCCATCTAGCCCAAACTAAGCAAAGCTTGTACTATGGAAGCTAGATGGTTGATAGAATACATAAATATATATGTCACAGTTAAGACCCGTTTTTAGATATAACGCGTTTTCCCTAGTTAGAACTAGTTTTCACTAAATGCCTTTGTTGAAACTAGAATTAACTAATGTTAGGTTAGCTTAGGGGTTTTTTTTTTGGGAGGAGGGGAGTTGGGAAACAGATGGGCTAATGGGTTACTCACACACTGTTTCCCTTGGATTAGTTTAGGTTAGTAACAACTAGTTTTATCTGAAAATCAAAAATATTAGTGGTAAACTCTAGTTTTCACTAGTTAATTCTAGTTTCAACAAAGGCATTTAGTGAAAACTAGTTCTAACTAGGGAAAACGCGTTATATCTAAAAACGGGTTTTAACCGTAACATATACACATATATAATTGATGATAATTTGATAATATGCGTAATTGGTCTAAGCCATTCGTACTATTATATTAAATAAACAAAGTAGGTACATGTCTGGTGCCGGTAGAATAACTTACATCCTTTCAATATACTTTCGACCTCAAAATAACCTAGTGCGTAATCGTACGTCGCACTGGCTGGCTATAATCAGATAATACCGATTATTCGATAAAAAAGTTTCGTAATCGATTGTTTACGAAAACACAATGTTCGGAAAGTCCGCTACACGTGTTTCTAGTTACTTGCAATTTTTTTTCGATGTTACAATGTGGTGTAACCGTAGTCGTTCTTCGACATCCGTTTCGTACAATTAGATTTTATCTATAGAGAGTTTATACTCATTGAATATGAAATAAAAACATGGCAAATCTCAGTTCTCAGCACTTTCAACGATATGATACATCCCTAAGGCCTTTTAGTATCTTGGCCTTACATAAATCTTGGTGTTGCACTCTCACTTCTCGGGCATTAACACTGTTCACAATTCACGACACGCGTCTAACAGTGTTGCTTGACGTATAGCGAGTGAAGACGAATCGGGCGATTACCATACTTGAGGCTTGCCACGCAGAGCCAGGGAAAACCTATCTACGTATAATAATACATAATTGACTCAGCCCCTGCAATTGCTCTTGCGACTGCGATGCCGGAAATATTATGCTATACCCTTCCGCGGCAGTATAGACGCGAGGGTTCGGGGGCCTCTACCCTGTAATACGTCTAGCTGAGCCAGGTTGATGAACCTGACAAATAATCCGGCTAGACAGGTCCAACTTTGTGAGAGAGGTCAATCGTTGAATCCAACTTGCCTAGGTTGCTTTCGGGAACTAAAAAGCTTGTCTTGTGCTTCAAGTCGAAAGTCCAGACTTCCAGAGTGTAATACCAGTGAGGACATACGGCACTGAAAGTTGGTCATTCACTATGGGCTTTATAGTGTAAATATCCGAATTATCACAAAACACAACAAACAATCCGATGAATTGAGGACGTCTCATCTGAGTACCAGACGAGACGTCCTTCACGAGTGACGTCTGCGCTGCTCCTTTTGAAAAAGACCGCCGTATGCGGTTGAAACTATAGTCAACTACGTTAGTTTTCATAATAAAAAAGATGAATTGAGGACTTCACATTCAAAATGGACGTCCTCAATTTGTCGGTTTTTTTGAAGTCGGTCGTAATAAAACCATTATAAATTAGGTAAGTATAATCCCCAAATACAATACATAGGTATAAATAATACCTGTAATAGGTATAATAATCAATTTAAAAGTACCTGTAATCAATTTAAATCTTGGAATAATGATGTAATATCCTTATTTACTAATACCACTTATCTAAATTATATTACCTAGATATTATCTGAACGCCGGTGCTACTTAGTTGTATCAAATGGCTTTATCCCATAGATAAAATAATATACTTGCCTTGTTGAGAAGTTTGTTGAGTTTTAGTTTATCTTCAAAGCAGTGTAGTTTTTTTTTATTTTAGTATTTTGTAGTTAAGTCCAAATTTCTGACTTTTGCAGCAAAAAAAGCAATTTACTGCACGCCATTTCTTATTTCTTAACTTATTTTAATTCGATCATATAAAAAGAAATGGTTTCCCGAAACACTCTTGACCGGTCGGACTTGGTTTTATCATCATCATCATCTCAGCCATAAGAAGTCCACTGCTGGGCATAGTCTTCCTCTATGGATTTCCAAAAAGACCGATTGGAAGCGGCTTGCATCCAGCGTTTTCCGCCACTTGTATATTAACTACCTATTATTGGCTTGTATAAGGTTGTTGTTTTATCGTTGTTTAAGGTTGTTGTTTTATCGTTGTTTTAAGGCTTGTTTGTTTTATCGTTCGAGTAATATAAAAAAATATTGCATTTGTATTATTCCACTTAACTGCGTATAAGCCTGTCTTTTTTCCACGTAAATTAAGTACACACGAATTTATATCACAATCAAATCTACCCGTTATCCAATGGCATTCCATATCCCTTTATCGCCCGACATAACAATGTCTGCCACCCTTATTGCGTCTCGAATAGCGTCGAACCAAAATAGATCTTACACCTTTGTGATAAAGTTCAGGTATTTGGCAGGATTAGACTGCGCAATTCTGCCTAGGTCATTGCGACTTTGTTGCAGATAAATCGATAGGTACGTACATATAACGTGATAGACTAGCTGTGCCATGTGGGTTCAACCACTTGGCAAAAATCATCATAATCATCATCTCAGCCACAAGAAGTCCACTGCTGGACATATGCCTCCCGCATAGATTTCCAAAACTTGGCAATGGATAATGGTAATGCAATGATTATGTAATTTTAAGGTGTTTAAGCTATTTCTAAACCTTTCATTATGATCCATTCAGTCATTTAGTCTAAAAAAAGTAATCGAAATTTTAAAATTGAAATTGGAGTAGAGAGATAGAGTTACTTTTTAACTGACTTCAAAAAAGGAAGAGGTTCTATGTTCAACTGCATGTATGTTTTTAGGATTCCGTAGTAAACCAGGATCCCTTGTAGTTTCGCCATGTTTTTTTTTTATTGAAGATAGATTTACGATTGAACACCAACTCGCCTGATTTTAAGCGACGGTGTGGACGATGTCCGTCTGTTTCTACTGTCTGTCTGTCCGCGGCTTTGCTCAAAGACTATTATATAGTAGAAAGCTGTAATTTAGCATGGATAGGTATATTATGTACATATTAATTATGCCGAGAGAGTGGTACAATAAAATTTAGATTTTTATAGTATTTCCTTCCTTAAACATAAAGTGAGGATGAATTTATTTTTCCTTATCTAGCCCATCGTATGGGATATCTCATATTAAATAGATAATTACAAATTATGGGGGTTGCGAAAACCGTTTTTAAATTTAGAAATCCATTTACGACAAAAGCTTGGCGTCCTTAATAAGGTTAAGCGGTACTTCACACCTGATCAACTTCTCAGCCTTTATAAAGCTCAGGTGCGGTCGTGTGTGGAGTACTGTAGCCATCTTTTTGACGGATCTGCCAAATACCAGCTGGATGCTTTGGAGTCTGTAGAGCGACGAGCTGCGAGGCTTATAGGTGACGAGAAACTGGTCTCCTCAAAGCTACAAAGTCTAGAACATCGACGTAGGGTGGCGTGTCTAGCAATATTTTACAGGCTGCATTTTGGTGAGTGTGCGCTCGAGTTACATGACCTAATCCCTCCCTCCCCTTTCCACAACAGGACAAGCCGGAAAACGCTTCAATGCCATCCCTTCATGGTGGATTTGCCATCAGCTCGAACAAAGCGTTTTGCTTCCACCTTCCTAATGCGAACCGCTCGGGAATGGAATGCCTTGCCGCTGTCCTTATTTCCTGAAAACTATAACCCGGGTGTCTTCAAGTCTAGAGTGAATAAGTATCTTCTAGGTCTACGTGCTTCATCTTCGGTCACAGTATCGCTTTCCATCAGGCGTGCTGGTGGTCAAACGTAGAGCTATTCTATATAAAAAAAAAAAAAAAAAAAAAAAAAAAAAAACGAAATAAAATGATAATTTTCATGGCAGTGAAAATTCATGGAAGTAGCATAATAATTATTATGAAATTATAAAGTAGGTTTAGAAAACTTAAACAACCCCGACTTAAATATAACTGTACCGATTTTGATGAAACAGCTAAGAACACTCTCGATCTAGTCCTCTTTCAAATAAAAAAAAATAGATCATTGTCGGTCCATCCGTGTGCGAGCTACGGTGCTACAGGCAGACATACATATGTACAGATACACACGTCAAACTACCGTTTGAGAGCTACAGTGCCACAAACACACATAATTATGTACAGATACACACATCAAACTTCCGTTTGAGAGCTACGGTGCCACAAACAGACACACATATGTACAGATATACACGTCATTTTTATAACACCTCTCTTTTTGGGTTGGAGGTTAAAAACTATCACTGATAAGGTATGCTTACGTAGCGATTAATAGTCGATCAACATAATAATAGGATTAATAGTCGATCAACATAATAATAGAGAAGAAAAGAATATCGTGAAAATTTCACGATATTATGATACGCAACTGCGGAACCCTATATTGACTAGTTTTATATACGTTACTTACGCAATATTTTAAATAATGTTTGTGCAAGTACACACTTGTTTTTGTTTTGAAGGCGTGGCGGTGTGAGACGCATTTAGATATATTAGGTATTTGTTTATATACGTCGGTGATATCAGCAAATAAGTATTTATTTGTCTTTTGTAGTTTTTATTATGTCTAAGTACTAGCTGCTTGTTACGCGGTGGTAAAGCTGTGGGTAGCTCTTATGAGCGTATTCTGTTATAGAGCGTGTACCCAAATAGTGATGAAAAACGGTGATGGTGATGATGATGATAAAATGTAGCCTAGACGTCTCCAGGTTCTACATATGTACTGAATTTCAATTCAGTAATTAAGGAGAAATAACAGAAAGAGTTACTTTCACTTTTATAAATTACTAGTAGCACCCTGCAGTATAACCCGCGTAGAGATAAAAAGTGGTGATGATGATGATGATGATGGCAAAATATTGCCTATGTCCTTTTCGAGAATTTCGAAGTTCTAAAAAAAATCTGTGCCTCATAACAATTCTAGATTCTTTTTAATTGCTAGAAATACCTAATTACAATATTTCGTCATCCGAAATTTAAGTGGTAGGTGTTTTAAGTAGTAGGTGGTAGTGGTGGTTTAGTGGTAATTTGTTTAATTTTGTACAACTTTTCCCCAAAGTTGTTTGTTTCCTTCTTGGTTATGAATGAAAAAACGCCCAAAACTTCCCTACGTACTACTTTTTAGTTTTATCCTCATTTTTATAATGTCAATGGATTTTTTAATAATGAGATGCGAATTATAACGCTTAACATATTTCTTTAATATTTTTCCTCTGGTTTATTCACAAATTGTACTTGCAAAATTTTTCGTATACCCTTATAACTGTAGACCAAGAGTATGTAATATAGACAATTTTTTAAGCCGTTGTAATCTGTAATATTTTAATAGAATAAAAATTACATATATATATTTTTTTTTTTGGCAGTTACCAATACGCTTACTGAATGTGTCTTTCGGAATAGATAATATAACCCGGGTGTCTTTAAATTGCGAATGAATAGGTTCCTTCTAGGCAAGCGCGGTCCATCATATACCGCCGGTCGCTTAATATCAGGCGAGTTAGTGGTCAAGCGCAAGCCTATTTTCGAATAAAGTAATACTTAAATCTGCGTAACCGCTTCTGTGAAACTTCCAATCCGCAATCTTTATAAGTTAAGAAGTTAAAAAGTAAAATTAAAAATGTTAAAGTCAAATAAATCAGAATCTATGAGTTAAATTATTGAAAAAAAAAACGAAATCTGATAAAATTTAGGATTGACACCCCTAAAAAAGGGGTTGATTTATGAAAAAATTTGCGATGTGTTTGCGAAAATTGCGGTCCCAAAAGCTTAAAAAAATTATGAAAATTTGCTATTTTACTGTAGGAATTTTATTTTTTGGAGAGCGTCAAAAGATGTTCTAACTTAAGATTCTTGAGTGAGGACCAAAGAGTATTGTACTATACAGCGAGGATATATTTTACAGGTAGGCCAGGTGACGTATAGTTCCGTCACGTAAAAAGAACGCTGATTTGTTCGCGCTTACGAACAAATCAGCGTTCTTTTTACGTGACGGGAACTATAACAACTGTAAAATAATAAAATTGTTACCATTTGCCGTTTGGAGTTTCCGATTTAAAATGAACTGATGGGTTTTCTGTCGGATAACATTTTCCGTTTCCATTATATTGTTATCAAAAGTTGGTCACGTCAATAATTATATTTTGACAATAACATTGCATGAAACAATGGTTTAGAGCGTATAGCCCCTCACAAAAGGTATGCTATATATATATGTGGTTATTTTATGTCGGAATTTACGAACTATTTCAAGTTTGTCTAGTTCTTTTTGCGATTTAGCAAATAAGTTAAAAGTTAAAATATTTACCATATCCATGATAATACATATATTCATTTAACAATTGTACCATCGCAAACCGCATTACAGATTTGAAACATTGAAACTATATTAGTTTATATATTATTTGTATGTTGTTTATATATTTATTTAACTTGCTAGAATTGCTAGATCCTACTGCTGCGCAAAGGTTTCCCCTATTTCCTTCCATTGGTATTTGGGACCAGTCACGACCGTGACTGACTATAAAAAAGGATATATCTTTCTCATTCTTTTGTAGAGCACTTTCTCTGTTTTATGTTTCTGTATGCACCGTAAACAGAACGTAGATCGTCCGGCGGCAAGACATAATTATTAATTAAAATATACTAATACAACAAAACAAGTAAGTAACAAATAATTCCTACTAGTACACTAGTACGTAGGTATACGTTATTTTACTTCCTGTTTTTGCTCTGTTTTTTCGCGTTTTTTATAGTATTAGACTATTACTTCATTGCCGGCTCGTGGTCTCCATTCGATAACTTTTCGGCCCCATCTGCCGTCAGTTCTATGTGCTATGTGCCCTTCCCAAGTGCCCACTGCTACTTCAACGGCACGAACCGGCAAGCGCAGCGTAGGAAGACCAGCCACAAGGTGGGCAGAAGATATCATACAAGTGGCAGGAAGACGCTGGATGCAGGACGCTTCCAACCGGTCTTTCTCGAAATCCATGGGGGAGGCCTATGTCCAGCAGTGGACTTCTTGTAGCTGAGATGATGATTACTTCATTAACTACATATTTAATTTCTATGATATTAATACTCACTGATTTAAGTTTTAAATAAGCCGACGTGCTTGAATGAACATTTTTGCATTACGATATTAGTACCGCCAGGGCGTCTGTACCAATATGTTTTGCTAATGGCGAATAAAGTTATTGTAAATTGAATTAGTATTAAACTAAATATAAGTAAGCAAGACTTGAAATTATACCATGTTATGTCAGTAAATTGAATTTGTATTAAAATAGATATAAGTTAACAAGACTTGAAATTATACCATGTTATGTCATACCTTTTCATGAAAATAGTCATATAACAAGGCAAGGCCGCTACGTAAGTACGAACTTCCTTGGATTTGGCACGTCAAACGTTCAAACTATTTACAAAACAGTATTGCGTAATAACTTAGCGATTACCTAACAGGCGACCAAGTTATTATAGTGAAGCTGTAATTAAATATTGTAATGACGTATGTGTTGCCTGTGTTTGGCCTTTGACTAAAAGGTCGATTTTATTGGGATATTAGTGTGTAATAATATTTTCCTCTTTTACAAGACCGTGCAATGTGTATGGAACTTCCCATAGATTAACAGGTCATGTTTTTCGTAAAAAAAAAATATCACCCATATAAGAAGAAAATATTTTTTGGTCGCAGGGTAAACCGCGCGATGCGATTAGTAGTAATTAAGAGGTGAAACAACCATGGTAACTTAAACAGTTTCTATAATATTCATTCCTATTTTTTTACCCCGATCGAAAAAGAGAGTTTGGCGTGTGTATCTGTATGTGTCTGTCTGTGACAAAAAGGATCTCAAAAGGATGGACCGAATATGTAGTTAATATTAAAATGTTTCCGATTCTAAATTTTTACTAATAAAAATTTAAATGAGGCAAATAATTCATCATAATTTTATAACAATGTAAATAAATATACGAAAGAAACACGCCCGCGGTTTAGTCTCGTGCTCGCGCCGCGTGTTTCAAGCACGTGTTGCAACTTATTACGTAATTATTAGGTATTTGTACGAGGACTATGTCTTACTAAGTTGGTGATATTTATTTAAATTCGTGAAAAATGTTTCTGATAAACATTATTTAGCGTGTAGACTAATTAGTCAATGATACGCGGTCAACTTTGTACGGTGTGAAAAAGGAGCGAGTTCCTAATGAACTAGATCCATTCGTGTAATTAATATTTCAACCGAATATCGCTGCCAATAGATAGATAGATAGATAAACTATTGTACACACCTTAAAAGTAATAAGAAAGTACTTAAACAGACTAGTGGACAAACTGGAATTTATTCCGTTCCATAGTGGAGTCCACAATTGATACTAACATGCCTCTTAAAACCGAAAATGACATTACAACAGCAGTTGAATACTTCAACGAATGCATCCAAAACGCTGCCTGGAATAGCACCCCAATTGCCAAGAAATACGAGAAATCAGATTGCTCGAAACCTATTCGTGAACTAGTAGCCGAAAAAAGACAGGCTCGTAAACTGTGGCAAATTACTAGATACCCTGGAGACAAAGCACGCTTGAACTACCTAACAGCTAAACTTAAAAAACTACTACATACTGAAAAAAATGAAAGTGTTCAGGATTACCTGCGTAACCTAGATGCTACTTCTGCTAGTGACTATTCCCTTTGGAAAGCAACCCGTAAACTCAAAAAACCTATCGCCTCTAATCCGCCGATACGCAAAAAGGACGGTACATGGGCAAAAAGTGACAAAGAAAAAGGTGAAGCCTTTGCTTCTCATCTAGCAGATGTCTTCGTTCCAAACACTACCCAGAATACAACGATAGACAACAGTGAGGAACTTCTTAACTGCCTTAAAGAACCTTATCAACTCAACCTGCTAATTGAAAGGATCAAGAAGCGCGAGGTCATAGAGACAATCAGGAACTTAAATCAAAGTAAGGCCCCCGGATACGATCTAATTACGCCGAGAATACTTCGAGAATTACCTGAAATAGCAATAGAATTTTTGACACACCTGTATAACTGTATTCTAATCAGAGGCATATTCCCACCTCAATGGAAGGTAGCTCAAATTAAAATGATCCTTAAACTTGGTAAAGCCCCTGAAGATAAGTCATCTTATAGACCGATTAGTTTACTACCTGTTCTATCCAAAGTAATGGAAATACTTTTTTTAAAGCGATTAAACACGGTAATAGGAGAAAATAAAATCATACCTGACCACCAATTCGGCTTTAGAAAAAATCATGGCACTATAGAACAGGTGCATAGACTGGTAGAGGAAATTCACAGAGCTTTCGAAAACAAAAAATACTGTTGCGCGGCATTTTTGGATATCTCCCAGGCCTTTGACAGAGTTTGGCACGTCGGACTATTGTAAAAAATGAAAAACCTACTCCCGACAAACTATTACATCATCTAATTAAAGATTCGGTTATCAGTCGAGTTTTCAAATGAGCTTTCGGGATTTTGGTAGACTTTTGAAAAAAAAACATTTTCGGGAAAATTATACCTATTTGGTATATCACAATTTGGATTACAGATAGGTCACCTCTTAGACGTCACCATGGCAGAAGAAAATTTTTCTTATTCAAACTCTACTATGTAGGTTAGAATATAAGATTTCCCAGATTTTCATCTCGTCAATAAAAATGAGGAAATACTAGAAAATCGGGAGTAAGCTGTGTCTACACTGCACATCTCACGGTTTCATTTTATCGGTCTTAAATTGTTTTTTTTTTTAATTTAAAATATTGAATAATCAAGAGAGGACATGAACATTTTAAGGTTTAAATTTGAATAAAAGCTTTATTATTTAAAATATATAGAGAATATACTCTATGTTTCAAGTACCTAGTAGATCCCAGTTTATAATACAGGAAGTTACAATCTCACAAGAAGATGTCACAATCTGTCAGTTTTAAAATCATGATAAGTATGAATGATGAACACCTATGATCAAAAAATCCGGAAACGATAAATTGTTTCCGGTCTAAGAGTATTGATTCGTTGAGCTCATTTCTCATTTCATAATCTTCATTTTTCGTGGCATCGATGCTAGCAGATTGTCAGCGAGTTCCCTAAAGTTGCAATTATCCTTAGGCAGTGGTAATTACAATCAGGCAAACTGCTTGTTTGCCGGTAATTCTATAAAAATAGAGGGCTGTCAAAAAAAAACTGAAAAACTGAAACTGATTGAAGATGTTGATATAGAATTGAATAAGTGGTATTTAAAAAAAGGACCACCGGAGTAAATATAAGAAAATCAAATAGGTTACTAAAAGGTTAGTTTTTTTTTTGCAATCATTGGTTTATCTAGTAGATTCCAAGAAAAATAAATATAGCTTTGTATCAAACAAAAAATAAAAGTCAAATTAAGCATGTAAATACAAATTGCCAATTAATGTAATATGTACGAGTATATCTATACGACTAAATTTTTGCGCCGCATGGTGTTGAAACTTCTGGTTCATAATTAGCGACTACATTTTTGCGCCGCATGGTGTTGAAACTTCTGGTTCATAGGGACAAAGAAGTTTATTAAAATACTGTTACCTAGTTTAGTCGATGCCCCTGGTGAAAAAAGAGCTGATACATTTCTCTGACAAAGGATTTTATTAGCCATTCAGCGTGGGAATGCAGCTGGGCTCTAGATATCCTACCACACGGGTACCACCATTTACTATAAGTATGTTTAGGTCTTTATTTTATTCAAAATTTTTGTTTTGTTAAGTTTTTTTCACGTAACGAGCTATGGAGAGGGCTATGCTCGGATTCTCTTTGTGAGATCGAATCAGAAATTAAAGAGATTTGTATACATACGAAAGTTACCGTCATATTACAGCGGATTAGCAATTTGAAGTGGCAGTGGGCAGGGCACATAACACAGTGAAGACAACGCAGGATGTAAGCCGCTTCGGACCGGTGTTTTTGGAATTCCATAGGGTAGTCCATCAGTGAACTCCTAGTGCCTAAGATTGTGATGATGATGATGATTCAGGTTATTTATCGTTTTACTTTAAATATTTTTATTTATCAAACAGGTGGTTTTTGTCACGCCCTCAAAAATGCGTAATCTACTTACATAGATGACGCAACATGAATGCAAATATTATACATTTTTTGTAAATGACTACATAGACGTACTTTGTAACACAATAATAATATATATTCAACGTGAATCACTGTATCCTGAATATCTGTGGAGTGACGCAGTCCGGTGTTCAATATCTTATCATCTAAATAAGTAGGTACTGTTGTTATCTATGCTAACTGACACCTTGGAGCAAAGCAATAGATAAAATAAGTATCTTAGTCTATTAGTAATGCTTAATCGTTTTAATCGAAATCAAATAAGTTTTCCAGATTTTATCACGTGCCAGGTGTCTTCAACTAATTTATTACAAAAATACGGCGTTATGATATGAAAATTACGATAGATTGAAAAAAATTGTCTATTTGGCAAAAAAATAAGGATTCATGGCAAGTATTGTATATACTCTCTTTGCTGCAGGGTCTGCAGGGGGCGAAGAATGAATTGCGTATTTCGAAGTCGAGAGTTTTTGCTATAGAGAGGTTATACTGAATAAAAAGCATGGTAATTCTCAGATCTTAGTACTTTCGAGGATAAGACACACCTTAAGGCCTTTTAGTATCTTGGTCTTAATTATATATCTTGGAATTGCACTTTCTTAATACACAGGATAGCATTATCACTGTTTACAAGTCACGACACAAAGCATCTAACAGCGTTGCGCGACGGGTCGCGAATGAAGACGGGTCCGGCAAGTACCTTATTTGAGGCTTGCCACGCAGAGCCGGGCAAATCTATCTACGTATAAAACATCATTGCGCGTGCGTAAATAGATTCGCAATCTCATATTAGCAAAAACGTCGTCAGAAACACGAAAACGCGTCACCGTTTCATGGTGGATATTCCAAAACCCCGAATGAAACGCTTTAGTTCCACTTTTATCGTGCGGACTTCTAGAATGTGGAATACGCTTCCTGAGTGGGTATTTCCCGATAGATATAATATAGGTGTCTTTAAATCGCGAGTGAATTAGTTTCTTATAGGTAAGCGCGCTCCATCGTAGACAGCAACGTCGCTTAACATCAGGCGAGTTGGCGGTCAAGCGCAAACCTAATTCTACATTAAAAAAAAAACGTACACTTTTAGTACTTATCTACTTAGGTTCGTATACCTATTATATATATGCACTTATATGCTATAATGTTATCAGTATCCTACATGTGCCTACGTGAGGAATGATTAACTTTCATCATGAGATTGGAATTCTCGATGTTTCAGTTTGTACCTATGATTTTATCGCTGAATACAATCATGTAATCTTTGCATTTTGTACTTTGGGTGAAAAAGTGTAACTTACATGCGTATTTGCACACCGCACATATTAATTTTAATGTATTCTCTACCTATTCTAAATCTATGTATCAGTTTTTTTTTTACCTTACCAGCTCGGAAAGAACGATTCGATCGAAGATTACATGTACGGAAGGTAAGCATTTGTTTTTTTTTAGATTTTATTCTACTAATTTCTCGTTATGCCGAGAAAGTAGTAATATGCATAATTAATTAATTATGGGGCCGAAAGGTTCTCGAGTGGAGACCACGTACCGGCAAGCGCAGCGTAGGAAGACCAGCCACGAGATGGACAGATGACCTCATACAAGTGGCGGGAAGACGCTGGATGCAAGCCGCTTCCAATCGGTCATTTTGGAAATCCATGGGGGAGGCCTATGTCCAGCAGTGGACTTCTTATGGCTGAGATGATGATGATGATGAATTAATTATTAAATAATATTAAATAATTAGAAGTTTCCGGCAGCCTAGTCGGGAGACCGTCTAACTTGAAATCCGCAGGTCCTGGGTTCGAATCCCACGGCACGCACCTCTGTCTTTTCGAAGTTATGTGCGTATTGTTGATTGCCGCCAACTTCAAACGGTGAAGGAAAACATCGTGAGGAAACCTACATGTCTGAGAGTTCTCAATGATCTTGAAGATGTGTGAAGTCTGCCAACCCACACTTGGCCAGCGTGGCAGACTATGGCCAAACCCTTCTCACAATGAGAAGATGGCCCGTTCCCAGCAGTGGGACAGTTTGTACAAACAGAGCTGATAAAAAAAAAAAAATGTATATCCATGCCACATTACAGTTTTCTAGTACTAATAGTCTTTGAGCAAAGCCGCACAAAGACAGAGAGGGAGAAGGTGAAACAATAAGGGTTCTTTATTTACTATGGAACCCTAAAAACGGTGTCGCGTCGCGTACAAGCAAAATAACGTAGCCACACAATTCTGAGCCTTAAAATCTACTAACAACATAAAAGTTATCATTGTTGTTTTGAAGCCAAATAACGTCAGCCTTTATTTACCAGCCCTTGCAACTTGAGCACGTTTTCATAATAAAAGGGTTTTTTCAGAAGTTTTCGAAACGTTTCTTTATTTAACAAACGATCGAAGCTTTTCATGTAAGACTAGTAATTTTCCCTTCGACTTTACTTGCTCCAAAACTAATGTTGTTGTTGTTGTTTGCAACCCGTAGTGTCCCACTGCTGGGCTAAGGTCTCCCTTGGACTATACCATTATTAGTGAAGTTATAATTTGAAAACTTAAAAAAACACGCTTTCAAATTTATTATGTAGCTATAGTTACTCGTCATCAAATGATTTGTATTAGAATCGTTAAGACGAGCTTAATCTTTAACAGTTAAAGAGCGGGAAACGGCCAGATGGGCTCACGCTGATTCCGTGGCATAGAGGGCGCTGCCTTATTTGGGATGCCACATGTATTAGCACATTTGCATCCTGCCATCTCCCCGTCACACAGCGGGTGGCGGGTGGGGGTGCGGAAGTGGCGGCTAAAGGTAAGCATCTGTAATATGCCTCTCTGGAATCAGCGTACGAGTTCGTTCCTGTTGCGGTGGAAACAGCTTGGTGCTCAGAGGCAAAAAAGTTTGTCACTGAACTGGGGCTGCGTGTGAAAGAAAGAGGTGGTAGCCAGCCCGAGGGTCTTGAGGGGCAAGACCCTCGGGCTGGCTATTTTCTAATACAAAATATCTCCCTGGCCATCCAGAGGGAAAACGCCGCTAGCTTGATGGGTACGTTTGGACGGGGAAGGGAAGTTTGGAAGGCGAAGAATTTGTTGACTAAACCTGATGGTGGATTTTCCTTTTTGACTTTGTGTTTAGAGGTTTTTTGTATTGTATTTATTATATAGACTTGACTGATTTAAGTTAATTGATGTATATAAATATGTATTATTTAAATAAACAACAAACAAATACATATTTCTTACAAGACAGTGATTAAAGAGTTCCATATTTATCTCCAGGTTGCATCGTCAGATCTTCAGTACCAAGTGTGATGTGAAGGTGTCTGTCGTGAGAAGGAACTGTCTTTAGGACTATACCTAGTCTTGCCATAAATATTGTCACGAAGAAAAAAAATTTTTTTTTATTGCAAATAATATTTATTACTTTTACAGTGTGTTAGTTTAATACATAAATATAAAACAATTTAAAATATAAAAGCTTATTCGAAGTGGTCTCCATCGGCTGCAATACAGTCCTTTAAACGTTGAGGCCAGTTATCAATAGAAGCACGCACTCTTTCCATGGGAAAATTCTTCACTGCCAATCGTATGGATTGTTTTAGGGACTCCAAATTATCATGGCGTTTAGAGCAAGCCATACTCTCTAAAACTGACCATAAATCATAATCCAGCGGATTAAGATCAGGACTAGACGACGGCCAGTCTTCAGCTCTGATGAAGTCCGAAACGTTCACTTCCAACCAAGACTGCGTGGACCGAGCTTTATGACCTGGCGCCGAGTCTTGTTGGAAGGACCTTACTTGGTTATTGAACATGGTGTTGTTAAGGGGCTTAACTACCTTCTCAAGAATGGTATTTTGATACACTTGTGCCGATGTTTTGATACCTTTTTCACAAAAATATGGCTCAGTCACTCCTTCATAGCTAACACCCCACCAAACCATCACTGAAGTCGGATAATGCCCACGTTGCACTCTGTCGACTAATTGGGAAGCTTCCTTATAGCTTTGAGCATAAATACGGTCATTTTGTTTGTTAAAATGTTGCTCAATTGTAAAGATTTTCTCATCCGTAAACAAAATTTTTCTGTGACCTCCCTTTGCGTACCGCTTCAGTAGTTGTTTCGATTTTACCACCCTATTCTTTTTTAAATTATCAGTTAAAAAATGACCAGTGCGTCTCTTATAGGCTGCAAGTCATATGTCATCTTTTAAAATACGCGACATGGTTCTGGGTGCTATCTTCATCTCCCGAGATAAAATCTTTTGCTTTCGGACAGGATTTCTTCGAATTCTTTCCCTTACTGCTTTGACCACCTTTTTCGTACGAACACTACGTGGACGGCCAGATCTTTTTCTGTCACAAACAGAGGAGGTCTCATTGTACCTATTAACAGCCCGGTACACAAACATTTGACTCAACCCCACGCCCCTAAACCAACTGTACCCACTTGCAGGTATAGCTCCCCCAATTTTTCGTGTAATTTTTCCCTTTTCAGTTAATTAGATTGTTTTGAAGTTTCCGGCAGCCTATCCGGGAGACCGTCCGACTTGCGATCCGCAGGTCCTGGGTTCGAATCCCGCGGTACGCATCTCTGTATTTTCGAAGTTATGTGCGTATTCTTAATTGCCACCAACTTCAAACGGTGAAGGAAAACATCGTGAAGAAACCTACATGTCTGAGAGTTCTCAATGATCTTGAAAGATGTGTGAAGTCTGGCAACCCGCACTTGGCCAGCGTGGTAGACTATGGCCTTACCCTTCTCACAATGAGAAGATGGCCTGCGCCCAGCAGTGGGACAGTTTGTATAAACAGGGCTGATAAAAAAAAAGTTTTGAAGTCAGTTTTTTTTTTTAATTACTTTGATTACGTCATGAGGAGTTTGAATCCTCCGTTACACTCCGGATTCTAGTCTTAAGCCCCTCGCTTCGCTCGCGGGATTTAACTCTTAAGCACCTTCGATACGCTCGGGAGTTATCCCTAAAATCCTCCGTTACACTTTGGGTTCAATATGACACCCGTGACATAAAACACTACTTTATCCACTTGGCATAATCTACTATTAAATGCTTTAAGCTTAACACAAACAAACAGTTAAGTTACATATCTGTTATAACAATTTGTAACAAAAATGTTTACGTAAGTTCTTTTTTTGGTCCACGTGACGCGAGAGTCACATGGAAAAAATTTTTGAAACGTTTCGAACAGTTACATAGTAGCTAAAAATGTAATTTTTGGTAAAGTTTTTAAGGTTTCGAATGAAATGTGACCAACATTCTGGAAACTTTTCGGTGTTTTGCAATCCACGTAATTTGATTATTTGGAACCAAAAGTTTTCTTTTCAATTGCTCAAAGATTTCTCCAATTGTTTCTTGTGGTGCTTTTCTACTCTACCACAATGTAAAAATCAGTTAAAGGTTTTGAGGCAGATTGGTGTGTAATTGTGTATGCAGAGAGGCAGGGTGATCCCCTGCAGGTCAATACTTTTTAAACCCCTTAACAACATTGTAGCTAGTGTAGGGTCGCTGGGCTGCTCATGGTATACACACAATATAGTAAATAAATAAATTAGGTAAGTTAAAAAATAATCTTGTCTTCCCGTAACAATGTATGTATTTAGATTTAAAAGAAAATAGTGTAACATCCACGTTAGTTTTCATAATGAAGCCTAGTATTAATGAAAAATATAGGGTAAGCCCTACAATTTGAGTAAATTAAGTTAAGGACTGACACAAAGAGCGCAGCTATCTCTCTCGCGCATCACAATATTTTTAAATATATAAACCCATTGAGTAGAGATATTAGAAAAGTGAGACATGATATTGTTTTCCCGTGTAAATAAACAAAATTATGTCACACTTTTTTAATATGTACTCAATGATTTTATATGTTTAAAAATGTTGTGATGCGCGAGAGACACTGGAAGTGTGGCGGGAAGACAATGATGATGGATGCAAGCCGATTCCAATCGGTCTTTTTGGAAATCCATGGGGGAGGCCTATGTCCAGCAGTGGACTTCTTATGGCTGAGATGATGATGATGATGATGATGCGCGAGAGAGATAGCTGCGCCATCTTATATAACTTCACCTGAGACATACAATCTTGGAATTTTCAAGACCTACAATCTTGGAAGTGTATGTTTTATTGTGAGAAAGTATGCGTAAAATCGCTGTAAAAGATTATAAATGCGCATTCTTTAGATTAATTCTAGTAAAATCACTTGTTTATAACGAAATAGTTCGTAGAAGGTTACGACAAAACGCATTTTTTTTTGTTTGAGCTAGACGGTGTTGTAATGTCCTCCAATATTTCTTCCTGAATCCTGATCCTGAAATATAGTTGGAGAGACAAGTTACGTATAAATTCCATTCAATAGAACCCAGTGAAGTGTAACTACGGAACACTAACCTGTGCGTGGTCCAACACGCACTTGGCCAATTATTATTTTTAGTCCGCACATCACGAGTTCCACCAATTTTACTAATAAGACACACTTTCTGTTAGCGCCCTAAATATGACTATCTGAATATCACTTGTGTAACTCAAAAGGCAAATAAGCGATGCCCCGATTCAACACGCTGTTGGTTCAGCTAACACAACCAGGTTACCTAGTTAGATAACACAGTTACATCACTATTGATAACAGTTATCATCGCGTTGGACGGGTTACGCCATCGAAAAAGAATCACTTGCGAGTACTTAAATATACCTATATCACCTATATGTATAGTTATATATATATAATCACTTCATTTGTTTTGCTTATCTGGATATTTTGAAATTGATCATCTGTCGCTAGGCACTTGATTTTTAACCGATTTCCAAAAAGAAGGAGGTTATCAATTCGGTCTGTATGTTTTTATATTCGACAATGTAACCAGAGATATGACTGGCCATGCAGCTTAGTTGGTGGTATGTCTGCCTGCTAAGCTGTAGGCCATGGGTTCGATCCCCACCCAGGACAAACGTGTGATGAGCATGGGTGTTTGTTCTGTGGCTGGGTGCTTCACAACAACAAAAAAACAAATTACGTATGTAAATTATGTATTTACAACAAAAAAAAAATAGGTCAGCTATCTAGTTTCCATAGTACAAAGCTTTGCTTAGTTCGGGGCTAGATGGTGTTTTGTGAAATTTCTAGTAATATTTATTTATTTATGTATTTTTCATTCAGTAGGCTTGCACTTGACTGCCAGTTAACGATGTTGCGGTCCACGATGGAGCGCGCTTACCTATAAGAAATAAATTTATTCGTGATTTAAAGACACCCTGATTGTACCTTTTGAGAAGGACCCATTCAAACAACGTATTCAACACTTTAGTAGTCCGTACGATGAAATGCAGGGTTACGTTCAGGTTTTTGGAATATATCACCATCAAACGATGAAGCTTTTTAACTGACTTCCAAATAGAAGGAGGTTATCAATTCGACTGTATGTGTTTTTGTATGTTTGTTTAATAATAACAATTGAGAGGGCTAAGTCTTTCTGCGAGATAGAATTAAATAATTGAGAGATCCGTAGACGTATGAAAGTCATCGACATACCACAGCGGATTAGCAAATTGATGTGGTAGTGGGCAAGCTACATAGCACGTAGAACTGGCTGATGGGGTCGAAATGTTCTCGAGTGGCGACCACGCACCGGCAAGCGCAGCGTAAGAAGACAAACCAAGACATACGATCTCGTGCAAGTGGACGCAAGCTGCTATCAACCGGTCTTTGTGTAAATCCATGGCGGAGGCTTGGCCGCTATCAACCGGCCTTTTTGTAAATCCATGGGGGAGGAGCAGCAGTGGAGTTCTTGTGCCTGAAATGATGAGAGCCAGTTAAAATAAAATAAAAATCGTTTAGATGATTCCAAAGAAACAAATAGCTATATGAGGTGAAGCTAAACCACATTCGTAATCATTATTTCAGTCTCAGTTGAAATACTAGTATCCACTACATAACTACAGTCACGTGTACGGACACGATTTGAAAAAAAAAGATGTATTTTTCGTAAGCATTAAAAGTGTTAACCTTGCAACTGTAATAATATAACTTGCATAGCATTTTTTTATTACAACACAAACACGTGATAGTATTTGTTTTGTTATATACTATGTTGCAGGATATTGAGGAAACCAAGCGACTGGACAAAAATCAGAGAGCCCGAAAATCAAATTCTGAGAATTAGATCGAATACTATTTGTTTTGAACTATAATATAATTATAATTTAAAAACTGACTGTAAAATACGCAATTTGTTTACTTGGATGATATTTTACCAGTTATTTGGTTATAAAAACCAAAGTACTGAACCGATTTTATTAAAATCGGCTTCGGTTACGGGTTACTCGCGTCTATTTTTTGAATCAAAATCTCCGACTATAGCTTCAACCGCATTCGGTGGTCTTCTTCAATAGGATCTGCACATACGCTACCTCCGGGCTAATTATGGCCCTTAGGACAACTACGTCATTTTCCATACTTAAACTGTTTATATATTTCGGCTGACTATGACCAAAACACTAGGAATTTAATCAAAATTCTAGTTTCATCAAAACCAGCAACATGTTTATTAATATTGTTAGGAAAATTAGAGTAAACAATTAATTTTCAATGCTCACAATTTGAGAACTTTGATTGTTACATTTCTATAATTCGAGAAAATGACCACGTGTGTTAAGTAAGTTTCCCTCTATTGTGGTATTACCGATCGTTATGTTTATTGTTCTATAGAATTAGTCTCGTTTCAAACTGAAACGTGAGTTTGGGTAGACGTATTTTCTATGTACATACATTTGAGTACATTAACTTCTCTACATATTGCGAAAATCTGTGAAGATAAGATATTTTTGGATGTATGTTACTCAATCAAGACTAGATTTTGATGATTTACGGTGTGATTTTGCTTGTACCTATTAGAATAGTGCGTTAGATTCTAATTCCAGAAATAATAGCATAAAGGAACATCTCTCTCTCTCTCTCTATCTAAAAATTCTCACTTAAAAAAATGGAATCTTAAAAAATGAAAATGGTTCTCTGTACAATTGTTTTTGTTTAATGGTGTACAATAAGAGTTTAAAGAGCTAGAAATAACTAGATGAAGTATTTAACCGTGACTTAAAGACACTCCGATTATATTATATCTGTAGAAAAAGACTCGACCAGTACATTCCACAAATTTACAGGTTACATTAAATTGGGAGACAAACGCTTATGTTCCAATTTTGCTGTACGACTTTTTTGAATTTTTGAATTATGTATGAAACGTGTTTTAGACGGAGAAAAAGTAGAAAATTAAATCCCATCCAATCCGACCCGAAAAAGAACCGTATTCGACGTAAATCGACGTAGGTACATAATAAGTTAAAACATAAGAATTGTAATCAACGAAACACCTAGAAACCTAGCCATTTATGACTCCAATATTTAGATAAAGATAATATTTAGTGTAACAAAACGGTATTTCTCAACAATGTGAACTAGTGGCGGAAATTGAGAAAATTCCCAAAGATTATCCTAAGACTTAAAACTCTTTCGATATCTCACTAAGGCATAGTTTTATTCGCACATAAACAATGGTATAATCCGCGCCACTACTGAAGCCCGGTGGCGAAATTTTGGAACAAATTTTCACGGGAAGACATTGTTCGCCGGAACCCAGAATACCGTAATAGTATGTAAGGCCGAAATGCGATTGAAGCGCCGCGCCTACAGGACTTGAGTGGTGGCGGACTACGATTGCGTAACCTCACGGTGTGGCAGTGGTCACGTGTCGCCTGCGCCACGTGTACCAGACACGTTTCCAACTAGATATTGTTGCTTTTGTAACGGACTCGACAATTAGGTACATTGTTTACGACGCTTTTGGAATAACGCGTGATCTGTTGCGCAATTAGTTTGTACGTTATGAAAATGTTACATTGATATGTTAGTTGAAAAAAATTATCTAGGAGTTTTACGAATTGTAGATTGCGTTCTGGTTCATAAAATTTTTGAGCGAGCATAAGCTCATGTCTTGGGAACTGCTTTGATTTTGCTCATATTCAAAATTTTTGTAAAGAATTCAGTATCGAATGTTTCTACGAAATAATATTAAAATCAGCAGTTTATTTTTTAGGGTTCCGTACCCAAAGGGTAAAACGGGACCCTTTACCGAGACTTCGCTGTCTGTCCGTCTGTCACCAGGCTTTATCCCATGAACTTTTTTAGTTTTCAACTCTCATAGTTAGAGAGTTGAAAATTTTCAAAGATGATGTATTTCTATTGCCGCTATAACAACAAATACTAAAAAACAGAATAAAATAAATATTTAAGGGGGCTCCCATACAACAAACGTGAATTTTTTGCTCAATATTGATAACGGCAACAGGTAGACGTAGTAAAAATAAATAATTCAATTAAAATAAAATTAATATTTAAGGGACATACAACATACATGATTTTTTTGTCGTTTTTATAGATAATGGTACGGAACCGTTCGTGCGCGAATCCGACTCCCACTTGGCCAGTTTTATTTTACTTGATGTTGGCATCATGCTTGCACATTTGCCATAGTATACGTATTTATGATTTTATTCAAAATATTGTACTATTTAAGAAACATGAGTCAATATTTTCACAATATAGGTATCTCGTTTTAATATCACTTTTCCAAATTTTGCTGTAAATGAATATTTTGGTGTGATGATCCGCCTAGCCCTAGTTCTTTGACTAACGATTCCCAATTAATTAGTAAAATAACAAGATTCCACAAGCACCAGAATACGATATTTTCTTCCACATATTTTACATTATCAAAGTTAAGTTTAAGTTAAGTTAATCAAAGTTATCAAAGATTTATTTCATGAAATCAAGATATGTCGTTGTTTTATCTAATCCTAGGATTTCTCATACATTACGTGAGAATTTAGTCGAATGGCCTAGCGGAGGTTTGACGTTACAAGTCGTAGTCCACCAGAAGGAAAGTTAAAATAAAACAGGTTAAACACATTAAAAACTAATAAATCAAGTAAGATGCGAAACTTACTAAAGTACGTAAGTAAGTAAGAAGGATAAAAATGTACTCCAAAATTAATTTACATACTTAGCATATCATACATACATTTAGCATTGCCATTCAACGTGGCAATGCGGTCAGCATGCTGGGTACGCTGCCAACTGGTAGTGGGTTTGAGCATTTGGATTATCTTTAGACCTTTATCGGTCTGGGGTGATCGATGTGCTTTTTGTGTAGTAGTTTAGTTAGTTGAGTCTGTATATTGTTGTGTTGTATTTACATAATTCACTGGCTTTTACGCCACGAACATTTCAGAGAACAGAATAATACGTCAATGGAAAAAATTCATGGATTATTAATAATTGAAATGAATGCAGGTCAAAACCAATTATATCAGTCTAGTCTGGCGGTAGTGTACAAGCGGTCGCTGTTGGACCAGTTTTGAGCTTTATTCCTATGAATCCTTTTCCTGTTGTGAATCATAGAGTTACCGGATCCATCTAGTCTTTAACATGTTTTGGTCTGGTCTGATGCATTATACTTCACTAATTTAATATTTATTTTTATAACATCATCATTTTAGTAGTACCTATTACTCTCCCATGCTGGACTCAGAGAAAAAGATAAACAGAATGTTCTATAGCTGCGTCTCTTCCCGGGCATACTCTAAAAGTTAGTAAGGGACTCGATGGAAACTGTTGTTTTTGTGGGCGGTAGGCTAACCTCCTGTTACTGCAGTCCGACATTATATCTCACCCTTCTATACCTTCTAACCCTCTAATAACCTCTCCTTTCCATCTACCCTCTAACCACGGTCAAATGTGGCATCACACGACCCCATGGTCAATGCTTCGCCTATCCCGCAAGGGAAAACCGGCGTGATTGTATGTATGTACTTTAGTAGTATTGGGTATTCCGTGTTGTTTTAAAAAGTAGTACCTTTTTATTCTAAATTTATTCAATAATAGGCTTGATCGTCAAGTCGCCTGGTGGTAATGACAGTTAGGGTCATGATGGAGTGAGCTTGCCTAGAAGAATCCTATTCTTTCGCGATTTGAAGACACCTAAATCACATTGTGGTGGGTATCTACGCACAATAAAGAATTAAAGCGTTTCTTTCTTATGAGTTTTTGAAATACCCCAATACCCACCTTAACTTGAATACAAAGTTTTTCTTGGGAAACTAGATTGAGGAAAATTCTGCGTGCATTTTTATGCTTACGTAGTAGGCGGCTTGTTGTTGATTGAGCCATTCTAAATGTAGAAAATACTTTTATCTCCTTCATTTTCTCTCCTCCTCAATCATAAACTCACTTCTCCCCTTCTTCTCCATTTCTATTTCTCCTTTTCTTCGCGTCAACTTTTACTGGGTTGTCTTAAAAGCGATAAGTGTAAAAATGGTCGTGTTTATACAAATTCAGTTGAAAATAAAAACCAGTTAATTTTTATTGCGTTTTCCAGTGCCATGTTTTGTTTGATTACTATATCTAGTTTTATTTTGTGCCCAGTATTTTTTGTTTGTAAATCATCTAAATTGTAATTAATTTTGTTGCAAGTTCCCAAAAACTCGAATAAAATAAATTCTATTATAAATACACATACTATACATACTATTATAAATATGTTATTGAAATTAACATTTTAAAAGTAGAATCAAACCCACCACCGAGGAGCTATACTTGTTTTGGTAAGTAATAGATTCCTTCTACTTTGCTAAAGATGGCGGGCGGAGGCCGTGAAGCGCGAGGGTTCCGTACAAACTAGATAAAAGAACCACCAGGCGAATCTAGTCATTGATGTATGGGAGAAATTATACACATATATATATTTTTTACGTGTGGTCGTAATCCGAAAATTACACATCGTAAAAATAATTAAAAGCCAGTTTAGCTTGTGCAAATGAAGCTCTATCATAAGATACAAATGATACGGTTAACTCACTTTAAAATTTGGACCCTCATTCCTTGCATAATGACCCTATTTTTGTGATTAAATTAAAAACGTACAGTTTTTGGATTTTTTCCTTTATGTGTACTATAAGACAATGCTTCTAGCGAAGTTTCATAGTTCTAGTGAACGAGAAGTTCTCTATAGGTTTTGATTCCCTTGTGAGTGTCGAAATAAGCGTTTTTTTGCGATATTAACGGCTGTAACTTTTTTCACGATAATTGAGAAGTTTGAAGTTTTTACAGCGGTAAGGAACTACAGATTTGCGTATGTAGTTATAATTTCAACTCGAGACCTCCACGCTTTCCAGAGATAGAAGGTCTTGATAGACAGAGACGGACAGATGGACAACAAAGTGATTCTTTATAGGTTCCGTTTTTTATATTTTGAGGTGCAGAACCCTAAAAAACATCTAAAAACATTCAACTCCTTCCTAAGCAGTTGAGTAGAAAGGTGAAGCAAAGCTACTATATCACCTAGAGTAGATTATAAGGTAACAGTATATCAGCTTGTGTCATAGGAACGTGAGTGAAGGCCAAGGTCGCAGTACACGTGCTGTTAGACGATGACTCGCTAGTTAGACAACTGAACACCTTCTGTGCAATTGAGTGTAATTTCTACTAATCCCTGGAAAGGGAAAGAATAGCAAAAAAGTTAGAAAATAAATTGATTACATTATGAGAGGTGATGACTTACCACCTACAAAATGGACCCACCATAGAGGCGCCGCGTCCAGAGGTATGCTGCGCGTTCACGAAGAGCTACTAGCGGCATTATGACCTTTAACACTTCCACCCTGGAGCTTAAGTCCTTAGCTCTGCTGTTTCCACCACCCAGCCGGCCTTTTTCTAAGAACTCCATATTGTACAATAGTTTTATAACCATCCACATAACCACTTACTGTATTTTTTATTCATAATTTGTAAATGGTCTCTCAGTGTTGACTTCGGCCCCACAGATGCCTTCCAAAGGACCGAGCTTAACCCGAGAATATGTTCAAATAATAATAGAACAATATGGAATAATACGTACTTCCTCAGGGATACTGTAAATTACAAAATGACCATTTGGAAAATATCGCTTTTTGACGTATATGGTGGAAATACCAGTAGGATGCTTATTCTACATGTTTTAGGTCACGTAACACTATATTGTGAACAACAAAACCGGCCAAATGCGAGACAGACTCGCGCACGAAGGGTACCGTACCATTATCTATAAAAACGGCAAAAAATCACGTTTGTTGTATGGGAGCCCCCCTTAAATATTATTTTATTTTAATTATTTATTTTTAAAGTGCATAATATAATTCAATATTCTGTGAATATTTTAACCGTATACCTGTTGCCGTTATCAATATCGAGCACAAATGAGAAAAAAAATCATGTTTGTTGTATGGGAGCCCCCTTAAAAATTTTTTAATTTTTATTTTTAGTATTTGTTGTTATAGCGGCAACAGAAATACATCATCTGTGAAAATTTCAACTCTCTAACTATCACGGTTCATGAGATACAGCCTGGTGACAGGCGGACATCCTGACAGCGGAGTCTTAGTAATAGGGTCCCGTTTTATCCTTTGGGTACGGAACCCTAAAAAAGTACCTGAATTGCAACGAATTGAGAGAAAACAAAAATCCATATTTTATAAGAGTGATTTTAGCAGTGTAATTTATGTTTGATATGAAGTCTAGTGTAAGTTTTTCACGAAAATCGAGAACTCTTTATCTCGAGAAAACGAGAAACAAGATATTTTCATCTCACATTTCCAGTTTTGGACTTTTATGTTCATGCCTTACTCATCCGTATTAGGAAATTCATATATCCATTTATTGACATCAAATAGATACGGATGCGCTCAAAATTGTGAAATGTCAAAAGTGTATAAAATGTCAAAAATTTATAAAAAGTCAAGAAAAAATAAAAATAAAATAAAAAAACTGGACAAGTGCGAGTCAGACTCGCCCACCGAGGGTTCCGTACAAACTAAACCGTCGCTTAACATCAGGCGAGTTGGTGGTCAATCGTAGATCTATCTTTTTTTTATAAAAAAAGGGAGAAATCATTTTTTTTTTAATTTTCCTTGATAAACCGAAAAATATACATCGTAAAAATATTTAAAAACCTGTTTTAGCTTATGCTAATGAAGCTCTTTCATATGATAACCCATATAATACGGTTAATTCACTTTAAAATTTGGGCACTCATTCCTTGCATAGAGACACAGTGATTAAATAAAGAATGACCAGTTTTCTGATTTTTTCCTATATACTTATATATACTATATACATACTCTAACACAATGCTTCTTGCCAAATTTCATAGTTCTAGGTCAAAGGGAAGTACCTCATAGGTTTTGTTTCCCTTGTGCGTTTTTTACGACATATTCGGCTATAACTTTTTTAGAAAAGCTGAGAAATTTTATTTTTATTTCTGCAGAAAGATACTATGGATTTGCGTATATGGTTTTAATTTCAACTCGATACCTTCACGCATTCCCTAGATAAAGGTCTTAACACCAGGACAGACGGACAGACAGACAGACAGACGGACAACAAAGTGATCCTATAAAAGGGTTCCGTTTTTTTCCTTTTGAGGTACGGAACCCTAAAAATAAAAAAATAACAATTTAAAGATAAATGTCAATTAAACTACATAGTCTTCTTGTTGGTTTGCGACAAAGTATACGCGCATTCTTGTAAAAACACTTTTTTTGCGTTTATAATAAATTATAATACAACTCATATCAACAATTTATACTCGAAAAATGAAGAAAAATCTAACGAAACCATATCAAAATCAGTCAAGCCACACATCGGACAACATACTCCATATACATAAACTTACGTACACCTGAAAAACTTTATTCTCCTTCTCTCGCATTTTTAGCAGTCGATTAAAATAACAAATGGACTTGTCTGGTTATTTACCTACTTATTGGCTCATGTTGCAAATGGCACGTAATCAAATCGATATTTCAAAAATTCACCAAAGTCACGGTGTGATAAGTCCGACACGTAACTATGACCCTTATTGCAATCTTCGATATGAGATAAGGTATCAGTATTTTATCGATCTTTAGCCGTGACATAACGACTTGTATAATCACGTTTTACGTAATAGTCGTCACTCAAAATGGAAGTCAGTACGTAAATTACATAAAGCAGAAAGTCTGTGCATTCCTCATTGAAATGCCAAAAATCCATAGTCAACGGTTTCGGTCTACGTTCTAGATGCATACTGCACAGAAATGGAATTCTGTAACGCCATCTCTGTTTTGTAAAATCTATATTTTATAATCTTGGAATTTTCAAGGCTAGAGTGAATATATATCTATAGATTCACCGAGTTCCATCCATAGCCACACCGTTGCTTAACATCGGCGAGTCGTAGTCAATCGAAGATCTAAAATAAAAATGAGCAGAATAAGTGTAGCGTAATCGTAAGTTATAAGAAAGAGCAGAAAATAGCTCTTATGCGGTCGGGTATTTTGTTCTTATTTTAGAAATAGATGGGTACTTGTTAAATACGAACGGCTAAGGAGTGAAACGCAGCCCCGGATCTACGATTTTTTCGAACCGGGGCAGAAACTTGATGGTGGCGCCCCTCTCTCCAGCGCTTAAAATAACTTACTTAAAAAAACTTAATATAATTATCTATGTGGCGCCTTTTTCTTAAAAGTTAACGGTGAGTCTACCAAGCTTTCGTATTCTAGGCGCTTTGCGGAGCAAGTTATTTTATTTTTAATCATTTTAATTATGATTTTTGCGCCCCCTGAAAATGCCGCCCGGGGCGGGTGCCCCAGTTTGCTCCCCCCCCCCCCCCCCCTAGATCCGGGGCTGGTGAAACGCACTTCTAGTCTTCTAGTTTATTGAAGACAAGTGTAGGCAAGGTATTACATGCATCTCACTGGCAATCGTGTTCTATTTTAACTACATTAACTACATTGTCGCTTTCTATTAGATGAGTTGTGAACAAACATTTCTCCGTTTAGATTTAGCTATGCCAGAGCTATGCCGACAATACTAGAGTCGTTAGAGATCACATGCGGCGTTGCGGGCGTTGCTGTCCTTAGACAGCAGCCATCAACAGCCTGTTTGAATAAAGAACTATCACGGCAAAAAGTAACGAAATAGGTATCATTATTTTTTGCCGTGAATTCTTTATTCAAACAGGCTCTAAAAGCTTGTATACTTACTGTAAATTATACACTTGCAATTTTATCGCGCTAAAACTGGCTGACGTTACATATCTGGACTTTATACTGGTTAGTTCCAATGATAAGGAATACTGCCTCATAAGTTAGAATAGAATTTCCATTTTCTATTTCTTTTTAGAATTTTCCGTATAAGGTATGTTTTTCGTATGTTAGGACAATACATACATAAACTGATTTTGCTTTTCTTTAAAATGTTGGGGGCGAGTGATAGGTGCTGCCAGCAGTTGCGAGAAGAGATGTACGGGCGGTATATCTCTTCTCGAAACTGCTGGAGATGATGATACCGCCAAAGAGATATATTTTCGTCTCACTTATTGAAAAATGTACACTCGAACACATAGGTACGTCCTTGGGTACATGCGTTTAGTTATTTTGTTTGGTAACACGTTTTTCATTAGGTATTTACGACGGCGAATTATTGATGAATCGAAAAATTAACATTGGAATTCCTAAAATATTAGGTACTTAATAGTTTATTGAGTCTGGGCTCATTGTTAACATATATTTTTGTAGTAAGTAAATATATCTACAGGTCTACATTTGATCACCAATTGGTATGGTAAGCGACGGTGTGGCTGAGGATGAAGTACATAATATAAGCCATCTTGAGCAAATTTCCTACTCTTATTTAAAAAAAACTGCTCGTGAAATACATATTTGAATTAGAGTTTATATTTAATTTCCTTTCAAAACTGCAAATATTCCTGAAAACTGCTTTCGTATTTATAGGTACATTAGCACTTATGTACCTATTAGACATAGATATATTACGTAATTTCAACAAAAAAAAAAGCACTATATTTATTTACGGGATATTTACCGTGGTTCGCGTTAATTTTCGCTCTTCGCAATAAAAGACAAAGAAAGGGGTAGACAGATATGTCTGCTCTTAACCGTATCATCCACCCGCATTCTTCAGGCGCCCGTAAACATGGTGCATGTAACTGTACCGAAATATCGGGAGCTCAAAATTAACGCGAACCACGGTAAATATCCCGTTAATAATAATAGTGTTTTTTTTTTTTTTTGTTGAAATTACTATAGTGCTATAGTGCTTTTTGATGAGACGGAATTGGCAGGTGCCGTTTTCTCATCCTGGTGCTCTCGCACAGAGGTACTTCAACCTGCTGTGTGGAAGCATCCGCCAATAAACTAGTCTTATAAGTCATAACAATTTCATTTCAATAGCCCTGATTTGTCAAATTCCATGTTGTGCAATAGTTCCATCATCTATCCACATACAAAAAGCTGTATTTTTATATTATTTTATGTAAAGGGCCTCTCAGAGTTGGCTTCGGCTCCACTGATGCCCATCAAAGGACCGGGCTGCGACCCGAGATTCAAATTGAATAAAGGAGAATAGTGCTTTAATGAATTACCGTGATAGTTTAAAAAAAATGAGAATTTTCCACGCACGTTATCTATTCATATTTTTTACTTACAAGTGACATCACGTTCTAATAAATATTTCAGTAGAGATTGACGTCACCGCACTGAAATGCTTCAGAAATTGGAACGAGCGCAGCACGTGTAGTACCTACCACTCCGGCACGTGAGTGTGGACCCGTGCTCATAGATAGCGCACGTATTTAAGGACAGCTGTTCCAAGTCACAAACTTATTAGCTTATTGACTTATCAACTGTTTCAAAACGAAAATTCCACGATGATGTCAATTTTATGTTTTTAGGGTCTGGCCACATTTCTTAATACGCAATCGACTGTTGCCGGCCAGAAGTATATGAACATAAAACTAATCAAAATTCAATGAGCAGATGTCTATATGATCGATAGTTTTGATTCGAGAAGAATTTCGAAAGAGACATAATTAATTCAAGAAAGAAAATTGCAGAAAACTCAAAATTGGATTACATTTAAGAAAATCATTAACTAATATGAGAAATTGTTCTATTTCAGCATCGGATTACTATATCCAAGCCAAGAAGTATGCAACGAATGACATCATATTCGCAATAAATTTATAGACAGTTTAAAAATTACACACATCAGATGGGGCTTGAACCCGCATTATCTCGATCAGTACCTGGGCCTTTACCATTTTGGCTTGCTGGTTCAAGTCCCGTCAGATTTGTGTAATTTTCAAACTGTTTTTTTTTTGGAAACGTTTGGGCGAAGAGGTATCTCTTTCTCTTCGCCCAAAAGTTTTTCTCGTTTTAGGTTATGACGGTAAATTGTTTTTTTTTTCATATTGTTTTGGCGTAGATTATGTAATTAGTATTAAATAAACATTTAAATTAATAAAAATATTAATTAATATTATACAAATATGTAATACATAAGTCAGTCAAACAGCCCACCCCTGAGTGTGCCCGACGCAAAGGTGTCCATGACACTCGCCGCATTACCTCGTTGAATGGCGATGGACAGCCTTTGCATCAGGTAAAATCCGGAGCGGGGGTCGCCACAAGTCTCTTATCCGCTGCCTCAACTCCAAAACCAAGCTTTTGGCTTCAATAATAAATAGGGTTTTAATCATATTATAAAAAAAAAACTGTCTATAAATTTGTATATATTTCACACAAAAATATGGAATGTCTTATTAGCTGTTGTACTACATTTGATATAGAGTTTTATCTGCCCGACTCAAGGCGATTTGATTAGATAAGTTTGACCAGTCCCTATGAAGGAAATATATAAATACATAGGAAAATCCAACCTCACGTACAGGGAAGACACCCTCATAGTGGAATTTCCCAATACGTTTCTAGTCAGATATGATGACTATTTTGCCGGCGGAATTTATCTTTTTGAATAATTAACTAAATAAATTATTATAAATATATTTTTTTGTTATGGTTTTATTTGTAAATAATATTTTCGTTCTCTTTTAGTTTTCAGGTTTTTTTATAGTTTTGTGTAAATAAATATGTCATAATAAATGTACTTATCGTAAATATATAAAACAAAAATGTAAGTAGGTACGTCTGTGAAGGAAAGGTTGGGGTGGGGTTTTGAATGTAACCTATCTGTGACCCGAATTACATTTATTCGAACCTTACTAGCCCGAATCCGATTTATAGAACTATTTGATTCCAGATGTTTTACTCGTCACGAAATTTAAGCCATAGTTAATTTACCCAAACAATTACAGTAGAATTCGAATGTAACGACTTCGTTTATAACGGCTAACCGTTTTTAGCGACGATAATGCAACCTCCAGTTTGGTTTCATATAGACACATTATGAAAACATATCCGTTTATTACAACTCCGTTTTATGCGACCAACCGCTTATAGCGACCTATTTTGACAATAAATTGTTCCGTTATAATGATGTCATGCAGTGTTTTGTTTACAATTTACAATACTCCGCCGCTTCGCCCCTCCCCGCGTCTGGTTTGTCGTCCCGCGTCCAGGTATTCATTAGCTCACGTAAATTACAGTCCGTTTTTTATTTGTTGTGACATATTTACGTGCGCTAAAATTAGTTCCGTGAAGTCAAAATGTTTCTCAATTGAGAAAAAAAAGTGTTATATTATACCGTTTAGAAGTTGGTGAATCAAATGGTACCCTAGCAAAATAATTTGGCGTGTCTTATTCTACAATATCCACAATAAAGAAATAAAAAAAAAACAAGCTTAATTTATCTGGTCGTTTTGAGTGTCGTCCGGTTAGTACGACAAAGTGTCGCCGGTCCCTTGAGGGTCGTTCTATCCGGATTCTACTGTATTAGGTTAGGTCCGATAGATTTTTGTTTATTAGGTATACCTACACAGAAGCTTTCTTATTTATAAAGATTCGGTTATAAGACGAGTTATCATAATATGAACATTCGGGATTTTATTAGTGACTTTAAAAAAAAAAAACGTTTTTGGGTTAGTGTTATTTGATATTTTATAATTCAGGATAAAGATTGTAACCGGTTTTTAAATGGTGTAGTCCAAAGTTATGAATGTTATTAGACAGAGAAAACTGTCATGGCGCTTGTACCAAGCAAGCGGTTTGCTCACTTAGTCACTCAAGCGCAAAAATACATAGAGATGTGAGTGTGTTATTTTGCGTCCGAGTGAAACTGATGACCTTAGTCGACTTTTTTGTGACAACATATGATTGAATAATGTATTGAATAAAAATGTTTCTTCACGTGCGCCTGCCGTCGTGAAATAGTGGGGAACGTGACCACTCACGTGATCACGTGACAGATCTCATGGCTAAGTGGTAGTACGGCTGCCTCCTGAGCTGTAGGTCGTGGGTTCGATCCCCACCCAAGGCAAACATTTGTGTGATGAGCATGGATGTTTGTTCTATGTCTGGGTGTTTCTATGTATTATAAGTATGTATTTACAAAAAAAGTACATATGTATTATATCCACCATCTAGTTTCTTACAAGCTTTGCTTAGTTTGGGCTAGATGATGTTGTGTGAAATGTCCACCAATATTTATTTATATTTTTATTTTATATACCTATACAACATAACTGTAGTTGTGTTTGCAGTCTCTCTAACTTCCCGAACTTATTTTCTATTATCATTTTTTACCGACTTCAAAAAAGGAGTAGGCTATCAATTCAATTGTATTTTTTTGTTTCCTAATTACTCCACCATTTATAAACCTATTTGGAAAATCCATTTTTTAATGGAAAAGAAATGATTTCAATTTGTTCCCATAGAAATTTCATCAAAATCGGTTTTGTGGTTTGGTTTGTAAAATAATTATAGTTTAAAAAACTGAAGCAACCAACTTCTCATGGATGCCATTGTCAGAACTAAACCAAATTGGGACCACACCACAAACACCAGCTTTGAAATAAAAAAATAAAATCGATTCAACCAGTCGAAAGTTTTGAGGTAACAAACATAAAAAAAATATTATTAGAAAAACAGTCGAATTGAGAACCTCCTCCTTTTTGAAGTCGGTTGAAAACTAGCGATAATAACAAGCTAGAATAAGAGTTAGAATCACTTTAAACAAATCAAGGATAGCCTTCGATTGTTTACGCGAAAGTTTCAGCAAAGGCACACAGATTAATAAGCACCAGTTATTAGGTATTAGAAGTTACCCGCCGTTAGCTTTGTGGTCATTGTTTCGACCCAATTCTTGTATTGTGTAAACATGTTTTCCGATTGTATTTTCCAATTGTTTATTGTGAAACTTGCTGAAACAATTTTCAATTGTGTAAGTTAACCAAGGATTAGTTATGAACAATATAAACATTTGTTTGTAAGTTGCCTTTTATGTAATTTGTTATCGAATATCCCTGAAAGTTCGAACTTCTAAGTTTAACGGAATTGCAACAAGGGAGATTGACAACAATATTACATTTAAATTAAAATTTAAATTACAATTAAAATTTAAAATACATCAAAATTTTACTTTTAACAATTTTAAAATTTCACGTTGTGTATTCGGTTGTAATTAAATCTAACTTATATATCTAGTATCTAGTAATTTATACATCTAGTAAATTAGATTGTGTTTGATATGAATTTCCATACATTAACGCTTGATTCGGTAAATTCTCGGTTCCATTTTTTTACCGACTTCCAAAAAGGAGGAGGTTCTCAATTCGACTACATGTTTTTTGTGTTTGTTTAGCGATTACTTCGCCAATTATGAATTGATTTTGATGTTTTTAACACGCTTTTATTAGGTCGACCTGTATGTAACTAACTATGTGATGAAATCTAAAGTAACTAATTTAACCATCTTCCAAGGATCGTAGCGTCATGAAAATTGGCAGCTGTATGTAGTTCTGATGACAATACAATAATATGGTACTGTCGAACTGATCTGATGATGGAACATCGTATCATAGCTGTGTTTGGATTTGTTAGAAAAGTCTTGTAATGAACTTTGACCACAATAATTTGTAGCGAGTTTTTTAGTTTTTTAAACTGTAATTGTTTTTTGTTTAGTAGGCCATTGCCTACTAAACACAACTTTTTTTTTCTGAAGCATTCTTCAGTGGTGGTCCCGTATAATTTAAACAAAATCAATTTAGTACTTTGATTTTTATAACAAAATAACTATAAAAATATGTCAACCAAGTAAACGAATTGCGTAGGTATGTTGAAGTTTTTTTTTCAGTTTTTAAAACTATAACTATTTAATCATTGTTTTTTAACTTGTGTTAGTTATTAGTTATGTTATGTTATTAATTTATATTAATTCTATGTATGTTTTATTTCAATAAACTGAGTACTATTTACATCATTGTTTGTTACCTACTAACTCCTTCATTTTATTTATTTATTTAAAAGGATACACTTTCAGATTGGTCCCATAGAAATTTCATCATACGTTTCAGTAGTTTGTTTTAAAAAAAAGTTGTTAGCTTATTGGTTTTCTATCGAATTCATTTCGGTGAGTGTGCATCTGGTCTGCATCATCTAATTCCACCTTGCCCTTTTTACTATATCGGACAGTCAGAAACATTAAACAGCGTCACTGTTTCATGGTGGATGTTCCAAAAGCTCGAACGAAACGCTTTAACTCCACTTTCATAGTGCGGACTGCCAGATTGTGGAATACGCTTCCTGAGTGGGTCTTTCCCGATATATATAATATAGGAGTCTTTAAATCGCGAGTGAATTGGTTTCTTTTAGGTAAGCGCGCTCCGTAGACTGCACCGTCGCTTAACATCAGGCGAGTTGGCGGTCAAGTGTAAACCTATCACAACATAAAAAAAAATAGAGAAAATATTATTAAGTAATCCAAGTAACCTTCCAGAGATGGGCAGCAGCATCCTCTGCGGAAAACGCCATCTTCTGCGCTCGCCAACCCGCATGCCAAGCGTGGTAAGTAATGGCAAAAAATCCCTCATGATGAGTAACAAAAAGACCAGGCCCCCAGTCCCCGGCAGCTCTGCTAATCCGGGCTACGGTAACGGTCCCGGTAATGGCAGAAGATATCATACAAGTGGCAAGAAGACGCTGGATGCAGGCCGTTTCCAACCGGTCTTTCTGGAAATCCATGGGCAGGCCTATGTCCAGCTGTGGACATAGACCTCCCCCATTCATCATGAGGGGTTTTTTTGCGGCTGAGATGATGATGACGAATCCAAGTAAACGTAATTGCGTATTTTAAGATAGATTGTTCCATAACAATTTCTTTGGTTTTCATAATTGTTACTCATTCAAATTAAACAACTTCTAATGGATTTATTTCGTATATTTTATATAATTTCAAGACATCACGTTTCGTGACGTCAGGCCTTTAAATTATGTAAAATATACGCGATAAATCCGTTAAAAGTTGTTTAATTTCGATTGTCTCACTTTTGACGTGATAACGTCTTATAAATTGATGAACGCCGGTTGCACACATGAAAAAGAATGACCCATTGTCACGTTCCGCCTGAGCCGAGCGTGCAAGCGAGAGCGCGGAACAAGCGATAGAGAGGCACGATCGGCCTAAGCGTTCGGCTTGTGACGCATCTATCATGACGTTATCACGTAAAATTATCGTCCGTAAGCCGACTTTACAGACAACCATATTTTTTAACTGTAATTATGTAGTTACTAGCTCCCTGTGGTTTCACTTGCGTAATGATGATGATGATAAAAAATATGTTCAAAAACTAAAACCCGACTACTGAAAAATTACGCTCTAAAAAGTATGAAACAATTTTTTTCGCTTGTAGCAAACAGTTTACTTCTGTTATATGAAAAACTCGTAACTTCGCGTACTAGTGTAAATTGTATTTTTTTATAATGAAAGGAATGGAAAAAGAAAATGCCTGAAAATTCAGGCATTGAAGTACCGAGTACCGTATGCCCGTCTCCAGGTCCACAGCTAGTTTTGTACAAAATTTTATAGTGGTCTGTTTATCCGTTTGATCGTGAACAGGTTACAAACATCTGTTTTAAGATGCCAGTTGAGATTACTACGAAATCACGACAAATGTATTTCAAAAATGTATCTACTTTCATTTATTATTATAACAATTGTTTTAGTTGTCTTTTATAATAAATAATAAATATTTGTGGACATTTCACACAAGACCATCTAGCCCAAACTAAGCAAAGCTTGTACTATGGAACTAGATGGCTGATAGAATACATATATACTTTTTTTTTTGTAAATATATACATATGATACATAGAAACACCCAGACACAGAACAAATATCCATATCACACAAATGTTTGCCCTGGGTGGGGATTGAACCCACGACCTTTCAGTTCAGCAGGTAGACGTAAACACACTACCAACTGAGCCACAAGGCCAGCCTTTATGAAATCACAAATCTTATTTTTATTGAAATACATATTAATAAAATTACCGTCAACGTGAAACGGGAACGGGAAAACAGGCGTGACTGTATGTATGTAATTTATGGCGAAAAAATGAAGACCCTTCGAATGAGTTAACACACGGAGTCAAAGTCGGGTGACTTTGACTCCGTGTGTTGAGTTAACATACGGAGTGGGTACTCCGTATGTTAACTCATTCGAAGGGTCTTAATTTTTTCGCAATAAATTACATACATATACAACACGCCTGTTTTCCCTTACGGGGTAGGCAGAGCAACAATGTCCATGAGGTCGTGTGATGCCACATTTGAACCTGGTTAGAGCATTAGATGGGAAGGAGAGGGTATTAGAGGGTTAGAAGGTATTTGAGGGTGAGATGTAATGTTGGCCTGCAGTGATAGGGGGTCAGCATACCGCCCACATAAACAATAACTTCCCGTGAGTTCTTAAAGTGACTTTTACAGTATGTCCGGGAAGAGAAGCAGTTGGCAGAATCAGAATCAGATATTTTTTGCCACATTCTATGTTTTTCTTTCTCTCCCAGTCGAGCATGGAAGAGTCCCAATAGTGGGAAAAAATTAAGAATATTCTAATAAGGCTATGTATGTTGACAGCTTGACAGTATCGAAATTATTATACTTGTTTGAAAATCGAAGACATAAAGAGCACCTATGTGGCAGAAACAGTATATGGGCGATTCGCACCGCGGTTCGAATAACTTGCGGTGCGAAACGCCGAAGTACCCGACACAACTAGTAGTATAGATACATAAACAGCATTGTCTTTTGAGTTATCACAAACGTTGTCTTTTCTTACGTATTAGTTTTATAAATTACCTATTAATTCTTCGAATTGTTTTTTCTATCAACAACTAAAGTACTTTTAATAATTATCTATGTCATCGAGACAGTATATAACAATAGCATGGTAATGGAAATCTTCTTGCGTCATACCAACACAACAAAACGACATTAATTTACATCATAGGTATAGATCATAGACATAATAATATATGGATATGCTCAATGGATGTTCGAAATACGTCTACTGTAAGAATTTGTTTTATTTAGACAGTTGGCAATGGGCAGGGTACATAGCACGTAAAACTGATGGCTTATCAGCCAAAGGTCGAAAGGGTATTCGATGAAGCTCACGCACCGTCAACGCAACGTAGGATCACCAGACATAAGGTGGATATACAACCTCATACAAGTACAAGTGGGAAGAAGACGCTGGCATCTTCCTACCACTTGTATGAGATCCATCTATATGCAAGCCGCTTCCAACGTTTTGGAAATCCATAGGGGAGGCATAATATGTTCAGCATTGGATTTGGATGTGGCTGAAATTATGATGATGATGATGTAGACAAAGGTGTTCCATCGTAGACCATAGTAGCAGTTGGTGTTTAATCTAATCTAAGTACTACATATACAAGCGAAGGTTCTTCGCCGATTTTTCGAGAGAAAATTCTTTGTTGCTTTTAGCAGTACGTACAAAAATAGCTTTATCGATCGATAAATTTCGCAATGACTGCCACGAAATAATTATTTTTTTTCAAGCTTATGGATGTTCAATAGTAAAAAGGACAAGGTGAGAATTATGCATCAGATTTACATGATTAAGTTAGGTTAGGTTCCTGTTTTACTCTCGTGTCTGGAAGGAGATTAGCCCGTAGTCACAAAGTTATCAATATTACAAAATTGGTAACTTAGTAACTAAGATGGCCTAGAAGCCCCCCTATCTTTACTTTAAATCAATGCTAAGTCTAGATACAATTCAAAGGTCATTTTATCCATTTGCAACCAGTTTGAAGCATAATAGCTCCACTAGTTATGTAATATTCAAATGTTATTATAATTTGCGAAACGTGACCGCTCACGTGTCTTCAGTTTTTGCTGTTTGTCTCGAGGATAAAACAGATTTATTTTTTGAAAAATGGTTCTCTTACATTTTTGTATATTTTTTCTTCATTTACATTTTTAACATATAAATTGTAATTTGAAAAATGGACTATACCAGAAGCCCAAAAGTACTAAATAAAATAAATAAATAAATATTTGTGGACATTTCACACAACACCATCTAGCCCAAACTAAGCAAAGCTTGTACTATGGTACTAGATGGCTGATAGAATACATATATACTTTTTTTTTTGTTGTAAATATATACATATGATACATAGAAACACCCAGACACAGAACAAACATTCATGCTCATCACACAAATGTTTGCCCTGGGTGGGGATCGAACCCACGACCTACAGCACAGTAGGCAGACATACTACTAACAGAGCCACAAGGCCAGTCAAAACTAAAATACTACTATATTGTATAATACTACAACTACTACTGTATTGTTGTACTATATTGTATTTTATGTTGTACTACTATATTGTACTAAGAAGTTGATAGTATTTTTATGACGCTGGATGCAAGCTGCTTCCAATCGGTCTTCTTGGAAATCCATCAATTTGGCCTATGTCCAGGAGTGGACTTCGTATGGCTGAGAAGAAGAAGATATTTTATAAGGGACTATTTCTGACATATCCCTGTTTTAATAAAGAAAATTGAAATCAGCTTAATTTATTTTTAATTTATTTATTCTCTAATTATATCACGTTTTGGAATGACACATCCGGTAACGTATGATATAAACAATCAACAATGATAAAAGAAAAATAAATTACCCGACTGCAGAAAAGAGGGTTTTGCAGCCTAACTTATAATTTTTTTAATTTTGATTTACCCTGTGTCACTTTCACAACTAAGACGAATCTATTGACACCACTCACATCAAAATCGGTTAAGACGTTTAGGCTCTAGGGCGTGTCAAAGAAATATACATACATACATACACCCTCCTTCTTACGCAGTCGGGTAAAAAATCTAAGTTTTATGTTTGGCGGAGGATGTGATCGAAAGTGTTCTCAGTTATGTTTCATCAAAATCGGTTCAGCCCGTTTTTATGGCGGAGGGCTCAAGTTCCCTAAACTTATTTGTTCATTACAGCTTAAACATTAGTAAACACGTTTTTGTTTGTTACAAAAAAAAGCGTGACAAGTCAAATTTAATACAAGATTAGAAATATATCACAGATCTTTTCGTAGACTTTATTATGTTGCTATTTTATACTTTATCATGACCTATCTATCACGTAGGCTTACGTCAGTGATATCTAGTAATAACACCTTACGTAAGTATGTAATTGGAACGGATTTTACTGTATTTAGACGTAAATTCATACGTTTTTCAGTTTTTTAACCTTCGGTACTTAGGGTGCAGGAGCCTATTCGTGAGACTACAGTGTGTGTGTTAGGACAGACGTCCTATATTTAATTAAATGGCTATACGTTTTGAACGGTAATAGGTACATCTCAAAATTGGCAAGATTTTTAGGTATACACTGATGTAAATCTACAAATACTAAAAACTGATCAAGAGCGAAACATGCCTGCGTAAATAGTTTTGACAAAATTGGAAATTTTTCTGCGAGTATAAACCTCCTTGTTGATTACCTACACAAAATAAGATACGAAATATGACATTTAGGTGAACGTTTCGATGACAGTTGGTGTCATGTGACACAAGCTTAGGAGTCCGTAGTCCTACCATTGTCTGTCTCGCACGCGCATACCCACATATTTGAAGATATAAAATGACGAATGAACTTATAATATTAAAAAAAAATCGTTGTTTGTAAAACTAGAAAACAATATCACAAATATTCGGCAAAAATTCAAATTGATCCAAGTTATTTTTCATACATAAAAAAACATTTTTAGAAATTATTAAGGCAAAATTGATTTTTATGTAGGAAAAACAACTTGGATCAAATTGTTTTTTTTTTCGAATATTTGTGAAGTTGTTTCCTAGTTTTACAAACGATTTTTTTATAAGTTCATTCATCATATATTTTCAAAAATGTGGGAAAGCGCGAGCGAGACGGACGATGGTTTTAAAGTATTTTTAACCCCGACCCAAAAAGAGGGGTGTTATAAGTTAGACGTTAGTATCTGTGTATTTGTGTATCTGTGTGCCTGTGTGTCTGTCTGTGGCATTGCAGCTCTCAAACGGATGGACCGATTTTGATCTAGTTGTTTTGTTTGAAGGAGGAATTTGTAGAGAGTATTCTTAGGTATATTTTTCAAAATCGATCGTTCAGCTGTTCTTTGTCAGGGGTTTTTGTGTTCTTCTAAACTTATACTTGTTACCAAATATGGTAAAAAAAAAGTATAGTTTTACAATTAAATAATTGTGGCTAGCTATAATCTGTTTTAAAATCGTTTTTTTAGCGATAAATGGCATTTGTTTTAAACTGAATTATAACACACAACACAATTATAACATATATCACACTGAATTATAACATAACAATGCCACTTGCCAATAGCCATTTATTTCTAACAAAGACTTTCACGCAAGACCTTGGCAATCAATTCCTTGCCAGCCATGCTAAATCGAGACGTGCGACCCACTGATAAACGCTACTGCTGCGGCCCGGAATTAGCCACACGTGAGTTGGCTGCATTAGATTACCCATAATATGAATTGCGCAATGAAACTAATGCATATTGCATCCGTGTAGCCGTGTAGAGGAAAACGTGATTGTTATCAGCTGTTTTCTTTTGGATAAGTTGGCTTTGTATTGATTTATGTTACATTGGACTATATATTCGATTTTGTGGTCTAAACTCTCTTTTTTTCTCTTTTTTTCCTCTTTTTCCAAAGTCTGGAGCATCGTCGCAAAGTTGCCAGTTTATCGGTTTTTATCGCATACATTTCGGTGAGTGTGCGTCTGCTTTACATGATCTCATTCCCTCATGCCCATTTTTCTAACGGACAGCTTATTGTCCGTTAGAAAAACACGAAAAAGCGACATCGTTACATGGTTGATATTCCGAAAACACGTACGAAACGCTTTGGCTCCACTTTTATTGTGCGTACCGCCAAAATGTGGAATGCGCTTCCTGAATGGGTTTTTCCGAATAGATATAATCTAAGTGTCTTCAAATCGCGAGTGAATTCTAGGTTTCTTCTAGGCAAGCGCGCTCCATCGTAGACCGTAACTGTCGCTTAACACCAAGTGAGTTGACGGTCAAGCGCAAGCCTATCGTCGAATAAAAAAATAAAAAAAAGATTTTGTGCTCTTTTCTTCTCAAAATAAGTAATTTCGTATATGATTGGCCAGCCCTAGTGTCAGAGTTATTAAACCGCCGATAGGCTTTTTGTTTTTAAGAACAAACAAAATTTATTATGTTTATTATTCATTTATTTACTGTTTTTTTTTCTCAGAATGAAAAAAAATTTGGTAGGTACTGAACTTTGTGCAGTTAGTTTTTTTAAATTGAGCTCGTCCCTTTCCAATTTATGTACAATATCATTAACTAGTATGCAGGAAAGCAACAATGTGGTTAAACGCAGACTTATTCAAGTTAAAAATGGATAGTTTGCATTATTAAAAAAAAAAACTATTACTTCACTTGTATTTTTAAAATAGATCTACGTTTGACCACTAACTCGCCAGATGGGAAGCGACGACGGTGCGGCTGAGAATGTTACCTACACGTTAATCTACAAGATATCTCAATACACTCAAGCCTTGAAAATACCAGAATTATAGTTCTCAGGAAATAAAGGAGGCATCAGGGAGTTCCCCTCCTGTGCAGCACGCATCAAGAATGTGGACCTAAATCGTGTATAATCTGTGTATTGATTTTATTTAATTGAGGGTATGTCAATGAGAAATTGACGATAACGAACTGACTTTCTGTTTGTAGTGGAAAAGGGAAGGTGGAATATGGTGGTTGTGAAGCTCTTGCACACACTTGCCTAAACGGATCCGATGAACATTTTAATATTTTTCAATTTTTTAAATGTTTGTTACCTCATAACTTTCGACTGGGTGAACCGATTTTGATGATTCTTTTTTTTATTTGAAAGCTGGTGCTTCCCGTGTGATCCCATTTCAATTTGGCCCAGTTCTGACAATGGTATCCATGAGAAGGCAGTTGCTTCAGTCAATTATTAATGCTTCATATAGGTACTCTATATAGAATACACTAATGTATTCTGTGCCTTAAAACTCCAACATCACCTCCGTTCAGGTTTACAAGCAAGTTTCAATGATGTTTAGAAGTCCATAAAACACGGGAAGTGCATTGGTATTATTGGTCGTATGTCGCATCATATGAATGCGCACGTGACAAATTTCACGTGTAAGCACGTTTCAAAATATTAAAGACGAATGGAACAATTATTATAGTTTAAGAAAACTGAAAAAACCAACTTCAAAATATGCAATTCGTTTATTTTGATGACATTTTTTCAGTTATTTTGTTATAATAATCAAAGTACTGAACCGGTTTTGATTAAATATATATGGAACCACCTCTGAGGTATTACCTACCAAAAAAAAAAGAATCACCAAAAACAGCTCATAATTGGCGGAGTTAATCGCTGAAAAAACATACAAAAAAACATGCAGTCGAATTGAGAACCTCCTTCTTTTTGGAAGTCTAGTAAAAACAAGTAAAATAAAATGTGGTTTTTTTCTTCCCAATATTATAAAAGTGAAGTTAACTTTGCTTCTTTTTGTGTTGTTTTATTGCGTAAACAACAAATGCATACATAAGAATGATGTTATACAATTTTATAATCGTAATATATCGTTATTTCTATGAGTATTCTAAATGTTATATAAGTATAAGTATTCTACAAGTATAATATTATAAGTATTCTATTCTATTTTTTATAAAAAAATCGCTACGCCACGAAAAAAACGTAATAAAAAAACTCAGAACTACCCCAGAAAAATTGAGAAAAATTAGAAAATGACCACAATTAAACATTCCCAATCTATGAAAGGAAATGCTCATTCCAGGAAGTAGTATGCAATCAGTGTGCATGCGCGCTGGCACGTGTCACTTCACGTTGTAAGTATCGTGCGCGTGCGCGCGCCGTCTACCAACCGCTAGGGTTGGGAATAATGTCGTAATTATGTCAATTGGATATTTGAATTGAAATTAGTGTTTATCGTAACATTATCTAAGTATTACTACCTACGCCGTGTGTTTATAAAGTTTTTTAGGGTTCCGTAGTAACTACGAGGAACTTTGTAGATGATGATGTAAATGAGGTATGATTTTTTTTTTCAACTTTACCTCCTTCGCGTGAATAGGCCTTTTTAAAAGAGTAATGTTTAAAAATATTAATATTTTTTTATTAAATAAATATACTAAATCACTTTTTTCTTAGACGTGGAGATATAGCCCACCAAATTTTATGCCCCCCCTCTGCAATTATAAACTATTAAGCCTAGAAATTTATGAATAACTACTATAGCAGACCTCATTAAACTTTCAAATGAAAATTATTTTGAAGACTGCGATTACAACTGTTCGAGGTAGCGAAGAATATGTAAAAAAAATAAGCCGTTATAGTTATAGTATGGAGGTCATTGACCTTCTTACAAAGTATATTCGCTAATTGGTCTCTTTTTACGCGACTGCGTAAGAAGGAGGGTTATGTTTTGAGTGTATGTATGTTTGTATGTATGTATGTTTGTATGTATGTATGTTTGTATGTGGGTATGTATGAATGTATGTATGTTTCTATATGACGGCCTACAGACTAAACGGATTGACCGATTTTGATGTGCGAGTTGTCGTTAGATTTGTCTACAGTTCCTGAGTGTCTTAAGCTTTATTTTTTGTAATAATAATATATCTCTTACAAAAAAATACGGTTTTTCGTAACCTCCATCAAACTATTTCGTAATAAACAAGTTATTTATTATTCTAAAGAATGCGCATTTATAATCTTTTACAGCGATTTTACGCATACTTTCTCACAAAAAACGTATACTCAACAACGTATCAACCATAACGAAATCGTAAATTAGACTGTGAAAACTGCTTTTTTGCAGTCGGGTATTTTGTTTTGCTTTTAATATATATACTTGTTAGATTATAACATTCGCTATGGAACCCTGTGCGTGCGTACACGGTCTTGGCAACTTTTTAAATATTGTAGGTAAACGTGTAACAGCTGTAACACAATGTTTTAATTTGATGACTGTTTTTACGATCGACAACCTATTTGAGCATCATTTTAAAACTGTTACTCTCTTTTGTGTAGACAAAAATATGGAGGAAAAGTAAGAGCAATTTTAGACTCTACACTTTAGGCTTTAGACATTTAGAAGCATGCGGCATCATGGCTTCTATATCTCCATGCGAAAAGAGAGAGGGATAAGAGCAGTTCTTAGAGCAACGTGATTCCTTCTTCTTCTCTCTCTCTTTCTCTGTACATGGAAGAAAATAAGGTTAGGTAAGGCCTTATAGGTATTTTGGTCTCGGTTAGCAATTATGCTACATTATCAGCATTTGTGATTTCGCTTGACTAATGGACAGTGTAACTTACATGTAATAATGCATTCAATATATCTACACTGAATAAGTACTATATCAATACATTTATCAATCGGTTAAAAATACTATGCCTCGTTCCAAGTCCTGTAGTATCTGGAACTAGTCAAAATCGTTGGTCTAGCTTTCGGTTTATTTTGGCTCCTAATTTAAAACACACACTGGGGGCAATTCTGAACGCAACACTAAATTAAAATTCTTAAAAACTCGAATTAAAATAAGATTTAAGTGAGATTTTGTTAGATTTAGTAGTTATTTGAAGAATTTTAATCAGTTTAGGTGCGCGGCACGCACCTCTGTCTTTTCGAAGTTATGTGCGTATCGTTGATTGCCGCCAACTTCAAACGGCGAAGAAAAACATCGTGAGGTAACCTGCATGTCTGAGAGTTCTCAATGATCTTGAAAATGTGTGAAGTCTGCCAACCCGCACTTGGCCAGCGTGGTAGACTTACCCTTACCCTTACCCTTCTCACAATGAGAAGATGGCCCGCGCCCAGCACCAGCAGTGGGACAGTTTGTGCAAACAGGGCTGATAAAAAAAAAGTTTAATGGTTCCTTCTGAATTGATACCATTCTAAAACTAACTTCTCAACAAATAAGACAACTGTCATCTAGTCTCATCTGTGACCACGGACGCTGCAGTGTTCGAAACATCAGGTCATAAAATTATGCAAAATATACGCGATAAATCCATTAATGAATAACAATAGCAGAAACCTTAGAAAATATTAAACCAATTATACACATGTTCCCATCCCTAGTTGTTTACATTAGTCAGGCATTATTAGATATTGCGTTACATCGCAGTTGCAAACACTAATACAGCCGTGAACTTCCATTGCGCAACTACTGGCAGATACACAACTAGTAGTACATATATTTACGACAATGTATCGGTGTTACAAACTTATAAGTGCACGTAGGCAAGTGGTGACACTAAAATCGAGTCCACTGCAATGATATGAACTGTTCCTCGTCGAGTTAATGTTTAACTGCCTTACCGAAAAACGTTACTTAACTTTAAGCAATACTTAACATATTTTGTCAACTTCTGGGTGACACGTAATGAGATTTGTTAAGTTAAGCTATAAAACAATGCGTTGTTTATATTGTCTTATCCAGTAATGTTAAAGCATGATACAACTTTGATAAGCAATGAGGAAAAGGCTTACAATCCGATCAGGAAAAAACTGACCATTTACCATTGACCAAGTCACGACCCACACGGAGGTCACAGCTCCACTTGCATAACAACATGCAGCCATTTCCTGCTCCGAAGTGACATGTGACAGAGCGGATAGTGAAGGAATGATTATGAAAATGTCAAGAATCAGGACATTATAAGACTCCAAGAAACATAGACGAAGAAAGAATATTCAGCAATTTAGAAACAAGATATTCTAACAAGTAATATACTTATATTTAAAAGAAAATCAAAATATCCGACTACAGGACTATTTTTGCAGTCTATTCATTACGCTTGATACGGCTATTAAGTGTATTTTTTTTGAGAAAGTATGTTGCGCATACTTTCTCGTCGTCGTGTAAAAGGTATAATAATATAATAATAATTCTTGTAAAATCACTTGGTTTTTACTAAAACGTTCGTTGCGAAAACGTGCATTTTTTTATTTTTGCGAGTGTTGGATTACTTATTATTATTACAAAAAATATTATAGCATATGACACTCATATCATGGATTGTAACGTCGTGGAATCTAACGACACCTCACACATCAAAATTGATTAAGCCGTATAGGTTGTAGGGGCTCATAATATGGAAACATAAAAACATAGAACACAAATAAAAAAATACATACATTTAAAGATACATACACTCGAAAACCATAACCCTCCTTGTAGCGCAGTCGGGTAAAAATACTTTCTATCCATTAACTTTTGTTAATGCAATGAAAAGTGCTTACGGGGACTAATATAAATAATAATAAATATTTTTGTGGACATTTCACACACACAACACCATCTAGCCCAAACTAAGCAAAGCTTGTACTATGGAGCTAGATGGCTGATAGAATACATATATACTTTTTTTTAATATATACATAATATGATACATAGAAACACCCAGACACAGAATAAACATCCATGCTCATCACACAAATGTTTTCCCTGGGTGGGGATCGAACCCACGACCTTTCAGTTCAGCAGGTAGACGTAGATACACTACCAACTGAGCCACAAGGCCAGTAAAATCATGAGCACAAATTCGATTATCTAAGCATTTTCCATCAGAAAATTCCTGTGGCAATCTCCCGGGTCTTTCATATTCAGACTCTTGTTACAATGTGTTATGGAAGGTACTCAAAGACAACAAAGCTAGATAGATACATAGACGAACTCTTTATTGTACACACTTTAAAAGTAATAACAAAGAACTTAAATAGACTAGTGCAACAAAAGGCGGCCTTATCGCTAAAATCGATCTCTTCCAGGCAACCATAACGTAACCGAAACTACTATATTAGCACTTTACATAAGGAAGTCCTAGTCCCTTCATCCCGGTTCCATCATCAGAGCAGCTCCCCATTATATAAATAACAATGCATTGATATAAATTTTGCATACACATGCAAAACTTCAGCTCAAATGGAAATCGGGAAATGGGTCTTTGACTTGCATGATTTGATTATAGACACCGGGACTGACTTTTATTTATAAACTCTATAGTTATGTATGTATGTATGTATCTGTGTATGTATTATTTCTAAGTAGTTTATATTAAAAATAGTTTTCTTTTCTTTTATTAACTTAATTAGTCTTCGAGTATTTACTCCTGAATTAGTACCACCGCCCACCTTTACATATATTTTTCTATCACATCCCAAGGTTGTCTGGAAGAGATCGCTTTTAGCGATAAGACCGCCTTTTGTGCCATTTTCTTATGTGTTTATTGTCTTATTACTTTATGTGGTGTCAATAAAGTGTTATTGATTGATTGATTGATTGATTGATTGACTGTTGACACTAAATAAAAGTTTTCGTTTCAAAATCCGAGTAACTTTTATTTTGTTTTGATCATATTTAACATAGATAGATAATATATTAACCGATGAAAAAACGGAGGAGGTTCTCAAGTCTATATATCTTTTTTTTATGTATGACACGCATAACTTTTTACAGAGTAGTCCGATTTTGATAATTTTTTTTTATTGAATAGGGCATACCTATCCTCAAAACTACTTAGGTATACTTACATTACTTTAAGAACATAGTTATTAAAGTTAAATAAAAAAGGTTTTTTTATTTTTTGCTTTTCAGTTTTTTCAGAGGTTTTAATTTTTTTTGTAAAAAGTTTTACAAAAATATAGATAATTCAAACACAATTCTAGTTCAGTTTACGTGGCACTTCGGTTTGTCTATTCAATGCGTGTAGATTCCAACTAAACCAGGTAAATACGTGAAAGAAATGCTGCACACAGATGTTTAGAAGCAACCTTTCAAAGGTCATTGGATTCCAATGTCGGCCACCAACCTTCACTTTGCTTCCGGGGGAAGTGGCTCAATACATGCGGGTAATATACTTATTAAATAATTAGGTATGTGTTACAGAGATAATATTATTATCTAGCCTATATACATGAAGATAGTAATAAGTTATGTAGTACCTACGAGTAGACAAGATATCTAAAGAAAAACATAGGTACTAGTTTTTATGCAATGACAAGTGCTTTTTTTTATCAGCCCTGTTTGTACAAACTGTCCCACTGCTGGGAACGGGCCATCTTCTCACTGTGAGAAGGGTTAGGCCATAGTCTGCCACGCTGGCCAAGTGCGGGTTGGCAGACTTCACACGTCTTCAACATTGAGAACTCTGACATGTAGGTTTCCTCACGATGTTTTCCTTCACCGTTTGAAGTTGGCGGCAATCAACAATACGCACATAGCTTCGAAAAGACAGAGGTACGTGCCGTGGGATTCCAACCCAGGACCTGCGGATCGCAAGTCAGACGGTCTCACCACTAGGCTGCCGGAAACTCCAACTTGTGTGGAAATGACAAGTGCTTATGATGAATAAATAACACCCCTTTCTTTCCCTCTTTTTGGGTCGAGGTTAAAAATAGTCTGATCACTACCTACTCCCATTTCCGTCAGGTAGTTCCACTGTATTTTAATACTTGGCTCTACTTTAAGAGTGGTGCAAATGGATATTAATAAAGGATTTAGGTAATTCTCAAACACAGGCAGGAACGCTAGACTCACATGTGAAAGAAATCTACCCACCCTGTAACCTACAGGTTAACTTTAACAAAATTGAAATTCTACGACCACGTTTGATCGTAAAGTATATCAATACCATCAAGCATCGAGCATTCATGTGGCACATTAGGAGTCAAGCGCCGTCCGAGACAAGGCGGTGTGTGACCCGCATTACCACCGGAAGTGGAGTGGAGGTCGCATCGTGACATTGGAATGTGACCTTCAGTATGTGCTATAATCTGCATGGTGTGTTATATCATGTCTATCAAATTGTTGGGTCCTTGTAGTTTGTAAATTGATGCATAATTTATGTGACAGTTGTTAAGTAATTTTCTTACAATTACCTACATGATGTTTTTTTTTTATACTGAGCAAGTTATTTCAAATTTATAGACAGTTAAAAAAAATTACATCTGACAGGACTTGAACGCGCATATCCAAATCAGTACTTGGGAGCCTTTACCAATTCGGCTACAGGTGTGAGATGGTCAAAACTTCCGATTGGACGAATCAAGCGTTGATGGCGCCACATACGCTTGCAGCATTATTTTTCAGCTGAAATTTCGCTAAAAATATTAAAACTGTAAATAAAGTATTTATTTCATCATCATCATCATCATCTCAGCCATAAGAAGTCCACTGCTGGACATAGGCCTCCCCTATGGATTTCCAAAAAGACCGATTGGAAGCGGCTTGGATCCAGCGTCTTCCTGCCACTTGTATGGGGATAAGTATTTATTTACAGTTTTCATATTTTTAGCGAACTTTCAGCGATTGTGATAGCAATTTTTTTTTTATTACAAATTTGGATAATATTTTTTTAACGGCATTCGAATTACAGTTTTATATATTTTTTAAATGCTGTGTTTAGAAATTTCGTAACCAGCTCCAACTAAATGAAAATTTCAGTAACAATTTTAGTTTTAGATTAAGTAAACGAATTAAGTAAAAATAATATCAAGTAAACTATAGTTATGCGACAAGTGTTTATAAATGTTATGTATGTATGTTACGTAAGAGCTTCGTCATAACCATATCCATGTAACTAGTGTATCTTCATCATGTTTGTTGAAAATAATATAGAATCAAGGCTCGTGATTAATTTGCTATTCTAGTGTGGTATAATGGCGGAAACTCTATTTTCTAGTCAATAGAACATCTACTCACTCACCTTCAAACATCGGGGGAAAAGGGAAAAAGGTCACTTGTTTATGTTAATGATTACATGCTACTAGAATATCATAGAATGTTTGGTTTCTCGATGCAACATATTGATCTTACTTTAAATTATTTTTTGCAAATTCCCGTGTTTTGATATTAAAAAAAAATAAAAAAATATTGTGATGGTTTCTAGAAAATTTTCACTGTAGTTACTGGACATTATAGGAACAGTTTCTATTTATTAATTTTATCGTTTTAATAGATAGACTGATATAATTTATTGCTTAAACCTATACCAATAATATTTTTTTTTACGCATGATAGATCTACGATTGACCACCAACTTGCCAGATGTTAAGCGAGGGTGTGGTGTGGTGTGGATAATGCACGAGCATAGTGAGCGAGAGAATTTAATGTTTGTTTTTGGCTAATGAATTTATTTTTCCTAGTCAAAATACGAAATACGCAATATTTTTTCGCAAACTCAATGAGCACTATATTTTTTTAAATTAAACTAAAAGAAATACAGTTTTTGGGAGCTCTAAATTTCGATATGACTTCTTCTACAACTTTAAACCCTCGAAATCAGAAGTCCGCCACAGACCACTCCTCCTAATCCCTCTTCCCCTTAGTCCTTCACCTGCGAGTTGAGCGCTGGGACCACCTTGAGTTCAGTAGTTCAACCAGGTGATCTGATTTTTTACCTGAAGCAAAGGAGGCAAGTACTTTTATTTACTACTCGTACAACAAAACATTATTCAAGCAACATACATAACTCTTTTTTAAACTATCACGGTCATTCATTAAAACACTATTATTATTAACGAGATATTTACCGTGGTTCGCGTTAATTTTGTGCTCCCGATATTAAGTTACATGCACCATGTTCACGAGCGACTGAAAAATGCAGGTGGATGATATGGTTAAGAGCAAACAAATCTGTCTACCCTCTTTCTTTGTCTTTTACTACGAACCACGGTAAATATCCCGTTAATAATAATAGTGTTTTAACATACATAACTACCTTAAGGAAGGAAGGTTACCAATAATGTATTCTGTGTTACTACGTAAAAAATATTCAGATTATCATCAAACCCATGAATCAGAACTGCATTTCTTGTATAGGTATAAGTAGTTTTCAACCTAAAGTAAGTCTCAGAGTCTCCATAGAAACATACAAAGTTTATAGCGGACCATTTAGGAAATATCAAAACAACTCAATAATTTCCATACTTTACAATCACTACTTTAATCCTAAAAAACTTCATTAGACCATTTATAGCCGCAAGTGACTACTATTATAACGTACGTCCGCTCGTTTCACGTGACGTAGTCGTTCGTACCGGCCACGTGAGTGTCACGTAACGTCACGTTTAGCGACCGTAGCGTCCGTTGCGTAGTCCGTTAGATAGCCGGCTATCTACCTTGTTGCTTTTATTTTAGATACTAGCTGCGCCCCGCGGTTCCATCCGCGTGGTGATCGATTATGTTGTTTTTGTTTAATGTATCCCACAGGAGCTGTTAAATTTTTCGGGATAAAAAAGGATGCCAGATCCTCCTATGTAGAACATAGTATAAATAATAAACCTGCCAAATTTCGTTCAATTCCGTCCAGTAGTTTCGGCATCTATAGCTAATAAAATATCTACAAATAGACTAGCACGCAGTTAAAGGTTAACCCACGACAATGGCAACACAGAAGTTTCAACAGAAGCTTTTTAAGTGACTACGACCTCTGCTCACGTGTTTCTCTAGAAATTTCACTGAAAACGCACGTTTCTTTAACAAATATACGCAGTTTCTGCGTTCATGGCTCACGCACTTAGCGAGTGAGTAGTGAAATGAAAGTACTTATATTAGGCACGGTAAGTTTAATTAAGTTTAATTAATTAAGAAGGTCTATTTTTAACCCTTGACTCAAAAAGAGGGATGTTCTTGGTTTGACGTGTGTATCTGTCGGTGGCATCATAGCTTTCAAAAGGATTGACCGTTTTTTTCTGCCGTTTTTTTGTCGGGGGATTTTGAGTTTTCTTAAATTATACTTATTTTTTATGCAAGATAGATCTAGGATTGTCCACCAACTCGCCTGATGTTAAGCGACGGTGTGGCCGAGGATGGAGCTCATCGATCTATTCATTCTAGCCTTGAAAATTCCAAGATTGTAGGTCTCAGGAAACAGAGATAACAGGTACGTAAATAGAATAAAATATGAGTAATTATGTAAACTGTTATATTATTTCCTATCCTTGTTTCCAATTAGCTCAGTAATGGTAGGTATTGTAGTCCGGACGAAGACACGTGATGTAAAGTGTGATGAGATGCTTATCAGTTAATTATCAGCAAAATAACAATGAATAACATCACGATGTCTCATATGATTAATATTTTGTTCTGTGAGTTATGGCAAAAACTTAATATAATTTATTTTTTGGGTTCCGTTTGTTTGTATATCTGTATGTATGTGGGGATGGGATGTATGCTTAAAGCGCGCAGCTATCTCTCTCGTTCATCACAACATTTTTAAACTTAAAATATCATTGAGTAGGTATATTAGAAAAGTTAGAGGTATTTTTTTATTTATTTAGAGAGGAGAAACATTTAAAAAAAAGTTGTAATTAGAAACGGTAATAGAAAAAAACATATATTTTCTTATTCCTCAGCCAATAGATCAGACATCGAGAAAAACTTGTTTTTAAATATTTCTCCTGTCTAAATAAACATTAATGATTCTATATTCATAAACATTCAATGATTCTATATGTTTAAAAAAGGTTATGATGCGCGAGAGAGATAGCTGCGCGTTGAAGGAATCCTTAAGCTTATATTTGGTAAGACTGGCCATTTTGTTTTTTGCAGAAATGGCTAATTGCGAAAGCTAATTACAGACGGTGGTATTATGTATTAGCGACCGAATTTGACATGCATTTCAAATGGCTGCCATTGATGTCATAGATAATATAACTTACTATAGTACTCGTTATTTACCATTAATCTCTATAATGTATTGTAGTTGACCACGGGCAGAAACACGTGCTATTTAGTTACGATGAGATGCTTATCCGTCACATAAGCGTAACATAACAATGAATAATATCACTGTCTCCTTTTGAAGCTATCTGTAGTTTATGAATATTAAAAACTGTTGCCATAGGAAGATTTGCTTTGAAGTTAGACTAACGAGTGATTTATGCACCCATTACTTATTTTTAACAGACTTTAAAAAAGAAGGAGGTTCTCAGTTCGCTGTAGGTTTGTTCTCTTTTTTTGTTTGGTAGGCAATACCTCAAAGGTGGGACTACTACTGAGGCATTAACTACCTATCAATTTTGTCACAACTGTTTCAGTACTTTGGTTTTTATAACAAAATATATTTATAGCATAATAAAACTGAAAAGGTATCATCCAAGTCAACGAAGCGCTTATTCTGAAGTCGTTTTTTTTCTTCAGTTTTTCAAACTAGAATCATTTGGTTATGGACTCAGATTTTTCTCGTGGAAATGACAGCTTATTGGCATGACAATTTGATCCCGGCGAACTTATTTGACGTAGGTATACAGATATCACTTAACTGTTGTTTTTGTTTTGTTACTAATTTTAGTTCCATGGACACTCACATCTGTTTACAGCTCACATGTGTTGATAATCAAATAGAACTTGACTGTACGGCGATAGAGGTCACACGGTAAGGTTTCGAAGTTGCACTTCGTTAGGGTTACTTGATTGATCATCATCATCATCTCAGCCATAAGATGTCCACTGCTGGACATACGCCTCCCCCATGGACTTCCAAAAAGACAGATTAGAGACGGCTTGCATCCAGCGTCTTCCTGTCACTTGTATGAGGTCATCTGTCCATCTTGTGGTTGGTCTTCCTACGCTGCGCTAGCCGGTGCGTGATAATTACGCGTGGTACTTGTTTGATACTATGAAAATATTGATTGAATTCATTCAAATCAGCATCTTAGCCATAAGAAGTCCACTGCTGGACATAGGGACATGGGGGACCATGGATTTCCAAAACCGACTGATGGAAGCGACTTGCATCCACCGTCAGAAAGCTGCCACTTGTATGACGGTCTTCATCTGTGATTTTATTATTCCATTATGATATTACATATTATAATATATCTCCCTGAAATTTTTACGACATGTTGTTTCACATTATCATTAATCGTAAGAGTACAATACAATTATATTTTTTGTTTGTGCGTATTTTATCAATAATGTTTCCTTTTTATATTACATATTAATGTTTGTATCTCTGACGTGCCTAGTATAACATATAACATAAGTAGTTATATGGCTAATAAAATATTCTATTCTATTCTATAACCCATGTAAAATTACAGCTTTTGAGCAAGCCGCAGACAGACAGACGGACAGATGGTCGGATATGACGAAACTATAAAAGTTTCTTGTTGTCTACGGAACGGAACCCTACAAACAAAAATATTTTATCTAATCTAATTTCAGATAATTCAAGCTCCATAGAGCTTTCAAGCGACAGAGAACGCGATTGTTACTCACTGAAATTAAATAACGCGTACCTAAAACAGGACTAGTAGAAAGTCGGCAAATTACCACACATTTCTCGTTGAAATGCCGAAAATCCGTACTCAGCGATATCGATCCACATTCATGTTGCGTACTGCACAAGAATGGAATTCTTTGCCGCCATTTCTGTTTCCTGAGACGTACAATCTTGGAATTTTCAAGGCTCGAGTGAATAGATATCTTCTAGATCGACGAGCTCCATCCTCGGCCACACCGTCGCTTAACATCAGGCGAGTTGGTGGTCAATCGTAGATCTATATTCTATAAAAAAAAAAAAAAAAATATTTGGTAATGGAAAAAATACTTCAAAATTATTATTTTTTTGGAATATCAACTCCAAGTCCCGGTTCCCCAATACTGTTCAACAACAGAGCAGAGGTGTCCGTGCCAGCCACACGTGAGGTAAGCCACGTGCGTTATGTAAGGAACTATGCTGACGTAGACGGTAGATCTGGCAGTGCGTATGACAGTAATAGGACTTAGTAACACGTGGTGGGTCAGGAACGTGATCTTACAAGCAGGCCACACACACACAGCAGATTAGGTATAACGCTACAAGTACATAGAGTCTGTCTAGAATGAGAACTAATGTAGGTATAGGGTAACCTACAAATGTATGAGCAGTGTGTGTGTTACCAGTGATGACATACGGCACCGAAACGTGGTCTCTAACTATGGATCTTATAAGGCTCAAGGTCATGCTAAGAGCTATGGAGAGAGCTATGCTCGGAGTCTACGAGATCGAATCAGAAATGACGAGATCCGAAGACGTACGAAAGTGACCGACATAGCACAGTGGATTAGCAAGTTGAAGTGGCAGAGCACATAGCACGTAGAACTGATGACCTGCACGTAGAGTTGTTTGTTATACACATAAACAATACAAATAATACATTAAAAATATTCGGTTATCAAACAAGTTGTTAAATCACGAGCGTTCGAGATTTAGAGAGTCTCTATTGAAAAAAAAACGTTTTCGGGGAAATGATATTCGATATCTCATAATCCAGATTATTGATAGGTAACAACTAATGTGTCATTGAGGGCGTTGCTTGTCTTTGCTTGTACATTATATTCGACTAGCAACACAATCAAGACGTCACTTCACATTTTTTGGCACAATAGTTATTTTTTCGAACAGATTCTATGACCTGCTGCCTTGATTTGAACATTTTAACAAATATATCATTTCGATCTCATCATCATCATCATCTCAGCCATAAGAAGTCCACTGTTGGACATAGGCCTCCCCCATGGATTTCCAAAAAGACCGATTGGAAGCGGCTTGCATCCAGCGTCTTCCCGCCACTTGTATGAGGTCGATCAATTTCGATCTATTTCTAATTAACAATTTAAATAAATGGCCAAGTCCGTGTCGTGCCACGCGCAATGTAGGGTTCCGTAGTTACATATTATAAAGCTTAGTACAGTTTGTTTGATACTACGAACATATGAGTTAAGTTAATTGAAATGAAATATTCGTTTTTGACGTGTCTAAGTAATCATTTTAAGTTGATTGACTAAAACTTATTAACTTGTAGAGCCTACTTAGCTGTGATAGTTTTTCTTTTAATTTCATCATATATTCTACTAGCCTGTTTTTTTTATATCTCCGGAACTTGACTCTAACAAAAAATATCATTTTAAAGTTTAATATTTCGCAACGCAATCCCTAAATTGAAAAATAGTTTTCACATAACCCTAATGTTTTTTGATAACCTATTCAATAATATCCCATTCGATGGAGTAGATGAGAAAAAAAATATTCATACTTTACGTGTTAACAACGTTCAACAACAACAACAAATAACGTTTAAAAATATTTTTTTGAGGTCCGTCCCTTGGACCTCAACAATTTTTTTCAAGATTTTATTCTACCGTTTTGTTGGCGTTAATAAGAAATTACAGCTTTCTAGTACTTACAGTTTTACTTACAGTTTTGCGGACAGATGGACGGACGGACGGAAATGGCGAAACTATAAGGATTACTTGTTTACTACAGAACCTAAAAACCAGCCATGAGATGGACATATGACCTCATACAAGTGGCGGGAAGACGCTGGATGCAAGCCACTTCCAATCGGTCTTTTTTGAAATCCATGGGGAGGCCTATGTCCAGCAGTGGACTTCTTATGGATGAGATAATGATGATGAATAAAAAAAAAACACTTCTATATTTTTCAAAATTTTTGAATAAAAAAAAGACACTGAGTTTTTTTCCCTTTTATGTGTAGATTTATCCTTAAGCATTGTTGAATTTTTCTATGCTATTTTGTACATGTACTTCTAGTGAAGTTGGGTAAAAAATCGCCATTAAGTCATCCTCCTCCTAAATACCTCCTACATACCATATCTTATGCCCATAAAATGTTTGCAGGTACTCATGCGCACACCTGTCCAGGGACCGGTTATCTTAACCTGGTGACTGGCGGTTAGACGGCTAACTACCGTTTATATTTAACGGTACGTCAGTACGTGGTACAGTAGGGCCCGGCCTTCATTCTGTAACCAAACTCCAGTTAAGTGGAATTTGTTGTTTACTCGACCTATACAAGTATAAGTTTAGAAACTTCAAAAACCCCGACAAAAAAATGGCTGAACCGATTTTAAAGAAACATAGCTAAGAGCACCGTCAATGAAAATTTCTTGCAAACAAAAAAAATGGAATAAAATCAGTCCATCCGTTTGAGAGTTACGATGCCACAAACAAACATACACATGTACACATACAGATACACAAATACACACGTTAAACTTACAACACCTCTTTTAATTTGGGTCGGAGGTATTTTATTATATAAACAAGCAAGTAAATTAAAAGAAAAACAAAATACCCGACTGTAGAAAACCAGTTTTTGCAGTCTAACTTACGATTTCGTTACAGTTGATATGCTGTTGAGTGTACGTTTTATGTGAGAAAGTATGCTTAAAATCACTGTAAAAGATTATAAATGCGCATTCTTTAGTATAATTCTAGTAAAATCACTTGTTTATTACGAATTAGTTCGTTGGAGGTTAGGGAAAAAACCTTTTTTTTTGCAAGTGATGTATTATTATTATTAAAAAAAACATAGTCTATGACACTCTGGAAACGAAGACAAATCTAATGACACCTGGTACATCAAAATCGGTCAAGCCGTTTAAGCTGTAGGCTGTCATATAGAAACATACATACATACCCACAATACCTACATACATACATACACTCGAAAAACATAACCTCCCTTCTTACGCAGTCGGGTAAAAATAGGTTAAATATGCCCTTTTTTCTTGAGCAGTCTCGTGGTAAGCTTAAAAAACTTAAAAACCCCCGACTTAAAAAAGACGACTGAGCCGCAGTAAAAATAAGTTAAATATGCCTTTTTTCTCGAGTAGGTAATCTCGTGATAACTTTAGAAAACTTAAAAACTTAAAAAAGATGACTGAGCCGAACGTAAGAACACTCTTGACCAAATCCTTTTTCAAACAAATAAACTAGATCAAAATCGTACTAAAACTTCCGTGAGTATTCACTTTTTTTTTTCGTTTTGTATTTTTATTTGTTTTGAGTTTTTTCCGGCTATTCAAATAATATTGATCAAAATCGGTTCATGCACGACATGCGTGATTTAAGGGTAGAGTATGATAATGCACAAAATTATGAACGATTGTCTAACACATAAGGAGATCCTTTGTTCTTTTCAAGGTCTTCATATCAATAAATAATTGAAATTAACACTTGGGTAAGTATTCTGCGTCCTCTGATTGCATTATCACACACCTGTGCTGTAGCTGAGTGGAAACTAATAAGTAATGGTTATGTAAAATAATAATTAATTAAATCATGTGAAATCGTTTTTTTTTATATTTAGTTTTTAGCTCAACAGACACCGGGGTCCGTGACCTTTGTCAATTTTGCAAAATTATGCAAATATACCTACATACATTGTTACGGGAAGACAAGATTTTACGGGATTTTTCTTTTTAACTTACCTAACTTATTACTATATTGTGTGTATACCATGAGCAGACCAGCGACCCGCAAGCGGCACCCGATAACGAGTATGACGCATGTGCCAGCCATAGCCCTCCTCAACCATATGTTAGGGAAGAGGGCGACCCGCCACACGACGCCGCCGCAAGAAGGAGCCTTCGATGGTGAGCATGAATGCTCAAGGTGTACACTGTACACAAAATCCTTATTTCTAATTTCTGAATTGCCGTTTTATTTTATTTTATTATGTGAAATCTTCAAATATCTTTTTAGAAACTTTAATTTAGGTACTCGTTGTATTTGCATAAATGCGGAAGTTTTAAAAATGCAATAATTATGGTAAGTCGAAAAATATTCAAGATAATTCCTAAAATCCAACTGGTGTACCAATTCAGTTTAAGCTCATTTTTTAGGGTTCCGTACCCAAAGAGTAAAACGGGACCATATTACTAAGACTCCGCTGTCTGTTTGTCTGTCCGTCCGTCTGTCACAGTTGAAATTTTCACAGGTGATGTATTTCTGTTGTCGCTATAACAACAAATATTAAAAAACAGAATAAAATAGTTATTTTAGGAGGCTCCCATACAACAAACGTGATAGTTTTGCTCGTTTTTGCTCGATATTAACAACGGCAACAGGTAGACGCTTAAAATATTCACAGAATATTGAGTTATATTATTAACTTTAAAAATAAATAACTAAATTAAAATAAAATTAATATTTCAGGGGGGCTGCCTTATAACAAGCGTAATTTTTGCCGTTTTATAGATAATGGTACGGATCCCTACGTCCGCGAGTCCGACTCGCACTTGGCCGGTTTTTTAATTGTCATTTTGCTACATTAATAAAAGTTTGTCCCTAAAAATATTTATTTATATTGGAGCTTATGAAATAAAGTGAGCTATTCCGCATGGAGCGTCTTAACGCAAAAAAAACACAATTATTTTGTCTCATTATGTAAGAGCTGAAATAATTAGTAATCACAATTATTCATGGTGTGAAGAACATACACGTGACTAGTTAAAAGTTCATTATATTTGGCTCCATTGTTACACATGTGAAACGTGACTGCCATTACAAGTATTTCAGTAGGTAATGTTTAAGCAGGTGGTTATTTTGCGATAATACCAACATACTGCTTTGTCATAATATCATGTTTGTTTTGATAGGTTTCTGACTTCGCGATTAATATTTTTTTGTTTACAGAGGTAAACACGTTTTTAGCGTTCCGTAGTCAACTACGAACCCTTATAGATTTGCCATGTTCGTCTGTTTGTCCGTCCGGCTTAGCTTAAAGGATATTAGTAGATACTCGTACTAAATATTTGAAGTTAATATGGGTATACACATTTATTACGTCAAAAATGGTATAATAAAATATTTAAATAAAAATCAGACAAGTGCGAGTCACGCACAGACGCACAAAAAGTGATCCTATAAGGGTTCCGTTTTTTCCTTTTGAGGTACGAAACCCTAAAAAATAGGGTACCGCCCCTACACGTAGTGGGGGAATATTTTTTTATTGCCTAACCCATAGTGTGGAATATTGTTGGATAGGTAATCAAAAATATTATAGGTATGGGAAAACTATTTTTCAATGTATTGTCCCGGTTGTTTGTTCTTAAAAACAGGAATCGTCAAGCCAGGTCAGAGGCCTTTCGGTGGCTTAATGACTCTGAAACTAGGACTGGTCACTCATACTATTCGAATTTACTTACTTTATTTCTTCTTATTAAATCTCTTATAACAAATCTACCAAGAAGAGAGAGAGACAATGATATTATATTGCGATAATCTCATCGAAATAAGGCCTCCAGTCCTGATTTCCATCAAAGCTTTTCTATTTCCAAACGTGAAATCTTAATCTGCACGTTACAAAATGTTTATAATTATACATTTATGGGCACAGTAAAGTTTTTGCGGTGTTAACTTAACGCAGTCGGGATCTAAGGTAACGCAATGTCTGTCGCAACGATGCAAGGTTGCTAGTTGCGACACTAGACTTTGTGAATGCACCTTAACAACCAGTACACATTGTGGGTTGGGTTGTATTTTATGGAAAATCAAATACATTTTTTCCTGATAGAGCAAAATAAGGAAATCGGGAAGGCTTGTGCAGGTAAGTAGATTTGTAAAGGTATTTTATTGGAAGATGGACTCGTGATTCAGTCGGACGGTCGACGATGAAGCACAGTTGTCGGATAGAAACAGTTCTCACTATTCAATTAAAAAGTGTGTATTCGCTTTACCGACGAAAAATTACTGTGACGGTTAATTGATTAACGTTATTAAAATACTACACACTAGCTGCATCTCGCAGTGTCACTATTCTGCTTTAAATATTGTTATTTTTATTTATTCGAAAATAGGCTTGCGCTTGACCGTCAACTCACCTGGTGTTAAGCGACAGTTACGTTCTACGATGGATGGGCTTGCCTAGAAGAAACCTATTCACTCGCGATTTAAAGACACCTAGATCATATTCGGAATATATTCGGAAATACCATTTCAGGAACCGCATTCCACATCTTGGCGGTACGCACAATGAAAGTGGAGCCAAAGCGTTTCGTACGGGTTTTCGGAATATATATATGTACTGTTTTTCCGTGAGATAAGCAACCTCCATTCCATATTCGGTTCAGCCGTTTGAGCGTGAATAGTTAAGTAATAAATACACACAAACTTCTTGAATTTATAATATTATTAATGAAATTATGTCACTTAAAATGGCTAATACAAAAACACGCGAGTCTAATATTTGTCTATTAGATTAAAATGAAAATGAAGAAGCTATTTAGACTACTACTAGTAAAAATTCCAAACGGTGTGTTTTGGTAGCACGTATTAGTCAAAAACCAGTTCTTATTCCAGCTGGTGTGTTTACTAATCTTCAGCTACACCGTTACTCAACATCTGTTGACCTGGGATTACACGGTTAGCTTCTCATCCAAATAAAAACAAAAAAAAAAAGACAAAATAATAATACCGTTTAAGTCAAATTATGGCTCGTGTCATAATCACAATAAAATTATGCCACATAACTGTCAAAATTATGCAAATACGTCATAACTACACAAATTATGTAAATAATTATACAGTGTTACCATTTCAAACACATTACTTAAGCGTTCTTTCACATTTGGCCTTGCAAGGTTGATTTAATCGATTTCGTAACCGATACCGAATAGTACTTACAAAACAAAAGCTTCATTTCCATTGGTTGTTGACCTTGCGTCTACGATCTTCCTAATCGATTCTGACCAAATCGATTTTACCGAATAACACGAAAGAAAATGGCGGCGGTGCAATATTAGCAATTACCGTGACAAGCGTTGAGCAATGTTTGTTTGAATAGATATTGTGTATATCAATACGTTATTGCTCCGACAATAAAGTGTCTATGAAGCTTGGGCTTTTGAGTAAATTCTAATGTTATTTGGTCAAGATCATTGTTGACTTATTGTCGATATTTGATTGTGCATTGACTTTTTTCCGAGACCATGGCATATTTTTTTTATTGACAGACAATAAAATTAGCACAGATAGACTAAGATAGCGTATGTTTACCCACGTACCTAATCGGGTAATAAGAAATGATGCATATTAGCAAGGTATCTCTAAATGTACAGGGATAATAGTCACTGACTATCATGGTGACAATGAAATAATTTTTTTTTGTCGTTGTTGTGGTTGTTGGTTTTCGACATTTGCGACGTATGAAAATAATTTTATATTAAGAAAACATAATATGTCTATAAGAACAATTATTTTTAATTTAATCTGTCATATTATATGAAGAAAGTATGCATGCCAACCATTTTTGTTTGTATGTATGTTAGTATACGATATTTTTTAAAACCATAAATTCTTTTAATTTTGTGTAAAAGTTTCTAGTTTCTATAATTCATATAAAAAATATAAATATGAAAGCTACAAACTTTACAACAAAAATAATCTACTCATCAAATCGATCGGAAAAACATTCTACAAACCACAGTCTAGACTTTATTTTACAAAATTGCCTAAACTGTCAACTTTAACTCGATTGCACATCGCTGTAATCGAATCTGGTAATTATTAATCGAATTACCGAATTATTTGCTAGCAACACCGCGCGTTTCGACACTTGGTTCCGTAGATATGTCAACATAGCGCATGTTACCTCATTCTTGGTAAATATACATATAAGTGGTATAGTCTGTACGATTATATAGGTAGAGAAGGATTTCTTATAAAAGCTGTTGGGATGTTTTTGAAGTAGCAAGTAAGATTCATCCATAAAACCAAAACTAAAAACCAACTGCTTGAACTAAATGTGCTGAGATCTCTTTGACCGGTGCTAATATGATCTAACTGTGTAAAAACTAAAAATGAGTTTATGTTAGAGAGGTATTATATTTATATGGAAGAAAAATATGATCTGTGACATTTGGGTGGCACAGAACAGACCAATACAAAGCCCCCGTTATATTATAGTACTCTTTGACAAAGCCTCTCAGTGTTTATGGCGGGAACGTCATAGAAACATGTTGTTGCTCTGTTTTATATTCCTAAACTTGTGTTATTTCGAATATAAATATTATAAAAATAGTGTGGTGTTTTATTCATTAAGTGTTCGATCAAATGTGAAGCAAGTGAAATAAAGAATTGAAACGTGGTGTCATTTTACGTTGTCGGCAAAACTCCATAAAAGCTTCTAGTAAAATCTCCATCACTTTACTAAGGCAAGACTTGACTGTTTACGTGACTTAGACTGTGACTAAAACAATGTACAATTTGTATTATTTAAACTTGAATATATCTCAACATTTCACACTGGCATATCTCGAATCGCGTTGGTCCAATACAAAAAAGAAGAAGAGATATAATAATTTGGCCGATTATTTTATTTCTTCTTCTGCGAGTGCGAGTCGGACTCGCGCACGAAGGGTTCCGTACTATCATTTAGAATACTACAAAGTTTAGTTCTGTTTATAAAATAACGAGAAATCAACGAAATTCCAAGAAGTAAATTGCAAACTTATAGGTAGGTTTTCGATACACATCCGGGCAGCATGACGACGCTCGCGCGATACGCGTGGTTATGGCTCGCTCCGTGATGTTACCTCCCCCGCTACCCGCGCGGCCGTTGCTTATCAACCGCCTCGCGCTCGCGCCACCACCACACCGTGGCGCGGCGCTCGCACCGCGTTTAGATGCACGGATTATTTTAATTTTGATTAAAATATCGGCACAAGTGTACCAAAATACCATTCTTGAGAAGGTAGTTAAGCCCCTTAACAACACCATGTTCAATAACCAAGTATGGTTCTTCCAACAAGACTCGGCGCCAGGTCATAAAGCTCGGTCCACGCAGTCTTGGTTGGAAGTGAACGTTTCGGACTTCATCAGAGCTGAAGACTGGCCGTCGTCTAGTCCTGATCTTAATCCGCTGGATTATGATTTATGGTCAGTTTTAGAGAGTATGGCTTGCTCTAAACGCCATGATAATTTGGAGTCCCTAAAACAATCCATACGATTGGCAGTGAAGAATTTTCCCATGGAAAGAGTGCGTGCTTCTATTGATAACTGGCCTCAACGTTTAAAGGACTGTATTGCAGCCAATGGAGACCACTTCGAATAAGCTTTTATATTTTAAATTGTTTTATATTTATGTATTAAACGAACACACTGTAAGAGTAATAAATATTATTTGCAATAAAAATTTTTTTTTTCTTCGTGACAATATTTATGGCAAGACTAGGTATTTCGTATTTTGTAAAGTCGCTTAATAAGACATTTATTTAAGTATATATAACAGTAGACATGCACTTACACTCCAATAATTCGTTTAAATTCTATTTTTTAAAGCTGTTCTACTTGCAACAATAAACAATCAGAAATGTATTGGATAACCTCACAAAAGAAATCGATATAAAATAAGTCCTTTAAGCATAGGATACTTAATTATTTGCTCAAATTAATCCATTTTAAGGTCATGAAAATTTTATTGTAACAAAATGTTAATTTTCAGAAAGAGCAATCTAATAAAGCGTACGAAGTGTAGACCTTCCGGAGCTATTTCGCCACTAAGTTAGTTGACCTGTTGCATTTCCACTCCGTCCGCAAGAACTTAAGGTACTTACCACAGTGGATATATGGCACCAGTAAGAAATATTCCCACATGTTATATTTCTCTTAAAAATACAGATACAGCAAAAAAAAACGTTTTATTACGTTTTAATAGCAGCAACGCATCGTTTCTTACAAATTAATTTTAAATTTTTAGTAATAGTATTTATAGCTTAAGTTTGATTACAAATTAAAAATGATAAATATTTGAGATATTTTCATTGTGTTTTTTTTTTTAATATTTTGCCTGATAAAATCGACATAACTATTAATTTTGTTCGTTTAGATTGAATTATAATAACATAATATCAATTCAAGAAAATCGGAGAAGAGTGGTTTCAGGTGTAGTACGAGTATTTATTATATTTTCTATGATTTAGAAAGAACAATTATTTTGATGCAATAAACACTACAGCAACAATATGAATGACAGATGTGTCTAAACCTAAAATAGAAAGAGAAAAAAAAACACGACAAATATATAACTAGTAATTAAGACATAAATATTAGGATGGAACATATATAAAGACAAACATAAAATCATAATTCTTTTGTCTCTACCCAGTTGGGTCAAAATATATACATACATTCTTAACATATCTTACTGACTTAACCGTGGCCACCAACTACCTAGTTGAGTATAAAACATTATATTTCGACACTTTATTAATCCAATAATGCATTGCAACTGCCTATCGAGCAAGAAGTTTGGTATGTGACACTGTCACAAATTAATGATGGTGATACAAACAAACAAACTGCGGTTTACGTTCAAATACCATCCGTAGTTGTGATAGAAATTAAATTAGGTTGATGCACGCAAGAGACATTTTTGAAATTTAATTATTAAGAATAATTTAAATAATTAAATTTATTAATCATTTGACGAGATATTTAAATTTTTAATATAAAGGCGTGTATATGATAACTTTTAGAGTATTTTATTCTTTAGGATGTGTATAATCAGCTTAAGAAATAACGAAGTACTTGAAGTTTTATTTTTGACTCGTTTAAAACGTGACCGCTTTGCGGTTATGGCAAATGATGTTGGAACGTGACAGCGCACTCACGCTACGTAAGTACTAAGTAAGTATGAATTGAATATAACACATAAAATACTTTTACAATAATTAATAGTATTTACGACTACGTCATGATAGTACGATTGCCGTAATTTTTTACTTCTTTTGCTACCGTTCCTGCGTAAGATGCACAAAAATAGCTGTATCTTCGTAATATTCCATCAATTTTATCATTTTTTTTTCGTGATAACGTCTTATAAATCGTGGAACGCCGGCTACACGCACGAAAAAGTGTTACGTTCCGCCTCCTGAGCCGAGCGTGCAAGCGAGAGCGCTAAACAAGCGATAGAGAGGCATGATTGGCCTAAGCGTTCGGCTTGTGACGCATCGTTATCACGTAAAATTATCGTCCGTAAGCCGACTTTACAGGCAACCATTTTTGACGTAATAACGTCTTATAAATCGATGAACGCCGGCTGCACCCACGAAAAAGTGTTACGTTCCGCCTTCTGAGCCGAGCGTGCAAGCAAGAGCGCGGAACAAGCGATAGAGAGGCACGATCGGCCTAAGCGTTCGGCTTGTGACGCATCGTTATCACGTAAATTTATCGTCCGTAAGCCGACTTTACAGACAACCATTTTTTTTATAAAAATGGTTTGATTATCAATTACTACACATCTGCATACTAAAACAATGTACCTACATGATCCTCAATGAGTTTTTTTTTACTATACGTAGATTTGCAATAAAATAATGAGTTAAATAATTTTATTATTTATAGTTCAGAAAATTTCATGCGAGTACCAATAACCTAATGCAAATTAACAAACAAACATCCGGACTTATGAAAATAAATTTTGTCAGTGCAGAGAATTTAGCTTGCTTTGTTCGATCGGTCAATTATGATTATTTTCAATGGCATTATCATAATTATGCTAAAACTATGATAATGCCTATGTTGTAAAGTTTTCAACAACTTATCTCGAAATCCGTTCTAGCTTTCAGAAGCCTTTGGGCAGGCCATAAAAGCTTCACCGTTAAACGTTACTTAACTATAACCAACGTCTTAAATCCTCTGTCTTTTTTCCGCAAATGTCATCACGTTTTAGCGAGAAGTTGACAAAATATGTTATGCATTGCTTAAAGTTATGTAATAACTTATAATAATAAGTTATAACGTTTTTCGGTAAGGCCGATTATGTTTTAATCAATCTTAAAAAATGTATATGTATTACATTAAAGCAATACTGGCCAAGTGCGTGTCGGACCAAGCCCAGTATAGGATTCCGTAGTTGCACATTACATGTTATGTGGACTTAAGAAAGAGCTTTTTATCCAACTGCGAATGAAGAGGGTTATATTTTTTGAGCGTATGTAGGTATGTATTTGTATATTACCTCTTAGAGCCTAAACGGCTTAATCAATGTTGACGTGTGAGATGTCATTAGATTTGTCTTCACCTCCCGAGTGTCATAGGCTATTTTTTGCAATAATAATAATAATACATCTCTTGCTAAAATAAAAAATGCTTCCAAAAAACTTCCAACGAATTTTTCCTAACACAATGATAGTTTTCCTCTTTAACCCCCGACCCAAAGTGTTGTAAGTTTGAAATATGTATCTGTGTGTCTCTCTGTGGTATCATAGCTTATCGGTATCATAGACTACTATATGGTATCATATTTTTTGTCTTTATCGAGAGTTTTCTCAACTATGTTTCATCAAAATCGGTTCAGCCGTTCTTTTATATAATAACGATAGATAACTCAAAAACCCCCGATGTTTTTGAGTTATCTAAAATTATACCAATCGTCGCGGGTTTTTGAGTTTTCTTAACTTATACTTGTAATTTTGTTATGTGTGTGCTACAGCCGTGATTTTTCGCGTAGCCAACACCATCCATTTAGCTAGCGTGGTGGAGGGACACTTGACTCACATTTTAAAACTTGTTTCAAACGGATCCCTAAATTGAAAAATGATTTTCGCACACCCAAAGTATTTTTGAATTATCCATCCAACGACATTCTATCTACACCATGGGGTAGATAAGAAAAAAAAGATATCCCCCACTTTAAGTGCATGGGAGAGTATATAATAAATAAAATATTTTTAGGATTTTATTTTACTACTTTGTCAGTGTGATAATATATATAATTATCAGTATCAAATTACAGCTTTACAGTAAGAGTTATTGAGCAAAGCCCAGGGTGGACAAACAGACGGACATGGCGAAACTATAAGGGGTTCCTTATTAACTACAGAACCCTAAAAAAGTTACCGATTGTGACAAGATCAGATAACACGATCGAAATAACGTAACCGTTGCATAACCGCTATGTTAAGGTTAAGTTACCACTTACAGAGATAGTGGCTCAGTGCTAATTGGGTGGCATTGACATCTTCCATTTTATTATAAAAATTTCATACTGTTAGGAAATGTTGGTGATGTCTGAAACGCAGTGGTCTTGACCCACAACGCTTTCGTAAGCTTGTTAGCCGCAAGAGCTTGCAATGGATTTAATGCTGTGTAAGTATGTATCGTAATATCTTATCTGACTTCAGATCGAGTAAGAGTATATTTTTAGCTAATGCATTGAGTGGGCGTGATTGTGATCAGGATTATGTTTGAACGTTAAATAAGTAATTTTTGCAATGGTTAAGTGATTGCTAGTTTGATATAATCATGCGTACTTATAATATAATATAAGCGGGTAGTAGTCACGAATAGGTATATCAATTGGTAGAACAGGCATACGGAATGTTGAAATAGTGCAGTGTATACTCGCTAGATGGCGTGCGAGGCTCAATCGTCTACTATTATATTACATTTTATAAGGTTTTTTCGATAAAATATAGCTCATCAGACTGAGCGGTCCATGTTTAAAAAAAAATAAGTATCTATTTTCCTAACTACATTTTTAGGGTTCCGTACTTACCTCAAAAGGAAAAAAACAGAACCTTATTTATAGGATCACTTTGTTGTTCGTCTGTCTGTCTGTCTGTCCGTCCGTCCGTCTGTCAAGACCTGTATCTCGGGAACACATGAAGGTATCCTGTTGAAATTAAAACCATATACGCAGATCTATAGTCTCTTGCTGCAGAAAGAAAAAACAAATTTCTCAGTTTTCCTAAAAAAAAGTTACAGCCTAATATGTTGTAAAAACGCACATTTTGACACCCATAAGGGAATAACAACCTATGGGGTACTTCCCGTTGACCTAGAACTATGAAATTTGGCTATGAAAATTTTGTAAGGAATGAGGGTCCAAATTTTAAAGTGAATTAACCGTATCATGTGGGGTATCAAATGAAAGAGCTTCATTAGCACAAGCTAAAACAGGTTTTTAATTATTTTTATGATGTGTAATTTGCGGTTTATAAAGGAAAATATAAATAAAATATATAATTTCCCTCTTTTACCTACTAGTTTGTATGGACTCGGTGGGCGAGTCTGACTCGCACTTGTCCGGTTTTTTATAATTAGTATGGAAGAGAAATAAGTTTTCTTATGCACTCAATTTATTCACTTATTTCTACACCCATAAAAGGCTTTGTTGTGACTGACAGACAGACTGACGGGCAACTAGACTGTGTTAGAGAATGGACCGAAATGTGTGGATATTCATCTTGAAATAATTAAGCGAGCTAGCACAGTGAGTGTCTATAACATGATGTACAACATAATATTGTCCTTTATTTGGCTTTTAACCCTACAGTTTAAGACACGGTCAGAAGAGAATGAAATCTAACGAACCCTAACTAGTTAAAATGGGTATTAATGATGGATATGTATTAATGGTGGTTAAATGGGATCAGCTGGGAATTTATTTAAAATTAGAAACAAAATTTTCTATGACTATATTTCGAAATTCGCAAAAAAAGTCAGCTGTTCCATAAATAATATGGTCGGGGGTCAACGAACTGCTTTTTTATCGGTTGTTTTTTTTTACTAATTTTGTGTTATGTCCATAGTAGGTAAGTTATTATTTTATAGTGATAGTTTGACTCTTAGGGCATTTATGACTTACTTTCGATTTAGTATAGATCACCATATAATAATATTATAGTATAGGTTTGCAACGCCCTATAAAGGGTACCTAGCCTATTTAAGTTTGCTCTGTACATGTTGCAATAAATAAAAGGTATTGAAACATACATTTCCAGTGTATACGAGATGCATACATGGGAAAAACAATAACATCTTCCTACTTAGTAATCATTTAAAAAAGAATTTAACATTAGAATCATGATAGTCAAAGAAAATTAAATGACTATTAAGATTCAAACTAGACACAATAAAATTGAATCCACAAACGCCACGCCTTCCCAAGAATAGACCAATTTAGATCAAGTATTGCAACTCAATACATTTTAATGGTATCTCTAGGCAACCTTGACACGTTACATCACGCCAAGGTGAAGAGCGGTATCTGGTGCGGTTACACAACTCTTATGTAACCACTAATGCGCTTATTGCGTAATAGCGGTCGACAGATAGTGTGATTTTGTTGTTAGGCTATTTTTACCCAGTGCCGGTGAATAAATGATTATGTGATCTTATAGCGGTGATAGTAGTAGTCGAAAAGTGAGTTTTATCTCGTTCACATGGACGATATTCCAACGCATGGGAAATAATTAGTCAAAAACGTGTTGAGGTACGTTTATAGTAGGATTCCGTAGTAGAAAGGTAAGGCATTAAGTACTGACTTTTTTAAATTTTGTTAACTTTGTGTGCCACGGCACTATAAGTGAAATTGTCTGGTAGCTCTATTTACCAGTTGTGCACCAAGGGGCTACGCACCTGAAAACGCAGGGCATAGCTATTATTTACATATATCCCATAATATACTGATTTAATGCCACTAAAGTACCAGAGCAGTGCATATATTATAGAACTGTTAGCCGATGGGGGTGAATAGTTTTCTAATGGAGACTAACGCACTGGCAAGCGCAGCGTAGGGAGACCAGCCACAAGATGGACAAACGACGTCTCACAAGTGTTAAGAAGATATTGGATTCAAGCTCCATCCAATAGGTCTTTTGGTAAATCCATGGGAGAGGCATAGGTTCAGCAGTGGAATTCTTGTGGCTGAGATAATGATGATGATGAATATTTATTTTGATTTACTAATATATATAATGTCCAAATCTATACAATATAAATTAGTATTGAACAAGACATACATAAAATCACGCTTATTTTATCTTACGGAGTAGGAAAAGCATCAAATACCACCTTTAACATACCTGAAAATTGACTTCTGTGTATTCTAGGTCTTTTAGTGACGAGACCTGACCACAAGTCTGCAAAACTATATTACTTCCAGGAGGAAAAAGAAATAAATATCAAAAAAAAAAACTGAAACCGGGAAAAAGAACAAAACAACGATACGCAGCTAATTTTATAGTTTTTCACGAGCCCAATCTAAACTCAAGATTTGTTTACCAAACACCCTTTCCCAACGTCTCACCTTGACACGGTTGCAGCAAGATGGTTACATCACACGTTGCACAGTCTTATTTCATACAATGACGGCCATTATGCCTCATTATGGACGGGTTATGGACTGATGCGGCTTCATGGAGGCACTGACCCTCACAGCATATAAACAATTAGCTGTTTTGCCTAAAAAATTGTTCTTTTTTGATGAAATTATGGTGTCCCACGTTTTTTGTATTTGCCATTGGCAAGCGTTTTCATTAGGTATAAGCAAGTATAAAAACATATAAATAATAATATAATGTATAAAAATAAGAGTTCAAAAAATAAAACCATACTACTGCTTACGAATATTATAGCATTTTTTTTCACTAACCACTTTTCCACTCATTTATACAAATAAATAATTGAAATTTAATTTTTTATTTTTATATGAGTCCAAATCGGACCTACGAAAAGAGCATCGGGGCGTTTCTTTATGGTCCGAATCGACCTATTCCAAAATATGTCTTGGGCCATTCGCACCACACCAACCACTGTGGTGCGAATGGGCACATTCAGAAACAGTACATACATAGGCGATTCGCACCGCGGTTCGAATCACTTGCGGTGCGAAACGCCCAAGTACCCAAAATCACGCTGTAAAAAGTATGACACAAGAAAATATTCGTAGTAATATTAGTAGTTAATAAAGGCACTTGCCATTGTAAAAAAAAAATATATATATTCTCATCTGAATATGTTTTGATACAGTAGGTGACATACGACCACGGTTATCCTATTCAACTAATCGGTATAACAATTTCAGATGAGAATATTTTCTTGTTTCATACTTTTTAGGGACTGATTTTTCAGTAATCGGGTTTTAGTTTTTGAACTTCTTTTTTATGTATACAAACAAAACTTGTCTAGAATTTTCATGGCTCTTTAATTTAAAAATATTTTTGATAAATCAACACATTTATTTACTTATTAGGTCTTATTTAACTAGAGATCTGTGGGAGTTCCATAGAGTAGTTGTCTGATCAACGTACCTATCGTAAAGTCTCTTCGGAAAGAGAGTTAATGTGGCATTGAGGGTACTGCTGTCGTTATTTCATTATTTTGTTCAACTAGCAACACAATCAAGACGACATATCCCATTTTTTGCCACGATAGTTCTATCTCTTTCCAAACAAATTCTATCACGTATCAACGCGCACTTAACCGCCACACATGCGCGGTGTGTTCGCCGCGTGCGCTGCGCACAAACAGCTCACGCAGCTTTTTGAATGTCATCGGTAGATATCGATTACCAAGAAGCGTGCGAGCGGGGCGACTCTATTAACCCATGGGTTAGCATATAACGTAGAGTCGTAGACAAATAGTCTTTCCACCGTTTTATCCACATAACAATAAGGACACAAACGGTGTATCTACCTCACATGCTAGGCCAGATTCAACGGGACTGAAGTAAAACGGAGACGTGCGGGAGTAGGCTGGGAGCGAATGGGACGGGAAACTGGCGATAGAGGGGTAGGAATCGCAGGTGAGCGGGACGTTTAAGGGACGGCAACAGGATTTTTTTGGCGTCTAAATGATGGGTATCTGCTGGTGAATGTATAAACTCGTTGAAAAATTACGAATTAACTACGTACCAGAAGAGCTATTATTATTATTTTTATTAGTGACATTTTTACTATTGTTTTTTTTTGTGTAAATTTTATAGTGACGTGTACATAGTGTGTATCAATATGAATATTCATTTATATGAAGCAAAATTATTGTCACATTTTTTGATAAAGTAAACAAAACAGCATTACATCGCTGGAATAATAATTACATCGTTTATCTACGATTATACGATACGATTGATACTGGCAACGCAGAAATGCATATATGGTGTGTTTTCTCGCCAGCAAAACGTCGACAGCACTCACTTCACTAGTAAGCCACTTAGTGAGGTGCGGCGCTCTCGCCGCAGTTGAATGTAACAAAGTATCTATGAGTGATGTCTGCTCTCGTACGTAAGTATATACAGCTCAATGCGAATTGGCGACATTGTGTCAAACGTGTCTGCAAAATTTTATCTCAATCGGTTAAAGATAACTGGTTCAAAATTCAGTTGCATGATTTGATCCCAATATTTATACAAACATTGCAAATTATAGTAAAAAACAGACGACAAACAAAAGGTAGATCTCTTATACTATTAGGTATATTGAAATTTAGATATTGACACATCATAAGTACAAATTAAATCACTAGTAAACGCAAGTATAATGTACTTGTTTGTTATATATTAAGACATCACTTACAGTATCATTTACAACACTATCTCGATTTATCCAACAGATATACGAGCAGTAGTGATGTAACGCACACTCGATATTATGTGTCAAGGTTCAGTACAACATTGCACAGTTATGTGAACATTTTTATATTAAAGAATACTTACTATAAATCCCGGATTTGTCCGATATTAAAAACCGCTGTTCGAACTGTTTTTACGTCGTCTACTGTGTCTGTGGCCCGTCCACTTTATTTTTCTTAAGCTATGCGCTTGCCTCTGCGTCTAACTCAAGAACTTTTCTGCCTCATCGGCCATCAGTTCTATCATCTTCGAGCCAAAACAGTGTATTATACCATTTGGTTGTGATACAGTTCAAAATAACTGTTCACAACGTGCATTATGACCTAATCTCATTACCTTGGCTGACATTACAAAAACTGGGCCGTTTGTGATGCAATCCGTTGTGTAAACGATCAATCACAGCGACCCAGATGTTGCATGAAAATTGAACATGAAAATTATTACAGCGTTGGTTTTGTTGGAAATGGATTATTTTCGTTTTATGTGAATATTATGGTTTGAGGGTATCGAAAATGGGTTTTATGTGCTTGTTAAGTTCACTCATAATTTATCATCATCGTCATTAGCCTACTTTAGTTCAGTGCTGGAGGGTGCACATAAGTCTCATCTATTGAATGCTACTCAACCTGAACTTCAGCTTTCCGACAGATGCTTCATTTGTATCAGGCACAGGTGCGATCGTCTGTGGATTACTGCGCATCTTTGTCTTTTTGGTTTGTTTCTTTTGTTTGTTTGATGGAGCAGTCAGGTATCAGCTGGATGCTTTAGGGTCGGTTGAATGGCGTGCTATGACGTCAATTGGTGACGATAAAATCTATAGGCTAGCTGCTAAAAATTTCTTAGTCTCGAGCACCAACGTTAAGTAGCATGTCTCTACAGTTACTTTTTGGAACAATTCTGAATAAAGAGGGATCCCTTTGCATCTTATACCACTTGTTTTCGGATAATGCTCTGAAGACCTTTTTACCTGATTCCTGGTTCGAAGTTCCACTATCGTACTTAACGACACCATCTTATGAGCTCACCCCACGTTTTACATAGCTGGAAATTCATTACAGTAAGATTTTCCGCTCCTTCCTACTGCGGGCAAGCAAAATGTGGAATGCCTTCCTCAGAAAGTATTTCCGCCGAGCTTGAATAAAGAGCGTCTACAAGCACCGCTCTGGGCTACAAAAGCAACAGCAACGCCACTGGTGTTGTACTTGTCCATAGGCGATGGTTGTCGCTTACCATCAGGCGAGCCGTCTGGCTGTTTATACAAGTACATGCAACCTCTCAGCTCGTATATTATAGAAGTATCAAACTCAAAGACCGAGATCAAAATGTATTTTGATGTTTTTTTTTTTTTTTTTTTTTTTTTTTTTTGTGTTTTTTGATGTGTCCTGCCCATTGTTCTCAGTTCTCTGCTCTGTAGAGCAGTAGAGCACAATGGGCAGGACGTGATGCTAAACGCTGTGACGACATGTGGAGTAAGGTTAGGCCTGAGTGGGGGCCAAGACACGAGAAACGAAGAGCAGGTCGTACGGCTTCAAGATGGGTGGACGATAAAGTGTCTGTCGCGAGTAGAACCTGGACTCGATCGGCACAGGATCGTGGCAGATGGCATGATAAGAGAGAGAAATCTAGCAAGCAGTGGGATAAAAAGGGCTGTGGATGATGATGATGACCATGATTTTATGTAATCAACTTTAAACGATAATTTTGGATTTACCAGATTAATCAAAAGTTTGTCAAGTTATAAGATCTTAAAGTCTCGACAAACAAAAATGTGCTCGTGAGGTCTACTGTTCGCAGAACTACTAGTAGTCCTATTTCTTAATCACGGCACCAGGTGAATCTAGACATAGTTAAGTACCAACAAACATTAATGACAACATTCCTAAACCACAAACAGAGCTAGTAAATCTCACAATATGAACATTTCAAAAGCAACGCTCTAAAATTAGGCAACACAAATCACGTATCTATCCAGCCTAACCTGACCTCCCCCACAATTTAATCCTGCACCAAATCCTACCAATTGAGCTACTTCAAAGCATTCCCGTAGGTCAAATTACACTGGTTGTAATTGTAGAATTGTTATGCAACAGTTGTGACCTTAAAGTCTTACGTAACGGTATGCCCAAACTGAGAATAAACAAACAAATATAACCTTTATTATCACAACTGTAAGGTTGATTTTACATTAAACTACGGGTAAGTAAGAAGGAATTAGGTTACAAAATTATTGTACCATTTGCAAGTACATAATATGCAGTTAGTTACATATAGGCACTTAGATACAAATGCAAGGAGTCATCCTTTCAGAGATGTCCTTCTGTGATGTGAATTCACTTTAGATTGCTAGATTGGGTAAGCAAAAGCATTAAAAAAAGTGCTGAAGTGTTTTGTTTTTGATCTAGGTTCGTAAATTGCCGACAGAAACTCTAAATAAACAAAATTGGATTCGACCGATTTCCAGATGAAGCGTGATATCATCTAATAAAACAGAGTGATGGGCGCAGTGCATTGGCTATACAGCGTTTTAAACTGTGGCATTGAACTGATATGGTTGGGCAATTATGAACTTGACTTGCATGTTTCGTCACTCAACTGCGATAAAAAATTAGCTAGGTTCAATCTCGGGTAATTGCCCAACTGCCGAATGAGGTTTAGTTCAAAACTACACGTCAATTTTTTGCGAATTTTTTTTGGTACACATTTTTTTTTTATTATAGTTTAAAAAACTAAAAAAACACGCTTTAATAGAAAACCAAAATTTTCCTCTGTTATGTACACAGGTTACATATATGTATCTCAATGGGTTACATACATATCCTTAGGTGAAACTAATAAAAGCTAAAACTGTTTGAATTTTTTTTTCCTAACAAATTTTCTTTCTCTTACATACCTATTGATTATCATGTGATGATTTATTTTTAACCGACTTCCACAAAGGAGGAGGTTCTCAATTCGACTGTATGGTTTTTTCGTATTTTTGTTTCGCGATTACTGTTTTTTTTTTTGTTTTGGAGGTAAAAACGAGCGAGACAGTGGCGTCACCCCACTCTTGTCTTTAGTTTTCATTACTGGCTAATAATCTCATCACTTAATTGCGTAAAAAATCAGGGTCAACTTCAATACATTACAGAGAATCAAGTGCGATCTTACATAGTATCATGTAAAGCAGAGCACTAACTGGGTCTGCATTGGATTCTACGGCCGCCGGCGCTGGCGGAGTAAAAACGCGCTATCTGGCGTTATCAGTACCATCGCATGTGGTGCAGTGTGTCGATCGCACGCGGCGAGGTGTGGATACGACTACCATTAAAAAAAACACAGTTTTGACGTGATAGCGTCTTATAAATCGATGAACGCCGGGTGCACGCATGAAAAAGCATGACTCATTGTCACGTTCCGCCTGAGCCGAGCGTCCAAGCGAGAGCGCGGAACAAGTGATAGAGAGGCACGATCGGTCTAAGCGTTCGGATTGTGACGCATCTATCATGACGTTATCACGTAAAATTAACACCCGTAAACCGACTTTACAGACATGACATTTTTTTAGATACAAAAATTACAATTCATCATCTTACATTAACAAATTGTAAATGAAAGTGGCACATGCGTCCGGTCCACTCTAGTCTGTCTGAGGCAGTCCCGTTATGTAGCAGTAGGTTAGCATCCGCTGTGCACATCCCTGTGATGCTGCGGCTAGGGTTGTCACTACTTTACAATTAATTATATTATAGTGGAAATATTGCTCAACCTTTGAAACAGAAAATGTTTTGTTCTAGTCTAATTTATATTATTTTAAAAATTACTAGGCATATTGTCTTAATTATCCCATTTTATTTAATTGAAAAAAAATGGCACACTAGAAAATATGAAAATGGAAAACATTGTTAGACAAAATGTCATTGGGCTACAGTCGAGCGAAGCGAATAAAAGTTTGCGCGCACTTAACTTGTAAAATCATTAAGAGCCAGGAAATTGCCATTAGAACTCCCTTAGAACTTATAACATAGGAACGTGCTTAACCATTCGAGTTTATGCTCATGTTAAGTTATCATTGGCTCTATAAGAACTTCATAAAAAAGGCGGATAACAATTTGCTTGTATTTTTTGTTTGTTTGTTAATGCACAACTCCGTCATTAAAAAATTTAAAAGCCGATTCGAAATATTCTTGGACTTGAATTATTTATTTGAAAGTATATTCTTCTAGATTCATCATCATCATCATCAGCAATCTATAATAGCCCACTGCTGGGCTTGCCTCCCTTTGTTTATGCCATTCACCTCTGTCCCTTGCTAATCGCAATTACTTTCAGATTAGTCCCATAATTCACAAAAATCGGTTAAGTACTTACATTTGTTTAAAAAAATATATATGCATGTTAAAGTGGGGTTTTCAGTTTCTTAAAACTATAATTAGTATTGCAGGAATAAAATCTCGTTCCTAAAATGTTTTATATTTAGCATATTTGTCATAAAACTTGTTGGTGTCAGCCCTGCGTGCTATCCGGGTGGCTACTAGGTAAGCGGGTTATGTCACGGTGCAAGTGCGTGTAACCGTGCTAACTATGGGAACGGCACACTAGACATTGTTCGCCCCACTATGCTGGAGGATGCGTATTCCACATACGTTTATGGTCTCCTAGTAACCGTTTACAGAGAAATGCATCACAAATAACAAGACTAAAATCTAGACTTGTGACAACTCGTGACTTGATCTAACGAGTTGTGAACCGGAAATATTATAACGCCTTTATTTATATTTTTTTTTTTGTTGTGTTGTGTGTTGTTATTGTGTTGAAATAGGTTCGCGCTTGACCGCCAACTCGCCTGATGTTAGGCGACGTTGCGGTCTACGATGGAGCTTACCTAGAAGAAACCAATTCACTCGCGCTTTATTCGCGCGTTTTTCGGTAAGATCATAAATGTTCAAGTAAGATCACATTTTGAACATGAACTGCGACGAAATGGCGCCCCTGTGTAAATAGGGCCTCGAATTCTGTGGTGACGCCAAATTATTTTTTTGCACAGATTTAAAAGTGTAATGTAGATATTGCATTTAAGAGTAAGACCGACTGCTTTCAGACGATATAATTATATTTACAGAGCAGCTCACACCAAAAAACTAATTAGTAAGTATATTTAGAAATTAGAACCAATTTTTTTTCATATATTCAAATGATTACGGAAATCAAAGGAATTCCCGTAAAAACTATTAATAATAGATTACTATTAGTAAAAGATTCAAGGATCACGGAACCAGGTGTCTGTGACAAAATAATTTTCCAAAAAAAAAAATAAAAAATTAATTCTAAAGGTGTATTTGCGAGTAACTAGACCAGCCTGGCCATTAATTTGAATAAAAAAATCGGTATCAATACGCGATAAAATTTATTTTACAATTAATATTGCATATTGTACATTATGGCCATACCGAAAAACGTTGCTTAACTTTAACCAACGTCTTAAATTCTCTGTCTTCTTTCCGCAAGTGTCATTACCTGTCAGCGAGAAGTTGACAAAATATGCTAAGCATTGCTTAAAGTTAAGTAACGTTTTTCGGTAAGGCCGATTATTGTAAAGTACCTGGGCAACCGAGCTCCACTCGGATTTTTTATGACTGAAAAAACGAGCAAGCCCGGGATCACTAAAAATGAAACCTAGCAAGATCGGTTTATCGTCCCCTAATCTATAAACAAACCAAATTTCATTAAAATCGTTAGAGCCGTTTCCGTGATTCAGATTATATACATATATAGGTACAATAATTGCTTGTTTAATGGTATTAATTAGATTATACACGAAAACTGTCAAAATCATAGCACTACTATCGAGGTCGGGTTAAGAGTAAATAAACTGAGGATTTTATGAGGGTACCTAATTAAAGTAGGCACCGATTCTTAGTATTTTTGTTTCAACCTTGTATTGGCAAATTAATTTCGCAATATTTTTATTAACATGTAAATACGTGACATGATTTCTTCAGTATTTTTGGTTATGTTGCCAAAAAATGATAATTTACCTATATAAAGGTGCATTTAAACATTAATTTAACAGTCAGTTTAGGAATATACTTAAGCTTTTTTACGGAATAAAAATGATGTACTTTGGATTTACATTGCTACTAGTTCATGTAAGTATTTATGTTACGTCTAGATTTTTCAATTTTTAAACAACTACAAAAAAGAAATTTACTTTGTTGTTTTTCTATAATTACAGTATGATATTTTTACGCACATAAAGTTGTTTTTACAATTTGCCTTGATACTTTACGGGGAGGGTATTAAGGGTTTTTTTTACTATGGAAATTAACGTGGTTTTCACACATTTTTAAACAAAAACTACGGGTCACTCGCGTCTGTTTTGAGCCGAAATATCCAACTATAGTTTCAACCGCATTCGGCGGTCTTTTTCAAAGGAGGAGGGGCTTTTTTTTTCTAAAATCCATCGAGAATACAGAGAAATACGCACCGATATCTTCTGAAATAAGAGCCCAAATAGCTGATTTCGTTGCGAAAACGACAGCACATCTGTATATCGGTCTCTTTTCTGCTACGTAGCACTGCACCAATTAATCAACATCAAACCGTTTAGAAAGAGCATCCAGCATCTTCCTGCCACTTGTATGAGATCTTCTGTGCACTTTTTGCCTGATCTTCTTACACTGCGCTTGCCTAATGAGTCAACACATATCTAGCCTCTATCACGAAATCAAAGTTTCTTAAATATTTTTTTTTATTATTTTTTTTGGAGGAGGTTGGGATTGGAAATGAAGGGGATTGATTTGATAGAAGCAGTCCGGCGCTAACTAAATACACCAGCCTACTGCTATTTTGAAGAAAGGGGGTTGGGTATGATGGTATGCTTAAGCCTGATAGATGTGTTGAAATGAAACCAATAGGGAAGGAATCGAATAAATCCACAGATCCATCCCATAAGTGTCGGAGTGACTGGGAGATTTATGGCTTATACTCTACCTCAATCGGAGGCCTTCTTTTATTCACTTTCAGAATCTCTTAAGACAGACACATGCTGTGCCCAATTGTTTACATCTGTGACCCTTAGTTAACGTTCTTCTAAAAGAGGTTTTATTAGATTTCTATAGATACCCCAAGTATATGTTTGTACCTAGCGTGTCAAGTACGATAAAAAATCGCAGTTGGCGTCCAAGATTTATTTAATTTCAGGTGATATATATTTCTGATTTGATATTTTGTCAACTAGTTACTAGCGTACAAGCGCGCGTATGCATTGGGTTGAATAGATTTCGTGCGGATGGAACATTCCATCACAAAATCGTTTATGTGACGTCACAGTCGTTACTAAAAATTTGGCACGCAAGGTTTTCATATAAATGAAGTCGCATGCTCCATCAACTATGTCTGTGATTAGTGCAACCACTTTATTTTACTTATGTCCATTTTCAGATAACAGCCGCATGTCTAGAACCGGCATCCACAACCGTCCACATTCAAAACTACGAAGGTCCTATCTACCTCACCGGAGACACCCGAGCTACCAACCTTCCTTCTAATGATAACCGCTACCCAACCACAACCAATCTACTCTGTGATAATCACTATCCAACTTTATATAAAGACAATAAGAGTATTTTACACAACTCCGTTCCGTGTCATCAAACGATTTGCGAAACAGAATGTAAATGTGTCAGTAAGCAAAGCTGTGCACCTTTGCCAGTGAACACAGTTCCTCAAAACACTGGCAGTGGTTGTTTTGGTTGCTACCCTGAAGGTTCAGTTCCTCAAAATACGTGTACGGGTCATTCTTGTTATCCTGAAGGTTGTTATGGTTATGTGTGTCCTAATATGTACTGCTGTGATGCTGCTGTGCCCGAGATATCTGGAACGTTGATTCCTCTGTTGAAAACTTATTTGTCGCAAAGTACCGGTTGTAACAAGGAATGTACTCAGTGCGGGCGTAAGCATTCGCAATATTATGTATGATTGTATTTAATAGAAAACAAGTAGTTATAGGTAAAATATTAAAACCATGACCTAACGTAACCGGAGTTGCATTCGTTTTTTTACATGTTTTTTTCTTCTCTAAAATAATATATATAATATAATAATATATATCGTATTAATTGTGTAAATTTATTAACAAAATAAAATTGTATATATTTGTAAAGTGCTCATTAACCCATTGTTTTAATACTAAACACAACATATTTAGATTATTTTAGAACAGGGATAAATTTACTGTTAAAAAAACGGCCACATTATATTTCTGTGGCGTTGGCTCATGATACGAGCATAATTAAATTAAAATTAAATTTATGTTAAAGAGATTTAAATATAATTTCAATATTCCATTTGCACGATAATTTTATTATGCAACTGAACGGCAGATCTTCAAGTTATGCCCTACTTACAGCCCTAATGCTGGCCTGTAACAATATAATGCCAGCCAAAATTTGGACTTTAGCTGTTCGAAATCCTGCCCTGGTAATGCACTGTACTTAACACTGTAATGTAAGATGTTAGATCCCCAAAAATTTTGCTGTAATCAGTAAGTAAATCCAAAAAGTAATTGGTCCTTCTTAGAGTAGATATAATATAACTACCAAATAGTTGCATAACTGGGAAATGTTTCGTAGGGGGACTATAAAAGACAAGTTTACATGTGAGATTAGGTTAAAGAAAAGGACAAACGAAGTGTAAGGAACTCGATAGTGAGGCAAATTTAGCAATTGATACAAAATCATATTTAGCTGAAACTAGAGATTTTTTAGTTATCAGACATATTTTTTTGTATCATGTTGTTTATTCTGATAGAGAAATGAAATGTCAACAAGATGCTTTTCAATGTCTAATTTGTATTCTGATAAAAGAAATCGATGTCAACAAGGTAGTTTGTCAACAAGGTAGTTTATCAAAAATGTTTTTGTTCGCTTGTCAACGTTTGTAGTTATATTCTTAAAATTGATGGGATATTTACAATTAACTGCATTCTGCCCTTGAACATGGTACATGGTAGGTACATGAGCTCATAGTAATACAACTCACGTCAATATACATTCTGTAATATTTTCTGACTGTGACTAACTTAGTAACTTACCCACATAGTACATATGTTACATCATCGCATAGCCTTAAAAAAATACGGGGATATTCCTTGTAAAATATATATTAGATCAGGAGTAAAATGGCGGGACGGGGCATTAATAATATACTTATATTTCTATTATTTATATTTATATTATTTATATTTATATTTATATTATTTATATTTATATACATTTTACACCCGGGATTTTCCTATTTAAACAAAAGTTTGCTTCAAATGGCTTCACTTTGCGCTGCGTCCATTTTTTTCTCAAGTCTGAGCCTACAAGATTATTATGCGAATCCTTAGGAAGTTGTACACAATACACTAATGCTAGCATTGCAATGAACACAATAATTTATTTTCGTGCAATACTGAACGTATATTGCGTAAACGCCGCAAAATTGCCATATCCAAGGCGGCAGCGAAACATTGCAGCCGATGGCTTGCGCCACAAGTATCTGATAGTATTTTTAGATTATTTGGAAATATTGTTACAAATAAAGAAATCTATTACGATCTAGTTCGAATTACCCGTGTTACGAATTTGTTTTATGATATGTCAATAAATATTTAAGCAAGTTTTTTGTCGAAACTGCACCAATGTAGGCTGGGTCAGTGAAATCTATAGTAAAAATAAGATTTGTGACAACATAAAAGACACCTAAGTATATTGTTATTTAAATGAATGTACTGGTGTTTTGAAATACATTTGACAAAATTTCATCATTATATTCTAAAAGCAAATTCTGTTATCTTTACACGCTCAAACGGCTGAACCGATCGTTATGAAAATTAGTATAGATATAGCTTTGGACCTGGAGACGGACTTATGCTACTTATCATCATCATAATCATCACCGTTTTTCATAACTACGCGAGTGAAACCGCGAAACGCAGATAGTCTATAAATCGGGGATTATTGTTGATCTATGATTTCTAGTTATTTTCCTATCATAATTTCAAAGAATCCCCCCAGTTGCAAATACTGTGATCTGCTCCATACAAACGGATTTATTTTTACTAGACTATTTGAGATCCAAAGATCCAATAAAGCCTGGCTTATTAAGGGTTCCAGTATTTTCATTTATTTTTTAGTATACTGTGTGTAAACTGTGTACCTACTTATAAGTACCAAAGTGATTATAACAAGTAATCGTTAAAAACTAATAAAACCGACTTCAAAATATGCAATTCTTTTACTTGGATGACATATTTTTTCATTTATTTTGTATTTATTTTGTGGAAAGTATACCTTTACAAACAAAAATATAATTTTTCAAATCGGTCCAGGGTTCTTCGGGTAATCGGGGAACATACATAAATAAAAAAGACTCCGACGAATTGAGATTTCTATTTGGAAATTCTCCTCCTATTTGGAAATCGATTAAAAATGTATAGTTTACTACATACATACATGCATATAACTCCTCGAAGCAAGACAACCGGTGTCTTGCCCCGTAATTGATTAAATGATAAATATACTTAGTTTAGTTTTAGTTTAAAACACTATTATTATTAACAGGATATTTACCGCGAACCACGGTAAATATCCCGTTAATAATAATAGTGTTTTAATGAATGACCGTGATAGCTTAAAAAAGTGGTATACTTAGTTTAGACTTCAAAATACGCAATTTCGTTTACTTGTATGCCATTTTTCCAGTTATTTTGTTTTAAAAAAGTACTGAACAGATATTGATGAAATTAATACAGGACTATCTCTGAAGTATGGCCTACTAAACTAAAAAAGAATTATCAAAATCGATTCACAATTAGCGAAGTAATCGGTGATCAAACATATAAAAAAGTGTCGCATTGCGAACCTCCTTCTTCATGGAAGTTGGTTAAAAAGAGGAACTACGGGTAAACAGCGATGAAACTCGCTATCTTCGTTTTACTTTTCCATGTTATTTCCTAAATGTAAGTACATACGTCAAATCTCCAAGTAAGGAATTTCGATAATATTATTCCAGAAGTTTCACACAAAATTCTGTTTGAAAATTCAGATTCAATCCCAAATTGAACCGATGACTCTTGTTATACCTACGTATCTCTATTTTTTCAATGTAATTATCTCAGCCACAAGAACCCCACTGCTGGGCATAGGCCTCCTCCATGGATTTTCAAAAACACCCGTTGGAAGCGGCTTGCAACCAACGTCTTCCTGCCACTAGTATGAGTTTATCTGTGGACCTTGTGGCTGATCTTCCTACGCTGCGCTTGCCGGTGCGTGGCCACCAATATTTGCGTGTTGTTAATGTTGCCAACTTCGAACGCTGAAGAAAACGTCGCGAGGCAACGTGCAATCTGAGAATTTTTAGTAACGCACTTGGCCAGGGTGTAATAAGATCTAACCCTTGTCTAAATGAGAAGATCGTCCGCGTCCAACAATGGGACAGTACGTAACAAGTATCTATATATTAAAAGAAAAACAAAATACCCGACTGCAGAAAAGCAGTTTTTGCAGTCTAACTTACGATTTCTTTATGCTTAATACGCTGTTAAGTGTACGTTTTTTGTGAGAAAGTATGCGTATTTTGCAAGAAATGTATTATTATTATACCTAACAAAAAATATACCCTATGACACTCAGGAAGTGAAGACGAATCTAACGATACCTCGCACATCATACATACACCCTTACATACATATATACAAACGTACATATACTCGAAAAACATAACCCTCCTTCTTACGCAGTCGGGTACAAACAGAGCTGATCCATATGTCGCAATTCCACAAATTAATCTAAAGCCAATAAAATTCATTCACTATTTCCATAACAACATTACAATAGTTATTACCTACTTTATAATAAAACAAGCGCCATTTTCTCGATGGCAACTTTATAACTTCCGCTGATAAGGTATTGCAATATTAAAGAGTTTTATACACTATTGTTTACATTCCAATAGGTTGTTGTAAGATTTATTGCAATATTACAATGTTGTCAGATTTTATGGCATTCTAAAACATAATATGACGATTTCTGTAAAATTCGCTAGGCAAATAAAATGGTTATAATATATTAGGATGAGGGAAGATTTGGCGGGAACGTAGTATAATTATGACGCAGCCTGTCGCTATTTTATTTTGCTATATTTCTGTTAAGTAATTTGATTTGCGAAAAAGCGGTGAATCGCTAATAATATCTTGCTAATATTACAAACGCGAGATTTTTTTGTTACTGCTTCACTTTAAAATAACTCATCTGATTTGAATGAGATTTGTGATATAAATAGCTCATATTAATTATAACACATATTTAACCCAAAATAAACAGATCCTGTTACAGAATCTGTTTTTTTCCTCCTCTTTCTTACAAAAAGTGGTGAGTACTGTACCAGTGTGCGTTTGTGTGTATGTTTGTTACTCTTTCTTTCGCTGAACCAATTTACGTAAAAGGTACCAAGGTTGATTATACCATGGAATAACACATAAGATATTTTTTTTCTCGAATAAATGAAAGGTTCTTGCCGAACAGCGACTGAAATCTTGGGGTGCAGCTATGTAAATAGGGCGAATTCTGTGGGGTGCTAAGGATTCGCTCAACGCGCGCAGCTGTCTCTCTCGCGCATCACAACCTTAATAAACATATAAAATCATTGAATGCGGATATTATAAAAGTAAGACGAATTTGTTTATTTAGATATTTAAAATATTTAAAATAAAGTTTTTCTTCGATATCTTTTAAATTGGCTGAGGAATTAGAAATTTTTTTTTTTCTAATTCCGTCGTTATAAATTAATGATCAAAACTTTTTTTAATGTTTCTCCTATATAAATAAACAAATTCGCTTCTAACTTTTCTGATATCACTACTTACTGATTTTATATGTTTAAAAATGTTGTGATGCGCGAGAGAGATAGCTGCGCGCTTTAATCTCGACCTCAATATAAAGCGCTCTATGCCTTCATGAAAAATATTCAACATGTACGTTTGTTTAAGTTCAATCCTAAGCAGATAATGCAGCGGTTACCATTACCACACGCATCCATGAGCGCAGAGCGGTAACAGCCAGTTACGCAAGCCCCAAGGATACGGGCGGTGTTGCGCAGCGCAAATGTTAGGTTAGGAAAGGAGCGGCGTGTCAAGGCGGCCGGCACCTTTCGATTCGTTGGGCAAGGGATATATCCCGCTGGTACTTGCTCGTGATAAAAGTTCATTACCCGACTGCATAATAACAAATAACATTTACACATAAAAATTGAAAACATAAATCCGACAAATTTGATTGCAGGGCAGTTTACACTGACATTTCACTCTCTCTTATAGCGATTCAAAGTTGACTCACGCTCGTTTTTATCTTGATTTTTCTAAAGAGAGTGACACAAAAGTTTAAGCGACTATTAAAACTATCATAATTCAAAGTAGGCATTTGAACTTTTGTCTCACACTTAATTGCAGAAAAATCAAGATTAAAACGAGCATGCGTCAACTTTGTATCGCTTTAAAAAATGAACCCACCCGTAAAACGTTAACCCCGTAGACGTGTTGAGATTTGACATAATATATATTATACCTATTATCAATTGGCGTTCAGTTCTTGTATTTTTTTTAGCTATTTTATGTAAGTATTGGTACCTACTCCCATATGCCGCCTATTAAGTTTTGGGGTTATTTTATTTATAGTGTTTACTTCTAATTGTAATATTAAAAACTTTTTCGTTTAAGCATATTAACAATACTTGTTAACATGTAAAAATAAACAATTATTGTTTATTTTGAGATTTGTCAGGCATCACCAAGCAGGAATACACTAAATGTAAGCTGCTTCTGAATGAAGCTGAATGTAATAAATGTTAAATATAAGTTAGCCAGCTAGAATAGCGCAATAAGCCAAAGGATACACATTGCGCCACGCGTGTCAAGGTGGGTGGGGGGAGTTCCTTTCGATTAGTTGGGCAATAGGATAAGGACTCGGATAATATAACTAGACCGTGCTTATTGAGGACTAGGTATTTGGCACGAGAGCTCTGATTAAAATGGCTGTTTATTGAGAGCTAAGGGAATGTATTATATCTGAGTGGTATTAAAATTTTCCCTCGAAGTCAACGACAATTTTACAGAGGAAGACGTCTGACGCTTACATAGCATCCTAAAAACTGGGATCTGGGATCTGGGACTGCTGGGCGCGGCCCATCTTCTCATTGTGAGAAGGGTAAAGCAGATGTGTGCTGCCCAAGTGCGAGTTGGCAGACTTCACACATCTGCAAGAACATGGAGAACTCTCAGACATGTAGGTTCCCTCACGATGTTTTCCTTCACCGTTTGAAGTTGGCAGCAATCAACAACTTCGAAAAGACAGAGGTGCGATCTGATAATACAATTATCAAAATAACGTAGTTATACATATAAGTGTGAGATCATTTTATTTTTGGAATAATTCAAAGAATTTCAAATGCACATGTGACGAGAGTGTTCACGAGCATTCACGACAATGGTCGAAGTGTGACTAAACGTGGCTGTATCCCGCTGAGTCCAAGGGACTTAGTATGATGGGTCCACCTTTGAGCTTGCTTTGAAAATTATTCTCGAACCATCATTTTCCAAGTACAATCAAATCTCGAAAAGTTAATTTAGTCTCAGTAGTGCCATAATAGAACTACTGGGTGTTTTTTACCCAACTGCGGAAGAAGGTGGTAATGATTTTCGGGTGAAGGTTTGTTTGTTTGTTACTTTTAACGTCTGACTCAAAACGGGAGATATTACAAAGTTGATGTGTGTATTTTGTGTCTGTCTATGGCATCGTAGTTCTCAAGCGATAGGATAGATTTGAAGAAGAAGATTTCATCTATAGTGTTCTTAGCTATCTTGAATCAAAATTGCTCAGTCGTTTTTTTATGTCAGAGGCATACATCTATGGTCAGAGGTTTTTAATTATGGGCATTGGTTATGTTTCTACACCATAAACGACGACGGATTTTGTTGTACAAGATATTGTTAGATTCGGCTTCACTTCCTGAGCGTCATTGGTTACATTTTAACCGACTTCCAAAAATGATTCGATGACTCGATTAGAAAATAAGCTTGAGCTTGATCGCTAACTCGCCTGATATTAAGCGACTGTTGCGATCACTTATAAATACACTTGTTCATTTAATAATATTAAAATTTACAATAAATTTAGTAATTTTATTTTATTTACTTGTAATGCTATGCGAAGGTAATGAAGAGTACTTTTCTGACACAATAGTAACTAATAGGACAATAACATTACTCAACACCTGTTAGGAAGTCGGGACTCAAACCTTGGACTGCGTTCACCTTGTGGCCCGTATTGTCTCTACTGCGTCATATTAGATCACAAAGGCATTTGTTTCGTCTGTTATTGATGTTTAATTACTCATTAAAATGTAATTAAATATCGTAATTTTCCAGCTGCAAACATTTATTTAGGTATTTTGGGAACACTATTAGGTCAATTTGAACACCTATTATTTGTATGGAAGGAATAAGCTGGATAAAAAAGTAAACGTATTAAGAGGTTTTACACATAGTAAAAGAGAAAAGAAAAGTTATTTAGGGTATATAAATTATGAAAGAGAAGATGTTTGTCTACGTTGTAAAACATGACAAATTCATAAAAACCATTATATAAGACTAAATTGTGAAGAGAACTGGACTAAGAAGGCAGAGAAGAATATTTATAGACCAAATGTAAGAAAACCTCGTAAAACTTATATAAATGTAATTTTGTATGGTGGACGCGCCCACTGCTACACATACCATGAGCGCGCTACTGCGTCTACAATGTACAACGTGTCGGCAACGTGTCGGTATCAATTTGTCACCGGACCGTGGGTGTACAGCATGCTACGGTCTTGGTAAAGTAAAGTAAATTTTTATTTACTAAACACATTGCTATAATATTATACTAGTACAAAAAGGTAAAGCTGTTCTATGGCATTAAGATATTACATAGTCTAAGTTATTATTATCAGTGGGCCCCAATAGTTTGGGGCCTAGTGGCAATGCCTATGCATCTTGGCGACCCAGGGCTTCGTTTTTCCTTGGTCGGCGAGAAATCGTTTAGGTGGCGTTGTGGCAGCTGCCATCAAAATCGCTGCGAGTAAAAATAGTGTGCTGTGCCGTATTTATTCTTAATTCATACATAGCGTAAGCCGCACTTGACCACAAACTCACCGGATGTTAAGTGACCTTAGTAGTCTACGATGGAGCGTGCTTGCTTAGAAGCATTCGATCGCGATGACACCCAGATTATTTTCATTGGAGAAGGCTCACCCGGGAAGTGTGAATATCACAATTTAGTGGTACATACAATAAAATAATTTTGTAGAAGTTTTTGGCTTTTGGCACTACAAAACGTTGCTGCTTCACCATGGTTCTATAAAGCCATCCAATAGATAAAGGACAGCTGAACAGACATAGACATATTTTTAGAAGGGCATAGACTGCATAGTTTTTATGTTTATGTCATATAAAAACTTGTGTTGATTACTATATTACCTTAAACAACCTTAATAACACCATCTTGTGATATAATAGAGATGCAGTGGTATCATTATGGACTATAAGGAAGTTTCATTATAAAATCCTTACATCTTTAAGTAGCGCAATTAATGATATGAATGGAGTGGACTGAAGGGCAATTGTATGTAAATACAATTGTTCTTATTTCACGTAGTGATTTACTTTTGACTACTTTAATAATGTACGAATGTACGGTAATAATACACATGTAATAGAAGATACTTTCATATTTTGATCCAAAATTAAAATCTCAAGTTCCATTCTCGGACACACTATATTGTCGCTTGCTATCTGTGGGTTCATGGTCAATCGTAGATCTGTCTAATGTAAAATAATCAGTCAAGTGTGTGTCAGGCCACGCGAAGTATTTGTTTCCATAATTACACATCATAATATGTTCACCTTCCTGTTATAATATATGTTCTTGTTTCTTGCTGTTTTTTTTAGACATAGGTTTTTATTTTAAATGTATTTCTATTTGCTACTTTATATTTGTGACAACTAAATATTATGAGACGAGAGATATTGTCTCATAATATTTAGTTGTTGTTCTCATTGCAGTGAATGGTGTATAAAAATAAAACATCTTCTCTCTTTCTTTCTTTCTTGAAAACAATTTTCATTTCTTACTTCTCCAAATACATTTTTTTTAATTGATCGACTATTATTTATTACCTTTTAAGCCCTACCTAGCTGTGATAGTGTTCTTTTTACGTCATTATATATGACACAGCTTCTATGATTTTGTTTCACAAATCCAACACCAACCATTTATCCGACAGGGGGCTGACATGACTATAACAAAATATATCACTTTAAAAAGTAATATTTCACAAACGTATCTCTAAATTGAAAAATGGTGTTTGCGCACCCACAGCATTTTTGAATTACCTATCCAACGAAATTCCACGCCATGGGGTAAACGAGAAAAATATCATCCCCACTTTATGTGTAAAAGGTAAAAGGTAAACCCTAAATCTTTACACTCCAGCTGCTAAGTCGGTAAAATTGTTGCATTTTTTTTTTCTTTTTTTTTCGCAATCATTCGTCAATTAAAAAAATCTAATTTGACTCGAAACAATACCCAAAGAATATGAGCTTGCTCGTGACTATGGCTATTGAGACATGTTCGAACCATCAATAATAGGTCGAATTGAATTCGCTAGAATAGTTTTGATACGACAGACGATTCAAAACACGAAAACAAAGACTTAAGACACAAGCAATATCCTTCTAAAAGAAGAAAATCGTCTTTGTATTCATTTTATTACATGGCAACAAGTCAATCACTTGAAAGGTTGCATTACATGCAATGGTGATGGATGTAAAGCTAATAAGCTCTGTGCTAATAAATCATAGTAGGCCACAGAATAAATAGCAGTTGGGACGTACAAGACTCGTCCTTGGCTGAGTTGTTACTTAATCTGTATTCTAAGAGGTGAGTGCGGTTTGAGCCGGATTTATAAGAGAAGCCATCTCGGTGCAGATGGCGCCAGCTACAGATTTTATCTCTGTAAAATTATGGAACAGAAAAGTTCAAGAGAAGTGCAATATACTTGATAGGAGAAAAATAAAGCCTTATTAAGGTTAGGTGGATGTTCCAGAAACTCGAACGCAACGCTTTAATTGCACTTTCATCCTGCGGACTGCTACATTTGTAAATATGCTTCTTGAGTGGGTAGAGAGTTTAGCCCGCTGCCGATAAATGTAATCCGGGTGTCTTTAAAAATAAAATTAAATGGAAAGTTTATAGTAATTATGCATTGGTAATTTTTTTAGGGATCCGTACCTCAAAAGGAAACGACGGAACCCTTGTCGGAACCCGTCTGTCAAGATCTCGGGAACGCGTGAAGATCTGTAGTCTCTAGCAGATGTGAAAAATCATTTTCTCAGTTATCGTAAAACAAGTTACAGCTGTTTATATAGGGAACATTCACAAGGGAATCAAAACCTATACGGTACTTTCCGTTGACCTAGAAAAGCTCTACATTTTTTTAATAAAAAAAAAAATGAGTCTGTATGTATCAGTGAGTTAACCGTAACATGTGATACCTCACATGAAAGAACTTCATTAGCACAAGCTAAAGCAGGTTTTTAATTATTTTTATGGTGTGTAATTTTCGGTTTATGACGAAAAAAACAACGGGTTGCATTTCGGGAGTGCCGGTAGAAGTGAAAACTAAAAAATAAAATAGCTAAAAGACTGACTCGTGAAGGATTTGAACCTCCGCCCTCCGATTGACAAATGGAAATTTATATCGGTGCTCTAACCTATTGAGCTAATGAGTCTTACGTGCATGTGTCGAAAATAAGCATTCGGGGCACCGAAATGACGTCATGCTAGAAGGAGAAACTTGTACATACAATAATGAACTTAAAATACAGAACGTTAGAATAGGCTTCTGGCTGTCCGTCTTACGATCTGACGATCTGACGCGAATTTAACATTTTTTACCCTTCCCACAAAATGCACAACGCCGCTAAAGAAGTTTTCACTCCAAAAATTATTTCCCCCTTTTATCAATGACTAGCCTTCAGCCTGAGGTTTTAACAACTTAGTTTCTGGTTACGTGGAATTCCTCGGTGCACAAGTCTGACTCGCACTTGTCCGGGTTTTTATATACTGTGTAACATCTAGCTGAGATGAAGGCACAGAGTTAAGAATCTTGTTACTTATAACTATGCAAATAAATCAAAATATTTTTGCATTATTCTATTACGTGTTTTCGAATTCTGTGTATAATAGTAAGCATTATTGTACATAAATGAATAATAAAACGGTGTAAGATACGCAAATTGAGTAAATAAATGCAATGAAAAGAGCTTTAAATTTTTAAAAGGTGAACCTTACCTCGATGGGTCCAGGATTTGCCATTTGGGAATTCCAATGCACACAATTTGGCATTCATCATAAGAACTTTGGTGTTGAGTGTAGTTTACCTGATGGAATGTCCTTATGACAAACAAATTACCTCGAAATTGATATATGCATTTACTATTTGCATTACGAACTTCCAGTAACAATTTTACAGCTCCCTCATTATACAAGCTTCCTAGCTAAAATATACATATATAAGCGAAAGTAACTTTGTCTCTCTTTCTTTCTGTTGCCCTTCTATCTGTTTTTTACTTTTCATAACTAAGCTGCAGAATCAATTGTTATGAAATTTGGTAAAGATATAGCTAAGAATCTGGAAACGGACATGGGTTATATATTTTTATCATCCTCATCACCGTTTTTAGGGTTCCGTACCCAAAGGGTAAAACGGGGCCCTATTACTAAGACTTCGCTGTCTGTCCGTCCGTCCGTCTATCACCAACTGTATCTGATGAACCGTGATAGTTAGACAGTTGAAACTTTCAGATGATGTATTTCTATTGCCGCTATAACAACAAATACTAAAAAACAGAATAAAATAAATATTAAAGGGGGCTCCCATACAATAAACGTGATTTTTGCTTGTGTTTGCTCGATATTGATAACGGCAACAGGCAGACGCTTGAAATATTCACAGAATATTGAGTTATATTATTCCCTTTAATATTTTTTTTAATTAAATTAAAATTAATATTTAAGGGGGGGCTCCCATACAACATGTGATTTTTTGCCGTTTTTATAGATAATGGTACGGAACCCTTCGTTATAGATAATGGTACGGAAAGTCCGTCTCGGACTTGGCCGGTTTTTATCACGACGTGATTGACACCTCAGGGCACAGCCAGTTAATAGTATTTTCATAAAAATTACAGGTAGGCTAAACATTATATCAGCGTGATCGAATCACAGCAAGTTATCCTAAATTAGTTTTCAAGTTTTAGATTTTTCTAATAAAATAATTACTTTTTAGATAAATCTCGTCCCTTTTTACCCGACTGACTGACTGTTTTTAGAGTGTATGCGTTTATATGTATGTATGTATATATGTAAGTATTCATATTCATATTCATTTATTTTGTAAAGCCGATTTACATGTCAAATGGTATACTTAGTTAAAATAAAATAGGTTGAATTGTATGTCAATAAAATTAAATAAATAAATAAATATTTGTGAACATTTCACACAACACCATCTGGCCCAAACTAAGCAAAGCTTGTACTATGGAACTAGATGGCTGATAGAATACATATATACTTTTTTTTGTAAATATATACATATGATACATAGAAACACCCAGACACAGAAACAAACATACATACACATGTATTATTATGTCAAATTAAGAAATTCATCATAATCATAGAAAGCTTGCTCAACAAGCCAACGAGTCAGTTTAGCTTTGAAGCTTAACAAACTAGGAGCTGTTGTAATGTGTACAGGCAGGTGGTTATACACGTCGGGGCCCTTGACATGGGTGAGTTTAGCCGACTTTGCCAACGTACGGGTGATAGCGGTGAGATTGTTCGCACTTCTGGTGGGGTAGCGATGGTTCTTACCACAAAGCTCGAAAGAGTCTAGGTTATTCCTCACATACATGGCAACCTGCTGTATGATTATTGATGGTAGGGTGAGGATACCTAAACTCTTATAGTATGGTTTAGCAGACGTCTCATCATCTACTCCGACAATAGCACGGACGGCGCGTTTTTGGAGACGAAATATTTTTTCTCACTCGGCACACCTTCCCCACAGTTCCGCACCGTACTGCACGATCGAATGTACTGTGGCGAAGTAGCAGGCACGAGTCACGTCTGCAGGAACTACTCGAGCCACTCGTCGTAACGCGAAGCATGCGGTTCCAATTCTACCTCTTAGCTTATTTATGTGGTTCTCCCACGTTAAACCAGAATCAACTTCAAAGCCAAGAAATGTTGTTGATTTTACTTGGTATAATGGTGTATTTCCGACTAAGACCGTTAGAGGTCTGATTTTGTGACCCGAAAGGTTGACGTGGAGGAAATGGGTTTTCTTCAGATTCAAGGCCAGTCCATTAGCATTAAACCAGTCCGCCAGCTGGGATGCCGTCTCATTTAGCTTTACTTTCAAACCATCTATAGAAGACGCAGTAACGATCGCGGCCACATCGTCCGCATACATGAGAATTTCAGCTACCGTCACTGCGTCAGGCAGGTCTTTGAGAAGTAAAGAGAAGAGCAGATTGGACACGGACGATCCTTGAGCCATGCCCATTGTTGGACTCAATGGATCTGACTTTTCCTTTCCTCCATCACCGACCACAATCTGAGTCCTATTTTGTAATAGACTCCTGAATAAAGAAAGCGCGGTGCCTCTTATTCCATAGTGATGCAATTTTTTTGCGAGTATTGTATGATATGCGACGTCGAAGGCCTTCGAGAGGTCACAGCATAAAACAGCAACCTGTAACTTAGGCTTGCAGTCACGGGCAGCCATAATTTTACGAATAAGACTGCGCACTAAACATGTAGTTGAACGACCTGCCCAGTAGGCATATTGCCGGTCGGAGAGAGCATTCGTGGAGTTCAGAAAGCCTACAAGGCGGCTACTCAGCCCATTTTCGAAGACCTTCGCCATCGCAGGAATGATAGATACTGGTCGGTACCCGTCTACATCTCCTCTTTTTCCTTTTCCTTTAAAGATTGGTACAACTTTACTAATTTTGAGTGGAATAGCATAGACACCCTTACTAATACAACAATTGATTAATCTCGCCAGTATAGGTGATATGGGATAAGAGGCAACTCTGAGGAGCTTCATATTTATTCCGTACACATCTTTAGAGACCTTCGGCGGGATTCAGTATTTGATGAGCCTAAACACTTCATCTGCGCTGAACGGCTGCAGCCTGAATGAGCAATCGGCTTCTGGTCTCGCCGAGTGCAACATCTCGAGGGCGCAAGTGATGTCTACACTTGGTGCGCCACACGATAAAGCTGATCTTAAGAACCTGGAGTTTATAAAGTTTACGGCTTCTTTTTTTGTGTTGAACTTTAAACCCTCCGAATTAAGGACTACGTCTGTCACGTCAACTTGCAGGGCATTAGTCCCCTGTCTTTGTTTATTTGGCCTAAGACTTATTTGTGCTATTCAAAATACCTTTCATATAAAATCTAGATTTTTTATGTCTATTCAAATTGTCATATTTATTTTTCATGTCAATAATTATGTCATCGATAATTGTATTATTAGGATTACATTTTCCTATGTGTATTATGTCAAATAATAGTGATTTAAATAATTTTACATCCTGGGTTACCCAGGATGAGTCAAGATTACTACTGTGTAATATTCTCTTTAGTGGAAAACAAATCTCAAATTTATTACTCAATATATTGATAATTGACGTAGCTAGGTCATCAGGAGATGTATATTTCGACATGATTTCATTCCAATCTATACTGGCAATAGAGCTAGTAAAATTTGCATTTTTATTGTCGCTGTACAACCATATATAGCCATAGGCAGGTTTGGATGATTCACGACAACATACCATCTCTGCTTTAACTGCATGATGATCGCTTAGATTAGTGACCAGGGGTGATACTTCTATTGATCCCGCTGGAAGGTTTGTGTACAAGTGATCAAGACAAGTTGATGTGTTGTCGGTTAGTCGAGTAGGAAAGTCAACTATATTCACCATGCCATGGACCGCGAGTAACTCATATACATTTTTTGTTTGATTGTTAACTTCCACGCAGTTAATATTACAATCTCCAACAATCACGCAGTCTAAACCTATTTCGTTGATTTTATTGAGCAAGCATTCCAAAGCGTCTAAAAAGTCGTTCGCACTAACTAAATTTGTACGATAAATACAGATAATCGAAAGATTTACATCTAATAAATCTATCGCGGATATCTCACAAATCATTTCAACTGAAAGTTGTACTAAATCTATATTTTCGACGCATTTAACGTCTCGTTTCGTAATCGTCACGATCCTCCGTGTTGTGAATTTTTTCTACAATAACTTGACGCGAGCTTGTAGCCATCTATACTCACACACATAAGTCTGGCCTGGGACCAGTGTTCTGTTAACGCTAGGATATGGCACTTCATTTCACTTTGTAGTAGAACTTCTATACGAGTTGGTTTCTCTCCGCCTAGTGAGGCAATGTATGTGGGTATATAATGTATTTTTCTATATGATTGCCTAAAGCCTAAACGGCTTGACCGATTTTGATGTGCGAGGTGTAGTTAGATTCGTCTTCCCTAACAGAGTGTCATCTCTTGCAAAAAAATGCGTTTTTTGCAACCTCCAACGAACTTTTTCATAATAAACAAGTGGTTTTACTAGAATTATTCTAAAGAATGCGCATTTATAATAATTTACAGCGATTTTACGCATACTTTCTCACAAATAATGTATACTCGATAGCATATCAAGCGTAAGGAAATCGTAAGTTAGACTTCAAAAACTGCTTTTCTGCAGTCGCGTATTTTGTTTTTCTTTTAACGTAGATACTTGATTATATAATGACTACATTTTCGATAATTCTCGTCCATTACGTTACCAATCTCGGTCACCATAGTCCCCAGGACATCCTGCAGTTGCGTCATGCTGCCGCTGCAACGTAGGGGAACGTGGGAGCTGGTATGTCCTACTTTATGTAAAGTCACTTGTGTAACGTCTATCGGTGACATTGGCGCTTCAAGCGGCCGATGGACCTTTGGGCAACTGGTTGAGATGAACGTATTCATATTTCATGTTTATTTTGGACTATCTGTATATAGAGAGAGGCCTATATCCAGCAGCAGTGGGATATAGAAGACTGTGAATGATGCTAATTATGATTTGTCTTATAATACAAAGCAAACCCGGGTTCACTAAAAATGAAACCTAGCAAGATCGATTTATCGATTTTGCCTCTAATCTACCTACAAACCACCACCCTCCCCATTTCACTACAGGACTAGCAGAGAGTCGGCGAATTACCACCCATTTCTCGTTGAAATGCCAAAAATCCGTACTCAGCGATATCGATCCACATTCTTGTTGCGTACTGCACAAGATTGGGATTCTTTGCCGCCATCTCTGTTTCCTGAGACCTACAATCTTGGAATTTTCAAGACTAGAGTGAATAGATATCTCCTAGATCAACGAGCTCCATCCTCGGCCACACCGTGGCTTAACATCAGGCGAGTTGGTGGTCAATCGTAGATCTATCTTGAATAAAAAATATACATATTTCATTAAAATCGTTGGAGTCGTTTCCGAGATTCAGATTTTAGATATATAAGTATATATACGAGTATATTATATACAAGAATTGCTCGTTCAAAGGTATTAGATATGGGACTGTACAGCTGAAAATTAGGGTAGCACTTTTGTGGTATCCTAATTTTCCATGCCGCTATGGCGAGGTCTGTTCTCGGTAACAATCTCGAAGACAGAGTTTGTAATATTGAAATCCTATAAAGAACAACACAAGAAGTTCGAGATAATGAAATCCCACCAAAAACATTTCATGTAAAATTGGTTGCCATGTGTCGCATTGTCATGCCACTTTCACTGACAAAAAGATATCAGATGAGATCTGACTGAATCTCAAGAGCCAAGCCGCTAACTCTACAAAATCTAAGGCTACAATACTTATCTCTGTAAACCTTCAATCTTGGTAAAAAAGCATGGCTTGGCCGTTTTCCGACGGTCAGTTACAAACATATGTCGCATAACATGTCGTACATGAACAAGGAAGAAAAAGAAACTAAAAGTTCTGCTCTTGAATGTTGTATAATTGGAATAGTTCCATGAAAGTGAAACGACCAAGCCATGCTTTTTGACCAAGATTTAAGGTTTACAGAGATAAGTATTGTAGCCTTAGATTTTGTAGAGTTAGCGGCTTGGCTCTTGAGATTCAGTCAGATCTCATCTGATATCTTTTTGTCAGTGAAAGTGGCATGACAATGCGACACATGGCAACCAATTTTACATGAAATGTTTTTGGTGGGATTTAATTTCTTTTTGTAAGAGACCCTGTAATTTCTGCAACGTTTTGTTTTAACGGAATGTATTTCCCTGTGCATCTGTTATCATTTCTTTAGCAGTACACTCTCTGTCATAGCCTGTTTTTCTTGTTGACTTATTACTTAAAATAGATGATAGCTGCTGTAATCTTCAATTCTGATGTGGCGCCATACTATAGCGCGTGAATAAGAGTCGGTTTCCAGATACACTCTTCAGCACAAGTATAAAGTTGCAAATCGTCCCAATATTCTACAACATAACGAACAATAGCACACCTTAACTTGCAACGCCACATCAAATACGGTCTTCTATAGATTGAGTAAATATCAATGAATGGAAAAGGCATGAACTATTTCCAGGCATACTATGAACTGTAGTATAGACGATAGGGCCCTAGCCCTTCTCCCAAAGAAATTGTTTCGTTACTCATATTGTTCGTCTTATTTCCTTTTTATACGTCCACTAAACCAACTTTAGATTTATTCTTGTATCCAGACTATTATTCAATAACTTAAATTCTTAACCTATAACCTAATACCCCTGCTCTAACAAGATCGGTCCCGAATCCAAGCTTCTAAATAAGCTCTCGGTTGAAAGTATTATAATTTTCTGTGTAAATAAGTCCCTAAGCCTAAGTAAGTACTAGGTACCTAAAACAAACCAAGTCATCAATTTTATTAAAGTCGAATAATGTATATATATATAACATACAAACCTATAACCTAATGTATATATATATAATACAAACCCATATTTACTAAACAAACATGAAACAACGAACGAAAACGATACTATTTATCCTTAAACCAAACAAACCGTTATCATAAACGAGAACCAAATCAGAACGAACGAATACACAACACAGTCCAACCATAAATACGGAATACATAGGTGCCTCAGCATGTCGACTTCCAAAATTGATTTGCGACAGAGCGCGAGAAATGATACCGTGTGCTAACTTGAGGCGCACGCCATCTAGTATCGCTTTTTGAAACTAATTAGATAAACGATCCTCACTGAGTGGTAAAATTGTCGTATTTTAGATGTGAATCATATCTAAAGTACAAAAGCTAAATAAATGAAACTTTGTATGTTTTATAAATGTACTGTCTACTTTTTATCCTGAAAATTTGGGCTCTCTAGTATTATCCATATCGAAGTTATGTTGTGTTACAGAAATATAGACACACACACAAGATCACACTTTAAAAGGGTTGGAGGGTGAAAAATACAAATATCGTAATTTTTCTGTTGTTTATGTACCAATCGTAGTTTGTATACCAAATTTCAGCTTTCTGAAACTTCAGGAAGTACCCTATCTTTTTGATTACACTCAGGGGGTGTGCTCCCACAAATAAAGGGTTGGAGGGTGAAAAGTAATAATATCTTAATTTTTTCGTGGTTCATATATAAATATTAGCTTACACACCAAATTTCAGCTTTCTAAGACTTCAGGAAGTACCTTATATTAATTATTGATGAGAATAACGTAATAGCCCCCAAATAAGGGTAGAGGGTGAAAAATACAAATATCATAATTTTTCTGTTGTTTATGTACCAATCGTAGTTTGCATACCAAATTTCAGCTTTCTACTACTTCAGGAAGTACCCTGGAATATTGATGACGAGAACGGGATAACCCCAAATAACCCCAAATAGGGGTTGGAGGGTGAAAGTTACAAATATCTTAATTTTTCTGTTGTTTGTGTGCAAATTGTAGCCTACATACCAAATTTCAGCTTTCTAAGACTTCAGCAAGTACTTTATCTTTTTTATGATCATCAATTAATTTGTGCCAAATCGGCGTATTTTAGGTATTAATAAAATCGAAAGTATAAAAGCTAGATACATGAAACTTTTAACATTTTATTAGACCGTGGACCACACTTGATCCTGAAAATTTGAACCCTCTAGTGTTATCGAGGCCGAAGCTATGAGGGTCTAAAAATCCGACGAATGTGTTCGAGAAAAGATAGTCCCGGCCGTACCCGCTGGCTCACATGGCGGGTGCACGGCCGTGCCCCCAGATTAAAATGGAGCTAGGGTAATATTGCTAGCCAGTAATGATTACAGATGGATTATGGTAGTGACGGAGTGCTGATCGTGAAAAATACAAGCCACTGGTTCTGGAGACATGAAATCAAATACATTTCGGGCAATTATTATTGAGTATGCTTTGAATCTACATGATCTTCAACGAATTTCATCCTCGGCCATACCGCCGCTTAACATCAGACGAGTTGGTGGTTAATTGTTGATCAATCTTGGGCAAAAAAAAATAATCTTAAAGGTATTTCCATACTGTATTTTCTTCTACAGAAAGAGAGTAGTAAGCACGAAAACGGACGATCGTTTGGGTGAATATTCCAAATGTCTGATCGAAGATTTTTTGTTTTACTAAAATGTACCTGGATAAACATAAATAAATTTCCCTTACAGGGTAGGCTGATAGGCATCAGACCATGAAGCCTTTTGACACTGCATTTATTCGTGAATAGATAGAAGAGAGCATATATTCGAGGGTAAAACGTTGAATAACTTAATAATGAAGTACCCTCCATGAGCGAGTCTTCTCGAATAGTATATCTGGACGCATTTAAATTACTAGTAAATATAAGTAGTCTTCTAGGCAGGCGTTCTCCATCATAGCCCGCTGCATCAGGCGATATTCTGCTCTTTTCTGGACGGTTCCAACTAAAACGCTACCTGCTGTACTCTTGAACTACTTGCGCGTTCCGTATTAACCTTGTCACAGCTTTAAATAGCCGGTAGGTACGTATATCTCGATTACATCACGTATTGCGCAACGTAATCTGAATTATCAACGTGTTTGTGTTTCACACACAGATCGGCTGTAAATAGTTTGTGTACACGTGGATATAATAAATAATTATGATGTTTGTATGATGAACATAAGCACCTTTTAGGGGTGGGCAAAATAAAAGAGAAATAATAAATTTATCAGAAAAAAAAAATATGAAGAAAATGAAAATAAATTAAAAATATTAAGAATTTAAAGTTGCTTTCCTGATGTTAAGTCTCATGCTAACTCATAAAAATATAATACCACTCGAACAGTTCTATGTCATGAGTAACGCACTGCGCTCGTCATTAACTCTATGAGCTATGAAAATCCAACAAAACACACCGAGGAAAGGTAAACGACGGTGTCCACTGGCTCAACTGGGCTGGTTACGCTCGTCCTCCAATTACCTACCTATCCTGTCAATATTTTATTACAAAGTTTATATTAATTTGCCGTGTTTGTCTGTCTGTATAAGTCAAATCTTGGAAGCTGAATTAGAACCATTCGAACCTGACGTTCAATTGAACTCAAATATGGTACACTTGCGTATCTTCGGTGACGATACAATGATATGGCACCATGAAACTGGTCTGATGATGGAGTTGGAAGTTAGCCATAGGAATTCGTAAACCAAACAAGATAAACCCACTATTATGGCTTATTTGTTTGTCTTGGCAAACACTCTTGTGACACATGATATCCAAGTCCCAAAGATGGAGCGTGATTACTGACCACAGGGACTGAAAAGTAAAAAATAAAATAACTAAAAAATATTTTTTTTACCTCAGATAGATCTAATCTAAGATTGACCACCACCTCGCCTGTTAAGCGACGGTGTGGCCGAGAATGGATCTCGTCGATCTAGAAGATATATATTCACTTCTAGCCTTGAAAATTCCAGATTCCAGTTCTGAGGAAACAGATTATTTTATAAAAAACAAGCTTTTATTAAAAAAATACTTAAACCAAAAGAAAAAAGTGTTTGTTTGTGGCATCGTAGCCCTTAAACGGGTGGATTTGATCTAATATTTTTTGTTTGAAAGATGATTTCATCTTGAGTGTTCTTCGGCATGTTTCATCAAAATCGGTTCAGCCGTTTTTTTGTTGGTGGTTATTGAGTTTTCTAAATGTATAAATCATTATTATATAAATGTTGTTAAATAAAAGCTTGTTTTTAAAACACTCTTTTAAATTATTTTTTAAGGATCTAATTAAATAAATGGTTATACCATATCTATCACATTTTTTTTTGTGTAGATAACGATCATAATATCATTTATTAAAAAAAAACTCTATTTTCATAATATCATTTAATGAAAAAAAAAACTATTTTGAGCAAAACCACAAAACACTTATTTTCGATGACGAACTTTGTGGTTACAATGTACGTCATCAATTTACCAAAATCATTTATGGAAATAAAATGCAAATCAGAACACATAATCGCTGTTGCAGTGAAAACAAGGATATAATAAGAATAATGTTATTAACAATGTCGACATTAATTTTGTTTGACATTACATTACATCTAAAACCAACGATATATCGACAAGGATTTCTCTACGGCGTTCAAAAACGTCCGAGCTCAATTTATTAATATTATCAGCAATTAATCTAAATATATGGTAGGTATTTGTAAACTTAGTGTGTTTTTTTAATAAAAAACTGTTTTTTTAATTAAAAAACCAGTTGTTTATCGAGCGCCAGTGTCGTATGTGACTAGGTATATAATGACGCACGAAACGTTCAGTTTCCAATCCAATAATTCCATTACACCCATTGCTATTCATTGTTTGTTAGTTTCATTTTTAATCGACGATTATAAATGATTTTCCTTGTATAAGGTTATCTGTGTCTAGGATAATACTAGCAATGTGGTCCTGAGGTAATAAGTAGATACAAGATATACCTACTTCTTGTTGCTTACGTATTTACTTATTCAATAGTGAAGCTGTCACCTCGACACTTAATCTACATTTTTTATACGATAATAGGCTTGACCGCTAACTCGCGACAGTTGCGGTCTACGGTGGAGTGCGCTTGCCAAGAAGGAACCTATTCACTCGCGATGTGATTACATCCAGATTATATACACCTGGGAAGACTCACTGAGGAAGCGTGAACGTCAACATTATTACGTCTATTTCGAAACGTTTTAAGAGAAAAATTAAGCCATGCCTATATATCACATAATTATGTGCGTTGACCATATCTGAAGACCAAACAAAAAAGAATCACCAAAATCAATCCGCGGGAGTAATCGCGAGACAAACTGCAAAAAAACATACAGTCGCATTGAGAACTTCCTCCTTTTTGGAACATGTTTAAAAAGAAGGAGGTTAACAATTCAGTTTTTTTTACTTTTATGTTTGTTTACACGGTAACAAACATAAAAGTAAAAAAAAAACTTGGCTTAATTTTTCTCTTAATGTTATCACCATTACCATCATCGCCATCATCATCATCACCGTCCGTCATTTATAAATCCATTTGAAATGAAACAAACGGATTTCTGACACCCTGAGCGACTTCAGTGTACATAGGAAACGGTTCGCATAAAAATAGTTGGCGGTAGTAATTAATATTTTCATAACAAAAACGACAACTGTCATCTAGGTCTCATCCGTGACCACGGACGCTCAGTTTTGGCGGGAACGTCTTAGTAACGTGTTGTTGCTTTGTTTTATTTTCCTAAACTTGTGTTATTTTGAACATTAATGCTATAAAAATGGTGGTGTTTTATTCATTAAGTGTTCGATCAAGTGCGTAAGTGTGGGCAACTGAAATAAAACAGTGAAACGTGTCTTTTCACGTTGTCGGCAAAACTCCATAGAAGTGTCTAGTAAAGTCGCCACCACTTTACTGAAGCAGGACTCGACTTATAAATTGACTATATATGTGACTTAGATTGTGACTAGAATATTTACAACTTGTTTTATTCAAGAAACTTAAAAAAATCCTAATACTTGACTCTGGCAAATGCTTTAATGCGGGTCCAATACAAAAAAGAAGAAGACCACGGACGCTGCAGTGTTCAAAACGTCAGGTCATAAAATTATGTAAAATATACGCGATAAATCCGTTAAAATTTCAATGAATAAAATTTTAGTTTTGGCGGTCTAGATTAGCCTATGAATGATTAAAAAAAAAACCTAGCAGACTATAGAAGAGCTGTAGCTATAAAAGTGATATAACATTACTTTAATATAATTGTTATACTGTGATTCACTCATGTCAACAAGATCCCTATCATTATAATTATGTAAACGAATGCATAGATAAAAATAACTATACTCTAAAGGGGGGAACACAAACGCTAATAACTATTACATAACTTCTGTCAACAAAGTTAACCGATTTATTATTGCGTAGTTATTCCGTTAATAATTATGAATAATATAAAATACGTAATATTGAACCAATTAATGTTACTTCATAATTTCATAATAAAAGGTAATTTAATTAATGCTTATCGTTTATATTTTACCTGTTGAATAATACCCAATGTTTATTTTGAGGCGCTTCAGTAATAATTACGTCTATAAATTACTTAGGAAAATACGAGTAATACGGATTTTTAAATTAAAACATATTGTTATTTTAGTTTTGTTTATTCCAAAGCAAATGGTGTCGTTATTCAATTGTTTTGTTATTATTTTGTAATGTAAGGCTTTTGAAATATATTTATTTAGGTATAGCAAACGAATATTTTTTTTTAGAAAATGTTATGGGCGCTGTTATTCACTAACATCATTAGTGTTCAACCTTTCCTTGTAGCAACATCGCTGCCTTGACGTCCACCAAGGCACAGAGGTTCTTGTAGCAACATAGTCATCGCAGCGTCTTTGTCTTGTCTAGGTTTGAAGTTAAGGACTTATATACTTTAAAAGTAATACTAAACTGTATTACTTTTAATTAACTGTATTACTTTTAACTGTATTATTTGTATTACTTTACCTACGATATTTTCTTACTTACTATATTTTGTGCTTTTCACCTATTTATTATTGCTTGATTGTATTTGACTAATTTGTATGAATGTAATATTTCCGGATTGGCCCGGATCTGTTCCGAATATAATATTCTACTAAGTATTGGGCATAGCCCTCTTCTTATAAACCGACTTCAAAAAAGGAGGTAGTTATCAAATTGGTTTTATTTTTTAACCCCCGTCGCAATAACGACGGGGTGTTATAAGTTGTCAAACTTATAATAGAAATTTTATAAAAATCTTTACGGAAGTTTGTGTGTTTTTTTTAATAATTATAATTTATTAGCGCAATTCTGGTTTAAGAAACAAACTCCTGTATATACCAATATAAAAGTATTATTAATATAGAATTATTATTAGAAAAGTAAGGTCTATCACATTAAGTGCGTGCATGCACCAAGTTGGCAGACATAACATATCTTCGAGAATATTAACACTTCTCCCAATATACCACCTTATATTAAAGTTTGCTATCTTTTTACTGACGAAAACCGGAGGAGGTTCTCAAGTCAACGCGTATTATATATTTTTTTAACCGTTTGAAGTTATTAACAACACTGACTACTTAAATAAAAAATAAAAAAAAAACAGACGCATGGATTCTTAACTCAAGACTTCCGGTTTCGATACATTGTGCACTCATATTATCATTCGCATCAAATATCCTAAATACCAAATCGATTACCTCAACAAAAAAAAACTAGTCGTGTGAACGCAGCCTAATCACTAATCACGGTGCATAAGGACATGGTTACTTCCTAGTGTGTAGCGGGCCTTATCGGAAGTAGTATCATGTAAGTTATTCAAGTACAAGTGCATGATGTAATGTACTCGGGGTCAAGTTTACTGTTTCCTAGTTTGTAATCACGGTCATTGCATTTTTTAATAGGTACGTGAGTATTAGCTTTATTTGTAACTAGGCTTGTAAACAAATATGAATACTTAGTTGTTTTCTTTTTTTTTACCAAATCGTATTTGTTGGTTAGATATAATGGCGTTTATAATTTGAATTGAATACAATATATAATTCCATTGCTACGCACTGGCACCCTATTGAGATTTAGCTTGACCGCTAACACACCTGAAGCGCACTTACCTGGAAGAAACCAATTCATACGCGATTTAAAAACACCCAGATTATGTCTAAAGGCGAAGACCCACTCAGAAAGCGTATTCCAAATAAATTCGCAGTCTGCACTATGAAAATGTAATTTAAGCGTTTCGTTCGGGATTTTGGAATATCCACCATGAAAACATATCGCTTGGTCGTATTTCTAATTGTCAGAATTAGATGACGCAAATGAGATACACACTAACCGAAATGAACTTTAGATGTAGCTTGCATTTTGTATGAAACGTATGACAGGCACTACCTTATGATTCGCTCAACGCACGCAGCTATCTCTCTCGCGCATCACAACCTTTTTAAACATATAAAATCATTGAATAGGGATATTAGAAAAGTGAGAGGCGATTTTTTCTATTTAGACAGGAGAAATATAAAAACAAGTTTTTCTTCGATATCTTTTAAATTGGCCGAGGAATAAGAAAATATATGTTTTTTTAAGTTATAATTCGTCGCCAGTATAAATTATATCTGATTGAAACTTTTTTTTAAATTTTTCTCCTCTCTAATAAACAAATTTAGCTCTAACTTTTCTAATATCCCTACTCAATGATTTTATATATTTAAAAACCGGACAAGTGTGAGTCAGACTCGCCCACCGAGGGTTCCGTACAAACTAGTAGATAAAAGGGGGAAATCATATATTTTTTTTATATTTTCCTTCATAAACCGAAAAATATACATTGTAAAAATATTTAAAAACCTGTTTTAGCCTATGCTACAGGTTAATTCACTTTAAAATTTGGATCTTCATTCCTTGCATACACTATTTTTTGTGATTAAATTAAAAATGACCAGTTTTCGGATATTTTCCTATATGTGTACTCTAACACAATACTTCTTGCCAAATTTTATTGTTCTAGATCAACGGAAAGTACCCCATAGGTTTTGATTCCCTTGTGAGTGTCAAAATGTGCGTTTTTACGATATATTCGACTGTAACTTTTTTTTACGAAAATTTAGGAACTTTATTTTTCTTTTTGCAGCAAGATACTATAGATCTGCGTAAATGCTTTTAATTTCAACTCGATACCTTCACGCGTTCCCGAGATAAAGGTCTTGACACCCGACGGACGGACAGACACACAGACGGACAACAAAGTGATCCTATAAGGGTTCCGTTTTTTCCTATTGAGGTACGGAACCCTAAAAATTTTGTTATGCGCGAGAGAGATAGCTGCGCTTTAATCTAGACGCTAACACGTTTCAATGTGATTGTCTTACATTAAAAAAAAAATGTAACAAACAACCGAGCGGTGCCCGTTTAAACTTAATTTGACCCGCAAAAATATACTTAATACGCGGTTTCCGTTGTAGACTGCAATGTCTTGAACATCATTAGTGACGCAGCTGCGTCGGAATAAAATTTTTTTTTTTTGATTTTTTTCTGTGTCTGTGTGTTCGATAATGATAAGAATAAGAATAAGAAAATATTTATTGCATAACTCTGTGTAAAAAGACGTTAAATTAAAAAAAAAAAAAAAATGTCAACAGCCTGCCCATTTCGAGCGTACAATTCGATAATGATGTCACAAAACATCCAGCAATTTATGGCGATGGCAACAAGATGACAAAGCTATCTGGATAATTAATTACTGATCCATACGTGTTGCCAAGCAATAATTGGTCAAAAAAGTTGCCCGTGTACACCTTACGTTACGCTACGCTCATCTCCAATAGCAATGTAAAGTTGGCGCGCGCCCGTTTTTATCTTGCTTTTACTGCAATTAAGAGAGGGACACAAAAGTGACTGTTAAAAATTTCACAATCCAAAGTAGATTCATTTGAACTTTTGTCTCGCACTCTAATTGCAGAAAAATCAAGATAAAAAAGAGCGTGAGCCAACATTTCGTCGCTCTAAGTGATGTGCGGAACCCCCAGGCATACCACATTTTTTTTTATTAAAAATGTCAAAAAGACAGTAGACAGCCATAAATGTAATGTAAAGTAACACACGTTGAACACACTACGCATTATTCTGTGTCGTATTGTAATGTAAACATAGGTAACTCCACATATCGCACAATTACCTAAAGCCAGCCAGCAATTGTATCGAAATAGTTCAGCCGTTATGCAAGTATCGGTGGCGCAATTCGGCGTAGATACGACGGAACTGGGCCAGGTGCCGGCTTGCTGCGACGAATCGAACTGGAACTCATGTTACTAGGAAAAATTTTTTTGAAGTAAAACATTTATTTATTTACAGAAAGAACATGTAAGAAAAAACTATACTAAGAACTATGACTATACCTCTACTATCTACACTTTAAGACTACATAAAAAACAATTTTAAAATATATATATACAGAAAACAAATCAAATAAAAACTCAATCAAAAACTCCACTGGTAGTAGGAAAAGTGACCAGAATGCTGACAGCATTGTCACATTGGATGGCAATGCTTACTTTTTGAGCAAAGTAGGAGCCAGCATTCTGGTCAGTTGTCACCTCTTCCAAGAGTTTGGCTATTTCCTTATTGTCACTAGAATAATTACAAATGTAGTTATTCGAGATCGTCGTAAATTTGGGATTACGTCTTTGTAAAATATATAATATTTTTCAGAACTCAAAAATATTATATTTCATGATCATCATCATCATCTCAGCCATAAGAAGTCCACTGCTGGACATAGGCCTCGTGGATTTCGTCTTCCCGCCACTTGTATATTTTACAAAGACGTAAATAAGAAGGGATAGACTCTTTAATTTATTTACATATAATTATAACTCGTTGATGTAAAAAAGTTCAAACACGCCATGTCGTAAAGTAGCATTTCTGCTTATTACTTATATAAAATTCATTTCAGGGAGTGTGCGCAAGAGTGAGTGTGCTTCACGACCTTATTCCATCATCTTCATTCCCCTATAGGACTTACACAAAGTTGGCGCATTTACCACCTATTTCTCATTGGTATGCCTAAATTACATAGTTAACGATTTCGGTCCCTGTTTTTGCTGCGTACTGTACAGGAATAGAATTATTCGCCGCCTTCTCTTTTTCTTGAGAACTACAATCTTGAAATAATCAAGGCTATAATTAATTGTTTGACACTTGGGAGTGAAACTATTTTATCTAAAATATATTATCAAAATGTACAATTCTGTGAAAATTTTACGACTATATTATAATAAAGTATTTAATTAGCAAAAACGATTCTCAATATTAACTCTAAGTAAGGTAAGAATATGTGTTAAACCAGCTCCCGAGGTTCTAGTTTTGCAGAAATACTATAGTACCTATAAATTTAATAGTACATTGTTACCCTGGGGGTGAAAGTAACTTATTTAGTGCCGAGACGGGGTTTGGCGCACGAACGAAGTGAGGGCGCCAATAGTTCGAGGGACTAAATAAGTCTTTAACCCGAGGTAAACACTGTGCTTTTCATTAAGAATACAAGGAAAGTAAAAATAAAAACACGAATTAGCTACAGAAAAAATTAGTAAATTTTATTTTACATAGATCAAAAACTTTGGTAAGATAATTTTATTTAAAGTTTATATAATATAATTTTATTTTATATAGTTTATTGCCATTCAACGTGGCAATGCGGCTAGCATGCTGGGTACGCTGCCAACTGGTAGTGGGTTTGAGCATTTGGATTATCTTTAGATCTTCATCGGTCTGGGGTGATCGATGTGCTTTTTGTGTAGTAGTTTAGATAGTTGAGTCTGTATATTGTTGTGTTGTAGTTAATAAAGGCGCTTGCCACTTAAAAAAAAAAAAAAAAACTTTAATCAATACTTATCTTTATGTTATTTAAATTTTACATCGCGCTGTAATTGAGTGGCTTTAAAGAAAGTTGGACATGGCTCAGTAGAAACGTGAAAATAGAACTAGTTTTTTTTTTTATTTGACAGTTGGCAGTTGAAAGTGATTCTCCCTAGGGCAGAAAGTATTACTTTCAACCCGCTCCTCAGACAACTTCAGACCTACTTTCAGAGTATGAGTATTGAAAAATATATTTCATATCATAGCTTCGTCAAGATAAAAATAAAATGGGTATATTTTTTATTTCGTAGGTTTAAATAAGATTTCTCGTTAGGTCTAGGCAAAACACGAAATTGGCAGACTGTGTTTTAGGTACTCAGCGACTATAGGTTTTCAAATTATCTCTCATTTTCATAATCTCTATGCTCAGTAATTTTGTATCTCTAAAATAATATTGAAATATGCGATTTGAGCTGTAAGAAGTAATACAGAAACACTGTTATTTTGATTCACTTTCTCAAAATATCTTTCTAATTCGCTTGTGGCAAACATAAAACTAATATTAAAGTCTTATTAACTAAGGACTAAGTCCCAAGATATATACTTTACATACAAATTTGAGCAAGACTATCAAATATTAAACTCATATTTGGACCCACTATATTTAGACCAGTGAACTCAGCGGGACAGACACACGTTTCGTTATACTTTTTTTATGCACGATAGATCTACGATTGACCCCCAACTTGCCTGATGTTAAGCGACGGTGTGGCCGAAGATGGAGCTCATCGATCTAGAAGATATCTATTCATTCTAGCCTTGAAAATTCCAAGATTGAAGGTCTCAGGAAACAGAGATGTCTATGACTATTGCCATGAATGCTTACATCAATTACCTTTGAGAGTACTTACCTACCTTGTTAACTTTTTCTACATTTTGTTTGACATGTGCAATATGCGCAAGAAGAAAAATTTCAAGCAATTATTATTAGATCTAAGTTAAAAAAAAAACTAAGTTTTTAGGTTACTATATGTAAGCGCTTTACACGTATCCTTCTGTTTGATAATGTTATTGCATACAAGTATAGTACACTCGAAAAACAATACCTTTAACTTTTGCACTGTCGGGTAATTACAATGCGATTAAGGCTATGATACATTTTATACAAATAACATTTAGAAATTTACAGCAGTTGCAACATTGCATGTAACATTCGTGTTTGATACATATTTTGTAAATTAATATTAAGAAATGAATATTTATATGTAATATTAACAAATAGGAATGTTGTAACTCATTGGCTTCTCGCATGTTTATTTTGTTGTAAAAAAATCTATGGACTCTAAGGCGTTACCGTCACTAGTAATCTCCATAAGCGGTGGTTATTGTTTTATCATCATCTCAGCCACAAGAAGTTGACAGCTAGACATAGGGCTCTGTTACGGGATAAGTTCAGAAGGGCCTTTTTTTAAAACTGATTTATTTATTTACTATTGCAGTGTGTACAGAGCAAACTTAAATAAGCTAGGTACATACCCTGTTATAGGGTGTTGCAAACATACATTTACAAGTAAATAAAATATAAAGGTTGAAACAAGACTTAAAAACTACAAAAACTAGGGCTAAATGTTGCTTAAAATTTATTTTTTGGTTTCCTAGAAGAAATACTTTTCTGAAGTAATACTTTTATTTTGAAATAGTAGAATAATTTACAAGGTATGATCCTAGTACCCACAATGAAGTCTGATTATGCTCTGAATTCCAATGATTACTGGTTAAAGATGAAATGTCTGATATGATGCAAATAGTGACCCGGTCAATGCACTAGTGCACGAGCTGCAGTGTAAGCAGTTTACCCCGTACATTGCAGCGCAAGAATAGGCATTATAACAGCTCCCTCATGGATTTATAATAAAATCGGTTGGAAGCAGCCAGCCCCGGATCTACGATTTTTTCGAACCGGGGCAGAAACTTGACGGTGGCGCCCCTCTCTCCAGCGCTTAAAATAACTTACTTAAAAAAACTTAATATAATTATCTATGTGGCGCCTTTTTCTTAAAAGTTAACGGTGAGTCTACCAAGCTTTCGTATTCTAGGCGCTTTGTGGAGCAAGTTATTTTATTTTTAATCATAGTAATTATGATTTTTGCGCCCCCTGAAAATGCCGCCTGGTTTGCCCCCCCCCCCCCCCCCTAGATCCGGGGCTGGAAGCAGCCTACATTCAGCGCCTTCCTGCCACTTGTATGAAGTCATCTGTCCACCTTGGGGCTGGTCTTCTTAAGCTGCATTTACCGGTGCGTCGTCTTCACTCGAAAACTTTTTGCCCCCCTCGGTATCAGTTCTACATGCTTGCACCCTGCCCACTGCTATTCCAACTTGGTAATCCACTGTGCTATGTCGCTAAGTCTGCTGAATTAATTATACAAAATTATAATTTGTGTAATAAGATACCTCAGGGGGTTTTGACTAGTAGATATATCTTCAGTAGCTTTAAATCACGAATAGATAGATTTCTTCTAGGCAAGCGCGCTCCATCGTGGACCGAACGCGCTCAACATTGGAAGAGTTGGAGGTCTAGAAAAAGGATATCATTTAATTTAAAAAAAATATTCATCCAAATGTCTCATCAATTAGACACGCCTTTTTCAATTTCAAATATTAAAATTGCAACAGTTTTATTAATTTAAACATACGACTTTATCAGAGTAGTATTCGTTCACATGACGTGCGGTCTTTCTACGCCGAATTTATTTATTTATTCATTATATATTTATTATACCTCCTAATGTAATACTTCCAAGTATAATATTACACAATTAATAATATCTTCATTGTAGAACCTTTATTTATTTTCATGAGAATAATTTATTTTAAGGCACAGAATAAGGTAGGTTATTCACTTAGCTATAGTGCCTAGACAGTATTATGATACATGATATAGACTTCTGCTTTTTTACCCGACTGAGCCAGAAGGAAGGTTATGTTTATTATGTTTTTCGAGTGTATGCACGTATGTAAAATATCTATATTTAATGTTCTACAGCCTCTGCGACTTGATTTCACGTGCGAGATGTGGTTTGATTCGCCTTTTACTTTCCGAGTAACCTAATTTTATGTAATGATAAAAAATACAAGACAAAATTATAATAATAAAAATCAGTCAAGTCGTTTAGGCTGATGGAGATAATTAGAAACACACAATCATATCATCCACATAAATATATAATACACCCAAAAAACATAACCTTCCTTGCGCAATCGGGTAAAGAACAAGATTAGAGCGAGTACAAGCTTAATTTTAATCATAATAAGAGTTCATAGTAGTCCCTATTTGATACAGTATCGCTTTCAGTAGATATCTACCTTTAAACATGTTAAATAGGTCAGTCGGTACGTCTGTATTATCGTACATTGCGATGGGTTACCATTGTTACAAAATTAGCTCGATGAAGGAATTCGACGCAAAATGTCTTTATTGTTATTGACTAATACCGTCTGCCCTCAATATTTACATGGTGGAGATAAGAATTTGGTACAAGTTCGAGTGAAACAACAATTAGAATGACAAAGAGTATCGTCAACGTGTGTAAATTTGATAGGCGTGTAATTTTGAACGTCCTAAAATATTTTTTTAGGGTTCCGTACCTCATAAGGAAAAAACGGAACCCTTATAGGATCAATTTGTTGTCCGTCTGTTCGTCCGTCCGGGTGTCAAGACCTTTGTCTCGGGAACGCGTAAAAGTACCGTGTTGAAATTAAAACCATATAAGCAGATCTATAGTCTCTTGTTGCAGAAAGAAAAAACAAATTTCACAGTGTGCCTAAAAAAAATTACAGCCGATTATGTCGTAAAAAATGCACATTTCGATACTCACAAGGGAATGAAAACCTATGGGGTACTTCCCGTAGACCTAGAACTATGAAATTTCGCAACAAGAATTGTATTATAGTACAAATATAGGGAAAATCCGATAACTGTTTTTTTTATTTAATCACAAAAAAAATAGTGTCTTTATGCAAGGAATAAGGGTCCAAATTTTTAAGTGAATTAACTGTATTATGTGGGGTATAATTATGAAAGAGCTTAGTTAGCATAAGTTAAAAACAGGTTTTTAAATATTTTTACGATGTATATTTTTCAGTTTAAAAAGGAAAATATAAAAAAATACATGATTTCCCCCTTTTATCTACTAGTTTGTACGGAACCCTTAGTGGGCGAGTCTGACTCGCACTTGTCCGGTTTTATTTTTATACAAGATAGATCTACGATTGACCATCAACTCACCTGATGCTAAGCAACGGTGTGTCGATGATGGATTTCACTTTAAAATTAAGTTTGTTAACAACGACATAATAAATTCTGTAAAATTTGTGTGATTCCTCAGCATTATGACGAGTAAATATATCATAAATGGCTTCATCCCGTGGCCTCGATCGATTTTTTTTGTAGATATCTACCACTTGACAAGGATTCTTTCTAGCATCAATGGTTTAGGCATTTTAGGCTGTATGTTGTCTGTTTGTAAGACAGTACAGTCATTTAGGAAAAAGTATTATAATGGGCCGCTTCCAATCGGTCTTTTTGGAAATCCATGGGGGAGACCTATGTACAGCAGTGGACTTCTTATGGGATGATGATGATGATTATATGGGACGATATATTTTATGCCAAATTATACAGATTTTTATTTAAGGAAAGCTTTTTGGAGTCATAGTTATATTGAGATTTAAAGTTTCCTACACTAACACTACATAAATTTGTTTATAAATATTATTTATTTAGAGCCTGTTCCATCCCACTGTTGGGCAAAGGCCTTCCTAACCTTTTTCCATTCTTCTCGGCCTAACGATTTTTGATCAAATCTTCGCTGAATTCATCCCGCCATCTCCTTCTGGGCCTACCTGCTTAGTGTAAATATATATCAATATTTTAAAGTAATTATTCATTTTATGCGTCGTAATACGATGAAAGTTATGCCGAATTAGAATCATGTAATAAAAAGTAGCAAAAATGTGCGTTGGCCGGGAATCGAACCCGGATCAACTGCTTGGAAGGCAACTATGCTGACCATTACACCACCAACGCTCTTACTTGCAATGCCCTATCTAAGTATTTCACTAATACCTAACGAGTTTGTAACAGCTTTGTTTGATCAAGTGGAGTGCCTTTGCCAGTAATTTAACCGTGAAATAGTTATGTGCTAACTTTATTATGTCCCTGATCAAATCACATTTCTTGTGAAAACATCAGAAACATAGAATAAATTACAGTTCAAAAATCACTAACAAAGCGTGGCTATGCTACCAGCACTGTCATTCTGACAATCATAATTTAATGTGATACTTAATATCATCAAAAATACAAAATAAAGTACAAGAAAAGAAAAATTAAAAAAAAAAAAAATTATAACGCGTGGCTATGCTGCCAGCATTCTGTCATTCTGGCCACCTTTCCCATCACTAGCGGGCTGATAAAATAAGTTTTTTTATTATGTACCTACATATATGTAAGTTAAAGTGTACCTACATAGTAGAATTATTGGTGTAACATTGAGTTATTACATAGAATATATGTAAATATAATAAAAAAAAATAACATGATGTTATATCCCATAGCTGCCATCTCTCTATTGCTGTTTGAGACCATTCACGACCAAATTCGTTCAAGTTGTCCCACCCAATTATTATAAAAAAATAACAGTAAGCACCTACTTTTATATATTCATAAGTGTTTTGTTTTCACTAATGACAAGCGCCACCCCATCATCGAAATATGCAACTCGTGTGATTGTAAACAGCGTTCGTACACACCTTTTAGCTAAGTAGTCAATTAATAAGTGCAAAAACTCGCAAAGTCATGCAAAAATATACATTGACCCCAAATATGAGTCACGACACCACGTGCATATGACGTCACACATGTATTACATGATGCACATGGCAACTGGTTGCGAATCTCGCAATCTGCAATACTGACTCGGTTATGTGGGTTACGGTTACGGTACTTGGTCAAATTACGTAATTTTATATTAAACGTTATTTTGCCACTGTATGCTTGAATAACCCTGGAAAACGTTGTGTAAAATGTTTTAGTATCACAAATATAACTTTACAAATATTTGACGATACATTTCTCGTCTTTTTTTAACCAACTTCCAAAAAGAAGGAATTTCTCAATTCGACTGTATGTTTGTTCAGCGATTACTCCACCAATTATGAATTGTTTTCGATGATTCCTTTTTCTGTTTGGTAGGTAATACTACTTCAGAGGTGATCTCATATAAATTTTATCAAATCGTTTGCTTTGGTTTCTATAAAAAATAACTGAAAAAATGTCGTACAAGTAAATGAATTTACTTGTACGACAATGAATTGAAATGAATTTACTTGGCTCGCGACGCGCGGCGTGGCGGCGTCGTACGTACTTACTTTTGTGCTACGTACATGAAAACACCGCGCTCAAGAAGTGCGGGCAGAGGTAGCGTAAAATACAAACAGTTATAGGGAAGTCTCGCCTTAAACTCAGGCCATGCTGTATCCATAACCAAGAATAAATAAATAAAACAACAACCGAGCGAAAGTCTCGTCACTCAGTTGCTTAAAAACCACAATGAAAATAATAACCATGTCTCATCTATATATATCAATATGTATGTATGCCTGTCTGTCGAAACGGTTCAGCCAGCATTGTCCATGAGTAACGCGTTTCGATGAACCCGGCTGCCCTTGAGAGTGTTCCATTTAGGGACGCCGGCGCCGGCGCAGCTTTTTACGGTGTGCCCTTTTTGCTTTGTCGCGACTCAGTTTGATCTATATACTTATACATGTATGTTACAGCCGGGAGACAGGACTTTTTGTGTTTAAGTGACAATGAAGTGTAAAAGTGCGCATTAAATACTTAACCGTATAGGTACTTACAGAAGTGCTTACCGCGAAGCCGCCCGTCGCTTACAAAAGGAGCCTGAAATAATGAAAAACTGTCTTATACTCTTAAATGTTATCCTTTTTCGATGCTTCTTTTTTTAACATACGGAGTTATAAATGGTTTGGCTCTTGTGGTTTTTATGCTTTTTATTATAAGCTAGATATTTATTTTTTAAAAATACTTTATTTGCGTAGATTTTGACACAGTGTTTGCCACTACAATTTTTTTAAAAAGTAAACAGGAATATAAAATGTACCTAATCAATATAAAAACGTTAAAATAAGTTTTAACTAGAACATAATACAAATACCTCAAAAGAAAATACGTCAAGTACAGTATAGAAAGAATTCTAATACCTGCATACTTAAGTACATAGACATATGACAGACATATCACTCTTTCTATGGCAAATATATATATTGTCTATGTTAATAGTGACTAGACACACCTAGAGATCGTCGTCTGGTCTAGAGTTAGAAGATACCCAGACGTCTGGATTGTAAATTGCATAAGTGAATCGAATTTAGGAAGTTTGTAAAATACCGTATATCTATGGGTCGGGTCACCACTCGTCAATTTCCCTTTTTTTACTCGTCCGTCTCCTTGTTGCTCAATTTCATTGAATTTTAATAACAAACAAGCTGGTACTGGCCGGTACAAAAGTAGAAAACCTCAAGACACAAATATGCATAATAAGACCGAATGTATATATTTGTGCAGTTTGGGATCGAAACATTATCATGACGTATCCATAAGGGTTCCGTTTTTGCCATTTGGCTACGGAACCAAAAAAAGTGTGCGTCTCGGGACGCCCGACAGAAGTGTTAACTTAAACTAATCTAGCTAACGCGTTACCTAACGAAGCGGTTTACCTCCCATAACAAGTTATCACTTCAAAAGTACTTTTATAACTGAAATATTTACTTTTATGACTGAAATATGGACAAACCCCGGTTAGCTAAAATTAAACTTAGCACGATTTATCGTCTCCAAAACTACCTACATACCAAATTTAATCAAAATCGTTGGAGCCGTTTGGGAAATATACCACAATCTTGTAAGTATCTTGTAACAATACCTTAAATAACTGGTAGCTAATGAAGCCTTAAAAACTAATTTTACTAGGTACCTAAATATGTATAGTTAAATTCGTTTGAGCAGCGATGACATAAAGATAGAGGCGAAATATTCAAAGATTTATTTTAAAATTGTATCTATTTCAATGAGAAGAAATTTTATAAATCAATAATAGTTTGCTTAAAAGAGAAATTGAAAAACCGACTTCAGGATGCGCAATTTTGTTTTTGTAAACAAACTACTGAACCGATTTTGATGAAATTTGAGACTAACCTCAAAGTATATCCTTTCAAACAAAGAAATAATTTTTCAAATCAATTTATAAATTACGGAGTTATGCAGTAATAAATATAAAAAAAACACGGCCGAAGTGTTTTCGAACCTCCTTATTTTTGAACTCGGTAAAAACCATGTCGGAACCAATAAATGTACGTGAAAATTGTATATGTTAACTTTTACCAAAATAAGACGTGGTTTCTAATTGAAAATATTTTGTAAATTTACTAATAAGTATCTTAGACGGACATTATATTAATAACATTTTATAATAGTAAATTATCGCTTTTAGAGATTCATGCCACTGCTGGATAAAAGCATTTAAATATTCTCCAAATACTTTTAGGCTATTTTCTGGTTGTACTTAACTAGCTGTACTCCGCGGTTTTACCTGTGTTTTCGGAAATGACTCTGATGGTGAACTGTAATGATGATGATAAATTAGTGTCATGATTTTTTAATCATATGGTCTAAATTCATCATTACTTGTTTTCAATTCGTCTGAATTAAATCTTAAGAATCTTAATATTAATATAAGAATCTTAGATATTTTGTAGTCTTGTTCTTTTTCATAATGACGCGATTAATTTTATATATTTAACTGTTAATTTTCTAAATACCTCAGAAGATATCATATCAAAATGTGTTAATGTATACTAAAATGTTAACAGTAGAATCAAATCCACCACCGAGGTGCCATACTTGTTTTGTAATGGATTTCTCATTTCTTGCTTCGGTGTTCAATAATAAATAAACATTATGACTAATTATGATTTTGTTTTGTTTATACAAGATAGATCTACGATTGACCACCAACTCGCCTGATTTTTAGCGATGGTGTGGCCGAGGATGGAGCTGGATGGAGGATGATTATGGTGAATATCAACGCACGCGGCTATTTCTCTCACGTATCACAACATTTTTAATCATATAAAATCTCTGTCTAAATGTTAGAAAAAGAGACAGAATAGTTTATTTATATATAAGAAATATTTAAAAAAAAGTTTTATTCAGACATTACTTATACTGGCGACGGAGAAGTAAAAAACATATATTTTCCTACAACTCAGCAAATTTAAAAAATATTAAAGAAAAACTCTTCTTAAAATATGTGAGTATCATGTCTAAATAAACAATTCTGTTTCTCACTTTTCTAACATCTCTATTCAGTGATTTTATATGTTTAAAAATGTTGTGATGCGCGAAAGAGATACCTGAGCGCTTTGAGCTGGCTCTTAAACGATAGTCCATATTATACCTAAGAAAAAACCAAACAAACGAGTCACTGAACAAATATCGTACACAGGTCAACATAGATGATTATTCACTGAAGCTTACCGAAGCTCACTACGTCATTATGTCACCTCTACCGCCTGGGTGGCGAGTGGATAAAACTTACACTGAAGTTTTCCATTACTCGTGCGTCACCGTTGCGTAACGTAGCCACGTGATTCACGTGACCACGTCTACGGTTGTCGTTAGGGGTTGGATTTACATAAGGTTGCCATATTATGATGAGTTAAGCAATGTTGTAGCTATACATTTTGCATTTTCTATTCTATTCAGTGTTAAAATAGTAAGTAAAATTAGAAATATATATTACACAATATTATAAGAAAATATCTCTGATAGAGATTTAGTCAGAGGAAGTCACCGCCTATTTAAAAAAAAATGAGTTTGAACCAGCTTGTGACCAATATGATACATATTAAATTTGTTGTTCTTGTTAATTTGTATCTATTGTTGTAAATGTTTTTGTCAATATAAATTATTAATAAATAAATACTTAATAAACTTTGGGGACGTATCATAATATATCATCTATGAGACTAAGTATGTCGTACATACAATGAAATTAATGTTTTGCTAAACGATCTCGATATATTTCACGACAAATTTAACGCATTCAAGTTTAAGTTATTACTTTTTTTTACTGAACGCAATAGATTATAATATCACTGTTATATTATTTTATAGGTTTTAGTTTAAATTAATATAGTTTTAGTTTTAGTTAAAGAATGATGTAGACGCCTGTTAAAGGTATACATATCAGAACCTATATTAGAGATTACCTACTAAGTCAATGTAATATGTATACTGTTGGTGTTTCTAAAATAAATAAATAAATAAATAAATAAATAAATAAATCTAGCTAAAACTAAGTAGAGCTTGTACTATGGAAACTAGATTATATACTTTTTTTTGTAAATACATTCTTAAGATATATAGGTATAGAAACACCCAGACAGAACAAACATCCATGCTTATCACACAAATGTTTCCCATGGGTAGGGATCGAATCAAGCAATTAATTAATGTGTCATTTTACCCAAAACTGTCCATTACCCCGACCAACCCTACTTGTAAGAACCAGTGGGCGGGAAGAAAACATTCGCATGAATCACTGTCCCAGAGTGACTCGTGTCATGCGTCGAGACTGACTCGGTAATCCTGTCATTATACTCCTGTGTGATTGAGGACACTTGCTTATTGTAATCTTCTGACATGACTGGAAAACTGGCGTGACTAATACCAGTGTCTTAGCGGTTATCAAAACAATACCCCATTTGAACCGACTGCTGCAAAGCAAGGTAATGTTTTCTAATAGGTATGTATGTATTAAGAGCTATTCTGAAGCCGCCATTTAAATAATCAAAATGTTTAAAATAACTAAATTAAAAAAAAACGACCGAAATTCCCATACAATTTTGTTTCTTTTTTTAATTTAGTGACCTTCAGAATTGATCATATTATTACCTTTTTTTTTCACCGAGATAGCACAGCGGATTAGCAAGTTGAAATGGCAGTGGGCAGGGCACATAGCGCTTAGAACTGACCGTTTATTCCCAGTAGTACGGTTGCCAGTCCGCGGCCGATGGGGCCAAAAAGTCCTCGAATGGAAACCACGGACCGGAAAGCGCAGCGTAGGAAGACCAGCCGCAAGGTGAACAGAAGATATCATACAAGTGGCAGGAAGACGCTGGATGCAAGCCGCTTCCAAGCGGTCATTCTGGAAATCCATGAGGGAGGCCTATGTCCAGCAGTGGACTTCTTATGGCTGAGATGATGATGATGACGATGCTCTCAGCTTTAGACAATAAAATAAATAAGTAAAAGATATACTATTCCATCATAACAAAAATACAAAATGTGCATTATAAGGTAAAGAACGATTTTTATAGCATAAGTCAGGGAAGACTACGAAAAAGCGTTTTATTTACACGCTTTTATTAGCTTCATACGTATGTTAGTATGTACATATGTAATGGAAACTTTGAACATGATTTTGATCCACTTCAAACGGTCAGATTTCATCCAAACTTTGTAGACCGATGACAATACAATAATTTGATAAGATTGAGCGTGTTTTTTTAGTTTTTTAAGCTATTATATTTTATTTTCATTTTAATGTCGAGTCCTGTATTTTTTTTTATTTTCAAAATATAGCCTATTACGTTCAGAAAATAGACGCAAATATAACGAAACTTTGTATATCAGAATCAGTGGAGCCGTTTAGGGCTTAGAAACAATACCTACATACAAAACATACTAGTATTATATGTCAATCCTTTTTTAATTCATAATTATAGATTACAAAACTCAAACAACCGACTTCAAGATACGTATTTTAATAGTTGAACGACATATTTTTCAAGTTATTTTGTTTTAAGAACCAAAGTACCGAACCGATTTTGAAAAAATGTATATGAGACTACCTATGAAGTATTACTTAACAAACAAAACATCAGTCATTTCATAATTGGCTAATTAATCGTATAACAAACATACAAAAAAACATATAGTCGAATTGAGAACCTGTTTCTTTTTGGACAACGGTTATTACCACACTTGACCGTCAACTCGCCTAATGGTAAGCGAATTTAGCAATCCTAGAATGCGCTTTCCTAGAAGGAACATATTCACTTCGCTTCCTTTTTCTGGGAATTACCCTCCTTCTTCGGCAGCTAGGTAAAAATGTTTAAAGCACAAAGAAACAGTCCAACATTTATTTATTTAAGACCAACAGCTGATCAATTTACAATGTAGGTACTTTAAAATTACTTATTTTAATAAATTAGCCAATACTATCTTAGTTAATCAAACTTAGTATATTATTTCTAAAGAAATGGGCAAAGAGAAAAGAAAAGACAAAAGTTATGAATATATAAGAAGATATAAACATATAAACACTACAATATATACACTTAAATACATACATACACTTATAGGTACACTCACTAATCACTTATTTATAACATATCAGTGTCTCACTGAAAATTACAAATTCTCCGACTGCAGCTGTGCTCAGAGGCAGACACAAAACAATCAAGGCCTGTACTTCAAACGTGCGTCAACTTTGGAGATCAATGTCGTCTTATTTGTGAGTCTGAGATGATTCAATCCAGGTCGAGCGGGCATTGGACGACGGTGATGCAGCAATGATTTCATATAGACTTTGTAAATCATTTATTACATTTACTCGTTATTATTTTTACAATGATGTATTATATACGTAGATAAGTTTCTCCCGGCTCTGGGAGGCAAGCCGCAAGTTAGGTAATCACTAACAGCCAGTCTACACGGCGCGTCGTGCGTCGTCGCAACGCTAATATTTTAACGCATAGACGCCCACACGGGCGCTGCGCCATCGCAGATTTACTACAACGCAGTCGTGACGTTCCGTCGTCGCACCGGCGACGCCGGAACGTCACGAAATAAGCTTGCGTATGTCCTCCCTCCCTATCAACGCACAAACAACTGAGCGCTGCCGTTCTGGCGTCGCAATGAGTACACCCCCGCCCGCTTTGTCTCGGGGGCTGCAGTTCAGTCGTGTGTGCTTTGCGTCGACGCAACGCACCGTGTGTACACTATGATTATTAGTATGTAAAACGACGCAGCGACAGCGCTTCGTCGACGCAACGCGCCGTGTGGACCGGCTCTAACTCGTCTTCAGTTGCGACACGTCAGGCAAACTGTTAGCATTTATTTGAAAAAAAAAACATTTAGAAAAAAAGAAGAAATCTGAGAAAATTAATTTTAAAAAATTGGTAAACTATTTTTCTAAAAAATAAATAATTCAAAATCTAATAATGCGGTTATAAAGCCCATTTAATGCACTTCTTGAAACTGGATAATGGCATTCGAAGTAGCGCATACCTTACGGTCCGTCAAATCTTCAAAGCCCCGTAACTCGTAAACTAGACGACTCACGGTATTTTATATACCTATATATATACAGAGAACATAATATACACATGTCTAACATGTACATAATACACTACTACGGACGAAAATATTTGTTTCGAAGTTCATATTAATGTACGTAACATTAATATGAACTTCGAAACAAATATTTTCGTCCTCATATTTATCAGCTCTGATAAGCTTCAGGAAAACACTTTAATTATATCTTAATTATATTATTTAATGGTGAATAACAACGGAACTTGTTATGTAATAACACGTAGAATATTATGACTATGTTTATAATATATTATTATATTGTATATTTATCTGACTTTGTCAAAATAAACATACATGAGTAAATTGTATAATTAATCAAGTATACCTATGTATTTATGTCCAGTAACTATAATATTGGTAAAACGAAGAAGTACATAAGAACTAAATAAATAAATATTTGTGCACATTTCACACAACACAATCTAGCCCAAACTAAGCAAAGCTTGTACTACGGAACTAGATGGCTGATAGAATACATATATACTTTTTTTTTGTAAATATATACATATGATACATAGAAACACCCAGACACAAAACAAACATCCATGCTCATCACACAAATGTTTGCCCAAATATAAATTTTGTGATCATTTGATCACTGACTGGCCTTGTGGCTCAGTTGGTAGTATATCTGCCTGCTGAGTCTGTAGGTCGTGGGTTCGATCCCCACCCAGGGCAAAGATTTATGTGATGAGAATGAATGTTTGTTCTGTATCTTGGTGTTTCTATGTATTGTATATATGTATTTATTTACAAAAAAAGTATATATGTTTTGGCATCGCCAAAAATTCAGAACACATTATGCAATTTTTATACATTTATTCCATTCAATACATCATTCAAATAAATCAATAATTATCAACTGCAATCCAATACTCCATCAATCGATTATTTACAATTTATCTCGTAATATTGTTCCAAACCAGGCAGTTTTCATCGCCGTGAGGCTTATCGACATCTTGCTACTTTTTCCACAATGGCGGGAATGGCGTTCACAACGTGTCCAACCATAGCCCTCGTGATTTTCCGGAAGTCATATTGGAACATTAATACAATTGTAGAAAGTCAATAAGTTATCCGTATGTTAAAAGAAAACAATATTTATAAAACAAATTGTGCGCTAAGCATTATTACAAATTTAACGATATTTTACAAATAAAAATACGTGATACAAGATACTAAATAATTATAACTGAATCATATTTTACTTGAATAAGGAAGTTAACAGTCTAGTATATGCTTACAACCGTCTATAACCTAACATATGTTTTTGCCATCTTATTCCATAGTACAAGCTTTACTTAGTTTAAGCTAGATGGTGTTGTGGGAAATGTCCACAAATATTCATTTATTTATTATTTATTTACGTACACAATGATGGATGAATAAACTTGTATTTAACTCGATTGAAAATTTAATTGAATATAGTCTTAGTTTCCGGCAGCCTAGTCGGGAGACCGTCTGATTTGCGATTCGCAGGTCCTGGGTTCGAATCCCACGGCACGCACCTCTGTCTTTTCGACGTTATGTGCGTATTGTTGATTGCTGGCAACTTCAAACGGTGAAGGAAAACATCGTGAGGAAACCTACATGTCTGAGAGTTCTCAATGATCTTGAAGATGTGTGAAGTCTGCCAACCCGCACCTGGCCAGCGTGGCAGACTATGGCCTAACCCTTCTCACAATGAGAAGATGGCCCGCGTCTAGCAGTGGGATAGTTTGTCAGATAGTGGGTTAGTGTTTTTTTTTATCAGCCCTGTTTATGGCTGATAAAAAAAAAATAGGCTTAGTTTAAAACAAAAAACAAAGAATGATGTTAACTACTAACTCATGTAATATATATACTGTTGGTGTTTCTAAATAAATAAACCATTTCAGTTTGATGTAAATCTATGTGATAATATTTTATTTCAAAGGGTTTTTTTTAGAGTAAAATGTCCTCTGAAATATAATTGCTGATTAATAAACTTACAATGAAGTTTTTATTTGTCACCTACATTATTAATATTTATAGGTAATATAAACTGTTCGTAGTTACGAGTATAAATAACGTATCATCCTGTATACCTAACCTATTGCGAAGGATGACCAAACTGATAATTGTTTTTTTTTGTGATATAAATTTTTCCTGTTTAATTATGAAAATATGATTAAGTTGTTATTTCATGAACATTTAGTCTCAAGCAGTAGTATAGTTCCCGTCACGTAACAAGAACGCAGTTCGTAAACGCGAACAAACCAGCGTTCTTTTTACGTGACGGGAACTATAAGTTGTGGTAAAGTCACTTTCATGGATTATCGCGTCACTTTCGTGGCATCTAGATTCCTTCTTTTTTAGGGTTCCGTACCTCAAAAGAAAAAAGCGGAACCCTTATAGGATCACTTTGCTGTCCGTCTGTCCGTCTGTCCGGGTGTCAAGACCTTTATCTCGGGAACGCATAAAGGTATCGCGCCATAGTATCTTGCTGCAGAATGAAAAATCAAATTTCTCAGTTTTCATTAAAAAAAGTTACAGCCGAATATGTCGTAAAAAATGCACATTTCGACACTCACAAGGGAATCAAAACCTATGGGGTACTTCCCGTTAACCTAGAACTATGAAATTTGGCAAGAAGAATTGTGTTAGAGTACACATATAGGAAAAAAAAAAATAGAATCCAAGAAGACAATATTTAAATTCATCATTTAAATATTTCTCTTCTATACTAGACAGGGAGGAAAATCAGAATGTACCAACTGCTTCTCTTCCCGGGCTTACTGCAAAATTCACCACCACAGAGTCAAAAAAGTCACCAAATACAGGAACTTCGCTGTCGTCATTTTTCACACCAACATCCTGCATATTTTAGTCCTACAGGATTTCCAGTTTGTAATAAGGTTGCAAACTTGTGTTCCAGATATTTTGTCTGGTCACCAAACCACATGTAAATATATATAGATGTTATTAAAAACTTACAGAATGAACGGTTCTATGAAATATGTTGATTCAAACCCCCTTTACCATATGGTTAGAAAATCAAAAAACAAAAGTACTATGCCCTTATTTGGGCAGGCGTTAAAATGCCTTCGGTTCATATAAAGCTAGTTTTCCACTAACGAGCGAGATCAAGTAGAAATTGCTGTTAAAAACTCGATTGATTCATCAGTCGAGTTCGAAACTAGTAAATTCTATTAATATAAAAAAAGTAAGTTCGTACAGACTGAGTGGCCAGCCTTAGTGTCAGAGTTATTATGCCGCCAAAAGGCCTCTAACCTGGCTTGACGATTGACAAACAACCGGGACCTACAATTTAAAGTGTCACCCGACCCACGGTAGCACTCAGAAAGAATTTCCACTCACGGTCACCCATCCGAAGAGTGACCGTTCTGTCTGTTTCATGACATTAATGATCGTTCGAGAACACCTAGTCAAGCTACGCCACGAGCGGTAATATAATAATATACTAGTATCATGGTATTAGTGTCATTTACTTAAGTCTTGTCGCAGAGCAGGAGGAGTTTTGTACATTAACGTGTTGTTATCGTCTCTGTTGCTCCCGCACAAACATATTGCCGTCGCGCTTACACAGATGTACTGACTGGTACAGATGTACCACCGAGCCATTGGCCATTGAATAGCTAATCCACCATTCCCATTTACGTAATAGAACATGAAACTAATCAGAAAAAAAATTAACGAAAAAATTCACTTCTGCCAGCACTCCGGGAGTGAAAGTGAAAACTAAACAATAAAATAGAAAAAAGACTGACACCCTCCGATGGACAAATTAAAATTTATATCGGTGCTCTAACCTACTGAGCTAACGAGTCTTACGTGCTAGGCTTCTGACTAAAATAATCCGTCCGTCTTACGAATTTTCGTATTACGAATTTAATCTGACGATCTGACGCGCGTTTAACATTTTTTACCCATCCCAAAAATGCACAACGCCGCCAAAGAAATTTCACTTCAATAAATAGATCTTCTCTCACTGGATAGGCATCTTTATAGCCTGTACACTCATACCGTGCCAATAGTCACATATAGCACAATTCAATGCAGTCTAGACTCTTCTAGGTATCGAG